>JAKUCG020000139.1:0-5773177 GCA_022539655.2 Ceriodaphnia dubia | reverse complement strand
AGTAGACTTTCTTGCAGCTTGAAAGGCACATTTTCAAACCTTATTCAAATGCCTAAAATTACAAATTGAAGTTTCGCAAAAGAAATTGCTTACTGGAGATGCGGGGTATCGATCCCCGTACTTCTCGCATGCTAAGCGAGCGCTCTACCATCTGAGCTACATCCCCATTTCAGCAATTGCTTCTTTAGAGCCGGGCTCATCCGGGAATTGAACCCGGGACCTCTCGCACCCTAAGCGAGAACCTTGTACCACTAGACCAATGAGCCACGTCTATTATACCTTCTATTCCACAAAAAAGAACTCGATTAATTGAAATTCTGCAGAAAATCTGTGATTAATGGAGGCTCAGTGCTGTTTAAAGCGTTCGCTGGCGTGGGTAAGCCATGTTATGATTTTATGCCTGCCCCGCAAGACAACGTTTCCTATGTGGACGAGAAAGGCAACAGAAGGGGTATACAAAGGGACTTTCATCCAACCTTGTTACTTCACGCGTATTGGGGAATGCGGATTTACCTAGGGGACGAATAATTGAGTGAGGCGGTCGAAACAGCTAGTTGGGAGAGCGTTAGACTGAAGATCTAAAGGTCCCTGGTTCGATCCCGGCTGCAACTATCCGCATATGGTTCAGTGAAAGCAGGATACCCGCTTTCACTCAGGAGGCTCGGGTTCGATTCCCAGAATGGGAACCAAAAATCCTCGATAGTATAGTAACGGTGATCCCCGCCTGTCACGCGGGAGATCAGTTCAATTCCCCGTCGGGGAGGTCAATTTTTGCCGAACAAGGACTTAAAGTTGTGTGGTAATGCTGGAATTCCCAAGTCGCGTGCTGCCTTGGTGCTAGATCAGAAGGATACATAGTCTCATTCGGACTTAAGACTTTTCTCCCAATAATAATACTGTAGTATTTATTTTACAAAGTTATATTTAAACACCCCTGATGCACCTCACAGGTTGCAAATGGTATGAGCCTAGCTAATGTATTGGGATAAGAGACGTACAGGTTTTGCATTACAATATATGTTCCTTCACTAAGATTCCAAAACGCGGGGCGACGCTTTTCTAACTCAAAATCTGTGATCGGCGTTTCTGAGTCCCCGTGGTTTGTCCTTACTCCTTCAGGCTTTTCACATCGCATTACTTCCGCAACCAAGACCTCGTTTATGTTGAGTTAAAGACTGGATTCCCTACTTACGTGTGTATTCTTGTGAGTTTATTGTCAGAATTGTTGAAAACTTGTATGCAGACTTGGTAGTAGACTTTCTTGCAGCTTGAAAGGCACATTTTCAAACCTTATTCAAATGCCTAAAATTACAAATTGAAGTTTCGCAAAAGAAATTGCTTACTGGAGATGCAGGGTATCGATCCCCGTACTTCTCGCATGCTAAGCGAGCGCTCTACCATCTGAGCTACATCCCCATTTCAGCAAGTGCTCCTTTAGAGCCGGGCTCATCCGGAATTGAACCCGGACCTCTCGCACCCTAAGCGAGAATCATACCACTAGACCAATGAGCCACGTCTATTATACCTTCCCTAATTCCCGCGGGCCAGAACTCGATTAATTGAAATTCTGCAGAAAATCTGTGATTGGCTGAGGCTCAGTGCTGCTTGTAAGTTGCCTACGGCGGTGTTTCACGTGTTATGATTTTATGCCCCCACCCCCAAGACAACGTTTCCTATGTGGACGAGAAAGGGGCCTAGGGGAAGGGTATACAAAGGACTTTCATCCAAACTTGTTACTTCACGCGTATTTTGGGGGAATGCGGATTTCATTTTAGGGACGAATAATTGAGTTATATGCCGAAATAGCTCAGTTGGGAGAGCGTTAGACTGAAGATCTAAAGGTCCCTGGTTCGATCCCGGGTTTCGGCAACCATCCCATATGGTCTAGTGGCTAGGATACCTGGCTTTCACCCAGGAGGCTCGGGTTCGATTCCCGGTATGGGAACCAAAATCCTCGATAGTATAGTGGTCAGTATCCCCGCCTGTCACGCGGGAGACCGGGGTTCAATTCCCCGTCGGGGAGGTCAATTTTTTTGCCGAACAAGGACTTAAAGTTGTGTGGTAATGCTGGAATTCCCAAGTCTCGTGCTGCCTTGGTGCTAGATCAGAAGGATACATAGTCTCATTCGGACTTAAGACTTTCTCTCCCAATAATACTGTAGTATTTATTTTACAAAGTTATATTTAAAACACCCCTGATGCACCTCACAGGTTGCAAATGGTATGAGCCTAGCTAATGTATTGGGATAAGAGACGTACAGGTTTTGCATTACAATATATGTTCCTTCACTAAGATTCCAAACGCGGGGCGACGCTTTTCTAACTCAAAATCTGTGATTTCAGGCTTTTCACATCGCATTACTTCCGCAACCAAGACCTCGTTTATGTTGAGTTAAAGACTGGATTCCCTACTTGCGTGTGTATTCTTGTGAGTTTATTGTCAGAATTGTTGAAAACTTGTATGCAGACTTGGTAGTAGACTTTCTTGCAGCTTGAAAGGCACATTTTCAAACCTTATTCAAATGCCTAAAATTACAAATTGAAGTTTCGCAAAAGAAATTGCTTACTGGAGATGCAGGGTATCGATCCCCGTACTTCTCGCATGCCAAGCGAGCGCTCTACCATCTGAGCTACATCCCCATTTCAGCAAGTGCTCCTTTAGAGCCGGGCTCATCCGGGAATTGAACCCGGGACCTCTCGCACCCTAAGCGAGAATCATACCACTAGACCAATGAGCCACGTCTATTATACCTTCCCCTAATTCCCGCGGGCCAGAACTCGATTAATTGAAATTCTGCAGAAAATCTGTGATTGGCTGAGGCTCAGTGCTGCTTGTAAGTTGCTTACGGCGGTGTTTCACGTGTTATGATTTTATGCCCCCACCCCCAAGACAACGTTTCCTATGTGGACGAGAAAGGGGCCTAGGGGAAGGGTATACAAAGGACTTTCATCCAAACTTGTTACTTCACGCGTATTTTGGGGGAATGCGGATTTCATTTTAGGGACGAATAATTGAGTTATATGCCGAAATAGCTCAGTTGGGAGAGCGTTAGACTGAAGATCTAAAGGTCCCTGGTTCGATCCCAGGTTTCGGCAACCATCCCATATGGTCTAGTGGCTAGGATACCTGGCTTTTTTCACTCAGAGGCTCGGGTTCGATTCCCGGTATGGGAACCAAAAATCCTCGATAGTATAGTGGTCAGTATCCCCGCCTGTCACGCGGGAGACCGGGGTTCAATTCCCCGTCGGGGAGGTCGATTTTTTGCCGAACAAGGCCTTAAAGTTGTGTGGTAATGCTGGAATTCCCAAGTCGCGTGTTGCCTTGGTGCTAGATCAGAAGGATACATAGTCTCATTCGGACTTAAGACTTTCTTTCCCAATAATACTGTAGTATCTATTTTACAAAGTTATATTTAAAACACCCCTGATGCACCTCACAGGTTGCAAATGGTATGAGCCTAGCTAATGTATTGGGATAAGAGACGTACAGGTTTTGCATTACAATATATGTTCCTTCACTAAGATTCCAAACGCGGGACGACGCTTTTCTAACTCAAAATCTGTGATCGGCGTTTCTGAGTCCCCGTGGTTTGTCCTTACTCCTTCAGGCTTTTCACATCGCATTACTTCCGCAACCAAGACCTCGTTTATGTTGAGTTAAAGACTGGATTCCCTACTTGCGTGTGTATTCTTGTGAGTTTATTGTCAGAATTGTTGAAAACTTGTATGCAGACTTGGTAGTAGACTTTCTTGCAGCTTGAAAGGCACATTTTCAAACCTTATTCAAATGCCTAAAATTACAAATTGAAGTTTCGCAAAAGAAATTGCTTACTGAGATGCAGGGTATCGATCCCCGTACTTCTCGCATGCTAAGCGAGCGCTCTACCATCTGAGCTACATCCCCATTTCAGCAAGTGCTCCTTTAGAGCCGGGCTCATCCGGGAATTGAACCCGGGACCTCTCGCACCCTAAGCGAGAATCATACCACTAGACCAATGAGCCACGTCTATTATACCTTCCCCTAATTCCCGCGGGCCAGAACTCGATTAATTGAAATTCTGCAGAAAATCTGTGATTGGCTGAGGCTCAGTGCTGCTTGTAAGTTGCCTACGGCGGTGTTTCACGTGTTATGATTTTATGCCCCCACCCCCAAGACAACGTTTCCTATGTGGACGAGAAAGGGCCTAGGGGAAGGGTATACAAAGGACTTTCATCCAAACTTGTTACTTCACGCGTATTTTGGGGGAATGCGGATTTCATTTTAGGGACGAATAATTGAGTTATATGCCGAAATAGCTCAGTTGGGAGAGCGTTAGACTGAAGATCTAAAGGTCCCTGGTTCGATCCCGGGTTTCGGCAACCATCCCATATGGTCTAGTGGCTAGGATACCTGGCTTTCACCCAGGAGGCTCGGGTTCGATTCCCGGTATGGGAACCAAAAATCCTCGATAGTATAGTGGTCAGTATCCCCGCCTGTCACGCGGGAGACCGGGGTTCAATTCCCCGTCGGGGAGGTCAATTTTTTTGCCGAACAAGGACTTAAAGTTGTGTGGTAATGCTGGAATTCCCAAGTCGCGTGTTGCCTTGGTGCTAGATCAGAAGGATACAAAGTCTCATTCGGACTTTAGACTTACTTTCCCAATAATACTGTAGTATCTATTTTACAAAGTTATATTTAAAACACCCCTGATGCACCTCACAGGTTGCAAATGGTGTGAGCCTAGCTAATGTATTGGGATAAGAGACGTACAGGTTTTGCATTACAATATATGTTCCTTCACTAAGATTCCAAACGCGGGACGACGCTTTTCTAACTCAAAATCTGTGATCGGCGTTTCTGAGTCCCCGTGGTTTGTCCTTACTCCTTCAGGCTTTTCACATCGCATTACTTCCGCAACCAAGACCTCGTTTATGTTGAGTTAAAGACTGGATTCCCTACTTGCGTGTGTATTCTTGTGAGTTTATTGTCAGAATTGTTGAAAACTTGTATGCAGACTTGGTAGTAGACTTTCTTGCAGCTTGAAAGGCACATTTTCAAACCTTATTCAAATGCCTAAAATTACAAATTGAAGTTTCGCAAAAGAAATTGCTTACTGGAGATGCAGGGTATCGATCCCCGTACTTCTCGCATGCTAAGCGAGCGCTCTACCATCTGAGCTACATCCCCATTTCAGCAAGTGCTCCTTTAGAGCCGGGCTCATCCGGGAATTGAACCCGGGACCTCTCGCACCCTAAGCGAGAATCATACCACTAGACCAATGAGCCACGTCTATTATACCTTCCCCTAATTCCCGCGGGCCAGAACTCGATTAATTGAAATTCTGCAGAAAATCTGTGATTGGCTGAGGCTCAGTGCTGCTTGTAAGTTGCCTACGGCGGTGTTTCACGTGTTATGATTTTATGCCCCCACCCCCAAGACAACGTTTCCTATGTGGACGAGAAAGGGGCCTAGGGGAAGGGTATACAAAGGACTTTCATCCAAACTTGTTACTTCACGCGTATTTTGGGGGAATGCGGATTTCATTTTAGGGACGAATAATTGAGTTATATGCCGAAATAGCTCAGTTGGGAGAGCGTTAGACTGAAGATCTAAAGGTCCCTGGTTCGATCCCGGGTTTCGGCAACCATCCCATATGGTCTAGTGGCTAGGATACCTGGCTTTCACCCAGGAGGCTCGGGTTCGATTCCCGGTATGGGAACCAAAAATCCTCGATAGTATAGTGGTCAGTATCCCCGCCTGTCACGCGGGAGACCGGGGTTCAATTCCCCGTCGGGGAGGTCAATTTTTTTGCCGAACAAGGACTTAAAGTTGTGTGGTAATGCTGGAATTCCCAAGTCGCGTGTTGCCTTGGTGCTAGATCAGAAGGATACATAGTCTCATTCGGACTTAAGACTTTCTTTCCCAATAATACTGTAGTATCTATTTTACAAAGTTATATTTAAAACACCCCTGATGCACCTCACAGGTTGCAAATGGTATGAGCCTAGCTAATGTATTGGGATAAGAGACGTACAGGTTTTGCATTACAATATATGTTCCTTCACTAAGATTCCAAACGCGGGACGACGCTTTTCTAACTCAAAATCTGTGATCGGCGTTTCTGAGTCCCCGTGGTTTTCCTTACTCCTTCAGGCTTTTCACATCGCATTACTTCCGCAACCAAGACCTCGTTTATGTTGAGTTAAAGACTGGATTCCCTACTTGCGTGTGTATTCTTGTGAGTTTATTGTCAGAATTGTTGAAAACTTGTATGCAGACTTGGTAGTAGACTTTCTTGCAGCTTGAAAGGCACATTTTCAAACCTTATTCAAATGCCTAAAATTACAAATTGAAGTTTCGCAAAAGAAATTGCTTACTGGAGATGCAGGGTATCGATCCCCGTACTTCTCGCATGCTAAGCGAGCGCTCTACCATCTGAGCTACATCCCCATTTCAGCAAGTGCTTCTTTAGAGCCGGGCTCATCCGGGAATTGAACCCGGGACCTCTCGCACCCTAAGCGAGAATCATACCACTAGACCAATGAGCCACGTCTATTATACCTTCCCCTAATTCCCGCGGGCCAGAACTCGATTAATTGAAATTCTGCAGAAAATCTGTGATTGGCTGAGGCTCAGTGCTGCTTGTAAGTTGCCTACGGCGGTGTTTCACGTGTTATGATTTTATGCCCCCACCCCCAAGACAACGTTTCCTATGTGGACGAGAAAGGGGCCTAGGGGAAGGGTATACAAAGGACTTTCATCCAAACTTGTTACTTCACGCGTATTTTGGGGGAATGCGGATTTCATTTTAGGGACGAATAATTGAGTTATATGCCGAAATAGCTCAGTTGGGAGAGCGTTAGACTGCTTTGTTTTAGACTGAAGATCTAAAGGTCCCTGGTTCGATCCCGGGTTTCGGCAACCATCCCATATGGTCTAGTGGCTAGGATACCTGGCTTTCACCCAGGAGGCTCGGGTTCGATTCCCGGTATGGGAACCAAAAATCCTCGATAGTATAGTGGTCAGTATCCCCGCCTGTCACGCGGGAGACCGGGGTTCAATTCCCCGTCGGGGAGGTCAATTTTTTTGCCGAACAAGGACTTAAAGTTGTGTGGTAATGCTGGAATTCCCAAGTCGCGTGTTGCCTTGGTGCTAGATCAGAAGGATACATAGTCTCATTCGGACTTAAGACTTTCTTTCCCAATAATACTGTAGTATCTATTTTACAAAGTTATATTTAAAACACCCCTGATGCACCTCACAGGTTGCAAATGGTATGAGCCTAGCTAATGTATTGGGATAAGAGACGTACAGGTTTTGCATTACAATATATGTTCCTTCACTAAGATTCCAAACGCGGGACGACGCTTTTCTAACTCAAAATCTGTGATCGGCGTTTCTGAGTCCCCGTGGTTTTCCTTACTCCTTCAGGCTTTTCACATCGCATTACTTCCGCAACCAAGACCTCGTTTATGTTGAGTTAAAGACTGGATTCCCTACTTGCGTGTGTATTCTTGTGAGTTTATTGTCAGAATTGTTGAAAACTTGTATGCAGACTTGGTAGTAGACTTTCTTGCAGCTTGAAAGGCACATTTTCAAACCTTATTCAAATGCCTAAAATTACAAATTGAAGTTTCGCAAAAGAAATTGCTTACTGGAGATGCAGGGTATCGATCCCCGTACTTCTCGCATGCTAAGCGAGCGCTCTACCATCTGAGCTACATCCCCATTTCAACAATTGCTCCTTTAGAGCCGGGCTCATCCGGGAATTGAACCCGGGACCTCTCGCACCCTAAGCGAGAATCATACCACTAGACCAATGAGCCACGTCTATTATACCTTCCCCTAATTCCCGCGGGCCAGAACTCGATTAATTGAAATTCTGCAGAAAATCTGTGATTGGCTGAGGCTCAGTGCTGCTTGTAAGTTGCCTACGGCGGTGTTTCACGTGTTATGATTTTATGCCCCCACCCCCAAGACAACGTTTCCTATGTGGACGAGAAAGGGGCCTAGGGGAAGGGTATACAAAGGACTTTCATCCAAACTTGTTACTTCACGCGTATTTTGGGGGAATGCGGATTTCATTTTAGGGACGAATAATTGAGTTATATGCCGAAATAGCTCAGTTGGGAGAGCGTTAGACTGAAGATCTAAAGGTCCCTGGTTCGATCCCGGGTTTCGGCAACCATCCCATATGGTCTAGTGGCTAGGATACCTGGCTTTCACCCAGGAGGCTCGGGTTCGATTCCCGGTATGGGAACCAAAAATCCTCGATAGTATAGTGGTCAGTATCCCCGCCTGTCACGCGGGAGACCGGGGTTCAATTCCCCGTCGGGGAGGTCAATTTTTTTGCCGAACAAGGACTTAAAGTTGTGTGGTAATGCTGGAATTCCCAAGTCGCGTGTTGCCTTGGTGCTAGATCAGAAGGATACATAGTCTCATTCGGACTTAAGACTTTCTTTCCCAATAATACTGTAGTATCTATTTTACAAAGTTATATTTAAAACACCCCTGATGCACCTCACAGGTTGCAAATGGTATGAGCCTAGCTAATGTATTGGGATAAGAGACGTACAGGTTTTGCATTACAATATATGTTCCTTCACTAAGATTCCAAACGCGGGACGACGCTTTTCTAACTCAAAATCTGTGATCGGCGTTTCTGAGTCCCCGTGGTTTTTCCTTACTCCTTCAGGCTTTTCACATCGCATTACTTCCGCAACCAAGACCTCGTTTATGTTGAGTTAAAGACTGGATTCCCTACTTGCGTGTGTATTCTTGTGAGTTTATTGTCAGAATTGTTGAAAACTTGTATGCAGACTTGGTAGTAGACTTTCTTGCAGCTTGAAAGGCACATTTTCAAACCTTATTCAAATGCCTAAAATTACAAATTGAAGTTTCGCAAAAGAAATTGCTTACTGGAGATGCAGGGTATCGATCCCCGTACTTCTCGCATGCTAAGCGAGCGCTCTACCATCTGAGCTACATCCCCATTTCAGCAAGTGCTTCTTTAGAGCCGGGCTCATCCGGGAATTGAACCCGGGACCTCTCGCACCCTAAGCGAGAATCATACCACTAGACCAATGAGCCACGTCTATTATACCTTCCCCTAATTCCCGCGGGCCAGAACTCGATTAATTGAAATTCTGCAGAAAATCTGTGATTGGCTGAGGCTCAGTGCTGCTTGTAAGTTGCCTACGGCGGTGTTTCACGTGTTATGATTTTATGCCCCCACCCCCAAGACAACGTTTCCTATGTGGACGAGAAAGGGGCCTAGGGGAAGGGTATACAAAGGACTTTCATCCAAACTTGTTACTTCACGCGTATTTTGGGGGAATGCGGATTTCATTTTAGGGACGAATAATTGAGTTATATGCCGAAATAGCTCAGTTGGGAGAGCGTTAGACTGAAGATCTAAAGGTCCCTGGTTCGATCCCGGGTTTCGGCAACCATCCCATATGGTCTAGTGGCTAGGATACCTGGCTTTCACCCAGGAGGCTCGGGTTCGATTCCCGGTATGGGAACCAAAAATCCTCGATAGTATAGTGGTCAGTATCCCCGCCTGTCACGCGGGAGACCGGGGTTCAATTCCCCGTCGGGGAGGTCAATTTTTTTGCCGAACAAGGACTTAAAGTTGTGTGGTAATGCTGGAATTCCCAAGTCGCGTGTTGCCTTGGTGCTAGATCAGAAGGATACATAGTCTCATTCGGACTTAAGACTTTCTTTCCCAATAATACTGTAGTATCTATTTTACAAAGTTATATTTAAAACACCCCTGATGCACCTCACAGGTTGCAAATGGTATGAGCCTAGCTAATGTATTGGGATAAGAGACGTACAGGTTTTGCATTACAATATATGTTCCTTCACTAAGATTCCAAACGCGGGACGACGCTTTTCTAACTCAAAATCTGTGATCGGCGTTTCTGAGTCCCCGTGGTTTTTCCTTACTCCTTCAGGCTTTTCACATCGCATTACTTCCGCAACCAAGACCTCGTTTATGTTGAGTTAAAGACTGGATTCCCTACTTGCGTGTGTATTCTTGTGAGTTTATTGTCAGAATTGTTGAAAACTTGTATGCAGACTTGGTAGTAGACTTTCTTGCAGCTTGAAAGGCACATTTTCAAACCTTATTCAAATGCCTAAAATTACAAATTGAAGTTTCGCAAAAGAAATTGCTTACTGGAGATGCAGGGTATCGATCCCCGTACTTCTCGCATGCTAAGCGAGCGCTCTACCATCTGAGCTACATCCCCATTTCAGCAAGTGCTTCTTTAGAGCCGGGCTCATCCGGGAATTGAACCCGGGACCTCTCGCACCCTAAGCGAGAATCATACCACTAGACCAATGAGCCACGTCTATTATACCTTCCCTAATTCCCGCGGGCCAGAACTCGATTAATTGAAATTCTGCAGAAAATCTGTGATTGGCTGAGGCTCAGTGCTGCTTGTAAGTTGCCTACGGCGGTGTTTCACGTGTTATGATTTTATGCCCCCACCCCCAAGACAACGTTTCCTATGTGGACGAGAAAGGGGCCTAGGGGAAGGGTATACAAAGGACTTTCATCCAAACTTGTTACTTCACGCGTATTTTGGGGGAATGCGGATTTCATTTTAGGGACGAATAATTGAGTTATATGCCGAAATAGCTCAGTTGGGAGAGCGTTAGACTGAAGATCTAAAGGTCCCTGGTTCGATCCCGGGTTTCGGCAACCATCCCATATGGTCTAGTGGCTAGGATACCTGGCTTTCACCCAGGAGGCTCGGGTTCGATTCCCGGTATGGGAACCAAAAATCCTCGATAGTATAGTGGTCAGTATCCCCGCCTGTCACGCGGGAGACCGGGGTTCAATTCCCCGTCGGGGAGGTCAATTTTTTTGCCGAACAAGGACTTAAAGTTGTGTGGTAATGCTGGAATTCCCAAGTCGCGTGTTGCCTTGGTGCTAGATCAGAAGGATACATAGTCTCATTCGGACTTAAGACTTTCTTTCCCAATAATACTGTAGTATCTATTTTACAAAGTTATATTTAAAACACCCCTGATGCACCTCACAGGTTGCAAATGGTATGAGCCTAGCTAATGTATTGGGATAAGAGACGTACAGGTTTTGCATTACAATATATGTTCCTTCACTAAGATTCCAAACGCGGGACGACGCTTTTCTAACTCAAAATCTGTGATCGGCGTTTCTGAGTCCCCGTGGTTTTTCCTTACTCCTTCAGGCTTTTCACATCGCATTACTTCCGCAACCAAGACCTCGTTTATGTTGAGTTAAAGACTGGATTCCCTACTTGCGTGTGTATTCTTGTGAGTTTATTGTCAGAATTGTTGAAAACTTGTATGCAGACTTGGTAGTAGACTTTCTTGCAGCTTGAAAGGCACATTTTCAAACCTTATTCAAATGCCTAAAATTACAAATTGAAGTTTCGCAAAAGAAATTGCTTACTGGAGATGCAGGGTATCGATCCCCGTACTTCTCGCATGCTAAGCGAGCGCTCTACCATCTGAGCTACATCCCCATTTCAGCAAGTGCTTCTTTAGAGCCGGGCTCATCCGGGAATTGAACCCGGGACCTCTCGCACCCTAAGCGAGAATCATACCACTAGACCAATGAGCCACGTCTATTATACCTTCCCCTAATTCCCGCGGGCCAGAACTCGATTAATTGAAATTCTGCAGAAAATCTGTGATTGGCTGAGGCTCAGTGCTGCTTGTAAGTTGCCTACGGCGGTGTTTCACGTGTTATGATTTTATGCCCCCACCCCCAAGACAACGTTTCCTATGTGGACGAGAAAGGGGCCTAGGGGAAGGGTATACAAAGGACTTTCATCCAAACTTGTTACTTCACGCGTATTTTGGGGGAATGCGGATTTCATTTTAGGGACGAATAATTGAGTTATATGCCGAAATAGCTCAGTTGGGAGAGCGTTAGACTGAAGATCTAAAGGTCCCTGGTTCGATCCCGGGTTTCGGCAACCATCCCATATGGTCTAGTGGCTAGGATACCTGGCTTTCACCCAGGAGGCTCGGGTTCGATTCCCGGTATGGGAACCAAAAATCCTCGATAGTATAGTGGTCAGTATCCCCGCCTGTCACGCGGGAGACCGGGGTTCAATTCCCCGTCGGGGAGGTCAATTTTTTTGCCGAACAAGGACTTAAAGTTGTGTGGTAATGCTGGAATTCCCAAGTCGCGTGTTGCCTTGGTGCTAGATCAGAAGGATACATAGTCTCATTCGGACTTAAGACTTTCTTTCCCAATAATACTGTAGTATCTATTTTACAAAGTTATATTTAAAACACCCCTGATGCACCTCACAGGTTGCAAATGGTATGAGCCTAGCTAATGTATTGGGATAAGAGACGTACAGGTTTTGCATTACAATATATGTTCCTTCACTAAGATTCCAAACGCGGGACGACGCTTTTCTAACTCAAAATCTGTGATCGGCGTTTCTGAGTCCCCGTGGTTTTTCCTTACTCCTTCAGGCTTTTCACATCGCATTACTTCCGCAACCAAGACCTCGTTTATGTTGAGTTAAAGACTGGATTCCCTACTTGCGTGTGTATTCTTGTGAGTTTATTGTCAGAATTGTTGAAAACTTGTATGCAGACTTGGTAGTAGACTTTCTTGCAGCTTGAAAGGCACATTTTCAAACCTTATTCAAATGCCTAAAATTACAAATTGAAGTTTCGCAAAAGAAATTGCTTACTGGAGATGCAGGGTATCGATCCCCGTACTTCTCGCATGCTAAGCGAGCGCTCTACCATCTGAGCTACATCCCCATTTCAGCAAGTGCTTCTTTAGAGCCGGGCTCATCCGGGAATTGAACCCGGGACCTCTCGCACCCTAAGCGAGAATCATACCACTAGACCAATGAGCCACGTCTATTATACCTTCCCCTAATTCCCGCGGGCCAGAACTCGATTAATTGAAATTCTGCAGAAAATCTGTGATTGGCTGAGGCTCAGTGCTGCTTGTAAGTTGCCTACGGCGGTGTTTCACGTGTTATGATTTTATGCCCCCACCCCCAAGACAACGTTTCCTATGTGGACGAGAAAGGGGCCTAGGGGAAGGGTATACAAAGGACTTTCATCCAAACTTGTTACTTCACGCGTATTTTGGGGGAATGCGGATTTCATTTTAGGGACGAATAATTGAGTTATATGCCGAAATAGCTCAGTTGGGAGAGCGTTAGACTGAAGATCTAAAGGTCCCTGGTTCGATCCCGGGTTTCGGCAACCATCCCATATGGTCTAGTGGCTAGGATACCTGGCTTTCACCCAGGAGGCTCGGGTTCGATTCCCGGTATGGGAACCAAAAATCCTCGATAGTATAGTGGTCAGTATCCCCGCCTGTCACGCGGGAGACCGGGGTTCAATTCCCCGTCGGGGAGGTCAATTTTTTTGCCGAACAAGGACTTAAAGTTGTGTGGTAATGCTGGAATTCCCAAGTCGCGTGTTGCCTTGGTGCTAGATCAGAAGGATACATAGTCTCATTCGGACTTAAGACTTTCTTTCCCAATAATACTGTAGTATCTATTTTACAAAGTTATATTTAAAACACCCCTGATGCACCTCACAGGTTGCAAATGGTATGAGCCTAGCTAATGTATTGGGATAAGAGACGTACAGGTTTTGCATTACAATATATGTTCCTTCACTAAGATTCCAAACGCGGGACGACGCTTTTCTAACTCAAAATCTGTGATCGGCGTTTCTGAGTCCCCGTGGTTTTTCCTTACTCCTTCAGGCTTTTCACATCGCATTACTTCCGCAACCAAGACCTCGTTTATGTTGAGTTAAAGACTGGATTCCCTACTTGCGTGTGTATTCTTGTGAGTTTATTGTCAGAATTGTTGAAAACTTGTATGCAGACTTGGTAGTAGACTTTCTTGCAGCTTGAAAGGCACATTTTCAAACCTTATTCAAATGCCTAAAATTACAAATTGAAGTTTCGCAAAAGAAATTGCTTACTGGAGATGCAGGGTATCGATCCCCGTACTTCTCGCATGCTAAGCGAGCGCTCTACCATCTGAGCTACATCCCCATTTCAGCAAGTGCTTCTTTAGAGCCGGGCTCATCCGGGAATTGAACCCGGGACCTCTCGCACCCTAAGCGAGAATCATACCACTAGACCAATGAGCCACGTCTATTATACCTTCCCCTAATTCCCGCGGGCCAGAACTCGATTAATTGAAATTCTGCAGAAAATCTGTGATTGGCTGAGGCTCAGTGCTGCTTGTAAGTTGCCTACGGCGGTGTTTCACGTGTTATGATTTTATGCCCCCACCCCCAAGACAACGTTTCCTATGTGGACGAGAAAGGGGCCTAGGGGAAGGGTATACAAAGGACTTTCATCCAAACTTGTTACTTCACGCGTATTTTGGGGGAATGCGGATTTCATTTTAGGGACGAATAATTGAGTTATATGCCGAAATAGCTCAGTTGGGAGAGCGTTAGACTGAAGATCTAAAGGTCCCTGGTTCGATCCCGGGTTTCGGCAACCATCCCATATGGTCTAGTGGCTAGGATACCTGGCTTTCACCCAGGAGGCTCGGGTTCGATTCCCGGTATGGGAACCAAAAATCCTCGATAGTATAGTGGTCAGTATCCCCGCCTGTCACGCGGGAGACCGGGGTTCAATTCCCCGTCGGGGAGGTCAATTTTTTTGCCGAACAAGGACTTAAAGTTGTGTGGTAATGCTGGAATTCCCAAGTCGCGTGTTGCCTTGGTGCTAGATCAGAAGGATACATAGTCTCATTCGGACTTAAGACTTTCTTTCCCAATAATACTGTAGTATCTATTTTACAAAGTTATATTTAAAACACCCCTGATGCACCTCACAGGTTGCAAATGGTATGAGCCTAGCTAATGTATTGGGATAAGAGACGTACAGGTTTTGCATTACAATATATGTTCCTTCACTAAGATTCCAAACGCGGGACGACGCTTTTCTAACTCAAAATCTGTGATCGGCGTTTCTGAGTCCCCGTGGTTTTTCCTTACTCCTTCAGGCTTTTCACATCGCATTACTTCCGCAACCAAGACCTCGTTTATGTTGAGTTAAAGACTGGATTCCCTACTTGCGTGTGTATTCTTGTGAGTTTATTGTCAGAATTGTTGAAAACTTGTATGCAGACTTGGTAGTAGACTTTCTTGCAGCTTGAAAGGCACATTTTCAAACCTTATTCAAATGCCTAAAATTACAAATTGAAGTTTCGCAAAAGAAATTGCTTACTGGAGATGCAGGGTATCGATCCCCGTACTTCTCGCATGCTAAGCGAGCGCTCTACCATCTGAGCTACATCCCCATTTCAGCAAGTGCTTCTTTAGAGCCGGGCTCATCCGGGAATTGAACCCGGGACCTCTCGCACCCTAAGCGAGAATCATACCACTAGACCAATGAGCCACGTCTATTATACCTTCCCCTAATTCCCGCGGGCCAGAACTCGATTAATTGAAATTCTGCAGAAAATCTGTGATTGGCTGAGGCTCAGTGCTGCTTGTAAGTTGCCTACGGCGGTGTTTCACGTGTTATGATTTTATGCCCCCACCCCCAAGACAACGTTTCCTATGTGGACGAGAAAGGGGCCTAGGGGAAGGGTATACAAAGGACTTTCATCCAAACTTGTTACTTCACGCGTATTTTGGGGGAATGCGGATTTCATTTTAGGGACGAATAATTGAGTTATATGCCGAAATAGCTCAGTTGGGAGAGCGTTAGACTGAAGATCTAAAGGTCCCTGGTTCGATCCCGGGTTTCGGCAACCATCCCATATGGTCTAGTGGCTAGGATACCTGGCTTTCACCCAGGAGGCTCGGGTTCGATTCCCGGTATGGGAACCAAAAATCCTCGATAGTATAGTGGTCAGTATCCCCGCCTGTCACGCGGGAGACCGGGGTTCAATTCCCCGTCGGGGAGGTCAATTTTTTTGCCGAACAAGGACTTAAAGTTGTGTGGTAATGCTGGAATTCCCAAGTCGCGTGTTGCCTTGGTGCTAGATCAGAAGGATACATAGTCTCATTCGGACTTAAGACTTTCTTTCCCAATAATACTGTAGTATCTATTTTACAAAGTTATATTTAAAACACCCCTGATGCACCTCACAGGTTGCAAATGGTATGAGCCTAGCTAATGTATTGGGATAAGAGACGTACAGGTTTTGCATTACAATATATGTTCCTTCACTAAGATTCCAAACGCGGGACGACGCTTTTCTAACTCAAAATCTGTGATCGGCGTTTCTGAGTCCCCGTGGTTTTTCCTTACTCCTTCAGGCTTTTCACATCGCATTACTTCCGCAACCAAGACCTCGTTTATGTTGAGTTAAAGACTGGATTCCCTACTTGCGTGTGTATTCTTGTGAGTTTATTGTCAGAATTGTTGAAAACTTGTATGCAGACTTGGTAGTAGACTTTCTTGCAGCTTGAAAGGCACATTTTCAAACCTTATTCAAATGCCTAAAATTACAAATTGAAGTTTCGCAAAAGAAATTGCTTACTGGAGATGCAGGGTATCGATCCCCGTACTTCTCGCATGCTAAGCGAGCGCTCTACCATCTGAGCTACATCCCCATTTCAGCAAGTGCTTCTTTAGAGCCGGGCTCATCCGGGAATTGAACCCGGGACCTCTCGCACCCTAAGCGAGAATCATACCACTAGACCAATGAGCCACGTCTATTATACCTTCCCCTAATTCCCGCGGGCCAGAACTCGATTAATTGAAATTCTGCAGAAAATCTGTGATTGGCTGAGGCTCAGTGCTGCTTGTAAGTTGCCTACGGCGGTGTTTCACGTGTTATGATTTTATGCCCCCACCCCCAAGACAACGTTTCCTATGTGGACGAGAAAGGGGCCTAGGGGAAGGGTATACAAAGGACTTTCATCCAAACTTGTTACTTCACGCGTATTTTGGGGGAATGCGGATTTCATTTTAGGGACGAATAATTGAGTTATATGCCGAAATAGCTCAGTTGGGAGAGCGTTAGACTGAAGATCTAAAGGTCCCTGGTTCGATCCCGGGTTTCGGCAACCATCCCATATGGTCTAGTGGCTAGGATACCTGGCTTTCACCCAGGAGGCTCGGGTTCGATTCCCGGTATGGGAACCAAAAATCCTCGATAGTATAGTGGTCAGTATCCCCGCCTGTCACGCGGGAGACCGGGGTTCAATTCCCCGTCGGGGAGGTCAATTTTTTTGCCGAACAAGGACTTAAAGTTGTGTGGTAATGCTGGAATTCCCAAGTCGCGTGTTGCCTTGGTGCTAGATCAGAAGGATACATAGTCTCATTCGGACTTAAGACTTTCTTTCCCAATAATACTGTAGTATCTATTTTACAAAGTTATATTTAAAACACCCCTGATGCACCTCACAGGTTGCAAATGGTATGAGCCTAGCTAATGTATTGGGATAAGAGACGTACAGGTTTTGCATTACAATATATGTTCCTTCACTAAGATTCCAAACGCGGGACGACGCTTTTCTAACTCAAAATCTGTGATCGGCGTTTCTGAGTCCCCGTGGTTTTTCCTTACTCCTTCAGGCTTTTCACATCGCATTACTTCCGCAACCAAGACCTCGTTTATGTTGAGTTAAAGACTGGATTCCCTACTTGCGTGTGTATTCTTGTGAGTTTATTGTCAGAATTGTTGAAAACTTGTATGCAGACTTGGTAGTAGACTTTCTTGCAGCTTGAAAGGCACATTTTCAAACCTTATTCAAATGCCTAAAATTACAAATTGAAGTTTCGCAAAAGAAATTGCTTACTGGAGATGCAGGGTATCGATCCCCGTACTTCTCGCATGCTAAGCGAGCGCTCTACCATCTGAGCTACATCCCCATTTCAGCAAGTGCTTCTTTAGAGCCGGGCTCATCCGGGAATTGAACCCGGGACCTCTCGCACCCTAAGCGAGAATCATACCACTAGACCAATGAGCCACGTCTATTATACCTTCCCCTAATTCCCGCGGGCCAGAACTCGATTAATTGAAATTCTGCAGAAAATCTGTGATTGGCTGAGGCTCAGTGCTGCTTGTAAGTTGCCTACGGCGGTGTTTCACGTGTTATGATTTTATGCCCCCACCCCCAAGACAACGTTTCCTATGTGGACGAGAAAGGGGCCTAGGGGAAGGGTATACAAAGGACTTTCATCCAAACTTGTTACTTCACGCGTATTTTGGGGGAATGCGGATTTCATTTTAGGGACGAATAATTGAGTTATATGCCGAAATAGCTCAGTTGGGAGAGCGTTAGACTGAAGATCTAAAGGTCCCTGGTTCGATCCCGGGTTTCGGCAACCATCCCATATGGTCTAGTGGCTAGGATACCTGGCTTTCACCCAGGAGGCTCGGGTTCGATTCCCGGTATGGGAACCAAAAATCCTCGATAGTATAGTGGTCAGTATCCCCGCCTGTCACGCGGGAGACCGGGGTTCAATTCCCCGTCGGGGAGGTCAATTTTTTTGCCGAACAAGGACTTAAAGTTGTGTGGTAATGCTGGAATTCCCAAGTCGCGTGTTGCCTTGGTGCTAGATCAGAAGGATACATAGTCTCATTCTTCTTCTTCTTCTTCTTCTTCTTCTTCTTCTTCTTCTTCTTCTTCTTCTTCTTCTTCTTCTTCTTCTTCTTCTTCTTCTTCTTCTTCTTCTTCTTCTTCTTCTTCTTCTTCTTCTTCTTCTTCTTCTTCTTCTTCTTCTTCTTCTTCTTCTTCTTCTTCTTCTTCTTCTTCTTCTTCTTCTTCTTCTTCTTCTTCTTCTTCTTCTTCTTCTTCTTCTTCTTCTTCTTCTTCTTCTTCTTCTTCTTCTTCTTCTTCTTCTTCTTCTTCTTCTTCTTCTTCTTCTTCTTCTTCTTCTTCTTCTTCTTCTTCTTCTTCTTCTTCTTCTTCTTCTTCTTCTTCTTCTTCTTCTTCTTCTTCTTCTTCTTCTTCTTCTTCTTCTTCTTCTTCTTCTTCTTCTTCTTCTTCTTCTTCTTCTTCTTCTTCTTCTTCTTCTTCTTCTTCTTCTTCTTCTTCTTCTTCTTCTTCTTCTTCTTCTTCTTCTTCTTCTTCTTCTTCTTCTTCTTCTTCTTCTTCTTCTTCTTCTTCTTCTTCTTCTTCTTCTTCTTCTTCTTCTTCTTCTTCTTCTTCTTCTTCTTCTTCTTCTTCTTCTTCTTCTTCTTCTTCTTCTTCTTCTTCTTCTTCTTCTTCTTCTTCTTCTTCTTCTTCTTCTTCTTCTTCTTCTTCTTCTTCTTCTTCTTCTTCTTCTTCTTCTTCTTCTTCTTCTTCTTCTTCTTCTTCTTCTTCTTCTTCTTCTTCTTCTTCTTCTTCTTCTTCTTCTTCTTCTTCTTCTTCTTCTTCTTCTTCTTCTTCTTCTTCTTCTTCTTCTTCTTCTTCTTCTTCTTCTTCTTCTTCTTCTTCTTCTTCTTCTTCTTCTTCTTCTTCTTCTTCTTCTTCTTCTTCTTCTTCTTCTTCTTCTTCTTCTTCTTCTTCTTCTTCTTCTTCTTCTTCTTCTTCTTCTTCTTCTTCTTCTTCTTCTTCTTCTTCTTCTTCTTCTTCTTCTTCTTCTTCTTCTTCTTCTTCTTCTTCTTCTTCTTCTTCTTCTTCTTCTTCTTCTTCTTCTTCTTCTTCTTCTTCTTCTTCTTCTTCTTCTTCTTCTTCTTCTTCTTCTTCTTCTTCTTCTTCTTCTTCTTCTTCTTCTTCTTCTTCTTCTTCTTCTTCTTCTTCTTCTTCTTCTTCTTCTTCTTCTTCTTCTTCTTCTTCTTCTTCTTCTTCTTCTTCTTCTTCTTCTTCTTCTTCTTCTTCTTCTTCTTCTTCTTCTTCTTCTTCTTCTTCTTCTTCTTCTTCTTCTTCTTCTTCTTCTTCTTCTTCTTCTTCTTCTTCTTCTTCTTCTTCTTCTTCTTCTTCTTCTTCTTCTTCTTCTTCTTCTTCTTCTTCTTCTTCTTCTTCTTCTTCTTCTTCTTCTTCTTCTTCTTCTTCTTCTTCATTTCATTTTCACACACTTCATTTCCTTGAAATGATGGCGGAGCACATTAAACGTGACACAAAATTTCGAGCACCCGAAATTCGATGCGTCAAAGCGACAAAAACGGCACGGGAATCATACGGGGATTTTGTTGGAGATTACATACTGCATATGGCTTTCCCCTCATATGGCAACCCTGCGCCTCGCCCACTCAGCTGTGAGACGAGGCGCCCTGGCTCCCCCGCTCCAAGTCTTGGTCTTGAGTCTGCTGTCCAGGACGTTTTACTTCTCGGTGTCCAAACTGGTAGTATAAATATGGACTTATGTTCTATACTTTACTACGCTTTACTAGCTGAATGAGTAGACGTACACATAGTTTCTAACAGGTTATGGGCCCAGGTACGTAAAACTAGAAGAATTAATTCCGTTGTATTTTTCTCTTCCCTGTCTGTGTTTACTCTTGTATGCAGTGTGAAATGGCAGGACAGGATAGTCGCCCTCCTTACACAGGAGTGAAATTTGATGGGACAAACTTTAGTTCATGGCAGTTTGAAGTGAAACTGATGCTACAAAGTGAAGATTTGTGGAGTATCGTCAAAGGACGAGAGATGAAGCCTCAGCCGGTAAGCCTTATTTTATCTTGTTATAAGCTACCAATCTGTGTGTGAGTTTGGAGGAGTGCTTGTGTATTCAATGTTGCCATTACCATTCATATTTGTTGGTCGTAATGCTGGTAGTGTTACCTTTATGTTGAAAAGAAAAGAGCTCCAGGCACTCACGTGGTGCTGCCCGATTAAGCAAAGTATAGTTCACCGCACTCACACCAGGGGGCTCCACTTGAACACAGTGTAGCTGACAAGAAGAGCCAATCGATTGCCACGGATGGACAACATAAATAGAGTTATCTTGTGATTTATATTGTTCCTCCCGTAGTAACAGTGCGAGAGTGGTTTGCCACACTATGAGTGTGAGATTGATTTGCCACACCTGGAGTGTGAGATTGATTTGCCACACCTGGAGTGTGAGATTGATTTGCCACACTTGGAGTGTGAGATTGATTTGCCACACTTGGAGTGTGAGAGTGACTTGCCACACTTGGAGTGTGAGAGTGACTTACCACACTTGGAGTGTGAGAGTGACTTGCCACACTGAGTGTGGGAGATAAAGAACAGAAGAACTCAAGATTTGTTTCTTTACTTAGATTCTGAACGGAGAACAAACTACAAATGTAGCAGCAATCAACGCATGGGAGAAGAGGAACACTTTCGCAATGAGGATCATCTATTCGTCCGTTCATGAAGCCAAGTCAAGGGCCCTTATGTCCTGTGACCTGGCCCAAGAAATGTGGAGCAAAATGGAGATCGAGTACTCAGAAACTGCTGAGGAAAGTGTCCCAGTACTATGGAGCAAATTTTATGGGTTAAAGTTTCAACGAGGTTCCCTGTCTACTCCAATTTTTCCTCAGAGCTTAGATTAAATGATTGTTTGCAAACTAGGGCAAAGTGTAATGGAATTTATGACTGAGGTGGAGCAGGCTGTCTCACGTCTAAGGGCGATTGATGGAATTATAATTGCAGACGATCAGATTATAACTCAGGTACTGATGCCCCTCCCGTCAAGCCTGAAACTAGCCTTTGTTGTAGCCTGGAATAGTACACCAAAAGAAGAAAGGACGCTGAAAAATCTGACAACACGTCTCCTCAAGATTAAAAAAAAACCTTAAACAAAGTGAGGAAGAGAGATTTTCTGATGCACTAGTAAGCATCAAAGAAAATCAGAAGAAATCAGAAGCATCGGAAGATCAGGCTTTTCCGGTTTGAGACAGCAGAAGGATGGGGCAAGGCAAAGATATACGAAGATGTTGGGAATGTGTAGATGATTCTCATGTCAGATCGAGACGTTGGGTCTTCAAAAAGACGAATTGGAAAAGAGAGATATGAAAATGATCGGGATTCGAAAAGGAGAAGACACGACAGTGAAGATCAAAGAGATGACAATAGAGATCGAAAAAAATATAGCTATTAGATGTCGTGTGTACATGCATGAACCTGATCCACCCCGCAGAAAAATGAAAACATGAAGTGGATGCATGGACGGATGAAGTCGGCGTGTAATATCTCTTCTTTGATTCTACCTCTGTGATCTTGGTTTATGTCGTTGTTGTTACTTACCGTTAAAGGCGTATGAAGTGTTAGAGACTGAACGGAAAGCAAAGCGAGTGAGGCTCTACTCTGGTGTTACTATTGACACAAGCTCAAAATAAAAATTTGTTTAATTAAAAGATATGAGAGAATCAGTTAGGGGAAGTGTTGGAGATTACAAACTGCATATGGCTTTTCCCTCATATGGCAACCCTGCGCCTCGCCCACTCAGCTGTGAGACGAGGCGCCCTGGCTCCCCCGCTCCGAGTCTCGGTCTCGGGAGGACGTTGTACTTCTCGGTGTCCAAACTGGTAGTATAAATTATATGGTCTTATGTCCTATACTTTACTACGCTTTACTAGCTGAATGAGTAGACGTACACATAGTTTCTAACAGATTTGGCTGTTGGATATGTCCAATTAAAAAGAACTGAAGGATTTTGCACAATTTGGGCTAGCGTAACCCCCGAGCACAAAGTTAGAAGTAAATGCTACCGAGTCGAGGGGCAGATTGACATATTAGAAGGCCACATCCACATTACATACGTCAGATCAGTCGCAAAACCCTGAATGGTTCAATCTCAGTTAGGCTATTAATAGGCTATATGTTGAAAGAAATTTAGTGAAGTAGTTTAAACCTCTATAGATAGTTGCATCACAGCATCAAAGTTGCAAGAAGCAGCGAGTTGCAAAACGCTTAACGGCACTCTTACGAACACTATATTTGGAGCATGCAAAATAAAAAACACAAAAGCCATGGAGAGAGGAAGGAGGCTGGAGAATGTAGTTTTGAAAGTAGTACAAAAAACCAAAAATATGCGGTTCTCTAAAGTCGGACTCATCCTTTCACATTCTAATCCTGTCTTTGGGGCTTCTCCTGATGGGATCAATGATATGTTTTGGAAATCAAATCCCCATTTAATACTGCTAAGTCGAATCTCAAGTACATAAATGAAAATGGCAAATTTCGGCAAAATTTAAAGCCCTTATTCAATTACAGATGCATTTTGCTAATCGGCGTCAAGGTTTTTTATGTGTAGCTAGTCCAGATTTTGAATGAACCTAAAACGTTACAATTGTTGAAGTTATGTATGACAAGAGATATGTAAACCAAATAATGGCAAAAGCTTTAAACTTTTGGGAGAAAGCTGTGTGGCCGACTCTGCTGGCCATCTAAGTGTTATTGATATTCATTCTAAAGTGAATAATGTACGGAGTCTCTTCTTACAGTTTCTTTGAAATTCTTTGTATTTGTTTAACATGATACCAAGAGCAGTGTAATCAAGTGATGTTAACAAAGTCATCAAATAAATGGCAGTTACTTTATTAATGGATCCTGTAAGTTAACAAGGCCGCACGCTATTTTGATCGCCTCGTCAGCATACCAGATCAACTTGTTGTCAAGGCATGCATGTGGAGAAAGAAAGTGAAACTCTCTTACTCGCCTTATAGCTCTTTCGACATGAATTCGAAGCCCAGCAATTTTCCTTGCCGTGATCGTTTGGGCTTTTGACCGTTTGACACCTTTACTAACACTTGGTGGACGTGTCAGTAAACATTCATTGGCTGCGAGAAAAGGTTCTATCTTTTTAAAACCCCTATCAGCCATCACACGAGTGCCTTTACTCAACTGATCTAAAAATCCACTAGAAGAGGTTATCATTTTGTCAGTTGTCCTCCCGCCATAACCGTGGGAAATTAAATTGATCAAGCCGTCAAACGTTATCGAAATGAGATACTTGAGCGTATTAGCCGACTTGTAGTCGGACCATGTTAACGCTTGATCGGATAGATCGCTCGGTTTTTCTATTTCTATTTCTAGACAATCAATTACGCAGTCGACTTTATTATAATTCTTTCGGAATCAAATTGGCAACATTTTCTTTAATGACTCGACTTTAGGCCAAATTACTAACTCTGCAATGTGATCAATAACGAAAGAAACATAAAGTCGGAAAACCCGACTAGCATGCTGCTTTGATATTCCAAATTCATTTCCTAGAATTTCAAACGACTCATTCAATCGCAGTTTTCGAAAAATTAAGCACACAACATCCTTAGCAGATAAAAAGACATTTTTGTAGGCTATCTTGTAAGCCAAGAGACTAATTAATGAGAAGCGATTTTCTGGAATACCCAAATACAGTCGTGAGCACCTTTGAACCAACTCTCTCGTCCTTTGCAAACTTGACAACTGAAAAGTCTGTTTTTCGTTAGCAGAGAGTGAAGACGTTCCAAAACTGCTACTGACAAACCAGTCATCTTCTTTTTCCTAACTTGTAGATGAAGATTGAACTGACTTCATTGTCTGCTCAGATTCTAGGTCTAGTTGTCTCGTAGCGGACTGTAATTCTTGAGGACAGGGAATAAAGTTGTGTTGGGTCACTGTCCATGGAGAACTAAAGGGAGAACAGCCTACGTCAGTCAAGAGAGCAACAAGGTTTCTGGTTCTGGTTTGCGAACTAGTATGTCATCAGTCTGAATACATTTGTCAGCAGTAAGCAGACTCTCAGTTTGCACCAACGTATTCAAATCTGTTTAAAAAATAAAACAGGATGACAGCCTATTAGTTAAACACTTCTGTTTGAGGAATAAATTTAGCCTACCCTCTATTTCGGAACTTTGATCACAAGACAGATCAGCATCTTGACTGTCAACTAATAAGGCATTAACGCTTGACTTGCTAGCTCTTCCTATGCTGTACACCCTTGAATTTTTTCCTTGAGTTGACCGGTCAGGTTGACATTCAAACTTATTTGGTACGACTCCTGGTTTGACTTTAAGATGACCACCCATTAGCCGTACCTGTATAATGTTGGTGAAATCTTCCTCCAACTAATTTAGATAGGAAAATATTTGAAATAAAAACCCTTACAACAGTAGAGGTGGGACTTTGGGGCAACATCTTTCACTGAACGACGGGCTGCTGTTAGCCACTGCTTTCTATACTTTTGGTTTAAAGGAACAGATAGAAAATGTTTATCGGGAGTTTTTTTAGATGTGTTTGAACACAACGGCACTATACACCACTTTTTGTTCATGTTGCACAAAAAAAAACAAGAAAAATGTCGCTTGTATTTAAAACAGAAGAAGCAGGGAGTGTGTTTCTGCTAACTGACGTCACAGCATAAAAAATAGGCCACTCCCCGTTTTTACGAAGCTCCTCCCCAGCTGATTTTTGAGCTTAAGTATTTAATAAAAGAACTCATTTTCCATTTTAACAATAAACTTGAAAGAATTTTTTTTTCCTTTTTTTTTTGTGTGCATAACTAAAATTGGGTTAATTCCCTATTGTAAACCACAGCTTCGCATGTGTACTAAAACATGTTTCGCCTGCCTCAAACATGGAAGCTTGCCAAAATTCGACATCGCCACACAGTACAGTAGTAGCGGTCATTTAATAGCTTACAGTCCCAAGAACTATATTGGAGGAACTTCTATTACTGGACACATCTATTCCAACCCATTAGACACGCCCTTAGTGCACAAAAGTCTTCCTATGGATCCGAGCACTGTACCTCTCAAAGCAATAGTAGTATCACCATTCGCTAAGGATGAAACTATTTATATCCAC
This sequence comes from Ceriodaphnia dubia, assembly GCA_022539655.2. Lineage (NCBI taxonomy): Eukaryota > Metazoa > Arthropoda > Branchiopoda > Diplostraca > Daphniidae > Ceriodaphnia > Ceriodaphnia dubia. Next base: position 5,747,547 of record JAKUCG020000139.1, on the reverse strand, counting down.
AAAGCCAAGATCGCAAGCATGCAAAAGAATTACGTTGTCACTCGTGGACAAGTCACGGAGACTATAGAATGTTAAAAACAATTCGGTAGCAAAGTAATGCTACCGATTGACTTCAACGAAGAATATCTGATAAGCTTCCTGACAACGACATTTTACCAGCCATGTTTGCAATGCCTCCAGATGAACATTGGATCCCGAACCTACTGATACTGTTCCACACTCAGATGATGACATCGTTATCACACATGAATCAAGCTGTTGGGGCAGTTCCTTATTACGCACCAACAAAGAAGTTGAAGAAATAGTAATCAATCGCCGCGTGCGGCAGGTCCCTCTTGGTTTTTATTCCGCCGAAATGGTATTTTAGGCAAGGGTATAAAGTTGGGTGTGGGTAGCAATGGCTTTAATATAGTAGGTTACATGGGGTAAAATGTATGAAAAAATATGTATATGTAAAGTACGCGGTATGTAGGGTAAGAAATTGGAAGAAAGGGAAGATATGTGTATAAGTATAGCTGTAGTGAAATGGGGTAAGAGGCATTGTTTTTGATTTTGTTGGGGAAACGCAATGTAAAGGGGGAAAGAAGTTTATAGATAGGCAATTGAGAGGCTGTTCAAGTTTATGCATACTATGGATAGTCGTGCAATAGCTTTTAAATTGAAATGGAACACTGGTGGCGCTGGTGTACTGTAACTATCAGCTGGCTGACGTTGGGATCTGTTCAATGTAGAGCTAAGCTCCGACCATTTTTTAAAGAAAACACGAAATGGCACAATTTTGCCAAAAATATTACTATAAAATTGTTACATGATAATTAGAAGACACACCTAACACTAATTACTAGCTTACCAGCATCAAGATCTATAATGCCGTTTAGGAGGTATAAGCGCTAAGGAAGGACAGAACCGATAAGGGGAAGGGAAATTGGGTCTTGGTAAACCAAGAGGGAATAACATTAGCTACTGTAACAATTGGTGGAGAAACTCCACACGATTCAAATACTCACGAAAAAGTGGTTCAAGCATTGAGCGGTGCGGCAGATCTTTTTCCTGAAGAAACTTCATCCCAGATACACGTCGTGTGACATGACACGACCTTCATATCTGATTCGGATAACAACTATCTGGAGATTCACTATCCTGATTTGCTTCCTTTTTGACGCGGTGGCTTTGCTGAGAAAAGGCGCATCAAAATATCTCGCCAAGCAATTTTAGCCTACATGCTCAACCGCAGCACACGTCAGTTCCAAGAAGTCGATTTTGTTTTGCCAATGTACGATATGGTGACTCGTCAACAGGTATCGACTCTTGGCTTTGTGCGCTCAAATATTCCGTCTCGCAACAGGAATGCCGATGGCACTCAGTCATCAAAAGCGGAAGCATTCGGTCAAATATCTCCAGTAGGTATTGTAGCGTGAGCTATGTATTATCGGGCAGTTATATTGCCAGCGTAATTGATACGGGGCGGGACATACACAGGATATCGCTACAGATCCCCCCTCTTAAAGACCAGGTGTCCCGACTGGTTCAAAAAGAATTGTCAACAAGGTTAGAAGAAAAGGCAAAGGAACTACGCAGTTACAATACAAAAGATTACAAAAAACCAAGAGGAGAAAAAACTAGGCTTACTACAGGCAAAAAGAGAAACAGTATTTGAAGGCTGGCTACGGGCTTGCATCACCAGTAGTCTCGGGTGGCGCGGTATGCGTGACGGCCTCGTGGGCAGTCATTCGATCCTCTAGGGTTACGACTCTGGTTTAGGTAGCAGTAAGTCTCTGAAACGAAATGAAAAACAAAACACAAACAGGGGCAAACACAAGGATCTACTCAAACGGGTAGTGTGTGTATTCATACACGTCCTCCTTTTCCAACAGTTGGCCTATTTGCTTATGGGAGATTTCGTTCTGGTTTGTTGTCATTGCATTTTGCATAAGAAGTTTGCCAATTTTATCAAAAGTGGTCGTGTTCAAAGGGTCCAGTGCGACTATGGGCTGTGGATGTAAGGCGGTCGTTCGTCTAAACGAAATTACTAGTAAGGGCGCGATAGATGGGGAGAGCATCGACCGTCGGCCGGCTTCCGATTTCTCATTCGTGCTGCCAGAGAAAATCCACTCGGCTGTTCGTGCGGAGCAAGTGGGGGGAGTTTCAAATATTCTCTTGCGCGGTACTCGAAGGGTGTGGCCTACTGTGGCAACCGTCGTCGCTTGGACAAGTAATTACGACATCTTGGGGGCTAACACTGGATAGGACTCAGCGCCGTTGGTTTGAGTATACAGCTTCAGTTCCTCTCTAGTCGACAAAGTGTTTCTTGCATAGTTTAACTTCTGTCTCAACATCATTTAGAAAAATGGCCAGAGCCTCTGATAGTGGGTTTAGCGATTCCATTACTTCTTGTACAGTTCCTTTCTTTCTCTTTTCGGTTACCCGCTTCTTAGGAGTGGGTGTCTCCCCCCCGGCTGAAAGCTTAGTCTCAGACGTCTCCTCAGGTAGAACGACGGCGCCGACCGGCAGTTCGCCAAAGGTGAGAGTCGGTCCATTAAGTGTATAGTCAACCATTAGTTTCCGGAATTGACTCAAGAAATCGTTACCCAGTAGGTTCTAATAAATTTCAATCGAAACAGTAATTTTTAGTTCTTGATTTAATTAGATATACCTATGCAATTAAATGCTGGAGTTGGTGACTATGATACCACAAACGCAAATGCTTTAGAGATTATGTTACAACGCTTTACGGCTAACTTGCCGTAGTAGAACTGCAATTGCCTTCAACAGAAGCTGAAGCAATCACCAAGTGTTTCAATTACAATTGTACCGGTCAACTACACAGAAAAGATGCTGTACAAAATGCACAATCGACCAGTCGTTTCAGCCACCGAAGCAAAAGCACTTAAATGCGACAAATGTTCCACTTGCTATTGTATTTTGGAAACCATCAATGCAGCTTTGGAACGCGGTTTTCAGCGGTGTTTCAACCGGTCGAAATTATCAGAAACAGAAACACAGACACTTATTTGGCAAAAACTCCGCGTCAAACCTTTGCAAGATGCTGACGCTTTAGAAATCGATCGCTGGATGCTACACCTGTAATCAATGTAAGTTTTCGTCAATTTGCACGACTGGAAACAAAGAGAAAGTTGTTTCAAAAACAGTCGAAAACAATGCCGTTACAATACTTCTCATCTTCCTGCAGAGCAAACGATGGTTGACCTAGTGTTTGCTATTAATTTGGATCCCGAAACCGAACCGAAACACCCACCGCAAGATCAGCTCAACGATCCGATCGTTCAGATTAACATCAAATTAAAGAAAAGAACTCCCATTTCTGTTTCTAAACGACTCCAACATCTACGCTCTTGCCGTAAAAAGTTGAAAAGCGTAAATTGCTTGCGGAAAGCAATGAAGATATCGAAATCAACTGTTTTGTACCTCAACGTCCTACGACTACTTTCTGCTTTTTCTATGCTTGTGCCGGCATTTCCCGGTTTGAAAAAGATGTCCTTTTCAAACCTTTAGTGGGAAGAATATATGCCGTTAGGGGAGTTTTCAGTTTATCCAGGGAAATAGTTTGTCCTTATTCAATCCTTAGTTTGTCCTTTATAAGTTAGCCGAAAGGTGTTATAAAGACAACTTTGGGACCGACACATTTTCTAAATAGGGCTAAATGAAAGACACAAAAAGGGTGTCTTTAAATTATCCCTTTCGGGACAAAAAGTAAAAAAAAAAGATGTCTTAAGGATATCCCGGTGCTATGCGGGTCTTTCCGACTTTACCTGTCATTTCAAGAGCAACAGATCCCCAAACTGTAACAGGAATCTTATTAGAAATACAAATCATTAACAGCTTTCGATTTCAAATTACAAAACCAGTCAAAACCACAAAAAAATCTATTAAAACTGCTTCAACGCAATTACCTTTTTTCCAACGCTATTATTGACCAATTCAATCTCCAGAAGACCCGTTTCTCTTTTAATTCTATCAGTGTTAACAAACTGATTGTGCCCCAAACACCCAACCGAACCGACAACAGCAATAATTTCTAAAACACATGAATATAGGAAAAGTAAAACATAACCTTATGACAACAATATTACTGATGTTCCCCAGCCAAAAATCTGCAAAAGTAAACTACAGTAAAACTATAGTTTTAAAAGTAATATGGAAGTTTACTAAAGTATGCAATAGTAATACTCTGATACTACTACCATTTTAGATAGTAGTGCTATAGTATTACTATAGTAAATGTACTATAGTAAAACTAACATATACGGTAGTATTACTACAATAACTGTAGTAATACTATAGTTTTAGGTAGGGAAAATACACGAGATACTACCCAATAGTATTATGTTCCAATTTCCTTACTTAAAAATATAATAAAACTTCAGTAAACCTTTGGTCTTTTTTAAAATGGGTCGCATTCGCTTCTACTGAGCCATTCGCAACGTCTACCAACCGGCGATTTTCAATTTTAGACTTTATGAACCTAATATTTTCCTCCAATATATCAACTTATTAAAGATTTCACAATTAAGCGCAACATTAAAACACTAACAAATTACACCATTATATTAGAGTGACCATACAGCACTAATTCACAATCATGATACCCAGCACATCCAGCTCCAAACGCCTTGTTGACCGAAGCCTTGGAAACTTCAAATCTTTTGCCAACTTCAATTACACGGTCGTATTGCTTTGCAATATCATTGAAAGCCACAGCCTGAATATGCCAGAATGATCTTCGAAATCATAATTCTGACGCAATCCTCTCTTCCCTCTCGATTCATACGGGATCAGTTTTGTCTTTCGAGTGCAACAGCCATCAAACTTTCAACTAATAACAAATTCATAAATAAATTAGCAAATTAAAAAAAATTGAATAAAAAAAGATTGAATCAAACTAGTGAAACTACTTACTTTATAGAGCCAACCTTCAACGCAATTACAGCTGTGTAACCTGATATGATAAACTTCACTTTAGAAAACCAGAAATTGACTAACGTCTGCACTTAGTGAGGAATGCCCCAATACTAAAAGCGCCTCTTCAAAAGCGCATCCTAGACGATGCATTAATGTATCGTCACCCTATTTCCAAGAACCTTTTCCCCTTTCTATACTGAAACTTGATTCCATTAAAAACGTATTACCAATGAATATCTCCCTTCCCTACCCAAACACACAAAATTTTTTTCACTGTGGTAATAACAAATTCGCACTTTATTTGTTTTCTTTTCCCCAGAGTATTATTAATATCATGTGCACCCCCTCATAATAAAAAAGGATTCCATCAAAATCATTTTCACATTTTTAATACTCTCACACATCTCCTTCTCATTCATTTATCAATATAAAACAAAAAAACAATAAAAAAAAACATTAGACTTCCGTGAGTGCGTCCGGCAACGCGCGTATCCCTTCGGGAAGCTCTCCAGAGCAGCGCGATGGTGCTAGTGACTTTCCCTCAAGTACTCATCTATAATTTCCAACATTTATGTTTGCTAGATTACCCAACAACGCTTACTAACGAAGCCGCATTTCTGGAATGTCTCTCTTCTTGGAAGGAAGTGTCTGCAGATACTCCTGCGAGTTACTGTGCAAGTGAGTACCAAGAGGAACTATAAATTATTCCGAAACTTTTTTACTATATTTTCACTTATCTCCTCAATATATTTAGTATGTTCTTTCCGTTTTGAATTTTTCGGCATTTTCGTAAAAAGATACGTCTGGTTTAGGTATTAGATTAAATTGTAGGGTTCAGTCTCATTCAGAGTTTTGCTAGACGGCCTGCATTATCAATCCATAACTACACGGCTTACGGAGTGGGTATGTGAACATGGAAACAATGCACATGAAGCATCACGGGCATTGTCAGAGGCGAACCCAGGACCACGAATGTGGCAGCCGACGCCCTAGCTCACATAGCTACACGGCTACACCTCGCCCGAAGATACACCATATTTAGTTAGTTTCTGTTTGGAGTTTCAGTGCCCTCTAGTGGCGGTCTTTAACACTGCATAGTAATTCAATGCTGTAATATTACGTTATCTGTGCTTATTTTGAATAATATTTTTAGTGCCCTCTAGCGGTGGTTTTAATCAGTACTTTGTAGTTCTGTGTTGTACTATTGGACCCTTTTCCATTTAAGTTTTTGTTTTGATGTAAATGAGATGAGTATTTCTAATTATTAAATGACCATAGACAACTGTCCATATTTACTATGTTTGATGTTTGTTTTTTGAATTAGTTTCTAAATTTCCTTATTTTCTACCGCCCCCTCAAATTTTGCCATAGCCATCTGTTGGAGGTAAAATGAACTAAAAATTAAATATTTTAAAGTCGTATTAGGGGGAAAGTCACTATCGGTAGAAGCCCTCGGTACCCACCTGAAGATGGGAGACGCTCATGGATAAAATTTATATCATTGATATGAGTTTCTTGTAAATATAGTAGCTTAAAGCAAGACTATATCTAAATATTTATTAAATATTCTTGCCTCATAAGACTTTTAATTCCATTTACATTTAACGTAATCATGCAAAAACGATTATATTTAATTTAAGAAACTAATGGGATATTCTTTGCATTTGGTGTTTTATCGTAAACAGTGTTTGGGTGACTTATTGGGTCGTTTAATAGAAATTCTGGTACTACTGGGTCGTCATCGATGAGGTGTCTAAGAGCATGGTTTTTTCTATTGAGTTCCTTAGAACTTAAGAATTGTGATGTTGAAGGGCAGGTGTGGGTTTCGGTAGCAGTGTGGTTAGGATAGCAGCAGTGAGGGTTTTTTCTACTGTAGGAATGATTTCCTATTCGGTATTTTGGGTATCTTCATCTGAATATTGGGTTGGAGGGTTGTCCAGGGGAAACCACTAGTTCCATTCTTTCGATTGAGTTCTGTTTCTTCCTATACATCTGCATTTCCTATACATTTTGCAATTTTTCTTGATTTTTTTGTATTTTTTTATGTTTGAGATTTTTTAAATTTTAGTGCTGGTTTTTTCATTGGGGATGAGTTAAGATTGGTCACCGGTTCGTCTTCATTGGTGCTATACAAATCTGAGTCTTCTTGGGAGAGAACGGTGTACATAGTCGCTAAGGTTAAGGTTTGTTGTGTTGATTTGGTAGGAATATCCTCATCAATGTTGGTTTCCATATCGTTTATTGATCGTTTTCGTTCTTTTTAGTAACTTTTGTAGATTATTCAGGATCTGAGTTTTTGTCAGAATCCGAATATTGAGGAGGTGTTCTTCTCTTGTTTTCAGTCGGTTTTTTGAATTGTTCTCCTTCTTTTACTACATCTTGAAGGATAAGGACGGCTTTTTCAAGGTTTGAGGTAGGTAAGGGTTCATTTAATTGCATTCGACGCTGTTTAGAGGATCTCGCAATTCGACTGTAACTCTTAGTGGCGTTCTTTGGCTTCGTGATTAGCCGAGTTAAAAATCTTGTATAGAGTTGTCGAAAATATTATAGATTTTCTATAGATTTTCTACATTTTCTCTATAGTTTTACATGTAAAAAATATGCAAAATCTATAATATTTTCGACACCTCTTTAGAAGATTTTTAACTGGGGTGGTGGTCATCTCTTGAAATCTTTTCAATTTTTCCATATTGTTCAAGTGCAGTATTAATATTTTTAACTTCTAATTCAAAGGGGACCTATCTAATTTTTATGGTTTTCCGTCTACTACCAGCAACAATAATGGGTACTTGAAAAACTCCTTCATATTTTCTTTAATCAATTGAATTACTGAAATCTTGAAGACATTTTTCAAACCTTTCTTTTTGGGATAGTGATAGTGAAAATAAATTACTTTTAATTCTCCATCAAATGTCATTTGATACGAGCCATTGTTGGATCTCAAAATCATTTGGGACGAAAGGGCAGTCTCAAAAATTGAAGAAGAGTATATTGTTTTTTTTATATCCATGATGCTAGTTATTTATTGTTTGCTTTTTTTGTTTTTTATATATAGTGATGGGTGAAAAGTGCTTTATGAGATTGATGGGTGAGAAAGTTTTTTTCCAAAATTAGAATGAGTATGAAAATGATTTCAAAAGTGGTGAATTCAAAGGGTTTTGTTGGTATATATGTAATTTCTGAAGTATCTTGATGGGATAATGGCTCAAGGTTATGGCTGGAGGTGGCTTTGGAAACGTCTGAGCAAAATTCATACGACTAGATTAATGAAGCAAGATAGTATATTAGTGGTCAATATTCTCGCCTGTTATGCGGGAGACTTGATTTCAATTCCCCGTTGGGAAGGTAAAGTTTTTGCCGAACAAGGCCTTAAAATTGTGTAGTATTGCTGGATTAGAAGGATTCATAGTCTCATTTTGACCTTAGTTTTTCCAAGCAATTTTCTAGTATCTATCATTTGTAATCTCGCGTTCGGGACTCTTCGCATTCAGGTTGAAGGAGGTGAAAAACGAAGATGGAAAGCTTTCCAAGTGTCCTAGCTTTTCAATTGAGCTTTACATCAACATAAAATGTATGGAGGACATAGAAGAAATCAAGGGCTTCAAATTGAGACCACGTAAGACTATTTGTAATCTCGCGATCTGAACTTCTTGCATTCAGAAGTTGAAGGACGTAAAATCGTTGATGGAACACACTCCAAGTGTTCTAGATTTTAAATTAGAGATTACATCAAGATGAAATGTATGGAAAATGTAAAAGAGATCAAGGGCTATACCATACTAAAATTGGGACTCTATAATCCAACAAAAACGTTTAGAATACTACCATAAATGATCGGCAATACATCAGAGTCATCAGAAAAATTGCCTCCGTCGTCACCACGATTTAGGGCTCTCTTTCTATTCTCCATGGCCCGCCGAAAGTGTGCACTGTCGTAAACACCCGGAGACTCGTTTACGGAATCGGGCTCCTCGGCGTCAATTGCAGGCATCTCGAACCCCGCTCGATACTCCCCATCCATGCAGCAATAAGCGGACGGAAATAACTCGCTCCACACTGGCTGACATTGCTCGGCTATCAAAAACAAATCACAAGAAAGAAGATTTAAAAATGGAATTAAGGACTCCGTAAACACAAACTGTACTGCCTCCGGAGAAAACTAAAAGACACTTACCATACGTGGGTTTCTCCAAATACAGGAACCGACCATCCTCCTGTTTCAAAGCCTTCAAGAAATCCTTGCATAGTTTCCAACCATTAGGGCCCATCATCGCGTGTAACCGGGCGTGATGTAATTCGGTACCCGCCAGCCCGCCGAGATCACGGCACGTATTCAATGTGTAACGAGCCACGGCCATAATGAACTTGGGGTCACGATTCATCTTGAAAGGCCATTTTTTCGCAAGGTGATTCCACACGCGAGACCTTTTCCAATCCGGATGCCGATACTGGATGGATCTCAGGGCCCAACAAAATACCATCGCTTCCAACACATCCCTTCGGACAGGAGGATGCTTGTGGTCCCCGCTCAAACCACAAAAGCATTGTACGTAATAAAGCCGATCCAACACACAAGCCTCCGCATGTTCAAGCTTATCCAGAGTGTGCTGCGCGCATTTGGGCCCGGCACGAGGCATGTTGTACACATACCCTCGCACATGATGGACATACACCCAACCAATCCCCAATCCAGCCAGCGGCAACATATTTTGAAACATCGTCGTCTGAAAAATACAAAAATAATGGTTAGGGAGACTACTTACACAAAAAAGGACCACGGAAGGTAATTTGTAATCTCGCGTTCCGGACCTTTCGCATTCAAAGATGAAGGACGTGAAATCGTTGATGGAACACACTCCAATGGTCCTGGCTTTACAATTAGGCCTTACATCAGCATGTAATGTATGGAGCATGTAGAAGAGATTAAGCTTTTCAAGTTAAAACCCCGTACAACTATTTGTAATCTCGCGTTCTGGATTTTTTGCATTCAGAAGAAGTTGAACGTAAAATCGTTGATGGAACACACTCCACACGTGAAATTAATGATGGAACACTTTTTAAGTCCTAGCTTTTCAATTGGGCTTTACATCAACATGAAATGTATGGAGCATGTAGAAGAGATGAAGGTCTTAAAATTGGGATCACTTACGACAATTTTTAATCTCTCGTTCTTGAGTTTTCGCATTCAAAAGTTAAAGGACGTGAAAGCGTTGATCACGTATCACCATTTGTATATTCCATTCTGTATTTGTTGTTCTGTAATTTTTGCATTCAGAAGATGATTTACGTGAAATCGTTGATGGAACACTCCGGTTTCGATATCAAATTGGGGATATAAGTCATGTTCAGGTCGCTGTGGCTAGCCATAATGACCTTGCCGGTAATAGCTTTTGCCCACAACGTCTTGTATTCAAGTTAATTGCCAGACAAAATACAGAAAACTGGGCTTTTAGGATCGCGATGTCAGGTATTCACTTTGTCATTTTCTCTTCAATGCCAATATACATTTAAAAGTCCCTGTTATAAAATGTTGCCAATAGAAGGGTAACACATGCTCATCTTACGGAAATTTAATTTAGGAAATCTGAAAAACTGTTGAGATACAAAGTGGCAAAAAATATATCCAGGTGCCCAGTAACCCGACATTTTGTCTGGTATTTGTGGAAACCTCATCTTAATGTGGGTGGTCTCCATCAGTTCTTACAGCTGAAACAAATTCTAAGAGTTTTGAAAACACTAAACATAGTTTACGACAAATCCCACATGGCCAGTCAAATGACATCATGCTCCACTAAAGCCATTAAAATTGTCTTTGTCTGGAAAAATGAATAACATTGCCATGTTAAACCAAGTTCAATTTAATTAATCGATTTGGTAGCGACACTTAAGAATAAAAAGAGTTTTGGGCGAAACGTATTGAAATAGAGTTAAATTGAATCAAATCAAATCTCAATTGCTTATTTAAAAAAAATTGTCGACAATTCCCACTACAAATTATTAGATCATGAATTCGTATAAGTTGAGGCGATACTGAAATCCTTTTCTTAAATTAGAAAAACAGCTTTTGTTCCTTAATTTCATTGTAGACGTTTACGATAGATTTTTCAGGGGTGCCATAGAGGCCATAAGGAACCGTGTCTTCCTATAGCGATGTGTCATCTTCCAATTATTCGCCATGCACTCACAAACGCACAGTTTATTCCCTTTTTTGTAATAGCTTAAATTTAGATTGGGTGAAAAATACAATACTGTCTCTCGTCCAGCATTTGCAGGAATGATATAGGTCACCCAAACATTCATCATCATTCAGAATGGGTATATAAAACAATCTCTCGTCTATCATTTGAAGGAAAATGGTCATTTTTACGCATGTTTACAAGATTGTTGCTCGTTAAACGTAGAACTCTCTAAAATACAGGACCCACCTGAAATATTGAACAACCCCTTTTTGCCGGTTTTAACACGGACTCTTATGGTGGCATTTTTTCGCTTTAAATCGGTGTAGTTTTAAGTTAGGTCAATTAAATTAGAGATATTTCTTCCTAAGGCCAAACCACATATCCATGATTTTTACAGAATTTTCCACCAACGGGTTCTATAAGAAATGGGCTAGTTCATAATCGTTTGAACACCCAAGAGGAGCTTATGGCTAAAATCGTTTTATTTCTAGTAATAGCTCCTGAACGAGGAACGATAGAACATTCAGCATTTCGTGAAAATTAAGTTAAGCTTAGCTCTAAACGAAAAAGTAAAAGCGTTGGGCGTGGGATTATATATATCAATATTAAAATCGCTGACATATACAAGGACATCGTTAGCCCGTGTGCTTATAATAAATCGTCTTGAATTGTTTTTTAGCGTCTTTGAGAAAAATAATTGGCCAGTGACACTTCAATGCAGGGTTCTAGAAATGGTTCACGGCAAAGAAAAGGACTACGTTGGCGCTACAGGATTGGTGCGAACAGCTGTTCCAAGACAGCTGTTCCATGCACATTTTCTCAAGATTATTGGGATTTTAATAATAAAATTTCATTTTTAACTGAACTTAACATCCTTCTATAGATGGTATTGAGATCGCGTGGTTCGAATTGTGAAAAACTGGTTCGGCGTTTCTACACACCACAGGGTCGCAGCTAGTGGCCATTTTGATTGGGCTTGAACAAAGAAAGCTCTGTGTTGATACCGTTGGACAAATGAGTGTCCTCTTCTATTGTTTTGTAAACCAAGCATCAGAATAGAGTCCCCCTTCTTTAAGCCCAAAGAAATGGCAACTGTTGGTTCCACTGTGGTGTGTAGAGACGCCGCTCCAGTTTTTCTCAAAATCACACCACGTGCTATGAATACCATCTGTTGATGTAAATTACTATTATTTTAAACGAGTACTTGATCAAAGAAGAATAATTATTTCGAATTTAGGTTTTTTAATTTAAAAAAAATCATAGATATGGTAGTCGACTGTTATTTTTGTATTCCACCACCTTCAACGTTATTCGTAAGTTTACTACCTTTCCACTTTGACGTTTACATCCTATACTTCCTAGTTATAAGTAACACATACCACGTGAGTAGAACGTTCGGCTTTAAACTTCAAGAATCTAGGGGTTTTGGTTCGACCCCAGTAATGGAGTGCAATTTTACATCTCAATAAATTGCTGGCAGAATTGATAACCATAGGATAACTCTGCCGCGGACATACGCGTATCCCAAGGATATCCTAATGATGAAAAATTGGAAATCCTCTTCTTATTTTGCGGGTGTAATTTGGCTCTGGCTAATTTGGCTCTGGGTAATTTTGCAGGGATATACAAAGAATGTACCTGTGCTGCCTGGGAGGGAGTTCCTTGCACTATATTTGAAATTTTCAGATAATCGTCATCAACAATTGAAGTGAAGTACAACAGACAAAGAAGGTTGTGTTTGCTTAACAAAGAAGGAATCTCTGTATATGGCTCATTTTGGGAAAAAATGATTTTGTGTGTCACAACCCACTTTTGCAGCACATTTTTTTAACTATTAAATATTTTATGTTTTAGACTTTATTTAGTTTTTATTTTGTCTCTAAACCTTGTTTTTTAGTCATATTTTGTCTTTTGAGTCATTGCATGTCGAAGTAACTGTATTAGACTCAACGGCGAGCACAAGATCAGGGCCGACAAGCGTGTTTACTGACTTGAGTCCAACGCGATCGTCTGCGTGACCCGACTGAAGCTCGACTTTTTTACAAAAAGCAAATGAAAAGATAAAAAAGGTCAGCCCAAAAGAATTTTGAGAAAACCTGTCTCTTTATTGCACAATTTGGGCAAATTTATTGCTAATTTCTTTAAAGCGCAATTTATCATAGTTTTATGAATGACACTCATTTTATAACTGGGCCTAGGTTTGCTAAGTTTCCAAAGGTTACTGGATTAAAATGGAACAGTTAAATAGATCACCAAGATGTGGTTTGTAAATAACTTACGCTTTCTAACGAGCTTTTGTACAAGACATAGTTTGAAGATAAACTAGAAACAATTTAAAAGAAGTACAACAAATATATTGGCGTTAGTTCTCCTTGACTTTAGTGCTGCGCTTGATACGATCGATCATGGCAGCCGCATCCTACTACGGCGCCTTGAGTCGTGGTTCGGGATTCGAGGAAAGGCATGGGAGTAGATGGAGTCTTACGTCACTGGTCGCCACCAAGCAGTACTCTTAGACGGCTATGTCTCTTCCCATGTACCTCTGCGCTACGGCGTTGCTCAAGGTTCTGTACTGGGCCCAATTGTGTTTACCCTGTACACCAGTTCACTACATGACCTCATTTGTGCATTTGGTATTAACTGCCATTTCTTCTCTTACGACACCAAACTCTTGTCTTGTGCTTCATGGTTGATCCCAAAAGAAAACCTGTCGTCTTCTAGCGAGCTGCATTACAGTAATTCAAAGCTGGACTGTAGAGAACAAGCTGTCCCTTAACGTTGAGAAGACTGATGCACTGACTGTATCTACCAAGAAGGCGGCGGTTCCAGCGTCGAGGATTGACTTGGAGGAGGAGGTGATCATCTCATCATTAGAAATCTTGGGGTCATCTTCGATGATCACCTCAAGATGGACAAACACGTGAGTGACCTCTGCCGGTCTGGTTTTTATCACATACTGCGTATCGCTCTCACCAGCAAGTAGCTTGACCGCGACGCCACTTCCCGCCTTATCTCGGCATTTTTCTTATCTCTCCTCGATAACGGCAACTTTTTGCTCGTTAGCCTCTCCGAAAAGCAACTCGACAGACTGCAGTCAGTTCAGAGTGCAGCTGTTCGACTCATAAATGGATCGTCGAGAACAGAGCACATCAAACCGCTACTGAAAGCACTACACTGGCTACCAGTCCGGTTGGTTACCTTATTGCGAATAACCATGCTAAGTTTCAATTTTAAAATAAAATATTTAGACCCACCGCAAACGATTTTCACTTAACTTATCTAAATTTTTTTACTGTTATGACTCAATTGACAAAGAATGCCAGCCATTTTCAATCTATATTTAATCCATCTTAAATTTTGATACTTAAGTGATTGTGATGATGTTATATCACCTAGCCATATTTCCTATGTATGAGCTTTGTTTTGTGAATTAGTTTCTTAATATCCTGATTTTCTACAGCCCCTCAAATTTTGCCATAGCCATCTGTTGGAAGTAAATGAACTAAAAAATTAAATATTTGAAAGTCGATCTAGAGGGAAAGTCACTTCCTTCTAGTCGGTCTGATAAATCGGTAGAAGCCCTCGGTTCCTACCTAAAGGTGGGAGACACACGGGGATGAAATCGCGCTTGCACGCCAGCCCTTCGTGTCATTTAGAACACTAGTTATACTTATTTTAAGTTTAATAGTTTGGGCTTACAGTCATTGTACAATGCGGATGAATTTTACATTTTTTTTTCAGGCAAAACAATTTTTCCGAAAATTTATTTACTAAAATTTCACTTTTATCCTCAATATTCAAATAGGTTCTTTCCAATCATCAAATCATCTTGTTACACTGGGAAACAAACGTCGGCAAAACATAAGAAGGGAATCTACGACAGCGTGAAGTACGGCCACATTCAGATCCTTGTGGGCACAAAAGCATTTGGCATGGGCATCAACCTTTTGGATATCAGATTCATCTTTCATACAGGAAATCCTGAAAACTTATCGCTTTGGATTCAGGAGCTAGGAAGGGCTGGTCTTGATGGGAAACAATCGAATGCTTACTTATTGATAAATGAAAGACAAGATATGAAGAAATTAAACTTCTGGATGAGAAATAGTAAGAAAACGGAAGCAGCAGTTCGCCTTGAAGATTATAAGCAATCCTGGAACTACGTCGCTACAGCATTTACTGGAGATTGCCTCCGATCGTTCCATTTAAATTATTTTGATGACCCAAGTAATCAGCCAACACTGACTCCTGAAAAATGTTGTACCGGTTGCGAAATACGTGCTAAGTTCCTTTTCAAGGATGCGGGAGACCACATTCGCTCAGTGCTGGGATGTATTCGAGTTCTCAACGAACACGGACTGGAGAAGATATTTGAAGGAAAAATAATTGAATGGATCGCTGGATCAACGGAAAATTGGATGGCACACTATTTCAACGACCTGGGTTTAAAACAAGAACCAACGTTTTCTTGTCTTCACAATCTGTCGCGCGTCCAAACAGAGTTAATTTTGAAAGGAAGTCTTCGTCAATGTTTGTCGAAAAAATATTTTGCGCTGGAGTTTCAAACTTTACCAATCAGCAATATAATGAAAAAATGTTGGCTTTTGACTGATTTCGGTAGGCAAATTGAAGAAGGGCTCATTGAACCTCCTGAAATGCCCGAACCTGATAAGGTGGTTCAGATACTTCTAAAGTAAGTTTGAAAAACATTTGCTGTTTGTAGTGAGGTTTTTAAATAAAACTAATGTGTTTTGTTTGGTGCCCAAACGACGAAAAACCTTTAGAGAAAAAAATTAAGCCAAGATCGAAAAAAGTTCAAGACGTCGTGAGTAGATCTATCGATCTTATGAAAGATAAGTAGTCCTGGTTGGTTTTACAAAACAGGAAGCAGTACCAAATGCTCGGATTCCACCATTACACAACAAAGCTCCTTTATGTGGAAGACTACACAAAATTACCATGCTGTCCAGTTAAGCCCAAACCCGATTATATTTGGGACGTTATTAATTTATCGAAAGGATCGACATTCAAAAAGCACGAGTTTACCACAGGAACTGAAGATGATGAAAGCAAGTTTGTCCTACTTAGATGTGATTGTTCCGGCGTGAAAGTACGGATATATTTTCAATTTCAGCTAGTCTTGGTTAAAATAACTTGATGTAAATTTTTTTAAAGGTTTGTGGTGGTAACAAAGGGGAAACCTGTAGCTACGTTGTTTCAAATCGATTGAACGTTAACTACTGTTTGAATCACCAGTCGGCTGCGTTGGTTGCTACCGGAAAATGGGAAGACTGCCTCTATTTGTTTTTCGTTTATGTTCGTCCTGCAGCAGAGAATGACAACCGTCGCTGAAATGGCTTTCTTTCGAACAGCAAACACATTGCCGCCCATCACCACTTAGAGCCAGTTCCGTCGAAACTAGGGTCGCAGTTGAAGGGCGATATAATTGAAGTTGTGTAGAAAGATCCCACGAAAACTGCTGATGATCTTAGTAAAGGGATTGGATTGGGCTACATTCCAATTAGCGCTTCTCCTGCCGCTGCTAACAAGGGCGCTTTCCTGAAATTTGTGGCTGCATCAAAAACCGATGTGAACGATCGTCCTCGCGACATACAATGAATAACTTCCCCTTACTGATCAAAAACAAAGTAGATGAAGCAAATATATCAAAAGCACTCTGCCTTGAGTTCGATAAGCAAGTTTTGGATCTGTCCTCGCCTTATATCAGGTACCGGCATATGTAAAGTTTCAAATGGTATGAAATGTATTTATCTGAGGCTTTCTTTTTTTCAGGTTTACCAATTATGGTGAGAAAATACATCAAAAACACACTGCCTTGAGTTAAACAAGCAAGTTTTGGATCTTTCCTCGCCTTATATCAGGTACCGGCATGTGTAAAGTTTCAAATAGTATGAAAATTATTTATCCGAGGCTTTCTTTTTTCAGGTTTACGAATGATGGTGAGCCGTTTGACACGGCGGTGCTGGAGACGCCACAAATGCTTGCCATTTTGTCTGAGTCTCTATTTGTGTAATTAGACGTAACTAAAATGTACATCGTTCGTCAAAGATCCTGACGCACCAGCACCAGAACGGGTTTGGTGGCTTGTTTCGGACGAAACGGCTCCTGAAGGAAAACATAAGTTTAGTTTATTGTATCCATGTACAAGATAAAAAGCATTAGCCCCGTTAAATGTTGTCTTCACACGATGTTGATGGATCGTTGATTGTCTCAGTGGGAGAGGGAGTGGAGAGGTAGTACTCACAGGCATATCATTCATCAACGATTATGGCAAACCAGCAATACTACTATGGGATTCTAGATTCACCACGAGGGAGACAGTTTCTACAATCAGAATTTAACCCATTCACTGCCAAGTGTATCACCGGTGATACACGGCCTCCCAACCGTTGACTGCCAAGTGTATCACCGGCGATACATCAAAGAATTTCCCGCCAAAGCCCATAACTCTTGTAGTTTTGTATTTCCCTCACCTTAACCAACTTTATTTGCTAGAATAAAGTCTCTACTTGTGTCTTGGTCAGAATTTAAGCACTTATCATTGTTTGCTATTTTTTCTAATAGTCGATATTTGATTCATCAATTTGTGACTCTCATGGCTATATTTTTAATATAATAGAATGCCAGGAAATTATTTTCAGTAAATGGTGAACTGAGTTTGATGATTTAATTAAGTAATTTGATTTAAAACATTTTTCTTATGTGAAAATGACGTTCTCCAGGTTCCAAATGTATCACGGGTGATACATTTTCCCATGAAATTGTGTATCACCGGTGATACATTTGGCACCTGCCGGACGCTTGATTACCAGTGTGCCACGTGTATCTCCGGTGATTCGTCGTTTTTTAAAATATTTTTTCGACTGAATCGTGGTTCAGTCGGTTACTAGCCTCTTAATAAACTATAGTTTTGTTATATTTTATTTGCCAATGGAGTTGGCAGTATGGGCAAAAGTCGACTTTTCTTGCTTGGCAGTGAAAGGGTTTAGTAGTTTTTTCACCGATTTGTCACACAACAATAAGGTATTGCCTCGTAGACGTGCTTCTCTTTGGTCCTATTTCCAGATTTTTTCTTACGTTGCTGAGTAGTCTTTGACTTACCCGTTTGAAAAGAAGTTGCTGCCTCGTCTTGAGTAACAGGAGTGACATCTTCATCATTATTGGTCATTTCATCTTCGTAAAGACCTTTTTCATCACCATTGAGCCTGTCGTTAACTATTTCACCATCATCTATTTCACCATCGTTTCGTCTAAATTGTAAAAACTGACGCACGGCAATTTATGTTTTCCCGCACCAGCGTTTCCCGCGCGTTTACAGTGACAAAGATAAAAATGAAGTTGAAATATCTAATAGAACCTTTCGAGCGCGTTAACAGGATAGTGAAGGACCCTAAAAATGGAGTACAAATTCAAGGTTTTTGTACGTTTGTAAATTCAAATGTTTTAAAAGTAAAGAAAGCAATTGTGGAAAGGTATACAAGTTTACGCCTCGTACTGGAACAGCCAATTTGAGGCGTCACGTGCTGAAAAAACACCCCATGGATAATGCAGTTAAACCATATATTGTAAATGTGAACGCAAAAGGAGACGAAAAGGTATAAGACACAAATTGTTTAAAAATCCCTAGCTTTGCTCTAGTTACTTTTTTGTGTTTTTAAAAAATTTTGAAGATTTGTCTCCAGCCACTTTGAAAGAAGCAGTCACTGTTCATATCGTTAGGGAAAATCTTCCTTTTATATACGTAGAATCTAAGTCTTTGTTTAAGTTTCTAGAGCTTTGCAATCCAATGTTCCGAAAATGTTGGTGAAAGCGGATTCTATTGCATAAATACAATTTTCAAGGATCTGGCATCTTAAATTAAGTTAAACTTTTCTCTGGGATCGTGTGCTAGCAAAATTAGCTTGACTTGTGACCTCTAGACTTCGCCAAATGGCCTAGCTATTCTTTCGATCGATAATGCGTGGGTTACGAGGGAAGCTGTCTTGGACGTAATTGAGATGGACGGACCATATTCCGGAGAAAATATTGCTCGACATATAATTAGGGGCTTGAGAGATTATGAAATTGAATCGAAGTTATTTTGTATCACAGCCGACAATGCGTCTAACAGCAAAACAATGGAAAGACACTTCTTTCCTAGGAAATTAAGCCGAAAAATCGAAATCAAATTCCAATCGCCAGACAAGCACGATTTTGGATTTAAATCGTAAATAAATCGATCAAAATCATTTCAGAATCTTAAATTTATTGTGAGAAATACAGAGAGCAGAAATTATAGTGAGGGTCGAAATTAAATGGCATTAAAATGAATTTTGAGTAAAATCAAGTATTCTAACAACATATCTGAAAGTTTGTTGTTCCTTCCCGTCAAGACAATGAAACCAACGCTAAATAATCGTTCTACGGGGTCGCTGGATGGAACTGCTGTGTTGAATTGGACGAGAATCGACTTAAAAGGTAAATGCCGATCGAGCATGAACAATTTTTTGGTTTTTGTTGGCTAAGTGCAGAGCAATATCATCCCTAGTTGGGGACGCATCTTCATCAAAAGAAGACATACCGTCACTGGATTCTTCCTTTACATTCACAATTGTAGGTCGAGTAATGAAGCTACTTATTCTAGCTGCTAGCAATCGTCTTGCCTGTAACTTAGATTCTTCCGATTTGATCCAATTAAACTTGTATTTAGGATGAGAGACGGCAGCTAAAATGTAGTCTTCATTCGAAAACAGGGATCCGAATCTACAAAAGAAGAGTTGTGAAGAGTTTACTAAAGGCTATTTTAAAAATAGAGAATAAAATACAAATACATTTCCTGGTCAATGGTGCACTGCCGTTTACGGGGCAGTACGGTATCTTATAGTATCTGACAGAGGATAGCCTACGGCCACATCTGGTCAGACACTAGAGTGCACCGAAACTTCTTATTGTGGAGGATCAAGAACTAAGGTTGGGGCTTGCAGAGATCAAAATATACTGGCCTCTATTTGTTCAACCATTAATTTTAACGGAAATATTCAAAAAATCTTGTAACACTTATAACGCTCAAGTAATAGGAAAACTTACTCTTGAACTGATTCGCTCCTCTCTGTGGTTCTTGGTTCGTCAGATTCCTTGCTTTGTCTTGTATCTTGGATTTCGTTAGCTAGATCCATTGTAATTTATCAATAAGAACAGAAGGTAAAAAACTTTGATAGCAATTGATCCAAGAAGCATTACTTTCACAAATTTTAATCTTCGTACAGCCTTTGGCCAATGAGCACTGGGGGGAGGGTTTATGGGGAGTCATACCGGGTCTATGGGGGAGGTAAATAAAATGCACATGAAATACCGGGGGTGTTAAAACTACTTTCCGTGTAATTTAAAATGTAAATCTCATGCCGTGCTCGCGCGGGGAGGTTCTTTTAGTCCAGCGTTCACGGGACCGTCATAAAAGGAGTTTTTTCATGTTACCGATAAACAGTAAATGCCAGGGGTCACGTGGGAAACAAGTTATCATGTACAGACCTGGAATTCGTTCCAGTGTCAATTTTCTGGTCCGATGTTCTTCGTTTGTTTGTTTACGAAAAGATTCATCTGTCCTGCATCTGTTGGTCTTGAACTACCCTGGTAAAGGCCTTATACAAATGGTTGACAGCCAGGACAATTTTTCACTAATGCTAAGATTGGCCAAAACTGACGGTATTTTACATGACGTAAGGTTTTCAAGAAAGACCTAATGTCCAAGGGTAATTCTGGATGTCCGTTAGCTCTAAGTATTCGCAGCATTTTATTAGCATGACGATGGCAGATGCAATACATAACAAACCAACATGCTAGAAACGCTTTGAAAGGAAGTGGCTTTGAATGTGCGATGGTAACGGCTGGTTTTATTAAAGGAGCTACTGGTTCTGTGGGTTGGTGCTCGGAAAAACTTGAATAATGATCGTTTGGGGACGAGACATCAGAAAAGACATTTAAATCAGACAAAGCTGCGGCTGAAGGGGCTGGTGGATTTAGTCTTCGGTGAATTCAGGTTCAGCCAATGTCAACGGTTTCGATTACGATCTATATTCGACAAGTGTTGGCATGGGGTACATTTGGTCAATTACTGCCCTCTCGGCAGCAATCCTCCTTCGCTTAGTGACAACACTTACTTGGATGTTCTTCTGCTTTGTGGCTGAAGAAGCCATTCTGTGGTCTTTGGCAAGTAGACGATGTGTAGCAAACAGTCGAAGTTTCAAAGCAAGAAACCGAGAAGCACTGAGCTAACACAGATCAGAAATGATCCACCAGGTTGTTCCAAACGACGATGTATGATTATACTGCCTCAACAAAAAGGAAGCAATACACCTGGAATCAGACAATAGTTGATCTAATAACATAAGTAATAAACAACTAATTGCCCGAACCTGTTAAGTGATTAATGACTGAAATAAAGAGGTAGAACACAGTAGCTTGACAGGCCAGAAACCAACGGGTAGACATGAAGATCGGTAGAGCAACACATATCCAAGTAAGAAGGAAATGATCTTAAGATGCAGTGCAGTACCAGCAAGATGTTCACAGCATGGATATGGTAAGACTGACTTAAGAACGAGGAGCCAAATTACCTGCAATTAGACTACAATTGATCAAGTAACGTTTGAAATGGACACTGTTAACACTAAATTGCTCTTACCTGTTCCCTAGTAGAACACTATATCTTCAAGATATCTGAAAGACAATTTTCAAGCCGTGAACAATCTGTGTCTTGTTAGATGTCTTAGAGCTAGTAATGCTGAGGGGGTGGGGGGGTTCTGAAAAACCGGACGTCCAATTTCGAAACATTTTTTTTTTCGTTTTCACCACTTCAGACGCCATTGTTTTTTGCCTTAGCCAATCGTTTCGTAGAAACGTTTTGCGTAAAATGATGAGTGCTGTGGACAGCCGAGAGCCTCTGGCGGGGTGGCTTTCGTCTCGTAACTAATCTTCAGTCTCCAAAAATATTCCAAAAGAGAGGGTTGTTTTAATTTAATAGTAGTCCATCGGGAAGTTGAATGGAAATAAAACCATAGTCATGGAAAAGGCGGACAAGTACACCTCTCTATTCAAAGCCTATATGAAAGCATATCCGAATGAGAAAGCTCAGGCTGCTCAACAGATATTCAATATTATTTGCTATGATTTGAAAAAAGATAAGCAAAGTCTACCAGTGAAAGTTGAGTCTTTACTAAAAGAATACGAAGCAATGGCAAAAAAAGAAAGCGACGGCTATGAGTTATTGGTCAAATTTGGCATTAAAACCTTCAAACTCTGGTACAGTTAGTA
The DNA here is from genome assembly GCA_022539655.2 of Ceriodaphnia dubia. Taxonomy (NCBI): domain Eukaryota; kingdom Metazoa; phylum Arthropoda; class Branchiopoda; order Diplostraca; family Daphniidae; genus Ceriodaphnia; species Ceriodaphnia dubia. The sequence goes on along the minus strand of JAKUCG020000139.1, from coordinate 5,725,138 downwards.
CAAGTAATGCATCTGGAAGTACAGCCACAAGTCAAGAAATCGACCTTGAATTTACACCCGATTCTTCCCAATTTGATGAAGAAATTTCGATTCAGAGTGAGGAGGAGAAGCAGAATTCATCTGGCCCCACAAATGCCACGAATCAGAAAACGAAGACAAAAGCGCAAGATGAATTAAAAGTTGAAATTGATCTCCTGAATAGTGACTTGGTAGGCTTGGAAAAAAGGAAATCGGCTGGCCGTTTAAACGATGATGGGCTCCATTAATTGAAAGTAAAAAGAGCAAGACTAATCGAAGCAACCAAAAAATTTCAACAAAAAAAAGCGGATCAAGAAAGAAAACAAAAGAGTCGAAAAGCTTTTAAAGAAACCATTCAAAAGGTTTGTGAAACGAATCCTGATATTGGAAAAGCTTTGAAACTTCGAAATAAGACTGGGCGCCCGACAATAGAAACTGATCAGCCATTTTTCTTGAAATCCATTATCGACATTGCTCTGTATGGATCCGGGGCCCATGAGAAACGAAGAAGCGATGTATATCGCAGCATCAAAACTCTCGATGAACTGACGGCTCAACTGAAAAATGAAGGTTACCAAGTTATAGTCGTAGTGCTGTTTACACCAGACTGTTGCCAAGACGCAGTTTGTCTCAAGAAGGAAGAAGACATATTACAACGGTCCCAGTGAAGTTAATTCGAGCCCAAAATGACGCACACTCGAAGCACATCGATATGTGGTTCTGTTCCGCCACAATAAAACGATTGGAGGAGCTGTCGTCTCTACTAGGGCCAGAAGAAGTGTGCTTCATCAGTCAAGATGATAAGGCAAAGGTACCGATCGGTCTCACAGCCGCCAACAAGCAAGCACCAATTTTGATGCATGTTGAATATCGTGTGTCATTGCCAGACCACGACTGGGTAATAGCATCAAAGCACAAATTGATCCCGTCAGTTTATGCTTGTATCGAAATAAAGCAAGATGGTCTCGGGAAAGGTGAAGCAGTAGGCTATTCTGGCCCTACATATGTTGCGATTCGTTCTGGAAAGCATTCTTCCTCAACAGCTTACAGCCATGGCCTTGATTTCGAAAGGCTATTAAATTTACCGGAGTTTGAGCTCTTCATTAAAAACAAAGAGAAACGTGTGAAACCATTGGTAGTCTTGACGGTGGATGGCGGCCCAGATGAAAATCCAAGATTTCAAAAAGTTATCGATATGGCAATACACCACTTCTTGAGCAATGACCTAGACGCTCTTTTCCTCGCTACAAATGCGCCCGGAAGGAGTGCATTTAACCGTGTTGAACGGCGCATAGCTCCGTTAAGCAGAGAGCTTTCGGGTCTCATTTTATCACACGACCATTTTGGCAGCCATTTGGACAATCAAGGAAAAACTATTGACTGTGGTCTCGAAAAAATGAATTTTGAATTTGCTGGCCAAACTCTTGCAAGCATTTGGTCTGGAATTCAAATCGACAAGTTTCCTTGTATTGCGGAGTATATTTTGCCAGAAAAATCGGAGCTTGACGAGAAAAAACTGTTGACCAAAGACATCAAATGGTTTTCAGACCACGTCAAGACAAGCCAGTATTTCACACAGATTGTGAAATGTAAGAACACTGATTGTTGTAGCAAGACACGGAGCTCATATTTTTCTATTGTCCCAACTCGATTCTTACCTCCTCCATTCCCTACAGTTCAATCGGATGGCCTAAAAGCTCCAGATTTAAAAGACGTTAAAGAAGTTCACAAATTCCCTTCATTGTTTGTAGCTCTCTCTTTACAAGTCAACGACGTTTTGCCTAAAAGTCTGTCTACAGAGTATCCAATTCTGCCTTATGATCTTTATTGCCCCTCTGTAAAAAACGTCCTCAAGGATCGATGTTGTAAAGTTTGTAAGATGTACTTTGCTTCGATTGTAATGATGAAAAAACATTGTTCCCAGTATCATCGTGCAAATCCAACTCCAGTTCCCGAAGTTGTAGTCCCGCGCATCCGCCCTGTCCGAGTTGCTGCACGAAGGCAGCGAGAACTTATGGTTATCATAGCTCGTGGAGAAAATAGAGACGAGGACGCTGAATGGCTTAATGAGGACGAAGTCGATGTGTCCGATATGAATGTTCCTGAAGCTCAAGATAATGGTGGCCTAGTCGGAGAAAGTATGCCTATTATTTCGCTCAAAGATCATTTTGACAATCCATGGCAAGAAGAATAAATACTGAAAGTCTTCTTTACCAATTATCAAATGTTAGAAGTAACTACTACTCAACATTGAAACTCAGCAATGCGTGTTAATGCCTTATAAATAAAGAATTTGAAGATCCTGCATTTAAAATTTATTTATTTACATATTTCCCCCGGGGGGGGGGGGGCAGAAAATTTGTGACGTCCTTTTTAGGGGGGTGTTGAGATTTGTGACGTGTTGTGATCTAGGGGGGGAGGGGGTCAATTTTACCCTAAAAAACGCGGACGTCCTTTATGGACAGCCCCTAAGTGGGAGTAGACTTGGTTACTTCACATCTAATAGACTGATATCAGAATACAGAGTCCCAATAATTGTCTTCCCTGATAGTAAGTGTTCTTTGACGACATTTCAACGACGTATAAAATGTTTCTAGCATTTATTATATAATGAACTGGGAAGTAAGATAAAGATCAATGTTCATTTATTGAAAATTGATTTCATCTGGTAAGTAGAATTCAAACTAAAGTAGAATCGGAATTTACGTGGGGTTTCTTAGAGCTATTTTTAATGCCAGTAGTAGCCTCCCCATTTTTTACGTCAGATTGAACAGTTTAAAAACAATTTCTACCAAAACTATTGAAATTATACAGGTTCCACTGGGTGAACTCTGTTAATGTATTGCTAAACCTTGTTTATCAAAGTTGAGAAAGAAAGTTTCATCTACGACGGAGCTCACTCTAATTGTCGCAAGTGCTAGATTTCACTATCCAACACGTTTCAGCCTCTGTCTTTAAATACACGCAATGTTTCCGTGTAATAAATGCTTGAGAAGTAATGATTGTTCAGAAATGTAACATTTGCTTAGAATTTTGAATCATGATTGTGGTACAATTGGTGCCATACATGATGGGGAAGCTGTTGCCGGTTCTGTTTACCGGTTAAGCTGACGGTTAAGCTGCCGTCTAAGCTGCGGTAAACATTAAATGATTAGATAATTAATAGCTAGCAGGGAATGGTATTGTGTAGAACCATAGAAGTATGACATAAAGTGATGATAGTAATGTTGGAGTATGAGATCAATCACTAGTTGGTCGACAACAACTGCTGATGTACTCTGGTAGCCAAGTGGTTAAGACCCCTGAATCACAGAGCGGAGGGCCCGGGTTCGATCCCCGGGACCGACGACTATACAGAAAGAGCTTCTAAGCTATACCTGCCATGAGCAGAAGCCCACTATGGTGGAAGAACATTTTTTAAAATAATCTAACAAGTAAAAAGTAAATTTTAGGTATGGTTGGTAGGTATGGTTTAGTGTCTTTTAGGTATCTTGAAATGCAGCTACAATCTATCTTGAAAGTTTGCATCAAGAGTGACATTTAGATATCTTGAAGCCACCTTAAATCTATGAGTTAGCCAACCAGTGCAGGCTAGAATCCTGGCTACAAGATGTCTTGTAGCTATGGTGTTCTACTAGGGTTGAGTGACTAATGAATGAGCTTGGGCAGAGCAGCCTGACAGGGCAGCAATAAACAGGTGGAATCTCAGTAGAGTAACGTACGGAACCAAATCCATAAGATATAATCCAAAGATGTACTGCTTAACATACAAAGATGTTAACAACATGGATAAGGCAACGGTTCCTTAACAACGAGGTTGCAATAAACCTGTAATCAGAAGACAATGGTTACGTAGGGAAAGGCCAACCCAGGCGACACACTTATATCCATTGGATATCCATGGGATATGGGCAAAAAATTTGCGGATATCCAAAATTCTATTTTCTGGTTGTCAGGTGGATATAGCTCAGTCAGGGGTTTTCTGCTCAAACTGTCTATTGGATATCAAAATCTGGATGTCCAATTTATATCCACGACTTAGCCCAAAAGATATGGACATGAGACGGATATATATAACATCCGTTAGATATCCATTGGATATCAGGTGTCGCCTCGGACGCTGCTAGCACGGTGTAACCAAAGATATCCCTTATCAGATTAAGGAACTGGTGATTTAGCTTATAAGTTGTACCGTGCAGCAGCCTGCCAAGATTAATGTGCCAGTTCGAAAATGAAGTTATACGACCGCGGACCGCTAAACGAATGAATACTCCTGCGCAGAAACGCAGACATGAGCTTCGCCATCGCCATTTACCTCTTTTCTTCTCCCCTCCTCTATGTGCAAACGTTGCTGTTTCCAATAAATTGAGCTGTGATTCAAAGATCTTGCCTTATTTAAAAAGAAAAACTATTGCGTTGTTTCCATATTGTCATACGCACGATGATTCACAATAATCCGTACTAACAAATAACAGCTCGTGAATATAAAATACGAAATACAATGGACATCCCTTGAACCTACCTTAAAGACCGCTTGAAGGGTTTCAGTTTAGGGATCAGGGGTTTTTGCGTTTTTCCTAAATTGTCTATCATTTGACTAGAAAAAAACTCGAGAATAAAGGGAATGTTCTTCGCGTACTTCACGTGACATTGGCTATGAATAAAAAGTGGTGATAATTTTGGGACCTTCGAGGAGATCAGGGGACGTCTATTATAAATCCCAAAGGCCCTTAAACTTTTGAACTAAATGGCACCCTGTATGGACGTACCGGGGACCGACTGTGCTCAGTGGGTGTTTGCTTATAAATAGCTTTCTTTTGAATTTCACTAGCCATTTTTCTTTCTATAGCGTTTACAATCTCTTCTTCGTCACTAGACATAGTACTTTCTTCCTCTAGGCTTTCAGATTCAGTTTCTTTTGCAATAAACCTTTCATTCTTTCTTAGATTACCAGTTTCCTCTTCTTCCTCTTTATCCAATTTTTCGGGTTCTTGCTCATCATAACCCGTCTCCTTCTCCGCAAAAGACGTCAGAATCTGAAGAACTTTCTGTGTCTTCTTCCATGCGATATTTAAAAGTTCGTCCACAGTTGGGGAACAAGATGTCATCTTGCTCGGAATTCTTTGAATTTTTTTTAACTTCCAACGAACTTTCATAAACAGACCATGTTCAAAATACGAAAAAGTTTCACACGTGTACCCTAAGCAGACTGAATTTCAAACAACGTTTGCAGCACTTTCGATGACCAATGTGCGTGATCATGAGTCAAATGAAGTCGAAGCCACCCATGTAGCAAATGAAGTCTCCCCACATCTGATTAGTGTCAAAAGACATCAAATGGTGCAAAATGACCTCAAATTGATGTCATTTTGCACCATTTGATGTCTGTTGACACTAACCAGACACTAGATGTTGGCAGACTTCATTTGCTACATGGGCAAAGCATTGACTTAGGACATACAGCGCCAGAGCCATCAGTGGGAAAGAGTTAAGTTTGACTGGAGCCAAAGCTATGGCTCAAGGCGCTATAGCAGTCGAAGCAAAGTGCTTGACCTAGGTAGCGGAGACGAAGTTGTCATTAATTCTCACATGTCTCATTTGAATACGTTCGGAAGTCTCAAAAAGATTTGAAGAATGCTGCAGGATGAAGAAAACCGAGAATCACGCAGACTCATTTAAGAACTTCTAGTAAGCTTAACAGGTTCGCAGTTCGAAAATTTCCATTAATTAATAGTATCTGTCTGTTATTGTCACTTACAGACCAAGACTTCCGTGTCTCACAAATCGCAAATCTGCTCTAAATTCCATTACGAACGTTTCATCGTCGCTTGGATTCTTTGGGAAAATCTATGCGAGGACGTTATTCTAAAATTTCAACAGCAGATTTAGAATTATTAGTATTCCAAATATGTAATGAAAATACAAATTAAGGTGCAGTTCTTCTTCGTGTCAGATTGTCTTCCAAGGCTGTCCAGTTTCAAGAGCCAGGGTTGGAGAAGAAATCATTTCTTCTGTAAGAAAGAGAAAACTTTACAGAAGAATTGCAAAGCGAGTCTATTAAGTCCGGGGCCCATTGTCACTCTTGCATCTGGATGGCAATCAGAAGTTGATAGGGAAAGTTGTTTTCCATAGTTGATGTTTTACAAGTCAATTATCATTAATTTGTGTTCTATAACCTGTGGTTAGGTGGCGCATTGTTATACACGGGGCCATTGACGAATTCTCCCGTCTGATATTCTTTCTAAAAGTATCGACAAACGTCTTAAAGAGCCGCAACAGTGTTAAAAGGTTATAGAGAGGGGGTTCACCAGTATGTACACCCATTTCGTGTTAGGCAAGTTTTGACTTCAAATTCAATTCAAATAGTTAACTAAGTGCTCATAATTTCTTTAGAGTTGATAAAGTGGGCGGAGGAGAATGTTATGGTTAGCCATTTTGTGCTGAAACAGCAAGACTAAATCGCGGGTCGTTCGTTACTAGCAAGTCGGTTCATAACCAGAGAATCGAGCGTTTGTGGCGTGACGTGTTCCAAGGGGCTACGTCCGTATTTTACAAACTATTCACTTAAGCATGATATTTATCCTATAACTCATTTCCCATAAGACTTCACAAACACGTATTTTTATAAAAAATGTAGATTTATGGAAACCCAAGGAATATTAGACAGTGATAATGAAGTAGAACTTTTTTGATTCCATCTGGTGTTTGCTCCATACATTGAAACCTTAATGGACGAGTTTAGGGATTCCTGGAACAGGCATCCAGTCAGGACAGGACTCCCATCAGATCCAGTCAGGATCCCTCATTCTTCATCATCTATTAAGCTCTTCACGCTTGGGATGCAAGCGCTACTTAAATTTAGCTAAAGAAAGACAAGTGAAATTTTACCGAATTAGAACAGGTGCCTCAATATTTTTAGAAACTAATAGTTTGGCTTGGAAAAAATATTAGCTAATTTCGTTCCAGGAGTTCGAATTTGAAGAGGTTCCTGATATTCAGCTTGATAATTGGGAGGATGGAGATCCAGTACTTCTAGTTGACATGGAAATCAATATTCGCCAAGAAGAAGAGATAAACAAGAGGTTCGGTTTCATTCTTGGACGTATAGAAAATGGACAAGAAAAGTATTTGCGTGATCATCAATATATTAATTCGCTACTCAATGATGAAGGTGTGTTTGAGTTCCATATGGCTTTATGTTGTTGAGTAGAAATTAGGGTGTTAATAAACCCTGGAAACCCTGGAATTCCAAAAAATTAATAGTAGATTCCAGAGGTTACCCACTTATATTATTGTGGTAAAACATGGAATTATTTTGGAATTTGGAATTATTAAATCTGGAATTTGAATTTTCTTTTTTGTTATGTATGGAAGGCCACACGGGGAGCGAGTGGGGTGGCAGGTGGGGGGCGGAGCCCCCCCCCCCACCGGACGACCCATGAGTTCTCCGTGATATCCGCAGCCTCTTTTTTTCAGGTATGACCTGACCTCCTGGAATCCTGCGACGCATGTTGGTTGTCACAATATGTTATTGTTACAAAGTTATTGAATTCGAAATAAGCGTTCAAAAGACTTGTTGATTTATCTGGCTTGTTGACAGTTTTATTGGGCCTTAGGCAGAGATGAAGTTTTAAGGGCCTTAGGTCCTTCGTGTTCCTTGTGGCGTGAAAACACTACCTACAATAGAACTTTGAATTTCGTAAAACTTGAACGACAACACGACATCTAGGTTGGGAACATGTCAAAAATCGTAAGTCCTATCTTATCCATAGAACGGCGCCATCTATCCCGTGTTCTTGTAACAAAATGGGCTCGTCCAACTTTGTATAGAATCCTTTCGGGAAACTAGGGGAAGAGTCATTTCCTTCTAATCGGTCCAAAAAAAAGGTCGAAGCCCTCGGTGAGAGACACTGGAGGATAAAACTTTTCAGTCGTAGTTTCTCGTTATCAAATAGCTCTTCGGCCAACTCAGCAGACTTCTCCGGATGAAGCATTGTTGAAATCAAGTATGTTTGGTTAATTTCTCGTGATGTGAGACAAAAACTAAGCCAAACTGACGATGAAACTCCTGTTCCAGCTGCTTCTCGACAGTTTTGAACTTTTTAAATTTCGGTTCTTGTTGTGTCAAGATTAGATGTTCTTGAATTTAAAGCAGATAAGGAATCACACCTGCGATTAATGTGCAGTTTGGACCTTATAGATATGTCTTAGCGACGCCTGAATGAGAGAACTTGTTTTTCAGTGGGAAAACTTTTTTTCTTGATTTTGTCTATTTGGTTGTTGTTTTTGTCTAAAATGCATGACATATTGTATTGAGCACATGAGCTATGCAAGAAAATCGCTTGGGAAAAGGGTTCGTAAGCATCTTGCCCTTGCGAATTTTCTTTGACTATTTGAGGATTCCAGTTCTTCGCCGAGCCTTGATCCGTCACGTATCGCAGAACCATTCCATCATTCAAATCCCATTCGCCCAGAACGGATTCGAGCAAACATTTAATGGAGACACCAGTATGCAGTTGCTTCATTGATTTGCAGGCTAAGGGAAATGCTTCTAATTTCTTTTCTTCTTAATTAAAAAAGAACGACGAATGGTTGAATTTTTGAATTTTAAATAATTTATAAAATTTTGTACCGACTAGAAATGCTGGAAAATCGGTGGTTTGTGGCCTTTTTCGTATCCTTTTTATCGGAGGATATTTTTATATAACGATTTAACGTAGTCCTCACGTGAGTGTTTGTTTTTATTCACCAGTCATATTTTATTTACGTATATTCTACTCATATCCCTGGTGTAGGAAAAAAAACGAAAGTTTGGCTAAACATTCAGCGTATCCACCATTATCGGCTGCTCAATTTGCCAAGGGCTACTTCACGGGAAAAGAACCGATGAGAGGCCCGCAGCCAGCTGCTGGATCTTGCGTGGGCCATACCTGATCGGCTAATCGAGTTGAATTCTGTACATTGCCACACAGATGCAGTCCAGCGAAAGTAAAAAAATCTTTGACTTAATTTCTTTTGATAAATATTCGAAGAGAATCGAAAAACTTCGACTATCATAAAAAGTAAGCTTTTAGCGGCTTCGCCTGTCTATAAGACTTGAAAAAAACCATAATTTGAATTATCAACTGAAATCGACCAAAAAATACTAGAAATGATTGTCTTGTTAAGGGCTTTTGAAAAAAAAAACATGAATAAGGATAATGTGTTTGAAATAACAATAGGATAATGTGTTTGAAATAACAATAGCACAAGTTCAAATACTTTTTCGTTTAAGAAATTTTTTCTCTGCATACTTATTGCCAATGTAGCAAATGATGTCTGCCAACATCTGGTTAGTGTTTGGTTAGTGTCAACAGACATCAAATGAAGTCTTCCCACATTTAATTAGTGTCATAAGACATAAAATGGTGCAAATTGACGTCAATAAGAGGTCATTTTGCACCATTAGAGGACATTTTTTCGCTGAAGCATTGAAGAATCATGGCAGGTGCCTTAGTAATGTACAATACATTTAAAGAAGTGAACCACATTGTGAAGTTTAATGGAGACAACTATAACGAGTACAAGTATGAATTTCTTGGCATGATGGAACAGCTCGGATTGAAGAACGTGCTTGAAGAACCTGTTCTCACACGTCCTGTACAAGTAACTATTGAAAAATTCATATTTACTTTGTTTCTTACCAAGTGCTACATTACTTCATATTTTTCGGGTTGAATCCATCTCGTACAATTTTTTTTTCTTCTCTTATGAAAAAAAAAGAAAACTTTGGAGCCTTGTTCACACTCAGTATATAGTTCTTTTAATCAGCTTGTCGTACAACCATATTTGCTTGTAGTGATCAGACCACTCAATTTCTGATTGTACCAATGTCGTACAGACCAACAAATTTTTTCCAACCATTGAATTTCTGATTGTACTCATGTCGTTCAGCCCAAAATTATTGTCAAGTGTTCAAACACTCATTTCTAGTATGGTACCTTTGTCGTACAACAAAAAAAATTTTTGACAATGTTCAAACACTCAGTTTTAGTATGGTACTTTTGTTGTACAACAAAATTTTTGCCAATAGTGTTCAAACACTCATTTCTAGTATGGTTCCCATGTCGTACAAAAAATATTATTGCCAAGTGCTCCAACTCATTTGTAGTATGTAACCTTTGTCAGACAACACACATTTTTGCAAAGTGTTCGAACAATGGTTTTTTTTTATTTTTTTATTTATTTTTTTTTATTTGATTTGTTGTACCATATAAAATTTTACAGTCAAAATAGTTAGTGCTCAAACCTATGTTTCACTTTTACAAAACCATAACAGAATAGTGGTCAGACGTTAAACAAACAAACAAAATTATTTTCTCTTCTCTCCTGTTATCAAAGGCGGTGCCACCAAACGTTGAAAATCAGACCAAAATTGATTCATGGAAACATCGAGATGTAACTTGCCGTAACTACATCATGGCTACAAGTGAACCGACGCAAAAGCAAACCCTTTACGGCTTGACAACAGCTAGAGAAATGTGGGTAAAAATGGCAACTCAATATGCTGCGCGTGCGGATGATCTAGAACACATCTACGATCAACAAATGTATGATATCAAATATGATCCTGGTACGTACCATCTTGGACTGAATTTTTTTTCCGTTCTATTCAAAACACTTGTATCTGAAACTTGCTCTAATTTAAATTCAGGAAAAGACATACGAACTCACATCAATAGCTTTCTTTCCATTGCGAGTAAACTACGTGAAATGGGGAATCCTTTACTTGTGAATCTCCTTGTCAACAAAATTATATGTTCACTACCGGAATCCTACAAAGAGTTTAGAGCAAGGTGGAGGGATGTTCCGGTTGCAGAAAAGACTATCGAAAATATGACAATGAGATTAATCGCCGAAGAACAAATCATTGCATGTTACCAAACACCGCACAATAGTAGCGATGCATTCCATGCTTCAGAAGGTAGTTGAGTTAAAAGAGAAAGAAACAAATTAACGTAATACAAAGCCTTCAAACCATTTTAGGACATCAAAATCAACGGCAACAGTCTTCAGGGTATTCAAACCAAGAACAGTCAACGTCAGGATATTCAAATCACCAGTATCATCAACAAAGAGGCGGATACAGAGGAGGAAGAGGAGGATATCCGGGTACGAGAGGTCACTTTCGCGGCGTGAGAGATGGACGAGTGAATAATCAAAGAGGAGCATACTCAGGAGTCAGCACTGGTATTGCTTTGAAGATGTATGAGTGTCTCTTTTGTCAAGTCGACACGCACAAAACCATCGACTGTAGAAAAATGCAAAGAGCTCAGAGAGAGAGCGGAAAGTTTTCGTTCCATCAACAAGGCGCTTCATATATAGCCTCTCAAAACCAACAAGAAGACACGTCCTACGATGTTCCTGAACAAAATCAACAAGAAGAACAAAGAGATGACTCGTATGCTGCCTCTCAGTGTTTCGCGTCAAGAAGTTTATTCGATTGGTTTGCCGACTCTGGTGCTACTCAGCATATGACAGACCAACGACAACTTCTCATTAATTACGAATCGGTTGCCCCAGGAACATGGTCTGTGACCGGCATTGGTGGCATGAATCTGCCCGTTTGTGGACAAGAAAACGTAGCAAGTAAGCGTTCTAATGGACAAGAAAGTTACGGCAATTACAATTTTATTATCTCCTTAGATAAATGGAGAAGAACACGACTTCCTCATTTCAAAGGTATTCATGTACCAAGATTTTTTCTCGCGTTCCAATATTTAATCTAATTGGAATTTTTTCTCGCGTTCAACCATGGCATTATACAATGCCGTTGCAAACGCAGACCCAATTTTCTTTGTCTTGAATTTACATTTAAGCCACTCCCCATAGAAATCACCTAGAGTGAGTTGTTCTAACTGCAAAAATTTTGTCGTAATTTTGGCCGGAGTGCGGAGAGCTTCGGCGAGATGCAAAATGTCTAACCATTCGTCTTCTGTCAAATCAAGTTTGGGGTATTCCGTGGAATGATTTTGGCAAAACTGTTGAAGTTTCAATAGCCGATCTAGCATATCGTAAAGAGAGCTCAACCTATTCGTAATTTTGTTATGATTAAGATAAATTGTAGCGCAACTTATATGTATGCTTTCGACAGTACCTTGTTGGACAATCAAGTAAAGGAACAGGTAGCTTCATCTCTTTCGGTATATTTCGACTTCTTCGTTTGATCGTTGTACAAAAACCTGCGGAGTACTGGATTATGTTCCTTTTCCTTATCTCTCTCCATATCTACGAAATACTAATAATAAACGTAAGTCGAAATTCACTCAACTGAATGCTAGCGTATCACGGTTAAAAACGGCGAGAAGTGACAACTGAAAAGAACATGGGGGGGGGAGCTAGCAAGGGGAAAAGGCACCTCTTTCGTACTCAGCCTGTTATGCGGCATTGCAACATTTTCCTCCCTCCTCCCCATGTGATTTTGCTGCAACGAAGGTAGACCTCATTAAGTTAAATGCCGATTTGATTAGTTGCATTTTAACTGGCAATGTGGGCTAAGAAAAATTACTGCAGTGCATTTGCATGAGAAATAGATTATGACGTTGCATCATTCGACACCCTGCGTATATCCGCCCAATTTTGGGTATATTCTATGGATATCCCACCGGATATACCCGTGCTGCCTGGGTATCAAGTAAGAAGAGTTTCTCGTTCGGCGGACACAAAATGCTCAGCCACGTTCATCCTCAAATCAAATATGAGATTTATTGACCAAAGTTTATACTCAGTTTGGATCACGTTGGCGAACCTTCTTCGTAGAATTTTGATAGAAGATATAACTTTTGAAATTGAGGGTACAATTAATAACTAAGGTCAACTTTTCTTTATAGGATTCGGCGATTCTTTGCGCCCTATTTAAGGAAACTAAAGGAATACAACCATCCAGTCTTCACATGGAAGGCACGTTCCATGTGATTGCTGATGACAATTCTTTTATTAGATCATTCATAGCGTCGTTCACACTGCTCAATTTTTTGATGTTTTCAATGTTGTTTTCAACAAAGAAGTCCTGAAAACATGTTTGTTTATTCAAGAAAACGTGTTAGGAAAACCCGATTCGTCCACTTAAAAGATTGCTATCACGAACTTTGTAAAAACCCTCGAAAACGACGTAAGATTTGTCATCGGAACCTTACATGTATCGTTTGATATTACCAGCATTTACCAAGAAACCTGTTTCTCACATTGATGTCTTAATCGTGTGTTTTTTAGAATTTTCTTTTCAATATAGGTTCCTTAACTAAGATTCCAAACGTGGGACGACGCTTTTCCAACTCAAAATTATGTGATCGGCGTTTCTGAGTCACCGGGGTTTGCGCGCACTCCTTGCAGGCTTTTCACAACGCAGCACTTCCGCACCCAAGAGCTCGTTGATGTTGAGTTAAAGACACGAGTTTCTACTTGCGTGTGCATTCTTGTGAGTTTATTTTCAGAATTGCTGACAACACCCTTACCCCTCCATTACTTTGTGTCTAATGCCATAAAGTTGAATAACGAATTGATTCTAATTTTCATTCAGATGTTTGCCGATGAAGAAGATGAAGAAGATCAACCTCCCGTGAACAAGAGGAAACGAATCTCTAACGGCGGAACAATCGAGTTGATGATGAAATCCGAAGTGGAGACTCTATCATCGTCTAAATTATAGTATCCGTCAACCATTCGTCTTCATCTTCTCTGTCACTGCTGAGTGTTCGTCGTCTTCCAAGTATTCGTTATAGTCTCCTTCGACGTCAAGAACAAAATTGTGTAGCAGACATGCAGCTATTATTATAAAAGGCAAGAGAGATAAGTTTGTGACATCGAGGTATTCGAGTTTACGCCATTTTCCTTTTAATAAACCTAACGCGTGTTCGATGACACATCTTTGGCTGGATGTTGTAGTTTGTCTGAGCCTCACAAGAAACGCAGTTATTAGAAATGAGAAAAAGTAATTGAGACTGGTGTAGAGTTTTCGAATTTCAACGTACAGTATGTAGGATGTAGACGAAAAAAAAAGCTTTGCCGGAATCGTTCCTCCTTAGTTGCTGTCGAATTTTACTTATAAGTCTGATATAAAATCAGAAAAAAATCGTGCCGATGCGGTTTTCACATTTTTGGGTAGATCAGAAAATTCATAATATTTCGTGAAAAACCCAGAGGTCAATCGTTCTGTATGTAGAAATCGCGAGAGTAAACGAAACAGTTTCGGCCATAAGGGTCTCTCAGGTGTTCAAACGTTTGTGCACTAGGCAATTAATACTAGAACCCAACATTGTAAAAATCTGAAAAAAATCAATGATATTACGACTAGCCAAGCAAATACATTGGCCCAATTTCAAGGCTCTACTTCAAAAATTCGGCCCGTAGCAGTGAAAAAACGCTGCCGTAAGAGCCCGTGTTAAAACCGGCTATATAAGGGGGGTGTTCAAACATTTAAGGTGGATACTGTATGAAAGTCGTAGATGACAAACCAAAGATAACAGAAACTGAATAAAAAATTCGGATAAATATTCGGGGAGAATCGATAGCTAACAGGATCATTTATCACCACCAGATTTTTCACCTCGTACTTCCTCGATGATTTAGTTTAACGCAGTCCTCATTGTGGATCTTCTAGAGATCCATACTAAAGGAATTCATATATCAACTAGCAATCCGAGAAGGGAAAGACAGGTTTGTATTACAGATATTAAATAAGAATCGGCCATGGCTTTAAGCAGATCAGTCCTTATAAAAAACCATGGTTGTGTTAGATTGCAATTTGAAACAATATAACTTTGCAATGTAATATCAAGTTCCGACGTAGAATGAACGTATACAGGCAGAATTAAAAGCGCTGTCATGTTCATTAAACGCAAAGCAATTTGCGTTTAGTAATATTAGCCTGGAATAAGCATTTGGAGCCCCCCTTCGACGATAGCCTCGGGGTTCTCTTTGCGAAAACGAGCAAGAAAAACGAGCAAGAAAAACGACAAATGGCCTTTATACAGGAACTTAATACCTTCGGTATATTCATAAGAATGATTATTACCCTCAGGGATAAATTTCTTTGTCGAATCGCACACAGCCTGAAGTTTGACTGAAGTAAAAAAAGACTTTCTATTAGTGTAAGCAGGCAGGTGTCTTAGCGGCTGCTTCAGCTCGATGTCAGTAGTATCTATCATTCAAATTATTCCTTTAATTTATTTAACAACCAATTATTGAAAGCTAGCTTTATTGATAGATATTGATATGCTACCGACTGTGCTTGGATACTTCTATGTTCTTAAAACAACGTGTTCTAGTTCTTCTCGGTGAAACTACTTAAACTTAAGTCATCCAGTAGTTTATAGCCACTTAAACTTTCAGTAGTCTTATTTTCCTACTTAATTGGAATTTAACTTACTTAAAACAAGTTTTCCCTACTTAAAGCCAGGCTGTACACATTTAAGTAACTTAACAACTTAATTTTATGTAACGCCGCAAACCTTAAACAAATCTAAGACACGAGAACTTACTTTCTGCTTCAAACCAAAATGTATTTTGCAAAGCATGTGAGAAGATACAATAAGAATTTTCATCCAACAAGAACCGTCCCGGTGCTCCTTCGGGTATTTGGGGTATTAGAAGAGGTATTGGTATCAAATCTGTATAATTTAAATACTAAATCATAGTTTTTTTCTATTGCGTGTTTATGTACCCTTTATCTACGTCCATTTCTCATATTCCCTATTTTTAGTTAAACTTAATGATATCCTGAGAAATTTACTGGTTTTTCAATTATAACTGCATAAACGATACGACGACACAAAAACCTACCGAAACAATAGATGTATACGGGGTAAAGAAAAAATAGTGCCGTGTGCTAGTTAAGTTAATACGTTATTCCGATTTCCGTGCCTAGCATTTGTATTAAAAGCGTCTCTCAGTAGAGTGCAATGAAGGAAATTGTGGTCATTTTGACTCGAATTTTTTTCATTTAATTAATTTCGCTTTTTTTCAGTGAATTCAAAAAATATTGGGCTCAACATTTTCAGTTACATCAGCGTTTATCAGAGAACGAACATGTAAATAAATGGAAACAGTCGTGTGGTTGGCACTTTAAAAATCAACTATTTTTAATTTTACGCACAAAAAAATAGAATTATTGCTGTGAAAATTTAAAGTAAATAGTTATTATTTTCATTTCTGCCTGTCCAGCTCTGATAAAATGAATTGCTTTAAATTTTTAGCAATAACTGCCTGAAATCAACGAAAATAAATAATTGATCATTGATTGGTGACGCAAGGACTCAAAAGACGTTCTGTCACTTTTGCCAAACAGGTTCGACGTGACGACGAAGTAAACTATTGATGTTATTGCCTCGGTTATTTCCTAAGCTAGTCTTCTTTACTTAGGTTAGGTTCAAGTAAAAGGTATGGAAAATTTACAAGTTTTTTCTTTTAAAAATTGTGTTTACTGTAAGAGACGAATTAGCGCTCCACCGCGCAATAGGATAAAATGATATCTAGGACGAAGCCAATTATCTAAGACAATACATTTAGGACATTAAAAAATACTTTTTGGAAAGGATCTTGACGAACATCGATCAACGTCGTGGCAGAAGTGTCTTCTGTCCATCTTCGTGCCAAGTTAAAAAAAATGATTTCGTGATTTTTGCGACGCAGTTCATTTGGTCCTTGGTCAATTGTAAACAAAGGAATGACACGATCGACGACGAAAAAGACTCTTTTAATCTATAATCAATAAAACACGGGACGTAGCTGTCAACGCGCGGCGACCGACTTGCAGAGTAACCACACACTCGAAAAAAGTGGAATCGTATATCTCAAATTTCAATAAGTTGCTTTAACCTGGCCCGGATGCTCCTAAATATTTGCCTTACTTGTGTCTGCGAAACTCATTCAAGTTTCTCCCCTTAAAATGTTTTTTTCACGATTCTCGTCCTCACTTAGCAATCTGACGTAGGGTTACAAAATAGGGCCAGAAGCTCCGACGGATCTCACTTGGTTACAAATGAAATCAAAAAAGAGTAAAAAGTAATAAAAATACAAAATAAATTCGAGTTCTGGATGAATTCACACTCTGGACTCATTTACTAATAATCTTACATCATTAAAACGAGAAATTTGAATTTTAGCTCTTTTTTATCAAGTCTATTTTTGTTTTGACGGTGAAAAGTCCAATGCGGGCACTTTCATTTTTGCTACAAATTAGCTGCGGAAACAACGACAATATATAACTGATCGGGTTAGACCTATGACCGTTGCAGACTTTAATTAATACTTCTAGAAAAGGATTTATTTTTTTCTGGATGTAACAACATCCAGACACAGTATTTGTTTCAGCCACATATTTTCCCTACAACGATTTGATAATTACACTTTTCCCAACTCACGTATTTGATACCAATAAATATTTATGAGCCACTGGGTGTGTTGGAATTATTTGGGAACAAAGAATAAAAATTATTATAGGGACCATCAGTTACTGTATTTAACGATAAACTTAAAAAATCCAAAATCTGTTACTGTAATATTTAAGCTGAGTAATTAAACTATCGGTCAATAACTGTACAAATAAAGGATAGCAGCTTGAATTCACACCTGTGAAGTTTCCGAGCTAGAGAATTGCCCACTGCATGCCAAAATAAGCCTAATTATATTCACTTCTCTGTTCTAAGAAACAGTAATCCGATGTGAAAGGAGATGCAGCAGTAAGTTTAATCATCTAAAAAAAAAACATGAAAAAAGTTAAAAAGATTGATATCATGCAGCTGCTGTGTTCAATGGTGGCAATTCACGACTATAACTTAAAAATATTTGATGGTTAAAGCCTGCTCTGCATCGCTAATTTATGAAAGGAATAACATTACCAATAACCAATACTGTTTAAGACACTCAAAAAGTTGACCGATAAATTATAAGTAATAAGTAATCCATGAAGTAAACAAAACAAAATCCCCACTAGTGCACATTGTTGTTGTGGTTGCTCTAAGTGACTCAAGTTTTAGCTCTTAAATCCGCACAAAAATCCAATTTCAAAAGTATTACCGATTTGAACGAAACTTGCCTAACCGCTAGAACAGTTAGCTTTAATATCGTACACAAATTTTCAACAAAATCGGTCCAGTAGTTTGGCCATTTACTTATTTATAGTGAAACGGAATTAAAGGCTCAGCGAACCCCAGTCAGAGCAATGGAGGAGGAGGGGAAGCAGTCTGCAGTACCACCCGTACACCCCTATTTTTACTTTAGAGCCTTCAATAGTATACTACGTATACTACCCTCAGGGAAAATGTGTGATAAAGAATCGCCATAACTGCCGGTACAAATCTGTGTTATCTTTGTTTCTTCTTCCGTCTATACGTCCTTACTAATCCACTGAACGGAACAGCAACTGGATGTACAGTATGGAAGTTGGCCTCTCAAGAGCGTTCCAAAGTTGCTCTAGTCATTAAGATAGAATCTGGCAAAACTTTCTGAGTTAATCAAACGGTTATAATTTGGGCCATCAGTAACTTCTTTAAGAAGAAAATTCTCCAACTCTTTCTAAAATTGCATTAAAAACCTTTTATTAGTTTTTAAATGTATTAACTTTTATAGTTATGAACACTTACCTGAAAAGATTTCAGTTTTCGCAAACCATACTCTTCAAGAGCATTTTAAAAGAATGTTAGTGCTTTGAAAGTCATAAAGTATTGCTGGGTACCAGTCAACAACATGCCTGACTTTCAATCCATATCACTGAGACATACAATTTAGTTCAAGGTGTTCGGAATAAAGACAGGTTCTATGTTGTCCTATTCTTCTTGTTGAGTATCGTTCTCTAAGAAATCTTCATCGCCTGAAAAAAATTAGTTTATGTTAGCTTACGTACATTGAGGATGCACATATATTCTACTAACCAATATTCCAAGGCAAGTTGTTTTGATATTCCAGACTCACCACATCAACTAACTTTCTTTCAAAGTAAAACAAGTAAAAATACCGTTTATACGAACTGAATTTCGAAAAAATTTGACTGCAGTACTCAATGGTGCACTTCGAGTAAAACGGATTAAATGCTGTACTTTTGTATGGTCCAGAAAGTTCTTATTTTTCACAACCGAAATGCCTTATGGACACATTGCATTTTACGTGGATAGTAATTTTTATACGAGTTCGTTTTCTGAAATATGAATAATTTAAATAATTATCTTCATACGTCTGCTATTAATGTAACAAAACAGCTGATCGCTTGTAATGCTGTTGCGCAGTAAAAAAAAGGGTGTTTAGGGATTTTCGGGCCTTGCATTAGGACTGGTAACGGCCATGATCGCGTCTCGTGTGTATATAATTTGAGGTGAGATGATTTACGGTAATTAATCTGATTCTATTTCTATTTTACTGTTTAAGTTTTTATCGAAGCTTATAAACATGTCATTGAGAAAAGTATGTGTTTCTTTTTTGTCTTTAACAGACCCAGTTCGTGAGAAATGTATTGCTTTGCCCGCTGATCAATCTGGATCAGACCTGTCCTAACGTTGAAAGCTCAACTGCACAAAGAATTGGGGCAGTTTACTAGAGTAACAAGGTTACTCTGATCTTTTCAACATTTACGCCAATCGATAGATCTCGACGAGACAAATCGAATGGCATAAGGCAAAGTTTGTGCAAATGAACGCGTGACCTAGTAATCACGATAGTTATCAGTATACTAGACATTGTAGTATCTGAAGGTGATTAGTGTAGCTAAAATCGGTCTCATACTTCCCCTTGTCATGTCTAACTTTTTGTCGTAATGTTCTTTTTTACATAGATAGTGTTGAAGATAACTCTGGACCATCTCAGGCAGTACAGGGGCCTGTTCCATTGCCGGAATTAACAAATCTGCAGTCGATGTTTTAAGAACAGATAACAGGATTTCACTCCAAGAGACAACAGATTCTCTGACAGTGGCTTTTGAAAAAAGAAGAGAAATTATTCAAACTTGAGAGGCCATCTTTAAAGCAGATTATCAACTCTGTTCCGGACTATGCCAAACTAAAATTGGTAACAGCAAAGCTTACATAAGAGAGATCAAACTTTTTTTTTTTAATCTTTGCTGTCATTCATGTTTCTTTCATAGATGGGAGCGTCGGCTGACACGTTGAGACCACATTTTTCAGATTGATGGCCAAATGTAAAGCCTGTCAAGAGCAAGAAGAGAATGCTGGTCCTCTCTAATGCAACACTCATTTGAAACTTGAAATCAAATTATTGATTTGTCCTCCACCAAGTTTAAACAACTCTTTTAATCTTTTACTTCATTTGTTAATTCGAATGCTTCATAAGTTACTGTTTGTTGCCGCTTAATTGTATCAATCTTTTGACTGCATATAATAAAATACATATTTTGAGAATTAACCGTCTATCCTCATTCAAGTCATTCTAAAGTAGTAAGTAAGGTTCCTGTTTAAGTAAGATGGAGTTACTTAAAATCCATCAACCCAGGCGGCACTGTATATCCATGGGATATCCCATGGATATCCACTAATCCTTTAACTATCCGTATCCCGCGGGATATACCTAGGATATTCAAAGTATATCCCAATCATAGCTTCGAAAGGATATACAGTTTCGGATATTCCTGGAATATTCCTGACGTATACCAACAAGGACATCGTTAACTTGTGTGCTTCTTATATGTTGTCATGAGTTGCTTGTAGCGTCTTTAAGCGAAATAATAGGCCAGTGATAGTTTCCACTTCAGTTCAGCGTTCTAGAAATGCTTCACGGCAAAGAAAAAGATTATTTTGGCGCTACCAGATTGGTGCTAAACTTCTAACAGCCATTATCATCGGGCTTGAACAAAGTATTCTCTGTTCATAAACCATTGGACAAATTAGTGTCTTCTTCTATGGTTTTGAAAACCAAGTATCAGAATAAAGAGTCCGCCTTTGTCAAGCCGAAAGAAATGGCAACTGTTGTCTCCTCTCTGGTGTGTAGAAACGCTGCCCTAGTTTTTCTCAAAATCCCCCCCCACGTGCTCTGAATACCATCTTTTGTAAAGTACTATTATTGGAAATAAGAACTTGGTCAAAGCAGAATGATTATTTAAAATTTGTTTTTTTAATAAAAAAAAAATCATATATATGGAAGTTGACTGTGATTTTCGTATTCCGCCAACTTCAACGTTATTCATAAGTATACTACCTTTGCACTTGTTTATTTACACTCAAATAGTAACGTTTTACAAGTAACGAATAATAGTAACACGTCCGACTGCAAACTTCAAGAACGTCTGAGTCTCGGGTTCGATCCCCGGTACAGATTAAACTTTTACACTTCAATAAATTGTTGACAGGGCTGTATATCCATAGGATAACTCTGGTGCGGACATATGCGTATCCCAAGGATATCCTAAGGGTGAAAATATGAAAATCCTCTTCTAATTTGGGAATATTCCAGGGATATCCAAGGAATGTACCTGTGCTGCCTGGGAAGTAAGCTATTGCTTTTTAAGTAGAAATTTTATTTAAGTATGCATACTAGTAGGCCTAGCACTTTTAAGTCTATCTACCTTACTGACTTTAAGTAGTTTCACGCTGCTGTCCAAAAGTTCTAATGTAGTGCGGACGATATATTGCGCATTTCCTAAAAATTAATCATCATGATTTTACATAAATGTTGATAGTATCTCGTTCGTTTCACGTCTTAGTAAACACAATTAAAATACCTCTTGTTGTTCCGAACCTATCCGCGACCTGTCGGTAAGTTTCTTGGTTTCCCAGCCACCAAATTATAATTAGTAATTTGTATGAAATGGTGAGTTCATATCATTTTGCAAGCTACGTTGAACGCGATTTAAATTTTCACTTATTTCCGTAAGTATATCCTGTTGATTAATATTAGAAGGTTTTTAATTTTGTTGTCTACTACCGGTAAAAGTACGTATTTGCACCTCAAATGTTGCACGAGACATACGGAAATGCTCTTTGAATTGAAATTTGTGGTATCTAGATAGAAAGTCCCGAAAGTAATTTTCAATTCCTATCCGCCGTTCTTGGAAAATCCTTTGTAAAATTAATCTTTTCTCTAGAATGTGGTCTCCAGAAATGAACCACCATTAAAACAACTTCAGAATCCGAATCATATCCATTAGCACAAAGTAAAGAAATCGATTTTGTACATCCATGACTTTAATTTGTATATGGCTGATAACAGACGCCAATAGAAACAGCTGAGAAGCTAAAGAAACACGACAAAATTGAGTTCTAGCTTACAGCCAATCAGAAATCGCAATTTCAAGCTAACCAGTGGTTGGATGCATAACCCAGCTATCCACCCTAACTTTTGTATACATTAGACACGCCCCTGGTGTGTCATAAGCATGTTGCCAGATCAGCATGTTGCCAGGAGCGTGGGTAAACTGCGTGAAGCGGGGCGCGTGAAGCGGGAGTGTAAATTGCGTGAAACCGCCGCGGGAAGTTCTCTACCATCACGCATTTTATTTTCCCGCTTCACGCGTCTTTTTTCACGCAGTTTATATTACCGCCTAATTCAACTATTGAGTGAAAAATAAAAAAAAAGTAATCCCTAGAATGCTTTTCGAGAAAAGATTCTTTGGACTTGCAAAAATCGCGAGGAGAATGAAAAAGGAAAAGTGGTAATTTTAACTGTTTAACTGCTTTTAGGTTTCGATACCTTTTTAAATTGTTCCCTCTTTTCACTATCAAAATTGAACAATTTTACATTTTCTTGTTTCGTCTATTAAAATCTGTGTTTCGGAAAAAAATTCAAAAATATAGTCGTTTAAGGTCAACAGATGTTAAAACACTATTGTTTTAAATTCGATTATGAACACCAATTTTTTTATATTTAAACGATGTATTGTCACAAATAAAATTTAAATTGCTTTATAAATAATTTGAGACAGTTTAAACATAAGTGACATGAGTGACTTGCGGTGGCCAAGGAGGAAAATAATATAGAAACAAAAACATTTTGAAATGGCATTTGAGAAAAGGCAAGAGATTATAAATATGGTTGAAAATGAAAGGTGGCAATATGACATCTGTGGAGGGATGATAGAAATAGTAAATATAAATAGAGAGGATTGTTGTAGAAAGATACGAAGACATCTGTGGGAAATTTAAGAAGAAAAATTTACGGTTTAGAAGGTGACATCTGGGAGAGATTTTTGAATGAAGGAGGTTTCACCAGATAGACTGTATTTCGTTTATAATGGCTGTGGTGAGGTTTTTGCTGCGGGCAGTCCAGACGGTGATGATGTAGGATTGGATGAGGGTCAGGATTTTCTTTTTATTGGGGCAATTACCAACGTCTCCGTTAATTGCTGATTGCAGTGGTTTAATGCATCCCAGTTTCGTCAGTTGAATCCGAAGCCATAGATTGATGTTAAATTTCTCAGTGCATAGTAGCATCAGATGGTCATCTGTTTCTTCTCCTTCATTGCATAGAGGGCACTGGTTGTTGTCTGAGAGTTTGAGGCTTTTAAGACGAACGTTGGTGGGGAACTGATTATGGTTGAAGTCCCATATTAATTCAGCATTTTTTCCTTTGAGTTTGGCCACCCACCGCCAGACGGATGCCCAGTCGAGGTCCGGTTTCGCCAACTCCGTTCTCTCTGGTTGCCCAATGTTAGCGATCAGATGATTGTAAGTGGCGCGGTGAGTGGAAGCGGATTATGATGAAAATATGCCAGCCTTGAGTAGATCGGAGATGGTTGGAAGTGATGTAGTAAAATATGGATGCGATGAATGGGTTGAATCAAATCTCGGCTGGATTATTTGTGGAAGAAGACTCTTCAGATGTGGCCCCAACCAATAAACTGATGCAGTTCTCTCAATTGCCTCGAGATGAATCAAAACATTTAGGGGTGGGTGTTGTCTACGTTGGGCCTAAAGAAATCTATTGCATTTTTGTTGAAGTTGGAGGGCTTGGGTCTTATTACAAAGGAGGAATTGTGCTATGAGTATGAGTTGTGATAATACATGTTGTCTGTTGAATAAAACGCGACCATAAAATGTGAAATGACGGTATGTGTTTGAAATAAGGATGTTTTGAACGATATTGAACTGTCTTTGCCAATTAATTTTGGTGGTGGTTTTAGTTTCAGGGGTAAAAATGATTGAAAGATGTTTTAATTCATCTACTTGAGTAATCCAATCGTATGGCCATGTACGTTTTCGATGTATCTGCGTTTTATTTGCTTCTACTAGGAATCGAACCTACGACTTTGGAAACCCCAGACGGTGCTTTAGATGACTGCGCCATTACAGTTGGTTTTCTCACATTTAATGCCCAAGTCCCTAGGCCCAGTAATTATGTTTTCCCCTTGTTTACTCTAGCATGAGTCCAGACACAGAATTCCAAGATAATCTCTCACGCACGACGGATGTCTTTGACAGAGGAGACGAAAACTACCAAATCATGTACGTAGGCACGAACTTTCACACGTTTATCATAGTGTTCAATTCCGTCAATACCTTAAGCCAAGCAAACTAAAAGTGGTTAGATATAGAGAGCGAACAGGTGGACAGACAACTAAAAGTGGTTAGATATAGAGAGCGAACAGGTGGACAGACAGGGGGCTACGGCTTATTTTTATTGTTTTTTCTACGGTTAAGTGCACCCCTAATTCCTTCTAAAAATGTATCAGGTAATTGGATATTTGGTGAAAGTTGATTCTGAAAGATCCTACGAAAATGTTCAATTATTACTTGGTTAATTTCCTCAGGCTGGGTAATTTTACGGTTGTTGTCAGTTTTGAGCTGAGATTTCTGGAAATTGCTCGTTGACTTAGTCATGTGAAAGGTAGATGGCTCTTCTTCTATTGAAGTCTGCACACGTAAACGAATTGCAAATCCCCTCAATGCTTCTCGTTCCCAGGCTAGAAACTCACGTTTAAACTCCACGTAGCGTGCATGATTGAAATCTGCACTGTTCACGGTTCCTTTTGTTGATGTTGGAGCAATTTCCGTTCGACTCTCTGATCACAGAATCTCTTTTTACAATAGTTTATTGATAACCGCCTGAGACCAGGTTTGAAGGTTTTCTCCCACCAGTGGTCTACATTTTCAATACGGGTAGGATGTTGGGACATTTCCTCGATAAAAAAATGCACTAATTTAATGTACTCTTCATCCTCAAGAATAGCTGTATTAGGTTTCCATAAATTCATTGACTTTTTTCTCACTAGAGGACGAGGGGGGGTGCTGTTTAAGTGTTTATATATCCTACAAATGGTCTGTGATCCCCGAGTGGTAAGTCATGCAAATGGATATCAGAAAATTTAATTTGATGCTGGCAATAAATTCGGTCCAATCTAACCTGACCAGTCGCACAATTGTACGACCAGCAAGGTTCATCTTTCCGAATGTCTCCCCAGACATCTGTTAAAGAGAGAGCTTTTACTAAATTACGGAGGGATTCTAGTAGTGCTTGTCTAATTTTAGGTGGTGTTGTCTTGCTACTTTTCCGGTCATCGATCTCGTCAACGGCATTAAAATCTCCCAATATAATTGCTGGCGCCTTATACTGGGCAACATAAGCCGGAATAGTTTGACGGAGGAAAGAATCTCTATAACTTTAATTTTGATCACCAGATGGGACATAAATACACACGAGAGCAAAGCCCTTTACTTCCACGGCTATCAGCCTCCCCTCCGGCTCAAACAAAATGTTGGTGGCGCTTAGGCCGTGTCGTACTAGGATGGCTGTCCCATGTTTTCTAGGGCCGAGACTCGTATACATCTGGTAATGGTTACTAAATACGGTGCTAGAGTCGAATACTACTTCTTGCAAACATATAATATCAAGTTTCTGATGTAAAAAGTAATTGAGTATTATACGAAGTTTTTCAAGAGATGAGATTCTATTGATATTATATGTTGCGATGTTAGTCATAATTAATGTTTAAATCGAGGTTTAGGATTCTGACCCATTTTGGGATTTGTATTTATGAGTTTGAAAGATCGAAGAGTTTTTTCCTTAATGCTGTCTGCTGGAGTGCCGAGGGGAAACGCCGGGTTATTTGTCTCAACTCTCAACTAGCAGAAGTCTTTTTCTTTTGCCATGATCGCTTTGATGCTTGTGTTTTTGTCACAATACACCTGATAAAAATAAAAAATTAAAGTAATTTTTCAATAAAAAACAGTAGCAATTATGGAACCTTGTGGCTGTCGTATAGAATTGTGCATAAGCCATGACGTCATAACATTTATTTGTTCTAGATGAACGATATAAAGATGAACGAGATGGCAATATCCGGAAGAAGAAGCTGGTTGTTGGTGTTCGCCAACAACAGAGACGAATTAAATTGGCTGCATAAAAAATGCTTGGTATTATTTGTCCCTTGAAATTATTTTAAAAACTTAACATATTCATTAAATCTTACAGAGGAAGTGTTGCTGGATTGTCGAGACAAGTCTCAAGCTGCTACCAGTGATGCTAACACCATCAACGATACTCAACCAGTCATAGCTATACCTGAATTGGTAGAGAATCGAGTTCAAAAACACACGCCAGATATTTCAAGTGTTACAGAGAACGTTATCAATTTTGTTGATGGAGGTGCCCTTAAACTATTGAACAAATATTCATCTACTGAGGCAACTGAAGAGGATAATTGTTTCAGTGACGCATGCAGATTCTTTCCAAGCATTTGATGACGATGATGGTGAGAAGTGACTGTGACACGCAAACTCTACCCAGTTCCAACGAAGAAAAAATTGATAAAGAAAAAGTTGAAGAAACTGCAAGAATGAAAAGTTCCTTGGCTGAATGGGTGATTCAATGCAACATACCAAGATCTCACGTCAACATCCTTCTTCGACGCCTTAAGTCTGACTGTGGGCTAAATTTGCCGATTGATAGCAGAACAGTGCTAAGAACTATGAGAAGTAAGCCAAGCCTGAGATCCGTGACGCCAGGAAAGTATGCGCATTTTGGTTTGGCAAAAGGACTGCTTACATTTTTTTCGTACCTCATAATCGACAGCACCATCACCAGAGTTCGAATTATCATTCATGTACGATTAATATTAACGATTTGCATAGCTGCAAATCCTCTTCCCCATTCAGTAGGCGTCGGGAGAAAGCCGATAATTCCAACGCTCGATAAAACCGGGTTGATTGGCGAAATCAACGAGACAAGACGAAAAGGTCCAGCCAACAAGCCTAAAAAAATATCCAGAAGAAACCTACATACAAATGAGACAAAAAATGATGATTATATAAGCTCTTTGTGGAAATATGTAATAAATTTAAACAAACTTGTGACCTTGCTGGGAGATTCGATATACCTGCTGTACCGTGGAGATTTTCACGGCTGCACTAGGTACTGGCTTCTGGAACGGGTCCTGCTACAGTCTGTAACAGTACCAAAGTTTATAAATAAGTAAATGCTATACCAACTTCCAGTATGTTGTAAAGTCTACATGACGTCCAAGAATAGAATAAGTGATTAGCCCTGTTAAGCCTTGCCCACCTTCAATACAACTTTGGCTGGTGGTTGGTGGACGGCACACTACACCGCTCTATATCACAAACATATACTAATTAACAGTAGCTTAAAATCTACAATTTCGAATAATGTATATGAGAATTAAGAGTGGAAGTACGCATCAGCTGTGGTGGACCATGCTGGTCACCCATTTAGACTGGTTGGTATGGTGGTTCGTGGACCGCTCTCTTTACCACTCTATATAAGAAATATATACTAAATATCAAGAGTTTACAATTTACAATGTAGAATAGGCCTAAAGCACCCGAGAAGTAGGAATTGATGGAAAACACAGAACCCCAGTTGAGCCTTGGGCTGCACATTGGTTGCTGGCTGGTGGCATGTTACCTGCCACAGTCTTATAGAAAAAACCATAGTTTTCTAGTTAGATAATATAGTTTCAACCTTATTTTGTAACCTTATACGTTGAAAATAACACAAATTTCACCTGTAGAACATGTAGATCCTGAGGACGGCAGCGATTAGACGACGGTACACTCACTCTTTATGATGGTGGGGGTGGTGCACGTTTTCCACCTGTTGGTAAAGCCGCTTGGACGCATCGATGACACCGAAAGCCGAAGCACTCGTTATTACGCTTCATAATAAAGAGTTCTGGGGCAGTAAGGTCTATAATAGTATTTAAAAACTTGTAAGTAGTAAAATAAAGATGGTTTTCGTTTAACGTGGGTTACCATTACGATGTTGACGACCAGGCTGCCTGTTGAAGCATATTCGGAAAATAAGCCCTGCGCAATAGAAGCATGCCAGCATGGTATTTTTTGAGGGGCTCGAGCAACGGAAGCTTCATCGCAAACTATGCAAGACATTACAAAGTACCGAGAAATTATTATGTACCCATCTTTTCGGAAAGAACGAGAGTTAGCAAATGCAAAAAGGCCCGAGACTTCCCTTTGTTGCCTTATATTGATAATTTTTCTCTAAATTTCATATTGGGGGACGTTCAAATACGACGTCACGCTATTTTGGCTTAATTTTAACCCCCCTCCCCCCTTGTCACGGGCTGTCACAAAACGTCTGACCCCCCCTCAACGCGACGTCACATGAGGATTGACCCCCCCCCCCCTTTAAAAAATAATAAAATTTTTAAAAAATACATTTTTAACTGGTTCAAACTGGTTCTGTATTAACTTAATATTTCTTGATTTGGCAGTAGCTGAATATTTCAAGCACGCAAACTTTACTGAACATCACCTTCCCATGGCTGGACTAGATGCTCGTCCAGAGAAAAAACAGGAATTGTTGCTTCGTCGTCGGAAACTTCACTTGGGATATTTATTCCGGTAAAATCAAGCTCTTCTTCGTTCATCCATTCGACAGTTTCGTTTTGTTCTTCTGAAATAATAACAGCCATAAGTTCCCGCTGTCTCTTGGCAGCTAACCGCTGCGGTCGAATTCTTGCAACTGGAGGAGCAGATGATCCCTTGTGTACAACGAAGTGCTTTTGAAGCATAACCTTGGAGGCAAAATAGACGTGACACACTTTGCAAGTGCGCTCCACCAACGTTTTCTTAACAAACGGGCAATAGAGATCAAACGGCAACTGTTTGAATGATCTTGTAGATCTAGGTAGCAAATCATCCCATTTGAGGGAGAGAGACACAAACAAAGATGGAAATCTGTGATTCTCCTGGTCTGTCCTTAATTCTGGGGATTTTAATCCTTCTGCTGACTAAACTTTTGGTATTGGCGGTGGTAAAAATCTCGACGGAAGAACTGAGAAGTAGGAATTTCTCGGCCGTGAGCAGCAGGCTAAATCCAGACATTTTACAATCTGGGTGCAATACTGACTCGTCCTCACGTGAGTGGAGAACCAGTTCTGATCTTTTGACAACAAATTATTGCTTTCCAGCTCTGATTTTTCGGACTGGATGAATTCAGCAACAGTTGGGCATCCATCGACCACGACCGACGACCAAATTTCAGCTAGTTGTTTACCTGACAATAGTTTTTTTTAATCAATGGGTCGCTCCTGCTCTCCAGGCTCCTCCCTCCCACCACCCACTGATCGACGGGAAAATTGTATAAATTTCCGAATTTTATGACGGGAATATCTTTGAACCTATTTGATGATTTTCATTATAATTAATAGAATGTATAAAACTTAAGTAGAAGCATCAACAATCAAATTTTCAACACTTTCGGACAATAGAAATAGTTTTACCGTAATAAATTTTAAAAGTTTTGAGCGACCGCCATAAGGCCCCATGTTAAACGCGCAACTCAATTTTTCGTAATTTTCACGGGGGGAGTTCATAATAAATCTATATCTCTGGATATTTAAATTATTTTAAAAAACGCAATTATGCAATTGTACTTCAATGAATTCTCTACAAGGTTCATTGAATAAATTTGAAAAATATTCATAACTTTTCTTAAATTTTGAGTTTAAAAATTACCTAAATTTAAAGTTAATGAAAATATACTTAAAATTAATTATTTTTTGGTCGGGTTTTTACAGTGTATTGTACTAAGTAAATTTAACAAAGTTCAATAAAAAAATATTGTGTTGCAATTTGTTCGAGGTATAACAATAACTTGCTTCCACTATTGGGCCGAGAAGCGAAGCAACCTCCTCCCAAAAACTTCGTAGCAGTGCAAAACTTGTCATCAATGTGGTGAGAGTGAAAATCATTTTGAGACCGAATCAATCTCACTGGAACGGTGACAGTGTGCCTTCTGCCTTCAATAGTGTTGCTTCGTTTGGGCAGAATTCGGAGGTAAACTCCACTTCGACTTATTTCAAAGCCATCTTTCTTCAGTTCAGCCGTCAATTCATCCAAAATTTTTATGCTTCTGTAAATGTCGGATTGACGTTTTTCATGTGCAGCAGATCCATACATAGCGATTTCTATAATGGTTTTCAAAAGCATTGGTTGATTTAATTCGATTCTGGGTCTACCGGGGTTTGTTCTCATCTTCAATGCCTTCCGTACGTCGGGATGTTCTTCACATATTTTGGCCAGTTTTGTTTTTTTATCATCTCTCACTTTTTTAGCTCTCTTTTGGTCAGCTATTTTACATTTTAATGTTTGCTGCAGTTCATCCTTCTTCTTAACTTTGAAACGCATCTCCTTTTCTTGATTTTCGTCAAGAAATCCAACTGCCTTTCCTTTGTACAAGGCGACCAAGTCTGCATCGATTAAAGCAATTTCCGATCGCAATTGTTCTTGAACAATTGCTCTTTTGCTATTATTACTTGGCTTTGATACACCTTCATCTGAATCAGGTTCTTTAAACTGCTCTAAATCGGCAGAAAAAAAAACAAATTCGATGGCTGAAGCAACTGTGGAATTTTCAATTGCTTAGCTGGGAAAAAAAATTTCGTGTAGGCGTCAAATAATTTCTGGTAGGGCTCTTTTTAATCCATCTTAATACGACTGAAAGGTCATTATATAAAATAAGACTGCTGTTGGTTTAAGAATGAGTTTGGGAATTACTGAAAGGGTTCGCTGGTGAAATATTACGATACCTGAACGAGATCGAAAAAACAAAAATATGCTTTCGACGAGAAAAAGTTACTCTGTTTAAAAATAGATGGCAGCACAAGCAAAATCGTTTTTTCTATCGGACGTCTTGAAATGCCTACCCCCCACCCCCCATCGTCACACTTCCGTCACAAAATCTCTAACCCCCTCCCCCCCCCCTCCGCCCGTGACGTCGTATTTGAACGTCCCCTTGCAACATTGCAACTAACCAGTTTGTGTTGTTTTTACGAATGGGGCCAGAAGGGACTACCCAAATATTGGGCCAGAAGGGACTACCCAAATATTGGGCCAGAAGGGAGACCAGAAGGGAGACCGTTCTGGCCCTAGCGTCATTATCAAAAATGGGACCAGAACGGTAGAGCCAGAACGGTAGGGCCAGAACGGTATAGAACTAGAACGTCCGAGACCCGGCCGTCAGCTGACGAGATAGTCCTCTACATTGCCAAATTTGAAGTTTTTGGAAACGGGAGCAGCAGCAGCTGGCAGCAGGAACAATGATGTAAGAAAAAATGAATCTTAATTTACGATGATATAGCAAATTCTTGGATAACAATTTTAAATACAGCTAATAGGAAGCATAATCATAAATCTGTTACGGTAAAAAAATTCTCTCAACATGATCGGACGAATAACCGTCGAAAGGAAATTTAACGCCGCTTATCATTCCTAGTCCAGCCTTTGCAAGTGAATTGTACTCTGTAGTCTTGGGCATTTCCAAAATGTTGGCAATAATGCAAAAGAACACGAAGAAAGTAAGAAATAATTAATTAATCTTAAATAGAGACTCTAAATAAAGATAATATCTTTTTTTAGAGTATTAATAAAATTAATATCTTAATATCACCCCTGATTTGCGATTCAGTTTTGTTTTGCTGCTTTTTGGCTTTTTAGACTATATTTTCCTACAGTCCGATGACAACGAGGACTGGTCGGCTCGGAATCTGAATCAGATTGGGAGCTGCTTAGACACTGATATTTTACCCAGCCTTTTTCCTAAAAAACAGATACACGCAGCCGCACGTTTTACAAAATTTCAAAAGAACTTCTTACCTTTCTTCACTTTCTTAAATTTCTTACTCTTTTTCTTTCCTTTTCTTTTCTTCGATTTCTTTTCTTCAATTTCAGTCTCTTCGCTCTCAGACGATGAATTATTGTTAGCCTCAATGTTTTCCTTAAAGAAGTCACCAGCATCAGGCTCTTGAGAGAAATGGGAAAACAAATGTAGGGAAAAGTAGACGAAATAAGATTGCAACTATACGTACCAGAAGATGAATTTCAAGGCAGTCAAAGGCGTTGTGCGTACAGCTGGATTTTACTCAAGAATTTTTTTCTTGGTCAGATAAAATGACTGTAACGCTGATTGCTGCTGGTGGTGGAGTTCCTTCTTGACTTTGGGGCGATTGGAGTTATGCAACAGGTTTTCTCCATTGAAGCCTGAGCCTGCTAGCTGCTGGAATACTGATTTTTTCAAACACACAAGTTCGTGGTCGGTGCGGAAATGCGTCGACAGATCCGCAAGGAAGGGCATTGCAAGGAAGAACTGATTGCAAATTTGGCTAACGGCAAACCGGGCACCGAACCAAATCCCCCTCTGCTCTGCTCTGCAGTTCTAATTATCTGAAAATAAAGACAAAATTTTTTTTGGATAAGATATCTGGTTGGCAGCATGCGGGTGCAAAAAACAACTTTGACGACCGTCTCACGCCAATTTATTGGTACATAACATGAACCTGTAAGCCACGCATAAACCTTTTTTAATGTGATTTCTCCAATCCCAACATCTAAATCGTAGAAAATAGAATAAATTATTAATATATTCAATAATTGGATCAATAAGGATATCTAAACAATATCAATGTTTTCCAAATGCACTTTGAACCAAATTTGGCTCGAGACTTCCTTATCTTGCAAAAAGTAAAACTCTGAAGGCTTGTGATTCCAGTCAACTGACTCCATGATTAGAGTAGCGGTAGCTTTCAATTTGATAAATACAGCGGTGAAATTCGGTTCATCGAGAATCTGTAAAATAAAAATAAACAAAATATAAATTAATGATGTGTTACATAAGTTTTCTTATATTACGTGATTCGAATCCAGTATATTCATTCCTACGACGAAAGGGTGCTCACGACCGTTGGCAGACATCAAGATATTTTGAAATGCCTTCAACAGAAAATTTGGGCACACGTGGCACTGGACGCGATAACTTTAGCTATTTAAAAAAAGAAATGTGTCACTTGTGTCAGCCAATAATTAAATAAAGCACTAATCACGTTGAGAATATTACCTGTAATCTTTCCTGAGATCCTGTGCCCAATCTTCATATGACATACCGTCAATCGGAGTAAGTACCTCGCCTAAGCGAAACAATTCCTTGAGAGAGGAACACTTTTGAACACCTTATTAACTTTTTTGTCGAAAGCTTAATTTGATGTTTGGACGTTATTCTAGAATCAGGCAATATATTGCTTTTCGTTAATTCAACGCTACGTTTCTATTGAAAAAAATTAACAGATTTGGTTAAGAGGTATGGAAACAATTTTTAGCAAACACTTTTTGTACCGGTGATTAAAAATTTCATGTACTAGTTTTCATTTGAAACCTCCGTGAGTTGGTCACTGTATGGAAATATATACCCTATTAATGGGAAGGGTACCCCCTAGCCTTATTCCAGTGTGTTACTCCCCCGCTGATCTTTCCCCTTTTAACTTCCTTTTCTACATTTTTTTGAATATTTTTTACGAGCCCCCATTCTTATCTCCAGACTCAATAATCAAACTAAGATCACTAGGAGGCCCAGAGCATATTTAATCTCAGGTTTTCGATTTTAAACAATAAGCTACACAAATTGTGAAATAAGGATACAAAATATAAATTCAAGGTGTGTATCAATTCATGAAGAAGTTACTTGGTTTTTTTTCTGTTGCAAATACAATCAGCAGACATTATCCCTTGGGCAATCAAAGGAAATCCTCGGGAAGGGACTTCTACTTTGGCAAAGTTAGCTAACAAGTCGACACTTAGTATCGGTTTTTGATTTGCCAAAAACCCTTTAATAAGCTCCTTGGTTTGCCAACATGTAGGCAAATCAAAGAGCATTTTCTCACATGTAAGCAAATGCGACCCATTTGCCAACATGTAGGCAAACCGAAAATGTCCATTTGCCAACATGTAGGCAAACCAAAAATTCCCATTAGCCAACTTGTAGGCGAATCAAGCCCATTTGCCAACATGTAGGCAAACGAGAAGGCAAACCAACGTAAACCAAAAAAGACCCATTTGCCAGCATGTAGGCAAATCAAGCGCATTTGCCTACATGTAAGCAAACCAAAAAACATCCCGTTTGCCAACATGTAGGCAAACCAAGCCCATTTGCTTACATGTTGGCAAACCAATATTTACACAGAGCGCGCCACCGTTTCTCACTCTCTTCCTCCCTTCCTCCACGCCGTCTGACGATTCGCCATTTTCTTCTGCTCAGCGTCACATGAGGCTGTCTGTCACATGCTGTCTGTCACTCATCCCCGAGCATTTTTCTTTAAAAGATATCAAACTACTTCTTGCAACAATTTTTCAGTCCAATTTAATGGCCCCAATCTAGATATTGCAAAATGAGTCGCCGAAATAAGCTCATTGGAAACTTTTTTTCTCCCCCGACCCTAAATTCGAGTCTCACACCATCCCTCTCTCCCCAATGCTTAATCGACGAAAAAGATCTTGAGTGGTCTTATAAAGACCAAGAAATTGGGAAAGGGGCATATGGTTCCATTTTTAAAGGAAAATTTAAAGAATCAATCGTTGCAATTAAAGTGTATACATTGGACAATGTATCACTTCCCTATAATCAGCGAATGCTGATTAATTTTGGTTGTAGAGTTGAAGAAACTCAACCACGAAAATGTCGTAAAATGCCATGGGTTATGTCCAAGAAAGGGTGCAATCATAATGGAATTGGCAGAAAAGAAAATTGAGCTGGGTGATAATGTATTCAATATTCACTCCCTTCGACAGTTGATCTCCACCGTTGAAACTGTTTTGCCCCTTGAGCTTCTAAAAGACAGAATCGAGACAGAATCCAGAAAGAGCTATCTAGCTTCCCTGCTAAATGCAGATGACCACACAGATGGAGGATAAATCAGTTGCATACCTGCAATCACGCAGAAGCCCACTACAGTGGAAGCCAAAGTAAAATATCAATTTCCAACAGGAAGAAAGACCACCTATTAGTATATCAAACGATTCGAGTTAACAGCTAAAAGATGTTATAGCTCTAATGAAGAGCTGTTGGAGTCACAGTGTTGCTGACAGACCTACTGCAGCAAGTTTAGAAAGTTTGTTGGTTGTCCAGGTATGATGAAATAATCCTTTTTTATTATAATAAGTGCAGTGGAGGATACATTAATGATCTAAAAACTAATTCACGTTTGAATTTACAGGAATCATGGAACCATAAAGAAGAAGCAGACGAGGCAAAAAGTGACAACCCCTCACCTACGACCTCTAGTGGGAGATTACAAGTCTCGAAACACTCCCCTTTCAAGGAAGCTGTTCGGACAAGGATCGCTGTACGGGCCACACAACTTGACCAGCCGGCAGGTTCGACGAGCAGACGCAGGCTCAATTTTGATTCGCCCTTAGTGGCTTCGTCGGGTTCGTCCCACGCGGTATTTATTGAATCATATCTATAAATGAGTTTAGCCTAAATACGACATTTTATTTGTAGCCTTTGCCTTTGGCCGAACTTGATGACCGAGAACCAGAGAACCTTGAAGACGCGCAATCTGTTTATTCAGAGGTAATGAGATAGGCTACATACTTTCATACTTTTGAGGACTTAAAATAAAGTTTATTTTCTTAGGCACAAAAAAAGCGGCTGAAATGCAGTGGCTGGGTTTTGCTGCGAGTCACGGAGGGATAACGGCCTTAAAACAGTTTCAACTAGACGCGCTGCACTCTTTCAACTCAAAACAAGACACGTTAATTATACAAGCGACTGGTTCGGGAAAATCGTTATGCTTCCTGATTCCTGCAATAATTGCAGCTGATAGCGATTCGTACGGAATTCTCCTCGTCCCGACAGTTGCCCTCGGGGAATTTCACCTTCAAGCTTGTGGAAAGTTGAAGATACCAGCAGTATTTTTGAATGGAGACTCGAAAAAAAGGATTACGAGTTCGCA
Organism: Ceriodaphnia dubia; assembly: GCA_022539655.2. Classification (NCBI taxonomy): domain Eukaryota; kingdom Metazoa; phylum Arthropoda; class Branchiopoda; order Diplostraca; family Daphniidae; genus Ceriodaphnia; species Ceriodaphnia dubia. Next base: position 5,688,945 of record JAKUCG020000139.1, on the reverse strand, counting down.
TTTGGAGCTACTCGACTTCCGGGAAACGATCGACCCAGCCTAATAATATCGCAACCAGAGATTCTTTTCGGTTCTTCAGCGACGACTGGTGTTGTAAAAAACTTGAATGCGAATCGGCTTAGTTTCATCGCCATTGATGAAGTTCATCTAGTCTTTGATTTGCATACATTTCGTCCCGCTTTCAACGAACTGAAGCGACTTAAAGAACTGTTTTCTTGCCCCTTACTGGCACTGACTGCAACAATTAAACCTGATGAGCTACAAAAATGCAAGACGTCACTCCTCCGAACTCCAACTGTTATTAGAAGCTCTGTGGATCGAGCAAATGTTTCAATCAACATTTCATCATATTCAACTCGCATGAATTCGTGCTCTTTGGAAAATAAAGAAGAAAATTGGAGTGACGCAACAAGCTATATCCTTAAAATCGTGAAAGAGGAAACAACCATTGTTTACCACGCATTTGCAGACGACTGCAAAGCCATTTGTGCATCTTTTTCAAATCTAGAAGTGGAAAGGGCGTTTTATACTGGGAAGCAGACATTTCAAGAAAAACAAGAGATTTTTGACCGCTTCAGAAAGAGAAAAATCCAGATTCTCGTTGCTACCAAAGCTTTTGGTATGGGCGTTGACCTTCCCTGTATCCGTCATTGTGTTCACATTGGCTAACCAGAGAACATGTCCCATTTGATTCAAGCATTTGGAAGAGTGGGCAGAGATGAAAAAGAAGCACATGACCACCTTTTGTTTAATGAATATCTGGATTTGAAGAAATTGTCATTCTGGACAAAGAGCATGAACGATGCCGAGAAAAGGGTTCGTCTTCAAAATTTTGTTGCCGTCTACAACTTTTTTTCTACTGCCTTTGCTGGAGCCTGCCTTCGTCAATACATCCTGCGATACTTTGAGGACTGTACCACTGAACAAATCGCACCCATTAATCGAGCATGTTGTTCCGGTTGTGAAATTAAGAAGACGCACCAGTTCGAAGAAAGTCCTAAAATTCGCATTCTTGCTCAGGCAATTTTATCGCTAAGCAGGAATCGACTGACCAAAATCTATGAAAAGCAAATCATCGCCTGGTTGATCGGAGATACTGGGCCGGATGGAAAATGGATCGATTCTAATTTCAATAAAGAAGATCTAGAAGAACAAGCAACATTTGGAGTAGAGAGTGATGAATCAAAATCTCAAACGAAGCTTTTAGTCCGAGGACTATTACGACAAATGCTTGCTCTTGAATTTGTTTCAGTCGAGTTTGAACTTTTACCGAACAGTGAAATCATGACGAAAGTCTGGTCCCTGACAGAAAATGGGCGCTTAGTGGCTGAAGAGAAACTTCCAATTCCAAATTTACCGAATCCCGTCAAAGTAGTGGAATTTCTTTCAAGGTAAACTATTTGAATAAGAAATTCCTACTGTTGACGAAATTCATTTTTTCAATTTCATAATTTATAGATCTGAACAAAAATTACCTACACCGAAGAAAAACAGATTAAAAAAACGAAGACATGGTATCCCGGTCCATTCGGTTACTGGAAATAGGCGGTGATGCTTGGATCGAACTTAAAGAAAAGAAGCAATTTCAATTTCTTGGCTTTCACCACGACCCCGGAAAACTTCTGTATGTGGCCGACTACACAACTCTAAAATCCAACCCAACGAGTCAGTTAAAGCCGGATTTTCTAAGTGACGACAACAATTTTTCTAAATGCTCTGCTTTCATTGTCAAAGAAATAATGGCTGGTGGTGTCTCTTACAAATTGCACCGAGCTCAATGTAACGGTGTTAAGGTAATGAAAGTTTGTTTTCATGTGATGCGTTCTCTTACTAATTTTACATCGCTCCATCGTACCAGGTATGCAGTGGCGAAAAGATGCGAGAAAACACTTGTTTGAGCCATCCATCAGCCCCTTTAGTATGGACAGAAAAATGTGACGTTTACTTCATTTACATTCGTCCAACTGAAGAGGACGACAAACGCCGTTGGCTCGGCATCATGAGTCTTTTTCCATCGAAGCAATCTTTATGCCATTCACACCCTGTACCTGTAGAATCAAAGTTGCCTCAAGTTTTGGTAACTGACATGAAGAAAACTCTGTGCGATGATCCAACACATACGGCGAATGATTTGAGCAAAGGCCTCGGATTAGGGTACAACCCAATGGCTGCTTCGCTCGCCGCTGCAAACAAAACCACATTTTCAAACCTTGTCAACAGAATAAAAAACGACTGTGGACGGAACGGGCAAAACATCGTCATGAACTTTAATAAGCAGATGAAAGAAAAAATCGACGAACGTGAGGAGAAGAAAATGGAGGAGCGTGAAATTATTGAAAAAGTCTCGAATCTTACAACTCCCTATGTTAGGTGTGTTTTCTATTTTGAAAAGTATTTGAATTTTGTTACTTAATGAAATTTTCTCTTCAATTGATAGACACCATCCTTATCCAACTTTGGATGACCCGTTTGAAGTTGTCGTCTTGGCTACGCCACAGATGATGAGCCGACTTACTGAGGCAGTTTTTTTACAAGCGGATGTCACATTTCCGGAAATGCGAGATTTTCGTTATCTTCTAAATCTAGTTACGTTCAACTACGAAACTTTACTGTTTCAAACCGTGGCTCGAGTGCTGATGAACAATTTATCCTCATTCGCCTATAAATTTGCTTTCTCCAATAGCAACGGTTAATGAAATAGCAACGGTTCTTCACCCGGAATTTGAAAAAGGTCAAAACCTCAAGGCAGTTATTCTTGATTTTAGCACTGCACAACGTGAAGGGCTATCTGAAGTTCTCGGGGAAAATTCTGCTTCAAAAACAATCAGAGGCTGTGAAGTACACTATCAACGGAACGTCAAAAAAGCTGCTGATAAGATATGTGTCGATAAAGATTCAAAAGAAGTTTTCAAGAAAATTGCCTACAAAATTCCGTATTTGGAGCACCAAGAAGACGTTACGTTGGCCTTTACCATTTTAACTGGAAAAGCGAAGATGAGCCTACCTGAAGCAAAGAAGCTCTTAATTGAAACCGTCGGCTTAACTAAACAACAGCTCATCGTCGATTCTAGCTGGTCAAAAGCAACTGACTGGGCCAAATTTTGGCAAAGGCCGAAAATCGCTAAGATGTTCACCAAGGCATTTAAGGAAATGTGTGATGCAGATTGGGAAATCTGTGCTAAAACCACAAATGCTGTGGAATCTCAGAACAAACTCAGCAAAGTAGATACATCGGCGCTTCTGCCTGTATTAGAGTCTCTATATTCGACAGACAAGCAAAATGCTTATCGCGAAGTTGCTGTTAAGAATGGAATTTCGACTGGCGTGTCTGAAGCGAAACGAAAAACTCAGAACAAGAAGCAAAGTATTGCTCGAAAAAAGCCCAAAGTTCACACTGAAGAAGACGAGGATGTGTTAGAGACATCGTTGACTGGCGCCGCATCTTCAAAGAACATATTCATTAAAGCTAACAGAATCGTTGCACAGTTCAAATTTTATCTTTACTTTTATTAATGGTGATGGGTTTAATTACAATAACTTGCAAATTTTTAACAAAATCTTTCATCAATCAGAATCTTTCTCGGGAAAAAAATGTTACTTCAAGACTAATTCAAATTTTTTGAATTCCATCATTTTAATGCTATATAAGATTTTGCTGCCAAAATCTAGAATTACAAGGTATGCAATTAGATTTTGTTCTAACGTTTTCTGCAAAATTGAAGTCATGTATTGAGATATAAATACTACTATGTGCCAAAAAGAATTATATCAACATGGTCTAGTGGTTAAGGTTGCAGCGAGTGATACGAAAGGTCCATGGTTCAAATCACGCCAAGGACAAAAAAATTAAAATAACGGGAAAATATAGTATTATAGTAGTGTGCCCCTATGTAAGACAGAGGAGATTTTTCATATTGAGACCCGCTTACTCTTTTCGGATGTCCAATGGATGTCCAATGGATATGTTTGTGGGAGATTCGGGTAATATTCCAAAAAAGACATTTACGGCAGCGACATCTGGATATTACTGGGGATATCCAGTGGCATGGCCTACTATATGTTACACGGCCGAAGTAGTCCCTATCTCCCTGTGCTGCCGCAAACTGGTCTGAGACCCAGTGTCATCTAGCGGTCGACTTAACAACCTAATGTTTTAACCTGACCGGCGGGGTTTTCCATGAACCAAAACCAAAACAAAAAAAAACACGCGAAATTCAAATGGCAATCCGTTGTCAGAGTCATAGAAAAGACTTCTCTATGGCTGTGGCGTTGTGAAGAGAGAAGAATTTTTATCTCAAGAAGATCAAGTGGAAAATAAATGCATATTGATTGAACCAAATGTAAATATTATTTGAGTCAATACACGAGGATACATTGATTTACTTAAAAACTGAAATGTACGATCGGGATCACATGTTTCTCGCCGACTTATGACTTGAGATACAGCTATTTGACGGAGGTTTTGCACAAAAAGATGAAACCTTTTGCTTCTAACATTTTTTAAGTTCTCTAATCGGAAGTAGGGGAGTGGGTAAGAAAATGCGAAAGAAAGAAAACGCAAAAATCAATTTTTTCTTGTTTTCTCGCCAAAATGTTCAATATGCCGTAGAGCTCCAGATCGTACGGTCTTGCAGTTACACTGTGTTGTGATATGGCTACCAGTCGTCTCTACGCACTGGAGACTACAACACACTGTTACAGTCGTCGACCCCATACATTGTAATTTAATCAAGTTTAACGAAAACGGTGTACAGATGCGACATAGTGAATTGCCCAAATGCTTCCAATAAAACTAGTGAAGTGAGATACCATAATTTACCGTCAAATCAGGCAATGAGCGAAGAATGGCTCAGAATAATTCACGCTAATGGAGGATTAAGAAAATCAAAAAAGAACCAAAATCACGACAACACGATTGTGTGCAGCCAACATTTTGACCAAAATTGCCTGATAGATTCAATTTCAGGATCCAGAAAAAGGTTAAGTCCACCAGCACGGCCAAGCATTTTCCCAACAGCCGTGCTAACGAAAAAGAGGAAACTTAGATTTGGTAGACTATTCCTTTTAAATTGTATGTGTATTAAAAACTAACCCAATCTCAAATTTTCTTGCAACTTTATTATTCTGTAGACGACAACAACAACCAACAATTACAAACAGATTGTTTAATGGAAGATGAGACCATTCACCCAGAAACAGGTGGAATTGAACCGATCGAGCTGGCTGAACATACACAACAAATCGGGGAGAACGAGAGTAGCAAAGCTGAGGTTTGTCGGGATAAGAAGGTTGCCTATCAGCGGAAGAAGTACCAAAAAAATACCAGAGCATCGGCCACTCTACCTTCAAAAAGAAGGGAAACATGCACACTAAAGCAAGCCTTGAAAGAAAAATCTGTTATCATTAAGAACTTGAGATTGCGCTTGACGGCGGCTAACAGAAAAATCAGAAAGTTTGAATCGGAAATGGAACAGGACGAAATTGATAAGGTGGATAAGCCCATTTTGAGAAATGTAGTCAAGTTGTGGGAGAAGGAAGAGGATGGAGATACGTACTCCTGCATCATGATGGACCAGGTTATTATAAATATTTCTTATTCTTTACTTATTTGTAACTTAAACAAAATGTCTAGTACTCTTTGGCTGTAGTATATAAATAAATTAAAATTGTCAATTTTACCCGCAGCTAAGAAACTACGGGAAAGGCAAGGGAGCCAGATGGAGTCAAACTACCCTAAAGCATTCCATCATCATGCAGTCCCGAAGTTCTTCGTACTACAAATATCTCCGAAAGTCCGAAATCATCCACTTGCCAGCACCTTCAACTGTACGGGCCTACACCGGGAAGTCAACGGGAGAAGTTGGATTTACTGCTCTTGTGGAACAACGACTTCGAATGGAAGCGAGCCGTCTTAGCCCTATGGAGAAGATAGGAAGTCTTCAGGTGGATGAGTCTACACACAAGCAAAAGAAGAAATATGTTAAAAACCTGGGGAGGTATGTTGGAAGAGTCGACATGGGTGGAATACCTCGGTTTCCGTACGACAAAACCCGTATGTCGAATAAAGCGTTAGCATTTGTGTTCTCCGGCCTTACCACGCGGTACAAGATTTGCGTCGCGGTTTTCCTAGTCAACAAGCTGACTGCCGACCAGCAAAAAGAGCTCACCATACATGTAAATGAACGGCTAGAGGCTCTCGGCTTTTCTGTCGTTCGCCTGGTAACGGACAACCTAACAACAAATGTCAAGATGTTTAAAGACATGAACGGGGGAACACTGCACCCTGTTGTACCTCATCCAGTTGATCAAAGAGCAGCAGATTTGAGATATCCGACCATCTTCCACCCACTTTTTTTAGTTTTGATCCCGTTCACGGAGTGAAGAATGTTCGGAATCAATTTATTGATCGAGTACTCAACGTTAGAGGGAAAAGGGTGTCCTTCGACCTGATTGAAAAAATTTATAAATTAGACCAAAAGAAGATTGCACGGGCTGTAAGGTTTTTAACTCCACAACACATAACACCCAATAATCTGCAAAGACAACGCGTAAAACCCGCACTGGATGTTTTTCGACCCGAAGTTAAGGCTGCAATTTTAATGTACCATGAAAACAAAGAAGAAGGATTTGAAGATGTTGAGGGCACCGTAGAATTTATCGAAAATGTACACAAATGGTTTGCGCTTCACGACATCTCTAACACCACAGAGTGTGTGCGAAAGCGAATGCCCGACAAAATGCCATTCACATCGCCTGATGATCCTGGTCTTCTGTGGCTTGAAAACGATTTCCTCGATTATCTTAAATGGAATGAAGACATATACCAGAAGGCAGATGCAATCACCCAAAAAAAAGGGTAGCAATGACGAAAAAAAACCATAAACAAGCAGGCTCTAACGAAGGAGACATACGAAGCCTTGCGTTTTACGACTCTGAGCAGCTAGCAGGCTCAGGCTTCAATGGAGAAAACCTGTTGCATAACTCCAATCGCCCCAAAGTCAAGAAGGAACTCCACCACCAGCAGCAATCAGCGTTACAGTCAGTTTATCTGACCAAGAAAAAAATTCTTGAGTAAAATCCAGCTGTACGCACAACGCCTTTGACTGCCTTGAAATTCATCTTCTGGTACGTATAGTTGCAATCTTATTTCTTCTACTTTTCCCTACATTTGTTTTCCCATTTCTCTCAAGAGTCTGATGCTGGTGACTTCTTTAAGGAAAACATTGAGGCTAACAATAATTCATCGTCTGAGAGCGAAGAGACTGAAATTGAAGAAAAGAAATCGAAGAAAAGAAAAGGAAAGAAAAAGAGTAAGAAATTTAAGAAAGTGAAGAAAGGTAAGAAGTTCTTTTGAAATTTTGTAAAACGTGCGGCTGTTTTTTAGGAAAAAGGCTGGGTAAAACATCAGTGTCTAAGCAGCTCCCAATCTGATTCAGATTCCGAGCCGACCAGTCCTCGTTGTCATCGGACTGTAGGAAAATATGGTCTAAAAAGCCAAAAAGCAGCAAAACAAAACTGAATCGCAAATCAGGGGTGATATTAAGATATTAATTTTATTAATACTCTAAAAAAAGATATTATCTTTATTTAGAGTCTCTATTTAAGATTAATTAATTATTTCTTACTTTCTTCGTGTTCTTTTGCATTATTGCCAACATTTTGGAAATGCCCAAGACTACAGAGTACAATTCACTTGCAAAGGCTGGACTAGGAATGATAAGCGGCGTTAAATTTCCTTTCGACGGTTATTCGTCCGATCATGTTGAGAGAATTTTTTTACCGTAACAGATTTATGATTATGCTTCCTATTAGCTGTATTTAAAATTGTTATCCAAGAATTTGCTATATCATCGTAAATTAAGATTCATTTTTTCTTACATCATTGTTCCTGCTGCCAGCTGCTGCTGCTCCCGTTTCCAAAAACTTCAAATTTGGCAATGTAGAGGACTATCTCGTCAGCTGACGGCCGGGTCTCGGACGTTCTAGTTCTATACCGTTCTGGCCCTACCGTTCTGGCTCTACCGTTCTGGTCCCATTTTTGATAATGACGCTAGGGCCAGAACGGTCTCCCTTCTGGTCTCCCTTCTGGTCTCCCTTCTGGCCCAATATTTGGGTAGTCCCTTCTGGCCCAATATTTGGGTAGTCCCTTCTGGCCCCATTCGTAAAAACAACACAAACTGGTTAGTTGCAATGTTGCAAGGGGACGTTCAAATACGACGTCACGGGCGGAGGGGGGGGGGGGGGGGTTAGAGATTTTGTGACGGAAGTGTGACGAGGGGGGGTGGGGGGTAGGCATTTCAAGACGTCCGATAGAAAAAACGATTTTGCTTGTGCTGCCATCTATTTTTAAACAGAGTAACTTTTTCTCGTCGAAAGCATATTTTTGTTTTTTCGATCTCGTTCAAGTCTCTTAAAGCTCAAGTATCGTAATATTTCACCAACGAACCCTTTTAGTAATTCCCAAACTCATTCTTAAACCAACAGCAGTCTTATTTTATAAAATGACCTTTCAGTCGTATTAAGATGGATAAAAAAAAGCTCTACCAGAAATTATTTGACGCCTACACGAAAGTTTTTTTTCCCCAGCTAAGAAATTGAAAATTCCACAGTTGCTTCAGCCATCGAATTTGAGTTTTCTGCCGATTCAGAGCAGTTTAAAGAACAAGATTCAGATGAAGGTGTATCAAAGCCAAGTAATAATAGCAAAAGAGCAAATGTTCAAGAACAATTGCGATCGGAAATCGCTTTAATCGATGCAGACTTGGTCGCCTTGTACAAAAAAAAGGAAGTTGGATTTCTCGACGAAAATCAAGAAAAGGAGATGCGTTTCAAAGTTAAGAAGAAGGATGAACTGCAGCAAACATTAAAATGTAAAATAGCTGACCAAAAGAGAGCTAAAAAAGTGAGAGATGATAAAAAAACAAAACTGGCCAAAATATGTGAAGAACATCTCGACGTACGGAAGGCCTTGAAGATGAGAACAAACCCCGGTAGACCCAGAATCGAATTAGATCGACCAATGCTTTTGAAAACCATTATAGAAATCGCTATGTATGGATCTGCTGCACATGAAAAACGTCAATCCGACATTTACAGAAGCATAAAAATTTTGGATGAATTGACGGCTGAACTGAAGAAAGATGGCTTTGAAATAAGTCGAAGTGGAGTTTACCTCCGAATTCTGCCCAAACGAAGCAACACTATTGAAGGCAGAAGGCACACTGTCACCGTTCCAGTGAGATTGATTCGGTCTCAAAATGATTTTCACTCTCACCACATTGATGACAAGTTTTGCACTGCTACGAAGTTTTTGGGAGGAGGTTGCTTCGCTTCTCGGCCCAATAGTGGAAGCAAGTTATTGTTATACCTCGAACAAATTGCAACACAATATTTTTTTATTGAACTTTGTTAAATTTACCTAGTACAATACACTGTAAAAACCCGACCAAAAAATAATTAATTTTAAGTATATTTTCATTAACTTTAAATTTAGGTAATTTTTAAACTCAAAATTTAAGAAAAGTTATGAATATTTTTCAAATTTATTCAATGAACCTTGTAGAGAATTCATTGAAATACAATTGCATAATTGCGTTTTTTAAAATAATTAAAATATCCAGAGATATAGATTTATTATGAACTCCCCCCGTGAAAATTACGAAAAATTGAGTTGCGCGTTTAACACGGGGCCTTATGGCGGTCGCTCAAAACTTTTAAAATTTATTACGGTAAAACTACTTCACCGAAAGTGTTGAAAATTTGACTGTTGATGCTTCTACATAAGTTTTATACATTCTATTGATTATAATGAAAATCATCAAATAGGTTCAAAGATATTCCCGTCATAAAATTCGGAAATTTATACAATTTTCCCGTCAATCAGTGGGTGGTGGGAGGGAGGAGCATGGAGGCACACACACTGAGATTTTAATTTGGATTTTCACATTTAAATGAGTCTGCAATGCTAACGATTACACCATGGGACCTTACTGCGTTGCAAAAATTCAATAAAAACCAGCATGCGCAAACAGCTTTGAAATGCTAACCATAGTAGTCTAGATTTAGGCTTCTACTGCAGATCCTTGCTTTTTTATGGATCAAATCAATTCGATAAATTATTTAGAGTAAATATTTTGCGTCATATGAATTAACTAGAAATCAATTCCTAGGAAGCTGACTTCTTATGGTGTCTTCATAATCATTACAAGATCCCTTGGTTACCAATCCTCGTGTAAAGAGTCACGATGAAGAATACGAGCGCATAAGAGAGGAATAGTTATAAGTAAATATAATGTGATTCCTTAAATAAATCAAGAACACTACACGTTCTGAAAATGTAATACATTGGGTGCCGGACCTTCGTGGGTCGTCTGGTAGGGGATTTTTGAATAGGGAACATTAACACCATTTGATTAGAATAAATAACTCTACAAAATAGATACACTAAAAAATATTGATTTTTTAGTTGCAATCCCAATTGACTTCACTTATGTTCAGTTGGTCGTGGTCGAGTTTGTGAGCCATGTCGTACAAGTTGTCAATGGTTTCTTTCAAGCTTTATCCCCAAATCCAGCAAACAAAAAACATGGAATTATTTAGGCATTATGCGTGGAACTTCCTTCCACTTTTTCTGTGTCTGGACGTTCAAAAACGAACTCTCCACTGCCCACTACTCTTGATTCAACCTAGAAACCAAGCTGTTTGGTGATTCAGTAATCAGTTTGATGCTATGCTGGATCACATGGGAAAGAGACAAAATATTGAGAACTTTACTTAAACAAAGTCTCGCTTTCTGCCAGTCTTCTTAACCATCCGTTTGACCTTGAAGATTGAAGATCATCAATAATAAATAGACACCTACACCTTGTCCAAGGCCCAGCGTCGTAAAGCGTTCTTGTTGCAAGATCTTCGTGATGGACTTGAAATACGTCCATCGACGCAGAGTGCCTATTTCTTGTTTGTACTTATTATCTCATTCCTATGTAACGTTAATGTAAGTTAACTCATGCCTCAGTCTAATATTTGTCACCTTGTAACGTTTTTTTGTTTTGTAACTGTTGATTGCGCTTGTCGAGTTGACACCCGGTTGGGTGTCTTTTTCTTTTTCTTTTCGCATTGTTGCCTATTTTGTGAAACGGATACGACTCTATCTGGTCGGATCTAATCTAGTAGTTCTTTTTATTATTTTCGAAGGGGGAAATGAAAATAACATGTGTCAAATGTATGTAGTTTTATACCATTTTAATGGTAAATGGTTCGTCGGGGTCAGTTGAGGCCGAATGAAACATTTATCATCAGTGGGAATGCGGAACTACTACCTTGAAAGTAAAGATTGGAATGAAACATTTTCTCTTTTTTTCAAATGCCACTGCATCCCAAAACTGTTGGTCGATTATCTCTCTCTACCGCCAAAAGGGCTGGGACAAGGGAATCTCGCCCAGTTGCGAATCCGCCAGAAACACAACGACAACACAACAGTTGACGACAGATCCAGTTTGGCCACCTCCCGGGGCGCAAATTCCAATAAGCGGAGCCGTCGAGACTGTGGAACGTTAAGGTGAAAAAAGCTGCAGAGAGTGCTAGTGGTTTGTTGAAAATATGCCGGAGTTTCAAAGCCAAAGTATCAAAGCCGTTGTTGATCAAAATTGTGAGCGAAGACACTGAAGTATCGCAGAAAGGTGAAGAAATGTCGAGTTTCGAAGGAGTTAGTGACGATTAATTGGCATTTCACGTTCGTGCTTTGTTGATTTGCTCCTGGAAAACGAATGAAACTCTCAATCGATAGAGGATCTTCAAATTACTACCGGCTAGTTGGTTTTCTATTCGACAGGTTGGGAAGGATATTCTGAAAGAGTATTTGGTTTAATCACTCCTACTCGGATCCTGTGACAGAGTAAAGGCTTCTCCTTCATGCCATCGTCCTGTTTAAAAATAAGTGTTTAAAGATATTTCAAGACTAAGACATGTATGCCAAGCTTTTTGACAGAGCCACCTCTACTGACGGGCTAGTAGTGCTTCAATACTCGGATGACTCGCAGTCATGCATTGGTTCGCAATGAAACCCAATTTCTCCGCCCAATTTCAGTGCGGCCTCACCCTTGCGGCGTGGCCAGTGTTGCCTAGCTACCCAATAGACCTGCTGAAGCCATTGAGTTCAAGCTTCGCCGCCCGCTCCGTGCTCAAGCCTCAATCGACGCGAGCCCGTACACCTCAAGTCCCTTGGATGGCTACCAATTCGTGAGTTCGCGGAGCCAGAGATCGCACCCCTTACCTACCACGGTCTCGATAGATTGAAATCCTTTTACCCCTCTAGGCTTATATTAACCCCATACATCCTGACGTGAACTGCCTCAGCAAAAGACTCCTCAAACCTAAACTCTACCGACTCGTCCACTATGTAAAGAGAGCCCTCTCTTGTGCCGCCCTTTTGATTTAAAATTCTCTGTCAGACACTGGTCGCCTTGCTTCTACACTACCTTCTTTCCACTTCCTTGCCTACTGCGAATATTTTGCTAAGGCTGTACCTGAATAATTTAATATCAATTGTAAGAGGGACTGAGCATGTATGCGTCATTTGATAATTCTTTGAAAGTGCGCCAGAAAACTAATTCTTATTTAAAACTAACCGAAAGAAGCAACATCCATAGCGAACCAAATCTTGTCCATCACCGTAGACGCAGATTTAGTGCGGTGTTTCGACCATTCTTACATGGACGCTGTCACTCCCTCAAAACAAAACCCTAAAACACTGGAATGCTTTATATCGCTTTATACTTCCAGTTTACTCGACTATTTTGCTACCAGCGTTGCTGCCTGCTCATCGACTTGCAAGCTAACAACTATTTGAGAGTAACAGACGGAGTTATGAGGTTTTAAGAAACTGTGCCAAACTCGAATCATCCAAGGCGATTATAGTTCCACGGGTGTCTTACCCATTTATTTGCATTCGAGTACCCACTCGGCTTCATGGTGCATGCCTGTGCTACTCTTTCTCTTAGATAGTTCCAGTATAGTTCTGATAGTTTATTGCTATTGCTAACAGCTGTATGCAAGCCACAAAGACAGCAGAAAGAATCCTACAGTTGCTGGTGGACCGCGCATTGAGGCAGACAAAGGCTGGGAAAAAGTTCATATTGTTCTAAATCCTGTTGAAAGCAGCCGTTTTCGTCGACCAAGTTTCGATTTGCCCTTGACCAGTCTTTCCGGAAGCAGCTCGCCGTCATTTAGCAACTTGTTCGAAGAAAAAACGGGCATAGCCGTGAACCTTATGGTTGCCGATTTGGTCCTTTTTTCCCGTCACCGTTCGGATGTAAAAGCTCTACAAGTTAGTAGATTTACCAGCTGGAATCGTTTTTTACAATGCTGTTGTCCTTTTGACGAAATTACCGGTCCAAATGCTCGTCCACCTAGTTGATGCCATATATATACTTATGGTTTTAGTCTCCTTGATATTATTTGTTGAGATGTTGACGGAAAAATGCCAACAAGTCGCAATCGATTCGCTTTTTGCTCGTTTCATTTGTAAAAACACCCATTATTTTAGCGGTGCTTGTGTGTTTTAGCTTGGCAAATTTACGAGATAGCTCGTTTAAAATCGGTGAGTTTATTTTTAGTCGTTCTTGATCACTCTTCTTTCTAATTATACGAATTTTCCCTGGTCATTTTTTTACTATGGATTGTACACATCGAAAAACACTGACAGCTCATGTCTTTTCTAGTGTACTTAAATTTCAAATATGTTTTCCTTCTTACAGGATATGTTGCTACCATCGGTCTGTATGCTGATACCAGTAAATGGCATCAGTTACCTTGTCATCTTTATGGCCCCCGATAACATCAGATAAGTTGTAGCCTACAATTGCCTACACTAAATTATTTTCTAAGAAGTTGCCTCGTACTCATACATACAGGTCTGATGCTCAACCCAATCACCGTACCCTGTTACAGTTAATAATGGTCCACATTTCAACCCGAAGTAGTCAAATTAAAACAAAGGCTTTGTTCAGTTACACATGCAAGAGACTAAAAACATTGTATTTGGCAAGGGTAATACAAGGCTTCAGTTTTTAGTCACTCCATCTCTTTCATTTGCATTTATCTAGCCCAATCACCATCGTTATTGACTATTTGACTCAGAAGAGTCTGGCCATGTCTTACATCTTTTTGCCTCATTAGTCTAATACTTGGTGTGTCCATACTCTTTGCCGCGGTGACGGCCTTGCAGCGGCGTTGCATCGAAAAAATGTAGTTTTGCAAGGTTTTTTTGTTTTAAATTTTAACACTTCTTATCCCCTCACAGGAATGACAAGTCCCACAGGTATTTGCATATAAATTCCCTTCTCACGAACACCGTTGAGGAACTCAGTTTTGATGTTCAGCTGGATCATCAGTATGCCCATAAAGGTCCAGCGCCGCTCATAATTCAAGAACGAGGCAAATAGAGTAGTGTTTCACCATTGGGGAATAGGTATCAAAATAGTCAACAGGGCGTATCTGTACGAGTCTTGCTTTACGACTTGCTTCCGCTCCTTTGTGTCATGTTAAAAATATTTAAGAAACGCTTTACTGGTTAGTTTCAGGGGTATGATGTTTGTTTCAAATCCCATTTTTTTTGGATGTGCAACGAGGAAAGCAGCTAATGTTGTGTTTCAGGCTAACCGATACCCACATCAACCCTAATAGCTTTCACAACATAAATGTGAAAAAGACGTGAAAACGTTCTCTAATAGCAACACCGTTGGTTAACATTCACAGAAATATCCCGGTGAAAACGGAAGAGGAGAAAAGAATCAAAAGGTTATTCGAAGGTATGCATTAAACCTGCAGGTTTCGAATTCTTGATCGCTACCAACAATATTTTAATATTCTTTATTGGATCTCAGCATATTGAACGGTTGACAAAGTTATTGAATGACACCTTCGATGTCTTAAACGGCCGCTTTTGCAGAAAAGATATAACTGTAGAAAATTGACACACCAAGAAGAGGATCCTCTATCAAAAGTAAGCGGTTTTAGCCACCACGGAGAGAATATACAAAACAAATAAGAGGAGGAAAAGGTTTTGCTCTAAAACAACACTCCACGGTTGGTGGTTGTCAATCAATAGCGCTATAACCCAAGAGCAATTCAATGCTTAATACAAAGTTGTCCTAACGGGAAAACTGAACCAGGATCCTATATCATTTATGTGGTGAAATGTTGCATTCACACTCGAATGTTACTAAGATTTAGGACTGTAAAAACACAGTTATCTGTAAAGAGTTGAAATTGCCGCCTGAATTTACTGCCGACTATTATACGGCCCTTCGAAATAGGGGTAATATGATTTTTGTAACTGCGGGGATGTTTCAAACATTCAGATTGATTTATAACATAATCCAGAAGCTGATTGAACATTTGAACACATCGGCCAGATTTACTTAACAGATTATTTCCAAAGCTCACATTCTACCCTTATCCTGGTCTGGTATAAAAATTCCAACTCACACACGCTGCGCATGCCTTTTGCTAAATCTTGTATCCACTGCTGACGTGGATAAAATCGTAGACAAGAAATTTAAGCGGTTGAGAAAAATTGTTGAGGATAAGCTCTCGACCTTGTGCAACAAGTAAAATGCAAGTTCGGACTGAATAAATGAAAGAGAAATTTCTTTTTTCTATCTTTTTGTTCAGAAGAATCAAACGCGTTGGAATTCTACCTATATTTAACTGTAATGTGGTACTAGACTTCAAGTTTCTTGACAAACCCCTAGATCCCCTAGAGCGTGATTTTAATATTTGGTTTGCTGTATCATCGACGTATCGTTGCGCTACTGGCGTTTTTGGCTTTAACTGACCACGTGTACCCTCTTGCTAAACGTTTCATAACCTTAAACGCATATCTGTGCGCTGAAATTAATGCGCATGCATAAATCATGTTGATTATTTCTCTAAGGGATGACAGCATACCTGAGTTCTTTAAACCTTGGCTCTTCGGGAGCCGGCAATGTAAAACCTTTTTTAAAGCAGTTTGGTCGTGCACTGCACAACGTATGACATCATTGCAGTAAATTTATATTTCCTTGAGCTCTTGTAGTATTGCCGATGTAGGAAAGTAGACACACATCTTCTGCTTACTGCATTGGGTATGGTAGATAACATCGTTTATCCAAGATTTATTTTGAACCGGACACGGTACGGGTGAGTTTCAGACAACGAAACTTTCATTTATACAAGTCTTTTGTCACTGGAAGAAATAAAAGCTACTGTCTTAACAGCCCAAAATGATGAGGTAGAGAAATTGAATTATTTGGGTGTTCAAGTTGATGGCGGTGATCCCTTTGGGTTTGAAAGTAGGTTGGCTTCCAAATTAAAATTTGGGAAGGCACAATAACCTGACAGAAAAATAATATATTGCCACTAAAAATTTTCCAATTTGCAAATTTTTCAGAAACCCCCCCAAAAAGTTAAGCAATGTATCACTGATCAAATTGAAACAGTCATAGTCATTTGATAGTAAGTTACTATAAGCCTTATGAAAATCTAAATCATTTTAATATAAAAGCATACACTAATCCCCGAGTGTCTCCCACCTTTAGGTAGGAACCGAGGGCTTCTACCGATTTATCGGACTGACAAGGAAAAAGTGACTTTCCCCCAAGTGCAGCTTTGAAACATTCAATTTTTTAGTTCATTTTTCCACCAACAGATGGCTACGGCAAACTTCGAGGGGGCGGTAGAAAATCAGGAAAATAAGAAACTAATTCACAAAACAAACACCATACATAGAAAATATGGAGAATTGTCTATGGCCATTTAATATTTAGAAATACTCATATCATTAACATCAAAACAAAAACTTAAATGGGAAAGGGTCCAATATTACAACACAGAACTACTACGTAGTGTTAAAAACCGCCACTGGAGGACACTCAAAATCAAAGCAAAATCTAAGCAAATATAAAGTATCTCTTTACGAAAATGCCGAATGAAGGCAAAACGGAAGGAACATTCTAAATATATTGAGCAGATAAGTGAGATAAAATTAGAAAAGTTTCGGAAAAATTGTGTTTTCCCCTGAAAATTTTTTAATAGTCATACGAGTTTTACAATAACTTTTGGTCATAACTATAAAGCTTACAAAACATATTTTTTTCCAAATGACACGAAGGGCTGGCGCACAAGCACGATTTCATTAAATATTTTACTATAAACAAAAAAAATTTGTTTTTTTCAGGTGAAAAAAACTGTGAGGCACAACAGAATTGTAGTTAGTGATAATAAAATGTAAGTTAGCTCTTACTATTTTCCAACTACAGAAAAACAGAGGTAGAATATTATTATTATTTTTTAACAAGAGCAAATGATAAAAGCCGTTTTTGTCATATCAGAGAAAAAATTGCATACTGTTTAGTACCACAGTCATAGACCTAAGGTGTAAACTTGGGGCCAGGGTTGGGCCCGGTAGCCTTTAAGGCTACCGCTACCGCGGTAGCGATATTCCACCTTTTTGGCAAAGTAACGCGGTACCGGTATAGTTTTTTTCAAACTACCGGTCCGGTAGCGGTAGCGGTAAGATATTTCTTTTGTGTTAAAATTAAAACTAATTCTGGATAGGGAAGTCTATTGCTCAGACACTTCAATCAAATTTACAGTACTTAATTTGACTTTTACCACTCTCACGGAAGCGTGACTAACTTAAAATGTTCTAAAGTGAGAAATTTTGAGGCAAAAACCTCGTTTTGAGCGACCAAATAGTTTGACCACCAGATGGCACTGACGGTTGAAAACGGGAAAGACGGAAGGGTACCGGTAGTTTTCGAAAGTCGATAGTGCGGTACCGGTAAACGGTACTACCGCACTATCGCGGTAGCTACCGCGGTACAATTTTTATCGCGGTAGCTACCGCGGTACAATTTTTACCGCGGTAACCCAACCCTGCTTGGGGCTTAGGCGGTGACCTTGTATAGAAAGAGCTTACCACTTGACAGTAGCATTTCCTATGAACCTTAACGACTTCCCCTTCCTTTATATAACCAAATCAGGTGAAATAAACAATGATGATGGGCAGCAGAAGAATAATGTGGAAATTTCATATACATAGGGCTGTTCGACACGGTATTTTACAGTGCGGCAACGCCTATTTTCTGAAGTACCAACTTGGCCGCCAAATTTCGACTGCTCTCTCTTTCTACGTCGCAATTCTAACGTTTTTAAAACGCCAAGTGTTATTAAGATTATTATTTCGAGATCGGAAGGCGTTATTGTATTGACAGTTGCAATAGCAATCATTTGCCTGTTGGAATATATTTATATGAACTCCCACAAGTAGCTGAAATTGGTAAAAAAGGATGGAAAGGAAAGGAAACTATTCCCCGAAGACGTGAGTTGTGGCTGTCTAGAATTGTTCCATCGAAGATTCCACAGAATAAACCCAATCGATTTGCAACAAAATGGTCCTCAAAGAAGAATGTGTATGTTTGCTCCTTACATTTTGTAAAAGGTAAGAGGATGTGGAGAATAGTTTATCAGAAATGGATGAAACTGACACAAGTAATGTGTCCGATGGGACTAATGGAGGTGATCATAAATTTTCAATTTGGGTCGTATCATAGATAATTAACCAATTGTACTCGATTACTTTATAGTGATTAGCAAGTTGCAAGAAGATCTAGCTGCTGTAATGGTCGCAAACGTAGAACTCGCATCTCAAGTCGAAACACCGATGGCTAGTGAGGTGTTACTAAAGGCAACAATCCAATCGTACGAAATGGAAAATCGTGATTTAAAGTCCAAGTTGGAGGGCTAAGAAACCGAAAAGCTAGTCCTTGAGAAAAAACTAGAAGGTTACTTTCGCCGTTCCGAAACAATAACAAAGTTGTACAATATTACACGGGGATTACCTCGTTTGAAAAACTTGGATAATATTCTCATGGCTAGTCCACTTTACAAAAAAAGAACATGAAAATGCTAAAATTTCGCATTTGGAACAGTTTTGCATGACTTTGATGAGGCTGCGGTTGAATCTTACTGTATGCAAGATTTGGCGTATCCATATAATGTAGCAAAATCATCAGCCTCGAAGTACATCCGTTACTGGATATCACCTATGTACCCCGTGTAGCAATCAAAGTCCCATGGGCATCAATTTAGTGTCACACTGATATCCACAAATCATTTTGACGTAGTTTTCTTTAAAATCAACGTATATTTTACATTCATTTCAAGTAAAATAAATATCATTCGGGTCTGAAGGTAACATTGACGTTAAGTGAATGTCACAAAATGGAGAATGAATTTTTACCTTCAAATATGAACATGGATAGAATGTTAATTCGACATCACTACGCGACACAATTTTTGGTGTTGAGTCAAATGCTCATTCGACTGTCAACCTGACGTGAACGTTATTTGAACGTTCAAGATTCTTTACTTAAGAATTTTCAAACTTAAAAGGTCCTTTAAATTAAAGGGTTCAGTAACCTAAAATGGACATGTGAGCGACATCATTTACAAGTAATAAGAAGTATCGTCCGTCTTTGAACGTAGTATTGACATTAAGTGAATGTCACACAATGAAGGATACATTTTTTTCGCAAACATTAACTAATACGGTAGGTAAGTAATATATAACTTAAATTGTATTGATGAAGACCTGTTTAATTTCAAGAAAAATTTGACTTTCAATAATAAATAACAGAATTTTGACATACATTCAAAATACCTTACACCCTACCTTAATTAGGTAATATCGATTTTACAAAACCTCAATATTAAATAGAATTTCACGTCAAAAGAAAACGCCATTACAAATTGTGTAAAAGTGGGAAAATAACAAGCTTTCCTTCGTCTTCGTCACATGTAAGAGAAACACATTTAATTACGTCCTTGCAAGAAGTCGGTGAGTAATTTGTTCATCATCCTTGTGAAAATTATTTGCAATGTAAATTTGTAAATCGGTAGATTTCAATGGAAATTAGGCTAAAAAAAACAGGCACGCTGACGATTTTGAAAATGAAAAGAAAGAGGAATTCCAGTCACATTTGCTTGTGATATTGCAGTCACATGCAAAAGCTGACGCTTGTCAATCATTAAATACGAATCAGACACAGATTTGGGTTTTATACATTGAAAATTAAATTTGTTGCCATCACATATTTCTGCATTAAAGGTATCATTAAGCTCTATTTCAGACAGCCGTTTCTTAAGTTGGGCCAATGGCCTTCTTGTTCCACGAAGTAATGATTTAAGTTGGCCAAGATAGCTTTCAAAGGGGAAAGCACTGAAAGAATCTAACGGCCCGTGCTGAAATCTACACTCACTGGCTAAATGAATTAAGGAATGGAGATTATATGACAATTGATAGGAACCATAGATTGTTCCAAACTGGTCGACAAAATATTGTAACAAGGTATCAGCATATTGAATTTTCTTCGTGGTCACGGAAGGTGAACAAAGAATCCTAATAGTTGCATGAAAATACATGAAATGTTCATATTTTTCGTCATCAAGAACACATTTAAGAACGATTGGACCACCGTAAAGAAGGAATGTACGTAATTCTACTGCTTTCCAGTGCTCTGGCACATCCAAACCGCGTCCTTTTCGATTGAACTCCATAGTAAACTGTTAACTTGTAGTATCTATCCTTTCATTGATGATAGCCAGTTGTTTCTGTGAAAGCCGATGAATTCGATCCTTGGCTTTTTTCGTATTTTTATTGCAGCGCCTTTTTTCCCGAGACGATGTCAAGGCAGTATTTATCTCGCCCCTCCACAAAAGTAACATCTTTCTCATGACGCCATTGCATACAAGATGCATGTAATCAAGCGGGAAGCCCGTGAATCATGTCAATACTCAAATCAGTGTAGGCTTAGTTCCATCATGATTTGGCATATTAGTTTTCTTTCTAAACGATGCATTATTTCTTAGCTTTGCATTCAAGACAGGAAATGTCATTGCATGATTCCTAGGGATGCACACGGATCGGATAGGATCTTCGGATTTATCCGATCCGGAAGATTTTATCCGAAACCGACACTGTTAAAAAAAGTTATCGATATTGGAGAGAAAAAATCCTCGAAAACTCGACATACCAGAACGAGGGTTTAAAACCCTCTAATACTGAATTAGTTTGCCAGTATTGTTTTTTTACTTTGAAAGCTTCATTATCGAGGGTTAGAATCTGTCAAAAAAAGAGAGTTCTCTTCTTTAAATTATGGAAAAAATAAATGCCCTCGGGATGATTTGGTTCGGCAACCAAATGTAAACCAGCTCATGGTTGCCTTATTTTCTGGCAGGATTCCGGCGTTATTTATAAAAGAATGGTACAAATCTGTTACACTTATCTCGTTTATTGAGAATTCATAATCGTATCAAACATATTTGACTGGATTAACTGGATTACAATGGATTGTTTTGGTTGAATTAAAGCAGTACAGAAAGAACATGAGCATAACTGTTCAGGATTTTAAACAACATCAATGGTTCACGCCGAAGTAGGGGAAAGCTCGCGCAATTTTTGAGCAAATAACTTTAAGGCACTCGATTTCTTCGTCTCATCGTCCTCCATTTCAAGAAGTTGACTTTGGGTGAACAACAGGGAAGGTAAAACTTCTGTCGCATATTGTAAGTGAAAGACAAAATAGGTGGATACAAGACAAAGGAGGGCTTCCATTGATCCCCCGGTAACGAATATGTAGGGCTTTCGATCAGCGATTATGTGGTATGATGATCCGTGCTTGAGGATAAAAGGTTTTTCTCTGTCCGGAGTTTTGATTGCTTCCTCTAAATTAACAGAATCCTTTTCAAATTGATACAAATTAATATTAGAATAAGTAGAGTGTAAAAACCTAACAATCACCTCATGTGAGTCGAAAAAGAAACGACAAGAATCTTTCTTCTTCCTACTTGGCAGCAAAACCGGAAGCAGTTCGATGGCGGCACAAGACTTGATTTCTGGTTTTTAGAAACAGGATTAGATAAAGGCCATTAAAACTTTAAGAGTTCCGTACCAAAATCGCTTGAATCCAAACAATCGTAACGCTGAAGGACATCCAAGACACTTTTCAAAGATTTTTGTTTCTGGCCGATTTCAATAATTTTTGGGACGAGATGAAGCCAGTTCTCGCGAAATTTACGACAACTCTCTGGTCCACAAACCATGTCGAACTCCCCAAGCAACTGAAACGATAGTTGTGAAAGTAGAATGGAATTCATGGTTTTACACAAGTTGAATTGCATACACATTGTTGTTGCTGTAGTAACGGGCATCTTGTTGTTAGTACTGAAAATACCCCTTGGGGTAAAACGTTTGTTTCGAGTTCAATCCTTCGACCCCGTTGAGTGGATTTCCACAGCTGAAGCAATGCAGCAGAAACACTTGATGGCGATTCACTCCAGAGTTCTAACGTCTTCTTTGTGTTTTCCATGTAAGAATCCCAGTCGAAAAGATCATCTAAATCAATAAAAAGGAGGCTAATTTTTTAGTTGATGAGCTATTTACTATTTTTTAAAAACAATAAATCAGGTTTCATTAAACATTCTTACTTCTGTATCCGTTCGAGTCCTGTTGTGCGTTACTCTGTCTTCTAGGGCCCAAAATATTTGGTGTTAATGCTTTCTCCTTTTGGGGGCGGCCTCCTTTTTTGCTCAATTGAGTTCCACTTTTTCGGCGCAATCGCGCACAAATATCCCGAATCTTATTCACCATCAGCTTCTAAAAAAGTAAAAGAAAATAAGTGAAATATACACTATATTTCGTCGATTTCAAACATACCTTAGTTTCATTTGGATTTTCCTTATCAAAAATCGCGATAGGATATTTCTGCATGCATTTCTCAACAACAAACTTTATGAAATCTGTATCAGGATTGTTTGTAATGGTGATTATTTGCCTTGAAAGATCTCTTGCTAAGGCAGAATATTCGTTCAGGACAAATTTCTCAGTGCCATTTTTCAACTTTCCATCAATGCATTGATCAAAGTGAGTAGGCAATTTAAACTTGAGCTGGTGGCTACTACCTCCACACTGTTTACCACCTGAAACCATAATTGTGGTTAAGAAATGTGCAATTAGGTCATCATTTTACATTATTCCACTTACTTGTCTTGGAACAAGTAATCTGTTCTTTTGTGGCTTGGGACTTTGGTGAGCAGTTTGGTGACATCTCTGTCAAAACTCTTTCATCACTTTGAATAGTTGAAACTAAATAAACAAGATATGTACTATTAGAGCCACAATAAGAATCTATCCAAATTTACTTAAAAGTCCCTCAGATGATGCACTTTGGGAGAGCTGGTTGTATATAGCCAAAAGTTCAGGGTCCGTTACATGAAAAACCAAGTTATCAGGATTTTCAGGCAAGTTGGTACTCGTGCCACCTCGAGTTGGGATCTGACCCAAATCTTGCTGATTTTGACCAGATTCTAAAGGCACATGAAAAATCTTGTATAATCAGAAGACATGTGAGTTGTGAACAAATTTTACCTGATGAAGACAAGTTGGTACTCGTGCCACCTCGAGTTGAGTTCTGACCCAGATTTTGCTGAGTTTCACCAGATTCTAATGACGTACATGAAAAATGTTAAACAACAATAAGGCATGAGTTTTTCAACAACTCTTACCTGTTAGACAATCCAGAGCATTGTTTTTATTTCCTTGTCCACGGAGAGCAAAGCACTTTATTGACCTACCATCTTCTATAGTAGCTTTTTTGCTAATTTCAACATACCGGTTTGGAAATCTAGCACTTTCCATTGAAAATGAAAGCTCACTATTAGTAAGCAAATCCTTACATTCAGGATGATCCCGAATTATTGCGTTGACCACGCGACTACAGTCCGTTTCACCCTCCTTTCCATTTTTTCTATCTCAACATCAAATGAACGGATTCTAGAACAACTACCAACTTCCTCCAGTTCGACAAAAATGTACTTAACGTCTATAGTTGCCATTTGAACACTTGGAGACCATAACTTGGCTCAAGAATTCAAATTTTTGGACGAGTGAAAATCTCTGCCGGCCGGCAGCCACGAGACAAGTCTCACACCAATGCCAGACGTTTCTAAATTCAACTTTTTTTCTAATTTAAAAAAGAAGGATTCTCAATTGCTTTAACATTGATTAAAGTTAGGAATAAAAATACAAGTTTCTCGTTTTAAAATGCACTTTCAGCTGCGATTTTATTCAGTCCGAAGTAAATTTACTCCAATCAACCGATACGTTAACGGCGGACAAACCAAAAATATCGACGTTAAACATGGGAATGGGCAGAATGCGAGGGATGTAAGGAATTTCCGAAGCATTTTCCTCGTAATTGATTCGATGTGCCTCCAATGTTGATTTAAAGTCATTTTCAGTAAAAATTTGTTGTCGATCCCAATCAAAAAAACGTGTTGACTCGTGAATAAAATTCTGAACCAAATGAATTGTTCTAACCATTTCACTAAAAAAAATTAATAAAAGTAAGTTGAAGTACTTTTTACGCTACTAGAAATTCGAGATACCTTGTCTTTGAAAATCAGAAAAAGACTCGACTTTGAAAATCCATTGCCGGGAATAGGATCCTACCCCGGCGATTTCAACTTTAATTCTTGAAAATACTTCTCGGATGTGAGTGGCAGTTCCATGAGCATGAACATTTTCGTTAAATAGATCCATTTCACAGTACTTCTTTTCAAAAGTCATACGTGGCCAGCTAGTGAAAACGGAGAACTCTTGTGACAATCGAGCCGGTTTGAATAGCAGACAAAATGATTTAGCAGACGATTTTTTTCGTCCTCTCAGACCTTAGTGATTATTGTTTACAACCTTTAAAATGGATAAGGCAGTGCAAATTTATAAAACGCTGTGTGATCCATGGGATAATTTCAATTGTACTGTAGATGGTTGTAACTATGCAGCACAATCTCCACTCTCTAAAAAATACTGTACGGTGAATGGAGCTCGCGCGCTTTCGGCCCTTTGTTTCATTAGACACATGTGTCTACTTAAACAAAGATCCAAAAGCGCGCGAGCTCCATTCACCGTACAGTATTTTTTAGAGAGCACGGGAGCTGCTATCTCATTTCAGAATAGTTCACTCTAAAACTAAAGGCATAAATAGTCCTTGTCTATTCTCAAAAAAGTGTCCACACGTCGATTTGTTCAACACATTTGATGGCTTAAACAGTCATCTGCGGAAGTTTCACATTGAATTTTTTGAGAATGAAGAGGCGGACAAGTGTGTGGATAACACTCTTTCATCTGATATTGCCAACGATACTTTGGTTTTAGATAGTTCCCTAGTCTCAACAAGTAAAGAGTCAACATCGGTGGATGATAAGAATGATAATGATGATGCTGGTAACTCTACTCCATCTAAATATTATTTCAATTTTACTATACTTTTGTCGTATTTTGACTCAGGAACTGAAAATATTCCCAGCGACAACAGCATTGAATCAGTTAGTGTTGCTGCAGGCAAGTTTGTGATGACAATGCTTGCCGATCAAAAGCAAACACAGGTGGATATGCAACTTATTATGAAGGGAGTGCAAACTTTAGTTCACAAGGCTGTTGATGCAACACTTAGTGAAATCAGACAATTACTGGTCCGTGAAAGCTGCAGTCATGTAGATTCTCTGAATGCTTTGCAAGCTAGTGATGTTGTGCCAGATGTGTTTCGTGGGCTTCGAACCCAATACAGCCAAATCAACTACTTTAAAAACCAATTTGGTCTGATCATGCCAACGACCATCACTTTACCTCTGATTCCTGCGGATTTCGGCCGACACAGTACTCGTCGTGATCAAAGATTTAGACCACAAACGTACGTCTATATTTCCCCTCTGGATCAAATTGAACAGCTTCTCAACGTGAAAGATTTTTACGACCAAATCATGATTAAACCAATCAATCCGACAGAAGCAGGTTTTTTTACCAGGTACTAAAGATATGATGAATTTAAAGTTATTTCATTGACGTAAACACCACATGGTTTATTCAGATATGAAGATGGATTAAATTACAAGTCGAATAAACTTTTTCAACTTCATCCTAGAGCTCTAGAGATCCACTTCTATCTCGACGAAGTACAAATGTGCAACCCCATTGGAAGTTACAATCATAAACTGGTATATGTTTATTTTTCCATTGGGAATTTGCCAGTTAGGTTACGTTCACGATTCCAGTTTATTTATCTGTTGTCTATCTTCTACTATGAACAAGTTGCATTCTTTGACCTTAACGAAATGCTAAAACCTATCGTAAAAGACTTTTAAAAACTTGAGGAGGGAGTAGATTTCTTAATTAATGGAAAAGTAGAAAAAATATTCGGGACCGTAACTGCTGTCGTGGCTGACAACTTAGCAAGCCACCAGATTGGGGGCTTTAAAGCTGGATTTTCTAAGGGCCACCGAAAATGTCGCACTTGTTTAGCTCTTGATGATGATATTCAAAACAAGTTTAGTGACTTCCAATTTAAGCATCGTTCGAGGGAAGAGCACGATGATCAGTGTAAGGGAATGGCCATCGAACAACTAAAAAAACATTTTTCGTGGCTTTACGGACTGAACCACAATTCTGTTTTAAACGAATTGAAATACTTCCACGTAATATGCGGTCTTCCCCCTGATATAATGCATGACTTGTTAGAAGGAGTTGTTCCCAGAATGATTTGTGAGTTCTTGCTGTATGCCATTAAAAAAAGTTTGTAACTCTTAATCAAGTGAATTATATCATTCAAAATTTCAATTATGCACACAATGAGATGGCTGATAAGCCATCAATAAT
Organism: Ceriodaphnia dubia; assembly: GCA_022539655.2. Lineage (NCBI taxonomy): Eukaryota > Metazoa > Arthropoda > Branchiopoda > Diplostraca > Daphniidae > Ceriodaphnia > Ceriodaphnia dubia. Next base: position 5,662,193 of record JAKUCG020000139.1, on the reverse strand, counting down.
TCAGATGCAACATTTGATGAACAAGAGTTTGCGCCAGTCTGCTTCACAGAAGTGGCTTATGTTCGTTTACCTTCCATTAATGATTGGAAAACTTATTCCTCAAACTAATTGTAAATGGCTTTGTTATACTAAGCTCGTTGAAATTTGTAGACTGGTCTTTAAAGATAGAATTTCGTCTTACGAAATTTTTAAATTAGGAACTCTGATTGCCGAATTTTTGTCTGAGTTCAAATCTTTGTTCAAAAAGAGAATCATTCCAAAGATGCATCACATGGTTCACTATCCGTTTTACATAAAGCAGTTTGGACCTTTGCTCCCTTTTTGGTGTATGCGTTTCGAGGGAAAACATGCTTATTTCAAAAATGTCCTTAGAAAAATCAATAACTTTATTAATGTTCCATGGTCACTCTCTTACCGTCATCAGCAGTGGATGTGTCACAAAATATCATCTTCGAAGGGGGAACTCTTAAAGTTTGACGTGACAGCATCTGAATCCGAAAAAATTTCCTTGAAAAACTACTTATACGGGGGGCAAGTTGCAGCTTATTTCGAAATTAGAAACTTGCGCACGTTGGTAGATAGATTTAAATGGTTGAAAATTAATTCCGCAACTTTCAAAATACACCAAACACAAATACGCGTCGTTCAAGTACCACTTTTGGGTTCCGTACAAGGACAATTCGGTCTTATTGTTAACATTTTCCAATATGAAGGTCGATTTGTATTCGTATGCAAAATGTTAAACACTAAAAAATTCGATCATCATCTTCAAGCTTTCAAAGTGTCCTTCCGAAATGTTCACCTTATAATTGATCCCACTAAGCAAATGTCTAATTTTAATAGCTATGTCTTACATTTGCCTGGCTTCACCAGGCCGAAAATCAATTCTGATTTCTATATTGTAACGAAAACCGATGTAATTAGCTGAATGTTGAAAGCTTTTGCTCTGCAATTAGAAATAAAAGAAAATGATATTGGACATAGTCTATTTGTGTTATCACTCGCGGACGGATACCGTCGATATTAGACGGTGAATTGAAAACTGAGGGTTAATAACCCGCGAATATTAATAAAGTTTAAATTTCTCGATTTTCGAGGGTTATTTCCTCATCTTTGCAACATTCGATACCCTCTCCTGATTTTCGAAGGTTGAAAACCCTCGAAAAATGATACCCTTTTTAACAGTGGAACCGATCCGAAAAATTTAATGTTATTTTTCGGATCGGATCGGTTCGGATCGGACGAATCGGTAAAAATATCCGAGGTAAACCGATCCGATCCTATTCATCCGATTAAACCGAAAGTATACTTAAAAATTATGCAGCATTCGTTCAGATTTATAAGCTAATTTGTGTTGCATGCTCCTATAGCGATTTCTCGTATACATCGTAATTTTAATAGTAATTTAATGTTGGAATTAAAATTGAAAAATTTTCGCTCATTACATTTCAACAGTCTTTATTTGGCAAACTTTTACATAGTAAAGTTTCACAATTCAGTATTTTCTGACATTTTTGCAGAAAGGAAATTGCAAAAAGCTTGACCACCAAAATGAAAGTAACTTTTTAATTCATGGGTTATTTTAATGCTTAACGGTAGAAGATTGGCCCTTTTTTGTGTAGCTATATCACTAGCCCGGGAAAACTCTCGTTCGACCGAAACGGAAGATGCTGGAGACGCTAAATAATCCCTCGCCATTTGTGATAGGTGAGGATATTCATCCTGCCTCCCCTATTCGATACCAAAGATATATATATGGCTACATTATATCTTTTATTATACGAAATGCTAAACAATAAAACAAACCTTCCACCAGAGCAAAACATCAGTAACCTCGTCGCCAACTAACCCTGATTCATAGTATTTTTCAAGCTCATCTTGTACTTGAGTTCCACCAGAAATCGTATTGCGGATAAACGCGCCAGTGTCTTGGGCATGTCGAGTATGTCTGTATGAGCCAAAAAAATTCAACTATAAAAGCCCTAATATAAATTCATCATTCTCGTTTAAATACCTCATATTTTGAGAAACTTGGGACCTCAAAATCTGTACCACCGTCGTAGACGATAGAGTATCATTTGTCGGGTCCATTTGATTATTTGTTGGAGTTTCCGCAACCCTAGGCTTGTATTTTAACCATGCGAGCTTTACAGTTTCTTTTACATTAGAGACTGTCAGTTCTGGTAGCTGTTGGGTTTTGAAGTACTCCAGCTTAAACCTAGGATCTAAGACTGTTCCAAAAGACTATAATCATACGATCGATTGTTGTGGTCACAAGGATATGAAAATTACCGGTGCTGATTGCGTATATTGGAACGCTGCAAGTCTTGTCATAATAAAGAGTCATCTTGTGACGTGCAGCAAATACTGCCTCCGTAATTTCACGCGGCTTACCACACAGCTCCAGGTAATCATAATCGGGAATGTCATCGCTATCGCATTGTAAAAATGAGTCCAATCGCGATATTAGAAGATTGAAGAAAGGAAGGACTTGTTGTAGAGTAGGATACTGGCTATTGCTCATGCATTGAGTAGTAACCTCAAACCACTATTTACAATTAAATTTTGGTTTTATTCAATCCGTACTAGTCGGCTAACTTACAGATATTTAAATATATATTCGAAAAATACCTCTAATATATCCATGACAAGCAACAAATATTTCCATTCGTTCTCAGTTATAGCTAAGCTTTTTATGTCAGGTTCTCTGTCCGAGTTTGTTATGAACCGTTCGATAGCCTTACAATGAAATAAAGCAAAAAGTTTTGGCCGTTATAGCATAAATAATTTATAATAATCTAAAATATAGTTCACGCGTACGCATAGCTTACTTTTCTCTTTATGATGGCTCTTTTTATCATTTCGTACGAAGCATTCCACCTATGATCAACATCCAATATCAGCTCCAGTTTTTCAATGTTCTCATAAACACAGGCTTTCGCAAATCTTGATCTGCGTTGGCAGGAACTTCGGACTTTAACAACTAATTTTCGTAACTGTAAAATTACCAATAGAATTAGGCTGCACTGGAATAAAATTTGAACTGGATCGCACCTTTTGCACAACTGAATCACTAGGTCTTGCCTGAGAAGACGGAGGCTGGGTTTCTAGCTCGTCCATCCACACATCCTCCTCGTCAGGTGCTATACACCTGATACTGCTCAAAAACTTTTTGGCCCCGAGATTTAAGATGTGAAGGAAACATTTAATGTGAATTTCTGTAGCTGGGGGAATATCCTTGTCGTTTTTTTTCGCAATAAGTCCAAAGATGTCTAATAAAGGTACAATTATTAGACGCCGAATCTGTTGTGATAGACATCACCTACGAGGAGAATAATGAGAGGATTTAAACTCGTTCCCAATGAAATCTTGTGAACTCCCGAAAATAAGCCTACTTTGTCCAGAACTTTATGTTTGTTGTCCGTGTGCTCTATAAAAGCTTCCGAAAGATTTTCCCCTGTATGTGTACCTTCGTCAAGATGCAGCAAACCAATGCAAAGATGTTTTATAATCCAGTCGTCATCTATCCAATGGGCGGTTATCCCCATAAACGGAATTTGTGTGTTCTTCGTAGTCCAACAATCCATGCTAAAGGAAAGTTTGGATTTTACATCCTGCCCAAGCAGAAAACGTAACAGCCGCATTATAGGAAATATGATTTGCTATAGGCCTACCACAATAGATATGTTAACCTACTTTTAAAACAGTACAAATCCATTCTTCTCCAATTTGATGCATCAGTTCAATATCCCTCTTCACAGTTGAACGTGAAAAGGGCTTAATCGATGGATTAGACACCAACATCATTTCCCAAAAATCGGAGTAGCTGACTTCATCAAAGGGCTTATTTGTTTTCACAATCCATTTAATTATATAAAACCGTAGGTTTAATTCAGAATATACCTTAGAAATAAGAAATCGATTAGGTTTTCCTCTATAAAATAACCCCTATTATCTGACAACTAAAAATGGTCTACGGGAATCTGCCGGTGAATCCCGGGAAAAATGGCGGTTCCATCATTCACGGGGCCGTTTTTTCCAATTTTGTGTGGACCTTGTTCACTAGTTAAATGCTGGCGCATATTCGATGTGCTCCCTTTAGCTTTCGACCATTCAAATGAAACTCTACATTTAAAAAATGATGTATAAATATTTTCAATTCTTCTTCGTTCAAATATTTTCTTTATAAAAAGGTAAGAGGCAAATAGGGTAAAGCTCTTAAATCCGGACAGGACAAAAAATCTGCAAATTTCGGTCAAAAAATCGATTTTTTTGCATGCGTGTTTGAAATTGAACGAGGCGTTTCTTAAAACATCCGATAAATGAACATTGAAATAGTCACAAAAACGCACCAATGGGCCAAAGGGCATCTTGCAATTATTCCTAGTTACGTAGAAATTGACAAATAGAATTTCACAGTTACACTTGCAGGCTAAGTTTTTGAGCTCTGTGATGGACAGTAGGCCGAACGAAAACGGCAAATGAAAAATATAAGATAAAAAATCAATGAATCACTTACCTAATTATACTAAATGATAGAGAATTTAAAATTCTACAAAATAGTATAGTTTTTAAGTAGTAAATGGCCAATTCTAGTATTTTATCAGGAATTTTAAAAGAACTGTTATTCTGCGTTTTTTGGACTGACAGCTAGTAACTTCGGACACCTTCAAGGAAATTATAGATTTTCAAATTTCTAGAAAGGGTATACACCAATCGACGCATAATTTTATGAAGAATCGATTTATACCCAATGTTTTCATCTTATTTGAAGCCGTTTCGGCGCTGTTAAGGAAACAAGTATTGTTTGTCTGTCGATCTTAGGCTAGCAGACAAGTTTTGTTTTGACAGGCAAATGTTTTGGTTTTTTAAAAACGAATTCTATTGGGAAATTTCTATTGCACCCTCAGTAGTGTCATAGGCAATTCTATTCAGAATCAAAAACTGAATCTAAAGAGATAATTATTTTTTTTAAATTAGCTCTGTCCGAAAAATGCAGAAATGTCCGACTTTTATGGGAAACGTCCGACAATTGAAGATTCTGAATGCACACGTTTCCCATAAGGAAGCCTATCGGCCAAAAAGTGTCCGGAGTTCACAGCTTTACCCTATGATAACATAGCCTACCCACAAATACAAGTAACGCGATTAGTGACCGCATCTCGTGTGAAATATTGCCACACCCAAGATCTTACTCGCCCTTGCCTTTTACCTACAGTTAATTTAACAAACAAACTTTTATATATAAATCCTTTAAATATAATATTGATTACGTCATTACCATTCTGCGCCGGTTCCCCTCGCTCAGCAGGCTCATTGGCCTTCAGCGGTTCATTTACCTCCGCCGACTCACTCTCCTCCGCCGACTCACTGTCCTCCGCCAACTCACTCTCCTCCGCGCCGACTCACTGTCCTCCGCCGACTCACTGTCCTCCGCCAACTCACTCTCCTCCGCCAACTCACTCTCCTCCGCCGACTCAATCTCCTCCGCCGACTCAATCTCCTCCACCGGATCACATTCCTCCACCGACTGGTTCCCTTCTTCCAGATCACTTTCCCCTTCCGTCTCACTCTCCTTCCCCAGCTCACTCCTCTCCGCCAAATTACTCTCTTCCACCGGCTCACTCTCCTTAAAAGGCTCACTCTCTTCCATTGGCTGATTTTCTTCCAACACTTCACTCTCCTTCGGCGGCCCATCTTCTTGCATAGTTTGGTTCATGTTTTCAGTGAACTGACTGGCCACCACATGCCCCCTCTCGTTTTCCTCGCGTAATCCTCCATAATGTTGGGTTTCTTGCCTTTCTTTTCACCACCCGATTTTTCAGCCTTACCGGTCTTACGGAATCCTTTGGGACGAGCTCGAGACTGTGGAATTCCGGTCTCTTCACCTTTTCTCGGACGTTTTACCTCACTAATTTTTAAACTGGCTTCGATTGCCGCATTTCTTTTACTACGATTTGCAACTAAATTCACTGAATTCGCCATTCTTCAATAGAATGTGTCACCACGCGTGGCAACTGAACACTAAATCGTCCAACGCTAGGGGACGCTCATTTTCGAAGGGTGGGTGTGAAAACCAAATATTTTTACCCTGACCCTTACGTCCCAACCTTCGTTGAAATTCGGAGGTAAAGTCCAATTAACGGATATCGGTTCGGTTCGGTTGTAAGCGGATAATGACCGAACCTATCCTATCCTATATAAAATAAAATCAGTTATGCATCCTATCCTGTCCGAAAAAAAAGCTATCCGTTCCCAATCCTATCCGAAACCGATCCGATCCTATCCGTGTGCATCCCTAATGATTCCTGAGTCCGCGTTGCACGCAACGTTCACATCCAAATTTTGCAGTGTGCGCTTTAATCTGTTTAACAAAACTTCTTGCCGGAGCGTCACAAATAATACTTTTTAAAACAACCCTGTATGATCTTCTATCGACGGTTATTGTTTTTCTTTCCAACTGTTTACATTCTTCTAGAAATGGAGATAGATACGCGTTTACATCAGGCGGTTTTTATGGTCCACAATAAACGCTGAGTACAAATGGGCGAGAGCAAACACAATTAACTATCCGACCCAAGATTGGCCAGAATTGAGTGGTACTCGAACGAAACAAAGGAAGGCCATCAATACTAATTTGTAACTGTAGATGATGAATCCCACTTTTAACACCATGTTTTATTTTTTACGATTCCACGAATTAATCCAAAATGTTCAAAACTGTCATCCGATGTATCTCGTGTAGTGCCGAGAATGGTTCTTGCATCGATGTTCACATTTTCGTGCCCCAGTTCCCGAAGCAACCGCAAAACGTCATTGACTGATGTGACATGAGTAAGTTTGTGCTTGATCGCGATCCTGGCAACTTTACTATTTAAACTGTTGTTCATTTCTTTTTTGTACTCATCTACACTTGCAACTGATGATGAACTTCCATCATTGCCAGCGGAATTTTTGTCTTCCTCGTCAACGTCAAGTGATGTTCGAATTTCGCTATCAGAAGACGTGGAAACGTTGTCACTCTCTGTAATATCAATTCGTCATGCCCAAAAAAATACATCATTTTTATTGCGATTGTCCACTGATTGAGCATCGACAACGTAGAGCTCATCCTTCCTTTGCTTAGTAGCGTCGTAATCCATTTCTTCTTCGGAAGACGTTGACAAGATGGGATTGTCTTGATCCGCAGGCTGCATTGTATGAGCGATATAAGCTCGTCGGCATTCCGCAGAATCTTATTCAACTATTCTGGCTGCCAGTATCTCTTCCATCTTAGCCTATTCAAGTTTCCCTCTTACTAGCCTATTATAGGTTGATCTTGATTTATTTGGATCCATTATAAAACTTTTAGCTCAAGCGCAAGAAATAACACCGATAATGTTCACAAAGAGCTCCAAAAATGCAAACTAAATGTTTTTCCAAATTTTATGCTGTACATTGCGTGTGTACAGACTTTCTCTCTAGCACAACTTTAAACGATTTTACGATCTTATTAACTTTTCGCGTAAGTAATAATACTGATTGCAATAAATGGTAGTACAAATTATTATCATGAACCTAGTTCCTGGTTAATAGAAACAATCCTAGTTCGCTTGTTCGATGTTTAGGCAATAAAGGGTTCAATACGCGTGCGATCAAATTTGTCTGGAAGGACGATGATGCAGGAAGATATATTTCATTTGTTTCAACTGCGAAGGTTCGTAAGTTACCCTATTAGTCTACTTCTGTAATTTTGTTCCAATAGTTTCCCCATGCATGAATGTATATGAATTATTTATTGGACAATATTATTGGATTGAACAAAAAAACTGACAATTCAGTCGAAACGAGAGGACGAGATGTGTCAAATAATCTCCTTTATTTTTCAAGAAGGACTATTAAGCTTTGGAAACCTTTATACAACAAATTTCATTACTCACGTTGGTACGTTTGCTCGAAATATGAATCGATTATGTTTTGACTTGAAATATGATTTATTAATAGGGGAGACTGGGGTCAATTGTAACAAAAAACATACTTCAATTTTTTTCGTCTGCTAGAATTAAAGTTACAGATATTTAAAAAATACGGCAGATAGTTTATTATCTTGGCTTACTTTTCTGAATTTATGGAACATAAGAGTTAAATAGTTATTTAGTAAAAAAATCTAGAATGATGATGCTTTTTTGTTACAATTGTACCTACATGTCGGGACGATTGTAGGTCGAAATGGACAACTAGGAAAAATAAAGGTCACCTGAAGGGACAATAACAACAGAATTTAGCATGCTCTTCTACTAGTATTAGTAACGTCTTTTAAAGCTGCTCGTTTTTCGGCGTTCCTGGCAGCTGCCCTACCCACAGACACAATTTCTTGTAGTCATCACATTTCCATGACTTGGTAAGATTTTTAACATGGCCTGCTGCATTAATACACTTGACATGAAATAATTTACGCTTACAATTGGCATCTGCACAAAATTATGAGCTACAACGGGCGGCTCAATTTTTTGACAAAAACAAGGGAGGTACATTTGGCCTGACGCGGACTAGGAGGTGGAAAAGTGAAATGTTTTGCAATCATTTCAGGCAGCACGGCTTCAACCCAAAATTTTTTTGGCGATAGTATTGGAGACTCATGAATAACTTCGAATGTAAACAAAATCGCACAACGTGAACCGTAAGAGCACCCAGTGACGTACATTTGTACCATCATTTGATAATAGAATGGGTGGTCTTTCTTCATAATGTAGTCATTTAGCTCTTCACTCCATTTCAAAGTAAAGGTTTTGTCCGATGTGGTGGCTTCGTCGATAGAGGAGTTCCGATGTTTAAACGGACACTTAATTTCGATCGTGCCTTTTCCATATTTAGGGCTGATTATATATAATCCCGTCCGGCGACCCTCCAACAAATGGCTCTTCAGTAGAGACGACCAATCCCGAATGCTCTACAGTAAATTCTCCTTCTAATCCATGATTTTTAAGAATTTCGACTGGCATTTAAAGTGCTCTTTGCCCCATCTAGATAAACAAGAAAAGTAGTTAATTCAATACCGGAAAAGTAGGCTACGTACTAAATACCTAGTGGCTATAGTGGAAAATTTTGAAGCTTCGGGATAAAAAAATACTCTTCAAGAGTGATAAGGAAGGTTTTTCCGCAGATGAACGAAGAACTTTATGAAAATTTGAAGCGGTGACTCGGCCAGCTCGGTACAGATACAAAAAATTAGAGTTGCTTTTGTCTGATGTATGGCGGTTATTAGTGTTGGCCTCTTCTGCAGATGTTTTGACGTCGTTTGCTCGTTTCTTGCATTCTTCAGTGATGATGCTTATTTGTAATCCAACTAAAGTTGGTTGGTTAAAGTTGGTTGTCGTACATTATTCCTATAGAGCCCAACTAGCATTGCTTTATTGGGAAAATGTTTCCCCCCAAGAATATTATTGGGCCAACAATCAACTTATTGCAGTAAAACTGGACCCATAATTTTGGCCAAAATCCTCAAACTCAAGTTTATTCGATACGTCCAATCTCCCGATCATTTTTGACGTAATGTTTCCCCAATTTGTTACCCACTTTTGATGTCTATCATTATAATAAATATTTTTCCAATATTGGACATTTATATATCTTTGTCGATTCATCGTGATCCATCCATCCGTCCATCCAACGTAAATCGTGTATTACGCATTTAACTATCCTCCAAATATTTTTATATTATTCGTGGGACTTGAATCTAAGAAATCTGATCATCAAAGTAAGGTGGAACGCGCATTCCACTATAAGCATACACTTTTTTTAAATTTTTCAATACTTGAATATCCTTATGATTTGGTTTTATATAGCAATTGTAATTTGAGGATCAAAACTTATGCGCGAAATAAAACGCGATTGACGGAGCACTTAAAAGTCACATTCAAAAATAAAACTCTCAATGGTTCAATAATTTGTATTTTGAAAATATCAAATAGGGACAAAATCTAAACAAATTACACTTTTGTGTAATTACGTGGCCCTCTCTGTGACAAGTAATACGCTGTCAGGAGGATTTGTATAAGTAGCTTATCTTTAAAAAACCGCTAGTTGGTCGATGTAATGAATGTGCAAATCTAGTAGCCAAATAGGTTAAACATCCGACTCATACAACAGAGGTCTCGGGTTCGATTCCCGGCTACGGTACCACTTGTAACTAAATAGAAAGCGCTGTAAGTTGATCCTACGGCTAATTAATTAATTATTTTACCAATTACATTGGAGAAATTTTATTCCGTGATTTTAATTTTATCCGAACCCAATAAATTTTGGTGCAAAAATTATTTGGGGAAATATTCATTCCAACTATTTTCCCAATAAATTTTTTGTCGGTAAAATTTATTTCCCCAAGATATGACCAATAAACTTTGCTAGCTGGGAGGTTTAGGCAATGGCCTCTTTAGAAAGTCCGGAACATAGTTTTGTGCATGGCCAGGGGCTACGAGCAAAATAGCTGCCGGTGGACCAGGCATCTCAGCTAGCTTTTGCAAAAACAATTTATAGTCAGATTCTTGAGGTGAGTGAAATTTAGGGTTAGGGTCTTTTAACTTTAAATCTATTTCGCCAACTTGTTTAAACAAATCCTAAAATGAACGAAATGACTAAGACTGAAGGACTACAGGCTGAAATATAGGTACCAGTTTATCGGTTTTGAATACGCTCCATCCCACGTTCATTTCTCTTCTGTGCATGCAATTCCATCATCGATTTCACAACAAACAATGCAACTTGAAAAAGGCCTGCAACATGACTACAAACTTCCCCTAGTTCAGGAAGAAATGAATATTAGATATAAGTGTCGCCGAGTTGAAACACATTCATAGTTTGAGCACACACAATTAGTCATCATACAACTATTATAACTAAGAATTACCCTGCAGCACAGGTGCAGTAAGCACAGAATACGGAGCCATTTTTGCGAATAGCAGCCCATGGTATGAGAGGTGTGTTCGCAATGGATTGAGAATGACACACCTAAATAAATACAATTGCGACTCAATCACATCACACTTAAATAGTTTTGAATAGTTTGAGCTTGTTTACCTTTGCTTTAGATAAAACTATTGATGATGGGAGTTTCATCGCTTGAAATTCCTGAACCCAACCATCTTTCACAGCCTTTTTTGATTCTTTCGACAGACCCTTCTATGCAGAAAGTGTTTCTGAATCATATCCACTTCTGGTTTCCACAAGATATACGAAAATATCTGCTCTGGACAATCGAGGAATGATCGGCGAACATTGAAATTGAATACCACTCGTTTACATGAATTTAGGAATGTCATATGGACAATCACAGTTTAAAAGTCTCAGTTTTTCAGTGTATCGTTCTTGGGCATCCTGGCTCAGTGAAACTGCGTATTTCGACAACACCGTCATTACAATTTCACAGCACAAGCCACTTCATTATGTCAAAAAACGTAAGAAGTGCGACAGAAAGCAGTCGAAATTTGGTGGCCAAGTTGGTACTTCAGAAAAAAGGCGTTGCCGCATTGTAAAATACCGTGTCGAACAGAACTATAACCTAAACTAATTCATGAACACTATTTTTGTTTATATTCTACTACTGTGTCTGATTTGCCGAAGTAAAATCAGGTTATTTACAAATTTAACTTTAAAAAAGAAGCCTCGCTACTAACGCAGTACCGCACTACGTTAATAGTAGGTATGTTGCTAAGCAACCAGCTCTTCTGGGAGTCCAAATTTGACAGGGGCGTGTCTAAAGTGAAAAAAGCTAGCCTTTTTTGAGGTTCTGCAACCCATTAATGTGAGGGTATTTCCAGACCTCTTTTCGTTGCACAGCCCTTAAATCCTAGTTACTTCAGACACGCTCCCAGAGATGAAGGGGAGATGGAAAAGGCCATATACGATGAAATAACGGTTCCTTTTTGGTCGCAACACTAGCGCTGATGTGGTTGGCCAAAACAGTTCTTGGTTGCTTCCCTACTGATTTCAATTGGGTGTGTATGGAGTCTATTGGCCAATCGTTTGATGCCGCCACTATTTTTGTTTAAATTCATTTTCCTATGGGCTTGCCAGTCTCCCCTTCATCTCTGCACGCTCCAGGTTTGGCACAAAGAAATTATCTTAACAGTTCAGTCTTGCATCACTGTTTGTTTGCTAGACTGCTACTCCCATTTTGTACTTGTCACTCGGCGTTCCGTCTTCCTTTTATTTTGCAGTGGTGTGCCCGGTCTGTAAATCAACATTTCACTTCTCACTCTTTTCCCTTTACTGAAAATCTCCACACAAAAAATATTCAGCCCCCCTTTTTTCGTTCCCAATAATTTGCGCAGTTCCACGAATTGTTGTTACGACCCAAGAAACTATCGAGGCTTCAAAACCAGTAGGGCCACGAGAGGGGCACATTAGTTGATCGTTAACATAAATAAACGATCGCATAAAAAAAATATAATTTTGCCACGAAAAGATGTTCCCCATTAGTAGGGCTCCTACCCGTTTACTGCTCTACGGGTAACACGCGGGTTTTCTTTGTATGTGTTATAGTGACTTGGGTCGGGTTTAGAAACACAAAACGCAGTACCCGACAGAAGCAGGTTGGGTCATAACGACCAAAACACGGTAATCTGCGGATATTTTTTTTGTTTAAATGGTTACCCTCCCTCCGAAAATGAAAACTGTTTCGCAGCTAAACAGAATATAAAAAACATGGCAACCTCACAGAATATCGCCCGGTTTTTTTCAATATTGGAAAAAAGTTAATGAAAACAACACAAATAATGTGTCTTAAACAACTTTATTGACTGAAAATGTATCCGTTTTTCAACCAATTGTTGAGACACATGAGAGCAGATAACTTTTCAGCTGATAATGAGCCACGAGTGTGGTGACAAATAAGTCGCCCACCAGAAAAACAGCGTTCTGATGGCGTACTAGTTGACGGGACACTGAAATAAGTTTTTGCCATCATACTAAGACACGGAAAACGATCAATCTGAGAGGTGGACGACCAAAAATGTATAGGATCAGTATTCTCAGGAGAAATTGCATCGGCCAAATATGTTTTAATTTCCTCCTCTAATGACGAAAGTTTATTTTTTTTAAACATCCGATTGATAAATGTCGGACTTGAAGCACCTGCCTGCTCGTTGCTAGTGTTTTTCTCTGAATTCTTCGCGTATGGTTCAGCGTCTTTTACAAATTGTTTTTTTATCGAAGTACTGTCCCTCCTGCCCTTGAAATAGTTGTGTTTAAAGCGAGGATCTAGTACAGTAGATGTAGCGTACACTGATTTTTTTAACGCGGCTTGGTAATAAAAGTCTAACTTCGATTCAATTGCTACTTGGGCACTAATTAAAGCCGGATTTGACGCAGCTACGTCCTTTATTTCGGCTATGCAGCCAACATATGTTGGTATCACCGTACTGATGGTTGGAAAGCGAGACTTTGAAAGGTAATTAGTCATATCATCAAGAGGTTTCAACAGCAAAATTATATGGTCTAATTGGGCCCAATCTGAATCTTCTATCGAAAAAGAATGTGTTTTATCTGAAGCTAGAAAGGTAGTTAAAGGTACTCTTAGCCGTTTCATCCTAACCACCATGGCATACGAGGAATTCCAACGTGTTTCAACGTCAAGGATAACTGTAAGATCGTCAGGTTCAATATTAGCTAACTTTACGTGTCGCAAAAACGATTGTGTACGCTGTGGTGAACTGCGAATCCAAATAGAAATGTTGCGAAATAGAACTACGACCGATCCAGGATTGGCGGGAGGCATAGTCTGGTCTAATTCATCAACCTTTATTACAATTTTTAATAGTTAAAAAATTATAAAAATAGGTTCTACATTTTATTCACCTCATCGTCAATTAATGGCAAGCTCGGCTCCGATGGGACAATGTGGCCTAGAACTTTCATGCCAGCTTTGGCAGCTAAATTAACGACGTGACCAATACACCCAAGCATTTTTTCTGCGGCTTTAAATTGCGGGAAAGTGCTCTGAAGAGCTCTGGCTAACGTTCTGTTGCTGGAAGCATTGTCTGCAGTTATGCAGAACAGCTTGTCTCCAATGCGATAGGCATTGATGATTTCACTTAAATAGGAAGCAAGATTTTCCCCGGAGTGTTTACCATCAATCTCAGTTACCCAAATAACCACGTCCTAACGAAAAATCCACAATTAGTAAAGGTCTCGAATAATGAATTTTAAATGACTCACATTCAAATCTGATTCTTTGTCAATCCAGTGGCCGGTTACAGCGAAAATTCCAAAATTGTTAGGTGATGTCCAAACATCGCACGTGAAATTAATAACGGGAACGCTGGCATCACACATAGCGTTTCTCACATCTTCTCTAATACTCACATACATTTTGACTACATGGTACGAAAGAGCATCGGCCTTTACCATCATCTGAACTGCAGCTGGGTTCAGTAACTCAACAATGTCAAGGAAACTTTGACTCTCAACGTGAACTAATGGCAAATTCTGCGACACAATGTGTCTAGCACACGCCGTTTTCAAATTTTCGGTATTTAACACCTATAATAATAAAAATTCTATTCGTGGTCTAAAATTCTCATAAAGATTAGCAAAACTACCTTGGAACTGCTGCTTTTTACTGGTGAAATAACGATGCCATGCTTGTTCAGTAAATGTTTGATGTAATTACCGGTGCCATTTTTCGGAACAAAAATGTAGGTGGCTTTACATGGGGTAGAGTCAGTGCTAGACTTTGGAAGGAAACATTCACGATACTCAGTCTGCGTAATCACCCCTGTCTTCTTGTCTTTCACGTCTTTAAAAATCTTTCGAAAGTATTTGGTATACCACGCTTTCTCTCCATTTGAATCACTTTCGACGGCTTCAGCCATTTTTTAATACGTAACTTTCAGGCTGGAGAATCGATTCACGTGTGTGACAAACTAGACTCAAGTCTCGTGTTAATAATTGTCGTCTGCCCAGTGCCGATAAATTAATTAGAAAAAACTAGCAATATATAAGTTTGAGCGCTAATTGCCCAAGGGTGTACGAAACTGTGACAACCCGCAGATAGACCGAACCCGCAGGTAGGTCCATTGCGGGTTGACGTACACGCGGATTTGAAACACGTTAAGCGGTTTTGCCGCCAGGTGGGACATTTTTACGAACCGAAACACGACACGAACACACAGGTAGGAGCCCTACCCATTAGTTTCTTTGTTTCTAAGTTGGTAAACGTCAAAAGAAAAAATGGATAATATTGACACCTGCTGGGTGCAGATGCTAGATTTCTGTATGCAGCGCTGTGAAGGTTCAAGATCAAGAGGGAGGTTGCAGTTAAACTGACGGCTGACTCGTGGGTCCTGACCGAAGTAGGGGACCTGCTTCACATTCAGCGGAATGAAAAAGGTGTTCAAGCCGGCCTTTTTGCCCTCTGGATCCCCTTATGTTTTATTGGGGATATTTTTTCCAATTTTCTTGAATAAAATGTTGAGTTGCGTATCTCAATAATATCCTTCATGTAGTGGCACTGTTGGTCGAAAAGGTTTAAATCATTTACGACGATGTTGGGAACTTTTCATTTTCTTCCATGCTTACCTCTTTACTTCTAAAGCGCCCACATCATCAACTGGTTTTTGAAAACTCCCAGTTAAAAATTGTTGGATTAAAATCGATTTACTGAGCAGAATAGATGAGTCACAAATAGTTTGATCCAACGCACAAGAATGTTTGTGAATTCCTTCAACCATGCACTCGTTATTACACTTCATTTTTAGGGTCCCAAAACTTAATATCGAGTATGATAAAATTATCACTAACACTTTGAATAGGGATGGCCATATAAGTTGCGTAGTCTTGCGCGGACTTGGTACTTTGACAAAACATTGAAACGGACGCAATAGTGATTTTTGAAAAAGACTTGAACAACTGAAGAAAGAGCCTTTTTTGTAGGATACTGCGAGTAGGAAGTTATCTACGCGGATGACTCTGATAATCCAAACCACCCGATAAGTCATGACTAAGAAAGAAACATTTTTTGCACTTATTCGCGTATCCGTGTGCATCCCTACGAGTAGGATAAAAGCATCACTAACATTATGAATATGGATGGCCATATTTGCTGTGTAGTCTTGCGTGGACAATAATTGAACTTGCTATATTTGGTCTACACGGATTTGACACTTAGACCAAAATGAGGCTTTGAATCGGCCTTAAAAAGAGACTAGAAATGAGCCCCTGCCTTCCATCCCTCTCCCTTTCGATTCTAATTGGGGATGAGAACGGAAAAATGATGTAAAAGCTAAGGGAAGGGTGCAAGGTGGGCGCCAGATCAAACAGCAATCTTAGTTCGACTAAAAACAAAATCAACCAAGAAAAATCCCTTTCCGCCATAGTAACCACAAAAAATGAGAAAATATAAACAAACGAGAACTTGAGGGAACGGTTACCACTTGAGGGGTCTCACTGATCAATTATTCTTTTACGATGTTAGATTTAGATAAAGACCCTAGCTGAGCGGGCGTTCTCGCGAGGTAAAGCCAAAACGCATCTATTGGGTAGCAGGTAAAAGACTATAATTATAAATTTATAGATAGAATTTATGACGAATTGCATTTTTCGCAGCTAGCCACAGTTGTTAATTTTTGTCAAAAAAGGTGTTTCCATTTCTGCAAACAAAATATAGTTTTCCATCGAAAATTAAAATCTTCTGACGCTCAACACCCTTATAACAATTCTTTCTTTTTCTTTTCCAAAATAGTTTATACATTTACAAAGTGGTTGTTAGGTCCCCCTTACTAGGCCCAGGAAAGTTCGATCGTCATTTGAAGATACGGAGAAGGTGAATGCCGGCCCAGGAGCTGGCTTTGTCTCAACGACAGAAAGTAATATCTGTTGAGCTCGATCGGCTGCAATTTTGCTCCTAATAGATAAGTTTGCTGTCTACTCCCGCCTCGGGTTCTCTTTCCGCCTTACGGGTCGGGGAGTTTTTCGAATAACTGTGGTAGTGGCATGAAGCAAGACGCCGCTCTCAGGAAGGAGGAAGGTCCCCTTGAGAAAGGGGTGCCCAGACGTGCGAGCCAGAGCGACGGCGCTGCAATCTACTGTTCTAGGGAGTTTATACAGGTCTTATGGAGATAGGCGTGTTTTCAGCGGTTATTTGTTCAAAAACAACGTCTGCTGCCTTGTCTGCTGCCAAGCAACTAAATAGCTTTGCTGGAGCTTCTCTACTTAGATTATCTAATAGAGTATTTGAATCTAATATTAATAATGGCCTTCTTACTCATCAACAACTTCATTCAAAGGGTGAAAGTACGTTGAATGTGGGGCTAAACCACCAGATGACCTGTGTAGCTGGTATACACAGGTTCGTTTTGACATTGCCTGCGGTACCAGCTGCGGTAATATTGGTAGATTATTAGAGAAAAGATAATTGCCGCGAAGCAAAACAGCGATCCCCAACTTCAGTTATGCTTCGGTAGTAAGCACATTTTTGGTCCCAAAACCTACAAATAATAGACCTTTCTTCATAAAAATTGTCTTCGTCTGATAAAGATTTTCAATTGATGGCCATCCAGGCATGAGTAGCGAAGACATGCTTTTTTCTATAAAATATAACACAAATATAATTAAAAATACATGTAAACGTTTCTAGATGTATATTATTTCAAAAATACAATCCTATCTTCGACAAAGCCGTAGAGTACGTGGGGGCTATGGGGCCAGGGTCCCCCTCTCCCCCTGGAAAAAATAACGGGGCTCGAAAAAATAAAAGATTTCAGGATCGTCAACCGAAAAAAAATGTAAAAACATATTTTTATTAATATTTTGTAGCTTTTTGTTGATAACTGAAATGAGGGAATCTTACAGCGTGGTAGACTGCTAGTGGAATTCGTCTATTCTCTTGTATCGGAGGAAATATTAGAACTTTTTTTTTCAGTAGCATCCGTTTCTTGTCACAAGGGCACGATGTAAAAAATCGAGCATTACGTCAAGCGAAAAGAAGAATTAAAAGGAAAAAACGTAGCCAGTTCACAAGAAAAAGATGATTCTGATGATAACGAATGTAAAGAAATTGAAAACGATAATGAAATAGCACTACTCGATCTCGATGTTTGTAATGATGGTGAAAGTTCAGAGTCAGAGCAATCATCGACAACAGATTTGCTAAATTGCCCATAAAAGTCAACATCAAAAACTAACACTCTAGCCACACAAGAATCCCATCAGTCCCATAAGAAAAGCTGTAATATAGTTGGGAAAAGATTCATTCTTGGCTCAAATATGACAAAAACAAAAATTTGGTCTTTTGTGATCAGTGCACTAAAGCCGTGGAAATAAAGATGCCATTGCCAACAATTTCTCGAGAAAAAGATTCTTATATTACTTTTGTTATCAACGGCTTTTCGAATTGGAAAACAGCTCTGGAACGTTTTAATACCCAAGAAAAATCTGATTTTCACAAGGCTGCTGTCAACGTGATTCTTTCGTCAATAAGTGAAAATTCAATTAGTCAACAACTTTTTAGTCAAAAAACAAAAGAGTTGATTGATAATCGTAAAGCTCTATTAGATATTTTTTCTTCTCTTCGATATCTTGCTACCCAAGGACTTGCTATCCGTGGAAAAACAGAAGAATCGTCTAATTTTCGAAGACTTCTCCAACTGAGAGCTAATGATTCTATTCAACTAAAGAAATGGCTTGAGCGTTCTGAAAAGTACAAATGGATATCACCAGAAATCACAAATGAAATCCTAGAAATGCTTGTACACGACACTCCCTTTAAATTAACTCAACAAGTTAAAATGCATAAGTATTACAGTGTAATGCTTGATGAAACTGCCAACATTTCTGCGAAAGAACAAATTTCAGTCTGTATTCGATGGGTAGACGATACCCTTGAAATTTACGAACATTTATTGGATTTTACCAAACAGACTCAACCACAAATGCAATTAATGGTTTGCGTAAAATCCACCGAGTCAGGAGGAATGGTCGAAGAGATGTACCACTTTCCGTTTGAAATGAACTGAAGCAAGCTAGCCTCTTCGGTGAACCACGGGCAAAAGCGAAAATTTTTTGAACAATTCTCATCACCAACTTTATCTTCGACAGAATCTTGGGCTACTAAGTTCAAGTTATGAGCTCGACAATGAACATATGGAGCATGTTTTTCTTTTTCTCGAACAAGAGTTTGAAGTCCACTGATATGGCCGGACATATTAGCTGCACCATCATAACATTAGCCACGGAGATCGCTTATCGAAAAATCAAACCGACAGATGACGTCCATTAAACTTTTAAAGAGAATTACATCCATCACAAGTAATTATGAAGCTATTCTTAATTGGCTTGAAGACTTTGGAGAAAACCCTGAAAATCGTAAACAAACCCCAGAAGCAACTCGATACTTCGAAACTTTTAGCAAATTCGAGACTTTTTTGGAGTAAGAAATCCTTAGAAAAATTTTCACCGTCGTTGACGGTTCCAACATAGCTCTTCAAGGTATGAAGCACTGAAGCTCAAATCTCGTACTTACGAGATTGTCTGCATGTTTGTATTTAATTTTAATGTCTTCTTTCTTTTCTTAAAATCGAAAACAAAAAGGTATGCAGCTAAATTTTCGACAGGCCGAAAACACAATCACCACTTTAAAAGAGGTTTTTAAAAGTGCAAGAGCGGACCAACGATTCAAAATCTTCTATGAGGCAGCTGTGGAAGAAGCAAAAAATATTAATTTTTAAGATCCCGTTCTCCCGAGACAACGAAAAAGGACTAGGCGATTAGGTGAACTTGGCGGTAGGGGGGCAGAACATGTTCCCGAGACCCCAGAGCATCATTTCCGTAAACTTTATTTCGAGACCATAGATCTTACCGTTATGGGTCTTACAACTCGATTTGAACCATCGGAGACAACTAAGCACTTTTCTGCTGTGGAAGAATTCTTGATTGGGGAATGTAACGTGACGTATGTTGAGGAATTTTACAAAGATGATTTCAAATATTATGCTAGGCTACAACTCCATAGGGATATTTTGGGGTGTTAATCAAACCTGGAATTCCAAATGGAATTTGGAATCGTAAAACCTGGAATTTTGAATAGGAGATTCCAGAGTTTACCCACTTTTATTATTGTGGTAAAACATGGAATTATTTTGGAATTTGGAATTTTAAAATCTGGAATTTGAATTTTTCTTTTTTGTTATGTATGGAAAGCCATACGACAAAAATTGTTTTGAAAATGAAAGAAAATGAGCAAGGGACGGACAAATCGAATCGAATTTATTCCCATGCTATCACTAACGGTGGCGCGCTTGACTGCTAGGTGATTCTATGATTGGTTGGTTTTGTTTTCTTTTTAAGATAATTGAATTTTGATATGGGGGCTGCTCTTGTTCATGTGACTTCCGTGCCGAGAGAAGAGGGTTGTCCCTGTGTGGAGACTTGGTGGTATGGATTAAGTTTAGTGTTCGATATTGTACGACTCCTCTCTAGTTCATTGAGTGAATTGAGATGTAGTTTTTAACAGCCTGTTGTAGAAAACGAGTGTTCATTTAAGCGTCCAAAAAAACTTTCTGCTGAGAAAGAACAGTGTAAGTGATTGAAACAATGTGACATTTGCGACTGAAATCTTTTTTTGCGACTGAAATTTTTCGGCCATTTTTCTCGTTGTTTTCCCCCCTCGTCCATACCTAGGGGTGCGACGTTGGGCAGAAATGACGGGGAAAATGGCCGAAAAATTTCAGTCGCAAAAAAAAAGAATAAACTTGTTCAAGAATACAGAACATATACCTATCCCAGCCAAAAATGTACGATTGTGTACGCTTGTTTTACAATGGTTTTCATAGTAAAACAATGGTAAATTGGTGATTTTACCTTTGTTTTCCTGACGTTTCACTAAGTAAAACAGTGGGAGCACAATCGTACACAATTGTACATTTTTGGCTGGGATGAAATTAAAGATAAAGACGTTAACTATCTATAAAAAAATCAGTGACTTCGTAGCACAAATATTTCCAGTCGAAAACATTGTTCAAAAATCTCCCGTTTCTTTGGGAGCAGTAGGGAAACAGAGGGGTGTTCCAATATTTAAACACGATGCTTTTTTTCTGAAGCCACTGATGGCAAAAATTCAGTATTTTTACCATCTATTAGTCATGGGACTGGCACAGCAAAATCCAAATTTTAAAAATTTAGCTCGATTCCCGAAATTTTCACAAAACAAAAACCCCGCCATAAGCGCCCGTGTTAAAACGGCGAAAAAAGGGGGGTGTTCCAATATTTTTGGTGGGTACTGTATGTCAGTTTGTACGTGCACTGCAGAGAGATCGTTCTCGAGCCTTCGTCGACTAGGGCTCCGACCCGCTGCAACCCGCTCTGGGGTGCGTTCGTAAGGTCTTTAAGGTTTCTTACCTACCCGTTCCGACCCGAAGCGGTCGCCTAAGGCGATGGCGATCGGGTAGAAACGGGTAGGTAAGAAACCTTAAGGACCTTACGAACGCACCCCAGAGCGGATTGCAGCGGGTCGAGCTCTCGTCGACTCAAAACTTATCTGCGCTCTACAATGACACAAGAGCGTCTTAACCATCTTGCTGTTCTATCTTGTCATTCAATTACTGTTGATGACCTTAATTTGGATTGCCTTTTAAATGATTTCATTCAAAAAGCTCCAGTTAGAAAGAATACGTTTTACTTGGCCCCCAAATCAAATTAAATTGTCCTAGTCAACACTCAAGTCAACAATCAAGAGGTCAAAACCTCTGATCGACAGATCGTCTGCCGTTTTAGTGATACTCTAACTACTCTGACTGTATGGTATACTGGTATTGATAATCTTGCTGTGTTAACTGTTAACGTAAAATATGTGACTAACAAAGTACCAAGCAAAAAAATAAGGAAAGAAACTAAGAATAATTAGTAATAAGCAATGTATGATTGAATGTATCACATAAAATTCGTTATTCCTTGTTTTTTAGCTAAAGTTTTGCTTTTTAAAAATATGGCCTCAAGGCTTACCCACCCCCACCCCTCCCCTAAGGCGAAAAAAATCGGGCGGCCCCCAAGGAGAAAAATCAAACTCCTATGCCCATGATCTTCAAAACGAAAACTCTGACCACACGTGTTTTGGTTATATTGCTTCATTTTTGGATTTGCTGTGCTTAATCCTTATAGAAATTAAAATTTAAAATAACATTTTACATGCTTACGATTACAAGCTACTTACAATCAACCCTTCGTATTGTAAACTTGGTAACAAGCAACAGAAGGGTATAGTTAACGTTTCTCATTGTGGCATCTGCTGTGCGAGATTCTAATCGAAACTCGAATTTAAAATAACATTTTACATGCTTACAATTACATGTTACTTACAAACCACTATTTAAAGCAAAAACTCGGGTCACAAACAACACACGGTTATAGTTTTTCATCATACAGCTGGTGAGCTATATAAATTATTTTAAAGACTTAAGAAATCGTTTGTGTCTGGTGCTTGCGTTGCAAAATTTATAGTCAATGCCAGATTTCGTTTCCAAAGTTGTGATCTGTTCGAGAAACGAAACAAGTACAACAGCCTTTTTGGATAAAATTGGTTGGCAGCCTCTGAGGATATAACCGTTGATCGGCAGCAAAGATGTTCGCCCTTGTTCACAAACCTTCAAAATTCAAATTCACAAGGTGCTGCACGTGAAATAAGAAATCATCAACCTTCTTTTTTTTCTTCTCCTTCTTCTTACCCTCCTCCTCTTCCTTCTTCTTCTTGTTATTCCTCCATCAATAGAAATTACGCATACACATCCATGTACACTTTTTAGCCACAGTTTAACGGACCTGATACACCAGAAAAAAATTATATCAGACTAATAATTCAATTGCTTTGGAAACAAGTATCAAATCATCTTGTCGTATTTACCTTATCTACACTGATTTATTCTTCAGTTTTAACCGAAGAACAAAAAAGCCTATGAATTATTGAGTTCTACCGTATTGGTATATGGGTATTAGGTTTGCTTTTTGCTTGCGTGACAAAATTGAAAATTGCTTTTGGAATAGTATCCGTAAAGGCTGAGCGAGCAGATCTTCTCACTTTGATATTAAGTACCGGATCAGAAAAATTAATGCGGGCTATCCTTGAATTCAGAGACGACATTAAAACCCGCACGGACCAAAGCAAAATAGATTTGTTCGGTTTTTATGTGGTCTTCTTCTGCAATCTTTCTCTACGGCAAGGAAGAAAGTCTTCTGAAAACCTCTACCCTGACGAATATTTGACAACGAAGCTTATTTTTGAAAAGGAAGAACGGTAACAGGAACGATTATTAACCTTGGGAAGTATTTTTGGCGTTATTCACGATTCCGTACAAACACTGTATTCTAGATTAGGGCAAAAGTATCCATCAACAGCTGACCAAATCCAAACAATTTGTAGAAAATAGTTGAAAAAGGCAAACTAAAAAATTTAAAGAAGTTTACTTGGAATTCTCAGTGAAAGAAAAAGAAATGTACTCGGCGAAAGTTTCAAAAATTGATTTTTAAATGTTGAAGTAATCGATGGAAAACTGATTCATACATCAACAAACACAAAAATTGATAGAGTTTTATTAGCTGTGACAGATCCATATTTTTGGTATATAATTGTGGATACTATATAAAATATAATATCCAAACTAAAAATTACTCACGTTTCAATTGGATTACATGAGAAAAATTCATTTTAACAATTGGATTTAATTTCAAAGAAAGTGCCGAGAAACTACTAGCGCAGCTGGTGCGCTGGCCAAGCCAGAGGCCTATCACTGGGACAGTTGGTACTACGAAGTGCCGGCCATGGCCGACTGGCTTCACTTGGATCTACCTCCTCCGCTTCCTAGAGAGGCTCGGGTGCTAAACGTAAACCTGGCAGGTAAAACGATCGAAGAAAGGAAGAAACATCGAAGGCCATCCAGCGACTACCGACATTTCTAACTAGACGCGGGGTTTCAGGAGGCAATTGAAGAGTTTGTGAATCTTCGACGGCGCGCATCGTTGACGTGTTTGACGACCGTCTTCCAAGAAGAAAAGCCGGAATTCAATATGACATCATATATGTGGTTCGAGCTCGACTGCATCAGACAACAAAAATTGGATCGCAAGTTTGTATGGTGCGAAAACCCAATCAAGTTTAAACGGCAATGTTTGTTTGATTGGGCGAAAATGTCGACAGCGGAAAATAAAATTTTCGTGACTCGCTTTTACAAAGATTCGGGAGAATCTTTAGAGGTAAGCCACAAGAGTTCTAAAATTTATCGCTATAGATAGATGACCTTTAAAATTCTATGCGACATGTGCGACTTCCCTACTAGCACGTTTACGTAAATGGCATATGGCTAGGATATACGCAGCAGACGGTGGTATATAAAAAAATTTATTATATTTGTAGACCTAGAACATTCCATGGATATAAAATGGTTATATATCTTGGATATACGGGTTTGACATAAATCACCTCCTTATGATCAGTAAAAGAGACGTACCTTTTGCATCCATGGGATTTATAAATTTATGTTCTCAGCTTATACATTAGATCCCATTAGAGTTTATTACTATTATTATTATTATAAAAAAACCTCTACTATATTAATCTGCTTGTGTGAATATTTATATTGCTGAAATGTAAGAACAAAACTGAATGAACTACTGTGTACTTTTCTGTTTATTGAAAAACATTTGATGAATATACGGGTACAAGTACAGCAGCCGAGAAATATTTCCCTTTTCTTGTTTACATTAAATACATTGTTACACAGTCGATGGCTAGTCGGCAATGTATTCTGACACGAAAAGAGACAATAAAGGATAATACAATACAATACAATACTTAAGACAGGACCAGACAGAGGTCCACACCGGCTCGAAGCCGTAACCGACCTCTCTCGAAGCTCAGACAGAACTTCCCAGACGTACCTACAGCAGACGATATAAGACGCATACGACATCTAGCGGCCACATATCACACGGCCTGTGACAACATATCGACATCAAAAGAGAAAATGACAGATCAAATTATTAAAATGATGACATTTTCATCAGCAGCAGGAATACACTGAAAGAGAGAGAGAAATAACGTGGCAGTAGAGCAGTTCCCCTAGCTGACCGGAAGACGGTGATGGCAATTCAATCAATTATCTGACACCTGAAAACATTAATCTTGCGTTAATTAATAAGTATGAGGTAAATTTGACTACTAATTAGTACTAACCTTGGTAACACCATTTTGAAAAAAAATCACGCGGCAGTAAGTACGCGTCGAACAGCATTTTTGATTTTTACAATCTTAATCTTATTCTATTCTTGATTTAAAGAACAACTCGAAAGCCAAATGTTTTCAGAAACTGAAGGCCGGCGAACGAATTGAGGTGGGTATATACCCAAATAACCCCTTTAAATGTTGCAGAACTGAGAAATGTTTGGTAATGATGAAAAAGATTGAATGTTAATTTTTAAATCAACCGGCGACGACAGCCAATTCTCCATCGTCGTCTTGAAATCAGATCGTAATTCACAAGCTTATCGACCATCTTGTGGGCCGTTCGCTGGAGCAACACGGCGTCCACCACGAGCCGCACCACCTTTTGCAGCCGCACGAACTCTTTCGGGTGCACGGACAAAAATGCGTTTGGTTTCGTGCTCAAGTGTGGACTCGGAAGAATTGCTGAACTGAGGGTGAGTGCGGACTCTAACTGATAACAAAATAATTTCGTATAAGTACTCAAATAAAATTAATAATGATGATATTCGACATGTGGGCTTAGAATAAAAAATACAAAGTTATTTACCGTGATCAATGAATGCACCTAAAAAGTACCTTAATTAAGAGTTTGAAAATAGTTAATCACTCAATTGGGGAAACGTTCGAAAAGTTAGACTTGAACCGTATTTTCCCTCAAAGTGAGCCGAATTCCGATAAGCCGCCATGGTGGCAAAAAAGGCGATCGAGATTTTCGCATTTTCGAAGACCTCGCAACCCTGGATGTTTTACAGCTCTATATAGGGACGTGCATTGTTTTTAGTGATTAATAATCCTTAAAACCAAATTCTACCAGAAAGGTACTATTAAATATATATGTTTTAGAAATACGAGAGTTATGCTTAAAATTGTATTAATCAATTATGAATAATTTATATATGAAATTATGTCTTTTACAAAATTTTAATCATTCTAACCTACAAAAGGCTGAATGCGACATTAAAATAATCAGAATAATAATTAAATATTTAATATCATGTGTCATTTTAAATTATTTCTAACTGAACTCTGAAAATTGAATTGATCAAAATATTTTAAATCTCTTTTATAGATAAATACTATGGATAAATAAGTGATAAAGCTACCGTTAAAATTGAGTCTAGCTTAAGATAAATAAGTAATTTAAAATCTATCATTTCATCGTAATGAAATATAGTAAATATATTAAATAAAAGTGAATTTCCAGTATGCAAATTCTTTGTATTAAAATAACAGAAGGCTGATTTGGTTTGACAGCTGATTGGTTACTGAAGTAACACACAGATTGTGATTCAAAACGTAAAAGATACATTTGTTTGATTACACATCAATTACCGGTACTCAAAGTGGCATGGAACAGCAGCACCAGAATAAATGAAAAGACATTAAAGAATGACTTGGTTACACATCGACGATTTTTTAACATAGTTGAAGAGTTAAAGTTGGCTTTGGTTGCACAAAACGTTCGCTGATTACATACATTGTATGGAACACAACTTAAAAAATTTACTATAAAACATCAATCATCAGAGGTTAGGGTACTACGAACTTTATCGAGCATGTTGCAAAACGTTCCTGTAGCTGTACCAGTGTCTTCGGCTAGTCCCATCAAACTGATTTGGAGAAATTGGAGTTGGCTTTACATTCGTACTGTACGAAAGATCAATGGTTTGATAAGCAGATAACAAAATAAGAACTGGCGACACCTGATATCCGATGGATTTCTAAGGGATTTTTTAATATACCCATATCTTATTCATATCTTTCTGGGTATGTCGTGGATATAGATGGGACATCCAGATTTTGATATCCAATCGATGGTTTGAGCAGAGAACCTATGGATACCTATTGGTTAATAAAGAACATCAAAATTCATGTTCTCATTTTCTTTACGATATTTATGTCTAAGTAATTGAACAAAAACCTTATTTTTGAAAAACAGAAATAAAATTGTTCGGTATTAAGTTTTCAAAGTTGTGGTTAAAATACAGCACCCACCAGAGCCGATGGAATATCTAGAATATTACGGAATAGTTGGAAATCTTTAGATCACAATGATCTATTTGACAAGTTGCGGAAAGGGGCCGCCATTTAATCCCTTGGGGAGCGAGCATAAAAGGACCTTACCGTAGGGAATATTTTTAAAATTAACGAAAACGATTTTTAGAGAACATTTTTTACCGAAGTAGAAGGACAAAGTTTGGCTTTCTGAATATACAAGTCAAATGATGGTGGGATTTTTATTTCTAGTTGAGATAATTTTTTTGTTTGAAGGCTCTCGTTTCAGCGAAAGCTTTTGCAAACCAATACCGGATAGCGAAACCATTCACCAACCACAATCGGTTGGCGCATTTTTTCGCAAAGGAAAATTGAACATCGCTGATATATTTCACTAAACCATGTTTATTAGTTAAATTTTAAAAGTACAGATTTTGACAGATTTTAAAGTTTATAGCGGATCCTGAAAGTGCTAAAAAAATTTCTGTAAATATTTGCATGATATTGTTTTATTACTTGGTATGCTTGTAAGAAATATGACTAAGTCAAAAATTGTTTTACGGAAAAGGCAGAGAAAAAAGCAATTAGGTTTGAACAGTTTAAATGGGTAAATCGCAATATCATTTCAAGGTAATATTTATCAGTCGGTTACAAGTTATTTTGTGAAATTGATTTTATGGCTGGTACAGTCTACCGATTTGCGCAATATCGGTCTAAACGAGTTGTGTTATTCGATATAAGTAGCACCCCCAGAAGAAATGTGCTGTTCCGTCAGACATTTGTCAAGGACCACGTTGTTATTCATAAAATTCAGGTTTTGTTTGTGCCATTTACTTTAACTATTTAATAAATTTCTATCCAAAATTGGAAGTTTAGTTTCTAAGTGTGGACAATTGTCAAGTACACAACGTTCATCTAACCAAAATTTTAAATATTATAAGTCTGCTGAATTTTAAATTTAGTACGGGCGAAAAAAATATCTGCATTCAACGGGGATCAAACTTAATAAGACCCTTCAGAATGACAACCTGTCTTTCTAACCGCTGGACCAAAGTATTATAGTCAGGGAAC
This sequence comes from Ceriodaphnia dubia, assembly GCA_022539655.2. Taxonomy (NCBI): domain Eukaryota; kingdom Metazoa; phylum Arthropoda; class Branchiopoda; order Diplostraca; family Daphniidae; genus Ceriodaphnia; species Ceriodaphnia dubia. The sequence continues at coordinate 5,633,905 of JAKUCG020000139.1, read as the reverse complement.
CCTTGGCAAACTATTTTTAGTAAAGGGTGGGGGAATATGAATTTGAAATGACGCGTCTGCCGAGTCAGACATGCCGCGTTTACGCGTGGCTCACTCTCAAAGTCAGCATAAATGAATAAAATGAATATTTGGACACAGCTTCTCAAAGGAAATGTAACCTTTTCAAGTACACACATATGTCTAATGAAACAACGGGCCAAAAGCGCGCGAGCTTCATTCGCCATACAGTATTTTCACTGGAAAAGGTTTTAAAAAAAGGTTTCATCTAAGAAAAATTACCAATATAAAAATTTGGAAACTTTGGTTATGAGACCCTTACAATTCTATTATGTGTTCCAAAAGTAATACCAATACTTCATAGAATAATATATGAATAGCTATGCTACCGCATTGATTCGAACACTGCTTTAACCGCAGCATTTGGACAAAATGAGCGATATCGTTGGGAAATGAGTAGAGAGAGTTTCAATAGAATGTGGATGAGATCGATCAGAGGTGCGCATCACAGTCTGTTTTTGTGCTGTGTATAGATGCTGGCCGTTCACGGCCAGCAGCCGAGCCTGAGCGTCGTCCGAGAAACCCTCGATGGTGACACCCTCCGTAGCTGTCTTTGATGGAAGTTGACAGATATAGATGGTAAAAAGAGTCCCGCCAAGGACTGAGCCCTGGGTAACTCCGAAACGGATGTTGATTTATTGGGGCGAGGCATTGCCGATCTTGACCACCTGAGTTCGGCCACGTAGATAGGACGTAAACCAACTGAGCGTTTGGCCAGTGAGGCCACAGTGCCCGTTGAGACGATCGAGGAGGATTTCATGGTCGATAGTATTGAACGCGGCCGACAGATCTAGAAGAACTACTGCTGTTCTATTTCTGTCCTCGGCAGCCCGAAGTAGATCATCTCGCAGGCTGAGAAGAGCCGTTTCAGTGGAGTAGTTCTGCCGATAGGTAAATTGGCGATCAGGCAGTAGGTTGTGACGCGAGAGATGGTCATTAAGCTGAATAAAGACTGCTCTCTCGATGAGTTGGACCAGGGTTGGGACGAGCGCGATGTTTTTTGAGCGCGCTCGCGCTCGCGATCAATTTTAAAAACCGCGCGCTCAATTTCGTGTAATTTTGATCAGTCTTATTTTTAAAAATTTGTCTATGTAGCGTCAATACAATTTATTTTTTAATTTATTTTAGTAAAAAAAAGAGTGCGCTAAAATTTTTGAAAAAGCAATGAGCGTGATCGCGCTCCGAGCGCGCTCCGAGCGCGGCCCACCCCTGCTTTTGACAGAAAAGGATGGTTTGAAACTGGCCTGTAGTGGTTTGGGTCGTCGGGGCCGATACTTGGTGTTTTAAAGGAAGAGAGAAATGGAAGCATGTTTTAGAGCACTGGGGAAAGTTCCAGAAGAGAGAGATAAGTTGATAATGGCTGTTATCGGGAAGACGAAAAAGTCGATAAAACGCACCCGATGTAACGTGCGCGTTGCCTTATTCGGCAGCGTCACGTTGACCTCGCGGTCCGTGGGAGTGCCAGCCCAAAAACGGTCATTTCTCGAAAGACTTGTCGCGGAGATTTCCTTGGTAACAAGAGAAACTCCGCGACCGGGGCAATCGGCAAAGTGACCCGGACCTTTCTTGATTGCCTATTTTCTTGCTGTGTCCTCTAGCTGTCTCTTCTCCCCTTCGCGAACTTTCGCTCCCACTGGGGTAGCGGAAGTTCGCAGGTATAAAAGCCGCCTCATTGTAAGAGAGCGCCGGTCTTCGGTCTTCATTTCCCCTTTCGTCTTGCCTTATCCCGTTGCTACCATTAAAATACAAAAGTTAATCCACTTAAATTCGTGTGTACGGTTCTTATTTCAAAAGCGCACCACACCAACTATTAAACGCACGAGGATGATAGAAGCAAGAAATGTTGAATAATCGTTAAAATGTTAGACACTGTACAAGACTCATCGTAAATACCAGGGACATGTCATCGGTGCCTCCGGAGACTCGCTGGAAGCAAGCATGTTGCTTTAACTTTTCAGGTCCTAGTAGCACTTTACCTTACAATAGCGTAAAGAGAGATGCGAGATAGAAAAAAAAGACAGAATGTAATAAAACTACATTGACGAAAGTTTGTGGCAAATGCAAAGGCTCGACTGAGAGTTTTTTCTGTCGACCTATAATTTCCTGAACGGCATTACCCTAATCAACGCTTACTGAGGCGTTCCTGGCATGTGGAAGAAAACTGTATCCCGTCTCGTCTCGTAACATGTACTTTAATAATATTTATTTAAATGAATTTCGGATAATGAAACCATACTGCAGTACTGCGCAGAGCTTTATTTGGAGAGTGTTGCACTGTATAAACATGTAAGTGTTTCAACAAAGTTTGTTTTTCTCTTATTCTTTTTATTTGTTATTTATTATTTTCTTCAAAAAATTAGGGAATTACTCAAATTGATCGCAAGATCATGTTACTCAACTTCCCCAACGTTCATGAGTTCCGAGCAAGTGTTTCAACAAAGTTTGTTTTTCTCTTATTCTTTTTATTTAATATTTATTATTTTCCCCCAAAAAATTAGGAAATTTCTCAAATTGATCGAAAGATCATGTTACTTAACTTTCCCAACGTTCATGAGTTACGAGCAAGTGTTTCAACAATTTTTCTCTTATTCTTTTTATTTAATATTTATTGTTTTCCCCCCCAAAATTAGGAAATTTCTCAAATTGATCGAAAGATCATGTTACTTAACTTTCCCAACGTTCATGAGTTACGAGCAAGTGTTTCAACAAAGCTTGTTTTTCTCTTATTCTTTTTATTTAATATTTATTGTTTTCCCCCAAAAAATTAGGAAATTTCTCAAATTGATCGAAAGATCATGTTACTCAACTTTCCCAACGTTCATGAGTTCCGAGCACTCGTGAAAGAAAAGGAACTTGAATTTCGCCTGACTCCATTTATCCTGTTCGAGTTGGACTGCATTCGCAAAGAAAGGGAACTTAATCGCTTTACCTGGAAAACGGACCCGGTCACTTTTAAAATGAACTGCAAAAAGTCGTGGTCCCAGATGTCACTTATCGAGAAGGAAGAAATCATAAACCCATTTAAGGAGAATGGCGTGAAAATAGAGGTATTAATTTTTTGTTTTATTTTTCGTCGCCATTGCTATTACAAAAAAACCAAGGCCAGGTGACAGCTTATGCAATAGTTCATATAACAGTTCCGAGGTGAATTTCTTGATGACCTTGTTCCCATCCTCTACTGTGATCCTCTTCAGAACCACGAAAAAATAGCTAGTCTTTTGGGGGGCAGCTCGAGCGTAACATGTTACTTCGGCCAGCTTCATTTCAGACTTGGTTTTTGAAATGCTCGTCCAAAAATTCGACAAGAGTACACCAGTTTTTGTGCTTAAAATTAAGAATACTAAGAAATAAAGGTTAGATATCAATCCTGCAAGTAGAGCAACAATTAAGTGTTGTAACAATTCAGTCGGAAGAATTCGTCGTCGTCAATGAAGAAATGCATATCACCCAGCTACAAGAGGAGTCCACTGTTCAAAAGGCAATTGTTCCTGGCTCATCGAGCATTGTGAAAGGTGAACTTAAAGTGACAACTAGTGTTGACTAATGCACATGCTAATTTGCTTTGTCTTAAATCAGAAAACACTACTCCAACTCTAGAGCTAGAAAAAATGGCGAAATCGATCTGTAATTTTATCCCAAGTGCAGGCAACAGTTCTTCAAAGGACGAGTGGGTAAGCAGAACAAATCTATTTTTTTCAAGAATTATATTAGTGAGTTGTAAATATATTTACAGAATATATGGCATGATTCACATACAGGCTTAAAAGGCCTTGAACGTTACATCAGATTGAAGAGAAGTAATGATGGGTAAAGTCCACCCTACTCCAAACCTGCAGCAAAAAGTTTACATTAACTAAGTAGCCTAGAATAGTGTGAATCTTATTTAACTCATTTATTGAATTCTTTGGTGACGCCGATTATGTTACAGCTCCGAGCTGTTGCAATACAAAATAAATCAAAGTAAATGCGAATTAGCGAGTTAAACTCTTGTATTTCACGCAAAACGACCAGAGCCTCCAATCACGAGGTCTAGTTGAGTCGAAGATCCGAGGCAAGAGTGAAGAAAAGACGAAAAGGGGAAAAAGGGATGAAGGGTGGCGAACGCCATCTAGCGTAGGGGAAAAGAAGTAGGGGGAGAAATGTTGGGCCATAACAATTAGAAGCCAGAAGCGAGATTGCTATGGGTTTTGATTCTAAACAAGATGTAGACGGGATGAAAAAAACTCTATTGCTAACTGAAGCTAATCGGAAAGATGTGCTGGAAAAACTCGAAGCATGCAGGCTTAAAAGAAAACAATTAGTTGAGTCAAATGGTAAAAAAGTTTTTAGGACTTACATCTTAAACCACTATTCTAGGATGATGGATCTATTTGAAGCAGGTAGAGATTGCCTTGTGATAATCATATTATTTAAAAATCCACTAAATTTTTCCGTTGTAAGCATTAGGTTCAATCTAGATTGGAATATAGAATCGGCAAATGCTTAGAACATCTGGCGTCAAAAAATTTAATCGAATAGGCTGAATATTTTACCTGAACCTGATACGGTTTGTAATTGTTCTCACAGTTTAGCTTCTGTGATAGCTCTTCCCAGGCAGCACAGTATATTCTTAGGATATCCAAGGGACATACCCTTAATGCGTTCGCAATCACTATCCATTCTGATGGCTGTTGGATATTCTGAGAATAACCTGATTGGGATATTCGTTGGAGAATCAAATTGGATATTCTATTGGACATACATAATATTTCCCTTTTTTAAACCTTGGTTGATGAAACTCCGTTTTTAAAAAGAACGCTGCATGGCTATCCTGCCAATATATTTCGTATTACAGTACCCACCAAAAGTGATTGGAGGTCACCACCCTTCAATCACGTTAAATATGTGTTAAATACCCCTTATTGGAAGCGTTGCCGAAGCTAGGCCAGGGGTCATAGAATAAAACTTTTTCTACCTCTGGTAGAAAACAATAGCTTCCGTGTCTGCGATTTTTTTCAGGGTCGTTACAATACGCGTTGAGGCGGTAGATGACTTGACACAATTGAGTGGAAATCGCCCGCCGCCCGTGCTAGAGATTGGCAAACAAGAATTTCAAATGCCGATTACTCGGGCAAAATTTAAGACCTGATACTCCCCAATTTTTTTACGGATAGATATTGGCAATCTCAACAAACTGTATTATTTTTTAAAATCTAGACATCTTTGCAAAAATGTATGGCCCTTGGAAAAAGTCGCGACGAACTTTTCACTCTTACTAGAGCAGAAGTGTGAGAGGGGGGACTCTTTTTCCGTTTATATAATGCCAGCGCCTGTAACGGGAATAGGGATATTGTCAACTACCCTCGAGGCGTATTACGGCAGAGTCCCCCCTCATACATTTCTCCCCTAATAAAGGTGAAAAGTCCGTCGACGACTTTTCCCCAGGGCCATTAATCTTCTTAGTGTTTTCGTGCCTCCATTTGATTCCCGGGATCCGAATGCAAGCATTTATTGTACTATCCTGCAACATTCTTCCTTACCGCACTGTTGCTTATTGGGAAGAAATGCTATTTTAGCTGCCATAAAGGGCAAATAACTCTAAATAAAACTGGACCTAATGGTCGTTTAATTATTCGAAATTATTCTCCTATTATGACTTTTAATGATAGAATTATCAATTTCTCTCAGTTAAAGAATAATCTTACTAATAGGAACAACAACAATAAAAATCAATAAAGCAATAAATTATCTAAATACCTTGATTATTTGAGTTTCAGAATCAAGTTAATTTATCAAGACTTCTGTTTAATTACAATAATTTCTATTTATTAAAAAAATATTGTATTTGTGTGAAATAATTAGCTACATTTTTAATGTACCAATCACTAAAGGTAACATTAAAATAGCGTTTTTCATATTTTATTTTTTAACTTTGACTACATACAACGGGTGTTTAAGATTTAAAATAATGGCATAATAAGAAATAATGTATTAATAGATATAGAAATAAATGCAAATGATAAATGCATGCTGGCAATTTTGGTTTGTTCTAACGTCTTTTACAAAGTTAAAGTTGAGATATAAATATTACTATTGGTAAAGAAATTCAATATCTTGATGGTGTAGTGGTTAAAGCTGCGGCGAATCAGTCGAAAGGTTTATGGTTCGATCCTCGTTGGAGACACAGGAAAAAAAGAGGAAAGAGGGTATCAGTAAAATATGCCAAAGAATGTTAGGGGACATAATTATTTTACAAAATCGTTTACTATTTTCCCGTTTCGGGTGGATATCCAACGGATATTCCAGTAAGGACATTTACGGAAGCGACTTATGGATATCCCTGGGAAGCTCCTCGATTATCCAAATGGATAAAAAACGTATATCCGGTTTAATTTTTGGGATATCCAATGGATATCCAACCGGATATACTAGTGCTGCCTGGGATTGGTATTACGTAAAATTTAAACTTCAATTTTTGACAGACAACTCCACTTTTACTTATACAGTGACTCAGCTGTTTGCATCTTCTACCTAACACGTTGCCAATTTTTTAAAAAGTGCCTTTTGAAAACAGAAACGTCAATAGATTTTTTAAATTCGCAAGTGTGGTGTAGTTTTAAAAAAGGGTCTAGCTGTTTGAAATATGATCGATTTTAAATCAAATATCTTTTTAAATTAGGCTGGGACGGAGGTAGCTAGTTGTGTGAGCATGCTAGCATAGCTATGAATATGATTCAACTGAGAATTTTGGCGATCGGACGAGTTATTCATGAAAATGGACAAGATTCTCATCATTTTCGATCAAATTCAAATATTGTTTCCATCCATCGACAATCCCCACTGTTATTGCCTCTTTTGCTGTATTCTGAATGTTGAATATTGTGAGCCATTCAAATTTGTTTACGCTTTCTTAATTTAACTTTTGGCGGGATTCAATAAAAATCTGTCAACTCTTTTGCAGTAAAAACTTTGCTATCGAAAATTCAATTTCCAATTTGCAATAAATAAGTTTACAGCGTAATTGTTTCTCCCTTTCATGCTTTCATCATTTTGGTTTGATCTTAAATGAGAAATTGACGACCTTTTGTGTCAAAATATCAATACTAACGCACAGCAGTAAGATATAAATTATATGAAGGCAATTAAAACGGTAATAATTAGAATAAAGAACCATCATACTGTGGGATTCAGGAATTAATCAGATATTTGGTTTACTTTAACGTAATTAAACATTAATTATTTAAAACCAAAAATTTCCCTGTTATTTAATAACATTTGCAAAGCTATTCTATCAACTTGATTTCATCAATTTTTATGATTATGATTGAATCGTAAAATGACCTTGCGCAAAAACCTTTCACCAAGGTTATGTTGTAAACTTTGATTTCATTCCATAATTCCATAATATGATTTTGATTTTTAGATAATGACCTTGAAATTCAAAACGGTCCTCAAATATCAGCAATATCTACTGCAAATCGATACGTAATAAGTCTAAATGTGATTTTAAGACAAATGATGCATTGATATGTATACGGACACTTTTGTCCAGCATTATCAGGACGATTTGTATGAGCTGTATTTTAAAAACTCTGTTGTCCAGCAATTGCAAGACAATTGTCTTGAATATCAGGACACCAGTTTTTAGCGAGTACGATATTTGCCTAGCATTCAAGATTGGGATGATATCTTGACATTATGAACAACATAAGTTAATAATGATACCTTTACACTCCCTTTGTTCTTTCATTCCGCCAAGGGATACCAATAGTATTTTCCATAAAAGCAACAGAACTTTTCTCATTGGAAAATGTGGGCACGATGGAGATTTCGTGACCATACTGAGCAGTTCCACCACAAGTAGTTAAACATTAATAGATTGAGCTAGGGTTGACAAAAGAGAAAAAAGTTAACATGACATTCGATCAGATTCTTTTAATTGTCCATGTGGCATGGCATGTCGTCAGTCCAGTCCACTCGCACGTTTCCTTGTGTTGAGCATCCCATGTAGCAAATAAAGTCTACCCACATCTGATTATTGTCTTAAGACATTAAATGGTGCAAAATTGTCTCTAATTGACGTCATTTTGCACCATTTGATGCCTGTTGACACTAATAACCAGACACTAACCAGATGTTGGCAGACATCATATGCTACATGGGCAGGAAAGACGCAAATGGACCCTGTAAATGCCGTGCATAGCTGTGATGAACATGAAAAAAAGTTAAGTACCTTGTCAAAAGATATGCAATCATAAAGCGGACACACTCCGAGTTTACTCCAGCAGCAAAAATTGGTCCTTCAGGATGAAAATCAGCCACAGGCCTGCTTGTTAAGTGCATAATTGGCAGCTAGCTGGAGGTGATATGTGAAGATATCAGTAAATTGGAAGAGATATATATTAGCCGAGTCCGAGTCAGATGCATTGATTCCGCTTCACCAGACTTCCCAATTTGGTACAACTTATTGCATGAAGAGTCATCTGTAACTTTGAACCAGTTGACCAAAAACAAATACATTATTTAGAATCAAATATTTATTCAAGATGTTTGCATACTATTTACCCTGAAATAAGCTGCTGCACTGTGCTGCAGTTGTTCATCTTCCTTTAGCGGATTGTAAGCAGTACGCGATGAAGAATAGCAGAAAGGCCCGTAGCGTTCACTGAGCAATTTTATGTGTTGATCAAATTCCTCAATAGAAGCGACCAAATTAGCTTTTCGTTGATTTTTCAGTTGCATTGGCATTTCGCAACTGTTTACAAGGGAAATTAGAATAGAAAAGTGCTCAATAAATCGCTTGGGTATCGAAAACAAGAGAGCAAATAAAAAAACTGTGCCCAGAGAAGCATATACACCATGAAGGTAAGCAGACGACGCAAACCTTCGAAAACGGGGTAACGATGTAATTCTTACCGGGGTATACTAAGATGTACGAGGTAAAATCGTAAATGTTAGTATAATCGATTATTTAGTACCTGCCTGCATGTCCAGCTCTCATCATGACCCGGTAGTAAATAACTCTTTTAATTATATCTTGTAGTAAAACAATTTTTCTTTAGAACTTATTACAGTTCTAGGGTTAAGAAAAATATTATGGATAGGCTCGGGATAAATGTACAAAGCATTAAAGACTAGGCACAGACAACTGGAAAACCGACCCCTCTGGGGTTTATGCACCCAATGACGACTAATATAGAAGCTCACCTACAAAAATAGGTTGTGGAAACCAATTATGTAATTAATGAATAGTATAGGTTATTTATTTAGACTAGGCGGTCATTAGCCAGGTGACCATTTGCAGGTAGCATCAAACAGTTTAGTGTTAGCCTCAAGTTTTCTATTTGCCGGTCGTCTCGCAAAAAAAATCAAAGAATTAGCATGTTCGATGCCAGAGCTACGGGGATTAATCCATCGGAATCCTGTCCCACCGTTTTTGACCGCTGCCCTCATCTGATTCTGTTTCGACTGCGGCTTCGCTTCGCTCAGCCACAGTCGCCAGACCTTTATTCAATTCACCCTTTCAACAGCGGCTTCGCTTCGCTCACCCAGCCAGCAAGAATAAAGGACCATTATCGGTAAAACCTTGGACCAAGAAAATATTTTTGGTAAATTATTGGACCAACAGAGGTCCAAGAAATCATGTTTACTGGCCAGCCACAGTCGCCCGTGCCAGGCTTACTCTTTTGATAATTCACCCTTTCGAAAATGCCCAAGATGATTTTCCAATACATGTATGGATAAAATAAATTCACTTCGTGCTGGACCTTCAGGATTAGTTTTATATTTAGTTTTTTATTTAAAATTTAATGAAGAAGAGGAAAAAATAATGATATTGTTTTCAAGTCTGGTCGTTGAAAAGCTTCTTTCCATTTTTCAGATAAACTATTGGGAGGATGATGAAATATGTTATTCTTTAAATTCCAATTTACTTTGTTGTAAAACACCGCATATGAATACCCGATCATTTTACACTGTGTTTTCAGTTTAATTCCTCGGTAAATTTGAAACAGGAAAATAACTCTCGTTTCTTAAAGTAGAGGACATTTTGTCGCTAGGTGGCGTGTTTGGGAGGGGGAGGAGGGGGTGGAAAGTGGGTAAAGAAGAGAGGGTGTAGGGTCAATGGCCACATAATAACCGCCGGAGGCGTTTTCCAATAAAGTTTTAGAACTTGGTTTGGGAAACGGCGTAAAGGCCTATAGAACCTGAAGGATAGGAATCCTTCAGGGATAATTGTAAATTGTAAGAGTACACAGTCATTTTTTCCTTGAATATTCTAAATTTTTACAACGGCAGTACAATTCTCCTTCAATACTACCGATTCTCATATTTGCCTGTAAATTGTTAATGGTCGGTGGATAAATGTCGAGGCACTAATGGCTTTGATTCACTCAGCCATAGTTGCTCGTCCGCATTTCTTACCGAGCGCTTATTTTTCAAAAGTCATCTTTCGGCACTTTTCCCAATTGGTTTGTGAGTCTACTTGTGTACATATTATTCATTGCCAAGATGTCCCTTGTATATCCAAAATTGTCAACGTAAACAGTGACGATTATTTTGCCAACAGTTACATTGCGGTTTCAATTTGTATTTACTACTTGGCGTTGATAAACTGATGGAAACTGATGCTCTTAACGGCAAACAGTAAAGCTCTTTTGTCGTAATGTCAAAAATTAAAAACTGATAACGTGACTGGGCGTTTGACGTGATTTCGACTGCGCGGCTCACCCTTCATTGCCCTGGCGAACGGGCAAACAGGCGGTGGGTGGGGGTGGTGGGTGCGGGGTGGATCAGGCGGCCGTGCGATTGGTGACGGGTGACTGTGGAGGGGTGACGGATGGTGGGTGGGGGGGGGGGGGGGGTGCTAAAATGCGGCTGGGGTGGCTCGCCACTCGGAAAAAAAGCACTCCTGGCGCAAAAAGGCGGAGCTTGGCTCGTCGTACCACGCACAGACACACAGAGTTGCTTGTTCCTTTATTTAGCCTAGGATAGGACTAGGACTAGGACTAGTCCTAGTACTCGGATTGATGGATTGATATGACGCCTGATGAGCCTGATGCGTCTGCTCCACTAATATCCGTTTCCGGCCCAGATTTCTCTGTCCCCCCTCCCCAAATAGCTTCTGGCTCAAGAATTTGTTTCGTCCGGCCGTCAGTCCTTCCTACGTCCAGTCCCTGTCCCTGCGGCCCTGTTAGAACCAACGCCAGCATGGAAACCGAGGAAACTTTATCTCAAGTGGGGGAGCCCTCTACTTCTCGCCCAGTTCCCTCTACTGCATCTCCCCCAGCCTCCCGCCCCTTCCCAAAAAAAGAAAACCACCCAAATAAGAATAAAAATCCGGCCGGTTCAAGGCTACCCAAGTCTAAAGTTGCCCAAAAAATGAATGTGTTGTATAATGTTGAATAAACTCTAAATGAGAAATGAGAAAGATCACTATAGTAAACTATGCTGAATATAACAACTATAAATAAACTATAATATGATAACCTACAATATAATAAACTAAATGTAATAACTAATTGTGTTAAAACCAAACCAACCCTGGTCAGCTTTAAGATGATATATTTTTCATGAGTGAGTCAATTTAATTTAATTATCTTCGTTATGCGTGTGAAGAGTGCTAGATTTGAGGCTAATACTCCTTTTCTGCGCGTTGTTCCTTTTTTTTGATGGGAAGAGAAGAAAAGCTGAAGTATATTTAAAATACTAACGTTAATTACCACGTCAATATAAGAATTCTCTATACATTTTTCCGATTTTACCCATTTGACAACAAAACTTTCTTTATAACCTATTCCTATAAACTGGAATGCTTCATTTCTTGAATAAAGTCTGAAAGTATTATTAATAAATTAAAAATTATATGCTATTGTCTTCACCAAAATAAAGAATATCACTGTTTGCTTAATCTATTCAAACCTTCTATTAGGGCAACGTTAATTTCTTATTCCTGTTATTGTGTTTAGTATGTTTAACTTGAGATGGGCTAAAGTTTAGTCAGCTTTAGCAACTCACAAATGGCGCATTAAGTACTTGGCAGAAGTTGATTTGAATCTGCTACGCCAATCAAAATTGCTTTTTCAGACAACGTCTCGATTACCATCTTTTCGTGACCGAGAAATCAATGACCGGTTCAGTAAAACCAGAATCTCTCACTCCCAGCATCTATGTTTATAATAATAGATCTGCGCCGTATTGCTGTACTCAGTGGGAATAGTTGATCATATGATCACGACGTGTAGGACCTAAATTCACGACAGCACTGGCGTCTTTTACGTTACATCGTTCCTTTTAGAGGCTGAATCCAGACTTCGACAGATTGTGTGTCAACGGTTGTTAAGTTTTTTTCTCGCGGTGAACTTCTCTGCGACGTCTGTTTCTCTATGCCCGACGTTGAATTGTCAGCACCCGTTTCTTTTCCTTGTCTTTATTTTCTTTAAGGTTTTCTCTTCGACGATATCTTGTTCTGAGCTCTTTATCGTGAGAGGAAAGGACAGGGAAAAAGGAAACTTTAATTTATGCCATTGTCTCAATAGGAGAATTTTTGCGTATGGCAGGTCTGTGAGACCCACTCTACACCTGGAGAGAATTAAGCCGGTGATAATTTAAACATTAAAGTTAAACCACAAATCATCAAAATTGATCCATGCGTATGTAACCAAATCGTCAAATTGAGCTAAGCCCACCATCCGTTGGTAACTCTCTAAGACTGTAACTTAACAGACGAGAGAAAATAAAATTTTCGAGACAGAGACAAAGTACTCGCCAGCAATTTCCTCGTGCTGTTTCGGCCATCTACGTAGCACGCACGAAATGCGGGAATAGTTTATCGTTACATACCACTCGACATGATGAATCCAGTCAGTTAGTTGATGAGAGATCACAATTGACTTGAAAAGTGGAAAAGCGAAAAAAAATCGTAAATGTAGTGAAAGAAAAAAAAAGACTTGAAAATGTGGAAAGCCGATTGTTCTCTACTCAAGCCACTGAGGAAAAGTCGTCTGCTTCGTCTTCTTCGTACGTTCGTCTCGCCGTTGTTAGCAAAGCCTGGGTCGCGGAAGGCGATAGGCGAAAGGACTAGAGGAAATTTAATACCTCAAGAATCTCGCCGCTGCCACCACTTGTTTTCTGAGGGGCCATTTTACGAGAGAAAACAATAAAGCAAAAGTGAGAATCGATGTATTCCTTACAATCGGAGGCACATGACGCCTCGTCAAATGACGACCCTCGACTTTCATATTCTTCCTGATTCTGTCTTCGATCAACTGACCAGGAAGAATTCAAGAAAGGTGGAACCCAGTTCACCCACCAAAACCGAAGGTTCGGATACGGTTCGGCCTTTATTACCCTTGGTTCGGTTGGTGTTTTTTTCCGGGTTTCGGGTCGGGTTTGGGTTGGGGAAAACCCGACCCGAATCGAACGGTTGAGAGCCCTAGTTGAACTAGTGAAATGAGTGGGCGGGTGAACCCGGGTAAACCCGTTAATACGGGTAACCCGGTTCAACCGCCAAAACCGACGTTTCGGATAAGGTTCGGCCTTTTTCTCGGTTCGGTTGGTTTTTTTCCGGGTTTCGGGTCGGGTTTGCCCCAACCAAACCAAACGGTTGAGAGCCCTAGGTTGGGGCAGACCCGATCCAAAACCTTGAAGAAAATACGGACGATGATGGAAAATGTAAGTCATCAATATCAACAATTACGGTAGATTTTTGAATACGATTAATGGATCAAGATTGCTCTATCGCTACAAGCTACAGAAAAAGAAAAATTCAACAACCTTTTCATACAACTTGGCATACAACATACTCCTTTATCAAAAGAATCCGAAAGTTTATATATCGCTGAATCTGGAGGTCCTAGCAAGGATCACTGAGGGGATTTATGGAGGGAAAACACTACAATCGTAGTCGCCGGATTCATCCACAATTTGCTTCTGCTATGGAGTCTACATTTTCACGAATTTCCTCGCACTTTCGACAATGCTTCGAAGGAAGAAATTATCTGCGATCTAGCTAACATTGAAGTTTTCCAGCTACTAGAATCCGTCTCCATGCCATTTCTTCTCTCCAAAGTATTTGATAAGTATGGCAAATACTGTCAACAGACTATGGCGGGCTAGCATGGAGAAACTGCCAAATTGTGGATGACGTACGTGAAAATGGTCACATTGTTTCATGAAGCATCGAGGGCCACGAGATCTGGTGATTACCGCTCAAACATATCGCTTTTCTCGGAGATGGTGTCTCTGTTTTTCGTCTTAAATCATCAAAATTATGCGCGATTGTTGACCCGATTTCACGACAATCTGGTAGGGAAGGAAGAGACGCATCCTAGTATTACGAAGGATTTCGAAAGCGGAATTATTTCTATAAGAAGAACAGGAAAGTCCTTTTCGCGTCAACCTATTGACTTAACTGTTTTGGTGTACATGGAGCGATAAATAAGAGAGGGGGGTCTAGTTTGACGAAAGCACCACTAGAGCTTTACATTCTAGACCGTAAACCCCGCGGGCTGAACAGTGTCCCCTCTTTTCTTTCTCGCTCCCGGTACACCAAATCAGTCTTTCCAACTTTTTTCAGGGTTAATTTAATTTATAAAAACCCTACAGAATTTGTTCAAAATTAAAACAGTAGTAGAAATCACTGAGATCTTTTAGGGAAAAAATTCCCAATGTCGTACCTTCATTTTTATCGTAGATTGTAGATTAAGATTAAGTGAACGAAAAAAAATTACAGCGTATAAAGTTTTTTGGAGAAAAACGGGACATTTTTAGCCATTTTTCACGTTTTTCGGGAGGGACTCCCGGCTTATAGAACCGCAGGCGAACGCATGCCTAAAAATTCGTGGAAATGGCTCGTGTTTTCATTTTAAAAATCGCCAAAATAGTTTCGCTTGTAACCCGCAGTCAAGTGGGAGCCCCGCGGAAATTTCCATATTTATGGAGGGCACCGTATATTACTGCTACCTCGTTTTCTGGAATCACAAAAACAATAATTCACCACTCCTTTCAAATCTCAGCATCTTTTCATGGGACTTTGAATGGAAAATGAAGTTTTCGTTCAGATAAAAATATGGTTCTTAATTTACACTAAATAATATAAGTCAAACCCCGATGAAAATGAAATGACTCTTATGAAAGCCAAGTTTTACTAATAAACTAATAGTTAGCAATAATTGGAACATTTGTTTGCGCTAGTTGCTTGGAAAAAGTTCTAAGTCCTAATCGAAGAAATGTCGTTAGAATATAATACAATTGTTGTCATAGTAATATGGTCCAGTTGTTATAGGTTTCGTCTAGAACGCTAGAAGTCGTCGGTTTGATCCTGGGGGAACCAATTTTTAAAACATCATTTGGAATTTAATACATTGAAAACTTAGTAAAATTTACTTGGCTTTAACTTATGAAAGCTAATCGACAAAGGTAAAAACAAAAAAAAAAAAAAAAAAAAAAACGAAAAAATTTAACTATATCGGAACTGGACTTTAAGGTCAAATCAATTTTGGCAATGCCGGAGTGGATATTTCCAGTTAAAATGTAGACAAATATGTTTTCAATTCGTTTTCAGGAGAATTTTTCCGCGAAAAAATGGACATTTTTCGTAGAGAGTGAGAGAGCGTTTGTTGGAGAACTATTTATATTCAATGTCCACCTTTAAAAATTCGTTGCTTCGTTTTCTGGAATTACCATTTAGAGCTTCCTTTATACGAAAGCTATGGGAACTAAAAACTTTCGGTATATTCATAAGAATGAAGGTTACTCTCAGTGATAAATATTAAAGAAATACTCTCTAAGAAATATGTCCGATTTTCCACGGACAATTTTTCTCGAAAGTTTCACCGAGACAAGTTTGTCCAATCTTTTAATCGGGCTTATATTCCCGCTTATTAGTAAGGTAAATAGTTCAGGCTTACCTAGACATATATTGTAACTTATTTGCCACGGGTTTTCAAATGAATACATTGACAATATTGTCCAGTTACGCAAGAAAATTTAAAACGAAAATCAGGATAACTCGCCGAATATTCGAATCGCCCTCGGGCTTGTCTCAAGGTTATTTTCTCTTTATTTTGTATCCAGCTAACAGTTAATTTGCTTCTTTTCCGATACTCCTTCAACGTGTAAGTTTCCGCAACACATACAAATATTTGTGATGTGAAGGTCATATTATGATGCTCAAAATAAATTTACTTTGATCCAAGAAAGTTGAATAATGAATATTAGCTTAAATATTATGAAAAGACAATGGGATTTGACGTGTATTGTTTTCAATCGTCACAGCAAAGCTTGACAAACAGAGAATCAAGGACAAAATTTATTACATGTCATCATTATTACTAACGTATGCTGCAACTTTCATGACGAAGTCGCTGTTTGTCACATTACGTTTAACTGTTCTCACTTCGACTGACAAATTCTATACTCTTTAAAAAAATCCCCCAAAAAATTTAAGATTTTCCTGATACACGCAATTGAAAATGTAGTAGGACGCGACAAAATGGCCCGAGGCATCAGGTAGGCCAACCACGACCAGTTTGACGGCATCTGTTTCCATTTTTAAGAAGTAGGAATCCCTTATTAAGAGGAAGCCGGGTTGTTTCATCAATTTTTCTGTTGCTTCTGCCACTGCTCGCTCGAGAGGAATCAAGGCCTTCAGTTTTACAATTGATCTTTAAATATCTTTGAGAACTGAGAATGAACTGAGAAAAATTATGGACAGTATTTTTATATCGGATAAATCTGGAGCAGTTGATCCATAACTGGGCCACAATTTCCTTCTGTCTGCTTTTTTCTCCTAATAACATCGCGTTGTCCACACTTATCTGAGCTGTCGCATAATTCAGTAAGGGAGTGGAGTACGACATGGAAAAAGGTTCACGTTATGTCCAAACTTAATTTCAATTCAGCAAATTTAAAAAAAATTCTACCTCCTCTACCCTAGCCAGGGGGGAAAGACGCGCAAGCGTCCTAAGAACGGGAAACGGGGGGTTGACCAGACTATTCTGGTGCCTATTGTAACTTGGACTAATATTTATCTATCATGTACAGGCAATGGCCAACAGCTTAATCCTCAAGGCAGCAGTCAAGCTCAGCAAATTTCGTTTGGTGCCTCGGAACTCCCCCGTTTTTCTTTCGGTTCGCCTACTGCTTTCCCAACCGTGGATCTTAGAACTGGACAGGTTGAGGGAAACGGTTCTCGCGAGTCTGACTACGTCGTTCTTCCAACTACATCGCAGCGACTGGTTTCGCGTAACCGTTTATTTCGTGGAAGAAGAAATGGACCTGTCCAAGGTAGTCGTGCAATCATTAACCACAGTAACAGTTATTTTATAAACAATTTTGTTTCGTTTCCTAATTCGATACTTTCTGGAGAAGAAGTTATTAAAGGAGATCCTGCTCAGAATTTAAACTGCATGCAGCCAAACAACAGGCTTAGAAGCCAAACTCAACGAGCTTCGCAAAATCAAATAGCATGGCCACGCTACAAAATACTAGTAGAAAAAGAGATAGATGCTTACTGGTCCCTTGCCCCTCCCAAAGCTATCACGGGTCTGGATGGGAAAAACATTTTCCTCCAGCATTTTTTTACTGGATCGAAAATGCAGGATCTCTTCCTAGTCTATCGCAAATAGCATTTTCACTTCTAGCTGCACCTGCTACATCAGGTGGATCTGAGCGGGAGTTCTCTAATGCTACCGGGCTTTGTTCGAGGTAAAGGAACAGCTGTTCCTTTACCTAGGTTGACAGGGAAAAACTTGGCTTCCGAAGTATTTTTGTCATGCAACAAAAATTTGTTGAACAAATACTTTAAATGATTAAATATATTTAATTTTTGGCATACCCAAATAGCCGGTAAAATTTTTTTTTCAGAATAACTAACAAAAAAACAATAACAAACAAACTATAGTTTTTTTTGGACCTAAAATAACAAAACAAAACTATCGCTAGTTTTGTGGAGGCTAAAAAAAACAAACTAAACTAATCTAGTTACGGCAATGGAGAAAAAAACAAAACAATAACAAACTACACTCAACCATAACTATCCAACACTAATTTCGTGAAAGAAGGAATGTACCTGTTCAAGGTAGTCGTGCAATCATTAACCACAGTAACAGTTATTTTATAAACAATTTTGTTTCGTTTCCTAGATCGGAGAAATATTCCTACAGCAGGTCCAAAAAGTTTGTCTAGGCCATTGTTCTTCTTTCTGATTTGAATCTCGATCGAAACGAAAGACGAAAACTTTGGAAAAAGAACTGTCTTCAAAAGGTTTTGGAAAAAAGGACATAGAACTCACTGTTGCGGAGGATGTTCCAACGGTGACTGCCAAGATTTATTCGGCATTTGCCGCAATGCTCAACACAATTACCGGTGGCATTCAGCTGTATGTATCAGAACCTGAGCATACCCTCAACATCCGGCCAATGATAGATCCAGTGGTGCCGAGAGACCAACTGGAAAGGCATAAAGGGGGGAAAGTTTACGTTGCCCGACTCCTTGATGACATTGGTTTCCCAAATGTCGTTCGCCTCTCGCACTTGTTCGTCAAATGTCCCCTCCCCAGTGCAAAAAACCTTTCGACCAGAATGTAATCAAAGGCCATCGAGATGTTTGCGAAGAAGGCAGCTCTTCCTCTGCAGAAGAAGAACAAGAATTTGAGTCTTTAGAAGATATCAGTATCGTGGAAGAAGCCGCAGGTAATATCTTTAATTTCCTCTTTTTTCATTTATATTCATGTTTATACTTTTTAATTTAGGTAACGAAACCGCTTTGAATGCTTTGGAGTGTCACAAAGAAGACGTAATGCTTCAGAGTGACCACCATGCTTATGATTACCCTCCCTTGGGTAACACTAGAGTTTTTCGCAGGGTTCATTACTGGGATGATGCACTGGAAGCGTCGCTGGATCCCGATTTCATGTGAGTGGTTTAAGGGTTGTCAATGAAAAACAGTATATAATTATGCCAACAATTTATTTCACGTCTAAAACAACGACAATTGAATCAATTAGTTGTTCAGTATTGAAGGCAGTCAAGTATATGTGGAACCCCATTGATTTTTCTGACCTTGTTTTTCTCGATTTATTTGTGGATGCAATCAAAAATGATGAAGAAATTAATCATCGTGAAGATGATTCTGAAGACGTTGAAACATTTCCAAAACCGGAGGCCAAAAAAGACTTTTCACTTACGAATTATTTTGTTCTATCACGGTGGTGCAATGTTCTTTCTGTGAGACGTTCATTTTGGAATGGTACGACAATTTGAAGTCCGAGTCTGACAACCCATTCATTCTCGGGCTTGAAGTTCTTAGTGTTCCGTTTGTAAGTGTTAGCATGGATTTCTTTTCTTTGTTGATTCAATAAAAAATCTGTTTGTCTTAGCATTTAAAATCGAGTCCCTGTGTGAGAAAGTTATTCGTACCGAACGAATTTTCATTGGAAAAGTTTCAAAGCTGGCTGCTTAATGCTTTTTGAAACAACCGTCTGGTACGCCATGATTGCTGAGCGTTTAACTTTTAATCATTTTCGTGATTTTCTGCGCAATGTTGAGAGTAAGTTACGACAATATCTGATGTTGCATCACTTTTTGAGCCTTTTATTTAACTGTTATGTCCATTTTTGTGCAGTGGGTAAAGTGAAGTGTACGACTGGTCGCGCAATCTCATTTAAAGATGTGCTTCAGTTAATAACCGGAAGTCCTTTGGTTCCACGCGCGAAGAGCAATCAGCTAACAATCTCAATTATTTGGTTGGCGGCCGAGGCAGCTTCCTGAAGCTTCAACGAGTAACAAGGCGCCATCCATAAATTACGTTACGCGATTTTGGGGAATTTTTGACCCCCTCCCAGGCTCCCATCGTTAAGCATTTTGCTATACCTAATACATGGGCGGTCACACATTTGAAGACCCCCTCCCCCCCCCCTGAACGCGTTACGTAATTTATGGATGGTGCCCAAGAAGTTGACGTTGACATTAACTGCGTTAGCGGATAAAATGATATTGGTTTGGTTGAAGGCATTTGAAAATGCTGGGCGCCTGAGCCGCAGTATGGATTTTGCTGAAATTGAAACTGCTCCCATTTTTATTCTATTTTCTATCAGTTTTATTCTATATTTAACTGATTTCTTTTCATCTACTTCGTTCTTTTATTTTCACGCCAAAACGTAACCGTTCACGTCAAAGAAGAATATGTCGCATTTTATTTTGAGTTTTCGCTATAGACCATTTTCACATGCTGAGTTGCCAGGTCTGGAAAAGCTTCAAAATCCCACTCGGGTTCAAGATGGCGGCTTTTAACACGGGGCTCTTATGGGACTAGCTTTTCTCATTAATATTTAATTTTGTGGCATTAATATTTTTAATATTTTGTGGCTTGATTTGAAAGAGAGATTTGACAAGGAAGTACCTTGACACAAAATCGGCCAAGTCCTTGGTTCATGCTCTTGTACTTAGTAGACTTGACTATGCTAACTCTCTTTTGTTTGGCCTCCCAAAGACTTTGATGGGGAAACTGCGCGCGTTCAGAACGCTGCCGCTAGGCTAATTGTCGGTGCGGGAAGATATGATCGAGTCTCTGATCATATCAAGAACCTTCATTGGCTGGTTAACTCAATTATTTGGTTGGCTGCCTGTCGAGCAGCGGGTAATTTTCAAGACGGCGTTTTTGACGTTTCGTTGCCTGAGCGATTCTGCCCCAGTTTATCTGTCTGATTTGGTTGAACTGTACAAGCCCACACGTGAACTTAGATCCGAAAATTCCCGTACCATTGTATCGCCACCCTACCGACTTGCGAAGTATGAGGGGGAGGTCTTATAAATGTGCTGCTCCGTCAATTTGGAACGCGCTCCCTCTCTCAGTGAGATCAGAGGCTGACCAGCAACTATTCAAGTCTCGTCTGAAGACTCACATATTTTCTCTTGCTTTTGCTCGCTGATAAATCGAATAATTTGTGTGTCTATACTCAAAAGCGTCATTAGATCTTTCATTATGGATAGTGCGCTATACAAATGTTACAATACAATACAATACAATACAATACAATTTGTGTGACTTTTTCGTGATAATCGGATAGCTCATTATTCAGGTAACCTGTCAATTTTTGATTTTCTCCCTGAAAGTTTCGACAAACTTAAAAAAACTGTTTAACTGGTGTGTTTTGATTGTCTCATCAGCTGACATAAGGTGTCTGCTGTGGCTATCCAAATTATCGTCATTCCTTATTGTTGTAGTTTGGTAGACGACGAGGGAGACATGTCAGAAACTTAAGAGCTTTATAGATTATCGCCGTATGCCAAGAACTTGGTGGCTACGGAACGTCAGTTATATATTGAAAAACTAGTCTCCCTTGATATTGACGACCCTTATATATTTCCTGCTGATCTGTGGAAGTCGGATGGACTACCAAACGTGACAGACGAGGATGTTTTTGTTTATTTTTTTGCAAAGCACAGTGAATCTTCTGGTAAACAGTTCAAATTAAGCTTACAAAGCCATTAGAGATGGCGATTAATATTTGAAAGGTGAATGGGTGAAAACAGTTTTCTGCACCAAGTTACACAATGGCAGACTAATTGTCACGGCAAGAGTTCACCATTCACAATCCATCAGGAAGAGTCTAATGAATCCATGGGCTGCGATTGCTACAGATAAATCCATCATGTCATCGCACTGTGATTGTACAGCTGGGTACTAATAGTAAATATGCATTTGTCAACAAAATCACATTATTCATTACTGTTTTTAGACTTGGTGGGGTGTGTTCACATGCAGGCGCATTGTTTCTACAAAATCATTGCCTTAAACGCCCTGCCTTGTACTTCCAAAGAAAATAGTTGGCTGGATCAAAAAAAACTCCCATGATCTGGTAAGATTTGTGTTTCAAAGATAAGTGTTCCATATTTTAATCGATATTTATTTTTTTCAACCGCAGCAGGATTTTTCTCTTCCCAACCCAATCGCTGCTCCCTTGACTCTCGTCCAGACTACAACGACATTCGCCTAACAAATGCCGAATCTCATGACACCACCGGTTACACCAGTTCCAAATCTTATCACACCACCAGTTACATCAATCCCTCACAATGCATTCAATTGCATATGCCAACCGTACAAAGACGGATCGAAATTTCCTAGTTAATTCAGAATCGTTCAAAGTTCTCTAAGGGGCCGTACATAAAGGACGTCCGACATTTTTGGGAATTTTTAGACCCCCTCCCCCCTCATGTCCTGCATTTTGCCATACCTTAGACACGGCGTGTCACAGTTTCTTTAACCCCCCCCCCTCCCCCCCAATAGTCGGACGTCCTTTATGTTCGGCCCCTAATCAGCCAAATCGGCCTACTCTGTTTTGATAATAAAAATATCCCTTGTAAATCCTCGAAAAAAAATTGGCTTATGAATTACAAATACATTTTAATAATCTAAAGTTATATAGTTTCAAAGCAGTCAATATCACAGGTACAACGGGGATAATTGGTTTTAAATGAGAGCGGCATAGCAAACTGAGAAGCCTCTTCATCAGGCCATCGTGACAGTACTGGGAGAAGAGGCACAAACATAACGTTGACAAACTTGTCGAAGTATCTGCAAATAGTCGATGAACTTATTCCAAATCTGTATCCAATATAATTGTTTGATAAATTGAGTCTCAGTTTCATCAATGTAACGAGGTACTGCTCTTTAAGCTCGATTTTGAATCTTGAGTCATTTTTTAGCGCTGGTAAGAGGGCATCGAAAGTACCATTGAAGAGTTGTTGATGTTTGCACGTAGTTCGTCGAGTTGTCCAGATATTGAGCTGTTTTTCTCTGCTAGGTCATCGATTAGTTGAATGGCACAATCCAGTTCTTGCTTATCCTTTTCTCTTGCTTCTTTGAGTAGTTGATTTTCAATCTTGAACTCCTCAAACTCCTTTGATAATTCGGCATATTGATCTTCTCCAGTGTTACTTGTGATTGAGGTGGACTCATTATTTGTATCCTCTCACTGAATAGTGAACATATTTAAATCAAAAAGATCAGAAATGTACAATGTTTGCATAGAAGTTACCTGCATGGACAAGTCTTCGTCTTCCTCCCATCTTTCAAATTTTCATGCGTCTCTCATGACGATTTACATCTTGTCTTGATGGTTCAGTGGAGCCCACATTTTTGGGGGAAATAGTGGGAGCCCAATCTGGATTTGCTTATTGATCGTAATCATCCTTACATGGCCTACCTGTACAGTAAAAAAGTCACACATTATTTTCAACTAAGATAATAAAAAACTATATATGTAATCGAACATATTGACAACAACACAATACATACCAGAATGAAAATGAACTGAACAGATAACTGGTTGTGACAAAGAATGTGTAGCCCTTTGATTAGAATTTTTTATCCAAGCAAGTCTTCGTTTGAATAGTTGATGTTTTATTTATTTCCATAACTAGTTCTAGTTGATGGAAAATGATAATATTTTACATCACAGGATTCTTGTTTTCCAGTTCGGTGCGGGCAACCAAGAAATGCAAGAATACGACAATTAGGCAAGACGATAATTTGGATAGCCAGTAGCCACAGAAGACACCTTATGTCAGCTGATGAGACAATCAAAACACACCAGTTAAACAATTTGTTTTGTATGTTTATCGAAACTTTCAGGGAGAAAATCAAAAATTGACAGGTTACCTGAATAATAAGCTATCCGATTATTACGAAAAAGGCACACAAATCGGGTTTAAAACGGGTTAAAAATCAATGAGAAGAGTTAGTCCCAAAAGGGCTCCGTGTTAAAAGCCGCCATCCTGAACCCGAGTGAGATTTTGAACCTTTTCCAGACCTGACAACTCAGCATGTGAAAATGGTCTATAAAACGATGTTCGACTATCGGTATGTTTAAAAAAGTTAATACAGGTTTTGTAATCTGAAAAATTTATGTATTCTGATTCTTCGTGTTAATACATATTGATAAACGAGGTAAAGCCTGAAAAATGTGCCTTTTATAACTGCCGTAACTGTCAAATGTGCTTCTTAAGAACAAATTTTTTTTAAGAAAATAAAACTTCTCAAGTGTTAATATGCTTTCATTTTTGATCACTTCATTTGAGACACTACATATTTAATATGAAAATCCCTAATATACAACAGCTCTACAGAGATCGACGACAACCATAAACGAACCACTTAGTCATAGGATACTTCGTTCGCGGGTTTTCAAACGAATCAAAACGGATTTTAAGTTTAGTAGAATCATTTAAATGTTTAAGATATGAAATAAGTACCTGAATATGTTCATCGTGTGGTAGGCCATCCTTTGAAACTCAACGAGTCCCGAATCGAAAAGTTGCAGAGGTGTTCTGTTTGCCTAATCGGATGACGATTCCATCCTTCTAAGAAAGCGGCATTGGTACTTGAAAAAAAATAGCCTACGCATAACTGTAAACACATATCAAGATCGGAAGACAGGTCTTACAAGCCTTCTTGTTCGAGTTTCCTACAAACAATTTAGAATTTAAAAATCTACACAAAAACAATTTACATGAAAGCTGCGTAAAACGGCTCCAAACAAGACTCGAATACATCTCGCCACAACCTTTCAATGCGTTGATTATGGACGGATTTTCTAGTGAGGAATGGTTGTAGTGAAGGTTGGCGAGCGGCCGTCATAAAATCAGCGACCCCAACGTTTTCTAGACCGTGATCCGACCAATTTAATCAAATTTAAGTACATATGACAGACCACTAGCAAAAAAACACGACTACCTCACTCGAGAAGGAAGTCCAAAACATTTTACCCCGTTTTTAAAATGTTTGAGGACTGTGCTCGCTCTGTTGTTCAAAGAAACTTTGAGGAAGGTAATCAGCCTAGAATAGCCGTTGATCCCTCCATGGAAAACAAATCTCCACCTAGGCAACCACCATGCGTTAACGGTAAGTTTTACTAATATAAACTATACCTGATTAGATTATGATGTCCGTCTATGTGCCACATTGAAAGAGAAGCCAACACCGAATAAACACGCCGGCGAAAGAGCCTTCTAGGTGTGGCTCGATTAACAGTTTTTACCCGATTAGGTGATTTTGAAAATCAAAGTGGAAATCAAAATCCAATTTAAAACAAAGATAAAACCAAAATAAGAAATCAAAATCAGACTAATTGAATCCATATGTATTGGTGCTTTAAATGTATTGGATTCAAAGATCGCGATTTGGGTCTAAATTAAGTATAAGGTGACCGCGCGCATTTCAAATTCGATATTCATATTTTTGAACATCTTTACAAATTGGTTGTGTCTTACGATTTTCAAAAGGACAAAAGCTTTCTTACTTGGGAGGTGGAAAGGTGTAACTTAATTCCATTAAAGTGATTTGCGTCATCAAAATAAGGTTTACATTTCCATTTTCAACGTTCAATTTTATATCAATTTTATACAAAATCGCATTTGATTTTGCCGCCGCTAGGTGGCGTCAAATTTTACGCTCTGTGTCTCCCACCCAAATAACTTCTAATCGCCACCAGTTTCTGAACGTCACTGTGTTCAGATTTTCAGTAAATAGTTTGCCAGAATCTATTTCTTTTGTTTTTTAGTGTAGCTTCTGAAAACAGGTAAATTTGGATTGCTTGAAGCGGATCTTTGTTGCACCTTCAAAAAACGACCTAAGTGTCGACGACGTGAAACGAATACCCAAAGTTGAATGTACCATATCCCGTACCATATCCCATACCATATCCCATACCATTCCATATATCGTGTGGGGATATGGGTTGGTATCGAGGACCCATATAATCAAATTTAATTTCCTCGCCGCTAGATGGCGCCAATATACAAATAAAATTGGGATGGCCCAATTGGCGCGTCATAAACTTTGGACACGGCTACCCAATGTTCTGTCCAAAGTTACCCCGATAAATGAGAAAAGTAGTGTCAAACTTTTAGTCTGTCAGCCCAGCGACAAAACATGCCACTTGTTTCAGGAGACTTTGCTTTAGCTAAACAGTATTCGGGATGACGCCCCGAGTCAGAAAAGGCTAGTCTGTCCTCTCGCAGCCGGGGGCTGGTCCCACTAGACGCTCCCGAAGTCGGCGGGAATTGGTGAAAATCCCACTTTCGTTAGGAGGATTAAGAATAAGACTATTAAATAGAGAAAATTTTGCTGATTAAGACCCGCGGTAAACAGACGTTTAAATCTCGGGGTTTGGTTAATCAAGAATCGTTTTAAAATAGCGTCAAATGGTGAAATTTCACACTTCAATTAGGAAATCTGAAACTTATATTATAACATAGAACGTAAAGAGAGAAAATTATTAGATAAGGCCAGACATCGTTAAGTTGGTTCCATCACCAATCAAGAAGTGTGTGTGTAAGTCGTTTTCCCAATTCTTCACCCACCGAGGTCTTTGGCAACGCTGTATTCTCGGCGGCACAATTTAAGTGGCCGTTTCAATGTAAATAAAAAAAAATCAATAAAATTCACAGTCGTCCTTGTTTTCACTTGATAAGCATTTTTTTGGATGGAGAATGTGTATGAGAAACAAAACCAAACATTAAAAAAATTTGGCAATTATGACTGTCGTCTGTTATTGTTTTCCCGCCCGAACGACAGTGATCACTAATTATACGTCGTGTAGAACTGAAGTCATGTTTCTTGTGTTGATTTTTACGTTTTTATTGTGAAATGGCTTCACCTAGCCCTCCTTTTGACAAGATTTGTGTTTTGCATTGTAATTCTGCTCAGCCAACAACAGCCAACATTATATTATTCAAAGATTCCACACTTAAGACTTGCAAAGAATCACAACTGGTCTACAAATCACGACCAAATTGGCACACTTCAGTGTTTCAAAACATTGAAATACCTTTAGTTCCTAGTGATTACCAAGGTTATCACAGTAAATGCTATGCACAAGTACACATCCGTGCCCAAAGCTAAAAGGGAAGCTGTGGCTGCTGCTGCTCAGTTACATCAATCCGTTAGTGTCAACAAATCAACTTCAGGTATTAATATTTCTTACGTTCTCCAAATTTGTAATAAAAAACAACATTTGAGTAGATTGTCAAGAAAATGTGTGCAGTTTGGAGGCCAGAGCACTGCGGTCTACAACTAAAGTGGTGTCACAGTCACGAACTGGCCTTTTTGGTGACTCATGTATTTTCTGTGGAAAAAAGAAGAAGAAGGTGAAACAACAGCAGCAAAGTCTGGTTCAAATTGAAACAGTTGAAATTCAACAATCAATTGTGAACGAAGCTTCAGAACTTGGTGATGTCAACTTGCTCAGAAAGATACATGGTGTTGACTTGATAGCGAAAGAAGCTTAATATCACGATTGGTGCCGAAAGACATACGCAAACCAAGCTATTGCTACCAAACGCGCGACAAAAGAGGCGCAAACAAACGAAAGGCAAAGATTGATTAATATTAGAAAAGAAGCCTTCCTATCAACTGTGTCGTACATCAAAACTCAGATTTTAGAGGAAGAGCAGGTATGCCTGAGCTTAAACAGACATTTAACTATATCAAGTTCTGTTATCTCTCATGTTTTTAAACAGGTCCATCGCTTTAAGGACGTAGCAAATCACTACTTTATGCTAATGGTAACCCTTGGATTCGATGGGGCGGAGTTAGCCTCTGAAAGAAAATATCTTTTACTGGAAAAATTGCTAGAACACTTTCAAGGGGATCTCAAGTGTGAAAAGCACCCCAAAAAAGACGTTGGGAAAGTTCTTTTCAAAGCAACTTTGCCGCTTGAAAAAGCCGTTGTGACTAACTTTGACATAGAAATCAGCGATCGTTTAAAGGTTGTACGTTGTAATTTGAAAAGTAGTACGCTAATATATATTTTATTTTGCATTGTTGTAATAGGTGATGGAAGCAGCTGCCATATTACGGAAAGAAATTTTGAAAATCGAACCCACTAAGCTGCCCGAGAAGCTAACTGTAAATGATGTGATTAAAGGAGAGGCCGAAATTCCTCCTAATCTTCGTAAATTTTACGAAACTCTCATTACTAAAGACGGAACTCGCATAAGAAACGATCCGCTTTCTGACAACAGAGAACGAAGAGTTCAGTCACTTTCTTACGATGCCATTTATGCTGTCACCAATGGAGAATTAAAAACCTCGAAGCATATTTTATTGGGGATGTTGATGTATTTTCTAACTCGATCGAGAATGGTTATACAGATACTCAACAGATTTGGAGCTTGTGTAAGCTACGATGTGGCGGAAGAATGCGAGACTGAAATCGTATATGCTGCTTCTGAAAAATCAAGATTGCTTCCAGATGGATTGCACGAGCTAGAAGATCTTAACACCGGATTAGCCTTTGACAACCATGACATGTTTTGTGATACCTTAACTGGAAAGGGCATATTGCACGACACCGCTGGGATTTGTTATCAGGACGTTCTACCGGAGCATTAAGTAGAGGCTTTATACGGTGATCGTCTGGAGAGGAACTATGCATCCGCACCACAAAGTGAATCGACAAGTAAAAGAAGACGGAGAAGAAGATTTTCAGCAGAGAACGTTACTATCGAGCCATTTCGCAAGAGCATCAAAATTGTTTCGCAATCTATGGTGCAACTAAATGACGAAAAAGAGCATCTATTTCTCCTTACTTTGAAGAAGCAAAAACTTCATCATTCTAAGTAAACAATCCGTTATTTGCCACAAATAGACGCGTCTCCAACTAGCGATGCTGTCGTTGCTGAGACATTGAGGATTGCTCTACGTATAAGAGAAGAGTGTGGTCAACAGTACATGCCGGTAACTTACGACTTGGCCATATACAAGAAAGCAAGAGGCATACAACCGCCGCCGCAATTGTTAGTTGAAAGTGGACTTTTGGCCTCAGGCTCTCTGCGCGGCTTTCTGGAAGGGAAAAACTATAGTCGATGCAAACGGGTATATTCAATTTTCGCCCTTGCACTGGCATCTCTGTATATAGAAGCGTGTCTAAACCAAAACTCGAAGCAACTATCAAAAGAGGAGATATCAGCTTTTCTTAATCGACTGAGCCGTGATGTGATGTGTGAGGCAATGCTTCATCTCTTCTACAATCTATACCAGTCGAATTAGACGAACTCTACCTGGAATATCAGTTCTTTTGTAAAGAGACTTTGGAAGGAAAACATGGTCGAACTGCTCAGTACTGGATGATTTACATCAAAATGATAGACGATCATCGCAAATTGACAAGAGCAGTTCGCACTGGAGACTACAAACTCTACATCCAAATGTTACCACAATTTATCAAGCTATTTTTTACTTACAACCACCAAAATTACGCCCGCTGGCTAACAAAGTAAACATGATATTTTAAGAATAATTATTCTTCGACAGCAGCTTAAGTTTTCCTTATATTATAGGCTTCACGACGATTTAATGTCAATGGAAGATACCCATCCGGGTATCTCGGAGTATTTCGAGGATGGTGGCATTTCGATCCGGCGGACAAATAAAAGCTTTTCTCGGGTCGCTATCGATTTGACTCTGGAGCAAACAATTAACAAAGACGCTGTTGGGTCTTCAGGTAACAAACGACGTGTTATCGGTTGAATACTTACAAAGAAGCGTCATTATTAAATTTCTTTGTATTGGGTTTAGGTATAATCTCATGTACCGACGATTTAGCTGCAAGAAACAGATGTGCCAAAGGCCATCAGGCGCGCACCTCAATCGCATCTTATATCTATGACTACCTTAAGCTGAATAGAAAAGAAGATATATCTCGAGAGGCTTACCCAAATGGAATGAAGAAAGATCGGGAGCAATTAGAAACGCTAAAATTATTGATCGTAAGCAACAAAAACCCATTTTCTGAGTGTGAGGAACAAGACGAGTTGTTCAACATTTCCAGCGGTAAAGCTGTTCCGGAAGAAGTTAGTGATTTCCTTCTGCACGTTTATGAAACCGGGGAAAAAGCCTTTAGCACTTTTGTTCAAAGCGTCATAGATGACCCAGCGGCCTTTGAAAAGCCTATCAAGAAACAATGTCTTCTCAATTTCGCATCACTGGCGGTTAAAGTAACCAAAACAGTCAATGGTAAAGCGAAAGTTTTCCAGATGGAGAGAAACCTTTTTAGTCGACTTCTTACAATATCGCTTGAAAAAAAAATCAATATGGATTTGGTTCTTGAATTTCCACTGACCCCAGTTCCTCTGGTTTTCGGGCAATTGGACGGCTCAATGAACAAAACAACAAAATCTGTTCTGTAAGATATCCTCGATGCGCGCAGCAAAGCCCTAACTCATCGAGTAATTGACGTTTTACTAGTCGACGGGTTTTTTTTCCTCCATCTCCATGGGAAACAGTTACCAAAAACTTTCGGCAAACTTGCCCAGTATCTTTTAAAAGAATTGGGTCGCACCTCAGCCAGAAGGATTGATCTGGTATTTGACCAAGTTTTGACGCCGTCAATTAAAGATGCGGAACGTGATCGAAGAAACACAGCTGGAAGGCGCGACGCCACTTACACAAATCTCTGGCCCTGATCAAGTCTGCTCATCAAATTTTTTAGGAGAACTAAGGAACGACAATTTTAAACGAGCGTTTGTCAATTTTCTGGTTCAGGCCGTAGAAGACGATTCATTTATTAACATTCTGGGCCAAAAATCCGTGCAAATCACACAAGATTCGTTTTGTTATTCTTTTAATGTTTTGAATGGGAGATTTGTCAAAAGAGCTGACCCGGAGCTTCATAGTACACACGAAGAAGCCGATACTAGGCGTTTTGCCCACATTACATCAATAAGGCTCCGGCAACAGTCGTGGTGCGAACTTCGGACTCAGATATTCTGGCAATAGCAGTTTCTAATCATTGGAAATTGTCACAAAACATCCATGTATTTTTGGAAGTCGGACTTTCAAGCAATAATACGCTGCGATATGTTAATGTTACCAGAATTTACAAAGAACTCGGGGAAGAACTTGCCAAATCAATCTCAGCCTTTCACGCCTTTACTGGCTGTGATTTTAATCCAGCTTTTTCAAGAAGAGGAAAAAAGGGACCATTTTCTGTTCTACAAAACCTGATATACCAAAGAGCCTTCGGCACTTTATGTTGAGTCTTGGGGGAGAGGCAGAGACATCCATGTGAAGGCGGGATCCGAACACAACATCCCCGCACGAGCCGAAAACGAGATAAATCCGAGTCGAGGCTGAGCACAACCACGTAAGAACGAAACAAAAATAAAGACAGCAAAACGGAAACGGGAACAAACACGACAGGGAAACTGTAACTGGGGGGCATAATCAAAGTAATTTATAAGTTCATCCTGACCACGGCTCTTCTGGTGCGGCTGGAGCGACGTCGAACCGGAGCGGTTCGGCTCGCCGGCGGACCGACGTCCGCCGACGGCTTCGGCGCGACTGACCGACCGGCGTCGGGCAGTGGGCCGGATTCTGGATACTCAGCAGGCGGAACAGAAGAAGCTGGTTGGGCAGGTCCAGTCGTAGTCTCGTCGGGCATCGGTTGCTGTGGTCGGATGAAACGTCGATTGCGCCACATGACAGCACCGCCTCCCATCTTGACACGGTAGTCCCGGTTTTGGCCAATTCCGACGATCGTGCCGACGCGGTCCCACAACTTCGTGCTGGTGTCCTGGACCCGGACGAGCTGGCCGGTCCGAAGCGGACACAAAGGATGGGCGCGGGCGTCGTAATAGCCCTTGGCGGTGGCGTCGATAACGGCCTGACGATCACGGGCCTCCATGGCAGTTGACCAGCGTGGCTGGAACGAAGACTGATGAGCGGGAACTAAAGTTCGTAGCTGATGCCCGAATACCATCTGGGCCGGCGAAAATCCATTGGTACCCGGTGTGTTCCGCAGCTCTAGCAGGCCCTGGAGAAATTCCTCACAGGCCAAGTTACCGGATGGTGCCACCTTCAGCACTAGGTGTTTGACGGCCTTCACCGCGGCTTCCGCGTGACCGTTGCTTTGTGCATAAGTCGGGCTGGACGGTATCCACTCCACGCCCCATCTGTCCAGGAGATCACGGAACTCTTTGGCGGCAAACTGAGGGCCACCGTCCGACCGGAAGCGTTCCGGCACACCAAGGGCGGCGAAGTTGTCAATGACGGCCCGCCCGACCTCTCTGGCGGAGGGACAGTGACGCCATTGCTGGACGACTACCCAGCCGGAAAGTCGGTCGGCATACACTAGCACGTAGAGACTCCCAGCCTGGAACAGGTCGGCTGAGACGGATTGAAATATGTACTCCGGCAGCGGGTCACTCCTGAGGGGCTCCTGGGGTAGGCTGGGCCGGTGCACTTGGCAGGGCTCACAGCATTCGACCATCTGGGTGATCTCGTTTGAGATACCGGGCCAGTAGACCGTCTGGGCTGCCCGCTGTTTGGTCCTGACGATGCCCTGATGGGATGCGTGTAGTTTGGTCAGCACATCACGCCGGGCGGCAGCGGGAACTACGATGCGGCTACCGAGATAAGCCAGGCCATCGTCGACCGAGAGCTGCTGCCGCACGGACCAATACTGGCGAACGGCCGGGTCCAGTCGGTCGCGGCGAGACGGGAAACCGTTCGAAATTGTCTCGATGAGAGCGGCGTAGCCCAAATCCCTGTTGGCGAGGTTTTGGAGTTCGGCCAGGAGTAGATCTTGCCGGTGCTGTACGTTGTCGATCGATAGCAGTCCAATACGATGCAAAATGATCGCACGAAGATGCGCCATGTCAGCGTCGATCACACTCAAGTCCTCCTCGGACGGGCTGCCGACGGGGCGCGAGATAGGGCGTCGGGGATGGAGTGATGCTTCCCCTTCCTCCAAGTTGTGGTGAAGACATATGGCGACAATCGTTCCTTGAGCCGCTGCAGCTTGGGATTCTCGACCAAATCCAGGGTTTGGCGGTCAAGAATGGACACGAGGGCCTGATGGTCCACAACAAGAGAGAAAGACGGTAGACCGAGAGGGTAAAGCCGACATTTGCGCACAGCCCATTCGACAGCTGCCAGCTCCAACTCAACAATCGCGTAGCGCGTCTCTGTGTCGAAGCACCAGCGAGAGTTGGCGTCGACAAGCTTCCAATGGTCGCCATGCCGCTGCAGGAGTGCATAACCCATCCCGTTCTTCAACGAAGCATCAACCTGAAGTTCCGTCTCGAGAGCAGGGTCGAAATGGGCCAGCACCGGGGGCTGCGTCAAGGCGAATTTAACGGCGGCGAAGGCTGCGTCGTGATCCGACGTCCAGGTATAAACATTCTTCGTGCTGAGGAGAGGGCGAAGGGGGCCCTTAGCCTCAGCGACGTCGGCGGAGAAGCTGGCAAATTGTTCCACTGAACCCAAAAATGACCGGAGTTCAGTTATGTTCTTGGGTTGAGGAAAGTCCCGAATGGCGCGAAGCTTGTCAGGGTCGACAGCGAAGCCGCCCCGTTGGATCTGGAAACCGGCCCACATGAGCTGCCGCTGGGCAAAAAAGAAATTTTTAGGGTTAAATGTGATGCGAGCGTTGCGCGCTGCCCCCAGAACTCCACATAGGCCGGCGACGTGGTCAGCGAAGGTTTTGTGGTAGAGGAGCAAATCATCCACGACGCGCACCAAATCCTGCTGGCTAGCAAAAGAAGCGTCTTGCCGGCGGTTATACTCGTCGCCGGAGCAGTTGAGGCCCTGTGGAGCTCGCAAAAAAGCGATATCTGCCCCATGGGGTGGCGAACGTCGTGAGGTGCTGACAAGACGGTTTCAGGGCAATTTGAAAATAGCCGTCGCTCGCATCGAGCGCCGAAAACCATTCAGCAGCCCCGTTGATTTCAGCGACAGCGTCGCGAGGTGTGCGTACTGGATGAGCAGGTCGACGGACGAAGCGGTTGAGTTTCGTCAGGTCCACGCAGAGACGGAATCCGCGTCCATGCGGTTTGCGAACGACGACCAGAGGGGAAACCCATTCGGTCGGCTCGGTCTGAGGGGCGATGATTCCTTTTCGCACCATGTCGTCCAGCATGCGCTTGACCTCGGCTCGGTCGTGAAACGGTACTGGGCGATATCCGTTAATAGCGTAAGGCTCCGCATCATCCCGTAACACGATGTCCATGTCGGGACCCTCCATGCAGTTGAGGGTTAACTGATCGAAAACGTCTGCAAAACTGGCCAGAATGGCCTCTTTAATCGCGGCCATCTCACTGTCCGTCGGGTTGGCCGATATGGGTTGCCTAAGGAGTGGGTGGAGATCCAGTTGTGACAGGTGCGAAGTCTGCGTGACGGATGCGACAGTTTGTTGTCGACCGATGGGCAGGGGATAATCACGGTGAAGAATGCCAAGGGCCTTGCAATCGATCCACGACAGCAACAGACCGGACATCTCCGGGCAAAAGACGATGGTAACAACTGCAGCCATGTCGCCATACGTTAATTCTACATCCAACTGGCCGATGGAGAGCAACGGCGCCTTCCTGTCGGCCATAACAAGGCCGAAGGTAGCCTGAAAGAGGTCCTCCTCCTTGAGACCCAACGAGTGGAGTACGTCGGGGCCGGCGACAGACACCTCAGCGCCGCCATCGGGAATTACACCGTCGAGGGTGACCTCCGGGTTTTTAGGGCCGCGACGAACTAGTACCGAAATGGTTGGGACACGTCGGCGGGACGTCTGGACACTGCCAATCAAGATGTGGCGATTGACGGATGGAGGATGGGTGCTGCTAGATTCCGGTGGTGGCTGAATGCTTGGTTTCCCGGCCAACTTGGCAGGGCACACCGGACTAAAATGATCGGCGTTACCACACCAGAGGCAATTCCGACCAATGGCCGGACATTTTGGGCCACGATGAGAAAAATTGCCACAGGTAGGACAACGAACCTTTTGCCGGACACCGCCTTGCTGTTGCTGCTGCTGTGTTGGTGGCGGCTGATGGTGAACGGCGCCGATATCGTTTGTTCCCCGCAGTGTACTGACGTTGGCTCGTGCCGACTCCTCGCTACGACACAGGTTGACTGCGTCTTGAGCCTTTGGGAATGGGTTGAGGGCCAGGAGCTTCTGCTTCGTAGCTGCGTCACGAATGCCCGTCATAATGCCGGTGGCCATCTGCTCCTCCGTACACGTGCCACACAATTGGGCGGGGTCCGCCAGGCTCTTCAATCGCATGTAAAAGTCGTCAAATGACTCCGTAGCGCTCTGACAGCACTCGCGAAAGGCAACCCGGTCGAGCGCGACGTTCCTCTTGGCCCGGATGTAACCCGCGATGCTGTCCAGGACCTCGTCCGGCGATTTAGAGTCGGTGGGCAGGATACCGAGTGCAATCTCCACCACCTGACGCATAGAGGTGTCGAAGGCGAGCCGCAGGTTTGCAGTCTGTTCCGTCACTGGGAGCGATGACAGACCGCCAAGGCAAACGTAATCGTCCCAGCTCCTCCTCCAAGACTGAAGCTGGATAAGGGTCACGTCGGCGCTAAGCTTCGCCAGGTTTGACGGATCCAAACGACGCCTGTGGTCGGGGTTCGCTGCCGGGGCCGGAGGTGGCGGTGGAGGAACAATCGCCTGTTGCTGGATGGGTGGTGGCTGCGGCTGACCAGCCTGAAGCGCCTGTATCGCCGTCATGAGCGCCTGAAACTGACCACCAAAGGCAGTGAGTTGAGTCTCGATGGCCCCAAACCGGGCATCCGTGGCGGCCGCGTTGTTGGCTGCATCATTGTCCCCCATGCTTGAAACTCGTCCACGACCGGAGCGTGAACGTGGCAGGCCGAGGTCGACGTCGAAATACCCGGAAGCCGTCTTGGAGCGCCGTCAGCAAATAAAACGGCTAGAGGGTGTGTAACGTGGAGGCCACGTGGCGATTGCGTCACTCGGCACGGCAAACACCGACACAAAGCGGCAGCGGGCAAAAAACAAGTACACAACACTCTCGTGAAACACAGTAACACCCGCGACCGAGCACCACGCAACAGTTTAACACACGAATACAATTAAGCGTAAGAAGATAACCAACTGCGCCATGTTGAGTCTTTGTAGATCTTGTATTGACCAGACCTTTAGGGTGAAGCATACAAAGAAGACTCACTGGGGGGGAAAAGGGAGATCACCCCAGACCGGATGGCAACTAGCCCCAGGCGAGAGAGGGGAGAGGCAGAGACATCCATGTGAAGGCGGGATCCGAACACAACACTTTAGGCTCATCAGAAGCAATCCCAAATGAAACTATGGCAACAATTGAAAAATTTACATGTAACATGTACCCCAAAAATAAATCATCTTCAATAAATGAAGCGCGTCGCGTTACATTTGAACTAGCGTATAAACCAACTAAAAAAAACCTTTCGGTGGATTAAAGGGAATAGACGGGAGTAACTTGCCTCCTTGCCAGTCAGTACTTGTCCAGCAAATTAAAAGGGCAAATTTCATCTGTTTTTCCTGGAACAATGCGACTAATCTTAAACCAGGTAATTGAATAATATATTCATATATATACTGTTATACATTCTAATATTATTGGTCTCAATAGAAATTCCTTCTCCAACATTGCATGGATGGAAACTAGTCGATGGCAAATATGTTCTTAACTGGTTTTACGGAGAAATGTTGCCTGGGAGTCTTGATGATATAATGGAACCTGATAGACCTCAAATTGAAACCATCGACGATGATGAAGATGAGGGAGGGCATGAAAGTGGAAGTGATGAAGAAAGCGAAAACGACGAGGAATAGTTGTTACCACGTACGTTCTCCATGTTTTAGTGTTAAAACAGAATTTAAACGTTTTGATTATTGAAAATCGCCCGGAACACTGTTGAAGCGTTATTACAGTATGCACAAAATCTTATATCCTCCGTTTAAAATCTTTTTATTTTACTAACAAGTATATTTCCCTATATATATATATAAATATATTCTTCTATTTTAAAACAACATAAAAACTAATTTGGGGTTACATTAAACTGTGTTTATTTAGTTTTAGCCTAAAACGATTTAAGCGTGCCACCGAGAATACAGCGTTGCCAAAGACCTCGGTGGGTGAAAAATTGGGAAAACGACTTACACACACACTTCTTGATTGGTGATGGAACCAACTTAACGATGTCTGGCCTTATCCAATAATTTTCTCTCTTTACGTTCTATGTTATAATATAAGTTTCAGATTTCCTAATTGAAGTGTGAAATTTCACCATTTGACGCTATTTTAAAACGATTCTTGATTAACCAAACCCCGAGATTTAAACGTCTGTTTACCGCGGGTCTTAATCAGCAAAATTTTCTCTATTTAATAGTCTTATTCTTAATCCTCCTAACGAAAGTGGGATTTTCACCAATTCCCGCCGACTTCGGGAGCGTCTAGCGGGACCAGCCCCCGGCTGCGAGAAGACAGACTAGCCTTTTCTGACTCGGGGCGTCATCCCGAATACTGTTTAGCTAAAGCAAAGTCTCCTGAAAGAAGTGGCATGTTTTGTCGCTGGGCTGACAGACTATTTGGACAACGGAATTACACAAAATTCTGAACTGTTTTTTACAAAATCCATTGTTCCACCATAAGCTACAGGATTTATCCCTGAGGGTAATATTCATTCTTATGAATATACCGAAGGTATTAAGTTTCCGTAGCTTCCGGCGATTAGGGGGCTCTAAATGGTTTAATGCTAAAATTCGTTACGGCCTGGCTCAACAGATGGCTTTTAGGGTTTTTTCCCATCACTTGCACATTTTTCACTCGTCTTTTGTTTTAGCCGCGTTTTCTCCCTCATTAGATGGCGTGGACTATCGTTGACTAATTTTTCACTCGTCTTTTGTTTTAGCCGCGTTTTCTCCCTCATTAGATGGCGTGGACTATCGCTTGCACATTTTCCATCTGTCTTTTGTTTTAGACTTAGTTTTTCGCCCGTCTTTTGTTTCACTTACAGGTAGCAAGTAAAATTTGATAGATTTTATTGATATATCGCTGCCCAGGATCGAACTCGTATCTCCTTGTTATCAGGTGATGGGCGCTCGAAGCGTTATCGATATGGCTACCTAGGAACATTACCTATGAATTCAGAATCATTTAGAATATCTGAATTCTCATTTTAAGTAAAACAGATGTTGAGCCAGTAAACGAAGCAACGGTTTTTTTAAAGGGGGATTGATTATAAGTAGTTCCAAAAAACAAACTTTCATTTTTCACATAAATTGAGATCCTCCCTTTGCTACCTGAAGATTGAATATTGTTTATCCCCCGCTCATTTACAGAGTAATTTAATAACTGCTTTTATTTTATACCCACTCATAGTTACGTTTAAAAAACTAACCCCTCACCTCTTCTGACCCCGGTCAATTGGGAAGGGTAAGAAAATAGGTATACCCTTTAGCACAGAACTACTGGTAGATGTAAAGTAAAAGCGCATAGTACGAAAATCGCGTCAGGAAACTTTCACCCGTTGCTGTATGTGCAGGATAGCTTTTTACAGATTAAAGATTTTAAATAAATGGAGCTCGTGTAGTCGTGTTACTAAACTAATTTTGACACTTCTTAAGGACTACGACGGATGTGAACCTAACTATAGTTGACCATATTAGAATAGAAAAAAGGGTATTCGCATCATCTTCTTAACCACTTTCAACATACGGGGCCTGCCAAATTGGAATACAACAACTTTGACAAAAGTACAATAAACGTTTTGGAGAGACGCTCAGTCATATAGCCTAGTACATGACAAAACCATGTGTTGCTCTCGCCAGATGAGTATTACATGAACCCTTGACCTCACGATTACAAGTCCCGCGCTTTACCAGCAACTAAACTAACCAGGCTGTGATTTTAAAAAAATTACTCGCTATGAACCGCGTATGAAACCCTGAAACTGTTTCCCCAAGAATGAATTATGAAAAATATAGTTTCAGAACCTATTAATCAGCCAAAGAGGAAAAACTTCTAAGTCAATTTTAATTGAGAATAACTGAGCCTGTATGGAAAAAACTACGCAGTAGGCTACAGTAAGAACCATGTAGGGAATCTACCTAGATATTGGTAAGTAGACTTGCCATCACGTGATTTTCCTGCAACCGATGAAACCATTTCCCAAAGTAGAGCAAGGCTGAATGCAGGTAGTAGGATTCGAACATATATGGCGGTACATGATGCGTGGTTAAAAAACTGGACCATAAACAAGAAGCATGTAACTGCCTTTAACCTACGCCACTAATCTCAATTCATGACTTGTTTTTTTCTTTGGCTGAATAAAGAAAAGCTGTTACCACCGAGTAGGTACAGGGGAAAAAGGTTTTAAAATTGTAGAAATTGGAAATACTTGGTCAATTGAAAACGTGATCGGTCGAAATAGGCCTACTATTTCTTTATTGTTCCCGTTGATGCCATAGCTTAACCACAATGTTTAACAGATGATCGACGAATTACTTGGTTCATTTTATTTGCTAAGTTGGAGAGGAAAAAAATAGTTGACGAATAATGCCATTGAACAAGGTAGAAACAGATTAAGAATATGATCTGAATTTTAAAAAAATTGGAGAAAAATTAACGATACTTTACGAACTAATTTAACTTTAGAAGGAAGTCGATTTAAAAAGGAAATAAAAATAATGTTAGCTCAAAAGAACACAAGCTCAAAGAAAGTCGTGAACATTGTGAACAAATGGGGCCAAATTCATCGACGGACCCAAAGAGGAAGGGCAACGGCCAACCCCAATTGTGTCATAACATAAAAATAATCTATTCGTTAAACATTTCGTTGTACAGTGGTTAACGTTTTTCTTGTTCTGCGATCTATTTGCTATCCATGATAGATTCTTTCATTCGACGAGATCTCTTCCGCAGCGGTTTTGACGGCTCCTCTTTTACGAAAACTGTAATACAAATAATTTCGGTGTGAAAAGATTACGGTAAAATTCGATTGATTTAAGAATTCACCTTGTCGAGCAATTGGAATAGATTGAATTTGTAAAATCAATTGGCGAAAACGGGCGAGTTCTTCTTCTCCGTGATTCGCCAAAAATTCGTGCGCAAATAACTCATCTTTCTCGGCTCCTCGTCGATATCTGTTCAAAGTGGTAGTGAACTTGGATTTGATAAAAGTCAAGGGAAATGAGAGTTTGTTTGGCCAAGACGAAACGACGACCTCCACCGATTGGGCATTCGTTTCCTGTGCGTGGTTGAGGAGAACTCGCAAAATACAAGCCCATCGTATAACGGCAAGTTCAAGCATTTCCTGTGAAAGTTTTTCGTGGTTGTGAAATCCTCCCGGTTTGGCTTGACATCTCAGTTCTGTTTTAGATTTCTTGCAGTCGAAATCGGTAGACACAAAGAACTGTGAATCTTCACATTTCATATTGCGAAAGAAATGTTTTTCATTGGTTTCAAAATACAACGTGGCTCCTTTCAAACCAGGAAATTCCACCAAGTTGTACCCCATTTTACTTGTGTTCTGTTATTATCATGTAAATAATCAAATAATGAAGCGAAGCAAAATGAATTAACTGAAAATTTTCAAATTACCTGA
Source organism: Ceriodaphnia dubia (assembly GCA_022539655.2). Classification (NCBI taxonomy): domain Eukaryota; kingdom Metazoa; phylum Arthropoda; class Branchiopoda; order Diplostraca; family Daphniidae; genus Ceriodaphnia; species Ceriodaphnia dubia. Next base: position 5,593,474 of record JAKUCG020000139.1, on the reverse strand, counting down.
TTGTCCTGGTCCTCTGCAGTTTTTACTTCCGAATGTTGATTTGAACCGAGAAGTGGGCGGACGATATAATGGTTGGCTTGTTCTTTCTCCTCATTACTAGCAGTGGTCTCTTCTGGCTCCGAATCGGATACAGTAAAACATTCGATGGGCCGTTTATTGGCCCTGTTGGTACTTTCGATTTCTAGAGTTCCGTCTTCAGCGTCGGAGGCCGAGTTAGTAAGTTCATCGATTACCTGTTCAACATTCTGGTTTAGTTAATACGCGCGGCATCAACGGTAACGAAAGCGAAAACATTATTTACCTGGAAATCAGGTCCTTCAGGATCTATCTCAACCACACTGCTGTCTTCCGGCAGAAAGGAAGGTGTTTTTAAAAGACCTCTAGCAGGCATAAATTGCTTGTTGATTAAAATCGACGATCCGTCGGGGTTATATTCACGTAAAACTACTTCGAGCTTCCGAGTGACGTCAAAGGTTTTTGGCTTTATTGGGAATACTGCGGTGAGCTGTTTGTCCTTGGTGGCTTGTAGAAAACGTAATTTCTCTTCGGCGGTCCAACCATTAGTATTTCTTACATTAAAAAGAGAACACCTATACGCTTGGGGAGGAAGCTCCACATATTCCCGTTCCATCGCTTTAACAAAGCTAATGGGAGTGTGTTGTACGTTTCCATAATCTACGAAGAGTACACCAACTAATTTGCTATCAGCATCAGCAATAATTCTTCCGCGGTACCAGGCATCATCAACCTTGTACTTTGCGACGCAGGCCATGCCCAGATGAGGCGTCTCGATTCCTTTAGAATCATCTGAAAAGATAAACTTTGACTCAAGCATGCTGGTTGTTTCAATGAAATAAATCATTCTTACCAGAGTAAGCAGCACAAAGTTTTGTCATTAAAGCCTGAAAAGAAGTTGAATTCTCTGCCAATTGACAGTAGAAATTAGTGGGCTGATTCCCAAAAACTACTTCCACATCTTTAGTGGTTCCTTCTAAACATGGTTGTTTTGGATAAAAACATTGAATGGGCTTAATGTTCGAAGTATTAGCCTTTGGCATTGCATCCTCAGTTTTGGCAATTTGTGTTAGTGGCGATATGAGATCAATTATAGATCCTTTATCAACACACTGTATATGATAGTGATGATGTATGTGATATGGTATCGAAGATGAAGCTTCACCAAGTTCACCAGCAGACAATGGGATTTTCTGTTAATGAATTATCAGTAAAGTAATTAATACTTGTAGTAAAGAAGTCAAGCAAACAAGCAAACAAGTAGGCTATTTATATGGAGAATGAGTTTTAAATGATCAGACGGTGTGTGGAAAACCTTACTTTTTGAAGTGACCGTTTTGGATAGGCTGCTGATTGGCTCACACTAGAAGTGGTAGGCTCATTTTTCCTCTCAGCCTGTGACGATGTGCTTGATTTTTCAGTAAAACTAAATTCGCCAGAATCTCCTTTGCCAAAAAAAATTAGACGTTAATGAACTAATGAACCCCACATTTGTTAAGAAGTCGTAGATAACGTTCAGAATACGGAATTTTTCAAAATTAAACCTAAAGAACTTTAAATAATTCAAAAGATAGTCCTTATGAACTAGGCGTGACGTACCATAATAATTAGCTCTATCATTCTTCGTTTTCTTATTTTGGTATTTCGCTTTTTCTTCCGCCCGACTTTTTGCTTCACGTTTGTATTCCGCCATATTTGTTTACTTTGCCAGCGATCGGTTGTCGGCGAGCTAACGACTCAACACGTCAACACTGGCAACAGCTCAACTCGACTAAAACGTCGACTAGCGGTAGATTTAAGATTTAATAGCTATAATTTGGCACTGGCCGGTTGATTAAACAATGAAAAGTAGAAGAAAGAATTCTGTCTAAAAAATAAGGGATCCTTAATGTATTATTAATCTGAGTCCATACATTATAAAGAAAAAAAGAACATTGAAGCCAAATCAAACAAATACATTGCAAAGGCGAGACATTTAAAACTTCCGGATAGCTCTCTTTGGCGACAGGACTCGAGAATCTAATTGACGATGTCTTGTCTTTTATCGGGTTGCTTTTGTGCTCAAATCGTGTCCAACTTCACGGAGAAAGGGCGAAGAGCAATTTTGTTGTGGTGTCTAATTTCGACGGCAGCGATGATTTTTTCTTTAGCCAATGTTTTTCTGTTTTCCATCAAACTTTTTCGAAGCTGTTTTAATCGTTCCTGAGCTGTTTGCATCGTCTTTCCATCAGTCAACTTTTCCTTGCAATCGAACGAGATGGCATGTTCAATGGATTCTAGCCGGTACGAAGAATACAAAGAATGGGAATTCCAACCGCATTTTTCGGGGCACTCGGCACACGAAGGCGAGTTCAAATTGAGGGAGCGGTAAATTGCACAGGTGACGCGACACTTGTCGCAGTTGGTAGCGTATAAACCGGTCGAAAGATCCACTTTATGTACTGTGTTTACGTCTCTGTTGGTTTTGGCCGAATCCTGCCAGTCAGCGATGAGCTTCTCCGCTTTTTCTATTTCTTTCGTGATAACCAGTCCGTCACTTATGAGAGTTCGCAAGTTGCTAACTGAAGTCTCCAGCTGTTTCCGCTCTTCTAGCACTTCCTTTGTTAATGAGAGTGACTTCTTGTTCATCCTCGCCAAATGTGCAAAGAAATCATCAAAATCATTCCAGCCGATTTCTCGTAAAGTAGGATTCAAATTTCTGCTATATGAGAATGATCTCAGATTGCGGAAATTGTAAAGAAGGAAGTTTCCGGCCTTATCAATCGGGCCAGGTAAGCTGGCTTCAGAAGCTGGTGGGGAATGCACTTGATTGTAAATGGAAGAAGTCACCATATAGCCAATGCTTCCATTGAGATCTTTCCCCCAAACAGGTAGTAGATAAGATTCAAAAGTTTCCATAATTGCCTCAAGACCCTGCGACTTGGCTACCAGTCCAACCATGTCAACACCTTGGATGCCATGCTCTAAATTGAAAAAGCTGCTCATCATTTCTTTAAGTTCCTTGTCTTTGTAGAGGCCGTTGATGTCACCGAGGCAAGGGATGTCGACAATTGTCAATGAAAAAGGGATGCGGAATCCTTTTGTGTAGTGAAATTCGTAGGCAGCAACACATTCGGTCTTGCCTCCTATGTGGAAACGAAAACGGTCTTCCAAATTGACGCACAATATGTAGTTGGCCATCGCGTTAATGAGTGCCGATTTAACGGAAGCGTTTACTCCCATCAAAAGGATAGTTTTGTGTTCAATATTCATTTTTTCTACCGGACAGGCTCCAAAAGTTGCATCAACGACGAAGCGCTCGAAAATTGCTGAGCAGTTCCCGAGGGTAGGACTCGTCGATTCTCTCAAGGGGACAGCATACACCTCAATGTCATTCCTTTTTCCGATTAATTTGCTTCGTTTCATCAATTGTTGGGCGAATTCAACTTCCTTGGAATCCGCTACCAAAAACTTAACGTTGTCGGAAGCAATTTTGGCATCAATGGGAACAACATTAGATGCCCCGCTGGCTAATATGCGCGAACAATGAGGCTGCGCGGATAAGGGACGATCCATTGTTTGGTCTTGTTTGGAGTCAGCATCAGCACCGCAGAGATCAATTAAATCCACTTTCAAATTTTGTTCGTCAATTCGACGCTTCTTCCTTTCAGGTGTTGACGGCTTGACTGGTATGCCTTTACTGCTGAGACCTAGAATATTCAGAGTAAACCGGTTAATAAAATTTAGCCATTTCGGAAAATTTTGATTTCAAAATGACCTTGACTATCGGCCGGAACATTGCGGAATTTTAAAATGGATTGTCGGAAAAGTCCATGTTCTTTTTCGCCATATTGGTTTAGGAAATCGCGCACAAATTCTTCACCGCTTTCGGCTCCTTTACGATACCGGTTGAGGACAGGTGAGAATTTCAACTCAATAGATGGCACGGAAATTGAGAGTTTGTGCGGCCAAAGCGATATAACGGCTTTAATCGACTGCAAATTCGTTTCCTTGGTGTGGTGGTGAATCACTCTCAAGGTGCACTCCCATCGAATCGCGGCAAGTTCCAACATTTCTTGGGACAGCTGTTCGTGATTGTGCAATGATCCAGGTCTAGCAATGCATTTTATATCCTTTTTTGGTAGATCTGAATTTACCAACGAAAAGAATTGCGAATCTGCACAATTGTTCATGCAGTTGCGGTAATAGAAATGTTTTTCGGTAGTTTCGAATTGAATTGTGGCCCCTTTTGCACCAGGGCAATTTAAAAAATTGAAGCCGCAAAGGGCAATATCTTGCACCTAATACAGAACAAAGATGAATGTGTTGATGAAACAAGACGGGAGCTTGGAAATATTTACCTGGTGTACAGACGAGAGTCGAGTGCCATTGTCAACTTTACTTGTCGAAGAAACATTGGACGGCAATGTGCTGGACAATGTGTTCTTTTTAAAAACGTCAATCTTCGAGCTGCAGCTTTTAATGGGTACATGCGAAGAATTTTCAGGGGTCAATCCATCGATTGCCTATAAATAAAGCATTAAATTAGGCACGAAAACAAGTGAAAATGGTTACAAATTATCTGTACTTGTCGACTCGATCCTGGAAGATTCCCTTCTGTCGTTTGACCACCGGATGAATTTGAAGTGAAAGGCTTTTGAGAGGGTGAGGCAAATAACTGATTTACAGAGACAACTGTCATTGGCTTAGGGTGAATCGGCTGGAACTGGAGCTGAGGGGCATTTGAAGTTGGTCTAACAGCAAACTGCTGAACAGGCCTGACGAACGGAGCTGGATTTCTTAGCACAGGTCTTGCATGCTGTGTAACAGGCCCGATGAATGGAGCTGGATTTCTTAGCACAGGTCTTGCATGCTGTGTAACAGGCCCGATGAATGGTGGCGGATTTCTAAGTACAGGTCTTGCATGCTGTGCAACACCCTGATGAACAATTGAATGGAAACCAGGTCTAACAGGAATGTGCTGTAATGATACATACATACAAGTTGTGATGGTTAAACAACAACAAAATCTTCCAAAAACATTTTTTAGGATATTAAAAGCTTTAAAAATGTAATGAGTGTTTGACACCTAAAGAATCTTTACCTGAAGTCTAGCAAACTGAGGATTTCCAGGGTACTGTACTGGTTGTTGCTGTTGGTACTGCACAAAGTTAGAAGAATTGTTTACAACCAGAGAGGGATTCATTGACTCATCTTGTGGTGTGTTTGAATAAGAAAAATACATTTCTTTTCCCACCATACCTACAAAGAGAAAGAGAAAGTTGAAGTGACAAAAGATTTACAAACAAAAAGAGGATCAGCATATGAGTCCCGTACCCCGCACAGACAAATTCAAAAAAATAATACACTAGAAAAAACCAAGGCTTTTGCGTTAATAATTCGTTGCATATTACCTGCGTGTGGAATTCCTTCGCTTTGACTCTCGATCATATTTTGACAATTATTCGTGGATTGATGAGTTCCCATTTTCAAGCATGCGTTTCACTGACGATTTGTCCGCCATTAATGATTAATGTTTCAGTCAAAATCAATCAGTGTTTCTGTTATCTAGCCTACTTATCTGTTTCCTTGAATTCTCATCCCATCCCGTCCCATACTCCCATCCCGTTCGCGTCAGTGTCAACTAGCGCCAAAAATCCGAAGAATTAAAGCGGCCAAATTTAAAGGGACCAGAAAGAGAAAATAAATGAAGCCAGTTAGGATTATTGCCTTTCCCATGTGACATAAAACTTAATGAGAGTAGTGAGTTGATGACTTTTTCATTGTTGAATTTATTAAGTAAGAAAATTATTTGATCAAAAGAAGCTTATTTTTTATTTTCTCTGCGACGAATAAGTAGGCCCCGAGGTTGAGCAAGAAATCTACAGAATTTGCACACTCTCTTTATTATTTGTATCGACCGCTTACTCCGCTACCAGAAGCAGCAGTAATCCCGGTTGCTATAGGTCGTCTTAATCCTAGCCGATCCTAGCTACTCTCGCCAGCGGCGGCCGATTTTTTTTAATTTCTTAGCCAATTTGTTTTCACCATTTTGCCCAACGAAGCAATATCCTGAATGTGCGACATGCCCCTCAACTTCTTCGTGCTCAGATAAAGTCTACCCGACTTCATCAACTACATCGAATTAAGTGATCACAGGTAATTTACCATATAATTTGCTGCCACCCTAATTCAATTTAATAACATTTAACCGTTTTTTTGTGCCTTTCTCATATTCCGGTAGCATGCCCTAATGATATTGGCCTCGACACGTACCTCACTGCAGCGACAAGTGGAACGATCAGAACGCAATTAGCAATTTTATGGTAATCCAAGCACTTACTCTAATAAATCTCCCGTTCCACGATGTTTTTTTCTGATCCTTCCGTTATTGTCCCAATCATCAGATCAGTTCGAAGGTTAGATCACATATCGACGAACAACTATCTACAATTGAGTTTGATGGGGGCTGCAAGTGTTCCAGGTGAAACTATTAGTTTCACATGTTCTTAGGACACTAAAAAGCTTGAAAAATGGACCGGATCTACTTTTGTTTTCTAGATTTATTTGCACAAAGGTACAGTTATTCTGTCGGTACACGAACAATTACTTAAAAATTAAAGCAAACGAGTCATTTCAGCTGTCAAAAACATCCAAAGGCAGACGATTGCCATCTCAATCGTACATCCTTTAACTTTATATTAATGACTATCACGTTGTTAAAATAAATACGAAAAACGAACAGACGAAATTTCGTTATAAAACGATATTTAACTTAAAATTTTGAGTCCGTGTGAAAAATGCGATACAAAGAAAATATTTAAACGGTACATCGAATGAGCAATTTTGCCGCGCAAAGACGACCAAGATTGACTTATCTTTAGCTATCATGGAGCTGCGTTTCCAACTTCAAATCAGAGAAGGGCAAAGTTTTCAGTTGGCCCTTGAGGAGTTTCTCACCTTGATAGATGGAAAAATGGCCACCGAGTTTTGCGTCTCCGTCCTCGAAAGTGACGATAATCTTGACTTGGTTTGAATTGTTGTTCTCCACGTGACGGGCCAATTCGTCGATTTGCTGGTTCACCAATGTCCATTCATATTTGGAAATGCTGAGGGGATCATGACTGTTAGAGACGGCATCACAAGTCCCAAGAATTTCGTTGGTCCGTTTATCGAGGGGAACAAAGAACACCAGAGCGAATTCATCTTGGATTATGGCCAGCTTTGTATCCAGTTGATTTTTGTGGGCCAAGAAGAGAACGCCTTCCATCTGGCTTATCTTGTCTATGATTTCCACCTCAGCCATCTTGCTCGTCAGCCATCTTCTAAGTTTGTTGGCATGTTTGGTGCTGGGAAGCTTCAATTCATTAAGTTCTTTCAATTTGACGATTGCTTCTCCAAACCGGCGCAAGGACTCGCGATTGGCTTCCGTGTATATTATTCGAACTATTTCGTCCACTCTGCCAATGATTAGGTCAAACTCGGCCAGAATAATCGAACGAGATTGGAATTTTTGGCGAATCTCCTGAGACCTACTTCTAGGTTCTTCATTGTGCTCGGGGTGAAAGGATGTTTGCAACCAAGAAGTGACCCCTTCTGTTTTCGTTGTACTGGAAACGGGTTTTTGCTGAAGACGGAGGCTCCTCCGCTGAGGCTTAACCATGTCTATAAAATTATTTTTAAAAATTATAAAATACAACTGAAAAAGAAGATAATGGTGAACATAGGGAAGAAACACTCACTATCAGGAATAGTTGGATCAGAATCAAGCAAACGCTTCCTCTTCGGGCTCCAATTGCCGCCAGAGTCACTTGAATTGGAGTCCGAATCAGAAAACTCGGTAATAACCTATCAAATATTTTAATTAAGCTGTGGATAGAACACACAAAAAAACGAGACAAAAGAAAGTGTTTACCTGCCCACTAGTTATTTCAAAACTCACTTCGTTCTCACTTTCAAAGTAACGAGGGAGGAAAGATCCTGTTATAAGACCTCCACTGGAAGAAAACAGCTTGTTAATTGTTACACAGGAACCGTCGGGATAGTGTTGGCGTAAAACAACAGCGAGTCTCTGAGTGGCGTAACCAATTTCCCTTGTGATTGGGAATGTTGCAGAAAGTTGTTTATCCGTGGTGGCTTCGCAGAAGCGGATTTTCTCCTCAGACGTCCAGGTTTTAGGGCTTTCAACACCAAACAGGGCACACTTGTATGCCTGGGGAGGCAGCTCCACAAATTCCGGATCCATCGCTTTGACCGAACTAATGGGAGTGCGTTGAATGTTCCCATAATCCACGAAGAGAACGTCTACTTCTTTGGCTTCCATGTACAGGCCAATAATTCTTCCGCGGTACCATTCATCGTCAACAGCGTACTTGGTGACGCAGGCCATGCCCTCGCGAGGTAATTCCACTTCTCTAGCGTCATCTTGCAATTTAAGAATTCCTTATAAGACCTATTGGATCATTGAAATGAACTAAAGTCTATTACCTGAGTATGCTTTCCTCAGTTCATTCATCAAAGCATCAAAAGAGGTAGAATTCTCGGCCAGCTGGCAGTAAAAATTGCTTGGGGTGTCTCCATAGACAACTTCTACATCTTTGGTGGCTGATCCTTCTAGATTTGGCTGCTTAGGATAGACACACTGGATTGGCTTGGATGAGCTGGACCACGGCGCTACATCCTGAAGGAACGAAGTGTAAAAAGAGAGAGGTCCCATGAGAAGTCCTTCTCCGAATTTATTCCCATCAGAAAAACGAGAGCTCTCCGTAAATCTCTTATCAGTTCGACATTTCTTTCGTTTAGGACTCCTTGTCTTTAATTCAGTTTGGAAACGACCTAACGCGTAAAAAGTATTACGAAGAAATTTTATTTTTAAAAAACGACTTCTTTAACTACCATACACTTAGTTTTGAATCATCACCTTTTGAGTTCACTGGAATATGCGCTGATTGGAAACCACGCACACTGTTTTGATTTCCGTTAAACTGCTGCTGGTGTTGTGCCTCGCTGTACAGTTCAGCACTCATTACCTAAATATTATGAAAGTTAGCTATAAATAAATGAAAACATTTCTAGGTAATCTTTACCTGTTCACAAGGTTTGTAAGGATCCTCTCCGGCCAAATGTTCATGTTGAAACAAAGTTTGAAGACACAATAGTCCTCCAATATTTGCGAATAAACTGTTAATCGAAACAACTGAGCCATTTGGAACCATTTTGCTTAAATGGACAGAATATTTCTGCCAATATCCATCTTGTTTCTCTAGTAGAGAGAATGTTGCCTTTTGTCTCCCCATGGTGGCTTCAAGGAAACGAAGTTTGCCCTCAGGTGACCAGGCATTACAGAATGGAAGAATATGAAGGGCGCACTTAATAGCTTGTGGGGGCAGGCCAACAAATTTCCCATCAATCTCTTTGATCAAGCTGATGGGCATAACTTGTCTGTACCCGTAATCCACACAAAGGACTTCGAATTCATTTCCAACTTTCGCTACGAGTTGCCCGCGGTACCATCCACCAAAGTACTTGATGACACAAGCCATGTTCTTTTGAGGCCTAACAACAGGTTTTCTAGAATCGTCTGTAAATAAATAAACGTTAATCTTGGGACAACATAGATGAAATCGAACAGTGTTGTAATCACCTGCATAAAAAGCATTCAGTTTCTTCATTAGAGCGTGAAGAGTAGTTACACTTTCCGACAGCTGACAGTAGAAATCGGAAGGGTTATTTATTGGGAAAACCAGTTCCACTTCCTTGGTAATGTCTCTTAGTTCTTTTTGTTTACGATAAAACATTGGAACGGACGATTTAACCGGGCGGGGAGTGATTTTCCTGACATCAGATGAAGATGAAGCGTCGGTAGATAAACCGGACAGGCGTGGCTGTTTCTAAGATTTAAAAAAAGACAGTACAATCAACAAAGAGCAATTACATGCATCAAATACTCCATATGATATAAAATCCAACAAAGTGAAATAGACAAAGAGAGCCCTTGATAGAATATGGAATTGTAAAATGAAAGTTTTCTATTACCTGTGACTGGGGTTCCTGCAAATGTTCATCATTTTGTACTGGTACTAGGTTAGGCGCAACTGGAAGCAAAGTAGGAATTGTTTGTGATTGAAGCATTGGTGGGCACGGATTGAAGTTTTGAAGAGGGGGTTCAGGTTTCCAATGAAATAAGTGTGGTGGAGGATAAATAGGGTTGAACTCTTTCACCATTTGTGTTTGCTGAAAATGGATGATTCAAAAATTTGATATAAATTGGGCATAAAGATTAATCACAAGGAATCAGCTACATTTTTCAAACCACAAATAGCTTTTAATGTTGGCAGACAAAGCAAATGTCGTGAAATTAGGTGTTTACCTGACAATTAATTGGTACTTGGGGATACCAAGGAGGTGGATAAGGTAGACAGTGATGTTGCTGCCATTGTGAGGCAGCAGTAATCTGGTTCTAAATATTAAAGACGCAAGGGATCTACGGTTAATTACAAATAATTGAATTTCTCTGTCCTTTCACATCAAATGATGTAGATAACCACAAAAAATAAAATTGCCAATTCCAGGAGAATAAGCTCCTTTTAATCTGTGGCTATATAATAACTTATGAAATATGAATCTTTGTCTACCTGGTTAACGGGTACTGGGGGGTTTTGATACTGTTGCCCTGGTAGGTACCATTGCTGCTGCTGCTGATGAACTAAAAACTCAGGATAACTTGAAGTCTTCCAATCTATCTGTGGTGTATTCATGGCAGAAACAGATTCTGCATACATCGTCATGTCTATAAAAAAAGCAAGTACAAGACAAGAATGGTTATCATGAAATAGTTTGCATAGCAATGAAGTTTTACAAGGAGAAAAGAGAAAATCGAAATTATCTTTGCCAAGTTAACGAACCTAACGGGGTTTTCCCGATTGCTCCCAAATCAAACATGTTTCGTTAATTCGTTCAGTTTAAGCCAACACTCTCTAGTCCCACAACGGTTTTCACCATGCTCTCGTTCGTTTGAACAGTTTGTTTACCTCGGTGATGTCAACGCCGACTAGCGGCAGGCCAAACTATTTAAAATTTAAAAATTTCCTTTTTCTTAAACCTGCTTATACCGTCATATGTAAACAAACTCTAAAGCGTTAACACTTGAAAGTAATTTTATTACTTTTACTCCGTGATAGCAAGAACAGAAAATTTGTACATTGAACGTAGTCATAATTTTCCAGTAAACGAGAACGGCTAATCAAAGCCACAAAGAACAAATAAAAATGGGGGAAACACACCAAAAAAAGAAAACAGAACTCAAATCAATTTAAGGGTATCCAGAGTGTTCCAATAATTCTTGGTGCTTCTTCACTCTTTCGTGGCTTTATCTTAAATAATAATGATGGACCGGGGATTTTGGGGTCATCGGGGGACGATTTCTCAAAGTCTTAATCCTGTTCGAGGAGCCAGCAAGAAATTTCTCCATTTCTTCAGCAATGCCCATCAATTTGAGATAGTTCAACGTTATGGCGAATGGGCACAGAGCGATAGCATCGTGCTGTTCGACGTGGAGAGGCACGAGAGATCTTTGTCTCAGCAATGCTCGGCCGTTGGCTTCCGCGTCGTTCTGAAACGCTTTCAAAAGATTCTGCGCTTCTTGCAAATTCTTCAATTCAGCCGCGTTTTTCCTCTTGCCCTTTGGCGGTATAGGGTCCGATTCCAACCAACACGTCGCCTTCATCGTGTGCGAGTTCCAGTCGCATTTTTTAGGACAGAACGGGCAGGAAGGTGAATTCAAAAGAGCTGCCCGATAGAGAGAACACGTGACGTTACACTTGTCGCAATTGGTGACGTACAATCCATCAGGAAGTTCTATTTTATGCGTTAACTTATCAGAATTTTCAGCGGCATCAATCTTGGCTCTGGAGTCTCTAATGATTTTCTCAATTTTCTTAATTTCATCTTGGTGTTCCTGGCCAGTTTGTACGAGACTTTGCAATCCGTCCATCGTCACTTTCACCCGCTTTCTCCTTCCTGGAATTTGTTTCGTCATCTCCAGTGACTTTGTCTTCATTGTGGCTAAACTGGCAAAGAAGTGGTCGAAATCATTCAAATGACTGTTGGGGTCGGATTTCATTTCCCAATTAAACTTGAAGTTGATAGGCTTTTTGGAGTTGATGTCGTTCTGGCAAGGTAGCTGTGTTTCAAGGACGGACGGTTCTTCGTTGTCGGCAAAGGTGAACAAAATTTTAATGTTTTCCTTGAGATCTTTTCCGAAATTCGACAAGACGGTTTCAAAAATCTTGACGGGTTTTGTTGAATGAGCCTGGGCAACAACTCCGACAAGGTCAAGGGTCTCGATGCCGAATTCCCACTGGAAGAATCTGCCCATTAATTCCACAATCTCTTCATCTTCTGACGGATTACCACTGAAGTCAGGCGCGTCCACAATGGTCAGAGTGAACGGAATGCGGAGTTCATCGCTGTGATGGATGTCGTAGATAGAAACAGAGTTCATCCTATTGTGGTCGTGGCCCAGTTCGGATGCTTTGGACATCGTGCAGTCTTTCACCTGTAAACGGAAAGGATCATCCCATTCGACACCGAAGATGTAGTTGATCATACTGTTGATTAGAGCTGTCTTGCCGGAATCTGCAACTCCTACGAGTAGGATCGTCTTCCGCTCCTTCCGTCTATCATCTTCTTCAAAGACGAAGCGTTTCATATCTCGCGGTCCGGTGTTGAGCGGTGTTGATGGGGTTAGCGGAAGAGCATAAACATCCTTGCCATCCCAATTACCAATCTTTTCACAACCTTCCACTATTTTCTCGACGAATCTGAGTTCTTTTGATTCACCGATCGACTTGTGAGTTTCGGGGACTGGCGACCGAATAACACCGGGGGAATTTTCCAATGAGGTAAACGATTCATCTTCTTCCGACATCCAATGAGATTCGTCTACCTGACGCTTTTTCGATTCCATTTCCACGGATTGTGTCAGGACTGGTGACTCGTTACTGTTAGCCTTCGATTGTTTGGATTGCAGCATCTCATCCGAGCTCGTTTCAACTGTTTCCTGTTCAATAATTGCAATTAAAACGGAGACGAAGCAACCAAAGACAACATACAATCTTCACCATTCTTTTTTCATGATTCCTTCCGGGCACATCAGGTGAAATTGAAGGAGTTGCGCGTTTCGAAGAGGCTGCAGTGATTATCCTGTTGTTGGAAACACTATGTTCCCTCGACCGTTTGTACGTCTCGTCTGCATAAAAAAACGACCAATCGTTAGAATGTGAACCAATCCATCCGCTTTTTCAGTAAATTACAGGCATTGTTACACGACTCGCTCTCTTCGGATGATGATTGTTCGCCATTCGAAGAGACAGGCGTGAATCTCCTATTGTTGGAAACACTAAGTTCCGTCCACAGTTTGTAAGTCTTGTCTGCATAAAAAAGACCAATCGTTAGAATATCAACCAAACCACCCGCTTTTTCACTAAATTACAGGCATCATTAGACGACTCGCTCCCGTCGGAAGATGATTCTATCAGAACACATGTTGGGGTCGCCGGCCCAACCGGTATAATAGGCTCTGAATCAGATTCTGTAACAGGCACGGTTTCCTTCACGGAGACCTTCACAGACTTGCCCTTTCCTAACAAGTTCAAATCCGAATATAGATCATTTTAACTAGATCAAATTTGTTGTATCAGCCGCTTTTATGCTACGTACCACCATTCCTGCTACAGCCTTTATAGACGGGTGGGATGATGTTTTCCGATCTTCTGACCTTCTTCTCTTGGGCCAACCTGACCTTCTCAGAAGCAGCATCTGAGATATAGTTAAAAACCTGGGAACAATCCAATCGCGGCTTCTTAGCGACTATAAATGAACAATAAAATAAAATAAAAGGTTTTTAGAGTCAGGATGGCAAAAAAAAAAATGTAAGGGGTCACAAGGCAACCAACATAATTCGCAATTCGGATCGGCAGACATCGACACTGATTCAATCAACGCCCTGGAGAAGTGGACACTGGAACACACAAACTTAATGGCCTAGGCTCAACCGTCGTGTTCTCACCAATAACTCTTGTTAGGAGATCCGGTGTTTGGATGCTGAACAATGGGTCAGGGGCAGCACTAGTGACCATTGGTGTAGGCGGCGTTGGTTGAGTTGGAGAGTCCAACGCGTCGGTGGCGGCTGTTTCCTCCCCGATCTCTTCTGCGGCAAATTGAGACTCGTTGCCCTTCAATGCAACACGTTTTTCTTCAAACGAGTTATAAAGATTCGGCATGGTCGAGGTGCTGGCGTCACTCCATTCATCTGAAATATCACCTGAAGGAGAGAACAATAACGAAAATTGAATCAACGATACATTTAATGTCCAAATCCGTTATAAATCACGAACCTTTGGATAAATCAGGGACTTGCCTTTCATCATCGTCGTCTGATGATGGTTGAGTGTCGGTAGACCGAGTATCCTCGACATCGTCGTTATCGGAACCCGATTCTTCAGATGGGCTCGTGGTTAAACTACCGATGAGCGTCGGAGCTCGAAATTTCTTCTTCAGATTGGATGACGGTACAGAATCGGATTCGGAACTGAGGGGCTCCATCCGCTTTTTACCACCTAAGACATAATTATGAATTTATTTTGGGGATTGGATAATGGAATACACAACAAACTTTGACTACACCTGATGAGACGGATTCTCCAGATGGACGGGTTGGACGGGATGGACCAGGTTTAGGCTCATCGACACCCTTTCTCTTCCGTGAAAGCCTGAGCGGGCGACGGATCTCGATTTCGGACCCGGAGTCACATTCATCCTCGTCTGTGACAACAACCGAACTACGTCGTGGCCGCTTCGCAACTTGCTCTACAAAAATTTGACGCGCAGCAGGCCGATTGGATTGCGACCGAGCGGGGGCAGGCCTTTTAGGTGTGACTAAAAAATAAATATAAGAGAAATATAATACAACTCCATTTTATATATGACCCCACAACACAATGTTGACATGAAATTAAAAATTACCGGCTTGGCCAGGTACACGATCAGAATTCTCTGGAGTGCTATTGTTGGAAGATGAATCAGTACCACGGTTGGAAGCAGCGGAAGCAAGCAATGCTATTGAAATACACACCAAAATTACTAGAACCCGATTATTTTTTTAAATAATCCGCTACTAAGCTTTACTACGTACCGCCACTCGTGCTGCAGCCTTCATCGACGGACGGGATAATTTTTTCCGATCTTATGACCTTCTCTTGAGCCGGCCGGCCTTCTTTATCGTCCGCTAATTTCTGCTGGTAATGAAAACAACAGGCTTCCTGTACCGGAAACCAATTCGATCGCGGCTTCTTATCGACTATAAATGAACAATAAAATGTTTTAGAAGTCAAAATATTTAGAAAAAATCAAAATACTCCTCACAAAGGCCTTAGAGCTCGCTTTCTTCCAAACGAACCACTTTACCTATTTTCGGTGTATTCCAATAACTGAGCTTCTCCGCATTATCCACAAGGAACTTGATCGCTTTTCGACAATGCCTTAATCCCTGAGCACCGACCAAATCAACATCTTGGCCCCAACGAAACTTTGAATTCTTTATCGCCTCTTGAGCCTTGAATATGGAATACCGTGGATTGAAGTGGAACTTGAATGGCCATTCCTCCACCAACACCTTTAACAAGGCGTCGTTGTCGCTTCTGAGTTTCGGATCAAGCGAAAGGTGGCAACGCATCAGCCACTTAAAGATATTGTAGTAAAAATCGTCCATCGACACGATTTCGTGGCCCTTATGACCACTAGCGCTTCTGGCTGAACATCTCTTCAGCTTTGGAACGGGCCGATAGAAGTCACATAGGATGTTGTGGGCATACCCATAATTCGCGAGCCGGTAATAACCGCATCGTATCGTTGACTCATTCTCCCTCCCATATAATTGTCCGTCTTCGGCTGAGAAATATAACCTCCCTCCAAACGAACCAGCCACCAGAAGTAGCCCAGCTACTACATGTTTATGCTAAAAACAAACAAACGTTACATGAAAAAATTTTGGAAGAGATTTGGAACAAATGTTATTGTATAACAATTAATTCTCTTTAGACAAACTACCCTATGTTGACCAATGTCAGCCACTTCTGTTAAAACTTACCAGTAAACGAGCTTGTTCCTTTTTGGTTGCAACATCATCCAACAATTCTTCATCAGACTCTGCTTGTTGTTTCTTGACGTAACAAACAACTTTATCCACCATCTCAGTTTCTTCCTTCTTGTGTTCTTGTTCTTAATTGAGGCTTGTTATCTACTGATGAACCGACGTTGTTCGAACCAAATATCAAATTTCCCGAGGGGATTCTTCTAGAAGAATACAAGTAAAATGTAAGACGCGAGGCTTTCAACTTTCAAGGCAATGCATGCATGAAGCCATGACGGCGCGGGAAGTAGCCTATTATCAGAAGCGAAAAAACGTATAAACTATAAATAATCAGACTGGCGAGCACCGTGGACCGACACCGAGCAGACTGCAGAGTGCAGAGCTGCAGACACCAGCCAGACCTGGCAGACCGCAGACGACGGATTGGACGTTGTAGAACTTGGTACATGGTACTGACCTTCAGCCGTTAGATTGCGTTGTCGTCTTCACGCGATTTGCTTTTCCCTTTTCCTTTTCCCGCTTCATGAATATTTGCACGATATTAAAATTAGAATCCTATATCGTGATATACGATTAGATTATTAGCACGATTTAATCTGATATCGTGATGATCCTAGCACACAGTGTATAGTCGCATGATGTATACCTTTATCATGATCGTCATATTTCATGAAAGAGTAGCCTAATATTTCTACTTCATTATTTCATGGTAGACATATAATTATGTATTTTTAATTTGATTACATGGTAGACTGATGTATCAATGTAAGCACCTTTGGCTTCTACACAATCGTACGATTATTAGGCAAGCGTCCAAGCAATTGGCTTTGGTCGCTTTTCGGCTTGCGCGCTTGCCCTCGGCGGAACTCCGGCAAGGGCCGTTAACAAAAAGAGATGATCATTTTAGCAATTTAACAACTAAATTAATAACCCTGTACTTGGACCTTTCCGTGTCCATATCCATGTTTATTGCTCTATTAATGCTAATTGGCCACTCGAGTGTCTTACCGGGACATTAAAAGATACGCGAAATCAACCAATTTTCAAACACTTTGTCTATTTTTTTCTTTCCAAAACAGAGGCGAGTTTAGAATGTAAAAAATCAAGTGTTAACTGGTGTGCTAGGTTATAGTGAACGATGTAAAACACAGAACAGAAACGTATAAAATTACACGCGAGGATAAAAAGACAGTTAAAGAGAATGTTTTCGGTTTCAAACCGAAAAGTAACACAATAAAAATGGGAAACATGATTTACTTATTTGTTTCATCTTCGTGTTGGTCAACTAATTTTAGAAGAGCTTCTTTATTGACAACTTTGCCAAAAATGATGGCATTTTGACGACGTTTCGCCAACATTTCAATCCTTTTTCCAAAGCTCGATATTTTCATTTGTTTCTCTGCTTTCATCACCTGATCGAAGGAAGCAGGTTTCACCCAAATCGGATAGATTGCGATTTCGTTCAATCGCAGGATGCAGCGCCCAACGATATTTGACCGTTCAAAAACTTCTCTCTCGATCTCACCGATATCTTTCTTAAGTTGTTCCAACTGCTCCTTCATCTTGGGAAGTTCGGCCACGTTCTGTTTATGCGACGAGACGTCAACTGCCGACGGATGTTCCAAACGGTAATCGTCGAAAGAGTGCAGGTTCCATTTGCATTTGGCAGGGCAGTTGGGACAGGCGGGAGTAGTGGTGTGAACGGAGCTGTAAGTATCCCCACACGTGACACCACACTTGAGACAATTAGCGGCGTACAATCCGGGCTGAAGCTTCACTTTTCTCACTTGAGATTTGTTCTTGTAGGATTCGATCCTCGCCTCTAAGACGGGGATGATCTGCTTAATGATCTGATTCATCTGCTTCATTTTTACTAGACCAGTAGTTTGAAGTAGCTGAAGCGCGTCCAAAGTGTTCTCCAACGAATTCCGCATGCCAAGGACCCATTTCGTGATCAACATTGGTTTGGTTTCTTTTGTCGTCAAACTGGAAAAGAAACTTTCAAAGTTCTTGATCTCCGCTTGCCACAGTGACCCACTGGGATCAGACTTCCGAGTCCAAGAATATGAACTCGTCAAATGAAAAACAGGCATCGTGGTAGTTGCGTTGATGAGACCAGGTAGGCTGGATTCGACAGTGGTACTAGACGACGACGACGACGCTTTATCGTGGATGGGGTATGTCAGTAGGTAGCTGATGTTGCCGTCGAGATCATTCCCAAAAAGGGATAGCAGCGATTCCATGGTTGGTATCGACATGGGGGAGCGTTCATGGGCTACAAGTCCAATCATGTCTACAAGTTGAAGGGCGTTATCCAATTTGAAGACTTTCAGGATCATTTCGGCAATGTTTGGTTCGTTGTGGAGGCCGTAGCCACACACGTCGACAATCGTAAGGGAAAACGGAATGCGGAATCCTTCGCTGTGGCGGATTTCATAGGCCTTAATGCATTCTTTCTCCTCTTGAAAATCATCTATAATTTGGAAACGGAAAGGATCTTTCCAGTCGACGACCAGGATAAAGTTGATCATTGCGTTGATGAGAGATGATTTGCCCGAATCCGTTGCTCCCATCAACAGGATCGTTTTGCGTTCCACTTTAACATCCGTCGAACCAGCAACATTTTCCATGACGAAGTGATGGAAAATATCTGGAAAGTTTTCGCTGCTGGACACATTCGATTTCGTCAAGGGAAGAGCATACAATCGAATGCCGTTCTTTGTTCCGACCTTCTTGCTTCTCCTCACCAACTCATCGACAAGACGGGTTTCTTTGTCACTGATTGCCTTTAAATTGTCAGTGTCACTACTACAGGCACGGTCAGATACCGATTCGACATCGGAACTTGTAACTCTGCCGAGGTTTCTTAACTTTCTTAGAGAACGGCCATTTGCTTCGTCATCTACATCCTCTTGTTCCATATCGACTCTTTCCGTTCGACGCCTTTTCTTTTGTGGAATTGGCGACTTGACAGTTACGCTTTTAGTGGGGCCTGTGGGAAATAATATATTGATAACAATTTGTCTATTAATCAAATAATTCTGTTAAAAACTGACCTTGCGGGTCGATTGGATCATCCCGAAATCCTAAAATCAACCGAGTAAAAAGTTCTAGTTCTTTTTCGCCGTATTGGTCCAGAAAATCGCTCACAAATTCTTCACCATTTTCGGCTCCTTTACGATATCGGTTCAGGATGGTCGAGAACTTTACCTCGATAGACGACACGGGAATTGAGAGCTTGTGCGGCCACAAAGACACAACGGCATCGATCGACTCTAAATTCGTTTCCCGGGTGTGGTAGTCAATCACTCTCAAGGTGCACGCCCATCGAATCACGGCAAGTTCCAGCATTTCTTGGGACAGCAGTTCGTGATTGTGAAATTCTCCAGGTTTCGCTTTACAATTTGGAAACTTTGTTTTCGAAACGGCGGGATCAAAAGACACGAAAAACTGGTGATCTGAACAGTAGTTTTGGAGGTGGCGGTAGAAATGCCTTTCGCTGGTTTCGAACCGAACGACTCCCCCTCTAGATCCCGGGCAATTGACGAAGTTAAACTCACTAGAGACAGTTTCTTGCACCTAACAAACGAAAAGATGTAATTGAGCACGAAATCGAAACAATGACGTAGTGATATTTACCTCATGAATAGGGAGTGGGAGCCGATTGTCATCGTCGACTGTAGTTTTCATAGGGACGTTATTTTGAACCAATGATTTCGCTAGCTCCAAGGATGTGTCCGTGCTAGACATCGTACTTTGTGTTTCTTTCAAATTTGAGTTTTCACACTCTGGAACAGAATCAACGGGGTTTTCAGGCAAAGGTTCTGCGGAATTCCTCTCCTGGATTTTTTCTTCCGTGTTTTGGCTCAAAACGGCGTTCATAAGTGAGTCTTGCTGCTGCTGGGAGAAGTTCGTCGCCTGTAAATTGCCACCATCAGTTTTGGCACTGTCGGACGCATTCGAGGTAGTTTTGGCTTTAGAATTCTGCCCATCTTTAGATTCTTTAACCTAAAAAAGGATAACGTTGTTTAAAAATGGATAGGCTACAGTTGGGAAAAAAATCACCTTTGAACGGGGCTTCAGAGATTCAGCATTGTCGGCCTCTTGTTGAAACCCATGATAAGCGAAAAGATTTGAAACAGGCAATACTCCTCTAGAGGGCTTAAATATGTCATTGATAAAACGACACGAACCATCAGCAAGGTTTTCACTTAAAACGACAGAATATCTTAAAGCTTTGGCGCTTCCACATTGTTTGAATGTTGCTTCGAATTGTTTGCCCAGGGTGGCCTCAGTGAAACAAACTTTGTCTTGAGTAGACCAATCATTGGAATTCGTACCATCTTTCAGACAACACTTGTAAGCCTGGAAGGGCAGGTCGATAAATTCTTTTTCAATCTCTTTAACAAAGCTGATGGGGACCATTCGCCTGTATCCATAGTCTACAAATAGAATTTCGTATTCCTTGCTCACGACACACACAATTCTCCCGCGGTACCAACGGTTGTCACAACTGTACTTTGCGACGCAGGCCATACCTCCATTTGTTTTCAAAATAGACTTTTTAGACTCATCTGTAAAGAAAGCACAAAACTTTAAACTAAAGGGCAATTTTTGTGACGTCAAAATATATTTCTCACCAGCGTAGGCTGCATTCAGTCTTTCCATAAAACCCTGGAAGTAGTCTAAATTTTCAGCCAGTTGACAGTAGAAAGTGGAAGGGTCTACTGTATAGACTATTTTCACTGCCTTGGTTAATGATCCATTTTCATATCTTATTAGTGACTGCTTATTTGGATAGCGAAGAGGAACATTCCTTGGCTTGGCAATCAGGGAATCAGCGGAATCAATTACAGCACTTCCCTTTTTGATATTTTGATGACCATTAGGGGAAGAAGAAGATACAGCTCCACTGGGTTGATCAGGAAAAAAGTTCTATTTATAGGCAAAAAGAGTCACACATGTTTAAGAGTTTATTTCAGCATTGGAACAAAGAAATTAAGTGTGTCCTTTTCCTGTTTCAAGTGTACCTTTAAGTTAAAAAAAAACTTGACACATACACACTGAGAAGGCCAATTTTGTATAGCTAAGGTTGTTGATCATAAGAAAAGATTAAAAAACAATCTAACCTGTGCCTGAGATATTTGAGGTTCTTGACTATGTTGAACTGGTTCTTGATGTTCAAGCTTTTGTTTACAGCTTGTCAACAACTGTTCTGAATTACCAACATCAGGCCCTTCGACACTGTTTGGTGCTATAATCACAACAACAGAAAGGGAAAATTAGGAAGATGTCCAAATAATGGCACCATAGAAAGACAACAACAAACAGTTCACAGCTCAACACAACTGTATGACTGAATACAGTATATACTACAACAGAATCTTAAAAATAGCTTTACTGTCCGATTCCCGTACCAGAAAGAGTTTTCAAACTTTCTCTGTTTGACATATTTGAAAATTGTGTTTCCTTATTTGCCACTTGAAATCCCTTGCCGAGACACCGAGTTGTGAACGAGGTCCGCCATTGATTTCCGTTGCTTACCCATCCCATCTTTCCATCTTTCTCATGATTGGCTGATGGCTGTTTGCGTTAGATACTACTAGCGCCAAAAAAAGCGGTGAAATCAAACGGATGGAAAGAAAATTTAGTAAATTTATCATTGCCATTATCATTATTCGTAAATGCGGTGCAATCACTTAATGCATTTAATTTTTGTATCGTGATATGCTTCGGAAAATATTATAACTTTGCAAGCAGGAACAAAAGACGTCAGTGCGACAGTCTGCTTAAAAAAATTAACCTGTAATTAGTCGGATTAATTAGCGGTCTTAATTAGAGATATAAAAGTCGTGCTTGACATCAAATAGTACGCTAGAGCCGCATAGCAACTGACTCCCTTCGTCTCTGAATTGACTTAATTAGACAAAAGTTTCTGGATAAAACTATTTTGGCGTGCATCAAAAACCCGAAATATATTTTGAAAACCAAGTTCAACAGTTTTCAATCGCCAATTACTTGATTTGGGTCTATTAATCACGTTTTCAGTTAGCTTATGAGCAATAGCAGAGGGAAGAAGTTTGGTTGCTGCAACAGCATAGACATGTTTTAATTTTTACATTACTAATGACGGTGATGGCTATGTGGTTAAGGTGACGTGTGTCACCCGTCGGGAATTGGCGGTTAAAAGCGGCTTGGCACTGCTACTCGGATTCCCGATGATCTGTGAACCTAGCGGAACACGGATGATGACAGCATAGGCACAACACCGTCTATTATTTATTATTTTCGACTTTGGTTTTGATTTTCTTAACTATTATTGACGAGGAAGGAGAGGGTTATTATGGATTTTTCAACTCAGAGGATAGTGCAAAGGATTCCGAGAGTTGCATTTTTTCCCATTGCATTACATTCATTTCGAATTTTCCCACCTCTTGCATTTATTAAAAGGACAAGCTGCGCCCTCAAGCGGGGGGTCTCGGGTTCGAATCCCCAAATGCGAACACTTTTTATTGAATGAAATAACGCAATATATACATTTTCTGAAAGAATAAACTTTCAGCAGCAATTTAAGTTGCCTAATTGCATTTTCGGTCGTTTGATTGTATTGTTTCAGGATTTTCAAAGTCACTGCTGATTGCTGAACCGACCCGGCAACAAGGGAATCTTTTTCATGTCGTCTAGTCGCAGACTCGCAGAGTCGCAGCTCGCAGCAGGCAATAGCAATTTGAGTATTTGACCAATTCGCAATTTTAAATCTCAATCGGACTTTTGTACTTGGTGTATTCCCCTATTTGCTAATTTGTTCTCAGGGGAAGATAGGAAAAGCTGGCAAGTAAGTGTGAATTCAAAGAATTGGGCACTCACAAATTAATAAAATTTATTCTGACATAGGGAAAATGGCAGATCTAAGGCCATTTCAAAAACACTTTTTATCCATGCCGACATTGGGACGCAGTTTCAAGCTGGGAGACTTGTATAATTATCACACTGAGTCAGTTCTCAAAGGTAATTTTATATAACAGTAAATTTTTATGTAAAATTTAGTACTTCTTAAATTTTGGTGTACACCATATTTATTATACCTGTTTGGCTGTTTCATATGCTATCTGGTAACAAAAGTTAAATTGCCATTGATGCTAATGTTTGACATTTGATCTTAAATCCAGATGAATCTCTCCCTTGGAAATTTGCATGCAAATCTAAAAAATCCTCCAAGAGTTGTACTGAAGTCAGATTGGCGATGGAAAGTGATGTATTTTCCTGTGACAACATAAAAGAATCGCTGAATCTTGATAATCACCTCATGGCCAGCATCACAGTCGGACTCATCAAAGACTTCCATGGGGCAAGCAATTACATCAAACATCAACCAGAACTAGGCCAGGCCGCTGTTACCTTCAGCTGGACAGGGATCTCAAGAAAAAAGTATTATGATGACCTTCAGGGTCTCATCAATCAGGGCTATTTTTCCCTTCCTGATGATGGTGAAGAGTTGAAAACTAAAGCAACTCACCTTGTCGTGAGCGTTTTCTACGGAGCCCAAGCCTACTGTGTCTTCTCTCACGACCTTGACGGTAAAGAAGGGGATAAAGAGATTCTCAAGGAAGCACAGGAAAACTTGGCTAAAATCGTGGAAAGATTTGGTGAAGCAGGTAAACACAACCTAACCGTGGCCAACTTTAAGAAAGAGTTTGTCGATACAGAAGAAAAACATTGGCTCGCAAGTTTGAAATGCCGAATGTACCTCGACCTGCAAGCTAATCCTGTTGTCGAGTGCGACATCTTTGACGCTTACGCACAAATCCTTGGATTGAAAGATAAAATATTCAATGGTGTATTGGACAAGAAGAAGATGAAAGCCGTCCCCATCTCGGTCCAGATTTGCCCTCTGAACTTTTTCTTTAATTCAACAGAAGATTTGTCTGTACGTACCGGTTCCCTCTTCGACAACGAGTTGGTGCAATATCTTTGCCCAATTTTTGCCTATTTCAAGCGGATCATTGCTAGAACAGAATTTCTTTGCAAAAAGTATAGAAGAACAGATTGTTCTGCACTGCGCGAATTTGCTTTTACCGTTACGAAACATCAAGAGTTCTTGCAATCACAATGGAAAAGAGGTATTGAGCTCGCTCGCGCTAAATCTCATCCTGGTGTTCATCGCAAGAAAGTAACCTCCTTTTTCAGCCAAAATGAACTTGAGAAATGGCTCGACCTCAAACAAGAAGAATTTGAAATGATTGATATGATGGCCTGTGTAGCAGGTACTGGTGTTACCTTGTTGGCCGATGGAAATCAACTAGATCAACAACTATCAAGCAAGAAATATGCCCTCGTTCTTTTCGTTCCTCCGCTGGATGAAAATACCAATGAAATCCTTACAACATTAAAGCATAACAGTGAAAAAGTTGTTGCATACTTGAAGATAGAACGGAAAGAACCATCCTGGTACAGGCTCATATCCGAGCGGAAATACGTTTTGGACCGCATTCGCGAACTGGCCAGTTATGCGGAAAAGAACAAAGACATTGCTATCCAATGTCAGTGGATCACAACATTTAGCGAAAGCAGCAAGAAATTCGGTTGCGGTCTCTCCGTCTACGAAGAGGGAAAACTCGCGAAATCCAACCTGCGTCGACTGCCCGACCCTCCTTCGGGATTACGGATTCATCCATCCGCAAAGCGAAAGACGTCTTCCTCGTCTGTTTGTGTCGAATGGAACTACGCCAATCTAGGTATTCCATGTCGATTTTTGATTGAATATCGACTGAAAGGCAGTTCAAACTCTTGGGTGCAGCAGAGGACAGTCGAGCCGAACCAAACTCAGTTAACCATCAATTTCAAAACCGCCAAATCAAAAATGGAAATTCGCGTTGCAGCTGAAACTTGTGTCGGTCGCAGTGACTATAGCAGCGTCGTCGACACGTTATCAGCCCTCGATGACGATGTGGACATGGACGGTCCTTCAGTCGCTAAAAAGATTGCCGTTGAAGTTCATTTGAATCCTCCTACAAACTTGAAGGTGAAGCCGTTAACTGGAACTATGGTTCGACTGGAATGGACACCGCCAGTTGGAGAATTACGTCGCCTCATTTATCACCTGACGTACTGGAAGAAAGGAGAAAAGGGAGCAGCCAAGAAATGGGAATCTGGATGCGATTGGAAACGATATTGGCTGGATGGACTGGATCCGAAGACGACGTATGAATTCCACATTGCCACTTCAGTTGAATGGGGGCAGGAGATGAGCGAGCCCAGCGAAACAGTTGAATTCACAACGTTAGAAGAAGTCCGATTTGTCGACACATTTGTGAAGCGATGGAAGAAAATTGGCAACGAAAATGGCAAGGAATTGTACGCTGTCCCACTCACCAAATTAAAAGGACGATTGTCGACAGCCGAGCGCTTTGATTTTACCGAAGGAGAACACGTTACACGAATGACGGAGGAACGCCGCACCATCCTGCTACTAGGCGATTTGGGTTCTGGCAAAGCAAATCTAATCAATTCGATGATCAACTACATCTTTAATGTCAACTTAGAGGACCCGTTCCGTTTACAGCTGATCGATGCTCGTGAAGATGGAAATCAGGAGAAGGTGACTGTGTACAACATCCGCCACAGCGAAGAATCCCGCATCGAATATTCGCTGACCATCATCAACACTCCCTGTTTCGTTGAAAATGATTCCACCAAGAACCAGGAAATTACCGAAATGATCCGCAAGTTTATCGATGACCCGAATGGAATCCAGACGGTGGATATGGTCGGGATCGTCATGGATTCTTCAGTGCCGATCCTGATGCCTTTGCAACTTTACATCTACTGTTCGCTGATCACCATCTTTGGCAAAGACCTCGTCGAAAACATCCAGTTCCTGTTGACATCCGCCAACAATGAAGAAGGCACTTTCTGGAGCTCCGTCATCAATGCCGGCCTGGTAGTCCATGGGCCTTGGTTGCAGCAAGATGGTGAATCAAACTACCACAAATTTAACAGTTCAATTTTCTCTTCCGCTTCCGAGTCTGGCGACGTCGATCTAGATTGCTTCCGCCAAGGCATGGAATATTTTAAAACCTTTTTGTCGTCCATTGAAAATGGAAGGAAGACGTTGATGTCAATGGCCAAAGAGATGCTGGATGAGAATAAGCGCCTTATCACGGTTCTTGAACAACTCGTTCCTATTCTGGAGACTGATTCAATTCAGCTTTATCGACTGACGATAATGGAGAAACATGTTGGCAGTGAACTTCCCTTTGAATTGACCACAGCCGTGGCACAGAAAGTAAGTTTGCCGATAGGTGAATGTGCCACTAACTGCACAACATGTAACGTCACTTGTCATTCTATCTGCGGCGAGGATGGCGCCAAACTCTTTTGCGACGTCATGGATCGCTCTCAACCACTTATCGACCGTTCCTGTCGCGTTTGCCCGCGCAAATGTTCGTGGAAGACGCACGCTCACCAGCCATTCAAATGGGTCTACAACGAACAGGAGGAAATCACTTCTTCACTTGACATCAAGAAAACATACGAAACCCGGTGCGAGAAGGTTTTAACATCGGGAGAGTTGCTGGCGGCGCTACGGAGAGATATCCAGTCAAAGATTATGGAAATGTTGGAAACAATCGAAAATGGCGTGGAATTTATTAAGAAACTCGTCGACTTTAATTTCAAGCGTCAGAATGAAAGCTTCGACGTACAAAGTTTTGTTCAAAGCTTCGCTAGAACCATCGGTAAAATTGAGAGCTTTGATGGATTGTCATTAGGACAAATTTGGATCAGAATTGATACATTGTTTTATGTCCTTGCCCTACAATCAGCCAATGCAAAATTGTCGACAATGCCCAATTGTCTAGTCTTGCCAGACGAAGAGTCAGACGAAGAGTCAGACGAAGAGTCAGACGAAGAGTCAGACGAAGAGTCAGACGAAGAGTCAGACGAAGAGTCAGACGAAGAGTCAGACGAAGAGTCAGACGAAGAGTCAGACGAAGAGTCAGACGAAGAGTCAGACGAAGACTCCGAATAAGATGTGTGGTGATTTTATCTTCCTACTGCTATTTCCAATTTTCCAACGTTCAAAAACTGAAGAAAAAGTAAGAGCGTTCGCTTGACTAAGTTGTTTCACTATACAGCCATTATTTTTTATTGAGTGTCTTGCCTGTGGTGTTCTTTCTTGTTTTATTTGTTGGGTTTTATGTTTTTTAACCTAGTGTGCGCAATCCAGAGAAGTTAGAAGAGAAGTGTTGTCCAGACAATCATCTCTGGCGCATCCCTGGTTGGATCGCTTCTTTGTTTCCGCTATAGTTTATTTGCTCGGTTTGGTACTGTTTCTTTTTTAATGGCCCGACCAAGAACCTCGTTTTGTTCATTTTGTCATCATCATCTTGGATTCTTTGAA
Organism: Ceriodaphnia dubia; assembly: GCA_022539655.2. Lineage (NCBI taxonomy): Eukaryota > Metazoa > Arthropoda > Branchiopoda > Diplostraca > Daphniidae > Ceriodaphnia > Ceriodaphnia dubia. Next base: position 5,565,929 of record JAKUCG020000139.1, on the reverse strand, counting down.
TAAAGCTTCGTTTAGCAATTTATGTGCTGGTGATGCAAAAGTTTATTACAAATGGACCTGCATGGTGGAAAGAAAGCCACGACATTTAAACAATATGATAGCGTTTATCAATATGATTGCATATTTCGTGGAACGTAAGGGGTTTCCCCCCTGATCAGATCACCAATTTTATTTAGATCGCCTGATACCTTCCCGCGCAGGGCGTAGGCTACAGTTATCATCTACGTCCTCCAGGCTCCATTAAATTTCGTTTCTTTGACTGACTGATGACTTTCCCATCCCCATCCGTGATGCGTTCGTCGGCGTTACCGCTAGTTGTCGCTAGTTGTAATCTGCCTCGTCTTGTCGTCTTGCAATTTTCTCCGGTAGCCCCCGGTCCTTGACCTCATCGACTCGTCAAATTACCTCATTCAAGGTGATTAGTGTGATAGATTATATGTAAAAGGATATGACGAAAAAATTAACTCATAAACAAACACACGTCACGTCAGTCAAGTGAGTCGAGTTGCACATCGGATTGGGGCTAGGCTTAGTGGCTAGCAATGACTGATAGTTGTCGTCAGCTTGTTTTTGTGTCAATTTCTTGTTAAAATGGTTAAGTTTGCTGATTTGCTCTTTCTCATAAACTTCTTATTGGTTTCCAAACATATCGTCATTTCATAACGATGTATAGCCTACTGCTAGGTGGCCAAAAGAACATGAGCCTCTATTAGATGTATGAAGTACTTCACCTTTTGCAGTTATTTTTGCTGCAAGACATTGCTTGCCCCCACAATCTAGTTTTATTCCTGAAAAATGTTGAAGGAAATATCCATGAAAACATGTTCATTATTTCAGCAGTTCTGAGTTTCCAGATAACTGAACAGTAAAAAAAAAACACAGCTGTGTTTTGCAGTGGCCGAACCAGTGTCTGATTTCTGCCAAAGTGCCTAATGATTTTCTTAGTACTCCACCATCAAATATTATAGGTAATAATAAACAAGCAAATTATATTTTAACCCAAAATCAGTGTTTGCTGATTCTTAACATTTTGTAGATTCAGACAAACAATATGGCAAAAGATTTAGGGCCCTACAAACTTCACTCCATTTCGATGCCAGCACTTGGTCGCCTTTTTAATCTTGGGGATCTGTATGATTATAACAATGAAACCATTCTTAAAGGTAAGAGTAAAACAGTACTATAATGTGAACTTTGGCTTTACCTTAACAAAATGTATTGTCACTTGCTCATAAAATAACCTGTCTGTATGATATAAGATAGATCTCTGTCTGGTTTTGTTTGAAAGTTTTCTAAGAAAATGATTTCTTCTTATTCAGATGATCGATTGTCATGGGAGCCAGCCGAGTTGGTGTCAGCCACCCAAGTTTCCCACAAATTTGAAAAGCGGTTTACTTTGCAGAATGGCTTCTGTGTTTGCAATGAGAGCCTTGTAAAATCCACCGGTTTCAATCAACACCTGCAGACGAGCTTTGTGGTCGGCTTCATCAGGGATGCCCTAGGTGCTACTGTTAATTATATTAACAACGGTCCTGATCCAACTCAGGCCACTTGCACCATCATTTGCCGCGCTAAAATCACGGAAAAGAAGTTGGATCTTGTGTCCCTTGTCAATTACAAATTGCCACATCTTGTAGTTGACAATGAAGGAGAGGAACAACAAAGAGGCCATCAGAGAAGAAAAAGGCCGGAAGAGGAAGCCATCCATGTCGTAACGAGCATCTTCTATGGAACCGAAATATATTGCGTCTTATCCAACAGCACCGATGGAATTGAAGTCGACCAAGAGACACGCAAAGAAGTCGAAGAGCAATTATCGAAGTTTGCGCTCCAATGGCGAGACGCGTTGGACAGATTTGAAACTTTGAACGTGTTCAAGAAGCGATTCGGGCACGCAGACAGTTATTTCATTGCACAAATCAACTGCCAACTCTATACTGACCTCCAAACCCAGCCTAATCTCAAATGCGGCTTCTTTGACTCTTACAAACACTCGATGGAGCTGTTAGAAGCCATTTTTACATCTACGGAAGAGTCTGGAAACTCAAAAGCTATCCCCGTCGCCATACAGATTTGTCCTTTGCAAATTCTCGTCAATCCATGGGAAGTTGAAAACAAGATCACATATAACCACATTGACGACAGAGACGCAAATCGTTGTTGCAAACTTTTTGCCGAAATGAAACAAATTGTTGCTAAAGCAGAAAAAATTCACATGACCAAAGCACAATCGAAATACTCGTGCAATTCATTGAAAAAGTTTGTTAGTATCGTTGCCAAATACCAACAGATGCTGCAAACTAGATTGAGGAAGCGTGTCGCCAGTGTTCGTCAAATTGACCGCCAATACTATTATAGTGCCAGCGGTTCTATCTCGAAGGATTTGAGCAGAGCAGAGGTCCACCTACTCTTTAAGCATTCTCAGCTGCAAAATTGGCTGAACTTTAAAGAGGCGGAAATGGATATGTTGGAGTCGATTGCCAGCAAACTTGTAAACGGGATGCATTTCTCAATCGAGAAGCCGCAATTGGAACAACTACTACGGGAGAACAACAAATATTCCGCAGTCCTTTTCGTTCCACCACTGGGTAGGTGGACGAATTCGGTTCTCCGGTTTATGAAGAAATGCACCGACACAAAACGGATGCTGTTCATGGTGGATGGTTTGGATGTGAAAACTAATAAACTATGCAGCCATACGAACCAGAAGAATCAGAAAAAAGTCTTGAAGAAAGTAGGCGATCTGGTCAGTTTCGTGGAAAATAATCTGCTAATGTCGAGCCAAGTCAATTTCATCGTCGCTTTTGACTACACCACCACGGGATTTTGTTGCAGTTATTCCGTCTTCCAATCCGACCGACTCTTGAAGAACAAGATCCGTCGGTTGCCCGGCCCGCCCACCGGATTACGCTTTTATCTCCCATCAGCAACTCGCACTGCCAAAAGAGCTAAAGCTGCCTCTCCATCTTCTATTCTTGTAGAGTGGGACTATGAAGATCTTGGTTATCCGTACCAATTCGTGATCCAGCATCGAATGAAAGGCAGTTCCGATTGTTGGGTTCAACAGAGGACCACCGAGCCGAATCAGAACCATTTGTCAATAAACTCCGAGCCCGGGACTGCTGTAGAAATTCGAATTGCGGTAGAGACTTGCATCGGTGGCAGCGAATTCAGCCAAGTTGTCGACACGGAAACTGCAGAAGAAGACGTAGAGGAAGCCCAGCTGTTTCACAAAAACCACCGAAATGGCCTATTACCTCCGATTGGACTGAACGTCACCTCGTTATCTCACAACTCGGCTCTACTGCAGTGGTCACTTCCACCTGGAATCTGTCGCAATATTTCCTTTCTCGTCGATTTCTGGAAAGAAGGTGAAGATTACATACAATCCAAGAATGCCCGATATGGAGAAACCTCATGCACGCTGGAAGATCTTCAGACGGAAACTACGTATCTGTTGAAAATATCTACCGTTTCCGAAGATGATGGAATGAAAAGCGACTCCAGCGTTGTTGTTTCATTCAAGACTGAGGGTCGAGCTGTCCGATTTGCGGAAACTTTATCGAATCGTAGCGACAAGATAGGCAGAGAAAATGGCCTTGATATTTATGCTGTTCCCCTCACCGAATTAAACGGACGTCTAACAAAGGCAGAGCATTTCGTGTTTGGCGAACCGACCATGAAGAGAGAAGGACAAAAACATCGTACCATCCTACTGGTCGGCTCTTCTATTTCCGGAAAGACTCCTCTGATCAACGCCATGATCAACTACATCTTCAATGTCGACTGGACGGATACATTCCGCTTCGAGTTGTTCCGGGAGAGAGTTTACAACGATAAAAGTCGCGTCAACGTCTACGACATCAATCACGTTGACGGGTTTCGAATTGACTACTCGCTAACCATCATCGACGCACCAAGTTACTGGGACGACGAAGATCCCGTTGGCAATGAAGAAATCACCGAAACAATCCGCCAGTTTTTCTTTGGCAACAACTGCATCCAGGAAGTGGACATGGTCGGTTTTGTGATGGATTCTTCGATGCCTTTCTTGTTGTCTACTCATCTTTACATTTACTGTTCGCTGATGACCATATTTGGCAACAAAGTAAAAGACAACATCAACTTTCTCTTCAATTACGCCGACGGCCATCAAGATCCGCCATTGCTGAGTTGCCTCTCCGATACCGGTCTGATGACAGGGCAGCATCAGGCTCTACATTATAAGTTTGACAGCTCGACCGTTTTCATTTCCAACAGCGTTCCAGACTGCATCGAAGCCAAAGATTTCTCTTGGTGCATGGAGAATTTAGAGAAATTCTTTTCGTCGCTGTCGTTGACGACAACAAAGTCGATACCGTTGTCGAAACAAGCGCTGGAGCAGAAGAAACGGCTGGAATCAGTAGTGCACGGACTGATAGGTCGCTTGAATATGGAGTTAAAGAAATTCCAAGAGTTGCAAGGAACGAGAGATGCAATCATCATACCATCATGGAACGTAAATGGCACCGAGGTCGAAATTCGTGTGACAGTAGCCAAGCCGAAATTTGTCCCTTTTGGCGAGTACGCGACCAACTGTTCCGTGTGCAGAATCACTTGCCACGATGTCTGCAGCGTCGAAAAGGACAAATTCGACTGCGACGTCATGGACCATTTAATGCCAGAGGAAACCCGCACCTGTCGCGTTTGCGAATGCCCTTGGAACGTGCACTCTAACGAATTGTTTCAATGGGGTTTCACCCTAGAAGAACAAATGACAACAGTTGGCGCCATTAAAGAAAAGTATGAAACACAACTCCAGAAATCGTTGACTAGATCCAAAGCTATTGAAGCAGTTAATGAAGACATTGGCGCCAAAGAGAACATTTTAGTGCATTTGCTCGTGAAGGTTTTGCGCTCCATCAGCTTGGCAACCGAAATAGCCCAGAAACTAAATTGCTACACGAAAGGGCAGTACACGGAAGTAAGCAAGAAAGTCAACGAGGTTGTGATGCACCTCATGCTCGCAAAATACGAAAGGATTCCCTTCGACCACGTTTCCAATTCCAGCTGGAGAAGCCTATTGTATTCGATTGAGAAGCTTGCTGATGATGTAAAAAGTGGACCACTTACGGCCGTTGACGAAAAGTTGTTGAGTGACATTGAAAGGAGTTACCACCTTCATGTTTTCAACTCCCGTGCGGAAGAAGAAGAAGCGGAAGATGAAGACGAAGACGAAGGAGAGATGGAAGAAGATGGCGAGGATCTTGAATCGACGGAAAGTGATCAAGAGACGACCGAGACGGAGGAAGAAAGCGAAGAGAGCTTCATCAGCGGCCTCACTTGTTCTTCTTGTGGATACGACTATTTAGACTCGGACGAAATCGATTCGGACTGGTATTTTTGAAACATTTTTTGTCAATGCAACTATTGGACTATGATTTTTAAACAAACCTTTGTCATCGTTACTTTATGTTTACGTTGTTCTTTGATATTTCTATGTTTTTGACCTTTTAGTGTGGTTTTAATTGCCTGATTCTTTCACGCAAGCCTCGAGTCAAAATTTATCTGTATTTCACGCCAATTTTTGGTTTCAGAGCACAAAATTTATTTAAATAAAAATTACTTACGCGCATTTTTATTGACTATCTCTCATGGTACCAGGCGATCTATTCAATCTAAAGAAAATTGGTGATCTAGAGTTGCGAGGTAACCTCTTTTCAAGAATCTTTGAGGCATTATCCAACTCGTGCTAAAAACACATTCCGTACCGTCGAAGGACGGGATGAGATCGACTGAGAGTCAAATCCCAAGGTGTATTATGGCCTAATACTGTTAGAATACCTGCGGTTAATCGCTTTTAATGACCCGGGCAACCCTATCTCCCCAATTTTCTGATATCCCTATCCTTTTACATTGCCACATGTCAATAGCCATTTTTTACGTTATTGACATGTGGCAGCCACATGTCAATAGATTTTACGAAAATTTTCTTGAGATAAAAATGCATTGGAAATTTCAAAGACATGTTTCGGTTTGTTGATACGTACACTATTATTGGTTTCAAACCGAAGGCGGAGTTCCACCCGACAAAATTCAACTCCGACAAGGGGTCGACTCAACTCCGACAGGGTCGATTTAACTCCGACACGGGTCGATTTAACTCCGACACGGGTCGATTCAACTCCGACAAAACGCGATTTTCCCCCGACAGGGGGAATCGCTATAGCGATTCCGCATTTTGGATAGCGATCCCTGGATTTAGTGTGTATGGGCTCCCGCGCGTTTCTCGTTATGTATAAAGAAACGCTCAAGGGATAATAGCAAATTAAACCCACCCTTTTCAAATTGAAGAGAACTTAACCTACCCTTTTTGCTTTTGTTGCGGACGGGAAAAGGAAAGTTAAGAATCCAATGGAAAGATTTTTGCCTGGGGTATTTGGGTTGTAACATCGTCGTGATCACACGCAAGGTTTCATCATTTAGGTCTTTCCTTACGATCACATCATTTGTTTCGTCTTCGTACTTTCAATAACTGCTCCCCTCAGTGCGGTTTTTTAGTTTTAAATTCTTGTTTTTGAAATGGTGGATCCACAAGCTGGCTTTATAAATGTGAGGAAATTACCAGGAGATCGAGATGGAGCTACCCATTACGTTACGCAAGACGACATGATTTACCTCGTGGAAAGAAACAGGTTAGACTACTTTTTAAACTGTACTTGTACTTTGAAACCGTTGTTAACTGTTGTACTCCATGTAAAGTAATCTATAAAACTAATATTCTTATTTATAGGGACCATGTTTGCTACCTACATTGTCGTTTAAAGGAGTCCCTTGATTGTGGCAGCAGAATGATATTGAGAAATGGTGTGTACACGTTGACTGGAACTGCTCATAACCACGGCGCGGAAACGCAAGAATTAAGAAGAATTGCCCTAGTTAATGAATGTGTCACTGCAGCTGCTTCTCAACCCGGTAACCTGAGTGATATCTTCAGGGAAATTCACCGGAACAGGTATAAGTTTTAGTGTTGCTTCGTTATCTATTATAAATTTTTTTAAATACTATTTTTTACATCGTAGTTACGCTGATGTGCCCGCTGCTTTTGATATCGCAATTCAAAAAAAGATGCAGACAGCACGAAAAAAGAACGGACCTGCTCTACCAAAATCTGTGCCCGAAGTTGAGGAAATATTAACTCGATTTGAAGAATATGGGTAAGAAAGTAAACTACAATAATATATCCTTTTTGTTACTCATTTATATTTACTTTATTTGCAGAAAAACTCACGAAGGAAAGAGTTTCTTCTTGCCAAGGGATGTTGGTTTCACTATGGACAAGCAATTTACCGAAAAGCTAGCGAGATTGGTTTATCTCCTTTTGGAACGGAGTCACTCAACCCGACAGTGTCCCGCAGCAGTGGGAAGGAATCGGCGTTCCTAATTCTTCAGCTGTAGCAGACCTACCTTGGATCGCCGATCCTCAATCAACTACTGATCTAGTACACTGGAATGGGTCTTCATTTTGGAACGGAGTCACTCAACCCGACAGTGTCCCGCAGCAGTGGGAAGGAATCGGCGTTCCTAATTCTTCAGCTGGGATGCGTTAAGTGACTATGCCAGGCGTGTTGATTTGGCTCGATTTACAGTGTTGCCAAGTCGCATAATTGCGCTAAATGCGCAACATGTAAAAAATAAAGCTGATTTCGGGACTGTAAATGATAGAATGTATAGCTTGCACGAATTACCCATGGGGCAAATAATATCGTGGAATTTCGCGTTTATCGACTGTTGCGTCATGTCAAGTGCAAAAATTTAAACTCGATGGAATTACTGCCTCAAATTCAAGCATTATTTTCCCAATTCATTGGATTTATTCAAATTATTGATGAGGATGACGAGGGCGAAGAAATTTTACGATTGCTTCTTCGGCGCCGATCGAGATTTATAACCAAATACCTTCAGCGTCGAAGAATAACGATGGAACGAATAGAAATGGGAAGAACCGTTTATTTTACCACGTACGTCAGCACATGGTATAACGAGTATCCTGAATTACAGTTTCAGAAAGATTTTCGATTTACGAAGACAGCTTTTAGGGTATATAGATAATAGATATGAATCAACTAAAATTTCAATTTCTTTGAATTTCAATTTCTTTCTCTTAAGCGATTGATTGTGAAAACAAGCCCTGCTATTATAAGTGGTCTTTATGGATACAACGGGATCCCTGTTTCAGATAAACTCCTGATGGTTTTGTGGACACTAGCTAATCGGGAAGCATACCGAGTCCTTGGTCGTCGTTTTGCTCTCAATCGGGGTACCTAACTACTAAATTTAACATATTGAGCCTTTTTAAAGTTTTGAATAACTAGGGAATGTTCACTACATTGTTATGAAAACTTCCCGGGCAATAGCGGGGATTGCCGATCAATTTATCAAATGGCCAACGATTGAGGAGTGTGCTGAGTTGGCTTCTCAGTATCGACTAGCTGACACAATAGGCACGATTAATATTCGAACGACTTAAAAAAATACTTATTGTAAACTTTTTTTTTTGATTTCAAGCTGCCCTTGATGCGTCCGAATTGGAAATTAGACAACCACTCTCCCAACTTATGGCATATACGAGTCGGAAATGCAAAACAACGGTAAAAGTTCAAGCAGTGGCGACAATGGATCTATGTTTCATCGATGTAAGCGTCGGTTGGCCCGGCGCAATGCACGATTCTCGAATTTTCCGAAATAGCTCATTATCTACAGCATTACGCCGCAACCTAGACAACAGTCCCTACCATCTGATTGCCGATTCTGCATATAGCCTTGGAGAGAGAGTTATAGTTAACTTTAGGAACAATCGAGATTTAGAAGAAGTATAATCTTATTAAGAGATTCTCGGTTGAAATTTTATCATTTTTTTTGTACAGCATGAAATTGAGTTCAATAGAATTCATAAGTTGGAACGGCAGAACGTTGAACGCGCATTCGGTTTAATGAAGATGAAATGGCGTCGTCTCAAGTTTGTAGACGTTTTTTTGATTGAAAATGCCCATACAATAATTATGGTTGCCGCCTGTCTACACAACTTCGGCCTAATGCACGACGATTGGATTGACGATGCACCTCCCATTCAAAGAGAGCCCATTAATGAAGCTATTGACGAAAATTACAATTCAGATGAAGATGAAGAGGATGAAAGACGGGGCTTCGAAAAAAGACGCACAATGGCAGAGGAAATGTTGTAATAAACTTGAAACGCCACAATACATTTGAACTTAAGGACAGATTGATAACTGAGATTATACAATTCAAAACAATCAATCAACTATTGGCACGTCAAAATACATTTGAGCTTATGAGTCGATTGAGAACTGAAATTATACAATTCAAAACAACAATCACATCTTAAGGTTTCACAATGTTCTTGTAGAACTCGGAGGATCAGGCACATTTCTATAAAAAGTTAAATATTTAGTTAGCAATACGCTTGCCACATTGTTAAATCTTCGATCAAGTTTACCTTTGTTGATTCAAACTGGCAATAATAGCTGCTGAAACATCTTGAAAAGATTTGGCTGCTGCAATCATCGCCTCATCTTTTCTTTGGCGAGACTCTGTTTGATCTTTAAATGTCTCCAAAAGTTTCACATCGAATTCTTCTTTTTTCTTTTCTAGATCAATTAGACGCTCTAACGACTCAGCGTTTGAGATGCGGGTTTTTTTCTTTCTCTGGAAACGAGGTTCATGTTCTTCGTCTTGTCGTTTTTTCTTTCTACTTGACATTCCACACGCGCCAACATCTTGCACGTGTTCCAATGTGTTTCTATCATCATCCCCACACAAATAGTGCATTTTTTCATAAAAAGGCCAGGGGGTTCTTCTGCCAGGATCCTTACTTAAGTTTTCTCTAATTTGAGTATAACGCTCCTTTAAAGATTTCCATTTGGCCGAACATTTTGCCGAGCTATAGACTGCGTCGTTTTTTTCCATTAAAGATGAAACCTTTAAAAAAGAAAATAATCAAATAAGTTTAACGTTCGCTATAATTTTATCTTTGTACATACATCTTTCCATATAGCTTCTGTTTTCTCACTCTTTTTCTGAAATCTAGCTTCAAATTTTTCGTAGCACGCAAGCAGCAACAACACATCTTTCTCAGGCCATCGAAAAGTATTACTCTCTTTCTGTGACGAAGATGCTTCGTTGGGCGGTTCCTGAGATGAAGTTGTTGCTGCAGGCTGATTCTTCGATGAAGATGTTGCTGCAGGCTGATTCTTTGATAAAGATGTTGTTGCAGGCTGATTCTTCGATGAAGTTGTTGTTGCAGGCTGATTCTTCGATGAAGATGTTGCTGCAGGCTGATTCTTTGATAAAGATGTTGTTGCAGGCTGATTCTTCGATGAAGATGTTGTTGCAGGCTGATTCTTCGATGAAGATGTTGTTGCAGGCTGATTCTGTGATGGACATGTTGCAGGCTGATTCTTTGATAAAGATGTTGTTAGGGGCTGATTCTGTGATGAACATGTTGCTGTGGGCTGCTGCTGCAATTTACATGGTGTAACAGACGTTTTCTGTGACGTTAGGTTTGGAACAGCCTTCAAAGAAGAAATTTAAGTCAATGAAACGGTTAGTTTTAGATTACTACTTCTCGTTTACCTGTGAGTAAGTAATAATTGGAACACCAGTGGGACGTATTGAGTTACCAGTTGTTTGAGATCCATTTTGTATATTGATTTGTTGCTCTGGAACATTCACAGCAATTGGAATGGGCAGCTTCGTATAAATCTGCTTGCTAAGTGGAGTAGCCTAGAAAACAATCGGGATGAGCAGATAGTTTAAGGACATATGGGAACAAATACCTGTGATAGACGAATAACTTGGGCAGCATTTGGTATCACTACATTAGGAAGTATTTGAGCTCCACGAGGTTGGTTGGCTGGTTGTTGTATAATATTCCCAGCATATGTAAATGGTAGTCTCGAATAGATTGCCTTGGCCACGCGGACTGTCACGAGACGTGGGCCTTGCACAACCTGCCTCAATGGCCCTAAACAAATACATTTATTAATATCACAAATTTTACTTTATAATTTGACAATTATACTTACTTATGGAAGCACTAGATACATTTCTAAGTGTAAACTGTCCGTTCGGAACATTGAAAACGGGAGGGACGGCTTTCCTTGGATCCTGCGACATTTTTAGTCTGCTTTTCGAAAAATTTTGTGGAATAGTTGAATCAATGCGGAATAGACGTTGCCATTTAGTTTTTTCTCGCCCACGCTTTGGCTCACGCGGCCCACGCTTTTTGTAAGCCTGAGAAAAAGGAAGCTTGTTGTGGCGCTCGCTTGAAATGCAGTGATTGAACGAAATTGAGTCACGTGACAAATCTGGCAACCCTGATTCGCTACTTTCGAGCTTGGTCACTTAACGCATCCCTGTAGCAGACCTACCTTGGATCCCCGCTCCTCAATCAGCCAATGAACATATACCAATAAACGAGGTCGAACGGCAGCCGTGGATAGAATTTGATCCGTTGGCATCATCGGTTGATTCAAGGTACAAATTGCAACAATTATTATAATGTATATACTATGAACTGAACAATGAATAATTTCAACTTAAATCTAGAATTATGACTGGTGACGAGGTTGGTGACTATGTATGGCTAAACATGTCCCAAGGAGTAAACGACTCGCAAAGCTCTACACAACTGATGCTAGAGCGTGCCGCATCCATTCGGCCGTTGGTCCCAGCTCCAATCTCCAACCAAGACACTGCTCCCATCTGCAACCAAATATCTGCTCCCGTCTGCAACCAAATATCTGCTCCCGTCTGCAACCAAATATCTGCTCCCGTCTGCAACCAAGTATCTGCTCAGCTACGCTCGGCTGATCATTCACATGCTGGCAGCAAGTCAGGTAAAAAGCCTCGAGGTCGACCGAAAAAAACTTCTTTGGACGTAGACCCGTCACCGGCTCGAGGAGTTAAAAGAAAAACTTCAATCCCATCAACACGCACAACAAGAAGCTCTAAGCGTCCTTCTTGGTTAGTCGACTTTGAGGAGTAAGGTCTGTTTTTTAGTTAGGTGTTGTTTATTTACTGTTATTTACGCTACTCAATTTAAATTCAAATTTTTTACCGATGAATATGATTTACGTTAATTTTTGCGTTTTCATTTTTTTACTTATTTTCTATTTTTCTTGACTTTGACTTAACAAACTAAACTGGATTATTTCTAAAACTTTTTTTGATATAATGTCTTTCTGATTGTGTGCTAATTCATGACATTAGTTAAATCTAGTATTGTTCTATACATGTGCAAGACAAATATGTGTGCGAAAAAGTGACACATACAGCAATACAAACGTATTTGGAATTTCGTTTTTGCCTGTCGTTTTTGCCTGTCGGGGGAAAATCGCGTTTTGTCGGAGTTGAATCGACCCGTGTCGGAGTTAAATCGACCCTGTCGGAGTTGAGTCGACCCCTTGTCGGAGTTGAATTTTGTCGGGTGGAACTACCCTTCCCGCCTAAATTCATCTCGTGCGTTCATTTACGTAGGAAACTGATGTATCTGGTTGGCAAAAACTTAAAAAAAACTTTCGGTGATCATTTATTATCTGTGATGTTCCGCTCGACAAGCTATATAAGAAATTTGCTATTATTTATTAGAAAACTGCGAAAACTGAGTCCTTTTGATTACAGCGCATAAAGTATAGCATTCATCAAAGCCGATTGAATGATATTACTGGCAATACATTCAAGTAAAAAACTACGGAGACGGTTTTAGCAGTATAGATGTGCTTTTGATTGGAGTAATGACTTTACCGGCAACTCCTTTTATATCCTTCTTCTTAATTCGTGCAGGGTATATATTCACACATTGCGTAAAGGCGAATGAACGGTTCGTTTTTCATGACTTCACACATATTGTTAGGAACGGAAGGTCTCAAATCACCAAAAACTAAGGGAATTCTACTCGAAAGGGTTCAATTAGTTTGATTAACTAGCTACTGGCTCAGAAGCGGACTGAAAATTCAAAGTCCTCCGGATAAGTCGTCTGGCCATTGCGAGTGCCAAGCACCGTCTAGCATCAAATCAACTCTCCGCATCGATCATCGCCAATGTCATCGTCTCGCGAACGTCATTTTCTGTCTGGACAAAGGTCTGGTTAGGTCTCTCGGGATCAAGGGGAAGGAGCATTTCATTCCGGGAATCGACTACTTATTTCTTAACAAAAACAAATCAAATCATAACAATATATAACCGTGTTCGTCATCGGAATCAATACCGGTCAGCTCTATCTCGCCTTCGTTTGCTTCGATGCGCAAATCGCCTTTACAGTGGTCGCGGACGATTGTACTCTATAAGTAAGATTATCGGAAAATAAATTATAGGCTACCTTTTATCGGAAAATTAAATTGCACCCTAAGAAGAAGTGTCCACAGATAGTAGACATCCTACTAGAGTACTAGATATCCGGTCTCTAATAGTTACTGGGACATGCAGCTGAATCCTTGGCAATAAAAGGCTAACTGAATGTCGCCCCGTAGACGAGTTTGAAAATTAATTTAACATATTCTACCAGGTGTGGGGCTTGAACCCACAACCCCATAATCGGGGACCAGATCTTAAGTCTGGCGCCTTAACCACTCGGCCAACCTGGTTGATGGTTATTTCATGTTTGATAGTTACCTTAATCAATGAATAGAAAAGAAATTTGCATGAATCCGAGTGTGAATCATTAATAGAAACGCATAGTTCACGGTCTGCCTTTCTTGGCTTCTTCGTATACGAATTGCTCATACTGAGCTTAGAGACTTGCCAGATCCGTTCGTCTTCGTCATCATTATTTTTTTAGGTCTATATATCAGTTGCCCGACGTTCCGGACCCAAGCGTTCCGGCCTCAAATTAATTTAAGGTAATCAACATATCGGTAGCAAATCAAGCAAAAAAAAGGATGAAAGGTATAGTTGCAATTGGTAACCAGGGATGCAGTCAGAAGAAGTATCAGCACGACTACCGTAGGCTATATTAGGACTAGTCCTATAACATATACTGGACCACATTAAAGATTCGTGCGATTTCCCATACTTTGGAAATTACGTTAATTACCTTACTCTGTGGAGAAAAAACAGAAAAGAAGACCATACAATAACCTATAACGAACTATAGAGTTCATTTTTTAAAATATAAACAAACGTAACCTAATAACAAAATCCCTTCGGTGAAACCTTCGGGCTACAGTACCCACCCGAAGTAATGGGACGACCCCCTTTTTTCGCCGTTTTAACACGGGCGCTTATGGCGGGGTTTTTATTTTATTAAAATTCGGAGAATCGAGCTAAATTTTTGAAAATTGGGGTATGCCGTGCCACCCCCATGACATATGAATAGTAAAAATCCTGAATTTTTCCCATCAGCGGTTTCAGAGTAAACGTATAGTGCATAAATATCGGGACACCCCCTTTTTCCCTACTGCTCCCATGTAAAAAAGGAGATTTTAAAACGTGATTTTTGACAAGAAATATTTTTGTTAGGAAGTCGCTGATTTTTTGTTAGATGAAGTTAACATCTAGATCTTGTAATTTATGTGTAGGTTCTACGTGTTTTTTTTAAAACAAGTTAATGGTTTTTTTGGCGTCTTAAGTTTTAAGGCCATTTTTCCCGTCGTTTTCCCCCTCGCCCATGGCTAGGGGTACGACGGGAAAAATAAATTCATTCAAAATAATAGATTCTTACCGAATCGGCTGTTTACCGTATGAAACGGTGACAAAAAATACTTTTTAAAGGACAAATAAATTGTTCCAGAACTGGTTTTCAAATCTTATAGGGTAAAGCTGTGAACTCCGGACACTTTTTGGCCGATAGGCTTCCTTATGGGAAACGTGTGCATTAAGAATCTTCAATTGTCGGACGTTTCCCATAAAAGTCGGACATTTCTGCATTTTTCGGACAGAGCTAATTTAAAAAAAATAATTATCTCATTCGATTCAGTTTTTGATTCTGAATAGAATTGCCGTCATGACATTACTGAGGGTGTAATAAAAATTTCCCAATAGAATTCGATTTAAAAGAACCAAAACATTGGCCTGTCAAAACAAAACTTGTCTGCTAGCCTAAGATCGACAGAAAAACAACACTTGTTTCCTTAAATGCGCCGAAACGGCTTCAAATAAGATGAAAACATCGGGTATAAATGGATTCCTCATAAAATTATCCGTCGATTGGTGTATACCCATTCTAGAAATTTGAAAATCTATAATTTCCTTGAAGGTGTCCGAAATTACTAGCTGTCAGTCCAAAAAACGCAGAATGACAGTTCTTTTAAAATTCCTAATAAAATACTAGAATTGGCCATTTACTACTTAAAAACTATACTATTTTGTAGAATTTTAAATTCTCTATCATTTAGTATAATTAGTTAAGTGATTCATTGATTTTTTATCTTATATTTTTCATTTGCCGTTTTCGTTCGACCTACTGTCCAACACAGAGCTCAAAAACTTAGCCTCCAAGCATAACTGTTAAATTCTATTTGTCAATTTCTAAGTCACTAGGAATAATTACAAGATGCCCTTTAGCCCATTGGTGCGTTTTTGTGATTATTTCAATGTTCATTTATCGGATGTTTTAAGAAACGCCTCGTTCAGTTTCAAACACGCATGCAAAAAAATCGAATTTTTTGGCCGAAATTTGCAGAGTTTTTGTCCTGTCCGGATTAAGAGCTTTACCCTAATGTCAGTAGTTCAGTAGTCTTAGTCAGTTTACAAATATGCTTGTACTAAATCAAAAGATTCTGCAGTGCGCAATTGAAAAACAATTCATATAAAGACTCGGAATATTACAGTATTTTCATTTAGAATCCCTAAGATTGTTAAGAGAATAATAAAAATCAGCAAGTTGTCAATTTCATTTTCCTCTTGCATACTGTTCGAGTCCTCTTAGACTTTTTTCGTTACCATTTATCCTTTATATTTTATTTTCGTTGGTTGTATATTATATTATTACCATTATCATGAGTTCGATTTGTCAAAAGGAGCCGATAAGAGTGAACTTGTAGGCAATAATGGTACGGCTTTTTCAGTACGTGTATTTTAGCGTCTGTTTTCCAGTTCGCTAATTAAACCTCAATGGCTATTACGGTCGAAAGTGTAGATATGCTTATCACATTGTAATTTTGCTCAGATTTATCAGATCTATTGCGTACAGATTCAAAAGTAAAATTACATTGAAAACAAGACCCTGTCCAGGTACTCCTTCGGGTTTTTTTTGTGTAATTTGGCGTAATATATGTGTAAGGTCTTGAGTCGAGAACCACCAACAAATATCTTTAAACCAAGTTGTAGACGAGAAACACGTTTTCAAGAATAGGAACATCGAATTTGAAAATGCGCGCGATCAACTCATACTTTCAATTAAGAACCCAAAACACGATCTTTGAATCCAATACATTTAAAGCACCAACACACATAAAGCCGTCCATAATATTCTCAGGGTTGGGCCGCGCTCGGAGCGCGATCACGCTCATCGATTTTTCAAAAATTCGAGCGCGCTCGCGCTCACGCTCGCCAATTTCAAAATTGAGCGCGCTCGTTTTTTTACTTAAATAAATTTAAAAAGAACTTGAAGTTGAAGTATCTTAGACCAAAAATTTCTAAAAGGGTTGATCAAAACTACACAAAAATGAGCGCGATCAAAACAGAGCGCGCTCACGCTCGCGTTTTTTAAAACTGATCGCGAGCGCGAGCGCGCTCACAGCAACACGAGCTCGCTCGTAAGCGCGCTCAAAAAAGATCGCCGTCGTCCCAACCCTGAATACTCTAATAAACGAGTAAAATCAATTGATCTAGTAAAGAATGATCTTCTAGAACTAATGGAATTAAGCGGAATGTTTTTACAATAAAACGCCGCTTTCAAAACAGGTATCCCCGTCTTACCCAACATTCTATATTTATATATTTTTTTATCGTTTTACTTCTTTTGAATATTTAATGGCAATTATTATTTAAAATAATGAATTATCATTCTGGTTATTCTGTAATGCAACTATTAGTAGAAAAATTAATGTTATTGTTATTATTGTTATGTTATTATTGCAGAAGTTTAGGCATGATTGTAATTCATATTGCTTTTCTTGGTTTTCTGCCTTAAATTTTGTGGTTTTGTTCATTCGTTCCCAAAATTGGACCCCGTTCCCTCAAAGAGTCTGAAACCTAAGAAACTAGTTCTTAGTCATGATTTTTGAAGTTTGTGTTTGTTTTAATTTTATTTACTAGTTTTAACTTATTACACTGTCTTAGGTTCCCTTATATAAGTTTGAGCTATGATTAATTAATACAACCAACGTTCCCAATTCATATCACCTTTTTCAGAGACCGTTGACTATCTAAAATCAAGACTGCTAAATTGTAAATCCACTTATGACTTAATCTTGCAGAATATTTGTTTTTCAAATATTAGCTGCAATCATCTGAACAAATTCTTAGATAGTATTGATCAATGGTTACAGCTAGCTAAAAATATGCCCCCCGTTCCCAAAGAGTTTAGACATGACTCAGTATTAATGGGATGGAAGGTGGTTTTCAGCCATTATTTTATCTTCATCAGATTTTTTACTGCTATTTAACATATTGATAGTGTACAATAACTAAATTGAAGAAGGCTTCATTAAAGCGAACACTCCCATTCACCAAAGAGTTTCCAAGTTAAATGCAAATCTTCTGCCAAGATTTGAAAAAGTACTCGAATTTAAAATAGTATTGCTAGCCCTTTGCTGTAGTTGTCCTAAGTGGCATTTATAGTCCCAAACGATTAATTACGCATATAACTATTTAAAAAAGTATAATATTACAGAAAAGTAAGCCGGCTGATTGATGGGACAAATAGCAACAAGTCTATACCGAAAATTTGAACGAAATCGGTCAAAAGGTTTAGAAGCCTATAGCAAACTTCTGAACTTGAATAAAGGCTCTGGAAGCCCAAGCCGGAGAGTATTGAAGGGTGGGGTAACATGCTCCTCCCCCTTGTACACGAATTCTGGGCATTTTACTTTAGAGCCTTCGGAAATATACAAGTATATTACCCTCAGGGATTAAAAAAATAAGTCGACGTAATTGATTATTAGGGTATTTCAGATGTACCCTGTTAAAAAGAGTATAATAGATCAGGAGCCACCACGGAAATGACGTTGTCATCCTTTAATTTGGTTTACCTTTGATGGGTAGAAAAAGGTTAGCTGTTTTCTTCAAAAACCCGAAACACCATGTTGTAAAGAAGCAAGGACTACACTCTACCAACTAGTAGTTAAAATGGATTCCAATACTAATGAGCTACCACGTAGTACACCCACCTACTTTAATAAAAAGTAGGGGGTATACTTTCGACTAATATGACACACTACTATCAAAAGTATAAGGCATTCAGCTCTATGGATTTTTTCGAAAAAGTAGCGGATTTGAGCTTATTTTGAAAGAGTTAGGGTACCAAACCCCATACCCAACATTTTCCCAATATTGAAAAACTCAAGGTTACGACCTTGAGTTTGAGTATACTTTACTTGCGTTAACCATAACCTTAAAAAGTTCTTTAACTCAATAGCGTCTTATTGCTTCAACTAAAACCAATTCAAATACGTGGCCTTGACTTTTATTTTGTCGAAAAGGTAATCGATCGTCATTAAAATTAATGCATTCAAGTCGATCATCATGAAAAATCATTGAAATTATTGAAATTCAAACGGCAAATATCAATAAATTGCTATGAAAAAGTTGTATTCAATCCCATCACGATATCATTAGTTATCGTCAGTCACACTATTAATCGGAACAACCATGGCATCCAACTGTGATTTCATATTCAAACAAGTGGGGACAATTTTTGGATTGACTTGAAAAATGATCCCATCAAAGAACTTATAAAATGTGTTGAGCCTCTTTGGGAAGACTAAATGAAAAGTGTGATAGGAGCAATACAGCACTTTAAATGCGTGTTCAGTTGATTCTCCACATGGGATAACAGTGTTATCAACCACGAGATTGTAGCTTATTGGCTACTGCATGCTACCGAGACAGATCAAAAAAGGGTGATTAGGGTAGTTGTTATCTCTTGTTGTTTCCTCTTCTAGTTCCCGCATATCAAAGTTCGGCTATGCTGTTGTATCTGAACTGGGCTTTACTACCTATTTTACTGTCACGTATTCACTGGCAATTCCTTGCTGGGGTTGCGTACTGTCGCTACTATCACTTTACTTTCATATGTTTTTCGTTTTTAACATCTGATATAACGCGACATGACTACAGTGCTTTGGTCGCGACATGCGACATCTACCTTAGTTTCTCAAATGAATTTTCAAGTTTTAAAAGACGGTGTTTCTGATCTTTAAGTTGCTAGCTTATGCTGCTAACCACTATGCTACCGAATACATCTGAACACTGCCTTATTTCTTTATATACACTTTCAGTCAATTTCAATTAATATTGGGAAGTTCCACGTGAAAACGTGCAAACCATGACGCGGACCCAACGGCAAAAATTTTTTTATTACAATTATTTTGTACTATATGGTAGTATAAGAAATAACGTCTAAGGATTTCGAAAAATATTTACGCGTTATGCATCATTCACACTAGAGCGTAAGAACTATTATTACGTTTCTACATTTCTACGTTTCTAAGTTCTTACGGAAAAATGTAGTTCACACAAGAATTAAATGTAGAAACATAATAATTCAAAAATTAAAAAACTCGAAAACGGAAGCTAAAAAAGCTTATGTTAAAATTGCTCTAGACCAATTTTAAGATAAGAAATTCAACGTAGAAAATACTTTCAATCGAAAAAAAGTGGTTGGAACAGGCTTCTGTTGGCCAATTCTTTTTCTATTATTTTCTCGTGTTCATCACGTGTGATTGAGTTCTTGCACTATTTGAACTACATTTATTTTGTTCAAGCGATTTGATTGAAAAAAACAAAGTGAAATGCCGCCAACAGCTGCTCCAGTTGCAAAAAGGGCAGTTGGTCGACCAAAAGTGAAGAAATCTCCCACAAAACCGTGAGTAAACCACAAAATTGCTTCAGCTTCTTTGCTTATTTTCGTTTCTAGTCAATATTTCTGAAATTTATGGGTCTGTTCGTGTTTGGAATGAGGACGAAAAAGAACAGCTCATAGAACTGATGAAATCGTATCCTGTGTTCTATAACTCATCTTTACCCGAACACAAAGATCAGACAGTCTTTGCCAATGCTAAGGCCAGCGTAGCTGGAAATTTTTAAAATTGCAGTAATAAGTTGTTTTGCAATAGATCTAAACTTATCGAAACTCATTTTGTACAGCTAACTATGCTTTTTATAATTCAGCACCCAACGATGTCATGGTCCAATGGAAAAAAATGACTGAGTTTTTTCAGCGTGAATGGAAGAAAATTCATATGGAACATCCAAGTGGAACATCTGGTGATGAGCTTGAAAAATATGGAAACGATCCAAAGTACAAGTACTACTTTCAACTAACTTTCTTGAAACCATACAAAAAGCAACGGAAGTAAGTTGTGACATTGTTAACTACATATTGACCTGCTTTTTTCACAGTTTTTTTTACAATGAACTTATTGACAGTATGTCTACAAACGTTTCTGTGAAAAGTAAAGCTGCTGACGCCAGTATTGAACAACCTGAAGCTAGCCAAGCTACTGACGCCAGCAATGAAAAATCTGAAACTGCTGATGAGAGCGAAGAGCAGGAGCTTGATTCGGACGCTTTAGATAATAGTGGAGTGATACAACTGAAAACGAATGACAAAAACAAAACGACAAAGGATCCAACATCAGCAGAATTGGAATCAGGTGAGACTCTGTTTTATTGTTGTCGTTTACAGTTGTTCATTAATCTTTATTAAAAGATGTGCAATCAGTGATCGACTCGGAGCCTTTTAAGACTCCAACTCCGCCGCCTGTCACTCCAAAAGCAGGGACAAAGTCTATTCCAAGATTCAGTCTTCATTCGGCTTCTGGTTTGTAAAAACTACTATCCTTATATATCAACCATAAAAACTTAAATAATCCTCTTGTCCAAAAGATTCGGCATCGAGTGGGAGCGGCTATGATGGAAGGAATCACAACAATCAAAAGAAAAAGGCCAAACTAGCCAGTGAAGCTGTCGATGTTCAATTGATGGGTGTTTTAAATAAGCTGGCGAAGGAAGAACCATCAGCCGTGAAAACTGAAGTAGTCGATCCTGTTACTCAAGAATGGAGAATGTACTGTCGTACTTTTGCCGACAAAGCTGCCAAACTGAAGAAAGACTCTATGCGTGATACACTACGGTACGATATGGAGACACTTCTTATCAAGGCAACGCGCGTCGAAAAAGAAAAGGAGAAGAAGAAAAAGAAGATGAAGAGGGAAAAAGACTTTGAATCACAATCCAGGATTTCTGATAGTTCTTATTCTGATTGATCTCAGACGTGAATTGTTGTTTACTAATTAATTACTAAACTTGTATCATAATTAACATCCTAGTAAACTTTCAATACAAAGAATTCCAAAAGATGACTTGCTTTCTTGCTTTATATTGAGCACTGAAAACGGAAACATGGTTTCCATTCAAAAGACAGATGATAATAACACATGTCAAAACAAATCAATTTAGGCAAGATCAGGGTCGTCAGATGACTGATCATCTGTATCGTTTTCTCCGTTTCTTGGGCCAGTTCGATTAACCAATCTTTGTTGCCATGGTACTGCGCCTTGGTTCGAGAAATAGTTTGCCAACGTATCGCGGACTTGCTTTGCTTCGTTGGTATAGTTCATACCTCCGACAGGAGCTAAATTGGTGAAGCAAGAGCCCTGACCTTCCATTCGCCAGCCTCCATCCACCAGCTCACCACCTGGACCAATGTTAGCTTGTTCCTTTTAATTGGAACAACGGTGTCAGGCACTGGAACCTTAGATAAAATGCGCTTCATTAGATTTCAGGTTTTTATATATTTTCAGTAAAGTAGCACATTATTACTTTAGATGTAGACGGCATTGACTCATTTTCCTCAATTTGATTACTGGCTGCCGTAGATTTAACTTGTTTGGTTGGTTGTTTGTTTAGTTTCACCTGACCCCTTGTATTAGCCATCTGAAACTTTTATTTAAAATCAAATTCTCTAGTTAAATTGTAGGTTTACTTTAGATTACTTTAGATGTAGAAGGTATAGGCTCAATATCCTGAGATTGATTTCTGGCTGCCATAGAGATACCCTGTTTGGCAGGTTGTTTGTATACTTTTAAGGGGCCTGCTTTTGCTACCATCTGAACCTCAATCAAAATGAAAATCGTCAGTTATTAAATCGTTGGGTTAATATAACATAACTTTTTTAGATGTAGAATGAAAATTCTTAGCTGAGCTCACTCACACACTTGTTCTTTAAAGTTAATGTGGGAGTGAGCTCAGCATATTGACAAACAAGGTTACGTACCTTTAGTGGAGGTGTGATGCTTTGGGAAGTAGACAGTTTTTGGATACGTGGCCTCCAATACTTTAATGGAGTGCCTTTTAAAGAACCCTCTTTTGACTGATTACTGAGAGGTTTAGACTTGCTGCGTATTCACTATTTAAGTTTTCAAGGCTTTTTTCCCTCATTTCTTCTAATTCACTCTTCGTTCCTGAAAAATGTTTGTTCGGCAAACTTAATAATTGAAAGTGACTTACCAGCAAGCATAACATTTTTTATTACCTTCAGAATCAAAATTCATTACAGTACTGTTTGACCTCCCAATACTTATGCATTCTTCTTCAGAAGTTGAAAATTCTTCGTCTGATCTTGTGTTTTCATCAGAGCTCTCCATTTTTTCTGATTCTTTCTCTGAATATTGGTTGCTAATATTTTCTTTGATTGAGGAATCTTCCATATCACTTGATTCATCTATGAAAAGTAACGTAGGACGTGGCAGCATAACAGGTTTTTCCTTACATTTTTGTACTGGTGAATCCAAAATTGGGGTTGAGGCAGTCTATAATACAATTGTTTCAAGTTAAAGTGTTTGTTTAGACTTATAATCCTCTGATACCAGATATTGAGAAGAGGAATCTGTGAAAGATTCCTTAGTTTCTTCCACTTGTTGTACAAAACCTTCCTCAAGGCTCAAATTCAAACTTATGGCTGAACTTTCAACATTTTCTTTGTTTCTCCTTTTTCTTGGAAATACGAAAACATAAATGACTTGCGGTTAAATTAGGTAAATAATTTCACTTACCTCATGTTCTTGTTTATCCCTTAGAAGAGCAATGTTTAGGGCAATACTTAGGCACAACTGTAACTTTATAGACTTAAGCTTATTCTCTTTTTGAACTAGATATTTATTATTTCTTATTGTTGGAGACTGCAAACTGCGTAGTTGCCTTTTCCCCTCATGTGGCAACCCTGTGTTCTCCCCCCTCTCTCAGCTGCTCAAGGGTGCTCCCCCTCTCCCTCGTCCAGTCTTGTGTTGGATGTCCTGAGCGCCACTTCTCGTCCTCTGTGTCTGAACGGTAGTACGAATAAAGTCTAATTCTCTGTGTTATACTTGTGGATACTGCTTTATTTAAGTAGAGTAAGATACAATTTGTAACAGGTTATGGGCCCAGATACGTGAAACTCTTGAGAAAACTAAATTTGTATTTTCTTTGTCTGTATCTACTCTGTATGCAGGGTAAAATGGCAGGACAGGACAATCGCCCCAATTATACAGGAGTGAGATTTGATGGAACAAATTTTCAATCGTGGCAGTTTGGAGTCAAGCTAATTCTTCAGAGTGAAGACCTGTGGAACATTGTAAAAGGGCAAGAGCTGAAGCCTCAGCCGGTAATTTTCTTTTGTTTCCTATCTTTCTGTTTAAAAGCTGTAAACCTGCGTGTGAGTGTGAGGGAGTGCGTGTGCGTTAAATTTAATTGCTATTTGCTCTATTAATGTCGTTTAATACCGGGTAGAGTGATTTTTCTCTAAAAGGCCTCGGGCACTCACGTGGTGCTGCCCGATGAAGTAACACTTAGTTCATCACACTCACACCAGGAGGCACCACTTGAACACGGCTTAGCCGGCAGAAGAGTTGATAGACAGCCACGGACAGACAACCAGAACAAGTTATATTTACCCCAGTATAGATTATATTTTTGTATTACTTGTTAAGTTGCTACCTCGTAGGTGTGATACTGATCTACCACACTGCTATGTGTGAGAGTGATTTACCACACTGGTGTGTGAGAGTGATTTGCCACACTGGTGTGTGAGATTGATTTGCCACACGGGTGTGTGAGAGTGATATGCCACACTAGGGGTGTGAGATAAAGGACAGGAGAAACTCAAGACCTATTCTTTTTTCTTAAACTTAGATTCTGGATGGACAGCAAGTTACAAATGCAGCAGTAATCAACACCTGGGAGAAGAAAAATACTTCCGCGATGAGGATCATCTATTCATCAGTTCATGAAGGCAAATCGAGGACTCTCATGGCCTGTGACCTGGCCCAAAAAATGTGGAGTAAAAGGGAAGCCGAGTATTCAGAAACCACTGAAGAAAGTGTTCCAGTGCTGTGGAGTAAATTCTATGGAGCAAAGTTTCAAAGAGGTTTCCGATCTACCTTATTCATCCATCAGAGCTGAGACTAAATTAATTATCTGTAAACTAGGGCAAAGTGTCATGGAGTTTATGACCGAGATGGAGCAGATTGTCTCCCGTCTGAGGGCGACTAATGGAATCACGATTGAGGACGAGCAGATTATTACGCAAGTACTAATGGCTCTCCCGTCTAGCCTGAAACTGGCTTTTGTTGTAGCCTGGGATAGCACACCAAAACAAGAAAGGACGCTGAAAAATTTGACGGCACGTCTTCTCAAAATGGAAAAGAACCTCAAGCAAAGTGAAGAAGAAAGAACATCTGATGCACTAGTGAGCCTAAAAGACGAAGAGAAGAAACCAGAAGTGTCGGAAGAACAAGCCTTTCCGGCTCGAGACAACAGAAGGACGGGGCAGAATAAAGACAAACGAAGATGCTGGGAGTGCGGTGATGACTCCCATGTTAGATCAAGATGTCGGGTTTTCAAGCGACGCATGGAGAAAGAGAGATATGAATACGATCGGGATTAAAAAAGGAGAAGGCGCGACTCATCACCAGAAAATGATAGACGCCCGAACAAGAAGTATGATGACAGAGACAAGAGGCGTGACAATGAAAATAGAAGAGATGGCAACAGAGATCGGAGAGAACACAGCTATTCGGTGACGATGGGTGATGGCAACACCAAGACGACAGGGTGGTATGCAGACTCAGGAGCTACTCAACATATGACGGGTAACCGAGAGCTACTCACCAACTTTGTACCAGTTCATCATGACAAGTGGACTGTGTCCGGGATCGGAGAAGCGAAACTCTTGGTTGCTGGTCAGGGAGATGTAAACCTAAGGTACCGGTACTAGTATCGCAGTGTCCCTGGGATTTCAGTTCGTTCTCCAAAGACGGACCATAAAGTGATGCGTTGACGACGACGCGCTGCATTGGCTCTTCTTTTCCATGGTACTACGCACGGTAGCACGGAACTGAGAAGCGGACAACTGAATGGTATAATCCAACCGGAGGGATTCCTCAGTTGAAGTCAAATGGTATTGGATTTCCGTCATGACTGGGCGGATGTGAGGTGTCAAAACCAAATGCAAACGGGCGACGGAACGGAGAGCCGTCAATCGTCCGTCAGAAATGGTCTCAATGTTCTTGACGCCGGACCAGTGAAGAGCTGATTTAGATATGATCTTGTCATTGCAACCCCAGCTGCCGATAAGCTGGACATCTTCAAGTACGGTCCTTCCGGTGGACAGTCAGTTGGTGATCACCTTTTACGACGGAGAAACTGATTTTGACTGGGGCCCCGCTCTGACCGTTGGAGAACGGCCGGAAGAGATGAGTTTCGGGGCAGACGGATTTTTCTGAGAGTTGATTGCGAATCGTCTGCTGGCACTCACTCTCGCTCCTTTACCAAACAATTCAGTTAGCTAATAGTTAATTTTTATCTAATGATGTATACAATGATGAATACAGCAGGTAAAAAGGTGACTGCAGTTTTGGATTTTGGTTTATACTACGTACATCTTTTAGAGCGCCAAGTATTGGCGATGATACGTCCATAGCTATCCCCGTCGATGGCGTTTCATTATGTTTCCCTCTCTATATATATATCCATGTCCTTTTAAGAATCAATTCAGTATAAAAAAATCAACCGATGAAATATAAGAGACTGAAAGGAAGACAAGCCACAACCATCAGCGGGCGCACTTGAAATTTTTCCTTGAATTTATTGCCAAAAGTCATTTCTGTTCGTAGAAAATCGGTCATATTTGTAGCTCGAATCGGCTTGTAGCTCGAATCGGCTTCGCTTATGAGGTGTAACTCAATCGTTAATACTTAGTACTGATGATCTGAGAAAACCATTTTCCCTTAATAAATAAAAATTCGAATCAGGAATACCTCCACAAGATGACGCATATTCCCTCAATCGATCATAAAGAATATCTAAAAGGGTAAATCACCAAATCCTTCAGTTGACAAAAATAGCAAAAATCGTATTGTCATCCTCTCAAATGAGTTTTGATCACGACGGGTCCTTCTGGATCTGGAATGTGCATGCGGATTCTGTCTTATCTGTGAATTTTCAACATAACTTGGTGATATCTACTGATGCGGCCGTCAACATCAGTCGACGGTTTAATTGCTGGTAGGGTAAAGCTGTGAACTCCGGACACTTTTTGGCCGATAGGCTTCCTTATGGGAAACGTGTGCATTAAGAATCTTCAATTGTCGGACGTTTCCCATAAAAGTCGGACATTTCTGCATTTTTCGGACAGAGCTAATTTTAAAAAAAAATAATTATCTCATTCGATTCAGTTTTTGATTCTGAACACAATTGCCTATGAAATTACTGAGGGTGCAATAGAAATTTCCCAATAGAATTCGATTTTAAAAAACCAAAACATTGGCCTATCAAAACAAAACTTGTCTGCTAGCCTAAGATCGACAGATAAACAATATTTGTTTCTTTAACTGCACCGAAACGGCTTCAAATAAGATAAAAACATTGGGTATAAATGGATTCTTCATAAAATTATGCGTCGATTGGTGTATACCCATTCTAGAAATTTGAAAATCTATAATTTCCTTGAAGGTGTCCGAAATTACTAGCTGTCAGTCCAAAAAACGCAGAATGACAGTTCTTTTAAAATTCCTAATAAAATACTAGAATTGGCCATTTACTACTTAAAAACTATACCATTTTGTAGAATTTTAAATTCTCTATCAATTAGTATAATTAGTTAAGTGATTCATTGATTTTTTATCTTATATTTTTCATTTGCCGTTTTCGTTCGGCCTACTGTCCAACACAGAGCTCAAAAACTTAGCCTGCAAGCGTAATTGTGAAATTCTATTTGTCAATTTCGAAGTCACTAGGAATAATTACAAGATGCCCTTTAGCCCATTGGTGCGTTTTTATGATTATTTCAATGTTCATTTATCGGATGTTTTAAGAAACGCCTCGTTCAGTTTCAAACACGCATGCAAAAAAATCGAATTTTTTGGCCGAAATTTGCAGAGTTTTTGTCCTGTCCGGATTTAAGAGCTTTACCCTAAATACTCGGCGAATTCTCCGACGAGACGCTTTTTAATCATCAGTGTTTTTAACCGCTTCTGGGCGAATCACAAGAACCTGAGAGCACTCTGGGGGGACTTGCCGAGACAACTGACGATTCGTTGGTGAATGATAAGACGGTAAAGTGTTTGATCGACAAACATTGGTATTGGTACTTCATGAAAATAAAACAAAGCGCTGCGCCCAATCAGAGCGGTATGTGTAGTCATTCCGGCCCCAAGCGTTCCGGCCCCAACTTTTACGGCCCCAAAAAAACAAATATAAATTTGGGCCGGAAAGGCACTCTTACCACCATACCATTCCGGCCCCAAATGCAAATTAATATTCAAATCAAATATTCTTATTTAAATAAATCTAAGAATCCGAGATATATATCCTTGTGTGAAAGTCAACTTTCGTCACGTGTTTGTCATCTTGGCCCAAAGAGTAAGGTACACCCGTTCACGTAAGAAGGTGAATAACTAACGCTTTAAAAAATATTTAAAAAAATGAATTTTAGTACGTTAGGTTGGCCCTCTGTTTCGACCAGAAAAGATGAGGCCGGAATGGTATGGCAAGAGAACCATTCCGTTCCCAAATTTTTTTTTGGTATTTTGGGGATAGGCTAAAAGTAGTAAGATTTTTTCTTGAAACGTTTCAATCACTGAAACAGGACGATGTAGTAGCAAGCACACATTATATTAATCCCGTACGAGAATGTAAAAAAATGGCCTGATGAAAAGTGTTGCTTCCAGTCCCAGGTGACAACTGAATGTGAAATGCGTCAATGTTTTTTTTACTTACAATTTTGCCGTCATATTTTGGCTAATCGGCATACAAACGAATATCTTCGTTTCTTGTTTTTTTTTTGTTTTTTTTTTTAAATACGGAAATCACATATTATTGTTTTAATTAAAAAAATCAGCGAAAAAAAACCAGCTACAATTCGTTGCTTGGCATCAGGCGTGGCGTTTTGGCTTAGAAAGCGTACCGAAATACCGACCAGCGTTCCAGCAGTACGGTACTATGAAAATGTTTCACCAGAACAACGTAGCATGCTTGGCGAAAAGAGGCCGAATCAGGAATACAATTAGGGCATTTGATGTTAGTGTTGATACTTCATAATCAAATAATCTAATAATACTTTAACATAAGAAAATTCCAGCAAACGTTGATAGTGCTTCATCTCCCGGTTAGCAGAGCCGTCGGTCTTCTTTTGTAGTCCCTGCGTTTGACGTCACTGGCTACTCACTGCCCATGCTTCTTTCTTTCTGCGGGGCGACATCCTCTCTTTGCTGCCATGTCCGCCCAGCGTCCAGACGGACGTCGACTACGAAAAACATTGGTGATTCTTAGTTTGAAACTAATAAAGATTGTTCTTAGACATATGGCGTACGGTATACTGAGTGAGAATGTAACAAATGATAGCACCTTAAAAAGGTGCGCATCACATGCTACTACATCAGAACGCGAGAGACTTTTTGGAGTTCCCCCGTGTTTATACTAATAGAACTTTCTTATTGTAAAAACAGCCCATACACGGAGAGTTTAAGTAGAGAGTAATAAAATCATTTCCAAATCTGTTATTTTGTTCTTTCTTGTATGGAATGATTTCAGAACCTAATTGCATTTTTCTAGAATTTTGCGTTTGCGTGAAACTGGGTTGCATTTGAGCAGTTCTTTTGTTATCCTTATCTCCGGTTGCTTCGTTTCATTAGTTGCATTTGTAATAGAAAGGCTTATGAAATCTAGCTGTTATTAGTTCGCCCTTTTTGTCGATTATTGATTGATTTAAACTCAAATCAATTATTCGTAATATTTTGCGTTCCTTTCGGATTTATTGACATTCACGTACACTGTCTCTCTCGTAAAACAATTTCATTCAAATTCATAACCTCCGCCAGATGATTTTGTCATCAATCATCACAAAATTGAGCACGAGGGGTTGTGATGACTGATCCAATTCTGTCCGTTTATTTCTTCAACTCTGTTCTTAGTACGTATCTAGTTTTTTACCCCAAATTAATCTTATTATATTGACCAATTTTATTGATAGTCATTTTTTATTAAGTTGCAAAATTTACACAATTAATCCTTATGGTCCTCTTTACGTTTCACGCTATTATTCAACTTCTTTTCTTGGTGTTAGTGTATTTTAAATGTTGATGATCTTTTTACCCGACGAGAGACATCCCGTTGGTAAAGAGTGTTACTGTAATCTCCCATTTCAAACAGTGGCCCAAGGTCTCCGAGAGAAGAAGTTCGAACGAGAATCTACATATTTATTTTCATTCGTATGGGCTATCAATGATCAAATATATAGTCGTTGACGGTTGAAGGAAACTAAAGTAACAAAAATGTTAAGGGCAGCTAGTTGTCCGTTGTGATATGAGAAGTCTTTAATTAAAGGACTGAAGCCTGAAGGTGAGCTTGGTAATGCTCTTCGGACATTATGTCGTGTTCGCCGGGTGTCGCGTTTGATGCGAGGCACAACACCTTATCTGGCGAGTTTGATGCACAAAACGACAAATTTGTTCTCACACGAAAACTTCTTCTGGGACAGTAGTCGTCCGTGTGGCTGTTGGGGCGACGTGCTGATAAGCGAGGCGGCTACTCCGAGGCTCTTAGGATCTCTCGATGTCCAGGCATTGCAATACGAATCCAACTGGCGTTCGCCGTTCGGGTCCGGCTCCATCCCTGCCAGGCCATCTTCTGCCGCCAGACGACGTCATTGAAAATGTTGCGGTTGTTGAAACTGTAAATGTCGTGCTGATGACTGGAAGCAAATTCGCCGGCCCAAACACTTTTAACTGCTTCAATGATGGCCTCTAACTCGGCCCCGTCGGTATTAAAATTTCCGAATTTCCAGACTTTGAATAGACTGGAAACTCGCAATGATGAGATTCGCAATGATGAGATTCGCAATGATGAGATGCGCAATGTAGCGACGATTTGATTCTGTATTATTGGGAATTTGGCATGGGAAAACGCGGAAACTCAGAAGCGGGAGGTCGTTCCGCTAATTCAAAACTTCAACCCGGACTCCTGTCATCTAAATAAAAAGAAAAGAAAAAGACCAACTCAGTTTCAGGTGGGAAATCGGGTAGAAAATTGCGTTTTCAAAAACAGAATATGTTGAAACTGTTTCAAATGAACGCGTGGTAAATGGCGGGATAAATGGAGATCTAATGTTACGTGGTTCTTACACGATATGACGAAATGACGCAAATAAAGAAAAGGAAAGATAAAATGATTACCC
The DNA here is from genome assembly GCA_022539655.2 of Ceriodaphnia dubia. Lineage (NCBI taxonomy): Eukaryota > Metazoa > Arthropoda > Branchiopoda > Diplostraca > Daphniidae > Ceriodaphnia > Ceriodaphnia dubia. Next base: position 5,535,055 of record JAKUCG020000139.1, on the reverse strand, counting down.
AGCTCTTTGAATTCTCGCGAGGGATGGCGGAACAGGCTCCCTTCTAACCGGGCATCAGAGGCGACGTCTGTGCACAACTCGTACGAAAACAGAACAAGTAGTGACTTACTGATTAAATAGGGCGACAGAAAGAAAAAGAAGGGGGGAGGGTGAGAAAGAAGGTGGCCACCAGAGAAAGAGAGAAACGACACATGATACGCATCGAAGGTGGGTCAAAAACTCGTTTTCGAGTGACTCTCACCGAACGGCGCTAGCAGTCGCTCCTCGGCCCTTACAGCAGAGAAAAATAGAGATAGCTCACGCTGTACACATTTTTCTAACCCTGCCCATCAAATTGAAACTGCCCGACAGCAGAACCACCTATAAATGTTCCAAAGAACTATTCCTTGGTTGTATTTTACAAATGTCTATCTTTTCATCAAAAAAGAGACCCAGAGTAATAATTTAACAAAAGAAATAATTTTGGAATCAAGAAAATCGTGTGCAAGCTGTCTTAAAAACGATTTGTTGCATATATTAATGAAATGTCAGAGTTGCTATGTTGTGTTGTTGACATGCTACCTGTAGCCACCTGTCGTCAAGCTTTAAGTTTTACTACCGCTAAACGGCTGCGCCGTTCAGGGGTTAACCGAAGGGATTGGTGGAGGGGAAATTGGTGAATTAGAGTATTTTTCTTATGGATGTGCATTTTTATTACTGTGTTCGACTGTTCGTGACATGACGGAGCACCGACAGAATGTAGTGGCCGACGTCTCTCTCTCTAAATAGATGGCGTTGACTACGGACCGGCTAGGCCAATTTATTTGATCTGAAACATGAAGCCCCGCTCTCGCACCAAAACAGAAACAAAAAAAATTTTTAACGTTTGATGAGGATTTCGGTGTCGAGATGTCTCAAAAGTAGTCAAAAAGAGAAAGTGAAAAAGAGACTGCGCGCTATACAAGAGGGTCCGTAGTCTCCAAAACTCGAGTTTCGAGCGATTCTCACTGAACGGCGCTAGTAGTCGCTTCTCGGCCCTTGACTCACTGCAGCGTCACTGGGCCGGTGTATATGTAGAACGCACCGAAATACCGATGGGCGGACTCTTTCGCCTTTCAGCCAAGTGTTGACTGCGCTCCGTTGCTATCGCTGCCGCCACAGCTCTGCCATCGCTTAATTTAACTCGTTACTCGATGGGATATAACTAAATAAGTCCCATGCACTCCACAGCTGATGGAATTGGTTTTTGCAAAAAGATTTTCTTTTAATTTCTTGTACAACAGCAGATTTCTTTAGTAAATTGATAAACTGAAAACGACAAAAAAGACGGACACGGGCAAGAGTACAATACAATTTATAACAGGGAATCATCTTATAAATCTGCAAAGATTCAAGCAATGGATCGGGTCTCAGTTAAAACTTGGGAAGAGGCGATTTAGACTTTTATTTGACCCTTCAGGGACGGGCAATAAATTGCAATTTCTCCGTGGAGTCTTAGGGAGTTGGATGATGTGCTTTAAAAGGGATTTGGCAATTTAAAGAGTGTTCCAAGTTTCGGTTTTGATCGTTTTGTTGGGTGGTATGTGGATAATGAGGGAGACTTTTGTGTGACCATTGAAGGCTTGCTGGAGTAAATATGTCGGTTTTGAATTTCTTAAGGTGAGAAAAGTTTTCTTTTGACTAAAGTCTCTTAAAACATTACATAATTCCAAGAGCGATCTATTGATGTTAATGGACTCTTTTCTCCTCTCTTCAGTTACTTCTGTGCCTAATACGTCAAGCTTTTCTGAGCCCGTCAGGTCAATCAAATATAGTTCGGCTGCGACAAAAAAAAAAGAAAATGCTTAAATTTACCTTATAAATTAGAGCAGGAGATAAGTTCTTTAATGCACCTTTATATATTTCATTCGTAGCAGCATTTCTCTAATAACTCTCGTAATGCAATGTGAGCGGGAAGAGGTTGCCTTCAATCCAGTAGCAGCCACCTTTCTTTTTTCCATTGCAGCTGTGTGGATATTGGTAAACTGGTCAGAGTGAGAGTGAGAGTGGTCAGAGTTGGAATAAATTGGAATTTCTCCGTGGGGTTTTAGGGAGTGGGATGATGAACTTTGAAAGGGATTTGGCAAATTGAAGAGTGTTCCAGGTTTCGTTTTTGCTCGTTTCGTTGGGTGATATGTGGATAAAGAGGGTGACTTTTGTGTGACAATTGAAGGCTTGCTGTAGTAAATATGTTAATTTTTAATTTCTTAAGATGAGAAACTGTTTCTTTTGACTAAAGTCTCGTAGAACGTTGTCTAATTCTAAACGCGATTTGTTGATGTTAATTGACTTATGTCTCCTCTCTTCAGTTACTAGTTCTGAAACCAATAGCTTTTCTGAGCCCGCGAGATCAATTAAATATAATTTGGCTGTAAAAAAATAAATGCTTCAATCTACCGTTTAGAGCAGTGGATAAGATAAGTTCTTTAATGAACCTTTTAATGTTTCGTTCGTCGCAACATTTTTTCTACTAATCCTAAGCCGTGTACTGCAATGCGAGCGAGAAGACTGGTCGTTAGATCTGGTGCCACCAACCTTTCTTTTTTCCATCGCTGACGCATTGATATTTCCAAACTCGTTCATGTCACTTATTTTTATGTACTAAAATTACCCTCTTATTAGATAAGACCAGCTACAATTAGTGAATTAATCATTACTTTCAAGTTGGCAATGTCACCGTTTTCTTGCATCTTTTTGTTCATTTTTTCATCACTCAGAAGATCATGAACTTCCTCGTTGTATACTTCGATGTAAGCAATTTCCACTTGAAATGTCCAACCATTTTTTCCATTTTCCAAAGACGTAAAAAGAAATCTCACACACTGTGGGATCAATCCCTCCAAATCTGTGCCAATGTCTCCGCCTTTTAATAGATAAATTGTAAATTTTGTTTTCTTTAAATCGATTATATAAATGGTAATTTTTTTTACCATGCATGGTATGCGTTTTTCCAGAGCAGGTTTGCCCGTACGCCAAGAAGACTGTAGTGTGGCCATCCAGAACTGCCTTTACCAGAGAAGAGACGCCCATGAATATACCAAGCTGCGAGTCTCCTGGACCAAAAACTTGGTCGAAGAGAAATTCCTCTTTTTGTGCAGCGTCTGGACGGCCATTCACAATCGTCTTCTTGTTGGAAATGGAAATTGTGGACGTGGCGGACAGACGGGGAGGGCGGGCGCGGCAAAACACACGAACTCTTCCCGTCAGTTCGTAGTTTTGCGCAGTGAGCCTCGAAATTTCCATGTCTCGTTCGCTTAAAGTTCTCTGCAGAATTTAAAACCAGGGAATTAAGTAAGTAACATTATAATATTGATAAGAAAGCTCATTACCTTTATTTCTTCGACAGCAGCCTCGGCTATTTCTGCGCGCTGCTCGGCTATTTCTGCGCGCTGCTGCTGCGCTCGAGATTCAGCCCAAGCGGCGTCCACGCGCTGCTGCTACGCTCCACGATCAGCCCAAGCGGCTTCCGCACGTTGCTGTTGCTCTGGGAGTGCAGCTTCGGCGGCTTCCGCGCGCTGCTGCTGCTCTCTAGGCGTAGCCCTCAAATTTCGCAGCTCCTCGACGTCGTCTCTGGGGTGGTTTTCTTCGTTGCGTTCAACGGCAAGTTGTCCTCTGTTTAAAGCTTAAATGTAGACAAAATTCTTTTAGTTTGAAGTAAGTAACAGATCTGCAAAAGTGAGAGCTTTACAATGGCCTTGATCCAGGCATCGTTGAAAGAAACATTGTAGGCATCTACCGCGACCACTTAACGGTTTATCACAAGTTCCAGGAGGGCAAGCAGGTGCATGTGCAGAATTTTTTATCTCTCTTGTGTAACAACAAGCACAGGTGTTGAAATTCTAATTCCGCTAGGCCATTTGCTTGGGCGACTGTTGCTGTTTATGGTATTCTCATCGCACACAGTGCAGTGGAAAACTGCAAGATTTACACACAAAAGGACTTAATAGACAGCTACTACAACGGAAACAAACATCTTGTTGTACCTCCTTTAGGGTTATTCTTGGGCATGACTGAAACTTTCGGCTACTGAGTTAAATAGTAGAGTTTATTCGTTGACGGTGCACCGCAATCGAAACGTCTCGCGGCTATTGACGTTTGCCAGGTATAACAGGCAGGTGAAAAAGGGAAGCCTTTTTGAAATTGGAGAAAAAACAGAAAAGACCATAGTGAAATCACATGAATCTATCAAGGCCACACAGTTATGCGTGATATGTAGAAAAAGCATTGAAAGTAATCCTTTGGTTAAACTGACTGAGAAAGGCGTTTCGACTCTCAACGCTGCCCGAAATGATCGTGGCAGTCTAATTAATAAGTTCGAAGTCGGTCAAATGGTCCACGAAGCCTGAAAGAAAAAAATTCTGTGATCCCAGGAAGATCAAACAATTAAATAGAGCGCGAAATGATTTGCTTGAAAAACTAGACGTGTCGTCTCAACGAAATCTTCGATCAAGATCTTCCACCTTTTGTCTTCAAAAATGTTGCTTTTATTGTGGTCTTACAATTGACCAAGCACATGGCTTTAGAAAGCCTTTTTCCCTGTGCGTATATACTAAAGCAGTTGATAAATCCATCAGGGAAGCATGTGAAAAAAAGAAAGGACGCTTGGACTATTGAAGTTTATGGTCGCATTTCGGCTGTATCTGACCTTCATGCAGCAGATGCTATTTATCATCAACAGTGCAGTGTTGATTTTCGGACACTAAAGCCCAATCCTGGTCCGTCAGAAGGTAAATGTTGAAAAGAAATTGTGATCAAAATGGGGTCAATATGAATAAAATTCATCCCTCTCTTTTAAACAGGCCTTGGTGGAAAACTCCAGAGAGATGGCAGAAAAGGTTGCCATTACCCATCCCCATTTGCCGAGCGAATGAGGATGGGTGGAAAGAGAAGAATGCTTCTATCCTATTATGGCCAACCTTCCCCCAGCACCAGATAACATATTGAATATAGTAAAGTGCTCGTGCAAAGGACAGTGCAAGACAATGCGATGCTCATGCCGGAAAAATGGCATCGAATGCTCGTCTGCCTGTACTACATGCAAAGGTATTAATTGTGTAAATTCACCTGAACAAGAAGATGATGGTGAAATCTTACTTGATGACATTTAGTCAATTACTTGCCCATCCAAAACTTGATCAATAATAACCCAGATAAATAAAACCATGTCGCCAAACGTAATGACTCAAATTGTTTACAGTTTTGAAGTAGAGGTCGTAAGCGCGAAACTGTACTTGGCGCGCGAAAGTGCGTCTGCCATTGGTTGAGACGCCAAGCAACACCATTTGCGTTTTTGGTTTACTTTAAATCAATGAAACCCCCATTCAACCACGGAGGGTTTATGGGTTTTTTTAAGCGTAGTAATCTCATGGTTACCATTAGAGTTCATTGAACAGAAATTCTGTTCTAATTATTTCCAGTTTTGGAAATTCGGAAAATCAGAATGACTATACTATAGCTCTTTGTTTTGTATTGTAGTTACCGACTTTTCGAATTTTTGCATCTTGAAAATTCTGGGAAGGTTTATTTTTTCGTCATATGGTCCATAATTCAGTCGTTGCAATCGATTATTTAAAATCGCCGCTGTTATACCGTAATCCGGTTTTTGTGTAATCCAATAACGCAAGCAAAGCATGACACAAAATGGATCAGCACCTTCTAAAATATCATGCATACTGTCCATAATGTAGTTCTTTGTAACATGAAAGCCTTGGCTTTCGTTTAAAAGGCAATTGTTACTCACTCCTGTGTTTGATTGATTTCCGAATTCCATTGCCTTCTTTACTTCATCGTCATGGTCTTTTTGATTTCTTGTTTGAACTGATTCCGCCGTTGGGTGGTTCAAAATGTCCTTGCGACTAATAAAACAGAGACGGTACAATTTGTCGGCCGAAGGACTCATGAATCCGAACATCTCATGTGCGCCTTTCGTGTCGGCACACACTGAAGCGATGGTTCCATGTACATTTAACAGACTGCCAATCACTTTCAGATCCATACCGACGTCTGATTCTAAGAGCTTTCTAAGAGCTGAGCTAACGCGCGTTTTTTTTTGTGAAATAAATAGGCATGACATCATCATTTGTCTGGATTGTATTTAAAATGGTAAATTAATTGTTCGTTCAGTAAATACAACCCTGAGGACAATAGCCAGGCTTGTGCAAAGTAATCTTGAAAGGAAAGTCTTCATCGTCACAAATGGAATTGGGGCCGTCCGGGGGACAAATATCACCATGGGCAAATATGTCTTGAAAACTCTGCTCCGATTCGACTACATTCTTCTTGAAAAGGATCACCATACGAAATCCATCAATATCGACGGCATCCTTAGTCTCTTGCAAAACTAAATAACCATAACATAGAAATCACAAAGCGGTCATTTCACACAAATAAAAATAGTGTAAAAATATTTTACCTTGTTCGAGATACTCGGCATAGTTTGACGCTGAAACAGTAGAACAGTAGAACAGTAAAACGCGTTGAAACCTACCTGAGTCTGATACTCAGTAGGACAAATCCTTTTGACGATACATTTTTGATTGCTGTAAACATACGCGTAAGGCAGCGTGTGAGCGTGTATGATAAGCTAAAACAATACACCCACGACGAAAGCTTAGGGCGATGCCATGTATTACGTAGATGCCACACCTCCGATTTTTTTTTATTTTATGTTTATTCAATCAGACTTTTGATATACCACTGCTAGAACTAAATAATACGTCCTATCCTATGTTTAAGAAAACTAAATGACTTAAACTTAGAAATTCATTTTTAAAATGTTACTCAACCTTTCTCAGTCAAAAAGACTTACGTTGGTACTACTTTATAGTAGTCCATTGGCGGTGCCTAAAAGATGCCAAAATTAAAGTTCATTAGGCACTACTCTTAGCCTACTTTAATAGTATGTAGTATACCAATCTGGCAGTGTGCTCACCACCTACTATTCGCCCTACTATGACGATAGTAGTATCCACTACTAGAAAGTAGTGCTCAAAAAGTTTAGAGCGTAAGCGATGGCTTTACCACAGTCTCTTTTTTATTAGATCATACACATTTGCTTGAATTACCCTATTTCGTAATGATTCCTCATTTTTTTAGATAGCGAATCATTTTACATCCAGACTTAAATCCCGAGCGAAGCCAGGTTGTGGCTTTTTTTTACAATATAAGACACATAATATTCGGTAAAATTATGTGGGACGTTATCAGTGCGAATCAAGTCGTGTACAGAGCACAATTTTTATGTATATTGTATAGATTGTGTAATGTAGAAAATTGAGGACTTCGCTAAAACCATTTTCAATTTCCTGCAACCAATATAAAAATAAAGTTCGCCTACTTCGTCAAATATTAGCAATGAACCAACAGTATAAGTGAATTTTCATTTTTATAAAACCTCAAAATCTGTTTTTAAGCCAAGCACATCTAGTTCTAATCTATAGGTTCAACGATTATCGAGCAACGGACTGCCTTTTTAGTTTGATACTATCCCTTAAGTAAACACGCAACAAAAGTTCATGCTGTTTTCATTATGATTGATTGATGATTGAGTATTTAACCCTTCGACTGCCGAGGCGAACGGCCCTAACTTGGCCCAAACTGCCGAAGCTTTTTCACCCTTTTGGCCAGCGGTGCCGAGCCAAAATATTTGAACAAGCCCTGAGTCCCGTACAAACCATTAAAAAATTACCACCAAATAAAAAAAAAACGAATAATCCAAACCTCCAGTATCCACCAGAACAAGACCAGCCAGTAGCTGTTGCACAAGACAATGCACAAAAACTTTTTTTAGAAAGAAATTTGGGTAGGAGAAAGACCACTTAACGGCAAAAGAAATAATAAAAAAAAGTCTTGAAGTGTTTCCTTAATAATGGGATCTTGTGGCAAATCCTTTCATCCAACTTTCAACATCTACGGGTTCATTAAGAAAAATAGCTCGTTCAAACCAATTCCATTACCCTTCTGTCTATTGACACGCCAAGAAATCATCATATTGTCACGTTTCTTTGTACTAGCCCACAATTGGTAGTCGAATCACGCCTTTAAGATAAAGCCAATCGAGCCGCGGACTTATTACTTTTAAAAGCCCGTCAACCCGATGGGCCGTCACTGTTGAGAGAAGAATGTGTGAATGATAGAAGAAGAATATTGTCAATGAGAGACCGGGCCTGGATGTGAAACACTTTGAAATTCTTTATTGTTAACATCCAAGGTTCAGGTCCGTTCTCTCATTGCTCTCATTGACAATATTTCTTCTTCCCTCATGCTCGCTCTCCCATTCTCCTTTTTTTCTTACTTTTATGTGTATTTTCCTACATTGAAGTTGTTTACCTTTTGTCTTACAAAACGAGAGAGCGAGCATGAGGGAGGAAGAAATGTTATATTGTCAATGCAGAGTAATGACAGAGCGGACTTAGATGTGAAACACATCTTGAACTTCTTTATAGTTTACATCAAGTTCCAGCTCCGCTCTCTCATTCTCTGCATTCATGACAACAATTCTTCCTCCCTCATGCACACTCTCTCATTTACTTCTTATTTTCTTCATTTCAATTCTTTTTCTTCTTTAAAGCTCGAGGAAGTTGAAAAATTGGACGAGGACATGGAATTATATCCAGTGTATGACTTCAAGTATACCGGCTTCAATTAAATTGACGACAAAGCTCCTGGGACAATTATCGGTATTTATTTTATTCACTAAACATTTTAAAATTTTAATTTGTTTTTCTTTTAAATAAATCAGATATATTATCTTAGGTTGGTTTATTTTAGATGAGTCGATCGCGAGGTAAATAATATCAAAAACCGTTGACTGCCAAGTGTATCACCGGTGATACATCAACGAATTTAACTCTTGTAGTTTTGTATTTCCCTCATCTTAACCAACTTTATTTGCTAAATAAATCAGATATACTTTTATCACGTTTTGCTATTTTTCCTAATAGCCGATATTTGACCCTTCAATTTATGACTCTCATGGCTATATTTTTAAGATAATAGCATTCCAGGAAATTATTTTCAGTAAATGGTGGAATGAGTTTCATGATTTAACAGAATAATTTGAATTTAAACAATTTTCTTATAGTAAAATGACGTTCCTGCCAAATGTATCACGGGTGATACATTTTCCCATGAAACACCGGTGATACATTTGGCACCTGGTAACCACGTGTATCACCGGTGATTCGTCGTTTTTTTTTATTTTTTCGATGAATCGTGGTTCAGATCTATAGTTTTGTTATATTTGGTTTGCCAATAGAGTTGGCAGTATGGGTAAAAGTCGACTTTTTGGGCTTGGCAGTGAAAGGGTTAATGGTTGGGGTTTCGTCTGTCATCTCATTTTATGAATTTTATGAATTTTTTGGAACGTATAGGCCAAAGTTACCCTCTGTAACGACTTGGGGGTTGACTTCTGTTCCAAGTTAGATCCGGCCGGAATTGTCGTCGCATTTGGTGGGGTTGGCAATACGAGCTACGACGATGGCGTCGTGACATATCTAGAGGCCTACGATGACACCATCTTCGTGGTAATTTCAGTTTAAGTGTTTCAGCTCAGATATTTGTTCATGTTTCGTATTTTTTAGTTCAAACCGGACACACCAGAGGCAAAAATAATATGGGATGCTGCCAAACAATCTATAGCCGCCATCAGCAACACATCTTCAAACTAAATTTTTCGATTCTATTCTCGAGTCTTAATATGAATGTTTATTGTAAAAAATAGTCAAATGATTGCAAAATAAAATACTTTTTTCAAACGGAATGATTGTTTATTGAATTACTTGGTAACGTAAGTCCCAAATACAAGTTTTCCACACTCTCCAATGTAGCAACAACATAGGAAGGGCTTTGACACACATGACAAAAGGATAAAGCAAGAAACACAAGCAAAAAAAGTTTTTTTTGCTCTTTTGTTTCATCTTTTCAATATGCAACCCAAAGTCTTCTTCGCTCTCTTCTTCACTCTCTTTTTCACTCATTTTTCCCAACTCGTCTTCGCTCTCTTTTTCACTTATTTTTTCCAACTCTTCTCTCTTCTTCCAACTCATTTTTGCTCTCTTTTTCACTCTCTTCTTCCAACTCCTCATTTTTCCCTTTATTTCTACTTTTTCTTTATTTTGTGCTCCAAACACATCTTCTAAAAACAGATACATTTTTTCTTCTGCTTCAGCGCTTCCGCTATCCATTTCTTCCAGATAATCCTCAGTTTCTGCTTCAGTATCTTCTCTTTTTAAAATTTTTGTTTTATCTTCCGCTTTTTCTCCGTTCCAAGTTTTTTCGGCGTCTCCGTATCATTTCTTCTTTCGACGGAATTTTTACCAATACGGGGATAAGAGTGGAATCTTCCCAAGATTTCTGAAAATAAAAAAAAAACAGAAAGTTTTAATAGAATATTCTCTGTTTTTTTTTAATAGTGGGTACTTATTACACTAAAGTATGCATGCAAAATTGTCCGAGGAAAACGATATCGTATATAGGTTCAAACATTTTCCTGCAGTTGCTAGAAGGCCTTAGACCAGAATCAAACTGCCAAAAACTTGGTGATTGAGAACCGAGAAAATTTCAAATTAAACTTAAGATTCAAGACATGAATGCAATAGTAAATTACTACCATATATCTACCTACTTTGCCTAGAAACAGAAATCCTTTTTCCTTCTGAATGCACACGACAGTCAACAGTATCAGTCGTAGACACCACTTAGATCTTAATTTTGATTTTTTACTTGAGATTCAAGAGATTGAGATTCAACAGCCAAGACCAAAGCAGTACCAGTAGGCTCTTTGCCTCTTCAGCTCTTCTAAGTCTAAAATTTCTGAGATCATTTTTCAAGGGGTCTTCTAGGGCGTTCAATATTACGTCGTAAGAGATAAGTGGATCTCTGACAACAAGATCTTTGAAGAATTGCAAAAGCCGCACACGGTGGATAGAGGCAAATCCACGTCGTTAAACCGCAAAGCGTGGTACGACATTGCCGAATCGCTGAAATCTAAGCAAAACAAAGAGAAAAAAGAAAAAAACTTGCGTGTGGCCAAAAAACTTGAAGACTTTAAATAACTGGCGGAAAACATGCAAACTTGCCAAAAAAAATTAAAACTTGCCACGCATTAGAAAACTCGCAAAACAAGTTAAAACTTGCAAAGTGGAAGCACAGAATTACACCATGGGTCTTTGTATTTAAATTATTTTGATTTAAAACCTTAAACACGGTTTCAATCAGCCCACTAGCAGACCCACTAGGGCACTCAACCAAATCGATTAGATCAACAAATATTTTACAGTTAGATTGATCGAAGTATTCGACAACAAGTGCCATCTGAGATGCGACTGAAACATCTGTCATTTCATCAATTGTTAAACCACCAGGGAGTTTTTTTTCCAAAATCTCCTTTAGTGAAGTGGTAAGGTGGTAAAAAGCGGGAAACTCATTCAAGGTTACACATTTTTTACTTTGGTGGGAAATGTGTTTGATTTCGTGGTTTATCATCAGTGATACACATGGCAGTCAACGGTTGGGCGGCCGTGTATCACCCGTGATGCACTTGGCAGTAAAAGGGCTAAAATTATTAAATCATTCCAGATTGAATTAGAAACGGCTCAGACGGCATTTTTTAAACTTTTCATTTCTCAGTGTGAATCAGTCGGAGTGAAGATCTTTTTTTCCGTATCCAAATTTTTCCGGATCAAAAACCAGTTCGGTATCCCAGCTAGCAAGTATTACGGACCATTGTCGGAGTATTATTGGTCAAAAATAATTTTGTTGGGATGCGATTTGATGGTTTAAATGAAGATGAGATGGAAATGTCGGGCTGTGATGAAGACAGCCTGTCGGAAACATCATTGTACGAAAACAAAACTGTTTTCCCAAATTTTTTAATTATTGTTGGTGGGACGGAGAAGAGTCATGATTTACTGTTCGACGGCTTAGGCTAAATTAAAATACACCGTACAGAACACATCCAAGAAACCGCAACTGGTGGATTGAAAAACATTAGAAATCCGCGTAAAGGTGTCGTGTGTGCCATTAGATTCATGGGTACATGGCGCCGTGCCCTTCTTGAAGATGTTGACAACGAAGAAAAAAAAGTGAGAGCTTTTTACGTTGACATTGGATTTCGCGAAACGGTTAATTTCTCCAATTGTTTTGAATTGACAGCAAAGTAATTTTTTGTTAATGACTAAATGACTGTTTTAAGGAAATAAATGTAATCTCTTCTTCATTTCTTCATTTCTTCTAGATTTCTGAACTTTCCTGAATCAAGAACTTGGCGTTGCAAAGCAGGAAGAAATAAGCATCTCAAAAATATTGAACAGCCTGACTGCGGTGCAACAGTTCGACAAAGAGATTGAGTTTTCAGTTTGGTACGAATTCTCATGTTTATTAAATGGACCCGGAAGTCACAACCTAAGAATGAAGATTCACAAAGAAGTGTATGAGCGTGTGAATAAAGATGATACAGCTAATGAGGGAACTGTCCAGATCGTTGAAGACATTTTGATAAGTAAGTTCTACAAGGTTCGCATGAATAATGTCAAAATATGAAGTACTCTTCCAGATTCAACTATCTGAGTAAGATCTGAGTAAGATCAGCCAATCGGAGACGCTCTAAGCAATTACCCCAAAATATAAAAAAAGAATAATCCAAACCTCCATTATCCATCAGCACAAGACCAGTCAGTAGCTGTTGCACAAGACTATGCACAAAGACTTTTTTAAAAAGACATTTGGGTAGGAGAATGGCCTTACAGAAGGCGTCACATTCTTTTCGCCACTGAACGGCAAACTTAAAGACTAAAAAGAAATCTTCTTTAATAATGGGATCTTGTGGCAAATCCTTTCATCCAACTTTCAACATCTACGGGTTCGTCAATTTTTTGGGTATCAAAATTTTCAAATTTTTGGGGAGGACTTTTTAATACAACCTAGGTTTTACTTCGGTTTTTTGACTTTCTATCTCGGTCGCACTGCCTTTAAAACAGCCAGTATTCGACGACGTAGTATAAGAAACCATGGCTATTACTGGCGTCAACACGTCCCAATTTGTATATCAACAACAGCGTTATGTTGCGATTCACCTGTGGAATCAGGAATAACAGGTAAATCAAGTAATTTCGGACTCTCAAGTTGCGGATCGATCGTGAACTTCGCCGTTCAGTCTCCTGTAATTGTTGATCAAAATTAACTTGTAATCTTACTAGAATACATTTGATCATTTGGGTTTCTAGACTTTTTCAGTTGGGTTTAAACGTCTTCTGGAGACAAATCTAGTAACTTATTCAGTTTCACCTTGAAATTATTAATTTTGGTAGCAGCCAAAATACTTTCTCTTTTGTTACGTGGTATCTTCTTTATGTTTGTCCATTCTTCATGCAAAGACATTAAGTCGTTGAGACAGTTACACTTGGCTTTAGTTGAAATTGCTGCTTTATCGCACAAAAACTTTCTTCTAAATGTTCTATACTTCTTCTTTTCTAATGCAAGAAAACGAGCCATCACTAACCCTTTCGATGGTATTTAATTGTTGACATCAGATAGTCTAGTTAAAACACATTCACCTATGAGATATTCTGTTTTCTTACGAACACCATCAGCAGCAACCATTATTTTAATTTAAGTTTAAACACTCAGATTTGTAGGAAATCAACAAACGCTCAAACTGAAAGCCACTGTTCGCCACTGAAAGTCACAAACAAACAAATCTTTCACGCGGGAAGCGTCGATGCTAGACCGCCAAATTTGTTTTGGCGCGTGACTTAATTATTTACCGATTTCCACAAAACAAAACTAAAATATAACTAAAACCATAGGGTAGTTGTGAGTAATCTTCGGAAAAAATCCGACGAGCAGAAAAAAAGAAAAGTAAGTTTAAATGCGGAAAACGCCTTTTTCCCCGTCGGCGGGAAAAAGTTTTTTGTGCGACTTTGAAACATTTAATTTTTTGATGTTCATTTTTCTTCTATGAAAAATTCAGATAGCGTTTTGTTGTAGATTATTTATTGAACGGTTAAAAGAAACAAGGGTTTTAAAAAATTAAAAAACGGAAAATTGAAAAATTGGAAGAAAATAAGAATTTGAATGAAAGATTCACGCTTATTTTGATTTAGAGAACGTATTAATTCGTTTTAGAGAAAATATTATTTTTTCGTAAAGAAGAGAAAAATTCACAAAACATTTAACATCATATACATATGTCTGGAAATATGGAGAATTGTCTCTTAGAGTCCAAAAATATATATTTTTCATAATTAGAAATACTGTCAAATCATTAACATCAAACAAAAACTTAATTGGAAATGAACTCAAAACCCACGAACTTTACAACACAGAACTACTACGTACTGTTAAAAATATATTTCCGCCACAAGATACCATTTCCAAAAATTTTTTCCAAAAAAACATCGTTATTTGCTTTCATTTAGAAATTTTTCGTTTCTAATTTGAGAGCTTTCAACTCTTTTAATCTATACGTTAGTCCTTGTTCTATTCCTTTAGAAAATTTAAAAAGAGCCGAAAGATTTTGTAAAAAGTAGGGTCATTTTAAGAATATACCTTCTAAATATTATTTTTATCATTGAATTGGAGATATAACACAAAATGAAGTTGTTAGATAATAAACGTAAATAAGTATTTTTCTCGAAAAATAATTTTTTTTTTTCTTCGTTTTAATGCCCTTAAAATTTTGTAATAGTCATACGAGTTTTAAAATAACTGTAGGCCATAACTATAAAGCTTACAAAACATATTTTCTTCCAAATGACACGAAAAAAAATTCGAGAATAGGTAAGAAATGAAACTGCCTAGGCCGTTCTCCCTGCAAGATCTATAGCCATATTGCAAAGATGTTATCTTTGATGGTCATTATCATGATTATTTCGGTTATTTTTTATTTTTTTACCACCATTTTATTAAGTTATTGTGCTCATTTTTCCGGCACCCCGAAAGCAGAAACAAGTGTAATAAGTATTTATGCAACGTACAACAAAAAAGACTCCAGTCTGGGTCCGTTGAGAATTGGAGACCCAAAATGAGGAAAACCGGAGATATCATGCAAGTAGAGTGAAAGATACAAATGAAAGAATCAAAGTATTGGTGGTGTTTTGGCTTATAACCCCCACTATACACTACACTACATATGTGCAGTGTTCGGAAAATCATTTGAGAAAAGAATTTTCAATCAACATTAAATCATTTCCGATATGGAGGATACATCTAAATCTAAATCATTAACCACCAAACATGATTTATCACATTTAAATCAATAATAAATCATAAATCAAAATCCTGTTCTGGTGAATTTAAATCTAGAGTGCAATGCAAAATAAAAAAAAACATTCAAGACATCTCATATACCATTTCCGTCTTTTTATCTGATACAATTCACAGCTTTTTTGGGATCTTAAAAAATAACAGTACCTCAAGTAATTTATCATACAACCTATTTCGTTTAGCAGTCAAGACCAAAGCAGCTTGACTGAGACGCTCCACTGGAATACTCGACGGTATGGCTGTTTTGGACTTTACAAATACGCCCTTAAACGCCTTGGTATTTTCTAGCATCGAAAGGGATAGATCCTCATCAGCGAAAAATTCATCAATTTCGTCGTGTACGTCGGGCTCGTTGTCATGTAAATTTTGGCAAAACTTGAAACAGGACAACATGTGCTGATTATACCAAGCATCGGAAATGGGCGACGAATTTGACTCGATTCACTATCACTCACAAAATCAAAATTTGTCAGTCGGCGTAATTGCCATATTCAGAAGAAAATTCAATGTTTACGTCACACACTCACAATTTAATTTTCTGTCAAATTTAGGTAGAACACGTTCTTGAATTTGAAAAAGGGCGGTGGGGCAAGCAAAATAATTTTGATTTATAAAAATGATTTAAAAGTCATAAATCCTGACCAAAATTGTTTTTGAAAAAAAAAGGTTTCAATCAAAAATAAAAAATCGATCGAAGCAATTGAAATCGCTATTTAAATCATTTTTTATTGTCTTGGGCAAATGATTTTATGATTTTTTGATTATGTACGTCAATTTTTGCAAAAAATATTTTTTCAGAATAAAAAATAAAAGCAAACTGAGAGGGTTGTACACTTGGTTCGCAGCAAGTTTGAAGCAAATTTTGTAGTTCAAAATGAGAAACGAAAATAGGACCAATCTTCGTTGCTTTCTTTCGTCTTTTTGATAACTGACCAATAGATCTGGCGTACCGTCGATGCAGAAAAAGAATCGTATTTATAAATAAGCGAGGCTAAGTTCTATCCTCGTCCCAGTCGCGCATCAGTATTAAACAAGTAAGCAGTTTAACAAATTGCCATTGCATTAGTGGTGGAAACTCGGCGGTAGGAGCGACGGCCGGGCCGACGTGACGGGCAAATGTAGTAGTACTGGTACGGTAGTCGCTGCGGTAGTACCGCACGACTGCGTTACTACCGCGGTAATTTTTTAACCACGGTAATTTTTAACCGTGGTAATTTTTTAACCGTGGTAATATTTTAACCGCGGTAGACCAACCCTGCCCGTTCTACATGTGTTCGTTCAAATTGTGCATGCTGATTCGCTCACAAACTAATGCAAACTCTGTTCATTTATTTTAAAAAGGTTTAGGTGTTCAAGCCTTTTGACCCATTTTTGCCGCGCTCGTTTAGCACTGGTTGACAGACGTGACGTGCAGTACGGAGAACACTCTCATGCAAATTACAACGTACAGCTAAACAACGTGGAGTTTACGAACTGGTTTAAGACACAAGCGAAGAAGACCGCAATCCAGATGTATACGATATAAGTTCAGGCGTTAAATCGGTAAAATGTTTGTTTAGTGAATATATTTAGTGCACTTTCATCTAATTCATGTAAAACTTAGATTTCGTGACAGAACGGTGACTGGGATGTTTCCAGAAATAAGAATAACCTGATATCGCATTAGATGTAATGAGCAGCCGCCGCTACCGAGAAAACCGGAAGAAGCAAATGAATATATTCAGCAATTCCGCAATTTTGGTTAGATATCCTCTTTAACTTATTTTTTAATTTCCATTTGCACTTATAATTGTTTTAGTATGACTAGGGATGGTTCGAACCAATTTATTGGGGCCTCTTCACATCCGAAGAAAACAACGCTCTAGTTTTCATCAACATTAATACACGTCAAGCTTTGTTGGATGTGACCAAAATCGCCATCGACGCCATATTTCACACTGTTTCTAGAGGATACTCAGGATCAGCTTGCTTCCCTCTAAGTGATTTAATTTGGATTTTAATTAATTTTTAAACTGTTTTGCATTGAAACCAAATTGTATAAGTAGTGTTTCTCTATGCATTTTAATCTATCAATGCTGGTTTTTTTCTCACGACGAGAAAGACCAGAGAGCTTTATTAGCTGGTGACTAGGCGGTCATCAGCCCGTCGGCATATTTGGTCAATTTTGTTGCAGGCTGAAAAATCTGTTAGTAAAATTTCACGGTTGAGCGCGCTTGGGAACTGCCCCCAAGGCCATGCCCGTGCTCCTTTTTTGGTCCGTAGACGCAGGCGGAAGTTAGTTCCTGTATTTTCATTCAATCAAATGGTGTTCTGTATAAGTCATACCAATGCTTCTTTATACACGATGTCCTGCGTAAAGACTTTGGTTTTGTCATCTGGATTCGTCGAGTTGTTGAGCAGCCTTCCTTGCTTTGGACCTCCGATCCAATCAACCTTTACTCCTTCTTTTGAAGTAGCTCGCGAGAAAGCAACGTACAGTTGGCCGTGGCTAAAAACAGGTTCCGGGAAGAAGACTCCTACCCTTTTGAACGTCTGTCCTTGCGACTTGTTGATGGTGACAACAAAAGCCTGTAGCAGTGGAAATTGCAATCTTTTGAGTTGAAATGGGAGATCGGATTCGGCTGGACTCATGGCGATTCTGGGAATAAACACTACTTTTCCTTTGTTCTTTCCGGCAGCGATTGTTGCAACGATGATGTTTGGTCTTAAATTCCTGATGATCAGTCTTGTGCCATTACAAAGTCCTTGCCGTGTGTCGATGTTCTTTAGAAGGATGACGATTGCTCCCACTTTCAACTTTAACACATGAGGTGGAATTCCGGATACGGTACATGTGTTAAGGAATTAGTCCTCTTTGGGTGTAGTCTTCCATGAGATGATGTTTGTTAATGTTGAAAAGTGTGACCGCATCTGTTAAATTACAGTGACAACAGATGTCGACAAAGAGTTGTCTTAACTGATTCGGTATTTGGAACGCTGCCGCTTCTTCCATTGCCTTGTGCCAAGCGTTGTCGTCTTCTAGCAAATTTCTGGCAATGGCTGCCGCTTTTAAGGTCGGATACTCTATGCCGTCGACCGTACGGAGATTGGCGAAGATGGTAGCACCTTTCACTTCGATAAGCAGTAAACGAAGACAGAATCTCTCCATTTGTTTGATGCTCACCGTATAGATGCGACCGATGACTCTGGCTCGTTCTTGCGTGGTGTGCAACTTGTGGTTTTTTTGTTGAAAACAAAGTGGTGTGGGATCTCTCGGTAGTTGTACTGACGCGCAGATTCGTTACTTAGGTTCAGTTTGAACCAGGCCGTCAGTGTTGTATCTTTTGATGCAGCCCTAGCCACGGCACGGTCCTCCAGACCGGGTTGAAAGAAAACAGACTGTTCCAGCGGCAAATGTACGTCCAGACGAGTCACGGGATGAGAACGGTGCGATAGTGGGAACTTGAATATTCTCCAGCTGGCTTCTGGCGCACTGATGTATCTCGTGTCCAAGAATGTGGATATTTCATCCCAACTGATGATTGGTTGATTGTTTCCATTCTGACCGTAAGTTCCAACTGTTGTCTGGATATCAGCATAATCGTGTCCTTTGTAGACGTACTTGAAAACGTATATGACGCTCGTGATGGAGGCGCAGAACTCAAGATTAATGTAGCAGTTGTACTTCAGGAACAGGTAGGGATTGTAGGGAACAACCTACCTGTTGTCCACTTGATATTCTCTGTTGTTGCGCTTCAGAGTCGCAGTTTTCCCTGTATTTTTTCGTCTGTAAAGGGGGTAACCGTTTTTGTTGATGTCGGTTTCGGCGAGAAATTCTTTCGGAAAAGACTTGGTGCAGCGGTCACCGTCCATGCAAGGAGAGCTTCTGTTCACGTCCTTTCCACACGGTCCGTGAATCATGTTGGCCAAAACAATGGCATAATGTCTTGGGTTCGATTCTTCATCCGGGTTTTCTGCGCATATAGTACCGTCCATTTCTTCCGGAGTCTTGGGGACATCTTCTTTGTCAACCCAGAGAAGCATGTGGCAGTGTGGAAGTCCGCGTTTCTGAAATTCGATCACATGAATTCTCGCAATCACCACTCTAAGGACCTGGCGCTTCTGAATGTCTTCGACCAGCTCGTCCAGCTTCTGCTTGAATACTCTTGCGACCACATCGGGCGATCTGAGGCCGATTGGTACGACAGAATGCTGTTTGTTATTTCGGGCCATTTTGGGTTGCAGGTGTAAGTAAGAAAGTAGGTTGGCTTTTCAAATTTCCCGCAAATAGCCATTGCTTCCTGGTATCCTTGCTTCATAGCTCTCGGGCTTCCAATGAAATTTGAATTCAGAATGACGATTGTTCCAACAGTGTGCTCTTCTCTTTCGGCTCGCGTGTTGATGTAGTCAGTGAGGCCGTTGTAACGTGCGACGTGGAGTTCTGCTTGATGTTCTCTTATGTATTTTAACCGATTGACTTCAATTTTTACATAAGAGTCGACGATCCACTGTTGCGTCAGTGGGCCTCCAGCCAAAACGTTGTTGACCTGCTCTTTGATAGCCATAAGGTAGCTGTAGAACTGTTGCTGGGTCACTCTTGTCCTCTTTACTCTTGGTTTGCTTTGATCGTCGGGGTCGGCATCGTCTTCCTCTTCAGGTTCAGGTTTGGGTTCTTCCACATCATCTTCCGCCTCATTTACCGTCGCTACTTCTTCAGCAACAATTCTTCGATCCTGAACCATGACGTATTGGTTCGCCAATACGTAAATTTGCATCGTTAACGACATGCTCAAATTGTTCTGGATCTTCTTCCGCCTCTTCCATTTCCATAATAACTCTTTCAGCTCTTGTAGTTGTTGCGTGCGGCATGTTTGGATCCCATCCGTTGTCACCGTTTGGAAAGAGCAGGGAGTGCGTCATGTGATCACACATCGGCTTGAGCGAGTCGATATGATAAATCTTGTTCCCCTTGTCGGTATCAAAAGTTGGGCGCGCACGTCTCTGTTTTCCGGTGGCGCGCCGTTGATACTTTTGAAAATGACGCCAATCTCGTTGCTGGTCGGACTGTTGTAACGTCTCTGATCATGAGTTCTTCGGTCTCCATGAATCACCATGCTGACTGCGAGATTGGGTCGGCCGTCAATTTGTGCTTGTCGGTGTTTGTCTTCCAAGACTCGACGCATTGTTTTGTACAAAGTCGTATAAGGGTTGATTTCTCGCAAGAGGGCGTCCAATGCATCCATTAACTGTCTATCGCAACCACCGTTGGAATTTATTGAAGCTCGATGCGCGCTAGCTTGTTCCTCCTCGATAAAGTAAAGTTGTGCATATCAAGGTGTGGATTCACTTGTCTCACCGACGGCGGTAGTGTTGTGGTACACTTGACCGTGAATGCTAAAACAGTAAGGGCCCCTGTTCGGAGGAGTGGAAATGCTCGCTCCCATTGGAGCGAAAGCCAGAGCGCTGTTGTAGTTGCGAATTTTTAGCATGAAATGCTTTGATTTTGGATGGCTATTGGTTAGCAAATGCAGAAAAAGCTCGGGAACTTGCTTCGATGGTGGCAAAACAACTTTACCTTTGTTGCAGCAATCTGTGAACATCTTGTCTGATGGTCGTTCCTTTTTTAAATGTTTTGCGCCAGATTCTTCGCATATGCTATCCATGGCTACGCAGTTGTGATGCTTGACTTTTGGTTCGTCAATTCTTGCGCTTCGAGCAATAAGATTTGTTCTTTTTAAAGACCGCCTTTCTATCAATATTTCCATTTCTTCAAGTGGAACATCTGCTACAATCTCGGCGTGATCTACCGCATCGAAGGATCTTTGCAACTCATCCGTTTCTTCTTGCTGAAGTCGTAACCTTTCTGTACGTCTCGCGTGTCTTTCTCTGTCTTCTCTGTTTCTCTCCATCGTTTCTTCTACATTTTCAACCGTTCTCCAATCGGCTATACGCTCCGCTTCGTTCTGGAGTCTTTGAGCATTTTCTTTCTCAGTTTCTTCTACAATTTGAATTTGGCGACGCAGTCTCTGTCTCCTGTCTGATAATGTTTTCTGTTTATCCTCTTCATTTTCTTGCCTTAGAGCATTTTCTTGGTACAATCTGGCACGATTTCTCCTTGTAGCTGATTCTTCTTCAGTTTCCTCAGCGATGGTTACTTGGCGATGCAGCATATCTGCTCTTAATCTTTGTACTCTTGTTTCTTCCGTTTCTTTGCGGCGAGCAGTCTCATGCCGTGTCGCGTTCTTTTGTTTTCTTTCCGCTCTCTTTTCTGGAGTCTCTTGTTGACGTTTATTCTTTTTGTTCGCTGCATTTCTTTCCGCAATCATTTGATTTTCTTCCATCGATGTTTCTCTTTCTTCTGTAAGTCTCTTGCGTTTTAAATATTCGCGTCGTTCTTTAGCTTTCTCTTGCATTACATTCTTTTCTTCCTGACTTTTTTGGGCATATTTAGCTCTTGCTTCTGCATTTTTTTTTCTGTCGTTGTTCTTCTTTTTGTTCTGGAGTAAGGGCGGGCTTTTTGGGAGGCATTTTCGGGTACACAAACACAAAATGTATGCAAAGAACTGTTAAACCAGACGGCACTTCACCACAAAAATTGCCCGTTTGGCTTCGCAGTGTGACAAAAATAAGACCACAAAAAGAAACTCGCGGCGATGGACCAATGCCGCTGCTTTATCTCAACTTCCGACTGTCTTTCCTCTTCGTTACTGGCTCTGGTACTCCAAGCCTTACCGTAGTCTTTGGCTTCGGAGCTGTCTGCCAATAAATCAGCAACGACAAAGGTCACCATGTGACACAACAGTAATTTAGAGTTCCAACAGCAGAGAGAGTTAGCTCTTCGACTTTGGTGTATCCAAAACAAGCGCAGCAATACTTAGCTTGTTGGTCGCATGAAGATGGGGGTGGACCAGTTCCAAAGTAAAAGGCAGCAAAAGGTTGTGCAAGGAACGCAGACCAGATGTAGGGCCAGCAAAGAATTTCTGGTCAGGGAACGTTGACTCACAATATGTGAAACCAGCCTTGATGAAATATGGAACGAACAAAAATTAATGACTGATAGATTTTATATTACATTTACATCATCTCACAGATAAAGTATAAACAATGAACCAGCAAGAATTTCCAATCAATGTTCAATTCATTTAACACTTCACTTAAGATCAGCCTTACCTTAGTTCAGGAAACGCAAGAAAAAAACTGAAAGCGCAATCCAGATCTAGATGACCAGCCGAAAATTGTGTATTCCAAGGAACGCAGACAAAAAATTCTTAGACCGCAGTCCTGGAAGAGAATTTAAGAACTATCTGATCAAAATGGGTACAATTATAAATTAATGGTGTCAACATTTAAATCTAAACACATCATAATGAATTAGTTAACACTTTGTTGACCGCAATAAAAACAGTGCAACACTTCCATAATAAACAGAGGATTTCCAAAACGAAAATTTTAAATTTCACTTAGTAGCCTTAATTATATTAACTACCTTAGTTTCTGCTCTCCTCCAGGTGCTGCAACTCACAGAAATTGTTGAAGAAAGTATTGAAAAATGCTGTTTGAAACTTAAAGAAATAAATTAACAATGAAATATGATTTGAAAGAGTCTTTTGGAAATGGAAATCACGTGGTGGTTGTTTACGAATAGGGCTATAACAATGGTGAAGCTTAGCATCAGCGCTATCTATCAATCAGTTAGCATAAACCTTTTAGTTACATTTAAGGCATTCAAAAGTTAGCTACGCAATCCATAGTTAATTATAATTTAAAAAATGAAAATCATTCATAAATTATTTTATCCCTGAGGGATTTTGTAATCAAAATCAACCGAAGGTTTAGGGGTCTTTAACGCGATAGGCTCCGCTCTCTCTGAGGGCCCCGCAAATCTTTATTGTCACAAATTTCCACCAATAGGAGACGAGAACGTGATAAATTAGCAAATATTCTATATTGTATTAAAGTTTTTGAAATTATGTAATGACAAAGCTAGTACTTAGGGTTAAGCACCTTTTGGCACAATCAAATGTCAAACCTTGTTGACATTTATGCCTTTTTAATCTAAAATAAGACGAAAAAAGCGGCCATCTTAAAAATGTTTTTTTTTTGTTTTTTGTTTTTTATAAACAAAGAAATGAAGGTGCGTTCGTAAATCCGTAAAAACTAATTAATTTCTAAAAACAGGGAGAATAAAGATAAAACTATTCTTTATTTGATTACATTTAGTAATCATGTCATTAAATTGAATTTAATCATTAATAACATACTGTTGAATAAGTTTTTCTCAGAAGTTCTGAAGCGTAAGCATAAATCCCGAAGGCGCCCAAGGGGCTTTATTGGAAAACTAACTGAGAAATTTACGTATATAATCGCTCTTTTTTCATAAAAACTATTATAAATTTGAAACCTGTAAATATTTCAATAGTGTATAATCAATTTTCGATTAACCATAACACAGCTGACACTAATAAACCTGTCAGCTGTCACTTTCTTAAAAATTAGAAGTCAAGCTGTCATTGTGTGATATGGAGCGCCCAGACTTGGAGAATTCTATGGTCGAAGCGCTTTCAGATTTCGAGACGTCCTTCATCACCGTTGATAATTGTGATTCAAGTTTTACCGACGTCCAAGAAGTGGATGATATCGTCAGGCGACAAAAAACGAAAAATGGACGAAGAAGATGAAGAAGAAAAAAAGAAGCGGGAAGAAAAAGAGCAGCAATAGAAGGCCAAGTTGGAAGCCGAAATAGCAGCTAAATTAGAAGGCATGAAGAAGCATCAGGAAGCCATTGAGATGGTGGAGGCGGACTATTCATTCTTTAAAGATTTAGCTGCAAAAGCTGAAGTGCCCTTTCTTGCGTAAGAAAACTTTAATTTAATTTGTAATTGATATCATCTGTCTTTTATGTAGAGAGGAGAGTAGGAAAATGACTGCGGACCTGTAAAAAAGGAAAAATAGAGCAAAAGCTGTCTTCGCAGTCCTTTGCTTGAAAAAAGATGTGTTGCAGGGTCTTCGCAGACCATGAACTTTGCAAGTACATTGGAATGGCAGACATGGCCTGATAGACTGCGGAGGCAATCCCAATGACAATGAAAACACTACTATGAGTTGCTGCAAATTGCCATCCGGAAGAAGAGCGTGCTGACAGCAATGAAGAGCGCTATGGCCAATAATGAAGCAGCACGGTAAGTAATTGAGATGATTTTGTTTTTTCTCTTTTCTAACCCTTTTTTTATATTTAATAGTAGTAAGCCATGATGTCCATCTAGTCATTCAGCAAAGAGTTTATTCCACCCTTCACTCGTCATCCATCACTCGTCATCCATCCAACACTCATTATCAATATTTATCCATCATTTTATTTATCCATCATTTATCCATCATTTTATTTATCCATCATTTTATTTATCCATCATTTTTAAAATAAAATGTTTATTTATCCAATTGGCATTTTTATAATAAAAGCATCATTCATATTTTCTTTTCTGTCTGTTTTTATTGTTATCAACACGCACTGTGAGTATACGTCGCGCGCACGATGTGTAAGTCGCGCGCACGGGTCCCCTTTTTTATGTTATGGAAAAGGTGTTTTTGTTGTGACGGCGATTTTGTTGTCTCCCTTTCCCAGCGGCCATTGTTACCCCCCTCTCGCTTAGGGGGCTTGCGACGGCCTTGGTTTTAGTCTCCCCTTTTTCAGTCACCTCCCTTTTTCCGTTTCCGACCAATGAGCTATCGAGCAGAGTTGGACAGACAGAAAAAGTCTTACAGAAAGCAAACTCTGCTCCAAATCGCTCAATTCTTTTATTAGTAATGGATTGGCAGGGTCCCGGGGGATTGTACTAAACTAACAAGGTGAAGGCCTGTTCCGGCCTTACTCATAATTGATTACGAGCTGGCGATTTTGGAAGCCACCGCAACATGCTTTCCCACAGGCCGCACCCGTGGGTGCTGGTATCATTCCGGAATTGTGAGTTCTGCTTTTTTGCGTGTTGTTGGAGTAAGATTTAAGTTTCATTAAATTATTAACTTTTACTTGATACTACCTATGAATCTTATTAACAGATTTCCAACTACGCTACGGAAATAAATACACTGCCGAACTTATAATGTACGTAACATTTTACTAGCTTAGTCTTTTCACTATCTTTTTAATCAACAGGTGTGTAGTACTTTCCAATGAAAGAATAATTAAGGGAAAAATTAAACCTTACAACTGAATTGGTTTTGCCATCATTGTAACGATAAATGTTCACTGAATGAGTTAGGCGTAACGAAGTAGACGAATCACGATTTAAATGTTTGAATGTGTAAAATGTAAGAATGTTTTGTAATGAATGCTAAAAAAATTGTGGTGGAAGTCGTGTAAATAGGAAGACAGTGTTCTTTCAGGGAATTCCAGATATATACCCACAAAAACGAGCGGCCAAATTTCTGGGGGAAAAAACTCTCAAACAAAGCAATATTTCTGAATTCTGAATGAAATAATTAATGAATTGCAAGCCACTCAAACGAAATTATTCATTAGGTTATCAGAAGTTCCCTAAGCGCAACCTAGTGGATTTCTTTTTAATAACTTAATCTACGGGTTCTGGGAATAAAAGGGAAAGGCTGGAAAGATGGGTATAAACATGTTTTCTCTATTCCATGCAAAACAGCTAACAATTAACAAAAAAGCATCGCCAATAGCGTTAGTTTACAATGTAAAGTTTAAAATCAACGCTATCCTGAAACAACTGTGATGATTTTCTGATTTCCGCTGTAAATGAAATATTTAACTTTTCAGCAAATCTATCAATTTAAGGAGGGGTTAATAATTATAATACAAAATGAAGATCGACGTTGAAGATATTTATTCGTTTTTATTTCATCTGGGACGAAGAAGGTAACAACTAGGAATCAAGAATGAGTTCACTTGCTTTGATTTCTAACGAAATCGTCGTCAATCAAATTTTTGTGCCGAGTTCAATATAAATATTAGTGATCTGAGAAATGTATGTCTTAGTTGTAAAAGTTTTAATTTCATTATGAAGAACAGCCAATGTCTGTGGAAAGGAAAATGTTTTAGAAGGTGACACATATCTAAAATGCTGTTCGTTCTCTGGTTTATGAAATATTTTTTTGGGGGGGAGCGTAGATAGCCAACGTTGAAACATTTCCCCCTGACAATGAATAAATGCTGATGGATGAATGTATGTCATCTCCGTTCCAATGTCAACACACTAATTGTGGAATTTCTTCAGCTTTCCATGGTAACTTTCTATACCATTGGCCATCCACACACGTCAATTATGGAGGACATGTACCTTAAAGATGATCCGATTTCGGGTCAAAATTTTAAGTTTATTTGATGAAGATCTGTAAAATTTGTATTGTAGCCTTTCACTACTATGGTATTTATTCAAATGTAACGAATTTAGTCGATTTTTTAGGTGTTGAAAATTCTACCAAAAACAAATCTACCATTAAAGAAGAGTTTGACCTGCCACAGTGTACGTTAACCTACAATAGAAGTGGTGTTCCCCACACAGCAGACGACGTTTCAAGGTCTACTTTTATTACGCTAGCGAAAATAAAAGTATATAAAAGCAACCCTTGTGTACCAGCAGACGACAACCGCAATTTGCCGTCTGCTAGTTGTTGAGACGACACCATGAAGTACGAAGGAGGGCTAGACCACAGGGGTGCCTTGACGTACTTGTCGCTAGCGTAATAAAAGCAGACGTCACCGTCAAACGTCACCGTCAACTGAATAGGAAAACGCCAAACTGAAAAAAACGTAACGTTAATGTAACGTCAAATTTTCCAAACGTCAATTTTGACGTTTAACGTCAAATCAAAATTTTAAAAGACTAGGTTTCTTAGGAAACCTATATTTCATGCCTAAACTCTAGAATACTTATTATTTTAAGAAGCTCAAAGTTTCTAAAAAAAATTTCATACAGTAGGAATTCTTAGCAATTTCCCAAATTATTGTAACAAAAACGGCGCAAAATTTTTGTCGATAATTTTTTTAAGCCACGTCAAACGTCGTCGTCAAACGTCACTCGAAAATTTTGCACACGTCAAACGTCACCTGCAACTTCAGGTGTTGACGTTCATAACACTGGCTCAATGGAAGTACTGGAACTCAAAACGGAAATGGTTTACTTTTATGACACATGCAGAGAGAAGAAAACACGTTCGACGCGCTTTTTCTCTTTAGTGAATTGTCTTTCTTTTGGACAGAATGAATTCAGACATTTCTAGAACGAATGCGTTGGTAGAAAGCGTGTCTGTAGAGGCAATGAAACGCGGTTTTCTTTGAAATTCACCATCATCTTGGAGGAAACCGGGATTTAGAGAACAATAGCTAACTGTATTTTAGACATTCTTTTTATTGAATTTGGTTTTACTTGGAAAAAATGTGACAATTATGTCATACACAACGAACAAAATTTTTAAAACTACTTTTGGATGGACAAGGTTTAATTAAATATTAGCATTTTTGACAATGTAATAAAGGTTATGTTTTATGTCAACCAATACAGTTTGTGGAAGGAAAAAAGAGTGTCCCTACTATTCTCGCTGTTTTTCTTCTAGAATTGTTTTCTCGATTTCACGTAGATAGCAAAATAGTGTATGTGGTGAATGGTAATGAAAAGGACTACTACATTCATTATCCCTCCAAATTTACCATGTTCAATATCTCAGCATTTTTTTACCATGAGTTGTGTCTAAATACACTTTTAAATTTTTAGCAGTGAAATGCAGATTCTCAACTACTTTAACATAAGTAACTTTTTTTTCTTTGGTTACCCACAATCAGTTTATTTAGGCTTTTTTATAGAAGACCTTACGGAACCAACCACATTTTTTCCCAGTCGAAACTTTTTTGATACAGCGTAATTGCGGCTTATTGGGATTCTCTGAGCTTGCGTCACTTGTAGTCACCGGCACTTCGGTACCGCATCTGTCGTATTTGAAGATCCCATTTTTATACTTATAGAGTTCGGTGTCTACCCAGTCGGTTTTGAGTTTTTTCACACTACGGGACGGGACGGGATCAGATTGGGTTGGACGGGATCAGATTGGGTTGGACGGGAAAAAGCGGACATTGAATTGCTTGATGATGGCACAATGCATTGAGGCTGTGTCAGGCAAAAATAAAGGGGCGAAGTTTTTGGAGGAGACAGAGCAAAGCTTTCTTCCATTTTCGCCTTAAGGCCAGAAATGCTGACGGGAAAGCCAGCGGAAACCTGTAATACCGTGGATTGCATAGGAATGCATTGATCAGACGAAACATGACCGGGCAGAACGTGACTCGGATAACGGGCTTAACGTTGATGGATGGAGGCCACTGCAGATTAAGGTTAAACCTAGTCTCTATGGGCTCAAGCGGCCAAAAATGTTTAACTGAGGAGTCGGCAGAAACCTGGTGCCACGGGGATTCCATCGGGCAATGGATTATCAAACGAGACGGGACCGGGCAAAATGTAGCGATGATCAACGTGTATAGCTTGTTTCTGTCTCCAAAGAGTATGTCTCTTCCATTTGAGCCTTTGACTCGTGCATTTCGACGGGGAAGGCAGCGGAATTCAGTACTAACAGTGATGCCATCGGTCCCGAAAGACCGAACGAAACTGGCCTGGACGGAACGTACGCCGACGTATGGTTGTTGTTTGGAACGAGACCGGCAACCACCGACGTATGGTTTTTGTATGGAACGAGACCGTCAGCCACCGACGTTTGGTTGTTGTATGGAACGAGACCGGCAGCCACCGACGTATGGTTATTGTATGGAACGAGAAGGACAGCCACCGACGTATGGTTATTGGATGAAACGAGACCGGCAGCCACCGACGTATGGTTGTTGTGTCGCCACCCTAGCCGCGGGGCGAAAAAAAGGGGAAAACGGCTGTTTTCACGAGTTCCATTTTTAAGGGTTGATTTCATATCACTTAAAAAAATCGAAAAAATTGAAATTTTGGGATATTACACAGCTAACACAAATAGATTTTTCAAGACTTGTCGCGTCTCTGTATCTCTTCCCGTTTAGACACGGGCAAACACCAAAGTAGCCCAAATTAGATATGGCCTTCTCGGCTGTCCAAATAATTATGACGCTGACATTAAGTACCCTGCCCCGTGATTGAAAAATTGTGAAAAAAATCTGCGAATTTCCAATACCCTAGGGCAGCACAAAAAAAATCGTCGAGTTGTGGCAAAAACTCGAACAATGGGCGCGCCGCAAAAATGAAGATTTTACATAAGGTTCTCTCGGGTGTCCAGATACGTCGTGTGCCTACTGTATATGTTACCATTTCTTGTGTGTTTTTTGTGAATGCAAAAGATTACGTTTTCATTTTCTCGGGCCCAACGTTCTTATATACAGCAGCAGAACTATCCTACTACAGGGCAACGAGTTGATACGTCAGAACACTTGTTTCCTGTCCTAAGAAAGTTGACAGTTTGAGATCATATGAAATAGATTATTACCTGGCTACCTGTCAAATTCTGATCAGTTCTTGTGTTAAAAGATATGACCACTATGGTTTAAATATATTAGTTTTTATATAAACAAAAAATTTTGCATATCTTTCTTATATAAATTCAGTTTTTGTAGGTCGTCTGAGTGAAATAACAATAGGGTTGTCTATCCTTTGAAACTGCAACATCTGCTTGTCCCATAAATGCTTTTATGCGCACGCTGATATGGAAACTGTCCTCAATAGCAGCAGCGTTCAGGTAGGAAAAATTCCCATACCACCCCATTCCCAGATTACAATTAGCTAAAATTAGCATAAAAAGCTAGAATTAATGGCCAATACAAGAGCGCCATCTCTTTTTTGTTGATCCAAATAACATAAACGCCACCTATGATGCACCAACGTCAAAAATCTTTACACTTTATGTCGCCTGTCAGCCACTTTAAAATTTTTGGGTTTTGCAGTTATTTTTGTACAGTAAATTGTACTTATATTTTCTTTGACCTTTTCCTTTCATACCCATCGATCAATTTTATTCAATTCATTATTCACTGTAAAAATTTTCGGTCGTTTTCAACCTAGGTACTCGTAGGATAAAATCTGTATTCGATCGAGTTGTGGAAAAAAAGTATAGAGATGTAGATGTATGAACAGTGCGTAAAGTAAGTTAATTTTTTTGTTTTTACTTAGAAATTCGTTGAAGTAGTGCGAAAAAACGCTGCCATAAGGCCCCGTGATAAAACCGGCAAAACAGAAGGGGTGTTCAAATACTTTCCGTGGGTACTGTATGTATGTGGCGACACGACCTCGGTCGCGTTCGCTAATGCCCTTTCCCTCCTGAGTAATTTTTTTAGTTCATTTTACCCCCAACATCATTAATATGTATTAAAGGAATTAACGAATTAATTTCTGAAAACAAGACAAGATTGCAAATATATTGGTGGATGCAAATTGAAAAATGTCACCGGTGTTCAATTAACGCTTTAGAATTGACATATTATTTCGTTCTTGAAATGAATAAATCAAAATCACGATGGCACTGGTTTATAGCTAGAGTTAAAAAAAATACAAATGAAGTATGATGAAGTACAGGTTGAATAACGAGATTTTGGGGCTTTAAGCTCTTTTTACAATTATCTATATGTTCATTACATACGAAATAATACATCAATCCTGAAGGTCAACCAAGAGGTGGATTTATTTGGCACATCGACTCATATTTTTAAATTCGGGATCGGATGAAATTCAGTAGTCCAAGAAAGGACAATCTAAGCCGATAAATTTCGTTCCCTCGGTTCCCGAATTTCGCAAGGGGTCCGCCACTGCAAAAAGAGAGTCATTTCCTTTGCTTCTTTTTACCCCTTTGAGTCACTACGTAGGTAAATAAAGTTTTCCACTTTTCCTCTACTTTACCTTACGGCCAAGCCCACGGCGTTTGTATGTTTAAAAAAAAGTTAGAATCAGACTCACAAAAAAGGAATCGATCTGAGATGGAACGGTAATTGTAATCGATCTGAGATGGAACGGTAATTGTAATCGATCTGAGATGGAACGGTAATTGTAATCGTTTATCAAATTCGACCCCTTCCTTCCATTTTAGTCTCTCAATTTCGATCCCCTTTTCTCTTTTTGATCTTGCTTTTGCATTTTTCTACGCTTTCTTAAGAAAAATTGCCACCGTCCAGCAACTTTTCCCAAGTCCCCACTTTGGTACCTTTTTGTATTTTCCCCTTTTTCTGCTCGAACTTAATACCTAGTTTTTGAAGTTTATTTGCAGTGGCGGACCCCTTGGAATTTCGTGAATCTGTAAAGTCAAGGCTCATTTGAAAAAGAAAAAAATTCAAGAAAATATATTAAAATATTTGAAGGAACATTACGACTTCAAAACAATTTCTCTACCCATTCTGTTCCTCAATATTATTGACAAAATGCCAGGAAGACCAATAGTGATGTTGACCCGAAACCGATTTGTGAAAAAAAACTTTGTCGTATTTGGGCGCGTCTTGCCTATTTATAGAAAAGAGTGTGCCAGGCGCTTGAGTAACCTACTCAAAAAAGGAATTATACTAAAAAAAAATCGAAATCGACAGAAATATAATTCAACAAAAAAATTCTTTCATCTTTGAAGAAATATTATTTGCCACATGGATCCTAATATATATATATATCCTAATATAATATATTTGATTGTTCGGAGACAAATGGTCTCCAATCCAATTTGGGAAAACAATTTATAACATCAACGTGACCATTTCTTCGGCCATTGTAGCCATAAATAATTCCCAGAAAATAGCTTTTTGACAGAAAAATTTCAATACTGGTGACCAAGTCACCAGTATTACATCTCATCCAAAATATAAAAAATTTGAGAAAAATTGCGAAGAAAACAACGACAAGAATCTTCATTGGAAAATTAAATGCCAAGTCGCATTTATTAATAAAATGCGGCAAGTAGCATTCGATATAGTTGAAAAACAAAAACAAAAAAGGAAATCAAGTGTAACGCCGAGTAACGTCGTGCCCTCTATAGATGGCCGTCCTGTCGTGCCCCACCGTCGCTATTGCGTGTGTTGTGAACAGACAGTCCTTTCTTGAGCCCCGCTCCGATTGTGACACCTTTTGTAGCCTTCACTTGTCAATCGTCAGCAATACAGCTATATTGAGCATCGATAGAGTGCACGTCGATGAACGTGCTTAGACAGAACCCGGGCTGTTTGTTTTTTTTTTTGTCTCGGCTCTCAACCGTGAGTAATTTTTGCACCTGCTATTTCTTTCTTTTTTTCCTACTCTTCGTAATCTCGGTTATAGTAGAGCGTCGTGTGTGCCTTCATTTGTGTATCGCGTAGCGGCCGCCATTGTTTCCCGCTCGTTCTTTGTCATTTGGCATCTCGCGGCTTGCGTGGTACTTCCGTGGGTTGCCAACCTGTGTGTGTGCTTTAAAGTGGGCGTAAAGACGACCGATAGGTTTGCGTTCACGAGGCCCATCGCCCCTCCTCAATCACCTGTGTGCATTCAATTTTTCTCTTGTGTTTTTTTCTTTTATTTTGTTTTTTGTTTTTATGTTTCTTTTTTTTCTAATTTTGATTCGCGTCACCTCAAAGGCGTCCCGATTGACGCATTACAGGTTAAGGTTGTGTATCAGGGGTGTAATTCAGCTTTTTTTTTCTCTCGCTCTTCCTTTCTCTCTTGTTTGTGTGTGTGTGTTTTCCCTCTGTTCGTCGTCTTTGGTAATTGCCCTCGTCATTTTTTTCCCTTTTGCTGGGGCTTGTGTTAAAGTATAAGAATGCAGAGTGGATGGTCGAATTCAGAGGGGTGGGACCACTCATGGAGAAGGATTTTCGAGGCATAACGAACCACAAACCCGTTTGGTCGACCAGACTCAGGACTTGCTGGTGACGATGTGGTATCACGTGATGACGCAGGGCAGACTGACAGGGAGTTCGTCCGCGCGATCTTAGAAAGTAATCGTACGATGCAAAGGATGTTGGTGCAACAGCAACACGAGGAACAACAACGCGCGTTGACGACTGTCCTTACGCGTATAGCCGACCGCGACCCTACCCCAACGATCATAACACAGACGACTATCCCGCCACCACCGCCCATCCCGCCTCGCATAACACGTGAAGCACTGGATCAAATTCCCGAATTAATGGGGACAGAGGAGGAGGATGCAAACGATTGGGTTGCAACCATCGAGGAGTTGGGCCAGCGGTACGATTGGACTGATCAACACCACCGACAGGCGGCCACATCAAAGTTACGTGGCAGCGCTAAAGATTGGCACATGGAAGAAGTGGCGCCTACCTCGTTCCGAGGGTGACGAGGAAATACCGTACGAGCCCCTCGACGCCTCACTCAGCGAAGGCGATGAGGAATCCTCGGAGGATAGTGGTAGCCAGCAGCCCACAGGCGATGAGAGCGACAGCAGTCAAGATTACAGTGAGTTGGCCAATGACGGAAATCCAGCTGGGCTCGTTGTTCACCACCAACTCAAAGTCGAAAATCAAACCGTCGCTAATGACACGCCCGCTCCGATGGTTCCTGCAACGCTTCACGGACGGCCTAAGCGTCAGATTAAAGTGCCTAGCTGTTCAAAGATTTTTTTATGTTCTCTCCCTGATCTCTGCCTATTTCATTCCTTTTGTTATGCCCGCTCAAAATTTCTTTGTCAATTCTGTATTATGTAAGTTCGAATTGCAGTGACGGGGACGTCACTAATGGAAGAAGGGGGAGGGGACGTGTAACGCAGTGTAACGTCGTGCCCTCTATAGATGGCCGTCCTGTCGTGCCCCACCGTCGCTATTGCGTGTGTTGTGAACAGGTAGTCCTTTCTTGAGCCCCGCTCGGATTGTAGCGAGGGACCGAGAAAAGAAGTTATAATAAGTCTTCATCAAGAGGCATACATAAAGAGAATTCTCTCAAAATTTGGACTGAGCAACTGTAATCCTAGGAAGGTGCCTTCTGACCCACACGCCCGTCTGTTAAAACGAAGCTGCGATGCTGAAGAAGAGTACCTATACCCCTATCGGGAGGCAGTCGGGTCTTTAATGTACACAATGATCTACACTCGACCTGATATTGCTTTCTCTGTTAGTAGGGTGGCTCAGTGTTTCAGCAGCCCGAGAAAATGCCACTGGGAAACGGTCAAGAGAATCTTCAGTTACCTGAATGGCACCCAGCGACATGGAGTGACCCCGCTATTCGGCAAACCCTTTAAAAGCACCCACATCGCTAATATAAATTCTCACTAACCGACATTTATTGGCTAAATTTACTTAAAAAATTGACCCGAAGTGTAATCGTAGTCTGGCCGTCCCCTGCCTGGGCTTCTTATCCCCATTTCGTTTACTGTAAGCCCTCTTCCATGAAGGAATACGTAGCAATCCTGACATGATTCACATTCACCTTTTTAGTAAAATGCTACGTTTATTTATTTCAAAGAACGTATATTTTGAAAAAAATTATAGTTAATTAGAATGAAATCGCCGTTTCTTTTCAAGTATCAAATTACACCAAATTATCCCCGAGTGTCTCCCACCTTTAGGTGAGAACCGAGGGCTTCTACCGATTTATCAGACCGACAAGCAGGAAGTGACTTTCCCCCAAGTGCGACTTTGAAACATTTAATTTTTTATTTAATTTTTCCACCAACAGATGGCTATGGCAAAATTCGAGGGGGCGGTAGAAAATCAGGAAAATAAGAAACTAATTCACAAAACAAACATCATATATAGGAAATATGGACAATTGTCTATGGCTATTTAATAAATAGAAATACTTCTATCATTACCCTCAACACAAAAACTTAAATGGAAAAGGGTCCAATATTACATCACAGAATTATTACGTAGTGTTAAAAACCGCTGCTGGAGGGCACTAAAAATCAAAACAAAAACCAAGGAAAGTGACGTATCTTTTTACGAGAATGCCGAGAGAAGTAAAAAAGGAAATAATATATTAAATATATTCAGGAGAAAAGTGAGAATAAATATTTAAAAAATTTCGGAACAATTTTGTTTTGCTTGAAAATTTATGTAATAGTCATACGCTTTTTACTGTAAGTTATGACTGTAAGCCATAACTAGTAAACTTTAAATACATATTGTTTCCCAAGTGACACGAATGGCTGGAGCGCAAACGCGATTTTTTATCTATGATTTCGCAGTGCAGAAGCCCTCTAGTGGTAGGCATTTATATCTGTTTGAGAGTTTGTTGGCGTGAGATGGCGTTTGCGACTCGTTCGACAGATGATTTTGCAAAAAAGATGGAGGCAACAGTAGCCTTACCAGGCTACCACATTAGCCATAGAAAGATTGCATTGGGCTGTCGGCCAACGATCGACAGTCTCAATTTTCTTGATCATTATTTTGACGAAATTTCAAACCAAAGCCTTCTTTTCGGGGGCAGCCGCGCGTTACCTTATGCAGCACCCTTCACAGGCGTCTGCTAATGTTGATACAACGGATACAACGTCCAGTGGAAAAACCTGAACTGATGGTTCGAATCAATGAAATTGGCAGCTCTTAGTATGTTTCACCCAAACAGGATTCCAGTAACGGATTTGTACACAAATGTTGGTAGAAAAACTAAGCTAACTTGTTAGTAGAAGACAAAATTCCGACAACGGGTTCGGGGACTGAACCCTTTGCACACAAAACGAGAAATATGACTGCTGCCGAATGCAGCTAACCTGACAATAATAAATAAAACAGGATTTTTCTACAGGAAAATACATTATGGCTGACTTACACTAACCCTGTTTAAAATCGAACAGAATTCAAGCTGCAGTGGCGGAGGAGAAAATTAATTTAATAAGATAAGCAAGAAATTTTAAAAAATCCGAAAATCTCAAGTAAACAAATAAATAATAAGCCCCGTATTAGTATAAAAGTGGAAATAAGAATAAGGAATGGAATAAAAGAAAGGAATGAAAATAGAGTGCTCCGCTAGCTGCAATTAAATAGGAGTTGAAGTTAAAAATGGCGCTTAGTTAGTGATATTCCAGCGAATTGAACGACGTCGAATTACGACAGGGTATATATTGGGACTAATATCCTGGGTTGTGTCGTCATGCTGAAGCAAATCAACAATTGCCTCTTCAGGAAATTTAGATTGACTGGGAGCCAGCTCATTTATTTTGTTCTCATAACATATACGACAGGAAAAGTGTGGATTTGTTACTTTTCAACTTTTCAAGAGGAATCCAAAAATTTCACTCTTAGTTGTGTAGGTTGGTGGTAGCAGCGACGCCGACGCTCAGCGGGGGGGGGGTGGAAAAAGTGGTTTCTGAGACGCCCGCCATTTTTTTGGTACTGGCAACGTTGAATTTTTTGGCGGACTTCTGCGTTTCTAAGAAAACTGTTCTTAAGACTTTTTACACTCCCCCTCTCCTTCAAACCGTTCAAATGTCATTAGTGGTATGTTACCAGTACTCCACACAGATCAAATTTTTTTAACATTGAGGTAGCTACCCGACCAATTTGAGACTTACTGAGACGCAGTTCTCGTGATAGATTTCTCTACGCTGGAAACAGGAAATCAGTAAGTCTTTCTGTGCGAATTTTATTGGAGCCTGGCAAAAAAATATTTTGGTTCCTGTGGGGAAACCATAAATATGATACTTGGGACAAAGGATCTTCCGCCAAGCCAAGTAAATCAGTATCATGACCGCAATTGGATAAGCTATCTAAAGCTGTCGATGAATCTTCAGATATCGTTTCTGAAGAATTGTCACTGTTCGGAACAGTAGAGGAGTGATCTAAACAAACATGCAAAAAGCTGCTTTTAACCTGTCAAGGTTATTCATATTTTGGATGATATTTGGATGAACCCATGCATATTTAGCATATCTAATTTTGGAAGATTAACGTACTACGTTGGAAGAGTACTTCACTAATTTGAGACTTACCGAGACGCAGTTCCCGTGTAGATTTCTCTAAACTGGAAACAGGGAATCAGTAAGTCTCCTGTGGGGAAACCATGAAACCATGGTCAATCGGCATCATTATTTGAAAATGTTTGGCCTTATCGTGTTGTTTTACGCGTAATGCAGATCCAGTTTTGACAATTTTTTCATTCTCACTCTCTTGTTCTCCATCCATGTACCTTAAATTTGAAAATTTCAAAAATTAAAATTAAAATAAAATATTTTTTTTCTTACATAACAACATTTAATGTTAGTTCGGTTTCGTGCGGTAACCTTCCTATAATTCCGATTCTTCTTGCCTATAATATGGTACTTGGGGAAAGAATCTTCCGCTAATTTAGTTGAATAAATATCATTCCCACCAGGTTCAGTTTTCGGTCGTAGCAGTATCTCGTTGTACCGTGGGAGTCCTCCATTGGTTCGGCGAGTATACACGTTACTCCCGCCAATCGAGTCACGCATGCAAAGCACGGCAAGCTCGATGCGGGGATCGTTGAGCCAGCCGAGGATGTTGACGTCGTCCAGTCATGGGCGGATCATTTGGTGATCATATATGAATTCTCTGTCGTCGTCGTCGAAGCCTGTCAGCGGTGGCCAGCGGCGGCCAGAGGCTCCCTACCGGGGATGACGTTAAGAACGTGCAGGCGGAGAGCCAGGTCGCTGCAGAAATCTGGCTGCCCGTGACGCAAGGCGTGGCTGCCGACCATACAAAACCCCACTTATTTCGGAACACTTCCTAGTATACTTACGTAATCTTCATCTCACTCTTTCGTACCACTGCATTACTTTGAACTCGATGCAGGGATCGTTCAGGCAGCCCAAGATGTAGATATCGCTCAGCAAAAAAATCCACTCGTTGACATCAAATTATTTGTGCCACCCACTAGCATGATGTACTATCAGTTTCAATGTTCCAATTGATTTTTAACTTTTGACTTTTGATGAAAACGTTATTCTTTTCTTCAAATTGACAATCTCTTGATCCGATTTGTCTTTGATGAGTCTTTTACGCTCGTTGGCGTTCAACATTTGCGCAATTCGAATTTGGTTTCTGAACTTATTAGCCTCCAGTATACACTATTTACGTTCGTTATGAACCGATTTCTTCTGTTTTTAAAACGGTTTTCTACTTTCTTTTTCATAATTTCTTCAAAATAGAGATTAGGTAAAGTAGTCGCCTTAAGCTCAAATCTTTTTCGGCTTCTGCAAGCAAATTTGTCAAGATTTCTAAATGTTGCTGCTCAAAAGAAGACTTTGTCCATACATGGGACTGAATGTGTTTTGGTTTTTCAATGGTGGTACTAAAGGAGGTAGACGTCGCTTGAAGTGAGCATATGTTTGTTATACACGGGACATTTTTGTACCACCCCATCAAGTCATGTTGACACTCAACATGATGTGTTTGGCGAGTCCATTTTTGACACATTTTTTCATCTTCTTAAGAATCTTGTTATCCAACTTGAAAACTTCTTGTTAAGGGCTTCATTCCCATCGTTATAAGCAATTTTGACACAGTTCAGTTTTGTTAACCGATTTTCTCTCTTCCAACCACATTTGTAAGCACTTGTCAAAAAACGATTATCATTTTCCAAAGTAGAATTCAAATCACTCTTACTCTCTATGGAAGCTTTAACGTACACGCCAAATCCAGATAATTTATCTTTCTCTAAACTTTCTCTTTCTTCCAAGAGCTTTTCAAAAACAGGTAAATAAGCCATAGAGATGAAAAAGATATTACGTTTCACTGACCAATTTTACTTATTCCGCAACAAAATAACGGGCCAAATATTACTAAACATATGTAATCGATATTCTACTAATCGAAATTAGTATGGCGGCTCGTACCGGGACACAGCAAAGTTTTTTGTGCCACTTGTGCATAGTCAAAATGGTGAACAGAATCGTGAGGTCTTATCTCGGCGTTTATGGATCTGTTACTGCAGCTGTTTGGATATCGGTTGTGAAAAAAATATTAGACATTAATTTAGAATCATTAAATGCATTTATACTAACAATTACCTTTAATTGCAAAGAAATAGAGTCTTGATGCCGGGTAATAACAACGAGTGCATTTTAAATATCTAACAGCATAAAACTTTTTTCTCTCGCCTTTGAAGTTTTTTTCTGCGCTTTATGGCGCTAATAGCTGACAAATTGGTGGAAATTATCAGCTATTTCTGGTTTCACTTGTGGCAATTTTCTACCCCTCTTATTAACCCAACCTTTTTCCAATTGGCTCGTGCCATTTTCCTTTTTCTTCATCACCCTATTCGCACAATTTTGTTGGTTTTGTGGGTGCAGACGATACGCCCACTGCGCGAGTCGTGCATGCGGTTCACCGCCAACTCAATGTGTGGTGTCCCAAAGCCACACCAGACGTGGATAACAACACCTCGACCTTTTCCACAATCCACAATCTGCTTGTGTAAAGACGTACGGAAGTCGAGCTTTCTCTAACTAAGCTCCCTCTGTCTGGAATAAACTCCCTATCTCGGTCCGTTTTCGATCCCGGTTTCGATCTTCGAAACGAAGCTTTTCAATTTCAGTTCCCCGTGTCAGCCGAGAGTAAACAAGCGCCTTTGATTTTTTGTTGTTGGAAATGTGCGCTATATAAATTTAATAAATTATTATTATTACTATTATTATTATTATATTGTAAATAGTTCAGAACTTCAAAACCTGCTCGAATTTTCTCGACAGGTCGGTTGACCTGTTGGAAAATAGTACATTTAGCTCACATTATTTAATAAGATTTCAAGAATAAGCTTCTTTACTTCTTCCCTCTCAAAAATTGTAGAGAGCATCCAAAGCTCGGGAAGCATGTTGTTCAGGGTAAGAAAGGTGGGCCATTTACAAAAAATTCAATTCTTGAAAGTTTCCAAACCCCGCAGTTGATACAACTGATGCTGATTCATTACGCAGAACGAAACCGAAGATAGATAGCGCTCGGCTTGATCACTGACAATTGGCAGGTTGTCATTAATGGAATACAAGTGAATTTACAATGCAAACGTACTTACAAAATTCAAACTATAATATAACTACCAATGAAAATCTAGATGCTGGGATGGGACCATCGTAGTCCTTCATGATTTTTTTCGAAATTATTCTAATTAGGATAGAATTCTTACATATGGTGGTCTCTTCTTCAATAGACAGAAAAACAACCGCCTCCCTCCCCCGTAGCTTTACATCTTCACCCGTTCTTAAAACAAACGGCAGGCATGGGTCACGTAAAACAATATCAGTTAAACCACAACGAAATCAGGGTTGGTAACGGTACTTTTTCAAAATATCGCGTTAGCCGTAGCGGTACTTGTAGGTTTAGCAAAAAACTACCGTGGTACTTGCAGTACTGCGGTACTGCAAAAATTAAATTTTCTAGTAAAAATAGGAAGCCGGTGATTGTGATTGTGGGGAACTTCAGAGGAACTAGTAAAATGAAGAACAATAAAATGTTTGAAGCTTTCTGGTTTGGCTGTTGGCTTGTTAGTTATTCCGATAAAAATGTATTGACTTGCAAGAAAAGCATTTTTTCGAAATTAGCGTCAGAAAGATTACTTCGCGTTGGTTTGAAAATTAGACCACCTGCGCCTTCCGCTTCCAGCATCGGTATCTTCAGCACTACAATTAATTAATTTAATTTAATTACGGCGATATTAAGACAGTTTAAGTAGAAAACCTTATGTCTTACTTGGGTGGCAAAACTATGTCCTACCTGGGTGTATCCTCAAACCGACTGAACACTGAAGTCAAGAGTTCCATTTTTCGAATCGATCCTCTTCCGAAATCCAGTTCATCTTGAACATTGGGTGAACCATTGCTGCGATGATTAAATCTTCTTCGTTGAAACATTTTCCGAACCTGGTATTTATTCCTTCAATGATTGAAGTGACAAAGTCCTTAAAGTGGACAATTTCAGGTTTGCTTAATTCATGTTTTGCATCAGAATTTTTAATGTTGGCAGGAGGATGCCAACAGAAACATGTTTGTCTGCTTGTAACATATCCAATGCTTCAGCTAGCGGTTCCATAATTTTGCAATGTTCAATAATGAATTCTTCTTCTGCTGGTCGAAGGATTTCAATCTTAAAGTAGTTAAAAACGTCTCGCAGAACTTATTTTTTTTAGAATGAATTTCTTAACTCGTTTAAGAGCATAGAAATAGGAGTTCCAGCGAGTCTCATTGTGTACGACAAACAGACCATCTAACTTTGCCCGTATAGCATCGGCAGCTTTTGAACTTTTTTTTGTTTACTCCATAGAGCTGTAATTTTTTTTCAGTTGTTTTCATAAGATTTTGTAAGGGTTTGCTTATATTTTTCAAGACGTCATTCTTCGCTATCAGATTGAGGGTATGACAGGCGCATCTTCTGTGCATAGGCAATGAATATATGAGATGAGCATTCGCGCTAGCACTCAGGGTGTCATTATCGGACAGGATACGACGTTCTCATTACATACATCGCCGTTAGTTTGAGTCACCGCCCGCTTGCGTCCTCTCCGAAGAGGTGTATTAGAATCTCTAGAATCACTAACATTTGAGCGACCATTGTTTGCATTTGGAAGTGGATCTCGTAGGAATTCTCCTGCAGTTTCCTTTAGTTTCTTCGCTTTCGTCCTGACTTTCGTCGCTTCCGCTCTCCTCAACATCAGATTCAAGTTCTTCCAGCATTTCGACGATGTTGCTATCTGTCAAATTGTTGCTTTCCATTCCATTTGCGACTGGTGTATCCGATCCAAGTGAAGATAATCAAGAGGCGTCATGCGAAAACCTTGCAAGAGGCCCGTTATCCAGATCAGTGAGTTCAGACGAGGAAAAAATGTCTCTTGTGGATTCTGATGCTGTTTGTTCCACTCCCGCTGACAAAAATTGTAGAATCTTGAGATGCAAATGTTGTTCTGGTCTCTACGGGTTGGGTACCAAATAGGGGAGACTGGGGAGGGTTTACTCAACTTTTTTAAATAGACAAAATAATCAAAACAATTTAGTTTTACCGCCGGAACTCACAAGAATTCGGTAGTTTATTGCTTGAAAAACAAAATATTGTGAACGAAAAGTGATTATCTCTGTCAATTATTCAAAAAAGAACCAAAAATCTGAAATTAATTCTCGGCAAACTGTCCATGAGGCTGGGGTAAGTTTTCAGTGACCTTGGGTAAAGTTTTCCGATGGTTGTAGCTGTGAGTTGTTTACGGGGAACATACTGAACATGAGTAGTGATCGACGTCTGAAACACAATTTTGATGAGACCATTGATTACACGTCATACATTTCACCCAAGGAGTGTTACTAGTAGAATAGGCTTCCTGGCAGACTTCACAGTACCATTCCTCATCTTCCGAAGTGGCCTTCTTCTTCCTTCCTCTCTTGGGAACTGCTTCGGCCTTCTTTTCCTTTTCTTTCGGCTTGTCAACGGTTTTCTTCTTTTTGTTAGCTTTCGACTTCTCCTTCTCTTCCTCTAGCGATCTCTTAACCGGGCTGCTGGTTAAGATTGCTGTTTGTGCGCGGGCGCTCGCACTCGCGATTTTTAAAATTGTGAGCGAGCGCGCTCATTAAAAAAAAATGTAAAAGCGTGATTGCGCTCAGAGCGCGTCCACACCCTGCATTAAATATATCACAATAATTTTGATACAGGTAATTCAGTAACACAACGAGGAGAACACCTGGCGTCTTGCCCGAAAGAACCAAACTTATACGAACAGTTGGTTATATACAGAGATGCAAAAAAAAGCGGCGTGAGGAGTAAGCGCCTGTCTGCTGGCGTTGTTGTCCAGACAATTACCGACGCTTACTTCAAAGCAGACAAGTAAATGAAGATGGTTAACGATGAGAACCTTATGGCAATCAATCGGATCAGCGCAAAGAACAGGCCACAGAATCCAAAAGACCTTCATTTTGAACTAAATGAAAATGGAATTCCGGAAGACCTCAATGTCCATGACATTGAGATTTGAAAATGCGAAGGAAAAAGGCGACACTTGATATGCTACTCCGACAAACAAGCACAGACAAAGATGGTACGTGGATGGTACCTTCAAAAAAGTTTTAAAAAATTTTGTTCAGCTTTATATCATTCATTCTTTCATTCGTGTTGGTCGCCAAAAGAAAATTGCACCACTGAGTCTTGAGTCTCGAAACGATGTCACGGAGGACTCAGAACGATCAAAGTACATTGTTAATACTATTTTGAATAAGGAATACGACGTCAAGGAATGTGTAGTGGACTTTGAGAAGGCGGTCTGGTTGGCGCTTAACGACATATTTAGAGATAGTATTAAAATCTTTGGTTGTGGGTTTCACTAGACCCAGTGCATATTTCGTCGTCTTAAAAAACTGGGATTAACTACCGCATACCGGAATAAAAGAGACACACTTGTACGCACTTTTTGCAGGTTCGTACTTTAAATATCTGTAAGATTATAAAGCTCTTTTTAAAAATAAATCCATCTTTACAGAAAAATTATGTGCTTGCACCTGCTTCCCCACAGGAAGATAGAAGAAGCGTTTAATAAGTTATAGACAGAAACTAGAGACATTGATGTTGTAGAAAACGTGCATGGGTGCGTCAACTTTGCGACTATGTTGATGAAACTTGAATAGTGAGCACTATGCGGCCGCCTGTAACCTGGTCAGTCTACCTGCAAGAGGTAAAGTGGATATTTTACATGCATAACATAATTTATTATTAAAATTATATATGTTTATGCAGGTACGCACAACAAATGACGTAGAGGGTTGGCACAACAACCTGCACAACCATGCCGGCCAAAAATATTCCTATAACGGCCTTAATATGAACCTGGTGTTTGACGTTTTAAACTGCAGGGTCCTGCAGTCGAGAAGACAGCAGCAATTAAAGCTCA
Organism: Ceriodaphnia dubia; assembly: GCA_022539655.2. NCBI lineage: Eukaryota > Metazoa > Arthropoda > Branchiopoda > Diplostraca > Daphniidae > Ceriodaphnia > Ceriodaphnia dubia. The sequence goes on along the minus strand of JAKUCG020000139.1, from coordinate 5,491,040 downwards.
TACAAGGCCAAAAAGAAATTAGAAGAGAAAGAAAATCATATAAAATACTGAACCGAAATCTGTTTAAATTATGGAAGATGCATGCCAAGGCAAAAATTGACACCGAAAAGTTGCTGACTGAATGCGCGGAAATGTATACAAACATGAACGCCTCAAGGTACACTAAATCTGCGGATGATGATAGAAATTGTAAGTTGGAGGTTGAATGATTTTCTACAAGTTTCCCTTTCTAGGTAATACATATTCTAAGCAGTTGTGAGAGGCGTTTTTTTATTCCGAGTTTTTTTTAATTCCGAGTGCCGAAATGTCTTAGATGTCTTCTAATTATTGTGTGGTGGTGGCGAAATGGCAAAAAATAGCAGTGCCGAACAGACAATCTCTTTTGGTCTTTTTGTGTGTTTTTTTTTCAGGAGGCCGAAACGGTTAAAACAAAAAAATATGAGTGCCGAAACGGGTAGTCTTACTTTTCTTTAGGTATAGGGGATTTTACATTGAGTGCCGAAACGGGCCCAATTGAGTGGATACCGAATTATTAATAATATAAAGATACTATATAACGTATTAATAGAAATACTTAATGCTAATTGTATTACTACAGTCTATCGTATCTAATGATGCCAAAATAATGATATTATTTTACATTTACTAAGCAACATACAAGTGAATATGTTGTCTTCCAATGTTTTTCCATGATAGTGCGTGTTCGTGCCAAATTGATTTCAATAGTTTGAACACCCTTACGATAATCAATATGTTACATAAATTAACAGAAATGTTTTAGTTGCATTTTGTATTTTCATCCATTATTATATTATTTTATTATTTTTCATTGTTGTCTGCCTAAAATGCTGTGTATAGTAGTTCATTTTAGAATGATAGATGGCAAACGGGTCAGGCGGCCATTTTAAAAATAGTCTACTATTCATAGAAGTACGTCGTTTTGCTACAGACAGGTTACAAAACTAATTACAAAGCTTACGTTTATATAGTGGAACATATATATATATATATAGAAACCAATACGAACAAGTGTGTGTAAGATTGTTACGTGTCCAAAAGTGAGAGTGTAAACATGGAAACTGAATCCGATAACGAAGAAACTCGACAATGGAAATGCAAAGTGAAACCGACGACGAAGAGCAAATTACAGATATTCGAAAATCAAAGAATATGGTGGTAAGTCCTAAAACGATGAAGACGATATGTGTCAGTATATTTATCAATTAATAACAATTGCATTCATAGTGTTCTTAAGTTAATGTTTATTTTGCAAATGAATAGACCAGAAAGATTCCACCTGGAATAAATATACTACTGGTCGTTTTTTTTTATCTGGTGTTTATTATTTTGAAAAGACAATAGGTCAGATATGGGCATTAAAGACGAACGTGACATCCGATGTGCCAACAAATCTATGGGCATCGAAAATCATTACAAGCATTTTACATTTATCGAGAAGAGAGTTTCTAGTAAGTGCAATGTAATCTGGGCAAAAGATTAGATTCATACCGATCACAAACCACCAACTAGAGAATCTATTTGCACACTCTATTTCGTTGGCTACTACGATGCAAAAAACATCAGCATACAGACTGGCTAGACAAATTAATATGCACAAAGTCCCTAAAACTATGGTCGTTTCATCTCAAACAAAATCCTCAATTCCTTACAGCACAACTATATCAGACCATGGAAAATATTCGATACAGAACTATGAAGACGAGAACAGACGACAAAGATGAGAGAAAAGATGACAAATTGTACGGCAGTTCAGCTTTGGAACAGGCCTTGGCTTTAAAAGAGTTTTTGAAGAATGAAACGAGAAGAATCAAACACTGGTCACCGGCAAAAATAAGAAAGAAATCGGATATATATAATCTAACGAAGAAAATACTACAGAGAGGGCTGATAATTTTTCAGGTCGTTTATTAGCAAGGCCGTCAATGACAAATCGTCTTAGAATTGTATCATCGTCTTCTCTTTCTTCTGCCTCTGAAAATTATGAAGAAAGAGCACCCAACAAGAGATACGGTCAGTATCTAAACTACACACTTTATTTCACGTGAAACCCGAGAGAGAGAGAGTTCAAATAATTATGATATTTCATAATTTTATGTAAAAATGAAAAAAGTTGCCAATGTGTAAAACTGCGTGCAGACTCCAACATTATTTTCTTTGATTCTTTATTGAATCTTTAGGTCAGACAACCGAAACGTATCGTTCAAAAGTTTCGGCAAAAACGTGATATATTTTCAAAAGTTAATACACCAACCCGTTTTTTTATTTTATTGGGCTTTCATTTTTCAAATATAGTATGAATTGCAAACTAGAGAGATGAATCACACAAACGGGTTATGTGTATGAACGGGAATTACGTTTGTTTGAGATAATAGTTATATAGTTGAAAATATGTGACAACATAATTTATAATTACTAATATATTTTATTTATTATGTTAAAACGAAACGATTAAACAACCGCAACAAATTAGATATGTCAAAACAATTACATTTTATGCATAGCGTCAAAAATATTTGCAAACTGGCAAAACTAAAACACATAATTTCCTATTTCCAATTTAATATAGAAAATGTGACCATCAATGAGAAACAAAGGCTCTGCAGAGAGATACTTCATCTAGAGTCGTACGGGTTGCAAGTACTTGCACCGGCCTGGTGGACATTACAAGATAATGATACTGGAGCATACAATATTGGACAAGTTGATGCTACCAGAATGGAATGTTTTCTGTTGAATACGATACTAATACAATACCCAGACTCAAGCAATGACTTAATTTTCTGGAGCAGAATTCAATAGATCCTCGGCAGCCGAATCTTCTTCCGTCTCTGATACATGACAATCTACACACCAATAGTTCAGGTCGGAATGAGCACAACAGACACGTTAACAGCTCCGACACAAATTCATTGGTAGGAATATAAAACATTGGAAGGAATAACATATAATATTCAGATGAGTCGATTTAGTCAAATCGTATCTTAGGTTAGTAGCAACTTACATTTTTCTTTAATATTGCTTTTTTACTGGGTCTGTTTTAGAATTCAAACGATGTTCCAAAAGAGGTTGAAGAAGCGTTTGAATCGCAAAAACATGAAATTGACAAGACTAGTGCGGCCGTACATCGATCAGTCACTGGATCATCTGAAAAACTAGTATTTGAAACAAGTGAATCAACACACGAGCAACCGTGTAATACATTTCGGAAGGAAGACAATAACAGGCACGTTCCCAGTAAACATGATTTCTTGGACCTCTGTTGGTCCAATAATTTACCAAGAATATTTTCTTGGTCCAAGGTTTTCCCAATAATGGTCCTTTATTCTTGCTGGCTGGGTTAACAGCTCCAACGCAAATTCATCGGTAGGAAAATAAAACTATTAAAGAATAACATTCAGATGATACGATTTTATCAGGTTAAATAGAAATTTACAACTTTTTTTCGCATTGTTTATCTTTCTGGTCTGTTTAGAATTTAAATTATGTTTCAGAAGAGTTCGAAGATGCGAGTGTGAATCGCCAAAAAATGAAATTGCCACGATTATTACAGCCATACATCGATCAGGCACTGAATCATCTGAAAAACTAGTATTTGAAACAAGTGAATCTACACACGAACAACCGTGTAGCCCAGTTCGGAAGGAAGACAACAGGCACGTAAACAGCGAATTACTTGATTTAATTTTCAGTAATCCTATTACTGCTAAACTGTTACTAATAACAAAATATAGAGTTTACACATAATCTTCTAATCAATTGCAATACTCTTACTTCAAAACACACTTGGGCTTAGAGCTAACAGGTTTATATTTTCTGATTCGAGCAAGTTGATATGGTTTTAGCCAATTCCTTTTAAGTCTTCTTGAGTTTGTGTTGAATCTACACAATAATGAATTAATCTAAATAAAGGTCAGCTATGAGACACAATTTTAACCGACAATACTCTTAAAATTAAAAGAATATTAAAAATGCTCAGTAACTGAAGAAAATTCTCTTCGTTTCTTTACCAACGGTTATATAAGCGTCGTCTGTGTCAAACGTAACAGCAACAGTACTAAACTACACTCAAAACACGGATTTGTTATTTGGCAGCACAGTGGCATGCCCATGCTTTCACTATTTTCAGACGACGGCTTGGGGATATTGAAATACTGAAAGGCTTCAGACACCAAAAGGTGTTGTTTAGTACACTCGATCACACTATCGATGGCTATATTGGACCAATTTGTTATTAATGAAACGCTATATGACAAAAACTGTTTTAGAAATGAATTTTTTACCAATAATTCGTTTAATTAATACATTATGCCTAAAAATAAGCTAAGCTAGGTATGAAAAAATTGAATCAAATGGGTACCAACACAATGGCTACATTAACTAATGAACCAAGATGAGTATCGCCATTTGATTTGCCATTGACTACTTATAAGGCCCCGTGATTTTCCAATACAATGGCAAATGGCACCCATTTGCCGATACAATGGCAAATCAAAGGCCCGAATAGCCGATACAATGGCAATAAAAAGGCCCATTTCCCAATGCTATGGCAAATCAAGGGGACCAGTATAAGTCTCCCCATATTCCTGCCTCTCTGATCCATCTCATTTGTCAATACAATAGCTAACCAACGGGATCACTACTAGAACCAATTTTTTGCCTTGATCCACTCGATTTCCAACGCATTAGCAAATCATAGGAATCAGTATGTTCTTGCCTCTGGTCATTCTCTGGCCATCTACCTCATTTGTCAATACAATGGCAGACCAACGGAATAATTACTATTATACCAAATACCCTTTGATCCACCCGGTTTGCCAATTTAATGGCTAACCAACGGAATTAGCACTAAGGAAAATGTGTACCTGTGATCCGATCCATTTGCTAATGCATTGGCAAATCAAAGGGATTATTATAAGACCCTGAATGTTCTTTTGTCTGTTATCCCCTCCATTTGCCATTGTATTGGCAAACCAACTTTTGAAAATGTATAATTAAGATGAATGACAATTTTACAGAGAATTCTGTATATGAAGCTTAAAGAATATTTGAGAACAAATTGTGAATTACAAAAAATAGTTCTCCCAAACAGATGGGAGCCTTAGAGTTGAAATTGTTGATGAGGGTCTAAATGCGAAAAATTAAGGATGAATGAGAGTGAAGGTAGGTTTCTGTTTTGAGATGTCTAAACTTCCAAATTCAAATAGTGCTGACAAACAGACAAAGTGCTGACAAATTAATTTTATTCACAAAAATTTGACAACTTTTTGTATTCAGAAAATGTGGAGAAACTGTTGCAAGTTATAAAAGGCCAGGGCAGTACAGATGCCGGAAGACTTCTTTGGTGACTGACGTGTGAGGGTATAGGTGGTAGGAAATCGATAATGGGAAATATGCTTGTATTTATAAGGTGATGAAGAATCACTGCCCTGTGCTTAATAAGTGGATTAATATGTAAGGGATCGGTTTTATTTAAATGATAAATATAGTATATTATTTCCAGAATTTTTGTAGCTGCAGAATGAATTTGAGCTTTCCATGGGGAAACCCCCTTAGAACCGTAAGAAGTTTATGAAAAATGGTGCGACAATGTTCCACTTATTTTTAAAGTTGCATTGAGAAAAGTGACTCAACTAAGGTAAAAAGGTTTTACATTTTACACTTCTAATAATTTTTTCTTAAAAACTGAAGCTTGTGCCGTCTTGGAATTACTGGCGTATTTAATTTCCGTCAGAAACAAAAAGGGGTGAATGCTGCTGAGTAACATTTATATGGCAAAAGAGGTTCGTAGCGGTTTTAGTTTATAACTTTATCTTTAGTTTGCATGTTTTGTAAAGCGTAAAACTAAATTCATATTTATTTTCTGCGATAAATTCGGCTGATCTTACTTGTGGGCTGAAAGGAACTATGGAGAGCGGCAGCCATTCATTCTGTATATTAAAGATACGTTTTACATTATTGCAGGGGATCAGTGTTTCGTACGGCCTTCAAACGTTTCTGAAGCACTTCTCAACCTTATGTGCTACTGCTATGTCTTTAATTTTGCATACGCAAAGGAAGCTTTGAATCCATTTTTCTTGATCCAAGATCGCATTTTGGGAAGGCAGGATAGAAACACGACAAAGGGTCTTACCTCGATGTTTATCAAATGTCTTGAGATCGAAAACTACCAAAAAAGTAACCGAACCTTGGTAGGTTTTCCCACACTCTAATCATGTGGGGGTCCACGAAGAGTCTTTCGCAACGAAATGACAAGTGATAATGCTCTTCGAAGCAGCTTCGTAGTATTTCATAGTCACTCTTTATTTTGCTCCAAAGAGCCTTCTAGATCCCCAGCAGAATGAGAGTGCAAAGTATGTTGCGGGATTCTTACACATTAGGAAGAGAATGACTAAAATAAATAAATAACGAAAAAAAGGGAAGATTACCAGCTCTGTATTACTCGCGAGGGATGGCCGAACAGGCTCCCTCTTAACCGGGCGTCGAAGGCGACGGTCGTGCACCACTCGTGACAAAAGCAGGACAATGACTGCCATGTTAATTAAATAGGGCGACAGAAAGAGAAAGGGGGAGGGGGAGAAATAAGGTGGCGACACTAGGTGCGCCTGGCGTGCTACCCACAACAAGTAACACAGCCAATTCAATGCCATACAATTGGTAGGCCTAGAAGTGAGACAAACATATATAGTGTTTATCGCCGAGTGTCTCCCACCTTAAGGTGGGAACCGAGGGCTTCTACCGATTTATCGGACCGACAAGAAGGAAATGACTTACCCCCGAGTACGACTTCCAGAATTGGTGTGTTATTTCGTATGTATCGATAACTATAAGAAGAGCTTAAGGAATATCATTTAGTTTTTTTTTTATTTTGGACAAAGTATTGAAAAAAAAGAAAAGGTCTTTTCTTCTTTTATCTCTGAGGCCTGAGGACGTAGTCCCCAGCCAAAGGCGTAGCAGCCCTTATTTATAGGCGACGCCCACTTTACTCGAGACCGGATCTCACAAAACACTTATTTAGACTTTTGCCCCACGCCCGAGGGTGAAATCGGGGGAGCTATCTCCACCTAAACGGTGCATTGTAGAAAAAATTGATTGCACCATCGTGCTGTGTTTGACTGTCCTTTTGTTTACAGTACAACAAAATTCAACCAGTCCTTAAAATTAAATCGGCCATCGAATATTATTCCTGAGACTGTTTCCAATACAGGGAGCGAGAAAAGACTCTGGCTGACGCTCTGACTCATGGCTGATTCATTTTTATTGAATGATTGTATTTTGGTCAAATTTGCACCAAATATAGAGGGGGCCAAAATGTAAATTGTGAAAAATTGCCAAGACCGAATCATTTTTTTGACCGGCGGGACGCAGCTACAAAACCTCTTGGCTCGGTAGGCTGACAACCAATTTTCAAATACTTATGCCAGGTGGCATACAGCCTTAGCGCAGAGGATTAAGTTATCGAAAAAAATTCAGGTGGTTCCTACTAATAATTTCTATTAAGTAAAATTTTAAAAAAAAATTTGCTCGTTTTGTTTAAGAATAATCACGGTTTTGAAAACTATGTCGAAACTTCAGATCTTGACGCAACTTAAGAGATTGACGCTATACCACACCGTTGTCCGTGTAGCAAATATTTAGGGGAACTGTGCATATGCCGTGTTCGCAGACGAAGTCCAGTATTTTGTTTTCAAACATAGTTTACCAGTTTGGAAAAAGACGTTTCTTTCCCGTCTCTACCAGAAGAATGCTTCTCACCAGCACTTGTACGTATCTGTTTACTTGGTCTGTTTGCAAGTTACCATGACAACAGAAAGTAAACAAAAAATTACCTGTTCCATATTTTTCTCTCTCGATCTGTTTATTGCAACTGTTTCTAGTATCAAAACAAATAGAACAACTTGCAATCTATCATAAACAACTTCATTCAGGCAAGAAAGAATTACGCCGTAGGCAACCATGGAACAAATGTCAACGCTTCAAGTAGCCTGACTCGACAAAATAATATAAAAGATATAACCACCCACCCATGGAAAACAGGGAAGGAACCACAATAATTGGACCAGCACATTTATAATCTGCGTGCTTCAGCTCTGATCGTCGGCTAGGGATCAACTAGTGCTCTACCTTAAAGACAAAATATCACATTATGGAACGTAACTTACGGCTCCCAAGGATTACATGAAGTGGCACATATTGTTCGATTCAATTCATCGTTCCATTTTCAATAATCTCAGAAACCAAATTTTAAACCAAATAATTTAATGCAATTTCACTCCACAGTTTTCTATTGTAATATACTATAAATTTTTTCAAAGAATTTATGTGGCTACAATTCATCCATGAAGCTAGAAAAATACAGGCTACCAGGAGATATTTCTGTTACCTACCAGTGTTGCCCTCCGCAGCCACATTACATCATTTGATGTGCACGCGACGTTTTCCCCTACAAAGCCCGTGTTAACTGCTGCCACGATTTCAAACAGCGGACATAACCGCTTTTGCAAACGAGAAGGTTAAACCTTTGTAAATAGTGTTTCAGAAGTACGCCATTTTTTTCTTTATTCGTTGGTGTTTCACATCATACTGTGCTTAGGTGCTGTGTATTCAAAGGGCTCAACTTATGACAGAAAACAAAAGGATCTGACATATATACTCATCTACCTGTAACAACTACACAGGCAAGAACGTAAGTGAATGTCAGTGCTTCATTCAAAAGGACAGTTGGTTAACCACAATACTATGTCGAAGCAAGTACACAGTTACACAGCAGGCTACTCTACCACCAGCAGGACTCCATTTAAGATCTTTTCTACAAGGTCAAGTCAAACCACCAACAATACACGGAAGCAGTTGTATTATAGCCAGTAGCCAAAACTATCCGTTCAAAGCATTTTGGTTTGTTTTTTTGCCGTCTTTGTTCAAAATACATGACTTTCCAGAAAATCAAAACCGGAGCCAACGCCCCATTGATATATGTGACGAGCCGATCGCGATCTCTCTCCGTTGTTAAAACACTTGGGTGTGATTTTCGACTCTCATTTGAACATTTAGCGCCACATGAATACCGCTTGCCAAAATGTGTACTATCATCTTCGTCGTATTTCATGTATTCGTAAATGTATGGACGCAGCTGCCTGTAACCAGCTTGTTTGTGCCCTGGTCTTCACCCATCTCGACTACGGAAATTCTCTGCTCTGTGGTCTTCCGGATTCCCTTCTGGAAAAATTCGATCTAGTGCAGAATGCAGCTGTTCGTCTGGTAACCCAGACTAGGAAGCGCGAACACATCACGAGCAAGCGGAAAAGTCTTCACTGCCTCCCGATTCGCCAGCGTGTGATGTACAAAATTGCTGTCTTGGCCTATCAGTCTCAGTGTATCAATGGTACTGCCCCATCGTATCTATCTAAATTTGCATCCCTAAGGTCTGTTAATTGTCGCCTCAGGAATTATAATGATATCTCACGCAAGTAGGAGGTTCCGGTGTACGGGTCTCGTAGTTTCACTTACGCAGCGCCCCATTGATCTAAAAATGTCTACCTCCATCGAGAACTTGTGAGCCGGACTAAAGACCCATCTATTTAAACTTGTCTACCACGACTGATGATTGTAATTCCTGCCTCTGATAAGCGCTTTTGAGCATAACTTATTGGAAAAAGCATTATATAAATACAAATTATTATTATTATTGTTATTATCATTGATGGTTTCTGCAAGTTTTTTTCAGTTCCTGAATGTCTCCATAAGACCTCAAGGTTGCTACAAATTCAAAGGAAACCCCTATTCGCACCCCTCCCTCAATCTTGAATGTCGCTCCTCCACATCACCCAACGACCAACGTAGTTTGCCTCACCATTTCCAATTAATTAGCAAAACCAGAGATAAGGGAGATGGGACACTTAATGAGAAAGTCCGCCATGATAGCATTTAGAGTAGTACCCCCATTTAGAGTTTAGAGTATAACAATCATAAAGTTCTCCATCCTTTTGCACGATGGCTTCAACCACTCATATTTCAAAGCGGAGAGAAAATCCTGAGAAAGAATCCTGTCTATACTAATGTAATGAATTGTAGATTGGTGATGTAATTAATGTGTCAAAGTTCAACTTGAAGAAAGTCAACAAGCAATACAACAACCTTGGTGGGAAGTTTGAGATTGAACAACACAAATTTTCTCAAGTAAATCATTTGACGAACAGTCTTTACTATTATGATACACAGTCTTAATTACCTAGGTGACTACGTTTGAGGACTCTGCCATTCCACCATTAAAGAAGAAAAAAGTTCTATTTATTGCCCAAGCTTCTGACATCCAAATTGGCAAACCCATTGGTACCAATTGCTTGAAGCCATCACAGGATTACTCACTTTTAAACATCTATTTCTATCCAGACAATGCAGGAATCATTGCATCAATGAAAGAACTCGAAGAGGATCCAGTCAAACGGAACATTACTATCCAAGACCTGGAAGAAGACAAAGTAAACAACATTGTTTTTAACTTCAATACTAGTAACTTCGCAATTTAATCACAAAATACAGGTTTCCGTCACTCTTTGGGGCGCAAGGGTAGAACAATTTTATGGACAGAAAAAGGACATCATTCTCCTAAAAGACGTGATCGTTTTCGCTTTCTAAGGATTTACACTTAGCGCTTCCTTCCTTCCACAATACAATTCCTTACTACACTTAAAAGATAACATTATTGACGGTGGCAAATTCCTGAGGCGGGGGAATCATTGAGGTTTCGTTAGTCACTGAATTGTCATAATTGGAAGCAGAAGGTGGTGGCATAATCTGAAGATCAATATCGAACTCTTGGTGTTAACGGAGGAGGTGCTGGGGGAAAAGAAAGCTGCTTCAGTTGTAAGTTTTTTCTCATCAACCTTCAATTTTGCTCTTCTCCGTGTTCATTATTTAATTTTAAAAGGGGTTATAAATTTTCGTAATTAGTTAAATTTGTTTTTAAAATGGACGAAAATTCTTCTCAGCTTTCGGTTGATGCAAATATCACCATCAACCATGTAAATCTTGAGCAGTCGCAGACAAGACAGCCGCCGCCATCAAGTTTGCTCTACAACTCAGAGAGCTCTGAAGGGTAAAGGCTTTGCTTTATTTTTTCTAACCTAATTTTCAGTTTTTCGATGTTATTTGTTTACTTTTATTTAAGTAATGTACAACATTCATCATCGGGTAATAACGAACCGTTTATTCACCAAATGACGAGGAAAATGTATTTCCAAGTCCCCCATTCCTGATGGGCCACTACAATAGGAGATGCTGATCCAGAAATCGAAAGTTTACTAGGATATTATTCTTGTAGAGTTCGAAAAGCTGATCATTTTCCTTGCCAGGGCCAAAATCACCAAACGTGGTTTAGCGGGAGAAAGAGCCGTTTTTCTCTGATTGGCTGACGCTTTCGTGACGTTACAGGATCCGTCGCATTACTCTACTTGCCCTGGCAAGGAAAATCATCAGCTTTCCGAGCTCTACAAAATCTATATCTTAGTTTTATAACGATTTTTGGATCAGCATCCCCTATTTAATTGACAATCTGCCCATTCTTCACTATGAAATTTTGGATCTAATTTGCCGACAATACTGCCCATCATCGAGTCGCCCCTAGCCGCCGGCTGTAAGACCTGTAGGGGGGAAAACGGCTCGCCTTTGACTCGGCAATGGCCAGAAAAGTCGGCAAAATATAGGGACTTGCTATTTATTTTTTAGCTCCGTAACAGTAAGTCGTAAAATATTGTAAGTCAGGCAAACCAAAGATAAAATTCTGGGCTATCTGATGCATATTTTAATTTAATTTTCAACCCACCCAAAAAAAGTTTTTACTTGTGTCAAAAATTTCACAATATTCAAAAATTTCCAAAAATGATTTTCCAAAATCGCAATTATCTTATAAACTACAAGGAATACAAAATTGCGGTTTGTCTTAATCGAATTTTCTTGACTTACAACAAAATGAACTACCTAATCATAACTTTGGATAGTTTTTACGAACATTGTAAAAAGTCACATCCTACGAACTCGGTCTCCTTGACTCGCGGACTGCTTGTTAATATTTCAAAAATATTTAAATATAGTTGTTAAAAGCTGTTAATTATTTGTTTGGTATTAATAAATATTAATTTAAAATACATCTTTTTATCAGACATTGACAATCTTACAATTCATATTATTGATCTTCTTATGTTAACATTGGTCTAAAATCATGTCTTAGCTATTGCAAAATAAAATTTCAATTTCAACGTTCCTTCAGAGTTGGTTCACACCTGGTTATTTCAATTACTAGAATGGTAAATTCAATGATAAGTGATAAATTATATACTACACGTATTTTTTAAAAATAGATTATTAAAATATTTAGCCAACTTAACCCCCATTGAACGATTGTATGTTGTTCCCCAGTTGCAATAACACCCATTACTGCAATGTTCAATCTTGCGCTCAAGTTTTACATTTTGCTGTCGAGAAAATCCGCCAGGTACCACTACTGAAGATAACAAACAGTGAGGACAAAGCCTTATGGCGAAAGTACCACTGGGTGGCTGTACCATCTACTCTTTAACTCTGGCACTACCTATTGTTGGGGAGGACACAAACGTCTCTCTCGCTCCTTTAATTCCTTTTTGGAGGCACTAAAGAAAATATCCGGTGGGCGAGCAACAAGTGAATACTGACGCGGCCAACATTAGCCAAAAACAAAACAAAACAAAAGAAAAAAAAATAAATAAGAAAACAAAATTTTACGGGCGGGATCGTGTTAATTGTCACTTTTGGCACTGTACAGAGGAGCCTTAAAAGAATGAAATCGCGCTTACGCGCCACCCCTTCGTGTCATTTGGAACAAAATATGTTTTGTAAGCTTTCTAGTTATGGCCAACAGTTATTGTAAAACTCGTATGACTATTACAAAATTTTCAGGGGAAAACAAATTTTTTCCGAAAAATTTTTACCATTATCTCAATACCTCAATATATTTAGGATGTTCTTTCCGTTTTGACTTCTTTTGGCATTTTCGCAAAGAGATACCTCATGTTTGCTTAGTTGTTGTTTTGATTTTTAGTGCCCTCTAGTGGCGGTTTTTAACACTACGTAGTAGTTCTGTGTTGTAATATTGAACCCTTTTCCATTTAAGTTTTTGTTTTGATGTTAATGATATGAGTATTTTTAATTATTAAATGGCCATAGACAATTTTCCATATTTCCTATGTATGATGTTTGTTTTGTGAATTAGTTTCTTATTTTCCTGATTTTCTACCGCCCCTTCGAATTTTGCCATAGCCATCTGTTGGTGGAAAAATGAACTAAAAAATTAAATGTTTCAAAGTCGCACTTGGGGGAAAGTCACTTTCTCCTTGTCGGTCCGATAAATCGGTAGAAGCCCTCGGTCCCCACCTAAAGGTGGGAGACACTCGGGGATAATGTATGTGACTAGGTGTCACGAATCAACACAATTAAATTGAAATTTTTTTTGGGGGGGGGCGGTTACAAACAATTGGGGGAATGCAACAAACTGATCCAAATTGTTGGAGGATACGATTTTGAAATTAAAATCGTCCCGGATGATGTCTTGATCCCATTTCTCCTGAGTTGTATTTTCCCCCTTGGTCGGCTGGACAGCGGCTGCTTGAGCTAGATTTTTTGCTAAAATGTTTATATTGATTTACTAAACACCAAACCGTACATTTGTACATAATTAATTATAAATACATACCTTTCAAAAATGAATTCCACTGCACTTTCCGCAACGTAGTATACACATCTTTTGGCCGCAAAAAGTTTGCGAGAAAATAAGTGCGCGTTCCTTGAATTAATTCATTATTTTCCAGCAATTTACCTTTTACATAGGAGTCAAGCCCTTTTTGAATTGTCAAAGGTGATTCTACCTGGAAAAAACATATATAGAAGGCTAGAAGGAAATGCTAGTTAAAAGAAAACAAGATAGTTACCAATTATTGTGGGTATTCCTACATTATTCACTTGCTCGTTATAACAGTGGAAAAACAAGAACAATTCTTTAATTAAACCTAAACTATACCGATCTATGAAGCTTCCACAGAGCTTTCCGTTCTATCATACTGAATCTAATGCGGATGTTTGAAATCCCTGGAACATCCGCAATTACAATACAGAGCAAAAATATAATATGCTCAATTTAACTGTTTTCATATTTGAAAATAGAAAAAACCCTTTAAAAAATTCAGTTTTAACTTTTGCAACAAACTTTAAAATTTATTTCAAAACAAATGTTTTGGTAGACACAAACATTTACATACAAATCTGCATATAAAAAACAAATTTGAAAGCATGTTGCGGGTGCGAGTGGGGTGGAGGTGGGGGGCAGAGCCCCCCCCCCCAACCCCGACCAGCGAGATCCCCATGTAAATACCAATTCCTCCGTTAGATGGCGATCGCCACCCTTCGCCCCTTCTACCCCTTCACTATTTTCCCTGATCTTGGAGCCGACTAGACCTCGTGAGAGGAGGCTAGCTACTTTTCGTACAATGCAAGAGTTTTTGTCCACCATTCGCCTCCATTTCTATTTATTTTGGATCTCAACAGCTCGGAGCTGTTGACGTACAGGTACAGGTTTCTTAAATTTTTGTGCCATCAATTAAAAAAAAACACTGGTTCTGACTTGAGAACCCACCTATCGTATCTCATCACGACATGAAGAACTGAAGAACTCAATTGAATTTAAAAAGAATTGAATGAAAATAAAATTATTTCGTCGGCTGGAAATTCGCGATGCCGGCCACCAGCTCGTCCATTCTCTTATCGATGGACTAGTTAAAAAAGAACGACAGTCGGGATCGTGGTCAGGATATGTTGGGACATCGAGCTCATCCGTTCTTTCTGTATATCAAAATTGTTCAATGTCCTTTCTGTACCTAGTAAATGGAGAATGTTGTGTTATTCTGTAAAAAATTTGTTTTTACATCTTTTGTTTGTTTTCTACTATATCTTCTATTGTAATTTTGGTGTACAAATTTCTTTTAATAAACTTCAACGCCCACGAGGCGCTGCGAGGCTGGCCTCAGGATTATGTTTTTTGGTGACGCGGCTCAGGCGCACCACCGCCTTTCGCCCGCAAAAACATCCGCAACAAGAGGATTTAAGGAAACACCCAGTAATTGTGTATTTATAATCGATAAAAATGAAACGAAATGAAAATGAAAGGTGATTTGCATTCATTTATCTAATATTCTTATGTCATTCAGTGTTCAGTGGGTACATAATGTTTGCCAAAGTTGCCAAAAATAATGTGTTTAATGTACCCAACTATCATCTATTTTATGTATTTTATGTAAAAATGTTAGTTTCATCGTAGTTTCAATTAGTTTGTTGTTCAAAACTTCTTTTTAAAACTTTTTCTCATTAAAACTTCTTTGTTTAGAAACTTTTTAAAATCTTTTAGTTTTATCTTATGTTATAGTTTCATCTTTAGTTTATTATATTATAGTTATATTCATTCTTTTCTGAGAGAGAGAGAGAGAGAGAGAGAGACATTTTTTTTCTATTTAGAGATTTTTTTTTTTTGAATGCAAGACATTTATTTTTTGGGCAACTTTAAACTTTAGTAGCCGGTAGCCGGCCGGAATATATTTTTTTTTTTTTTGGGGGGGGGGGGGTTCTTTTTGGGGGTAGATGTAGTACGGGGAGCTGGGCGAGAAGTGGAGGGCTCCCCCACTTGAGGTGAGCAGCCGGTAACAGTTATGGTTAGTTCCCTTGGTTTCCATGCTGGCGGAGGTTCCAACATTCTTCAGCCACCAAATGAGGAATTTGGGGAGGGGGGACAGATAAATCAGGGCGGGAAATGGATAGTAGGGGAGAAGACGCATCAAGCTCATCAGACTTATCAATCTAAAAAAAAATTGGTTTTAATTACAACTTCCATCTTATTTACATAATTATTTACGTAATGGTCTCCACAACCCATTTGTGGAGGTGTTCTTCTACAATATTACTTATTGCTTGCATAAACCTCAAGGGGGTCGGTGTCCCAGTTGAGTTTGCATATCTCTTAAGGCTAGCAAAATCAATCGCGAGCCTAGACGTTATATTTCTCTTAACCCTAAAACTGTAATGTGTTCTAAATAAATAAAAATATTTACTACTATATAAAATTAAAAGATTTAAATTATTACCGGCCCATTGTTACAGCTGGAGATGGTGACAGGCAGTTACTAATTGGTAACATGTAGGTACTAAATTAACCATTACTAACATTTACGATTACACCTCGTACACCTTAGAATTACCCCGGTTAGAAATACATCGTTACCCCGTATTCCAAAATTCCCCAAGCCTTCTGAACTGTCATTGTTGAACTTTTCAGTTATATGGACTTCATAATGATAATGATAATGATGCCATATCATTAATATGCTGTATCATTAAAATGCCATTACATGATGCGAATAGAGTATTTACATGTGGCAACTCCAGAGTCGTCTGGCCTTGCAGACGACAGACCACATGACGATAGACCACATGTGGGTTAAGGACCTTCACCGGGTGGTAGAAGACGTCGTGTTCGTTCTTGAAATTAGTTTTGCTCGCACCAACTAACCAACATACCTGTTTTTATTCAACAAAACTGGGGTAAGTCTACGAGACTTATCGATTTGTAGTTTGGGCGCTTTGCCTACTTCTCCATCTAGCAGGGATTCGTCACAATCTCTTTCATCGATTCTTCGGTTATAAGCATCTGCAGAAATGTTTCTCCTCGCTGAGGATATCGCAAACAACATTTCGTCCATCATGTAATATTTTCTTTGTTGTTCATTTAAAGATGTCCAATCATTGGCCTGCGATCGGCTATAGATCTTTTCCAGCATACAGCCTGGCATTTATTTTCTAACAGGAAAAGCATGTCATTTTGGCAATTTTATGGCACGCTGTTATACTTTTGAGGTGAACGATCAACACTGAACACTAAGGACAAATCAAAGATTAGTAAACTGATCAAAACAAAATAGACTCGAAAACCATAGCTATAATAATAACTAATCAACATAATAAAAACTGATCAAAACAAAATAGACTCGAAAACCATAGCTATAATAATAACTAAAATTCAAATCAAAATTGACGAGGGCGTTGTTTAAATCCTCAGCCTCGTTCGTCTTTTTTTTATGCAACTTGACGTTCTTCGTTACTACGATTTGAAAAATACGAGCATTTTGAAAAATTAATCTTTCTTAGATCCGGCACTACGGCTGGACTTCGTTTTTCCTCGGCCATCGCGACCAAGGAACCCACCCTCTTAAACATCTTGCATTGCAAATTATAGGTGGAGCTGTGCTCCAGCTCCGACCTTTTCCGTTGAGTGCAAGGAGTAGAACTTGACGGACCAGGAACATCATTGCAATTCGACCATTAGCAATGCTAACCTATATAAACTAAAATTCAGGAAAGATGTTTATTAGCGCAGTTTTAGAAATTGAGATATTCTCTTGGATCAAAACGTAAAAAGACAGGAACTGAATTTTTGACGAGTCCAATTTTTTAACTAATTTCAAACCCAGTTTCGGTTAAAAGTTAACTACAATGTATTTTTTTCAGTTTTAAAATATTTCTGTTCAATGTTTGTAATATTTGATCACTTCTTTCATTGCTGCTAATTAACTAATTCTTCACCGATCGTAGCGCCACCATCGGAATTTTCGTTCCAATCGCCATTTCATGGCGAATCAGATAATGTATAGCTTATGCGTGAATGTTATCAACACTTTTTAACATTTTTTTGCGACGCCGACGCCGACGTCAAACCCAAACGGCCCCTATGCGGCGCATAAGACTTGACAATATATGGACCTCATGGTTTGTACTAGTCATTGAACAGGTCAAACTAAATAAAGTCGATCAGGTCCATTTTTCGGATGGGCTCCCGGACTATCTCGTCCGATAACGACATTCGAAATGCCACCATCTGCTCAGATCGGGGAAATGTAGAAATCCGCTCAAGGTGGCAGAAGTCGTTCCACTTGGTTCTCCATGACTGGAAATTCTTCAATGAAATATCACCAGCCATCTTCTCCAAGCCCGAGATGTCGATATGACGGCCGATCGACGCGCTGCTGGTCGACGGGGCGGGCTGACGGGCCCCACCATGGTCATTAACGAGTATCAACCCGCCCAATTGAGCGATCGACTCCATAAGTTCCTTGTCGCGCTTCTCACGTGCTTTTTGCTCCTTAGCCCTGTCCTTTCGCAAATTCTCGAGAAGCATGGCGAGCTCGGCCGTGGTTGGTTGCGTTGGGGCCTCGTTGTCTCAGTTGTTCACGCCATCAGGGGTATTTGTAGCCCGCCGATTACGCGTGGAAGAACTACCGGTCGTTCTTGTTTTCGGCATTTTTGCAAATTTGAACGTTACAAACGGGTGCGAGCGATGTCACTAGATAAAAGTTGGTCCGTAACAGTGGCAGCGAGGTGGCTCAAGATGTCCGACCGACGTCTGTCTTTCTGTTTTTCGAGCTCTAGCACCACACACAATGCAAAAAATTGGAACGTACACACGGTCACGACGAAGGCACGAACGAACACTGTAGGTTTACACAAAAAAGATATCCTACCAACTGCGCCATGTTATGTTCTTACATTTACACTCATTATCAACCTTCAAGTTCTTTTTTTATGATATTTTTTTTCTCTAGATCTTATTTTGGGGGCAGGGCCATGGTTTGTGAATGACATCAAAATAAAATTCATTATCGCAGCCTCTGGCAGAGGTATTAGTTCAATGGAGGGTATGGATTACAGCGCGACAGAAGCAAATAATCTGGAATATACAACTGGAGCCCTTATTATTGCAATAAGGGCTGAACAGTATTACCTTATCAGATAGTTTTCAAGATTGAATTATATCTTCATATAACACTCAGAACGTTTGCACTGGTATGGCTACCAATAATCTCTCGGCAAGCTAGTACAAAGTTGAAGGGTACGAATTTTTCGTTTACAACCGAAATAGAGACTCAAATGTAGCCATCCAAAGACTTGGGCGACCATCATAAATCGATAATAGTTGATAAACGTTTAGACTTCGTAAATGTGAGTTCGATATGTTCCCGAATTTCGCGTTTTTCTTTGGTATGAGTGTATTCTTCATGCGTTCGTAGGACGGAATTTTGTACCCGGGAACTGCAAACCACGTTATAAAAAATATGTTACTGAAAGGAGAAATACTCAATAGTAAACAATGACCAAAGAGCAGACGCTACCTTGATAAACTCACGAAACCCTCTTCGAGAAAGAATCGTCAGTGGTAAACTATCGATCACAATCATGGTAACTAGGGCATCATCAAGTTCTTTTTGATACTCTAAGCTGATTTCTGGCATAATAAAACTTGCGTTTCCACGGAACCCCGAGTTTGATCCGTTACTTGGTGATGAATACATATGTTGAACATATTTCTGCCATTCACGTAAGTGCTTTCTTTCCATGTGACGTTGAAAGTTAGATGAAGATCTAGTACCTGCAATCGCAATAACTTTCGAATTATCTTCTTTCTTACAAATTTTACAATCGCCCATAATTTGATATGAACAGTCGTTCTGACTTGGTCGCCTAGTATTTTCAAAAAAATGAAGTACATATTTGCTCCAAGTTTCTCTAACATAAGGAGTAGTTGGCACTTCTGGAACTGGAGCAGGTGGAGGAGAAAGAGGACTAATGTTTTCACTATCGCTATCGTACCTTAGTCCACAGGTATCACCAACGTTGTTGTTCGTTGATTGCAAACCACGACCACCATGGCCTTTTCCATTTCCTCTAACAGAGCGAGAACCCCTTGGCCCACCACGGCCACGCAACGGACGAGAACCGGCGTTAAACGAACTAGACATCTTGATATACCGGTTTGTTCAAGTAAACAATGAATGTAACTCGTATAGCAGGCGGCGTTTTCATCTGAGAATACTAAACAGCAACTCTAATTTCCCGACTAATTGGAATTGAAAATGATTTTAAATTCATTTGTGAAACTCAAACTCCGGAGTTTAATAGATGTGGAGTTTAAACTCTAGTCTCACTAAAATCCATTTTAAAAAATGGAGTTGATTTGGAGTTTACCGAACTCAAATACTCATCGATTCCAATACACTGCTTATTGCAGACACCATCACCAAGGACAACTGGCATGACAAAAGGGTTATTTTATTGGTCATCCCCAATGTCGACACTTTGCCTTGCTTACCCATCAGCTGGGTAAGTTATAACACATATTATTATTATTAGTCTATTGGAATAAAGTCATACGAGGCCGCGCGGGAGGGCGGGAGACATTTTCGATTGGAACTTTGATCATCGAATTCTTGATTGAATGCATTTTAAAATTCCCCTTTTTAGATTTCGTTACGAAAAATGATGTATCAACGAAGCATCCCAGTGGAGAGGGTGTGGCTCGTGGTAAACGATACACAAAACAATGATGAAAGATATCGCTTCTTAATTGCGAGTTCTTACCAAACTGTGAAATACCTGGATGAGGAGGGAACTCCATTTGCGGACATAGATAACGTCCATTTGGTTTCGAATCCCATTGTAACAATTTCAATCCCATCTATGGTAATTTAATTTTTTTTCACTTTTAATACAATTAAGATTATCAATTTTCATTTTTTTGCAGCTTTTATGGCAAGGTTGATTCCATACGCCCAAAAAAAGAATGGAAAAGGGTTCGTCTTCCAAGAAGACAATGATCCCAAACATTCTTCGTTAAGGAAGTTTTGTCGCAACTTCCTTACCAACCTTACCAACAAAGAAAAAGAAGGGTTTTTTCCTTTTCTCGTTCATATTTTCTCGTAAATCAAATATTTATATTTCCAATAGGCGTTGTTCGCATAGTTTGGCCGGCTAAATCCCCAGACCTAAACCATGAACACCAAGACGTGGAAGATTTGCAAGAAACGTGGAACAACATTTCTCGAAAAGTTCTGAAACGTTAAATTTACACAATGAAGGAGTGTAGTCAGGCTGTGATTGACGCCAAAGGCGGACACATAAGGTTCCAAATACACTAACTTTGAACATCACTATTAGTTCAATTAAATAAGAATTCGACAATGGTTAAAAAAGCCTGAGAGGAATAGAAGTATGAATTGAGATGTTCAAGTAATGAACGTCTTTTAACTTTGAATATTACTAGCCTGTAAAAAAAATATTGTAGCACAGGAACTTTAACGAAACTTTAAAGAAGTACTAAGTTTATTTCAAAGAAATGCGACAGGATATAATTTTTCTGGTATCGGCCGGTGTTGTTAAGACAGCCATGAACATGTACACATAATGGGTGTTTTAATTTGGCCAGACATTTTGCAAATTAATGGCAAGGATGGTGCTGTCATCCATTTAGCGGTAGCAACGGCGAGTGGCGGAGAACAAATTCCTAATGCCAAATTGGAGACGCTTCGTCTCTTTTTTCGAAACGAAGACATGTTGAGTCGTTCTCCTGGTGGAACGCTGCCTCAAAGAAATGGGGGATACGTCTGCAGCAATGGTTCGGCTGCATCCAGCATTTTCTATAGAAAATATCCTTGCCGTAATAGCAAGAAAGAAAACCAGATGACATTTGCAACCATTGCATTGCGGTTTTTGGCGTGCGTTTGCGGACCGATTGAGAAATGTTACTTTCTCATTTACGCAAGCGTCTCTGGTTCCCTAACCTACCTGGCGTCAAACATGCTCGAGTTCCTGGTAACGCTGCTGGGACATGGATTGCCACTCGAAAGAGTTTTTTTTACTCACCGAGGGAACTGAGAGCACCACGCAGGGTGTTCAAAACTCTATATGTTAATGTTGTTGATTAAATGGGAAAATTGATCACAAAATTCAACCCTTCAACACAAATGTTGAAAGAAGACAAGATTTCTTCATCGATGCAATGTTGAAAGGTTGTAAACTTATTTTTTTCCTATACTTAAAATATTTAAGTTTTTCTTCGACTTAAAATTTCAAGGGAGGCTATTTATGCCAAAAACCAATAGAAATAGTGAAAGAACCCAGAGAAAGTCGAAAAACGAGTAAGGGTAATTTTTGCTCTCTCTCTCCTGTGTTCCAACTTGTGTTCCTAGCTAAAAGCATGCCATGATTATTTACTGAATGTAGATGTCAAACTTCTCTGACCGCACTAATATATGTCAATCAGATGACTACGGATTTTATTACTGGCCACAAAGTGAATTGGAAGAGGCCATCTCGGAAAATGATCTTGGAGATGCCCTTCAACAAAGGTCACCGTTTTTCATTTGAGAATTATACACATGATTGCCTCACGGTCCCAAGTGGTCCGACAGGGCGATCCGCGGTCGATCTCTCGCTTTAACGAAGCTATTTTTGAAGTACCTCAAGTCAGCAAGTACTATCGTCGTCGTCGCACTGTAAACGCCAACAGGTTGTTGTAAACGCCACAGTAGGAAGCAGAAATCCCTCGTGCTAGATTATTGACTCGATTGATCGCGGTATGCCGTTACACCGGGTGTATCTTATGGCCAAAGGATCGTCATCTAACTTCGGATTCGGACAATTACCGCAGTGCAATGTGGGATTTTTTTGCGGAAAAGGACCAGAGACTGCTTCATTCCAACGAATGAAAAATTGTATATCATGGAGAAACACTAGACCAAATCCCATTTGCTCTTTTACCGGATCGTTTGTTGGTCGTCGTTTGGGGTGACATGGAGAAACAAGTCTTCAGTTATACTGTTCCACACCAGGCAGTCTAGCATGCTTCCTGCAAATTGTTGAAATTGTTTTTTTTAATGCTGTATTCTGGTTACTTAATTTTATGTTTACCCTTTTTAGATTGTCCTTTCTTTTGATTTCATCGATCGCGGTATCCACCGGGTGTATCTCATGGGCAAAGATTCAACATCTAAAATCGCTTATGGGGCTATTGGACCTTCTCAATGTGTAAACGCTGTGGATCTTCTAGCGTTCATGTTACACAGATAAGATCCATTTCAAGGAAGTACGGATGCTCATAAGTGGCTACAGATAATGATGTCAGGTAAGAAAAGAGTTGTAATTTTTCTTATACATGATAGATGGAACTATCCTGACTCTTGTAGTTTAGTTAGTTGTACCGTTCCTTATTGTTGGCAGATTTGTAAGCTAGAAAATTTAATCGAGTGGTTTACAAAAGTATTCGTTGAAAACATCTAATAAATGCATTTTGTAGCCCAGGCGACACCGTTGGATTTTTGTACCCGCTGCTCTCATACTCTGGATTAGTTGAATTCGAGCATAATTGTGTCATTCTGTTTAGACCTTATGGAGTGAACACGAGATCAGTTGAAAGCGAGAGCGAGAGTCTGCATTTGCTTGAACTTGACAAGTAGGGAGAGCAAGAGGTGGGTAGCGACCATGCTCGAGCAAGTAGCAAGCTCAGACAAGCTCCCTCGTAGTGGCGCGTCGTCTGCTGCGAGTCTGCGACTCTAGCGCAGCCTACGGAGGAGAAGCGAGTCACAACCCATTCCTGAGGGTTGATAATAAGCCGAGAAGAGAGTAAATAAATAAGCCGCTGATGGAAATAAATCATGATTTTTACCATCAATTATTTTCAGGAACGGTAGGGTATACCTTAAATTTTAAAAATTCAGCTTCATTCCTGACAAATATAGTAAGAAGTAATTAAGTAAGGAGGTTTGGACGTTTTATTTTTCAGTTACCCCCAAACCTGCCCGCTTACTTACTTATACTTACTATTTTTTACTTGTTCTTCTACCGTTAGATGGCAAAATGTTTAAAAATTTAAAAATTAGCTTAAGTACAGGACTTACAAAAAGACAGTATCGCGAGTTTTGTTTCTTTCAATAAAAAGAATTTACAGCCACGTTTCTTTTGTTTATAATAACCATCAACAAATATAGTAAGTAAGTTAGCAAGCAGGTTTGGACGTTTTATTTTTCAGTTACCCCCAAACCTGCCTGCTTACTTACTTATTACTACTTTAAACTTGTTCTTCTACCGTTAGATGGCACAATGTTTGAAAATGGAAAAATGAGCGCAAGTACAGGACTTACAAAAAGACAGTATCGTGAGTTTGGTTTCTATCAATATAAAGAATATACAGCCATGTTTGTTTGTTCATAGTAACCATCAACAAATATAGTAATTAAGCAAGTTTGGACTTTTTATTTTTCAGTTGCCCCCAAACCTGCCTGCTTACTTACTTACTACTTTTCTGTCCTAACTAGTGCTTTTACCATTAGATGGCAGGAAATTTTTAATGGTGCACAAGTACAGCAATGAAGTGCAAGTACAGCAATTAGAAAAAAACAGTATATATTGTATCTATCGTACCGTCATTTTGGATAACTACTGCCATCTAGCGGAGGAGCTAAGAAGTCGGTAAGTAAAAATCTCATTTTGTGGGCTTTTTGGTTCATTTTACAAAGTCCACTAAGCCCTGTGCTTAGTGGTAGTAGGCTTTCAATGGGTAGGCTTAACGACCAGACTCCGAAGAAATCATCGAAGGGGATGGGGATGTTCCAATTTTTTGAAAGCCCTCTTTGATGGTAAGTGTGTAAAACACTATATTTATAACATTCATTTCATTTTCGCATATTTTTGCATTTTTTTCAGAAATAAAAGCAAGGAAGTATCCTGCCAAAGCTGGCCGAAACCTTATGCAGTAGATGCAAGAAATCGTCAACCTCATATATTTTTCTGTTTACGCATAACTGTTTTCTATATGTGAGTGTTTGTTTATTGTCTAGAAAAGTTTCACGCGCACGTACCGTTAAACTCATTAGTTTTGCTTAAAAGTTCCATTCTAATAACATTTATTCCCGGGTGTCGACTTCGTTCTATAATTAACTGTATGCCGTTATTTGAAAATGGCGGCCGAATGCTCGTTCCTGATTGGCAGAGAGCACGGCCAAGTAGGTTTGTAAGTTTTGTAAATGTTATCTTTAAATTAAGATACTTTCCGGCGGTGAGATTTTGTGAGTTTTTTTTTGGGTGACTAATTGCAACACGGCGAACAATGCTCACGTAGAAAACCTTTTGTTACAATTAGTTCCCAAAAAAAATTGTATTTCCGTATCTTGACTATACTACCAGGCCCCTCAAGCCAAAACTCAAGAGGATATTTGGCTACAAAAATTCATAAGGTATTTAAGCTTCATTTTCTAAAGTGTCAAGTTATAGGTTCTAAACATAGATTATTTGAATTTAGATAGAAATGAGCACAGCTGTGCACTTGACAAAAATGGCCAGTGAAATGGCCTAGGCCAACAAGCCAAGGCCGACTGAAGGACTTGACGGGAAATCGAGCGCTAATTGATCACAAACGAGGCACCGGTGCAACAAAAAAAGGCATATATTTCTGTTAAACAATTAAAAAACTGAGTCAGCATGTGAAATTGTTAACTGATAAACCTAAGGACTGCGATGAATTCTTAATAAACCGAAATGTCAATAACTAAGATATCCACTTTACTTTTCAATTCTTTCTACACGCTGGGCCATGGAACTTGCCGACGATAACCAATAGTTCTTAGTAGAAGTCAAGCGATCGAAGTAATCGGAGATTTCTAGCCATAGTTGTTGCTTAGAATGGAATCGTATGTGATGTATTGCTCGCAGAATGTCCTTCCACAACACATGACAAGGATTCAGGTCCGGGGAGCGGGGGGGGGGGAGAAAAATGAGAGTAACTTTTGGGTTAGAGGACGCCCATTCACGCCAGATATGGACATGATTCGACGAACACAGCACGGACTGATTATCCGTATGGTCGTTTTCCACACTGGGTAAAAGAAAGTCGTCCAATAAAACTCTGAAGTCGGGTAGGTTTTCCATGTTTGCTATTACGGCTGGATAATTTGATGAAAGCGGTGCCCAAAGATTCACGGTGCCCAATATGACGGTTTTGAACTACGGTAGAACCAGAGCTCTTCAATTCCTGCCCAGAGTTAATCCTGATTCTGTGGCTGCAATCGCTGCAATCGCTGCAATCGAAGAGCGTCAACAAACTCTGACCATATATTTTGAAATGGGTTGAGATCTTCAGATTTCTTTGGAAATTCTTCAAGTTTCACTTCAGGGTGGATTTTTAACCAATCTACTAACGCGCTAGAGTTGAAAGAGGCCGGGAACATCGGCGAAGAGTCACTCAGCAAATAGATGTTTCAAGTCCATAGAGCGCCCATACTTTTTGAATCAATGCATAATCTAGGAGTGCCAGATATGATTCGTCCGATATTCTTTCTACACGATGGATTGATCCGCATCCTGTCGCGGAAAACCACGCCCAAATTCACACACTGCCGCGACTATCCTTGATATTTTTTCTTGTGGCAGTGTAACGTGCGCGTTGCCTTATTCGGCCGTCGCACGTTGACCTCGCTATCCGTGAGAGCGCCAATCCATAAATGGTCATTTAGCGAAACCGCCAGTCGCGGAGATTCTCTTAGCAACAAGAGAGATCTCGCGACCGGGAAATCAGCAAGTGACCTGACCCGGATCCGCTAATTACCTATTGTTCGCCAGTGTCCTGCGTGACACTTTCCCCTGTCGCCCTCCTTCGCGAACTTTCGCTAAGCGGAAGTTCGCGAGTATAAAAGCCCGTCTCACTGTACGAGAGCGGGTCTTCACTGCTTGCCTTTACTCGCTAGTATTGCCTGTTGTCGTGTCATAATACAACATTTAAAACTAGAAGAAGTGTCTTGATTCTTATTCAATTAAACCACCAGCAACTATTACATTTGGCGCCCAACGTAAATTTTAATTTTGCATCAATTTTGAAAAAGAAAAAACCGTAATAGAAATTGTGGTTATTGAAATTCGAAAATGTGCTAAAACTGATGTCGGAACTTAAATTGCGCTGCAACAATTTGCAACAACAAAACGGTGAACAGTCGAGCATAATCAGCATGTTGACGCTAGCTCCGGATTCATGGTCGATACCGCAAACAGCATCGTATTTTAACGTGTCCGAATCAGAAGTTCGAAGAGCCCGTATATTGAAAACAGAAAAAGGTGTTTTATCTATTCCTGACAAGAAGAAAGGACGTCCCATAACGGATGAAGAGAAGCAAATCGTTATTGAGTTTTACGAATCGGATGACAATAGTCGAATGCAGCCTGGTATGAACGATACAGTTTCGGTCCGTATTACCGAAGGCCAGAAGAAAGTGAAACTCCAGAAGAGACTTTTGCTCATGAATATCGATGAGCTATATTCAAAGTACAAAGAATATTGTTCAAACACATTGTTCATGAAGCCCTGTGGTCGAACTAAATTCTTTATGATGCGACCAGAACACGTTGTCGAAGTCGGATCGAAAGGAACTCATAATGTGTGTGTTTGTGAGAAACACCAGAATGTCAAGTTGATGGTTGACGCCTTATGCCGCGGAGGTGTTGAAAAGTATCAGTTCATGGATAAAATTGTGTGTGATATTACGGCCCACGAATGTATGATAAAGAGATGCGCAAATTGTCCGGGCATCGCTTCTTTAAGAGCCCGATTCCTTGAGTTAATCGGTGATCGTGCCGTTATAAAATACAAAATGTGGGTTTCAACAGATCGATCAATGTTGGAACAAAAGGAGTCAAGCGCTATGGATTTCATCGATTGCTTGCTAAAAAAATAGATGCCTTAACTACACATCATTTTATAGCAAAAGAGCAGACAAAATTTTGCCGCGAGTTGAAACAAAACATTACAGCAAGCGAATGTTTAATTCAAGGCGATTTTGCACAAAACTTTTCTATGTTTATTCAAGACTCTACGCAGGCATCATTTTTCAACCCCGTAGCTCAAGCAACGATCCATCCTTTCTTGGTATATATCAATCAAGGTGGAATAAAAATAACTCCGCACAGCCTTGCCGTGATAAGCGACTGTAACTCACACAACACAGTAGCAGTCCATACATTTTTGCGACCTGTACTCATGCACGTTAAACAATTGTGCCCATCAGTTGAAAAAGTTAAATACTTTACAGACGGCGCTGCATCTCAATATAAAAATTTTAAAAACCTGGCTAATTTAACTCAACATTTCGCTGACTTCAATCTGAAAGCTGAATGGCATTTCTTTGCCACATCACACGGAAAAGGTCCGTGTGACGGAATTGGAGGGACTATCAAAAGACTTGCGCGAAGAAAGAGTCTCCAGAGTATTAATAATTCCGATGCGGATATTGAAACCCCACGTGCGTTATTTGAATTCGCGGATGCCCATATTGCCAACATAAAGGTGTTCTATGTTTCAACTGAAGAAGTCAACATTAACGAAGAAAAATTGAAGAAGAGATTTTAAAATGCACGCACCGTCCCTGGAACTCAGTCATTTCACAAGTTCATACCTGTGGATGCGAACACCGTTGATGCATATGAGTTGTCGAATTCTAATGATAAAAAATCCTTTGTCGTCCTAAGAGAATTGCCACCACTTTTCGAGACCATCAACTATAATGATTTGCGCATCAATTCAGTGATTGCTTGTGTTTATGACGGAGAATGGTATCTCGCCACGATAACGGAAAAGAATGATAAGGAATTCGAATCAAAAGTTCATTTCTATTCTCCCGCTGGACCCAACGCGCTATTACAAGGATTTAAGAAATCAAAAAAGGACGATGTAGCTTGGATGCAAGTAAAAAACATTATCAAAATAGTTGAAACTTTGAAACATACCTCATACCGTGGACGAACATACAAAATGGAAGCAACCGAACGTGAATTAATCGAACAAAGATTTTCTGATCTGATGAGAAATGGCGACGGAGAAATGTAGACTACGATAATTACAAAAAGAAAAATACAAGTTTGTAAACACCGACTCTGGAGTTTTGCCCGTGTTTTTCTTTCAACGCAAGGGATTAGCGCGACCTTGGCAGTCATCGCCGAGGGGGGTATGGGGGGAAGGGTTTTATTGTTTACAAAAAGGGGTGATTTCACTGAAAATTAGCTGATTTTCAATCAATTGTTTTAATCTCATTAAGCATAACACCTCTTTGATTATTACAAATGTTGTGCACTACATTTTCCTCTATCTTTTGACACTAGATTTGGATAAGTGCGATAGCGCAGAAATCCGCTGTTATTTTTTTTCTTAGCCATATTTTGAAAATTATAAATAGAAATAACTTAGTTTTCGTTAAACGGGTGAATTTAAATTTACATTCGCTAAGTAGTTCGAAAAATTCCCTACAAGACAATGTCAAAATGACTAAAGTTCATTTTGGAAATTTGAAAGTAAAGATGGCTGAATAAAAGTTGGTAGAAAAAACACGCTACGGCAAAATGGAAAAATTGCATTTTCAATTCCAAATATCTAGCAAACTATAACTCCTAAAAAATTTTCCCTTTGGCAATAATTTTATAGCTACTTTTTTAATTCATGGGCAAAATTTTAAAAAAAATTGAGAACATAAGAGCGGACGCGATCTGTTTATTACGCGTGGATTGCTCCTGTTGCATCGATATAGAATCTGATATCTGATCTGCTCTGCTGTGATCTGGCCTGATTGTGATCATACCTCACTCTAGCTCACTCTAGAAAGGACCGAAATCATATCCAGACACCGTCATCGTCCGAAGAAAATTCTTTCTTCAAGAATTTTTCTTTTAACATAAGAGCGGACCGGGGAGGTGTAGCCATGTAAGCTAGGGCGTCGGCTACCACAGTCGAGGTCCTGGGTTCGCCTCTGACTATGCCCATGATCCTGCGTAAGCATTGTTCCCATGCTTACGTACCCAAAAAGCAAAGCCCAAAAATTGTCAGTCCAAAAAATTTAGCCGGTGTGAAAGGAACTCATTCGAGAGATCCAGAAATCTGCAATATATGTCAACTTGGCAACGCCAGTTGAGCAGATGCACCTAAAATTTCCAATACCCAATAAGAGCGGTCCAGGAGGAACGGGATGACGACGAACGAAACAACAGAAAACCCGGAGTAATAGAAGCTACTCTGGACGTGAGAATACCCTTCTTCCAGACTGTTGTCACCGTAAGACACCCGGGCAAATGAGCCCCCCCCCCCCCAAAAAAAAAAAAAACTTGCCAATTTCTGCCATAATGAAGCCATAATGAACTCCAGCTATTCCACCTGGTTGGAAAAAATTCGCAAATTCGTCTATTCTTTGTTCTTAACCGTGATGGGGGCCGTTGGCACCATTAGGGCCGCCTGGTATAGGACACGCACTTCTCCCCACTACTCCAAGCAAAAAATGTACACAAGCTAGTTTGGAGGTAAGAGTCCCATTCAATTGATTGCAAAGTGTGTACGAAGAACTTGCTGATCCACGCGCTGATCCACTATCGCCCTGCAGAATTTCCTAAAAACATTACAGTTTGCCATTCCTGTTGTAAGTTTTACAAAAGACACGAAAACATACGTAATGTAGCTGCTTCTTGCCCTCCCGGAACTTGCCTACTGGGGTTAGCGGGTGAAAATTTTTGCAAGCAAAATTCAAGTTTGAAGTTGATTCATTTTTGTAACGTTTTTCCAGCTGCTTTGGCTAGTATGGCATGTAATGTACTCACAAATGTGCATGCCGCCATCATCTTACATCAACTTGGATACCGATAAAATATACCGATAAGAGGGAATGGGATATGATGATTATCGAAATAAAAAATTCCCACAACGGATTCAAAGTCCAAACAAAAGATTTTAATAATCGCGCGATCCTGTTAATGGAAGTGGTTGCTGACGTCGTTAATTTCCTGTCTATATACCCGATTACCCGGCGGTACCCCCAGGTGATAATGGCACCGGCGCAATCTTTACAATCTTTAAGCCTATGGTAGTCTTCAGAAGTATTTAAGACTTCATAGAAAGAAACAACTCAACTTCACTGATTCTCGTTCAGAGTTGTCTGAGACTGACTCGAGAGTGTTCATACAACTACTTCCCAACGATAGGCCGGCTAAAAGCCGGGTCATTTCGTCTAGTGGAGATGACATTTCAAGCTGACCCGCGAAGCTAAATAGCTGGACGCCATAATTAAATCAAGGGACGTTATTTTTCAAGTTTTTCAAACTTGAAAACAAAGAAGAAAAAAAGTGAACCCAAGCAAGACTTATGTTAATAAAAAATACAAAAGATGCATTTATTCTAAGATTATAGTTCAAAATAATAGAATTTAAAGTTGGACTTGGTAAAAAGTGAGAAACTCGCCCATAGTTCATTGAGAATGCAATATGGAGAATAGAGGTTTTATTAGGATTTTGTCTTTCACTGAATCGCCAATTCGCCATTAAAAACAACACGATGCGAACAGTAATTCTTTTCGCTGCTGCTTTGGCGTCAGGAGCCACTGTTACATACCTCACTATAGCTCACTCTTTAGAAAAGACCGAAATATCATCCAGTCACGATATAAAATAGACAGGTAGAAGATCGAGGGTCACGTGACTAACTATCTAAACGTCGAGGACAAAAACGTTGCCATTCAGGGGTGCTTAAAATGCGCTTGCTAAGTTAGGAAATGGCTTCAAAGGGCCTTATGGGAGAAATCATTATTTTAGCCATATTTATTGAAATAAAAGAAAAATTTTTATTTTCTCTTCAACACCACATAGTAATTAAAAATGCCTTCAATCTGAGCTATACATAGTATTTTTAAGAGTTATAATTTGTATCAAATAATTTTTTTTAAATTTCGGATTGAGGGTAACCAATAAGAATCGTTGACCGGTTAAAGCAGACTCGATCCGCTCAGTCAGTCTGATACCGACTTTCAAGTCGAACTTGAAGTCGGCTACGTAATAATCGACAAAGTTTGTTTACCTTCTTTTCTTCACGTGTTGTCTGCGTTTTGAACAGTTCGTGTAATACCGAGGATTTCTACAAGATACAGTGTTATTTTGAATTTATTTTCCATCAACAGTGGACCAGTTTTGGTAGGGTAAATATAGTTTTGTTTCATAAAATGAGGTAATATTGATTATTGATATTTCTGCAGGCCAATCCATGGGACAACATGCCCAACAAATGTTTTGTATTAGGTTGCACAAGTGGGGGATCAAATCCCAAGAAGGTTCCTATGTTCAAAGCCCCTACTGATTGCTTTCATTTTAAAAAGTGGCTTGATGTCAGTAAGAAGAAAGATGTTCGTAAACAAAAAGGCAATATTTTTTTTTGTGCGAATCATTTTGAAGAATCTGATATTGTTAAGTTTACAAAAAAGAGAATTGCATGCCAGTGTGTTGAATCTGCTTTAGAATCTGTAAAGAAGAAACTTAGGTTGGATAAAGTCAAAGCAAATTTGTTTCGTGAAGTTGATGTTCCCAATAAAGTTAATATTTCTCCAATATAATTGGTAGAAGAATTAATTTATTTATCGTAGACTTCACAGCTGTTTCTACTTGGTAACATGTATTACCGGACCCGGGAATCGAACCCGAGAGCTCTGACATGTGAGTCGGGCGTTTAACCTATTTGGCTACACGAGATGAATTTTAATTATATCGACCAACTACCGGTTTTTTTTAAAGGTAAGCTACTTATACGAGTCCTCCTGACAGCGTATTACTTGTCACAGAGAGGGCCGCGCCGGCCGCGGTCCTCACGATAATAAGAAAAAAGTGTAATTTGTTTATAAATTTGTTCCCTATTCGATATTTTCAAATTACAAATTATGGAACCACTGAGAGTTTTATTTTTGAATGTGACTTTTAAGTGCTCCGTCAATCGCGTTTTATATCGCGCATAAGTTTTGATCCTCAAATTGCAATTACTATATAAAACCAAATCATAAGGATATTAAAATATTGAAAAATTGAAAATAACTGTATGCTTATAGTGGAATGCGTGTTCCACCTTACTCTGATGACCAGATTTCTTAGATTCAAGTCCCATGAATAACATACAACTTTTGGGAGGATAATTAAATGCGTAATACATGATCTACGTGGATGGATGGATGGATAGATCACGATGGATCGACAAAGATATATAATTGTCCAATATTGGAAAAATATTTATTATAATGATAGGCATCAAAAGTGAGTAACAAATTAGGGAAACATTACGGCAAAAATGATCGGGAGATTGGACGTGTCAAATAAACTTGAGTTTGAGGATTTTGGCCAAAATTATGGGTCCAGTTTTACTCCAATAAGTTGATTGTTGGCCCAATAATATTCTTGGGGGGAAACATTTTCCCAATAAAGCCATGCTAGCTGGGAATAAGTGATGTGGGTTATGTTATTATATATATCTTAACAAAACGGTTTGTTGAATTAAGCTTTAGGTAGACCAGATATTAACAAAGCTCTCTCTGATGCTCACAAAAAGCAAACTAAGAAACACGAAGCTGTGTTTCAAACCATTTCATTAGATGACAACAACAATGTTGGTAGTCAAGACAAAAATTATCCAACAATTGAGGATATTGGATCCGAAGAATTTGAAGACGTTGATGTTGAAAGATCCCCCACGCATAGCAACGGGAATATGCTTCTTGCCATAGAGAATGCTTCTACACCCTCAAATCCTCTGACTGCTATTGCTTATCCGAATCAAATTAAACTTCCACCAGGCTGGATTTGGACTGTAGCAAATGAAGTGTGCAGCAAAAGTAACAAACTGGGAAGCAAAATCTTAAAATCCATTCACATTCATGGCACCTGTTGTCGCTTCTTTCTGAAAGGAAAAGAAATGTTTGCGAATGCCGCAGGTAGTAATTTCTATTCAGTAGATGGACTACAGAAAATCGTCTGGGCTTTTGAAAGTCTGAACAGTTGCCCAGGTGTAACAGACACAAACCTTTTGAAGGTTGAAAAAGCAAAAAATGGAATTAAGAAAACAACGTACTGGCGGTCATCATTATGCCTTATTTTTTCTGGTAAAGGCCGTTGTAAAAAATGTACTCTTCTCCGGAACTCTCCTAAGCTGAAACTGAACAGGATGGATCGCTTGGTCCAAATAAAACGAAGAAGGTCTACTTCGGCCAAGTTACAGCAAATGTCAAGAAAATTAAACCGCCGAACTGCTGCACTTGTGGTAATTATTGTAGCCTTATCACGTGAGTGGCGTGACATATGAAACATCATTTCTTTTTTATTTTTGTTTAAAGAAAAGTCTCAAAAGAGCGGCAGATCTTCGTGAAAAGCTAGTTACAGCGGGAGAGAAGGCTTTAAGTAATTTGATCGACAATATAGACGTGCAGGTAAACGTTGATGAGGCAGCTTTTTGGTCAAACGCTAGCGTTCAACAGCACAACCAAACAAGCACCCCCAAACAGCACCAACCGTCAGCACCACCAAAAGCCCACTTCCCCATATTTGTACACTTGATCTTGAGACAATTGGAAACTTTTGCTACAAGAAAAATGTCATCTAATCTTAAAAATCCCTTAGCTGTTATTAGTCATAGCTGTAATGTGGCGACTTGAAGATACAAGACATCCATCTCCTCGTTTTGAGTTCCATATAACGCAATAAAGCGTGCTTGATATTTTAAATTAGATGTGATGTCTATGTATGTGTTAATTAATTTCAATACTTCGACCGTGTAACATGTAGCAGAATAAAAATTTATTCACATAGTCTGATGAGTAGTATATTCCCCCATTTTCCTTTATTGAAGCCTCAAATATTAATGAAAACACCAAATATTCGATATTTTTCAGGAAAAATTGGTTATAGAAACCATCTTAAAGAAGGCGTCGTATAAGAATAGGAAATCTATGAGGTACAACACGGAGTTCCTCATGGAGTGTTTACTATTAAGAATACGATCCAAGCAAGCGTATCTTAAAATATTGGAGCGTAAGCTACTTCCTCTTCCGCATCCAACTACAATTCGAAAACTCCTCAGCTGTATGCCATGTTCGTTTCGACAAAACGAATTTGCACTACAATCAATCAAGCGGAATTTGGAGGGCAAACCAAAAGCCATGCGCTACGGATCTCTAGTCTGGGATGAAATGGCAATCAAGGAAGATATCATCTTCAATTCACAAAAACTCCAGTTTGATGGGCACGTCGACTACGGAAACGAGATTGAAATTAGTAAACACGACGGTCAATTGGCTGACCACACCCTTCTCTTTGTGTTCCGACCATATCTATCAAACTGGATTCAACCTTTTGCGGTCTACGCCACAAAAGGAGCTGCTCCAGGAGATTCTCTTCATTCTTTGTTGTGTAAAGCAATTGTGGCGCTCAGATCACATGGTGCCATTGTAAAATCAGTTGTGTGCGATGGCGCACAGTCAAACAAAAGAGTTATGCATCTTTTTGGGGTGTCCGGTAATAGCGAGGAGAGCGAACACAAGTTTTCTCTGCCCGGCGAAAATAAGAATTTGAATGGATGTACTGCTGATCCGTTTGCGGAGACTTGTCCGGATCCTGTATTGAACGCTACTCTCTTACAAGATGAGACGGGACCTCCCCTTTTCCATAGTTCAGACAACGAGCTTGGCGATTTCGATGAGATCGATAACACAGGCCTGGACGATTGGCCGGAAATGAATGATTCGCCGGAGTATGGAAAAGACCGGTCTAGTGACAATATGAATGACATCATTCATGATTCTAGTTTCGAACATTTATTAGACGAAGATGAGAAAATCTACTTCTTTGTTGACGTTCCGCATCTTTTTAAATGCGTAAGGAACTATATTTGCAACAAGAAACATTTGCAGGTACAATATTTGTTTTTCTTACCCACATTTTCTTTTTTTACAATGGTCTCTTATTATTATCAGTTTAAAGGTGCGCCTATAAGATATTCTCATTTTGAGCTTCTCTACACGACGGATAACAAACAAAATGGATTGTCTTCCGACAAACGCGTTGTGCCAAAATGGACGGATGCGCATTTACATCCAACCTCGTTTCAGAAAATGAGTGTTAGTCTAGCAGTACAAGTAAAAAAATCATTGAAATAGATTAATAAGAAATTCATAATTAGTGGTTTGATAAAAGGTACTTTCTGGTAAAGCAGCTGAGGGTTTCTGTTATTTCCGAACGTTGCAATTTCGAACAATGAATGATTTCATGGGTAACGTCCGCCCGTTTAAAATTGTAACACTGAATCTAATAACTCAAATAATTTTGTACATACAGGAACAGAACATACGGAACAGATGGTAAGGCTGCTGAATGAAGCCTTTGATGTAATGAATGGTCGCCGTTTCTGTTTTGCCATTTTCCCATCGACTTGGCATAAACAAAAAGAGGTAGAATCTTTTTTTTGTGACGCTTCCTATAACGTTACAAGTTTTCTAAAACACGTCAGGTACTAGAAGATCTCCTCAACGCTCTAAAAATAACTGAACGCTGTTATAAAGATAAAAAGGGCATTCCGTTTTTATCTCCGACCTTATTGAGCACCATCAAACTAACTGATGAGTTGTTGACGAAGGCTAAATTTAAATACGTCTTGACAGGGAAATTTAATCAAGACTGTGTTGAGGTAGACGTGCAGATGCGAACATTTGGAAGCCAATCATCTGAAATTTAATTTTTAATTTTTTACCCTTAGAGATTTTTTGGAATAATCAGATCAGCAGGGGGTGGTCAACAACAACCTACCGTTACGTCGTTCCTACATCTTTTCCGCATGCTATGTATTTACTACCCCGTAAATTTTCACGTTAAAAAGGGTAATGTAGATGAAGAGTACATGCATCTCCTCACTACTTATCACGACTGCATGCTCGCAAAATTTAAAGAAAACATCAAAGAAGCGGCTGACTTGCGAATGGGATTTCAAGAAATATTGGAGGAGGGATTCAAGTATGGGGACGAAAGCGTTGCTTTTCACATCCCTACTATAAATGAAAACGGTATAGAAGAATTTGATGCGGTAAATGACCACGTCGTTTACGATCTTGCTGGATACATCTTGCACGCTCGCCAAAAGATGATTCAATACCCTGACTGTTGGAAAACATTAGTGACGACCAAAGACAAACTACCAGGCGATTTTTTGCAGAGTGCCCTTGTCGAACAGAGGGACCGAGGCGCCCTCAAATATGCTACTCCAAATTTCTTTTACACAATCTCGGCAGTTGAAAAAACTTTAGACCAACATTTCAAGACGGCAAATGGATATTTAAAAGATTCTTTTGAAGATGTGATCTTCAAGTTTGCAAACTTAACGTTGACTCCAGTTTGCTGTGAAAAGCATCGAGCTAATTTAGTTCCAAAACTAATCTTTGAGTATGTTGTTGTTCGCTACTGATTTAAAGCAAGAAATCGCAAGAATACTTTGGTCACACGTGTCAATTCAGAGCGTCACAAAAGTATGAAGATCTCGAAACTCATAAGCACTAAAGTTACGGCACCGACGGTAGACCAATTGCTATCAGTTGCAGTCACAACTGACCAAGTTAACCTATCAGCAAATAATATTGGAGAAAGCTCGATGATTCAGTATTGCAAATGTGTATCAGCTGATGACAACACTCAACTAGTTGCAGCTCCAACATACACAGTGAGAAAAGAAGGAGACAACTTTGGCCGTGAGTTTTATGGTTGCGCTCAACCGCGGGAATTACAATGTGGGTTTTTCAAATGGAAGGATGAACCAGACGGCGCACGAGAGACTCAACATGTTATTAATACAGAAACATTGACTGAAACCGTACCAATTGCTAAAGTAACACAGCAAATAACAAAAGCAAAAGCAAAAAGGAAATGTGGTATTTGCCGCGAAGAAGGTATTTGAGTTGAAGTTGAAGTTTAAATAAAATACTACTTTTCAATTTTCACTTTATACTAATAGGACACAATAGAACTCGGTGTCCAAAAAGAACTCAATTATAAATTGATTGTCGATGGATGGGTGGCATGGGCAAACTGTGTTTTCGATCTCAAAAAGAATACACGTAAAAAGTAAAATATGTTCTTTGTGTTGGAAACGCAGTACTTTTTTGTTGAAAAACACTAACACTGAATGCACATAAAAATAAAAACACGAATCACGCACGAATAGACAAACTGATGTAAACAATGAAAACTTCGTCTGCTATTTTCCTAGTCGACTTGAAAGTCGGAGTCAAAGCGGTTGAAGTCTACTTAACAGGCTGAGAACAGCGACGATTCTAATTGGTCCTCCACAATCCGAAATTTTAAGAAATTTATTTGATAAAATTTAAAACTAAAAAATGCTATACGTAGTCCAGGTTAAAGGCATTTTTATTTACTATATGATTTCAAAGAGAAAACGAAAAATTATCCTATAATTTAATAAATATCCCTGAAATAATGAATTCTCCCATAAGGAACAGTGAGGCCATTTCCTAACTTCAAAAGCGAACCTTAGGCATCGCCAAATGGCAACGCTTTCACCCTCGACGTTTGGATAGTTATTTTTAAGCCCTATCTCCCTCTCGTGGAACTTCTACCTGTCTATTTTATATCGTGATCCAGTCATCGTCCGAAGGAAATTTTTTCTCCAGGAATTTTTCCTTCACAATAAGAGCGGACCAGGAGGAACGGGATGACGACCAACGAAACAACAGGAAACCCGGAGTAATGGAAGTTAGCCCGGACGTCAGAATACCCTTCATCGAGACTGTTTTCAAAATAAAATACCCGGGAAAGTAAGCTCCCCCCCCCCCCCAAAAAACAACTTACTTTGTCTTGTCAATTTCTTATTCCTTAATAAACTTTTAAAGCTAAAATAAAAAAACTGTCTTAGATTTTTTCCGTTCCTTGCGAGTAGAAATAAATGAAAACCAAAACTAAAGCCATAATGAACTCCAGCTATTCCACCTGGTTGGAAAAAAATCGCAAATTCGTCTATTCTTTGTTCTTAACCGTGATGGGGGCCGTTGGCACCATTAGGGCCGCCTGGTGTAGGACACGCACTTCTCCCCACTACTCCGCAGCTATTCCACCTGGTTGATGGAAGCCTCCTCCCCTCCCCCCCCCCCCAAAAAAAACTTACTTTGTCTTACTTGTCAATAAGTCAGTAACAACACAAAATGCCGACCAACGCAACGAAGAAGACCGTCCCAGAGAAGACGTCGAGGAGCTGCAAAATTTGAGGACTGAGCTCAGAGAGCAGCAGCAGCGCGCGGAAGCCACCACGTGTTCTCTCTCGTGAAAAATGCCAGCACGAGCCATTGTGGGGTGACATTCCTAAAAAAATTATATCAATTTTGTCATGTGCAACCTTTTTTTGAAATTAATAAATTTGGAAAACAATAATAATAAAAAGTTTTAGAATTTTCTATTTTAAATCATACAGAAAACGTAATATTGGCAAAGATAATATTGTAAACCTCATAAGCCGACAGAACACAAGATAAAATCAATGCTGTCATGTACAAACTTTTTTTCGAATTTAATAATAAGTTCAGGCAATCCTGAAAATTTTATATCTAAAATTCTGACGCTGGTAGATTAGTGTGAAAAGGATTTCGATACTTTGCTGCTCTGGCTGGAAAACTTGTTCCACCTGTTCAACATTTTTTGTTGTGTTTCCCCGCAATTAACTTTAGGAAACAAAACCCTCCCAAACAAAAAAAAACACAATAAGTTCAAATAAGGCAAAACTATTTACAAAATCTAAAAAAATTTTAAATACAAAACGAAAAACTTAAGTAAACCACCCAGATCTATATTCGGGGAAGAGAGGGGGCCCCAACGAGGGTGTCTTATGACATGGCGAAATATCCCCACAATTCACTTTTGGAAAAACAACCCTCCCAAACAAAAGAAAAAACACAATCAATTTAATCATGCGAAACTATTTAGAAAATATAATGAAATTTTAAAATCAAAACAAAAAACTTAAGTAAACCACCCAGATCTATAGGCCTCGCACTTCGGCCTACAAAACCCGCAGCCAAAAATATAGTAAAAATAGCCATCCCTCCCATAATAAACGTACTAAATTCGAAAAGTTTAGCATTAAACGTGATGATTGGTGAAAGATGTATCATAACGTTGTTTTTATAGTGCCCCTCTTATGCCCTACTTTCCAACAGATGTGAGCCAACAGACAGCTCGTCAGTGTGACAGTGTCTGACGTAGTTATGTCTGTAGTACTGTACACGCTTTTTTCAAATTGTGTCGTCTGCACTTGCTAGTCTGACACTTTTGAAATTGTTGCCACTTATTTGCATTAAACTTTTTCAGTCTCTATCGAAAATTTCTGCATGACATTTAACTGAAGAAGTGTGTAAAACTTTTTAATTGACAATCGAGAAACATTGATATTGTTTCCCCAATTCTCTACCGTAAAAAAAACGAAGCCATCTCTTGGGATAAAAACGCAACTTTGGTCCGTAAACTTTATCCCTGAGGGTAATATAATATATTACCGAAGGACTTAAAGTTTTGTGGGCTAGATGTCGTTGTTCCCTAGCTTTCTAGACTTGGAGCCCCGCATCTTTATTAGGGCTTTAGTTTTTTGGGGTTGCACTCCAAACTACGAAACTAATATTAACCAAATTTTGTCAATAATTCTGAACTTCCCTTCTCATAAATTACGTCGACTTATTTTCCCATTTAAATATACTTTAATTTTTAATTATGCGTAAGACCTGGGCAAAATTACATTGTTGTTAGGAGAACTACATTATGCCCGTAGTAGCCAATATAATTTTAGTCAAATTCAAATAGACGTGTAACGTGAGTTTTTACTCCTCTTCAAATCAAATAAATAAACAGAACTAGTTTTTAAAATTGATCTGAGATACCTTTATAACCATTGTTTTAAATAACGAGAGAAAGAGTAAACCT
This sequence comes from Ceriodaphnia dubia, assembly GCA_022539655.2. Lineage (NCBI taxonomy): Eukaryota > Metazoa > Arthropoda > Branchiopoda > Diplostraca > Daphniidae > Ceriodaphnia > Ceriodaphnia dubia. Next base: position 5,450,339 of record JAKUCG020000139.1, on the reverse strand, counting down.
AAACTTCACGATTTTTCGAGATTTTTTGAGGCTCAGAAATCGCGTCTGCTTTTAGAGCATTTGAATTTAGCGCTAATTCGCTCCGGTATCCAGACGGTTCGGCAAAGTTTTTTTTCGGACGATTCGGCGTCGTTTTCGGCAATTGCCGAATTATAATAAATATTTTTTTATTTTTACGTCACCGATTCGGCAAAAAAAATAAAATAATCTAAAAATGAAAAAAATATAACACCAGACAGTTATGACATTGAAAAAATAATAAAGCCCCTTGGGCGCCTTCGGGATTTATGCTTACGCTTCAGAACTAATTTGAAAAAAAAACTATTCAATAGTATATTACCAACGTTAATTTAATTTAATGACATGATTACTAGATGTAATCACAGAAAGATCATTATATCGCCGAATTGGATTACAAAAATTAAAAACTATTTGCCGAATCGGACGTGTTTTTCGGCAAACTTTTCGGCAAAATACAGACGTTTCGGTAAAATACTTTTTGCCGAACCGTCTGGCATTCATTCGCTCCTTTTATGTGTTATATATAACCTAGATCACTTATTATTGTGCACCATTTTTATTTATTTTACATAGTTTATTGGTTTGTGGCCATACCATATTTATTGTTCATTATCATTATCGTAAAAAAAATACCCGAAGGCACCTTGTCTCCCTATACCCCCCCCCCCCCCCCAATTTCTCCTCCTTAATCCTTTCGGGAAAATGTCGGGTCGTAATAGTATATATCGTAGTAGCCTACGACTTTGGACAGTTCTAAGGTGAAGTACGGTACACATTATGGCGAATTAAAGGCGTATTAAATATTATGGCGAATACATCTGACATTTAGCAAGGCAATTAAAATGGTATACACAACCTAATTCAACACACATGTTTATTTGCTACCGAAAGCCAGAGGAGAGTTGTAAGTAGTTCGATTGAATTCTTCTGGGCCACAGGTGGTCATGTAAGGAAATTGAAAGATATTGGACATTTCCTACACAACTATACACAGCAGCATCGGAAATCTATGAAAAGATATTCATGATGATTGAAAAAAGAGTAGCTTGCTTTAGGATTCATTCTCTTACCATTGGGGGATAATTTCCTTCATCGCCGAAACAAAGATTTTAAAAAATGTTTACTGGATGTTAAACAAAAAAAAATAAATTGCATGCTGAACATGCTCATTTCTCTTAATGCAACACACGTTTCTCTAACCATTTCATATACAGAACTAGTCCGCAAGAAGATTACGATGTAGTAAAAGAGATGACGTTTTGAATTTGGTTTAACAGTTGAACCTAATCCGTAAGAGTGTCTTCAAATGCGGAGCCCTTTACGGAAATTTTGGTCCCGCTAGGTGGCCAAGTAGGGGTGCGTTCGTAAAACATCAAAGGTGTGCGTGCACTCTTGTTCAATTCTGTTTTGCAACATGGTGGCGCTAGTTGGCATAGGATGAAATGGCATGGATGCCTGAGGGAGTACATCTTTATTCGAAGACATCGTCATGGCAGCGTAGTTGTCAAGCTAGATGACGTCTTATGAGCCAAAAACATCGGCGTGCAATCTTCAAATCTAGTCTCATGTGTTTAAAGAACGCATTTTGTCGTGTATAATCCTTTTTGTTTTAATTATCGTGGAAGTTATTGGCGTTCTTACTGTATTAGTCCAAGCCGGCAGTCCTCAAAAGTGTGAGCGAATCTTCTTTACCAAAAATGTATCTATTGTACAAGTTTTCGGCCACATGTCACGTGTTTGGTTTGATGACCTACATCTTCATATATAACTTATCAGAATATCAGTGGAGTGAAGAATGTCTGTCACTTTTTGTCTGAAAACTTAGAACTAACTAATATCACTTTTTTATTACTGTACTTAACTTTATTTTGCTATCCTTTAGGTATCCAGGATGAGGTCACTGAGCCGTTCATCAGTGTTGACTCTTGCAGCAGGAATGACCTTTGGCTTCTGTCTTGCTTACATATTCCATTCCATCCGATTCTCAAGCCGCTCACTATTCTCTCAGTCGTAAGCCCCTTTCTTAGAATTCACCTAGATAGAAACATTTCATCTTTGTTAGTCTGTCATCTAAACATATACCTGAAACTGTTCAAATTGCACCAGTATGATGTCAACATACCACATATTGAACAATTTGTTCAATGCGGTTTACTCTTTGAGTTTTGTGTATTCTCAAAATCACTTTCATTTCATCCATCTGTGGTGTAGGAATGCTTTTTTATGTTTGCGCAAAACTTCAATAATCAATGTTTAATTTTAAATCCCTAATAAAATGTAATTTAACTCTTAAAAATTTTTGGGTCAAATTAAGTTATCAGCAACGATATCCGGGAGACCATGGTAGGGATAGGCATGATCACGGTGACGTCCACAATGAAGAGGACATGGATCATTTATCTGGTCCTGTTCATGATTTTGGATTGCATGGTAGTCATGAAGACTCCCACACCGGTTAGTCAACCTAATTAACGCTATGTTTATTTAACTGCCTCTTTTTTTCTTTGTATTTTTTTATATTTGTTATTTAGCACTTCCAGTAGTGCCGCGAGAAAGTTAATTAATGATGGCAAATAACGACAAAGGCTGTCAAAAAAAAATTCTAAATGTAACGATAATATTTTACATTTTTTAATTGCAGGTGAGGATGAGGTAGCTCGGGAATTAAAAGAAAAAACTCGCGTGTTATGTTGGATCATGACGGGTCCTAAGAACCATGACAAAAAGGCCATTCATGTCAAACGCACTTGGGGAAAACGGTGTAATATCCTCGTTTTCATGAGCTCCAAAGAAGGTTATAATGATGGCATGTTACTTTACGCGCGGTGGACATTTAATTATATTTCAATGTATTATGTTGACAGATAAGTCATTACCAGCTGTGGCATTACCTGTAGGAGAGGGACGCGAAAATCTGTGGGGGAAGACCAGAGAAGCTTATCGCTACGTGTGGGAAAATTATAAAGATCAAGCGGAATGGTTCATGAAGGCCGATGACGACACGTATGAACAGATTGATATATCGGTCGCCGAAACAGCGTATTAATATTCTGTTTTTATAAATTTCCAGTTATGTTGTTGTTGAGAATCTTCGCTACATGCTGTCAATGTACAATTCTTCAGAGCCTATTGCCTTCGGCCATAAATTTAAACCTTTCGTCAAGCAAGGATACTTTAGTGGAGGCGCAGGTGAATTAAATACTTTTTGGTATTACCCCTTTCAAGTATTTTGAGATTATTTATATGGATACGTTGGATTGCATTTTTTGTCGGTTTTCCTACAGTGGAATTTGAAGGGCAGGCAATAATTGTCAAGTAAATACTTCAAAAATTTTTCACTGTAGTGCATGTAGCAATAGTGTGTTTCTTTTCCGAAATTTTTTTTGGTATATTTTTATTTAATTTCATTGAACTATGTGTAGGTTATGTATTGAGCAAAGAAGCCACCAAAAGATTTGCTGAAGAAGGGTTAGAGGACCCGGAAAAGTGTAGGAGTGATCCCGGAGGTGCTGAGGACGTCGAAATGGGTAAATAATATCATTTTGTTTTTTTACCAAATTGTTCTCGCACTTTAAACTAAGCAATTTTTGAGTTGTCTCTCTAGGTAAATGTTTGGCGAACTTGGAAATAAAAGCGGGAGATAGTCGGGACTCTTATGGCAGAGGTCGGTTTTTCCCATTTGTTCCGGAGCACCATTTGATTCCAGACCACGTCTCTACAGACTTTTGGTACTGGCAGTACATTTATTACCCTGCTAAACAGGTGAGGGATTTTGCTGTGCGTCAATTCAATATAGGTTGATTAACAACTGTTTTGATTGAAAACAGGGATTAGGTTGCTGTTCCGATACAGCCGTGTCCTTTCACTATATTTCACCAAACGAAATGTACGTGTTGGAGTACTTAATCTATCACCTCAAGCCTTTTGGAATACGGAACAGTCTAAATGGGACTGCCGCTCCGCCACCCGACAAAGATGGGAAAGCCACTCCGTGGTCTGGCCCAGTAAGTGAAGAAAAAGACAGATGATTAAATTGAAATCGATTTATTATTGTGTAGTATAAATATTTTTGTCGCCAAAATATATATATTTGAAGAACTACAGCTCTGTACAACTTGTTGGTGATCCGTAACTCTACTCTGAATCAACTTCTTGTCGACTCATGATGCGGCGGAACCTAATAATAAAATTGGGAGTGGTCCAAACTAATATCCTGTATTCCTGTTCCAAGAAACACTCTTGGCATATAATTCACAATGCAGTTCATTATGCTGGCCTTCACGTTGAGAAACATGTTGTCCTGCCATGGCGGATTCTAAGAATAGCACGGCTATCTCTTTACATAACAACATCGGCAGTTGTGGCCGAGTGGTTAAGGCGACTGACTAGAAATCAGTTTCCATCTTGGAGCGTAGGTTCGAGTCCTACCAACTGCGAAACAATTTTGACTAATTTCTTACAAAATAAATGGGAATGTTACACTATTATTGATTATGACACTATTATGTTAACTATGTAATGATTACATACGCCCTCATGAAAGAAAAAAATCAGCTAGGTAAAATTTTGAAAGTTAGTGGGCAGCACAAACCGACTGACTGTCTGCAAATTCCAATGATCTACTTGATGCTTGACATAATTACTTAACCGGAGCACTAGGGTAGTGTCATCTTGTGCCAGATAAGAAGTGTTCGCCTCTTTTTGAAGCGGCTAGTCGGAAACAGAAAATTTGCAACGAATGGAAAACCCGAACTATTATGACAGCGGCCAACTTATATCCCACAACCAAACGAGGAAGTGCGCTACCTTATGGATCCATTCTGTTATGTAAGATAGCTGGACGGACTCGGTTGGAAAACCAATGTAAATAAATGAAAGAATTTTCTATTTTCGGTTACCCATCAGTTCCGCTCTCGCCTCTCGGTATTAATCGACTATTGTTCATCTACTGTTTGAAATTTCCCCGCCAACATACACTAGGCCCTTACTCAACTACCACCTAGCACGAATTTTGAATCTATTTTCGTTTTCATATAGGTTTTTCAAAATTGATTTGTATTGCCTGGCGCATCAAAGAAAATATTTAACCAGTAACTGAAACTTAAAAATGAATGTAATATAGATATTGGACAACTTATTTAAAACGATGAGCCTGAATATGTCTTAAAATTACTCGTATCTTGAAAAATCGGGATAGTTACAACTAATCTTTATTCGTTACTGACACTTTATACATTTCAATATGCGCGTTCACGCCAAGAACGAACAGTATTCCACGAGTGCATTTTAAAACAAAAAAGAAAAAGCGGAAATCGTATTCGTCCATCCCGCCCAAAAAGTGTGAGACAAAGTCAAACCGGATTTCAAGTGACCCATTTTAGAGTCGTCTTTTTTCCCGAGACTGGTCGTTAAGTAGTCTCATCAATCGGAACAAGTTATACAAAGCTATAACATTAGCAAAGCAGTAAGAGGCACCTAGGCACTATATGGCCTATTATGGATGTCGTCGATCGCTCTTCTTTGCCATGGGTCCCCTGTTAACTAGGTTATGATAGCTTCAACAGTGTTCGTAACGAGAGAGAGGCTCGTGTCGTCGGTCGCCTTATGGCTGCGAGTTCAATAAATGGACTAGAGAAGGTATTACCAGAGAGAAGAACTCGAAGATGAACTAGGCCCAACATCGCAAACAAGTGGTAGACCGTTGGACAATGCTTATTCAGTTTGTAATATTGACTTGATGGTCCCGTATTTTCTCTTTGCTGCGCTTGGATGTCAGTCGATCCTCGTCAGCCGCTGCCTTATCAAATATTCTAACTAGGAATTTTCCACCGATATATTACTAATAGAATCCAACATTTGTTCTCTTGTACGACTATTTTTATTTTGACAGACGTTGACTATTGTAAAAAAAACCGCTTATCTTTGACGTATTAATGGCGATATATATTGACACACGCGACTTTGACAACTTGTTTCAGAATGAAGGCACACGTGATACGCGTAATAAGATATCAATACCGATCGAATAAATTTTATCACCGATTTTTTTCCCGTTTTGGAATCCTGGACTTTGGGCAATACGTTACATTAGTTGTTGGCCCATTTTATGGATAGTTTAGGGGAATTTTTTTCTCCAATATCGCAAGAGTAGTAGCCTAATTGTGCGTTGTCATTTAGATCTGCCATAATCATTTGATAAAGCAAACGTCAGTGGTTACATTTAAATAGCCGAAACCAAGCGTGGAAACAGTTGCGAATCATCTTTGGAGGACTGCAAAACAACAGCTAGGTGAAATGGAGAGCAAAGAAACCACTCTGACTTTTTTGCTTGTTCTGCACGGTAATTACATGCCTTTTGTTATTCGTTCATGTAAAATTTTATTTAATGTATTTGTGGTTTCCTTGTCAGGTATCTTGGCGATTGCCGTACCTGAGAAAGCCATCAAGGTAAGTCTATTTAAATTTTGTACTTGCAATAACATACAATTAATTAACCATCAACGCCGAAGGCTTTGGGAAGAGCGGACATCGATTTGGGCCCAGTCGATTACGAATGTCCAGAGGGGGTTTACGTTGCTCCGCACGAACTTCATTGCGAGTTGGTACGTAGTCTATTTACAATGCTGCGAAAGGATCGATTCCGTACTTTTCCATGCAATTGCATCACAATTTTTCTTAATTTTTACTCTGACTACGTATCATAGTACTACATATGCGCTGCCGGTGCAACCCCGACTCATTTGTACCATTGCGTGGACGATCAATTATTTGATCTTGCATACAACGGATGCAACTTTAAGGAGCTAGTGGATTGTGGTGACCGTCTGGAACCTTTCACATGCCCGACCCCAGACGGACAGTTCCCCTTGAAAGAAAATGCATGCGATTCACGATACTACGTCTGCGCTAACAACAACGCCACATTAGAGGTACATTATTGAATTTGCTACAGCTATCAAACGTAGGCTTCAACGTCCAATTTAAATATTATATCTCTTGTGTATTATTCGCTATACAGTTTTGTCCGAACGGGGAAATCTACCAACAATCATCGCAAACATGTGTTGCACCTGAAGCCGCTAGTTGTCCGAGTAAGATATAGCTTACTTCCCAATAGTCTCTCCAATTATGTAAATTTTGAATGTTTTGCCAGCGACGACGACAGTTCGGACGACACCGTCTACAGTACACCCGACCAGTGGCCCTTTCGAGTGCCCTAAACCGAATGGGAGTTTTCCTAGCCCATATTCGTGCTCTCAATACTACGTCTGTGTTGATGGGACGCCTTTCCTTTACGTAAGTTCTGATTCTTTAATATGTGAATGTTTTGTTAGCAGAATACGTTAACGTTATATGCAAATTTGACTTATCTGGTATAAATGTTGTTTCCACAGGATTGCCCCTCGGGCTTATATTACAACCCTACTAATGACCAGTGCGATTGGCCATCCAACGTCCCGTGCAACATTCCCTGATAAAATCTAACTTTAACTTGCAATTTTGATCATGTGCTAAAAGAAATTATTCACCGAACACTGTACGATGGACTTCAACATAGCTTTTTATAACGCAATCACCTGATTTATTGCTCCATTCATTTTGGCAATCAAATAAAAACTTACTGCATGAAATAAGAGAAAGAAACGCTTATTATCGCTTTCGCTCGCGATGGAACCTCTTGGCTTGTCGTTGCCACTCAGCGGGTATAGTTCAAGAGTGGACTGTAAACAATATGTCCGAATAACTCATCAGTTAATTCAAATTTCAAATCAGTTAAATTTAATATTTAACGTATGTAACATCGGTCATTAATTATGTATATGATATTTCCGATCTTACCAATCTACCAATAAAACCTCTACTTAGGCCATCTCTGCAGGCTTAAACTCGGACGATGGAGCTATCACTATTTTTGCAATTTTCTCAACTCGTCAAAATCGAGGAGCGGACCGGGAAAGGCAAACACCTTCTTACAAAAGGGACTTACTTTGTTACTGAAAATGTTTTGTTAATTGCATGCGTTTTAACAACAAAAGTTGCACAATTTCTCTCAAGGTCGTTTACAATTTTCAACTCTCAAATAATAAGCAGCCCAGAGTTACAAAAATGCTCATTATCGAGATTATCATTTCACTCTTTGCTGTGTCGCCGACGGTGATAGTTTGGGTGATGGATTTACTTTTTCTGGCCTCACCCGTTACCCCTATTGCGGACAATAATTTGTTATGGATCTTAAATGTGGCCGGTTGTGGCGTACGTGATGCTTTCATCGACAAAAAAGAGCGACTCCATCGATAAGGAAATGGTTAGATGCTTATTCATCATTCTTGTTAATATTCACCATAAGGATGATGGGCTATTATACTACGCAAATCAGTAACCTTGAGTTGCCCTGCACGTAGGATCGAGTTGATTAACCATTTTAGCTTATCTCGATCGAGAAATTATAGTTAATACGACTACGACCAGCCTTGCATTTATTAGCTACTATCTTCGGGTATATAAATAGCGACTCCTCTAACTACTTTTTAACGCAATATATTCTCATCTGTTGAACTGGAAAAACTCTTCTTTCGGTATTGCCAAAAAACTTAATTAATATATTTAAGGAGATACCTGTCTCTAAATACCGTAGTCATGGCATCAAACTCCCTTTACAAATCTTTATTCACCTATACCCTTATGTTGGTAAGTGCTAATTAGCATATTAACAGCTTATAATCAACGACAAGCGAAAGCGAAGTGTTACGTACGTGAAATGTTCCATCATCGATATAGGTGATGATCGCTTCTTATTGGCCAACAAACGCTCAATCGTCCAAGAACGGCAAAAGGGAGGCCAGACAATTTGTCATTCCCGACAACTCTCATCTATATCGTCCACTACCGGCAGCAAAACTTTTCCCAGCGATGGTGGCCGATGGCCGTCTCTATCCCAGCTATTCACGTCAGCAACAGTTTGGCCCATTTTTTGGTTATTTCTCCAATTTGTTTGGACAGCAGTGTCCGACATGTCCATCCAACCCACCACGTCCGGTTTTACCGGCTTGCCAGGCATCGTCCATTTCGAATCAGTTGATCACAGGTAAATTACATGAATAATAACGAGTTAGACTTCATACTTTGATTATGTCGCCACGAATAGCCACAGGCTGAGCTTATATTGTCATATGAATTTTGAATCGATTTTGAAATATTACGCGACAGAATGTTTCCCTCCTACTCCTTCCGAGCCGTTTCTCACGGCAGCGACCAATGGAACTATCAAACTATCGATGACCGTGCCATCCGTGTGTGTTTATGGCATTGTGACTCCCCTTCCGTACGACCAAGTGGTGGTGAAGTGTTCAGCTATGAACGCAGGTAGCAGTTTTCAGGTAAGTCTCGCCGCTTTTCTTTTATTATATAGTCTGTTAGTTCAAAGTTAATCACTCATCGATATGTTTATATGAATATATCTAATTACTTGGTTACTAGATTTGATGTTGTGGTTTCTCTTGGCAGGTTAGTCCATTGGCAACTGGAACGCTGCCAGGTGGGTTGCTAGACACCCCCTACACCTCTCAGAATAACTATTTGCAACTGACTTTGACGGGTGTCCCCGTTGCGAGCGCAGCAGCTAACAACGCATTTTTCACTTGTTCGTGGGAGACGCAAAAAGGTGTCGCTCCTGTCTAAGATCACAACGTCGTTAATACAACCGAGTTATTTACTGTAGTTGTGCCGTCATTTTTTTTTGTAGGATAGGCTACTACTATTGAAAAAGTCTCTACTATCATTTTAAAAAAACAATGAATACGTCCAGTTAATTCGCCATGTTGCCTTCCAAGGTCTCTGTCAAGCCTTCCTCCTTGTGGCTAAGCCAAATCTAAAGCTCCACTACTCAAAGACTTGGAATTTTAATCTTCCCGCAGGGACCTTTCTCGACTTAATTCTCTTCTTATCCTTTAATCGAGAATAAATGAAGACAAATTTCTGAAATGAGCAATTTAAATAGACAAAAGATTTAAAAAAATCTGTATTCTCAATTTAAAAGTTATACGCTCGAGAGTTTTTAAAATTGTTACGCAGTAAGGCGTCAGAAAACTGAAACAAATTTTCTCTGCATACATTTTGACGGGTTTAAGGGAACAAAGTAAAACAAAAAAATAAAAAAAGATCCGTTTTAGGAACGACAAATTAAAAACAACACATATTTCAAACTGGCAAAAGACTTGTTTTAAAACAAAAGACGTTTCGGACAATACTTGGTTAGAATTCCAGCTTCACCTTACGAGTGATGGATTTCCGAAGAGGCGGTTTTTCTACATGCTCGTACCATTTATACACGGTACAGTTTGAAGAATGATTGTGCCAGCTGCACTGCTCAGGGCAGAACGAGCAGCAGGTGGTGGGTTTCTCTTCGATGGCACCAATGATGCAAGTAACCTTGCATTTGTTGCAGTTAGTGGCAAACTGGCCAGAAGGAAGATTCATTGACTGCAACTTCCCTTTAGAGTTTCTTTTGGAGATCTTGACGCCATTGGACTTGCATACAGGTAGTATGACAATGTCGTCACTGGTGACACTTTTCTCGGGAGAAGTTTCCTTGAGCATTTCCTCGCATGATTTGAGGGCAGTGACATCATCTTGACTGTTTGAGAAGTTCTGGTTGTCCTCGGCATCTTCCTGACTTTCATCGCCGTTCGGTGTTAACAGTCCCGAATCGACCTCGGTCCGCTGTGGTTCCTGAACTGCGGGCACCAGGAAGACTGGGCTGAACTCGCTTCGCCCGATGCAAGTGTCCATCGCAATCCAAACTTCCAGCTCCGATGGAGAATCAAAGTTGACGACTGAATTTGCGCGCTGTTTTTCGAAAATTCTGGAACTACCTTTAGTCCGACATTTGACGATAAATTTGTATGGGTAGTCGACTTCTTCATAGTCCCATTCTATGTAGACCAATGAGTTCTCCCTCGTGCCACGCGAAGCATCTGACTGGATCATCCGTAACCTCTCGGGTGGATGGGGCAAATGTTTTAATCGGCGTGTCACAATTGCCTCGCCTTGGTAGATGGAGAAATGCCCGCTTAAATTCCCGCCACTGCTATCAACGGCGATGTAGAACTTCCGTTGTTCCGATTGATTGGACATCACGTGACGAGAAAATCCACAAACTTTGTCGAGAATCAGCTCCCTTCTATTTTCATCCAAGTACCAGGGAACGTCGCAGTTTTGGTTCCAGAAGTCAGCTTCAGAGTCCACCGTGAAGGGATTGACGTAATCTATGAGAACTTTCATGACATCGGTACTCCATTCATCCATCGCTGGAACGTAAAAAACTAAGGCATATATCTGGTTGAGACTAGCGAGCTCTCTTTTCAGTTGGATGACGTTGGTTAAGAAGGTGACACCTTCCACTTGAGACAAGTAGTCCATCATTGAACTTTCAGCCTGTTTGAAGCCGATCCAGCGTTCCAGTATATTTGGCGTTATGAGCCAGTGCTTCTCAGCGACTGAGACGACTCTTTCAATTTCTGTCTGAGAATTCTTGATCGCTATCTTGGCGCTATCCAAGCTATCTTTGAAGCTTTTCATAAAATGAGTCCCGTACTGTAAGATGGCGTCTCCAAACTTGCGCAAAGAGTTGTCGTTCTTGTCGACGATCGCATCTTCCACCCTTGAGGTGACTAAATTCAGTTGCTGGGCAACGTAGGGACAACGGAAGTTGAGATTAGTAGCGACTTGGCCTTGACCGGGTGTTCTCGACAATGCTGGATAGTCGAACGAGTTGTCCGGGTTGGAATCGGGCAATGGCGTCAAAAGCACTTCTATTTCACTCCCTTCCGAGACGGACCTAGATCTTTCCATTCCCATAGCGGTAGATTCCTCAATACGAAGCTTCTTCGACCGCACGTATGGTGTAGTTCGCGAACAAGAAGTTTCTGGTTCGATTTGGAAGTTGTCTGTCAAACAAACGATAATATGTTAGACGTATTCCCAGCAAAAAACTATTAGAAATATTCACCTTGACTATCAACCGGAACAGACGTGGATGTTACCTGAATTAATACAAAAAAGAAAATCAGGTGTAATACGATACCTATTTGTAATGAAAACAGAATTGGTACCTGATGCAAAACAGGAGTATTAGCGACGCTTTCTGCTAACGGGTCACTGAGCTGGGCTGGAGACGGCGAGGAAGTGCTGTCCGACGAATGAGTAGCTGAAGTGAAATCCGAATTCATCCAGTAGGATTCGTTGAACGACTCGACGTAATTTCTCTTCAAAGAGTTATTTTCTTTGTTTTGGCTTGAAGTTTTACTATAGGTGCGGTACGACGGACCGGCAACAGCAGCACTGGAAGTTGTCTGATCGGGTTTGTGTTGGCGTGACTTTTCTGACGATCTTCTTGGTTCAACAATATCAGGCGTTGTTAGATTGATGACTGGAATAGCCGCAACTGGATTGATTCCAACCGAGGATGTACTGGATGGCGCTTTGTGTTGAGAGCTGGGCAGCTTTACAAACTTGGATTTGCCTTGACGCAAATTCGTAATTGGACGATGAACTGGAACTTCAATTGTGTTGGGTGCCCTGGCCGTCGCTGTACTAGGCTGCTCCATGGGTGAAGTGCTCGGTTTCGAAATTTCCGTCGAACCTCCAGCTAATAGTGCAGATGGCCGAGAGATGCTTGATTGGAAGTTAGGACTTGGCTGTTGTTGTCTCTAGAAAAGACCCAAATGACGGCATCAAATATAGAACAAGAGGTGGGAATATGATGGAGGTAATACCTGTCTACGGGATCCTTTGTTAGGATTCTTCACACTTTTAGCACCAGCTTGAGCAATCGAGGAAGATAGGACAGACAATGCAAAAAGCTTATTTACATCCAAAGTTAAGCCGTTGGCCAGCTCTTCAGTTAAGACGACTGGATACGCGTTTCCCTTCCGACGCATAGCGAATTTTGCAATGAGCGTTTTGCCCGCTGTGGCTCTTTCAAAACGGTGCCTGTTTTCATAAGTCCAGCTCGTGGAGATCTGGACACCATCCAAGGTGCAACAGTAGGCTTGGGGTGGAAGGACAACAAATTCCTCTTCGATCTCTTTCACCAAATTCCTATCAACGTCCCAAACTCTTCCGTAATCCACAAGCATGACAGCTGTTTTCGGTCCACCGTCACGCACTATCTTTGCGCGGTACCAACTTTTTAACAAAGGGTGTTTTACGACGCATGGTAAACCCAGTCGCTGACAAACGACGATTTTTTTGGACCCATCTGAAAAAATATTGTGGATAACCGTGAGAAAACGTTAACTACGGATGACATGTAATACATAAAAATTACCTGCATAAGTAGCATTCAGCTTTTCCGTCAAACAAGAAAATAACCTCGAATTTTCGTTCAGCTGGCAATAGAAATTTAATGGATTAATGCTGTAAACCACTTTCACTTCCTTTGTTACTCCTTTCAGCAATGGTTGTGGGGGGTAACAGTTTAAAGAGGATTTGGAAGGAGTTAGCAGTGATGACGTAGAGCTGACAGTATCTTCTAGAAGGATTGTTATTAACTCAGGGGAACTACACCGGAAAGAAAAGACTCAGGGTCAGTAAGGACTCTCAAATGCTCCATGTCCTGAAAGGGTATTACCTGGCGGGTGGATGACTCATGGAATAAGTTACAAGCTGGCTTAGTAACTCAAAATCCTGGCAATGATTAGGCTGGGCAGGTGGGTTGATCTGTTGTTCAGAGTCTGGGATTAGATGATGACTTGATGATGAAGAAGGTGATACAGTTCCAGTATCCCAGGCCGGTGGGCTAATCTGTATTTCATACTACAGTCGATAATAATACAAGTTAGGGCATTCACCAACCTACTTACATCACTTAGTCAGAAAATAAATACAAATGAAAGATATTTACTTGTAAATCAGGCCATTGTGGATTCAGGTGATGTTGTTCCAATTGTCTTGGTTCCTGGCATGCATAGGCTACTGTTGATGGCTGAACAGCAATACCAGAATTTTTCCCTGAGGCTGACTCATTTGCTGATGAGGTGAACGAGGTGGTGAATAGCTCTTTAGGCTCTTCTTCAGACTGTTGCTTACTGTGAATGTCCTCCATAAAATCCTCCAGCAAATCTGGTAAGGAATCACAGAAAAGAAAATGTAAAAGTAGTAGTTAGTGCAGTTTTGTTTTAGCAAGCCTCATCATCGGAATAGAAAGTCCATCGAAATGGCGAACCATGCAAAAACATTAAACACAAAATAATATCTTTAGAAATCGTTTACGTACCATAAAGATGTAACTCGTCTTCCATTTAATAGCCTACTGGAACATCGAAGATCTGCAAAATCGTTGTCTACGAACACAACATTCCGCCATGCTTTTTTGTACAAAAAATGACGACAGCTCCAACTACCGGCAAAAAGCGTGTTCCAGAAAGAAAACAAATGAAAGAATTCTAATTAATTGACGATTGAAAAGGTTCCCTTTATAGTTAAAAGCTAACCTAATTAGATAAAGTTTTTGTCATTGGTTTTTAAAATTAACACAACGATTCCATTAAGCCAATCTTTAGCTGACGTTGATCCCTTGCGATCCCTAGGGCCTAGGCGGCGCTCGACTGTAGCAGTGTAGCGTAATGCCGTACGTAGAAACGTAGCCTACAGAATGATTCCCTGCTTTGTCTTACGCCTCATAGAACCCATCGCCTACCTTGGGCCCGTAGATTTCGGCAAAATCATAGGCGGCTAGTCCCCTGTGATCTACTACTACTCTATGGTGCAATCACCAGTGACTTAAAGAAAGGTTGGCGATTGCTCAAGGATATAAAAAGTGTTCCTCTCACATAGCTCTGATTCCATATTACGTATACGAGTTCAGCCAAGGAAAAGAAGAGGTACCTGGAACAAGAAGACGATTGCAAGAGCCGATGAGGTTCGATTGCCAGAGAACGACAGTGGAGAAAACACTCGAGAAAACAGCGGTAAAAAAGCTGTGAAAGTTGGGCCAGCAACGTGCTCACAAAGAACGGACGGATGGGAAAACTTGAACGAGTCGATTCAGGGCTGACTGGCATTGGTGCTCCTAGGCAAGTGAGAGCCCCCGCGTCAAGTGAAGGTACTTTCGTACCGCTGACGAAAAGCGCGTCGCCGAGGTATATGTCCGTCGAACCTGTCAGACGGTTGGTCGGTTGCGGGCATTGAAAAGAAATGGCAACAGATGAAACGGACCATGGTTAAAAAAGGGAATTCAACACAGAACAGGTTGAAATTAAACATTTTTAATCTTTCAGCAATCTTAAAGGTGTTGCCTAAGCGTCGGGCGACGGCGGACGTCGCTAGTCCAAAAGCGGCCAAGGATCAAATTCACTCGCTAAAAAGGGTCAAGTCGATCAACCACATCAATGGTTGGGGCGACCGCCCGAGCGGGGCCATACGATAAAAGAGGTCGAAGTGACGTAAAAAGCCACGACTCACGAGTGGAATGAAAAGGACGGCCGACCCCCAACTAGATGACTCGGATTTCGAAAACAGATGCGATGGTTCGATTCTGAATAAAGTAATACTCTATACATAATATCTGATACTCTACGACGCACCGCGACAGGACACGAATTCTTACACTACGCTATGAAATCTTACGAAAACTAAGCGCCAGTGTGAATGCAAAAAGAGCCATAAGACTGCTTAATTATTGATTCACTTGGACGTCAGTGACGTCACTTCCACAGTTAGTAAGGAATAAACGTTCGCAGTTATTTCAGAAATGTTACTTTCCTTCATTTGTATCGTCGCCGTTTCGCACGTTATAATAACAGCTACTTTATTCTTTATAGATTTTGACCATTGAATGTGAATTGAATATATACAAAGATTTAATAACAATTGGTCGTTTTTAGACGTATAGCATACTGCCAACATTTTATGACGTTTCACTATAAACATATCTCATCGTGAGAGAAATGAAACGCACCAAAATCTACCGGCAACATTGTTGGTTCCGCATGTTCTCGAAAAGGCGCTAGAGCTGCGACTTGCAATTTTTGTTTCTTATTATTATTTTCTTTAGTTGGCTGGTTAATGAAGGCGTTGTTGATGTGGTAAAACAAATAGGCCGACTATTCGCCCGGTGGACGCTATTGTCCAGCATCGCGGTACTCAACGGACAACGCCAATTTTTATCTCCTCTTCCTCTCCGTTTTTCGTGAGCCACACGTGACTCCCACGGATTGCCGATCATGCAGGGACAAATAACAGAATAAAAAATATAGACGAATGAAGCTGTTAGTCAACGGCGGGGAGGAGGAATTAAAAAAAAAATTTATTTTCAACAAAATTCTTTCTTGGGAGTACGACTATTAATCACATACAAAGTCTACTGTTGATGACATGGAGCATGATACACCTGCTATCGACAAAGTAAATAAAACAATTCTATTCATTAGGAAGAAAAATCTTCTTCGAGAAGCCAACCCGTAAAGTGGGTGTAATGATCATTACTGTCTTGAATATACGACCCACTGTTCCAAATTTGCACGGAGACTTGGTCTCCCGCATTCAAATGAAGGGTTGAATGAATAGCGAACGTGTTGCTATTAGCCGCACCAAATCCTGACCCGATGCGATTTCCATTAACATATAGACCAGTCCATATACCATTTCTACCCGATATTCCGGAGAAGGAGAAGAAATAAGTTCCTGGTTGCGGGGACGTGAAGATTCCCGATGTTAAGTTCATGGCGGCTCCAACATTCACTTTCTCCAAATCGAATGGTATTGGAACTGAAAGTGTAGAGAAATCACTGTTCCTCTGAACGTAAAAGTAGACGGGAGATGACTTGACGCTTACGACCCCGATTTGAGTCTGGAAATCTGCAATTCATTTGAAATAATAAATAAACAAAATCTATGAGGAAATAATTCAATACCGGAATCTCTGGGTAATTTGGTAAAGTCACAGTAAACGGATTCAATCTGTTTTTGCCCCTTAACAAAGTACAATCCGCTAAGAGAGTGTCCAATTTGCCATAAATCTGCGCAGGACTTTGGCATTCCGCCGACAGCTACTCTTCCGCTACATTCAAATCTGCCCAGCGTGTGGACACCGGAAGAGCTGGCTAGTTGGGTTCGGCCAAAATTTAATTTGGTGACAGGCAGAAGATTCTTGGCCGTGATGATTCCTGCAAGTATAGAAGCTGATGACGTTTTCACATGAAACAAATTAATTCAGATTCCCACCACTGTCGGATAAATTTGTGCAGAGACCCGAATCGCAATTGCACGTCATAAATAAAGGTTCAAAACAGTTCTGGTCTGTTGTAAAGTACTATGCCACCTGGTGGTGGTATGTGCACAATACAGAAGGCGGCAGTCGCCATTAGACACGCAAGACTACAACATGGTGTCAGAAGTTTCTAGACCCAATTAATCATAATGGCATCGGAATTAAGACCACCACAACAGTTTGAGTTTGTTGGTGATTTGGCCAATAAGTGGTCAACTTGGAAAGAACAATTTTCCTGGTATTTAAAGGCTACCAAGAAAGATAAGGAAGATCAGGTTGTTCAAGTTGGAATTTTGATCACGTTGCTGGGCTCTGAAGGCCTACGAATCTACAAAACGTTTGCATGGACCGACCCTGACGATGCAACGGTACTCACAGAAGTTATAAAAAAGTTTGATTCTCATTTTCAACCTAGGAAAAGTCAAAGTTATGAAAGATACAAGTTCTTCACCAGACGTCAGAACCCAGGAGAGTCTTGCAATGCATTTCTGTTAGAGTTACAGTCTCTCATTGCAACTTGTGATTTTGGCACACAACGTGACTCCATCCTGCGTGACTTTCTCACTATTGGAGTGGCTGACAACAAAACTAGAGAAAAAATGTTGTACGAGCCACTACTCACATTGGAAAAGGCCATTGAAATAATGAGAGCCTGTGAAACTTCTACGTTACTGGCAGACCAAATGAAAACTGAAGCAGTCAACGCAACCCAACACAAGTCGCAGAGCAACTCAAGTCAAGGTACTAGCTCAGGAAGTCAAGAACGTCAAGAGTCTTACGAGATCAAGAACTGCCGATTTTGTGGGGAGAGTCATAAGAAAGGAAAATGCCCTGCATATGGCAAAGAATGTGCTAGGTGTGGAAGAAAGAATCACCTGGAAATAGTCTGTCGTTCTGGCAAGAAAAGTGGTAATGTTCATAGCCTAACAAGTGGCTCAACTCTAGAGGATTTTGTTGTCTCGTCATTGGAAACGAATCGAGATTCTCAGTGGCTCATCAAGCTTGGTGTAAATGGTCGTCAAGTTAGTTTCAAAATTGACACTGGAGCTTCTTGCAATGTTTTACCATGGAATGTTTACCGTCAAGTTTGTAAAAACCCCCTTCAACCTGGTCCCACCGTTCGCAATTACAGTGGCCAGCTGCTCCGTGTGATGGGAAAACAACTTTTGTCTGTCACTCTCAAAGGCAAGCAGTACGAGCTGATGTTTGTTGTAATTGAAGAAACTGAGATTCCCATTCTGGGTCTTCCCAGCTGCCAAGAACTATGTGTGGTAGAACGACTGGACGAAGCTAAAGTTGACAAGCCGGACCAAGAGCCTTGTGTATCTCATTTACCACAAAGCTTCAAACATTACATGGACGTCTTTCAAGGAATTGGAAAACTACCTAAATGTCACTCGATTCGTCTAAAACAAGAATATACGCCAGTCGTCCGTCCAGCTAGGCGTCTTCCATTTAAGATTCGAGATCAAGTCAAAGCCAAATTGGACCAAATGGAACAACTTCAGTTAATTTGCAAAGTGGTGGAGCCTACTGAGTGGGTCAGTCCCATGGTAGTTGTCCAAAAGCCCGGTGGAGATGTACGAATTTGTCTTGATCCATTAGATCTCAATAAAGCGGTACAGCGCCAACACTATCCAGTCCCGACTGCCCAGGAACTTTTTGCAAGAATCGGTAAAGCCAAGTACTTCTCCACTTTGGATGCAACATCGGGCTTTCTTCAGGTCCATCTGACGGAAGATTCTAGCTATGTGACAACGTTTGCCACCCCCTTTGGGCGGTATCGTTATCTCCGTCTACCATTTGGTATTTGTTCCGCCCCAGAAGTCTATCAACAATTGATGGAAGAGCTCTTTGGAGATTTGGAAGGTGTGGAGATCTACTTCGACGATTTCTTCGTCTGGGGTGAGACGTTGGAGCAACACAACGATCGTCTGAAGGCTGTTTTTGAACGCTGTAGAAAAGTGAACCTTAGGCTAAACTTGTCGAAGAGTCGTTTTCTACTCCCAGAATTACCATGGATTGGGCATGCCATTGCCTATCAGCAACTGAGAGCGGATCCTGATACAGTCGCTGCTATTCAAGCCTTCAAGGCACCGGAGTCAAAGGACGATCTACAACGTCTCCTTGGAATGATCAACTATCTCGCTAAATTCTGTCAAAATTTATCGGTCATCACAAGCCCACTAAGAGATTTGCTGAAGCGTGACGTTGAGTGGACTTGGGATCAGTCTCATATGCAAATTTTCGAGACCATCAAAAAGACAATTGCTGATGTCCCTGTACTACGTCTTTTCAACCCAAGCGAACCGGTGATGTTGTCTGTAGATGCGTCTCCTTACGGTGTAGGGGCTGTCCTTTTGCAGGCCGGCCAACCTATCGAATTCGCTTCTCGTACGTTGACGGAAACTAGCGCCGTTACGCACAAATTGAAAAGGAGCTTCTCGCTGTCCAGTTTGGCCTCCAGCATTTTCATCATTACGTCTACGGCCAACGAGTTCAAGTGGAAACGGATCACAAGCCGTTGCTGGGTCTTGTAGACAAACCTATTGGACTATGCACTCCAAGAATTCAACGGATGCGCCTACAGATGCAACCCTACGACTTTTGTCTTAGCTACAAGCCCGGAAAAGAGATGTATTTGGCTGACACCCTGAGCAGAGCACCAGAGCCACGAGAATACAGCAGTGACACGTCTCAGCAGCCCGATGAACAAGTTAACGCTCTACTCAGTTACATCATCCCTGAACAGTCGTCCAGAGACAAATATGTGAAAGCGACTCAAGATGACCCAACATTGCAGCTTGTTCTGAGACTGGTTGAAAAGGGATGGCCTGATCACAAGAAAGATTGCCCAACATCTGCTAAACCCTACTGGTCGATCCGAAGTGAATTGTTTTCAGCCAATGGTCTGCTTCTCAAGCGGGAACAAATTGTAGTCCCTTTTAGTCTTCGTCCGGAAATGCTCCTTAAAATTCACGACGGTCATTTTGGAGGAACTAAGTGTGTTGAACGGGCCAAGTCCACAGTATACTGGCCTGGGTATACGGAGCAAGTGCGTAACCTTGTCGCTGGATGCGGAATTTGTCAGGAGCGTCGAAATCAGAATGCCGCCCAGCCTTTGTATCCAGTGAAACTACCGGATTACCCTTTCCAAAAAGTCGGTGCTGATTTGTTCGAGTTGCAGAGACGCGACTACCTACTTGTGGTAGATTACTATAGCAAGTGGCCGTGTGTCGTACCTCTCCGAAGCTTAACAAGTGCCGCCACGATTGACGAACTGGATAGAATTTTGCTGATTTTGGAATTCCGGAATACCTCATTTCCGACAACGGTCCGCAGTTTGGATCGGCGGAGTTTCGAGCATTTGCCAAGAAGCTGGGTGTTTCCCTCAGTACTTCAAGCCCTGAGTATCCTGAGAGCAATGGTATGGCGGAACGGACCGTTCAAACAGTCAAAAATACGCTAATCAAGTCCATGGAAGACGGGAAAACTCTTTACGATTCACTACGGGCTATTCGATCCACACCTGTCGGCGATGGCCTACCCTCTCCTGCAGTCCTGCTGCAAGCCAGGAACATTCGTGGTAGCCTACCTTTCCTGTCTGAGACCTTGCAGCATCGTCAGTTGGATACCAAGATTATTCAGGAGTCTTTACAACGTAAACAGACTGGAGCTTCCTTTCATCAATCCGGCGCTGCACAACATCCAGTTCCGGAGCTGGTTGTTGGCCAACGCGTGCGTGTTCGAGTTGGAAAGCGGTGGATTCCAGGAGCTATTAAGCTTGTGTGTCAACAGCCAAACTCTTTTGTGGTAAATACCGACGATGGTAGAGAGTTCCGGAGGAATCGTCGGGCAATTAATATCGCAAGAAATTCTGATCCGGCTTTACTTGCGTCGGAGCTGCCTCGTCCGTCACCAGTCATCGGTACTTCGTCCCGGTCGTCAGTGCCTCAATTCCTGTTTCCAGCTCTGCCCACATCCTTCTCTGACTCGAATGTTCTGCTGGGTGGAGTGGCTCCACCGCCTGTTGCCGTTGTCACGGTGGACACTGCGCCACCCGCTGTTGACGTTTCGGGTGATGGTGGTGCGTTACCGGCTATTGTCAATGGTCCTGATGTCCCTGGGCCGTCAATTTTGCCTATATCGACGACGTCAGCTTCCGGCGACGACAACTCTGCGTCCGCCACAACTACTAATCTCTCTGATCAGGGGGGTGTGATACCACCAATGGCAGGTGAGGCTGATGTCACACTTCTCTCAACGTCTGGACTCATGGATACGGGAGTTGCGACGCCACCTGTCCAGGGTGAGATTCCTTCCGCACTACCCAATTTACCTATTGCTCCTGCTGCTGTTGACAGTGCGACTCAACCAGCTACTCGACGATCGCGAAAGGAGTGGCCACCGTCTCAACGTTCCAGCGAGCGCATACGTAGCAAGTCGGCTGTTGGTTACAAGGAGGCCCGTGACAAGAAGAGCTCCCGTTTCAAAAACTAAATTATGCCACTTTTCCCCCTATTTTTGCATCCTTCCTAGCGGATACTTTCTATTTTTCGATTACTTGCCTATGATTTTCTGTTCGTGTGATACTCTTTAATGTGCGTCACCCCATTGTCTTTGCTTTGCTTTTCCTTCGTGAGTCCCTCATGCTACTTTCTCTGTTTCTTTGCATTTTGTTTAATGTCCGCGATAAGGGAAGGAAGATGTTGTAAAGTACTATGCCACCTGGTGGTGGTATGTGCACAATACAGAAGGCGGCAGTCGCCATTAGACACGCAAGACTACAACAGGTCGATGCCGCACTGACAAGTATGGGCGCTGGCGTTGCTCCCCGACCAAAAGTATTGCTGATTTCCGTCTTTGTCGTTCCACCAGGAAAAAGCGACTCCGTTAAAGTTTAAAGGTGCGCTGATGCAATCGTACTGTTTAAATCAAGAAGTAGAAAGAGACTTCAATTAATCGCCCTAAAATAAGCAATTCTGTAATCAAAATATAGCCTACTTTAATTGACTGGTGGCATTCAGTCGATAGTTCATTCAGCGCCCCAATTTGCCTTTTACTTGCGTAATAATTGACTTTCCTCGAATAGCAGCCGCGATTGGCGCAATGGCCCACATCCATCATCGATTCACTGTCGTGTAAAATCGACGTAGTCCCTGCATTTGATTGTCAATGATTATTGAAAATATTGAGACTTATTTCTAGGCCTGTGATTATGGATTGATTTATACCTGTCGTAAAGTTGCAGTGGACATAAATTGGGCCATCGCCAGTTCCTTGGCCGTCTGGATCGATCCAATGCATACCAGAAACCAGAGACGAATTAGCTGCATGAGCCTCGAGACACGTTCGATGGAAAACATTTTTAGGCATGCTGTTTTGCTTATTCACATCTACACTCGCCGATAAAGACTTTTGTTTCTGTCGTTCCTTATCCAACATCAAGAGTAGTTGCAATTCTTGTTGTTGGACTTTTCCATCCAGTCGAGTTACATTAGCCTCGAAAATTCTTATTTTGGCATCCACTTCCTTCTTCATGGCAATCTTTTTTTAAACGAAATACAAATTTCAACGTATTTTATAAGGCGAATATATTAAAATTTGTGGGTGTCAATGGGTATCAAAGTAATAGTCAGTAAAACCTTTTATAATCAAGCTGGAACTGGAAATAAGAAAGGCTTATAGTGTTATACACTCAAATTTTGTAATCCTCTTCGAAGCGAAATGAAAAGAACTTCGGACCACTTTTCATTTCGCTACGAAAGGGTCTTCGAAGAGCCCACAAACATGAGAGTGTAAACTTACATTAGTTTCTTTGAGATTCTGCACTTCGGTTTCCAAACTTTTGACTTTCTCCTCTAATGCACCAACTTTTGCCTCTGCTGTTTTCTTGAATTCAAATTTTATTTCGGTCAATCTATACGAATCATGACTTATCGGTATATTAAGTTACAATAATCTAAACTTACACCGTTTTTTTCTAAGATTTCCAATCGTTGCTCCAAAGTATTAATAAGGGATGCCGCGATACGAATGTTCAAAGAAATAAAAAATAGAAGAACAACTTGCATTTTAATGGGTACCGAGACGTTCTGTCCCTGCCCTTCTGCCCCAGACGAATTGTACCGCCCTTCTGTCCCGGGACAATATGCCTAATCCAGGGACAGAATGGTATGGGACAAAAAGGCGGGACACAACGTCCGGGACAGAAAGGTTCAAAACGGGACAGAACGTCTTACTTGAATTAGAGCGGGACACAACGGTTTCCCATGGGACAATAAATATAAAACCAATCAGAAATACGTAGCAATTACCTTATTCTTTATTGCACTACCCGTCTGAATTAATATTGCACTCAACATTCACTGAACAATGTGAAAAACTGAGATTGAGAAAATGAGAAATGTGATGATGATGATTAAAGAGACTATGATGGGTGATGGTGAGAGAGACAATGATGATTAGAGAGGCACGATGATGATTAGAGAGACACGATGATGATTAGAAAGAATCACGGAACATTCAAATCACTATTGCAGAAATTTTAAGAGATTGAGTAAATCAGGAAAAAAGAGATCAAAAAAGGAGATAAAATAGACGACAGTTAAATGCCTTCATTCAACCGAAAGGTATTAACCTCTTGCATTATGTCCGCACAGTTGATCCACAGCTCCTGAATATTCAGGCTGTGTTCGGCAAACCGCTTCCATACTTCAAATAACCTTTCGTTGACAGCCTTGGCATTTGGGCTATGATCTTGTGTCAGCTTCCCTTGGCTCACAAGAGCCGATTGGAGGTCCACGCTGTCGGCCTCTTCCCAGCAAGAGTTGATCAAGTTGTATAAAGAAAGTTTAGTCCCACGTGCTAAAAAAGCCTATCAAAATGAGTGAAAAGACTATAACAAACGAGAAAACTTATGATCAATGAGCAAAGTTCCTACCTGGAAACCGTTGTGCCAACCTTCAGTTGGATTATTCGTTCTAATGGCCAACATGAAGACAGACCAAGCTTCTGGTGGGTGAACGGAAGAATTTATCCACTGGTGATCCATATATGCGCAAACGGCTTGTAAAGGTCCAGTTGCCTGCTGCTTGATGTTTTCAAAACTTCTTCGGATGAATTGAGCCGGTAGAAGAGGGAGAGCTAGAAGTAGCCGACAAATTCTGCGTTCCTCTGTCGAAGTAGTAGATTTTGCAAGCCCTTCTTGGTCCATTCTACGGCGCACCGCTTGGCACCAATGGAAAAAACATCCCACCAAATCAATTTCACTGTAGACAGAGCGTAGGGCTCTCCATGTAGCCGTTTCGAAATCAAGAATTGCACGAATAACTTTAGGTGGTCCCCACTTTTCGCGCTCAAAAATTCTATTGATAGAAGTAAACAATGCAGTGTAGGCTTCGATAGTGCAGTGGCTCATGAGAGCAAAAACCACCGGAACTTGTTTACTGGAATCACCCTTCTTTAGCACAACATGAATTGTGAACAAAACTTGGAATGGTTTACGGACTATGGTGTAGGTTCCGTCCATTGCCCAAAACTCGGCAGAGTGTAGTAAACTGAGGAGAGAGAGCGTAGAGAGAAGTAAAATCCGGAAACGAGTTGGATTTCCAACGCAAATATCTTCTTGCAAGAATCCCGGTTCGATAGCGTCTGACATAAGTTCAAAATTAAGCAAATGTTCTGCTGGATTTTTCGGAAGCTTCTTTGAGTTAGCCCGGTTCATGTTTCGCACGATATTTGCAGGCTTTGGCAGAGATGCACCAGGAAATTGTTTTTCAGCTTCTATTAACAATGGCATAATCACTGCCCGCGCTTTCTTCGTCTTGTCGGATTTTAAGATTTCCTTAGCCTTCGACGAAATCGATAACTTGATGTCCGGTAAAACAGTTGGTCGTCTACAAGTATGTTCCTTTAGAGATGTGAAGACCAGCGGCGACATTTCTTGGGCCTGACCCTTGCAAGTGGCACGTTTGTTGCAACGCAGCACGTTTGTTTCGCGATCTGTACGCTTCGTGTACTGCCTGCCATCAGGGTCCACATAAATATGCGTACCGCTTCTTGAAGCAAATGGGAAGATCCTCCACTGGGGTTTTTCAGCCGGTCCCGCACGCGGCGGCAGTAAAAGCGTTTTTTCACTAAGGGCCGGTCTGAAATGTAGAGTTTCTTCGTTCGGCGAGTCAAGTGGCGTATTTAAATCAGTTCCTAGACGAGAATCAGGATAAGTTACGTATTCGTGTT
This sequence comes from Ceriodaphnia dubia, assembly GCA_022539655.2. Taxonomy (NCBI): domain Eukaryota; kingdom Metazoa; phylum Arthropoda; class Branchiopoda; order Diplostraca; family Daphniidae; genus Ceriodaphnia; species Ceriodaphnia dubia. The sequence goes on along the minus strand of JAKUCG020000139.1, from coordinate 5,424,808 downwards.
TGTGGTTATCTTATTCTTTTTACCAGTATAAACGCGTGGAAGCGGATCAATCGGAGAGTGTATAGCTTCAATAGCGCGGGTGCGCACTGCTTCGGCCTCCGATGCAAACATAGCAGCTACAGCGGGAACCGGAATTACGGCAGACTGAGGTGCACAAACTGCGGCACAACCGCTGTCGCCGACTGCACTTTCAGATTGTGGTCCTTCGCTTAGCGGAGATATTGCAACATTCAGCAATAAATTGGGACGTCCGTCTATCGGTGTCAATCGGAAGGATGACGACATGGGAGCTGCTCCGACTGCTACTCTAGAACGTTTACTAGCGGGTAAGGCCAGTTGATTGGGTCTACTAAGAGGCCTCTTCGTTCCACCACCAGATCGACCTATATAAATGAAACAAAATTTAGACTCGGCAAATAATAAAAGTCAATAAATTCTAGAAGAATTCAAGAAATTCACAACCTCTCTGTGGTTGTGAAGATGGGATTGGTACATCGTCCTCTGTGCTTACAGCTCCAGCTGAGCGACCGCGACCACCACGACCTCTCTGTGGTTGTGAAGATGGCATTGGCACATCATCCTCAGTTCTTACAGCTCCAGCTGAGCGACCGCGACCACCACGACCTCTCTGTGTTTGTGAAGATGGTATTGGCACGTCGTCCTCCGTTCTTACAGCTCCAGCTGTTCGACCGCGGCCACGGCTCTTTCCCCGAGGCCGCCCCCTTCCACGTCCCCTCTTAGCAGGTGGTTGAGAACACGAGATTGGCCGCTCATCATCTTCTGATTCTGAAAAAGGTTGGCGCCCACGCATACGGCCATCCGATCGACCACGAGTAACTGATGGGGGTTGTGATGCAAAAAATAATGGCTCGTCTTCTTCAGCCTCATTATCTTGTTGAGGCAAGCACTTGCTGCAAGTGTAAGGAATGATTTCTCCCGGTTTAGACATTTGAACATACTGATAGCGATCAATATTTAGTCCACTGCATTCTCGATGGACTGTGACCCGACAGTTAGGTGTTGTGCATTTAACTAACTGAGGTCTGCCTCTAAAAGGCAAGTTACATACACCACAGCTATCCATAATTGAAAGCTAGAATAACAAAAACAATTTAGATTAAATGCTGGTTAAACCATAAAGGAAAAATACCTATTGAAACTGCCAACCAGCTCGAACAACCACTTTGAGTGAGATCGACACAATGTTCAAACACCAACAGGCAACAGTACCTAAATTACAGATATTGTTACTTGGTACATCACAACAATATAGATGCTAATGTACCTAATAATGCAAGGTATTGATAGAACTGGCTAGTTAGCCACCCACAGACCAACCAGCTGTCAGCTCGAACAACCACTTGGAGATTGCTCGACACAATGTTCAAACAGGTAACAGAACCTGCATTAAAGATATGCTGTTACTTCCTGCTTCCAAACCATTTAGACATTAACGTACCTTTTAATGCAAGGTATTGATAGAACTGGCTAGTTAGCCACCCACAGACCAACCAGCTATCAGCTCGAACAACCACTTGGAGATTGCTCGACACAATGTTCAAACAGGTAACAGAACCTGCATTAAAGATATGCTGTTACTTCCTGTTTCCAAACAATTTAGACATTAACATACCTAATAATACAAGGTATTACTATAAAATCAGCCAACCAGCTCGAACAACTTGGAGTGACAACTTAAAGTGAGCTCGACACAATGTTCAAATAGAGAACAGCACCTAAAAAAAGGATATGCTGTTACATGCTGTGTCATAACATTTCAGACATATTACTGTACCTATATACCTTTAAAAGGCACAGAGAGAACTACTTAAACCGAACAGAACAATCAAAATTTTTGGCCCGAACCAGCAGCCATCCAGCAGCAACAGATAAGATATGTCGTAATCTAAGTACAAATAAGATGTACATAAAATGTAGAGACATGCTGATGTATCAAAGTAGATCAAACACTTTTATACCTGTAATACACGATGAACGGAAACCGCAGAAAACTTAGAAGTTGAAGAGAGGCATGCAGGCAACAACCTTACACGAAGACGAACATGTGCTTCTATGGCAGGCTTGGCAGCACAGAGCGACGCAGTCACGCAGACCAATTCAAACTTCGTCTGACAGCGCCGCGAGCGGAATACACCCAGAACTAATTAAATAGAACGGAATAGATGGCGCGGAAGCTTCTTAACTGGGGACAGAAGTGTGGGCCATAATAGGCGGGACAGAAATGCGGGACGTAAAAGACGGGACAAAAATGTGGGACGCAATTGGTGGGACAATATGCCTAATCCCGGGACAGAAAAGTATGGGTCAACAGAGTGGTACAGAATGTCCGGTTCAATAAGGCTAATCCCCGGGACAAAATGGCAAAAAGGGACAGAAAGGCGGTACACTTCGTCTGGGGCAGAAGGGCAGGGACAGAACGTCCAGGATCCTGTTTCAACATATTAATTATGACGTAGTAAAAAACATAATATAGACAAGAGTTTCAGAGAAAAACCACATTAACCACAACATGTCCATTTAATGAATTGACTTTATATCTTGAATTCTTGATTGCACACAAACGCAGAAACATAACAGTTTTTGAAGCTTTGTTATGAGTATTAGTCTAGGTTGCTCGCCTAATCCGATTGAACCATAAGAGCTTGTCTAATGGCATGCTTCTTGTGACATTTACTCAACCAAACGCTGATGCGCTGGTCTAAAATAATGTCATTCGCTTTGGGGAATTTTCTTTTAACAGCTCCTATGAAGTAAAAAGTCACAGGTTTTATGACAAATGACGATCCTGAGTTATGTTAAAAAATGAAAACTATTATTAGCTAAACCTACTTTTGATTACGTCGCAAAAAAGTAGCTTTTCAAAACTCCGTAAAGGCGGTTTGCCTGGTAAAGAGAATTCAGATGCAAGATCGATAGATATCACACTGTCCAGAATAATTGACAACAATCCATTGGCCTCCATCTGTGCCGAGACTCCGTTTAATGTTAATATCTCGTAGCCAATCTTCAATCAAAGAAATTTGAATTCATCAGACTCCACTCCATGCCTTTTCTCAATCTTTTATGATATAGCGGGCCATGTTTGGTTGAACAATGACCAAACAGTGAAATCGGAAAAATTATTTTCTCGATGTTTCTTATTATTGAGAAGCGGATATGATATCCGCCTATCTGATGTCAATACCAGCCTATACTGTTGGCCTGTTGCCCATCTCTATAAACAGCGGATGTTTTTGTTGATAATTATTATATTAACTGGAAAATGCGTCGCAGCAAAAAGCCAAAAAATCCAAAGCTTTGGGTATATAATGTCTGCTGTTTGAGCCGCTCATGAAAAAAATAGACAACAGCCATACTACGTAGCAACAGAAACACCCATTTTTCAGTCTTTGAGTGCAATACGTGTAATACGCGGTTTTACGTATTATCCTTGTATTGAGTGTTAAACGTATTTGCAGTCATATAACAGCATCAGTATTAAGGAAACCTCGTCTTGCAAGCAAAACAAATCTTGGGTTTCTTATGTTGTTTTTACATCACAGGTATACCATTACAGTTATTATTATCACCCTAAGAAGAGGTGTCTGCAAATACAAGACATATGTCCGGCAACTGGGGCCTCTAGGATCGATATCAGGTTTCCGTTTTGTCATTTCCCAATAAATGCCTATTTGAATTTCAAAATTTTTTATTGTAAAATGTGGCCAATGGAAGGGAGCACAATGTTCACTCAACCGAAATTTGATTTAACCCTTTCAGAGCCATAGCGAAAAAGGGCAAAAACACCACTGTGCCATTCGTATATCTACTCTCTACGAAAAATGTCCGGTTTTTTATCGGAAATATAAGTCTACTTGCTTTAGTGGACATTTACTCCAATAAAAAAGAAAAATTTGTTCATTTCATTTAAAGTCATTTTGGCCTTTTTGTTCAATTAATGAAAACGGACAATATTTTTAATGTAATTGGGAATTAAGCCTGCTTTGTTTCAGAAGATTGGAAGGTAGCCTGATTTGGTAACCTATCCCCCATCAAGTCAGGTGAAAGTGAAAGAGAAGCAAAAATTTTGAAGGAAAAGGGCGAGTCCTTGCAAGGGATGTCTCTCCTCCTATGATTTTTAGAAAAATAGCTACAATAGTGTGCCTACCCTTCTTTTTGATGGGACTTAGAGAATTTTTACGGTTTGGCCAAAATTCTTTCTTGTTATAATTTAATGTAGGCCTAAATACTTAAAAAATTACCATCAGTTTCACTTGAGTTTGAACTGTGGTAATTTTTTGGGTTTCGGGATGTTACGGGTATAGTTGGAAATCGCTAAGTCACAATGTTCCATCTGACAAGTTGCGGAATGGGGGAGCCGCCATTTAATCCCGTGGGGAGCAAGGCAAAAAGACCTTGCCGTAGGGAATTTTTAATAATTTTCAGAAAACGATTTTTTGAGATCGCTTTTTTCCCAAATGTAGAGAAAAGGTTCGGCTTTCTGATTATATATATATATCAATTTGTGCTCAGATTTTTTTTCTGGCCAGGAAAAAATAAAAACAAACGTTTTCGGGTTTTCGGCAGATTTTCAGTTGATCTCTGAAAAAAATCTTTTTAAAAAAAGGAGAACAAGCAGTTGTTCACAAATAATACTGACCATTTTGTTTACTTATAGTGAACAAAATGCTTATGATAAAAGTAGACAATAAAAAGTGAATCCGAGCGCTCATTAAGAGACGAAGAATGTTTAGAATTAGAAACGCCGATTTTTAAAACGCCACCGCGCGGGGGAAAAAATAATTACAATTAAGGAACGGCCAGTATTTAAAATAGCACCATTGAAAAAGGTGGCATTTAGAAAAGATCAGTTGTGTAAGTTCAAATTCAAAATGGTTTACAGAGATGGAGACTTTATGGACGATTACAATACTGAGATGTACGCCCTAGTATTTTGGATGGATGATGCCTATCCAGTACCATATGCTATGAACTGCATTGATGTTAAAAACATCGAAAATCCACTTTAACTTGAGGATCCCAATCTAAAAGATGATGTGCCAGTTTCCATCAAACGGCAGGAGTGTTTTGGAAAATTTATTTTCCTTGGTCGCGTATTTCTGATCGGAAGTAAGTCCTTTATATTTTTTTGGTATCTCATTCATTGATTGTAATTTTTCAACGTTATTACATAAAGCAAAGACGCATTGTGGGGTGCAGGTCAGCAAGAAATTGCTCGTCTTAGCGAGATTCAAATTTTTGAAGAGGAACGAATCAATTTATCGAATGCCATGAAATGGAGAAGCCTTGGCTAACCTAAACTGAACTATTGATTTTTCAAGTTTTTTGAATGGTATTAACTTAATGCTTTATCAATACAATTCCTTTGATGGCTTAAAACTTAGATAAACATTCTTCTTCTGCCATTAGTTCGAGTTAAGAATTAAAATGTCTGCCTTTATCTTACCCAGCCCGTAGCGGCACGACGCGCGAGCTAGCTAATGTAGCCTGTAGCGTTACGAAGTAGTCAGAGTAGTCTAACCCATCCCTTCCTCAGTCTAACGTGCCGAAAAGTAATGTGACGGCAGGTAGAGAAAGGGTAACTTTAGTATTTCATCCGTAACCGATGAGAAAACAACAAATGTTCCCGGAAAGTAGTAAGCCTCACCATGGTTAAGTTCACGTGTCCAAGTTGTCAAAAAAATATTTATTGACCCCTCCTCAATATTTGTCAGATCACATTTAAATGATCATAGACTGTACGCACAATTGCATCACCCTATCGCTTGCTGCTCAGAAAACTGTAGGTCCACTGCGAAAACTATTGAAATTTATGTCAAGCATTTCGAAAATGTTCATTTGAAGCTTGAAAAAAAACTAGCTGTAGATGTAACCCCTTTAATAATAATAATAATAATTTATTACATTTATATAGCGCACTTTTCCATAAAAGACAAATTATCAAAGGCGCTTGGCTACTCTCGGCTGACACAGGGAACTGAAATTTGAAAAGCTTCACGAAAGAAATGGCACTTGAGAGAAGAACGAAACCGGGTGAGTGTGGGGCTTGAACGGACGGACAGTGGGAGTTTATTCCAGACAGAGGGAGCATAGTTGGAGAAAGCTCGACTTCCGTAAGTCCTCACACTAGCAGATTGAGGGACAAGAGTAAGAAGAGAAGAAGGGGCAGAGTAAGATCTCAAAGAGCGACCGCCACGGTTGACTGAACTGGAGAGACGTAGGAGACTAGACAAGTAGGAGGGAGCACAACCGGCTAGGCAGCGATAGGTGAGGACAGCGATTTTGAAATCAATGCGGTAGGCAATGGGGAGCCAATGCAGATTCTTGAGGTGAGGTGTCATAGGGTCGCGTCGTCGAGCACCAGTGATAACCCGCGCAGCAGCATGCTGAACCTTCTTCAGGGGGTACAGAGTCTTTGCAGGTAGGCCGGCTAACAGAGAGTTACCGTAGTCGATGTGGGAAAGGACCAGCGCAGACACCAGTTGAGAAGCAGCCCTCCTCGTCAAAAAAATAAATAATTAATCCCCTCCCACCCGATTGTTGGAATCAACATGCCGCCTGAGGTGGACATTCTTGAAGAAAATCATTCGCTTTGTGACCCTAAAAGTCCGCCGTCGCAAGATTCGCGCCCAAAACTTTCGTTTTCAGAAAATATGGTTGCCCTTCAGGAATGTTTAAAGAATCAAGCGACGAATATGCTGCGAAGATCAATGGGCAATATTCCTCTCAAAGTTTCCGTAGACGTTCTAAAATATGTTTCAAACTTTGTTGACGTAATTGTAGACCAAACCTCTTTAGCATTTGAAACTGAATTTCATTCTTTTAAAATCGAAAGAATAGAAGAAGCTATTCCCAGCATGATACAAAGCTTGAGAAATATCAAATCTGTTCTGCCGTCAATGGGAGGATCCGAGTACAGAATTAGGAAAACTTGTGAAAAAAATCCAATGTTTGTTTTGCCACAGACCGTTTCTCTCGGCTCTCGCCAATAGTCATTGTTATCAATGGCCAATGGTCAATCAAAAGTAAGAATTGTTACGAAATCAAATGATGCCCAGTACGTTTCAATTGAAAGCACTCTTCGTGCTGAGATGATGGACGCAGAGACTCGTAAACTTCTTTTGAAAAAGCCAAACATTAAAGTCGGTGTGTATGACAGTTTTCACAGCGGAACACGCTGCAACAAGCAGCCCTGTAATTTTTGTCACCCTTCCAAAAACATTCTTGTCCTTCAGATTTTTTATGATGGTCTCGGGGTTACAAATTTTGCCAGAGATGCTGCAAAATTGCATAACTCTGGAATGTTTTACTTCTCGGTACTTAACCTGCCCCCTCGCTTCAATGCGGCGCTTTCTAACATTCACCTCATTGCGATGTGTAACACTTTAGATTTAAAAGGGGAAGGTCTTAATATAATCGCTGAAAAAATTGTGACAGAGTGTAATCGACTTTCAACTAAAGGAATGGTTATAGAAACCGGGGATGGGCCCATAACTGTTTTTGCGACGGTAGCGCAGTTCACGGGAGACAACTTAGGACTAAATCAAACGTTTGGATTCATCGAATGTTTCTCTTCTGACTTCTGTTGCCTTTTATGTTACGCTACGTGAGACGAAATGCGTCAGTTTAAAAAAGAATCAGACTTCAAACTGCGAACGAGAGCGGAATATGAAACGGACTTGTCAAAACTAGATGACTTGCCGTCGGGTAAAAACCACTTTCGAGGCGTAAAGTCGGCTTCTGTTTTTAATGAGCTCTTGATTTTCATATTTGTGATAACTGGGTGAACGATCCCATGCATACCTTTACAGAAGGCGTGAACCCTCATGCTACGGGAAACGTGTTGTACTCAATTTCTAAACTCGATAAAAATGTAACGGTCGATAGTTTCAATCGGGAAATGTCTATGTTGTTTAACGGTCTCATTGTTGACCGTCATAACAAACCTTCCATGTTGAGTGATTTTTTGGATCTTGATAAGGGGATGTCGCCAAAACAAAGTTCAGCCCAGCAAATGGCTCTTTTCCGCTATACTCCATTCATTCTTTTCAGGCTTTTTAAAAATGAGGCATGTTTTATTTACATTGATTTGTTGTTAAAGCTACAAAAGATTAATGACTTGATATTTGCTCCCCAATTCACTGAACCTTTGTTAGAAAACCTATCGGCAACCGTTGACGATTTCATTTCTCTATTTAAATACCTATACCCCACCTCGCCTATCCGTCCAAAATTGCATTTTTTCACTCACTATGCTTCTATTATTCGAAAAAATGGCCCCCCTCGTACGTTTTGGTGCATGAACTATGAGAGGATGAACGGCGCTGTCAAAATTCCTTCTCATATCATGAAGAATTTTGACCCTCAAAAAACTTTAGCCTATCGAAGACAATGTGCGGCTCTTCGCTCAAGATTAGACAGAGCAAACGATCGTCATTTTGTTTCTATTTCCAAAGCGTATGTAGAAGCGATCGAAGATATTGGACTAGAGTTCGCCAACAATTTTTCCTCTTATGTAAAATATTTCCTAACAGATTCTGTTCTTGTTAGTCACAAAGTTGTTGTGAATGGTACGGAATATCGGAACGGGACGTTAGTAATCTTGTGTGCTGATGAAATTCAAAACAATGCCTTTGTCTTTGGAAAAATTGAATTTGTCGTTTGCGAAATCGCCGAAAAGCCTCTACTTTTTGTTACAGTTTTTGACACAATTGAATTTCAGAAACGTTCATTTTGTTACAAAATATGTCAAAGAATTCCATCTCAGGCTCGTCTTATTGAAATCAACAACCTTTTGGACCCACTGCCGTTAGATTTAATTTCAAGAAATGATGAATACTTTGTTCGTCTAAAATATTTTGTAATGGGAAACATGAACTAAACAGCATCAAACATAGTTTTTCTCATATTTGGGTGCATTCGTAATGGGTTTGCACTTATGATTTTCCATATAAGAAATCTTTTTAGTTTTCAGCTTGTACTTATCCCCCGATTTTCTATTCAAAAAATATTTCATCACCCAACCTTCTCATTGTGTACCGTCCGCTCCCCCGTTTCCAAAAAAGAGTCTCAGTTGTCTCTTGTTCATTTCTGACGGAACATGTTTTGTCCTTTCTTGACTGCAAAATGTCCTCGAAAGTATCTGTTAAAATTTCGTTTCCATTTAGTGGATTTACACCAAAAACAATGCTGTTTATGGCTGCTTCATGTCAAGAACTACTGGAAAAAGGTAATTTTAAGGTTTTTTCTTTAATAGGAAGATCTTTACCCTGTGTTGGAAATTATTAATCAGATGCGCAAGGGAATCAAAGGTGATTCTGCTGAGACAATTGTTAAAAGAGTTACGGAAGCAGAATACTGTGCTGACCATGACCGAACACTTATCTGCTGGGCTGTCACTTCATGGCTCATGGAAAACTGTGAAAAGTATGCAAATTTGAAACCAGTTGTATATTTTGACTAACAAATTTTCTATTAGGAAAAACTTCTGTCCGACTTGCAAGGAATATACACAAATGGCCAAGTCAATTATTGCTGTTTTCCCTTCTACTGAAAACAAAGCCAATGAGGATCAAAAATGGGTAAGAGTGATTCTAAACTTCTTGTTAATGTAGGTAATTTTCAGGTTGAGATTGTGACAGAATTTGTGGCACGATGACCTTAAAAACGAAGGGCCAATGCACTCTTATGCGAGAGGAAAGCGAAATAGGAGTAAACACATCACTGGGATTGAGAAACAAAAACGAAAGAAGTAAAATCACTCAATTGGATATGTGCCCTAACATTATGAATATCTTACGTCTTGTGTCGTTTTCAGACGCTGTACTTTAGATTATACCAAATATAGTGCAGAGGAAGTGAAGGAAGCAGAAACATTTATGCGGACTACGAGTTTGGATCCGGTTTCAAAGCCCAACAACAATAGAGACCACATGATGGATTGTTTTCAGATAAGTCGAAAGAGCAGACGGGATTTTATGGCCAACACCAAAAATATGTCTTCTACTTTGTTACTCAACAAGTATCCTCGGTTAAAGGATATGCCGGAAGCTGTGAGGACTGTATGGGTGATTTAATTCATAACACGAAACTAATTCTCTCTATTTTACTTTTTAAGGTGGCCGACGAGTTTTTTTTTTAACAAAATCCTCAGCTGACATTTTCCTTCTTAACTGGAAGGCAATTGAAAAGAAAATTGTCAAATATGGAGAAAGAGTGGCCACCAAGGATGATGAATTAAAGCCACTTGTCATTGACGCAACAAAATCAGAAGAAAGTTATGGTAACACAAAGTAAATAACTTTGCCGCAATGTGATAGACACTGTTATCTTGTTTTCTATTAGACGTTAAGATGTACACACGATGTGCTGTTGAAATGCTTTTGCATTTGTTGAGAAACAAAACACCACAAAACAAGAAAAAGGGTTTTGCATCTGTTCGATTTACCAAGCCACTATTGTGGCAATCGTTTCAGGTGAGAAGGCATAAATACTAGACACTGTCGTTTTATCGTATTACTTATAGCTAATGTAATTTTTTCAATAACTGACAGGGGCTTGTTCTTCCCGTGGACGCCGTAGCCGCCGCAGCGCAAATGGAGTTACCGGGTATTCTGGAAATCAACGATCAATATTGCATAAAAGTGGACACATCAGCCATCATTCTTCCGTCGAGTGTTCAGACGCTGGAGGAAGCTATGGCCGCCCTCGTGATTTACTATTACGTGCTAGGTCTGGAATATCCGGAACCACTTAAATTTATTTTCCGTTTTTTTGAAATTCTTTTTAAAGTCCCATGTTCTGGTCCCCTTTCTTTTGAATGTAAGAAATTGTGTTCTTTTGTTGGTGTGACTGACTACTGCTTGACGACTGCTTGTTTTCAAAGTTGAACTACAGAAGTTGTTTCAATACAAAAGGGAAATCTGACAAAAAATTACCTTTTTTGTGAGTTTGAAAGTAAAAAAACTATAAGCGCTAGTTAATTACACATAATGAGAATGTCAACTAGTTCCATTCAAGGCTTAAATAGCTGGCGTGACCTTGAAATACGGTAAATGAATTTCGTTAAATCATCCGTATTTTATTGTATTGCTTTAAGTCTGATGCAATACCGTACGTATACAGTAACCTTGATCAGAAATTATATTTAAGTGATTCGTGATAGACGTATCTTGTTCATTAACTTAACTTGATTCAGAAGGAATTAAGTTACCAATATTCCCTAACCCACATCCGCAGAATACTTTAAGGTTAAAGGCCTCTCTCCCAAAGCGTCCCCACCTCAAGCATAAAATACCCTTTAGCGATTGTACTTTTAAAAAGAAAGATGAATAAGAAATGTTCACCGAAAAATGAACTTTGTTGTTTGCAATAAAAAACCAAACATTTTTGTTTCAAAGGCACTAGGTGAACATATAGGTTTACCTATTGCTAGACAAATGTTCACTATTAGTGAACACCTGTTTTTTCAGAGATGGGGTAGGTCTTGTGAGAGGGGAAAAAAGATATTTGGCCGAAAAGCAAAAAACGTTAGTTTTTATTTTTTCATGCATATATTCATATAACAATAAGTCAGGTTCAAACATCTTTGTTAACATTTTCAAAAAGACTTCACCAAAACTACAACAAAACTACAACGACAGATTGAATAAAAACTTAAACATCCTTCATTAATCGAGCAGTAAATGCAACATTGGAGGGTGACATAGGCTTCTTAATATTAAAAACAGCTTTTCAAAATATAAAAAAAGACCCCACTAATGGCGGGTATTTTACTCGAAAGACAAAAAAGCAAGAAAAGAGCACTTGAAAAGCTTTAGAAGAACTGTTTCCACATGGGATAGCATTTAAGTCGACGATTATATAAAAGTCTAATGGAAAACCATTGCCGTCTTTCAAGCACAATAAGAATGGCTGTTCAGGGGGATCCTCTCGTTGGTTTGTTGCGAATTCGGCTATGTCGAAATTTTTCTGGATAGACACAAATGTAGTACATTAATAAAGGAATGATAAAAAAACTAATGAACTTACTGTAGCAAAATAAAAGATTCTTTCCATTAAATGATTTGGAGACTCCTTTTTAATTTTCCTGATTGCCGGATGAATCAGCATACATAGCATCAATGCTTTGAGGCACGGTAAAAAAGCTTAAGAATTTAAATTTAAAAATAACCTTACTAATTGCAGGCTAAGTATAGTAAATTACGGTCAGCTACTGTAAACGGAAGGTTTGTATTTTCAACCACAGCTAACTTCTCTATTTTCCGAAAAAGGCGTAACATGAAATTTTCATCAAAGTTATCGCAATCAGGAAACATTAACATACGGTCCGACAGAATCTATATATATACAACGCCGAAGTTTCCTGACAGAAAAATTTTGCTATGCACTTTTACTCTTCGCCGACCCGTAGTGTTTACACATGACCGAAAAAGGTTACCCACCTTTAATGAGCGGCCATGTTTTTTTAAATTGACAAACACCCCAAACCCCGAAAATCTCACCCCTTTTGTTTTCGAAACCATACCATTCCCCACCCAAAGTTCGAGGGTGGAAGCTGAGCACGGGGGCAATTTTTTGTCATTTTTATGCCGAGCGTGCAGCCGTGTTCACGTGTTTCACAAGTAAATTTTGTTATTATTATTATTATTATTTGTATTTGTTACGCGCACTTTCCAATCAGATCAATTGTCGCGCCAGACTATATAAATCTCAAGGAAGGATGTACAGTCAGTCAACAAAAGAAATCATTTACAGTTATTTAGCATTATTTACAGAGTACACACGCGAGAACAGATAGGTCCTTCGAGTCGCGACTTGAATTCACTCAGACAGGATGAACACTTTAAGTTGTCGGGTAAAGAATTCCAAATTCTTCTTGCGACGATTTTCTCACGGATGGGTAGCTTGCACGATTTTCTCACGGATGGGTAGCCAGTAGAGTCGCTTGAGGAGAGGACGAGGATCGTCTCGCCTGCCAGCAGCACAAATCAGAAGGACGGCAGCGTTTTGAACCGATTGCAAACAATCCAACAGTTTTTCAGGTAAACCAGAAAAAAGGGAGTTAGCGTAGCCCAGGCGGGAGATTACGAGAGAATTCACCAGGCACTTTGTCGACGTAAAGTCAAGAGATCGACGAAATCTTGAGATTCTCCATGGATGGTACCACGCGCTCCTGCATACCGCACGAACATGTGAAGCTAGGGTGAGTCGGGAATCAATGGTCAAACAATTTGAACGATTTTGCCTTCGCTAAGATACAGCAATGGGTTTTTCAAGTTCCGATAAAAATGATCGCCGAAGCTTTGCTTTGGCAAATTTATCTACGGATTGGCACCAAGTTATCTTTGCCGATCATCAGTTTTTTTTCGTAAGTCAATGTTAATAAGGTCCGTTAGCGCAATGTGAATTTCGATCTTACAAATTTTTGTTAACAGCTTTGACAAAAAAGGACGTGCCATATTTATTAACACACCTTCTGCAAATACCATCAATATTTGAGCCTTTTTTGCAACGAAACGATCGGGCCGATGGTGAACATGGACAACCATCCAGGAATTCAAGTTTTTCTCGAAGATTTTGTTCTTCCATTTTGTTCAGATCTTGAACACGAATTTTCATTGAAATTTCCTGTTTTGTTACCGGAATCAAAAATCGATTCTCAAATCGCCCGTGAATGGGCAAGCACTCACAGCATTCCTTTGATTTTCTTGCCACCCAAAAGTGTTGATTTAAATCCCTTTAATTAGATCTGACCTCATTTGCTTCAATCTATTTCTCATATCCCTATCTGTTCAAAGCAAAAATTGTGGGAAGAGGTAGCGGATTGGTTTGATTCTTCGTCCCGAATCAAAGGTATGTGGTACTCGACCGCCCGTTGGATGAATCACCGGCTCGCCAAAGTGTTCGAATCTTCCGTTTAATCATAGTAACTCGATTGGCGCAGATCAGATGATGACGAGTTTATCGAAACAAGTGATAATTGAGTACTGAAATTGTTTGTGTCTTGGCCTTTTCGCCCGGTAAAATAATTTCATTTTTAAGTTTTTTTGTTCTTCTGTATTGGACACTCGAAAAAATGGCAGAACTAACATTTTTTTGACATATTTACTTGTGGTCTACTACGTCCCTAGTGGAACACTATAGCTTCAAGATATCTTAAAGAAAATTTCCAAGCCATGAACTATCTGTGTCTTGTTAAATGTCTTGGAGCTAGCTATGCCGCATCTAGCTAAGTTAGCTGGTACCTAGATATCTCCTAGTTGTCTTATTAGCCATTGTTTTGAGTTTTAGATTTTCTATTGTATGTCTTGTAAGCGTATCTACAGCATGTCTTTAAGATATCCTTATAAAGATCAAAACCACAAATTATACATGTCATCTGTCAACTTAATGTCAAAAACCGCGTGTGTTTGATGGTAACATTTAAATATAACCGATTTTGAATCTAATGGTCCTATTTGATCTTGATTTTAAATTGAAATGCCACAAAAAATATTTGACATTAAAAAACTATTGTATTTTTGAGAGGGCATAGAATTGTACATTGCAGATTTCAACCCAATAGTGTTAGAAAATATATAATGGGATGTGTTTTAACCTAATACGGCGTTTCATTGAATTTTCCGTGGCGAAATTTTGATGACATTTAAATTGTTTCTAGCATTTATTATATGTTAAACTGTGAAATAAGATATGAAGATCAATGTTTATTTTCTGAAATTTTCACCCGGTAATTAGAATTTTAACTAAAATAGAAACTGATTCACGTGGGGTTACTTCACTTACGAGATCTTTTTAATGTCAGTAGAAGCCTCCCCATTTTGTAAGTTTCAGTAGTTTGAAGTCAATTTTTACCCAAACTATTGAAATTATACAAGTAACACTCAGTGAACTCTGTTAAGGTACTACACCTTGTTTATCAGAATTTGGAAAGAAAATTTCATCCACAAAGAAGTTCATTTTAATTGTCGCAAGTGCTGGATTTTACTATCCAAAAAAATTCAGCCTCTGCCTTTAAATACGAGCAATGTTTCGGTGTTCAATTGATGAGTCACTTCTGGGACACATATGCCGAGAAGCAATGGTTGTCCAGAAATGGAATTATTGCTTAAAATTTTAGACCTTTGATGTTGGTGCTATTTGTGCCATACATGATAGGGAAGCTGTCGTAGGTTTCCGGATTGAATATAGGTAAGCTGCGGTAATATATAAATACATATCAAATGAAGATGGCAAACTATAGAGGTATGACATTATGTGATAGTGAAAAGGAAATTTCGATGACTTTCAGGTATCTTGAAAGAATACTAGAATCTATCTTAAAAGTTTGAATCAAGGGTGACATTTAGTTATCTTGAAGCCACCTTCTAACTATGAGTTAGCCAACCAGTGCAGGCTAGAATCCTGGCTAAAAGATATCTTGAAGCTATAGTGTTCTACTAGGGGTTCATTTTTGGTTTGCCCTAGGGCATATTCAACCACGACCGTTTTTTCCCTTTAGTATGCGTTCTTATCTCGTTATGGACGGAGCACAATTTTTTCTGACTGATGGAAAAAAGGGTTCATTGTCGGCCTTCACGACAGTGGTGATAAAGTTTCTCATATTGCTAGACGATTTAACAGATCTCATGAAACTATTTACTACTGGCTGAAGAGATATCTCGAAAATGGCTTAGAAGGATTGAAAACACTAAGCCGATCGGGAAGGCCATTAGAAACGACACAGGTCCAAGATGAGCGAATTGTAGCCGCTGGTATTGCGTCTCAATCCTTTTTTCGATGATAAATACCTAGCCTTTTTCCCTTTATTTCTTACAGCCATTTTTGACCCTTTTGCTTCGTTGGCTAACATTCGAGATATGACTGGCCCGTTAACAATTTCTTCTTCTACTGTTAGTCGCCGTCTTAGACTTGGTGCTCAATTGAAAGCACGAAAATCAGCCGTAAAGCCCATATTGACCGAAGCTCAAAAACTAAAAAGGGTAGAATTTTCCGTAGAGCACATTCATTATGGCTCAGATTTTTGAAGAGGCCTCATCTGGTCAGACGAAAAGACCTTCTCATCGGTTGCCCATGGACCTCTGTGAGTTCGACGATTAGACAATACAATATACGACCCTATCAACATTTATAGTGTTTGACGGAATACGCGGAAAACTGTAAACGTATGGGCTTGCATGTCCTTTAAGGGACCCGGCCGTATTTGTCAAATAGAGGGGAGACTGAATAGCGTTACCTATTTAAACATTCTCGAAAACGAGTTGGTTCCATATCTGGAAGAAAATTATCCCCTCAGCGACTATGCCATGAATCGTTGTAGTTTTCTTATGCACGACGGGTAATATTTTGACTTACTTATCATTCAATTTATTGTATATAAAGTAGCTTATTGTGTTAATTTTCTAAAATAGTTGCCCGGCCCATACAAGTAGGGTTGTCAACTCTTGGTTTGATGAAGGCCTTACTAAACACCGAGTCAAAAAGATATGGTGGCCTCCGAGTAGCCCTGATTTAAATGCAATTGAAAACTATTGGTCATTTATGGTGAACAACATGGATAACAGAACTGCCACTTCGAAAGAAGAAATATGGAACTGGGTGGAAGACTTTTCTCATGGAATGGACAGTCATAGGTCCTACTTTGAGTATTTGATTGATTCTATGCCTGATAGGCTTGTTCGGGTAATAGAACTTTTTGAGAAGTCACAAGTTATTAGTTTTCAATTGTTTGAGCTTGTAGCTGTACTTTTTTTTAACAAATAAATCTCATGAGCGGCGACAATGAATGCTAACTAGGTTAATATAATTTATCAGACAATAACATTAGCATTAAAAGGAAGACATTGCTTGGAGGTTGGAGTGTTTGTTTTCTCAGCATTCAATCCGGGGAATGATATGGTTTCGAAAACAAAAGGGATGAGATTTTGGGGTTGGGGGTGTTTGCCAATAAAAAAAAAGCATGACCGCCCATAAAGGTTGGGTGACCTTTTTCCGTCATGTGTATACACTACGCGTCGGCGAAGAGTAAAAGTGCATAGCAAAATTTTTCTGTCAGGAAACTTTCACCCGGCGTTGTATAAGAGATCTTAGATAATCAACTATGTAGCATGAATGTATGAGAAGTTGGCTAACCAGAGCACTATTTTTGAAATCGACAAAGCGGGGAAACTTTTCCGTGACTAGTGTAAAATTTGTTAACTCCTTTTGCATCATTGCTTGCCGACAGTCAAACGTGTCAGCCATATATACCACAATCGTATTGCGATTTTAATGAACTGGCGGATGCGTTGGAACCCCCAAATCTGCGCAAGATATCAGAGTGTACATTAGTATAAATGAATAATATTAACGATTTGCGTAATGGATACATTGAACAGCATATCCAATGTTAAATGTAATTTTGGAATTAAGCTAACAGAAATAAGGTACAAAGTATTGAATAGCACTTGCTGTATTAAAACCTGGATAGATTAATAACACAGGTACAATTAACTCGCTCTTTACAAAACGCTTAGTCACATTTTCTGGGAGAGACAGGTAGACAACCGATACAGAACGCGTGAAGAGAGCAAGAGAAAACAGACGACGGTAGTGCGAGACCGTCAAACCTTGGGTAGGGGGATATTGTGGGATTCCGCTATATCTCAGCAGTCACCAGCTCTCTGTCAAGAGGAGTTTTATTTTTGGATTCCTTTCGTACTGGTGCCTGCCACTTCCTTTTCGATGGTGACTGTTTTCTCCTAAGGGATTTTAGTCTTTGATCTATGAAGCCACCAGTCTTTTTGTTAAAAAAAAATGAAAAAGTTGTCCACTCCAACTTTATTAATAGCCAGGCAGGGAAAGTCTACAACGATTCCAGAACCAGACACATTGCTATAAAAAAGGGAGAGAAAACGCAGATTGTCTACCCTCTTCTGAGCCTTTAATTCTTTTTTGTCATTATGCCCTGCTTCAGCCCTCTAGCAGGACAAAGACGAAATAGAGGGAGGGGTGTTCTCTCCTTTTTTTTTAGCTCTATGACTATGTCGACGATTTTTTTATTTTCTCAGTGATCGAAAACTACCCTTGATAATTATCGGATGCCAGCGTCCTTACACTATAGTATAAAGGGTGGCCGTATTTTTGGGCCTAAATAAAAAAACGACAATTATGTTTGTCAGTGACTGAATTTACGGCACAGGGCGCCGTTGGAGCATTTCAAAACCGGATAAGAATACATGAGCTTCAACAAAAGTTCCGTCAATTATGGCAAGTGCTACAGAGCTTCGGCGGAAGCTATTTCAAAATTGGCGATTTTTTCTTAAATTATAGCATTTAATCCCTGAGGTTAATATACGTAGTATACTATTGAAGGCTCTAAAGTGAAAATAAGGCTGTTACTGCAGAACGCTTCCCCTCCTCCTTCATTGCTCTGACTGGGGTTCGCTGAGCCTTTAATTCCGTTTCACTATAAATAAGTAAATGGCCAAACTACTGAACCGATTTTGTTGAAATTTTTTGAAGGATCTTGAAACTATTTGTTCTAGCGGTTAGGCAAGTTTCGTTTAAATCGGTAATACTTTGAAAAATTGTCTTTTTGCGGAATTAATAGCTACCATATTAAAGTCACTTAGAGCAGCAACAACAACTATGTGCACTAGTGGGAAATTGATGTTTTGATTTGACATTTGACGTAATAAGGAATGGAATTTCAGTTTTGAGTGTAAAATGAGGCCATATGTGTAAATAGAACTATAAATGTGTGATTTCATTCCATTATAAGGTTTGCTGATCAAGGCTACATCAAACTGTTGACAATCAGGATTGCAATGGACAGCTTGCAACCTATTAACTTAGGAAAAGGATGTGAAACCACTGCAGCTATGGTTCCTATAAAGTAAGTAGTGAACGGTCACCTGAAAAGAAACAGGAATGCGAAACCACTCCAGCTATAATGTGTCCAACAAAATCAAATAAGTAGTGAACGGTTACCTGAAAAAGAAACAAACATTAATTTTGAAAAAGAATTTGAAACCACTCCAGCTGTAATGTGTTCTATTCAAATAAGTAGTGAACGGTCACCTGAAAGAAACTAAAACAACCCAAACAGTAAAATTATTTGTTTGGTTTGAGTATTATCCAAATTTTCTAGAATACACTTTGAGAGTATTGAGAAGGTGTTTTCCGGTAATGAAGAGGATGAATGAAGGACGGACAACGGAGTCCCCTCGTGCCCGTGTATACTCGTTGGTACCATGTGTTTCGGTTTTGGGACTTTCTGGGTTCTGGCCAACAAAGCTTTGCAGGCCATTAGCATTTTAATTGGAAACATCGGGTGTTGAGCTCTGTAGCTCCCTAAAGGATGCGGTCGTCCACAACTTCCTTAATCTCTATTATCCCTGAAGGATTCCTATCCTTCAGGTTCTATAGGCCTTTGCACCGTTTCCCAAACCGAGTTCTAAAACTTTATTGGAAAACGCCTCTGGTGGTTATTATGTGGCCATTTACCCCTACTTTAAGATAACTACGCCCCTCTCTCCACCCACTTTCTTCAAATTTTGGGACAGAGCTAACGCAAACAGATTTTTCCCGCGTCTCTGCTCAAAATGTTCTCTACTTTAAGAGAACTACTTTAAGAGAACTACTTTAAGATAACTATTTTAAGAGAACGACAGTAATCTTCGTATTTCAAATTCAACGAGCGATTAAACTGAAAACACTATTAAATATGATCGTGTATCCCAATGCGGTGTTTGATATCAAAATAAATTGAATATAAAAGAATTACATATTTCATTATCCACCCAAGAGTTTACCTGAAAAATGCAAACTAGAGCTATTCAACGACCAGACTTGACAACAAAATCATTATTATTTCCTCTTCTTCATCAAATTTTAAATAACAAACCAAATAACAAACTAATCCTGAAGGTCCAGCACGAAATTGATTTATTATTGCATTCATGTTCTGCACTACAAGTTGCAGAAATCCCGGGTATCTCGTCAACTGAAAAGTCGAGCGTAATTAGCTGTTTGGAATTGCGTATCTGCAATTTTTTCCGCTCTGTTTAAAATAGTTTTTACGAATCAAAAATGCTTCCATTAGACGTAGTAGGCATTAGGTAATTAAACCTCTCAAACAGTACATATGCACCTAAGCATTCAGTCGCAACAAAAATTTTTCACGTTATCTGGAAGATATATTATGGCGGGTGTTTTTGGACGAATGGGATGTTTTTCTATGTTGGGCAATATGCGGTAGGTGATGTAGTGTTTAATGTTTATCTACTGTCAGAGATGCATTTAGTTCTCTTATTGGAATTCTCCCCCTCTTTTTGCCTTGAATAACAGCACTGTGTCCTTCCTGTTTAGATCTTTCACAGCTCCAGTAACCAGAATGCCCTTGCATCGCTTTAAATGAGCGCATTAGATAGTCAGCAATTACGCAACGGAGAGATGCGGTGAATTTTCGGCCCCTTGTAACACCAGACGTTGCTGGGACACAAACTTGTTCGTTCCAAAAAAGAGGTTTCACGTACGTTACTAGGAGATAGCGAGCAAATTGTTAAGTGTTAAAATTGATACAAATTCCTTCAGTTGACAAAATTCTCACAGCCACACTAAAACTCATAAGGGGTTCATATTGATCGATTGGAAGAACATTTAAGAGGACTACTGGACCGATATAATTATCAAACAGAAAGAAATTAGTTGCTTTAAATCCGTTAACGTCATTCACAGATCTTGATTTTCGAGGAAAATCGCGTAGGAAATTAAGGAGTGGAAATATTCACTATAACTTTGGACACCTCTGCCGAATACAAATAGGAAGTGAAATACATTTTTGCTTAAGTAGTACTTATAAACATATAATTAGTAAAGTTCTTAAAGTGTCTTATCGAAAGAAGAAAATAGGGCAGTTTTATAAGAAATGTTAGGTGTCCAAAGTTACCACGTTTTTGTCCATACACCAGACAAGTGGTCTGTCTATAAAGATAAAAGGCGGCCCAATAAAGGGGTCTAGTCCCACAATGGAACATTCCATGATCGATTTAATACGGAAACAAGAAATAATTTCTGGGAATTCATAAGTAACAATTTTTATTTTTTCATTCAATATTTAGCAACATGTTTCAAAAATTCCTTTTTCCTAAATATGGAAAAACTCCAAGAAGATGAAGAAAGGAAAAGAGGGATTTTAAAGCTCTTCAAGATGGACAATTGATTGGAAGACACCGGCCGGCCGTCGAAAATAGGAGGGATTAAGACATTTCCCATTTAACCGCTGACCTAGATGGTGGGGGCATCACTTTATTTGAATTTATACAGGAAGCTGCCGTTTTTTTAGCCTGATCCTAGTCAAATGGTATTTTATAATAAATCTAACTTTAAAATATACAGCATAAAATTATTTTTTTATTGACTACAGAGAAGAGTGGTGCCGACAAGACTCCGTCCTCGTCCTCCAAGACAAGTTCTTCAACCGAGGCTCCAACTGACCCAGGAGCCAACTTTCTTCCTCTTCAAGCTGAAGCTGTTGATGCGGGCAACTTACCTGACGTTGCTCCAGCGCAGCCATTACCTAGACACAGAGGTCGGCCTAGAATAGGTCCAGGCAACTTACCTGGTGGTGCCCCAGTTCAGCAACCACCTAGACGCAGAGGTCGGCCAGTCACGGACACTCAAGTGGATGCACCTCTTCAAGCTGTTGATACGAGCAACTTACCTGACGATGCCCCAGTCCAGCACCACCTAGACGCAGAGGTCGGCTAAGAAAAGGTGCGTCGACTAACCCAGTCGCGGACGCTGCAGCGGATGCACCTCTTTAGACTGTTGGTCCAGTAGCCAACTTACATGATGTTGGTCCAACTACTATGCGCGTAGAAGGGCGGCGTCAGCGTAGTCTGCCAGCGCACTTGAGGCCCGATGGAGACACTCCTTTAGAGCCAGGTACTATTTGTTTTAAAATATATTAATATTGGATTTCATTTAAAAGATAAAATTTATTAATTACTCAGTACGACGCCGGCGACGCGTTGAGTTGATGGATGGTGAACCTACAGCTGCACCAGAACAAAATGTTCCTCAACTTGAAGAAAGACGTGACCAACTTGTTATTGTTTCTAAAAATGGATCAGCTGCTGAAAATGCGCCTACACCAGAACAAGAAGTTTCTCACCGATCTCAATCCAACGGTATCTTATGTGATATACGCCTTATTTTACCCAAAACTACAGCTTTTCTTCCGTGCGGGCATACTTGTTGCCAGGAGTGTGCCACCAAAGTGAATCGCGTTGAAGAAGATATTATTGTTAATAGTTGTTTTTATTGTCGAGCCCCTGTAATAAGCTCGTTGACTATTAGAATGTAGTTACTATTTTTATTTCTTATGCATGTTGACTTAATTATAATAACTAATAATTTAACTATAATTTTTTACTTATTTGCTTTTTTGGCTATATCTCATTTTAACTGTTACATTTTTCATTCTTTTACTGTACTTAATTTTCTACTCGTTCTTTTGCGAAATACCCATTGCTGACTTAAAGTAATACACTTATTTTATTTTATTCATTGCGTATTTTATTTTTACCTTACTTACTTCATTTAAGCAAAACCTTATATTTTTGCTGTTCGGTGCAGCAGACTTGGTGTCGGCAGGCGGGCAGGGACCTAGGGTCCAAACAATAAACTGATGACGGTTAATTTTAAAAATTAAAGAAATATCGAGACCTAGTGTCGGTTGAGACCCAGTGTCTGTTATATCAAGCTCAAAATTAGTTGAATATTAAAAATATTGGACCTAATGTCGGGGGACGTAGTGTCCGTGGGACCTAGTGTCAAAATAATTAGTCTAAATGATAATAATATTTTTTAAAGTGGATCTAGTGTCCAAACAATGCCTGTTTTATTCGATTATTTTTTTAAGTGGGGCATAGTGTCGGTGGACCTATTGTCGGGCGGATCTAGTGTCCAAAAGCACTGTGTCCAAGTGTCTTTGGGACCTCATGTGGTCGTCCCGACTTTATGCCATTTTTTAAAACTTGTTTTTGTGGAAATAAATTTAATTAAAAATTATCGATTTCTCAAATAACATCCGCTCTAATGAGATTATTTTAAAATCATTTAGTATTTTTAATTTAATGCCGCCAAATATTTATGAAAATTACTCCACCGAGGTTTGATCACGGAATCCCGGTCTCCTGAGACCAACACCTTAACCACTTGGCTATCCCACAGTATATTGATTCCCATACACAGTCAGAGTATATATAGAAATTATCCTTCAGGATATCGGACTTGGGAAATTTTTGTCCATACCTAACCCAACCGGTAACCGGTTCTAATGGATTTGGGCCAAGACAAGACACCATTGCACTACATTATTAGTTTTATAGGCCAACATAGTATTATAACATAATTATTTTCATAACGAAGAAACAGAAGTGCGTGATGAAATCTCTTCAAATTTCAATTCAGTCAAAGTAAAAAAAAAACAGGGGGCGTATCCAGACATGCGAGTGAATATGTGAGAAAAGGGACATTTGCTCAAAGTGGGAGTGATTTTAGGTGTGACCTTCAATTATTTCGAATTGCCATCTTCTATACTGGAGATATTGTCTACAATTTAAATATGTCAAAGAAGATCATTACTGAATCAGAAAGCCCATTCTTTGTTTAAAAATCTAAACATATATGACCTTTTTTTCGGACAATTTGCCCTAAAAGTCGACGGACAAATATATTCAATAAAAAAGTGGACATATTTCGTAGAGAGTAGTGTGTAAGAGTTGGTGTGCGGCACACTCGTTCCCGCACATCAAATATGCCGTTGGATTGGTTGTTGAATATTTTTACAATTCCTTCGGTAATGATGATTTAGTTTGATCACCCCTTTAATGGTGCACCATTAAAGGGGTGATAATTTCATGGGAATGCATTCCAAAAGACGGCAGTTTTGAAGCAAATAGCATTATAGAGTACACTATTTTAACAAACCATGGATGCTGTACCACAGTATCAACAGGTTGCATATATCTAAAGTTACGTGAATATGTGGTGTAATAAATTTTTTCAAAATAATTAATGATAGATTCTCTCGTGCTTCAACGCGTCAATTCAATATAAATCATCCAGATGTCGGCATTCACTTCCAATCTTTTAAAGGCCACTATTACAAAGGAATTGAAACAAACTTTCCTGAACATGAAGTGTTTATTGAAAATTTATTGAATGTAAAATAACATGATTTCATTCTTGATGGTTCAATGTTTTGTGGTTGTTGTTGTATGCGTTTGAAAATAAAGTGTCTCTAAGAATTCTAATTTTTAAAATTTTACGTATTATACTCAAACTTAACTTTGGTGAATGATTTAAAATCATTTAGCTGGTGAAAGTCGAGCTTATTGTCGTATATATTGTTATTGTGAGAAAAGGCGCAAAAAGATATAATTAATAAATTTACTGCAATTGACTTTATATTTCATGTCAAGACTTTTACATGTTCACCGGTTTTTTTATTAAGCGTATGGATATGTTATGCGTCACATTATTAGACTAACTCTTGATTTTTTTTACCTTAATTGAACATTTCATCATTTACAAACCAACTCAAGGTAGTGTGAATGAATTGACAGCATGTGGGTTGGCTCTAGATTGAGATCTCTATTTATGTGAAAAGCCTATAATATATGAAGTGAAACAGGTTATATCCAATCTTTGTGGTACATTAAGATTAAATCAGATAACGTTTAAATGTTCATTATTACCTCTTAAAGGTAAAACTAAATATGTTTTGTATATTCAGATAATGTGGTTTCATTACAACACTTAAACAGTGCTGTATTTTTAGGGGAAAAAAAATTTGTTTAAACTAATTTAGATATAAGTTATTGATTTTTATCCCATGTGTATTACCATAATTGTATTTGATAAACTGGTCGGGGTCAAATAAACAATTGTTCAATTTTCTTGAGCTATATTGAGATTTTTTTTACATTTATTTTATATTGAAAATTGGAGGTTGATCATTTAAAATTGTATTACAATTTTCAGCAGTTTTATAATATGTTGAAAGTGTCACTGTATTATTTTGTAGGATTATTTCGTAACTAGAGAGTTTTCATTCGTGGATTTAATACCAGTTGCTTATTGTAATATTGTATTACAGTGATTGACCGCGTGTGTTACTTTTTCCTATTCTTCTCGTCTTAAACATGAATATCAGATGATTCCGATTTTCTTGGAATATTATTGCGTTTTATTTTGTGTGTGCTATTTTTAGATTGCGTAACGACTAAAAGTGAGGCCGCGTTAATGATCCAACTGGTAGTTGACGAATTTCTTTCTTTCTGTTGAGTGATTATGAACAGTTGTGAGTGTGGTTTTCTGAAAATTCGTTCATTTGTTTTTTTGGATTCGTTTTTCTCTTTTGAATTGGTATTTTTGATTTTGGATTGGTTTTTTCTGCGAGCCTAGCTATCAAGATGCTCGTGTGGTCGCAGCCTCTTTCCATCATGGTTTAAGAATTTTTATACATTTTTCAATCTTGGAAGTCCAATTGACTTTTCGTTACACGAGTTAACAAATCTTACTCGTGCAATTCGTAATGCGACCTTAGCTTTGAGGCTTTCGCCGCTACCAGACTTCCTTGGTGTTGCATTCGACCGTCATTTATTTGTGGAGTTGACAAGAGAAGAGGCGAAACCATGTCTTCAGTTGTCCAGTTCAGGTTGCCCAATGCGTCGAGCGATTAGTAGGAAATATGCAAGGGAGTCATGTTCCGTAGCAGTATTTCTAGAAGACAACAACCGGATCACCAAGAACTGTACACCTCAGCTTTTTCCATGGCGGGGGTCTGACGCTGTTTATTTGGGCCATCGAAGATGGGGATTTTCTGCGGCTAGTCCTCAAGATGTTGTCATTACGTTTCCTCCTCGTGATAAGGGTAGTGTAAGTTACTCTATTAGTCTACCAGCCGTTGGGATATTCAAAGTACACATGACTTGTACTGCCCAAACTGACGACTGGATATTTCAAGCTAGTTTTCGGAAAGACATGTCCGTCATTACTGCTACTCAACCTGCGCCAATAATGCTTCGTTCCTTAACGGTGATAGAGAATCCATCTAAAAAAGAATTGACTATAAATCCAACTCCAATATCGTTGGTCGAAGACATTGAATAAAGGTTACTTCAGAGAAACGAAAAAGCTTATCGTGGTTCGATTAGTTATCTATTTAACTTGTATCTGAAATATTGACAGCCATGTAAATGGAAAAGATTTCTTTCAAATATTAATGTAAAAAACTAATATATTAGCGCTCAGTTAAATTTTTTTAAAATAAATTTGATTTCACTGCACTCGGTGTCGAGATGTATCTACATGCATACTGTGAGCCATTATTTTAAAAACTAAAATATTGACTAGGAACAATAATAAACTTGATATTTGAATGTAATTATATGATTAGCTGAACTTCCTTTGGGAAAAATAGTGGGTATATAAGTTTATATTGTAATATTTTTGGGTATAAAATAGCTATATTTACCTTTGTTACTGTTATAGATGTGATTGGATTCACTATTGGTGTGACAACTGCTTCAGAACCGTTCAAGGATGGAGCGAAAACTAAAAGAACCCTTCCTATTTTTGATTCGTCTTTACCTGAACATTGTGAGAAACGGTGAGTATATATGTATACACTTGTAAATTTGTTATTATCTAAACTTACCTGTGATTATTGAAATGCAGGTCTCAGTTATTTTTTGGAATAATTAGATTGGTCTGTTGAATGATCCTCCCAGCCAGCAAGAATAAAGGCCCTTTGTTGGAGAAATGTTGGACCAAGAAAATTTTATTGGTAAATTATTGGTCCAACAGATGACCAAGAAGTGATGTTTGCTGGGCTTATCTAGATGTAGACAAATATTAATTTAATTAATTAATTTTCTCAAAAGAAGAACATCAACATCAATCAAAATGTACTATCGTGAAAGTAATATTTTTAGTGTTTGGTTTTTTTCCATAATCCGTTATACACAGAGCTGTCTCCGCCTTTGGCAAAAGATTTTGACTAAGACAATTCCATTCCTAACCAGCAAAAAGATGGTGGCTTATTTCTTTGGTTTTCAAATCTTGAATATAAAGTTTACATGTCAGCAACTGATTTATTGTCGTTTCACTTTCCATTTAATTTACTGTAGTTTCGCTGGCATAGAACGAGCACTAACAATTTTTTCCACAATTATTTTGACATTGAAGAGTCTCGTATTAATCTTTAGATTTAAAAAATAAACTAGACTTAGCCTACCTATCCGACAGATATCGATATCGATTTGACGGAGCAATGGGCCTTTAAAATACTATTGCCTGTCATAAACTAACAATGCACTCCCAGCCAGCAACAATAAATATTATAATCAATTACCCTATGTAGAAGTGGTTAACATTACATTACTGATGCTTTACACGTATATCCGTTAAGACCACTACGTATGGCTTCCATGTTTCCTCGCATGTTTTAATGCAACAACATTCTAATACCTATGAACGTCGCTCAGTGGCGCGTTGGTTAGATTCTAGAGCGTGACTCGGGAGACAGCAGTTGGAATCCCGAAATCGGTCCAGAATAAAAGAATTTTTAAATGTGTATGCTAATTGTTAAATTACTGTTAACTAGCTGGTAGCAGCCAAGCTAAATTGAACTTGACGAGACTCGGTTCCAATGCCACATCTGTAAAGAGTTTTTCAGCAGACAATTTAATTTAGATCGTCACATCATGTATTTATTTTCAAATTTTTAGGCGTGGCGTGCGGTTTCCAATGGTGAAAATAAAACGCTCAATTTTTTTCCTGGCAATTTTTTTAATCATGGCAAAAAAAAATTTTTCTGCGACAAGTGCGGAGCAGCGTTTACCCGAAAACATAGCCTAGATAAGCATATCAAAAGTAGGTGTAAGGTAATAGGTAAGATAAAAAAAGTAGGTAAATCGTGGATTTTGAGATGTCCATTTTATAAAATAATACTTGCTTCATGCCCAATACATTCTCAATCATATTCTCTCATATTCCCGCATTTACTTAAGCGCCGTCTCTATTTAATAAAACTTAAATAAATTCAGCGCCACCAATGTGGTTGAATAAGAACTGCTGTAACCTACGGGGGTCTACGTCCCAATCGCCCAATTTCTGACAGCCACTGAGCCACATTTACTTTGGAAAAGGCGAGGCTGACACGAGATCATCAACAAGAACTTGTATTGAGTGGACTTCTCAGAGGTTGGTTGCTACCAGTAAATTGACTACAGTAAACCTACCACTAAATTGACTTCTCAGAGGAACCAAGCAATGTTGAACGGGAGGAAAGATAAAGAGAAAGATGAGGAAGCGAGAGGTCTGAGGCAGGTGTAGGAGAAACCGAAGGAGAAGAGCCGGTGAATGAGAAAAGATCTATTTAACATTTTTAACACATCTCATGAAGGACGAAAGACATCAAGAAGTCATTAAGTGGTTTGTCTTTTAGTTTCATATTTATAGACGTAATAGACCTCGAAAAAGGATTAAAATAATCCGAATGGCGGCATAGGTGTTTGAAATAGGCTAAGTTCGCGCCGGAAAGTGGTGCAGAAAAAAAGTGGTCTTATAACCGAATTGGTCTTATAAGTAAGTGGTCTTATAATCGAGGCGGCACTGTAATTGGGACAAAATTTGTAACATCAAAATCCCAGAACCTTTGTCCCAATCTGTCAAAGGCAAAGGTGGGGTGTACATGCAGACGAACACCATTAGAAGGCAACCGGTAGATTTTACTATAAGCCAATTACGAGATATGGCACAAGAAACAAAGTATGTTGAACCGGACAGTAACGAACCTGAAGTTCTCGAAAAATAATTTTGGTCTATTACCAAACCAAACGAAATGCAGCCAATTTACGGAACTATGTTTCTTGCAGCCTGATGGACGACAATCTTAAGGAATGGTATATCTAATAAATTATCATAATTTGGCATGTACAGATCTTATAGTTTCATTATTCTTTTGTGATGTAGGAACATTCAAAATCTCTACCAAATTTTAGGTGACGTTGAACCAAAGCTTGAAGGAATCCACAAGCCCTTCCTCTACATCGGTATGTGGAGAACCAGATTTGCTTGGCAGAACGAAGACTACAATCTAGGAAGGGTGAGCTAACTACATCATGGAAAACCGAAAACTTGGTATGGTGTTCCACCGAAAGATTCTGAAACTTTTGAGTAGCTGGCCAAAAAACTCTCTCCCAAAGAATTAGAAAAATGTCGAGCCCTCATAAGGTTTTTTTTCATATCAGTCTCATAGTATTTGATTCTGATAAAAATGTTTTCTTTTTCCTCTAACTTACAGGCACAAAGCATACATTATAACTCCCTATATCCTTCAGCAAAATAAAGTTCCTTTCTCCGAGCTGAGCAAAAGGAATGTGAAATTTTGATCATCTAACCCAACACGTACCATTCCGGCTTCAACAATGGCTTCAACATTGCTGAAGCTGTAAATTTTGCGACAGGGGACTGGGTGGCACTTGGCAAGAGTGCTATCCTGTGCAGCTGTGACACTTACAAAGCCAAAATGCCAGTTATAGATTTAAAGAACCTTATTGAAGCTGAGTTACCCCCCGTCGTCGTAGAAAGATCTTCCTAGGCCACCATCGAAACCTTCTACTGATGACGAGGAGGAAGGGGTTCGGGAACTCAGGTAAGATTTATATTTTATATCAGAACGCGATTATCTAACTTTTTTTTGTTCGCAGGGAACAAATCCCACAAGAAGAGGAGCCATGCGATCCCCCCGTATACATGGACGTGCCTCAAAGTGATGATAGGTAAAAACTATATTTTTTTAAAATTACTTTATCCACAAGAATCAAAAGGAGCAAACACCTTTTATCGCGAACACGAACACACACGCGAACAAACATTGGCAATTGGCCAGAAAATCCGTTTCCCAAATGTGCCCTCAAATATCAGAGAAAGAAGCAGAAAAAGCATGCCGCAATTCTGCAAGAGAAACGTGCAGCTTGGGAATTGGGTAAATATTTCTCATTCTACAACACTTCTTATATAATCTAATTTTCATATTAACATTTCAGAAGGTTAAATGTCTGGATGCAGATACTGGCTAAACTGTTAAAATCCCATAGTAGGGAAACTTTTAATCCCCAAGTGTCTCCCACCTTTAGGTGGGAACCGAGGGCTTCTACCGATTTATCGGACTGATAAGGAGGAAGTGACTTTCCCCCAAGTGCAACTTTGAAACATTTAATTTTTTAGTTCATTTTTCCACCAACAGACGGCTATGGAAAAATTCGAGGGGGCGGTAGAAAATCAGGAAAATAAGAAACTAATTCAAAAAACAAACATCATACATAGGAAATATGGACAATTGTTTTAGGCCATTTAATAATTAGAAATACTCACATCATTAACATCAATACAAAAACTTAAATGGAAAAGGGTCCAATATTTCAACACAGAATTTCTAACCACTGTTAAAAACCGCCACTAGAGGGCACTAAAAATCAAAACAAAAACTAAGGAAAGATGAGGTAACTCTTTACGAAAATGCCGAAAGAATTCAAAACGGAAAGAACATTCTAAATATACTGAGGAGATAAGTGAGATAATAGTAAAAAAGTTTCGGAAAAAACTTTGTTTTCCCCTGAATATTATGTAATAGTCATACGTATTTTACAATGACTGTGGCCATAACTATGAAGCTTACAAGACATATTTTGTTCCAAATGACACGAAGGGCTGGCGCGTAAGCACGATTTCATTTTATTTCGTATTAGGCCAGTGAAGAAAGAAGAGTGGAGAGAAGGGCCATTACATCAAGAGGTTCTTCCTTTCCAGGTTTGGTAGTACTGTGATCCTTATTTTCTTTTGTCTCTTGTCACTTTTCGGCTCTTCCAGACGGGTAAAATATATATTGGTTTTTTTCTTCTTCAAACTTTTCTCAGTTTTCCTTTAGGCGCTTATTTATATTTATATAGCAAATTTACCCAGAGAGACGTCCCAATATTATTGTTTCTTCTCCCAGTGATTTGACAATTGGTAATAAGCGGATTGAGAGTCGTTGCGTTATACTGGACCTCAAGGGCTTCGTAGAAAAAGATACAAAGACATATACCTTTTCCCAGACCAGAACATTTTACCTTTCATTGGCCCATATTTTACTGGGACACAAAAATCAAATAAGGAAGCGACGTTTTCATTTTGACTTGAGCTGATTTAGATTAAAGTTGACGGAGAAAAAAAACTCCCAGTCTTGTATTATGATTTTAGCTCCCACCATTTGGGCACGAAATTCTCCCAAACGAAACAACTGAGGATAAGAGTAGCGCCCTGTGCGTCTTCCTTTTTGATAATCCAAGTAAGTGACTTTAGTTGTCAAAAGTTTGAGGCTTTTAGTTATAGCGCTGATGCCGACAAGTTTATATTGATACGGAACTAAAATATAATCTGGCATAGAATATCATCCGGCATCCGGCATAGAATATCAACCCGTACTAGACGAGTTAAGTTCGATCATGTCTTTGGCAGGAAAGGCATTTTTAATGTACAGTACCCACCCGAAATATGCGTACAGCAGCCCGAAAACGCGCCGTTTAACACGGGTGTGTGTGGCGCAACTGGGTCGGGGGGAAAAATTGCCCTGGGGCCTAAACATTTTTTTACGAACTTGCAAAAAATAGATAATATAAAAACAAAATCTAGTTTAAGAAAAAAAATAAGCTCCAAGTGGCATACCAGTCCTTCACTGAAAATTTTGTGCGTCGAAATATGTTTACAAAATTTTTCAGCGAACGACGGTCGCCATTTACTCCCCATGTATTGATACAAAAATGGGGCTCGTCGTAAAATAGTGCCCGCGGCAAAGTCGTAGGTGAAAACTATCTGTAATTATTTTCATTCAAACCCAAACATCCTTATCTTTAAGTTTTTTACCCTATATAATTTTTTAGAAACGTTTAAAGTATCGGGAAAAAATGCAATAGTAAAACCCGATGGATTTGAGCCAGCCGACGATCGCCTGCAATGCAGCCTATAATCCGCCGGCAAAATCTTGGGGGATTTCGCCCCCCATACTAGTATTCTTTTTTTCCGATATTAAAAACGTTTCTAAAAAATTATATAGGGTAAAAAACTTAAAGTTAAGCATGTTTGGGTTCGAACGTTTTACAATGATTTCATCATCAATTCTAAATTTGCAGCGATTCTTACTATTAGTATGAGGTTGAGGAGTACACTGGACGAGGTTTGACTCTAATTTTTCGAGTCCTTGACGATTCCAACTCTTCTTGCGCTTTTCGTTTTGCCTCAGCTTTCCTCTCCCTCCTTATCTGCTTTATTTCATTTGTATTTTTGGGTACTTTATCCATCTCTTGCCGTCTTCTGTTCCACTGCGATTCTTCTCTTAAACCTGCCGTGACCTTAGTCTCATGCTTATCACTTACTGCCTCACTCTCGGTTGATCCTTTTTTCGTATACCGCGTCTTATGTCGTGAATACACAGGGCTGCACTCGATTCCAGTTTCACCCGAAGAAACAAAAAATTACCTATCCTGGGGCCAAGGAATTCGAGCTATATTTTACATACGAAATTGAAAATGTTGAATCACTCAACAAGTATTCAGCTGTGAAGTTCAACACTACTTTTTCATTGTCTACCTCCGTCTAGAAGTTGTTGTTTGTTTGTTTCGTACAGGTGGGCAGATTTTGCAAACAAAAGAGAAGCGATTTCGCCCATGCCAACGTCGAAAAGACGCTGTATCTCATGGTCAATGAAATGTGAATAAGCCGCCTTGCATTCTATACGTTTCCTATCAATTTTGTTTATGAAACTTGAATAAAATACTTAGTTTACATAATAACAATCTAGATGAGTTGTAATCTGAGTTTAGCTTAATAGCTTGGACAAAAACGCCTCGAATTTCGAAGTCTGTTTTTAAAAGTACCGCATTGCCGCACGTACCGCGGTAAATTACCGCGGTATTTACCGCACTACCGTACCGTGGTACTTTTCTTGAAAACCAAAAGTACCGCTACCGCGGTAGATTTGAAAAGTACCGGACCCAACCCTGGTGGAGGACAGCAGTGGATTTATTGATCCATTTCCAAAGCATTGGAAAATACTGATTCAATTAAATTCAACATTTCTAATTGGCAATTATTTATTCGATTATCATCAGTTGACTTCCACGTGGTCCGCCCATACACGGATCGAGACAATTTCGTAGCATTTCTCACAGGTAATGAAAATTCCTTCTTCCTGGTCGTATGGTAAGGTATTTTGAAGTGGGACCTGAACAATCACGTTCCCAGCCATCCTCTATTATACACAGTGCATTGGAACTTTTTTAAAAAAGGTAAAAGTTCCAGTTCCGATCCAGCGCCGTAAGAGAACATGGGGGGGCGGGGTTTAGCCATACACACAAAAAGGTATCTCACTATATTTAAAATAAGGTCCAGGGAAAAAATCTTATAAGACATTTGAATTTTTTTTACGATTGCCTGCTCCTTTGGGTTGCTCGGCCAAAAAATTTTGGTGTCTTCCGACCATTAGACAAGTAGCTGGAATATTTTTAAAAAGACACATCCCGAAACAAAAGAGGGCATATTTTGAAGGGGAACCTCAATTCTGTTTTTATTAAATTTGTATTTTTAGTCAAGCGTCTCGTCTTTGTGAAACTGACACATTGTGTTCAATCTTTTTCATTTTTGGGATATTTTATCATTATTATTTGCTTTTTAAAATTGAGAAAGTCTCTTTTCTGTGTCTTTTTTTAATTATTCTGGGTACTTGTCTAGTGGTCGGAAGACAACATAATTTTTTTGCCGAGCACCACAAAGAGCCAGGCAATCGATGCAAACAATCAGATTTCTCGTAATATTTTTTCCCGAGACACAATTTCAAATGGAGTGAGGTACCTTTTTGTGTAGAACGCTAAACCCCGCCTCCCCATGTTCTCTTATGGCGCTAAACACAGTTTGTAAAATTTTCGACTTTTCTGTCGTTTTTTACCAACATAGCCGCAAGATACATCGGCCGGGGTTTTAAAAAGGACTATTTTTGTTACAATCAATAAAGTTCTTTTGAAAACCCCAGTGTACTAGCTGCTTCCCACCAAAAAAAATAATTTTCATAGGGCGCCCTGACTATTTTATCTTGTCAGGCATCGATAAACATTTCTTTTTTTATTTTAAGATCATAGCTCTTCCATTGAGACACATTGAAAAAGATAGCAGTCTCGATGAAAACGATCTCTCGTCGTATAATGCAAAACGAGTTCGAGGGATCGAGAAGGAGGTTGTGCTGAAGGACCTTGAGGATTGGGCTGGGGTGTAAGCGGGAAAAAGAGAAGAGAGATGCCAGAATCCGATGTCGTCTCTCTACCCCACACGGATGCGAGTGGGGCGAGAGAGACAACATCGGAAGGCGGAAGTTCTGGCTTTGAAAATAATGCGATGTCTGATTTAGATGATAGTCTTAGATGATATATGATGTAGCCATTTTAGTTTTTTGAGGAGTAGGCTCGCACTCTCGCGCTTGTCTCTGCGCAAAATGAGCCGGGCGGTTGCATTCATTTCATGTTTGCATTCAGGAAACGACGAATGCGGGCAATGAGCCTAATTTTGCTGCACTTTTAACTTGCTGCTCCATTGTTAGCCCA
The DNA here is from genome assembly GCA_022539655.2 of Ceriodaphnia dubia. Classification (NCBI taxonomy): domain Eukaryota; kingdom Metazoa; phylum Arthropoda; class Branchiopoda; order Diplostraca; family Daphniidae; genus Ceriodaphnia; species Ceriodaphnia dubia. Next base: position 5,390,096 of record JAKUCG020000139.1, on the reverse strand, counting down.
GAGTCGAATAAGACCCCGAGGTTGCAACACTTGGTTACGGGAGAAATCGCCGAAGGGCCAACTGTTAGCGAGGTATCAAGGAGGAGGTCGAGTTTGTTTTTGGGCGCAGCGATGAAATAAACCGTCTCATCAACGTTAAGTTTTACTCGGTTTTCGAGGTAGAAGCGCTCACAGTTGAGACACCATGTGGAGAGAAGAGAGAGAGAGAGGTGGTTTCAAACGCGGCCGACAAAACAAGAAGGAAAATTCAACACAGTAGTCATTATAGTGCCACCTAACTAGAAAATCTGGAACAATTCAATGGATGTCTGAGCCCACTTCTCTAGTGTGGACCAGACTTCTGTATTGCAAGTTTTCCTTTTTTTCCTCTCGGTTTTGGATCTCTAGGTTTGGTTCTTCCCGTGCAAGGACTAGACATCCAACTTTTTAAATTTTATCTGGAATCATTTTGAATTCTTGTTTTTTTGTGTTAATTTCTTTTTAGTTCTAAATGAGTCGGAAAATTCAATTAGATTTAGATTTTTAGTTTTGAAACTAAATTGGGCTTCAAAGAATGAGGAACAATTCGGCTAGTAAAAGACTTGGGGTGTTTACAGTATGTAGTTTCTTACAACTCTTTAGAATTTGTTATTAATGATGTCTTGTTATTGCTTTTATCAGAGAATCTAAAAACATGTCCCCTGTTAAAGAGTTTACCACTCTACAAACTTAAAGACAAGGCACTACAGATTGAAAAAACTTGTTACACTAGCTGAAAAGCTGTTTTCCGACACAGAAGTTGAGATCACAATCTTCGCAGCTTTTCCCAATCCAAAACCATTGCCAACATACCAGCTCAAAGCTGTCTTCCCTGAGGCTGAGAGACTAACATTAGTTAGTTAATTCTAACCTGAATTCCTCGGCAGATGTAGATGATGTAGTGGTCACGCCATCATGCACTGTCGCCCGGCGTTATTCGCCCGTTCTCGGCTCCTACACCCGTCGAACCTGCCGTGTCCCTACCAACTCCTGTTCCACATGCGGCAACTTCCAGAAGAGAAGTTCAAAAAAGCAGTTCCAGCTCAAATGGGCTTTTGGTTACAGGGATATAGTTAATCAAATGTATGAGCGGTGTAACTAATTGTAATCCATAACATCTTTATTAACGATTTAGATTATGGGCGCAAGAAAAATGTGACGAAAAACAATGGCGACGCTATATTGAAAACCATCACAGGAGCCTTAAAATGCCTGTCTGCCCCAGAACCAGTTCAGCAGGTTCCAAAGAAATAAAGGGTTGCCGATGACGACAATCGATACATTGACTATTGCACGAGATTTGTTGCAGAACTTGCAGTTGCCTCGTCGCAAAACAATACAAATTAGAATGAAAATGCTTTTCGGTAATAGCTCAACCACGCGGAATTTGTGTTAAAAAAGTTTTTACTGTCGATCGTGTTTTAGTTAAATTACTCTAAATCGCTCTTCAGATATTGTCGAGAAGGAAATCAAAATAAATGTTGACAATAGTTATAGCTGTTCTCCTTTTATTTCTAATTGAGCAAGTCTCAGTAGCACGAGTAGAGGATGTATCAAGGGTCGCCAAGAAAATCTTCTGTGTCCGCCTAGTTACGCGGGGAGTAGGACGGGAGGCGGGTAGGAAGGAAATTATCCAGGGAAATGGCTGCGTTTGCGAGTTTCTCAACATTTTCTGAATCGTCGATGATCTCGGTTTTGAGAAGCCTCCGCCGCCCAGCACGGATTCCGAAAGCGTTTTCAATAACTCGCCTCGCCCTTGACAATCTACAACTGTTTGCGGTAATGGAACTGATCGAACTATTTACAAGAAAAGAGTTACAATGAAATATATACAGTTATACACCTATAGTTGTAGATTATCTTGAATTGAGACAACGATCAACATCTGACTCCGGGGTATTGCAGCATCAAGTTTTGTCTTAGGGGAAAGCCTTCATCACCAACGATGAGTCGATGATCTAGGGTAATGTTTTATCAGAGCTCGGTAGTTGTCTTGGAGGGGGAATGCCCAGTTTTCCACTTTCCATACGTTGGTAGAATTGTGAATTGGCGAAAATGCCTCTGTCACCCTCACGGCCCAACGCACCAAAATCGATGATCGTAAAGCGATACTTGGAATTGTCACACATTACCATAAAGACAATACTGAAATAGTCTTGTTGTCTGCAGTCGCAGAAGTCTGATCCCAAGTTTGCCGGAGCTTGAATGCGAATGGCACCAATGCAGTCTGGGAAGTCCCTAAGACGGCCAAAGTCTTCTGCGATTGATGTCCAGCCATCAGTAGTTGGGTCGGACAAATAATCCGGAGCTAATACTTCGTAAATATCCCGACAAGTTTCTCTAATGGTAACAAAACATGTAGAATGGCCAACTAGGATTCCGAGTAAAAACGAAAGCATGGACTCTCCAGTATACCTTCCCGTCATTGAAAAAAACATTAGAGAATTGTTCCAGATACGGTAGAAGATATAACTGATCCTATTTACAATGAACCCAAATACAACTTGAATAACTATTTTTAGTCATTAAAGATAACGAAGAAATTGAACCAGAAACTAACAAAAACCCATTAGAACCTTCATCAGATACAAAAAAAGAAAAAATTGAAACAGATAAAGATCCGTTAGAACTTTCAGATACGATTAACGAGGAGGTCGAATCAGAATCCGAAAGCGACCCTTCAAAACTTTCAGATACAGACAACGATAATAATAATATGATAGCCCCAACAATCGAAGATGATTGGCAAAATTTTGCGACAGCTAATACAGTGGTCATTAATCTTAAAGCTGTTGCTTTTAAAAGGTAAATTCCAGAATTTACCTGAGAATTAGATAAAGGTACAACAATAAACGAATGGTTTAGACAAGCAGATCAAGTTTCTGTAACCGCTAATTGGAATGATAATCAAAAGCTTCAATTTTACCAAGATGGGATAACTAATCAGCGGTAAATTGTAACGAAACTATGCCAGCAGATTTTTAAAGAACGAGGTCAATATATACAGTTTGGAAACAAGAATTAATAATTGGATTACAAGATGCTAGTGTTTAAAATATGAGAAAAGAACAGTTTAATCATTTACATCAAAGGTCAATGGAAAGAATTCGTGACTACGTATTGATAACATGTATAAGGTAGCTTCTGGAGAAGATGTCACTAATACAAGCCATTAGACAAAAAGAAGATAAGAAGAAAGAAATGTTCAGTGTTTGGAACGTCAACACGTGACGTTGCGTCAAATTTTACGTTTGACGTGAGTGGAATAATCGGATGACGTTTGACGTCGTGGTTTTTAAAATTTGGCTTCAGAGCACATTTAAGAGCAGATTGAATCTTGCTTTTACAACTAGTTTCAACTTCTGTGCGTTATAAAATGTCGAATACTGAGCAAGAAGAAAGCACTTGGTATGAAAAGGAGATATTAGACTTTTTTTTAACTAACCTTGGAAGTTATACAGAAGTTTTCCTATGATACGAATGCGAGCGAAATATTGCGTAAGGAGATTCTATGTAAACTGGGAGAAGAGTGGATTCATGCTATAAAATTCGTGAAAGGAGAGCGAAAACACTCCGCCATAAGACGCCGTGTTAAAACCGGCAAAACAGGGGGGTGTTCAAATACTTTCCGTGGGTACTGTATGTCTGGAAAAATTTCTTGGAATCAAATTTTTGGAGGTTGGAGAGAGGTTGAGAGTTCAAAAACCTTTGGACACTGTCCATTAGTAGTTCTTGAACTACAAACTAGGGGGATTTAATTATTTTGAAATTGGCCTCTCTTAATCATCTTTGTCAGTCCGGAGCGATTTTTTTGTTACATACTGTACCAGAGACCATAGAGATTAGAAACACAACGTTAAAAAAAGGGGCGTTCAAGGACGTTTGAAGAGCTGCGATACTAGCGACAGCCGTGGCTGTACCAAAGTACTTTAAATTTTTTTAATGTGAGAAAACTCTGTTATTAACTAAAAATAAAACGATAATTCCCTTTTTATAAACGTGTACATTAAAAAAAATATTTAATAAAGCCAGGATACTTATTTATTGATTTGTGACCTACTGTCTCGAAAATGACAACAGTGTTGGTAAAATGAAGGATGGCAACGTTTAAGGCAGGCCAAAATGTAAACAATGTTTACCAAAACAGTACTTAGCTCAATTTTTAAACTTAAGAGATGTAAATTGTGAACAAGTTTCAAGAGTTGATTACGTTTTGAAGTGGTCGTTTGTGAATATTCATTAAATACAAGAACATACGATTTGCACCGAATAGAAAGGTATTGCTCGATGATAGTACGTGTTAATGTTATGAAATGATCATCTTCGTTTTTGCACTTCAATGTAGGAAACAAACTATCATAATTCATTACCAGTTCAACGAAACTGGTCAATAGCTTGATGAGGTTTGGCTGTGTTGGTATCGACATACTTGCCATTACCTGTTCCTCAAAGACTTGTTCACATACTCTGAGAATTATAAACACAGAACGAGATGATTTTATAAGGTTACCTCTATCTTTCCTAACTATAAGGTTGCAATCCTCAGGTAAAATACAATCTTCTGGACTACTCATAAGGACTTTCGTGCAATTTTGGCAAGTTACCTGTGGACTTACTTTTTTAACCACGTACCCACATACATAGGAAAGACAATTGCTGATAATGTTACTTGAATCATCCGAGGATTCGTCAATAAAGTATTTTGTCAAATCTTCGGCTGAAGATAAAGTTAAAAAGTCGTCATGGTCCACAGGTAGAACTGAACAGTTTCCATGTATCGAGGCGTCGACTCCGTTATCGGCTACCATTAGAAGTTTTCGAAGGATGTATCGAAACTAATTAAAAATTTTTAGATCCAGGGAATACAGCCAACTTTTCAAAACAAATACTTGAACCGTGTCAGGATTGTTGTTTTCCCCACATCTTTGGCGTATTCGGCTAAAGAAATGTTCCAAAAAATCTTGTTGAGTGAAGTAAGTAAAAAACGCTTCCAATGGTTTCTCTTCTCTAGTTAACAATTCAGTTGCAAGTCCGATTGTGGACATTATTGTGGCGCAGAAACCTATGATGCAGGTTTTCCTCAAGCTTTTGGAGATTAATATTCCAGTTAACAATTTTAGTGCTTTTAGGAATTCACCGAAGTCCTTTAATGTAATGTTTGTCTGTTTTAATCCGCTCCAGAACTTTAGTTAAAAAGCCTTCGCCACATTCGATGGCGCGGATTTGGTTATTAAGAGTTCTTGGATGCGGAAGGTTAAACCATTTGCACAAATTAAGATAACCTAGGTTTAAATTTAAAAAGTAAAAGATTTTATAGCTCCTCTAATCAACTAAATACGGCAATAGAAAAAATTACCAGCATTCGAGTAGAAGCTTTGGACTTGTGAGAAATTTTTAACATCAGGACTGTACTGGACGTGGTACTTATTTTGATTATGATTTGATAATGATTTATTTTGATTATCTATTTCATTTTGAAATATTGCTTTGGCTACCGAGCTCATCGATTGGATTTTTTCTTGAATGTTCTTGTATGTTGCGCTTTCTTTTAGTAAAGCCATATCTTCTCTCTTGGTGTCAACAAGAGACTGTTGAAGCATTTCACATTGTGTTTTTAGTTGCTCATTTTGTGATATGAGCATATCGATTTGCCGTTTGAATAGCGGGGCATCTAGTGGAGGTGCTGCGTATGTATGGTCGTAGTGATTTTGTTGGTTTTTCTGCCTTTTCGAGAGATCTCGGAACTGCAATTCCAATCTCGGAATCTGTTTCGTCTCATGCAACTTTTCCGTAGCCAATGAAGTCACTTCCACCTCAAATAAAGTCAATTCCATATCCAGTGAGGCACTATCAACTGCACTGGCTTTTCCCGTAACTCGCTTGTTCCACAAATGTTTCGCCGTTTTCGGCTTCTCAGACTTTACGATATAACACAGTGGAGTAATTTTAACCCTCTTTTTACAAAAATTCATAAGAACGTCGCAAAATAATTTAACTGGTTATTGTGTCTTCATTTTCTTTGTTTGGCTAAGGCGGATTTTTGTTTTTAATGCTCCACATTTGCCTTGCTTTTTCCTCCCGCATTAGCACATGCTGGTAAACATGATTAAAGCTGAAAAATTGCAAATAAAATTTGAATGTAGTAAATTGGTTATGTTTTTTGTAGCCACACTTAATATTTAGTCGCAGTCATTTAAATTGGATTTACCTTTCAACAGTTGCTTTGGCTGCCTTTGATACCTTTTCAGCCTCCAGCAGTTTCAAATTAGCAATACCCTCATCAGTTTTCAGATACAGTTCTTGCTTTATTCTTTCTCTTTCTTTCTCCGCTTCCTTTTGCATCTTCTCAAGTATTCCTCTTTTCTTCCGCACTTTTCTTTCCTTTGCTCTCATCTTAATTTCCATATCCTTTTTCTCTCTTTCTCTTTTTTCTTCTTCTGCTTCTTCTACTTTCGTTTCTTCTATATAGATTAATGAATCGTGTAACTGGCTAACGAATTTGTCAGATGGCACATAAAATTCCATAAGCCTAGACGGATCTTAATTATTTGAATTAGAGCCCATGATAAAAAACTAGAGGACTAAGAGAGAAACGAATTGGTACTACCTACTAGGTCACGAGCAGTCTCAAAATTGAAAAGCAAGATGGCGAATAAGATGGTTTACGCTTCCTGCTGCAACGGCCGGCCAAAATATTAAGCAATCTTCTTACGTGTCACTGGACCGGATCCCCTTCAGCGACACCACCCCATTGCAACTTATTATGGACGAGTGGCTCTGATAACTAAATTCCAGCCACCAGATCATAAGTTCATCTAGTAAAGTATTCCCAATTTCTATCCTTTCGCGCCTTGTGGGTACCCCGACGTCAAAGAGTTAACTTTCTTGGTAGTTTGAACTCGAAATTACTATTACGTAACTTGGTGACCGTTTTCGATGCTGACGATTTATCGGCAGACCCCAGGCAGCACCCGATATCTCCCAGATATCCCCGTATTGTCTGCACGTCCCCCAATGATCCATATCCAATACTTGCCGGATAGATATCTAGTGGATGTATTTTTTCGACTTGTTAGGAATATTTATATATGATGTCGCACAGATATCTCGGTAATGTCTATATTGTGACGGAGTTTAGAAATGTAAGAATCGCCGCCATGAGTTCCCAGCTAGCATGCCTTTATTGGGAAAATGTTTCCCCCCAAGAATATTATTGGGCCAACAATCAACTTATTGGAGTAAAACTGGACCCATAATTTTGGCCAAAATTCTCAAACTCAAGTTTATCTGATACGTCCAATCTACCGATAATTTTTGTCGTAATGTTTCCCCAATTTGTTACCCTCTTTTGATGTCTATCATAATTATAAATATTTTTCCAATATTGGACAATTATATATCTTTGTCGATCCATCGTGATCCATCCACGTAGATCGTGTATTACGCATTTAATTATCCTCCAAATATTTTTATGTTATTCATGGGACTTGAATCTAAGAAATCTGGACATCAGAGTAATGTGGAACACGCATTCCACTATAAGCACACAGTTTTTTTTCAATTTTTCAATATTTGAATACCCTTATGATTCGGTTTTATAAAGCAATTGCAATTTGAGAATCAAAACTTATGCGCGAAATAAAACGCGATTGACGGAGCACTTAAAAGTCACATTCAAAAATAAAACTCAGTGATTCAATAATTTGTATTTTGAAAATATCGAATAGGGAACAAATTTATAAACAAATTATACTTTTTTCTTATTATCTGGACGACCGCGGCCCTCTCTGTGACAAGTAATACGCTGTCAGGATGATTCGTATAAGTAGCTCACCTTTAAAAAAACCACTAGTTGGTCGATATGATCTCAATGCAACTCTGGTAGCCAAATAGGATGAACGTCCGACTCATATGTCAGAGCTCTCGGGTTCGATTCCCGAATTCGTCAATACTTGCTACTAAATAGAAAGAGCTGTGAAGTTACTCCTACGGCAAATTAATTAAATATTTTACCAATTCTATTGGAGAAATATTATTCCGTATTTTAAATTTTATCGGAAACCAATAAATTTTGGTGCAAAAATTATTTGGGGAAATATTCGTTCCAACTATTTTCCCAATAAATTTTTTGTCGGTAAATTTTATTTCCCCAACATATGACCAATATGCTATGCTAGCTGGGTTGTTGGCATAATCGATGATTCTCAGTCACTTCTTTATCATCGTTAGAGCAAGCTAGGAAGCAAAATAAAGAGCATGGAGGAGTTGACTGATTACCAAGCTACGGAAGTTGTAGAAATCCGCAAAGTGCTAGCGGCTCTCGAAGGTAAATCGATAGATGATTTTCTAATTCTCTTTTACTAATTTTTATTTACAGTTATTGAAGGCTATTTGAGTAAGCATGGAGATGTTGAGGCCATGTCACCTTTGCGACAAGAAATGTCTGCAATTGCGGAAAGGATGCGTTGGCCTGAATTGCTCGTTCAAGCCCAGTTTGAATACTACATCCGCAGATACCACTACAATATTGCAGCAGGTAAAATCGTTATGATTATTCGTTTAATATAGCCTATTAACTGTTAATTCTTCTTATATTAAAGACGAAACGGGACCTACATGTAGGACACTGCCAAACGGACAAAAGTCTCATTACAAGTTTCCAAAAGACCAAAGTTTCGACTCAACTGTAAACTGTTACGACAATGTATGTGTTGTCTGTATTTTTTATTTGAAACATGGGGTGTAAATAAAATAGACTTGCAGGCTAACTGATCAGCTATTTGTATTTGAACAATCCACAAAGTTGAACATTTCCAGATATTAGAGAATAATATAAAGGAAAAATTTACGTAGCTTTATCGTGTGGCAGTAGTTTGGAAACAACAAATGAGGTCTCATTTTCAATAAAAGAAGGGACAATGAATCCTTTACAAGTTAATTGTGCTATCGGCCAGTGTTGGAGACCACTTAGATTTTTAACTTTGTAACAGCCAAGCATACTTGAGGCAAGTGGATAATCAAAAAAACTTATCTTTTCTATGAACTTTCTTCCAATTAAAATAATGTTACCTTCGGTTTGCACAAAATTTTCAATTAATACAACACTTTGATCCAACAAATAAGCACAATTATTGGGTTTCTTGCAAGTTAGGCGCCAGTTTTTAAATACAATTTGAAGCAACTGAGTTCCCGAAATCCCGGGAATCAATGGCCCGTCAAAGTGTTGGAAATGTTGTGGTGACACAGGCTGCGTCCCAACAATAAAGTCTCTAGCTAATGAATTAACTTCAATTTCTCCGAGTCTTTTAACTATTTGAGGCAGGGGTTTGGCGCTTTTTCTAACAAGATTCTTCACAACTTGCAAATTGTTTTCGAATTTATACGCACTGTAATAGTCAAGAGCTCCATAAAGTCGCACATCGCTAGTCAAATAAATGAGATTGTGAATGTTGTACGAGAGAAATTGTTTCCCATAAAGTTTCGCCGAGTCTTTTACAAAATTACGCAACAGTTGTTCGCAGTAGTCAAGATAGCTAGGAATACCGCAAGTTTCTTCGTTTGACAACAATTTCATGGCAACATGAAAACCCAAGAAATGCTTGTAAATGTTATCTGATAAAATACCGCGAAGGAGTACTGGGCCGAGGTACAGTTTGAGCATTCGAAAACAAGTGGCTTTCCAGCGATCCATTAAGTCAAGTGGCCCTAATTTTCGAGTAAAATCGTCAGGAATATATGGACGACACGCTTCGATTCTCTTTGAAAGAACTTCGCGCATAAATTTAGATAGTTTTACACGTTCATATTTTCCTTTCGTCCAACTTTGCCATAGTTTCCTGTTTGCTCCCAGATCAGTCAAATGCATACTCTCTACAGGGAATCCAGCGACCATGTCAATTTTCAAATTGCAAATAATTGAAACTGAGTTGTGATGATCCTTCTGCAATTGCTGTCGAAAAGAAGAATCGGTTCGAAGTGGGGCGTTTAAGTCAGGGTAAATTACTCGACCATTTCTCTTGTTTACATTGGGCGTGTAGTATTCTCCTACACACGTACACTTCGTGCAGCCACAATACGCCATATGCCCTTTGACGCACGAGATAAAAGCTATAGCAGGCGCGTCGCATATAAATGACTTAACCGAAACAGAAATTTTGTTGTCCTCAAAAAGCAAACCTTCGTTTTGTAATTTAACCAATTCAGAAACAAACAATTGCAAGTAGTCATTGGCACACTGTGGTTTTGTGTCACCATGGTAAATGCCTATGGGAAATGGAGTGGCTTCTTCGATTCCATCAACAAGTCCTAGGATAGGCCAAAATTGACTATTTGTGCTTTTAGTCAATGGAATACCATCGATGCTGACTTTGAGTTTACAATGGCCCATGTAGCAAATGAAGTCTCCCCACATCTGATTAGTGTCAAAAGACATCAAATGGTGCAAAATGACCTCAAATTGATGTCATTTTGCACCATTTGATGTCTGTTGACACTAATCAGACACTAACCAGATGTTGGCAGACTTCATTTGCTACATGGGGGGTTAAGACATGACTAAGCTTCACAGTGTGAATACAACGCGTTATACCGTTAGCTACACCAAAATGAACGTAGGATCCAGGTGAAATAGAAACAGAGACTACTTTGCGAACAGTTTTTAGTAATGTTCTATAGTCTTTTGGCAGAAAATCCAACCCTGGGTAACTCTTTAGGACATGCAACAACTCGTTTACGTGGGTTCTGGGAATATTACAATCAATAACCCAATTAGATAAACGTTCTTGGAATTCCCGATTAATAGTGTCGTTCACAGACACAGATGGGTCACTTTCTTCGTCCAAAAAGACGCAATGTTGATGGGAGTCTTCATTATCCACAGTACATTCTTCCATACCACTGTCCTCATCGTAGGAATCCACACAACCACTCGACACATCACTATCTTCGTAAGTACCATTGAACTGTGACGTTTGTTCGTTAACCAACACTGGTTCTGGATGTTTAGCAGGATTTTCTTCGACAGTTGGAAGTGAATTATGTTGTTGTCGAGTAGCTTGTAATGACTGCAACGCAGCTTTCAATCGCCTTTGTTGTTGTTTTGGACCAACAATTAACTTTAAAGTACGTTTCCCCATTATGTGAGTACTCCAGGAAAGAAACAAGTACACCAATTCTGATGATTCAAATCTAGAAATTTAAGGAGAAACATTATTCAATAAGTTGTAGTTTGGTAATTTGCATATAAATTTATAGAAGGTAATGTTCAGTAATAAATAATCATGTGAGTGAAATCATCGAGTTAGTTGAAAAGTTTTGCTTACCTCAAAATTGGTTAAGTTCCATGAAAAATACAACACGAGGACGACATCTATTTTTCAGGTAAATGACACCTGAAATTAATATATAATAATATGAAGTGGTGAATAAGTAACGGAAGTCGATAGGCTAATCATAACTCTAGGGACACGCACACTCACATAAAAATAGCTTTGCTCTCCACTCATGCCAACAAAAGAAATAAGGCAATGAATACATGAAACTGTTACTTACCGTGAGAGTTACTGATATCGTATTCTGAAGAAAATATAAAGGAAACCAAAAGGTCTAGTTGCCAATAAAATTTACAAGGAAATTTGTTTCAATTTAAGTTATGGTATTTGATTGGGTGAAATTAATTTTTTAAAACAAGATTTTTTAAAATTATTATTTTTGCTACGTTCTACATTTATTATCATTTCGACTCTGACAACGTACGTACATGGTTGATAATTTATAGATCAATTATAAAATATCGATTCTTACCGCGTGTTCGCCATTCACGCTATACGGCAGCTGTTCAAATTCAAAGTGTAACCGTGCGCGTGATCTAAATGTTGAAAATCGAAAATTGCGAGTGAGATTTCCAAGGATTAATAGTGCAAAATCGTGCCTTATCTACATTTTTTGAATGGTAGCATGTTTTCTTCATTATTTGAAAATAAATGTTGCGATGTTGTCGAAAACTTTGGTCGAAATAAGGTTATTTTTGTTACTTAGTCTAATTTATATTTTTCTAAGTTATATTTTTCCAGATGGGTCTTTATCATCTCATTGATCTGCCATGCGATGGAACAAACTATACGGTTGTAGTTTCAGAAAAGTGGCTACTTTTGCAAAACCTTCAATGCTACTACCCCCCCCCACTGATGAAAAACTAAAGCTAATGAAGTTCCTGCGGGACCATTGTCTACCAGATCCCATCACTTGGCCTTTATACAACAAAATAGTACTCGGAACAAGACCTTATGGTGAACGTTGTTCTTTCTGTATTTTGAAATTAAGCTGAAAATTTATTAAATTCGTACTTCTGACCAAAACTTATTAATGTATATAACTGCTGTTTCTCATACCTATATTTTTTCTTTTTACAGCGTCTCTCGAAAAGGCCTGGCGTGACATAGATCCCGCAATCGAGAATACTGATTTCCAACAATCCGACGAAAGTGAAGAAGAAGAATATTCCGGGCGATCCAGGAGGAAAATTAAACAGCGGCAAATTTATTCTCCACAGGCACATCAACGCAAGAAACAAGGAGCTGCTCAAGAGTCTCAAGACCACAACATATTGTCAAGCACAGCAGCAGTTATCTATAACGAGCCAGTAATGTTGTCAGATGTGCCGGTACTGTCGTTTCCTGGTTCTAGTGATGGATCCGTTTCCACTCCAGAACAAATTCAGAATGCTATTGAGAGTAGCCATGGTGCTGATTCGCAGTATAGCTGTTATTCGGCAACAACAATACCTGGAACTTACCAGCATAGCAATCCCCAAAATCTGACTCTTACACATCCACGGCGGAACTATCTGGAGGTCAATACCCAAAACCAATATATGGACAACACTTTTCATACCAACTCAGTCCCTGACAATTCTAGAGCCGAAGTAAACAACTTCTCTGGTAAATAATATTTTCATTTAAATAACATGTACATTTGAATTGCATGGTCTTAAGTTCTTATTATCTTTTTTTTTTAATTTTAATTTTAGTATTTTCTTAAAAGATATCACCGTGTCTGGGGATTTTGCCACAATTGGGAATCCTTCTAGGGTTCAGTATTTTCAAAATCTCCCACCGAGAACAGGTTTACCTCCAGCCAGCAGTTCTGCAATTGATCAAAGTCAACAGGCCAATGGAAGCCGGGGCCCAGCAAGTGGTAGTCAACAGTTTTTACCGCGGCCTATTGTTGGGCAACAATCGACGTCAAGTAAAGTCATAGTGCAACTCAATTTTAGGGTTTTATAAATTTTTGATTATTTTTTTCTATAAGATTTTACTGTGCCTAGCGAGCCTGATAGAACTGGAAATAATTCCGGTGTTCCGTACCATCAAAATCTCCCTCCGAGAACAACTTTACCTCCAGCCAGCAGTTCCGCAATTAATCAAAGTCAGCAGGCGAATGGGAGCCCGAACCAAAGTGATGGTAGTCCGCAGTTTTTACCGCGGCCTGGGCAACAATCGACGTCAAGTAAAGTCATAGTGCAACTCAATTTTAGGGTTTTATAAATTTTTGATTATTTTTTTCTATTAGATTTTACTGCGCCTAGCGAGCCTGCCAGAACTGGAAATAATTCCGGTGTTCCGCACCATCAAAATCTCCTGCCGAGAACAACTTTACCTCCAGCCAGCAGTTCCGCAATTAATCAAAGTCAGCAGGCGAATGGGAGCCCGAACCAAAGTGATGGTAGTCAGCAGTTTTTGCCGCGGCCGTTTGTGGGTCAACAATCGACGTCAAGTAAAGTCATAAAGCAACTCGATTCTAGGATATCAAAAATTTGTGATTTCTTTTTGTATTAGAATTCAATGTGCCTAGCGAACCTGTCAGAACTGAAAATATTTCCCGTGTTCCGTACCATCAAAATCTCCCTCCGAGAACAGGTTTACCTCCAGCCAGCAGTTCCGCAATTAATCAAAGTCTACAGGCAAATGGGAGCCCGAACCCAAGTGGTAGTCAGCAGTTTTTGACGCGGTCATTTGTGGGGCAACAATCGACGTCAAGTAAAGTCAATGTAAAACTCAATTTCAGGGTTTTGAAAATTATCTGATTCTTTTTTAAATAGCTTTCACTGTGCCTAGCGAACATATCGGAACCGAAGACGTTCCTCAACATCAAAATCATCCACCGAGAACAGAATCAGTTCCCCTCAATAGATCGACTGACTTACAAAACAGAAGTCTAGTTATACACACACCGGACGCATCAAGTTCATTCTTCAACGAGAGTGATGTATTGTCGGGTGGTAGAAATGATCGTCCATCTATTCCAATTGAAGCACAAAGGCATCAGACTGGGTCGTTGTCACTGGTTCCAGGTAAACGATCCATATAAAGATTGAACATAAAAAATGCCATCCTTAGTCAAATTTTAATTCCAGGTACCTCAACCTCCAATGCGGTAACGGACAAAATATTAGAGAGATTAAGGGAGCAGTCAAAATTGATTGACGAATTACTAAAAGGAAGTAATCGAGTTTGTACACCGAGGAGCACGGCGTTTGACGAAATTTTGCCATTAGATACGATGGCGAAATTTTTGGATTTTGAGCAGTGCTTAGTCAGAGAAGAGAATTGCAAAGATTTTGTCTCAATTATCCAGAGCATTGGAGGAAAATCTTTAAACGATGTTGTTGTACGAGCCATGGAGCAAATTGTAAAAGATTGTGTAGCTAAGGACATCAACTGGGAGGGTGAACTGAGAAAAGGAGTCCAAAAACACAGCTTTAGAAAATCAAAAATAAAAACGGTCTTGTTCGGTAAGCGTCGTAAAAATCTCTCGAAAAACTGTCTCTCTAACTCATCGTAAAACCGTATCAGTGCGTAATGTTCTTATTTATTTTCCCAGATACGCTGAAGCCCGCATTCGGAGGTAAATCATTTTACGACATGGAAGTGTGCGTGAAAAATTGGCTCCGCCACTCACCCAAACGTTACACAGTCTCGCTGGAATCGGCAAGAACGCCCCGCCGTCGTCGACGTTAGAACAAAACTCATCTTGCAACTAAAATTCAAAAAATGCGCTATTGTTTTTGTTGCATTGATAGAATCTCCACAAAGAATTATGTTTCGTTTTATGCATACTGTGATCATTTTAAGTTTATTGTTTGTTGCAATGCGATTTTTTTCTGTGGTGCAGAATACAACGTTTCGTTTTCTTAAATTTTTCAATTCTTCTATTTGATTCATTTAGGAGTAAGTATATTAATAAAATAAATAATCAACGCGAAAGGTTACGCAATTTTTAAGAAATTCTTTGGATATTGCCTGGATATCCAACAGAAATCGTGTATATATAATATACTTATCCCCACACAGTCAATTTGTATGGCACCTGCATATCCACCAAGATATCTTAAAAAACGGACAAATGGATATAATAGGGATATCGGGGCAATAGAAAATTGTATATCGAAATACAAATTGATGACATCTTGTAGATGTCTCGTAGACAGAGCTGTGCGGCCTGGGACGGCTCTGAGGCTAAAACTACGGTAGGGCTGGGAATTCCAGGCCGGTAAAGACGGGGAAAGACATACCAAGTTGAGATACAGCACCGGTAGTTGGCCAATTGACATGTTTAATTTACATTTTTTTCTGTTAACTGCGAAACCAAACGGGCAACTATTGTTGTAAAGTGTCGTCAGGTGTAGCAGTTCTAATCATATTTTCAATGTTTTTCTCTCCCAACCTTTTGTAAAATGACCCCCACCAAAGGCCCACCTTTACTACCGAACAACAACAATAACAACGTTTGAAGAAATATGATGAAGCAAAGTATGCAAAGAAAAGTTAGGGAGAAAAGGCCAAAAAGATAGAACAAGTTGTAGAAGAACGTGAACATTTGAAACGCAAAAAAAGCACAGGAAAATCAAAAGATTGCTGGAAATGAAGCAGCGAAAAAGTTTGCCCAACAGCAAGAGGCATCAGAGAAGAAAAAGGGAAGAAATGAGAAGGACGCGACGTATCATGCGATGCTCGCCGCAAATAAACGGATGAAGAAAGAGTGCAAAAGCTAGGAGCAGAGGAGGTGCGTCGCCAAGTTAAGATTACTGATGAAACGGAAGAAGAAGCAGTTGTAAGGAGAAATTGAGCTAGAGTATAGGGGAGAGTGGACCCGGACTGGACAAACAAATTATTTTGTCCATATCTTGAAAAAATATAGCCAGAGGAAAACGAATAGTGTACATTTGTAGAGCGTTTTTTTCTACAAATACAATTTTATCATAAATATATCTACAGTACCCACCTAAAATGTTTGAACACCCCCCTTATTTTGCCGTTTTTAACACGGGCTCTTATGGCGGCGTTTTTTCGCTCTAAGGCGGCGAAATCTTAAGCTAGGTCAATAAAATTAGGGGAATTTCTTCCTTAGACCAATCCAGATATCACTGATCTTTTTTTGAAAAAGCTGGGGGGGGCTCAAAAGTGGGGGGAAAACTGGACAAGTGTGTCTGAATGTTGGACATAGCTAATAAATCGGCAATAGAATGGATAAATAATTTCAAAAAATATCGGAGTAGTACATTATTCTTCGTACAACAGTTGTACATGAAAAGAAATGCTATGATCAAAATCCTATGTTATTAAAAAAAATTAGATTGTTAGGGGGGTTGAATTGGACATTTGACTAAAAACAGCAAAAAGGGAGAAGCTTCAAAGAATCGAGCACTCCAATTGGTTGTCCAATGTCACCCCCCAAAAAGGAGTTTTCCAAAATTTGCGAATACCGACAAACATAATAGATATAAAATTATAAATTTTGCTGCATGTGATTAAGAAATGAATTATCAACAGCTTTTGATAATTACAATATTTTTGTAATATATCAATTACTTGTTCCGTCATGACCGTCAGACCGGTACTTGTCCAGTCTGGGTCTGCTCCCCTTCTACCAAAAAGAAACTCTCAAGAAAACAATCGAAAAAAGAGAAAGAACAAAGATTTTTAGCTAGGAGACTGCGTCGCCAAGTCCAAATTTCAGAAGAAACTGAAAAAGAAAGTAGGGGAGGGCGGGGTTGCTTGGGATCACCTATCACATTCCCGGTAACCTTTGTGGCTCTTAGTTCTTTTAAGGTAAGACCTCATCGGGCCATCTGCGATCACAAAACGTAGGGAAACAGTGAAGCATCTCCCTGAAATAATTTCCAGGTTCTTATTCCATGAGGACAACCGTTGTAATTCAGCGATTAGTTGTCTAAGAAATGCGTGGATGTCGTTCGGCTTGTATTTTCCATGAAAAAATCCAATAATGAAATCAGCGCTGTCATGAAAAAGTCGAGCACCTACATTTAACTGGCTTTTGGCTGGACGGAGTGTAGTCGCCCAAGGATGGGCGTTAGTGCTGGAGCCGACCCGGAGTTAAAAACTTGTACAGGATCAATGTTGATATCAACAAGAAAGTGTGGAAGGCAAAGGCAATCTGTCGGCGATAGGATAGTTTCTTTAGAACATTTTCTCCTCTTAGCGCGGCTTTCGCTTCTTCGATTTTCTTTTTTAAATCAAAACATTCAATCTAAGCAATAAAGTAAATTATTTACATCAACCAATGTATTTAGATAATCTATTACCTTTTTACGTAACGACTGGGGCAGCAAATGAGGCGCTTCATTATAAATATTGACATATTGAAGCAAATCGGCATTTCTGTGAACGATTCCTGGCGATTCCCCGAGCAGGGCATTTTCTAATCCAAAGTGAAGATACTCTCCGCCACCCAGAGAAACTGGCTGAGGTAACTTTTTTGTTTGTGGATATCTTGACGACGGCCAATCATAACCATCGATTTTTAACAATTGTTCGCCTGTTGTTGGCAACTCCGAGAAAAACATGTTTACTAGCAGTAAACCGATGTTTAGCTATAGCTTAACAACTAGGTATTGCCATCCCGTCCTAAACAGGCTGTTAAGTTTTTGTAAGTATGTATAAAATGTTACGCGGCCGACAAACCCAAATGTTTGCGTTACGAGGTGTCGGGGAAAACACCCGAAGGGATTATCTACCCATTCCAAAAGCTAGGATTCTGTTTTTGGTAATTATTTTTAATATCATCACTATTATCTTGAAAATAATAGAAAAAATTTCTTGGCGATTAAATTCTACACAAGGCATAGAATTTAAATGTATATAAAGAAAATCGTTTTCATTTAAACTTATTCTTTACTCCATCAGCCGAATCACCTCGTATAGTTTCCCGCATCTTAATAAGAATTTCATCTACTAGATAGAAGGCCTATAAAACATAAATATTTAGTTTTTTTAAATAAGTCATTGACAGATGACGAGAAATTTTTTTTTGTTTGTAGAGGGGCAGTGGACATCTGGTGGCCAGATTTAGCTTCAGTTTCTGGCCAGATTTTAGCTTCAGGTAGTCTTTGAAGATTGTGCTCCGTTCAGCTGCAGAGAGGGTGTTATCCTGGATTTTGGAGGGAGTGAGAGATGAGCTTTCAGTGAAGGCAAGGTGATCTTTTTTTTCCTCAGATTCCTATGTGGCTTGGGATCCAGCAGAGAGTGACTCGAGTACCTGAGCCTTTTAAGGAGTCTTCAGCGTTGATAATCTCTTTTATTATGGGTAGTTTTTCATTTTCAGGCGATTCCGAGGCTTGAAGGGCTGATCTGGAGTCGGTGAAGACCACTAGTTCTTCGATGTGGCGAGTTTGCTGCAGCGTGATTTCCATGGTTCCTTTTATGCTATAACGAATGGAATTCAATGTGTTCTTCTTTATTAAACTTCGTTACCGACATTTTAACAAGAAGGGAAAACAGAACAAGTGAAGAGAAAGACGAGCTCTTTACTACTGAGCTATAGAGTTTAGGTCTGCGCCAGCTTTTGTAGTCTGTTGAAGATTCCTCCTTTTGCTTCTAGAACAAACTTGAAAGTAGGTCAAATAGGGGGGAACAAGAGTTATCGGAAGGTTCGATCTCGGGTGACAAGTAGAGGGGGTCACGTGCTTTCAGAAAGAGAAAGGCGCTAGCCTAACCTTTACAATGCCATGAGCCTCTGCGGAGAAGATAGAGCTCCCTTTGTTCAGTGTATACGCCTCTGCAATGTCAAGATCAGGTATTACTATTGCATATGTAGTTTGGCTAGTTTTGTTCCTTCCAGGCTTTGGGGTTTTTCCTCAGGTCATAACAGTTTTGGTAGAGAGGATGGTTTTGCTGCTGGTCGATTCGTAGGAGGTAGCGGCCTGCCAGCCAGGTTCTTCTGAGTTCAAATTGCTCTAGGCCTAGTTCGCATTGTAGTTCTTTTATTGGGGTATATTTAGGCGCGCCCAGGATTAGTCTAAGGATGCCATTTTGAATTGATTCAAGCTTCTTTTGTCTTCCTTGACTGGAGGATTCGAACAAGTCTAGTAACTTGTTTGTAGTTGTAAGTTGTTGTGTAGTGTGTTTGTTGTTGTAACTAAGTCTTTGTAACTTCTGGTTTCTTTTTCGATCAAGTAACTATTGCGAAGGACATCAAACTGCTTTGTTCTGTAAACAGAGACAGACAGCACAATGTTACTCAAATCTTTTATAAATAGAAAATATGATTTTTCCAAAAGTATAGCCAAAGTCGCCAAGCCCAATGATGACAAATGTACTGTCACGGTATTCAACTGCGTTTACAGTGAATTTAGACGCAACTGAAACAGAATCAGATTGAAACAAATCACGAAAATCGTCAAAATTTTCGGCTATTGCAACATTTCCAACTGAGATTTCTGATATCCTATTAACGAAAACAAAGTTGCGATTGTGTTTCCCTTCAACAAAGTTATTAAGCGCGGTGCATTGCCGTCTATAAGCAAGTGTTTGTTGTAGATATCGGAAGTTATGTATAATATGAGGTGGCAATTTCACAGCTCCGTTCATTCGTTCAAAATTCATATACCAGTAGCTCCGCGTGGGGCCATTTTTCCTTATGATTGAAGGATAATGCACTAAAAATGCATTTTAGGCCTGATAGGTAAATTTGGGAACAAATGCTTGATCTGGCTTAAATAGGTTTCGATAAGTTGAGACAAGTGATCAAGCAAAAATTCGGTTAAGCTTGGGGCCATAATTAAATCGACGATTTCTTGAATTGTTATAAAAAGTTCCCAATAGCTTAAAGCCTTATCCCCGTATATTTTGCTACCGATAATTGGAGCCAAAATTCGAAAAAGTGTCCACATTTGGATAGAGGATTGTTTGGGCGCCATATCCTTGCCGGGTTCCAAAAAACTACTAAAAGGGCAAGGTATATTATGCCAAGTTTGTTAATTACAAAAAGAATCGCCCCTGTTCCGTACGGCACAAAACCTTCTAGTGACGTATGCATAGAGTCATCGGCCCAGTTATCGGTTATGTGATAACTTGGGAGATAATTGAAAGAACACGGACGCTTCACACCACGGTAATGATTTTTCCCCTTCGGCAAACTGTCTAGCATTTCCAAATCACGTATGTACTCTTCTTTCGAACGCAAAGTAAAATTGGATTCTCTAGCATACGTCTGCATGTCGTCTCGCGTTGCGTAACATAACAAACAAGAAAAATCAGAAGAAAAACTCTCTATAAAACCAAAAATTTGCTTCATGCCTAAATTGTCACCAGTAAATTGTGCTAGTCTAGCATAAATCTGCGGATATCAAATGTAGTGTCCCCATCAATCCTGAGAGGGCACTGCACAGTAGTAGTAGAGGAATGGAAGTGAATACCTGTGAGGGCAGTGATATATGTACACTGTTACCGTCAAGTAAGAACGTCTAATACAAACGTGTGAACTGCAATCTCTTCTATCCATCATCATCGAATAAGATATAACAATCAAATAAATCTTTTTTTAAACAATAATCATGTAACAACCAATTACGCCAACACATTCTACCTCTTATTGTTGAAGCTGACATGGAGCCACGAGTGTGATGGATAAGTAACCGACCACACGAAAAAGCGCGCTCCGCCGGAGTGCTAGTGGAAGGGACGGCGAAAATTTTTTTTGCCATATAACAAAGTGGTGGGTAAGTGTCTTTTTTTAATGACCAAAATTGAAGGATGGATATTTTTGTCTTCTGTAGACTCTTGCAAGTAGGTTTTGCGCTCATTTTCTAAATTGGTAGGCTTCTTACCCTGGAATATTGAATCTTTCCAATTTTTGGATGGCGTCGGATTGTTAGCTGCCGCATCCTTGTGCTGATTAAACTTTTCTGCCTCTTCGTTGAAGATCTTTTTAATTTCTCTAAACTTTGGTAAAAAATGGAATATCAACTGGTGAAAAATATAAAAAAGACAACTCCACACCTCGCGTTTAAAGAATTGGAGCTTAATTCTAGGAACAAGAATACTCGTGATGAAATACACTTTTTTACTTTCTGCCTGGCGGAAATAGTCTCTAGCTTTTCTGTCATGGTCACTTGTACGGGTGACAACGAAGGGATTGTGCTAGAAACACTTTTCACTTCCTTAAAATAGAAATGATATCTACATAAAAGATCAAACAAAGATTACTTTTTGTTAAAATAATGCTTACCTTGATCAAACCCATGTAAATTGGCAAGGTAGTACTTAATGATGGAAATTTAGATGTAGAAAGACTAACTGTAGCTACATAAAGGGGCTTCATAAGCTCCAAAATATTCTTGACTCGCTCCCACTCAAATTCGAAAACCTTAAATTTTTCAAGCGAGTTGTCACCCGACTGAGCATCTCGATTAGAAAACATAGTCACCGCAAACATCAAATCGTAAAACCTTTGCAGCATCAAGTAACACGAATTCCATCGGGTTTTTACGTATAGTAATAGGCCTACAGCTTTTACTGTTTTTCCTTGGAGTCTCCTGTAACGGTTGTGCAATGTTTGTTTGGGGATTGTTAACGATATTAGGACTACCAAGACACGACCAAGAACGGCGGCAGAAGGGACACGGACAGAAGCATTTTTCCGAGGACGACCGGGAGCTTTTTTGACATGTGGATTACTTTTCTTACACGGCGGAGTAGCCACCGTTGACGAATCTAGCCTATGAAAAAATTCTATGATAAAGAACATTGATAAATTTCAGAGCACACATATTATACCTTGCACTCTTGCGGGCCGGCTGAGCAGTGACAGAGACACTAAGTGGCTCCCCAGATCGTTTTCCGTTCGTGGCTGTCGTGGCTGTTGTTGCTACAATAACCGTTGACGACGGTGTTTGAACTAACTGTACAGTGGAATCAATCACTGGTGCAGACTGTGGCGGTGGGCGAAATGAAGCAGAATAACAGTCTTTTACGCCATCTTCGAATTGCTTTCGGCGCTGAGGTGAAGCACGAACGAACTTACAAAATTCGCTTACACGATCAACAATAGATGCTGGGTCAAAGGTATTGTTACCTTCACGTTCCTCGCCCCACTTAAAGTCAACAACCTCCGTCTCTCGTTCTTCGTCTTCATCTATTGTTGCAAAATCATCACTTGCAAAATAACCAAGAGCACTCAGTCCAGCGACGGCTGCCAGGTTAAATACGTAACCGGCGCAACCTAGGAAATTTTTTATCTGCCTCGAATCCAACGACATTCTTTTCGATCTCTCTTGCCATTGTTTTGTTATTTAAGGCATTGTCGCCAGTAACACAGAAAAGTTTTTCTTTAATGGAAAATTCTTCTAAGCTTGTCAACAAATTAGTAGCAATCATTAGATCACTCCCGTGTGATCTCCTCTGATTTCTAAGGCGTCCCAGTAAACATTACTTCTTGGTCCTATTAGACCAATAATTTACCAAGAAAACCTTCTTGGTCCAACATTCTACCAATAAAGGGCCGTTATTCTTTCTGGCTGGGGTCGAGTAGTATCTCTTTTCGCTCAAAATCATTGTTAACCCAATGTGCTGTCATAGCAAGAACGGCTTTTGTGTTTGGAGAGGTCCATAAATCACAAGTTAAATTAATGAAAGGCACAGAGTGAAACAACCCATTAATTTTATCCCGCGAAATCCAGAATTGGTTAATCACATGGTCACTCAATGCATCTGCTTTAACTAGCAGAGAATCTACGTAGGGATTGCACAAAATAAATTCCACCTTGAAGGGTGCAGCAAAATTGTAACACCTTAGGTTGTTTATTTTTACGCCCACAAGAAAAACGACCCGCTGAAGGTCAACTAATATCAATTCGACGGGTTGTCTTTTTTCCGTTTTCAAACCCTACCCGTTTCTTTAACCCGTAAAAACTTCTTACGGATCAGAGCACTACCTTCAGGCCCTTTATAATTATGAATTAAAGCTAGCAGGTGGGAATTTGCAACGCAAGTTAATTCTTACACCCGATGCAAGAGATGATCTGTCTTGGTGGACTTCTCGGGCGGATTTTCAGGGTGGGAAGTCGATCCTTTCTTCCTCCCCCTCTCTCGCGATTTTTACAAACTTATCAGGTTGGGGGCCGTTTGTCAAGATGTAAGGACTGGGGGGCCTTGGGTCTTGGCCGAAGGTAGTTGTCATATAAACGAACTAGAATTGTTGGCAGCTTTGAAAGGTCTAGAGTGCTTCACCCCTTTTTCGCGTCCGGCCCAACGACAAATACGACGGTCGAACTGAGAATCGGCAATACGTCGGCGGTCAGCTATATAAACAGATTGGGAGGTTGCAGATCCTCCACCCTCTGCAGAATTGCGCTGCGTATTTGTCATTGGTGTGAAGCTAGAGCTATCGAATTACACGCAGTTTTTCTCCCGGATATAACAAATGTCTTGGCCGATGCAGAATCGAGGAGGCCACTATCGGCGGGCGATTGGAAGCTAGCCCAAAGCGCCTTCAAAATGATTCCCTCCGCTTGGTCGATGACGGTGGATCTTTTTGCGAGCGAGTAGAACCACCAGCTTCCCAGTTTTGTCAACTGGTTTCCCCAACCGAGAGCGTGGAAAGTAGACGCATTTTCTCTGAATTGGAAAGACCTCCGGTTCCATCCCTTCTCTTTAATACCCCATTTCCTGTCAAAGATAGTGCGGGACCGAGCGTCACTTGTGCTGATCACCCCTTATTGGCCGAGCCAATTGTTGTTCCCGTCCTTGATGGAATTGTCGACAGAAATCCCCCGTATCTTTCACCCCAGTCAAGACCTATTGACCTGCCCGATGGGGGATCCCAACCCATTAACAGCGAACGGTACGATTCGGCTAATTGCCTGGAAACTCTCGGGAGTTGTCTCCGAGCCCAAGGCCTTCCGTCAGACGTTGTCGAACTTCTGCTGGCAGCATCGCGGGACAATACACACGCTGCATACCAATCAGCTTGGACTGCCTGGCGAAATTGGTGTCATCGAGGGGATATCAATCCCTTGTCTGCTGATGTGACGTACGTTTTGAAATTCATGGCCGAATCTTTTAGGCAGGGTAAGAGCTACACTGCTACAGTTCCCTGAATATCCTTCGCTCAATGATTTCAACGACGCAAAAATTCGGTCCGGCATCTCATACGGACGTGGACAAGCATCCTCTCATAGTAAGATTGATGAGGGAATTCTACAACGCTAGGCCAGAAGCCCCCAAATACGCTCACACTTGGGATCCCGCCGTAGTTTTGGGCCATTTTGACCCAACGGCTACTCGTATTTTAACAAGACTCCAGCTGGCTAAGAAAACGGCGACTCGACTAGCTCTTAACACCCTCCTTCGTAGTGCGGAGTTGACATCGATCCAGGCTCAATCCATTGTTTTCTTTGAGTCTAGGGTTTCCTTCTCCCTGGGAAGATTGAGGAAAGCTCAGAAATCAGGCCCTCTTCAAAGAATTACGGTTGCAGCATGGCCGGACAACTCAATTATTTGCCCTGTTTGAGGGCGGCTGTCGCCCCGCCCGCCGGCCGCAGTTCCTCGCGTGCTTTCGCCACGCCATGTTGTCCATTGTTTTGTTCGTATTTTTCCCTCTCTTTTGCTGCTGAACGTGTGCTATTTGGATTACTTGGATTACTGTAACACCTTCAACAACTCAAAAAATTGTTTTAATTGCGAAAAGCTGTGGAAGGGTGTCATTTATTTCATCGATTGGCACACATTTTTACATTAATGTTATGGTGACTTCATTTGAATTGCGTTGTCTTGTACGATGTCTTCCATCAATTTTTTGAATTTATCAGCATTGTGTTTCGCATATAGCTCGGCGCATTTAGTTAGAAGTTCTTCTGAACCAATTTTTAGATCTTCGAAATCCCGCCAATAGATAGATAAAAGGTGTTGCATGTTTTTTGTGTCACTACTTTGTAGACTTAGAGCTTCATCTTGTGAACCGAGTTGGTATGGGGCCGAGTTGGTAGGGTCCGAAGTGTTGGGCACCCACCTCAATATGATACCACACGTTTCAGTCCAATACGAAAAAAGTAGGCACGTCGCATTTATATTGCGAGAAAACTATTTCATGAAAACAATTCTTAAGAGAAACACCGAAAAGGTTATACAAATGTTACACAAGTTGTTTAAAATTGCAGCGTTCTTCGTAGCGAAATTTTCTACATTCAAAAATTCCATCTCGATTTTTGGATATATACAATGGTTCGCACAAGCATAACGGGTTTGTGAGCTCTTCCTCCCACATGAAAAACCCGCATTGAGCATGTTTTTGAAGTTTAGAGCAATTAAAAAATTTACGGCAAGAGTTTGGCCCAGGATTTTGGCCTACGGTCCTGAAAGCTGGCTTTTGTCGTTCCTTACAAAAGCACAACTCAGGGAATGCCGATCGCCGATTCGGATTCTGATCCAGAGATGAAGCAGGAATGAAACCTGGATTAATTAAAGACAAAATAAATAGTACAAATAGGATATTTTTAATTCATACATTTCAAAGTATGCTTTACCTGGATTTGTTGATGTTACTGGTAAATTCGGCTCTGGTATATTCACTTTAAAAAAAGGTGAAAGTGAAATTTCAAGTTGTGTGGCCTGTAATTATATGATGAGAATCAGTAGAATAGAATAAAATACATTTTAATAAATTACATTATCCATTATTTTCGCAGCATCAGCTTCTGATTTTCAATGTACTCCCGCGACACCTCGGATATTGATCTTCCCGATTCCAGAGCCCTACGATTAATAATACACCACCCATAATAATATAACCTAGTAGATTTTAAAATATATATTTTTATACCCTTTCAGACCCGCTTCTAGTGTTGATGTTAAGCTACAATTTATTAAATCGGAACCCATATTTCCATACCCGCGGACAAGTCCGATTCCCAATGGCTTCAGGATGAAAGTATCATTTTGAAAATCTACATACTCTTTGGCTGCGCCCGTTTTTATATATTGCACGACGCGCTGGACGGTGTTGTCATGGTTGCCTTGGTTACTTAAGAAATTGACAACGTCGCTTTCTTTGATCAGGCTCAAAGTTTCGTCCACAGTTTTAATTTCAACCTAGAGTCAAGTATGTCATGATTTAAAAAAGTTGAGAGAAAAACTGAATTACCTTGTATTTTTCTCCCAAGCCGATGAAGTTGAAAAATTGGGCCATTGCGTCCTGTTTTAAGCAAAATAAACTCGAATGCAAGGCAAAATCTTGCCCATCAGGCAACGTTGTCCGAGCTGTCAGCTGATACTTTGTTTTTTTTGGCTCGTGTAGGAATTTCAATGCCTGAAGCATGTCGCCACTGATGGGTAAGTATTTGTTTCTTAAATTTAAATGTGTCGATGATTTTTTAGTTATATATAGTATAAGTAAGAATTACCAAAGTCGTGTGGAAACTTTTCCTGTAGAAACTGCGTATTGAATTTCGAAAATGCCGCTTGACTTCTAACTAGTAACTCTGTCCTGCGGTAAGATGCATCCAGCTTTTTTGAATCCAATTTTGCCAAGTTATTGATAGATTCAAAAGTTGATTCTGGAGTCAACTCTCCAAAAACTGCCATATGGAGTTGTATTTTTTCATTAACTCTTGCAATTCTCACCATTCCAGCTACATTTCCTTCTAATATCGAAATGGCAGTAGTCCAAACTATTAGATGGTGGCACTTTTTACTCGTTTCATTGAGCATGTTGTAAATATCTTCATTTTCAGTTCTAATTATGTAGATCATGACAGCATCAAGTAACGCCAATGGACTCATGTCAGCATTGACATCCTTGAATCGACCTGTAAAGTCAAGGTGCACAACATCCAATGGGGTGCTAGTGAATAGCATGTTAACCTCATTTTCAAACAGTTTATATTTAAAACTGAAAATGGTAAGTCCATTTTTTGTATTAGAAGTGAAAATTCCTTAAAAGAGTAGAGAAGTAACAAATATTAGGGCACATTAGTAAATTTGTATTCATAGAAGATTTACAGGTAAAATTTTTACTATATATGTAAGTGTTATACCTCCAGAGAGAATCTGGCTTATTTTCTCTGCTAAATCTAATTTCTCTACCACATTGAGAACAACCATTTTGATTGAAAACTTGAACGGAACTAAATTTTCAAAAATTTTGAGGCTGCCGAATAATTTCCCCCTCCCCTTTACTTTTGTCGTTTTCCAGGTATATAATATAGGTAGATAATGCCTTCCCGCCCTCGAACCATAATCCGCCCCGCTTGCTCGGCCTGGAAATCTGCAAATGTGCCTACGAAGCCGACTCGACTTCGACTCGAAAATGTGTGCGGATGGGAGAGTTTTCTAAGCAAGCCTGTATATTTATTTATTCAATTTAAATTTATAATGAATAACCATAAGAATTGTAAGGGTGAATTTTTGTTTTTACACAGACCAAGGATTAAAGTGGATCGTTGATATCGAGTGCAAAAATCAAGTTCAGCAGATTCGCTATGATGATCCTAGTTACCTCAAGAGTTTAAAGTGTGCCATTTCTCTTGGGCACGTCGCTGTTCTGGTAAACGTCAGAGATAAATTGAATCCAGAGCTCGACAACTTGCTGGAGAAACGAATATTTACTTCTGACGAGAAGACGGTCATTGAAATCTGGCTCCGAAGTTATCGAGTGGTCTCCAAAGTTTCGTTTGTATTTGATCACCAAAGAGGAAAACGCGGCATCTAATCTGGAACTAGCCTCAAAAGTAAATCCATATTCGTTAATAATGTTGAAAATCTAATCCATCGTTTTATGTTAGCTAGAGGAATCCGCGACTTCATTCCCTAGGCGGCCGTTTGTTGTGGCCAAGAATAGAGTTAGACGGCAGGGATTTCTGATCCTTTTACGTCGCTGCGCTACTTGGATTTGCGCGAATCCTGCATCATCCCAATTCCTTATTTTTTTTACAGCTCCACATCACCTGGTTCCCTCTCACGCTGATTGAAAAAAAAGGAAAAAAAAGGCATCAGCTTTATTTGGATGTGTGGGGAGGACGAGCCAGCGGTTAAAACGGCTCCATCCTTCTAGATCAAAACGACGGAGCGGACGAATGATGTATGCCGGTGGTTCCGCATTCCGCTTCTCGTAATCAGCGCGCACGCGCCTTTTCATGAAAGTATGCTACAAGCGGGTTGTACACGACACGTTAAGGCGAAAGAAGAAGAAGAATGTTGTATATAAATATTAGACTCTTTTTTTTTGTATTTCTTTCTCTGGACTTGGTTTCTTGTTCCGTTTTTTTTTATTTTTAAAAGAAAAACCAACCGGTCGGAAATGGTTGGCTGAACGGGAGCCATCGCCATGGCTCGTGCTGTTGCTGTTGCTTCTGCTGCTCTGGCTTCTTGCGCTGCGTTTGCGGGTTTTCTGGTCGAGCGGCCAATTTCGGTTTCCGCTCCCGATCGGCGTTCGAATCGTTCTCCAGTAGGGAACAATCGGCCGTGTAGGAATCCGTATCGCCCCGGCAGTGAATCCTCCACGCCACCCTGCACACGGAGAAACAAACGGATCGATTAATACATTCACTCCCCGATGTGTGTGAAAGACATTGGACATCAATGGGATGTTATTACGGCCCAGTACGAGGGGGGAAACATGGCCGTCTCCGAGCGGACATCAATAGTACGTCTCACTTTCGGCGGGGTTCTTTAAAAGTCACGGTAAGTCATTCAAAACTCGAAGGTACCGCGTAGCTTGTGGGTTGCAGACGTAGTAGTAGTATAGTGATACAAAGCCATCAAAGAAAGGGAATAGCTTTTGCCTCGTCTCTTTGTAACAGAAAGATGCATCCAGCCTGGGTCAAAGTCACATCAGAGAGAGAGAAGCAAAACAGACGACAACATGAAAAGGATCGATACACATTTTTTCTATTTTTTGTTTTTGTTATGCGACAATGATAGCTCAGAGTAGAGAGGAGCAACTTTAAAGGCTAGAATCGTGTTGATATACTATACGGCTCGATTAGTATCATCGCTCCCAGGGGAGCTACAAGGGCTACATGTATCATAGGCAAAATATCGTCATCGGCTTTTAACTGAAACAAAGGGAAAGAACGACAATGGCCGTCTCTATATACAATGTAGTTGATCGGCTATTGGATTACGTTTAGGGCGGTGTTCGATGCGTCACAATGTAACGACACAGTCGAACGGGTCGCGACCTTTATCTCTTTTTCTTCTCCAAAAGAAAGACAACGCACAAAATTGAAGTGGAAAGAGGGAGAGGGAATGGAAGGGCCGAAAGTTTCAACCGAGAGCTAGAAAAACGATCTTCGGAAAATTGATGCGACTAAATCCTATATCGACGCCCGTTTTTTGGATCACGAAAGCCCTCGTCGCCGGTCGTCATTACTGTCCGTTCCCTCTCGTCCATATACCCAGACCCTCCGGCTCTCGACCTCCCGCAATGGGAACCGCTCCAGCGCCCATCACGAAAATCGTAAAGAACGGACGTGAAAAAGGAAGTAGAAAAGTTATTACGTTTTCCTCGTGGACACGCAGATAAAGCACACACACACAGAAACTCGAATCGAATAAAAAACTGGGGGAAAAAGAATGAAAACGGCGCAACTGGACAATAAGAGAGTGGTACGCGCTGCTACCGTAACCCCTTACTACTACTACTAGCTGCTACCATTTTATTATTACAACTCTAATTTCCATCGCAATTCGAGTCCCGCGCCGACTCGATATACTATTTGGATGAAAACACAGAAAAAAAAACTGAGAGAAAGTGTAACACATGGCGAGTTAAGAATCGTGTTGATGTATATTTTCGGTGCGTTTATATTGAAAGCAGTCCAGATCGTCAAATTACAGGTAAATAATATGCATGTACAATATATATGTATCTGCGGTGCGCCTGTTTTTACTTATTTCTTCTTCTTCTTGAATTCTTATAGAGACGGTTGGGGGAGGGAAATGGATGTAGTAACGGGGTTAGGCCTGCTGTAACAAGTATGGTGTAGTTTTCGTTCTGGAGAAGAAACCGCGGGAGAGCAGCTGGATCTCTGTAAGTATGGAAGTGAGAGATGATGGGCCACATGTTATCAGGTGAATCGTCACGGTTCAACCGCCCAAATGGAATGGAGAGGGTAAAGGGAATCGAACAGAAGGGATGCTCCGGATGCAGCGAAGCGGCATTTACACATCTGGCGATTTATTTTGACCTTTAGCATTTGAGATCCTTCGGAGAGAATATGGCAAAAGGAAAAAGAACGGATGATGACTGGCTTCATGGTGGTGTTAGGGGATGAGATGGCTGTTTTGTTTGCGCGGTGTAATGTATTCTGATTTCGGATGCATTCGGATAATACAACAAGACTCCAAACTGGGTAGTAGTCATACATCGGCGATCGAAACGACGTCGCGACGTTTTGTTACCCCCCTTCGTGATTGTGATAACAAGTATACGCGGAGCAAATACACAGCATATAACAGTCAGACAACAACAACAGCTCTCGGTCACACAACGGTCGTCCAATGAGAAAAAAGATATACAAACAAACCAACAAACAAGAGTCAGATCATAACATCCGAGGTGAGTTTTAGGGTCGACGAGTGAAATATGTCCCATTCTTTTTCCCTCCATCTTTCTTTTCATAATAAGTGAGCATCAGGTAAATTTTCTTGGGGGGAAGGGAGGGCAACAATAACATATGATGTAGAAAGAGAGATCGATTTTGTTGTTGTTGTAATCTTCTTTTTTAAAACGGTAGAATTTTTGTTTCAAATATTTTCGACGGCGTGGTGTCGTTGGTGATGTCTTATAACGTGCGTGCAGAGCCGTCTCTACAACCTGTGGGCCTCTAGGCAAATTACAAAGTTTGGGCCTCCCCATCCCCTTTCGCCCCCTCCCCCGATCCCCGAATTTTAAAAAATTGTTCTTTACCATTTTATTTTGAAGTTTCGTTAGCGTAGCCCGGCGATTTTTTTACAGCCACATTAGGAGAGAAAATACTATCCAAGGGAGTCATTTTCTTTAATAGTTCCAGCTCACGTCGACTTTTTTCATTAGTTATCTTTTTCCGAAAATGGCCAGAAAGCCTCTCTCGCTTCTTTTTCGTATACAGTAGGGTGTTTCATTTCCGCAAAGTTTTTGAATTTCACTGCGCCATTTGAGATTGGGGTTTATTGGGTCATTAATATTACTCTAAGTTTTTTTGTAATTTAAAGTAAAATTTAGACCCCCAAGCCCCCTTTTTATGTAAAATAGCCTAAATTTTTGTCATTTTGGGTCCGCATGGTGGGATAGAATGAGAATTTTTTTTGGCTGATTACACAGAATATGAGACACTACTAGATCTACAAATAATTAAAAAATGGGCAAAATCTAATAAGATTTAGACCCCCCACAATCGCTATGAATCATAACGCTTTTTAGCATTTGCATAATAGGCGATTCTTTCAAACAAAAATGGGAAATGCCTCAAAGCATCGGCGAGTTTGAAGATGATAACAACTGGTACCAGTTATATTCCTTGTTTATAACAAAGAAATCATGTCTGAATGTTCTAAATTCTAATCCAACTATCTTTGAAAAGTAAGAAGAAAAATTTGAGGAATTACTCTAACAATTTCTTGTACAGCAAACTGAGCTAGCGAACTTGGGGTCCGTTTTGTTATTATTCAGATGTGTATTCTGAAACAATGGACCGAAAACGTATGATTTTCATTCACCGGCGGTACTACCGCGGTAGCGGTGCTGCGCTAGAGGAAGGGTTCGAATTTTGAAGTTTGACGCGATTCGATTCTCGACCTCCGCGCTTGCAAAAATAAAGTTTTTTTTTCAGATTTCTTTCAGCTTTCTGTAAAATCAGTCGTGAGTGGAAATTTCCCGAAAAAAAATGTTGGCCACTTTGGGCCTGTTAAACTTGCTGGGCCTGTAGGCGCCTGCCTACTCAGCCTAATTACTAAGACGGTACTGCGTGCGTGTGTGTTTTTTTGTAACATTTTGTTTTTAAAATTTCGCGTGCGCATAATATGCTCAATGTAATATAGGTTATGTATATTATTTATAGTTTAGCGGAGATCCGAACGCATCACCAGATTGTACAAGTCATCAATCATCGATCAATTGGTTTTTTAATAGAATATAGAACTTTGTCGTTATTAGATATTCCCCGTCTGTCTGGGAGCGTGCTCCATCTCCACTTCACGACGGCAACCGACCAGTTTTTTAAGGGCTAATGATGAGTAGCATTCGCCCCAGCTCTATTTAGCTAAGGTTGGATTGATCAAGTATAATTCATTTGGAAAAACTCTTCGGTCGTTGATGAATAGTTTGATTTTCATTTTTCTTCCGTTTAGAAGAGTTTCGTTCAACATAATTAGCGCTTTACGAGCATCGGCTGGGTCGCAGAAAGCAATTCTGGCTTTTCCGGAATAGCAAAAGTTCTGGTCAGCAAATAATCCGACAGACTTCACTAGTCCGATGTTGGCCTGGAAGAACTCGGCAACATCATTGGCGACCATAGAATAGGGCAAGTTCGAAACCAGCAGATGTTCTTCACCCGGTTGAATGGCACCTGGAGGTGGTGGATATACTGGAAGTTGGGGATGATTTTCCGATGGATGAAACTGTTCGATCACGTGTAATTCATTTGGAAAAACTCTTCGGTCGTTGATGAATAGCTTGATTTTCATTTTTCTTCCGTTTAGAAGAGATTCGTTCAACAGAAGTAGCGCTTTACGAGCATCGGTTGGGTTGCAGAATGCAATTCTGGCTTTTCCGGAATAGCAAAAGTTCTCGTCAGCAAATAATCCGACAGACTTCACTCGTAAAATCTATTGATATGTGGCAGCCACATGTCAATAACGTAAAAAATGGCTATTGACATGTGGCAATGTAAAAGGGTAGGGAGATCGGAAAATTGGGGAGATAGGGTTGCCCGGGTCATTAAAAGCGATTAACCGCAGGTATTCTAACAGTATTAGGCCATAATACGCTTTGGGATTTGACTCTCAGTCTCAACCCGGTCTTCGACGGTACGGAATGTGTTTTCAGCACGAGTTGGATATATTACATTAATAAGAAAATGAAAAGCTTCATTTTCTAATTCTTATCGATATTAGGTTTTGATCATCCGATTTAGCCTAGGCTACTGGAATTCCCCCCCCCCCACGGAGTTCAAAATATGATATCATATCGGACCAAAATCGCTTGCTTCAGATGGAACTTTTATTATATTAAACATATTAAAAGCACGAGACAATTCCGTACTTATTTAGTGGCCTTGCTTATTGATGCTAAAAGCTATAAAGCAGCGGAATAGCTATTAGCCTACCTTCTACGGCTTCTAAAGTTATCTATTCTTCTAAAGCTATCCTATTTCGTTTGTCGCATTCCTCCGCCGTCGTCGTCTTCGTCCGTTTCTGACAGGACTTGTTGTCTTTGACAGCCGTCGCAGCAGAAGACGACGACGACGAACTAACGAGGTTAACGACCGACGCCATTTACATTAAATCCCCTGTTGAGAAACATAATAGCTTCTCAAATAGGAAACAAGTTGTTTCCTATTTGAGGGCTTACATTACGAGCACATCATCCGTGCGGAACGACGCGAACGCGAATCAGCTTTTTATTGGGTCTAATAAGCCCTTCAAAGCAATAACCACCCAGCTAGCATTAATTCTTGGTCCTCTGTTGGACTAATATTTTACCAAGAAAATTTTCTTGGTCCAAGATTTACCCAATAAAAGGCCTTTATTCTTGCTGGCTGGGCAGTTCAACTATGAGTCGTTGGCTGAAGGATCAACTCAAGAAGGCCGGGGTGGACATTTCAATATTTTCGGCTCACTCGATTAGGGGTGCAGCTGCTTCAAAGGCTGCCGTTGCAGGTATTTGCATTCAGGCGATTCTTGATCAAGGCCACTGGGCTCGTGAATCAACTTTCGCTAGATTTTACCGTCGTGATACATTTGTGGATTCACCCGGTGGAATCGGTCCCTCTATCATGCGGCAAGAGCAAGTTGCTCTTTCCGATTCGGACTAGTACAAGCCTTTTCTTCCTTTCTAGATTTTGCTTAGATAACACAGTTAATGTCGAACAAATTTACTATAATTGTAAAGTTGTTCGAGTGAGCGTAGCGAACGCTGAACAATTGCGATTATAGTGAAGAAATGAAGACATTAACTGTCTCATTTCCCACCCGCCCCACCCAGTTTATCCATTTACTTACTATTTTTTGTCTATCTCAGATTCAACACTAATGGTGGCCAGAATTTATTTATAGAATTCAGAACAATTGATCGGTGGAGAGGGAGTAGAAGATGAACCTGGTGTAGATGGAGGCTTTGGAAGATTGAACAGGAAAAAAAGATAAGCCAATCTGTTTAAACAATAATATTGAACGATGCAAAAATAGAAATAAAAATTCATCCCCATGAAGCTCTCAGCAAAGGTCCCTTCTTCATCCTTATCCCGCGGCCCACTGCACCAGCAACACTTACGGTTGATTTAGAAAGGCTTCGCCGCTCTTTGGTGATAACTGTGCCTAATTTTTAAGAACTTTAATTCTGTTGAATTTTTTCCCGTCTGCAATGAAGCAGGCTTACTGACAATGAACATCTATTTCACATGTGGAGGTACAAGAAAGAAAAATGCTGGCGTTCAAACTCCTGTTTGTATGTCAAATTCTCCGGAGAACGAAAATGTAGCAAATGTTTCGCAATGAAAAAACTTCTGCATCAGTGAATGGACAGAAATCAATGTGCTGTAATACTAAAGAAATAAGTTCATCGAACGAAGGCCAAGCTTTTCAATTCAACCAAAAAAGTAAAAAGTCGAAGCGCTAGAATTATGGTTTATATCTCCTATTTTCTTTGATGTCGTGGTGCCTTTAATTTTCCAGTCTTATTTCTGTAAAAAAACTTTAACAAAAATGCGCAGCGACATTCAGAATGAAGGTGACAAGGCACTTAACGATACTATTGACAAACTGAATCCTAAGGTATTATATTTACCATTTAGTTCTTTAAGAACCCATACTCATTCATGAGTATATTTGAAGACTAATACCACTTTATTTTTGTTATCTAATAAATGAAATTCGTTTTTTATTGAAGTTCAACCGTATTAGTATAGAATTTTTAGACAAACTCTAGCTTTTGTGTTTTTCACGAATTGGACTGTTCATTATCGATTCTTGTGACGCACATATTTGCGCCAATACACGTTATCAGTAACCTGAATATATGGGCAAAAAAATTTGATTTGTTTCAATTGGCAGGAGAAAATGGTGATAGGTACAATACTGAAACAAGCGTCGTATGGTAACATCAAGTCCATGAAGTATGAAACGGAATTCTTATTCGAATTTATGCTCTTACGAGTGAAGATAAAAAATACATCTTAATCTTGAAAGAATAAAAAATAACCCCTATTCCAAGTTTATCAACCCTCTGACCCAGCTAACATAGTGACTTGATTTAGACGTCCATTTGTACTTTTTGGGACAACTGTTCAAAAAGGTCCACGGTAGTTCAACGGTACTGTGGGACTACCGCGGGGGGTTACCAGCGGTACTTGTTGAAAAAAGGACCAGTACCAGTACGTAAACTATGACGTATGACGCGCCCTTTGGCTTACTACCCCCGGCTGACTTTGAGATACGGTGGCGCCACCTAGTGAGCGTTCGTGTAACTACCTTTATAGGGTATTCCGATGCACCTACAACAGGTACCGTGTAGTGTAGTGAATGGCGTTGTGTAGTGTAGTACAATGTTTTAAGAAACTTATCGTTTTTAGTGAGTAATTATCCCTAAAATTGATTTCCGCCAGAAAGATATTATTAAATATCTGTTTTAAAAATACGAGAGTTGTGCTTCAAATTGTAGGAATCAATTATGAAAAATCAATAGATAAAAATATTTCATTGACGAATATTTAAAAATTGCTGAATGCGACAAGTCAATATATTTATAATAGTAAATGAACATATACTGTCACGTGTCATTTTTAACTATTTCTAACTGAACTTTACATTTGCATCGAAATATTTTAAAGATAAATACTATGGCTAAATCAGTGATTCAGCTATCGTTAAAATCGAGTTAAGCTACAGATAAATAAGTAATTTCAAATCTTTCATTATATTGTAATAAAATCTGGTAAACTTATTAAATGCAAGCGAATTCCAGTAAATTAATTCCTAGTATTCAAAATAACAGAAGGCTGATCGTACCCCGAACTCTGCCATCTAGCGGGGCAGTGTATTTTGTATCTCTTCCGTGGAAAATATCTCGGTTTTCACATTTAAACAACTTTGTAATTTTTGTTTGACCTAAGCGAAGTTTAATTTTCTAATCACGTTATCCGCCGTTTAAAGAGGTATTTTTTGGTACATAATTTGATTGGGTTGGATCTTTTTAAGTGTAGTAGATTTCATTTCTAATTCTGTTTCCACTTGTTGGCCTTCATACGTGGAAGGTAATGCTTATTTCGAAATATATAATTGCACTTTTAGTGTACCAATTGTTGATACTATGCATTGATTATGTAAATAATACTAATTAAAACAGAAAACAATGCTTGGTTAATTCGAAATTAGTATGTTTTGTGACAGAAAAAGTGACAATAAGAATTTCAAACTGAAAATTATCACACTTAAAACGATTAAACATAAATAAATTTGGTACCAAAACATATCTTTCGATATGAAGCATAGCGTGGGTGAGTAGTTTAATTCCTACAGGGTCACACAAAAATTAGAAACTGGTTTTTAACTTGTTTTCGTGTGAAAACATACGGAAATTACTGTTCCGCTAGGGGGCTTCGGAGTGAGGGGTGCGTTCGTAAAACGGCAAGCGCGAGCCAGGGTACGCGCACTGCACTAGGACTATAGCAGAATAATTCAAGTTGGCGTTGGTTGTACACAACGGTTGCTCACTACATACATTGCATGTAACATAACACAACAACAAAATATTGACTATAAAACATCAATCATTATCATCGCCATCGCCATCAGCGTTAAGGGTCTCGCGAACTTTATCGAGCATTTAAAACGTTTCTGTAGCTGTCCCAGTGCCTTCTTTTAGTTCCCTCAAATTGATTTGGGGAAAATGAAGAGTTTGGCTTCACATTTGGACTGTACGAAGGATTCAGGGTGTGATTCCTATTTTGAAACATAATGAAATGTAAATAGGGAAGAACAGGAAGCAGAAAATTATGGTAAAATCCAATGTAAATTGCACCTCTCTTTAGTAGAAAAAATGACGAGGCCCATTCACGCTTTTATCCCTTCCAGGTAAACACAAGGGAAGTAACTCGCAAGCTGCTCTTGACTGAGAATCTGAAACATTGAACTGTACTGAAAATAGTTTAAGAAATAAAAAATAATTCCTTACCGAAATCGTCTTTGATTTTTTCAAAACTGGTAGCTTTGAGGAGTGCATGGATTTCTTATTTTTCATTAAACTTTGATGCGCGTCATAAATGGCGCGCAAGTTGGCTCACGAAGTGTGTTTCCCCATCTGCCAAAAATAGAATGAACTGTGTAAAACTGCCATTTCTACACTGTAGGACTTTTAAAGTAAGAAAAAAATTTAACTCAAATTAAATCGGCAAAAAACTATGACGCACGCTTTGGCTCACTACACATGGCTGACTTTGAGAAACCGTGGCGCCACCTAGTGGAGGTTTGCGTACCTACGGGTATAGGGGATGCTCCTACACCAGGTACCGTGTAGTGTAGTGGATTGCGTAGTGAAGTGTGGTGTAGTATGAGCAAATCACAATTGCACTTGCTGTATCTCCCATATCGCGTAGTTTAAGGCGTAGTGTAGTAAAGCATTGTATAGCCCAGTTGTTAAAAATCTTCTATAGAGGATAATTGTATTGCCCATATCCGTCAAGCATAATGCACGACAACGCCACTTTTATTTCTTCTTTCCTACGTATGTAAAGCCATTTACTCTCAGTCTGAGAGGATGGCTTTTATATAAAGAGGAGCAGACGAAATGAAAGCAAGCATCGCCACCCGGCCACCCATGTAGGGGAACCACCACTTCTGTTCATTTTTGTCGTATACTAGGCAATACAGATATCTTCTATAAAGTTGTCGAAAAAATAAAAGATTTTGCATGGTTTTTACTTTTAAATCTATAGAGAATACATAGAAAATATATGTAAATGAATCTAGAATATTGATCTGGCCGTGTTTCCGTGTTTTTTCATAATTTTAAATATGAAAAGGGAATTACAAAACATTACGTACTAGCAAGGTACATCGATCACGTGGCATTGTCTGCGAAGCGATGGTTTTCAAGAAACCAGCCATATTGCTAATCCTTTCACTGGCAAGTGAAAAGTAAAACCAAAATGTGCCATCCCCACAGTACGACATGCTTTAGTGGACCAAAAAGGCCAAGGGATCTCTCATTGGCAATTCGGAAATGACTCGTCTCAGTAACTAGTTTTCAAACGCGCGAACTGCTGGACAGTTGTTTGTTTCTCAGTAGTTCGAAAATAACTTTTTACTGGATCCTAACTTAAGAGATTTGTGTAATGGTAGCCCAAAAAGATAAAAAAAACCGTAAAAGTAATTTTTGTCCGTTTCAATATTTTATTGGTTTCAGACATTGCGTATGTTTACAAATTTGTATTGGGCAAGAGTTGTGTATTCAGTTTAAGATGTGATTACCGAGCTTTTTGTTCGTAACTTTGTTTTTACTTATTGATGTTTTTTTTATTTGTGCCGTTTTACTTTAGAAGAAGATTTTGATAGTCTTTAGGAAGAAATGGCTAAAATTTACGAATGTACAGTACCCTCCATGAATATGGAAATTTTTGCGGGGTTGCCATCCGAAACGGGTAAAGTCTACTGTCTTCTGTGACGGTTTTCTCTGTGGAACACAAGCGAATTTCATCAAACTCGGAATTCGCGTTCATTATATTTGTGGTGAGTGCCTGACTTTTTTTCTGATTTTTCCTAAAAAGGGTTAAAAATGTCCTAATGCTACCCCAATATTATGGAAATTCCCCACCCGCCTAAACACGTTTTACGCGGCAGCTTATGGAATTTGGGGAAAACTAAACTGCCGTTTTATCTTTTAATTGTGCACCAGAAATGTTTTCCTTGCTACTGTAGGTGTAGCTGCTCCATGGGACACAAAGGTTGTAGGAATTTAAAGTTAAAAAAAACCCTTTCTCGAAAAAAACAAGATTCGGCGGTAGAATAACCGAGAAAACAAGGTCCGCCCCAGGGTCTTATGCAAATCAAAGTGGCCTGATTTTTTTCGAGAAAATTAATTTTCGAAAATTGGGTTGCGAAATCGGCCAAAAAAATAAGGAAAAATTAAGTTTCAGAGTCTCATATAATTTGTTAGGTCTCGCGCGTTCAAAAAATCACGAAAAATCGTGAAAATTTCGGATTTTTTTTTTCTTACCAATTTAGAATTTAATTATTTCACCTTCTTTACAACAATGATTTATGACATTTTTAGGCACATTTTGGAATTTTTTCAACTTATAGGTATTCCAAATGTAGGTAACGCGCACCACAATTTTGTGAAATCCCCCGCCCCAGTAAAATATCTACTTCAATAGAATCGACGAGAAAAATCTCTATACGGATGGAAGAGGGATTCTTCTTGATAACAATTAGTCTTTACTGGAGTCTTGGCTTTGTTTTCATTAAACAAAATCATTCAGTTAGAAGAGCGAAACGAAAGAGAAATACGCGTTGGAGCCCTCATCATGTTCCATCCATTTCGACACCTAGAAAATTTACGACGAAAAAAGTTCATGGTGAGAATTTTACATGAAAAGGACAGCTATATCGATCGCCAACTCTAAGACAGCAGAAACTCTTTCCAACATCCACAACTACTAGCATAGCTTTTGCCGAACAGGTAGACAGGAACAATCGACAGGAACCAATAGTTGCTAGCACAAACCCTCATCACATCGTATATTTAGAAAATTTTGACCAAGAAGGACAACAAAATATCATCAATGTTGCGAGCATTGAAGTCACGTTACCTTAAACTCCGACGGAAAACATCGAGGATCCATTACAATATCGAATTGAAGGTGACAACATCTTTCGTGCCAGCTCGGAAAATTTTCAAATGCAGCAGCAGCAGCAATCCATTCACAGGGGAAACTCGAATGATCATTACGACCGTCCTGCCGGCTCGGCAAATTTACCAATGCAGCAGCGTTACACTCATCCTGTGCCGCGTCGTCGACAAACTGAAGAACTGCCTACCCAAAACACTTTTTGAGTTTCAAAGAAAAGACAAATTTGGAAAGCGATCATTCCCGACAAAAATGGCAATTATTAATGCAACACATGCGATTCAATCACGCGAAGACTTGGACGTCAACGGTGAAAAACTTATTCTCTCTTCATTCGTTCCCATCCGTTTGCTTCCACAACCAGACCCTACTACATCCGTGTTCCGTCTGTGGACACGGAATATTGAATCTTAGAGTGGACACAGTGATGTGTGACAACATTATTTATGACTGCTTATAACTGTCCATTTTCTCTCCATTTTTCGTTCTTGAAGTAAATTTTTTTTTGTCGTTGCTGCCCAGCTAGCAAGAAGAAAGGCCCTTTATTGGGAAAATATTGGACCAAGAAAGTTTTCTTGGTAAATTATTGGTCCAACAGAGGACCAAGAAGCAATGTTTACTGGGTGGTCAATGGGAGTCAAACTTTCCTGTATTGTCAGCTTTTCTTACTTTGGATTCTCTGTTTCAACTTGTCTTTTTTCCATTGGATTCTCTCCCAGTTTTCATAGTATGCTACATTCTCCGTCCCGAGTCTATTACATTCATTTTGACGGATAAATTGTTTTTGCTTGTCGGAGGACGTCCCATCATTTGCCGATCTGTCGTCATCGACCAGGAACCGGATAATTTCACACGTAACAGTGACATGACATGGGCGACGACCGGCTTTGTGTGTCGTCATCCGTTGAGTCGATTAATAAACCCAAACATCATCAGAAAGACCCGCGTGTTTTCTATCTACAAAATACTTTGTAAACCCCCGATGGTTATTTAACAATACGAGTATTGAATCTGTCAAACCCAAGCGAAACTACATTCCATGTGACTGAAACCGAGCATATCAAACCAGTTTCGCGAGAACAAGCATCCGAAGCACTAAAATTCCTGGAATCCAATCACAAATCCAAAGATCTTCCGCTTTACCGAGAGGTGTTCAAGGCGAACTTCTAATTTTCAATGGACAAGCGATGAATCATCTTGCTACCAAGAATCTGCCGGTGCTCCATACCACGACCGAACTCAACATATGGAGCATATCGGAGAAGCCCTACAACATCATGGCCACGTCCTCGCGGTGACAACATCGGGCACACCACCAAAATTAGATCATAAATTCCCAAATCTGGACCAGCATTCAAAGCACTGGGCCTTTTTACAAGAAAAAGCACGCGAGGTTTCTGCTGATCAACACGGCCGTGTTGCAGAACATATTCATCGCAAATTAACAAAATGAAGACGAGCGCATAAAGCATTTTAGCGGAAACATACGCAACCTATTTGGATCCACGGATTCTTCACAAAACGAAGCAACTTCTTCTTTATCTGGGTGGTTCCGGCGAAATTGGGAAATCGCGAATCAAGCAGTCGTAGATTTTGCACGCCGTTGGCAAGCCAGCTTGTCAATCGTCGTTTGTGCTTCCTGTGGATCTGGCTGTTTTAATAGGAGAGAGCACCTTGCATTTCGCTTGGGGATTCACATCAGCATGCATTCTCCAAAACGGCAGAGCCAATTTATTCGTGGACCAACGTAAGCATTGAACTCACAAAAATCATCGTTAAGCCTATCCAAAATGGGGAGCTTCTCTACAATATGTGTTCTTAACGTAGATTGTCCGAACACTTATCAACGTGATCGGATGAAGGAAAGAATTGGAAACAAGTATTTATCTAGCAAGTGGACACATCGTTCAGAATCCGAGTAACTTGTGTAATATTTGGTAATAAATATTTAGTCTACTAAGATGGATGTAACAACATATGTTGTATTTTGCTGTATTTAGTTAGAAATACATTTTATCTCGTCCCACAAAACCATACTGTATATGTCAAAATGAAAGTAGGGTGTGGCCTGCCCTGTGACATCACTTTTAATTTTGGAACTGCATCGCCTCTAGTGGTCAAAATAGGAAACTGCCTGAAGCAATCTCAGACATTGCTCGGCATGTAGTCCGTCATGCGCCCTCCCTTACTCATTCTGCGTGCTTTCACCCTAAGAAGATGAGGAGTCCGCAAATACAAGACAGATTTCTAATGTCTGGCAACTGGGGCCTTCACAATAAATAATTTTTTATTTCGGTTTATTTCCTTTCCGTTTGGCCTTTCGTTTACCATGAGGCTTCGTGTTTTTTTTTCTTCTCTTCATAAGGCAATGGTTTTCACATGGCTTCAGTTATGAACCCAAAAATTAAAATTTTTTCGTGAAATTTTTTTAGGGTTCATATGTGACAATGAGCCGGATATTTTAAAATCATAAATTTAGAAAATACATTTTTTTAAATTTATTAATATTAAAAAAATTATCGGAATGGAGCCTTGAAATAAAATCACGAAAAAATATTAATTTTAAGGTTCAAAAACTAAAAAATAGATCGAGTCCCCATAAGGCTACATGTAACCAGTGGACTCAGTCACGTTACACCATTCCGCATACAACGCAAAAACGTTGCACGAATGGCGCACAGTGAAAACTTGCTATAGACCAAGTTTTAAATTTTTTTAATGATTTTTACCTTCCGCGCAGAGTGGTTTAATATTTTGAGTCTAACTTTTTCCCTTTTATTTAATTTATTACTTAAGGTTATTTTAAGTTGCCATCTACGGCATATTCTATATGAGTAGTAGACTATCTTAAAAGTATTCTGACAAAGTTTTAACCCAATATCTCGGGTTTTGCCTACCGCGCAGTGCCTCAGAGGGATTTTCCCTAATTATAAGCTTTTGGCGGGAAATGATGGCTATAGTCAAATGCGTATTGCATACGTCATAAGAACGTCACAAAATAATTTAACTGGTTATTGCGTCTTCATTTTCTTTGTTTGGTTAAGGCGGATTTTTCGTGTTTTAATGGTCCACATTTGCCTTGCTTTTTCCTCCCCCATTAGCACATGTTGGTAAACATGAATAAAGCTGAAAAATTGCAAATAAAATTTAAATGTACTAAATTGGTTACGTTTCTTGTACCCACACTTTTTACACTCTATATTTAGTCGCAGTCATTTAAATTGAATTTACCTTTCAACAGTTGCTTTGGCTGCCTTGGATACCTTTTCAGCCTTCAGGTCTTTGAAATTAGCAGTACCCTAATCGGTTTTCAGAATATTCAGATACAGTTATTACTTGAATCTTTCTCTTTCTTTCTCCGCTTCCTTTTGCATCTTCTCAAGTTATCCTTTTTTCTTCCGCACTTTTTCTTTCCATTTCTCTTATCTTGATTTCCAGATTCTTTTTCTATCTTTCTCTTTTTTCTTCTTCTGTTTCTTCTACTTTCGTTTTCTCTATATATATTACTGAATCGTTTAACTGGCTAACAAATTCGTCGGATGGCCGATCAAATTCCATAAACCTTGACGGATCTTCATTAATTGAATTAGAACCCATGATAGAAAATGTTTGGGCTGAGAGAGAAATGAGTTGGGTAGTACCGTGCTAGGCAACGAGCAGTTATCAAAATCGAAAAGCAAGATAGTGAATAAGATGGTTTACGCTTCCTGCTGCAACGGCCGGCCGAGATATTTGGCAATCTTCTTTCGTGTCACTGGCCCGGACCCCCTTCAGCGACACCACCCCATTGCAACTTATTATGGACAAATGGCGCTGATAACCTATTTCACAGCCAACAGAACATAAGTTCATCAATTAAAGTATTCATAATTTCTATCCTTTCGCGTTTTTTGGGTACCCCGACGTCAAAGAGCTAACTTTCTTGGTTGTTTGAACTCGAAATTACTGTTGCGTCACTTGGTGACCTTTGTCGATGCTGACGATTTATTGGCAGACAGCACCGAGGATAAAACTACGGTAAGGCTGGGAATTCCAGAGCCAGTAAAG
This sequence comes from Ceriodaphnia dubia, assembly GCA_022539655.2. Lineage (NCBI taxonomy): Eukaryota > Metazoa > Arthropoda > Branchiopoda > Diplostraca > Daphniidae > Ceriodaphnia > Ceriodaphnia dubia. The sequence continues at coordinate 5,345,695 of JAKUCG020000139.1, read as the reverse complement.
ACGGGGAAAGACATACCGTCCGTATCTCAACCGTATAAGTTGAGATACAACAGCGGTAGTTGGCCAATTCCAATGTTTAGTTTACATAGTTTTTTTGTGTTAACTGCGAAACCAAACGGTCAACTTTTGTTTTTAACTGTCGTCGGGTGTAGAAGTTCTAATCATATTTTAAATGTTTTCTCCCCCACCCTTTTTTTAAATGACCCCAAAAAGGCCCGCCCTTACTCCACGAGAGAGAGAGAGAGAGAGAGAGAGAGAGAGAGAGAGAGAGAGAGAGAGAGAGAGAGAGAGAGAGAGAGAGAGAGAGAGAGAGAGAGAGAGAGAGAGAGAGAGAGAGAGAGAGAGAGAGAGAGAGAGAGAGAGAGAGAGAGAGAGAGAGAGAGAGAGAGAGAGAGAGAGAGAGAGAGAGAGAGAGAGAGAGAGAGAGAGAGAGAGAGAGAGAGAGAGAGAGAGAGAGAGAGAGAGAGAGAGAGAGAGAGAGAGAGAGAGAGAGAGAGAGAGAGAGAGAGAGAGAGAGAGAGAGAGAGAGAGAGAGAGAGAGAGAGAGAGAGAGAGAGAGAGAGAGAGAGAGAGAGAGAGAGAGAGAGAGAGAGAGAGAGAGAGAGAGAGAGAGAGAGAGAGAGAGAGAGAGAGAGAGAGAGAGAGAGAGAGAGAGAGAGAGAGAGAGAGAGAGAGAGAGAGAGAGAGAGAGAGAGAGAGAGAGAGAGAGAGAGAGAACAACAACAACAACAACGTTTGAAGAAAAATGAAGAAGCAAGTGCAAAGTATGCAAAGAAAAGCCATGAAGAAAACGCCAAAAAGAAAAGAACAAGTTGTCAGGGCCGTCACGATAGGGACCTAAGTGGGGAAGCTTACCCCGGGCTCTGGGAGTTAGGGGTTTAGACTCAAAATTTGTATTTTTTTTTGGGGGGGGCACCAAAATTTTTTTTTACCTCGGGCACCAACACAAAGTCGTGACGGACCTGCAAGTTGTAGAAGAACGTGAACATTTGAAACGCAAAAAAAACAAGAAAATCAAAATATTGCAGAAAATGAAGAAGCAGCAAAAAAAAGTTAGCCCTTCAGCAAGAGGCACCAGAGAAAAAAAGGCAAGAAATGAGAAAGACGCGACATATCACGCGATGCTCGCCGCAAAGAAACGGATGAAGAAAGAGTGCAAAGACTAGGAGCAGAGGAGGTGCAGCGCCAAGTTAACATTACTGAGGAAACGGAAGAAGAAGCAGTTTTAAGGAGAAACCGAGCTAGAGTGTAGGGGAGAGTGGACCAGGACTGAACAAACAAATTATTTTGTCCATATCTTAAAAAAATATAGCTAGAGGAAAACGAATAGTGTACATTTTTAGAGAGTATTTTTCTCTAAAAATACAATTTTTCCATAAATATATCTATATTAGTTTAGCCGTTATTGAATTTTAAATAATTTGGAAAAAGCTGGGGAGGGGGCTCAAAAGTGGGGGGGAAACTAGACAAGTGTGGGTGAATATTGGACATAGCTAATAAATCGGCAATAGAATGGATAATTTCAAAAAATATTGGAGTAGTACATTATTCTTCGTACTACAGTTGTACATGGAAAGAAATGTTAAAATCAAAATCCTATGTTATTAAAAACAATTTTAGTTCGACAAATTTATTTAGTATTATAACTGGTTTTTGCACGTTCAATTAGTTACAGTTTTCAGAAGAAAAACATTTTAAGAGCAGAATTGCGGCAACAGTTGTGATTTTTCTAATATGTTTTTTTAGGGGTTGAATGGGACACGTCTGTGGGGTTTATTGGGACTGCAATAGCATAGGCGCTTCAAGCCCTGCCTACTTTTTGTTCCCTCAATCGGCAAAATGTCTGATTTTCTTATCATTGATCTACTAATCGTATCCTATGCAATATCAAATAACTCTTTAATGAACTTTACTAAATCAATAAAATCGCTTTATCACAGATTTTTTAAAAATTATAGTTAAATATTTGTGCCTTGTCCCATTCAACCCCCCCCCCCCCAGTCTGTCCCATTTTACCCCACGCTGTTTGTTTCCCCCCTAAATTTTTGCCAATTTAGAAAAATCGCGGCGGGCCCATTTTTGAAGCGACAAATTTGCAAAAAATTATAGAAAAGGGGGCAATCAAGTAAAATGCAATTCCAAAATATTTGCAATTTTGTTTATAAATAGCCGAATGATGAGTGAAAAACCAAAAATGTCCCATTCAACCCCATCCTCCCGTACTGCAAGATGCCAGAATACAGAACAACGGATTGCATATTGGAGGGAAGTTGAAAATATTGAAGAAACGATAGAACGACAAAGAGAAGACAATGTAAGACAAGCGAGACATGCGAAAAGGTATTACGACTGCAACAAGGAGAAACAGATGAGTTGCAAAGAGCTTCGATGCAGTAGATCATGCCGAAATTGTGGCAGATGTACCACGCGAATGGCAGATGTACCAATAAATTGAAGTACTGGTCGAAAACCGATCATTGCGAAGAACTTATCTAATTGTTAGAAGTACTACGATTGATGAAAACCAAGTCAAGCTGCACAACTGCGGACCCATGGACACTATATGCGAAGAATACGTGGCAAAACATTGAAAAAGAGAACAACCATCAGACAAGAAATTCATAGACTGCAGCCAGAAAGGAAAAGTTGTTTTACTACCACCAAAGCAAGTCCCGGAACTACTCCTTCATCTTCTGACCGACAGTAATCCGAAAGCGAAGCATTTTATACTGAAAATCCCCAACTATAACAGAGCTCTGGCTGTCGCCTCCATGAAAGCAAATATTTCTACACCTCCGAACACGTGTCCGTACTGCTTCCGTATTCACGGCCAGGTGAACAACAACACCAGCTCCGTTGGAAAACACACGACAATCGACTGCACACAAGACAATGCGACGATTCTTCCCTTACATAAAATTAACCAGTAGAAGCGAATACATACTAGGATACTCATTCGTTTTCTGCTTACTACCGAAAAACAAAGGGAAGCGTGCCCGTTCCTAGTTTGTTTTTCCCTTGCTAGCAGTTTTAACCTAGTAACTAGCTGAAAACTAGCTAGCGTACCATCGCCTAGCAGAAATTTTTAGCCGTTTTTACGCTGTTCGCGACCGCAAGCTAGTAAAAACCTAGCTAAAACTGGGTAGAAACCCGTATATATTTTACACATAGGGACTTAAGAATTATTTCCCCATTATTTTTGCATACGTGCAGACTTGTTGACGAGATATATATATATTTGCGCTGGTGTTCGTTGTAGGCTTGCAGAAACATGAACATGTGCTGCTTAAAAAAACTTCTCAGCAACTACTTTACTAGCTTATACAAATGGTTAAACTTAAATATACCTTGAACTTGATTTTGAAATTAAACTCTGTAAATGTCAATTATCTGGCTTGAAAAGGATTAACTTCGTCGATTAATATATCGGCCTAATCAAATTGCGTTTCAATCAGTTACGAGTGAATAATATACATATATTAAATGAAAAAGTCCTTTTTGAAAATTCGAATTTAATTAGAAATACTGATGCTTACAATTACCAAAATTAGCTGAAATGTCAAATTTTGTGTAGATAGATTTCATGTTTTAATAAATATATCTTTTAAAACTTGAAAGTAAATAATTTGGTTAATCATCTCTACATTTTGCAATCAATCTCATAATATACTCTTGGGGTATAAAAGTATTACTAGCTTATCAATAGCTCAGTGAATATGGCGCTCAATTCGGAATTCGGTAAACAAGGTAAACAGTGGTATAAAATTTAAAATTCATCAAATTTTCTAATGTGTTCAAATTGGTTGGAAAATGACAAGAAAAATAGAAGTTAAAGATAATAGGTACTAATAATAAGAAAAAAGTTTTTCATCCATAAATATATCTAAATAATAAATCCACTGCGTGGTTAACCTTCAGGAGGATGTAACATTGTTTACGAAACCTATTTCTGTTCTTATGACGAACTTTTCCTTATCAATTTGTTTTAATTGAGAAATCACTACACAGCAACATGACTTTCATCCTTTGTTGGTCCCCTTATTTATTATTCGGGTTATTAACCATGTAGACCATTTGCAGGAAATTTCAAAATCGTCTGACCCGTAGTCTTTTTTTTACCATTTAGCAATATAAGTCGACGGCTCATCCTTAGACCTTGCTACTCATGTTTCATGCGGTTTCGTTCAGGGACAATATCGGTCTTATGATCCTTAGTAAATCATCAAACAGTTGTTAGAATATACTCACTGACTTAAATTTTCATCTATTTTAAAGAAAATTGGCTTGCAGATTCGTTTTGGAAGCGAAAATAAAGGCACCGCAGCGCGGTCGGTCCCTCTTGTAAATCAAGAGGGATTAATGTTTTTCATTCATGTGTAGGTTAGGCTTAAATCCTAGGCAAATTTATTCTGACAGATGATAGGGTTTTAAACTAGGGTTTTCGACTCTTCGGAGTTCGGATTTTCAACCAGTAAAAAATTGCCTCATCATTGCTACCGTAAAGAACCATTGAAAGAAATGAATCGTGGATTCAAGATTCATTGGATACGTTGAGACACAAATTCACGTAGCATTAAGCAGGAAACGATGTTTCCCGTCAAATGTATAAAAGGTTCCCTCCACCTCCGCTAGATGTCGCAACGGTTCAGGGGATTCCCTAATGCATTTCTTATGTAGCCCCCCCTGCGGCAATTTCCAATACAGATAAACTTTTTTCCGTCCCACGCGGAATCACTCTTAATGGGGGTAAACCTTCAGGAGTACCTCCTGAAGGGATAATTATTTTGTTTTATAAACTACCCCCAAAGTGTCCTATATATTCGAACGTTCATTTTAGGCGGCGAAGAGCTTCGAAGTACTTTTCATTTCGCTTCGAAAGGGTCTTTGAAGAGTCCAAAAAATGAGAGTGTACTTTCAGATACCAAGGAATTTACATCCCTGGCTTTCTAGCTGTCGTTACGCCTGCCAACTAACAATATAGCTATATGACGGAGAACTAGATTACCGGCATCGGAATCATGCTGTTTGTTGTTTTTTTTAGACGAAGTAAGTTGGATAAAAGGATTAGCTGTTTTTTAGTGAAAACCTCAAGCTTTTCTTCTTTTAAAGGTTGGTTTTGCCCAAAGAGGCTGCAGCCAAAGCTGAAAAGAAGCACCTCCCCGGGATTTTGAACCCTGGCTAGCAAGGAGTATGGACCATTAAATTAGGGTAATATTGGTCCGAAAATAATTTTGTTGTGTTGTGAAATTATTGGAACAACAATGGAACTTATAGTCATTCTAGCTAGGACATTAACGATCAATATTTTATTAAAATTTACGAGTCTGCAATTGAACTGCCGCCTCGCATACCCACATTGACGGAGCCCCCTGCTTACCTTAATTTGTATTATTAGATACTTTATCTGAAGTATTTCACATCCCTAAGATTTTTTCTGTTCTTTGAAAAACTGTTTAAAATTCGCTCCCGATGACCCATGGTCAATCTTCTTACACGTGGATAATCGGAAACATACGTAGGAATGTAATAAATATAAATATGTTTACAAAATTTATGAATTACGTCACACATTACGATTACTTAGTTTTAGATGTTTTAAAAGATAGAATCTTATGAATAGGCATTCAATAGGTCGTATCAAATCAGAACAATTGACTTTGTTGTAGAGCGATATGGTCAACAAAAATGAAACCAAGATTTTTGCTATTGATTTTGTGCCTAGTACTTAAACTCGGTTTATTTTCAGTTTCTGTGATTTCCACTGTTTAAAAACCTTCGCTTTTCCGTTGAAAATTGTTTTTCACTCAAAATGCCACTTAATACTGGAAAAAGAAGATACATCAACAAATCTCTTAATTCAAGATGCTTATACTGGTTTACGCAATTTTTAAGTGATCTAAGATATCGGTCAAACTCATATGGCTTACACTTTTTGAAAAATCGGAGTCTCGAATCTATTAAAGACAAAAATTGTTGCTTTTTTTACCCTCCTTTTGAACTGATACAATCCCCTTCAGTAATCTACCCAAACAGCATGCATGCATTGTATGCATCGGTTCAATGGGGAATGCAGTAACCATTTGAACGTTCAAGCCGACAAATGGACTTATATCGTTAATATTAGTTATGTGGTTATCTCTTCTTTCATCGCTTTCACAATATGACAAAAAATCCTCATCAGTTCTTGGGGGGCGTTCAGTTCCAAAATTTGAATACTAGTTTTCGGCTCTTCTCCTGATTTTAGTGTCACTGTGGGATGATGAATACATCGTACACCTTCCTGAATACAGCGTTCGCAGGAACAATATCCCGGATGTCCTTTTATTCGTTTTATATACGACCGCATAGGCCAATCGGCTAAGATGCACCGAACTGACACTGTAAATTGTCGTCCAGCAGTTAATTTTTCATCCAGATTCGTCGGATCAAGTCGCACTATTTCTTGAATCAAAGGGGTAAGGAATTTCTTCACGTCTGGTTTTGTTTTGCAATGAGCAACGCCAATAATAACAGGATGTCGCACGTGTAGTAAAATACGCTTGCACTTTGATAGATTAGTAGACTCAATCACTGTATGGACTATCATACAGATGGTGATGCATTCAGACTGCTCTGAATTGTCGAAAAACTGAACTCCATCCGCACTTAAATCCAACTCAAAGTGTGTCACATGACGAGAAACCAAAACTGCGTTGTCTGTGTCATTCGAGTGACAGCCTTGAAGAAATGCTTTGGCCTGCTGCACTTCAAGTTTCTTACCCATTTTGTAAATCTACGAAAACGAAAAATAATGATATCAGAAATGAACGACTTCTTGCCAACTGATGTTTACACTGCGAGAAAAATCGAACACATGTTTTGAGTTGATTTATTTTAGACCTCCTTTGCTTTTAAGTACAACTAGCTTGTCAGCGTAGTCGAATGAAGTTCGTCATCAGTCAAAATTGTCTTCCAGCACGCCTCACATTTTCAAATTTTTTTCTTCTTCAATGAAGCGTATATCCCGACAAATCGTACACTACGTGTTCCAGATATTTGTTCCGAGACTCTTCATCCGAGAAATTAGTTTCGAGATATTTAATTTTTGCTCATCTACTCTTCAGTTCTTCTCGCCTGGCTTTAGCAGCCACCGAATCATGCTTGAATCGGAAAGTATTTAATCTTATGTTTGATGTAGGCTACATACTTCAACGCAATCTTGGTTCAGTTTGCCCGTCAACACAAATTCATATCCTTTTTCAAGTAAATGATTTGAGACATCGATAACGCTGAGGATAGTCATTCTTAAAGCTCCCAGAGTTGTATCAGATACAAAAGGGGTTTCGTTGGTTTGGTCATAGTGCAATTCAGACACCCATAGGGCTTCCAACAATTCTTCAAGTCTCTGTAAAGATTGTTTAATCATCACCATATATTCAATATAAATATGTTTAAAATAGATGTACCGCTCTATCACGACTTTCCCAACTAGCTTTGGGTATTGCTTTCGAACGACATCGGCCATTCATAACGTCGAAGCAGTCATTAATGAGCAACACCATTTTTTCTATTGCCTCCGTGTCTATCAAATATAAAAGAGATTTTTAAATAATTGTAATATTAGTCTACGCATGTTTAAAAATCCATACTGAATACAACATACCAGCAAATTTTTCCTTGTTTTCCTCCGTTGATTGTGTTCTGAAATACTTAAAACCATTAGCAACCGATTCGGACAAAACTTGTGCCGCCACTTTAACATTCATTTTTTCAAAGGATGTTGGATACAAATGTTTGTTCTTGAGTTTTCGCACATTAGACAAAGGTTTTCCAGGTATTTTACTCGCGTTGTACAATTTAACGAGGTCTTGAAATTAAACCAGCTTCCTTTTAAACTAATTCAAAAATAAATAATATGTTTTAATTGCGCGCGACTAATAAATAGTAAAAGTAATAACAAATATTTTCCAAATAACCTCACCTGTACATTTTTCTTGTTAAAGAAGTGGTTCCTGATGCACTTTAAAAGATGCGGCACATCAATCAAGAAAAATATTAACTCGTTCTCTACAGTTGGGTGATCAGTTATTGAAGCTGGTGGTTTTTCACTCCGAAAATTGATCGACAATTACGGCGCATTTTGGGGCTGAGCCAGAGATTCCGTGGGCTGCGGATTGTTGTGATCCAGAGTCTGCGAATCCGTGAACGATTCAGGCGGATGTGGAGGCTGAGATCGAGATTCTGAGGGCTGCTTGTTCAATAGGTCTTCCTTTGAATTTCATTGGTTTCAAATGAATTGACCAGTTTATCGTATTTGCCGTCGACTGCACATATCTTCATAACTCCTTGTTTGATTGCGCTCCATCGCAGAGAACCGACTTGACGATGGCACCGTTAAGCTCCAAAGCAGTGATCGCTCTAACCATAAGTTCTTGCAAGAATTCAGCGGGACAAGCTCCTCTAGTTGCGTAGCAAGCAATAGATTGTATCCAACGAAAGCGGTAAGGTCGGAAAAAGAAGACAAGCGCGTGATCAGCTAACTTCCCTGCACTTTTATCCTTAATTGTGAGTCCTTGCAATCCATATTCAACGTGCAAGCCAAAGTCAAGTTTCTTCGAATCAAAGTTATAATCTTCTTGGATCGCAAACTCGTCCCAAGATAAAGTCCCGTAGCGAAACATTTTGCCAAACTTTTTAAGCTGATTTTGTATTGTTGTTAAGGCAAAACCATTTAGCCCAAACTTGAATTTTTTATTTTGACGGCGTTAGTATGAAGGTTAGCGGTCTTCAGGATGGACAAAATTACATTGTTTAAGCCGAGTTCAACGAATGGCTGAACCAAAAGTTCAATGACCTCTAAATATCTCCCATATTCTCCCAATCTTTACAAGTTCAAATGCAAACAAGAGTCCTTTCTCATTGTCGTTGCTTACAACAATACGTAGGAGATCAAACAAATTTTGATCCAAGTTAAATTGACTACAATTATCAATTATAAAATTGTAGTATACCTTTGCTATTAGAAATCGGCACACTTTTTCGTTAACATGGGCTCACATATAGACTTATAGAGTGCCACTGCAGCAGAAGGATCTTCAATATATAGAGAATCGGCAAGTTCTTTAATCATATAAACAAAGCCTTGAATTTTTTCACCTACTCCAGAATTTCGTTGTCGGCAATGGTGAGCGCCGTGATTGGATGTTTCCCAATGACTACTATTTTGTTAGCCATTTTTGAAGTTTAAGTGGGTTTACTGATAAGGTATGAGTCCTACTTACATAAAACCAAACCCAGACGACTTATTTAAGTTGAAAAACGCCGGTATATCGTCATTTTTTGTGGTAAATCTCGAGTCCCGTGTTAAGTGTACCCCCGAAATGAGATTTGGATTCCTACCCAACTCCCTTCTCCAATGTGGAACGAGGAGCTTTGTTGTCCAGCAAGAGTCTTATTGAACAGGAAAAAAGGCCTTTAAAGGCCACTACTTTGCCCTGTTCTGGAATGATAAAGTGAATGGCAATGATAAAATAAATTAACAAACCTGATAAAATGAAGAGAAAGAAGAAAATATTTGTGTAGACTATGAACTTGTCGTAACGAATACAAATCACGTCACTAAGTTTCACCATCAACATTGTAGTTACTTGTGTAAGGAACCATCAACCGCGATTTAAGTTGAAATTCAATTGCCTAAATTCAAATCAGGCTACTCCTGATCTATGGCACGTTATTCGCGCCACAGCGATTCGATCGAATCGAACGAAATTTCGATTGATGAAAGCGAAATATTTTTGCAATCCGATCGATCCGGAGTTTCGGATTTAACAAATCGCTCATTCAAAATAGATGAATGCCAAACTATTTAGTCGCGCTCGATGAATAAATTTATCGAATGGGTTTGACTAATTTGAGCTCGAGGGTTGATTTAGTTGGAGTGCTACGTGGTTCGCTGATTTAAAATAGATGATTCAGAATCGAATTATTTGAATTCAAGCAATGAATTTATCGAACGCATTTGATAAATTCGAATTCAAGCGATGAATTTTTCGAATGAATTTGATAAATTCAAATTAAAACGATGAATTTATCGAACGAATTTGATAGTCAAACTGATCAAATTTATCAAATTAGTTTTAGTTTTTTTTCACACCTCTTCGAAAATTGTTTTCCATTTTTCTTTCGGCCGACACTTAGTTCTGACTGTTTCGAACTCTTGAAAACTGTTAAGTGCGATAGCTTTGTTAACGATGAATTGACCTTCAAATTTGTTTTAGCACTAATTCTTCCACCACATTTTCACCCAATTTCTATGAAGCGTGATTCAAAAATGGATTCAGCTCACTTTCCTGGAAGAAAAACATAGTGTATAGGAATTCCCAAACGGTGGAATTTATAAGGTCGCCATGTTGTTTGGATGTAATTATATTGAAAGAAATTTGTCGTTGACTGATGAATGTTGGAATAATCCAAAAGTAATTGCAAGGACTGAGTCGTTTTGTAATGGCAGAGACTCAACCAAAAAATCGGAAGTATCCTGAACAGAGATGAAAGGGGAAACTCTGGCTGTCTGCTAATCATTGTTCTTTACACTTTGAACCGCTGTTGTGCTGTTGCTAACTTTGTATGTCAAAATTGAAAATTTGGTCAAGCGACTTACGTCGCCAAGTTCCCGGAGGGTATGGGCGGTATGGAAATGAAACTAGAAGTTTTATGTTACGCGATCTAACAGAAATATGCTACGGAATGCAACACGGCAGATGATGCTTGAAAAATTTTAGCATAAGTGCGGAATTTGCAAAGAAGTAACTCGATAAAGAAGTATATTATCAAAACAAATTGTGAAAGTATGGGAATGCTTAGAGGTTTATAAATTAAATAATTTGGAAAATCGATCGAAATAAATTGGAAAAAGATGCAACTACAAATATGTAATAATTAGATAAATTAAAAAATCGAATAAATCGCGCATTAATTCACGGGACCTCTCAGTGGGTCGACTTTTCCATTGGTAGCGTATCTTTCTATCCTACCAACTTGATAGCAATAATAATTAGTGTTATTTATTTGCAATAAAAAATCAAAAGTCACTTTAAAAATGGTATTTCTAATTTACTACTAGCGCCTCTATCAGCAAAGAGCGTAAACTTTTCCTGCAATCGAGTAACCGTCTAGTCGTCCCCGTGTGAACATTCATTTAAAGATCCTATGCAGTGTAAGAGATTTTTCCGCAAACTATGGAAACGATAGAAACGCACGTGAAGTCTTGGTCTTTTTATTTCGTGCTCAGAACTGGAAATATTTCAAACGTATGGCGCGAAAAGCGCCCTCCGTTTTTCGTGCAATAGAATCCCTCCGGGAAATTAATTTGGTCAAGCAAAGTTGGTCAAATTAATTTGCAAATGAAGTAACTCGATAAAGAAGTATATTATCAAAACAAATCCGGGAAATTTGGAGTTTAGCTAGACATATTAGTGCAATGCCTCGTCAGTTGAATACCAGGCTTAAGTCTTTGCAAGAATGCTGTATAAATAATGTAGTTAACAACATTGATAGATGGTGCAATCAATACACTAAATAATATGGAGCCCGTAAACTCGACCACCTTAATGGCCATGGCCCTTTTGATTTACTGCGTAAGTCCATTGCTGTCTACTACGAATGGACGATTCCAGAGAAATTCTCACTTCAATTTTACTATTTCTTACCTTTTAAATATCTCCTCCTCTACTTGTCACCCGAGATCGAACCTTCCGATAACTCTTGTTCCCCCCTATTTGACCTACTTTTAAGTTTGTTCTAGAAGCAAAAGAAGCATCTTCAACAGACTACAAAAGCCGGTGCAAACCTAAACTCTACAGCTCAGTAGTAAAGAGCTCGTCTTTCCCTTCACTTGTTCTGTTTTCTTTCTTGTTAAAATGTCGGTAGCGAAGTTTAATAAAGAAGAAACATCTAATTTCCCTTTGTTACAAATTCAAACCTTGAACATTCGAGTAACTGGAGTCGCTAAGAAAGGCATTCAGTTGGCCATAGAAAATTTACCCGCTTTGAGGAACTTCTTATACAATTCTCCTGTTATTGAGAATAGGTTGTGATCTATTGTATTCAAGTTTAGCATAGTTCTTTTCAGTTCTCACCACAATTGAGGTATACGGCCACGAAAAACAACTGGTGATGGCGCCTCTTATCCGTTAAAAAAATGAATAAAAGTTCATAGGCCCTTATACAAAACTCAATTTCAATCTTTTAGTTGATATTCCCTCTCTTCTCACACTTGAGACGCTAACGAAGTAATATTATCAAACCGCGTCGATGAGGTACTTGCAATCTTGCATGTGGTTTGGTATTTAAATCCTTGTTTAAATCACGCACGAGTGAATTCTAGATCTAGTTGAACACGAGTTAGAAAAGAAAACAAGTCGGACACGGGGACGACAGTCTAAGGGGGTTTGATCATTAAATTGACACACTTGACCCCTCACCGTTTCCGCCCGCCAGCCATTCCGAGTGTATTTTCAATCCATTCCCAGTGTAATAATCCGCCAGCCATTCCAAGTGTAATTCAAATCCTCCAACCAACTTTTATAAAATAAGAAAGAAAAACACAAAACAACCGTCCAGGTTTCCATAGCACCGCAATCTTTATTTGTTATCTTACTAGTCGTTTTCGCCTGGCAAACTTTTCGTATTAACGAATTTAATTGCAACATTATCAAAGAAGGGGGAAAAAGACCATAATCAATATCGATCAGAAGTAAGGCCTACCGGAAGCTGCTAAGTGCATTCTGCCAGGTTAATGTACAAATAGTTTGGCATTCATCTATTTTGAATGAGCGATTTGTTAAATCCGAAACTCCGGATCGATCGGATTGCAAAAATATTTCGCTTTCATCAATCGAAATTTCGTTCGATTCGATCGAATCACTGTGGCGCGAATGACGTGCCATACTGATCAGTCAACAAGGCTGATCAGTCACTAAAAGTAAGAAGAAGAATGTCTAAATAAAACCACCATTTAACGAAAATACGCGTTCGTTACTTTTGTCTGCTGGATCATTTTTTATAAAAGCATAGATGACCAATGTTTGATAAAAAAATGTATTATAAATTAATATCTCTCATTACCAAACAAATAATTTAAACAGCTTCTAACAACTATATATCAAATTTTCTGAATTATGCAACCTGACAAAAACAGAATTGAAACTTCTCCAAATTCTGAATTTAATTTTTTTTCTTTCTGTGACATTTTTTTCTACTTTAAAATCTTTTTGCAGACGGCCTCGATCGTCTGGCCGTCTGACTCCAGGCCGACCCGATATTTTTGGGATATTTTTAGATATTCAAAAATAAAATTTTATTTATAATTTAATTATAAAGTTTTATTTAGTTTAATAAGTTAACAATTTTAGGGGTGTTGGTAATCTGCATGACAGTACTGCATGCCAAACAATGTTTTTTATTATCGACAAGGCAATTCATTCAAAATGTATGGTATTTTGAAGTTTTACGTTAAAGGATAAAAGTTGAACTGCACAAGTTAAGTTTTTCATGAATTTTGTTTAGAAAACTTATTTCACGAACAAAAACCTTAGCAAAAAATTTTGTAAAAGAGAAGATGAGAAATTTGGGAACTATTTACAAAAACAGGTGAAAAGAAATACCGTTTGCTCCCTTAATGCAACAAATCAACACAATGTTTTGTCTTCGGCTTTTCAACCTAGTTTTTGGTACATTTTTTACTCGTCAAACTAAATCTTACGACTTCAATCTATTTCCATTGTTATGTAATAGGTGAAAACTTTCCCAGCTTAGCAAAGTGAAAGAAAACCAACATTTATCTGAAAATACCTTTCATGATATAAGTGAGAAACACTTTTCATTATTTACTGAAGAACAGAAGGAGAGATACGTATATTTGGCTTAGAACTTCAACCACACTTCTCATGAGCCGAAAATTTTCATCGAGCAAAACCCAAAACGTCAAACGAAGCGAAAGCTTTTATGGACAAGTTTGAAAGTTACATAATGATGGCGCAGCGGCAAGATGCAGCTAGAATAATGATAATTTATCAATAGCGAGGAATTTATTGACTAGTTACTAGTTCATTTCTTTACCGATAGAGGAGATCACACAGGAGCCATAACCGGACATCATGCAGCACCGTACCGGAGCCGACACCAGCAGCAAAAGACGAAAAGTAGGTTTTTAACTTGGTTTCAAATGTAATATATTTTTAGTTTCTTATATAATATGTTTTCGAATTCTTTCTAGTGCACACTATGTGTCAGATCTAGAAGACGAATGTACTCGAATGTAACAACCTGGAACTACAGTCGGGAGGAAGTATTGGATACAGAGGACTCGTTGAGCGGAGGATCATCCCTAATGCCATCATTATGTTCAGTTTGGTAAATTTTTTTATAAGTATAGTTATTTTTTAATGGCTCCGTGATATAAGTATAGTCATTATTTAATGGCTCCTTGATTAATGTTTTAAACATGTATTTTATAGTGGTCGTTCTGATTGTCCATCATACTTTCCCCCAGACTTTGAACGAGAGCTGCCTGAATATTTCGAGCCACCAGTCCGCGAGGGAGCTAGAAGATCCGTCGCCCATCAGCGTCCCTATCTTAGCGAACGTCAGAATAGTGAGAGAGCCCGCCGAGCGAGACCATTTCACTTCAAACAAGGAGGACACAAAGAAAAGAATTAGAAAATCTCCAAGACCCTTTGAGAAAAAACAATGAAAAACCTAGAACTTTGTAAATTTATTATTTTTATCTTAAATTAATTATGATGACAAATGGCTTTGTGTCCACAATTTAAGGAGTGAACCACGTTGTTATTGAGCTCGTCAGTAACAGCAATGGAACGCAGATTAATTGGAATAATTTACCTCGATTTTAAGACAACATTGTCAACATATTTCCATGTAGAAAAAAGTTCATTTAACTTATTTTTCACTTGAAGACATCTAATTAAACGAATGACGTAGCCAACAGAGTTGAACGTTGTCGTGAAAATTTGAGTACGCCGCTTTATTTGCCCCCTTTTTCGCCAGTTAGTGGGGGTTAGCAGGAAAGAAGATTAAGAACACAACGCCATCTACTTAGCTATATGGGTACCCTGTAATCTGTCAATTGGCTTGATAGATGGTTTACAGGGTACGGAACTGGTGAACTAGTAACCCCATCTAGATTTTTAATACGACTACCCCATACAGACCAAAAAACCTGCAGAAGCCCTTCGGGTAACTCACGTAAAACTTAACAAACTTAACAAACAGTGAAATTTTTAAATATTCCTGTTCAGTTCCTGCATAATAAAGCCCCTTGGGCGCCTTCGGGATTTATGTTAAAGCGTCGAAATTTTCGAAATAAAGCTAATCAATCCCATATTTACAACGTCAATTTAATTTTTACTAAATGAGTGCTACATGTAATCAAAGAACGGCTCGCGTTTTCTTTATTCCCCCAATTCCTAGAAATGAATTTTTTTTTACTGTTTTACGAACGCACCCTGATTTCAATGTTTACAATAAACAAAAAACAAAAAAAGAGGAATCAAAGATGGCCGCTTTTTTTCCCCTTCTTTGAGATGGAAATAGCATAAATGTCAAAAAGATTTGACATTTTATTGTGCCAAAAGGTGCTTAACGTTAATTAGTAGCTTTGTCATTACATAGTTAAATAAAATTTAATTTAATATAGAATATTTGGTAATTTATCACGTTCTCGCCCCCTATTGGTGGAAATTGGCGACAATAACGCTTTTGGGGGGCGTCAGAGAGAGCGGAGCCTATCGCGTTAAAGACCCCTAAGCCTTCGGTTGATTTTGATTACAAAATCCCTCAGGGATAAAACAGTTATAGATGCAGGTTGTGAATCACTTTCAACAGATAATTTCGTTGTGAAGTTTCTTGGGCCGACTTCTGATTGTGCACATTGGAATAGAATTTACATCTCACACTGAGGTATCTAGTTATGACTAGTTTTGAAAAATGTGTTGAATGATTATTTTCAAACTTTGGGTTTTGCTCCTTTAAATAGGAATTCAGTGTAGAAAATAGTTTCCTAAAGTCTAGTCTACGAATAACAATGCTGGTCAGGTAGGTAAAACATATTGCGGGTGGTGGGAAGTATATCCCAAGATAACACCACCTCTTTAAAGATCTGTTCACTTCTTTTAATAATGCAAAATGTTGAATTTGATGGTTCGTATAAATGACCTCTCTTTTTTTATTTGTTCGACGATTGGATTCAACTGGAATAATAGGATCTTCAGGACCAAAGCAACAGAGCCTTTTCACGCTTGCTGCATTTAACTTTTGGAACCGCTTTCCGAATAACATACTCACTTTTGTAATTTAAGCAGTTATCCTCTAACACCTTGTCCAGTGGGTCTTGATTATCCATATTAAATGTCAATAGCATATTTTCAAAAAACTTATCCCTTCGTTCTTCCAAATCAGGTTCTTCGTCGCCTTCATCGGCTGTGTCCGTGAGTTCGTCATTGGATCCATGAAGGGCTTCACATTTGCGTCGGTATATTAATAGCATTGTTACGGCCATTTTCATGGTCGTAAAGAACGGATGCTGTAGAAAATTTACTAGGACCTACCAGCGCTGGTCGCCATGGAAACATGGCCAGAAGACAACCATATTTTTTTTATATTCAATTGGATTTTTGGTTTTAACGACCGCTTGGTCGATTTGTGTGTCCCAGCTTACTTTCAACCTATCTGTGTGGAAACTGTTCTTTCCTTATCTAACGCCATCGGTATCTAATACATTTGGTAAGACATTTCTCTAATACAATCTAATACAATTATTTATTCCAATGTGAAGAAACACACATTAAATGGTGCCGAAATCCGGGAGTGGTCAATATGTTCTGTAAAATATGTTTGATTTTGTACGTTTTGGCTTAATGTAAATGTTTATAATATTCTAAAATTTTGTTTACAGCCAGCTTTTGCTGATGCAGTTAGCACTGGAAGTGATCGAACAGCTCAACACCCCAGAAAGCCTGTAAAGGCATATTTTGTCAACGTGGAACTGTTTTCTAAAGCAGTCTAACACTTTACCTCCCATTTTAACAAGGAAGGGCCATAAGGCAAGAAAAATTGAACTTTTAAATAAGAGATTTAAATCTAAATATAATGTCTTATATCTATCTTATATAGGAACTTGACTGAGATAGTCACGATTGCTAACTTCATGTGAACAGTCGGCTTCCAAAACGGACGAGGCTGCGCGGATAAAGGCGCACAATAAAATGTCCAAACTTTCTGACATTTATGGTATTTCCATCTCAAATAGGACGAAAAAGCGGCGATCTTTGATTCCACTTTTTTTTGTTTTTTGTTTATTGTAAACATGAAAAACAGGGTGCGTTCGTAAAACAAACGTGTTGTACGGAAAGACAAATGAAAAAGACTAAAACGGAACCTTCTGTTTTACCATACTTTTATCCTCGCTCTTTTTTTTATAAACCTAGCTTATTTATACACCTGACACTATTTTATTTCATCGTCGCAACCACTAGTTTCTGTCCGTAATCGGCATTTTCTTAGCGTAAACGACTGTTCAACGATGCTATGTCTTCCTTGAAAAGTGAACCAGTTTTCGAAATTAGTTTTTTAGTAGACCAAATGAAGTAACACCTTGCAAGAGTGTAATAGTTGCTGGTGGTATAATTGAATTAGAATCAAGACACTTCTTCTAGTTTGAAATGTTGTATTACGACAAGACAACAGGCAATACTAGCGAGTAAAGGCAAGCAGTGAAGACCCGCTCTCGTACAGTGAGACGGGCTTTTATACTCGCGAACTTCCGCTTAGCGAAAGTTCGCGAAGGAGGGCGACAGGGAAAAGTGTCACGCAGGACACTGGCGAACAATAGGTAATTAGCGGATCCGGGTCAGGTCACTCGCTGATTTCCCGGTCGCGAGATCTCTCTTGTTGCTAAGAGAATCTCCGCGACTGGCGGTTTCGCTAAATGACCATTTATGGATTGGCGCTCTCACGGATAGCGAGGTCAACGTGCGACGGCCGAATAAGGCAACGCGCACGTTACAAAGAGCAAGATCGTTATACATGACAAGATGAGCCTAATTTATCAAATTTTTAAGGTGTCAAATTATTTTGATTGAAATATAATAGAACTTTGAATGTCGTAAAACTTGAAAGACAACACGACATCTAGGGGTACAATTCCCAGAGTTTTTATTTTTATTTTTATGGTTTAAAAACCCACGAAATAGTATATCGTAATTACCTACAATTGATAATTAATTTAATAAATAATTTTACTTACAGTACCCACCCGAAGTAATGGGACGACCCCCTTTTTTCGCCGTTTTAACACGGGCGCTTATGGCGGTTTTATTTAAACTAAAATTCGGGGAATGGAGCTAAAATTTTGAAAATTGGGGTATGCCGTGCCATTTTCATGACTAATAGATGGTAAAAATCCTGATTTTTTCCCATCAGCGGTTTCAGAATAAATGCATAGTGCATAAATATCGGTACACCCCCTTTTTCCATACTGCTCCCATGTAAACGGAAGATTCTAAAACGTGATTTTTGACTAGAAATATTTTTTTTACGAAGTCGCTGATTTTTTGGTAGATGAATAATATCTAGACTTTAACTTTATGCGCTTTATGTTTATGCGCTTCTTATACTTAAATTAAGTTTACTAGATACATATTTAAGTAAATGAACTATACCTATTAGGTAGACGGTGTACTAAACAAATATATATACTTTTCTATACTTAATGGGGGTAAACGTAAAAAGTATATCTTAAGTATACACAAATTTTTATGAGTGCGGCACCGTGGACGATGCACAATCCGTGCGGCAGGGGTGCCCTCTTTCTTTCCACCTTTTTGCCCTCTATATCAAACCACTTTTAGTTTGCTTGGCTAGAGGTATTGACGGTATTGAACACTATGGTAAACGGGTAAAAGTTCGTGCCAACGTAGATGATTTGGTAGTTTTCGTTTCCTCTGTCAAAGACATCCGTCATGCGTGCGAGATTATCTTAGAATTTTGTGCCTGGACTCATGCTAGAATAACCAAGGGGAAAACCAAATTACTGGGCCTAGGGACTTGGACATTAAATACGAGAAAACCAACTGTAATGGCGCAGGCGTCTAAGGCACCGGTCCAAAGTTGTAGGTTCGATTCCCAATAGAAGCAATTTAAACCCAAATATTTCTAAACGTACATGACCATACGATTGGATTACTCAAGTAGATGATTTAAAAATCCTTGGTATTATTTTTTCCCCAGACACGAAAAAAACTATCCAAATTAACTGGCAAAGACAATTCAACATTGTACAAAACATACTCATCACAAACACGCATCGTCATTTCACATTTTATGGTCGCGTTTCATTCATCAAACAACATGTATTATCACAACTCATCCACATAGCACACGTCCTCCCTTGTAACAAAACCCAAGCCCTCCAACATCAACAAAAATGCAACAGATTTCTTTGGGCCCAACGTAGAGAACACCCACCCCTCAATGTTTTGATCCGCCCCCGGTTTCAAGGTGGGCTTGGTGTCACTTTACTTTTTCAATTCTTTCTGTCCCTCTTTACCCGACAAATTTTCAAATCCATAATTCATCCCGAGGTGATTGAGAGAAATTCGTCAGTTTATTGGTTGGGGCCACATCTGAAGAGTTTTCTCCCACAAATTATCCAACCCAGATTTGATTCGACCCATTCATCACATCCATACATTACTACATCACTTCCAACCATCACCGAACTACTTAAAGCTTGCATATTTTCTTCAACTTCTGCATCCAGTCACCGCACCACCTACCAGCACCTACTTGCCAGCATTGGGCAACCAGGGAGAACAGAGATTGCAAAACAGGACCTTGATTGGGCTTCCATCTGGCGGTGGGTGGCCAAGCTTAAAGGAATGAATGCTGAATTAATATGGGACTTCAACCATAACCAGCTCCCAACCAACATGCGCCTAACAAGTCTCAAGCTGTCGGATAACAATCAATGTCCTCTCTGCAATGCAGAACAAGAAAATGACGACCACTTGATGCTACTTTGTCCAGAAAAATTCGACTTAAACGTTTGGCTCCGTATCCAACTAACAAAGCTTGGATGCTTAAAACCCCTACAATCGGCTATCCATGGAGACGTTGGAAATTTCACCAAAAAAAGAAGCTCTGGCTCTCATCCAATCATACATCACCACAATATGGACCGCCCGCAGCAAGAACCACACCCCAGCCATTAACGCAGTGAAGTCTCTCTGGGAAAACCTCCTTCGTTCCAAAACCTCTCCCCAGATGTCACCCCACATTTCATAAACTTTCTTTCTTTAACAACCTACAGATGTCCTTTCCTCTTCCTTCACATATGATACCTCATGATCAATATTACTTCCTTAATCCCTCTCAAGATGTCATATTGTTATTTCTCATTAAAAAATTATCAAGTATTCATAAAAATCATTCGCTTTACCACTCTGTTCTATTTCCAAATGTACAAGTATCTATTTATTTCCCTCCTTGGCCACAGCAAGTCACTCGATGTCACTCATGTCAAATTGTCTCAAATGATCTGTAAACATACTTAATTTTTATTTGTGACAATAAATCTTCTAAATATTAAAAAAAACACGAATTTCAAAGTTCGATACCATGTAATGGCAAAAACATTATCGTTCCTTTAATGAATTGATTCGTGATTACGACGAAAAAAAGCACTTAGAAATAATTATTAATCAATAAAATGTTTTTTTTAAATTCTTTTTAAACAAAAAGGAAAGAAAATTATTTACTCATGGTCGGGATCGAACATGGGACATTTTTTTTTTTTGGTCATATATTAGGAACGTAACAGATTAAAGCAAAGTTATGCTAAATTTGTTTTCAGGTAATCCCCCATCGAACCCTTTCTTGGATTCTGGATTCGCCCTGCTGCTATTATAACCCACGCTTGAATTTTCACTCCGATGCCTTGGTATCCCCTGCAGTATGTAAGCCACTCGATAGGATCCGTCCCAGATGGCTCCGGGTTTCTGATGTCTTCACTGATGTTGTTCATTGAAAACGCAGGTGTAGCATTGAGTTCTTTCAAAGCATCGGAAGATATATTGTCAGTGCGGAATGCTAGATTAAAATGTGCAGATTTAGACGCTACATATGCCACTAGCTTTGCATTATCTAGAACGATTGTGCTGATTTTGCCTAGATTGTAGTAAGCATTTTGGGAACGACGATTTCCGAGTAGAGCTCCAAACGAATGGCACCAAATCGTAAAATAGGGGTTATTCGCTGCTGAGTAAACACAGTTTGAGACCAATCCGAGCGAATGAGCATAAGGGAGGTATGAGTGGATCTCAGAGATATCTTCAGTTGGGGATAATAAGCGCACCAGCTCATTCGCAGTCCCTTCATGCCATACAAACATGGTGAAAGTTTCTTTTGGCCATGAGAGTATATCCTATATATAGCCCATTGTTGAGAGAGCACTGCATTGAGAGTACCTTGAATTCAGTGTAGCGACTCTAAAGTTTGCCAGAGCGTGGTTCGGAGATGCACTGAGTAACATATCCACCGCCGCCACAACCTTTCTATACTCCGGGTAGCTAGCCCAATGGGCAAACATGGAAAGTAGAGCAAGTGGATCCCATCCTGAAATCTTGTAAATGCCCCAAATAAGTTTGAATCTATCTTTAAGTGATGCTTGATATGGGGGATAAGATGCATTGGAGTATCTGTAGCCGCACAACAAGACTAGTGCCAGCGCATGGAGTACAGACTCGTCTCTTGTGGTTCCTGTTTGTTTGATTGTGGGATCCAGGGTTCCATCGGCTTGGATATCAAGGATTGTATCGATGCCGGCCACTCCATTGGTGTCAAGTCTATGCTTGTACGAAATCCAATTCTTCCCATAAGTGACTCTCACATGAGCTTAAGCCCACTGGTATAAGAAACAGGTTACCAGTTTAGGCGAGATTAAGGTGCCCACTTTTATGGAGACTATAGCATCCATCAACCAAGCAAACAGTTTTCAATGGCACTTTGCTTAAAAAGTGGCAGTATTCGCATATTGGGTTTACCTAGCAAACTGAGACTTACAATGCCGCCAATGTTCAGAAATTTTTAGTTTTGGAACTCAAAAATGTTAGGTAAACAAATCATTCTACGAATAAAATTAGACCATTGAGTAGGGATTGTTTGATTTGCAAGTAAATCTATAGCCTGCTTCCGAACTGAATTTCTCACTAAAAATGAATCAGCCATTTGCTCGACGACGGATTGAGTTCCATTTGAAAGCCCCTGAAGTTGGCCATTGAACCACTCGGGTATGAGGGCGGACGTTGCCCATAAGCAGCCCCAGTCAAGAACGCTTTTCGATAAATGCGTCAGATAATGGAAGTTAAACTGTCCGGAATATTCTATATTCCAGACCCTTTCAACACGAAATCCATAGTTTTCTCCTCATCCTCATCTCTCCAATGTTCTTTGTCGACGTATTTCGCAACTCTTTGCTAACCCTTCCTCTTCTACCCCAATCTCTAATTTCGCCCTCATTTCATCGGGCAGTTCTTGGTTCATCTCCAAGCGAGTCACACCACCGTCTTAATTTCGTCTTCATCGTGTCTTATACTTTATTCAATCATCAGTCGGATGCATATTTTCGACATAAACTTAACATGTTTTCCCCATATAAGATTTCAAACTTTTTAACAAAGTCAGAAAGAAGAATTTCCACATCCTTAACACCCCGTGTAGGGACTGACTCTTGTAAGAGTATTGTAAGAGCATATGACAAATTTGAAAAATGAGAAAAGTAAGATTCAGGCAAGATGCCTTCGAGAAGGGGGAAATAGTAAAGTGCAAAAGCCCTAAACTCAGAATTTTTCCAATACTTGACAGTTTCAAACGTTCTGGTGTACTTGTTATATCGTATGGAGGCTTTGCGTTAGATAATCTTGTATTTCAGAGAGCATAGTAGTCCCCTTAATTCCATGAAAGGGTTTTCCAGTTTTTAACGCTTCCTGAGACGAAAATAATTTATGAACTGTAAACAAAGAGAAAACTTAATAAGAAAACTAGTATATAGCTTACTTTAAGGTCATTTCTATATTGCAAAGTAGAACGCAGCAGATATTTTGAAACCGGCTCACTTTCTGCTTGTTCACAATTTACAAGAGAACTTCCTCTTCCTATTTTATACTGATTTCCCTGGCCATTTCAAACCGATTGTTGAATAAAATAAGTTCAACAAATTTTGTTGTTTAATAGTACCTGGGTGTAAACAAAAGTCACATCCAAATGCGCCGTTGAATTGTGTTGTGTTGCGAATAACTGTACGGGCAACTGTATTAACAGTCACTATTACAGGCCGTATTTTGTATACATTCCCATCAACTTTAAGCCCAATAGAACAAAGATTTTTAAGTTTAGCCACACAAGGATCCAAAAAACGTTTCGAGACGGCTTTTTGTTTCCAAACCAGATAGCCATTAGAATGACATTTTAACGTCGAGTCTTATAACCAGTTTCATTTATAACACTCTTTTAAACCTTTCTTCAGAATCCCATACTTTTTCATGAACATTTAAGGGCTATTTAATTCTTTGTCGTCATATAGTTGGGAAAAAATGTTCAAGATATCGAGAAAATCCGCAAGACCTGATTTGGATAAATCATGATTTAAATAAAACGCAGCTGAAAGTAACCGTGTTATTGCGATGCGGTCGTAATCGTTCCCCAGCGTTACCTAAATATCTTATTTGAATTAATGAATATCGATTTTTATAAAAATGTTTTTCAAACGGTTAAGTCCTCTTTGTCTAAAAATTCGTTATTTTCTTCAATCCCCTCGGGCTCTTCGTCCTCATTTACAAATACTGCTTCGGGAATTTTAAATCCTCCATTATCGCTTCATCGTCAGGACAAAGGCAATAAACTAAATTGGCATCAGGAGTCTCCTCGGATTTGTGACCCGCTATTTTATTTTTCTTATTCTTTCTTATTCTTATAAGTTACTTTTTCATAATTTTTAAATGCAATTTTAAATTACCTAACAATTCAAAGGCATCATCACAGAAAGAAGAGACTTCAGAATTCAGCTTAGTCGTTGATATCGGAGTTAATTCAAAATTCTCAGACTCGTATGTGTTGCCAGTGCTATGACTATGACAAAGATCTGGATTTGCTTCTGCCTGTTGAATAAGCATATCATCCACATCCAATCCAGCCTTCCGTTCGGCCATCTGACGTGAAATAGAATTGACCGTCCACTTAGAATTTCCAGTGAGTCGACTCTCTTGCTAATTACATTTTCTTCGTCAGGCTCAGACTGTTGAGACATTTTAATTTGAAAAATCAAAATTCCGTGTCTCCAAAAGGACAACACAATTCAAATTGGAATTCACTCTGTTTCACAACACTAAAAAATTTATGAGGGCTCAGCAGTCAACTTGTAAACAAGCTCAGCGCCAAAACAAAACAGTTGAAAGCTGATTTTCGTCTTTTTTTAATGTGTTTAGGTATTGGTGGTATTTCGGTTACTCGCAGCTAAGTTACCTAGTCTGATGGTGGGAGAACATCTAGAATAGTAGGCCCCTGTGACCGGTTTTCAAACCCTTCTTCATCGTCATATTTAGAAATTGAGTCTTCTTTGTTCAAACGTTTCATCGGGATTGATTCAGCTTCATCATCTTGGTAAGTACTGTGTTTAAGGATGCTTTCCAAAAAAATTAAACAATCTTCTGACCATTTAATGTTTCACTATGTGCTTGATACAAGTTTCATAGGGTTTTTGATAAGTTTTTTTATTGGTTAGGTGAAATCAAATGGCTCCCCAATCTAGAAGTACTTACAAGGAAAGTATTCACATCTTGTTCAAGGTGATGAACACTTAGACTTATGTAATTGCCACAGCAGGCAGCATCTCGTTCCCTAAGTTGCCTTCTGACAACATATCTCTGCTCGAGGTCATTGAAAAATGTTTTAGTGACCAGAGTGATACAAAAATCAGGTACACACAAAAGAACGATGTTGAATATTCTTGTTAAAAATAATCATGTAATTACTTGAAGAAGGTGCCAAGAAAATGGCAGAAGAGGAAGCAATTAACAAAGCTGAAATAGCCAAGAAAAAAAATAAAAGAAGAAAATCAGACAAAGGCTGAAGAAGCCAAAAGAAAGGCTGAAGAAAAATCTAAGAAAATAGCTGAAGAGGAATTGAAAAAGAAGGCAGAAGAAGCCAAAAGAAAAACTGCAGAAGAACCTGCCAAGAGAAAATCTGCGGATTTGAAACCAAATAGTCACAAAGAGGGCCCTGCTGCCAAAAAAGAGGCTTGTTTTCACTTTTCAGTGAAGAGTCTTCTTATCGAAACAAAACACTAACGAATCTCGTCATCGTTATTTCGTTAATCTTTCAACGTCAACGCAACTGGCGGATAGTAGTCTCATGGAGGATAGCAGTCCCCAAGCGGATAGTAGACCCCCGTCGGTGTCTGAAATAAACCCCGTTTCAGCACCCACAAATCGTCAGCAGAAGGTACGTTTAAGAAGACCTACTTTTGTTGCAATTATGGTTATTTAACAGCCCTTTTTTACAGTTTTCCGATCGCGTTGTACAACTTGAAGCAGAAAATGATTATCTTCATCATCAAATCGACAAAAAAGATTTGGAAATTTCCAGTTTGAAAAAAGAACTCGTTGAGTTGAAGAACCAAAAGCCAGAAGGAATAATAGAAAGTTGGCTATCTCAAATTATTATTTCTCAACGACCAACGATCCTCCCAGGGTGCCAAAGCCGGAGCCAACGGACTGGGTTTCTTTGTTCTTTGGCATTGCTCATTCATTGTAGTTGTGTTATCATGCAATAAATTTCCTGAACCTACATCGGTGTGTCTTTAATTTTAAAATTGGATTCAATCGGATCAAATCACTATCGGATAAAGATTGATCTAATCTGATAGTGGTGGAATTTGATTTGATAAGTCAGGTTCAATTTGACCCGGTAACAATACGATTTCTTTTGATATGATACGATTTGACACAATGAGGTGCAATATCGATTTGATTCTTTATACGGTTGGATCCGATAACAATTCAATGGGGTACCTGATTGGATGTGATTTGCTATGATACGTATGATTCGATTTGCACAATTCAATAAATTGAAATTCCAATATCAAACACTACATTCCAATAATCATTGATAAATCGCATCAAATCACTTGTGATCTGATCCGATTGGATGGAATTAATCCCAATCAGATTGATCGCATAGAATCAGTTCGAAAATGCGATTGACCCGATCCAATCTGATGCGATTCATTTTCGTAGAGGACAAAACTTTATATTACTTGTGTATTCAACTCAAAACAGCGCCACAACGGCGGCGTGGAAGACGGAGTATCAGAATTGTAATTAACATATTACAGTGTTTTATTGTTATTTACGTAAGAGTATGTGTTGTAACAACTTTATTGATTCTAGAAGTATTTGCATTTAAGTACCTTATACGTAATATAAGCTTAATGTTTCTGTTCAAAACTTATTTTTCCTGAGTTTTTTTCAAAGAAGCGTAAGAATAGTCCACATAGAACAGGTTACAATTTCACGGTTTTGCAGCAGGACCATGTAATTTAAAATAACTTTAAGGTATAAATATGTAAGCGCACTTTAATCGCCATTCCTTCCATTTTATAAACTATTTCTATCTTAAGAATATAAAATACAGGTTGTTGTTGTTCTTATAACACTCAAAAAGTATCGGTATCGGTGATATCATCGATCGATGAAAACGCGATAATCTATCGATGACAATTTTTAAAAACATCGCGTGGGTATCGCGAACCAGGGAAATTCTATGTCCGATGGCGTTTTTATCGATTATCGCTGCGATATTAACAACCCTGGTGCCTAGTACGTTTTAAACTAACAGGTTTTGGAGAAAAAGCATGCATTGGATAAACATTTGAGGTTTACAACGCTTGGCAGTGGTTTACTTGCATGCTTCTGATAGGGAGCGAGTTGATTTTTTCGTACGGGAATATTTAATCTTAATCAACTGAAGGTTTAGGGGTCTTTAACGTGATATCAGCTTCAACATCACATTTTTCCACCAGTTGCGCTTAAGAACGTGGGAAATTACCAAATATGTTATATTATATTAAAATTCTGAGATTGTGTTATAACAAGATAATAATTATGGCAAGGAATCTTTAAGCATAATAATAATCAGATCTGTTTTTATTGATATTTTATTGTAATTAAAAGATGAAAAAGAGAGCCATCTCAGATTCATTTTTCGAATTTTTTTCTAACCAATTACTGTGTTGAGATACGAGCTTCATGGTTTTAGCTGGAACGGACTTTTTTTGCTTAAACGACTTTGTCTCGGCCAGCTTTGGTCAGGGTAGCTTTACCAGCTTCCGCTGGAGTGACGTTTGAAGGAACCGGAGGGGTTCTTTTAGCCAAATTTCCATATTGTTTGCCAAAACCATCAATTGTGGCGGAGTTTTAGGCCGCGATGTTTCCGGAGTTTTTTTCGCCAGAGCACTAGGGAGCTGACTTTCAATCGTCGATGATGTTGTGTGAATTCTAGCTTCGTTTCCCAAAGTAATAGGAGGTGGCGTTTGAGGCCTTATTGCTGCCGGAGCGTTTACAGATACCACCGCTGGTGAGTTTTAGGCCGCGATGTTTCCGGAGTTTTTTTAGCCAGAGCACTAGGGAGCTGACTTTAAATCGTCGTTGTTGCTGTAAGAATTACAGCTTCTTTTTCGAAAGCAATAGGGGTTGGCGTTTGAGGCGGTTGGCATCCAGCGTTGTTTGACAAAACCACCGGTGGTGGAGTTTTATGCATCATTGTTTCCAGAACATATGTTGCCAGAACAATGTGAAGCTGAGTTTCAAGCGTCGTTGTTGTCTGATAGGTTCTATTTTCTTATCCGAGGTAACAATGGGTTGACTGGAAGACCTTGTTTTTCCTTTATCAGCTTTATCGGCGTCAACGGGAGTAACAGCGGGTGGAAACGTCAGCTGATTGGTTGCAGAGGTGATAGATGGAGTGTCAGGCGGAGCGAGGACGTTAGTAGTTCTCCTTTTCTTTGCTGCCTGAGAACTACTTTTTTTCTTTGCTGCCTGAGAACTACTTTTCTTTCCTGCTTGAGAATTTTCAGTTGGTCTTTTTCGTTTCGGATTCACCAGATCTCCGCGTGATGCATCATCACGGATGTTGCAGGAAACTGTAGGTGTGGGCGGGGAATTCAAATATAATTCCAAATGCTAAGAATTATAGGATTTCCAAATGCATTCAAGTAGATATGATGAACTAATTATTTTTTCTCCAACTGTGGCTTCAGTTTCTGTTAGAAGACTGTCCAATTCACGCATTACAGCATCATTGTCAGCCACAAGACAGGACGATCTTCTTCCTCTTCAACAGCAACATTGTCACCTACTTCCATTAAAGGGTCTCCATCCTCTTCAACATCATCATCATGCAGAGACACGTCATTTTCAACTAAACCTTCAATTATATTAGCCAGATCCTGTGTGTTGAAGAGTGATGCTGAATTGTGGCATTTTTACTACCTATAAATACAGTCACATCACACATTACACAACTTGAAAATACTTAATATATACAATAAACCTTACCTTCAACTTGCGAGTAAATTTTGTATCAGTAAAATTTGAAATTTTTGCAGTCTGACATTATGACAAATGACATAAATATCATTTGGATTTTTTAGTGATTTCTGAACATTTCGTTGACGGATAAAAAATCTCAAAATGGCGCAAAAAAAAGTTTTTTGTGCACCTTGTTTGGCAGGAATTGGTTACGTAAAAACCGTTCTGATAGATTACTAACATTTAAAATAATATGCAGCACGTTTTTTTATCTAAAACAGGCATTTAACCATCACGAACGGTATGAAACAGAGCTCTCAAAGTTACAATATCTAGATGTTGCCGAACCATATAGCCAATTTTACCTAATTTTGCTGAACCTCATTTTAATACCACAGATTGTTGTTGTTTTATCAGTCAGTTATTTGTTTACATTTCAAATTACTGCAAAGACAATTCTTTGCTGTCCAAGTGCTGGATTACTTTTTTACTTTAATCTATATTTCAAGTTCTTTTTCTTTGGTCGTCTGAGAATTTTATTCTTTATTGGCAAGCTATTTACAAACTTTTGTGCAAGAAGTTAAAAAAAATCAATGAATTTGGTAGACGACTGGTGAAGGAAGCTCATAGGCAGGTATATTCTCAATATTGTATGAACTATTTCATAATCTTTCATTAGGATTTTATGTTATAATTGGCCGACACAAATTACTGAAGAATAGGTGATTAAATAAAAAAACAAAAGTGAATGCAGCATACATCCTAGGCTCAATAAAGGAACAAGCAACTCTGTGTGTACCGTATAACATCACATTTTCACATCAACTGAAAATACTGGAACAGGTAGTAAAATTATTAATATGTTCCTAATTATGTTCTCATAATT
Source organism: Ceriodaphnia dubia (assembly GCA_022539655.2). Classification (NCBI taxonomy): domain Eukaryota; kingdom Metazoa; phylum Arthropoda; class Branchiopoda; order Diplostraca; family Daphniidae; genus Ceriodaphnia; species Ceriodaphnia dubia. Next base: position 5,316,172 of record JAKUCG020000139.1, on the reverse strand, counting down.
GCTATAATGAATAGATACATTTGAACAACGGAACATTAATCACCAAGCAATTAACTGAGATGCTGGCTGATGCAGAGCAAGCAAGTACAGAAAGTGTAATTGAAGAAAATTTGGAGCATGATATTGTTGCTGAGCCAGGTAAATGTTTTAATGCATGTTTGCAAGTGAACATATATCCTATTATTGCTTTACTTACCTTTGGTTTGTTTCAGTCTCTGCCGAATTACAGGATGAAATGCTTCTCATTGAAAGGGAGGCTTCAGGAATGCTATCCGAGTTAGAAAGAGAAATATGCCACAATCTATCCAACGTGATGTAAGCTGGAGAAAGCGTATCTTGAGCATCAACGATCAATGGAATCAATGTCGCGAAGGTTACAAGAATTCTCACATAACCGTCGTCTTTACAACCGTCGGACACATTGGAGATTATATAAAAATAACTGTAAAAAAGTGTATATACTATACATTTTCTAAATAAGGCCAAGTCCAGTATGATACGAAATTATTGTTAGATGTCCCGGTGCCCTGTTATGTCCCAAAGCTTTGCCCTAGCTGTTTCAACTCTATCACTCTGTTTTTGCTCCCTGGATCAAACAAAAAGCTGTAATCACATTACAAGGTATTTAAAATAACTTTGATTTAGTTTTGATGAAGATTGGCCAAATAGTAATAGTAGAGATTTTGTCTTACAGGCCGCTTCGACCTTAATTCTGCTGCCATTCAATGTTCCTTGTCTGGATGCGAATATTTAGGCGAAGTAAGTGAATAAGAAGATGATTCATCTCATTGGTGGCCCGGCACTCCATCTGGTTCTATGTATCTTCTCGCAGAAGAGGTTCTTAATTTTTGGTTTCATCTGAAACACCAGAACCTAAGATCTACAGAATAAAAATTTTTAGAAACTCTTAACCGCTTGTTCAAGGGAATCACTGAGATTTGTTTAGAGCCCATATGAATTGTGCTATTTTTTCTTATAGTTTTTAAATCGGCGTACTCGACACGAGCGCTGCCCAATTGTATTGCTGTAAGGATCCGACAGAGCCGTGCTTTCTCACGGTGCTGTCGGTCTGCCTCAAACGGCTTGTTCTTGGTTGAGAGACGACCCCAACGGACATAGGCCAGCAAGATCTTTCCACACTGGAGAGGTGTGAACTCGGCTGAACAGCCGAGGAAGCGGTATCACACGCCGGACTGTCGCCACAACGACCTTGTCCATCTCACACCTCCCTCCCCCGCTCTATCTTGATGCCGCCGCGCCAATCGATCTCTACCTGTATGCCCTATGCACCCTTTTCGACTATAAATAACGTGCTCTTCTTTCATTCTGGACCAGTCTTGTTTTAGTTCTCGTGGTAGCACCCATTGCTACGTTGTTCTTAAGCTGTAATTATTCGTGCTTGGTTGTGTTCAATAATAAACTGTGTTCAACGCTTAAATCTGTGTCGTTGTGCCACTGACTACCCGAGACCACGCCCCGCCGCCAGCGCCATCCACGGATCCACATGATGCTACCCTCGTCGCAACTGTAAGTAAAACAATCTACCTCTCTCCTTACTCTAGTATTAGCTCCCCCGTTTCCCTTCCCTCGTAACGTCTCGCATCTCGAAAGAGAGGAGCGTTACATCTGGTGGCAGCGGTCTACGAACCGCGGTTTTCCCGTTGAGAGCCTTTTTTCTCGCGCCGCTACCAGCCTGACGCGTCGCCGTGCGGCGTTGTCAATTCTCACAATATCCATAGTTAAGCGCGTTTTGCTCGGCTTTTGCGCTGTTGCCAGTTTCCCACCCCTTTCTTTAAAATACCGTTAGTCCTCTCCCTGGCCGCTACGCCTAGCGCCAGCCACCTACCGTCAGGTCGTTTGCTACTAACGGGCAGCATTGCCAAACCCAGTTTAGCTTTCTGCGTACATAATGGTAGTCGGTAGAGATAATTCGCTGAACGAAAAAGCGAAGAAATTTTTTGAGAAGTTTGTCTCTAGAAAAAACAATAGGGTAGCCCCCCCGAATACCGATTTCATAGTAGCTTCTGCTTTTGCCGCACCTAGTGCAGGCCCAAGCGCCGACGTACAACGCGGAAATCCGTCCCCTACGGATTCCGATATGCAGCTTTATACAGAAGAAGAATTGAGGGAGAGGGAGGAAAATCAAGACTGGGAAGCCCGAATGGCACGCCTTTTAGCCGCGATTCCGACAAGTCATTTCACCAACCGTGTACCTTCTCCGTCTTCGTGGGATGACGAAGTAAACGACTTAAGCTAATTTGGTGCCGCAGCCTTGCCTACGGGTAATATCGAACGACGTCCTACCGATCAATCAGGTCCCGCCCCCCGAAACATTAGTGGAGCTAACGCCGTTTTTCCCTTACCTCCCCCACATAGCACGGATGAATCCGGAAGCAACCCTTTCGATAACCCGCCAAACGTTAGTTGGGATTCACGAATTGACCCCCACGTTGACAGTCAGCATTCAATAGAGGATAACAACACGGGTATGCCAATCAATTTGCGGGACGCAAACCAAGAAATTGGAAAGGAACGAGCTGAATTCATCAGAAATCAGCCGACACTCCTCGAAGATTTCGAAATCACCTTTAACAGCAATAGCCGCCCCGAACCGTTTTTTATAATCTACGGACACAAAAACATCGAAGATGTGCCCATGGACGAACTCATTGACGAGATTCAATTCCAACGGATTTGTCACTACAAGCCACGATACCCCGACAGCGTGATGATCGAGAAACTCAATGTCCTCTTGGAAAGTAGGCCGGATATTAGAACAGTCAGTGAACTATTTAGATTCTTAAAGTTTAAAACTTATCACACACCACGCACTTCACCCACACATGAACCATCTCCCGTCCGACCATCAGCGCCACTCATAACCAGAACCGACGTGGGTGTAAATTGTGTGGTGGATACGGCCGATGCCGCGGTGAGCTGCGTAGTGGACACGGCCGACGCCGCGGTCATTTGCTCCATCGTACCCGACACATTAGCTAACCCAACACAACCACTTGTCACGAGAGGGGGATTCGCTCCCATACCGTCCGCGGCTAGCACTCCACACCCAAGACTAGGGCACCCTACTCCAATTTTGCACAATCTTGACAACACACAACAGACAGGAAAGATACTAATTAAAAGAACCTATGCAGGGCCAATCGCTAGCTTAGGCTCATCAAACGAACTAGCCCCCGTGACAACCGCTGCCAGCACAACCACTGTCACAACCAGTGGTACCACGGCAACACCCGGCTGCACACCACAAGTACCGAGAGGCGACAGAGCACCCTCCGCTAATCGTAAAGTATCTTTCGGGCCGACAACCTCTACGCCAGCCCCGGGAATGTATTCCACTCCCGCACCAAACCAAATTAACCAACAGGGATTTGCCGACACCAGCAGACATCGCGGGTTTATTCCCTCCGCAGCCAGCACAATTCCAAGCTCATTCAGCTCACAATTTTCAAGAATTTACAGGGAACTTACAGACATGGGACTTAGCCACGCCGACGCAGCTAACTGCGCTGCTGCTAGGGTAACACAACCGCCAAACGTAACAAACCGGGCCACTCCACCACCAACGCAATCGACCACCACTTTCTCGCAACCGATCACCCCTACTCCCTCTCAACCGGCGTGCTACACTCCAGCCCCTCCTCCCAACAACACCTTAGATCAGTAAGTACAGGAGCAGAAACAGGCAATCACTCTGATTGCAGCTGTTCCGCCATTTAGCGGATCGGGTTCCACCCGATTCGAGACGTGGATAAAACATTTCGAGTCTCAGCTGGACACAGCTGAATTTGAGGAAAGCCGGAAAATTAAATTACTATGCTCAAAACTGTCAAATGACGCATTAGAATGCGTTTTAACGTACAAGCAGAAAAACCCAATTAGCGCCAATGTATACGAAAATATAAAGAGCTGTTTGTTCGACCGTTTCCACGGTAGCGAGATATTTCACAGAATTCCAAAACTGCACACGCCATCCAGGAGAGACAGTGAGGAACTACGCATGCCGACTTCAAAAACTCCTGTTGCACGCATATCCAATTCCCCCAGGTGGCAGATCGGCTAGCGAGAACGCCATGAGCGAGAAACTGTTGATGAATAAGTTCATCAATGGTTTGTCTAGGAAACTACAGGCCATGCTAAAACACAAGGAGTATCCGTCCTTCGATGTGTTAATAAAAAAGACTGAGGCCCGAGTAGCTTGCGAGGAAGACTTCGCTGACGAAACAATTCACGCCGTTACGAGCTACTCCAACAGGCCACACGCCCCAGCGCCGGATAGGGAATTAGGCAGCGTTGCCGAAGCTGTAAGTAGACTCTGTTCGTCAGTCGAACAGAGCCTTGCCATCCAGACGGAGGAATTACAACGTAATCTCCGGCAATTGTGTGATGCCGCACCAGCGCGTCGAGTAGGATTTAATAATCAACATTCACAGCATAGACAATCCGCGAACCTCCAGTATTGTGATTTTCATAGTGAATATGTAAATCACAATACGGAGAATTGCCTCACAAAACAAGCGTTAGCGAACGCCTGGTGTAAAATCTGCAACAGACAAGGACCCAGCCTTCATTACTGCCCCACTAGACGTAATCCCAGACCTCAACCACCACCGGGCTACTCCAATCCGCGTCCGCAGGAACCCCTGCAGAACTCGGAAAACTAAAGTCCACCGGCAGCATTGTTGGGCCAGACGGTGGGCCAAGATCAAAGCCCCAACTGAGGATCAATAGTGTAAAAACACATCGACCACCTAGGGTAGAAATTAAAATAGGCGACCATCATTTTTTGCGCTCTTCGACAGCGGGGCAGGCAGAAGCCTCGTAAATAGCAGCGTATTTCGGAAATTGGGCAGCGATTATCATTCCTTCACCACAGAAGTTTCAGCGGAGTTATACAACATTAACAATAGACGGCTTAGGACTCAGGGCACAGTCACGTATAAGTTTAAACTCGCCAGGGAAAGCCACGAGGACAAACTTACACAAGAATTCATCATAGTCGACGGCATTTCAGAAGAAGTAGTTTTAGGTTTAGACGCCCTCTACGGGCACAAGTTCATGTTCGACGGACGGGAACGGACGATCTATCGTCTGCGGGAACCTGGCCAGTTCCTGGATGAGCCCGTCATGATAGTAGCCAGAGCGATCAAAATTCCTCCACACACAGCACAAGTAGTCGAAAGCGAGAGAGGTGGAGGTAAGCTCCCCCTCAACGTCGCTTGTTTCTTCCATAAAGCCCCTGGGCTGCCGGCCGGTCTGCGGATCGACCCCTTTGTTTCGGAAATGCAAGAGGAAGGTCTTTTCCGACTTGTCGTAGTTAACTCCACCCATCAGCCAATAACACTGCCCCGTTTTCAAGTACTAGGAAGAGTGGCACTCCACCAGAGTCACATAAAAACAACAGCACAAATCGCCTCCTGTATTTCCGAACCCAAGTCGGTCGATCCAGCCAAATACGACTCCATTCTCCAACACATTCAGCCAGAGGATGCTAGTAAACTCCGCACTCTTTTGGAAGAGAATTCAGACGCTTTCGCTTCTGAAACCAAGGGTTGTACCGGACTGGTGAAACACACCATCGATACTCAGGGACCCGCCCATATAGAACGTCACCTCGCCAGAGAGAGGTGGCAAACAAAATTATAGACGAACTTTTAGAAAATCAAATAATCCAGCCTTCCACGTCACCTTGGTCGGCTCCGATTGTGTTGGTAAAGAAGAAAACAGGGGAGGATCGCCTTTGCATCGACTACAGGCGTCTGAACGCCATCACAAAAAAGGATTCATTTCCCCTACCACGTATTGACGATGTCTTCGACCTCCTACAAGGTCAACGTTTCTTTTCGACTCTAGATCTGGCCTCAGGTTACTGGCAGATCGAAATGGACGCGGCCAGCAAGGAAAAAACCGCGTTCATTGTAGATAACAACGTCTACGAGTGGAACCGCTTAGCGTTTGGCTTAACGAACGCCCCGGGCACGTTCCAACGTTTGATGAATCACGTGCTTAGGAAGGAAATTGGAAAAAGTTGTTTAGTTTATCTTGACGATATCATTGTGTTTTCAAAAACGATAGAGGAACATGTAGAGAATTTACGAAGGATTTTGCACGAACCTCAAACTCAACTTGATTAAATGTAAATTCTTAGCAGAAGTGGTGCACTATTTAGGACACGTTATTACAGCAGACGGTACCAGACCTGATCCAGAGAAAATCGAAAAAATAGCTAACTACAAAAAGCCCGAAACGTCAGGCGAACTTCTCTCCTTCTTAGGACTCGCGTCGTATTATCGGCGCTTCATTAATAACTTCTCCACCGTAGCCCACCCTCTTATTGTCCAGTCGAAACTGGATAAAAGAGAAAAAGTGAAATGGGGGTCCGAGGAAGACAAATCTTTTGAGATCCTTAAGAAATGTTTAACATCACCCCCAATCTTAGCTTTCCCAGATTTTAGGAAAGAGTTTATACTTTTTACGGACGCCAGCGACTACGGCGTAGGGGCAGTTTTATCACAAATACATGATGGAAAAGAGGTTGTCATAGCATACGCTAGTCGACACCTTGACAAAGACACCTTAAAATATTCAACGATAGAAAAGGAAGCGTACGCCATCGTTTTTGGCGTCGACCACTTCCGACACTACCTGCAGGACGAACCGTTTACTATCGTTAGTGATCACCGCCCATTACAATGGTTACAGACGGTTAAAGACGAGAAGGGTAGACTGGGACGCTGGGCTATCTTACTTTCCAACCTCAAGTATACTATTAAATACCGACCCGGGCGAGTAAATGGGAACGCAGACTTCTTATCACGCATCAAAGTCGCCGCGGTACAAGCTATACCACGCGACAATGATGTCATGCACGAGGAGCAACAAAAAGATCCGCTCTGCAAATCCATAATGACATACTTGGAAGACGGGATTTTGTTTGACGAAGATAACAGGCAGATGCCGATCTGGGTGAAAGAAATTGAGCTCTACTTTATGGCAAACGGAATTCTCTGCAGGACGCTCACACCTGTATCGAAGAAACGTAGACAATTCGTCCAGATCCAGGTCGTCGTTCCTTTGTCGTTACGAAAAATGTTATTGCAGGAATACCACGATTCGCCTACGGCGGGTCATCTAGCCTATAAACGAACTTGTCTCCGCCTTAGGGACAAGTTCTACTGGCCAACAATGCTTGACGACATCAAGGAGTACTGCAAAGCTTGCGAAGCTTGCGCCCTCCAAAGGCGCGTCCACCTAAAGACATTTTTAAACCCCTTAGATCTAACATCAGCTCCATTCGAGGTATTAGGACTCGATTTTCTAGGCCCCATCCGACCGGCATCCCTCGAAGGGAACAACTACGTACTAGTAATTACGGATTATTTCACCAAATGGGTAGAGGTCATTCCATTACCCGACCAGACGGCACTCACCACATCGAAAGCGATGATGGAGAGGATAATTCTGTATCACGGTCCACCAAAAGCTATCGTTACCGATCGAGGGACTAACTTCACTTCGGAGCTTTTTAATCATCTTTGCAGAGCCTTACAAATAAAACACCGAACGACTACGGCCTATCATCCTCAATCCAACGGCCTGACTGAAAGGTTTAACAAAACCGTAGTAGAAATGCTACGGAAATACCTTAACGATGGGTACACAAATTGGGAAGAAATGTTAGGTGCAGTGGCGTTCGCATACCGAAACTCAGTACATTCATCCACTAACGAAACGCCTTATTTCCTTAATCACGGTCGTGATCCAGCCATGCCCCTCGACCGATTTTTCAAACCGCCCCAACAATTTATTGTACCACCCAAAGACTATACGCACCAGACTATGAAGCGCCTTTACGACGCTTTCGAGCTGGTAAGAGCTAATTTACAAACGGCTCGAGACCAGCAGAAAGCACAGTATGACGTACGAGCAAAGAAATTACAATACCACGTAGGAGACAAAGTTCTACTGGATGTAAGAGCCTGGAGACGAGGGACCAGTAGAAAACTGAACCCTCGGTACAAAGGGCCGTATAGAGTAAAGAAAGTCAATTCAAACGAAACAGTTGAAATTCAAGAGGTGGGTGGAAAGCAAACCCAGTTAGTGCATGTCAACCGCATTAAACCTCTTTACGAGACGATGATATGGAAAGACGAGCCCTGTGTTGAGTTTTTCGACGTTCGTACTGGAGCAATGAATGGCGAGGAGGAAGAAATTCCTCCTCCCACAGAAGGAACGACGGAAGCTGTAAGAGAGAGGAATAAAGAACCTCCTGTGGTTCGGAAAAGAGGAAAGAAAAAGAAGAAGAGGGTTATTCCTATTCCAGGAATCAACATCTACAAACGCCCAACGTTTGTTATTGCTCCCCGCCCCGGTAGAAGACCAGATCTCCGCTCTGCTAAATTTCTCGAACAAACAAACATCCCCCCTGAAAATAATAAGGGAACAACTCCCGAAAACATTTCCCCCACCCCCGTAGAAACCATAGCTTGTGTTAATTCGCCCTCTTTAATTACATTTGACTCCACAGTAGAAGACGTAGATTTAATAACATTCTAAGCGCTCAAAAATTTGCTTCGCCACACATTTAATGCTCCTTCTTTTATTTTTATATCACAGACTCTCGCTCTTTATTCTATTTCTATCTCCCCTTCCCACTTCCCCATTCCTGACGACAGTTTGCGATTGTAGCTCCGCAGAAAACAAAGGTTTTCTCGAGTTTCATGACAAAGACTGCGACGAATCAAATCATCCAACTCCACCAATCTCAGTCGAGTATGAAATCTTCTCCACCATCCCTGAAGTAACTCGTTTCCCTGGACATTCCTGCGCTATGTGGGTTATGTCGAAAACTGTTTATATCGATTTTCTCGGGTGGGAAACTGTTACGCAGAGCCGCTTGCCCTTAGAAGTGAGCCCCGCTCAGTGCCGACGCATGAGAGACACTCGCCAATGCAGTGGAAAAACAATGGACGTCCTCGGACAAAATAAATGGGCCCTCGAAAGCCCTCCCCACATCCAAGGCAGCTGGCTACGAACAACGACAGCCTCTCTAGTGAACTGCCACCTCGAGGAAGTATCACTAGAAGCGGAGTGCGGCAACTGTACTATCAGCTCTCCAATTGGCGACATCCCAGGCGGAACGAACGGATCCATCACCCACAACCTCGTGACTCTGGTGTGGGAAGATTCGTGGAAAGAAAAGACAAAATGCCAAACACACCTGCTTCAAACAAGCGCAGGTTTGCTCTACCACACAAGCAACGCCACGACCAAAAGGATCCGGGACACCAAACGCCAAGTCGATTACCTGTTCAACACCACAATAGTCGGCTACTGCTCAACTCCCGCCAACTCTTCAAATCTCATGGCAGTGAGCGGAATGCCGAACGTACTCCTTCGCTTCACCGAAATACTGACGCTAAATTCCACCAACTCCAGCCGGCGAACCAGCGACAGTCCAGCCACAGACAAGCTGTCGTCACTTTTCGTTCGTTCGGACGTCAATCTTGTGGCACACACGCAGTACACGCGGGATCTTGCAATTGAAATGGCCAACAATATCATCAAGGAAGTACGGACCATCCAGTGTCAAAACCGTCGACTAGCTCACCAGAACGCAGCAGCAGCAGCCCAATACAACGGTTGGCAGGCTGCTGGGTACCTCGACCTACCTGTTTGCAGCAAGCTGTCCGCGGTTGGCAATTCAGTAGCAGTTCTCCAGTGTAAACCAATGAACGTAACATTCACGACCGAAATGACGAGCTGTGGCCCGCAGCCTCGTTATCAGAACTCAACTATCAGCATCGAGGGATGGGAACTAACAAGATTCTCCGAGTGCTACTGGCCTTCTAATTTCGTGAATTTTAACGGTCACGCTCACACGTATCGAAATTTCACGTGGAGACCAGTCGTCTCTTCCATCCTCGTGCAGGGTCACGAGCTGATCAGAACTGTCCCGTTTGAAGCCGACAACTCTATTGGTACCATCCTACGCCTACATCCCGCCATCAGGGCGAATCCAATGAGTCCCGCAGCCGCCATTGCCGAGATTCTGGCCTCCGTTCAAGAACATCACGCAGTCAACCTGTCGAACGACCAACACGTCAGCTCCGTTCTCCTCCACCACAACGACGCTCCTCACATCTCATTTCTAACCCGCGTTGGAAATTGGATGCGGAACTTCGGGATTTTATCGGGAGTCGGTATCACGCTCGCTTTAGCTATACGCTTTTGCGGGATCGGGACGATCCTCGTTAAAACAGTACCGTGCCTATCCTTCCTCCAAGCCTGCAGTCCGTATAGTTGGATAGCAAACAGCAATACTCCCGCAGCCAACACTCCCGCGCCAACTCCCGGAGCGGTTAACGAACCCAATCGTGAAACTGTCGTCAATATCCAACCTGCTCCCACCCCTTCCAACCCCTCTTGCATCGTGAACTTCCAGCCTCCAGCAGCGCCAGCCGTTGTGCCAGCACCCGTGGCGGTCCCGGTCCCGAAGACGCTGCCCGTCAGCGGACCGACCCGGTTATCCCGCATCGCCATCGAGAGATCTCTCCATAACCACCGAGAAGCGGCCCGGCTACTAAGATGAAGAGACTCATTCACCGCCTTTCCATCTTTTATGTCTAGTTATAAGTTCTCTTATATGCTCATGTATGTCTCAGCTCATTCCGAATCTCATTCCTCTATATGTATACGTGTTTTATGACAAGTGGGAAAGTTACTCTCAACACCTTCCCACGCTCAAAAAATAGTAAAGCTGCTTATCTTTCGCTCAAAAAACTCGCAATATTTATCAGTTGTACTAATCCTTTCTTGTTTCGCTAGTATTCCCCTGTCGATTGTTACAACTTTCGCGGCTCATCTAATCCCCTCTCCACGTCACCTTCACTTTCCTTCCGCGCGCCCCGCCTTTTCTTTCAAAATTCTTGGCTTCTCTCGTCCCCCGCCATGTCCTATATAACCATCGCTAAATCGACTCGTCACCAACAGTCCAATTTCCGACAGCATCTCAAAATGTCCTCAGCCACCTGCCACGTTTACCGGTTCACTCGTCCCGACGGCTCGTCAACACAGTTCGTAGCCGAGAAGTTTTTGCCGTATGGCGAGACATCTCCGGTCCGGGAGAAGCGGTCCCTCGAAAAGGCCGCTTTCGTCGACAGCATCTGCCTGACAAAGAGGAGAAGGAAGGAGGACCCGAACGTGCAGTGTGGTCACTACTGCCCGGAGACGCTCGCCCGTCTAGCTGAAGAAAGGAAACGGATAGAAGCCGTGGTATCCAGACACAGACACCTCCATCCTTCCAAACGAGACCTTCGCATCGTTCGCTTCGTTCGTCCCGGACATCCCTGTCTTCGATTTCAGCAGCCACGACTCGATCGTCATCATCAGCGACGACGACACAACGATCCCCCTCGACATCGAGTTCGCCAGAGACCAGCCTCGGTCATCAACACCGGTAACCCCATCCGAGCTACCATCGTTCAACGATTCTGATTCGTTTGATTACATGGAAGTGTACGGTTTTCACCGAACGCGACCGTCGCTGCTACGTGGGCATGACGATACGACCTTACCACTAATCATCTAGATTGCGGGACGCATTCTTCCAGGAGGGGGAGGCATGTAAGGATCCGACAGAGCCGTGCTTTCTCACGGTGCTGTCGGTCTGCCTCAAACGGCTTGTTCTTGGTTGAGAGACGGCCCCAACGGACAAAGGCCAGCAAGATCTTTCCACACTGAGGTGTGAACTCGGCTGAACAGCCGAGGAAGCGGTATCACACGCCGGACTGTCGCCACAACGACCTTGTCCATCTCACACCTCCCTGTTGGAAATTGATATTGACTCTGTCTTCTTCGGGGATCGAACCCGGGACTTTAGGCCTGTCAGGCGGGTGTCTTATCGACTTGGTTAGCAGAGCACATCGACCAACTAGTGGTTGAATCTTATATTCGCGCTTCAACAGCGTTAAGCTGGGCCCATAACCTATTGGAAATTGATATTGACTCTGTCTTCTTCGTGGATCGAACCCGGGACTTTAGGCCTTTCAGGCGGGTGTCTTATCGACTTGGTTAGCAGAGCACATCGACCAATTAGTGGTTGAATCTTATATTCCAACACTCCCTCCCCCGCTCTATCTTGATGCCGCCGCGCCAATCGATCTCTACCTGTATGCCCTATGCACCCTTTTCGACTATAAATAACGTGCTCTTCTTTCATTCTGGACCAGTCTTGTTTTAGTTCTCGTGGTAGCACCCATTGCTACGTTGTTCTTAAGCTGTAATTATTCGTGCTTGATTGTGTTCAATAATAAACTGTGTTCAACGCTTAAATCTGTGTCGTTGTGCCACTGACTACCCGAGACCACGCCCCGCCGCCAGCGCCATCCACGGATCCACATGATGCTACCCTCGTCGCAACTGTAAGTAAAACAATCTACCTCTCTCCTTACTCTAGTATTAGCTCCCCCGTTTCCCTTCCCTCGTAACGTCTCGCATCTCGAAAGAGAGGAGCGTTACAGAACTGTCGTGTTTCTGAGTAAACCAAAATCAGTGGCATTACTCCCCGTTAATGAAGATTGTCCCGATTGACAAACAATTGCATGAATAAAAGAGGGTTTATAACTGAACTGGAGGAGCTTGATTACTTGAAGGAGCTTGAACACGTCATGAATATGGCGCAAGGACATAATAAAATCATACGCGAGCAGAAAAAGGGAAAATAGTCGCATACAAATACGGTACGGCGGCAGATAGGAAAAAGGAAACAGAAAATTTGAAATACAATGCATATCGAATCGGACACGACAGGAGAACAGCATAGCAAACATGAATCAATATAGATCATCATAACAAAACGAATTCTTCAGTTGACGCGTAAAAACGAAAACGATGCCCACCTGTAACCCGGGTCTCAGAATCCCCTTTACACCGTTGACTTACGAGACCTTGAGAACGGAAAAGGTTCTAGAATGGACTTTTGGCTTTTTTGCTTTTGCACCGAAATTCTTCGGGGCACCAGGAACCATTTTGTATAATACGCCGAAACATTTTAAACTCGGACTTTCCGTGCCAACCGAAATTTATCGGTACACCAACATCAAGACGCGTTTTGACTATTGAACCAAAATAAAAATTAATAAAATCAGAGCATGAATTGGTTCTTATTAATTATCTTACAAATAGCCATTTTTTTCGAATAGTTTCTTATAATGATGGGTACTTGTGAAAAAATACACACTTAGACCTTTCCCGCAGGCTGTTGGTTCGGGCAGCGGCGGCTGCTTCGCGCCATTCCTTAAACAACCTTGTCTAATTGAACTATATTTGTTTTATTCTTATTGTGTATTATCCCGCAAAATCTCTGCCCATCCTTTGCAATTGAGAAGCCATCCGTTAGTACGTTTTGGATATCGTGACACTCAACACCTTGTGCTATTATCTGGATCTCTACAAGTTTACATCATTTTTTAAGTTTTCATTTTTATTCAACTCTTTAATGTCGTTTGCTTTGGTTACTTCGTTTTTTTATTACTTTGAAAATGTCGCTTGAAACCATTAAGCCAGGGCTAAGGCTTCCAAATTGGGAAGCAGTGAAGGCTTTAGTTTCTCACTTAAGTGAAGACCATTTTGCGCTGAACTATAGAGATAAAAAAAATTCAATCGTATAATAAAGTAGTAAGTCATTTTTTCTTATGGCCTTTCCCATCTCCCCTCTTCTCTGGGCACGCTTCGATTTCATGTGTACCCTATGGCAAACCAACTTCCAGGCCCAAAGACAATTCCCGTCCGAATCAAAATCAGTACGCATGTGGCATGCTACTTCGTTATTTCTGGATAATCTAGCCGCGGAGCCTAGCGACATCATAATTGTCAACTGCGATGACGATGGTCAATTATATATATATTCAACTTCGGGAGCAGCACGAACTTTTTGAGAAATATCCGGAAACCGTGGAGGTGGACGCAACGCACCGAAGCAACAAAGTCGACATGCAACTCTACACAGTCCGAGCCAAAGGCAACTTCGGATTAGGACAACCCGCCTGTTACTTCTTTGTGCGCGAGAAAACTACAGAACGGATCTAAAAAGTCCTTAGTTACTTTGCCAATGTAAAATCTTTTCTGGGAAATGTTAAGATATTTCTTAATCTTTATAGTGTTTTAGGATAATGATGCAACCAAAACAGAATGTATCATTACGGACAAAGATTGCGCAGAAAAAGCCACTACAAAAGATGTGTTCGTTAATGCGGAGCACAAACTCTGCCATTTTCATGCTCTCAAAGCAACCAAATCACGTCTTAATAAAGCCAACCTCGAAAAATCTGAAAGGAAAGAAATCTATTACCATTTCAAAAAGTCAGTCTACGCTAAATCGCAAGCTGAATTAGAAGAAGAAAAAAAATCTAATATTAGCTTTGGGTAAAGTTTTAAGTGTACAGATTAACAATTACTTTAATCTGTCCAATTGTCCCTGAGGGTAGTATACGTAGTATACTCCAGAAGGCTCTAAGGTAATAAAAGGGCTGTGTACGGGTGTTGTCTGCTACTGCTACCCCTCCCTCTTCACTGCTTTGAACTGGGTTCTCAGAACCTTTAATTCCAGTTTCGTTTTAATTTATAGAAAACTAAACTACTGCATCATTTTTCCTGAAATTTTTTGTAGACACATTTTGTTATTTCTCGCAGCGTTTAGGCTAGTTTCGGTTCGATTGGTACTACTTTATTTTTATTGGTTGTGTGCGAATGTAATCAGTAATCGATAGGCACTTAGGACAACCTCAGCGTAGTATTAAGAACAGCAGTTGTTACTCGTTACTGGCCATTTGTTTACACTTTAAAAAAGCTAAAGTAGCTAGTTTTTTAAGCATGGCAATTTCTTGTTGGAATTGTTATCTCGATAAGTTTATAACATTTTCAAGCTCAAATGTAATCTTATGTACCTATTCCATTATCTAAGGTAAGTTTCTCATTTGTTTTTCTTCAAGTACTTCACTCACCGTCAGCTCTCCATTGTTTAATCAATGTTTCTTTTTCAGTTGTCACATGTGGGACAGCCAACTCATTCGGTTAGAAAGAAAAGGTAAACAAAGTTTTATTAATTTGTCCTGAGTGCTTATAGTTATTTCTTTATTAATTTACTATTCCAGGTTCTGCTTCATCAATTACGAACAAGACTTATTTTCAAAGCACCTACATTTCTGCTTTCCATCGAGCTTAAAGGTATTCTCAAATGTTTTAAATTAAGCCTAATTTATTTTAATACTTGCTTTCCTTTTATAGGTTTCAAAATTCAGGAAGAATATACTGTTTCAGTTAGACAGGAGAGTTCCAGGAGAAAATCTTTGAGATTTCAACCAAAATACAGCTGCCGATGTGAAAGTTCATATGAGGATGGACACAATATCTTCTAGTTTTATTCCAGACAGCCCTGCCACACTTTTTTCGTTTCTATCATGCATGCCAGAAAGGTAATGGTTTATTTGAGCACATGCTGTCAAATGTCAATTGTTATTAGGACCATTTCCTTTTTCCAGGCTATACATTATCCAATAACTGTATCGTGTTGGGACTTGTAACACGTTGCCAGCCTACTTCTGTCATTTCTACAAGCTTGAGGTAAACAGATGTTTCTGAAATTTTAATTAGTATAAAATACTTTTCATCATATATTTCCTCTTTTATTTCAGATAGTTTTCTAAAATCTAATAACAATGTTTACATCAAATATACTAAGATACAAAATTAAACAAGTCAGTTGCGCAAGTTTCGTGTATCTACTTTTCCACTTCCATCCAGGCCGCCCATCTCCCAGGCGATTCCATCTCTTCCATTGCCGCCTCCATCTCTTCTATTGTTGCAGTAAAATTGTTGATCTTTTCCGTCGTTTTCACTTTCAGCGTTTCAATTTTTACCGTTGAATCATTTAATTTAGCCGTTAATTCCGCTATTTCGTGATTCAGTAAGATACCTCTGTCTGCTTCGCACCGCATGGCTTTCTCCAAAGCGGCCAGTCGTATTTCATACCCATTAGATCCTGCTTTAATTTTTCGATGGAATAAATAAAAAGCTACTAGTCCTCCAAGTAACAGTGCAGTCGCGCCACTCATCAATCCGTAAACTTATGGTTCTAAAATTGTCGTGGCCTTGTTTCGCCTTGCGTCTTCCCTTTCAAGTTGCCGCGTGGTTCTTCCTACCAGTTCGCTGGATGCGAGCGCAGCCCGATTTCTGGCCATTAATGATTTGAAAGTTGACTGCAACGTGTAACTTTGCTCCACCTCTCCGTCTTGGAACTTGTTATTGCTGGAAGACGACGACAGAGACATAAGTGTTATTAGGTGGAGGGGCAACTTTTGAAGAGGACGCCACAGATTCAGGTTTAACACTCGCTTGGAGAACCCAATCGTCTGTTTGGGCCGTACATCCTTTCGGTATTTCAATTTGCCCCACTGCAGGCAAATTTGTGGTCTGGCAGGATGTTGTTCCCTTTACTCCGATGCAAGTAAGGACAATGGACTGTGGTTTACTAGTTGAAAATGACCAACGCCGATCACCTATGTAGGCCACTTCCGGTCCCTACCCGCATAGCACCGGGACGTCTTTTAGACATATTTTTTCCTTCCTTATGTCCCTGGTGGGATATCTTCCAGACATCTTTATTTTGTCTTTCACTTAGCTCTATTAAGTATTTATGTCCGGCCCATAGTTGTCTTAAAGACATCTTTTGGTGATTGGCAAAAAAAGACAATTCTAGGACAACTTTGGGCTTTAGAGTGACCGCCGGAAAATTAGAATTACTCAAATTGAGAAATAACGGTTGTTCAGCAATGGAAATTTAATTGTTGTTCTGCAATGGAAATTTTATTTAACCAAATGTAACGTAATACAAATGATAAATTAAACAAGGGGATCAGTATCATCGCTATCAGGATCTTCTGTTTCTTCTTCTTCTTGCACTTCTTCTTCTTCTTGTTCTTCCTCTTGTTCTTCTTCTTCTTCGTCTTCGTCTTCTTCTTCTCCTTTACTCCCCATTCTTCCTGCCATTTTTAGTTTTGCCATTCTTTTCTTATGTGCTCTTAAGCGGTCTCCGGCTTTGCGCACGAATTCAGAACTAATTTTGTTCATGTGATCTAAATCCAATTTATGTTCCTTTGTCTTTTTATCGACGTTTTGCGGCATTACAGTTTCTGTGGACGTTCAAAATAAAAAAGGTAAAATAAACATAACAATAAGTTGAATTAGTTTTTTTACCAAATATGGCCATCTTCAGTCTCGTGTTTTTTAGCTGCAGTCCAAGTTATTTGCTTTTTAGAGTTGTGCGCCCTAGCCATGTAAATTGAACCATAAGGGAGTCTGCCATGCATTCTTTCCATGCATTTCTTAGTTTACTATCAAGCCTTTGCCCTCCAAGAGCTCGAATCCTTAATATCTAAACACACACACACCAATATTTTTCTGAAAAATTACAAATCAAAATATCTAGCATTAAATAAAAAACATATACCAGTTTCTTTTTAATTTCAACATTTTCCAGATTTTGTTCCTGCGCTTCGAAGCTGGCCAATGTTTCGAGGGGGGCAAACGATTCGTCATAAACAGGATGCCGAACATCTGGGATTGGCGACTGGCTTCCCGATCGAGATGGCTCCAACGTCAATTTTTCAACTTCGTCTTGCAGACTCTGTATTTTTTTTCTGGTCCCGAAGTTCGTTTTTAATACTTTCAGTATCTCGTGCTTGAGTCCTTACATATCGCCTTAAGTCTAAAATCAAAATTATTTTAGTAATAGTAAAATCTAACGCAAAAAACTAAAGATTTGAACAAACTTTTGAAATGGTTTAAAACATCCCTTTCAAATTTGCTGCTTTTCACAGGTGATATAATTTGCTTGCCTTTCTTGGAATTTGAAAGAGTACCTGGCGAATAAACATATTATTTAGGTTTTATTACATAAGATCAAAATATTTTTAATTTGCATGCCTTTAGCTCCTTCGTTCACCAAAAGTGGTGGCGTCACGCTATTTTGGTAACCTGAGCAGCTCGGTTGGATTCCAAAATAGTTTTGCACTGAATAAAGATGGCAATATAAATGACTAATAAAGCAAATTTTCTATTATTCCTGTAAAATTGTACGTTTTTTTTATTGCTGAGAAAAGACTATTTGAAAATTGGCAACGTCTAAAGGCTGAGAAAAAAATTTCGTCTGTTTGTTTTCATGGGGAAAATGTGCCCAACCGTCTCTCAAGTTTGTATATAGTCAACTGTTTGTTATTTGTTAAAATTAATTTCTTGTTTAACGTATTTCAATCTGTTTATAGAATATTTTCCGTTTCAGAGAATCAAAATATAACTTTGGCTACGCAAAAATGTTAGTTAACATGCCGGAATATCCAAAGTGTGCTAGTTAGAGGTGAGTCAAAACATTAAAAGTGGACATTGAAAGTGACAAGCACGCAATTCATCTAATGTCGAACTGCCACTTATAAAATCTTATTTCGCCTTACCATTTTTTGTGTAGGTAGCCTCATATTGCTCAGACTCAGTTCCAATCTCCAATGAATGCTGGATGTGATCAGGTAATTCTACGATATACAAATACATTCAAAAGTTAACAACCAGTCATGTTTTACAGGACACGTCAGCTATTTTTGAAGAAGTACAAAAATGTTGAAGTTTTATATTTAAAAATACCTGTAGGTTTCCCTAAAGAGGAGATGTCAACTAACGATTGTTTTCCAGAACCTTGGGCCATTAAAGGAGGTGACTGTGAAGTTGTAGTCGATGCTGCAGGACTGTCACTGTTAGCTGTGCCTGACTTGGTCTTGTCCTGAAATTTGTGAGGAATACAAAGCGTTGTGTTGCTTCTGTCAATCGACCTTTTTAGTAATTCGGGAGGCGGCATAATATGCAGTTGTTTCTTCCCCCTCAATCATCTTAGATTTCTTCACCACTCGCGTTTTAGTTGCCTTCAAACTCATTTTCCGCATTTCTTTTGCCGGCGGCTTCTCTGGTGGAGTTGGGGTTTTGCGGGTTGAGCGTTTAGGTTTAACACCATTTTTGACTTGCATCAGATGCTCAGCTACAGAATCAGACACTTGTGTTTCCATTTTTTCACGGCGCTGTACTGCTGCCTCGTAACTCGCTGTAAAATACGATAAAGTCTATTTCACAAGTAATAGTAACAGACACCAAAAACAACCCAATTGGAAAACGTTTCTGTAGCAATTGGAGAAACAAAAGTATAGTTTTACAAACAAACGCTGTAAATAAACCAACAATACTTACTGTGCACTGACATAATTTGGGCAGGGAACTTGGGCCAACTTATTCTAAACATCGACCTCCATTTCGCAGATTCCTGAGGCTTACTAACAGGCCAATAGCAATCACGGTGTTCATCTGAATACCAAATGTCTGGCACTACTTCGTTCGTTCCCGAATTTTTGTTTTGTACTACATAGAAAATATCCGTCATCTTGAAAACTGAAAATCGCAATAATCAAACAATGAAAAATAAACTGCAAGAATCGTGTTTTTTTTGTAAAGGGAAAAAGAGTCAAGAAGTAGCGTGTCTCACACGAGGCGCGGTCCTCGCCAAGGTAAAAGACTAATCGATATGCGGACGATATAACACCCTTTCTTTGATTTTTTTCACACCAAGCAATTAGGACTACGGATAATTGATTTCCAATTGTTTCTGTTAGCCCAGATAACACAGTGACTTGATTTAGACGTATTTTTTAATACTTTTGGGGACAACTGGGACTTGAAAAGTACATCCCGTTTTTTGCGGATAACAACTTATGGACGAATATAGTGTGATGCCGATGTCCGGCCTAACGGGTTCTCAAAACTGAAACAAAAGACGTCCCATAATCGAAAATAAGACATGTATCAGACATCTAAAATTATACCAATATAATATTGCAATAATCCGTCACCGTAGTGGGCTGTCAAAAAAGAAGCCCTTCACAATAGTGGACTGTCTCTCCCTCCGCCCGTAGTGCAATCTTCAGCGCAAGTCACAAGTTATGTTTCCATCGGGGATCGAACCCGAGACATACGCATTCTGAGACGGGTGCTATACCAACTTGGCTACCAGAATATCCAGAGCGGATTTATCAAGCAACTAGTGATTGCATCTCACATTCTACCAGCGTATGATATCAGTATACATGTGATATCTGTAATTATATCTGTAATTATGTCTGTTTAATGAAATTCATTGTAATTTAATTATATTTTTGCTTTTTTTGTCTATTTTCATTCAGACTTTTAATTCGGACTAATGAAAATAAGTTATATGTTCATCTCTCAGATAGATTCCTACGGGTCAGATTAATGGTATAAATTGTAAAATAATATGTTTTTAAGCCTAAAAACAGAAGCAAAACGTGGATAAACAAGGCTACAACATTTCAAATATTAAAAACCCAGTATTTAAGAATAATTTATCCAAGATAGCGTAGATGTTAGAGCACTTATATAGCACCGTGAATAAACCAGGTACGATTCCCACGGCAGAAGAGTCATTTTAATTGAAATTTACTGTTCTCTATGTGTCTTAACAAACATCCTTAACACTATAATTATGCATTTAACTTGAGTGACTTCATTCGCCAATATGTCTCTATATATGACACAATACAGATTGTCGGTTGCTAAATTTTTGTTTTTATTTGAACCGGAAATTTTGGACTTCTTTTGGACGTCTTTTATGAGTATCTATTAAAATTTCAAAATGTTAAAAGTGAAAAAAATAGGACTTTATTTAGACGTATTTTGTATGTCCTGTCCTAGGCGTCCTACAATGACGGACTTTGGACCACAAAACAACTTGGATTCCTATCTGGGTAGGACAGCCGTAAATATATTTTCTACGAAATTTTCATCTGCTGCCCAATTCACATAGGAATCGAAACTCTCTCTAACTTTTTGGATCTACCTGAATAAGAGAAGAAATTGTAAATATCCCAAAATTCTGTCAAATTATGAAATTATTATTTGCTAACGTCCCGTTTTATATGTTCACAGTAAAAAATACGATTTAGTTTGTTATTGTTATTACTATATTAAAATATGGATTCCAGACATGGACGAAGGCTTGCTGCAGAAGCAATGAACTACGCAGACTTAATGATGGAATCAGATACGAGTGAGAGTGACTTATCGTCCGAAAACGTTTCTCAAATTGACCAGGTTGATGAAGACCATCAAGAAGTCTCAGACATTTCAATAGAGGTACAAATTAAATTTCGACTGGTTTGTACGTTATTACTTTTACTTTTGGATCACATCAATTGTACATAATTTTGGTGTCTATAATTGTCTATAATCGTGATGCTATCTGGATCAGGGTCTCTTTTTATCTTTCCAGTCTTACTTTATATTTTAACTGAGACCCCATTTGTTGATGTGACCCAAAAGTAATTCTATAGAGGTTTGCTGTCTTGCTGACAATTAATCGTTTGCAAATTCCTTAATAAATAAATAATATATATAGGCACAAAGTCCCGTTAGGCAAGAAAATGCTGAAAGGCAATCGGAGGATGAATCTGATTCCATGGATTCTGAAACGTCATTCTCAGATGAAAACTTCTCCAGCGTTCCATCTATTGATGATGTTCCCTCCTCATCTGTTGAAAATAGGTCACTAGTAGAAAACATTAGTGACCATTCTAATAAC
Source organism: Ceriodaphnia dubia (assembly GCA_022539655.2). Classification (NCBI taxonomy): domain Eukaryota; kingdom Metazoa; phylum Arthropoda; class Branchiopoda; order Diplostraca; family Daphniidae; genus Ceriodaphnia; species Ceriodaphnia dubia. The sequence continues at coordinate 5,294,466 of JAKUCG020000139.1, read as the reverse complement.
ACTGATATTGAAGAAGAGGAAGAAGAACACGACGACTTAAAGACTTCACTTGCTAACTGGATCACCCAGAACCGAGTGCCTCACGTGCACTGTGACAAACTTCTGAAAATTCTAAACGTTTACCATCCAGAACTTCCTTTGTGCTCAAGAACGTTAGTCGGAACTCCTCGCGAGAGCGTAGCCGTGGAAGAAATGCCTCAAGGAAAATATTTTCATATTGGAATAGAAGTTGGTGTAAGAAAAATTCTAAGCTATTTGAAGATTCAGGAACATACTAGCCCTGTAAAAATCTATGTTGGCATTGACGGCGTTAACTTGACCAAAAGTTCTCTCAGCCAATTTTGGGTTATTGTTGGATATCTCCCACAGTTTAAAGATTCACCTCCTTTTGTTATTGGTGAGTATCATGGGTTTGCGAAACCTGATGATAGCAATGTTTTCTTACAACCCCTTGTTGAGGAGGCCCTGGGTCTTTATGAAATTGGTTTTGAATTTTTGGGGCGATGTATTGTAGTAAAAATCAGTGCTTTTATTTGTGACGCTCCAGCTAGAGCTATGATAACCCGAACTAAAGGTCATACTTCTCGTGAGCATGGCTGTTCTCGGTGTACGGGATCTGGATCTAATGTAGGAGATCCAAGAACAGACCAAACCTTTAGGCAAAAACTTTGTGAGGATCATCATCATGGGCGTTCAATCCTGGAAGACTTGGAGTACTTAGACATGGTTTTAGACATCCCACTCGATCCTATGCATCTGGTTGATCTTGGTGCAATGCGCAGAATTTTGCTATTTTTGTTATGGTTAGGCCAGCGGGGAAGTATCCCTAATGTAACTTTAAATCGTCCTTTGATTCGAGCAATCGATGCCTTTATAATATCGCTGAGGCCATTTATTTTGCGGATAAACTTTGCTCGCCAACCTAGAGGAAGTAAAGAGCTACCTCGATGGAAAGCCACTGAATTGCGACTATTTTTACATTATCTTGGGGTTGTAGTGTTTAGACAATACCTAACTCCTGCTTACTACGAACATTTTCTTCTCCTGCACGTTGCAATTAAACTTCTGTCTTGTGAACCCTGGTGCTTTGAGGACAATGAATATGCTCATAACCTTCTTACCCAATTTGTGGAATCTTCTAATGAACTTTACTCCGAATTCTTCATGTCCTATAACATCCATTCTTTGTTGCATCTATCTGCTGACTCGTACCGCCATGGTCCCATAGACTCGTACAGCGCTTATCGTTTCGAAAATCACTATGGGGATATGAAGCGATATTTACGGAAAAATGACAAACCATTGCAGCAGCTTATTAAACGCCTTACTGAGAAAGACAATGTAAACTTTCGTTAACCGAATGCAAATGTTTTAGAAGATGGACGTTTGATCCTCAGTAAGTGACATTTTGATGGCCCCCTCGTACCTAATTTTATTGGCAGCCAATTCAAAGTTGCGGAATGTGGGGGAATGTGGAAGCTAAATACTCTGGAACCTGATAATTGTGTTATGTTACGAGATTCAAGAGTTATCATTGTACGCAATTTTGTTCAGTCTGATAACATACAGTACATAATTGGTCAAGAATTTCGCACACAAAGGGATTTTTATCAGCAACCTGTCCCGTCCTCTGTTCTTCATGAATATTTTGTTTCGAATTTGTCACCAATAAGGTCTGCCTGGAATATGGAGCTTATTATGTACAAATGTTTTAAGTTGCCATCGTCTTTTGAAAATGTTGATTCGTTTTTATTTTTCCCATTATTGATGCAACAGACTTTCGTATTCCCTAAAGTTTTCAAAAATTACTTAGGTATACTGATCAATCTTGTCTGGTAAATTCTATTAAAATAATTGTATTGACCATAAGATTTTTTTTTGCTTTTAATCTTTCCTTTTTCGTTTTTCTGATATAATAAATACTGTACTGTAATTGAACAGATCGTATTATCTTGAGTAGCCCAGTGGTCATCGTCTTTGCAAGCTTTAAAAAAGTTCAAGGTTCGATCCCAGGGAATGTCTATTTTTCGGGGTACATTTATTATTGTTAGTGAGGGCGTTCAGAAAAGTGGGCGTGACCATAGCAAAGGGTGCAGCGTCGCTGAAGGCGATTCATACAGAAAAGGAAAGGTTTTGCTATGGAGAATATCCGATTTGAAGAAAAAATGGCGAACTTTCGTTCTTTAGTGAAATAATTAGAAAAAGTAATCAATGAACACTTGTATTTTTATACATCTATGCCAGAATTAAAGTCAGTCCTAAAGTTATTTATTTATCATTACTTTCATACAAAACATATATGAATCCCACGGCGGTGATCGAATTCATAAAGATTTCATCCTTTTCTTGATCTTAGCTGCGACATTTGAATGATATCCTATGACGTTTTAACCTAGAGACGTTTAAAGGCCCATTATTTTCAATTGTACCAAAGAAGGCCAAGAGGCCAGTTATTGAAAAGACTTTCCTTTTCATCCTGGATCTAGTTCGGGCCGTGCCGGGCCCTTTATAATTCAAAATTAAGATATGAAGTATGTCCCAAAAACGTCTTCAAAAGCGTTAGGACATCTTTGGGACCCAAAGCTTTAAAAAAGACATCCAAAAGATGTCTCGGTGTTATGTGGGTACCATTCAGTGAAATGTTTTTCACACTCAAGACTTATTTTTCCTGGGTCATTAAGGAAAAGACTTATCGCGCAAGCCTTTCGAGATGTTTTCCTTAAAATTGCTTGAGTTATTGGACATACAAGGTTGGGTGCATTTCTGCATTGCTTAAATTCCACGTTTGAGAGTTCAACAAATTTTTGCTGATCATGGGAAATGGCAAGATAGTTTGGTAGAGAGGTGTAGAGTAGTCCAAGGGTACCTTCTTGATTAGAAAGGGGTAAACTATTTATCTTGTATAATTGAAATGAGTGTTCAAACTCAAATATTGGGTAATGGACAAATAGTCGAAGCCCTTTTGAATTGGTGGCAGTGACTACACTAGCTTTGATATGCTCTCCACAAATCCCCGCTATCCAATACGGGCGTGAGGGTCCATCCTTTAGGAAGCGCCGTTTTGATTTCGAAGAGAGCTCTTCGAAGTTGAGTGGGTGGGAATAACTCAGGTGGTAGTTGACCTGATGCGAGAAGTGCGAGGACTACTCTCACGTCATCGAGCGTTTGTTGAGCCCATCCGAGTACACGCCTAGCCGATTCCGATGCGTCGCCAATTCTAGTGTTCAAAACCATTTGACTCTCCAATTCGGAAATGTTACTTCCTACTATTTGTTTCCATCTCTTTAATTCATTTTCCAGATTATATTGATTACGGTCAATGGCTGTTCATCTAGTGAATGGCTGCAGTATGCTCTTTTAGCTCCCATAACGTTTCATTGACTAGTGTTGCCTGTTGAGAAACGGCGTGAACGATTCCTGAAGTTTCTTTAGATAAAGATTGCAGTTGTGTGTTTAACACCCTTAAATCTTTTTCAGTCGCTAAACAGAACAAGAAATTAAGTGCTCCTCCTCTTGCGTCAAAAAGGCCTCGCCTCCGCCTTCTCTCGTTGAAAGTGATTGTGTTTTTTAAGGTCTCAAAGCGATTCCACACTATTTCGATTTCTTCTTGGACTAAGACGCTATTCTTTAGATTTTTCCTGGACGCGGGTGACAGTTATGCGTCTACCTTTTTCATTTTCATCCCGTGAATAAGTGTCCATTTGTATTTTAGTTTTTTTTCAGATACCCAGTTAAGTAGTAGGCTTTTAAGCGTTGATTCGACGTGATTTAGGGAAACATCAGTAACGTCGGTCCACTGAGAGTCAGTGAAACCGACTTCGCCTTGGTAACTGAATACTACGCCCTCGTTTAAGATAATTGTTTGATGCTGAGTTGTTAGACATAGAACTAGCTTGAAAAGAAGCATAGTCAACACCATGTGGCTGGGGTGCCAGAAGTCCCCAAATCGAACTAACAACAGTGCATCTATTGGTGGCCTGCTATAAGTAAAGGCCGGAACCATAAAAATTTTGAAAAATACCCATAGATAGAACTAAGAATAAATTTAAAAGAAAAACTAATCTAAGGTACGCTTCCAATTTTTAAGCTCTTTCTGTTGAGATACAAAAAAATACATGGATTTCATAGGAAATCAGTTAGTTACGCAGACTTTACTTATAGTAGGCCATGATCTGTCTCCTGGCCGTCGTCGTGGTTTTGTTCCCAACAATTTAAGGCGTTGGTCCCGGCCTGTCAGGTCGACTTCTTCCAAAAACCCCTTACGAGCGACACATCCGCTTTATTTCGAATTAAAGAAATGTATGTTCAAAGATGGGGACTTACCTAACTTAATCACCTCAAAGGTATCCAAAAAGTTGAAAATCACTGAGCACCAACAATATGGATTTTTTTACTTATAATTTTCTGACTGAAACGTTATTACTTTAATTGCTCTTTGCGAAGAAGACGTTGCGACTTACTGTACAAGGAATATTAGGAGAATACTGGGCTTTTGACCTCAAATCGATACCGGATGGACAAGCTCAGTTAACATCCGATCATTTCAGTTCAGAATATTAATCGCAATTCTCAGCGATTTTGAAACAAAAGACGTATTTGATGAAATGGGTTGATAAAATCTTAACAGCATCAACATAAAATTATCTACCTCGCGATCTTCCCATGAAGATGAAGTTTTAGTTGATGACGGTGAAATAATTGATGCGAATACTGAAGCTCAGAAAGAGAATGTCAAGGTGGTAAGTTTTCATAAAATTACACCATAAAATTAAATCTAGATGTTGTCTGTTACTTTAGATACACGTCGAGAAGGAAAAAGAAACCGTACAATGAATTTGAATCTAATGACATGCTGTTCTATTCATCATTTCCCTATTTATTTATGCTTGGAAGGGGCCTGAAAAGGTCTAGATCAGTCAAAGAAAAACAAATCCGTCACATGTTGTTCCAGTATTCAGGAAGGTTTGCGGTTTGCGATCGTCTAATATTCTTACTTTTTGATCAATTTCAACGACACGCGGCTACGTGAGTTGTAGCTTCCATAGTCAAATGAAATCCAGTTTCATTTGAAACGTTTGCGGAGTGGATGAGTGATCCTAAATTTCTGAGTGATCTCGAAGAAGCAGCAAGAATTCCAACAGCAAAATCATCAATCAAATTGCTTGAAAAGCTCAACCCACATATTAAATCTACGACCACAATAATCCCTTTCACAAGTGCTCATCGTGGAGCATCCATATCGAATTTGATCGCCATGTGTTACATGTATGGAATGCCAAGCGTGTTCTTTACTTACGCACCTGATGACATTAATGGCATTCTCAACATTCGAATGGCTCTACCTCAAAAAGAAATTTGGTCTTTTCCAACGGATGGTACAGGCTTTGCTGACGCAATCCGTGAAAAAAAAAACGAATTTCACAGTGTAAAAATTCATCCAAAAATCAATTCACCTCATCCAAAAAATTCATGGTATCATACTCCCAAGACCTGCACTTTCAACTGCCCGCCACCTAGTCCGCCAACCTGATGAATTCCACGAAGATGTACAATTGGCTGCGATCAGGTGCAATTTTCACGGTCATTCCCAAACGTGTAAGAATGGAAAACAGGGGAAGAAAAGTTTCCGCATGCGTCGCCCTCAGCCTATTGTGCCAGAAACATCTTGCTGTCAAATAGTTCCATTTCAAGAGGACAATCACATCCAGCAAGAATTAAGGCCTTTTATTGGGGAAATATTGGACCAAGAAAATTTTATTGGTAAAATCTTGGTCAAACAGAGGACCAAGAATTAATGTTTGCTGGGATGGATTGTGTACTTACAAAACTTTACCAGAAATAACAACACCGCACATTGATTCACAATCTACAAGAAACTTTTCAAGATTACCTATTCCATTGCGAGACAACAGGTTAGCCGTGTAGGAATACAAACGTATAATTTCATATTATCTTATATTAACTTCTCTATTCAACCTATCCAAAATGAGACCTGTCCTATATGGACCCGGTATCCCCTACCACTAAGATGTGTTTTAGCGGTTAACAGAAAATCGGAAAGCTAAGACGCTTGAAAACAGAAGACTTACATTTACGAGATAAAATTAGGAATGGATAAATAGAGAATAAATATCACCACCAAAACAATTGCAGTCCAAAACAGTTTATTGAAAACACGAGAGGTTCCCGTAATACGGATGAGAAAACTTGGATCAAACAGAACATCTTGAGCCATAAAAAATTTTAATACAAGTCCGACGGCACTGAGTTCATCAATATAAAAACAAGTTACATGAATGACTGAAACAACCACTATGCAATCTACTCTTCAATAGCCCAGAGCCTGATGGCCTCTACTTCAGGAAGATCAGGATGTACCTGAAAAATAAAACCGAAAATGTAAAAAGAATTTAACTGACATAGCAATATTAATTTAATTTTACCTTGACAATCATATCGTCGAAGGTATCCAAAAATATTATACTTTTAGCTTTCCTTTCGTAGGTCGAAACCCGCACACCGCCAAAAAGCAGCAATCGGATTAACATGTTCGGAAACCTGCATTATAAAATTTTCAGCAGTGGCATTCCAAAGTGTCAAATTACCTAAAATATAACAAGAAAATGGCATATTAGGAAATCGCGCTTACGCGCCAGCCCTTCGTGTCATTTGGAACACAATTTTTTAAACTGATGGCCTAAAGTCATTGTAAAACACGTATGACTATTACAAAATTTTCAGGGGGAAACAAAGTTTTTTTCGAAACTTTTTTACTATTATCTCACTTATCTCCTCAATATATTTAGAATGTTATTTCTGTTTTTATTTCTTTAGGCATTTTCGTTAAAAGATACCTCATTTTTGCTTAGATTTTGTTTTGATTTTTAGTGCCCTGTAGTGGCGGATTTTAACACTACGTAGTAGTTCTGTGTTGTAATATTGGACCCTTTTTCATTTAAGTTTTTGATTTGATGTTAATGATATGAGTATTTCTAATTATTAAATGGCCATAGACAATTGTCCATATTTCCTATGTATGATGTTTGTTTTGTGAATTAGTTTCTTATTTTCCTGATTTTCTGGCATGAGGACATTGGTCCCCCACGACACAAGAACCCATGGGGTGTCGACAAAAGAACCCTTACAGCCGACATCAGTACCCCCTTAAAATTTTATTTTCGAAAACGTCGTTACTCGTACCCGATTAAAACATTGTGTTGTGGAAACCCCGTCACACGTACCCCTGTTGTTGAAAAAAAACGTCAAATGCTCCCCAGACAGATTTTTTCGTTTTCTTACCGCTAGGTGTCCATACTGTAGCCAAAAGATGAGTTTTCCGAAGGAACTATGTACATAGGTTGGGGCCTTCGGCAGAAGTATTGCAGGCGCATAAACATAAATGAAAAACATTCGTTTAAAGACTCACAGACACCTTCACAGATGAAAAAGGATTATGTAATTATGATAGATGAAAAGACTAACATTCTAAAGATTAAATGAAAGAACTAAGTTTAAACATTTAGAAAACGGGGAGAAAGAAGCCAAGTATAAAGTGACATGGAAGTTGTCAAGACACAAAAAAATCAGTAAATGTTTGTAATTAAAAATAAATGTTGCTTAACTAGGAGATGAAAAAGGAAGATGTAATTAAGACAAATGAAAAGAATACCATTCTTACTTCTTAGGATTAAATGAAAGAAGTAAGTTATATTTAAAAAACGGAGAGAGAGAAGCCAAGTATAAGGTGATATGGTGATCCGTTTCTATCCCATGTCTGATTCTTTGGAAGACAACAATTCACTATTACTTATAGTAGGGTCGCTAGAAGAAGAATCAGATTCACTACTACTACTAGGAGGATCATCAGCGCAACGAATTACAGGTTTCAACAAAAACCCACGACAGATAATACTATTTTTCAAGCAACGATGTGTGTTGGCATAACTAAAACTAATTCGTTAAATCTATTTTTCTTAAATTAATTTCTTATGATTGGCCTTTCTGTTTCACTGATCGATGGGGATGCCAACGGATTGTCAATTAAAATGTTGTAGTTTAAGTCAAAGGTTGTTGCTAACATAAATTGTTCAGACAATTTTTCGTCAAAAACATGACCCGACCACTTCAAATCAGCATTTGTAACAGTACAGATATTTTTCCGAGCGGGGAAACATGAGTATTCGCTACCATCAGCATGCATTTATTTACACTCAATAAACGAAGACCCCAACTTAGTGTGAAAAAAAAAAAATAATAATATAATAATATATTGCATTTCTATGAGGCGCACTTTTACATAAGCACAGATGATCAAAGGCGCCTTTTGGTTCACCACTGTAACAGGGAAATCATGATTTATACGCAATGCGGAAGAAATGAGTTTTTAGTGCAGTACGGAAGCAAGGAAGAGAAGAGGCTGAGCGAATAGACACAGGGAGTTTGTTCCAAACAGTGGGTGCGAATTAGAAAAAGCTCTACTGCCGTAAGATTTCACATGGGCAGTAGGAGGAACAAGATCATAAAGAGCAGCGGGGGCAACGGAGGCCTCAGAACACGACCACCCCAGAAAAATGACCATCTATCGATGATAAAGCGCCCATGTTCGGTAGAAAATTTGCAAAAACTACCATTTTATTATGCAAAAGAATTTTCTGTTATACTTTGCACTGTCGTTGTGGCCATTTTTAATGTCTTCCATCACAACATAACTGCTCTTAAGTTTATAAGAAGCCCGAGTAAAGTCTTGAAAATATCCACTTGCTTCATCTTCGATAAGGCCGCATACATGATGTGATGATCCTTTAAGACAGGAAATACACATTGTTTGATAAATAGGTAAAAATTGTAAATATTGAAGAAATAAAGATTAAAAATCAATAGAGTAAAAACATGTTTAAAAGTAAGAGTAAAAAATGTTTAAAACAAAATTCTAAGGTGCGTGCATCTAACTCGCACAGCTGAAAATTTTGACTGTGTCTCTATGGAGTACTCAATAGATTACCATATAATCTCAATAGAATTCATAGAGTAGTTAATTGTATATGATGAGTACTCAGTTGAGCACACTGTCGAGACCACTGTGTCCTCTACATAGACAATAGTGTACAATAGAGTGCACAGTAGAGAAAACCTAAATACATGCTATAGCGTTCAATAGACAACGCTATAGAATAATATAGAGTACTCAATATAGTTAACTGTGTACACAACAGAGAAATGTTCTTTGAAAATTCTAAGTCCAAAAATTCTAAGTCCATTGGAGTGAGATAGAATCTTCCAACTTTACTATAAGACTATAGAATAGATAGGAAGGATGTCGAAATTTGTATATTTTAGCAACATCTATAATATCTGTAGCTCAGTTGGATAAGACGACAATCAGTAATCAAAGGCCCTAAGGAACATTAACTGTAGGACGGTTCGCACCGTCATAATAGCAAATATTTTCTTATAGTCGTGGCGCTAGATAAAAGCATTAACTAATGTTAAGTTAATTAGAATTATTTATTTGATTGATTTTTATATTTTAAATGGCAAAAATATCTTACTCCACCCCCACAAAATCGGGCCCTTTCCTCTTCTGACGTCACTGTTTTGTAGGAGGAGTTCCCTCTTATGGGAGCTCACTTTGTGTTAATAGACACAAAATCAGTTTTTGTAGAGAATTCAATGTTTTTTTGCAATTTTTATAAATTCTATGCGATTTTTTAAACGGAGCTTCAGAATTTCTCCAATATATATAGTCCAGATTTTCAGCTGGGTCAGATGTGGAACTTTTTTTCTCTATTTTTTAGTAGCATCTTGACTGATTTTTAAATTTTAAATGCAAAAATATCATCAAAATATATATAGTCCAGAAGAAATCATGTCTTGACTGCTACTGCTGCTACTGCTACAGAGTAGCATCTTGGCAACATCAACATTTAGAAAACCCCATAATGCTACAATAAAACGGTTTCTAAGTATTGTGCGTCTAACACAGATGGGTTACTACCAAGTAGCATCTTGGCTATAGCAACATCGGAATTTTGGATATATTGTCACGGGTAAAATGATCCACAAGGCATGAATAGGCTAAAATCCGGTGATTAGGTCGGCAACAGTAATTGTCTTACGAATTGCTGCTCGGTTAGAGACAGACAAAGCGCGAAACTTCCACTAGTTGGCGAGAAAACACAACCAAAAACTAGGGATACACTTTAAGAGAATAGCACCTTACTCCTTCAAGCTAGAAAAAGGGACTGCCCCCAGTGTTTCCCGATTCAAATTTGAATTAATTCAAAATTGAATTAATTCAAAATTGAATTAATTCACGAATTAATTCAAAAAAACTAGAAATTTGAATCTGAATCGATTCAAAGAAAAAATTGTTGAATTTGAATTTTTTGGATTCAAAAATTTGATTTGAATCGATTCAACAAAAAATGATGTTTTTTCTGGCAACAATTACTCACCATTCCTCTGCCTAAATATCGTTATCTTTACCTGACCGACCTGACGTTAGAATCATCTTACAATAATTTTCAGCAAACTTTATTCTGTATTTTAGATGTATTGAAATTATATGGCAGTTTCTGAGATGGAAAAAAATTGAATTTTTTTAAATTGATTAAAAATCGATTCAAAATTTTATAATTGAATTTAGAGTTGAATTAAATTCAAGATTCAACCTTTTGAAACTTTGAATTTGAATCTGTATTTAATTCAAAATACTTTTGAATTTGGCAAACACTGACTGCCCCAAAAGACCCGATATCTACTAGCAAGAAAGAGGATGAATACGATCAAGGTTTTCCGAGAATAGGGTTGGCCAAACCCTCCCCCCTACTAACACAACGGATCCCGTTTACATTCCCAGTATATAGATTCATCCGAAAGTCATCCATGACCGATTCGGATAGTTTGGTTATATTTGTAGGATGTAAACTGTTGAATGCAATGTGAACATAGTCCATGTTCGAATACTGGCAAAGGCTAGCCGCTGACTTGTCGAAGTAGGATAGATAGCCTAAATTTGTAGAACATCAAACCTCGGATGCGATGTGAACCAAAATTTTTAGAAAATTTTCAACAAAGGCCAGGTGGGTACTCTTCCGAGTAGGATAGATGGACAATGTTCATCGGATATACTTTTAAGTTTTTCGAGAGGATACCGAAACGTACTTAAACGGTATATCGGTGGAACGTCCATTGTAGGAAATCGTATCGGATGTAAAGTTCCAAGGACAATCTCCTTGGTGTTACATAAATCGGATGTAGGTAGGATGTTAAAATACGATAGGTCGATTACAGAACATGAAAAAGCTACTGAACGCGTGAATAATGAAGCAAACTCAAGCACGATCATTTTCTTCTCCAATTTAGATTTAAGAACTGTAAACTAAAGCAGCTGATGCATCGACTGATACTAAGCATGAATCGATCGGTCATATAGACACCAAAATATTCTGAATATTGTATGGGTATTTAGCACAATCAAAGACTTGGATACTATTATCTTTATAAACTTGACTTTATTCAATTAACAAATTGTACTTGCTAGTCTAGTACAAGCCTGTACACACGGGCAAATCAAGTGACTGTCCTTTGGGATTAACTTGAATTAAATTTATGAAATGCCCATCCTACCAATTACCCAAAAAGGTAAAGGAGGTGAGCAGCATCCTGACATTTTTGAGGTATCAATATACCAAAAACAAATATTAAATAACAAAAAAAAAGATTATCAAACCCATCACTACCTATTTAAATGAGAAATCGCAGTCTTATTATAATAAACAGTAGCCAAATTTATGTTTAAAAGTTACATCCCTCCTATATCCCATTTACGTACGCCTGGTATATAAATGGGATATCCCCGATCTATATCGTTTGGAGCGGTAATATGGATAAGATGTACCGAGACGTATAAATTCTACGTCCAACATCCTTATGGGTACATACATGGGATGTAACACTTACATGGCTGTGTTAGTAGGGCCAGAAAACGTTGGTCATAATGAATACGAAGTAAAAGGATTGTTTAAGAAGAAAAAGATTCTGTATTTGGGAGATGACTAAGAGCAAGTACAGGGTTAAATCAGCGAAGGACAAATAAAAGAAATGTAATAAGAAATTCGTGACAATATTATGTTGCTACTGGTAACAAAGACATGAAATTTCCTACATAGCTTAGAGTAGCATCTTGGCAGTAGCAACATCAAAATTTAGAAAAACCAATGATGCTACAATAAAACGATTTCTAAGGTGCGTGCGTCTAACTCAGATGTGGAACTTCCTAGTAGCATCTTGACTGTAGCAGCATCGTAATTTTGAAGAAATTATGTTGCTACTGCTACAGAGTAGTATCTTGGCAAATATTTCAATTTAAACACTATGTTATTCGATGAGATTGAAGATCGCAAAGTTCTTCTTCTAGAAGGAGTAGTTCTTAGTAGTTCGGGAATCGCACCGTTTTGCAGAAGAACTTCGATTGCGTCTGCGTCACCGTACATGTTACAGCATGGGGAAGGAGGTACTGACCTGCCGAAAACGGACCAGTGCAGGAAGGCACTGGAGGTCTACAAACCTCCAAATGTGAAATAATCCGTCGAAAAGTAACTACCAAACTTGAAGTGGTTTTCCAAAGTAAATTTGCTCACGAAAAAAACAACACACATTATTAAAAACACTTTTTATGATAATGAAAATAATGCTTTTTAAATTCAAACTCCCCACTTTTTTACGAATTGCAAAAATCTACAGACACTATCAAATCTTTTGTGCTTACCAACGGTAGAAAAATGGTAGCATCTTGAGAATTTAAAAATTTCGGTGTTGCTACTTACAAGAGGCTACCCCGCTGTGCCATCTACCCTCAACCTGACTATCCTCAAACTGCAATGGATAGACTATCCGAATTCTTAATAGTTGTGCCATCTGACGGGGGAAAATTGGCAGCATCTTGAGATGGTAGCATCATGAGAATTTAAAATTTCGATGTTGCTACTTTCAAGAGGCTACCCAGCTGTGCCATCAAGTGGTAGGGAATTGGTAGACACATGACTATCCTCAAACTGCAATGGATAGACTATCCGAATTCTAAATAGCTGTGCCATCTGACGGGGGAAAATTGGTAGCATCTTGAGATGGTAGCATCATGAGAATTTAAAAATTTCGATGTTGCTACTTTCAAGAGGCTAATCCACTGTGGCATCAAGTGGTAGGGAATTGGTAGACAAATGACTATACTCATATGGCAATGGATAGACTATCCGAATTCTTAATAGCTCGCGCGACATGGCAAATAGAGGGGGTAGATTTTTCAAAAAATTTTCCCTTGAGACTAATTGGGACACAACATGAGTTTTTTTCAATGTTAAAATTCTCGATGTTGCTACCGGTCAAAAAGTTTGGACAACATCTGACGCCATCAAGGGGGGAATTTCGACCGAAAATCCTCAAGCTATAACTCGTGAGCGAAATATCCTATTCAATAGCGTGGATTTTTCCATCTGACGTGTGTCCCCAATCTTTAATTTTCTAGCATCAATGACAAGCCGTTCGATTAATCAGCCGTGAAAATTTCGATGTTGCTACTTTCAAAACAGACATTGAGAGAGAGCCATCAAGTGAGAGAAAAAGATTGACCTGCGGTTCTTTGGCTCGCTTTCTCACCCTTCGTCGCAAAAGTGTTCGTCGAAATGAATCAGACGGCGGGTGAGCAAGTGAGCCAAAGGGCCGCAAATTAGTAGCTATCTCTCTCTCTAAGTGTCTGCAATGACGAAAGATCCGCGATCAAAAATTTTCATGTCCACTAACTGTCAAATGGCTTGCCCAAACCAGTCCAAGAGCATGTATGTTAAAGATAATAGGGACACACACCCTGAAAAAAATCCAAACTGTTTTGGGCATTTCACTATCCGAGATATAGCTGTAATAGGAATTTCGGGGGTGTTAAAATTGGCGTCGAGCATCTTGAGATGGTAGCATCATGAGAATTTAAAACATTTCGATGTTGCTACTTTCAAGAAAATTTACTCCAAGCTGTGCCATCAAGTGGTAGGGAATTGGTAGACACATGACTATACTCATATGGCAATGGATAGACTATCCGAATTCTGAATAGCTTTGCCATCTGACGGGGGAAAATTGGTAGCATCTTGAGATGGTAGCATCATGAGAATTTAAAAATTTCGATGTTGCTACTTTCAAGAGGCTACTCTACTGTGCCATCTAGTGGTAGAGAATCGGTAGACACATGACTATCCTCAGACTGCAATGAATGAAACTTGGTAGCAACTTCAGAATCTTCAAAACTTTGATGTTGCTTCTGTCAAGAGGTTACCTCGTTGTACCATCTAGCGGAAGAAAATCTGTACATTTTGAAGGTGCTACTTTCAAGAAGCTACATAACGTTGCCATGTTTTGGTAGAATAGTTGTGGCCATCTAACGGGTAAAGTTGCTATCAACACGATTCCTCCAAAATTCCTATGTTGGGGTACTTGTGTCGGTCATTTCAAAATGACCATTTTTGTTGGGGTATCTGTGTCGGACCTTGGAAATAACAACTGGGAGTTTGGGTATGTGTGACGTTCAATTTTTCAGTTTGGGTACTGTTGTCGCTTAGGTGGGGTTCTTGTGTCGACCCCCATGGGTTCTTGTGACGTGGGGGACTAGTGTCTCTATGCCGATTTTCTACCGCCCCCTCGAATTTTGCCTTAGCCATCTGTTGGTGGGAAAATGAACTAAAAAATTAAATGTTTCAAAGTCGCACTTGGGGGAAAGTCACTTCCTACTTGTCGGTCCGAAAAATCGGTAGAAGCCCTCGGTTCCCACCTAAAGGTGGGAGACACTCGGGGATAAACCATTATATTATAAATGCAAACTAAACACTAATATACTAGGCTTAGACCGGACCTATAGTAGTAGGACTCAAGGGTCAACCCTTGAGTTGCGAATCTTCACTTCTTCAGAGTTCTTCGAGATTGAGAAAAGATTGTTGGGAGAGTGCGTCGGCTCGAGCGGAACGCGAGAGTCGGCTTGAGAACACTCTGAGTCCGCTGAACGCGACTCTTGGGAGTGCGGGTCCGCTCGCTCAACTTGCGCCGTGTAGAACCAGACACGGTGCCGACAACGAAAGCCTTCATCAGCCATCGACTTGAGTCGTACGGCTCTACAGACGGAGTAGTGACCCGCAACGCGACCAATACGGCCGCAGTGATCCTAGCTTATAGGGCTGGTTTCCATATTGGACAGTTATCCAACATTGGACAGATTGAATGAAAATAGTAAATATCATATAACATTAAATACTAATCAATAAACTTTATCAGCATATAGAGAAAGTACATTGTTTAGAAATCTATATTTAATTTTCCATTTGATCTGTCCAAAATGGGAACAACTGTCAAATTTAGGTCCGGTCTCCCCTACTACACATCTTAAGTAAAATACATATTTAAGGAATACTTTTAAGCATACCGATTGATTCTGTTCATTGAGAAGGGCAATTTCCCTTTTAAACGATTTCTTTTACCCATTGCCACTTTGGGCACTTACGGGCTTAACCTCCCCTACCGAATCCACCAAGCCGATGGCATCTGGATCTGGAATATAATTACAATTCATAAACTAATTCCTAAAACATTTGCTCACAAACATATACCAACTATATCCCCTGGATTGGTAAGATCTGAAAACCCAGCGAACTTAAATTGATATTCAGGTATATCCAGTTTGCAACGCGTTATCTAAAACCAAAATAAATTGGCACCATCAGCTTAAAATATTAACGATAAGAATAAATCACCCACATACCTTGGACAACCTATTCAAATGCACGGTGACACCATTCTTTACCCAGGTATAGAGGAGATGGGTGGAACGTTTTAACAAAAACCCTTCAACAACATAAGTTTCACCAACCTAGAATGAAAATACAAAATTAACCATTAACACAAAAAAGGAAAAAAAATTACACACTTACATTCAGTTCTTTGTTAAAAGTCCGGCACAATTCATCCCCCAAACAACCAGTCGGATAAGGCCAGAGCCGTCATAAGCAACACAACTAAAAGTTTTCGAGGACGAAAACTCAAGAATAATCGACTTGGAGAGAACTCGAATTTGCATCCTGACACTAACACAAAATAACACAATATATAGATAAGATATGCAAAAAGAAAAACAAGAAAAAAAACATACTTTTGTTGCCCAGCAACCATATCAGCAATATTGACAATCGGAACGGGGCTTGCTCCATTACCTTTACCTCCATCAGAAGACGAACTAGCTGCGTCGGCACCAGCAGCACCACCTCTCCTCATAGAGCGCTTCAATTGGAATTTTTTCGGCGAAACGTACTCTGAGGCTGAGGATGAGTCCATTTTGAGTGGTTGCTCCTACTCTGGTTCAGTTGCTACTGTGTTCGAAATGACAAATGGATAACCGCAAAAAACATACTGTCACCTAGCGTTAAATTCGAAAACCAAGTTAAGCAAGGGTGGGGATACAACTCCAGCGCCACCTACACCGTTAGAAAAAACGTACTAAACAAAAAAGATTTAAACGTATTGAGTTGGCTATTTAACAATTTTTAATGCCGTTTTCCATTAGCAGACTTTTTTTTAGATTTCTAACATATTTTCCAAAAATCTTCTCCAAAGTCAATTCATTAGGCAAATTTCATAGATGGCGTTAAATACAAGATCAATCATTAAGCCCCAAAATCGAAATAAATCTTAGATGTTAGATCTCAATCAGCATTTTCAGCGGAAGTGATATTTATGTAGCGTTATTGAAAGAGTTATATAAATATTTAATAACCCAAAATACCCGAAGGAGCACCGGAACGGGTTTTGTTAGTTCACGATGATCTGGGACGTACTTTGAAAAAAAACTGGTTTAACTGTACCGAAATATGGGCTATGGCCTACCGGTCGCATCTGTTTATGACAGGAAACAACACCACAAATCAAATAGAAAGGTACCGGTTATTCCATTCCAAATTAAGGTACACGCATCAAAATATATTTAAAATTAGGTATCATCGCACTATCAAGGATTAATTTTCCCATCGTCCTCGCCATTTAAACACCGTGATACGTTGCCTCGTTGACATTGTCCGGTTTTCTTAATCTGTCAAGACAAAAAAGTTTTAGAAGCAGATATTAAGTTCCCTGTCCGTCATTTCGCCCAATTTTGGATCAGTTGCGGGAAATGATGACACCTTACGCGTGGAATCTGGTTCTAGATCAATCTGAGGCTCCAACTACGTCGTACTCTACAATAAGGGTACGATTGATGTTAACGATGGACCACGAATGACTTTTCTCATGTTTTTTCTTGTCAGTTTTCCAGGGAACCGTATTCGCGAGGTTGCCACGTCTCTACAGAATGGCAACATAGCACCAAAGGGAGAGTGTAAATTGAAACGTACGTTACAAACAGAAACGAAACTCTTATGTCTATTAGCACCTTGAAAAAAAATTTTGCCATTCGTCGTACACTGGTTTGGCATACATGGACGTGCGCTCATCTCTAATAGCTGCGAATTTTTTTCAATATGGTCCTGACGGCTTGACTTTTTAGAGGCTGTCAATGATTATTCAATATCGAGAAATCTGTGTCTAAAAACAGAAGCAACCACGACCAAATTAATTAAAATGATGTGGGTCACCTCGTTTAGCAGTCTGCAAATACTTTCCACCAATCGTACTTTGTTTGTTTGTCGCATTGGGATGCCCATAATTTCCTTTGCTACAGTATGTTATTACTTTGTTCCTGACGTGTGATCTGTTTAGAGGCAAGTGCCTATGCAAAATAATATAAATGTTGGCTATGCTATAAGTAAAGAAGTCGAAACGTAGAAAACCTTGCACCTGTTACCTTGTTTTGGTGAATGGTTGTTGGGCACATTTCACGTCCATCCTTCTCTTTTTGTGATATTTTATCAACTGGGCCCTGACGTCTCGTCTGTGGAGAGGCTGGTGTCAATGCTAAAAGACATAAATGTTTGCTATGCTATAAGTAAAGAAGTCGAAACTTAAGCAACCACGTACCTGTTACCTTGCTTTGTTGTATGGTTGTTTGGCACAGTTTGACGTCTATACTTCTCTTTCTGTGATATTTTATCAACTGTCTCCTCCGGACGTCTTGTCTGTTGAGAGGCTTTTGATACCATAGAAGAGCAATATATTATGTCTAAGAAGTCTTATTAACTGAACAAAAATACAGCGTATTATCTTGTTTAAAAGTCGTTAACGAATTTTCACCTTTTTCAGCACAACCATGATTTGACTTCATGTATATAATAGATCTATTCTTACCTTTTGCTGGTAGTAATGATGTTCTGGTAGGCACCAACGGACTCCCTGGAATAAATTGTGTCGATTCATCGAAATCATGACGGCCATCAAACATATCCGGCGAATCACTACGCAAATTCAAGTTCTGGGCATCTGATTCATCTTCACTTATCTTCTCCTTGTTTAGCGGATATTGAGTGCTTGAAGAAAGTGGATCAAAATTGGTCTCACGAACATCGAGTTGGCTTTGTGTATCAATTGGTGGAGAATCGTCGGCAGGAGAGACTCCAACCACACCATTGTCCAGCTATGGCACTATATCAGATAAGACACTAATTAACAATATCGATGTACATACAGTATGAGCACTAACACAATACCATAATTTGGTTTGTGAGTATCGATGAACAAAGGTGACAAATAAATTTTATTACAACATTTAAAAAATATATTGATAATCACTAGTGATGAAATACCTTCTTTTAGTTGGTGAGCATCAAATTGTGTTTCTGAAAATTGAGATTTGTCACCAACACCAAAATTCAATTCACTCCTATGTAGGAGTGAATCGTATCCAATTGTTTACATCGTATTTGTTAAAGTTTTGCATAGCGTATTGCTGTATTTACATTATGGATTTTAGGTTCTATTCATTGTTTACGAAATTAATGAACTTTTTATGTGCCACCCTTTTCAAGATAAAACTGACGACGGATGTAAATGGAGACTTGTCTGTATTTGAGCTGCAGTAAGTTTAAACAAATTAATGTAGGAGTGAATCGTATCCAATTTTTTACGTCGTATTTGTTAAAGTTCTGCATAGCGTATTGCTGTATTTACATTAATGGATTTCAGGTTCTATTCATTGTTTACGAAATTAATGAACTTTTTATGTGCCACCCTTTTCAAGATAAAACGAAAATGGAGACTTGTCTTTATTTGAGCTGCAGTAACTTTAAACAAATTTAAAAGTATGCGGTCAGGATTGAAAATCAGATTTTGACCAAAAATCAGTTTAACAATGAAAAAGTAAATAGTAAAAAAAAACATTAATCAAAATTCAACGTTCTTTTTGCAAGGTGATGACTCAACTACATCATTCTCTTCAAAAATCACTTTCTTTGGAATTTCATTAATTTTAAGTGTCTCCAAAGACATCGTCATTGTCAGCACTTCTTTGATAACTTGGGAATCATGCTTTAAGGTTTTGGGCTATAGCGACGTCCTCACTGGCTTCCTAATTAATTAGTTAAGAGTTACAGAGTGAGTTCAGAACAAAAAGTAAGCAATTGATTCAACTTACCTTTATTGTACCGTTGAGTCCTATCCAGACTACCCCCAGGCGGCACAGTTATATCTCTTGGATATCCCTGGAATATTCCCAAATTAGAAGAGAATTTTCTATTTTCATGCTTAGGATATCGTTAGGATACGCATGTGTCCGCACCAGGGGTGTGAATAAAACCTGGAATTCCAATTGGAATTTGGAATTGTAAAACCTGGAATTTGGCCGGGTAAAATCTGGAATTGGGAGCCAACATTTTCTTCGAAAAATCTGGAAATCACTGGAAATGGTGAGTAAAATCTGGAATTGGAATTTTAAAACCTGGTACTGGAATTGTAATATCTGAAATTGAAATTGTAAAATCTGGAATTTTAATTTTCAATCATTCCCACTCTCTTTTAAATTACGAAATATTATCGTGGGATGTTTAAAAATTTACAGAAGTTCCACGAAGTATCTGGACCCTTTATGTAAAATCGTCGGTTTTGCGGGGCGCCCACTGTTTGAGTTTTTGCCGCCTTGGCCTGCGCCCGTGACTAAACGTGAAGAGGTACAGAGACGCGAAAAGTCTTTAAAAATCTGATTTGGTTAGCTCTGTGATTTCATGAAATTTTAATTTTTTTCGATTATTTGTTGTGATTTGAAACCAACCCTCTAAAAGAAACTCGTGAAAACAACCGTTTCCCCCCCCCCTTTTCTAGCCCCGCGGCTAGGTGCGGGCCTGAAGGAAATGTAAGAAAGGAGGAAACGGAAACGGCTGTTTTCATGAAATTCATTCTGAGGGTGTGTTTTATAGAAATTTATCCAAGTTTTGCTCGTAACCCAAAACCTGTAGGACGTTATCGACGATAACGTCCTAACGTTATCCCATAATACCAACGTCCAACGTTAATACTAAATAGTACAGAGCTTACTAGATAAATATCCTTATTCAAAGGTCGTTGGAACTTGGAATGCTCTACTCGTTCTTTTTTGTATAGTGCACCTAAGCATTTGAATGTATCTTGAATTTAAATCAATTTCCGTCTTTTCTTACAAATTCAAAATAAATTCAAAATATTTGACTTTTGAGCTTTTCCGCAAATTCTGAATTCAATTCAGAAGAATAGAGTGGCGTTTCTACACACCAGAGAGAAGCCAGCAGATGTCATTTCTTTGGGCTTGACAAAGGGGAACTCTTAATTCTGATGCTTGGTTAACAAAACAATAAAAGAAGACACTCATTTGTCCATCGAAGAAGAAGATGAACAGAGAATACAATGTTCAAGCCCAATGAAAATGGCTGTTGGCACCAATCTGGTAGCGCCAAAATAATATTTTTCTTTGCCATGAAGCATTTCTAGAACGTCGCACTGAAGTGGATACGATCACTGGCCTATTATTTCGCTTAAATACGCTACACAAAACTCATGACAACGTATTATATTGGTCCCCATCAAAATAACGATGTTATTCGAGGGCGCTCAAATTTAGGTCAAAAGAGATGTGACATATGATAGGGAGGCAAGCCATGACACTTTTGTGAACGCCATCTAGCGGCTACAGTGCGGTTCCAATATGCGAGCCACCCACCAAGCGAGCCAATTCGACATGCGAGCCACTTTTCGGTCCGCACCACTTTCAGCGCCATTCTGGCCAAAATCTGCACTTCTCCCTGTGATCAATGCGCGCCGAAGTGAAATGCGTTAATTTAACTTGTCCAGCATCATGATTTCAAAGTCTAAAGTGTGTGGGTAACTAAGATGGGCTTCAGACGACGAATAGGCTTAGTTTCGATAGACTTTTGTCAAAAAGAAATAGGTTTTTGGCAAATAATAGCAATAGGTGGCGTTGCTCTCCCTTGCTCGCAAACCGAGCCATCTGATATGTGAGCCACTGCACCAAGTGGCTCGCATATTGGAACCACACTGTAATGTCCGCCATATGTTAAGAGATAGGGAGAAGTCAGAGGTACTGAAGCCTCAAGGGGCGAGGGGTAGGAATCCCTTGAGATTATCCCCCATCTTTTAGCACTATATGGAAACTATATAGGACATTAGACGCTAGATAGCGTGCTGAAAAATGTCATAGTGCACTGTAGCATTAGCTGTCAATTGTCGTTTCTCTTTTTCTGTGATCAAATTCTCTTAGGGAGAATTTTCGCTTCATAAAACGTGTTTCGTTGGTTCAACGGTCATTGAACGCAATTGAAAGATGTAAGAAAAGCATTGTTACTTCTACGCTTTCAGGAACCCATTTTTTATTTATTACTTACAAGACTAGCGTCCAAATTCAGTTGGCGTAAAAAGCTATTGCCCCCCTCATAATATATATTTTTCGTTTTGATGATTGTATTTACTCCTGTCCAAAACGTTCCCACCGTGTGTTTCCTATTGTCTTCAGACCGTATTCACTTCACCCAGCCTACCAGCCATATTCGCAAACACGTAAATGAGTAGTACAAACTCTTGGCAAACTTCTTTTCCATTGATCGTGTGCTCGGAAAACTTAATGATCATGTCTTCATCAAAATGTAATTCACAAACACGAGACTTTTCATCCAATTCCTTGTTACCTCTTGGTATTTTTCTCTTCATACTTAGCAACTTTAGAGGGCCTCTTTTCTTTGTTACTAGGGTATCCACTGATGCAACCAGGTGCAAAACAATATGGCATTGTTAAAAGGTATATTCTGTTGGCTTACAACGTAACACAACTAAGCCAGTAGCCACTTGGTGTCCTTGAGTATCAGCTAGAATTACGTACTTGCTGCGAAAAAATATATATTTTGTTTGAATTTGGATTTAACTGATGCGAACAACATCAGAATGGAATGCAATTTGAAAGAAATGTCAAACTGGAAACAAGTGTCAAACGCCCTACTACAATTGACTAAATTTAGTGACTGCACTAATAGCGGGAAAGAATGCATCGCTATTCTAGAAACAAAAAATTTGAATATTTAATTCCGTACTAGTATGGTACAGTTCGTGAAACCATCAAAATATACATATTGGTTTAACGCATCGGAGGAAAATATTTTTCTGTCATGTAAATTCAAGTGTTATTTATTCAAGATTTTATTACTTTTGCCCAATAAGAGCCTGTAGAACGCCAGTAGAACTTTCTATCCCAGCGCCATCGCTGTGGTGCGCATATCTCCCTGGACCTCGCTTATGGGGACCTCACTAAATTTTAAATTTTTTCCGATTATTTAAGTGATTTGAAACCCACCCTCAAAATGAAACTCGTGAAAACAGCCGTTTTCCGGGTGTTAGTGGTGGAAGTATGTAACGAAAACAAGATTGAAATCGGGGGGAAATGGGTATTTGGCGGAAGTCTTAGGGACGGAAGTACACCGAAATCAAGGCTGAAATCCTGAGGGGAAGTGGGTATTTCGCGGAAATAAATGCGTCACTGCGCGGCCGTTCCCTCTTGGCTTACGTAATTAAAGGCATTGAGTATAGGTGAGGAAGTGGAAGGTTGGATAGATACGGTATAGCTTTTGGAGGGGTATTTGATACAGTCGTATTTTGCGGGGTATATTTGGATGGAATATGTTGTACCGATGAAGAAATTTGAAAGAATAAAATAACATGTAGGCAGAGGAAATGGAAAGGAAGAATAATATAGGATAAAGTTTTGACAATAATGGAAAGAAGAGTTTATAATAGGCCCTATTAGTGTTAGAGGGAATTAGTGCTTGCTTGAAATGTAAGCAGTTTTTAATATTGGAGGCGCTAGTGAAGTCTTGAGTATCAGTTGGCGAGCGTTGAAAACTGAGTGATCTGGGTAATGTGGAGTGTGTAGCTGTGTAGCGAAATAGTTATTGGGGTGAATAACGACACACCCCTATTGCGTGTAATCGGAAGTACACTATTTTGGGGATCACAATTTTTTCATGAATGCTGCCGGACGGGAGTTTTGATTTTGAATGCACCTGCCGTCTTTTTTCAAACTTTTATGAAAAAAAAAACTAAGAGAAAAAAAGTAAAAGAGGAGGATGGGCAATTAAGTGTGGTGTAGACTCTCTTGGTAAGCCAATAGGGAATAAACAGAAAACAGTGAATATAAATCTAGAAAAAAAGAAGGGGTAAAACTAAACTACAAAAATATGTTCGTGATTTCATGGGAAAGAAGAGTAAGAGTAAAAAAGTTTTGCGTATGAAAATTTTTTATCGCCAAATAGAGATTTTTGAACCTCTGTTTCTAAGGTATTTGGCGAAATTGAGACTCGAATTTTGAGCAATTCCACCCTAAAACTCCTCCAATACCCAAGACACTTCAACCTTCCAAATCCGCCAATTACCAACACCCCGTTTTTCCTCTTTTCTAGCCCCGCGGCTAGGTGCGAACATGAAGGCCAAGCAAGAAAGGGGAGGAACACAGAGAAGAAGAGAGATGGGAAAGGACGTAAAAAAACGGACAGGTTTTTTCTTCTTTTTTACATACATCAGCGCTGATGCGGTTGGCCGCGGAAGCTCTTGTATGGTTCCCCTTCCCCTAAATTTGTGTTGTTGTCGACGTATGTCCGTTTGTCATCCGTCAGAAGCTAACGTAAAGCGTGGCCACAGTTTCAATAAGGTTTGATTTAGTTTTAAAATTGTGTTGTGCAAGAAATTAAACCTACTTTACATTAAATAGTGACTGATTTTCTATTTCAACAGTTTAAGTGTGGGTTATTGGCAGTGACATTATGTTATATATTCATCAATATTCATTTCTGTTCTGTGTGTTATTTTCAGGTTTCTGTTACGAGATGATGTGCCTTGACGTATCCGGTTTACAGTATTACAATATGACAAACACCGAACTTTAAGGTACTGAAAAACTATCATTTTCAATAACTTCACATGATGTATGTCTTCTACTGCAGGATTTTGGTCGATCACATGTTCTTTCAAGGTTGGAAATAGCTTACTAGGATCAACCAACCTTGTCACCTTCATCGTAAGAAATGTCAGTAGATTAGGAGTATTTGGTAGGTTTTTCTTACTTAACGCTTTACGCAATTTCAGTCATAAAGACCTCTTCTGCTTTACTCACTATTTTGTAGGTTCTAAGAGATGGAATTTTCAAGCCACCTCGAATTTTCAATCTGATCAGTCGAGCAATATCTGGACCAAGAGGATCATGAACTAAATCCTCAAGTGCAGGAGAACAGAAGTTGCACTTAATAGTTGGCAATAGTTTGGCTACTACGTAACCCCCAATATGACAGAGTATTCGTTTTTTTTCAAATTATCAAGAGTAATATCAGTTGTTGTTTGGTTCATGTCGGGATCAAGTTAGTCTGACTGTTCTAATATCATTTCTAAATCCTCATCAGGTTCATCGACATCGTTCTCCAAGTCATTAAGAACAGTACATTTTCCGTTGAGAGACGGTGTAAGCCCACCAAACTTCATTACAATCAACTTTCTCATTATATATTTGAATTGTGCTGGGGTGGGGTTATCGTTCCATACCCCATGTTGTCCGACTAAACTCTAAGTCTTACAATAAGTCTTACAATAATTCTTCCAAAGTCTTGCAAAAAGTAGTAAGTATAAATTCTGTCACACTTATTATCCTTATCTTCGAAGGGTTCTTGAGCCAAATCAAATATGGAATGAACTGTTGTGTAGAAACCAACAACGCATGTCTTTCGTTTGCCGTCATTTACAAGATCCTCACGAACCTCCGTAACAATTTGCTCTTTCTGCTGCTGTGTTGTTCCTCCACGACCTCTTCCACGACTCCTTCCACGACTTCTTCCAACTTTTCGGACCTCGGTTGAAACCGGAAAGAGAATTTTTTTGTAAAGCTCTGCTTTATGGTGATACCTCGTATCAACTCCAAAATATCCATCATCTCTTTCTTCTTAGTGTGGAAATTTTCTGGAATGAGTGGAGCTCGTTGACCACCAGGATACAGCATTTATAATATTAAGAGCCCAGGTTCCTAAAATATTTTTGCCCACGGTAGCACAGCGGTTAGAGCAGTCACCTGGCATCGTGAATAACTCGGGTTTGATTCCCACGGGCGGCTAAGGAACTTTTCAAAGAATTGCACTGTTCACTATGTTCCTTAACAAGCATACTTAACACTTTAAATATGCATTTAATTTTTCTCTATAAAAAAACAATCAAACAATATTGGTTGTTAAGTTATTATTATAATATAAAGAGGAAATTCTGGACTTGTTTTGGGCGCCTTTTATGAGTCCCAATTAAAATTTCAAAATGATAAAAGTGAAAAATTAGGACTTCATTCAGACGCTCCTTGTATGTCCTGTCCTAGGCGTCCTACAATGACGGACTTTGGACCACAAAGCAACTTGGATTCCTATATGGGTCTTGGTGTTGAACTTTCACTTCTTTCTACTGCCTGATTCCATGGGAAATTTTCGTTTTTTTGCTGATCTCGACCCTTTTTGCCCTATTTCTCCTTTTTTCTCAATATTGTCACTGCTAACATTCGTCTGTACATCATCGTTTTCACCAACATTTTGTTGTGGAACGTCTGGAAAGTCTCGATAAAGACATACGAGCTTTATGCTAATATTCTCAAAAGTAGTTGTTCCAATTAGGCAACCATAATTTGAAACAAAGTCTACCTTCTGTTTACATTTTTGATCCTATGTAAACGTCTACTTGGTCATAAGTATAATGGGTGTATGCTGGCGGTTCCTCGTCTTGACCTATTGAAGTTGTTGATATTGAGCTATTGACCTGTCTATTTTGCAGAGTAATTGGTGGCAGCGTTTCCAATACAAACCGTTTGTTATGTTTTCGGTATCCATATGATAACTATCATGGTAATTCACCCCATTATTTAGATTATTGTTTGCTACTGAGTTGGGAATGCATTCTCTCTCAGGTGGACTTGTTTCAGGTACAGCATTCGGATTAAGGTTTCTGTAACGTTTTGTTGGTGCTTCGAACCATGATGATTTAGCAAAATGCTTCCCACACATTCTTGATCGTCCACTAGGAACAAAATCTACATGGCAAAGCTGAAGCCATAACGCTAGTCTACCACGATCCTTTAAGGGGAACCTGTGAATTCATTTCGATAATTTGAACGTCTTAAAACAGCATGAAAGAAGCAATACCGATTAAAAGATATATCCTTGTCACTTTCAATGGATTTACACCCTACTACAGCACACCGTAACACCATTTAAATACGAGTAACACAATTTTTCGCAAAGTTTTAGTGACAAGAGTAGCAAAATTAAAGTGAAATCAAATTCTGGAAGCTAGCTCTAGCAGCCGAACCTGATCATTGATCACGTGTTAATGAAGTTAAACATAAAAATTTGCCCAAAAAAACCTTTTTATTCATTGTTTCTGTCAGACACAATGTTAAACGATCAAATGAATTCATTTTCAAAATACCAATTCAAAAATATAGCTGTTCGGTCTCACGAGCTTTCGCGGGCAACCGTTGGATGGCGACACTTTTTCTAAATTTGTTTTTCCTACTGTCTTGCCAATCTCCCCTTCATCTCTGGAAAAACGGCTGTTTTCTTTTTTCTCTTTTCACTTTCAATTTTTGGAAATTACAGAGCTAACACGAACAGATTTTTCAAGACTTGTCGCGTCTCTGTAGCTCTTCCCATTCGGACACGGGCACAGGCCAAAGTAGCCCCAACTAGGTATGGCCCTCTCGGACGTCCAAATAATTATGACGCGGAAGTACCCTGCCCCGTGATTTAAAAATTCCGAAAAAAATTGGCGAATTCCCACTACCATAGGGCACCCCAGAAAAAAAATTCGAGTTACGGCAAAAACTCGAACCGTGGGCGCCCCGCAAAAACGACGATTTTAAG
Source organism: Ceriodaphnia dubia (assembly GCA_022539655.2). Taxonomy (NCBI): domain Eukaryota; kingdom Metazoa; phylum Arthropoda; class Branchiopoda; order Diplostraca; family Daphniidae; genus Ceriodaphnia; species Ceriodaphnia dubia. The sequence goes on along the minus strand of JAKUCG020000139.1, from coordinate 5,267,098 downwards.
GTTCTCTCGGGTGCCCAAATACTTCGTGTGCCTACTGTATGACTCTACCTATGATATGAAACAACCCAATGCGACTTGTCTTCGTGGACTGTACCCTTACAATGAGCTTGAAAGCGGAGCATCTCGAAATAGAAAATGAAATCGAAACGAATGATCCATCGCAAGTTTAATTATTACATTACCTTGGCTGAGTAAAACTCAGAATTATAGCCGCGGAAACTTGAAAGACTTCTCAGCTTCAACTATAGCGTCATCTTTTCTTTTACGAGACTCAGACTGTTCCCTTAATGTCTTCAAGACTACTTCATACAATTGCCAATTTTTTTCTTCAAGTTGTATGAGTCGATCGAGAGATTCAGCGTTCGAGACGCGGCTCTTGAGTTTCTTCTGTGTGAAAGCTTCTTATTGTTTCATATCACGTCTATAGATGATATTGGCCCTTGTATGGTGGGGAGTAAGGGGGAAAGCGAAGCGGCTGGGGTGCCGCGTTGTAAGGGTTCCCCCCTCGCCGCCCCAAGGAGTGTTTGTCGTAGTATACCCCCTCCATGGTACTAACGCTCCCCCCTTCTGCCTTGTATCAAGATAAGTACCACGACTGAGTATACTCCGAACAAGCACTCCCTGGGGTGGCGAGGGGGACACCCCTACAACGCGGCACCCCAGCCGCTTCGCTTTCCCCCTTACTCCCCCCATACCAAGTCCCAATATCATCTATTCTTACAGATTGATCCAGAAACACCAACATCTTCAATATTTTCTATGTGTTTAGATCATCTTCACCGCAATATTGTTCATTTTCTCGGCCATAGAACGGCCAGGGTTTTTTTTCTACCTTTCGGACCCTTCCGTAAGTTTTCTTGAATCTATTTGAACCGTTCTCTTATTGATTTCCACTTAACAGAACATTTAACGGAGTTTTAAGACGAATCATTTTCTTCCACCAGAGCCGAAACCTAGATAAATAAAAAACGAATAAGACTGATTCATTAATCGTAAGCTTTTTTATCATACATCTCTCCAAATCGATACTGTTTTCTCAGCTTTCTTTTTTAACCTAGCTTCGAAATGCTCGTAGCATAATAGCAATAAAAAACATTCTTAAATAGCTAATTGGAATTGTGTAACTAGAGAATAAAATACAAGAATTCACAGTTTATTATAACACAAGTAATGGATGGCCTTGAAGCTAATATGGTTAAGATGACTTTAAAATGAAAATGATTTCATTCACATATATTTAAATATTATGTCTTGCGTAGAATTAAATCGAGAAGGGTTTTCTATCACAATCGAGATACACGCGATGATATTTAACATAATTACGAAAACTGAATCTAACTTTCGGAATGGGTAGCACCTTTGTGTTTTCTTTTACACTTTCGCTAAACATTTTATGTATAGTTACAAAAATTTGACAGCGTCTTTGGGAAGGTATGGCAACACCCAGTTGATTTGATATGGTTAACCATCATTTTTCTTAGGTTTTCTCAGAGTGATTTGCAACAAAACTAATCAATTGAGTTGCATCTCATCTGTCTTATTCAACGTGGTTGCCGTTCAAACAGAGAACAGACATGAAGCATCGACTTTAGACGCTGGGCAAGAAACATCTCAGATTTTTTTGAATTTCAGTTATGATCAGTAACGAGATGATTATGGACCAAGGGGTTCGAGCTGCCCGTTGACACAGAGTATGTCATAATATATACAACACATGTTGCATTTCACTTTCCAAGGCTGATAGAAAATAATCATTAATATAACTGTCCTTACAAGACCAAATATAAAATTAAACACGTAACCAAGTGGTTGCGTCATGCCAGTTCTTAAAAACTCGGGTTGAATTAGGTGCTGCCGTTTTTGCGGTGACGGTCGTTGTATCCGTTTCATCCCTATCCTCTCATTATATAATTAACGAAAGGCATTGGGGAAAGATGGTAACGGGTAAAAACTATTGTGAGCTTACCTCTTTCAAGTCATTCGGCTCACGTTCAATGACAACGAATACCTCAACTCTGTAGGTTAGAGGTGAAACTATCCCACCCTACCTCACAAGAAAAGGAGGCTCTTTGAATTTGTACGTGTATTGTTACGGTACATCGTATTCTTAATGGATTTGTGCTATTTCTTTGAACGGGTTCGCAACCCTGGCCCCTTTTTCTCTGTCTTCCCTTGCTGCGTTCTGTCAATCCACTAATTCATCTTTAGACCAAAATCATGTGTTTTGCAATTGCCAACGCTTACTGTATGAACTTCGGTAATAACCCTGAACGGAAACGTTGCGTGGAACGATGAGGACAGTTACACGCCCGATTTTCCGCCATCGACTTCAACCAGTTCTACCAAGTCCACCACGTCGACTATCGGGCCTTCTCTGCCGACTATCGTGCCATCTTCGACTATCGCTCCGTCTTCGACAACAACCAGGGCTACCACGTTCACCATATCTTGCTTGCATGACTTGGCCCATGCCAGTTCCCTGGACTCCTTTACCGCCTCCTTTGCCGCCAATTATTAGACAGTTTCCCTCTCCTCCTTTCTTTGGCCCACCCAGCCCTATCCTTTTTTCTTTTGGCCGCCCCAGCTCTGCCCCCCTTTTTCATTTGGCAGTTCCAGCCGTATCCTCCTATCATTTGGCAGCCCCAGCGCTATCCAGTATGGTAGTTCCCATTCCAATGCAGTTCAAATTTTCGGGTTTATAAATAAAGAAATTTGTAAAAAGACTTTTACTGTTTTAATTGGATTGTATGATCTATATCGCGTATCAATCAATTAAAACCTAAATTATGTAAGTTATTGAACATGTAAACTGGTATCATATGTAACATTAAAATCACTTACGGAATCTTTGTGATTTGAAGAGATGGATCCTAATTTGATGTCGAAATCGATTGGATGTAGCGATATCGTCATGTATCACGCCCTTCTGGTAAAGTCGGATTATATTTTAAATTCTTATGTTACATAAAATTTCAGTTCTGTTCCCTTTCAGGATTCGGTGATTATGAGTTCAAGGACTAATAACTTTGCGAATTTTATAATATTTAACATTCATTTAAGAAACAAATAATTGAAGTCGGGTCAGCAGCCTGAATTCTGTCAAGCTCTTTTAAATTTGTAATAAAGCCCCTTGGGCGCCTTCGGGATTAATGTTAATGCGTCGAAATTTTCGAAATAAATCTAATCGATCCCATATTAACAACGTAAATTAATTTTAACTAAATGATTGCTACATGGAATCAAAGAATGGATGGTTTTTTTTTATTCCCCAGATTTTTAGAAATTATTTATTTTTTACTGTTTTACGAACGCACCCTGATTTCAATGTTTACAATAAACAAAAAAAAAGTGAAATCAAAGATGGCCGCTTTTTTTCTTCTTTGAGATGAAAATAGCATAAATGTCAAAAAGGTTTGACATTTTATTTTTCCAAAAGGTGCTTAACGTTCCCTGCTAGTACAGTGGATTCAATTTACATCCATAGGACGTAAACGGACGTAAATGGGATCCAAATTACGTCCCGAGGATGTAATTGGGATCAGTTGTTCTAGCAGGGTTAATAAGTAGCTTTGTCATTACATAGTTTAATAAATTTTAGTTCAATATAGAATATTTGGTAATTTATCACGTTCTCGTCTCCTATTTGTGGAAATTGGCGACAATAAAGATTTTGGGGGGCCTCAGAGAGAGTGAAGCCTATCGCGTTAAAGACCCCTAAACCTTCGGTTGATTTTGATTACAAAATCCCTCAGGGATAAGTCTGAGTTTAGGTTTGGGTGAGTATTTTATTAATTTGTTAGGTTGTTTGTCAGATTATTTTTGTTCTCATAACGTAATTCTATGTTCTCATACCTATATGCATGCTTCGAATGAATTTATGTTTTTCACCCGTTTTCTTTAAAATATTACCAGTAATTATATGGGATTTTTCCTGGATTTTTCCGCCAGCCAACACCGGCCACACTACCACCAATGGCTAGAGCCCACGGATAATTTTAAGAAACGATGTTCTGGCCGTTGTTCCTGCTACGTAGTATATGCCGCGTGCAATAAAACTACATGCTATATTTAATCGTTCTTTGTTTATTCATCATGGGAAGTCTTATGAAGGGCTTTGACGCTCTTGTGAAAGCAAAGAAGCTGAGAATGGGGGAGTGTGGAATTTAAGAGCTAGAAACTGGCAACCATTTGGTGTTTTTTTTTTTGGCGCATTGGTCGTCATTTTTGTTGTCATGCTCATTGCAGCAATTTGAGATTCCCGAATAATTTATCACGTCGTTGGAAAAGGACCTTTCTATTGCCATACTTTCCATCCCATTCAAAAAGAGCGCTGGTAAAGTGGGATTCCATTAAACGAAGTACGCAAACAATTACTTGCGATGAATGCAAGGGTAAAATACATCGTAAGTGCTACACACACCAAGTTAAGTTTAAAGTGAATTGAATTTTAACTGTATTTCGGCTAATCGTTTTTGTTATGCCATAGAACTCTCTCCGTTTGATTATGTCAGATTGAAAAGACTTGGGAAGCTAAGCTTCATTTGTCGTGTGTCCGCGTGACACATCAAGCACACAAGTAGTAACACATACTATTTCACAGACACACAGCAGCCAAAAGAGAAAATCTACCCATAAGAAGGGGCCTAATGCACGGTAATACCATAATGTATATATTGTGTAGCATAAAGTAGCATACTAAACTCAGTCTTTTAGGAATACACTGGTGTTTCAAGGACTAAGTCCGTCAGTCAGAGTCAGCCTACACACCAAGGCTCCTACCGTGTTATTTAATGTTTAAACAACTTTGGCCGCTTTCGCCACTACGGAATTGGAAACAAGGGTTTGGCCATTATGGTATTTGAGAAAACAGGCTGGCCACAATGGTATTTGAGAAAACAGGGTGGCCACAAGGGCTTTTCATTTATTATGCAGGAGAAGAAGTAATTTTAGAGTCATAGTGGCCACGTGGCCAAAACGATTTGCCACAATGGTTTTGGCCATAACGACACGCAACCATTTTTGAAGCACTAATAATTGTGAAAACTCATATATTTTATATATTTTTTAATGATTTTAAGTTGTATGGCTTGATGCAACAGATGAGTCCTTAAAAAATGCACGAAATAATTCAAATTTAAACGTTATAAAAGGGAAATACGTGATTTCCCCAATAGCTATAGGGGATCTGAGAAAACTGTCACGTGACGACCATTCCGCATACAACTCAAAAAGGTTGCGCAAATGGCGCACAAGGAAAACTTGCTATAATGACAAGATCTCTTCGGTAAAACCTTCGGGCTATTTATGTGAGAACTTTTTATTAATTGGTCATCTTTATTTTACAAGGCCACTATATCTCTTAATTAGAATAATTACTATTTCTCATCAAATTGTAATGTGTAAAGTATAGTCTAAGAAATAGAGTTGAGGTGAATGAAGTAAAACGCCTTTTCTATCCGAAACCTTGTCAACAGAAAAAAACAAACTTTCATTAACCCTTGCCTTATTCATTTTCCAAAATTTGACATTATGTCCGCCCCATTCAAGCCCCCAAACCCTCCGGGAACTTAGCGCCGCTAACGGCGCGGTATACAATTTGGTTTGTTTCGCGTCAAAATTTGGAGGTTTTGGGGGAGTTCCACCACTATGAATTTCAAATTCATAGTGGTGGCGTCGCAAAACTATGGCTTCGGTTTTTGCGACTATAATAATCCCTCTGGGGAATCCGGGAAATTGCGTACATCTTACCCTTTTGTAATAGGAAACGTATTTGTTGAATTGTTTGAAAAGGATTTCCTTTTAATTTCACTTGAAAAAAGTCGATGGCACATTATTCCTACCGTAAGAGACTACTTTCTTGTTTGCCATTTTGTCAAACGATTGATATAAATCGAAACAGAAACCGAAAAAACAAAATTAAAGTAATGAACGATCACAAGGGAAAAAAATACGTTTTTAATGCATTTCATCAATTCGATTCGATTATAATTAGAATTATAATAATCATCAATAGTCATGTAATATAAAAAGCAAAGCCAGTTAATTTACCGATTTTACCACATTGCTTTAAATTTCAATTTGTTTCACGAGAGTAAGCCGGTCTTAGCAAACCCCCTTCTCGATCAGTTACACTAAATTGAGTCCTTTAAGGAACTAAAGCACAGATAAAGAACACTGGTTCCTTCTCTCCATAAAGGGGATAACATGGGGGACTGACCCAAACATTTTCAATACCCTTCCTATGATTTTTGGAATGCTAGACCTGATTGTTCTGCCCTCTAGTGGAGGAGTTGATCTCTGCGTCACAGCGTTAGCTTGGGCAAGGAAACCATTTTGAATTTTGTTGCCGTGTTCTTTAGGTTTGCGGTTGGGCTCGCAGCTTAAAAATGTCGTTGTCAGCAACAAATAAGAAGAAACGCGGTAGTTACTGCTTTGTTTGGGGTACAATGGACGAAAAAGAAAATGGTGTTCGTGATACATTTGGGCGTTTTGAAGTTACTTTGAAGAGATTTTCTGAGTGGGTGAAAGTTATTTCTAAACTTGCTTGGAAATTGGATCCCCCATCTGTGGTCGGCATTTTGATATCGCTGACATTGTGAAAGGGAAAGAAATCGGAGGAGTTTTACATCCATTTAAAATGTGGAAGCTTAAAGACGAAGCTATTCCATAACACTTGCTCAGTAATTTTATTTCGTTTGAAAAGTGTGATGAGATTCTAGACGTTACTTGATTATTTTTATCTAGGCAAGTTTGGTGGTGATCGTCCTGTTTAATATTACACTGCTTCCAAGACAAAACTAAAAAAGGTACACTGTAAAAACAAATGGTCTACTTTCGGACGAGACTACTAAAAAATCACTTCTAAAGACAACTAAAGCACTACTAGCCTACTACTTATTCTTTAGTAGCGAATCGGACGAGACTACTAAGAGCTTAGTACTCACTTTTGTTTTTAGAGTGTAATTTGTTTCATATTCATAACTTCCAGAACAATATCACATCATGTTACCTAAGGTTGACTAACTAAGCAGTGGACAATGCAAATCACCAGCCTCTCGTCAAATCCAAAACTATTAAGATTGGTACATACAACTTGTCTCTAATAATAAAAGCATATAAATTGACAGGATTATTTTCTGCAGGTGGACGTAACACTTCTAGTTCTCATGACCAATTTATGGTCGATGCCCATCCTAGATTGGAATTTATTTCACAAGACACCACTAGTCCTACGGATGATGAGCTTAATTAACAACTAATCTTTTAGGAGGCCAATGTAACCTATTATTGAATTGTAAAGTGTGCATACTGAATCTCATTTTTAATCATGCTGATTTTTTATTTTTACAAGTGATCCCAGTCGGTGGGTCTTTCCGCCCCCGATCAACCACCCTGTGGAAGTTTCACTCATCCGACTGAAACCCAGGAAGTAGAAACAGTTTCTAATTGTCGCCACATGGACAGAAATGCCGGTTGCCACCAAATTGATGAAGAGCCAGCACTCAGTGATGACGAGCCTCAGTCTGTTTCTGACGTTCCCGTGACCTTAAACGAAAACGAGTCCTCTGTTCGGAATGGTGAGCAGATTTTTATTGGTGAATCGATTTTCATTTAAACTATAACACGATTTTAATTCTTAGAGTCAAGCACCACAAGTTTCGACTTCGATTTGTTAAGACGCGTTGTTAACCTTCTCAGCCAATGGCGTTGGGATACTGTCGACCACAGCTGCTACACCACGATTATGTCTGGAAAGGAGTTTGTGCACCAGATTGTTTTAATAACAAGCACATTGCTTACCTTCTTCATGAACGGAAGATATTTTATCTTTCCGTTTCTAAAAAACAAGATGTGGGCACTCCACTCCACTCCACGGCACTCCCACTCCACATTGATTTGTAACGATCTCTGCTGAATTTAACACACTTCATCCCTGTTCCGACATGCTGGATCCCACGTTGTACTCATATCGCAACGTTAAGAGTCCACTCTTAACTGAAGTACGTTCATTTAAATGCAAATTTATCTGCAATCGAGACGAGAAGCAATGTACCAACTGCCACATTGATGAAGGGAAACTCAAATACATCAAGCCGACTCAGGCTCAAGCTGTGGCTTCTCTAACCATGAGACTTAAATCTAATCGAAGACGAATTCAGCGCTTCATTGTACACGGAAACGTATATATCCAATTGTTTCTACTTATTCCTTTTAATTTCTATTAACTATATATTTCTTTAAATAGAATGCTGGACTTACAGTGCAACATCTACGTTGCAGCATCGAGTCTCTGACAGCAAATCAGCTAACAGAAAAGATTAAACATCTACCCCATCAGGTTGTTAATTCATGAATTCCTGTTTTCTTTTTAACAATTTCTTTCCTTTTGTTGTCTCTCCTAACCATTCCATCAAAACAAACTGAAGAATAACTGATTAATGACTGTAAACTGGATGACGAGAATACTTATTACTGTGATTCGAATTAATTACAATTATTTCACTGTTTATTCACTGATTCAATAATAACAAACATGACAATTATACTCGCTTCGTGACTCAATTATTTTTAAATAGAAACAATAGGTCATTAGAACATCCTTCGCTCAAAGAAAAGCCTTGCAGAAGGATAAATACGGAAAAGGTATGTGGTATGAAGCCGTTTTCCTTCTAGAAGTTCTTATGCTAAAAATGAAAAGCAATGCAGCCTTCAAAAATCTACGGAATAACAAGATCTTACCATTAACTTCCCCATTTACCATAAGAAAACTGATCAGCTCTTCCAACTGTCATTTCGGTTTTAACGAATTGGCTCTCGAAAACATCGAGGGCGCTCCTAAAGATTTTAAAAAAGATGACCCGGCTAGATATGGGTGTTTAATGTGGGACGAAGTACATTTAGTAAAGGGCGTTAAGTTTGACAGCCACCGGCGCGTTTGGGACGGTATTGTAATTAAAATATTTTAAATATAAGATAGTAAGTTTTTATAATGACTTTCGTCTTTTAGACATTGCTCCAACAGAGCGAATGACGATGCTGTTAAATGACATTTTTGACAATTAAACAGTCGATTTCCCAAAGAGGGTATCTCTAAATCAGCTTGGGAGAGGAAGAAAATTAAGCTACAGAAAATGCTGCATGTGCTGAATGTTACTGAAGAAATTGCAACAGATCCAAAGTGTGATAAAAATGCATTGCCGGATATCAAATTTATGTCTGATACAACTTTAGTGGCATGGAGACTGGTCATCCGCAGCTCTATAGGTTTGATAGACGAACTCTTTGAAGCGGGATTCAACGTGGTTTTTACTGGGCGGTTCAATCAATATCCGATCGAGGTAGTTTTACATATCCTTGTTATTAGCGTTATAGAATTATACAAATTTTGCTCTTTTTTAGAATTTCTTTGGCATTGTGAGGTCGATTGGTGACCACCCAACAGCGCATCCTTGGCTTCATATTTTTCGAATTCTTTCCCTTTATACAATCCCACGAAAGCTGCTATACGGAACGCAAATGTTGATGGAAAAGACTGGAGAGATTTTAGTAGCCTTTGAGCATTGCCTCATACACAAGTTCGCGAGTGTGAAACTGAAGCGAAAAAAATCAAAATGAACCTGAAAGACAGTCGCCATAAGGAATTACTTGCCCAGTACACCATGAACTTTCACAACAAAATAAATTGAAACTAAAAGATTTACATATTTCATCATCCTCCCACGAATTTATCTGAAAAATTAAAGAATCTATTCAACAACCAGACTTGACAACAAAATCACTATTACTTTCTCTTCTTCATTAAATTTTACATAACAAACCAAAAAACAAACTAATTCTGAAGGTCCAGCACGAAGTTGATTTATAATTTGATATAATGTGAAATAGAGAAAATCTAGAAGAGAGGACGAGAATACAGTGTTACCGAAAAAACAACCCCATCTACAGTACTACATACGTAACTACGTCAGACATTGACGAGCTGTCTGTTGGCTCGCATCTGTTGGAGAGTAGGGCCACAACAGGGGCACTATAATAAAGCCCCTCGGGCGCCTTCGGGATTTTGGCCAAGTTTAAGATTAGTCTTTTTTATTATTAAATTGAGTAAATTTTAAAATAACATTTGGGTTTTTTGTGTAAATTTGTGACATGTTGTCAATTTGTTTTTACCGGTTTCTTACAGATTTTCTCCAAGTTTGAATCTATCTGAATTGATATTCAGTTTTTTTTTCAATTTTTCGTTTTTCATTTCTTCAATTCATTGAATTGTTTTTAAAGAAGATATGCATTTGTTATAATGCGGTTTTTCCTCCGTGTCATACGAACGCATTTTCCAAACTTTTTTTATTCATGTCGATATTCTTTTAAATTTTTTTTCGTTTCATCGCTTCGGTTGTTTTTAGTACAATCCTAATTTTGTGTTCGGTACAATTATTTTCTTTGAGTTTGGTAAAATAAGTTCCAAAAATTTTTTTAGAAATCGTAATGAGTTTTTTTATTGCTTCAACTGGAATAATATATCTATTTATGGATATCATTTCTGTTAAGAATTGAATGATTTTGGATCGACAATGGTTTTCATAAAAGATTTATTCAGATTTACTTTATTGGTATTCAGCAAATTTTTGTAAACAAATTTTGTACGTTTGCTGTGTGAACCATACATCAGTAAGTCACATTTTGGAAAAATTAGACTTTTATTATCTTAAAGGCCTTAAATTAAATGTAGTTCAATTATTATTGTAATGAATAGTAGTATTGTAATTATGAAGTTAACTATTCCTTCATTTGAATTTCCTTGTTGCTTGTTTCAAGTCTAAAGTATGGCTGGTTGTCGTACTTATGACAGACTTGCTGGCAATTCCATTCGACCCATTGTACATGATTGAACGCAGCTGTCCAATATGGTTAACCTATTAAAGTATATAAATTAGTTGAATTACTTGACTACAGTTGGTCTATGCAGTTAACGTAATCAAAATAGCTTTATAAGTAAATTTGGCCTGAACAATTTGTTCGCAGCAATGATTTGCTGATTGGTTCAACCTGTTACAATATGTAAAATAGAATGAATTAGTTGGCCATATTTGGGTAATTCAGTTAACGTTATCAAAACAGGGCTTCATAAGTGAGTTTGGCAGAAAAACTTCTACGCAGCAATGGTTTTTTATCCAAACCTGTCTTCTAAATTTGACTTTCTTTAAATTGCTCGATGAAGTTTTCTATGAAATTAATGACTGGTTTAAGCAGTAAAGGTACGGTGTTTCTGGTCTAATTACCATATTGCACCTTGAAACGGATTTCTATGTAAAGAAAATAACAGAAAAATATTTGTTTTGAGACAGGTAGTGCCATCTAGTCTAACCATTTTGAACTAACGACGTTTCAAAGCTGGCGGAACTTTAATTGAAATTACATAAAGATGTCCGAAACACCAAAATTTCGATATTTTAAGTACTCAAAAGTTGTGAATCATTATTTTCTATCTTTCCCATAGGTAATTTGAAGCAATTGCGGTGTAAAAAAGGCAATATTTACAAACAAGTAGCGCCACCTAGTTTTCAAAATTTGGACTATGTACATTTTTTAAATGGCGGATCTTCTAACTTTGATTGCTTTAAAATTGTATTAGAATTCACATAGTTTGGCATTTAATGTAGTACCATTGTGGGAAACAAAATTATGTAGCTTTCCCATGGTGCACTTTCATTCCATACGTTGAGGGGAATCCGGAAAAAATCGTTTCACACGTTCTCGATTCCTATTGGTGGAAACCGATCCCAATAAGTTTGTTTTGGGCCTCTGCAGGGGGCGGGGCCTATTGCAACTTCTGCTTGCCTTAAGAGCCCCTTAACCTTCGGTGATTTAGATTACTAAATCCCTCAGGGAAAATAACTTTTCCTTACATCTATCATCACGCTACATCAGTTGAATGCTATACTTTTAGAATTTAGTACTTGATTATGGGATGGATGGCTATTTTTACTGTTTTTCCTATATTTTTGGCTGCGGGTTTTGTAGGTCGAAGTGCGAGGTCTATAGATCTGAGTAGTTGACTTCAGTTTTTCGTTTTGTTTTTACAACTTTTTTAGATTTTCTTAATAGTGTTTCATGGTTAAATTGATTGTTTTTTTTTTGCTTGGGATGGTTTTGTTTCCAAAAGTTAATTGCGCGGATATTTCGCCATGTCGTAAGACGCCCTCGGTGGGGGCTCCCTCTCTTCCCCAACTACGGCGGAGTAAACATCTGAAGATCGGGATGAGGGACGATGATATGTTGGTTGTTATAAATCGCTGTTGAGATTCGGTTATAAGTCGGAGAGAAATGGACAGCGTCATTTTCGTCTCTGAACAACATAATTTTTTGTTTGGAGCCAAGCAATAAAGATATGTTTTTGGAATTTTTGAGAATCTGACAGAATGAAGAAAAGGGAAGACAGACATGGGAATTTGGGTGTTTTCGTTTTGGATAACGAGTTTCAAAAGATTCCTAGGAGTACCTCTCCATCGAATGGATTTGACTAGTTGAATGTAGTCAAATACTTCTCCTTTCGTTCATTCGGGTTGTCGTAGCCTTGCCAAATCATGCAACAATTAGCAAAAATTCAGTTTGGATCGATGTTTTGAGAAATTACAGTTCCACATATGTAGGCCACCGTACTACAATAATGGGGCCACGCACAACGTTCTCCATTGACCTGGCAAGCACCAAACGAGGCCGTAAAGAATAAAGACTAAACACAGGGGTCGTAGCGAACACTAAAGTTAAATCAGGACGAAAAAAATACAAAAGTATCAAGAAATGAAAAAAATCTAACCTTGGATGATTTTCGAGAACATTCTTGATGATCCTGTAGAAACTCGGATTTGTTGGGTGGTCGATCGATGTCCTTGCCGCCATAAAAATCTGAGTGGTAAACTCAGAGATCGGAACTCTGAGGTTCCCCAGCAAACACTTCCCAATAGAATAAGTTTCAAAAGAAGGTTACACATTACAATATTGATAACATTTTTTAGGGTTGGAGTTATTGTTAATTTCGCGGGAATTTCACCGCAAAACGGTCTTGAGGCATGTTATTCTTACCTCAAAACTAGGACATTCTAAATCGATTTTTTAATTTTGGTTTTAAAAATTTATTAATTTCGACAATGACAGATTAGACAGAAATTGACTGAATTGCTAATTTTTTTTTCGGATGGGGCTTATTCCCGGGAATTTACCGACACAACAGTCTGGAGGAATGGGACTCTTACCTCCAGACTAGCTTCAATCATACCGGGTTTCCTTTGTTTGTGTTCATCGTATTCCTGTTCTTTCTGGTCTGATCTTAACTGAACGGAAAAATTCTTCAAGAAGAAATTTGCTTCCGACGATGATGTTGTTTGTGTCGGCATATGATGTTGGTCCTTTCTGGAATTCGGAGCTTTGTATTATGCTTAAGCAGCGGCTCCTTACGCAAGAACACTAAGGATAAAAATTGTTTGCATTTTCATGGCGATACAGTGAACGACAAAGTGCTGATAAAAGTCCGATCTGATGACTTTCTGGTCTGATCTTAGTCCTTCGGTAAAATTTTGGAAGAAAAAATTTGTTTCTGACGATGACTTGTGTGTCGTGTGGTTAATCGTTGTGAAGTTAATCGTTTCTGGAGGTGCAGCCGTTCTCAATTACTGGATTGGATGACGCAGTGGAATCCAAATTCGGAGCTTTGTAGAAAGCGTTTGCCGAAGCAGCGGCTGCTGACGCCAGAGCACCAAAGAAAAGAAGTGTGCAGTCAATGGCAATACGGTGAACGGTAAAAGTCTAAACGGTAAATAACTCTGAACTAACTTTAATATACCCGGCTTTTCTTTGTTTTCGAGTATCGCCTTCCCGTTCTTTCTTGTCTAATTTTAGCATGCGGTTAAATTTTTTTTTTAATTTTTTTCTGACGATGACTACTTAATGTTTCGTCAGCTTATGAAGTTGATCGTTTCTGGAGGCTCAGCCGTTCTCCATTACTGGATCGGCTGTCGCAATAAATGAATTTGGACCTTCGATAGAGTTTCATTTTGACGACAAACCACGCACTTTATGGCAGGTATAAACGATTATAACTCTGGATGTACTGAAGTAAGGCTGTACTGAAAACATGTAAATCGAGATTATCACCGTTCACTGTATCACCATCGACCAAACGCTTCTTTTCTTTGGTGCCCTGGCGTCAAAGTCAGGGAGCCCTTGGCAAAATTAACAAAAACCTTTGAAGAGAAGGTTTGAGTACTAATTTAAGTAAAGGGGGGATATGAATACAAAATGACGCGTCTGCCGAGTCATACAAAGCAGACACGCAATAATACTGAGTGCAATCGATCGCTGCTTGTTCCCATGCAGGCATTGTTACCAGGCATGGTAAATAGGGCTGGAGAGTGGAGACAGCACGCCGTAGAAGCAGTCGATAGTTCGCAGTGCTCGAACTTCTTGATTTTATTGAAACATTACTGCCGCAAATTCCGCGACCTTTTATACCGCAGAATTTACAAATTTCAGAGTGGATCCAGGAGACGTGGCACGACGCAAGAGAGCTCTAGAAGAAGAAGAAGTCACGCTTGGGTAGTTCAAATTGGACAAACGAACAAAACGTAAGCCCTCTCACGTTTAACTTTCTCTAAACATTTAAATATAAGAGGAAAGGGAGGAAACAAAGTTTGGTTATGTCACTTGACAACATCCCTTTCTTCCCAAATTCCTATTTCCTAAAAACATATTCAATATTTCCATTTAAAGTCGCCTTCGTAATCAGACAGCCGTTCTAGTAGTTGGTGATTGACTGGCGAAACATTTTACTATTGGCTACTGTTGAAGCCACTGCTGCTAGCTTCTACATTTTTAATGTAAATAAATTGTTCTATATTAATATTTATAAAATTTAACCTTAATTGCTAAACATACCTTATATGTTTTTGCTGCATCCACCAGAAGCTGATAAGGAGTATTTTTCTATAGATATTTTCTATGAAGAGGACGAGTCCTTCATTAAATGTGAATTGAAACACAACTATTAAATCTAATAATAATTCATTTCCATTTAGTTGCCAGCCAACAATGCAAAATTATAACTTATTTATAACCTTTTGGATTTTAATGAAATCAATAATAATTTTGCTACAATTTACCTTTATTTGTACATACACTAACATTCTTTTACTCGAGAGCCAACAATATTTTGTTTACATTAATATATCAACTGATTTATATTTTTATTCATTTACATATAAATGAACATTCTAAGTGAATATCGCACGCTATCCCAGGCAGCAAAAATGTGTCTTGTTGGATATCCAATATTTATGTTCTTGAATATTGTAGACATGTAGGATGTATATAACATACCTACTTCCACAAATGCGTTTGGTATTGGACCTGGATATTCATGTAGATGTCTTGTGAACGGATATCCAGAGGATCTGAAATTGTATATCGCGATACATTTTCATGAAATCCCGTGGATGTCTCGAATATGAAATTTTTGTATTTGTATTTTTTAGCAATTTTATCTATTTTTAGTCTATTTATGTTTTTATTTGTTTATGTACAGTACCCACCTAAAATGTTTGAACACCCCCTTTATTTTGCCGGTTTTAACACGGGCTCTTATGGTGGCGTTTTTTCGCTTTAAGGCGGACAAATTTTAGCTAGGTCAATAAAATTAAGGGTATTTCTTCCTTAGGCCAATCCACATATCACTGATTTTTTTCATGATTTTCCGTCAACGGGTTCTGTAAAAAAAGGGCTAGTGCACAATTGTTTGAACACCCGAGAGGAGCTTATGGCAGAAATCGTTACATTTCTTGTCATAGCTCCTAAACAAGTAACGATAGAACGTTCATCTTTTCTGGTAAATTAAAGTCAAATAAGTTCTACACGAAAAAGTGAAAGCGCTGAACGTGGGATTTTTTTGAATTTTTAAATCGATTTTAAAAATAAAAAGGCCCCCACACGCTCCAAAATTTCTACCCCTCCCCCTACCCCCCTATCTTTTCCTACAGACCCGTATTTTCAAAATTTTTTCTTTCAAAAGTTTATTTCTTCTCCCTAAATTCAAAAAAAATTCCCACGTACAGCGCTTTCACTTTTTCGTGTAGAACTTATTTCGTAGTTCTGGTTCAGTTCTGCATTCACCGCTCAACACATGACATCTCTGCTCTCACAGCTTCTCTCTCACTCACAACGTCGCACTCTGATTTTCATCAATACTTCACTTGAAACAATCGATTCTTTTCTCCTCTATTCCATTTCGGATTTTCTTTTCTCCACATTTCCGGACGGTAATTAGCTCGTTAACTCTACTCAATTTCTATTAATAAGCATTAACTAACCTTCAGTTACCGCGGTCCTTTGTAGCTCCCGTTTACTTTCGTCTTTGAAGTCTTCAGCTGAATCCGTGACTTTAAAACCTACTACACATCGACGCTCAACTCTACGAATCACTACAATATAGGCCCGGTTTTTACTATTTTTTCTTTTACCTCCGCTCACGATATGGATGCCCGGTTCCGTTGAACTTGGTACAGTGAGGCAGGTCTCCGTGAATATTCATCTCGTAGAGTTACGTATCCACAGACCTTTTTCGGATCTTGTGGCCATGGATATTCTCCTTTCTGACGCCCGGCGTGTGCTGTGCGCGTCTTGTTTTTGAATTTTCTTGCCGTCTTTCTTGACTTGTCTGTAAATCAATCGCCACAGGGCCCAATTATACAGACTTTCGTTTATTTCATCTCCATCTTGGTGACCTACTGGTACTATTTTTTTGTAATATAATTTGCATCCTTTGACTTTGTTCTTTCATCGAATAGTTTGGACTCTGCTACGGTAGACTCTAAACTATGGTCACAATTCTTTAAAATCTAAAACTTGGCCCCGTCGGGTATATCCTCCTTATCCTTAAATCGGTACCATTTATTGTTATAGGTGGTTCTAAAAGGTCCATCCCTATAGCTGATTTGGACGCTGTTCTGTTGAACTTGTTCTGTTGGTTAGTGCGGATTCTGCAGTCACACAACCGACTCACAGGAAAAAATAAGTTGCTGAAGGGGTGTCTGTCAGAGTGGCCGATGGAGTTCAGATACAACCCGGCGTACATCATCCACCGTCGCGGTTTTGCATTGGCCGGAGCTCAACGTCGTTACGCCGTGTGCGGTCGGGTGGAGGGTGACGGATTGGTCGGGGAGAATGGCCTGCGTTTGTTAAAATTAAATAAAAAAATGGGGTATTTTACGAGGAATGCCCCATGTAACTATTGGATTTTTCTAACATGGACGAAGATGGTGTTTGGGACACTTAACTGTCTCAGCCCTGCAGCTATATTATACAGTTCCATAATCAGAGATAATTTTATTTTGAAACATTTTTGGTTAATTTAGTTAATATTGTAACGCACAGCTCCAGATTCTGCCTATTTCTGGCAGAATATGAGAAGCTGTGCGTCAGCTAAGAGAATGGACTAAGTGCAACTGAATCGTCGGTGGTCTAAGTAAGATACACTAAGACCACCTTTCTATTTCTGTAACAAAGACGCATGATCTGGCTTTTCGTAGATAATCACGTACAAATCGGGTACATAAACACCCGATTTGCAGCAGTGGAGTAGTTCAGTTGGAGTTCTGACTGGGTCTTGCTTGAATACACTTGTACTAGCGCACAGTTCGTTACAATATTTAGTGGAATTTTTAGACGAAAAAGATGTGCCACTCTACACCCGAGTGTGTGACTATTGTAGGGATAAGACGAGCGGACTTTTGATCAACACCATTTGTGCGGACAAGCTGTCACAGCTCGAACCCACCAATGGCGTGGAAGATGTCACCGTGGTGGTGTACATCTTCCGTAAATCTGCCTCGGAACTCATCCCACGAGAACTCCCGGAAATATTACATCAAAACTTTCTGCAAGAATTAAAGTAGGATTATTTTTAATTATTTTGGGGGGGGGGGGTATGGAGCAGCGGCAGTCTGCTCTAGCCTCTAGTGGAAAAGTATGCTAAATTCATTGAGTGCGATCGATCAAATTTTCTAAAATTTCAATTGATTTTTTTCTCCAAATTGACTGAATTGATCAATTGGAGAATTTGGTAAGATCGGTCGAAAATTTTGCCGGATCGATCCTAGATATATCCGAGAAAGGACACTCATCCAAGCCAAGACATAGACCGTAACCTAATCCTGTTTTGCTGCCGCTTTTTTTTTCTCTTTTTCAAGCATTTCACGATGGCCAAAAACATCTTGCCTGGGTCGCTGCTGGGAATTGTTAAATTTTACAGCTCTGATGGGGAGGAAGAGGACTCTGGTAACCGGCAACCACAAGAGGCACCAGGTATCCCTGACGAGCAAAAGGTTGCGTCACGCCACGTCCACTTCGATGATTGTCCAAAACAGGCCAAATCTTTTTTGGGATTGTTGATTTTAGAATGGCAAAATAATATTGCAATAATACAAAATAATAAGTTTCAAGAACCGTCTCTTTTTCTCTAATGGGCTGTAGAAAAATTGCATTTGTTGCTACTGTTGCAGCCATTGCTGCGATTGCAATAAGTTTCCTCAGTTTAAATCTAAATAGATTGTTACACATGAATTTTGAGTAACCTTAATCGTTTTTTCGGGAATTCACCAGAAGATGAGATAGAAGGTGAGGATTTTTTCTCTAGTAGATGGAGACTCCTCTCAAGAGATCGGCTAGTCTTTATGTCCCCCGTCTTCCGAGGAAGAATTCTCATCTCCCGAGGACTTATCCTCGGAAGATAATTTATACAAAAAACCTATAAATTAAAGTAATTCCTTCCTTGTATTTGACTTAAAACACATCTATAAAATGTGGTCATACTTTCTTTCCCTTGAGTTGCCAGCCAGTACCACAAAATTGTAACATATTTTCACCTTCGGATTTCAATTAAAGTAAATTCCTCTAAATAAAAAAAATTTACAGTTAGGCACCTGACAACAATTGGGCACTGCCTTTTTCCGCCGTGCATGGTAATTGGCTAGTATTGACAGAGTTCTGTTGAAAACGTCATCAGCTCGTTGTGTGCGAACTTTCAAATTTTATTATTAAATAACGGCCGTAAAAAAGGTCGTCCTCTTCCGAGGACTGTCTCTCTATTTTGTCGAAAATTATCCGAATTTTTTTTGTAAAATTACGGCCGTAATTTCTGTGGCCTTTACGCTAACGACCAAGGAGTTATTCAACTTTTCGGCTCTAGACCAATTATAGTGAAGGCGACAATTTGTAACAACTTCTTCAAGTAAGGTGCTCTTTCCACTATAATCCTTTCCAATGTGATAATATAATTTTGTTTAGATACGATTTTGGGGGGAAAAGTTTTTCAAAAGTCGAGACCAAAAACGTCATAGCGACCGTTGACGCCTTCTCCATTCACGGTTTTTAATACGCCTTGGAACGATCGAAAAGTCGATTGAAAATCGCCATTTGAAATAAAAATTTCAGAATTCATTTGCAAATTTCAGGTCGTATCAACAACTTGAAAAATAAAAGTTCCTTTTATTTCGGTGCATGATTGTGTGTATTTAGATAGTTTTATACAAACGAATGCGCAGCATCAGGTTTAAATTGTTGGTCCGTGATTTGCTGCCTTAATAATTCTATGCTAATTCGAAAACTGGATTATGTTGTTCATCTGTTTCGAAAAATCTCACAAAGGGGGAAATAAGTTGGAAAAGACAAAAGGGGTGAAGTCCAAAACTTGTATTTAGACCTTCCCATGTCGGCTTCCAAGTGGGAGTTGGAACTTGGAACTGACTGACGAGTGACGAGTGTGCCAACTGCCAAGAGTTCTTTTCTCTCTTTCCAGGCAGACTCACATCCATACAAATTAGTCGTCGCTTTGACTCATAGATGGCGTATGCCACAAAATTTTAAAATTTCTGCAACCCTGTTGATTGAAAATTTTAAAATTTCTACAACCCTGTAAAAAAAAACTGCCCAATAAAACTACCCACTTAGCCTCATATATCGCCTTTTTAACGTTTTTTCGAATTCGATAATTTAATATAAATAATTTGATATATGTTTTCAGCAACTTGCGTCGCGAGATTCCCGGAGGATATCGAGCTGTAAAATGAAGTTGGGCATAATATAAATAGACAAGTAAAATGAAGAACGTGACAGGACTTAGAACTTTTTCCAAGCAACTAGCACAATCAAATGTTCCGAATACTGCTAATCTATTAGATTATTAGAAAACTTTGGCTTTCATTAGGATCATTTCATTATCATCGGGGTTTGACTCATAATTATAGTGTTAATTAAGAACCATTTTTTCATCTGAATGAAAACTTCGTTTTCCATTCAAAGTCGCATTAAAAGATGGCTGAGATGTGAAAGGAGTGGAGCACTATTGTTTTTGTGATTTAAGAAAACGAGGGAGCGGCAACATTACTTTCAAAGACTCGTTCTTTTCCTCTACATTTTTTTGTTTCTCAAAACTTTTTTCCTCTCGAAAGGGGTATAGGTGGTCTAAACTGTCTGCCCTTGAGTTGTCTGAACCAATGTAGACTTAAATCTCCATTTAATGGACAAAAATGTCTTATTAAAATATGAATAATAAGTCCACCAGCATTTGTCTGCTAAAAAGGACCTATTTCCCAATTTTTACGGAGAATATGTCCGTAAATGCGTGCGGGCATTTTATATGTCCAATAAAAAACTGGACATTTTTCGTAGAGAGTACTAGTTGGTGATGCTGTCTGTTTTTCCTCCGTCTGAAAGACTGATCCGTTCGCAACCTGATTTTTTAAGCTCAGGGAAAATTATGCATTTGAAATCTAACAAATGGATTCCCTTTTGCTCACAGCGCTCACATGCGAAATATCCATTGTGAGCGATTATTTGTTTTATAAACTGTCTTGCAACAGCATCACATACAATGAATTTCAGATTGACCCTGTAGGTTTGGCCTTTATACTGTAATCCGTTAGCTTGTAAATCATGCATTTCATTCAAAAAGGGACGCAGAAACGCCTCGACCGATTCCGGTTTGGTCTCCGCCGCATGCAAGCTTACAGCAAAAGGATTAGTTTCATTCGAATTAATTACTCGGCAGGCAATCGGCCAAATTTCAAGCTTTTTGCTTTTGTGTGGGGACAGCCCGTCAATTCCCACCGTAAGGTCCAATCTAAAGTACATTTATATTATTTTATATTCTTGTGACATAAGAAATGTAAGAAAGGTTAACCTCTTGCAGTTGTCCATAATTCCTCTATCAATTCTTCGCTTCAAACCGTCTCTGAGGGAGAAATGATGGAAAGTTTTTTCTCCAACTTTTGCGCTATCTGTTTTCAAAATTGTCCTAAAAATAAAACTTTTACTTTCCACATGTTGTTTGTATTTATAGTTAAAATTACCTTGGGTCCCTAGGGATGTTGTGGCCTAGGTCATTTAATAATTTTGCGACGTCTCGTACAGCCTCATGCGTCAATCCTCGGTCGTGGTATATTTTTCGTAGCCTATAACAAATATCTTCACGATCGAGAACAGGTTCCGGCTCGTTACCTATTAGCTGCTCTTCATGGAAATTACCCAAGTCTTCATGCAGAAAAGGCTGTTCGCCAATGTTTACTCTATTTTCGTCATCAATATCAGACTGCTGCTCCTCAGCATTTTCGGCAATCGATTCCAAATCTTCTTCTATTTCCTCAACTCTTTTATTAACAGTGACTTGCACTAAATTTGCTATAGCATTTCTAATATTACGGTGTCGCCTTACTTTAGCAACTGACATTTTATGCATGTATTTACAAAATGACCGTAGCCGCAAGATATATATATTTACTTTTATAGCTGCACTCTGTTGGCAACTATTAAAATTAGAATATGAAATATTACAATCGCTCTCGATTATAGTCAATGCCGATAATAGCTTA
Source organism: Ceriodaphnia dubia (assembly GCA_022539655.2). NCBI lineage: Eukaryota > Metazoa > Arthropoda > Branchiopoda > Diplostraca > Daphniidae > Ceriodaphnia > Ceriodaphnia dubia. The sequence goes on along the minus strand of JAKUCG020000139.1, from coordinate 5,245,187 downwards.
AGGCAAAATAACACATATGGCGAGTTTCATTCTTGTTCTGGGCCAGTTTCGTCGGACAATCCACTGACATCGTCTTCAAAACTGTACAGCAATGGCTGGTAATAAGCGCAAATCTTCCGATTCTCTAGAAGTCGAAGAACAAGAAGAAGTATCAGCGGAGGCATCTCCAGTTAAATTGGGTCGTGGAAGAAGGATAAGAAAAGTGAGTCGCAAGTTGATCATGTCTGAAGAAGATAGAAAAAAGGAGGCCGCAAGACTTGAATTAAAATTGGCAAAGTTAAGATCAGCTAAAGTGATCCCAAAACCCCCGAAAGTTACCCTAAAGAGTAAAACTAGTAGTGCAGTAACTGGCAAAAAGAAGGCAGCAGCAACTAATTCGGGACAGAATAAAAAAATCTCCTGCTGTTGACATTGATGGTACGTAGACTGAATGTTTTTTTTAGTTCATGCATAAACGTATGTGAATTTGTAAAATAGAAATCGATGAATCATCACACGATGACTCAAGTGTCCATACGAGTTCCGATAATGAGGTGGAAGAATCTGAGGATGACCAGGTAGCCAAAGTTCCAGCCTCAGTACGTAATAAGGATCAAATCCCCCTAGACAGCCCATCAACTTCTCAAGCCGTAACTCCTCGTATCATTGAAGGTAAACCAAGTACAGTGTTGGGACACATTTTGTTAGCAGCTTTGTATTAGAGCAGAACTTAGTTACATTCAGACTGTGCCCCAAAATTGAAAATCAGGCCTAAAACGCACTTGGCACAAAGTTGCATGTTACCCGGGTAGACTGACTGTAGTCGGGCTAAATACGACTGTCAATATTCGTATGGGTTTTCCGGACCCGGAAAGCACTAAACATGCATGATACATACATTATCTACACCAAATAATCCAAATATTCACGAGATAACACACTTACCGAACATTTAAACTCGTGGTACTCATATTGGTGTCCGACAGATCTGTTGGAAGCAGACGTACTCTGGGCTGCGAAAACAGCCTTGGCCTGGCTAGACACATTCGAAACTTTGAATTCAAACTGGATGAAATCTTACTGAAATTGGGAGTGATATACCTTAAAAGATGCAATTTTTCATAACAACCATTTCTGATTACGGAACCCATGTGTTTAAACGAAGAGAAATGTCTGAATTTCGCAAAAGATTGGATTTTTCTGGCCGCCTAGCGGCGAGCGATAGGGGCTGTTCCGATTGGTTTCAAATTCGGTTTCGATTTTGCTCAGCTGTAAATAAAACATAAATAAAACAATTAATGGTTTTTAATTCAATATTAAAAAAGTTTTGGATGAGATGAGGACATAAATATACCTGATAAATCCTAAAGTTTGTGATTTCCTTTGGGTTGAAACGTCTGTGACAGATTGTTACAGGGGGGAGGGGGGGTGTCAAGCCGCCGGTAACGTTACATTAGTTCTAAAATCTCCACCAGATGGCGCTGTGTACGCACAATATTTTTTTTTTATTTCGTCTGCTTTTTCCACTAGCAACATTGAAACTGCCCTCGTTCAATCTTTTTCTAATAGTTTTCCCTTCTTCGTTTTTTGTTTATTCATAAATATTCCTCGCCTTAATGACTCACAAAACTCATTTTTATTGTCTGTTTCCCCGTCCATCATTCAGTATTTCAACTGCATTTATAGTTCCTCTTTTCAATGGTCTTACTCTTGATTTTCTTATGAATTTCCCCCCTTTTCCTTTAAGTGCATTAAATAAGTGTTAAAGAATGAACAGAGATAAAGCTTGTCAAGCCCTTTTTAAATCATACTGTGATGCATATCCACAGAAAACCAAGGCTCAAGCCCAAACTATGTGTAACGACAAGTGGAACGGTCTCAAAAAAGATTCAGATTGGCTTTCAAAAGTGAATAGCCAAATTGAGGAGAACAAACGTCTCACAACTAAAAGAAAAGCACAGTCTCTTAGTTTTTTCAGTAATCTCCCCGGTCCAACTTCTTCAAAAAAAACCAACATTGCCCCAGACCCAGATTCATTTAATACTAGTATTCCAATAGAATTTTCCCCAACATCCTCCCAGTTTGATGAACCAGATGACGGTTTGAGTATTATAGCCCCAACTCCTGCTACTGTCTCTAATGATAGTAAAAATATTTCATCTAAGATCACTTTCAAAACTCCAGCACAAGATGAAATAAGATCAAGAATCGGTGTTCTAAATGCTGACTTGGTCGGCCTACTAACTCGCCAAAAAAATGATTTGTTGACTGTTGATGAAGCAGTTGAGTTGAAGAGTAAAAAAAAGAGAAAGAGGAGCTTGAAACGAAGTTGAAAGGGCTACTTGATTCATCAAAGAGACAACAAAAGTACAGGGCAACAAAGAAAGAAACCTTGGCCAAGATTGTCGAGACACACCCGGAATTAAAAAATCAGTTACAGTCTCAGACGAGAGGCAAAATTGGTAGACCCTCTCTAGAAGTTGAACAGCCTGATCTTTTACGAGCAATAATTGAGATAGCCAAGTATGGTTCTGCTGCTCATGAACGAAGAAACTCTGACGTATATCGTACTTGCAAAACCTTAGATGAACTCACAGCCGCATTGAAACGTGACGGTTTTAACATTAGTCTGAGTGGTGTCTATATTCGACTATTGCCGAGAAATAGTACTACACAAGAAGGCAAGGTCCATGTTAACACGGTACCTGTTAAGCTTGTTCGTGCCAGAAACGACCGACATGAAAAACACCCTGATGGTTTATTCTGTCACGCCACCATTAAGAATTTAGAACAAGTCGCTTCATTGCTGGGCCCACTCGAAGTTTTTTTTTTAGTGTAGATGACAAGGCTCGTGTTCCAATTGGAATTACGGCCGCCAATAAGCAGGCGCCGATGCTGGTACACATGGAGTTTAATTCCGATCGAGTCAGCTTGCCTGACCATGACTGGGTTGTTGCGGAAAAACACAAATTGGTACCATCTGTCTATGCTGGAATTGTTATCAAAGAAGGAGGCTTAGGTGACCCTAGTGCTTTTGGATATTCTGGCCCGACTTTTATTGCAGTAAGATCTGGAAAACATTCTTCGTCGAACCCTTACAGTCATGCATTTGATTTCCAACGTTTGTTGGAATTGTCCGATTTCAAGTCTGTTGCAAAAATCCGACTGACAAGTCAGTCAAGCCAGTGCTCATCGTTACTTGTGATGGTGGACCGGATGAAAATCCGAGATATCAGAAAGTAATCGATTGCTTTATCCATCATTTCTTGGCCCACGACCTTGATGCTTGTTTTGTTGCTACGAATGCCCCTGGCCGTAGCGCTTACAACCGTGTTGAAAGAAGAATGTCACATCTCAGCAGACCTTTGGCCGGAATGATATTGCAACATGATCATTATGGTTCTCATTTAGACGAAAGAGGTAAAACGGTCGATCCAGAATTAGAAAAACAAAACTTCGGGTATGCAGGTCTTGCACTTTGCAAAGAATGGTCTGGCCTTGTCATCGATGGCTATAATTGTGCTGCAGAAAGTATAAGCCCGGACGCTTCTGAACTGAAGGCATCAGAACTGAAATCAAAAGACCAGTTTTGGTTTAGTGCGCACGTCAGAACGAGCCAATATATGCTGCAAATCGTCAAATGTCGGGATGAGGCATGTTGCGGGAAGCCACGCAGCTCTTATTTTTCTTTATTTCCGGATCGTTTTCTTCCGCCTCCTATCCCCATATCTCAAACTACTGACGGGTTAAAGGTCCCAGACCGAACCAGTTTCGAAAAGCATCGATTCCCGTCGAGCCTGTTGAGCCGCAGTTTTAAACTGAGTGATTTGCTGCTGAAGAGCACAAATGTATTCAAAGGAGAATTACCCTACGACTTATATTGCCCATCCGTGCAGACAGAACTAATTGACCGTCGATGCAAGAACTGCAACCTTTACTTCGCCTCAAAGGTGATGGTAAAGAATCATCATGCTGTGCATTAAAAAAATTCTGCTGCTGCATCCATCGTAGAGCCAATTGTTCGACAGGTGAGGCCCGTAAGAATTGCAGCCAGGCGTCAACGAGAGTTAATGGCCATCATTGCCCGCAATGAAAACGAGAAAGATAATGAAGTAGCTGAATGGATCGACGAGTCTTTGCTAGATCTGAACGGAGTTCCAGACCCAACAACAAGAGAGGGTAATCAATCCACGGGTTTGCCAATTATCTCTGTCCAGGATAATATTGAACGTAATGCTACATGGGAGATTATTGAAGGTATGAGGGGGGGTCTGCTAGAATGTAACGTAATTTTCAGGGGGGGAATTCAGCTCAGCGTAACCCGGTGTGACAAGGGGGGGGGAGGGGGCAAAAAAACGCGAAAAAACGCGTAACGTAATTTATGGATGGCGCCAAGGCTTAAAACAGGCCTTGAAACACGTTTTTTGGGGCTTTAAAGCAACTTTGTGCATAGTGGATAACTTGCATCTGGAGGCAACTTATCCACTAATTCTTATTACAATTTAGTGGCGCGCCAATAGAAATCGGGTAGGTGGAGCCATAACTCGGTTGACAGTTTCAGACAAGAGTTGTCTGCGAGACTCGTTGTTGTGTCGTCGGTCTCGTATTCGACTTCTACTTGCCTGTTATTTGTATTCATCGTCCGAAAATTCATCGAGTCTGGAATGACGATCATTAACCGCAAGCAAAAGAAATTGATCATTGGAATAACACTAGTTCTACTACGACGAATGGCTATTAGATGGAGGACGAGGCCCCTGGGTAAGACCAACAAGTTATATGAGGGTCCCAGTCGTTCTGGCCCAACCCTTTCTGGCCCAACCGTTCTGGCCCAACATTTTGAGAAATCTAAAAGGGCCAGAAGGGAAAACCTTTCTGGCCCAATATATGTCTACCGTTCTGGCCCTATTCAAAAATGCTGACTCTTATTACGAGAATTTGTTTATTATTAACTTTTTTACAAAAATATTCTTTTTTTATAATTTTTTTACAGAAATGACAACAAATCGGCGAAAAGGGAAACTATATAAATTAGGAGACTTAAACTATAGATATTAACCGATGTTTCTATGAAAATTAAACTTATATTTCTCCTGAACTAGATCTGATAAATCACAATGGAGGCTACTTACTGAACTATAATGACCGTCATTAAAACTTTCCCAATAAGACATAAGATTGGAAGTAAAAGAAGAATTCTCTTTTCTTTGGTAGTCGCCTAGTTTATCAGTGGCTAGAAGAAAACAGTTCATTGGCACTCTGTTTGATTCAATCCACAGAAGCTCAATGAGAAGGTAAAGGTTGAGATTGGGTTTTTTGGCTAGTTTTTTCAGTCTGGCATGATAACTTTCAACAGGGTTGTTAGTTCTAATAGGAAGGCCAAAAACGGACCATGTCTTGGGTTCCCAGACTGAACTATTAAGCCAATTCTTTTCGAAGTACTCAAACAACTGACGAAAAGAGCGCCCTTGTTTTGAGATTTAAAGGTTTCAAAAGTTTCGCGAATGAAGCGATGAGGGAGAAGATTGAGGGTCATAAGTTTTCTACAGGTGTTTTGGAATCTTTGGTTAGTTCTATAGATTGTAGCCAGGCCTAGTTTTTGAATTTGTCGAAATATTGCCTGATAAAAGTGGAACCAGGAACCCACCACCTTGAAGTTTAACCGAAGGCAACACGACACGTAACGCCCCCCATGTAGCAGCTTCAAAATCCAAACAAATTCTTTTGACACGCATTTCTCTGTTCGGGCGTAAAAGCTTGACAACTTGCCGAAACAACTTAATATACGTCAATTTCGACTTGCAAGACATAAAGACGTAAACAAGGGGAATAGATTTCACCTGTTTTCCTTTCCAAACAGTGGAATGAATACCAAACAATTGATAAAAGGGATCTGGAACTACATCAAAGGTTGCATCTACCTCCCACCGTTTTGCCTTAGTCAATTTTCTTAGCTGCCGTTTTGTAGTCATGATCACAATCCTTTGATCTACACCCTTACTGTATGTCCAATCAATAGGTTTTTTTACAAATCCTTTAGGAATATGAGATTCACTAAATTTGAAACGGACAGAAGTTGGAGTGGCTGGTCGAAGCGATGCTCTATCACGATTGGTAGAGCGTATGAGATTAGCTCCATTGGGAAGATAGTGAAGGGATTTTCTTGAAAGCTTTTTGTAAGAGGAATATGTAATAGGTTCTACAATTTCTGAAGCAGGTTTAAAAATATTGTCTGTTCCGTCCTTCTTGGCCTGAGCATACATAGGGACTGTGACTCTCAACGAAGGGTCTGGCGGACAAGTGTGAGGTGCATCGACAAAGAAATCATTTTCGATTTGCGTAACACGAGCTAAACACTTATAATTACGTTTGTTGCATCGCCATTTGTATCTCATTCCGTCGCCATAGTCCTTCTTTATCCCCATTGTGTAGCATCCGCTTTGGATTAGAGTACGACTTTTTCTTCGGCAGGCATCAGTCACTATAACCCATTCAGCAACCTAATTGGAAAAAAATTTATATAATTTAGGTTATAGACACATAGACATGGCTTTTTACCTTATCCCTCTTATCTTTACGCTTGCTTCTAATATTAGAAGGAGCAGCGTCAGGTTGAACGGCATTGTTCTTTCTAATCCGCCGACGGATAGGATTACGCACAGCAATTCGAATTCGAGATGATACCTATTTGGATTTTCACCTTTAATTAACCGCTTGCAAAACTACAGAACATGATTACCACAACTCGCTTCCTCTGCATTCTGTTTGGTCCAGTTGGATCATATCTAATAGGAGAAGTTTGATTGGTGACCGTAGTAATAGCCCAAGTTTGTGGTTGGTCTTCGGAAGCAGCTTCAGAAGCAACTAAGCCACCCTTAAGAGATGAATGATATACATCAATAAATATCATTGAAGCTGCGGTTACTATGATGAAAAAATAAATTTTACCGAAGTATCTCGAAATTCCGGAATTGGTATTTCATTGGTATCCGGTGGTTGGGCACCAGAAGTAGCAGATTCACCCTGTAAATGAGTTATAAAATAACTGACGATAGAATTCTAAAACTAACTGACGATCGAAAATTACCGACAATTGCAGAGTTGTTGCCTCAGTGTCCGAGGGAATTGAATAAAAGACAATAGTTCGCAAGCTTCTTCTTCAACTGGAGTGCTGGTTTGGAGGGACCGACGGGTGCTCGACGCAACAGCAACAGTCTCTGTTGGAGTTTCTGCGTAGCCATCATCAACCCCCATTCCTGCTGTTATTAACGTCTCCACTGGCGACGGGAGAACCACTGATGGTCCTTTTGCTAAAACAGCCTGGGCAGATGCTCTAAAAATTCCTCTGCCTCCCCATAAGTAGAAATATGAATTAATCAATACACTGCATTGAAAACCAGATGCACAATACCTGTGTGTGTATTTCATCTAACACTATTTGGTTAGGCCGAATCCTTTTGGACGATGATTCCACGCTATCTGCTTCTCTACCGCGTTTTGCAGAAAGCTGTGGAAGGCTTAAGTTTTCTTTTTCACCCTAGTAATTCAAAAAATAATGAAATTCTGATTACAAGTTTGTTACATTATAACACAAACTGTTGTCTTCTAGCAGTTTTCACAGCGGAAGCCAAAACGCTCGTTATTGTCTCGCATTTTCAAGTATTCAGCAGGTGGAGTAACTAAATAGAAAGAATATTAAGAAAATAACATATAAATTAGCCTGTAATGTTTGGCGCCTAACCTGTTTGTTTCTTGCCTTTGCCTCGTTTAAAGCAAATCCGGTGGATAACCCCTGCACATAGTAAGCACGGAATAGTTTGTGGGGCTATTCCCGTAATCTCCTCAGTGCATATTAGACATGAAGCCATGCAATATAAAAAAAAAACTGCTTCAACCAGAGTGACATTTCCACTGACAGAAATGTTACTGCAGCCACACAATATCACAACTGGCTGGTTTTCGAATTGTCACTTGTCACTGTCAGATCTAACACGTCACGCTATAGAACAAGACACAAAGCAATTGTCTTTGTTCAAAGTTGAAGTGATGTAACTTAGCTGTAACCACTTGTTAACTGTAACCAGTTGACTGTCACTTTTCGTTCAAATGACAGACAGAGACGTTGACGTTATCAGATTTTATAATTCATCAAAACAATAATTACAAAAAATTCGAATTTAATAAATTTCGTTTAAAATAATTTCACTGAAAAACAGCGTAGGGCCAGAACGGTAGACATATATTGGGCCAGAAAGGTTTTCCCTTCTGGCCCTTTTTGATTTCTCAAAATGCTGGGCCAGAACGGTTGGGCCAGAACGACCGGCTCCCATTATATGATACGTCCAATGAAAATAATGAACAATTAATCAATCTGCATGAACAGGTAGAGCCTGGTGTTTGACGCATCATACACCCACACAGAGACGTCGATTCAGCCCCTATTTCAATCTCTTGAGGGAGGCAAGAATCAACAACCCACTGGTGTTCTTCCAGTACACGAGGATGATTCCAACATTGTTTGATGAGCTGTGTGTAAAAGTGTCCCCCATCATCAGAAGACGCAACACCAATTACAAAAAGGCCATTACAGTTGGTAAGCATGCCAACGCTGCCCCTATGTTAATGCAGTACATGTAATCCATTCATTTGTTGTAGGTGAACGAGTGGCTGTCACTCTCAGGTGACTCCGTGCTCTATACCGTGTCCTATCGACGGATTATTTGTCGGTACCAACGGCTGCTGGCTGGACATCTATCGCAACTGGGTTCGACCAACTGTGGGATTTCCCCAATGGGGAAGAATCATGAAAATTTCTGAGATATACATTTTGTAGATCTCGGCGAGCTGATCATTTTGATCTATAGGACCATATGTCTGAAATGCAAATTAGACCATGTTTTGAGGGTTTAAAGTCTGGTCTTTCGTGATTGGTCGCGCGCGTCACGTGGCCACAACCGCTCTAGTAGGCGCCACCCCCCATGTTATAAAGATAGGACTTATTTATTTTCCGCCAAAATCGGTTTGACGGAAGTGTTTTAACAAAATTTGAATACCACAGTGATATGTAGAAAATTTTTCTCTATTTTTTAGTTCTATTTTTAATGCAATGTTAGAAAGAGCGATTTAGTTATGGCGTGAAACAAAGAACCGCGCGAATTTTCCCCCATGTGGACGGTATGCCCAGCCGTCAAGCAAACAGAAAATGGCTACTGGTGGCGCCCCTCTGGTGTGTTGGAAAGCCACGTCAGTGTATGCCCTACACAGAGGGTTTTCTCAGCGCGTTGTGCGAACTCCGTGCGGGTTTCCAACACACCAGAGGGGCGCCACCAGTAGCCATTTTTTTTTTTTGCTTGACGACCGAGCATGGGGGAAAAATCGAGCGGTACTTTATTTCACGCCATAACTAAATCGCTATTTCTAACATTGCAATACAATTAGAACTAAAAAGTAGAGAAAAATTTTCTACATCTCACTGTGGTATTCAAATTTTGTTAAAACACTTCCGTCAAACCGATTTTGGCGGAAAATAAATAAGTCCTATCTTTATAACATGGGGGGTGGCGCCTACTAGAGCGGTTGTGGCCACGTGACGCGCGCGACCAATCACGAAAGACAAGACTTTAAACCCTCAAAACATGGTCTAATTTGCATTTCAGGGATATGGTCCTATGGACCAAAATGATCAGCTCGCCGAGATCTACAAAACGTATATCTCAGAAAAAAAAAATTTTCGCCATTATTCTTCCCCATTGTATCGGAGCCATCGACGGAAAACACATCCGCATTCAAGCACCTGTCAATTCCGGATCTGACTATTACAATTATAAGGGCTATTTTAGTATTGTCCTGATGGCGATGTGCGATGCCAAATATCGATTCACCGTCACTGATCTCGATGCCCTCGGTCGAGAAGGTGATAGGGGCATTTTCGCATCCTCACAATTGTACCGAAAATTAAGGAACAATGAGCTTAGCATTCCACCACCAAGACAACTACCGTGCTCGGAAACGACATTGCCCTACGTCATCGTTGTCGATGAGGCATTCCCTCTGCGAACAAATCTCATGCGACCGTACCCTGGTGTCAAATCCGGGACATTATCGCAGATCAAGAAAATTTACAACTACAGGTAAGCTGTGCCCGTTGACCTCATACCCCTCATTCACATTGTATTTACTATTGGACACGTATTATTAGGTTGTCGCGAGGAAGGCGTGTAATCGAAAATGCTTTTGGAATCCTCGCTGCCCGTTGGAGGCTGTTCAAGACTGAGATTAACGCCCATCCCGGGAATGTGGAGATATTTGCTAATGCTGGCATTGTGTTACACAATTTTCTCCTCACCTGCTTTCCATCGTATTGCCCACGAAACTATGCCGACGCAGAAGATTCAAACGGTGTAATTACAACAGGACAATGGCGTAACGATGGGTCCTGGATGCAAGGGCTGACGACTAGGGGCAATCAAAGATGTACTGATGATGCTTGGACGATCCGCGAATCGTATGCTCGGTTTTTCCATGACGAAGGCGCTGTCCCATGGCAGGTGACATAGGTAAACGATACTGGTACTGATAACTCATCAGTGGATGAATCGGACGAATACGACCACTTCCTTGGGGATCCGTAAGAAGTCAATTAATGTAACTGTGCCTTGAACCCGTTGTCGTGAAGCAATAAACTAGTTTTTCAACGCCATTATTAGCCAGGCTCACTCCCATAGGTAATATACGACTCGTAACGATACCTGGGTCAGTGGGTCCCCAACGGTTGCCTACTTGACGAGTTGGTCGCGTAGCAGTTTTATATGCCCGATGTGAAATGAATCATCACCCATTCGGTTCGATGACACCTTATTGATGACTCAATTGAATGACTTAGTATTACTTAAACTACACAGACAGCAGGAAGTATTATCATACGATTGAAATTTATTCCGTGTTTTCTTCAACATTCGTTGAGTCTTTATAACGAGTAAACGAAAACATGCGATCTGATAAAATGAGCAAAAAAAGAGTACGCCTCCATGAGCGTGAACAATATGGGATTTGGACGTGCTACGCGAGCAAACGTGTGGGTCTCTTGGTACTGGATTATGCATGGACAAGAATCGGGTCATTTCGTTGACTAGGGGAGGCCCAACGATTGTTCCGAGCTGGTAGTCCCCTAGTCAAAGGGTGATTGCGTCCCGTTGCGGTCATCCTCCGAATCAGAATCCCTGATCCCGCCGGGGTATTGTGGGTAGGAATGTTTGGCAGCGTTGGCTTTCTCGGCAGCTGCCCTCGCTGCTGCCTCTTTCTCGGCCGTCTCTTTTGCAGCCACCTCCTCCCAAGCAACGAAGATCAAATTCACCATTTTCATTCTGATCTCGATCGCCTTTTGGCGCGGTAGCTCTGCCATTTCCGCTGCAAAGCCCAAGCAGTAATCGACGTAACGGTTCTCTGAGCTGGTGACTCGAGGTTTTTTCTGGGCCTGTTCGACTGGTTCCGGGGTCGCCAAACTTTTTAATGCTCCTGTAAGGGCGGTCATGATGGCATCATCATTATTTCTGTTGTTTTTTTTTCTTGCGTCCATAGTCTGTCGGGGCAGCAATGAATTCGTTGGAGATCTACATAATAATATACTGCATCACATCCAACCCTACTAACATTGTGATTCCGGACTGGGACAGTCGGTTCCCCAAACATTTTTTCCGGGCTGCTTCGTTTTCGCCTCTCCTTTTTTAGCAGTTGCTGTCGCCAGAGCGGGAGTTTCCAGGTCCTTGGCTGATGTGACGGGAGTCACAGGACTGGGAATTGTACTCGAACGGTCAGCCGAGCGATCAGCTGTGGGTGACGACGGTGGCGAAACCATTGTTTCTACTTCTACGTCTGTTAAGGGGTTAAGGTTACAATCCACAAATTGAATAATTACACCCGGTTGCAAATCGTCAATACTGAGGCTGAATTCCCCTTCTGTAGGGATGCTGACGTCAGTCGTTTTTGGTGGAGTGTTCTCCTTGTCGGAATCCTCGCTATTCGTGTGGACATGTGCATTCTTCTCCTGTACGGGCATGTTTCCCGTTCTCCTATGAATTTGGAAATGATTCGTTTGATAATGCTCCTTGTGAATTTGGGTATGTATACTCACATTCTAGTTTTGATGAATTTCCCGAAGTACATCATGGCCTTCATGTGCACCCACTTGGATCTTGAATTCTGAATGTCATCCAGTGACGACCCACTCTTACCACTTTTTCTGTCATTGTTCCTTTTCGCGAACATACTTGGCCTTAGTCTTAGTCCATAGGTCCTTCACATCGAGCACTCCTATTGTGTGAAACATTTTTGAAGTTATTACGTATAGCATGAATACAAATGGCCACAGACCTCTTACCATTCTTCTGGCTATGGAATCGAATGCATTTGTGCGCTTTAAGAGTCCTTATAGTCTGCACACGATGTGTCGTACAGGCACAGATATTTCTGTACCAAATGGATGAGTTGATCGATTTCGCTGTCACTCCACTCAGTCGGCAACTCAGTCGCCATTGTTCTGCAATGAATAATGTGTTTAATTAGTGTCCATTGAGATTTACAACATTTGGGATAATTCTACGGAAACAACTTACCAAGTATTGAATTAAGTATTCCGATGGATGTGTGATCCAAGTCGCATCGAAATAGTGACAGCGAATCATGTCTAGCAGACGGTTCAGCTTAATGGCTCGGTTACTTGTTGCTTCCCATCCCATGCTTCTCCATCCCCATCTAACGGACATCGTTGTCATCTCTATGAGCATCAATTAGACTGGCTCCTCCCCTTTGAGTTGGTTTCAGTTAAAAAAGTGAACACCCGGTGTGAATCGTGTGTTTTAAGGGGGGTGGCTTAACGACATTTCTTAAATGAAATTTATTTAACTGTTTTAGCGAAATTGGTTAAGCCCTTCCGGACTACGACCAGTGTGAACCTAGCTTAAGGTAGACTGATTAAACTTATGCAGAAACCCTGAGCAGACTATCAGATTGAATAACTGTCTAGTCTCTGTTGGCTGCCTAACAACCATTTACTCAGCAAGAACTGGTCTTGAGGGAAAATCATTAATTAAGTCTAGAACAAAGTTTCAAACACAATATAAGATTAAACAGTAAACGGCACTATTACCTTTATTTGAGTTTGAAGGGACGAATGAAGTTATTGGCCTAAGTCAAGGGTTTGCATATCACAATAACGTTTAAGAAGAGGACAATACACAATGGACACCGACTGAGAGTTGTTGATCGGCATCAGCTGATGTAAACGTTGCCACGATCAAGCAAGTTAGAATACAAATGTGCATGTCTTTTTTCATTTTGATCCCGGCGGGACATCGAATTGCACAATGGTCTTTATTTATGTGTTGTACACAATACCAATTAAGATTCCCTTCAGCTTAGTAATAAAGTCACAAACAAACTGATTGCGCACAACAAATCCCTTTTTATATGGGATGGGGAAGACTCTCTCAAAAAAGGCATAGAAATTCTTTAAGGCAGGGGGATATTCAAAATTGAATACAAAGAAGCTAGCACACAAATGAGAGATGGCTTCTGCCAAGCATCCCACTTTTAACTTAATTGTCATTGTCTCTAATTTCAGAAAATATTGTTTGCCGATTACGATGAGAACTACTTTCATATTTTTGTTGGCTGCGTCTAAAAGTGCCCGATCAAGAACTGTGTTAGCCTAAACAAATATGAAATGGATAAATTCAATGAATCTTTTTTTTCTGAAGGAATGACAAGGCTGATTCAAGACTTACTGGAAATATTTGCAGATATAGATTGGCTAAGTCTTTTTGATGGACGGGACGGGCGTTGTTGGACCGAGTTGGAGGAAGTTTTGTTACAGCTTGTTGTAAATCCCTGTACCGAGGGTAGCGTTCAAATATTTCGGCGACCATTGGTTTTTTATCTTCAATCCATTTTCGTCTTACAACAAAAGACGATTTGAATGCTTTTATCATAGTACCTTCATTAGATTCAGCGACCTCCTACTCCTTCATAAATATTTTAGCCTCGTCCACATTCGCTGGAGCTGTTTTTTTTTCTTCTCATATTTTTTTTAACATCGGCTTTCCGTCGGGAATCACCAGAGTACTTCCATAGTCTTCCTCGTCCCGTCGACACATCATACCAGGCTTCCTGTAATACGTAATAAACATTCTAGTACCAATCAAAACTTATGACCGAATTTTTATGGAAAATAGAGAATAAGTTAATTAACATTTCTGAGAAGTTTCGAAATTAATTAGAAAGAAATGGATTTTTAAAAAATATCTAGTGCGAAAAAAGTGCCATTTTTGGCGTTTTTCGCTGTTTTGCCTCGCGGGGGACCATCAAAATTTATTTTGCAATTTAAAAAAAAATTCACCGTATTATTTTACCATTTCACACCCCGATCTCGAGTTATTTCATTAAAATCGAAAAATCGGGGGAAATGAAACACCCTAGGCCACCCTGTGTGAAAAATGCTTATACAAATCAGGTACTCTACTCCGGATGTTCCAAAATTCTCTATTGCAACCGCAGTAGATCTCGGGAATCCAGAAAGGCTGAGACTTCCGTCTCTCACTTTGGTCAAGGAACTAGTAATTGCGCAAAAGTCGGCCCTATGTTTTGCGTATAGACATCACGTATACGAAGTACACGTCAAACATGTTGCCGATCACATTAATGAAGAAACAGCCCGTCGGATTCACTTTGTGTGAGTTTTCAAAAAGACTGGCCTACTATTGATCAATCCATAGAGGTATAAAAAGAGGGCGAAAGTTTACCAAGTGACTCGCAAAAATACCTACTTGTTCTAATAATAATTATAGCAAAGATTAGTAGTATTTGTAATATTAGAAGTGAAGTTTCAGTTTTGATCTTTTTTCTTGTTTGGCAGCATTGGGTCTTTCATTGTTGAGACGTCTAGCAATGGCGTCTTCTATTTTCTTTAGAGTGCATGCCCTCGCTACCACATCTTGTTTGTAAACGCACTCCCACGCTTGCATTGCACTATCTAGACCACGGTTTGATCGTTGTAAGGAATGTAGTGAAATCAAAAGCTGTTATTTTCATTTTATCGAAAGGTTACCTTTTAATTTTTCATATTCGGATATGGGAAGTGCAACCCTAGTCTTTGACCCTATTTTTGATGTAGTATCTGTTGGTTTGTACAGACCCAGTAACTCCTTTTTGTTGACTGATTGTGTGATTAGGTAATTCACGCTCTTAAAGATATCCCATTTTTCTATACTATTTTTAACTTTTTTTGTTTCCATTTACATACATGGGAGAACCAGTAGTACTTGTAAATTTCAAATCTTGGCTCGCTAAAGTAATGTCTTTTAATTCTTCTAAAAGTGTTTGGTTTATGGTGAAAGTAACTTCCTGCCAACAAAGGAAAGAAGGTTGATTGGGCATCAAGTAAAAATAATATAATTTATTACCTCTTTTGGACGTTGGGCCACAATTTCAACACCTTTTTTCTGTTTTTTCACTCTTATGTTACATACTTGTGCTATTATATCATCCTAGTTAGCATTAAAAAGTTAGTTGGAACTAAAGCATGAGCTGTCTTGTATTTTTGCTTACCTCAGAACTCGTTGAAGGCTCTAATTCTAATTTACGCTTCTCTACCTTACTTTGACTTTTTGGTATCGTTACTGTACTTGCAGCATTCTCCTGAATCATTTCATTTGTGAATAAGGTAGAAGGTAAAATTGGACTAGTTGCAAACTAATTGACTCATTAATATTTTTATTATAGAAGTAAATTCTTTGTTAAATTATGAACCGATAACATCAGGTCAAATTCTCCTAAATCAAAGTCTGCACTCTGGTAAGACAGCGTTCCAGTTCCATTACTTGGTTGTTGAGTTGTGTTCAAAGATAAGTTACATGAAAGTAGTTCATCATCTACTATGGCATTTCTCTCAAGTTCTGGAGCGGTTAATTCCGAGCCCTTCCGCGATTTAAAATATAAGATGACACCTAGTGGTCGAAAAGTCAAGTACTTTGATCTGGTGATCGCAAATTGTGCGGACAAGAACAGTGCAGACGAAGACGAGTGATGTCAAAATGAAAATGGAATGTTGATTGTTAAAAGCCCAGTCGAGTATTTTTACAATTTTTATATACTATTTTTAACAATTATTTATTCCGTAAGAATGTGCTGGCAATGTGTTTTGCATTTTACTAGATATTAGAAGTGGTAACCTTGGAAGAACTCAAGATCATTCCAGTTATTTTCATACCAGCACACTTCATTTCAGTACTAAGAAGTCAATCACTTCAAATTTTAGCTGACCCTCGTCTACAGGATATCAAGAATAATTGATGTTTAATCGATTCAATAGCCAGAAGATTTCATGCTTTGTTTTGAGTTTTAGAACTGTTCTGACCGATACTCTCATATATTAGTAGCTTAGGAGTAACCCAGCAAGCATGACTTCTTGGTTCACTGTTGGTCCAATAATTTACCAAGAAAATTTTCTTGGTCCAACAAAGACCCAATAAAGGTCCATTATTCTTGCTGGCTGGGAAGATATTTCAACTTCAAATCATCGTATGATTAATAGCAATAATTTCTTTTAACTAATTAGAAAAAGGTTTTGAAATCTTTTATTGAACAGAGACAATTCAACAATTAATATTGTTCCACACTCTGCTCGGATGCTGTCAAATTCAGTCCCATTACCCATTGCGATACATTGGCTAAAATTTAGTCCAAATGATTTTAATGCAGCTAGAAGAAATAGGATAGGTCAGCAGTTAAAGTTTGAACAGAGCACTGCAAACCTTGAAGTATAGATCTCAACAAATTATTTAAGGTATACTCTTTATTTGTTATTATCTTTCACATTAAAATACTATATCGTTTAAACATGATTTGTCCTTTCAGGACGTAAAAGAAGAAACATGAGGAAGGAGACACCTATATCTCCAAGAAAAAAGAAGAGGGAGATAGAGTCACACAAAAATTTAAGGAATTTAAGGATTTAAGAAGAATCTTAAAGACGATTAGTCTGACATTTTATATTAGATTTCCTGAAAGTGACAGAGAATGTTTTCAATACTCCTATACGCCTACATGCCTTAAATCATTTTTTCCGGATCTCGGAAACGGAAACGACTGTTTGAGTAACTTATTGCTTTACGAACTGTAATAAAAATAAGTTGAAAAAGATTATGTATTTGGTCACTTACTAAACCTTACAATAACGTTACGTCATTTAGTCAGAACTGAGACGGGAAACGTTGAAGCATATAGGAAGATGCCAGCGACCAATAGTTCTTGTGGGAACTTAAACGATCAAAATAATCGGCTACTTCTTCCCACAGTTGATCTTTGGAGCCGAACCGGACGTGCTTGATTTCTTGAAGAATATCCTTCCACAAGGATCCACAAGGTTTCACGTTCATGGGGTTGGGTGTTCTTAAAAAGATCGAAGAGGGAGAGCGAGAAGATGCCCAGTCCAACCAAACTTTGCTATCGTTAGCTGAGCACAGCACGGAGATGATTTTTCTGTGTGCAGCATCTTGCATGTCTTCCATGCAGGGAACTAGGAAGTTATCCAACACCTTTTCAAAGCTCTCATGTTTTTCAAAGTTAACCATTGTAGCTGGCGAATTGGGAGACATTGCAGTCCAGACGTTCACCGTAGAGTTTGCGTCGCCTGAAGTTAAATACGATTTTCCATGGCAATCAAACCTACAAAATTTGAGTTTGAATATTAAAAACTAGTTTAAATGTGAATGAAATTATATACTAACATATATAAAGGACATAAAGGATTCTGTTAAATAGACGGATAGGATTAAAAAGTATTTTTACGAAATAAATTGCTGAGAAGTGTAAATAGTTTGATGCCAGTCCAGGTATTTGCTGTCCTGTAAGAAGAGACCGAGTGGAGTGCGCGGACTGCTTGAATGCTGTCGAGACATTTCGACTTGTCTTAACTTTGAAACGGGTGAAATCATAATGACAAAAATGAACGGCAATGTAAAGCCTTAGCGCTTATTCTGCCCAAGGTAAAATTTAACCTTGACACATGTTGCTTAAGGCATTTCATGAAACATTCGTGTGAACAGTTTACGTTTTTTTGACGTGTTGCAGTGTCTATTTTGCCCGAGGATAGTTTCCTGCGGAAACCTTGACCTTTTCGTTTTTTTTCGTAATGCGGTATTTTTCACCTAGGTCAGTAAAGCAAAATATTTTGGAAAGGAAAATCAGTCGATATTTGAAACTGAAGGAAACACGTGCACGATACTGACTATTACAGAAGCGATGTTTATGAGAGAAAGGGGCCATCTTTCCTTGCAGGAACGAGGGGGTATTGCGGCTCTTACAGACCATGGAGTTTCAGTTCGAGAAGTTGCGGCAAAGCTTGGCTGCCATGCTACTACTGTCAGGAGATGGAAAAGGCGCTACGAAGAAACTCTAGATGTAAAGAGGCAAGTTGGATCTGGTCGTCCGAAAAAAACTACCCCGGCCCAGGACGCCATGTTATTAGATGCGGTGCGCGCTAAGCCAATTACCACCGCGCAAGAAATAGCAGGTAGCTTATTTCTATTTCTTTTACCATAATACTTTTATTTATAGATCTTTGTTAAACTTAGACGTCACTGGAATCAATCTCAGTATTTATTCAATTTCTCGACGACTTAAAAAAGAGGGTATTCACGCGAGAGTTGCCGCAGCGGAAGATTTCATTACCGAAGAGCAAAAGGTTTGCCGAGCGGATTTCGGTAACATCTACGGAGACAAAGATAATGATTATTGGGCTGGAGTAGGATTTTGTGATGAGAAGACTTTTGGGTATGTCATTCGAAAAAAATGTGTTTTCCCCTTGATTAATTATCTCTTTTAAACAGATCTGACGAATGTGGTCGGGTTTTTGTTTATCGGGTAAATGGAACGAGATTTCAACCACGGCATACCCAGACAACGAAGCATAGCGGTCGGAAAACTGTATCCGTTTGGGCATGGTTTTC
This sequence comes from Ceriodaphnia dubia, assembly GCA_022539655.2. NCBI lineage: Eukaryota > Metazoa > Arthropoda > Branchiopoda > Diplostraca > Daphniidae > Ceriodaphnia > Ceriodaphnia dubia. Next base: position 5,226,207 of record JAKUCG020000139.1, on the reverse strand, counting down.
TGGAAATGGTGGAGGGGCTATTCATAGGATTAACGGGCGGTTGAACGGCGAAAAATATCTTGACGTGTTGGAAGATTCTCTTCTACCAACTGCATGGGCACACTATGGACTTGGACCAATTCCTTTTGTGCAGGATCGCTCCCCGATTCATACAAGCCATGTGGTAACTGAGTGGTTTGAGGACCATCCTGAATTCGATCTGCTTCCATGGCCAGCAAAGGGAGCGGATTTAAACCCAATTGAAAACTTATGGGCGGAAATGGTTCGCGATATGGAGGCAACGCACGTTCGAAATCAAAACGAATTATGGGATGTAGTTTTAGAAATATGGAACCGCTTGAGGCAGAGGCCCCAGTACTGGCGAACATTAAGTAACTCGATGGTAAATAGGCTACGTTTGGTGAGAGAACTTAACGGCGAATGGACAAAATACTAAATTTCTTCTAACTTAAACCATTTTAAATATTGGTCAATAAAAATTTTGTCAAATGATATGTTAACTGAAATTTATTTTCTAATGAAGCAAACATCAATATTAGAGAAAAGAGAAAAATGTAAATTTATTGGCACCGGTCTTCGTGACAGCATTTCTAATATATCTATACAAATATGGCCAATTAATTTTGTAGATGACCCTAATTAAGACCATATTACAAATCACGATAAATGATATTCTCTAATGAGTTCGTTTCGGAAAGTAGGAGTGACATAAAAAAGAGTTAGAGCCAGCATAAACAGAAATCATTGAAAATTTTCCAGGAAAGTGGTAATATGTTTAAATATTTTGCTTCGAGACAGAATCTGACAGCGTTAATTGAACGTCAAGTTCATCAAAACTGTTGTGCAACCTTTTCATTTATTTATCTTTCTCCAAACAATATGATAATCGTCACCTGCAAAGAACAAATATAAATAGTTATATGAAAACTTTAAACAAACTGGAAATGTCGGATTATTGTTGAGAAAACTACGATGAGTTGCATTGCTACAGAGCATAGGCAAAAAAAATGTCGTTATAAATACTTTCGAAATCAATCGGAATTATAGAAGGATGACACTGTTAGAAAGATTATTTTTAAAAAATTACTTTATATATAACGATCCCAATGTCATACCTGTCAATATAAAGATAGGTTGTCTGGATTACTGATTTTTGTTAAAATATAAACACCTCCTATTGGCGATTCAATAAGATGTTGTTGATTCGTCTTTTGCAAACTTGACCTGTCATCATATGAATTAAATATTAATCAAAATACAAAATAGAACATAAATAATACTTGTGAATTATGGGGAGGAATTCCGATAAAAATGTTGAGTAAAACTAAGATTACTCGGGCTTAAAAATAAACACCTCCTTGGCGTGATGTTGTTGATTCGTCTGCACTTGATTCGTCCGCGCATCTTGCGATAATTCGCATGTATACTTTACTTTTCGGCCGCTAGGTGTCATTTTATTTTTTAAATCGCCGAGCGATTTTTTTGCTATTAAGTAAATCATGCAAGTCGGTATTATGCGCGCGTAAAATTTATTTTTAAAAGAAATATTATACCGTGTAGAAGTTAAAATTGTATAGTCTAGTTGATGGTTGTTCACGCAGCGTGTGGTTTCTCCGTAGGTTCGTCAGGATTGGTTTAGGCGAAAAAAAGTTTAAATTGCTAACGCATTGGGTTAGGTTAGGTTTGGTTAGGTTAATTTTAATGATTTGATATAACAAGGGTAGTAGGTTAGGTTATAATCTTGGCCGCGCAGCGTTAGGTCTTGGCCGCGCAGCGTTAGGTCTTGGCCGCGCAGCGTTAGGTCTTGGCCGCGCAGCGTTAGGTGAAAAAAATTTTAATTGCTAATGCATTGGTCAATGTGTGTTTCACGAACTTCTTTGCCGTCACTCAACGCATTGTTGTCGTCTGCTGTGTCTAACATGAATGCTGAATCGTTTTCAGACTTCAGTCGCATACAACACATGTTTATCAGCAATCAGATTCTGGGTTAGTTGCGATTGATCTGCTATCGGTATTCTTGTGTACTCGTAGCTATTTGGAGTACTATTTCAACATCTTTTAAAATCATGGGAGTACATGGGGACTCGAGCAAGCAGCAACCATAGAAATGCTTCCACATTTGGGACACTTGTCTTTACTCTTCAAAGAGGTAGCTTGCTATATTGTCATTTTTATTGTTATACAATGTTTTCATTGATGTTGATTTGATATATTTTAAAAAAAACTTTCATTTGGTAGTTGGTTGCCGTGTGTGAATGTTGACTTTGGGAATTGTGGTTATACGAGGAAGCAGCAGTATGCAGATCATGACCTGTTAAGTACTAGGCATACTTACTTAATAATGCATGCATACTACAGAAAGGTTTCTCCTACTTCTATTAGTAATTTTCTTATACACTATTTTACTTTCTGACTATTTGTTTTTAATTTTAGATTCTGTCGGAACTGGTCACCCATTTTTGGCATTGCTTATGCTAGGACGCTAGTATCATTGAAGTTAATACCACAAGTAATCTTTTGCTCCATTGAAACCGCATCAGTGGTAGGAGATAGTATACACATTTTATACCAGGTAAGTAAATTCTGTACAGTACAGTATATTTTTTAATAAGGATTTATATACCCTTCTGTTTTGGAATGTTTATTACCAGGTTCTATATTACGGCCCAAAAAAAGGTATCTTCCTCGACCAAAGGAGAAAATTCAGTAGTTGAGATGATGTTTTTTTCTTACATTCGATTGGAGCCAATTACGGCGGGATGGCCACTCAACGTAACGTTCTTAGCGACCTAACTCGATCAATGCGTTGGCACCATTCGATTTTATTACGCGTACCGACAGAAACCGAGTAAGTCGTCAATATTCATAAATGTATTTGATTTGGTTTTTTAAAATCTGTTTTGTTAAATTATTAGTGAAGTCAATCACACTCTAGATATTCCTCGGCCGCATTTTGGTGCATCCCGTATGAAGCAATTTATACTCTCATAGCCTTTGACCTAATTCTTGGCGTAATGGTTATTGTGAATGAGTAAATATAGTGTCGAATCGATGAGTCTTTGTTTATTTCTTAAGGAGAGAGTTGAGAGAGCATCAAATCATCAGCCGAATTCTGTCCTTAAGATCTAAAGGCTTTTAACAGGTCGGAAAAATAGGATATCTTTACGGAATGTGCTTTCAGTTTCTAAGTTGTAAACGTTGTAAACAGGCATTGAGCATGGTTGAGTTGGTACAATACGTTGCCGCGTACAATTGCCTGTAATCAACGGGATTGGTTGTCTGTGACCCTCAAACCTAAATGCTTTATCTTACCCGTCCCAGTCTGAATGAAATTTTAAGGTAGGGTTCGTAACTTCAGCTCGAGAATTGAAGTTTAGAGGCTGGGATCGTAACGTTCAGGATTCTTACCTTTCCTTGCCCCTTTTTCTGGTAAAACACGTGGGACCTCGTACCTATATAAAGGCTTAGGTTTCAGAGTGAAATAATCAGTGTTTTTATAGCTATTGACACGGAAAGTTGTCGTCGTTTAGCTCTTTTGCTTTTTGTCATGGCTAATTCACGGAGTTCTTTCAAATCTTTTAAAAGGAAATTAGATGAGATGGAGGATTTACAGGCAGCTGGAGCTTCTTCGAAATCGGCATCAGTAGTCACCGGTATTGACGAGTATAGGGATGGATGGTCAAGGTAAATGTTTCCTATTTTTTTGTTTACAAGTTTCTTTTCAAGACAGTTTTGCTTCTCTTCATGTAGTAAACCTCTAAAATTCCGTGTGACCCATAAAGTCCTTTTCGTCACTCACACTGGAGGTAAATGTTACATCGTTAATTTAATGGATGGCAAGGCAAAAGAAATTCGCCTCGTTCTTTGGGCAGAAAAGATCGACCGGTTCAGTAACCGCTTTGTGGTGAACATTTCTATAATTTTATTCGCAATAACGTTAGCTTAATTTTTACGTTTTCATGCTTAGACCGGAAAAATCCACAAAATAACAGGATTTTCGTTGAATTCCAATTCTTCCGATTTTAGTCGTATCGTGAACGAAAAATCAATTGCTCTTTCAAATTCCTCGGTAAGCTAAATGTTTCATGTTTTTTCTCAGTTCACTTATTCTACCATCTAACCATCTTATCCTAAAATGTTGCATTGCAGACTATTCAACTTGAGGAAGATGACGATGATTTTCCGGACCTTTTTTACAACTACAAGTCTGCCAGCAAACTTGCACTAGAATTAGAAGGCGTTCACGGTTATTTTTGCAAAATTGTATCTCTATAATAAAAGCAAATATATTTTAGAACCAATTTCATCCCTAGATTTTGTCGGCCTTTTCATAAGCAGAGAAAAGAGAGAGGAGGTACATGAAAAGTACAAGAAAACCGTAACAGTTTTGAATTTCGTTGACGAACTGTGCCAAAAGGTTCGTTTTGTAAATTATTTTCGGTGATGGGGTTTTAATTTGTTTTATCTTCAGCTTGAAGTTGTGTCGGATCCAATTGAGCAGTTTCTACAAACGGACTATCCTCTTGTACCTAAAGAGACAATTATTGGACTTAAAGGCATCAGACTGTTGAGGAAAAGTCCTGCGCTCCAGTTTTTGGCCTTTTCGGACACCATTATTGAGGTAACCCGTTAACTTATTAAGTACACTGTAGCCTTCAACTTCAATATTTTTATCTTCTTACATTATAGATAAAACCGAAATATGAAGCAGTAAATGAACTCGTAAAATGGATGGAGGAGGAGGAAGAATGAAGTAATTTCACATTCAGCATTTCATTTTACTTTTCTGAAATAAAAATAAACAATTTGAAATCGTATTCCTATACTTCTGCGTTTTATCTAAAAGTGGATCAAAATCAACTTAATTAAAAATTTTAAACCTTAAAAAGCCGGTCGACCATCGATCGGCCGTCGGCCATTCTCGATCATCAAATGTATTGATACGTTTTAACAAACAGTGGACAGAAGAGCATGAAATGATTTATTTTTCATCTCTAGAATTTCAATTTACGGAATAATTTTATATGGGGTTCACATATTCTGCGTTTTTGAGTAAAAAAGGGATTAAGATCAACTTAATCAAAAAATTTAACTGTTAAAATCCGGTTGGCTGTATTGATTGTCAAATGTATCGATACGTTTTCACGATCTGTGGACAGAGGAGTGTGAACGAGTTTCATATTCTCTGAACAATTAAGAATTAGAAATCGAATTCATTTACATTTTGGAATTTTAATTGACCAACAAAGAATTAACGTTTCTTTGTTAAAAGTTAAAAGCAGATACGAATATATCGATATCCGAAGTATCGATACGAGTATAGTAAACAACAGAATATCGTGTGAGCCCTGAACAGCACATGTGCAACCTGTGCACCAGCCACCAAGTCTTTATTCACATTCTTTTGGTAAACTTTCTTTGATGGGTTTCGTTTGGTGTTTTACTTTTGTTTATTATGGGACCCAAAAAATCTTGCTTTGATAAGAGAAAGAGTGGGTCAAAAAATAAAGCAAGAGATGGAATTATTTCTGAAGCTCAAAGTTCTGCATCTCTTGGTGTTCAAGACCCAGTAAGTTTTCATCAATTAATGTACTATAATTCTATTATGGTATCAAATTCCCTAATGTTTTGATTAACCATATAATGTTGTTGTGATTTTCAGTGCTCTGTTGATGTCAGGCTAATTGGCTGTACAGAACGTTCTCCCAACACATCCCCGAGTACTGAAAGTCAGGTATGTCTTAGTTCTCAAGTTTAATCATTGTTGTATTATCATTACTTTAATTTATCTGCAGGGTTTGAACAATGTTGTTAGACCAATTGACTGTACAGAACATGCTCCCAACACATACCCAAGAGCTGAAAGTCAGGTATGTCTTGCTTCTCAAATTTTATTGGTTACGTATTAACATTACTTTACTATATCTGTAGAGTTTGAACCTTGCATACATTGAGTTGGTTGATTCACCAACTTCAACTTCAGATGTGGAAATTGAAATAGAAGTAAGTATCTAATACGTTCTACATTGTTCTAAGTTTTGCTAAAGCAGTAGGTTGCTTTTCTCATAATTAAAAGTGCATTCAGTCTCTTTCAGTACAAATGAAACTAATGTTGTTTTTTTTCAGATCCAAGATATAAACATTATACAACAAGCCCCATTAGAAGTTGAAATAATTCAAGTTTTGAAGGGTAGTGATTCACATATATTTCATTCGAGATCAAGAAAACGAATGGGTAAATCGTCTGCTGGTCAAGAATTATTGAGAGGTAATGGGCCACTTTTTTATGAGCTTTATGACACTCTACATCACAACTGATGGCTATAATGTCTCTTAATCGTTGATGTAGGTGAACCATTTACAATCAAATCAAAACACACCCCATCTGGCCAAGAACTTGCTGAATTTGAACGTTATCCTGAAATCGCTTAGTTGGCCCTCGCAGCGAACTCCGGGCAAGATCGTTTTTCGACGATTGATTTGCTAGAAGAAAACGTCAATATTGAAGATGATAACCTTTTGGTGAAGCAGCTAAAGAAAGAAATCGAGGACAACCTAAAACATGAAGACATTCCGAAAATATTTGAAAAATTCCAATCGGAATTCAACAAAAACGCAATTTTACTTGGATGTGGCTGCTGTGGGGTTCGAAGCTATGAAATAGGCAACGTCGACTTTTTCCCCTTCGCGGTACAAAATTTAAAAGTGCTGGAGCTTACGGATTCTGAGCGGGAATCTCACATTAGAATTCCTGATCCTTACAACAAAATGAAAAGTGTACACGTTTCATCAGATAACACGTACTACCATCTTCACCCAGAACTTGTGGACGATGGAGTAGTAAAGGTTTGCGCAACGTGCAACAACAGCTTGAAGAACTCGAAGCTTCCGAAGCTGTCCGTCTTAGCCGGAATCGATTTTGGGAGATTGTCGAGGCTTGGGCTGCCTCAACAGTTACTGGTCGAAGAACTAGTTATTTCGCGTTCCAGACTGTTCGTTAGTTTTGTGAAATTAGTTGGGCACCATCCAGCCCAACGCCAAATTGGGAAGAGAGGACACGTAATCACTTTCCCGCAACCAGACGGTCCAAGAAAAGTAGCTGAGCTTCAACGAACAAATTCGTCATTCAACAGAGAAATCTACCCACGCACTGAAGATTTGCAAGAATTTATAGGCGTGGTCTTTATTGGATCTCGTGTTCAGTACGAAGCATTAGTACCATCCTTGCAATCCCAAGAACTTCAAGTTCGTGTTGAAATCATCTATCAGCATCTCTATATGTTGAAACAAATGAATCCGTTTTATCGAGACATCGCAATTGACGAGTCACCGGCTATGCGAACTAAATTAGAAGCTATTACAGCGCAAATTTTATCAGCGGCTCAAGTATTAGAAGACGATATAGATATTCTGAACGATAGTGCGGCTGTCCCCCCAAATGCAACGGATATATCGTCTGAAACTCAACAAGCGGAGTGCACTGATACGCACGAAACATTTGATTTGCCATTGCCGTCATCATTCTTGTCGCGGTATACACCGGTTGCCTTGGACCCAGATAGATCTTCACGGGCTGCGTTTCAAGGTTTAATTGCCACAATTAATCCATCGGAAAATGTTCCCAGCTTAGAAACACCAATAGAAGAGCAAGTGGATTCCCAATTAAATCTTCAGCCACCAGTTTTTACTAGTGAAAACCATTCTCGTTCAAATGAGAGTCTACGGATCCATCGGGAAACGACGCCATTTAACGAGTTTGAAGAGAATGACGTTCTCTTTTATTCTTCATTTCCACTTCTCTTCAATTTCGGCCGGGGTCTTCCGTCTTCCGGCTCAGTTTCCAAGAGTTTTGCTCGACATATGCTCCTCCAGTTTGGTGGTGAATTTGCTGCCTGTCATCGACTTATTTTTTTGCTCTTTGATCAATTCCAGCGCCACGAAGCTGCTCGTGTGGTCGCATCACGAGCTAAATGTAACGAGAAATCGTTTGAAGAGTTCATAAAGTGGTTAAATGAACCAGATTTCACGGAAAAACTAAAGGAAGCAGTCAAAATTCCGACGTCAAAAACATCTATCCAGTTACTGAAAAAGATCAGCCCTCATATTCAGTCCTGTACTTCTAAAGTACCCTACACAAGTGCTCAACGAGGTGCCTCCATTAAAGGATTAGTGGCAATGCGCTATTTTTATGGCATGCCCAGCTTTTTTTCACATATTCTCCCGACGACATCAATGGTTTATTGAATATTCGTCTTTCGCTGCCTCAAATCAACAATAACGAGTTCCCGGCTGATGGGTCTGGACTGGCCGAAGCAATCCAAAACGGAGACCCTACCTTCCATACTATACCAGTTTCACCCAATGATCTACGAATCTTGCTTGCAAGAGGGCCAGTTGCGGCTGCCGAGATATTTAGATTGTTAACAGAAAGTGTGTTCACAACTTTATTGGGCACGCCTCCCGATCATATATCTAAACGGACTGAACCACTTCCTTCCCGCAACTTGGGTACATCTGACTTTCTTAATTCTATTGATTAACGTTTTAGTAACGACACAACATTTACTATTTTTAGGCGTGTTTGGTGTACCTATCGCTTCATTTGGGAGCGTCGAAGAACAGGCTCGTGGGTCTCTGCACATGCATGTCGTGTGCTGGACAGGCTTGCCTCCACATCTGCTTCAGGCCGTTGCCAATATTCCGGTTTTAATTGAAACAGTTGCAGGTGCACCGGATGATAAAAGCTGAAGTGAATTTAGAAGTTCATGTCGAGTACCTCGTTAACAAGCTTAACAAAGTGGCTCAGCCAAAGCCAGCTCTCATGACTGCTCACCATCCATCATCTGAAACTCGGTTGTTTGATGTCGACGTCCAGCGGGCCGCCATAATGTGTAATTCGCATCAACACTCCTCCGCTTGTCATTCGGGAAAAGCAGGCAAAAAAGGTTGCGGCTTATCGCGTCCGCAAGCTCTAGTTAACAAAACGTCATGTTGCCAAATCAAGCCGTGTCCTCAAAGTCCTGCAAATCCAAAAGGTTACACATTTAATAAAATTTTACGTGTAGCCAAGTCACTTTAACAGCAATTTCTGAATAATGCAGGTTACTTGGTCCTCCAAAATTTCGAAAATATGTCTCCAGAAGCTAAACGCAGTCGAAACATATCGAGGTTACCAGTACCGCAACGAGATAACCGTTTAATAATGTGGGAGGTTGAACGAAAGAATATGCCACCTGTTTCAAAAGACAATGATGGATCTTCTGAATCGACAAGTTTTAATTCTCTTCCTGAACACCTGAGATTGGAATTTGAAAAACTCGATCCATCTGCCCAAAAAGATATCAATCGTGTTTTGTCCAAAAGGAATGGCCTTATAGTTGAATTCAATCAACTGGTGACAGCACTACTTGGTTGCAACACTAACGTCGGGTTACTTGGAAGCGAAGAGCAAGGGAAAAGTTCTCTTTGTTACTTACTCAAGTATGTAACGAAATCCAATACTGGAATCGTCCATAGTGCTAGCCTGATTCTACACGCCCGTCGGACTATTGAACGTTTTCCATCAGTAGCGGAAGATAGTGGCACTTCAGCGCGCACAGCGATGCATCTTTTAAATAGGGTTACCAATAAAATCAGCTGTGCTGTAGAAGTTTCTGCTAATATGGCCGCTTTGGCTATATTGGGAGCTCCTTCAGAAACAATTTCGTGCCAGTTTTTTAACGTCTACGTGAATGAAGCTATGGACTTCGCAAAAAAACATCCAGATTACGAAGATTCAGTCGAAGGAGCCAACGAAGAATTTGCGAACCTGCCAGGCGACGAGTTTATTAAAGATCAAGAAGAAAATGATAACGAAGAAAGTCCTACCCAAGACGAATTGTGTGATCCGGATTCAAATCCTCAAATGCTAGATTGTTTGATCGATGACGAAAATGTCGAAAATGCATCCAGTTATACGCTCGCCTCTCTTTATACTGGATCAACAGGAAAGATTGCGGTCCCCCAACATGTACATCATTCCCATCGTGGCCCGTCTTTCGTTAATTACAGCCTTTATGAATTTGCTGCCTTGGTCGATATAGTTAAGAAGGAAACGATTGACAACGATTTGCTGAATTCTCAAGAAGTGCAAGAAGAATCGCTTGGAAATCCTCTTCCATCCGCTGGAAAACGCAAGCGAGGCCGCCCTTCCAATGGTACTTTTCGTCTCGCAAATAGTCATCCTTTATTTCTTACTCACGAGGCACGTCTCTGATCAAAGTTAAAAGTGCCTATTCCTTTTCGCGTCCCGAGACCGCCCCCAGCTAATCCAGCAGAACTGCGTGAATCATGGAAAATTCAAGTTAAGAAATTTGCTTCGTATTTCTTGACACTTTTTCGACCTTGGAGATTCGTTAGCAAAGATGGTGGAACGCTTCCAGGACCATTGACTTGGAACGAATTTTGTGGCTTTGTGCGTCAACTAGAAGACGGAGCTGATGGTCTTGGACCAACATTTATTCAGCGTGTCCGAATGAGATGGATAAAATCAATGGCTCATGGCCTAAGTACGTCCAGCAGTGATAGAGCGGCCGTTCAGCAATTCCGAAGTAGAGCCGCTACAGTTTGGGGTATTCCAGATGGATCAGCCCCACTCTGCAACGGAAATCCTAGCGACGAAAATAATAACATTTCGGCTGGAGATCAACATGAAGAACATTTAGCCGCAGTTGCCCAGCTAAACGTTGAAATACTTCGAGATGAACAAGGATGTGATGATCCTACCCGGAGATCTGATTTTCGGGAATTGCAATTCTTAAAAGCTACTGAAGATTCGTTGAAGAATATCATGGGAGAGACGAGAAATACTGCCTTCCCTACGTCAGATATGTTGGTTGATGGCATTGCTCATAGCCTGCTTCATGTTCACACTGATATGAATCCTGTCATAACTAAAGTTATCGAAAAACTGAGCCCAGACTACGAGGAAGAAGATGGATTAGTTGAATGTGATTTAGACGAGTTGTTTCCAGATCGAACAAGAGATCCTAGTGTTGACATAGATGACACCCCAGAAGCTGATCCTCATCTTCTAAATGAGAATCAAAAAGCAGTAGTCGACCGTTGTAGAGCTTTATTTATTGAAAAACAAAATGCAAAAAACGGACTACGTTGTGAACCATCTCCCTTACATTATCTTATTCATGGAGGTCCAGGTAATAAAAAATATTGCAACCTTTATCATCCTTTAGAAGTTTAACAAATATTTGTTTTCTATATTTTAGGCACAGGAAAGTCATATATAGTCAAGTGTCTGAAGAAAGTTGCAAAAAAGATGGGCTTTTCGATTGCTTGTATGGCTCTAACGGGCATAGCCGCAAGCAATTTGCCTTGTGGAAGGACGATCCACAGTCTTTTCAGCTTTTTGGTTGGAAAGAGAGGAAAGAATAAAGGAAAAAAAACAGTTTTTACCTGATATGACAACCGACCAGCTCAATCGCCTTCGCCGGCGATTAGACATATCAACTTTAGCTCTTCTAGTGATCGACGAAATTTCTTATATTTGTCCCCTACTGTTAGGGCAAATTGATAATCGCCTCCGGCAGTTGATGTCCTTGCCAGAAATTCCATTCGGTGGTTTATCAATATTACTTATGGGAGATTTTTTCCAGTTGCCGCCTGTTGGTGCTAGCTATAATCTGTTCTCAGCTACAGTTAAATTGTTTGTTGAAGAAAAAGAATTGTCCCCTGAGGAAGGGTATAATCCCCAAACACGCGGAACGTTTCTTTTTAGTCGATTTATTAAGTTCGAGTTAACACAACAGATGCGTGCGGCAGAAGACATTGAACACAGAAATGTTAGAACAAATGAGATCTCCCCAAGCTGGGCAAGCTAGAATCAACAAAAGCAGAATAGAAAATCTTAAAATATTATGTTCGAGGGATATGGAAGAGGACGAACTTTGGCATCGGGCTCCAATTGTTGTGACCTCCAATGGAGAACGTTCTGTCATAACAAACATCAGAACTACTTTTTGGGCCGTAAAAAACCAAACTCTTAGATTCGTTTGGAAAGTTCCTTTGACTGGTGACTTATCTTCTTACTTTAACGCTGCCACAAATGCCTATCTCTATCGAAACAATCCTGCTTTGCACGAACATTTTGTGGCAGGAGTCCCAGGATTTTTAACAGAAAATATCAATCCCTTTTTAGGTTTATCGAACGGTACCCCAGTGGTGTATCATTCGCTAACTTTAGACCCTAGAGAAGACTATCATAGTATTGTGGAGTCTATTGCAAACCTAAGTAGCTTTCAGACCGATATTCATTTAGAGTTTCCTCCAAGCTATATCCATGTAAGCGTTCCACACTTGAATCCCGATGATTTCGTCGGAAAAACTTTAGTCCCTTCTGAAGTAGTAATTCCGGTTCAAGTTTCAAAATTCCCTGACAAAGTCAATTTCCGACTTCCAAACACAGATCTTTCAGTTGACGTAAGAAAACATGCTGTAGAAATGGGATTTGCAGTGACTGTTCATAAAATGCAGGGGCAGACGTGCGAACGTGTGATAGTTGACTTGAACGAAAGGCCATTTTCCCCACCTATTAATTTCAATGGGCTCTACGTTTCCTTGTCCCGTGTAAAAAAAAGTTTGAATTTACGGTTAATGCCGCTTCAACCAACTGTAAAAAATTTAAATTATTTGTATGAATTAAAGCCTTCTCCTTTGTTGGCTCAGTGGCTTTCTGGATTTAATACTAATGGGACTTGGTCTGCAGAATTATCTAAGTCTGTATCATTTGCAATACCTACTACTCAACACCGAAACAAAAGACGAATACATAATGAACATTGAACCGCCACTATATTTTCACTTTTTTATTACCTCTTTAACAAAACATGGGACACTTAGCCCGAAGGTATATCACCGAAGGGATCTTGTTACCAATTGGTAAGTGAAATTTTTATTAATTATTTGTGAATCCTTTTATTTTTCGCCTTTTTTATTCAGCAGTCACATTCCTTTAATTTTTATGCATAACCTAGTATTTTATATTCAGTCCCTTTTCTTTGAATTATCTGTCCCTTCTTTTTTAGTTTAATTTTCTATTGTTGACAAATTAATTAATCGTTATTACCATCCTTAAAACTATTCAATAATTAAGTCAGATTCAGCATTGTTATCAAGTTCATTTTTTAATCATTTTCTGTTTATTTAGATTCAACGAATAAGCATCATGTTCCTCTAGTCTTCAAACCATTAATCAAATTACTGCTAGATTTACTATTCAAATTACTACTGGATTACTACTTAACGCAACATAGGTAGTATTATTCAGTTATTACCCCCACCCAGGGGCGTCACAAGGGGGGGGGTTGATGGGTAGCAAAACCCAGGTGCCGAACGCTGAGGGCGTCGTAACCCAAACAAAAAAAAATAAGAAAATTATAAATTTTTCTAAAAACTATTGGCCTGGCGCCCATAATTTTTCTTCAACCCCATAGCCTACTTTTTAATTGCAAACCAATTCTAATGAGTTTTACAATTTGATTGAAAAGCTGAATTGCCCCCTACACACGATATCCATCGTCCGTCCATCCGTTTTTGGTTTATCCGTTTACCGGGGCATGCGGACATGTCTACCCCACGACACACCTACCCCACTCGATCCGACACTCCTACCCCGACATACCTACCCCACGGAATCCGACATACCTACCCCCGACAGATCTACCCCACTACGTTCAAAAGGACGACACTCCTACCCCATCTCATATAAGATACCGAGACACCTATCCCAGTCCAAATTTTTTTCTTTTTTATTACCCGACACACCTAAACTCACCCAACCCCACTCCAAAAATGCAATTGTCATATATTGTTGAAAAGTTTATAAAAACTTTATTCAAACTAAATTGACCATCGTGAAAACATCTCTTAACCTCTCCCCCAGCCTATAGCTGCCAAAGAGATTTAGAGCGAGATTTAGCGCCATTTTTTCCCATTTTTCCCATTTGAGTGGAAGAAGTTACAGGAGACCCTAACACATTGAATAATATGAGTCTTCTTTTTGATCAACACTAGTCTGCATTTCAGGGGATGCAGTTCTTATCGTTTCAATATCATTATTGCTTGCTGGAAGGGGGCTATCTCGATTAACAAAGCCGGTTTCATCGCACTCTTCTTCCGAACTAGCTGACGAATCATTTGTTTCGGTGCAAAATATAACCTTCACTTTTTTAGTAGATCTTCCCTGACCAGTATTAGTTTGAGTGGCGTAGATGTGTCGGGTTAATAAAAAGAAAAAAAATTGGACTGGGGTAGGTGTGTCGGTATTTGATATGGGATGGGGTAGGTGTGTCGTCCTTTTGAACGTAGTGGGGTAGGTCTGTGGGGGGTAGGTATGTCGGATTTCGTGGGGTAGGTATGTCGGGGTAGGAGTGTCGGATCGAGTGGGGTAGGTGTGTCGTGGGGTAGACATGTCCGCATGCCACTTTGGTTCATGGCTGAAGTTTAGTATACCCAAATCTTGGCTATCAATACGAAGACAAGCAAATATATGTGGTGGATATTGATAATTCAATAATATTAGAAATTAGAATTCCCGGTATTATGCGTGGTTGAAAGAGAAACCTCCATGGTCCATCCACCGTCCACCAGCCGTCCGTCCGCAAACGGACCAATTTGAAACGTCCATAGGAAGTCCACTTTCGTACGTCCTATGGACGTTACTTTTGGACGTCCAGTGGAGAGGACATGGATGGTTAATGGATGTTTAATAAACGGCCTATGGACGTCCACCTTGGATATCCAGCTCAGACGTGGCGGACAGAATTTGGACGTCCTATGGACGTACGTGTGCTAGTAGGGCCGCGTTTTTTTTTTTTTTTGCTTTTGTTGTTTATTTAATTATTTAATTTTCTTGTCGCCCTCAAGAGGCGTTGCGGTTTATCATCATGCATCTGATTACAGCTATTTCCCGCCTGAACCTTGTGCATTGTTTCTCATCACTGACCTTCTCTAAGTCTCTTGCCTAAAGTTCATTACTTTCGGAATTTGACTTTCGTACGTTTTGTGGTGAGAAAAGTAAAAAAAACGATTGGAAAGGAATTCAAATAAAACTACAGAAAAATGTAGAAAAGGCAGCTAAACCTAGGAGCAAGAAAGTAACTTCTTATTTCTAGGCTAAACGTTGTGAAGCTTACTTGAAAATCGTTGAAAATAAAGTCTTTCGTAAACAAATTATGATCTTGTGCCTCAATTTCACGAAGGCAAAAGAAGACTAGAAGAGAGCTGATCTTTTAGAAGTCTTTCATTTCAAAACTCTTTGAGGACTTCTGTAACTTCAGACCGACTTAACAATTTTGCTCCCTCTTGTAATCGACTAATCGAGCAGACATAGCTGGGAAAAAAACTTTAACGAGATCGCTTATTGATCTTTGCTAATCAAGCAGTCAGGAAAATCCCTTAGTCTAAGTAACTGGCATCCCATGTTAAGTTGGATGTTTTTTCTGAACTGTCTTTGTTAATGCAAGAATCTTTAAAATTTAGATAAGACAGATAGTACGACACTAGCGCCACTATTCAAGCAGTGGCCATTTGATGAATTAATAAGTTTTATTTATGGGGGGGGGGCGCC
Organism: Ceriodaphnia dubia; assembly: GCA_022539655.2. NCBI lineage: Eukaryota > Metazoa > Arthropoda > Branchiopoda > Diplostraca > Daphniidae > Ceriodaphnia > Ceriodaphnia dubia. Next base: position 5,210,585 of record JAKUCG020000139.1, on the reverse strand, counting down.
AGGACTTTTGGGGCGCCAAAAAAATTTTTTACCCACGTCAAATTTTAGGTTATGACGGCCCTGATTGTCTGGCCATCAACATAGAAAGTATCTACTCTGTTTTCGATTAACATGTATTGCCGAAACTTTCAGAGACATTGCATAAAAATATAATAACTCTACTCGTAACGTCTTTTGCTTTGACTAATTTATCACTTTGTTTAAACCAACTTCTTCTGAGCCTCTAGTTGACGGCTAGCTCTGAGCAACTGGCACGTGTACAAGGTGACGTCTTGGTCGTCGTCCGCGATTTGCACCCCTTCTGCTGGTTTTTAGCCAGGAAGAAAGCAGTCGTGGACGGGGGTAAGCTCCCATTTAGATTTTCACGAAGCGTAAGGTTTTTGCGGACTTGTTGGGCACAGTTCGAATTTCTTCAATAGCGGGCCCGGCACCAGGGTAACTAGGACGTTCCAGGCGCGTTGAAAGTCGCTGTTTCGAAGATAGGCGTTGAATTCTCGTCGATAGACGAGTTTGGCGAGGAGGACTTCCTCTTCCGTTGGTAGGTCTTTTGCAGACATTAAAACGAAAAAAATAATACGCTCGGTTAGAGTGTGTAGTGAAATGATGTTCGAAGGACCATTTTTTGATTTTATATGACTATTGGTTAAAAAATTAATAAGGTTGATGTGACTTCACTCTCAAGTAGCTTTCCATAGAAAAAACTAGAATATTGAGATTGTGGTGATCCGTTTCTTTTTTCTGAAAATTTTGCCATGTGCCCATTTTGGCGCACAGTTTTGATGGAAGATTCAGCGGAGGTCTGGATATAAAAAAAAGGATTTTTCCCTAAAATTTCATTCTCTCTAAGTCAACCGCGGTTGTTCATACCAGGAGAGAACAGCCGGACGAGACGGGACCGAACGAGACGGGATCGAATGGAACGAGACCGACTGCCACCGACGTATTGTTGCTGGATGAGAGGACACGTTTGAGTCCCATGGCCGATGAAAATTGAACTTCCCCACTACAGACTCCTGCACACAGGTTACGATGGAAGACACTGCAAAAACCTGTTTAAAAAAGTCTTGAGTTAAACTTGAAATTATTTCATCTAACATATTGACCGCGGGAGTTGTTACTTCTATTCCCGGAGATTACACAGAAACTGAATTCTCAGTCGAGACGGATTCGCACGGAGTGGCACGGGTCACATCGGATGGGGCTCCTTCAATGGACTTCTCCGCTTCGCAAGTTTTGTTGCACGATCCTGAAATTTCAGGTGCTTCGTCATTCCTTTTCGTGGCATTTTCTATCTATCGGACTTCAAACAAAATTTGGTGATCAAAAATCTATGAAGCGCGTACTAACACATTCGTGCCATTATAGCTGAATAGCTGAAAAATAGGCAAATTAGAAAAATACAAAATAACTCAATTTTCAAATGAACCAACCGTGTAAAAGTAGGTTTGTCTTTCTGGAAGTCAAATCGGTGCATTGCTGCATTAATTGACGGCCATTAATTCAACGAGATGGACAAAATTAACGACCAAGTATGCGGATTCCTTCGACTGATGAATGATGAAGTACATCCATTGTTGCAATTTCAGTTGCCTGTTTAAAAAAAAATAAAAGATAAAATTCATTAAAAATGACGTAATTTAAGGGTCACTGGAATTGCGGGTTAATGTACCTGTAAGCTAGGACAGTTGGAGAAACGGGACGAAGAGAGGCAATGGGTTGATGGAGAGGGCCGCGATACGTCCATGGCCAAGTCCAAGGCCGGCTCAGACTTTTGAAACGCTTTGGGTCGCGAAGTCATCCGTTTGGCAGGGACTGAAACGAGAGTTAGACTTTCTCGGCTCACAAACGAGAGCGAACGTCGCCTGTTTCTGCAGCTGCTGTATTTTATGCTGTTGCGTCCGCCTGATCGGCAAACTGTTGGGCGGCCGGTTCCATCTCTTCGGTAATCAAGTCGGGCAAAAACCGAAACTGGCGGTTGATGTTGTGGTACTTACCGGCTCTACGGCCCGTGCAGAGGGCCGTAAGTTTCAAACTTGACTACGCCGTTAACACAAGTGTTAAGGACCAAGGATCTTTCAAAACCAAAAACAAAGAGCTTGATGATACCATCATGAGTTAAAATTGTGTTCGTGACATACGGAGCGCCGACAGAATTTAGTGCCACAATAAAGTTTAAATATTATGCAATAGTACAGTATATATGTCCGCTAAAGACTTGGATAAAGATTTATACAAACCCGATAGTCGAAAAGTTCAGCTGAAACAAAAGTTATAATCTTGATTTTCGTGCTAATTTATAGATTTGATTTTACCAGAAGTAGCGCTAAAATATTGAAGGCAATTGGAAGTAGCTGTAGTTTTAGATGATCGAAATTCCCAGGTTAAGTTCGCTTGAATTCTTTCTAATAATTGTCGTAAAGAAGAAGTGATTACCCAAAATGGGGGGCGCCATACGGAAGCATGAAATCTTGATGTACCAGGCACAAGTTGTAGTTACTCTAGATACAAAGTTAAACATGAGTTGAAGACCAAACATGACATATTTACTGTACGTATACTGTACGTAACATTTCGAAAACTACCTACAGTAGAAAGCTACTACCTTGCAAATACATTTTTACAATAAAACTTGCATAATTTTATAGCTTACATAAAACTTTAAAATTTAAGATAAACCTTTACCTGGCTCTTCACTGCCCAGCAGAAGAATAGTGCATAATTCTAAACTGCCTGGACAGACCAACAAATTCATAAACTCCTAGTGAGTTAAGGCTTCCCGTTTTCACCTGCCTGTATTAACTGGCAAACGTCAATAGCCGCGAGACTTTTTGATTGTGGTACACCGTCAACGTACTCAACGAATAAACTCTACTCTTTAACTCTGTAGCCGAAAGTTTCTTTGCAATCATGTCCGAGAATAACCCTAAAGGAGGTACAAGATGTTTGTTTCCGTTGTAGTAGCTGTCTTTTAAGTCCTTTTGTGTGTAAATCTTTGCAGTGTTTGAGTGCACTGTGTGTAATGTGGCGACCATAAACAGCAACAGTCGCCCAAGTAAATGGCCTAGCGGAATTAGAATTTGCAACTCCTGTGCTTGTTTTTACACAAGAGAGAAAAAGAAACCTGCACATGCACCTGCTTGCCCTCATGGAACTTGTTGCGGATAAACCGTTACGTGGTCGCGGTAGCTGCATACAATGTCACTTTCAACGATGCCTGGATGAAGGCCATTGTAAAGCTCTCACTTTTGCAGATCTGTTACTTACTACAAACTAAAAGAATTTCTGTCTACATTTTAGTTTTAAACAGAGGACTTGCTGACCAACGAAATCAAGAAAACCGTCCAAGGGAAGTCGTCGAGAAGCTGCGAAATTTGAGGGCTGCGCTTAGAGAGCAGCAGCAGAGGCTAGACACATCACTATTTCCCATTAGCCGATTCACCAATCCATACAGTGCCCGCTGGTTAGTGCCACACTCAGCCACCTCACTCTGCATGTGTACTGACTTCACACTTTTGAGTAAAACCGAGTACCGATGGGCGTGGTCCTTGTAGATCTCAAAGCTGACGGTCAGTTTGTTCATCCTCCAGATTCTCTCAGCTTTCCTCAATTGTTTCCTAAACTCTCGAATTTCCTCATTTATCCATGGCGCAGACGGTCTTAAGACGATAGACTTCATCTTCACTGGCGCGTGTTTGTCCAGCAGAAGAGCAAGCCCGTTGTTGTACTGTGCCACCAGTCCATCGAGAGATGTCTCCGGAGTGGTCAGCAGGGGTAGAGCCAGAATATCTTCTTCAAAAGCCGCACAATCTATTGATTTCAGAGGGCGGTAGATCACCCGCTTCGTTGGGCAAAGTGGTGGACAGATCGTCAGATGACACTCCACAGCATGATGGTCACTGATCCTACTAGTGACAGATGCACATGAGATAAGGCCATCATCGGGCCTTGCAAACACAAGGGCAAGCGTGTGGCCCTTGTCATGCGTGAAGGCATGTCGTTATATAACCAACAAACGTTCCAAATCTGAGTTAAATCAAAATAAATTTAGACTACCCAGAAAAATAAAAACATGTAATACCTCCCTCCTTCCGTACTCCAATACTACTATTAGGGTTTTTACACGTACGCTCTTAGGCTACTTGGTTTCAAAATAATACTCGACTTCATGGTACGCTTTTATAAAAAAATGTGCTCTTTTTGTTGTTGTCATCCCTTATAAGACTTAGAAATCGAAAAAAAACATGCAGTTAGTATGAAAATCAATGTTATTCAGTTATGCCATTTTACGGGAGTAACGACTTTTGAAACTTAGAAAAGGCCGTATTGCGGCTTGCCATTAAAATTTGTGTTCATAATTCTTTTATAGAAAGTCTCATTACGTCTCATAACATAATAAGGATGGATGAATGAAAAAGAATTAATGAATAATACGATCGCATATGGAAAGAGGAAAGAGACAGAACTGTAGATGCCATACGTAAATATATATATATTTTTTATTATAGAATACCCGTTCGCTTCATTATATAGATGTCAATAGTTTCAACTACTTTTGACTGTACTGTAAACGTCGATCAACAAAATCTTGTTATATCAGTATTTCAAGAGATGGAATGCTTTTGAAATTAAAAAAAATCCTTTTTTCGAATTATCGAAAGCTTTAATTTACTGAAACCCTTTATATTGTGTTTCTTTCTTTCACAGAATAACATTTTCAACCAATTATTTTCTTGACTGAACTCTTTGATTTGAATTGAATTGAATAGTTCTTCGCATATTAGTGGTGTTTGACAGAAGACTTTGTTGTGCTATCTTTATTTCAATGTTATTATTCGTTTTTTCATACCAGATCATCAATGACCCTTTTGTTAAGAAGCCAGGTTACCTGGCCCAGGTATCCTAAGAGCGTACGCGTAGAAACCCTCATGAAGGGGTATTGGCTATTGGTATACGGAGGGGGGAGGTATTAAATGTTTATATTTTTCTGGGTAGCCTAAATTTGTTTTGATTTAACTCAGAATTGGAACGTTTGTTGTTTATATACAGAGATATCTTGGGGCCGAAGCCCACTAAGAAATTGTAATTACAACTATTAAAAATAAATATTTTACATTTTAAAAAATTCAAAAATGGCCGTTTTTGGCCCACTGTGATGCTCAAATATTATTTTAAAATTACGAATTTTTGTATTTAAGCCTCTTTTATCATCAGTTACCCCAATCTGAAAGCCTACAGTAGAATTCAAAAAAAAAAGGGTAAAATGAAACACCCTAAAGTCCCTATATTTTGCCGACTTTTGTGGCCATTGCCGAGTCACAAGCGAGTCGTTTTCCCCCCTACAGGCCTTTGAGCCGGCGGGCTAAGGGCGACTCGATGATGGGCAGTAATGTCGGCAAAATATAGGGATTTCCTATTTATTTATTAGCTCTGTAACCGTTGGTCGTAAAATATTGTAAGTTAGGCATATGAAAGATAAAATCCTGGGCTATCTGATGCTTATTTTAATTTTATTTTTAACCAACCCCCCCAAAAAATTTACTTGTGTCGAAAATTTGAGTTTTTGGAAAACCGTCTCATCAAAATCGTGATTATCTCCTGAACTATAAGGGATGAAACATTGAGGTTTCTTTTAAAAGACTTGAATTATCCTGGGGAACAATATTCTATATCTATTTGTCCAATATTCCTATTTTTAAAGACACCTACGAAAAGACACATCCTACGAAACCCGTTATTTTGGTCTCCTTGACTCGCGGACTGCTTGTTAAATGAACTAGAACATTTCCACGTAATTTGGGGACTTCCTCCTGATATTATGCACGACTTACTTGAAGGAGTTTTACCTCGAGTAATCTGCGAACTGATCCTTCATTGCATTAGAAAAAAATACTTTTCTCTTCAAGAACTCAAGCATATAATTGCAAATTTCAAATATGGCCATTCCGAGGTCAGTGACAAGCCTTCGCCCATAGACATGACTCATTTAACAAAGAAGCGCCTTAGACAAACAGTTGTTCAGACTTGGCTCCCTGCAACTTCTTTGCCGTTAATGATAGGAGTAAGAATCAGGCACGCAGACCTAAAATGGGATTGCCTCACTACCATTCTTATAATTACTAGGCTTGTTTTTAAAAATTCATTTACGAATCTCGAACTTTTAAAGTTAGATACACTTGTTGAAGAGTTTTAAACTTGCTTTAAAGATTCGTTCGCATGCAATATCATCCCAAAAATGCACAATTTAGGTCATTATTCAAAAATGATAAGATATTTTGGTCCTTTGACTTTTTATTGGTGTATGCGATATGAAGCCAAATATAAATATTTCAAACAAATACAAAGAAAAATCAATAACTTTATCAACATGCATTATACACTCTCGTTACGCCATCAAATATGGCAGTGCAAGCAGTTTTTGTCAGCCAAGAAAGCAGGAGGGTTTTTTTTACCTGTTGTTTCCTTCCCAAAGTCAACTTAAATTCAGTTAAAGCAAGTTTTCCCATTGCGCCATTCGCGCAACGTTTTGAGTTGTATGCGGAATGGTCGTCACGTGACTGATTCCTCAGATAGCACATAGCCATACGGGGAAATCACGTTTTTCCGCTTTTTGAACGTTTGAATTTAAATTTTTTCGTGAAATTTTTTTAGGGTCCATCTGTGGCATCAAGCCACGCAATTTAAAATCATTAAAATAAATACTTTTAATTTTCAATTATTAATGTTTAAAAAAATATTGCCAATGAGCACTAAAAAAAATTCACGGAAAATTTAAAATTCATTCGTTAAAAAAGTGGGAAAACGACACAAGAAAAAAAGGAGTACGTTTAGTCATGGATTTCAAGGGTGAAACCGGAACGATTGAAGTCGTCGCATTCAACATCGAAGCCAACACATTTTACAACAAACTAGAAATCGGAAAGGTGTACGAAATCAAACAAGCCGTTGTAGTAGAAAAGAAATTCCGAGAAGCATCGTATACACACAGAGGCAAAATCCTGTGCAGCAAATTCACATCCATTTCGGAGATCAAATCTGGACGAGAAGCTGAGTTTCCAACAGCAGAAATCGAATACATCAAACTTACTGCCTTGCAAAAAAGCCCTGAAAATCGCGCAGCTAGTAAGCCCCTCTTTTTGTTGTCGTTTTCCATTTCTCACCATTCCCGTGTTACAGTCTTTTAATAACGCATTCCAGGTTTTGCCTCCTATGTCCAATCAGTCGGAGACATTCAGGAAATACCCGTCCACAAGGGCCAAAGCGTGGCAAAAATGGTAGAAGCACACTTAACGGACGAAACCATTCATCCCACTACTTTAATCCATTTGAAAGATATTTTCCCCATTTTTTAAACTAATAGCCATGCCGTCAGCCGGCATGGAGGTGGACTTGCGCTTAAATGCACAACGAAGACCAAACTTGAAGTATTTAGTATTCACAACTGAATAACTTCAAAAAAGAATCATAACTAATTTAATTTAAAACTTAGACAAACGTAGGCGGGGATTTGACAAAAGGTATCCAGGATTGGCTCATAAAACAACAGCTGGACCCTACTGCTGGCGCTAAGACGCCCGAGCGTCGGCGACAGGAAGATTAAAGCGAATAAAGAATGTGTTCCAGACTTAGACAGTCACAACGCAGGATGAAACCATCGTACAGCGCTCCGCCGACTGTTCTTTTTCCCAAAATTTTAATTTTTTCAACTTCGTCGTTTTCTGCGCACATTGTATCTTATACCGTGTGTCCTTCTGGAACTCGCTATTATCCCTCAGTGGGTGTGTCCCCTTTCAGCTTCTTTTTTTCAGTTTCCTTTTTACTTCCATTCCGAGAAATTTTCGTTCTTTAAACCAGAAAGTCCGTGCTGTTGATTGGAACACTTAAGATTCAACTTTCAATACAAATTAAAAATTATACCAAACACCAATGTTTTGAGAATGTCAAATCTTATTCTGCATATTTATTTACAATATTGAGTGGCTGCCGTCCATCGCTACAACCCATATGAACTGAATTCGCTGCATTATTAAGTTGCGTCCAACGTCATGAACATTAGAAGAAAATATTCAAGTCGCTTTACTTCCGTTGTACATCTATTTAACGGCTCAACGTCGCTATTAACGTTGATAATGTATGCCGCTTCTGATATTTTGAACTCGTCCATTTAGCATGCGGACATGTCTACCCCACGACACACCTACCCCACTCGATCCGACACTCCTACCCCGACATACCTACCCCACTCGATCCGACATACCTACCCCCGACAGACCTACCCCACTACGTTCAAAAGGACGACACACCTACCCCACCCCATATAAAATACCGACACACCTACCCCACTTAAAAATTTTTTTTTGTTATTTACCCGACACACCTACCCCACTCCATTTTTTTTAAAATTACGCGACTTATGTACCCCACTTTAACCTTTTTGAAAAAGTTTCGCCATAATCTGCTTTGCTCGTCGAATGTACAATAGCTGTTATCGAATACAATGAATGCATAAACGTTCTGTCAATCTTTTAATGGTGTATCGGTTAGTCGTTGAACAATTGTTCAATCGGGTACCATCCCGAAACTGGTAAGAAGTTTGAGAATTTTTAAACATGGGCGATTAAGTTTTTTGGACATCAAGTTATATGCTTTAGATTAATTCAAGTTAGATAACTCCAAGTCTCAGTCTCACCAATGAATCATATACTATAATCGTCGGCCAAAACACACGCCGGGCGGCGATTTTGTTTTTCAATCGATCGGTAAGGGGAATATATGTTTTAAGACGGCATTGTTTGCGGATGATAAAGTTGGTGGGCTATTTTCTAGCTACTTGCTAGCGGTGCGCGGGGTATTATGTAATCATCAAGGGACCGTCCTTGAAGTCTTCTTCCGTGCCGAACGGAACCCCTCGTCCGCCTTTGTTCATCTGTCGGCGGCTCGGCGCTGACCTTGCTTCCGAAATTACGGAAAGGGTTACGTCTTCTTTCCTATTGGCGCTTCCGGACGTCTGAGAAGTGGAAAACAATATATAAAGCAATGCAATTTCACACTCAGCAATCATTTCCATTATTCAGCGCGAGCCTATTGACCACAAATTCCAGAATCTCCAGTCTAATTTTGATAGTGTTTCTTTTCAGTTTTCATTTTCTTTTTTCTTATATTGCAATTTTTATTCGTGTTTTTTTTTACTTTCACACTCAAGTAAGTTCTAGTTTTTAAACTCGTTTATTTGTTTTTTTATTTGTCCGTTCATTGTTTTTTTTTTGCGAGTCTTTCTCTGTCTTTTATTTTAGTTCTACCATGGAAGTTCTCCTCCGGAAGCTCCCAGGACAGAAAAAAGGAGGTTTCTTCTACGCTTCGAGTCAAAACTACACCTATCATCGATACAAGGCCACGTAAGCGTGACTTTTCTAATCATAATTTTAATTTATGCCTATATAAGTAATATATTCCTGAATTAGAACAAAAACTGTATCCTTCCGCTGTCGCCAGTACGAGTCGCTGAGTTGCATGGCTCGAGTGACGTTTAGCGACGGAAAATACATGACAAATGGCGTTCACCATGTACATCTCGATGAAGCTGAAGAAATAAAGAGGGTCGCTGCCGTTAATGAATGCGTCTTACAAGCTGGGCAACAACGGGGGCAGCTCAAAAGAATTTTTGAGAACGTCCGTGAAAAGTAAATATAATCTTGAACAAAGTTTGGTTGTTTTTCATTTTCGGTTCCATTTCTACAATATTTCCGTTTCTTTAGCCATCCGGATGCTGATGTCGTATATAACGCGGCCTTAGAAAGAAGAATGCAGCGGGAAAAGCGAGCTAACCAGCCAGCTATACCTCAATCCGTAGAAGAAGCCGAACAAATCCTACGCGAGTTTCCGGAATACAAGTATATAATTAAGGTTCAAATACAAATATTTTGATTGAGTTAATTAACTCATTATTTTATAGTATGACACTGGATGGTTCGGCAACATTTTTTCGTGGGAGAGTTTCAACACCCACCGGATCGGCGCTCGTTTTTGTCTCGCCAACCGTCATAAGTCACATCCGTATTACGAAGACGATTTTAGGCGACGGAACTTTCTTTGCTGTTCCTGGCCTATTCTATCAGATGTTTACTCTTCATTTAAAGGCCTTCATCCACGTAAGATCACTTTTTGCTATTGATGGTATTTTTTTATTATTATTGTCTAAATTGTTAACTTCTCTTAAACAGGCATTCCCCATAGCCTATGTACTTATGACCGAAAAAACACAGGCCCTTTACAGTCAGGTCATGCAGCGGATTCTGCAGATAGCGGAAGAAGAGGTTCCAGGCGATCAGTTCTCCATTACACTTATGATATCGGACTTTGAGGATGTGATTCTAAACTGTATGCAAGCATCATTTCCGACCGGTCGTTGCCGAGGATGTTGGTTTCATTATGGACAGGTAATTAATTAATTAATACTTTTTTTTTCTTTTTCTCGATCTAACGCCTTGTTGTCTGTTAGGCTATTTATAGATACGCATGTAAGGAGGGGCTTGGGGCAGCGTATCTAGCCGGCGGTGTTGTCCGGACGATTATAAAAATGCTGATCGCATTGGCGCTTTTACCTGCCCCACGTATTTATGAAGCGTTTCAGGTAGCTACAAGTAAATTGTAATAAGGTTGCAACTTTATAAAGCTTTCTTTCTTTAGATTATCAAGGAAGAAAATGCCGCCGCTCTCTTGCAGGAAACGCCAGAGGTTCAGAGAGGGATCGCTGCTTTATACACCTATTACGGCGGCTATTGGCTTGGCACACAAGGAGCAGAAAAAATCAGTGTATACGGCGACAAAGACCGCACTAACAATCTCGTGGAAGCCTTTAATCGGTGGTTCAATGCCAGATGTGTTATACCCAAAAATAACTTCTGGGATTTCGTTTGTAAGTCAAACATATTTTAAAATTTTTAAATAGTATTATAACTATTTTTGTTTTTAGCTCATTTGCAGCACACGGATTCCAACAATTCCAAAGATTTCCTGGCAGCGAAAAATGGACGGAGAATTAAACGACCTACACCGCCGAAACAGAAACGCCAAAATTCAGAAATCGCCCGCATTAAAGGTTTATTCGATTCTGGAGAAATCGGTATTTTTGAATTTCTCCAGATGACGTCTGGACATTTCGAGCCCGCGCGAGTACGTTTTAATTTATCAAACAATTCACACAATTTTTCTTTCCGATTCACAATAATTGTCATTTTTTAAAATTCAGGATGAACTAGTGCAAGAGCCACCAGTCGTCAACAATGAAAACGCTGACCCATTGGATGAGGCGCCCGTGTCACCCCCACGTAGACGAAGTAATGTAGCTGGGCGTCCGGCAGGCGTCGACATCAGAATAAGGCAACTCCCTGATCAAAATGTCGCTGTTCCACCGAATATAGCCGACGACCACGTAGTTGCTGTGATCGAGGCAGTTGCCACCTTTGGCTTCGTCCCTGAAGCTCATGAAAATCCGGCGGCTGATGAAGCTTTACCTCAGGCCCCCCCAATCGCGACGGCTGACGCTCTACCACCGATCGACCCAGTACCTATGGCGGACGTTCGACAACCAGTTGACCCAGTCGCCGCGGATCAGGAGCCTAACGCCAATCCACCGGGTGATGATGTCGAAGCTCTGGCCAACTTAGCGGACGTCGATCAGTTTGCCGATGCTGGTGTACTTGACGTCCAGCCTGAGCTTCCAGCCCCTGCAGAATCAGCCACGACTGATGATCAGCCTCAACAACGTCGTGGGCAACGCATTCGTCAGCTTCCACCTCTTTTGCGACCCGATGGTGATGCCCCTGCTCTGCCTATTGTATCTCAACGTGGTCGTCAACGTGGGCGGGGTCGTAGCGCCCAACGCCATTGATTTCTTTTCTCATACATGTGTTTAATTTTCCTTTTTTCTTATTTTCTTTATTTTCGTCCTTGTTTGACAGCTCTCTAAATCTCTTTGGCAGCCGTAGGCTGGAGGAGAGGTTTAGAGATGTTTATACGATTGTCAACTTAGTGTGAATAAAATTTTTTAAACTTTCAACACTTAACTGATAATTTAATTTTTGGAGTGGGGTAGGTGTGTCGGGTAAATAACAAGAAAAAAATTTTAAGTGGGGTAGGTGTGTCGGTATTTTATATGGGGTGGGGTAGGTGTGTCGTCCTTTTGAACGTAGTGGGGTAGGTCTGTCGGGGGTAGGTATGTCGGATCGAGTGGGGTAGGTATGTCGGGGTAGGAGTGTCGGATCGAGTGGGGTAGGTGTGTCGTGGGGTAGACATGTCCGCATGCCGTCCATTTTAAACGCACACACCATCTGTAGTAGAAATGAATTCGCCCTATCCAGCTAGTTTATCCCGTTGTTCAAACGAAATTTTAGTGAATCACATTGTTGCTTCAACCTCTTTAAATATTTACGATCTTAAAAACCTATGCATTACTTGCGAACGTTTTAATGATATCATTAGAGGTAGTCAAGCTTTGTGGAGACAGAAGTTTCTCCAATAGTAACTTAGAACTTGTATTCTATTCGTTCCATAATCATATTTCATTGCATGACTTTTGGACTTAGATGGCCAACGTTATCCAACAAACTGGCTGACATGCACAAATGTTGCTGGAGGAGTATTTCCCAACTCCGTTCCAATGTCGACAGCCAAATACTGGAACTTGTGCACCATTCCATCCCAAACTACTATCCGGTTGGTCATATTCACTCAACGACCTTGGAAGCCATGTGCCTCAAAGACTTTCCAATCCCTATCTTTATTGATGACGCAACTCTTCCAGCTGTTAATGAAGATTTGTAAGTAACTAAGTCCTTTTAACAACATATTATGGACTAGCATGTCACATAAAAATATTACACTCTTTTTAAAGGTCTCAAAAATACTACAAGAACCAAATTTACCAATATGTTCAGGAGCTTCAAGAAAAAATCGCAAAGCGTGGTTTACCTATCTAGACCCTTGCTCAGCAAACCAACAAAAACTCAAAACTGTTTCGCTATTTGGTGATTGGTTCCGTCTCGTTTATTACGACAAGTTGAATTCCGGAGATAGCAAAATGATTGAATTAGGTCAATTAGCAAACGCCATAGCGGTTGAAGCTGCCAAACGCGGCATTCCTTGTTATTCATCGTTCCCCGTTAACACGGTCGAAATGCAAAAGAATATGGCTAGCTGTGTTTTAGATATATGTTCGGACACATTCGTCTTCTCTTTGAAAAATATCAAGAATTATGTCATCTATTGGGAACCGGATTTTGCGAAGTATTTTCTGATAGACAAGGTGAATTCCGTGAAACTTTCTAATTTACAATTTCTACCATTTAAATCGCTTTCAATCTCCAATCACTTTCATGGCCCGATTTCAGGTAATCGCAAATAAAACAGGTGTCCCCATTCTAGTGGCCGTCGCCATAATGGAACTGTTTTCTCACTTTGGAATCGACAGTGAACTCGTCAAAGCTAAAATCGGTACAGCGGAACACTACTACATTCACGGCACCCATCAACAAGTTGATTTAATTTTTTTACGGAACAAAACTAGTTGCCCTTGCAAATACCTTTTTTTTTTAAAGAAAATCGCCAGTAACTCTCAACTACTACAATATCCATACTAAGGAACAAAGCGCCAACCTCCAAAGAGATTTGAAATTTACTAGAATGTCCGACATTAAAATCATTCTAACCAATTTGAAACAATTGGATGTCTTGTTACAAAGTGCTGTAGAAGACGATCACCACCAATTTTATATTGACATTGGATACATCCTCTCCAACAACTACGAATCGCTACGTCAACATTTCAGAATGCTGCAATCGATTCTAACTCGGGGAGAATTGGATGCAGTGAGCCAATTCGCTACATTGGCAGCCAAAACTGGAGAACATTTGGACGAAGCCTTAAACATGATTTCAGTAACGAGCGTTAAAAAATATCTCTATTTTTACTTCATCCGTGCGCTAACATTTTAAAAATAAATTCTAGCCGAGGTTAACACTTTTAACCCCTCAATTGAACCAGTGTATAAAATAAAGAAAAAAATGACTGATGCGCTACGAATGGTAATTCTTTCCCTACCACAAACTCATTACCATCCCGACACTTTATGTAACTTTTTTTTTATTTCACACAATTTAGAGGAACAGGATTTTTCATCGAAGAACAGATGAAATAGTATTTGCAGTCGGCATGCTAGTCACCATCACATTTCCTCAGTATGGTTTACCCGAATATATATGGGCTCCATTAATGGCGTGATAATATCTTGGGACCACACATTTCAAACTGATTGTGTGCCAGACTATCGTACTCATATTCCAGGACCATACTATCGGATATTAACATCAGAAAATGGTGAATATTATGTTCCTCAAAGTAAGTCCATTTCCAAGCGGAAAAAGATGCCAACAATTTTCACAGCATTTATTTATGAATTTCATACATTTATTACAGGTTGCTTAAATGTCGTTACCAATTGTGAGATTGTTCAGAACAGCCGCTTGAGCATTTTTTTCAGTCATTATAACGGAAGTTATTACGTGCCGAACAGAATCCTCAATATGGAATTCCCTGATGATCAACTCTTCATACAACGATTTGTTTCTACTGTCAACGGCCCTCCTCGTCGCCCGTCGTAGTTTATTTCGTCAAGAGACTTTCATCATAACTTCCTCACATTGATTACGATACAATGTCAGCTAAATAAATCAGCAATGGGGAAAAAATGTTGACAATTATATTGATTTCAATTACGAGGAATGATATCCTTTTTTAACGCAGATCCTCTTTTTAACACTGATGTTTACATCGAACTATCGAAGAACTATTGTGATACTCGGGATCACTAAATAAAGGCTCGAGACTAAGGTGGGAATAGTCTGTATTGTGATCACTTGATAGAGATACAACATAAGTATGGCTCTAGAACTTCTAGCTTACACGCAGGTAAGCTAGTCGTTTAAATACATCTATTATGTCGACGTGGCGATGAGCTGGCGTTCATCTGGCGATGACGTGGATCTCACTGGCCTTGAGATATTGAGGCCACAAGTGTTCGTATAGCTCCCACTAGTTCCTGTCGGAGCGAATGGTTAGTTGGGAGCTGCAGGTGGCTGAACACTTGTAGATGCTGTCCTTGGATGTTGGACACGCCATCACGCCGAGTCACTGTCTTTGGCTTAGGACAGGTTATTCCCTCCAGGACGGACTGTCACACTATCGGCTACGTTTCATTATATTGAGTGATGCGACGACATCTATTAATTCCCCACAAATATTACAATTCTGATGTCAAGAAAACTTTTAAGCAATTATCATGGAGTATGTCATACTTCATGCTATTATTTAGGAAATCAAGCAATTTCCTACATTTACTATTTACAACTGATGCACACGTAAACTCAACCTAATAGTAGTACCATACCTACCTAATAGTACCATTCTACTTCACAGAAACCCTGGTGGTACCTTCCAAAGCGGCGCGCTTTGGCCATAGTAAAGCTTTTTTTTGTTCAGTTTTGGGGTAAAAAATTGAATTGATTAACTTTTTCCCACTTTAAATCGAGAAAATCGTGAAAATCCCTATCTCTTCCGTGTTAATTTACTACACACAATGGCTACCGACCCAAACAATTGACATGCGCCATCCGTATTGAAACTCCTATATTATCGTCGGCAACAAAATTTATTAACTTTCAAGAAAACGATCAGCATTTAATAAGTTTCATCAAACGAATTCCTTCAATTGCAACAACTGCTTCGTGTTAAAAACGTTTACCGTCGTTATGATACACGTATTACATTATTGAGCTGTACCTATTTCCATTATTGTAACATCGCGTTACGTCCAATAAGCAATTAGCAGTTCTAACCCCATACCCTCCGGGAACCTCGCGACGTAAAGCCGCTTGACACAAAATCAATTTTACCGCGTCTTTTTTTAATTTTAGTTTTTTTTCACGAAAGTAGGCCGATCGTTGCGAACCCCCTTCTCTTTCGATTACACAAAAGTGTCAAACGAAAAACTCGAAATTTCGAGTTTAAACAATATCATTTAAAATTCTGCTGTGTTTGGATTATAAATTTTGGTAAATTTACTTAGGTTTATAAATAGCTTAAAAATAACAGCTCAATCATGAACAATTATCGATCGATAGACTCATGCCCTTGAGGCACATAACTAAATTAGTATATACTAGTACCACAAGATGGGGATGACACTTGACAGTTCGAGGTAAAACGCAGAAAACAGAAACAGAAAACAGAAAGATAAAATACAGAAATCGAACCACAGAAACCGCCCGATGCTGAAATAGAATTCTGAAAAACATCGGAGCATAGGAATTTTCCCTTATTAAGCCCAAATTTCCCTCAAAATTTTCTCCATGGGTTTTATTTTTTTTTTTAAATCGAGTTTCTGCGTTCGATTTCTGTATTTTATCTTTCTGTTTTCTGTTTCTGTTTTCTGCGTTTTACCGACACCCAGTTTTTCAAGATAGTTCTGATTAGGAACGGATTGTCGAGGGTTTGTGAGATTTATAGTGGTTCGTGTAGCAGAACATTTCTACTCTGAAATGAAGAAGTAAAAGTTAATGCCAGATTTTGTTTGTCCGTAGATTGATGGATTGAGAGACGTGCTTGACGTGCCGAGCATAATAACAAGTGGAAGATGGAACGTCATTTCAGCCAAATGACCGCCATCGGTCGCCCCTTCCAGTTGGGTGACTTGTACGATTACCACAGTGACCACATCCTCACAGGTAGAACAAACATAACAACAGTTTTTTCAGGCATTCTAAAAATGGTGACACCGTGACAATGTGTTGAGAAATGCATATATTTTAAGGAAGTTAACATTCGCAAGATTTTACAGTCCCTGTTTGCCACTTTGCTGCTGTAGGGAGTTGTTCAACAACTTCAATTTTCCTATCCCTGCTTGTTATTGTCTTTTTAGGACATGATGCCATTTCCAAATTTACAGTTACTCTTATATACCCATTTTTTTTGTATTGAACTTGACATGATTTGTTTGGTTACTTATTATTTCTTCACACATCATTCCAGAATGCCGACTTGGATGGGAACCGTCCGATTTGCCAACGGCCATTTCAGTCGTCAACGAGTTTCAGCTGAAGATATTGACTTGCTTGAACACTGAATCCTGGAAGAAATGGGAACACATGGGCCTTAACGAACACCTTCAGGCCAGCACCGTGAGTGGCCTCATCGACAAATTCAAAGGAGCCAGCCACTACCTTACCGACCGATCGAGCCCTACAGAAGCCTCTCGAACCCTCGTTTGCCGCACAATCTCCAGGACAGAACGTCTAGATTTGCCAACTCTTCTCAACCATAACGTTCCAGCTATTCCAGTGGACGGAACTCTACCCAAAGCCACTCACGTCGTCGTGGGCATCCTCTACGGGGCTGAAATTTATTGCATTTTGGCGCAGGATATCAACGAGGACGACGAAGGTGCTCGAGAAGAGGCCGAAGAGAACCTGTCCAAGATATCGGCCAAGATGGAAAACGCTTTAGAAGACAATCAAGATGTCGCCGAATTCAGGGAGCTGTTCGACAAGAAGGAGAAATTGCTCATCAGCCGTTTGCAATGTCGAATTTACGCTGATCTTCAAGCTCAACCTGTCAAAGAGTGTGGCGTCTTTGAGGCTTACAAACACTGCCTGAAACTCATCGAGAAAATCAAGACGGACGACGTCGGAGAGAGTAAATCTGTGCCGATAAACATTATTCTCTGTTCTGTAAAAGCCATTGTAGGTACAACTGGGGGACTAGGGAAGATGTTCGAGTACCGTGACGTCGACGGCGATCTGGTAGTGAGACTTTGCCGCATCTGGAACGAGTTGGAGAAAGTCGTCGCCAAAACGGATGCCGTCCGCGCCATTTCCAAAAAAGCCAGTCGCGTTTCTCTCCGACAGTTTGGCGAAGTTGTCTGTCAGTTTCAACATCTTTTGAAGGAAAACTGGAAGGAAGGCATTGTGAAATCCCGCCAAACCCAAGACGGAGAAGAGGACTTGGAAAAGTCTGCCAAAATCGCCGAGCGTCATCCGCTTTTCAAACCTTCGAGACTGGAACGATGGCTCAGCTACAAGAAGGCCGAGATGGAGATGGCTGCAAAAATGGCCAACATCGATGGAATCACCGTCTTGGCCAGCAAATCGGAGCTAGAGAAGGAACTGGCCGAATCTTTTGACAAGAAATTCTCTTTGGTCCTCACCATTCCGCCACTGGACGAACGGACCAACGAAATCCTCCGATTGATGAAGATTTGCGTCGAAAATGTCGAGATGTTGTTGGCTGGCGAAGGCGGTGAGGCCGACTCTGCTGATGAAGAAGACGAACTCCCTTGGCACGTGATCCGCCGGAAGCGAAAGCAAGTGCTGGACAAGATCCGCGAGTTGTCCGACTATGTTGAGAAGAACAAGCATTTAGAGAAACAAGTCCAGTTCTTTGTGATGTTCGGCGAAAGCGGTAAGAGATTCGGATGCCGTTATTCCGTCTACCAATCGGAAACTTTGCTCAAGGACGACTTGGTGCGACTGCCCGGCCCACCAACTGGATTGCGGACTCGGTCCGCTCCTTCGGCCATCCGCCTTTTGTGGGACTATGAAGATTACGGATGGCCTTGTCATTTTGTAGTCCAGTATCGATTGAAAGATGACTTGGATGCCACTTGGAAGCAGCAGAAGACGTCCAAGCCGGGCGAGACTCAGTCCATCATCAAATGCGGACAAGGATCGGTGTTGGAGGTTCGAGTGGCGGCGGAGACTTGCGTCGGTCTGGGCGAGTTCAGCGACATCGTCGACACGGAATCTGCTCTCGACGGAATCGAAGAAACTGAGCCGTTGGAGAAGAAGTTACAGCCTCCGACCGACATCAAGTTAAAGATAATAAGGCAAACGACGGCCGAGCTGGTATGGTCGCCACCGCATCAGGAAAGTATCCCTAGTGTTTCGTCTTACCGCATTCGCTACTGGCGGAACGGACAAGCTTCTTCAGTGCGTGAAATCCAAATCGAGTCGAATGAGACGAGTTGCCTTCTGGATCAGCTTCAACCCGGTGTGACTTATTTGGCAAACATCTACGCCATCTCCAATGATGGACTAGAAACGAGTGGACCGAGTGAAACTGCCGAATGGACGACGCTAGTCAATGGTCATAGCAGTTATCCTGCCGGTCAACAACCAGATGGGCTGCCGTCGTATCGGTCCCCTTGGACGTTGACTTCATCTCAATTACTTTCAACTTTAAAAGTCTTCGCCTTTGACTCGGTCCAGTGTTTGGACAAGGTAAATAGGGGAGAAATGTAGATAGGCTACTTACATTTCATCTAATTCTCGTGTTTTTATTGTTTTTACTCGCAAAGCTGTGGGGAAAAACATTCGACACTAAGATACAACTTACCCGAATAATATTTGTATTGTCATTGGCATCGGAAGTGTTCAAGTTTACCAAACGGAAAAAAGAAAACGTCAACATGCCTTGGGTATTGAAGTGTTTAGTTTTGAAGTTTGTCCTTGTAAACTTTGTGGGCAGACTGACTGCCACTGTCATGATCATCTTTCGCAAGCATGTTGAAATTGCCTGCGCTCTCCTCTTCGGTATTCTTTGCATGCAGGTAAAGTCCTACTTTTTTAAACGTCTGATATATTGATTAGCGTCTTGAAACTGTTGGATTACTAGGTCGCTTATGGTTACCTGCAAACTTTGGTTTCGACAGTCGTCTGGACCGGCTTTCAGTCCGATAATGTAACCAGGGAAATCTTGTATATTCTGTTTATTCTCGCCGAACACAGGCTCGATTGGAGAACTTATTTATTAAGGAACTCTAGCCTAATAAGAGAAGACAAAGCACCAAAGAGCCAGCTCCAGCTGACTGCCAGAGTCCTTTTGCTTTTCGCTTTCGTTACTTTTCAACGAATGGAGTTCTCATTCTTTTACGTATGCTTGTTTTTATATTACCTTAAACACATTCTGCTGCTATTTAAACTCTTTTACTTTTATAAGGTTTTCCAAAATTTCGTTGCATCTTTGCTGATGCTTTTCATCACTATCGATTACAAGACGGAAACGTCTGCCTGGATCTTGACGGCGTGGGTATTTTTCTACCATGTCTACCTTTGGTCAGACTGGTGGTTCATTCTTTTTCGCTGCTTCGTGATTCCCTACTTTATCAATGACGGAGAGCAAGCGAAAAGCCAAGAGAAAATAATCAGTGGAAAATTCTTTTATGAAATTTGGCTGGAATCTGTGAAGCTGGGAAAACAGGCGCTGAGACTAGTGGAACCGATTATACCTGCATTGGCGAAATTATGCGCCTTGTCTACCTTCATAGAAGACGGGTGGCGTTTGTTCCGTGATTGGGACGAGGAGACGGAACACTTGGCTTACGGCGATTGGCAATTCAGCATGTTTCTAGCAACATTGCTTATAAACGTCAACTTGTTTGGCCAATTGGCTGGTGCATTCATGATCCTCTTACGTTGGAAAATGGACGTTGCCTGCGCCATTCTCTTCGCTATTATTTGTCTCAAGGTATTATTAGCTTATCCATAATTAGTTTTAGAATTAACTTTAATTAAATTAATGATTATTGCAGATTGTCGTGTCGGATCTTACAGAAGTTATATTTTTATATTTGAGTATCGTCGGAGTTATCTTGCTCCTCTTGGCTGAAACTGCACGACAGGGCAACCCCGTATTCGGTTGTGCCGTTTCTACTCATTACCTCCAGCTTGCGGGAAGAATCCTGTTTGTACCCCTTTTTATTTATTCGATGATACCGGACACCGATGGTTTTCGCTACATTGAAGTACGGTACCACTTTTCTGTTCCATTGTGTTTCATTTTTGAAATAATATCTTTGGCATTTTGTTCGTAAAGGTTTTCTTCAACGTTTTCTTTTATATCGTGGGGTCCGTTCTGATGCTGTTCGTCGCCCTGGGTTACAAGACTAGATTGTCGGCTTCGATTTTGGGTACCTTGCTCGTGTTGTACAACTTTTACGCCAATTGCTGGTGGACTGTTGTTGACGAAACGCGCGATTATCGGCAATATGAGTTCTTCCAGGTAAACGCAATCTTTATTGATGTTGTTAGTGTTACAGTATTCATTTTCAAATTTCTTGCGATACGCACTTGAGGTTCTCTCTATCGTTGGCGGATTGATGCTGCTCGCCTCATTGGGTCCTGGAAACATTTCAGTGGACCAATACTTGAAGGAACGGAAACCACCCACTCATTTGGATTGAGGTTCACGAATAATCCAACAGTAGAAGCCGTGTACGTCGATGATGAAAGGCTAAGTCGTGTTGAAGCTATCCTCGGGCTATTGCGTTATTAGCTGTGTTGTCCACATCTACTCAAGTTTCCTTTTTTTAAATATCGTCTAATGTATATAAGATTTATATTTTTCCCTATTTTCGAATAGTACTGTAATTATCATGAAATCTATTATACCAATAATCAATCATTGTCCACTAAGTACTAAGGATAATTTAAAACTCGTATTCATCAAATGGAAGCGCTGGCTTTTTAAAAATTACCTTATAAAGGCGGGTAAAAAATGTTTTAACTTTATGTTTATTTACCAGCCATCTCAACTCTAAGGTTTGTTACAAAATTATCTAGGCTATTTATCATATGGTATGCACCTACATCTTTTGGGGTTTAGGTTTTTAATAAGATTTCATACAATGTTTACAAGATTATATTTTTCCCGATATGTGAACAATGTCATTGTGCGCCATTTATTTGTCCCAGTTTTTCCCACTGAGTCTTGAATATAATTATGAGAAAGAAATCGCGGGAAAGAAATTGCAATGCTAATTATCAATTCTATTATAAATTTCTATTAAAATAAATGAAAACATGAAGTTCTCATGAATTAGTAAAGATGTCTGCCTCAAGACCTTCTTTTTTTATGCTTTTTTTACTTTTGTTACTTTTGGTAATCTTCTGAGCCAAACGGCTTTGTGTTCCTGAATGAAGGCGCGTTCTCGATAGTGAATTCGTTGCGAATCTGAATTTGTCTGAGCCTACCCATACCTTTCACACCGCCTTCGGGCGTGGGGTGAACACCTTGCATATCGTGTCGCACCAAGTCACTTTTCGCGACTGTTTTTACTTGTGCTGTCTCGGTATAAACCGGCTGCAGATCTTCGAGCTCTGCCAACAACTCCTCCGCGCCCCGTTTCGTCTCTTGTCTTTCTTCTGGTCCCTGGACTCTGGCGTCCCCCCTCTCGTTTCCTCCATCGTCGTCGTCGTCAAACAAAAAGGGCGACCCGATAAATTTCAGGGTTTTAGTGCCGACACTCTGGATGACTCGCTCCATCTCGCTCTGCAGATAAAGTTTGACCCAGCTGGCTCTCTATACCGCGTCGACGATGTGTTTCAAGACGTTGTCTTCCATTTTCTTTTCCATTTCGTCTTTGAAGGCTTCGAATTCTTTCGATTCTTTCTCTTCAGTCTCTAACGAGCTTACCATTTCCGCTTTCTTCTCGCCAGCAGTCACCGCAGCGGCTTCCGCGTTCTGGTTCTCGACATTGAGGGTCTCGGCGGCCAATTTCCTGTTGACGTTGGCGACGTATTCCGGCCCGTGGGCAATCAGAGAAACCATTTCCGTTCCCGTCGTCAGCCATTTGATGGCTGTTGCAGCTTTGCCCACGAGATCGGCGATTTTTTCGGCACTTTCCATCGCGTCAAAGGCGCCATTCGTCAGATCGAAGCCGGTACAAACACTTTTATCTTGAAAGGATTGGAGGCACTGACTTTCCATTTGTCTGTGCTGCCCTCCGACGATTTGACTCGCCTCTGCAAAACAGGTGTACATCGAGTTGCCAAGTGACGACGCTTTTCCGCCCAACTCCTTCAGCCAAATAGAATGCAGCTCCTCCTTATTGTCGGAGACGAGCGCTGTTGCGATGAGCGTCTTGATGTCGGCAATAAGAGATCGGCCGGCTGATTTCATCTGCTTCCAGATGACGTCCATGGCTTTGCGCGTTTCCTTCAACGCCGAAGAGAAAACGCGACTCAGGACGTTATCTCTGACGAAGGCCAGGACTTTGTCCAGGATGTCCTCCTTCAGATATGCCAGACCCTTGTCGATCGCTAGTGATGTCAGGGCCGTTTGAACGGCCTTGCCCACTTTGGTCAGCACTCGTTTACCGACGGCCCGCATTGCAGCCCAAGCGGTTTGAGATTTTTGTAACAACCGAGCAGATTGAAGGGCCGATTTGGTGCAAGTTAGGAAGGATCCGATGCCTGCCGACAAAGTGCTCATGGTGACGCTCCACATTTTGTGTGCTTTGTAGGCCTTCCAGGAAAACGTGCCCGACAGGCCGCTCATAATGGTGAAGATAGTGTTGTCCGACACCTTCGCCGATAATAGAGTTCCCAATCGAGGTGAGAAAGCCGCCCGAGAAGAATATGGTGGCGGCTCCGAGGGCGATTTGCGCCACGCCCATCATGGCCACTGCGAAAGCCCTCCAGCAGTCCCACCAGGATTTGTTCTCTTTGAGGACGAAAACATTTTCAAAGAGTTGGTTCACAAAATCTTCCACTTCCGATGATGGATACTTGTGGGGAAAATAGCTGCCTAGATGTCGGAATGAGGCGGAAAGGGTCGACATCGTCTTGAACTGGCCGGTGGAACTGGTGAAAGCTGACGTCACTTGGTCGACAAACGCGTCCAGTTGTTGTTTTTTCTTGTGCTGCATCCACCATTCCTTGACTTTAGTTTTGTTCTCTTCGCCGTACTCTTTCAACTTGCCAGTATTGACCAAATCGACAACAAATCTAATGGGATTATTCACAAATGTCGCATTTAAAAGCAAAAAAGTGGTTTCATTTATTTTGAAAATTATTCATCAGGTTGTGACGAAACGTTGGTTTAAATTAAGTCCATGGTTTGAATCGGGTACATTTTGTATCTCTTCATTCCCTTGGTCGAACTGACGGTTTTCAAAATTCATATTAATTTATTCAGAAAACAAAGTTGCAGGCGTATCTTTCCCCATCTAATAATTTTTAATCCATCTGATGAACGCTGAAACATGCCACAAAATGTCCAAATATAAACTAAATTTGATAGTTTAACATTTAAAAAGCCTATGAAAAGGGGTGTTTAGATTATTTCAAAATTATTCATCGGCGTTTGTACACTTAACTTGGTTTAAAGTCCTTTTAGATTATTGTATGTTAGTTTGCAGAAAAAATGGGAATTGCGCCAGAAAATTCCGTAAATTCACTTAGAAAACAAATGTCCTATCTCTCCCCATGATAATTTGATAAAATTAACACAAACAATGTCGAACAAACAGTAATAGCATACTAGACTGCATATAAATTATTTATTTGATAAAATGGAACACAAACAATGTCGCAAAACTGCATATAAAACTGCGCTGCATATCCACTTCTCTTTTACACGTCTCATTCCGTGTCAACTATTTTTTTTACAAAAGAGACTGGGTCAGCCAGCTTACTCGTTTAACAGTAATGGTCATCATCTGAGTAGAACATTTAGAGTTACTTGCACAACGGGCGTGGTTATCCCGACTCAGTTTGTTCATGATGGTATATAGTCAACCAGAGGCAAGACTCTGATCTCCACATGACGGACTATATTCCAAACTCTCCGACCATTACCGCACAGTATACGACCGGTGTCGATTTACAAGAGCTTCAGCCATATTTCGACCACAACCTCATATTAAGCATAGACGACCTCAACCACGAGACCATTTCTGCTCTAATATATGTTATAAATTCAAAATATATTTATAGCGTTCACTGAAGTGACGATAAGTGACTAGTGTTGTTTGCGGTTAGGTTTTAGCTTTTGTTCACGGGATTTCTATACTTTCAACGTACAACTAATTTCAATAAATGAACTTTGTGATAAATTTTATTAACTTATTAATAGATTCATGTAGAAACTCAATGGAAAGAATTTTTCATTAAATAATTGAAATTCACGCCCACGCAGTTTGTTCATCTACCGGGAAAGTGTAGGGAATTTCAAGGCATTATATATTTTATTATAATTGAGGAATAACGTTCGAAATCCATCATATATAGTTAAAAGTGATGGTTTCTAACATAATTCAGTTAATATTAATGATAAATATACCAAAAGTAGCTTTCAGTTCGATTTTATAGTAGAGCGTGAGCATGCAGCAGTAGGCTATAGAGCCGGATGACGGCTGTGTTGTGTACGTACGAACTGGCACCCAGCTTTAAACGGGCATAGTAATCCTCACTGAACGTCTAGCATTAAAGGAAGAACGGAGATGGTCTCTATTTGGCAAACGAGGTTTAGTTGGCATTCATGTCTTCCAATTGGCTAGTTTCACTGATTTCAATAAATTGACCGAAGAACTTCTTTTGCTTGAATACCTCGTCTTGTAAACTTAATAATAGCAAAATACCCACGAAGAATAATACCAACCAGTCAATTTTATAGTGAAAACGGGCAGCCAACGTTCCTGTCATATAAAATTTCATCCCGTCGATGATGAATAAATTATCGACGCTAATAACACTGTCTGATAATGGTTTACTTCTCTCTGACCAAATTGGACGACAACTCGTATTTCTTCTCCCGCATCCGGCGTTGGATCTCTTTATGTACGCGCTCGTCTTTGAGCGCAGCAAACAGGGGATTGGTGTTGTCACGCGACAATCGAGTCCTTCACACGGCTGAACATTAGTGATGGAATTTCTGGTGAATTCACCGACTACCAAGGCAACGAGAAAACGAATTGATTACAGTACCACACAATATAATTAGATCGTGTCATTTAGTCTTTTACCGCCTCCTCTTCCTTCGCGAACAGTTCGTCTTTTTGGACGACGGCAGTTATGTTCATACTGAGGAATTCTTCCTCTTCGACGAAGCTCGCTCTCCGTGTACAGTGCTAACTTCTGTACTCATCAGCATGATGGGCTTTAAATAAACACCTAAACGAAAAAAATTATTAAACTGGTTGGTTGATTCTTAGTTTTTCTCTTCAAAGGGGTAGTCTGCAAACAACAAGCTAAGAAAAAGGGTAAAGGTTCAAAGCGATTCGGAAACAACGTACGTTTACGAAAGAATTGTTTGTTTTATTATGCAACTTGCCTTGCGTTTATGAGGTAAATCTGGTCTTCGGATTTGTTCACCTTGACACCCCGCTATAATTAATATAAATATAACAGTCAATGAAGAAGATGGGGATTGAATTTCTACTTCTTAGCAAACCAAATGAAAAGTATGTCATCAACAGACCTCATCGAATGCCGGCGGAGAAGTAGCCAAAGTGAATGCGGAATCTCCATCCAGCTCCATCCAGCTTCTTGGTTTGGGACTCATCCAAAAGTAACTGATGGTTGATTTGGACGAGGTGATGGAGCGTGGACTTTGCGGTGGGTTGGTCGGTTGTAAGTTTGGTCTTGGTCGTGTCTTCTTTAGTCCTGGGCTTCCGACTCAGTTTGTCCTTTTTCGATGTAATCCGGCGGACTTGATCTGATGGCTGAGCTTTGGCCCAGCCGAGTTTTGACATTCCAGCTCAGGTTTGGTTTGTTTGCATCTTGTCTCTTCTTTAGGCTGGGCGTCTTCAAATTGATTTCACCTGGTCAGTTCGATAGTGTCAAGAACAATTCACGTTTCCCAGTCATCAGAGCGGCTTCGTTGTCCGTCTAGGCAGTGGGATCTGCTTTTTAAAAAAGGCGTTGTAAAATTTCATTAAAATTCCCGCCAAATCGAATTGTCGGCGGAATTGATAACGTACACTGATTTCGTTGGCAGTTTTAGGGGTGGCAAAGCAAACTCACTGGTAAGCGTCAGCATGACAACTTCCGCCACGGGACGGCATGAGAGAAGTGAGGGGCGTCGAAAAGATATCCATCGGGTCTGAAGTATTGAAAATTTAATCACGTCGATGATGAATGAATTATTGACAAATTGGTTTGCTCACAAGTCGGACTCGATTCAAAGATCTTCCTAGGCAGCCAGTACGATCTGGGCGCGTTGCAGCTCTTCTTCCGTCTGCGGAGACACATCCAGTTCATCCTTCGTATTCTTTCTGTTCGATTCGATCGAAAAAATATCGAAAAGTTGAAGAGCAAGTAAACGGAACGAGTGACAGACTGATAGAGCCGGATTAGGCAACAAACAGACGAAACAAAAACAAATTCGAAAAAGAAGAAAATTCTAGTTTTCAATCGAATCATCATACCGTCTTTTGGATCGTTTCCTGGTGCCCTCCTCGACGGAAGCCTTAACAGTGGTTTGACAGGCCTCTCCAGCTCAATGATGTTATCCGACCGTATCGCGATGCCATCTGACCTTGAAATCGTGTGGCCGGTTTTTTTTCTATCGAGTTGCTGAATTGACTTGACGGCTTAGACTTCCTCTCCAGCTGCTCGACTCCCTCTTTGATATCTAAATTCTACAAGTAAATTCTTCCGCTGTGAGATTAAAATGCCACATGAACACATGAGTCAAGAGAACTGTCAGAACAGAATTATTGAATTCTAATAACTAATGAGTCTAGTTTACATGTCTACGCTAGACGAATCTTGTAAAACGAGTCACAAATACACAGTACTTGTTAATTGTTAAATACTTACCAATAAATAGATTAAAATGCGTACCATGTGAATCTGACGGGACTTGGGCTGTTTTAGCTTTAGCTCGTTGCATATGGCGCTTGTGTGGATGGCGTGGTTTAGAACAGTGTAATATACATGTTGGGCTTAAGTAATTGGCGTTTGTTTTGCATGAATCGATGCGGTTTATCTTAATCTTCTTTGTTCTACATTCACATTTAATATTATATTACGTGAGTTTCCGTTTAAAACAGTTTTTCGTTACTTGATACTTGATCATTTTCTGTCGTCCGCCTATTTCGCCGTAGAGTAGTACCAACCCTACCCGCAGAAAATTCGCGCTCATGTGTCAACTTATAAACAGCAACTTATTCATCTAACTTAGTCAATTCCAGAATCTGTAAATGCTACAAGTTTTATCGAATCCTTAATACATCGAATTAGCTTTGGAATGAATCTTTTGCCTTATGACATTCCTATGTATAGGTTATTTTTTTTCCAGGTTATCTATTCTGTTTTCACTCGGTTACTTAAAAAGTACGCAATAAATACGCAAGCGCTTCGGTCATTACAGAGTCTGGCGACATCAAGACAATCTTGGATGCTCACAACAATTTGCGGCGTAGAGTTGCGAAAGGCCTCGAGGTCCGCGGAGAATCGGGACTTCAGCCGTCCGTTTCTAAAATATGGCATAGCTGGTACGTGTTCGAAAATAACAATTCATACCTCTTCGACCAGCAAATTCGTGGTTCCGTCCATTTATTTCAGCGGATGTGTTTTAGTAAGCAAAAGCAGCGGTCAATTCCGGCAGTTGTCTTCCAGCAACAGCGATTTCCGGACGCAACCACAACTTGCGCTGACACTTGCGGCCTGTAAATAAGTCGCCGACAACAAATCGTCAGCCGTTATGGCGACGACAACGGATACGACGGAACAAATCGTTCTTTCAAGATCGCGGGCGTTAACAAACCTGAGGCGCTGCTAATACAAATGTCAAAATACAAAAACAAGCGAAAAGTGTTCAGCACAAGAAACGAAAGAAAGGAAGAACGATGAAATCAACTGTTTAGATTTTGAATTTTGTGCTAAAACAATACACGCACAAGTTGGAACAATTATGAAATAAAAAGAAATTGTCTTCGAGGTTGTTGGAGTTCAATCTTCAATCCTATATTTTCATTATTTTGGAATGGCAATGGCGACCAAACGGGAAATTTCATTCCGCAGAAGATTGTTCGACGACAAGAATCTAAAAAGAGGAAATTTTAAATAATCGTCGGCAACAACACACGAAGTAGAGAGAACAAAAAGATAGTAAAGTTTTCTTTCTTTTCTACAACACTTTACCTTCCTCATGTCCGGCGAAATAACAGCTAATTTGTTAGCGGAAACGGAAGACGAGTCCGTAGTCATCCACGACAAAGAGAAACCGTTGTTTTCACAGATGTACACGTCGTGTTTACATGTGAAAATGGGTAGCCAAGTCTGTTCGATGGAGAAACGTAAAAGGGATTAATAGTATAAAAAACGGCTAACGATACTAAAAAAAGGGGGAATTAATGTTTAGATAGCGAAGATGAATGAATTGCAGAAAACAACAGCAACCGTGAAACAACAAGCAAGTGAATAAGTTAAGGATTCAATCAGCAACAGGACCCATGTGAGGAATTGTTCAACATCATCCATTGATCAATGAGTTGATTCCCACCAACAAAAACTTCCGCTAAATTATAAGTAGATTAGAATGAGGACAACCCTGGGACAACCGTAAGAATTACATTTGCAAACCCCTCAAGCTTCCCCTTTCTCCCCCAGCCTTTTCCGCGTTTTTTTTTCTGCCTCCGACGGGAAATGCTCCTGCGGATAAACGGAAGCCGGGCCGTTCCCATTTCGTTAACAAAACACCTTTTATTTTATTTCTCACCTCTGTGGACCAGATGATCAGTTCATTTCCATAATCCTCTGACGCGAGAAATAGGCCGTCGGGTGAAAACGACAGCAACCAAACGGAATTTGACTGTTTTTGAAGAAGAATTCGTTTTCTTTTTGTCTCGTCTTCTTCCAGTGGATTCAAAATGACAACAGATCCGTCCTCCAATCCGCTGAATGAGAAATAGAAATCGAATTGAATTAAACATAAAACAATTGGCAGAGAAAAGCCGCTGCAATGTCATTCCCCCTCCTCTATTTTTGAGCGTCTCAATCCCTCTCCCCCCGGTGGAGTTTTCCCTATCCCAAATGATCCCACGTCATTGATTACCAAACCAAAGTGAAGTTTTCTTTGTCTTTCCTTTCGCCGTCGATTCCTCTGCCGTTGTTCGTTTTCACGTTCTGACGCCAAGCCAAACGCTCACAATGGGAATGGACCTGCAAAGTGTGGACGGGCTGGTCGCTGTTGTCCATTGACCAAATCTGTCAGGTGAAATGAAAGAAATGGACGCCGTGAATTGAGAATTGAGGTGGGAGTTCTTTTGATCTCCAATCGGCCGATGTGGGGAGTGAAATAATGAGGGAAATTACCTTAATCCATATGTCCCATGAAGAAGAAGCCAAATATTTGGTCCTTTCGTTCCATTGCAGATCATTTATCTGATGCCGATCATTCACCAAAAAAGAATAGAAAATCGTCACCGAATGTTTCATGTCCTTCTCCCCTCCTTATTTCTACTCACTACTTCTTTATTTTCGCCGTGTTTGAATCGTTTGATGACTTGACTGCTTCCTTTATCCTCGTCGATTTCCCAGATTTCAATTTCCCCTTTTTCTAACCCGATGGCGATCTGATCCGTCGATATCCACGCGACGCTCCAGATCGTCATTTGATGTTTCAGCATCTGAAAATGATTGGCCTTTTTGGTGGTGTCTCCATTTTCTTGTGCGTCCCAAAATAACAATTCTTCCCAGCGAATCTGAAAAGAGAAAAAAGGTGAAAAAGGATGGAATAAACACGTCGACGGTGATTAGTTGCGTCAATGAAAAACGACGTGACGTGAACAGGTGAGAAAGGGATGGTCGTCCCCGCAATTTTGAGGAAACAAAAGAAAAAGAAAAAGGCGGGAATTTGGCGAGTCGACATC
The DNA here is from genome assembly GCA_022539655.2 of Ceriodaphnia dubia. Taxonomy (NCBI): domain Eukaryota; kingdom Metazoa; phylum Arthropoda; class Branchiopoda; order Diplostraca; family Daphniidae; genus Ceriodaphnia; species Ceriodaphnia dubia. Next base: position 5,179,881 of record JAKUCG020000139.1, on the reverse strand, counting down.
AAGAAGACGTGACGTCATCAACTTGGCGAGTAGCAGGTCGACATCGACATCACATTTCTTACCCAATCCCCGCCATGAAGAGTAGCCAAAACTTCTTGTCTGAATGGATTCCAGGGGATTAATTTGACCCATCCCGAATTTTTGTTCTCTTCAAAGATTTTGCGTCCACTGGGATAAGACCAGACGATGACGGTGCCATTTGTACATCCAGCGGCTAATTGGGTCCCATTCACCTTTTGTTTATTCGTTGAAGAGGAAAAAACAACAAAATTTTAGAACTAAAACGGGAGTGAGAGGCGAAAGAGAAGAGATAAATATGAAAAGCGCCATTCCCACTCACGTTCCATTCCAGTGTCATAATCCCAGATTGAGTTTGTCCTTTGAATTCCTGTTCGATTTTCCAATTGGAAAACGGAACGGATCCGTTCGCTCCTTTCAGTATCGTCACCGAAGTAAAGTCTCCTTCCAGTGTCGAACCGCGCGCAAGAACAGCGTCGGTCGGGTGGAATCGACTCCAACAAATTCTAGATATTTGCGGAAATGGTCTCTCAATCGCCTTGAATTGATCTTTAACAGAACAAGAGTTACTAAATTTGTTATCGAACAAATGTCAATTCAAATATTTAAAAGACTAAAACAGAATGAAATAGCGGCGTCTTACACAATTGTTTCTCAAGTGTTACGATGACTTCAGTCAGTGCAATTCGTTCGTCCACTTTTTTAATCATGTTTTTAATCAGGCCGTATGCAAAGTGTTCATTCGGAAGCCCTGTAGAAGAAAACGATACACGTCACTTGCGGAGAATTATGACAATTAATTTGCGATCTCATCTCGTAGTTATTTCAATAATATTTCTACTGTTTGATATTTTTTTAGAATGACAGCTGTAATCTCCTTATGCACTTACGTTGCAAGTTAACAGGGTTGTCGTTGCAAATATTGTTCTTAATTGAAGATTCGTCATCCCCTTCTCCAAACGGATGAATTCCTCTTGTGGCGAAATAAAAAAAGACGCAACCAGTGACAAAAATATCGCTTTGCACAGAACCGTGCTTTATGTCTAAATTTTTTGAATTTTGTTTTAGAATTTCCGGTGCCATCCAGTTTTGTTTCCCTCTTTTTCCACAGATGGAGCAATTGGAGCATGTCCCTCGACTGCTTGTTGCTCTACTTAGTCCGTAATCGGATATTTTTATGACCACTGAACCGGTCAAGGAAATGAGGATGTTGTCCGGTTTGATGTCGCGATGAACTAATTTCAACGAGTGAATGTAATTGACACCACAAGCGATTTGGTACAAAACTTGTCTGTCTGATGGCATTGGTCCCGTATATTCCTTTTTAATGAACTGCTCCAGCGTACCAGCACACAATTCCATAACAATGTACCTAAACGGATTAACACAACGTTCGTTATTATTTAACAACAGTTGGTAACAAAGATGACGTGAATCGAAAACCTGAAATCTTTGTCTTTGTCGACTTCGAGAATTTTGAGAACATTTGGATGATTCAAATTCATTTGCAACTCGATTTCGCGGTCTCTAGCAGAATCAGTTAACTAAATTTTGTTGACGGTGACTTTGCGGCCGTTGAAAATACCACGATGGATACTTCCATAAAGATATCTCCCAATGACATCTTCTTCTTTTCCTGAGTAACTGATGACGCCTTTTTCACCAACGGGTCTGTAGGGCGATTCAATGAACGATGCCATTTTTCAATGCAATTACACTATTCGTCGTTGGCAAGACCAAATTACGCTGCTGATATCAATTTGAAAAGAAACGAAAGAAAAGAGATCGAAAATAGACGGTTCCACAGTTGGTGAAATCAAAAGAAACTTAGACTCTGAAAAATGGCGTCGTAATTGTGTTGCAACCGATGATAGAATAAGGTAAGATATCAATTCTTATCAGTTTTCAATATCTATTGCTTACTAGACCGCAATGTCAAGATAAAACCCAAGTCGTTCTTATCTTTTCAGTAACGTTTTTTTTGGTTGAATTCAATTAGATCAATTGACGATGGAGAAACCTCTCCAATGGGGCTGAGCCGTCCGTTCTGGAGGCCGTCAAAGAGGCCGGCATTTCATCGCCAACAGATCCATCGACCGGCCTGCCACTCCATCATAAATTTAATAATTCCATCTTCTTTACCAGCAACAAGGGCGACAGGGATTCCAACGAGTTCAACCGGACCTATTTTGACATGGCCGTCATCGGTTTTGACCGCTTCTTCGATGACTTATTGAGCCGGATGGAGGCGACTGCGCTGAATTTGACTCGCGAAGTGCTGGGAGAGACTCTTCAGGTCCAATAGTGGTCCGTCCAGTTGAGTCGTTTATTTTTGCCTCTAAAAGATTTCTTTCTTTCTTTGAAATTTAAATCTGGATTCAATAAAGAATCCAACACCCCGTATAAAGGTGTCGGATGGCGCAAATTTCGACGGGCGAAGGCAAGACGCTCATCACGGCCCTGCTGGCCATTTACCACGCGATGAACCACTAGCGAGGCGAGCGGTTCGTCCAGCCCAGAAGACGCAAGTTATGCTCTTACTCAGCTGACAATTTTTTCCATTTCGCTTAAAAAATTTTCTCTGAAAAATCTAAAGTGTCATATCGAATTATTATATCCTATTAGTCAATAACTAAAGGCCTACATCGTGATCATATACTCGGTGTATTTCAGTTCATTTTCCCTCCTTGACATGAGCAAAACGATTCACATCGCAGTGATGAGGTGCATGACTATACACCGTTTTTTTATATTTTTTCTTATCCACTGCTGTTGCAGTTGTAAAATTTATTCAGCTTTTGGATGTCCAACTGTTGATCATGGGTCGTTATCAGCACAAAAAACATCACATGAAAGAAGAAGAAGAAAATGTGCATCAATTGATTCACCTAATATAGACTCTATTTTTAAAATGCAGGAAATATACATACGGAGGTCAGGCGCTGATCATTTCCGGTGTAGGATCCATCTTTAGCTAGAATGATTGGTTTTTTAACGTCGATAGCGGAAGATGCAAATGACACGTAATGCATAACTGACTCTAAATCATTTAGAAAATAAGAAGCATTAAATATTTATCTGTAAATTGTTACGACGGAATAAAAAGGTTTATTTAAGGTATATTAGGCTATAGAAAAGTTGCTTACTAGTGTCATATGGGAGACCAAGTGTGTTAACCTCGCTTGCTGGCAAAGGCTTGAACCACTGCCGCCAGTCTGGGAGAAAGGCGATGCATTGAAAAGATGTGTAAGGTACGTTATTAAGTTTGAATGAGATTTATTATTATATTTTCAATGTATAGTCCGAAACCTGGCTGAATGTTGTCGTAGAGAACATTAATGTATTTCGCTTGGTCGGGTCTCTGATGTTCGTGAATAAATCCAGCGGCATGCATCATCTCGTGCATAGGAACGCCAGGGTAATTTTTAGAAAGGCATCCGTCATCGAGACTCAGAACCTGTTTGCCGCCAGCTTTTCCCAACGCGCTGTTGCATCTGCGTATGTCGTTTAATGTTCACAAAAATAAAAAGAGATAGCTATATAATACAGGGAAATATAAAAAAAAACGTTGAATTTCCTCTGCTTTTACCCTGTGCCGGTCTTGGTGATCATTATGTAGTCAGCTTGGGACTTCCGGGCCACGAAACGAATACAAGTTTTATCGTGGAAAGCTTTCATGGCGAAAGCGATGATTTGTCGTTGTTCAGTGGCTGTTAAAGCAATTCAACTTTTCCGATAAGGTAACATGTCCTTGTAAATTGTAAGTGTACGGTAAGCTGCAGAAAACGATCGACTTACTGAAACCCGAGGAAATAACATAAGGGATTTGTGCATTAGGCCATTTCGTGGCTTTCGCGCCAACAGATTTGCCATTTGTCACCACCATGTCACCACCAACAAGGTTGGTCGCATGTTTGTTTAACTTCCCAAAATCCATATTCGGCACCAACGACTCTGCACCGATATAATAACCATACTGTATTTAAATCGCATTATTATGCGTTACCAGCGACCTGAATAGAAGTGTTTATTATACCAACCTCCTTTTCCACTAATGCTGGAATGGGCAGTGTTGAACTCCTTTTCAGTCAGTGGATCTCCAGCTACAAATTCGCCTTCCTAATATAGTTATAGTAATAATTTTATATATATTCTATAATGCGAGAGAGCCAAAACTTGAAAACGTTGAGCTATCAGTATAGTCTTTTACTTACCCGTTCTGTCCAGATGGACGTCGATTTTATTGTGTCAATCATAAGCACTGCTAACAGTATCGCCACCAAAAATATGCGTGGAACCATTATTAGGGACGGTTATTTCTGGGGGAAAAATACACAAGTAACGAAATAAAGACTTTTTAAAGCTTGTTCGTCTGGTTACATATTTGCAAACAAGCATATTTTATCATTACATTTTTATCTTAAGCCTTATATCGTCTAGCTACAATAAACTGAAGAAAAGTATATAGCCTAGCGTAGCACACAGAGGGTTTGTTACCTATGTTGCTGGAGGGTTGCTGGATAGCTTGCGCAGTAAATTCAGTTTTCCATGAAGCTCTTTTATATGGAAAATGTCATCTATTGACAACAAACACAGTGTAGGTGAAAATCGAGGTGAAAATGGCACAGGAATTGCACATATTGCCCCTCCCCACGAAGCATATGTTGATAGCAGTTGGTTTTTGTTAGTTCAAATGCGTTATTACTAATTAAACATTAGCTTTAGATGACTGCTCACCCACACACGTTGCCAGACAGCTATTAAAATAGGTAAACAGCACATACGGGAGAATCCAAGGATATGTACCGTATATCCCATTTTTGTTTGTACATGGCGTTATTATTGAGGGGTCCGTAACCCAAGACTAATAGAGCAGGTCCAGATGCACTGGTCTCATCATGGCCTTCACCAGTCCCTGCAGCTGAAACACAGTGGCGGTGAAACCAAATCCCGTCTCAATGAAGGCCGTTTTCATGTCCAACATCGCCTATTTCACCGAATACAAGCCTGGTAAACTCCATGCACGGGCTGACGGGCAAGCTGGGCTCGACGACCAAATGCGACATGCTCCGAAAAGTCTTTAACGTCGATTGCTTCGCAATGCCTCGTTTCAAGCCGCGTTTCTGCTTCGAGGTCTGCCCTCTTGGCCAATTGTCAAAGCGACTGACTGAAAAATGTTTGCCGGGCGACCAAAACTCAGTTGGACAGAAAGCGATCCGTTTTGATCGTTTGCGAGAACATCGCCGACGTCGGTGCCATTTACGGTCGACTTATGCGTTGGACAAATCTTCTCGAGCTAGTTTGACCGAGTTTGACAAGGTTCCCGTAAAAGAAACGTAGTACATCGACTGTTCAATTTGTATTTGCGCAGACTTCCCCTTCTTACCGATTTCATCATATAAAGCATTCCAAAATTATACGGAAGTTTGTTTAAAACCACATTCAGTTGAAATTGTCGACCAAGCGACAAGACGTTATTTAGAAGACATGCGTTATTTCGACTGCAAAATTGCGACGGAGGATGCCGTACTGCAGTGGTGTAAGAAATTAGAAATTGGAATAACAGCAGGATACGCATGATGTGATCGGATGCGACGCATTTCCTCCGGTCGATTATTACACCTGGAATAGCCTACACACGCTCGCACACGAAACACTAAATTTAGTTGTTGCAATTCGATACAAGGGGAAATAAAAGTTAGTTTCCTGCGCAGATGGCAGGGTTCGAACCTGCGCCCTCAGAGAGGAATAGATTTCAAGTCTATCGCCTTAACCGCTCGGCCACATCTGCTGAAATTATGGAGCAATTCTTCTCAAGTGTTTAATCAACATTTTCTTTCTGGTCAGCAGTTTTTGCAGGAGTTCTTTTTTTTTAAATTAAACGCTGCTTAGATCAGCAGGTCCACCAGATGTTGTTCCGACTGCTAGGATCGAAAGGTAGTTAGCAGCTGCTCTAAAGTGAATTTGAGTGTCGGCTGTCTCAGTGGAAGACATTATTTTTCGCAATGGATACATTCCGATTTCAGCCTCTCTCGCTTCGGCGATGGACATACCCCTCACCCACTCAAATGTTCCGTCCGATGGACGCGTCATCGCAACATATGACTATTCTTGCCATGCAGTTGTGAAAAAAAGTGAAAAAATAAGTTATATTATTAAAGGACGCTATGAAGACGCTAGAATTCTCACTTGCCACACAAAATGTCGACTTATTTTAGATGACCTACGTATTTATAAACAGAGAACTCTCGTCGATGGAAAATCTTGTATAGCGATGACTACTAGCAACGGCAGCCGTGTATTCGTAACATCGTAAGCGACATCAAAGCGGCTACCCAGCAGTCTCTGTCACAATGTCACACTGTCACCAAGGAATCTATACAGAAGAACTGGTTGTGGTTTTCAGCTTTCAGCAGCGGAATCGGAATACCAACACCGATCAAAACGTAACCTCAGAACTTTATATAATGAAGTATAGTCCCTTGAACTTGAACATTGAAATAAACAGGCGATTATACTACATTAAAGAAATAAAGTAGCCTACACCATATGAACGCTTACGAAAATAGAATAACCGCGCATAAAGTGATGTAGGCCTATTATTATTAAGCGGTATAGTTTTTGCATGGTAGATGTACTGAATTTATCGAAATTTATACTTTCTGCAAAACTGTTTAATAAACGACAGGCTACAAGGATATTACACAAAGTCACAAACATAGTATAGGCCTATCGTATAATTAAAGCGAGACCCGTGGAACATTATGCATGCAAAAAAAATTTCACGATGAGCCCAACAATTTTTACCCACTCAAAAAGACAAATCCAAATCTTCTTGAAGGAGCCAACCGGTATAGTGGGTAAAATGATAATTGCTGTCATCGTACAACGAGCCATTTCCAGACACAATTTGAAGCGATACTTTGTCTCCTCCCTTCAAATGAAGCGTAGAAGACTGAAGAGGGACCGGTTGATGCGCTAAAACATTATTGTTCAAATGTCCCCCCGCAATAGGGTTGCCGTTCAAATATAGAGCAACGTGTATAAGGCCAACAACCACCTTTCCGGAAAAGGAGAAGAAATAAATTCCCGGTCTTAGGGCGGTGAAGATTCCAGATTGCAAGTCCATGGCGCCTCCAACGTTCAGCCTTTCCACCTCAAACGGAATTGGAACATTAAGCTTGCTGAAACTACTGTTCCTCTGAACGTAAAAGTAGACGGGTGATGATTTGACGTCGTCGAACCCGATCAACGTCTGGAAACCTACAATAAATAAGTTACTTTGTTTGTAAGCATCTGTATACAATTCAAATTATTCCAAATACCAGAATCATGAGGTAGTTTCACTAGTTTGGCAAAGTCGCAGTAAACGGTTGCAACTTGCGTTGTTCCCGGGAACGACACATTCGTAGTGGTCAATACGGAATACAGTCCACTCAAGGAGTGTCCGATCCGCCATAAATCTGTGCAAGAGGACGGAATTTCAAGGAAAGTCAATTTTCCCGAGCATTCGAGTCTTCCAAGCGTATGGACACCTGAAGAACTTTTTAGTTGCGTTCGCCCAAAATTCAGGCGGGTTACTGGAAGGAGATCCTTAGCAGTGATGTCACCTTGTTATAGAATTTAAAAAGGCCACTTTTTATCACTTGTTCTACAGTAAGACAATAAACTAAAATAGTAAAATTACTGTATAATTTTTATAACCATTTTGAATAAATGGAAACATGCGTAAGAATAACTACAGTACTGTAAAGGGGGTCGATAATAATGTACTTTACCAGTGTCCGTTAGTGGAATAGGCGCAGCAGAGTCGCAATTGCACGTCGTATAAGTATCTTCGCAATTTCGGTCGATGCCGCACTGGCAGGAGTGGGCGTTCGAGTTGTTACCAGCCCAAAATGTTTGCGGATCTCCATGCTTATCGTTCCACCAGGCAAAGACGATGCCACTCAACTCAAATGGTGAATAGTTGCAATCATACTAATGCACAATTTAGAAAAGAAAACTGACTCACTGTTACAGGATGCGAAAATAAAAATAAACCTACAGTGATGGACTGGTGGCATTCATCTGACAATCCAGCTAATGCTTCAATCTGTCTGAGGGATGCATTGTAATTGATGTCTCTCGAGTAACATCCAGGATCGGCGCAGTGTCCAACACTGATTGGCGATTCACTATCGTGCAGAACAGAGGTGGAACCTTCAAAATATTGAGGAAATAAATGAAATAAAGTAAACGAGACAGACAGTTTGTCAGTCAAATACCAGACCTTTAGTCATATTGCAATAAACATAGATAGGATCGTCACCAACGCCTTGTCCGTCGGGGTCAATCCAGTGCATACCGGAACTTAGCCAAGGTTGGGCTTCGCGGATCTCTCTGCAGGTTCTATGGAAGCGGATCTTCTCAGCTGATTGTTGGCCAGCACTTGATTTCAAGTTGTTTGAAACCAACTCAAAACTTGTTTGCCTTTCATTCTGCAAGGCACTGAGAAGCTCTCCTTGTTGTTGGACTATTGATTCCAACTTCATCACCTTTCGCTCCTGTTCCTGAATGTTTCTTTCTAGCATCTCTAATAGGCGGGCCCACTTGGATTCTTGTTGTTGAACTTTTTTCTGCAGTGCCTCTACCTCAGCATTTTTTGTTGTGTCTTTCAACTTGCCCTTATCGAATACAAAGATTTATGTAAATGAGTAGATCCTTAACTGCTTACAGTGGATTTGTATGTAACTTAATTGAACAGAAAATCAAAAGAGAATTTCATTGTCCCTACTAAACTTTCGATTATTAGCTGCTCCAGCTGCAATCGATCCTCCAAAGTATAGCCTTTGGTCGTAAAGAACCAAGGAAAAACCAAGATTCCTACTAGAAATAAAACTGTTGCCTTCAAATAGCGAATAAGTGCCATCGTTTTTTAGTTTTTAGTTTTTACGTGTAGTAGCAGACGAAGTTTTTGCAGTGGTGTTTTCATGTCGTTCGCGGAATGTTGTGCGGAATGGCGAGTCTGCTGGGTCCGCTGCTCTTATAACTGGTAGTGGTAATATTCATTATTTGCCAAGCGTTCCAAGTACCCGTGAGTGTGTTATCTATTCCTAGACGCAATTAGGCTTCTAATAGGTACGTATTAGTTGAATAAACTTAGGCTAATTTAATCGAAGCAAATCGGTCGGTGACTGGGCAAACATGATGAACGTGCGTTTCGACCATTTGCTGTCGGACCCGAAAACTAGACAGCTGTTTTTAAACTCGTCGAATTTGCGTTAGACTTCCAGGGCGTCTTTATGCCGTCCGTTTTCAATGTTGGACGCGTTTATTACGTTCAGCCCATGCACATCGTCATCAGCTGTTGGTCAGGAAATCCAGCTGCAGTTTATATTATGTAATCTCCCTTCATACTACCGGTCTCCTATTATTTTGACGACGTCGTAATCTCCTTGTGGAACGACCCAAGAGTTTCTCTCCCAAGGAGATTTACTCAAGTCATCTTTGCGTTCGAATCTTGCCCAGCCGTCGGCTCTTTCGCCCGTCTCTTTTTATTTTGAAGCACCCTAGATGAAACTGACAATATCTGCTGCCCTCGCCCGTCCTCTTAAGTCGTCGATCTTGTAGGCGTCGTTCGTTATCAGATGGTTTTTCCATTGAAGGCCGCGATGAAAGCGCTGCGGATGCAAATGAGGTTTTACTGGTCGACGAATGAGCGGAGCCAATTGATGCGGGAACGAGGTTGTCGTTCCGATCTAGTCAAACGCGAGGTCGAACGTCGATGATTAGGTCGATACGGTAGACGTGCTTTAATGTGAAAGCCTCAACTATAGTCGCAACTAGTGCGCACCAACTGAGCACCAATTATGAGCAATTTTATAGATGGCGGGCCCTGGCATTTTTTTCTCTCTTCAATCTGTCAAAACGTAAACCAGTAGGGGAGACCGGGAGAAGTTTTTCGGGGTTTAAATGCTGCTCAATCTAATGGAACTTCAAATTAGGGGTTTTTACTCGTAAAACGAATGATGATTTTAACAGTGGCGATGTTGACTATATCAACAGAATAAACGGTTTAAGCCATTTGTTTCAATGTATGCAGAACTTCATTTATTAGTATAGTCTACTCCAATAAATTGAAAATGATGCTATTTTTTATTAGCGCGTGAAAGATTTACTAGTTTATTTAATTTAAACAAATTGCTCAATTGGATAAACAAAAAAGAAAATTCAAAAATGAGATACCGGATGGTGTTGATTATATTGATATATATTGAGAAAAATGTCAAAATGACTTTTCTGTCGAGTAGCCTACCTATAATCATGCTATAATGAAGCGCCTGAAGTTAACCAGAAAATAAAACCTTGAAACAATATTGATAAAACCGACAAAAAATATAATTATGCAACTTAAAATGCTCGCAGGAGTTTCTTCTTTCAGAAAAAGGCTTTATAGAATGATTTCATTTAATAAAAAGTTTTCACATTCGTGGAATCGAACCCGAGGCCTCCCTGTTGAGGGTACATCTTGTCGTTTCATCGGCTCAACTAACATCGTTTTAAAAAAATCAAAAACTCTGTCGGTTCCAAATATTTCTTATTTTTCTCCCTTCAAGAAGCAAAATGGATATGCAACGATCACACGGTCAGTCGAGCGATCTCGTCGGTGAGGTAAACAGACTTAACCAATGGTCATGAATGTTAGTTAGTGCGAGATACAAGTGCAACTGCCCCAATCAGTGGCTCGACTTTCATCTCGCCGCCAATTGCACAGTGGAAAATCCTCTCGTCCTCCGTTGCATATCCATCCGAGCTTCAATGGGTGCACCTCTTGTGGGCAAGGTGTGAGGTGCACACACACGCTAACCACTAGACCATCTCTGCTCTGCTTATCAATGCGTTTTGATGTCCATTTATATACCAAAAAACAAGGAATATACTGGTTAGTTGTGCGGTACGAAACGAGTGGGACCATCAGTTATTACACTTTTCCAACTTAATTCCAGGTAAAATTAATATATTCATAAATGAATTAGGTTGGTTTCATGTTTAATAATACACTTTGAATGCTGAAATTGTTTGGAAAGTTTTCTTTTTGGTAAATTTGATCAAAGTTGGGTGACCCACGGTGAAATTCGGATCGGCATGCAGCACTGGTCGCATAGGCAGCGAAGACCAAGGAATGCGAATTTTAACAGGTCCATTCACACTGGATGGTTTTTGCGAATTATTTCGTAGCCTGTCGTCAAATGTCGGATGAAAAATTGTTTCTGAGGCGATGAAGGCGGGTTGTCTCAAGCCGTTTAGTTTTCACTTAGGGATGCCCAAACCGTTGGGTCCAATCTTGTTCTTATTGGCCGTCAATAATTCTGCAATAATTCCTGCGGGCCGTTATTTATTCAGTATGATCCGCCTGCATTTAGAAAACATTCCGTTATCGATTGATACAAAAATGTTTGAATTGCGATCGTTGAAATGCTGCAGGAACATAAAAAAAGAACGCAAGACGAGCAAATTACGCCTTTCCAATGGAAGATACGCACCGTCTGCTTATTACGAATTCCCTGTGCTGCTGCCCCATTTTCAATTTCAAGGCCGTCAGGGTCGAGCTACGCGCTGCAATTTCAGCGAATAACAGTGTTATCTTTCCGTTATTTTCTTGTTTAACGGAACATAACACGCCTTTGGGAATTTAAGTGGAAAAACCAGGAATGAGGCAATAAGCAGGCGCATCATTAACAAAACAGCGAAGCAGAGAAGAGAGTTTTTATTCAATTGAAATTGTTTTTTTTATGAAAAGACGAGACGACCGGATTTGACAAAGCGATATTCTAGATTAGTTCAGTAGTAAGAATGTTGCCGACGGAATCCACTCATTTCCATTCAAATAAATTTTTGAATTTTCTCTTCCTGAATTTTTCGATTTATTTCTCGTGTCTCACCGGGAAGTCGATCTTCTTCTTCGTTCCAGCTGCTGCTGGCTTCTCCGACTTCTGAGAAATGGCCGACGAAGCCTCCGATGGGACATTTTTGATTTCGATGCTGCGCTCATTTTCCTGTAAAACAAACACATATGCTGATTGAAAGAGAAAGTGAAAAACAAACAGCCAAAGGATTATTACCGTTTCAAGAGGTTTCTTTGGACCAGAAATGATCAGGGTGCCGTCATCCGACATGGTAGCGTTCACCTTGTCGAAGTCGACGTTACGAGGCAGAACATAGCGACGATTGAAGTGACGATAAACATGACCGTGCTCGTCCGGCTTTTCTTCGTGCTCCGCGTTCACCACCAAATGGTTGTCGATAACCTTCACGCTGATCTCGTTGGACTTGAAATTTGGCAGGTGCAGCGTCACCTTAAGAATTTACCAATTGAACTCAAATGAAAAAAAGAGAAATATAGATTTTCATTGAGGCTACCTGGTATTTGTCTTTGTCGCTGGCGACTTCCCTAACGAGAGATCCAAGACCGTGGGACCGCAAAGCATGACGACGGGGAAGTCCAAAAGGCGATGAAAACAAAGTCGATTCAAACGGTTCAGGTTCGAAAAGATCCCAAGGATCTCGAGAAAATCGCGGAGTGTCGTAATTCCAAAGAGCCATTGTTAAATTAGTGATTGACGAGACTTGAAAAAGTAAGAAACAGCTCAGCAAGAACAACCGAATGGAAATGAGTTCTGTCTAAGTGCCCGATCATAGGCTCGCCTCTAGTGGGGAGAGGATAGAAGAGCTGAGCCAACGTCGGTAATTGTTTCCCAAAAACGCAAGCAAAAACCTTGATTTTTTTCTGCCGCAAACCATTCGTACTGGGAACGTTACATTACGGAGTACTAAGTATACCCTGGTGATTTGACAACGAGACTCAATTTTGTTGAAAGTGAAAGTCTAAAAAAATTTACCGATTAATAAAGTCACGAGTTTCCCAGAATTCGATTAACGTTCTTTTCTCAGCCGCCTCAAAAAATGGTGATTTTCTTTAAATGCTATTTTTTCACTGTGATGAACAAACAATCGTTGATCATAAAAAAAGTTCTATTTCCTTCTAGAAGGAGAAAGAACGTTTACTAAACGGCTGTTAATCGTCGGAATCTCGTCAGAAGAGTATATAAGTTGTCCTGTTTCTGAGGGTTGCTTTCACTGTCCATTGTCAAGACCTTGATAGTAGACGCGATTTATCCGCTCAGCAATATATTTTTACCCGTAAGTTCGACCTTGCAGTTCTTATTATCTTTTCAATCGCTTGTTGACGAGTTATTATTGGGACAATTTAATAATGTTGATACATTTTTCTCGTTCTTTTAGATTTAATCATGTCGCTTCTACCATGGGAAAATGTATTCGACCCGCTCAGCGATTTCATGAGGATGGAGCCTGTTGTGCCGAGATTTTACGACTTACCTCGGACGATGATGCCGTCGGTGCGCCGAATGGAACGTGAAGTTGGGAAAATGCTGTCCAGCATCAAAGAGGACGACAAGTCCTTTCAGGTAATAACCTGGTAACGCCAGTTGGTGTTTTTGTACGTTTATCGTTGCGACATCGTTTTCATTCGTAATTTGTATTATTATAGGTTATGGTAGACGTGTCGCACTTTCGCCCAAACGAAATCTCCGTGAAGACTACTGATAAGGATATTATAGTCCACGGTTCGTAGCCATGTAACGGAATTGTTTAACAGTTCAAATTTCAATGTTTTGTGTTTCATTCTTTGTTGCAGGACTCCATGAAGAGCGCAAGGAGAGCAAGGATCAAAACAGCTTCATTACACGCGAGTAATTTCTCTCTTTTCCTCTTGCCATCATTAAGTGAAGAGTGACTGAAACATTTTGTTTGTTATTTACTGACAGATTCCGCCGTCGAGTTACCATTCCTGAAGGAGTCAATCCCGAGACGGTGACGTCGACCATGTCGCCCGAAGGAATTTTGACCATCATGGCTCCAAAAATGATGCTTGAAGGTACTGAAAAGTTAGTCATGGCAACTCTTTTTCATATTTATGCATCATTGTTTCTGCTGTAGGGTCGAAGGAACGCGTTATTCCGATTACCATGGCCGCGACTGCTGGATCGTCTAACTAAAGACGAGGCATTTTACTGAATTATTGAAAGATGGCTGTCTTTGGCAGTTGATCTCTTAATACTGCTGCTGATTGTGTACCTTGAAATATGTGTGTGATCTTTGTTTGAGAATTATTGTTGCATTTCTAATCCAGAAAGATCGAAGAAATTACAAGATATCGTGAACTCGGAGAATTAGTTGCACATCTTATTAATGTAAACAAACCGTTAAGGCTTAATTCTATTAGATCGCTATCGCCTCCCAGCAGATGAGTTGATGGGCTGTAACCACTATAAAGAGAATGCCTGCACTCCCGCCTATAATTATAATCCAATCATCAGTTCGTCTGTCCATTATTTAAGTTTAAAACTCATTTTACTAAAAGTAGACTACCATTGGGCCTATGCGTTGGAGTTTTTGAAATAATATATGCAACTTTCCTTTCCTTTCCCGGAGAAAGGGCCGGTAATGTACTGTATGGTCCATCTCACTTCCAGCTCATTCTATAGTTCTAGATGGAGTAATTTATAATTGAGTTGCTGGAACAGTTCCGTTTTAAACCAGACTAAAGTTTTGAGTTATTGTCGCGTGTTACATTGTTCCCTTGCCCGTCGTCTCCGGTCGAAAAAAAGAAGGTAGGGGCATAGGGCGCATATATCTACCTCTAGGCCATATTATAGTTCAGGATTTAGTATAATCTGTTTGTCTGCTTTTTATTTCCTGGTTGTTTACGTATTGCTGCTGTTATTGTAACTTTACGGTTATTTCCAACAGGATGCACTGCTGCTGGGCAAGAGCGCTTTTTGTATTAATGTTTAAAGTCGTTTTCCAATTGAATTCCATGAATTGTAATTAGAGTGGATAAAGTGCGGAATGGAAACAATCGTGTTAAGTTTCTTAATCGATACTTTGGATTTTGACAATCGTTTAATTTAAGAATTTTTTAGGTAAACATTACTAGAAAAAAATGTGTGTATTTTCTCGCGTTTTAAATATAGTTTTAATCTTGCAAAAGAAAAGAAAAAATTTTTTTCTAAGCCGTCCGGCTTTTTCTGTTTCGTCAAAGGTCCACCAGGGTTCATTTCTGATATGCCCACTTGCCCAGAGTCCCCCAGACGTAGACGGCCAGACATAATATAAATAAACCACATGCCTGAAGTAAGCAAGTAACGAGTCTGCTGCATGGAGTGAATTAACTTTGCCTGTTTGTTTAGTCATTTAGTAGAAAACATCGTCAAAACAGAAAACATCTCTCATTACCGACAATCTCCTCCAGCCCATCATGTCCAGCAAATCTGACTGCTGCACCAAAATGTTTGCTCTTGGTCGGCAGTTCAGCATCGGCAGTCTCTACAATTACGTGGAAGACTCGATTATTCCTAGTAGGCATTTGCTTACATTTTGACTTCAATGGATTTTAATCAGCAGTTTACCTTTACTTAGATATGAAGTTGTGGGACGCAGATGATGTGTCTCGTCTGGCCCTTGTGAAAAAGGATTGCAAAGAAAGAGCCCAAGTCTACAAGATGGTGACTGAGTGTCAGAGTGAAGAGGATACAGATGACCGCAAAGTTGGGCCCTGCATGTCTGATTTAGGAATGGACAACCACTCTGCCATGAGCTTGACGGCTGGTGTGCTGAAACCATTTTCCGCAGGAGCTTGGCAGTACTTGGCTGATCAAACCAACTGGACCAACTGACCAACCTGTCCTGAAGCACAGGTGGCAATTCATTGTCGTTGTTCAACCAGAAAAGCATCTGTTGATCCCAACAATCGTCTGGAAATTGTCTGTCGGGCAGAAATGCTCATCAAACGTGGAGCCACACATGTTGTTGTAGGTGTCATTTACGGCCTGGAAGCATTTTGCCTATTTTCCCAACAAGACACCCCAACTGGAGACAAAGAAGCCACTCAAAAGTTGCTCTCTTTTGCCAATTTCTTTGCCAACGGGCTCTTAGATGGCAGAAAAGGATTGGAGGTGGACCAAGATGGTGAAGGTGACGAAGAAGATGGCTTGATCCCGTCAAATATGCATTGTAACTTGTACAGCGATTTGATAGCCGCCAAAAGTGGACAAAGATGGACCTCGAAATCTGTTGCAGAGCAGTACGAAGCCTGTAGAGAAGTGTTCGGCCATCAAGCCAACAAGGCCGTCCCTCTGAGAGTTTGGCTCTACCCGCTCCGCAAATTGATGCTGGCGGAAACGGGAATCAACAAGATGCCGGGCATTCAGTTGGACATCTCCCGTGACCTGGTGATTCGCTGTCAGAAAATGTGGGATTGGTTGCGACTAGTCCGGCTGGAAACGGACAAGTTAATGGACGAGATGGGCAGCCAAGAGGAATGTTCCGTGGATGGACACTGGGTCCCGATGTCATTACGCCAAAGAGTTCGAGATTTCGACGGATTATTGAAGAAGTTTGTCATGGCTCTATCTAAATCTTTGCTGGAATGGACAGTTTCCGTCCGTCAAAGTGCCGGCCTGATTGAAGAAACGATGGGAGAGATGGTCACAGCCATCGAAACCAAATCGCCGTTCGTGCCTAAAGAGCTGAGTTGGTGGATCCACCACCAAACGCAGCAGATCAAGACTTTGAACATGCTGGCCAAGCTGCCCGGTTTAGAGCTAGTCATGGGACTCGACCGTCTGAAGCGAGAAATCCGAAGTGGAGGAGACGGAACGTTTGCTGTCGTTCTCCATCTGCCCAGTTTGGCGGAGCAGTCGGACGGACTAGTCTCCGACATGAGCCGATTCGTCGACACCTTTGCCACTTCTCAACCGGCCAGCTGGATGAACTGGAACATCAAAGCTTCATCGTTGATGGGCCGCTTCCCAGCCGCCCGCCGACGTTTCTTCACTGCCGGGCAGGGATTTTCCGACTGGATCACCAACCACAATAGTGACACCAACGTTCGCTACCTCGTCTTCTACGACGAACGGCCCATCAAATCAGCCGGGCAGATCCTACCAACGCTTAACCTCTACGACTGCGGATCGGAAGCAAAATCGATTTTCGAGATCCCTAAAGCTCCTGGACAAGTCGTAGTGGAGAAAAATCGCCGTGGAGTCATCAAACTGTGCTGGCCAACGGAAGAAACGACACATTTTTCCAGTTTCTTGGTTCAGTACCAAAGAGTCGATCGGCCTGGAGATAGCTGGGATACGGTCCAGCATCCGACCAACACCCTCACCATTAATTACCTCCAGTCGGACGAGAGCTACGCTCATCGACACATACAACGTTCCTTTGAAAAAACACCGTGGCACCGCTACACAAGGAGTGGGCCACTACGTCTTTGGGGAGCCGAGCTACGCGGCCTTGGCCGGCAAGCGACGCCAGAGGACGATCCTGATGCTGGGAGCCACCGGATCCGGCAAGAGCACTCTCATCAACGCTCTGGTCAACTACGTGCTGGGCGTCGAGTGGGAAGACGATTTCCGGTTCAAGTTGATCGACGAGTCAACCGACAAGTCGCAGGCGCACAGCCAGACGGACCTGGTGACAACTTACGACCTCTACGAGATGAAAGGTTCCCGGCTGGGCTATTCGCTGACGGTCGTTGACACCCCAGGATTCGGCGACACGCGTGGGCTGGAGAAAGACAAGGAAATTATGGATCACCTTCAGAGCTATTTCAAGTCTGGCCACGGCATCCAGCAGTTAGAGGTCGTCTGTTTCGTCGTCCAGTCTCTGCCCAGGTCCTTTCTTCAGCCGCATCCTTTCTCCGCTCCGGACTACATCGACCTGATGATCGCCACGGAGAAGCAGGAACACCGTCCAGGCTACCAGCAGAGAATCGCGACGCTGCTGAAACTGCGCAAGATGTCGGAGATCACCGCCCAATTGGTTCAAGATCTCGTCGCTCTTCCGATCCAACAGTGGTCCGTCCAGTTGAGTCGTTTATTTTTGCCTCTTTCTTTCTTTGAAATTTAAATCTGGATTCAACAAAGAATCCCTCATTCATTGATCGCTAAACGACGTGTCTTTACAGGTTGCTTTCGAGTCGTTCGCCATTTTCTTGCAAACAGTTAACGTCTGTTTGCTCGTTTCGGCCGTACTGTTGACACATCCGGTTATATTCGGTGATAAACCTGTCGCCCAAAAGAATATTTTAGGAATTTTGACCATCGTGGCTCCAAAAATGATGCTTGAAGGTCTAGGGAAGTTAATTACATGGCAATCCTTAATTGCTTTTTGATTGCGACTGCTTGATCATTATCTAATGGATGATCCCGTGAATTCGTAGGATGCAGTAAATCTCTTAAGACTACTGATTGCGTACTACCTTGAATTATGCGTGTGTTTGTTTACGATTTATTGTTGCATTTGTAATCCGGATAGTGGAAATTGCAAGATTGTACTCGTATATAGCCTAATGAGTTGTAAATTTTATTTATTTAGTGTTTTGTTTTTCTAATAGTCGATTAAACGAAATGATTTTCTTCCGTTTTATTGTTCGCAATCAGTTACGGCTATTCTAGATTTCGCTGCCGATTCGCATTTAAGTTAATAGGCTGTAATCCGCTAAAGAGATTATGAGATGCGGAACTCTCGGCAACTTAACAATTTTTTTTTTCCTTATTGCCTCGGCGTCAAATATAAGATAAGAGTGTTGCGAGTCCTTTTATATCGCACCCTACAGTGAACACCACAAAGAAATGGCTCGTAATGGTTCTCTTCATTTCTTGGTGCAGTATCCTAGAGTTGCTGGAACAGTTGCGCTTAAACAAAACTCAGTTTCATGTTACTAGCAGAAAATATATCGGCCGTCAACCCATAACTTTGTTGACTAAATAACTTTGACGGGAGATTTCATCGTCGGTAAATCAACAAATCGATCTCATTAACCAGCTAAGTGAGATTGAAGTAGATGATAAGAACCGAAACTGGCAGTCCGATTGCAACTAGTCCTCGATAGTAGAGGCAGTTTACGATGAGATATATTTATTGATAATTAACAAAGCTAACAATGACGGCAGCAGTATACTGGATCGACTCCAAATACGAGTTCAGCCAAGGACTACAGTGTATAATACAGCCAACCAAGAAACAGCCAAGGTGATTGATGCTCAACTTTTCTCTCTTGAACATTAGATCCGCGTTGTAAATTAAAATAATATGTGCTCACGACCATCTTGGAGGCCTGGTGGGTGGGAAAATTGCGTCACCCAAACCAAGTGAATCGCTGATGTATTAGCAGCTCGATGCTGAATCATCAAGGTTTTGTGCTGCCAACCAGCCAACAGCCGCAAACAAGTTGTAAACATTGCAATGAAAAGCCGTCGATGCTCAGGTTTGACGGCCGCGTAGTTAATGACTCGGCTCCCGCCACAAATTCTCCGCACTATAAGCACGCCCGTCTTACAATTTGGTCCCAATGGCATGGCCCCGTTCAGTATTTTTCTGAATTACCGCCGATGTTGTTTTCTCTGCTTTTCTGCGTTGTTGATGTAGTCTGTCTTTAATCCAATCTAAAACAGGTTTTTACCAACAACAAATGATTCGTTCAACGCCAGTTTGATTTTCTTATATTGTTACTTTTACTTTATTCATTGTAGGCCTATACCTAATGCTATACGGCTGTACCTGCTCACGGCCGACGCCGACAGCCCGACACTTATGTAAACAAATTCAATGACCTCTGGTGGCATGATTATGATTTCTAATCACGTCGTCTGCTATTTCTCTTTCTTCTCGTTCTCTCGTCGCTCTCGTTGGCCTCGTTTTTTGGTTGTTATTTGTTCAAGTTTGTAACAGTTTATTCAAAGAGAATCGCTGCTTTTAAGCTGCTTAAATGCCAAGTGCAAGTAATAAAAGTCCCAAATCTCTGTACGAAAGTTGCCTACACTTTTGGGCACATCATTTTGCGAGATGCATCCGCCAAGAAACGTGGACTGAAAGGGTTAAAGAAGAATTGGTTTCAAAGTGTGTCGTTAATCCATTGGAAATATTGCGTAAGTCATTTATACGTTGGATTTTTAATCTAGTTTCTAATCATTTTGCACTTCTCCTGAGTTAGCCTCTCACCTCTTGGAGGCAATCACAGATCACCTCTTTTACAAAGGAATGCTAAACATTTATAATCTTGAATGGCTAATTATCCCAGGGGCCAAAGGGTTGTATCTTTCTGCAATGCGAATAGATAGCGAAAGAACAGTTGCCCATTTCTTGCAACTTGCTGCAGCCTGTTGTCCAGTATACACAATATTACAGTTCTACATCTATATCTTCAGTACAATTGTTTAATGATTTTGTTACTTGTGGTAGGATCTTACATTTCTGGTGATGGATATTGTGGAAACATGCCCACTACGATACTACAATCAGTTCCTCCCACAGTTTAAAAACCTGCAGGAACTTCAAGTGACCGAAAACTTTGAGAGGTTTAACGACAGTTGCTTGTACACTGTTGGCTTGTATTGCAGAAATTTAAGGTAAAATATTTGTATATATTTGGCTTAATTGGCTTAATATCTTAGACTTTTTACACCTATCTTTTCTCTTTTGATATTCAGGTCACTGGAAATCTCTGACTGTCATGTCACAGATAATGGAATTGAATGGTTGTGTGGTGGTCCCACTGATCCTGGACATGAAGGGCTCATGTATGGCCAGTGTAAATCTCTTGAAAAACTATCGATGGACAATACCAGCGTTACCTTGAAAGGTGTTCAAATCGCTCTCCGGAATTTGCCTCATCTATTGATCTTAGAACACGATGAAGTGTTTGAAGCATTGATTGACATGCACAAAAACGACGCGATCCTTCCCAAGTACGGATTGATTAAATTAAAAATCAGTAACACTGACTCCCTATCGATTCCCTACGGAAAATGTGCCCTGCTTCTTTTAGCTTCTTTGTGTCCGTCCCTCATCCGTTTGAGTATTAGCATACCAGAAGGAGTCACTGACTCTAATCTATTGGGATTATCGGCACTAGAGAGGCTTAGTGAACTCAAAATTTCAGAATTGCTTTGTTTTAAAATAACTAATTACCTGATTACTTTTAATGGCGGCTTGGTTCCCCTTTTGAAGGCTCGAGGAAATTGCTTGACAGTACTGAAACTCGACCTTCCAATAGCCATTAATCTTGAGACTATCATGGGGTATTGCCCGAACCTAGAGAGACTGTCCCTCTCCTCATGTCGCTATTCGTTGTATACCGGACTAGACGAGAGCGGCATGGCCAGTAGGCCCAGCAAATTGAAGAAAACGGATTTTGTGTGGCAGCATCTGAAGAAATTGAAACTGTTTGATGATGCTGATTTAGAGGAGGAGGAATATACCATACCGCGCGAAGTTTTGCTCTTCATGTTGTCGAGATCGCCTTCTCTCAAGCATCTTGAAATTAGCGGTTGTGATACACTCGATGACGACCTTCTCCAACAGGTTTTTTTATATCATCAATTCATTTCTCTCGAATGCTTGAGTTTTTCTCGATGTAATTATGTCACCAAAGATGGTATCAATTTATTCGTTGATGAATTGAACTTGTTGAAGGAATTGTCACTTGATAATTGTAAATTAGTATTAAAGGCTAATATTATTGACTGGCAAAAGAAAGCCAAGACGAACGGCTGGGATTTGTGGGTTCATCATTATGAATGAAGTGCAATAAAGTAGCATTCTGCTGTTGAAAACGGATTGTGTCGACTTTTCATTGCTTCATTACAAAAATGCATTGCTCAGTTTCATAAAGACTACTTGATCAAGATCGATTCTTGCCATTTGGGTAGCAGGGCGGTGGTTCAATCGTCGTTCGCCTTAAAAAAATGATATTCCTCTGAGACATTATGGCATCAACTTTAAGACGGACGATTCTTTTTTCTGGGCCGACTGTACAGATTGACCACAGAAAGACTGTGAATGACGACAACGGAATCGAGCAGTTAAACTTTATTATTCGATGTCGTTTTGGTCGATTTTGATTTGGTGACTGATGGCGGAATACGTGAAACGGTGGTGGTTCATTCTACCAGTTTTCTCCTGGATAGAATAAAATTACAGGTATTGGTTCCGTCCTCAGTTTCATCCACCAGTTAGTCGCTGCATTCTGGAGAAAAGTTTCTATTTACTTGAAATTTACATTTACATTTTCGTTTCGTTTATATGTGCCTCAATGAAAAAAGTAAAGAACCGGATAGAGCCCAGACGGCCCAGACGGCCACTCATGGCGGCACTGCAGATCCGTGCGCATCATCTTTCGGTGAGAAAAACCGCACCACCTCTGCTGGTTCAAATTACTCTGGCCGAAAACACGATGACTGATCGAGCGATCGGGCGATGCTAACTTGGTCGTAAAAAGTTGAAGAATCAATCTGGTCGTCCACGGTCGTACATATAACAAGCACAGCTGCTGTAGTCAGTTCAGCCGGGGCATGGAATCCTTGGGCTCGAGTATATTATGAACGACCTTCTCCACCATGACAGTAGATATACAGAAGAGAAGAGCAGCCCAATGAGGGCAATGTCTTTGTTGACAAAGTCGAGTTCCGGTTTTGTAACATTACTCAGGGGAAGGCAAGGGGCAGTTCTCGGGGGCAGCAATTGACGAGCGAAACGGCGCAATACGACTCGGTGTATTTGAAAACCAACTCGTCCAGTAGGTATCGAGAACCGGGGGAAATCTTTACTGAAGGGGGGGGGAGAGACAGAGAGATTTTTTTTTCAGATTAGCCTACTATATTCCTGGATGTAGACGTCTATTCTGGATTATTTTGAATGTGATTAGTAAACAATTAATTATTGTTTTTTTTTTAGAATCGATAACAAAAACCTATCCACCGCAACGCCTTTTTATTGCATGACATACGGTAATTCAATAAAGACTTTTTCTCAAAGAATAATCCTAATAAATAAATAAATAATAATAAATAACTGTTAACTTGCTGCCCATTGTAGAACCTAGAACCTTCATCATCCTGGACCAAGACTTCTTGATAAGACTTGGGACCATCTGATTGCAGAGAGTTGGATGGTTCTTTTTCTCCAATCATCAATCGAGTGGTTCCGTTGTCGATCCGACACTGGAACAGCAGCACCAGATTTATACGGATGCAATCAGAAAGACGACGAATAGGCCTGCAACATCATTTTTCTCCAATGACGACAACATATGTTGAGTTGACAAGATGTCTTAATGTTTCACCTGTATCAATTGAAGTTGAAATTTAAAACTTCCTGTGGACTTGCCCTTGGTCGAGGCCAAACTTTTCAAGACGTCTCGGCCACGTCGCTACAACTCACTACGTTAGCAAAGAATTTTCAAAAGGCGACACGACTTGCAAGGCGTGGTGAATTTCAATTTCGTCGACGATTTTACTGGGCGAGTATTCTTTTTTTTTTAATGAAAAGAACGGATGTAATTAGCGCGCTATAGTCATCCATTTTTAATTCAAACATCTTTCAACGTATGCTACAGGTAGTCGTATGTGCCGAATTTTACACTGGGCAGATGAGTTGTACGGACGAGACCTGCAGACCTCGTTCCGTAGCAGTGTTGATGGGAATCGAAATTTTGGTTTGCAACCGGACAACGGACAGCGCGCGCTGAAAGACCAAGTTTTATTGGACAAACTTCTCGTCGTTAAACAGGTGACTCTCCAGTCGTTTCCTTTCCTTTTCCCAATTCGACGAGTTCAAGGTTTCATGAAGACTCGAAGTATAGGAAACAGTCCAGATGCATTTCGAATTAGGGAAACGATCAGTGAACTAAGCGACGATTATTCAACAGGCAATATACGTAAGACTCCATCCACAATCTTTCCAGATACTCGTCGGCATGTTTATTCGCGGCGTTTCCGTTTATTCGGGTGAACGAAATGCAACGAAATGCCTTTTATCCTTCGATCGCCACAAACACGAAGCCGAATTCTTCCTCGAGAAACATTTGGAGCCGTTCAGCAATTCAACTGGAAACAATCGTCAGTTATACGAATCTATTGTTCGCGTTCTAAATCCACCCAATCCTAAATGTTCGTAAACTCCTGCATCATTTCAGGTTTGTTCAAACGAGTTCATTTTGTTCTTCCAATTTATATAATTTATTTTCAGCATTATCAGCCCTTTGTTTCAGTTTTTGGACAGTTGGGAAGGGATTTATTTGGCTGAGTGATA
The DNA here is from genome assembly GCA_022539655.2 of Ceriodaphnia dubia. Taxonomy (NCBI): domain Eukaryota; kingdom Metazoa; phylum Arthropoda; class Branchiopoda; order Diplostraca; family Daphniidae; genus Ceriodaphnia; species Ceriodaphnia dubia. The sequence continues at coordinate 5,155,704 of JAKUCG020000139.1, read as the reverse complement.
AAACCGCAATATTAATCGATCCTGTCAAGTCAGTACGTTTTTTTTACTGTAGATTAACCACAAGAGTTCTAGTGGAATGCATCAGGCTGCCATATAATATAAATGGTGCAAGTGTATGAGGTTACAATGACAACGCAATTTCCAGCCTTCTTGTTAGAACAGGTTTTCAAAAGAGATTAAGGATGTCGTGTCTCCAACGATTTACAGTTTGGCCGTGAAAACAATGCCATTGAAAAGGGAGGACAGGATGATCGCAACCCAGGTCCTCTCGACCGACCGGTTTCGCCAAGTTTTGCCATTCTTTCACAGGTGCGCGCCATTCTTTCACAGAACGACGGTACGACGTTTTCTGGAGAGTCGCAATAGTTCTCGAGAAAAAGTATTATTAGCGCTATAGCTGGACGACATGTCACGGAAAGCAATCATTTGGCTATTTTTCATCGACACGAACGACGGACTATTTTTGTTACGTTTTCTTTCGGAGAGTCGCGAAACAATAGTTCATTATCGTATTTATTTTTAACCAACAACTGAATTGCTCTGAATAGAATCGATCGTGCTACATGCTGTTTATCTTCAAATGAGCTTGAAGATGTTTGCCACCGCAAACATTGTTTTAAAGAGAACGCTTTCTTTCTTGAAACACTGGGAGATGGAACATTGGACATTCGGCAAGCTTGTGCAGTAGAGTCGCTTGCGCTGCACAATCCAAACTTGGCTATCTACGTCCTTTTCACCGGAGGAAATGTCAAAACCAGGGCGACCACCTTACAAACGCTCAAAGAGAAATACGCAAATATCCACTTGATCCAAATCGATTTGGACGATTATTTGGCTGGGACACCATTAGAACATTGGTACCATTGCACCGATTGGAGAAAAGGACCGTATCACGTCTCTCATTTGAGCGACGCCCTCCGTTTCTTGACAATTGCCAAATACGGTGGCTATTACTTAGACCTCGACATTATGTTCATACGGCCTATGATTTACTACCGAAACTTTGTCGCAGCCGAAGATGGTACTTCGGTGGCAAGTGGTGCATTCCATGCTGATTCCGGACATCCGATCATGCAGTTGGCCGTCGACGATTTCGCTTTAAACTACCAGTAGGCTATACCTTGTGTTTTATAGATAGTATATGGATGTGTATGACCGTATATTATTTTCGATGTTTGATAAAACCAGGGCCCACATTTGGACACATAATGGACCTGCTTTGATGTTGCGAATGTTGAAAAAGTGGTGCGAAGAGGAGAAAATGCTGTCAATGAATTTTCTTGCCTGCAAAGGATACAGCGTCCTTCCAAGTTCGTCTTTTTATCCCGTGCATTACACCAACTGGAAAGAATATTTCACTGCAAAACCGAAGAACGTGACGAAAGATCCAAACTGGCTGACAAAACAAGTTGTGGGCGTCCATATATGGAACAAGTTGAGCAGCAAAGAACCAATCTACAAGAACTCGACTCAGTTGTACAATATATTAGCTCGATCTCACTGCCCTAAAATCTTTTCAATTGCACCAGACATTTATTGATTTTATTAAGAGTATAACGCGTTGTTGAAAGTAACTACTGCTGGTGTAATATAATCAAGTTGGTAGCGCGTTAGCGCGATATTTTGAAGAGCCAGGGTTTCATCCCGGCCCAAGCGTTTCACTTGATTTTTTCTTTGATTTTGTGAGATCCTTCCCGTATTTAATTTATTGTTGTTTAATTTGTCTTATTTCCAGAATTAACTAGGGCACGGGGCAGGTTGTTTGACATAAGAAAGAAAATTGGATGGCTTATGCAAAAAATTGGTAAGATTTTTCATGGAACATTGAGAAAATGTAATGCTGGTAACTGTAATCGCCGAAAAAATTACCAAATATCAGATACCCAGTATATGTTCTTGGCGGTGTTTAAAATTCCAATAGACAATAAGGTTCCCGTTAATTTGGTATTTATTATAACGGAACCCACGGGACCATGCATGCAACTATAGCTAAGGAGACAGTGATGAAAAAAGCTAATGGTAATACTGAAAATTTTAAACTGGAAAAAAGTCTCCAGCAAAAGACGTTTGAAGCCCAGCAAGATAAATTGCATACTGCGCACGCCCTGAGTTGAGTTATCTCTCGTGACGTGCATGACCTATAATATTTTGAGTTAACGACACATATACATGATTTATTAAGAAGGTTCATAGTCCAGCAGAAGTGTAAAAACATACAATCATCCGATTCTGTTGCTTTGTATGTAGCCTACAAATTTGAAAATTCACGACTGTTGATGCTGAACGTTTTTCACAGTCAGTCAAATCTGATCGTCTCGTCGACTGGATTCGTTTTTCGTGTGCATTCTAGTCTTGCAAGGTTTCTTTTAGACTTCGATTTAATTTTCTTTGACTAGTGCTTTTCGAAAGCGAACGTCATTGTCGTAATAAAAATAGCCCAGCACTTGTGCGCAATGCGGTTACTTTTTTTAGTAGTTTTGGCGTCGTCAACTTGCTTGACGGATTGTCTTACGCTCGAGGAACGAGTGGAAAAACTGGAACATAATTACGTAAGTAAGTTGCTCTCAATTGATAACAGTATAACAGAAATTTTACTTATTCATTGCATTTGTGTATAAATGCCACTTGTCGCAAGTTTCAAATGAAAAGAACTTTGGAAGTCAAAGTCAAAATTTTGGAGGGAAAAGTGAGGCGACTTGAGACAAACATTCAACAAACGTCAGAAAGCGTCCAGCATCTTCGGACCCCGAACGTTATCCACAGAACGTGTCATGAAACTCGTGCAGCTAACGCTTCTCTCATTTCCGGCATGTACTGGATCGATCCGGATGGCCAAGGTGTTGGCGATGATCCAATACAGGTCTACTGCAATATGACGACTGGTAACTTTTGGCATAATCTTTTGTAAAAGCTAAATAATTTAGTTAGTTGTGCAGGTTTGACTTCGGTTCCTTATGGTAGCAACGAAACAAATTTGGAGCCCTGCTACGAGCCCGGTTGCTATTCCAGGAAAATCAACTATGACGCAGCAACTATCAGGCAAATGGACGCGCTAGGAGAATTGTCTGACGAGTGTCACCAGTCAATTAAAGTAAATGCTATACTTTGGTGAGGTTATAACGAAGAGCTTTGCTGATTCGCAGTTTTTATTATAAAAGTACGATTGCGTCGGGGCACCGCTCGAGTTCGACGGTGTCGCCTATTCTTGGTGGAATGATAAAAACGGACAACAGCAAAACTTTAGTTCGAGCAACAATGCTAGCGTCCGCATTTGCCAATGTGGAATCGATGGCAGTGGTTTCGAGTCTTCCAAGAATCGCTCACTATGCAACTGCGATTCTGACGATGGTGGTAACATATAGGGATTTCCCTCAAAAATTTGTAATTCAGTTTATTAATTATATACGTATTTTTTAGTAACAATAATCGACAAGAAACTTTTGCCGGTTACGCGTCTTCATTTTGGTCGAACTATGTCGAATAGTTCGTGCGACCAACAAACGCTAGGGCGATTCGAATGCTCCGGACAAGTGCCTGTCATTGGGATGCCAAAGTCGTGTAAAGATTTATGGCGGATGGGCCACGGCAAAAGTGGATTTTATTCAATTATGGGCGTCAAAACCATTGAAACTATTTACTGTGACTTTGGGAAACGACCAAGCGATTCAAGTAATATACATCGAAATTGAAATCATCATCTAGTTTTTCTCATCACGTAATACACAATTATTTATAGGCTTCCAAACTTGGATAGGATTTTCCGATGTCAAATCGTTGCCCGTCTACTTTTACGTTCAGAGAACATTTTCTTTCGATTCGACGAAGAATCCGATTCCATTCCAGTTGGAACGGCTCAACGTAGGAAGCGCAATGAATTTAACTTCGGGAATTTTCACGGCACCGAGGACAGGAAAATACTTCTTCTCCTTCGTTGGAGTTGCGCGATTCGGCGACACTAATAGATGTTTCATGTCTGTTGCTCTCTGTTTGAACGGCAATGACGTTGGATACGGGCGCTCCGATGAGATGCGACTCAATCCTGCCGATTTTGATTACGAAACCCTTTCCATTCAATCTACGCTGGATCTGAAAGTTGGAGACGAAGTTTGGTTACAAATCAAAAAAAGATCGGCGGAGCAGTACATTCCGCATCTATTCGACGAGACTACTAGACATTACACGCACTTCACTGGCTGGCTACTAGAGGAAGATGTTTTCCGTTCGCCTTATATCTAGCATCACAATTTTTACGCATCAATAATGGAAAAGGAGGAATAAAATAGTTAGTAGGAACTGAAATATACATCTTTATAGCTGGAACAACCATTATTTAAATATAATTTATTAATAAGGGTTCTAATTAATGATTCGGAAATTACGTACGCATTCAGAGAGACAGATCGCCGCAAACCGAGGAATCTTTATTGCGTTTGGATCCAAGACGAGCTCCAGTTGTGCCATCATCATCAGTAAGTACTGTCGGCCGCCGGCCAGCTGCATCAGATTTGGATTTGACGAGATTGCAGTGCAGATATTTTGAGCCACGCAAGTCGCTGCCGGAAAACACTAATATTCCAGGAGGGCCGTCACAATCGTGGCGAAACTCTTCATTCGTCGAAGGCGAATCGGAGAAACCGACCCAAGCAACTGAGCAGAGATCGCTTTGCCAGCCTGAAAAATCGACATTTTAAAAACTGAAATAAATATAAAAACTGTGCGAATTACCTACAATGTCCCACAGCAAATCGACGATGGATCTGGCAGTGGTTTCGTTGCGAATACCTCCAAAAACCGCTACGGTACCGGGGTTAGAGTTTCATCTGCTGCAGTGGCAAATTTTCAGTAATCGTAACGATTTCTCAGTGGCTTTGGCGGCTGCAACGGTGCACACTCTGAATGGCTCCTCATGGAAGAGAATAGCGCGTGGCCGAGGCAGAGTTTCCAGAAAACTCAGTATCGCATCGATGAATAGAGAATAGCAGAGACGACGGATGGATTCGAGTGGCGTGTCTGGATGACTGGTGTGACCAGATCGCGAGATGCTTGTCCCGTTTTCCCATCACAGATGAAAACTTAAAAAAAGAGATTTGGACTCGTTATCTTGCTAGAGCTGATGGTGGAGGTGATTGAGCTGGAGGAGTGAGCTGAGCTGCGGGGGTAGACGGAACTGGAGTCCGAGGTAGCATCGGTTGAGGTTTCAAGTGAGATCGATCTTCAGCCGAGCTTTCGTTGGCACCGGGTTGGTGGCTTTGCCCCCATCGTTGTTGTTGTTGCCCCAGCTGCAGTTCAAGGACTATTTCGTAGTGCCAGCAGGTTGATCCTGAGGTGTAGTGGTTCTGGAAACCTGACTGAATGGCTGGTGAGGTCTTGGGAATGATGGTGGTAAAATGTGGTAAAATTCCTGGGGCTGGACTCATTGGCAGGTGGGGTTGCAACATCTGAGGGACCATGTTGGCTCGTTATACTGGCTGTGGCATCTTGTAGGTTCCTGTTGACATTGTGTGTTGGGTCAACATAAGAGACTCGGAAACATTTCCACTTTACATAAGTGGAGCTGTAACTCTTGGCTGCATGCTGGCTTCTATTTCTTGGCTTTTCTTTGACCTTGGACAAGTTAATTGATGTGAGCTGAACCTGCCAATGACATAAAGAAAGCCATCTGCGTATAGTCAGTGTGTGATGACACCACAATCCCTGATGGTTCTCAGCAATTTGTCCAAAATTTGGAAACCCAGTTTCACATAGGGCCATACATGGTCTCCATTTCAGCACAATACGGTCGGAAGTTGGGTTGGGGAGTTGATCGGAAGTGATGACGGCCTTCTCGGTACATTAACAACGGCTGGATTTCTAGTTTGACTTGTTGCATCAATTTCTATTGTTCGTTACTCCGATAACCAGAAATAGGCTATACGACGTCGACTTTTTCGTAAGTTGAAGTTATAAGTTATCCTAGGGTAATTGGTAAGGCGAATGGAACAACAGAGATTGTTCTTGTTTAGTTGTTTGAGCAACGCACTTGTGTGTAGTTGAGTGAAGCCCACCGAATTTTTTTAAGTTAGAAAATCAACAGTCTCAAACGCCATATAAGAGTCAAGTCTTAAAGCTTTCCTAAAAGAAAAGGTTCGAGAAATAATCGAGGTTCACTAAGTTAGTAAACCTTAGGATTTCTCGGCCACTCACTTGACTTGACCATATCCGTATATCCCAGATCCGTCTTTCCGGTCTTAACTTCAACAATTAGATACGCCAACTAAACCTCGTTCGCCAAATAGAGACCATCTCCGTTCTTCCTTTAATGCTAGACGTTCAGTGAGGATTGCTATGCCCGTTTAAAGCTGGGTGCTAGTTCATACGTAGCCTACACAGCACAGCCGTCATCCGGCTCTATACTGCTGCATGCTCACGCTCTACTATAAAATCGAACTGAAAGCTACTTTTGGTATATTTATCATTAATATTAACTGAATTATGTTAGGAACCATCACTTTTAACTATATATGATGGATTTCGAACGTTATTCCTCAATTATAATAAAATATATAATGCCTTGAAATTCCCTACACTTTCCCGGTAGATGAACAAACTGCGTGGGCGTGAATTTCAATTATTTAATGAAAAATTCTTTCCATTGAGTTTCTACATGAATCTATTAATAAGTTGATAAAATTTATCACAAAGTTCATTTATTGTAATTAGTTGTACGTTGAAAGTATAGAAATCCCGTGAACAACAGCTAAAACCTAACCGCAAACAACACTAGTCACTTATCGTCACTTCAGTGAGCGCTATAAATATTTTTTGAATTTATAACATATATTAGAGCAGAAATGGTCTCGTGGTTGAGGTCATCTATGCTTAATATGAGGTTGTGGTCGAAATATGGCTGAAGCTCTTGTAAATCGACACCGGTCGTATACTGTGCGGGAATGGTCGGAGAGTTTGGAGTATAGTCCGTCATGTGGAGATCAGAGTCTTGCCTCTGGTTGACTATATACCATAATGAACAAACTGAGTCGGGATAACCACGCCCGTTGTGCAAGTAACTCTAAATGTTCTACTCAGATGATGACCAGTACTGTTAAACGAGTAAGCTGGCTGACCCAGTCTCTTTTGTAAAAAAAATAGTTGACACGGAATGAGACGTGTAAAAAAGAAAAGAGAAGAAAAACGTTTTCCGACATTGTTTGTGCTCCATTTTATAAATTATCTAATTAAAGTTTCCAAGACGTGTGAAACACGTAAACACGATTATCTATACTGTAACAAAAACTTTGTTACAATACCTATAAAAGTCAATTTTTGGTGTCTGTCCACGTTTTTCTCCGGAACTATTATAGGTAGCGACATTAAACAAATTGAAATAGATGTAGAAACTTGCCCACCAAGTTTTAAAAGGCGAGATAGTAAAGTTTTGTTAATTAGAAAAAAATTATAACGGAAAAACAAATTTCACGTGTTGAAGGGTATACACAGGGAATCCCCTGGCGGGGCTTCTTTCTGGAAAAGCCGGGAGTAGGCGGTGCCGAAGCCACCGTCTCTTAAGCCACGTATCATTTTATTATTTAAGCCACGTCTCTTTTCGAGTAGTAATTATTTGATTTTCGTATTAGTGGTTCATTTTTAAGTTAAATTAATTGAGAAAAAATCCCGGGCGAAGCCGGGTCACTGATAAGCTAGTGATTGATAAAAACAGTTCCAACCACACGATTTTCCCCATTTAATGATAGTTGAATTCATTGAAGAACGCTGTTAATGAAATAGGGATAAGAAAGCCAAAGTTTTTCTAATAATCTAATAGGTTAGCAATAATCGGAATATTTGATTGCGCTAGTTGCTTGGAAAAAGTCCTAATCGAAGGCTTTGAATTTATTTGTCAGAATAATGTGGTCCAATGGTTAAAGCCTTCGTGTACCACGCTAGAAGTCGTGGGTTCGATCCTGGTTGGGACCAATTTTCAAATTATCATTTGGAATTTACATTAATAATATAATAAAATTAACTTGGCTTTAACTTATAAAAGATAATTGAGGAAGGTAAACACCAAAAAAGGGAAAAACGAGAAAATTTTACTATTTTGGAACTGGACTTTAAGTTCATTAAATTTGGACAATTTTGCCACTGCGAGAGTGGACTTATATTTCCAGTAAAAATGTAGACAAATATGTCTTCAATTCGTTTCGAGGAGAATTTGTCCGTGAAAAAGTGGACATTTTTCGTAAAGAGCAAAGACAACGTTTTGTCTTAAAGACATCTTTTAAGATTGAGAAGTATGAGGTGCCGAAAAGACACGTTATAACCCTCTAACGGCACAGACTTGGAGACGTTGGAGTAAACAACGATGTCTCAATGAAACGAATAAACCCGCAAAAATATCAATTAAACTTGAAATTTAAACAGTTAACGATCGAAAGTAAACATTTAATCGTATTTTGTGGTAAACATGATATCCTTTACGGTAACCATTGAAACCAGTTTTCTAACCAAATCAAGTTAATGATAAACTCGAAATTACCAAGTAAACATTCAACCGTATGTAGTAAACATGTCCGGGGGGACAACCAAATCAAGTTAATGGTAAAATCTGAGTTAATTGTATTCACTGGGTTCGTCGAGTGATTGATTCTTTTTTTTTAAATATTTAAACCATTTATTTGAATTACCCGAAGGGTTACTGGCGAAAGTTGCATTTCTACACCAGGTCCTTAGTTCAGTGTTGCATTCATAGATGGCATTAGTTCTCTTCTGCGTTCATAGATGGCATTTCAGCAATTGGGTACAAATAAGATATAGGAGGGGTATCTGCTGTTGCCAGTTATATTTGGTAATCAGTTTATAACTATAAATATAAATTCACACTAGCTAGATGGGGATAGTAGATTTAAAGATGGGGTATCGTTTTGACTCTAAATCCATATTCCACTATTAGCTTCCCTCCTGTTAACCCCGGTTAATTTGCAAAAAAGGTGAGAAAGGAGAGTCGTAGCTACTCGAACATCCACGAGAACGATAGATTCTACATCGATTACTCTGTCACGCGTTTTAAATATCGTCAAGTGAAAATTAAAACAGATGAATTTTGCTCTACACGGACACATGGTGACAATATTGTCGGCCAAATCGAGGCAAATTCAAACCGACCTGTATTGCATTGCAGTTTTTGACGAGCACATTGACAACGTGGTTCTGTCTTAAATTTAGAACAAAAAGGTGTGTGTCATTGTCATCGTTTTAGCTAATTAAGAACTAATTTGGAACACTTTATCACTTAGTACACGTTATATCACCAGTATAATAGAATATAGAACCCATGGTCATTTCAGTAGGATGATCTAGATGATGCTGCCTACAGGATGATGGGAACGATTGGGAACGTTTTGATGCGTTGAATGGGAAGCACGAGCACGGGCGATCGCAATAATTTCAAATTAGGTGTGTGAGAAAAGCGCTGCTCCGTTCCCTCACGTCATTCACAATCGGCATTTTATTCTAAATCACTATCACGCCTTCAAAGTTCGAGTAGATCAAGTATGAGCTACGCTAACAAGATTAACTAGGAAAACCTGCACACGGGGGAGCGAGTGGGGAGGCCGTTGGGGGGGGGGGGCTTCCACGAGGTACCCGTGTGAACGCAGTTCAAAATAAGAATATATGAATTTTCATTTCTCTAATTATTTCGGCCTTTTTGTTATTACGCTATTACCTAATTATTACGCCATCCAACTCACTCCCCCGAGAATCGCAGTTCATAAGAGTTATAGTTATATATATAATTAAACTTTCCCAATTATTGTTTTTCGAAATTTCTAAAGTATTTCACCAAACACTAATTCTTAAACATGTGTGAAGAATTAAGATACTTGTGGCGTGCAAACGCTACATACAGTTATAAAACACAAGATATTTAAAAAGATAAACAGAATGGAAAAGTAAAAAAAACTACTGCCACCTAGTAGTGGCTCTCAGTACTTTTTTCCTCGCTTCAGTCGTTGGTCTCCAGACCCAGACACAGACTTTCCATTCAGATTTCAGACAGTTTTCGAACACGTGCGAACGTGGCGAGCGCGCAAGCTTGTGAAGTGCTCTTCACCTAATTATCATGGATATTACCGAAAATTTCGTGCGTGGGCTCAAAAACAGCCATCAGTTTTCCGAGTTTCTGTCTAACAATTTGTCAGGTACTTCATCTTTTTCAACGGATTAGGAAAAACATTTGACATTTTTGTGTATCCCCAGAGCATTCTTACGGTAGAGATTAGCATGTTAACTGGGCAGACCGTCATTTGCCTACTACAGTCTCTTCGACTTTCCAAACAGCCATGTATAATCATTTTATCCCTGAGGGTAGTATACGTAGTATACAACAGAAGGCTCTAAAGTAAAATAGGGCTGTACGGGTGTTGTCTGCTACTACTACCCCCCCCTCCACTGCTCTGAACTGGGTTTGCAGAACCTTTGAATCCAGTTTCGTTTTAATTTATAGAAATCTAAACTACTGCATCGATTTCCTTGAAATTTTTTGTAGACACTTTTTGTTATTTGTCCCACCGTGTAGGATAGTTTTGGGTTCGATTGGTACTACTTTATTTTTATTAGTTTTGTGCGGATTTAATTAATAGTCGCTGGACACTTAGGACAACCACAACAAAAGTAGTTTGTTGTTGTCATTTTGCGTCAAAGGGAAATTGAATTGAATCTTTGTTTAGAGTATGTAAGTGAGTATACACATGGAGTGTATCGAGTAGCTACCCGATCAGGTCGGATCAGTTGGATCTGGGTGATCTGTCATACTTCGTACAAAGTTGCGCGGATCGATCCGCAAAATATTGTTTTACCCTGAAAAAAGCAAATTCCAAATGTAGTCTGCTTTTATCTTTTATGCAGTTTCGGCTTCAGCAGCAAAGAAAGCATGGCGTTTAACGAGTCTGACTTCGTTATGATTGAAAAAGATGGTAGCCATTCATTGGCACTAAAATTTGAGTATGAAGACGACATTCTGTACTTGCCCGTCAATACAGGACTAATGGAACGTTTAAAATTGGGTAAATTTGGAAACCGGCAAAATTTAGTTCGCTTTTTCTAAAATGTGTCTTTCATCAAATTAGATTTGCCGTTTGCTCAAAGCCTGAGGGAAAACGTGATAGCAAAAATACTTCTTCAGAAACAAAAAGGTTATTCAAGTGTTGACAAATTGATGTAATTCTAAGATTGCTAATTGTTATATATACTGTTTTCAGAAACGATCACTGATTCTGCAACTCAAGAAAGTTCGCAGGGAACTTTTGGTAATCCTGAAGAATCAATTGATGTTTTGCCTTCCCAAAACACCTATGTAGGAGAAGATGAAGACTTTATACATGAAGAACCATTTTTAAATGAAAAGTCAGGTGGTAGCGATACTGAATCAGCGTCTGGAACTGCAGAAGTAGAGAATAATTGGGAAGACGAGCAAGGTTTCAATGAAGAGGCTTTTTACGAACAACCTCCTTATGTTGAATCTTCTGAAGAAGAAGAAAGAACTGCGGTGCCTCGTGGAAGAGCCTGCGACAGAGTTTATGTCGATGGGGGTAACATCCGTGTTGCAACCAAATCAGCCAACCCTGTTCAAAGAAGGCGACCAGACCCCAATAAGTTAACCGCTGTTTTGAAAAAAAAAGTCGTTCAATCACCATTTCCTATTCCAGAAGGTAAATTTTACCAGCAAAATACTAAATGAAAGAAGAATACAGTCACCGTTTCGTTTTCTCACACATTAAATTTTTTAAAATACATTTTCTCAGGTTCTCATAGCTGTCAGTTGCCTTCAACTACCAGGTCAGCATTCCGTTCTTCTTCTGGTGCCAGCAACATTCCACCAAACCGCCCGGTTCAATCTTCTCAAGGTGGTGCTAGCAGCAGTGCAACAGCAGGACGTTCAACGCAAGAAATCGTTGATACAGAGTCGTTTGAAGATGATAACAACAACATCGAAGGGTATGATTTTGAAAACGAAGATGAAGATGCAGATGGCTCATTTAAATGGACTATTGGTGACACTTATCGGTTGCTATCAGTGTACCAGTCATTGAAAAATAGATTTGACGCTCCTTATTCCAATAAGGCAGGTTGTGGAAAAGGGTAACATCTGCTACAAATTGGTATACGTACAAGCTTAAGAAAAATATTATTTATTTATGATTATAGGTGTCGAAAGAAATGAGCGAAGCCGGAAGAATTTTCCCAGATGACAAGTGTGCCAGTAAACTTAAGAATTTAAAACGCACTTGGACTGCAAGTAGAAGACCAGGAGCTACAAAGAGAAACTGGGAATTCATGGACACGATGGATGAAATTTTTGAGAATGACCCAACCGCAACTCTTGAAAATGTTGCTGAAGTCAATGATGGTGGCCCAAAGGTTCTTATTTTTATACATTGCGCCCAGTTCAACATCAATAACTAATACTCTGTTCAGTCAGAGGAAAAGAAACGAAAAATATCACCAAAGAGTGAGAGGAAGGAACTCATAGCTATTGAGAAGGAAAAAGTCGATGCCTTTAAGCAAATCGCAAATAGTCAAGATGAAAAGGTTTCCGTTCTCAAGACACTGGCTACAGCTCTCCAGAAGATTGCGAACAAATAATTTGGCTTAAACTCATGTACGGACACGCAAGAAGCATTTACAATTTTATTTTAGAAATTTATTCCCTCCACTTCGATCTCAGTTTTCATGTTCGTGCAATACAACATTTTTTAGAAGAAAAGAAGGTTTTTAATTCTGTTGCGTTTCCGCTTCGCAGCTGCGAACGTTTCATCATTGTCACGTCCATCTTCCTCTTCTTCTAAATCGCTATAATCTTCCTCAATCAACGTCGCCTTGTTGGATAACGAAGTTATGCAGGCAGCAAGCTGTCATGATTACATCAGGAATGTTTGCTAGTAAAAGCATATCCAAATATTTAAGCCTTCGCCATTTCCCTTTCAGTAGCGTAAACGCTCTTTCTATGCCAGACCGGTTAGAGGACAGCAATCTGTTGTAACGTTTTTCATCCTATCATAAATTATAGATGTGAATAAATGTCAAAAGATTCAGGCTTCTGTAACAAAAAGTACCTCATCTAGATTTCCTTTGTCTGGAAAGGGTTTCATTAGTCGCATGGTCAATGGATAAGCTCCGTCTCCAATAATATGGAATGGAGTGTTAGCAAGTAAGTCATTTAAATGACGACCAATACGGCTATGGGCAAACACAGTTGCGTCGTGCATTGATGAGGGATATCCAGTAGAACAATCTATGAACTCTCTGTTAGGCAAACAGACAGCCTGAAGTGAAACGGCTGTAAATTTTTTGCGATTGGTGTAGGCACGACCGAAGGTACAGTACCCACCAGAATTGTTTACACCCTCCCACCTTTTTGCGGGTTAACGGCCCTCGCGCTCCCGCACACCAAAGCTAAACTAAATGCGATAGAATTTTTATTTTTTTTTCGGTAGTAGAAATTAAGTTGATGAACTTCCCTGATTTTTTTCGATGGCCAGAACATTGACGCTGAAGCCCTACACGACCTGACATATTAAGTTGCAAATTTGTTTGTGGCCTAGCTAGCCGAGAGGAATCCCTGAAATTGCAGTTGCAATAAGTCGGCAAAAAATAAAGGTACGACCTTAGGAATTTTTTCCCTTAAACATCTCGGTGGTTTCTACTACTGTCTTAATTTTGAACAAAATCTGTTGAGTTTTTCTAAATTAAATTTGCCTTGAAAAAAAGTTGGAAAGAATAAGAGTTGGAGAGAAATAAGAGAGGGGTGTCTAGTTTGAGGATACTACCGCTAGAGCTTTACATTCCGGGCCGTAAACCCCGCGGGCTGAACAGTGCCCCCTCCCTTATTTCTCGCTCCCTGTAGACCAAAACAGTCTTTCCAACTTTTTTTCAATTTCTACTACCGAAAAAAAAATAAAAATTCTATCGCATTTAGTTTAGCTTTGGTGTGCGGGAGCGCGAGGGCCGTTAACCCGCAAAAAGGTGGGAGGGTGTAAACAATTCTGGTGGGTACTGTACGTGGTTGAGGAATTTTAATAAAAGTTGTGTCGATCATTCCTGTTCCAAACAAAATAGGCTTCATTTAAAAAAAACTCACGCTTTGATAGTGATTGTTACAATTTATCATTCTGGTATAATAATTTTTTTACATGAAGGTTACCAATAGTATCTGGAAACGTAAATTTTTCTGAAATTTCCTGCAACATTCCTATTTCTGGCCATCTGATAAACTGTCTTGTGTTTCTTCGAAAAAGCTTCGCCATTCTCAAGAATATATAATGGGCAGTACCTAAATAAGAAATGATGAGTATGTATGCCAAAAATTGCCATCTTTTTTAGTATATACAACACCTGGCAGCATTCCAAATCGATCTCCAATTCCCCGAAATGATTCTTTGTTGCCTAATGTCCAAAGTGTAATTAAAAGTTTGACTTCTATTGCTACTTTCGATGCACCGCCAGATTCACGTTCATACAAGCCCATTGTTTGGAATAAGTTCTATAAAAGGAAACTTAAGTAACGTAACAGATGAAGTTTCTTATTTTTTCATACTTGAAATGGTGCTCTTGACATTCTAAAATGTTTTTTGAAATACAGATCGGTGTAGCCTGTGACTATTCTCTCAACATAGTTTCCTATTCCTGAAAATTCTCTTTCCTCGTTTCTGCGTGCTAACAGGCGTCTTAACTCAAGCTGAGGATCCAGTATTTGTTGAATGATCAAATCGTCTTCATCCACATCTTCTCGAATAATTTCAACAATGGCCGCTATAACTAATTGGAGTTCTTGCTCGTCTAAAAATTCCATTGTCCTTCACGATGTTACCTTAAAATGAAATATTTCTTGCTTTTGCATGTACAAGTATAAGAAGGCGAACACAAAACACTAACGAAAAAAAAACACAGCAGACGAAAAGAGCTCCAAAATAAAGTGTAAACAAAGCGCGTACCATTCGAGTGATCCGGTGCGTCAAGAAAAGATCCGAGCTGATCCGACCTGATCCGAGCCTGATCGGGTAGCTACTCGATACACTCATGTAGAGAGTAACGGTAAGTTTTTCTTTTATGTTTATGAAATTCGGTATTCAAACCGGTTCCCTTTTAATATTCGAGTCGAGAGTTATATATTGATACTTAATTCGGTCACATTTTAGAACCGTTTTCAAGTTCGCCCGTGGATTTGCTGTGTTTTTTTAATGGTTTGTCATCATTCTTCATACATTAATTTCTTTTCAGGTTTCTGTTCACTACTTATGTGATTTAGTTGGACACATTATAGCTGGAGTGGTTTCGCATCCTTTTTCTAAATTAATGTGTTAAAGTTTCTTTTCAGGTTATCGTTCACTACTTATTTAATTTAGTTGGACACATTATAGCTGGAGTGGTTTCGCATCCTTTTTCTAAATTAATGTGTTAAAGTTTCTTTTCAGGTTATCGTTCACTACTTAATTGATTTAGTTGGACACGTTTTAGCTGGAGTGGTTTCGCATTTTTTTTCTAAATTAATGAGTTTCTTTTAGGTTACCGTTCACTACATATCACAGACCATTTCAGAGACATTGTCTGGATTATGCTTATGTGATTGTTCACCTTTTTATTTCTATTTACAACAATTTAATTTATGGTCCAATTATGTAGAACGTTGAATGATGATGTAACTTCATGAGGTAACTTGAAAAAAAAATCTTACAGCTGGAATTTTTTTTTGTCAATTACCCATTTTCAAGGGTTTGAATAAAATGTGTATTTAAAAAAAAGCCGCAAGTAGCCGCTTCACTTATTGATATTGTCAAATGTAAAGCTTATTTTGACATTTTCAATAAGAGCGTTTATCGGTGGAACGAGAAGTCGTAAAATGGGGAAAATCGTACGGCAGCAACTTTTTAAATCTATTATTTCGTTTGTATGGATTTGAAAAAAAATTTAGACTTCCTCCGCTTTGGCGTATTTTTTTGGTAAAATTTTCGATAAAAAAATAAAAAAAGATTTTTATTATTACTGTCTGTCCGATAGCAATTGTAACCAAATTAAAATTCGTTATAAATTTGTCATTCAAGCGATATGTCTTTTTGGCGGTAAAAATATCTCACATTTTCATTCATGTTTGTCGAAACGAATATACCCAAAATATTTAGTCAGCAGAAAAAAACATGTTTAGGTCGATATTTCGTTACAGATCACAATAACAAGTACCGAAACCTTCTTATTATCATAGAAAACTACTCTGCTTCGCCATATTTCCCTTTCCCAACTCTGTCCACCTGATTCCGGAAAGTTATATGTAGATGATTTTGACACTAGCGTTCACCGCTAAACCGTATTTTCAAAATAGAAATCCCGTCTTATTCCTACCGGGAACCTCTCGAGCGAAGCGAAATTTTAAATATTAAAAAATTGTAATCAAACACACACAGTAGGCTAATTGAATTAAATTTCCAAATAAAAAACATGGAAATAGATTCTTAACCAAAAAACCCGAAGGAGCACCGGAACGGGTCTTGTTTAACTTTTTGTCTCTCAGAAGCTGACCTTCAACAGTTGGCTAATCGGGCAATACCTACCATGCCACATGAGCCAGGAGGGGCTCCAAGCCACGTACCTTCAGCTACCTTCCAACCAGGTAAAGTGATCCATTTCTCCATGGCATTTGAATATGGCACTGTAATTAATAACTTGAAATCTGTCTTTAGATGCTGGCCTTCAACAATTGATTTATCAAGCAATAGTTCCTATGCAACATCAGTGACGAGGGGCTCCAAGCCACATACCTTCCACTCCAGCTACGTACCAACCAGGTAAATGGAACCCCAATATTGTTACAACAACCTTTTAACTAGAATTCTCTCAGATGCTTGCCATCACAACTTGATCAATCGAGCAATAGCTGCCATGCCACTTGAGCCAGGAGGGATTCCAAGCCACGTACCAGCGTACCTACTTTCCAACCAGGTATAGTGAACCCTCTTGACTATGGCAACAAGCCAACAATTTAAAAAATGTATTTTCTCCTCAGATGCTGGCCATCATCATTTGACTAATCGGCCAATAGCTACTACGCCGATCGAGCCAGTAGTGGAGTGGGTGGAAGTGTGGCCGACAGTTTGCTGTCAATGCCATGTGAACTCAATTTGATTAATCTTCAGCAATTGCTAGGCAATTCACGTGTTTAGGCATATTCGCGTGTTTAAATGGTTTGTTAAACCCATCTAATGACGTTGATATTTACTGTCTTCATTTGACTTGTAAGCATCTTCTGTCGCTGACAGTCGATGAATTCAGAAACGGTTGAAATTGTCATCGATTGAGCACCGAAAGGAATAGATCCCCACGCCAACTGTTTGTTAATGGTTTGCTTAATTTGAAGAATCAGGGAGGGGTTCACGAAGAACTTTGCCAAGTAAGCTACAAAAAAATGGATCCCTTGAATCTTCGTAATTTGCGACTTTATTTTTGTATAGGATAGAAATTCTATCAACTTTGCAGAAAAAGAAGCAGAAGAAGTCGCGGGCTCCTTAACCTACCAACGTCATCGCCCAGAGGCGGTTCAAGTTTCCTCTATCCCTAATCTCTTGAATCAGGAAGAAGAGTTGGAACTCAGGAATCGTTTTAATTACGAATCGGTTACCTTACTCAATTTAAAAGACTCGTACGTTAGTGTGCGATCTTTCGTAAGATCTTGTATTGAGCTGCGCTAAGTTGTCATGACCAAATTTAAAATTTTCCACACGCCTTATGAGCTACGTATCCAAGAACTCAAATACACAAAATGAAATGAAATGAAGTGAACCTTGATTTTGTCACATTGACGGTTGATGTGACATTTTATGTTTCGGAGTAGAGTGCTGCGGAGAATTTTGATTTTGGATGGAAGTCGTTGGTGTAGTGATTCCATCGCCATTAACTTGATTCACAATACAAATACAGAAAGTCAGGTACATAAATATTTTTGAATTGAAATTTTTTAAGTAAAAGATATGAAAAGAGATCCGTAAAAGTCTATACCTGATGAAAACTATTGCCGCACTATGTTGGCGAATTCCGGACTTGACAAGAGACCTCTCAGCAAACGTTCCCGACTGTTTTCTTCCATTCCAGAAATGTACTGATATTATTTCAGAAAGACACTATTTGATGAAAATTACGCTACCGCCCCACGCAACATTTTTAAAGCAACAAATATGTGTCTCTTCCTCTTAATTCTGAAGCAATAGCTTTTGTTGTTTCCGCGGCAATTTTCAGAAGTCGATACGAAGAGAGAGAGAGTAGCAGTTAAGCCGAACAAGGTGACAAAAGCAAAGGGAATTGCATCCGAGGAAATTTTAACTATTTATTTCATTAAAAATTTACAAGGCTCTAAACTTTAAAGTTTAAATTCATTTGGATTAAATAAAAAACGGTTCTCGTAGGTTGTAAGATATAGACTTTTAATTAATATTAACACAACATCCATTCGGGTGTGTACAAAATTCCCCAGCAATGCCAGTGAACTTCACACAAAGAAACTTCGACTGTCGTCGAAGTATTCGTCATTCAATCACTAGAAATCTCACTTCGCTCGAGAGGTTCCCGATAGGGATCTTGCGGGATCTGTAAAAAATGAATTTTGAGAAGAAAACAATAAAATGTTTATGTTATTTCCATGAAGCGTTTGGATTTATGGATTTCAAATTTTTAGATGTCTAATTGTTCAATAATATGTTTTTAATAATTGTAACTTAAAGGTGCTTAAAAGTCAAAAGTGAACACTTTGTGATTTGGCACCCATGTACGGTGGTGGTCAATAAAAAAATCTTGAAATTCGTTATATTATTGAATTTGAACATAGTATTATCGTCGATGAAAGTTCGAGGGGAGGCGATTTTCAGTCTAAATAGTTTGGAGAACTCCAAAGAAGTCGACCATGCCGCTCTTCTCCCAATAAAAGAAGTTATCAATTGGTTTTGTTTTTCCCACTGGTTGTCTGGTTTGTTTTTGGTTTCTGTGACTGTACCAGTTAAAGATCTGATGAAAATGGGGCGGCGCAAGGCCGCAAGTAAAAACTATGAAGGGCTGTTGAGTAAAAGGTCTACACCCTTAGGGCGTTCTCTCCATTTACTCGAAATGCCATTCTGGTTGTCCATCGGGATCGCTTCGCGATCCCTCAGACAACCCTCAAGTGTATCTCAGGTTTTAAGTCGCGGTAAGGGTTTTGTGTGGCGCTCTGTGTTTCACACAAATTACATCCTACATCTTGTCAATAACGATTTGTTCGGATTAATTTAATCTTGACCATTAATCCGTTTAACCTAGACCCCATGTAATGCAAACATTATGCTTTTGTATAGACAAGCATTCAAGGAGTTGGGCGATGACTTATAGCAATCCCCCTTTGATGCATCATAATGAGTGCAACATTCTATTCTTCTATACAGTTTATGACTACATAAGGCAACGACAAACTTCCACAAGGTTTTTGTCCTTTCATATATCTTACTTGAGTTTGGATTGGTAGGCTCATCCAAATGAAGTATGGAAGTATGGATGTTCTTTTTTATAGGGAGCAATAATGAGTGTAGAGAATATAAATAATTTAATGAATTAAATTAATTTCTAACGTTAACCCTTTCACTGCCAAGCCCAAAAAGTCGACTTTTGCCCATACTGCCAACTCAAATACATGCCAACCCATAAAATATATATGCCAACCCATATTGGCAAATCAAATATAACAAAACTATAGTTTATTAAGGAGCTAGTAACCGACTGAACCACGATTCAGTCGAAAAAATTAAAAAAACGACGAATCACCGGTGATACACGTGGCACACTGGTAATCAAGCGTCCCCAGATGCCAAATGTATCGCCGGTGATACACAGTTTCATGGGAAAATGTATCACCCGTGATACATTTGGCACCTGGGGAACGTCATTTTACTATAAGAAAATTGTTTTAATTCAAATTGTTCTGTTAAATCATGAAACTCAGTCCACCATCAACTGAAAATAATTTCCTGGAATGCTATTATCTTAAAAATATAGCCATGAGAGTCATAAATTGAATGGTCAAATATCCACTATTAGGAAAAATAGCAAAACATGATAAAAGTGCTTAATTTCTGACCAAAAAACAAGTAGAGATCTTATTCTAGCAAATAAAGTTGGTTAAGATGAGGGAAATACAAAACTACAAGAGTTATGGGCTTTGGTGGGAAATTCGTTGATGTATCACCGGTGATACACTTGGCAGTCAACGGTTGGGAGGCCGTGTATCACCGGTGATACACTTGGCAGTGAAAGGGTTAAGGTCTCCACATAACCATACGAAATTTGATGAGCCAACCAATCCAAAATCTGTAAGTATTAGTAAGACTGTAAGATATAAGTATATGGGCAAAACATTGTGAAAGTTTGTCGTAGGTATGGCTAGCCTAGCGAACTTTATGGGGTGCGGATATACCACACATTTAAACATCTATACCTAACATTTAACAACTAAACATGAAGTTATACATAAAGAGAATAGATAAACTTTTTACGTTTTAATCCGTTGCACTTAATGCATTAGATAAACATTAATGAAATAAACAGTTAATTGTTGAGCTAAACCACCTTTTATACATTTAAACATAACATTAAACACCTAAACATTAAACCAAAAATGAATAAATACAACTTAATTCTCAAAGTTTTAGTCAATTTCACCTAATGCATTAAGTAAACATTTATACAATGATCAATGTAATGATTCAGGGAAACATCAAACATTAACAAATTGTGTATTCAATCCTAAACATTTTAATACAACGGATAATTGATTTTTCAAATCTTCTAAACGTTATCGCTAATCACGGCTTTTTATATTATTTAAAATTATCAAACAAGAGCCGCTAGAGGGAGCCTTCACGTCGCCACTGGGGGGGAGCCTTCCCATCGCCGCAAGAGGGAGCTTTCACTCACCACTAGAGGGAGCCTTCACGTGACCACTAGAGGGAGCCTTCACGTGACCACTAGAGGGAGCCTTAACGTTGCCGTAAGAGTACGTCGCCGCAAGAGGGAGCTTCACGTCGTTGCTAGAGGAAGCTTTCAAATCCCCGCTGAAGGGAGCTTTTCGCCTTTCGTAAACAGTATCGGGCAACGTTTGTGTTCCTTCCCAGTTACCCACCCCATTTACGAATTCTCTCTAAAACACGTTTCCTCATGCAATGTGTGCTGTTACAGCGGAGTGGAGCGAAATTCGAGTCAGTAGATATATTTTCAATATGCCTTCGATTTTCTGTATAACTTAATCAATTTTGTTTCACAGGTTTTAGGATTTGCTCAGTTGTTGTCACCTTCTGATGCCAAGGGGTTTACATATTGTAGTTTGAAAGTTGCAGCTTCTGTCCTAAACACCATTTGGAGGTATATTCGCACGTAATCGACAATCCTTCAGTCTTGTGAATAATTCTACTTCTCATTCTTTTAGACATTGCAGTGGAATGGGTGACTTAAATGAACAATGTCGTGTTGCAGTCCTTGAACTTTATGAGTTTTATTTTGGTGAGTCAATCGATAGACCTGAACCGTGCCAGTCTTTTTAACTTTATTTGTGCAATGTGAAGGTGATGTTTTGCCAGTTCTGGCCCAACGTTCTCTCATCAACAATGAGCTTCAAACTCCAGTCTTACTCCCATCGATGTATAATAATGGAGGTCCTTTGTTGTTTCAAGCAAATTCAAATTTTCATCCCGTGGCTTTGCAAATTGACTAGTTAGCAAATGAAAATGAAGTCACACCAGAATTACTGCAATGTCTTCTGAGTAAGTACAATTGTGGTACATACAATTGCATTCTTTCCTAAATTAATAATGTTTTGAATTTGGAACCCATTTAGGTTTGCGATTGTCTGTCCCTGTGATTGCCAGTCTGCTCCATTTAAGTGTAAGTCCCTTGTACTATGTAATTAAAAAGCATGGATTGCGAGAAGAACTTCGTCCTGAATTGGAATTGAGTGACAATCAACTGGACGCTGCTGTCTCAGCTATTCTCTCGGTTTTTCCAAATTCAGGTTAGTCATCTTGGCTTCTTGTATGGAGAACTTGAGTGAACAGTTTTTTCTGGTCCGAGTCCGTAAAACGCTTTAATACGCCTTAATTTATGACCCTAGGACATAAAGCTTTATATGGCCACTACAAGGCAACCGGCATGTCGGTATCCCGCGAACGACTTCGTATATCTCTCAATCGAGTGAAAGATGTGCATAATCTCCCACCACGGAAAACGATTAAACGGAGGGTTTATAAAGTTAAAGGACCCCTCTCCATGCTCCATATTGATGGAGATCATAAATTAATAGGGTAAATTATCGTCCAACTTGGTACATTAATCCGTGTTTTCACATTATGCTGATACAGAAATGTTTACGTCGTTTTTGTTAAGATGGCGGTTCGTAATTCATGGCGGCATAGACGGGTACTCCAGAGTTCTTGTTTTTTTGAAATTATCCCAGAACAATAGAGCATCAACCGTACTTGCTCACTTTAAAAAAGGTGTTTCGGAATAGGGACTTCCTGCTGCTGTCAGGTGGTTGCCATAATTCATTATTTTCTGCCAATTTTGGTTGTTGTATGTATTAACCTCATACGAAATGTAGATAAACAATTAACTTATTTGACGAATCATGCAGTTTCTGTCCTCGTGTCGATGGGCATAGTTTGTTCGGTTTTGTCTCAGTAGAAGACAATTTAAAATTTAGTCTCTTCTGCGAAAGTTTATATAGTTATCGTAACATTTTACTGAATTTTTAGATCAGACTACCCAGGCAGCACAGGTACATCCCTTGGATATCTCTGGAATATTCCCAAATTAGAAGAGGATTTCCAATATTTCACCCTTAGAATATCCTTGGGATACGCATATGTCCGCACCAGAGTTATCCTATAGATATCCAGCCCTGCCAGCAATTTATTAAAATGTAAATTTGTAACCTGCACCTGGGATCGAACCCGAGACTATGAAGTTCTTGATGTTTGCAGTCGGACGTGCTACTCACATGGCACTTATTACTTGCAAGCAGTAAGTATTTGAGTGTAAATAACAAAGTGCAAAGGTAATAAACTTAGGAATAACGTTGAAGTTGACGGAATACCTATGGAACAGTCGACTTCCATATCTATGATTTTTTCCCCGAATTTTAAATAATCATTCTTCTATGACCAAGTACTCATTTCCAATATAAGTACTTTACAAAAGATGGTATTCAGAGCATGTAGTGGGATTTTGAAAAAAATAAACTAGAGAGGCGTTTCTACACACCAGAGAGGAGCCAACAGTTGCCATTTCTTTGGGCTTGACAAAGTGGCACTCTTTATTCTGATACTTGGTTTACAAAACAATATAGAAGACATTCATTCGTCCAACGGTTTAGAAACAGAGAATACTTTGTTCAAGCCCAATGAAAATGGCTGTTGGCACCAATCTGGTAGCGCCAAAATAATATTTGTCTTTGCCGTGAAGCCTTTCTAGAACGCTCCACTGAAGTGGGAACTATCAGTGGCCTATTATTTTCCTGCAAGACGCTACAAACAACTCATGGCAACATATTAGAAGCACACGAGTTAACGATGCCCTTGTTGGTATACGTCAGGGATATTCCAGGAATATCCGAAACTGTACATCCTTTCGAAGTTATGATTAGGATATACTTTGGATGTACTGGGTATATACCGCGGGATACGGATAGTTAAAGAATAAGTGGATATCCATGGGATATCCCATGGATATACAGTGCCGCCTGGGTATGGTCTTGAAAATGTTGGAGTAGTGGATTTTATGCTCGTTGCTAGGGATGATCAACCCAATCCTTACCTCACTGGCCGTTCAGTCCATAATCAAAGAATTGAACGGATGTGGAGGGACGTCTTTGAAGGTTGCTTGGAGTCATTCTACGTCGCTTTCTAGTAGTGTATTAAATAGTTTATTATCACACATTATCGTAAAGGTAAACAAATGCATTCCCTTTTTAGTGAATTAGAATATCGAGGAATTCTGAACCCTAGCAATGATCTGGATATATTTTGTCTCCAGACTGTTTGTTGGGATCTTTTAACCAAAACTGTCGACACATTTCGGAATGGCTGGAACAATCATCCGATAAGTACAGCCGAAAGTTTTTCTCCCTGCCAACTATTTGTAATTGGTATTATGAAGCTAAAGAATAGTGGTGAATACCACCCCGAAGTAAATCAGGTAATTTTTGTGCTGCAAAACAATGTTTTGTTAAGGAGACTTAACTATTTTTTCATACATTTTTCAGGAACATTCAAGCGTTTGCTTTGGGGAGCGTGAAGCTTTTTTTCTATCATCATTCACAGCCGCAGGTCGTCGAAAAGGTGTGGTCAATGTACCTCCGTTTGCGACACCGTTGAACGAGATCTAGACTCATCAACTGTATTCGCTTTTCGACCCCTCGTCTGTAACAATACAGAATTTGGCCGAAAAATATGTTTTCGTTAGGGATTTTGCACTAAGAGCAAATGAAGCTAACTCGTGATACACAATCATTCGAAAAAACTCAAGTGTATTTGTTTTCAAATTTTCCATTTGGCGTTGCATTGCCCTATTCTTTAAATAAAATGGTATAATGTATAATATCAACAATCACTAAAGTTGCTTAATTTCAGTAAGAGGTGACGTGAGTTTTTGGTTTTACACAGCTGTGTACTCGGACCGTCGATGCCGACTTACAGGGCACACAGGAAAGATCCGTCATTGATGGATCTCGTAATAAATTGTATCGTTAATTGACCTTGTTACCTGAAATGATCAAGCGTTTGCTGCCTGCATTATGATAATTGACAACGTCGATTTACGTTTTTGCATTAGGGCGGTGTAGGGAAGTATACAAACCAGAATCTACCCAGCTAGCATGGCTTTATTGGGAAAATGTTTCCCCCAAGAATATTATTGGGCCAACATCCAACTTATTGGAGTAAAACTGGACCCATAATTTTGGCCAAAATCCTCAAACTCAAGTTTATTTGATACGTCCTGTTATACATACTGATCATTTGTGTCGCAATGTTTCCCCAATTTGTTACCCACTTTTGATGTCTATCGTTATAATAAATATTTTTCCAATATTGGACAATTATATATCTTTGTCGATCCATCGAGATCCATCCTTCCATCCATCCACGTAGATCGTGTATTACGCATTTAATTATTCTCCAAATATTTTTATTTTATTAATGGGACTTGAATCTAAGAAATCTGGACTTCAGAGTAATGTGGAACACGCATTCCACTATAAGCATACAGTTTTTTTCAATTTTTCAATATTTGAATATCCTTATGATTTGGTTTTATAAAGCAATTGCAATTTGAGAATCAAAATTTATGCGCGATATAAAACGCGATTGACGGAGCACTTAAAAGTCACATTCAAAAATAAAACTCTCAGTGATTCAATAATTTGTATTTTGAAAATATCGAATAGGGACAAATTTATAAACAAATTACACTTTTTTCTTATTATCTGGACGACCGCGGCCCTCTCTGTGACAAGTAATACACTGTCAGGAGGATTCGTATAAGTAGCTCACCTTTAAAAAAAACACTAGTTGGACGATATGATCATAATGCAATTCTGGTAGCCAAATAGGATGAACGTCCGACTCATATGTCATAGCTCTCGGGTTCGATTCCCGAATCCGTCAATACTTGTTTCTATATAGAAACGGCTGTGAAGTAACTTGTACGACAAATTTATAAAGTACTTTACCAATTCAATTGGAGAAATATTATTCCGTGTTTTAAATTTTATCGGAAACCAATAAATTTTGGTACAAAAATTATTTGGGGAAATATTCGTTCCAACTATTTTCCCAATAAATTTTTTGTCGGTAAATTGTATTTCCCCAACATATGACCAATATGCTATGCTAGCTGGGTAAGAAAGACTTCACAAACTGTTATTGTTGATGACGATACGTGCAGAACTTTGTTGTACAAAGAGATGTAGTCCCAAAGATCGTAATCTGAACGTTCTAATTAATCGTGGCCATCAGCGACAAATCGTACGTTGGAAAAACCACTTCAGCATCCAATACATTTGACGCCAATGTCCATTTACGATACCAAAATATGCTAATGTTACATCGCACATATCTACGGGATTAGTTTGGCATGTTATTCGTTAAATCACGAAGCTAAAGAGAAAAGGATTGTATTTCATCTTCAGTTTCGAAGATCCGGGTTTAGAAACTTGAATAAAATAAAAAAATCAAATTCAAGACATGTGCTTATAAATTGAAATGGTAAATGCAGCAACACGTCGACATCTTGATTTAAGAACTTGGAAGAGTGAAACATCATAACATCAGTAAACTTGGTTCTGCCAAACTGACAAGTCAAATACTGTAACATCAACATCTTGTTGTGAGATTTCAGAAGAAATCCACAAAAGCAGAGAGAAAATAACGAAAAACTAGTTGGTTGCTGAGAGCGACTTGTATTTCGACCTGCTCGCCTCGGCTGCCTCGTACCAACTGATGATGGCGGACTGCTCGTCCATACACATGGTTATAATCTCGACTCATAGATGGCGCGCGAGTCGCCAAAACTCAAAAATATCACAACATTCGACCATAGCTACCCACATCAAGTCCTCCTGGACTTGATACTTTTAACTCAAAATATATGAAATCAACTCAAGACACACAAAAATCAATTCAAAACACAAAACTAACTCAAAATAATCATAATTTAGTTTCTTCGGGTAATTCTTCCATCTGGGCTGCGCGGTCGATACTCCAGAAGTTAATAGTAATCGTAGTCTGGTAGTTGAGATCTCCGGATGGCCCTTCCGGTCCGGGAAACACGATTGAACGGGGCGTCCGATTCTCCAGTTACTTCTCCGGGTGAATCCTCGCCCCCGATTTCTTCGACAACTAAATCCGGGGGGTTGTTAGCCCCCAAATCCACTTGGACATCCTCAACACCGTGAGACGGTTCTTCAAGAAGAGGTGCGGCTTCAAATGGATCGTCAGCCCTTTGTGGGAGCGTCGGATCAGCACAGAAGCCCCTACCAACAACAGAAGCTTCGTCAACACCAAGATTCTTATCATCCTTTTCTGAATCCTCCTCCTCTCCCTCTGGCTTCCAGTCGAATTCGCACCTTGTTTTGTAGGGATGGATCTGACTGACGTGAGCGTTGAATCTTCGGTAAACTCGTCCTCTCCGATTATAGGGAAGATCCTCGACCGTGTAGCATGTCTTACTGACCCGCTTAGCCACTTGGTACGGACCAACCGACCGACACACGAATTTCTTAGTCTTGCCAACATGTACTCTTCGTCGCGCCACGATGACCAAATCACCTGGTTGGTACGTCCGATTCTCCTTTCTGGACAAGTCTTCGTAAGCTTTCGTTTTCTTCTGCCGCTTCACGATAAGTCGTCTTGCGATTCGCCTCCAACTGGCAATTTTCCCGAGATAATCGACGACAGGATCCTCTTCTTCAGCTGCCAAGGGAAATTTGTAATCAAGAGGAACAAAAGGCGACCTCCCGTACACCAACTCGTAGGGCGAAAACTGAACAGTCGACTGCTTTGCTGAGTTGATTGCAAACAGCGCTTGACCCATCTTGATGTCCCAATCCGTGTGCGTCGTATTTACAAACGCCGCCAGAGTTTCAGCAAGCGCACGGTTGATTTTCTCGACAAGTCCATTGGTTTGGGGATGCTCTGCACTTGCGACGGAATGTTTTATGTTCCACTTCTGGACAAACTCGGCAAACTCTTGAGACCCAAATGCTGGTCCTCGGTCGCTTATGAGACGCTGAGGAAATCCATGACGGAGGAAAACCTTCTCCAGGAACTTGATCACCGGTCCTGCTGCTGTCGACGGCACGGCTTCCGCCTCAATCCATTTGGATAAGTAGTCGATAGCCACGATCATGTGAACCTTGCCATTCTGCGTCGCCTTATTGGTCCTAGATGATCCAGACCCCATATTTGAAAAACTCGTTTGGGAGGAGATATAGGGCATAACTTCCCTTCCGGTGGTCCACCACGACTTTTGTATAGCTGACAGAAAGGACAGGAAGCGACGTATGCGTTAACACTCTTGTTCATGTTTTTCCAATAGAACCTGGACATCAATCGAGCAAGGGTCTTCTGACGGCCATGATGGCCACTGAGCGGCGTGTCGTGACATTCTTTGATGAGATCCTTCCGCATGATGGAGGGTACGACCAATAAAAATCTCCTCCCGAGGTCGGTGTTCTTTTTATAGAGGACTCCTCGATGTAATTTGAAATCTTCTCTCAGCTTCGGGCTCGACTCCTCCACTCCTAGCATCTTCATCACCAGGTCCTTAATTTCCGGGTCCGCCCTTTGCATAATCTCCAAATCCCGATTTGTGTATCCGGCGGTCACGATCGCGTTGAAGCTTTCAACAGGATTCCTCGATAAGAAATCAGCAACCGAGTTGTTCTTCCCCTTCAAATGTTTCACCGAAATGTCGTGATTCTGTAGCTGTAGGATCCATCTTGCCAGCCTTCCGGATTTGTCCAGGTTCTTCTTCTGGTGTAACCAAGTTAACGCCGAGCTATCCATATGCATCAAGCAGGGACGTCCATATATCTGGTGCTTCAACTTGCCTAGTGCCCAGACCAGTGCAAGACACTCCAACTCGTTTGAATGGTATTTCTTTTCAGCGGGCTCCAGGGATTTGCTGATATAGGTGATGGGGCGGAGAGAACCATCTCTGTTCACCATAAGAACCGCTCCGAGGCCGATTTTACTGGCGTCCGTTCTTAGCTCCAAGGGAGATTCTCCGTCATCATGTACAAGGACTGGCGGATTGCATAAAATCTCCTTTAGGGTATCGATGGCTCTGTCATGTTCCTCCGTCCAATCCCGTTGGACATCCGCATTCTTTTTCAGCAAATCATGAAGGGGTCCAGCTATCGACGCGAAGTTCTTGACGAATTTCCGGTAAAACGACGCCATACCGAGAAATGATCTTAATTTTGAAACAGTGTCCGGCCGAGGGAAATCTTTTATCGCCGCAACTTTTTTGGAACTCGGTTTAATTCCTTGCCAGTCTATCTCATAGCCTAGATAGATCACTTTATCCATGGCAAACAGACACTTTCTAGGATTTAGCGTCATCCCTGCATCGCCTACTGCTTGCAATACCCGATCCAGTCGTTGATTGTGCTCTTCTAACGTATTGGCAAATACCAGGATATCGTCCAAATAACAGAGGCACTGCTCCCACTTTAGTCCAACTAAGACTCGGTCCATCAACCTTTGGAAGTTGGGGGGTGATGTGTGTAAACCAAAAGGAAGCCGCTTAAACTGGAAGAGTCCGTCCGTCGTGACGAACGCTGTTTTGTGGCGATGCTCCTCTGCTACGGGAATCTGCCAAAAGCCCCATTCTAGGTCGATGGAAGAGAAGTATCTTGCTCCGCTTAAATAGGTGAGGATGTCATCCATTACGGGAAGAGGATAAACGTCTCTTGTGACTACTGCATTCACGCGACGGTAATCGATGCAGAAACGCAGCGATCCATCAGCTTTCGGTGCCAGCACTACTGGACTACTCCAAGGACTATTCGACGGTTCAATTATGTCGCTATCCAGCATGCTCTTCACGTGTTCCCTCACGACTTCTCTCTCTTTGTGCGAGACTCTGTAAGGAGTGCAGTTAACCGGTGCTGCATCTCCTGTTTCAATCCGGTGTTCTATCAGATGAGTCTTCCCCTTCGCCTTCCTAAACAATCGCGAATGTCCGCGCAAGACGTTCCTCACGCTCGCCTGCTCCTCTGGAGAAAGTTTTGGGTCCACCTTGAGATCTTCTAACGCGAGCACCTCATTTTCCCATTCCAGCTGTAGAGAAGCGAAGACAGGAGTATCTTCCGTAGGAGTAGTTATAGGGACTGTTTCTATTTCGTCAACCCATTCCATTTGAACCTTCCTTAAAATGTCTTTTCTTTTACACGACCCTGATCCAGCGTTGATCACAGGAATCCACGATCGCCCTTCTTCGGCCTTGACGATGCAATTAGGAATAACCCAGCATTTTGCTCCTTTCGACGACATGGTTTTTGACACAATCCATGTTCCGTTCTTCGCTCTCGGGGTGCTCCCTCTCACGTACCCCCAGGAATTCCCAGGAATAAGGGTTCCTTTTTCGGGTTTAAACATCCCAACGACCACATCCTCAGGCCTGTTTTCGGCGACAGGTGCTAGCTCCTCTCTGGCTGGGCTGGTTGGTTCCGTGGCGTCGTTTCCCGTAGAAGCTGATGCTCCGTCAAAAGCAGCTGCCGACTCAATTCCCTTCAAAGGAACAGAGCCATTAGCAAACTCGGGCGTCGCGTCATTCTCCCCCGCGGAGGCTGATGCTCCGTCAAAAACAGCTTCTAACTCAATTCCCTGCAAAGGGGCAGAGCCATTAGCAAATTCAGACGTCGCGTCACCCTCAATATCTTCTTCTTCTTCTGGAGTGGCCTCCATCTCTTCAAATCTCCTCTTGACGTCTTCAACCGTAAATCTGGTGACTTCCGCTGGAACGGTTGGTATAGCTACGGGCGGTTCTTCCACGACTATCGGGGCGCTGGTGGACTCCAGGGCAGCTTTTACTTCTTCAAATTTCCTCATAATTTCCTCGAGTGTACATCTGGTGGCGGGGGCCGGAACAGTCGGTGCTTCGGGAACTATTGGGTCACTAACGGACACCAGTGCTCCCCCTTCACGTCCGGAAATGACGATATTTCCCTTGGTAATCCAATCAATCCCAAGTACAAGGGGATAAACCATCGCTTCCAACACCGCAACGTTGTTCAATCCCACATCTCTGCCTTGAAACGTCACCGTTAAATCTGTTTCTCCAACGACGTTCGTGATGTAGTTCCCGTCCACAGTCAGATAATTTCTCGTCGCAGGGCGAATCTCTGTTTCTTCACTTAAGCTGTCCAAGGAGACTCCGGTTATCTTTGCGCCAGTATCCACCATTCCTTCGACGTCACCGATCTCCTTCACGTTGACCAACACGACCGGGCTTCTAGCCTGTTGGTTTCGTACAGGGGCTTGAAAGAGGGTGATTATTGCTGGCTCTGCCCTGGCGGGCCAGCTCTCCCGTTTCCCTGGGCTGGACGAGTGGGGCAGTCCCTTGCATAATGGCCATACATATGGCAACGGAAGCATTCCTCATATTCGGACGGTCTTCGAATGTAATTCATCACCGGTGCTCTTCCAAGTGGTTCTGCATTCGCGCCCGTTAAGACAGGAGCCGGAGACACGCCAAATGGTACTTGAAGCGGTGGAACCATAACAGGGGGATTCTGTGGGGGTGTCGTCTGATTCCGCACGTAGGAGCTCAAAGTCCTAAGCTGGGCAGTAAGATTGGCTATGTCCCGAGCGTGGTCCTTGGTTTCTTCCTTCTTTAAACCATCTTCGGTTGACACCTCACTGGACACATAGTTGTATGACTCCAGGCGCCGAAGTTCTGCCAACAGCTCGTCAACTGTTCCGATATTCCTTGCCATCACCGCCGATTTTTGAAGCGGGTCAAACAGCCCCCTCACAAGATATGGGACCATATCTGCCTCCGTTAGGGGAACCGCTCGTTGTCGTAGCAGAGTCACCTTGTCCATTACGTAGTTCCACCCTGGCTCACTTCGACCTTGTCTTCTGGCTTCAACTTTGATGCTCCACAGGGACTCCGTTAACTCTTCTGAGAAGGTCTTTTTGATTGCGTTGCACCAGTCTACCCAGGTCGGGTGTTTCGATCCGACCATATCATTCCAGGTTAGTGCACGGCCAGTGAGTGCTCCAATCGCGGCCTTCCTTGTGTCCGCTCCACTCCATCCCTTGGTTGCAGATCTTCTTTCCACCTTCCGGATCCAGTCTAGTACAGATTCTCCTTCAGTCCCTGAGAACTTTTCCCCTTCTTCCATCGATGCCTTGACTGTGGGAGTTGTGTTCGCCAGCAACTGTTGGGTTAGTTGCGCTAATGCCTGGTGGGTTGCTACTCGGTCGTTATCCAGGGTTTGCTGTAGATCCCTTGCGTTACCCATGATTAGATTTAACGCATCCACCAGCTGTGCGTTAATATTCGGGGGTGGTGGTGGAGGCAGTGGGCCAGGACCCGGTGCAGGTCCAGGAGCAGGACCAGGTGCAGGTCCAGGAGCGGGTCCAGGTGCAGGTCCAGGAGCGGGGCCAGGTGCTGGAGCAGGCACAGGTGCTGCAACAGGTACAGGCGCTGGAGCAGGTACAGGCGCTGGAGCAGGTACAGGCGCTGGAGCAGGTATAGGCGCTGGAGCAGGTATAGACCCTGGAGCAGGTATGGGCGCTGGAGCAGGTATGGGCGCTGGAGCAGGTACAGGCGCTGGAGCAGGTCCAGGAGCTGGAGCAGGTGCAGGCGCTGGGGCAGGTGCAGGGCCAGGCGGTGGTACGAGCCCAGGAATTGGAAACATCTTCCGTCGATTTGAACAGACGTCCGCCGAGCAATTGCACCTGGACGTACAATAATCCTTTGGTCTCGAACACTTGCAATTCGAACAATCCCCCTTATAACACGTACACTGTGTTATCCTTTTCGGTGCACTCGGCGGCGTGAACCCGTGGAATTTCTTCGGAGGCGTCCGGTCCCCCGCAGTCCTTGTCATGAAAGCCCCGAGAGAAGCTTTCATCAACAACAGAACTCACGAAAGGAATGAAGAAGTGAAGAACGCTTCAACTAGTACTGATTGTTACGTCTTACCAGAAACTGTTAGGTTTCAAAGCAATCCGTTACTAATCAAATCCACGGAGATTCTCCGTCAAAGCCGTTCAGCCAGACTCAAATCAACACAACACTTGCCAACCCAAGAACAGAAGAACGAGCCTTCAAGAACTTAGGACACAAGCCACCGAAGCAGACAAACGAATTGTCAAACTCCAGTCAAACGAGACAGACAATCAACACCTTGTCGAACTAAGAACAGAAGAACAAGTCCTCAAAAACTTAGAACACAAGCCACTGAAGCAGACAACCGAATTGTCAAACTCCAAACAAACAGCAAACAACACAATTTTCAAAACACAAAACTCGACTCTGTATTTCTTCGTCCTCTACCCCAGGCAGACCGACGACAAGTACAACAATACAATACAAAACGAAACTTACGACCAGCCAATTCGACTCGATCTCGATTCTGGACCTAGAGCCCTCCTCTCAAGAGCTCTACTCAAGACTATCAGATCCTTACTCCTTGACTGCTCAAAGGTAACTGTTTTCTCTTCGCCAAAACTCCCGGTCTTTATACCCAAAGACGAGGGCGGGGCTTAATTCCAACTGGGGGTAGGGTACAACATCAGCGCCACCTGGTGGCGCCTTCCAGGTGACCTCTGGCGGGGGCATACAACTCGTACATGGCACATTATAATTCCCTAAACACACCCACACTTTTCGTACCGTACTGCATATTCCTTACATGGCACATTATTATTCCCTAAACACACCCACACTTTTCGTACCGTACTGCATATTCCTTACATGGCACATTATTATTTTTGTTCCGCACACTACATACACAACTTACGTGGCACATTATTTCCCTTCTTTTCCTCTTCCAACACGTACGTGGCACAT
Organism: Ceriodaphnia dubia; assembly: GCA_022539655.2. Classification (NCBI taxonomy): domain Eukaryota; kingdom Metazoa; phylum Arthropoda; class Branchiopoda; order Diplostraca; family Daphniidae; genus Ceriodaphnia; species Ceriodaphnia dubia. The sequence goes on along the minus strand of JAKUCG020000139.1, from coordinate 5,122,086 downwards.
TATATTTTAAAAAACGAGTATCTTCTGGAATAACTTACGCGGAACAATCACAGTTACATTGCTTGAGAAACAAAACAAAAAAAAACTTCACTTAAGCCTACTTCTTCTTTTTCTTCTTCTTGTTCTTCGGCTTTTCCTTTCCTGGCTCCTTTTCTGGCTCCTTATCCGGCTCCTTTTCTCTCTCCTCCGGCTGGCGGCTCCTGCTCGGGGTCCTCTCGGCCCTCCTGGATCTCCTGCTGGTCTCTCGAGAGTGGCGCCGTCCTCGGCCTTCGTCATCATGGCGGCTCCTACGGGGGGAATCAACCGCTTCCGGTGTCGCGGATGCAGCGACTCCTTCGGGAGCAGGCTGCTCCTCAGCGGCAGTGGGCGGGGCCGGGGAGTAGGGGATGAGGTCCTTCTCTTGAATTGTTATTTCGTCAATCCCCTCCGGCTCCTGGATTGCCTGAGTAGGCTCGCCCCTCTCCGTGGGGTTGTCAATCTCCATATTGGTGGGCTCCTTGTCGGCTACATCCGGTGTAGGGGGCCGGGAACCGTTGGCCACTTCCTCCATCTCCACGATCACGGGGGAGCGCAGGAGCATTTCCTCCACCTCCTTTGACGGGCCGGCCACTCGGGTTGGGCTGGCTGGCCTTGCGTCACCCACTTCCGGCTGCTCCGGTACCTCCTTAAGGGGCGGCAGTTTGCTGGCATCCTCCACGGTGGGCGAGAAGAGACGGGCAGCGGGAGGTAGGGGCGGAAGCGACTTCGGCTTCTCCTTCGTGGCGGCTGGCCGAGCTGGGCGGGTCTGCTGACGCTGAGTCGGGTCAGGCCCCGAAGGCTTGGATGCTGCTGCGGCCGGGCGAGGCACCACTCCTGGGCTCTCGGTTCTTCTTTTGGCCGACGGGCTCCTTTGCTCCTGTCTCGACTGGCCAGGATTACGGCTGTGGCTGGAACGGTCGATCGGAGGGTGGATCCGCGAGTACGCCGACGTCCGCTTGGTGGCGCTGCGCTCCGGTGGAGGAGGGGGCGGAGTAGACCAGCTGGGCGAAAAGGGGAAACCGGGCCCATCCGCTTCCGTCTGGTAATGGGCATAACGCCACTGGGCCGGGGATGGCGGAGGTGGCTGCTCCTGACGACGAGAAGGAGGGCGGCCCCTCAACTGGGCCGGCAGGGGCTCCTCATCCGCGATGGGCAAGCGGCGTCGCCACAGCTCCTCTTTCAACAAGGCCACGTCATTTGCTAGGAGCGCCCGTCCTAGCTTCTGCACTTGGACTCTTTTGTCGGTCTCCAGGGTCGCGTGATAGGCGAAGGCGTTCATCTCCCTCTGCAGCTGATGGCCGGCATCGAGTCCTTTCTTCATTGCAGCGCTGATCTGCTCCACGTCGGCACCATGAAATGACGCCACCCACTCAGAGATGGCGTGGCGGTAGGCGTCATGCCACTTTTTCAGCCGATTGTACTGGGCGGCATCCACCTGGGCGTAGTCTCCTTTCGTGGCCAGATGTTGAGTCGCCAGGCAGCCCATGACGGCTGGCTCCTGGGTGGAAGCTGGAGTGGGGGCAGCACCTGGAGTGGGGGCAGCACCTGCTTTCTTGGACTGCTGGGCGAGGGAGGGGCCGGTCTTCTTTGCCTTCTTATCTTGGTTTTTCTTCTGCCTGGCCATACATTGCCCAATCCGGCGCCGCTCCTTGATGTAATGGAGCTTCTTCTCCGCCTCACTCGCGCCCTCTGGGGCCGGCCTCAAGGCAAAATGGTCCACTTCCCCCTCCATCTTTTCTCGAATTAATTCTATAAACAATCAAAAAGAGAGTCGAGAATCAAAACAAGGTCATGAAAGCCTCCGTCAGATTCTCGTCTCAACTTTAGATTACGGGAGAGAGGACTCCACCAAAGAGAGATCCGTGGTCGAGACCACAGATCAACACCAGGCAAGCCCTCAACAACCGGTCACAGGAGAGAGGACTTCGTCAAAAGAGACCTTACGGTCAACAACTGACAAATTCCTCAACTACCTGCCCAAGGAGAGAGAGTTCCGTCAAGAAGAGACCTCGTCGGTCAACAACTGACAAACCCTCAACACCTTAACGTACACTAACACTAAAACGTACCGTCAGCCACGCCGACCGCGTGCTGACCACGTGTGGCCCAAGCGAAATCAGCACACACACGACATAAAAATGGCACAAATCGACTTAAAACGGGCTTACTTTACCACAATTTCGTTTCTATCTCGCCGCTGCCACCAAATGTTGTGAGATTTCAGAAGAAATCCACAAAAGCAGAGAGAAAATAACGAAAAACTAGTTGGTTGCTGAGAGCGACTTGTATTTCGACCTGCTCGCCTCGGCTGCCTCGTACCAACTGATGATGGCGGACTGCTCGTCCATACACATGGTTATAATCTCGACTCATAGATGGCGCGCGAATCGCCAAAACTCAAAAATATCACAACAATCTGGATTTCGAAAAAAGGTAGCGAGAAAATTTAAAACAGTTCTACCAAATTGGAATGGCAATAACCGTAAAACAGACCTTTGATATTTGAAAGAGAACGTTTGAAAAAAGGTTATACCAAATGGCAAAAATGGCAATACCGTAACATCATCTGGATTCAGATAATTGAAAAATGAAACATAAAATGAAAAAAAGTTGAATACACCGAGTTGGAATAGCGAAATGCGCAGGGCGGACACATTGTTTTTTTAAAAAAGGTCTCATACTGAATTAAACTGAATTCCCAGTCGCAAATGAAAATTGAACGGAAAACTGGTATTTAGGTGTCGGAAAAACCTTTAATACCATTTAGGACAATGGCCGACAGCCAAGTTTCTTCCATTTCCGGTTCAGAAGCAGTGAACGGAAGATCTAATTTTCCATAACACACGGAGACATGTGGCCGTAGTAGACCTCCAACGGGGCTCATTTTGAATGAGACTCTGATTCTTCTATTTACAGAGCTTCTTGGGATTAATGACCGAGATTAAACATACTCCCAAATGTCTTTCAGAGTGATGGGTTCATTTGGGGAACGAAAAACTTGCCCATCTGAAACAGAAAAACAAAAAATGAAGTAACTAATCAAGTAGACATAACCATAATTAAAATTACCAGACACTTTACGAAGAAAAAGTTCAAAATGAGAGTAGCATAGCTTATCAAGCAAATATTTGGTCCGATCTGAAGCATCCGATGACAGCTCGAAAGCTGCCAACATGAGCCCGATGTCCATAACAAAAGGACGAAATAAAATTCGAACAGTGCGCTCTCTGTTGATGAACTATACATAGAAAAGAATACTTGGTAAAATGTTAACGGTTCTTGGTGGATAAACATTACTGAAGCAACTTCGAGCGTTTGTAGTCCGTTGATAAACGGGTGGATTAAGTCTGGCTTTCCGTTAAACTCGAGCTGATCAACCCAATGCAGAATAAATGGCTCGAACAGCTCGCATTGCAAAACAGCAATAGCTTTTAAAAAATTGCTTACAATTACATTTCTTCAATATGTCATCCATAACGAAAATTACCACAAAATACTCCGAAACCATACAGTCTTTTACGCAGGTACTGTGCCGTAAGTTCTTGCGCCACTTGTTCCACCTCCTGAGTGGATTCTGGTTCAGAAGGTGGCACTTCTTGACGGTCTTCGCGATCTCTACACGACAACGGGATGGTCAAGTTTTCGCGTCTAAAACCTTTTAAAAAGAAATCGTGCGTTTCGGCAAAGCTTCGGAGAAAGCATCTAGAAGCAAGGAAATAAACTCCGTTCTCAGGGCACCGTGGTCAATACCAGCTTCTCCGGTAAATTGTATCCGAAGAGGAAAACGGAGTTTTTCCCTAAATACATCAACAAAATTGCAATTTTATCCAGGGAATTGGGCTTTTTAAATAAATTACATGAATGTTGGGGTTTCCAGGGCTTGCATTGCATTTTCAATGTAGTTCTGGCGTTGAACAACAAGAACATTCGAAAATTCGACATTCCCTATCGCGTCCCTGTCCTCTACGTACATGATGTTTGTTTTGTGTGACGCCAATAACGAAAATGCTAAAAAAAGAAAATTGTTTGTTGAGTTCAGTTTAATTTAGGGGCACATTCTACCTCTTTCTTCATTGTCAACGAACGATAATTCATCTTGGGCAGATGTAGAAGCTCGAGGAGCGCTGCTTTCAAAAGATGTGGACGCACAAGGAGTACTGGTTGTAAAAGATGTGGACACAACCGGAGTACTGCCTGCAAAAGGTGTAGCTGTTGCCGAAGCACTGCCTACAAAAGATGTAGCTGCTGCCGAAGTATTGCTTGCAAAAGATGTAGCTGCTGCCGAGGTACTACTTAGAGATGTAGCCGCTTCTTGGTGGTTTTCGTGCGGTTCAAAGAACGAATCGAAATCAAAAACCATGAAATCAACTAGTCGAAGCTTATACCATTAAACATTTTTGAACCAAAAAAAGTTACCACCGTCGTCTGACATTAAGGCCGCAACCGAGTTTCTCGTAGACCGGCGAAGAAGCGACTTTCCTTTTGGTGTTGAAGAGGAAGGCCCTACCTTGCTAAATATAAAACCCTTAAAATTGAAGTTTTAAAAATCTAGAAACAACGAAACAGAATGCTTACCAATTGTGGGAGTGGGCTTCGATCAAAGCCATGTCAAATCGTACAAGGCATTTTGGGCAGGATACAATCATACCAGTCTCGGCTACAGTCTCCGTGAAGGATTCTTGAAGTAGCATAGCTACGTAGATTGTTTTAACCAAACAATTCTAAAAAACACACATTTTTAATGATGTACGGACTAGAGCAAATGGCGGACTAGAGCAAATGATTTAACCAAACCTTTAATTCTTTCCCATTAGGAACAGGCCGGCCAATTTTTGATATGGTCAGACAATTTCCTGGCCCGTCCTGTTGAAACATTTGTATACCTCCAATGAGCTGGCCAACTTTAGGGTGAGCCCTGCGAAGCAAATTGATAAAATAAGTATGGAACTATTGGGTGTTAGAAAATAAAAAAATCCTACTTGGTGATTTTATGAACAACATCAAGCACAGTGTCGCTTTCGGAAAAAAAGACCTCTCTGCCCACAAACCCAAGACGGGCCAAATTAACGGACTCCCTCGTGGAGAGCCTGTAATCCGGGTTATGGTCCGGCAACAAAAATACAATTTTGGAAAAAGGCACAATACTGGCCAGTCGGTCTACAAATAATATGAAGCATTAAAATGGGAAAAAATTAATTAAAATAACATGGAACGTACCTGAAGTAGGAAACTTTTCTGTCCTACTTTTGAATCTCTTAGTACGAAAAAGATCATTGCGGGGGGGGGGCACCTTGCCTGTTGTAGTAGAGGCATGAATCCATGGTAGAGGAGAAGACTGAAGAGTTCCTTGATGTTGCAGTTGTCCTTGTTGGAACGGTTGGTGGCTTGTTGCCTGATGATCTTGGAATGGCCCTTGCCGTTGTGTTAGCCCTTGCTGTTGTGTTAGTCCCTGCTGATATGGCAGCTGACTCGTTTGCTGCTGTTCTTGGAACGGTCCATGCTGTTGTGCCGTCCCTTGCTGAAAAAGTTGTTGGCTTGCTTGCTGATGTTCTTGGAACGGTCCATGCTGTTGCAGTGGTGCCATAGACTGTCGAACTGTAGAAGGTGATTGATCACCTTTAAAACAAAAAGTTACTAACGGTAGCCAACAAACTCGAATCCTTACGCAGAGACAACAACTTACTAGCAATCGAATTAATAGAAAAACTAAGACACTTACTATAATACTGTTGGTACAGCTGCAAGACCGCTACACGACGAGCCTCTTCGTCCTCCATTCTTATTACACACTGATTCAATAGCATGAACGCCATTGCATGAAGAAAACGTGTTCTCGAGAATTCGTAAATGGGGTGGACAGGAATACAAACGTTTCAGGATACTATTATCGCCATCTCGTCGTTTCGCTCACGAAGGGCTCCCTCTAGCGGCAACGTAAAAGCACCGTCTAGCGACGACGGGAAAGCTCCCTCTAGCGGTCACGTGAAGGCTCCCTCTAGTGGTAAGTGAAAGCTCCCTCTAGCGGCGATGGGAAGGCTCCCCCCAGTGGCGACGTGAAGGCTCCCTCTAGCGGCTCTTGTTTGATAATTTTAAATAATATTAAAAGCCGTGATTAGCGATAACGTTTAGAAGATTTGAAAAATCAATTATCCGTTGTATTAAAATGTTTAGGATTGAATACACAATTTTGTTAATGTTTGATGTTTCCCTGAATCATTACATTGATCATTGTATAAATGTTTACTTAATGCATTAGGTGAAATTGACTAAAACTTTGAGAATGAAGTTGTATTTATTCATTTTGGGTTTAATGTTTAGGTGTTTAATGTTATGTTTAAATGTATAAAAAGGTGGTTTAGCTCAACAATTAACTGTTTATTTCATTAATGTTTATCTAATGCATTAAGTGCAACGGATTAAAACGTAAAAAGTTTATCTATTCTCTTTATGTATAACTTCATGTTTAGTTGTTAAATGTTAGGTATAGATGTTTAAATGTGTGGTATATCCGCACCCCATAGAATTTGCAATTGCTTGCAATACATGGGGTGCGGATATACCATACTTCCAAACATTTATACCTAACGTTTAACCATCAAACATCAAACCAAACATGAACATAAACAACAAATAACCGCGTTTTAATCGGTTATAATCGCGGAGATCTCTTAGCAACAAGAGAGATCTCGCGACCGGGAAATCAGCAAAGTCATAATACAACATTAATACAAACAACTTCAATTTAATTAGTTGAACATTGTTGTATTGTCTTAAACGTAACAAATAAACAATTAATAGTAGGTTAAACGAATAATAGTGAACAGTGGTTGAATATAGTTAAACATATTCCTCTATCTCAAATCATTCGTCACAACCTTTCGAACTAAACGTTTAACCAGTTTTATCCATTTGATAACAACCTGTAATGAGGTTTTCAAACGACTAAACCAAACCACTAAACATTATTCCTTAAAATTAAACCACCAGTTTATTGAATCGGTAACCCAATAATACAATACATTTAGAAGTCTTTTGAATTGCCATTAAGCCTACATGTTTGGTCTTGGAGGGCTAATGAGACAGCGCTTACGCCACACCGTTTACCGCGGTTTACCGTATTCTCCGCCGCCGCAGACGTCGCCGTCTCTGCGCTGTGCCAGAACTGATTTTTATAATCTGGCATCGTGTGGAAACCCATTCTCTTACCCCATAACATGTTTTCTACGTCAGCTCGTCCACCGATTTGAATCAGTGCTGGCAAAAACAATGGGTGATGATCAACGTTCGATGGTGTTTCAACTCTATCAGGAGTTATTTAGTAAGTTTATTACATTTTCACATATTTTTCTGTACCTCTTTTGCGTTGCTGTTTTGTTTCAAAAATTCCGCTACTCGTGTCGTTCGTGACTGCAGAGTGAATCGTTTAATTGTCAGCCATAAATAATCTGTACCTATGTTTTTTAGATAATCAAACGCCTTCTGATGCTCGTCAAGCGATAACGCAGCAAGGTCAGCCTTCTCTCGACATACCGGTCTAAACTCTGGTCGGTACGAAGGAAGAAGAACAATAGTCTTCGAAAACTGCCTTGGTGATGGAGTTGCCACTAAAAATGCAATATTTAAAATACGATAAAATGTAGTGGCACATTGAAGTGAAACCATAAGCCAATACAGATAACTTACGTGGATTAAAACGCCTTGCAGTGCTAGAAAACAAAGAAGATCTTGAACGTGATCGACGGTGGCGATCCTCTTGTACATCGCGATCTTAATAAGAAATCAAATTTCTATTATTCATAACACATTCAAATAAAAGATTTAGGCACGTACTCAGAATAACTAGGGATGATGAACCGCCAACAACTTGCCCACTAGCAAGGTCCACCGTTGGAAGCTGCTGAAGGGCTAGCGGTGGGCGCACTGCCGAGCTCGTATTAAACATCGTTGAATTCGACGGCGTGTTACCAGAGGTTGATGGCGTGTTAAACAACGCCTTGACTTGACTGCCTGTTTAAGGGAGACAGACGGAGATAAGTAAATAATGAGGCAAATGTCGAAATCAAAGAAAAATATACCAACCTAGGGTTACCAATAGGGGACAGAAATCCTGGAGCTGCTTGACCTTCAATTGTTGAAGAACCTGTAGAATGTTATAGTTGGTAGTTTTAGAAAACAACATTAATCAACAAGAAAGGTTGTAAGGTACCCTGCATTGTGTTGTGTCGATTGGCAGCTGGGGTTGAACTAGAACTAGGATTGGCAGCTGGGGTTGAACTAGAACTAGGATTGTCCACTGTGGGTCCATTCCCTGATGAAGAATCTGACAAAGAAAAAAGAAATATATGTTATCTTTTGAACGCTCCCACAACACGGATTAGACAAGTCACGAGTGCAACTTACTTCTGTTGATTTGTGTTTGAAGAAAGCCTTGAAACTCTGAGCTAGTTAGCAGTCTCAGCAACTGCTGTTGGTCCATTTTAAATTGAACAAAGACTCCTTTTTCTCTTGAGTCTGGAAATTTTTCTGTAACGCCAGGGATGGTGTTGGCATTACCACCTACACTTCGAATATGACTTTCACGCTGCATTAAGCAACAAAAAGAAAGCTCTGGCCGGTCGACGGCGTTGTCAATAAAAAAAATTATTCATTTTCACCGATGTAACACCGGGAATAATGAAATCCCGCGCCAAATATTTCAACAAAAAGAATTCGGGCTCCGGCTCCCGTTCCACGGCGTTTTTCACCTCGTGTTCACGAATATGTCGGCTGCTCGCCTGTTACTATGTGCTGCGTTGCCAAGTTTTAGAGGCAACGATTACAAAAAGTCAGAAAAACAATGCATTCGATGAATTCAAGTTGCTATTTGTTGTTTAAAATAAATTGTTTGTGAATATTTTCTATATTATATCAATGAGTGAACGTTTACATGTATTGTTGGTTAATCGGTTAATAGGAATCGGTTAACCGGTTTAAAAAGTGGTTACGCATTTCAATACAAATAATGTTTTTTCCTTCATATCAGTCAAACAATGTTTAAATGAAGGATTTTGTCGGTTTAAATAAGGAATGTATGCATTTAATTTACACTTTTGTATTTCCTCTTATGACGCTTTCGTCAAATATATTAAGTTAAAAAGAACTAATTGCCAGATTAAAAACTGTCGGGTTTTAAGGTTTAAATTAAGGATTCAACTGTTTAAATTAATACGTTCAGGGTTTAAATGAGTGGAATATTATTCCCTAAACAAAGTAATGTTTACTTCATTCCAATTGTGTTTATCATTGTAAACAGTGTCTTTACGGCACCTCATATACGGATATACCACGTTTTTAAAGAGTTCAACAATATTAAACAACTAAACATGAAATTAAACATGAAGATAATAATAAATAAACGTCAAAAAATTGCATAAAAAATATAAACAATAGCAGACGCTGCTAAGTTTGAAGGGCCTAAAATTACGATTTTAGACGATTCGTCTAAGGACCGCCCCCCAAATGTGGCGGGGGTCCGTTTTAGAATAGGAGGAGCCTATTTCAACTTTTAACCACAATTAGGCATGGTTATTCTCATTTGTAAATTATATAAAAAATACCACGTGAATCAGGCTGAAAACTACGTTTTTTGGTATATGTCTTAATCTTATCCCTTATTCATGCAACAAACCTATTTGCGGAAATTTTTGTTCAGACTTTGTGATAAAATTAGTTTTCCTTCGAAATTTTTTTCTAATTTTTTCTTAAGAGTTTGAAATAAGAAATTATTCAAATAATACAATACAAAATTGTCACTTTTTCTAAGCGAACTAAAAGTGAGTAATTGAAGGTAAAAACAGTATTTTTTTTTACTGCAATCTTCCCCAAAAATCTCGAAGTCGCCACGGGAGGAGCTTTATCCCTGAGGTTAAAATACTTAACCTACTAGTATATTCCGAAGGCATTAAAGTAAAATGCTAGTGTATATAAGTACGGAGTGGGCGGAGCATGTCGAACCCACCCTTCGATACACCCCGACAAGGGGTGATAGGGTTTTCAGGACCAAAAAATGTCTACTTGCTTCTATTTTATAGTCGGCCATAGCTTTCAACAAATTTTCTCAAATTTTCAGTATAGACTTATTCTTATATTTCGGTGGTCTTAGCTATCTCACTTTTTAGTAACTTGATAGTTCTTTTTATTGATTTAAGCGTTCTTAAATATTAAAAAAACCACTCAGGACAGCTTTATATTTTGCTTTCAAATTTTCCATTTGTTGTTATTGTTACCTTTCATTTTAACCAACGATTTTAAGATTGGCATACTATGTGTTAAAACCCCTACGACGCCTCGTCCACGCACATAAAATGGCGGTTGATGAAAAGGGAAACACTTTTAGAACTGCCTTGATTGGTTTGTATTACGTGAGAACTTAATGACTCGTTGCAAAGTTTTTTTTTGTTTTAAACTGTAATCTAACACACTGTACAACACAGTAGCTCGCTGGTGTATATGATGTGAAATAAAGGGTGCGCCCTGTATTTGAAAATAATTCTACACCCACCCATCATGAATGGAGGATAGATCCATTTCTCTAAGAAAACATCGTTGTCTTTACTACTCTTATATGTTAAACAAAGCCCGAAGGAGCAATTGGGAAGGGTCTTGTTAACAATCTTCCCAATCAATATTGTCTGCTTGAGATAGTTTAAATTCTTGCAATTCTTTTTTTGATAGTGTCTTCGTAAGCTTTTTACATTGCTCCAAAAGTTTGCAAGAATGAAACATTTGGCATTATACATTATACTCCTCCCAAAGCTTCACAAGCTTAAACTGCGTTTCGCATTATTTTTGCTAAGAGCCATAACCATCAAAGTTTCTTTTTGAGTAAGGAGTTTGTTCCCACCAAGGATTTTAACAGGTTGTGGAATCCCTCTTCATTGTTAATTGTTTTGCCGAAACTGCATAAACATTGACCAATTAAAAGGTCGCCAAACATTGTTTTTGTACCACTGCTTATTTTATGTTTACACAAAAGCGGTGCAACAGACCAGTTTCTTTAGACATGATAACATAAAATTGGTTGGCAATTTTTTCAGCATAAATTTTAGAGAATAAAAATGCTGCCTACAAATTTCACATTTGGCGGCATCTTTTTTGTATAGGGGTCCATCCTTTTTTAATTTATCAGAATTTGGAATGGCAAATGTGGAAACTGCAACCAACTAACTCAACACTTAGGACTTGCGACACTTGGAAAAGCTGTCATCAACTCAACATCCCCCTTAACATTTAATAAGTTCGATATTGCCTCATACCCAGCTTTGTAATCTTGCTTTCTTTTATGGGACATGTAGCACAACGGTAATTAGTAATAGATGTAATCGTTCAGGGTGGGCCTGCTAGTATTTTCATCTTGAAATGTGTACATGCTTGTGCAAGTCCCCAACGCGTATACACGCGTGTATGATGTACATTTGATAGAACGGCTGTGGAGTAACGTAAAGCGTCACGTCCCTGTACCATTTTTTAAACCTTCATCAGCAGCCAATATAAGGTGATGCGCCCGTATCTTTACCAGTCTCCAGCGTAAGGTTTGCCCGGGGAAAGTTTTGCGGCGTGCTTGAACAATACAGATCTTTTCTAAGAATTAGAAGAAAGTTAGTATTCTGTTTTAAGTAGCTAGCGAAAATACGTACCCCAGTCAAAGATTAGGTTCACAGGTTTTTTTGTCTAACTTCTCTTACCGTTAGGCACATTTAATATTGTTTTTGAAAGGAGGCGGCATCATGAAGACCGTGACTTGGGTATTGTACCAATGTTCCAAGCCAGAAAAAAATGAATCCCAACAATTAGTTGGAAAGGCAATAGTTGAGGAACTGTCTTAAATTATTCCACTCATGTCAACACCTCCTAAGTATCTTAGAATGTTTTAATTGATTTTTCTTTTTGGCTTAATAGTCATCTCGTCCTATTGTAGTCTCCAAATTTTTAGAAATTCAATTAGTTTGTTGCCTTCGTATTTAAGAAGCTTCTCAATTATGGGCGTGAATCCGATTTGTCCCGTGCTTTAATCAGTGTAACCGTTCATCCGTCCATAGTAGTTTGAGAAGGAAGGTGGCTGAAATTGCTTTTGCGAAAAAACTTATAGGTCAAGGCACTTTTTCCGTGGTTTAACTTTTTGGTAACTTGATTCCAACTGGCGCCCTTTTTTATAGTTGTTATAGTTCCTTAGCTGTTAGAATAAAACCAATCAACAGCGTGTCATTTTCCCTGACATTTAATTCTTATTAAAACTCTATTTCATAGTGATAGGATGATAGAAGCATATGTGTCATTCCTTTTTCTAGCTCGGTTAGTTTCCGCACATTCTTCACAATTGACCGATCAATCCATTTGATTGCTTCCAGTTCTAAATCTTAATTTTCTATTATTTTGTTTCCTCTTTCAATCCATTCTTAGAATAAGAATCGGCAGACGTTTCTTCTTCAAGACTTTTGCATAAAATGTCCCTCAAATAGACAGCGCATCTCATCCGATACTTTTTTCTAGGTTTTTTTCCTGAATTTGAGGCCTTCCAAAGAAATGTTTTGGAACTCAGCTTCAAAGAAAATAAATTTGTAAACTTCGCTGTACCTTTCATTACATGTATTATGGACTCTTCGGATCCTGTACTTTTTTCGGCTTCCTTTCGCTCACTTTGAATACCTGCAGCATCATTATGAAGCCAATTCTCACCCCCTTGTGTTTGTTCGATCATTCTTTTGATCTTAACAATAATAATAGTAATAACTCTGAATGAATGGCAGAATGGGTTAGTTAGTTGATCGGTGGATTGAACAGTTGGAACAGAACAACAAGTTTTTTTTCTTGCTTGGTGCTCTGGCATTAGGAAAGGGACCTAAAGTATTTTTATCTGCAAGGATAGTTTTTTATTTCAAAATGAAACACTTGCGTGGCAGTGGCAGCTGTGCGATAACTTTGTTTTATTCAATTCACGAATGGATTCTTATTATTTTTTTCCTTTTAGACTTATTGTTGTTGTGCTCTCACCAAATTTGAGTTGAAACTAAAGTTAGTTTTGACGGCTAAAACTTTTATGGCATAGTTAAACAACAACAAATGATTACATATTTAGATTTTGGTATAGGATTAGGATGCGATTGGATGGAATTCCTTCGATTGGTACTTTCCGCCAAGAAATTTTTTTAAATATAGTGAACCCTTTCCCGGTTTTCCTCCCCCCCCCCCACCTCTTGGTCGTAGAAAAGACGTGAAAAGATAAGAGGAGTGGTGGTGCGGAAATGGCCCAGGGTGGAAAGAGAGACAAAAAACAAAAATTGGCGGCAAAAAGAGTTGGTCTGTTGTCATATCTTACTGTAAATGTAGTGTTCTGATACAGTTCACACTTGAAAAGTCGCACTCTTGTTCTCTCTCTGTCCCTCTTTCTTTGTGTGTGTGCGCATCTCGTTTTTGTTTTGCGAGTTTAGATACTTGGAAAAATAATTCCTTTTATTTTGCAGGTGCAATGGAAAATTTAGTCCACAATTTTCCTAAACTTAGTTTTGGTGTTAAACATTTAGTCACGGTAAAGAAAATTTGCGAAGGCCCTGAAATGTTTACCGTCCGATTGGTCAATAGGAAGGAAGTGAATAAACAGCTTTGAGACAATTTTTTGGACTACACGTCCCACCCAACTCATGTGCAAAACCACGAGTGGAAGAAAAATTTTCCTTGTATAATATTGACCAACACGAACGATACTTCCGTCGTGCTCTCTTAACGAAAGTGGGAGTTAGTGAAAATGTCGGAATGTGTTTTGCCTACTTGGTGGATGTAGGCCACACGGAGTTGGTTACTAATAATAGGGTGTTTCAGTTGCCGCGCGTTTCCTTCAACCATCCTATCTAGTTGTTACGTGTGACACTAGATTGTGTCTCATCATTGAGAAAAAATTCCCTCGCACAAATTGATGTCGCTTTCGCCAAGTATGAGTTTTATTTAATTTTTCTCCCTCTCTCTCTCTCTCTCTCTCTCTCTTTTTTTTTCTCTAAACTTTAGGTTATTTTGTAAAATTTGATTTTCCCCTTTCGTCTCTAGACTTGTCCTGGGCAGCGAGTTTTGGTGCGAAGTCGTCAGAGGAGAGCGAGATGTCAATCTTGCGAATATGCATGGAATGGAAGTGTTTACACAATTGTGCAATGTTTACAAGAGTAAAGGGACCCCCCACTACATTCGGCGTCTCTTTTGCGGATGCCATTTTAAACCAGGCTACGGCTGGATCGCCGTCCCTAGTTTCGATCGCCGCCCTACCTCTCCCGAATTAAGGTGTCCGTACGGAAATCGTATGCGGTAATCATGTGATAATCACACAATAATTGCATGATAGCGTAATAGAATACACCGAACGGAGATTCTATCAGATTGGATCGAATTGGACAATTAGATAATCGAAAATAAATCGTGGTTCAGATTTTTTATTTTAATGTCAAGTCGCAAGACTTGAACACTCGACATTAACAATGTGGAGTCGATGCGATATCAAGACAACGAGACAATACATTATTTCAAATCGATCGCTTTGTATTCATTCCCCTTTGACACCAAAAGGTCAATATTCGTACCCTCCTTCAGCTCACTTGTCTGGCGTGATGATCACACAATAATCACATGATAATCACGTGACTGTGATAATCGCGCGATACGATACAATTTGCACGATTCATTGCGTTTTTAGTAATAGGTTATCATACAAGTGAGGTGAATTGCACATTTTAGTCCGATTCGTTTCTGATTCATGCAGTTTTCTTTATGATCAGCTAATTGAATTGGGTTTCGGAACATATTTCCTGTTATTGGTAGGACGAGCTTCTAATATTGCATTCTTGATTTTCGACATTTAACAGCAATACAATACGTTATTTTACATTACATCCCAGGCGGCACTGTATATCCATGGGATATCCCATGGATATCCACTTATCCTTTGACTATCCATATCCCGCCCGATATACCCAGTATATCCCAAGTATATCCTTTTCATAACTTCGAAAGGATATACATTTTAGGATATTCCTGGAATATCCATGACGTATACCAACAAGGACATCGTTAACCCGTGTGCTTCTAATATGTTGTCATGAGTTTTTTGTAGCGTATTTAAGCGAAATAATAGGCCAGTGATCGCTTCCACTTCAGTGCAGCGTTCTAGAAATGCTTCACGGCAAAGAAAAATATTATTTTGGCGCTACCAGATTGGTGCCAACTGCAATTTTCATTGGGCTTGAACAAAGTATTCTCTGTTCATCTTCTTCTTCGTTGGACAAATCACAAATGAGTGTCTTCTTTTATTGTTTTTTTTAACCAAGTATCAGAATAAAGAGTCCCCCTTTGTCAAGCCCAAAGAAATGGCATCTGCTGGCTTCTCTCTGGTGTGTAGAAACGCCGCTGTATTCTTCTCAAAATCCCACCACGTGCTCTGAATAGCATCTATTGTAAAGTACTATTGTTTGAAATAAGTACTTGGTCAAAGAAGAATGATGATTTAAAATTTGTTTTTTTAATTTAAAAAAAAACATAGATAAGGAAGTCGACTATTATTTTCGTATTCCGCCATCTTTCAACGTTATTCGTAAGTTTACTGCCTTTGCACATTGTTATTTACATTCAAATAGTTAACGTTTCCAGGTAACAAATGCCATGTGAGTAGCACGTCCGACTGCAAACTTCAAGAACTTCAGAGTCTCGGGTTCAATCCCAGGGATCCCATTACACTTTTACACTTCAATAAATTGCTAGCAGGGCTGGATATCCATAGGGTAACTCTGGTGCGGACATATGCGTATCCCAGGGATATCCTATGGGTGAAAAATTGGAAATCCTCTTCTAATTTGGGAATATTCCAGGAATATCCAAGGGGTGTACCTGTGCTGCCTGGGATGTTTTACCTTGTTCTAATTCTCTTTTTCAATCTTTTTTCTAAAGGAAACTGTAAATGATGGAAATGGTAGGAACAATGCGTCAAAGTCACCTATTATTGGAATTAGATCCAGCAAGGTGCAACAAGTCTATTTTTTAGACAAGTAATTAGAATAACCACCACTTAAATTATAGGTCGAGAGGAAGTTTACCCTCCGCCGTCCTACAGTTACGTTACTCGCAGGCTATTCCCATTTTTGTTTGTTTGTTGGCCAATTGGGTTGTGTGGTGTTCTGGTGTTCTTTAATTACCTGGTGAATCGATGGGGTTGATTTGATTAGATATAAAGACTGGTTCCTTTGAATATCAACTTGTATTTCAAAGGTGAGACGGTGTGTCTAACTTGACAGCTAGTTAACAAAACGACTGATTATTCAAACTCCGTTACGTCTCTAAGACAACTAGGTATCTGGACATCTAGCGGATGATCACGACACTACACTCCTCCCTACTTTTAATTTAAAGACATGTTTCACAAACAAAAATAGATAGAGCAATGTTGGAGGGAAGACAAATTAATGTCGGATTATCACAGATCATTCAGAATCAATCTAGAACATTCGTTGAGATATTGGGGCCTGATTCGTTGTCGACCGGATCTGCGCGTTTGGTCCGTCTGCTCTACAGCTTGTCCGGCTAACTGGATCGGCGGCTGGATCGGGGGCGGTACCTTCGATTCGGGAAGTTGCGGGCTCTCAATATCAGAAAGTTCGGATTCTTGATCTTCGGACTGGTCATCGTCGCTACCATTTTCTTTCCTCTCCACCATTTTTCGGAAAAATGAACTGTTCCTTGTTACGACTTGATGGCTGTTTTGGGCTGTCACCATGTTTCCTTTCAGGCCGATGACAACATATGGCTCCAGCTCATACAGCGGCTGCATCTTGTTGAGTAGACGAGCTTCTTTTCTTCGAAACACCTTGTCGCCGAGTTTCAGGTTGTGTTCGACGGTGCGTAGACGACGATCAGCAGCATCTTTGATTTTCTTCTTGTAAACTCCATCCAGCAGCTCAAGATCGGGCAATCGATTTCGGAGTCGTCGGTTGAAAAAAATTTCTGCTGGTATCTGCCCGGTTGAGGGATGCGGAGTTGTTCTATAATTTCGGAGAAATTCTTGGAGTTCAGGACGCCATGGCCGGCTGCTGGCTGTTGCGGTTCGTACAAGTTTGCCAATCGTTCTCATAAAGCGTTCAGCTTCACCGTTAGCGGGCGGCCAGGCAGGGGTAATTTTGCGATGAGTAAATCCCAGGTGTTTAGAAAATTGCTTGAAATCTTCACCATTAAACGGGGGACCATTATCGGTGCGAATAACGTTCGGAATGCCAAAAATTGATATGTAGTGGTTCAATCGCTCGCTCACATGCTTGAATCCGGTACTCTTCACTTCTTCGACCACTGGAAATCTGGAAAAGTCGTCGGTGAGCACCAAGATTTCATCTTCAGTTGGTAAAGTGTAAAAATCCAAGCTCAGCTCTTTCCATGGTCCTTCAGGCATGGGGGACATGAGGAGCGGCGTTCTCTTGATTTTCGGCGTAGAGACTTGACAGGGCACACAGCTACTGACGTACTCTTCGACTGCTTTGTCGATGCCAGGGAACCACACTTTTGTTCTAAGAAGTTGTTTGGTTCGGACAATACCTTGATGTCCTTCGTGAGCCAATTTGATTGCTCGCAGCTGGAGAGATGTTGGGAGGCAAATGCGTTGACCACGCAGCAAAACTCCATCCTCGGTGACTGTCAGCTCCGATGCCATATGATGGTACGCCGACCGAAGACGGGAATCTAACCGGTTCCATCTGCCACTCATCACAGTCTCGATGATCAGCTGGATTTCAAAATCTTGTTTCGTTTCTTTGATAATTTCTTCAGGTGGGATGAGACGGGGAGCTGCAGCTGACGACAGGAACTGAACATAGCGCTCAGAGACTTTTTTTATATCACTGGGCTCGGGGATTTTTGAAAAGAGGCACGAGAGGTTTGTGATCCGTCCAAACGGTCACAGGGATTCCTAGTAGATACAAACGAAACTGTTCGCATCCCCAAATGATTGACAGGGCCTCACGTTCAGTCTGAGAATAGCGACGCTCAGTTGGCGTTAAAGCCTTACTAGCAAACGCAATGATGCTCGATGCGCCGGATGGCTCTAGTTGACCAAGTATGGCTCCCAGTCCGGCAGGGCTGGCGTCGACGACGAGTTCTGTTTTCTTCTTAGGATCGTAGAAAGATAACAGCTTGGTGTCTCGTAGTCTTTGCTTCAGGGTGTTGAAAGCTCGATCACACTCTTCGGTCCACACGAACGCTGAATCCGGCAAAATTGATAATCTTCTCAATGGTTCGGTATGGTCGGCTTGACCTTTGATAAATCGGGAGCAGTAGTTGATCATCCCAAGAAAACTTTTGGTTTCGGCTACTGATGAGGGGCGAGTAAAGGCCGTAATTTTCTGCACCTTCTCCGGATCAATCTCGATGCCACGATCAGTAATGATCACTCCCCAAAACTTGACTCTCTGCTTCGAAATCTGCATCTTGTCTTCTTGGATGGTTAACCCTTTCACTGCCAAGGCAAAATGCCCTTACTGGGCCCAAACTGCCGAAGCTTTTTCACCCTTTTCGCCCTGATCCCGTTATAACCATGAAAAAAACATACAAAAATATTACCAAGGTCATTGCCGTTGGCCGAAACAAGAGAGAGGAGTTTCACTTTATTGAATGAAAGTGTTAAATAGCTGAAAAATCAATTAGGGTTACATGTTTTTTGCTTTGGCGGGAAAAGGGCTCTTAAGTGTAATTTAACCTTTTCACTGCCAAGTGCATCACCGGTGATACACTTGGCAGTCAACGGTTGGGCGGTCGTGTATCACCCGTTTTGGCAGTGAAAGGGTTAAATTCTTTTCAGCTAAACGTTGTTTTACTTGAGCCAGACGACGATCGTGTTCTTGTTGGGTTCTTCCATGGACCAAGATGTCGTCGCAGGCGTTGATGGCTCCCTCGATGTCGCTTAAAGTTTCACGGATGATGTTGTGGAAGATCTCGCTGGCTGAACTTCCTTCCCTTATTCATGCAACAACCCTATTGATGTAATGGACCCAAGGAATGGTGTCGGTCCCTCCTTTTGGTGAATGTCACCAAATTACAATGTAACCTTGTTCAATCGAGTACAAGGTCCCCATTCCTTTTCCACCCCAATTTTTCTCTTCTTCGAGCTCTTTCTTAAACGCTCGTATTACTTTCAAGGCAGAATTTGAAAGATGTCATTTTTCAACAGCTCGTTCCACTTTGTCAACTCTGTTCAAGTAGTTTTGGGGTTGCGAGTAAAAAAATTCGGACCGAGTTCATTTTTCTCTTCGTTTTCTCTCGAGGTGAGCGTTGAGGTGTAGGAACAGTGCAAGAGGACAGAAAGAGTAGGCAGGTGCTTGGTTTGCTGTGTTGTTACATACAAGATGGCAAGAAAAATTTTAAAGGACTCTGTCGCATATTTTAAAAGGAAGCCCTTGTTATTTACAAGGTACTCTGCCAGATTCTCGATTTCAGGAATCTGAATCTCGGCTTGAAAAGCTCCCTCCTTTTTGGAGGCAAAAATTCTCGCACGAAATTGGTTGGCGATGGCAAATAGGGGGAGGAAAATGCTTTCTTCCTCAGCGTCCGCCATCACAGGGGGTTATGGGGTGCGGATACACCACATTTTCAAAGAGTTAAACATAACATTAAACAGCAAAACATGAAATTAAACAGGAGGATAATAACACATTTTTTTACTTTTTAATCCGTTTCACCTAATTCATTATATAATTTAATAAATAGTTAATTGTTGAGGTAAACCGCGTTTTAAATACTTAAACATAATATTAAACACCTGAACATTAAACAATACATGAATAAATACAACTAAATACTTAAAGTTCTAGTCAGTTTCACCTAATGTATTAAGTAAACATTAATACAATGATCAATGTAATGATTCAGTGAAACATCAAACATCAACAAATAGTGTATTCAATCCTAAACATCTAAAAACAACGTTTAATCAGGGTTGCCACCACCGGAGCCAGGGCATCCCCAAATTTTGTTTGAAAAATCTACGTTTCATCCACATCTCAAAAAAAAAAAATTCCACACAAAATTCCACGTTTTCTGCGGAAAATGTGGAAATTTCCATATTTTTGCTGCTGTTTTCGTAGTGCGGTGATAGCCCACTACGGCGCTAGTTGAGCTACGGCTCACTATTTCTAGTGGGCATTCGTATTTTACCCGCCAAAATAGATCTCTTTTCTAAATTTGGTCAAGCGACTTACGTCGCCAAGTTCCCGGAGGTTATGGACGGTATGGGGTTGAAACTGGAAGTTTTATGTACCGCCACGTAACATAAATATACTACGTAATGCAAAACGGCAGATGATGCGTGAAAATTCGAGCAAAAGTGGGGAATTTTCAAAGAAGTAACTCAATGAAAGAAGTATATTTTCATAACAAATGTTTGGAAGTATGAGGTAAGGTGCTTTATAAAATTAAATAATCTGAAAAATCAAAAATGCAACTACCAGTATGCATTAATTAGATTAGAACTGCGTGGGGGGCTCCACCCCCCATCGGCCACCCCACTCGCTCCCCGTGTGAATATGTTACCATGTACGGTGAAAGATGTATGATTAAAAACAAAGTAAGTTACCATACTACACAGAGAAGAAGGGTAATCACCTTACGTATTTTTTAATACTTTTGGGGACAACTGGGTCTTGAAAAGTACATCCCGTTTTTTGCGGATAACAACTTATGGACGAATATAGTGTGATGCCGATGTCCGGCCTAACGGGTTCTCAAAACTGAAACAAAAGACGTCCCATAATCGAATATAGGCCATGTATAAGACATCTAAAATTATACCAATATAATATTGCAATAATCCGTCACCGTAGTGGGCTGTCAAATAAGAAGTCCTTCACCGTAGTGGGCTGTCTCTCCCTCCTACCGTAGCTCAATCTTCTGCGCTAGTCACAAGTTTTGCTTCCATCGGGGATCGAACCCGAAATATTTACAGTCTAAGGCGAGTGCAATACCAACTTAGCAACCAAGGTACCTGGCGAATTCATCGAGCAACTAGTGATTGCATCTCACATACTAACGGTGTATGATATCAGTATACATGTGATGGCATGTAATTATATCTGTAATTATGTCTGTTTAATAAAATTCTTTGTAATTTAATTATATTTTTGCTTTTATTGTCCATTTTCATTCAGACTTTCAATTTGATCCCGACTAATGAAAATAAGATATATGTTTATCTCTCACATAGATCCCTACGGGCCAGATTAATGGTATAAATTGTAAAATAATATGTTTTCAAGCCGAAAAACAGGAGCAAAACGTGGATAAACAAGGCTACAACATTTCAAATATTAAAAACCCAGTATTTAAGAATAATTTATCCAAGATAGCGTAGATGTTTGAGCACTTTTATAGCACCGTGTATAAACAGGTACGATTCCCACGGCAGAAGAGTAGTTTTAATTGAAATTTACTGTTCACTATGTGTCATAACAAACATTCTTAACACTATAATTATGCATTTAACTTGAGTGACTTCATACGCCAATATATCTCTATATATGACACATTACAGATTGTCGGTTGCTAAATTTTTGTTTTTATTTGAACCGGAAATTTTGGACTTCTTTTGGACGTCTTTTATGAGTCTATTAAATTTCAAAATGTTAAAAGTGAAAAAATAGGACTTTATTTAGACGTATTTTGTATGTCATGTCCTAGGCGTCCTACAATGACGGACTTTGGACCACAAAACAACTTGGATTCCTATCTGGGGCCTTGATTTAATCTAGTTTTAGTTAGTTCAGGGGTGCTTTCACATTGTTCTTTAAGTTGGCAGCAGCAACCGAACTTTTCTTGAATTAGGATACACAATCACGGCATTTTTAGAAAAGTTGGGCTGTCATTAATTTTTTCAATTGCATCCTTTACGACGAGATTAAGTGTGTGTGCAAAGCACTGTATGTGACACAACCCAGCAATCGGCAACAGCTTTAACAATGTTTGCAACACCATCAGTGACAACATAGGCTACTTTTTCAACCAATTTCCAGTTAGTTATTAATTCGAAAATGCAAATTTTTAAGTTTAGAGACGTATGATTTTCGGGGACGCTGATTGTTGACAAGATCTGCTCTGTAACTCAAAGTTGGCATCAACGAAATGCACAGTGAATGTCATAAATGACATTTGCGTTTTAGATGTCCGAAGATCCGTCGTTATGGAAAACCATTGAACAGCTTCCGATTCTTTCAACAAATTAACACGTACTTCTTTATATAGTTCTGGTTAAAGTGAAGCAGTAATAGCTGCTCGACTGGGCATCTTGACTCCTCGATCCAATGTAGAGACCAATGCTTGAAATCAACGATTCTCGACAACCGACAGAGGCTGCAAATCTTGGCAGATAAATAAAACAAGTTGTCTTAACTTTTTTTCATTTTGGGCCCATCAGAGGGGTAAGGTTCAGATGCACTAGTAGCATCAACAATATTTGGTTGCTTTAATCGCTTCCTTGTTAAATCTAGGGAAAAAATGACTAACATTAATAAAATAACATTGCGTACTATCAAAATGTGGACATACTTTTTAGGCTTGTCAACAACTATAGCTCCAGATTCTGTAATATTTTATAGAACCA
This sequence comes from Ceriodaphnia dubia, assembly GCA_022539655.2. Classification (NCBI taxonomy): domain Eukaryota; kingdom Metazoa; phylum Arthropoda; class Branchiopoda; order Diplostraca; family Daphniidae; genus Ceriodaphnia; species Ceriodaphnia dubia. The sequence goes on along the minus strand of JAKUCG020000139.1, from coordinate 5,099,429 downwards.
TATAAGTTTGGCACGTACAACTTTAATAAATAAGATTACCTTTTCCTAATGGCTGGTCTGTCGAGGATGTTGTCACATTGTCAATACTATACTCTTTTTTAGTTTCTTTTACTTTTGAACTGTCTTAAGAATGGGTTGGTGGAGATTTTTTTAAATGGTTGTACAAATTAGAAGTATTTCCACTCGTGAAAACTACAACATCACATTCATAACAAATGGCTTTCTTAATCTTACTAGAATTGTCTGGGCGAAAGTAGTTCCATACCCAGACGGCACAGGTACATCCCTTGGATATCCCTGGAATATTCCCAAATTAGAGGAGGATTTCCAATTCTTCATCCTTAGGATATCCTTGGGATACGCATTTGTCCGCACCAGAGTTATCCTATGGATATCCACCCCAGCCAGCAATTTATAGAAGTGTAAAATTGTAATCTATCCCTGGGATCTAACCCAAGACCCCGCAACTTTAGAAGCTTGTAGTCAGACGTTCTACTCAAATGGCATGTGTTACTTGTAGATCATAACTATTTGAGTGTAAATAACAAAGTGTTAAGGTAGTAAACTTACGAATAACGTTGAAAGTATTACTCATGTCAAATAATAGTACCTTAAGGCAGATGGTATTCAGAGCACGTGGTGTGATTTTGAGAAAAACTGGATTGGTGTTTCTACAGAGGAGTCAACAGTTGCCATTTCTTTGGACTTGACAAAGGGGGACTCTCTATTCTGATACTTGGTTTACAAAACAATAGATGAAGACACTAATTTGTCCAACGGTATCAGAACAGAGGGCATACTTTGTTCAAGCCCAATGAAAATGGCCACTAGTGGCGTACCTGTGGTGTGTGGAAACGCCAAACCAGTTTTTCTCAATTCACACCGCGCAATCTGAATACCATCTTTAGAAAGATGTCAAACAAATCCAGTTGAAAATGGGAATATTTTGTTAATAAAATAATAATAATAATAATAATAAATGAATAAGAATAAAATTTTAATTATCTTGAGAAAATGTGCAATGAAACGGCTGTTTGCACCAATCTGGTAGCGACAACATATCGTTTTCTTTGCCGTGAAACATTTCTAGAACCAATTGCATTAAAGTGGAAGCTATCACTGATCTATTATTATCCTCAAAGACGCTAAAATATAACCATGATAACATTTTAGAAACTCACGAGTTAACGATGTCTTTGTTGGTATATGTCAGGGATATTCCAGGAATATCCTAAAATGTATATCCTTTCGAAGCTATGATTAGGATATACTTGGGATATCCCGGGTATATCCCGCGGGATACGGATAGTTAAAGGATAATTGGATATCCCAGGGATATACAGTGCCGCCTGGGTACACCAATTTTTTACCCATTTTAAACTTCAAACCTTCTTCGAGACAATAAGACACAAGAAACTTTAAGAATGAGTGACTGACTTTCAGGTAAAACGCGAGAGAAAAAATGAGAAAGAATCTAAAGTCTTCACGTGTCACGTTAACTACGTGAATTCGGCTGCATAGAATATCGATATTATAACCGATATTGTCCAATATCGAACGGCATCGATATTTGACGAAATATTGATAAATCAACATCGACAAAACTAGTGATGTTGCAACGGAGTGTATGAAATTTGATTCTGTAGGTATATTTGCAATATTCCTTCGTTTTTCTGTACAACTAAACCAATTTTGTTTCACAGCTTGTAGGATATTTGCTCAACTGTTGTCAACATCTGATGCCTAGGCTTTATGTAGTGTAGCTTCAAAGTTGTCCCAGATAGGAATCCAAGTTGCTTTGTGGTCCAAAGTCCGTCATTGTAGGACGCCTAGGACAGGACATACAAAAGGCGTCTAAATGAAGTCCTAATTTTTCACTTTTAACATTTTGCAATTTTAATTGGGACTAAAAGGCGTCCAAAACAAGTCCATAATTTCCTCTTCACATTATAATAATAAATTAACAACCAATATTGTTTGATTGTTTTTTTATAGAGAAGTTTTTGAAGTCATTCAAATTAAATGCATATTTTAAGTGTTAAGTATGCTTGTCAAGGAACATAGTGAACAGTGAAATTCTTTGAAATATAACATAACCAACTGCGCATTCAGAAGAAAGGGACCAGCAAAAGTCCCCAATGCCAGTGTTGGAGCCACCACTGACGCCAGAATCAAAGAAAACAAAGCAGTGGGAAGAGAATGCAGCTGTAATGCTACAAATGCTAAAAATCCAAGAAGACGATTAAGAAGAATTAACAATACTACGGACCAGACAGCGACGGAAGATACACTCCAGAGTACTACTGGGTGCGGGATGGATCAATCCAATCTGTCCCTGAACCGGTAGTTTACTCAAAGCCACTGGACGTCCAATCTTTTCTGGACAATGGAACAAGGAGGTAGAAGATGAAGGACCTCCACCTCCACAGGAATGGACGCCGTATCTTACCCGACGCACGTTCAAGGAAGAAGATGAAGAATGGGACTAACTAATTGTTGATTTTGTTTGTCCTTTTCATTTTTTTTGCAATTTCGTAGTCCACAAGTAGGCCTTAGGCAATGAGAATTTTTAATTTCCTTTTTATTTTTCTTCCATTAATGAGTGATTTTTACAAAGACAAATACAAGAGATCGGCGCTTTTCTAAAATACAAGAAAAATTTTTTTAACTGCAGAAAAAAACTCACTTTTACCTGTTAAGGATTTGATTTCAGTCAAAGTTATTAAACACTCCACTGTTGTGGGCTTCTGCTAGTGCAGGGCTAGCTTTATAGCTCTTTCTGTACAGTTGCAAGCTTTCTGTCGGTCCCGGATGGCGAACCCGAACCCTCCGCTCTAGGAGTCGGGGGTCTTAACCACTTGGCTAACAGAGTACGTCAGCGTACGTTCTTGACCAACTAGTGGTTGATCTTGGTATTGAAAAAAAAATAGAAAGGTTTAATTTAAAATAAACCTTGCCAAAACATTGAAATGTATAAAAAAGAGTACATTTCAATCAACGGACCCTAGATGGCGTTCCATGTTAGTTGAAATGTTGACTCATAGATGGCGTCCTTGTATTCGTCTTCCTTTTTTTTACTTGTTTTGATAAAATATCCCAGAAATAGTAACATAAAATGAACTGAAAATGAAATAGAAAATTATAAAATTGATAGAAAACTCTCCACAATGCACTAAATGTTTTTGTTTTTGTATACCTGTTTGTGTTGTGTAACTTGTATGTTGTAACTGACATGTCACTTTTCTATTCCAATAGAGGATGTGGCCGAAACATATATGTATCGAAATCGGCATGACAACATATATGTTTCAAAAAAAGCGAACTTATATTTTCAAAAATCCAAAACCCAAAATGGGGAAATAATGTTTCGTTTTTTCTTTTGCTTTGAAAATGAAAAAAAACGGGTTAACCTTCAAAAGGAGGGGGAAGGGTGAGAAAAGAAAAGTTTGGCAGAAAGGTTAAAATTAAAAATACTCATTTTAGTTGTTACTACTACTTATGATTGAAAATCTCTAAGTAATTTATCAGAAATGTAGCTGCGATCTACTGTGTTTCGCTTGGACAGCATCTGCTAGTGCTGGACAAGTACAACATCATAATACGAAACACGGTATCTATAGTAATAATAAAGAATTAGAGAAAGGGAAAGAGTCGCTTGGGGCCCTCACAGACAACACGGACACATGCACATACAGGATAAGAGACAAGACTACCTAGGGGGAGGAACGGAGGATTATAATCTGAAATAAGGAATAACATGATTAACTATCACACCTCTAAAGAGAGGCCGCGAAGGGACACAAAAAGCCACCTCCAGGAACGGAAGGTAGGAGCACGTGACAAGTTCCAATGGAGTTAAGAGATCGAGAGACGATCGACAACGTGACCACCCAACATGATGGTAGAGCTAGCGTCACTGTCAAATGTCAGCACATAGGGAGAACAACAGAATAAATAAGGGATCAACAGAAATATATATATAAGGCAATTACCGAGAATAATAGAGAGAGAAAACGGCTAAGACCAACTCACGCCCGAGCCGACAAGTGAAGAGACAAGAAGGCAATCTGTCACATGGGAAGAAGGGAAGGATAGCAGACGACCGACTGGTGACAAAGTATATAGGGTGGCTCTAATAAGGGTAAGTAAAAAATATTAAATAAATTTTATAATATTTATTATAATAAACAGATCGAGAAAAAGAGAAATCGAGAACTATTTCTCTCCTTAGGTTCATTTAACTCGGAAAATATCTGTGTCACCCATAAAAGACTGGGCCTTTTTGATTGTCCAGTGTCCATTTAACACTTTTACTGCCAAGTGTATCACCGGTGATACACGGCCTCCCAACCGTTGACTGCCAAGTGTATCACCGGCGATACATCAACGAATTTCCCGCCAAAGCCCATTACTCTTGTAGTTTTGTATTTCCCTCACCTTAACCAACTTTATTTGCCAGAATGGGATCTCTCCTTTTGTGTTGGTCAGAATTTAAGCATTTTTATCATGTTTTGCTATTTTTTCTAATAGTCGATATTTGACCCTTCAATTTGTGACTCTCATGGCTTCGATGTTTTTAAGATAATAGAATACCAGGAAATTATTTTCAGTAAATTGTGGACCGAGTTTGATGATTTAATAAAGTAATTTAATTTCTCACATGAAATCTCACCGGCGATACATTTGGCACCTGGGGGACGCTTGATTACCAATGTGCCACGTGTATCACCGGTGATTCGTCGTTTTTTTTATTTTTGACACTGAATCGTGGTTCAGTCGGTTACTAGCTCCTTAATAAACTATAGTTTTGTTTTTCCAATAAAGTTAGCAGTATGGGCAAAAGCCGACTTTTGGGCTTGGCAGTGAAAGGGTTAATGAAAGTAGATTGCCAATTTCTCCAATGATATGGATATTGTTACGTTCCCCTCCCATTCCCACTCCGAAGTCAACGCATTAGGTTATCTGATACCGTTACTACGATGAATCGTTAAGGTGACTTTGTCAGCAGCCAACTTGATGGCTGCCAACCCCGTTACGATCATGACCGACTATTCGACACGTCACCCAATTGCGAATATGGAGTGGCAACTTTGTCAGCAGCCGCCGACATCTTACGACGTCCCGGTCGTAAAGTATCGAGCAGAGCGACAGTCCTTTGCCGTCACCGGACGCCCGCTACGTGACCACGCCAACATCCAGCCGGACGTTGGCGTCCCCGCGTCCCGCGCGTCTCTTTGTCCTTTCTTGCAATAAGAAGAGCGAACGAGGACGCCAACAGGCAGTCTAATTTTTGTATCGAAAGGGTAACACCTCCCTTCTGACTACAACGAATACAAGCGTTACAACTAATCATTACTATTCTTTGTCATCATTGATCGAGACTCGTTACAATATAGAAGGATTTAGACGGCAAGACTTGAAATCCTTTGCAGCGTTGAGCCGTCATTTCATCAGCAGTGCTGTTAACATAGCACAGCAATTTGAGAACGTCACTCACCAGTCTCGGTCCTAAAACTCCCCACTCATGGTGTCTCCTGAAAACGCAGGCAGTGCATTATTAGTAAAATGTGCACGTTTCAAGCTTTTTACTTTGTATCATACCTGTAACTCCCAGCAAACGATCTGATAGCTTTCCAAATGAAGGAATGTTCAAGGTCGCCATGCATCGCTCCATTGACCACAAATACGGCGTCTGTATTTGTCTAACAAAGAGAGTTGCGTCGAATTTGGTTTCTAGGCCAAGAAACGTAGACCGCCGTGAGCGACCAGACCAAAATTCCCGTGACAATATTTTGAACGTAATTTTAACCATCATAGAGTTCCAGTCCCCCGTCTGGTAGTTAGCGATTACGAACTCGCAATTTTGCAGGAAAAGTTTTCACCTGAGCAAGATCCTGCGGATGCTACAACCATAGCGGCACTTTAAGCATAATGAAAGTTAGATAGGTAATAACCACAAAATCTTAACTAAATTCATTAAAAGAAACAAGCTAAATACTAATATGCAACGCATTTGGGACTCGTCTATCAAGAATGTAAACCGGAAGAACAACTTGTTGGAGACAATTAATGGCGTGCTCAACAGTATAGTGGGCCAAGCACATCCCAACCCATGGGAATTTCTTGATAATTCACCTCAGCGCCGAAATAAAAAGCACTATCACGGTTAATTTTTTTTACCTTTGTGGATTACATAAACTCCAGCAAGTCGCTAGGAAATAAGAGGTCGACTATCTTTTTGCTAAAAGATGGTCGTCCAGAAAGGGCTTCTTTGTGCCAGTAACAAAGACCGCGACCTCAACATTCGGCGATCTGGACAAAACAAGAATTTCCGTTAGGGAATTCCTAACCTCTGCCCGGACATCATTTTCAACCCGTCACAAATGGCGGACAGGATGATTTCAGGGACTTCTATTTACCTGAAGAGAGCTGCGTTTGAGGCACTTTTCTTCGTCGGCCACTTTAACGACGTTGTGGAGGACAACATCGATGAAAAAATAGAAGATGCCACCGATGACAGACAGAACGGCGTCGTGGAATTAGAAATTGAGCTTGTCGACGGCGGTAATGTAGACCGAGAGATGACCGCCATTGGTGGTGCTGATGAACCGTCCGCTGTTGCTGACCACCAGTGGCAATTGGACGGGGGAGACGTGGCGGACGCGGAGGACGTGGAAGACGCACTGGACGCGACAAGCACGACAACTAGCCTGCAGCAGACGCACGGGCTACCAGTTTGGCCGAAATTACAGTAAAGGGAAGACGCAGGCGTAGGCCAATCCACCTGTCCCGCTGAACCAACAAACGATCCTGCGAACAGTTTTGCCGTAGGAGGTCATGGAAGGCGCGACCGCCGGCTTAATCCGCCAGCCTCAACAGTGCGACGGAACACTGCTGTTGACAATAAAGATGAGTGGAGGGGTCGGCGTGGTTGTGGCGCTGGTCGTGTGGCAAGGCGAGGTCGCGGCGCTGGTTGCGACGCATGACGAGGACGTGGCGCGGCACCAAAAATGGTAGACAATGTTCTTGATTCTTCAGAAGATCAAGGCGTTGCAGAGTGGATCCCAAGGATGGACAACTTCTTTGCCCGGCAAGAACAAATATTCCCAAGGAGAAGAGCCGAAATCATGGCAAGAAGAAGACTGGAGAAGGTACAAAGCCGGCTGGAAGAAGAGAACGATTGAGCATTAGACATGACAGAGATGGAGGACAAAGAAGATTTAACGTTCATGGAGTTCTGACGAGAACAGTTGCAATTAAAAGATAATCAGGTAACGAACTATTCGTGCAGGGAATGCCTCGACAACCGGGCTGACCATGCCTTCAGTCGATTCTGCAATCTCTATTGTACCGATTACATTGAGAGATTGAAAGATCCCAACTGCCGTTTGTGCCGCCAACCATTTGACAACTAGGGGAACGTTCATAAAATACGTAACCTGAGCAAACGTTACTCTCTCTTTCGTTAAGAAGAGAGGGGGGTTCAAGCTTGTTACGCACAATCTGCCCATCTTTTACGCCATCTATTGGCCAAAAATTTTTATGATTTAAATAAGAAAAATGATGCGCTGGTGTCAATACATTGTTAAAATTTAAATATTGTAGTTTTTAATTATGACACCTGGCGCTAGTTGACATGAAAAAAGTTCCATTGATTGAATTCGTCTGCCTTATTAATAAGTTTATACATTCCCAGATAACACAGTGACTTGATTTAGACGTATTTTTTAATACTTTTGGGGACAACTGGGACTTGAAAAGTACATCCCGTTTTTTGCGGATAACAACTTATGGACGAATTTAGTGTGATGCCGATGTCCGGCCTAACGGGTTCTCAAAACTGAAACAAAAGACGTCCCATAATCGAATATAGTACATGTATAAGACATCTAAAATTATACCAATATAATATTGCCATATTTAAAAAATCCGGAAAATTGTGTTTTCCTCTAAAATTATGTAATAGTCACACGTATTTCACAAGGACTGTTGGCCCTAACTATAACGCTTACCAAACATCCTTTGTGACAAATGACACGGAGGACTGGCGCGCAAGCGCAATTTCATGGCCAATTTTCATATTTTACGGGATTTCGAAGCAGTTATTTTCTAATTATGTACATTCTGATTACTACATTAAGAGTCCTTCTACTGTGCCAAGTGATTTGGGTTGTAGGTACCACCGACACTAGTTACAGTTCTCCCGTGGAATCTCAAAGAATAAATATATACCCAGATAACACAGTGACTTGATTTAGACGTATTTTTTAAGACTTTTGGGGACCACTGGGACTTGAAAAGTACATCCCGTTTTTTGCGGATAACAACTTATGGACGAATATAGTGTGATGCCGATGTCCGGCCTAACGGGTTCTCAAAACTGAAACAAAAGACGTCCCATAATCGAAAATAGGACATGTATAAGACATCTAAAATTATACCAATATAATATTGCAATAATCCGTCACCGTAGTGGGCTGTCAAATAAGAAGTCTTTCACCGTAGTGGGCTGTCTCTCCCTCCGCCCGTAGATCAATCTTCAACGCTAGTTACAAGTTACGCTTCCATCGGGGATCGAACCCGAGATCTTCGTAGCCTCGGGTGCTAAGCGGGTGCTATACCAGCTTGGCTACCATAGAGTACCTAGCGAATTCATCAAGCAACTAGTGATTGCATCTCACATTCTAACAGTGTATGATATCAGTATACATGTGATGGCATGTAAATATATCTGTAATTATGTCTGTTTAATAAAATTCATTGTAATTTAATTATATTTTTGCTTTTATTGTCTATTTTCATTCTGACTTTTAATTCGACCCCGACTAATGAAAATAAGTTATATGTTCATCTCTCAGATAGATCCCTACGGGACAGATTAATGTTATAAATTGTAAAATAATATGTTTTCAAGCCGAAAAACAGGAGCAAAACGTGGATAAACAAGGCTACAACATTTCAAATATTAAAAACCCAGTATTTAAAAATAATTTATCCAAGATAGCGTAGATGTTAGAGCACTTATATAGCACCGTGAATAACCCAAGTACGATTCCCACGGCAGAAGAGTAATTTTAATTGAAATTTACTGTTCACTATGTGGCTTAACAAACATCCTTAACACTATAATTATTCATTTAACTTGAGTGACTTCATTCGCCAATATGTCTCTATATATGACACAATACAGATTGTCGGTTGCTAAATTTTTGTTTTTATTTGAACCGGAAATTTTGGACTTCTTTTGGACGTCTTTTATGAGTCTCTATTAAAATTTCAAAATGTTAAAAGTGAAAAATATAGGACTTTATTTAGACGTATTTTGTATGTCCTGTCCTAGGCGTCCTACAATGACGGACTTTGGACCACCAAACAACTTGGATTCCTGTAGCGGGTAGAACCCGCTACAGAAAAATTGAAAAGAAAAGTTAAACCAAAAAGGGATTTGAATTTTGATAAGTTTATTTAACTTAGGGCCAAAATGAAGGAAAACTTACTGAACAAAATAATAATGAAAAATAGGGAAACGGGGGAAACGAAACAAAGAAAAAAAGGGACGAATAGGGACGAATAAGCTAACCGGCCAACAAGTCACGAGACTAAATTGGTGTTAGAGTTGAGATCTCGATCGCTCTACGCTAAGGAACCAATAGTTAGGGCGAACATTCGATGAGAACTGAAGAGAGAAAGCAATTACGGAAATCAAACAAAAATTTGATAAAGGAAATTAAGAAAAAGAGAAAGCGGTTACTCATATCTATCGGTAGTTAAAGAATGCCGACGAAATGCAAACGAAAATTCATGAAATTGAAATCAACCGATGCCATCGGTTACAATTCCTATCTGGGTCAATTTCCCATAGCATACACGACCACTGGTATTGTGGGTTTCCAAAAGAATTCAAAAGTTTGTCAGGGATGTATTCATTGCAATTTGCGAATGTCACATTGTTTCAACCACTTAGACTGTTCTTTTTTAGTAAAAAATGTTTTTGGACGCCTAAATGAACACACGTTTTCTACAAAAAGCTTCCCTTTCTGTCTCGAAATGCCACAGAAGCTTCTGTCTTTCCTCTTCAGCAGAATACCTACTGCTTCATATAGGGCAAGGAAGACTCCAAGGCTCTTGCCTACCTGAAGGACGTTTGCACCGAGCCCGACGCTATGAGTCTCCTTTACTTTTGTTCTGTAAAATGGATGGATGGGGAGGAGGAAGGGACGTGATAAAATGCTTAAAAGAGCCGCAACCCTTCACTACCCACTTTTTGTCATAATTTTTTGTAGCAATCCACAACAAATAAAGCAGAAGCGCACTTTATAAAAGCACAGGCGCATTCTGTACAGGTAGTTTTTAGAGTGCCCCTCTCGGATCCTACTTATTTTCGGTACCCGAGAGTTTCTCGGGTCGTAACAACAACCCCTGCGCACTGCCGAATTGATTTAGAGAACGAAGGTTTTTTGGAGCGAAGGTATTTTTTAGTTCGAAGCTTGTTATTGGATACGTCAGCATGGGAACAATGCTAACGCAGGATCACGGGAATAGTCAGAGGCGAACTCGGAACCTCGACTATAGTAGTCGACGCCCTAGCTCACATGGCTATACCTCCCCGCATTCTGTACAGACTCTGTTTGTCTGTCCGTTTCTGCTCGATAGCTCATTGGTTGAATGGCTTTCGAGGGGGGGACAAAATGGCCGCCGCGCTCGCCCGCCGCGAGAAAAAAAGGGGGGTCGGGAAAAAGGGTCGCGGCGACTACTTGCTTTTCAGATGGGTTCGGCAATTCTGTTTCCTGAGTCATAGGTTTCTGCAACCAACCTAATTTTGCGCGCTAAAACTTCCAGATTTATTACGTAGGTGCATAGATGGCGATAAGAAGAAAAAAAAGCAAAAAGGTAAGTAAATTCTAATGAAATTTTGTCCATTTAATTTTTATTTAGGTTAAATGTTGTGAATACGAAGGTGCACAGATGGCGTTGAGAAGAAAAATATGAGTTGGTAAGTATCGAAATTCAAAAAATTCCTTTTCCGTTAAAACTTTTTGTCTAAAGTAGGCACACAGGTGGCGTTGTGAAGAATATTACAAGGAGGTAAGTTTAAAAATTCCAATGTATTGTTGTTTAAAAGAAGTAAATGAAATTCAAATGTGTGTTGTTTCAAAGAAGTAAGTGAAACTGTACGTTCAATACACTGAATTCAACTGGTTTTTGCGTTTGGCCATTCATTTCCTTTGTTTAGCCAAGGCGGATTTTTGCTTTTCAATACTCCAATTTTGCCTCTTCTTCATCTCATCCATTAGCACATGTTGATAAACTTCATTAAAGCTGAAAAATTTCAAAAAAATGTAAATGTAGTAACACACTTATTTTAAACTCGCAGTCACTTAAAATTTAGTCGCAGTCATTTTAGCACTTTTGGGCCTTTTTTTTGTTCGCACTCTACATTAAGAACAAATTACAAAAAACAACACCAAATACCTTGCGACAGTTGCTTTGGCTGCCAAGGTTACTTTTTCAGCCTCCAGGACCAGCAAATGGGCAACACCCTCATCGCTCTTCAAATACATTTCTTCTTTGTTTCTTTCTCTTTCTTTCTCTGCTTCCTTTTCCATCTTCTCAAGTTTCCACTGTAAGATTCTCTTTTCTTCAGCACTTTTTCTTTCCATTTCTCTAATTTTGATTTCCATTTCTCTCTTCTCTCTTTCTCTTTTTTCTTCTTCTGTTTCTTCAACTTTTGTTTCTTCAACTTTTATTTCTTCATCTACCGATTCTTCAATAAAAATGACTGAATCGTCTAATTGGCTTACGAATGCATCAAACGGTTCATCATCTTCCATGAACCTTGACTGATCTTCTTTTTCGTTTGAATTAGAACCCATGATTTAAGCAATGTTGGGACTGAGAGAAATGTGTACCGTACTAGGCAACGAGCAGTCACAGAATCGAAAAGCAAGATGGCGAATAAGATGGACGCTTCCTGCTGCAACGGCCGGCCGAGATATTCGTCAATCTTCTTACGTGTCGCTGGCCCGGACCCCAACCAGCGCCACCACCCCATTGCAACATATGGACGAGTGGCGCTGATTGGGGTCCGGGCTAGCGACACGTAAGAAGATTGACGAATATCTCGGCCGTGAAACGTATAGCAGGCTTTGGTACAACGGAAATTTCTTTCTTCGCCATTTTGCTTTTCGATTTTCAAAGCGTGCTTTTCGGCACTAACTTGGTTTATCTCTGGATTACAATTGCAATCAGTATTTTTCAATACTTTTTAAACCTTAGCAATCAGTATTTTTCAATACTTTCGATCTTTTACAATCAGTATTTTTCAATACTTTTAAAACAGAGTACGTGTGTAAAGCTGAAGAGGAGTTTCAGTGGATGTTGACTGCAATCAGTATTTTTCAATACTTTAGAAACTGAGTTTGTGTGTAAAACAGAAGAGGAGATTAAGGTGATTTTGATTGGAAGCAGTATTTTTCAATACTTTTGAAACTGAGTACGTGTGTAAGGCTGAAGAGAAGTTTCAGTGGATGTTGACTGCAATCAGTATTTTTCAATACTTTAGAAACTGAGTTTGTGTGTGAAGCTGAAGAAAAGATTAAAGTGATTTTGATTGCAATCGGTATTTTTCAATACTTTCAATCTTTAACAATCACTCCTGCTGAAAATTTTTTGACTGCGTGCTGCGAACCAGAATTTTTTACAAAAAATTTGAGTCTGGACTGCGAACAGACCGAATTTTTGAGAGCCTTCCCAAGACCTCTTTGACAGCCACCATAACATAAGTTCATCAAGTAAAGTAGTCCCAATTTCTATTCTTTCGCGTCTTTTGGGTACCCCGACGTCGAAGAGCTAACTTTCTTGGTTGTTTGAACTCGAAATTACTGTTGCGTCACTTGGTGACCGTTGTCGTTGCTAATTTATTAGCATAGACAGCTCCGAGGCCAGAAACTACGGTAGGGCTGGGAATGCCAGAGCCAGTAACGACGGGGAAAGACATACCAAGTTGAGATATAGCAGCGGTAGTTGGCCAATTGACGTGCTTAGTTAAAATATTTTTTAGTGTTAACTGCGAAACCAAACGGGCAACTTTTGTTGTAAAGTGTCGTCGGGTGTAGCAGTTCTAATCATATTTTTTTGCTTTTTTCCGACCCACCCCCTTTTGTAAAATGCCCCCCAAAAAGCCCGCTCTTACTCCTGAGCAACAACAACAACAACGTTTAAAGAAAAATGAAGAAGCAAGAGAAAAATATGCAAAGAAAAGTCAGGAAGAAAAAGCCAAAAAGATAGGACAAATTTTGGAAAGACGTGAAACTTTAAAACGGAAGAAAACAGCAGAAGAAATTCAAAAGATTGCTGAAAAAGAAGCAGCGAAAAAAAAGTTAGCGCGTCAGCAAGAGGAACCAGAAAAGAGAAAGGAAAGAAATGAGAAGGACGCGGCATTTCATGCGGATGCTCGCCGCAAGGAAACGGATGAAGAAAGGCATACAAGATTATGAGCAGAACAAGTGCGTCGCCAAGTAAGCATTATCGAGGAAACTGAAGAAGAAGCAGCTGTTAGGAGAAATCGAGATAGAGTGTACCAAAAAGAAACTCTAAGAAAACAAACTGAAGAAGAGAAACAACAAAGATTATTATCTAGGAGGCTGCAGCGCCAAGTTCAAATTTCAGAAGAAACTGAAGAAGAAAATACTGCAAGGCTCCTGAATGAAGCCCAACGGATTGCAGATTGGAGGGAAGTTGAAAATATTGAAGAAACGATAGAAAGGCGCAGAGAAGACAATGAAAGACATGCGAGACACGCCGAAAGGTTACGACTGCAACAGGAAGAAACAGATGAGTTGCAAAGAGCATTTGATGCAGTAGATCATGCCGAGATTGTGGCAGATGTACCACGCGAAGAAATGGAAGTACTGGTCGAAAAACGATCATTGCGAAGAACTCATCTTATTGCTCAAAGTTCTACCATTGATGAAACCAAAGTCAAGCTACACAATTGCGGACCCATGGACACTATTTGCGAAGAATGCGGGGCAAAACACTTTAAAAAAGAACTACCATCAGACAAGAGGTTCACAGACTGTTGCAACAAGGGAAAAGTTGTTTTACCACCACCAAAACAAGTCCCTGAACTCCTCCTTCATCTTCTGACAGACAGCCATCCGAAAGCAAAGCATTTTATGCTCAAAATCCGCAACTATAACAGTGCTCTGGCTTTCGCCACCATGAGAGCAAGTATTTCAACACCTCCGAACACGGGTCCGTACTGCTTTCGTATATTCGGCCAGGTGTACCACAACACCAGCTCTGTTGGAGAAAATAACAACTCGACACCAAAATACGCACAGCTTTACTTTATCAAAGCGGAACAGGCTAGCGCGCATCGAGCGTCCTTCAACGCTAACGGTGGCTGCGATCGGCAGTTGATGGATGGATTGGACGCCCTTTTGCGCGAAATAAACCCTTACGCGTTGTTGTACAAGACAATGCGTCGAGTCTGGGAAGAAGAATGCCGTCAGGCTCAAATCGAAGGTAGACCAAATCTCGCTGTTAGTATGGTGATTCACGGGGACCGAAGAACACATGATAAGAGACGCTACAACAGTCCAACTAGCAACGAGATTGGAGTCATTTTCAAAAGTATCGATGGCGCGCCACCGGAGAACAGAGACGTGCGCGCCCAGCTCTTGATACCTACAAGAGGAACAAGATTTATCCCTATCGACTCGCTAAAACCGATGTGTGACCCCATGACCTATCCGTTGCTGTTTCCAAATGGTGACAACGGTTGGGATTCAAACATGCGATACGTAACAACAACAAGGGCTGAAAGAATGGAAATGGAAGAGACTGAAGAAGATCCAGAACAATCAGAGGATTATGATGTCGATTTGTCGAACCAATTCGTCATGGTTCGGGATCGAAGAATCGTTGGTGCGGCAGGAGAAGTAGAAACGGTAAATGAGCCGGAAGAAGATGAACCCGAACCCGAACCTGAAGAGGAAAACGATGCCGACCCCGACGATCAAAGAAGAACAACAGTAAAGAGGACAAGGGTGACCCAACTTCAGTTCTACAGTTACCTCATGGCGATTCGAGGGCAGTTCAACAACGTGTTGGCTGGGGGCCCACTGACACAGCAGTGGATTGTCGACTCTTATGTAAAAATCGAAGCCAATCGATTAAAGTACATAAGAGAACACCAAGCTGAACTTCACGTAGCCCGTTACAAAGGCCTCACCGACTACATCAACACAAGAGCCGAAAGAGAAGAGCACATGGTTGGAACAATCGTAGTTTTGAGTTCGAGTTTTATCGGGGGACCGAGAGCCATGAAACAAGGATATCAAGACGCTATGGCCATTTGCGGAAAGTTTGAAAAGCCAACCTACTTTCTGACTTTTACCTGCAACCCAAAATGGCCTGAAATAGCCAACAGCATTCCATCTTATCAATCGGCCTCAGATCGTCCCGATGTAGTCGCAAGAGTTTTCAAACAAAAGTTGGACGAGTTAATCGAGGTCATTCAGAAAGACCAGGCGATTGGAGTGGTTATTGCAAGAATTCAAGTCATTGAATTCCAGAAGCGCGGACTTCCGCACTTCCACATGCTTCTCTGGGTTGACAAAGAAGATGTCCCCAAGACTCCGGAAGAAATGGACGGAATTATATGAGCCGAGATCCCGGATGAAGAAACAAATCCAAGACTTCACGCTATCGTTTTGGCCAACATGATTCACGGTCCGTGCGGAAAGGACGTGAACAGAAACTCTCCTTGCATGGACGGTGACCGCTGCACCAAGTCTTTTCCCAGAGAATTCCTGGCCGAAACCAACATCAACACAAACGGCTATCCCCTTTACAGACGAAGAGATACAGGGAAAACTGTGACTCTGAAGCGCAACAACAGAGAATACCAAGTGGACAATAGATGGGTCGTTCCCTACAACCCCTATCTCTTGCTAAAGTTTAACTGCCACATTAACCTCGAGTTCTGCGCATCCATCACCAGCGTCAAATACATTTTCAAGTACGTCTACAAGGGACACGATTGCGCTGACATCCAAACAACAGTCGGAACTTACGGTCAAGATGGTAACAGTCAACCAACCATCAATTGGGATGAAATATCAACATTCTTGGACACGAGATACGTCAGTGCGCCAGAAGCAAGCTGGAGAATATTCAAATTCCCACTTTCATACCGCTCTCATCCTATAATTCGCCTCGCCATCCATTTACCGCTCGAACAATCTGTTTTCTTCCAACCCGGTCTGGAGGATCGTGCAGTGGCTAGGGCTGCATTGAAAGATACCACGCTGACGGCCTGGTTCAAACTGAACGCAAGTAATGAATCGGCGCGTCAGTATAACTACCGGGAAATCCCACATCACTTCGTCTTCGACAAAAAAAACCACACGTTGGAAACCGCGCAAGAAACGAGCCAAAGTCATCGGTCGTATATACTCGGTGAGCATCAAACAAGTGGAAAGATTCTGTCTTCGCTTGCTCCTCATCGAAGTCAAAGGGGCTACCAGCTTCGCCGATCTCCGCACGGTAGACGGCATCGAGTACCCGACCTTCAAAGCGGCAGCCATTGCCCGAAATTTATTGGAAGACGACAACGCTTGGCACAAAGCTATGGAAGAAGCGGCAGCGTTCCAAATGCCGGCTCAGTTGAGACAACTCTTTGTCGACATCTGCAGTCACTGCAATCTGACAGATGCGGTCACTTTATTCAACTTAAACAAGCACCATCTTATGGAAGACTACCTTCATAAAGGACACGAGGCGGATGTTGCCGAGAATCTTGCCTTGAAATGGATTCAAGATCGGCTGAAATTAAACAGATTGGACATGGAAATCGACTTTGGATTGCCGGCACCAGATTTTGATCTGATCAATCAATTGATGGCAGCGGAGATGGAAGAAACTGACCAGGATGCAACAAGAGAAAAAAGAACTAGAGGTGAAGAGATGAAAGCGCAGTTAAACGATGATCAACGCGCCGTTTTTGATCAGATAATGGCCTCAATTATCGAATCCGAAAATGATCCCAACCAACCACGACTCTTTTTCCTCGACGGCCCCGGAGGTACGGGGAAAACGTTCCTGTACAACACGATCATCTATGTACTCCAAGGCTCGGGGAAGGTTTGCAAACCTCATGGCTTCTACTGGTATAGCCGCCACGTTGCTGATAGATGCGACTACTTACCATTCCAGATGTAAGATCTATCCTCCTATCACGGAAACGACAAGATCGAAAATTGAAGAACATCACTACGAAGCGAAATTGATCCGAGAAGCCGCTGTGATCGTACTTGATGAAGCTACGATGAAAAGCAAACACAGCCTCCACGCGATCGATCAACTTTTGCGGAAAATCATGAAAAAACCCAACGTCCCTTTCGGAGGTAAAGTGATTGTTTACGGAGGAGATTTCAGGCAATGCCTTCCCGTCGTCAAACATGGCAACAGAGTTCAAGTGGTGGAAACCATCATAAAAAACCACGAAACTTGGCCTCTATTCCGTCAAGTTAGATTGGTTCGTAACATGCGAACTGTAGCGGGTAGTCGAGAATTCTCAGACTGGCTCATCCAACTCGGAAACGGTACTCTTCCGACTACACCAGGATTGGGCCCGGACGCTGTTGAAATTCCTCCAGAGTTTCTCCTCAATGGGCGTGATACGAACTTGATCAATCACGTCTTTGGTGATCTGGAACGTCTTCTTGAACCCGAAGGCCAGGAAAAAATCAGCAGCGGTGCAATTCTTTGTCCTAAGAACCAGGATTGCTTGCAAATAAACAACATGATCATCGATAAAATGCCTGGCGAGAAGTTCGAGTACAAAAGCATCGACTCCGTTGACTCGGAAGATCCTGAAGAAGTTGCTAATTTCCCCACAGAATTCCTTAACACATGTAGCGTCTCCGGAATTCCACCTCATGTGTTGAAGCTGAAAGTGGGAGCGATCATCATCCTTCTAAAGAACATTGACACTCGGCAAGGACTTTGCAATGGTACAAGACTAATCATCAAGAATTTAAGACCGAACATCATCGTTGCTACAATTGCTACCGGGAAAAACAAAGGAAACGTAGTGTTTATTCCCAGGATTGACATGTCTCCGACCGATTCTGATCTGCCTTTCAAACTAAACAGGCTGCAATTCCCAGTGTTGCAAGCCTTTGCAGTTACCATCAACAAGTCACAAGGACAGACTTTTGATCGAGTAGGAATCTTCCTTCCAGAGCCCGTCTTTAGCCACGGTCAACTCTATGTTGCTTTCTCAAGGGCGACTTCAAAAGAGGGAGTGAAGGTAGATTGGATCGGTGGTCCGAAGCAAGGTCACCTGCTCAAAAACTCCACAAATCCTGAAGACAAAACCAAAGTCTTTACACAGAACATCGTGTACAAAGAAGCTTTGGTTTGAAGAACGATGGATATTCTTTTAATGAAAGATCAAGCCCAATGATCAATCAGCTTCAAACAACTAAATAAAATCAGGAAATAACTTCCGCCTGGGTCTACGGACCAAATAAGGAGCACGGGCAGGGCCTTGGGGGCAGTTCCCAAAGGCGCTCAACCGTGAATTAATTTGTTTAGCCTCAAAATGGTTATTTTACCTACTATATTTCAGCATTTTCGCGAGCGCACGCACAGTCATTTTTAAATGATGCGTTACTTTTGTTCGACGGGCGCATAGCCGCCTAGTACCGATATAAAAACTAATCACATATCGAAATTCAATTATCTTAAAAAGAAAAAAAAAGTAACCAGTCTCAGAATCAACTAGCAGTCAAGCGCGCCACCGTTAGTGATAGCATGGAATTTATCTGATTCGATTTTTCCGTCCCTATCTTAGGTTTTCAGGCATAATTTATTGAATAGACGATCATTTTCTTTCATCTTCAATACAATTTTTGTCGTATGGCGTTCCATACATAAAAAAAGAAATTCAAAAATCCTGATTTTACAATTCCAAATTCCAAAATAATTCCATGTTTTAACACAATAATATAAGTGGGTAAACGCTGGTATCTCCTATTCAACATTCCAGGTTTTACAATTCCAAATTCCATTTGGAATTCCAGGTTTTATTAACACCTGAAAAAGTCTACACTGGCATTTCTGTAAATTGGGAGAAGGCGTTCGGCGAGGCACGCGTTTTCAAGCCTCCGAAGCCGGTACCGCAAGACGAGCATGAGCTTCACATTTGACAGTGGGGAATTAAGTCAGTAAGAATTAATTCTCTTAACTTCGTCTTACATTCTAGTTATCTATACACTTATTGACTTGTTGCTTGCAGGATCAAAGAAGAGAAGGAGGCAAGGCTGAATACCAGAGCCTCCTCGTCCAAGGATGACGCTTAAATGTCGATCTTGCCCTGACCATTTACAAAATTTGCAGCTGACGTGTGCCCATTGATGCCCATACCTGAGTTTTCCTCATCTTTCTCTAAGCTACTTCCTGATAATTTTTGATTTTTATAAATTGTATCGCGCGGCTGCTCTCTGACCGAAATCTTAATGCGGTCGATCCTTTCAAACCCGAAGAAGAAACTGACATTTCAATTCAAGTTGAAGACAAAAACATTTAAAGTCTTACATCATTAACGTTTTTAAAAATTATTTTCAAATGGCTAAAGGCTTAAGGTGAAAGACCAAATCATGGCCACCAATAACGCCGTTATCCAAGGTTTGGGCCAATACGTCAATGTATTGGCCCAATATCTGGATAGGGGTCGTTCATAAAGTACGTAACGCGGGAGGGGGGAGGGTGTTTTGAAAATGTGACGGTTTGTGACAGGGGGGAGGGGAGGTGTTTAGAAAATTGTGACGTCACAGCACCACAGCACCATCTATGTTTGACGGCCGAAAACTTTATATGAATTTATTACAAATCGTACCATTTCGTATGCTTTTTTACATGCTGCTGAAGTCAAATGGAAGAGACTAAAAATGAAGAATCTAATAAAAAACCACCTGAAATTAAAACTCCCTATGATAAATTGAAAGCAGTCTATATCAGGGCTCACTCATGCAACAAAAAACTGGAAACTTGCTATGACGAGGTCAATGAGCTTTGGAATGAAATCAAAAGAAGCTGCAAAGGAAATGCTGAACGCGGAAAGCGTGTCGATGATGAAGTCAAAGACCTAAATGGTCTAAAAATGAAGAACACAGGGCATCTCAAATTATTTTTCGGCAAAGCTTCCACCACCGTGAAGTCATCTTCTTCCACACTAGACCTGTCATTGAGGCCCACCACATCTTCACCAGATTTCATAAAACAAAACACTCAAGCTCATAACGATATTTACTTCATTGATGATGATTCATCTACTACTACCTCAATTGACACATCAAGTGGAACGAAGAATAAAAATGTAAAAAACATGAAGGCCCCTGCTCAAGATCAGCTTAAAATCCAAATTTCATCACTTGAAGGAGAACTGATACTGTTGCATCAATTGAAGAGCTCTGGCATGATCACTGACGATCAAGAAAAACTGTTGAAGGAAAAAAACAAACAATTGTTTCAGTTAAGGAATGACCTTAAAAAGAAAGAAAGTAATATGGTTAGACAGAAGAAAAGTCGTGACAATAAAAAAAAAAGTTATTGGTGAACTAATTGATCAAGATCCATCGATTGCAACTAAGCTGAAAATCAAGAAAGAACCCCACCGACCAAGAATTGAAGATGATCAGTCATCTTTGCTGAAAGCTATAATTGACATTGCTACACACGGATCCGCTGCTGATGGACGTCGAAGCAGTGACGTTTATAGGACTGTCAGATCTTTGGATGACCTCACTTCAGAATTAAACAAGGTACTTAATTGTTATGATGGTTTATCTTATAAAATGACCTAATACTCCAACTATAATTTGTACAGAATAGATTCCACCTTAAAAGAAGTACAGTATATTTGCGTTTGATTCTTCGTCGAAGCAATAGTCTAGAAGGACGACGCCACGTCGTAACAGTCCCTGTGAAACTCTGCAGAGCCAAAATGATTTGCACGCTAAACATATTGATGGGCTTTTCTGCACAGCAAGCATTCGTCAGTTAGAAGAATTGGTTTCGTTGCTAGGCCCAAAAACATGCATTTGGTTTAGCCAAGACGATAAGGCTCGCGTCCCCATCGGTCTTACTGCTGCCAACAATCAGGCCCCACTGCTTATGCACGTCGAGTATCGCGTTCGTCTACCGGATCACGACTTTGTCATCGCTTCTCGTCACAAACTTATTCCCTCAGTTTATGTGGCTGTCGAAATCAAACCCAATGGTCTCGGAAAATCTCAGGTACATATTATATGAAAAACACTGGGAATTATAAAACTATTACTAGTTTGTATTCCAAGTATTTAATGACAAATTATTCTATTTCTGTAGGCGGTTGCTTATTCAGGGCCGGTTTACGTGTCCATTAGGTCAGGAAAGCATTCATCTTCAACCGCTTTTTCCCATGCGCTTGATATTGAAAACCTTCTTCAAATGGACGAATTTTAACAGCTGGTTAAAATGTGTAACGATCGGCCCACGAATAACGTTCCGTTTAAACGTTATTAATGAGAGATCGGTTACGGATAGAGATAGCTTATATACTAGGCAGAGTGAGAAGGCCGCCACGGTACGTCGTGCATCACGGCCGGTTAAAACAGAGAAGAGGGGATAGCAAGTTTAGAGAAGAGGGCTTGAGTTTGGACTTACTGTTGCTGCATGACGAGGGATGATAGACGCCAAGATGAGACGAGCTTGAAGTGGAGAACATGTAAGTGTATTTTGTCGGCACAAGCAACAATATAACACGAGCAAGTACAACTACATAATAACGTGCTCTGGCTAGAGCGGACAGAGCTTATATAGGAAAAGGTAACAAAGGTGAAAGGTTCTGGCGTGGTGACGCTCAGGCCACGGAAGTAAGGTGAAAGTAGAGGGAAGGA
Source organism: Ceriodaphnia dubia (assembly GCA_022539655.2). Lineage (NCBI taxonomy): Eukaryota > Metazoa > Arthropoda > Branchiopoda > Diplostraca > Daphniidae > Ceriodaphnia > Ceriodaphnia dubia. Next base: position 5,077,476 of record JAKUCG020000139.1, on the reverse strand, counting down.
GGTCACAAATAAGGTTAAAAGGAGGACGCGGTCGACGCGGAACAAGGTGAAAGTAAGGGAAAGGAGGTCAAGAGTTGGGTCGTTCGAGAGGAGGGCAACTGGAGAAAGCGGACGGTAATAAGGTAATAAAAGAGAAACTATTGGACGATGCAGCCTGTTCCTTACAAATGGAAAACGATCCGACGAAGATTAAACCGGTCGTCGTTATTACTGTTGATGGTGGACCTGATGAAAACCCACGATACCAGAATGTAATTGACGTGGGAGGTCATCACTTTTTAACTTACGACCTTGATTGCATGTTCATAGTTACTAACGGTATATATTTTATACAAAAGTATTTTAGTCTCAAAATCAATATATTTTGTATTTTATAGCTCCTGGTCGCAGCGCTCTAAACAGGGTAGAAAGGATTATGGCACCATTGACCAAAGAACTCTATGGAGTTATCCTCCCGCATGAAAAGTATGGTCATCACCTTGATGAGCAAGGCAGGACTATTAATGTCGATCTTGAGAGGAGAATTTTTGAATACGCCGGTCTGGCGTTGTGCGAAATTTGGCAAAATGTTACCATAGACGGCCATCCTGTCGTTGCCCAATACATCGACCCCAAATCTTCAGAGATGCCTCAATCAAAGATACAGAAGAAGGACGAGGACTGGATAAGCCGTCACGTCAGGGCAAGTCAATACTTTACTCAAGCCGTTAAATGCAACGATTTGACCTGTTGTACTGCCCCCAGAAGCGCGTATTTCAGCATTGTACCCATTAGATTCCTTCCTGATCCCATTCCAATTTTTCAGACCAACGAAGGCTTGGAGGCTTCTAATCCACCTGGATCAACCGATGAACAGAAGACTTTCCTTCCTCTCTTTTCATTACTGGCAATATCAAAAGAATCGATTTTACCAGCATTTATCTTGGAATCAACCAATCACCAGAAGTTGCAATACGATCAATATTGTCCTTCAGTCCAGTCTGTATTGAAAGACCGAATCTGCAAAGATCCAGACTGTGGATTGTATTTTGCATCTAAAGTCATGCTAAATAACCACAGGAAGATACACAAGAAAACAAAAAAAAAAGGACTCTCCCGGTTATCTCTATCAGTAAACATTTGTCCTCGCCATGGGTCAACGATGATTAATTACCATTCTAAAACATGGTATAAAATATGTTTGTTTTTCAAAATTCTCCTATGACACAGAAGTCTCAATGTAATTCCATTATTCCAGATGCCTCAAATAATTCCAGTCCGGTTGGATAGTGCAATAAAAAGACTGAAATTGATTTAATATTCTAGTATGAAAGGGAAGATTTTTATTTAGAATATGGGGGGAGGGGGGTCCAGTTTTGTGACGTTCTTCTTAGGGGGGGTCTGAGATTTGTGACGGCGTGTGACAGGGGGGAGGGGGGGTGTATAAAAAGACGGAATTTCGTGTTACGTACTTTATGAACGGCCCCATAGTGCGGAGGCAGTACTTGCCAGAGTCAAGAAGGATGTTGGAATGAGAGCGGTCATTTCCTCGACTTGGGAGACTTTGTCCCCGTACTGCTGCAATTTCAGCAATGGCAGCCCTGGGTTTACACGGAAAGACTAATGGCCAGCTCCCATTTAATTCAATTTGGAGGGCCATTAGATTGAATCAGTGGTCACCGGATGATCTCCACATTCTTGTGACGACTTCACCCAAAACTTGTGGCTGCATCCCCGATAACCTGGTAGAAGAATTTAAAATGAATAATTTAAAAACAGTTTTAAAAATTTGTATATTTTTTAGGTCGACTTTCTAGAATTGTTGCTTCTTTGTAAAATAGATCTCACCAGAGTTATATTTTACTTTACAATGCCAAACGATCCTCAGCGACTTGTCGTCGCGGCAGAGCTGTACGACGCGCTAGCCGGAAATAGAGCGACGGCCGGAAGTGAAGTCGGTCGATATGTGACCTTCATGAAAGGAAAGATGTTTTATTTTATATGGGACCCAAAAATTCTTGGCAATACAAACAAGATTTATTTGTACAAAAATTTGTAGAGTTTGCTGCAAGGTGTCTTCCATCCGATGGTAACCGGAACCACACGAGACCGCGCGCAGCCATGCCCGACGATGGATCCAACTCCGCCGGACCACGCGCAGCCTTGCCCCCTTGTGGAACATCTGCCGGCCCGCGCGTAGCCATGTCCTCTTCTGGAGCACCCGCTGGACCGTGCTCAGGTTGTAGTCCATGCATCGAAGGGTACGCATATATTGTGTATAAAGCTCGAAGATGTCGGTTATTACACTCCTCTTTCATACAATAGAGCTCAAGAGGCAAAGGATGAATCATCGTTCCGTTTCAACGGTCAGAGTTATGCCGAGCTGGCCCAGATTCCACGCTACGACTCACGCCAATACAGTATCACCTTCAGTTTCAAATCCTTGGACGAGAACGCGCTACTCTTTTTGGCCATTAACGACATTATTGTATGGTGTTTTAGTTAAGTTACATTCTGAATAATTAATGATATCTCATTAAATTTCACAACAGGGACAGTACTTTAGTCTTGAATTGACTGGAAGGTTTGATTCGCTATTAAGTTTGCTACGGTTCTGGCTACGAAATGTCACTCCAGAGTCGTCAAAAGTATAATACTGGTCAATGGGTCAAGGTTGAGGCATCTCGTGTTCTTATACGTGGAGTGAATCAAATGTCCGTTCCTACATTATTTGCCTACGTTCGTACCGTATACCTTGTTGGTTTTACGTGATTCAGGGAATGAAGGCAAAAAACAGTTCGAACCTCATTGTTGTTCAAGTGGTTCATTTCTGGATAATATATATCAAGGTAGACGTTTGCTAGCGTAAACAACTCGTGCTTGCCCAATACTAATTCGCAGGAAGCGTGCAGCAAGGCCAAGAATGCAGGAAGGCGACCAATTCGTCGTCCGTTAAAAAAAAATAGTTTTACCTGAGTTCTCTAGAACATCTTCCCACAGTTCGTCGAATTTGAGGGTTGGTTGTTCGTCGCCGTTCGAAGACCGAAATCCAATGTATACGTTGGCTCGGGGACGTAACGTTCGAAAAATGGCCGCCAGTTGTGGATATGCTGGTGTCCCTCTCACGGTACATTTTTTCCGACAACCTGGACAGGTGTGTTTGTACCGGGGCTTGCCATCAGGCAGCTCTAAAATAAATGAAACATTAAAGACATAAGGTCAAACAATCTAATCAAAACAATCAAACAATCAACTTACCGTCTCTCGCCGCTTTAAGCCGCGCCGCCCTGTTGCCCGCCAACCCAGCTAGCATAGTTTATTGGTCATATCTTGGGGAAATAAATTTTACTGACAAAAAATTTATTGGGAAAATAGTTGGAACGAATATTTCCCCAAATAATTTTTGCACCAAAATTTATTGGGTTCGGATAAAATTAAAATCACGGAATAAAATTTCACCAATGTAATTGGTAAAATAATTAAGTAATTAGCCGTATGATTAACATACAGCTGTTTCTATTTAGTTACAAGTATTACCGGAGCGGAGAATCGAACCCGAGACCTCTGACATATGAGTAGGGCGTTTAACCTATTTGGCTACTGGAGTTGAATTTGGTTACATCGACCAACTAGCGGTTTTTTAAAGGTAAGCTACTTATACAAATCCTCCTGACAGCGTATTACTTGTCACAGAGAGGGCCACGTAATTACACAAAAGTGTAATTTGTTTAGAAATTTGATATTTTTTTATTTGTCCCTATTTGATATTTTCAAAATACAAATTATTGAACCATTGAGAGTTTTATTTTTGAATGTGACTTTTAAGTGCTCCGTCAATCGCGTTTTATATCGCGCATAAGTTTTGATCCTCAAATTGCAATTTCTATATAAAACCAAATCATAAGGATATTCAAGTATTGAAAAATTGAAAAAAAGTGTATGCTTATAGTGGAATGCGTGTTCCACCTTACTTTGATGATCAGATTTCTTAGATTTAAGTCTCATGAATAACATAAAAATATTTGGAGAATAATTAAACGCGTAATACACGATTTAGGTTGGATGGACGGATGGATGGATCACGATGAATCGACAAAGATATATAATTGTCCAATATTGGAAAAATTTATTATAATGATAGACATCAAAAGTGGGTAACAAATTGGGGACACATTACGACAAAAATGATCGGGAGATTGGACGTATCGAATAAACTTGAGTTTGAGGATTTTGGCCAAAATTATGGGTCCAGTTTTACTGCAATAAGTTGATTGTTGGCCCAATAATATTCTTGGGGGAAAACATATTCCCGATAAAGCAATGCTAGCTGGGAGAATTGGTCGGTCAAGTTCTCTCTAAAGCTGCAATAATGGTGGCTAATTTCAATGGAAGCAAGCCCCACGACTCGTCCTACAAATTAATTGATAATAATAATCAATTAATGAATAAATCATTAACACTACACATATACAGCATAAAACACACATTCGTTCACAAGTCGTCGGTTCCCTTCAAAATTGTCCGTCGGTTCCCTCCAAAATTTTCCGAAACATTACAACACTTTATACTTTCTACATCTGCCAAAACTGAACGTCGGTTCTCAGGACCATTACACCACCTCACAAAATCACTCATGTTGGGGTCGTCCCAATCCTACTCCACGAGAGAAAATTGTGTGGTTACACTGCTCGACTGTGAGATATGCTCATACGGCGTCCTCCCGTACGGCAGACTCTTGCCGTGTTCTACGGCGAGAGAACATCACTTCCCCTAGGCGAGGGGATCCATTTCGTTCCCTTGCAATTTGCAAGTGAATATTTATATCTCCTATGGGAGATAACTGAATAACTATGGCGATAACTGAAAATTGCTCAAGCTGGAAACAGCGACGACCAAGCAGTAGACGAGGAAGAGTTGGAGGCGGCGAAATGACAATTAAGGAAACTAAAGGCCAAATGGCCAACTAGGGCTGAAAATATCTGGATAACAGCAAAATACTATATCCTGAAAGTGACAAAAATCTTGTAGCCGAAACGGGCATCGTACCAGATTTTTTCTTCAACGGTAATGATTATTCGCTCGACTGGAAGCTTGAATATATTTTTGTTTTCCAAACTCTGTGCTTAATTTTAATGTTGCACAACACCTCCCGAACGAACCACGATTTTCCCGGCACTCTGACGATCAATTTTTCACGGAGAATCCGTTGCCGTCAATAGATTTTCAGTTTGAACAACCTTTCTACCCTTTTTTTCAGGTTTCACGCGTTTTTAAATTAAAGATTTTAACACAGTTCATGTATTGATATCTTATGTTTTTTCCCGTTACTTTGTATTGTTTCATGAAATCAATTTCAACACCATATTTATCTTTGAACCATCCCAGCAAACATTACTTCTTGGTCCTCTCTTGGTCCAATAATTTACCAAGAAAGTTTTCATGTTCCAATATTTCCCCAATAATGGTCCTTTATTCTTGCTGGCTGAACCATCCTTCTATTTTGTGTTTGTTTCCTTTCCATCTCTCTATGTCCTTTTTCACTTCCTATTAGTAATTCATAAGGAAATTAAGGATTTTACAATGTATTTTTTAAAATTTTCTTACTGCCAAATCATCTATTCGTTGTAGTTTGATTTGTTCTCTCTTTACTTGGATATAATCTTTTGCTACACTGGTTCTCTCACTTTTATCTTCTCACTGTAACTCGATTATCCTCTCAACAGTAACTCGCTGGAAAAGCAGTAATAGAGGATTTTGAATGCGGGTGCCAGTGCTGACGATTTTCGTCGGCAGAGCTCTACAACGCGCTAGCCAGGAAAAGAGCGACGGCCGCAAGTGAAGTCGCTCGGTATGTGACCTTCATGGAAGACCGTAAGTTTTCTTCATTTAAGACCCAAAATTTCTTGGAAAATTAACAAAATTTACCTTTTCAAAAAATTTGTAGAGTTTGCTGCAAGGTGTTCCACCCGAAACGAACCAGAACGACACGAGACCACGCGCAGCCTTGTCCCTTCCTGGAGCATCCCCCGGACCGCGCGCAGCTTTGTCCGACCAAGAACTCGAGGTTCTTCGACGCGAAAACAATTTTCTCCGAAATTTAGTGGCCGCCCAAGAATTGAACGTACCGCGTGCTCCAGTTTCGGAACTCAAGGTTCTGAGGCGCGATAAGGGATTGCTCTGAAATTTAGTAGCGTCCCAAAATCAGGTGATCCACTTTCAACGAGAGCAACGGGCTGCAACAGTCCATAATTGCCGTTGTGGGGGAAACAGTGAGGCTCATGACATCAGGGCAAAGGAATGCTAATTTCGGGGGAAAATTTTGGCAATGTCCGAAACCTCAGGGGCAGCAATGCAGCTATTACGTGGGTTAACCCGGCTTTGAATCGAGCTTAGAATTTCCGGTAAGACTAAGTGTTCCAAAGTTAAATTTATTTTCTGTTACACGTTCCCCCAATGTTTTTCCTCTCCGAGAAGTAAGACATTTTTTAAATATCTGAGGTAAAAAAGCTTTGAGACCCAGCGAAGAGTCGAAGGGTCGACTGGAAAATATAAGGTTTACTTCCATGTTTAAATACTTTCTTCTGTAGAGGTGTAACACGCCTATGGCAAGTAGGCAATGTATTCTGACTCGAAACGAGACAAAAGGATAATACAATAAAAATAAATACTAAGACAGGACCAGACAGAGGTCCATACCGGCTCGAAGCCGTAACCGGCCTCTCTCGAAGCCCAGACTGAACTCCCCCGACGTACACACAGCAGACGACACAAGATACAAAAGCTATCTAGCGGTCACATAACACGACGGGTGACAGAGGAAGCATCCGAATCCAAAGTCGAGTGCTCATGTTAAATATGAAATCACGCTAACGCACCAGCCCTTCGTGTCATTTGGAACAAAATATGTTTTGTAAGCTTTATAGTTTTGGCCTACAGAGTGTTGTAAAACTCGTATTACTATTACAAAATTTTCAGGGGAAAACAAAATTTTTCGAAACTTTTTTATTTTTATCTCACTTATCTTATCAATATATTTAGAATGTTCTTTCCGTTTTGACTTCTTTCGGCATTTTCGTAAAGAGATACCTCATCTTTGCTTATTTTTCGTTCTAGTTTTTAGTGCCCTCTAGCGGTGGGTTTTAACACTACGTAGTAGTTCTGTGTTGTAAAATTGGACCCTTTTATATTTAAGTTTTTGTTTTGACGTTAATGATATGAGTATTTCTAATTATTAAATGGCCATAGACAATTGTCAATATTTCATATGTATGAAGTTTGTTTTGTGAATTAGTTTCTTATTTTCCTGATTTTCTACCGCCCCATCGAATTTTGCCATAGCCATCTGTTGGTTAAAAAGTTAACTAAAAAATTAAATGTTTCAAAGTCGTACTTGGGGGAAAGTCACTATCTGCTTGTCGGTCCGATAAATTGGTAGAAACCCTCGCTTCCCACCTAAAGGTGGGAGACACTCGGGGATAAAGCAAAGTACAGTAACGTGGTTCCCGACAGTACAGTACATAGTTCACACAGCAAACATGAAACTTAGATTTTTAGAACTGTAAAATAATATTTCGAAAATATTTTGAACTTTGTTAATTTAACCGAATCGCTATTTCTTATTCCTTTGGCTCTTGGGAATCATGTCGCATAACATTGATGTGATTTCGTCCTAGTTTTGCGGAAAGAATTCTTGCCCTTAATTCTAATTTTAAAAACTATAAAAAGAGTATAAAATTTCTATAAATATTTATTTACCTTGGTCGTCTAGAGTATGAACGAACAGGTGAACATCGTTCGTCATGTCTGACGGAGCTTCCCGTTTGTTTATGAAGTCCACCAAAGCAAATACTTGAGCCTCTATAAGACGGAGATTTACTTTTTTCCCGACAACATCTATCCCGTACGGAATGAAGAACACGCGATTGAGGTCAACAGATTTTTGTAGTTCTACCAGCCAGAATTTTAAAATAAAATTTAATTACATCTAGCCACGAGCTTAGCCTGCTATTGAAGTAATAATCTATATACTAATAATACTACATACCCAATCTGCCACAATACACATTGTTTGCCCAATGTGAGACATGGTAATGAGGTGTATGGTTCAATCTCAAATGTCGTTGGAAGAAAAACTTTCCTCTAGGTTTGAATGGGGCCAATAAATACATACGAGATTGTAAGTAATGCATGGGAAAAAGCGGTCGGTGAAAGATGATGTCTCGGTGCCATGAGACGAGAACTTGCCGCAGTACACAACTGAGCGACCGAAAAAAATTTATTTTTCTAAAAATATGTAATACTGGTTAAATGTCTATACTTCTTAATATTTAGTATGTCTTAATTGTCTATATCTTAATTAACAATGTTTTTTACTCTAGCAATACTGAATCCAAATCTCAAAAATAAGTTAGATGTGGGGGCCATCCGCTCTACACCCTATGCAATTGATAAACGCAGGCACGGAATTAAGTGCCCTGCGATATCAGCTGCGGCAGTGTTGGCTGGGAAGGCGGAAATTGTAGCTGCTTTTTCGCTTTTCCACAACAAATTCCAGCTCCAGTTGCGTATACTGTACTGCTCATCCGTTGGTCACACAATCGACAAACCATTGTCGATTTTTTTTAAATATATCATTTTCACTTGAAACAGATTTTTCCAAATCAGGCCAGCCATGCGCATTTCTGGTGTGGCATTTCCTATCAGTTATAAGTTGTTTAAATTTTAAATTTCATTTCCATTAAAACAAAATTAAAATAAAATCACAATGAATGGGTACAAGAGAATGTTTCCTTCCAAATCTCACAATCAAATCTTACTTTTTGATCTTTATGTTTGCGTTTCAAGTGATAGTTTTTATGATCATTTCTAGTAAAACACTCAAATTATAAATTTTTCATCAATACAGTTTTTTCTTTACTCACAATCTACCCAGCTAGCATTGCTTTATCGGGAATATGTTTTCCCCCAAGAATATTATTGGGCCAACAATCAACTTATTGCAGTAAAACTGGACCCATAATTTTGGCCAAAATCCTCAAACTCAAGTTTATTCGATACGTCCAATCTCCCGATCATTTTTGTCGTAATGTGTCCCCAATTTGTTACCCACTTTTGATGTCTATCATTAAAATAAATATTTTCCAATATTGGACAATTATATATCTTTGTCGATTCATCGTGATCCATCCATCCGTCCATCCAACCTAAATCGTGTATTACGCGTTTAATTATTCTCCAAATATTTTTATGTTATTCATGAGACTTAAATCTAAGAAATCTGATCATCAAAGTAAGGTGGAACACGCATTCCACTATAAGCATACAGTTTTTTTTTCAATTTTTCAATACTTGAATATCCTTATGATTTGGTTTTATATAGAAATTGCAATTTGAGGATCAAAACTTATGCGCGATATAAAACGCGATTGACGGAGCACTTAAAAGTCACATTCAAAAATAAAACTCTCAATGGTTCAATAATTTGTATTTTGAAAATATCAAATAGGGACAAATTTCTAAACAAATTACACTTTTGTGTAATTACGTGGCCCTCTCTGTGACAAGTAATACGCTGTCAGGAGGATTTGTATAAGTAGCTTACCTTTAAAAAACCGCTAGTTGGTCGATGTAACCAAATTCAACTCCAGTAGCCAAATAGGTTAAACGCCCTACTCATATGTCAGAGGTCTCGGGTTCGATTCTCCGCTCCGGTAATACTTGTAACTAAATAGAAACAGCTGTATGTTAATCATACGGCTAATTACTTAATTATTTTACCAATTACATTGGTGAAATTTTATTCCGTGATTTTAATTTTATCCGAACCCAATAAATTTTGGTGCAAAAATTATTTGGGGAAATATTCGTTCCAACTATTTTCCCAATAAATTTTTTGTCAGTAAAATTTATTTCCCCAAGATATGACCAATAAACTATGCTAGCTGGGTAGGTAACGATGATCACGTTGTGTCACATACATCACAGGCAAACGGAGTTTTCTCGTGACAGCTTTTGTGTTTATTCCTAATAAACAACTCAAATTATACATTTTTCATCAATACAGTTTTGTTTTTACTCACAATCCACTTATTGAAGTAGATTTTTTGCCACATACAACACATCGAAACTGCATATCTTTCCGAATCCTGTTCTTTGTGGGTATCCTTGTGAGTTCTTTTATGGGCATTCCTAGTAGACATTAAAATTACACATTTTTAATCAATACTCTCACCAATTTCTAAATACTCAAAATCCACGATCTCCAAAGCCGTTTTTGTGTTGTTGCGCCCCCTCAACCCAGTTTAGAGATAATTACATGACATCGTACCCTAGCCACCACCACCAACAACAACTCTGAACTCTGAAGTGTATATAACTCTCATAATGTGTCTGGGTTCACTCCGTATGACTGGCCTCGATTCAAACGCTCGCAACATTGAACAAGAGCCCTTCGTTGTCGGCCCAACAAAGTGCTGACAATCTTACAAACCGTACATGCTTTCCCTTCCCGTCTCATCCAAAAAAAATTTTAAATTTGGTAACTTTCTATTAATAAAAAAGTGGTTATGGAACCGAGAGTGGACTTATCCGATAGTTTTGCAGAATTTTTCCTAAAAATCCCACAAAAACAAAGCGGGCAGAGTTCGAATTGTCCCACAAAGAAATCCTCTTCGATTGAAGAAGATGTACCAGTAGATGATATCACTCTACGGAGAATTGCTTTGGCCTTTTCCAAATTCTCTTCCGTTGGGGCATAACGTTCCAATGCAAATTGATGAAGGAAATCTTGAGATTTCTCGTCCGCCACGAAGAGTCGGGTAACAGTTGTACGCTGACCAACTGTATACGCTTGTTTTTCACCGATATTTTTTGTAGCATAATACTGCAAATTCTCCTCAAGTCCTTTTGCGAGCTCTGCGTCCATTTTGTCGATTGGATCCATTTTAAGACCACGAGACACTGACAAGTACACGAACACGAGACAAGAAGCCACAAGTCTACAACGTGGTCAACGTACGTAACCTAATAATGAAGAATTGCCTGGTTTCGGCGCGAACGCATTTTGCCGGACTTGGCAACCGTTGCCAGACTTGGCGGCCCTTGACGGCGCAATCCAAGTTATACAGTTATAGTTGAGATCCTCGGTTCTTATTGTTCAGCCAACGAGGCGTTTGCTGAAAAACAAAAAACCCTATTGATCTTTAAATCAGTCACCAGGATGAGTGACATCAAAGTTACACCCCTTGGTAGACTATATTTCAATAAACTTTCCTTGCTTCTAGTAATAAAAGCCAATTCTTTTTGTGCAGGTGATTGTGTCATCATTAATAATTGTCATCATCATATCTCATTTCCATCTCGACCACCGTGGAGCTTTGCCTTTTATGACAGAAATGGTTGGATATAATGGGCTAATTTACATGACACATCCAACTGAAGCTATAGCTCCAATTCTGTTGGTAAATAATTTTTGATTTCATCAATGCAATATTTATTTAAAAATTTGTGTTGATATTTAGGAGTACAGAAAACGTTTTTCCACAGATACCACATGGAAACAGTCTCTCTTCAGGATTGCTGTGTTCATTGTGAGTGTTCACGTGAATTAAACTTAAGGGAAATATTTTGACAAAAATTCTGCAAAAGAACATATTCACAATGTACAAAAATAACTCACTATACATGTTGACTAACGAACTTTTATTTGCAAATTTCACAAAAAAATCATTCTTTATTGATGAACATATTATGAACAACATTAAGAACATATTTTTAATTACTTACAGAAATCTACTTGTAAATATTTTGCCGCTATTAACACAGGGATATGTTTTATCCTTCGCATCATTGGATGGGGAATCCATTTCACTGTTTCTAGTAAAAAACCGGCGTTAAATGATGGTCTTCTGTCTAGAGATATTGTAGTGTTCATTTGTTTGGCATCATTGGATGGGGAATCCATTTCACTGTTTCTAGTAAAAAACCGGTGTTAAATGATGGTCTTCTGTCTAGAGATATTGTATTTTTCATTTGTTTTCCCGCCAATTGACTGCGCCACCACAGTTTAATTCTAGCACGCGCCAGTTGTTTATTTTGTACGCCCCCAAGATATTCTACCCAGAATTGCCTTTCTTTCTTTACATATCTCTCCCCTCACATTTTCTTTCGCATTTACCCGTTACCATGGTATCCACCCATCTTTCCTAATCATAGCATGATCGCAACGTCTGCTAAGTGACGGTGAGCCGTGAACGTCAACACAACATTTAATATAAGTTCAGTTTCGTGCGGTAACCGTCCTACATATCCTATTCTTCTTGACTCTATGAATACTGTTCCTGTCTTGCCAACCAATTGCCTAATGGGTTGTAAGACATTGGGATGCCAAGTTTTTGATAATGGACCCTCAATATTCATGATGCCATCCAAATGGCACTTGATGGCCTGTGCGTGGAAGTGCATGAATCTGTAAACAATATGAAATATGAAATATGAAACAGATTAAATAATATTAATAAAGTAATAATTACTCCGCTGGTAATTGACATAGACTACTTTGCGATACATTTTGGCGATGGCCATAGTCCACCAAAAAAATTAGAGGTACGCCTCCCTTGACATCTTCAACCAGTGTACGGCACCATTTGTTTTTGTACCGTGCTGCACAAACTTCACCAATCCGCAAATCTTTGACCGGTATCGGAACCAATTCTGATTGAAGCCAATCGGTGAAAAGTTCAAACGCCTCCGGAAACTGCATATCTTGGATGTTCACGTACACATATGTGAGAGTTGTGGCCCATGAAACGCTTACCGAATAATGTTTCCGTACTTCAATAGAATGGAAATTCAAAGTTGTATCAAACTTTATCTTGAACTTCAACTGATTTTTTGGGATGTCAACCAATTTGAACTTTTTTAAAACGTTTTCGATTATTTCGTTGTACTCTAAGTCGTAATGATCGTGCAGTCATATTTCTCTACACGCTCTTGCTTCAAGGATGGTTCCCACAACTGTCCAGCGCTGAGAGCTACCTCCAATTGATTCAGAAATTCTGTCTTTGTCACCGTCGGTACCTTGCAACTGTTCTCAGTTGCACCGAAAGCAATGACAAAGATGAAAACGAATCATTTTGTGGGTCATCACTGTCACCAGAGGACGCCTCTTCAATATAAAACGCTATATTATCCTGAAAAGAACCATCAAGTAGTTAATTAACTGATAACTAATTTAGTCTTGCAACCACGTGTGAAACATGTGATTACCACGTGAGAAATTCACGGAAATCGAATAACGGAAAAAAGTGGAATTCAAACATGAAAAAGGACATCTCACAATCAATTTAATTCTGAAACGGGAAGTTTAAAAGCACAAATCACATATTTCGGTGAAATTTTACCTGAAAAATCGTCGAACGAGGTACTTGAAAACTCACGAAATTTGAAATCAAAAGCCGGTTTAGGAACACACGAGTTTGCTGCTACGTCACAAAATAGAGTTTCTGCACGCCACCGTTACTGATAGATCTTGCATTTTTTTATTCATATCAGAAATGAAATCCTTTAAGTCTTGATGAATAAATTTTTAATAAATTACTGCATTTTAGTTCGATAAGAAAGGGTATAAAATGGGGGACCTGTCTTTTTCTCGTCAATTAATTTGACCTTTTCAGTTTGAAACCTCTGACGCCCAGATTTTCGTTTGGACACCATCGTTTTTTGCAATCATCGGATTCAGCGTGATATTCCTGTTTAGTTTCTCGTCTCATATCCTCAATGTCATCCAACGAGAATAGACCCTTTGATATTTTCGAACAAATGCCTCGCAGTGCTAGCTTGCTATCTAAAATGAACAAGTAAATAAAATATAAGTCAGACAATCAAGTTGATTGAAAAAATAACTTTTTCAACAGCAAATAAACAGAATAAATAATGGTGTTGATCAAACACCAATCTGTTTGATTGCTGCGCCGGCCGCCGCAGCTCGGACGGCAGAGGCAACTCCAGTAGTTTCACGGCCGCATCGGCTGATGCGGGCGTCAGGCAGGTCCAGGAGCCACGACGGCGCAAGTCCATGAATTCTTCAATCAGCTCGTGGAAGTGGTCGTCCGGTTGGAAAGGACGATAGTAGCGCTGACTCGTCACCGCTCGTCCGTCGTTCGCGACATTGGTAAGCAGGCGGGCGTTCAGGACCCGTGCGTCTTTGGGTAGTGTATGGCCTTGCCGGAGCCAGTCGGCCAGTACTGGCATCTCGTAATACCAGATATCCCAAACGAGTAGACCTCTTCCGTTTCTGGCCGGCCAACGTGCTATCTGAAGCCATCCTTCAAATGGGACACGTCTCGTCTCGCCTATGGTTGGTGTCGAAGGCGTCTCCACAGCCAACCGGCTTGTGTTTCTCGCGTTCAGCAGCCTGTTGGGTCAAGCGTTCAGAGGGAAGAAGAAAGACAAAAAATAGAGAGATAGGTCATTAGAACAAAGAAGACACCATGTGGGCCACCACGGGAAGTGTCTCTTATCGTATTCGTATCTCAGCCAGTTTGTGCGTAAGAAAAGAGGGAAAAAGGGAGCCAAATAAATACCAAGTATCGTTCTCTGTCTTTTAGTTTTTGAAAAAGGGAAGAGGGCCAGTGTCGGCCGGTTCTTCGGTTCTTCGGATTTTTATTTCAACAGTATCGACATGTTCGTTCTTTTTCGCTCACAGTAGTCCATCAACAGATGACAACGGCAATCATCACGAGCGACAACAGAGGTAGACAACGTAGAGGAGGGGCGAAGGGAAACAGATTGAGGGGAGGAGAAAGAGACGCGGCCGGTTGGAGCGCTCCTCTTCCGGACGGTGGCGGCCGGTTCTAGCTTCAGTTCTGCGTCGTCCTCTTCCGTCGCCTCTGTCTAGTAGAAGCGGCCCAGCAGGGTGTCGCTCGAATGGTCCAGAATGCTGTTGTTGTCGTTGTTGATGGAGTTGTTATTGTTGTTGCCCGCACTCGGCCCAGTGTTCAAAGCGCTGCTGTTCAGGTTGGCCAGTGTCCGGCGATGGTCCAATTCGGCAAAGAACTCGTTGGCTGACAGACGCCGTGGATCAAACAAACAAGTCCGCCCGTCTTATCCTTACAAGTGTCACACACTCGGGTATAGAGTTGCACACCTTTTTTGTCTAAAACATCCACTAAATAATAACTAAATTTGAATGATGCCTTCTTCATCATTTACGTAAAGGCCACGGAATTTTAGGCAGTCCTTTTTCAACAGAATCAAAAGTTCGGACACAGCGAGCTATTTACGACCTGAAGAGCGCGCTGTCGTCCAGCCCTATTTACGAAGCCTGGCCGCCATTAAGCAGTGCTTAATGGTGGTAAGCACAATTGCCCGGTTTGAACGGGTCTTCGGTCGTCCTCCTTCTCTCTCTTTTCATCTTCCTTTTTCTTTTCTTTTTCTGCCTTCTTTTTTCCTTCGTCTTCAAATAATTTGTCTCGGCTCATGAATCCCAAAATAGATTTGTTGATTTTCGCTTTGTAAAAGATTTGTGGTGTCTACTAGTGTCCTTTCAATCTCTGCATCAACAACAGTATTATTGTGGTTTTTATCATCTAACCATCTTAAACAATCATAATCATCGCATGCGCGGGCGCAGGTTGAAACGGAGTTGTATTTGAAACGAGATCTTTCTCATTTTCTTTGTGTGAGGTAAAAGAAATCTGAGAAGGATCGCGCCAAGTTGGATTTGAGATTAATTCAGGTTGAAACGGAGTTGTATTTGAAACGAGATCTTTCTCATTTTTTTTGTGTGAGGTAAAAGAAATCTGAGAAGGATCGCGCCAAGTTGGATTTGAGATTAATTCACTTGAGTGTGAGGCACTAAAAATATAATTAATTATCAGAGACTTGCTAATTATACGGCAAGGCGGGTAACTGCCCATTTTCTTTGTGTGAGGTCAAAGAAAATTGAACAGTTACCAGCTTCGCCATCAATCTAAGAACCAACAAAACGAGATCTTTCTCATTTTCTTTGTGTGGGGTCAAAGAAAAATGAGAAAGATCGCGCTAAGTAAGATCTGATATTAATTTATTTCTTTAGTGTGAGGAACTAAAAATGTAATTAATTATTCAATACTTGCTAATAAGGTGGTTAGGCCTGTAACTGCCCATTTTTATTGTGTGAGGTCAAAGAAAATTGAACAGTTACCTCGACAGTTACCAGCTTCGTCATCATCTCAGATCCAGCAAAGCAAGAGCTTTCTCATTTTATTTATGTGAGGTCAAATAAATATGAGAAGGATGTGCTATTAGAAATATTCTTGAAATGTTCAATGCTTTGTTGTAAAAGTTTGCGGGGATTTCTGAAATTATTATTTTTAATGTGTCATTAGACGTAGCAGAAGCATGGCTGATATCAAGTCCTAAACCCAATTGAATGTCGATACCGTTTCCACTTATAAAGTGTACGTAATGGGCTATCGTCAAATGCGTGTGGCAAACGTCGTAAGAACGTCTAGTCCGGGAGCCCATCCGAAAAACGGACCTGATCGACTTTATTTAGTTTGACCTGTTCAATGACTAGTACAAACCATGAGGTCCATATATTGTCAAGTCTTATGCGCCGCATAGGGGCCGTTTGGGTTTGACGTCGGCGTCGGCGTCGCAAAAAAATGTTTAAAAAGTATTGATAACATTCACGCATAGGCTATACATAATCTGATTCTCCATGAAATGACGATTCAGAAAAACACAAATCTGACAAGATTGTGTGGGCCGATCTATGAATCAGACTTCGTTTTTATTGGAATTTCGAAAATTCCGCGTGGTGGCGCTACGATCGGTGAAGAATTAGTTAATTAGCAGCAATGAAAAAAGTGATCAAATATTACAAACATTGAACAGAAATATTTTAAAACTGAAAAAAATACATTGTAGTTAACTTTTAACCGAAACTGGGTTTGAAATTAGTTAAAAAATTTAACTCATCAAAAATTCAGTTTCTGTCTTTTTACGTTTTGATCCAAGAGAATATCTCAATTTCTAAAACTGCGCTAATAAACATCTTTTCTGAATATTTTAGTTTATATATGTTAGCATTGTTATGTGTATAAGCGAAAAAAATAGCTTATTTATCTTGTTGAGATGCCAACAAACTGTTCACCAGAGTCTACCCAAACCCCAAAAGAACAGATTACTTGTTCCAAGACAAGTAAGTGGGAAAATGTAAGACTGTGACCTTATTGTACATCTCTATAAAAACCATTTTAGTTTCAGGTGGTAAACACTGTGGAGGTGATAGCCACTGGAAGCCATGGGAAGTTGATGTAAAAAAAAGATATGAAGCGGATTCTGGTCTTCCCTTGCCCGAGGTGCTTTCAAAGAATTTAGACGTTACTCGATCGACTAGAGGCAGTAGGCGATACTGCACGAGGCTGAATAATTAGCGAAATACCGTCGTCAGTCCTATTCTTTGCGTAGGCGCGACTACTCGTCTAACCTTAGCGTTAATCCAAAGCTTGTGATGTTCTACGGTGGAGTTTGACTATATTCTTGTGACGGTCAATATTTGTGCTTGTGTTTGTGTTCAATACCTTTTACTCTTAACCCAATTCAAATACTGTAACGTGACGTGTCTAAGATGTGTATTTCGTTGCTAGTTGCACACAACAAGAGAGAGAGAACAGACTCATGGAGCTGCCTTATAACACCTCGACAGGGGATGTCGAGGCGCCCGTCGACCGGACGACTGTCCGGCCGACTTACAAGACGAGCTGGCCATCCGAGACGTCCGGCGGACGTCCCGTGACCCTTGTGTTACAATACTTCCCAATCTTGGGCACTGTGGGTGGGTGTCGGTGCGACGAAGTGAGCGTTCACCCACGGTGCGTGACATTGGATGGCTGTCTTGTAACCTTTCCAAGCAGTCATCTAGTTTTGGCTACCGCTGGGTGAGAATTACGGCAGTATTCACCAAGTAAAGTGAACGGGAATTTGGGGCCAACACCAGCCGGCGTTCAGAGTTTTTACAGTTGAAAATTGAATCTGAGATATTTTTTCTGTTCTTACAATATGCCAGTTACGTTTTACTTTCCCTTTTGTTCCCCTAAAGTCAACTTCTTGGAACTGAAGACGATGAGACGAAGAACTCGAATGCCTTACAATTATTTGCAGGTGCATGCTTTACCCTACTCCCTAGTGAACTATACATGATGCTTATTTTCTTTCTGTATTGATTAAACCAAACCAAAATGATGCGCTGTAATGTCGTCATGTATCTTTGATACATCTTTGATTTCTCATTAAACGAGATAAACTTAACAGATTTATCTGACTTTTTTATTACAAGTGCCACAAACCTGCCAGAAAATAAGGCAACCGCGAGCCGATTTCAGTTTTGGTTGCCGAACCGAATCATCCCGATGGCATTTCTTTCGTAATTTAAAAAAGAAAAAAAATCCTCTTTTTCGACAGTTTATAACCATTGCAGATGAAGCCTTTCAAGTCGAAAAACGATACTGCACCCTAAGAAGAGGTGTCTGCAAATACCAGACATAATGCCCGGCAACTGGGGCCTCTAGGATCGATGTCAGGTTTCCGTTTTGGCGTTTTCCACTAAATGCCTTTTTGAAATTCAAAGTTTTTTATTGTAAAATGTGGCATAATGTTCATTCTACCGAAATTTGATTTTAAGAACAGTTGGAACACAAAATGGCGAAAACCAAAACGGACATTATAGTCAAAGCCCCAGTTGCCAGACATTCTGTCTGGTATCGGCAGACACCTCTTCTTAGGGTGTGGTAAACAAATTCAGTATTAGAGGATTTTAAACCCTCATTCTGGTACGTTGAGTTTTCGAGTGTTTTTTCTCTCAAATATCAATAACTTTTTTTAACAGTGTACGATTTTCCCCATTTAATATTGTTTCAAACCGCTAATGAACGCTGTTAATGAAAATCGTTCAAACCTCGACGATTCCTTCCGCCGTTAAACGCTACAAATGAAAATGCTATGCAGAATCACAGAAAAGAAAAGGAAAAAAAACGTATTAAACATTAATGTCTTTTATTTGTCCCCTAATTCTGTTTTTTTTTGTGGGTACCCACCCGGGAGGTTGGGTGGCTTTTTGGATGGTTTTGTAGTTATAAGCGAATAACGACAAATTCCCTAATATCGGGAAATTTCATCCAATCAAAATGGTTCACAAAATAAACTTGTCAATTACATTTCCATGTTCTAAGAAATTTCTTCCTCGGCAATTCTATTGATGGTTGGATTAGCCAGGAGATTTTCCCGTAGTTCGATGGCCATATTCTGTAAACGATTAAGGTAACGAGGTAAAACCTGTATCACCTCGTCGCAGTCAAAAGAACGGATGTATCGTTCCATTTGATCCAATAGGTTGAACGCTTTGGCTTTCATCGAAACCAATTCTTCCCAACATATTGCGAGAAACTCCTCATCAGCAGCAATTCCTCTTAAATTATATTTTCTGACGAATTCTGCTTTCATGTCTTCAAAATTTGTGTCCACCGTTTCCCAAATCGGACACCATGAAACTGATTGGTACTCGTGCTGGAACCTAGGACACTGGCAAAATATTTCGTCGCAATAGTCTTCTTTCTTTTGATCGTCTAATTGGGAGTAAGGTATATCGTTCTTGCAGGTCTTTTGACAAATCAAACAGTTATAAGCCAGAAAGCCATCGACGCAGTTCACCTCAACGAAACGCCTCTCATCCTTTGCGAATAATAAGGCGAAATTTTTGTTGTATCCATGTTCCTTCACTGTATCCACAAACCTTTCCAAGTTTCTTATGTCTACAGTGCAAGTATCCAGTTCGTGCACCATTTTTTTAACTGTCAGTTTGAACTGACAAGGATCCTGAACGACTGCTGGAACACTCTAAGAAGACTCATCGAGAAATACTCGATTTTTATCTGGAAAAAAACTCGACAAAACTGTCCAGCCATTGGGGATTTGACAAATGAATCGAGTTTTTTAAAACAGATGAAAAATGTCCACAGTTTCCGGATGAAACTTCGTCGAGAAATCAAACCAAAACGCCAAACCACTCCCTTAGTAATTCTCATTTCGGAAACTACCTTAGGCTGTTTGGCAATGAAAGTCTCTGAAGGTTAAGTGGGTTGGGTTTATTGTTAAAGGTTTCAAGGGCACATGCACGGTAATGTTCGAGTGAAATTAAGTTGATTCACTCAAGTCTTATTCTATTACAAAACAATTCAAGGCCGTTTTAGCCTGCGCCGGGAAAATCTTTTGGTTCGTTAAATGAAATTGCATTGGACCAATTAATAAAAAATCATTTCATATCACTTGCTCAGAATAATTTATTAGAACGGGAAAATTGAAAGACAAAACGAATACTTTCATAAACTTTTTGATGGCATAGCCCAACAATATATAACAAAAATTTGCATTCACAATAACAAACCCGAAAGCCTAAAAGGTAAGACCTTTAATTAACATTGTCACCGCACGAGATTGAACAGACGCTTCCATCCCAAATAGTCTTTCAAGAAAGGACATAATAAACTTAGTTTTTTTAGGGTAATTAACATGAAGACAATAATGATATCCAACCAAATAGCCAACTGCTTCGTCTAACAACTTAACGGGTAAAAGAAATGACAAATCGTCGCATTTAACGAACATATTCCTTCCAATAACTAGGATCCCCAAGCATTCCATTCCATTAGAAATTGCTGACTCCGTAGCTTCCTTTGCCGTCGATTGATCCTAGACGAGAAATATTTATAAGTTAATAATCCAACCCACAAATGTACTGGACAACAGAGACTGACCGAAAATTGCTGTAATAGTGCTGAGATTGTAGTCCCACTTTCGATGTTTCTGTCTTTTGCTGACCTTTTGTTGGGATTGCTGGGAAGCAACTGGCCCAGAAGTATGAGCATAAGGCGGGTTTCTTCAAAAGAATCTGTAAAAATTGACCAACATTTAAAGTAGGGCAGTAGGAGTAACAAAATGTTTTATTTTATTGTGTGATAACGACGTACTGTAGTTTTCCTTAGCCTCTTCTAACTGAGACATTACTTTAAGATCTTCGTCAGTGTTAAGTTGCTTATTAGCGATAGCTAAAAGTTGATCTTGGACTTTACGCCAGTTAAGCAGAAATGTTTTTACCGAACACTTTTTCAAATACAGAAGATCTTCTTCAACCTGTAATTTAATAATGCACAAACTAGTCAATGCACGTCATTTCTTTTAAATTGTCACCTAAGAATTACCGTTTCTATCATTTCCATGAGCAAAGGATATCGTTTTAAGATGTAAGATGCCGTTTTAGATTTGTCTTCAAGGAGTTTTATTCTCGTTTGCCTAGTAATCGCAAAGTTCTCTAACATTTCTTGACGGTTTGTTGTGGAGACAACATTTTGTCTCATAAATATTTCGGCATTTTGAATCTCCACATCCGTATAATTTTGCGGCTCGGAGGTTTTCCTTTTCCTAAAAGTTGTACACATTATATTTTTAAAAAATGGCATCCAGAAAAACCAATATGAAATTGTCTTACTTTTTGTGATGATTTTCCTGGGCCTTTGAAATACCGTCTCTCGATCTTTTATTGCGGGCATAACAATCTAATTGACTCTGACCACTTCTTGGATCAAAAAAAACATCCTAGAAAATAAGAAAATGCGAAACGTCAGATGGATTGGATTATTAAGAAATGAATCAATAACCTTTACCCATTTAATAGTTGATCTTGGGTTGCCAGTAAGGGGAAAGTAATGTACGATCGATTTACTCATTTTAATGTACTCACTCCTTGAAGGGTAATACTTCCTATCAAAAGATAAAGAACCAGTTATCAGAAGCAGACTTGCAGTTAAATATGACACGTTACTCACTCAGTTGCAGAATTGAGCATGAGCCACCAGGTGACAGCTTTTCTGAGAAGCTTAATGTCGTTATATGAAGGATCCTTTTCTAAAGATTTTACCAATTCTCCAGGACTTTTAGTGGCGTTGTTTACCCCCTGTGTGGCACGCATTTTATGGATTATTTCCGGCACTGGATAAAACTAAAGCAATAAGAGAGAAGTAAAAAAGATTTGTATACAAAATTGACAAAGAATACAACAAATATAAACCACTTACTTCTTCACTACAGTTTTTGTTTTGTGTGGACTCTTCTGGAGTAGGAGAATGAGCAACAGACGCTTGAGTAGTAGAGAGTTGAGCAATCGAAACTTGAGAAGTAGAGGGTTCAGGCACAAATTCCTGAGAAGTAGTGGACTGGATAACGATTACTTGAGTAGACTGTTCTTCAACTACATATTCAATTTGTGCTGGGGGTACATCCTGGCTTCTCGCTTCCACTTGTGGTTCCCTGTCTTCTCCATTGGTGTGTTGCAGGACTGAAGACGGATTCTCCAACGAAAGAAATGTTACTTTAACAAGTAGTTTTGGCTGACCTGGCTTACTTAATGCTCGCAGAGCCCTGAACGTGCTTACAATAGCACCTTCCTCTGTAGTCAGTTTCCAACTTTCTGGATTCAAACTAAAAGTGGCAGAAACTGTAATATTGCAAAAAGATAAGATTACAAAAAACGTACGTTAAATAATACCATTACAAGTTGCAAACACGTGATTTATGACGGGTGGTGCAAAGTAAGAAACATGCTTACCTTCATCAACAAACTCCGACCAGGAAGACGAAACAATCACCACCGGGGAAGAATTTACATTTTGTGTAGAATTATTTGGATGAAAATGAACTGTAGACAATATGTCGTCCATGGCGTTCAGAAATCGACCACCGAAATTTAAGTGGGGGCCAGTATTTCGTGCTGCATGTGGATGTAACAGACGACGATTTGACAGAACAAAAAGGGTATGTAGTAACTTTAAATTTGCATAGATGGCAGATGGCTGATATGAGTTTTGAACGAAGTGAGAAATGACAATGTTTTTTCTTTTACTTTTCACCATCACCATATAAAATATTTCCGTCGAACAAAAAATTTTTCTTCCATTTGGATGCAATCCAAAGGATGATAATCCACAAAACTTTCAAGTGTTCTTATGAGACATTCATTAGGCGAATTCCGTTTGACGATGTAACTAAAGCTGTGATTATCAAACTCTGCAGTTGAATAAGCTGATAACACAAATAACGGATTAGTTGCACAAATAAATCTGTCAATTTTCCCAAAGACTAGTAGATTGGTTTCATTATTAATTTCAATTGGCATAAACATTCCGACTGAATAAATAATACCATTTATTGTGACTTTAGTTGATACTTGTATTGTTTCGCCAAGCGGCCTTATATACTTCAGAAGCTCATCTTCGGGAAAGCTTTTTGTTACAAACTCAAAAGTTGAGCCGAATTCAACGCTATCTCTTAAAGAAGCTTTGCTGAGTTGCGAATGTAACATTGCAGTTTGTCGTTTGAAAGCCAGCGTTTTAATAGGATCTCTAAAGTTGTTCATTGTGTGTGCTGGTCTTTTTATCGCGCCATTCAAGCGCTCGTAATTCATCGCCCAGTAGTTTCGCATTGGGCCGTTCTTGCGGACAATAGTAGGAAAGTGAACCAAAAAATGCATTTTTGGTCGTATACTCTGTTCAGGGTATAGTGATTTGAAATTTTCCAAAAAATCACAATAAAGGTGTTCAAACTGAGCAAGCATAGCATCAGTTATCTTCGGTGCCATCACTATGTCCACAATTTCTTGTAACTTGAGTAATAGTTGCCAAGGTTTGCTCTTTTTTTCTACCAAATGTGACAATATTAGTGGTAGATAAATAAAGAGGCACCAATTCTCTGCTGCTTTAAGTGGCGGATTGATAACCATTTTTGGTGGACCAGTAATTTTTTTGATAATTGGAGGTTTGTGTTTCTTATTGACTTTTAATAAGCCAAAAAAAGTTTGGATGCATTCGTTGAGTTTTTCTAGCGTGAATAGTTTCTCTTCATAAATGAAGGTATATAAAACACATGCCATGACATACGGGATGATGCCTTCAAACAACGTATGCATAGAATCGTTGATCCAATTGTTCATGATCTTGAAAAATTTCAGTTTATTCAACGCGCATGATCGTACTACTCCTCGTACGTTTTTCGTTGCCGACGATAATAGGTTTCTCAGATCTTCTTCGTATTTTTCTGGAGTTCTCAGTTCAAAGTATTTTTCTTGGAAATAACGTTGCATTGCCTCCCTTGTTGCGTAGCAAAGCGCACAGCAAAAATCAGTATTAAACGATTGTACAAGCCCGAATACTTGATTAAGACCAAGGTTGTCGGCCGTAAATTGAACGATAGTACCAAAAACCTGCACCAATCCCTTGTGCGGAACAAGAAGTTCGAAACCAACAGTTTCTAGGGTTTTTACTTCGTCAACAATTAAACTGAGAATTTTTTCGTATCCATTGTCGTCCCCATCACCTTCTTTTAAATCTTCAGAGTTGCAAATTGCAATTAGGTGAATGTTTCCCAGCGCGGCATTATATCTTGGAGGAAGATCTTGTAAAGTAAAGTAAAACATCGTGCCATTATGTCTGGGACGCATATTGCTATTAAGATTGACCCCGTCGGCAAAAACTTGCAACTTGATCTTTGGCGCCAGTATCGTACTTGATGAAAATAGCTCATTTTCTTTACAACGGCTTCCATGTTGATATTCGGAATATATTCCACTTGAATTAGCCGTATGTGGCATTTGGCGAAAAAGCAAAATATCAGCAACTTCCTGATCCAGTACTATTGATTGAAGTGTTTTTTTTATTGGGACATATTGTGCCGTATTAAATCGGTGTGTAGCTGCATTAAAACCCAGCCTCACTTTTTGTGGCACGGCAAAACGCGGGTGTCTCTTATAATGTTTTTGCACTTTCCACTCACTGTTTAATTCTGAAAATATCTGAGGAATCGAGTTGATTTTAGCAATAATTATATCTGCTCCCGCTATTTCTTCTTCATTGTTTCTCACATTTATGAATTCTTGCCTGATTATGGCAATAGATTTTTGAACCACGGATGTAACGAAAGTTTTAACGTGATCGATAATTTCTATTGAAGTTGTATAAGGAATAGCATTCTTCGACCGTAGATGAAGTAGCATGTCAAACGCACTAGCCTTCAGATCTGAAAAAAAATCATCTTCCTCCTCTTGATCTGAGCCACTTGAAGTGTCAGAGTCAGAGTCGAAATGCGATTGACGATCGTCAACGATATTTTCGAGGACATTATCGGGAATGGGATCGTCTTCTTCCATCGACATGTTATGATCACTTTCATCGTTTTCCAATTGATTTGGCCTAAACACGTCATCTTCTGAATGGAGATTCAGAAAATGGTTGACGTAATCCTTGATGCTATTGACGTGAGACAGACAATTGTCTGTTTGAATACACAGTAGGGGGAGAACTATTTCACCATTTTCTTTATGACCGTTAAGGTGATCGTAAAGATCACTTTTTAAGTCAACAAACGATCCTAGCTCAACATTTAGCTTGCAAACTGGACACTTCAACATCTTGATCACGACTGATGTGAACTGCGATTATGTCAAACGAGTTAAAGCTAACTAGTCGACGGGTTGTGAATTAAGAAAAAAAAGTCTATAGTAATTAACTTTTGCGCACGTATGTACCATTGCAGCATTTTTGCCATTATATTGACGACGAATCAAAGTATAAAGTAAAAGACACCGAAAAACATAGGACAGCATAACAGCTTACAAAAACTCTCTACGAAACATAGAACTATATACATACACATCGCAAGATTTAGACTTTTCACATGATGGCTTGTTGGCAGGTTGGGTTGATTTGGAGAGATCTCCATGATCCATGACAGATGTTTAAGTCTGGAAGTCATAACGTGTTGCTGATGATGTAATTTATCTGTAAAAAAAAAAGAATATAAGATCTGTAAATAAAAAAATTGTGAAACCAGAATATAAAATGCCAACTGCTTCTTGAGAGGTTTTAGAGTTCAATGTACTAACATTGAAGAAAATATTACAAAAGTTTACCAGTTGAATGCTGATCCCCAATGGCACCGTGACAAAAACACGACACAGCCCATGTAAGCCAACAAAGTATATCTAAATTGGTAAGGATGTGTAAAATTAAGTATAAAGACTAAAATAGAACAAATAAACAGGAATACAGGAAGAAAATAGTAATACCTGTTACTTAGATGCAGAGAAACTCTCTGCTTCTTCCCTTCTTTATCTGTCAGGTTATCGTAAAGTAGACCAATGTCAGTTGTCAGGTAAGGCAACTCAACAGTCCTGAAAATAAGGCAAAACAAGGGCTTGGTCATCAACTGGGGCACACAATAACAACTTTCAAGATTTACTACAACAACTAATCAAAGGAAATAAATGGAATCAATTGGGCATCCAAAATCTGCCTCACCTGTCAATAATCAGACAAGACATTGAAATCTGTTTCAGTATAAAGACAAACGGGGACTAAAACAATAAGCAGAATCAAAGGAACAAAGATGCTGGAAGTCGAATTCTAAAAAGGGTCAACTTAATGAAAGAAATGTCTTGTTTTGTTGCTTCTAACTCTCTCGTCAGATACAAAAGGTCTAAGTCCGATCGCGTGCCGCTTTTGTTGTTGTCTACTGGTTAAGACGTTGCCAGACATATTTTTTCTCACTTCAAACATAAATGCTAAGTTAGAACTTAGAACGCTTAGAAGGAAAGGCAATTTTATAAAAGACTGATAAGAGTAATATTCTTGGCACCAGTACACCACCATAAACGAAATAAAATAGTTAGAAATGTCTATTGATAAATGATGAAAACTACTGGTAAAAACATGTGACATAAGATGAAAAGTTGGCTAGAAATAGCTTACCAGTTTTGCAAATGTCACACTGATTTAGAACTATAATGCCTGCAATAAAAATAAATGTATCAAGAGAGATAACTTAGTAGGCTAATGATACATATTTAGTAACTGTAAAAAAGATAAATACTTCAGAAACTTACAGGTACTGAATGTTCCTGTTGTTTTGCATGGTAAAGACTGCTTGAAACCTTATTAACAGAGTCAGGATCTAAATTAAGGAAGAAAAATATATTTTATTCCAATACTACAAAAACCTATTTAAAAATTAAACATGTGATACCTGATGTAGTGATGTTGATGGCTTTCGATGGAAGTTGTTGACTTGTTGGTGGATCCTCTATCATGGGCAGCAAACTCTTTTGCCGTCAGCAATAACTGATTTGAACTATATTATAAACGAAATATTTATTTACATTTACAATGAAACGGTTTTTACACCATTCTATCTAAGTTTTTTTTGAAAAGTTAAGGCTAATGTTCCCTTGCGTGACAGTTAGGGAATGTCAGAATGGCACTGTACCAACAGTAAAGGACTACTAGTAAACTTACTTCATCAGACATAGCGGGATGACGACGGATAAATATTGACGATAGATGCAACGATAGAGTTGAAAGACTGATGATAGGCAGACAACAGAATACGTTGTAAGATCCGTTTTTAATAGATATATGTTTTCAACGTGGGACCCTTCTAAAAACTGTTTCCAAAATTTCAAAACATTTTGAGCTAAAAGGAGTCCATAACTAAAAGAAATTCTTTTGTTTTATATTTTTTATTTCGTTCATTTCAGAACATTACGACGGTGTGTGGTGAGAATTTGGATGGTATTTATTTTATTAAAGAAGACAAACAGTCACGGTAGCTCAGTGGATGAGTAACGGATTACTAAATAAAAGGTCTCGAGTTCAAACCCGAAACAAGCGCAGATATTTTTCTAATTAAACTCGTTAATAGCACTTGCAGACACGTACAGTCCGCGCTATTTGTAGCTTCACCAAATTAATGATGTGAAAAAGATTAGAGCAATGCAAGAGATTTTTGTTCACGTCAAGTAATGTAATAGAGGGGTGAAGGTCGAAACCCACTTCTTACCAAGACAACATGAACCGCTGATTTGTGAAAAGTATCTCAAGGGCGAACCAAAGCATAAAGGGGAAAAGTTGAATGAAACGTAATAGGAGAAGGATAAATCAGCCTTGAAAAGGCGTCCCAAAACCCATTAAAAAAACAAGACCTTCATCAAGTTTTAAAAACTCGACATCGAGAAAATTTATCGACATTCATCTGCAAATTTTTCTCGACATACCCATGTCGAGATTTTTCCAGATAACTATTCTTAGAGTGAACTTGAACTTCATCTCTTAAAAATTTTCGTTTCAAGTCTACAATTCTTCGAGCCGCGTTGTTTGCTGGATTGAATTCTTGCAAGTCTTGTAACCAACTATTTTCTTCTAATCTATGTTGGGATAAAAAACTTGATGGTAGTTCCAGTTCTTCGTAATCCCATTTCAAGAGATTAACGAATGGTGACGACTCAGGCGTGCTTCTGTTGCAATCACAAATTGATGTAAGTAATCTGACGACAGGATCAACCAAATGGTTCAAATTGTCCTTTGGCACCGGCAAACAACTACTATTGGTTTCGTAGAGGCAGTATCGATAACCAAAGCCACTGATGTCTTCTTCTGGTGCGACGATGAATTTGATTTCGTTCGTCAGACATTTGTTCATAACTATTATATTATCGATCAGTTCAAAAATTTTATCTTGTATTTTTCGGCATTTCATTAGCCAGAAATTGGCTTGAAGTATGACAGATTTTGTGCAGCCATATAAATAGTCTTCCAAATTTTTCCCCGGATACTTCAGAGCTTCGAGGTTCGCCTTTCTGTCGAATGCTGGGACAAAGAGAACAAGGAAATATTTAGCGCCAGAACCTGAGGATAATTCTTCCTCAAGGTTGAATTTTTTGGTCATAAATGTAGTTTCGTGATGTGATTTGATCTTCGCATAGGCCTCATTGTATTGAATCACTAATTTCAGAAGTGAGTGCTGGAACGGGGACCGAATTTCGACCAAATAAATAGTCGTAGCTAATACTTCTTGTTCCTTGTCACAACTACGAGCCTTGACGATGCAGTTCTTCAAGCGCTCCTTGACGAGACCCGGAAATTCCCGAATAGCGTCGAAATACGGGAGTAGAGAAGACTGGTCTTCTGTATTTAGTTTGCTGTAATCAATTGCTGCTACCTGTCCGAAAAGTTGTAAATCGGCGAATAGTTGACAACAACGTGAAACTAGGTAACTGTCGATATCACGATATTCCGGAACATTTATTTTTTCGGTAGCGGAATAGCCTATAATATCTTTCAGCGGATAAAGCTGGAAATTTACTGAGACGGCTTTGTCGTTGTCAGTTTCATGGATCATGTAGAAAAGGCGTTCGTAGACATCAAGAACGTTGCACTCTAGCAATTCTTCCGTTTGGAAATCGGCGTATAAACGGCATTTCGTTCGTGTAAGGGTTTCTTTCTCTTCGTCTTCAAATTGCTTCAGAAAACCAGTCAATTCTTCCTTGTCTTCCAATAACGCTTTTATTAATTTGGTTGCCACAATCATCAAGTTCGCTTCTTCTCGTGCCGTTTCATCATCGTCATCTTTTGTGCCGTCAAGATCTTTTGTCAGGACACAATAAGCTTCTGCTCCGTAGGTGACGCCGATTACGATGTGAGTAGCTTTAGTCGTCCCGTCATCCGGAATAAATGGTACACCCTTGTTGATAAGAGTCTGCAAATCCAGGCGCTCCACCCTGGATTCGACGCGGAGAACAACGGTTTTATTAGCCTGCATGGGGTTCAGTCGGTCGTTTAAGTAACAACTAGCGCCGCTGTAACTCTCAATGAGGCCAGTGGCAATGCTGATTTGCAAGTGCTTATCAAGGCCCATGTGCTCCCACTTATCTACGCCATCCGTGAGTAACAAGTTTAGGTTAAACTTCTCTTCTGTTTGAGTCATCGATGCTATATCAGACGATTCCAGTCCCAAAATGTTGTCTAATAAATCATGCAGAGAGAAAAACTGAAGTTGCGTCATCGTTGCGGCCGTTACTTTTATAAGCTGTTGTCAGAGAAAAGAGAGATTGGTCAGTCAAGGCAAAAAGGGAAATAAAAAGTAAAAATGCTTCCACCTGGCGGACGGTGATACAATGTAACATTGTTGACATTTTTTAAAGAGGGGAATTTCAAATACTTGAAAATTGAGGCAATTAGAACTAAGTGACATCGTTGTTTTTTGTTTACGTAAAACAAAATAATGATTTTTTAAAATGTCGAACACTGCGATTCTAAACTAAAGACCGAAATTGTTGTGATATTCAATAGTCAATGGGGAATAAAACAAAAAAAAATCGAATAATATCATGAATTAAAAAGCGAAGAACAACAAAAGTTCATGGCAGAATAAATGAACAACATTCATGCCCACACGGGATAATTATTGAACTTATTTTGAAACACATGAGACTTGGTTTTTATCAGATCCAGAAGTCTTGGCTTGAATTTTGCCCTCCCAGTTATGCCGTTAAACAAATTTTTCGATTGTGTGGAAAGCATTTTGATGCCATTTTAAACATTTCCAAAATTTAAAATGCGAGGAAAAGACATTGCTACGTAAAGCCGTAAAGCAAAACCAATTTGGCCCAAATGAAAGGGATGATGAGGGTGGTAATGTTTCCATCGTATAGTTCTAAATAATTTCTGAATTAATAAACCCTCCTTCTCTTTCGGTGAATTAGCTTAAGGTGTAGTAAACAATTTCTGCAGCATTTTGGATAATTTAAATACCAATTATGAGACTCAAGTCCATTACTTTGTCAGCAATGAGTCAGACCCAGTGTTTAAAAGGTGCTGATGTGGGTGTTGTAGGTAATGCTTGCAACTGTTTTAACTAGGCACTACATAATCGTAATTCGTTTTACGTGATTAGTATTATTAGAACAATATAGAACATGACGATAACGCCATTGAATCAGGCAAAAACGTGGTCAAAATGCAGACGACGCACACATGCCGCGGGCATGACGGAATGTGATATAAGATTATATCACCGTCCGCGAGAGGCGCTGGGATCAGGGGAAAAATTAGAAAACGCCTAGCCACTTTTTACCCCATCTGTGACCAATCTCTCTTTTCTCTGGCTGTTGTTGACATCGCATGGTATTTTATTAATTATAGCATGCTGTGACAATTAATATAGAAAGTATATTAACATTATGTCTAACATACCTGTTAGAATGCAGTCGTTGTGATAGTTGTACAGATCGCCTGGTTTAATTCGCCGACCAAGTGCAGACATTTTCGTAATCTTATTATGTTCTTCCATTCCCTTTTGAATCGAGCCCGGTTCACGCTGCGTTGCCCATGTCAATAGGATAAATATAATTATAGTCACTATACTGATAACAGAGAGAAACGAGCGGGCTGATGCTGGTGCATTTCAATTGTCAACTGCATTATTTCTAAAAATATTTACTAGACTTGTTCGCACCGTTCTAGTAGAAAGCACGAGACAAAAGTATTTACTTACCTTTTTCCAAAAGAATTAAAATTTTTGTTTTAAAATAACGCATGTAGCCTACACAGCAGTTTCTGTTCTTACGAACATACTTATCACTGAAATATCGTGATCGTTGTATGAGGTTTAAAACACCATTCTTATCGCAACTTTTTCCCTTTTTATTACGGTATCTGTTTGG
This sequence comes from Ceriodaphnia dubia, assembly GCA_022539655.2. NCBI lineage: Eukaryota > Metazoa > Arthropoda > Branchiopoda > Diplostraca > Daphniidae > Ceriodaphnia > Ceriodaphnia dubia. The sequence goes on along the minus strand of JAKUCG020000139.1, from coordinate 5,045,915 downwards.
TTTTTACCTCTTGTTGATGTAGTTCTATACCAGCGTCTAATATCAAAACTCTTAATTGGCCAAGTAAAAGGCTTTACTGTCGATAATCGACATAGTCCTGCAATCGGATCGTTACTTCTTAGTTACGCATGCACCCGCTATCTTATAATTCCAAAATAAAAAATAATTAGAACAAATAATCCAAACCAATCGAGACATGTTATTGCCAACAACGAAAATAAGGCAATATTATTAAAACATGTTATCAGCACGGGCATTTCATGGTCTGCTCGCTCGCTCACGGTGGCCTTCGTTACACGGCTTAGAAGCCAAACCCGACGCCAACTCTCCCTCTAAGAACAAGTACGGCCGTCGAGTCCGTCCTCACCGCCGGCAACTACACACTACACCTATTCCGGCGGTGTCCCCAATGGCCCAATCTCTCTAATAGTCTCCATGTTTGTTATCAGATCACTTCGTTGCTCGTATTAGTTTATGCTCTTACTTAGCTGATGACGTCAATTTTCCACTATTTCACTTAATATATTATCTCTGAAAAATCTAAAGTGCAATCGAATCGAATATCAGCCTACATCGTGATCATGCTCAGTGTATTTAAGGTCATTTTTCCATTCACTTGCACCGCATGTATGAATATACACCGATTTTTTATTTTGTCTTATCCACTTTTGCAATTGTAAAATTTGTTGAGCTTTTGGACGTCCAACTGTCGGGTCGATGTCAACACGAATAACGCCACATGAAAGAGGAAAAAAATACGCAGTATGTGCATTAGTTGATTCACCTAATAGACTCTATTGTTAAAAGCCAGAAAATACATACGGAGGTCAGCTGCTTGTCATTTCCGGTATGGGATCCGTCTTTAGCCAGAATTATTGGTTTGGAGCCGTCAACAGCAGCAGACGAGAAGGACACGTAATGCATAACGGATTCTAAGAAATTTAGAAAAGAAGCATTCAATAAATCTTGTTGGCAATATTAGGCTATTGTGAAATGTTGCTTACTAGTGTCATATGGGAGACCAAGTGTGTTGACTTCTTTTGCGGGCAAAGGTTTGAACCACTGCTGCCAGTCTAGGAGAAAGGTGCATTGAAAAAATGAATAAGGTAAGAGAAGTTTGGAAGTCCTTGTTAGATTTTATATGTAGGCCTATAATTCTATTTCTCTCTTGCTCCCTCCCATACAAGGATGAATATTATCTATAGTCTAACCTGGCTGAATGTTATTGTAGAGAACATTAACGTATTTCTTTTGGTCGGGCCTCTGATGCTCGTGAGCAAATCCAGTGGCGTGCATCAATTCGTGTATGGCAGTGCCAGGGTAATCTTTAGATGTAAGGCATCCGTCATCGAGACTCAGAACCTGTTTGCCGCCAGCTTTTCCCACAGCGCTGTTGCATCTGCGTATGTCGTTTAATGTTCACAAAAATAAAAAGAGATAGCTATATAACAGAGAAATATTTAAAATAAACGTTGAATTTTCTCTGCTTTTACCCTGTGCCGGTCTTGGTGATCATTATGTAGTCAGCTTGGGACTTCCGGGCCACGAAACGAATACAAGTTTTATCGTGGAAAGCTTTCATGGCGATAGCGATTATTTGCCGTTGTTCAGTGGCTGTTTAAAAGCGATAATAATTCAAGTAATAATTCAACTTTCCCCATGAAGTAACACGTGATTGTAAATTATAAAGGTATATGATTAGAATTGAAAAGAATTGACTTACTGAATCCTGCCGAGATAACGTAAGGGATTTGTGCACTAGGCCACTTGGTGGCAGTCGCGTAAACATTTTTGCCTTTTGTCTGCACCATGTCACCGCCGACAAGGTTGGTCGCATGTTTATTTAAATTCCCAAAATCCATATTCGGCACCAAGGACTCTGCAAAAATAATATATGTATTTTATTTAAATCACCATATTTATGCGTAGGCCCTAGGCAGCGATTCAGCGAACTTAATAGAAGTGTTCACTATATAGACCAACCTCCTTTTCCAGTGCTGCTGGAATGGGCATTGTTGAACTCCTCGTCAGACAGTGGATCTCCAGCTATGAATTCGCCTTCCTATATAACCATTATAATAATTATAAATTCTATGTATATGCGACAGCCGAAACTTTCCGACAACGTTCAGCTTCGTATCAGCCCCTTTTACTTACCCGATCTGTCGAGACAGGCGAAGATTTTATAGTTTCAATCACAAGCACTGCTAACAGCATCGCCACCAAAAATTTGCGCGAAACCATTTTTAGGGACTGATTTTTCTGGGGAAAAGATACACATATGTAACGAAATCGAGACTCTCTAAAGCTTGTTTTTGATTACATAATTTGAAACAAGCATATTTTATCATTATACATTTTTGTCTTCAGCCTTATCGTCTAGCTACAATGAGTTAAAGTATTTAGCCTAGCATAGAACACAGAGGGTTTTCTTATACCTATACGTTGCTGGAGGATAGCTGGATAGCTTGCGCAGTGAAATCTGTATTTCCATGTAGCGCTTTTATACTGAAAATCTAATCTATTGACAACAAATACGGTGGAGCTGAAAAATGGCACAGGTGTAGCATATGTATATTGCCCCCGGAAACATATGTTGCTAGCAGTATGGTTTTTGTTAGTTCAAATGCGTTCGTAATTTAACCTTACCTTTGCATTACTGCTGCTCGCCTACACACGTTGTCAGACAGCTACTAAAATAAGTAAACAGCGACATATGGAATCGAGTAACGAACGCTTAATTGTAACCGTATCCCATGCATTTTTATTTCTATATTACAGGGCGTTTTATATACACGGCGGGTCTGAGGAACTCTTCTTTTGCTCTTACACGTTAATAGGATGTCAGTGACACCTACCTGTTCATCTGTGTTCAAACAAGCTATAGGGTTAAATACTAAATAGTGCTGGCTCAATTATGGAAAAGATCGATTGATGTCACCTGATGAACGAAGGCGTCATCAAAGACCGCTCACTGCATTTTCCGAAGGAGGCTAATGAAGACACTGAGATGAAATCTTTGATTGAGGTTTGAGTCGTTCAAGAACGCCGTCGACGATGTCATGAATGGAATAGGAGATCTCTGCGAAAAGTTTCGCCCGAATAATATCTTTGTTGATAGAGATTTAACCCGATTCTACTTTTCGCAATAATGTTACCTGTATACCTGGAAAAAAGTCTGCTTATGCCTGACATCACACTTATTCCGGCAAGTTACGATATATGAAGAGGCCGAATTGGATATCAAGAAATGGCTGATGCAGCGCAAGAAGAAACAACTATATGTACTGGAAGAGTTTGTCGACCAAGCGGTGTCGGCCTTGACCAGTTCCACCGACCAAATGAGAAAGATATCTGACAGCACGAGCTGGTGAAAACAGCCATGGACGCGCGGTCAACATTTATCAGCAGCACTATGTCCGGCGGCTCCAGCCATTTCGACTGATCGATGTTCAGATGGCTTCCTCTCTTGAAATGACCGGAAGTGAACTGACTCTAAAATCGCTGCCGGCCTCCATCTGTTGAGTAACACCTTCTTGAACTCAATGGAAAACGACCAAAGCCCCATAAAGACCGCCGACCTGGTGAAAAAAACCGCAACATTTATCGAGTGACTGACGATGGAGCCCGAAATGACCGGAAGTGACTTCTTTGATTTCCCATGATGCTTCGGAATACGTCGCCAATTAACGCCAACACAACCGGCCGGCCCAGCATTCGCATCGTCAACAAGGTTGGTGATCATTACTGTAGTTGTAATAGCTCCACTTTCAAACCAAAACAAGAAGACATACTATGCGTTCAACTCAACTGTATGTTATAAAATGTGATCAACAGCAAGCAAACGCATTGTAATTTTATTAGCAATATATAAGCAAATAGCCGCCGCTATCGTATGCAATGGTGGTGTTATTAAAATGTCATCTCTTACCATTCGTCAATGTCTCGAACTTCTTGTTTTCAATCAAAAGACGATTGAAAAATCATATGTTTGCTGGGACAGGTCTATGAATCTATGATAGAATCAAAGGTTATTAACCAACACTTTTATTTTTCCCTACTAGTTCAGTAATTTCTTGACAAGTTTGAGCCAAGCCATTATGTAAGGAACTTTTGGGGAGCTCCTGGTGGGATTTGAACCACGGACGTTTGAATTAAGAGTGATAGAGTCAACCGCTCTATCCACTTCACCATACCAGTTATTTAAAATGGAATTTCGTTTGTTACAAGATGCCAAGATGTGTTTCCACCAAGACAACGTGCCACCCATTGCCAAATCAACTTTGTGCCGACAATCTTCGTAACCAAAACCTATCGCTCCAGTTTGGAAAGATTGACGTGAGCAGACGTGAGTCCAACACCCGTCAGCGTTAAACTCACCACTCTACGTCCGCGCAGCGCTCGATTTGATCCGGAAGTTGTGTTTGCTGGTGTCCGACGGCAATGTCCCCTTTGTTCTGCCGCTCTCTAAAAACACTCGCACTGGCCTCTTGCCTCTCCATTGGCAATTATGGGTCAAGTGAGTGTGTTACTCAAGGTGAATTGAATGAAATGATTCAAGTAAAAAAATGTCGAAACGAAATTTACTTAACAACGGCCAGTGAATTTCGAGCCCATCTACTTCAGCAGTCAACGCCTGTATCCAGTTTTGCAATTTGCTCCATTTTCACCTTTATTGATCGCCCAGTCCAGCGCCGACGTCTTCGAACTGATCAATCAGCAAATCGTTGAAGTCGACCCCACCCAGAGACCCAGTGAGACTTTAATAACATCGGCAAAGCACAAATTTACGTAACTTGGATAATTAGGCAATCCTGTTTGAAGAGAAGAAGGAAGGGGTAATAAAGCAGACGACGATTCAACGAGACGAGGACTCTGCCAGTCTGCCTGGCTGAGTGGCTGGCCACGCTTAGCGTACTTGAAAACTGTTGGTTAAAACTCAAAAGTATAAGTTGTGCGTCGTTAAACATCGAACTTGTAATATTTTTTAAGTTTCAACATGAATTTTGGAGGTAATTTGTTATTACTCACTTTATGAACAGTTAAAATTTACTCTAGATTACATGTTCCAGGTCTAGAAGAGGATGGACGTTTCACGAAAATGCCTGCATTAGGACGTCGCTTTCAAATTGGCGATTTCTACAATTATCGTACTGACAAAATTGTTGCAGGTAACTGGGGTTTCAATACTATTATTAATGTGGAAATGAATTTCCAGACTCCTTTGGCTTAGCAGCTTGGCAAACTCATTCAGTCTCCGCAACCTCAATCCATATTACAGCTACGGCCAACCCCAGAATTTCCTGTCAATAGTTTACTGTTACTTTGTTGTTTCATGTCTTACTCTCTTTAGTTATTCCCATAATTCAACTAAATTAATTTTCAATTTAATCTGAAATTGCAGAAGGCCCAAAATTTTGGGAACCCTCCGACTTGGCATCATCCATTCATTCCCTAAAGAAGTTTGTTCCACTATTAGACATCATGGCTGGCAACAAGTGGCAGAACATGGATGTTGAGTTCAGCGCCCACATTCAGATGAGCATCATGGCTGGCATCATTGACAATTACAGCGGTGCCAGCCACTACTTGAACCACCGTTCGAATCCATCGGAAGTTACACGCACCCTCATTTGTCGTGTCCAGTCCGACATGAAATCCTTAAATATTGGATCTCTCATTAAGGAGACTATTTCTAAACGTTTTTATGGAAACGTTGAAATGTTGGAGTCGGTAGTCCCTGATGCTACCCATATCGTCGTTGGCGCCATCTACGGTGCTGAAGCTTATTGCGTTTTGTCAAAGAAGCCCAGCGATGAAGTAGTGAAGAAAGACAATACGGAAGTCACCGAAGAATACCTTCACGAGATCCTCCTTAAGATGTGGCTGGCCTTAGAAGAAGAGAAATCCTTGGCGGAATTCGAGAAAAAATTGAAAAGAGTTGAAAAACAAATGATTGCTCGTCTTTACGCCGATTTTCAGGAAGAGAACGTTCGAGTTTGCGACATACCAAAAGCTTACCAACAATGTCTGGCCATGATCAAGAAAGCCAAAGATGATCCGGTCCCCGTTGTTGTCCTCCTTTACCCACTGAAAGAACTCGAAGCTCTAGCGGGAGATTTGGCGGATATGTACGAGTATCGTGACGTTGGTGGCGAGGCTTTCGGGGAAATGTTTGATTTGTACACGGAGCTGGAACGAGTCATCGCCGAAGTGGATGCTACTTACGACGCTGTTCAACAAGCCAACCAGTCTACAATTGCTGTTTCTCTTGAACAGTTTAGAGACGCCATTCTCAAGTATCGGGAGATGGTGAAGGTTACCCTGAAGGAGGCCGTTGAGGAGGCGCGCAAGGCCGACGATGGCGACTCGGATGTCGACGATGATGTTGAAGAAGTCTGCGACATTGTCGAGTTTCATTCGCTATTTAAATCGTCACGACTGGAACGTTGGCTCTCTTTTAAGAAAACCGAACTGGAAATCGCCATCAAGGTGAAAGAAGTCAATGGAGCTACAATCCTGGACAGTCGAGATCAACTGGAAGAAGAACTGGACAAGAAGAAGTATTCCGTCCTGTTGACTGTTCCGCCGCTTGACGAGTTGACAAAAGACATTCTGGACGCGATGAAGGAATACGTCACCGAATATAATATACGAAAGTGGAGGACGGAGACCAACTCGGCGGTGACGACTCGAAGGAAGAAAAAGACGGAACGCCGTGGCACAAACTCAAATCTAAGCAGTAGCAAGTACTGGCCAAGATCGATCAGCTCGTCCATTATGCAAAGAAAACCGAAAATCAAGTTCAATTCATTGTCATCTTGGACAAAGACGCCAATGAAGATTTCTTTTCCATCTACGAAGAAGGAAAACTTGTTGCCGATAAATTGGATCGTCTGGCTGGCCCTCCGAAACAATTGCGATTCCTTTATCAAGCAGCCGAAAGCACCGCAAACTCGGCGTCTTTCCTCATTGAATGGAATCAAGAGGAGTTCGTCTATCCGTGCCAGTTTGTGGTGGAATTCCGGCCAAAAGGCCGTTCTGACGTACCATGGGAGCAGCGAAAGACGGGCGATACAAAGATGGTTGTCGAAGGTGGATCACCAATGGAGGTTCGTGTGGCGGTGGAAACTTGCATCGGTCTTAGCAGTTTTGCCGTCATCTTCGCTGCCATTCCAGCTGAAGAAAAAGCTCGACGAAAAAAGAAGGTAGTGATTGAAGCGCCGGCCGCACGCGATCGACAGGAGAACGAGACCTTGCAACGAAGAATGGACGAATTTATGGAAAACGAGATTCAGAGTCTGCGCACCCTCGGCTTGGATGTTTAATGATGAATGTGTTTAAGACCTAGCTTTGTGCTGGTACCTTTTGATGCTGAATTTAACTTGATAAAACTTCAAAGTTCTTTTGTTAATTATTGTATCTTTTTTAGTTGTGAACAGTATAAAAAATACATTATACTGAAAGTCAAACGCCTAAGGTGAGTCCAATGTTCCTTTATTCATTAAACCAATGATTTTGATAAAACAAATAGGACATTTGAACAGAGAAGATGGAGTCGGTCCGAAGGAAGAAAACAAATTTCTAAAAGTAGTTGAAGGGGTATTGTGTAATTGGTTATTCCCCTCGTCTGCAGTCAGCATAACTGCAACTGAAAGTAACCGCGTTCAAGTTGAAAGGTGGATTTCTTTTCACAATTAATTGCACAAACTTCTAGATTTTCACAATTGTATTTGACAAACCCATTTCACGGCAAATTAAGTGGCAAACAATCATTTGAATGTAATTGAATAAGGTATAGCTTTACGTTCACCCATCTCCTTTGGGCTAGGAGGTGAACATTTTAACATTATAGATTGATGAATCTGATAACCAATAAAACTAAGTAACCAAATAATAACAACAACAAAACTTTGTCAATGATTCAAGATTCGATTTTTAGGGGGTTCAGATTATCAGATCAATGTGAATGTATAGGGCTATTGTCCTAATGTCCTATGTGACGAATGTGACAACGGTTTCAATTGAAGCAACTTCAAAACTAATGGTAATTTAATGAATTTTTGGCTCTGCTACACATCAAATAACATGTTAAAACAAAAATGAACATATATTTCAAAATTTGTATTCACTCATCAAAGAATCTTCTGAACAACAGTTGAAAAACAAATGGCCTAGCTGACTGCGGGAAGTGTAGTTACCGTCTGTTATGTACCCATCGTAATCGTAACGCTGTCCGTCTGAAAATACGCACTCGCCTGTGCGGTTACTGCAGCTACCACTCTAAGCGTAATGCGTAAACATCGCAATCAAAATACGAATATAAATAAGCCTGCTGCGAAAGCTGTGATTGTCAGCACTGCAGACGGCCCATCACAACTCACTTCGACGATCTGTCGACGATACCATATGAAGCATATGGGCGAAAAAAGATACAAGGGCCCACATTATATATCAGACGCCAGCTCCATTCATCAGTCATCAAAGTACAAAGTAATAGTGCAAAATAGCTCCAAAAACCGAAGTGAGTAATGAACACTATTTGCTCATTTCAGGTTCATCTGAGAAACAAGCTAGCATCCCGGATTGAGCGTCGAACTCATTTTTGCTTGTCACCTGCGCAATTTTCGTACAGCTCGCAAAGAAAAGCTTATAACTTACACATCATTTCCTCCACAACGAAGGGGTCGTTGAAGCATCAGAAGCAGACGCTCTGGTAGTTGACGGGATCCGATCGGATCCGATCGTAATCGCATATTCCTTATATATAACAGATCAAATCTAGACGCACGTTCCGGTAGCTTTGGGGAAACCTCGTCTGAGGGAATTTTGTTTGGAATTCCTTGAAAGAGAAGTTGAAAGAGTAAAGACAAACCATAAGAATGTTATAGGACAGACAAACCAAAATCAGATACCAAACCGCGTGGTTTGCCCAGATATTATGTATCAAACAACTCTTACATCATCCAACTATGTGACAAGCAATCAAGGACGTTCAGCACGCTAGAATTTGTACCCAAAGCATCTGTTGAACATACAATTTTTGATCTACTGTATTCACTTGTAATCCGCTTGTTACCGCTTTTTTTTATTGTACAGTGTCGAATTGTTCAAATTATTAGTCTATCCTGTTTGTCGACTCAGGCTTGTTGACAAATTGACAATGAAATCTCTTGTTAGAAATCATTTGCCACCAGCCTCATCTTGCCGCGAGAATGGCCAAAACGCATTAACATGAGTATTACAAGAAATATATTAGACTGAAAATTAGTGAACTTTGTTTGAAATATCTTTCTCCTGGAAACAACGTCATCTTTGGTTGTTATCTAACTGAAGTTAGAGGTGAGAAAATGAAAAAAGGTCTTATCACTGTTCGCGCAATGCGAAACTGGTTTACTGTCAAATAGGATTTGACTGAACTCATATATTTAATAATAGCTACAAAATGGAAGACAGGCTTTGGATTCGTCCCTTTTGCGATCTTTTCTGTTCGTGCCTCCAGTTTGTTATTATTTTTGCGTCATCTCAGCCGGATGTGACCCTTCACGGGAGATATCAAAGAACGTGAGGATAACTCTACCGTCGTCTTAATTCGAAACATTTTCGTCAGTTTCATCTTGTTTATCTTTTGCGCTGTACTCGCCAGCATTGCGGCTCACATCATCATCACTACGTACAACTTTCAGACGGCCGTCGAAGCCGAAGTGGAACCCGTTCCGTTTCGTGTCGTCAATCACGATATTTGGCCTGGGTATCGTCACGAATTCTTTAATGAGCGAGTGCCGTACCTAAAGGCGGAGCAGGTATGTTTATCTCGGAACAAATCCTCACTTCTTCACTTTAACAGCCAAGAACAAGAAGATAAGTTTGACATGTACGCATCGCTGAACTTTTGGAGCGATACCGATTATCCGGCACTCCAACTGTGGACTTCGGGGTTCGTCTTGGCCAAGCGGTTGGAGAGGACGAATAAAATCATCTGGCCGGAACAGAACCGTAGAGGAGAGTTGGAAGAGATCCGCGAATGTGGAAAACGAGAAGAGGGTCTGGTGAATGCGTTCGGGACGAGCGAGATGTACTGGCAAGAGAGACACATCATCAAGGATTACATACAGGGAAACCAACCGGAAGTTTCGAAGGTAGGTGGCGATACTGGCTGCTGGTAGCACATCAAGCGGAATGATATCAATCCGGAGAGATTCTACCAGTTCCCCTCCAAACGAAGATCAAGATTTAAGAAGTAAAACGGTAATTTGTGAAAACGCTACATTTTCATGTACTAATTAATAATTAATTCATGTATTCATTACAATGATTTTGGAAAAAGTTATACAACGTTTTATTTTCGAATTTCTATCACGCAAGCCATTAAGAGAAGGTACTTTATTACAAAAAATAGACCTAAAATTGGCCTTCCCTAACCGTATATTTACAGTTAAAAAACTTGAACTATTAAGAGGCTGATATCAAAATATCGGCGCAACAGATTTTGAAGAACTCTGCCTCCATGCTCTTGAATTAGATGCGGACTCGGATGCGGAAAACATGAAATTTATACGTATTATATATATATCAAGGAGAGAGATTTATTTATTGTTCACTTCCAAATTTTAATAGTATTAGGGAGGGCTCATACATTCTCTTTGACACCAAAAAGGTTGAAGAAGTCATTACTTACACGAAAATAACACGGACAACGGAAATTACTAATCTGACGAATGAACTATACCGGATGAACTACCTGCTGAACAGCTGAAGATACAAAATTATGCCCTAATATATTAGTCATCATGTGATAAACCAGAATATTACGCATACTGTATATACATACAGTAGTTATAGCCTATTACCTGTATGACTTCCATCCAATTAGTTCGGCTACTACATTTCAGTGACGTTACATGCTCCTTGTGAAGCACTCTTGATTGGATTACCCAGTATATTTTCCTTCAGTTCGGTCTTCTTCGTCTGTAAACGACCGAGGTAACGATTGGCCTGCTCCTCGTCGCAGGCATAATAATAACGGATGTATCGTTCCATTCGATCCAATAGGTTGAACGCTTTGGCTTTCATTGAAACCAATTCTTCGCAACATGTTGCGAGGATCTCCGTCTCATCAGCAATTTCTCTTAAACTATATTTCCTGACGAATTCTGCTTTCATGTCTTCGAAAGTTGTGTCCACCTCTTCCAACTTCCGACACATTGCAGCTGATTGGTTTTGGTGCAGGTACCGTGGGCATTGACAAAATAAGTCGTCGCAAAATTCTTCTTCTGGTCGAGCTTCTAACTGGGAGTAGTCCACAGGTTCCTTGCAGGTCGTCTCACAGCTCAAACACCAGTGATAAACCAGATTATCTTCATCTGCTTGACAGACCTCCTGAGACACATGCCATTTGTATTTTTTGATGGGGACTTTCTCTTTGTATGCAGTATACTTCACAGCTTCAAGAAACTTTTCCAAGTTCTTTATATCGAGAGTGTAGGTTTCCAGTTCAGGCCACATGTTTCTAAGCGCCAGTCGCAACAGATAACGATCCTGGACGACTGCTTCAACTCGAATTTCTCTTCCAAACGTTGGTTTTATGTCGACAGTCCTTCGAGTCTCGCTTGCTGGATTGAATAATTCCCCGTCTTGCAACCAAATGTTTTCCTCTAGTCTCTGTTGGGCGAAAAAGCTTGATGGTAATTCTAGTTCTTCGTAATCCCATAATATCAATGGATTAATATTGGGCGATGACCCAGACGTGCTTTGGTTGCCACTGCAAATAAGTGATGTAAGAAAACGACTGACGACAGCGTCCAATAAATGGTTCAAGTTACCCTTTGGCAGAGGCAAAAAACTATTATTGGTTTCGTAGAGACAATAACGATAGCCGAAACCTTTATTGATGAATTCGTCTTCTTCTGGTGCGACAAAGAACTTGATTTCGTTCGTTAAACATATTTCCATCGCTGTTACATGGTCAATCAGCTCGAAAATTTTGTTTTGTATATTTCGGCTTTTCTTAAGCCATAAAGTGGTTTCAAGTATTGCAGAGTTTGTGCTGCCAAAAAAAAAATCCTCAAAACACTTCGCGGAAAAATTCAGAGCTTCGAGGTTCGTCTTTCCGTCCATTGGTGGGACAAATAGAACAAGAAAAAATTTACTGCCAGAATTTATGCGCAGTTCTTCTTCCAGTTTGAATTTTTGGGTCAAGAATGAAATTTCGTGATGTGATTTAATTTTCGAATCGGCAATTTTGTATTCGACCCATTGATCCAGTAGTGAGTGTTTAAATGGTGACAGATTTGTGATCAAATCAATGGTCGCGACTATCTCGCGGTCTTCGTCTGTCTCGTCACAACTACGAGCCTTAACGACGCAGTTCTTCAAGCGCTCCTTTACAATACTGTGAAATTCCCGAGAAGCGTCGAAGTATGGAAGTAGAATGGACTGGTCTTCTGTATTTAGTTTGCTGTAATCAATTTCAGCTCCCTGTCCGAAAAGTTGTAAATCGATAAATAATCGGCAACAGCGTGAAACTATGTCACCGTTGACATCGCGATATTCTGGAACATTCCCTTGTCCGTTATTATTAGCTGAACAGCCTATAATATCTTTCAGCGGATAAAGTAGGAAACTAATCGGGATATCCTTGTAGTTGGCAGTGTTTTCAATTATGTAAATTAGCCGTTCGTAAACATCAAGAAAGTTGCACTCTAGAAATGCCTCCGCTTGTAAATCGGTGTATAAACGGCATTTCACTCGTATAAGCGATTCTTTCTCTTCGTCTTCGAATTGCTGCAGAAAACCAGCCAAGTCTTGCTGATTTTCTAACGCTCTCGTTAATTTTGTCGCAAACATCACGAGTTCCCTATTTGTTTCCTCTTGATGAGCCGCTCCAGTGCTGTCGAAATCTTTTGTCAGGACACAGTAAGCTTCAGCTCCGTAGGTGACACCCATTACGATATGAGTAGCTTCAATTTTTGTACCGTCAGCCAAAATGTTTTGCAAACCTTTGTTGATGAGAGATTGCAAATCCAGTCGCTCCCTCCTGGACTCGACGCGGAGAACAACGGCCTGATTAGCCTGCAAGGGGTTTAATCGGTCGTTTATGTAACAACTGGCGCCGCTATAATTCTCGATGAGGCCAGTGACGATGCTGATTTGCAAGTGCTTATCAATGTCCATGTGCTCCCACTTATTATCTTCGCCATCCGTGAGTAACAAGTTAAGGTTAAAGTTCACTTCCGTTTGAGTCATTGATGTTAAATCAGACGGTTCCAAGCCCAGTAACATTTGATCTAAATAAATCATGCAGAGGAAAAGTTAAGTTACATCGCTGTTTTTGTAAGCTGTGATTGACATTGTGTGGTAGCCTAATTTAGTAGTTTTGTATGCTGTGTAACAACTATGGCCATTATACCTCTTAGAATGCAGTCGTTGCGATAGTTATACAGATCACCAAGTTTAACAAGCAGTCCGCGAGTCAAGCAGTCCGAGTTCGTGTGATGTGACTTTTTACAATGTTAGTAAAAACTAATAAAAACTATGATTAGATAGTTCATTTTGTTTGTAACGCCAAGAAAAATCGATTCAGACAAACCGCATTATTGTGCTACTTGTAGTTGAGAAGATAATCGCGTTTTTGTAAAATCATTTTGGAAAATTTGTAAATATTGTGAAATTTTCGACACAAGTAAAAAAAAATTGTCAAAAAACAGGCCGAAACCCACGTTGAAGCTTAAATAATCAAAATAATTAAATAAATTTCATGGAGAACTTAAAATCTCATCTTTCATTTCCTATCGATATTTTACGATAACTTTAGAAAACACACGAGCTAAAAAAATAAATAAAGTCCTCTATATTTAATAGCCGACATTTCTCGCCATAGTCGAGTCTTACGCGACTCGGCATTCAAAGTTTTTGAACCCTCCAACGTCTCCAAATGCCTTTGAGCCGGCGGGCTAGGGGCGACTCGATGATGGGCCGTAATGTCGGCAAAATACAGGGACTTGCTGTTTATTTTTTAGCTCCGTAACAAATAGTCGTAAAATAATGTAAGTTAGGCAGATGAAATTGGTACGCGTTCAATATTTCGGTGAAAAACGGAATAAAGCTGATAAAACGATTTCATTTTATTTTTTATCTTCGTTTTTCACCCTGAAAATTCAGAATTTTTACTTGTCCAATGAAAATTGTTCGTTTTGGAAAACAAACCTGGTTTAAAAAAATCATGAATATCTCCTAAACTATGAGGAATAGAACCTTGCGGTTTCTTTTAAACGATTTGTATCATCCTGGCAAACAATAAAAACTATTTATTTGTTTCATTTTACCATTTTAAAGAACACCCACGAAAAGACACATCACGCGATTATACCTGCTATTTTGGCCTGCTTGGCTCGCGGACTGCTTGTTAATGGGCCGGCCAAGTGCAGACATTTTCGTAACGTTATCTTCCATTCTCTTTTAATTTTGATCCCGCCGGTTGACTGGTGTGACCATATCAAGAAAACAGATAGATTATAGTTACTATTGATAACGAAAAACGAGTAGGCGTTGCTGCATTTCAATGGCTCAAACTGAATTATTTAAAAAAATATTTACTATTGGTTTTGTAAACAGTTTTAGTCGAGAGCCCGAAACAAAAGTTTTTACTTACTCTTTTCCTAAAAAAACTAAAAGTTTTGTTTTAAAATTACGCTCTTATCACGCTTCAAGTTCTAGCAGTTTGTGTTCTGACGAACAAACTGAAATTACTGAAATATCGTGGTCATTCCGTGATATTTAAAACACCAATTTTATCACATCTGTTTTCCTTTTTATTACGTATCTGTTTTATTTGTCTACTGCAAGTCTACTGCTGATAGCATCTAATATTGAAACTTTTATTGGTCAAACAAATGGCTTTACTATCGATACATTCCTGCTAGGGAATCGTTAATTGTTACGGTACCGTACCGCTCTACCGCATATGGACCGACTTTGAGCAAATCGTCGCGGAAGCAAGAACAATTTACAGCTCTCTATTATATGTAATTCTCGGAGGCAATCGCAAAATACCAAGTGCTTCTGCAAACCAGGAATTCATATCGATATGGAGTTAACCAAAAATATTGGTGAGGTATTTTAAGTTTCCCGCCACTGTGGAGGGAAAACGGGAGCGAAAAAAGGAAAAATGGGCTCGCGCTTCTTTTTCTTTTCAATTCACTATTCTCTCACACAATCCCACACAATCCCTTTAACAGACTGACTATCGAGTGTTGATCTATTTTTTACAAGCCTGTTTCTACATTGACTGCATTGTTCATGTTCACGGGGTTCACAGTCTTTCTTCTCTCATTATTCTTTGTTTCGACACTGTTGCTTTACGTTGCTTTGCCCAGAAACGGTGTCGTTTCTGTTTAGTGCTAAAAATTCGAAATTCATTTGAATGAATAATTGTCTGTGTTTATTCACATTTCAATTTTAATTAAAAATTCGTTGCATCTAACGAATAATTAACTCATAAAAGTTGCATATTGCACAACAATAAACTTAGTTACATTTGCACATCTCATTTTTCAAATGAAAATCCCACTTAGTGGATGATGGAATCCAGGTTAACGATTAAAATTCAAGAAAGCCAGTTTGTCAGCAAAGTAAAAACCTTGATTTCCTTGTGCTCTTCAATGCGCTTACTGATTAACTTCAAATTTTCAACTCGAACCAGACTTTAGCTTTCGAGACCATATTTTCGCACCATTTGCTAGATTTCAGCATCAGCGATGAAAGACTGACGGATGGGTTGTCTTGATCCCTACAGTTTAAAAATGTCTTAAAAGATATACAAATGGAAGGAGTTTTCAACAGTTGGTGGGTTTACTTATGAGTTTGGCCGCGAGTACAAGATGATTCCTTCTGGTTGTTGACATCTGAAATTTGAAAAAAAAGCGGACAAATACGTCGATCAAAGTTTTTTCATTCAACATAGGGTGGTGGGTTAATTTACCAAATGGAATGGAGACTGGAATCCAGTCTATGACATCACTAAATTGGCCGCGTCCAATGCAAGTATCGGCCGCTACCCGAAATTCCATCGCCGATCCAGTATCACTGAAGTTGATTGCCATTCGGGTTCGGCCTGGTTTGGTCGTCTTCTGCTCCGTCCATGGCTCATTGGAATCGTCCTTCATTCGGAACTGAACCGCAAAATGACAAGGATAACCAAGGTCTTCATAGTCCCACTCGACATGGATAAATGACTGATTTTCAAGGGATTTTTCACTTTTGTCGGAATTAATCCGCAGACCGGTTGGAGGACTGGGCAATCCTTTGAGGTTGTCTTTCAATAAGTGGTCGCCTTCGTAGACAGAATAGCGGCATCCAAATTCCTCAATAAATTCTTGCGAAACTATGAAAAACTGAACTTGTTTTTCTAGATGTTGGTTCTTTTCTACATGATTGGCCAGCTCCCGGATCTTGGCCAACACTTCCTTCCGTTGGTGCGGGACTAAATGCCAAGGGAGTCCGTCTTCGTACTCAAAGACATCGTCGTCGATAATCCATAATCTAGAAAAGTCTTCCGCAAACTCCGTCATTTCTTCGACGGTTTCATTAGTCCATTCGTCCAACGGCGGTATGCTAAGCACCAGAGCGAATTTAGTATCGAAGGACTCCGCAAGAACTTGTTCCAGTTGGATTTTGCTGCCAACGAATTCGATTCTTTTCAAGGTGGACATTTTTGCAACCATTTCCAACTCGGCTTTTTTATAGTTGAGCCACCGATTCAGTTGATTAGGTCCGAAAAGCGTGTGACCCTCGACGATGTTGACTGCTATTTCAATGTCTTCGTCGTCACCGTTGACTTCTCTTGCCTCAACGACGGCTTCTTTCAAACTGTTCGTAAGAAATTTAAGGAACTCAACAATTACGTTCTTGAACTGACTGAAAATTAGACGCTCGGATTTTGGAGCTTTGTTCCGAATAGTGTCAACTTCAGCGCACACTTGTTCCAGCTCCGTCCAGATCCGACGGCAATGAATCACCAAACTCTCATCGACGTCACGGTAGTCCAATTTCTCCCCAATTATTTCGTTTGAGCTCGTAAGGACTTTTAATGGGCAAAGGATGGCTGCGATCGGTACGGCAATGTTTGATTCCATTTCAGGATTCTTGATTCCTTCGATCAGTTTAAGAAAATGTTTGTAACAATCAAATATGTCACATTCTCGAACTGCTTGGCGTTGAAGATCAGAATACAAATGGCAATTTAATCGACTCAGCAATCTTTTGTTTTTTCTGTCAAATTGTTTCTTAAATTCGATCAAATCTTGGCCGTCTTCTAATGCGTCTTCCATTTTTAAAGTTATTCTTGAAAGGTTTTCTTCCGAATGTTTTTTAGCATTTTCGACATCACTGTTGTTAATTTCTTGCTTAAAGACGCAATAAGCTTTAGCTCCGTAGACGATTCCTACAACAACATGTGTGGCGTTGCAATGTCTCCAGTCTGCCAGAATAGTTGAAGCCTTGTGCGGTAGAGATGGTAAATCCAGAAGTTCATTCCTTGACTGGGCGCAGCAAATAAGAGTTGAAGTGGCCTGCTGAGGGCTGTTGTGTATGCATGAATAGTTGCTGGCTCCTTCAAACTTGGACTCGTCTATGAGGCCGGCCATGACACCAAGTTGGAGATGCTTGTTTAGACCCATATGCTCCCACTTGTTGCTTATTGGATCAGGGCAAATCATTTTCAGTTTGAACTCGGCATTCACTTGAGTGGAAGATGCCATTTGACACTCTGAAAAAATTATTATATTTTAGTTAATAATCATACATTTTCTATTAAGTGGCCAAGAAAAACAGCAAATGTAAACACAATGCAGACTTAACTATAAACAAACCAGCATCACAGCCAACATATGTACTCATATATGTATAGGCAAATATGAAAGCCTAATACTTATTCCATAGTTTCACAAGAATTGAGAATGAAGAACAAGCCAGCTATAAGACTTCTTAGAAAAATTTACAAACAAAAATTTTCTTGATTGTTCTTAAAACCAAAACCCAGATTAAACACAAAGGAGAAATATATAGCCTATACATAATACCCGTCAATATGCTATCCGTTTTAAAGTTGTACAGGTCTCCCAATTGAAATCGACGACCAATGGCAGCTATTTCAACGAAGTGGCGTTCCACCTCGCTGTCTTTCATTTTAGATTCTGCTTGACTAACACGTCTTTAGTTAAAATAGTAGCAACTCTTATTGCTTTTGAAATTCACAATGGTTGTGTGTGTGTGGATGGGTCTCGGACGTTCCGGCCCTATACCATTCCGGCCCTACCATTCCGGCCCCATTTTGAAAAATCACAGGTAGGGCCGCAAGGGAGAGAAAATCCCTGAGAATAATTAGAATAATAGACGTTTCAGCTCTTACATTTAGGAGGGGGGCTTATTTACAGCGCATGTACATATATCATCACGCGCAGAAAATGTATGTGCAAAGATGGGACCACTTGGACAGTCTGACCCATACAGCCAAGAAAAATAAATTCATAAATTGAAAATGATCTCCTAAAACTAAATAGTAAACAGCTGGATTCGAAATATTGAAATTACGCGAATTAGTTTAACAGAAACGCCGCTTTCAGAACAGGTATCCACCGCCTTTCAATAAGAACAATATATATTTTATGTCTTAATGAGTTCAGAAGAATATATATTGATTTTTGATTTGACCCAAAACGGATTTCAAACTGCCTCTATGGTCCCAATCATGAAACCAACCCTAATAGTAAAAAATATGTAGCTCGATTGACGATTCATACTCCTCAGACCGAAGGCCTAACCGTATCCAGCTGTCATGTATAGTGGTTAAGGCGTTTGCTTCATGTTGCAAAGGTCGTGGGTTCGCTCCCAGTTTATATACCCAGTTAATAAACTCTATTTCTAGTAAATAAAAAGATGGGGCCGGAACGGTTTTCAAAAATTGGGGCCGGAAATGACACCCTTCCGGCCATACCTGTGATTTTCCATAATGGGGCCGGAATGGTAGGGCCGGAATGGTATAGGGCCGGAACGTCATAGACCCGTGTGGATGATTGAGACTGTTCACAGAAATAAGTCAAAAACACTTGGCCTTTTGATTGATTGATTGTTTTTAAAGTGCCCCTTTCGTGGAAACACTTGGCCTTCGCCTCGTCAAAATATTGCTTTTCTTCTGCAGACGACACAGCTTCTTGGCGTTCTCTGCATCGACGAACCGGACGAACTTTCCGACGTTGTATTTGTTATTTTGTTTGTTCCTTTTTCTCGTCAGCCCATGCCACATGAACCTGCATGAACTTAAAAATACCGGAGATTGCGTGATCACCGCCCCATTAGAAGAAGAGCAAAATTCTTTGAAACGAAATAAGGAAGGAATGGATTTTGGAAAACTTTAAGACATTAAAACTTTACTGTTGTGATTTGCAGCCCATGGGTCTCTATGGCATCTCACTTGAAGGCTTGGGCATGCTTTTGTCATCTCCTATCTTGGTGAATTTAACTCTCAGTGTCCGATCGGTCAGCGACGAGCTTTTTTGCAAAGCGAAAGAGAAATAATCGAGGTTTACTAAGTTATTAAGCCTTTGGAATTCTCGACCACTCACTTGACTTTTCCATATCCGTAAGCCACATCCTTCTGTCTTAATCTCAACGATATTAGATACGTTAACTAAATCTCGTTCGCCAACTAAAGACCATCTCCGTTCTTCCTTACTAGACGTTCAGTGGGGATAACTATGCCCGTTTACAGCTGGGTGCTAGTCGTATTACATACAGGACATACGGTAGTCGCTGCTCGCGATCTTCTAAATCGAACTGAAAGCTACTTTTGGTATATTTATCATTGAAATTGACTGAATTATGTTGGAAACCATCTCTTTTAACTTTATATGATGGATTTCGAACGTATTTCTCAATTAAAATGAAATATGTAATGCCTTGATTTTCCTAATATTTTCCCGGACAAACTGCGTGGGCGGGGAAAATTCCATTTGCCATATCTTGGCCATGATGCAGAAGATTTCAATTATTCAATCAAAAATTATTTCTATTGCATTTCCACATTAACCTATTAGTAAGCTAATACCATTTCTCACAAAGTTCACTGTAATTAGTTGTACATTGAAAGTATAGAAATCCCGTAAATAACCACTAAAACCTAACAACAAACACTAGTCACGTATCGTCACTTCAGTACGACTATAAATACTCTTAAAATGTATACTACGTTAAAGAGCAGGTGGGTGGATATGGTGTTCGCACATTGAAGTTAGGCTGTATCTGGCAGGGTCAGACAGAAAACACCAATGTGCGAGCCACCATTGAAGCTCTATATGGTGTTTCGAACAATGGAATTAGGCTGTATCTGGCAGGGTCAGACAGAAAACTCCAAAGTGCGAGCCACCATTTTAAATTTATTTCTCTTAATTACCCAGAGCCCGCCTCTTTGTGTCACATGACCAAAGGAACGCGGTACAACAGTGCGTTACCGCATGACAGCGGTACCGCACGAGTATACCGATTTCTATTGGTCCACCGCCGGTACGATCGCTCCTACCGATTTCGATCGGTACAGCAGTGATCTGCCGATCTTCATTGGCTGCCCTATCATCCCGACACGGACGGTGTCATATAAAAGACCCCGTCAGCAGCACGAGATCGGACGAGAGCTACACAGCTAGACGACCCATCGGACCGAAGCATTACCGCACTCTTTGTATCTTAACTTGCAGTTCTACTCTTAAAATACAGCCTTCTTGAAAACATCAATCGTGTTTCATCTCTTCATTAAATTCTCCACAACATTTGGCGAGCTCAACCCTTCGAACCAGATCTCTACTAGAACAGCCCACAGATGACCTACATCCGGATGATTTCCAAGGTAAATACCAATGCCTACCTTTTCTTTTGTACACTTAGGCGATAACCAAATCGTAGATAATTCGGAAAATACTGGAGTTAGACCCAAAAAGAAAAATAGTACAGTTGTTAGAACTAGTCCTGCACCGGAAAAACCAATTACTTTAGGAGAACTTAAATTAAGAGTCGCTAGTAAAATATTATATGATCAAGTAGAACAGCAACGGTTAATTAAAACTGGTGATCGTCGTCATTTAGAGCGTATAGAAGAGTTAGAAACTGAGATAGAAAATAATAAGAAACTTTATAATACAATAAGTATCGATTGCGAGACAGGTCGTCCAAATCCAGAAGAAACTATATTTTATTTAGTAGGAAACGATTTTTATAACCCAATTAAACCGCAAATTTTACATCCTACTTATCGATCGACACCATTTGAGCCTATTCCTGAACTTGACGAGCACGTAGAAGAGTCCGTAGACGATATCGTCCGTGGTATTTTAAGTAATTCAGCAGTCGCCTTACCTCAATCGCGACAACCAAATCCAATCGCTTTTAATATCTGTATTCCGAGAGAAGAACCTTTAACTCCAAAATTTCCGCAATTTCCGTTCTTAAACAACCCCGAGGGTTGGAATTTTAATAATATCCCAGAACGTCGTGCTAGAATAGTCAATCTTGACGAGTTACAAGATAGTCAAGAGGAAGTAACAAGCGAGGAAGAAGAAGAAGGCGAAGAAGAAGAAGCAGAAGAAGAAGAAGCAGAAGAAGAAGCAGAAGAAGAAGCAGAAGAAGAAGCGGAAGAAGAAGAAGTAGAAGAAGAGGAAGAAAGCGTAGAGGAAGAAGAAGATAACTTAGACGAAATGGGTGTCGCAACACGCGCTGTATTAGCAGAGTTAAGAGAAGCAGGTTTAGCTAACACAAGAGCGTTAGTTAGAGGAATGAGTAATTTAAGTGCTTATCAAGTACTTAAAGATATTCCAATTTTCACAGGAGAAAGTAATAGTAACGAAGTAATAGAAGAATGGTTTCATAAAGCTGAACGTATAGCTGATGCCGCAGGTTGGACACCACAACAAAAGCTAACTTTATTCCAACAAAGACTAGAGAAATCAGCCGCAAATTTTAATGACTCGTTGAGAGCTAATCAGAAAAACGATTATGCCGTATGGAAAGCAATAATTACAAATGGTCTACAAGATAGTACAACAAAAGCGATTAAGAAACAACAACTGAAACATCTGACACAAAAATCAGACGAGCGAGTTAGGGATTTTCAACGAAGACTGGAAGATAATTATAAAATAGCCTATGGTGCTACCGCAGCTAGAAGCGTAGAGCCAACCGTTGTTCAGATGCGAGACGAGCTAAAGAAAGAAATTTTCCTAAAAGGCTTGAGAAAAGATATTCAAACAGCAGTATATTCGCGAATAAATACGGAAGAGATATACGAGAATGTAGTAGCCATTGCGATAGATTGCGAAAAACTTGTAGAGCTACGTAGACTTTCAGAAAAAGACGATATTACTTCAACAGTCACTAAAATGACACGAGAGAATGAAAAGAATTCTGAAGATATTAAAGAACTAACAGAACTCGCACACACTTTGATTAAAACTAAAATCTCTCCGACTGTCGCAGGAATTGATACCGTTGATGATACAGGATTGATCGCAGCAATCAACCAATATAATAATTTAAAAACTAATTACCCGAACAACTATCAGGACAAACCTCAAGTACGCTTTAATACTAATAGAGGTCGTAGTAACAGCAGATACAATTCGAACAATTACCAAGGAAATAATTATAGAGAGACTAGACGTTGTTATAATTGCAACAGAGTAGGACACATTGCTCGACAATGTCGCAGCAGACCTTCGAATCAAAATTACAGACAAAGAAGCAAAAGCCGAGACTCCAAAACTCGTCAAGGCGAAAGAAACAACAATACCAATTAAATAAAATCAGTAGAAAAGAGCCACCATGTCCACTTTACGCATTTTTTCATATTCCGATTGTTGTAGATAAAATCAAAATTCTTGCTTTATTGGACACTGGAGCTCAAGTTAGCGTTATCTCAAGTAATCTTTTATATAAATTAGCCCCAAAGACTTATCGTAGATTAAAATGTAATGATACGGATGTTTTGCGAACCGTTAGCGGAAAAACGATGAATGTAACAGGATTATTTGAAATTAATTTTAGGATAAATGACCATAACCGTAAAATTAAGCAAATTTTTTATGTAGTACCAGATGTAACTCAACAATGTATCTTAGGTATAGATTTTATAATTAATAATGGCGTTACTTTTAATGGCGAGACAAGAGAATTAACTTATAAGGTATCAAAGAATAAATACCACTTAATTGGCAAAATTTCAAAAGAGGTAGAGAATACGCCGAAATCGATCAAGAAAGAAAGCGTATTCGACCCTGTTATAATAGAGGATGAAACTTCCAATGTATATAGAAGTGATTTGATTAAACTCTTAGCGAAAAATAGAGACATTATTGCAGCTACGATGTCAGAACTAGGACTTGCTAAAGGAGTCAAGCATGAGATTGTAACAAATGGAAAACCTGTATATACTAGTTATAGAACAGTAGCTAAAGCTTTGGAACACGTAGTCAAAGAGAATGTAGAAGAAATGCTTTTGTATGATATAATTAGACCTAGTAATAGCCCTTATAGCTCACCTGTAGTTTTAGTACCAAAGAAATCTGGTGAACGTAGATTTTGTGTAGATTATCGTAAACTAAACGCAGTCACAGTTAAAGACAAGTATCCACTTCCACGCATTGATGTAACAATTGATTATCTTTATGGAGCAAAATTCTTTTCAACACTTGATTTATTCAGTGGATATTGGCAAATAGAAATTGTAGATGAACATAAATATAAAACTGCTTTTACAACGGAAGATGGACACTACGAATTTAACCGTATGCCTTTTGGTTTAACCAATGCACCCGCAACTTTTCAACGTTTAATTAATAATGCATTGCGACCCGCTCTTAAGAAATATGCCTTAGTATACCTAGATGATATTATTATATTTTCAAAATCGATAGAAGAGCACTGGAAACACATCCAAAATGTGTTTGATCTCCTTAGAGAGAATGGTTTAAAGATTAAGCTTGAGAAATGTACCTTTTTGAAGAAGAAAGTGAATTATTTAGGACACATTGTCACAGAAAATGGTATTTTACCAGATCCGAAAAAGACCGAATCGATAAAGAAGTACCCCACTCCAAAAAACGTTGATCAATTAAGAAGTTTTCTCGGACTAGCTGGATATTATAGAAAATTTGTAAAGGATTACGCGCAGAAAGCGCATGCCCTGACGACTCTAACGCGAAAAGAAACTGAATGGAAATGGGCCCAAGAACAAGAAGATGCATTTCAGTTTCTTAAAAATTGCCTACTCACCCCACCAATCCTTCGCTATCCGAATTTTGCGCGCGAATTCATCTTACATACGGATGCCTCAGGTTACGGTGTAGGTGCAGTACTGGCACAATATCATATCGAAGATGGTATTGAACGAGAGGTAGTTATCGCGTACACCTCAAAGCACTTAAATGATACACAAGCTAGATGGAGTACAATAGAAAAAGAAGCTTACGCTATCGTTGATGCAGTAAAGACATTCTATTCCTATTTGTACGGTCGTAAATTTAAAGTGCTTACTGACCATCGACCATTACAATGGTTAATGTCAATTAAAGAGCCGACAGGGAAGTTGGCTAGATGGGCATTATTGCTGCAAGAATTTGATATCGAGATTAGTTATCGACCTGGAAAGACAAATCAAAATGCTGATTGTCTTAGCAGAATTCCGATTATAGATACCGATACTCAGATTACGTCTCCGGAGACACCCCAAGAACAGAAAGAAATGATACAGGAACAGAAACAGATACCAGTAATATGTTTTGTAACAAAGGATTTCGCAGCAGAACAAGAGACAGACAGTTATTGTAAACGAGCTCGTGATCAGGTTATCCGTGTAAATAAATTACGCGAAGAACTGTCGAAAGAAATTAAAAGCGACATAGAAGAAACAATTGAAGAAGTAATAAGAGATAGTCGCTCAGAGAGCCCGAACCGAGAATTTGATCAAGATTCTTCATCATCTGAAGACGAAACCCATAATGGAACTAAGTTTACTGAACTCTATAATGGTCTAATCGCAACACATGATGGTAGAATATTGGTCCCGTTATCCTTAAAAGAGAAAGTCTTAAAACGATTCCATAGTAGTCCGTACGCTGGACACCTAGGAATAAAAAAGACTATAGCTCGAATTCAACGTAGATTTAAGTGGCCGAAGATGAGTGAAGATATTAAGAATTATGTAAAATCTTGCGAAATTTGTGCTAAAAGAAAAGCAATAGGTAATTCAAAAGCTCCTTTAAAACCAATTCCACCTCCAGATTATGTATGGCAAACTATGGCAATGGATATTGTTGGTCCAGTAACACTGTCATCTGAACATTATTGCTATATTCTTGTTATGGAAGAATATTTAACAAAATACGTAATAGTAGCACCCATGGTAGATCAAACCGCAGAAACAGTAGCTCGAACTTTTGTAAATAATATTGTATTACAACATGGAGTGCCTGAACGTGTACTCACGGATCAAGGTTCCAATTTTCAATCAGAATTGATGGATGTTTTATATAAGCAGTATGGAATTGAAAGACTCAGAACGACAGCATACCGACCACAATGTGACGGTATGGTTGAACGTTTTAATAGAACTTTAGGCGATATGTTAGCTAGTTACGTATCTGAAAGACCAGAACGTTGGCCTATATTTTTACCATTCGCAGCATTTGCTTATAACACTTCAGTTCATGCGAGTACCGGATATACTCCTTTTTATTTAATGTATGGTAGAGAAGCACGTGAACCATCTGATATGATGCCTCCCACTAGATTAAGAACAGTAACAGACGAAAATATGATACAATCACAAATGTGGCACGATGCCATCGAATTTGTCAAAGATAAAATTAAAGAAGCCCAAGAATCTCAAAAACAATATTACGACAAAAGTACAAAACTAACTGCTTATGAGATAGGTGATAGAGTAATGTTAAAAGAAATGGCGAACGTCCCAGGCAAATTTAACATGCGCTGGGAAGGTCCTTATATTGTTACAGAAAAGAAAGGCGATGTCACGTACAAAATTCAATCGGAAGAAACTAAAAAGTTCTTAGTTGTGCACGTTGATCGAATGAAGAAATTTCATAGTCAACCTACTTTAGCAACATCTAACGAACCAATTATTACTACCGATAATAATCCTAAGGACGTAACAGAAATTCCCAAATCAGTAGAGCCCAAACGTAGAAAAAAGCGAGCAGAAAAGCAACCAATTGATAAAACACCAAATTATAACTTTAGAAGAACTATCAAACCTCCTAAACGTTACCTTGATTAAGCTGACCGCTTTTGCAGATGGATAAACTATGTATCGGGATCCTGTCATCCACTATCCTCTTCGGATTGGCATCATCTCTAAACATAACCGTCTGCGATTGCGAGAAAGCCGAGGTAATTGGACTTATGGACGTAGAACAACCTTCTTATTGTAACAAACAACATGTACCCTACCCTGTCTTAAAGCAATATCGTTTTTTCGTACGAGAAGAACCACATGCCTCATGGAAAGGCTATGTATGTAAAGCATGGATAAAACAAAAGACTATTGATGGATTTTTCTTTGGTGGTTATGACACAGTTCATACTACCGCTGTAGAAATTTTATCGGAGAATGAATGTTTGAATATGGTACAAACCCGTAACTGTGCTGGAAACAGCATGGTCGGTGAAAAAGGAACATATTCTTACACTTCTTCACCCGAAGGTGATGGAAAATGGATGCAAACCGTAGTTTATTCAGTAAAAAATTGTATCGTGCAAGAAGTAACTCTTAAAAAAGATTGCGTTACTTGCCCGATCACTTCACCTTATGGAATTTTAACAAACAAAACTGAACCCCATTACGTGATCCATAACGATGCTACAATCGTTTGGGATCCACCAAAAATTTCACTTAGAGACCAATGTGTTTTAAAAGAAATCAAAAATGGTCTTGGAACCGTAACAGATCTTAAACATAATAATTTTAAACTAGTAGATAACACAGCCCAACTTGAATATTTTTATCTTGGAAAAGAGCACACAATTTGTAACATGTCCCTTCATAAACTTAAAAATGTTGACGGTGCCTTTTTACAATTAGTACCCAAAAATTGGTCCCACGTATACAATCTTGGTAATCAACTTTGCCTAACACCAGGAATTATATATCCTGCTCCTTGCGTTAAAGTACCATCGCAAGCATTTTCTTTTAATAATGGTTATTTGGCAACAACAATGAAAGACAAATTATGTTACGCTGTCTCAAAATTTCGTATCCAAATGGCCCCTTGCGAAGATGAACCCTTAAAAATTAGATGGAATCCAGACACTTTTGAAATCAGCGGAGTTGATGGATGTTTAACAATGAATGGAAACAGTAGTGTGTCAATGCATGATTGCAATGGTGACATTAGCCAGAAATGGTTAATTGGTACACCACCCGCTCTCATTGCTGATAACTCTGAAGCCCAAACCCCTCTCCTTATCCAACATCATCAATATGTCGAAGATCAAGCAACAAAACACGACAACATACTCGAAAAAGAAATCAAAGAAATTTATTGCAACAACCTTCAAGTGCGTCGCTTCACAACAACCTTATTAGCTGAAACCAATGGTTTAATGGCCGCAATGGTGAATAATTTCCCCATTTGTCATCGCTTAAAACCAAGTGGTAACAACCTAATAATTCAAAAGTGCATACCCAAAAACATAACAGTGAGCGCTAAACAGACAAAGTGTGGTTTTGAACCATTTTTCAACAATCAAACAATTGGCCGAGACGGATATTCGTTACACCCTTTTCAAGAATGCTTTTGGAAGGATGGACTAGTCAACCTAAATGGAAAGACGTATAGTTGGAACAACAAATGGATCGAGATGCACGCAACTCACCATCTGTCTACGATACGACTTACGTCAAAATTTGCCGAATTAGCAGACAACGAATTTCGCTATCAAATGAACCATCATGACGCCTATAAAACTCAAGAATACGAACAACTCAACACAATCAACGAACTTGTAACAAGAGTCCACGAAACGAATGCCAACTCACTATCCTCGTTAGTGATGAACAAGCAGTCTGACTCTCGATTTTGGGATCTAAGCAGATGGACATCATCCCTCAAAACTTTCTTTTATGTAGCCATCGGACTAACAATCCTCATGGTCTTCACATATATCATTTCATCCTTCATGAAAGCTAGATCTATGAAATTCAAAAAGGAATTCGAATCCTTTGCTTTGCAACATCAAGAAGAACGACTGAATATTGCAACAAGAGCACGAGCTGAACTGACATAGATCAAATAGCATCATCATCAAACCGAAAATAACCCTGATCGACCATCGAACTCTTCTCACCGCCCACTACCAATCCTTTCGTATCTCATCAAAAACAAAATTTATATCATAACCCAATGCTTCAATCTCTCATCGACTTGTGAATCAGTGCTTAACAATCTTCAACATGGATATGTACGTTACATCGTGTGAACCGTTAAATGGTGATTGTCTTCTTCATGTATTTGCAAGACGTAATGATGACAAAGAACTGCCTCGACTAATAGAAGAAAACTCAGTGGATCGTCTAAATAATCGTCGTGAAACACCACTTATAGTTGCCGCTCAAAACAGTGCTGTTAGAGTCGCGAAAAAACTCATTGCAAGTAATGCCAACATCAACGCGCAAGACGCCGACGGTAATACGCCGCTACACCATGCCGTATTATCGCAATCAACCCGTTTCATCGCAATTCTTCAAGCCCAAAAAGCGAATGGAAACATTGTCAACAATAATGGTAAAACACCAATTCATTTAGCCACTGAAGTAAATGCTTCCGACTTATTGTGTGGTCTAACAAGTCGAAAAGAAACTGTAAATATCGAAATGACAAACCAAAAAGGTGAAACTGCTCTCATATGCGCTGCTAAACTCTCTTGCGTAAAAGCAATGAAAACTTTATTAGCCGCTGGCAGTAACACAAGATTTGCTGACGTGGATGGAAAAACAGCTCTTCATTGGGCATGTACAATTGGAAATCCAACTGTCATCAAATTATTGTTAAATCCTACTACAATATCTTTAAAAGACAATTTTGGCAATACCCCACTTGCTATTGCTGTTCGACATGGCTGTGAGAAAGCCATCGACATTCTTTGTCGATCTGGCGCAAGTTCTGATATACGCGACATGGACGGAAACACGCCTATTCATCTTGCTTGTAATACGAACAATATTTACATCATCAAACATTTCCTTACGCCAGAAGTAAGCCCAGCAAATCAGCCAATTAACTGGCAAGGCGAGACACCAATGCACATTGCATGTAAAAATGGACAATTGTTAGCATTAGACTGTCTCATCTACGATGGACAATTTCTTGATCCGATTGACAACCGTCAAAGAACACCCTTAATGTTAACGATCGAGAATAGTCATAACAGACTAGCCCTTGCCTTACTTGCCGCAAAAGGACCAAACAATTCAACAGTCAACGTGAACGCAAAAGATTCTTGCGGAAATACCGCATTACATTATTGTTCTCTTCACGCAAATACTTTCGTCGCTAATTTACTCATTAATTATGGTGCAAACATACACGAAGTCAATATTCTTGGTTTCACCCCATACACCATGTTAACACAATTTGGAACGATGGAAGACTCAGTCATCTATCAACAAGTATATAAACAGCATTTACAATCCAACACTGCCGAAAATGAACGTCGTAACCCTTCACCAACATACAGTGACTTTGATTTTTCACTCGACGATTTTCTATAAACTACAAAAGAAACGAACTTTATCCGAATAACGCATGAGAAACTACGAATTTTTCTCTTCTTTCTAACCTTCTATTATTATCCTATCCTTTTTTTTGATGACCCTTCTTATTATTGTAGTCGTATAAAATGTCTGTGCTATATGTATCTTTCACCCCCCCCCCCCTTTTTCCCACATGCTACTCATATTCCTTCTTGCGATCGACTCTTCGCGTCGCATCATATTACTTTACTCCTCATCAAGACTTATTCCGCGAGCATCTCATCAGTTCGCAATAGACAGCCAACAATTAAAGATGCCGAAAATACCAACACCTTACTCGCGTATTCGACGACGTGACGGTCGTCCAACCCGTCAAGTGCCTTCACCGGTAGTGCGCCTATTAAGAATTAACGAAACGGAAAACCAAACTGTTCAACCCTCTCAACAACCACGCGCAGTGTCACCGCTTCCTATAGCGAATGTTCAACAAAACATTAACAATATTCCAGTTTTAGTGCCGGCAATTCCGCCGCCTCATCCCAATTCACCGACAGAAATGGAATTGAATCGTACTGACACTACAAACATTGACAATAGTGAAGCGCAACAGCGTCCAGAAAACGCTAGTGAACAAACACAACCACAGCAAACTGACGAAGAACGCAACGAAAACCCGTCGGAAAACATTGAGCCCTTCAACCAACCCCTTTACAACGTCGAAGAATTATGTGACCGCTTTTCAAATGAGCTTGAAGCTATCCGCAATCGTTTTCAAGATGATTGCAGAGAGCTTCAATACCGTTTTTTCAAAGCTGCCGAAGGCCTACAAACCACGATTTTCGGTCCGCCGCGTAACGAACAAGACAAATAAGTCCCAAAATTTTCTTTATATCCACAAGAATACCCATTACTCTTGCATTGAATTGATTTAAACTGTCTTTTATTATCCATATTTACTCATTTTCACTTTCTATACAATTATTCTAACTTTAAAAAAAAAAAAAAAAAAAAAAAGAAGCACCTCACATACTCTTTCTTTTCATTTGGCCTACACATATGTTAGTCTATCTGTCCTTTTCTCTCTCTGTCCTTTTCTCTCTCTGTTTTTCTCTCTCCACATTTTTCTTTTCCCCTTTCTTCAATTACTTTATTGCCCTGTGTAGAACGGTCTCAGATATTCGACTCCGTTTGGTATGTAGCCTTGCTAGCCTACAATGTTATTTTAGCCGTTTTTCTTTCTTACATTGTAACCCTTCGCCTACTCAGCGGAACTTCATTTTTTTTCTCCTTTGAACTTTTCCCATTTCATTTGCCGAGTTTCAACTGTTGCGTTGAGTTCCTTTTTTCTCATCGTTCGTTACTTCGTTTAAAATGTGTGACCAAGTGCCGCCTAATGAAGTGAACCCAGTGGAAGAAGTTCAAAACAATGCGGAAGTCATCGTTGACCCGCCTCAAGCAGTGCCGGACGTTGTCAGGGATGCCCTCCCTGATATTCAACAAGCACGTGTTCCTTTCGACATGGGATATGATCCCTTCATCGACGAAGTTCGTTTTGATTCACTTGATTTCGACGAAAACATGGCTGCCTACCATCGAGCATCGCAAACCCATGCGCATCGCTTTCATGCAGGACAATATCAAATGCAGCAAAATTTTCTGCAAAGAGCCGCCTGGACGTTGGTAAGGCGGAATGGCCATCATGTGATTTACGGTCATCCCTACCGGCCTCAACAGCGCCGGAATTATCCTCGACAGCCGCAGCCTCGACAGCCGCAGCCTCGACAGCCGCAGCCACAACAGCCGCAGCCGCAACAGCCGCAGCCGCAACAACAACAGCCACAGCAGCCGCAGCCGGAGTAGCTGATCATCATGACATTTAACCACCCAAAAAAGAAGCTAAAATATTTTATAACTCATACGTAGTCTGCCATATTTTATTTTTGGCCTTAGTCTTTTTTTACTATTGTAGACATGTCACTATATTAAAGACATTTTTAGTCCGTCTCTATTCCCTTCACCATCTTTCCTTTCTTCCTTCTTTCTTCCCTCCTTTCGTATCGTAATTCTCATGTTTCGCGTAACGGCCCGGAGGGCCTCTCTTAAAAAGGGAGGTCTGTAAGGGATATATTCTCTGTCTGTGTGACGTCACCCATCGACGTCACGGGGAGCAAGCTCGACACGGGTACGGTTGCACCGACCCAGAGCCCTCCTCTCAATATGTGTGTCGTCGGGCTCCGCCCGCGACAGACAGTCGTTCGCGCTCGTCCCTCCCTCCCGGTAGGCACGTTCGTTCGTCCCTCCCTCACGGTGGGAACGTTCGTTCGTCCCTCCCTCACGATGTGCGCTCTCATTATCGCTTGCACAGCGTCCTATAAAAAGGATGCTGAGCCAGAAGCACAATGCTTTGTACTCTTCTTACACTCTTCTGATCCGGTCAATATAAAGTTATTCAACCCCTTCCAAGTGTCTACTCATTTCTCCCAAATTCTCCACTACAGACTAGTGGTAGCCTTTATACAATGTGATCCGGTGAGATCGAGAGGTAATCAAACGACAGATCACGGAGATCAAGTTCTTGATAATTGTCACATACTCCCCTAGCGCCTGTTTTCGGTTTTTTTACGGTTCAGTTCCAAAAGACTCAGAAAAACCTTAAATAGCCGGTCATAATGGAGTTTCTTTTCGCTCTTTTGAACCGTTCTCCTAAGTGCTATCGAACTCTCAATTTGCGCAGAAACTTTTGAGTTTTTTAAGCGTTCTTTCAACCGAGCTCAAAAGCTAAGTTTTAAAAATCGACCGAGCCCCCAAAGATCAGTTAAAAAAACAAAGCTCAGTTAAAAAAAACCGATAAAAAACCCTACTTAAGGCAATTTTTCAATAACTTTACAGCTAAATTGATGAATTTTTCCACTTAATTCTTGATTAAATGCACAATTTGATTAATTCAAACAATTGAAAGAGAGAGCATTATGCTACTTGTGATGAATTGCATGAAACTTTTTTCAATCGTCCATTTCCCATGTCAGAGGCCCAAGAAAACTCGCTTGAAATCAGTTCAATGTGCAAGCTAAGTTCGTTCAACGTTATGCTTTAAGAACTTAGACACTTTCTCTACGCGATGTTATATTACATGGCTCACTGATGAGCTGAAAAGCAATAGCCTCCTTTTCCAATGAATGGGTCACTGCAGTCAATGACATACTGAAGTGAAGATTCCCTATTTTAGTGTTGTGATTCCCTATCGGGCGCTATCAGGCAAAAATCACGAATCAAAATACCAATAAATAAAATTATCCTTAATGAGACGTAATAATTAGGAATTTCAAATCCTATTAGCAGGAAAGCGCATGAAACCATATATCGATATTGGTTTTAGAATTTTAGATTGTGTGAAATCTGCATCGCAGTTTTTTTAGGGTTTTTGTACGGTTTTTAGTACGCAATCATACGGCACGTGCCAACAGTTTGCCATTATTTTTGGGTGAAATTTAAACTGAAAGGGTTTTTTCACCGGAGAAAAGTCGTGAAAATGTGAGTTTTTGAACCCGTTTTTTGAACCCGTTTTTTACGGAGAACCCGTTCAAAGAACCTAAGAAAAACGGGTTTTTGAACTGAAAACAGGCGTCATCTAGCTTCTTTACGATGAAGAACTTAAAATGCATTAGCAAGCTCGAAGTTAAGTTTGAGGCAATCGATATCTGCAGGCCTAACGAAGTAAAAAGAAATGGAAGGAAAAAGGCAGGGGGAACACAACCCTCTATATGCTTTTTCGTACCCCTCCTTTCCCTTAGTTCGTAAAAAGCGTTCGTCAAATAAAAGATGAAACATGAATTTTGATCACGTAAGACTTTAATGTTGGCTATTAGGCTGCTGCAACTAAATAAATTGTCTAAATAGACCGATTTATACGAAACGACTGTTAAATAAATTGATCGTATTCGATAGTATTAACAACGGTTATCTACTTTACGGAGTATTTTTTAAATTTTACAGTTGCCAAACACGTTCGTAGTGTAGTCGAATAAAGCCAAACGCCATTAACAATGTCCCGTCAGTTGCTAATTAGTCTAAATATACGTCAAAATGTGTAAACAACCTTTCAGCGAGCCTTTCAGCTCGGTCTTAGAGTAGCCTACATCTTCCAGCCGACGGCGCCCAGAAACAAATGTAACGGCCTGTTCCGGTGAAGTCCAGTACCTTTTACTTGTTAGCAAGATTTATCAGAAGCTTCATAAGTTTGTAGTTTGTAGTTGGGCCTTCTCACCTTGGACTTCACTTATTACACATAGAAAAGCACGCGTAAAAAAGGGCACACGTGTTTCCTATTAAAGCAGATAAAAAAAAATCGTGTTGAGTTCGAGGGGTTGGCAACTCGGCCGCCAGGTGTACGAGACGCCAGAATCGGGTTCTGATTTTGGCGTCAATTTTGAAGATTCTGGCGTCAATATCAAAGATTCTGGCGTCAATTTCTAAAAACCATACGACCAGTTGATACTGGCGTAATAATTTAATGGTAATTGTAATGTAGTTTTTTTTTATAGTTTACGCTAGCATATTTGAATGTTTAAGTAGTTAAAGACGATTTCAGTAAAGCGGTAAACAGTTGTTAAACAAACTTCCTGATAAATGGTTCGAGTTCAGTTAGCACGACAGGAGAAAGACTGACAAGATTTTTAGCACAGTTGTAGTTTGGGGGAGGGACGCCACATTTACTCAAAGTTTCTTAAGGGTCAATTGAGGAATTCATTTGTCATTTACATTAAAACTTGAATCAAAAGTCAAGTTCAAACGACGCCTCATGTCGATGACGTATAAGCTCGTATTATCTCTATTGATGCCCGCCGTTGGCGTTTCCCTTTCAGACGGAAGCAGCGAAGCTACTGCCCCTAGCGATCACAATTTGCCACGTACACTATTTGGCTAACGACACAAACACAAAACTTGGATTTAACTTTTAAAAAGTTCATTAAATAATGAAGAGAAAATTTCATGAACTTAATCTGTAGGCTATAGTTGCATTTTTTATTGACATTTGGAAAATACTAATTTTGACTTGAAAGATTCTGATTCTTGAATCATTTATGGATTCTGGCGTCATTTTTAATGATTCGGGATTCTGATTCGGGATTCTAGAATCGATTCCCGGGCAAGTGTACGAGATTCTTTTGAGTTGCCAACCCCTCGGTTGAGTTTTCCATGCGATAATACATTATGTTAAGGTAAAAAGCGCAATTTTACTGTTTTCGCATGATAAAAACAATGGTAGACGACAGTGCCGACACTTGACAGTTGGAAAATAGGCCCTTGCTTGCCGGGTCAGTTCAGCAGTGACTTTTGAAAATCCTAAAACAAATAAAAAATAACGACCGAAAATGTTATTATGCAACTTAAAATGCTTGTAAAAGTTTATTCTTTCAGAAAAAGCCTTTGTTGAATTATTTCATTCAATAAAAAGTTTTCACTGAGTTTTCACGTCCACGGAATCGAACCCGAGACCCCCCGACTGAGGGCGCAGCTGTCGTTTCAACGATTTTTTTTCCGATTTGCATTTGAAAGTCTCCAAGAAATAAATGTTTATTTACATGTCTTTAAAAACTGAAAAAAGTGTGGTTTTCCAAGCCATTTGTTTCCCTGAATCTACCCAGCACCGTTTACAGGAACCTTGCTACAGCCTAACGTTTCATTTTATCCAATTAATAACCGAAGGAATTAATCGTTCAATGAGGACGCCGGGACTGCGGGCTCAGTTGCGCTGTCAAACCGCGCCTTCGTGTGCTGCCGAAACAACACACAGGGCTGGTAGTAGCCATGAATTTCAGTTCCACGTCAAGCTCTCTAACCACATAGCCATCACGGCATACATCTAAGTGAAAAAGAAAAGCTAGTCCATTGACCCGGCGCATCCTCATAGTAAGGCGGCAAAAAGGCCGTTTCAACGCATTTTTGAGCTCCGGATAATAAAAGAATAGTTGAACATTGTTCCTCAAACAATGACGAATCAAGTGCTAAAAGTCAAATTAAGCTGTTTTATTTTAGTTGAAACGCAATTAAAGTCTTTCTGCTGGGACGAATGGCTAAGCTATTTGAGTACCGTAACCGTTATACCATAAGCAACTAAATATGCGGCGATATTCATTTTTCATTCGCAAATTTCAATTCGAGCAGAGACCTCGCCAGTAAGATCTTGCCTTGAATTTATATTTTTCAATTATGACAACGATTTTTCTGCCGGGGCCCAAGGTGACAGTCGAAAACTGCTGAATCCTCATCCTCGTCCTGATCTTATCTTCTTTTCGCCCACAAACTTATTTATTTTTCAAATATCATTTGTTCACTCTGTAAGTAATGAGTGTGAAACCCTCAATGGAATTGAAACGGAAGATAAAGTGCGACGAACAGATGACAGCAGCAGGGTAAAGAAACAATATGCCAAAATGACCGCTCTTTTCTACCCTTCCTCTAGTGGGTTCCCGGTCCCCGATATTTATTTAATATTTATCCAATTTCTCTTCGTCTCTAGTGCTCGCGCCTGAACATTATTGTCTTATCATTGAAAAATGAAGGGAAAAGTATTATTTACTTATTCGTAAGGCTAGGGCAAAAGGTCAGTTCAACCAATTTTTCCCGCTATTTTTGAGCTTTGGATTAGGAAAAAGTTGTGTAATTCAGCAATGTTTCTAAAATCTGACGAATCAAGTGTGAAAAATCAAAGAAAGCTGTTTTTTTCACTTCGTTAAACTAGATTTACATAATACTAGTCACGTTTCAAGTTAAAAGTAATGTTAATAATAAAGTTAAAGTGTCCCTATAGGTACACTATTATGTCCACTACTATAGTAGTGGACATAATATGGACACACGGCATTCGACTTAATTAGACAAATTTTTTGGGAGAAAACTATTTTGGTGTGCAATATAAACCCGAATTATGTTTAAAAACAAAGTTCAAGCGTTTTCGATCGCCAAGTATTTGATTTGGGTCTATTAATCACGTTTTCAGTAAGCTTATGAGCCATTGGAGAGGGAAGAAGTTTGGTTGCTGCAACAGCATAGACATGTTTTAATTTTTACATTACTAATGACGGTGATGGCTATGTGGTTAAGGTGACGTGTGTCACCCGTCGGGAATTGGCGGTTAAAAGCGGCTTGGCACTGCTACTCGGATTCCCGATGATCTGTGAACCTAGCGGAACACAGATAATGACAGCATAGGCACAACACTGTCTATTATTTATTATTTTCGACTTTGGTTTTGATTTTCTTAACTATCGACGAGGAAGGAGCTAGGGTTATTATCGATTTATCAACTCAAAGGATAGTGCAAGGGATTCCGAGAGTTGCATTTTTTTTCCA
Source organism: Ceriodaphnia dubia (assembly GCA_022539655.2). Classification (NCBI taxonomy): domain Eukaryota; kingdom Metazoa; phylum Arthropoda; class Branchiopoda; order Diplostraca; family Daphniidae; genus Ceriodaphnia; species Ceriodaphnia dubia. Next base: position 5,008,753 of record JAKUCG020000139.1, on the reverse strand, counting down.
TTTCATTACATTCATTTCGAATTTTCCCACCTCGTATTTATTATTGAAAGGACAGGCTGCGCCCTCAGGCGGGGGGTCTCGGGTTCGACTCCCCAAATGCGAACACTTTTTATTGAATGAAATAATTCAATGAGGCTTTTATCTGAAAGAATAAACTTTCAGAAGCAATTTAAGTTGCTTAATTGCATTTTCGGTCGTTTGATTGTATTGTTTCAGGATTTTCAAAGTCCCTGCTGAGCCGACCCGGCAAACAAGGGCCTATTTTGTATTTTCCGGTATTTTCCAACTGTCAAGTGTCTATCTTCGATTGCTTTATCGTGCCAAATTGTGAGTTCTTTCAGTAATAGTGCACAATTTCAAATAATTTTTCAAAAAATTGTGAATGCATTTATTATCGGTCACTTGACTCTCAACTGTATATCTGTTACCGGGACAATGGGTTCATTACCATACTCGAAATCCAAAGAGCCCGTAATATCATGCCCCGTAGAAGGGACGACGACACGACGTGCTTAACTCATGAGTAGAATACGCTATCCAATGCGCCATCCCGGTTACGTAGTTGTATTGATTCTAATTATACATTTGAGTTTAATGTATAGGTAATAAGCCATTTAGTCCTTCACACCCATGATGGAGTGTCAGTGTGTGTCTGAGAAGTTATTCAATTATTTCTGAAAAATTTTATAGCCTATTTTACTGAACTTGACTTGAAATGTGTTTGTAAATAGTTTGAAAAACTACCCTAGGGTAAATCATGTGACTTCTATCAGTACCAGGCTCATCTGACTTTATGTTTATAGGTTCTTTTACTACTTTCAGTGTTTGTGGTGTCATCCTGTCTAATGTTAATCGCTTTATCATGCTGGTATAGCACACAGTTCTTTCAGTAATATTGACATTTTCTCTAATGTTATGTGTTAACTCACATTAACCTAAAACATTATTATGATTTAATAGGAAAGACGTGAAGTCCAAAAGTACGTGAGAAGGGCAAACTGACAACTGTTGAGCTTTTGACAAGTTTGGCTAATAGTTGCTGATTGAGGATGAGAAGCATCTATTCTTTGTTGACTTACCGTGGCACATCCCTGATATTTTTCAGAACTTCTCAGCTTTTTCACCCATTATATAACAAGTGGTAATGCAAGTGTGGTGATTATCAATTTCAGATTTTTACATTGTATTTTTATTTGAAAGAAAAAGATCACCATATTCACTTAGCACCCCTTTTCAGATGTAATAATTTTCCCTTTGTTTTGCCAGTTAAATGTGAAACAATTAGTACACTACATGGGTTTATTGTGTTTACCAAGTAAGCTAGATACTTCTGTGAAACTTAAAAAAAGCTTAAATGTCACCTCACGAACGTGTTTGGCAACTGTAAAAAAAATACTCGATGTAATATGGAAAACCGTTATTAGTATCGAATCCGCTCGATTTATTCAGTCGTTTTGTCGGGCGAAGCGATCGGTCTGAAGCTAAAATTTTTTTTTACTGAGCGACTTCCTACTTGAGGCGCGTTATGGTTTTTTTTTAACCCTCTTTCGATGAGTTCTTCTCCCGAGTATGGTTCCCGAATTTTCGTTCAAGGTGAGGCTCTACCTCCAGCGCTCGCTCGCCGTTATATCCAAACTACGTTCCAGTTTGATAAGTTTGGCCGTAGCTTTAAATTTGTTAGAAAAGAAACAGGAGAGAAAAATGATTGGCCTGAGAAAGAGTATATCTTTAGCCTGGGCCGACTGGAACCCGCGCTTTTATACTCGCAGTATACGAGATGACCATATATTTAGGCGATGCGCTATCCACCTCGGAGGCTCGGACCGATTAGCAGTGAGTAAAGATTTTCCAATTAATTGTATTTTTCACAAAACCAGCACAAAGCATCAAAAAACGGAGAACGTTACGAAAAGCATTAACCAAATTCAAGATTAGAGAGAAGGCTAAAAATGTTGGGGGGTGAATGGAAATTTCCGGCGCCAAACCAACACGAAGTTCTAAACAATCATTCATAAAATTCGCGTTCGGTTATTGACAAAGCTCCGTCGTACTAGTCGTGTCTTTCTTTCTTTTCTTGCTGCCGAATGCGAAGAAGTTTTTGATATTATTACCTCCCATTTTCTTTGCATTTTCTTTCAAATTTACTGGTTTATTTCCGTCCGAAGGATTCTGTGGTGTTTGAGGTTTATTCTGTTTCGGTTCTCTGGGATTTAGGAATCCAAAATCTAACGTGAACTTTTTTGATTTTTCAGTTTTTGGTGACTGATTTTGGTCATGCTGTCTCTGCTTTAATGAGGAATCCGTAAAATTAGTCGCATTTTGAGAGGGATCAAATTGATTCGGCTCATTTTTCTGTTGAGAGTCAGAGATTATATTGGTCATTTTTGCAAATGGATTTTGCAAGTTTACCTGTTGTTGAAAGGCATCATCAGTCAAATTTTCCGACTCGGAATCCGCATCCTGATGTACCAGCTCATTTATTTCTTTATCGAGCTTTTCGCCCCGACTGCTTAGAATGCATCGCATCGCGAAGAACAGATCAACCATAGCCGTTTCTGGTTGCGAGGAATCGGAAGAAACGCATTTACTTTCGGTGGGTTCCAACAATGAACTCAAGTCATCGAGTTGTTGAATCATTTGAAGTCGGTGATCCATTAAACCGGAACTGAAAAAGGATTGCATGGTGGAGCATAGACCATTAATATGGGCGACGTAAACATTTGACTTCGGAAATATATGGCGAGGAAAATCGAACAGATATGATGCCGGATCTAATACGTTTGAAATAGTAACTGGATACTGCTTGGTTTCCTTGCAACAAGATAGATCAGCAGAGTCATCAGATAGTAGAGTTATTACTTGATCCTGATCATTATCTTGGAGTAATGAACAAGTATTGTCAGCCGGATCAAGAACTAGAGGAGTCGTACTAAGTATATTTTCCAGGTCTGATGCATCTTCATACTCTCGGCCATTTGGGGTTTCTATTATTATTACTTTAGCTGCCCATCCCATAAACAGAAGGAACATTCGACTTGCAAATTTTACACCCTTCTCGGCGATAATCTTCAGTTTTCCTTTCGTCTTAACAGAAAGAGGTGGATCGAGTAGATGTTCCGAATGAAATGATGTGAAATCTTGGTTTGAGGCGAGGTTCGAGGGACCAGTCCAATCGGTCGGATCATTTGAAGCTTTCTTATTAGCATTCTTGAAATAAGCTTTCTTTGAATTCAGATTACATTTTTGGGGCGACGGAGATGGAGTCGATGGCTTGTGTTTAAATGATGAAGTAGCATCATTATCAAGCTTCAGATCAATTGACTTGAGAGACATGGCGCTTGACTTTTGCAACCTGGCAAAGGCTTTGGCCCGTCTCCTCAATAGTTGAACGCGAAGAGACCGTCGTTTTCTTCTACGTTGAACAGGTTTATTGTGATTTTGAGTTTGGATCGTCATTTTTATTTTAGTAAAAAGATGCACTATATGCTAGAAAACAGTCCCAAAGGATATAAGGAAGTCCCACCTATATAGGTTTCCAAGTGACCTTTTCTTCTGTTTTTCTTTTATTAAATGAATGTTTATACTAAAAGCATAACTATTCTTATATGAAGAAGTGAAATATTGTTTAAACTACAATGTTCAATTGATTAAACCTGCAAGTTAGGAGAATTTTGGTTAGTTTATTCAATTTTATGAAGCCATAAATACATTATTATCACGTCCGCCGCTTACCGTCGCCGCAATCCATTTTTCTATGGTAGACCATAATAACAAGCTCGCAAGAGGTATATTAATACCAGAATTAATACCCAATCTGATATTTTAATACCGTGAAAAAATTTTAAAATACTATTTCAAGAGACTTTATAAATAAAAATTTCGAATCAAAGTCTAATTTCTAATTTGTTATAGAATTCTTGGCTACTATAAAAGGGCAACAAAATTAGTCATCGCTATTCCTGGACGTTCTTATTTTTCTATTTCAAAACAGGAAAATAGAACATTTTCAAATCTTGTTGAATGTACCTATTACTTTCAGATAAGCCTACTATAATTAAGTCTTATGACATCAGTCAATTAGGTGAATGAACACGTTGCATGTGAAGTTTTCAAAACAAAAACAAAACGATCCTAAATAGCAGACGACGACTTTAGCGATTCGGCGTAACAGCGTAACTCGTAAGCCTCTGGCTAACCTACCCTGGTAGGTTTGGGTGCAGACGTCAATGGGATCACCGTCTATGCTTCATCGTCTTTGGCCATCTGCGACATGCATGTTCAACTCGATTTCTGAACTTTTTCGACTGAATTTTTCAATGGTCCGTCTACTAGGTGCCGATCCCGGCGGATCGATCGAGTTTATGAACGAGCGCACCACCATGCCAATATGATCATCGACGGCGAAATCCAACGCATGGCCTTGCCCTTCATTCAGGACATTTACAGGCAGATGTTGAAACGACTCAATAAGGCCGAGGGCATTGTTGCCCAGGAAAAGTCTACTTGGATTTGAATCTGAGAATCTCTCCCTGTCCTCCGAAAATACTCCCTTTAATAGGAAACATTCTAGAATAGCCTACTCGCTCGCAATTCATTAAGCTCAATTTCAACTTTTTAAAATCCCTCAAAGGAGCCTGCTATCAGATTCCGATAACCAAATTAGTACAAAATGAAAGTGATTTAATTCGTTCTCACTGACCCAGCGCGAAATGGCATGTAATGAGTTGTCGCATGGCAACAACTGGATGACTCACCTGGTTTGAATTCAAACATTTGTTTTGTTGGGATATTGGAGGGTACTATATAGACGAAATGCCGTGTAACGGCAAAAAAAAAGTATGTTACGAGTTTACGCACAATTATTTTTGATATTCTTCGGCTGCTGAATTTATTCATCAGCTTGTACCAGCTTGTACTTGCTTGTACTCATAGGAATCTGTTTATTTGTTTTCTGTTCATACTGTTTTGAACAGTTCGTTAGGAAATCTCGTTTAACAGCTCCATTATTTCCTATACATTTACTTATAAGGAAATTTATCACCCGTTTGGTTTTAATTGTTCCTCTCTCCAAATGATTTTTTCCCGTGTTTTCCGCACTATTTCGTGAAACCGGTATCGTTGCATTATAAAAGCAGACGAAAAATGTCCGTCATCCAACTCATCCAACGTGTGTCGCGTCTTTATTTGAAAATAACGATATTTTTTTAATACAAAAAGTTTAGTTCAGCCGTGCCCAAAAATCCTGTCGTTATCGAAAGGAAACATGAATCGTCGATTTCTGTTAATAATGACAACAAGACCATAGAGCATTTGGAACGACTTTCACTCGTCGATTTCGCCAACCGTGAAGGCAATGGCATTAGCCGGCTAGAAGAGGCCATTCGATTTACTGGTCAAATCCACTTCATGGTCGATACACAACGAATGTCGAACCCTTGAAAAACGTCCTACAGGAAGAGAGTATTCAAGGTAGGGAAGACTGTTTGCAGAAGGGAACATCAGGGAAGAGATTTTGGCCAACATCCCCCTGCCAGACAAAGAATTCTCGTACAAAAAGTAGATGGTGAATTTCATAAACGTTGTAGACCTTTGTGTGAAGCATGAAATCCTAAGTCCAAATTCTCTTTTCTTGGTGAAGCAGTGCAGAAGAGACTCAAGCAAGGTTTGTGACTAGAGTGGTTTGCCAGCAGTGCGACTTGAAACTCAAACTCACTATTTGTCAATAGCTACTGTAGTAGATTAAATATAGAACTTGTACATTTGTTATTCTTGAATGCTGAAGGACTCATGGGATCAGGCAGCTCCATAACGTCAGCCAGCTCAATGTGTATTTAAAAAATCATGCATCAAACATGTTGAAGACTTGAAGATTGTGACAGATTTGATTGAAGCTCTCCACAGACTCAACTGAACCTGTGTCACAGGATAGACGAATTCACCCGGCTGCAGAAAACGAAGACGTTGCTGGTAGAAATCGTACCTTCAACAACCTGTACTTTTCAACAGTGTCGCCGTAGAGGATTCGCACAACCCTTTCGTGGAACAAAAAATTGTATTTGGCTCTTCAGCAGTCCTCGGTTCGGAACCCTTTGAAGTGATAAGGATATACAAACCCGACGTCTTTGATGACATGCAGGTTTCTATAAATTCAAACATTGGTTCTCATTAATAATTTAACATTTCTTTTTGTATTTTCCAGCTGGCCGGCGATAGTAAAAAGTCTCTAATGGTCAAATTCCAGCGCAAATCTGCCTGGCCGTGTTTAATTACCTTGACGCAACTTAGATCGGAGCTGGCCGTCTGCTTCTTTCTCACCGACACTCGAAACAAGGCGTAATTAGTGTGATGTAGTATAAAGAGAAGAATTATGAATTGTAATTTGATTTGGGTTTTTAGGCTCATGTCCCTCGAACTCATACAGTCCTGCTACTTACCGCTTCCTGGGCGACGGCCTATGCAGTGCGACGCTAGAGGATTGCCTTGTTCGATTATCTTGTCGGACTCTAGGCTAAAACAAGGTATTTGTGGCCTTCGATCGAGAGATACCACTTTGCAGGTAACTATTATCTAATAGCTAAGAAAGTTTGCGATTCCTAAAACGATTGACTCTTTGGTCATTGCAGGAGCAAGTTTACGTGCGTGACGTGGTAGAAAGACTTAAAAGATTTCTTGTCCAATAGTCAATCGACAACGCGTTGGTAATAAATTTTTGAAGGTTCTATTCAGCCTACTAAGTTTTATTTCATCAAAGCAAAATAAAGGAAAAACGTCTTTTCTGGGTGTAATTGCCTATATTGATGGTTATTGGTTCACTGCAAAATTGTAAATATTTTCACACAAATTTGAACTTTTGATGACTACAATTTAGCATTGAGTAGCGAGAAAAAATTGGAGGAAATTACGGCTCGAATAACCGTAATTGGGAAACGATTGACGTGACATCAACAGACAGATGGCCACGTTGGTGAAATCTTGAATAGGTTGAGATGATTGATTTCCCGGTCTGCTGAGTCGCTGAAGCAACACACTTCATTTTTAGGAACATTCACATTGACCAACATCACAGACACAATCGGTTCGACTCAACTGATCGGGGCATCGGGAGGTAACTGTAATGTGTACTGGAACAAACAGAAGTGAACACACTTGACACCGACAAAAACTGCGCGTCTAATGGTGACGACCAGTGCATTGGAACTTTTTTAAAAAAGGTAAAAGTTCCAGTTCCGATCCAGGAACTTGAACGGAGCGGATCGAACGGGCTTAGTTTTCTTTATGGATCTCGTCACTCTTCGTCACTGACGACATACACAGGAAAGAGGGTTATCGTCATAGTCAATCGTCACTACCGAGAAGCGGAGAAGTTGAACAATTTCACGGACTTCGTGTTCCGGGTAACGATCGAGGAGTAAAGAACGCGCATTGCCAATTATGCCATGGGTTGACTTAACATTCTTGTCTATTCCATGTTGAACCAATAATTGAACTAGATTCAACAGGTTCTCTTTCGGATGTTTCCAACATAAGAAATGGAGAGCATGAAATCCACCATATTCCACGCCATTGTCGATGTAGTTTCCCGTTTTGCTGTTGACATCAATGCCTTTTTCAATCAACAGCCGGACAATGTCGATCAAGTTTTCTTTCTCGTAAAATCGACATAATAAATGAAGTGCATTCCATCCGTGTTGATCTTTGCCGTTGACATCGATGCCATTTTCAACCAATAGTCGGACGATGTCGATCGAGTTAATTTTGGGGTAATATTCACACAATAAATGAAGTGCGTTCGTTCCTTTGTTGGTTTTGCAGTGGACATCGATGCCATTTTCAATTAAGAGTCGGACAATGTCGATCAAGTTTTCTTTGCCGTAATAGTGACACAATAAATGAAGCGCGTACCATCCGTTATTGTCTTTGCAGTTGACATCCACGCCACATTCGACTAGGAGACGAACAAAGTCAATCAGATTGTCCTCTTGATACTTCCTACACAAGAAAATGAGCGCGTTTTGGTATGTGCTGTCCATCTGAACGTTGTAATCGTTCCGTCCTTGTTTCGCGATCATCTGGTTTATCACATTCATAAATGGATTTCTTTCTCTAAGAAACGGTTGACATAAAGCACGTAGGGTGTCATTCCTTTTAACACACAGAGTCCCTCTCTTGTAAACAACAATCGATGATCCAGGTGACGTTTGCTGATTTTCATCAAATAAGGTTGTGACGGCAAAGACCCTACTACTGTCGCCAATGTGAGATTGAATTGAGTTAACGAAAATGATCACTTCTCGTTCCAACTTCTCCAAAAATAATTCGTCCTCGTACCAGCTGGTTGTACCGTGTCTTGGAGTGATACTGCTGCCTGGGGCCGTCTCTTTCATCATGTTGCTGACTGAAACCCTTCTGATTTTTCATCCGATCCAGAAACAAGTCCGATGAGCGTCCCAGTATTGTAAAGACAAAGTGAAAGGCGTAACTTACAGATGCCTTAAACATTTGTTCTTGTAGTTTCATCGCATCAGGAAATACGAGAACTCGTTCCGGCGGGCAATCTTTTGAGATAGCGGCAGTTAACGGCTCAATAAACCTCATCTTCAACGTAAGGAGCTCCCTGTGTTTGTCTGTCAGCCACTGATCGAGGCGGGTGGGATTGTAAGGAAAATTGGGATCACTTATACTATCCAACAGTTGTGTCAAAGTAAGTGACAGATTCTTGGCGGCCACTGCGGATGTCGACGAGAAATTTCTTTAACTTGATGTTGATCTCATCACGAAAACTGTCGAGGTAACCCTTGAAATCCTCTAGTTTTCTACGAAAAGGAATAAGCTTCGATACCAGCTGGTCGTTGAGCAGATTGTTGGCATTTTCTTCCAGTAAGTCGTAGTCTTCTGCGAGTTGAACGAATTTGGACGCCAATGGATCGCTGATTTCATGTTGAAGAGTTGGCACGTCTCTGGTTATCCCTGGTAGCATCACCAGCGGGTGCAGTAAAATCTGACAAGGGACGCCTTCGGTCGATTGAGACAAGCTTTGCATTACTATTCTAGCAAATTCGATGGCTTCTTTATACGCCTTCGGGGGCCTACTGTTAGTTGGTAGGTGAAAATCACTTTTAAATGTGCATTCGATATCTGATCCATCGCCAATTACTGTGTTTGGGAAATCTCCATCGCCCCCAATAGCTAAACCATTCAGCAATTTGACCAGTTTTTCTCCACAAGAATTCAACTGGCCATTGACTGTCGATTCACTATCCTCCTTTTCAATTCTCTTGCTGAATGTAAATGTGACGTCGGCCCCGTACTGAATTTCGGTGACGATGTGAGTCGCCATGTTGTTGCGTACAGTGTTTGCCTCCTCAAGATAACCAATGCTGCCTTTTGTCAAGTGACCCATTGTCAACGATTTGACCTCGGTGCGATAATGGAGTCTGACGTGAACGCTCAATCGAGGATAATTGCTTTTACTCTTGTTCAAGTAGTTCGCCGATCCATTGACATCGATTAATCCGCACATGATGCCCATTTTGAACGACCCGCAAATTTTGAGCTGACTGAATTTTTCACTTAATCTATCCGACGCGATTAAATCGCATTCTGTGTACTTGTTTACTACAGTTTTGACCGATGACAAATCTCCCTCACTCAAAAAATTGAAGCCTGAATAAAATTTATACAAAGGTCAAAATTATTATAGGATTAGAGCAACTCTAAATGATGACTATGTTCGCTCTGAAAGCGTATACATACTTGGAACGATTGTGTCGGTCCTTGCATCATACAGAGTTCCCAGGTCGAAATGACGACCTAACGCAGGGATTTCGAACACTTGTTTACCAGCGTCAGTACTCGACATTTTCACAGTGGACAATGTAGTGACGATAGTCCACAGAGACGAGAAATATTTCCAAGGAGCAATTCAGTCGGCGATTGTTTTCACACGAGAGAAGAGGGTCACGCTGTTAAGCTGCCACTAGGCTTTGTATTGCAGCATATGCAATAGAATAAGGAAAGTGTGATGCCTAATATAATACAGAAACACAGTTAGAAAAGAGGCATGTAACAACAGAACCATACTTATAGTACCTTGGGTGGATGGAATGAATAACTAAGCCACCAAGGCCAAATCAGGCACTATAAAACAGGGAACAAACCTATAACGAGGAAGGATTAATAAGAGAACACACAACTTCATGACATGAGAGCAATACCTCAAGAGTCAAGAGTAAAGAGAAGGGAAAGATAGTTGTTTTAGGTGGCACACACAAACCACAGCACAGGTATAGCACCTGTCATAGAGAGAGGATAAGTTAGAGAGGGGTACAGAACAATAAAGTTGGAACATTGGAACCTTGGAGAAAGAGAGAATGAATATTGGGACACACGTGACAGGCTGAGCTTGCACTCATGAAGACACAATCACTGCTGCATGCATACAGACACAGACCAAGATTAACATGGATAAAACACACACAAATGCTAGAAAATATGTTGTCCAGAACTCAGGAGTGACGAGTGGGAACACTCATGTATAAAGGTTAAACTGTTATAGAGACAAAAGGAGAGCACGAAGTGGCCGACGAAACTCACGATGTCACAAAACATTTGTGATGGCCTATGGCTATGGGTGTGTCTTTAAAAACAAAAATCCTTGTCAGGTTGCCATACTTATTCATTTGATCCTCATTAATCTTCGCTAAAATCAGAGTTCAGAGTCATAGAAATTTATGTACTTATTTTTTTAATTTATGTTTTGGGGCAGGATTGGTTCTCTTGACATACCATGGTATGCCATGGTACCTATTTGGCAAGAGAACATTCTGACCCAAAATTATTTTTTATTTTTGGGGCCGGAACGTCACCGCTTCAAGTTACCCCGAGTCATGCTTCAAGTTAAACAAAATACGTAGCCTGTTTATTGATTTAATTCCACAGCGCATATTTGATAGCAAACGACAGGACAGTTCCATATGAAAATGTTTACGAGAAAAAAAGTTCTGAGCATGATGGTTAACTTCCCAACAGAAATATGGTCCAGCTAGCTTTCTTTTCATTTATTTGAAGTGGCTTGAACATTAATATATCCCTAGTTTTGAAGAAGAATCACCATATAGGTAACCACAGCACCCGCCATCTTATAATTTTAAAAATAAAAAATAATTAGAACAAATAATCCATACCAATCGGGTAATTAGTTGTTATTGCCAACAACGAAAAAGCAACATAATATATTGTAGCTATTTACTGCTGGAATTAATTGCTTGCCAACGACAAAAAGTCCAATAGCCGACAGCCGTATTCGATCCTCGTTAATTTGCATCAAAAAAGACATAAACTAGCAATTAAATACATTTTTATTAATAAAATAGCCCAGGCGCAATTTGTTCCTATTAAGAATGGATACGATTCCGGTGCCTCCGTCAAACGTACCGAAATTGTTTCGGAAAATTTGTTGGTAGAATGAGACATTTCTAATACTTTTTCTCGAAGAAGACGAACCTGGTAAAATCATACCATTTTACCTTTAAGCATAAGAGAGATAATTAAACCGTAGCTATAAAATTGCCCTCACCTGGCGTACGAGTAAGTCAGCACCTGAGAGAACGAAAAATATTGTAAGGGAGTCCTCGACGAATAAAACAATAAACATCCAGTTGAAGTCTCTTAAAACGACGGAAGAATTCGTCACACTTAAAATAAAACCGAAGGCTGCGACTACAACGGATACGAGTTTCGTGGTCAAAATCAATAAGACTGGAACGGCATAAATGTAATTCAATTCAGATGAAGCTTGACATATGTCATTAAATATTTGCTTGTAACATCTCAGCGCCTCCATTTTGTGTTGCCTTTCAGTCGATAAAGAAAACCGTTTCTAATATTAGTTACAATTGATCAACACACAATAAACAGCCTATGACGTATTTTATTAGGAAAATATGTATAGCCACCCATCGTATGGAGCAATTCGCAATTGCGTTGTTAAACTCATCCGCTCACCCGCGGCCTTTGTCATTCCAACTAGCAAGGACTGTGCATACTGAGCGAGAATGAAGTAACACAAATATATCATCAAAAACGTACTTTCAAGCATCAAAGCTGTTATTATAATGCCGAAGAAAACAGGAACCAAATAAACTGTATACAGTGACATGACATTGGGAAGATAATGTTGGTAAACTGGAATCATCGAAAACGCCGCAACTGTAGTCTGTGTGAAAATGTTGGAAAATTTGGTTAATAGCCTAATAGTTGCTTTATATGTGTACGCGGCGTTTTATAATCATAATTCGATCTCTAAGTGATTTATATGCAGAGAATAACTTGAATTTCAGATGTATGAGCATGTAGGCCTATACATCTACCGGTGCCCAGCGCCCGTGGGTACCGGTCAACAAAATATTAGGTGGTTTAATAATAATAATAAAGATAATATTAGAGTAGGTCTATACTAACCCCTGTCACCGCAAGAGTTATACCTATGGCAATCCGTTTCGTAATACTGAAATACTTTTGCTCAACACAAAGCATTTCTATACAAGCTTCGATTTTCTGCATTAAATTCACTACATTTCTCAGTCGTTGGTAGTGCCGAAAAACAATCCATCGAGCAACTACTAACTGGGACAGAAGACCCGCCATATTTACACCCGCCATGATGGTGATGGTAATGGGTAAGCTTTTGTCAATGGACAAGTCTTTCAGAAGTTGCCCTGACACCAAGCTTAACACTAAAAGAAACGATAGATGCAACGCAGCCACCATTAAAAACCACCAAGTAGTAAAATTCTTAAACGAGAAACTGAATTTTGCAAACTTCTTGGTCTCCGAATCGAATTCCATCGTAAAAGGAATCATGCCACTGGCTTGGCAGAAGCTGATGAATGGACGTAACTGTACGAAAGCCGACATTTTAGGCGAGAATCATCGTTAACTCATGCCACACTGACACAAGACCCAGTGTATTCTCATCTGAGCTTGTTCGGTTTGTGTTAGAGTATATATATGGCATAAAATAGTAGGCTATGGTGTTTTGTTTTTGTTAGAATATATGATGGTAACCATGGAGTCTTAAAACGTGTTACAATAATAAAGGAGTGTCACTTTTGAGATATGATCTCCGTAAATCAACAAGAAACTTAACAATTAATACATAGCATATACAATTAGGCTAATTCTAATAGTCATGTCGCCTTAGCAATATCCACGTCAATTCATAATTTTGGAGAAGATCGAGCAACCATGCTTTCTAAGAAATAGCGATCTCCTCCCGCGCGCTTTCGGCCCTTCGTTTGACGAGACATCGCGCGTGTCTAAGTAGAAACAAACAAGCAAACAACGGTTTAAAAATAAAAAATAAAAATCCGTCCTTTTTATTCACCTTAGTTCGTCCTATTTTAAAATTTCAGAGTTCATCAAAATTCAAATTCGTGAGGAGTCCAAGTTAGGACTCGCATCTCGCGCGTTAATATAGTTAATCCCGCCGGGCTATATGAGCACTTTACCCGTTCTTGTTTAAAATCTTCCATTGGATGACATAATTAAATGAAAAAGAAAAAAGTGCTTATATTTTTAAAATCTAATTCTGCACAATTACGCGGCACACTCCTGTTTTCGTTTTCCCTGAGCACCAGTGTATCAACAATGATCGGACGCCAGCGTAATTCAGTCACGAGCACGGAAACAAAAAATTTTATAAGTGAACTGAAAAGGAGGATTAATGGCAAGAAAAGAGTGCTAGGAGCTACCGTTCAGAACTTTTCGTTTGTTGTCTGTTTGCAATCATAGTTTATATACTTCAACTATCGGTGGAACTCCCGCTTATGCCGTTTCCCATTGGCAGATTTTTGCTAGAAATTTCGTATATATTCTCAAACATTCCAAAAAGTCATTCCATTGGGCAAATATCCCAAGTGGAGTTAAATCAGGGATGGATTTTTGAAGTCATATGCCCATAAATCTCAATCCACCTTTTGGGCAGGATTGAGATTATGATTTATAGTTTTTGATTTTCAAGGGAGAGCATTGAGAGTCGGAGCCGACGTCTTTTACATGGCTGAATGGGAAGGCAATTTTTCCCCGTTAACACGAGTTCCGACTTCAATACTTCATTTATCATAATAAAGGTGGCTTCGTCTATAATTATATAGAAAAAATTGAAGTTTAGCTTAAAAATTGACGGTTAACAGGAGTACCGGACGACGGATACCGTTTCATTGGGCAGACTATATATAGCTAATTAATTGCGAGATTTTTTAGTGAATATTTAAAAACTTTCAAATATTTGCGTATTAAAATTCTGCCAATGAAAAACGGCGCTACACTAGACTAATCGCCTACTACTGTAGGCTGTGCACGAGAACCCGACCGCCCCGTGACCGTCTATTTTATTTGAAGCTCCATGGAGATTATTTTATGATCTATCGTCACAATTGACTAACTGAATATTCCTAAAGCATACTATATGACCAATTTTGTGTAACCTAATCATTTCGAAACTAATAAACCTAAAAGTAGAAGATCTGTTCTTTTATCTCCGAGCCTACTTGCCACATTTGTTGCTTTGTATATTCTACATTCTATAGGATCTTGGATGGGTGTATTTTCGGTGCACACATCTCCGAAGAACTCTGTGTACACGAAACACGAGTGAACAATTTTCGAAACACAAATACAGGTTTTACAAAACCGTCAAGGCTAGCTGAAAGAAAAAGTAACAAAATGGAAAGCAGTACCATGAACTGTGAAGAATAGGAGCTTTGAGAGCAAGGAAGCGATGGCTAGAAACTTAACATTTCTTTCTCCAATCTTTTTTTTCCCACGTTATGTGCTCAGCAAGATAGTCAATTACCATCTGCGGGCAGTACGTTTTCGCTTGGGATAGCGGAACAACATCGATAGTCTCACTGGACTTCCTGATAAATGTAGAAAAAAAAAATAATGTAAAATCGAATGCAATCGAGGTTTAAATACGACACAAGCCCATTTTCAGTTCCTTATGTCTACTTAAGACCTATTCTCACTTTAGCTTAAATTGATGGTTTAATAGATACAGCCAATCATGTGTCTTCTTTTAAGAGTTAAATGGTAATTAGGCGCAAATGGGAATAAGGCTTTACTCTTATTTACAAAAAAATGAAACTTATTGGCCTTAACTGAAAAAAACATCAGTTACGGCTCAATCCTGAGTTATATTTTTCAAAGTATGTGTTCGTAAAATTTCCCTTGCTGGGCACGCACGAATTATGCGTTTATCTAAACGGCCTTAATGATCTTTAAGAAACTTACCATTTAATACGAAACAGAATTTCTCCTTTGCAGTCGGATGTACCTAGAATAGCTTCGGGCTCTAATCGCCGTTCGAAACCTGTTGGCAAGTTTCCCTAAAAGTAAAATAATTTTACAAGTTATTCCGTGAACCGTTCGGCGTTGAATAGTTTTGAGCTTTACAAAATACAAAAAAAAGATGACAAACCTTTGTAGTCTCCATCACACTGATGCTGATATTTTGGATATTCGACATTTTAGTTGGCAGCGAAAACCGCATCTTCTTCTCCTTTTTCTTGCAGTCTTCTTCGTCAATCGATTTATTGTATCGAGTTTCATCGTTCAAAGACCAACGCTTTTTGGCGATTTTTTTCTCGATTTCATTCCTTTTTCCTTCTTGAACTCTTTCGCTTTTGTTCTCAAATTCAGCAATTAAATTCGGACATTCCAAATTTTCCTCTGGTTCCCAGGTGTTTTCATTTTCGTCATAACCTTTCCACTTGAGCAGGTATTCTACTTTTCCCTTTTTTAGCCTGAAATTTAAAAGAGAATTGCATGTAAGTGAAATCTCACTTGACTACAATTCATGCAGAAAGTAACTGTCAGGAAAAAACACAAGTAAAACCCCTGCATAAAAGCAGAGCTCAAACCAGAAAGTAAATTGCTGTTTGCTAATAATAATAGCATCTTCCTCAATCGTTTGCATAAACTTGGTGACATTACCGTAAATATTGTCACGTTCTGTACATTTCCTATTCCTTTTTCTTCCCTTTAACCTTAACGTAGTGAAGACGTCCTATAACTTATCGGAATTCCCTTAATAGCAGTTTGTGTTGGGACACTATTAAGTAGGGGTTACACGCAGTGAGGACTCGGATGTGCGCGTATAAAATAGCTACCAAAGAGTCGGTGTCGGGTTGGCTTTTACGTGGTGTAACGAAGACAGCGGTAAGCGAGTGATACCCGAATACTCGTGACACTAAAACCACTAGATAGACTTGGATGGTAAAAAATAAACTCACCTTTTATTGATCACCTTCTCAACTATGTACGCTTTCTCTGTACTTTTTCCTCTTTTGGCTGCAGAAGCTGTTCGTGATTCCTTTTCGTATTTTTTGACGCGTCGCACCGGCCGCATGATGGAGGATATTGAAAGTTTTGTTCTTTAAGGAATAAAAATGGGTTATTATTTATTACATGCATCACAATCGGAAATCAATAAACAGTAACAATAGGCGCTGTCTCCCTGAGTGGGATAAGGGTTAGAAAAATCATTTGTATACCACGATTAATGTACACAAACACCAAAATATTTGAGAGCGTTTAGAACTCGCAACTCCAAAGATAATAAGGCCGAGGGGGGTCGCAACTCTTTTGGGTGTACGAGATTTTGGAATCAATTGGAATCAATTTACATGGAGCCTTATGGGTGATTCTTGGCCAAGTGTACGGGATTCTTGTGATTCTGCACTCAATTTGCAGTCAGTTGCGGCAATAAGGCCTATTCAGTCTACCAAACGCTTGCTTGTGATTGGTAGAAAAGTAGTACTTAGTAGAAAAGGGACAGCAACAAAAAAAATTGGGGTTCAACAGTTTTACTTGAGCTGTTGAAAAATTCTACAGACCCATGTAGAAAACGTCTACAGAGAATCTTAAGTTGAAAACCACGGACGATGGTGAAACGTTGCTTAGTGTGCCTTAAAGCTCTCTGGGGCTGAACCCACTTAGCCCGTTCAGAAACGCCATAGCATTACTCATAGTAAGTTTATCACATGGATGAAGAGATTGGCAAGCCCATGAAGGAAACTGGGGCTGTCAAACGGTTGACAATAAAAGACTCTTTATTACACACTAATGGAAGTAGGGAAGCAACCAAAAGTTGTTTCGGCCAATCATGTCAGCGCTAGTGTCGCACCCAAAACAACGAATCGTCTTTTTTCGTATACGGCCTTTCCCACTTCCCCTTTTTCTCTGGTTTATCATGACTGAAAACCAACGCCATCAGAAACGCAATGGTCCAACTAATAGTAAAAGTTTCTCTTAACGCAGCCATTTGAGATGGCGACAGAAAATAAATAAGCTAATCTAAAGACTAAAACTAAAAACCATTGTCCTGAGGCATAAGATAAGACATCACGAAACTATAAACAAGCCATCACAGAAAAGATGGCTGACGAGAGCTTCAGGATATTGGCCCTGACCAAGTTGCTTCCCCGGATCAGTGAAGCCCACAGCCTTTGATTTGAAAATGCAGTTATCGATTCTCATGGTAGATAATGACAGTAAGTTAAAAGTTAAGTTATTAAAAGAGGTAATAAGGGGAAGGCCAACGATTTGAACCCTACATTCGTTTCTTTTTTTCCGTCATCACTTGACGATTTCTTACCAAACGAAACTGAAAGTTAACCCCAGTGTAGACGGGCTTTTAAGCTAGGTTCACACCAGACACAATGCGTTAATTTTATAGTTCCCTACAACAAGAATTTAGATTTGACTTCAACAAAAGTTTACTGCACTGTCGCTATGCGACAATTTGCTAGATAATTACACATCACATCTTTAAAATGACTACTTAACGATTAATTCAAAACCTTACGAACTGCCCATTATTAACAAGGTCTTATTATAATAACCCAGCTTAATTACCTTGAGAAAGAATGTGAAAAGGTAAAGAGACACGTCTTTATCGTCTGGAAGTAAATTCGCGACTGTCACTTTCGTTTCGATTCGATCTTTCACTCCGTCAAGATGGGACTGTTCTACAAAATTTCAAGGTTAAAAAGGTCCGATGAGATACAACGAAGGTGAAAAGCGTTGGTGGAACGATGACGAAAAAGGGGGGTTGGGTTCGAACGGAATAGAGGGAAGAGATGAAAAAACAATGGCCGCAGCTTGTGAAATCGAGAAAACGTAGATATTTCCCAAGAGAAACTCGCACACCAGGCAATTCCCCTGAGGTATGGTCGGGGAAGGTTTTCCCCTTCCACCACTATTCTCGTCAATGGCCTTTGGCAATCTTCATTTCGCTGTACGAAGAGCCGAACAGTCGAGCAGGACACAAGGAAGTTTTCGTCAAGCCAAAATAGCAGTCTCTTTAAGCCGATTTTCCACGGTACAATTTGGCAATATCGAAACCCAAGTGCCATCCGGCTGCATCTTTACATGGTGGGGTGTAGCCCACAGACAGGTACATAATACGATCTACACGAAAAAATTAACCCGTCTTACGCCATGCCACACATCACCTCAACACTCACACTACACGCCACATAAAAAATAAACTGGATCTAGTAAATCGTTCCAATATCCTTGCCCCTGGATCTCGTACAAATCAAACTCGCACATTAATTTCTTTCGCTCACCAATAGTTGGTGGAAAAGGGCCTCATGTGAGACCCTGAGACCCGTTATCTGAAGAACGGCAACGCGGCTTCGTCTAAGTGGTGTGCACCGAAACTCGATCAAACGATCAGAGTCAACCCAAGTCCCAAGGGCAAAGAACTGGAGACGCAGCGAGTCAGCGAGGCATACTATGCTGCCATTTGCCGAACAAGCGTTGTAGGATCGCATGCTGATTGACAAGGGGTTGGACACTGACAACAAATTGGCGACAGAATCACTAGAATCTCGTACACTTGCCCAAGAATCACCCATAAGACCGAATAAAAAATGAAAGCAAATGATAGTACAGTCCGATACCTTTTTGAGAAGTGGCCAACCCCTTTTGGTCGTGAACATTCTTATTCTGTATGTCCTCGAAAAGCTGAAATAACTTTCGTAGAGAAATGAAAAGTGCTTTGATTCCCTAGTTGAATCTTTTGTAAATGCCGAAAAAAATTTAAAGGGGTGCGGCGAAACCAACGTTTGGATGTATTTTTAGTTCCATCATTTTCCCGAAACTATCAGCATCTCAAATTTAGGTAAAACACCATGCTCCCTTTGAATAGATCATATTTGAAGACAAACTTTTGAAATTCAACTTAGAGTACTGTGTACCTCCTACTCCCTCTCAGTGAACATTTCTAATTGAAAGTGACAACTGTACGAATTAAAAAATACTTAAAACTCGCAATACGTGTAGTTTAAACAGGGAATTTGAATATCCTGCATGTGCCGAACCAGTCAAAGTCACCTATCTTGAGTCTAGGGAATTTATAGTGACAATCGTACAAAAACAAACCAAGTATTCAGTTTGAGTTTCTTTTCTAAAATATGAAAAATAACAAAAAATAAAGGACGGGTTTAGACACTGATAGCAAATTGACGAATATTGGTAAAATCACTAGAATCTCACAGATCGATCTAGCCCAAGAATCACCCATAAGGCCCCAAAGGAATGACAGCCAATGATACAATCCGTACACCTTTTTGAAAACCAACTCTCAAAAATACAGGAGAAAATTGAGACCATCTTATTTGTAGTGCTATAAATGGGGAGCGAGAGTAATTAAAGGGCAAAATCATGAAAGAATCTAGCTGAAGATGCGGCTAGAATCGGTAAAAATCGGGCCTTGAATCTGAATCTCGTACACCCTAAAGTCGAGTTGCGACCCCCTCGTTAAAAGAATAGATGAAATCCCGAGAAAAACTAGAGCGTAGGCTCGCTTGATTAAATTTACAACTCTAAGGTGTCGAGCTCGTCGTCAGACTCGTCAATCGGCTCGGCTATAAGACTACGACAAATACCAAGTCTACTACTACTCCGGGAACTGAATATTAAGCTACTGTTGGCCGCTGCACTCCAAACCATCCCTCCCTCCCGGTGGTGCATCTCATTATCGTTCCGTTCGGTATCACTATATAAAAGATGCTGAGCCCATGGAGTACTGTATAGAGACCATGAAAGAAAAGAGGGCGCCCACTCGCCCCGACACTAGCGCCCGCTCGCGGCATTGTGTCTGGAAAGTGCCGACGGCGACGATCCATGGTGTTGAGGATATCCCTCCAGCGACCTGGTGGAATAGGTGGATAGTGTTGGTCGCAAATCGCAATGGGTTAGTGGTGCTGGGTTCATACAATGCAAAGGACGGATACAAATACACTCCGAACAGCCTGAATTGAGTTGATGTCCCTATATTTCCGATGACTATTTCCTCTGTGACGAATCAAAAGTCAAAACGGACCGTTAAAAGATGCTAAAGTATTCAATTTTACAGGGACCAGTGCGAGCCATATATATTAGTGAGGTGGCCTACGTTGGATCGCGCTGGATTTCTCGAGTCCTTTTGGGGCAGCGAGAAGGGCACCTTAATCTCCTCATCCTTGTCCTAATCTTCTTCAAAATCAACATGGCGCGGCATGTTCAGCTTCAGCAATTGCATTTTTTAAATTCTCGCTGAAGACACATCCACACTAGAGCCTACTCGCATTTTCTTTTGTAATGCTGTATTCTAGACTGTATTTTCAGAAGGTGGTCATGAAAACCAGCAAGCCACCACTCGAGTGGAATAAATCTATGACCAAAGGTCTGAAATAACTAATGACGCAACCTAAATAACAAATATTCCCGTCAACCAAAGAATTCTATTTTCAAAATTGGAGATCGCGATGGGACAAAGTCGGATCTGTTAAGTAACGTTCACAGTACTGTGAGACTAGGCTACTGCAATGATATGATCATGGTTATCGGTTGAAAGTAATCGTAGGGCCGCGTAGGGCAAACGATACAAAACGCATGTACTACGTTTACTGCTTTCTTAAAATAAAGTCCCAAGGATATAATGAGCTTTTTGTCTTTGACACAAAGGCGAGAAAATTCAAGAGAAAGAGCTTATCGACCGTAGTGCCAACGATCTAAAACGTTATGTGATCGTTTTTCTTTTTCGTCAATAAAAGACGACTTCGTTTTCCTACCACTCACTATTCGATTTGCAATCTCCAACAACTGCAGACGTGCAACACATCTCCGATTCAGTCGCAGAAAAGGTATATATTTGGGCTCTTTAGTTTTCCAACGCGTTCTAATTCTAATAAAGATTGTCTAATCCATCCATTTTCATTAAATAATTAACTAGATACATACTAAGAAACGTTAAGATTACGGTTACAGCTAGTTGTATATCCACGTCGTGTCCAGCGGAGTCCTCGATTTAAGGTAAAAAATATTTTTCCTTCCATCTTATTAACCAGCAAAATGATTTAGTTTAAAATTGAATTTCCAACCATATACATGTTTGTTAATTCGTTGTATATGCATAATTATAGGTACGTAAAAACATGGAGAAAGGAAAATCCCGTGTTAACCATAACGAATCTGCTGATGATAAAGAAAGAAATCATCAGAAACGTAAGAGACATGAAAGTGAGACGAGAAGCAGTGCTGCTGGCGCTTCCGATTCCGGTACATGTAAGGCTGCTGGTATGTTCTTATTCATCATTTTTTCTTGAAACAACGTTCGTCATTTATAAAGGAACAGTAATTTAATGACTGTTAAATATTTTTCTGTTTGCTTTAGACGTTCAAGTGATCAAAACTGTTGAGCAAAGAAGAGTTGTCTCATTTGACGGAAGCATGAAACGAGAGAAACTAAGGAAATTGGAGTACTACGAGGAACAAAAAGCGATAAAAAAAGGAGCTGACGAGCGGAATGGTGTGTGTGTGTTCAAGGAATCGAGAAGAAACGCTAAAATGACAATGAAGTTATGTTTCACGTTCGAAGTTGGATTTGAATGGAAAAGTTAAAGTTAAAATGTTCACGAAGAAAAAGTAGAAACCGATTTAGAATAGCGTACGTAATTCGGTTTTTCATCTCGTACATCTCATGTATGTTGTGTGTAAGATGGAATACAATTTGGTGAATTAAGAGCGATCAGATGACTGGACTTCGCTTGACTTTCTAAATAACAAGTGTGGTGCATGTTGGCTCTAACAGCGCTTTACTTGTTTCCCGTCTGTCTTACGTAGTTATTGTGGGCAATGCTGAAGGAGGAAGTTTAAATTTGCGTGAGATATAATAAAGTTCATAGTTGCTCGTTAAATTGGTGCAATCCCTTTCGGATCGAAACTCAATAATAAGCATCGGATCGATTGCTTTTCAGTTTCGGTAGCCATATTAGCCAAGACCGTCGTTAGTAAGCCGGTCGTACCGTTGGTAACGCACTGATGGTCATTTTAAATTATAAACCCGCTTTTGTTAACTAATTTTGGGTACGTAATTATCTACTCTTCTTTGTCTCTCGTTCTCTATGGATCCCCTTATCTACAACCCCATGCACTGGCGTATACATCGGCGTGATTCCAATTGGTTGATCTATTAATTACTGTATTTCAAAACTTCGCAGTTCGCATCCATAAGATCACGCTAACGGTGTTATGGTGTTACGGTGTTATGTTCTCATATTAAGCATGCTAGTAATTACTCCTGGAAATGTACTGTTCTTCTCACGTTTCTTTTACCTAACTGCCTCCGCGCCTTCCGTATAGCTTCCCGCTCCCCCCCCCCAATTTATAAAATCGCTTGGCAAGATATTCTTAAATTTTGCTGGCATCTCTGCCTTCATCGGGAAATGAAAAGTTTCTCGCGTGTGCAACTCTAGCCGGATTATTGGCCCAGTATATTTCATTTTTCATGATGCTTAAGAGGTATAGCCATATATATCTGACTGAAGAGCTAAAGCGAAAGCGGCTCGAAGCCTCGAACTATTATGGCATTAATGGCAAGACAATTGTCAACGCAGAAAAATTGAATGGTGCCAAAATGGAAGCCGCGTTGGTTTTGTTTACGAACTTCAACGAGTCAGTGCCAGAGAGTTCCCGGTTACGACGGGTTCCGATTCGTGCTGGATCCATAGATATATTTTTAGCGGGGACTGGACCGGTCTAGACTAGCTCTCAGTTGACATAAATCCCCTCTTTTAACTCTCATAGACATACCCTTTACTTTTGCTTCAATAACATTGATTTAAGTAATTGATTTTGAAAATGTGGCCTAATGGTTTGAATAAAAACTGTGAATGTTTCGTTTTTCGTGTCCATATATTCTCAATTGTGGTAGAGACTGAAAAGTGGTCTGAATTGGCATGAACATAACAAATGGAAGAGGCACATCAAATAAGAAATAGTATGCTTCTGGAAGATAACTTTCGACAGACAGCAACCTGGATAGTTATAACAATACAAACATATGGATAACAGCTGAATCATAGTTCATAGTGAGTTATATCGACATCCCAGCTATTCTGACTTGCAAAAATTACGAGTTCCTCTGCAAAATCTTTCGTCAACAGTTCACAACCGTCGATTTCGATTTTAGTAAGGCAGTTGTTTTCATTCATAAGCATATAAATAGCTTGTCCGGTAACGGCATGGCAATGACTAACCCTCAAACTTTGTAGGTTACGAAACTGATGTAGATCAAAGGCTTTGCGTATGATACGATCATCAACCGTAACGCAAGGATCGAGACTTAAATTCACCAAAGCAGGCGACGACAAGAGCATGTCCAAGCCTTCAGCTGAGATATCACAATCCCCATCTGAATCACAGCCAAGTTCCAGTACCTTGAGGTTTTTCAAAGTGAGATCCTTCTTCATACGTTTCGAAGAATTTCGCTCTTCATCCAGTGGGGTGGTTATGTACTCTCCAGTATCTTCAAGTTTCAGAAATTCCAACTTGGGACAATATTCAACAATGGCGCGAATATTAACGCGAAGTCCGTAGACTTCGTCAAGGGTGAACATAGTGAGGGAATTTCCAAACGCCTTCAGAATAGGAACTATTCCACCATCAAAAGTTATTTCGCGGTTCATCTCCCCTGTAGAAATGACGAGTTCGCAGAGGCTTTTAAGTTGCAGTAAGCCCAGCAGCTCTTGGTCCGTCAATCCCGGCATAGTCACAATATGCACTTTGTTGAGCGAAGAGGACAGCGACGCTACACGTCCAAGGGAACCACTTTTGTAGGGTATGCAAGGACTTCGCTCGTAGTCATCGGCGCTTGATAGTGAAACCAATTGATAACTAGAAAAGTTACATTCTTCGTGCAATTCAGCCAAAATTTGCAAAGGGAAATCAAATTCAAACACCCTCAAAGCAGGTAAATTTTCCAAGGCCAATTGGATGCCTTTCTTTGTAACTCTAGTGTTTCGCATCTTCAAGGTGTGAATGGATTTGCACTGTCCCAGTGTTTGAATTTCCATTCCTGTTTCATCAAAGATGGTTGCACACAATCCTTTTATCCCAACATCTGTAACAGCACTGCATGCTTCAGCATTCAAAACCCTTTAAAGAATTGTATGGTTTGAAAATAATGTCCCTTAATAGCTATATCTTGATAACTTACCTCAACTCTTTGCAGTAGGCTCCAAGAACTTGTAGGCAGCTGTCTCCTATCTTGGTTTGCGATATATGTAATTCCTGCAAGTTGTGGAACATAGGGAGGAACATCTGAAAGGTGCTGAGCTTTCTATAATAGTTATGCCATCTTAAAACTGCAAGCTGCTGTAAAATTGTCAAGGAAAAACAAGAAAAATAGACTTCAAAATCAAAGGCAAACAGAATGGTAAACGTAAACAAGAGGCTAACAAGAGCTTTTCTTACTGGACAGCGAACTGAAGTTAAATGAAGAAATTCTGAAATTCCAACGGTGTCTTTCTTACTAAATGGCAAGCAACAGTGAATCATATTCAAAGTTTTGAGTTGTGGTGTTGCCAAAAACTCAAGGTGATGTCTTTTAAGCAGGTTCTTTCTATGTAGAAGTTCAATAATTCGTTCCAGAAATGTTGATGCTATAAATTCAAATGTAAAAAGTAAAAAACATTAATTATTGCAGTGTAGGTTTCATGTTGGAATTACGGACAACACACAGCAATGGACTTACGCAATGAATCAAATGGGCCATCGACATCAAGGTGGTCGAGTTTGTTCGTACTTCCATATTTTGTGACGTATTGGTAGCACCACACTTCAATGTTGTTTACTATATTATCTACACAGCATTCTTGCAAAGACTTGATACTTGTTTTGATTCGACGAGGCATTGCAGTATTCCTTTTCTAACTTCAAAACTAAAATTAACTTGAAAGTACGAGCAACAAATTAACGATCCAAAGACAGACATGAGGCCAAAGACTTGCCGATTCCTCAAGTAAATGTAAATATATCAGCAGAGAGCCAGGGTTGCCCTATCGTGACAACGATTATGTCCTGCATCATGGTCACGAGTTACGACAGAGGATCGAGTGGCCGACACACGAGTCACGACAAATATTCCTGAATCTGATTTCGTGCCGATTTTAGTATTTACGTTACTGGTGTCGCCCGTGTCGGCCGCCCAGGCAGTTTCATGGCCTCTCTGGTTGATCGTCGATTGGCGGTAAGTCGACCATCAGAGTGGGACATTGTGCAGGCCAACCAAACCGAAAGAGAGTAACAGCTGACGCGAAATTTAAATACGTCAAATCCCGACGGATTCCGACTCGTTTCATTCTTGACGAAACCGGCGACTCGTCAAGACGAATATTAAAGCGAATTAGCTCTTTGACCTTCTCCGGTCAAAGACTATCGTGGCTACGTACTAACATCATTTGGTTTTAGTCTTATGGCAAGCTCAGGTAACTCTAGGGCCGGGTGTTCCCATAAAGGGACTTTTGGTTTATAGTCTAATATAATTTACGTATTAGAGTAAATAAGTCACCTAACTTACAGTATACATAGTTGGTTCATAAGAATCTCTGGTTTGGTTGGATGATCTGGTTACCTGTGAAAAGGAATCGTAGGGCCGCGTAGGGCAAACGATACAAAATGCACTCGTTGATTGAATTCTCAAAACAAAAATTCCCAAGGGTCTAATGAGGAATTTTGTTGGGGGTACCTTTAACACAGAGTCGGACAAATTCAAGAGAAAAGAGCGAGGAAAAGAGCTTATCGACCGTAGTGCCAACGATGTAAAACGTTTTGTGATCGTTTTACTTTTCAGTCAATAAAAGACGACTTCGTTTTCATAGCACTCGCTATTCGATTTGTAATCTCCAACAACTGCAGACGTTCAACACATCTCCGCGATTCAGTCGCAAGTAAAGGTACATTAAGCTGTTTGGCTTTTCACGCGTTCTAATTCTATTTCAGAAAATTGTCTAACCACCATTTTCAAATAATAATTATAAACTAGATACCTATTGAGAAAAGTTTGATTTCGGTAAATACAAAGAGGTCTATCCACGTCGTGTCTAGCCAAGTCCTCGAGTTAAGGTAAACAAAATTTCCTTCCATCTTGGTAACGAAATATTGCCAGCAAAATGATTTGAGTTTAAACTTAAAAAACTAGTGTCTAGAACTATATAGCCTACATGCTTAGTAATTCGTTTCGTAACATGTGTTTTAGCTACGGAAAAAAATGGAGAAAGGAAAATCAATTGTTAAAAAAAACGAACCTGCTGATGACGAAGAGAGAGATCATCAGAAACGTAAGAGACATGAGGATGAGACGAGCAGCAATGATGGCGCTTCCGATTCCGAGAATGAGACGAGCAGCAGTGATGGCGATTCCGGTTCCGATACTTCTGAAACTGCTGGTATGTGTTTATTCAACACTTGTGTTTCTAGATCCAATGAAATTTAAAGATAACCTTATTTTTCTGTCTGGTTTAGACATTCGAGTGATCGAAATTGTTCAGCAACGAAGTGCTGTATCGTTAGATGAAAGCATGAAACGAGAGAAATTAAGGAAATTGGAGCCCAACGAGGAAGAAGAGGCGATGAAACAAGCTGACAAATGGAATTTTGTGTTCAAGGAAGTCGGACTCAATAAGAGAGTTGTTGCCACGGCAGTGCGCGAAAAGGACAATGAAGTTATGTTTCTCGTAGAAACCTATCGAACAACATGGATTGTCTTTGATGAATAATTAAATGGAAAAGTTCAGAAGAAATTTTTTCAAAGAAAAAGAAAAGACTGATTTAGACTCGGATTTAGAATAGCGTACGTAATTCTGTTTTACCAAGTAACCTATCCTACATCTCGTGTGTATTGTGTGATTAAGATGAAATATAACTTCGTGAATTAAGTACGAGTCAAACATGTAAAGCTACGGTTGTGGGCGGGAGACGGGTACATAGGCCGCGGAAATCGCCATATTCAATTCGTAGATGACACTTTTTTCTTCAAAGAGAATAAGCTCCAGCGATTTCTGATTCGCGATAAGCATCTTCCATGTACTGTAACCGGGAGCGAGTGTGTTGATATTTATGAGGGAACATGGCATGTCGTAGCGATTCAATCCCTTTTCGCTTACGATCTTGTCGTAACGTCTCACTTGTATCTCTTTAACGGAGCAGACTTTTTTGGTCCACGTTTTGGTGTAGCAACTGCAGAAATTTGCTGGGCACCTGTCCGCTCACAACTTTTCTAGAAGGCAGCCAATGTTGCTGAGTCCTACGGTACTTTTGGAAAGTGATTGTTATTTCTTTTGCCATCAGTAACAAACTTAAAGTGAGAATGACACTATCACATGTTGTTGGCGACCATATGAATTCAGTAGTAGTAGTATGTCTTAACTTCCAGGAATTTCCAGCAATGAGATTCAAAAGAGGACGGCCGTCTTATCGATGGTATCGAAGGTAATGTTTCAATTGCGACATCATTATTTCTATCTTTTATTCTCTTCTTTTTCTTGCAAGTAACAAGCATTGATGGTTCAATGGTAGAATGCGCGCCTCCCACGCGCGTGATCTGGGTTCGATTCCCAATCAATGCATTTTATGTAATACATTAGCTATCACAGAATGAAGCAATTGTGAGATGCATCCATTTTCCACGGATTTAATTGTAACCGCATTACAAAATCGTGTGCACTTATGAGCTTGGGTTTGCTAAACATTTTGCCGTCCAAGATAACGGCAAAGAATTTCAACTAAAAAATTTCATATATATTTATAGCTGCAGCATACACAGTTACGCTATTTCTACTCAGCTAGAAAAAACACATGCATTATTTATCCTTGAGTTCTTGTAATGATGCGCATTAAAAGTATTAACTATTGAGTTCTTCCGACAGGATTATCTCCAAATGAATATAGGAATAATCCCATCAAAGACGCATCCGCTAGGACTCTATATGCCCTTTAGCTACAAGTACATATATATAAGATACGGCGGATGATGTTCTAATCACAGGAGTCCGGAATTCATTTGTTTTAAAAAATGTAAAAACTCTAACACATTTACGTTTTCGTTTTCATTGCTTTGGTTATAATAATAACAAAATGTTGGAATGCAATTAGTGTAATTTATTCCACGGCAAAAAAACTTTTTATTATAAGAAGACGAATCAGAATTCAGAACACAATGTCAACTATAACTAGTGTTAACAAAGTGCGTGTGTAAGTGCAAAGTGCTATGTACCGTCAAACGGGTTAATTCGGACACCTGTTATATGTACTTTTGCTATTCATTTGAAAACATATACGTGTAGTAAATAGTAAAGTAACTTGTAACGTAATTCATCAAAACAAGACAAGATGCGCAATTTTATAAAAGCTGTTAGGTGTCCAAAGTTAACCCGTTTTACGGCACTTGTTGGTATTAAATGACTAAATTTCCGCTTCAATTGTAAACTTCATACGTACCGTACATTCTTCCATTGATCAGTAACTGCCAACCTTATTTCAAAATTATTTAAACTATATCAGCTTCTACAAAAATCCATTGTGTTAAATGCGGAAACTTATTTAAATATAGTCCTAAATGCATGAATATATATTAGTATAAAATTATAGAAATGTGTTTGTTATGTTGGACTTTATTTGAATTTTTCCTTGGATAAGGATAGCTTTGAATAGGTGTTTCCAGTTCATATATGCCTTATTGACAGCTTCCGACTAGATAATCCTAAAGGATGAGCTAGACTAAATGACTAATCCCATCAAAGACACATGCGCAACGGCCATCAAGTCTAAAGAATTGTTAATCCTTATCCGCCGACACAGGAGAGATAATCTCTTACTAGAGGTGCACCGAGAGGAAGTCTTTTTACGTAACTTCAGTCCTGCAGCCAATAGGAATGCGAGCGTCAAAACTCTTTCCTTTAAAAGGCAAAATTTTCTTAGGCCAAAACGCATTGCATCTCCGATCTCAGCCAGCACCACATCTATACCGTCTCATTTGTTGTCATTTTTTTTGGACGTTTAACACATTTTTCCAAGGATTATACTTGAGGTGAGTATAGTGTACTCGAGTGATTCGTGTTTGTGCTATTGGGTTGATAGTGGGAATTTGTGTTGTAGTATTAGTCAGTTATTTTTTGTAGTGTTAGCAATTCACTAACTTAATCGCTATGGCAGGTAACATCTATTATTCATCTACATATTTACTAGCTCACATTCATTAAATTCTTCTTTCTTATTAATTTAGGTTACTATCCAGTTTTCCCCGTTCCTGTTTCGAATTCTCTTTCTTCGTCTTCAGGGCGCCAACGCCATTTCTACACGGAGACGCAGTTGGAATTGCTGGACGCTGAATTCGCCGCAGAACAGTTTCCTAGTCGAGAAAGACGTCGCCGGATCGCTCAGCAGCTCAACGTCACCGAAAAATCTGTTTTGGTAAGTTCCGTCTGCCATCCGTTCCCTACTGACACTGAATCTAATTAAATTTTTATGCAATTCCAGTGGTGGTTTCAGAATCGCCGTCGACGCATCCGCCAACAAACCAAAACACTGAATTCTGCTGGCGCCAGAAATCATCGAGTTGGGCGCAACCGTCATTGTCGTCGCTCATCGCCTTACGCCGCTGGTCAGCTTCAGCGCCCACAGGGTTTGTCACTAGTGTTAAAATTTCACAAATTTTATTTGAGCTAACAATTTTTATATTCTTTTAGATTTAGGAGAAAATTGGACTTCCGTTTCAACCAGTTGGCCAGTTTGGGCCCCAGCAGGTCCGTTTCCAGCAACGAACGACCTTCAGACCCCGGAAGAGCCAACAAATTATTCACCGGCGGAGTCAACGTCGCCCTCGTATCATCAAGATTTCTCTCCATCTCCTGTCGACGATCAAACCTTCCAGCCTCAATGGATCTCTCCAAGTTACTCCATTAGCCAGAACGTCGTCGAGATGCAGCCAAATCAATTCTACAACTACGGTTATCCGTCGGGATTTCAGGCGGATGAACAACACAACTCTTACTGGACCAACTGGGAATACTCGCCTCCATTCTATCCGTCGACGATGCCCAGCAATTGGTCTACTAATTCCACTTACTATTTCCCAACTGAAACATCCGACTTTTGTAGCGCACATTATTGACTTGTAATCGTAAATCATTTTCGTGTTACTCTTATTCTGACCGCAAGTTTGACAATTTTTCGAATCGACTAAGAGATTTAAAACACTTTCAAACCCCCAGGCATCTCTTGACAATATCAAGCACGACATAGGCCTATCACTCATAGGCAAACTCCAATGAATGGTCTAGACAATAAACTTCCAAAATGAGCTTTGTATCAACTTTGCTTGACTAGATAAACAGAAATTATGGCAAACTCTTCTCGCTTAGTTTATGATTTGTTTAACGATTATGATAACCATAAAAGAAGAGCAGCATTTGTGTAAATTATAAAATAAATGAGTACCAAACCTTTGACGTCGTAACAAAAAGTCGCTACATTTTCCAACTTTTCTCTTGAATACAAAAGATATTGAAAATAAAGTTATAATTGAGTGGAAAACGTGTGTGAGAAACTGATATCTTAACATTCTCGAATACAAAATCCGTATGGACGGATGTCATCTTCACTCGGTGAGATCCAGTATTCGCCAACTCCAGTTTCCTGTTTGTCAATCTTGACGACATTTGTGGGGTTGACACGGTTTTGCATGACAACCTTGTAGGTTTTCCCATCAGTGAGCTTTCTGGTTTCTGCATATTTGAATGCGACATCGATTTCGGGTGTTGAATAAATTCCCATGCCGTGTTTAAAACGTTTGCACTTGCTCAGCCTGTAGCCTTCTTCAGCGATGGATAAGCCATTATTGTACGATGTTCCGTGATAGGAGACGGGCCATTCTTCATCAGCTGATGAATGCTGGTTTCGACGTTTACCTTTACCCAACAGCCAAATATCGTCCTTGTACTTGCCATCGACTTTCAGGGCGTAACGTTTCCATCCACACGGGCGAATGTAGACCACTCCTCCTCGATGAAATTTTTCTTTGTCAACAATGGCAGTGAAATCATAATGGAACCTCTCATCCAGCAACAATCCAGCTGACAGTAAGATACCTGGCCCTCCTCCTCTAAGCCTCAGTACAAGGTGCAAAATGTGATTGTTGCTTGAGATTCCATATTCATCCAAAGTTTTTTCATCTTTTACTTGAATGCCTCTAAAAATCAAGCGTTGTTGATCAGGAAGTATCCCCTCGGCATCACAAATACAATCTTTTAGATCTTTGATAGATGATTTTGGGGAAATCCTGAGTGATAATGATCTTCCAGTTAGGCATATGACTGTAACAGTGATTGCATCAGGTACATCTCTGTCAAGCAAGGTGAGCTTCTTTGTACTTGTTTTCTGGTTATTGTAGCATCCTTTCAGCATCAAGCTGTGAAGTCCTTTGACATCGACCCCCATCGAGTCATCATCACTTTTTGACAGTATCTGGTTTGGATAAGACATTTCTTCAAGAATGGAACTCAGAATATTCAATCCTGTTTGGTTATCCATTTTCTTTGTCATTTTTTCCATTTCTTTTTTGCACTGTACACTAACCCCGGAAAATCATGAGAGAAAATATAGGGTTTTTAGCACATCACAACTTGTCAAACCTCTTGAAGTTATTGAAGCAAAATGGACAAGTGCTTACAGCTTACAGATCAACAAAACCGAGTAGAGAGAACTTAAGGGCTTTTTCTCTGCATATGAAGAGTATATGAAACTTGTTAACTGAAAATTACAACAAACATGCGAGTACGAAACTTCGAATAATCGAATGTATGATGGTCGAATTAAAAGTTGATGCAGACGACAAAATGGCCTAATTTGTTTTCAACCCCAGCCTCCGTCGTCCGTCCGTCAATTATTTTGCTGCTCCAGTCTCGAACTTTCTATCTATTTTTTTACGCTTTTTGTTCTCTTTAATTTAAACCTTTGGATTTCCGAGACTATGCCCCCCTGAAGGTCAACTTCTCGCACTACATCAATAATTGTGAGTTTGTTTGAATGGAAATATGCAGGTAGCTACTATAGTCAAAGCGTTCACGAAATTTGCAATCCATTGCAAAATTGTTTAAATAGCATTGTGCCTTTCTTTCCATCAGCTCCAATACTAATCACCAGCATATAAAAGTTCTGTTAAACGAATCTTTATTCAAAGAATCCAAGTTATGATGACAGCAAGAAAAAAAAATGTTAAAAACAAAGTTCTTGATCAGAGGCTTTAAAAAAAAAATTAGTACCAAACAAGTGGGGGAGAAGAAGCAAACCAGCCAGGGAGTTTTGATTACTAGGTTAAAACATAAAAACCAATAAATAAAACCAGAAAGAACACTACTCAAACTTTGAATAAATCGGCAGCAGTGAAACGAAGATAAACGAAAACGAGCAAAATCAAGTTTTGGAACGCTAGAAATAGTAATTAGCCTACTACGAGTAGTTGAGGACAAAATCACATCCCATCTTCGTCAAGGAAGTCTTCATAGTTTTCTTCCGACTCTTCATCTTCGGAGTTTTCGCCTGACTCCATCTAAAAGAGGTCTCCACCATTTTGTTCATTGGCTGCTTGAAGAAGATCCTTCAAAGCACGAAATTTGTCACATGTTTCTTCATCCCAACATTCGAAGCTTTCGAGTGCTTCGACGACTCTAGCGAAGCCTTGAACACAATCAAGTGCGTTGAAGCTTACATTCTGAAGTTTAAGAATATCTCTGAGTTTTTTAATAAATTCAACGCCGTTTTCAATTTTTTCCAACATGCCCTTCGTCTTTGACTTGATATCTGTCTCTAGTGCCGCCAGCAGTTCATCTGATGTTAAGGCCTTCTTGCATCGAGCTTCGTATGTTTTCTTGATGTCAAGCGAAGAAGTGATTTCCTCTTGTTGGTTGTAGACCCATTTGAATGGCTGGTGAGTGTGCGTCTTCCACGAACATTTGCGCGGGCAAACGCGACAGGAATGGTCGATAAGTGGTTGAGAACGATCCATGACGTCGCAAAAGAGTTTGGCGCCATCCTCGCCGCAGATAGAATGACAAGTGACGTTACATGTTGTGCAGTTAGTGGCACATTCACCAAGTGGCAAGCTCACTTTCTGTGCAACTGCTGTGGTGACTTCGAAGTGACATTCACTGCCAATGTGTTCCTTGATTATCGTCATTTCGTAACACTGAATGATTTCAGTATTCAGAATAGGGAGGAGTTGTTCAAGAACCGTGATAAGGCGCTTATTCTCATCCAGCATCTCTTTGGCTATTGACACAGACATCTTGCTTCTATTTTCAATGGACGCAAAAAAAGTTTTAAAATACTCTTCGGGATCGACGTTGCCAGACTCGGGAGCGGAAGAGAAAATTGAATTATCAAGTTTATGGTAGTTTTGATTTTGTTCACCACCTTTCTGCAACCAAGGCCCATGGACTACCAGGCCGGCATTGATGACGGAGCTCCAGAAAGTGCCTTCTTCATTGTTGGCGGACGTCAACAGGAACTGGATGTTTTCGACGAGGTCTTTGCCAAAGATGGTAACCAGCGAACAGTAGATGTAAAGTTGCAAAGGCATCAGGATCGGCACTGAAAAATTCATGACGATCCCGACCATATCCACCGTCTGGATTCCATTCGGGTCATCGATAAACTTGCGGATCATTTCGGTAATTTCCTGGTTCTTGGTGGAATCATTTTCAACGAAACAGGGAGTGTTGATGATTGTCAGCGAATATTCGATGCGGGATTCTTCGCTGTGGCGGATGTTGTACACAGTCACCTTCTCCTGTTTTTCATCTTCACGAGCATCGATCAGCTGGAAACGGAACGGATCCTCCAGGTTGACATTAAAGATGTAGTTGATCATCGAATTGATTAGATTTGCTTTGCCAGAACCCAAATCGCCTACTAGCAGGATGGTGCGGTGCTCCTCCGTCATTCGTGTAACGTGTTCTCCTTCGGTAAAATCAAAGCGCTCGGCTGTCGACAATCGTCCTTTTAATTTGGTGAGTGGGACAGCGAACAATTCCTTGCCATTTTCGTTGCCACTTTTCTTCCATCGCTTCACAAATGTGTCGACAAATCGGACCTCTTCTAACGTTGTAAATTCAACTGTTTCGCTGGGCTCGCTCATCTCCTGCCCCCATTCAACTGAAGTGGCAATGTGGAATTCATACGTCGTCTTCGGATCCAGTCCATCCAGCCAAGATCGTTTCCAATCGCATCCAGATTCCCATTTCTTGGCTGCTCCCTTTTCTCCTTTCTTCCAGTACGTCAGGTGATAAATGAGGCGACGTAATTCTCCAACTGGCGGTGTCCATTCCAGTCGAACCATAGTTCCAGTTAACGGCTTCACCTTCAAATTTTTAGGAGGATTCAAATGAACTTCAACAGCAATCTTTTTAGCGACTGAAGGACCGTCCATGTCCACATCGTCATCGAGAGCTGATAAGGTGTCGACGACGCTGCTAAAGTCACTGCGACCGACACAAGTTTCAGCTGCAACGCGAATTTCCATTTTTGATTTGGCGGTTTTGAAATTGATGGTTAACTGAGTTTGGTTCGGCTCGACTGTCCTCTGTTGCACCCAAGAGTTTGAACTGCCTTTCAGTCGATATTCAATCAGAAATCGACACGGAATACCTAGATTGGCGTAGTTCCATTCGACACAAACAGACGAGGAAGACGTCTTTCGCTTTGCGGATGGGGAGACGGGAAGGTGAATCTGCAATCCAGAAGGAGGGTCGGGCAGTCGAAGCAAGTTGGATTTCGCGAGTTTTCCCTCTTCATAGACGGAGAGACTGCAACCGAATTTCTCGCTGCTTTCACTAAATGTTATGATCCACTGACATTGGATAGCAATGTCTTTGTTCTTTTCCGCATAACTGGCCAGCTCGCGAATGCGGTCTATTACGTATTTCCGTCTGGATATGAGCCTGTACCAGGGTGGTTCCTTTCCTTGTATCACTAAGTATTTAACAACTTTTTCACTGTGTTGCTTCAACGTTGTAAGGATTCCATTAGTATTTTTATCCAGCGGAGGAACGAAAAGAACGAGGGCATATTTCTTGCTTGATAGTTGTTGATCTAGTTGATTTCCATCGGCCAACAAGGTAACCCCAGTACCTGCTACACAGGCCATCATATCAACCATATCAAACTCTTCTTGTTTGAGATTGAGCCATTCCTCAAGTTGTGTATGGCTGAAAAAGGAGGATACTTCCTTGTGATGAACACCAGGAAAAGATTTTCCGCGAGCGAGCTCAATATCTCTTTTCCATTCTGACTGCAAGAACTCTTGATGCTTCATGACAGTAGCAGCTAATTCGCGCAGTGCAGAACAATCTGCTCTTCTATACTTTTTGCAAATGAGTTCTGTTTTAGCAATGATCCGCTTGAAATAGGCAAAAATTGGGCAAAGAGTTTTCACCAACTGGTCATCGAAGAGGGAACCGGTACGTACAGACAAATCTTCAGTTGAATTAAAGAAAAAGTTCAGAGGGCAAATCTGGACCGAGATGGGGACAGCTTTTATCTTTTTCTTGTCCAATACACCTTTGAATATTTGATCTTTCAATCCAAGGATTTGTGCGTATGCGTCAAAGATGTCGCACTCGACAACAGGATTAGCTTGTAGGTCGAGGTACATTCGGCATTTCAAACTTGCGAGCCAATGTTTTTCTTCTGTATCGACAAACTCTTTCTTAAAGTTGGTCATGTTTAGGTTGCGATTACATGCTTCACCAAATCTTTCCACCATTTTAGCCAAGTTTTCCTCTGCTTCCTCCAGAATATCTTCATCCTCTTCTTTACCGTCAAAGTCGTGAGAGAAGACGCAGTAGGCTTGGGCTCCGTAGAAAACGCTCACGACAAGGTGAGTTGTTTTAGTTTTCAACTCTTCACCATCATCAGGAAGGGAAAAATAGCCCTGATTGATGAGACCCTGAAGGTCATCATAATACTTTTTTCTTGAGATCCCTGTCCAGATGAAGGTAACAGTGGCCTGGCCTAGTTCTGGTTGATGTTTGATGTATTTGCTTGCCCCATTGAAGTCTTTGATGAGTCCGACTGTGATGCTGGCCATGAGGTGATTATCAAGACCCATTGATTCTTTTAAGGTGTCACAGGAAAATATTTTCCTTTTCATCGCCAATCTAACTTCAGTACAATTCTTGGAGGATTTTTTAGATTTGCATGCAGATTTCCAAGGCAGAGAGTCATCTGGATTTCAAATCAAAATTCAAACCAAACATCCATCATTAGCATGAAATAGCAATATTAATTAACAGACAAAGCCCTGTCAAGGCAGACTTCTTAAGGGAAAATTTCAGGAATACGGCGCTATGGTGGTATACAGTGTCATATTTCTGTATTTTTCCTGTAAAGAGTGTCTGTCTGGACAAGGCTTAAACAAATGAATCAGGTACTAGTGTACACCGAAATGTAAGAAGTACTAAATATTACATACAACTTTACTGTTATCTAAATTATACCTTTGAGAACTGACTCAGTGTTGTAATTATACAAGTCTCCAAGCTTGAAATTGCGTCCCAATGTGGGCATGGATATAAAGTTTTTTTGAACTGGCCTTAGATCTGCCATTTTTCCTATGAAAAGATTTTATTAATTTGTGAGTGCCAATTTCTTTAAATTCACACTTACTTGCCCAGCTTTGCGTATCTGAAAACAAATTAGCAACTAGGGGAATACACAAAGTACATAAGTTCGATCTCCCTCCAGTTGGCAATTGAGATAATTTGAGAATCAATTGCCGAATAACGAATTGGTCAAATTGGCAAAATTACCTGCGACAGAAGAGTGACGACGATTTAACAGAATCCCTTGTTGCCGGGTCGGTTCAGCAGTGACTTTGAAAATCCTGAAACAATATAATCAAACAACAGAAAATGTAATTAGGCAACTTAAAATGCTTCTGAAAGTTTATTCTTTCAGAAAAAGTCTATATTGAATTATTTCATTAAATAAAAAGTGATCACATTTGGGGAATCGAACCCGAGACCCCCCGCTTGAGGGCGCAGTCTGTCCTTTCAATAATAAATACGAGGTGGGAAAATTCGAAACGAATGCAGGCTAATGAAATAGGAAACAAATGCAAATTGTGCCATGCGACTTTACGTCGCGAGGTTCCCGGAGGGTATGCTGGTATGGGGTTAGAGCTGCTAATTGAACGTAACGCGATGTTACATGGGAAATAGGTATAGCTCAATCTAAAAAATGTATCGAAAGTAAGAATACCGGCCACCCCACTCGCTCCCCCGTGTGCAGGTAGAAGTTTAAATCAAAGTGTGTGATTAAAAAGTAAGCATAAAAAAGGGAGTTTGGCAAATTAAGAGATCCGACTTTTATTCCATCGGTTTCTGTGCTGTTTAACTAAATAACAATGGAGGGCAGGGTAGCTCCAATGAAAGAGAAGTAGATTTTAGTTTGCCTTCTGCATTTTAAATTCGAAATTGTCTAAAATGACATTTAAAAGTCATTTGATTGATGTACACAAGTGACGTACAAATTTTAATTTTTACAAAGCCATATCTAGTCAACCTACCAATTAAAAAACTAATTAATTATCTTTAAAATTAAATAGAAGCATATCTGAAATGAAGTAAGTTAAGTAAATGAGCGGAAAAAGCACGAAAAAGTTTTAAATTATATTTTTGCATAGCGCCTCTAGTGGCGAAGAACGTAAACTTCGCAATAAATCGACACGGCTACGTCATCGACACAATTACGTCGCCCGATTGGTAAATCGGAAAATCGATTTTTCTCACAATAACACAAAGCTAATTACTTCTAAACTTATATTTTATCATTCTACCCAGTGGAAGGTGGAATTCCATGATTTTTGAGCCCAAAATCAACATCGACGGTTTTCCCGTTTAGTGGAACGAGTCCCCGAAGTGAGAGCCGTTCAAACTGTTTGGCGCGAAAAAGAGGGTCGTCTGGGGGCTTTTTTTTTCGACCAGAATCCCTCCGGGAAACTCTCGGAATCCCTTGCACTATATCTTTTGAGTTGAAAAATCGATAATAACCCTCTCCTTCCTCGTCAATATTTAAGAAAATCAAAACCAAAGTCGAAAATAATAAATAATAGACGGTGTCGTGCCTATGCTGTCATTATCTGTGTTCCGCTAGGTTCACAGATCATCGGGAATCCGAGTAGCAGTGCCAAGCCGCTTTTAACCGCCAATTCCCGACGGGTGACACACGTCACCTTAACCACATAGCCATCACCGTCATTAGTAATGTAAAAATTAAAGCATGTCTATGTTGTTGCAGCAACCAAACTTCTTCCCTCTGAAAGCTTGCTGAAAACGTGATTAATAGACCCAAATCAAGTAATTGGCGATCGAAAACGCTTGAACTTTGTTTTTAAACATAATTCGGGTTTATATTGCACACCAAAATAGTTTGCTCCAAAAATATTTGTCTAATTAAGCCGAATGCTGTGTGCCTCTATACCATGTTATGCCCACTACTACTTTGATCTCTTGACTAGTTTGATCTAAATATATTAGCATACTTTAAGGGAATGAAACAAAACAGCAATTTGACTTTTTACACTGATTCGTCAGATTTTAGAAACATTGTATAACATAATTTGTTTCTAATCCGAAGCTCAAAAATACGTTCGTCGCCGTAGCCTTACGAATTTTTATGTAAATGACACTTTTCCCCCCGTTTTTCAAGTATAAGACAATAAACTTCAGGAGCGAGCACTAGAGACGAAGATAATAAATTGGATAAATATCGGGGAACGGGGATTCACTGACAGGTGACAGGAAGGGTAAGAAAAGAGCGGCCATTTTGGCATATTGTTTCTTTTCCCTTCTGCCTTCTGCTGCTCGCAGTTTTTCTTCCCTATTAATTTAATTCCATCGAGGGTTTCACGCTCATTACTTACAGAGTGAACAAATGCTGCACAGAGCACAGTTGACAAATTAACATACTTGTTAGGAAATAGAAGATATGATCACAAGGATACAGGCATACCGCAGTTTTCGACGACATCTGATGACGTCAGCTATTGGATGGGTGGCTGATCCAGTTTGCAAGACGAACAAATCGTTGTCAGTAAAAAAATGAAATCTAGGCTTGAAGTCAAAATCTTTGCTCTTTATTGCTGGCCGATCGAGTCTCTGCTCGGAATGAAACTTGCGAACTAAAATATCCTACGTATATATATCTATTGTTGTTTATGGTATATCCACTAACCAGGGTGGAAGATAAGACGAAGAAAAGAAATCTTATCCTGCACCCTGGTATAACGATAATAATCAGTCAAATAGCCTATATCCATTCGTCCCAGCAGAAAAACTTTAATTGCGTTTCTTTATAAAATAAAATAGCTTAATTTGACTTATTATATTTTAGAGAATGTTGTGCAAGATACTTGTTTGAAGGCTGCAATACAATCCGGAATCCGCATCTAGTAATTTAATCCATCAATTTATTCGATAGGCTTAATTAGGATGAAAAGCTTCTGTGACGAATCGATGTAGCCATATATGCTTCAACGACGACTCTGTAGTAACCCTTCTTCGCTCTTTATACGTCTAAGATTTCAGGATTGTTTTAAACCCGGTATGTTTAAGAAAAAGTGAATAAATCTATGTTTGATCGGTGTATTTCGTCATCCATCGTTACCAGACGATGGCCATTAGCCTATATACCGATATACCGACGTCAAAAGTTCCAAGCAAGTAGAGATTTGCTTGTTGCATGGTGCATCGATAACTCAACAGGTCTTGACAAGCATCCGGGTTTCAGCCGCATAGACATGGACGGATTTGGCCCATCCAGTAGCGACCCAATCACCGACTGCAATCAACAAACCAAATCCGGTAGCCTAAAATGAAACAAGATTCTCTAACCAGTCACACGAATTTTGAAAACGAAGGCCACTTTCGGTGGTATAATAAATTTCATGTTAGACTCGAGTCAACGTCGGTAGTGAATAGACAGATAATCCAAATTACTGGGCATTGAAGCCACACAAACAATATCTGTATTGGTTAACGTAAATCAACAAATGAACAAAAGAAGAGGGATTGAGGCAGGATCGGGTATGGTTTCCATTTCAATTCGGCGTCGAATATAAGCAAATTGCAAGAACAAAAACATAAACAAAGTGAGCATTGAGTTCGTGTTCATCAGCCACTACTAGCCGAGTATTTTGAGAATTTCTTTTATATCCTCTTTTCTGCATGAAAAAGAGTTAATACAATTTCGGGGAGTTCGTCCATTGTTGTTCTTTGCTTTGACGTCGGCTCCGCTTTCGACGAGAAGTCGCATGACGTCAAATTGATCTCTACTTATATGACGTTCACACAAGAGATAAAGTGCGGTCTTTCCGTCGCTGTCTTTTGCGTTCACAGCGGCTTTCTGCTCGACGAGCAGTCGCACGACGTCAGAAGGATTGTCACACATGAAACTATCGCTATATACTTTGAAAAAAGAGATGGAGCGCGGTCTTTCCGTCATTGTCCTTTGCGTTGAGGTCGACTCCGTTTTTGATGAGCAGTTGCATGACGCCTAATTGACTGCTAGTATAGAAACCAATTTTACTTTCAAACAAGAGATGAAGAGCGGTCTTTCCGTCACTGTCCTTTACGTTGACATCAACTTTTTGTTCCATGAATAGTCGAAGAGTGTCAATTAGGTTCCCTTTTTCGCAAAATCGACACAAATGATGTAGAGCGGTCCGTCCGTGTTTGTTCTTTGCGTTGACATCGACTCCGTTTTTGACGAGAAGTTGCAAGACGTCAATAAGAATCTTACGTCGTGTTACGTTTATAACATACACGATGCAGAGCGGTGGAACCTTCATAGTTCTCCGCGTTGACGTCAGCCCCATTTAGAATGAGATCTTCGATTGCTTTGATATTTACATTCGTGGACTCGATTGCGTGAAACCACTTCTTCTCCATTGCGATTTTAGGCCCGCCTCCCAGTAACGGCCTGGATGATTTCGTCTTCAGGCGGTCAATGACTATACTGATGGCAATTTCATCAACTTTCTTTGTGGTTCAACGTTGTTGGGGGATTCTGGGGAACAGTAAAACTCTTCTTGAAGTATAAAATTATTTAAAAAGACAACTATGAAATGGTTGTTACCTTTAAGATCCTTATTATTTGATTTCAAAATAGTTTCACCAGTTCCTAAATTGAATGTTGAAAATTTAAATTCAGAACTTCATCTTCATAACGGGTTTAGAGGAATGAATATTAATATTAATAGAAGCCTACCGCGTTCTCGTGTTGTTGGTTTTGCCAACCATTCCGTTCTTTTTTTTCAAATTCTCTGAAAATGAAAAGAATGAAAATGAAGAAATGAATCAAAGTTCATTTACCGTTTAACGGTCCGCGATTCAAGCCGATTTCGCTACTGTAACAGATTCGAACAAGAAAGAGATTAAACAATGTATTGTAAAGCTATCAACTGGTTTTTACCATTCAGTTTTTTTGTCAAAATAGAGGCAGAATCCTTCAGTTCGTCTATGATAGTTGAATCGGTACACTGGGCCGAAACGAAAAGGGAGTCGACACCTCTTGCCGCTGTGTTGTAAACTCAATGACGTTACTGGATGCGCGCTCCTGGCCGTCTTCCGTTTTAGCGACGACGACAATCGAGTAAGTGGTTCCAAGATTGAACAAACCATATATTATGTTTATAACAGCTGGAGATTCTTCAGGCCACAACGTGTCTGGCTGGAATCGACTCCAATATGAACTGGCAATCTTTTTCCGTTTTGCCAGTACCGCGCGGATTCTGTAAGAAAAGGCAACACAAGCGGCACTGTTCTTCGACGGCGTCCAAACAAGACCTGCCGTCGTTTGGGTGACGAAATCAACAAAGAGTTTAGTCGGCGGCTGCAGACCAATTCTTTTCTGACTTTTCGCGTTCAAGTCTTCTTCAGCAACATCCTTCGATAGTGTCGTCCAGGGCGGATTCCGTGTCGACAATGTTGCTAAACTCGCTTCGACCAATGCAAGTCTCCGCGGCCACTCGGAATTCAAAGACGTCATCAGAATCTTGTCCCAAATTGATGATCGTTCGAGTCTCGCCTGGCTTGGACGTCTTCTTCTGCTTCCAGATTTCTTCGCAATCATCTTTTGGGCGATATTCCACCAAAATAAAGGTACAAGGATAGCCCAAGTCCTCGAAGTCCGATTTCAACTGGATCGAGAATATCTTTGGCCGTTTGGTGTCGAGTTGTTAGAATGTGAGTTGCAATCACTAGTTGCTCGATAAATCCGCTAAGTACTTTGGTAGCCAAGTTAGTACAACACCCGCCGCACGGCGAAGATCCCGGGTTCGATCCCCGATGGAGGCAAAACTTGTGACTAGCGCAGAAGACGGGCAGAGGGAGAGACAGTCTACTACGGGGAAGGGCTTCTTAATATTTGACAGCCCACTACGGTAACGGACTATTTCAATATTCAAAATCTAACATATTGACAGTTTGTTGTTTTACTTCCCCGAGTAAAATAATATCAAGTTGCGGTGTGTACCGCTAGACGGCAGATCAGTAGGTCCGGCCCAAGTCGCCGATTGGCTTTCTCGCCAAATAGGCTCCGCCTACCGGCCACCACGGAGGGGGGCAGTATGGGATAGGGAAACTTTAACACAGAGGTTGGCAACCATATCTATATGACTCTGGCTTAACCCACCTAGTTGAGGAAACTCATCTAATGAGCTTTCTGTTTAGCCCTTTCTCTCTCTACCCCTCAGTTCTTTAAGTAATTGCCACGCTATGATGTAACTACGAGTCATAGTGCTTTTGTTCATACTTTCAGTAAATCACTCTTTCATCTGATTTCAAACATCAAGGTATGGTTCTTATTCTCTGTCCTCACTATTGTCGTGTACAATTGTAAAGACTTGTCGTGTACTTTTACAAAGTGTGAACTGTTGAATATATTATAACAAGTTCTGGCATCCTCTACATACTTATCTCGTTCCCTTGATCCGACAGGTTATGGGCCCAGTCCGTTCAACCGATCGAGTAACAACCAAGATGTCAGACACTACCCTTAGAGATGTAAGCCATGTGGCCAAATTCAACGGCAAAAATTTCCCTTTATGGAAGCTGGGTTGTTGGCTCATCCTCGAGCAACATAATCTCACCAGAATTGTTGAGGGTCTGGAACCAATTCCTCACAAGGTATGTTGGCAAAGTACAAGTTCTGCCAATTACAGACGCAATTCATTCAATTTCCTCGTACAACTCTTTTAGATTGTTTCTGACGATGGTATAATTCTGAATGCTGACATCATCGCTCAATGGCAACAAAGAGACATCATGGCACGCAACTATCTGATTGCCACCATTGACTTCAAGCAACAAAGAACACTCGTGAATTGCAGAACTGCCCACGACATGTGGGTGAGAATTACAACCCAACACCTGCAGAATGCTGTCGAGAATCAACATGTCCTCCAGCACCGATTCTTCGAGTACAGATTCCAACCAGATCACGACATCATGGCCCACGTGACCAAAATCGAAACCATGGCTTCCCAACTAAATGATGTTGGTACAGTTATCACTCCCATCATGGTGATGACGAAGATTCTCTGTACCCTACCAACAAGCTACAGAAACTTTATTTCCGCTTGCGACAGCGTAACTCATGCTGAGAGAACCATGGCTTTACTGACATCCCGGTTGCTGAAAGAAGAAACAATGTCAAAACTTTGGACCGGCGGACAAACGAATGCTGACGACACGGCCTTCTTCGCTCAAGGTGCCTCAACCGGACAAAACTCGAATAGAGGAGGTCGAGGTGGATGGAGAGGAAAATATCGAGGTCGTGGCCAGAAAGGTTCTGGAAGGCTGGAAGGGTTCGAGATCAGCTAGACAACGCGTGGTGTGCACATATTG
Organism: Ceriodaphnia dubia; assembly: GCA_022539655.2. Lineage (NCBI taxonomy): Eukaryota > Metazoa > Arthropoda > Branchiopoda > Diplostraca > Daphniidae > Ceriodaphnia > Ceriodaphnia dubia. Next base: position 4,964,462 of record JAKUCG020000139.1, on the reverse strand, counting down.
TCAAAAGCCTTTCCATACTGAAGACGTATGTCGCAAGAAAATCTGAGACCTGGTACTTTAAAAAGAAGCAGCAGCAGACAATAGTACACCACATCAGTCAACTTCAATAAAGACTAAGAAAATCAAGGCCATGAATATCTGTCGTCAACATGCTTTTTGGCACGAAACTCCTTAGACTGGTTTGCTGATTCCGGCGCATCACAGCACATGACGGAACAATTGTCTATCATCACCAGCTTCACACCTGTCCCCATTGGATCCTGGATGGTGAACGGAATCGGTGGAACGCAGCTAACTGTTCATGGCTATGGAGACATTCGAGTAGTCACATCTGTCAACAACATTGAAAAGACTGCGACTATCAAGAAAACACTCTATGTTCCTGGCCTGGGGGCTAATCTTCTGTCTACCGCTGCTGTAACAGATCTTGGCTTTTCTTTTACCTTCGTTGGCAAACGAGTCCGGTTCAAATGTGGAGAAGAAGCGCGAGAAGAAGTTGAAATGGTTGGCGATCAAGTTGGCAAACATCTGTATCATCTAGCCATACCGCTCTACCCAGAATTCAACAAGATACTGCCCATCTAGCTCAGTCACCGGCAACTCCAATCGACGTGTGGCATCAGCGTTTTGGCCACGCCAACTACAGAAGCATTATCAAAATGTCTTCCCAACACCTTGAAGATGGACTACATCTCTCTTCAGCTGACACATCTTCCTGCACGCTATGTCCTGGTTGTGCATTAGGTAAAATGCACAGAAGTCCTTTCACTTCCGGAAGAACAAGAGGATCACACACAGGACACCTCATACATTCAGAGTTCAGACCTGTGTGGACCGATGCAGATCCCGACTCCAAATGGATCAAGGTTTTTTCCTACTCTTCACAGATGATTTCAGTGGATGGGAAACAGTTTATTTTCTAAAACACAAATCAGAAACTCTTGAACAACTAAAGATCTTAATCAATCTACTCCGCGGTGAAACGGGCAACATCGTCAAGGTCCTCAGGACGGACAACGGTGGAGAGTTTTGAAGCCATCAAATGCGAAAGTTCCTGTCAAAGAAAGAGATAAGACACGAGACAACCACACCACATACTCCACAGCAGAATGGGGTCGCCGGTCGCTGAACGGGCCAACCGCACCGTGGTGGAATCCGCACGCAGTATGCTCCATGCGAAAAACGTCCCTATATTCTTATGAGCTGAAGCTGTTGGGTGTGCAGTATATGTTCTAAGCGGACTATCTCCAAGTCGGCGCCATCAACTCCTTTCTTTGCCTGGTACAACTCAAAACTTGACGTCTCTTTTCTACGCATCTTTGGATCAACCGGATACGTCCACACCCCAGCAGTAGAGCGGCAGAAGTTGGACCAAAAAAGTGTCAAATGCATCTTCGTTGGATATAGTTTGACTAAAAAAGCATATCGCTTTTGGGACCCAACATCAAGAAAAATCCGAATGAGCCGTGATGTGACATTTGATGAGAACGATCAGCCCGGAGACTTTCTCTACTCATCTAGCGACAAGTCAACCCATGTTCAACCGGATGAGGGGGAGTACGACATCCTTTTTCCAGTTTTCCAGAACACATTGAGAATCAAGCACCTGCTGCCATCAATCATCCGTACGACATCCTTTTTCCAGTTTTCCAGAACACATTGAGAATCAAGCACCTGCTGCCATCAATCATCCAGCTGAACCTGAGAAAATGGAAGGCCCGGAGCCTCTGGTGGAACAACTGGACCAGTCCGATGTTTTCATTCCAGCCGTTGAGCAAACGATGGTACCGGACGAACCAACTCCTCCACCGATGCCGGAAACTATACTGGTGGACCAACCAACTCGTCGCTACCCACTAAGGCATCGCGAACCGAATAGACTTTTTCCACTTCTCCAGTCTGTGGCGTCATCCGACACATATGAACCGACCAACTACAGCGATCACCTGCACATCTTTTTGCGTTCATAAAGATAAGGCAGACATCTGAAACAATGCTACAAATTTTAAGACCAATATCAGTCCCTAAAAATAAATTTCAAATTTAAAAATTGATTGAAAAAATTTGACTTTACGTCAGAGCTTTTCTTCGGCGCACGGGTATTTTGCACGTGACGTCACAAAGGAGTAGATAGGAATCCCATCCCCTACTACAGTTCGGCCACGGTTTGTTTTACATAGGCAAAGGCATGCATTAAGGCATGCAAAAGAATCATTGTTAATAGAAATTAACTCCGATTATTATTTTATATAATATCGGATCTTCTATTTCCCCTTTTAACAATAATATTTGATGCAAGTTTTGTGGTAAAAGGACGGAGGTGGAATTTGAACCATGAAAATCTAGCTCCGTATCCTAGCACCTTATCCACTAGACCATGAATTACACCGTGATTTGACATATAAATATTGTAAGTGACTGATTATATTTAAAGTATATACGATAACTACATATTCAATTGTCATCAGCTATATTATATAGCATAGCCGTTTGCTTATCAAAACAAGTATATACAAGTAAAATAACGTTTTATATTGCGGATTTAGCCTATAAAATAAAATTATTACACACTCGGTCGCATAAAAAAAATCAAATCAAAAATCAAATTCTGAAATTCTTTTCATTTTTGAATTAAAGTTTTTGGTAAGCTTCGAAACATGAATATCCGCTACCGTTTAATTGCGCCAAAACTACTAGACCACACACTGTTTATATATTGTTAGAAAAAAATTACCAACTAATAATTTAGACGATTGATTTGTTTTATGGTTATAATCTTTCCTCGTGCTATTGAAATTCCAGTATGAGATCATTTTCTTTTACATAATATTCGCCCACGGCAACGCGACATTTGAACACACTCGACAAATGAACTCAGCGGGGTCGACAAATGATCGCACTATTCCGACATTTGAACTCAGTTGAATTTTTAATTTAAAAAAATACCCGACAAATGAACTCAGTGGTTTAATGCGATAAAAAAATACCGACAAATGAACTCGCCGATTAAATGTCGTTATATATTTCCGACAAATGAACTCACGTTTAAATTAAATGGGAAAAATATCCGACAAATGAACTTACCCTATTAATTTAAATGGGAAAAATGCCCGACAAATGAACTCACCTTTTTTATTTAAATAAGAAAAATACCCGACAAATGAACTCATCATTTCATTTTAATAAAGAAAATACCCGACAAATGAACTTATTGTTTTTAACTATTTAAAAAATGGCCGACAAATGAACTCTATTATAATATATACAGTCTCATATGTGTTTCTCAATTCAGTCGGTGATATGAGTAGGCCTACTTGATGTGACATGCGAACAGGACATGGAACGAATCGTTGACATCTGCATTTGGGTTATGGCTCCCGTTTATACCCAGCTGATTGCCCCATTACTCCGATCGTTATAATTTCTGTATTATAGATATAAGACCCGACCTTCAACAATTAAACATAGCGCGCACGGTGAACTTTTAAATGTTAAAGCGTGAACCTTTGTTGAAATACCTCTCTAATATATCAGTTTTGGGAGGGAACAGCTCATCCTACTATTCTTCGACCTATTATCACCATACTGTTATGGTTTGTTATTGATCGTGCTAAGCTACGTACTCTCCTTTTTCATTGAGGGCGTGCCACTGGCATAGCGCTTGTTTGGCTATCCTTTGCCGTCGGAACTCCTGCAGTAATCGGTCGCTTGAAAATGTTGCAAATTGCTATGAGTGGTGTCGAGACGAACACCTCTTGAAGGCAATCGAATCTGTCGCGCATCACGGCTGGATCTAGAAGAAGACGGGTGATGATCGATCCGCTGTGTTCAGCATCCATTTTTATCCTTGTCGACCCATTTATCTAAATGACTTAAAACTGGCTAAGCTTTTTTGATATTCCCTTCATTATATCACAGTCTAGAGTTATGATGTGCCCGGCGCGCCAGCATCAAAACAAAGCCTATCAAAACACATCATCCATCTCCACATCCAATCGGATCAATTGATGATGATCTCTGACCGATTACATTAAAAGAGAAAGGTAAGGGAAATGCTTTGTTCAAAGCTAAACATTTTGTAGCAGGTAGGCCTGCTCAAATAAATATAGTTTACTTGTTTGATAATCAAATAACAATACAGAAAAGTTGCACTTTGCAAGTAATTAATTGTTCTTAAATTATTCGAAAAACTGGCAACGGCGAGGCTCTTTGCCTTCTCTAACAACAACAAGAGATTTGAATGACGTCTGGAGTAAATTGGCTTCATTCCTAATTTCAGTGAAAGTGAGTTTTACTATGTTGATGCTGCAAAGCTATATTGATGTGTCATTGTAATGTAATCATGATTCTTTACCTGGAAGAAAAACTTAATGTAATATGTTTGTTTCAGGTCTGAATTGTTACACAGTACGGCTAACATTTCCAACATCATGTACCTTGCAGAGAAAAACAGAGTGAACAAGGTTCAGCTTCAGTGCTCAATCAAATGAAACATAGGTATTACACTAGTATTGCTTAACATTATCCCATCGTGATATGACTTATGTGTTTTGGCATTTTAGGCAACATGGTACCATCTGGTACCAACATGGTACCATCAGTACCATCAGCTATTGTTCCATAGCCACTACCCTTGATGTTATTCTTGTTTGTCAGCAAAGAATCAAGTGGTCTCAAAAGCCAGGTTCTTTAAACTGTCAATAGCACACTAGGAGGAAAGCTAACCATTTTTATTGTAGCCAAAGTTATGCCTTGTTTATTTTTACTCGAGCATGAGTCTCAGTTTTAATAAGGATAACACAGTTGCAGGAACTTGTTGCTGCAAACATAGCTGATGATAGCTGCCATGAACACTTCTAATCTGAATATACTGTCATCCGGCTATTAATGAAGTTGCTGCTTCATATGTGTCAGACTATTAGAACTTGTCAGCAACGTATACCTGGAGGATGGTAATCATTTGTTGTTAAACTTTGATGCCTGGTTCACTTTAAGAATATACATTTGTTGTCTGTGTTATGATACAGATACAGAATTAAGGGCCAACACAGCTACCATTCCATCACCACCCTTTGGCACCTAAGATGGATGTGATCGTCAAGTCAGGGATAAAGCTGTTGCCTCAATGTCAAAAAAATATTTCAATGAACGATGCTAAATTGAGTAAGATTAGAAGAATTGTGGTTGATAAGCTAACAAGAGCATTCCAGCAGAATGAGGTAATGATGATTTGTTTAGACTGATGCGTCGTATGCTGGTTCTAAAGCTAGATTACTCTATTTCTCTACAATAAGAATCATAGATATTGTTAAATCTCATTAAAGGGAAATTGTACGTATTTGATGTTGACTACTATCGTAACAATTTCCCCAAATCTCCAATGACTTTTGCAGGTGCGGTGTCTCTGTTGATTAGACTTCTTTGTTTCTTCCGGCACCCTCTTCCTCTTTTTCACCCAAATCCTCTCTGGCTACTCCTTTCCCCCCTTCTCGCATGAGTCACAGCACCTGTGTTGAAGGTCAACCATTAGGAGAGTAAGACGCGTCGCTATTATTGGCTGGCTGAATAACAAATAGACATTTAGAATAGAATATATATAAATGCGACAAGAGAATTAGAATCAGTTACATCACACACCTTTGAATAGTACGCACGTCTCTATTATCTCACTGACGCAACGATTGACATTTTCCAAATGGAGGAAGAAGCAGCTGGATTTGAAGCCGACGTGGAAGCCGCCGAAGCCGACGTGGAAGCCGACGAAGCCGACATGGAAGCCGACGATGCCGACGAACAGAATAGAAGAGTCAATCAAGGATCTACCGTTGTAACTCTTCGCGAAGTTCAAGGTTCGAAGGTTGGTGGCAAGAACTATGCCACCAACGAGGATTTTCTATACTATAAAGATAGAGCAGGGTAAGTTGAAATTGTTGTTTGCTTGTTGTGTAAAAGAGTGTTGCTGCTCTGTAAACTGATATGTAATAATGTATAATAAGTACCGATCTTATCTTATTCATATCGATTGTAGTGTTAGTACCGTTACCTTCCGGTGCAAGAGATATGCGGAGAAACACTGCTTGGCTCGTCTCACACAAAAGGATGGTGTTGTCCGTACCAACGGGGTTCTTCACTGTCATCCAGCAGAAACTGAAGAGATCAAGAGGCTCGCCGTCGTCTCCGATTGCGTCAAACAAGTTGCTGAACAACGCGGCCGTGGTCCTGGGTTGAAATTAACTTTCAACAGCGTTCGTCAAAGGTAAAACATTAATGAAAGCTTATACCTTCAATCAGTTACAAGAAATTCTTGCTACTGTTAGACATCCTGATGCCATTATTGGTTATAATCCGGCGTTGGAGAGGAAAATGCAGCGGCACAAACACGTCCATCAGCCGCCAATCCCAAGGTCTTTTGACGAAGCAGAGCGTCTTCTTACCGAGTTCCCTGAATATCTGTAAGACATTTAATTCCCATAGAAATTTATTTACCAAATGAATGACACAATTTTTGTTCCCTACGTCTTAGGATGGATTCCGATGGGAATGATGAATTCTTCAAGGCTCGAGTAACAACACCGACTGGAAGTACAGCTTTCATATTTCTTTCAATGGCAATTCTCAGCCATCTGCGTGTAACAGAACAAATTCACGGTGACGGAACTTTCTTGACCGTTCCTGCCCAGCCAAAAATGTACAATTGTGTACGATTGTGGTACCACTGTTTCACATAGTGAGTTATTAGGAAAACCATGGTAAAATCACCAATTTACCATTGTTTTCCTATGTAAACCATTGTAAAACAAGCGTACACAATCGTACATTTTTGGCTGGGTGACTTGTTTTTTCAACTTTTCACGCTTCAGCTGATTGCATTTGGAAAGGTATTGTAGCAAACTGAATGTCGTTCTCAACAAAATCTATCATACCTTTTGTATTTGTTTTTCTTAGCCACTTCCCTTTGCTTTTGTTCTTATGAGTGACAAGACTCTCGACTTATACAACGCGGTCATGGCGAAAATCCTTTCGATAATGGAAGAGGCACATCCCGGTGATAGATTCAGCGTCAAGCTTCTCATCTCAGACTTTGAAGAGGCCATTTTAAAGTCAATGAAGGGGGCATTTCCAAACGCCAGAGCTCGGGGATGTTGGTTCCATTACGGCCAGGTATGTCGCCCTACAGTGATAAGCGAAATTAAGAACTATAATTGAAATTCTTTGTTAAAGGCAATTTACAAAAGGGCATGCGCCGAGGGACTTGCAGTGGCGTATAAGTCTCAAGGGGTTGTTTATCTTATTATTAAGGAGATGATCGCCCTTGCTTTGCTTCCGCCGGGAAAGATCTTTGAAGGCTTTCAGGTTGAAAATTCCTCAATATATTTCTTGTTTCTAATCATTACCTTTATAGTTTGTACTTTTTTCTTGTAGAATATCCAAACCACACACGAGCGAGCGTTGCAACAAGAATCTCAAGAAGTTCAAGAAGCAGTCGCTCGACTTTACACATACTGGGCTGGGTACTGGCTTGTTTTTCAAACTCCTGAACGGTTTAGTGTCTACAACGACAAAACACGGACGAATAACTGGGTTGAAAATTAGGTGGTTTAATGCTAGATGCCATGGGCACCGACAAAATTTCTGGGATTTCATATGTATGTACCGAACAAATTTAGGCTGTCATAACTATTTAATACTTAATTACTTATACTTCAAAATTTAGGCCACCTACAAGATTGCGAGTCAGCCGCCAAAAAAGACTTCATTGCCCTTCGAGCAAACCAAGCTATTTCCCGTGAGCAACCTGTTCGACAAGAAAAAAAGGACCAAGATATCGCTCGGATCACTAAACAATTCGACGACAGACGAATCAGTTTACGGGAATTTCTGGAATTGACTTCTGTTCTTTTTGAGCCTTTAGACGCAACTCGCGTAAGTGAAAAAATGCGATCCTTATCTCTCCTACAACTAAAACTAAGATACTTTTTAGATCACTCGACAACAACGGGAGGAAAACGGGGAGAGAAATGGACCTCCGCGGCAACGACAACGCCTCGCACGACTTCAAGGCCCGCCTCAGCCTCGTCCGAGACAACGATATCCAGCAGGATTTGTATTACCTGACAACGATATACCGGTTCCAGCAAACGAGCCACCAGTTGTCGGGCCTCCTGTTGCTCCGAATGCTGTCCCGCGTCGCCGTGGACGTCCACCGCGCATTCAACAACAACCAGCCGATCCTATTCCTGTCGCCCAACCGGAGTTGATTGCTGATGCAGTTGAAGAACCGGCTGTAGCTGCTGCTGTCCCGCGTCGCCGTGGACGTCCACCGCGCATTCAACAACCAGCTGATCCTATTCCTGTCGTCCAACCGGAGTTGATTGCTGATGCAGTTGAAGAACCGGCTGTAGCTGCTGCTGTCCCGCGTCGCCGTGGACGTCCACCGCGCATTCAACAACCAGCTGATCCTATTCCTGTCGTCCAACCGGAGTTGATTGCTGATGCAGTTGAAGAACCGGCTGTAGCTTCTGCTGTCCCGCGTCGCCGTGGACGTCCACCGCGCATTCAACAACAGCCAGTTGATCCTATTCCTGTCGCTCACATAGTCAGGGAGATTGCTGCAGTTGAAGAACCGGTTGTTGCTGTTGTCGCTCCACGTCGCCGTCGACGTCCGCCAGGTATTCAACAACAGCCAAATGCTCCTATTCTAGTCAATGTGCCGGTGATGAATGCTGATGCCGTTGAAGAGCCGGTTCCCGCTGTTGTTGAACCTCGCCGAGGTTGTCCAGTCCATATTCAACAAGAGCCAGCTGCTCCTATTCCAGTCGTCCAGCCAATAATGAATGCTAATCAAAATGAAGATCCAGCTCCCGTTGCTCCTGCTACTGCTCAGGTTGAAGATCGAGCTGAAATCGATGCCGATGAGCAGGTGGAGGAGAACGCTCTTGCTGTTAATGGTGCTCCAGTTGCCGCAGGTGAAAACAATCCCTTAATTTGTCCGCTTTGTTTCACGCATCCCAGAGGGGCATTGTTCGTACCCTGTGGTCACACTGTTTGTCGTGTTTGTGCCCCAAACGTACATCGGATACCGGAAGGATTTAGATTGATGATCCATGATTGTTTTTTTTGTAGACAGCCAGTAACAAATATCGTGCAGATGTTCATCCAAAATTAAAACTGTGATTTGATTGTTTTTGCATTGAAACCTAGTATAGAAAATTGAAATTATTTTGTAAACTAAGCACCGTTGACCAATAATCATTGCCTTTAACCTGTTCTTTAAATACAAATCTTACTTGCTCTATTTGACAACGCCTACTCAAGTATTAGAAAAAAAACATTTGAGACTGTATTGGGAAAAAAATATGAGACTGTATATATTACAAAAGAGTTCATTTGTCGGCCATTTTTTAAATAGTTAAAAACAATAAGTTCATTTGTCGGGTATTTTCTTTATTAAAATGAAATGATGAGTTCATTTGTCGGGTATTTTTCTTATTTAAATAAAAAAAGTGAGTTCATTTGTCGGACATTTTTCCCATTTAAATTAATAGGGTAAGTTCATTTGTCGGATATTTTTCCCATTTAATTTAAACGTGAGTTCATTTGTCGGAAATATATAACGACATTTAATCGGCGAGTTCATTTGTCGGTATTTTTTTATCGCATTAAACCACTGAGTTCATTTGTCGGGTATTTTTTTAAATTAAAAATTCAACTGAGTTCAAATGTCGGAATAGTGCGATCATTTGTCGACCCCGCTGAGATCATTTGTCGAGTGTGTTCAAATGACCGCATGCCTTCATAACAACCTGTCTCAAGCTCAGCCATCAGTATATCAAAACAACATGCTATTTTTTATTTATTTTAGTTGGAAAAAATACTGTTCTACAGCAGCAGCTAAGCGGGTTTTACCCTAAAAAGTTCAAGTTTTCATTCATGAAATCGAAACATTTTGTAACTGGCGAGCCTATAAAGCATTTTTCATTAACTGGAATATCAATAAAACAATGTACAATAGTGCGATGAATAAGCAAGTTACTATATAGAGACACATAGACTAATATTTCAAAGCTAATATATAAAAAAATAACAAATTTTGCAATACTTTCCGTTAGACTAATGCTCGGAATAATGTTTGGAGACCATTCTAAAAATTAAGCAGGTGGGCTTGCAGATTATATATAATATCAGAATATCAGATATACATGATATATTTTACATGTATAATAATAAAACTAGTCAATAATACTTAGGTACTATTATATATATATGATAAGTACAAGTAATAAATATCCGGACACCCGAGAGATAAAAACCGCTGTTTTTGAGCTGCGAATATTCTAAAAACGATTTTTTTTGTAAGGTTCTCTTGGGTGGCGGGAATTTGGTAATTTAATTTGGGAATTTTTAAATTGTTGGAAGGGTGGGTTTTAATCAGTGTTAAAAGTATCCGGACAGGACTCAAACGGTTACATACGTGTGTTCCCAGAACGGCAGGAGAAAAACGAGAATGGTCTCTAAAAATCACTCTTCGTTAGCACTGTAATCAGAGAAAATTTCAAATTTTTTGAATAAAATGCATTGATTTGACCACATTGACGATTTTTGACCTTCTTATATTCAAAAAAGATGACTTCAATTATGCATTTTATTCAAAAAATTTGAAATTTTCACTGATTACAGTTTTTTTCTAGCAACTAGCGCAATCAAATGTTCCGAATATTGCTAACCTTTTAGTTTATTAGAAAAACTTTGGCTTTCATTAGAATCATTTCATTATCATCAGGCATTGACTTATATTATTTAGTTTAAATTAAGAACCATTTCTATCTAAACGAAAACTTCGTTTTCCATTCAAAGTTCCATTAAAAGATGATGAGATTTGAAAGGGGTGGTGCACTATTGTTTTTGTGACTCCAGTAAACGAGGGATCGGCAACATTACTTTCAAAGACTCGTTCTTTTCCTCTACATTTTTTTGTTTCTCGGAACCTTTTTCCTCTCGAAAAGGGTATAGGTGATCTAAACGGTCTGCCCTTGAGTTGTCTGAACCAAAGTGGACTTAATTCTCCACTTAATGGACAAAAATGTCTGATTCAAAAATGAATAATAAGTCCACCAGCAATTGTCTGCAAACAAGGACATATTTCCCAATTTTTACGGAGGATATGTCCGTAAATTGGGCGGGCATATATGTCCATTAAAAAACTGGACATTTTCCGTAGAGAGTAATGGGCTATGGAACATTATTATCGTCTTCGCAAGTCTTTCAAAAACTAAATTGTCTTCCTCTTCTCTGATAACTCGTCAATAACAGAAGCCTATACTGAAGTCGAAATTCGTAAATAGGCTAGTGTTCATCAGCGAAGCTGAACGGGTCGACTAGTTCCTAATACATCCAAAAATATTTTCAACGATTTATTCATTTGGCAGTTCTTGGCAGCTTAAAAGCACTGCCTCGGCAGCGTAATAGGTGAGCAAATGGCAGTTGGCAAGTAGTTAGAACTGGTAGCTACCCAACTACCAATGTTAGCTGCCTGGCAACGATTTGACAGCTCCTTGTCCTAGTTGGGGAAAAACGAACGACTTTTCAACAAATCGAAGGTCAATCATCTGGGCAAGAAAAAAGACAAGTCAAAAGGGTAGAAGGATGCGGGCCATCAGTCAAAATCAACCAATGGTTGTGGTAGCTGCGGCCATCCGTCTCATATTAAAGGAGAAAAATGCCCCGCAGTCGGACGCAGCTGTGCCAAATGTAAAGTAGAGGGTCACTTCGCTAAAATGCGCCCGTCTTCAAAGAAGAAAGAAGCCAAACCACCTTCTGAAAAGGAGAAAAAGGCGGCCCAAATTCGTATTTTACAAGTTTCGCCCAGTCAACAAGCACCTTTGATTTCGGCCGAAGTTTTGGATGAGGACCGTGATGTTATTCTCGCGAAAGTGATGGCTCTACCAGACAGCGGAGCAGAAATTTGTGTAGCTGTGGACCAAAATTTCTGGAACTATTTGATTGGGACGTGAACAACGTTTTATCAGACAATTCAAAACTCGTCAGTGCAGGAGGTGATTCTCTTCATCCTATCGGGCGTATCAATGCTCGGATTCGCTACGATGGGCGAACAGTGAGTATGCCGCTCATTATTTGCCCAGGTGTTGAGGATATGCTTATGTCGTCTTCGGCACGTGAATCGTATGAACGATGTCAACGAGTGGTAGAGCGACCGAATCGAAAAGATGAAAGCTGAATTAGTCGCTGAGTTTTCAGGCCTTTTTGACCAGTCGGGTGAACTCAAGACAATGAACGGGCCTACTATGCAGATCGAGTTAAAAGAAGACGCGACACCATACGCAGTTAATGGAGCTCGTCCTATCCCATCCGCCCAACGGGATGAAGTTAAGAGAATGTTGGACGAGATGGTTCAGCAAAACGTAATCACCCCAATCTCAGAACCAACTGAATGGTCTCACCCTTTGGTGGTAGTCGGCAAACCGAATGGCAAACTTCGGTTGTGTGTTGATATGACCAAGTTGAATCGACACGTGAAACGGCCAACTCACCCGCTACGCACACCAAAGGACGCTGTTGCTGAAATATCGAGCAGTGCTCGATACTTTTCTACGTTCGATGCAGCTCACGGTTACTGGCAGATTCAATTAGAAGAAGCCAGCCAGCTTTATACCACTTTTATGACGCCATGGGGAAAGTTCAAAATCCTTCGTGCTACCATGGGTCTCGTGTCCGCTGGAGATGAGTATAATCGACATAGTGACTTTGCTTTCGTGCATCTAAAAAACACAGTGCGCACAGTAGACGATTTTTGTGTGTGGGACGAGGACATCAATCAACATTTTCAAAATGTCCGTGCCCTTTTACAATGTTGTCGCGACAACCAAGTCACATTGAATGTGGACAAGTTTGTGTTCGCGCGATCCGAAACCGGGGTGGGCCGGCTACATTCTGAAGAATGGTGGTGTGTCAGCTGATCCGGCTAAGTTAAGGGCCATTTCTGACTTCCTTCGCCCCAGCAATATCACGCAACTGCGCTCTTTTATGGGTTTAGTAGAGCAATTGGGAAATTTCTCGAGTGAAATTATTGCTGCTGCTTTCCCCCTACGCCCGTTGCTGCGTCCGTCAAATGTGTTTGTGTGGACAGTCGATCACGAAAGCGCATTTAATGCTGTCAAGGCGGCATTGGTATCCACTCCTGTTCTGAAGCAGTTCGATCCGTCGCTTGAAACTGTGCTACAGACCGATGCTTCGCTCATGAATGGTCTTGGTTTAGCTTTGTTACAAAAGCATGGAGATCAATGGAAGCTGGTGGAATGTGGCTCTCCGTTTGTGACTGATACGGAGAGTCGCTGTGCAGTCGTAGAGTTGGAACTACGAGCAGTTGAATGGGCCATGAGAGATAAGTGTCGTTTATATCTTCTCGGCCTTCCAATGTTTTCGTTAATTGTTGATCATCAAGCGCTAGTGATTATTTTGGATCGTTACACGCTGGATGCAGTGGAAAATCCGAAATTACAGCGCATGAAAGAACGTTTATCCCCTTTTGTGTTTCAAACAATTTAGAAAAAAGGGAAAGACCATGCGATTCTGGATACTCTGTCACGAGCACCAGTGTCCGACCCAACGGATGAAGATCATGCTATCGACGAGGACACATCGGCTTGTGCTCGATTTGTTATGCGCGTTCGAGTTAAATCAATTCGTTCGGACGAAGACGACAGTACAGATCATTTAGCGGACCCTTCGCTTGAACAGTTGAGGAATGAGGAGGCTAGTGACGCCGATTATCAGACTCTCATTGACTTTGTTGTTAAAGGATTCCCATCCCAGTCTAACAATCTGAATTGTCTGTGCGGCAGTACTGGGCCGTTCGGCACGAATTGTCAGTTGATGACGGCCTCGTTCTTTTTAACTCTCGCTTAGTGATCCCTAAGTCTGCCCGTCGGCAAATTTTAGAACAATTGCACGCCTCTCACCAATGCATAGACCGCACGAAACGTCGGGCCCGGCAGACTGTGTATTGACCTGGCATTTCTAGTGATGTGACAAATATGGTGTAAGCGTGTGAACAGTGTCCGATTAACAGTGCGAGCCTACCAAAAGAGCCTATGGCTACAGAACCCCTTCCGACGCGTGTGTTTGAGGATGCTTGGGCTGAACTTTTTAGTCATGGCGGCGTTCATTACTTAGTTTATAATGACCGAATGTCAGGTTGGCCGATCGTCAGTCACTGGCGACGTGATCCCACTGCCAAGGATCTAGTTCGGGTCGTTAGTCGTCATTTTGTGGATCTTGGTGTGCCTGTTCGTATGAAATCTGACGACGGGCCTCAGTTTTCTGCTCGCGAGTTTGTTTCTTTTTTGGAACGTTGGGGTGTACGGCCTTGTCATTCGACTCCGCATTATGCTCAAAGCAATAGTCACACAGAAGCAGCTGTCAAAGCAATGAAATCTTTGATCATCAAGACGGCGCCTAGTTTTGGAGCTTTGGATTCGGATGAGTTTTTGAAAGGCTTATCTGAATGGCGGAATACTCCCCGTGTAAATGGTTTATCCCCTGCTGAAATAGTGTTTGGTCATCCCTTGGGGTCGGTTGTCCCGGCCCACCACAGTGTTTATGCCCCGAAATGGAAGGAGATAATGGAGCAGTTTGACATCGCTGCTGCTGTTGAGGCGGAAAAGGTGAAGCAGAGGAATGACGAACACGCAAAGCCGCTATCAGCTCTCAGTATCGGGACTAAGGTGCGGATCCAACACCATTCCAGTAAGCTGTGGAACCGAGTTGGTGTTATTGTTTCTATCGGACGGCATCGAGATTATAGAGTGAAGTTGCCAAGCGGATCGGTCCTGTGGAGAAATCGGCGATTCCTCCGGCCGGTGATACCGTCATCTCGTGATCTGCCTACGGCCCCTCCCATGTTAGACCCAATTTGGAGCCTAGATATCCCCGTCGGAGTAATCGAACCCCAAAACCTTAAATGTTTGATGTTTCGGTCGTACTCGTACTTGTATGTTTCATTCGAATTGGTTGTGTTTAATGAAATTCAGTGCGATGTCATTCATGGATTTATGTATTCGTGTACTGTATGTTGGTGCAACATATGTGTCTGTTTAGCCCAACTATTTTGACTTTGTGTGTCAATTTGTTCGTATGTACACGTTTATGTTCGTTGGTTGATGCTTTATATGTGTTGTTAAGCTCAACTATGTTCTTCATATTTCGCTTGGCGAGGAGTTGTTGGGTTCCCCCAGTGTTACCTCAGGTTGTATTACCCTTCCCCCCTCTGTATCCGGCCGAGTCCGGACTTGTCTGAAGAGAGTCAATTCTCCTCGAGTTGCCCTGAAATACACTGGATCCTCAGCCTAACGTCTCGAATGTAACACTGCCAGCACTGCAGACCCATGTATCTATTATTGTCACAACGAAAAGGAACTCGTCCTCATCGCCATCTGGGTCGACGACGGGCTCGTTTGCAGTAACAACAACCGAGTCATCAAGGATATCCTGAGTTATCTCAGTGAACACTTTGAAATGAGATCAGCCCCAGCTGGAGTATTTGTCGGCCTGGAGATCCTTAGAATTCGTTTGGCTTGATCTTTGAGCTTTTCATCTGCCAACCTCAATACATCAGGAATTCCCAGCTAGCATGGCTTTATTGGGAAAATGTTTCCCCCCAAGAATATTATTGAGCCAACAATCAACTTATTGGAGTAAAACTGGACCCATAATTTTGGCCAAAATCCTCAAACTCAAGTTTATTTGATACGCCCAATCTCTCGATCATTTTTGTCGTAAATGTTTCCCCAATTTGTTACCCACTTTTGATGTCTATCATAATAATAAATATTTTTCCAATATTGGACAATTATATATTTTTGTCGATTCATCGTGATCCATCCATCCATCCACGTAGATTGTGTATTACGCATTTAATTATCCTCCAAATATTTTTATGTTATTCATGGGACTTGAATCTAAGAAATCTGGACATCAGAGTAATGTGGAACACGCATTCCACTATTATAATGTCTTAACCAACATACCACCAAAGTGACTTTATATTAGTAAAAGCAATTACTTATTGGTTATTGTAATCAGGTAACATTTTGGAACGTCTTATACTATAATAAAATAGGGAGAAAATTTTTTCCCTCCTTTCCTTGTTTTTTGTTGTAAAACTAAAAGATTATAAAAATCATTTTTTAAAGATAGAAATGTTGAAAACATCCCAGCTAGCACAAGGAGCTGTCAAATCGTTGCCAGGCAGCTAACATTGGTAGTTGGGTTGGTAGTTAGTATAAGCATACAGTTTTTTTTCAATTTTTCAATATTTGAATATCCTTATGATTTGGTTTTATAAAGCAATTGCAATTTGAGGATCAAAACTTATGCGCGATATAAAACGCGATTGACGGAGCACTTAAGAGTCACATTCAAAAATAAAACTCTCAGTGATTCAATAATTTGTATTTTGAAAATACCGAATAGGGAACAAATTTCTAAGCAAATTACACTTTCTTTCGCTTATTATCCGACCGCAGCCCTCTCTGTGACAAGTAATACACTGTCAGGAGGATTCGTATAAGTATCTCACCTTTAAAAAAACCACTAGTTGGTCGAAACGATCATAATGCATCTCTGATAGCCAAATAGGTTGAACGCCCGACTCATATGTCAAAGCTCTCGGATTCGATTCCCGAATCCGTTATTACTTGTTACTTAATAAAAAGAGCTGTGAAGTTACTCCTACGATAAATTAATTAACTATTTTACCAATTATATTGGAGAAATATTATTCCTGTTTTTAATTTTAACGGAAACCAATAAATTTTGGTGCAAAAATTATTTGGGGAAATATTCGTTCCAACTATTTCCCCAATAAATTTTTTGTCGGTAAATTTTATTTCCCCAACATATGACCAATATGCTATGCTAGCTGGGAAGGTTTTACAAAAATTCAACATGATGAATGCTAAACCCAAAAGTCTTCCGACAGATCCGAACGCAAGATTGATGTCGTCAGTTGGTTCAGAACACACCAGAACTTCAACTTTCCATACCGTGAGGCAGTAGGGAGCTTGCTCTACCTTACAACCACCACTCATCCCGATATCTCTTTAGCAGTAGGTCAAACAGCACAATTCTGCGAGAAACCTGAGAGTTGCACTGGAACGCTGTAAAGAGAATCTTTCCGTACCCGAAGGAGACTATGGATTACGGCCTGTGTCGAGTGGTGGCAATCAAAACCTCATTGGATATAGCGACGCGGATTACGCAGGTGATGTGACGAGCCGACGATCGACCACAGGATATGTTTTCATCCTCAAAAATGGACCTATAGCATGGTGCAGCCGTCGACAATCTTGTGTGGCACTATCCACGACAGAAGCGGAATTCGTTGCAGCCAGTGAGGCGGTCAAGGAAGCAGTATGGCTCGATCGGTTCCCATGCAGTTGTTCCATACGAGGGACAAGGCCATTGGCAATTTGGATCCTCTTTTGAACGCACGAACGACGGATTCCTGTTTGTGTCTCATACGGGGGCTCGTCGACACGGGAGTTAGTTTAGAGTTTTGCATAGTGGATAAGTTGCCTCTAGAGATAACTTAATGCACTAGGTACGTTCGTTAAGTAAATTTAGGGGAAACCGTGCCCATGTTGGACACCGTTCCTAGTTGGACAGCGCCAGTTAAAATAGTAAATATACATTTAAAAATCTATTATATATGTTATTCTTACCAGTAAGATGCTACATTCTGTAGCATCTGAAGCTAAGTTTCATTAGCTTCTGACTTCTAAAGACAGAGATAGCGAAACAGCGAAGTTGGTAACGGCCATAATAAAATAAAAGGAGACTGATACCGCGAAATGAATGAAACATAAAAAATTAACGAAAAAAATAACGGAAAAGGAATTCCTGATACGAATGAGTTTCCAATGACGTCTTTGAAGCCTACTTCTGATTACTTTTAGAACCTCCCAAACCAAGAAGAAAATCATTGGCCTCCTATTTAGGAAGATGCCTTGACCACTTTCCTCTCTGATGACTTTACTCATTTAACCAAAACCTCACATCGAAATAATATTGGATTTCCAAACACCTTGAAAAACAACAACTTATTATTATCACGAAAACGAAAAAATAAGCCCCTGAGGACGGTAGATATTAATATAACCTACTACAATTTGGGCGATTCGGAAATATATCGAGAGAGGACAGATCATTCAAGTGCATTACACACAATAAACAACATTCTACAAAGATGCCTCTTCACTGCGGAAGATCTGGCAACTAATGCGCATCAGCTGGACGAAGACGAGCGATCTCTCTATTCAACCAGTAGTCTCGAATGTTCCAAACACATGGACGATAATGGAAATTTTTCAATTCAAGTCATCAACTACGCGCTATCAAGATTTGACGTGGATGAAGTCCTACCATTCCATAGTTCCGACCCTCGAGCCGTAGGCCCAAGACAAAACACTTGCAATGGACGAGCCTTCCTCTGCCAACTGCAAGATTGGTTCAAAATGGTATAACCTGGATTGAAATTTGTGATTTCCAGAAGAAATATCCAATGATGGAAAACTTTCTGTTTTTCTACCAAAGAAAAGATAGAACAATTTATAAACCTCTTTATTGTGGTCTTGCCCGAAACAGTGCACATTGCCGATCGAATTGTAGGCGCTGACATATCCGACCCATCTGTGGAGATTGTTGTTCGTCAATTTAAAGTCATCAATTTCTGGGGAAAATTCGGCTGTTGATCTTTTCCTAAACGATCCAAAACGAAGATTCTACACCCTCAAACCAAGAAGAAGAGCACCAGCAGCCTGGTTTTGGTCGTCAGTTTTTCCGTAATTGTGGGAATGGAATTAAGAAAGGGGCACGGAATTAATTGGACTTTTTAAAGAAATGCGGACACACCCCTTGGACATCACTACTCATCTATACTCTCTTTTACTTTATCCAATAGTAGTTTTATCTATTTTCAGTAGTTAAGAGTCTATTTTTGTTTGTATTTAGATGAAACTGGGGGGTTTTCTACAAGGAATGCCCCATCCCACTACTAGATTTATCCAACCTGGATGAAGAGGATGAAGGAACTGCTATTTTAACTTTGAACCCCAAATCTGCAGCCGGTGTTTAACCCCTGCAACTGTTTTATACAATTCAACAATCAAAGGTAATTATATTTTGAAATTATTTTGGTAAATTTAGTTACTATTTATTTGATTGTTCAGATGAACAAGGTGTCCCACTCTACACCCGAGTGTGCGAGAACTGTCGGGATCAGACAGGGAGTCTTCAGGTCAACACCATTCGTGTGGACGAGCTGCCACCGCTCGAACCCAACAATGGTGTGGAAGATGTAACCCTTGTGGTTTACGTCTTCCGAAAATCTGCCGTGGAACACATCCCAGCCGCACTCCCGGAAAAAATGCACCAAAAATTTCTCCAGGAAATCGAGTAAGATTTTTTAAAATTATTTTTGGTGGGGTATATGTATATTCTCGAGCAAGATTTGTTACATTTAATCACCAAACGACGACATTACGTTCTCGTTGATTGAATCGAGGCGGCTGAGCACATCGAAGACGAGATGGCGACCAATTATCATCACTGACGCCGCGCGAACGGGCTGCCAACAAAGCGGTTATGCCTGGAGAAACGGAAGTGTTGAGGAAGATATTGGGATATTTGCGCTAAACCTCTTGGTAGAACAAAGTCACTTCTTCGTCGGCACAGCCTTGTCTTTCCGATTTGTTGCTGACACGATATCTGAAGCCCGGAAAAGATTCAGATGTGGTTGCTTCAGTTGACATGCTTACTGATTCGCCATTTAGCTGTTCGGAGGCCTCATTCGATCCTTGATCAGGTGAAGTGGTAGCTCTAAAAGAACTGTTCCTACCAGAAGCTACAAGTAATGGATGGTTGTGCGTGGTGTACACACCCGGACATCTTACCGAAATTTCCAATAAGGGCCTGTTCAAAATGGCGATAGCCGGAGAGAAGAAGAAGAAATTAAGGAGCGGTTAAAAGTGCTACTAGACAAAAAACAATACATGGAAGGTGATAAGGTAAACAAGACAATCAAATGAAAGCCTACATTTTTAAACTATGATTCAATGACTTAATTAGGTTATTGCGAACACACCCTCTTTAAGAACCAAAGTACTTCAGGAATAGACGTTCTCTACAAATCACGGCATCAAAAATAGCATGGGCTTCATTTATTGAAAAAGCAGGTAAAGCGATGAGGCTCCTTTTCTCTAGCTGCCTTCCCAAAGTGGCAAAAGACATTTGAACGATGTCAAAACTACTCAAAAAAATGTGGGTTTTAACATAATGATCAACCAGCATGAACAGGTTAGGATCCCAGATTCGTCACCGCCAGATCGACCACCAGACAACGCAGATTCCTCGCCGCCGGATTCAAGGAAACTTGCTGCTGGAAGGAAAGTGTCTCAAGAACAATTTTATTCGACAAAATCCCGATTGTCAATTACTTCAGAACATGAACTTCATCCCAAATTTCCCGACAAGAAAAATGGCAGTATTTAAGAAAGTAATGGGGTTCTTTTCTAGTTGCTTTCCCAAGAAGGGGAAAGGAAATTCGAACAAAACCGAAAACAGCTCAAATGTACATCCAGTGAACCAAAATACAGCTGATCAATATACATCCAACAACAACGAGAAAAATATAATTCTTACAGGCAACTACTCCACTTATAAAATATCAGACAACACTGGTTTTTAATACGACGGTAATCAAATGTCATGAACACTATTAGCCGCCAGATTCGTCGCCGCGGAACATGCCAGGGCGGAACACGCCAGATTCGTCGCCACAGAACACATTATAATATTATTATAAATTATATTATATTATAAATTATAGAATATCAGAACAAGTTATATAATTGTATACTATAGTATGATAAAAACATTGCAGAATTACTGACAGGCGTGGATGGACGCAACCGCATGCAGCCCTTGCGATCAGAAGTCCTTAGAGTGTAGCAACACGCAATCGACCTGCAAGAGCCTTTTATTATCGCCCAAATAGTGACTTCATTGGGAGTCAAGAAGATCATAGTCGTCTCCATCCTTACCAAACTAACCAATGTAACGTTCATTTGACAAACATTAACAGTTTCCCACAATTCAACAGCAAACATTTTTCACATGTACCGACGTTGTGCAACAACTTAAGGAAGTACTCTACGAGTAGTAATGATACTAAAAATCTTAGAATAAAAACTACGTGAACCCGCAAATGACTAACGGCAGGAAGGACGTAGGTATGACTACCTAACGTGTAGGCATATACACACCTATGTGTCTGCATATTCACTCAATCACCAATTACTACAAGCAATAAATTATTCATTATTTTGTTTCCCACTTTTTTTCCTCCCGCCATTTTATATTGGTTCAATACTCAGAAAAACATATTTCGATTAAGTGATGAATTCCCATATTGTAGTGGAGCAGATCAACATGGTCTGACAGCACCAAACAGAGGTCCACACTCGGAGCCAGAAAGTTATGCTCTCCCCAAAGGCCAAAGCCAGGACAGCAGTCACAGCGCTGGCAAAACAACATAGCAGACGATTACAGCCTTTGGCTTATCAGCGAAAACAACTAGCGAGTCCATCTAGCGGTCAGGAATCACACGTCGTGTGCAGGTCGTGTGACAGTATGGAGTCGCCACTTAACGTCGGTTGTTTACATAAATACTAACTATTTTTTTTTAGAAATCAAGAAGAATGTCTTTTCCGATTGATACTTCCACCAATGCCCGTTGTGCCTTGGAGGTATTCCCGAAGGGAATGTGACGTAATTTGTAAAAAGGTGTAATATGGAGTTATATTTGGGAAATGTTTAGGATGCTGGGTTTAATAAGCATCGGGGAATACAAAAGAGCCGATTTAAGTACTGGTTTAATTTTAGTCTTTAGATCCTTGTACATTTAAACTTTTTGGTGATAAGGGGTGGTTGGTTCATATTCTTTATTTTTCTTTATTTAATATATATATTTTTCATTGATTGATTGTTTTATTAACAAATGGCGACGACGTCGTTGGCAACTCAGTCAAGAACACTTAAGACTTAAGAGAGCTCCGGCGTTAACATCTGAAGACATTTGTAGGGCTGCGCTAGTCTTGGTTATCAGCAGTTCTAACTTCTAATCAATTAAATTGCGGTACATCCACTTCAGACTACTATGCTATAGCACAATTATATGGGGGGAGGGGATTGATAAACACATTAATTCGTCCGTTGGGTGTTTCGATTTATTTGTTGAAGTTTAGGCTTGCTATTCTCTATTCGCTTAAAGCTAAGGAATTCGGTCGTCTTAAATGTTGGGTGAGAGAGATGTATTTATTTCTGCTTTAAAATATATGAGATATTTTCTTGTCTGGGCTCTATGTTGCTCCTTCTGAATTTGTCGTACATATGGATGGTCAGTTACAGAAGATCAAAAGCCATCAAGAACTTTGGAGCAAAATATTTTACCAAAAGTCCTTCATATGAATTAATATTTTTCTCAGTCTGACCTGTCTTTGTAAATAAAAATGATTTCGAAGATTTTATAAAAGAATTTGGCGACGTTATCTGTCGATGAGATATCATGGAGTAAGGACTGCTGTTGCGCTCAGCGCAATGTGTGTAACTGGTCGGCTAAATAGTTTCCTCTTCTCTTTTTGCAGACTTTTTGTTGTCCGGCTGTCTGTTGTTGCTGTTGATCGCGGCAGCATATATTATCGTTTAGATACATCACAACCTTTTATTAGAGACGTACACGCTCAAGAGCCATTAAGGACTTTGTTTGAAACCTATTTTTCAAAAGTCCTTCTCTTAGACGTGTTTTTCATGTGTATCGTGGCCTTTCTTCGGATTCCTATTGAAATACTAGCAAACTACCCATAGTGGAAGAAAGTTAAGTTTAAGAGAGTTACTAAAAAACCTGGAACCAATTGATACTTTTAGTTTTTTACATGAACTTTAAAGCATGTAGTATTTTTATGTCTCTGAAAAATCCCGGCTTTAAAATATTAATATTAACATGTAGAAAAACAGAATTATTTATCTTAAAGTTTTAAAACATTAAAAACTGTATAAAGAAATTAGTTTACATTTTTTTCAAAATGTGCATTTTAAAGCCCATCATTTTTTTACGTCTGTAGAAATTTTCATCACAATAGAATGAAATTGATCAGACAGTTACAGTTTTTGTAACGTACCGTCAGTGGGACGCGCGAAATCTGCCGCCGCGATTAACACGGCTCTTATGGCGGATTAAAAATATCTCCATAGGCATAGTATTACAAGCATAGCTTTGATATTTATACGTTGAGTTTTCGGTTATGTTGCCCATGCCTCTGCCCTCTAGCAAGTTTCGACTTATTTGGGCTATTAGTTCAAAAGATGTTCGTTATTTTAAAATCGGTAATTTCAGCGCAGCTCATCGTTCAGCGGGGGTGGGGAGTAATGTCCGCGGTAGTGCCCACCCGTCACCACCATCGCTCTCCGATGAGTTGCGGTGAATTAACTATTTCTAAAATAGCAAATATCTTAGGAACCAATACCCCAAATAAGTTGAAACTTTCTACGTTTATGGAAAAGATAATCGAAAACTTGGTGTATTAATATCAGTGTTATGCTAACATAAGAAAACCAATCGGGATGTTCCAGCGGAATATTAAATTCTAATTCGCGGAAATCTTTTGTATATTTATTTGTATCCTTCCCCTCTACCGGCGCACGCCATCTGCCGATTCTCTCTTAAGCTCTATGTGATTCTGTCTATGGTCTCTCTTTCCCCTCAAACGAGGTGACAATGGAAGACGACGTTATGTGATCTTGCCAGTTGTCTCGCTCACCGTGAGTCTCGAGAAGACTTTCTTGTCATATGTATTGTGTGATCCCACCTTTTATCTTCAGGTATATATCTAATTATTGTAACCCTAAAAGTGTGATTGAATTAATTGGAAGTGTCTGATTTGTGCCATAGAGATTTTATATTGTACGTGTGGCCCGATCACTTGGCCTAACCACGTGGGTGTAATTGTCCAGCCGAGATACCTGCTCGTCTGGTAATGTGTTAATCCCTTTATTATCCTTTGTACAATTTCCTAATGTGTCCCTCTTATCATGCAGAGTTGGTAAGGGTGCCTACTGCCCTAAGGGTATCTTGTATCGTAGCTTGCTGATATCTCTGCTCAACATCTTTGAGCTATCGAGTAAGTTGCTTGCTCGAGTTTATATTCATGTCTCCATCTAACTGTCTTTACCCTTATTTATGAATCAGTCTTACCAGTTCTCGAAGTTCTTATTTTGCATCGTACTTTGCCGGTGCATTCAATACATTGGCTTGTGCCAGTTCAGCCTTTCCCTTGCCTTCGCTAAACCTCCAGAACAGTGGGTTTTGTTAATCCGCCATGAGAGCAGTGTTAATCGCGGGGGCAGATTTCGCGCGTCCCGCTGACGGTACGTTACAAAAACTGTAACTGGCTAATCAATTTTCATTTTAGATTGATGAAAATTTCTTCATACGTACAAAAAATGACAGGCTTTAAAACGCACATTAAAAAAAATTTTAAACTAGTTTCTTCATACAGTTTTTAATGTTTTAAAATTTTAAAATGAATAATTTTTTTTTCTACATGTTAATATTAATATTTTAAAGCCGGGTTTTGTCAGGGACATTAAATTACTACAAGCTTTAAAGTTCATGTAAAAAACTAAAAGTATCAATTTGTTCGAGGTAACATACCCTTTTTACATAACTTTCTTCCACTACCAGTTTGATAATACACATTCGAGCATGGTTGTCATGGTAGTTGGGCGTTTGTTAGTTCGTCTGCTTTGTTTATTAATCGAACTTGAAATTGCCGTTCATTTCTTTTATCATGTAATAATATCTACAGTACCCACCAAAATTATTCGAACACCCCCTGTTTTTCCCCCCTTTTAGCACGGGGGCTTACGGCGGAGTTTTTATTTATTTAAAAATCGGGGAATGAAGCTAAATTTTTGAAAATTTAGGGTATGCCGTACCGTTGCTGAAACTAACTGATGGTAAAAACTAGGATTTATTTCCATTAGCGGCTTAAGCGCAAATGTATCGTTCTTAAATAAAGGATCACCCTCCTTTTTCCCTACTACTCCCATAGAAACGGGAGATTTTCCCGTAACTCATCTTTATCTTTGATTATATCTAAGTTAGTTCTATACCTTGTATAACAAATTATCATCGTAAATCTCACTTGTTCTTCCTACATTCGGTCACCCATTTTCTCCCTGCTCATTTCCCCTCCGGCAGTTTACGTCACCGGCGAGTTTGAGGTAGAATGGGATCGTCTGAGCTCTGAAAGTGGCCACCAGAGGCTCTGCTTTTTTTGGAATGGAAATGCTTAGTTGGGAACGGGTACGAAAAACGAAAAGCTTAAAAATGTCTCATTTAAGTATTTTCCAATGTTCTTTCTCTCAAAGAATTATGAAAAGTGAGCCAGTTTCGTTTTCTAGCTATTACATGCCAGTCGCTTGGAAATGGGCAGATCGAAAGAATTAAGTGTAGCTGAAAGAGAGGAGATATACAAACTTCATTTAAAGGGTTTGTCTTTTCGTGCGATCGGAAAGCAGCTCGGCCGTCCTTATACTACCGTGTATAGGACTATCAAAAGATTTGAATTGTCCGGGTCACATTTGAGCAAGACTGGATGGGGCCGCAAAACGAAGTTAACTCCGAAAGATCATGCTTACATTCGAAAAATTTCAATGCGGGATAGACGAAAAACTGTTCCCATGATAACTAAAGAGTTTAACAGCGGTCGGAAGGTGAAAGTGGGCGATTCCTGCGTTCGGCGATCATTAATAAGAAGCAACATGAAGGCTAGAGTTGCTGCAAAAAAGCCGTTTTTGCGCAAACCAAATGTAAAAAAAAGACTAGCTTTTGCAAAGAAGCATATTGGGTGGTTAAAGAAAAAATGGGCAAGAGTTTTGTTCACGGACGAGAGCAAATTTGAATTATTCGGAAACAATAGAAGAATGTACGTCCGTCGTGAAGCTGGAGAAAGGTTCCGGAATTATTGCATTTTGCCTACTATGAAGCACGGCGGAGGCTCCCTAATGGTTTGGGGTGGAATATCAGCGAACGGAGTAACTCCATTGAAAAGAATCGAACGCATAATGGACAAAAAGGTTTACCACAGCATTCTAGTCCACTAAGCGATGCCAGCTAGGAAACGACTTATCGGAAAAAGATTCATATATCAAGAAGATAACGATCCTAAGTATCAATCGAAGTTTTGTCGACAAAAAAAGAAGACAAAGGTAGTTGCCGTTACCATAATCCTTATCATTATTTTTCAAGTAACAATTATGTTGTAGGTGAGATGATCAGAATGAATTGGCCCTCTCAGAGTCCTGATCTTAATCCCATTGAACAGGCATGGGAGTTATTAGATAGGCAACTTCAAAAAAGCGCAAAACCCTCGGCGACAAATATATGGAACTCCCTTCAGACTGCCTGGAACTCTCTTACGTTAAAAACACTGCAAAAATACATTTTTAGTATGCCTAGGCGGTGCCGAGCTGTAATCGAAGCAAAAGGTGGCCACACGAAATATTAATAATAAATTAATTCGTGAATCATGTTTTGTTATATTTCAAAAAACTATGTTGACTATGCATGCCAAGCGCTATCGATGGGAGTGTGTGCAACTTAAGCGCATCATTGAAAAAAAATTTTTAAGTTAATTAAATTAAAAAGGCTTGTGAAAAGGGGCAAGCTTGTCTTCGCCCTTACCCTAAATCTGGCTTAAAACACTGCAAAAAAACTTCTTTAGGGGCTCGATATCCAAACACACTTTCAGTATCGAGTTTGGAAAACTTCGCATCGTCAGGTGTTCACGAATTTATGGGGGTGAGGCAACTCCTCTGGGAAAAGAGATTAAAATTTTCGGTCATATGGTTGCATCCTTTTAGCCTTTTCAATGAAATTCAATGGCCACTTCGTTTTGTGGTAGTATATAAAGGCTCGCAATGGACATAGACAGTCAGACGAAATTTAGATTTCAATGCACAACAATGTCTTTCTATCATCTCTCAAATAGGCGGTTTTCTATCCCAGTTTCAAGACAGACAGAACGAGTTAATTTCTACCAAACGTATTCCGAAGAGGAACGTGAATACTGGCGTGGCGTTATTTTTGCTGATCACATGCGTTTCAGGTTGCTGTCATTTTCAAAAGCCTAAAATTCTGTTAGCTTTACTTATATTTTTTCAACCTAGCTTAAATAATTCAGGTTCGGCAGTCATTTATGAAGGCACTGAGACCAGTGGTTTGCTGAATACGGTAGCCGTTTGGGGCTTTTTAACTGCTGACGAAAAAAAAGGAGGACGAGGACTGTTTCTGATAGAAACAAAGTTTGACTCGAAGACGTACAAATCTTTTCTAGACAGGATGGCTAATGTTCAAAAAGAAATGTATGGTGATCTTCCTCGGGAGTTTGTTCATGATGGAAATCCTGTTAATCGTTCTAAGGCTGTAAAAGAATGGTTCGCCAATCATCGTCAGTTTGTTGTTTTGCCATGGCCGTTTTGTTTCGAGTCGGAGTCGTTTGTTTTGTCGGAGATGTCAATCCGTTTGAGAAACTGTGGGTGGATCTAGAAAAGTCTTATTTAGAACGTCAGCATTTTGATTTGCCCCGTGAATTGTCAGAAAAACTGTTCTCAAATTTGGATGTACTAACTGGTAATGAAAACTATCGGTATGATTTAGTTGACGACATGCAAGAAAAATTTAAAAAGTTATCAGCAGAAATGGCCGATCCGTTTCCTATCCGTTTCTATGGGAGCAGTAGGGAAAAAGGAGGGTGATCCTATATTTAAGAACGATACTTTTGCGCTTAAACCGCTGATGGAATTAAATCCTAATTTTTACCATCAGTTAGTTTCAGCAACGGTACGGCATACCCTAAATTTCAAAAATTAAGCTGCATTCCCTGATTTTTAAATAAATAAAAACTCCGCCGTAAGCTCCCGTGCTAAAAGGGGGGAAAAACAGGGGGTGTTCGCATAATTTTGGTGGGTACTGTACTTCTAACGAGAAAATGTTTGTAAATGCAGAAAGATGGTTAACGTAAACCTATTTTTCCGTAATTCCTAATCTGTAAAATTGTGTCGTGAATTAGTTCTTAGTACCTTAAAAACATGAAAAGCCATCTATTGAGCTTAGCAGGCGATTTTAGCTTCATCTCCACTTTTTTTCCCTGTTTTTTTCTTCTCCTAAATCCCTTTGGGAAACATGTTGTTAAATAGATACATTCACATGCCTAAAGCGTCAAAATCAACCAAAAAACATATTGGTACAATTTATGTCTTATTCATGTCCTATTTTCCATTACGGGACGTCTTTTGTTTCAGTTTTGAGAAGCCGTTAGGCCGGACATGGGCATCGCACTAAAGTCGTCCATAAATTGTTGTACGCAAAAACCGGGATGTATTTTTCAAGTCCCGGTTGTCCCAAAAAGTACAAAAAGAGACGTTTAAATCAAGTCACTGTGTTATCTGGGAAAGCACCCTTCGGTTGTGCGAAACACCCAATAGATGGACACCTTCGAAACTAATCAATTAGATACCGCTGAAACTTTTCAGCCGATTTAAAAGTTCGATACTTCAAAAAATTTAATATAATTTCTTACACTGAAATGGCATATTTTAAAATAGTTATGGTTATGGTTCCATTTTTTCCCCAACAGATGGCTATGACAAAATTTGATGAGGCGGTAGAATTTCAGAGAATTAAGAAACTAATTCACAACACAAACATTATACAATGAAAATATGGACAATTGTTTATGGCCATTAAATTATTAGAAATACTCATTTCATTTACATGAAAAAAAAACTTAAATAGAAAAGAGTCCAATTTTACCACCACTAGAGTATGGAGTCGCCACCGTCGATTTTCAAGTCTCCTCCCCTCGTTCTGGTTGGGATAGGAAAATAGCACAGGGACGGTAGTTTTTAACATATGCTGACGTGAATTTGAAAAAATTCTGTTAGATATTGGGCTTGGAACCTTAGGGTTTTGACCTCGGGATAATTAGTTATCTTAGATTTTGTTGTCGTAATTTTCGAATCAAAAATCAAAACAAGCGAGAATTCTATCCACTTGTGTTCGAAAAAATGTCGCACAAGCGCGATTTCATCCCATGTTATCGTACATCTGATCTCTATTCGATGGTCTACTACCGTCTAGCGGTGGGCTATCGACTAATAATTTACTAAATTCCTAGTACAGATGGTAGTCACAACAGCGATTGCCAGAAATGTCGACTCGATGTTTTGATTAGTTGTGTGCTGTCCACTGCCATAGCACCAACATCGACCAAAAATGTAGTCTTGGGCTATCGGCTTGTATTTAAAAAAAAAAAAAATTAAAAACTCTTGTCATAAACAGCCGATGTTTTCCTATTTAAAATTTTAGTCAGTCGCATGCCTGATACTCATGCCGTACTTCCTTTCTCACAATTTGTTCAATGGTTTATTAGTCAAGGAGTAACTCGGGAATTGATGTTAACTATCGGACGGATTTTCCATTTTCATGCTATTAAAATCTTAAAATCTTCTTTTACTAAAATGAACGAGTTTAAAGGAATTTGGTTTACGTTGCCTTTATTCGAAGCACCAGTGTCAAAGCCAAAACATAAAAGACATGAAATAAAGGAATTAGTAGACCGATTTTTGTTTTGTATTAGAACGTTGTTTAGTAGAACGCTTTTGAAGAAAAATATTTTTTGAAAAATAACCCACAAATCAAGGGAAAGCCACAACAAACAATAAAGGAAAAAACTACAAACGAAAGCGAAGCTTGGTGGAGGTTGCATCCACGTTACCAGCTTTCCAATATTCTGCCAAGTATCCCAACTCCCAGCTTCCCCCATTCCGTACATTCAACCTGGTTAATTAGAAATTTAAAAAATGTTACCATAGCGATTAGTTTAATCATTTTAAAACTTGTATGAATATGATATATTTTTCTTTAACAATATACAAGAGTCTTGTGTTTACAGTCGCATAACTCTTCAACATTGTCGACGAGGTAAAGAGTAATAACTGGCACCCTGCAACACTTGAATGCGACATTGACGGCTTCGGAAATGTTATCCCTTGCCCATGTTAAAGCCGAAATAGATAATGTCATAAGAAAAGATGACAATGTCCCCCACTTCTTGAAATATTACATGGTAAGGGATGTGGCATTAATTTATTGGTAAACTATTCCATACTCTAAGTTTAAAAAAAATATATATATGTATGTGTACACATTATATGTAAAAATTCTTGTTTCATTCATTGTAGTGATTGGATGTGATGATAACTCTCGCTTCATCTTCGGTCTTGTCTTTGGTCACCATGATAATCAGACTTGCGGTGGCTTTGGCTATAACTATGGCTTGAATTGCGGTTGTGTTCGCGGCTTCGGTTCCGGGCCGTGACTGCCGTCCCCGTTGCGTCTATGGTTCCCGACACGACTTTCGGCCCGGTAACGTTTGTCGTCCCGGTTCCGAATGACGTCCCGGTAGCGTCTGTCATTCCCGTCGCGACTTTCTGCCCAGTCGCATCTGGGGTTCCCGCCACGACTTTCGGCCTGGTCCCGATTGACGTTCCGGTCGCGACTGACGTACCGTTCGTGACAGCGAATGGGGTTGCGACGTCGACTATTACTTGAAGATGGTGATTGAATGTATTGACGCGATGGATGGGTTGATTGGTGTTGTTGACGCGAATTCTTGAGAAAATATCAATGTTAAAACTATTAAATGTGTTTTTTTCTCTGGCAATTTTAGTACCCGTCGCATGTTTGGTGGTGTCACATTTGGTACCACGGATGGATTGGGCACTCTTACGTCTCGCAGCCGTTCTTCACGCTCGGGTCTTAGGAGGTCTTAGCAGGACACCTGGCACGGTGTATAAAGTAAATATAATTGAACGTTTATATTGTAAACAATAAGAAAAAAATGTAAATCTTACAATGGGGTTATGCTTAAAGGATCGAGTGTTTCCAGCAGTTGGAGCCACTCGTTGAGCTGGTACACATCATTTGTAAGAATTCATGTTTCATTTATTGTAGTGATTGGAATGTGTTGATAACTCTTGCTTCATTTTCGGTCTCTTCTTTGGTCACCATGATGATCAGCATTCCCGTCGCGACAACTTTCTACCCGGTCGCGTCTTTCGTTCCCTTCGCGACGATCGTCCCGTTCCCAGTCGTGTCTGTGATTCCCGTCGTGACAACTTTCTGCCCGGTCGCGTCTTTCGTTCCCTTCGCGACGTTCGTTCCGATCCCGGTCGCGTCTGTGATTCCCGTCGCGACTGACGTACCGTTCGTGACAGCGAATGGGGCTGAGACTGCGACGTCGACTATTACTTGAAGATGGCGATTGGATGTCTTAACGCGATGGATGGGTTGATTGATGTTGTTAATGCGAATGCTTGAGAAAATATCAATATTCAATTTTTTTTCTTTGGCAATTTTAGTACCCGTCGCATGTTCGGTGGTGTCATACTTGGTACCACAAATGAATCGGCCACGTCTCCCAGCCTTTCTTCACGCCCCGGCCAATCCTGTCACGCTGTCAAAATCAAAAGTAATTAAGGTAATTGAACGTTTATATTTTAAACAAAAAGAAAAAAAATCTAAATCTTACAATGGGCTTATGCTCGAAGGACCGAGTGTTTCCAGCAGTTGGAGCCACTTGCTCAGCTGCGCCAGCAACAGCACCACCAGAAGCAGCACCAGCAGGCATCATGGACGTCAGCCCCATCCTTTACCCTTGGCAATTCGGGCAAGCGCTCAGCACCAACGTTCTGTGCTTCGAGTGCCTGTTTCACTGATTGCTTTCCCTCTAAACAAACGAATTAAGGTACAGTAGGCACTCAAATTTCTATTATTCAAATTTTTAAAGATTAAAATAAAATAGAATCACTAAGTTACGTACTTTTTATGGCATTTTTCACTTTACGATGCACTTCTAGATAAAACATGTTCGGTCACTTATCACATTCACACCACAAATTAGATCCTGCTAGGTATTTGTCAGCAACTGGCTTCCAACCCTTGTAGACTACATTGACAGCTTCGGCAATGTTATAACCCAGGTTGAAGCCGAAATGAATCACGTTATAAAATAAGATGACAATATCCCCCACTTCTTGAAATATTACATGGTAAGGGATATTGTGCTTTTTCAAAAATTCTAACGTCACGATTATACTTTTATGTGACAGCAGGTCATTGCACTCAGCAAAGTTGGGAATCGTGTTTACCGCTGCCAAGTAAGCCTCCTAACCCGACCTTGGAATATAAAAGGTTAAAAGAAGAGAAAAAGAAATCTGAATGCAAGCAACAACAACAACAACAGCAACATCAACAGCAACAGTAAGAACAAAAAAGAAAATGGTCTACTTACATGTTCCATACTTTGGCCAGTTAACTCACCAACACGCTGATGGCACCAAGAAGGCCATCTTCGACATGGCTACCAAAGGTGGATCCCGTGTAGTCAATGAAGATTTGCGAAGTTTTAACTCCATAAAAGGAGCCCTCAACCCACCTCAGTATATTCCACAGATTTTTTAACTGCAACATATTCGTCCCCTAGTAAGGTGAGCCTGATGTAAACCAAACAATTAGAATATACATTATAAATTGTTTTTTTATTTTGACTATATCCTAAGAACCTTGGCCTTTTATGTAATGACTGATGTATGGTCAATTTAAGCATAATAAAGCCTGCATTTTTTCCCCTTCCAACTCCTTTTTAACATCCTCGTCTTCCGTTTCGCCAGCCCTTGGTTTAAAGACTTTGAAACGGTCATGAGGCTGCAGTAATTTCGTGGGACGTTGTCCATGTCCAGGTGTCGAAAATCAAAATAAGGCTTTCCACCAATCTTTTTCCTTTTTTAGCCTCTTTAGGGGTTAAATCAAAGCTCTCCACCAGAGCTCGATTCAACACCCTACGAACTCTTCTTCTGCTACTTCCAGGGTTTGACTAAACATCATATGTACACTCCTATCCAAACGAAACAAAGTAAAGTTAATTAAACAATTGATGATCCTTATGTTGAAACAAGTTCTTTCGTTTTTTTTCTCGATCATATGGGACGGGACTCCCTGTAGCCAAATCTTACTGTATTATTAGACCTGATTATGATCGTCGTGTTGCAGTGAACCAGGGGATAATCCTCGACATGGCTTCAGAGAAGGGAATTGAGAAGCCAGAAGTTCGATCCACCCAACCACATTTACCTTTAATTCTTTGACAATCTCCGTCAGGGGTTGAAAAGGGGGCCTATTAGTGACGTAATAGTAGCTACGTCCCTGGTATGCGACATTTGTATGTCAACTTCCTCCCTCCCTTGTATACTCCATCCCTCCTCCTACCTGGGCCGCCTGGGCGTCCAATTGTACCCCAAGAAAACCGATTCGAGGAAACCATTTATGGCTGATTCAATTGTTGCGCTTACATTTTTCGTTTTTAAAACATTCTTAATGGATAAAAATCTTAACTATTTGGCATAGTTATTAAGATATGTAATTGAAATATATATAGTCGATAGACAATCGCAAGCTCTATATACTGTAAAATTGGTATATTTTTTGCAACAAGCGCTAGTACGCAGTGGAAATATGGATTTCAAGTTGGACGCTCTCGTTTTCGCCAGTCATCCCCGTGTTTGAGAGGTTTTCGCAGTTCGATTATCTCAGGAACCACTCATCGCAGGTGGCTGAGATTTAAACGCATTGCGCGCTACGATATCGTGTACTACCTAATCTAAGTTTAATCAAATTTCTATATGTTGTTTTCGATTACGAATTTTTTTTATGGTAGTCTCATTCACACAGCGATCTTTCTTATTTTTCAGAAGGGTGGCTCCGGGTGGCTCCGAGGTCAGTCGACTACCTGCTCTAAGCTTTCGAACCCGCACCCTTTTCGAACCATACCCAGGCGGCACTGTATATCCATGGGATATCCCATGGATATCCACTTATCCTTTAACTATCCTTATCCCGCGGGATATACCTAGGATATCCAAAGTATATCCCAATCATGCTTTCGAAAGGATATACATTTTCGGATATTCCTGGAATATTCCTGACGTATACCAACAAGGACATCGTTAACTCGTATTCCTCTTATATGTTGTCATGAGTTGCTTGTAGCGTCTTTAAGCGAAATAATAGGCCAGTGATAGTTTCCACTTCAGTTCAACGTTCTAGAAATGCTTCACGGCAAAGAAAAAGATCATGTTGGCGCTACCAGATTGTTGCTAACAGCCATTTTCATTGGGCTTGAACAAAGTATTCTCTGTTCAAAAACCATTGGACAAATAATTGTCTTCTTCTATTGTTTTGTAAACAAAGAATCAGAATAAAGAGTCCGCCTTTGTCAAGCCCAAAGAAATGGCAACTGTTGGCTCCTCTCTGGTGTGTAGAAACGCCGCCCTAGTTTTTCTCAAAATCCCCCCACGTGCTCTGAAAACCATCTTTTGTAAAGTACTATTATTGGAAACGAGAACTTGGTCAAAGCAGAATGACTACTTAATATTTTTTTTTATTAAAAAATCATATATATGGAAGTCGACTGCTATTTTCGTATTCCGCCAACTTCAACGTTATTCGTAAGTATACTACCTTTGCACTTGTTTATTTACGATCAAATAGTAAAAATCTAAAAGTAACAAATGCCACAAGAGTAACACGTCCTACTGCAAACTTCAAGAACTTCTGAGTCCCGCGTTCGATCCCATATAGAGATTAAACTTTTACACTTCAATAAATTGTTGGCAGGGCTGAATATCCATAGGATAACTCTGGTGCGGACATATGCGTATCCCAAGGATATCCTAACTGGGTGAAAAACTGGAAATCCTCTTCTGATTTGGGAATATTCCAGGGATATCCAAGGGATGTACCTGTGCTGCCTGGGTAACTATCAAAACTTCGGTTCTCAATTTTTGACGACACTTTAAGAAAAAAAAGAGCGGAATTCAAATATCAGCAAATACATTTGTATTTTGTCAGTGACTATGTCAAAATATATTCGTTACATTAAAGAGTTCTTCTCCACGATGCTTTTTAGTTTACTCGGTATTCCATCACACAAATTATCTAAGTACGGAGGATCAGAACACAATTGACGGAAAGTACAATTTACTACATCCCACAACTCTTTTGTAGAAGAAACAGAAGTACCCTTCAATTTCAAAACAACTTCTGACCAAATGTTTTCCATCAGCATAACAAAACCAAAGCTTTTTGGCCACGGGAAAACATCAATGTAAATATTATCACGTATTCATTGCTTGACTATGCGGGCCGAATGTACGGGATGATGATCACGTACGAAGCGGAAAACTTGCAAGCTCGGTCTGCTGTTGGACATCTCACCAAAACGTTTCAAATACTGGGCTGTGTCCATCCGGCCATCGAGAAGATGGATCTATGCTTCTTTTTCGCGTGCTGAGAACCATCCCCATGTTGGGACTGACTTTGGAACGAATTTATATTCTACTGTAGTAGCCTATTTAATGTTGACAAAATATTACACAAAGCGTTGTTCGTCAGCAAAATACGTAGTCCTCATGAAGAGGCAGGAATGAGAGTTAAAAGAGCTTGCCAAAGAAACTTGATCTTCGTGATACGGAGGTGATCCAGGACTGGAATTTACGAGAGAACGAGCCATGATGTTTGTTTAAGCTTGTCAAAATTTGAAATGATGCGTGCATTAGTTTTTCCTTTACTTTTATACGCGATGAAAATGCCCCTGATTCTCCTTCTCAAGCAAAATTCGTATGTACTTTGATGTGCACGGCACGTCAGTGCCGGTTAGTGTCGTGTAAAAGAAAAAAGGAACAGTCAGCAAAACCCTATAACAGATCATGCATAGATTTTTTCATACCCTTCCCGTTGTTGCGTCCACCATTACCTTGCCGTATCGTTCACTTCACTTCTGTATTTTATACGCATCGAACTAAGTGTTTCTCAGCGGACCCGAAAAACCCTACGCCGTAATTGTTAGTACATTTACACGTTTTATCCATTCTAAGCTGTCAATAATGTGTCGATTAACTGTCAAAGAACGAGACGAAATCGTGAAGTGTCGTTCAAAAGGATTAAGTTATCGTGAAATTGCAGTGGTCCATGACAGATGAATCCAAAGTAGATTTAGCTGTAGGCAAATTTAAATGTGTTGGGCAGTTGCGAAGAACACTGCAAAATAACCACACGAAAAGGTTAAATTTGTGGTTTATAAAATGTTTCCTCGCCATTTTCGTCCAAAATGATTGTATTCAAATAATATTATTGTTACCTGCTTTCGTATATGCCGTAAATGAATTGATTCCACTTTGGGGTTCTTCGTTATGAATAGCATCATTATCTTGTGTCGTTTTTACCCTTCTCTTCCTCGCTAAAGTTGTAGATCTCTTGACTGTATTGTGAAATTGCTGAAGAGGTCCCATACATAATTGAATATGCTCAATTGGTTCTAATAACGAAGATGAGGTAGGGTCAGAAGCTGTGATTTCTGAATATACTCGTTTTGCTGACTTCATCCCGACAAGTCCACTATTAAAGAGAAAAGTAATATAAAAATTTTGTTTAAATTGCATGGGAATGAAACAATTATAATTTGAAAATGTATTATGTTAAACTATTAACCTTTTTCCAAAAACAGTAGATTGTAGAGAAACCAAAGGAGGTGTAATAAATGTTGGGCGGTTGAGATCACTAAGAGCATTATTAATAGTTGACATATTTTGGTTGGTTGTGTTCATAACAGATGAACATGAAGCATCATAATCCAAATATTGTTGACATTGTTGGTCAACTGATAGTGAAAGACAAGATGAACGTAATGGTCCTGATTCAATCTGGTTTTGTGTTGTTTTGTTCGTGGCTTTATTTTCAGGTATAGAAGTAGTAACCTGCAATGTTCTGTAACAGTAAAAAAGGATTAAATAGAAAACGCTTATAGAATAGTAGTAAGTCAACCTATTTTTCTCATTACCTACTGTTGAAAATGTCTGTCGATGCCAGAAACATGTTTGTTTCAAGTTGTTGCAGAGCAACCAATCTCTTAACCACAGGCTTTTTAACCTTTTTGACACGTAATCCATTGTAATCGATCGAGTTGGAATCAACAGAAATTTGCGGCACAGTTTAACCCAAGGAAAAAGGAGAAACCTTTTCTTTATTTCTAAAATAGTAATATCGAAAACGTACCACGTGGTATACAAATAGATATTAACAAAGAAAGCAGTATAAAACAGGTGTGATATAAAATTGTTTACCGATGAGCCTCATTTGCATCAGTATATTGCTTATTTCTATAAGTTTTGCGTTCCATCGAGAATGGCAAAGTCAAAGCCGATCGATTTGTGTGTGTAAAAATTTGTGAAAATTTGAAACTCCCACTGATTTTTTTAAAAAATGTGGAAGATTGATGTCTGCTAGTCTGCATGAACTACCGGGGAGTCCCCTACTCCCCAACGCCATCTCCCGAAAATAATGTGCAAACAGCGTAAAATCGTGTACACGGAATCCATCTCTGGGGTGTACGCAACAACTTCTTGTCACACTCCGTATAAAATCCCTTCGGGAAATTCATGTAAATGAATCGAGTATTTCTAATTATTATATGGCCATAGACATGTGAATTAGCTTCTTAAGTTCCTGATTTTCTACCGCCCCATCAAATTTTGCCATGGCCATCTGTTGGAGGTAAAATGAACTAAAAAATTAAATGTTTCGAAGTCGTACTCGGGGGAATGTAACTTCCTTCTTGTCGGTCCGATAAATCGGTAGAAGCCCTCGGTTCCCACCTAAAGGTGGGAGACACTCGGGGATAAAAAATGAAACTATGAGGAAACTACTTTCATCAGTTCAATGCAGTTGTCTTCGTCTACAAGGCCTGCAGATCGCTGCTTTCTCAAGTATGCAAGTCCCTTTGTATAAAGCTCATTTGGCGTTTGATGGTTTTCAGTTCCTTATGGATGGTAATTCCATGATTCCATGAAATTCTTCACGAAACGCCGAAGCAAATCTGATGCGACGAAGTGGAAAGAAAACATGTCAACCTCAGAGTCAACGTCTAAAAGTCCGTCACTATACACGATATTTCTGGAAAGCAAAAGAAATTAATTAAATTTGCCTGTTAGAGTAAAGCCAATTTTCCCTTGTCAAAATAACTCCTTAAAGGAGATGGAACAACGTTTGATCACATCTTCCAACTTGCGTTCAAAAACTTTGTCTGATTTCTCTTGCATTGATCATAAAATAGATCGCTTTCACATTTTCCCCTCCTTTATCAGATCTAAAGTATAAAATCACCCTACGGTCCATTCTTTTTTTTCTGTATTAGATACTGGATCATTACCTAACATTAGAAGGGCATCACCACTTTTTTCACACCAGCCTTGAAGAGTTTAAGAACAGTTTCGACTCGATTATTGTCCTCTACTGAAAGGTATCAAATGAGGCTAGAAAACCCATCTATAGCTCCAGAGATAACAAATCCATACCTGCAAACGTTCGAACCTTCCATTGATTTTTTAACATGAAATAAACATTTTAGCAAGCAGTCCGCGAGTCAAGGAGACCGAGTTGGTTGGGCGTGACTTTTTACAATGTTCGTAAAAACTATTGAAAACTATGAATAGATAGTTCAATTGGTTTGCAGCACAGAAAACAATCGACAAACAGCAATTTTGTACCCCTTGTAGTTTAGGAGATAATCGCGTTTTTGTAAAATCATTTTGGAAAATTTTGAAAAATTGTGAAATTTTCAATAGAAGTAAAAAAAAATTCAGGGTGGGTATTATAAATCAAAAATAAAATGATCACCAGATAGCCCAGAATCTAATCTTTCATCTGCCTAACTTACATTATTTTTCGACTAACTGTTGCTGAGCTAAAAAATAAATAAAAAAGTTATATTTGCCGAAATTTCTGGCCACAAGCGAGTCGTGTTTCCCCCTGAAGTGTTCTGAGCCGATGGGCTAAGGGTGGCTAGGGGCGACTCGATGGCGAAAATTTTCATTTTTCGAAAACACTGTCAAGAAAATCGTGATTGTCTTCTAAATTACAAGGAATTGAACATTGAGGTTCATTTTACACGTTTGTATAATCTTGACGAACAATATTAATTATCTATTTGTCTCATTTGAACATTTTAGAACACATCCGAAAGGTAACACCCCACGAAACCCACTGTTTTGGTCTCCTTGACTTGCGGGCTGCTTGCTAAAATACCGGTCAAACTTATGATGGCCGTCACTGTGCCATAAGGACAGTGTAGCACAAACTGAATAAAACTTCGTTTAATTTTTTTTTCCTTAGAGGATTCGCGTATTCACGACGTGTATTTGACGACGTTTGCAACGCTATGCTAGAGTTCCGTCCTTCAAAACGGCAACCGACAAAATCTGGAGACCTGTATAAAATATATTAACGTAAATGTCTAAAAAGTCAGAAAAGATAGTAAAGACTTATTACCATATTCAGGATTAGGTTTCACTACACCCTCAACATTACAATCATGATCCTCATCCGTTATGCTTTGATAAGGCAATTTTGCAGAGATGCCATGCCATTTCATAACGAGGAAGATATAACTCCTATTTAGAAGTTTGGTGAGTTTCTAATAAGTTCATATTCCATGATAAATCTGTTATAAATGTACCAAAACGCAAACCCGCTGCAAATATTCCACTATCTACCCCAAAAATAAACTTGGTTTGTGTTTTGTGAATTTTTTATAAATTTTACGGTCGTTTATCTCAAAAATGGCTATTTGTTAAATGTAAAAATTATGTGACGTGGAGAAATCTAGTTACTCTAAAGTTTACTAAATATAACAAAATTAGCTAAAACAGTTCTCGGTGAAATTAATTTTAAAAATAATTTTTCCCCGTAAGGCAACATGGGCTACCCGTAGAATTTCTAATAAAAGCTGTGCCTACTGTATAACTGGTATAAGTCTAGTTAAGGACTGCCGTTTTCCTATTCGTCTTCACTTCACTTTACTATACTATACACTATACTATAGAATGTGTAGAATACTGCATACGTCGTCGGTTTCGTATGGTGCTATAGTACTATACTATATATTCTATAGTATATTGTATAGTATAGTAAAGTGAAATGAAGAATGTTAAATGCTTGCAACAAAAAATCAATTTAGATAAAGTATAGTACTGTGAAGTGAAAAATGTAAAATGACCGAAAAACAAATTGATGCTTAAAACGACGTATCTACTGACCATAGCCTAATTTAAAGATAGTGAGATGGAAGTTACTGAAAATTGAAGCAATCAGGCAGTCTGCAGAAACAATTTAGTTATTGAGGAAATAGAAAGACCACTGCGAATCTACGACATCCTCTCTGAATTTGAAAAAATGGAAATGGCTAACAGATCACACACACACACAATGCTGCGTTGCAATTCCTTTATTGAAATATGAATCACAAAAAATATTTAATGGGTCTTTGTAAATAACTGTAAAATGAATAAAATTTAATTTATAACTTAGCCAGTATATATTATTACGAAAATTGAGAAATAATAGCAAATTGTGAAAATAATTAACTTGAACCCTTCCGGTTTGTTTTGGCCCTGGTATTTCACAACTCGAAAAAATCGAACTCAAACATTTCCGTCACCCATCCTCTCCGTTTCCACGAACTGGAAAACCAATGAAGGCTGAGAGGAAATTTGCAGACGAGTACATTTCACATTCTGACGCGGTCTGAATTCTACTTGTAAGTTGGACTAATTCCTGAAGCTTGCTGAGACTTTCTGCGTTAAAAATTAAATCTCCATTAGGTACCTGTACATAACAAAATTATACTTTTAACCAAATAAGGATTGAAACTGTCAGCACAAGAAATATACCTCAAAGTTCTCACCATCAATCCCATAAGTATCAATATCCATAACCGTTGGTGGTAGAATTTTGTTTACATCATCATCCTAAATCAAATACAAATTATGTATACAAAAATTCAAGTTTAATTAGGTCAAACCAACTATACTTTCAATTCATCAGTAAATACTGCAACTTTATTTGGTGTTAAAATAAAAACTCCTACACTTTCTTGAGAATTATGTAGAGCATACAAGAAGAGAAGTCTTCCCAGTCAGGTCGAATAAGGTTGGCCAGTCTTGACAAGTCATAATAATTGTCACGCAACTCCTCAAGTTCTTCTGAAGCTTGTCTAGTATCCTGTTTTCTACTTTGAGTAATCAATTCCCAGTTTTACAAGATATAGTATTATAATACAGCACATGTGATTAGCAATATTATAACATACCTGAATCTATACTTTGATCGAAGAAAATCTTATTTGTACACTGCCTTTATCTAACTTCCAAATTTCCTCAAAAAGACTTGTAGAATTTGAATAATTTTTTTGTAATGCCTCAACTAGCATCTAAATTAAAAAGACATATTAGTTATTTATGTAGCTTCCAACTAAAAGAAGGTACCTTTCAATTACTATCATTTCTAAATTAATCAAATCTAGCATGTAATCTTTCGATTGAAATTATTTTTTCACATAAAGGCATTTTCCTGCTTTATCTTTACAGTCCAATGAACTTCTTTCCTCTTTTTCAATTTCATTGATTCTTCCCATTTTATACATGTGTTACGTGCTCGATAGTTAAAATCTGTAAATGAGTACTAATTTAGTCATTTATAGATTTTCGGCTTTCATACCGGCCAGAATACTCTTTTACTGCACGGAAGCGTTAGTGTGAGTCGTGATATGTCTGATTTGTCAGTGAAGTGCCACCAGTTACCGCTAGGTGGCTTCGTTTTTCGAACCAATCCAATTACTACCAATTCATTTGCCACTCAACGTTTTGTGGAAGAAGGTGTCGGGTAATAAAGCTGGCGTAAAGGAATTCCTCCAACAGCCTTATGTGCTTTTCGGATGCATTTTGTTACAATCTTATTTCACGTCTCTTATCACGTGTTTTTGTACTGGTTTGGTTTCGTATTTTACTGTTCCAATTTTCTAAAATTTTTAGAGTCTTTCGGATTGTACAGTAAAATTTAATTTTAATTTATCGGACAT
The DNA here is from genome assembly GCA_022539655.2 of Ceriodaphnia dubia. Lineage (NCBI taxonomy): Eukaryota > Metazoa > Arthropoda > Branchiopoda > Diplostraca > Daphniidae > Ceriodaphnia > Ceriodaphnia dubia. Next base: position 4,922,298 of record JAKUCG020000139.1, on the reverse strand, counting down.
GTCACTATTACTTGCAATTACAATTACTTTACTTTTACTTTTACTTTCACTATAACTGTTACTTTTACTTTCACTATTACTGTTACTTTAACTTTAACTTAACTCTTACTATTACTACCAACCCAAAACGGCTTATTTTAATCGCATGTCCCGCTTAGAATATTTGGGTATAGTAATAGTAATAGTAAAGTAATAGTTAGAGTAAAAAAGGACACCCGATATTAAAGTTTTACCTCAAAACCAATAAATGCACTTTGATTTGTGGTTAAAGTGGTAAAATTTTTCGCAAAATCAATTGTTTTCCTACATAGTAAATGTTTACTTTCTACATGTTTTCCTTATACACACCCATTATATTAGAAATTCTCGTAACAAACTTTAATGCATTACATGAAAAAAATATTTTTTAACTTGATGTTCTCGAGATCCGTTGCAAATGAATTTTTTATTTTAATTGAACTTTAGTTGGTACTTTAATTGAAGCAACCAACTTTCTCTGCATCACAGATTTCTGAAAAAGGTTTCCGAAATAAGGTGTTTGAGTTAAACGAGAGTTAAAATCTATAAGGACAGAAGAATTTAGATTTTAAAAATTTTAAAACAATAAATTTTAACTTTTTCATTCCATATTTACATTTTGGAGTCAAAAACTAAAAACCAACATGTATTTACATATAATAAGGGTGTACTCAGAATATTAAATAATTCTAACTCCGTCTTGCAGATTCAAAGACGTGTTTTGGTTTTCCCGGCTTCACAGGACATCTTCTTACACTCCGCCTTCAATGCAGTCGATTTAATGTATTTCTCTTCGGGTGGATGGTTGCCACGCCTGAAAGTCGTGAATGATTCTCCCTTTCCTCGAAGCTGTGCTTTACGTTTACCATGTTCCTCTTTCCAATTATGGTAGCGCAGAATTCTTTATAAAACATAAAAACTTATTTATGTACGGACACCGTCAGTTACAGATTACATGAACAAAATGGATAAAGTACAGTAAATGTTAATATTGTAAACGAGTTACCTACTTTTTTGTACTTGTGGAAAACGTAGTGCTCGTTTGTTACAGTAACAGTACTTCCATGTCGTTTGCCAGGCCCTCACAGTTACTTCGTGTACGTCCTCATTTTCTACATCTCTATCCACCAACTCCAAAGTTGAATGAGCTTAGTCAAATGAGACGAACAGATACTTATGTCGATCGGGCCGAGCGATGCAATGCTGAAAAAAAATCAGGTAATAAGATTATGAAACAGGTATAGAGTCATTAAGGTATAAGAGAGGAAGGGCCAAGAAAGTAGAATAAAAGCCCTCCAGTAACATGCTCTCATCTCCTAACTGTCTACAAAATCAGACACTATATTTTACCGTAGGGGGTAGGGCTAATGATTAAGGAAGATTGCAATGAAATCGACTTGAGCGCCATCCCTTCGTAACATTTGGAACTTATTATGTTTTGTAAGCTCTATAGTTATGAACTACAGTCATTGTAAAATATATATGAATTTTCAAAGTATATATTTAATAATTTTTTACTATAATCTCACTAATTTCCTCAATATATTTAGTATGTTCGTTCCATTTTGACTATTTTCGGCATTTTCGTAAAAACTTCGCCCTCTAGCGGCGGTTTTAAACTCGTTTTTGAATCGAAGTAGTAGTTCTGTGTTGTAATAGTGGACCCTTTTCCATTTAAGCTTTTGTTTTGATGTTAATGATATGAGTATTTTTAATTGTTAAATGGCAATAGACAATCGTCCATATTTCCTATGTATGATGTTTGTTTTTTGAATTAGTTTCTTAATTTCCTGATTTTCTACCGCCGCCTCAAATTTTGCCATAGCCATCTATTGGTGGAAAAATTAATTAAAAAATTAAATGTTTCAAAGTCGCACTTGAGGGAAAGTCACTTCCTGCTTGTCGGTCCGATAAATGGGTAGAAGCCCTCACCTAAAGGTGGGAGACACTCGGGGATAATATTTGTATTAATTAAGCTTGACTGAACGTGTATTAGCGTTCACATTTAGTGAAGTTTTTGAATATATTATTCTTAGGATTTAATCGTTAAAAGTCCGCACCTACAGCATGTTTATCCCCATCCTCCATGTAACATTTGACATCTATTTATTTCTACATCACGAAATTTAAAGTGACCGTGCACGGAAAGCGCCCTCGACATAAAAACTCTGAGCTCTACGTGATTCACGATAAAACATTTTGACCCCCGAAACAGCATGCCCCACTCCCGATTACACCAAAAATGGGCATGGCTTACTAAAATATCCATTGTTAAAATACCGTACGTATCGACATTTTCGATACTTAATTTTACTACCGCAGAATCTTCCACGGAAGGGCTAGAATAAGGTATCGATACTTCGGCCAAATGAATTTTGATGATTTTACCAATTTTGATACCTTATTCAATTCGTGCCTCATAACCTCAGAGCCCAACCCTCAGAAACCATCTAAACTTGAAATTTATACAATACAATTTTATTTAGAACCTAAAAATATCGATAGTTTGCTTAATAAAACTTATTACGACAACCGAAAGCTTAAGTATATTGTTGAAAGATCCAGGTTTTTGATTTGACGCAATAATGCTGAAATCGCCATGTCGACTTATACCAAATAAGATTTTTTAAAAATTAGTCAGACAGGAAGATGTAAATCTGGCTCTTATTATAGAAGAAAACGCCATTCTTGACAATTATAGAGAGTATTTGGATGATGGGGCATGGGTCTCTGTTAAAAACTTAGGTAAAAGTGTATTTCTTTCCATTGGTTATTCTAGATTTATATTTTATGCTGTAGAGAAAACTATGCGTAACCGAGCTAAAACGAACACGCTACTTTACATTTGCAACGAGTGCAATTAGGAGGCTAAGAATAATACGGTATTTTGCGATTCTTGTAAAGAGTGGTGATATTTCCACTGCGAGAGTAGATACCAGTCAGCGAAAAGTTGTTTTGTAAAATGTTATATCAGTAGTTTTTTTTTCTTTCTTGTGTTTAATCCATTTGTTTTATTCCATTTTATTTTGGTACTCCTATTTGATTACTTCTGATTGACGTTTCTTGAGTTATTTGACAAAACTAGTTGGCATGAAGGAACTATTTTATTGTTTTCTTTCTCTTTTTATTCACAGTTATCGGTTGATTTCAATGATGATAATTATTACTGACTTTTCAATTCAGATTGCATGATACTTTAATATAGTGAGATATCTGGAAATACACATTTTGCTTAATTTGAAATAAATATTTTTTATTGTCTTGACTCTTAAAATCTACGTTTGAATCTGTCGGATGACGAGAGCACCCCTGAAGGCTGTTTGGCAAGCTGACGGTTCAATATCCATGTCACATATACGAGTACCGTCGGCCTGACGGTACAACCGCCACTTTTCATGTAAGAGTACCGTAGGGATGGCGGTATAATAGACATTACCAACATAAATAAAAAATGCTCACTGAAACACATGGACTCATAGTCCTTCCCTTGGAGACGGAAACTGGTGTCAAACTTTCATCACTTGATGACGAAGACAACTCATCACTACTGCTGCTCGCCGTGATGGACATCTGTCTTTCAATGGCGTCTACCTTGGCTTCAGCTTCCACCATTGCCAAATATTTCGCTTTTGCCTTTTCTCAAACATCATTTTTTTTCTAAATCATAACCATCATCAAAATAAAATCAAAGAAATAAGAAGTACTACTTCAATATAATTTCGGCAATTAAAAATTACCTCCTAGTGCGATGATTTTTCCTGGATGCGTTTTCCAGCCAGTAGGTGGTTTGTCGGCTTTTTTTCTTGATGTTCTACATCACCAATCAATTCTGGATTTCATCATCTTCAAGCATTTCGGCATCTTGAATACAGCTAACATTTTGCACCGTGAATTGCTTGTCTACAACCCAATACACTGCAACATATTTAAATTTAGGGGAAATATTTGGACGTTACCAACTTGGACTACATACCCTTCATAATCTTAACCGCTTGTTGTTAGAACCTGAAATCTTTCAGTAGGTCGGAGTACTGGGTTCATCTTCCACGCTAGTAGGCTTCTGCGTTTCTTTTAGGTATCACTGTTAAAAGGGTTCCGAAATAATCGGGTGTTCGAACCCCGAAAATCTACGAACTCACCTAAAATTTCGGATCATCCACAAAAACTAGGCAAGGTTTCGAAAATGTGCGGTAATAAACCCCTGTTATCATGAAATGACACTATTACCTAATTTTGGGGGGTAAAATCCCCAATGACGGTTATTTCATGATTGGTTTGTATAAATGGATGGAAATATATATAAGATACTTCAACAAACTGTATACAGTTTGTAATTGTTTTGCCTGTTTTTTTTCAATTGTTCGCCTATTAGCGCCCCCTTTTCTTTAATTATTGTTGACAAAAAGGGCTCATATGGGCCCCCCTAACGTAGCGCCTCTTACGTCAGTTCTTCTTAGCAAACATTTTCACCCTCTCAAAATCACCCCATAAAGCCTTAACTAGAATTAGTAGATTCCATCATTTCAGCTGGTAAGGTCTTAGAGAACAATGAATTCCCAGGCGAAAAAAAGAAAGCTTATTCGGCAAATCGATATGTGTTCGTAGAAGTTATCGATGGCTCAGCCAAAAAACCATATCAAGTTTTGATCGACGAAACGAGTCCCAGGGGGAAAAGTGACATGGACTTAGTGATAGAGGCAATGCAAATAGAGGAACCAGCCATGCGTGTGATTTTTGATAGAGCTCCGACCCGGCGGCCAATATTTCGGGTAACGGCAACGGGTATGAGAAATTTCGGGTCAAAAACGAAGGGTTTAATAAGCATTATGCAACCTAACCTTTCCTTTCCCGTTGTCGGGTTATTGAAAAAACGACCTTCCATTTTTTTCTTTTACCTTTTCATACCCATACCCTAACTTACCCGACTTGGAATTTGGGAAACTACGTATGCTACAGGCCCAGTCCACCCGAAACAACGGCGTGTATCACATATAGTATACGGTACTTGTTCTTTTTTGAAACTTTGCCATCGTTTCTGTCACTATGGTCGAACCATTAGAAACAGTAGAAAGAGAGTTTTCTAGCTGGGTTAGAAAATATTTTAGAGTGGAGCATCGAAATGAGAAGTGTTCTGATACGGGGGTAGAATCACTTTGTCAATTCGATGTGTGTAAGCTCCGCGACTGTCAAGACCCAAGTAAAGTGTGTAACGTTTCATACAAGCATAACATCAAGAACGGGACCAAAAACCTGTCTCGTCATGTACTCAACAAGCATAGGAATGAAGAAGAGATTAAACGGGAAATCGTGATTCATAGTTTGCAGCTACCCAAAGTAAGCCCAAATAATTGAATGCTGTACACCATTTACATTATTTTTGTAAAAATAAATAGGTGCTTGATAGTGAGTCGTTGAAGGCAGCTGTTGGGAAAGTGATTGTTACTCAAAACCTTCCTTTTCAATTGGTAGAAGCCGAATCATTTGTAGAGCTTTTAAAACTTTGCAATCCCTCAGTAGAAAAGCTGTTATTTAAAGCCGACACGTTAGCTGAGCATGTCATGAAGGCATATTGGGAAGGAAAAGAAAAGATCAAAAGGATGTTTGTTACAATAACGTCGAAAATAAGTATAACTTGTGACCTTTGGACTTCCCCTAATTATAAAGCCATTCCCTAGTAGAACACTATAGCTTCAAGATATCTGAAAGACAATTTTCAAGCCGTGAACAATCTGTGTCTTGTTAGATGTCTTAGAGCTAGTAATGCTGAATCTAGCTAAGATAGCCGATTCTAAGATATTCTAGTTTTCTTATTAGCCATAGTTTCAAGAATCGATTTTTCATTTTATGTCTTGTATGTGTATATACAGCATGTCTACGAGATATCCTTATAAATATTAAAAGAACACACTGCACTGGATCAATTTGACGTTTTAGTTTTGGTTACTGTAGATTTGGGGACATCTGTCAAATCTCACAAAATTTTGTCATTTAAACAAGTTTTGTAACATTAAGTGGGAGTAGACTTGGTTACTTCACATCTAATAGACTGATGTCAGAATACAGAGTCCCAATAATTGTCTTCCCTGATAGTAAGTGTTAGAAAATATATAATAGGATGGGCTTTAACCGAAAACGGCGTTTCACTGAATTTTCTTTGACGACATTTCAACGACGTATAAAATGTTTCTAGCATTTATTATATAATGAACTGGGAAGTAAGATATAAAGATCAATGTTCATTTATTGAAAGTAAATGTAGAAAGTAGAAAGTTAGAAATAAAAAGTAGAATTCAAACTAAAGTAGAATCGGAATTTACGTGGGGTTTCTTAGAGCTATTTTTAATGCCAGTAGTAGCCTCCCCATTTTTTACGTCAGATTGAACAGTTTAAAAACAATTTCTGCCAAAACTATTGAAATTATACAGGTTCCACTGGGTGAACTCTGTTAATGTATTGCTAACCCTTGTTTATCATTGTTGAGAAAGAAAGTTTCATCTACGACGGAGCTAACTCTAATTGTCGCAAGTGCTAGATTTCACTATCCAACACGTTTCAGCCTTTGTCTTTAAATACACGCAATGTTTCCGTGTAATTAATGCTTGAGAAGCAATGATTGTTCAGAAAAGTAACAATTGCTTAGAATTGTGAATCATGATTGTGGTACAATTGGTGCCATACATGATGGGGAAGCTGTTGCCGGTTCTGTTTACCGGTTAAGCTGACGGTTAAGCTGCCGTCTAAGCTGCGGTAAACATTAAATGATTAGATAATTAATAACTAGCAGGGAATGGTATTATATAGAACCATAGAAGTATGACATAAAGTGATGATAGTAATGTTGGAGTATGAGATCAATCACTAGTTGGTCGAGAACAACTACTGATGTACTCTGGTAGCCAAGTGGGTAAGACCCCCGACTCACAGAGCGGAGGGCCCGGGTTCGATCCCCGGGACCGGCGACTATACAGAAAGAGCTTCGAAGCTATACCTGCCATGAGCAGAAGCCCACTATGGTGGAAGAACATTTTTTTAAATAATCTAACAAGTAAAAAGTAAATTTTCGATGTCTTTTAGGTATTTTGAAATGCAGCTACAATCTATCTTGAAAGTTTGCATCAAGAGTGACATTTAGATATCTTGAAGCCACCTTAAATCTATGAGTTAGCCAACCAGTGCAGGCTAGAATCCTGGCTACAAGATGTCTTCCAGCTATGGTGTTCTACTAGGGATTTTGGCCATAACGTGTCATTGGATTGATCCACATTGGGAACAAAAGGAATTGCTTTTGGATGTAGTTGAAATGCGGGAAGCGCACACTGGTGTAAACATTGGTGTTGAAGTAGTCAAGACGCTTGCTGATTTTGAAATAAGAGAAAAACTATTTTGCATTACAGCTGACAATGCTTCCGCTAATCTTTGTATGGCTAAAGAAATTTCAAAACAACTTCCCTCTTTCTCATATTCCCAGCATTTGCTGGGTTGTACTGGGCATGTATTCAACTTGGCTTCAAAAGATGGGTTAAAAGCATTCGATTACGAACCAGAGCCCTTAATCAGTACTGACTTAGAAGCTGATGAGTTAGGTATGCTCGTCGAACCTGACGGATGGGGAGACGAAAATGACGAAGAGTTTGACACTGTGGAAGTAGATCCAATTCCCAAATCCGTCATTGATCGTGTTAGAATCATAGTAAAAGCAGTGCGTTGTTCGCCACAAAAAAGAGTAAAATTTGAAGAAACTGTTCGAGTCGCTCTTCCCCAACTTTTTGTTCTACCGCAAGCTACCCCACCGTTGCCTCAAGCTGTACAGCAAATAATACCTTCTTCTAGACCACCATCTAAAAGGATAGCCAAATCCAGGTTTTGAAATTGAAACTATTTTGTCTTTTCTTGAAATCACCGTTTGTCTAACTGTAGGAAATCCCAGACCAGTATTGCATCTAATCAAACGCATGTGCCAGTACAGCAAATTCCCGTCTCGCAGCCTAATCAGCAGCTCAATAGGCCTAGTGGCTCGATAAAAGAGAACACACGCCCTCGAACATTGGGTTTATTACTCGATGTAAAGACTCCTTGGAATTCAACGTACGTCATGCTCAAACGGATTCTTGACCTTCGTCCAGCAGTTGAAATGTTCATTGCGTCCGACGCAAATCTTAAGGATCAAAAGTTTTCAGATCGAGAGTGGTTGCTGTTAAAGGAAATCATGGGTCTCTTTAAGCCGTTGTTCCGCGCTACAATAGGACTTTCTCAGTCGAAGTATACGTCACTGAGTCTAACGTTGCCTACATATATGGGTCTAGTGAAGGTATAAGCTATCTTTCTTAATGTATATTTTGTAAAAGGCATTTAATAAGAAATTGAATTTAAGGAGGTGGAAAGAGCTGGAAAGGAGGTTTCAGTATTATCGGAAGTTGCTGCAGAAATTCAAAAGAAGCTGGAGCAGTATTATGATGCAGCATTTAAAAAATCCGTGTACGCCAATGCAGCGATACTGGATCCGCGTATAAACCTTAATTTTCTTAAAACTCAAGTAAGTCAGGTATAAAAGACGAGCGTACTAGAAAGAGTATAGGTTAATTGAAAGGCTTGTTTTTATAGGCTGCAGTTTTAAAAACTGCCCGAACTAATTTCAAAAAAGAGACGGAATCTTTCGATGTTTATCGAGAGGAAGCTTCCGGCCAGCGGGTTAATTCTCCTAGGGACGACGAAGACGAATGGTTTTCTCATATTTTCAAGAAGCGTAAAATTTCTGACCTTGATAACGAAATTAAGCGCTATCTGTCCGAGGATGTCATCGAGAGAAATGAAAGTCCTCTGACGTTCTGGAAGCTAAAAAGAAACGTTTTTCCTAGTCTAAGCTCAATGGCGATGACTTATTTAGCGGTTCCGTCCACGAGTACTCTGTCGGAACGAGCATTTTCTCAAGGAAGATTAATTGTCCACCATACACGATCTTGTTTGTCTTCTGACAAAATCCGCGCCCTTATGTGTTTCAGCAATTGGTACAAAAACAATTTTGTATGACGTCACATTACACGGCGGGTGAACCCGTGAACTATTTGTTGTGAATCTCTGAGCAATGAAAAAAAGGATTGGTTGAAACCCGAGTCGGTGGGTGGGCGTCATTATGGGTTAAAATGTCGTAGATGAAAGTTGCTTTGGTACATTTTTCTTTGACCCGCTCGGGTGGGTAAAATACACAATGAACCCGTCGGGTCGTGGTTTCAAGCGGGTCGGAGCTCTAATTTTTGAAGCACATGCTTACTATTTCATGGTTGAAAGTGATTTCAAACCTGGTAAATGGGTAACCGTTCCTGAGCATCGTTATCCCGTAGATTACAATGAAGAATTTCGTTTGATCGTAACTAAGTGTCCTATATTTGAAATAGAATCACAAACCGCCAACATACAAGGATCTCAGATCGGTCAGTTGAAAAAAGCTAATTCAAATGGTGCATGTTACTTATTAATGTGCTTCCTTTTTCAGGGTAAAATAAATCAAGGCAGGCACAGTCTGGAAATTCTCAATCAGGTAGCGAACAATATTACAGCCTGGAGACCAACAATTTGTCAGGTATTTTTTTGAATTTTATTTCTACGACAACCATTTTCAGTTTTATCCTTCAATAGGTGAAGCTACCCAACGCAGTGTGGACATCACCAGTTTTTCAGGTATTTTCCAAATTTTCCTTCTACGTGATCAAATTCTAGTTTTACTTCCCAAACAGGTGACCCTACCCAACGCAGTGTGGACATCACCAATTCTTCAGGTATTTTGAAGACTTTCATTCTACGAGCTTGAATTTTAGATTTACTTTCCAAACAGGTGGATCAACCCAACGCAGTCTGGGTTCCAACACTTCGATAGGTAATATCAGGAGTTTCATTCCATGACAACCATTTTTAGTTTTGTCTTTCAACAGGTGTAGCTATCAGATATAGTATGAACAACATGAGTTTCTCAGTCATTTTCACATCTTAGCCTAATCTGCCAGTTATTGAGTGTTGTAGGCTACTGTTTTGAAACTCAAATAATATTCTCCTTTTTTTAGCTTCTGGCTCCCATGCCCGTAATAGGCCAGAATCACATAGTTCCCCAGGTCAATCTATTTATTAAAACTGTTTTTGACTTTTTTGGATACTGTAAATTACAACATGGGTATTCTGTAGGTGATGGAACCACCCAGCTAGCATGGCTTTATTGGGAAAATGTTTCCCCCCAAGAATATTATTGAGCCAACAATCAACTTATTGGAGTAAAACTGGACCCATAATTTTGGCCAAAATCCTCAAACTCAAGTTTATTTGATACGCCCAATCTCTCGATCATTTTTGTCGTAAATGTTTCCCCAATTTGTTACCCACTTTTGATGTCTATCATAATAATGAAATCGCGCTTGCGCGCCAGCCCTTCGTGTCATTTGGAACAAGTTATGTTTCGTAAGCTTTATAGTTCTGGCCTACAGTCATTGTAAAATATGTATGACCATTACGTAATTTTCAGGGGGAAAAATTTTTTTCCCATACTTTTTTACTATTATCTCACTTATATGTCAATTTATTTAGTATGTTCTTTCCGTTTTGACTTTTATCGGCATTTTCGTAAAACATACGTCATAATTGCTTATTTTTTTGTTTTGCTTTTCAGTGCCCTCTAGCGGCGGTTTTTAACACTACGTAGTAATTCTGTGTTAAATATTGGACCCTTTTCCATTTAAGTTTTTGTTTTGATGTTAATGATATGAGTATTTCTAATTATTAAATGGCCATAGACAATTGTCCATTTTTTCTATGTATGATGTTTGTTTTGTGAATTAGTTTCTTAATTTCCTGATTTTCTACCGCCCCCTCGAATTTGGCCATAGCCATCTTTTGGGGGTAAAATGAACTAAAAAATTAAATGTTTCAAAGTCGCACCTGGGGGAAAGTCACTTCCTGCTTGTCGATCCGATAAATCGGTAGAAGACCTCGGTTCCCACCTAAAGGTGGGAGACACTCGGGGATAAATATTTTTCCAATATTGGACAATTATATATTTTTGTCGATGCATCGTGATCCATCCATCCATCCACGTAGATTGTGTATTACGCATTTAATTATCCTCCAAATATTTTTATGTTATTCATGGGACTTGAATCTAAGAATTCTGGACATCAGAGAAATGTTGAACACGCATTCCACTATTATAATGGCTTAACCAACATACCACCAAAGTGACTTTATATTAGTAAAAGCAATTACTTATTGGTTATTGTAATCAGGTAACAATTTGGAACGTCTTATTCTACAATAAAATAGGGAGAAAATTTTTTTCCCTCCTTTCCTTGTTTTTTGTTGTAAAACAAAAAAAGAGAATATAAAAATCATTTTTTAAAGATAGAAATGTTGAAAACATCCCAGCTAGCACAAGGAGCTGTCAAATCGTTGCCAGGCAGCTAACATTGGTAGTTGGGTTGGTAGTTAGTATAAGCATACAGTTTTTTTTCAATTTTTCAATATTTGAATATCCTTATGATTTGGTTTTATAAAGCAATTGCAATTTGAGGATCAAAACTTATGCGCGATATAAAACGCGATTGACGGAGCACTTAAGAGTCACATTCAAAAATAAAACTCTCAGTGATTCAATAATTTGTATTTTGAAAATATCGAATAGGGAACAAATTTCTAAGCAAATTACACTTTCTATCGCTTATTATCCGACCGCAGCCCTCTCTGTGACAAATAATACGCTGTCAGGAGGATTCGTATAAGTATCTCACCTTAAAAAAAACACTAGTTGGTCGAAACGATCATAGTGCAAATCTGATAGCCAAATAGGTTGAATGCCCGACTCATATGTCAAAGCTTTCTGGTTCGATTCCCGAATCCGTTATTACTTGTTACTTAATAAAAAGAGCTGTGAAGTTACTCCTACGGTAAATTAATTAACTATTTTACCAATTATATTGGAGAAATATTATTCCTGTTTTTAATTTTATCGGAAACCAATAAATTTTGGTGCAAAAATTATTTGGGGAAATATTCGTTCTAACTATTTTCCCAATAAATTTGTTGTCGGTAAATTTTATTTCCCCAACATATGACCAATACGCTATGCTAGCTGGGTACGCGCCTACCAGATGCCAGTCGGATCCAATTGCATCTTCTCAATGCACACCTTACTTCAATTCTACCCAAAGTTCTCCACTCTGATACGGCCCCCTCCACAGAAACGATCGAGTCCTACGTCTCCACCCTAACACTCAGTATCCAGAAGGCCGTTCGTTCAGCTGCCCTGCCCTACTCAAAGAAACAAACAGCAAAGAAAATGCCATGGTGGACTCCGGAGCTATGGGCCCTCAGGCACAAACTAAAAGCAGCACAAAAGAAATGGTACGCCGAAAATAGCGAAGTAAACACGAGAACGAAAAGAGCTGCAAAAGCGATCTACCAGAAAGCAATACGAAATGCTAAATCGGCATCCTGGAAACACCTGTCGACTACTCTCAACAATGACCGAAACGCAGCCATCAAGTTCATGACTGAATCACTGCCATCCATGGATCTCCCGTCCCATATAATCGTCGACGATCAGGTGATCACCAGCCCCACCGCAATCCTCAACAAATGTGCCAACCATTTCTTCCCCCCAGACCCACCATCGAACAACGTCCACCGCGAAGTCGAAAAGATCGCCAACGAACTAATTTCTTCACCAGTTACAGAATCGCCTCCCACCCTTACAGCACAAGAGCTAGAAGAAGCCGTAGGCGACCTCAAACTAGATGCTGCAGTCGGACCGGACAGAATAAACGCAAAAGTACTGTTACTATGCATGCCCACCATTCGACCACTTTTCCATCTCCTGCTATCAAGCTGCATTGCTGCATCTTACTTTCCGCAAGCCTGGCGCCATGCTCGAGTTAGAATAATATCAAAGCACAACAAGACAGAGTACAGCACTCTCAACAGCTTCCGACCGATCAGCGTCATAAATACGTCTGCCAAAGTCCTAGAAAAAGTCATCCTCGCCCGTCTCCGCTGGGCAGCAAATCAAGGAAATTGGTTCACCAAACACCAACACGGCTTCTTAGCCGAGCGCTCCACTGAAACTGCGGCTCATGACCTTGTATCATATATTGAGAATGGCTTCAGTCAGAATCAGAAAACAGCTGCAGTTTTCATCGACATTAAAAGCGCATTTGACAGCGCTTGGCATCCTGCAATACTCAAGGCTCTTGCTTTCAAAGGCTGCCCTCCATATCTTCTTCAAATCCTAAACGGCTTTCTGTCTAACCGAAGAGCCACAATTCGCAGTCAAGACCATGAATTAAGTTTCTCAGTCGCCACCGGCTGCCCCCAAGGATCCGTACTCTCGGCCTTCTTGTGGATTGTCTTAATCGACTCCGTACTGAGACTATCCTTCAACTTCCCGGTGCTCATCCTCGCTTACGCGGACGACCTTACGGTCGCTGTGCGACACAAAGACATGAACATCGCCACTAAGCAGACACAGTTTGTATGCGCGGCCATAATAAAATGGGCAACGGCGAGAAAGCTACTGATCAACGTCTTGAAGACCGTCTTCATGATCTTCTTGAAGCGCCGCTCCAACACAACTTGTCTTCCCACACTCACTATTGATGGAAAGTGTATCTCACCCTCTGAAAGATGTAAATTTCTTGGTCTTACCCTCGACCACCAACTGTGCTGGCTACCCCACATCGAAGAGAAGTGCTTATCGGCGAGACGCTTAGCCTACAAAATCACGCGCCTAGTGAGACTCAACTGGGGCCTATCTCGGGAGCGGATCAAGACAATCTACAATGCTGTAATCGAACCAACAATTTTATACTGCTGTGTTATCTGGTGCCACGCTGTCGACCGAAAAACCTGTAGAAACAAACTACGAAGCACCCAAAGAGTGTTTGCTACAATGATGATCAGGACAATGAAAACTGCGAGTGCAGAAGCCACCTTTCTCTTGGCGCAACTACTTCCGGTTGACTATCGCGTCAAAGAGATAACAACTAGGCGATATATAAACATCAACCCTTCCTCCCCCTTCACACCAAGCTCCCTGAGATCAATCAGCCAGATAGTCAGCAATCTACCCAAATTTGAGCGCCCAGAAACATCGATCAACGCCCAAAAAAATACCCAAAAAAAAAATGGAAACCAAGTAGGCTATGGAATTGCCGCCTTCAATAACCAAAGACTTGCTGCTAACTGACGCGGGCGCCTTCCTCCTCACGCCACAGTATTCCAGGCAGAAGGTACAGCGATTCTGAATGCTCTACTCTTTGCTAAGAGCAAACTCGACGATTACACCACCATAGAGATTCTATCGGACTCAAGAGCTGCTCTTCTTGCCTGCAAATCTAAATCCAAAGCCACCAAATTATTTGACGAAATTCAAAGAATACTATATCTACACCCAGAAAAGTTCCAGCTCTTCTGGATCCCTAGTCACAGCGGCCATATCGGAAACGAATATGCTGATCACCTTGCAAAAGAAGCAGCGATCTCCCTTACAGTACCCACAGACGACACACCATGCCCAGCATCCCATATTCAAGCTCAAACTAAGTCTCTCATAAATCAACTGTGGCAAAAAGAATGGAGCCAGTCGACAAAAAGCCAAACAACCCATTCCTTTTTTCCTTCCATACCATCGCCTACCTTTTTCAAACGCTCGATCCCACCATTTGCTATGCAAATTTTAGCCGGAATCGCACCTTTAAATGAATATTTACACAAATTAAAAATCCTTCCTACCCCACTTTGTCAATGCGGTACTATTGAAACGATAACTCACTTCCTCTTCGACTGCCAAATTTATTCCCACCAACGAAACCCTTTTAAAAACATTGTCCTCTCCCACAACACAGAATGGCCCCCACCATTGTCAGTCATCACACAGTCCAACCAGATTTTAAATGCAATGATCTCTTTTATAACCACCTGTAAAAGAGCCCATCACAATCCCATAACTTAGTCACTTCCTACACCAAGTCTATTCTGTGCCACCAAAAATGTAATCCCTGAACATAATGTAATCATTGTATGGTTTGCGCCAATAAACACAGAAGGCAACACTCATACCCAAGTACGAGTACGCCCCAATTAAAAAAAAATCTACAAATTCTCCAGGCAGTAAAATACAAGTTTTCAGTGTTTATAATCCCGAGATTATCGTAGTGAAAATCACCCCCAATTTTTCGAAGTTTCAACCCCTATTCTCATGGAACGGAATTTTATGGGTTTTCGACCCGAAAAATTAGGGGTGATTTCTAACAGTGATAGCAGAATACTGACTGAGTAACTAACTACAAGTTTTGACGGTGTTTGGGGTCGAACCAGTGAGCTGCGCTCCATGAATCGGGCGTCTAACGAACCCCAGGCGACACCGGATATTTGGTGGATATCCAATGGATGTCCCGTATACACAGTTCTTATCATGTGGGTATATGTTTTGGATATACATTGGGCACTCAAAATGAGATATCCAATAGATAGTCCGAGCAGAGAACACATGATGATGATGATCACAGATATCCAATTGATATTTAATGTTGATAGTGAGAATAAGGTAAATTTATTTTCGTCCTTTCAGATTTGTAATCCAATGGTAATTAAACGAAGTCATTTATTATTGATAAGCAGAATAAATGTATTCATGAACTGACAAAGTTTTGGATAAGATAATGAGCATCATTATAAGGTTAAGGATCTGCAGGCGTGGTGATAAACTTTTCTGGTGATTCGAAACTTTCAAAATAGCAGATATAAATTTGCCTTCGTATTCAAATCGAGCTTCATTGTTCGGGGAAAGGTAACCAATTAGTTTACTGTGCGATTATTTCCGTTTATCAGACGGCGCAGCTAATAGTTTTCTATCTAAAAAATGTGTAATCGCCTACGATTGTATTATACTTCTATTTTAAACAGACGATCAAAAGTAAGACGAAAGTAAAGAAAACTAACGTACCATCGTTCAACTATCAGTTATAACATTAGATGGGTACTGCACACTTTGGTGCAGTATTTGGCTGAGTCAGAGCAGTTAAAGAGTTTCATCTGTTTGGCTTTGAATAATCCTCGCCGTAGCCCAGAAAATTGACGATTATATATTCAAATGTTTCATTACTTGGGTTTCCAACAAACATATGTTGTTTACTTGTTTGAATTAACTATCCTTAACAGTGCAGTCAGTCGAAATTACAAATCAAGAATCGGGATTGAAATTTCGTTATTTCGAGAATAATATTAATTTAAATGAATAAAACTATTCTAACGTCATGTAATAATACAATTCTCACCAACGAGATTATCGTTAAATGTTTTTAAGATCATAGATATTTTATTGTTCGATATGGTTTGATTTTGCGAAAATTTTAATAATGAATGCAAGAGCAATTTGATTATTTGAAATAGTATGCATGTATCATCATCAAGTGTTTTAATACATATATTACTAATTAATTTCGTAACCCCTATAACTTGGTGATATAGTGGTTAAAAGCGCAGCGTGTGAATACAGAAGTCAATGGTTTCAGCCCCGTGGGAGACAATTTTGTCATCCAACCTTACATATCTATGGAATATCCACAAAAGTATGTACAGGAGCGACATTAAGATATCCATTCGACATCAAGGGAACATAATTATGGATTTCCAATTCCTTTTTTCCCAATGTCTGATGGATATCCTAGGGATATAGGTGTGTCGTCTGGGACTTGGCTACCAGAGTACACTAGCGGATATGTCGACCAACTAGTGGGTGAATCATAATCCGTAACACTTGTTTGCTTCATAACTTTATCATTGATACTGAAGGCGAGGATAGTAGTGGTGATAATCTGAAAAACTTTTAGACATATCGATATATATCGATATCTTGTAGATTATCGACATTTCTAGATATATCGATACAACAACAGCTGTTGATTTTTGTAGTCTGCTTGTAAATGAAAACAAAGCTTTCTTAAAATGAAGTTTCAGTTTTTACATTTCATTTACAATCTGCCGCTTAGAAAGGTAAGAATAACTAGCGTTGTATGTGTTTTTTAATATATTTAATAATTTACGAATATTTTTTGTCGCTTGTCTTAAATTTTAACTTCTCTTTGGTAAGATTGCAGAATGCCTCGAAAAAATCAAAGTGTTTTGTGGAATCACTTTGTGAAAAAAAGTGAGTTAGGTACAACTACGTGCCACTGCAACCACTGCACCAAAATCCTTCCTTTCTCTGGTAACACCAGCAATATGCTGTCTCACTTGAGGGTTGATCACCCAGAATTACATGAAGATGCATTGCGAAAATTACAAAAACCAAGAGCTCGAAGCCAGCCTCAAAATCTACAGTCAAGATTATTGGATGAGACAGTTTCAGGTCCCTGATGACTCTTCAGAATCATTGTCCTGAATCAAGTGAAGAGCTTTCTAGAGTTGAGTTTGTTGCTCTCACATCAGATTCTTGGACCTGCCGTAACAACCGTCATTACCTGACCGTAACCGTCCATTTTGTTAACTTCGACATGAAACTGGTTTCTCGAGTTTTAGTCACAGTTCACATGGACGAAAGTTGCACTTGTGAAAATCTGGCTAGCCGTCTCAAAGAGATAGCAAAAGAATGGGGAATTATGGACAAGGTAATCGCGGTAGTTACCGACAATGCAGCCAATATGGTAGGGGCTGTAAATTTGATTAATTCTACTCACCCTGGCTGGCGACAAATACCTTGTTTTGCACATACATTAAGTTTAGTCGTAAAAGGATCAATTCTAAAAAACATTGAATTTTCTTCTATTGTTACCCGCGCCAGAGCGATTGTAACGTTTTTCCACCAAAGTACGAAAGCGACTGCAAAACTAGCTGCCTTGTGTAAAGAACAAACAAAAAAGGTTTTGCAACAGGACGTAGAAACAAGGTGGAACTCAACTTTGATAATGATAAGTAGTTTACTCGAACTTAAAGAGTTTGTTCAAGACGCTTTGTGTTCTCCAGTAATTAATCGTAAAGATCTTGACTTAACGGATTTTGAATGGGAAACATTATACTCATCAATGGGCTTGTTATTGCCGTTTGAGGAGCTTATTCGCGATCTTTCCTCCCAATTCTATCCTTCTTTATCCAAAGTCGTACCCTCAGTTAAACTTATTCAAAACTTTCTTGCAACAATAAGTCCTGTTACTTACGCACCTTGCCTTATCGAACTAGTCGAATCTTTGCGGGAAGAGATGAACAGAAGGTTCGGTGTTTTTAACACGGCCCATCTCATTTCTACTTATTTGGATCCCAGGTAAAAAATATGCAATGACTTTTTCTTTAACTAATAACTAACCTTTACTTCGATTATTTAGATTCAAGAAACATTATTTGACAAACTCTTTGGCGTCCGAGGCCGAAAAAAGAACAAAAACACATATGGCGTTTACGCAGCGTCCCAGTCAAGATAGTAACAATAACAGTTTGACGACAACCAATTCAACCACTTCTGGCCATCAATCGATTTGGGGAGATCACGACAATTCTGTCGAAGCAGCGAATGCAGCGCGAAACGGTCAAGGACAGAACAGAGAAGCTAATCGGATAATTGTTATTGCAGAATACAATGACCTCCCTCTTTTGTATCGAGCTGCTGAACCTCTTTCTTTCTGGAAATCCAAACGTAATCAGGGGCTGCTTCTTCCCCTAATTAAAGTTGTTCACAAGTTTATGTGTATCCCTGCAACTTCAGTTCCCTCAGAGCAGCTTTTTTCTAAAGCAGGAGAGTTAATTTCAGAACATCGTAGTCGATTGACCCCGGAACATGTTAATATGCTACTTTTCCTTAACAAAAATGCTTGATTCTTTGTTACGTTTAGCCTGAGTTCAACCTGTTTAACTGTTGCGTTGAAGTTTTTCTTATTGATATTTTCTTGAATAAAACAAACAGTGCAAGTTCAAAATACTTGTTTTCAGATTCTAATCCTAATTTTTTAAAATTATAATATTTTCAATGAAGCGGGGCTTGCGGATTGCGACGTTCAGTTGTTTTTATAACATTATCGATATATATCGATTCTGCGATATGTATCTGCCCAGAGCTATATTATCGGTATCTAGAAATATTTAGATTATCGCCACCACTGCAGCTTACCAATTTTTTTTAAAGGTTCCAGCTTTTCCAGCATGGGATCAAAGAAATTGAAGACTTAAAATTTATAATTATTGGCCTTGTGGCTGATAATGCTTACTACAAACACCAAAATGTTCAAGATTTTTAATCCCTAAGCATTCTTAGCCATAAATCCAGCATCCACTCGACAAGAACCGATAGTTTTTCCTAAGTTTTGCCTTCTCTCATTTAATAAAGAATGTCAGAAATCAGTTTATCGAAAGACCACTCAAATGGAAGATAAAATTGATCCGTGTTGACGGGTTGGTTATTCTCGAGCATGGCTTACTGTATCTAGACACCGAAATTGTTACCACATACTCTCATGTTATAACGTGAAAACCTTGACAATTTTGAATTTATGTCATCTATTAATAGAGCATTAAAAAATAATTTGAGTAAAATAATACTATCTATTTTGAAAACATCTATATTGAAATCATCTGTTTTTAAAGAAATGTACGTTTTTGTATCAGAAAAATGAGAAGCAAGTCCGCTTGCGCGCACCATCTCATAACAGCTACTTTAAAGTGTTAGTGCAAAACTAATGAAAGTCGAAGAATTCAAATGTAAACAACTTGTGCAGACCACAATTCGACGTTGTTATGAAACTTAATTAAACTTTCTATTTGACTTTTCAACCGTAAAAATGTGAGTTGGCTTCAACAAAACAAAAAGAACGCAACTTCACTAAAGGTGAGTTGATTATTTTGAAAGAGTAAGCAATTTGCGGTTTTCGACTTTGTTTTTACTGACCGTAGGCTGCTTCGAGTCCAAATCACTTGTTCTTTAAGCATAGTTCGCAATTATTGCAGATATGAATTTCCACAGAATAGAAGCTACCATCCTTTCGTTATGTTTGTGTGGTTCTGGCAATGGCCTTACGGGAATGCATGTAAAAATGGAACATGCAGTCACATGTGGAACAAGGAATCTCATCAAGTCGTGCAAAATTTCGTTTGTGTTGATCAATTTAGGTAGTGCGTTCTCAAGAAACTTGTAGACTGAGCAGAGCCTCTCTGTAAAATCTTTTGATGCCTTATGCAGTCCACGACTATCTACAATTGATCCCTGAGGCAAAAGGCTTTAGCATTTGCCGAGGGTCTCAATAAAAAGTTCCGGAGAAAAAAAAATCTCCCCAGCAGCTCTAATAGAAAAGGTGGAGTTAAAGTACTCTACGTGACCGAAATCCACCGATTTCATTGGCTCTCAGTCCGATATATCCATGGATAGTGTAATCGGGGGTACTAAACAGCATCTTTCGATGTCTGAAGCCTTTCTGCCTGTGTATTCATTATCCCCAAGCCGTCGTCTGAAAATAGTGAAAGCATGGGCATACCACTGTACCGTTAAATCGCAAATCCGTAGTTTGAGTATAGTGAGTACTGTTGTTGGTGTGTTCGTCACAGAGGACGTTTACATGACCCATGGTAAACAAACGACGAGAACTTTCTTCAGTTACTTAGCCTTTTTTAATATTCTAGAAATTTTGAAAGTATTGTCGGTGAAAATTGTTTCCTATAGCTGACCTTTATTTAAAATTTATTCATTATTCTGTAGATTCAACACAAACTCAAGAAGACTTATAAGGAATATTGGTTAAAAGTATATTAACTTTTTTAAATTAGAAAATATAAACCGGTTAGCTCTAAGCCCAAGTGTGTTATGAAGTATTAACAGTATTGCAATTGATTGGAAGATTATGTGCATACTTAAAATATCGTCAAGCCCCACTTCTGTGGATGAGTGATAGCCATACCAACGACAAAACTTCCACACTATTCTTGCCCTCGCTTATATTTTACAGTCTAAAGTCATCAGCGATGTTTGCATAGATATGCAAGCTCATCAAATTAAGTATGGGAATCTAATCGTAAACTGTATAGAAGAAAAGTAAGTTGTATACTCATTGTGACATAAAGGGATTGCTTTAAGTCATTTCCAAATTACTTGGCTGCTTGTCTATATACAAAAGCTCTTCGGTGAATTGTAATTATAGCTATAGTATATGTATCTGTGGCCCGGTAGACCCCTCCCCAATTTGACGAAGGCCCCAGCAAGCGAAGTGAAGCCCTAGTTTTTTAATGAAACAATTTTAGACAATAGACATAAGTATACACCTAACGTGAAAACTAAAGTATTCATATTCTGTCCCCCAGGGTCATGGACATCTAGAAAAGTGAGAGCCCAAGCCAAAAATATTCGATTGTGCTACCACTGATTTACACAGTGCATCAATAGTAAAATCACTGTAAAATCACCAATTTACCATTGTTTTACTATGTAAATCAATGTAAAACTAAAATACACAATCTAACATTTTTGGCTTGGGCGTCACAACATTTTTGGGCTACACAAATCTCTCTCTCTTCCAGTGTCAACAGCAAATACCCTGCAATCACGGCAATCACTTCACGGAAATGTGCCAGGTAAGAGCAAAATAATTGGAACTATAAGTTTGTCATAATATTTTTTTCCTATTAACCTGGTGGTCTCTGTAGATCACCCAACGGTGACCGATCTTCTTTGATAAGCGAACGTAGGGCATCGAAGAGTCTTTTCTTCGTAGATTTATCAGATGTATGTCTTATCATTTCTTAATTAATTTTATTTGTTTTTTCTCTTTGTAGAGGAGCAATGCAATCTAGTGCAGTGTAACAAATTCCAGTTCTTTGGAGCTTTTCCACTCCGTAAATAGCAACCTTGGCGTTCGTATTATAGTTCTCTCCATTAGCTTGACGTAAAGAGCTAAATTTCCGTTAGATGTTGTCGCTGGTAAACGGTAAGTTTCCTCACCGGTTTTAGCAACTGATTTCTTTTTGCGTAGTCGCTTTCCCCCCATATCTAACACCCGCCATACCTACGTGGCCTACAAGTTCATCGACATGCTTGTAACACACATACACACACACAGACAAGCAAAGCTATGTCCCTGGGATGCGACATTTGTATGTCTATACCCCAGTTCTGATAAGTAAAATCTGGATATCCACTCGTCATAAAGGGATACCCACACAACGGGGATTAGACGTAAGTGTGCTACCAGGGATTTTCCCTCGTTTTCTCATTCTCAGCTTTTGCTCAGTTTTTGCGTTTATTTTACTTACTTTACCACTAATACTTTTTTCTCGAGCAGCAATTCGCCCCGACCTTTCTTGCAAGTTGCAAGAGAAAAATCATTTTCACCATGCAGGTAGACTAGTAGACGATTTAGAAATATAGAAATGAATACACTCGTGTATATTGATTACTTTAAAAGAACATTGATCCCAGCTAGCATAGCTTATTGGTCATATGTTGGGGAAATAAAATTTACCGACAAAACATTTATTGGGAAAATAGTTGGAACGAATATTTCCCCAAATAATTTTTGCACCAAAATTTATTGGTTTCGGATAACATTAAAAACACAGAATAATATTTCTCCAATATAATTGAATAAAGAATTAATTAATTTGTCGTAAGATTAACTTCGATAAATTTGTTCCCTATTCGATATTTTTAAAATAAAAATTATTGAACCACTGAGTTTTATTTGTGACTTTTAAGTGCTCCGTCAATCGCGTTTTATATCGCCCATAAGTTTTGATCCTCAAATTGCAATTGCTATATAAATCCAAATCATAAGGATATTCAAATATTGAAAAATTGAAAAATACTGTATGCTTATAGTGGAATGCGTGTTTTACCTTACTCTGATGACCAGATTTGTAAGATTCAAGTCCCATGAATAACATAAAAATATTTGGAGGATAATTAAATGCGTAATACACGATCTACGTGGATGTATGGATGAATGGATGGATCACGATGGATCAACAAAGATATATAATTGTCCAATATTGGAAAAATATTTATGATAATGATAGACATAAAAAATGAGTAACAAATTGGGGAAACATTACGACAAAAATGATCGGGAGATTGAACGTATCAAATAAACTTGAGTTTGAGGATTTTGGCCAAAATTATGGGTCCAGTTTTACTCCAATAAGTTGATTGTTGGCCCAATAATATTCTTGGGGGGGGGGGGGCATTTCCCAAATAAGGTCATGCTAGCTGGGATCATGCTTAGATTAGGGGGCACCGGCCCCATATTGGACACCGTTCCACGTTAGACAGTGCAAGTAAAAATAGTAAATATACATTTAAAAATCTATTTTTACAATATGTTATTCTTAGCTGTACGATGCTACATTCTGTAAAGTTTCATTAGATTCTGACTTCTAATGAGGGAGATATTAAAGAAAATTATAAACGCCGAAAAATATCGCAAATTTTCCACAATAAATGACCAGTTTTGCCCAATTTATCTAAATTTAATCATTTGTAGGAACACTATTTTGTAGAGAAATCAATTCTTTATCATACCTCGTAAAAATTTGAATTTTATGTATCATAGATTGGTTGTAATTCCAGTTTATATGAAGGATGGGTAGACTGCATGATGCATGGATGACAATGGACTGCAGAAAGCATAGGAAAATTAAGCTCCGCCCACTTCAAACGTGGTTTTCTTATATTATATTGTAGTTTTTTCCTTAATAAGATATTTCGCTCACTTTTGAAGTGACAGCTACCAAACTAGGATTGTGATATAAGCACGTGATAAGCAACGTTCTACATTTTATCTAATATTTTGCATTATTGTATCCTCCCTTATTGACCCTGTCTAACTTGGTACAGGCGTCTGTCCATTTTCCCCAGGCCGAGCAAAACAACCCAAAAAACTAAAAGCCCTATCAACTTCATTAATTTAGTTTGACAATTGTACAAATTTCAAGGAGTATGGGGGCGGAAGGAAACAAATCAATTGCAGTAGAAAAAATTCTTTCGCGTGATAGGTACGGAAAATAATGGAGAAAAACCGGAAGTGCCCAATATGGGAAGTGCCCAAAATGGGTCTCCCCTAAGAGAAACACTTTGTGTTAAACAAGTGCGGAAATGCACAAAATTGTCAATCACTTGGTTTCATACGATTTTAATAAACACGTTTCAGACACATTCTCGTGGTTGCGTGCGCATAAAGACTCCCCTAGCTTTTTTGGGTTGAAAAAATTTAATTACAGTTTATTTGCCCATTTTAAGAGAAAATAAGTGAAAGGTACCCTTCTAGTTTCTAATCCTCTTTTTGATTAAGTTTAAAAAATAGCATTTGTTTCATAGGAAATCAGTAGGATTCCCGGCCTCTAAATATAGTAGACCATATCTCGAGATATGGTCAGCTCCCACTGGAATGTTGTTAACGGAGAATTAGCGCTTACGCCCTAACTCGGTCCTACTGTTTGCCCATGAAATTGGTGGATTTTCTGCTGACAAAATTTTCGAATTTGTTGTTCCTACAGTTCCATTCTTGTCTTGCCCTAACAGGCGGCTTCACGAAATAGAAATCAAGAACTTTTCCTTGCTTGATGCTATCCAATTTATATCTTGTCTTATATCGAGTCTTTACTGGCCTGCGCTCAGAGTCTGATGGTCGCATGACGGCAGTCTTGATTGCTAGACAAAAGCCAGTGAGCCTAACTGTTCTCATTTTTCACTCAGTGGCAAAAGCCAGGTCTCAAATCTATCAATCTCTAAGCTCTGAGTGGGATGAGGAATGGTCTTTGTCGGCATCAACTTGCACTAAAATTCTCTTTTCTGATGCGGCATAAACTCTGGTCTGGTCAAACAATGCAAACACTACCTTGTTTCCATTTTACAGCAGAACTTGGCAGCTGATTATAAACAGTTTATCCCCACAGGTCATGCAATTCCAGCTTGATTTTTCTCTGTATTGTAACAAAAATTTTTATCAGAACTGTGAAGAGAGATAGCAAAAATTCTCACAGGATTAAAGGGTGTTACAAATACAAAATTAACGATCAACATTGATCTTTTCCTATCTATGTTCTATTGGTGCACACATCAAAAACTCCCCTTAAGAGGGAATCATCAGGAATTCATCGAAAAGCCGAGAGTTGGTGTTGCTGAATAAGTTGTTCATGGAACACCAAACTTCATTCCAATAAACAAACTAGATCAAGTTGCAGGTGTGGATGCGAATGAAAACTTTTGCTTCCGGGTGCTGTCGTAGTGACAGTGGTGTTTTTATTAGGCCGTCGAAATCGGTGTCTGTAGATCAAAACTCGAACAGGCGACCTAGATTGATTGAGAAAGCATTACGTTTAATACAATTGTAACTTGCATGTCAAAATAAACTTACCAGACAATGTCACATTATATCTATTTCCAGTATTGGCCATTTCGAGAAAGATCTTCCAATAACGAGTGGCTTGACTTTCAAGTGCTTCAGTTTGCTCGACAGAAAGAACATTGATGGAAATAGGTGCAGGTGTCACAAGCCGTGTGATATGTGACCGCTAGATGGCGTGTGTGTCTTATGTCGTCTGCTGTGTGTACGTCAGGGAGTTCTGTCTTTGCTTTGAGAGAGACCGGTTACGGCTTCGAGCCGGTGTGGACCTCTGTCTGGTCCTGTCCTAAGTACTGTATTGTATATTGTATTATCATTTTACTGTCTCGTCTAGTGTCGAAATACACTGCCGACCTGCCATCGGCGTGTTACACATGTACATTGATAGCAAGTAGTTTGAATGCTGTTGATAAAGAGTTTTGACCTCCAGGAAACAGCCGACATGGCATGAGAAATACATTGGGCTTCATGGCCCAATCGCCCTTCAGTTCAATATTTAATACCCCACAGACAATGGGTGCTGTTTTTGTGCTTAGATAGTTAATGGAACGAAAGAAAAAAATAAGGAAAGACATGAGAAAACCCACAAACCAGAGGTGCTGTTAGCCAAAATTCTGAAACTTAGGCTTCTTCGGCGTAGTTTTGCTTGATTAAACGTGTGGCAATCGACTTTTTCTGCTTGTTAATTGAAACGTAGTGAAGAAAGCCTTCTTTTTTTACTACATGATAGTGGATCTTAACTTTATGATCTCCAGATATTTCTTCTTCAAGAAACTTGTACCCCTTGGGGGAAACGTTTTTCACACCATAGAAAACGCACTTGACTGCACGGCTTGGAGGTATAATTAGGGTAAGAAAAGACTCGTCTTTTTATCGTTATGAAAACCCCAAAAAATATCTTTTTCAAGTCACGAAATTGAACTGAACACGAGGGAAAATAGCAGACGATATTGTTGAAAGACAATACAGGACCGGGAAGTGGCACCTAATGTTAAGAATTTAATGTTTTGTTGTCATTGGTGTAAACAGTGCCGGATTATGTTTTCTGGAGCCCTAGGGCTTTCGACAAAATTTTGCGCCCCTTTTTCAATAAAAAAATTTAGACGATAAAAAAATTGATTTCCTTGATTTGTATTGATTAGAAACATTAAAAAGAGTATCAGGCTCATTTAAACTGAAAAATCATAAGAAATTGAAGCTCTTGAGAGGCTGTAAGCATTCTTTGTGCTTTCATATTTCCACTTTTTGGATTTTTTCACATACAAATTGCTGTACCACATCTTCGAAAGAGAGACATTTTAAAACTTCGTTTTCAATGGACAGCAGAGATAGAAAATTAAGTCTTTCTTGGCCCATCGTTGTTCGTTTTTCGTTTTTTATCAACTTAAGTTTCGAAAAAGATCTCTCGCCAGATGCTACGCTGACCCTCAAAGATAAATAAATACGAAAGGCGATTTCAACATTTGGAAAAGTTATCTGAATTTTTTTCTGTGAAAAGAGTTTGATAAATCAAGTTTACAGTAAATGTCTTCTCGAAATCTGGGATTTCCATTTCTAGGTAATGCTTAATGTATGTACAAAAATGTGACATCTCATCTGGAAACGAGTCTTCTAAGTAAGAACTGTACTGAATTTGCAAATGTTTGCCTTTTTCCATCAAAATATCAGAATACAGTTTCCAGCAATCATTAAGAAATCCAAACAAGCTTTAGACTTTACTGTAAGCTTCTGTACGTGAATTTAAAGCCTGATGCAAAAGAAAGTCTATTATTGGTAGAAAACCATCCACTCGAAAACGAGTTCCTGACAGAACAACATCTTCGCTTGGGCCATCGCTTGCCTGTTATCGACGCCTTCTTGCTCTTTTCTCTGCGTCTCGGTATTTTCCGTCTGGAATCAACTTTAAAGCATCCTTTTCAAACTCGGAAAATCTTTCTCGCCGACTAGCTACGAAATCATTTAGAGATGTTATCATCAACACAGCGCTGCCCAAGTCCAAAGATGCCACCAGTCACCCAGTCCATTACTTATGCTTCACAATATGTTGCATATGAAAATTCCGGCATATTCCGGATTAGAAATGTGAAAGGCCCTTCGGGAAACTCGCGCCGTACTCGGCGCTGGCCAGAATATATAGAAGACGCGACAATGCATGTATCAGTACCCTTTTTTGGGTGTTTTTTAAGCTCTTGTATAGAGAAGAATGACCCTGATTTAGGTGTTTAGTAGCCCCAGGTTAGATTAGCGATTATGGGTTTCCTGTGTTTTTGAGTGACATTTTATATCAGTTTTTATGACAATGTTATTCAATTTTTCCAGCCGCTATTCTTCGTCTAGTCTTGGTTTCAGTAATGATGAATTTTCAATTCATTTAAACCGATCAAATAGAAAATCCATTATAACCAAGTTTGTTATATGCCTGACTCTTGAAAGGACTTCAAAAATTTGAATTTTTTTTTAATTGATTAAAAATCGATTCAAAATTTTTAAATTGAATTAGGAGTTATTAAAGTTGAGTTAGGAGGAATTAAATTCAGAATTCAACCTTTTTAAACCTTGAATTTGAATCTGCTGAAATTAGTTCAAAATACTTTTGAATTTGGCAAACACTGATGGGGGATCAGTGGTTGTCTTTCCCGCTGTCCAGTATGGTCAATTTTCGTGGACGATTATGTGCCTCGTGATGCGAGTTCGGCCGGTGGCTTCAATGAAAATGCGGCTGGCTTTTTGTTCTTCACTTTCATCAACGTAGGCACCTTTTGTAGCCTTCGGATCAAATTTCTGTCGCTGTGCATCTGGAACGAGCATTTAGGCGACTTATCCAAACACGCGTAGATTTGACACGTTTGGTTTCGTACCATGCGCGGAAGAGAATTTAGAATGCGACATCTGGGGCAGCATACAGTCAAGTCAGCGACGTCAATGTTAACAGCTGTGCGAATAGTGCGATCACGGGGAATTCGCGGACGTTCTGCGTTGATTTGGTTTGTTCCCTTGTTCTTTGTTTTGGTCTCCTTTTTTTGTTTCGCTTCGCACCGAAACCAACTGCTGAACCAGCACGTCGGTTTGGTTGCTGGCGGCTTAGGTCGTTCATCCGTCTGGGTCGCCTTGTTTACTTTCGTCGGCTGAATGTGAATGTGAGGAGAAGTGCGTGTCCTACACCAGGCGGCCCTAATGGTGCCAACGGCCCCCATCACGGTTAAGAACAAAGAATAGACGAATTTGCGAATTTTTTGCGTCCAGCAGCAATCGCAGCAATTGTTATTGGTTGTCAATAGGGTATTCATTTTTATCAAAAACTAGATTTTCAATAAGCAGCTTAATGATTGTGATATCGACCGGGTCATCTAACAAGGTACAGTGGCTTCATGAACTGTGAGCCAAGCCCATACTAGATATCTCACAATATTATTTTAAATATTTGACTAAGAAATTTGAAACATGTTTCCTCAAATATTTCTGTTCAATTCAGATCTAGTTCATTATGACCTAATCACCCTAAGAAGGGTGTCCGCTAATACCAGACAGAATGTCTGACAACTAGGGTCTCTAGGAAATGCTCTTTCCTAACACGGCAATAAAGCCTAGTAGAGCTTGCTTTTGCATTTGATACGAATACGAGCTAAGATTCACTAGCGCGTAGGCGCAAATTATAACGGCAACCTTGCAATTGTTTATTGACGTATTTTGTTTATTTGACTGCTCGTTTGGTTTTCTTTCCGTTTCCGTTTAACCCAGTTCAGAGCAGTGAAGGGGGAGGGGCAGCAGTATCAGACAACACTCGGAGTGTGTCAAGCGGCTACCCGATCAGGACGGATCAGGCACTGTTCCGCGCAACTTTTACATGGAGAAGATACCCCGGTTCAGACTGATCCGACCTGATCGGATCAGTCACTTGACACTCTCCCGTATAGCCCTATTTTACTTTTTGAGTCCTTGACGGGGATAAGTGCGGTGTAGACCCCTTTGGTAAACCAAGAGGGAATAAGTTTATCAATTAGGTTAATTGGATGTATCTCAAGAGAAGTTGCTCGCAGCTGATTGATGTTGGCGGAAATTTTTATATGTCATTCAAAAGAATAACATGTTTTTTTAGGTTTTTTCTAATGGTATTTGCTATTTTTTATCCCCTTGTCCCACTCAACCCCATGTCCCAAGCAACCCCCCTCCCCTATCCCTGACGAGAAAAAGGTTGCGTCACGCCACGTCCACTTCGATGATTGTCCAAAACAGGCCAAATCTGTTTGGGGATTCTTGAGCCGAGACAAATTATTTGAAGACGAAGAGAAAAAGAAGGAAGAAAAAGAAAAGAAAAACGAAGATGAAAAGAGAAGGAACCCAAAGACCAAGTCTGTTTTTGGCTTTAAACGTCGGGGGAATATAGCTGAGGAAAAGAAGAAGGAAGAGGAAGAAAAGAGAAAGAAGGAGGAAGAAGAAAAAAGAAACAAGGAACTAGAGGAAGATAAAGAAAAGAATACAAAAGAGATCGACGTTTGCAACCGCTACACGGGGATGAGAGCCCAAAAGGGCCAAGCCTGTTTTGGGACTGAAACGTCGGGAATCAGATAAAGAAAAGAAGAAGGAAGAGGAAGTAAAAAAAAGAAAGACGAAGAAGAAAAGAAAAAGAAGAAATAGGAAGAAAAGAAGGAAGAGAAAGAAAAGAGCAAGAAGGTGGAAGACGTAAAGAGAATGAAGGAAGATGAAAAGAGAAAGAAGGAGGAAATAGTAAAGAGATGAAGGAAGAAGAAAAGAGGACACAAGACGACATAAACAGGAGCAAGAAACTGCAGGAAGAAAAAGAAAAGAGGAAGAAGGATCGGGAGGAAGAGGAACAAAATATAAAGGAGAAAGAAGAAAAGAGGAAAACCGGCGGCACGATAATGGATATTTTGAACCAGAAACTTTCGTTAGTTCTGGACTGATAACTTCAATCGATACCCCTTCACTGCCAGATGTATTCTACCACGAATTACACAATTGTCAATGGTTCGGGACAACAGAGTTGGATAGAACATCAACTGAAAGATTAAGGAATGCAGTACAAGAATGGGGAGAAGACGAGGACATTTGTATTGCTTTATTTGATACTGTCCGTTTTCCTTAATCTCAAACTTATTGTACAGTGTCACTTTTCCATCCATTTAATACCTATCGATTTTTTAACAAATTGCATCAATTGGTCTACTTGTGATGTACTAGCACTTCTACTTGGAGATAATTCATAATCTCCAGAAGCTGATCTAACAGCGACATGACTAGTAACAAATCCAGCAATTTTAAATTGCGCTTTTGTAATTTTCAACCATTTTTGAAAGGGAGTTGTTGAAAAGTCACGCTTAATGACATTTATAATCAACAAGTTTTCTCCAGATTTTGAATCTTTCATTGCAAACACACAATCTACTTCAAACCGAGTTGGGTCATCATTATCATTTGCTTCATTCCCAGCCAGCAAGAATAAAGGCCTTTTATTGGGGAAATCGTGGACCAAGAAAATTTTCTTGGTAAAATATTGGTCCAACAGAGGACCAGGAATTAATGCTAGCTGGGTTGGGCTTACCATGTAGTCGACTAATACCATTATCTGGTTGAGAACAACTTCCCCAAGTAACTCATAACATAATGAGTACTCGTAGCATCACGAGATCCCGTCACCGTGCAGGGAGGCTCACAGAGGGTGACCAAAGGTCAGCGACCCGATGGGAGTGGCAGGGGAGAAAAATAACACAAAACTTGAACTTTATTTTTCTTACAGTCACGTCCTTTTTCACGTTGGATGGATCATTGACTTCTATATGAAATATAAACAAGGTCACAGTGTATAGTAACGAAGAGTGAAAGGGAACGGAGTGACCTAGAATGAACGTGAAAAAGGACGTGACTAGCTGCGTCACTCACAGTGCAGTCACAAGATCGGGGGCAAGAACTTTACCAAAGTAGAGACGAAGAACATAATATCGACTGTCGACGCAGTGACCATTCACGGTCTTTGATAAGTTTGAAGAAAAAAATGCGCATCTCTGTTATTACACCGGTGACGTCACGCTTAAAAGCTAGCTACAGCCAGACGTTCTGGAACTGGACAGCCTGCCATCATCCTTCTTTTCCCTCGAAATTTTTCTTTTCCTTCCTTTTCGTTCAAACAAGCCGCGCCAAAAGTCGGCCAACCTGGAGAGTAAGCAATTTTGCTTGTTATTTTATTTATTTCAAATTTCAATAAATTTGCAAAATAAATAAGGCTTTGATCCTACAAGGGTCATAGTCGAAACTCATTTACAACTTGTCTTGAGTTTCCGGTCTTCCAGGACCTTTGATGATTTGCGAATGTTTGCGAAACGATTGCGCATACAATTAAAAAGGACGACAAGCAAAGGACAAAATTTCCGTCAATGATTTTTTATTTAAGTAACTCCGATGCGTGTTTGAATCTATACTGTTGGGTTTTTTAAGTTCAAGAAAAAACCCACGAATACACAATACTTAATAACGCAAACGTCTCTACACGATTTCCGGTGAAATTGCTGTGTATTGAATACTAACAAGATCGGCATCAGGAGCGCATGACCCTCTCGTTCTCGCGTCTGGAACACACTTGCTGGGAAGTGAGCCTTCATTCGGGAAAAGGGGTAAGAGCGTGAACGCCATCTGACGGAGGGGAAACATATAGGATCTTGGTTTATGGTAATTGGCCGGCTCACAACAATACCACACCAAAACCAATCGACAGTGAAGAAAATAGTCTTCAACATTTCAACCCCTTAACAAACGTCTAAAAAATGACATAAAAACAAAGTTGACTGAGACCACTATAGGTTAAAACGATATTTGGGACAATATCATAATTTGTGGAAGTTTCAATCAACGACAACATAAAAACCTTAAAGAGTTAACCTTGGGTAAACTAAAAACACGTTGCAGTTTTTCAGTTTTCTCGAGCGATTCAGACGAAGAAGTTTGCCGCCGAATTTTAATGGCTCACAGGTAGCTCACGTGACCTACTTTCAGAACTGAACATAATTTAAATCGTTTTTTTAATTACAGAAAAACTTCCCAATTACTCACGTTCGGGTCATTTAACTTTACTTGGACTTCTGAAAACGAATCAGGAAGATGTTTCATTTTAAATAGAAAAGGAAGAAACATTGATGTAAAACCAGTTAAAGCGTTGAATTTAATCAAATATGATGTTGTGTCATGAAACGTAATGATGATTTTGATATTGTTATGACGGTTGCGCCGTCACGTGTTTCATATGTTAAAGTAAACCGGATATGAGATTTTTCCACATCAGTTAATTTATTTATTTATTAAAAAGTGTGTCTAAATTGATAACAGTGACGTAAAATCTATGAACATAATTAATGTGAATAGTAAACGGAGGCTATACAGAGATTAGAGTGTTAGAGAGGACAAGCTTTACTCATTAGTTTTTGGTTGTGTCAGCCTCTAAGAAGGTTCCATCAATTTTTTTTTATTAATCACGGATTGTGATTAGTTAAGTGATTACGATTTATGAAATGAGCCGTCAAGCCAAGGTGAATCTTCATCAAATGATGTGAACTGTTGAAAAACTTTTGTATTTGACTTATCTTAAAATAGCGGTTGTAATAAAAGCCGATGAATAAACGCGTAGTTGGTTGCCATATACTACGTCAAATATAGCCTCTAGGATCTTCACCAGGCGACTGAAATAGAACTAAAAATGACTGCACTATAGGTCAATTTCATGTTAAAACGAAGAACGTTTATTTTTTCCTCTGTTTACTTCTGTTCGTTGGAGCCGTTAAGGCCAGTATTCTTCTTCATCGCTGTCAATTCAAAACATCAAATTTGTTTTGAGCGCAGGAGTCTTCTGGTTACTTGATACCGTGGTTGGTAGCCGATTTTATTCGTCAACTACTATATGTTTTGCTTCCTTCGCTTTTCTAGCTTGGTGCTTTGGAATCCTCGTCAGCAAGAAGCAAATGGATTGTAATTAATCAAAACCTTTATGATAAGCGCAATAATATTTTCAATTCCCTTGTTGGTTCACAGATGGATGTCTAATTGTGTTCTGTGTGCTTATGCTAATCATTATAGGTACAAAAATTGCAATATTACAATAGTGAATGACAAATCTAATATCCAATTTAAGGTGCGAACTTCTACTTTTGGCTTGCCGTTGTCAGCGCTAGTCAAGAATTCCGCGCAAAGCAGCAATCATTTCCGCAAGTCAACAAATACGAGATGTACGATTAACTATAGCTGATATTAGAGCCAAGGTCTCCATCCCTCTCTCCATGGATTTCATCAATTTCCTTATGAAGAACGCTTGGCCTGTGCTCGGTTTACTTATTACTTGCATCCATAAAAAACAATTGCGTACTAATTTTTCGAAACTATGGCATGAGGACATACCTACCCCACGACACATCTACCCCGGGGTATCCGACATAACTACCCCGACACACCTACCCCACCCAAAAATTTCATTAAATTCCCGACATACCTACCCCGACATACCTACCCCTGTTAAAAATGATTTGATTTCCCCGACACACCTACCCCATCAGCCCGACATACCTACCCCAGTGTAAAATTGTGCCTCAACAGTCAACAATTAGACAAACAAACTTTCCAATTACTTGTTCATTATTACCCAACACACAACTTGGACACATGTTACATGCACAACCGTGCATGTATGTGCTACGGGCGCTTCATGAATTCCTGCAGTCGCTGGACCTCACCAGTCACCAATCTCTTGCTCATGGTTATGATGTTGCTCCGTTTTGAAATACTTGCCGCCCTTTTCTTCAAGTCGGGCAGGGCATTTAATGGATGGGAATCGTCGACAACGATAAACCGATAATAAAGGACTAAAAATAAAAGACAATGCAATATTTTGAAAAGGAACCACAGAAAGACGTTAAAAAAATAACAGAAACCGAGGAAAAAATCAAATAAAAACTAGTCATAATTATCCAGCCTTCGTGCAGTAAAATATAAAATTATCTTCTGTCAGGTATAGGGTAGAGCCTCTACGAACACCAGGAACTTTTTTTACGATTGTCTCCATGACGAAATAGAGAATGAATAAATGGACTGACGACACACAACAAGACTAAAGTGCTAATGATCGTTTTTAAAGGTAAACATGAATCAAAAGCCGAGGGTTGGGAGAAACGCCCCCATAGAAGGAGAAAATTTAATACATAACTCTTAATGTGATCTTATCCAACTCTTACACACGCGCGAGTATAAAGTTGCCCCTTGGCTAATAAATATAAAATTGACGAAGAAAAACAAACACAGGCGGAAATTACATGTCGGATTTCAGATTTATAAAAGCTCGTCCTTGAAAGGGTGCGTCAAGTGTCCCTTTACATTTCTGATGACGCCTGTATAAGATCTTGCTGTGAACGAATATAATCGAAGGTCACTACAATCAAATGTCAAACTGTTTTACTAATCAGTTTTGTGATGCTATACTGTAGTTATTGGTGTATAAACGGAAAATATTATATGCGCTATTAATTACATCTTAGAAACCGTTTTCGCCGTCACACATGTATCCCGTGGAAAAAAAAGATTGTGGAGTGTTGCTGGTTCTATTTCAATCATATATAAGTCATTGGTAATATCCTCAAACAGGTCATTGATAGTAGAACTTTGACGATGCCTCCGACGATCATTAAAGCACATTACGATTTTAAAAAGATCATACTTGAACTGTACATACGTTTCCATTCCGCGGCTGACACTTTGGCGGTATATGACACTTAAAGAAAGCACCAAGGGACCACCTTCTAAGCATTCTTCCGCGTTAGACAGTCACTTGCCTCATCCTCTTCCGCCGGATTTTCTTCCAAGTTGACCTTACTTCTGCTAATGACTTGGGGTGTTACATCTTCATTGCGATTGGCTCTTCTGGAAACCAGAAGAGTAAGAATTATATAAATAGTTATAAAGCAGCAACACTTGAGAACTAGTAGTCGTTCATTTCGCAACTGCATTGGTCATTTTTATTTGAGTCTCTTCATTCTTTTAGTTCCATTATGGAAGTTCTTGTAAGTAAGTTTCCTGGCCAGCGGAAAGGTGGATTTATCTACGTTTCCAGCCAAAACTTTATCTACCATCGTTACAAGAGCAGGTATATTTTTATTATTGTTCTCCAGCATATGTTCTTATTGCTTACTTTACTTTCAATTTATTTAATTCAACTCATTCAACTTATTTCATTATTCAATTTCAACAACCTCCTTTACTTTGCTTATTTTACTTTCAACTCAGTGCCGTATTATCCAATGGGCACGCCGGGCACTTGCCCAGGGGCCCAGGCTAAAAAGGGGCCCAACGGCCCGCTGACCAGCGAAAAATTTCAATAATTAAAAAAATGTAATTTTCTCACGAATCCCGATTTCCCGTCATCCCGATGGGGAAAACATGACCAAGACTGACCTGCCCGGGCTTGTTCCAATCAGCGTTGGGGCTTGGCCTTTCAGTTTCTTCCCTCAACCCTCTAAATCCGGTCGGTTTTGCAATCCACACTTTCGTTATTTTACCACACTACATCATCAAAAGTTCAGAACTTTGGCTGACAAAGTTCTGATTTTTCGATGATGATGCCAAAGTTTGGCATCATAGGAACGTTTTCATTTAGTGTCTACTGTGTCATCATGTCAGGCTTTAAGTCTAGACCTAGCGGGGTTCAAAAAAGGAAACTTCTGCAAGAAAAAAACTCAAAAGGAAGTTTTGAAGAAAACAGTAAAGCTAACAACTTTTTTTCAAAAGTAGAAAGTGACAATTGTACAGTTTTATCGCCTTCATCCCTTTCGGGATCAACCGGAATTTAAACTCGCAGAAGAATTAGAACATAAACATCTAGAGTCAAAAGAATTGTATGCGGAAAAAGACCGAGACCGTCAGTCAGTTTTCACCTAAATAAATTCTACCCAATCTTTACCCAAAGATTAAAACGGAAAACTTAGTTTCTTCTCTCTCGAATATTGAAATCTTTTTGTGAAATGTTCTATGTATGATGGTAACAAACTGCTACCGGTGAATATGTTCATTTTCAAAGCTCAAATTGATTACAAATGAATTGCGAACCTCGATGGTACAGCAACGACTAAATTAGCTTTCTCTTCTGTCTATAGAGTCTGAATTATTAGATAAAATCGATGCTGAGACTATTATTAATGATTTTGCCGATAAAATGTACTGGAAAGTTTTCGTCTAAATACTGAATAAAAAAATAAATTTTCAGGATAAGGGGCCCAACTGTAAAAAAATGCCAGTTTGTCCAGGGGCCCAAAAATTGATAATGCGGCACTGTTTCAACTAGTACTGTTTGCGTTTCTTTTCGATGCCGACAATACGAATCTGTTAAGTGTATGATGGCTCGCATTACACTCAATGACGACGGGATTTACCGGACAAATGGCAGACCACATTCTCATGGTGATGAAGCTGATGAAGTCAAGAGAATTGCTGCCGTCAACGAATGCGTTGTTAGAGCTGAAGAGCAACGGGCTCAACTAAGGAGAATATTTGAAAACGTCCGCAACGAGTAATTATAGACTTTCAATCAATAGATATTTTTTAGAAATTTTCCCTTTGTAATATTTTTGTTTTCAAAAGTCATCCAGACGCTCAGTTAGAATACAATCCAGCTTTAGAGAGAAGATTGCAGAGAGTGAGACGAGCGAATCAGCCGGCCATTCCAGAATCCGTGGAGGAAGCTGAACAAATTCTTCGCCAGTTCCCAGAATACAAGTACTTTATTTTGCAGTGCAAAAATGAAACATGATCACTAACAAATCTTTTGCAATATATTTATAGTAGCACACTAGATGGTACCGGCTCATTCTTCCGTGGAGGGTTGAAACAGCTACTGGATCCGCGCTTGTTTTTATTTCTCCTACTATACTTTCACACATCCGCATAACGACGGAAGTTTGAGGCGACGGTACTTTCTTTTCCGTCCCCGAGGTTTTCTACCAAATGTTTACCCTTCATTTGAAGGCGTTCTGCCACGTAAGTCGAATTTCATTACTGATTACAAAATATTGACCAATCAATAGAGACAGTTGAAGTCTCACTATTTATTTCTTTATACAATCCCAATTTTTCTTCGTTCGAAAAATTTTTAATTTGATCTGTTAATAACAAAAAACAAAATTTTTTAGTCATTTCCCGTAGTGTATGCGCTAATGACGGAAAAAACAGAAGCTCTTTACAACGAGGTAATGCAATTGGTTTTGACTACAGCAGCGGAGGAAGTTCCTGGCGACCATTTTTCCATCCGATTAATGATTTCGGATAACGAGGAGGCGATTTTGAATTGCATGAAGACCACATTTCCTGATGGTCGTGAACGTGGCTGCTGGTTTCACTATGGCCAGGTGTGTATCACATACTTTCTGGAGTTTTTTCGTTTCTTACTATGTGCCTTCTAGGCTATTTACCGTTACATATGCAAAGAGGGACTTGGAGCAGCCTATCTAGCGGGTGGTGTTGTCCGTAAAATTGTGAAAATGCTAATTGCCTTGGCCTTGTTACCTGCTAATCGGATTTACGAAGGTTTTCAGGTAGCGCGCGCATTTTGATCTTTATTTTTTCAGCTTGTATAGTTATATTTTATTTCTGTTTTAGTGCGTCAAATTGCAAAACGCTGCCGCTCTCGAGCAACAATCACCTGAGATTCGAGCTGGAGTGGCTCAACTATATACATATTATGGCGGTTACTGGCTAGGGACGCAAGGGGCTGAGCGGATCAGTGTTCACGGTGAAGAAGACCGCAAAACAACCTTGTTGAAGCGTTTAACCGATGGTTTAACGCAAGGTGTATAGGGCCCAAAAATAATTTTTGGGACTTTGTTGTTATGTCAAATCAATACAGTCTTTATTTGATATTTTTTTTCTTTATTTGGTCTTTTTTATATTAAAGATTTTATTTTCTATTATTTGTTTCAGTTCATCTCCAGCACACCGATTCGGACCAATCCAAGGACTTTGTAGCAGCAAGCAATGGACGTGTTATTAAGAGGCCTACACCAGCAAGACAGAAACGTCAAAATTCGGAAATTGCCCGCATCACGGGTTTATTTAACAACGATCGTATTGAACTCTTTGAATTTTTAAGAATGACATCCGGGCACTTTGAACCAGCAAGGGTATTTGATTTTTTATACAATTGGGGGTTCGACAAATCTTTAATAAATTATTTCTA
Source organism: Ceriodaphnia dubia (assembly GCA_022539655.2). Lineage (NCBI taxonomy): Eukaryota > Metazoa > Arthropoda > Branchiopoda > Diplostraca > Daphniidae > Ceriodaphnia > Ceriodaphnia dubia. The sequence goes on along the minus strand of JAKUCG020000139.1, from coordinate 4,883,727 downwards.
ATTTTAGGAAGAGTTGCCTCAAGATCCTACTCAGCAGTCGACCAGGAGAACATTGATCCGATGGATGAAGGCGCAATTGCAGATGCTCCGCCACCCTCTCCACCACGTCAGCGCAGGGGAGTTGCCGGACGACGTCGCCGAAATGTCTTAGCACCACAGATTGCAGACAACGTAGTTGCCGAAATTGATGCGGTAGCTACGTTTGGCTTGGTCTCTGAACCTGTGGCCAACCTACCAGCTGCCGTAGCCCCAGTCAATCCAGTTGCTGTCGCAGTTCCAGTCAATCCAGTTGCCCCCGAAGATTCGTTTGATGATATTGATCAAGAAGCCCCCATCAACCCACCTGCTGATGAAGCTACAGTTCACCCAGTTGCTGCCACAGTCCCAGTCAATGCTGCCGCAGTTCCAGTCAATTCAATTTCTGCCGAAGATTTGTTTGATGAGATTGATCATGAAGCCCCCATCGACCCACCAGCTGTTGTTGTTCCCATCAATCAATTTGTTGCTGATAATGTAGCTCCGGCCCTTCAAAATGTTGATTTAAATGTTGTGGTGATTGCTGAGCCGGCAGATGATAACGATGTATTAGCTCCTATAATGGTCCAGCCTCCTCAAGCACGACGTGGTCAACGGGTTCGGCAACTTCCCCAAATTCTGCGCCCTGATGGAGATACCCCTGCTTTGCCCGTGTCATCGCAAAGAAGCCGTGGTAGAGGTCGTGGTAGTCAAAGTCGATAATGATACTTCTGTTATATGTATTTTCTATAATTTCCACTTTAATTTGCATTTATATTACCGTTTCTTACCATTCATCATTTTACTTACATCTTACTACAAAATATTTTTTTTCTATAAAAGTATTGTTATTTTTTATTTAACTCTTCTTGATTTGTTATAGTAGACCTTGCCGTTGTAAAGAAAACTAGTTGGGGTAGGTATGTCGGCAAAATTTTACACTGGGGTAGGTATGTCGGGCTGATGGGGTAGGTGTGTCGGGGAAATCAAATCATTTTTAACAGGGGTAGGTATGTCGGGGTAGGTATGTCGGGAATTTAATGAAATTTTTGGGTGGGGTAGGTGTGTCGGGGTAGTTATGTCGGATACCCCGGGGTAGATGTGTCGTGGGGTAGGTATGTCCTCATGCCCCCGTTTTACATTCTGTGCATGGAAGCAAAGCGCCGAATGTCAACACGTCAGCAAGATGATCCGATATCTAAATTAATAGAATCAACTGAATTATTTCATCCAAGGCAGTAAAATAAAGATTCGAAGTTACTGAACAAATTTATAACTTAACCTCAGATACTCAAGATGGGATATGCTGATCGTTGAATTGCAGCAGAATTTGAAGATCCTGTTTTAATAAGCTTTCAAGCTGGTCTCGGTATCTTGATCTCTTTTGTATGCTGTTCGTCCTTTTCTTCTTGTTTTAGATGGCCTGTCTCTGTCCACTTGGTGCCGCAGCAATTGTGCCTTCACTTATACCTGTTTTATGACCAATGATTAATAGAATGGCTAAGAAATAGATTTTGTTCAATTGATATTATACTTTTGAGTTTTCATTGATTTTCTCTGGATCTTCCATCGCAAAAAGTCAAAATGCTCAAATATATCACCAGCAGATTTGGGCCTTTGTCTTTAAAAAAACAATCGATGTGGTACCATGAAGTCATCTTTCCATCAAACTTGGCATACTAAAATAAAAAACAGTATGCCAATAACAAAACATTCATCATTAAAATCTAGAAACTATTAGCTGGGAAATAACGAGGCGTAGAGTACCTTGGGGAATGTTTGATTTACATTTTTTACAACTTGAACGACCAGACTTGGCGTACTCTGGCGTCCCTAAATGCTAAATCATCCCCCATGGTTTTGTAAGGAAATAGAAACTAGGGTGAAAACCAATTGTATAAAATACAAGGCTACAAGCTAAGAGACGAGTGACAGACTGTTGAAAAGTGAAACGTCACGAGACAACGTAATCTCGTAACTGGCCGCTGGCCTCTCATTGGTCCTCTTCCCGTGAAGTAGCCCTCACCAATTTGAGCAGCCGAAAATGGCGGGTACGCTGACTTTTTAGCCGAACTTTCGTTTTCTCCTTCACCAGGAATATGAGTAGAAATATACGTAAATAAAATATGACTGCTATTTACTACTAAATATTATTACTACTAACTATTACTTACTAAAAGCTATTTAACTAAAACGTCCTGTAACTTAAGGACAGTCCGATAAGAGATGCCGAATATTTGCTTTTGTTAAGACGACAGACGTCCTTTAACGTGAGGACCATCTGTCCATCTCAGTCTGTTAGGGGTAATAAACCACTAACGTGTCCAAATCCATCTCAGGCTTATTACAAATATCCAACTAGGGAGGATGCTTTTATGAAGTTGATCGACGGACGTCATTTAACCAAATGACCCTAGCCGAGAAATCCAAGTAAATTCCAATGAAACGAGTTCAAAGTTGGGTGTATTATGGGGATAGCGAATTTGTTGTTAATTTAGGGTGAACCAAATTTAGAGCATATAAAAACAATATAGAGCAGCCAACTAGAAAGTAGGAGGGTACACGTTCTTGTAGATGTGAAAAGCGCCCTTTAACTAATTCGCTTGAAGACCCCCCCCCCCCACCAACAAATATCAACGACCAGACCTACCAAACAGGGATAGAGGCTACTGAGTAGGCGACGGACATCCTTTCACTTGAAGACACTCTCTTGGCCAATCAGATCACTGGTATTTGGTACCATTTTACGTCCTTGCGTTAAGGGACGTCTGCTGTGACCATGTTGGGAAAAACAGGGGGAGTTGAGGGTCGACAGTTGCCGAGGCGTGATAGCCTTCAATTTTCCGGCAGATAATACAATTGTTCACTCTAAATAAATCTTCTTAATTATCCCTGAAGGATTCCTATCCTTCAGGTTCTATAGGCCTTTACGCCGTTTCCCAAACCAAGTTCTAAAACTTTATTGGAAAACGCCTCCGGCGGTTATTATGTGGTCATTGACCCTACACCCCTCTTTTTCACCACTTTCCACCCCTCACCCCCTCGCAAACACGCCACCTAGCGACAAAATTATCCCTACTTTAAGAAACGAGAGTTATCTTCGTGTTTCAAATTTACCGAGGAATTAAACTGAAACCACAGTGTATACTGATCGACTATTCCTATGCGGTTTTTCACAACAAAGTAAATTGAAAGTAAAAGAATAACATATTTCATCATCTTCCCAAGAATTTATCTGAAAAATGGAGACAAGCTATTCAACGACCAGACTTGACAACAAAATCATTGTTATTTCCTCTTCTTCATAAAATTTTAAATAACAAACTAAATATAAGACTAATCCTGAAGGTCCAGCACGAAGTGGATTTATTATCTCCTCTAAAATTGCCCCTCAGTTAACAGGATTTCCAATTTTTCATCCTCAAATCGAGTGGATCACAGGCACAAATTGGTTCTAGTAGTGACCCCTTTGGTTAGCCATCATTGTATTGGCAAATGAGGTGGATCAGATCTGCAGGAACATACAGGGACTTATATACTGATTCTGTTGATTTGCCAATGCATCGGCAAAGCGAGTGGATCACAGGTACAAATTGGTTGTAGTAGTGATTCTGTTGGTTTGCCATTGAATTGGCAAATGAGGTGATGGATCAGAGAGGCAGGATTATACAGGGTCTTATACTGATTCTGCTGGTTAGCTAATGCATTGACTAGCAGAGCTTTTGATTTGCCATTGCATAGGCAAATCACGGAGCCTTATAAGTAGTCAATAGCAAATCAAATGGCGGTACTCATCTCCGGTTCATTAGCTAATGTAGCCAATGTGTTGGTACCCCTTGTAGATATTTGTACAGGTACATGATTAAAAATTGAGAGACATTTGGAGAAAAATATTAAATTTTCAGAAAATTTCTTGAAGTTCATCGTGCCATTTAATACTAGAAAAAATGAACAGGGTAAAAGGGATTTTTTTTTTTGTTTGAGGGCTATATTATAATCAGGAATCTTCACTGAGTTATTTATTCAAATATTTCGTTGGTATTATAGCCTAATAGGAAATGAAAAAAAGAAATAATCGGCTATCTATTGGGCAAGCTCACCTCCTTAAAACTTATCTGTATAGATAGGGTGCAAAATATGAAATCATATAAGTATTGTTACAGATAGAGTAATTAATTGGGAAAGACAAGATTACCATTGGTTGCAAAAAGATGTATTGTTACAGCGCGGGCGGCCAGACGGCTGTCAGAGCCAACCCTTTAGGTAAATTCCGACTGAATCTCGGTCGCGACTCCAGCTCTACTGACTGAATTTGGGGGGGTGTGCGAGACTGATGTTGCCTCGGTCGGGCGCATGAGGGGGTATGCAACAAGAGGAAGGGGAAAATAGCCAGGGGGCCGTAACAGTATTAGGAAAGTGAACTCGTGAAATGAAATAAATCTTATCAAATTATTACAATACAATTCTACACACGGAAATCCTACACACAGTTAAATACACGTCGCCCTTTACTCTACAGACATCCTAGCCAGAAGCGGCGCGACAATACTTTTCGGCGAACTTTCACCTGCGATCTTTTACATTCTGAAACACATAGTTTTACAAATTTATGGAAAACAAGCTATCTAATTATTATAGAAGTACTCATCAAAGAACGTCTTAACATGTTGCACATGAATTTTCAGAAAATGTCTTTAATTTTCATGGCGAAATTATTAAAAATAATGAACAGTGTGCAAAGTATTTTTTTAGGGGTTTAGTAGGCTATAATCAGGAATCTTTACTGTGTTGTTTGCTCAAATATCTCCTAACTTATAGACGGTATTAGCTTTATACAGTCGTGACAAATTGAAGCATCTGAAACAATTTGTAAGGCAACCAAACAGTTCTTTCGATAAAATAGCATGTAAAAGTGGACGCGCCTATTTTTATCTTTCTTTTAGTTACTTTTTTTTACATTTCCTAACGGCGTCGCTCAAAGCGACGATCAGTTTCAAGTTCCCAACCTCTGGCTAATTTATAGTTAACTCACAAAATTCAAGAGACGACGTACAAATATTGCGGTCATTTGATATTGTTCACAATTTTCGCCTTTTATTTGTGACAATATATTTAATTTTCAGTATTCAGATTTTTCATCGTCGACTCTATAGTGAGTCCCATTTTCTATTCGCTAATTTTCGAATTTACGATTTACGTCAGCTTCTTGAGGAGGAACGATTTGATTAATATCCTTAACATCAATCTTCCGGCCATCCGCGTGGTCCAACGAAAACGGAACACATCTGCGCAGTCGACGTTGGAAAGTTGATTACCGTTCCCGATATTGATAGATGTTTTAATTGTTTAATATTGCAGCCGGATGCGCCCAACTTTGTAGTGTACACCTACAATGAGGATTTTCAAGAAGTTGGTTACCTTTCAGTAAACGAAGACAACAGAATTACAAGGTTAGCAAGGCAAGACTCTGTCCGAGTTTGAAGGTAAATATAGGGTGAAAAACCAAACATGTTCTTGGAGCAAGTTTGAACAAAGCTAGAACATTTGTTGAGCAATAAGAACTCGACAGCTAGCTCGACAGGAATAAAGAAAACAATAATTTATTCCGAAGATCCAAACGCAATCAGAGGTTTCTGATCTGCTGCTTGCACCGCGTTGAGCGTGAGAGAGAAAAAAAAACGTAACCAATTTAGGGGATCGACAATCACCTAGCAGCACCTTTCACCTTATTTCTGTATTCTAAAGGAAAGGCGCTGGCGATGTCTTGCCCCTTAGCCATATTTATTAAGAAAAATTTTATTTTTGTATTAAACTTTTCTGTGTACTGTACTGTATTTTCCGCAAATTATCCAAGTGACCAAGTTCAACCATTAGCAAGATCAACTGTTACAAACTATGAGAAAAACATTAAAAACCTTCATCAGCAACAAGAAAGTTGAATTTGGGGAAAAACAGGATTATAAAATTGAAAGAAATAAGCATCACATCTCTTTTGGATTTGATAAAACACAAATCTGGATATCATTCTAAGAGACGAATGACAATCAACAAACGAATGCGCTTAAGACATTTAATCCTCAATTCCGACCGCCCCTCCTTTTTTTCGTCAGCAATCAACTGGTTGATGTATTTCATTGGCGACATACGAATATATCGCTTACTGGTGATTCTGATCAGCTGTTCCTTCTTGAGAGAGAAAAGAGAAGGTGGTAGGTTTGTAACGACAGTGTCGGTGGCTAGGGCAGGAGACATGGAGGCGCTAGTGGATACAGGTGCGTGTATCTCCATGGTTCGTCGTACCTCTCTCCCGGAGTCGTTGCTGGCGCGGTTGGTGGGGTGGAAGCGTGCGCCACTATGTGGTGCTGGCGACAAGGCCATTTGCCCGTTAGGCACGGTGGCCCTTTCAATTCGACAGGGAGGGAAGGCAATCGAGCTTCCGGAGGTAGCCGTCGTCGACGCATGTCCCTACCCAATGCTGCTGGGAAGTGACTATCTGAAGAAAGTTGGTGGTTTCATAAATTGTCGAACTGGCGAGTTGGTGGCGGATAGCCCGGGCGGAGGAGGAACGGACGGAAAAGCCCCGGCAGAGACGGAAGAAGCTGTCGGTGAACAAACTGAAGTGGGTGCATCCAATGCTAATGGAAATGTATGCTGCGCAACGGAGGGGCGAGAGGGGCATTTCCACTGCGGAGGCCAGAGGCGATGCGCTCGCGTGGTGGATTTTTGGTCAGTCCCGGCGAGGAGCACCGTCTTTGTCGAAGTGGAGGTGGGAACGGGTGAAGGAAAGGAGGTGATCATTGAGTCGAAGCTACACTGCCAGGCGGGGCGTGAATGGATGGTACCAAGGGCGGTCGTGCGGGTTGGAGAAGGTATGAGAGTCCATGTACCTATTACCAATCTCAGTGACCGCGCGTTGAAACTCAGGCGTGCTAAGACGAAATTGAGAGCCTTTGAGCTGGATGAGGCTGAGGTGACGACGGAGGGCGAGCGTGGAAAAGAGGCTGAAATCGTGGGCGTCCTTGCAGAGTCGGAGGTCGTCGGTAGTGCGCTGGCGGATGCGCAAATAGGTGAAAATCTCTCCCCGACTGAGAACATCGAGGTCCGGAAGGTGTTGGAAAAATTCGCTCAGTGCTTTCGGCGCGACGGATTGCCAGTGGCAGGATGTGACGGACACACGTATGAACATCGTATTGATACCGGAAACGAGCGGCCCGTATCCGTGTGTCCGAGACGGAGGGCGCCCGCGGAGCGCCAGGCGATCAATGCGGAGGTGGCGGAGATGGTCAAATTGGGCGTAGTTGAACCGGCGGGCGGGCCCTGGGCGTCGCCGGTCGTCTTGGTCAAGAAAAAAGACGGTTCGGTGCGTTTTTGTGTCGATTACCGTCGTTTGAATGAAAAAACGGTAAAGGACGTTTATCCGCTACCCAGAATTGACGATGTGTTGGATCGGCTTGGCGGGGCGAGGTACTTTACGACGCTGGATTTGTACAAAGGATACTGGCAAGTTCCCATGGCAGAAGAAGATCGCCCAAAGACTGCCTTCATAACACCGGATGGGCTGTACCAGTTCAAAAGGATGAGCTTTGGTCTCTGTAACGCCCCCGCTTCCTTCCAGCGTCTCATGGACACCATCTTGGGCCCTCTGAAATGGAAAATCTGTCTCGTTTATATGGATGACATCCTTGTTTTCTCAAGTTCGTTTGAGCAACATCTAGAGCGCCTCACTCTCGTTCTACAGGCGATACAGCGCGCCGGGCTGCTGTTGCAAGTAAAGAAATGTCTTTTCGCGAGTGATCGGACGAAGTATCTGGGCCACGTCATCAACGCGGATGGGGTGGCGCCTGACCCAGATAAAGTGGCTGCTATCGTCGGGTTTCAAGCACCCCTCAACGTAAAGGAGTTGCGACGATTTTTGGGAATGGCGTCGTTCTATCGGAAGTTCGTCGAAGGGTTCGCTCGGATCGCTGCCCCTCTCACTAGGTTGCTCAAGAAAGACGTCCAGTGGGCCTGGCGGGAGAAGGAGCAGGAAGCGTTCGAGGCTCTCTTGGCCCGTTTGTCGGAGTCACCCGTATTGGCCCATCTTGACGAATCTTCGGACTTGGTTCTTCGCACGGACGCGAGCGTGGCCGGGCTCGGAGCGGTGCTGTCCCAGGGGAGCGGGAGAGGCGAACGGGTCGTGGCTTACTTGAGTAAAACGCTAACCGAGGCGGAGGCTCGGTGGACTACCAACGATCTTGAATGTTATGCTATCGTTTGGGCAGTAGATCGATGGCGGCCATATATGTATGGCAGAAAAGTAACAGTAAAAACAGACAACCAGGTCGCGCGTGCGCTGACAACAAAGAAAGAGCTGAAAGGAAAACACGCCCGGTGGGTCGAACAGCTGAACGAGCTGTCCCCGAATCTGACGTTCGAACATTGTTCCGGAGCGTCAAATGTAGTCGCAGATGCGCTCTCGAGAGCGCCAGTAAGCCCGGCCAGTAGTAGCCTATCGCCCGTCCAGGACACATCTACAAACAATCCCCATTCTTCTGACTCAAGCCCGGTAGTTGCTTTTGTGGCACTCGCCATGCCACCACCCGTGCCGCGCAAGTTTACGTGTGAGGAGGTGGGTTTGCGGCAGAGACAGGATGGAGCGCTAGTCGGACTGATAACTGCGGTCGAGGGAGGGGTTGGCGAGCGTGATGTTCCGGACCCTGCCGGCTTTCAGGTGGATAGGGACGTCCTGTATAAAAAGACCGAACGAGGGGGCGTGCCGCGACTAGTGATTCCGACGACGCTCCGGTATGACGTTCTGCGGGCGTGTCACGATGACGCGGCGAGTGGACACGAGGGAATGGACAAGACGCTTGCCCGGATTGCAGCTCGGTATTGGTGGCCAAATTTTCGAAAGGATGTTCGTGACTATGTGGCTCGCTGTGCGTTTTGTCTGCTACGGAAAACACCCCGCGCGCTTCCGTCGGGCCCAATGGAGCCGGGACCAGCCCCGGCAGCACCGTTTAAGGTTTGGGGCATCGATCATCTCGGTCCGTTCCCACGGACGACAGCAGGCAATAGGTACGCATTAGTGATCGTGGATTATTTCTCCAAATGGATTGTGGCCGGACCACTGCCGGACCCAAAGGCGCGAACGGCCGCTCGATTCTTTATGGACAATGTGGTGTTCCAGTTTGGAGTGCCACAACAGGTCGTGTCTGACCAAGGCGCAGCGTTTACGTCGGGACTATGGCAAGATTTGATGACATCGCTGGGTATCGCCCACTCATATGCGGCTGCGGAGCATCAGCAATCAAACGGCTTGGTCGAAAAAAATAATGGTACGCTCGTAGATCGGCTCGCAGCTCATATCGCCCAGGACGTCGCTACGTGGGATACACAGTTGAGCGCGGCCGTTTTTGCAATAAACACGAGTGTGCAAACCTCTACGGGACACACGCCGTTCGATGTCAACTTCGGGGTAAGACCCGTTTTACCCATTGACGCATTATTACCGTTACCACAGGAACCCGGTGGAGAAAATGACAGGGTGGAGCACCTGGGCGCTGTAAGAGCGAGCGTGGTAGGGCGGATACAACGAGCCCAACAGCGACAGAAGCGGTACTATGACCGGAGAAGACGCCCGACCCAAATATTCGACCCAGGGGACCTGGTGGTGGTTCGAAGGAAGGCCGCCAAGCGCGGAATTCCACGGAAGCTACAGCCTCGGTTTGTAGGACCGTTCGAGGTGAGGAGACAACTTTCCGCGACTACCTATGAAGTGGGAGACCTGCCCTACAACAGGTCCCGGAGGAGATTCCAGCTATTCCCGGCACATACTTGTCAATTGAAGCGATGGCGGCTACCCAGGTCAGCGGGGGACAGCGAAGCGCTGGATATTCCAGTGGAAGGAGGGTTGGAGCAAGGAGGAGAGGACGAAGGAGGTGCTCAGGGAGGAGGACCTCCTGGGCATCTACCACCGGACGATCGGGATGACGAGGACGTCCAAGGAGAGGAGGAGGAAGGGGGTGCTCAGGGAGGAGGACCTCCTGGGCATCTACCACCGGATGATCTGGATGACGAGGACGTCCAAGGAGGGGAGGAAGAAAGAGAAAGGGGTGTTCCAGAGGAAGGACCTCCGGGACATCCCCCGGCTGAGCCGCCGGCGGAAGAAGGTCGTCCAAGACGAATGCGGCGCCTCCCAGCGGCGCTCAGAGACTACGTCGTCGAGCTCCCTGGACAGCAGCGGAGGAGAGGAAGAGGCAGATAAATTATATGTTGAGAGCCTATTTGAAATTGCTTCCCATTTTTCTGGTCTTTAAAATATTTATTCTTGTTATATCTTGCATGTTTAAGTAGAAGAGCGTACATTGTAGGAATTTATCTTCTTTTCGGTTATGTTTACACTCGACCGCTCGATCCATTCATGTGCATGTCGTCATCGCCTGAGTCATTCATTTCATTATTATGCAGTGCTGGTATTATTATGAATGTGTCGTTGTATGTGTTTGTGGCTGCAGATTGTGTTGATTTTGTGTAGTGATTTTCTCATGTTGTGTCGTGACGAGGACGTCACGGATTATCCGTACGGGGGGTTTAGTGTCACACGCCGTGTGATACGTTGTCGCTAGATGGCGTTTGTGTCATCTCGCGGCGGACTGTTGCTGTGCCTTCGGGACGGCAGATCGTGTTCGGCTCCCGGCCGACTCAGAACTCCCCCTCGCTCTAGTAGCTTGCTCAGTAACTCATTACGTGTTAGTTGTATTGTCTTATTGTCTCTTCCCGCCTTTTCTGTATCCCAACTCATCGCTAATACATCGTCGACTTGCCATCGACCTTGTTACACTGTGAAATATAATATATGCCAAAGTTAATACAATGCTTCAGACCAAAGATGAATTACATTGATGGTCGCACAAGTCAAAAGAAATGTTTTGGAGGAGAAGCAAATGGTCACACAAATTAAGTTTTTGGTTTTCCAGCAACTGTATTTCATTACCTTGATAATTTCATCCTGGTAATAGTTGTACAAATCTCCGAGTTGAAAAATACGTCCGAGTGCGGCCATCGATTTTACATAATACCGCTGAAAAAGTCCCTTATCTGCCATGTTCTTGTAGAACTTGTAACTCCTATTGTAAAAAATTTTAACTTATTCGTAAATCCATTTCGAACAATAGCATTTCTTTATTAAGAATACCTCTGCAAAGGAATTCCTTACCTTTTCTAAACTCAAATTCAGCATCCCTCTCTTCACTATCCATAAAAGTGGTCGATTAAACGGCTTTTCGTCGTTCGCGTATCGAACACGAAGAGACGATGACGTTGCTTGACGCACCGAACAGACTTGTCAATTTCGTCGACGAGTCGACTGCTCGACTCGTTGTCGTTGGATTACTCGGAAGTGATTATTTTCATTGTCGACTGCAGCTGGGATTTTCATTTTCGGGAATCGCCGTGCGCGGTTCAAGAAAAACCAATCTCTCTGGTCGAATTATTTCTTGTTTTTCTCCATTGTAGACCTTTTATTTTTCTTTATTATTATCGTATATAAAATTTTGATGAACGTTGCAAGTGAATTTAAGATTTAACTGATGTGTCGAGACCCCTCTACGAAAACCAACGACACCCATCAGCCATTAGGATGTAGACTAGAAATCACAATTCACAAACCGGAAAAAAACCGATTTAACCCCCAAAAATCTTAAAGAAAATTTTGGGTTGAAATTGACAAAATAATTTTAATCTGGAGTGGCCATCTAAAGTTTAAAGAAAGTATGCGTCAAAAATGTACTTGTACTTGCTGTTGTATGTTGCTTACATCTTCCAGCCGACGGCTGAAACTTTTAGGTATGTTCTTCGAGTTCAAATCGAACAAAGAGGAATTTACGCTTGTATAGTTACCAGATAATCAATGTCACCGTCTATTAAGCCGAATGCCGTGTGCCTCTATACCATATTATGATGTCCACCACTACTTTGATCTCTGACTAGTTTGATCTAAATATATTACGGTGCTTTAAGGAAATGAAACAAAACAGCATTATTTGACTTTCCACCTCATGACGTTCGTCATATTTTGAGGAACATTGTTACACAATTTGTTTCTTATCCGAAGATCAAAAGTACGTTGTACCGACCTTTTGCCGTGGCCTTACGAATAAGTAACCGCGTCTTTCAAGAACAATACATTAAAGTTCAGGCGCAAGCACTAGAGACGAAGAGAAATGCGGGTTCATTTTTATTCAAGTCGGATACGGATGAGGTACTCTTCGACGTTAGTTACCAATTGACGGTACTTGCGACCTTAATTGCGATCGACTCCGTCGTCGACAGCATGAAGACCTGCATGAAGAACACGCTAGAACTGGGATTGTAGAGAAGAGACCGATCGAGAGGCTGCCGTGGAGTTTCTGCAAGTGGCCGCCCGCCAGTCTCTTTCAAGACGGCTTTCGGAATTTGGAAAGCGCAACCTGTCGGCCATCATTCTTTTTGGTTCTCATACGGACCGATACAATTCCAGCTGCAGACATCGTCATAGGTTCAACTTTGACGACGACAGTGAGGTTGAATCCCAAGAGCCGGCCAAAAATTCAAATAAAAATGCTGTAAAACTGTCAGTTTCTTCATGAAGTCATGATTTTTCTCTTTCGTCGACAAGCTTTTTCAGTTTGTTTCTTTTGCGGCATTCATTCTCTTTGCATTTGATTCGAAGAGTAACGTTTTTGTTTGACAACCACACAAGGGAACAGGATTGTGAGAGTGAGTAGTCCCCTCGACTCCTCGAGGGAACTAAGATTGCGAGGAGACCGCAGTCAGCCAATCAGCAAGTCTCCATAGGAAACAAAATGGCCGCTCTTTTCTTACCCTTACTCCCCCTTCAGCTTTTCCCCTAGTCCCCCGTTATCAATTCTTTTTTTTTTTCTCCGTGCTCGCGACTGTACTTCGCTGTACTTATTGACATTAAATGTTTCGTTATGGGTTTAGATCATCATAAAGTGGACAAATAAAGCCAAACACCGTTGAAAAAGTCCGTCTGTTGCGCAATAAGTCTAAATCTGGTTAAAAGGTATATCGAAATGTGTAGACGACCCTTTAGCTCGGTCTTAGAGTAGCTTAATACATATTCCAGCCGACGGCTGGAACTTTTAGGTATATGTTCTTCCAGTTCAAATCGAACGAAGAGAAATTTACGCCTGTATAGTTACCAGATAATCATTGTCGCCGTCTAATCCAAACAATGCGCCTCCTTTTGACCATTTATGCTGCTGAACTCGCAACTGCACCTCACTTGTAAACAAAACAACTCGCCCTCAATCGGTCAAGTATTCCGGGACTGGTCGGTCCGAGTCGACACCTCAAATAGCTTTGTAATTGTAATCGCAATCCTTTACAGTGATGTACTCTTTCAGAATGTGAGTTTTGGATCGTATCTACTTCCGCCGGCTTCCATTTCGACGTTCATCCGGAAGCTCTCGCATCGAAACACACAAAATTGAACGCCTCCGACTACGGCGCTTCTCTTCCAGCATAGCGAACGAAACCGACGCCCAGCGATTATGATTGTACAGTACGCGAGAAACGAAATTAACAGGACTGCAAGTGGCACCGAAACAATAGCTCATTAAAATAAAAATCAATGAAATAGGACTGATGACAGCTTTTATTGTTGGCGAACCGTGGAGAACATTTCTTTCATATAGAGATCTTTAGGGGACCAACGAAATCATAAACCAAAACAAAAGTGACATAGCAAAAGCAAAACTTGGTTTCAGTTATTATTGAATGACACATTTCGGTTTCGGCTAGTGATTTTGGCCACATGTATCCACCCAAACTGAACGATGATTTGCTTCTTTCAAGAAACCATTCGAGTCTACGATGACCGACAAGTTTTTTCTTGACAGGCAGCGACCCTCAGATATCGTAGCTTAACTCGTTTAACTCGTAATTCCAACCAAATGGCAGCTTTGTTATTATTAACCGGTGGGAAGACAATTTTTTTGTCCGAGTTGTCTGTAGAACTGAAAATCTATATCTGAAACCAAATAGGAAATGCCAAGTAAGTCGAACATTTTAGTTTACAGCGTCTGAAAAAGAGTGCTGGTACAGGATTTACTCTATATGAATAGTACAATTCTTTCAAAGTGTGAATGCATTTTGTCAAACTGTTTACAAACACATTTCAATTCAAGTTCAGTACAATAGGCTAGAATTTTTCATAGATAATTGAATAGTTTTTCATACACACACTCATACTCCATGGGTGCGAAGGACTATGTGGCTTACCTACATTAAGACAAATGTATACATTTCAAAACCAATACAACTTAATAACCGGGATGGCGCAGTGGTTAGAGTACTCTGTACTCTACCATGAGTTAAGCACGTCGTCCCTTCTAAGGGGCATGATATTACGAGCTCTTTGGGTTCCGACGAGTTATGAACCCATTGTCCCGGTTTTTTACAGATACAATTGTGAGTCATGTGATGTGATGTGATAGACAATAAATGCAATCACAACTTTTTGAAAAATTTGAAATTGTGTCCAATATAACTGAAAGAAATCCGTGTTTTTAGCACGATAAAGCAATGAAATAGTAAATTGACACTTGAGACTTGACAGTTGGACTCGAAAAATAGGCCATTGTTGCCGGGTCGGTTGGGCAGTGACTTTGAAAATCCTGAAACAATACCAAAAACAACGACCGAAAATGTAATTAAGCAACTTAAAATGCTTCTGAAAGTTTATTCTTTTAGAAAAAGTATATATTGCTTTGTTTCATTCAATAAAAAGTGTTCGCATTTGGGGATTCGAACCCGAGATCCCCCGCTTGAGGGCGCAGCCTGTCTTTTCAATAATAAATACGAGGTGGGAAATTCGAAAAGAATGTAATGAAATAGGAAAAAAATGCAACTCTCGGAATCCCTTGCACTATCCTTTGAGTTGAAAAATCCATAATAACCCTCTCCTTCCTCGTCAATAATATTTAAGAAAATCAAAACCAAAGTCGAAAATAATAAATAATAGACAGTGTTGTGCCTATGCTGTCATTATCTGTGTTCTGTTAGGTTCACAGATCATCGGGAATCCGAGTAGCAGTGCCAAGCCGCTTTTAACCGCCAATTCCCGACGGGTGACACACGTCACCTTAACCACATAGCCATCACCGTCATTAGTAATGTAAAAATTAAAACATGTCTATGCTGTTGCAGCAACCAAACTTCTTCCCTCTCCAATGGCTCATAAGCTTACTGAAAACGTGATTAATAGACCCAAATCAAGTAATTGGCGATGGAAAACGCATGAACTTGGTTTTGAAACATAATTTGGGTTTATATTGCACACTGAAATAGTTTTCTCCAGAAATATTTGTCTAATTAAGTCGAATTCCGTGCTTCCCTATACGTACCATATATTATGCCCAGTGCCCACTACTACTTTTATCTCTATATCTGACTAGTTTTATTTAAATCTAGTTTCAGGAAATGTAACAAAATTAATTGACATTTCAAACTTGATTCGTCATATTTTTAAAAATATTGTTACATAATTTGTTTCTTATCCGAAGCTAAAAAAAAAATGACGTAGGCTACGCTCAACAATGTGCACATGTTGATCATACCGGGATTGACGGATCAAGAGCTTTTGGGCCTACTGCAGCTTGACAAAATATGTGAACTCGCCATTTCTGGAAATATATGCGCCATAACGACCACAGAATCACTTTTGATGGCGTAGTGGTCCCTCTTCTGAAAGCATTCGGAAATTCTCTCTAATTGCTGTCACTTGAACTTAAAAATACCGGATATTGCGTCACCGCCCTATTGGAAGAAGAGCAACATTCTTCGAAACGAATGACGGAAGGAATGGATTTTGGAAAACTTTAAGACATTGAAACTTTACTGTTGTTGTGATTTGCAGCCATGGGTCTCTATGGCATCTCACTTGAAGGCTTGGGCATGCTTTTGTCATCTCCTATCTTGGTGAATTTAACTCTCAGTGTCCGATTGGTCAGCGACGAGCTTTTTTCGCAAAGCGAAAGAGAAACAATCGAGGTTTACTAAGTTATTAAGCCTTTGGAATTCTCGGCCACCCACTTGACTTTTCCATATCCGTAAGCCACATCCGTCTGTCTTAATCTCAACGATATTAGATACGTTAACTAAAGACCATCTCCGTTCTTCCTTACTAGACGTTCAGTGTGGATAACTATGCCCGTTTACAGCTGGGTGCTAGTCGTATTACATACAGCACATACGGTAGTCGCTGCTCGCGATCTTCTAAATCGAACTGAAAGCTACTTTTGGTATATTTATCATTGAAATTGACTGAATTATGTTGGAAACCATCTCTTTTAACTTTATATGATGGATTTCGAACGTATTTCTCAATTAAAATGAAATATGTAATGCCTTGATTTTCCTTATATTTTCCCGGACAAACTGCGTGGGCGGGGAAAATTCCATTTGCCATATCTTGGCCATGATGCAGAAGATTTCAATTATTCAATCAAAACTATTTCTATTGCATTTCCACATTACCCTATTAGAAAGCTAATACGATTTCTCACAAAGTTCATTGTAATTAGTTGTACATTGAAAGTATAGAAATCCCGTAAATAACCACTAAAACCTAACCACAAACACTAGTCACGTATCGTCACTTCAGTACGACTATAAATACTCTTAAAATGTATACCATGTTAAAGAGCAGGTGAGTGGATATGGTGTTCGCACATTGAAGTTAGGCTGTATCTGGCAGGGTCAGACAGAAAACACCAAAGTGTGAGCCACCATTGAAGCTCTATATGGTGTTTCGCATGATGGAGTTAGGCTGTATCTGGCAGGGTCAGACAGAAAACACCAAAGTGCGAGTCACCATTTTAAATTTATTTTTCTCAATTATTTCGATAATTCGCAAGTTTGACACCTATTTCCGTTTCCTATTGTATTCGAGCCATAAATTCAGTCACAGAGATATATATCTCTATATATATCTGCAAGTGTGGTGGTTACCAATTTGAAATTTTTACACTGTATTGTTATTTGAAAGAAAAAGATGACCAACACCCCTTTTCAAATGTGAAACAATTTCATCCTGCTGTTAAAGACTAGAGCTACTACCGAGTTAATAAAAAGGTGTCTACACATTTTGACATATGTTAATAAATTTTTGCATGTTTTCATATTATGTCTAGTCTACGATACGATGCGGTTTCGCGCGGTTTCATTTTTCCTATAATAAATCCCTTCATCTAATAACAATTCGTTAATTTTGGCAGTCGTCTTTTTAATATATATGCTAGGCTACATTTCCTTTGGAAAAAAAATAAATGATTGAATTGTTTTATAGCTCCGACAATCTCATGTATCACCTCGTCATCGCAGTTGCCAACAAACTTTCAAATAAAGCTGGGCGTGAATCCGGCCAGGTGGTCCAATAAACAGTTCGGGCGCCAATCTCAGGCTAGCCCATAAATCCTGAAGAGTAATATATGGACTAGTGGTAGCCTATAATACAATGTGAGCCGGTGAGATCGAGAGGTAATCAAACGACAGATCACGGAGATCAAGTTCTTGATAATTGTCACATGTACTCTCATCTAGCTTCTTTACGATGAAGAACTTAAAATGCATTAGCAAGCTCGAAGTTAAGTTTGAGGCAATCGATATCCGCAGGCCTAACGAAGTAAAAAGGAATGGAAGGAAAAAGGCAGGGGGAACACAACCCTCTATATGCTTTTTCGTACCCCTCCTTTCGTAAAAAGCGCTGAGTCTGAGAGCCGAAGGTCCGGTACGATTTATACTTGGATGTTTACAAAATTCCACCAACAACGGTTCTCCGTGTTATACTGAGCGCTCTATAAAAAAACAAAAGCCGTGACTGACGCAAGCATGAAGATGAAAGGGATTTTGAAGAGAGACAAATCAAAAAAAATTAATGTTAGACGTAGTCGGCGAAATTAAGCAACTAAATAAGCGGCGATTTTCATTTTCATTCGTAAATTTCATTTCTAGCAGAGATCCGGCCAGCAAGATCTTGGCTTGAATTAATATTTTTGGGGTGTTGGTAATCTGCATGACAATTCTGCATGACTGCATGACGGTAATCTGCATGAATTCCCTGCATGAACTGAGCTGTCATGCGCGCCTAAGGGCATGATAAACTGCATGACTACTTCCGCATGACACCAAATAAAAATGTCGCAAATTAGAACGCGCGCGATTGGAACACGCTACGTTGACTTACAAAATTACGTTGCCTACGTGGCCGATAACATTAATGAAGATGACCAATATTAAAACCAATCAATTGTTACGTCATAAGCGCGCCGATCCCTTTGTTAAACTTAGAGAATGAGAGGAGCTCTAAGCTCTTTAAATCAGTTGTGACGTGAGTGTCCTACGGACAAGATATGGCTACCAAAAGTCAAAGGCAAGTGGCCGCTGAATAAGCCGCTGAAAGAGTTGTTAGTAACAGACCCTTCAACTATTGTCCTGGTAAAAGAAGCGCAAATGAAGGAAAATTTTAAAAATAATGTTTACGAGACTTAGATATAAAACCTTTTCCCAAAACATCAAACAAAAGAAGCAACCGAAAAGACAAAAAGTATGGAAAATAACAAGTTAAAGATAATCTCATTGTGCTTTATGTTGTTTATCCTTTCCCAACACAAATATTCAATTTTCCCGTTTCTTTTATTAATTTCAAGTTTTTACTTACGTATTTTTTGTTTTAATTTTCGGGGGGTAATCTGCATGAATGCTTTTCGATTTTTACCGATTCATGCGGCAATCCATGCAGATTACCGTCATGCAGTCATGCAGAGTTGTCATGCAGATTACCAACACCCATATTTTTGAATGACAACGATTTTTTCTGCCGCCCAAAGTGACAGAAGATGTCGTCGAAAACTGCTGTATCCTGTATCCTCGTGATCTATTTCGTCCACAAGGATGTTAATTTGTCTTCTGTGCGGCATTTTTTCCTTTCGTAATTGATGAGTGTGAAACCCTCGAGGGAACTAATAAAGCAGGGAGAAGGATGAATAAAGAAGAAAAACTGCGAGCATGCGGCAGCAGGGCAAAGAAACAATATGCCAAAATGGCCGGTCTTTTTTTACCCTTCCCCTCGGTGAGTCCTCGTTGTTATTGTTATTAGATGAAGGGATTTATTATAGGAAAAATGAAACCACGCGAAACCGCATCGTATCGTAGACTAGACATAATATGAAAACATGCAAAAATTTATTAACATATGTCAAAATGTGTAGACACCTTTTTATTAACTCGGTAGTAGCTCTAGTCTTTAACAGCAGGATGAAATTGTTTCACATTTGAAAAGGGGTGTTGGTCATCTTTTTCTTTCAAATAACAATACAGTGTAAAAATTTCAAATTGGTAACCACCACACTTGCAGTTATATAGAAGTATCTCTGTGACTGAATTTATGGCTCGAATACAATAGGAAACGGAAATAGGTGTCAAACTTGCGAATTATCGAAATAATTGAGAAAAATAAATTTAAAATGGTGACTCGCACTTTGGTGTTTTCTGTCTGACCCTGCCAGATACAGCCTAACTCCATCATGCGAAACACCATATAGAGCTTCAATGGTGGCTCACACTTTGGTGTTTTCTGTCTGACCCTGCCAGATACAGCCTAACTTCAATGTGCGAACACCATATCCACTCACCTGCTCTTTAACATGGTATACATTTTAAGAGTATTTATAGTCGTACTGAAGTGACGATACGTGACTAGTGTTTGTTGTTAGGTTTTAGTGGTTATTTACGGGATTTCTATACTTTCAATGTACAACTAATTACAGTGAACTTTGTGAGAAATGGTATTAGCTTACTAATAGGTTAATGTGGAAATGCAATAGAAATAATTTTTGATTGAATAATTGAAATCTTCTGCATCGTGGCCAAGATATGACAAATGGAATTTTCCCCGCCCACGCAGTTTGTCCGGGAAAATATAAGGAAAATCAAGGCATTACATATTTCATTTTAATTGAGAAATACGTTCGAAATCCATCATATAAAGTTAAAAGAGATGGTTTCCAACATAATTCAGTCAATTTCAATGATAAATATACCAAAAGTAGCTTTCAGTTCGATTTAGAAGATCGCAAGCAGCGACTACCGTATGTGCTGTATGTAATACGACTAGCACCCAGCTGTAAACGGGCATAGTTATCCCCACTGAACGTCTAGTAAGGAAGAACGGAGATTGTCTTTAGTTGGCGAACGAGATTAAGTTACGTATCTAATATCGTTGAGATTAAGACAGACGGATGTGGCTTACGGATATGGAAAAGTCAAGTGGGTGGCCGAGAATTCCAAAGGCTTAATAACTTAGTAAACCTCGATTGTTTCTCTTTCGCTTTGCGAAAAAAGCTCGTCGCTGACCAATCGGACACTGAGAGTTAAATTCACCAAGATAGGAGATGACAAAAGCATGCCCAAGCCTTCAAGTGAGATGCCATAGAGACCCATGGCTGCAAATCACAACAACAGTAAAGTTTCAATGTCTTAAAGTTTTCCAAAATCCATTCCTTCCGTCATTCGTTTCGAAGAATGTTGCTCTTCTTCCAATGGGGCGGTGACGCAATATCCGGTATTTTTAAGTTCAAGTGACAGCAATTAGAGAGAATTTCCGAATGCTTTCAGAAGAGGGACCACTACGCCATCAAAAGTGATTCTGTGGTCGTTATGGCGCATATATTTCCAGAAATGGCGAGTTCACATATTTTGTCAAGCTGCAGTAGGCCCAAAAGCTCTTGATCCGTCAATCCCGGTATGATCGACATGTGCACATTGTTGAGCGTAGCCTACGTCATTTTTTTTTTAGCTTCGGATAAGAAACAAATTATGTAACAGTATTTCTAAAAATATGACGAATCAAGTTTGAAATGTCAATTAATTTTGTTACATTTCCTGAAACTAGATTTAAATAAAACTAGTCAGATATAGAGATAAAAGTAGTAGTGGGCACTGGGCATAATATATGGTACGTATAGGGAAGCACGGAATTCGACTTAATTAGACAAATATTTCTGGAGAAAACTATTTCAGTGTGCAATATAAACCCAAATTATGTTTCAAAACCAAGTTCATGCGTTTTCCATCGCCAATTACTTGATTTGGGTCTATTAATCACGTTTTTAGTAAGCTTATCAGCCGTTGTAGAGGGAAGAAGTTTGGTTGCTGCAACAAGATAGACATACTTTCATTTTTACATTACTAATGACGGTGATGGCTATGTGGTTAAGGCGACGTGTGTCACCCGTCGGGAATTGGCGGTTAAAAGCGGCTTGGCACTGCTACTCGGATTCCCGATGATCTGTGAACCTAACAGAACACAGATAATGACAGCATAGGCACAACACTGTCTATTATTTATTATTTTCGACTTTGGTTTTGATTTTCTTAAATATTATTGACGAGGAAGGAGAGGGTTATTATGGATTTTTCAACTCAAAGGATAGTGCAAGGGATTCCGAGAGTTGCATTTTTTTCCTATTTCATTACATTCCTTTCGAATTTCCCACCTCGTATTTATTATTGAAAAGACAGGCTGCGCCCTCAAGCGGGGGATCTCGGGTTCGAATCCCCAAATGCGAACACTTTTTATTGAATGAAACAAAGCAATATATACTTTTTCTAAAAGAATAAACTTTCAGAAGCATTTTAGGTTGCTTAATTACATTTTCGGTCGTTGTTTTCGGTATTGTTTCAGGATTTTCAAAGTCACTGCCCAACCGACCCGGCAACAATGGCCTATTTTTCGAGTCCAACTGTCAAGTCTCAAGTGTCAATTTACTATTTCATTGCTTTATCGTGCTAAAAACACGGATTTCTTTCAGTTATATTGGACACAATTTCAAATTTTTCAAAAAGTTGTGATTGCATTTATTGTCTATCACATCACATCACATGACTCACAATTGTATCTGTAAAAAACCGGGACAATGGGTTCATAACTCGTCGGAACCCAAAGAGCTCGTAATATCATGCCCCTTAGAAGGGACGACGTGCTTAACTCATGGTAGAGCACAGAGTACTCTAACCACTGCGCCATCCCGGTTACTAATTGTATTGGTTTTGAAATGTATACGTTTGTCTTAATGTAGGTAAGCCACATAGTCCTTCGCACCCATGGAGTATGAGTGTGTGTATGAAAAACTATTCAATTATCTATGAAAAATTCTAGCCTATTGTACTGAACTTGAATTGAAATGTGTTTGTAAACAGTTTGACAAAATGCATTCACACTTTGAAAGAATTGTACTATTCATATAGAGTAAATCCTGTACCAGCACTCTTTTTCAGACGCTGTAAACTAAAATGTTCGACTTACTTGGCATTTCCTATTTGGTTTCAGATATAGATTTTCAGTTCTACAGACAACTCGGACAAAAAAATTGTCTTCCCACCGGTTAATAATAACAAAGCTGCCATTTGGTTGGAATTACGAGTTAAACGAGTTAAGCTACGATCTCTGAGGGTCGCTGCCTGTCAAGAAAAAACTTGTCGGTCATCGTGGACTCGAATGGTTTCTTGAAAGAAGCAAATCATCGTTCAGTTTGGGTGGATACATGTGGCCAAAATCACTAGCCGAAACCGAAATGTGTCATTCAATAATAACTGAAACCAAGTTTTGCTTTTGCTATGTCACTTTTGTTTTGGTTTATGATGTCGTTGGTCCTCTAAAGATCTCTATATGAAAGAAATGTTCTCCACGGTTCGCCAACAATAAAAGCTGTCATCAGTCCTATTTCATTGATTTTTATTTTAATGAGCTATTGTTTCGGTGCCACTTGCAGTCCTGTTAATTTCGTTTCTCGCGTACTGTACAATCATAATCGCTGGGCGTCGGTTTCGTTCGCTATGCTGGAAGAGAGGCGCCGTAGTCGGAGCTAGTGATCAGTTGTGTGAGGTTCGATGCGAGAGCTTCCGGATGAACGTCGAAATGGGAGCCGGCGGAAGTAGGATACGATCCAAAACTCACATTCTGAAAGAGTACATCACTGTAAAGGATTGCGATTACAATTACAAAGCTATTTGAGGTGTCGACTCGGACCGACCAGTCCCGGAATACTTGACCGATTGAGGGCGAGTTGTTTTGTTTACAAGTGAGGTGCAGTTGCGAGTTCAGCAGCATAAATGGTCAAAAGGAGGCGCATTGTTTGGATTAGACGACGACAATGATTATCTGGTAACTATACAGGCGTAAATTTCTCTTCGTTCGATTTGAACTGGAAGAACATATACCTAAAAGTTCCAGCCGTCGGCTGGAATATGTATTAAGCTACTCTAAGACCGAGCTAAAGGGTCGTCTACACATTTCGATATACCTTTTAACCAGATTTAGACTTATTGCGCAACAGACGGACTTTTTCAACGGTGTTTGGCTTTATTTGATTTATGATGATCTAAACCCATAACGAAACATTTAATGTCAATAAGTACAGCGAAGTACAGTCGCGAGCACGGAGAAAAAAAAAAAAAGAATTGATAACGGGGGACTAGGGGAAAAGCTAAGTAAGGGTAAGAAAAGAGCGATGGAGACTTGCTGATTGGCTGACTGCGGTCTCCTCGCAATCTTAGTTCCCTCGAGGAGTCGAGGGGACTACTCACTCTCACAATCCTGTTCCCTTGTGTGGTTGTAAAACTCTCTTTGAATCAGATGCAAAGAGAATGAATGCCGCACAATGAACAAACTGAAAGCTTGCCGACGATAACGACAAAAGAGAAAATCAGGACTTCATGAGAAAACTCACAGACAGTTTTACAGCATTTATATTTGTTTTTGTTGCCGGCTCTTGGAATTTAATCTCACTGTCGTCGTCAAAGTTGAACCTATGACGATGTCTGCAGCTGGAATTGTATCGGTCCGTATGAGAACCAAAAAGAATGATGGCCGACAGGTTGCGCTTTCCAAATTCCGAAAGCCGTCTTGAAAGAGACTGGCGGGCGGCCACTTGCAGAAACTCCACGGCAGCCTCTCGATCGGTCTCTTCTCTACAATCCCAGTTCTAGCGTGTTCTTCATGCAGGTCTTCATGCTGTCGACGACGGAGTCGATCGCAATTAAGGTCGAAAGTATCGTCAATTGGTAACTAACGTCGAAGAGTACCTCATCCGTATCCGACTTGAATAAAAATGAACCCGCATTTCTCTTCGTCTCTAGTGCTTGCGCCTGAACTTTAATGTCTTGTTCTTGAAAAACGCGGTTACTTATTCGTAAGGCCACGGCAAAAGGTCGGTACAACGTACTTTTGATCTTCGGATAAGAAACAAATTGTGTAACAATGTTCCTCAAAATATGACGAACGTCATGAGGTGGAAAGTCAAATAATGCTGTTTTGTTTCATTTCCTTAAAGTACCGTAATATATTTAGATCAAACTAGTCAGAGATCAAAGTAGTGGTGGACATCATAATATGGTATAGAGGCACACGGCATTCGGCTTAATAGACGGTGACATTGATTATCTGGTAACTTTACAAGCGTAAATTCCTCTTTGTTCGATTTGAACTCGAAGAACATACCTAAAAGTTTCAGCCGTCGGCTGGAAGATGTAAGCAACATACAACAGCAAGTACAAGTACATTTTTGACGCATACTTTCTTTAAACTTTAGATGGCCACTCCAGATTAAAATTATTTTGTCAATTTCAACCCAAAATTTTCCTTAAGATTTTTGGGGGTTAAATCGGTTTTTTTCCGGTTTGTGAATTGTGATTTCTAGTCTACATCCTAATGGCTGATGGGTGTCATTGGTTTTCGTAGAGGGGTCTCGACACATCAGTTAAATCTTAAACTCACTTGCAACGTTCATCAAAATTTTATATACGATAATAATAAAGAGAAATAAAAGGTCTACAATGGAGAAAAACAAGAAATAATTCGACCAGAGAGATTGGTTTTTCTTGAACCACGCACGGCGATTCCCGAAAATGAAAATCCCAGCTGCAGTCGACAATGAAAATAATCACTTCCGAGTAATCCAACGACAACGAGTCGAGCAGTCGACTCGTCGACGAAATTGACAAGTCTGTTCGGTGCGTCAAGCAACGTCATCGTCTCTTCGTGTTCGATACGCGAACGACGAAAAGCCGTTTAATCGACCACTTTATGGATAGTGAAGAGAGGGATGCTGAATTTGAGTTTAGAAAAGGTAAGGAATTCCTTTGCAGAGGTATTCTTAATAAAGAAATGCTATTGTTCGAAATGGATTTACGAAGTTAAAATTTTTTACAATAGGAGTTACAAGTTCTACAAGAACATGGCAGATAAGGGACTTTTTCAGCGGTATTATGTAAAATCGATGGCCGCACTCGGACGTATTTTTCAACTCGGAGATTTGTACAACTATTACCAGGATGAAATTATCAAAGGTAATGAAATACAGTTGCTGGAAAACCAAAAACTTAATTTGTGTGACCATTTGCTTCTCCTCCAAAACATTTCTTTTGACTTGTGCGACCATCAATGTAATTCATCTTTGGTCTGAAGCATTGTATTAACTTTGGCATATATTATATTTCACAGATTGTACGGTGTGGGAAATTGCAACATTGGCATCCAACACTCATCGAGCTGAAGAGAAGTATGAATTGCGAATTTCATCTGATCATGATCCAGACCGCATCACAGGACTCAGCAAATGGGAAAACATGAGACTTGACCAACATTTACAAATCAGTATTATGGCGGGAATCATCGACAAGTTCCAGGGAGCCAGCAACTTCGCCTCTGACCGATTGGATTCATCAGTCGCTACCCAAACTTTTGTATGCCGGGCCAAATCAAGGGAGGAGCATTTAGATCTTCAGGCCCTTGCAGATGAGAAACCCCTTCTTCTTGACATGCCGGATGTAAAAGGACAAGCCACCCACGTAGTCGTGAGCATCTTCTACGGAGCGGAAGCTTATTGCGTCTTGACGGACGATCAAGACAACAATGAAAAATCAGGAAAAGAATTCAAAGAAAAGCTGGCGAGGTTATGGGAGAGTTCTCTGACACAAGGTCAGGATCTTTTGGAATTTAAGGAGAATTTCGACAATGAAGAAAAGCTGATGCTCAATAGCAACGTAAAGTGTCGACTTTACGCCGACCTCCAACCTGAAGCCGTTCGGCAATGCAGCTTCTTTGAGGCCTATCAACAGTGTCTCAACCTCATCGACCAAGTCCAAAATGTAAATGCTAGCAAGTCCGTTCCAATCGCTGTGATGCTCTGTCCTTTGGAGGTGATTCTCAGTTCAAAGAAGACAATTGAGAAAATCTACAACGACGCCGATGTCGCCCTAGTCTCGCGTTACTGCCGCATCTGCGACAAGTTGGAGAAAATTCTTACCAAGGCGGATGCACTTGCCGCCACTGTGGCAGAAGAAAATCGCCATCGTCTTCGTCGTTTCGAAGACGCCGTTGCCAAATACCAAGTTATCCTGAAAGCAAGTTTGAAGAACAGTGTCTTGAAAGCTCGGTTGACCTCCGTGGACGAACTTAAAAGTATCATCGAGATCGCCGAGAACCATTCGCTCTTCAAACCTTCGAAATTGAAGCGATGGCTTTTTTACGAGGAGGCCGAATTGCAATTGACCAGAAAATTAATTGCTGCGGACTTGAACGAAATCCCCGTTTTCACTGGGATTGAACAATTAAAGTCCAAGTCGTCGGAAGGCAAAAAATTCGTCGTGGTTTTGCGCGTTCCGTCTGTAAACCAAGATTCCTTTAAGGCCTTGAAAGCAATGAAAGATTATGTCGAAGCTAACGCGAATTTGGTGGACGACCCAGATGAAGAAGGCGACTTTAACAATGATGGCGATACAACAGAAGAGGAGGAAGAAGCAAGTGGAATTCACTTCCACACAGTCAAGATAAGGGAACAGCACGCTCGAGAAGAAATTCGAGATTTTCTTAATTTCGTCGAAAGAAACAAGCAGCTGGTCAACAATGAAGTCGAGTTCTTTGTCGAGTTTGATTGTCTGCACTGGCGTTCCGTCTACAATACTAAACCCCATCAGAGATCCAGATTCCCCTTGGACATGTTTAATTTGAATTTGATGCATACATATGATAAATACGGGTTCCTGTTTCTCAGATGTCATCATCAGCTGCCTCGCTTGCCAGTTCCACCGACTGACCTCCGGATACAACATCCTGCTGCCGGAACTGGCCCTAAAAGAGCCGATACAGATTCATCGTCTATCATTCTCCAATGGAATTATAAAAACTTGGAAAACGATTTGTTTTTTGTAGTGCGATATCGTTTGAAAGGAAGTTCTGATGACATCAGTTGGAGGGAAGAAAAAACGACCGTTCCGAAAGAGAAAACAATCCGCATTGATTATGAACCCGGAAAAGCATTGGAAATCAAGGTGGCCGCAATCACCCGTATTGGTCAAAGTGAGTACAGCGACATTCTCGACACGGAATCTTTTATTCTCCAACAAGAAAGCTCGATGGAATCGGCAACAGTCCTGACGCAGCCGCAACGTTCCGACGACCAATCGCCGTCAATGGCAACACCATCTAGTTCGGATCCAGCATTTCAGCTGGAATCTTCCGAGACTGAAATACTTGAACAGCTTCCAATGGGATTGAAGATTGGATACGTCACTTTTACCACGGCGGAAGTCGTTTGGACGCCGACAGCCATTTCCGGTGTGTTTAATTTGCGATACTGGCCGAAAGAAGAGGATCCTTCATCTGGAAAATTGTTGGTTGTGTCCAGTAACGAGATTGGTTTTCGTTTGAAAGACCTCAAAGAAGAGACGACGTATTTAGTCAACTTATCCGTGGCTAAGCAGCTCGGCGAAACTTTTGAATTTCAAACCCTTTCCGACAATGATCGTGTCACAGA
Organism: Ceriodaphnia dubia; assembly: GCA_022539655.2. Classification (NCBI taxonomy): domain Eukaryota; kingdom Metazoa; phylum Arthropoda; class Branchiopoda; order Diplostraca; family Daphniidae; genus Ceriodaphnia; species Ceriodaphnia dubia. Next base: position 4,855,855 of record JAKUCG020000139.1, on the reverse strand, counting down.
AATGTTGGTTAGTCGAAGCGAAAAGATTGAAACTCGCGACGGAATGGACATTTATGCTGTTCCACTGACAAAAACTACGCCAGTTGGCAGCGAAATCGTGCGTTATTACACCTTTGGCAGACCCGAGCCTGAAGAAATTCGTTGGGAAAGAGAAATTAGCGAATGCGAAACGATCCTATTGGTCGGCGCTTCCGGTTCAGGAAAGACGTCGCTTGCTAATGCAATGATCAACTACGTTTTTGGCGTGGATTGGCCGGATCCTTTCCGTTTCCAGCTGGATGAGGCGGTCGGCCACATCAATGTCTACGACATCCACCGCTACGAGGGGTTCAGCATGAATTGTTCTCGATTAACGATCATAGACACTCCCGGCTATGGCGAAGACGCGAACAAAAACCAAGAAATCACCAAGGCGATCAGAAAACTCTTTCAAGACAATGATGGAGAACAAGAGGTGAACGTTGTCGGTTTTGTCATGAAATCTTCATTGCAGAAGCCAACAGCCACGGAAAAGTTTATCTACGAATCCATGATCTCGATCTTTGGTGAGGATATTCAGGAGAATTTGAATTATTTTCTGACATTTGCTGATAACAACAAGGAGCCTCCACTACTGGAAAATTTTACGGGGACTGGTCTCCCTTTGCCCAAGGAATCCGATGGAGGAGCAGCACGAGGCCAAACCCCTTTCTTACAGTTTAACAATTTGGCTTACTTCTCCTGGAACAAAAGTTCGCCTCACCAACGGCTCGATGATGAGAGAAGTGAATGTGGAGGAAAACATGATTTGAAACGAATCACCACTTGCAACTTGAACCATTTCCTCTGGTCCATGACCGACGAAAATATCTTTTGCATCTTCGAGGAATCATTCTATGGGAGCGAACCGAAATCCATCTCAATGATCCAGGATTTGTTGGATGAGAAAATGCGGCTGGAATCGACTATAGACGGGCTCGACTCGTACATCAAGTTCTTCTTATTAGGGAAGATCAAAGAGCGGTTGGCACTTAAATTTGTCGTCCCTAGCAAACAAAAGGCGGAATCGGATGACGGCACTTACTTGGTGTTCCAGGTAGAAGAGACCACGAAAAAGAAATTGGGTTTGGCTTTCGGCGAGTTGATGGCAACCAATTGCACCGAGTGCAAGATGACCTGCCACCATCCCTGCGGCTGTTCGAATGGAGTTGCCCAATGTGACGTCATGGAACATTCGATGCCTATTGCTTATCGCCGCTGCAAAGTTTGTCCTTCTCAATGTTTGTGGAGTTCGCACGTCAGCCAGCCCTTCAAATGGGTGTTTGGCCAGCAAACGGTGTCAACTCGAACTGGCGAAATCAAGGACCGTGGCGAAACCAATGAAGTGACAGCAGAGGAAGTTTTATTATTTATGGGAAAAGAGGAAGTTCTAGAGGAAATAAATTCGGATATCGAGTATTTTGAAAAGATCTTTCTTGATCGTTTAGAGGCTATCGGGAAGTATAAGGAACAGCTGATCAGAATCACCAGTAAGCGATATATTCGTATTTCGCCAATGAAATACATCAACCAGCTGATTGCTGACGAAAAAAAGGAGGGGCGGTCGGAATTGAGGATTAAATGTCTTAAACGCATTCGTTTGTTGATTGTCATTCGTCTCTTAGAATGATATCCAGATTTGTGTTTTATCAAATCCAAAAGAGATGTGATGCTTATTTCTTTCAATTTTATTAATCCGGTTTTCCCCCAAATTCAACTTTGTTGTTGCTGATGAAGTTTTTAATCTTTTGCTCATAGTTTGTAACAATTGATCTTGCTAATGGTTGAACTTGGTCACTTGGATAATTTGCGGAAAATACAGTACAGTACACAGAAAAGTTTAATAAAAAAATAACATTTTTCTTAATAAATATGGCCAAGGGGCAAGACATCGCCACCGCCTTTCCTTTAGGATACAGAAATAAGGTGAAAGGTGCTGCTAGGTGATTGTCGATCCCCTAAATTGGTTACGTTTTTTTTTTCTCTCTCACGCTCAACGCGGTGCAAGCAGCAGATCAGAAACCTCTGATTGCGTTTGGATCTTCGGAATAAATTATTGTTTTCTTTATTCCTGTCGAGCTAGCTGTCGAGTTCTTATTGCTCAACAAATGTTCTAGCTTTGTTCAAACTTGCTCCAAGAACATGTTTGGTTTTTCACCCTATATTTACCTTCAAACTCGGGCGGAGTCTTGCCTTGCCAACCAGGAAAAAGGAAAATGTAATAGAACACAATAAAACACAAAATCGGCCGATCATGAACGCGTAGTAAGCGCGGAAACGATATCGATAAACAGTTGGGCACTTGGCATATATACAGTACTAGCTTAAGTACCCGGCTTCGCCCGGGTTTAAAATACGAAATGTGAATAAGCCAAGTTTTTATTAAATAGAAGTTATTCACTACGTTATACGTTAGTTAGGTGTTTCAGTCTGTCCGTCATGATGAATACTCTTTTACCATTATTATCACGGGGAGATATAGGAATAAAGTTTTCAAAGTTAATTTACGGAATTTTGCACGGTGCAATTGTCATTTTTCTCCAAACAACATACGGTGACCTAAGAGGGATCTTAAGCCAAGTTTTTTGTACAAAGGACGAATTTCGAAAATAAGCTCAAGTTCTATTCGATAAGGTCTAGTTCATTCAAACGTAAGTAATTCACTTAAAAATAGACTGCCTTTGCAAACACGCACTCCCTGCTTCTCTAGAACACGACGACCGTTTTAATTTAGTTCTGAATACAAAATGCAGTCTTAAGTACCGGCTTCGCCCGGGGTTAAAATTGAATAAAATAAAATTGAAAGAAACATAAATAAAGCAGTTGAAATCAGACTTTGACAAAACAGCCTTCACTCCCGGCTTTATTCTTAAACCCAGTGTCCTTCCGTTTTACGGGAAAATAGTTTGTTCTCATACCTTTTTTTCTAATTAATCGAACTACCGTCTTGATTTTTTATCAAATTGTATGTATTTAATCAAAATCAAAATTAAAAAATTATTGTAATGATGAAAAGAAATTGCCAGCCTTACAATAAATCCGAAACATTCCGGACCCATCACCTTTCGGACTTGAGTGAGTAATGGACGCGTATAATTCATCAATACAATACGTCTTTCTGAAATTTCAAGCTAAAGTACATTCAATTCGGTAAAAATAAACCCATTAAAGCTATAGTAATAAAAATTAGTATATTGGAACAACAACCGTTTTCCTGTAAAACCAAGTTTACCGTGTTGTAAAGAAGCCGGGAGTACGTGGTTGCATTGTGGCGGCAGAGTGGTCTTTTTTCGGGTAGATTATTTACGTTTGCTTGAAGAATCCTATTTCAAAGAGGTTCTTAATTTTTGAAATAAGGAATCATTTTGCATCCAGATCAAATCCCGAATCCGGGTTCTTTAGCTAGCGGTACTTTAGCTAAAAGACCTGGTTTCGACCGGATTTTTATTCTGAATACAAAATGCATTCTTATTTTAAAAATGGGAAATCCCATGAAAATTAGTTAGTTCATTCAAACTTAAGTAATTCACTTAAAAATAGACTGCCTTTGCAAACACGCACTCCCTGCTTCTCTAGGTCACGACGACCGGGTTTATACAGGAAAACGGTTGTTCTTATATACCATTTTTACTACTAAAAAAACTTAAACGGGTCTATTTTTACCGAATTGAATGTACTTTCTAAGCTAGAAATTAATGGAAAAGAATTATTGTAATGATGAATTGTACGCGTCCATTTCCCACTCCCAGTCTAGATCATCGTCTTCTTCGACACTAACAATTCCGTTACGAAGATTTGATTCTCTTTTCTTTTGTTTCCCTTGACACTTGAAACATGAGCAGTAGGGAAGGGCCATCCTTAGCCAACACGGTTGATTGTTGGTCAACGATGATGGGCCCTCCATAAGTTGGAAACTCTTTTTTAACCAGTGTCTTTGAAGCAACGTGGCGGTTGTTGACTTCGGCCGTTATGTTTTGTTACGCTCCATTAACGTCTTCCCGTATGAATGTTGTTTCGTTGGAGAAAATGTTGGAATAGTAGGAACCGAATGAACATTTCCACCTCCAATGAACATTTTGCGTTCTAAAATTCTACCGGAGCAATTATCACATGAACACAAAATTAAATTCATGAGATTGTAGCACGGTTGTCCTGTGATGTCTGTTGTTATTGGCCCATTATACTCTGGAAAAAGATCCTGCATGTACTCCGATAAGTCATTGGGTTCATCAAACCAGTCGGGATTTTCATCAGTTTCTTCAATGAAACGAACACACCAATTGACGATCTCTAGATGAATTGCTGAAGCAGAGGGTGCTTCATTCACTTCCATATAGTTGTCGTTTTCCATTTAAAAAAGATAAACTTTTTCAAGGATTAATTTCTAAGAGAGAGAGCTAGCTCTTATAGAACTTCACGGTAGGCTAACAAAGCAAGAGCTGATTCCCGGTATTTATTTCAATTAAAACGTATATAATTAGCTATTTCCTTCATTTGAACTATTTTCAATAGTTAGTTAGCTTATTTCCTATCTAATTCAGATTGAATTTGGTTGAAAAAGCTAAAAACAAAGTTATTATTCAACAATAATCAACAGAATAGTTCGTTAGTTTGATCTGGAATCAACAAACTATCGATGCGTAAGGCCAGTATCGATTGCTTGCAAGGGGATTCCCCGGGTATACCCTTTAACACGGGAAAACTGTTTTTTCGAAATAATTTTCTTTCTATTTAATAAAACTTAACTTCCTCGTCTTAAAACCACCTCCGGAAGATTCCGCATCTAATGCAATTTGTTTCATGCCGCTACTTCTCATAGTTTCGGAGAAAAACGTGGACAGACAAACAAACATTGACTTTTATAGGTATAGATAGGATGCTGCCGATACATTATCTATTGCGGGTTATATAGCTCGGGTCAAAGATGCGTCATGTTATTTGGCATGTGGATGCCATTCCACAATTAAGAAATTTAAAAACGAAATAGTTCATCAATCGTATCATAAATCGTATATGAAGTTAGAATATTCTTTCAATATATTAAAATTTATCGTTTTGATGCGGATCAAAACCAGTAGCTTGGGTCTCAACTTGCCCAGCACAGATATATGCAGCAAGTACGTTCATCTTTATACATTATCAGTGAAGATTAATGATTATAATGCAGCCTTCAAACAAAAATATACTTTGTACGCTGTTCATCATTTCTGGAAATTGTGACATGGAAACTCAAGAAAGGTCGGACCTATTTCCCCGTACGGGGTATCAAGGGCCTTTTACTTTGCTAATGGACCGCACGGCAGAAGAGTACCTCCGTGTTGGGTACCTAGCGACCAATATGAGGTAACCAAATCAGTAGCCTATGTGCCTTTGAATTCGATAAGCCTATTGATACAACTACGTTGAGGTTAATTCTTTTCGCAGACTCTTATTAAATTTATGTGAAAGTCGCTTTTTCATTTTTCAAAATTTCTGGGATTATTGAGATTTTTCTCTTTTAATCACCTGTTATTGTTTCTTTAGATTTATGGATTATGCTGCAAGCGCAAAGCGCAAATGCGAATTAACAAGTGCAGCACGGCCGACGGCCAGCACCAAATTAAACGCAAATGTTTGACGTCTGCAATTCTTTCTGCATTTCTGCATTTCTGCTATTCTGCTTATGGCGTATGGCCGCAACTCTCAAATCAAAGCCTCATTTTGCTGTTGCAGTGACAAGTATCCTCATATGTTTCTCAATAACCAGTCAATTTTCAAGTTTTGTTCAGAAAATAGGATAATATACAACATAAAATTCAAGAATATTGGAGTTCTAGCTAGTAGGCCTAAACTTTCAAATCAAGGTAAGCAGTCATTCAACAGTTGGGGTTAATTGTGTGAGTTTAATAATTAAAAGTCATGTCAAATTCACAGGCTGAACATGGGAGATAAAAGGTCTTTCCAACAACATTTTTGTTCCATGCCAGCTTTTGGCCGTCAGTTTAAACTTGGAGACTTGTATGATTATCGCACCCACTCTGTTATTAAAGGTAAAATTTAATGAAGTTTGTGGATTTCTTGGCTTATTGCATAGCTAATAAAAACTGTCTTTAGCTTAAGTTTAATGCAAACCACTTATTCATCTATTGAATTTGAATTAATTACAGATGAAAAGCTTTCCTGGTCACCGGCTGCTTTGGCCTTGGCCACTCAAGTTGACCACACCAAAGAGTTCAAAAAGAGTTGTAACAGTAGCAATGGTGACCTGTTCCCCTTTGATCTCGACAATCATACACGGCTCTCAATCATTGCTGGTCTCATCGAACTCCAAGGCGCCAGCAGTTGTTTAAACGACCGACGAGACCCGGGACAGGCAACCATGACTTTCTCTTTGTCAATAAATTCGAAGGAAAGATATCTGGAGCTGAAGACTCTGGTGGATCAAGGCATTCCATCTTTTCCAGTTCTAATGGAGAAAGAAAAAGAGGAATCTTCAAGTGACAGCGACAATTTTTTCTCTAAGATCTTATTCAGAATGCGACGAAGATCCTCACCTGAGATCGTCGTAGAAGAAATTTCGGATGCGACCCATATGGTTGTTGGCGTTTTCTACGGAGCCGAAGCTCATTCTGTCTTGACACAGGATCTGAAAGACAAGGAAGAAGACGAAGAGGCACGAGACGACGCGGTAACGAACATGTCGAAGATGGCCAAGAAATTTCTGGTTGCCGTAACTAACAACAAGTTAGACGTGGCTAATTTCAAGAACAAACTTAACTCGGCGGAAAAACATCTAATTGCTCAGTTGAAATGTCGACTTTACTCGGATTTCCAAACCGAACTCGTCCACGATTGCGACTTTTTCGACGCCTACAGCCGCTGTCACAATTTGGCTGACCATTTGAAGAAGACGGACGACAACAAGTGCGTCCCAATTGCCATCCAGCTTTGCCCTCTGAAAATTCTCTTCGCTTCTGCCAGTAAACATGTGTCGAGAATGTTTGGTGACTGCCCCAATATCGACGACAAATTGATTCGTAGTAGTAACAACGTTTTCCGTAATTTGGAACGAATCATGCGAGTGACGGAGAAATTGTGCGTGTCCGTCAACCGAGAAGCCAACAGATCTACTCTGCGCCAATTCTTAAGCCACGTCTCTGCTTTTTACGAGTTGATGAAATCACCGTTGAAGAGATCTATAATTCCCAACAAAACCAATGACGATTCGACAGTCGACTGGGTCAAAGCATTACGAACACTTCCCCATCGCTTCAAACTCAAACAACTGGATAAATGGCTCATGTACAAGCAATCCGAGTTGGATATGGAAGAGTGGATTATCAGTTGTGCAGGGACGGCTATCACCTTTCTGCCCGATAGTAGCGAACTGGAAGAAAAAGTAAAGGAAAATTCCATCAAGAAATACGCTCTGGTTCTCTTCGTCCCACCACTGCACAACAGAACGATTTGGGACCTTATGAAAATGAAGAATTGCATAGACAAAGGCGAAAACATGTTCTTTTCTAGAGACGACCTATATACAGAAGAAAGTGATGATGAAGACATTGAAGATGAAGATGAGCAGCGTCCCTGGCACGTAACCCAACCAGCGAAGCGAAAATGTGTTTTAGACCACGTTCGTCGTTTTGCAAATTACGTTGAGAAAAATCAACACATTTCGAGCCAAGTTCAATTCTGTGTTACATTCGGCGAATCCAGATATCCTTTTACTTGCAATTATTCCTTTTTCGAGGATGGAATCCTCCTAAAGGAGAGTATAAATCGGCTTCCGGGCCCGCCAACTGGATTGCGGATTTCTCACCCAAATCGAAAAGCCAATAACGTTGCCAAGAGAGCCAAGACAACTTTTTCCTCAATTCGCGTCAAATGGGACTATGGCAGTCGGGACTACCCTGGCAACTTTTTGGTCGAGTACCGGCTGAAAGGGACTTTGGACTCTTGGAGTCAGCTGAAGACAACAGAGCCGGACCAACGGAAGGTGACCATCGACTTTGAAATCGGTTCAACTTTGGAGATTCGAGTGGCGGCGGAGACTTGCGTCGGTCGCAGTGATTTTAGCAAAGTCATCGACAGCGATTTGGCAGTCAAAGAAGTGTACGAAGTGGACGATACATTCAGTAGCTGTTCCAAAGTAAAGAAGAATGTTAAGCCTCCGACTGATGCTACAACGACATCGATCACAATCGACAAAGCCGAGCTGAAATGGTCGCCGCCACCTGGGGACCTTTGCTGCCTTCGTTATCGAGTTAGATACTGGAAGAAAGGTGAAGAGTCTTCGTCATCCAAAGAAAAAGAAACCGGTTTCGACGTCACCAGCTGCTCTTTGGAAAATCTAGAGTCTAATTCCACCTACCTCTTCAACATAGTGGCCATTGCAGACGACCGTTGCAAGACGGCCAGTGAACCCAGCGAAACGGGCGAATTTTCAACAAAGAAAAAGTTGACTCAGTTTACAACTGATAAATTTCTAGAGGGATGCACAAAAATCGGAGAAGAGAATCGATTAAACTTGTACTCTGTTCCAAGCACCAGAGTAACCGAGCTGCTAACTGCCGATCGTTTTGTCATTAACACCGATTGCGGATCGGCTGATCTTGCCAGCCAATTTAACAACAAACATCGTTCGATCCTATTTGTTGGCGATTCAGATTGCGGCAAGACGTCGCTCATTAACAACATGGTCAACTACATCCTTGGTGTCAACAAGGAAGATCCTTTTCGTTTCCAACTAATCGATCCTTGTCCAGCCGAAAGTGTCGAGAAAGTCAACGTCTACGATATCCGCCACGCCGAAGGAGTTCGCATCCCTTATTCGGTCACCATCATCGACACTCCCAGTTACGTTGACGACGATCCTAGCAAGAACAAGAGAACCACTAGAAAGATCCGCAAATTCATCGACGACCACAACGGTGTTCATCAAATAGACACGGTCTGTTTCATCATCGACTCCACCAATCCTCAACTGACGCCGTCTCAGCTCTACATCTACTGTTCCCTCATGAAAATCTTCGGCACCGACGTCAAAAACAATGTCGAGTTTTTGTTGACGTGTTGCGACAGCGAGGACCCTCCTCCCTTATTGACCATCATCACCAAAGCTGGCCTGATGCCCAGCAGTGGAGATCCTCGTTACTACAAAATTCCCACTGTGAGTAGTTGCAACGACGTATGGATGTCGGACTTTTTCTCGTCGCTGAATACGACAACTACCAAATCGGTTTCGCTACGGAAACGGATGCCGGACGAGAGGAGTCGACTGGAAACGACGGTGAATGGATTGGAGATGTTGCTGAAGAAGAACGTGGCAGAGTTCGAGGAACTTCTCAGCGTCAAAGAGAATCTCGCTCGCGACACGGACGATGGTTTTGCAGTCAAAAAAGCCATGGCGGGAAAAATATATTTACCTTTCGGCCAATTCGTGACCAACTGCCAAAAGTGCCAGATCACGTGCCACCTCCGTTGCGGCATCCGAAACTCGAAACTGGACTGCGACGTGATGGATCCCTCAATGCCGGCCGCCACCCGCATCTGCCGCGTTTGCAAATGCTCTTGGGACGTCCATTCCAACGATTCTTACAAGTGGACTCTCGAGAACGAAAGTAGATACCATCGGCGTAGCACAATCAAAGAAAAGTACGAGAAGAAATTGAACAAGACGTTAACGTCGCAAGAGTTGGTGGAGGAATTGGGTGCGGAATTAGTGACGAAGGGCAATCACGTGGCGGATATTTTCTACAATGCCCTGTACAACATCAAGATGTGGAAACATGTTTCCGTGCGTCTATACGCACCTTATTCCGAAGAGTGTCGGAAGTTGAATAAAAACATTAACAACATTATCGAAATCATGAGGGATATGTTACGCGAATCGCAACCACCAGAGAAAAGACTGAAAATTGGCGATAAGGAAGTTGAAGGAAAATTGTTCGACCTCCTTTGGGTCTCCAGGAAGATGTACCACGTCGGTCATGACGCACGCAATCGCTCGTCAGATAACGATGACAGTGCAAATGAAGAGGACGAGAAGCAACAGACGGAAGTCGACGACAGCGACGCTTGAACGGAAATGTTTTTCTTTTTTTCCACTCAGTGCACCTGGGACGCTGCCAAAGAGACGAAGTTCCAATGTCATTTCGGTTGCCTAATATTCCTCAATGTTACGTTTCATGGTTTGTTCTTTGTACCTATCACAGTGTCGTTTTTTTCTTTTACGCCAGCAGCTTCTAGTAATTCCTTAGTCTCCTTGTCAAGAAATAAAATGATTGTGTCTAATTGGTACTGATGGCTTTTTATCTAAAGATTTCTGTTCAACTTTCCTAATATTTATATAGCATTCTTCGATTTCCTGGCCTCTCTTTGTTGTCGAGACTGCAAATAATCTGTATCCTAATTGTTTCGATTGACTGCGATTTCACTGATTAGAGTCGAGGAATTCACAGCCGACGAGTGACGGTAAAATCATTTGAACGTTTAAGCTTCCGCCACTTCCTGTCCCTCACGCCAGTCTTTGATAGCGGCATTCAAATCAATAAATAATAAAAAATCTGGAGGTGGAAACAAATGTATTTAAATATAACCTATGTATTTCCGCCATCGGCGAAGGCTTTACTGGACATCGTAATATAGTCTTATAGTTATCGGGTTATCCAGACGAGCGGCTTGAGAAAATTACCTATTGTGATGGCAGGCCTATTTGTTATTTTCTCGCAATTTAACTGAACGTCGCACAAAGGGTGTCATAACTCATAACCGGTAACTATCGTCGAAGAGTACCGCATCCGCATCCGACTTGAATAAAAAGGAACCCGGCTAGTCCTGAAATAATTCTCAAGAACCGAATTTCTTTTTTGCGCCTTTGGCCTTTCTAGCGATTGGCCGAAATTTGTCTAATTGTGTTCTTTGCAGAAATATTTATAAGTAAAAGAAATTTTTGTTTTGAATAAGAAAAATAATAAAACAATGGTAGATTGCCACTAGACAGTTAAATATCCAAATTCCGCTAGTTGCCGGCTAGATACGTCTATTCCCGGCAGTGATTTTGAAAACTCTAAAAGAATACAAAAAAAAGCGATCAAAAATATAATTATGCAACTTAAAATGCTTGTAGTAGTTTATTCTTTCAGAAAAAGACTTTGTTTCATTATTTGTATTATTAAAAAGTTTTTCCATTCGGAGAATCGAACCCGAACCCCCTCTCCCTCCCTGGCACAGCTTGTCATTTTGTCAATCCAGCAGGATACAAGGTCCTTTTGTATCAAACTCAAACGTCGGTTGGAATTTGAAAGCCTGCAAGAAAAAATGTTTAAGATTTAAAAAATTCTTTTTTTTCAGTGCAACAAATGGCTTGAACCATTTTCACTAAAAAAAAGCATCAATTATTTTTAGAATTTCAACTGATAAATTTTACAAAAGAGTTTTTGTCGACTGCGCGACTAGACTGATCAGCCTTTAAAATATGAGAAAAATTTATTACAAAATATGAGCGTAAGTTACTACGGAATCGTAAGAAAGTATAATAGTAATGCATGTAGGCTATGTAGACGTCCGGCCATCTACATAGCCTACATGCATTACTATTCTTACATACTAGATTTCTTACATACTAAGCTACTACGTATCCTACTCTGTATCTTTGACTCCTAGTCCCGACATCTTATCTCGAGACTTAGGGTGTAACCAGGACATTGTGTTCGGTAGGATAGCGAACACAACGACCACACCAAACTGCATGGGAATGGTGTGATTAACTCGATTGGACTGATTTACAAAGTCATCCTTGCCAGGACGCTTTAACCACTGAGCCATCCCGGTCACATCAGATATCGTAAAATTAAAGGTATACTTTACAGTTGCCATCAGAACAAAACTGATGCTTCTTATGTTGAAAATAGATATTTTACAGTGGTCTATCAGTTAAATTCCACTTGAAATGCGTAGGAAAACCAATAAAGATATCATTCCAATAAAAATGTATTGAATTTCTTGAAAACTTTTGAGAAAAATGTCAAAATGACTTTTCTGTGTAGCACTGATCTGCTGCAAGTGTAAAGAGACCACGCCCCTTTGGCCCATTAGCTACCTAATTCTCCGTCCGTGTGCACCAGGACGTCAAAATAGGAAGAAAACAAACATTTCGTTTGATTAGGGAAAGAGGATTCAACAAATAAATTACCTAATGGCTTTTCTTTACAATATGAGGGAAAAATCCAGGAGCGGCTCGAGAGAGAAAAGAGGACGAAGAGGGGGCTCATCAGAGGAATCATTCCTCTGATAAAATAGCCGTGTTTTAGGCGAATAAATTGGTAATCTAATGATTATTGACGATCAAAGACTTTCAGAGTCAACTACCATATAGGCTATACTAACTCGGGTGCCGCGTTCGGCGTTTCTTAAATCATCGACAACCACCGTCATGCTGGTCGTCATCATGCCCGATGTTGACGACATGCAATCCGTGTTTTTAATTGAATTAGATTTATTTGATTATCTGATAGAGATTAAGCTAGAGAATAATTCAACTTATGATTTTTATGACAGAAGACGGAATTTAAAAAATCGATTCCTTGCCATATTACATGAGTGGTTATTTTTCTCAACGCATCAGTCTTGAAGACAAACTTACAGAACGTTTGCACGCCATACGGTTATAAGTATGGGAAACTACTGTAAAAGTCTTGTTAAAGGTTTTAACAATAAATCTTTTTAAATCATCATGGCTTAAAAAATTAATATGAATAGAAAGTTTGAGGCAATGGATATCCGGAAGCCTAACGAAGTAAAGGAATGGAAGGAAAAAGGCAGGGGGAACACAACCATGAACCCTCTACGTACAATATACCACTCCAGAAGCCATGAGCGAGTAGAGCGACGAATTCAGGTGAAGTGGTAATGTTATGGTATTTCATCAGCAAAGCGACATTGATAAAAAGAGTGACAAACTTGGAAAACACAAAATAGAACATTATCAATTTCTAACAACACAATTTTGCTCGAGACTTATTTGAATCAGAATGGAAAATATTCCGAGAAAAAGGCAGAAAGAGGAAAAGACTTTAAAGGCGGCCACCTTCAACCGAGGGAATTTTAGGTGGGACGGGACCTTCCCCAATTGAGAATTGCTGCCGAGTGCTGACTCGTCACCGTTGTTCATTCTGCTGTAATCCAACATCGTCTTTCTTATTGCCTAGAAACCCACCAAAGTTTTTTTACTAATTAATGAAAACTGGAGAAGGATCATTCAGTGAAACTAGCAAAAAATGTGACATAGGCCCATAGCAACGAACACAGCACACAGCAGGCCAGCAGCCAACATGCATACTGTTAACAAATGAGATAATTTACGACCACTAAAAAGTATAGAAAACAAAAATTGAAAATTCTTACCTTAATCGTCGCAAAAATGAATAACGAAATACGCAAATGAACCAGAAACGAACTCTGATGAGCCGACAACTTCACGTGCTCGTTTCTTCAAGGACACTGGACACTGCTTACTCATTGCCCAAGTGGCAAAGGCCAAGGGCTCTTATTTGTGCTTCGCTCGACCATTCGACGTGCAACTCTGAAGTCCATCCTGGCCGCTTGGGTGGAGGGGGAGGTATTGGACCATTGGGAATAGTAGCATCGAAAAGTTTGCCTGAACTCGTAAAAAAAAAGCCGGATAGAATTGATGCACGATCTTCATAGAGGGAATTTATACGAAAATTTATCTAATATAACGTCCGTTGGCCACGTTTGTTGAGCTGAAAACTTGAATCTGCTCATGGAAACTGGAACAGATGCGGTACCCATTTTCTGCTAGAGAATTAACTCTAATTAGGTTACATTTTCGCCAAATTGAGTAAAAATCGACAACACTTACTTCAACTTGTAATTCCAATGGCAGCTTTGTTATATTATTAACCAGTTGGGAGAAAAATTGTGGTTCGAGTTGTCTGTAGAACTGAGAATGTATATATGAAACCAAATAGGAAAATACAAGGTAAGTCGAGCATTAAGTTTACAGCATCTGAAAAAGGGTGCTGGTACAGGATTTACTCAATATGAATAGTATAATTCTTTGAAAGTGTAAAAGCATTTTCTCAAACTGTTAACAAATACATTTCAATTCAAGTTCAGTATAATAGGCTAGAGTTTTTCATAGATAATTGAATAGGTTTGCATACACACACTCACACTCCATGGGTGCGGAGGACTAAGTGGCTTACCTACATTAAGACAAATGTATACATTTCAAAACCAATACAATTAGTAACCGGGATGGCGCAGTGGTTAGAGTACTCTGTGCTCTACCATGAGTTAAGCACGTCGTCCCTTCTAAGGGGCATGATATTACGAGCTCTTTGGGTTCCGACGAGTTATGAACCCATTGTCCCGGTTTTTTTACAGATACAATTGTGAGTCATGTGATAGACAATAAATGCAATCACAACTTTTTGAAAAATTTGAAATTGTGTTCAATATAACTGAATGAAATCCGTGTTTTTAGCACGATAAAGCAATGAAATAGTAAATTGACACTTGAGACTTGACAGTTGGACTCGAAAAATAGGCCATTGTTGCCGGGTCGGTTCAGCAGTCACTTTGAAAATCCTGAAACAACACTAAAAACAACGACCGAAAATGTAATTAGGCACCTTAAAATGCTTCTGAAAGTTTATTCTTTTAGAAAAAGTATATATTGCTTTGTTTCATTCAATAAAAAGTGTTCGCATTTGGGGATTCGAACCCGAGACCCCCCACTTGAGGGCGCAGCCTGTCCTTTCAATAATAAATACGAGGTGGGAAATTCGAAAGGAATGTAATGAAATGGAAAAAAAATGCAACTTTCGGAATCCCTTGCACTATCATTTGAGTTAATAAATCGATAATAACCCTCTCCTTCCTCGTCAATAGTTAAGAAAATCAAAACCAAAGTCGAAAATAATAAATAATAGACGGCGTTGTGCCTATGCTGTCATTATCTGTGTTCTGTTAGGTTCACAGATCATCGGGAATCCGAGTAGCAGTGCCAAGCCGCTTTTAACCGCCAATTCCCGACGGGTGACACACGTCACCTTAACCACATAGCCATCACCGTCATTAGTAATGTAAAAATTAAAACATGTCTATGCTGTTGCAGCAACCAAACTTCTTCCCTCTCCAATGGCTCATAAGCTTACTGAAAACGTGATTAATAGACCCAAATCAAGTAATTGGCGATGGAAAACGCATGAACTTGGTTTTGAAACATAATTTGGGTTTATATTGCACACTGAAATAGTTTTCTCCATAAATATTTGTCTAATTAAGTCGAATTCCGTGCTTCCCTATACGTACCATATATTATGCCCAGTGCCCACTACTACTTTTATCTCTATATCTGACTAGTTTTATTTAAATCTAGTTTCAGGAAATGTAACAAAATTAATTGACATTTCAAACTTGATTCGTCATATTTTTAGAAATATTGTTACATAATTTGTTTCTTATCCGAAGCTAAAAAAAATGACGTAGGCTACGCTCAACAATGTGCACATGTCGATCATACCGGGATTGACGGATCAAGAGCTTTTGGGCCTACTGCAGCTTGACAAAATATGAACTCGCCATTTCTGGAAATATATGCGATAACGACCACAGAATCACTTTTGATGGCGTAGTGGTCCCTCTTCTGAAAGCATCAAATTCTCTCTAATTGCTGTCATCTTAAAAATACCGGATATTGCGTCACCGCCCCATTGGAAGAAGAGCAACATTCTTCGAAACGAATGACGGAAGGAATGGATTTTGGAAAACTTTAAGACATTGAAACTTTACTGTTGTTGTGATTTGCAGCCCATGGGTCTCTATGGCATCTCACTTGAAGGCTTGGGCATGCTTTTGTCATCTCCTATCTTGGTGAATTTAACTCTCAGTGTCCGATTGGTCAGCGACGAGCTTTTTTCGCAAAGCGAAAGAGAAACAATCGAGGTTTACTAAGTTATTAAGCCTTTGGAATTCTCGGCCACCCACTTGACTTTTCCATATCCGTAAGCCACATCCGTCTGTCTTAATCTCAACGATATTAGATACGTAACTTAATCTCGTTCGCCAACTAAAGACAATCTCCGTTCTTCCTTACTAGACGTTCAGTGGGGATAACTATCTCTCTATTACATACAGCACATACGGTAGTCGCTGCTTGCGATCTTCTAAATCGAACTAAGCCTAAATACCTAAAGCTACTTTTGGTATATTTATCATTGAAGTTGACTGAATTATGTTGGAAACCATCTCTTTTAACTATATATCATGGATTTCGAACGTATTTCTCAATTAAAATGAAATATGTAATGCCTTGATTTTCCTTATATTTTCCCGGACAAACTGCGTGGGCGGGGAAAATTCCATTTGCCATATCTTGGCCACGATGCAGAAGATTTCAATTATTCAATCAAAAATTATTTCTATTGCATTTCCACGTTAACCTATTAGTAAGCTAATACAATTTCTCACAAAGTTCACTGTAATTAGTTGTACATTGAAAGTATAGAAATCCCGTAAATAACCGCTAAAACCTAACAACAAACACTAGTCACGTATCGTCACTTCAGTACGACTATAAATACTCTTAAAATGTATACTACGTTAAAGAGCAGGTGAGTGGATATGGTGTTCGCACATTGAAGTTAGGCTGTATCTGGCAGGGTCAGACAGAAAACACCAAAGTGCGAGCCACCATTGAAGGTCTATATGATGTTTCGCATGATGGAGTTAGGCTGTATCTGGCAGGGTCAGACAGAAAACACCAAAGTGCGAGTCACCATTTTAAATTTATTTTTCTCAATTATTTCGATAATTCGCAAGTTTGACACCTATTTCCGTTTCCTATGGTATTCGAGCCATAAATTCAGTCACAGAGATATATATCCTTCTATATAACTGCAAGTGTGGTGGTTACCAATTTGAATTTTTTACACTGTATTATTATATTTGAAAGAAAAAGATGACCAACACCCCTTTTCAAATGTGAAACAATTTCATCCTGCTGTTAAAGACTAGAGCTACTACCGAGTTAATAAAAAGGTGTCTACACATTTTGACATATGTTAATAAATTTTTGCATGTTTTCATATTATGTCTAGTCTACGATACGATGCGGTTTCGCGCGGTTTCATCTTTCCTATAATAAATCGGAAGAATAACCAAACACGTTCGTGATGAGGGAAGGCCTTTTGTAAACAAAGGAATATACATTATATGACATCAAGACTAGTGCGCTCGTCAAAAAAAAAAGATGAAACATGAATTTTGATCACGTAGACTTTAATGTTGGCTATTAGGCTGCTGCAACTAAATAATTTGTCTAAATAGACCGATTTATACGAAACGACTGTTAAATAAATCGATCGTGTTCGATAGTATTAACAACGGTTATCTATTTTACGGTGTATTTCTTAAATTTTACAGTTGAAGTCCAGTACCTTTTACTTGAAAAAAACTTTTTGACATGTTTTTTCCGAGTTCCAATCGAACGAAAATGAATTTACGCCTGTATAGTACGACTGTACGACTGTAACTGCGATCTGAACGACAAAGTCGACGAACGTCCTATTACAAGAAATACAAGCTCGACTAGCCTACTGCCCTACACAATCTCACAAGTCACAACAAACTCAACAGTTACGCTAGTTATCATAAAATGCATGCAAACCTGCGATAATAAAGACAACATTTAATGTACCAAATTTAAGATCATGTCACAATTTGGACATCTTTATCATCCCTGTCAAATAAGAAATAGTTTTAAAAAATAAATTCTATAAATAATACAATTTTTTAACAAAAATGTCTCTTCACTTTTAATTGTTTGTGTGGCGTTAAATGTTAGTTGCCTTTTAAAGGCGGAAACTGTTTCAAAATTACCTGGCTGGAATAAAACATAATGGAAAGTCACTTCTTCTGAAAAGGGTGCTGACAATCCTTATTTTATTTTTGCATTTCTTTAAAGTATAGTACGTACAGTAAACATGTATAATAGTGAAAATTCTGAAATTGCTAGTAGCTCCCATACTTGCATAACCTGTTGTTCAAAGGATAGAAGTGACTCAAGCAAGGATAGGGATGAGGCATGATGACAGAGTAGATGCATTCTCAATTAACTTGTAGCAAGATTTGTCAGAAGCTTCAAAAGTTTGTAGTAGGGCCTTCTCGCCTTGGACTTCACTTATTTCACTTAGGGCGCATGTCTTTCCTATTAAATAGATTACACAAATTCGTGATTAGTTTCCTATGCGCTAACATATTGTGTTACGGTAAAAAGCGAAATTTACTGTTTTCGCATGATAAAAACAATGGTAGACGACAGTACCGACACTTGACAGTTGGAAAATAGGCCCTTGTTGCCGGGTCGGTTCAGCAGTGACTTTGAAAATCCTGAAACAATACAAAAAAAAACGACCGAAAATGTAATTAGGCAACTTCAAATTCTTCTGAAAGTTTATTCTTTCAGAAAAAGTCTATGGTGAGTTATTTTATTTAATAAAAAGTGTTCAAATTCAGGCGCGAGCACTAGAGATGAAAATAAGTTGGATAAATATATCGGAAAACGAGGACTCACCGAGAGGAAGGGTAAAAAAAAGACCGGCCATTTTGGCATATTGTTTCTTTGCCCTGCTGCCGCATGCTCGGAGTTTTTCTTCTTTATTAGTTCCCTAGAGGTTTTCACACTCATCGATTACGAAAGGAAAAAATGCCGCACAGAAGACAAATTAACATCCTTGTGGACGAAATAGATCACGAGGATGATACAACAGTTTTCGACGACATCTTCTGTCACCTTGGGCGGCAGAAAAAATCGTTGTCATTCAAAAATATTAATTCAAGCCAAGATCTTGCTGGCCGGATCTCTGCTCGAAATGAAATTTACGAATGAAAATGAAAATCGCCGCTTATTTAGTTGCTTAATTTGGCCGACTACGTCCAACATTAATTTGTGTTGATTTGTCTCTCCCCATAATCCCTTTCATCTTCATGCTTGCGTCAGTCACGGCTTTTGTTCTTTTGTAGAGCGCTCAGTATAACACGGAGAACCATTGTTGGTGGAATTTTGTAAATATCCAAGTATAAATCGTACCGGATGACCTTCGGCTCTCAGAACTAAGAGACAAATCAACACAAATTAATGTTACTATTCCTCATAAAAGTCATAAAAGTGTCACTGAATGTTTCTTCATCCGCTTCTCGTCAATTCAATCGGCAAATCGCGATCAGCCTCGTCATCCCGTTCAACTTCGAGGACGACGACAAAGAGATTAAATCCCATGAGCCGGCAACATAAACAAATAAAAATGGTGTAAAACTGTCAGTATCCGCTCATGAAGTCAAGATGTTTCTTCTCTTTCGTCGGCAAGCTTTTCATTTGACAATTTTGCAATTAGTTCTCTTTGCATTTGATCTGAAGACTAACGTTTTTGTTTGACAACCACACAAGGGGGTGTGAGAGTATTGAGTCCCTCGAGGGAACTAAGATTGCGAGGACTGAGGAGACTGCAGTCAGCCAATCAGCTTGTCTCCGTAGGAAACAAAATGGCCGCTCTTTTCTTACCCTTACTCCTCCTTTCAGCTTCTCCCCCGTTATCAATTCTTTTTAGGGTTTCTCAGTGCTCGCGACTGAACTTCGCTGGCGTCTTTTAGTCGAAAAAAAACTTTGAGAATTTTTTTTGCATTCGGTTGCCGCGAGGCGAGAAGGCCACTCGATAACGATCGCCAGCTCTTACAACAACTCAATCAAATAAATAAAGAAAAACTCGTTTAAATTAGGTTCCATCACGGCATTTTATTTAAGCGAAACTGACCATATGTGACAAAATGAGGGGGAAACAATGAAACAAAATTCTTGGGATTGGTTACTGAATTTCGGTAAAGAACTAGAATAAATAAATGAACTTAACACAAAGGCTAAAGCAGGCAAGAGGCAAACAACAAGGAAAGGAATTCAATTAAGAGCTCGCATGTGCAAAAGACATGTAAGAATTGCACAGTTCTTTGCCAACGGAAAGTGAGAACTAAAAAGATGAGCTGTGGGCAGGATCGCTATCTTCGTCACTTAGCTCTTCCTCGTTATCAAAATACCATTCAGCAAATCTCTCTTTCTCCTCTTCTTCCTTACATTCCTCCAGTAACTGTAACGATAAAAGAAGCAGCAATAGTTTCCAGGGGGCGGTGTCCATTCAAATTCAGCCCTGTCGTGAGTGACAAATGCTACCTTCAGATCAATTGGGGACTGCAAAAC
Organism: Ceriodaphnia dubia; assembly: GCA_022539655.2. Classification (NCBI taxonomy): domain Eukaryota; kingdom Metazoa; phylum Arthropoda; class Branchiopoda; order Diplostraca; family Daphniidae; genus Ceriodaphnia; species Ceriodaphnia dubia. The sequence goes on along the minus strand of JAKUCG020000139.1, from coordinate 4,835,580 downwards.
AATATATTCTTGTTCTTTGCAACACATATACTAGCTGTGGATGCGTCCTCCATGTCCGTTTCTTCTACCACGAATTTGGTGTCGAGAATTTCGCTGAAATCGCTCCGGCCGATGCAAGTGTCCGACGCTACTCGAATTTCCAAGGTTGATCCGGTTTGAATATTGATAGACAACTGATTTTCAGCTGGTTTGGTTGTCATCTGTTGAGTCCAGTCACGGCTACCTTTTAATCGGTGTTCGACCACGAATGTGCAGGGAAACCCAAGCTCTCCATAGTCCCACTCTGTTCGGATGAATGACGACTTTTTGGCCGTGCGAGTGTCTGGACGAGGAACCCTCAATCCAGTGGGTGCATGAGTCAGGCAAACGGAGTACGTTCCTCTTCAAAAGTCTGCCCGCTTCGTAGATGGAGTAGTGCAAGTGAACGGACTGCTGCTCTCGCCGAATGTGACGATGAACTGGACTCGGTCTGAAACGTCTTGGTTCTTCTCGACGTGGCTGGCCAGTTGGCGGACCATGCCCTCAACAAGCTTCCGTTTATGTTGCTTCGTATGCCAGGACTGCACGTCGGGTTGAGTTCGTTCGTTATTTGTACATTGCTAACTGACGAGCGACAAGTTGCAAACTCGTTTGTGACAAGGATTTGACTAGTTTGGGCCTAGGCATTATTTCATCCAATTTCAGAGCAAACAATCTGCTTGTTTTCGAAGTGATTTTCGATACAATAATAATACTGGAGTAGTTGAGCACAAGCCACAAGGCTACACGTTTGTCGTTTGTACACGAAATGTGAATCCAAATCCGAACAGAGCAGACGATACTGGAGGTGTCGAATAAGGCCAGCAGAGGTCTTCTAGGTCCCAAACCTCCGTTCCATTTCCACGTTCCAACTTCCAAATCCACAGTTTGTCCTCCAACCGCCATTGGCTAGGATGATCATTTGATCAGATGGACAACTAGGAGCACAACTGCACGAGCAAACGAAACGGTTGTGGTCAACGCTCAGTTAATTAAGGTGTTAAACCCAAGTTTTTGTTTCGAAATTACATTAGAACTTGTAACATGGATTTAAAAGGTATAGTTGGTTATAATTAATCATGAATGGGATTTTAATATTTAATCCAAAAATGATTCTAGGTCTAGATGAAGAAGAGCTTTGCACACAAATGGCTGCATGGGGTCGACAATTTAAAGTGGGTGATTTTTACGATTACAAAACCGACAAGATCGCAGGTAACAGTTTGATTCTTTGCAAACTTTTGTATGTTGAATGTGGCAAGACTATCTAGTTACTTCATATAGTTCATCCGTTCCACCAACCTATCTCAATGTGGCAACAAAATGATTTGTCAGTTTCAAAATGTGTTTGCTCTTGCCATCATGGTTATGCTCACTGAATGCATTAGACTTAACATATTACATTGATGAAATTTTATGTTACAGATGGTCAGGTATTTTGGGAATCTTCTGATTTGGCATCAGCAATCAAAACCAAGGAAGAGTTCTTGAAAGTTTTAGAAGTCATGACTAGCAACAAGTGGCGCAACATGAACATTGAGTTCAACGAGCACCTCCATATGAGCTTCATGGGTGGACTGATTGATAATTACAGTGGTGCTAGTCACTACTTGAACCACATTTCCAAAAAAACAGACGTCACTCGAACCCTGGTATGCCGTGTGCGATCAGAGGAGAAGAAAATAAATGATCTGGAATCGCTCGTGAAAAGAGTAATTTCTGAACGTTTCGGTGGAAACGGAGAGAATTTCGAGTCACTAATCCCTGATGATTCCACCCACGTCGTTGTTGGCGTCATCTACGGTGCTGAAGCTTATTGCATCTTGTCAATTAAGGAAGAAATGAACAAAGACAATCCGAAAGTCACCGAAGAATACCTTCACGGAATTCTCTTAAAAATGCAGCTGGCCTTAAAAGAAGAAAAGACCGTAACGGAATTCGCGTCAGATTTGGATGGAGATGAAATACAAATGACTGTTCGTCTTTACGCCGATTTTCAGGAAGAAAACGTTCAAGTTTGCAACATCCTTAAAGCCTACGAACAATGTCAAGCCACCATTGAAAGAGCCAAGAAAGAGCCGATCCCCATAGCTGTCCTCCTTCACCCGCTGCGAAACATCGAAGCTCTATTAGTTGCTGATAGATGCAGTACTCCAAGATACGAGTACTATAGTGAAGTCAACTTAAAGAGATCTCTGGAAATTTTGAAATTACACGAGGCAGTGGAACAAGTCATCGTCAAGGCGGACGACATTTACGCGACTGCTCTGCAAGTCGGTCAAATTGCCATTTCTGACTCAGTGAACCAATTTAGATCAGTCGTATCAAAGTATCTGGAGATTGTGAAGAAGGCATTACAAAGGGCTGTCTTGAATAAGCGCAAGGACGACGACGACGCCAATGAAACCGACGACTCTGACTCTTCGGATTTTGATGTTGAAGATGTTTCTCAAATATTCGAGAAAGATTTGTTCTTTAAGTCAATCAAACTGGATCGTTGGCTCTCTTTTAAGAAGACCGAAATGGAAATTGTAAAGAAGATGGAAGAGGTAAATGGAGCCGTCATCCTGAAGAGCAGAGAATCATTGGAGGAAGAGTTAGGCAAGAAGACCTATTCCGTCGTTGTAACTGTTCCGCCCCTGGACGACTTGACCAAAAACATTCTGGAGGGGATGAATAAATGCGTCGACATGCTGGTGAAAGTGGTGGATGGTGACGAAAACCAATCGGAAACGACAGGCAGTGACGACTTGGAACTGGAAGAAATAGACGGATTGCGCTGGAACAAATTCGAGTTTAAGCAAAAGCAGGTGATGGCCAAGATCAACCAGCTGACCCATTACGCGAAACAGAAAGAAAATCAAGTTCAGTTCATTTTCATACTGGACAAGGACGCCACGGAAGTCTTTTATTCCATCTTCGAAAAGGAAAAACTGGTTGCCGATAAATTGGAGCGACTGGGCGGCCCACCAATATTTTTGCGGTTCCTCTACCAAACAGCAGCAGCTGGAAACATCGAAAACACGCCATCTTTTCTCGTCGAATGGAATCAAGTGGAGTTTGTCTATCCCTGCCAATATGTGGTGGAGTACCGGCTAAAAGGACGTTCTGACCTACCATGGGAGCAGCGGAAGACGGGCGAAACAAAGATGGTCGTCAATGGCGGATCGCCGATGGAGGTTCGTGTGGCGGTGGAAACTTGTCTCGGTTTCAGCGAGTTTGCAAACATCTTAGCGGCCACACCAGCAGAAGAGAAAGCTCGAGAAAAAAAGGAAAGGAAAGTAGCGGAATTAGTGGAGGTACGCAATCGACGTCTATTATTCGAGCCCCTCCTACGAAGAATGATGGAATTCTGTGAAGAGGCTGAGAGTCTACAAGCGCGCGGTTTTCATATGGAATGTTAAGGGTGAAGTTTTCATACTTAATTTAACTTTTTTTTTCAAGCTTGAACCAAAGTTTTTATTCTTCGGGTTGGACCCACCCTAATGATTACTTTTCTGTTTGATACGCATATTGTAAACCCGAAGCGTTAAATTCTTTGAACGTTTTTTTTTCAGCAAAACAATAAGAGAAGATGCATGTTAATTAAAGACTGAATGGAAGAAAGATGTGATTTAACTATGCCGCCTGAAATAAAAATAAACGCGTTGAGTCTGTTTGCAACACTTTTCATGGCAAATCTAAATTGTACAGTAGCATAACTTTCTGGTTGCCTATTTTAATTTCAGCAAAAATCAAAACAGAGTTATATTATTGTTCCATTCAGTTTCTCATTTCATCAATTCGTTTGACTCGTTGGCTTTAAGTCGTAAGACAATAGCTCTCGGCACGGTAGGGTTCCTATTGTAATTTTCTGCTCGCCGTTGTTCTTCTCTATACTCCCTCAAGGGTTTCATACATTTAAATTTTCTTGTGGTAGTCACTCGTGCAAAAAAAAAAGTAAATTGAATCGTCAATTATGCCGCAGAGTTGGAAAATTATAAATTATTGCATCTGCGCACCTGGTGGGTACTCCGACATGACTGCAGCTTGGCTTGACGAATTTTCCAACTATACAGTCTGTCGTCAGAAAAGAATCTCGGAGTCGGTGACACAGCTGTATAGTACTGCAATAGCATCTATAATCTATATCATCGTCCGACAGAGATTTACTTTGCTGGAGTAAAGACTATATTAGGGCAATAGACGCAAAGAGAAAGTGTCGAAAGATGACCACATCAATCAACAATACTATCTAGTAAACTGACATTGATTTATCGTAATGTTATGATGCTTAATCAAATTTAGGTTTTCTTAATTTGGTATCACCTTTGATGTCTGATAGTGCTACCTAGTCTACATATAGACTTCTACGCAAGACGTGTACTCGTGCCACAACCTGGAGAAGTAATTGGCTTTTAAAATGATCGAGGTTATTCTACGTTGAATAAACGGAAATTAACGGAATTAACAGAATCTAACAGTAGAACAAAAAACCAAGTAGGCCATATGGGTGCGTCAAATAAATCAAGTAACGGATAAGCTACGTCTCAGCCTACGTATTATAATAGTGAAATCAAAAAATCAATCTCCGCCTGTCCGCTAGGGGCGGCAGGGCCCAAGGGTGTCTGCAATCTGCGATCTTCGGATCTGCCCGATCTGCGGCCCATACCATATAAGGTCTCCTTATTTGGAGACCATCTAAACGATGGCGTAATAACTTTTGATGGCGGAGTGGTTCCCCTTTTGAAGACATTCGGAAGTTCGCTGACTTTCTTATCACTTTGTGGAGTGGAAAGACTTGTAGTCAATGTTCGTGCTATCATAGAGTATTGCCCCGAGCTGGAATACCTGAAACTTGACAATGAAACTGGAGATTTTATATACGCCCCGTTGGATGGAGACGAGCAACCTCCCTCGAAACAGATTAAGAAAGAAATGATATTGAAAAAACTGAAGGAACTGACACTTTGCTGTCCTCCGGAAGAGAGTGAATCAACGAAAATAGTTTTGGAAATGCTTTTGTCATCATCACCTTCTTTGGTGAATGTGAAGCTTGAATATTTCTATAAGGTCGACGATTATATTTTGCAGAACCTCCAGGCGACGACGAAATCACCTTTGTTGGCGGAGTGGTTCCCCTTTTAAAGGCATTTGGAAGTTCGCTTCTTATCACTTTGATGTTCATCAGTTTCGCCTTCGATGTTCATCAGTTTCGCAACCTTCAAAGTTTGGTTTTGGATTCTTGCCTTGCCTTAACCAAATATGGTATCTATTTGTTTATGAATGAAGACAATTCCCTTAAAAAACTTGGGTTGCACTCTTGTGAACTTTTAACAAAAGAATTTGCCAATGAGCTAAGAGATATTGCTCGTCAGAGAAACTGGGATGTTGATATTACTCATTCTTAATGATTCGATTGTATCCATGAACCGGCATTTTTGTTGATGCAATACAGATAAATGTCCGGCGGAAGTTTCCTTCAGAAATTTTGTTATGTTATGTGTGATTAGATCCGGCTCTTGGTTGTATAATCTTTCAAATTCAGACCACTTTTTAATTATTGTATCCACCAAAATTTGAGAATGCTCGTTTGGTACTGACTTGAGTGCTTGTTATTAGTTTTGCATTGCAGCATCTTCGATGCCTGGTACGAAATGTTTCACGCAGTCCTTCACGTTTAGATGGTCAAGCGTGGTCAAGAAATTCGAAAATAATTAGAGGCGGTCCAGTAAGTTCGCTAAGCTGTCGGCATGCAGAAATAGGAATAAATCCAGTGCGATACAATAGCGTCTCTAATATCATTGTCCGACAGAAATGGCTTTGCTTGAAGTTTCTGGTGAAAGCTAAGAACCAAAGAGGAGGACATGTCTAAAGATTTGATTCATCGCAACACTTAATATATATTTATATTTTTCTTCAATTTATGTCAATCTGGCTGATGCTATTGCCTATTCTTTTTAATCCTTCGCCTATTCCGCCATCGCACATGCACCCGCGTTATAACCTGGAGAAATTATTGATTTCATGGATCGTTTCAAGGTCTTGTATACTTCTGCTTCTACAAAGCCTATTAGTATTACTATCGAGACTAAAGCAAACCCAGTTGAGTAGGCAATTAAATATCTTTTTGTAATCCATTACAAAAATTGAATACCGTATTCGACTACACACTGTATATGGCTTTTCTCTTTGCTATGAACAGCCTAACAATTATAGAACGGAAACAGCATTCAGTTTAGACGACGACATCAGCAATCCCACTGAGCTAGGACAGTTTCTCATCAAGACATTGGTCACTAGGTCGACATCTGGAACTCCATTTTATAAGCTTGACGCCCCACGGCTGCAATATGGCTGATGAGCTGCAAAAAGTGTCATCAAAAATTTAAAAAATTATGTTTTTAACTGTTAAAGGTTATTGGCCATCAATCCTCGTTTCCCTGCAGCTCATTCATTTTGGATAAACGTTTGATTTCCAACATTTCCTGCGCCTCCGGCGGCGTTTACCATCAGCGCAGAATAGTTGGTCGTTGAGCTAGGTAGTTGTGTGACTTTATTGTTTATCAGGGGTTCAAGAGATTGTGAAAAACCAGCTCTTATAGTCCTTGACGTTATTGCAGTTGCATGATCCTCGATAATGATTCCCAGTGGTTATATTAGACTCTAATATATATAAATATATATTAGAACTTGCCGAAACCGTGAGCGGGCGAGTCAATTATCGCTGGAGTCGGACGTTAAACGGATGACACGTAGCTAAGCAAATAGTTGCTAGATAAGACAAATTGGAAAATTCGAATATTCATCAGGTAAGTTATGCAAACAAATAGTTGGTGCTCGTCGCACATTTCGACCTTCGCACTATTTTCTACGGTTTCTTATTTCTAATAGTCTAATCAATTCATTCGGTTAGGTTGATTAGTAGCTAATACCAATGACTACTAAGGAAATAAAATTATCCGCTCTTGGCCGAGAGGTTAAGCTTGGCGATTTCTACGATTACTTCACCGACGAAATTATGTCAAGTACGTACGTAATAGGTCGTCGCGGGACATGTATAGAACAGCCTTATATACAAATTCATACTTCATAATATTTATTTGACTGACATCCATCTCATCTTAATCAAACAGCATACTAAATTATGTTGTTGCCAAAATCCAGGTCCATGTGTCCAAGTGCCAGACGGATGTTTACGCACCGAATCGACTTCAGAGATCAGATGACGGGCGAATTCATTTTCAATCAGTCGGACAAATTTAAAGGACGCATGCTAGGCATTGGCTGTCATTTGTTGCGGAATATTAAATTTAGATACATTCAAATAAAGAGACAGACGTTTTGGTTCACCGAGTACCTAGAAGAGTGCCAAACGAAGGATAACGACCTGGCGGAAGTAACCGTCTACTACAAAATAAATAAGCGTCAAGTCAAATCCTTCGATCCACTCCTCTTAGACGAATCGGAACTAACCAAATACCAGATGCACTGCCATGGACTGGCGACGCATTTGGTAAAATGAGTCGTTTTCGGTGCAGAAATTATTTGTTTATTGAGGAGATCCATCAATAGGGAATCGGGCGAAACGAAAGAAAGCGTCGAAGAAAGCATTTACTTGGATGCTAGTGATTATTTCGAGAAGGTCGTCACCGGACCGAATTTTGTTCCCTGCGATCCACCGGCCGAATGACGTCAAATTTAAAGTTCTTAGCAGCATCGAACCAGAGAAGACATGTCATGTCATCTCTGCATCGAACCCAACAGTACCGTTACGATGTGCAGTTTACTGCAGTTCATTAACTATCTACGAAGCATCGTCAATATTAGTGGGGAACAAGATGGCCTTCGTCTTGAGACGAAATGGCGTCCCGTCGAAATTAATCTGCACGAAATGCCGCGGCCAATCGACGTTCTCTTGGCGTCTGATATGCAGAAAGATTTTGAAATAGAAAAAGAACGGAATTAAGACAAAGTGCTGCGCCGTGCTGGATAAATCACCCAACATCGTTCGAGTTCCGCCTTTGGAAAAAGCTCTTCGGAACTTCCGTGATCTGTTGCAGTCGTTAGGGAACGAGATGACTAAGAGCAGAGGAAAACCAGCAGAGCAAACAATCGAGCCCTACTCTGATTTACTGGCTGAAATGAAAAAGTGGCTGATTAAACGACGCAGAGAAATCCAGACGATATGTCCGCTCTTTTCAGGCACCCATTTGGCCATGGTCAATTTGGACGATATCAAGACTGGAAAGCTGCAACCAGAAAACACCGGGAATAAGAATGTCAAAGTCTTTATATTGAAAGTCGACTACGTTAAAGATGCGCTGATGGAATCGGTACAGAAACTCGTTCATGTTATCATTATCATGTTGGAGGGAATGGGTGGTAAGGGTTTGACGTCGACCCGAGGAGTCATCGAGCAGCGACGAAAGCTAGAACAGAAGTTGAAACTCATCGAAAGTGAACTGGAAAAATAAAATTTCGTCAATATAGAAAACATGGAAGTTTTCCGTAGGAAAATGATGGAAAACGGACACGCGATGGACGGATGGAGGCCAACAAGAATTACGAGATTGAAACTATACGGAAATAAAAATTGTTAAGGTAGCCTGTCGTGAAGGACTCTGGGCGTACAACTGTCTCAAATGCCACAAGACTTGCAAGGAAAATATCCTCAATAGATTTGAAAAAAGTCTTTGCTACACGGTAACGTGTAAATGTCCGAGAACTCGACATCAAATTCGATAATTTTAAATGGGATAAGGTTTAAAAAAAAGTGAAAACGACTTTGTTTGACGTCAAGGCTAAATACGAATCCAATTATGGAAAGATATTGAGCACGGAGGAGATATTGGCAAATTGCAGTTCCGATCTGGATGTGGCCAAAGCCAAAGTACTCAGTTTATTAGACGCTGTTGAAGAAAACGCCTGTTCGTTGGAATCGACTGCCCTGCGATCAAACGCACTCAGTCCGACCGATTACATTATGAGGAGTAAGGTGGCCGAGGAACAGGCACCCGGTTATATGACACGATTGGAAACGCTGGACGAGTTACAGAGGATGCAGGCCGTCCAAGCGACGTTTAATAATAGTTCTCAGCAAATGGCGCGCTCTGCAGATGATACGAAATCGTACACAGCAAAACATGGCATTACCGACAGATTGAAACCACTATTTTAAACGTCAATGTCCCAGACGATACGACTTACGGACAACGGGAAACGCCACCCTGGTATTACAAAAAAGAAAAAAGAGTGAGAGAGAAGAAAATCCAGGGAAGTTGTCTAGGAGAAAGAAGGCGACTCTGCCGCTGCATCGTCTGTAATCGGATCAGTTTATTCCGGCCCACTAGGTCATCCCAGTCGACCAAGAGCTCGGCGTCCGCAATTGATTCAATCATCCTTTTCTTCCCTCTACTCTCTCTCTTTCTCTTTTTCTCTAAATACTGCTCCTCTCTCGTTCACTCATATTTCTCCGCGATTCGGGATGCGGAAGCGACATCCGCATGAACCAACTGTCTCGTTCTTTTGACGCCACCAGACTATGGTCATCTCCCTAGACGAGCAAAACCCTAGGCAGAGAGCGCATTCTCAATTAAATACAGAAAGTCCTTCGTTCTTTGTAAACCGGCGGACAAAACTTGAGCATTAATAGTAGAAGACAGGGACGCTAAGGCTACAAGAAGACAGAAAAATAAAGGGAAAAAAGGGAGGACGAATAAGGCAAAAGGGGGTGGGGAAAGGTGCGAATCTACGTGGAGAGAAATTGATAGGAGCTAGCGAGCTAGCCAACATGCAACGTTGAAAACTCTAGTACAAGAAAAGTTAATGTACACGAACCGAGAGAGAAGAGAGAAAAGCTGTACAAGTGTTAGCCTACTTTGGGCCGGAGTCGCATCATTATCGAAACACTACGGTACTGTCACGCTCGGCCTATACCCAACGAAAACTTATGGTTATAGCATAGAGGTTATAGCAACGCAACAGACGCTCTCATTATATTTAATCCTTAATGAGCAGGACCATTGTCGTCTTCGTCGTCTGCTCTCGGAAAACGTGTTTGACCGCAAATAATACGCTGCCAGCGTTGAGACTAGAAAAGGACGTAACGCTCGGCGGATGGACGATAGAGAGAGAGAGAGAAAGAGAGTGAAACGCTTTTGACGCTAGGGAACTCATTGAAGAGTCTTTTGTAGTCATAATCAACCGCTCACTACTAAGTTTCGTGCCACTTGCCAGTGTCTGTACGTCAAACGGTGAATCGCTTCGTAATTTCTGGACCGCCCACGGTTCCTCCTCCTGCTGCCGCTCCTGCTGCTACAATCACTTCAGCATTGTCTCTAGGACATGGTGTTTCCTACAAATCTTCAACGGGGAATAGATCTCTTGGGGTCTTGATGCTAAAGGAATAAGTCGTATAGAAGCCGACTTCCTGGTAGCCTATTTGAATTTCAGAAAAAAATAAAAAAAAACATAGTCATATTGTTGTTCTATTCAGTTTTTCGTTTCAATTCGTTTGACGACTCGTTGGATAGTCGTTGGCTCTAAGTCCTAAGTAAATAATAGCTCACGACACGCTAGGATTCCTATTGTAATTTTCGGCTTGCAGTTTTTCTTCTCTATACTCCCTCGAGGGTTTAATACATCTAAATTTTTTTGTGGTAGTCACTCGTGAAAAAAAGTGAATCGAATCGTCAGTTATCCGCATAGTTGGAAAATTAAAAAATATTGCGTCTGAACACCATGGTGGTAACTGTCATAACTGCAGCGAATCCCAGCTATCAAGGTATATCAATGGTGCAGGTATATATAAAGAGTCTACCTTTAATAGCCGACGGCAAACATTTGATCGAAGCTGGATCGAAGAAACATCCCCTTTTTTCTCCCGAGTACCTGTCATGTTACAAGTAGAAGAGGTTCTATGTCGGGTTGAGTTTCACCTCTTAGATGTACGTCGTTGCTGCATTTCCCCATGGCTGCAAGGATGGCGTTGGTATGTTCATCCGGTGGTGGGAGGAACAGGACAAGAGAACATGCCTTGTCCGTTATTAAACGTTTTTCTAGCTGGTTTTTGTCATCCAAAAAGGTGATCACTTTGTCAATTTCATTCGTCACCCAATCCACCAAATAACCAAGCTCAGACTGCTTGAAAGTTAGCCACTGGTTCCCAATCGTTTTTGCTCTACTGTCGACGCAACACCATGTTTTCTCTCAACCAAAATCCATTGGCCATTTCGACAGGCACAACAGCTCTAGCAGTAAGTCTGTCATCTCTTTTGAATGCAAGGAACACTCTCATTAAGTTCGTTTTCTTTTTTTTGAATTTTTTTAGACTCCATCTGCCACTTTGTCGATGGAGGTGCTGGGCTATCCTTTTCATTCGCACATGATCGGCAGATCCGGCAAGAACATCATTTGATGGAAGAACCTGGGACGCGAATACACTTTCCAGACCGGAACCGCATCTCCGGCCAGTCCAAAAGTAATGGCGTCGTCGTTCGAGGTCAACTCACCAAATTCGAAAACGCCCGTCAACGTATCCGAGTGAATCTCAATCATTATTTCATATAATTCAACTTTTTACGTAGGTCGTTTTAATAATGCTATATTATGGATATTTTTCTAATAATGGAAATTTTCGCTCTTTTAATTCATTACGAAGGCTTGCATTAACACTGTTAAAAATGAAAGGGGTTTTCGGTATTCTGAACGTCATACCGATAAATGGTCTGTCGTGGGTTTGTGCTGTCATTGCAATTTGAATAGAAAATATTCACCTAAACTATTTTTTCGAGCAAATTGTCGTCTAAAATGACAAGGGGAGAGTTCTGATGATTTACACTAGGTTTACCGATTAAGGGCTAAGTCTTTTTTGATGATATAATCATATTTATACATGTAGGAATAGTTTTGTAATGTTGTCTAATAAAGCAAACCATTAAAAATAAATAAAGATATCAATTTTTAAAAAACTTTGTTTATATAAATGTTTATCATATTGCTATGAAATTATATCTCAGCATGGTACTTGCTTTCTGAGCTGGGACTTAGAAAATTTTGACACCCTTGCTATATGAGGGACATACGTTCGATTCACCGCTAGAGGGTTTTTCAAAAATAAATTCTTAAAATATTCGGTACATATTGGAGATAATGTAAACCAATAGCTACTCTAAAATCGGTCAAAAATCAACTACCGAATCTCAATCATTATTTCATATAATTCAACTTTTTACGTAGGTCGTTTTAATAATGGAAATTTTCGCTCTTTTAATTCATCACGAAGGCTTGCATTCCTGTCGAGTTCATCATAGACTGCCGCAACAAACTTCTAAATTTGCTCGGTGAATCTTCGTTGGCTGATTACTTTTCCAGGACCTTTGGCGTCCTTTTGCGCTTCTATTACGAATTGAGAATTTTCACTGTAGGCTACTAGTGTACTACATCAATCGGTTCCTTGTATCTATATGACCACAATACTTGATTACATTGAAATTGAAACAACTATTATCTCTTTGTTTTTTAAATAGCCAATTTTGAGTTTCTTTTTGTGCCCAGCAAACCAATGACTGATGGCGACGAATAATACACTCTAAATACAAATTGGTTTACTAAGGGCCTTAGTAGCGAAACGGACGAGGCTACCATTACTACTAAGGCACTACTAAAGGTTTACTAAGGGCCTTAGTAGCCTCGTCCGTTTCGCTACTAAGCCTGTCACTTTTTAGAGTGTAAGCTGCTGCTGAGCTAATTAATCTTACACACTTCGCAAAAACTTCATCCTTTATTCCATTCATGTTCCCTCATGAAATAGTTACGAGTTTTTACTTGAAGATTATATGAAGACTCGACATTCTCTATAATAACATTTTCTATAAATTAGGGGGCAGTGAATATGAGGATGTCATTTATCACATAGTATTTTCTTCTGAAACGATCGAGAATTTGCGACCGATCTTCTGATCTCCCAGTTATTTTCACGTTATTAATATATTGTATAATCTATGTATTATACCGAACCGTCTGGCATTCATCTTTTACAGCATCGCCGTTGGCTGTATCTGCAACAACACAACCTTGGCACAATGCACATGTGTAATAGAGGATTTTCAATACGGGTGTCGCTCGTCAATTGTTTGGCCCTGGCAGCCATTTTCTGTAGTAAGTTAACATTGGGGAGATAGGGATTTTTAAGGTTTTCCGATTTAAAGTCGGCAAGTATTATTTTTAACTTTTGACCCAAACACTGAACAACTGACAAAAAATGCTTCATTTTGAACTATTTTTTGTCCTCGAGCTTCATCCTATTTTCCGGTAATCTCAGTTTTCTCAAAAGTAAACAACAGTTTTCAGTGGCAATACGGCATTAATTTATAATTGATTTTGCATAAATAACATTATAACATTAAATAAGTATGAGAAATGAAGTAAAATAATTATTCAGCACTCTTTTGCAATTTTTTGGTGCATTTGATCAAAAATTAATGTGATGTTGTAACTGAAAACTGTTGTTTACATTTAGAAAAATGGAGATTATAATTAGTCAGGACAGAGTAAGTAGATCAAACATAGTTCAAAATAAAGCTTTTTTAGTTGGCTGTTCAGTTTTGGGGTCAAAAGTGGAAATTAATTACTTGCTCCCACTTTAAGTCGAAAAATCGTTAAAATCCCTATCTCCCCCGTGTTAATTCACTACAGAAAATGGCTACCGGCCCAAACAATTGACATGCGCCATCCGTATTGAAAATCATCTATTTGAATGGCTCACTATTCTGCTCCATAAGCAAATAATCTTCCCTATAGAAATATCTGTAGGCTACATATTTACGACACATGGAATTTCTTACTTTTTAAAAACTTCGTTTAACTAAATAGATAGTAAAATTGTTAATTCTTACGTTTGGAGGGCTAGAATTCCCTGTAAATCTCAGATTCGCATGACGAACACTTTATAGCGTGGGTGTGTTGCCCTTTAAACTCTAAGTAGGGATGCACACGGATAGGATCGGATGTATAAATAGATTGGAAACGGATAGCGTTTTTTTCGGATAGGATAGGATAGGATAACCGATTTTTGTTGTATAGGATAGGATGGGTTCGGACAAAATCCGCTAAAAACCGAACCGAACCGAAATCCGCCAAATGGTCTTATCTTTTATTCGAATTTTCAAGTAAAGGTGATAACGTAAGAGTAAGGGTAATCATTTTTGTTTTGTTTTCGAACCCACTCTCTAGCAGCGCCGCCTCACGCCGAAAACTTTTAAGTTTGGAACTGTTTGGGGATGGGCATGTACTGTAACTTTTAAATAGTAAATTCAATGAACTTATCCCACACGGCACAAAGCTTCCTTGGGCGCTCCTCTAAAGTTCCTGAAAATAGATATTATTCGGTGGGAATATGGATGAACATAGGTAGGTGTGGAGCCAATTAGGAACTAATTCTATCAGAAGTTTCACATCAGGAGGGAAACGGAATCTTGTGGAGGATATGCACTGACAGTGGATGGTTTTAAGCCAAACCAGTGGAGTCCCAAATCATCCGCAGAATACCTCCACAGGACATCCGACGGAAGATTTTGTGCCGTGTGGGATTGTCACCAATCACAGTAATTATAACGATCCCAGTAATTGATTCCCAATTTAGAGCAACGTTATGCCAGCAGTTTAGAATTACATAAGCTTTTTGGGGCAAATTTTTGGCGCCCCTTCCCCTCATAACGCGATTTTTCTATACCTGCCTTACGTGAACTTAAAAAAATTTGAACGGCTTCTCCCCCCCCCCCCCCGCTCCATTACGCATTTTGCAATATATATTTAGTTCCGACATCATGTAACAAGAGAGATGATTCTGAAATAATATTTGTTGAGTTTTTAAATTGAAAGAGTTGAGTATATGGCACTGGGCGTATCGCGTACAAAACCGACGGGTTCTATAATAACAAGCTAAGTCTTAGCCAATATATGGGCATATTTTTCATTAAAAAAGGTTAGAAATATTAAAGTCGCATCGGATTTTCGGATCGGATCGGATTATCTCGGATTTTTAATCTGATTTGTCCGATCCGAAGAGAAATTTTTTTTTTCGGATCGGTTCGGTTTCGGATAAAATTGTTCGGATCGGATAGATCCGACCATCCTATCCGATCCGTGTGCATCCCTAACTCTAAGTTGCAAACCGTGCAGACGAGTCTATTCATAATGAGAACCGTTTTACCTGACGTTCAATGAATGAATAATATCACCTCATAATCGTACAGGTACTGAATCGTGATTATACAGCGTTGATATGGTTTAAGTTTTTTCAACTGTAATAACTGTCTGATGTTATATTTTTTTCATTTTTAGATTAATTTATTTTATTTGCCGAATCGGTGACGTAAACATAAAAAAATATTTATTATAATTCGGCAATTGCCGAAAACGACGCCGAACCGTCCGAAAAAAAAACTTTGCCGAACCGTCTGGATACCATAAAAGATCCTAAAGAAGAGTAGACGGTATGGAGACAACCTTTTAAACTTTGAAGCAGTAAATAATAATAACCGAATGGCTCGCCGAATGGTTTCTTTTATCCGCTTTATGCAGTAGAAAGAAAGATTAAACGTTGGGTAAACGCATTCCCGCAGATTCAGAGCCTAACGCATTTCTAGCCTAACGTTATTATCAAGAATGTGATAGTAATGGCGTCCATAACCATCATGTCGCATTATAAATTCGTGAGATTATCCCACAGTTTACTGATGTGATTTTTCTGTAACGTGGTAAATAATTGTAACTTACCTTGTAGCGCAGCACCTCCCGAATGCAATCATTGTCGAGTTAGAATTTGAGGACGAAAATACGGAAGAGTCCGCAGCATTAATGTGTCATGTTGGCAAATACCATTATTGTTTCTTGCATCTTATAAAGGTGCCGCTGCGCGGCAGGTCCCTCTTGGTTTAGAATGGTTGTTGAAACTTGGAAATTTGGTTTCCGTGTTTTGAATGGAAAAAATAGAAACGGATATGTAAGAATAGAAGACTGGATGTGGGTAGCGGTGGCTGTAGTGTAGTGATTGACGGTGTAAAATGTATGAATTCACGTGTGAAAGATATTTATGGGAAGTATTTGGTATTTTCGCTAAGAAATTAGAAGGTAGAAAATATTTACGTGAAGTTATATCTGTGGTGAAATGGGGATCTAAACTTTCATCTGGATTTTGTAAGGGGAAACGCAATCAAAGGGAAAAATAAGTTTATAGATAGGCAATATATAGGGTGTGCAAATGTAGGCATACTACGGATAGGGGTTCAATAGCTTTTTAACTGAAATCGAACACGGGTGGCGCTAGTGTACTTGAGCAATCAGCTGGCAGGCGTTGGGATCTGTATAATGTGGAGCTAATTACTTATGTGGAGCCCATTTTTTTCAGAAAACACGAAATGGCACGATGTTCCCGAAAATTATAATATAAAATTTTTACATGACAATTAGAAGACACACCAAACGCTAATTACTAGCCTACCAGCATCAAGATCTATAATGCCGTTTAGGAGATATAAGCGCTAAGGGAGGACAGAACAGAAAAGAGGAAGAGAAATAAAAATGCCGCGGGGGCGGCTGGACCCTCTTGGTTTCCTCCTGTCGAGGATTTTTCACGATGCAATCATAATGACGAAAATATTAGATTTATAAAGTTACATGATTGAAAGAGTTCTATTCGAGAGCTAGAGGTCGGATATTACGTTGCGTGAAAAGAGAAAAATTCACGAATTTGAACGAAGTTGAACGTCAGATGGACGAATTTGAACGCTCGGTGGTGAATAATCACGTTGACAGAAGGACATTTTTTGTAAGAGGTCAAAAAAATTTCACGAAATGTGAACGCTGATTCACGTTCAATCACGCTTATAATGATACAAATTTTAAAAAGGCAATGTTTAGATATCCTAGTTAAAAACTAAAGTAGACGTGAACAAAAATTCCCCACTTAAAAGAAATTTGAATTTTCAAATCAAATTGTTTCAATATGTAATTCTGAAATATAACACTCTACGGTAAGAAATCATAGTCTCGGGAAAAAAGGAAAAAAAAATTGATAAAAAAATTGGTTTGAAATTGGCGGTCAATTCTCCAATTATCGAAAATATTTCGAATGTTGCATCGGTCAGAAATTACGTTCCGTGAAAATAGAAAAATTCACGAATTTGAACGAATTTTCACGTTAGATGGTGAGTAATCACGTTGTCAGAAGAAAATATTTTTTTTTGCAAGAGGTTTTAAAATCTTCCCGAACTCTGAACGCTTATTCACGTTCAGTCACGCTTAATTTATGCAAATTGAAAGTCAACAATAAAAAAGTAAAAAACGAAATTATGCGTGAATAAAAATTCTCATAATAAAAAAATTGGGAATCCTATAGATATCCAAAATAATCCTGAAAATAACACTTGACGGTAAGAAATCACGTTTTCTGAAGAAAAGAAAAGCTTTTGATCAAAAAACCTTATTCAGTTTGAAGTTGGCGGTCAATTCTCGAATTATCGAAAGTATTATCGAGCAATTCAATGCTTTGAGCCAATAGGTATAAAAAACTGGTTAAGTATCGAAAAGTTGTCGGTTGATATTTCGATATCTTATTCGGAAAATTCTATGGAACATTTGATGCTAGTTAACTAAAGTAAGTAAGTATCGAAATTTTCGATACGTTCGGTATTTTTACCATCGATATAAATTTTAATGCGCGTAATCGGAAGTTTGCCGGCTGTTCCGTGGGTCAAAATTTTTATCCGTGAATGATACCGAATGACAAGTTTTTATCTCGAGGGCGCTTGCCGTGCACGCTCAAGATTTTGACATAAAATATTAAGTTATGAGAGGTTAATTAAAACGACACGCCCCTATCGCGTGTATTCGGAAGTACGGCACGCTGTTTTGGGGGTAAACATTTTTTTCGTGAATGCTATCGGACGAAGGTTTTGATTTTGAATGCACCTGCCGTTTTTCATCACGATGTGTGAAAAGGGAAAAAAGCTACGAGGAAAAAAAGAAAAAGAGGAGGATGGGCAATTAAGTGTGGTGTAGACCCTCTCGGTAAACCAAGAAGGAATAAAGGGTCTGTAGAATAAATACTACTTTGTTCATCAACTCTCTACATTGTCCGTTACGCACAATTTGTGTGCACTCACCAACGACTTGGGTAGGTGCTCGTCACGTCTATCCTTCCGCATGTATTTTTCATAAAAAAAAAAACATCCGGGTACAGATAGGTCGACCGGTAGCCTTCTGCTTCAGAGCTAATTTTCACTTTCCCTTCCTCTTATTCAACACTAACTTTTCTCTTTCTTTCTCGCTAGCGCTCGTTTCTTCTACGAGGCGGATAGTCCCTTCTACCATTCGGAAAGCACCGGACCCCCGATGGAAAATAGATCAACGGTTCTCCGCTACGCGGCTTTATATTTCTTGAGAGGGGAAATTAATCGTTTTTCTATTTTGTCTTCCGAAAAGTGTATCGTTGGTTAACGGTTTTCAAACGAAACATGCCAGCCAACGTGCACTCGCTCGGTATAGGTCGTGAATGAAAAAATAAAGAAATACTGAAAACTCATCATGGAACAGGGACGACCACACGCATTTTTGATTCTTTTAGACCAAGACATTTCTGACCACTTTTGAGCGACTTTCTGGTTACTTATAGCTTACTCAGCTGACCCTAGAACGCCCTAGACTCACTGACTGATGAATTTTGAGCTCCAATAAATGAACATCGAGATATAAAGAGGAAAGGATATTGTTTCTCCGTTATTAAGACAATTTTTCAATTATAAAACAATTAGGTTTCCATTTAAAAAGAAAAAAAACGGTTAAAAAAATAAAAAATAATAATAAAAAAACTAATGAACCCGAAGTTCTAAATGAATGTTGCAAACAGACGGATGGAAGACGCAGAGCTATTTTAAAATGGTACGCACGTACTATTAAGGCCCACAGATTTAGGAATATTCCTTAGGAACACACTCATAGTTATTGTGAGTTACATCACTCCGTTCAATGGCGAGGAGGGAGGCGGTGCAAATATTTGCTACAGATTTTATGCCTGATGAGTTTTACAGTTTTTCACCGGTATGTGTCCTATTTAAAAATACACACACACACACAAAAAGGGATATTAAACTTGGCATACTAGAGATTTTCAAAAGTGAAATGCTACCAATACAACATAACATGTTCATATAAACAGCTAACCAAGAGCGAAAGAATCCTCACCTGCTGTGGAGTTTTAAGTTTCCCTGTTGAGAAAATTTTTGGCCACATTGGTAGCACTCATATGGTTTTCACCTGTGTGTAATCTATATGAAAAATAAATAACATGATAGAATATTAAATTAATGTTGGCAAGATATCAGTATTTAATAACAGATGAAAACCATGAAAACTATCACCTGCGGTGTTTTTTAAGACAATCCCTTCGAATAAATTTCTTGTCACATGTCTGGCATTAATAGAGTTTTTTTCCGGTATGTATTCTATTTAAAAAATTCAAAAATAATATAATGAAATAATAAAATATAAATATAATAATATAATTATTGTTTGCACGCTAGAGAGTTTTCAACATAGACAAGTATAGATTGGACACGTAATGGTAAACTTTTTGAGCCACGCCATCTGTTTGTCGTAGAATAGAATGCCGAAGGGCTATGATAAAGGTATGGTAGAAAAGGAAAAGGGTAAGAAAGGGTAACAAAAATGTTCATTTGTAAAGTTGCTACTAAAGGCCTGGCACTTGTGAGAGTTTTCCCTAGTCCAAAATCGTACCATTATCAATATTTGAAGGCCTGTCCTTTAGTAGTACCAACCTACGAACACTGCATGGCGCCACGAGTCAGGCGACAATCGTTTTCCAATAAGGCTGTCCAATCTATACTTGTCTATGGTTTTCAATAGTAAAATGCTTTCAATACAACAAAACATACACAAATAAACAGTAAATCAAGAGTGAAAGAATCAGAAGCACCTGCAATGAGCTTTGAAGTTTCCATGATGAGAAAATCTTTTGCCACATTGGGGGCACTCGAAAGGTTTTTCACCTGTGTGTAATCTATATGAAAAATTAAAAAAAAAACATGAAAAGGTTTTAAGGGGCTGTCCATAAATTACGTAACGCGTTTGGGGGGGGGAGGGGGGTTTCCAAATGCGTTACCGCCCATGTATTGGGTATAGCAAAATGCGTTACAAAGGGGGGGAAGGGGATCAAAAATTCCCCAAAATCGCGTTACGTAATTTATGAAGGGCCCCTAAATAGTGTTGTTATATTTTCATGGCCTACTTGATTGTTAAGGCCATGAAATTGGCTATCTCCTGTGTCCCAGTCTGTCACCCTTCCCCTAGAATTTTCCACCAATCAGTTGGGTACAGGTACCCAGCACTCCAAGCGGCCAACACTAAAAGCTCAATGAAATAAATTTGCAGTTTCTTCGTCTGCTTCGCATGGCTGAGTGCTAGTGTAAGCAACAACGTGAGAGATTGATATTTGTTTAACTTGAAATCTGTATTTAATAGTTTAGTACAACAATCTAATATAATTTGAGAACCTTACGTTTTGCTGATTTGTTTTGTGTAACAGGTAGGGGCGCATTTACATCAGAAACACTTTTTGCGTAGTTTTTGAGAATGGGGGAGATGAATTTCTTCAAAATATGTTGCATTATTACTGTATTGTGTGGAATTATTTGTCCAGTTCGTGATTTCTCATCTCTTCCATTTTCAAATTTCAGTTCTGCACACTTTACAAGTCTTGGAAGAAACATCTCAACTAGGTCGTTCAATATGTCACTGCAATGAGACAGCGATGGAAGGTCCTTGTCAACAAATTGATAGACTGTCCAAAGTCTGGAGGAAAAATCATCAGTTGGTTTGAAAAGTGCGCCTCTGTCTAATTATTATCATACAGTTAACGTTAATTCCAATTATAAATCCACTTCGTGCTGGACCTTCAGGATTAGTTTGTTATTTGGTTTTTTATTTAAAATTTAATGAAGAAGAGGAAATAATAGTGACTTTGTTGTCAAGTCTGGTCTTTGAATAGCTTCTTTCCATTTTTCAGATAAACTCTTGGTAGGATGATGAAATATGTACATCTTTTGATATCAATTGATTTTGTTGTGAAACACCGCATAGGAATACTCGATCATTTTTCATTGTTTTCAGTTTAATCCCTCTGTATTACTTAGAAATAGAGAACACGAGTTGTTGGCTATCTTGTGTATTACTTCGCTACTTGAAAGCGGACAACACTCTCTGCCGAAACACAGGCAGAGTGGCGAATTATAGGGCCAATGGCCACACAATAACGGCCGGAGGCGTTTTCCAATAAAGTTTTAGAACTCGGTTTGGGAAACGGCGTAAAGGCCTATAGAACCTGAAGGATAGGAATCCTTCAGGGATAATTTGTTAATTGTATGTTATTACCTAGGTGCTTTATCAAAGAGCAGTGACTAGCATTGCTCGTTGGCTGGGAATACAATTCAATGCATTGACTACAAAAATTGTCTTGCTCCTCCAAGGTACGTATGACATAACCCCCATTAAAGGAAACTACTGAACTTTCCAAGTTCTTTGGTGGAGGTTCTAGAAATTATAGTTAATTATTAGGCTGTACTTTTTCAACTTAAAACATATTTGTACCTGGTGATTTTTTAAATTCCTCCAATATTGCCATAATATCAATTGGGCACTTTTCCAATTCGTATTTAGCTCTTCGTTTGGTTGTTTCTGTTTGCTTTGACGCTATTAGGGGTAGGTGATTATCCGCTTTTTTGTTTTCTTTGACAAGAGGGACGTTTGAAGCTATGGATGTTTATTTGCAATACCGGTTCGTATAATCTTGTCTACTGCGCTCAGAGCAGCAGCAACGTGTGGGTGGTCATTACTTCCACAATGATGACGAATGGCTCCGTGAGCCCTTTCAAGGGCGTCAGTAGAAAACTTTCGCGTTAGAACGAAGTTGAAACCTTCATCTGACAAATATCGTACACAACTGGCGGTAGATTTACAAGTAAAAATTAACGCTTCGGATGTTTCTTTCGACAAAAACTCCCTCTGGTTTTTTGTATTTTTTTCCAGTCCGTAATCAAATTACACTCTCATTCTGTTGGGGTCCTCGAAGGCTCTTCGTAGCGAAATGAAGAGTGCTACGAAATGCTACGAAGCTACTTCGAAGAGCTTCGAAGCACTCTTCATTTCGCTGCGAAGGACCCCAAAAGAATGAGAGTGTAGGGAGACCTTCTTCTAACCAATCAAGGGGTTCATTGTCCTTGCTATGGAATGGCACCTTGTCGGGCAAATGCTGACGATAGTGTTGGGTGGTGTTGGACACATCATGCATTTGCCAAAACCGCCAAAATATGCTTGTTATAGTTCTCTCCTCTGCTAAGATCGACATCGCCGTAATCCAATTCTCCTACTAGTCGTTGTGTAGGATTTAGATACACAAGTAGTTGTCGTAGGTGAATTTCGTCCACTTGCAAAGACACCACCTTTTCTATTGGACCTAGTCCTTCAGATATCATTCTCAGTCGTCGTTTCATGGGTTCCGTAACCCCAACTTTCCCGTTAGAAGTACCCGTGTACGAATAAATCGTGTTGATGGACGGAAGGGTTAGGATTGGTTCCTCGCGTAGCAAATCATACAATGAAGGACATCTCCCGTGAATGATGATTGCAATTTTGATTGTCCATTGGCCATAACGGACTCTATTTGGACTTTTATTTGTAGGCCTGATAAAGTTAGATTTGGTATACCTGATCAAGTAAAAATGACGACTGGGGTTCTCCAACTTCTTCCCCCTCAAGAATTGCATTGGCAGTTTTAAAAATGCGCTCGTGGATCTTTTTCGGCTCCTTGTTATTAATTCATCGCCTACGAGATTGGTAAGTTTTTTCAAATAACGTTCTTTCGCTGCAATCTTCATTTTCAGACTACGAACAATATTCCTCTGTCGTTGGTAAGCTGAAGAGATTAGTTGTGTCTTTTTGGCATTGACATCTTTGGTTGAACGATTTCCTCTAGGATTTCCAAATAAAATTTGTGCATTTGATTAGTTCATTAATTATTTGAAATATATCTCTTATTGTGCTACCTCTGAATCTCTTTTAACCACGTTTAGGAATTGTCTGCAAATATTTTCTTCTTCTTCAAAACTAGGCCTATTGGTGTTTGTAATTGAACTAGCAGAGGGTTTTAATGTTGGAAAGGGTATTATTTGTGCTGGGGAGCTTTGGGGCAAATAACTATCAGTGATATTGTTGTCGATAGTTGCATGTTTAGGTGCGATGTTGACCATCCTATCGTTGATTCGATCCAGTTGCGAGTTGTTAACAGGCGATGGACAGACAGAAGTAGCCCCAACTATTGAAAGCGATAAAATATGTCAACTTTAGTTACCTCACATTACGAGTTACAAGAAACAATTTGTTACCTTGTTCATTTTGAAATTCAACAACATCGATTGATGGTATGTGCTGTTCACTTTCGTTGTTTTGCATATGTTGGTTTACGTCAAAACCTCTTTCTTCAATGTTGGCCATCTTATCGTTGATTCGATCCAGTTGCGAGTTGTTAACAGGCGATGAACAGACAAAAGTAGCCCTAACTATTGAAGCAATAAAATATATGTCAATTTCAGTTACGTCACATTACGAGTTACATGAAACATTTTGTTACCTTGTTCACTTTGAAATTCAACAACATCGATCGATGGTATGTGCTGTTCATTTTCGTTGTTTTGCATGTGTTCGTTTTCGTCAAAACTCCTTTCTTCGATGTGGAGCATCACATCGTTGACCTGATCCAGTTGTAATAGTTAGTAATATCACAGGGAGGAGTAGGTCGAACTATTGAAATACAATTAAACAAGAATACATAATGAGTACACATGAAACTTAATCGGTATATGTTACTTGTTTTTTTCTTTTTGGAATATGTGTCACATTGCCAACATTTTCGTCATTTGGAATAAGTGATGGAATTGCTGAAGAGTCTAATCTCCTATTTTTTTCTTCCAATTACGAAACAATCTTTTGTAAAATGGTCGCTGCAAATCCTACTGCTTCCACTGATTTCGAAATCAGAGCGAACTAGATTTTCTTTAAATAAAAATTGTACCCATTCTTCTAACATTTTCTTATTGCTGGGGAATTCATGAAAGGATACATGCATGTCTCTTCGAAAAACATTTCTACAATTCGTAATAACACAACGTGATTCAACCATTTTCTCGAGGTTATGACCCTTAAGGAAGTTCCATGTTGACGTTCGAAATTTCGAATTTACAAATGTGAGCTTTTAGTGTTGACCGCTTGGAGTGCTGGGTACCTGTACCCAACTGATTGGTGGAAAATTCTAGGGGAAGGGTGACAGACTGGGACACAGGGAGATGCCTATTTCATGGCCTTAACAATCAAGTAGGCCATGGATATTTTTGAGTTTTGGTGCCTCGCGCGCCATCTATGAGTCAATGTTATAACCTGGTGTATGGACGAGAAGACCGCCATAATCAGTTGGTTCAAGGCGGCCGTAGAGTGAAGGTCTGAATACAAGTAGCTCTCACCATGAACCAACGTGTTTTTCGTTTATTCTCTCTGCTCTTTGTGGATTGGATGGAGGAGTTCGCAACTCTCACGTTAGGGTGACAGCCCAGCTGAAAATATTATATTGTGTTTTTGATTGAGTACTCTATAGAGTCACTCTATAGTTTTTTGGTGAACTATAGCATCATACTATACACATGGTCGCCCAGTACCTGTCAGCCGAGCGTAACTGGATCGACGACCCGCAGGGTCTGGTCGACCGATCTCCAGAAGAGAAGCATATGCGGACGAAGGCCTATTCCCTAAGAACACAATATCAAAGCTATTCAAGCCTTTACTTATTTCTTTTTAACATAAAATGTCATTTAATCAATATAATGAATTAAATTATCATTCTGGTTATACTGTAATGCAACTGTTAGTATTCAAATAAATTTGATCTCTTAGCAGAAGTTTAAGAATGATGACAATTCATATTGCTTCTTTGGTTTTAAGCCTTAAATTTGTGGTTTTGTTCATTCGTTCCCATAATTGGACCCTGTTCCCTCAAACCTGTTGCCTGAAAAGCTAGTTCCTCATTCACTATTTTTGAAGTGTGTGTTTCTGTTTTAATTTTATTTACTAGTTTTAAATTACTTCACTTTCTTGGCTTCCATTGTATAAGTTTGAGCTATCATTGATTAATGCAACAAACGTTTCCAATCTATAGCAGCTTTTTCAGAGACCGTTGACTATCTAACATCAAGACTGATAAATTATGTATCCACTTATGATTTAATCTTGCAGAGATATTCTTTTTTAAATATTAGTTGCAATCATTTGAATTTAAATTCCTTAGATAGTATTGATCAATATTAACAGCTAGCTAAAAATAGGCTCTCCGTTACCAGAGAATTGAAAATATTCCTGTTACTAGGCTTGAAGATAGCTTTTATCCATGATTTCATCTTAATTTTATAGCTTTACTATCCTTAAGGTACAGGTGCTGGAGCAGGTACAGGTGCTGGAGCGTGACCAGGAGCAGGTCCGGGCACGGGGCCAGGCCGCCAGGTGCTGGGCCAGGTGCAGGGCCATGCGGTGGTATGAACTGAAGCCCAGGTCGAGCACTAGGTTGCGGGATAGGCAGTGATCCAGGGATTGGAAACATCTTCCGTCGATCTTAACAGACGTCCGCCGAGCAATTGCACCTGGACGTACAATAATTCTTTTGTCTCGAACACTTGACATTCGAACAATCCCCCTTATAACACGTACACTGTGTTATCCTTTTCGGTGCGCTCGGCGGCGTGAACCCATGAAATTTCTTGGGAGGTGTCCGGTCCCCCGCGGTCCTTGCCATGAAAGCCCCGAGAGAAGCTCTCATCAACAACAGAACTCACGAAAGGAATTCAAGAAGTGAAAAATGCTTCAACTGTACTGTTTGTTACTTTTTACCAGAAACTGTTAGGTTTCAAAGTAGTCCGTTACAAATCAGATCCACAGAGATTTCTCTGTCAAAGCCGCTCAGCCAGACTCAAATCAACACAACTCTTGCCAACCCAAGAACAGAAGAACGAGCCTTCAAAAACTTAGGACACAAGCCACCGAAGCAGACAAACGAATTGTCAAACTCCAGTCAAATGAAACAGACGATCAATACCTTGTCGAACTAAGAACAGAAGAACAAGTCTTCAAAAACAGAGAACACAAGTCACCAAGCTCCAAACAAACAGCAAACACAATTTCAAAACTCAAAATTCGATTCTGTATTTCTTCGTCCTCTACCCCAGGCAGACCTACGACAAGTACAACACAAAATAAATACAAAACTTACAAACATCCAACTTGACTCGATCTCAATTCTAGACCTAGAGCCCTCCTTTCAAGAGCTCTACTCAAGACTGTATCAGATCCTTACTACTTGACTGCTCATATCACACTGTCCTCTCTCTGCCAAACTCGCGTGTCTTCATACCCCCCTGTCTTCTTCTTCTTCTTCTTCTTGTCCTTCGGCTTTTCCGACTGGCGGCTCCTACTCGGGGTCCTCTCGGCCCTCCTGGACCTTCTGCTGGTCTTCCGGGAATGGCGCCGTCCACGGCATCATCGTCGTGGCGGCTCTTGCGAGGGGGATCAGCCCCCACTTCCGGTGTCGCGCATGCTGCGGCTCCTTCGGAAGCAGGCTGCTCTTCAACGGCTGTAGGCGGGGCCGGGGAGAAGGGGATGAGGTCTTTCTCCTGAATCGTTATCCCGTCGATTCCCTCTTGCTCCTGGATCGCCTGGGTAGGCCCGCTCGTCTCTGTCTGGCCGTCAACCTCCATGCTGAAAATTTCTGTGTTGACCACATCCGGAGTAGGAGGCCGGGAACCATTGGCCACTTCTTGTGTCTTCATGTTCACGGGGGAGCGCAGGAGCATCTCTTCCACCTCCTTCGACGGGCCGGCCACTCAGATTGGGCTGGCTGGCCTTGCTTCATCCTTTTCCGGCTGCTCCGGCACCTCCTTGAGGGGCTGCAGCTGGCCGGCGTCTTCCATAGTGGGCGAGAAGAGATGGGCAGCGGGCGGTAGAGGCGGTAGCGACTTCGGCTTCTCCTTCACGGCGGCTGGCCGAGCTGGGCGGGTCTGCTGACGTTGAGTTCGGTCAGGGCCCAAAGGCTTGGGTACTGGCTCTGCGGCCGGACGAGGCATCACTCCCGGGCTCTCTGTTCGTTTTTTGGCCAACGGGCTCCTTTGCTCCTGTCTGGACTGGCCAGGATTACGGCTATGGCTGGATCGGTCGATTGGAGGCTCGAGTACGCTGATGTCCGCTTGGTGGTGCTGCGCTCCGGTGGAGGAGGGGGAAGAGTAGACCAGCTGGGCGAAAAAGGGAAGCCAGGCCCATCAGCTTCTGTCTGATAATGAGCATAACGCCACTGGGCCGAGGATGGCGGATGCTGCTGCTCCTGACGACGAGGAAGAAGACGTCCCCTCAACTGGGCCGGCAGGGGCTCCTTATCCGCGATGGGCAAGTGGCGTCGTCCTGGCTCCCGTTCCAATAAGGCCACGTATCTAGTAGCGCCCGTCCTAGCTGCTCCACCTTGATCCTCTTTTCACCTTTGATCCATAATTTCCTTTCGGGGCCAAGTGTCGAGTCGCCAAGCAGCCCATGACCGCTTGCTTCTGGGTAATGGCTGGAGCGGGGGCAGCACCTGTTTTCTTGGGTTGCTGGGCGTGTGAGGAGCCGGCCTTCTTATTCTGGTTTTTCCTCTGCCTGGCCTTGCATTGCCCGATCCGGCGCCGCTCACCGATGTACCAGAGCGCCTTTTCTGCCTCACTCGTGCCTTCTGGAGCCGGCTGCAGGGCAAAATGGTCTACCTTCCCCTCCATCTTCTTCCAAACGAATCTATAACCAACCAGAAGAGAGTCGAGAGTCAAAACGAGACTATAAAGGCCTCCGCCAGATTGTTACTTCAACTTCTGATCACGCCGGAAGAGAGGACTCCACCAAAGAGAGACTCGTGGTCGAGACCACAGATCAAAAACTGACAAAATCCTCAACTACCTGCTATAGGAGAGAGAATTTGGTCACAAAGAGACCTTAAAGGTCAACAACTATGAAATCCTCAACAACCTGATGCACAAATACACGAAAAAGCCCTTCTCGGGCCAAGAAGGCACCGCCAGCCACGCCGACCGCGTGCTGACCACGTGTGGCCACAGCAAAATCACCACACACACGACATAAAAATGTAACAAAAACTGACCAAAACCACCTTACTTGACAACAATTTCGTTAGAATCTCGCCGCTGCCACCAAATGTTGTGAGATTTCGAAGGAAGTCCCGAGGGGTTCGCAACTCTCGGAATCATGCGCCACTTCCCCAGGAATCACGCGGAATCACGCGGAATCACGCTGGATTCACCCGGAATCACGGAATCACAGGAATCATTGAACGGATTTGACGAAAGTTTGAGAAACGATTTACATCACTGATTTGACGGCGGTTGGCTTGTGTATTTAATAACTTTTGGCTACATTAACTCGAAGTTTAAAGTTTTCTTTATGTTTTAAAACTATTGTTTCTGCACTGAGTGAAGTTTCAATGAACAATTCAATATTTTCATTCAACTGTGAAAACCCTAGTGAAGAAATTATCAAGCAAGCGAAAGTTGCCCTTTATGGCCCAGTCTTTTGGAGAAACCCCACCAAGTTTACATTTCTACCTGGAAATCTAGACACTTTTCCACAGCCATCCAACCCAGCTAGCATGGCTTTATTGGGAAAATGTTTCCCCCCAAGAATATTATTGGGCCAACAATCAACTTATTGGGGTAAAACTGGACCCATTATTTTGTCCAAAATCCTCAAACTCAAGTTTATTTGATGCGTCCCATCTCCCGATCATTTTTGTCGTAATATTTCCCCAATTTGTTACCCGCTTTTGATGTCTATTATTATTATAAATATTTTTCCAATATTGGACAATTATATATCTTTGTCGATCCATCCTGATCCATCATAGAACGTGTATTACGCATTCAATTATCCATCTTTTGTACGTCCGTGAAGGGCCCCAAAATACTTTCATTTGGACCACCTGGTGTTGTATGGGATTATTATTGTAACATACGATTCAAGTCAAGCACTAGTTGGTCGATAAAAATTTAGTAAAAGTCTGCTAGCCAAGTAGGTTAAACGGCTGGCTGATACGGCAAAGCTCTCGGGTTCGATTCCCGGATCTGGTAAAACTTGTTACTAAACAGAAAGAGAATTAAATTAATTATATTACCATTATATTAGTATTACCGTATATTAATTTTATTTCCCCAAGATATGACCAATAAACTATGCTGGGAATCTGCCAAAAAGATTATGGCGAAGAAGACTCCAAACTTGCACACCATTTCGGGACAAATAAGCAATAAGAGACTGGCCGTAAAGCCAAAAGTTGATTCCCTGACAACATCAGGTTGCTGCCTCTCAGAGAAACAAATTTATACTGAAAATGAGGCTAATACTGCCATTGAAAGTGAATCCTTCCTTATCAAAGAAAAATTATCTAAGAAAAATTAAAGAAAATTGTCATCGATTGGTTGAAAAAAAATCTCGATAGCGTTTGCTTTACAGAAAATGATTTTGATGTAAATGTTGAAGAATCAAAGATTTACTGCAACATCTGCAAATCTTCTGTTCGGATCACAAATTTGCAGGATTCATCTGCTCAATTGCGGATTTCAAATTTTAGTCGACACTTGCTGGTATTTGTTATTCAGATCTATAAGTTACTTTCACGGTTCCATTGTAATTGAAAGATAAAAACCCCTTTCTAGTTGGTTCACTCACTAAACAAGAAGAAAATGGCTTTTGTAACAACTCTACGCCTCCACCAAACAAGAAACAGAAATCGGTTTTTAAATACGAGTGGCACTAACTTGCCGTCGGGTGGCAGCCAAACTCGGAGTTTTCGTAGTGAGCGACGGCGAATACAACGGAAAATGGCAGCAATATCTAGAGGACAAACTACTATCACTGATTATTTTGTAATTCTAGACCAACTTGAAAAACTAGAAAAAACCAATGCTGAGCTTCAAGAAGCTATTCAAGAAATAACAAACAAATACAAACTGCAGCAATCAGAGCCGGAATCGGATTCAAGCAAGATGACAATACTTAAGAAAATGATGCGTCAAGCGATGGCCAGTAGCACGAAGAAGGAAAAAGGACATAGATTTAGTGACCCAGCACTTGTTCATTTTTGCATGCAAATTTGGATCCTTGGCGGACGAAGAACTTACGAAATTCTTCTTTTACTTACGAATCATCTTTTTAGACAACTGGCGAATATGAAGCAGCATACAGCCCCATATTGAGGAATCTATTATTCACTTATCATTTAACAAAGCATAGGCCGAATTCTTCTGAATTCAAAGTGTGTCATGATCGATTTCAGGTAAATATGTTGAACTCCTGTAAATATACTCTAAATTTGTTTTTGCTTCCTGTAACAAACATCTAATATTGTGATTTAAGTGACACATGTCATTTGAATTTCTTTTTTACCCGCAATCCTTTTTTCCCCTAATACTGTAATGCATTGGTTAAAAATGCAAGATAATTTAGCTATCATTTTGCATATTCCGTATTCATTATTTTTATTTTTACCTCCAGGTTTAAAAGCTGCCACTCATGACTTATGAAGCATTTTGTTTGGCAAGAATGGGGACTTCATTCTTGATTTATCGAGTTTTACTTTAATTAGTAATTCAAATACTGTCTTGCTTTTAGAGTTGCAAGGTAATGTCATTATCATGCCAAAACAATTACTATTTATCATTTGACGGCTAATAAACTTTAGATCATACCCATGAGAGGATATTATGTTGATGTTGATGATGTTGCGGGAACTAACACGATGAAAATAAGAGATGGCAAAAAGGAGAAGTTGAACAATTACTGACTGTATTTTTGGGAGGGATGGCCGAATCGGCTCCCTCCTGACCGGGTGACAAGGCGACGTCCATGCACACACACGACAAAAGTAAAGCGGAGAGTGACACAATAATCGAAAATAGGGCGACAGAAAGAAAAAGGGGAGAGGGTGAGTAAGAAGGTGGCGACACTAGGTGCGCCGAGGGGCTAGGGGTGCTACCCACAACAATGAGTCCTCACACACAAGAATTCTGGTGCATGGCATGTTATGAAATGCTTCAGTTCTAGGTAATGCCAGCTTCCCCATCCTTTATTGGTAAGTTTTGTAAGACTAATAGAATAACACACATAATCAATGTATCATTACACTTTCCAGCCAACTATATAATTTGACACCTGATTGACACACATGCCCGCTCTACCTTTCAGGTTTCTAACATATATGAAAGGGGTATTGTCGATTTGTCATGCCATTTACATTTGTTTTTGTTTAAAATACCCATAATAGGTAAGATTTTTTTACATATGGTTCTTGTGTCTTTACAAATATCTGGCTACCCATTTTCTTTATCATATATTTCAGTCTGGTGCCATAAACGAATCCAGGGACACGACGAGGCGTATTGGCCCTCTTTACATTCTTTTTCCGATTCAAACTGACTCAAGCTGCCTATATTTCAGTCTGGTGCCATAACGAATCCAGGGACACGACGAGGAGTATTGTCCCTCTTTATATCCTATTACTGATTCAAACTGACGTCATCCTGGTAAAACGAGAATTGATTAAAATTTTCTTGACCCAAAGTTCATGGTATTTAAGTTGGCTAATTGCGTTAAACTTAAAATCTTATGCTGGTTTTTGGCTTGCTATAGCGACAGGATATTGTTAAAGACGGTGCACCTACCATGTCCGGCAAAGCTTCGATTGAATTCAGTGACGTGATCCAATATCCAATCAATCGAGTGATCCAATTAGATCTTTTCTGCTACGATTCTGGCCTGCCTTGCCACTATCGGAGTGTAGTGGCAAAGAATAGACAAATTTGTTCCACACAGTGTTGACACAAGGCAACTGCCATATTAAGCAAATAAAAAGGGGCCCTACTAAATATTTCAAAAAGATGGACAAAAAGACAACACATTTGAAGTTTCTGTGCATGTGAATGTTTACGTTGCAGTGAATGTTTAAACCAATTTGTATTTAATAGAATAAATATAAAATGTTTACAAACAAAACGTTAGTGGAAATTTTTCATAATTTCTTGAATTCTACATTTCATTGAGAGTGACGACGCAAACCAAATATACCCTTACTACGTGAAATGCGGTCGTATGTGTCTGCAATTCCTTCCCAGTGCTGTTTCTTAGAAAAATATTTGTCATTCTTAATGGAATCTAATATTTTAGGGCAAATTAATTCAAATGGGTCAATTGCAAAACACTGAGCACTACGGGGCAAAACAATAGAAGAGAATCCATTTAAGCTAGACCACTCACATACCATTCATTTTCCCCCTGATTCCCCCGAATTACAAAATATTGTAACTTGTCCATCATTGTCGGAGGTGTCTGAGGCAGCAAGGCTGCAAAAAATCGGAATCGTAATCGTATCGTAAAAATTGTCTATAGTACTTTCCCATGCCTGGCTTGCTTTTCCCCATGCGTCATTAGCTGAAACCGTCGTAAAAAACTCGGAATCGTTTACGATATCCCCCCAAACATTCTCAATGGGGTTCATATCAGCCCCTTTCGGTGGCCAAGGCAGTAGTTCGATTTCCGGATGTCGATTAAACCATGCCTTCACCAATCTTGCCGTATGAATGGGAGATAAGTCTTGCACGAATTTGACGTTACGCCCAGGAAATCTCTCACGAATTGCCAGCAACAAAACATTTTCAAGGATTCTCACATATTTTTCGGCGGTTAGTTTTCCTTGGATTCGGACAAAATCCCCAGCCCCACTGGCGGAAAACCATGCCCAGACGGAAACAGACGGAAACAGATTTTCTTCTACTTCGATCTTTGGCCTGAACATAGCGTCTATCAATTTGGTTTTCTCTGTAGTATTAAGAGCATTAGTATTGAGTACACCTATGCACATTCCCAATTTCTACTGCTGGGGCAAGACTTCTATGGAAAAAAGCTCAAAAAAAAGAATAGAGTAATTACAAGTAGTATTTCCGAAGCGTGCATCTTAGGCTTAGATGTAGCTTTTAAACACGAGTTTCTACTAAACTATAAAAACTGTGTTTTTATTGATGGACAAGACAAAAGGCCGGAGCTTGTTATCCGATAACCCGTTAGTCACATCCGTGTCGAAGGTAATTATGCTTCCTTCGACAGCGTAGATGTGTATACAGCCACTATTATAAAAATTCAGGACTTTGTACAACCTGAATTATCATTTATATTTAGTCCCAATGAGAACTTCACAGAAGGCATCAGTATCAAACACTTTATGAATGAAACGAAAAACTGGAGAACATCAGATTTTTAGTGGGAAAACGTCGATAAGGCATTATTTTGCCGCGCGTGACTTAACTTGGGAGTATTGAACTATTCATGTTATCGGTAAAGTCGACATATCCGATTCCGTAGGTCTTATTCTTAAGGATAGCAGCGCACCGGAAAAGTCATTTTGCCAGACTCAGATCCCTTGTATCAACATTCTTTAAGTTGTTGAATAAAAGAGAAAAAAAAAGAATATGTTCATTCTAAATATAGACTATTAATAAGTAGCACTGGGCTGACTAAACACAGCTGATTTAGATGGATACGAGCCTATTATTATACCATCTTACAGAACTATGTAAAATGAAGAAGCTAAAACAAATGTTTGAAGTGATGACGAGTGATGATTGGAAAAAAGCCGTAACAAATTAAATACTCACATTCAATACTAACGAACATGACTAACAAATTAACACTAACTACTCTGGTAACAACTAAACTGTAATAAAAATTAAACATCTCTCTTTAATTCAGCTATTAATTTTGGGCCCGAAATTGAAAATGTAGACAATTTTTCCCC
Source organism: Ceriodaphnia dubia (assembly GCA_022539655.2). Lineage (NCBI taxonomy): Eukaryota > Metazoa > Arthropoda > Branchiopoda > Diplostraca > Daphniidae > Ceriodaphnia > Ceriodaphnia dubia. Next base: position 4,801,598 of record JAKUCG020000139.1, on the reverse strand, counting down.
CAATTATTCTTTTGACAACCAATTATTTATTTTTCTTAGTTTTTTTTATTAATAACTTTAAAAAAAATTTTAAATTACCGTAACTACAAATAAAGGAAACACAAAAAAATAAAATTATACAAACTAAACTCTCCGTGTGACAAAAGTAAAACAAAAACAATTAAATTCTTATTTGCCCCCGAATGCCCCTTTACACACATGATTCACATTTAAAAGCCCGAAGAGTCCCCACACAATAAAAATAAGGTCACACCTATTGTACCTCAGGGCGTGAGGTGCTCCAAGGGCCGAGATTTGCTATTGCACCTCACGCGGGGTTGCAAATCCGGACCCCGTCTACGCCCGCTACGTGAGGTACTCCAAGGGCAGAATTTTTCTATTTCACCTCACGGACAGAACTCGTCTGTCGAATGGTCGCCGATTCACCAAATTGTTATGTTCCTAACGTTTTGTAATGGTTGTAAAATCACCTTTCTTCTGCAGGATAATCTACTCAGTGTTCCTTCCGTATGTTTCTATTTAACCACTAATTTTAACAATTATCTTACTGTCATCCTATTTCTCTGGACAGAAAAACCTACCTCGTGGAAAGCTTTGATATTTTACACTTTACTGTGTGCATTGGAAATGTGCTTTGTGAAAATTTTCAATGTGCGTATTATTTCAATGCTGGTTCATAATGTTTACTGAAAGTTATGATATTTCCTTGTGTTCCACAGGGATACCACAGTTTGCAGGTACGCAACAACACCAACTTCAGAAGGACTCAGCAGCATCAACCAACAGCTAACGAGCTGTCTTCAGTTTATAATTTCCTGTGTTACCACACTTGATGCCCTTCTCATTGGTGCGATGAATTAAGATTTAAAAGGATCCGTAAAGCACACATGTGTTGGTCACTTGCTAAGCAATGAGACTAAGTTGGTATAGAAAGGTATGTAAGGAATTATGTGTCTTGTGAGTTCGTTGTACTAGGATTTGGTTTAAACTTAGAGGCCCTAATAAAATAGTGTTAACCTGTAAGTGGTCGCGTTAATCCATTTTATATTTACGCCTATCAATATTGTAAGTTATTACTAACTATGTTGTTATTTATCATAGTCTTGCAACCAGCAGTGGGTACGGCAAACGTGCACCGTCCAGCAGCAGCAAGACGGGCACCTACACAATCGGAAAGGACAGTCCGCCACCCGACGATCAAACGAGACGCGATATTGACCGCGTTTTTGGCCTCTTGCATTCTGGCACCCTCTCGAAACAATCGGACACATCCGGTAATCGGTGGAGTCGATTGATAACAGCAATCGCTAGACCCTGCAATGGATTCGTGAATGGGCCGCGCAAGTTGCAAAGCAATAGGAAGCTCCATTGTCTCATCTTGTGAACATCCCAGCCGAACCGGCTAACATAGCCAAACCCCCATCGCATCCCTGTCCACCTCCGCCAAAACTGCCAACGGCTCAACGACTTCGGCGGCGTCTGCCCAGGGTCCCGCCTGGTGATAGTAATGGGAGTTCCCGTTCTCGCTCCTTGCCTCGTCCAAGTGACATGTCCGATCCGACCGAGTTTTTGTTACGTGATACGGAATCGATTATGTCAGTACATGGAGGTGAGATATTAATCCATTCATCGGCTTATAGCTTACTCTTAATGGGATTACTGATGACGCTGGCTTATTCATGCTCGAAATATGATGTAGGCTCGTGTTGATTGCCGCAGTAGTATCGAGTAAGATGCCGAGACTCGCAGCAGCAGCAGCTATCGACAGTCCGTCCATTCTTCCGTCGTCCCAGCTTAATTAGAAAACAGTGTTCCTTTTCAGAACCCTCAGAATTTCGGGACTCCGTACTCACTACAATCTTATTACAATTGACTCACCGAATAGAATGCTAGGTCGAGGATTAAATAAACACTTGTAGATAATTTGGGTTTGCTCAGTGCTTTTATTTCTATTACTGCCTTTGGAATCTTAACTCGTAAGTCACAAGAGCAAAAGTCCCCGAGCGTCTGCTTCTACCAACGTCCAGTGTCGCCAGCTCGTTCTTGCGGGTTTTGATCCGCAACATGGTCCACCTCCTGCGTGACGGAAACCGCTAGTCCCTTTTCCTTTCCGCTCCGTTCTTCTCCGTTTTGTCACTAGTTCCTTCTACAGGATTAAGTAGGCACAATTTCACCACTGGTCGCCGGTATTCTCCATTTTCGGTCTTCACTATGGCCACACGTACGGTCTGCTTTCTTCCCCTTTTTGCCTTCTCCGCCAGCACCTTCGTGATTTGACCGGTTGGCCACAAGCCGCGCGGGTTCTTCTCGTCGACGATCAGCACTGTGTCACCGACTGCTGCGTTCCGTTGCCCCTTGGTCCACTTTGTTCTCTCGATTAGCGAAGGGACGTATTCTCGTAACCATCTTTTCCAGAACTGTTGGGCCAATTCCTGAGCACGAAGCCATCGCCGACGCGACAATCCGCCTGTGTCGTCGAAGAGTCCTGGTGGGATGTGAGGGTGTGGCCGGCCAAGAAGAAAGTGGTTTGGGGTTAAAGGACCCTTGTTTGCCGGGTGCCAACGCAAGTGGGTCAGCGGCCGGGCATTCAGCATTGAGTCCACCTCCCTCAGAACGGTGTTAAGCACTTCGTCACGCACCGTTTGCGTCCCCAGCACGACTCTGAGCGCTGTCTTGGCGGACCGCACTAGTCTCTCCCAAATACCACCAAAATGTGGGGCCGAAGGAGGATTAAAGTGCCATTTCACCCTAATTTCTGCCAGTCTGTCAAAGATTTTTCCTTCCTTCTCCATACTAAGCAAAGCTTCTCTTAGTTCCCGTTCACCGGCCACCAGATTCGTACCATTGTCACTAAAAACTTCCTTCGGGTGCCCACGAATACTGACGAATCTTCGAAATGCCATTAGAAAGGAGTCTGCGTCCAGCTGTACGGTTACTTCGTTATGTACAGCACGGGTCACCAAGCAGGTGAACAGGCAGACATACCTTTTCTCCTGCCGTCTCCCAACCACTACATTCAGTGGGCCAAAGTAGTCCACTCCGGTATGAGTAAATGGCGGTAGATCAGGTGTAAGGCGAGCCGCTGGCAATGAAGCCATGAAGGGTTGCATGGGCTTAGTGAGTCTTCTTTTGCAGTCCATACATTTCCGTACCTCGTCGTGCACCGCTCTGCCGCCTCGAATAATCCAGAATCTAGCTTGCACTTCATAGAGAGTCCGATGAATCTGGGAGTGTAAACATCTTTCGTGTGCGTCTTTGATAACGAGGCTCGTAAAGGGATGGGTTGTGGGCAGTAACATAGGGTGGATTGAGTCTTCCGGAAGTGGCGCCTCTTCCAGTCTTCCTCCTACTCGTAACAACCCGCGCTCGTCCAGAAATGGCGAGAGCTTGAGCACTCGCGAACCGCGATGAACAGCACCATTCTTCTGCAGCGAGTCGATTTCTTCTTGGAAGTAACATCCTTGAACTCTTTTGACACATTTCTCCATAGCCAGACGCAACTGTTCCACACTAACGGGATCGGAGTCTTGTTCCAACGCTGCGACAGCGCGTTCTAGTATGGTCAAGCTCGGCGAAGTTGAAATTAAACGATCAATTTCTGTTTCCTCTTCAGTCAACACTCCCACGAACAAGGGAAAAATTTCTTCCAACCCCTCAGCCTCTGGTAATGTTTCCCCTCCACTTGGCCACAACGTCTCGCACAGTTTCAAAAATTTGGGCCCATGAAACCAACGGTGGTCGATGCTAATTTCCGTCCCGTTGACGCCACGGCTCCCGTCGTCCGCTGGATTTAACTCTCCGGGAACGTGTCGCCACTGAGTCGGGGAAGAGTCTTCTAGTATTTCCTCCCTCCTGCAAGCGACGAACGTGCTGTACAACGTAGCTTCTGATTTGAGCCAATAAAGGACGGTGCTGGAATCTGTCCACCACGTAGTATTAAGGATGTCCAATTTAAGCGCCCGTCTCGTTCGAATTCCCAGACGGTATCCAAGAACGGCGCCCATCAGCTCCAGTCTAGGAATCGTTTGTTGCTTCACTGGTGCCACCTTCGCTCGCGCAGTTACCAGACTTACTGATACCGATGTCCCGTACTGTGCTCTTAGATACACAATTGCTGCATAACCCCTAGTCGAGGCGTCGCAGAAAATGTGTAGTTGGTACGTAGTAAGATCTGGAGTGAAGCATGTAGGGCGCAAGCACCTGGGGATGTGCAGAGTTTTCAAGTTCTTAAGGCCATCGGTGAAGGCGTACCATCGCTCCATGAATATCGTGGGTAGTGTGTCGTCCCATCCGATTTTCTCAACTCTCTCACCGACCCGATCTCTTCCGTATCTCCAGATGTCTTGTAAAAGTATTTTGGCTACCAATGTAACGCACGAAACGAAACCCATTGGATCGAAGACGCTGGAAACACAGGCCAGGATCCCTCTTTTGGTATTTTTGTGACTTGCGTTGCTGAAGGAGAACGAGAAAGTATCGGGCTCTCCGTGCCATAGGAGTCCAAGCGTCCTTTCTACAGGAAGGTCGTCCAAATCCACGTTCAGCTGGGGGTTCGCTCTTTTCTCTGGTTGAAAAGACTGCCATATTTCTCGCGATGACGTCATGAGATGTGTTAAAACAAATCCTCCTTTCTTCAACAACTCACACATTCGATGGCAGCAATTAATCGCGGTCTCGGCGTCGTCGAACGAATCAAGGTAATTGTCTACATAGAAGTTTTCGGTGACTTTGTGAGCGATATCACTAAATTCTTTGTTGTCCTCCGCGGTCCGTCGTAGCACGTAAGTGCATGACGTGGGTGAGGAAGACGCGCCAAAAATTTCTACCATCATCTGGTATGCAATCGGTGGTCCTGCATCTCCTGGACGTCGCCCCAGGAAACGGAACGCTGCTTGGTCCTCTTCTCTCACTAGTGTACCTCTTGGCGAATTCTTTGTCTGCACGGAATCTGCTTTCGGTCGCGTAGAGTCGTTTTAGAGCGCTGGAAAAATTGTTTGGCAGTTTTACTTCTTTAGATTTCCAGGGTAGCCCAATTTCGTACCGCCCACCAATGTTTCGGATTGTCCGTCTAAGGGTGTCGATAGCCAATTCTTCCTCCTCCGTATAACGGGTTCTGCTTTTCTCGACCGTGGATCCGAGCGACTCGAATTGCCAAAACTGTTCTATTACGCTGCTTTCATCCTCGACTATACCGAACACTGCATGACAATGGAACTGTGGTCGTTTGTTGAGGCTCGCGGGGATCTCGCCCATCACGGTCCACCCAAAGGGTGTCAACACCGCATATGGACCATTGTCTTTAGGTGCTCTCACATCGAGCTGCTGTAACGCTCCAACAACGTTCACGCCAATGAAGATTCCTACTTGACGTGAGTCGAAGGTGTTCAGAGGCAAATCGGCTAGATGTCTCCAGCGTAGCTTTTCTTTCGACCAATCAACGTATCTATCTGCTACTTTCAGGAACGGGACCACCATCATCTTCGGTACTGTGAACGATGTGGTTGACGAGCAAGATGAAATCTTACAGCTTGATAGGCGAATAAGTAGGGTGGGATCTTTCCCGTGAAAGGTTCCTAGACGAATGCTTCTGGTTGGTCCTTCGAGCTTCAGTCCTTCCGCCAACTCTTGAGTTATCAATGACACCTCACAACCAGTGTCGAGCAGCGCTGTAGTTTCTATTCTGGTGCATCCGTTTTGTACCACGACCCGTACGAATGGAGATGTCGTTATTGTGTAGTCTTTGGCTCCGAGGCTAGCCGTCGATACAGCCGGATCTAGTCACGACCTATCTCCTGTCCGTCGTCCAGTACTAGCCACCGGGGCTGCTCCGTGCAGAAGTGTGTGATGCTTCCCGTTACATCCAGTCACTCCACATTTTTGGTCCTCCTTCTTGCATTCCTTGCTGTTGTGCTTCCGTCCGAGGCAGCGGAAACAATTACGAAGGTCGTATATCTTTTGGGCTCTCTCAGTGGGTGTCAAGCTAATAAATGTGGGGCACCAAGTCAAGCGATGCCACGGCTCTCTGTCGCACACGCCACATTTGTCTGACGCCGATGGTTCTTCTACGGTGTTGACGGTTGGAAAAAGAAGTCTTTGCTTTAGAGTTCCCTGGATGTGGTTTGGTTTTTGGCCTGGCGCAGGGTTATTTCTTCCTCCAAATAGTACCGGACGAACGTTCTTGGTGCTCATGACCTCCTCCTCCAACCAAAGGTCGAGGTGTCGTAGTGTAGGAATGTTGGGTAGCAGTCGGTTTACGTGCCTTCCCCATCGAGCTACCATTTGTTCGGGTAGTTTGCCTAAGATGCCTTCTAGTGCAACACTCGAGTCCAACTCGTGTCCGTAACCCGCCGACTCTAATGTTGAAACGGCTCCGTGAAGTTGGGTAGAGAAGGATTCAATCGTCTCTCCACGAACCGGCGGTAGATCCATCAGCCCTTGAATGTACGTCCTAACTACTAAATGAGGATGTCCGTACTTGCGTCGTAACTCTTGGAGTGCGTTTCTATACGCCATTGGAGAAGTCAATATTTGGCTCATACCGCCACGCAGCTTGTTATCCAGCATCGAGTGAAGCAATGACAGCCGATGAGCATCGGATGAAAACATGTCGTGAACCATGTTCTTAAAGTTCTGAATAAACATGGGCCATTCACGTGGATCTCCTCCGAAAGGCTTCAAGTTGGGCAGCATTGCCATCGTGACTAACGTCTGGTTTTCTCTTCCTGGAGTGATATCTTGGAAGGGTTCGTATATCCAGCCGTCCACCACTTTGCTAGTAACTGCGGTTCCCAGTGTCGAGGGGTCGATATATGATCTTGACGTCGACTGATTTCCGTTTGGGTCTCTTATGGGCGTAGATGAAAATGGATTCCTGCTTCTGGCCTCGGCGAGACGATTCTCTAATTCCTGTTGTTCTCTTAACGCCCTGCGGCGAATATCCTCGACACGCCGTGCTTCTTGAAGTTGCGAGTCTTCTAATTCCGCATCTAACTTCCTTTTCCGGGCGCGCAGTTGGCTTTCGATCGCGGCGGCTTCATCCGTAGGATCAGGAAAGTTGAATTGGGCTCGATTTCGAGTTGTAGGTGGATCTCGGCTTGACGTTTGATTTTGGGTGGAATCCTCCGCTGACTGAGTTGTAGTCTGCATGTCGTCTTCCCCGACGTGGTTGTCGATAAAATTCGCCCACTTAAGCCAATAGACGTCTAGATCGCTGGCCCATTTCTCGGCCTTAGCTAGGTCCTCCCCGCTTGGTTCAGCCTGGTTCACGTAGTTGCTGTGATGCTTAAGGCACTCGTCCACCAACTCTGAGAGGTTGGCCCTGTGAGCAAGGAGTACGGTGCGTGATCCTTTGGAATCGATGTGCTTCTTTATCACCGTTTGGAGTTTCGTAAGGCGGGTTCTTGCGTTCTTTCTCAATCTTTTGTGATCGTCGGCCGACAAGCGTGCCTCTTCCTCCTCTGAAGTGTTTTCAACCTCAGGATCGGCCGTGTTAGTCGCCATATTGGTTTATGGTCTGTAATTGAGTACGAAACGATTTAGCCTTAAGGCCCAAACGAAACTTTATATACGAATTACCGAAAGAATTATTTCTCCTTTACGCGAATCGAAAATTTATGATCGTATTGGTTCAATCGAAAGAAGTATTTCTCCTTCACGCGAATCGACAACCTTTATGATCGTCCTGGTTCAATCTGAAATGTAGTACGAACGATTTAGCCTTAAGGCCTGAGCGAAACTTAGTATACGAATTACCGAAAGAATTACTTCTTCTGCACACGAGCTTACAACTTTTATGAACGTCCTTGTCCAATCAAGCCTGTTGAAACTCTAGGAGTAGAACATATTTTATCAATTTGTCGAACGAGGCGTTATTGAGTCAGTTACCTAAGTATTTCAGGTTGTCACTTGACAAGTTCACTCTTAGTGTGTACGAACATGGACCTCTGTCAATCGAGTATCAACAATTGTTGATTCTTTGGCCTGTGCCTGAACGAATACAAGGGTTAGTAGTGACTCAGTCATTGCAAATTTGTCGACAATATTACCAGAGTCCTGTGACTAGGCAAAAGGTGCTGGACTTATCTTTGACAAGAATCGAAGCCAAGTGGCTAAACCTTCTAGAAGAAACATTAGTTTATTAATATACATTTACAGGCTAACACGTGTCCCGGGTTTCGGCACCAAAATGTTCCTTTTCAGAACCCTCAGAATTTCGGGACTCCGTACTCACTACAATCTTATTACAATTGACTCACCGAATAGAATGCTAGGTCGAGGATTAAATAAACACTTGTAGATAATTTGGGTTTGCTCAGTGCTTTTATTTCTATTACTGCCTTTGGAATCTTAACTCGTAAGTCACAAGAGCAAAAGTCCCCGAGCGTCTGCTTCTACCAACGTCCAGTGTCGCCAGCTCGTTCTTGCGGGTTTTGATCCGCAACAAACAGTATTGGTATTTTTTGACTCTGTCACGTTCTCGACGACTCCTTCTCCTTTCTCACTGTCAACAGCAAACAATTCGACAGCTGCTGCCATAAGCACTTCGACCAGCAACCACGAATTCAAAACGAATTGCATGTTGACGACGCCAAGAGCCTTCACCCTGATAGCAGTCTGAGCGATTTCACTTCCGGAGAGACTAATTCACGCTCGTAACATGTCCACGGAGATCACAAGACACTGGTGAGAGAAAACTGACTAATTTGCGTGTTGTTCCATTTTTCATTCATCAGACAGTCATTTGAATTTTTACAGAATGTGCCAGCTGTACTTTACAACCGAGCCCCCAGCTAGACTCGGATTGGAGCTTGGACGTGGAGCAGAGCGACCAGAACGTCACCGCCCCAATGATTCACCTTTACGTGGCCCCAGTCCCCAAGTGCCGGCCTCTCCATCAACCCCATTCTAGCCCGGAAGTTGACATAGCCTATAATAGTAGCTAATCAAGTCCTAACTAAAGTTTACATTTGCACATATCACATATCTATCTTGTTTCTTCAAACTCGGGGAAATCTTCTACACACTCATCGTGGAACCATTCAAAACATCCTTCGCATTCTCCCATCTCACTGCCTCCCACCAAGTACGATGCTCTTCTACAAATGCAATAAATCGGCTCTTTGACCATCGTCTCCCGGATACCTTCGTTATCAGCGCTGATTTTTGAGGGGAATGGGGTAAGGCGTTCGGTTTTGATTTGATTTGAAGAACTTTTTTTCCCGTGGCCTGAGGAAAATTTATGTGCTGGCCCAGCGTGACGCAGTTCAACCCACCAATTTCAGGGAATTGGTGCTGTAGGATCAGCATCATCTTCTTGATGTAGCCGGAGCACAGCTTGTTGTTTCTGGTAAGTGGATCGACTTTTCGAGGAAGAGCATTGGACGGTTGCCCTGCTGAAGTAGGGTAGATACCCTTTCCTTAAGTGAAAGAAAGTTAATCAGCATCTTTTTTATGATTTCGATCATTTGATAGGAAAAAATTATCTACCTCGACAATTGAAGTCTCCTCTAATGCTGAATCGACAGAAATTGCAGATGGAGGCGCAGACGATATTTGTATCACAGGAAAAATGTCTTTTTCTGTGACAGGAAATTTTTCCATTGCGGAATCCACAAGGATTGAAGTTTGCTACTCAGGCGACTCATGTGTCACAGGACAAACTTCCTCTTCTGTGATCGGACATAGTTCGATCTCAAGGAAGACTGTGCTAGAAGTTGGGGACGAAGTCAGAGCAGTTTGATTGGCATTGGCACCCATCTCCATATTCAGCATCTCTTCCTCTTCTGCCAGCATGTCGTTCACAACAAAGCCAACAGAGTCATTCCCCTGATAACAGTATTGTTAAATATTACTTCTGTATCAAGTATCACAAGACATGGACAAAAATTTGGGTATTACTTGGTGTTTTGCTTGTTTTCTTTCCCGGGCAGTCGCGTTTTTGGCCCATTTCCTCTTTTTGTTTCGTTCGTGGTAAGCCTTAAATAGGCTTTTGTCCTTTCCCTTAGGTCTGCCTCTTTTCTTCACAACGCGCTTAAGGTGAAAATTATGCCAATGATGGCGGGGCTTGACTGGCGAGCGGTCCTTTAGGTCAACGAGGATCTTTGAGTCATCGAGGTTGACTCTACCGTCGATTGGAGGGCAATGCGCTTTCGCAACTTCCTCTAAGAAAGGTATAACGACTTTAGGTCAAGTTATTTGTTTTGTGTGAAAAGTTTTTTTGTAATGACAAAAGTGTCAAATTGAATTTATGAAACCAATGAGCTTGTTTATTAAAAAATTTAAACTATGGATTTAAAAAAAATTTACAGTTCCTCCGCTTTGCGTATCGAACTGGCTTATCTTTATTGATTAGATCATGGATATTAAGGAAAAGCTGGAGCTTGTCTTGGAAATCAGACGCAGCCCAGCCAGCAAGAATAAAGGCCCTTTATTCCCTCTTGGTTTACCAAGGGGATCTAGACCCCCTTTATTTCCCTTCCCCTTTTCTGAGTTGCTATCGTTTCCCCCTTCTACCTCCTAAACGGCATTTTAGTTTTGATGCTGCCAACCCAGTAATTAGCGTCTCGTGGCTCTACTAATTGTCATGTAAAATTTTATATTTAATATTTTCGGGAACACCGTACAACTTCGTGTTTTCCCAAAAAAATGGGCGGAACTTCTCTCCACATTATACAGATCCCCTCACTTTCCAACGCTCGCCAGCTGATAGTTATTGCTATACTAGCGCCACCAATATTTACTACAGCTTAAAAGCTATTGCCAACCAGTTTACAGTACGCCTTTCTTCAATATACCCCTGTTGCCAATCTATATACTGCACTTCTCACTATTCTCACCCCGCTATCCTACTAGAATTTTTCCCACTTTCCATTCTTACATATAATTTCTTCACTCCCACTTCATTTATTTACGTCATTGGGCGGTTGGGCCCAATTTATACCACATTCTCCAAAACCTAGCACCAACAAACCAACTGTATAAGAAATACCCAACCGAAAAGCTACACCATTCCTATAAAACCTTCATTATACAACGCTTTACAAATACCTAGGCCTTCATTTACCATACGTTTCCCATTGTAAACCAAGAGGGACCCGCCGCGCAGCGGCGCCTTGGGAAAATGTTGGACCAAGAAAATTTTCTTGGTAAATTATTGGTCCAACAGAGGACCAAGAAGTAATGTTTACTGGGAGTCATTCCGTTTAGAGTGTCGGCCATCTTCTTAAACAAACTCAGTGCTAAATTGTAATGCTCTCTGGCAGTTACCGGCCGTCTAATCCTCTTCGTTTTGACGACAGCAGTAGGTGGTGAGATGTTGGTTCTAGCTGCCACTCCATCCTGCATTAATCAGAATGATGTGCATTTTATTTTTTATAAAGGTTATTGATGTCATTACCTCTGTGCATCCGCCAAGCCAATGGTCTGAGTAGACTCCGGTTGGAATCTCTTTATTTTCCTTTGACAGGAAAAAAAGAATATGGCGGCAAGGAAAAAGTTGTTTGCAGAAAAAAGAGCATTGGGAGCAATCGCTTTTCATCAAGTAAGTCTCGTCTCTTGACTTGATGCTGTATTCGTCGTTCTCTAAGATGTAGTCGTAGTTTTTTTTCTTCTTCTCGATGATTGCAAGCTGTTCCTCGATGTGATTCCAAGCGAATGCTGAAATACATTTCTTGAAATTCAGGTGCAGAGGATTGATTTCGTCGTTCTTCCTGAATCGAAGTTCTTTGATTCTCTGTTTAGGTCGTCGTTTGGTAAGCCTATCTTTTATGTTGTCTAACAATAGTCGAAAGATGGAATCGAGGCGTTTTATTTTCTGGAATACTTTCTTGATGGTGTGATGAAATCTGTTAAGAAAATAAATTTATCAAAATTATTATCAATGAATTACTAACATAATTTAAACGTTAAATTCACCTCTTTAGTCGGTTTGTGGTCTCATTCCCGAAAGTTGGTAGGTGACGACGGCCAAGGTTCGTCCACTTCGACTCGATGTTAAACCATCTGTCACGGAAGTAAGTAGCAAGACTACCCTCTCCCTCGCCTGAAAAAAGTTCCCTATTGTCAATCTTGTTCAAAATTTGTAAACCCTGTACGATTACCTTGTGATAGGAGGAGGGTTTTTTCAATTTCGAGATCGACAGGAGTCTCTGCAAACATAGCGTTTCGAAAATGTTCGCGAATGTCATGACTTTTGTGACGCTAACGTCATTGTTCTATTATAATGTCCAATATAATTTGGAAATTACTTTATTTCTAAGGTAGCTAAAAATCTTACCTCGCTAAATATTAGAAGAAATTTAGAAATATCTTTCATCGTTTCAGACCGTGTAAAATACTGAGCCACAGGCTGGCTCTCCCCATTGTTGTCTTCGCATAGTAAATGGTACAGCGGAAAGCCAAGATTTGTGATCCCGTAGGTCCCATCCATTTCAACAAACGTTCCATACTTAAGGTAGACCTTACGCTGTAACTCGGTTTGAAAGTAGATTCCACAGACCTCTTCTTCGTCGTTGTGGACCACCTGTACCACATTCTTAGACTTCCCTCCTTCCTCTTCTTTCTCGTCGTCCAGTTCCTTTAAAACCAAAACTGTTTTAACCCACTCATCTACATCGTTGCCCGTTAATTTTTGTTTTAGATTGATGACATCTTTAGTAAGCAGGTGCGGGATGTATCTCTTCTAGAGGAGGCCACGTAGACGTGTTGATTGGGCCCCAACGTTCAGCGCGTCTTCGGCGAATTGTAGAGCTTCATCAGGCATGTGACTAAAGAATGAGAAGGTAAAGTTTATTAAAGTTTATTAAAATATATCCAAGTGTGACGAAAAAAAAAACTCAAACTACTTTTTCCGTGCGTAGGTTACCTTGTGCTCGGCGGATACTGGGTGATTTTTGTGCTCCAGCACGGACTTCGCAACGACGAACTTCTGAAGATCATTGTTGAAAGTGAAATTAATTTCGACTGGGCAACTGCATGCCATGATGTTTTTATTTGGCCGCACTTCCTTCGTCTCCCGGACTCTGCTTCCCTTGTTTGAGTGAGGGCATATGTATTGCGCCCTGTAGAACTCAAACTTGGGATCGAGCTTGGTCTTCACCTGCACAGATAATAAATCAATTACGGCTTCACACAAAATAGAACAATTTGGCACACGCATCTTTGCGATTGTTGTAGGACTTAATCGAATGGGTGATGTTTCGGCGCAGATAAACATTATCTTCATCTGCAATCTTCTTGATACAAGCCAAAATGTGGTTAAGACAATCAAAGGTTTTACCCTTCACCATAGACTCGAAGAGCGACATTCTCTTACGAAGGTGCGAACTATATTGAAGTAAAAAAAATTTTTCAACTCCTTCCTCCGGCCGGTTCCAGCTAAGCCAAAAACTCCAAAAAGGACCTCATCCACGCAGTTAAAAAAATCGCCCAAGAGGAACAAAGCCAACTACCCGATGCCGTTGTATCTTAATGGCTTTTTTAGGTGCTGTTTCTGTTCGGATTCCGTTTTGTGGGAGGTATCCAAAAATGGTAAATTGTGGTTCAAATGTGGTAGTTGCAAATACTTTGTAAATGGTTACACGCTAATCCCAGAACTGCAACCACTAGTTGCCACTTGTCTCAACGTTTTGAAATGTTTCAATGTGTGAATCTTGGGTTCTCACACCTATATTTTCTACTGTCGTCTGTTTTTGTCTGTCGTCTGGAGCTATCTTTGCAGTTATACAACGAAATGGAATTTCAGGGAAGAAGAAGAAAAAAAGGGAAAAGAGGACCAAAAAGTTTGTTATGGCTTTACGTGGGTACTGGGTAGTTTACCGTGGTTTCTTCGCAATCCAGAAACTTGTAAATTCAAATGTCGATTTCTGGTACACGCGTTTGTACTTTCCCGCATTGACTATTGCAACGCCACCTTTGCTGGACTACCGTCCACACTACTTGACCGAATGCAGAAGGTGATCAACGCTGCTGCCAGGCTGGTCCTTCGCCCACGTCGGAGGGAACACATGAAGCGGTACTTGAAATACTTGAGATGGCTTCCCATTCCTCAAAGAATCGACTTCAAGCTTGCGGTTCATGCTTATCGTTGCATCTGCCGATGTGAAGATCGTCCACTTCCTGTTGGCTGCTCGAACTGTTCTGCACATCTCTACCTTTCTTCTCGTCTTAGCTATCACATCCCAAAGCGAAATCTCAGGTCTGCCACAGCCCGAACCCTGATTGTACCACCCTTCCGGACGATATCTCATGGAGACCAAGCCTTCTCCCGCTCATGCTCCCTTGTTTGGAACTCCCTCCCATCCACAGTTACCTCCTCGCCCAAAATTTATGTTTTCCGCTCTCGCCTCAGGACCCACTTGCTAGAACTAAGCTATCCAAAGTGATTTTATTGAACATTTTTATGAGACAGTAACAAATTCCAGCGTCATTTAATCTAATCTTTCGATATGTCAAATGTGCAGTAAAAATTTAATAAATAAATACATTTCCAGGCCTGTCTTTAGAGATGCAGGTGGTTTGCGACTAAGAAGTGGCCAATTTGCTTTTTAAGAGGCGATTATAGAGATAACGGACGGCTCAGATGGCTTTATTGGCTCGTTTTTTGTAATCTCTCAGAAATCGCGAGGTGTTCGTCCCATCGTAAACTTAAAGGGGTTGAATAGATTCGTTCGTTTCGAACATCTTAAGATGGAAGATCTTCAAACCATTAAGGCCTTGGTCAGGAAAGGAGGATTGGGTGGTCAAGTTAGACTTCAAGGACGCTATTTGACTCTTGTTATATACCCGGCCCGTCAAAAATTTCTCCGTTTTGCGTGGAAGAATAGTTTTTCAATATTTATGCCTACCCTTTGGTCTTGGTTCGGCCCCGCGCCTTTTTACCAGGATTTTGAGGGTGGTGGTAGCCTTTTTTAGAGAAAGGGGTTTGAGAATAATTAGCCATCTAGATGATATTCTCTTTTAAATGAAGATAGAGAAAAACTCCTTAACTGTGCCATTTTTGTTATGAAAGAGCTAGGTTTTCTTATTAACTGGGCAAAGTCCGTAATATTCCCATGCAAGTCTCTGGAATACCTGTGGTTGTTGATTCCCTAGTAATGAACTATTCTATTACGTTTGACAAAGTTTCTAAGATAAATTCTGTTTGCTCCAAAGCATCTTTAAAACCAATAGTTTCTTTGAAAGATCTTGCATCGATTTTGGGCAATCTTGTATAGGTAATTTATTCACTTTCCTTTACGCAGGCCCACTATAGATCGCTCCAAAAAAATTTCATTAGAAAATCAAAGATTCAGGAAGGGGA
The DNA here is from genome assembly GCA_022539655.2 of Ceriodaphnia dubia. Lineage (NCBI taxonomy): Eukaryota > Metazoa > Arthropoda > Branchiopoda > Diplostraca > Daphniidae > Ceriodaphnia > Ceriodaphnia dubia. The sequence goes on along the minus strand of JAKUCG020000139.1, from coordinate 4,786,300 downwards.
TTTGACTGTCCTGTGCTGGCACTCGGATCGAGGGCGCCAGGATCTGTTGCTGTGGATCTCTTCCTTAGAAAGTATAAATGGGAAGATATTCGTTTTGAGTGACCCAGAAATCATCATTTATTTCGACGAATCACTTAAATGATGCTCAAATGGTGTTACAGCAAGGGGGCCTTGGACCACGGTGGACCAGATGCGCCATATCAATGAGTTGAGCGCCATATCAATGAGTTGGAGTTGGTGGGGCGTTTTTTGCCATCCAGTGTTTAGCCAGAGATTCGTCAAAAATTTGTATTTCTCGTCATTTCTAGGCTATTTCTGGCTGGTGCGAGGCTAGAGACAACTCGTTGGAAGCCGTCTACCTACCAGGGAAATACAATACGGTGACAGATAAGGAATCAAGATCGGAATTCGATTCTAGTGATTGAAAACTGTCTCCGAAAATTACCGAAAGGATTTTGGCATATTGGCCCATGGAAATAGCAGGGTGTCGAATGCTGCAGGGTTACTCTTTGATTTTCATTCCATTTCACTGCAGCAAATGCCGGGTCTTGGAATAGGTTTTTCTTCACTGCAAACGAATGGTTAACATCCAGTCTGGTGTTTATTCTATGAATAGGCATAAAAATGGGGTGGCTTCGAATCATTTTTCGTTTGAATACCCTATCCCCAACCACAGGAAAAATGGAGCAAAATTTTTTTTCGATTCTATTCCTATGTCTATTCGCTGCAACAAAACTTGAAGGCCGTAGGGCCAATTTACCTGCAGCAAATATCTTCAAAGGGTTGTAGCATGACCTAAGGTATTCCCTGCAGGGAGAATGAAAAAAGTTTCTGCAGTATTCGACACCCTGGGATATAGACATGTTTTCTAGTGCATGGAACACTCGGTTACCAGTTTTCGCCACCTGCCTCTCTCCCGCCTAGTCCCTCGCGCCCGTTTTAAATCATACGGCGAAATATCGTTTTATTTTCTTGGTCCTACGTTTCTTAACTCTCTCCCACCAACCATCACTGGTTTGATTAGCCTCAGCTCTTTTAAGGTGAAACTCAAGACTCACCTCCTCCGTACCACGTTTTCCTTTTTTTAACCAATGACTGTACTTTCAGCGTCATTTGTAGCATGTTTGCATGATAAGTGAGCTATATAAATAAATTTACGTACATACATACATACCTGGAAGCCACAGCCCGGGTGCGTTGGGTTCCTTTTCCTTATTTTGAGGGATAGAGCGGGTTACCTTTCCCCCTTTTTCACTTACTGCCCGTTGCATGGCTAAAATAACACGCGAGAAGACTTTAGTGGTCTTCGTTTGTCCGATTTGCCCTAGTCAACCATGGTTCCCCCCTTTTATTATAATTGTCGTGCGACATTCCGAGGATTCTTCCGCCCAGCCCACGTCTTTCGACGTCCCCAATTGGCGTGGCAGCCCCTGTCAGACAGTATTGCTGTCCGCCTGTGTGTGTGTGTATGCTGGCAGCCTGGAGACTATCAGGCGATCTCTGCTTGCGAAAGGCGTGCCGTCAGCGGGGGTCGACTTACTCATGGCCGACTCGCGTCCGGCCTCGAACGCTGCTTAGTACTTACGGGTCAGCCTGGCTTAACTGGTGTGATTGTTGTATGGGAAAACGTATCAATCCTATTTCAAATGATTAGATTCCAATCCTTGGGTTTCTTTAATTCCTGCATTCATCGGATAAGTCGTACAGGTCTGTTAATATCCACCGCTAGATGCTTTCTATGACGTTAGATCCCCTAGATACCACTCCTATTGGCCAACACCCGTTAGTAATCGTTTACAGAAAGGCTGTTATAACACGAATCCTCAAAAACCAAGATACAACGCAAATCGGAACGTCGAACAAGTTCTAAATTTTATCCCTACACCTCCCTTGTTCATATTTGTCTTAATTGTTGTAATGCAATTTTGGGCTACATACTTTTTTATATCTCTTTTCGGAAGACCTATAGGAAGAAGGGGTATGTGTGCAGGCTCCAACAAAACCTAAGAAAAAGATTCACGCTAACATGGACGTAGTCGCGCCCCTCTCCTACCCGGCGGACTATATTTTTATGTTATCTTTTTTGTTATGGACAAGAAGAATTTGTTGTTTGGTTCGTATGTAGTTTAAAGGATATGAGGTTGTATGGGACGGCGCGTAGAAAAAAAATACTATGAAAGGGGTAGCAAATACAAGGTAAACGGTCTCTTTTCGTTCACTCATGCAATTAAAGTTGCCCTTTAATTGGCAACTGCCAGATAAATGGACCGACATTTTTTATCAAATATTTCTTGCAATCTTCATTAGCCATACCCCCTACGGTAAAATATAGTGTCTGATTTTGTAGACAGTTAGGAGATGAGAGCATGTTACTGGGGGGCTTTTATTCTACTTTTTTTACCCTACCTCTCTTATACCTTAATGACTATAGCTGTTTCATAATCTTATTACGGCCCGATCGACATATGTGTCTATTCGTCTCATTTGACTTAGCAATCGAGGTGGATAGTGATGTAGAAAATGAGGACGTACACGAAGTAACTGTGAGGGCCTGGCAAACGACATGGAAGTACTGTTATTATCACAAACGAGCACTACGTTATCCACAAGTAAAAAAAAAGTAAGTAACTCATTTACAATATTAACATTTAATGTACTTTATCCATTTTCTTCCATGTAATCTGTAGACAGTTTCCGTATATAAATGAGTTTGTATAAATGAGTATTTTATAAAGTTCACTGTCATTTCAAAGAAGAACATGTGACAAAGCATCCAGGAGAAAGAGGAAATCATTCACGAGAGCGTGACAACCATCCACTGGCCCCAGACTGAACAAAAAAATTATTTTGTCTATTTCTTGGCAAAACATATAGCTAGGGGAAAACTAAAATTGTACTTTGTAGAACGTATTTTTCTCTACAAATACAAATTTTTTCATATATGTATCATTGTATCTATTTTAGTTCAGCCGTTATTGAATTTTAAAAAATGCGGAAAAAGCTGGAGGGTCTCAAAAGTGGGGAGAAAACTGGACAAGTGTGGAGGAATGTTAGACATAACTAATAAGCCGGCAATAAAATGGATAAATAGTTTCGAAAAATATCGGGGTAGTAGTCGGTAGTACATTATTCATCGTACTACAGTTGTACTTGAAAAGAAATGTTTAAATCAAAAGTCGATGTTACTAAAAAACAATTTATATCTTGTTAGGGCGGTCTGAAACACAAATGTAAATCCTTGACCCAGAACAGCTTATGCTAGCATTATCTTCTACCATTTGAAGAATGATCTCAAAAATATTACGGTCTCTCATGGTTAGTGCTTCCTCCAATTTTCCTGAAATTAAAAAAATGTACTCAATGATAAATTGTAAAACATATAGCGTCAATTTACAATGAAGCAGTTCTGGATTCTCAAAAGCGGCATTTTGTTAGATCACGTTCTTTCTTATACAAAAAGGATGTTTACCGTGAGTTTTATAATAGAAAAAAACACAGCCAAGAGACCAAATATCACTGCTGAATTTATTCAACTGCAATGGCTCATCATCATCACTATCATCCGAGTCCTAATCATTCATTGGCATTTCCAGTGTTTCTATTAAATGAAATATTTCTGGTGCATTCCAAATTTTTTATAGCTGCTCATATGTATCCATGAATATCAATCCAAATTCATCCATTTTTTGTGCATACAAAACCAGCAATTATAAAGTGTATAGGTTAACTGGTGGAAACCAGAATGTTTTCTGGTCGCAATCCAAAATGAAGGTAGCCTTTGCTGTAGAGATATCGTGTAAAAATAAGAGGAATTCATAATTCTAATGCATTCAATTGGAAATTACCTATGAATAAATACAACACCTTTTGCCATGTCCATGAAGCCTTGAGTGTCCATAAGGCTGTAGTAGGAACATCCAAGCATTTACCTTCACAGCAATCGAATGAATAAAATGCTGCTAGTTCAAAGGCAAATAGCCTGTCAAACGATAGTTATTTAGTAGACATCGAATAATAATTTCATATGTGACGCATTTTGGGGTTTAATAACCTGTTTTCTGAGGAATCTTCAACAGCTAATAATTTAATTACATTTAAATTTCCACTTTCTTGTGAAAGAACTACAAGAGCCTCTTTTTATTCAGTTAATCGTTTCTTCTTTTTTGGAGTTATTTTCTTGCGTCTATAAGGGATTGCAAAAATTTCGCCATTTAATTTGCGGATTGAATAATCTCTTCTTGTACTCGCTGCCACAGTTTCCAGTTATCAACAATTTTAAATTTCTCTCTGAAGGAAACTAACAGCGAAAAAGTTAACATTTTAATGAAAAACATACAAAAGAATTATACTAACTTTGCGGCTTATTCCAAGGGAATACACCAGCTAAGACATCATCATGTGTAACGCAGTGTTTCGATCGAGAATTGATAAAGTTTAGTAGCGCTTTGCTAGTTTTCACTATTGCCAATAAACCACACCGATAGACATCTAGTTTTTCTTCGATATCGGATTCATTTTTCTCTTTATTATGAACATCAGCGGCCGATTCTCTCATGACACGGTCATTCTCGAAAACATCTGTCTTCACTGGAAGGAAATAAGATAAATAGGATAAAACTTTACTATATTGATTAAAGTTACTCACGTACTTTACCGGTACATATTTCGATTTTCTGTTTCAACTGTCTTATAACAGAAGAAACATTACTGAAGTGACTTTGAGCCGCAGCAATTGAAAGTTGTTTAAAAGTTCTAAAGTCTAAAAAATACAGATTTCTTATTACCATAAGGTAGTTCTTTTCGTCGGACAATGGTTTTATGCGCTACTTACTTTCTTAACGATTGACTTCTGTTTTCCACGAACCTATATTATTACAGAAATAATTTGAAATTGTCATTGTTTAATTTATGTTTATTGTATGTGCAAAATAGTGTTAATAATTCGTATTAACCTTCAACAAGTAGCCAAGGGAACAAACCGACTTCAAAATCTTCCATGGTCAAATCTAATCTCAATTTAGAACTCTTTAATCTTGTTAAAGCATTAATTTTTTAAATTAAAGCCAGTGCCCTTTTTCGTACTGAATTTTCCGCTTTTCTGAACTTTTTTCTTACGATGGAAGATGCTTGGAGATGGAAATGAGGAACTTTAGCCTACCATATTCGTAGTTTTATAAAAAGATATCGTATACTTGCAACTTTTTTCACTTTCATTTCCAAATTCTTTATATGCACAAAGCAGTTTTCTAGTTTTGTCTTGGCAGTTGACAATTTTCCTTCGTTGCTTCGCTCCTCCTCTGTGAATAACGATCAGAATTACTCCTTATTGGATTACACAGTAAGATCAAAGATATTACCATAACACTTTTTTGTGATAACTACAACATGATGAATAATATATACGAGTATGACTACGAGTACTGTCATACAACGAGTGATTCTGACCGCTAGATGGACTCGCAATTTGTTTTCGCTGATAGGCGATAGGCGCGTAATGTCGTGTCGTCTGCTATGCTGTTCTGTCTCATTGCAGTCCTGGTTTTGGCCTTTTGGGGAGAGCAGTTACGGCTACGGTGTGGACCTCTGTTTGGTGCTTTCAGACCATGTTGATCTGCTCCACTACAATTTGGGAATAATAATGCGGGATTGAGTGAATGTCCACACACATAGGTGTGAATAAATATAGTGTTTTTTTCTATGGGTATTGTGAACACAATGTATCTGTATATACCTACACATTAGGTAGCCATACCTACGTGACAATCCAACACATTTCTTGTATTTTTCTGGTTTTGATACACAGGTGTTGTGTTTTTTTCCCACTTGCCGAGAGAGATTCTTGTCCCACTTCCTACCTCTGCCTGTTGGTCCTCTAGTTCAGAGTATAATCCTTCTTTGTCTGTAGATATTCTTGTCTCATGTCCAGCCTGCATGTGTGTGTGTGTGTGTCCCGTGTTGGTCTGTGAGGGCTTCTCCCATCACAGGTAGTTTCTCCCTTCTCGTGTTGTGTCTCTCTTCTTTGTCCTAACCTCTCTTTGTTTATTAGATACCGTATTTTGTACTAGCTTGTACAGCACTCACATGTGCTGCCCCTAAATACAGTAGATCGCAGCTAAATGCTTATTTCGTCTTTGGTGTTTCAATCCCAAAACAGGCTTGGCCCTTTTGGGCTCTTCAAAAAAAAATCCATCCCCGTGCAGCGGTTGCGGACGTGGACGTGGCATGACGCAACATTTTTCTCGTCAGGGATACCCTACCGACTCCTCTTCCTCCCCATCGGAGCTTTAAAATTTAACAATTAACAGCAGCGAACCAGGCAAGATGTTTTTGGCCATTGTGAAATGCTTGAAAAAGAGAATAAACAAAAAAAAATTGCTATTGGACGTTTGTCAGACTCCAATATACAAAAAAATAATAATAAAAAAATCCTACTTTATTTCTTGTAGGAAGCTTTGATGTAATCTTTTCGGGAGTTCTCGTGGGATGTGTTCCGAGGCAGATTTACGGAAGATGTACACCACCATGGTGACATCTTCCACGCCATTGGTGGGTTCGAGCGGTGACAGCTTGTCCGCACCAATGGTGTTGATTACTAGTCCAACCGTCTTATCCCTACAATTGTCACACACTTGGGCATAGATTGGCACACCTTTTTTGTCTAAAACATCCACTAAATAGTCAGACGTATCTTGGGTAGCCAATAGATGGGGGAATAGGGAAAAAAGGGGGGCCAGATAGAATGACTTGGAAAAGAAACAAAAAGTACCAAGGAACAATACTTGTTGACTAACATTATTAAGATGGGCTGAGGCCTTAAGGACAAAAAGGACAGGTGATATGAAAAAGGGGAATAGAAAAGGGAAATTGAAATAAATTTGAGAGCATTATTCTTGTGACATGATGACTTCACATGCCACGCCCTTGCTAATTTTTTTCGGAACGTTAGAAAAGATAGAAATTGAAAGTCCAAGTTCATTTCCCAGTACTGAAAAAAAAATTAATTAACATTTGCATAGAAGTTAAAATAATTATTATTTACGATATTCTTGTAGTTCTTCCAGTCCACTGGAAACATCAAACTGTCTTCCATCAGGTGCAATATATTAGACTTTGAAGATCGGGGATCGCCAACTTCGTTTAAGGAGAATCCGTTTCCACCCATACTCCTTTGGGAGCAACAATTAGGAACATCCGCTAACATACGATCCTCATTATGACGCTGAACTTTGCTGGTAGAAGACTTTGGCTGCTTGAAAGAAGCTTCCATGCCAGTTGCTGATTGTTGGCCATACTCCTTTGGGAGCAACAATTCAGGAACATCCGCTAACATACGATCCACATTATGACGCTGAACTTTGCTGGTAGAACACTCTGGCTAACGGAAAGAAGCTTCCATGCCAATTGCTGATTTACGGAAGATGTACACAACCATGGTGACATTTTCCACACCATTGGTGGGTTCGAGCGGTGACAGCTCGTCCGCACCAATGGCGTTGATTACAAGTCCGCTCGTCTTATCCCTACAACTGTCACATACTCGGGTGTAGAGTGGCACACATTTTTCTTCTAAAACATCCACTAAATGATAATTAAATTTACCAAAAATATTTTAAAATAAAATTACCTCTGATTCTGGACTGTATAATATAGATGCAGGGCTGAGACACCGGCTGCAAATATAGGGATCGAAGGTGAAATAAGTGTCCCAAACACCATCTTCGTCCATGTTAGAAAAATCCACTTGTCTAGGTCCAGTGCCAAAAATTTGAATGATGCCTTCGTCATCATTTACGTAAAGGCCACGGAATTTTAGGCAGTCCTTTTTCAACAGAATCAAAAAGTTCGGACACAGCGAACTATTTTCGACCTGAAGAGCGCGCTGTCGTCCAGCCCTATTCACGAAGCCTGGAACAGGCAGTGCTTAATGGCGGTAAGCACAATCGCCCGGTCTAAACAATTTTCGCCCGTTGTGAAAGTTGAGGAAGTCTTGATTTTACCTTCAAATAGTGAGGATATTTGTGGTAAAAAGAGAGGGCGACAAAAACCACAAGTGGGATTTTCGATGTTAAGTATTTTACTTAAAATGGTGAGGACATTTCTTTGTAAAACAACTGAGGGCGAAAATTGTTTAGAAAGTCGGCTAAAACTCAATCGGTCAACTAAGAATACTAAAACATTCTATTGATAAGCCCCTACATAGATCCACAGAAACACCTTAAGTTTTATCACGTAAAGAACCTGCAACAACTAGTGCGATTTCAATTATACGGTTCTACTGATTCTAACTGAATAAACCTAGCAAGAAAACCACGATCGTCAAAGACCCTTCTAAATATTCGAAAAATGTGATCAGTTCTTAGTCATAAGGAAAAGTTAACGTACCAGAAGCATGACTGATACCAAGTCCTAAACCGATAAAAAACGCAAAGGTGCATTTCACTAAGGACTTTGTCACATCTCTCGTCGTGGTTGCATATTGTGATGGAGTGTCGATCTTCAATGTTTTTTTAGTTCCTCAAAAAGATCAATTGCAAAATTTTGACAATTATTAACTGCCGCATTATAATGTAACTTTTGGTATTTCTGGCGACATATATTGACTACTTCCAATAACTGCTTTGGGGAAATTGTACCATAAATGCTTTCAGGTAAAGTCATTCTAACTCTACCAGTAGGATGATCTTGGGTTGCGGGGAATTCTGAAATTATTATTTTAAATGAGCCAAAAGAAATATTTTTGACAACTCCAATGCTTCGTTGTAAAATATTTGTTGTGTCTACTGGTGTTCTTTCAATCTCTGCATCGACAACAATATTATTGCGGCTTTGATCATCTAACCATCTTGTACAAAGAGCGAATTGCCCTATGGCAGTGGGAGCCGTAAGATGTATTCCCTGTAATGGTCTTATTGTGAAGAAAATTTCAACACGTTTTTCCGTTGCATCTTCGGCATAGTAGTTTTCGTTAATGGCCATTGTAAGATTCTGTTGCTATTGTTAGTTTCGTTGTTTGGTAGAATTTTCAAAAATCATGAAGTCCAGACTACAAGTTCAGGAGAGTAACTTCCATTACACGTAAAGTACCAAATCAAACAACTTTCAAATATTTAGCTGTGTATTTAGCTCCTCTAAGAATAGAATACTTCTTATAGACAAAGTTAAGAATATTTCAAACGTTGTTCAAAAATAATTTCGTGGAAAATTTATTTAATGTTAATACAATTTTTATATTTCGACTACACATTATACTTGCGGTCGTAGCACACTTAAATGAATACTCATACTAAGTAAGAAAAGTTTTGCTTTTCATGGGGTATGGAATCCGTTTTGGGTCAAATGAAAAAAAACAGTATATATATTTATTCTTTTGAACTCATATTATAAGTGTTCGCATGGAAATATATATATTTTTCTCAATGAAAGGCGGGGAATAGGGAATACCTGTTTTTCCAGTGGCGTTTTCCTTGGATCATTGCGCGTTATTTCAATTTTTCCAAATCCAGCTATTAACTACTTAGATTTATAAGATCATTTTCAATTTATCAATTTATTTAGTACCAATAAAGCTTAAATCCATTTTTGTAGCGTTAATTTTATGGGTTTATATTTATGCGTTAAGATTTAGGTTATTAAATTACTCTGTAAATGAGCGGGGGATAAACAATATTCAATCTTCAGGTAGCAAAGGGAGGATCTCATTTTTAGGTGAAAAATGAAAGTTTGTTTTTTGAAACTACTTATAATCAATCCCCCTTTAAAATAACCGTTGCTTCGTTTACTGGCTCAACATCTGTTTTACTTAAAATGAGAATTCAGATATTCTAAATGATTCTGAGTTCATAGGTAATGTTCCTAGGTAGCCATATCGATAACGCTTCGAGCGCCCATCATCTGATAACAAGGAGATACGAGTTCGATCCTGGGCAGCGACATATCAATAAAGTCTATCAAATTTTACTTGCTACCTGTAAGTGAAACAAAAGACGGGCGAAAAACTAAGACTAAAACAAAAGACAGATGGAAAATGTGCAAGCGATAGTCCACGCCATCTAATGAGGGAGAAAACACGGCTAAAACAAAAGACGAGTGAAAAATGTGCAAGTGATGGAAAAAAAACCCTAAAAGCCATCTGTTGAGCAAGGCCGTAACGAGTTTTAGCATTAAACCATTTAGAGCCCCCTAATCGCCGGAAGCTACGGGAACTTAATACCTTCGGTATGTTCATAAGAATGAATATTACCCTCAGGGAAAATATAAGTTCTAGTACCTTGTGTGAATACATCTCCTTCCTCATTTATGAATTCCATGGCTTTCAGGGAAAACCAAGATCCATTTGAAACAAGCCACCTATTATGAAATGGCTGATAATAGTGATTAGAGAAGTCACAGTTATAGCAAAGATGGGACTTGCAGGAAAAACACTTGATTGCATGCCATTCTCTCAGAAAGATTAGCCGAACAAAGTGTACAGTGCAGGATGGCAGGATATGCCAGATTAGTTAAAAATGATTCGTATACTGATTCTCTAACTTCATCCCATGCTTCCTCCATATTCTCATTTCGTTTGTTCCATGAATCATTAGGTTTGGCAGTGCTATTCAATACATTTGTGGCACCTATCTCCCTTATAATTTCACACAATCTTTCTTCACCTATTAATAAGTCTTGAAGTGAAAATATAATATTGAAAAGGCAATGATTAAAACTTAATTTGAAGAAACTCATTCTTTAAGGAAATTATGCCTTTCTCTGAATCATGCTGGTATTCCCAGCTTACATTGCTTGAATATTGGGCTTCTGTCGTAACAACTATGGGGTTGTTTTTGGCTGGTGGCAGTGATAGGTTTTGGTTTGCAGATCGTTCTCCAATTTGTTAAAGTTTTATTTTCTTCTGGTTACATTTCCTAACGCCGTCTTCATTATTAGATTTCATTAGGCCAAAACATCTAGGCTTGTCATCATGCTTCGTGTTGGATTCAGATTTGCTCAGAAAGCTCTTTGTCAATGCCTCTTCTTTGCGCTTTTTCTTCCTATTTTCGTTTTTCTTTTTATTGCGAATCTTTTTTTTGTCTTCGCGAGTTACCAAAACACTATTTTTTTCGTTTTGATTCATTTTGAAAATCCTACTTCCTACATCGCCTACACTGAGAAAATGGCTTGTTTAACTTGATAGCAGACAGCTCTCGCTGAAACGTCACTTATGGTACACCATACGAAGGGGAGAAAATTTGTTAAAAAATTATTCTAGAAACAATCATTGAGTATTATGTCATTCATAAATTAATATGTATAATATATATAGTTTAGATATCTAAATGACAGTGTTTTTGAATTTCAGAAAAGTAAACTAAATTCAAACTAAATTCAAATTCTTTTTGAATTCAATTCAGAATTTATAAAATTTTTAAAAACCAAATTGAATTTGAATTTGAATTCGAATTTAACACAAATTTACAAAATTAATTTAAATTCAAGGCAATTCATTATTTATGTTACCGCGCAATGTGTCAATTTATTTTCTAAGAAAATTCCTTAGTTGTTTGAAAGACTAACGTTGAAAACAGTTTAAAAAGCTATTTTTTGTAAAACGAAAGGCATCTATTCTACTCACAGCCCCACAGTTAATCATGTAAAACACTAGAGAGTAGAGTAGAGAGTAATAAGAAATGTCAATTTAGAAGAAACAAACTAAATATCTAAATATATAACACAATTTTACTAGATGGCGTTCTGTTAAATTAATTTAAATTAATTTGAATTTAGTTTGAATTTGAATTTCTACTTTCTTTATTTTTTGAATTTGAATTTGAATTTCTATCTATTGGTGGAAATTGAATTTGAATTTAGTTTATTACAAAAAACATGAAATTCAAAAACACTGCTAAATGAATAGAAAAAAAATCAAAAAGATTCAAATGAATCGTGAAGCTGTTAGGCTAACAAAAAAGTGTGAAAGATATCCTTTCACTTAAGGACTCGATCGATTTTCTGTCTTGTTTTAACTTATTGTAACGGCTTTAGTATAGTGAGATTTGTTCGTATTGTTAAAAAACGATAAGAAAGGAACGCAATGATTGAAAATTGAATTAAAATAGGAAAAAGACGGAATAAAAATAATTTCTGAAAATTTCAACAGGTTTCATTCCACCTAAAGACAACCGTAAAGGGATTTTGTCTGAAAAGATAACTTATTTGATAGAATGTTTAGGTGCGCTTGGGATACTGATTAATCAAATATAAACATATACCATAATTCATCAATAACTAAAGCTAAAAAAAGAAAAATCACATCTGTAAATTCAAAATGACGTCCTTTCACTTAAGGACAACCGAAAGACGGACGTTATTTTGCTGAAATGGAGCCATTTCATTTATGGACTGTTAAGGCACGCATATTTTCGTAATGATTCAAAGATCCAAATCATAAATATTTTTTGAAATAAATGGCGCAAATAGAAAAAAGCAGATCTGAAAATCCAAAAAGACGTCCTTTCACTTAAGGACAGGGAACGTGATTTTTCTGAACAAAGAGCAATTATTTGATAAAATAATAGAGCACACTTGTAATACGAATGAATTAAAGGGTCACATCACCACAATTGATTATAATTAGCACAATTTGGATAAATAGTATTTGGACATTCAGACAGACGTCCTTTCACTTAAAGACAGGTGACGTAATTTTTTACTAAAAAAAACAATTTATTTCATAAAATGTTATGGTGCACTTGTAATAAGAATGAATTAAAAGATTCACATCACCATAATTGATCAATAACCAGCACAATTAAGATATTTCCGGGTTTTGACCAATGAAAAAGCCGGAAAGTGGTGCCAAGTCAAGTCCTTGCGTCTTCCGATACCATGTTGGGTAAAACGCTCACCCCTGCCCAGAGGTGTTGTGCGTTGATGCCAAATCCTTAACGGGTTAACCGAAAATCGATTAATTTCAAATGTGATAAGTTATTCAAGTAAAGATAATCGTAAACCGAGTAAATTTCGGTTAACTGGTCATTACAAGTTAACGCATTTTTATCCGAAGAAAATCGGTTAATCAAATAAAATCAATTAATCTGGTAAAATACATTCACCGAGTAAAATACGTTAATCGAGTAAAAATGCGTTAATCGAGTAAAAATGCGTATGAAAGGCTTAGCCATCTATGAGTTATACCAGTAACTAGGTACTGACGCCGTGGTCTCCTAGTGGCCTACTGCTGCATTAGGTAACCAGCGCCGACTTTCGTCGCTCGCTGGGAGGGTCCCGAAGGGGTGTTTTCAATTTTATAAACGCTAAATTTTGAATTAGAATATATTAACGCAAAAATTTTTCTTCTTCGAAAACTTCACCCACGATATAGAATAGACAGGTAGAGCGACGAGGGTCACGTGACTAACTACAAACTCGTAGATGCATTATCGGTGTTTCCATTTGACCTAATATCTGTAGAAGTAAAATTTCCTATGTAAGCTTATGGAGAAATTACTTCTAGCTCTATAAATATGAAGCTGTTGCATAAATTTAACAAAACTCTTTGAAATTTATTGATTAACAAAATGACGCTTCATTTAAGACTATTGTGAGATTTTTACCACACGTACTTTTTAATTCCTGAATTTCCAAAGATTTTAATCGGCTCCCGGCCAATAGGAGCAAAGTTGTCACTAGAAGCCTTTGGCTGAAGCAGACTAATTTTGTCGTTGTTTACATCTGTCCATTATTCCTATTGGCCTAGAGCATGTTAAAATCTTTTGAAATTCATAGTTTAAAAACTATGTGTAGTAAAAATCTAATAATAGTCTTAAATGAAGCGTTTTTATGTTATCAACAAACTTAAATGAGTTTTCTTAAATTGGTGCAACAGTCTTATATTTATAGTACTAGAAGTCCCTTTGTCCATAAGGTTACATAGGAAATTTTACTTCTACCAATGTTAAAGTAAATGGCAACGCCGATAACCCATCGACGAGTTTGTAGTTGTTTATAGGCCCTATCTCCCTCTCACCGTAGCTCTACCTGTCTATTCTATATCGTGCTTCACCCTTCTGCAATAATTACCATATGTGCCCCGCCCGCTGATTGCACACTAAGCGCACGAGTGCCGACAACATTTAAATTGCCTTTGTTTTGAATTTTAAAAAATCGTTAGGCTCTTAATATGTTTTCCGATCGGAAGGGAATTATAAACTGTATTCGTATTTACAAGGGGATCTCGTAGGTCGGGGATGGGGGGCTCCGCCCACCACCCCTATCCCCTCTCGCTCCCGCAACTTGCTCGTATCGGAAGAGAACCATATTTCTAAAATTATTATATAAATTTGTATCGAAGTTGGACCCACCCAAGTAGCATTTATGAAACGGTTACAATAACAGGTGTTTATTTATTGGGTCACACATGGGCGCTCTGCATTATATTTGTTATCTATCTTATTTAAAACTTATTGACTCTGGTTTATATCTCAGTCTCAATGGCTCAGTTTAAAGTATCTGGCGCCAATCGTTTTTTTTTCGATGCATAAAACGATTGCACAACGACGCAGTTTCCTTTTTACTTTTAGAAAGAGAACCAATTTTCCTTCAAACTTGTTTTTTATGAAATAAATCTGTATGAATATATATAATGAAGCATGCATTATGCCACCTTTTTCTTGCGTAAAGTTTTATCTTTTAATAGATATTAGTATTTTGAATTTTGCAAAACTTGAACGACATGTCTAAAATGGGAAGAATCAATGAAATTGAAAAAGAGGAAAGAGAAGTTCATCGGACTTCAAGAATAAGGCAGGAAAATGCATTTTTTAAAAAATAGTTTGAATCGAAAGCCCAGGCGGCACTGTATATCCCTAGGATATCCCATGGATATCCACTCATCCTTTTACTATCCTTATCCCGCGGGATATACCCAGTATATCCCAAGTATATCCTTATCATAGCTTCGAAAGGATATACATTTTAGGATATTCCTGGAATATCCCTGATGTATAACAACAAGGACATCGAATGCTTTACGGCTCAGAAATAAATTATAGTGGCACTACCAGATTGGTGCCAACAGCAGTTTCATTACACATTTCCTCAAGTTTTTTTAGGATTAAATTAATAAAATATTCCCATCCCTCCAAGTGGACTTGTTTGACATCCTTCAGGTATGGCATGGTATATGGTATGGTACATGGTATGGGATATGGTATGGTATGGTATTCAGAGCGCATGGTGTGATTTTGAGAAAAACTGGTGCGGCGTTTCCATACACCACAGGGGCGCCACTAGTGGCCATTTTCATTGGGCTTGAGCGTAGTATGCTCTGTTCTGATACCGTTGGACAAGTGAGTGTCTTATTCTATTTTTTTTGTAAATCAAGTATCAAGACAGATTTCTTCAAAATCACACCACCTGCTCTTAATACCATCTATTGTACAGTACTATTATTTGAAATAAGTAATTTGTCAACGCAGAAGGATTATTTATATTTCGGTTTTCTAATTTAAAAAAAAATCATACATATAGAACTAGACTGCCATTTTCGTATTCGCCACCTCAAATGTGATTCGTAAGTTTAATACCCTTCCACTATGTTATTACCACTTACAAACTTAACATGCCATGTGAGTAGCACGTCTGACTGTGGACTTCAAGAACCGACAGGTCTCGGGTTCGATTCCAGGGGCTTTGATTTTACATTTCAGTAAATTTCTGGCAGGGCCTGATATCCATAGGATATCTCTGGTGCGGACATATGCGTATCCCAAGGATATCCTGAGGATGAAAAATTAAAAATCCTCTTTCCATTTTAGGAATATTCCAGGGATATCCTAGGGATGTACCTGTGCCGCCTGGGAGATTACATGCTAGATTTGATTGATTCAGAAATAATAGTAATTGAAAGGTACCTTCTTTTAGTTGGATGCTACATAAATAACTAATCCATTGAATGTCTTTTTACTTTGAAATGCTATTGAAGCATTACAAATAAATTATTCAATTCTACAAGTCGTTTGAGGAAAGTAGGAATTTAGATAAAGATAGTATACAAATAAGATTTTCTTCGGTCAAAGTATGGATTAAGGTATGTTATAATATTCCTAATCACAGGTGCTAATATTATATTATGTCTTAATTGTATAGTATTAATGTTATGTCTTGTAAAACCAACTTCTTTACAGTCAAATTAGGAACTTTCTAACTAAAAAATTCACTAAATAGGAGCCAAAAACTCCACCATAAGGCCCCATGTTAAAACCGGCAACCCATGGCAAAACAGAGGGGGTGTTCAAATACTTTGTGTATGTACAGTATACTGGGCTACGTTTTAAATTAAAATTGATTCATTTTACAATTATTTACAAAGACTCATTAAAAATTAGTTGTGATTCATATTTCAATAATGGAATTGCAACGCAGCAATGTGTGTGCGTGATCTGTTAGCCATTTAAACTTTTTTAAGTTCAGAGAGGATGTCGTAGACTCATAGTGGTCTTTCTGTTTCCTCAATAGCTAAATTGTTTCTGCAGAGAATGCCTGATTAATTCAATTGTTCAGTAACTTACATCTCACTATCTTAAAATTAGGCTATGGTCAGTAAATATGTCGTTTTAAGCATCAATTTGTTTTTCGGTCATTTTACATTTTTCACTTCACTGTACTATACTTTATCTAGTATGATTTTTGTGTTGGGAGCTGCGGTAAAAATTGCATTGTGAGACTATTTTGATCTACATAATATGTATTTCAAAAAAGAGCGAACAAAAATACATAATGTACAAAATCAATTCTTGAGCATATTTTTTTGTTCGCGTCGCCTTCATTGTCAGTGTCGTTGCCGTAATCAAAATGAACTTTTTCGCGTTGTGGCTTCACAGTATTTGGACTCATAAGATGTCAATTAAATAATCATGTTCATGGTTCCGTCTTTGTTTTTAATACCAGTACGGGAGATCGAGCTTTCACTATTGAGAACAGGAATCGGTAGTGTCAAGGAAATTTTACCAACAGGGGTGTGGTCTATTGACGCGCGGCAGTTTTCAAGACCTTTCTTTAGTTGGACAATTTTCGGGTGATAAAAGGGGATTTTTCCGGCCTTAATATTGATGGCGAAAATTTTTTCAATATTAAAAAAGCGCGGTGCCCACTTGTAACTAATTTGGGCTAAAGTCGTCCCTGGCCCACTGCCAAGTAGCGTGACTTCCATCAAAATGGGCTGATTGTGGATTTGTGGTGCACAATGCTGGAATCGGTGCGTACTTCATCTTCAACGCGAATATCAGCATTTGATTTACATCGTTTTGCTCAGAAATAAGGGAAATGGGACACTTAATGTAAAGCCGCCATGACACTTGTTGCCTTGCCATCTAACAAGAGATTCCCTCCATGTGTTAAAGGATAGGGGCTACCTTCGGAGGAGAGGAGGGAATACCCTTGGGGCGTCTCCCCTATCATTTCCTCTCATAGGGAGGGAATCTGTGGTTAGATGGCATCCCGAAATCTGGCATGGCGGACTTTTCAATTAAGTGTCACATCTCCCTTATCTCTGGTTTTGCTTGACTTCCAGAAACACCAATGACTTCATTGTTATTATCGTCTTCTGCTGTTCGTTTAACTACGATTTGAAAATGTTAAGATTACTAAAATAGAAATACAAAATGATACACTAAATTGATAACTGCTTACGTTCAAATCCGAGTCGATTACGAGTTTCGTTGAAATTGTTACAGAAGACATCTATACTGTATTTTAAGAATTCTGGATCGAGTTTGTGAACGGCGGCAGCCGAAGATTCTTTAGTTATCTTTCCGTCATGAAACATTTTGTAAAGAAGTTTTTGAGCTGTACAAACTGGATTTGTACGTGTCCAACGAGGAGCCATAATTGTGAAATGTCAATCATTTCAATCTCAGGCCTTTAAACACCTACAAAAATAGTTGTGTTGTCATTGCATGCTTATTATTAATTCTAATCTAGTTATGGGGTGAAACATTTGTTTGATAATTTTAGATTTTCCTGATATTCGAATGTTCGGACAATATTCACAGTAAATTCATAAATATTCACTTTATTCAGATATCTTTAATATTCCACACCAGATGAAGGCCCATAATTGGCCAAATGTAAAAGTATCGTTATAGTGATTGGATGGTGTATTTTCAAGATGAACTTCTGCTAGGTTCTTGTCAAAAGTAGTGAAATAAAACCAAAAAAATGCAAAACCTCTTTTTTTACTGAATATTTGAACCAGATTCGACCAGAGATTTTGCATTTTTTTGCAACTGAAAAAACTTGCCCAGTCAACGATAGTCCTATCTGAGTATCCATGTGTGTATCCAAGTCCAGTGCAGTCTGTGCAGAAGTAGAAAACGGAAATGGTGGCATTTGTGTCGTGGCAGTGGAAAAGCAGCTTCTCGTTTCCGTTAGCCTAGTGTGCAAATCTACCTCTTTTTTTGTATTTTGACAACTATTGCTTTTTTCTTGAGAAGCCTGCTAAAATTCATAATAATGGATATCTACGAGAACTGTTTCAGTTGTGGTTTGCCTATCGACATTTTCTACCTCGAGGAACATTGTTCCACTTGTAACAGGTGTGTTTTTGAAGTAGTTTGAATTATAATTCGTGTGACTGGGTGAAGATCTACTTCTAATTTTTTTGGCAGTGCAATATACAATATATATTCTCTAATCTAACAACCTTCCACAGAATTGATGTTCAACCCATCCGTGGCAGGCAGCGTTCCAAAATAGACACAAAACTGTAGAAAATTAAAGTAGGTTCATCACATTGCTCAAATGGAAAAAGTTTCAGACGAAGACAACTGCATTGAACTAATTGAAGTAGTTTCATTTAAAAAATCATTTTATTTGAAATTATTTGATCTTCCAAACAAGTTTTCCCATGTTAAGAGACTGTTAGCTCGTTTTATTCGTTCTTGAATCACTGTTAGTCATTCAGTTGTGGTCATCGATTCTTATTGTATTGTCATTGATTAAACTGTTACAAAGTTCTACTACCACGCTAATGCAGGAGTAATACAGTCTAGAAAGAAGAATCAAATCTAGTTTTAATACACAAACCTATCCAGCACTTCTTACCAAAAAAAACATACTTTTGGACACATAAAAACTTCATGGCTTATAAAATCGTTCGATTGCATCAAAGGACTGGATACTGACGATACTTTGTTTAGCATTAGGACTTTGGCTAATCATAAATCTTCCAAGACATCGCGATGCACAGCTTAATCAGGCCAAGCCTGATAAAAACCCCTCTCCTCCTTTTAGACAAGGGGTTAGGATCACTGAACCACATTTGGAACGAAAGCTTGGCGTCTGCTCTGGTGACGGCATGCACTGGGCTATTTGCAGACGGAGTTTTCGTAGAGAAAAGATTGCCCAAGAGAAAAATAGATACGACAGCTAATGTTGAAGTGCGCCATGAAACTTTTCCGCGCGCCATCTAGCGTCTAATGCCCGCCCTATAGTGTTAAAAGATGAGGGAGAATTCTCGAGGGACTCCCACCCCTTGCCCTTGAGACTTCCCTACCTCTGACTTCTCCCTATCTCTTAACACATGGCGGGCATTAGTCGCTAGATGGCGTTCGCAAAAGTGTCATGGCGTGCTTCCCTATCATGTGTCGTATCTCTTTTTCTCTGGATTGCCCATACTACTTCCGTCGAGTTGAGTCAGCGAAAGTAACGACGGATCATGGCGTGTATATTCGTTTACCCGCTGAATCATGTTGATATATTTAGTGGATAATTTCCTTTCTATGTTTGTGCTGGGAGAAGCGAGTATCGAGTCCGGTCGTCAGTTTCTATAGATGAGTCGTCACCTCTGGTAGCTGTTCGTCAAATTCTCACCGAGGATGGAACAATCCTCGTAACAAGTGCTAATATCCATATCCCAACACGCGCCTTTGTTTAATTTTAACACCATGACTTTTACCGCGAACCGAAACTTTTATCTGGACCTTTTTTTAAATGTCATAGTCATTCAGAGTCTCTAAGAAATGGATTTTTAAAAAGTAAATCCGAGTGAATATTTGAATTTGATTTAATTGGAACTTGAATTGCATTAACCTTTCCGCCCAAAATAATGACGCTTAAGAGTTTGATAATGCTGGAGAGCTGTTTTCGACGGTTTTGACCGTTCTTATATTCTACCCTGCTGTGAAACTTGCAACAAATGTCGTTCTGTCTCCATGGAGTAACGAGTGTCCAGTGATGGAGCTGGAAAGGTCCTTCTTATACTCATATCTTGAATATTCTGAACGCTCCGGTTCGTGTTGTTGAAGTGAAGAAAGCCTGTTGTTTTCTTCACATCCGTCTAGTTGACCTCTGCCGTCTTAAGCTATTCAAAAGTGGTCGATAGAGTGGTCATGACTGAAGCCCAAGTCTCTGGGTGTGTCTTGTGTGTCTTGTGCGATGAGTTTCTCGAAGGGCTTTGTTTGTCTGGTTTATTTTTTTTATAACAAAGAATGCCTAACATCAAATATGCAATTTCTACGTTTGTATTTCCCCTTTACCTGGGCTCTGGCAAATCGGATAGCGACCATTTTAAATTTCGACGAAAATATTTACCGTTCATTAATTTTATCAATATCCCATTGCAATGATCTCTATGTCTGGGTACGTGACAGCATTATCGTCTATACAGGACGCAGCGTTTTTCTCAGTAATCAACAGACTGCGTCCTGTCGGACTCGATCCACACTGACCAAGACGCAGTTCTTCTATAGCGGAAAAACTGCGTCCGGTCAGATAGGGTCTTTGTTATGCGTCGCGGTCAATAACAACTCTAGCCCGACACTATATAAACCCCTATATTACTAATTAGTCTCTCAGTCTTTTAGTTTCTTATTCATACTTATTCTGTTTGACTTGCATGTCATTCTCAGTTCTGCCGCGTGCACAACTTGACCTTCACCCCCACTGAATCTGTTCACAGCAATTCATCAAGCCCCTGACGATTTTTTGGTTACCGTGTTAAAGCCTACCCCAGTTTGGCAGCTAATGTCAAGATCTTCGGGGGGTGGTTTAACACAGGGCAATTAAAGAGAGTTATGTGATGTCCCTCTCATGATGATACTACGATCTCTATATTTAGGTCACGGTCAAGCCCTTCTAGTATAAAAACCCCTGATTTTCCTAACATAACCAACAGTCTTAACCCTGTTCCTCTCCTGCCTTGGCCGTGCCCGCTCACCGCTACCTGTTGAGTAAGTTTAAACCTTGCCTATGCATTTGATATTATTTCTATGTGCTCTCCCCTCTTCTCGTGTACTGTTATGAATGTTTTCTTTCTCTTTTTTTTTGAATCTGTTCCATCTTAAGCTAAGCACTAGTAATACATTGACATTGTGGGTAAACCGCCTCTTTTATTAAGTTATTTATCGTAACTCTCCGTATTGGAACAGGATGATAACATCTTGCCTTCCTTTACATCTGGTGGCAGCGGTTTTTGAACTCACCCACAATGTTAAAAATTACTGGCGCTAGAATGTAGGCTAACTCTTGTGTTTTCATCAATCGTTGATGTTGGTAACATGGATCATTTTTCTAGTTACTCAGCATCAATTGATGAGAAATTAAAGTCTAAGCCTCTTAACTTTCTCGCAAAATCGTTTGTTTCAACAGCTACTAAGCCTAATTCTTTCAAACCTTCTACGTCGCCAAATTCTGATATTTGTCCCTCTTTTTCTCTTCAATATGACCATTCCGTTAAATGTCCTTGTAGTTTAGGTAATTCTTCTCATAGTAAAAAGCAATCTGTATGGGAAAGGTTTGTTAAAAGGCCGGAGGGAAAATCCTATCTTTTAACCCAAGTTAAAAAGTTATTGACAAGTAGATTTTCAACTCGACGCTCAGAAACCGTACAGGTACAACTAGCCGACAATGTTTTAGAAGTTGATTTTAATTCGGTCCCTGACAAAGACCTTTTATGGTCATTGAACGACGATGAGTGTCTAGATACTTTATCGACAGTTTCAAAGAATACAGAATTATTAAAGAATGGGAAGAAAGTTAATGGTGAGATTTCATACGGTTACCAGGAGGTTCTGTGTGTGGATCGGCGAGCCAAAATACCAATAACAATTGGTAGCAATCAAATATTTTTTCTAGACTTTCCAATCGCCTATCTATTACCTAAATGCAGTTTTTTCGGGGGGATAATTCGCGTTTAAATTCAAAACAATCTACAAATAGAACTACCTTTTATTTTTCGAATATATTGTTAAATGATACGGAACGACCATGTCCTTTCACTTCAAGTAATAGGCTAACAAAAAACCACATTGCTTCACTTTTCAATTTCTCAATCCACTCCGACATAACAGCAAAGTTTTTACATAAATAAATTATAAATAGAGACGAAAAATACGACGGCCAATCGTTTGAAATATTTAAGAAATCTTTTATTCAGTCGAACTCTTTTACACAATTGAGCGATAGCCTAAATAATCTCAACCCTCTAGAAAAATCCCTGAGAGATTTGAAAATTCTTATTTTCAAAGCCGAAGGCTTACCCCCGGTTAACGAGAGAGATTTTTTAGGATTAAAAATTTCACCGAACCGAGCGAAAACTATTTAATCAGAGAGATCCCAGGGGATTCGAGCAAAGCTTGTGATTGGTTGACACTTCTTTTTTTATAGGTGGTCACGCCGTTGATCGTGAACGACTTATATTTTAGGGATTGATTAACGAAGTAATTGTCCAGCCAATAAGCTATAATCCCTCAGTAGGTTTTCCTGAAGGATTCCAAGTCATTACGCCCCGACCACCCGAGAAAAAAAAACATTATTTTCCCCGAGACAACTAGCGCCATCTATAGAGAAAAATATCGTTCGAAAATGAAATAATTATTTCAATTTTTTTCCAGATATATTTCAAATAACTTTATTTTTTATTGTTAACTTATAGATTTTCTGTTAATGATTCAATTATAAAAATGAGAAATAATAAGTTTTTAGTGCTTATAATTTTAAAGCGAAATCACCCTACTTTAACTGTGTGAAAATATACCTGAGTGGCTCACTTTAAATCAATTTCCGAATACTTAAAAAGACACGGAAGACCGAAGACTTACAAAAGACCGAGAATTTGTGTTTTTATTGAAACAAGAGTTAAAGCTCTTAAATGAGAAATGATAAAGTTCTTAATGAAAGAAATTTGGACTCAAAAGTCCGATTTAAGAAATTTGCTGTTTAGCTACACCAATTCACCGATTGGCTGATTACCAAAAAAATAGGAAAAATTTGAAAAGTGTTCAGTGGGTCGCCTTTTAGGATTGGAAAATTGTTTCAAAACAGTGAGAACTCACAAGAAAGGGAAAGATATCGAAGATATTTGAGCCGCATCTCAAGATCAAAAAGATTTACTGCTATATCGTACAGGATTAAAACTAGAAGACATCACGTCAATTTGCCCATATCATCAACAATATTTCTATATAAACAATCCAAATTTTTTTTATGGAAGACAAAAACATAGCATCTTCCGATGACTTGTTCCCATGTTTCTCATTGATAGTATTTCAAACACATTTTTCTCCATAACAAAAATTGATTGATGACTCTGTGCTTTCTTAACGTCCATTAAAATTACAGAGCGTAATAATAACGACCAAACAAATCCGTGCTCCCATTTCCTTACATATGTGAACCAATCCTTTTTGGTTTGTCTACATGTTGGCTAACCGAAGAGGTTCTGGACAAATCCAAAACCGATACTAATTCTCGAATTGTTACCTTACTTTCCCAAAGTAGTCCCTTTCTCGTATTACGTTTCTTTCGTATAAAACCTACATCACCTCCTGAAGGTACCACATATGTGGCTTTATTAATTAAAATCTGATTACCTGTTGATTAATAACAGGTAACCGAAAAAACATGTCAGTGACTTGAAAAATTCGCATCACCTTATTTTTCTGTACTTTGTTTTCAATTGAAAATCTTGTGTGAAGTCGAATTGCTTAAACCTTGGTAACGATGAACTCATTGTTGGTAAGTAAATTTTAATTATTCATTGAAATTGTTACTGTTCTTATTATAATGTTGTGCTTATATAGATATTTTTGGTTTGCTTATTGACTATTCGTTGCCTTTAACTGGAGACCAACAACTCGTGCTCTGCAGCGGAATGGCTTGTCAACTGGTATTTATACTATTTTGTCATGTATTGAATACCCATTATTTATGATTAGTTCTTGTTTTTATAGATATTCCTTAACAGTGTCCAGCATATATTGAAGCAGCTTGGAGTCTGCAAGAATGATCTCGTTCCCAAGAAATCCATTGTTAGGGTGAAGGGGGTAAAGATTTAAAAGTTTGACCCTCCGTTGCAGGGGGATATCTTCCAGGACTCCATTATTCAGGTAGTATGTTTTGGATTTATTCATCTTTGAAATCTTTACTAATTAACTTTTTTATAACCCAGGTGATAGAAACAACTGATCGAAGCCTACGCCAGGATTTTTAAGATTGGGTTCAGGATATTTTGAGTGGTGAAGAGGATCGTCCACAAGTCGTTGTTACGCAAGATGAGGATCCCTCAACGGAAAAGACAGAAGAGAACCCCTCAACAGACAAGAAAGATGAAAACTGAGTTATCAGTCAAGCCAGAAGATAAAAAAGCGAAAGGACCATAATGTTTTTTTTAATTATTATTTTAAATTGGAACTTCATTGATACGTTTTAAGCGTGTTAAATTTTTAGTTTTGAATAAAGACAATTGACAAATCAATGAACGAACAAATTTTGTTTCGGATTCTGACCCGGATTACCTTGAAAAACATTATCCTGATTTATTTCCTTTTGGACGCGGGGCTTTGGCGAAATCAGAAAAACGCACATTTCTCGAAAAGCCTATCTCGCATATCTTCTCAATCTCAGTACCCGACAATTTCAACATGTTGATTTCTTGTTGTCATTATACGACATGATAACTCGACAAGAAATTGCTAATGCGATCAAAATTGCTGTCTAGGGCAAAATCAAACAATGGACAGATATCTAACGGCGAAGCATTTAGGAGATTGTCTGAAACTGCATTACAGAAAGCTGGAGAGTATGAACTTGCTTGTGCCAAAGCCACTCGTCTAGGACATCGCCTACCCCCTGCTCCTCCTGATATTAATGGAATAGGTCTACATGTTTTTACCAACATCAGTATTTCTTCGGAACCGATGCAGCACTCTCAAGCTGCAGCTAATAGAGACCGCCAAGATGTATATGCTGGGCACAACTCAAATGGCCAAGCTCAGATTTGGTTTACGTTTAGTCCAGATGATGCCCAAACCTATAAAATTTGTTGATTTTGCACTGGGACCAGATTTAGCTTTTAATCACGAAACATCAATACCGTCTGGACAGTTTCGTTTTAAATTATTGGCCGACCATCCTGTAGCTGCAGCCTTACATTTTGAAAATGTACTGAGCGACGTGATCGAACATGCCATTGGCTGGTGCCAAAAGACAAACCGGCCGAAGAAAGTAGGTGGTATATTTGGAATTCCAAAGGCCTGGCTGCGTGTGGTAGAGGAACAATCCCGTCTAACTCTGCACGCTCACTTTCTAATTTGGATCTACGGTCATATTGACATAAATGGACAATTTCAACAAGCTATTGATAAAGATAAGCAAGAACTTCAGCTACTAGTAGAAAGAACCCAAAATCTGCCTGAAAGATTAGGTAGGCAACCACAACCATATGGTCAAGAGGACACTTATCTTTTACAACCTTAATAACATTGTGATCCTTCATTACTTTAGATCTGTTACCTGGCCTTACGGCGCAAAACAATGAGATAATATCTTGGACAGGTGCTGAAAATACTACACTGAACAACAACCAAGGTGATTGCCATGTTCTTTGACTAAATAATTATTGAAGACACTATTTCAAATAAATGACGTTTTTTCTCCGTAGAAATTGGGAAGCACCTAACTGCAATATTGGAACGATTTACAAAAAATATCGACAATTACTGCGTGGGCGAAATCAAACTGCCTGACTCAGAAATGGTGGTATTAACCAAATGTAGTAACTCTAGTTGTGAAGGAGAGTGGCAAATGACAAGTCAAGAAATTCTTTCAAAGATGTGGAGACGGCCTAAAAAAGAATCGGAAGAACAAGAAGCATTGTGCTCTACGGTATGCGGAATCAAAACAACTTGTACGGATCGCATTAAAATGGCGCTAGAGCATGGATATCAACGCTGCTATCAAAGTCTATACCAAGCAAAGAAGAAGTTCTAAATTTAATTTGGCTTGGTTTAGCAAAAAAACCAAAGAGCTGCAAGAACTTAGCAATGGATCGATGGCTTTTGCAAGTTGCGGTTGTTCATGAATTACTCAACACTCATGATTGGAAACATAGAGCTAGCTGTTTCAAAAACGAAAGAGACGAAATGTATCACACTCCGCACGCTACTATCAGCGAAATTCGCATTACGCCAGAATTCAACGATGAAAAATCAACGATTAATATGTTCAACATTTCAATCAGAAGACGAGCTGTTTTTGTGTTTTTCGTGACGGATTGCAATCTGCAAATTTTGGCTGTGTTCAATTGCAACAATTGCACGCGCTACTTTCTAAACCAAAAAGTCAGTTTATATTATGGTTGTTACGCTTCAAAACACACTGACGAAAATGAAAAAGCACTTGCAGAACTCATGAGAACACTGAACGCTTACGAGGTTAAATTGAAAGTAGAACAGCAACAACATCTTCAATCAACGATAGAGATGGAGGAAGACGAATCAATGAACGTTCATTCCGTTTCAATATCACCGGTGCGTTCGGACTCTTCAATTGGCCTAGGCAGACTACTTTCCGGCGCGAGAGCCTCAACAAACGGTGAGACTGTTGGCGCACCTTTAGCAGCGTTCGTAGCAAGAGGAAACTCAATTTTTCAAATGTCGCATAAGACGTCCGTGATTCTGGTAACGCAAGCACTAGCCTACTTAAATGGATTAGAGCTAAATGCTTCCTTTAACAAGCAAGGAGTTTTTATGGCTAGCATCTATGACTAAATTTACAGAAATAACGATCTGTCCATCGACGCTATGACCATGTGGGAGTTCGTTGCATCACAAGAGCCATGTGAACTGAAAAAATCTGGGTTTGAAAATGACGACGAACCGAGTTCAAACTCCGAATATATGAACGCAAGTTTTAATGAAATCATCGACTTAGATTTCCAACAATCTCGCCATATACACCTTTTCCAGGATGGACATCCATCGCACAAAACTAAGGGGCAACGTAAACGAATCCATCGAACATGGACAAAATATTCAGCAAAACGTCTACCAGACTTAGTCGACTTATAAGACGACAGTGTTTTAACACAAGAAGACCGTGATGAGAAACGAGAACTCTATGGCCAAGGAGTCCTAATTATCTTCCACCCATTCCGAAAGATTACTGATTTGAGGGAAGAGGACGAAAGTTGGTGGACCGCCTATTTAAAAAGAAGAACTGTTATAGATGCCAACAGCACATCTCTAGCAACATTGAAATCAATTCAAAACTTTTACGAGAGTTTTTCAGATCAGGGACGCAACAGGAAGAACAAAATCTCACATTCGACGATCCTCATAAAATAAGTAATACCGAAGATAGTGAAGATGAAGGAACGGAAGCTATTGATCTACTTGACTGTGAACAACAACTGCATCAGTCATCAGTACTGGATGATTTCCGTAGGTGCACTGATGATCCATTCGTAAATAAGCTCGTTAGTTTGGAATCAAATCCCCTTCAAATTAATCAAACGCAATCAGAAGAAATTGTAACGCTAGACGACGCGATAAAAGCTATTCAAGTTCTACCTCGTCCGGTCGTCAATTCCAGCTCCCAAATAGAGCTAAAATAGAAGATTTGGTGAGCGACAATACAATATGCCTTGATCCGAGCAATAAAACAATACTAGATAAACAAATTGGGACCAGAATCGATCCACTGACTCATCTGGAGCAAGCCCTAAGCAACTCTACTCACACGGTGACAGCCTGCGATGGATCAAAACCGAATGTTCTTGAAGCAAATTTCCCAACTCTTGACCAACAATCCAACAATCTAAACATTGGGCTCTGAACGCAAAACAACATCACGCATTTCAATTAGGTGGTGCTGCATTTCTACAACATATTGCAAAAGCAAATGCTATCGATCCATCACAACATACTGCCAGCAGCAAAAGAATTACGACGGCTATTGAAGAACATCTCAAAAAGCTATTGCCAAAAGACGGTCAGCTAATAATGTATCTAGGAGGTTCAGGAGGTACCGGAAAATCTCGTGTAATTATGGCATTCGTCGATTTCTCTCGTCGTTGGCAAGTGACGACTTCAACTGTAATTACTGCTTCATCTGGAGTAGCTGCAGTTTTACTTGGAGGCTGTACGATTCACTCTGCTCTGGGGATTACAAAATCAATGAAGCCTGGCGATCCAACGCCATCTATTATACAAGCTTGGTCGGAAGTTGGCACAATGCTAATTGACGAATTTGGAATGGTAAAAGCTGATTTGAACGACCTAATCGATTTACGTCTGCGGCAACTAAAAGCCTGTCCCGACAAACCTTTTGGAGGAGTCCACATGATATATTGCGGTGACTTTTATCAATTGCCACCTGTGGGAAGCTGTCTTTTTGTTGCTCCTACATGCCAAGAAGGCAGACTTAACAAGAACGCTCTGACATCCATGCGCGGAAGATACAAATGGCTAAACTTAACAACTGATGTCATCGAGCTTCTTGAAAACCATCGTCAAACTGATTCTTCGTGAGCTGAATCAAAAGAACGGTGGAGATTAAATCAACCTACCAAGCAAGACATAGAAGACATAAATAATTGCTTCTTGGAATCAGGTTCAACAACAATGGATGTTCAACCACCAAAAGGAACGATTGCTGCTGTACCGGAGAACGCCACAAGAGAAAATGGGATCCACTATTGTGAATCTCAATTCTTAAGATCTCTTCCGCCAATATTGTCACCAAAATCTGAATGGCGCGCACGGGGATTAATTTTAGTTCAAGCAAGAGTGACTCGAACAGAAGGTCACCAGCCGATTCGATATGAACAACGAGACTACGCTGCGCGTATAGCATCAATAAAATGAAGACCTTCAATAATCTGTTTTGTGTAATTGGAGCTCCGTATATGGTCGGCACCAACATTGACGTATCCAAGGGAATAGCAAACGGAACTGTCGCAAAATTGTATGGGGTCACAATGGTTCCAAATGCGCAAGTGCGAGTCGTAACACTCATCGACGGCAGCCAAGAACATGCCATTTATGCCGATGAAGTGAAGTGCCTAATATTAAAGCACACATCCCCGGCTCAAGAAAGAACAAGATCGTTTCCAACTTTACCAACTGGTTGCTTCCCAGTTACAGCCATTAATTGCAAGGTCACATGCAAACTTGAATCGGCTGTTACAAGCTTCAAAGTTCGAGTATCGCAACTTCCCTGCGGGTCAGCTCTCATTCTAACGTGCCATAAAATACAAGGAAAAACCCTAAATTCTGTCATTCTTGGAGCGTTATCTCCCGTTCATCGCAGTGGTCAGTCAAAATGGATCTACGTAGTCCTCTCTAGAGTACGCAAATTAAACGGACTCTTCTTACCAAATTTTCTTCTTACCAAGCTGGAAGAAGATCCGAGAAAATATTTACCACGCAAAACGTGATGCAAGAAATGGATCGTCTTCGAAGAATTGAAAGATCAACAATTGCTCGAATTAGCGAAATTCTATAATGAGTTTTGTTTTTCCAAACATTTTTTCCCCATTAAAATACAACTGATTTTCTCTAAACTCAATTGGTTAAAAGAGTGACTAAGAAACATGGAGGGCCTGAATATGAAATACTATCAAGGTTACCAAATAATTTAGGACGAGCTAAGGTATCCTAACTAGAAACGGTAGCATAAGAGAGCTGGCTCCCACCCACCTAATCTGCTGCGATCACGCTCATCGAAGTTAAACGAAAGAAAATAAGATGCAACCTTTTCGTGTAATTTAATTTGACCTGACCAGCCGGACGAAAAAAAAAATTTTGAAAATACACAGTAATACAGCAAATAATAGAGTTAAGTAAAGATGAAGATAAAGAAAATAAAGTAAAGTACAGTGAAGAGGTAAAAGATGAAAGGTAAGAGGTAAAAGGTAGGAGGTAAAAGGTACGTAACACAGGTAAAAGGTACACAAAGGTTTACGACACAACAGATAATTATACAGTCACAAAATGGTCGATCGACGACGAAATGATCAAAACTCTCAATCGAGTCTTCGAGAGTCGAGTCGACGTTCTTGCGATGTCTTACCTCCATGGCCTTCTGTATAGTAGTCAAGGCCCACGAACTCGGTGCCTCTCTATGTCACGAGCAATCGTCGTCGACCGCCTCCAAAATTTCTAAGTCCTGGGTGGGAGGGCAGCGCCACAGACGGCAGACTTACAAATGTCGGAGATTGTAGTCTGCTATTGCTTATAATGTGGTTTACAGGCCTCACCAGCCCCACCGATCTGTCTGCCACTTGCCTTAATTACATAGCAAAGGATTGTATACAATAAACGTTTCTTAATGTATGTTATGTTTTGTGTCTTTTTTTCCACAATGAAATGTAGTGCAGGTTTCCAATTTGGGACTATTGTCAGAAAACCTTTCATAACTTTGTTGCATCCTGTATTAATAGATCTTACACATTCTTGCAACATACTGAAGATCATCATTCAGAAGGCCATGTATGAAGAACGACAAAGAAGCTATTTAATTATAACAAACTAACGACCACATAATGTGGTCGTACTCTTACATTCCAATAATTGCCCCTAATAATAAGTAGTTTTTACCCAGAGGGACACGTTTAGTATTGAGTAACAAAACCGTACAAAATCTAATATTGGAATTTTAACTACACCAAAGTATTTTTACCTTATTTGTCGGTTATTATACTTTGGTGTTCATATTAAAAGAAAGAACGTCTGAAAGAAGTAACAAATCTTAAAAGAGTGTTCTGCTAAGTTTGATTCACATGTATTGCATTGTTATGCATGATAAATCAAACCAAGCGAGTATAGGCATTATAGTTCGAAAACCCACAGGTTGGAGCGCTCGCCTACCACCCGGGACTTAGAAAAAATTCGTTGTCCTCCCCCGTTTTTCCCAAGTCCCGCTGTGACAGCCTTTAACATGGGGAGATAGGGGGAGCTCTTGGGCCTTGACTATACAGAAGGCCATGCTTACCTCTCACGACATTGGCGCCAAGCAAACAACATTGTCATGTCGCAAAAAACTGAAAAGAGCAAGTTATATGTTATCTTTATTATATCTCTGTCTTTATTCCTCTTATCTTCATATGAATAAGACTCATTGAGAATGACTCTACTGAACAAATTTAAATCAACCAAAAAAGTTCACCTAATAAATGAAATTGGGAATATAGGGCAGTTCACCTTAAAAAATTTAATAATAAAAAACTTGGAATAAATAAATATATTGTAAATAATTGTAAATGAATAGATTGGGATTATTGGGCAGTTAGGCAGTTAAGAGCCCTAGGTCCTTCGGGTACCTTGTGGCGTGAGAACGCTACCTACAATTACTTTCTCCCGAGTACGACTTTGAAACGTTTAATTTTTTAGTTCATTTTACCTCCAACAGATGGTCATGGCAAAATTTGATGGGGCGGTAGAAAATCAGGAATTTAAGAAGCTAATTCACAAAACAAACATTATACAAAGAAAATATGGATTATGGCCAAAGCGCGCCGCTTTGAAAGGTACCCTCAGGGTTTCTGTAATTAGTTTGGTTCAGGTGTGTATTAATTTAAGAATATATTATATTATTAATTTAGAGAAATTTGGGAAAATCGTGTACCGCGCCGCTGGTGGCACTAAGTCGGGTTCTTGGGTTTGAATGGGCTGGACGTGGACGCAATCTCAAATTTTTTGCAAGTGAATATGGTAAAGGTTGATGAAGGTTGTATAACTTTGTCTTTTGACAAGTTACTGATAGGAATCAAGGAATGGCAGAGAAAGAGAAGTCACTAAAAATGAATTTTGGAAATTAACACCTATAGATGATATCTGTATGGCCTGGTATGCGGCAAACGAAAACAGAAGCGGTGGCTCCCCCACACGGGTGGCCTCGCGACAACGTCTGCTTTTATTTCGTCTGCTCCCCTATATACAGTAGGCACCGCGGAAAAGGGTAAAAGTTCCCTTTTTCCCGTTTTTAACACGGGAGCAAATGGCGGAGAAAAACGAAGCCCCCGGGCAGGTCGTTTTTCAAAACCTCTTGGAAAAAATTCGTCCATCAGTTTAAGATGAGCTTAAACTGTGTGATTTTTTTCGATCACAGGATGTTACAGGCCTAGGTGTGGGGGGTGGGTTCACAAGTTTCCTTTTGAGACTGGTAAAAAGGGGGGAGCCGCCATTTAACCCCGTGGCGATAACGAAAAAAGGGCCTAGTTTTTGAAAATTTATAAAAAATTGGCGACGGGTGATTCAACTTTCTAAGTTTCACAAGGATTTAGAAAATAAACTCAACTACGTGAATATCTAAGGAGCGTAGTGATACGATTTTTTTTCCGTGTCCAAAAAAAATAAAAACTATTTTTGCCGATTTCTAGCTGAATTTTAGTCTGTGGGGTAGGGCTTGTGAGAGGAAAAAAAGGGACGTCATAGCAAAATCGGGAGTTTTGTAGTTTTTATTTTTTTTTGGACACGGAGAAAAAATTTTTTTGAGAGAGAGGGCTTTTACAGCCCAATATTACAACACGGCACTAATACGTGGTGTTAAAACTGCCGCTAGAGGTCACTGAAATTCAAAACAATACCAAGCAATGGTTACGTACCTTTTTACGAAAAGGCCAAAAAAAGGCAAACTGGAAAGAACCTATTAAATATATTGAGGAGAAAAGTGAGATTTTAGTAAATGAATTTTCGGGAAAATTTCGTTTTGCCTGAAAAAAATGTAAAATTCATACGCATTATACAATGACTGTAAGCCATAACCAATAAACTTAAAATACATATAACTAGTGTTCCAAATGACACGAAGGGCTGGCGCGCAAGCGCGATTTCATTTTTAATTACAACTTGATCTAAAAATAATACATTTTAAGAAAAATTTTCACTCAACTGCTTTTCCTGGTTTGTGCTTTTCCTAAGTTTCCCCCTTCCAACAAACAAAATATCATCGTTATGTCGTCAAATTTTTTTTTGTAGAAATAAAAGACCCAAGCAATTTCTTTTAAATGCTAATGAATTCAATGTTCTCATTGTTCGCATCGCGTAAAAGCGCTTACAGCGCTTTTATATTTTTCATTTTTCGAAAGCGTTTAGTAATTTGCATCTCTAGAGCTTGCGTTCCGTTGTACAAATTCACCAGCCTGCCACAATGGTCTTCAAACCCGTAGGCAGAAAAACTTACATGGGTCCCTATCGGCTAACACAATCACAAGCGTGCGTCAATTGATGAACATTAATTACAGTTGCTCAAATTGTTTCACAAATAAATCAAGCTTTGTTCTTGCCTCGAATAACTCATCTTGAGTAATTATGAGGCTTGATAAGCAAGTAAATAGCATTACTTAGTAGCATAAAATGATTATAGTAAACATTTGGAAGAATTCCCTTTAAAATATATGGCCCGTAAAAAAGTAAGAGGTTTCGCCATTCAGATGCTTTCCAATAAGCTCGTAAGGTAAAACTACGGAGCAACCTGGTAACATTTGAAGGGGGAAATACTTGGATTATTTTTAAATCGAAAGGAATCAAAAGCCAATCCATCTACAATATCAAAGAGAGGGAGGAAGGGAACTCACTTAAAACAGAATGACCAAGTACTCCTTTAAATGCAAAATTTGATTCCAAAGCTCTAATCGCACAATTCCGAACCGAATACTTATTTCTCTGAGCACAAAATTCTGGAAAGTTGTATAAGTTGTTATTGATTCCTCCAACTCGTATAGTTGGATGTTCACACCAGCTACAACCAAATAGCCATTGAACTGAATAAAATTTGAACTGGAGCACGGGCAACCGTATCACAAACAACGGCTACTAGATCAACTGTTGACGTGATGATTCGACAATATACAATTGGTTGGAAAATTTTCAATGTAAGAGGTATTTCAACGAATTTCAAAGAAATATTATCAGCTTTGAAGTTTGAAATAAGAATATTTCCCCCCGTATTTGCCGTATAATAATGTGTCTTTAATAAGAGCTGTCATGTAAAAGCCTACGATCTTTAAGTCTGGGTTGAATATGATTAATAAAATGATCCGCCAATTGTAAGCTGGTAGCACAGTCGGTATAGCGCTCTCCTTCTAACCCGAGCTATTGTCGAGAGTCAGTGGGTTCAAATCCAGTCACCATCTTCACAATTTTTTTTATGTTTACGTCACCGATTCGGCAAATAAGCTAAAAAATGGACAGTTATTACAGTTGAAAAACTTAAACCATTCAGCACTTCGTCAATGATTGAGACAAGCAGACAATTGGTACCACTATTCATCTCTTCTATCATAAAATGAATGCAGTGATAATAGATATGAACTTCTCATTGAACTGAATATAGGCATTCGTATGACGAAGTTCTGACGTACATGTTTTGTTTTGTCATTGAGTACAGCGATGATCTTCTCACTGGCCTTCTTTTGAGACGATCACCTGAGTAGGTTATACAACTTGTCACTGAGTAAATTGATGATTTTCTCACTCATCGTTTTTTGAGGCGATCACATGAGGAGGTTACACAAATTTCATTATGATTCGTCATTGAGTACAGCGATGCTCTTCTCACTGAACTTCTTTCTTGATAAATCAAATCAAAAATCGCATATTTTCAAATCGATTTAAATCATAAATCAAAATCGCGGATAATGATTTAAATCGCGATTTAAATCCTAATCGATTTAAATCGCAAATGATTTATGAGACACTGCATTCTAGTAGTATAGTGAGGATCTCATATTTATTAAGTGAAAGTTGCGTGATTAGCAGTCCGAAAAGATTACGAAGGATCAGTGACAATCAGATGAGATATCACCACATGAGAAGTATGATACATTTTCGTAAGGGACGAGATGGACATCAACGTTCGTTTTTTACTTCATCAATTATTTTGTTAAATTAAAAAATAAATGAGGACGGGGACGGGTAAATATGAGAATAGCCATTCCTGTGGTGTATAACGCGCGTTATTCAATAAAAAAAGAGACGGAATAAAATTATTGAACAAACCCTGTAAGCGGCGGAATGCTCGGTGTCACGAGAGATATGCCGGAGGAAAAAAAAATATCGAAACGAAAAGTCGTTTAATAGTATACCAAGGGAGGATATTTGTTGAGAATTTCAACCATCGGGATTTTTTTTTCACAAACATGTCCACGAATATCGCAATTGATACAAGTCAAGTCTCCGCGTGTCTGAACCGCCGGCCTTCTCGCGGACCAGCAAACTTTTGCAGGGAAATGACTCCGGCCTGTTTTATTGACTCAAACCGTTTAAATCAACCCAAAACACTTGCTCAAATTAATTCCGGATGTCACCAGGTTGCCTTGAGTAACGAAGTGGAACTTTTGGTTGGACTTTTGCTAAAAGAAGACGACGTCCGAAAGGACGACGACCGTTACCTGCTGGACTTTACCCCTGGCGTGGTTCAGGTAGGCGACGCCCTCAAACCTACTAATTGGCACAATCAAAGGATATTGTCAAGTGTTTTGTCATTAGGAGACGAGACACGACACGCCTGTTGCTGGACAGCAGGTCCGACTTTTTGAATTTCTTGTTCTTGCAGGTGTTCGCCGACTTGGCATCGATTTTGTTGTAGACCTCAATGGGTCGCAATTTGCGCTCGTTCTCGGCGACCTGGGCGTGGACCCCGATGAGGATATCTCCTGCGTAAACGATGGGTAAAATCGAAAGATGAATCAAAGTCGAAAGAGAGAGAAACACGACCCATTTTCACCAATGACGAAGCAATGGCGAACGTGTTCAAGATTCCATCCGAGTCGCAACCTCGTCCACCATTCATCTTCCACCACTTGTGTATGGGTTAAAGGGAGGGAAGGAGAGACACAACCAAGGGGCGTCTTCAGTCACGTTCTAGGACGTGTGGCTGTGGCCCTCAAATTCTTCTGGCCGTTAATTGCGGATGGGCGAAACGGACACAAACAACTTATCGCCATCTTCGGAACTCGGAAGAGCCGTTTCCATTGCCCCAACCATTTGGTGTCGGTCCTGTAATGAGACAAAGGGCGGTCTCTGGTAAACAAATCCTTCGAGACGGAAACGGATCACCGAAAATACAGACTCTACATCGAACGAATGTTTTGGCGGATGCTTGAATGTCGTCAAATCATTACGGTTGCAAGCTAGCGCATGTCTTGGCCATTCGGCCTGAAAGATCGCATGACTTCAGCTCCCTCTTTTATCGCGCTTAATCGCTTGAAAAATACGGAAAAATGGGAGCAATCCTTAATAAAATCCTAGTCCAATCCAGGTCTTCTGCAAGGAAAAAAGCCGTTTAAAATAAGCCGACGGCATGTTTTTACCACGTTTTGCAAATAAAGAATGAACAAGATCATGAAACAATTATATGATACAGAGCAATCAGCTATTGTACATTTTAAAAAAAGCAAGCCGCATTAAGCATTGCGGAAATCTAAACACAACATTAAAAAATGTGCTAGGTTTCGCGTCCTCGGAATTTCTAGTAGAAATTAAATGGTTTCGCAAAATAGTACCGGTAAGAAGCCGGTGTAATCAAGACTAACTTACTAGGCTACATTTTACGAAACGTAGTATGCATCAAAAGATTTGTGGCCGTTGCTGAGAAATATTTAAAACAGGCGGCACTTATTTCATTTAAACTATGGCGGCCAATCCGGCCATAGTAATGAAGCTCTCTAACGATGCTATATGTGGCTCGATGCGGCTCGATCGGCATGGTAACAACACTCTTCGTTTATTTTACCGATTTCCCCTCAAGAAAAGTAGAAGTCCAGCACATAAGAGATGGTGCCTCTTCAGGCCGAAAAATTGCAATAGCTTTCGTCCGCTGTATTCGTTTCAATATAATGTGCCCCAGTGTCCGCAATGTTCTCCTCACCGCAACCATGAGAAAAACAATCATTGTGTGCTTGAAAACATTCTTCATTGAATTTTCGATTCATTGTTACGATTGGCCTATTGACGATTGACCTATACTTACAATAAACTGCGACCAGAAGTAGACTAGCTGGGACGGGCCAAAAGAATAATCCTGGGCCCAGTCTATAAATAACCGTCTAATAATCACTAATCAGACATCCCGGCCAGCGAATTACAACGATCACTTATGGGCAATTCTTAATTATTATTCCAAAGAAAATTCCACTTTTACCTTAATACGGTTTATTCGTTCAGGGCAGTAATGTGCTACTTCAAGAAATCTATATAGTACTAGTAGAAAAACTTATGAAATACGAGGATTCAGGGATTTAGGGATTCTTTTTTTTGTTGAAAAGGTGACTCGATGCATCACCTTTCTCTGTTATTAGAAGCCTAGCACAGGATTCAACAAAAAGGGTCGTGTTTTTAGGCATCTCAAGGACTTGCAGGAATCAGTGGTACCTGGTACATCAAAAGGCAGCATCGAAGCAAGCTAGTGCTGCTGACTTATAACGATGAAAATTTGGTAAAGTCATGGAGGGCAAATGGATTTATTTCCTCATCAGTTTCTTTTCTTTTCTCAGCCTTTAATAATCGGATAAAAATACTTCAACTTCAAATGCCTTATAAGACGCGTTATAAGTATCGCCCGTAAAAACATACGTATAATATAGGGTTGCTGATATGATGGAAAGATATAATAATTTGGCTGATAACATTACACTTTGAGGCAGAAATGAATCTGCTCTGCTGTCTTCTCTGCTCTGGGAACGCTGTTTCAACTAATTTGAAATCGTTTGACTGCTAGTCTGCTACCGCGAGAGAAAGAATAAATAAAACTAGCTTCCTCGCCGTTGGACTGTCCGCCAGCACCGCTCATGCGTTTATATATGAAACGGTTTATGGCCGACAAGTCGCGACAACCGACACACTTGGCGAAGTTATCGTCAATTTAAAAACCTTGCACGTGAATGTGTCGAAAACTCCAATATCCAAGAAATAACTAATGAACCTTTTGGTCCTTTGGTTTCTGCTTCACGTGTGCTATATTTAGATTGGTGGAACCTCTCTTCAAATTTTTACTGGTTCTAGTTCTACTAACATATTTCCGTCATCACAAATAAGACAGTTGGGATAATCGTTTCTTTAGGATTTGCTGGTGGCCCTGAAAAGGGCCGTTTGTGTTACCGGATCAGCCAGGAAATGAGGAAATCTACTTGGTGCTGCTGGTGTACTTGGTGACGGCTTTTTATCATGAAATGATAAAGGCCTTTTATCGTGACTTCAGAGTGCTTGGCCGACTCACCGGGCAAAAGCAGACGGACGGCCGTCTGGAAGTTCGTTTCCGTCCTTTATTTCTAACTACTATAATATAAGCCTCGGGTTTCTTTTGTATTATTCTAGTTCTATTGTACATTTGTACTGTTCGTCTGTCCGTTCCTTGATTTTAGGAACCTTTAATACACTTCTCAACTCAACTCAATAATATGGTCGCGGTAAAGGTGGTTAAGTAACCATTTTAGGGAAAGTCAAAGACCCGTTCGAGCAGGGCCGGACTCCAGTTTCCCGTCGGTCGTATTCATCGTATGCTCCGTAAAGGATCCTATATACGCTGAGTGTGTCGGTGCCGGTGCCCCCGTGTACTTGGCCGCTGAAGTCCTCGAGTTGGCCGGTAACGCCTCTCGTGACTACAAGAAGACCCGTAGCATCCCCCGTCACTTGCAATTGGCCATCTGTAACGACGAAGAATTGAACAAACTTCTCTCCGGAGTTACCATACATCGCTCAAGATGGTAGTGTCCTGCCCAACATCCAGGCCGTGCTGTTGCCTAAGTCCCTAAGAAGACCGACAAGGACAAGCCAGCCAAAGCTTAATTCCTTCTTATCCCCTGTGTTTAAACCAACCGGCCCTTTTCAGGGCCACCAATGCTCTTTAGAATTGAGGATTTGGTGGATTCGTCAATCAAGAAGTCCTTCAAAGTTTTTTGTACCTGATCCCTGTTTATAATGCAACCTACATGCAGATTGATATTATATTAATTTATTATACTTTTACGGTATCTGTTACTGTTGCACAACACGACGCGATCAGCAGCACCGAATTGAATTCAACTAATACCCAGGTGCTCCAGGTGTATCAAGGAAATAATAAGAAATTGGTCCGCTTATTCTGGCAGTTCAGAACTTCTCGACTATGCTTGATCTTCTTGTGATTATGATCGTTCACAGTTTTAAATCATTCCCCACAACCATGATGCTCGGTATGGTCCATATTGGAAATCACTTGATGTTGGCATTATAATTTAGAACGTATTTAACTCATTAAAATGTCATGTGCGGAGTTGTATTCACCTAGATTTATAGCAGAGTAGACAATCGTTGGAAAAGAAAGAAAAACCGGAAATGCTCGGGGAAAGCAGTGCTGAGAAGCGTCAGCTTAGGTTGGTTGCCGCATCCGCGCCCATCCCGACCGCGTCAGCCACTACAGCAATAAGGTGAAGCGCAGACAGGACGCCAACCCTCCAAAGTGGACGTCGACCGGCAGTCGATTGCCTGAATGAATATTCGCAATATCTTTCGCGTTCCGCCAGACGTGGCGGTGCTGGCAACGTCTGTTATTTCCAAGTCGTGGTTTTCAGTCGGTTGGTAAGCCGGCGAGGATCCGCGCAATTTCCACTTCTCAGTTTCACTTACAAAGTTGCAATCGGTTACAATCAATGCGGCACCGAATACGCGAGTTCGCGATTGATGACCGGCAGTCGCGTCGGTAGCAGCTCTATCGTACGTCCAGGAACGTCGTCACTGAACCAGAAGATCACCGCCCGAATACGCCGAATCGCCGATACCACAGATGATATTCTTTTTAACGAAAAAATGCCTAAAATCCCACTTAAAATATTCGCCCAAAGTCTGGTTCGCACATGTATACATCGCGAATTGAAGGTAACATTTCATTGAAAGTTTGCGTTAGTTTGTCATAATAAGAGAAAACCGGAAAATTCCATTCAAATGACAACACAACGAACGAGGGTGCGCGTCGATGTTGGCATGTTGCCATTGTTACTGCCCTCTGCTGGTGGCCGGCATGAGAACATACCTGAGCATACCTGAGCTGAGCATGAGAGCATGCTGGTGATTTCATGATAAGTACGAGGCCATTCATTGACGTTGTTTTACGTTGCAGCCGACACCCGACACCCGACAGCGATAATGAGGAAATGTGCTGCATGTAAATTGCTCGACATCTGCCAAGATGTCTTCATTTCTGATCCAATACGATTACGGCGTAAATGGGCGAGACGATACTTGCAGGCTGCATTGAAATGGACGCCATTCACTTCGAGAAAATCAACATGTTCCTGGTGTTTTCATTGACGGTTAAAAAGTTTATGAATCACGACTATCTGATTTCGCTGCTGCAAATCCAAAAATATATCCAGAAGAGTATCCATTAGTACATGGCAACTATATTTCCATGTATGTCGTGTGATGCAAGAGAAAGGATTGGTTAAAGATTCTGGTTGAGATCGTGATAGAGGATGAAAGTAACAGATGAGGATACAAACATTTGAACGATCGACTTGATCTTCTACGAGACTACGACGAGAACACAACAGCTCGCACAACAGGGAGCATTGACCACATCGAACCTCAAACTATAAGAGAAATGTTGACTGTCGTTATTCGGCGGATACAAGGATTGACTCAACAATAGCGGAAAAACTATTAACGGAGTCGAAATGACGTAATACACCGGTGGTTACGTGTAATTTGACAAAGCTTAAGCCCGTAAATGAACAATAAGGGCTAACCAATGGTCTAGCGAAATATGAGAAAAAATCTTTCAAACTCGCCTGTTAGCCTAATACTTTCCGTCGAAAGGTTGATGAACTCGAATGTATTAGCAAGGTCCGAGGTCCATCTTTCTTCCCTATAACTAATAACACTGGTCGGACAACTGGAACACATTTGGCCATTTGCTCGGCCATTTGCATGTAGAATCCCGCGTTCGTCAAACGGGAACGATGCGGAATGGGAAGGTTTTCATTTGTCGGACCGTGCACGACGATAAGCTGCGTCGCGTCGAGTGAGAGAGCCAAAAGTGGCCTGTTGTCAGTCGCAATGAGAACAAGTTGCGCCGGCTCCGAATAATAAGGATTCGTATGTTACTGACGAATGTTGTACCGGCATCGTTCATCACCAAGCCCCTTACTTCGGCCAGGACGATTACGGTACCGTGTTGGCGTGTTTGCTTGATGGCAGCTGGCAGTATTTCTCGAGACCAGGAGACGATGATCTATCCCGTTGATGGCGGAGGGCGTTTCATCCTCCCTGTTTCCGATTTCGTTGGCTAACATGTAAACGACGGTAGAAGACGCTAACAAAAACATACGGTAATCAAAATGTTGAAAGACTCCGCCCGACTTGTTCATTCCGGAACAGTCAAACATAGTTATCCATTCTGTTGGCGATCCGAAAGGCAAATACAAAATACTATACGATCATTGTAGAAACCAAGGAAGCGTTTACGTTGCGGAATGTGTGCGCGTATTAACTCGAAACCACAATATACCGATAATAAACTCTAACAGTACGTCTTCGCGCATATCCGCATTTTAAAAATTTGTGTAAACTGACTTAAATAGCACAGATTTTTTCATTTAATGACTGATCAAAACGGTTACAATTTAAAAATTCCTTGAAAAATTCTACTGTACTAGCACTTAAAGAATGTTAATGGCTCGCCAGTTCAAATCCAGTCGATATATTCTCTTGACAAATTAGGGGACTGGAATTATTTTTATGAGTATTTAGACTGGGATTTGAGAAAAGAAGTTTCGTTTTAATGTTTCATGAAGCAGGATGAACACTTTGAAACCGGGCAATCGTTGACGGAAGGATATTTAAAGACGCGCGGCCATGAAGGGGAATCAATAATAGGGCATACAAAATATAATAATGCGTACGCACGCTAAACTAACATGTAAGCTTTCAACTTTCGTACATCGGTATACCTGTGTTGAAATGGTCAAATGCGTGCAACTTCTTACCCATCTTCGTTATATTGTCTTTAATATCTTCAGCGAGATTGGGCAAAAATTTCAATAATTTTCTACTCTTGGACAGGTAAATTTGCAGCGACCTGGTCAGTACTTGAGCTGAATTTGCTGTTTTCGCGGTAATTATTCGAAAGAGCCAATTCAGCTGACGGCCTCGGGGGACCATTCGAACAATCACCGAAGTAAGCTTCCGATTTCGTTATCTAGGCCTGAGTGTGATACGGAGTAGGGTTAGCTAAATTTCTATATTAGCTTAGTGCTTGGTTGGGTGAGGAGACAGGCACGTTTTGGGCATCCAGGTAAAAAGAACATGCGACTAGCTCTTTTTGACAACTTTGCGACCATTGCAAATATAATATCGTAGCTATTGCAGGTTGCAGATTGTGTTGGCGTTTTATTAATTCACACGAATTATATGGCAAGAATATGAAACTTTTCAAGCTTAACGGCAACTTGATAAAACAATTTATGGAGAATTTTTTTTATCGCTAGGGATTGCTATAGAAAAAAGTGTGGGCTTCAGAAAATGCCGCCGCTCTACATGGGGAAA
Organism: Ceriodaphnia dubia; assembly: GCA_022539655.2. Taxonomy (NCBI): domain Eukaryota; kingdom Metazoa; phylum Arthropoda; class Branchiopoda; order Diplostraca; family Daphniidae; genus Ceriodaphnia; species Ceriodaphnia dubia. The sequence continues at coordinate 4,743,524 of JAKUCG020000139.1, read as the reverse complement.
GGCGGGGAGGAGAAAGGGCAAGAAAAACTGAAGTGGATTTTTCAAAATTTGGGAGCTAAAGTAATTAGCGGGAAAAAATTCCATGTTCAATCGTTTTTTAAATTTTAGATTTTGAACCCGGTCAGCTTTATGTTCGTAAAAAAAAATGAAACTTAGCATTAGCATATGCACACGGGGCTGCAATATGCTTCATTTTCGGTATCTTGGACATGAAGAAGAAAATGTCAATTATTTAATTTAACAGTCATTATTCCATTAAGTTTCCAGATGAACTTATTAGCATGTAAATATCTGATTTTAACACAATGTTCATTTGTATTCAGAAATTAGTTAAGGATTGAAATATTCTGAATAACAACCAAAGTTTGACCACAAACGCTGTGACTGTTTGCAACTACAACTATAAATGCTAACAGAAATCCTACTATGTTGAGGACAGGAATGGCCTGGTGGTTAAAGGTATCATGTGTGAACAATGTCTGTGGAGAACTACGGATATAAGAGAAGAACACCCGGACGGGGTTCCAGACCAGGCATAGCAGTCGGTTGTGCTTCACAATATCACAATGGACGGTTGTGATTTGTGTTCTGACCCTAATCATGTGTTACAGTGACCGAGGCCTGAAATATGATCTGTACAGCGATTAGGGCAATTGACTGTATGCACTGGAGAAGGCAGAGTTCACACAATGATATCATTAATCACTATAAGATTCCTGCTATGTGGTACATAGATGCAAAAGCTAGGGGGCCTTCGTGCTGCGCATTCCTTTTTTAAAAATCTTTCAAAGACATTCAAACCGCTGATAAGCGATAATGATTCCGATCGAAACGGATTTTTTATTATTATTATTATGCATCATATCTATTTTCATTTTATTTTTTATTTTTCATTCTATTTTCATTCTATATCTATTTTTCATTCTATTTTATCATAAGTAAAAATGTAAAATTTTGCTTGTGTAAGTGTAAGAGAGATGTCTTTACGAATGAGTTTTAAGGAGGCAGATAAAGTGATAAAGTGGTAGAAGCACTTTAGAAACCACAAACCATAAACCGGAAAATGAAGTTAATACCAATACATGGCAACAGTTTAAAACGAATTTGTACGTTCTCCTCTTATCCTTCTCCGTGATGAAAGTTTTAAATTTTAATGTGGCGGCGAAAAGTGGCGACGTACTGATGAAATCGTGTGTCTCTAATTTGTCTCGTGAATCAAGAGGAAGGAAATATTTAGGAAAAATTTACTCAGGAGGAAGGAAAAACTTTGGAATATCGGAAACAAGTCGATGCAATCAAATAAAGCTTAAACTTATCCAAAAGAAAATCTAGGTAACAGGACTGAAATTAGTGAAGTCTTCGATAGAAAAATCCTCATATCACCGATTTTTGTGACATAAGTACACCTTTTATGATGGACCTCTATAGCCACCGCCACAGGTCTTCCTCATTATAGGCACATTTTAGTTTAGCTGGAACTATCAAAGACATTGTCACTCGCTATGCTCATCAAAGTGGTTTCCATGATGAAAGGCACTTTGGTAATACGGATACTCATGGACTTCCAGTTGAATATGAAATTGACAAAACCCTGAGAATCAAAGGTCCAGAAGATGTCATGAAAATGGGTATAGCCAACTACAATGCAGAGCGCAGGAAGATTGTCATGAGGTATGCTGAACATTGGGAAACAATTGTCAACAGACTGGGACACTGGATATTTGGTAACTTTAACATTTTCATCATGCTTGATTAATTCTAGTTTTGAAAAATATGATTCTTCTAGATTTCAAAAGTGACTACAAAACTCTTTGTCCTTGGTTCATGGAATCAATTTGGTGGGTTTTTAAGCAACTCTTTGCTAAGGAGCTGGTCTACCGTGGATTCAATGTTATGCCCTTCTCAATTGCTTGCAGCACTCCACTATCCAGCTTTGAGTCAGGCCAGAATTATAAAGAAGTTGTTGATCCTGCAGGTAACTTGTTTAAATTGCCTTTTATCTACTTCATGCAAACTAAATCGAAGGATTGAAAATAAAACAGCAATTGTTAGTTTCCCAATGGACGATGAATCGCCTGTCTCTCTACTGGCATGGACCACAACTCCTTGGACTCTGCCAAGTAATTTGGCCCTTTGCATCAACGCTGCTTTGGACTAGGTCCGAGTTAAAGGTTGTATTATTACTAAGTCATCAACGTTTTCATTTGTCATTTGGAAAATAACTTCTTGGTTGTTCTGGAATTTAGACAAGGCTACAGAGAAGGTTTCTATCATGATGGAAGCTCGCCTCAGTAGTGCGTTGTTTAAAACAGAAGAGGAATATTAAATTTTAGAAAAATTCAAATGATGCTGACAAGAACATAATCAAAATGTTAAAAGACTGCGGCCGACTTGTTCATTTCGGAACAGTCAAACATAGTTATCCGTTCGGTTGGTGATCCGAGACGCCCCTAATTTACCGTGCCGTGCCTTCGTGGTTTATTCGGGTGGAGCAAATGTCGCAAACAGCTATTGGACAACAACCAGAAGAGTGGAAGACAAAACAAAAGTGCGTCATTGTCAAATATTGAACTTGGTAAAATAATTGATCGCTTTCATTAACAGGGTGCCAGATTTTGTAAAGGAATAGCGGTTTGGTAACTGGTTGCGGGACGCCAGAGACTTGTGGGGTCCGTCAGTCGTAATCGCTATTGGGGGACACCTATTCCTATTTGGACCGGTGAAGAAGTGGTGTGCGGAAGTCGGATCGATTGCCGAGCTCAAAGAACTAACGGGCATTGAATTTACTGAACTGCATCGCGAGAATGTTGATGTGAACCACCATTCCATCCAAGATACCCGGCCGTCCACCTCTGCGACGTGTCACAGAAATTTTCGATTGTTGGCTCGAATCAGGATCCATGCCTTAACCTCAGGCCCACCTATCCTTTCGGGAACAGGAAAGAATTTGAAGATGCTTTCCCTGCAGATTTCCTCGCTGAAGGCATCGATCAAACTCGCGGCTGGTACACTTATACATTCATTCGTGGTAGTTTGACTTACGATTTGTCTTTTTCCAAAGGGTTCTACACATGCACTGTTGGTACTGTCCCTTGCTCTGTTCAATAAACCACCCTTCAAGCATTTGATCGTCAACGGATTGGTCCTAGGCTCAGACGGCCAGAAGATGTCGAAGAAAAAGAAGAATTATCTCGACGGCTCGACCCCATGTTGGTTGTGAACAAGTTCGGAGCTGATGCCCTCCGTCTTTACTTGATCAACTCCCCTGTCGTTCGTGCTGAAAATCTACGCTTCAAGGAGGAAGGTGTCCGTGACATTATCAAAGATGTATTCCTCCCGGTACAACGCTTATCGTTTCTTTGTGCGAAACACGATTTGATCGCGTAAGTGTGATTTGAAAAGTTGCGATCGAAAATTAATGAATTTTAATGGGAAATTTCTTATCGCATTCAGGAAGATGTAATAAAATTTGTTTATAAAGATGAAAAGTCGAATTTGTCGACTTATGTGATGGATACCCTCAGTCATTGCTGGTGTTTGTTCACCAGGAGATGGCTGCTTATCGGTTGTACACTGCCGTTCCTCGCCTCGTTCGGTTTGTTGACTACTTAACCAACTGGTACGTCCGGATGAACCGTAAACGACTTAAGGTACTAGACATCAGCTAGAGTGAAATATGAAAAGTACTCGCTAACAAATGCTTGTTCATAGATGGTGGGAAGAACGATTGTCATCACGCCTTGCGGACATTGTTTAGTATTTTGTTTTCAATGATCCTGCGGCATGGCTCCAATCTCCATTCACGCCCTTCCTAACTGAACTAATGTACCGTAACTTGCGCCACTTGGTGGCCAACCAGAAAGCCGGAGCAGTTCGATCCCTACCGCTACCGAATTCGTTCACTTCCTTATGACCCCTGAACCAAAGCAATTTCCATTTAGTCTGTGTTCTAAATTTGTTGACGACTTTATTTTATTGTTTTGTTTTGTTTTTTTCCTATCACCGCTACAGGACAGAGAAAAAGAATCGATTCGACAAGTTAAACACATCTACCTTGGTACCAAATGCTGACAACGTCAACGATTGTCGAACGGAATCGGGTGGAATCTAGCCAACAACTTTTGGGGTAACTACGGCAGATCTTTCCGAGGAAGAACCAACCAACCAACGCCTCTCGTATAAAGCAAGTCGTTACAAAAAAATAAATGACGGAAAATGAACCGATAAAAGAAGATTGAGAATAAAAGAATAAAAGTTCATGTCTCTCGAGTTTTGTTGTTTTTCGTTAAAAGGAAAACAATTTCCTGATTGGTCTCCGGATCGTGGACTTTGGGCGGTGGCTGAGTCTGCGCGTGATGATGAGGAGGTGGAGAAGGCAGTCGATCCTCTGGCCGCTTGCTGCAGTAAAAGAGTGGCCAGCTTCTCGGGAACTTTTTTTTAAAATTATTTTACGGTTTTCAAAGCCACTGACTGGTAATATAGACGAACCTAGCCCGCAACCAGGGAATTTCGATACTTTCATCTGTGAAATAAGTGACAGCCATTGTTTATTATAGGCCAACAATGATGAATCTATGAAGCATAATCTTTTCTGTCACCATTTCACATCTCCATTTTGCCCATTTCATTTTTTTTTCTTTTTTAGTAGGTGGATACAAGCATGGAAATCCAGACAATTTACCTTTTCTTTGTATGATGTCACACCTTTCTATAACTTTATTCTTTCATTCATTCATATGTGGACAACAATACCCTTTCTCTGGATGGAAATTAGAAATGACCTTTACTTCATTGGTTCACATCCCTACATTCCCCTTGATTGCCTGAGGCAATCGACAAATTTGTATGAGTGCAAAAGCTGATAGGAAAATGTAACAACCACCAAGGAATCTGATCTTGTTTGTTGATTGTTGAAAACTGAACTAAAAGCAAATACCTCGGCAAATACCGTCTTTTGCTAGCTGACATTCCGTGCAAGCAACTTTGATATGGGCATTTTCCGCGCCCAACTGTTGACTACGTGCGTTGCCACACAACTCTTGATATTAAAGACGGTGTCAAGAAGTTGAAGATGATAGTGAGAGAGACCGAGCTTATGACATGTTTGACTCGGTTTGCTAAAGGCGGCTAAAGGCCTGAAGCTCGCTTTATTGGAATCCTGTCGGCTTGAGCGAAACTGATGTGCTAATAAAAAATTACGTAGCCTATAATTTTTGACGTGATCGCTGATGGGGCTTGAGTATCTGGCACTAGGCACTGGCTGGTGTTACGTTGCGCACGGCGATTCCTTTTGCCTCGCTAAGACTTTGACTAGTTACGAAAAGTCTGGAAAAGATTCTCGTCATGCTAAGAAACAATCCACGCAAGTTGAAATCGGCTGATGAGAAAAAACGAACCGCTGAATAAAATGGTCTGATTCACGGTCGAATACAATACAAGGATCTAGGTATAGGTTATTTATTACGTTGGCGATATTAGGTTACCCCATGAATGTTGCAGCTGGGCGGCCGTAGACGTATTACGTATCAAAACGCTCGTCAAAACGCTCGTCAAAACGCGCCAGTTAATTGATGGTATAACTCTGCGTTTTAAGGACCACCAGCTGTGCGCTTTGCGGAGAAGACGGCCTCCTTCAGCGAACTTGTCGAGTTGTTTGCCAATAACGACTAGGATACCACCAGCACCTGGGTGGGTCCCGGAGTCTTATTCTTTTTCTTGCTAAATTCCACACCATTTATCTCGAGGGATGCGCTCGGTGCAACATTCAACAACGAGGGTAGGTGGGGTCGCTACTATCAACGGCATCGGCTGAATAAAGCCAAACGTTGTCTTTTCCATTATACAAACATACTTACATTTTAAATTCCTTCAAAATGTGTTATTTTCACACAACAGTACGACGTCTTCCAGGATAATTAGCTGTCTCTTCTCCACCACCAAATACTTCATCGCCGGAGCGAAGGTCATAAACAGCAGCTCCATTTGGGATAGAGATGATGAACAATCAAGACTCATCCTTTCATGCGGCGGTCTGTCATGCAAAAGGACGGACTGGCATCCAGCATCCTATAACATGACTATAATCCTATCCCATAAATATAACACTAAGCCAGGGGTATTGCCGGTATTCTATACGGTAGTAATCTAACGATTTCTATACAATACCCCGCTAACAGTGCACGTTGATCTTGTGCCTTTTTGGACTTTTTCACTGTTCGACTTTTTTTTTCTTCCAAACTTCGTCGTCGTGGGCGATTCGAGGCGGAATTGATGGACCACTTTCTCCCGGTAAGTTGTTTCGGCCAGAAGGCACAATTTTTTACAAAAAAGAAAATACAACTTATAAATATAATATTTATAAGTTTTTGTAATATTTAAGACGTTATATAAGAATTTGTAATATTTAAAATATTACAAATTCTTCTATTACTATGGATCAAATGCGACTGCACCCAGAGCACCCATCCGAAATCGCCAGTTATCGCTTCTGAGTTCTGATGTAGCCGACAGTCCTCTGCGCCAGCAGTAACCTTGAAAGTATGACCATGAATAAGTCGTATGAGATATAAGTCATACGTAGATAAAAAAACAGCTATGAAAAAATGTTACAGTAATATCTAGCTCAGCTTTATAAATTTTGCAACAGTTTCATCTCTTAATTACGTAAATATGAATAAAAAGGGGAGATTCATTTTTTTGCAGTTTCATTTCCGCGCAATAAAAGGAAATTTTCGATTTTCAAATATAAAGCGGCGACGTCATCGAAATCTTGCTTCTTTTTCAACAGCCAGATGCTCTAGTTCGCCCACAAAGCGCCGTTGGGCAGGAGGGAAAATGATGACTAGGACGACGGACTGGGTGTGGACGAATGTGATAAAAGCCGGCTCTGAAAAGACTCAAGTACTTTTATTTTTAGTGAAATACGTTTGATAACTCATCTAAGTATTGGTTTGCTATGATTTGTTGGGCTTTCAAGTTATTCATGCACAAATTTAATGGTTTGACGCTCGTACGCAGACTGACCTAGGACGGGCATATTATATAGCTAGGAGAACAAATATAAATATCCCCAAAATTGCATTTTACAGTAAGGCGAGGATGGTCTAGTGGTTAAGGCGTCTAGACTGAAGGAGGTTGGAGGTTAATTGTTGGACCGTGAAAGCGGCAGCAGCCTGACGTAACCGGTTGTCTAATGTATGTAAGTGCTTTATCATCTGTGATTCCTTGAGATTCTCGATCAGATACTGTTCCGGAGTACATGGTTCATAGCACGTGTAATGCGTGCTATGCCACCACGACGGCCCATTGAGACGTTCCGTCATTGACGGTCAATCGATGAACTTCACCTCGCCAAAACCTTTTTTAAAATTAATTTTATTTCAATCGTAATCTTTACTGTCGAAGGATATTCAGAAAACGTGATGTAGAGACCCACCCCCCTCCTCACTCAAGTGCGGGGTCTGTGGTTCAATTCCCTGAAGTTAGAAACTTTTTATTGAATGAAACCATTTACTAAAGCCCTTTTCTAATAGAAAAAAAATCCTGCAATCATTTAAAGTTGGAAAATACAATTTTGGGTCGTTTTTTGTATTATTGTTTTAGGGTCTTCAAAGTCACTACCGGTCACCACTGGGAAAAAACGAACCAAGCCCACGATCTTAGACTAATGTTTTTTTTTTCATTTTCCAAAAATATTTCCATCTTTCATATAGAGAACTTTGCTACCCTAGATATATAATTTGTTAAGGGATGAGTCCCTTTCATTGATGGTCGGCATTTATTTCAATCAACTCTCGCTACCGGCAAGCAAATCCTTGCTTGTGAAAGTGTAGGAAAGCTTTTATTTTACACCCACTCATAGCTTCATTGAAAAGATATTTCTGGATGGGTATCCCCTTAGCCGCCATTAGCGTACGTGTTGCTACCATTCGAGTTACCATTGGTCTTTTTCCTTGTTCTTTTCGTCCGAAGCGATAGGCAGGGCCTCCGTCCCTCCAGGCTTCGTGACTCGCAGGTTTCTTCTACCCTTACTTACGTCCCCGAAGGACCCGTCGTGCAAAGCACGATCTTTTCATTTTTGTCGACTTAAGGATTTACCCTTTTAGACATTATTCTCGATCTTAATGGATTTGGAGTCATCACATTCACATGAAACTATTCCTAAACCATTACCAAATCAAAATGTATACAGTAGATTAATTTATTTGTTATCCGACCAGTAGTAGCCTACGTAGGATCATCGACTCCACTGCAATCCATTGCCATTTTTAAGTATTTGAAAGTCATCTTGCTGTTTTTTCGGAAAGGATTTCCCAAGTTTTGAACCGGATGTTGTGACTTTTGTATACCTTTGCAGCCGTATAGTGTAACGGTTTAAGTAATCCGGTTATTAAGTATTGAGGCTCCATGAATGAATGTGACCAGTTCTTTAAGAAATAGATATGTCTCATATTTTCGATAGGAAAGTGATGGCCCGTCGTCGTGTGTTTTAGTTCATCCGCCGATTTTAAAAAATGGATTAACTGCTACTAAATTAAAGGATGAACTGCTCAATTATTGTTTTCATTCCGTTCAATTATATGAATGGTATATGGATATACTGATAGCGTTCTTCTCGCTGGAGTTGGATTTTGCTCTCTTTGTGTTGATCAAACAACACCCGACTATGGCTTTAACTATGCAAAAACATAGTTCTGATAGATTAGAACATTCTTTCCGCGATTGCCATCGTTTGCTCTGAAGTTCTAACAACCGCATCATGCTACTTGCTTATGCTGTCTTATGAAAAAGCGGGAAAAGCTTTTTACTCATCTTTATATAATTTCCTGCCTCCTGCGCCAATTTTTTCAAGTAGGTTACCGTTGACACTCTTATTTTTACTTTGATTAAAATTTCAAAACGAGTGACGCTTTTCCACCTTATTCCACACCACAAAGTTGGCGTTCGAAGCAGAACGACGAAATATGTTGCATGTATGTTAATAGACGGAAGATTCCCAGATGAGAGAAGCAAGCGTCAAGCGAGCGTTACTAAAAACTCACAACAGCCATCAAAATCTTTGTTAATGAAGGGCTGTTAAAAGTTGAGGTATTAAGTTAACCTAAATATCATTGGCGATAAAACCGGATAAAACGTCAATCGCCGCCGCGATAAACGAGAACAAGGTATCCATGCAATAAGCCATTTGTCAGTTTACAATAAAAAAATTCGACCTGATTACTGTTTACTATTAGGAATATATTCATCTTCGTTCGATTTAAACTCGAAGAACATTCCTAAAAGTTTATTTTAATTAAAAGATGCTGGGACGAGCATCACAGGAATCTAGGGCGTTAGTTTTTGTTTCTGCTGGGCGCCGTCGGCTGGAAAATGTATGCTACACGAAGTCTAAGTCGAGCTAAAGAGTCGTCAACACATTTCGATATAGCTTTTAACCAGATTTAGACTTATGACGCAACAGAAGGACTTTGTCAACGGTGTTTGGCTTTATTTGTCCACTTTATGATGATCTAAACCCATAACAAAACAGTTGAATGTCAATAAGTACAGCGAAGATCAGTCGCGAGCACGGAGAAACCAAAAAAGAATTGATAACGGGGGAGAAGCTGAAAGGGAGGAGTAAGGGTAAGAAAAGAGCGGCCATTTTGTTTCCTATGGAGACTTGCTGATTGGCTGACTGCGGTCTCCTCGCAATCTTAGTTCCCTCGAGGAGTCGAGGGACTACTCACTCTCACAATCCTGTTCCCTTGTGTGGTTGTCAAACAAAAACGTTACTCTTCGAATCAAATGCAAAGAGAATGAATGCCGCAAAAGAAACAAACTGAAAAAGCTTGTCGACGAAAGAGAAAAATCATGACTTCATGAAGAAACTGACAGTTTTACAGCATTTTTATTTGAATTTTTTGCCGGCTCTTGGGATTCAACCTCACTGTCGTCGTCAAAGTTGAACATATAACGAGGTCTGCAGCTGGAATTGTATCGGTCCGTATGAGAACCAAAGAGAATGATGGATTGATGGCTGACAGGTTGCGCTTTCCAAATTCCGAAAGGCCGTCTCGAAAGTGACCGACGGCCACTTGCAGAAACTCCACGGCAGCCTCTCGATCGGTCTCTTCTCTACAATCCCAGTTCTGGCGTAGTGCTTCATGCTATCGAGGAAGGAGTCGATCGCAATTGGTCGCAAATACCGTCAATTGGTAACTATCGTCGAAGAGCCTACCTCATCCGTATCCGACTTGAATAAAAACTAAAAAGGAACCCGGCTAGTCCAGAAATAATTCTCAAGAACCGAATTTCTTTTTTGCGTTTTTCTAGCGATTGGCCGAAATTTGTCGGGATGAAAGAACTTTTCATTACTTAATTGTGTTCTTTGCAGAAATATTAATAAGTAAAAAGAAATTTTTTGTTTTGAAGAAGAAAAATAATAAAACAATGGTAGATTGCCACTAGGCAGTTAAATATCCAAATTCCGCTAGTTGCCGGCTAGATACGTCTATTCCCGGCAGTGATTTTGAAAACTCTAAAAGAAGGCAAAAAAAGCGATCAAAAATATAATTATGCAACTTAAAATGCTTTTAGTGGTTTATTATTTCAGAAAAAGACTTTATTGCATTATTTGTATTATTAAAAAGTTTTTCCATTCGGAGAATCGAACCCGAACCCCCTCCCTGGCACAGCTTGTCATTTTGTCAATCTCAATCCAGCAGGATACAAGGTCCTTTTGTATCATGAAATCATCATCAAACTCAAACGTCGGTTGGAATTTGAAAGCCTGCAAGGAAAATGTTTACGATTTAAAAAAATTATTTTTTCAGTGCAACAAATGGCTTGAACCATTTTCACTAAAAAAAGCATCAATTATTTTTCGAATTTCAACTGATAAATTTTACAAAAGGGTTTTTGTCGACTGCGCGACTAGACTGATCAGCCTTAAAATATGAGAAAAATTTATTACAAAATATGAGCGTAAGTTACTACGGAATCGTAAGAAAGTATAATAGTAATGCATGTAGGCTATGTAGACTTCCGGACGTCTACATAGCCTACATGCATTACTATTCTTACATACTAGATTTCTTACATACTAAGCTACTAGGTATCCTACTCTGTATCTTTGACTCCTAGTCCCGACATCTTATCTCGAGACTTAGGGTGTAAACCAGGACATTGTGTTCGGTAGGATTGCGAACACAACGACCACACCAAACTGCATGGGAATGGTGTGATTAACTCGATTGGACTGATTTACAAAGTCATCCTTGCCAGGACGCTTTAACCACTGAGCCATCCCGGTCACATCAGATATCGTAAAATTAAACTTTACAGTTTATAAAAATTATACTTTACAGTTGCCATCAGGAACGCACCGCTGCTGGATTGGTGCTTTTATGTTAGAAATTGAATATTTCCAGTGGTTTTTTCAGTTCAATTCTATTTGAAATTGATAGGAAAACCAATAAAGATATCGTTCGAATCAAAATGTATAGAATTGTTGGAAAAACTTATGAGAAAAATGTCAAAATGACTTTTCTGTGTAGCATTGATCGGCTGCAAGTGTAAAGAGACCACGCCCCTTTTGCCCATCGGCTACCTAATTCTCTGCCCGTGTGCACCAGGACGTCAAAATAGGAAGAAAACAAAACATTTCATTTGATTAGGGAAAGAGAATTCAACAAATAAGACACCTTCTTTTACTTAATGAGAAAAAAATTCAGGAGAAATAGATTTTAATTATAAAATAAAAAGAGCGCCCAGAAACCAATGTTTTCTGTTCCCTTGATTCCGGTGATTCTCCCAGGCCAGTACCTTTTACTTGAAATAAATTTTTTGACATATTCTTCGAGTTCAAATCGAACGAAAAGGAATTTACGCCTGTATAGTTAACAGATAATTATTATCACCGTCTAATCGAAACAATGCGCCTACTTGTGACCACGTATGTTGATGGTGAACTCGCAACTGTACCTCACTTGTAAACAAAACCACTCGACCTCTAGCGGTCCGCGTTGACACCTCAAATAACTTTAGAATTGTTAAATTGTTATCGCAATCCTCTACAAAAATGGACGGTTTCCTTGGATTGGGTCCCTCGCCGGCTTCCATTTCGACGTTCATCCGGAGGGTCTCTTCTTAAAACCCACACAATTGAACGCCTCGGACTATACGATGAAGTACGAGCGAATAAAACCGACGCCCAGCGATGATCATTATTTTACAGTCTTTCTCTGACCGGACTGTGAAATCCCGATTTATCAAGCAAGAATGTTCCATCATTCTGCCACGCGGCTCTCCGTATAAAAGAGAAAATGTAGGCTATCTTTCATATTTATTGTAGGCCTACTCTTGATAGCGTCACTGTCATCGCGTTAAAGAAATTCGAACCGTTATTTCGAATGCACGTGTCACTTTCCAGTCCGAATGAAAAGTAGCTTATATAGGTACAGTTGACGGATTTTCTGTTGTTTGAATAGGCTAACGTTTGACCTGACGAATAACCGTCAACTTCCACCATCTTGCTCCAGATAAGTTATAGACGAGTTAGCCTACCTTATTTTGCGACAACAAGATACCTGAAATAAGTGACACGTTGTAATACTAACGACACAAACTCAATCGTCAGTCAAATTAAACGAAGAGTCATAAATAATAACAGTAGACTCGGCAGAGTCCAACATTAAGTCATTGAGTCATTATATGGTAGGAAAAAAATTAATTCCAGATTACCTTAATTAAAGCCGTAAAAAAACAGATGGAAGAATTAACCAATTGGTCGTCAGAACTCGTCGAGTCGACAGAATCGATAAACTATTAGACAAACTTGTGAGTAGCCTAGCTCAAGTATGGTTGTTCCACCTTTCAGGCTTCCCTTTCATTTGCTGATGTCTTCCTATTAAAACAGATTAACGTTCAAGGTTGCTGTACGCTAATTAAACTTATTTAAGGAAAATAAGAATATTAGGTGAAAAAACTGTGTTTTAAGAAAAATAAAGCAATGGATATGGAACAGCATGAACACTGAAAGTATATAGTTAAAATATTTAATATATTGTTAGAGAAGAGAAGTCACAGGATTTACTCTAAATGAAGAGTACAATTATTTAAAAGTTGTGTGCAGTTTTTATTCAAACTGTTTTAGGTTGCTGTGATGGGTTAACACATTACTTTAGGGAAAGTACCAATATTACTGGAAGAACTGTGTTTTAGCATGATAAAGCAATTGGCAATCGACATAGCATGAACAATGAAAGTAGTAAAAGCGCCTAACATACAGTCAGACGAGCCTAGTACTGATAGAAGTCACAGGATTTACCCTATATGAATAGTACAACTATTGAAAAATTTACGTAGCCTTTACAAACACATTTTAAGTCAAGTTCTGTATAATAGGCTGGAATTTTTCAGAAACAATTGAATAGTTTTTCATACACACACTTATCACACTCCATGGATGTGAAGGACTAAGTGGCTTACCTACATTAAAACAAATGTATAGCCTACACTTCAGAATCAATACAACTACGTAGGCTAACCGGGATGGCGCAGTGAATAGCCTATGGCGTATATTCTACCCATGAGTTAAGCACGTCGTCCCTTCTACGGGGCATGATATTACGAGTTCTTTGGGTTCCGAGTTATGAACCCATTGTTCCGGTTACAGATATGCAGTTGTGAGTCAAGTGACCGATAATAAATGCAATCACAACTTTTTGAAAAATTTGAAATTGTGCCCTATTACTGAAAGAACTCAAGTGTTTTAGCACGATATGGCACGATGATAAAGCAATTGAAAATTGACACAGCCTGAACAGTTGGAAAATACCGGAAAACAAAAAGTAGGCCCTTGTTTGCTGATGGGTCGGTTCAACAGTTAGCCTACTTTGAAAATCCTGAAACAATACAAAAAACGACCGAAAATGTAATAAGGCAACTTAAAATACTTGAAAAAGTTTCTTCTTTCAGAAAAAGACTATATTGAATTATTTCATTCAATAAAAAGTGTTCACATTTAGGGAATCGAACCCGAGACCCCCCACTTGAGGGCGCAGCTTGTCCTTTTAATAAATGTATACGAAGTGGGAAAATTCGAAATGAATGTAGGCTAATGAAATAGGAAACAAATGCAACTCTCGGAATCCCTTGCACTATATATCTTTTGAGTTGAAAAATCGATAATAACCCTCTCCTTCCTCGTCAATAATTAAGAAAATCAAAACCAAAGTCGAAAATAATAAATAATAGACGGTGTCGTGCCTATGCTGTCATTATCTGTGTTCCGCTAGGTTCACAGATCATCGGGAATCCGAGTAGCAGTGCCAAGCCGCTTTTAACCGCCAATTCCCGACGGGTGACACACGTCACCTTAACCACATAGCCATCACCGTCATTAGTAATGTAAAAATTAAAGCATGTCTATGTTGTTGCAGCAACCAAACTTCTTCCCTCTGCAAGCTTGCTGAAAACGTGATTAATAGACCCAAATCAAGTAATTGGCGATCGAAAACGCTTGAACTTGGTTTTGAAACATAATTCGGGTTTATATTGCACACCAAAACAGTTTTCTCCAAAAATATTTGTCTAATTAAGCCGAATGTCGTGTGCCTCTATACCATGTCATGTCCACCACTAGACTACTTTGATCTCTTGACTAGTTTGATCTAAATATATTTCTTTAAGGAAATGAAACAAAACCGCATTTTTGACTTTTCACACTTGGTTTGCCATATTTTGAGGAACATTGTTACACAATTTGTTTCTTATCGTCCGAAGATCAAAAAAAATATTGTACCGACCTATTGCCGTAGCCTTACGAATAAGTAAATGATAGCCTACTTTCCCCCCCTTATTTTTCAATGAGAAGACAATAATGTTCAGGCGCGAGCACTAGAGACGAAAATAAATTGGATAAATAAATATCGGGGAACGGGGACTCACTAGAGGAAGGGTATAGAAAAGAGCGGCCATTTTGGCATATTGTTTCTTTACCCTGCTGCCGTCATCTGCTCGCAGTTTATCTTCCGTTTGAATTCCCTTGAGGGTTTCACACTTACTTACAGAGTGAACAAATGCTATTTGACCAATTCACAAATTTTGGGGCGAAAAGGAGATAAGATCAGGACGAGGATGAGGATACAGCAGCTTTCGACTACATCTGCTGTCACCTTGGGTGGCAGAAAAAGTCGTTGTCATTCCAAAATATTAATTCAAGCCAAGATCTTGCTGGCCGGGTGTCTGCTCGAATTGAAATTTGCGAATGAAAAATGAAAATCGCCGCAAATCTAGTTGCTTATGGTATAACTGTTATACGGTACTCAAATAGCTTAGCCATTCGTCCCAGCAGAAAGACTTTAATTGCGTTTCAACTAAAATAAAACAGCTCAATTTGACTTTTAGCACTTGATTCGTCATGGTTTTTGGACCAATGTTCAACTATTCTTTTATTATCCGGAGCTCAAAAATGCGTTGAAACGGCCTTTTTGCCGCCTTACTATGAGGATGCGCCGGGTCGATGGACTACCTTTTCGTTTTCACTTAGATGTATGCCTTCATGGCTATGTGGTTAGAGAGCTCGATGTGGAACTGAAATTCATGGCTACTACCAGCCCTGTGTGTTGTTTCGGCAGCACACGAAGGCGCGGTTTGACAGCGCAACCGAGCCCGCAGTCCCGGCGTCCTCATTGAACGATTAATTCCTTCGGTTATTAATTGGATAAAATGAAACGCTAGGCTGTAGCAAGGTTCCTGTAAACCGTGCTGGGTAGATTCAGGGAAACAAATGGCTGGGAAAACCACACTTTTTTCGGTTTTTAAAGACATGTAAATAAACATTTATTTCTTGGAGACTTTCAAATTCAAATCGAAAAAAATCGGTGAAACGACAGCTGCGCCCTCAAGCGGGGGGTCTCGGGTTCGTTTCCGTGGACGTGAAAACTTTTTATTCAATAAAACAATTCAATAACAACTTTTTCTGAAAGAATAAACTCCTACAAGCATTTTCAGTTGCATAATAACATTTTCGGTCGTTATTTTTTATTTGTTTTAGGATTTTCAAAGTGACTGCTGAACCGACCCGGCAACAAGAACCGATGAACCGACCCGGCGAGTAGTGGCCGATGAACATGAACTCGATGCTCACTTTCTTTCTGTTTTTCTTCTCCCTTGAATTTGCTTATTCAGCGCTAAATTGAAATGGATTGAATTCCTCTTCGTTCGATTTGAACTCGAAGAGCATAGGCTACCTAAAAGTTTCCAGCCGTCGGCTGGAAGATGTATTAAGCTACTCTAAGACCGAGCTAAAGGGTCGTCTACACATTTCGATATATCTTTTAACCAGATTTAGACTTATTTTACAACAGACGGACTTTGTCAACGGTGTTTTGTTATTTATTATTTTTAGAATTTCAACTGATATAAATTTTTCAAAAAGGGTTTTTGTCGACTGCGCGACTAGACTGATCAGTCGTATTCCTTACATACTAGATTTCTTACATACTAAGCTACTACGTATCCTACTCTGTATCTTTGACTCCTAGTCCCGACATCTTATCTCGAGACTTAGGGTGTAACCAGGACATTGTGTTCGGTAGGATAGCGAACACAACGACCACACCAAACTGCATGGGAATGGCGTGATTGACTCGGTTGGGCTGATTTACAAAGTCATCCCTGCCAGGACACTTTAACCACTGAGCCATCCCGGTCACATCAGATATCGTAAAATTAAAGGTATACTTTACAGTTGCCATCAGGAACGCACCGCTGCTGGATTGGTGCTTTTATGTTAGAAATTGAATATTTCCAGTGGTTTTTTCAGTTCAATTCTATTTGAAATTGATAGGAAAACCAATAAAGATATCGTTCGAATCAAAATGTATAGAATTGTTGGAAAAACTTATGAGAAAAATGTCAAAATGACTTTTCTGTGTAGCATTGATCGGCTGCAAGTGTAAAGAGACCACGCCCCTTTTGCCCATCGGCTACCTAATTCTCTGCCCGTGTGCACCAGGACGTCAAAATAGGAAGAAAACAAAACATTTCATTTGATTAGGGAAAGAGAATTCAACAAATAAGACACCTTCTTTTACTTAATGAGAAAAAAATTCAGGAGAAATAGATTTTAATTATAAAATAAAAAGAGCGCCCAGAAACCAATGTTTTCTGTTCCCTTGATTCCGGTGATTCTCCCAGGCCAGTACCTTTTACTTGAAATAAATTTTTTGACATATTCTTCGAGTTCAAATCGAACGAAAAGGAATTTACGCCTGTATAGTTAACAGATAATTATTATCACCGTCTAATCGAAACAATGCGCCTACTTGTGACCACGTATGTTGATGGTGAACTCGCAACTGTACCTCACTTGTAAACAAAACCACTCGACCTCTAGCGGTCCGCGTTGACACCTCAAATAACTTTAGAATTGTTAAATTGTTATCGCAATCCTCTACAAAAATGGACGGTTTCCTTGGATTGGGTCCCTCGCCGGCTTCCATTTCGACGTTCATCCGGAGGGTCTCTTCTTAAAACCCACACAATTGAACGCCTCGGACTATACGATGAAGTACGAGCGAATAAAACCGACGCCCAGCGATGATCATTATTTTACAGTCTTTCTCTGACCGGACTGTGAAATCCCGATTTATCAAGCAAGAATGTTCCATCATTCTGCCACGCGGCATCTCCGTATAAAAGAGAAAATGTAGGCTATCTTTCATATTTATTGTAGGCCTACTCTTGATAGCGTCACTGTCATCGCGTTAAAGAAATTCGAACCGTTATTTCGAATGCACGTGTCACTTTCCAGTCCGAATGAAAAGTAGCTTATATAGGTACAGTTGACGGATTTTCTGTTGTTTGAATAGGCTAACGTTTGACCTGACGAATAACCGTCAACTTCCACCATCTTGCTCCAGATAAGTTATAGACGAGTTAGCCTACCTTATTTTGCGACAACAAGATACCTGAAATAAGTGACACGTTGTAATACTAACGACACAAACTCAATCGTCAGTCAAATTAAACGAAGAGTCATAAATAATAACAGTAGACTCGGCAGAGTCCAACATTAAGTCATTGAGTCATTATATGGTAGGAAAAAAATTAATTCCAGATTACCTTAATTAAAGCCGTAAAAAAAACAGATGGAAGAATTAACCAATTGGTCGTCAGAACTCGTCGAGTCGACAGAATCGATAAACTATTAGACAAACTTGTGAGTAGCCTAGCTCAAGTATGGTTGTTCCACCTTTCAGGCTTCCCTTTCATTTGCTGATGTCTTCCTATTAAAACAGATTAACGTTCAAGGTTGCTGTACGCTAATTAAACTTATTTAAGGAAAATAAGAATATTAGGTGAAAAAACTGTGTTTTAAGAAAAATAAAGCAATGGATATGGAACAGCATGAACACTGAAAGTATATAGTTAAAATATTTAATATATTGTTAGAGAAGAGAAGTCACAGGATTTACTCTAAATGAAGAGTACAATTATTTAAAAGTTGTGTGCAGTTTTTATTCAAACTGTTTTAGGTTGCTGTGATGGGTTAACACATTACTTTAGGGAAAGTACCAATATTACTGGAAGAACTGTGTTTTAGCATGATAAAGCAATTGGCAATCGACATAGCATGAACAATGAAAGTAGTAAAAGCGCCTAACATACAGTCAGACGAGCCTAGTACTGATAGAAGTCACAGGATTTACCCTATATGAATAGTACAACTATTGAAAAATTTACGTAGCCTTTACAAACACATTTTAAGTCAAGTTCTGTATAATAGGCTGGAATTTTTCAGAAACAATTGAATAGTTTTTCATACACACACTTATCACACTCCATGGATGTGAAGGACTAAGTGGCTTACCTACATTAAAACAAATGTATAGCCTACACTTCAGAATCAATACAACTACGTAGGCTAACCGGGATGGCGCAGTGAATAGCCTATGGCGTATATTCTACCCATGAGTTAAGCACGTCGTCCCTTCTACGGGGCATGATATTACGAGTTCTTTGGGTTCCGAGTTATGAACCCATTGTTCCGGTTACAGATATGCAGTTGTGAGTCAAGTGACCGATAATAAATGCAATCACAACTTTTTGAAAAATTTGAAATTGTGCCCTATTACTGAAAGAACTCAAGTGTTTTAGCACGATATGGCACGATGATAAAGCAATTGAAAATTGACACAGCCTGAACAGTTGGAAAATACCGGAAAATAAAAAGTAGGCCCTTGTTTGCTGATGGGTCGGTTCAACAGTTAGCCTACTTTGAAAATCCTGAAACAATACAAAA
This sequence comes from Ceriodaphnia dubia, assembly GCA_022539655.2. Lineage (NCBI taxonomy): Eukaryota > Metazoa > Arthropoda > Branchiopoda > Diplostraca > Daphniidae > Ceriodaphnia > Ceriodaphnia dubia. The sequence goes on along the minus strand of JAKUCG020000139.1, from coordinate 4,724,233 downwards.
AACGACCGAAAATGTAATAAGGCAACTTAAAATACTTGAAAAAGTTTCTTCTTTCAGAAAAAGTCTATATTGAATTATTTAATTCAATAAAAAGTGTTCACATTTAGGGAATCGAACCCGAGACCCCCCGCTTGAGGGCGCAGCTTGTCCTTTTAATAAATGTATACGAAGTGGGAAAATTCGAAATGAATGTAGGCTAATGAAATAGGAAACAAATGCAACGCTCGGAATCCCTTGCACTATATATCTTTTGAGTTGAAAAATCGATAATAACCCTCTCCTTCCTCGTCAATAATTAAGAAAATCAAAACCAAAGTCGAAAATAATAAATAATAGACGGTGTCGTGCCTATGCTGTCATTATCTGTGTTCCGCTAGGTTCACAGATCATCGGGAATCCGAGTAGCAGTGCCAAGCCGCTTTTAACCGCCAATTCCCGACGGGTGACACACGTCACCTTAACCACATAGCCATCACCGTCATTAGTAATGTAAAAATTAAAGCATGTCTATGTTGTTGCAGCAACCAAACTTCTTCCCTCTGCAAGCTTGCTGAAAACGTGATTAATAGACCCAAATCAAGTAATTGGCGATCGAAAACGCTTGAACTTGGTTTTGAAACATAATTCGGGTTTATATTGCACACCAAAACAGTTTTCTCCAAAAATATTTGTCTAATTAAGCCGAATGTCGTGTGCCTCTATACCATGTCATGTCCACCACTAGACTACTTTGATCTCTTGACTAGTTTGATCTAAATATATTTCTTTAAGGAAATGAAACAAAACCGCATTTTTGACTTTTCACACTTGGTTTGCCATATTTTGAGGAACATTGTTACACAATTTGTTTCTTATCGTCCGAAGATCAAAAAAAATATTGTACCGACCTATTGCCGTAGCCTTACGAATAAGTAAATGATAGCCTACTTTCCCCCCCTTATTTTTCAATGAGAAGACAATAATGTTCAGGCGCGAGCACTAGAGACGAAAATAAATTGGATAAATAAATATCGGGGAACGGGGACTCACTAGAGGAAGGGTATAGAAAAGAGCGGCCATTTTGGCATATTGTTTCTTTACCCTGCTGCCGTCATCTGCTCGCAGTTTATCTTCCGTTTGAATTCCCTTGAGGGTTTCACACTTACTTACAGAGTGAACAAATGCTATTTGACCAATTCACAAATTTTGGGGCGAAAAGGAGATAAGATCAGGACGAGGATGAGGATACAGCAGCTTTCGACTACATCTGCTGTCACCTTGGGTGGCAGAAAAAGTCGTTGTCATTCCAAAATATTAATTCAAGCCAAGATCTTGCTGGCCGGGTGTCTGCTCGAATTGAAATTTGCGAATGAAAAATGAAAATCGCCGCAAATCTAGTTGCTTATGGTATAACTGTTATACGGTACTCAAATAGCTTAGCCATTCGTCCCAGCAGAAAGACTTTAATTGCGTTTCAACTAAAATAAAACAGCTCAATTTGACTTTTAGCACTTGATTCGTCATGGTTTTTGGACCAATGTTCAACTATTCTTTTATTATCCGGAGCTCAAAAATGCGTTGAAACGGCCTTTTTGCCGCCTTACTATGAGGATGCGCCGGGTCGATGGACTACCTTTTCGTTTTCACTTAGATGTATGCCTTCATGGCTATGTGGTTAGAGAGCTCGATGTGGAACTGAAATTCATGGCTACTACCAGCCCTGTGTGTTGTTTCGGCAGCACACGAAGGCGCGGTTTGACAGCGCAACCGAGCCCGCAGTCCCGGCGTCCTCATTGAACGATTAATTCCTTCGGTTATTAATTGGATAAAATGAAACGCTAGGCTGTAGCAAGGTTCCTGTAAACCGTGCTGGGTAGATTCAGGGAAACAAATGGCTGGGAAAACCACACTTTTTTCGGTTTTTAAAGACATGTAAATAAACATTTATTTCTTGGAGACTTTCAAATTCAAATCGAAAAAAATCGGTGAAACGACAGCTGCGCCCTCAAGCGGGGGTCTCGGGTTCGTTTCCGTGGACGTGAAAACTTTTTATTCAATAAAACAATTCAATAACAACTTTTTCTGAAAGAATAAACTCCTACAAGCATTTTCAGTTGCATAATAACATTTTCGGTCGTTATTTTTTATTTGTTTTAGGATTTTCAAAGTGACTGCTGAACCGACCCGGCAACAAGAACCGATGAACCGACCCGGCGAGTAGTGGCCGATGAACATGAACTCGATGCTCACTTTCTTTCTGTTTTTCTTCTCCCTTGAATTTGCTTATTCAGCGCTAAATTGAAATGGATTGAATTCCTCTTCGTTCGATTTGAACTCGAAGAGCATAGGCTACCTAAAAGTTTCCAGCCGTCGGCTGGAAGATGTATTAAGCTACTCTAAGACCGAGCTAAAGGGTCGTCTACACATTTCGATATATCTTTTAACCAGATTTAGACTTATTTTACAACAGACGGACTTTGCCAACGGTGTTTTGTTATTTATTATTTTTAGAATTTCAACTGATATAAATTTTTCAAAAAGGGTTTTTGTCGACTGCGCGACTAGACTGATCAGTCGTATTCCTTACATACTAGATTTCTTACATACTAAGCTACTACGTATCCTACTCTGTATCTTTGACTCCTAGTCCCGACATCTTATCTCGAGACTTAGGGTGTAACCAGGACATTGTGTTCGGTAGGATAGCGAACACAACGACCACACCAAACTGCATGGGAATGGCGTGATTGACTCGGTTGGGCTGATTTACAAAGTCATCCCTGCCAGGACACTTTAACCACTGAGCCATCCCGGTCACATCAGATATCGTAAAATTAAAGGTATACTTTACAGTTGCCATCAGAACAAAACTGATGCTTCTTATGTTGAAAATAGATATTTTACAGTGGTCTATCAGTTAAATTCCACTTGAAATGCGTAGGAAAACCAATAAAGATATCATTCCAATAAAAATTTATTGAGTTTCTTGAAAACTTTTGAGAAAAATGTCAAAATGACTTTCTGTGTAGCACTGATCTGCTGCAAGTGTAAAGAGACCACGCCCCTTTTGCCTATTAGCTACCTAATTCTCTGTCCGTGTGCACCAGGACGTCAAAATAGGAAGAAAACAAACATTTCGTTTGATTAGGGAAAGAGGATTCAACAAATAAATTACCTAATGGCTTTTCTTTACAATATGAGGGAAAAATCCAGGAGCGGCTCGAGAGAGAAATAGTGGGGTAAAGTTATGAAAGGGGATAGAGGAACCCCTGAAGTAATAGCAATATTATGATTTTACAGTGAACTTTGCATAAAAACATTGGTGCAAGACTCTTCTAAAACCTGCCTCGAAAATGAGTAACTTTGCCACCCGTAACTTCACTTTGAAATTTCCCCAGTTTTTCTAATCATGAAAATATGTATTTTAAATGAAAATCCAATGTTTCTAAACAATGAACTTTGATACGAGTTTATTGATTAATACGTGACATCGAGTTTGTGAGAATAGAACAAATAGTTATCTTATAATGCTTATTTATGTGACGATCGTCAGGCAAAAGGCGTGCAGCTGAAATCGCCGTGTTTAACATGGCGCTTATGGCGAAAAAATTTTTCGCGTCTTATTATTAAGAAAACGGTTGCTTGAATGTCCTTGAAAATTTGACAACTAATTTATACAACCTATTTCTGTATGTTGAGTTATTTTTATCATGATAGGTCATCTACAAAAGGAATTATGTTAAGAAAACGCTTTTTTCCAAAACCTCCCATTCAATTATTTCCGGAAACCGTTTTCTTAATATAATTCTTTTTCTAGTTGACCTATCACGATAAAAATAACTCAACGTGTAGAAATAGATTAGTTAAATTAGTTGTCGAAATTTCAAGGACATCCGAGCAACCGTTTTTTTAATAACTAGCTGCGAAAAACCTTTTTTCCGCCATAAGCGCTATGTTAAACACGGCGATTTCAACTGCTTGCCTTTCGCCCGACTATTGTCACATAAACCAACACATGCGGTCATTTGAACACACTCGACAAATGAACTCAGTGGGGTCGACAAATGATCTCACTTTTCCGACATTTGAACTCGGTTGAAATTTTAATATTAAAAAATACCCGACAAATAAACTCCGTGGTTTAATGCAATAAAAAAATACCGACAAATGATCTCGCTGGTTAAATGTCTTTAAATATATCCGACAAATGAACTCACGTTTAATTCAAATGGGAAAAATATCCGACAAATGAACTTACCTTTTTTATTTAAATAATAAAATTCCCGACAAACGAACTTACCTGTGCGGCACGCATTTTACTGCATAAGAGTTATCCAAGACTTAGAACCAAAACTTCTATTGGGTTTGTTCGGTTAAATGAACAATGGATTGAGGCGAGCAATACAGTTGCGCCGCTGCGCGGTATCGGGTTGAGTACTAATATTATGGAGGGTTTGATTACGGGGTTGTAGGCTTCAAAAAGGGGACGGGGACAATGGAAGTCTCTTCCGAATGGTGGTCAAAGAAATTAATTGGAGTCATCAGACACACAGCCGGCCCTGTTTCCAGCACTGAAAACATCTTCGTCGTCCGCTTCCAGAAGGCAGCGTTAATAGTGTACGGACCGTACGAACGTCGAAGTCTTGGTTTTAACGTCCGCCGGATCTTTACTTCTTTAACGTCCGGGGAGAACTCGAAAACTTATGACTTCTGCGGAGCAGACGACTCCATCCTGGCCGGTAATGACACGGACGACTCGACCAATAGGCCAATCCCCTCGTTTAGTGGTTGGAATGATGACAAGAACGTTGTCGTTAAGCTAAAGGTTTCGGCTGGGACGCAGCAACTTTATCCTTTCAGTCAGGTTTGGGATGTACTTCTTAAGCCACCGATTCTGTAATGTTCCGACGCGCGGCGCTGTATAGGACAAACGAGCCGGCAACAACGGCCTCGCGCGAACTGTCAGTGTCAGCCGACGACAGTACGTCGATCAGAGTCGACTAATAAAGTACTAGCTAAACAATTCGTCTATTATTAATTCACCGAACATAACAGATTCCAAAAGTGGGTGATATTGTTTTCACGTCCAACCACCTTATTTTGGTTATTCCACCGAATTGGTCGGCGTCGTTGACACGGAAGCGCGGATTAGACCGTCCTGTCAAAAAATGATTTGGGGTAAGAGGTTGCGGATCTCGAGGCTTAACACTGACGTAAGTCAATGTCCGGGCGTTGAGCAGTGCAGCTGCACCAGACATAGCGATGAGAAGGATCTCGTCTGACAGTGTTCGTACGTTGAGGACACTGCGATATGTTGACTTGGTGGATTTGATGAGACACTCCCAGCGTCTCATTGTTGCTAGTTGGCTGCCAGGAGAGAGAATGACAGGATGCTTCGCATACTCCGAAAGAGGGGCATGCTGAAGTTTTCCGTTGACCCGTAAGACACGTGCAGCGTTCAGAGTAGGAGTAAGAGCGGCCAATTTCGATATAGCAGGAACGGGTTTCTTTCTTCTCAGATAATACAGTTTCACGGGGAAGTGATGAGATAGATCCACGAATTTCCGCCGGTATAAGCCACTTCTCTCCGACCCAAGGTGGATTTTTTTCCTTGATAGGTCATAGTTTGTTTTGTCGTTGTTGGAATCGTAGCAGCCACGCTACTTTTCTTTTTACTGTAACGATATTGGACGATTTCTGGACAAGCGTATAAAGGCGATGAGGTTCGACTAAACGGACAAAACCAGCCTATCTGTCTGGAACGACTTCCCGATCATCGGAAGAAGGCTCGCCGATGTCAGCAATCGAAGGCCAATGTGCCTCTGGCATAAGTAGAAAATCTGGGTTACGAAACCACCGATGTTGTGGGAATTCCTCTAGAACCGACATCATCAGAATTAAGCTCGCCGGGTACGTACGGAAGCAGCGAGGAATTTTGGTGGATGAAAGGATTGAGAGATCGGACGCCCAAGCCCTCTAGGTTGCCAAGAGACCAGGTGGCAAGGTATCGCCCAAGTCAGATTCTGTAGCGGGTAGAACCCGCTACAAGAAAAATTGAAAACAATTAAACCAAAGGATTAGAATTTAATAAGTTTATTCAACTTAGGGCCAAAAAGAGGGACAAATTAATAACCAAATAATAATGAAAAAAAGGAGGGAAACGGGGAAAATGAAACAAAAGAGAAAAGGGACGAATAGGCTAACCGGCCAATTATAAGTCACGAGACTAAATTGGTGTTAGAGTTGAGATCTCGAGCGCTCTAAACTAAGGAACGAATAGCTAGGGCGAACATTCGATGAGAACTGAAATTAAGATTGAAGGGATCGATAGCACATAGACTACTAGAAAAAACATTAGGAAATAAGAGAGATTCAAAACGGAAATTGATAAAGAGAGAAAGTAATTACGGAAATCAAACAAAAATTTGATAAAGGAAATTATGAAAAAGAGAAAGCGGTTTACTCAAATCTATCGGTAGTTTAAGAATGCCAACAAAATGCGAAACGAAGTTAATGAAATTGAAATCAACCGATGCCATCGGATACAGATTCACAGCGCCAAATATCTTGCATTTAAATTTTGGCCATCATCACCACCGGTGAAAGAAAAACCCAGTGAATCGTAGATAGACGTTATCTCTCAAAGAACCTCGCGCTTCGTTTTGATGTCAGGATTAGTTGAAGTTTTTAAAATGAAATTGTCATCCTGGCAATCCCATGGCATACCAAGCTAAGAGTGCGCTCGACTGCAAGCTTCTCAACATCCAAATCCAATGAACGGGCGCGCTCGTCTTGCTCTACAGATATTAAAACTGGACGGGATGAGGAAAGCCACTGAGCCATGTTGAAATCTCCCAGCTAAAGTAGGGACAAAACATCGCGGCGTAAATTGATAGCTTCCTCTTCCGTCTCCGCTGAATCTAAATAATTGTCGACGAAGATGTTGTTTACCACCTTGTCGACTACATGGGGATAAAGATGGACACAATATTCTACTGTTCGACTGAGAGCAATGTTACGATTGGCGTAACGTACGCGCACTTCCAATTCTCACAAAATGTATTTCTAACTTAGACGTTTCAAATCGGTATATCAGTTACAATTGATTGCACACAAAACTTGGAATATTAATGGATTTGCGGCAAACGAGAGCTACTCCGTCCGAGCAGCTCACAGCGATTCGAATGTGTTCGTCCTTATGTCATCCGCTCGCATCCAGCTTCCGTCCCTAGGCCGAAGCCTCTTCTTGTTCTGGCATGGGTTCGGGAACAAGCAAACATGCAACTCGTTGGTGACGATACAGTGCCAAAGATGAAGTGACGGAATCGGAGAAAGACACCAAGTAATGGAGTCAGAAGATCGGGATCCTTATACAGCGGATAGTTTAGAGATGTTCCTTCGTGTTGAGCCGATGGATTGAAAACGACTCTCACCTTTTCTGGTTTGGTAGGTGATTGGAACCCCATGATATGGCAAGATCCATTCTAGGCCAGCAGAAACTGAGGAAGAGGAGGCTTCGACTGCATGGCCAAGAGAGATGTATTGTTCCACGACTCGACAGTATCATTGGGCGTAAGCTGGGTCCTTCTTAAAACGTCGCTGTAACGAATGGAAATGTCGAGTAGAAACTTCGATATTATTTCGTAGATGTCAGTTCTCACAGCGCCACATCAAACCAACTTCAAACGTTCTCCAGTATGGCGAATTGTGTCCTTCAGGATGCGGAGAGCTTTCTTGTCTTCGTTACTCATAGGAGAATGTGGAAGACAACGAACACCAAACGAGTCGGTAAGCCAAAGGCTTACAATCCAGGGCTTCTTTTCCGGGACTCTAACGTCCAGCACGTCGTGAACACGCATGACGTCACGGCCAAGAAAAACGGTCACTTCACTGGAATCCACGTAAGGCAACTCAAAATCAGCTACGTGTTTCCACTGATGCTTAATGGCTGGCCAGTTGCTTCTGCGACAGGTGACATTCAACTTCGGAACGGGAGAAACCGTTTTTGACTGCGAAAGATCAACTTCGATTTCGAGAAAAAAATAATGAAGCTGACTCGCTTTATCATATGTTCGGGATCAAATCCATGAAAGTACCAAGTCTTCTCTTTTCAGTCGGTCCTTCAGTTTAAGATGATTTGTTAAATTTTGAAGAATGAGAGAAGCTTCACTGGCTTGATCCACCAGAGCAAAAGTATCAACTCTCTTGCCGTTTGACGGATTACTGCGGATAACTGTTTACTGTAGAAGTTCCAACGGCAAACGATAGCCAAACAAGCGCTAGGCAAGCGGCCAGCCGTAAATGTAAAAGGAGAGAAGCTTAGCACGATCAAAAACAAACGACAACAGTATGGTGATAATTCAGCGAGTAGTAGAATGAGAATGAGCTGTTCCCTCAATAAACTGATATAAAAGAGAGGGATTTCACGCAGCGTTCGCGTTAAAGTTCACGCTTGAACATTTAGTACAGTAAGTACAGCTTGCGCGCTGTTTAATTGTTGAAGGACGGATAAAATAGATCTGCTTTATAAATATAAGTGATCAGACTAATGAAACAATCGGCTGGGCATAAACGTGAGCCATAACCCAAATAAAGATGTCAACGATTTGCTCCACCTAATATCATTTCCTGTTCGCATGTCACATCAAGTGCTCACATCCGAATAAGCCTGTATATTTCAAACCTTCTCATCAATACGCCCCAATCGCTTGATTTGTACTGGCCCAAAAATCACTAAAATAGAAGTTCATTTTGTCGGATAAGTTTTTGCGATTTTTAGCAAGGAGTTCATTTGTCGGGCATTTTTTTTATTTAAATAAAAAAGTTAAGTTCATTTGTCGGATATTTTCCACATTTAAATTAAACGTGAGTTCATTTGTCGTATATATTTAAAGACATTTAACCAGCGCGATCAATAGTCGGTATTTTTTTATCGCATTAAACCACTGAGTTCATTTGTCGGGTATTTTTTAATTTTAAAAATTCAACTGAGTTCAAATGTCGGAATAGTGAGATCATTTGTCGACCTCACTGAGTTCATTTGTCGAGTGTGTTCAAATGTCGCGTTGCCCTTCATAACTTTACCCCACTAAAAAGAGGACAAAGAGGGGGCTCATCAGAGGAATCATTCCTCTGATAAAATAGCCGTGTTTTAGGCGAATAAATTGGTAATCTAATGATTATTGACGATCAAAGACTTTCAGAGTCAACTTCCATATAGGCTATACTAACTCGGGTGCCGCGTTCGGCGTTTCTTAAATCATCGACAACCACCGTCATGCTGGTCGTCATCATGCCCGATGTTGACGACATGCTATCCGTGTTTTTAATCGAATTAGATTTATTTGATTATCTGATAGAGATTAGGCTAGGGAAAAATTCAACTTATGATTTTTATGACAGAAGACGGAATTTTAAAAATCGATTCCTTGCCGTATTACATGAGTGGTTATTTTTCTCAGCGCATCAGTCCGAGGGGTTGGCAACTAGGGTTCAGGGTGTACGAGACTGCAGAATCTGAGTGCAATTTTGGCCTCAACATGTGATTCTGGCATCAATGCTGATTCTGGCATCATGCCTTTGATTCTGGATTAATTTACGAAAAATTGGCGTAAATTTTTTACTAGAAATCTCGCTTCGCTCGAGAGGTTCCCGATAGGGATACGTGGGGATTTCTATGATAAATACGGTTTAGCGGTGTACGCTATTGTCAAAATCGCCTTCATAAAAATATTCCTGAATCAGGTGGACAGAATTGGGGGTGGGGAGATAAGGAGTAGATGAAGCAGTAACTCGTTTTCTATGCTAATAAGGTTTTGGTGCTTAAAAACACGCCAAAGCGGCACCTTTTGGAACTACACATTTTAAAAAAAAACCGTGTAAACGAAATAATTATTTAAAAAAGTTCGAGTAGTACGATTTCTCCCATTTAACGATTTTCAGATCCGCTGATAAACGTTCTTGCTGAAAAAGTCAAATAATCTTTGTATTGCATAAAAATAAGTGAGGAAAGCGGCTATTTTTGGAACTGCATTTTTTTTTTCAAACCCTTAAAAAACGAAAATTATTGATTAAAAAAGTTCCAGTCGTACGATTTTCCCCATTTAATTATTTTTGAAACCGCTGATGAACGCTATTAATGAAAATAGCAAATGAGGTGGAAATTGGACACTTTCAATGAGTAAAGCAGCAATTTTTGTACTGAAAATTTTTTTTTCAAACCCGTAAAAACGAAAATAATTCATAAAAAAAGTTGAAACCGTACGATTTTCCCAATTTAACGACGATTCAATCCTTTGATGAACGCTGTAAACGAAAATATCAAATGGGGAAATAAAAAAGTTTTTGTGAAATCGAGTAAAAAAATCGAAAATAATTAATTAAAAATAGTTCCACCCACACGATTTTCTGCAAACATTGACGTTGCAATCCGCCGTCAAACGCTACAAATGAAAATGCCATGCAGAATCACGGGAGAGAAAAGGGAAAAAAACGTATTAAACTATAATGTCTTTACTTTTGGCCCGTAAAATTTTTTTTTTGTGTGGGTTGGTGGGTTGATGTGGGTGGGTTGTGTATGGTTTTGTAGTCATAAGCGAACAACGACAAAATCCCTATCGGGAAATTCTGGCTTCATTTTTTGTGATTCTTGATTCAATTTCGGGATTCTGGCTTCACATTTCGTGGTTCTGGCGTAATTTTTGTGATTCTGGCTTCAAATTTTGAGCGCCCTCTATCGAAAAATTTTTATTTTGGAAAAAAATCAAGACCAAAATGCTGATTCTGGCATCAAAACATGATTCTGGCTTCACCATATGATTCTGGCATTTAAAAAAACATGATTCTGGTACACCTCGCCGTGATTTTGGCATCATAAAACCCAAATTCTGTCTTGATTCTTGAAGTAAAACAGGGTGATTCTTGAAAAAAATTGTCTGATTCTGGCATCAATTGAGTGATTCTGGCATCAGTTCGGGCAGGGTGTACGAGATTCGAATCAGTTGCCAACCCCTCGCATCAGTCTTGAAGACAAACTTACAGAACGTTTGCACGCCATACGGTTATAAGTATGGGAAACTACTGTAAAAGTCTTGTTAGAGGTTTTAACAATAAATCTTTTTAAATCATTATTGCTTAAAAAATTAATATGAATAGAAAGTTTGAGGCAATTGATATCCGGAAGCCTAACGAAGTAAACGAATGGAAGGAAAAAGGTAGGGGTAACACAACCCTGAACCCTCTACGTACAATATACCACCCCAGAAGCCATGAGCGAATAGAGCGAAGAATTCAGGTGAATACGTGATAATGTTATGGTATTTCATCAGCAAAGCGACATTGATAAAAAGAGTGACAAACTTGGAAAACACATAATAGAACATTATCAATTTCTAACAACACAATTTTGCTCGAGACTTATTTGAGTCAGAATGGAAAATATTCCGAGAAAAAGGAAGAAAGAGGAAAAGACTTAAATGGCGGCCACCTTCAACCGAGGGAATTTTAGGTGGGACGAGACTTTCCCCAATTGAGAATTGCTGCCGATGAGTGCTGACTCGTCACCGTTGTTCATTCTGCTGTAATCCAACATCGTCTTTCTCATTGCCTAGAATAAACCCACCAAAGTTTTTTTTACTATTTAATGAAAACTGGAGAAGGATCATTCAGCGAAACTAGCATAAAATGTGACATAGGCCCATGTAGCAACGAACACAGCACACAGCAGGCCAGCAGCCAACATGCATACTGTTAACAAATGAGATCATTTACGACCACTAAAAGTATAGAAAACAAAAATTGAAAATTCTTACCTTAATCGTCGCCAAAATGAATAACGAAATACGCAAATGAACCAGAAACGAACTCTGATGAGCCGACAACTTCACGTGCTCGTTTCTTCAAGGACACTGGGCAACCGGCACTGCTTAACTACTCGTTGCACAAGTGGCAAAGGCCAAGGGCTCTTATTAGTGCTTCGCTCGACCATTCGACGTGGAACTTTGAAGTCCATCCTGGCCGCTTGGGTGGAGGGGGAGGTATTGGACCATCGGGAATAGTAGCATCGAAAAGTTTGCCTGAACTCGTAAAAAAAAAGCCGGATAGAATTGATGCACGATCTTCATAAAGGGAATCTATACGAAAATGTATCTTATATAACGTCCGTTGGCCACGTTTGTTGAGCTGAAAACTTGAAACTGCTCATGGAAACTGGAAGAGATGCGGTACCCATTTTCTGCTAGAGAATTAACTCTAATTAGGTTACATTTTCGCCAAATTGAGTAAATCAACGATAATACTTACTTCAACTCGTAATTCCAATGGCAGCTTTGTAATATTATTAACCAGTTGGGAGAAAAATTGTGGTTCGAGTTGTCTGTAGAACTGAAAATCTATATCTGAAACCAAATAGGAAAATACAAGGTAAGTCGAACATTAAGTTTACAGCATCTGAAAAGGGTGCTGGTACAGGATTTACTCTATATATGAATAGTACAATTCTTTGAAAGTGTAAAAGCATTTTCTCAAACTGTTAACAAACACATTTCAATTCAAGTTCAGTATAATAGGCTAGTGTTTTTCATAGATAATTGAATAGTTTTTCATACACACACTCACACTCCATGGGTGCGGAGGACTAAGTGGCTTACCTACATTAAGACAAATGTATACATTTCAAAACCAATACAATTAGTAACCGGGATGGCGCAGTGGTTAGAGTACTCTGTGCTCTACCATGAGTTAAGCACGTCGTCCCTTCTAAGGGGCATGATATTACGAGCTCTTTGGGTTCCGACGAGTTATGAACCCATTGTCCCGGTTTTTTTACAGATATACAGTTGTGAGTCATATGATAGACAATAAATGCAATCACAACTTTTTGAAAAATTTAAATTTATGTCCAATATAAATGAAAGAAATCCGTGTTTTTAGCACGATAAAGCAATGAAATGGTAAATTGACACTTGAGACTTGACAGTTGGACTCGAAAAATAGGCCAATGTTGCCGGGTCGGTTGGGCAGTGACTTTGAAAATCCTGAAACAATACCAAAAACAACGACCGAAAATGTAATTAGGCAACTTAAAATGCTTCTGAAAGTTTATTCTTTCAGAAAAAGTATATATTGCATTGTTTCATTCAATAAAAAGTGTTCGCATTTGGGGATTCGAACCCGAGACCCCCCGCTTGAGGGCGCAGCCTGTCCTTTCAATAATAAATACGAGGTGGGAAATTCGAAAGGAATGTAATGAAATAGGAAAAAAAATGCAACTTTCGGAATACCTTGCACTATCTTTTGAGTTGAAAAATCGATAATAACCCTCTCCTTCCTCGTCAATAATTAAGAAAATCAAAACCAAAGACGAAAATAATAAATAATAGACGGTGTTGTGTCTATGCTGTCATTATCTGTGTTCCGTTAGGTTCACAGATCATCGGGAATCCGAGTAGCAGTGCCAAGCCGCTTTTAACCGCCAATTCCCGACGGGTGACACACGTCACCTTAACCACATAGCCATCACCGTCATTAGTAATGTAAAAATTAAAGCATGTCTATGTTGTTGCAGCAACCAAACTTCTTCCCTCTGCAAGCTTGCTGAAAACGTGATTAATAGACCCAAATCAAGTAATTGGCGATCGAAAACGCTTGAACTTGGTTTTGAAACATAATTCGGGTTTATATTGCACACCAAAATAGTTTTCTCCAAAAATATTTGTCTAATTAAGTCGAATGCCGTGTGCGGTGTGCCTCTATACCATGTCATGTCCACCACTAGACTACTTTGATCTAAATATATTACTTTAAGGAAATGAAACAAAACCGCATTATTTGACTTTTCACACTTGGTTTGCCATATTTTGAGGAACATTGTTACACAATTTGTTTCTTATCGTCCGAAGATCAAAAAAAGATTGTACCGACCTATTGCCGTAGCCTTACGAATAAGTAAATGATACTTTTTCCCCCTTATTTTTCAATGATAAGACAATAATGCATGTTCAGGCGCATAGACTAGAGACGAAAATAAATTGGATAAATAAATATCGGGGAACAGGGACTCACTAGAGGAAGGGTAGAAAAGAGCGGCCATTTTGGCATATTGTTTCTTTGCCCTGCTGCCGTCATCTTCTCGCAGTTTTCTTCCGTTTGAATTCCCTTGAGGGTTTCACACTTACTTACAGAGTGAACAAATGCTATTTGACCAATTCACAAATTTTGGGGCGAAAAGGAGATAAGATCAGGACGAGGATGAGGATACAGCAGTTTTCGACTACATCTGCTGTCACCTTGGGCGGCAGAAAAAATCGTTGTCATTCAAAAATATTAATGCAAGCCAATATTTTGCTGGCCGGGTCTCTGCTCGAATTGAAATTTGCGAATGGAAAATGAAAATCGCCGCATATTTAGTTGCTTATGGTATAACGGTTACGATACTCAAATAGCTTAGCCATTCGTCCCAGCAGAAAGACTTTAATTGCGTTTCAACTAAAATAAAACAGCTCAATTTGACTTTTAGCACTTTTGATTCGTCATGGTTTTTGGACCAATGTTCAACTATTCTTTTATTATCCGGAGCTAAAAATGCGTTGAAACGGCCTTTTTGCCGCCTTACTATGAGGATGCGCCGGGTCGATGGACTAGCTTTTCGTTTTCACTTAGATGTATGCCTTCATGGCTATGTGGTTAGAGAGCTTGACGTGGAACTGAAATTCATGGCTACTACCAGCCCTGTGTGTTGTTTCGGCAGCACACGAAGGCGCGGTTTGACAGCGCAACTGAGCTCGCAGTCCCGGCGTCCTCATTGAACGATTAATTCCTTCGGTTATTAATTGGATAAAATGAAACGTTAGGCTGTAGCAAGGTTCCTGTAAATCGTGCTGGGTAGATTCAGGGAAACAAATGGCTTGGAAAACCACACTTTTTTCAGTTTTTAAAGACATGTAAATAAACATTTATTTCTTGGAGACTTTCAAATTCAAATAGAAAAAAATCGGTGAAACGACAGCTGCGCCCTCAATCGGGGGATCTCGGGTTCGATTCCGTGGAGGTGAATACTTTTTTTTAAATAAAACAATTCAATAACAACTTTTTCTGAAATAATAAACTCCTACAAGCATTTTAAGTTGCATAATAACATTTTCGGTCGTTATTTTTTATTTTACAAAATTTTACAAAGTGACTGCTGAACCGACCCGGCAACAAGGGCCTATTTTCCAACTGTCAAATACTGTCATACTCAATAGTCTGCTTTTTCTTGCCATAGTCCATGTCCCATATTCCACTTATCATTTTTTTAAATGCTGAATTGTGATGTAGTCCTATTGCGAGTAATTTAATTTTTAGCAATAAAGGTACTTTTGAGGGTCTCAACACGTCTGTATCTATTTGAAGTATAGTTCAACTTCTTAGGTGAAACAGAAGCAGAAATGAGGGACAATGAGATGCTGTGCAATCTTGTTCATATGGCTGCACTGGGTCGTCGATTCCAGTTGGGAAAACTCTACAATTACAAATCTGATCAGATCTTAGAAGGTACACTAAACATTTTATTTCTAATTTTTTAAAAATGGGCAAAATAAGCTAAATCTTGTTATGAACAACACTTTATTGTTCCAGCTATTTTTGTGTTCGTTCATTACATAGCTTTCATATTTTTCTTGATTAACCTACTGGTTTTATTAATTATTTGTGTGTGAGTGGTAGTGGGTTATTCTTGGTGTCAACTCTCCAAATATCCTGATGAGATCAACATACTTTTATATTTATTAGATCACCTGCCGACTCCTTCTGCTCGAGTAAACAAAGAATTCAAACTGAAATTGATTTGTCCTGATCCAGCAAGCAAAAAATGGGAACACATGGGTCTTAACAAGCATCTGCAACTTGGTGTTTTGGCGGGCCTTATTGACGAGTATGGAGGAGCAAGCACATATTTATTGAGGCGCAACAACCCTCGACAGGTTGCACAAACGCTTGTTTGCCGCGCCCAGTCCAGGATGGAAGTTCTGGATGTCCCATCTCTCCAGCAAATGAATACTACTGTTTCGGCAAACTGGAGACAATTGGACGCCACACATTTTGTTGTAGGAATCGTTTACGGAGCTGAAGCCTACTGCGTCCTCACGCAAGATCTTGACAACGACGAAGAAAAGGCCCGAGAAGAAGCCGAAGAGAATCTTTCCAGATTGGTTACTAAGTTGGAAATTGCACTAGAAGACTATCAAAGTGTAAGCGAGTTCAAAAGGGAATTGGCCGAAGAAGAAAAGCAATTGCTGAATCGATTAAAATGTCGTTTGTACTCGGATCTCCAAGCCGAAACTACTCGAGAGTGTAAGCTTACTGTATTTGATGCGTACAAACGTTGCCTTAAATTAATTGAAGCAATTAAGAATCCGGAAATGGAAATTAGCAAATCTGTGCCTATTTTCGTCATCCTTCTCCCTTTGAAAAACATGGCGAGGTCAAGCGAAGGAATGAGCAATTTGCTGGGCTATCGTGACGTCAATGAAGGTTTAGTAGATCGTTGCTTCAAGATTTGGACGGAGCTTGAACAAATTTGCGCCAAAGCCGACACCATTCGTGACAAAGTTTCGAAAATTGATCGCCCAGTTTTCCGTCAGTTCAATGACGTAATTCTCAAATTCCAAAATCTCCTGAGGAACAGTTTGAAGGAAGCCGTCGTGAAGGCAAGAGAAGAGAACGGCGAAGAGGGATCCATTGAAATGATCGCCAACATCGCCGAGAGTCATCCGCTTTTCCGGCTTTCTCAATTGGAACATTGGCTGGACTACAAGCAGACCGAATTGGAAATGGTAGAAGTGATGTCCAGCTTGAAGAAAATTGAGTTTGTGGGTAGCAAAATCCAACTGGACCAAAAGCTAGCCGTCTCTTTTGATCGTAGATTTGCTGTGGTGCTAACCGTTCCGTCGTTAAACGAACGGACCAATGAAATCCTCAAATCAATGACGGACTATGTGGAAGCCTACACAAGACTGACGAATGTGGAAGACGAAGATTATTTGAATGAAGAAGACGGACTTCCCTGGCACTGTGTCCAGCGCAAACGAAATCATGTTATGGCTAATATCCGTGAGCTTGTCAATGATGTCGAGAAGGACAAAGATTTAGAGGAACAAGATTACTATTTCATCGTCCCAGATGAAAGTGGAGAGGAATTTAGATGTCGCCGTTCCATCTACGAGGATGGCAACCTGTGGAAAACCTACCCAAAATCCCAAATAGTGTCCAGTCCTCCAATCGATCTACAGACACATGCCGCTCCTCAAATGAAAGATCAAGGTAACCTGTCACTTTCTTACAATTTATTTACATCTTTTTTTTTTAAATTCAATTTTTCTTTTCAGGAAACAACACTGACGTTATTGAAGCGACTTCACTTTGCCAGGATGAATCCCATCAACAGGAAAACTGTCGGTAAATAAATTAGGTTAAATTAGGAGTCACTTTTCAGATGCATTCAATTTTATTTTTTATTTTGAAACAGGGATGTTATAGCACCAGTGAAAATAAGTAACGATATAAGCTTTATTTCAAGTCAGGCGGAATCTCTAACATTATCTCAAATCCGCGAAATGTGCTCAAATTCCAAAAACGACAACGAGTTTGAATTTTCTCAAGATAACCAAAACGATATAAGCTTTATTTCAAGTCAGACGAATTCTCTAACATTATCTCAAATCCGCAAAATGTGCTCAAACTCCCAAAGCGAAAAAGATTTTGAATTTTCACAAGATTCACAAGACCAAAGAATCGCCGAGATATTCGCCAAGAAGCACAGTCAACGGATCGCACGAGGTCAGCCGAAAACCTATTTGCTGAACGTCAGAGAAAACGTGTCCGACGGTGTGTTCTGCTGTTATGATATCGGCCGGCCTGAAACCGTTTCCCGGGATCACCAAAAACACAAATACATCCTCTTGATGGGCGCCACTGGATGCGGAAAGAAAACACTTATCGACGGTATGGTCAACTACATTTTGGGCGTCCGCTGGCAGGATCCCTTCCGGTTCAAATGCGTACGAGAAGACAATACGACCAGTCAGTTGATGACGGCCTACACAATCCACCACCACAAAGGAATGTCTGTTCCATTCACAATTACCATTATCGATACGCCTGAGCAAGACGGCACAAAGGACTGGTTTCTGAAGCAACGAGAAATTATTGGTATTGACCAAATTCACGCAGTTTGTTTTGTGGCCGCTTCCATCCATACCCAACAGTTGACGGACGTCACCCAAAACTTTATCTTTGAAACAATGTCCTCCATTTTTGGCTACCACGCCGTCAGGGACAACGTCCGAATGTTGGTGACATCCGTTGACGGAACCCATCTGCCGTTTATAGAGGAAGGATCCTCCTACTCTTCCGAAAATTTCCTCACAGTTGATGGCATCAAGTACAATCAGTTCAATAATTCCGTCCTCTACGCTTCGAATGGAAAAAAGGAAGCCTGTTTTGACCAACTCTCCTGGGAGACGGATCAACTCTCTTTCTTCAATTTTTTCCAATCACTTGACTGGGTGAAAGGGGAGAAAGCTCTCGAGCGCCAAGATTCAATGTTGAATTCGCTTGAAGCTGTTGAATTCGAACTGGAAGTTCATCTCGTCCACATTGAAAACATGGAAATGTTTCAAAGGAAAATGAAGGAATGCGGCAACAAAGACGACGACGTCTTCCAAAAGCTTGTTTTGCGTTCAAACAAAGTGAACTGCGCTGTGAATTGCTGGAGTTACAACTGTAAACGATGCCAAAGAACTTGCCAGAAAGAAATGTGCTATTTTTCTTTTCCACGTGAAATCAAGCGATGCGACCATCTGTTCTGTCGATGCCCCAAGTCTCAACATCGATGGGAACAGTTGCAGTGGTGTTCCGTTTCGGAGAAGCAAACAACGACTCTGCTGGAGATGAAGGCCGAACTCGAATCCAAGTATCAAGAGACATTGAACGATGAAGAGCTCATCATTCGCTGTTTGGAAGAAATGACCATGGCCAAATCGAAAGTGTTGGACGTGCTGAAATCGACGTCTCTACAGCCACACCGGAACGCGATTAGCCCAGTTGATTACCTGAGTCGGATGATGGAACATTCGGTTTCAAGTTGCCGTAAAGATATCCTCGCGGAATTGCAAACAAACCTACAGAAAGAAAGTGTTGTATGCTTCCTTGCTCCATCTGCCTCCAACCCGACCCCTTTCATCATAAGAGAGCCACATGGAAAGTGGAAGATATGAAATATTTTTATATCAGCTGTTCTATTTGTTTGTCTGTGAAAGCGGTTGCAAAACTTCCATCATGCTGTGATTTTTGTTTGTGGAATTAAGCTGTTTAATGATGTGTGAGAAATCATTTTTGTTTGAGAAACGGCTGTGTTTACGCTATCGTGTATGTTGAAAGTTAGAAAAATGTTTAACCAAAATTGTTTCAAGTATAATACAACTGTACGAGTTGAGTCCATTCTCCATAAATACGGATGGAAACAGATGAAAATGACTTTTTCTTTAGCTTCTTTGATTTGATTTATTTCTCTGAAATCAGACGGATGAGCCATGAGGCATGAGCCAATAATTCAAAGGGGATGCGGGTCGTCGCTGCAACGGAGTCAGTGCTCTTTTTCTGATTCTCCATTCACGCGGTTTATTTAGAAAATTTAAACTTATTGTTTGTTTGCCGAAAGTATCAAGTTCCAGATTCTCTCCTCTTTTCTCTTAATTCTCTTAACTCCTAATGTTTCCCTGATAATGTTGGCGCTATTAGCAACTGCATGCTCAAGTGCTGGCTTATCGTAGACTAGGTCGGTCAGTCATCGTCGGCACATACAAATAGCCTAGCGAGCCGGGTGATTAAAGAGACTGGAATAAAACTAATATTTAAATTAAAGATACTTGGACCAGAGAGACTTCAAAATTTAAATTCAAAAATTGTATTATGTACAGAATTTTGTTTGCATACAATTTAAAATCACAATGATATATGTTATTGACAGAATAATGTGTAACTGTTTCAGACTAAAATTGGAAATCATCTTATCGATGATTCTTTTCTCTTTTTGCAACCAATACACTAATGAGACATTGGTGCAAGCATTCAGCATGTTCAAAAATTGTGCTATGTACAAAATTTTTATTATGATTTGACGAGATAATATAGAAAAAGACAAACGAATCAACGAAATTTGACATGATCTTAAATTTGGGACATCAAACATGTTGATAGGTATACATAGGGATTCTCCCAAAGTAACTTGAATGGCTGTCGAGTTTCCTGTAAAATTGAGAAGAAGCTAGTCCACCTTGCATTTCTTGTAAGGACGATCGTTGACTTTGTCGTTCAGATCGTAATTGTCGCCCTCGAATGATCTTTTCGTAGCCTTCCGTACGCTCAATTGTCGCTGGGCACAGCATCTTGGAGTTGGCAAAGGAATAACAATGTCGTCGTCGAAAACAATGAGGGAGGCATACATAGCGAACAACTCTTTGCGTTCAGCTGTAAGCACAATTTCTGCTGGTTCGGCGGTAACAGGTGCGGGTCGTTTCACTTCCGCTTCCGATGCTCTGACTGGCTGAACGGTAATAGGGACCAGTTTCACTTCTTCAGCCTCTTTGATGACAATTGGTGGTTGAACGGTAGGGCGTGCCTGTTCCATTATTTCTTCCACCTTCTCCACATCTGACTTTTCGGCAGCAGCAGGCACCCAAACCTTGTTAACGGAGGGCCTAACTCCCAATCGGGTGAAAACAGATTTTGGATGTGGTTGCTTTTCCTGTGCAGCTCGGATGGGCACTCGGTTTGCGCTGGATCGAGTCGGTGGCTGAACCGGTGGAACAAGAGAGCGGATGGGTTGTGAAACATGCCGGAACGCCTTGTTGTCCTTGAAGCGGTTTCCCCGTCCATTTCCTTGGCCTTGATAGTTCACCTGACGTACGACGTGGTCCTCTCTACGTAAAGTGCGATGGTCGTTGTAACGCTGCTCGGCAGAAGCCGGTCGTCGAACGTATCGTCTTGGGTTATTCATTTTCGTTTGATTGTCTCACTTGAGAACTCGCGAGAAATGAATATGTGTAATTACGGCTTCTACCGGTGTGCCTGAAGTAGTTTGGCTGCGTGAATGAGATGGATTGCAAGCTGGCGGTTTGGTGTTTAATCGTGAATATAATTTATTTTTCATGTACTTTTAATATAAAACTAGATAATTTCTTGTTAAGTACATATTTCCGCATCTTATTCAAAAGTTTAAAGGGAAAAATATTGCTTTTTCAATATTTTATCCAAGGTTTTTTGTTCGTTAACGGTCTGGCAACAGGAACAAAGAGCAATTAATTCAAGTCGTTTTCTGACGTTGCAACGAAAGTAACGAAACCGTGCTCACGCTGCTCATCACAATAACAAAACAACTGGTGTAGCCTAAACAAAAACGATTGATTTTGTCTGATGTTAACTTGTGAGTAGTCATATAGAGATACAAGTAATAAACATCTTTCAGACTCCGTAACTCTTAGAGGTGTGATTCCACATTATAGGCGAGAGGGTGAGACAGAATCGAAAATGAGAGAAGATCAGATGGAGTGCAAGCTTGTTCACATGGCTGCGTTGGGTCGTCGATTCCAATTGGGACAACTCTACAATTACAAAACGGATCAGATATTGATAGGTACTACTCTATTACATGTTTTAACACTTTGATAGATATCACAACACTTATAATAATAAGCGAGCATTGAAACATTTACAACAATTTGCCTTAAAAATAATGCTTGAAAATGCTTTATATATGTTTTCAACATATTCAGAAAATGTTTCATTGAATTACATTATGCTGTAGGCTACCTAGTACCTAGAATGACAGGTATCGTCACTCTAGGTATTTGCCGAGTTATTGTGCATTGTTCCCTGTGCCAATTCTCAAATGCCATGTATTATTAAAAGTTAAATTATATTTTTAGAACATATGGCAGCTTCTGCACAAGTAAATGCAGATTTTAATCTGAAAATAATTCACCCTGATCCAATGAGCAACAAGTGGGAGCACATCAGTCTCAGCAAGCATCTGCAACTTGGCATTTTGGCAGGCCTTGTCGACAAGTCACAGTATGGAGGCTCAAGAACCTATTTAATGAGACACAACAACCCTCATAAACAAGCTGAAAAAACACTTGTTTTCCGGACTCAGTCCAGGGTGGAACTTTTGGATCTGCCAACTCTCCAACATACCGTTTCTACCAACCTGAGGCGATGGGACGCCACTCATGTGGTTGTAGGAATCGTCTACGGAGCTGAAGCGTATGTCGTGCTTTCGCAAGAACTTGACAACGACGAAGAAGAAGCTGAAGAGAATCTTTCCAGATTGGTTACTAAGTTGGAAATTGCACTAGAAGACTATCAGAGTGTGAGTGAGTTCAAAGGGAAATTTGCCGAAGGAGAAAAGCAGTTGCTGAATCGATTAAAATGTCGTTTGTACTCGGACCTGCACACACAAGCTGTTCGAGAGTGTACATTATTGGATGCTTACAGTTGCTGTCTTAAGTTAATCCGAGAAATCAAGAATCCGGAAATGGAAATGAGCAGGTCTGTGCCGATCACCGTCTTCCTTTGCCCATTGAAAGTCTTAATGGCGAGTTCAACCGAAGGAATGAGCAATGTGCTGGGCTATCGTGACGTCGGTGAAGATTTAGTAGATCGTTTCTTCAAGAGCTTGAACAAATTTGCGCCGAAGCCGACACTATCCGTGTCAAAGTTCCGAAAATTGATCGCCCAGTTTTCCGCCAGTTCAACGACGCAATTCTCAAATTCCAAAATTTGCCGAAGAACAGTTTGAAGGAGACCGTCGTGAAGGCAAGAGAAGAGAACGGCGACGATGAAGCTATTGAAATGATTGTCAACATCGCCGAGGGTCACCCGCTTTTCGGGCCTACTCAACTGGATCGCTGGCTCAATTTTTAAAAAACCGAGTTGGAAATGGTTGAAATCCTGTCCAGCTTGAAACGAATTGAGTTTGTGAGCAGCAAAATTCAACTAGAACAGGTGCTGACTGAGACCTTTAGTACTAAATTCGCCTTGGTGCTAAGCGTTCCTTCGTTGGACGAACGAACCAATGGGATCATCAAATCAATGACAGAGTATGTGGAGAACGTCACAAGTTTAGCAAACGTAGACAATGAGAAAAAGGACGAACTTCCGTGGTTCATGGTGACTATACAGAAGAAGCAAGTGTTTGCCAAAGTACGGGAGCTAGTCAATCATGTAGAGAAGAACCTACATCTAGAGAAAGAAGTCCAGTTTTTCATAGTACCGGAAGAAAGTGGAAAGCTGTGGCAAGGCGGCTGTTATTCCGTCTACGAAGCTGACAGTCTATTGAAAGGGAACCTGGAAGGATTGCCCAAGCCTCCAATTTCTCTGAGGATAGATCTTGCCGAAATTGGGAATACCAACTCGCCGTCAATCTGTGTAAAATGGAAATCCGAATATCCGGGCTACCCTTGTACTTCTTTGGTCCAGTACCGAACCAAAGGCAGCAACGAGCCATGGGCGGACCCGATGAGGGAAATAATGACTCCAAACGGCAGAATCGTTCTCAACTATAACGCCCTATCGGTCATGGAATTTCGGGTAGCAACAGATACTTGCATTGGCCGCAGTGAATTTAGTGACGTCGTTGACACACAATCACTTATTGCTACCTCACTAGCTCTGGAAAAGGTTTCCAGTGAGATTCAAGCGACAAGATCATCGCCTAATCAAGCTCGTTTTCCCCCTCTAATGAAAGATCAAGGTATGAAGCTGTGAAACCTCACTTTATTTATTTACGCATCCATTTTAAAACTATTTCATTTTGTTCCAGGAGCCAGCACGGACGTAGAAGAGGCCCCCCTCTGTCGAGATCTTTCCCATCAACAACCCGATTTTCGGTAGAAACGCGATTTTTGTTAAATTTCCGGAACATTTTATTGTAAAACATTTAATTTTCGAAACAGAGACGCTCAGGCGGGATTCAGTAAGGAAAAAAACGTTGTATATCAACCCAAAATGTTGAAAACAAAATTGGAGTGCACCCAGGGTGTAGAAGGCACTATATCAACAACCGATTCTTCATTTCGCCGCAAGATTTCAACAGATCTCAGCTCCGGTAGAGCCAAGGAGATTTTACCAAAAAAAGCTTCAAGGATCGCCGACATATTTTTGAAGGAGCACAGCCAGCGGATAGCACGAGGCCTGCCTAAAATCTATTTGTTGAACGTCAGAGAAATCGTTACCGACTGTGATTTCCGCTGGTATGACATCGGCCGACCTGAAACCGCTTCCCGGGATCACCAAAAACACAAATACATCCTCTTGATGGGCGCCACTGGATGCGGAAAGAAAACACTTATCGACGGCATGGTCAACTACATTTTGGACGTCCGCTGGGAGGATCCGTTCCGCTTCAAGTGTGTCCGTGAAGACGCCAGCCAGTTGGTGACGATCTATACAATCCACCACCACGAAGGAATGTGCGTTCCAGACTCCATCACCATCATCGACACGCCCGAATACGACGGCACGAACGACTCGGAAATTTCTTCTCGCGTTACCCGGTTCTTGAAGGAAGGAAAATTCATTGACATCGACCAAATTGACGCCCCTTGTTTCGTTGCAGCTTCGATTGATAATCGAATGGTGAATGTCAACGAAAATTTCATCTTTCAAACGATGAACTCCATACTCGGCAACTGCACCACGCTTAGGAATAACTATTTAGTGAAGATGTCGGAGAGCATCCAAATGTTGATTACATTCGTCGACTGTGAGAATCCGCTTACCGACTACGTTTGGCCCCTTAACAACGACTATTATGAAGAAGATATCTTTCCCGTAACATACGGAACCAAGTTCTATCAGTTCAACAATTCCTTCCTCTACGCCTCAAGTGTGAATAAGGAACTCCAGTTTGAACAACTCTCATTTGAAAACGATCAACTGAATTTCCTCAAATTTTTCGCGTCACTTGAAGAATCTCCTCACCATTTAGATTTAGTTGAAAATATTGAAAACGACGTAGAACTTCTTATCGTCCACCTTGAAAACATGGAAATGTTTCAAAGAAAACTGAAGGAATGTGGCAACAAAAACGCCGTTTTCCAAAAGTTAGTGTTGCGTTCCATCAAAGTGAAGGCGCACGGTAATTGGTATTACAACTGTAATCGGTGCAAAAGTTCTTGTGAGCTCAGTAACTACAAGTCGGAAAATCGAAATGATATCAATCCATGCAACCACCTGTTCTGTCGATGCCCAAAATCTCAACACGAGTACCAACAGTTCCAGTGGAGTAACGTCACGGACAAGGTGCCTATGACTCTATTGGAGATGAAGGCCAAACTTGAATCAAAACATCAAAAGAAATTGATGACCGATGCTGAGCTTCTCGTTCTTTGTTCAGAAGAAATGATCTTGGCCAAATTAAAACTGTTGGATCTGCTGAAGTCGGCTCTAAAGACACACCCAAAAGCGACGAGTCCAGTTGATTACCTCAACCGTAGGGTGAAAAATTTATCACCTACAACTTGCAGAAGAAATATCCTCGTGGAACTGCAACAAACATTGCAGAATGAAAATGGTGTATTGATTGCTTCATCTGCCTCTAACCTAGCCCAATCTCAAGCAACGAAGTCCGGTATTGTTGGTTCTGGAATATCGTCGAATGTTTATGGATGGGAGGATGAGGAAGTGATTGAGAATGATGTGTATTGAGGAATGTGGAGCGAAGCCCGTGATTTCGAAGGAACGTTTGATAGTTATTAGTGAAAAAGTGTTTTGATGTAAAGTAAGGTGTAACATTTTGATTCTCCATATATTTTACTTTGGAGGTGTCCACTTTCAATTTTCGATCGTGCTCTGACGTTTTGTTTACAAAATCAGGATTTCTTTTTTGTTTGGAAAATATGGTTGATGTTGTTGTTTTGTTTTTTCTTAATGTGGATGTAACTTAGCCAAGATTTTTCAAGTAATACAACTCGGATTTACCGTAACTAAGTGTCTAAGTTGATTAACAAATCACTGAATGGAAATCGATGCGACTTCTCGCAACCTTTGTCCCTTCCATCAAAGAAGAGCGCCACTGTTTTTTGCACAAAATAATTCAGCCCGGCCTTGTTGTTAAATTAAGAAGAAATTCCAAGTTAAGACTTATTGAAATCCAACAGACCGTGAATTCCTATAATCTTCGCTTTTTTTAAAAAATTTCGAAATCTTGCCAGTTTTTTTACAGTGGATTTGTGATGTCATCAGTTGTCTTTGATAGAACATGCGAACAAAGTACTCCGAATATATGTACAAGTACCGACTCGTACAAATTAAGAAGTCACTGAATGGAAATCGATGCGACTTCGTGCTGTTACAGTCTTTGTTTCTGCCGTCTAGTAGATACCACAGTCAAAGAAGAGCCGCACGAGTACTATCCTTTTATCCTTTTTCAGAACATAAAGATTTTAATTGAATGAAAATGGTTTCTAATTTTGATTTATTACTTTTTAACTATTCGAGAACAGGAAATGTGTTAATTGTTGAATTACCTAGTCAAAATCGACAACTAGAACTCAACTAGAACTCCTGATTTGAGCTATATCTACAGGTATACCCCTTTATTTAGATTTTGCTTTCAAGAAGCCATTCGAGTCCACAATGACCGACACGTTTTTCTGGGCAGGCAGCGACTCGCAGATGATTCTATCGTCCTTTGACAGAATAATCATGTATAGATTGTCTCGTAATTACTGGTTAGCTGGACTGGAAAGCATGGTGTCCGTTACCAGTAATCCAGCCAAAAATCGCGCGCCAAAATGTCAGAAGAGAGCTTCTTTTTCCTCCAGCAACCGTTGGAGTAGCCTCCAAGTCGCTGTTTTAAAATCAATTGTTCTTAACTTTTGTTTATATTCAGCATTATAATTTGTTTTCGATAGATGTGAGAGACCGTTGCACTATTTATTTCGGCACTGAATGCTGGACTTGACGTGTTATTGTCAAATCGCGACCGTCCATTCTTCCCAACATGATGATGAATTTACCGAGAAAGGGTCATTTTAGTTCAATTAAACAGGTCAACTGAATAATTAATTATCTGCCCAAACAAGTATTATAATATATGTATAGAGTCATAGACTAATACTTATTAGTACCCATTAATAACAAGCTTACGGTACATATATAAAAATTTTTGAAGTTTGTATATTTCTATTTATGAACCAGGTATTATTCCGTAAAATAAATTTGCTTCACTTTTGACTTGGAATTTAGAAATCTTCTTGGAGAAGCCAACCGTTAAAATGGGTGTAGTGATTACCGTCGCCATACAAATAGCCAGTTCCACGAAAAATGCGTAGCATTACTTTATCCCCCGCATTCAAATGAAGCGTTGACTGAAGAGAAATAGTGACAAAATCTGTGTCAGGTTTTCCGTGCCCTGACCCAATTTGGCTTTCGTTCACAAACAGGCCAACTCCTAGAAAGTTGCCTCCCGAAATCCCGGCAAAGGAGAAGAAATAACTTCCTGATCGTGGGGCTGTAAACATTCCGGACGTTAAATTCATGGCACCTCCGACGTTCAGTCTCTCCACATCGAATGTTATGGGAACATTCGAAGTATTGAATTTGCTGTTCCTTTGAACGTAGAAATAGACAGGCGATGATTTGATGTCGACGAATCCGATCCACGTCTGGAAACCTGAAATTAATTTTTAAATAAATGAATGTAGATAAGAAATTGACGATACTCATTTATAAACTTGGTATATATTAGATGTACCGGTATCACTGGGAAGTTTTGCAAAGTCGCAGTAAACAGATTCTACTTTTGTCGATCCCATCACCGAGTACAATCCACTAAGAAAGTGTCCGATCCGCCACAAATCTGTGCACGACTTTGGCATTCCGTTGACGTCCACTTGTCCACTGCATTCGAATCTGCCCAGCGTATGGACCCCAGACGAGCTTGACAGTTGGGTTCGGCCAAAATTGAGACGAGTGATGGGCAATAAAGTTTTGTGAGTGATAATTCCTATATTCACGAAATGCCGTTAATTAGAAAACTAACAAACAAAATTATTTCAATAGCCGAAGGCAGTGGACAGACTCTAAATGCGCATTTTATTGTGACCGGCCGCTTAGATAGATCTTGAGATTAAAATTTTAGTTTCAATATAATAAATGTGTCACGGCCTGACAGACCTAGCTACTTACCACTATCAGTTAGGGGGACAGGTGCTGCCGAGTCACAGTTGCAGGTCGTAAAGTTTTCCACGCAATTGTGGTCGATGCCGCACTGACACGTGTGGACGCTTGAATTATCACCCGCCCAAAAGTATTGAGGCTCTCCATTTTTGTCATGCCACCAGGCAAATGTGACGCCGTTTGATTCAAAGGGTGCGTAGTTACAATCGTACTGAATTCGATCATTGTGAAAACAAGGACAAGCAAATAATTAATTACTCGGCCATTGGCAATTAAGAAGAAAAGAATATATAATAGATTAATAGAAATCACATAGGCCTGTACTTGGAAAGATTGGAGACACTCGTTGGATAGCTCAGCCAATGCGTTCATTTGTCTCATGGTAGCATTATAATTAATTGGTCGCGAGTAACATCCGGGATCGGCGCAGTGACCAACGTCAATTGAAGATTCGCTGTCGTGCAGAATGGATGTCGAACCTTGGATTTTAAGAAATAAATTTTTTATAGGGTCCCATAGTAGGTAGACTAAGAGACGCAAATACCGGACCTTTTGTCATGTCGCAATAAACATAGATGGGATCAGCGCCAACGCCTGGTCCGTCAGGATCGATCCAGTACATACCGGAAGCGAGAACCGGGTCCGCTGCACGGATTTCTCGACATGTTCTAGGGAACATGCTCTTTCCAACTGCTGATTGTTCTTTAAAATTTACGTTGCTTGGAATGAATTCAGGGTTAGTTTTTCTTTCAGTCTGCATGGCGACAAGAATCGACTCCTGTTGCTGAACCACTGCTTTTAATCGAATCATTTCAGATTCTTGTTCCTGAATTTTCTCTTCTAGAAACTCGATACGAGACAACTTCAATTCTTGTTGTTGCACTTTTAGTCTCAAGGCCTCAAACTGGGAATCTTTTTCTGCCAGCACATCTGCGATCTTGATTTTTTAAATCACGAGTCCACAAAGAATGAGAATTAAATTCAGCTTGGTTAGATTCGAATACTTTAAAATAAAATCATCAATTCGTAGCCTACTTACGTAATTTTCTGTTAGTTGCTGCACTCGATCTTCCAAGGAAAGACCCTCGGTTGTACAAGACAGAAACGAAAGTAAAATACCAATAGGTAACAGAATTGCCACAGTGGAGTAGCGTTCCATCGTAATTTTTCCCCCTCGAACAACTGATGTTTCAACTGTTTCGCCAAATGATTTTCGCACGCACTGCGAGGCACATTTTTATAGGGAAACGGCCAAACGAGAATTGGGTTACAAGACAAAGCAAAATAAATAAGACGTCCCAACTCCCTTATCAAAACTAAGAGAAACTACGATATGCAATACAATAGATTCGTTCATTGCGTTCAATGCAAACACTATAAGTCATAAGTGGGTCAATCGAGTACTATAAACAATATACGGTATGAGTTTTGACACTGTAAACTTTGATATGATTATTTGGGTGAAAGATTATAGATTGACGAAACAGTGCGCATGCTAGCTGTATCGTCGACGGCGTCGCCGTCTATTTGTCGTCGTCGCTTGAGAATGAAGAATGGGATTGCGACAATACTTTCGGTGGACGTGGACCATGTTCCTTGTGTTTCAATATCCTCTGTAAAGTATAAACCACTGGACACGTGTAGTACCGGTAGCATGTTCGATGAAAGTGTACGTCGTCGTATAAATGAAAACTCAAATAGAAAACCTTCACACTATTTTGTGAACACTACTTTTTAGAGAGTGAGGACCTATACCTATTACCCCACGACATATCTACCCCAGGGTCTCCGACACAACTACCCCGACACACCTACCCCACCAAAAAATGTCATACCATCCCCGACATACCTACCCCACCAGTCCGACATACTTACCCCAGTATAAAACTTTGCCAACACAACTACCCCAACCTAATTTTTCTTCCCACCATCGAAACGCCTAATCTCAACCATCAAAAACGTTAGATGAGTAGAAATTTGAAGCCTTGCGGAAGACCTTCGGTCTAGATTGAAGGCCGAGGTTTTTTTCCGAACTAATAATATTGCCACGCTCTAATTTAGTCCCCTTTACTCTTTTCTTCTCTTCCATTTAACCGGGAGGTATCTAGGACGTAGGGAACCCGGTAATCCCTGGGAGTAAAGAAAGAGACAGTAGAGTTGGTGTTGGGACACCAGCGAGTATGGGTAGTGGACTAGTGAATATTTGCCGTCGGTGAAGACGGACTCGGACGTCCGTGCTCTGAAATAAAAGGAGAAACCTAAATGTACCCTGAATAATATGATATCGTAGCCTGTGTAAAAACCTAAAGTGGTTCAAATGGGGGGGGGGGGCAATATCTCCTCAAACTTTAACTCTGATCATGCACTTCTTACGGCTACGAGAACCTGCGCAATTTTAAAATTTAGCGTATACATTAACTTAGAAATTTGCGTCTAAGTCACCGTAAGGCGCCAAGTAAGTGTCTGTCTGCCATGTACATTTTCTGCTGTTTCAAGTGGAGTTATGAGAGAAAAGTTTACCATTGTGTCTTTTCCCCTTCCGATAATCACAGGAAAAAATAGTATTGGGTAGGTTTGTCGGCAAAATTTTAGACTGGGGTGTGTGTAATAATAATTGTGTACTGGGTGTCCAACATATAAGCCTAAATCAATGATTGTTACCATGATGCACTCATTATTGTTTCCTTTTATAAAAATGTATTTATTATTGACTGAAAATGTCTTCCTCAATCAACCAACCAGTAAAATGGGTGTGATGGCTATTGTTATCGTAGAGTAAAGACTCTGAATCAGTATTACTCTTGAAAATCTGCAACGAAATTCTATCTCCCGCATTCAAAAATAACGTTGACTGGAGAGAGAGCGTTTCAAACAGACCTGTCGTAGCCATCTCATCAGCCCACCCTAATCCAATTGCATTATTATTCAAATAAAGTCCTACTCCCAAAGATTTTGCGGTCGATGATGGTGATGGGAAATCTGCCATTCCGGAGAAGGAGAAGAAATAAGTTCCCGTTCTGGGTGCTGTGAATGTACCCGAAGTCAAGTTCATGGCTCCTCCTACATTGAGTCTCTCAATTTCGAACGGAATCGACATATTCACGGTGGAGAAGGTACTCTTTTTCTGAACGTAAAAGTAGACGGGTGATGATTTCACGTCAACGTATCCCATCCATGTTTGCATACCTACAACGACAACAACGACACAGTTTAAACATTTGGTTAAAATACGCAGTTTTTACGAAAATATACGGAAGTTTCACGATACAATCGAAGTTGACCTATGAGCTAGAGCTTTAAAATTCCTACCCGGATCGCTAGGTAGTTTGGTAAAATCGCAATAGACGCTCTCCATCTGTTTCGTTCCCATGACAGAGTACAATCCGCTCAGCGTGTGTCCGATCCGCCAGAGATCGGCGCAAGACTTTGGAATTCCACTGACGGCCACCTGGCCCGTGCATTCAAGCCGGCCCAGTGTATGTACTCCAGACGAGCTTTCCAATAAAGTTCGGCCGAAATTGAGACGAGTAATCGGTAGAATGTTCTTGTCGGTGATGGTTCCTGATAAGTGTTGATAACCGACCATAACATAAAGTATGCACATCGATGCACATATAATTATTGCCCTGAAATTGAATCAACAAGTCCAACTCACCACTGTCAATCTGTGGTAGGGGCAAAGCAGAGTCGCAGTTGCACTGTCTGTTACTTTCGACGCAATCGTGATCGATTCCGCACTGGCAAGTGTGAACGCTGCCGTTACTTCCAGCCCAAAAGTACTGAACTTTTCCGTTCTTGTCATTCCACCAAGAATAGGCGACTCCATCAAACTCGAACGGTGCGTAGTTGCAGTCGTACTGTATATCATTTCATTATATTTTAATAACCACATTTCGTTTAATGTTTTGTTTGTATGATAGTAATTGAACCATTTCAAAATGAAAACTATGACGTACCTTGATTAATTGGTGGCACTCATTGGACAAGTCAGCCAGCGTAGTCATTTGCCTCATCGTTGCGTTGTAATTTACTGCCCTGGTGTAGCAACCAGGATCAGCGCAATGCCCTACGTTCAACTGCGATTCGCTATCATGCAGGACCGAAGTTGATCCTTATTGAGATAATGTATTTAATGTTAGCCTATATTATCGATGCATTTTAATATAGGCCAGCAAACTTATTACCTTTATTCATGTCGCAGTAGACGTAGATGGGGTCGTCACCAACAGCTTGCCCGTCTGGGTCGATCCAGTACATTCCGGAAGCGAGGGACGGGTCGGCCGCGCGAGTCTCTCGACACGTTCTGAAAATGGAATTCTTTCCAGCTAATGGTTGATTGATTCCTTCTGTATTTGACGAAACTGCCTTTGATGATGAGGATCCAGCAGTCTGTAAGGCAGCCAAAAGTGATTCCTGCTCTTTGACTTTGAGTTCCAGTGCTACTTGTTTCGCCTCCAGTGTAGTCACTTTGGCTGTTAGTCCTTCCTTTAAAAAAATAAAATGGGGAAATTAGTGCATGATTTGCGAATTGCCGTCAATAAAGTATAGGGATTGGTTCTTACATAATTTTCGGTCAGTATTTGGAATTTTTCATCGATCGTCAGACTAACAGCAGCCGAACAAGTCGATCCCGCCAAAAAAAGGATACCCACACTCAAGAAAGTGATGAAGAAGCTGTCCATGTTCTTGAACGAGATCTATACCTTTTCACAGACGACGTTTTTGGCTTCATTTAAAGTAGGCTATATATACCTTATGGTAATCTTTCCTCGTTCATATTTCAGCATATTGTGGGCTTAAAGTACTATTGATGACGATGTTAATATGGTGCTGATCCTTTTGACCTTCACCTTCTCATATCTTTCCTATATGGACCCACCTCGTCGAAATGTCAAAAGGGCGGGATACTAATAAAATGTAGGCCACCCAAATATATAATATTCACCTATGAATATTTGCACAACTTTTCTTGATAAAACAAAAGCTCGCTTGACTGATAAGGTGTATTTGTACCTTAGAAACACAAAATAAAAGTAACAGGAATAAATAATACTATTTGATGCAATGTGCGTTTTTTTCCAGTTGCTCATTCATCAACAGAAAATGTTTTGCATTTTATACCACATTCATCTGTAGACTGTTTGTCATCCCTTCCTTTTGCCTTCTGTTCTAAAAGTTAAACGTAATGCATGTGTTTGTTTTTGACTTAATTTTGTTACCGCGCGCACTGGCAAGTGTAGCCTACTCGCAAACCGAAAGTCCAGAGCTTGGTTCCATTTGTTCCATTTATTATTTTTCACCAAAGTTAGATGCATGGTTATCTAATAGACACATGATGCATCAGATGAGGCCACATCATCGACTCGTCGTGGATTGTAATTAAACAAAAGAGCGAACGGATGTAAAGGGGACGAAACGGGGTCATAAATGGAAACGATGAACGACAATACCGTATATATTTATGTTGTTCAGGGCAGAAGTTAGTTTATATCGGCATTAAGAAAATAAAGCATTGTGGAAGGACAATTTAAAATGCAACACATTTGGGGAAAAACTCCAATATTAAAATCAGGTAAGACTTGTTAACTGGAAGGGACGACAGACCAACGTAAAATCTTAAGGTATGTAGTCAATCCGGCCCCGGCCTTTCCGGCCCCAGCCATTCCGGCCCCAAAAAACATGTGGCCGGAACAGCTAACAAAATAAGCCCATCCGGCCCCAACTTTCCGGCCCAAGCTTGTCAAAGCTAATTCATCCTCCCCTAGAGGAAATATGAAATCTAAACAAGTTATAGTTAATCGGCAAAATCAACCTCATTAAGCGACTGTCTATTTTTGAAATGCCATTTGTATTTTTTATTGCTTTTCCAAAACTTAGAACATAATAGTTCTTTGCAATGCATGGCAAATGGCTTTTACCTTTTACACCGGTTTGAACTCGAATCGTACAATAATTACAATATTCTAGAGTTATTGGATCGATGCATATGATTTACATCATTAGATCTTCGATTTAAAAAAAAATCCTTTTCCCATTTCTACTTCCCAGCCCCCTACTCTCAATTTCCTCCTCAACAATTAAAAATAATGTTGTGTTTTTCATACTATGGAATTTTGCCATCCGTTGCAAGCTTTTACATTACGAGTTATCTATTAGAGTGTAAGTTTTAAACCACTAAAGCGTAAGTTTTAAACCGCCCGGTGGCTTTTGTGCTTAGAAAATGAACTCTTATCGAAAATGGCCGGTCCGGTCCGGTCAGCCGGAAACGAATGACGTCAGTGGGGCCGGAATGGCCGGGAAAAATGTCCGGATATATGACTACGGACATATTCTCCGTAAAAACTGGGAAATAAGTCCTTTTTAGCAGTATGCTGGTGGTCTTATAATTCACTTTTTAACAAGACAATTTGTCCATCAAATCAAGAATTCAGGTTCAGACAACTCAAGGGCAGACTGTTTAGATCTCCCCTTTTCGAAATCCACTTTCTGGCCTTTGTTACTCAGTATCTATTCATGGGACTTTGAATGGAGAATACAGTTGTCGTTCAAATAAAAATTGTTTCTAATTTACAGTAAATAATATAAGAACTCAATGCCCGACGATAATGAAATAGAGAAATATTTCTAATGAAACCCAAATTTTGTCTAATAACTCATAGGTTAACAAGAATTTGATTACACTCGTTGCTTGGAAAAAAATGTCGGAGTATGAATGACGTCAGTTTAGCGATCCTAGGTACGTCAGATTTTTGAATTATCATTTGGAATTTACATTAAAAACTTAATACAATTAACTTAACAATAAGTTATGGAAGATAATCGACGAAGGTAAAAACCGAAAAAAAAAGAAAAACGAAAAAATTGAACTAAATCGAAACTGGACTTTAAGTTCATTAAATTTTGACAATTTTGCCACACCAAAAATGTAGACAAATATGTCTTCAACGTTTTCAGCCGACATTTTTCGTAAATCTTGCGACAAAATCTTCCTAAAGATTGTTAAAGCTCATCATATGTACTCATTATTCTCTGTTTTTTTTTAACTTTCATTATTTCAAGACAAATAATTTCTCATCTCGACTGATATTATTGTTATCGGTGTTTGTATAGCTATATAGATGCAATCTTAGACAAAGACAATAACACGTCAGAACTGAAGAACAAAACATACACTTAAAAACAGGTTTGGTTTACTAAGGCTCTTTTAGTAGCGTAACAGACGAGACTTCTATTAATACCATCTGAATACCAATACAAGTCACTATTAAAAGTTTACTAAAGGCCTTAGTAGACTTGTCCGTTTCGCTACTATATTAAGTCTATCAGTGTTTAGAGTGTATCATCCCAACGAAATAAGGCAACGTCATCATATTAACCTTTCCATATCTCGCCGATCGCATCACCTGCCGTAGATTTCGATGGACTTGAAACTTTTGATATTTGCGTTTGCTGGACACCATCATCAAGTGAATATTGAAAGGGCAAATGGATTAATTCTAGCTTATGGCAAATACACATATATATTCAACATGGTTTTTTGGCTCCGCTAGCTGTCTTGTGTAAACAAGAAGTGATGTCTACATAAACTGTGTTCCACTATAAAATGTGTTCGTTAACAGTGTAGAAGGGAACAGTTTGAGACAATTCAATCTCAGCACGCTAAACATTAACGATGGCTCGTTTCTTACTTTCGGCACTTTTATTACAAGTAGGATTGCTGGTTTTGCTTTTGTCCCGTTCGGCCGAAGGTCTTTCCTTGGAGGATCGAGTGCAGCAGTTAGCCGAAAACTATGTAAGGAAATCGAATTTACTTTTTTTTTTTTTGTTTTTTCAATCAATTTCACTATCTAATTTTCCTTCCTTATTTAATTTGATGAAAAATGGTAAGATCAAGGACGCACTGACTGCTAAAAATGCTCAGTTTGAGGCCCTGGAACGAAAAGTCCAACAACAGGAATTCAAGTTGATTCGACTAGAAGCGCTGGAACTTGAAATGGTTCAAATAAAAGCGACGGTTCAGCAACAAAAATCGCTCCTCGTCGCCTTGCAAGACAAAATAAAAAGTATTCTTAAACTCATTCCAAGCGGCTTAGAAACAAAAGAACAATCATCAATCGGAAAGAGCATCATGCTCCCTCGAACGTGTCGAGAAGTCCGTGCGGCGGATCCATCGCTGAGTTCCGGGATGCACTGGATCGATCCAGACGGACAAGGCGCTGGCGACGATCCCATCTACGTCTATTGCGACATGACCAAAGGTAATATAATAATTGTATTCATTGATTTCTAATATTAAGAGTTTTTGTTTATTATGAATCTATATAATAGATTTCTCGATAGTCTAAGAAAAACTCTTCTGATGGTTATTCTTTTGAAGGTTCTACGTCGATTCTTCACGACAGCGAATCGCCAACGGACGTCGGCCACTGCACCGATCCGGGATGTTACTCTCGGGCAATTAATTACAATGCGACCATGAGACAAATGAATGCCTTGGCTGAATTGTCCAGTGAATGCCACCAATCTATTCAGGTAAAATTTTTAGACTCTATTGACGTCTTTTTGGAAAGTTGTATTTTATGCAAAATAAGCATAATTTCTTAAATTGCTGTTCTTCTAAATACTATAGTACGATTGCAACTTTGCTCCCTTCGAGTTTGACAGCATTAGTTATTCCTGGTGGAATGACAGAAACGGAGATCCGCAATACTTTTGGGCCGGTGACGATTCAAGCGTCCACACTTGTCAGTGCGGCATCGATCAAAACTGCGTCGACGCTTCTACAACATGCAATTGCGATTCTGTTGCACCGGTTCAACTAATTGATAGCGGTATAACTTTCTAATATAAAGTTAATTGTCTCTCGCATATTTCTCTCTAATAGTATAAAATTATATTTCTTTCTAACAACGAAATGCGCGGTGTGTTGTCCCTGTTTTCTGTTTATCGTTTTGATTTTCTTATTATATAAGGAATAATCACTGACAAGGATTACTTGCCAATCACTCGTCTCAGTTTCGGTCGGACGCAACTGGAAACTTCTTCCGGTGTCCACACGCTGGGCAGATTCGAATGCAGTGGACAAGTGGCCGTCAACGGAATGCCAAAATCTTGCACCGATTTGTGGTTAATAGGACACACTTTTAGCGGACTGTATTTGGTGATGGGATTGACACAAGTCGAATCAGTCTACTGCGACTTTACTAAACTACCCGACGAATCCGGTACTATAGAATACCAATAACTGCATGCACAACTGAGTCTCCTGAAAATAGCCTACAATAAAAACGAATATAAAAATCTATTGCAGGTTTCCAAACTAAAATCGGACTCGTCGACGTCAAATCATCACCCATCTATTTCTATGTGCAGCGAAACAATGATTTCAATACAACGAATGTTCCAATTCCCTTCGAGTTGGAAAGGCTAAACGTCGGTGGCGGCATGAATTTGGTATCTGGAATTTTCACGGCCCCCAAACGAGGAACTTATTTCTTTTCTTCTTCCGGAATTGCGGCGGGTGGCGATCTGTGGATTGGCCTGTATGTGAATGACGATCGCATCGGGGGAGGGTATAGTGAACCGATAAACTACAACACGTTTTCCCTCGAGTCTACGCTTCGTTTGAATGTGGGGGATAAAGTATCGCTAAAAAAATCCAGTGGAAATGGCGTTTTAAAAGACAACTCTTTACATCCCACCCATTTTACCGGTTGGCTCCTCCAAGAAGATTTGTCTTCCTAATTTTATAAAAATGGATTTATTTGCTTCATTGTAAAAATATGCGACACATCAATTCGCGTTGTCCAAGCTTCATTTGCAACTTATTATGCTAGATTTCCAGGGATGTTCTCTTATATTACCATTATGGATAGTAAAACATAATCACGTTTTTATTCTCTCCCGGTCGCTTCCCGAAACAAATGGTAATGTTTTCTGAACAGCACGACGACTAATAATATAATGTACTTGAATAGATTGATGGCATTTGCTGGATAATTAAGCCAACGCATTCATTTGTCTCATGGTCGCATTGTAATTAATTGGTCGCGAGTAACATCCGCGATCGGCGCAGTGTCCAAGATCCAATTGGCAATTCGCTGTCGTGCAGAACCGACGTTGAACCTAATGAACATACCTACCCCACGACATATCTACCCCAGGTTCCCCGACACACCTACCCAGCCGGCCCGACGTACCTACCATTATAAAATTTTACCCACACACGTAATCCTACCTAATTTTTCTTCCCAACGGATCGACACCGCTTCTTGTGATTCTAGGAAGGAAAAAAATTGCGACAGTTGGGTTAGACATTTCAAATAAATTTTCACTGGCTCGGCAAATGGCCTCTGTGTTAACGTACTTTTCGTGTAATTTGACCGATTTAACTGAGACTGAATCATGCAAACTCATGCGGTGCAAATATTCCAAAGCTTTTCTTCCCGTTGGTATAATATGATTATGATAAGAATGAGCAAGAAAATGAGCGGAAACCAACAGGGGAGAAGAAGAAGGGGAGCTAGAAATGTTGAATTGACATGAGCTGGTAATACTAATAAACATATTAAACAACTAGGCTCAAGCAAGCATGCATACCGACGAAGCATAAATATCGCCCTTGTAGAAATACTCCACAACGGACAACACATCAAATACTTATTTTTAAAATTGCTGTTAGAAAACCAAACATGTTGTAACGATCGGGCCTGACGTTTATTCGGCCTGCGGCGAGACGAGCCACGGAGACCGTCGGACGACCCCCCCTTTTCCGAAAGGGAACGATGGAGGGGGGGTACGAAGCGGCCATTACGTAATAATGGCACAAAAAATGAGTGGGTGATAACCGACAGTGACGACGACACGTCTCCGCGGCCGTGTTCCGTTTCTTTTTCACCTTACTTTCCTATCTTGTCTATTTTTTCCTATTAAATTTGTCGTAATAAAGTTTGACGCCGTCCCGTCATTTTTGCTGCCTCAAATTCGTGTCTCTCGTCTTAATTTCGCCAAACACGTTAAGCACGGTTGGCAACAATTGCTGAATCAGGAAGATAAGTCTTCTTGGAGGAGCCAACCGACAAAGTGGGTGTATTGTGAACCGTCGTCATGCACAGAGCCAGTTCCAGCCCAAATTTGCACAGATATTTTGTCTCCCGCATTCAAATCAAGTGTAGACTGAAGGGAATATGTGTCATAAGAATAACCACTCCGCCCCGATCCGACGCGACTGCCGTTTACAAATAGACCAATGTAAAGACTATTGGCGTTGGCGCTAACAGAAATTCCGGAAAGAGAGAAAAAATAAGTCCCTGGACGCGGGGCGGTGAAAATTCCAGAAGCTAAGTTCATGGCCCCTCCTATATTCAGTCTTTCCAACTCGAAAGGAACTGCTCTCTAAAAACAGATGTTCAGCCACCGCGTCCAAAACATTTGTGTTCACTTTTTTATTTTTCAATTTTAAGCACTCGAAATGTAAATCCCGATCCAGGTATCAATTTTATAAAAGTAAAAGTAATGAGTCATGAATTTATGACTTTCTGGATGAGCCTTTTTGGCACTTTCACGGTTTTATTTGAAATTGAAAAAACCGAATAAAATGTTTTGGACGCGGTGGCTGAACAAAATTGTTCACTTAATGGGAACATTTTTTTCAGAGTGGAATATTCTGTGCACCGAAATCACTGTTTCGCTGCACATAGAAGTAGACGGGCGATGACTTGACGTCAACGTATCCAATTCTGGTTTGGAAACCTGCCAATTGTTTTGAGTACTTATGTAGTAAACTGACGAAGGTTCAAGTGTTTGTTCTATATACCGGAATCCGTAGGTAATTTTGTAAAGTCACAGTAGACAGATTCGACTTTTGTCGATCCCTTTACCGAATAGAGTCCGCTTAAAGTGTGCCCTATCAACCACAAATCGGCGCAAGAAGACGGCATGCCGCTGACAGCCTTTTGTCCACTGCATTCCAATCGACCTAGAGTGTGGACTCCGGACGAACTTTCCAGTTGAGTCCGACCGAAGTTAAGACGAGTGATGGGCAGGTAGTTTTTGTCGGTGATGACTCCTATAATTAGTTATAGGACGAATGAAACTTATTTAAAGAATATAATTTATTTTTCGGTCAGATTCAATATCAGCTTTGCCATTTAACATATTAGTATAGACCAGACCAAAAGGTTAATATAGACTTTGATTTCAAAATCCATCTTACCACTATCAGTTAGTGGGATAGGTACGGTCGAGTCGCAGTTGCATTTCATAGAAGCTTCGGCGCAATTGTTATCAATGCCGCACTGGCAAGTGTGGACGCTGGCGTTGCTGCCCGACCAAAATGTCTGAGTTGTTCCATTTCTGTCATTCCACCAGGAATAGGTGATTTCATTCAACTGGAATGGTGCGTAGTTACAATCGTACTGTAGAGAGCGAAAGGAAAGAAAACGTAATGGTTAATGGAGACTATGAACACAATTTATACAAATTGCATAGTACGGTACTTGAATAGATTGATGGCATTCGTCTGACAGCTCAGCCAGCGCATTCATTTGTCTCATGGTCGCATAGTAATTAATTGGTCGCGAGTAACATCCGGGATCGGCGCAGTGACCGACGTCCATCGGCGATTCACTGTCGTGCAGAACCAATGTCGAACCTAATACATGATTCAAGATTAAAGAATATGTAGGCTATATCTAATTATTCGCCAAGTTTGTAAGTCAAAACGAATCCTGCACACTAGCTACTAATTTACCTTTAATCATGTCGCAATAAACATAGATGGGATCGTCACCGACGCCTTGACCGTCGGGGTCGATCCAGTGCATCCCGGAACTCAGCGATGGATCCGCAGCACGAACCTCTCGACATGTTCGAGGAAACATGCTCTTTCCAATGGCTGATTGTTTTTTAAACGCTAGGCCACTTTGAATGACTTTAAGAATAGTTTGTATTTTGTCTTTGTCTTGCAAGGCGACGAGGAGCGATTCTTGTTGCTGAACTGTCGCCTCCAATCGAATCACTTTCAATTCTTGTTCCTGAATTTTTTGTTCCAGAAACTCTAGGCGAGTCAACTTCAGTTCTTGCTGTTGGACTTTTAGTTTCAAGACTTCAAACTGGGAATATTTTGCTACCAACACATTCGAGATCTTGATTTTTGTTATCACGGGTACAACAAAGAATGGGAATAAAATTCTCGTTAGACTATAACTTTAAAATCATCTATTCATCTCGGAATTACGTATTTTTCTGTTAGTTGCTGCACTTGATCTTCTAAGGAAAGGCCTTCAGTTGTATAAGACAGAGATAAAAGCACGATGCCAACTTGTAAAAGAGCTGCTGCAGCGAAGTAGCGTTCCATCGTGATTTTTTTTCTCGAACGTCCACCGTCTCTATACTTTTGTGCTCCACGATTTTCGCACGTATAAGGCACATTTTATACAGGAAAACGGCGAAACGGGAGAGTTGCACGACGAGGCAAAATAGATAAGATGTCCAAGTTCCCTTACAGAAGTCGAGAGAAGCTACGATATGCAATACAATTGATTCTTTCATTGCATTCAATGCAAACACAGTAAGTGGCCGTCAATCAAACAACGTTAACCGCTGAGATGTGACCCCGGTAAGCTTTGATAGGATTTTGGTACCTAAAAGATTAGACTGTTTTCCCGTCTGAGCAAATGTTACAGGTTCATTGATTACTCACTGAATGCTCCACTCTGAGTGTAGCATCCATTTTAGAGCGACACGGCATCGACTTCATGGAAGCAGTGCCAGTGCGCATGCATCGTCGGTGGCGTCGCCGTCAATTTGTCGTTTTCTTGAGAATGAGGAATGGGATTGCGAAGGTACTGTCGGTGGACCATATTTATCGTGTTTCAATATCCCCTGTAAAGTATAAACCACTGGACACGTGTAGTAGCTTGTATGAAAGTGTACGTCGTCGTATATCAAATAATAGAAAACCTTCACACTAGAACAAAAACGCTAACCATGAATTATGATATATAGAAACAGTACCACTAGACTATGACAGGCACTAGTACTGTATAGTCTTATTTTTCAAAACCATTCGTGATGTATTCAGGTTTTAATTGTGTTGCTGTAAAGGGACATTAGCAATTAGATCGCACCCGCCCCAGTTTAGTAGGTTCGGTTCGATCAGTCTTCATTAACTTAACTTTTTTTTATTGTGGTTCTTCTAGTCCCTATAATAGGGGCATACATTAAAAATAGATCGGGCCTATCCCAGTCCATTGGGATTACTCCGGTGAGTCTCGGCATGACTAATAGCGCGCTCTCTCTCTAAAAAGTGATGTTCACAAAATAGGGGGAAAGGTAAACATTTTGTTTCGCCACCGACTCCAAAACATTTGTGTTTAGTATTTGTATTTTGCTGATTTAACCTTGAAATGGAAATAAATACGCTTTTTAATAGTCCTACAGTGAAGGAATAGCAATTTTACACAGTCTACCCAATTTTTGGCACTTGAGTTGCCCTTATACAAGTGTACGGCCCCAAAACAAAAACTAAACACGAATGTTTTGGAGTCTATGGCTGAACACTATTTTTTAGAGAGCTTGATGCGCAGATCCATCCATCTCGGGGTGGTTTGGAAATTTGCTGAGGATGAAGCAGTATGTTAATAACCAGCATTACAGATAACTAGCAAAGAATATCTCAAGGAACAAGGCAATTTTTTGTTCAGTTTATGTAGGCTACATTTATTTAGTGATAAATTCAACTGAAAACTCAGAAGATGTATGTAACACTAACAATTTAAAATCCCGACGACGAATGTCAGTCAATCCGGCCCCAAACTTTCCGTCGGACCATTTTGGCTCCAGATTAAATAAACTCTTACATCAGGGTCACCGAGCGCGCCTCATAATTTGCGTTTCCATCAACCGTCATGTCCGGCAATCGCTCCTCGACCGTTGATAGGTTCTAGACAAAATTCTCCGTTTGTGTAACGTTTTTCTTCGGATCAAAAGAGCTAGTTCGGCTGTTCTGCTTGTTCAAAAACGACGACTGACATTTCGAAAGGCTAGCAACCTATCGTCGATATGGAATGACTTTGAAATAAGTCTCTTGTTTGACGTTTGTTGATGAAGCGGGCGTTGCTGCTGCGTGACGGCCTCCTCAATCCGTTATAGAGGAGCGAGAGGGCCTGGACGACGTTATGGCCCATCGACCCAATATCGCCCTTTACTCTTTAAAATTGTTTAATAGAAAATGCAATTTTCAATCAAAGTTGAGTTTTGAAGTGTAAGACAAAATCTAAAAATCCCAATTTTGTTAACAAATGCACTTATCTCAAAAAAAGAAAGTTTTCCAAGAATATTATATTTTTGGAAAAGATATTATATACCTTGATAGCTTCTTTGTATTCTGTGTATAGTGCGCTTCATCTTGAGTACCTGTATGGGTAGTGGAAATTGGATTAATTGAGCAAATTTTCCCAGACGGCTGGGCGACAGCGAGGTTTGCCCAGCAACCCGTTGGCCGCCGAGTTTCTAGCAGGGAAGACTGGATCGTGTCCATTCATCCTCGTCATCATGCACTTTGACGCTCTGAGCTGTCAATCAGTTAGCAGTAGTTTTGCATCGTGTTGTTATGTTTCTGCTCATAAGTAGCCTACATACGGTAATTTACTTGAATAATCGCTTTTTACTTTTCATAATGACAAATCCTCTTATCTTATTTTCCTTCTATATAGTAAACAACCACGCAATGTTTGTCGTTACAAGCTCATATAAGTTAAGGCAAAGTGGTACCCACTTTAAATGTTTGCGTAGTCGAATATGT
Organism: Ceriodaphnia dubia; assembly: GCA_022539655.2. NCBI lineage: Eukaryota > Metazoa > Arthropoda > Branchiopoda > Diplostraca > Daphniidae > Ceriodaphnia > Ceriodaphnia dubia. The sequence continues at coordinate 4,680,231 of JAKUCG020000139.1, read as the reverse complement.
GATATGCTATTGATAACGAAGGACGCCTTATCTGTATCGTCTTGTGTAACCCCAAAAATTCCCCTTTGATTATCTAGGTTCATATAAAATGCGCTTCGTTGATCATGGAAAATAAGTCCGCAGCCTATAGGAGGACGTCTAATCAAGAAAAGATGTCTCGCTACTCGGCTACAGCAACTCTTTATTTACAAGTTGGCATCTTGATTTTGGTTTGGTCTTGTACGACCGATGGCCTTTCCTTAAAAGATCGATTGGAACTGCAGCAGCTAATAACCGAGAACGATGTAAGAATAACAAATTTCAATTTTATTTTTCTCATTACTAACCATTTAGTTCAACATAATATATGTTCATTTAAATTTGACCGTTAACATGTAATTTTAAAAAATCGATTAGGCAGCGAAAGACGCTCGCTTGGAAGCGCTAGAGTTGAAGGTGACTCGACTAGAAGGAATGGTCCGGCAACAAGAATCGCTTCTCGCCGTTTTGCAGAACGAAAGAAAAACTAACCCTGAATTCGAACCAACCAGCTTAGCGTATAAAAGACAATCAGCAGTTGGAAAGAGCATGTTTCCTAGAACATGTCGAGAGGTCCGTGCAGCGGATCCATCGCTGAGTTCCGGGATGCACTGGATCGACCCCGACGGTCAAGGCGTCGGTGACGATCCCATCTATGTTTATTGCGACATGACTAAAGGTATTGTTTCGTAATATAATATTTACGTGAGACACCTTGCTAAATTTCTTTCTCGTGTAAGGTTCGACATCGGTTCTGCATGACAGCGAATCGTCAATAAACGTTGGACACTGCGCCAACCCTGGCTGTTATTCTCGGTCCGTCAATTACAACGCAACCCTAAGGCAGATCAAAGCTTTGGCTGAATTGTCCAATGAATGCCATCAATCCATTAGAGTAGGCTACAGTCACCATTTTAGCTTCTTTCCTATACGTTGCATTAACATAGATGAGCATAAATATGTATTAAATGGTTATTCTTCTAAATACTAGTACGATTGCAACTTTGCCCCCTTCGAGTTTGACAGCATTAATTATTCCTGGTGGAATGACAGAAACGGAGACCCGCAATACTTTTGGGCTGGTGACGATTCAAGCGTCCACACTTGCCAGTGCGGAATCGATCAAAATTGCGTCGACGCTTCTACAACATGCAATTGCGATTCAGTTGCACCGGTTCAACTAACTGATAGCGGTATAATTTTCTAATGTATAAACCCTATTGTCTCTCGCATAATTAATCCTGAATAGTAGGCTAAACTTTATTGTATTCGGTTTTATTCATGTCAAATGTTTTAATCTGTGATTGTACCAGGAGTCGTCACTGCCAAGAGTCTTCTTCCAGTCACTCGACTGAACTTTGGTCGAACGCAACTGGAAACTTCGTCCGGTGTCCACACGCTGGGAAGATTCGAATGCAGTGGACAAGTGGCCGTCAACGGAATGCCCAAATCTTGCACCGATTTGTGGTTGATAGGACACACTTTTAGCGGACTGTATTTGGTGATGGGATCGACGCAAGTCGAAACGGTTTACTGCGACTTTACTAAACTACCCGACGAATCCGGTACTATAGAAAAATAATAACTGCATCCTGCATATACTATATATATAAAGTTCCTTTAAATACAATAACAACGAAATGAAAATCGATTGTAGGTTTCCAAAATAAAATCGGACTCGTCGACGTCAAATCATCCCCCATCTATTTCTATGTGCAGCGAAACAGTGATTTCAATACAACGAATGTTCCAATTCCCTTCGAGTTGGAAAGGCTCAACGTTGGTGGCGGCATGAACTTAGCTTCTGGAATTTTCACCGCCCCCAAAACTGGGACTTATTTCTTCTCCTCATCCGGAATTGCGGAAGGTGGTAATCTGTGGATTGGTCTGTATGTGAACGATAGTCGCATCGGGGCAGGGTATAGTGAAGCAGCATATTACAATACGTTTTCCTTTGAGTCTACGCTTCGTTTGAACGCGGGAGACAAAGTGTCGCTACAAAAATACAGCGGAAATGGCCTTTTGCAGGATGACAGTAATCATTACACCCATTTTACCGGGTGGCTCCTACAAGAAGATTTGTCTTCCTCGGTCTTCCTAAGTTAATACAAATAGTTGTTTTTCGCTTCATTGTAAAAATATGCAACGCATCATATTTCGCGTTGTCTAATTTTCATTTCCAACCTATGCTAGATTCAGGCTAGATTGCTAGTGATATTCTCTTATAGGCTACTACCATTATGGATAGTAAAATATACGTACAAATATACGTTTCTATTCTCCGCTGGTCGCCCCCTCCCCTTCTTATCATCGCGGGGTCCATGAATGCATTCCTTGTTTCCTTCCCCATTGACACTGCACATAACATAAAATACAAAGCTGATATTGCATCTTGTTGTATTCGAATACATTTTCTGGTTCTGTCGAATCCTTGGTGAATTAAAAAAGTAATTGTATAATAACGGTGCGTTTTGCATAATAAAAGATAGAAAAGTTTGTCATTTTCAAAAATGCAATTTGATTCCGAGCAAGAATTTTCTACATTTATCAGGGCACTACTGAAGGCCAAAATTGATGAATTGCAGGTATATTCTTCTTGTAAAAACAAGAGAAGAGAACCAAATCGCGTTATCTCTGAAGGGTACTTCAACCAGATAGATCGAAGCATTGTTAAACTATTAATCTGAGATAGGAAACTCTTTGCAGTTAGCGACCCGGACGCTGCAGAATTTACTGGGCCGGTGGGGTTGTAGCAGAAGGGGGGGAGGAAAGAGAGCCGTAAGCTCCACCATTAGCGGACAATAAGCTTGCATTTGTTTAGCAGGATTAAGAGTTTTGTAGCATTGAGGTTAGTGAATGAGTATTGGATACACATAGAACATTTGAGGAACCCAACATTTATTTTAAAATCCGTTATTACTTCTGCTGAACGGTCACAATTTAAATGAAGTAGATTCTAACCATTTTAAACTAAAACGAGGACAAAACAAGTAGCACGGAATACAAGGAGAATTCCTGTCATTCGGCAAAATTATAATACTGACAACACGATCCAGTCAGCATACCCATACCGGTATATTAAATTAAAAACTGACCAAAACATCCCAATTTTTCTGAAAGGCAATGTCACCCAATTCGAAACAATCCTCATCTGTCAGAGATTCACAATCACCAAGACGGAGCTTTTTGATGCGATTCTTTTCGTTCATGAACAAACTAATAATCCCTTCTTTTGTCACGTGACGGCAGACTTTAAGCTCCAAAAACTCTAGATGGCGGAATTGATGGCGATCAAAGGCTTTGCGCAAAATCTCGTCGCTGACCGATTGGACACACAGAGTTAGATTCACCAAGGTAGGAGATGCCAGAAGCATGTCCAAGCCTTTAAGTGAGATACCATAGAGACCCATGGGCTGCAAATCACAACAATATAGTTTCAGTGTCTTCAGATTTTCCAAAATCCATTCCTTCCTCATTCGTTTCGAAGAATGTTGTTCTTCTTCCAATGGGGCGGTGACGCAATCTCCAGTATTTTTAAGTTCAAGATATTCCAACTTGGGGCAATATACGACGATGGCATAAATATTAACGACAAGTTCTTTGACTTTGGTAAGTGATAGCAAATTGAGAGAACTTCCGAAAGCTTTCAGAAGAGGGACCACACCGCCATCAAAAGTGATTCTGTGGTCGTTATGCTCCATATTTCCAGAAATGGCGAGTTCACAGATTTTGTCAAGCTGCAGTAGGCCCAAAAGCTCTTGATCCGTCAATCCCGGAATGATCGACATATGCACTTTGTTGAGCGTAGAGCACATCAAAGCTATACGCCCAAGCGAACCACTTTTGTAGGGTATAGGATGGGGCCAGTCATCTTGACCTAACAGCGAGACCAATTGATGGTGGAAGAAATTACACTCTTCTTGGAGTTCAGCCAAAATATGAACAGGAAAATCAAATCGAAAGAGCCGCAAGTCAGGCAAGTTTTCCAGGGCCAAATGAACTCCTTTCTTGGTAACTCTTGTGCACCTTATCTTCAAGGTATGAATGGAAGTGCATTGTCCCAAATCTTTGCTTTTATTGTTGCCAAAGTTGTCAAAGATCGCACACAGTCCTTTTATCCCATTATCAGTCACAGCAAGGCATCCTTCAGCAACTAAAACCCTTTGAATGAAATGAAACATATTCATATTAGCTTACTCTATCCATGATCTGCTGTTACTATTTTATAATGGTACCTCAATTCTTTACAATAGGCTCCAAGAACATGTAGGCATCCATCTCCTGCTTTAGTAAAGGAAATATCTAATTCCTGCAATTTTTGAAACATGGGTAAGAACATCTCATCGATTGGCAAAGACCACTCATTTAAATGACGACTCCATTTCAAAACTTTTAGCTGCTGCAAAATTTCAAGGGAAATACATACAAAGATTAATTCATTTATGTTAAAACTATGCAATTTCTAGTCATTATTTCAATGATTACTGGACATCTGATGGAGATTAGGTGAAGAAGTCCAGTGAGATCCGTTTCCTTTTTCTTTTTCAATGGTTTACTAAAAAGCCAATTCATATCCAAAGTTTCCAGTTTCAAAGATGTCAGAAATTTAAAATATTTAATTCTTATTGGATGCTGGTAACTGAGACATCCGATGAGCAGTTCCAAAAGTTGTGCAGCTGATGAAATAGTTTAACACGATAAGCAAATGGCTCAGTATTCAAGAAAATAAACGTATTTCAAAAATGTAGTCTACTCACGCATCGACTCGAAAGGGCTGCAGACATCCAGTTGGTCAAGTGTTTTTTCTCCATGTACTTGCAAATGGCGATTGCACTGATCATAAAAGTTATCAGCTAGACTCACGATACAACATTCCTGAAGAGATCTTACACTCTCGGCCTGAGGCATTTCAGTAACTACTTAAATTGGAAACTCAGAGACTGAATAAAGTTAACGTTAATAAGGAGTGAAACGGTAAAAGTTTTCGGCTAAGGGCGAGCGAGCGTGTCACTTTTTGTTTAACCTGAGACGAAGAAGAAGCACAGTTGCAACAGCTGACAGTCTAGAAAAACCTCCCCTCCCCCCCGCAGCTCCAAGAATGAAGGTTGCCACATCGAGTCATCGAGCCTCGTATCCTCAAGTCAAACTTTAAACCGTGTAAACTTAAGATGCTTAAGAGTTTAGAGTTAGCAGAATTAGTTAGTTTTAGTGAGCATTTGTTTCCAATTAATTAATGAGTATAAAGACGAAACTCAAGAGGTTGAGATTGGCCTGCTGAGTCTTTAAAAAGAAAAGGTGTGGATTATTGCTGATGTCTTATTTATTATTTTAATCTACAGTTTTTATCAAATACATTTCCTTAATTTATAAGGCATGTGCTTGCTCGGCTTGTCTTCAAGGCTCTCGCGCAGACTAAATAAACTTACACATCTTAAACCGTTTCACTCACAGGTCACAATATGAAAACGTTAAAATTTAAAAAGGGTGCGTCACTGGTCACTCGTAGCCTTTTGGAAATTGCCATTTTCCGAAACAAATTGATAGAAAGCGTTTTTTTAAGGGAGGGGCGGGGAGGGGGTGGTATCCCCGGTTCCCTGATTCTGAACGTCATCTTGGGATCTACGTCGCTGCTGCATCTTTCATCTATCAGCATTTCCAGATTGAATTAATAACCTTGTTAATAAACAATTTGCGCTTAGTTCTCTGGTGATCTCGCCGGGCAATCGTGTTATCAAGACGAATAAGGTATCAGGACGACTTTGTTGATGGTGACGTCTTGAGCTTGACAATGTTGATTGCTAGAAAGGGCAAGACTGACTGATGGCTTGCTATTTTAAAAAACTGTAACTTGCTTTTATTCAACATCGTTCAATATCGTATACCGTACGTATCGGACTCATTTACAACTCCAACGAACTAATCACATTAAATCCCATACCCTTTACTAATATAAACTAACCTTATCCAAATCATTTTCTTTTTTTTTCATTTTTACGGATTCGTCATCGACACCGTCGACACGGACAAGGACGACAAGGTCCATTATACGTTTGAATAACATCTACCGACTCAGTTATTGTGGACTCTGTTCCTTCTTTCGATTCTTTTTCGACAGTAAAAGAATTTCCTATTCGGTTATAACTTTTGAAATGACTGTTCCAAACACTTTCGCCAATCAATTAACAAGAAAAGGTAGTCGTTTTCATTTTTATGTAATGAAGTAAAGTGGTCATAAACGTACAAAGAACCGATTGGTGTGGTAAAGAGAAAATTCTCAATTCATTGAAAACATGACGGTGCTCATTAAATGAGATTTTAAAAAGAGAGTCAAGGAAAATACTGGGTTGTAGTAATAGTAGAATCGTAGTAGTTATGTTTAGATTTCGCTGATACGTTCGACGAGAATCGAGCATCACTGTTCAAGATTCATGGACTTACGCAACTCTAGTAAGATAAAATAATCCATTAAAATGTTATGCCAAGGCCAAGAGCAGTTTGCAGTACCTTCAATGGCTTCGAGCATGACTCTTCTTGCTCCGAAATTCTTGATGCCGATGCTAACCAAATCCTGATGAGTTAACGTGGTAAACATGGCCATGTCAACTTCGTTGCTGAGAAAGTCTTCTACAAAAAGCAAAAACCAACCGTTACTAAATAAGAAAGGGTGTAACAGAAAATAAGCGGCCGTAAGCCAAAAGAACCAAGACGAAGATTATACTAGAATAGCGAGACAAGCCAACGGTCTCAAGCAGTTCCGACAACTGACGGAAAGAGTTTGGGTCGAATCGCGAGCCTGTCAGCGAAGCTGGAATTGAAGATTTGACCGCAGAAACTTCGTATGATAAACGGAATTTGGTTGCGATCGACAGTTAAACGAAAGTTATTCAAATCAAGACACTTATTACTAGGCATAGTGAAGCTGCTGATGACGCTGGAGCGGCTGGACACTATGCTGGACTTGAGAATTTGAACTACTGGTCCACTTGAAAGAGGAAGATTCCTCTGATGACTAGAAGACAACGATGCGATCTTGTTCATCAGCTTTTGAGCCGCCGAAACTGCTTCGAAAATTCAAACATTAAATACGAGTGTAAAATGAAGATGAATGAAGAGAAACTTACAGAAACTATTTCGGGCAATGTTCCCAGCAAGCTCCAACCATGCAGGTGGCAAGCATGGCTTGACGATTTCAGGCAAACCCAGACAAGATCCAGTCATTAAGAACAAATTATCTGCAGAGAAAAAGTAGGATTTACATTCAGTAAATTATTTTCTTTGAATTATTTTGTTATAACTAGTTCTTCTGAAACGGGATGACACCGACAGAAACTCACCAGCATTCCATTCGTACGAAGCCAACCTTATCTTCACAGTTTCACGATCGAAAGGTTCCACATGATATGAAATGTCCGCCTTTTGCGCGTCGGCCAGAAGCTTGAGCAGAATAGGGTCGAGGCGATTATAAGAAATTTGGATCATCAACTGCATCGGCAAAAGTCCCTGTGTTAAAAATTTTGGCATTATTATTAGGACGATGTTAGTAAATGCGATTGCAATCAAAAGCGAAACTTACACTCAACAGTGAATTGGCAAGTAAAACCGAGTCCATCGATCCACGAATCCAAATGGTATACTTTTGGGGCAATTCCTTCAAGTTGGAAACATCAGGACACTTGATTCCTATGATTCCAGATGCTGACTTAATTTTATCGACGTGGTCTTGAATGATCCAGACGTGATCAAACGAGGTCTCCATCTTCACTAAAACATGTTCCTATAAAAATCGAGATAATACATGAATTATTAAATGCGCAATAAGTCTGAGGACTACTTGACAAATGGCGTCTGGCGTTGTTAAAAGACTTCAATTTGACAATTTACCACAGAATTCTGGGTTATGCAGCCCAAATAAGTAACAGCCTGCTTCAGACGTTCGATATCATCTTGTTGTCCACGAATGTTCACCTGGCAATTGACGCCATCAGTTTTCGGGTAGAAGCGCAAAAGGACGCCAAAGGTCTTGAAGAAGTACTTTTTCAGCAACGATAATTTACCACTTAGATAATCCTCGCGGCACTCGATTTCGAACTCGGGAGGAATGGAAGCCTTCGTGACGAATAAGAAGAGCATGCAAATCACATATAATGAAGATGAAACTCGAATCGACGAAACTCACTCGGATAAGTTGACGGGCATTTTCGAGATTGGCGAGTTGACCTTGAACGTCGACGCCATTACTTTTGGTCTGGCCGGAGATGCGATTTCGGTCAGGAAAGTGAATTCGCGTCCCAGACACGTTCATCAAGTTTGTGACGTTCTTGCCGGATGTGCCGATTAAGCGCGAATGGAACGGGAAGCTCACCTCCATGGTCAAAACTATAGACGGAGTCTGCATAAAATTTAAAAAAAAAACAAAATTTGAAATGAGAAATTTGTACTTTATTCGATAGATTTGACACACCAAATTTGTTGGAGAGAACAAAGGGTTTTGCTTGGGAGAGAACATGTTGCGTCGACAGCAGAACGAGGGTGACTGAAACGAGATTGGCGAACCAAGCTGTATACTGTTACTGTATAAGATAGGGTCGCTGCTGATTGTATTCAAGGTCATTTTCCTGACCCTTCTCTTACTCTTTTATTGGTAACACCATCAGTTCTCAGAAGAAGAAAGATGGCTGAAGAACAAAGGGTCTTTCACACCTCAACAAGGTCACTAAAGGCCTTTGACTTGGCGCGGGGCCCGGGGGAGCGCTCGCTTTCCGTTGCGGCGTACGTTGGGCCAAATGGAAAAACAATGTGCTGTATTAAGTGGATCTGCATAGAATTGAGCCAAAATTGAACTGTTTTGTCATCGCGCCATTTGTAAGGGTGTTCCGACATCCATTCGCGCGAGCGGATCACTCTGTTAGTAAAGTTATGTAAATGCCAAATAATAAATTCAATAGCTTCTGATATTCAGACTCTATTGTCTGTCTCATTCTAAATGTTCATTCTTATTCTTATTTTAAAAGTGGATTCACCGTGGAATGGGATGAAAAATTTTCCGTCCTAGAAAATCTGTGGTCTTGAGTTTGTTGCTCTTTGAATAACGCTAGGAATTATTCGTAATTGATGGCAGTTGCTGACGGAAGCATTTGAAAGGACATGAACTTTGAAGCTGTTAAGATTAATGCTATCTAATTTTAATGGAATTAGTATGCGTTAGCATTGGAAACGGGTTCCTCACACGACTGCTTTCTTGTTGTTGTTTTTAAAAATACGACTGGCTGAGACAGGCAAGTCGCTTTATTGTCAAATTATGAATTGCGAGTTCAATTGTTTAATTTTAAAATATAATGATGGCGACCGGCATCACAAAGTGACAGGTAAATCAAGCAGTAAACTGAGTAAAGTAGATCACGACGCCTGTAATCTCCTTATTAGCAAGCAGATCATTTTTGAGAAGCCAAGTTTCTTTCTTATAGGCGTGCAATGCGTGCATGCGTAACGTAAATCATCGTAAGTTTTCGCACCTACAAGATGGTATGGCCATCAATAAATTTAACGGCGCAGCATTATTTACTCTCTCACTGTCTTTTACCGTTACGTTATATGGACTAATTTACCGGTACTTGGGTACGCACACATTTCTTACCAATCTAGTACTAGATCGAGGACAGGCCAGCAAATCCATCCAGCAGAATTGCTCACAGTGGATGAATTATGTAGTTAACAGGATAGCTAGCACACTATATAATTAAGCCTCGCTACGATCATATAAGCCGCTTGCTTATTCTCTTGGAAAGACCACTCAGCTTAAAGCTTCTATAACTCTTGCCAGAAAGGCCCATGATGCCCCGTGTGGTCTCATGACTTTGGCCAGAAACAGCCGCGACCTTTTTTGCAGTGGACTCGTCCCTCAGTGTCCAAAGTGGATGGGATGGTTTGTCGGCTTACCTGGATTGAATGGTGTAGCAGCCTAACTGGATTAGACCATCAGTAGTTACTCACTTAATTGTGAGGATGAGCATCCGGTCAAATGTTTGCTCGTACGCAGAGATCGTATAGAACCATCGATACCGTATTAAGTTTATTCGTCTATCCACATCGTATTGAATTTTGGGGAAAGTCCCAAGGGTCTAACCGAGCATTTTTGTCGGAGGGGGGGATTACCTTTAAGACAACGACGCAAAAATTCCAAAGGCAAGAGTATCGACCCCAGGACCAACGTATTTAAAACGTTTCATCGTTGGTTTTCTCTTCGTTATAAGAAAATAATATTTTAAAATATTACGTCGTGACGATTCTCATCCGACTCCAAGTTATTTGCTCATTTCGTTCCGCATTTGTAGACTATCTGATTTGTATTTACTTAGCAAACAATTTTTGCGTATACGACGTCCAGCTTTAAAGCCCCAACTTAAGGTAACAATCTAAAAATCTACTTTTCTAGTCTAATACCTATTAAAGAAATCGAGTGTTGTACTGCTAGTCTGCTGCACTTTAAAAATCTCCAATCTTAATAATGTAAGGGAAAATATTCCTGCAAACCTTGGTGATTTGACTGAAAATGGACGACTTTCCTTCCGTTTGTTCTTGCCAACAAGAAAATCCAACTGTATCGCCATCTTTACCGCCAACTTCCGGACGTCCCTTGCACCGTTCGAAACCTTATGAACGTTCCATCTCGTTCCAAAATCAGGCGGTCGGTGTTCCACACGACTGTCCATCGTTGAATGAAAAGGAGAAAGTCGATCCAAGACAATGTGCCTTACATTTACATCCCAAAATCTTTTAAATATTATATCACTTGTCTTATTAATTTAAAATAATTGTTGCTATAGCTAATGCGTATTACCAACAGACAAGGAAGAGACAAAGGCGAGATGGTAGTGTTTCTGAAACCGATAATGTTCCTGCCTTCCTGGTAGACATTTCCTTTTTTAAAACACAAAACAAAGTGAACCATAAGAATTGTCTCTAATTTCCTAATTGATTTAGTCTTTAAAGCCAAGATAAGAAGAATAACAACAGATCAATATGCGGAAATGAATCGGAAGAAAGTAGAGGATCAGCAGAAACGAAAGGTGGTGGATGAGGCTGACGCGGTGAAGGCGAAGCGAGACGAAAAGAGGAAAAGAAAAATTAAACCTCCCGGCCATTTCTTATCGTGTTCTGTTACACTTGATTGTCACAATGAATTTAAATTGACAGGGCTCAAAATATTCCAATTCAAGCGCAACATTTCATTCATTGTTTTAGGTGTTATGTTTTGAGATGTAATACGTACATTCAGAACTCCTGTTAAGTTTATTTCGAAACAGTTGATTCTTTAGAAACGCTACGGTAGCGATTCCACCGTGCTATCCGGTCATCCGGTGTTATCATGCAATCTGCAAAGTGCTGGGTGTTGTCGAACGATTTAATAGGACAATCACACTTGCGCTGGATGTTGGGCAATGGGCATGAACGCGAAATGTCTTCCAATTTAGAAGCGAAAGCCAAGCCGACAGCAGAAACGCTATTCCTCGCCTTGCAGAACCCGACAGAATCAAAAAGCCAACGAGTTCTGTTGACTCAGTTTCGGCTTGAAATTGTTAATTAATTTTACGTATAAGCAATTTGATGACACTTGAGATGTCCTTATAAATCGTGTCAACTGTCAAGAGGAGAGAAAAGAACAAAGATCTGCAGGAAGAGAGAATCAGGATCTGCCTACGTATATACATACTCTGGCCAGCAATCAAAGAGATTCCTATTTTCTAAACTAAATGGAAAGACATTTGTAAAAAAAAGACCGTTGTAAATTAATCCATAGAAGCGACTTCCTTTCTCTTAAAGCCTAATTGAGTCTTGGCTCATCGTCAGGGTGATTACGGAAAACTAATCAATTCGAAAAAAGCTGAAAGCCTGAAAATTGAAGAATGAGACGCTCCGACGGCAGAGAGACGCACTAAATTGCGCTTTGCTCTCATGCGTAATTCGTCTGCCTAGGGCAACTTGAGCAACCACCTCGTTTGGACATTGGCTATTCGTTACTCGTTAGACGTTAGTCTCGTCTCGTCTCGTGAGTCGTGACGGCTTATTATTAACTGATTGATTTGCCCCTGGTTTAGTTTGTGTCGATCGAGACAAAACGCGGAGGTGTAATATAATTTGGAATAGTTTGTTACCTTTTCAATTGTTTTTTTTAATCCGTTGCGAGCTGAAATTGACGGTGTTAAGCTCACTTCATCTTGGCCGCGTTGATCGGTGAGTAGAAATCCTCTTGTAAACGTGATTATGAATTATCTTACATCTATTACAGCTTACATATTCTTAACTTCTACTTCTTTAACTTTCTATTTCAATTTGCTGTCTGTTTCGTTTTTTCAGAAGAACTTGAACAACATCATGGATGTGAAACAAGCCTTGTTTGAAGCTGTGACCACAGGCTCTGTAAAAGATGTGGAAAACCTGATCACCAGCAATGGAAAGGAAAAAATAATCGAGCTGACAAGTGCATTCAACGATCTGGGTGAAACACCTCTGTTACTCGCAGTCAAGAGAAACCACAAAAAGATGGTGAAATTTTTGGTTGAGGAGTTATCTGCTTGGACTGGCCAAACAGGAAGATTTCTTTGGAAAGAAGTTGATTACCAAGGAGTTCCACCATTATTCGCGGCATTACTGCACGACCGTACTTTTGGCCTGCCTCTCGTGTCTTTCTTGATTGAAAAAGATCAGCAAAGAGCTGATGAAGTAGATCCCGGTTTTCATCGTCCTTTCGTTTTGCATTCCATTTCGTTGAGCTCATCGATGCCCCGGATGCAGCAGATTGACGTTCTGGAACTTATTGGAGCTGCATACATTCTGGAATTTTATGAGGTCCCAGAACCCACGTTAAGAAGATTGCTGGTTGAATCGGGCATTATGTGCTGGGATCGCGCGATTGCTATTCGCAATTCAACGCTGGATGACGAGCCGCCTATCCCGAAGAATCCCTTGGAAACCGACACACATTTCAAACAATTGTGTGGAGGTGCATCGGAATTTACGACGACGGTAGAACTACTAGAAATTCTAGATGAGGCATCTCAAGAGAGCTCCCATGTGCTTCAAATTCAAGCTGTTTTGGTTCTTAACCGAATCATGAGCCGAATTGATCCCGAAGCCAATCCATATTTTCTTGAAAAATTCTACAAAAACCGTGTTCTTCTTCTTCATCACCAAGAACGAATCGCCTCGGGGCCTTTCACGGTATTGAAACAAGTTGCCAAATCTTTCTTGTTCATCCTGTCGGCGCTCAAATGTAACCAATGGGTTACGAACGATCCACTTTGGGCCATACCTATGGCTAGAGCTGTATTCTGTGAAAATTACTGGGTTTTCAAAGGTGTGATACTACTGATACAACATGCCAATAGTGCAGCAGTCTCTCAACGAGGCTACAAATACCTCATAATCAACCTGTTGAAAACCACTTGGTTTGCCAATTCCTTTTATTTTTCTTTTGTTAAGAAATCGTGGCATTGGGAGAATCGGTATGGGCTGATCCGTTGTTTATCCCACGTAGTGTGTGTAATCATCCAAACATTCTCAAATATTGTCGCCATTTTACGCCTATTTCTGAGAAAAGAATCCCTCGGGTTTTACCGTTGCCTTATGGACGAGCATGTAGGCTTGCCCACTCTACTTCACTGGTTGGTTTACATGAAACAAGTGCCGGTCGACATCATTGCAATGTTCCTGGAGGCCGGGGCTAATCCGAATGCCGTCGATTTAAATGGCAACACCCCACTACACGTTTTAGCCATGAATGTCGATGGGGAAAATACAAGGGAGGCCGCCAAACTGCTACTGGATAGTGGTTGCTATTTCGACCAAGTGAACAATTACGGCTTCACAGCTGTGGCTCTTTACAAAAAAATTCAAAGTGATGGAGATGCCCCTAATGCTTATCCCAGCCCTTTTGTTGAAGATGTCGTCCTCCCTTTGAGCTGCTGCTGTGCCCAGGTCATCATTAAGCACCAAATCCCCTTTGAAAACCTGATTCCGGTTGGTCTTCATTCGTTCATTCGGGAACATGATGACACTGATGAAAAGAAGCTCAATTCTAAAATCGTAATAGAACGACTTCCAGAATGGGAAAACAAAACCGTGGTTCATTTAATGATGGAGAAATGATTGTATTTTGATTGCGTGCGCTCAAACATCTCTAACGTTTCCAGTTGAATAAACAAATTCAGATTTCATTTCTTATTTCTATTTTTAAATACTATTTTATAATCATAGGGCGATTTATCGACTGGTCTTTGATGGGTCGTATATAGGAATAGAATACTTTTCCTACGTCAAAATGCGCGTCGATAGATATTCTTAAATATTTCACTTTGAAGCGGTGTTTTCGGTGAATCACTCCAGTATGCAACCTGCGCAAAAGCCTCTTTTTTCTTCGTTCCATCTCCCTCGTCAGTCTCAATAATAAGACTGCCCTCTCCTGTTGTCAATCAGCAATCAGTCGACGGTTATTTCGTTATCGAAACGGTCAAGTTTTTTCATAAGATGCTTCCCGTAGTAGTCTCTTTCGGGGCGAGTCTCTGGGCTCGCGCCTATCCGCCATCAACAAAGCAGGAGCCCGCCCACAAAAAAAAACAATCCTTGATATATCTCTCCACATAATAGTAACAAGTAGAAATTATTTCTTCTACTTTTCTTTTTCTATGTATGAAACAAACTTGCTTTTATACCTGTCTATTAAATGGTGGTGAATGGCTTACACCGACTCGGCTTGTGTGTTCCCGTTAACAAAATTAGCTGCATCGGCTAATGAATTAAAGTGTTTGACGGTCTCGTTGTGTAATTATCAAATGCTACTGTATAATATCGCTCTTTTCAGGTGTGACCCAACCCAATAGTCGCCGTTAAAAATAGAATTTACCCACTTTCTATCTCCTTCATTTCTGATTGTTAACCTAAATACAAATAAAGTTTTTGAATAAACTGCCGATGGTTTCCCTACACTATAATGGTTTGTTTGATTTTAAAACGTCACTTGTTCCGTTGCCTGCCACATCCATAAAAAGGAAAACCCACTGTCACTTTTACTATCATTTATTGAACCTGATAAAACACGCCAAAGGCCAACTTAAAAAACATTTTCTTCAAAGAATATGCTGGAATCGCACGAACAGTTGGAACAAAAAAAAAACATAAAGGATGATGGGTCACATATACTAATGGCCATTGCACCGACATCGTTGCAGAGTTTTTGGTTCGCCTTTGAAGCCATGGCTTTTAACAAATCCCTGGACACTTTTCGGAAGCTCGGCAATTTCAAAGGGAATGTTTTCTTGACGAATGAGTTGAGCGCATTGACAGGTCAGTGGAAGAACAGTGTTGATGAGTGGATGTAGACTGCCATACTTTTGATTCGGTCGCAAATCCAAATTTTTCTTTTCCATCTGTTTAAAAAACTCCAGGGCCGGCTCGCCTAAAGAATTTGCTTGATCTAGATGACCTCCAGCGTCTATAAGCACTTTGGCAGCTACGTCGACATTCCCACAATGCCAATTGTGCGCGAGGTAGTGAAGTGGAGTGTCGCCTCTCCAGTCTGTAGCGTTGGGATTCACTCCAGCTTCCAGTAATAGTTGAAGGACATCAATCGGTATCTCTTGACAGATACATACCAGCAGGTGAAGGAGAGTGCGCACGCCGGGGTTTTCTTTGGTGTGCTGAACATACTGCGAAAGACTCTTCTTTATTTCTTCAGTTGGGTGCTTGATAAATTCCTTTAGCATCTTGACCAATAACGGAACGACTTGAAAAAATTCATTCATTAGGCTTTGTCTAAAAGTACCAAGTTTATGTTCTACATTTCTTCTTTTGTCGACGTAAGCGCAAGCATTCCGCATGGCTCTGACGACATTGTCAAAAGTAAATTCTTCTCTATCCGGATGGTTTGGCGATAACTGATCCATTTCATGAAAATAGGTCGACATGAACATGAATATTCTCCAGGCGATTCCATAGGTCCAATCTTCGGCAGCATTTTTCCATCCGGTTGCTTCAAACGGCTCCAAAACAAGCATAAAACCATCAATCATACGACTGTACGAAAGAGTGTCTTGCACTTGAAACTTGTGTTTGAGGTAGTACTCGAAATATTGGGGGAAAAGAGGATGTGGATCGGGGTTGAATTTGTTCATGGTTCGTCGAACTGTCAAAATGGCTTCAGTTTCACGCAACAGAAATACTTTGAAATTTTTGGGGTCGGCAGTCGAAATGGTGGTCAATTCTTCCAGCTGTTCCAATGTCATAATTTCCGAAGTATTACCAAAAACCTTTTGTGCCCGTTCGCATAACTGTAGAGGGATCTTCGGTATAGGCAGTTCACCATCATCTGACGATTGCCGTAGGGCCATTGCATGCTTCCAGCACCGCAATCCAAATTCCATTGCTTGAACACCATAGTTTTTTAAGATGTAGGCAGCTCCCATTAGTTCGAGCATATCAATCTTCTGTGACCGCGAATTCGATTTTGACTGGACAACAGAGTCCAAAGCAGCAAGAGATTCGTTCGTCGAGGATTGGTCAACCAGGTACTCGATAATCTCAAAACACGGTGTTTGGTCAGAAATGACAGCAGCAAATAGTGGTGGAGCTTCCAAATATTCCATTCCATTCCATGAAAATCTTCCCAATTCAAAAATGTCCATCTCAAAGATTTCAACGGTCAATTTGACTAAGGGGAGATGGTTTCCTTTGATGGCCACAAGTAAGAGTGTTTCTCCATCTTCTTTATCCAATGCCTTCAGAAGTCTCTCTGTTATTTCACTTTCATCACAGTTCAATCTCTTCATCAGCTCAATCAACTTTTCACCATCGCCAAAAGCTTTTTGAAGTTCTTCCATCAATTTTTGAGGATCCATCTCGTTACTGAAATCATCCATGTTTCAGTTTGCTGTTTGTAAAAGTAACATTCACTGAATCATTAAGAACATACTGCTATTAGTGCATAGGCCTATGTAGTAACAAACATTTACCTCTGAAAAAGTTTAAATTCAAGTCTGGAGACTGGTGTGTAACCTTGGGAGAGTAAGAGTGTAGTTAACAGCACTCAGATACTTCATGCAAGAAAGAGAAACTTGACAAGAAGTAAAAATAAAATTATGAATTCTCAGTTTTATTCACCTTATTAAGGTTTCGCCCCTTAAAACAATGTCTCTCTCTACGACGTGTCTAGCAGAAAACTTGGCTTTTGGTGCTTTTGGTTTAGTCACTTGGTGAGTTGGGACATGGCCTACTATATCTAGAGGCCGGGACACATCCTATCTTCCCATGTTATAAGATTATTTTTGAAAAATATTTGAAAATTTAACCAAAGATAGAGGTTTAAAAATTAAGTTTAGTCATACTAGATGACCCTATACCTAAAGTCATTGTTCATTAAGATATTTCTATTTTTAAGTTTATTTTGACAGGGGAAGTACGCTTGCGAACGCCATCTACCTAGAGGTACAAATATTTCTACATTAAATTTGTGCGCCATCTGTTTCGGTGAACGGTTAAAAGCAAAACTGGGATAGCCGATTTAACACATGGAGCTGCAATAGCGTTAAAACGGCTCTCACTAGAGGGTGCTCGCAAGCGTACTTGGTCCTTCAGGATCGCATTTTTAAATTGAAATATCTCCTAAATTACTTATTCAAACGAAAAAGTAATTGGTTATACCTTTACGATTTTTTACGCTCTTTCTGATTAGATAAAAAAAATTTTTACATGGGTTTCATAGGAAATTGGTTAGTGTCCCGGCCTCTAGATATAGTAGGCCATGGTTGGGACTAGTAGGAAAATGGCGATCCAACAATGGACGAGAAAAAAACAAAAAAAGACGCGCGTACGTAGTTAGCACTAAACAACTTCTTTCTACAAAAAAAACTTCGCCTACAATAAAGAATGGCTCGCTCCGGCCCCTCACACCTGATTATTTATTTAAATTGGTCTTTTGGTTTTGCCACCAAGTAGAAACAACCAAAGCCATGGATTAAAATTTTGAAGTAGGGCCTTGGCCGACTGAATTGAGGAGGATGAGTCAGCAAATTTGGAACCGTTACCGTTTGGGCACTAGCACTAGCTGTTGTCTTGTCCAGACGAGATTGTCGTCTACAACAGTAGGAGTAGGACAGTAGCATGATGTGGAATACTACACATCTTAAGTGTATAAATCTGCAAAGGGTTTATATAAGTTTCACAGACTTTACATTGCTTATAGAAGAGTTGGAACTGCTGAATGGAGAGAAAAATCACATTCCACTTTTCCACAGCATTTTTATTTTTTTCTCTCGAATCAAGACCAAGTATTACATCACACCGTTATTGTAATGAGAGCTGACATAAGATGTCGTCAAAAATTACTACACTCTCGTGATCATATCTTCTGTTTCGTCCACAAGTTAGTTCATTTGTCAACTGGACATTTTTTCGTTCTATAATTAATGACTGAAACCCTCAAGGGAACTATGGGAGAAAAACTGCGACTCTGCCAGCAGACGGCAGCAGCAACTCAGCAAGGCAAAGAAATAGTATGCCAAAATGGCCGCTATTTTCGTACCCTTCCTCTCAGTGAGCCTTTGGAGCACTTCTTTCAGCTTAAAAAAGAAAGATGAAGACAAGACGCCCTTCATCCTTTTGTCATTGATTTGCAATAACTAATACTGTGTCCTCTATGTCTTCTTTGTTTCTTACTGTCGCAAAAAGTAATACCTTGAATATAAATGTGATAATGGGATCGGTGGTTCCAAATAATGAAAGATTTAGGTTATTAAATTTTAAATTTCCAACGAGCTTTCCCACGGCGATTCAATTAATTAAAAAGAAACATTCTGGCATTTGCCTATAAGCTTTAAAATTTACTTCCTACCGGAACTGAGTTGTTTGTCTTTGCCCATGCATTTAACCGACACTTAGTTAGTTGCTCAGCACTTCCGGTGGTTTGTAATCCTTCATGCAGGATCGAATCAATTCGGTATTAACGGCGCCAATCCATCCAACGACTGTTTAACACTTATTATATGATACCGATGAGCCAGTATACAGGTATACAGGTAGGTTAAATCGGAAGTGCAAAGTTAGCAGTCACTGACTGCTTCGCCAAACTGTCAATAAAAAATGAGAATATGCAAAATCACATTCAGAAACAGCAACGGTAAACAAAACTTCTTCGTCTCGATTTAGACTTGTTTGCTTTGCAGGGGCTTTACAGAATAGCTTAAAAGCACGAAAAATAAGCTATATGTGCAACATGAAATGAGGCGGGAACCTTGATTTCAAGGTCACGCGAGCAATTCGTATGAGATAACGCAAATGAGCGGTGCGAAAGTAAATTAGTAAAATTTTTTTAATTTATTTTCCCGCCATAAGAATGTGTACATCATCCTTGATTTTCTATTCAATAATTACAACGTTCAAAATTGATTTTTACAGATTCACAGAACAGTAGAAGAGAGTAGGCCTATCAAACACCGGCTAAATTGTTTTCGTTCTGAACGAACGGCGCTGGCTCCATTGTAATTGAGTACCAAATCCTTTTTGAACGGAGGTAGCTGAATGTATTGTCAAACTCAACGATGTCTGGGAAACAAAAAATTGTATATTGAATACGACCGATGCGATAATCAATAACAGATACTTACAAAGGCCTAACTCGTCACAGTAAATTTCGCCCACTTCCGCTGATATTTGGCAATCAATGCGGTCATGTGGAACAATTGATGTCAACTCTTTACCCTTCTGTCGGTACACGGCAAAATTAATGTCGCCGTCTTCTGAATGAAAATTCCATCTTTAATCAAATAAAATATTATTAAAATTAATAAATCTCTCTATACCCTGAAAATATTTACTTGAGGTTGATTCCAGCTCTATCTATTTGGAAATCTAAAAGCTCTTTTGATCCGTTGGGAACGACCAGAAATTTTTTATTGGTAATATCGGGCCTGCCGCTGGGGTAGTAACTTTAAACTTTGGGGAACTCTGCCACCCATACTTACCTGAATTTTAAAACGTAAAATAATTAGCATCAAATAAAGCGTTAATCTGAAACTTACCATCGTAACGCAGTTTGGATTGCCATCAGGATCGGTTAAAGTTCCTCCATAGCAGGCGGGTAACTGTTCTGGATCCACCTCGGCGAGAAGGGCTGCTTTCCATAGTGTCTCATCGTGATCATTGAAGACACTTATTTTTGTTTTGGTCCGCTGGTTCAAAAATGGTTTTACCAAGTTAAAAGCTAACTTGAAGGCGTTTGGCGCTGCAATCAACGTCGTGGTTGCGTTATTAACATTGAATCAAGTTTATTACATACTGGTATACGTACCATTTATTATAATAATGCGACCATACACTTCAGGATAATTAGACTCAAACAAGTCAACCATCCGAAAAATTGCTTCCCTAACTGTAAAAATGGCGAGTTTTGGCCAAAAATTGAACTATAGAATTATAGATAGCCTACTCCATGCCGGTGTCACGAAATCCTAAAAGTATAAATACCGCGCTTTGAAGTAAAATGAAGCATTGAGAAGCCTTCCATGTCGACAATGAATGTTGTCTGAATGAGAAGAAGAAGAAATAAGAATCATATTTAAACTCTTTTTATAACCTACTTTTTGGAGCAACTTCTCGGCTGGTTCTTTCCATCAAATCGCAAACTGAAAAAAAGTTTTTATCGTCATCGTAATTGTAATAGAATTCCTTCAAAATCCAGCACCAAAGACGATCCTTTAATTTGGTTTAATACCTTTAATCGGTAGAAAAATTCTCTTACCAAATATGTAGTTTACGCGTCACACATTTGCCTGCACGTAAACGTCGGCGTGAATTCACGAAATCGGACGTCAAAAACTACCATAAAATTAAAGGACGTGCTATATCTCATTCGAAAGAGAAAGTTGTCCTGGTCAAAACATCAAGTGGTTTTACACATTCTATTCGTAATTCGAAATAAGACTAAAAAACTGACCAGTTGTTCCACAATCAAAATATTTTGAAAGAGATTTTTAATTTCGGATAAACTAACGAATGAACTTTTTTTTCTTAACTTTTTTATAAACTTGAACTTTTCTAGAAAAATATGTTAGTATTCCTTTAAAAATCGAAATGCAGTGCAATAACTAAAAAAAGCCGTTTCGTATTACAGTCACGGGAAGAGGCGTCCATAACGTTATTCTTACCGAATCGATTATTTACCGATATGAAACGGCAACACAAAGAATACTTTTCAAAGGACAAATAAATTGTTCCAGAACTGGTTTTCAAATCTTATATGTCAGTAGTTACAATTTACAAATATTCTTAAAACAAATCAAACAAATTTTCAGTGCGCAATTTACAAATATTCATATAAAGACTGAATATCACAGATTTTATCAAAATCCTATGATTATTAAGAGAATAAAAAATCAGAAAAATCTTTTCCTCGGGAAAGAGAGTCCTTTTGGACTTTTTCTCGCTACTAGTTTATCAACATCATTTTTTTTTCGCTGGTTATATATTATATTATTATCATTATCAACATTTTGTCCGACTAGAAATACAATTAGCTTTTTCAAGTGCATTTTAGCGTCAGTTTTCCACTTTGTTAATAAATTTGTTCGTTCGAATGATTCAATCGAATAATGAAGTCGAAAGGTGAATATGTTGACGGGAATCAAGAGGCAAATATGTAAAACATCGACTGAAGTATATAAAAGCTAACGCTCATTCGATCTTCAAATCTTTCATGGATTTTGTGTGGCGGTGAGCGTTTTCAGTTATCTTCATTTTTACAGAGAGGGAATTAAAAAATAAGTCTTTAGTCGCAAAAGGGGAGAAGACAGATTTCAGGCCTTCCGTATTACTACTATTTATATATTTTTACTTATTTCATTAAGATGATGGACAAAAATATTATGATAATTCCTTTTATATCCGAGTCTTTATTATCTAAATGGTTTTTCTGTTCAAAACAGACTCTCGATTCCCTACATGAATAACTTAAAATCGTCCTGCTAACATATTAGATTTGAAAACAAGTTCTATAACAATAAATTTGTTCTTTGAAAGATTTTTGCGTCACCTTTTTATACGGTAAATGGCTGATTAAATGTTAGTAATAAAACAAAGCGCCAGTGTATCGTAGTACGACGGTTATAGTTAACTCATATTCCGCATTTTAAAAGGAATATTATATATTTTTAATATAGCTTGTTCAAGTTTACTAATGAAGCTAAGAAAAACAAAGTCATTTGTTAGTTTATCCGAAATTAAAAATTTCCTCTTCAAAATATTTTGATTGTGGAACAACTGGCCTAGTTTTTTAGTCTTATTTCCGAATTGGCCCGATAGAATGTGTAAGACTTGATGTTTTTACACTCAGGACAACTTTCTCTTTCGAATGAGATATAGCACGTCCTTTAATTTTATGGTAGTTTTTGACGTCCGATTTCGTTTTCATCTGACTTGCCGAATTTCCCATTTGTGACGCGTAAGACTTACATATTTGGTATCAGCTAACTTTTTTCTACCCATTAAAGGTATTAAACCAAATTAAAGGATGACAACGTCATTTCCGTGCTGGCTCTTGGTCTATAAGTATTTGCGCACCGATTATAATACGATACCGAGGAGCCAATACAAGAGGTAGGTGGGATCTGATATGTGAAGTTTGCAATCTTTGGTCGCTTCACCAAGCTGTCGGTAAAAATATAAAAAAAAAAGAACATTAAGTGCCCGAATATGAATTCGATTATCATGCTGCATATACGGTAAACAATGCCAGAAAAATCTTGAGCGGGAAAGAGAGCACAGGCTTCCCAGTTACAACATCATTTCTAGAATTTTAAGTAAACAACATTTTGTCCGACTACAAATACAATTAGCTAAGTGTTAAGGCACGGTTGAAGTTTGTGATTCGCAAATTCAACGGCTAGTACAAAGTTAAAGGTAAGAGCGAATGAGGCAAACGAAAAAAGAAAGTATATACCTGCTTCCAGACAACATTTTGTGTGGCGGTGAGCTGTTTTAGATCCATCCCGTATGAAAGCACTGTCAAGACTGATTTCAGGTCTTGTTTTAAATTGTATATATTTTTTACACTTGATTTAATCTGCTGGACCCTGGGTGTATAGCGCTGTCCACTTTTTATTCAAACTAAAAACAACACCAAAATTTAGCCAAGGCTATGTAATTTCATTCCAACAGACCGGTTTCAAAAACCGCTTGCTCACCCTACTAAGTGAAACGCCTCTGAAACTGCATATATGGTAGTAGACATAGATTTCAATCTCCGTAATATTCGCTCCAGCAAGACGCATTATACTTATATCGTAGTATAACGATTTTATTTACGCTCACAGTATTTAGCCTATATAGCTAATATCCCGAGTAAATTTTTTTCGTTCCCCAAAAACACCGAAAAAAATTTACTCGGGATTCGGTTTTTCAGGATCTCGTGTAGTTTAATAGAACCGTAGCGCAACTGAATTTAATTATGCGTACACTACTTAGCTCAATTAGTGTAGGCTAGTATTTTGTTTCAGTTCGATTTTAAAAAAATCATACCATGATGTATTTTAGTCTCTCACGCACTGAGGAGGACCCTGTCCTCATATCTCAGGGAAAATTCTCGAATTTACTTCAGCACCCGTCACTCAAGCGATTCTGCATGACTGGTTACTGGCATAGTGCTCATATAGCTCTTCGCGATGCGTCGTGACTGAAAAAAAACGTCAACCGGGCGAATATAGTTCTTCGGTGGCCAAGTTGCTCCATTTCCATGAGCGACGATCTCATCATTGAGCAAACTTTATAAGAAGAACGCATAAGAAGACGGTATAAGCATCTAAATCGGCAGTCTTAACTTGGTCGTCGTAGACTCGTATCGGAACGATGTGGAAGCCGCAATGTTAGATGAATATGCTACTTTTTATCTCTGCTGAGGGCGCAAGGTTCGAACCATACCATTTGTTGGAACTTATTGTTATTTTATTACTGCAGAAAAAGTGTTCAGCATAATAGGCTAGGCCTATTAATAAGTATAGTTTAATAACCGGTTAATAACAAGTTAACAACAAGACCACGCAATAATAAAACACGCTTGTATTCAGCAACGCAATAATGTAGGACAAAAGATAAAGTAAAGATTCAGTTTCCATTAACAGTTTGATTACATTCTTACGACCCACGTATCCCAATTATTCTCCTTGACTTTCTTTCTCCAGCCCGCAAAATCTTCATTTGTCACCAGTTCGCAAGAACAAATTATCACGTTCTTTAAATTGTTCTCTTCATTCATGAACAAATCGATCCCTTTCCTGGTGACAAAGCGGCAATCATATAATGTCAATTTTTCAAGACTGGTGAAAGGGTGGAATTGAAAGATCTCTTGGATAATGTCGTCATTGAGATTATCACAGCATAAAATACTAAGGCGTTTCAAAGAAGGTGCTGTCAATGATACGAAAAACCCTTCGGTTGGCATGAACAAGTTCAGTGCTTGAAAGAAGACAAAATTGCCTTTAATCGTCAATTGTTCCAGATGATTCAATACAAGCTCGGTTTTCGTTCGTTTGATGGGTCTGATTTTTGCCGGCGCCCAATAGGTACAACGTTCAAGGGCAAGAAGTTTTAAGTTCGGGCAATATTCAACGATGATAGCAAGATGAATGGATATGGGGAGATTTACAAGCTCCAATGAAGTCAAAGAACGGCCTCGAACTTTCAATAAGGGAGCCAGCCCGCCATCAAATGTTATAGAACAACGATTAGAGCCATGGGATGAATACGAGATTCGGAGATTACTAAGCGTTTCGAGTACCATCAAGCTTAGTAGATCGGCGTCGGTGACTCCTACTTGGACCCCAATATTCAAATCGGTAACAAGTGGGCAAAGGGGAGCTACCAGACGTAGGTCACCAGTCTTGTAAGGTACATGTAAGGTTGGTTGCCCATGCTCAAAGAGACTCATTTGAATCAAAGCGTATGATTTGGGACGGATCACTAAGTTATCAGCTTCCGGGCGATGCATGTCAGCCAATGCTTGAATCACAGACTGGTCTTCTAAGTAGTTCAGATGAGGCGAATGCATAAGGATCATTTGGACACCTTTAAAGGTAATCTTGGTACCAGTGATCGATAATTGTCTAAGAGATTTACACTGCCCACTTTGCCCAATCCGCATTTCCTTCATCCCCAGTTCAGTTGTTCCACCACACAACCCTTTAATTCCAACATCCGTGATTTTGTAAGAATGGTTTATATTTAATACTCTGTTAATCCAAGAGAGAATGAAATTTTAAAACAAGATGTCCCAATAATAGATCTAAAAATCACATATTATGTACCTTAAATCTTGGCAATGAATTCCTAGAATTTCCAGGCAGCTGTCATCGAACGTTGAAGAGAAAGACGCATCCAATACTTGCAGATGTTTAAATCGGGGAAGCAATTCCTGGTAGGTTTTCGTACTCGGGAACTCATAAAAATGTTTCATCCCCAGAACTGAAAGTTCCTGCTTCAATCAAAATTTATTTCGGGAGCTGAGCTGACGTGTTTAAATAATTGTGTACGTACGGGACATCGGACTGTAGCAAGTTGCAACGCACGACATATGTCGCGTTCATTATTGAAAGTGAAACGACAAAGCATCAATTTTCTGAGCCGTGTGTTCAATAGCAAGTCAAAATGCCCGTTTTTCAAAACATATTTCATGGTTTCCAAGATTTGGTCCAAAAGAGTCGTGGCTAACATAAAAAAACCAGCGGAACAAAAAAGCTAAAATATAATTGTTGAATAATTTATGAACACATGAGTGGGTGTCTTACGGCACTCTGCGAAAGGATTAGCAGCAACATCACTTTTAACAGACACTGATTTGTTTCCTTCATTTTCAACTTGATATGCATCACTCGCAACAGGTCTCTCACTAGAACAGTTTTTTACTAAATGATATAACAAACGCACTAAACATATTTGCAGTAAAGGCTTGACGTGAAAAGTTACAGGCTGAGGCATTGGAATTGGTGCCAGATCCCTGCTGCTCAAGCTACTGCTTCGTTTCTTTCGTGAATACACTACACAGATTAAAGGAACGAAGCGTCAAGCCGTCAACGACGAATTTGCCAAAATACGGCAGCAAGCGACGACACAGAGAAAAAGTTGATTGCCAGCTGAATCGTTGTATCGACGGTGAAGTCAACATTTATCCCAACATTCCGTTTTTTTTGGTATAGCCTATACAGAAAAAGCCTCTTGATGCAGTTAGACTTTGGCCCTTTGCCTCATTGTCCCTTTTGTCCATGCTTTAGTCAACTAAAGTGCTTGTTGTGCATCACGAAAATGAGCGCAAATCGAGAATGTTCCATCGGGGGCTCCATTAGCCATTTCTCAGAAGTCGGAAAAGCCATAGCCTAATAGTATAGTTGAAATGGAGAAGAAAATCGACAATCTGCTGAGTCATGAGAAATAAATCGAAAATGCGGAGAGGGAAAACCACCAACAAATCCAACAGAAGAGTTGATGGGGAAACTTTTGGAATCCGTCGACATTTTTTTGTGAAATTCGCAATTTTCTATGGTAAACTAATGTGAGAAAATTTTTTTCTAAATTTTATAATTATGGCGAGAAAAAAAAACGATATCCCCCTCGATGTAGACATCCCACCATTGCCCAACCCCCGCCGTGTCGTACTCGACATAGAACTGACTTGAATTTTACAGACCTCTGAACGTTAATGGAAGCCGCATCGGAATATTGGGTTATTATAGTGCGCAAGTAGTACCGACACATTAACTGTTTCATTTAAATGTGGAAGACAAAGTGTCATTAAAAACTGAAAACAGCGGGCTGTATTTGCACGACAATAGCCATCATTGGACTCGCTTATAACAGATTGGCTCTTGGAAAAATATTTGTCCTTGTATTTGTCTTTCTGACTTTTTTTTTTACTGCGGAAGACGTAGGTGTATATCACACCTAGCTACATGTTTACCAATACGATAATAGACTTATTGTCAATTGTCTAATCCAAGAAATGATTTACTGAAAAGAAAGTTACAACGATCAGGAGTGACATCATTTATATTTATACAGGCGCGCGCGTCCACATTCAACACCGACTAGTCCGCCTATAAAAGTTAAGCACTGATCGAATAAGCCTCAATTGCAAATTGCCTGTGAACAAAATGTTGTCGTTTCAGGTGTACTTCATTAGTAAAAATAAATGAACATTGACAACAAATTATCCGAGCCTCTTCTTTGAATTTCTATTTCCCAGATTATAATGCAAAAACATTTTTCTCAAAAACACGCAAAATCAATAAGGGATAAACTGCCAAAGACAGTAATCTTTCAATGCTTCATTAAAATGCCTCGGCCGATCGACTTCTTCCGCGCTTCCGTCCGTTTCCCCGTACTTCAACTCAAGAGCTGGCGGTTTGAGCCGGTTTCACGGGAACATCAGTCGATCCAGCAGTAATAGCGGACATGGTAATCGGAATAACGCGTTCCTTCGATCCTATAGTTCAAAAGCAATGATGCACACACATGGAAAAAAGTGATTATTAACATTTAAATTTCAATATACCTTTGAGCATCATTTTCGGAGCCATAATGGTCAAAACTCCTTCAGGCGACATGGTCGACGTCACCATTTCGGGATTGACTCCTTTAGGGATGGTAACTCGACGACGGAATCTATCAATAGTTCAATAAAAATAAAATAAAAATTCACTATACATTTGAAAAGGGCCCACAAACGAAAAACAAGTGGATTTACTCGCGACTAACGAAGCTGTTTCGGTCCTTGCGCTCTTCATGTTGAGCTGTAAAGAAAATATTTGCAATTATTTAACAGATTTTGAAAGTAGTAAAATCCAATTAATACCGTGAACGATAATGTCTTTGTCGGTAGTCTTGACGGAGATTTCATTGGGCCGAAACTGCGATACGTCTACCATAACCTACAAAAGGCATGAATGAAATGGAATCGTGAAAGACTGAAGCAAAACATGAACTGGCCTTTTATCATACCTGAAACGACTTGTCGTCTTCTTTGATGTTGGACAGCATTTTCTCGAGTTCACGTTCCATGGGGCGCATCGACGGCATCAGAGGGAAATTGTAAAAACTCGGCGCGACGAAAGGATCCATCATCATGAAGTCGGCAAGCGGATCGAAGACATTTACCAATGGCAAAAGCGACATGAATAAGCCTTAAAAAACGAGAAATAATTAAATGCACAACATTTATTTTAATCAAAAAGACGATGCTTAACATTGAAAAGACAAGAACAATACCTGAATCGATGAATGTGGTGATGATGGATTGCGTCTACTCTCAATCCTAGCGCAACGGACAGTGAAGACGAATCGTAAACACGCCATAATTAATATAGGCTCTGCGACGAGATTCGGCCGATAGAGCCGCGTTTAATAAACGTTCACATTCCTTCTAGAAGGAAATCAACAATTTGTCAACGATTGTTTGATATTCCGTGGCTTAAAAGATTTTCAAGGTTACGTTGTCAGGAATTACTTTTATCACCATTTTCACTCTCAATAATAAACCCCGAATACTTCAGAACGAAAAACACTTTATTCAATTATGGAGAATAAGGGTTGATTCGTAAGTTGTCAAATTAATGACACTTGTTTTGAGAATTAACGCTTCCAGTACGCTAATTGCGGGGCCGAAAATTTCGTAGAAACCATCAGCCTTGTACCGTACCGACGTTGGCTCATCACCCAGAGGAGAAGAGAAAGCGATGAGGGATACCCCAGCACCAAGACGAAATTCATTTCCAATCAGTTGGTCCTGCTGAGCAGTTTGTTATTTTCCAATCTCATCACTCACTATGGCTCTTTGGAATTACTACGCTCCGCGGTATTTGAGAGAAGATCCTTGGGATCTTTTTGAACCGGAACCTTTTGAATCGACTTTGCTTTCGTCGCCTTTTGGACTTCCCCGTCGTCGTGCTCTGCGATCCACCAGCCCTGGAACTCATGGCATTAATGAAGTCGTCAGCGACAAAGACAAATACCAGGTAAAAGTTTCATCCATCGTTTTCATTTTGACGCGATTTAATTCCATTGGTTATCATTGTTAAGGTAACCCTGCACGTTAAGAATTTCAAGTCCAACGAAATCTGCGTCAAGGTCATCGACAACGATTTGGTGGTGAAAGCCGAGCATGAAGAAAGACCGGACGAGCACGGACATGTTTATCGCCATTTCAATCGTCGCTACGTCCTTCCTCGTAACGTCGACTTGGACCAGGTGAAAGCTACTATGTCCGATGATGGAACTCTGGTCGTTTGTGCTCCGAAGAAGCCTCTTGACACGGTAACGAGTCTTTTTTGCCACTTTTGTTTTCAATCGACTCGAGTGTTTGTTATCTACAGGAAAATGAGCGAAACGTCGAAATCAAGAATGTTCCATCGGAGGCCTCGTCTATTTCTCAGAAACCAGAGAAGCCAGCTAAAGTGAAGAAGATGGACACGGACATCCCGGTGAGCCACGAAAAATAAATCGAAAAATGCCAAAATTGAAAAACCATACCGACGGGGTCCGAAAAAACTTTGATTACGTCAGGGTCGGATCCGTCGATAACTTTTGTTCAACTTGGCGAAATATCTTTAATCAAGAAATGACGCTGTCCATTTTAATTTTCGCTTTTTCGTCTCAACACCCTCTTTCAGTGAATAAACAATTATTCCTTTCTCAGTTTCGTTGTTTAGCGTTTTACCCGTCGTTTTTTCACTTGAATGTCACTGTCGTCATAAAGATTTAAAAAGTTTCAGGATTACAGTTAAACAGGGCTCATATTTTAGAATTGGAAGTGTTTCGTACGAATATAACGGGAAGTTCGAAAAATGTTGTTTTCAGCGTAGGGTGCGGATCTGCGGAATTCGTCCCCGACGGGCGATGGCCTTGAGGTTGAAAATGGAGCAGCAGCTCGGGGAATTGACGAGAAAAACGCTACGGTACGGTAATACTTTCCGCAAAAAGAAGTCTCGGGCCCTTCTCAAAGAGGATTAGGCGACATATCAGATGGCATTTGGAATCCACTTGAAAAGGACGAGTCAAACACAAAACAAATTCTTCCTCAAAAACATTTCGACTCGGATTCGGTCGCTGTCGCTTTCGTCCGATGGGCGATTTCTCGCGTCAGAGGATGAGGATAGTGAACTGAGTCGACAGAGGCGAGAAGAATGGGAAAAAGTTGTTTAATTATTGTCAACGAATTTGAAACCGGCCGACATTTGCGTGACGTCACGAGATCTTTCCCGTTTATCCGCGATTACCGCGAAGGCATCTCCCTCTTTATTCTCGCCGGCAAAAAAACAAACAGGGAATATGGAGTGCCGTTTGGACACAAAATCGATTTTTGATTTTCGATTTGATTTTCATTGTTTTCAAAATCGATTTCCGTTTATTAAACTGATTTTATATTTAAACACAAATCAAATTGTAGTTATTCACCTGAGAGTGATTCAAAATCAAATCAAGAGTGCCGTTTGGACACAAAATCGATTTTTGATTTTCGATTTGATTTTCATTGTTTTCAAAATCGATTTCCGTTTATTAAACTGATTTTATATTTAAACACAAATCAAATTGTAGTTATTCACCTGAGAGTGATTCAAAATCAAATCATAATCGGATTTTGATTTTGTTTTTTTCTTGTAACTCCTCGCCCACCAACCCGTTTACCTCCCCCCACCAGCGCCCTCTCCCCCACCCTACTCAGAAGCCCCTCCTCCTTCACTGACGCCAGCGCCACCAAGTGGAACTCGCACTGGCAAGCCCACTGGCCACTCTTGTCATTTTCAAAAGTTTTCTGGCGCGTGCAGTCATCAATTTTTCGTTGGCTCAATCTTAACGGTCATGGACGAACATTTCCGGCAATTTCTTGCGTTTCAAGAATTTATGAGAGGTATTTATTCATTTTATACACCTTCTGTATGTATGTATTGGTGTTTCGGTCGATTTTCTAAAAATTTGCCCGACTTGATCTTCGTTTGCTCGCCATGTGCTTACAATGTGCTCACCATGCGCCTACAGGCTGTGGTCTTGTGGTTTTGCACTGTTGCTTTAGCTATTGTTATTTTTATTTTTTAGGTAACAGTGGCAGAGGAGCTGTACAACAGGATTCATCTTCTGTTGGGTCTTCAGTCCTCCCTCGTTCCAACTTAGTCTCAACCAGAGGTGCAGTTGAGCTCGAGCCCCCTGAGAATGTTGTACGTTCCAATCAGCCTGGTACAAGTGGTGAGCTTTTCAGTATGTAGAACCAATGTTTATTGTTTTCCTTTGTCAATTACAACAATTGATTTATTTGCAGGAAATGGAAACAATGGCCAACACTTTGGACTCGATCCCCAATTTCTACATGGTGTCAATGAAAACTTATCATTGAGTGGTTTAGGACAGCAGAGATCTCTTTACCAATCAACTGGCCATTCTGATTTGGCGCAAGCACCCATAATGGTGTTGGACTTGGAATGCCAAAATGGATTTAATGTTGAATCCTTGGCATGTAGAGTAAAAGGATTGAGCGATTCCTTTTCAATGGAAATGGTGAAAGAGTTGCATTGTAGGTTCACAAGTGTTAAAATGTTTTTTTTACTACATGTCAGTGATTTTTCTAAATTTACAGCTATTGGGTTATCTCGTCCCAAGATATCTTCCCTTACCAATATTAGTGTTCGTTCCCTGAAGTACTTATGATGCAGGAAGGTCTAAGTAACCGGTCGTTCGATGTCATGTATGATAAGGAATTGAATGAGAAGGTGTCGAAATTGGTTCATCGTTTCCCTAACGCGGGTAAGTTATTCATAGACACTGAAGTCCTCTCAGAATAATTTATGAAAAACATTTTTGTTTACAATATTAGGTCACAAGGTGCTTGAGGGTCACGTACATGCAGCTGGAATTAAGGTGTCTCGATCCAGGTTGAGGGACTCTGTTAACCGTATCAGACTTATTCACCCAGCGCATCCAAGGAGGCTAATCCGCCGCAGAGTCTATTCGGTTAGAGCTCCTCTTACACTCTGGCATATTGATGGCCACCACAAGCTCATTCGGTGAATCAAAATCAGTTTTCAAATCAAAGTCGCTCGATCTAATTTTGTGTAAATTTAGGTGGAGATTCGTTATCCACGGAGGTATAGATGGCTTCTCCAGACTAATTACGTTCCTCAAGGTTTCATCTAACAACAAGGCTTTCACCGTGTTGGAGCATTTTAAGAATGGAGTAAAACGTTTTAGCTTACCCTCTCGTGTTAGGTATGTCGCCAAAAAAGTTTCACGTCACTATATTGTGTGCACCGATTTGCCTGTTAAAAATTCCCCTTACATGAAATGTTGATGAAAAGGTTCGATGCATGATTCAAACACGTCCCGCCATAGTCTTTCGATGCGCTGATTGTGCACCGATTTGCCTGTTAAAAAAGAAGTTTCACGAGCCGCCATCATAATGTGCCATCGAATTTGCATGTAAAATAATTTCACTTTTAAAACGTTTTTACTTACAGGTCTGATTTCGGCCTCGAAAACGTGGGAGTCGCAGACTTTATGATGGCGGCTCGAGAAACTTCATCGTTTTTAACAGGCAAATCGGTGCACAATCAGCGCATCGAAAGGCTATGGCGGGACGTGTTTGAATCATGCATCGAACCTTTTCATCAACATTTCATGTAAGTGGCATTCAATTAAAACGAGTTTCGAGTCTTGTATCTAATTTTTTTTCATTTATTTGGTGCCTAGGAAACTTGAACAAGAAGGATTGATGAATCCATCAAGCGACTTTGACATTATGTGTTTGCATTTGTGTGTGGGGTATTTTCTATCAACTGCTGTTGATACTTTCCTTGACGGATGGAATAATCATCCCGTTCGGACAGAGGGCAATCACACCCCTTTACAGCTGTTTTATATGGGACTTATAGAACTCGGCAAGGATGGACATCCACACAGTGAACTGATTCAAGTAATATACATACTTAATATGTCTATAATTTTTAATAATCTAATGGCAATTTGCTAAACATAGGATTCGCGTGACATGAACTATGCTGAGCGTGAAGCGTCTATTATATCGAACTTCAGATCTGCGTCTCGTAGAACGCCCGCAGTCGTAGTCCCCTCATTCGCCATTCCTCTAACACCTAATGATTTGGTTCGATTGGAACATTGTATTCAACCTCATACAGTTTCGTTTGCAAATTTAACGGAGAAATATGTGTTGACAAAGCGTTTTGTAAGCTCCGTACTTTGAAACACTGCGTAAAAAAAGTGTTTTTTTTTCAAACGTCACAAAAACCCTGAATAAAATGTCATCACCTTTAAATTTTTGTTGCTTATACCTGGCTACAACTTACAGTTTTTGTACGTTATGCGGCATTTGTCTTGCGCTGTCAGTATTTCACTTTTAATTGGAACGCAGGAGTTTATAAATCCTCAATCTAGCTTAAAAATTGAACTCGAACGTCACTTCCTTATTCCGGGGCGCAGAGCATTCTATCAAACTTGAATTCAAGTTGGTTACACATGCTTTTTGACCCTTTTATTTCTTTTTCTCGTGGCGACAGGGGTGTGGACGACCGGGCGTTCTTTCTCAACCTTATTAAAGAGCTCCGACTAGCTTTCGAGGGTGAAGCCGTTGCCAACAAATTGCCCGTCTCTTGCTGACGGATGCCGGGCCGGTCTGCCCAGCAGCCCGAATGCCATCGCTGCAGGTTAAAAGGCCCCTGAAATTGTTTAATAATCAACGTTATGACCTACTAAGGGATTATGGAGCTTGCGAATGCGTTAAGCTCGGCGTTCCAGTCAAGAACATTGTCATCGGTTTGCCCACCTTTGGCCGGGCATTCACGTTAGCCGATTTATCCGAAGTTTGATATCGACTCGCTCGCCTTGGTCGACGGAATTCACCGCCCTTACACCTCTGAAGCCGGTTTCTTGGCTTGTTCAAAGAAGAAAAGGACAACAAATTGACAACTTAACATTGTGTTTGTTGGTCTTGGTGTTAATTGTTGGTCCGACCACACAGGTGTGCGATTTCCTATAAGAAGACAAGCTCTCTCACTCTCAGTGTTGAGTCCAGTTAACCAATAAACGTTTTTGCAAACCAAAAGATTAACATGTCTCTTCTAATTAAGTCAATTTCAAATTGTAAAATGAAGTAAAACTCGATGTATTGAGAAACGAACATTTCAGTTAAAACGCGACGACATTAAGTTAAATGCGACAACATGGTTTCAGTAAAACAGTTCAATGGCGAAACGTTAAACGTTATCAAGGCTTTTTTGACAATTGAATAAAATTTCTAGGCGAATTAAGATTCACTTCCAAAAACTTGAAATAATCTTGGTTAAATGAATGAAATGATGTTTCATTCGTGAGAAATGAAAGGGCGATCAAAAAAAAATAGTAGCTTCTTTGCAAAAACGTTAAAACTTAAACGTTACTTCTCGCAACAAATAACCGCCTTTCAAGACAAAATGAGAATTCAGCAGAGAGAAAATTGGGTACCGGCATTTTCAAAAGCCTTAACCCAAGATGACACCATTTCCTCGACAGACGATGTCAAGCCGAGAGTAAGGTTCCAGTAACAGGATGAGGCCGCTGGAAGAAGGGGGAGCTGACCTTCAGCAGAGATGCGAAAATTGATTTGTTTGAGAACGCGGGACAAAACGACTCTTAGTGATGTATTGCAAAACGTCTTCCAAGGACAGCTTCCGACTACCAATGTTCACCTTCCCGTCTGCGTGGACACGAGATAGAATTTAGTAATAGTATGAATCTGCGCAAACATTATCATTCATACCATCTACAGATGATAAAAATACTCGAAAATGGTTCAAAGTTGACTTTTCTGCCAGGACTGCATAGCGTTCGGTTGTCTCGGAAGAGTTCTGCAGCCAGCTCAAAAACATTTCCAGGCTGATTTTGTTGGGGGCAAATAGAAGACGAACTTTCGGCCTAGTTTCAAACAGCTTAAAAAAAAATCTTTAATTTCCCGCTGAAGAAAGCCTGATTTTTTTCCTTACCCAAGTAACGTTGAGTACCATGAGCCCACGAATAAAAGGATGTTGAGAACTTGACGACAATTTGTCGTACCATTCAAGAACGAACGGCTGACAGAACCCACACTGAACGACGGCGATGGAAGAAAAAACTCCATAGGCAAATAGTCTTTTTTCCGCCTCAGGCTTGCTTAGAGTCTCGTCGTCTTCAACGATCTCTTGTCCGCAATAAATTTCGTGATCGGGTCCGATCATTTTTTCAAAAAAATCTAGAAGAAGACTGATCAAATCAGCTCTAAGGCCCCCTTGATCGATTCCCATCTCATCTTTAAATTGGACAACCAAGGGCTTGTCAATCTTTGCTCTAAAGAGAAAAAGATTGTAACTTGCCTGATAGACAAATAAATTAAAAAAGAAATAAAAATCCCACTCACAAAAATCCAGCATCCAGAGACGCCTCTAAAGCATCATCCCAATAATGGTCTCTTCGAAATTCCCTCTTATTCTTCATCTCGAACCCCATTTCGGGGTATTCGTATGCTTGGAAATCCGTGTAAACCATTGTCTCTTCCTTGTGAGACTCAAGGAAACGTAAAGCATCGGCATAATCTAATGAAATATATATATAAATTGAAATTGATTATCAATGATGGGTGTCTGGAAATATTAGGAATTTTCTTTTTACCAGCGGTTTCGTCGATGAAAGACTCATCGGGTTTAGGGAGCTCCTCTGGTGTCAACTCCCCATCTGAACTATCGTCCGCCGAACAAACATCACGATGCAATTTGATCAAGTTTTTCGGACACGAGGGACATTTGATAAGCACCCCCGATAAACGAACGAGATTGGGGAAGTCCACATTGTTGAGAAGTCTATCGACAAAAACTTTTCCGGCCCGTTTAAGTTCATTCCCCGGAACAACTGGATCGGTTGGATGAATGGTTCGAAGCGCGAGGGAATGACCGGCTTCTGGAACAAACATTTGGATCCCTCCAGTGATGCCGCTTAGCGCAGTACGAAACGCAGAGTAAATTTTAGATGTAACGGTATGAACGTCGTCGTCTAAGGAAAATTCTATCTCCTTTAGACCAAGTTCCCGTGACAACAGTTCTCGTTCCATTAACCGGGTTGGTCTCGACTCGGGGTTAAATTCCGCAAGCAGGACAATTCGTTGTTTGAATAAACGGGAGTTTACTCCAGATCGGTCTGCATAAACAAGATGAATTAGCTATTTGTTTGAACTCGATATTTGCGGTACTCTTCATGCTATACCTTGGAGATCAACTGCTCTTCTACTACGGAATGATCTGTTCCGAGCAGCCACCCGCCTGATTGTAGAAGGCGAGGGAAGTACAACAAATCCGTTCTCCTCACTTCCATTTTGTTCAACTAATCCAGTTTGTAGATCCACAGTAGGGAAGGCCGTGGGAGTACCAAATGAAAAGTTTCTTGGGGCTGTGCTAGAACTCCTGACACCCTGGTATAAAGGGCCTTGCTGCTGCTGGTTAACCAGCATTGGATTTCCAAAGGCACCATTAAAAATTTGATGATCGAGGCTAAAGTGTTGGCCATTGTTTCCATTTCCTGCAAATAAACCAAATTGTTGTAATTGACAAAGGAAAACAATAAACATTAGGTGTACACACTGAAAGGCTCACCACTTGTACCAGGCTGATTGGAACGTACAACATTCTCAGGTGGTTCGAGCTCAACTGCACCTCTGGTTGAGACCAAGTTGGAACGGGGGAGGGCTGAAGACCCAGCAGAAGATGAATCCAGTTGCACAGCTCCTCTGCCATTGTTACCTAAAAATACAAATAACAATCATTGAAGCAACAGTGCAAAACCACATTGTCTATAGGCACATGGCGAACACATGGTGAGCACATTGTGAGCACATGGCGAGCAAACGAAGATGAAGTCAGGCAAATATTAAGATAATCGACTGAAACGCAAATACATACATACAGAAGGTGTATAAAATGAATAAACACCTATCATAAATTCTTGAAACGCAAGAAATTGCCGGAAATGTTCGTCCATGACCGTTAAGATTGAGCCAACGAAAAATTGATGACTGCACGCGCCAGAAAACTTTTGAAAATGACAAGAGTGGGCTTGCCAGTGCGAGTTCCACTTGGTGGCGCTGGCGTCAGTGAAGGAGGAGGGGCTTCTGAGTAGGGTGGGGGAGAGGGCGCTGGTGGGGGGAGGTAAACGGGTTGGTGGGCGAGGAGTTACAAGAAAAAAACAAAATCAAAATCCGAATATGATTTGATTTTGAATCACTCTCAGGTGAATAACTACAAATTGATTTGTGTTTAAATATAAAATCAGTTTAATAAACGGAAATCGATTTTGAAAACAATGAAAATCAAATCGAAAATCAAAAATCGATTTTGTGTCCAAACGGCACTCCATAGAAGGGGAAGGGAGTAACTGTTGGCCCGATGGCTTTTGAATAATTGTTACGTCGTACCCGTTTGTTGCGCTGATAGAGAGCTATCAGCGCAGCTGCGCAATCTGATTTTTTCACATTATGTGTCTACGATTCCATTGGAATGAAATTTCTTTTTATTTTTAGGTGAGTGTCGTCAAAGAATGTTTCAAGGAATGAAATTTCCCATTCGGTCCCATTCACCATTTTACGAAAAACTGGCTTTCATATAATATTTTCGCATTATTTTTGCGCACACTAAAATGCATTGATATTTTTTTAAAACAAGCTTTGTTTTCCATTTAATTATTTTTTTGGTTGGCTCTATTAAAAAAATAATAAACAACTAGAGATCAATATTCTGATGTGCTGACAGCGCCCGTTGGCGTCTTGCATTAAGCTACGCAGCGCCCGATCGTCCGATCCTGAGATAATTAGTTGCTAGACGTTTCTACGATTTTTACCCTTGACTAGTAAAGACTTGCGTCTTTCTTGTGTTCGTCTTGACGTGACGACACTCGATTTGCAGCTGCCGTTCTCTTCCAGCAAACGCTCTGAGCTCCTGGCTCTGTCGCTCTAAAATAAATACTTTTATTCGGAAACTCTTTAGTTATGGACGGTTCTAGACTCTCTATCGATTCTGGAAATCCCAAAACTTCTTCGAACTTCGACCCGTTGGAAACAACCAAAAGCTCCTTATTAATAGTATCGTGCTTTAGAATATTAACTTTGGGGAACTTAGCCATCCATACTTGACTGAATTCGAAATAGTTAAAACCATAATAGCGTCAAGTGAATCTTTTGCCTCAAACTTGCCAGGATTAACACCATTTGGATTGCCATCCGGACCGGTTAAAGTTCCTCCATAGCATGGGCTTCTGTGTTTACCATTGAAATTGTATTCCGGCGAAAGCTAATAAAAACTTTTCCGCCTCACGAACGTGTTTGACAACTGAAAAAATATTCGGTATATAAGGAAAAGGTAGGGCAATTACTCTTGAATGGAAAAATCTACATCAAACCCTATGGCGTCTAGGAAAACGGGCCATTTATGATCTATTAATCCACCGCTCCAGGCAACAGGGCTTCAAGCATTCCGTTACGACGGAAGAAAAACACGACACTCTAAAATCCAGCAAATATCCTACGACGGACAATTGCATACCGACAGAGAAAACGTCTGAACTTGAGAATAATGATTTTTTCCTTATTCTTACCTATCCCGATACAGTTTGCTTATTCTCTATGCCGATTCTCTAGTCTTTGTCGCTTCCTTACTCATCCTACCTTATTTTACACTAAAAATTTCCGTTTGTATTGCTCCCGGCAAGAAGGGGGGTCATTTTCAACTTGACAACAACGGATAAAAACGCGCTAGTTTAAAGCTGCCGCATGAAAAACAAAACGCGCAAATTTTGCACACTCACAGTAAAGCTGCGAGGAAATATGCTAATTTTCTTTTATTTCGAGACCCAAATGCCAAAAACTTATTCCCACGATAAACGGCAATGTCTTTTTTAAACGATCAATATTAAACATATTGAAGCGTTCCTTTGAGGTCCAACAGAAAGTTAAAGCTATGTTTCATAAGATTTGCGTTATTTTTTTAAAGAAATAATCTGAGTGACATTAATTCAGATTAGTTTATGGTTTTATAGTGAAAGGTAGTCGCGTGGTTAGAGCGTCGGATTCCAAGCAATAATATAGAAGCTAAACAGAATCGGTCAACGTTCGATTCCTAGCGGGTGCTGGTTTAAAAAAATATTTACAAACATTCAGGTTCGGATCATATTTTGCTTCCGAAACTCGAAACCATTAAGTTACTTACGGGCAAAAAATTGGACCCGTAAATCGTGTTTGATACCGTTTAAAACAAGGCGATAGCAAATGGTACTAAAAAATGTTACTTCTGACATGAATGAGTCCACCAGAACGATAGCGTTTCCTACACTGTTAAAAATGGTTTCGATTTTTGTCCAATTTATATTGCCAGAAAATTGCATGGCATCTCTGAAACGGGCAACTCGTACAGTTTTCCAGCTGGCAGGCCGAAAAATCGTACACCTGAACCGAAATCGTGCACGACTTCTGAATACCGGCATTCTCAACTGCCGTATTTCAGACTCTTAGCCGGAAAGCGGGAGATGCTCCGAGTTCCGTACTCTTCCCCACTTCCTCCCCGATTAACATTATGGCTATCAAGGTTGTCCACTGCCAAGATAGAAACCACAGTGCTATTTCGTTTGTTTGTTTATATTGGCGATTTAGTGAAGTAAACAAATCATTTTTCGTTTTAAAAATCGGGAAAAAAGAATACGTATGTAATAGGATAACAATATGGCAATGTCGGAACTTTTGTCACAACTCACAAGAGATTTTTATTCTACCTTTCTCTTGCTAGTGTAACGTTCGTTTGTTTCGTCAAGACAATGTGTTAACTAAAGGTTTTGTATGGTTGGTATGGTAGGTTTTATATAAGTCTTAAATCAGTAGACCGACACAGGGTTTAAAGCTAGTCTGTGCATATACAAAATTGTGCACTAAAAATAATGGTGAAAACTGCGACCTCATTTTTAAAAACAGATTGCAAAGACATTGGATGTAGTCTACACACTTATTAGTAAAAATTTAGACAAAAACAACTTTTGTTCTTTAAAATGTCATTAATTTCTGTTTTTATGGAGTGTGTTGTTTACAGATAAGTTTGTTGTGAAAAACCATATCTCTGTGAAATATTATGGTTCTCGTTCCATCTGCCACTTTCAGTCAAACCTCATTTGAATCATCATGAACGTTAACCCAGGTTAAGACATCTTAAATCTTGTAATGTTCAATGCTTTTTAACTTTTCCCATACTATATTTTCAATTTTTTCATACAGGAACTTCAAGTAGCTGTCGTGCTGGTTGGATACATTGCTTACAGAGATGGAAAGCACCATTTCAGTTTCTGTTGATCGCTCTTGGTCTTGGACTTAATTGTTAAAAGTAATAACTTAAACTTATCTTACTGACTTAGGCTTATCATATTAGTGCAATACAAACAATCACAGTGTATAATAGGTAATATTCCCTTTATGGCATCACAGATACTCATTCTCGAAAAGCTGTTGGACCGCTTCACTTCAACATTTCCATTGGCACTTGCAGTCTGGAAGATGAGAATTTGGCTTTGCATTTATTTGTTGGACTTGGTAAAATAACTCTCATTTTTGTCCTTCTATCTGTCATCTTTAGGCTTCCTTATTTTCTTTTAGGAATCAGCAAATTAAACTCTGGTAGTCAACGAGTCTCCTTATCCTCATCCCCAGTTTTTGCATGAGCTGTTGGTAAAAAAGGCCTATGTCTAATCGTTTTTCCGTTTCACAAATTGTATTTCATATTGAGTGCGTACCTTCCATATGTTTAGATATGCCGTATTGTCTATTTATGTTTCTAGACATGATCATGTCATTTTGTAGCTACAATGTATTGAAGTGACAGTTTAAAATAAATACAATAAAAACAGCTTCTGTAGGCCAATGTCATGTTAGTTTTTTCATTCTTGCTTTTAGGATCATCTTTATTTGGTAATTTTGGTAATAAATAATTTGCCAATTGAGAATGAAAAAGGCCTTAATTTGGGC
Organism: Ceriodaphnia dubia; assembly: GCA_022539655.2. Classification (NCBI taxonomy): domain Eukaryota; kingdom Metazoa; phylum Arthropoda; class Branchiopoda; order Diplostraca; family Daphniidae; genus Ceriodaphnia; species Ceriodaphnia dubia. The sequence goes on along the minus strand of JAKUCG020000139.1, from coordinate 4,639,133 downwards.
ATTAAAAATTCGTGTATTCAGTAAAATAAATAGCCTATTTCCGTCATTTAAAAAAATGCCAATTTTAGGCAGCAAATCGCACACCTGAATTTTCGGCAATTATTTTGGACATTCTGGCAGAATCGTCTTTCGGCAATTTTTTTGGACAAAAATCGGCAAAGTTTTTTAACAGTGTACCATTTATCACTCTTCATTTTAAACAGTAATTGTGTCTTCCATGCACAATTCGTTTGGACTTATGTCTACATGATGTTCACAGAATGATTTAATTACCCTGTATCGGCTTGCCAATAACTCAAAAATGTCTATTGGAAAAATCGTTTACAGTCAATTTTTTGTTGCCTGTAGACTAATTCGTCCGCTATTTTGTTGTTGTTGTTGCTTTAAAGTAGCGACTTTCCGCTTGAGGCGTGAGGCACATTACATTATTCCCTATACCTTTCGTCATTCTCAACCTCCATTCTCCCCGTTTTTTTCATTTTTAGCCCATTCTCGTACCCGTTCCCTTACTCAATTGCATTCTCAACCTATTTTGCCTAAATGTAAGATTCTCTAATTCTACTCATTCTTCGTCAAGGATTTTTCATTATTCTTTGTCGAATTTTTGAGTGTCCACCCCTGGATAGAAGTTCATTTTGTCGGATAAGTTTTTGCGATGTTTAGCAAGGAGTTCATTTGTCGGGCATTTGTTTTATTTAAATGAGTTTTGGTTCTCAGCTAGTCTAACACTGATGCGGTAAATTGCGTGCCGCACAGGTAAGTTCATTTGTCGGGCCTTTTTCTTATTTAAGTTAAAAAGTTAAGTTCATTTGTCGGATATTTTCCCCATTTAAATCAAACGTGAGTTCATTTGTCGTATATATTTAAAGACATTTAACCAGCGAGATCATTTGTCGGTATTTTTTTATCGCATTAAACCACTGAGTTCATTTGTCGGCTATTTTTTAATATTAGAAATTCAACAGAGTTCAAATGTCGGAATAGTGAGATCATTTGTCGACCTCACTGAGTTCATTTGTCGAGTGTGTTCAAACGTCGCGTTGCCTTCTGCGTTAAGAAAATAATTGTTTTAATACTATATGTTGCATTATATGTATTATAATATTGCATTAATATGTTCTAACGGATTTGGGTCAGGTACAAGATCCCAATTGCACTACATTATTAGCTTTGTAGGCCAACATATAGTATTTAAACAATTAATTTCTTAACGCAGAAACCAAAGTGCGTGATGATACCTCTTCAAATTTCAATTCCGTCAAAGGAAAAAAAAACAGGGGGCGTATCCAGACAAGTGAAGGCATAGGTGAGAAAAGGGACATAAACTCAAAGTGGGAGTGATTTTAGGTGTGACCCTCAATTATTTCGAATTGCCATCTTCTATACTGGAGATATTGTCCACAATTTAAATAAGACAAAGAAGACCATTACTGAATCAGAAAGTCCCTTCTTTGTTCGAAAATCTAGACATATATGACCATTTTTTTCGGACAATTTATCCTAAAAGGCGACGGACAAATATGCCCAATAAAAAAGTGGACATATTTCGTAGAGAGTATGTACAAAGTGTCGGGAATGTGAAAGGACATGTGGATCATCCTGTTCCTGACGAATTCCATCTCCTGGACGAGCTGACCACAAGAGACTCTTGGTTTCTCCAACGTAAGACACAAAGAGGCGTGGCTTGATCATCGCCCGAGACGACAGATGACAATCTGTGGTTGTCACCTCCAATTATATGACTGGGCGGCAGAACTGCTTCGTTCAAGTGGATCTTGTCCAGTCGAGCAACACTGGAGATTGGAGTTGGTCGCCTCATCGGCTGCGCTCGACTCTGTAGTACAGCGTGGCATCCGCTGCGGGCGATGAGCCCATATCGACCGTGTCCAGGCAAAGGGTTTGCAAGAGGACTTGAGCATAGCGACGCGGAATGAGCAACTCCCGTCCAGAATTAGGCGCGTGGGAGTCACAGCTGTTGACGATCAAAATGGAACAATTGATCAAATTTTTTTGAGTTTTTCTCATCTTTTCAACTTTTTAATGAGAAGAATAAGGGTCTAAATAAAATACTGATTTCTGTCGTGTGATAACGACGCTGGATCAGACTTCGGAAGAGAGACGAACGCGTATTCAGAATGGCCAAATGGCATCGCATTTCCATGCGAGAAATAAAAGCCGTAATCTGAAGATGGACCAATGTTGCTGTTGTTCGTCAACAGATCTCTCTTCCTTGCTTTGTTGTTCTAGAGATGTAAAAAGGCGTTTAAGTACTCTGGTATTAAGATTTCAAGTTGAAGGATTCTATCTTCCAGTACCTTCAAACATCCGTGAACATTTTCAGGAATGGATAAGGCTTTGGATAGCCTTAAAAGGGTTTCCTTGTTCTGAAGACGGTTGCCTTTGCCGATGATGATAGGGTAGGCAGGAGCTTTGGAGTCGGTCTATGGATCCACACATGTGACATGAGGACACATCTAGACACTAAGAATAGTAGTATAAAATAAAAGAGCAACTTCCCTTGAAGAAGGTCATCGAAGATGACTATAAAACCTTCCCTGCTAAAACGAAACCCACTTTTGGACAGAATAAAAAACAAACAAAAGTAAACACACCCCGTACAAAAATGTCAACTAGTTACTTATCTGTAACATGGTAGTGGAATACTCTCTAACTTAGTAGTATCTCATAAGTTTTTCCCTAGCACGATTTTTCTCCAAAACATGCTAGCAAACTACTTACTAGGTACGCACTAGTAATATAACTCACTTGCTACTGCCTAGATTTAGATGCGTTCTAGTTCACTAAATACGCGCTGCCTGCGAGCTAGAGTAATAAACATAAACGTATTAACCCGGCATAGGAAAATTGTGAGGGTATGCAAAATAATTCTTGATGGAGCGTTTAAAAATAATTGAATTTCTTTTTACTATTTGTTCCCTTCGGTAACTAGTTTTTTTCATTAGTTGCACACATTATGAACATTTAGATGATTTGATGTTTGCTGGCTTCGATCCCACTTGTCGCTGGTGTCCTTGAATCCGGGGGTTGTCGCCTTACTGACTGTGCTATTGACTTATGAAAGAGGGGCAAATCAATGAGTCTGAAGTGACCATGCGAAAAATAACGTAGATGAACAGCAAAATAAATTGCTCTCAAATAAGAAAAACGGATATAGATACTGAAACTACCTGATATTTAAAAAAAATGAATAATGTGTTTGCTGTTCAATATATACCAAGAGCGTATATAAAATGGTTCATATACCAACAAATAAGCTCTAATGGAATTGATATAAGCAGGCTATATTTATTCAATTGTGCCTAAATGATCGCGATCTAGCTATCTTAATTAAGAGTATATTCCTATAGCCCACCTCTGAATTTTAAGCAGGATTTAAATTCGACAAATTATTTAAGTGATTATTTAATAAAACATGTGTATAGCCATATACCTATATGCCCAGCCCAGTAGAAGCTGCTGAGAAGTTTATTTTAAAAGATTTATGCAGTATTGGTTTCGATCAAGCTAATACAGACGAATACTGTAGATACCATTGCCGCCGGGACCGCCGCCATAAGCACATTGCATGTGGTGCATGAAGTGAAAAAATTACAAGTCTTTCAGATGTAGAATGTATACAGGTTGCTAGCCCGTTACTAGATAGGGTCTTACTAACTTGCCGTCGCGAATTAGTACCATATTAGCAATAGTGAGCGCAAAAACCGTAACGCCCTAGACAGTGATACGCTAGTCAGTTTTCAGTTAGCTGCTAGGTTGGAACTAGTAGTAAGGGGAAAGCTTACTAGGAACAGATTCATTTCTGTTAGCTTTTTTGCTAATATGCAACAAACCAATGAGTGGGCTAATAAGGTTTCCTTTTACTGCTTTACTTTTCGTACGGGACAATTTAAGGACAATTTAACTTTTTATATGCCATTATTTACACATAGTCGACCTTGAAATTGCACAAGGAAAAATAGTCCGCCCGTCAGACTAAAAGTAGAGTTCCCAGTTAAGATTTTCCCCACGAGGGACAAAAAGTCCAGCAAAAGAAACAAAAAGTGCATTAGTTTTTCGTGACAAACTTACTTATTTAAAATTAACTAAGCTTTCGGGATAACAAAATGTAAGCAAGCAGGGTTAAGAACACTCACCTTGTCAAAACCTCTCTCCTCCCGTCTCCCCGAAAACGATTTGATAGCGGTAACTTTGCCAATTTTCCCTAAATATTTTACAAGTTGAATAGACTCTGCCGATAAATACCTCGATGAGGTCTGAAATGAGCAACACAAATTTTAATTTGTTTCTCGACTCTGGATTTGCATACATCTCCATTCAAGATTCAAGGCTCACTAATGAAATGGGTCATCGATAACGACTCAGGCGCCGCCACGCAGCTCAGCTAAAGGTGGAATATTAATTTTGCCGGTCGGTAGTATAAGGGGAGAGAAAGAATAACAAAATGACTAGAAGAAGAGATACAAGATGGAAGACTTGGTAGTTCTCTTACAGTGCTGAAGGGTTCGGCACTATTGGCCCTGCTGGACGGAGCGGCTATTGAAGTAGCCAACATGACCAGACCTCCTTCGCCGGAAGTGTTGCTGCGGTTGACGGCCGTCTGGCCTGGAAGATGGTTTGAACCACCTGCTATTCTCGAGACTCGGTTGGACGTTTTATCACTGGGTGACGTAGCTGTCAAAGTGCTGCTGGCCGCTGTGGCCTCAGATGAACTCATATCCGACGATGCTGTTGTTGTTCCTTCCTGCAAAAAGAAAATTCTCAATCAATAAAATGGGGGAGGCCAAACTGGATCATCATCATCACAATTTTATTTCTTTTGTGTTTTCCTTTTTTTTTTTACCTTGTCCAGCAACTGCGGGGGCGTGTCGATACTGGGGACGTCCACTTCACCGGATTGACTCATGACATCTCAGAGCGTCCGATGAATAAGTCATAACAGATTGAAAACAAAAAAAAATTTCCCAAAAGTTCGAGTCGGGATTCACCAAACCATAGTTTCGTCGTCCGTCCACTCCCGGTGGGAAATCTCACGTAAACCTTCTTCCGGCTCTCTTCTTCTTCGCTTTCTATCCGATATTTTCTTTCAAGCTGGTCGACGAACCTATGCTCCTCGTGTTCTTTCTATATCGGCATCGAACTGGCGACGCACGAGGAAACAAGCTTGGAAACACGCGACACACAGTGGCGGATGATAATTTGGTTGTGGACGGAGAGTTGTCAGAATCTGGCTGCTGCTGCTGTCTCTTGATGCTATCCTCGAAGACACCTCAGCGACGGTGCATGCCACAAAATCGAATGTTGATGCAGTTGAGAAAATATTGGAGTGTTCTCGCAATATGGTGGAAGGTAAAAAATTAGAAAATGAGTTTATAACATAAGCCGGGTTCCGCAACCAATCGCTTTAGTACCAGGGTCACCGCTGGCTCTATCCCCTAATACTCCCATTAATTGCCGAACCGCGCTAATGCTTATCTTATGGAGTCGAAAAAGAAGGAAAGCTCACAAAGTGGCCTCCCGCTCGCACCACTCGTCCCGCTTTGTCGAGCGGCCCTGTATTGCATTATTTTTAGATAAAATGAACTAAACAAATAAATGTCTCAAAGTCGTACTTGGGGTAACTTCCTTCTTGTCGGTCCGATATATCGGTAGAATCCCTCAGTTCCCACCTAAAGGTGAGACCGTGGGAGACACTCGGGGATAGTTCCATTTATATTAAAAACTGACTACGCTGCTGTAAATTACTGGTACTGAAAGAAAACGGCTTATTTTCGTTAGTTCTAAAAAGTGATTTGCAGTTATTCAATCAAATGCGAATTTATATGCGATCAAAATATGCTAGAAAAATCGTCAAAATAAGCAGGGACAGGGTCTGCCCAGATTAAAAAAGTAATCTGGTCAAAGGCTCTATTAACCACAACAAAGTAGGATTTCAATCAATTAGGATTTCAACAGAAACAAATAGGAAATGAGTTTTAAAAAATTCCTGATAGAGGGCTTAACAAAAAAAGAGGAAATTGCCAACGGTGGGAAGACAACTGTTTATTGCGCGTACGCGGCTTAGTGCAACCAATTAAGCGTTAATGTGTTCACGCTTGGGTTCAGTTCAAATGTGCTTTCTATACATGATATATAACTATAGGAATTATAATTTGCAAATGAAAAGACAATTATTTTTGAAAGCATAGCAGCGGGAAAATAGACATCCTAATCCCTAGAAAGGCATCTCAATTCAGTTTGCTTATACCCTGACGCCACCTAGCGGTGGGAATATCATGGATTGAAATTCCTCGGTTAGAGTTCTCCCCTTTTTTTTTAGTTTTTTGTTGTTCAAAATTTCTCCTTATCAACTCTCTATCTACAAAATTTTCCTTTTCCACCTTGTTTCCACCCAATTTAGCTAGTAATAGAGTTTTTGTCTTACAGGCCGCTTCGACCCTAATTCTGCTACCATTTAATGTTCCTTATTTGAATGCCATTATTTTGGCGAACTAAGTGAAGAAGAATATGTTTCATCTCATTGGTGGCCAGACACTTCATCTGGTTCTATGTATCTTTTCGCAGAAGAGGTTCTTAATTTTTGGTTTCATCTGAAACACCAGAACCTAGGATCTTCAGAACAAAAGTTTTTAGAAACTCTTAACCGTTTGTCAAAGGAGAATAGTCCTAGTGCAGTGCGCGTACCCTGGCTCGCGCTTGCCGTTTTACGAACGCACTCTTCACTCCGAAGCCCTTTCTCACCCCGAAGCCCCCTAGCGGGACTGTAATTCCCGTATGTTTTAACACGGAAAAAAAGTTAAAACAAGTTTCTAATTTTTGTGTGACCCTGTAGAGATTAAACTACCCACCCACGCTATGCGTCATATCGAAAGCTATGTTTTGGTACCAAAATTGTTTATGTTTCATCGTTTTAAGTGTGGTAGATCTCAGTTTCCAACTCTGTTTCCACTTTTTATCCTTCAAACGTGGAAGGTAATGCTAACTTCGAAATATATAATTCCACTTTCAATTTGAAAATTATCACACTTAAAACGATGAAACATAAACAAATTTGGTACCAAAACATAGCTTTCGATATGACGCATAGCGTGGGTTACCCGCAGGTTACCCGGTTCACCCGCCAAAACTGACGGTTTGGACACAGTTCGGCCTTTTTGAACCTCGGTTCGGTTCGTTTTTTTCTCCCGGGTTTCGGGTCGGGTATGGATTGGGGCAAACCTGACCCGAACCGGACGGGTAAGAGCCCTAGGACAGCCCATCTAGAATATGCCTGACGCTACCAGGGACAGTCTATTGGTTCTGCTGATTCATATGTTGAAATAAAATTCCCATAAACTGCTGATTCTCTTTCTTCTTTTCATCTTCCGATCTCTTCCTTTCTTCGTATTTATCGTCTTCATAATTGATCTAAATCCTTGAACTGCTTAGTAATGTTGTTGGATAGTGTTTCTAGGGCATCAACCGCTTCGCTTTTCAAATTCGGTCTATTATTTCTATCGAAGTTTCTTCTTTTACTCAGCTGCGGCCTTGTCCGGCTTTAAACAAATTTATACAAAAGTTTTTTTACTAATTTGTCATCTTCCGTCAAGTAGATGCACTCTCTTTAAAAATGCGTATTATTATGCGACAAATAGTGGTAAAAAGTGCATTACGACTAAAATGTCGAAAAAAATTAAGTGGCCCTTTATTTAATACAATTTTGTCTAAAATGTAAAAGACGACTTTTCGGGTAGCATTTTGGTTTCTTCTTCCGTCAAGGTCAAGATTTTCTCGGTTTTTTACAAATTTTCGTTTAAACTAAAAATCTATTGACGACTAGCATATCTTGGAAGGAACTGATGCTCATAACTGAAGCATTCCAAGCAGGAATCGAACCCGGAACCTCCACCCTACGAGCCGAGAGTGCTTCCATCACTCCATGAACTCTGATATGAAAATTCCCTAAGAACACTTGCTGTTTGTAAGCGAGCAAGTAATAGATAATAAGCGGCCATCTTTAAAGCCTCTAGTATACTTTGTAGCCCTTCCTCCCTTTATCTCCAGTTTTTCATTTTTGGGTTACGTTTTACGACATCCGAAATTGAGTTCTTTGATAACTCGACTCGAGTGTTGCAATTTTTCCGACTTATTTTGTCGTCATTGATTCAACGACTTCTAAAATCTTTTGTCACACCAATCGATGGAGTACGGGTAACCATTTCAAAGTTCTATGAAAATCGGGTAGGAAAACTAAGAAAAAGAAGATATAAAGTCGGAAAATAAAACACGACTTTTTTCCTCGCAACACAAATCCCAAAATTTCTAAGAGAGCACGCACGTGGAATTTTTTACTGGACAGCTGTTTAAAAAACATGTTTAACAGCTGTTTATGACTCATTTTCCTGAAAAGCATCGTTTTAGCCATAAATCTGGTGTGAATCCAGTTGTCGTTTCCATGTGGTCAACCTCCCTAAACCCCAACTCCACCCAAAAGTTAGCTGTGTCCTTTCGAGCTCAAATATAAATATGACACATTTATCAAACCCATTGCATTACGAAAGGCTCCATCTCTTTCAAGACTTTTTTCCAACAACCAGTGTACCAGTGTTAAAAATGTTCGTTCTGAACGTAAGTAAAAATATCCATATACTCCTGAGTAAAAAATAATATTGTTAATTCCGTACAGATGCTTTGCCTAGCTATTATTGGCGCCTTACTTGTGCCAACTGAATCCTTGGACATGGTTGACTGTAACCGTATGATTTCTAACTAGAATTTAACAAGAACGATTTTTAAAAAATATTTTACGTGTTAATTACAGAAAAAATGTGTAGCCCCGATATGAGAACATTTCAAGTGGTAAGAGATTTTAACATTACCATGTCCGACGCGTGTACTTCCGGAAAAAAAGGCCAAGCTTTGTCAGACTTCCTCAATCCCGATGCGAAACAGTATGCATGGTGCATGAAAAGCATTTCGAATTCCCTCTTCAATAGAAATCCAAAGCAATTCCTCAAAAGCACAGCCTATAATTATTGGTTTTGCTGTATTCACCCAAATTCTAGTCTTTACAAAAAATATTGAATGCCTGATATCTATTGATTACCATAGTAAAGGAAAATATAGTAGGCTATGTTTACCATGTATGACGGCTTTAAAAAATGTTTTCTTTTCAAAATTGAATACAATTTTTTCTGAGCGACAAACAAGAAAGTGGATAGGTACTTAATCTGAGAAAACATAAATAAACTATTAAGTTGGTTGAAAAAAGATATGACAAATATTTTTACTAAATAAAAGGTCCAGCCAATAAAAATATAAAGCAAATTTTCCTGTGCGCCATTCACGCAAACTTTTTTGCGTTGGTTGCAGTCAAGGGTAGTTACTTCAAAAACCCCCTTAACCCCTGTCTAATTGTAACAATATATTCTCTTAGACAACTTTTAGTATAGTAAAAATACGAAAAATCATTTTTGAAAAAGAAATAATTGCAACAGAAACAGTTTTTGATGAACATTATTCACAAGAAATAGTTCAACCACCCAAAAAAACCCTCACAAAATCTCATCATGAGAAATATCGTTTTTTTTCAAAAAATCTTTTCCGTAAAACGCAAATCGACTTTGCTGTCTTTTTTAATGGCCGCCAGAGCTCTCAACCAATCACCATCCAGAGCAAGAGGGGGGAATTTTAAAATGAAATATCCTTGGATGTGAAACATCGAATGACTGTATTGTTAATATAGATTTAATATTACTAGGATTAATTAGCCATGCGACTTTACGTCGCGAGGTTCCCGGAGGGTATGGTGGTTTACAATTAACAATTGAAAATGCTATGTACGTAAGTAATTTGGTTTTGTTCTAACTTTTTTGTTCAAAAATGGTGAATTCATTTTTTCTTGAGATTCAATTTGACTACTACTAGGCTACGTACTTTGTAATGATTGGTTGGTGTAGTGGGTAAGGTGCGGCGTGTGAACTCAGAAGTCAAAGGTTCGAGCCTCAGAGGAGACAATTTTTGTCTTCCATCTTAGCATATCCGTAGAATATCCGAAAATAAGTATGTTGGGGAGCGACAATAAGATATCCACCCGACAACCAGGAAATATATTTTTGGATATTCGCAAAATTTTCCCGATATCCCATGGATATCCAATGGATATAAGTGTGTTGCCTGGGGGGTTAAAAACTAAGTACCTTCGAATATTGTGGATTGGTGTCTCGTAACTGATTCCACTGGTCTCATGTAGCCTTATAGCGATTAGATATTTTTGACTTATTAAACCTTTGAATTTAACTGTTTGAATTCTAAGTTCATCCCAATGAAACCTATCGTTGAGGATGTCGTTAAAGGAGAAATTGTTCCAGTTTTTCTTACGAAAATCATAACAATGCTTATTGATAGACTAAACGAAAACAAAACCTATGCGACCCAAGGAAATTTAAATCGATTCCATTGCAGAGAACATTGTTTACGCTGCCAGCAAAGGAAGAAAAATTTGTCAATTTATAGCAAAAAGATACTTCAGAGTCACTCTTGAGTTGGTGAAAATTTAATTTGCATAACATGCAATCCTTGATTCGAATTTTAAAATAAATCCCCCTTGAATGTCGTAAAACAAAAACATAAAGTTTTAAGCCGACGACGAAAACATGAAGGAATACAAATCATTAATAAGTATGGCCGCCGTTTTCTGTTACTTGCTCGCTTATGAACAGCAAGTGTTTTTACAACAAATGGTATAGTAATTCTTGGCGTAATGGAAGCCGAAGCCCTCTTATCTAAATAGTATGGTGAATATTTCTGGTTGGACCCTTGTCGGGGTTAAAAGCAGGTTAAAAATTCCGGTAGTCTTAAACTACATATGGAGATTTTAAAAAATCGTTTTCCAATTAGACACCAGATCGTTTACATCTGGGCCTAAAATGTTAGGCGGATTATTTTGTAATACTAATTTTATACTGGTCATTTCTTCGAAAACAAAAGAATAATATTATCAAATATGAAACATATCTCAAAAATTTTATGTATTCGGTGATTAATTAGGTAATTGTTTATTATTTATTCTACAAATTTTGAGGAATAAGCAGGCGTTGGTTCCCTATGAAGTTGACTATTTCGTCGATTGCAATCCAAACTTTTCCCACAACCTTTTTATTTAATAGTATTTCCACAAAATCAAGGAATTGCCCTTCGAACTGTAACTTTTAGACCTTTTTGAAATATCGGTTTTCAAATGTTGAACGCCCATAACTTAAAATTGTCGAAATGAAATACTTTTCACGTACTATACAGGTGGTCCGGCTCTTTGTATCTCATAAACGGTTTGCGTGACACCACTCAATTTTTTACCCGTAGATACCGTAACTGTCACTACATTTCAAATAAATAAATCTAAATGAAATTCAAGTATTATTTCACCATGAAATATTTTCCTACGTTATAAGATTGATTACCAGGAAAACGAAAAAATGATGGGCCGCACATTTAAGAGCTGAAAATGCGTCATGTGGGGTCTGGCTGTGCCCAAGTGTGATAAATACATGGCTGTATGGCTATACTATTTGGTTGCTAAGGCCATCTTTTTTTCCAACAGACAATTTTTTTCACTTTTTAAAATTTTGTAAAATGTGGTGATGTGGGCAACTTGTCTGATACCCTGCTCAGAAAGACAAGACAAATTTGGGGGAAAACATTAGGAAAATAAAACGCTGGGCGGAAAGATAAAGCTACACTTGCACTCCTGTACAAATAAATCCAGGTAAGGGAAAGTAGAACTCATATCCGACAGCAGCATTCCAGTAATTTTTTCAAACATGAATCTAGTTATGAGATCACGCTTGCGCGCAGGCTCTTCTCTTCGTTTCATTTGGAACGAAATATGTATTTTTGCCTTATATTTACGGTAAGTAAAATCATTGTAAAATGCGTATAAATACTACATAATTCTTGAGAAAATTAATATATATTTATAACAAATATTTTCTTTTGTACACTTTTCTGCTCAATATATTTTATATTTTACCGTTTTTACCATTTGGCCGACTAAAAATTGATCCGGAGCGGCTGAGCAGCGCCAAAAGATTCTCTAAACAATGAACCCGATTCTTTAGCAGTTGGTGTTCTAAAGTCTACAGACGATACGGAGAAAATTTCCTTACCCCGTTTTAAAGAGTAACCATCATCTTCACTCGAAGAATTGTGCAATATATGTATGTATGGTTTATTTATATAGCGCACTTTCCATGCTAGGCATGTTACAAATGACGCTGATGCGCACTGGTCATGGTTAAAAAACGAGAAAAATTCACTGGGAAAACGCGGAATGGAGTAAGTGTGACTTAAGTTTAGCTTTGAAAGAAATTAGGTTGGGTGACCCGGATACATCTGGGGGGAGAGAGTTGAAAAGGGTCGGGGCGATAAATGAGAAAGACTTTTGTCCGAACGTGGCCAGACGGACACGGGGAACGGAGAGGGAAATGGTACTCGACGAACGCAGGGAGCGCGCTGGGGCCTGTTCGGAGAGAAGAGTCGAGAGGTAGGCATGTGCGAGTGGGGGGAAAGGCGACTGCGATAGGCTAGAGTGGTGACTTTGGATATTATCCGTTCTTTTGCTGGGAGCCACCCCAACTCCTTGAGGAGCGGGCTGGCGCTCTGGCGTCTGCTCTTGCGCAGCGTGAGGCGAACCAGCTGAGGGTGGTGTCGGCAAGGCCGCAGTGAATGTTGAGGCGGTTTAAGAGAACATCATGGTCGATTGTGTCAAAAGCCGCTGACAGGTCGAGGAGAACGACGGCTGAACCATGCCCGGCGTCGGCTGCGAGAAGCATATCGTTGCGGAGGCTGAGAAGGGTGGTTTCGGTTGAATAATTCTGCCGGTAGGCTGACTGCTGGTCCGGTAGCAGGTTATGGAATGACAGGTGCTCGCTCAGCTGGGCGAATACGGCCCTCTCGAGGAGTTTGGACAGGAAAGGGAGGTTAGAGACAGGCCTGTAGTTTTCGGGATTGTCGGGGTCAAGACTAGGTTTTTTAAGAAGAGGGGAGACGACAGCGTGTTTAAGCGCCGTTGGAAACGTACCGGAGGAGAGAGAGAGGTTTAGAATAGCTGTGATTGGGGCAAGGAGATTATCAATAAAGAGCTTCAGTAGCACTGTGGGGATTGGATCAAGACAACATGACTTATTAGGCGAAGCAACGATGAGTTTGCGAACGTCCTCCCTGTTAAGTTGGCGGAAAGTGGCCAGGCGGTGGGGTGAATTGGCAACGGCTGACGGCAGATGGGGCGGGATACTCGGTAGGCCGGTGACGATGGCTGCAGCGTCAAGGTCATGACGAATTTTGGCTACCTTTGTGTCGAAAAAGTCGGCAAGCTCGGTGGCCGCGACAGAATCCGATGCTCTCTTTGGAATATTCCGAGTTGGGGGTGAGCCAATCATCGAACTGACGAGGGAGAAAAGCCTTCTGCTGTCGCCGCCACACTCTTTCACCTTAGCCGAAACGTAGGCCGTCCTCTCGCTGGCCAGTAGATTGCTGTGGCGACGACGCGCCTCGCGGTAGATTTCGAAATCGACGGTTAGCCCGCGTCTCGCATAAAATTCGTTCAGCGCGTCGTTTCTCTCTTTTCGTTTGACGCGTGGCTTCGGAAATCCACGGAGCGGATGGACGCAGCACAACTGTTTTTGAGACGAGCGGCGCTTGCTTCTCGATGAGCGAGGAGAGACAGTCGTTGTACTGGGTGACAAGGCCGTCGAGAGTGCTAGACGGATTGGTTGTGATGGCTAAACTGTCAATGTCGGCCGCGAGAACCTCGGGGTCAATGCTGCGGAGCCGCCTAAAACGGACCTGCATTGAGGGAAACCGTGGCGGGCGGTTGGCAAGCGATGCAACTATGGTACGGTGATCGCTGAAAAAGCCGAGCACATTGGTAGCGTGCACAAACTGGTCGGAGGCCCTTGCGATCACTAGGTCTAGAATGGAACCACTCTCGTGGGTTGCTGAAACGACTAATTGTGAAAGCCCGAAAGCGTCAATTAGGTCGAGTAGTCTGAGAGCGGCAGTGTCAGACGATCCATGGATGCGGATGCCGAGATTAAAATCCCCGACGATGAGAAGCTTCTCATTCGTTAGTGTCGCCTGCTCGAGGAGAGATGAGAATTCTTCGAGAAAAGCGGACTTTTATGAGTTTGGTGGTCGATACACAACAAGAATGCGAACTGAGCATGGCTTAAGCGAGACTGAGCAGTCCAGAAGCTCGAAAGTTTGAAAAGCTGGATACGCGTTTAGACGGACGATGATGGTGGTCTTGACCATGAGAGCAAGGCCACCTCCTCTGCGCGATGCGCGGGGCACGTGAACTGCCGAATAGCCGGACGGACAGCAAACTGAGAGGTCGTGATCGCCGTGCTCGGGTGAGAGCCAAGTTTCGGTTATGGCGATGATGTCGGGCTGTATGTCAGTGGCAAGCTCGCTTAGAAGTTCGCACTTGTTGACAATAGAACGGGCGTTAATCAGACATAGTTTTGCATTATGCTGCTGCTGCTGATGTCGCCCATCTTTCCGTTTTCTTGAACGCTTTGTCGGTCGATGTAAGCACAGACCGGCCCGGCGCAGGGGAAAGAAGATGTTATGTGGGACAGCCACGGGCGACAGCCGATTTTTTGACAGCAGCTCCTCTCGTGAGTAACGAACTGTCATTGCAGCGAAAACGAGCCACAGAAATTTGGGTGAAAACAGAAGAATAGATGGGAAATAGAGGGGGAAAAGAGCACTTCGCGACGCACAACAATCTTAGAAAGGCTAGACGAGGGACACACTACTCCGAAACGCGAAAAACAGTGAAAAAATTGCGAAAAAAACAGGATCAATGTTTGGGTGCAGCCGTTCAAGGCGCCACCTGACGGATGTTTTTTCTGGTAAGGATGGATATCTGGTAAGGAAAGATCTATCCTACACAGAGGAGGCGTAGGATGAATAGAGAATTTGGCAGCGCCACTGGTATTTATTAAGAACTTATTTCAACCGCCCTCCTTATCCGATATTAGTATGGTCTTTGCGTTGTTTGTGGATGTAAGGAACATCCCATTCAGGCGCTTAAGAGCTTCCCCTCTCATATACGACCACAGGTTGCTGAGTTCCTTCTCATCAAATAAGGCTGTGTTATCAACTGCCAACTGAAATTGTTTCCCAAAACCAATAAAACTGGCAATGTCAATTGGTGGCTAATGTTCTGTCTGCTCTTTACATATTACGTACACTTATTATCCCCGAGTGTCTCCCACCTTTAGGTGGGAACCGAGGGCTTCTACCGATTTATCGGACCGACAAGCAGGAAGTGTCTTTCCCCCAAGTGCGACTTTGAAACATTTAATTTTTTAGTTCTTTTTTCATCCAACAGATGGCTATGGCAAAATTCGAGGGGGCGGTAGAAAATAAAGAAAATAAGAAACTAATTCACAAAACAAACATCATATATAGGAAATATGGACAATTATCTATGGCCATTTAATAATTAGAAATACTCCTATCATTAACATCAACACAAAAACTTAAATGGAAAAGGGTCCAATATTACAACACAGAAATACTACGTAGTGTTAAAAACCGCCACTAGATGGCACTTAAAATCAAAACAAAAACTAAGCAAAGATGAGGTATCTCTTTACAAAAATGCCGAAAGAAGTCAAAACGGAAAGAACATTATAAATATATTGAGGAGACAAGCGATATAATAGTAAAAAAGTTTCGGAAAAATTTTGTTTTCCCCTGAAAATTTTGTAATGTAAAACGTGTTTTACAATGACTGTAGGCCTGTAGGCCATAACTATGAAGCTTATAAATCATATTTTGTTCCAAATGACGCGAAGGGCAGGCGCGTAAGCGCGATTTCATTAAGCAAGAAGAAATGTATAGATTTGTAAGGTGAGGCCAAGCTGGAAAAAGAAGCCGTGTTAGAGGTCGAGCTAGGCTTTCTGAGCCATATGAGTTTGTGTCATCGGAAGAAGAAAACAGTTTTCTCAAGCGAGGTGATAAATCTTCCGTTGACATCAATTCAACGTATTCTGAAGCTAATGAATCTGAAGGATTTCAAGATAGTTCTTATACTAGGGGTATAAAATACTGGGTTATAAATTACCTAATTGGTAATCAAAGTTTTATGAGCCATTGCTGATACTTCTCCTAGAATTGAATATATCTGTTAATTCTGTTGTTGGTCGCTGCAAATTTTTTTTTTGCTCTAAAAAAAGAACGCACATTCTTTAGTGCAAGTCTGGGCTCACTTACAAATCTTGAAAGATACGTTAAGAGAAATTTAGATTCACTCACGAACTACAAATTCTTCAAAGTAAGCCTACACCTAAAGCCTTTGACATCTTTTTCTGGTAAGGCCGGTGTAAGCTACGTCTCTGCACTACCTTCAACGCTTCGTTGAAGTTTCCTCCCGTAAACAGAGTGTTTACTCACGTACTTTCAGCAGTAAGCACCTTCCATGATTTGTTAATTATTCCGTTTAGATGATTGTTGTTTTGCCAGAGCTTCAAATTGATACAGAAATTTTTTGGGCCTAATGGCCAGTCTATAGGTGTAACTAAATTTCTGTGTAGCTATGCATCTGTAGTTGCATCATCATTGCGTGTTAAAAAAATTTTCGGTTGTAAATGAGTTAGTTTTACGTGTAGGGCTTAATCCCCTTGAGAAATTGAAAGAGGTCCATTAACTTGACACGGCATCACGGCACGGTAAAGAGACGAACCCGGATGAAACCACGGACATGTAGTCCGACTGTACAGTTGCCAACGCCTTTATTTTATTTACTATTCCTGTGTTTTGAAGTTCACCTTTAAAATAGATAGCTTTGATGCAAATCTTAATTTAAAATTTTAGTTTAATACTAAACAAAAGCTATTCATACTGATTCCAAATGAGTGTATTTAATCGGTTTCAAATTTATTGGGTAGGGCTGTCACGACGTAAGTGTCGGTTAAAACATGTTCAACACCGATGACACATTTCGCCACAACATCTAACACATCATAAGCCATAGGCTGAACTGCCTTACCAACAAGTTGTCATTCCTGTCAAAACAGAGAACGTAATCCTATCAATTGGTTTAGGTAGGTAAGGTTTTTTTGACTCGACTCCCAAAACTTTTGCTAGTATGATTAGCCGGGATTCCCCGCACGATTCAATGAGGACAAGATTATCGATATGAACGATATTATTATCGGATATAAACGCGCAATAATTTGATTGTTTAGGGGATTTTGTGTAACTAGTGGTTGTAAAAATTGAGTCTGAAGAAAGTAGTTTGAAACGAGGAACATATTTGCATTGGGTAATAGATAATTGGTCTCGGAAACTTTGAAATTTCGGAATACTAAATAAATTCCTTAAAGCCAGTTTCTCCTCCGTAGAAATATTTCGAATTTTGGGGTTACCGAGTACTTCAACTGCATTTTCGTTGGAATACAAACCCTTAGAAAAATTCCTATGTTCATGCGGTAGATGCAGTAATTCTTTCAATGTGGATTCTTCTTTTGGGGGGAATTCGTCTTTGAACATCAATTTTGTAACTTCATCTCTGACTACAAGCTTTGTTTAATAATTTTTAGCCATTTGATCTGCTACTGCCTGCGTCCCATTGCAAAGAGATAACAACTCTCCGTTGAACCATTCCGGAATAAATGTCGAAGTGGCCCATAAGCATCCCCAGTCTAAAACACTTTGAGCCAGGTGAGAGAGGAAATGTACGTTCATGCCGACATATTCAATTCCGTAAAGTTTCTGATTATCTTGAATATATCGTCTGAAAAGGACTTCAACCTTTTTAACGTCTTCGACTGAGACTTTTTCTTATAAAAGAACAAACATCCCCTTACATTTTCATAAAACGGTCAAAATATTTATCGGGGAGAATACCTTCTAAAACGACAAAAAAACAGAGCAAAGTTTCGGTACATGGAAGCTTTCCAGTTTGATAAATCACTGGACTGGGCCCATAGTTCGAGTGATCTCGTAAGGGGGCTTTGTGAGAGAGAGAGAGACGAGTATTAACAATTGAGATTTTCCTTCTGATAGACCAAGGCTGTTTTCCATATTGTTGATCCGTCCAAAGCTTGAGTCTCAGTTTAAAGTAAATTATAAGGGATGGATACTTCTCTGAAAAAACAGGTGTTCACTAATAGTGAACATTTGTCCAGCAATAGGTAAACCTATATGTTCACCTATTGCCTTTGAAACAAAACTGTTCGGTTTTTTATTGCAAACAACAACGTTCATTTTTCGGTGAACATTTCTTATTTATCTTTCTTTTTAAAACTACAATCGCTAAAGGGTATTTTATGCTTGAGGTGGTGACGCTTTGGGAGAAATGCCTTTAACCTTGAAGTATTCTGCGGATGTGGGTTAGGGAAGTTTGGTAACTTAATCCCTTCTAAATCAAGTTAAGTTAACGAACAAGATACGTCTATCATGAATCACTAAAATGTAATTTCTGGTCAAGGTTACTGTATACGTACGGTATTGTATAAGACTTAAAGTAATCCAATAAAATGCGGATGATTTAGCGGAATTCATTTACAGTATTTCAAGGTCACGCCTGCTATTTAGGCCTTGAATGGAACTAGTTGACATTCTCTATGTTTTCTTAACTAGCACTCATAGTTTTTTGTCTTTCAAACTCATAAAAAAGGTAATTTTTTTATCAGATTTCCCTTTTGTATTGAAACAACTTCTGTAGTTCAACTTTGAAAACAAGCATGGTCATTGGTAGTCAGTCACACCAACAAAAGAACACAATTTCTTACATTCAAAAGAAAGGGGACCAGAACATGGGACTTTAAAAAGAATTTCAAAAAACGGAAAATAAATTTAAGTGGTTCCGGATATTCCAGACCAAGCACGTAATAGTAAATCACGAGGGCGGCCATAGCTTCCTCCAGCGTCTGAACACTCGACGGAAGAATGATGGCTGATGTGTCCACTTTTATGCAATATTGATCGTTGATTTCCAGAATACCCGGTAACTCCATTTGTGCTGCGGCGGCTGAGGCGTCCACGGGAAGAACAAGCCCCTGTCAGTTATTAAAAAAATAGCATAAGCTACAAGTAATACGACAAAACGACAGTGTCTAGTTCTTATGCCTTCTCACCTGAAACGATTGCCACAATAGTGGCTTGGTAAATCGAACAGATGCAAAACCCTTTTTCTTATTTTGTGGTGTTTTGTTTCTTAACAAATGCAAAAGCATTTCAACAGCACATCGCGTGTACAGTATGTAGCAAAAAAATCGCTCCGGCCTGACATAGAGGATAAGAGAGAGGCCGCTTTCAAAATTTCCTTTTTTAAAATCCCCCTGGTTTGTAGTTCAAGAACTACTAATGGACAGTGTCCAAAGATTTTTTTTACTCTCACCCTCTCTCCTACCCCCGAATTTTTGATTTCCAGACATTTTTCCAGACATACCCGGGGGTTATTACTGGAAATATTCAGAATTGGGAATTTTTTGTTTTTCAAGTATTAATCGGCAATGAGACATGGGAATTGGGAGATGAACAAAATTTTAAGATTTATTTTGGAGGTGTCTGGAATCGAACTTCAAACCTTTGCTTCGTAAGACCCAAGCGCTGCGCAAGTGCCATTGTGGACAGTGAACACATCAATCGCTTAAGGGTAGTTTTTGAAAATGCAGAGCGAGATAATTTTTACTATACATAAATAAAATTAGTAAGAGGACAACACCACATAGGTAGCATTCACGACTAGGCGACTAGCACGCATCAGGTCAGAAATTTTTAAGTTAAATTCTCATCCAAGCCTATTTGCCATTTATCAAAATAAATTAAGGGATGACAAGCTTAAAAGAGAAGTTGTCATCCTTTAACGTTTTAGATAAATGATAAAATTATATCTAGAAGAGGCTTGAACTTCGGACCTCATGCATTCTAGTCACAAATGCTACCTATATGGCATAGACATCTTACAAAATGCTATATTAAGATATACTAAAATTTACCTAGCTACACGTTTTCAAAACACTTCGCTTCGGCGAGTAAAGATCTCGTCGTCCACATTGGCATTTACGCAGCACGCATGTCTAATGAAGCAAAGGTTTGGATCCTCCAAATAAATATTACAAATTTTGTTCATCTCCTACGTCACATTGTCGATTCATACTATAAAAACACAAAATTCCTTATTGTGAACATTTCTAGAAATAACCCCTGGCTATGTCTGTAGAAATGTCTGGAAATCATAACTCGAAGGTAGGAAAGAGGGTGAGAGTAAAAAAAATCTTTGGACACTGTTCATTAGTAGTTCTTGAACTACAAACCAGGGGGATTTAAAAAAAGGTAATTTTGAAAGTGGCCTCTCTTTATCTTTTATGTCAGGCCGGAGCGATTTTTTTGCTACATACTGTACATCTTAACGTCTAATAGAAAACAAGATAACAATGTCCATCACATTGCGGAAAAGTTATTTACTTTGTGTTACCATTACTTTTTTCTGATTTTGTTGCGTCAATGACAAGTGGCTTTAATTCTTCATCCTTGGTGGCCACTCTTTCTCCATATTTGACAATTTTCTTTTCAATTGCCTTCCAGTTAAGTAGGAAAATGTCAGCTGAGGATTTTGTTTAAAAAAAACTCGTCGGCCACCTTAAAAAGTAAAATAGAGAATTAGTTTCGTGTTATGAATTAAATCAACCATACAGTTCTCACAGCTTCCGGCATAACCTTTAACCGAGGATACTTGTTGAGTAACAAAGTAGAAGACATATTTTTGGTGTAGGCCATAAAATCCCGTCTGCTCTTTCGACTTATCTGAAAACAATCCATCATGTGGTCTCTATTGTTGTTGGGCTTTGAAACCGGATCCAAACTCGTAGTCCGCATAAATGTTTCTGCTTCCTTCACTTCCTCTGCACTATATTTGGTATAATCTAAAGTACAGCGTCTGAAAACGACACAAGACGTAAGATATTCAGAATG
The DNA here is from genome assembly GCA_022539655.2 of Ceriodaphnia dubia. NCBI lineage: Eukaryota > Metazoa > Arthropoda > Branchiopoda > Diplostraca > Daphniidae > Ceriodaphnia > Ceriodaphnia dubia. Next base: position 4,618,148 of record JAKUCG020000139.1, on the reverse strand, counting down.
TTAGGGCACATATCCAATTGAGTGATTTTACTTCTTTCGTTTTGGTTTCTCAATCCCAGTGATGTGTTTACTCCTATTTCGCTTTCCTCTCGCATAAGAGTGCATTGGCCCTTCGTTTTTAAGGTCATCGTGCCACAAATTCTGTCACAATCCCAAACTGAAAATCATCTACATTAACAAGAAGTTTATAATCACTCATACCCATTTTTGATCCTCATTGGCTTTGTTTTCAGTAGAAGGGAAAAGAGCAATAATTGACTTGGCCATTTTTGTATATTCCTTGCAAGTCGGACAGAAGTTTTTCCTAATAGAAACTTTGTTAGTCAAAATATACAATTGGTTTAAAATTTGCATACTTTTCACAGTTTTCCATGAGCCATGAAGTGACAGCCCAGCAGATAAGTGTTCGATCATGGTCAGCGCAGTATTCTGCTTCCGTAACTCTTTTAAAAATTGTTTCAGCAGAATCACCTTTGATTCCCTTGCGCATCTGATTCATAATTTCCAACACAGGGTAAAGATCTTCGTGTTTTATGGTACAAAAACTAAACGTTTACCAAACTTACCTTAGGTGATTCGGTGTTAATGGATATCTCTATTGTTGGAGTTAATTCAGCTTCCGGAAAACAGATATTGGCCAGCTGGGAAACGTCGACAACGTTTTCCGTTACATCCAGAGATAATACCGTGCTCTCACACCTAAGCGAATCATTAGAAAATGAAGATCCAGCATCAGGGGCCTGAGAAATACAAAAAGCAGAATGTAAACCAATTTGAAAACACAGTGCACTACTAAAAGGTATACTTTTTCAAATACGAGATTGGCATGTTCGGTTGAAGCAGACAATGGCGGAGTGAGATTGTTGAAAGTTTTTCTAATATACAGTGATGCCGGCTTGTAGGACCCGGAAATTAAGACATCATCATCGCTAATAACAAATTCATCCTCCGTTATTATTTCGCACTCGCCATTTAGAGAAAAAGCTTTGGCACCTTGCAAATAAGCAACATAGAAACCAATGATTTGTAAATGTTACAAATAAAATGATTACCTTTTTCCAGTAGTTCTTGACATGAAGCAGCCATAAACAGCATTGTTTTTGGTGTAAATCCACCAAATGGAAACGAAATTTTAACAGATACTTTCGAGGACATTTTGTAGTCAAGAAAGGACAAAACATGTTCCGTCAGAAATGAACAAGAGACAACTGAGACTCTTTTTTGGAAACGGGGGAGCGGACGGCACACAATGAGAAGGTTGGGTGATGAAATATTTTTTAAATAGAAAATCGGGGGATAAGTACAAGCTGAAAACTAAAAAGATTTCTTATATGGAAAATCATAAGTGCAAACCCATTACGAATGCACCCAAATATGAGAAAAACTATGTTTGATGCTGTTTAGTTCATGTTTCCCATTACAAAATATTTTAGACGAACAAAGTGTTCATCATTTCTTGAAATTAAATCTAACGGCAGTGGGTCCAAAAGGTTGTTGATTTCAATAAGACGAGCCTGAGATGGAATTCTTTGACATATTTTGTAACAAAATGAACGTTTCTGAAATTCAATTGTGTCAAAAACTGTAACAAAAAGTAGAGGCTTTTCGGCGATTTCGCAAACGACAAATTCAATTTTTCCAAAGACAAAGACATTGTCTTGAATTTCATCAGCACACAAGATTACTAACGTCCCGTTCCGATATTCCGTACCATTCACAACAACTTTGTGACTAACAAGAACATAATCTGTTAGGAAATATTTTACATAAGAGGCAAAATTGTTGGCGAACTCTAGTCCAATATCTTCGATCGCTTCTACATACGCTTTGGAAATAGAAACAAAATTACGATCGTTTGCTCTGTCTAATCTTGAGCGAAGAGCCGCACATTGTCTTCGATAGGCTAAAGTTTTTTGAGATCTTTAAAATTCTTCATGATGTGAGATGGAATTTTGACAGCGCCGTTCATCCTCTCATAGTTCATGCACCAAAACGTACGAGGGGGGCCATTTTTTCGAATAATAGAAGCTTAGTGAGTCAAGAAATGCAATTTTGGACGGATAGGCGAGGTGGGGTATAGGTGTTTAAATAGAGAAATGAATTCGTCAACGGTTGCCGATAGGTTTTCTAACAAAGGTTCAGTGAATTGGGGAGCAAATATCAAGTCATTAATCTTTTGTAGCTTTAACAACAAATCAATGTAAATAAAACATGCCTCATTTTTAACAAGCCTGAAAAGAATGAATGGAGTATAGCGGAAAAGAGCCATTTGCTGGGCTGAACTTTGTTTTGGCGACATCCCCCTATCAAGATCCAAAAAATCACTCAACATGGAAGGTTTGTTCTGACGGTTAACAATGAGACCGTTAAACAACATAGACATTTCCCGATTGAAACTATCGACCGTTACATTTTTATCGAGTTTAGAAATTGAGTGCAACACGTTTCCCGTAACATGAGGGTTCACGCCTCCTGTAAAGGTATGCATGGGATCGTTCACCCAGTTATCACAAATATGAAAATGAATTAGCTCATTAAAAACAGAAGCCGACTTTACGCCTCGAAAGTGGTTTTTACCCGACGGCAACTCATCTAGTTTTGACAAGTCCGTTTCATATTCCGCTCTCGTTCGCAGTTTGAAGTCTGATTCTTTTTGAAACTGACGCATTTCGTCTCGCGTAGCGCAACATAAAAGGCAACAGAAGTCAGAAGAGAAACATTCGATGAATCCAAACGTTTGATTTAGTCCTAAGTTGTCTCCCGTGAACTGCGCTACCGTCGCAAAAACAGTTATGGCCCCATCCTCAGTTTCTATAACCATTCCTTTAGTTGAAAGTCGATTACACTCTGTCACAATTTTTTCAGCGATAATATTAAGACCTTCCCCTTTTAAATCTAAAGTGTTACACATCGCAATGAGGTGAATGTTAGAAAGCGCCGCATTGAAGCGAGGGGGCAGGTTAAGTACCGAGAAGTAAAACATTCCAGAGTTATGCAATTTTGCAGCATCTCTGGCAAAATTTGTAACCCCGAGACCATCATAAAAAATCTGAAGGACAAGAATGTTTTTGGAAGGGTGACAAAAATTATCAGGGCTGCTTGTTGCAGCGTGTTCCGCTGTGAAAACTGTCGTACACACCGACTTTAATGTTTGGCTTTTTCAAAAGAAGTTTACGCGTCTTTGCGTCCATCATCTCAGCACGGAGAGTGCTTTCAATTGAAACGTACTGGGCATCATTTGATTTCGTAACAATTCTTACTTTTGATTGACCATTGGCCATTGATAACAATGACTCTTGGCGAGAGCCGAGAGAAACGGTCTGTGGCAAAACAAACATTGGATTTTTTTCACAAGTTTTCCTAATTCTGTACTCGGATCCGCCCATTGACGGCAGAACAGATTTGATATTTCTCAAGTTTTGTATCATGCTGGGAATAGCTTCTTCTATTCTTTCGATTTTAAAAGAACGAAGTTCAGTTTCAAATGCTAAAGAGGTTTGATCTACAATTACGTCAACAAAGTTTGAAACATATTTAAGAACGTCTACGGAAACTTTGAGAGGAATATTGCCCATTGATCTCAAATCAATAAGCATATTCGTCGCCTGATTCTTTAAGCATTCCTGAAGGGCAACCATATTTTCTGAAAACGAAAGTTTCGAGTGCGAATCTTGCGACGGCGGGTTTTTAGGGTCATAAAGCGAATTATTTTCTTCAAGAATGTTCACCTCAGGCGGCATGTTGATTCCAACAATCGGGTGGGAAGGGATTAAAGGGGTACATGTACAGCTACTTTTTTTTCAAGCTTCAAATGAACATTTTCGAAATGCTTTACATAATTTTCAATAGTTTTCGCAGTAGACCTACAGTTTTCTGAGAAACAAGCGATAGGGTGATTCAATAAATACACATTTAACTATTCAAATATTTGGTGAAAGTGGCTGATAGGCTACCTGGATGTAAGCAAAAGTCGCATCCGTACTCTCCGTTATACTGCGAGGTGTTTCGGATTACAGGCCTCGCTACCGTGTCCGTCGTTATTATTAAGACACGGACCTTATAACGAGTTCCGTTAACCATTATACCATAACTCTCCAGTCTTGTCCATTCTTCGATGATCCAGTCTAAAAAGGCTTTGATGGGCGGTTTCTTGTTGCCGTACCACAAAGCCAGCAATACGACATAAGCACGCCTAAGTTTATATTTGGCTTCATTGATAGTCGCCATAAAAGGCCAGAAACCGTTTTTGCTCATATTAAAAGCTTGTGCTCCGTCAGTATTCCACGTTACGGTGATTGTCAAATCATCAATTTTCCCGAGGTCACACAGTTTCTTGTAGCAACCTCCAGATTGGATGTCTCCGCCAAAATTTGGATCCAATCTTCCTTCTTTAAAACATGATGCTCGATAAAGTATTTTAACTGTTTTTCAATTGGCATCTTAATTATAAAACATGCCGTATGTTTTTTTATGAACCTATGGCGCAAGGCTGTTGTACTTCTGGCTCATCGGTTTTGTCTTTTTTCATTTGTAAGACGGATGACATTTCTTGGTTGGACACACCAAAGTTCTGCTAAAGTCACTTTTCAATAGGGTTGTTGCATGAAAAATAGATTAGTTTAAGACATATATCATAAATCGTAGTTTTTGACGCTGATTCTCATGATATTTTTTGTTTAATTTTAAAATGAATATAACCATGCCTAATTATGGTTTAAAGTTGTAATAAGCTCCTCCTATTCTAAAACGGATCCCCTGCCATATTTGGTGGGAGGTCCTTAAATTTAGATGAATTTAGCAGACGAATCGTCTAAAATCCCTTTTTTGCCCCTTCAAATTTTGCTTCGTCTGCTATTGTTTACACTTTTTCTGCCAAATTTTGGATGATTCGTCTGCTAAATTCATCTAATTCAAGGACCACCCACCAAATATTTATGATATATGTCTTAATCTAATCTATTTTTCATGCAACAATCCTATTGGGAATACTTGGAAAGCAAATTGTGTGGACTGGCTAGTTACCCAGCTAGCACAGTATATTGGTCATATGTTGGGGAAATAGATTTTACCGACAAAAAATTTATTGGGAAAATAGTTGAAACTAATATTTCCCCATTTAATTCTTGCACCAAAATTTATTGGTTTCGGATAAAATTATAAAACGAGGAACAATATTTCTCCAATATAATTGCTAAAACAATTAATTAATTCGTCCTATGATTAACTTTACAGCTCTTTCTGTTAAGTAATAAGTCTTACCGGACCCGGGAATCGAACCCTGGAGCTCTGCCATGTGAGTCGGGCGTTTAACCTATTTGGCTACCAGAGTTGCATTAAATTCATATTGACCAACTAGTGATTGACTTGAATCGTATGTTCCAACAATAATCCCATACAACACCAGGTGGTCCAAATGAAAGTATTTGGGTGCCCCTTAACGGACGTATAATGGATGTACTTCAACTTTTCCTCAGACCGCCCTCAATACTAAATTATGGTTACCAGACCATCCGACATAAATAAGAGTTGCATTTGAAGGTCTTTTTTTAAGGTAAGCTACTAATACGAATCCTCCTGACAGTGTATTACTTGTCACAGAAAGGACCGCGATAATAAGAATAAGGTGTAATTTGTTTATACCATGCCATGCCATAGAAATTTGTCACCTATTCGATATTTTCAAAATACAGATTATTGAACCACTGAAAGTTTTATTTTTGAATGTGACTTTTAAGTGCTCCGTCAATCGCGTTTTCTACCTCGCATAAGTTTTGATCCTCAAATTGCAATTGCTATATAAAACCAAATTATAAGAAAATTCAAATATTGAAAAATTGAATAAAAATTGTATGGTTATAGTGGCATAGCATAGTTGCACCAAGATTTCTTAGATTCAACTCCCATGAATAACATAAAAATATGAGAATTTTGGCCAAAATTATGGGTCCAGATTTACTCCAATAAGTTGATTGTTTGCCCAATAATATTGTTGGGGGGAAATATTTTCCCAATAAAGCCATGCTAGCTGGGATATTCTTGAACGCTGGAATGAGTGCCAATTCTTAAAATTAGTAGGTGATGACCTAGTGCTGCCTTGGTAAGGTTGTGTCTGAGATAAGGAGCGATACTAAGCATAGGCAAATAAACTGAAGAATGCACTTCAGATTCTCCTTCCTTGATTAAAAAAAATGTACTTTATACACTGGCCACTATTAAGCTATCAAGTTACTACCCAGATAGGAATCCAAGTTGTTTTGTGGTCCAAAGTCCGTCATTGTAGGACGCCTAGGACAGGACATACAAAATACGTCTAAATAAACTCCTATTTTTTTCACTTTTAACATTTTGAAATTTTAATAGAGACTCATTAAAGACGTCCAAAAGAAGTCCAAAATTTCCGGTTCAAATAAAAACAAAAATTTAGCAACCGACAATCTGTATTGTGTCATATATAGAGACATATTGGCGAATGAAGTCACTCAAGTTAAATGCATAATTATAGTATTAAGGATGTTTTTAAGACACATAGTGAACAGTAAATTTCACTTACAATTACTCTTCTGCCGTGGGAATCGTACCTGGTTTATTCACGGTGCTATATAAGTGCTCTAACATCTACGCTATCTTGGATAAATCATTCTTAAATACTGGGTTTTTAATTTTTCAAATGTTGTAGCCTTGTTTATCCACGTTTTGCTTCTGTTTTTAGGCTTGAAAACATATCCCTGAGGGTAATATAATATATTACCGAAGGACTTAAAGTTTTGTGGGCTAGATGTCGTTGTTCCCTAGCTTTCTAAACTTATAGCCCAGCATCTTTATTAGGGCTTTAGTTTTTTGGGGTTGCACTCCAAACTACGAAACTAATATTAACCAAATTTTGTCAATAATTCTGAACTTCCCTTCTCATAAATTACGTCAACTTATTTTCCCATTTAAATATACTTTAATTTTTAATTATGCGTAAGACCTGGGCAAAATGACATTGTTGTTAGGAGAACTACATTATGCCCGTAGTAGCCAATATAATTTATAATTTTAATCCAATTCAAATAGACGTGTAACGTGAGTTTTTACTCCTCTTCAAATCAAATAAATAAACAGAACTAGTTTTTAAAATTGATCTGAGATACCTTTATAACTATAGTTTTAAATAACGAGAGAAAAAGTAAACCTTAACTTCACGAATTTCGAGATTTTTTGAGGCTCAGAAATCGCGTCTGCTTTTAGAGCATTTGAATTTAGCGCTAATTCGCTCCTTTTATGTGTTATATATAACCTAGATCACTTATTATTGTGCACATTTTTTATTTATTTTACATAGTTATTGGTTTGTGGCCATACCATATTTATTATTCATTATCATTATCGTAAAAAAAAATACCCGAAGGCATCACCGAAGGGACCTTGTTTTACAATTTATACCATTAATCTGACCCGTAGGAATCTATCTGAGAGATGAACATATAACTTATTTTTATTAGTCGGGGTCGAATTAAAAGTCTGAATGAAAATAGATAATAAAAGCAAAAACATATTTAAATTACAATGAATTTTATTTAACAGACATAATTACAGATATATTTACATGCCATCACATGCATACTGATATCATACACTGTTACAATGCAATCACTAGTTGCTGGTTGCTAGGTATTCTGGTAGCCAAGTTGGTATAGCACCCGCCTCAGACTGCGATGGCTCGGGTTCGATCCCCGATGGAAGCAAAACTTGTGACTTGTGCAGATTTGATGCAGCAGATTGAGCAACGGGCGGAGGGAGAGCCAGGCCACTACTGTAAAGGAATTTTTATTTGACAGCCCGCTACGGTTACGGATTATTGCAATATTATATTAATTAATATATGGTATAATTTTAGATGTCTTATACATGTCTTATTTTCGATTATGGGACGTCTTTTGTTTCAGTTTTGAGAACCCGTTAGGCCGGACATCGGCATCACACTATATTCGTCCATAAGTTGTTATCAGCAAAAAACGGGATGTACTTTACAAGTCCCAGTTGTCCCCAAAAGTATTAAAAAATACGTCTAAATCAAGTCACTGTGTTATCTGGGTAAGTTTATGTTGATGATCAGGCATACCTCTTCAGAGTCAGAAGAGCTATCTATTTCAGCGATGAAAAATTCCAAAATGTCTTCAAATGTTTGTTGTTCATCATTACGCATTTATGTAGTTTCCTTATCAACTGTTTTAGCTGTTGACTGTAAGTTAGGAAGTTTAGAAACAGACAATGCAGGGGTCTCTTCCATTATTGTAACATCAACATTGAAACTTCCTGGTCTACTAGATGACATGGCAGATTCAGGATTTTCAAATTGGCCTCGATTAGGTAACTGAAATTAGGATGATTTATTCCAATCAGTACCCACCCATGTGAAATAAAGTTTTCTTTAATAGAATCTATACCTGTGAGATTCCTGCTGGTACATTCAATGCATTGGGCAAATCAGTTTGATGTGCTACTATAGTGGATTTGACAATTTTTTTCACAGGCACACTATCACTTTTAGCTGTTAAGTTAAAACACTCCTCCATTTCTTTATCTGCATCCTGTAAATTTTTTCTTCGTTTTCTCCACCTTGAAAATCCCCTTGGTGTTCTTCCTGCTTTTCCATTTTGAACCTTCCAAAAGTTGATATCCGACCGTTAAAATGTAAATTGAACGAATTTTGAAATTCAAAAGTTGACGCGTATCTATGGTAACCGTCAAAAAGTTTCAAAAAATGTGATATTTGTAGCTATTATCCTCATCAACGAAAATACTACAATTGACATTTTTCTTATACTAAATCTTATATTAAATAATTTCCATTTGAAAATAATAATACAGAATATCGAAAATTATTTTCTGTATGCCGTTTTGACTTTTCAAATTAGAGTAAATTGCACACAAAGTTTGGCAATGTGCTTTCGGCTCTTGGAATGGCAGTTAAAGTTTCCCTAAAGAAGTTCCCGCCAATATTTGCCAAATCCAGCTCAGACTAGGTTATTACGAGGCCGATCCAGAAATCCTACTGTACTCCCCATCCCAGGCGGCACTGTATATCCCTGGGATATCCCATGGATATCCACTCATCCTTTCACTATCCTTATCCCGCGGGATATACCCAGTATATCCCAAGGATATCCTAATCATAGCTTCGCAAGGATATACATTTTAGGATATTCCTGGAATATCCCTGATGTATACCAATTCGGACATCGTTAACACGTGTGCTTCTTATATGTTTTCATAAGTTGTTTTTAGCGTCTTTTAGCGAAATAATAGGCCGATGATAGTTTCCACTTTAATGCAGGGTCCTAGAATTGCTTCACGGCTAAGAAATAAATTATAGTGGCGGTACCAGATTTGTGCCAACAGCAGTTTCATTACACATTTCCTCAATATTTTTAGGATTAAATTGATAAAATATTCCCATCCCTCCAACTGGACGTGTTTAATATCCTTCTATAGATGGTATTCAGAGCTCGTGGTGTGATTTTGAGAAAAACTGGTGCGGTGTTTGTAAATCAAGTATCAAAAAAGAGAGTCCCCCTTCGTCAAGCCCCAAAGAAATGGCAACTGGTGACGCCTTTGGGGTGTGTAGAAACACCGAACCAGATTTTCTCAAATCACACCACGTGCTCTGAATACCATGTATTGTAAAATACTTTTATTTGAAATAAGTACTTTGTCACCGTAGAATAATTATTTATATTTTGAATTTCTAATTCTAAAAAATCATAGATTTGGAAGTAGACTGTCATTTTCGTATTCGCCACCTCAAACATGATTCTCAAGTTTACTACGCTTGCACTTTGTTATTACCACTCAAATACTCAATAATTACAAGTCGAACATGCCATATGAGTAGCACGTCTGCCTACAGATTGCAGTAAATAACGGGTCTCGGGTTCGATCCCAGAGACCAGCATAGGTTTTACATTTCAATAAATTTCTAGCAAGGCTGGATATCCATAGGATATCTCTGGGGCGGACATATGCGTATCCCAAGGATATCCTTAGGATGAAAAATTCGAAATCCTCTTTCCATTTTCGGAATATTCCAGAGATATCCAAGGGATGTCCCTGTGCCGCCTGGGATATTTGAACTCGGCACATCGCACGTGTTCACTCTCACATATTTGTTGATGGCCAGGGTTATTTCTGTGTTTTGCAGGTAACTTTTCTTAGATTTAAAAAATCTATTCTCCTGTGCTGTCTTTCGCTAATCAATTGAAGTAAAGTCAGTTTGCACAGGTAATATATCATTAACTCACACAGTGACCTCATGAAGATTTACGTGTGCTTTATCGCTCTTGATGATTTTCCACAGAAAATCTAGGACAATGATTCTTTTTGATTTTACTGATGGTAACCCAGGAATAGGAACAATTAGTTCCATTAAGAGTCCTGCAGTTGAGGGTAGTTATATCGAAAAGATGAACATGATCACCTCATTCATGAAAGAGAAAACCAATCTCTTTGTTCAGTGAGTTTTTTAAATTGTGAGTGAAATTTATTATATATTGGATTTTTATATTAAATTCTGTAGGTGGCCTAAACAACATGCATCATCTTGGGACCTCCAGACTTATTCAAAAGAAAACCCGGTAGACTCAGCATTTAGAACAGGGACTGTCTTTTTAATCCCAGGTATTGATATGTTTACTTATCGCATGATTGTATATTGTATAGTTTTGCATGATCTACATTATATAGTATTTTATTTTCATTCCATAGATGATAAAGACGAGATAGCTACACAGAGAATCAATCTAATTAGAAGTCGTAAAGTAGTGATGAACAGCCAAGCTACAGAGGAGGCCTCATTGTCTACTGCTGCAGGCAATAAACCATCATGTGCACGAGAGCTTTTTGGGAATTAAGTAGTGTCTACAGAATTGGAATCATCTTCTACGATCTCGTCTAGCAAACGACCACACCCAAACGATCCAATGGACAAGGAAAAGGAAGAACTGAGAGCCAATGTACAGAAATTGCAAGAGCAATTAAAAGATGCAGAAGAACTGAGAGCTAAGGTACAGAAGCTGGAGGAAGAATGAGAAGATGCTTCGCATGGCGTGGCCGAAAAGGAAAACGAAGCAATCAATTTGAAAAAGGAGTTAGAGATGCTACGCCGTAAGAGTCCTACTCCCAACGACCTCTCTGACAGTAAAAAAACTCCTATAACTTAATTTAAAGAATATTTCTAATAAATTTTTATAAGGTGTTTATACAAATCTTGGGCTAGTAAATGGGCTAATAACAAAGTTGGAGGGCATCGTTAAGTCGACAGAAGCGCCCATTTCTAAAAGTACAACGATCACTCCTCCACCTACTCCAGCAGTTACACCTTCGAACACTCGCCGAATGGTAGTTCAAAATGAGATAATGTTACTCATGTGCAACACTATTAAAATATTTTAAATATAGGTTCAATTTGATGGTGATATCCAAATAGAATACAATGCACTGAGAAACGCAATTTCTTATGGCCGTGACGGAAATAGCAAGGAGGCGCTCAATGCAATGGTCGGTGCCATTATTGGTTACTACATGAAATTTGACGAGCAAGTCAAGTATTCGCTGAGCGGGCGAGCCTGCCGTAGTATTCCCAACAGCCGTCCTAAAACCCCGTTTCCCCAGGATCTCGTCGACGCTTTGATCAGTACAAATTATTTAGCCCGTAACTGATTATATCCGAATTTTAAGTTTTCTATTAATTCTAGATTTTATCACTCCAAAATGGGAGAAGTGGCATAAGGTTTTACTCAATTAAGGACAAATCACTGCTGCTATAACGGCTAAACTTGTTTATAGCCTAAGTTCTTGAAGATGCAAAAAAGAATTCAGGACGACCAAAATAATCTTGATGCAGTTGAAGAGGAAGATAACGATGGAGCCTAATTCTTCATCAGCAATGCCTTCATCATCATTTTACAATCTCATTTATTTAAGAGTGCGTTTTTAGCAAAATAACCACATTCCATCCATTTTATTATAGAAAGCATCCATCAAAATTGGTGCCTACCTAGCTAAGAACTAACTAATAAAGTTTTACTACGATCCGTGGTGTGTTTTACGATGAGGGGTGCGTTTTTTCGTCGACTGTCAGTTCAACTTTTGGTAGACGAGTTGACGAAAAAATCGTTCCCAGTTGAACTGACGGCTCAACAGAGCCAGTACACGAAAAAAACACAAGTTGACAGCAGTGGACGGGGTCTAACGATTATTGTCGTCTGCTTGGTTTGAAAATCTAAACTGTTTTCTTGTTTACAAAAACTGATCGTGTGTGACTGACTTTGACTACAGTTTAACAAACGAGATTCTGTCTACAGCTTTTGAAGTATGTTTTAGTTTAATTTATATTGATTTGACGTGTCAATTATCATCTTTTTTACACATTTTAACGACTAGTGGCCGATTACGCCTGTTTGACAGCACTTTACATGCTGGAAGAGGAGATGAATGAATCAAGTTCAAGCAGTTCCTCAGACTCAGAAGAAGAATTCGAAGCCCGTGCCGCTAATCATAAAGTAGGGCTAGCCCTTACCATGTGCCATGAAGTACACCCCAGACAGGAAAACTATCGGACTATCATAGGCCTTTATTCTGATCTAGACTTTTGGAGGCACTTCAGAGTCACCCGTTCCACCCTTAATAAATTAGTGGATTGCCTGAATAAGGGAGGCTTCAGAAGTAATGTGATCTATCATGGGGGCAATGGGCAACCACTACCTGTAAACGAGATGCTCTATATCACCCTATACTACTTGGGAAATCAAGGAGCCATAAGGTTGCTATTGAGTTGTTTCTGTCTTTCAAATTTAGTATTTACATTCATATTATTTATCAATCAGGCTGATTGCTGATAAGTTTGGGCACTGTGAGTCTACCATCTTCAAGGCAATCACAGAAGTCACCACCTTTCTCTTTGACAACCAGAGCCAATTCATTAAATGGCCTACTGCTGAAGAAATGGTTGAAATTGAAAAGGAGTTTAGAAGTAAGCGAGGTTTCCCTGGCATTTGTGGCGTCTTAGACGGTTCTCACATTCGCATACATCCCAATGTGAAAAATCAGAAGGCTTACCGGAACTATAAGAAATTTCATTCCATTGTCTTGATGGACATTGTCTTGCCTGACAAACAATTCTCCTACATCTTACTGGTTTTCCTGGAAGCGCCCATGATTCTGGTGTCTTTGGCCGCAGCAGTTTGTGTCAAAAACTCAGCGCCGAAAACTGCAGTGGCCTTCTGAACCCTGTCAATTATCACATAATAGGAGATGCAGTATTTAAGCTTTCAGAGTGGCTGCTCACACCGTTTTCAAGAACTGAAAATTTGAGCCGATCCGAAATAAGATTCAACAGTAAGCTAAGTGGCACACGAGTAATTGTTGAACAGGCATATGGAGATTTGAAAAACCGTTTTCGTCGACTGAATGATGTACATGCCTCTGTCAAACGTTGCGTCAGGTATGTTGTGTCATCGTGTGTCATACACAACGCGTGTATCCAAAACGGAGATTTCCTTATCGATCGCCAAAGAATTCCCATACACTGCGATGTGAATCCACCCCTGCTGTTGGATCCAGGTGCCACTGAACAAGGAATAAGAAAGCGGAACCGAATCAAGGCCATGTTTTGATGCATTCAAACTTTTTTTTATTGAATCAAACACGTCAATAAATGCATTAAAAAATTGAACTTCGAACTTTAGAAACTTTTCTTTGAGGAAAAACGAATGAGTCCAAGGATATGAATGACAAAACATGAGACTGGTGCCATTTGTTGAACAAGAAAAATAATGGGCGGAACTCGGGGTAAAAAAGCGGAAGGAGGATTCCCCAAAAGCATATTAACTTTGAAAGGAGTTGAAAAGTAAACACACGGAAAAATCACGCAGGTACAGTTGTGGCAATGTGTTGAGGATTCTGCTGGCTAGTCTTCGTCACTGCTGTTGTCCTCCCTTTTCTTCTTCTTAGTTTTTTTCTCCTTTTTGGTGTAGGAAGCCGCCAGTAAATCAATTAGTCTATTAGAAACTGACAGACGGTCTTGATGCCTTTTGTCTTTAGCCAACCTTTCTTCTCTTCTCTCTTCTTCTCTTTTCTTAAGAGCTTCGTCACGACGTTTTTCGTTTTCTTCCAAAAATCTCATCATGTTTGCTACGTTGGATGCCTTAGACGGTTTTTTTATCTTCTTTTTTTTTGAGTGAGCAATATCCTTGGCACCAGAATTTTCATCTTCTAGTTCATCCACCAAGTCCATGGAGTCATTATCAGACTCGGATTTTGATTGGTTGTTCGATTTATTGTGAGGAATGTTTGACTTTTTCATTCGTTCTGGGTCCTGCTTTTTAAAAAGTGAGTCACCCACAAATGAAGGATGTATGTTGTGTGCTTCACCTATTAGAAATATTCTATTTTAACATGTACTGACTCAAATGCACAAAGAAAATTTACCCATGATTTCCATCACAGTACCGTAGAATGGTGGAGGGTTTTCATTCACAGAGGCATCCGATCCTGTCTTGTCTGACTCAGCTGCAAATTTCTTGATGGGTTTCAGCAAATTTTGCCATTTCTGATCACATTTTACTCCTGGTTCTGAGCCCAGATCGTAATTGTGTGACTCCATCTTCTTGGCAATTGATTCCTAAACTGACTTCTTCACGGTCTTATTGTCATTGAGCTGAGGCCAGTGGTCTTTGACGTATCCTGATTAAAGCCACAACAGAGTCAGATAAAAAAAGACATAGAAACAGTTAACTTTAGCGAAGATACACTCCAAGAAGAATCTTTGTAGCCTGTAAGTCTGTTGCAAGAGCTGCTTTACTTTTCTTGCCGGTCCAAACCGAAATTTTTGAAGCTGTGGGTTTGGCATTTGTGTTCGTTGGTTTGGCAGCGACCGTTTCACTTCCACTTTTTTGGCCTGTTTCTGCAATTGGACTAGTTTCGTCAATCGTGCAATCGTCATCCCTATTCAATATATAGAGAACAAGTTCTCGAGAGCTTTCCATGTCGGGCACACACTTGAAAGCTCGATTCAAATAAAGTTTGAACACATTCACAGGAGGAGGAGATCAGAAAATGAGGCTAAACAGTGGTCTAGAGGAGTGGTTTCCCATCCGTTCAAGTTCAACCTCCCTCGCGGAGCCAGGTTGAACTAGGCCCTGTCGTCAACCGATTTTTCCGTTCAACAAAAAGGCGAGTTGACAAAAAAACACGGTTCAGCTCAACTGAGTTGACAAAAAAACACCAGTTGAGCCTTTCCGTTGAACTGACAGTCGACGAAAAAACGCACCCTAGCTCTATTAATGAAAGGTTGCGCATTACTATCATACCGCAAGCTCGATTCGGTGCAAATCAAGCATTCACTATGCAAGCTGGTACGATTATGGAGCTCGATCAGCTAGAAGTTAGGATCTTATTCGAATCAAGCTATTCGTAGTGTACGGGATCCATCGAACAGTTTCATTGCTAGTAGTGAACGAAGGGGGAAGTAAAAGATTATGAGAAGTTCCACGTGAAAACGTGCAAACCATGTCGCGGACCCAACGCCAAAAAATTTTTTGATACAATAATCTTGTACTATATGGTAGTATAAGAAATAAGGTCTAAGGGTTTTGAAAAATACTTAGCCGTTTGGGCCTGGCATGGCTTTAAAGATCTGGCGCGCGATTTAAACTGTATTTCTTTTATTCAATTTTTTTCAAGTAATAATCTAAGATTAAGGATGTCATACATCCTTATACTTGTTAATCAATAAATAAACATAATTTATAAACCAAGAGCGCAAAAATCACACGACGTAGGTGGCATATAATATATATTCATCAACAAATCAAGTAACTCATCAACAAGGTAGGTTCACATCAACTTAATGTAACTATATATATGTAATCACTCGTCAATTTCACATTTATTAATAAATACTTATATAATCATACCATATAAGTATGGTCGTAAATCTTCCAGGATCCCTAAAGGCCGCAATGGGTATATGGGTATCATGTGCTGAGGCGCGCCAAAACGCCGATGTCAGTTGGTGAGTTGGCCCTCCATTGCTGGATAATTTCCATTGCTGGACACAGTATTTCCGATACACAATCTTAACCTCTCTGAACACTTTATTTTTATTTATTATTTTAACAAATCTATTTTACCTCTTATTGTTTAGACTAAGACCACTAGAAAACAGACAAACGTCAGCTATTTACAATAAGTTTCAAGTCTAGCTGTTACATCATAACATAGCCTATGAGCCCGAATTTATCTTAGGCGGTCCAGCTTGCAGGACGAAACAAATCGTTGTCAGTAAAAAAACAAAATCTAGAGAAAACCTAGCTTCTTGCTGGCCGGATCTGCCAGAATGAAACTTGCTAACGAAAAGTCAACATGTAGAGTATTTCTAATGGTATAACGACCGGTTAGTCAATTAGCCTAGCCATTCGTCCCAACAGACGATAGACTTTAATTGCGTTTCAAGTACTAAAACAAAACAACTTAATTTGACTTTTCACACTTGATGACTTGATCATACATCGTACAATACCTACGAAACTGAGTCTTAGTCTACTGAGCTTAGAAGTTGAAATTGCCGACTGGAGAGAAAAACCATATTCCACTTTTCCACAGTGTCAGTTTTATTTTTGTCTCTCGAATAAGACCCTCGCGGGCCTACCTTCGGCCAGAGCCGTGCATGGTGCATTAGCATACGAGTGTTGTATTTTATTTCATTGTTTGAACGATGGGTCGTTTTTTATTTAAGGGAAAAATCAAAAATGGATATTGACGTTTTGTTATTGAAGTGTGCTGTTCTGGGAAATGTTTTTTTTGGTATATGGTCGATGAGTGAACGTATATTTGTCATCCATCAATAGAACGATTTCTTAGTATTATGCTTCTGTAGAGGTAAACGTTGTGCAACCGACATGTCGTTTGTGCCCGTAAAGTGTCGAACGGATCAGATCAGTCTTGTTCTGGCAGTGGAAGAGTCGGTTAACGATGGAGAGAGACTCTAGTTCTGAATCGGAGGTTGAAACTGTTAAGCCCCCACCTAGTGAACGTGATGGGGCTTCTGTGGGAAATATCTTTTTCCCGATCAAGGATTTAATGCCGTCGACAAATAGGTCAGTTGTTGGTGCTGTTATACTTTTACGATAGTTGTGTAATAATTCTTATTCTTAAACGGTAGGTGGACAATTCAGGCTAAAGTTGTAAGGAAATCTCCTTTATATGTGTTTAATGATGCGGGCGACAACATATTTTATGTTGTGTTGGTCGATAGTAGTGGATCTATTCAGGCAAAGGCGTTTGGTCGGTTAAGTGAACGACTCTTTAAATGTCTAGCCTTGAATTGCGTTTATGAGATATGTTACGGCGAAGGCCATTTGAGTCACAGCGCTCAAATGTTTTCCCTCTTATAGATGGCGCTGTTAGCACCCTCCCTTGTCGCTACTATATCCCCGTCATATGTTGTCGTCTGCACCCCTCGTGTTGAGTTTTGCTCTTATGTCATGTGTGCTTCTCTCGCTCTTTTCACGTTCGACTGTCCTACCGAACGTCATTCTCTCTTCAGTCCGGTAAATCCTATAAGTTTTGTGTTAAATGCATTTACTTAATTTGTCGTTCGTTTATAGTGTTTGATTTGCACACTGTTCAGTCTCTTGTGCCCTGTGTTGCAGCTACAAGTTGCCCAGTCACTTGTGGTGCCGACATCTTTTCCTGTTTTCTCTTTCCTCCTTTGTTATTCTCACTCAGGTATATTCCATTATTTATAATGCTTGTGTGTTATCTAATCCCCCCCCTTTTGTATCATTAGGCTTTGCTTTCGAGCCAAAGGCTCAGTTATTGTTTGTTCACATTTCAAAGTGTGGCACGATCTGCCTTGTGGGCCACTATAGCATTTTCCCCATCAAGGTAATGACCGTGTGCCCAATGTGTCCTGAACTCTGTTTCTAACCCCTCTTCTCTTATACTAGGCATCGTGTTTATATATACACTAAGCGAAAGCAAGTCTTTAGTCTACTCTACTTATTACAAATTGATCAGACGTTACCACGTCTCCGTAACCCGCCGTTACAAGATACGTTACGCAAAAGTTGTGCCGAGTAAGTACTCGCTTGCTGTCGTTGCACATAAATTCGAAATTCGATTCGCCGATCCTACGCAGGTAAAGAATTCTTTCGTTAGTTCTTTGTTAACTTTTTTTTGCGATTTGATGGAATTTGCTGGTTTAATTTCTTGTAGATCAAGTTGGTTACTAGTTGTGTAGACCTTTTCCCGTCGATGGTCTTTCCCATTACGCCTTTGATGAAGATAGAGCAGTTACCTAAGAAAACACCCGTAGGTTAGTGTTCTTTATTGGCGTATGCATTAATGATGGATATGTTTGTGAAGTTTATATGAATTCTGTAATTAGATGTTGAAGGCATTATCTATCATGTCAAAGATGCTGTTCGTGTTGAGTCTTTGTCAAAAATGAAGCGAGACGTATTAGTCTTTGACGGGTCGTTAAAGCGCGGAGAAACGGTAAGGTTGCTGAATGCGAGCAAAATTTCTTTCACGTGTGATGAATAAGGTCCACGTATTACCGACGTTGTTTCAATTTCAAGGTAACCGTTGCAGTATGGGAAGACGATTTGCATAAGTTTGACGAGTTAAATTTGAAGAGACGGTACTACAAAATTACCATTTTAGATGGTCTTGTCAGTGACTACTGCCAACAAAAAGGGATTACTACATCGAAAGGCAGTTCAATTCAGGTTTCGTAATGGATCATTTAAGAATCACCTTGGGGGATACATTTATTTTGTATCTTCACTTTCTTAATTTGTAGATTACTGTTGTGGAAGATCAAGTGGACCGTGATGTTGTTGAGAAATGGAGAACAGCATTAAAAAAGAAGAAACAAAAGGCAGATGGTGATCAAGATTCTGACAAGAGTTCTTCGAGTGGGTCTAAAAGTCCGCGCCTTAATTAGAAGTACTAATATGTGAAAGTCAATGTTTGCAGCTCAGATGTTGAGTTGTTTGCAAACTAAAAAAAAGATGTATTTTTTTAACACATCCCTTTTCAGCAAGCTCTGTGTGCTTTTGAAACTTCTATGACTTACGAGTATTTTCATGCACACGATGTTTGTGAGTTCGCCAAGATATAATCTGGAAATGACTGTTTT
This sequence comes from Ceriodaphnia dubia, assembly GCA_022539655.2. Classification (NCBI taxonomy): domain Eukaryota; kingdom Metazoa; phylum Arthropoda; class Branchiopoda; order Diplostraca; family Daphniidae; genus Ceriodaphnia; species Ceriodaphnia dubia. The sequence goes on along the minus strand of JAKUCG020000139.1, from coordinate 4,598,962 downwards.
TATGTATGCAATTGTCAAATAATTATTTAACCAAGTTTACGAATGGAATCTTTTTATTTTGGAACATGTTGCTTTTACAGTTTATTGGTTTGGAACTATGGGAAGTTTTATTTAATCTTAAATAGTCCACCCAGGCGAGTTTGGATGAAGCGGCATGAGGCGGAGATCGTCGCTTTTTCTAACCCTCGATAAACCGACGTACAGTCCACTGAAATCCAGATACGGTTGGCAGCTGCGTTTGTTTAAATCGAGGATGAGTTTTTTGCACGTCTGGCCCTGAATTTTGTGTAGAGTGACGGCGAATCCAAGCTCCACATTATGTGCTTTTGCGTAGACTGTACATTTACCAATATGTGGAACGAAAATGTCATAATCGATGGGGTGCTTGACGGGTTGTACTGGAATGATTAGATGTTCGCCAAGTTCCATTGACATGTCTTCTGTGCACAATGGAAGTTTTTCATTGACTTGAACAAAAAGATATTTTGGAGGATATTTTAATACAATATCTCCACTCCCGAAACATATGCGATCGGTTGTATGTTGAAAATCTTCGTTCGAATCCAGTTGAATGGAGTGATAGGTGACTGCGGTACCGTTCGCGAGTCCAATGCTCGGATTTATATTTTCAAGAAGATACCCTGGTGCTCCTTGCACAAAGTAACCCGTATATTGTGGGTAAGTATCGTAGATGTAATCGCGCTGATCGCTTGTGAAGTTAGATACACCTGCGCCTTTTCCTATGAGCGGATACTTCCACACAAAGCGCGGCTTCTGTTGACGGATGGACCATGCTCGAGATTGGAAATCGTTAATAAGATGTCGTTCCTTATTTCCTGTTACAACAATGGGCGCTGTAGCCCATTCAGGGTTTCGAATGATGTCGGCCTTGCTCCAAGTCTTTAATTTTTTTATCAGATTCATGGGAATGCGTGGTTGATTGACTCGTGGGTTGCGCATCTGGTTTAACATTGCTGTGTGTTCAGGGGTCGTCGGCCGCTCGCATCTGTTCGTCGAGTTCGATCATATCAAAACCACTGAATAATCGCGCTCCAGCCGATCGTGGTCCGTCAACGATGCCAGCCGAATCTAGATTGATGTTTTTTACTTGCTGCTTAATAACAGCCGACATGCTCGTTTCTTTAGGTTTAACAGGCGGCAATTGGAATGAATCTCCAAGTAGCAGGATGGACAAACCTCCGTAGGGCTCATCAATACCCATGATGTTTCGTAGCCGCCGCTCAATTTGCCGGTGCATGTGTGGACCGATGTATGACATCTCGTCTAGAATTACCATAACAAGTGTGTTGGATTTCAGTTTTGTTCGAAATTCTATCAGTTGCTCTCGCTGCAGCAGTTTGTAAAAAAGATTAATTTTTGCCCTGGGACTCATGCCGAGGTAATTATGGATCGTTCGCGCATTAGGCTGTGGGAGTGTCGAAGTGCCGATACCGGTCGGAGACATGCAAATGACGCTAAACCCCATGTTCTCCGCATCACGCACAATACAATGAGTTAAATAGGACTTGCCAGTGCCAGGACCACCATGGACGATAAGACGTAATGGTTTTTACGATCTAATACATCCTTTCTTTGCGAGACGTCGTGCTGAAAAATCTTGCTTACAAAGCTCAAAAATGCGTCGCTGAGTAGCATTAAGACGTTGTGGATCCGTGGACGCATCATTGGTTGATTGTTTCGTAAAATTTTTGTTTCAAGTTGTCCTAGCGCTTTTCCCTTTGTTGGGTAAATTTTCTTGTTGCCGTTGATCGTTGTTGATTTTCAGTTTTTGAAGAACCATTTGAGTTCTGGTACTGTCATTCCGACCGTCATGAAGTAGCTTTCGGGCGTTGTCAATAGAAGTGTGACTTCTATGAGATGTTGAAGGTACTGAATCGACTATAGTTGATAATGCCTATGGAAACATAAAATAATTGGAATGAGGAACGTCAAGTAATGGTACAAATTAGTAGTAAAGTAATAGATAATAACCTTTAATGTGTCCGTGTTGAACTGGTCATCGCGTGAATTCCTCGCTGTCGGTTGTTCGATGACGGCAGCGTCTTTTATCATTTGATCGATCGCTTCAACTGCTTCAGTATAAATTGGGTCCTGTGTTCCGTGTGTAGGATCATATTGTGCTTCCTCTTCTTGGGATGAGAAAGCCGATGTTCCATCAGGTTTTCCCCATTCGGTGGCTGCAACACATCGATACTGTTGAGCTGTAGTGCGGATGTCCGCGCTAACGCGCAGTCCATATGCTGCAGTTTCGATCCATCGTCGCCGAGCATTGCCAATACAGTTCGGTCCTTGGCTATCGGTACCTGATTCAAGCTGTCGCATGAAATCACACAAGTCGTTCCAGGTGACTGACCCTGGAAGTGTACCATTTGCATGTCTCCATGGACGGTACAGCGTTAAAATATAACGCGCGAAAGTTAGTGCCGTTCTTTTCCATTCGTCGGTAAGGTTCTCGTCTGGTTTGGCTGACATAATGGGTGGAATGCATCCGACGAGTACTGGTATTTTCGTCTTCGAATTGAGTCGTTGAATATGCGTTGTGTGAAGAGGATGGTCCGGTGAGAAAGGAAATGTTTTATTTGGCGGACGGCCTCGAGGCGTTCGTTCTTGACGTTCCTCGGTTGGCCCCGCAAGTAATGAACTGGTGGAGCGTTCATTCTCACTTGTTAAATTCGAATTTTGAAGATTTTCATTACTCGATTTCTTTTTTTCCATCGGTATGATCTGCACAAGCGCAGCATATTCATACAAGCTGAAATCGGCGAGATCTGGGCCTCTATGAGCGTAGTGCACATGTTGCATTACGGCGGTAGGTCCAGTAGTTCCTTTGTAGATAACTGCGGTATCGTGAGCAACTTCCTCATCGTGGTCATCAAGCTTCTCAAATGACTCCAGATCTGATATTTCAGTAGCGGTACTGTCGCCGTCGTCTTCGCTCGTGGTTTCATTTGGATCGTCTGAAATAGCAGCTTCGTCTGATTGAGTACAAGCGTTAAACTCGTCTTTGCCGTCAACCCTTGGACTTTTATCGTAACTGAAAGCGTATTCTATGGCTGCGTGGATATATACGCGTTGAAACGTATGGGAACACGTTTCAGCAGGCATCCCCATTATGGCTGCTGCTGCCATTTGTGCAGACACTTCTATGGAGCCACCTAGTTTGTTTACAACGCGGTTGAGGAAGTGCATCGCTGTTCGCTCTTCGGTACCAGAGTCGTCTGCCTTCGATTTGAATTTCTGTATATTTTCGCGCGCCTGCTAAAGTAAGCTCAAGCTCTGATTCAATTCAACGGGTGGTTTCGTAATATATTTTAATAAGTAACAGAGAGTTGCTTTTGATTGAGCCTCGCTGCCTAATGCACTAACGTTGTTGTTGCATCCTACCGCAGCAGTCAAAATTCGGTTATTTTCAACAACCATTCCGTTTCGATGTGTTAAAGTGCGAGATAACGCCTCACATTGGTCAGGCGTTAGTCGTTTTAGGCGATCTTTCGTTGCATTACTCAGATTCCTATAGAGAAAGCCCCATTTTTCCAGATTCGCTTGCGATTCTTCAATAGGAATTTCATTTTCCCTGTTTAAGTTAAATGATGGTCGCTCCAATTCCCAAACAATAAGACGGTCATCTTTTTCTCGAATGGGCTGCATTGATATATTACGATGGATTGTACATGACAAAGAAGGCGGTTCAGTTTGGTGCAGAATATCGTATTGTAAAGGACCGCTGTCATCTGCTCGATGTGGAATTAGTTGAACACATTCCGTTTGATTGACTGTTCTTTGTGGTCGTGCGAGACGACAATGAGTGTTCCCTAACCGTCCTTTGTAACAAGTTGGAGAATGCTCGTGGATATTGCATGCACGCACCGCTCGATGTACATCCACGTCGAATGCATCCTTCTCGTTGTTCGGATGATGACAGTGGAACAGAGCTGGACGGTCTACGGGTAATTTTTCGATTTTTTTGTCGAGAATGTCATTAACATGTGTCTCAAAACTTAACTTTGCAGATACCATCCTATCAAGTGCAGCAGCTAGTCTATTTGCTAAATAGGGTACTGAAGCGGATGTTTGCAATAGTTCTGGAGGTAAGCCTCCCCAAAAAACAACATGCATATGGAGTGATCCACGCGTCTGCTGTTCCATTGAGCCAAACGCAGCCAAAGGTGTTCCAAACAATCCTTGTTGTCGTTTAACAAGAGGAACAGTTCGATGGACATTTTCTTCTGGAGGAGTCCCCAAAAGTACGGTGTAAATGGCTTCAGTTAGGATTCGGAAAGTTTCCGCAGCGGCTATCGCATTGGATGCCAAAAATCCCTTGAGCGCACCGGAATCTATTTTAACGTCTCGAAATAGAGGATTTCTACCTCGGATTGCCTCCATTAAGCCGACACCGTTGGAAGGGAACTCAACGTTATCCATTGAAGGAATCGCAAGACGTAAGTTTAGAACCCCATTGATGTCATCGGGTGCAAAAGTAATGAAGAGACTGGGTAGATTGAAATGGTAGGTTAAGGCGTATAGATTTTTCATCGAGGCTTTTCTACTACTTATAGTGTAAGGAACACTGGCACCATGAGATTTGACGTGGGCCATTATTTGTTTTAGCAAGCAAGTCGCCTTTTTGGACTTTGGATTCTTAGACGCTTCCTTTATGTCGTCAACAAATTTGGGATCAGACACCCAGTTAGCGAATTTAGCGAAACTGTCTTTGTTGTTCTTTACGGTAGCAGCGATTGATCGAGACGCCGTGTGTCGTTGCATCTGATCGAATATGCAAAAAACTAAACGAGCGCAGGAGGCAAAACGGCTGTGGAATTGCAGCATTACGTGTCTTACGACAGATTTAGGGATAGAGCCGTGTGTTGGGAGTCCTGAACCGAATAGGAAAAGGAACGGAAACGTTGAGTATAATAGAGTATCGTTCTCACGGAATTCGTTAAACGGTATTTTTTCGGATGGGATATTAATTGGAGGCTGATGCGTTAGTTGATTCGTACCTAAATTACTGGTAATTGCATGCACTACCCTGTCATGTTGCTCTGGTTCATCATGATCCCGACAGTTTTTTTCCATTTTAAAATTGTTAATCCTAGGTTGCTGTTCTTCGCCGTCAAGTGATGTCAATAAACTTTGAAAAACCTGTTGTGCCGGTAAGTCTTCATCGGTAACGGGGATTTCCTCCCGGGTCAATAATACAGTTGGTAGTGCAAAAGCAGATGTCTCTTCGGCGGATGTCGCAATAGCTGGTGATACTCCTTGAGTATTGATACTTTCAGGCGCTTGTTCAATAAGGTCACCCTTTCCAATAATTTCTTCTATACGTATTGCGATTTCATTTTCGACTACGGTAGCCCGATTCAATATTTCTGCTGGCAAATTGTCTAGTCGCTGCCGCATTTCTTGGGAATCATCTATGTTAATGTCGTGATATAGTGGATTCACGTCCTTCAAAAACCTCAGCCAATTAAAAATGTTGTCTGCATTCACATGCAATTCCTGTATCTCCGAAATTCTAGATGGCACGAAAGCTTCGGCTTGAGGTTTAGATCCAATGAAAACCACACCTATAGTCTTGTGAAATTCTTCGAGTCTTGGGAAAACATCGCTAGCCTTTGATGTTTGCATACGGAGTCTTTCTGCGACCAAACGGGGTGCCTCTGGTTGAGGAAAAACGATGACGTGCCCCTTTTTCCCTGGTTGACGTTCAGACATTTGTAATCCGGGTAACTTAATGATGGCCACTAATAAGATGCCTTTTGCAATAACGCATTGTTCAACTAATGACAGCTCTGGTAGTCCCAAACGTCGATGATCACCGTAATCAATGCCAGCAGCGATAGAGTGTTTGGGGATAGTGTGCTCAGTTACACAGCTTGCATGACATTTATTACATAGGTTGACAGTTTCGACTAAAGCGTCGTTTTCAAGTTTTTGAATAACAAATTCCGGATGAAGATTGTACGTATGGTGATCAATAGATTCGTAATAGCTAAAGGCACGCCTGGATCTTGAAGGAATAGCTTCCAGATTCATTTTCTGGACAGGAGTCATACGAAGGGTCTGCAGTTCACGTAAATTTGTCTGATGAAAGACAGAGTCTCCCATCGCGAAAGTTCGTATTCCGCAACTGGCACAACTTAGAAGTAGGGCGTTCTTATCGAACAGTGCTTGGAACTTTTCGAATGCTTTCCCAATGTCAGTGTCTCTTGCCTCCCGATCTAATTTCGTCTTTCAGCAAGTCTATATTGTTCTTCACGTCAGGATCACTAATTATACTATCGTTACTTGCGATTTTTTGTACAAGCGCGGGAGACATTTGGAAGCGAGAGTGTCCACTGTTCAGTGCAAGGTTGCATAATGCAGCTGCTGGATCCCGTTCAAAAGCGGAAAACTGATCAAAAGATGAAGTAAATTCACAGAATTTCTGCCTGACACTAACTCGTGCTGAGTCTTTTTTAGGTTTTGACAATACGTGTTTAGGAGTACTACCTATTCCCGAAAGGTGTGCATGAGTTTTGTTAACGTGGCGATACATTGTCAGATTTTGTTGATTGGTAGGAATGGGCGAGGAAATGAGTTTATGATTTTTTTGGGGTGTACTGTTAACTAAGTTCGATGGCAAGCCACGTCGGTGTAACACATCACCCGATTGTTTGTCCCTGAGAGATTTAAATACGTAGTATTTAAAGCCGAAGGCTTACCCAGCCTTAAGGTAAAGAGAGAGATTTTAGAGATAAGAAGGGTAGCCAATGGCCAAGAGAGAGGGTAGAGTAGAGTTGACAGATAGAGATAGGGAGAATAGAGAGGAAAAGAAAAAAGAAAAAAAAAATTAGGCTCCGCCCCCTCCATGCGATCCAAAACATATTAACCGAGAGAGTCCCTAGGGAGTTACTAAAATTGGGGAGTCGATGGAATTCACGCAGACGCAACAGATCACGTTCAAATTAATCAAAAACATTGGTCTCCAAATTGTCTATGGCAAGGGGAAAGATCAGACCGATCCAAAGTGTATTAATAACATTTAATGACAAAAAACGGGTTTTCATCCTCTCGCAAACAGGACTTTCGAAATTTTTTTGACAACAGTTATCGGTCAAAATATATACAAGTAACGTGCTTTTTTCCACTCTATCGATTTCTATCAATTCGGGATCATGAAACGGTCGGAATAACACGTAAGGTCGTTTACAAGTGGTTTGTTGACGTTATTTGTCAGCCAAAACTCCATTCAGCTGTCAGACTTTCATACACTGTTGCCAATATTCACTATAATTCCATTCGCATAAAATAAATTCTTTTTCTCTACTATAATACAGAATATCGTTCACAGACACAAAATATAATCGTGAAAGAGCGGGAATAATCGTGAATCAGCGTTCAGATTTCGTGAAAAAATGTTTTTTTCTCAAAAATATTTCTCCTTTATAGAAAATCATTTCCCAAAACCAACGTGAATTCAACGTGAATTATCGTTCATATTTCGTGAATTTTCATTTTGTTACTCAAAAATTTAACTTATTTCAATTAAACCTATAAATAGTTATGTTAGCCATATTGAACGTAAATCTTAGGGAGTTTCGTTCAAATTTCATGAATATTTTTTCTTTTACTTAAAAAATTCAAAATTTTTCACATTTTAATATCAAGTTGAAAAATTAAAAAACAAACTAAAATACAATAAAATAAAATGAAATTGATGGATTTTGACAACTCTTATAAGGACTGAGACTTCAGCTTTGTCCCCAAATCTCGAAGGCGCCACGCAGGGGCTTTATCCGAAATGGATTTATCCCTGAGAGATTTGAAAATTCTTATTTTCAAAGCCGAAGGCTTACCGGCCCTTAACGGGAGAGATTTTGGACTGACAACTGAGAGAGAGTGATAGGGAGAAAGAGGAACGAGAGACGAAGAGAAAAGAAAAAAATATTAGGCCCCGCCCCCAGCGGTGATCCAAAACTATTTAACTAGAGGGGATTCCCAAGGGATTCCAATCGGGGGGCTAATGCGATTGATGGGGAAAACACTGGGAGATATTTTAATTATACCAAAAGTTTCGTCTCATCATCTAGTTTCATCTCTTTATTTATCTAGCTATTCAGATTCTTATTAGTTATAGAACATTGTAATTCAATGATTCCACCAATCAGCGAGCTGGATCCAGTTAAAAACCTGGTTTGGAAATGGTATACTTTAATCGCATCCAATCGGAAATGTAATTACATAAATGAACGCGTATTGATCTGGTCTATCAATTCACACCAATTTCAGTTCACGAAACCCAAAAAATAACATGTAAGGGCCAATTTCAGTTTGTTGTTGACAGTATTGAGAGGAAATGAAGGGACATGGGCACCGCCATTACAGCTGACTGCAGGATTGCCAGACTTGTTTTTGAAAAAACAGGTTCGCATAAAATAAATTGTTTTTCTTACTTGAAAACTTCGGAGACATGAAATTGAATCGGGAAAGTGCGTGAATTTTCGGGAATTATCGTTCAATATCGTGAAATTTTGAATTTATTATCAAAAAGTTTCCCTTTTCTTTTGAACTTCGAAAAAGGTCTTGTAAGTCAAAACGATCGTGACACTTCGTGAATTTTCGTTCAAATTTCGTGAATTTTTCATTTTTTACTAACAAATTTTCTTTTTTTATTTTAAACATAAAAATACTGCTTCCAAACCAAAATAAACGTGAATCATCGGGAATTTTCGTTCAAATTTCGTGAATTTAACTCAAAAATTCTACTTTTTTATAATAAATATAAAAATAAGAAAAAACACTAAAATGAAGCGAAATTGATGGATTTTGACAAAAACCCTAACGGATTCAGACTTCAGCTTTGTCCCCAAATCTCGAAGGCGCCACGGCAGAGGCTTTATCCCTGAGAGATTTGAAAATTCTTATTTTCAAAGCCGAAGGCTTACCGGCTCTTAACGGGAGAGATTTTGGCCTGAGAACTGAGAGAGAGTGATAGGGAGAAAGAGGAACGAGAGACGAAGAGAAAAGAAAAAAATATTAGGCCCCGCCCCCAGCGGCGATCCAAAACATATTAAGGGTGAGATTCCCTAGGGAGTTGAAAACGGTTGGCTAATGCGATTGATGGGGAAAACACTGGGAGATATTCTAATTATATCAAAAGATTCGTCTCATCATCTAGTTTCATCTCCTTGTTTGTGTAGCTATTCAGAAATGTATTACTTATAGAACAATGTAATTCAATGATCCACCAATCAGCGAGCTGGATCGAGTTAAAAACCTGGTTTGGAAATGGTATACTTTAATCGTATCGAACCGGAAATGTAATTATATCATTTAACGCGCATTGATCTGCTCTATCATTTCCGACCAATTTCAATTCACGAAACGCTAAAAATAACATGTTAGGGCTAATTATGATTTGCTGTTGACAGTTTTGAGAGGAAATGAAGGGACATGGGCACCGCCATTACAGCTGACTGCAGGGTTGCCAGACTTGTTTTTGAAAAAACAGGTTCGCATAAAATAAATTATTTTTCTTACAAAAAAATTCGGAGACATGAAAAGAAATCGGGAAAGTGCGTGAATTTTCGGGAATTATCGTTCAATATCGTGAAATTTTGAATTTATTATCAAAAAGTTTCCCTTTTCTTTTGAACTTCGAAAAAGTTCTTATAAGTCAAAATGATCGTAAAACTTCGTGAATTTTCGTTCAAAATTCGTGAATTTTCCATTTTTTACTAGAAAATTTTCTTTTTTATTTTAAACATAAAAATACTACTTCCAAACCAAAATAAACGTAAATCGTCGGAAATTTTCGTTCAGATTTCTTGAATTAAACTCAAAAATTCTACTTTTTTAGATTAAATATAAAAATAAGAAAATACACTAAAATTAAGCAAAATTGTTGGATTTTGACAAAAACCCTAACGGATTCAGACTTCAGCTTTGTCCCCAAATCTCGAAGGCGCCACGGCAGAGGCTTTATCCCTGAGAGATTTGAAAATTCTTATTTTCAAAGCCGAAGGCTTACCCCCGGTTAACGGGAGAGATTTTTTTAGAATTTTTTCAGATTAAAAAATTCACCGAACCGAGCGAAAACTATTTAACCTGAGAGATCCCAGGGGAATTAAAGTGAACTTGTAAATGGCTGATCACGCCGTTCATCGTGAATTAATTATTTTCACGGGGTTGATGAACCCCAACAGTCCTACATGGAATAGGCTGGCCGGAATTTTTTTTTATTACTTCTCGATTAATTACAGGTAATCAAAATTACACCTGTTCCATTCACATATGAAAGCCTAGGGTCTAGACTAAAAAGTTGTTTTCAATGATATGACGTCTGTATAAACTTCGATGGGTCGTGCGTGAGCGTGAATCATCGTGAATAATCGTTCAGATTTCGTGAATTTTTCCTTTTTTACTCAAAAAATTGTCTTCTTTCTTCCGAACATAAAAATAACATATGAGAGTGCAGGAAGTAACGTGAATCATCGGTAATCTTCGTTCAGATTTCGTGATAAATTTCTTTGTGACTGAATTTTCTTAAACACTTATGAGATCATTCTAAAAACACCTTGAGATTGCGGAAAGTAACGTGAATCATCGGGAATCTTCGTTCAGATTTCGTGATAAATTTCTTTTTTCTCAATTTTCTCCTACACTCAAAAGATCATAGTAAAAAACACCTGAGAGTGCGGGTACTGACGTGAATAATCGGGAATATTCGTTCAAAAATCGTGATAAATTTCTTTTTTACTGAATTTTCTTCTACACTTATAAGGTCATTATAAAAACACCTACAGACTGCGAATTGTAGCGTGCATCATCGGAAATGTTCGTTCAGATTTCGTGATAAATTTAATTTATCTCAATTTTCTTCTACACTCATAAGATCATACTAAAAACACCTACAGACTTTGGGTAGTGACGTTCTTCATCGGGAATATTCGTTCAAAAATCGTGATAAATTTCTTTTTTACTCAATTTTCTTCGACACTCATAACATCATACTAAAAACACCTTGTGACTGCGAAAAGTGACGTGAATCCTCGGGAATTCAAGTTCATATTTTGTGATATTTATCTTTTTTACTCAAAATTTTTTCTTCTTTCATTAAAACTTTCTTAAAAATGCATTTCTCACACAAAATGAATCTGGAAATTAACCTTCAGGTTTCGTGAATCTTTCCTTTTTTACTCAAAATTAAACAGGGGAGCGAGGGGGTGGCCGGTGGTCGGCGAAGCCGGACACCGGTCGCCCCACGAGCGATTGACATTTGTCCCATAATTCACTTTTCCTTCTTTTAGAATTGACATTTGTCCCACAAATCTCGAAGGCGCCACCCAGTGGCTTGATCCCTGAGAGATTTGAAAATTCTTATTTTCAAAGCCGAAGGCTTACCGGCCCTTATCGGGAGATATTTTTGACAGACCCGATTGGTAGAAAGTAAGAGCAGAGTGAGAGGATGCGAAATATAGAATAAAAAAATTAGGCCCCGCCCCCAGCGGCGATCCAAAACATATCCCTGAGAGATTTGAAAATTCTTATTTTCAAAGCCGAAGGCTTACCGGCCCTTAACGGGAGAGATTTTGGCTTGACAACTGAGAGAGTGAGATAGGAAGAAAGAGGAGAGTGAGACGAACAGAATGAAAAAAAAAAAAAAAAAAAAAAAAAAAATAGGCCCCGCCCCCAGCGGCGATCCAAAACATATTAAGGGTGAGATTCCCTAGGGATTTGAATCGGGGGGCTAATGGCTGATCACGCCGTTGATCGTGAATTAATAATTTTAACGGTTTTGAAGAACCAATAAAGTTTCTCGTGCAGTAGGCTGGCCGGATTTTTTTTTTATTCCACTACGATTAATTACAGGTAATCAAAATAACACCTGCCGATCCACATATGAAAGCCTAGGGTATAGACTAAAAAGTCGTTTTGAATGATTCGACATCCGTATTAACTTCAATGAGTCGTGAGTGAGCGTGAATCTTTGTGAATCTTCGTTTTATCGTTCGTCTTTTCTTACTAAAAAAATTTCTTTTTTCTTATGAACCTATAAAATATTATTCTAAGCCAAATTTGACGTAAATTTTCAGGCATTTTCGTTCAAAAATCTTAAAATATTTCTTAATATTTTCAAAAATTTTCCTTTGTCAATAACAATAGAAAACTTGGAAAAAAATAGAATTATACAGAATTGATGGATTTTTACAACACTCGAAGGGATTCAGACTTCAGCTTTGTCCCCAAATCTCGAAGGCGCCACCGCAGGGGCTTTATTAAGGGTGAGATTCCCTAGGGAGTTGAAATCGGGGGGCTAATGCGATTGATGGGGAAAGCACCCATAGATATTCTAATTACATCAATAGATTCGTCTCATCATCTAGTTTGGCAGCGTGAATTTTCGTGAATTTTCGTTCATATTTCGTGAAATTTTTCTTTTTTACTCAAAAATTTTCTCTTTTCTTTTAAACATAAAAATACTTCTTCGAAACAAAAAATTAATGGGAATCTTCGGGAATTTTCGTTCATATTTCGTGAATTTTTCTTTTCTTACTCAAACACTTTCTTTTTTCTTATGAACCTTTAAATTAATACTCTTAGCCAAATTCAACGTAAATCTTGGAGGAATTTTTCTATAAAATATTGAAATATTTCTTGTAAATTTTACTTTCTCAATAAAAAATATTAAACCTACAAAATACGCTGAAATTATACAAAATTGATGGATTTTGACACAACCTTAAAGGATGCAGACTTCAGCTTTGTCCCCAAATCTCGAAGGCGCCACGGCAGAGGCTTTATTAAGGGTGAGATTCCCTAGGGAGTTGAAATCGGGGGGCTAATGCGATTGATGGGGAAAGCACCCATAGATATTCTAATTACATCAATAGATTCGTCTTATCATCTAGTTTGGCAGCGTGAATTTTCGTGAATTTTCGTTCATATTTCGTGAAATTTTCCTTTTTTACTCAAAAATTTTCTCTTTTCTTTTCAACATTAAAATACTTCTTCGAATTCAAAAATGAACGGGAATCTTCGGGAATTTTCGTTCATATTTCGTGAATTTTTCTTTTATTACTAAAAAAACTTTCTTTTTTCTTATGAACCTTTAAATTACTACTCTTAGCCAAGTTCAACGTAAATCTTAGGGAATTTTTCTAAAAAATATTGAAATATTTCTTGTAAATTTTCCCTTCTCAATAAAAAAATGTAAAACCTAGAAAATACGCTGAAATTATACAAAATTGATGGATTTTGACACAACCTTAAAGGATTCAGACTTCAGCTTTGTCCCCAAATCTCGAAGGCACCCCCCTTGGGGTTTTATCCCTGAGAGATTTAAATACGTAGTATTTAAAGCCGAAGGCTTACCCAGCCTTAAGGTTAAGAGAGAGATTTTAGAGATATGAAGGGTAGCCAATGGCCAAGAGAGAGGGTAGAGTAGAGTTGACAGATAGAGATAGGGAGAATAGAGAGGAAAAGAAAAAAGAAAAAAAAAATTAGGCTCCGCCCCCTCCATGCGATCCAAAACGTATTAACCGAGAGAGTCCCTAGGGAGTTACTAAAGTTGGGGAGTCGATGGAATTCACGCAGACGCAACAGATCACGTTGAAATTAATCAAAAACATTGGTCTCCAAATTGTTTATGGCAAGGGGAAAGATCAGACGGATCCAAAGTGTATTAATAACATTTAATGACAAAAAACGGGTTTTCATCCTCTCGCAAACATGACTTTCAAAATTTTTTTGACAACAGTTATCGGTCAAAATATACAAAAGTAACGTGCTTTTTTCCCTCTATCGATTTCTATCCATTTGGGATCATGAAACGGTCGGAATAACACGTAAGGTCATTTATAAGTGGTTTGTTGACGTTATTTGTCAGCAAAAACTCCATTCAGCTGTCAGACTTTCATACACTGTTGCCATTATTCACTATCATTCCATTCGCAGAAAAAATATTCTTTTTCTCTACTACAATACAGAATATCGTTCACAGACACAAAATATTATCGTGAACGAGCGGGAATAATCGTGAATAAGCGTTCAAATTTCGTGAAAAAAAGTTTTTTTCTCAAAAATGTTTCTCCTTAATAGAAAATCATAAACCAAAAACCAACGTGAATTCTTCGTGAATTATCGTTTATATTTCGTGAATTTTAATTTTTTTACTCAAAAAATTAACTTTTTCAATTGAACCTAAAAATAGTTCTTCTACCAATATTGAACGTAAATCTTCGGGAAATTTCGTTCAAATTTCGTGAATATTTTCTATTTTACTAAAAATATTCACAATTTTCCAATTTAAATATCACGGTGAAAAATAAAAAATAAACAAAAATAAAAGGAAACGAAATTGGTGGATTTTGACAGCTTCTTTAAAGATTGAGACTTCAGCTTTGTCCCCAAATCTCGAAGGCGCCACGCAGGGGCTTTATCCCTGAGAGATTTAAATACGTAGTATTTAAAGCCGAAGGCTTACCCAGCCTTAAGGTTAAGAGAGAGATTTTCCCTGAGAGATTTAAATACGTAGTATTTAAAGCCGAAGGCTTACCCAGCCTTAAGGTTAAGAGAGAGATTTTAGAGATATGAAGGGTAGCCAATGGCCAAGAGAGAGGGTAGAGTAGAGTTGACAGATAGAGATAGGGAGAATAGAGAGGAAAAGAAAAAAGAAAAAAAAAAATTAGGCTCCGCCCCCTCCATGCGATCCAAAACGTATTAACCGAGAGAGTCCCTAGGGAGTTACTAAAGTTGGGGAGTCGATGGAATTCACGCAGACGCAACAGATCACGTTGAAATTAATCAAAAACATTGGTCTCCAAATTGTTTATGGCAAGGGGAAAGATCAGACGGATCCAAAGTGTATTAATAACATTTAATGACAAAAAACGGGGTTTCATCCTCTCGCAAACATGACTTTCAAAATTTTTTTGACAACAGTTATCGGTCAAAATATACAAAAGTAACGTGCTTTTTTCCCTCTATCGATTTCTATCCATTTGGGATCATGAAACGGTCGGAATAACACGTAAGGTCATTTATAAGTGGTTTGTTGACGTTATTTGTCAGCAAAAACTCCATTCAGCTGTCAGACTTTCATACACTGTTGCCATTATTCACTATCATTCCATTCGCAGAAAAAATATTCTTTTTCTCTACTACAATACAGAATATCGTTCACAGACACCAAATATTATCGTGAACGAGCGGGAATAATCGTGAATAAGCGTTCAAATTTCGTGAAAAAAAGTTTTTTTCTCAAAAATGTTTCTCCTTAATAGAAAATCATAAACCAAAAACCAACGTGAATTCTTCGTGAATTATCGTTTATATTTCGTGAATTACACTGTTGCCATTATTCACTATCATTCCATTCGCAGAAAAAATATTCTTTTTCTCTACTACAATACAGAATATCGTTCACAGACACCAAATATTATCGTGAACGAGCGGGAATAATCGTGAATAAGCGTTCAAATTTCGTGAAAAAAAGTTTTTTTCTCAAAAATGTTTCTCCTTAATAGAAAATCATAAACCAAAAACCAACGTGAATTCTTCGTGAATTATCGTTTATATTTCGTGAATTTTAATTTTTTTACTCAAAAAATTAACTTTTTTCAATTGAACCTAAAAATAGTTCTGCTACCAATATTGAACGTAAATCTTCGGGAAATTTCGTTCAAATTTCGTGAATATTTTCTGTTTTACTAAAAATATTCACAATTTTCCAATTTAAATATCACGGTGAAAAATAAAAAATAAACAAAAATAAAAGGAAACGAAATTGGTGGATTTTGACAGCTAAATAACGAGTGAGACTTCAGCTTTGTCCCAAAATCTCGAAGGCGCCACGCAGGGGCTTTATCCCTGAGAGATTTGAAAATTCTTATTTTCAAAGCCGAAGGCTTACCGGCCCTTAACGGGAGAGATTTTGGCCTGAGAACTGAGAGAGAGTGATAGGGAGAAAGAGGAACGAGAGACGAAGAGAAAAGAAAAAAATATTAGGCCCCACCCCCAGCGGCGATCCAAAACATATCCCTGAGAGATTTAAATACGTAGTATTTAAAGCCGAAGGCTTACCCAGCCTTAAGGTTAAGAGAGAGATTTTAGAGATAAGAAGGGTAGCCAATGGCCAAGAGAGAGGGTAGACTAGAGTTGACAGATAGAGATAGGGAGAATAGAGAGGAAAAGAAAAAAGAAAAAAAAAATTAGGCTCCGCCCCCTCCATGCGATCCAAAACATATTAACGTGTAGAATCCCTAGGGATTCCAGAATTGGGGAGTAAATAGGTAGTTCGGGGAAGCCGTTTCAATTGATTCTAATTATAGAATAATGTAGATGAATTACTGAACTAGTCAACGAATAGCATGATGCGAATGTTTTGATCAACATTACTGGTATAAAAATGCAATTCTAATTTCCACCAATCAGCTGTTCGCGTTCGGCCACACACCTGGTTTGGAAATTAGGCATATAAATCGCGTCGCATACGGTTTCTAATGATCAGAATCGTGCTCATTTTTATGACCTTTCGTTTTCTACCATTTGTTTCTCGGGAAACGTCCGTAAGAAGTTACAATGAGAATCTGAAGTTCTTTGTTTACCTTTTTTCCAAAACAACGGACAGCGCCCTCTCTGTTTTCAGATGAAGCCTGGGGTATGCTACTGAAAACTGACACCTTTACATGGGTTGACAATGCTCGATGAAATGACGTCGTACCCCGGTACAAAGTAATGACAAAGACGCGTCTCTTCCACCGCTATCTTTAGCATGTCATTTGGCAATGACCAGTTCCGAGAATCATCTGTTACGTGTAAATCAAAACTTGTTGACGCTTTTCAATAGCCGCCATCAGCTGTTCCATTGACATCTAAGCCTGGCTCAAGCCTACCCATACCCTGGCAAGCATGGCCAAGCCTGGCCTGACCTACCAAAGCCAAGCCCAAACATTCGTATTTCGCAGAAACCGACCGCGTCATAATGCAAGGTTGACAGTTTTCGAAAAACACTTCCCTCGCATCCGAAAATATTATTTTTCGTGCAGATTCTTATCTAGAATACAACAGTGATTAGCAAACAAATTATCAGACAGGTAAACAGGGTTGCCATTTTCGAAAAATTTGTTTCGCTTCAAATAAATTATTTTTAATTTACTATAATTCATTAGAATACGAAGGTGATCCTTCTTGAAAAAATCAAACCGGAAAACAGGGTTGCCATTTTCTGAAAAGTAATTTTACGCAAAAAAATCTATTTTTCTTGACTATAATTCTACGGAGTGTGAAAATGATACTTCATTTAAAAATGGAACAGGAAAACAGGGTTGCCATATTTTGAAAAATTTGTTTTACACAAAATAAATTATTTTTTATTTACTATAATTCATTAGAATACGAAAGTGATCCTTCTTGCAAAAATCAATCCGAAAAACAGGGTTGCCATTTCCGAAAAAGTAATTTCACGCAAAATAATTCATTTTTCTTGCCTAGAATTACATGGAATGCGAGAGTGATCCTTCATGAAATAATTAAAAAGGAAAACGGGGTTGCTATTTTCCGAAAAAATTGTTTCGCACAGAATTAATTTGTTTTCATGATTAGATGTCCATATGAACTTCAATGGCTCGTGCATGAGCGGGAATATTCGTGAATACTCGTTCAAATTTAGTGAATTTTTCCTTTTTTACTCAAAAATTATTTTCCAAAAGAGAATGAAACAAATCGGGAATAAACTAAAATGACACAAAACGGAACGGATTTTGAATAAACTGTTGGAAGATTTAAAATAACAGTTTTCCCCGAAATCTCGAAGGCGCCACGCAGGGGCTTTATTAAGGGTGAGATTCCCTAGGGATTTGAATCGGGGAGTCTATGGCTGATCACGCCGTTGATCGTGAATAATTAATTTATAGATTTTTGATGAACCAATAAAATTATCCGTCAAATAGGCTGGCCGGATTTTTTTTTTATTACGACTACATTAATTACAGGTAATCAACATTACACCTGACCGATCCACATATGAAAGCCTAGGGTCTAGACTAAAAAGTCCTTTTGAATGATTCGACATCCATATAAACTTCAATAAGTCGTGAGTGAGCGTGAATCTTCGTGAATAATCGTTCAAATTTCGTGAATTTTCCTATTTTTACTCAAAAAATTTCTTCTTTCTTTTGAACATAAAAAACATTTGTTTGAAACCAATATGAACGTAAATCTTCGGGAATTTTCGTTCAAATTTCGTGAATTTTTCTTTTCTTACATAAAAACTTTCCTTTTCTTTATGAACCTTTAAATTATTACTCTTAGCAAAATTCAACATAATTCATCGGGAATTTTTGTTCAAAAATTCAGGAAATATTTCTTAATATTATGAAAAATATCCCTACTCACTAACAAATAGAAAACTTGGAAAACACACTAAAATCATTTTTAAAAAATATGGATTTTGACAAAACCATAAAGGATTCAGACTTCAACTTTGTCCCCAAATCTCGAAGGCGCCACCGCAGGGGCTTTATCCCTGAGAGATTTGAAAATTCTTATTTTCAAAGCCGAAGGCTTACCCCCGGTTAACCAGAGAGATTTTTTCAGGTTAAAAAAATCACCGAACCGAGCGAAAACTATTTAACTAGAGAGATCCCAGGGGATTTGAGCGAAGCTTGTGATTGGTTGAAACGGGGCGGAGGTTGCGGTTCACAGTTTTGATCGTGAATTCACGACCTGACTTCTTTGCACGCACAATAAAATTCTACATCGCTTAGGGGGGTTTATATTCAAATCCGATTAATTACAGGTACGCTGAATTGCACCTGGCCGAATCAGGTGTGTCTCGGGGCCAGGCTATGTCTTCGTGAATACTGGTTTTACTTACGAGAAAACTTTATTGACGCGTGAGGTAGCGTGAATTATCGGGAATTATCGTTCAAAATCGTGATACATTTCTTTTTTTCTCAATTTTTTTTCTACACTCTTAAGATCATACTAAAAAACACATCCAGACTGCGAGTAGTGACGTGAATCTTCGGGAATGTTCGTTCAAAAATCGTGATAAATTTCTTTTTAACTGAATTTTCTTCTACACTTATGAGATCATAATAAAAACACCTTGAGACTGCGGAAAGTAACGTGAATCATCGGGAATATTCGTTCAAAAATCGTGATAAATTTCTTTTTGACTGAATTTTCTTCTACACTTATGAGATCATAATAAAAACACCTTGAGACTGCGGAAAGTAACGTGAATCATCGGGAATATTCGTTCAAAAATCGTGATAAATTTCTTTTTTTCTGAATTTTCTTCTACACTTATGAGATCATAATAAAAACACCTTGAGACTGCGGAAAGTAACGTGAATCATCGGGAATATTCGTTCAAAAATCGTGATAAATTTCTTTTTTACTGAATTTTCTTCTACACTTATGAGATCATAATAAAAACACCTTGAGACTGCGGAAAGTAACGTGAATCATCGGGAATATTCGTTCAAAAATCGTGATAAATTTTTTTTTTACTGAATTTTCTTCTACACTTATGAGATCATAATAAAAACACCTTGAGACTGCGGAAAGTAACGTGAATCATCGGGAATATTCGTTCAAAAATCGTGATAAATTTCTTTTTTACTGAATTTTCTTCTACACTTATGAGATCATAATAAAAACACCTTGAGACTGCGGAAAGTAACGTGAATCATCGGGAATATTCGTTCAAAAATCGTGATAAATTTCTTTTTTACTGAATTTTCTTCTACACTTATGATATCATAATAAAAACACATTGACAATGCGGAAAGTGACATGAATCATCGGGAATGTTCGTTCACATTTCGGGACAAATTTCGTTTTTACTTAATTTTCTTCTACATTCAGAAGATCATATTTAAAACACCCTATGACTGCGGGAAGTGACATGAATCTCCGGGAATGTTCGTTCAAAAATCGTGATAAATTTCTTTTTTACTCAATTTTCTTCGACACTCATAACATCATACTAAAAACACCTTGTGACTGCGAAAAGTGACGTGAATCCTCGAGAATTCAAATTCATATTTCTTGCTATTTATCTTTTTTACTCAAAATTTTTTCTTCTTTCATTAAAACTTTCTTAAAAATGCATTTCTCTCACTAAAAATAAATCTGGAAATTAACCTAAAGATTTCGTGAATCTTTCCTTTTTTACTCAAAATTAAACAGGGGAGCGAGGGGGTGGCCGGTGGACGGCGAAGCCGGCCACCGTTCGCCCCACGAGCGATTGACATTTGAAACATAATTCAGTTTTCCTTCTTTTAGAATTGACATTTGTCCCACAAATCTCGAAGGCGCCACCCAGTGGCTTAATCCCTGAGAGATTTGAAAATTCTTATTTTCAAAGCCGAAGGCTTACCCCGGTTTTTAGAATTTTTTCAGGTTAAAAAAATCACCGAACCGAGCGAAAACTATTTAACTAGAGAGATCCCAGGGGATTTGAGCGAAGCTTGTGATTGATTGAACTGGGGCGGAGGTTGCGGGTCACAGTTTTGATCGTGAATTCACGACCTGACTTCTTTGCACGCACAATAAAATTCTACATCGCTTAGGGGGGTTTATATTCAAATCCGATTAATTACAGGTACGCTGAATTGCACCTGGCCGAATCAGGTGTGTCTCGGGGCCAGGCTATGTCTTCGTGAATACTGGTTTTACATACGAGAAAACTTTATTGACGCGTGAGGTAGCGTGAATTATCGGGAATTATCGTTCAAATATCGTGATAAATTTCTTTTTTTCTCAATTTTTTTCTACACTCATAAGATCATACTAAAAAACATCTCCAGACTGCGAGTAGTGACGTGAATCTTCGGGAATGTTCGTTCAAAAATCGTGATAAATTTCTTTTTGACTGAATTTTCTTCTACACTTATGAGATCATAAGAAAAACACCTTGAGATTGCGGAAAGTAACGTGAATCATCGGGAATATTCGTTCAGATTTCGTGATAAATTTCTTTTAATCTCAATTTTTTTCTACACTCAGAAGATAATACTTAATACACCTACACACTGCGGAATATGACGTGAATCATCGGGAATGTTCGTTCAGATTTCGTGAATTTTCCATTTTTACTCAAAAATTTTCCTTTTTCTTTCAAACATGAAGGTAACATGAGAGTGTGGGAAATGACGTGAATCATCAAGAATGTTCGTTCAGATTTCGTGATAAATTTCTTTTTTACTCTTTTTTCTTCTACACTCAGAAAACAATACTAGTAAACATTCTGAGAATGCGAAAAGTGACGTGAATCCTTGGGAATTCTCGTTCACATTTCGTGATAATTAACTTTGTTACTCAAAATTTTTTCTTCGTTCTTCAAAACATGAAAATACTTTTTTCACACAAAATGAATCTGAATATTTGGGAATTAACGTTAGGATTTCGTGAATATTTCCTTTTTTTTTCAAAATTAAGCAGGTGAGCGAGGGGGGTGGCCGGTGGGCGGCGAAGCCGGCCACCGGACGGCCCACGAGCGATTGACATTTGTCCAGGAAATTCACTTTTCCTTCTTTTAGAATTGACATTTGTCCCACAAATCTCGAAGGCGCCACCCAGTGGCTTTATCCCTGAGAGATTTGAAAATTCTTATTTTCAAAGCCGAAGGCTTACCCCCGGTTAACGAGAGAGATTTTTTTCAGAATTTTTTCAGGTTAAAAATTTCACCGAACCGAGCGGAAACTATTTAACCTGAGAGATCCCAGGGGAATTAAAGTCAACTTGTTACTAACTGATCACGCCGTTCATCGTGAATTATTTATTTTCACGCGGTTGATGAACCCAAAATGTCCTACATGGAATAGGCTGGCCGGAATTTTTTTTAATTCCTTCTCGATTAATTACAGGTAATCAAAATTACACCTGTTCCATCCACATATGAAAGCCTAGGGTCTCGACTAAAAAGTTGTTTTCAATGATTTGACGTCCATAAAAACGTCGATGGGTCGTGAGTGAGCGTGAATCTTCGTGAATAATCGTTCATATTTCGTGAATTATTCCTTTTTTACCCAAAAAAATTGTCTTCTTTCTTCCGAACATAAAAATAACATATGAGAGTGCAGGAAGTAACGTGAATCATCGGGAAACTTCGTTCAGATTTCGTGATAAATTTCTTTTTTACTCAATTTTCTTCTACACTTATGAGATCATACTAAAAACACCTTGAGACTGCGGGAAGTATCGTGAATCGTCGGGAATTTTCGTTCAGATTTCGTGATAAATTTCTTTTTTCTCAATTTTCTTCTTCACTCAGAAGATAATACTTAAAACATCTACACACTGCGGAAAGTGACGTGAATCATCGGGAATGTTCGTTCACATTTCGGGAAAAATTTCTTTTTTACTACATTTTCTCCTTAATTCAGAAAATAATACTAAAAATTATCTTGAAGCTGTTAAAAGTGACGTGAATCATCGGGAATGTTCGTTCACATTTCGTGATAAATTCCTTTTTACTAAATTTTCTTTTACACTTAAATGATCACACTAATAAGCACTTTGACACTGCGGGAAGTAACGTGAGTCATCTGGAATGTTTGTTCAATTTGTGATTAATTTCTTTTTTTCAATTTTTTTTCTATACTTAGGAAATAATACTAAAAACCACCGTGAGACTGCGGGGTAGTGACGTGAATTATCGGGAATGTTCGTTCAGATTTCTTGATAAATTTCCTTTTTACTCAATTTTCTTCTACACTCAAAGGATAATACTAGAAAACATCTTGAGACTGCGAAAAGTGACTTGAATTATCGGGAATGATGCGTCAAATTATTTACCTTCATGACAGAGAATCATTGACAGGGGAGCGAGGGCGCGGCCGTTGGCCGGCTTCGCCGCCCACCGGACGGCCCACGAGCTCCGTGAACATAAACTTAAAACTAAAGGCGTGGCCAGATTTTTCTTTACTTTGACAATTCTCAGTTTTTCTTCTTTTAGAATTGACATTTGTCCCACAAATCTCGAAGGCGCCACCCAGTGGCTTAATCCCTGAGAGATTTAAATACGTAGTATTTAAAGCCGAAGGCTTACCCAGCCTTAAGGTTAAGAGAGAGATTTAAGACATTAGAAGGGTAACGGATGGCCAAGAGAGAGGGTAGAGTAGAGTGTAGAGATAGAGATAGAAAGAATAGAGAGTAAAAGAAAAAAAAATTAGGCTCCGCCCCCTCCATGCGATCCAAAACATATTAACCGAGAGAGTCTCTAGGGATTCCACAATCGGGGGGTCGATAGGTAGTTCGCAGAAGTAACCGATCACGTTCATAATTGTCATAAACCTTCGTGAATTGATCCTACATGGCATAGTCACCTCTTATTTTGATTCAAAACGATATTTCTGGTATAATTATCAAATTCAAAGTTCCACCAATCAGCTGTTCGCATTCGGCCACACACCTGATTTGAAAACTGGTTACCAAAATCATATCGCATCCGGTTTCTAATGATTGGAATCGACGCCCATTTTCCTGACCTTCCTTTTTCTACAAATTGTTTCACGGGAAACATCCGAAATAAAATACTAGGAAAATCTCAAGTTCTTTGTTTACCTTTTCTTTCTTGACAACGGTCAGCGCCCCCTTTACTCAAATATGTTTGACAGGCTTTGGTTCTAAAAACTTACACTTTACATGGGTTGACAATGCTCGATGAAATGACGTCGTACCCCGGTACCAAGTAATGACAAAGACGCGTCTCTTCCACCGCTATCTTTCACACGTCATTTGGCGATGACCAGTTCCGAGAATCATATGTTACGTGTAAATCAAAACTTGTTGACGCTTTTCAATGGCCGCCATCAGCTGTTCCATTGACATCTAAGCCTGGCTCAAGCCTACCCATACCCTGGCAAGCCTGGCCAAGCCTGGCCTGACCTACCTCAGCCAAGCCAGAACATTTGTATTTCGCAGAAACCGACCGCGTCATCATGCAAAGTTGCGAGTTTTCGAAAAACATTTCCCTCGCATCCGAAAATATTACTTTTCGTGCAGATTCTTATCTGGAATACAACAGTGATTAGCAAAAAAATAATCGGACAGGTAAACAGGGTTGCCATTTTCGAAACAATTTGTTTCGCTTCAAATAAATTATTTTTAATTTACTATAATTCATTAGAATACGAAGGTGATCCTTCTTGAAAAAATCAAACCGGAAAACAGGGTTGCCATTTTCTGAAAAGTAATTTCATGCAAAATAATTTATTTTTCTTGACTATAATTCTACGGAGTGTGAAAATGATCATTAATTTAAAAATTGAACAGGAAAACAGGGTTGCCATTTTTTGTTAATTGGTAAAATACAAAATAAATAATTTTTTATTTACTATAATTCATTAGAATACGAAGCTGATCCTTCTTGCAAAAATCAAACCGGAAAACAGGGTTGCCATTTTCTTAAAAGTAATTTCACGCCAAATAATTCATTTTTCTTCACTATAATTCTACGGAGTGTGAAAATGATCCTGCTTCAAATAATTAAAAAGGAAAGCAGGGTTGCCATTTTCGGAATAAATAGTTACGCACAGAATTAATTAATTTTCATGAATAGACGTCCATATGATCTTCAATGGTCGTGCTAGAGCGGGAATATTCGTGAATATTCGTTCAAATTTCGTGAATTTTCCCTTTTTTACTCAAAAAATTTCTTTTTTCCATTTCAACACAAAAATTCTATCTCTGACCAAAAATTAACGTGAATCTTCGGGAATTTTCGTTCAAATTTCGTGAATTTCCCAATATTTACTCAAACATTTACCTTTATCTTTCGACCACAAAAATACTTCTTCAAGCCAAAATAAACGTGAATCTAAGTGATTTATCGTTGATCTTCGTGAAATATCGTTCGTATAAAGTGAATTTTTTGCTTTTTCACTTAAAAATTAAATACTTCCTTAACAACATAAAAAAATACCTATTAGCCAAAATAAACTTGAATCTTCGGGAATATTCGTTCACGAATTTAATGAATTTCATCTTTTTACTCAAAAATTTTTCTACTCCGTTAGAAAATGAAACAAATCGGGAATAAAATAAAATGACACAAAACGGAACAGATTTTAAATAAACTGTTGGAAGATTTAGAATAACAATTTTCCCCGAAATCTCGAAGGCGCCACGCAGGGGCTTTATCCCTGAGAGATTTGACAAGAACGATGGAAAGCGGGATTTATCCCTGAGAGATTTGAAAATTCTTATTTTCAAAGCCGAAGGCTTACCGGCCCTTAACGGGAGAGATTTTGGCCTGAGAACTGAGAGAGAGTGATAGGGAGAAAGAGGAACGAGAGACGAAGAGAAAAGAAAAAAAAATTAGGCCCCGCCCCCAGCGGCGATCCAAAACATATTAAGGGTGAGAGAGATTTGAAAATTCTTATTTTCAAAGCCGAAGGCTTACCGGCCCTTAACGGGAGAGATTTTGACCTGAGAACTGAGAGAGAGTGATAGGGAGAAAGAGGAGAGTGAGACGAAAAGAATAAAAAAAAAAAAAAATTAGGCCCCGCCCCCAGCGGCGATCCAAAACATATTAAGGGTGAGATTCCCTGGGGATTTGAATTGGGGAGTCTATAGGTGGTCACGCCGTGCATCGTGAATCATTTATTTTGATCACGATGATGAACAATGAAAATAAACTGGAGAAATAGATTCATAGAATTTTGAAATTTTACCTTTAGATTAATTACAGGTATGCTAGGTTACACCTGCCCCATTCACATATGAAAGCCTAGGGTATCGAAAAAAAGTCCTTTTGAGTGATTTGACATCCATATAAACTTCAATGAGTCGTGAGTGAGCGTGAATCTTCGTGAATTTTCACATTTTTACTCAAAAATTTTCTTCTTTCTTTTGAACATAAAAATATTTGTTACACGTCAAAATGAACGAGAATCTTCGGGAAAATTCGTTCAAATTTCGTGATTTTTTCTTTGCTTACTCAAAAAATTTCTTTACTCTAACCCAAAAATAATCTAAATCTTCTTGAAGTTTGGTTCAAAAATCGTGAAATATTTATTAATTGTTCAAAAATGTCTCCTTTTCAATACAAAATATAATAATATGAAAACCAACTAGAACTTAACGAAAGTGATGAATTTTGACAATAAAATTTTGGATTCAGACTTCAGGTTTGTCCCCAAATCTCGAAGGCACCCCCTTGGGGTTTTATTAAGGGTGAGATTCCCTAGGGATTCCAATCGGGGAGCGAATAGGTGGTCCCCACACAACACCGATCACCATGAAATTTATACAAAAGATACATCCCACCATTCGTTAACTTTATCAGTAATATGAAAGGAATCGGTTATACATTAGTTGTATA
Source organism: Ceriodaphnia dubia (assembly GCA_022539655.2). Taxonomy (NCBI): domain Eukaryota; kingdom Metazoa; phylum Arthropoda; class Branchiopoda; order Diplostraca; family Daphniidae; genus Ceriodaphnia; species Ceriodaphnia dubia. The sequence continues at coordinate 4,572,621 of JAKUCG020000139.1, read as the reverse complement.
AAGATGTAATTCAATGATTCCACCAATCAGCGAGCTGGATCGAGTTTAACACCTGGTATGAAAATGGTATACTTTAATAGCATCCAAACGAAAATGTAATTATATCAATGAACGCGTATTGATCTCCTCTATCTGTTCCGTCTAATTTCAGTTCACGAAACGCTAAAAATAACATGTAAGGACTAAATACAATTTTTTGTTGACAGTTTTGGGAGGAAAAGCAGGGACATGGCCACCGCCATTACAGCTGACTGCAGGGTTGCCAGACGTGATTTTGAAAAAACATACATGTAAGGACTAAATACAATTTTTTGTTGACAGTTTTGGGAGGAAAAGCAGGGACATGGCCACCGCCATTACAGCTGACTGCAGGGTTGCCAGACGTGATTTTGAAAAAACATTTTCGCACTCGAAAAAATTCTTTTTCTTACCTCAATAATTCAAACACATGAAAAAAATCGGGAAAGAGCGTGAATTTTCGTGAATCATCGTTCATATTTCGTGAAAAATTACTTTTTTACTCAAAAATTACCCTTTTTCTTTTCAACACCAAAATTCTTTCTCAAACAAGAAAAAACATGAATCTTACTCAATTATCGTCAATATTTTGTGCACTTTTTTTATGTTACTCAAAAATTTTTTTCATTTGAACCTAAAAGTACTTATTCCAAACAAAATTGAACGTGGATCTTCGTAAATTTTCGTTTAGATTTCGTGAATATTTTCGGTCTTACTTCAAAAATTTCAAAACATTACCACTTTTATATAAACAAGTACAAATATACAAAAATCAACAGAAATAAAAGCTAATTGATGGATTTTGACGAAGACTTATAGAATTGAGATTATCAAAAATGCACGAAATAAAAAATTTTATTATATCAATCAACGCGTCTGGATATGCTCTATCATTTCCATACAGTTTAAATTCATAAAACAATAAAAATTAATTAGAAAACATCAAATTCAATCAGGAAAGAACGGGAATTTTCGAAAATTATCATTCAATTTCGTGAATTTCAAGTTTTTAATCAATAAACTTTCGCTTCGTTAACACAAAAAATATTTCTTCTTTTGAACCTCTACATATTTCTTCCAAGATAAAATGAACGTGCTTCGTCGTTAATTATCATTCATATTTCATGATTATTTTTTTTTTACCTCAAAGATTTTCATTGTTGTATGAAACCTTAAAATACGTCTCTAAACCAAAATAAACGTCTAAGTTCAAGAATTTTCATTCGACATTTTTTCTTTTTTACTAATAGCAAGGAAGGTAAATGAAAGTTTTTTTCATCGTTTTAAAGACATTAATTACAGCTCACTGCACTGTTTACGGATTTTAAAAATATAATTATATTTTGGACTAAAAGAGAGATGAAATAAATTAGGGAAATATCATTAATTTCCAAAAATACCGTTTAATATCGTAAGTTTTAAGTTTCTAAATTGACATCCACAATACTGTAAAAGCTTGTTTGCGTGTCCTCAATAGTACCCAAAATATGACAACAGCAAACAAAAAGACGCCAATTTTTTATGATGTCTGTATTTACATCGCCTATCGTATTTACAAAATTGTCGTATTCTTTCAATTTCAGGTTTGTCCATTATGTTACATCAATTTTCTATATTAAGACATTTTCTGTTACCTACATTTCTTTTCATCTATTAGATTTCACAAATATACTTGAAACATTGTGAGTAATCATAAGTTTACATATATCAGTCGAACATTATTACTTTCTTGACCCTTTATACACAGGTAATTACATAGATAATTTTTATATTTACTTTTATAACTAAATATTTTACCAATTTACTTGAACAGTATGAGTAATCTCAACTTAACATATTCAGTCGAACATCAATGGAGTTCTTGACACTTTACGCATAATAGGTAACAACATACCTAATTGTTTACAGAGACAACCTCATTAGAGTCGATTCCATTTCCAGAAATCATGTACATTCTCATGACCGGTGGTGTAATTAGTAAAATAAACAAAGCATTTATCATCAATTCCATTACAACGTTACAAAAGCAATAAGGTATTTCTGTTACATCTATCAAGATTGTTCAATGCATCAACATTGATGATGGGATTTTTTCTCCCGATAACTTCATATTATATACTAAAACTTACATGGATCTTTTACAATTTGATTTATGTCACTTAGTTCTTCTGTGCCTAGCCTAACATGTAAAATTCTAAATTATAGATTTCTTTTTCCAATTAGCTATAAAAAACTTTCTTTCCAATCAGTCATCAGGTACACCTGCAAAAAAAATTGACACATTAGAATAACCAATCCAGCCCAGACGTAAAAAAGGAGAATAAACACAACATTCTGAATATGTTGTTAAATTTACAACAAACAGATTAAACAAGCAATTTACAATGAAGCAGATGTTAGACTTTCTACTTCAATAAACATTTGTAAGCACATATGATGTTACAACATTATTAAAAAATAAATTGTACCTTATTTACCTAATTCACTTTAAAAGGATCCTGATATTCTCACGGATAACTGGACAAAATAAGTTTCATGTGGAATTCAAGAACAGCGTTAATCACAATTCACAATACACTGTTGGAAATAAACTTATTAATCTGTAAGTAACTAAAACGTTTAAGCAAGTAAACAATAAACATTCGAGTGCCTAAATATTATGCATTGTCGAACAAGTGAACAGAATACATGTCATTCAGGCCCAAACCCTTCACGCTCTCTCCCTTCAGGCCCGGGCCTGGACGTCTTGTCAGCATTGAATAAAAATTTTTCCTCAAAAAGAAACGTGAACATTAATAGCCTATCATTTAACAAATTGCCATTTAGGCTAAGGTTTTACTGTTGTATGTCAGCATGATGAATATAATACGAAATTCTTTATTTCAAATGCATAACAATGCAATAATGGATACATGAAAAAATGTTTATGACCCTGAACGTCGTACGTAGCCCTTTTTGGACGTCCCGGCCCGGGCCTGAAAAGAGAGAGCCTTAAGAGTTTGGGCCTGAATGTCATGAAATCCTTCCTTTTCCATTTTCAAGTTAATATTAAAGCGATGTATTTATCTGTGTTAATGAGGTTGCACGCAGAAATAGCTTTGATAGGAACCATGAACTGCAAAACATTTAATGCTTTGTTACTCTTCTCATATTCTTTTAGATGTATTACAACTAACATGAATGACGTAACATAAAAACATTTTCTCACCAATAACCCATTAACAATTCGTTGTGAAAGTAAACAAACTATATTTATTTAACCGTTTTAACTTCTCGCATGTTTTCTTTTTTTAACCCATTCTCACGTCCCATTTCACATCTCATCGTACGTCATTAATAATTATCCGTTATCGCATGCAAACAAACTGTTGGATACAATTTCTCAACAAACAATCACAAAACAAACAAAAAGATTTAAGCCGTTAAGTAATTGTATTTTGACCAACTTCTGATATAAATTGTCTAGTTGACGATATAGACCAGACAATAAACTGACATAAATTGATTGAATAGTCATTTCCAGTATGAGGGAGTTATTACACAATATCATACCAGCTATTGGGTGCACTCATTCAGTGTGTATTTTTTTTACCACACCCATTTATCTAAAGATTAAATTAAAATGTCGATCACCTTTCTCTTTTTCTCTCTATTATCATATTTCAACGGTTATATCCATTCGGGCACTCTGTGAAAAAGTTACCGTGTGGACCCCCTATGTTATTTTTTTAAATCCAAAACTACTTGTTTGGGCACTGACAAAAAACAATTGCCATTTGGGCACCAAACTCAAATAAGGTAACATCTTAATTCGCTCACTTTATTCGCAACAAAATCAATATTATTATCTATACTTAATAAAAAACAACAATTTGTAATACCAATCTCACTAAATTGCCGGAACAGCAAACAAATACCTATTTTAATTTTTTTAGTACATAATACACAAAAAGTTAAGGGTCAATAATCCAGCTTTAACTCAATTTTTCATGTATCTTTCATTCCATTACATTATTAAGTCTAATTCAAGCTTACAAACAGTAGATTTACTACATACAAAATAGTCATTATATTAATTTTGGTTCAATACAGTTTAATTTTTTTCTCTTTCACAAACGCAACAAAAATACATATGATTACTATTACCTCATATCCCGCAAATTCAAACAATTAAAATTCTTATCTTTTACTCAGATAATTTCAAGAATACAACTTATGTCTTAATCTACGTATTACCACCTTTTATAATCCCTTTCTCATTAATGCAATGCAATCTTCCAAATACAGAGCGCGTGATGTATATTCGCGATCGTAATGCGCGTACTTAACTCATTCTTAGAAATTATAATCCTTCTTCGAATTTATTTTCTTTAATATTCAGAAACGAATTCCTTTTTCTCACTTTATCAATGTATTTGGTTTTCCGAGAACAATCTCATAACCATTCCTATGGTCTTCATCGATGGGTCTATAGCATTCCTTTCCTTAGTTTCGCAATGCATCTCGACCACAGTAGTTCTGTCTTTTAAGCTTACCAACAACAAAATCGAACTATTCTCTACTCTCCTATTTTCAAACAATTCGCATTCCTTATTGTGATTTCATTCTTATTACTAGGTACAGAACATTCGTCCCTATAAAGTATCAGTATTGTGATAGTGAGGATTTGTGATAGTTAACTAGTAGTGATTGTCATATTCCGAGTATTTTGATCGTGAGAAATTGTGATAGTTAACTAGTAATTATATGTGATAGTGAAAAATTTAATAGACTATATCAGTGTTATATCATATTAACAGTGATAGTGACATTCAAACCGATCCACCTGCTGTCGCCGCCGCCGACTTCTCGCCACCGCCACTTACGTCGTCGCTGGGTCTTCATCTCACCTGTACATAAGTACCTTTTCATATAACCGTCTCCACAACCCGGTGAAACGCTTGAGTTGGCAAATTATTCTGACACAGTCGATCAAAGTATTAAAAATTCAAGAAAAGATTGACTTTTTCAGCCGAGATCACCCTCTCGTTACCGAACCGCACTCTATGTACTATTTCTGCTTGACGAGGCACGCGCACTTGTGAATTTTTGCCGACGGCAAACTATTGACATATAAGATGAACGGTGTGGGGTAACCCCGAAACGAACTTATAATAGCGAAAATATGACATTTTAAAATTAACTGTATCTCATAGTTAACTTCAAGAATAGTGACTTTTGGATGCGACGAGGGTACAACTTAGTGTGACTACAGCAGATTATTCAATTTACAAATCTTTCATCCGTTATTGTGGCTTTCATTCTTATACACTATTTTCATACAGGAATAATATATAGATTCATTAATTTTTAAAGCATTATAACTAACATTTTGGATTCAAACTAAAAATTTATTACTTTATTTAGAATATTATAAAATCATGGGCCCTAAAAAAACAAGAACGCCATCAGAAGGAAGTAAAGGGAAAAAACACACAACTAAAAAAGTACAAGTACAAATACATTTTATACACTATATTTTACTTTCATGTATTGATGTAGCAATAACATTATTATTATAATTATTACGTTATTTGAAACGAAACCTATTATTTCAAACAAAATCATTTATTTCAATCATCATTTAATTCACCGCATTTAGAAATTTGTTTCACCAATATTTATAATAATCATTTCTTATAGGCTAACGTTTCATCAAGCTTAACTTCTGAAACTTCCAATATACCTATTTCTGTGGCCCAATTACCCCAACCTCCACCAACTACAAGTGATTCAGAGGTATATTATCAAAAAAGTATTTTTTTCTCATCAAATCATAAATAAACAAGAACATTAACCAATAAAAAATGGAAAATAGTAAATACATTTATTTACATTACATTTTTTTCTTAATTAAGAAACACAGAGGAAAAGGATTAAAACCTAAACAAAAAACTACGCCAAGCAAAGAAGTGCGCGGGAAACAAAAATCATCCTCAGAAAAATCAACTCAATTCGTAAATGAGCTTTTAAACTACAAAAATTAACCAAAACAGTTAATTAGAGAACAACTTTTACATACATTATTTAGGCTGCTCCTTCAAGTTCGAAACACTATGAAGTTTCTCCAGAACATGATTATCCGACGTTTCATGACACACCGCCACCTCAGGTACAAAACAAAAACACGCATAAATAAGTTTCTATGTATCAATAACGTTATAGGCCTCCAGTCCGTATAATTACATCAACCTATCTTTCTTATATTTAGAAAACTACAACTAAAGGAAAAGGGAAACAATTGAAATCAAAACAGACAACTACAGAAGGAGAGGAAGCAACAAAAGAAACTACTTTAAAAGTACCTAATATTTGGGTAACATTTACTTCTATTCATTATAAAATTGAGCATTTTCGAAAACTCTTAAAATGAATAAAACTAATACTTGTCTTCAACTATTAGAAATCTATAACCAAAGGATTTGGAAAAAGGCAAAAACAATCGGAAACTTCAACAGAATCATCAGCTTTCGTAAGCTCTATTACATTTCAATACAACAATTCTTATTTTTCTCGTTGTTTTAACACACCACATCATTGAACAAATATCATAGATATTACAAAAATCTATTTCTTTTATTTCAAATTTTTTTGTAGGTGAATATATCCGATGTGGAAGAAATGCAACAGTCAGAATCGGAAGCCGAAAAAAAAAAGCGACTCAAGGAACATAAAGCGGAAGCGCAAAAGAAATATTTAGCAAATGTTAAGAGACGAAAGCAAGAAGAAATTATTCTCAACGAACACGGCGAACCTCTCTCTTTGGATATGATACACATACCTACGAAAGAGCAACTGGCCAACGCGGAAAAAAATCCGGAAGCGGCTTTGATGAATCTCGTTACCAATACGGGACTTGCTCGTTTCCGAGATGCCAGCCGAATCATCGACAACTGGAGCGCCGTCCAAGACGCTCAAGAAATCATACCGGACTACGTTGAACACATTAATCAAGAACTAGCATCAAACATTCCAAATCCAGAATTCAAGCGCATTCTCAAGGATTTTCTCAACGACTGGAACATCGAAGCCGAACTGTTCGCGTGCGCTAGCTGCGGCGTCAAAGCTTTCGAAATGGGTTGCTGCCATCGACATCACGTCCCTCTACAACAACTAGACAGCCTCTTGATGTCCGAAGAAGAGATTGAAACACTAGAAAAAATACCAGAAGAATACCGGTAACAATACTTAAACTTATTTAAGAAATTTATCATATTTAAACGGTTGTTTTAAATTATACCTTTAGAATGATTGTCAGCTATTTCCGCTCGCCCGACACTCAACGCTATTATCATCTTCATCGGGAATTCGTCCGGGCAGATCGTGACCGACATTACACCACGACGCTGTGCAACACCTGTCACGAAGCGCTCGTACAAGATAAGAAACTACCAACATTCTCCCTTGCCGCCGGCATCGATTTTGGAAATGCAGACCGCATTTTTTTGCCAAAATTGACGTTGGCCGAAGAATACGTCATCGCCTTCGCCCGACTATTCATCCTCATCATAAAACTGGCCGGCTACCAGCGCAGCGAGCGGCAAGCTGGAAAACTCGGGCACGCCATCGTCTTTTCCCAATACGGAGCAAAACTGGAAGAAGAAGTGCGACGAGCTCGACAACAACGCGACACGGGGACTTACCCGCGCATCGACGATCTCCACGAAAGTCTGAGCATTGTTTTCGTTGGCTCGCAAGTCGATTGGGCCGCAATGGTGAGAGACACGTCTCGTAACCACTTTAAAGCCATCAAAGTCGAGGCAGAGAAAATTTACATGTGGCTGCGCGCCTTAAAAACTTTCAACCCCCGCTACCGGGACATCGTCATCGACGATTCCCCAGCAATGACAGCAGCTCTGGAGCAAATCCAGGAAGATTTAATCAAGCGCAAAACTTTCGTCGATAATGAAAAGGAGATCAGCATCGACAAACTGGTGCGACAACAAGCGGAGACTCCCGCGACAACCATCAATCTGGACATCGACCAGGACAGCCAAACGGATTCAGACACTTACCCGATGTCGTTTTTAACACGATCGGCTCCGGAAAACGTCGACAACCTTTCGACGACAGCAGCTGCGTTACAAGGTAAATTCAAAATTTTCAAACACATCACAAATGTCTTAGAGCATTTTTTCTTTTATTTCAAATGAAACTTATAATTGTTATAAAATAACTTCTCCTCTTAGGAATCGCTTCCACTCTGGCCCAACCCAATACCATCAATTCCGATGATCCCACCATACATCACATCAATTTGCCACCGGCCGAGCAAACGGGAAATGGTGCGCCTCCAACGACTCCGACGACTCCTATTCGCATCGTGCAGAGTACAGAGCCTCTCAACGAGTTTGAGCAAAACGACCATTTGCTCTACTCTGCTTTCCCACACCTCTTTCCGCTCGGAAAAGGACTCCGAAAAACAGGGAGCGTCCCTCAAAAAGACGTCCGCCACATGCTGTACCAGTGGCACGGCAAATTTGCCGACTGTATCCGCTTGGTCTTTCTTCTCTTCGACCAGTTCCAGCGGCACGCCACGGCCAGAGAGGTACACGCCACGGTGAAATCGAACAAAACATCCCTCGACACCTTCAGCAACCTGATTGCCGAAACTGGTTTTAAAGAGCGCTTGGAAAGGGCCAAAAACAACCCGGATGCACCCGAATCAAAGACACTGCTGTCGAAACTGACGCCCCACATCAACATCATCAACCGGAAAGTGCCGTACACCACAGCAGAGAGATCGGCAGCTCTTGGCCACTTACTCAACATGGTTCGATACTACGGAACGCCAAGCATCTTCTACACCCTGGCGCAGGACGACATTCACGGCCTGCTCAACATTCGCATGGCCCTGCCCATGACGGACAACTGGTCGTTCCCGGCCACGGAGAGTGGATTCGCTGAAGCCCTACGTCAAAGGCAAAACGAATTCCACACCATCCCTGTCAACGATTCGGCGCTCAGAACCCTGTTGGCGAGAAGTCCCGTGCCCGCCGGAGACATGTTCCGGCTCGTCATCAACAGCGTTTTCACTCACTTGTTGGGAACGCCACCGGACAACGCCAGCAAAAAGAAGACCGTCCCTCTGCCCGATAGAAAGCCCGGCGTTTTTGGAACGCCGAGGTACATTTCCTCGGAACGTCTCGAAAAAAGGTCCAAAAGACTACGGTCGACGGCGAAAACCTAGGCGGCGCCAACCGGTGTCGCGCCCGCCTAACATTCATCCTACCAGCCGACACACTTTCTCCAACTATTACTCAGGATTTCATTAATTTGCTTTCACTAGTATCAAATACATCTTTCCACACTGAGTAAATTATGTCGGGCATCATCTATCACCTTTCAACTCAAACAAAGATAACGGTCACCAAGACATTCATATTTCTTCCCACTGTTCTCCGAGCTACTCTCTCTACAGTGTAAAATGTGTCGCGCGTCTAGCCATACAATAGGGGACTTAGAAAAATTTTCAACTTTTGGGATGTAGGGTACGGTCGACGGCAAAAGTCTAGGCGGCACCAACCGGGGTTGCGTCCGCCCATCTCGACGACAAAAGCCGGACCCAGAAAAGGTACATTTCCTCGGAACGTCTCGAAAAAAGGTCCAAAACAGTACGGTCGACGGCAAAAACCTAGGCGGCACCAACCGAGGTTGCGTCCGCCCATCTCGACGACAAAAGCCGGACACAGAAAAGGTACATTTCCTCGGAACGTCTCGAAAAAAGGTCCAAAAGACTACGGTCGACGGCAAAAACCTAGGCCGCACCAACCAGGGTTGCGTCCGCCCAACTCGACGACAAAAGCAGGACACAGAAAAGGAACATTTCCTCGGAACGGCTCGGACAAAAGTCCAAAATCCAAGGGTACGGCCAACGGCTATGACCAAGGCGGCACCAATGGCGCTTGCGCCCGCCCATCTCGACGACAAAAGCCGGACCCAGAAAAAAGGTACATTTCCTCGGAATGTCTCGGACAAAAGTCCAAAATCCAAACGTACGGCCAACGGATATGACCTAGGCGGCACCAGTCGTGGTTGCGCCCGCCCATCTCTACGACAAAAACCGGACACAAAAAAGGTACATTTCCTCGGAACGTCTCAGACAAAAGTCCAAAATCCAAGGGTACGGCCAACGGCTATGACCTAGGCGACACCAATCACGGTTGCGCCCGCCCATCTCGACGCCAAAAGCCGGACCCAGAAAAAAGGTACATTTCCTCGGAACGTCTCGGACAAAAGCCCAAAATCAAAACGTACGGCCAACGAATATGACCTAGGCGGCACCAGTCGTGGTTGCGCCCGCCCATCTCGACGTCAAAAGCCGGACACAGAAAAAAGGTACATTTCCTCGGAACGTCTCGGACCAAAGTCCAAAATCAAAACGTACGGCCAACGAATATGACCTAGGCGGCACCAATAGCGCTTGCGCCCGCCCATCTCGACCACAAAAGCCGGACCCAGAAAAAAGGTACATTTCCTCGGAACGTCTCAGACAAAAGTCCAAAATCAAAACGTACGGCGAACGGATATGACCTAGGCGGCACCAAGCGTGGTTGCGCCCGCCCATCTCGACGTCAAAAGCCGGACACAGAAAAGGTACATTTCCTCGGAACGTCTCAGACAAAAGTCCAAATCAAAGTGTACGACCAACGGCTATGACCCAGGCGGGACCCATCGGGGTTGCGTCAGCCCATCAAAACGACCAAAGCCGTACAGAGAAAAGGTACATTTCCTCGGAACGTCTCAGACAAAAGTCCAAAATACAAAGGTACGGAAAACCGCTATGACCTACAAGGCACCAATCGCGATTGCGCCCACCAATCTCGACGACAAAAGCAGAACACAGAAAAAAGGTACATTTCCTCGGAACATCTCAGACAAAAGCCCAAAATTCAAGAGTACGACTGACGGCCATGACCTAAGCGAGACCAATCAGGGTTGCGTCCGCACATCAAAACGACCAACGCCGTACATAGAAAACGTACATTTACGGTACAAAAGTACGGCCGACGGATATGAAATAAAAGTACCGAACCATAATCGCGCCTTACCATCTTTTCCCATAAATGACAAATCACAAAACAGACATTTCGCTAAACCACAAAAAAACATCTACATAAGAAAACATAGCATGCAGATGGGAGTCTATATGAAAGTAAATTAAAAATAGTAAACTTGGCAAATACACTATAAATATTGTCACGAATTCTTTAGCGTATCTTGTTCCTTCTTTGTTTTTGCTCTTAGTCATCCCTAAAATTCCCTACTTTGAATCATTATGACCAACGTTTTCTGGATGGGTTTGGCCAACCCTATTCTGAGAAGACCTTGATCGTATTTTCCCCCTTTCTACCTTGTCGATACCGGGTTCGGGTCTTGGGAGATCTTAATTCTAACTTGAAGGAGTAGGGTGCTATTTTGTTTGGTCTTAAAAGTGTATCCCTAGTTTTGGTCGTGTTCTCGCCAACTAGTGGAAGTTTAGCGTTTTGTCTGTCTCTGAAAGAGCAGCGATTCGTTAGATAATTACTATTGCCGATCTAGTCACCGGATTTTAGCTGTTTTTGCCTTTGGACAATTTTACCCGTGACAATATACTAAATTGATGGACGTTGACAAACCCCTAAAGGATTCAGACTTCAGCTTTGTCCCCAAATCTCGAAGGCGCCACCCCGGGGGCTTTATCCCTGAGAGATTTGAAAATTCTTATTTTCAAAGCCGAAGGCTTACCGGCCCTTAACGGGAGAGATTTTGGCCTGAGAACTGAGAGAGTGAGATAGGAAGAAAGAGGAGAGTGAGACGAAGAGATTTGAAAATTCTTATTTTCAAAGCCGAAGGCTTACCGGCCCTTAACGGGAGAGATTTTGACCTGAGAACTGAGAGAGTGAGATAGGAAGAAAGAGGAGAGTGAGACGAAGAAAATGAAAAAAAAAAAAAAAAAAAAATAGGCCCCGCCCCCAGCGGCGATCCAAAACATATTAAGGGTGAGATTCCCTGGGGAATAAAACATTTTTCTTTATAGGTGCTCACGCCGTTGATCGTGAGTGATAAATTTTCACGGCATTGATCAACCCCAAAGGTCCTACGTCAAGGAAGGGGGCCAGATTTTTTTTTTATTTCTCTTCCATTAATTACAGGTAATCAAGATTACACCTGACCGATACACATATGAAAGCCTAGGGTATCGACTAAAAAGTTATTTCGAATGATTCGACGTCCATATAAACTTTAATAAGTCGTGAGTGAGCGTGAAACTTCGTGAATTATCGTTCATATTTCGTGAATTTTTCAAGTTTTTTTCAAAAATTAAATTCTTTCTTTCGAACATAAAAATATTGGTTTGAAACAGAAATGAACGTGAATCTTCGGGAAATTTCGTTCAAATTTCGTGAATTTTTCATTTCTTACTCAAAAACTTTCTTTTTCTTATGAACATTTAAATTATTACTCTAAGCAAAATACAACATAAATCTTCGAGAATTTTTGTTCAAAAATCTTGAAATATTTCATAATATTTTCACAAAATTTCCCTAGTAAAAAAAATACATATAAATTGGAAAATACACTAAAATTACACAAAATGAATAGATTTAGACTAAACTCTACAGATTTTAGACTTCAGCTTTGTCCCCAAATCTCGAAGGCGCCACCCCGGGGGCTTTATCCCTGAGAGATTTGAAAATTCTTATTTTCAAAGCCGAAGGCTTACCGGCCCTTAACGGGAGAGATTTTGGCCTGAGAACTGAGAGAGAGTGATAGGGAGAAAGAGGAACGAGAGACGAAGAGAAAAGAAAAAAAAATTAGGCCCCGCCCCCAGCGGCGATCCAAAACATATTAAGGGTGAGATTCCCTAGGGATTCCAATCGGGGAGCGAATAGGTGGTCCCCACACAACACCGATCACCATGAAATTTATACAAAAGATACATCCCACCATTCGTTAACTTTATCAGTAATATGAAAGGAATCGGTTATACATTAGTTGTATAAAGATGTAATTCAATGATTCCACCAATCAGCGAGCTGGATCGAGTTTAACACCTGGTATGAAAATGGTATACTTTAATAGCATCCAAACGAAAATGTAATTATATCAATGAACGCGTATTGATCTCCTCTATCTGTTCCGTCTAATTTCAGTTCACGAAACGCTAAAAATAACATGTAAGGACTAAATACAATTTTTTGTTGACAGTTTTGGGAGGAAAAGCAGGGACATGGCCACCGCCATTACAGCTGACTGCAGGGTTGCCAGACGTGATTTTGAAAAAACATACATGTAAGGACTAAATACAATTTTTTGTTTACAGTTTTGGGAGGAAAAGCAGGGACATGGCCACCGCCATTACAGCTGACTGCAGGGTTGCCAGACGTGATTTTGAAAAAACATTTTCGCACTCGAAAAAATTCTTTTTCTTACCTCAATAATTCAAACACATGAAAAAAATCGGGAAAGAGCGTGAATTTTCGTGAATCATCGTTCATATTTCGTGAAAAATTACTTTTTTACTCAAAAATTACCCTTTTCTTTTCAACACCAAAATTCTTTCTCAAACAAGAAAAAACATGAATCTTACTCAATTATCGTCAATATTTTGTGCACTTTTTTTATGTTACTCAAAAATTTTTTTCATTTGAACCTAAAAGTACTTATTCCAAACAAAATTGAACGTGGATCTTCGTAAATTTTCGTTTAGATTTCGTGAATATTTTCGGTCTTACTTCAAAAATTTCAAAACATTACCACTTTTATATAAACAAGTACAAATATACAAAAATCAACAGAAATAAAAGCTAATTGATGGATTTTGACGAAGACTTATAGAATTGAGATTATCAAAAATGCACGAAATAAAAAATTTTATTATATCAATCAACGCGTCTGGATATGCTCTATCATTTCCATACAGTTTAAATTCATAAAACAATAAAAATTAATTAGAAAACATCAAATTCAATCAGGAAAGAACGGGAATTTTCGAAAATTATCATTCAATTTCGTGAATTTCAAGTTTTTAATCAATAAACTTTCGCTTCGTTAACACAAAAAATATTTCTTCTTTTGAACCTCTACATATTTCTTCCAAGATAAAATGAACGTGCTTCGTCGTTAATTATCATTCATATTTCATGATTATTTTTTTTTTTTTTACCTCAAAGATTTTCATTGTTGTATGAAACCTTAAAATACGTCTCTAAACCAAAATAAACGTCTAAGTTCAAGAATTTTCATTCGACATTTTTTCTTTTTTACTAATAGCAAGGAAGGTAAATGAAAGTTTTTTTCATCGTTTTAAAGACATTAATTACAGCTCACTGCACTGTTTACGGATTTTAAAAATATAATTATATTTTGGACTAAAAGAGAGATGAAATAAATTAGGGAAATATCATTAATTTCCAAAAATACCGTTTAATATCGTAAGTTTTAAGTTTCTAAATTGACATCCACAATACTGTAAAAGCTTGTTTGCGTGTCCTCAATAGTACCCAAAATATGACAACACAGCAAACAAAAAGACGCCAATTTTTTATGATGTCTGTATTTACATCGCCTATCGTATTTACAAAATTGTCGTATTCTTTCAATTTCAGGTTTGTCCATTATGTTACATCAATTTTCTATATTAAGACATTTTCTGTTACCTACATTTCTTTTCATCTATTAGATTTCACAAATATACTTGAAACATTGTGAGTAATCATAAGTTTACATATATCAGTCGAACATTATTACTTTCTTGACCCTTTATACACAGGTAATTACATAGATAATTTTTATATTTACTTTTATAACTAAATATTTTACCAATTTACTTGAACAGTATGAGTAATCTCAACTTAACATATTCAGTCGAACATCAATGGAGTTCTTGACACTTTACGCATAATAGGTAACAACATACCTAATTGTTTACAGAGACAACCTCATTAGAGTCGATTCCATTTCCAGAAATCATGTACATTCTCATGACCGGTGGTGTAATTAGTAAAATAAACAAAGCATTTATCATCAATTCCATTACAACGTTACAAAAGCAATAAGGTATTTCTGTTACATCTATCAAGATTGTTCAATGCATCAACATTGATGATGGGATTTTTTCTCCCGATAACTTCATATTATATACTAAAACTTACATGGATCTTTTACAATTTGATTTATGTCACTTAGTTCTTCTGTGCCTAGCCTAACATGTAAAATTCTAAATTATAGATTTCTTTTTCCAATTAGCTATAAAAAACTTTCTTTCCAATCAGTCATCAGGTACACCTGCAAAAAAAATTGACACATTAGAATAACCAATCCAGCCCAGACGTAAAAAAGGAGAATAAACACAACATTCTGAATATGTTGTTAAATTTACAACAAACAGATTAAACAAGCAATTTACAATGAAGCAGATGTTAGACTTTCTACTTCAATAAACATTTGTAAGCACATATGATGTTACAACATTATTAAAAAATAAATTGTACCTTATTTACCTAATTCACTTTAAAAGGATCCTGATATTCTCACGGATAACTGGACAAAATAAGTTTCATGTGGAATTCAAGAACA
Organism: Ceriodaphnia dubia; assembly: GCA_022539655.2. Lineage (NCBI taxonomy): Eukaryota > Metazoa > Arthropoda > Branchiopoda > Diplostraca > Daphniidae > Ceriodaphnia > Ceriodaphnia dubia. The sequence goes on along the minus strand of JAKUCG020000139.1, from coordinate 4,557,003 downwards.
GCGTTAATCACAATTCACAATACACTGTTGGAAATAAACTTATTAATCTGTAAGTAACTAAAACGTTTAAGCAAGTAAACAATAAACATTCGAGTGCCTAAATATTATGCATTGTCGAACAAGTGAACAGAATACATGTCATTCAGGCCCAAACCCTTCACGCTCTCTCCCTTCAGGCCCGGGCCTGGACGTCTTGTCAGCATTGAATAAAAATTTTTCCTCAAAAAGAAACGTGAACATTAATAGCCTATCATTTAACAAATTGCCATTTAGGCTAAGGTTTTACTGTTGTATGTCAGCATGATGAATATAATACGAAATTCTTTATTTCAAATGCATAACAATGCAATAATGGATACATGAAAAAATGTTTATGACCCTGAACGTCGTACGTAGCCCTTTTTGGACGTCCCGGCCCGGGCCTGAAAAGAGAGAGCCTTAAGAGTTTGGGCCTGAATGTCATGAAATCCTTCCTTTTCCATTTTCAAGTTAATATTAAAGCGATGTATTTATCTGTGTTAATGAGGTTGCACGCAGAAATAGCTTTGATAGGAACCATGAACTGCAAAACATTTAATGCTTTGTTACTCTTCTCATATTCTTTTAGATGTATTACAACTAACATGAATGACGTAACATAAAAACATTTTCTCACCAATAACCCATTAACAATTCGTTGTGAAAGTAAACAAACTATATTTATTTAACCGTTTTAACTTCTCGCATGTTTTCTTTTTTTAACCCATTCTCACGTCCCATTTCACATCTCATCGTACGTCATTAATAATTATCCGTTATCGCATGCAAACAAACTGTTGGATACAATTTCTCAACAAACAATCACAAAACAAACAAAAAGATTTAAGCCGTTAAGTAATTGTATTTTGACCAACTTCTGATATAAATTGTCTAGTTGACGATATAGACCAGACAATAAACTGACATAAATTGATTGAATAGTCATTTCCAGTATGAGGGAGTTATTACACAATATCATACCAGCTATTGGGTGCACTCATTCAGTGTGTATTTTTTTTACCACACCCATTTATCTAAAGATTAAATTAAAATGTCGATCACCTTTCTCTTTTTCTCTCTATTATCATATTTCAACGGTTATATCCATTCGGGCACTCTGTGAAAAAGTTACCGTGTGGACCCCCTATGTTATTTTTTTAAATCCAAAACTACTTGTTTGGGCACTGACAAAAAACAATTGCCATTTGGGCACCAAACTCAAATAAGGTAACATCTTAATTCGCTCACTTTATTCGCAACAAAATCAATATTATTATCTATACTTAATAAAAAACAACAATTTGTAATACCAATCTCACTAAATTGCCGGAACAGCAAACAAATACCTATTTTAATTTTTTTAGTACATAATACACAAAAAGTTAAGGGTCAATAATCCAGCTTTAACTCAATTTTTCATGTATCTTTCATTCCATTACATTATTAAGTCTAATTCAAGCTTACAAACAGTAGATTTACTACATACAAAATAGTCATTATATTAATTTTGGTTCAATACAGTTTAATTTTTTTCTCTTTCACAAACGCAACAAAAATACATATGATTACTATTACCTCATATCCCGCAAATTCAAACAATTAAAATTCTTATCTTTTACTCAGATAATTTCAAGAATACAACTTATGTCTTAATCTACGTATTACCACCTTTTATAATCCCTTTCTCATTAATGCAATGCAATCTTCCAAATACAGAGCGCGTGATGTATATTCGCGATCGTAATGCGCGTACTTAACTCATTCTTAGAAATTATAATCCTTCTTCGAATTTATTTTCTTTAATATTCAGAAACGAATTCCTTTTTCTCACTTTATCAATGTATTTGGTTTTCCGAGAACAATCTCATAACCATTCCTATGGTCTTCATCGATGGGTCTATAGCATTCCTTTCCTTAGTTTCGCAATGCATCTCGACCACAGTAGTTCTGTCTTTTAAGCTTACCAACAACAAAATCGAACTATTCTCTACTCTCCTATTTTCAAACAATTCGCATTCCTTATTGTGATTTCATTCTTATTACTAGGTACAGAACATTCGTCCCTATAAAGTATCAGTATTGTGATAGTGAGGATTTGTGATAGTTAACTAGTAGTGATTGTCATATTCCGAGTATTTTGATCGTGAGAAATTGTGATAGTTAACTAGTAATTATATGTGATAGTGAAAAATTTAATAGACTATATCAGTGTTATATCATATTAACAGTGATAGTGACATTCAAACCGATCCACCTGCTGTCGCCGCCGCCGACTTCTCGCCACCGCCACTTACGTCGTCGCTGGGTCTTCATCTCACCTGTACATAAGTACCTTTTCATATAACCGTCTCCACAACCCGGTGAAACGCTTGAGTTGGCAAATTATTCTGACACAGTCGATCAAAGTATTAAAAATTCAAGAAAAGATTGACTTTTTCAGCCGAGATCACCCTCTCGTTACCGAACCGCACTCTATGTACTATTTCTGCTTGACGAGGCACGCGCACTTGTGAATTTTTGCCGACGGCAAACTATTGACATATAAGATGAACGGTGTGGGGTAACCCCGAAACGAACTTATAATAGCGAAAATATGACATTTTAAAATTAACTGTATCTCATAGTTAACTTCAAGAATAGTGACTTTTGGATGCGACGAGGGTACAACTTAGTGTGACTACAGCAGATTATTCAATTTACAAATCTTTCATCCGTTATTGTGGCTTTCATTCTTATACACTATTTTCATACAGGAATAATATATAGATTCATTAATTTTTAAAGCATTATAACTAACATTTTGGATTCAAACTAAAAATTTATTACTTTATTTAGAATATTATAAAATCATGGGCCCTAAAAAAACAAGAACGCCATCAGAAGGAAGTAAAGGGAAAAAACACACAACTAAAAAAGTACAAGTACAAATACATTTTATACACTATATTTTACTTTCATGTATTGATGTAGCAATAACATTATTATTATAATTATTACGTTATTTGAAACGAAACCTATTATTTCAAACAAAATCATTTATTTCAATCATCATTTAATTCACCGCATTTAGAAATTTGTTTCACCAATATTTATAATAATCATTTCTTATAGGCTAACGTTTCATCAAGCTTAACTTCTGAAACTTCCAATATACCTATTTCTGTGGCCCAATTACCCCAACCTCCACCAACTACAAGTGATTCAGAGGTATATTATCAAAAAAGTATTTTTTTCTCATCAAATCATAAATAAACAAGAACATTAACCAATAAAAAATGGAAAATAGTAAATACATTTATTTACATTACATTTTTTTCTTAATTAAGAAACACAGAGGAAAAGGATTAAAACCTAAACAAAAAACTACGCCAAGCAAAGAAGTGCGCGGGAAACAAAAATCATCCTCAGAAAAATCAACTCAATTCGTAAATGAGCTTTTAAACTACAAAAATTAACCAAAACAGTTAATTAGAGAACAACTTTTACATACATTATTTAGGCTGCTCCTTCAAGTTCGAAACACTATGAAGTTTCTCCAGAACATGATTATCCGACGTTTCATGACACACCGCCACCTCAGGTACAAAACAAAAACACGCATAAATAAGTTTCTATGTATCAATAACGTTATAGGCCTCCAGTCCGTATAATTACATCAACCTATCTTTCTTATATTTAGAAAACTACAACTAAAGGAAAAGGGAAACAATTGAAATCAAAACAGACAACTACAGAAGGAGAGGAAGCAACAAAAGAAACTACTTTAAAAGTACCTAATATTTGGGTAACATTTACTTCTATTCATTATAAAATTGAGCATTTTCGAAAACTCTTAAAATGAATAAAACTAATACTTGTCTTCAACTATTAGAAATCTATAACCAAAGGATTTGGAAAAAGGCAAAAACAATCGGAAACTTCAACAGAATCATCAGCTTTCGTAAGCTCTATTACATTTCAATACAACAATTCTTATTTTTCTCGTTGTTTTAACACACCACATCATTGAACAAATATCATAGATATTACAAAAATCTATTTCTTTTATTTCAAATTTTTTTGTAGGTGAATATATCCGATGTGGAAGAAATGCAACAGTCAGAATCGGAAGCCGAAAAAAAAAGCGACTCAAGGAACATAAAGCGGAAGCGCAAAAGAAATATTTAGCAAATGTTAAGAGACGAAAGCAAGAAGAAATTATTCTCAACGAACACGGCGAACCTCTCTCTTTGGATATGATACACATACCTACGAAAGAGCAACTGGCCAACGCGGAAAAAAATCCGGAAGCGGCTTTGATGAATCTCGTTACCAATACGGGACTTGCTCGTTTCCGAGATGCCAGCCGAATCATCGACAACTGGAGCGCCGTCCAAGACGCTCAAGAAATCATACCGGACTACGTTGAACACATTAATCAAGAACTAGCATCAAACATTCCAAATCCAGAATTCAAGCGCATTCTCAAGGATTTTCTCAACGACTGGAACATCGAAGCCGAACTGTTCGCGTGCGCTAGCTGCGGCGTCAAAGCTTTCGAAATGGGTTGCTGCCATCGACATCACGTCCCTCTACAACAACTAGACAGCCTCTTGATGTCCGAAGAAGAGATTGAAACACTAGAAAAAATACCAGAAGAATACCGGTAACAATACTTAAACTTATTTAAGAAATTTATCATATTTAAACGGTTGTTTTAAATTATACCTTTAGAATGATTGTCAGCTATTTCCGCTCGCCCGACACTCAACGCTATTATCATCTTCATCGGGAATTCGTCCGGGCAGATCGTGACCGACATTACACCACGACGCTGTGCAACACCTGTCACGAAGCGCTCGTACAAGATAAGAAACTACCAACATTCTCCCTTGCCGCCGGCATCGATTTTGGAAATGCAGACCGCATTTTTTTGCCAAAATTGACGTTGGCCGAAGAATACGTCATCGCCTTCGCCCGACTATTCATCCTCATCATAAAACTGGCCGGCTACCAGCGCAGCGAGCGGCAAGCTGGAAAACTCGGGCACGCCATCGTCTTTTCCCAATACGGAGCAAAACTGGAAGAAGAAGTGCGACGAGCTCGACAACAACGCGACACGGGGACTTACCCGCGCATCGACGATCTCCACGAAAGTCTGAGCATTGTTTTCGTTGGCTCGCAAGTCGATTGGGCCGCAATGGTGAGAGACACGTCTCGTAACCACTTTAAAGCCATCAAAGTCGAGGCAGAGAAAATTTACATGTGGCTGCGCGCCTTAAAAACTTTCAACCCCCGCTACCGGGACATCGTCATCGACGATTCCCCAGCAATGACAGCAGCTCTGGAGCAAATCCAGGAAGATTTAATCAAGCGCAAAACTTTCGTCGATAATGAAAAGGAGATCAGCATCGACAAACTGGTGCGACAACAAGCGGAGACTCCCGCGACAACCATCAATCTGGACATCGACCAGGACAGCCAAACGGATTCAGACACTTACCCGATGTCGTTTTTAACACGATCGGCTCAGGAAAACGTCGACAACCTTTCGACGACAGCAGCTGCGTTACAAGGTAAATTCAAAATTTTCAAACACATCACAAATGTCTTAGAGCATTTTTTCTTTTATTTCAAATGAAACTTATAATTGTTATAAAATAACTTCTCCTCTTAGGAATCGCTTCCACTCTGGCCCAACCCAATACCATCAATTCCGATGATCCCACCATACATCACATCAATTTGCCACCGGCCGAGCAAACGGGAAATGGTGCGCCTCCAACGACTCCGACGACTCCTATTCGCATCGTGCAGAGTACAGAGCCTCTCAACGAGTTTGAGCAAAACGACCATTTGCTCTACTCTGCTTTCCCACACCTCTTTCCGCTCGGAAAAGGACTCCGAAAAACAGGGAGCGTCCCTCAAAAAGACGTCCGCCACATGCTGTACCAGTGGCACGGCAAATTTGCCGACTGTATCCGCTTGGTCTTTCTTCTCTTCGACCAGTTCCAGCGGCACGCCACGGCCAGAGAGGTACACGCCACGGTGAAATCGAACAAAACATCCCTCGACACCTTCAGCAACCTGATTGCCGAAACTGGTTTTAAAGAGCGCTTGGAAAGGGCCAAAAACAACCCGGATGCACCCGAATCAAAGACACTGCTGTCGAAACTGACGCCCCACATCAACATCATCAACCGGAAAGTGCCGTACACCACAGCAGAGAGATCGGCAGCTCTTGGCCACTTACTCAACATGGTTCGATACTACGGAACGCCAAGCATCTTCTACACCCTGGCGCAGGACGACATTCACGGCCTGCTCAACATTCGCATGGCCCTGCCCATGACGGACAACTGGTCGTTCCCGGCCACGGAGAGTGGATTCGCTGAAGCCCTACGTCAAAGGCAAAACGAATTCCACACCATCCCTGTCAACGATTCGGCGCTCAGAACCCTGTTGGCGAGAAGTCCCGTGCCCGCCGGAGACATGTTCCGGCTCGTCATCAACAGCGTTTTCACTCACTTGTTGGGAACGCCACCGGACAACGCCAGCAAAAAGAAGACCGTCCCTCTGCCCGATAGAAAGCCCGGCGTTTTTGGAACGCCGATCGCCTCTTTCGGTGGGACCGAAGAACAAGCGCGAGGATCGCTCCACATGCACCTCCTCTTCTGGGGCGGGCTGACACCAACCGTACTCCAAGCCATCGGAGGCATCCCAGCTTTGGTCAACGAGATCGCCAGCGCTCTCGATAAAATCGTCAAAGCCCAACTGCAGCCGCTTCTTCATGTCCGTCATATCATGAGGGACTTGAAAGACAAAACGGTTGCCCACGCCGCCCTTTTCAAGCCAACGATACCCACAGACATGGCAAGCAATCAACAGTTCGTTCAAGATTACCAGCGAGTGATTGACCAGAGCAACATCCATCAACACGCCCCCACCTGCTTCAAAACTAAAACGGGAAAAAGGCGCTGTCGTCTGGGACGGCCCGTCCAACTCCAGACCAAAACGGGCTGCGTTCAAATCGTTCCAGAAAAAATGCAACCAGACTCCGAGAAAGCCGCGCCCTTAGGAGTGGTGCCGCTTGACGAGCCACCCGGCCAAGTCGCCGCTTCAAAGAAGCCGTTCTCCGCGCTGGAAACGACTTTTCGTGAACTGCCGGCCATCGAACCGCCCAACGAAGCAGCCACCACCAGAAGGAATTACTCGCGGATTCCCGTTAGAGTGCGCGACACTCGGCTCGTGATGTACTACTTGCATCGGCCGCCCATTCTACCGGTCAAATCAAACGTTCGATTGGCCACCGCCCTGTCGCCGACGCGTCTCATCCACACGCCCCTGTCGCCGACGCCTCCGACTCCAACGTGGACGCTGCCGCCAGAAGACCAAGCCCAATTCGACGCCCTAGACCTACCCGACCAAGACAAGCTCAATCGCGCCCTCACCGGCAGAAACGGGCTGGTCGTCGAGTACAGCCCCGTCGCTTCGGCCGTCTTGGGATGCAACACCAACGCCAGCGTCTTGGGCAGCGACGCCCAAAGCAAGGCGGCGCTCTGCTACTTGTTGAAATACGTCACCAAGCCCCCGGCAGAGCTGACACACTCTCTGTCGCTGCTCTACAACGCACGCAAGATCGTCGAGGAGTACCCCTCTCGAGCCGAGGATAGCGGAACCGTGCTGCGCACCGGCATGCACTATCTCAACAAGGTCATCAACAAGCTTAGCGGAGCCATCGAAATATCCGCTCCCATGGCGGCGGCCGCCATTCTCGGCATGCCGGCTGAGACGTGTTCCGATACCTTTTGGGTCGCCTACGTCACGGCGGCCGTCAAGTACGTCAAAGGTCACGACGAAGCCGTCAGAACCCACCCAGAACAAGAGTTTGACGACATCGACCGACGGATGGCGACGACCACACCAACGCCCACCGAACCGATGGAAGACAAAGAAGACGACTGCCAAATCATCGACGAAAATATCGATCCGGAAGAGGGCGTCCACGACGATCCAGACGCCGTTCTACTCGACAACTATTTCGACGAAAAGGAACCCATCGTCTTCGGCCCGGTCGAAGAACAGCGGCACACCGAAACCGGCGACGAGAATATCGTTTCGACGGCCACCATTTACGTCTCCGACAAGAAAATCGTCGCCGTGCCGCAACACATCCACTACGCCTTCCGAGGACCCGAACTGGCACAATTTAGCCTCTACGAATACGTGGCCCTCATCGATGTGGTTCCTCTGGCACCTAAGAAGACGACAACGACCGACACCGACAAAGATCCACAACAAGCCGATCTAGGCGGTAGAGCCACCAACGCCACCTTCCTCTTCCACGAAGCCCATCCCCTTTACGGTACATAGAATATTTTACGCACACCTGGCAAAAACTTTGTCCTTATCCTTCTTTCCAAAGTTAAACTCATTCTTCTTCTTCTTTTCTAATTTGCAGAAACACACCACCAGAGGATCCGCTCCAAAACGAAGATACCCGTTTTGGTTGGACCGCCACCCCAGCCACCAGCACCCAAACCCGACGAGCTGACCAACGCTTGGAAAGCGCAGGCCAGGAAATTCGCCAGCTACTTCTTGACACTCTACATGCCATGGACCATTCCGACCAGCGACGGCGGAACTCTACCGGAACTGACGACATGGCGCGATCTTTGCTTCTGGATGCGCCTTCTTGAATGCCCACCAGATGGCGCAACACCTTCTATTCTCAATCACGTTCGTTCCAAATGGATCACCAACGCGGCGCACGGCCTCCGCATCGCCGGCGAGGATCGCACGGCCGCCTCCAGATGGCGAACGCAAAAAGCCACCGAGTGGAACGTCAAAGACGGAAGCGAATCGGTACGGCCCTCTCTTGAACAGCTGGAAGGACAGGCCCAACTGAGCAACAGCACCCGAGTTCAAGAAGAAATGGCGGCCATTGAAGCCCAGGAAAACATCGACGTCATGCGCAATCAAACGGCCGCCGACGACCTCCTGCTTCGCACTGACCACGCTAGTCTCGAATTTTACAACAACACCAAGTCCAACTTGGAGCGGATTTTCGCCGCTGACGAAGATCCATCGAACCAAGCTAACATGTCAGCCGATGCCGTCGAGAAACTCTTGCTCTCGCACACCGACTCGACTGAGATGCAGACCATCCTCATGAAACTCAAAGAAGACGTCATTCAAAACGACTTGCCGTCATTCGACGGCGAAGACGACACGATCGTCCACGGACCGTGCCAACCCAGTATCCCTATCGAAACGGGAACCAGACTGTCGGACAAACTCAACGAGAAGCAAAGAGAAATCTGGCAACAAGTCTCCGACTACATCCAACAAGAAAAAGATTACAAAGAAGACACCCAAAAAAAACAACCCAAGCAACTCCTTCTCCTCGTTCACGGTGGACCCGGCACCGGAAAATCTTTTTTGGCCGAATGCATACACGAAGAAGCCGTGGAACAAGGCCTAGAAACTGGATGCATGGCTCCGACGGGAAACGCCGCCAGCAAACTACCCAACGGCCGGACCGGCCACAACTTCTGCGGCATCCCCATGATTCGCAATCAGCTGCAATTTCTGGAAAAGCCAAACCTCGGCCGATTGTACAGCCTTCAAAACCACGCACAGAAAGAGAAACTCGTCATCTTGATCATCGACGAGATCTCCTTTGTCGGACCGGAATTCTTCGCCCAGATCGAGGCACGCATCCGACAAATCATGGCCAACAACAAGCCGTTCGGCGGACTCGCTGTCATCATCATGGGTGATTTCTTTCAGTTGCCTCCCGTTGCGCCGGCTCAAACCCTCTACGCGGCCCTCCTGAAAATGATCGCTCAGAAGATCAATCCTACTGAGACTTCCACGGGACCCGCCGTCAAAGGAGCGCATTTGTTTGCTCAATTTCGAAAAATCGAATTGACGCAACAAATGCGAGCGGCCAACGACCCACTCCACATGGAATTCCTCAACCGGTTGCGCTCCACCTCCACCGAACCGCGTCTCACGCCCATGGATACCATCGAGCGGCTGAAAGTCATCACCAAGCAAGACGTCATTAACGATCCCGCCTGGATGGACGCGCCCATCGTCGTCACCAGCAACCAGGAACGTTACAAAATAAACGAACAAAAATCATTGACGCAAGCCAGGAAGAACAACTGCCCGCGCATCGTCTGGTTTCAACCCGTCCTCGGCATCGTCGCCAGCGGATTGGATATCAACCACGTCAACTATCTTTACGCTACGTCACCGCAATTTAAAGGCATCTTCGTCGCCGGAGCACCTGGATACCTCGTCCAGAACATCAACCCCAAACGCCGGCTCACTAACGGCACGCCCATCACCTTCCATTCGCTCGTTCTCGACAGTAGAGAAGACCGACAAGCCGTCGAAAACGCCATGGCTAACGGGTTCGGCGAAGACATCGTCCTCCAGTACAACCCCAAATACGTCCTCGTCAAGATCAACGACGCCCATGCCCTGGACTTTATTGGGCGAACCGCCGTCGTCAACGAAGCCGTCATCCCACTGGCCCAAGCACACACCAGCAGAAATTTCTTCCTCGAAATCCCTGGCAAAGATGGCAAATACAAGTTGCAAACCAGAGGCTACGGTGTCGACCTCGGCTACTCCGTCACCCTTCACAAAATTCAGGGCCAGACTTGCGACAAACTCATCGTCGATCTCAACGACCGGCCCTTTCTTCCCAAGGTATCCTATCACGGATTCTACGTCGCCGTCTCTCGAGTCCGCAGAAACGAAGACCTGCGAATCATGCCTATTCAACCGGGCAAACCCGATTTAAGATATTTAACTCGACTTCAGCCACCAAAACAACTCATCACTTGGCTCAACTGTTACGATGCGCACGGAGCATTCGATCAGCGACGCGTGCCTCTACCTCAAGCACCACCACCAAAAGCAGCCGGAAAACGAAAAACACCAACAGCCATACGGAAACCACCGGCGTCCGACCCAAAACAAGGAGGTTCGACACAAGCAACATCATCAGTGACATCGTCACCACCTAAAAAGACTCCAAAAAAGACGCCCAAAAAAGATCTGCCAACCAAGGCCAAACCGAAGAAAAAATAATCAACAATACGAATTCAAATACATTTTTCTGAGATAATCATTACGTTTGTACCAAAAATTCAATACATGACCTCATTCCATTGAAATCTTTTCATTAGAACTCACCAATTTTGTCTTTCTGCACTTCACCTCACAAAAAACTAATAAAAAAGCTTACAAAAGAAATCAATATTGAGTGTTTTCTTTCTCATTTGAAAAGTATTCCAAATTCCATAATCATTAGATTATGTAACGCGTCATCTATTATCTTTTAACTCGTACACTCCTTAAAATGTGATTGCACCCTTTTCAATAACTCATCACTCATAAACTAATAAAGCTGAAAACATTTTTTGAAATCAGACAACGATGTCAAAATTAAACCGCACAAACTGAAGTCAGGTCCGACCAACTATCATTCATCGACATTCATCGACAAACTTAAGTCAGGTCCGACCAACTATCATTCATCGTGCACGTACACTTTCATCTGCATATCTTCAAATAGAAATCAATATTTAAATTTTTCGGGTAACGTGCAACACAATTCATCTTTCCATACTAAGTAAATGATGTCGGGCGTCATCTATCATCTTCCAACTCATACATAAATAACGGTAACCGAGCCATTCATATTTATTCCTACTGTTCTCCGACGTACTCTCTCTACAGTGTAAAATGTGTCACGCGTCTAGCCATACAATAGGGGACTTGGAAAAATTTTCAACTTTTGGGATGAAGGGTACGGTCGACGGCAAAAACCTAAACGGCACCAATCGCGGTTCCGTCCCCCATCTCGACAACAAAAGCCGGGCACAGAAAAGGTACATTTCCTCGGAACGTCTCGGAAAAAGGTCCAAAAGAGTACGGTCGACGGCAAAAACCTAGGCGGCGCCAACCGGTGTAGCGCCCGCCTAACATTCCTCCTTCCAGCCGAAACAATTTCTTCAAAAAATACTCAGGATGTCATCAATTCGCTTTCACTAGTATCAAATATATCTTTCCACACTGAGTAAATTATGTCGGGCATCATCTATCACCTTTCAACTCAAACAAAGATAGCGGTAACCAAGACATTCATATTTCTTCCCACTTTTCTCCGAGCTACTCTCTCTACAGTGTAAAATGTGTCGCGCGTCTAGCCATACAATAGGGGACTTAGAAAAATTTTCAACTTTGGGGATGAAGGGTACGGTCGACGGCAAAAACATAGGCGGCACCAATCGGGGTTGCGTCCGCCCATCTCGACGACAAAAGCCGGGCACAGAAAAGGTACATTTCCTCGGAACGTCTCGAAAAAGGTCCAAAAGAGTACGGTCGACGGCAAAAACCTAGGCGGCACCAACCGGAGTTGCGTCCGCCCATCTCGACGCCAAAAGCCGGACACACAAAAGGTACATTTCCTCGGAACGTCTCGAAAAAAGGTCCAAAACAGTACGGTCAAAGGCAAAAACCTAGGCGGCACCAACCGAGGTTGCGTCCGCCCATCTCGACGACAAAAGCCGGACACAGAAAAGGTACATTTCCTCGGAACGTCTCGAAAAAAGGTCCAAAAGACTACGGTCGACGGCAAAAACCTAGGCGGCGCCAACCGGTGTCGCGCCCGCCTAACATTCATCCTACCAGCCGACACACTTTCTCCAACTATTACTCAGGATTTCGAGAAAAAAGGTACATTTCCTCGGAACATCTCAGACAAAAGCCCAAAATTCAAGAGTACGACTGACGGCCATGACCTAAGCGAGACCAATCAGGGTTGCGTCCGCACATCAAAACGACCAACGCCGTACATAGAAAACGTACATTTACGGTACAAAAGTACGGCCGACGGATATGAAATAAAAGTACCGAACCATAATCGCGCCTTACCATCTTTTCCCATAAATGACAAATCACAAAACAGACATTTCGCTAAACCACAAAAAAACATCTACATAAGAAAACATAGCATGCAGATGGGAGTCTATATGAAAGTAAATTAAAAATAGTAAACTTGGCAAATACACTATAAATATTGTCACGAATTCTTTAGCGTATCTTGTTCCTTCTTTGTTTTTGCTCTTAGTCATCCCTAAAATTCCCTACTTTGAATCATTATGACCAACGTTTTCTGGATGGGTTTGGCCAACCCTATTCTGAGAAGACCTTGATCGTATTTTCCCCCTTTCTACCTTGTCGATACCGGGTTCGGGTCTTGGGAGATCTTAATTCTAACTTGAAGGAGTAGGGTGCTATTTTGTTTGGTCTTAAAAGTGTATCCCTAGTTTTGGTCGTGTTCTCGCCAACTAGTGGAAGTTTAGCGTTTTGTCTGTCTCTGAAAGAGCAGCGATTCGTTAGATAATTACTATTGCCGATCTAGTCACCGGATTTTAGCTGTTTTTGCCTTTGGACAATTTTACCCGTGACAAATGGTGGAGATGCAGGGTAAAAGGCATTAAAAGAACACTAAAATCTGGTTCGACTAGTGAAAAGCTTTGAGTGTGCTGTTTTGGCGTTTTACTCTTCTCGAGTCTTCTTGTGCCGTGTTTTGTTTTTAATTTCAATTTTTAAAATCTGTTTTCTCTTTGCGTTTGTTCTGTCCGTTCTCTGATTCCTCTCGTTGAGTTTCGTGTCTCGATTGATTCTCAACGTTTGCGTCTTTGAGTGTAGGGACACATACGGGTATCGTGGTCGCCAAAATTCGTCTCGATGTTCTTTTGTTTCTTTTCTGTGTGTGCATATGAACCGGCTTTGAAAAAGAAGCGATGAGTTTATGGCTCATTTGTTGCATATGGACCGGCTTTGAAAAAGAAGTGTTGAACGGTACCTAGAGTTTATGGCTCTGTTTCTTGATTTCCGAGTTAGACCTGACGAGGCTATCTCGAAGGACTTAAAGGGAAATAAGTCACCTGGTTCTTTTGGTGTTATCTCATTTTTTTGTCTCGCTTCTTCATTATTTTATCTTGGTTTGTGTCATTTCTTGGTTTTGATTTCAATGATCGAGGTCGATCATTTTTTATTAGTTGGGAGGTGTCACGAATTCTTTAGCGTATCTTGTTCCTTCTTTGTTTTTGCTCTTAGTCATCCCTAAAATTCCCTACTTTGAATCATTATGACCAACGTTTTCTGGATGGGTTTGGCCAACCCTATTCTGAGAAGACCTTGATCGTATTTTCCCCCATTCTACCTTGTCGATACCGGGTTCGGGTCTTGGGAGATCTTAATTCTAACTTGAAGGAGTAGGGTGCTATTTTGTTTGGTCTTAAAAGTGTATCCCTAGTTTTGGTCGTGTTCTCGCCAACTAGTGGAAGTTTAGCGTTTTGTCTGTCTCTGAAAGAGCAGCGATTCGTTAGATAATTACTATTGCCGATCTAGTCACCGGATTTTAGCTGTTTTTGCCTTTGGACAATTTTACCCGTGACAAATGGTGGAGATGCAGGGTAAAAGGCATTAAAAGAACACTAAAATCTGGTTCGACTAGTGAAAAGCTTTGAGTGTGCTGTTTTGGCGTTTTACTCTTCTCGAGTCTTCTTGTGCCGTGTTTTGTTTTTAATTTCAATTTTTAAAATCTGTTTTCTCTTTGCGTTTGTTCTGTCCGTTCTCTGATTCCTCTCGTTGAGTTTCGTGTCTCGATTGATTCTCAACGTTTGCGTCTTTGAGTGTAGGGACACATACGGGTATCGTGGTCGCCAAAATTCGTCTCGATGTTCTTTTGTTTCTTTTCTGTGTGTGCATATGAACCGGCTTTGAAAAAGAAGCGATGAGTTTATGGCTCATTTGTTGCATATGGACCGGCTTTGAAAAAGAAGTGTTGAACGGTACCTAGAGTTTATGGCTCTGTTTCTTGATTTCCGAGTTAGACCTGACGAGGCTATCTCGAAGGACTTAAAGGGAAATAAGTCACCTGGTTCTTTTGGTGTTATCTCATTTTTTTGTCTCGCTTCTTCATTATTTTATCTTGGTTTGTGTCATTTCTTGGTTTTGATTTCAATGATCGAGGTCGATCATTTTTTATTAGTTGGGAGGTGTCACGAATTCTTTAGCGTATCTTGTTCCTTCTTTGTTTTTGCTCTTAGTCATCCCTAAAATTCCCTACTTTGAATCATTATGACCAACGTTTTCTGGATGGGTTTGGCCAACCCTATTCTGAGAAGACCTTGATCGTATTTTCCCCCTTTCTACCTTGTCGATACCGGGTTCGGGTCTTGGGAGATCTTAATTCTAACTTGAAGGAGTAGGGTGCTATTTTGTTTGGTCTTAAAAGTGTATCCCTAGTTTTGGTCGTGTTCTCGCCAACTAGTGGAAGTTTAGCGTTTTGTCTGTCTCTGAAAGAGCAGCGATTCGTTAGATAATTACTATTGCCGATCTAGTCACCGGATTTTAGCTGTTTTTGCCTTTGGACAATTTTACCCGTGACAATATACTAAATTGATGGACGTTGACAAACCCCTAAAGGATTCAGACTTCAGCTTTGTCCCCAAATCTCGAAGGCGCCACCCCGGGGGCTTTATCCCTGAGAGATTTGAAAATTCTTATTTTCAAAGCCGAAGGCTTACCGGCCCTTAACGGGAGAGATTTTGGACTGACAACTGAGAGAGAGTGATAGGGAGAAAGAGGAACGAGAGACGAAGAGAAAAGAAAAAAATATTAGGCCCCGCCCCCAGCGGTGATCCAAAACTATTTAACTAGAGGGGATTCCCAAGGGATTCCAATCGGGGGGCTAATGCGATTGATGGGGAAAACACTGGGAGATATTTTAATTATACCAAAAGTTTCGTCTCATCATCTAGTTTCATCTCTTTATTTATCTAGCTATTCAGATTCTTATTAGTTATAGAACATTGTAATTCAATGATTCCACCAATCAGCGAGCTGGATCCAGTTAAAAACCTGGTTTGGAAATGGTATACTTTAATCGCATCCAATCGGAAATGTAATTACATAAATGAACGCGTATTGATCTGGTCTATCAATTCACACCAATTTCAGTTCACGAAACCCAAAAAATAACATGTAAGGGCCAATTTCAGTTTGTTGTTGACAGTATTGAGAGGAAATGAAGGGACATGGGCACCGCCATTACAGCTGACTGCAGGATTGCCAGACTTGTTTTTGAAAAAACAGGTTCGCATAAAATAAATTGTTTTTCTTACTTGAAAACTTCGGAGACATGAAATTGAATCGGGAAAGTGCGTGAATTTTCGGGAATTATCGTTCAATATCGTGAAATTTTGAATTTATTATCAAAAAGTTTCCCTTTTCTTTTGAACTTCGAAAAAGGTCTTGTAAGTCAAAACGATCGTGACACTTCGTGAATTTTCGTTCAAATTTCGTGAATTTTTCATTTTTTACTAACAAATTTTCTTTTTTATTTTAAACATAAAAATACTGCTTCCAAACCAAAATAAACGTGAATCATCGGGAATTTTCGTTCAAATTTCGTGAATTTAACTCAAAAATTCTACTTTTTTATAATAAATATAAAAATAAGAAAAAACACTAAAATGAAGCGAAATTGATGGATTTTGACAAAAACCCTAACGGATTCAGACTTCAGCTTTGTCCCCAAATCTCGAAGGCGCCACGGCAGAGGCTTTATCCCTGAGAGATTTGAAAATTCTTATTTTCAAAGCCGAAGGCTTACCCCCGGTTAACGAGAGAGATTTTTTGAGGATTAAAAATTTCACCGAACCGAGCGAAAACTATTTAACCAGAGAGATCCCAAGGGATTTGAATCAAAGGATGCCGACACGCAATTGGGGGGCTAATAGGTAGTCACGCTTTTGATCGTGCATTCACGATATGACTTCTTTGCGTTCACTATAAAGTTTTACAACCCAACGATGGGGTCTAATCAAAATCTGATTAATTACAGGTACACTGAATTGCACCTGGCCGAACCAGGTGTGTCTCGGGGCCAGGCTATGTCTTCGTGAATACTGGTTTTACATACGACAACACTTTATTGACACGTGAGGGAGCGTGAAAAATCGGGAATTTTCGTTCAAATATCGTGATAAATTTCTTTTTTTCGCTATTTTCTTCTACACTCATATGATCATATTAAAAAACACTTGAGAGTGCGGGAAGTACCATGAATCATCGGGAATATTCGTTCAGATTTCGTGATAAAATTCTTCTTATCTCAATTTTCTTCTACACTCATAATAACACAGTAAAAAATACCTTGACCATGCGGAAAGTGACGTGAATCATCGGAAATGTTCGTTCAGATTTCGTGATAAAACTCTTTTTTACTCAATTTTCTTCTACACTCATAAGGTCATACTAAAAAACACCTCCAGACTGCGGGAACTGACGTGAATCATCGGGAATGTTCGTTCAAAAATCGTGATATATTTCTTTTTTACTGCATTTTCTTTTGCAATCAGAAAATAATGCTAGTAAACATCCTGAGGCTGCAAAAGTGACGTGAATCCTCGGGAATTCTCGTTCATATTTCGTGATATTTACCTTTTTTACTCAAAACTTTTTCTTCTTTCTTTTAAACATGAACATACATTTCTCAGACAAAATGAATCTGAATCTTTGGGAATTAACTTTGAGATTTCGTGAATCTTTCCTTTTTCACTCAAAATTTAACAGGGGAGCGAGGGGGTGGCCGGTGGGCGGCGAAGCCGTCCACCGGACGACCCACGAGCGATTGACATGTGTCCCATGAATTAGTTTTCCTTCTTTTAGAATTTACATTTGTCCCACAAATCTCGAAGGCGCCACCCAGTGGCTTAATCCCTGAGAGATTTGAAAATTCTTATTTTCAAAGCCGAAGGCTTACCCCCGGTTAATGAGAGAGATTTTTTCAGAATTTTTTCAGGTTAAAAAAATCACCGAACCGAGCGAAAACTATTTAACTAGAGAGATCCCAGGAGATTTGAGCGAAGCTTGTGATTGGTTGACACTTCTTTTTTTATAGGTGGTCACGCCGTTGATCGTGAACGACTTATATTTTAGTGATTGATTAATTAAGTAATTGTCCAGCCAATAAGATATAATTAATTAAAATCTGATTACCTGTTCATTAATTACAGGTAACCGAAAAAACATGTGTCAGTGACTAAAAAAAATTTGACATTCACGACAGGAAAAAAACCGGACGAACTTCCTTGACACTTGAAACGACGGATGTGAGCGTGAATCAGCGGGAATAATCGTTCAGATATCGTGATAATTTCTTTTTTTCTGAATTTTTTTCTACACTCATAATATCATAGTAAAAATCACCTGGGAGTGCGGCAAGTAACGTGAATCATCGGGAATGTTCGTTCAGATTTCGTGATAAATTTCTTTTCTTATCAAATTTATTCTACACTTTCATGATAATACTAAAAAACACCTAGAGACTGCGGCTAGTGACGTGAATCATCGGGAATGTTCGTTCAAAAATCGTGATAAATTATTTTTTTTCTCAATTTTCTTCTACACTCATAAAATCATAGTACAAAATACCTAGACAATCCGGAAAGTGACATGGATAATCGAAAATGTTCGTTTACATTTCGGGAAAAATTTCTTTCTTTATCAAATTTATTCTACACTTTAATGATAATACTAAAAAACACCTTGAGACTGCGGGTAGTGACGTGAATCATCGGAAATGTTCGTTCAAAAATCGTGATAAATCTCTGTTTTATTCTTTTTCCTTTTTATACTCAGAAATAATACTAGTAAACATACTGAGGCTGCGAAAAATTACGTGAATCATCGGAAAATCTCGTTCATATTTGGTGATATTTATCTTTTATACTCAAATTTTTTCTTCTTTCTTTAAAACTCTTTCTCTAAATTTCTCATACATTAAAAAAGTTAATCTTTGGGAATTAACGTTCAGATTTCGTGAATCTTTCCTTCTTTACTCAAAATTAAGCAGGTGAGCGAGGGAGGTGGCCGGTGGGCGGCGAAGCCGTCAACCGGACGGCTCAAAAGCGATTGACATTTGTCCCATAAATTCATTTTTCCTTCTTTAACAATTGACATTTGTCCCACAAATCTCGAAGGCGCCACCCAGTGGCTTAATCCCTGAGAGATTTGAAAATTCTTATTTTCAAAGCCGAAGGCTTACCGGCCCTTAACGAGAGAGATTTTGGCCGGAGAACTGAGAGAGTGAGATAGGAAGAAAGAGGAGAGTGAGACGAAGAGAATGAAAAAAAAAAAAAAAAAAATAGGCCCCGCCCCCAGCAACGATCCAAAACTATCCCTGAGAGATTTGAAAATTCTTATTTTCAAAGCCGAAGGCTTACCGGCCCTTAACGGGAGAGATTTTGGCATGAGAACTGAGAGAGAGTGATAGGGAGAAAGAGGAACGAGAGACGAAGAGAAAAGAAAAAAATATTAGGCCCCGCCCACAGCGGCGATCCAAAACTATTTAACTAGAGGGGATTCCCGAGGGATTTGGCCCGTGTTAAGTTGGGGAGTCGATGGAATGCATGGAGACGCAACAGATCACGTTCAAATTAATCAAAAAGATAGATAATCAAATTGTTTATCGCAGTGCAAAAATCCAGGCAGATCCAAAGTGTATTTAACTGATTTTTGGACGAAAAAAGGGTTTTGACCCTCTCAAAACCTGGGTTTAAAAGTTCTTTCTTAATTGACAAAAGATATCAGTCAAAATATATGAAAGTAACGTGCTTTTCTTTTCTCTATCGAATTCTATCAATTCGGGATCATGAAACGGTCGAAATAACACGTAAGGTCATTTACAAGTGGTTTGTTGACGTTATTTGTCAGCCAAAACTCCATTCAGCTGTCAGACTTTCATACACTGTTGCCAATATTCCCTATAATTCCATTCGCATAAAATAAATTCTTTTTCTCTACTATAATACAGAATATCGTTCACAGACACAAAATAGTATCGTGAAAGAGCGGGAATAATCGTGAATCAGCGTTCAGATTTCGGGAAAATATGTTTTTTCTCAAAAATGTTTCTCCTTCATAGAAAATCATTTCTCCTTAACCAACGTGAATCCAACATGAATTATCGTTCGTATTTCGTGAATTTCCATAGTTTTACTCTAATATTTTATTTTTTACTCTAATATTTTATTTTATAAATTGAAATGAAATTACATTATAAACAGCGCAACCACGGCTGTCACATGTTGTGTATCTATTCAGAAGTGGCAGTTTCGTGAAACAATTTTCAAACTCAGATTCATCATTTTTATTAGATTTTACTGTAAATTATTACAGTAGAGCACATAAGAATAGTTAAAAGTTTGTAACAAAATTTTTAAACCAATTATTTTATGCTACTTTTAACAATCTCATATGTTTATCTGATGTTTCATACAAAAAAACAAAACTACTCTAGATATAAACGACCTATCAATATTTTAGATTTCATTATATTAATGTTACATCATTTACAGGGACAACAGTTACACACTAGAACTCACTGAACCTCAGAAAATCAAACTCATCAATCACCATAACATTACGAGTAGGACATAGCATAATGAACAAGACCTTTCAACATTCACCGACAGGTTTCATATTCTTCATGAATTCACTATTTATTAAAATTCTAAACTTCCTTCCATTTTCTCAGAGAACACCAGACATTAAAAAAAAATAGTGGATGACTATTAGAACGGACTGAACGGACTCAGAAAATCAAGTTCATCAATCACCAAGATATGACTTGTGTCTCTCACAAAATGAATATAAAATGTTTACAAATTTACCAATAGGTTTCATTTTTCATAGCTTACATATTTATTCAAATTCTAAACTTCTAGTCTCTTCTTCATTTTTCTCTTCGAACAGCAGACAATTAATAAAAAATATAGGATCAGTCTTTCGTACAAAACAGACACATATAGACACTAAATTACTTCTGCACCAACCATCATTCTAAATTTAGACAGTCTAATTGTCTATTTACTACAGTTTTTCTACAAAAAAATGTTTATTTTGTATTTAGGATGCATCACACAGCAATGTGTAAGCCTATTTTAAAAAATTCACACAGCAACGTGTAAGTCTTTTTTACAGATTCACATATTTACTGAGTATCTCTGCAAGTCCTGCAACAAATTGGTAATTTCCCTTACTATAATTGTTTCTTGTAATACTAATATAAGTTTATTTGATCACATAGTTTCGGAGTTTTACATCACCAATTATATAAAATTTAAGGAAAATAAAAAAATAATTAAGTTTGTAACAAGCCTCTACTAAAAATAACTCAGTCGTATATACTGAAATTTACATGGATCTGTCACAAATTTATTCGTCAAAATTAATTCTTGTGTGCCTAGCCTAATATGTTACATTTTAAATAAGATTTCCAAAGGGAAATAAGCTATAAAACACTTTCTTTCCCATCAGTCAAGTCCAATAGAAAAAAAATTATTGACGGATTAGAATAACAAATAGAGCCCATACGTCGAATAGAAAAATAAACAAACATTCGGAATCTGTTGTGGAAATTACTTCACAGTGAAGCAGATGTTACATTTATTGCATGGTTCAATACAAATTGGTAAGCATGTATGATGTCAAAACATAATTTTAAAAAAATTGTACCTTCTTTACCTCATTCACTTTAAAGGAATCCTCGTTTTTTCAACGCTAACTGAACAAAATAAAATTCATGTGTGATTCAAGAACGGCGTTAATCAAAATTCACAATAAGTTCTTTGAAAGAAACTTATTAATCTATAAGCAGCTAAAACATTTCGCAAGTAAACAATATAAACATTCGAGTGCCAAAATAAAATGCATTGAAGAAACAAGTGAACACTTAAAACAATAAGTCTAATACTTTATTGCAAATTTTATCGATTATTATTGACGTAGCATGAAAAAATTTTTTCCATAAAAAACCATTACCAATTCGTTGTGAAAGTAAACATTGGAGTATATTTATTTAACCGTTTGAGCTTCTCGCAAGTTTTCTTTTTAAAGCCATTCTCTCGTCCTATTTCACATATCACCGTACGTAATTAATTATCCGCTATCGCATGCAACATTTCTGTTGGATCAAATTTCTCACCAAACAATCACAAAACCAAAAGCTTTAAGCCGTTAAGTCGTTGTATCTTGACCAAATTCTAGTAGAAATTATTTAGTTGGCGCTATAGACCAGCCAATAAACAAACACAGTGATAAAGTACTCATTTCCAGTATGAGCGAGTTATTATAGCAGCTCTTGGTTGCGTTCATTCAGTGTTTTTTTTACAACATCAATTTATATAAGGATCAAATAAAAATATCGAACGGATTTCTACATTTCTCTCTATTACCATATTTTAGCAAAATCAATATTATAATCTATACGTAATAAGAAACAGTAATTTATTATGCCAGTATCACTAAATTTCCGCAACAGCCAACAAATATCGACTTTAAATTTATTTTGTACATAATACACAAAGGGTTAAGGTTATATAATCCATCTTTAGCTGAGTTTTTCATGTTTCTTTCATTCAATAAAATTATTACATCTACTTCAACATTAAAAACATCAGATTTACTAAATAGAAAATTGTGCTTTGAATATTTTTTTCTGCATACAGTTCAATTCTTTTCTCTGTGAAACGCAACAAAAATAAATATCATTACTGTTACTTCATATCGCGCAAATTAAAAAAATAAAATTCCTTATTTTGTACTCAGATAATTTCAAAAATACAACTTACATCTTAATCTACGTATATTACCACCTTTTATAATCCATTTCTCATTAATGGAATGGAATCTTCAAATTACAGAGCCCGTGTCTGTTCGCGATCGCAATGCGCGTAAAACATTAATTCTTAGAAATTATAATCCTTTTTCGAATGTAATTTCCTTTAATACTCAGAAACGATATCCTTGTTCTCACTTTACAATTCATTTATTTTTTTCCACAGAATAATCTAATACCCATTCGTGTGGTCTTCATCGATGAGTCTATAGTATCCTTTCCCTTAGTTTCGCATTGGATCTTGACCACAATAGTTCTTTCCTTTGAGCTTTCCAACACGAAAATCAAACTATTCCCTACTATCCTATTTTCAAACCATTCGCATTCCTTCAGTGTGATTTCATTCTTATTGATGGTTACAGAAGCTTCATTCATACTGCCTAACACTATTGTGATAGTGACAACTTTTGATAGTTAAGTAGTAGTGATTGTGATATTCCGTTCGTATTGACTAGTGACACGAAAGTGACATTTTCCAACTAAAAAATCTATTCGTACAAACTGTCAGTCTTATGATAGTGACAACTTGCCAAAGTGAAAAGTACTATAAGTAATGATGAAATTCCATTCTTAGTAAATATCAGTGTGATAGTGACATTTTTCAATTAACTTTCTCTGCAATTAAATAAAAAAAACCTACATTTCCGTGCGTCCAGATTGCAAATTAATTAGTGTGACTACAACAGACTCTCCAATTTTCAATCAGTTTTATTCCAAATTGTGAATTGCATTTGGATTAGTTAAACAAATTACGTACACACTTATTATCTGTGTACTGATAGTGACAAGTTTACGGTAATATACTATTATCAGTGATTGTGATATTCAAACCAATCCACCTCCTGTCGCCGCCGCCGACTTTTCGCCACCACCACTTTCGTCCTCAGCGGGTATTCGTCTCACCTGTGCATAAGTACCTTTTCGTGTAACCGTCTCCACACCCCGGTGAAGCGCTTGAGGCGGCACGTTATTCTGACACTGCCGATCGAAGTATTCAAAATTGAAGAAAAGATTGGCATTTTCAGCCGAGCTCATCCTCTCGTTACCCAACCACACCCTATGTATTTTTTTGCTTGACGGGGCACGCGAGCTTGTGAATTCTTGCCAACGGCGAACTATTGACCTATAACGAATTGTTCAGCCCCGAAACGCCGACGGTTTGAGTCCACCTGTGACGCACTTTTGGGTTCCGCTGGATATCTCTTTCCGTGTTTCCAACCATTATCGATACTGTGTTTCTAACAAAAACGCATAGTTTTTCCCCTGATCTGCCACAAATACGACGATATAGTAGCCTATATCAACGTACACGGGACAGTATCTAGCCTTTCGACAGTTTTCGCGTTACCTACCAAAACCTTGTAAGCCGATAAATACAGAAAAAAAAGGTGACTACCATTATAGTTCTGACTATTGATTCTTTAGTGACATTTGACAATTTACTTTACCCAATTATTCTTTATTCAACTATTAATATATTTCATTTAAAGGAAGATCTTGTAAATTTTCTGGAAAATAAAAACACTTAAGTATGGCCCCAAAGAAATCACAAAAAGATGACGATCGAAAGGGAAAAAAACACTATACTAAAGAAGAACAGGTAACATAAAATACTATGTAAAAATGTTCGTATAACTATTACAATGAACATTTGTTTTCCATCCTATAAATATACTCAACTATAACAAGTGTTTTTGATTTGATAGACTACCGCTTCAACTTCACAGTATTACGAAGTTTTACCAGACAAACCTCATTTACTTACTGAATCGCCTACTACATCGAAAAGAAAAGAGTCACATGAGGTACACTCTTAGCCTAAACTAATACATTAAATCTTATAAGTCAATCAACATACAATTTTTTTTCCACTCAATAACACAAACAGTATACCGTAAAAATTTCTAATTAATTTCCTATTTTTCTTTATAATTCAGAAAACTCCAACAAAAGGAAAAGGAAAGCAGTTACAAACAAAAACAAAAGAGACAACAAAAGACGAATCACCAAAAGGAAGCCTTTCGAAAATATCTACTTTTCTGGTAACTACTTAACTTAATTAAGAGTAAACTTTTGATGCATCAATGAAATTAAGCTTAAATTATTTACTTTTGTTAAACAATTAGAAAACTATAACCAAAGGAAAGGGAAAAAGGCCTAAAGAGTCGGAAACGTCAACTGAATCATCATCATTGGTATAACATATTTCACTCCATGCAACATATTATGATATAAAAAATGCACTCAATTATACAATATATCTTAACGAATTCTATACAACATACCAAGTCATTATTATTATCACCTTTTTAAAATTAGATGGAAATATCTGATGTTGAAGAAATGCGACAAGCAGAAGCGGCAGCGGCAGAAAAAATGCGACTCAAACAAAAAAAAGCCGAGTATCAACGCACATATTTAGCTAAAAAGAAGAGACAAAAACAAGAAGAAATTCTTCTCAACGATCAAGCCGAACCTCTCTCGTTGAACATGATATTCCCGCCTACGAAAGAGCAACTCACCGACGCAGAAAGAAATCCAGAAGCGGCTTTAATGAACCTCGTTACCAACACAGGACTTGCTCGTTTCCGAGATGCCAGCCGGATCATCGATAACTGGACCACCGTACACGACGCTCAAGAAATCATACCGGACTACGTTCAACACATTCAACAAGAACTAGCATCACACATTGAAAATAAAGAATTCAAGCGCATTCTCAATGACTTTCTGAACGACTGGAACATCGAAGCCGAACTGTTCGCGTGCGCTAGCTGCGGTGTTAAAGCTTTCGAAATGGGCTCCTGTCATCGACATCACGTACCTCTGGAACAACTGGACAGCCTCGTGATGTCCGAAGAAGAGATTGAAACACTAGAAAAAATACCAGAAGAATACCGGTAAGACTTCGACAACTCATTTAAAAAAATTCAATGTATTTTAACCAGATTTTCTCTTCTCTTTGTCCTACAGAATGATTGTCAGCTATTTCCGCTCACCCGAAACTAAACGATACTATCATCTTCATCGCGAATTCGTCAGGGCAGATCGTGACCGACATTATACTACGACACTATGCAACACCTGTCACGAAGCGCTCGTACAAGACAAAAAAATACCAACATTCTCACTTGCCACCGGCATCGATTTTGGCAATGCAGACCGCATTTTTTTGCCAAAACTGACACTCGCCGAAGAATACGTCATCGCCTTCGCCCGACTCTTCATCCTCATCATAAAACTGGCCGGATACCAGCGCAGCGAGCGGCAAGCTGGTAAACTCGGCCACGCCATCGTTTTTTCCCAATACGGAGCAAAACTGGAAGAAGAAGTGGCGCGAGCAAGACAACAGCGCGACACGGGAACATACCCGCGCATCAACGATATCCACGAAAGTCTAAGTATTGTTTTCGTTGGATCACAAGTTGATTGGGCCGCAATGGTGAGAGACACATCTCGTAACCACTTTAAAGCCATCAAAGTCGAGGCAGAGAAAATTTACATGTGGCTGCGCGCCTTAAAAAATTTCAACCCACGCTACCGGGACATCGTCATCGACGATTCTCCACAAATGACGGCAGCTCTGGAGCAAATCCCGGAAGAATTAATCAAGCGCAAAACTTTCGTCGACAATGAAAAGGAGATCAGCATCGACAAACTAGTGCGCCAACAAGCGGAAACTCCAGCGACAACTATCAATCTTGACATCGACCAGGACACCCAAACGGATTCAGATACTTACCCGATGTCGTTTTTAACACGATCAGCTCCGGAAAACGTCGACAACCTTTCAACGACAGCAGCCGCATTACAAGGTAAATTCAAACTTTTAAAACACATCGCAAATGTCTTATACCATTCTTTTTATTTCCAATTAAACTAATCAAATAACTTCTCCTCTTAGGAATCGCTTACACTCTGGCCCAACCAAATCCGATCAATTCCGATGATCCCACAATACACCACATCAATTTGCCACCGGCCGAGCAAACGGAGAACGGTGCGCCGACGACGACTCCGACGACTCCTATTCGCATCGTACAGAGTACGGAGCCCCTCAACGAGTTCGAGCAAAACGACCATTTGCTCTACTCAGCTTTCCCCCACCTCTTTCCGCTCGGGAAAGGACTCCGAAAAACCGGGAGCGTCCCTCAAAAAGACGTCCGCCACATGCTCTACCAGTGGCACGGCAAATTTGCCGACTGCATACGCTTGGTCTTTCTTCTCTTCGACCAGTTCCAGCGGCACGCCACGGCCAGAGAAGTACACGCCACGGTGAAATCAAACAAAACATCACTCGACACCTTCAGCAACCTGATTGCCGAGACTGGTTTTAAAGAGCGCTTGGAAAGGGCCAAAAACAACCCGGACGCACCCGAATCCAAGGCCCTGCTGTCGAGACTGACGCCACACATCAACATCATCAACCGGAAAGTCCCCTACACCACGGCAGAGAGATCTGCAGCTCTGGGCCACTTGCTCAACATGGTTCGATACTACGGACCGCCCAGCATCTTCTACACCCTGGCGCAGGACGACATTCACGGCCTGCTCAACATTCGCATGGCCCTGCCCATGACGGACAACTGGTCGTTCCCGGCCACGGAGAGTGGATTCGCTGAAGCCCTACGTCAAAGGCAAAACGAATTCCACACCATCCCTGTGAACGATTCAGCGCTCAGAACCCTGTTGGCGAGAAGTCCCGTGCCCGCCGGAGACATGTTCCGGCTCGTCATCAACAGCGTTTTCACTCACTTGTTGGGAACGCCACCGGACAACGCCAGCAAGAAGAAGACCGTCCCTCTGCCCGATAGAAAGCCGGGCGTCTTCGGAACACCAATTGCTTCTTTCGGTGTGACCGAAGAACAAGCGCGAGGATCGCTCCACATGCACCTCCTCTTCTGGGGCGGCCTGACACCGACCGTCCTCCAAGCCATCGGAGGCATCCCAGCTTTGGTGAACGAGATCGCCAGCGCTCTCGATAAAATCGTCAAAGCCCAACTCCAGCCGCTTCTTCACGTCCGTCATATCATGAGGGACTTGAAAGACGAAACGGTTGCCCACGCCGCACTTTTCAAGCCAACAATACCCACAGACATGGCAACCAATCAACAGTTTGTTCAAGATTACCAGCGAGTGATTGACCAGAGCAACATCCATCAACACGCCCCAACCTGCTTCAAAACCAAAACGGGAAAAAGGCGTTGTCGTCTGGGACGGCCAGTCCAACTACAAACCAAAACGGGCTGCGTCCAAATCGTTCCAGAAAAAAAGCAACCAGACTCCGAGAAAGCCGCGCCCTTAGGAGTGGTGCCGCTTGAGGAGCAAACCGGCCAACCCGCCGCTTCCTCGAAACCGTTCTCCGCGCTGGAAACGACTTTTCGAGAACTACCGGACATCGAACCGCCCAATGAAGCAGCCACCACCAGAAGGAATTACTCGCGGATTCCCGTTAGAGTGCGCGACACTCGGCTCGTGATGTACTACTTGCATCGGCCGCCCATTCTACCGGTCAAATCAAACATTCGATTGGCCACCGCCCTGTCGCCGACGCGTCTCATCCACACGCCCCTGTCGCCGACGCCTCCGACTCCAACGTGGACGCTGCCGCCAGAAGACCAAGCCCAATTCGACGCCCTAAACCTACCCGACCAAGACAAGCTCAATCGCGCCCTCACCGGTAGAAACGGGCTGGTCGTCGAGTACAGCCCCGTCGCCTCGGCCGTTTTGGGATGCAACACCAACGCCAGCGTCTTGGGCAGCGACGCCCAAAGCAAAGCGGCGCTCTGCTACTTATTGAAGTACGTCACCAAGCCGCCGGCCGAGCTGGCCCACTCTCTGTCGCTGCTCTACAACGCACGCAAGATCGTAGAGCAGTACCCCTCTCGAGCCGAGGATAGCGGAACCGTGCTGCGCACCGGCATGCACTATCTCAACAAGGTCATCAACAAGCTGAGCGGAGCCATCGAAATATCCGCTCCCATGGCGGCGGCCGCCATTCTCGGCATGCCGGCTGAAACGTGTTCCGATACCTTTTGGGTCGCCTACGTCACGGCGGCCGTCAAGTACGTCAAAGGTCACGACGAAGCCGTCAGACCCCACCCGGACACAGAATTTGACGACATCGACAGACGGATGGCGACGGCCACACCAACGCCCACCGAACCGATGGAAGACAAAGAAGACGACTGCCAAATCATCGACGAAAATATCGATCCGGAAGAGGGCGTCCACGACGATCCAGACGCAGTTCTACTCGACAACTATTTCGACGAAAAGGAACCCATCGTCTTCGGACCGGTCGAAGAACAGCGCCACACCGAAACCGGCGACGAGAATATCGTTTCGACGGCCACCATTTACGTCTCCGAGAAGAAAATCGTCGCCGTGCCCCAGCACATCCACTACGCCTTCCGAGGACCCGAACTGGCACAATTTAGCCTCTACGAATACGTGGCTCTCATCGATGTGGTTCCTCTGGCACCGAAGAAGACGACAACGACCGACACCGACAAAGATCCACAACAAGCAGATCTAGGCGGTAGAGCCACCAACGCCACCTTCCTTTTCCACGAGGCCCATCCCCTTTACGGTATATAGCATATTTTACGCACACCTGGCAAAAACTTTGTCCTTATCCTTCTTTCCAAAATTAAACTCATTATTTATCTTCTGTTTTCAAAATTGCAGAAACACACCACCAGAGGATCCGCTCCAAGACGAAGATACCCGTCTTGGTTGGCCCGCCACCCCAGCCACCGACACCCAAACCCAACGAGCTGACCAACGCTTGGAAAGCGCAGGCCAGGAAATTCGCCAGTTACTTCTTGACACTCTACATGCCATGGACCATTCCGACCAGCGACGGCGGAACTCTACCGGAATTGACGACATGGCACGATCTTTGTCTCTGGATGCGCCTTCTTGAATGCCCACCAGATGGCGCAACACCTTCCATTCTCGATTACGTTCGTTCCAAGTGGATCACCAACGCGGCGCACGGCCTCCGCATCGCCGGCGAGGATCGCACGGCCGCCTCCAGATGGCGAACGCAAAAAGCCACCGAGTGGAACGTCAAAGACGGAAGTGAATCGGTACGGCCCTCTCTTGAACAAATAGAAGGACAGGCCCAACTGAGCAACAGCACTCGAGTTCAAGAAGAAATGGCGGCCATCGAAGCCCAGGAAAACATCGACGTCATGCGCAATCAAACGGCAGCCGACGACCTCCTGCTTCGCACCGACCACGCCAGTCTGGAATTTTACAACAACACCAAGTCCAACTTGGAGCGGATTTTCGCCGCTGACGAAGATCGACCGAACCAAGCAAACATGTCAGCCGATGCCGTCGACAAACTCTTGCTCTCGCACACCGACTCGAGCGAGATGCAGACCATCCTCATGAAACTCAAAGAAGACGTCATTCAAAACGACTTGCCATCATTCGACGGCGAAGACGACACGATCGTCCACGGACCGTGCCAACCCAGTATCCCTATCGAAACGGGAACCAGACTGTCGGACAAACTCAACGAGAAGCAAAGAGAAATCTGGCAACAAGTCTCCGACTACATCCAACAACAAAAAGAATACAAAGAAGACTCGCAAAAAAAAAAACCCAAGCAACTCCTTCTCCTCGTTCACGGTGGACCCGGCACCGGCAAATCTTTTTTGGCCGAATGCATACATGAAGAAGCGGTAGAACAAGGCCTCGAAACTGGATGCATGGCTCCGACGGGAAACGCCGCCAGCAAACTACCCAACGGCCGGACCGGCCACAACTTCTGCGGCATCCCCATGATTCGCAGTCAGCTGCAATTTCTGGAAAAGCTCAACCTCGGCCGCTTGTACAGCCTTCAAAACCACGCACAGAAAGAGAAACTCGTCATCTTGATCATCGACGAGATCTCCTTTGTCGGACCAGAATTCTTCGCCCAGATAGAGGCACGCATCCGACAAATCATGGCCGAGAACAAGCCGTTCGGCGGACTCGCTGTCATCATCATGGGTGATTTCTTTCAGTTGCCTCCCGTTGCGCCAGCTCAAACCCTCTACGCGGCCCTCCTGAAAATGATCGCTCAGAAGATCAATCCTACAGAGACTTCCACGGGACCCGCCGTCAAAGGAGCGCATCTGTTTGCTCAATTTCGAAAAATCGAATTGACGCAACAAATGCGAGCGGCCAACGACCCACTCCACATGGAATTCCTCAACCGGTTGCGCTCCACCTCCACCGAACCGCGTCTCACGCCCATGGATACCATCGAACGGCTGAAAGTCATCACCAGGCAAGACGTCATTAACGATCCCGCCTGGATGGACGCGCCCATCGTCGTCACCAGCAACCAAGAACGTTACAAAATAAACGAACAGAAATCATTGACGCAAGCCAGGAAGAACAACTGCCCGCGCATCGTCTGGTTTCAACCCGTCCTCGGCATCGTCGCCAGCGGATTGGATATCAACCACGTCAACTATCTTTACGCTACGTCACCGCAATTTAAAGGCATCTTCGTCGCCGGAGCACCTGGATACCTCGTCCAGAACATCAACCCCAAACGCCGGCTCACTAACGGAACGCCCATCACCTTCCATTCGCTCGTTCTCGACAGTAGAGAAGACCGACAAGCCGTCGAAAACGCCATGGCTAACGGGTTCGGCGAAGACATCGTCCTCCAGTACAACCCCAAATACGTCCTCGTCAAGATCAACGACGCCCATGCCCTTGACTTTATTGGGCGAACCGCCGTCGTCAACGAAGCCGTCATCCCGCTGGCCCAAGCACACACCAGCAGAAATTTCTTCCTCGAAATCCCTGGCAAAGATGGCAAATACAAGTTGCAAACCAGAGGCTACGGTGTCGACCTCGGCTACTCCGTCACCCTTCACAAAATTCAGGGCCAGACTTGCGACAAACTCATCGTCGATCTCAACGACCGGCCCTTTCTTCCCAAGGTATCCTATCACGGATTCTACGTCGCCGTCTCTCGAGTCCGCAGAAACGAAGACCTGCGAATCATGCCTATTCAACCGGGCAAACCCGATTTAAGATATTTAACTCGACTTCAGCCACCAAAACAACTCATCACTTGGCTCAACTGTTACGATGCGCACGGAGCATTCGATCAGCGACGCGTGCCTCTACCTCAAGCACCACCACCAAAAGCAGCCGGAAAACGAAAAACACCAACAGCCATACGGAAACCACCGCCGTCCGACCCAAAACAAGGAGGTTCGACACAAGCAACATCATCAGTAACATCGTCACCACCTAAAAAGACTTCAAAAAAGACGCCCAAAAAAGATCTGCCAACCAAGGCCAAACCGAAGAAAAAATAATCAACAATACGAATTCAAATACATTTTTCTGAGATAATCATTACGTTTGTACCAAAAATTCAATACATGACCTCATTCCATTGAATTCTTTTCATTAGAACTCACCAATTTTGTCTTTCTGCACTTCACCTCACAAAAAAGTGGTATAATAGCTTACAAAAGAACTCAATATTGAGTGTACTCTTTCTCATTTGAAAAGTATTCCAAATTCCATAATCATTACATTATGTAAGGCGTCATCTATTATCTTTTAACTCGTACACTCCATAAAATGTGACTCAATTGCACCCTATTCAATAACTCATCAATCATAAACTATTAAAGCTTAAAACATTTTTTGAAATCGGACAACGGTGTCAAAATTAAACCGCACAAACTTAAGTCAGCTCCGACCAACTATCATTCATCGAAATTCATCGACAAACTTAAGTCAGGTCCGACCAACTATCATTCATCGTGCCCGTTCACTTTCATCTGCATATCTTCAAATAGGAATCAATATTTTAATTTTTCGGGTAACGTGCAACACAATTCATCTTTCCATAATAAGTAAATGATGTCGGGCGTCATCTATCACCTTCCAACTCATACATAAATAACGGTAACCGAGCCATTCATATTTATTCCTACTGTTCTCCGACGTACCCTCTCTACAGTGTAAAATGTGTCGCGCGTCTAGCCATACAATAGGGGACTTAGAAAATTTTTCAACTTTTGAGATGAAGGGTACGGTCGACGGCAAAAACCTAGGCGGCACCAATCGCGGTTGCGTCTGCCCATCTCGACGACAAAAGCCGGGCACAGAAAAGGTACATTTCCTCGGAACGTCTCGAAAAAAGGTCCAAAAAAGTACGGTCGACGGCAAAAACCTAGGCGGCACCAACCGGGGTTGCGTCCGCCCATCTCGACGACGCAAGCCGGGCACAGAAAAGGTACATTTCCTCGGAACGTCTCGAAAAAAGGTCAAAAAGGGTACGGTCGACGGCAAAAACCTAGGCGGCACCAATCGCGGTTGTGCCCGCTCATCTCGACGACAAAAGCCGGACACATAAATGGTACATTTCCTCGGAACGTCTAGAAAAAAGGTCAAAAAGGGTACGGTCGACGGCAAAAACCTAGGCGACACCAATCGCGGTTGCGTCCGCCCATCTAGACGACAAAAGCCGGACACAGAAAAGGTACATTTCCTCGGAACGTCTCAAAAAAAGGTCCAAAAGAGTACGGTCGACGGCAAAAACCTAGGCGGCGCCAACCGGTGTCGCGCCCGCCTAACATTCCTCCTTCCACCGGAAACAATTTCTTCAAATAATACTCAGGATATCATCAATTCCCTTTCACTAGTATCAAATACATCTTTCAACACTGAGTAAATTATGCCGGGCATCATCTATCACCTTTCAACTCAAACAAAGATAACGGTAACCAACACATTCATATTTCTTCCCAAAATTCTCCGAGCTACTCTCTCTACAGTGTAAAATGTGTCGCGCGTCTAGCCATACAATAGGGGACTTAGAAAAATTTTCAACTTTTGGGATGAAGGGTACGGTCGAAGGCAAAAACATAGGCGGCACCAATCGCGGTTGCGTCCGCCCATCTCGACGACAAAAGCCGGGCACAGAAAAGGTACATTTCCTCGGAACGTCTCGAAAAAAGGTCTAAAAGACTACGGTCCACGGCAAAAACCTAGGCGGCACCAACCGGGGTTGCGTCCGCCCATCTCGACGACAAAAGCCGGACACAGAAAAGGTACATTTCCTCGGAACGTCTCGAAAAAAGGTCCAAAAGAGTACGGTCGACGGCAAAAACCTAGGCGGCACCAACCGGGGTTGCGTCCGCCCATCTCGTAGACAAAAGCCGGACACAGAAAAGGTACATTTCCTCGGAACGTCTCGAAAAAAGCTCCAAAAGAGTACGGTCGACGGCAAAAACATAGGCGGCACCAATCGCGGTTGCGTCCGACCATCTCGTAGACAAAAGCCGGACACAGAAAAGGTACATTTCCTCGGAACGTCTCGAAAAAAGGTCCAAAAGAGTACGGTCGACGGCAAAAACCTAGGCGGCGCTAACCGGTATCACGCCCGCCTAACATTACTCCTTCCAGCCGAAACAATTTCTTCAAATAATTCTCAGGATATCATCAATTCGCTTTCACTAGTATCAAATACATCTTTCCACACTGAGTAAATTATGTCGGGCATCATCTATCACCTTTCAACTCAAACAAAGATAACGGTAACCAAGACATTCATATTTCTTCCCACTTTTCTCCGAGCTACTCTCTCTACAGTGTAAAATGTGTCGCGCGTCTAGCCATACAATAGGGGACTTAGAAAAATTTCCAACTTTTGGGATGAAGGGTACGGTCGACAGAAAAAACCTAGGCGGCACCAATCACGGTTGCGCCCGCCCATCTCGTCGACAAAAACCGGACACAGAAAAGGTACATTTCCTCGGAACGTCTCAGACAAAAGTACAAAATACAAAGGTACGGCCGACGGCTAGGACCTAAGCGGGACCAATCGCAATTGCGCCCGCCAATGTCGACCACAAAAGCCGGACACAGAAAAGGTACATTTCCTCGGAACGTCTCGGACAAAAGTCCAAAATCCAAAGGTACGGCCGACGGCTATGACCTAAGCGGGAACAACCGACGTTGCGCCCACCCATCTCTACGACAAAAGCCGGACACATAAAAGGTACATTTCCTCTGAACGTCTCGGACAAAAGTCCAAAATCCAAACGTACGACCAACGGATAGGACCTAGGCGGCACCAGTCGTGGTTGCGCCCGACCATCTCGACGACAAAAGCCGGACACATAAAAGGTACATTTCCTCGGAACGTCTCGGACAAAAGTCCAAAATCTAAGGGTACGGCCAACGGCTATGACCAAGGCGGCACAAATGGCGCTTGCGCCCGCCCATCTTGACGACAAAAGCCGGACCCAGAAAAAAGGTACATTTCCTCGGAACGTCTCAGACAAAAGTCCAAAATCCAAACGTACGACCAACGGATAGGACCTAGGCGGCACCAGTCGTGGTTGCGCCCGACCATCTCGACGACAAAAGCCGGACACATAAAAGGTACATTTCCTCGGAACGTCTCGGACAAAAGTCCAAAATCTAAGGGTACGGCCAACGGCTATGACCAAGGCGGCACAAATGGCGCTTGCGCCCGCCCATCTTGACGACAAAAGCCGGACCCAGAAAAAAGGTACATTTCCTCGGAACGTCTCGGACAAAAGTCCAAAATCCAAACGTACGGCCAACGGATAGGACCTAGGCGGCACCAGTAGTGGTTGCGTCCGCCAATATAGACGACAAAAACCGGAAACAGAAAAGGTACATTTCCTCGGAACGTCTCAGACAAAAATCCAAATCAAAGTGTACGACCAACGGCTATGACCCAGGCGGGACCCATCGGGGTTGCGTCAGCCCATCAAAACGACCAAAGCCGTACAGAGAAAAGGTACATTTCCTCGGAACGTCTCAGACAAAAGCCCAAAATCCAAGGGTACGACCGACGGCCATGACCTAAGCGGGACCAATCAGGGTTGCCTCCGCACATCAAAACGACCAACGCCGTACATAGAAAACGTAAATTTACGGTACAAAAGTACGGCCGACGGATATGAAATAAAAGTACCAATCCATAATCGCGCCTTACCATCTTTTCACATAAATGACAAATCACAAAACAGACATTTTGCTAAACCACAAAAAACATCTACATAAGAAAACATAGTATGCAGATCGGAGCATATATGAAAGTAAATTAAAAATAGTAAACTTGGAAAATACACTATAAATATACTAAATTGATGGACGTTGACAAACCCCTATGGGTTCAGATCAATTTCATGAAGTGCCACTACGCCAACTAGATTCACTCCTAATGTCTGATGAAACCAAGGAAGAACTCATGGACATCTCGCCGGAATTCAGGTAATACCAATTAAACGCTAAAAAATTCCCCACATAAAAATAGTTTCACCAACATTCAATAAGATTGTAAATACAACGTCAATCATTTCTTTTTAAGACAAGTCCACAGCTATTACCAATCTAAAGTTGATGGAAAATATTATCACCTACACCCGGAATTCGTTACGCATCGATTTGAAACCACTTCAAACCAGCAAAGAGAATTGGAACACGCCACTCTGTGCCGGCATTGTTGCGAAGCAGTCATGGAACAGAAAAAATTGCCAATCTACTCACTCGCAGCTGGGAGAGATTTCGGGAATACGGACCGTATTCACCTACCCGAGTTGACACTCGTCGAAGAGCATGTCGTAGCTCAGGCGAGAGTTCTCATACTCATCATCAAACTCGCAGGGTATCAACACGCGGAACGCCAAGCAGGCAAAATGGGACACGCAATTGTCTTTTCCCAATACGGCAGAAAATTGGAAGAAGAACTCATGAAAGCAAAAAGAGCACAAACCACAGAAACGTACCCTCAAATAGAAAACATCTACGAGACTCTCAACATTGCCTTCGTTGGAGCTCAAGTAGATTGGGCGTCCCTCAAAATAAACAAGAATCACCGCGCCTACACCCCGCTTCAAGTCAATTGCGACCACATTTACCGATGGTTTCGAGCTTTGAAAACTTTGAACCCGAGATATAAGGACATCATCATCGACGAATCAGAAGCCATG
This sequence comes from Ceriodaphnia dubia, assembly GCA_022539655.2. NCBI lineage: Eukaryota > Metazoa > Arthropoda > Branchiopoda > Diplostraca > Daphniidae > Ceriodaphnia > Ceriodaphnia dubia. Next base: position 4,520,223 of record JAKUCG020000139.1, on the reverse strand, counting down.
CGAACAGCCTTGGAAGAAATACCGGAAAAACTCATCGAGCGAGTTGCGGTCGTACAACACGAATCCGAAATCAATATAGACCGCTTGGTCCAACAACAATCGGCAGAGTCGATGCCTACCCAAGGACAACGAAACGAACCCCGAGAAGAAGAACCACAGCAAACATCCTACCCAATGTCATTTTTGACAAGAGCCGCCAGCAGAAACGTCACCGAACAGACGACACCCGCCATTATTTTAGAAGGTATCAACTGCACAAGTCCATGAGACAAACATGCAGCAAAATCACTTTAGATCCGAAAAATTCATTGATTTTTCATTTTTCTCGTCCCTTTAGAAATTGCCGAAACTTTAGCAACGACCGATGCCGATGAACCGAACACAGCCAAAAAACAGATTGACAAAGAAACCAGAGACCCAAAAGCGTGCATCGAAATCGAAACTAGCCGCGATCCGTTAAATGAATTCGAACAAAATGATCACTTACTGTATTCGACGTTCCCCCATCTCTTCCCCTTAGGAAAAGGGCTGCGCGGTTCAGGAAGCCTGCCCACCAAAGACGTCTGCCACATTCAACAGCAATGGCACGGGAAATTCGCTAAATGTTTGCGTTTCCTATTCCTACTGTTCGATCAATTTCAACGTCACACAACGGCTAGAGCGGTACACGCTACAGTTTTCTCCAACGAGAAGTCCATGACGGCTTTCAACAATCTCGTCACCGACCCAACATTCATGTCCGAACTAGAAAAAGCAAAAAACAAACCCGACGATCCAAAGTCGAAAGCGCTTCTGGCAAAACTGACGCCGCACGTCTCTTTAGTCAATCGAAAAGTACCCTACACGACAGCACAGAGGACAGCGGCACTTGGACACTTGCTCAACCTCGTTCGTTATTACGGACCGCCTACCTACTTTTTTACTTTAGCTCCAGACGACATCCACGGACTTCTCAACCTCCGTATGGCCCTGCCCATGACCAACAATTGGACATTCCCCGCCACGGACAGCGGATTTGCCAGAGCACTCCAGGAACACCAAGCCGAATTTCAAACCATACCCATCACCGAATCCAATTTAAGAATCTTATTGGCTAACGGCCCAGTGGCAGCCGCAACCATGTTTCAAATCAGCATGAACGCCGTCTTCAACCATTTGCTGGGAACGCCACCCGAAGGCCCCAACAAAAAGAAGACGGTTCCGCTACCAAACAGAAAAAAAGGTATTTTCGGAACACCCATAGCCGCGTTCGGATGTACGGAAGAGCAAGCGCGCGGCTCCCTTCATATGCACATCTTATTTTGGGGAGGATTGACACCTTCGCTCCTGCAAACCGCTGCCGGCATTCAACTACTACAACACTACATCGCCAAAGACATCAATCAAATAGTGACGGCGCAACTGCAACCCCTAGTTCACGTCAAACACATTCTCAGAGACGAAGCCAACGAAAGCCCGGCACACGCCGCCCTCTTCAAGCCCCGCCATCCGCTTACCGACCCAGCCGGTTTTTTTGAGGACTTCCACCGCACCGTCGATCTCGCCAACATTCACCAACATACGGCGACGTGCTTCAAAACAAAAAGAGGAAAACGGAATTGCCGCCTAGGTCGGCCGGTCCGTTTGAGATCACATACAGGCTCCCTGCAGATCAAAGCCATTAAGAAAGACGACAAGAAACCAGACACGGACTTCGAAGTGCTCCCCGACATTCAACCACCGTCAGAAGCAACGACGACCAATAGAAATTACTCACGCATTCCCGTCGCCGTTCGTGACAATCGATTAATCATGTATTACCTATGGAGACCCGAAATCCCGCCAGTCAAAGCCACGCTACCTACCCCACCAACGTTTCAACCGGCCGAAGCAACACAACAACAACAAGGACCACCAACTAGCACCGAACTACCACCGTATGAACAGCTGCAGTTCGACAACCTCACACCAGAAAAGCAAGACAAACTCAATCGAATTTTAAAAGAAAGAAACGGTTCCGTCGTAGAATACAATGCGCTGGCTTCCGCCGTATTAGGATGCAATACCAACGTCAGCCTTCTCGGAAGCGATGCTCAAGCCAAAGCCGCCCTTTGTTACCTACTCAAATACGTCACCAAGCCACCTGCCGAACTCTCTCATTCCCTCTCACTATTGCACCACGCCAGGCGAATGGTTGAAATCTATCCTTCTAGAGCTGAAGACAGCGGAACCGTCATGCGCACGGGAATGTACTATTTAAACAAGATCGTCAATCAACTGAGCGGCGCCATGGAAGTCTCGGGTCCCATGGCGGCGGCAGCCATTCTGGGCATGCCCGCAGAAACATGCACCGATTCCTTTTGGGTAGCTTACGTCACTGCTGCCATAGCCTACGCCCAAAAACACAAAGAAACCATCAAACCAAGAGAAGAAGAAACCATTGAAGAAATGAAGGACATCAGTGAAGAAGAAGACCAATCAACGAGTTGGCAACAATCAGAAACGACCATCGACGAAGACGAAATCGTTGACGAGAGATTCCATCCAGAAGACTTGGAACCAGAAGACGACCAAACAGAAGACGATCACATTCTCCTCGACCAGTTCTTCACCGAAAAGGAACCTCAAGTTTTGGCCGACAACGAACAACAGCATTCGACCGAAGACACCGAAGACACTGTCAAATCAATGGCAAACATCTACAAAACAAAAGAAAAAATCGTCGCCGTTCCTCAACACATCCACTACGCATACCGAGGTAAACACCTGGAGCAAATCAGTCTCTACGAATACGTCGCGCTCGTCGACGTCATACCCATCCGTTCGAGAACGACAACGCCTGACGAACCCCAAGCTGAAGAAGCCGACAAAGGAGGAAGAGCTACCAACGCCACTTTCCCTTTCCCCAAAGCTCATCCGCTTCACGGTAATGGACAACTTCATCTATTGACAGAATTCTATCATGAGTGTTGACTGAAAACAACGGGATGAAACCACACACTAAGAACAACTTAAAGCCTATTTAACTCTTTTCTTCCCATCTTTATAGGAACTCACGTTCAAAGAATACGATCGAAAACCAAAGTTCCTGTACTGGTCGGACCACCTCCAGCTCCACCGGCATCAAAACCCGACCCCATCACTCAGGCGTGGATGTCGCAAGCGAGAAAATTCGCCACATACTTTTTGACTCTTTACCGACCGTGGACCGTCCCCACGAGTGACGGAGGCACGCTACCAGGAAACACTACGTGGCACGCATTCTGCATTTACATGCGCGACATCGAAAAAGGCACTGAAGACGAACCCGTCACTTTTTTAAATAGAGTACGATCCAAATGGATCACCAACGCCGCTCATGGATTGAGGATCGCCGGCGAAGACAGAACGGCGGCCAACAAGTGGCGTTGTGAAAAAGCTTCTTGCTGGGATTCAAAAGAAGGAAACGAATCGCTCCGCTCAACGAGAGAACAGCCGGAAGGGGGACCGATCCTTTCCGACAGCGAAAGAATCATCGAACAAGTGGCAGCAGCAGAAGCACAAGAAAACATGAATATTCTCCGCGACAAGACCGTCGCTGACGAATTACTTCTACGGGCCGACCACAAACACTTGGAGTACTACCAAGCCACGCAGTTCAACCTGGAAAAAATCTACGAACCGGATGAACACCAACGAACAACCGATCCCATAGAAAACCACCAGGCAAAAAACACCTTTCGAGACCATAAAGACAACACCCACATGAAGGCCATCCTCACCCAGTTGAAAGGCGATGTCATCCACGAACCCTCGGAAGACGGCGACGACGACACCATCATACCCGGGCCGTGGACAACGCTCAAACCAGTTCCTCCGGGCCAGAGACTGTCCGATCAACTGAATCACACCCAAAGGAAAATATGGAACAAGGTTACCAACTATTTCCAGCAGCTAGTCGAGTCCAGAGCGGGACGGCGTACGAAACCGAAACCACTCCGACTTTTGGTCCACGGAGGACCGGGCACGGGCAAATCGTTTCTGGCCGAGTGCATTCACCAAGCGGCGACAGATCTCAACTTGGAAATTGGCTGCATCGCACCCACGGGCATCGCTGCCAGTAGCCTACCCAACGGAAGAACCATCCACAATTTCGCCGGGATACCACCCTACAGGAAAAACGGAAAATATCTCGAAAAACTCAACCCCACAAAGCTGCTGTCCATTCAAGAGCGAGCGCAACATTTAAAGCTGGCTCTCCTCATCATCGACGAAATCTCCTTCGTCGGACCAGAAATGTTCGCGCAAGTCGACAAGCGGCTGAGGCAAATCATGCAGAACAACGAACCCTTCGGAGGACTAGCCGTCATCATCACCGGCGACTTCTTCCAATTACCACCCATAGCTCCGGCAGAAACACTCTACGCCGCGCTCCTCAAATTGCATTTCGCTAATGTCACCCTCGACACTCAAGCCACCTCAACCAGTCCAGCCGTAGAAGGAACAAGGTACTTCGCCACTTTTCAAAAAATTGAGCTCACCCAGCAGATGCGAGCAGCTTCCGATCCCGACCACATGAAATTCCTAGACACACTACGCTCCGCGGATACGGACCGACAAGCAAAAACGCTCGAAATGATACAAAAAATCAAAGTCATCTCCAAAAGAGACATCGAAGAAGATCCAGCATGGATGAATGCTCCCATCGTTGTCACAAGCAACGAAGAGCGATTTCGCATCAACGATCTGCAGACGATTGTCTTGGCCAAAAGAACAAACTGTCCCAGAATTATCTGGTACAAACCCATCATGGGCATCGTCAAAAGCAGCATCGACCAAAACCAAGTCAACTATGTCTACGCTACAAACCGACAATTCAAAGGAGTCTTCGTCGCCGGAGCACCAGGCTTCCTCATGACCAACATCAATCCTAAAAGAGGACTCACCAACGGTACACCCGTCACCTTCCATTCGCTCGTACTCCATCCGCTCGAAGATCGACAGCGCGTCTTGACAGCCATTACCAAAGGATACGGCGAAGACGTACAACTCCAGTACAATCCACACTGCATCCTCGTCGAAATCACCAACGCAGATCACAACGATTTCAAAGAACTAACAGCCGTACCAGGAAAAGCCGTCATCCCTTTGTTCCAGGATCACGAAAGCAGACCCTTCATGGTCGACGTGCCCAAGAAAAAAGAGAGAGTCCCACTTCACGCACAAACACACCCGGTTGACATCGGTTACTCATTGACTTTGCACAAAATTCAGGGACAGACCTGCAAAAAACTCATCGTCGACCTCAATCACCGGCCCTTCAGGCCTCAAATCAATTTTCCAGGATTTTACGTCGCAGTTTCTCGCGTAAGACGTTCAGAAGATTTGAGAATTATGCCCATTCAACCAGGCGTCCCCAATTTGAAATTTCTCACCAAACTTCAACCTCCAGCCCTATTGATCACTTGGTTAAATGCTTATAACTCGGACGGATTTTGGGACCCAACACGAATTCCTCAAAATCTATTTCCGAAAGGTGGAAAACAAAAGACAAAACGAACATCGAAAAAACAGAAACAAACAACACCAACTACAGGACAACCAGAAGAAAAAAAAACAGAACCCGGTATGACAAGTCAGTACTTTACTTACATTTGACAATATTATCGAATTAACCGAATTTCAACATTTCACAAACAGAACCCCAACCTTCATCTTCAGGACAACAAAAAAGCAAGAAACAATCCCATCCCGAAAAGAAGAAAAACAATTAATTCTTTCAATTTCGCCGAAACGAACAACTACATTTTTTTCAAATTTTAGCATCGATTAACAAATTAGAGCTTAGACGTTCTCTTTTACAATTTCAACTTTTATATTTTACATCAAAACAAAAATTAGAAATAGTTTACAAATACAACGAATTCAATAAAAAAAATTCAAATTTCGTTCATTTTCCTATTTTTACACAAAAACTTTATTCTTTCTTTTGAACATTTTTATATTACCGCTACAATAACCATAAATATTAGGGAATTTCCCTTCCAATTTCGTGAATTTTAGCTTCATCACTACACAATATTCAACTTCCCTTACGCTCAATATTTCGTGCATTTCATTTTACTTTCTACTCAAAGAAATTTCATTTTCCCATTGAGAATGAAACACATCTGAAATTTCCCATAGAAAATGAAACAAATCTGAAATAAACTCAAATCACAAAAAAAGGAATATTTACAACAACAGTTTGTCCCGAAATCTCGAAGGCGCCACGCAGGGGCTTTATTCAGGTTAAAAAAATCCCTGAGAGATTTGAAAATTCTTATTTTCAAAGCCGAAGGCTTACCGGCCCTTAACGGGAGAGATTTTGGCCTGACAACTGAGAGACAGTGATAGGAAGAAAGAGGAACGAGAGACGAAGAGAAAAGAAAAAAATATTAGGCCCCGCCCCCAGCGGCGATCCAAAACTATTTAACTAGAGGGGATTCCCAAGGGATTCCAATCGGGGGATCTATAGGTAGTCCCGCTATTGAAGCTATGTCAATATAATTTATACAAAAGAACCGTATTAATCACGAAATTCCCATACACACGAAATATCTCTGATTGATTCGATAATTTACTAGTATTTCCAAAAGCAATGAATCAACCAATCACAGAATCGGATCCAATCCAAAACCTGGTTTGGAAATGGTATACTTTAATAGCTTCAAACCAGAAATGTAATTATATCAATGAACGCGTATTGATCTGCTCTATCAGTTCCGACCAATTTCAGATTACGAAACGCTTAAAATAACATGTTACGGCCATTTACAATTTGTTGTTGACAGTTTTGAGAGGAAATGAAGGGACATGGGCACCGCCATTACAGCTGACTGCAGCGTTGCCAGACTTGTTTTTGAAAAAACAGGTTCGCATGAAATAAATTATTTTTCTTACAAAAAAAATACGGATACATGAAATGGAATCGGGAAAGTGCGTGAATTTTCGGGAATTATCGTTCAATTTCGTGAAATTTTGAATTTATTATAAAAAAAATTCCCTTTTCTTTTCAACTTCGAAAAAATTCTTGTAAGTCAAATGATCGTGAAAATTCGTGAATTTTCGTTCAAATTTCGTGAATTTTTCATTTTTTACTAAAATATTTCCTTTTTTATTTTAAACCTAAAAATACTACTTCCAAACCAAAAAAAATGTGAAACGTCTGGAATTTTCGTTCTTATTTTGTAAATTTAACTCAAAAATTACCCTTTTTTCTATTAAATATAAAAATAAAATAATTCATTAAAATGAAGTGAAATTGATGGATTTTGACAAAAAACCTAACCGATTCAGCCTTCAAGATTTGGATATAATTTATACAAAAGAACCGCGTTAATCACGAAATTCCCATACACACGAAATATCTCTGATTGATTCGAAAATTTACTAGTATTTCCAAAAGCAATGAATCAACCAATCACAGAATCGAATCCAATCCAAAACCTGGTTTGGAAATGGTATACTTTAATAACTTCAAACCAGAAATGTAATTATATCAATGAACACGTATTGATCTGCTCTACTAATTCCGATCAATTTCAGTTAACGAAACACTACAAATAACATGTATGGACTAATTACAATTTGTTGTTGACACTTTTGAGAGGAAATGAAGGGACATGGGCACCGCCATTACAGCTGACTGCAGGGTTGCCAGACTTGTTTTTGAAAAAACAGGTTCGCATAAAATAAATTGTTTTTCTTCCTTGAAAAATTCGGAGACATGAAATGGAATCTGGAAAGTGCGTGAATTTTCGACAATTATCGTTCAATATCTTGAAATTTTGAATTTTTTTTTCAAAATGTTTTCTTTTTCTTTTCAGTTCAAAAAAGTTCCTGTAATTCAAAATGAGCGTGATTCTGGTAAAATATTGTTCATATTTCGTGAATTTTTCTAGTTTCACTCAAAAATTTTCTTCTTTCTTTTGAACATAAAAAAATTTGTTTCTAGCCAAAATGGACTTGAATCTTTGGAAATTTTCGTTCAATTTTCATGCATTTTTCTTTTTTTTAACAGATTCGCATTAAATAAATTATTTTTTTACTATCAAAAATTGTTTTCTCCTTCGGGAAAAATCATTCAATATCGTGACATTTATAATATCTTCTAAAAAGTTTCCTTTTTCTTTTGAAATTCGAATTAGTTTCTCTATGACAAAATGATTATAAAACATCATAAATTTTAAGTCAAATATCTTGAACTTTTCCATTTTTTTCCAAAAATCTTTTGTTTCCTAATGGATTAAAGAAGTATGATTTTTCTCTTTTTTACTCCACATGTTTTTTGCTTCTTAATGGATTAAAGGACTATTAACAAATTATTAATAAAAAATTGTGTGTCAATTACTTTTCGATAGCTAATCATGATGTTATCAATACCCATGTTAGTTGTTTTTTCCTTCTTCGCGATGACTCTTACAATTGGCAAGATACTATACTCCAATAGCAACCACAAATTTTGGCAACCTGGTGTTAGATTTAACGATTTAATAAAGTTCCAACTATCTGTAAAGCAGACGAAAACACGTTACTTAGACAGGTTTCAATAGACCCGATTCTCATATATTCTTTAATGTTACTTTCCATTGAAAAAACAGCATCACAACTGGTAACACCTACCAACATCCAACAAGTCTAATAAGAATTTGCAAACTCACAACTGTTATATTCAGTGTTGAAAGAAAGAAGAATATAATATAGAATATTACGAATTACTACAATTATTTTAATCTCCTTACATTTATTTGTAAAATTCCAACAATACACTTCTGACATCTTAAGTTATGGCTAAACCATTTTCCTTATAAAGACATTTAATATTTATCTTGGAAAACATTTCCTCATCAACCATCGACAACACCACGGGATCAACAATACACTAATTACACCTTAAGTTATGGTTAAACCATTAACCTGATAAATCACATTTGATATTTTTCTTGGAAGACATTTCCTCATCAACCATCGACAATACCACGGGCCCAACTATACACTAATGGCACAATAAGTTATGGTTAAACCATTAACCTGATTACAACATTTAATATTTTTCTCGGAAAACATTTCCTCAGCAAGAATCGACAACACCACTGGATATTTCACTTAGTTTACTTCCAGACAGCGACCACAACTGTTCAAGTCTTAACTTTTTGCTTCCGAGCCAAAAAAGTTTTATTATAAATTCATTTCATTCTTTCTTTCGACAACGCTACGCAAGATATTGTGCATCAGTTTCATCAAAAGTGTCAAATAACACCTTGTGTTATTTTAATCTCTGTTGAACCACACAATTTTACTTCTACTCTTAGTAAGTTTACCAATCATCTCTTTATCGATTCGATACTACTACAGGCATTTGGCCTTACTTGTTTTGTTATTCTATACAATTCTACGCACACAATCTACTTCAACTCAAAGATTCAAAAATCTTATTCACGCATTGAAATTTAAAAATTTATCTTAAAACATCATATCATAACGTAACGCTTCCATAACACATATTTTTTGCTTATTTCCTTTTTAGACAGAATGCCACCCAAAAAAGAAGGAAAACTAACGAAAGACAAAACTACAAAAAAAGGAAAAAAAAAGGTAAAACGCAAATCAATAACATTATTATTAAGCAATTTGTAAAACAACAGTCTAAATAAAATATTGAGAAATTTTAAAAATATGATTACAATTTCATTTTCAAATTAATATGTCCATTTTAAGGATACCGCTTCAACTCCACCTTCTGATATTCATCAGCAGACATGTGAATCATCACAAAGTAAACCTAATAAGCCTATAACTACATCGCGTTCATCACAGTTTCAAGTATTAAATCTCAACATCAATTAATATGATGAACAATATATATAAGTGTTTAATGTATAATGTTATAGGCTGTCGCATCAACTTCCAAACATCACGTTGTTTCACCAAACGAGCCAAAATTACCTATGAAGTCGCCTACTACATCGAAAAGAAAACAATCACATCAGGTACACTCAAACCCTTAACTAATACAGCAAAATTTAGGAGTAAAACATTACTCTACGCTAATTTTGCTCTCAATAATAAGATAACAATATACCTTAAACGTTACTAATGAATTTCATATTTTTTATAATAAACAAGGATACTGCAACACAAGAAAAAGGAAATCAGTTACAAACAATACGACAAGAGACAACAAAAGACGGATCAACAAAAGGAAGCCTTTCGAAAATATCTACTCTTCTCGTAACTACTTAACTTAATTAAGAATCAACATTTGAGAAATCCATTCAATGACGCTACAAATATATACTTTTGTGAAACAATTAGAAAACTATTACCAAAGGAAAGGAAAAAAGGCCTAAAGAGTCGGAAACGTCAACCGAATCATCATCATTGGTAAGACCACAACATTTCAATCAACCACATTAGGCTATGATGTCAAAACCGCACTCAATTGAACAATATTTCAATACGAATTGTATAGAAGATACCATGCAATTCCTTAATTAACAATATATTTTCATTAGATGGATATATCTGATGTCGAGCAAATTCAACAAACAGAAGCGACAGCGGCAGAAAAGTTGAGACTCAAAGAAAAAAAAGCCGAATATCAGCGCACATACTTAGCTAAAAAGAAAAAACAAAAACAAGAAGAAATTCTTCTCAACGATCAAGCCGAACCTCTATCGTTAAATATGATTTTCCCGCCTACAAAAGAGCAACTCGCAGACGCAGAAAGAAATCCAGAAGTGGCTTTGATGAACCTCGTTACCAATACGGGACTTGCTCGTTTCCGAGATGCCAGCCGGATCATCGACAACTGGAGCGCCGTACACGATGCTCAAGAAATCATACCGGACTACGTTGAACACATTAATCAAGAACTAGCATCAAACATTCCAAATCCAGAATTCAAGCGCATTCTCAATGACTTTCTGAACGACTGGAACATCGAAGCCGAACTGTTCGCGTGCGCTAGCTGCGGCGTTAAAGCTTTCGAAATGGGCTCCTGTCATCGACATCACGTCCCTCTGGAACAACTGGACAGCCTCATGATGTCAGAAGAAGAGATTGAAACACTAGAAAAAATACCAGAAGAATACCGGTAAGACTTCGACAACTCATTAAAAAAAATTCAATGTATTTTAACAAAATTTTCTCTTCTCTTTGTCCTACAGAATGATTGTCAGCTATTTCCGCTCACCCGAAACTCAACGATACTATCATCTTCATCGGGAATTCGTCAGGGCAGATCGTGACCGACATTATACCACGACACTATGCAACACCTGTCACGAAGCGCTCGTACAAGACAAGAAACTACCAACATTCTCCCTTGCCACCGGCATCGATTTTGGCAATGCAGACCGCATTTTTTTGCCAAAACTGACACTGGCCGAAGAATACGTCATCGCCTTCGCCCGACTCTTCATCCTCATCATAAAACTGGCCGGATACCAGCGCAGCGAGCGGCAAGCTGGAAAACTCGGGCACGCCATCGTTTTTTCCCAATACGGAGCAAAACTGGAAGAAGAAGTGGCGCGAGCAAGACAACAGCGCGACACAGGGACCTACCCGCGCATCGACGATCTCCACGAAAGTCTAAGTATTGTTTTCGTTGGATCACAAGTCGATTGGGCAGCAATGGTGAGAGACACGTCTCGTAACCACTTTAAAGCCATCAAAGTCGAAGCAGAGAAAATTTACATGTGGCTACGCGCGTTGAAAACATTCAACCCACGCTACCGGGACATCGTCATCGACGATTCTCCACAAATGACGGCAGCTCTGGAGCAAATCCCGGAAGAATTAATCAAGCGCAAAACTGTCGTCGACAATGAAAAGGAGATCAGCATCGACAAACTGGTGCGCCAACAAGCGGAGACTCCAGCGACAACGATCAATCTTGACATCGACCAGGACACCCAAACGGATTCAGATACTTACCCGATGTCGTTTTTAACACGATCAGCTCCGGAAAACGTCGACCACCTTTCAACGACAGCAGCCGCTTTAAAAGGTAAATTATAACAAATCAAACACATCTAAAATAACTTCTATTAGCACCTTTTTTTTAAGTGAATGAAACTAATAAAATGTCTTTATCTCTTAGGCATCGCCTCCACTTTGGCCCAACAAAATCAAATTGATTGCGATGATCCCACCATACACCACATCAATTTGCCACCGGCCGAGCAAACGGAGAACGGTGCGCCGACGACGACTCCGACGACTCCTATTCGCATCGTACAGAGTACGGAGCCCCTCAACGAGTTTGAGCAAAACGACCATTTGCTCTACTCAGCTTTCCCCCACCTCTTTCCGCTCGGGAAAGGACTCCGAAAAACCGGGAGCGTCCCTCAAAAAGACGTCCGCCACATGCTCTACCAGTGGCACGGCAAATTTGCCGACTGTATCCGCTTGGTCTTTCTTCTCTTCGACCAGTTTCAGCGGCACGCCACGGCCAGAGAAGTACACGCCACGGTGAAATCGAATAAAACTTCCCTCGACACCTTCAGCAACCTGATTGCCGAGACTGGTTTTAAAGAGCGCTTGGAAAGGGCCAAAAACAACCCGGACGCACCCGAATCAAAGGCCCTGCTGTCGAAACTGACGCCGCACATCAACATCATCAACCGGAAAGTGCCCTACACCACGGCAGAGAGATCGGCAGCTCTGGGCCACTTGCTCAACATGGTTAGATACTACGGACCGCCCAGCATCTTCTACACCCTGGCGCAGGACGACATTCACGGCCTGCTCAACATTCGCATGGCCCTGCCCATGACGGACAACTGGTCGTTCCCGGCCACAGAGAGTGGATTCGCTGAAGCCCTACGTCAAAGGCAAAACGAATTTCACACCATCCCTGTCAACGATTCGGCGCTCAGAACCCTGTTGGCGAGAAGTCCCGTACCCGCCGGAGACATGTTCCGGCTCGTCATCAACAGCGTTTTCACTCATTTGCTGGGAACGCCGCCAGACAACGCAAGCAAGAAGAAGACAGTCCCTCTGCCCGATAGAAAGCCCGGCGTCTTCGGAACGCCGATCGCCTCCTTCGGTGTGACCGAAGAACAAGCGCGAGGATCGCTCCACATGCACCTCCTCTTCTGGGGCGGACTGACACCAACCGTTCTCCAAGCCATCGGAGGCATCCCAGCTTTGGTCAACGAGGTCGCCAGCGCTCTCGATAAAATCGTCAAAGCCCAACTGCAGCCGCTTCTTCACGTCCGTCATATCATGAGAGACTTGAAAGAAGAAACGCTAGCCCACGCCGCCCTTTTCAAGCCAACGATACCCACAGACATGGCAAGCAATCAACAGTTTGTTCAAGATTACCAGCGAGTGATTGACCAGAGCAACATCCATCAACACGCCCCCACCTGCTTCAAAACCAAAACGGGAAAAAGGCGCTGTCGTCTGGGACGGCCCGTCCAACTCCAGACCAAAACGGGCTGCGTCCAAATCGTTCCAGAAAAAATGCAACCAGACTCCGAGAAAGCCGCGCCCTTAGGAGTGGTGCCGCTTGACGATCCACCCGGCCAAGTCGCCGCTTCAAAGAAGCCGTTCAACGCGCTGGAAACGACTTTTCGTGAACTGCCGGCCATCGAACCGCCCAACGAAGCAGCCACCACCAGAAGGAATTACTCGCGGATTCCCGTTAGAGTGCGCGACACTCGGCTGGTGATGTACTACTTGCATCGGCCGCCCATTCTACCGGTCAAATCAAACGTTCGATTGGCCACCGCCCTGTCGCCGACGCGTCTCATCCACACGCCCCTGTCGCCGACGCCTCCGACTCCAACGTGGACGCTGCCGCCAGAAGACCAAGCCCAATTCGACGCCCTAGACCTACCCGACCAAGACAAGCTCAATCGCGCCCTCACCGGAAGAAACGGCCTGGTCGTCGAGTACAGCCCCGTCGCCTCGGCCGTCTTGGGATGCAACACCAACGCCAGCGTCTTGGGCAGCGACGCCCAAAGCAAGGCGGCACTCTGCTACTTGTTGAAATACGTCACCAAGCCACCGGCCGAGCTGGCCCACTCTCTGTCGCTGCTCTACAACGCACGCAAGATCGTCGAGGAGTACCCCTCTCGAGCCGAGGATAGCGGAACCGTGCTGCGCACCGGCATGCACTATCTCAACAAGGTCATCAACAAGCTGAGCGGAGCCATCGAAATATCCGCTCCCATGGCGGCGGCCGCCATTCTCGGCATGCCGGCTGAGACGTGTTCCGATACCTTTTGGGTCGCCTACGTCACGGCGGCCGTCAAGTACGTCAAAGGTCATGACGAAGCCGTCAGAACCCACCCAGACCAAGAGTTTGACGACATCGACCGACGGACAACACCCACCGAACCGATGGAAGACAAAGAAGACGACTGCCAAATCATCGACGAAAATATCGATCCGGAAGAGGGCGTCCACGACGATCCAGACGCCGTTCTACTCGACAACTATTTCGACGAAAAGGAACCCATCGTCTTCGGGCCGGTCGAAGAACAGCGGCACACCGAAACCGGCGACGAGAATATCGTTTCGACGGCCACCATTTACGTCTCCGAAAAGAAAATCGTCGCCGTGCCGCAACACATCCACTACGCCTTTCGGGAATGTTCGTTCAGATTTCGTGATAAAACTCTTTTTTACTCAATTTTCTTCTACACTCATAAGGTCATACTAAAAAACACCTCCAGACTGCGGGAACTGACGTGAATCATCGGGAATGTTCGTTCAAAAATCGTGATATATTTCTTTTTTACTGCATTTTCTTTTGCAATCAGAAAATAATGCTAGTAAACATCCTGAGGCTGCGAAAAGTGACGTGAATCCTCGGGAATTCTCGTTCATATTTCGTGATATTTACCTTTTTTACTCAAAACTTTTCTTCTTTCTTTTAAACATGAAAATACATTTCTCAGACAAAATTAATCTGAATCTTTGGGAATTAACTTTGAGATTTCGTGAATCTTTCCTTTTTCACTCAAAATTTAACAGGGGAGCGAGGGGGTGGCCGGTGGGCGGCGAAGCCGTCCACCGGACGACCCACGAGCGATTGACATATGTCCCATGAATTAGTTTTCCTTCTTTTAGAATTTACATTTGTCCCACAAATCTCGAAGGCGCCACCCAGTGGCTTAATCCCTGAGAGATTTAAATACGTAGTATTTAAAGCCGAAGGCTTACCCAGCCTTAAGGTAAAGAGAGAGATTTTAGAGATTAGAAGGGTAGCCAATGGCCAAGAGAGAGGGTAGAGTAGAGTGGACAGATAGAGATAGGGAGAATAGAGAGGAAAAGAAAAAAATAAAAAAAAATTAGGCTCCGCCCCCTCCATGCGATCCAAAACATATAATAGTGTAGAATCCCTAGGGATTTTTACAATCGGGGAGCGAATAGGTGAGTTCCACAGGTAACTTCAAGTGTTCTCAATAGTCGGGAAAGTTTCGTGAATTGACTCCCTTGGACTTAGGCTGGCTTGATTTTTGATTTTTGGCTTTCGATTGATAGTAAAATGAAATTCAATCATCCACCAATCAGCTGTTCGCATTCGGCCACACACCTGGTTTGGAAACTGGTTACCAAAATCATATCACATCCGGTTTCTAATGATTGGAATCGACGCCCATTTTCCTGACCTTCCTTTTTCTACAAATTGTTTCACGGAAAACGTCCGAAATAAAATACTGGGAGAATCTAAAGTTCTTTGTTTACCATTTCTTTCTTGACAACGGTCAGCGCCCCCTTTATTCAAATATTTTTGAGACATTTTGGTTCCCAAAAATTACACTTTACATGGGTTGACAATGCTCGATGAAATGACGTCGTACCAAAGTACCAAGAAATGACAAAGACGCGTCTCTTCCACCGCTATCTTTCACATGTCATTTGACGATGACCACTTCCGAGAATAATATGATACGTGTAAATCAAAAATTGTTGACGCTTTTCAGTGGCCGGCATCAGCTGTTCCATTGACATCTAAGCCTGGCTCAAGCCTACCCATACCCTGGCAAGCCTGGCAAAGCATGGTCTGACCCACCTCAGCCAAGCCCGAACATTCGTATTTCGCAGAAACAGACCGCGTCATCATGCAAGATTGCCAGTTTTCAAAAAACATTTCCCTCGCATCCGAAAATTTTATTTTTCGGGCAGATTCTTATCTGGAATACAACAGTGATTAGCAAAAAAATAATCGGACAGGTAAACAGGGTTGCCATTTTCGAAAAATTTGTTTCGCTTCAAATAAATTATTTTTTAGTTATTATAATTCATTAGAATACGAAGGTGATCCTTCTTGAAAAAATCAAACCCGAAAACAGGGTTGCCATTTTCTGAAAAGTAATTTCACGCCAAATAATTTTTTTTTCTTGACTATAATTCTACGGAGTGTGAAAATGATCCTTCATTTAAAAATTGAACAGGAAAACAGGGTTGCCATTTTTGACAAAATTTGTTTTACACAAAATAAATTATTTTTTATTTACTATAATTCATTAGAATACGAAGGTGATCCTTCTTGCAAAAATCAAACCGGAAAACAGGGTTGCCATCTCCGAAAAAGTAATTTCACGCAAAATAATTCATTTTTCTTGCCTAGAATTACATGGAATGCGATCGTGATCCTGCATGAAATAATTAAAAAGGAAAACAGGGTTGCTATTTTCCGAAATAATTGTTTCGCACAGAATTAATTTGTTTTCATGATTAGATGTCCATATGAACTTCAATGGCTCGTGCATGAGCGGGGATATTCGTGAATAATCGTTCAAATTTCGTGAATTTTCCCTTTTTTACTCAAAAATTTTCTTTTTTCCGTTAGAGAATGAAACAAATCGGGAATTAACTAAAATGACACAAAACGAAACGGATTTCGAATAAACAAAAGGAAGATTTAGAATAACAGTTTCCCCCGAAATCTCGAAGGCGCCACGCAGGGGCTTTATACTATATCGGCGAAGTGGCGAAGTACCGAAGCAATAATACAAATATATATCAGCTGATTAATGATAAACGAACTGTAGTGGGAACACGACGGATAAGTTGAACTTGTCTTTGTGGATGATCGAACCCGACTGGGTATGGAGATCACCAAGTATTGTTCTAGTATGTTCCGTGTGCCTTTGAAAAATGATGAAACAATTGAGTAAGTGATGAAGAAATGCAATGGTTGTGAAACCCCCCTGGGATTTCATCACTCGCGCTCGGGCGAACAACCCCCCTTCCCGCCACCACTCGAGATCATTATTGCATCGTCCGTAGTTGCCACCTTTTAAATCGTGAAAAAAAGTTGGCCGATTGTTTCCGTTTTTGTTCACGGGGAGTAGATCACAGAATTTGGAGCACAATGGTGGTTTTCTTTTTTTTGTACGATTTACGATGAGGGAGGAGATAGCGTTACCGACTTTAGCCTGGGGGGTCGCCACATTAAGTATTTTTGGCCGACTGGCGGTCCTTAAATAAGGACCGCTAGGCCTTCGGCCGAGTCCTACGGACTCTGGCCTCAGGGATTAAGACCAACTATTACATTACAAGTTGTAATGATTCGAAAGAAAGTTCATTCAGTGAAAGAATGCGACGTTCAATAAAATATAAGTGTCATCAACTAAATTAACTAACTAGTATACTGTCAGGGAAGTCGCCATACTGTATACCGCTGCATGATGATCCACATTTTATAGTTAATAGAAATCCAATAAATTTCCTAGAAGGGGTAGATAATAGGGTCCGGTAAGATCATTGAAAAGTCGTATGGTGCAAAAGAGATTCCGAAACAAATAGAAAATGATTGACAGAAGAATGATCAATGATGGCGTATCTTGTTCATCCTGGCGCAGCTCGAACGTAACCAATGGGTTCGGTTGCCAACAATCCCCACAGCTTCATGTGTATTTCTCGAAAGGCCTCATCACTTACTGTCCCAGAAAAGCTTCGCATGTGTGGCCTTGATGTCTAATTCGAGTGGTTGTGTGGTTTTGTGCGGACGACGGCTGGATGATCCATCGCCTTTTAGTTCATCCAGAAATCGTACAACACCAGTTATCGTTGACTAAAGCATTGCAGTGAATTCTCAGCAAAGTCCCAAGAGTCTGACGAACATTTTTTGTTCGGGCCGAGCCGCCGCGGGCGCCTTTAAAAGAGACGGAGTAATTCAAAGAGGTTATCGACCGTAGGGCCAACGAATCTACAACGTTATTTTCTTCGCCGTCATCAGATGGTTACAAGCGTCATTCCCATTCCGATTCGTCTCAAACAATCATCATCATCAACATAATATCATCTTCACCAGTTTCATCCACTAGGTTTTTTGGCATGTTTTGGCTTTTTGGTTTCAACGTTCTTTTTAAAAAAGAATTTTACATTTTGAGAATTTAAAACCTTATTTGGATTCACGGACAAAGTGTATTTACAGAACCGTTTTCATCTTTACGGTATACGCTCAGTGAATAAGACTCCAAAATCAAGGTACGGTACTTAGAAATACATTTTTAATCAGTCAACCCAGTTAAAGAAAGAAAACAAATGATGTTCTAGTGTTAGAGCCATGCAGCCTTGCCAATGGTAAAGAAGGTAGTCACCGTACAAAATCTTTGCAACACACTGATTTTTAAATTCTAATTTCAATCTAAATAATGCTGTAAATATTAATGTTCACTAATAACCAATTGATAATTAAATTTTTAGAGCTATATCCTATATGTATCAACAGAAAAAGAAAAGTCAGAGGAGAGACGGTGATGCTTCCGAAACCAGTGAAACGACATCTGCTACATCATCGAAAGTTGAAGGGCTAGGCGAATCGCGTGCGAATCACGAAAAGCCGCCGACGGATAATCAACGACCCTCCGAGGAGAATGGCTTTGATTCAGAACGTCGATCTCACAGAAATGCGCTGCTCACTTTGTCGACGACTGATGGCGAGACGCCTTGTGGAGGGTCCGATGAGTCGATCCTGTGGACTGGTCTATCGAAACAAATTTCAGGTATTTCAACTGATAAGTTTTTTGGTAACTTTTAAGAGAAATTGGATGAACGTTCTCAATCAGAAGTGTTTTGGAATTTTTCGAGTACAAAGCGGTGAAGAACGTTGACTGTGACGAAGAGCTCAAGTGTCTCCCTCGTTCTCATTCCAGTACAAGGTTAATGACTTGCTAAGTGAGTGTTTCTTTTCCCTTTCTGTTGTCGTCGTGTTCTGTGTTTGATTCGACCACCAAATTCTGCTTTGGCCGCATTGGAAGACTTTTTGGTTGTTTGTTCTTGAATGCATCTCTAGCCTATTTTAGAATTACTTATTGTTGTGCTTTCTTGATGTTGTTTTGGTTGTGTTGGAAATAGGCGAGGTGACACGGAGCCCGTCCGAGGGCAACAGAAAACGGAAACGCAAGACGAACCACGCCGTGGAATCGGACGACAAGACATCAAGCGGGCCGTCAGCCAAATCGCAACCGGAAGTAATACTGTCAACGTCAGTATCAGTGTTGGAAGATTCTTCTACTTCGAGTGTTGTTATTGAATCTGTCAGTGGATTATCTTCCTTCAAGACAACATCGTTGGTGGAGACCATCCCCGTCGTCGTTGCCAGTGCCAGCAGCAACAACAGCGTCGTTAGTAGTGAACAGTGTTTGACTTTCGCGCTGTCCGTCGTGTCGATCACGGAAATGGACAAAACACCCAACATCAGCAGTAACGACAGACAAACTGTCGTGTCTTACCCGAGTGGATTAGCCGGCGGTAGTTGTGATGAAATTGTGATTTTCCCCGCATCCCCACAGACAGTCGCAGCCCCTCCGCCCATCCAGCAGTACGATATGTCTGACAGTCCAGTCATCTCCGCTGTTTCCAATTGCACGACCGCCACTGCCTTCCGTACGGATGTGATGTCTTCCGTAATAATGAAGGTCGGATGGAAACAGTTTGACGAGGAACAAAAGGATCGAGAATCCGGTGGCGTTGGTCATCCGCCGAATGAAGCAGACTCTGAAATTGCATATTGCATCGATTTTTACATGGATCGCGAACGGAAACGTCAGCGGATTGCCAGGTAAATCTATAGATGCCTCCCTTTATCAATTAATCGTAATCCTTCGTCTTTGTAGACTTTTGATTAGAAGATTAGCCTAATTGAATATTGTAATGGGATCGTGCTAGTTTGCTAGAAGATTTCGTCATTGATTTAGTTTGCCTCTTTTGCGTTTAGGGAGAGGGAGAAAGAGTGGTACGAGAGGATGAACAAGGATCCTATGGAGCGGGAGAAACGGAAGCAGGCAGTCGATCAACAGATTGAAGAATTATTGATGCACTTCCCTCACTCAAAAACGGACCAACGTCGGAAAACGGCACCAACGGGCCGTGCTAGAGTCTCGTCTGCTAGGAAGAATCCTCCGACTATGCCGGCAAAAGGTCAGGGAATGAAGCAGACGCAGTTGCTATCAATGGTGGAGGAGGCTGTAGCCAAGTCTCAGCCAGTCATATCACCAATCGAGAACCCGAAAAGGCTAAGGAAAATCAGGCTATTAAATTTAGGGCTACCTAAAAACAGGCCGTCGATCAAGAGTAGGAGATGACGTGGAAGAAACGCTCGTAGCAGTAGACAACCTTAATTCGCAGTAGCAGACCTTCGCTGAGAAAATCGCAACAATAACAACAAAGTTTAAGTGCGGTGATCATCATGAGTTGTCAATCAAGCTGGTCCATATAATTTAAAGTTGAATAAGTGTCGTAAGAATCTACGGAATTGTAGCAACTCGGATCAAAATATCCCGACTGGAGCGCAGCAGCACATGTTGAAATGTAACAGCTCGTTAACCGTACATTGTGTGATGTGTTATGTTACCAGATGGGAATTGAATACATTCAGAACTACCAAGTCTAGCTATTTCGAAATAGAAACATCATTATGAAAAATTCGCTTCCGATTTGATGGTAGCTTACTGTGACGTTGTCAAACTGCTCAAACGATGTCATTCAACGATGGGCAAGCCAATTTGATGGTTAGGAAGGGAGGTGCGGCTGCAGCACAGCACCATTAGAAGCGCTTCTCATCGCCTTGCGAACCAAAGGCCAACTATAACGAGCTCTACTGAATTTTGTTTTCAATTTGAAATTTTTCAAGTATAACTACGAACGTACCGCCGGTACGCAATTAATAAGTTATCAACGACCACCTGGAATAAAGACCAATTGTCGATACAAGCCGCTTTTCCGTTTCGTATAGTGGAAGATACTTGATGGGACGATGAGATCAACTAACTGACGCCTCCGAATCACCTCGCGTCGAATTTGGACTGGGAAATTAAGCGACGGCGATGGGTTGCTTAAAATCGAACGGGCCGTAGGCTACTATATACTCTCCAATCACTCGTCTCAATTTCGGCCGCACTCAACTGGCCAGCTCTTCCGGTGTCCACACGCTGGGCAGATTTGAATGCAGTGGACAAGTGGCCGTCAGCGGAATGCCAAAGTCTTGCGCGGATTTGTGGCAAATAGGGCACTCTCTTAGCGGATTGTACTCTGTAATGGGACAGAAGCAAGTTGAATCTGTTTACTGCGATTTTGCAAAACTTCCTGCAGATTCTGGTATAGCGCGAGCATTAACGAATGGAATTCTTTTATTTAAGCCGAGATGTCTTAGCCTACTTTGATTCACATATTTGAATTTCAGGGTTTCAGACGTGGATCGGATTCGTCGACGTCAAATCATCGCCCGTTTACTTCTTCGTGCAGAGGGAAACTTCGTTTGATGAAGACGGTATAATTCCGTTCGAGATTGAAAAACTGAACGTCGGAGGAGCCATGAATATGGCAACTGGAATTTTCACAGCCCCGCGTCCTGGAATTTATTTCTTTTCCTTTACCGCAACTTTCAACTCACGCATTGCAATGTCTAATGTCGGTGTTGCGGGATTCGATGACGGTGAGATTCAGGCTACCATTTATCTGAAAACTGGAGAAAAAATGTGGCTGACACAAGATACGGAGGGTGGAACTGGTAACTTGTATGACAGCGGCAGCAAAATGACAGATTTTACCGGTTGGCTCCACCAAGAAGATTTCGCTTATTATTAAGCTACGTATTAAAAAAAAAAAGAGTTTGTGACAATTTTGGAGACCTGTGTTCGGCATGTGTTGTAGACTAGTGCTGCTGTACCGTATTTCATGTTGGTATCACTAATGATAGTAACAATAAATAACACTTTGAAATTTCCAACTAAATCAGGTGAATAAATATACGAATTGGCTTTTGTTGAGTTGACTTGCAAATATTTTAGCTGTACCAGTATTCTACCCTAACCAACGACAATCAGTGGGAAAGAGCTAGCGTGTGTGTGGGGACAGCAGGGCGTCGGTGATGATCCTATCCACGTTTTTCTTACAGTGATAGGACTAAACGTCTGACGTCCGATGTACCAGACAAGAAGCCGTTGCCTAGTAGGTTTCGATCTAGGACTTGAAAAAAGTGACGGTGATGGATTGCTTTTTTATGGACGGGCCGGCTATTAATAATTCTTACCTAACGGAATACGGATATACGTTCATGTATGTTACTCAAAGAGCAATCTCTCAACACTAAGAGCTAGAGAGTAGCCAGTATTAAGACCCGCCTTCAGTTTATTCTATACTTTTTCGTCGACCGGAACGGCCGGTCAGGCACCGTGAGTAAACTGGGTCGGAGTAGGAACATGATGTGCCAGTTTAGCTACCTCAGTTTCCCGGACGCTGCCGTATATTACCCACCCACGAAAGAGTCAAGTCGTAAAATATGGTTTACTGGCATGACTGGACATGTTTCCGCGGGCAAGCTGCAGCATGAAGGCTAGGACTCTTTTTGATAACTAGAGGAATTATTTGCTATTATAGGTCTCTGTTGACTAGGGTTCGAGGGAGAAGAGGAGACCATGTATAACCGCCAAAAGGCTGGATTGATCCACTGCTCAACTGCTGCCATCATGAGGTATATGGATCCATAGAACGAACGATGAGTCCAATACTTAATTTTTGTTTTTATTTATTTTAAAATGAATAAAATGGCTTCATGATTAATAAAATTAAGGGGTTATAGCTTAAAGTATACGCCTATATACTCAAAGCGAAAGAGCAACATCTTCACTTAACAGGAAACCGTTAAAATGGGTGAAATGCTGGTTATAACTATCGGTCAAAATTGAATTCGACATAGCAAGAATCTGTAACGATATTTGATCTCCTGATTGCAAATCTAGCGTTGACTGAAGAGAAACAGTTTCGTATTCGTGAGTGGCGCCAGAAAAATCATTATTACCTTCTGCCGCCCCAATATAATTGCCGTTCAATATCAAACCAACGTCCAGATTGCCGTTACCATTTCCAAAAAATCCAGTTGCGGAGAAGGAGAAGAAATAAATTCCTGCTCTGGGTGCTGTGAATGTACCGGATGTCAAGTTCATGGCTCCTCCTACATTGAGTCTCTCAACTTCGAACGGAATCGGCGTATTCATGATGTTATAAGAACTGTTTTTTTGGACGTAGAAATAGACGGGTGATTTCACGTCAACGTATCCAATCCAGGTTTGCATACCTTCAACGACATTTTCAAAATTCAAACATTTGGTTGAGATATGCAGTTTTTACGAAAATACACGGATCGCTAGGTAGTTTGGTAAAGTCGCAATAGACGCTCTCCATCTGTTTTGTTCCCATGACAGAGTACAATCCGCTCAATGTGTGTCCGATCCGCCAGAGATCGGCGCAAGACTTTGGAATTCCACTAACGGCCACCTGGCCGGTGCATTCAAGCCGGCCCAGTGTGTGTACTCCGGACGAGCTTTCCAATAAGGTTCGGCCGAAATTGAGACGAGTAATCGGTAGAATGTTCTTGTCGGTGATTGTTCCTAATAAGTGTTGATAACCGACCATTACATAAAATATGCAGATAATTACTGCCCTGAAATTGAATAAAAAAGTCAAACTGACCACTGTCAACCTGTGGTACGGGCAAAACAGAATCGCAGTTGCACTGTCTTTCAGTTTCGACGCAATCGTGATCGATTCCGCACTGGCAAGTGTGAACGCTTCCGTTACTTCCAGCCCAAAAGTACTGAGCTTCTCCGTTCTTGTCGTCCCACCAAGAATAGGCCACTCCATCAAACTCGAACGGTGCGTAGTTGCAGTCATACTATCATTTCATCGTTTTCACCAGATTTCAGTTATTGTTGTTTTACTCTTATTAGCATTATAATAGCAATTCAAACATTTAAAAATGAACACTATTTACGTACCTTGATTGATTGGTGGCACTCGTTGGACAAGTCAGCAAGCGTCGTCATTTGCCTCATCGTTGCGTTGTAATTTACTGCCCTGGTGTAGCAACCAGGATCAACGCAATGCCCTACGTTCAACTGCGATTCGCTATCATGCAGGACCGATGTTGATCCTTATTGAGATAAAATGTATTTAATATTATATGTGTTATGCCGATGCATGCATATATGAAAATAGTCATCTTATACCTTTAGTCATGTCGCAGTAGACATAGATGGGGTCGTCCCCAACAGCTTGCCCGTCTGGGTCGATCCAGTACATTCCGGAAGCGAGGGACGGGTCGGCCGCGCGAGTCTCTCGACATGTTCTGAAAATGGAATTCTTTCCAGCTAATGATTGATTGATTCTTTTTGTATTTGATGAAACTGCCTTTGATGAGGATTCAGTCTGTAAGGCAGCCAAAAGCGATTCCTGCTCTTTGACTTTTAGTTCCAGCGCTACTTGTTTCACCTCTAGTGTAGTCACTTTGGCTGTTAGTTCTTCCTTTAAAAAAAAAGATAAATTATGGAGAAATTAGTGCATGATTCGTGAATGGTCAATAAAGTATAGGGATTGATTCTTACATAATTTTCAGTCAGAATTTGGAATTTTTCCTCGATCGTCAGACTAACAGTAGCCGAACAAGTCGATCCTGCTAAAATAAGAATACACACACTCAAGAAGGTGATGAAGATGCCGTCCATGTTCGTCGTTGCTGGTCTAGATTGAGATCTACACCTTTTCATCTCGGCTCATGGCATAATCTTTTCTCGTACACAATTTCAGCATATTGTAATAGTTTATCAAATTGATAATGTCAAAACGGTGTTATTCTTTCTCATGGATGTTGAACCCAATTTAATAACAGACACAACGCTGTGACTGAACTTTACACGCACGCTCTGTAGCTTATATACGGCCGGGTTATTTCAAGGATACCATATCAGTTGCATCAATATAACGCTGATGATGGGCTAGGTGTTATAGATTATAGAAGGCATCATCAGTAGATAAAGGCCTGGTCGCCAAGTTCCATCCAGTCCTTCGTCTTTAGAACATAAACAAATTATATAATCAGCGTATTAGCGACCGCTAATACGCTGATAGCCTACATCATACACTATATAATAAATAGTAACAGATAATATAATGTTTATATATAAATAATAATAAAATAAATAGATAATAAATAGATACAGGTACTATATAATACTATTACGTATTATATAACGCTAATTTAGCGTTATACATTTTTCTTGTTTTGCTGAATGTCAATTATTGCTGACCTCTCGATGCGTGTTCATCTTATGTAATATAGGTAATAATCGTGCAAAAGATATTGTCACGCACAGCGTTTTGTGGGATGGTGAATTTCTACAAAAGATATACGATAAGGTTGCTGGCTGCATGACAGCATTTCGCACTCACCGACGCACCTTATCCGCTCTACGTCGGAAGTCAAGGCGCCAGACTGCAGTCTGGCGCCTGCGCCTGGCGCGGTGGTATCGGCGAATTCCTGAGTTCCTGACACCGTCCGGCCGGCACATATATACTTTAGTTTACAGTCCATAAGAGTCTATCTGCTGATAATGTTGATGGTTAGATTATTGCTTTTAGGGGCTCATACTCTCTTTCGAATATAGAGCCTCTTGGTTTAAAAGCAAAGGTGAACATGGTTGGGTCCGCTTTGACATTAGAATTATTAGTGACCCTTGTTTTGGCATCGTCAGCTTGTTTAACCGCTGGCCTTCCGCTAGAGGATCAACTGGTACAACTCAAGAAAAGATACGTACGTAGTCAACATTTTCATTGTCTTAGTTAAAATTAACTGAACTTTGTATTTTAACGATTCAAAAATGAAATAACAGGATGTTTTGGAAGATAAATTGGAAACCAAGGTGGCAAAGCTAGAGGCAGCACTGGAACATAACAGTAAGGTCACTGTTGACGCTTTGGCGGCAAAAGATGCTCGTTTAGATGCGCTGGGGTTGGAGGTGATTCGACTAAAAGAAACGGTCCAGCAACAAGATCAGCTTCTCATTGCACTACAAAAAGATCTAAGCGCAACCAAGTCTGAAGTGATTTCAAGTATTTCAAATTTTAAAGAACATCACACAGTTAGCCGCATCCTCCCCGCTGGAACGGATCGAGTTTCCGTCATGGGAACGCCTATAATGCCAAAATCATGCGCAGATTTGTGGCGGATAGGACACGTCTTAAGTGGATTGTATTCGGTGATGGGATCAACTCAAGTCGAATCTGTTTACTGCGACTTTACAAAAATGCCTGTCGAATCTGGTAATATTAGGCTACAATTTACGTTTAATATTCAATTTGAGGAGCAAATGAGCTGCCTCAGTCATTCAATTTAATTAATGACAAATATTGATGAAATCAAAATAAAACATTTCAGGTTTCCAGACTTGGATTGGGTTCGTTGAAGTCAAATCATCGCCCGTCTACTTCTACGTGCAGAGGAGCAATACTTTCATTACACAGCATGTTCCAATTCCGTACGAGATTGAAAAACTGAACATCGGGGGCGCCATAAATTTAACAACTGGAATTTTTACGGCCCCGCGCGACCAGGAACTTATTTTCTCTCCTTTTCGGGAATTTCGAACGACGGCTTTATACACATTGCCCTGATTTTGAACAACAGCGTCATCGGAACAGGAAATGCTAATCCAACTTACGACACCTTATCTATTCAGTCTACGGTTCACTTGAATGTGGGAGACACAGTATTGGCGAAAATAGTCGCTGGATCTGGCACATTGAATAACAATACTGGGCATTTCACCCACTTCACTGGCTGGCTTCTCCAGGAAGATTTGTCTTTAAACTAAGTGGACGAACTAAATGTCCCAAGGGGTTGGAAACTCAAAAACAGGTGAAAAGAAAAAGGTTACCGCGCCTATTTTTCTTTCAGTTTCCACTTTAAATTTCCCATTCCTTGCATGTTTTCTTTTTCTTTTTCTCTTTACCTTTTTTCCATTTTCCTTCTACTTTTTACCTCATTCGTTCCAGTTCTTGCCAGTTCTTGCTATTTTACCTTGTTTTGGATAGATTTTTCAAACCGAAATGAGAACATGCTATGTTGCCATTTAGAGAAGCGCTCTACTTGAATAAAAAAGGCAAATGACAGATTCAAATGTACTCAAAAAGACAAGATAATTGTTCGATAACATCGTCTGGTAGCACCAGATCGAGGGATTCGTTATCTACAAATTTGGGGGGAATACAGCTACAAA
Source organism: Ceriodaphnia dubia (assembly GCA_022539655.2). Lineage (NCBI taxonomy): Eukaryota > Metazoa > Arthropoda > Branchiopoda > Diplostraca > Daphniidae > Ceriodaphnia > Ceriodaphnia dubia. The sequence goes on along the minus strand of JAKUCG020000139.1, from coordinate 4,492,705 downwards.
TGTAATAATTTAACGAATGGTAACCATGAGTGAAGTCATGCCCAGCTAGCATGGCTTTATTGGGAAAATGTTTCCCCCCAACAATATTATTGGGCCAACAATAAACTTATTGGAGTAAAACTATACCCATAATTTTGGCCAAATTCTCACTCTCAAGTTTTTTTTATACGTCCAATCTCCCGATCATTTTTGTCGTATCGTTTTTATGTTATTCATGGGACTTCAATCTAGGAAATCTTGGTGGAACTATGCTATGCCACTATAACCATACAATTTTTTTTTCCAATTTTTCAGCATATTTGAATTTCCTTATGATTTGGTTTTATATAGCAATTGCAATTTGAGGATCAAAACTTATGCGCGATGGAAAACGCGATTGACGGAGCACTTAAAAGTCACATTCAAAAATAAAACTCAGTGGTTAAATAATTTGTATTTTGAAAATATCGAGTAGGGAACAAAACTATAAACAAATTACACTTTTTTCTTATTATCGGGACGACCGCGGCCATTTCTGTGACAATTAAGTAATACACTGTCAGGAGGATTCGTATAAGTAGCTTACCTTTAAAAAAAACCTTCAAATGCAACTCTTATTTATGTTGGATGGTCTGGTAACCATAATTTAGCATTGAGGGCGGTCTGAGGATAAGCTGAAGTACATCCATTATACGTCCGTGAAAGGGCACCCAAATACTTTCATTTGGACCACCTGGTTTTGTATGGGATTATTGTTGGAACATACGATTCAAGTCAATCACTAGTTGGTCAATATGAATTTAATTGAACTCTGGTAGCCAAATAGGTTAAACATCCGACTCACATGGCAGAGCTCCCGGGTTCGATTCCTGGATCCGGTAAGACTTAATACTAAACAGAAAGAGCTGTAAAGTTAATCATGCGTCGAATTAATTAATTCTGTTAGCAATTATCAATACCAATAAATTTTGGTGCAAAAATTAAATGGGGAAATATTCGTTTCAACTATTTTCCCAATAAATTTTTTGTCTGTAAAATTTATTTCCCCAACATATGACCAATGTACTGTGCTAGCTGGGTGGGACGCTTTTAACTTTCCTGTTAACCGAGAACTAACTCGTTCAAAGCTGTACCACGAACAGAGAGCCGCTATATTTGTGTTTACTTTTTTGTACCACAATCCCACTTCCAAATCTCAGTTGAACGCTCTTTAGCCGTTCCTTCGGTTAAAGCCATGCATAGCACTCGGCCCAAAAAATAATCTGATTCTTCAACATTCTTAAACACACACCAGTCTCCTTTTCTGACAGACTGCTTTCCAACTGGTTTTACACCAGATTTGTTTCTATCTAAGAAGCTTGACGTCTGCATTACTCTACTTATTCTATCATTACTAAGTCTACGTACACCGTGTTCAAGAAGCCACGATATGGAAGATTTTTTAACTAATCTAGTTGCTCCTTTTTCGTTTTCAACTAAAGCAAAGGAACTATCTTCTAATTTAGCTGGCGATTTTGATGGGTAAAATTTGAAAGACTTTAGTTGAGACTCTCCGATGGACTTGAACACGTCGTAGTCATGATCATCGATGTCGCCATCTGTTACGTCAGGAATCTCCGAGATCATTTGTTCGCTGCTACTATCAGCAGCAATAACTGAAAACAGTCTAGATGACTACTCAGTATCATAGAAAAGGCGACTAAGATCTTCTCAACGTAAGCTCACAGACTTGAGACATGGCTTCGTCTCTAAAAGTGTCCAAGTAAGAGACTGACACATGTCTCAAGTTCACATTATTTTACAATTTTGTTTTGTTTTGTCTTCTTTACATTCTATTCATGCTTTTTTTTATCCTGATGATGTGACCTCCGTTTTTTACAAGTAATTTTTTCGTTTTTTTTCAAAAATGCTATTAAAAATTTTCTTGAAATTTTTAATTGAAAAATACAGGAATTTTTTCCCCCTTTTCATGAAATGTTTGAATTTTGGTATCATAGGAGGCCCTACATCTTTCTAGATACAAAGACAAAGCAGTGTCTCAAGAAAAAAAATTACAGACTAAATAAATTAATTTTGTTTAATCAATCATTTTATTTTTCAATTAGTTTTTTTAATTCATATAATTTCGTAAATTATCGTATGAACAATGGTTTGAATCGTTAAATTTAGCAAAGACAAAGCCTTGTCTCAAGATTAAATGGCTATGTTTTTTTCTCCTCTGCTATTTAGGTTTTTTAAGTAATATGAATATCCTTTTATACAATTATGTTTTTTTAATATTTTCTTCCAATATGATTTTTCTTTTTAAAAATCTTTCAAAAGCTTTTCGACGATAACAAGAAAAGATTTTGCCTTTTTATAAAGTGAGCCATGTCCCACGTTTTGAAAGGATTTGATTTTTTTCTTCCATATAATTTCTTTCAATTTTTATATTACATTATTAATGCAAAAGCATGTTCAAACTGTCTTTATTTTTAACATGCCACCCAAAGTTTCAAAAGAATAAGCTGAATAAAAATTAAGACAAAGCATTGTCTCAAGATCTTATAATTAAATTTTTTATCAACATTTTATTACTTAACAAATTAAATTTGGTCTAGAGGTAAATAGTATTTTTACTTCTCTTCTTTTATTTTTGCAATTTTAATAATCTTGTGAATAATGTTAAGAAACTTTAGTCTTAAAAAACCAAATTCCTTTCCCACTTGTTATAAAAGTTTCTGAAAACGTAAGATGTAGCCATGTAGCAATGTCTCTAGATTTGTAGGCACAACCAGTTATTTGGGGTATGAGGTGCCATTAAGTGGTAAAATTAAACCAATTAAACCAACAATCTGTACAAACATTAACCAAAACTAATCCGCATAAACTAACAAATAATCGTTCAATTAAACCTAAATTAAACGGGTGAATTAAATGTATGGAATGCAACAATAGTTAAACGACGCGTTAAACTGGTGAATCTACCGGTTTTATTTTATTGATATAGCCCTTTCTCCTTATGTTTACAGTGTGAAAGGTAAAATTTTCCTGCTTACATTGCTTTCCAAAGGTTCGAACTTTCCCCGGTAGGTGGCGAGTCCAGTTTTTTTTTCATCTGCTTGCTTTGAACTCCGAATTGCAAGTAAAAGGAACAAACTTACAAGGGCAACACCGCGAATTAGCCTTACCTGGCAAGAGCCTCGACGAGATACTCGCGAATCGCAGTCACATAGAGCGCCCATCGAATTTAGTGGCAGATTACCAAAAAGATTTTTGCGCGCCACCTATCGGGGAAAGTTTGAACCTCGAAAAAAGATTTAATCCGAAACATTTGTCTTTCACACTGTAAACATAAGGACTATATTAATAAAATGATTCACCAGTTTTATGCGTCGTTTAATTATTGTTGCATTTGTTGTATTCCATACAAGATTCCTTCGGTAATACCTTTAAATTTATAGCTTTGAACTTGAAAGCGAACAAAACGAGACGGGCGCAGTGAAGAGAGAGAAGCGCTCTTTTAAAAATGACCCATCGATTTTCGTCGAAATTAAGCATTGAAAATCCCTCGGTATTATAAATGAAAGTCGTAGATGACAATCCCAATAAAACAGAAACTAAATAAGAAATTCGGAGACAAATATTCGGAGTTTCTATGAATCGACAGCTAACAACTAGAATTATTTATCACCACGGTATTTTTCACCTCGTACTTCTTCGGTGAGTTATTTTTACTGAGTCCTAATTGCGGATCTTCTAAGGGTCATCCGGAAGTAATTCATACATCAACTAGCAATCCGAGAAGGATTGCGATTCTTACATGTGATTCGGCCATGAGTATAAGCAGATCAGTCCTTAAGAACCATGGTTGTGTTAGATTTCAATTTAAAACAAAATAACTCATTGATGTGAAATCAAGTTCCGACGTACTAATATGAACGTGTACAAGCAGAATTAACAGTGCTTCTATATTCATTAGCAAACCAATGTGCGTTTTATTGATTTTAATAGTATGGGTTACATATAATTTCTTGACCCCACTCGTACCCCTTGGTCAATAAGAGCAGTCGTAGCTTATTCACATCACAACAGGTGAGACACCTAGTTACCTGAAACATAACTTTAGCCATCTATTGAGCACCAACATCGCTGATGAACACAATTTATGAATTTCGCCTTCAGTATAGGCTTCTGTTATTGAAGAATTATCAGAGAAGAGGAAGACAATTTAGTTTTTGAAAGACTTGCGAAGACCATAATCATGTGCCATAGCCCATTATGACTGATATGTAGGTTACATTGAAATGTCAACTTGAATAGGGCTCGGACCTAATTAATTTATTTGTAGTAGGGTAGGACTCTACCCGGCCGCCTCGAAAGTATTCGGGTGAAGCGGAAAAGAGGTCTGCTCTGCATCGAAGGTACTAAAATTTTTGGGCATAAGTAATTGATAAGTAACGAAAAAGAAACAACTTCTTAGAGTATAAGTAATAAATTACTTAAACGCAAAAAGATTTAGTGAGTAATCTTGATGCAGTCGCAAAAACCGTGAGTTTTCGGGAATTAAACCCCGATCTAATTTTTGCATCGTATTTCCCCCGGTCAATTACCCGATTCAATGATTAGCTAATGGGATACCGGTAAATAGTTGTTTTTTTGAACTTTTTTTATCCTTCTGACCCAACGATCTCAAGATTTTTTCACTGACCCACGTGAAATAAATTACGCTAACTTTTTTTATGTGTAAGGCCTCTTTATGGTGTCAATTTCACTATATAACTTGATTTTTTATTTATATATTATCTTTATTTAGTTATATTTAATTATATCTTTACATACTACCAATAACGGCTATCTTTATTAGGTAATTAGGTTTATTAGTTCTAGGTTTTACTTAATGTGGCAGGGGAAAAAATACACTGTTACAAATTAAGAAAATTAAGAAAGCATAGCAGTCATAAAAAGTGTGTATTTGCTAGTTAAACGCAGTACCATAAGACGATCACGGTAGACCTGCATGTAGCTTCTAAAATAGAGCCATATGAGATTATTTACATATTAACATGTAAGTGCGGTCAATTTCTTAGAGCGTCGGATTTGAAAGTTTATATAAAGAATTGGAGGTCAGACGTTCGAGTCCACATTCTTGGAACTATTTTCCACATATTGTTCAATGTTCATAATATATTTGCTTTATTGCGGCTGCAAAAAAATTGAGACCAATATTTACATTAACTCGGGGAATTACATGGAGTTATGCCAATTATAAATGAACGATAGTATAATATGCAACCGTATGCAACCGATGAGTCCGCCAGAGCAGTATTAATAATAATATAAATTCAGATGGGCATGCCTATCTGAATTTAATGCTGAATAACGGGTAGGGATGTCGATAATCTGAAAATTCTCCGATTATCGAACGCTGAGATAGGGAAAACAGAGAGGAAACATACCGACGATAATCGAATCGAATTTAGATTATATCGACAACACTTATAACGGGATCTCGTGTTTCTTACATGGAAGAGTTCTTGTTTGCAAGTGATAAAATTACGCATTTAGCTACGAATATGAAATCAAAAGATATTAAAAAGAGAAATCTTTTTGACGACATCAATTTGAATAAATGGAAATTGTAAAGCAATCTAAAAAAAAATCTAATCTAATCTAATCTAAGAAAACTATACTGAACATCTACAGCCGGAAGGCACGTCTACGAATTATACGTATTTAAAGCACTATGCACATCGTTTTGCGTTCATAAGGATTAGATAGATAGCCTATCTTAAACAATTCTACACATTTTTAAAATCAATTTCAGTCCCTAAATGTAAATTTGAAATTTAAAAATTGATGGAACAAATTTGACTTTACGCACGAACTTTCGTTCGGCGCACGGGTATTGTGCACGTGACGTCACACAGGAGTAGATATAGGAATCTCTTCCCCTACTACACCTCGACTACGGTAGGTTTACATAAGCAAAAAGACATGCATTAAGACATGCAAAAGAATCGTTAATAGAAATTAACTCTGATTTCTTTGATGGGAACTATTATTTTGTATAATTTCGGATGTTCTATTTTTCCCCCTTTTACCAATGATTCAAGTTTTTAGATGTAGCTCAATTTTCCTTATTTTTAAACTCGACTTACATCATTCTCGCTTACATTTCAACATTGCGTAAAAAGACGAAAGTGGGAGTTGATCCATTAATATCTAGCGCCGTTTTCGAACACCGTATCCAATGGTATATATATTGTATAAGATATCAATAATATAGAGTAGACGATAACTACGTAATCAATTGTCATCATCTATTATGTAGCTTAGCCGTTTGCTTATCAAAACAATTATGTAAATGTAAAATAACGTTTTATATTGCCTATTTAGCCTATATACAAATAAAAATATAACTCACATTCGGTCGGATCCAAATCCATGTTGTTTAACAGACGTAGACAGTTAGCTTCGAAACATCGCTACCGTTTAATTGCGCCATTAACCACTAGGCCTCACACTGTATATATATTGTGATAAAAAAATTACCAACTAATAATTTGGACGATTGATTTATTTTATGATTAATCTTTCATCGTACTATTGAAATTCCAGTGTAGGATCATTTTATTTTACATATTCCCCATTCATAAAAACCTAATATCGCGTATGATTCGCATATGATTCTCATATGCGAAATGAGACATTGGAACTGATTACTCACATCTCATATGAGCTCACATCATATGTTTTTTGTAAGGGATTGGTTAGTAGGCTACAATAAATGTACAGTATTTGAAAAGTTTATTGTCCCAACGCTATCGTCCAAATGAACTCAGCAATGAACAGTTCCAATAACCCATAAAAGTACACTGTTGAAAAAATTAGGGTGATCAAAGCAACGTTAGGAAACGCTTTTACCGCACAAGCGGAATCATCAGTTGCATATACGGTTGCATAAATGATATTGTTCATTTTCATTGGTCCCCGTCACTCTCCGACTTAGTATTATTGTTCTCGATTTTTGTAGCAACAATAGAGCAAATGTTTTATAAATAACATGTGGAAAATAGTACCTAGAATGTGGACTCAAACGTCTGACCTCTACTTCCTTATAAACATTCAAATCCGATACTCTATTAGAAATTGACGATACTCTATAAGTTGATTGGTTTACCGTGATATTATTATTTGTAAAAGGCGTACTCGCGAGCGAGTGTTGCCTGTGTATTGCATTCCTTGAAAAGATATACAGTCTGGGATCGACGAAATCTTATGTACAGTAGTTAAATAAGAAATTGCATAGGAATACAGGTCGGCCGTAGAAGTGTCAGTTGGAAACAAGCAGAATATATTAGTCATCGGTTTGTCGCGTATTATTAGCCCCAAGTGAACACCGTAGTGGCCCATTGGAAACCAACGACCTATCTCTACTCTACACCGTTTATAGGCCGTAGGCCTAGGTTTACCGTGATATAGTTTTAAGGTATTGCGTTTTGGTAGCAAATACCCAGTTTTTTATGACTTTGCTACCAAACTTCCTTAATTTTCTTGATTTTTAACAGAGTATTTCTCCCCCTCCACATTAAGTTAAACCTAGAATAAGTAATTCAAATTACTTAATAAGGATATCCGTTATTAGGAGTATGTAAAGATATATATAATTTAAAAATCAAGTTATATAGACAAAAAGTGACGACCATAAGAATGTCTTATATACGCATAAAAAAGAGCTGGCGTAATATGTTTCACGCGCGTAAGGTAAAAGTTCTTTAAATCGTTGGGTAAGAAGAATAAAGTAAGTTCAAAAAATTTGTTTACCGGTATTTTATTAATTGAATCGGATAATTGACCGGTGCAAATACGATGCAAAAATTGGAAAACTTTTCCGACTGTACCCCTATTACATTCGCTACGGAGCACACCGCTTCCCGGCCGATAACCGGTGACGGGATAATAGGGTCCTACCCTACTACAAATTTTAATCGAGTCTGAGCATTATTCAAGTTGACATTTCAAAGTAACCTACTCATCAGTCATAATGGGCTATGGGCATATTAATATCGTCTTCGAAATCCTTCCTAAAACTAAATTGTCTTCCCTCTCTGGTAATTCTTCAATAACAGTATAGCCTGTATACTGAAGAAAAAATCAATAAATAATGTTCATCAGCGAAGCTGAGCGTGTCGACGACTATTTACGATATACGTGCGTAGCAAACACGGACCCTCTGGAAGGACGGTGGAGAAACTTAAATGGATATAGGTTACGCCCTAGACCGCTGATCTACGGTACCTATCTTGATAAAGGTTGAGGGGGAGGGGTAGGGTATACTGTGAACAAGCACTCCTTGGGGCGGCGAGGGGGCTTCGCTTTCCCCCTTGCTCCCCCCATACAAGAGGTGAATCTCATCTATGATAAAGTTTCAGCCATAGAGGATATTTACAAATAACTATCAAAATGGCAATTTAACATTTTAAATCTTCGCTGCAATCAATTCAAATAATCGCATAAAAGCGTTCATATTGGTTTTGCTGAAAAATCCATGTGTAAAAACTACAGGAATCTTCTACAACATTGTATTATTACATCAGCGAAGCTGAGCGGGTCGACTAGATGTGATACGACGGAACTTAATATTCTAATCTCATTTCTGGGCAGAACATTTAACCTTTTTGTTATTTTACAACGGTTTCATTATAGTAAAGGTATAACCTTTGTGTGTTGCCAATTTCCTGCCAAGTCCTTTACTCTGATTACTTTATTGACTTGGAAAGAATTTAGGTCTTTATGATTTACTTTTACTTTTTCATTCACTATTAATAAACCGCAAACTTCAAATTGTTACAAAAAAGAATATTGACTGAGTCGAGGCTCGATTCACCAACATTTCGTTCCACAATCCACCTCCTTACCATTCTGGCAACGGTCATCTATCCAATATAAAAATTCACGCTTCTTATTGTAAAAGTAATAGTAATTACAGAACTTATGATAGTATTTATAATGTAATAGTAATAAAACTACTTTTACTTTAATAAAAGTCAATATTTTATTTTATTATAGAAAATTACGAATACTTTTCACTTTTACCATTTCTATTACTATCACTATTACTTTAACTATTACTTTTACTCTTACTATTACTCTTACTCCCCACCCAATACCCCTGTTTCTATCGCTTGCCCCGTTAGGGTGCGGGATATAGAAAAAGTAAAAGTAAAATATATATAATAAAATTTCTGGTCACTTGTGATACTTTTCCAAGGACAGTAGATCCGTTCCGTTCTAATTCCTGGATTCGGAGCGGATTGGAACTGGAACTTTGAACTGTTTTGAAAAAGTTCCAAAGCACTGGTTGTGACTACAAATCTTGAGACATTGCTACATCTTACGTTTTCAGAAACTTTTATAACAAGTGGGAAAGGAATTAGGTTTTTTAAGAATTAAGTTGCTTAACAGTATACACAAAATTTTTAAAATTGCAAAAATAAAAGAAGAGAAGTAAAAATACTATTTACTTCTAGACCAAATTTCATTTGTTAAGTAATAAAATATGTATATATATTAGCATAAAATCTAGATAAATAATTTAATTATAAGATCTTGAGACAATGCTTTGTCTTAATTTTTATTCAGCTTATTCCCTTGAAACTTTGGGTGGCATGTTAAAAATAAAAACAGTTTGAACATGCTTTTGCATTAATAGTGTAATCTAAAAATTGAAAGAAATTTTTGGAAGAAAATTAGATTTGGAAGAAAAAAACCAAATCCTTTTGAAACTTGGGACATGGCTCACTTTATAAAAAGGCAAAATCTTTTCTTGTTATTGTCGGTAAGCTTTTTAAAGATTTTTAAAAAGAAATATCATATTGGAAGAAAATATTTAGAAAATAATTGTATAAAAGGATATTCATATTACTTAAAAAACCTAAATAGCAGAGGAGAAAAAAACATAGCCATTTAATCTTGAGACAAGGCTTTGTCTTAGCTATATTTAACGATTCAAGCCATTGTTCATACGATCATATACGAAATTAAATGAATTTACAATAACTAATTGAAAAATAAAATGATTGATTAAAAAAAAATTAATTTATTTAGTCTGTAATTTTTTTTCTTGAGACACTGCTTTGTCTTTGTATCTAGAACGATGTAGGGTCTCCTAGGACACCAAATTTCAATCATTTCATTAAAAGGGAAAAAATTTCCTGTATTTTTCAATTAAAAATTTCAAGAAAATTTTAAATAGCATTTTTGAAAAAAACGAAAAAATTACTTTTAAAAAATGGAGGTCACATCATCAGAAATAAAAAAAGCATGAATAGGATGTATAGAATGAAAGAAGACAAAACAAAAAAAAATTGTAAAATAGTGTGAACTTGAGACATGTGTCAGTCTCTTACATGGACACTTTTAGAGACAAAGACATGTCTCAAGTCTGTGAGCTTACGTTGGATCTTCTGAATATAAACCTATAAAACAAATCGTTCAGTGACAGAAGAAAGACTACTTAAAGAATATGTTCCGACGTTACCTAGGTTTTTGAGCTCGAATTCAGCGTCCGCCTTAGCTTTTAGAACCACCCTTTCAATATCTTCGTCTGACGGAAGTTCATTCGGAATATAAATTTGACCTCTTAAATCAAATGGCCTTTTCAGACGAGGGTAATCAATCCCATCTACTTCCCCCTGGGCAGCAACAAGCATAGATGCGTCAATCCTTGGAGCCTTGGTGATTAATTATTCTTTCACTGAGTAGTTGATTTGGTTCGATTCACTAGAAGACATTAATCTCGACGTTCGAAAGAAGGCTTCACACGACTGGCTTGTCCAGTTCCAAGGCGAGAATAGTTGCGGCTGCCCATTATCTCTTAATACTCTGATACATAAATTCAGAGAGTGCGCTAGAATTTCCAAACACGTATAAGAGTTCGGCGAGATAAAATTTATCTCCAGATTGTAGCTATCTTCCTTTTCTAGCCAAAATCGCCATAAGCGAAAGGAAAAAGTCGCAAACCTAATTCGGTACACACGATCAAGAGGAGGCAGATTTTTTTGCAGATAACTCGAAGTGATGTAGTCCATCAACTTCAAATAAAATACCAGGCCCTCTGAATCTGTGAAAATTTAAAAAATATAAATTGCGTTCTTAATATTTATTTTAGTTTTTTTATTTGCTTATGTTATAAGCAACTCGCTATATGGCTAACCTGGGACGTGCGCTTCTAGCAATTGTTGGATGTGCGGCTGACACAGCCTCTCGACTGCATGGTAGTTCATTTTATCCTTAAGATTTAGATCAGTTTTCCGTAACATATGCTTATCTTTTGAAACTGTGTTTTGCAACGCTTCCAAATAAGTAGGGTGGGCCAATTTTTTGCCAATCACGAGAAACTTTGTCGGTTTCAATAACCTTGTGCGCAATTTTGCACCTTCGTGTATAGGGTCCTGAATTGGGATGTTTTCGTGTAATACGCTTACAGCAAACCAGTTCCATTTCTTTTTTTAAAAAATTTGAATCATCTGAAAATACTTCACCCATGATTAATGAAAGATTTAAAAAAAAAATATTACTTCTTTAACTACCAGTTTCTGAACTTGTTTCATTCGAAGGCTTTATTCCCAAGCACAGGAGTTGCCTCATAACTTTAAGCTCCCTGCTGTCGCCATCAGCGGCATATGAAAGAACTCCAATTCCAACTTCGCGAAGTTTTGATGTTAATGATGTAATTGTCTTCAGTTTGCGCATTACATCCTCCGCCGTGAATTTGTTGTTTGAACCGTAAGAACACAGCCGCAAACAGGGGCATTTATTTTTCATAGTTTGAATCATAGTCACCATAGCTACGGTAGCCCTGCCATATTTTTCAAAAATGTTGGCAATGTCCGCCGCATTTTTAACATTCCAGAGTTTGGATCAGGAAGCCCGTTGGACGATAAAGGTAGACTGCATCCCACTATAGCGTTCCATTCAGCGTAGTATTCTCTCCGCCCACAAACGGCAGTAGCATCCTCCGCTATTGCTACCAGCAATGGTAAATAATTTTGCAAGAGAAAATTCTTTATGGCCATAGCGTTGATTTCACCTTCTCTAAGGCGTATGCCAAGTTTTTCGATTTTTTGTTGAATAGTACGAGGACATGGAATCCCACCATGGAAGTTTGAATGGAGAATTTCATATTGCTTTCGATCCCCAGTAATAAAAGAAGATAAACAAAAATTTTCTACAGATGGGTCGTTATATCTGCGGCCTTTAGGTTTCTTATGTCCTTCAAAATCCGCTTGTTTTTTTATTCGTTCGAGTATAATCAATTTAGAATGTGTTTTAGATACCGTTTTTTCAGTTGTTTCAACTCCGAAGACCGTCAACGGTACAACATCTTCGGCTACTGAAAAACCTCTTGAGAGTCTTGCGAAGAGCTGGCCACACTAGTTCCGTCTTCTAGTCTCCTTTGTTTTGCAGGCTGGCTCTGGTCTTGTGAAGTTATATTGATGAGCTCTGTCTGAGTACTGGGTCGTGAAGGAACGACATTGTTTGTTGATCTTAGTTCCATATAGCAGTGGTAGGTTTTGTATGGACCGACTTCAAATGAGTGACAAATGTAGCAATCTTCCAACAGCCATACGAGTCAGTTGTTACGATAAAGGGCCTGATTCTCGTACACAACTTGCAAGTTATGGTTTTTTGTTCAGCGTCGATTTCGCAATCAGCCATACAATAATTTAGATGGAACTTGGTTCCAGACATCCGCCTTTCGATATATTCAGCTATAGTTTTTTTCTTTCTTGACATTGAAAAAGAGGTGCTGGCATGAGGAGTTTGCCTATTATCATCGCCTTCTGTTGAAGGTGGCCGCTTTCTTGATGGGACAGGTCTCTCATATACATAGTTCTCTTTAAATTTCTCAAGTAGTTTTCCAGCCATTTTCACGGCTCCGATGATGGCATAACGCTCTCCAGGCAAAAATTTAAAAGCAGTTGGCGTTTTATAAAATAACTCGCCAAATATAGCTTTCCTTTGTTCTTTATTTAATTGTTCAAGATTCTCATCACTTGCCAAGAAATTCTTTACATCGTCTTCGAGTAACGTAATATTTAAATCAATTTCATTTATAGCTGATAAAGAGGAAAACCCGAGTTGCCTAAGAATGGCCTCTACCTTGGGACTTATAACAATGTCGTACCTACGTAGAGTTATATAAGGGTCCTCTTGTTCAGTAATCCAATTAGACATTTCTCACAATCAAACTGTACGGATTTCGCAATCGTATAATATAGTAACGGGGCGCAATAGGACAACTGCGCCCATAGAAACTGGCAGAAAACTAAAAGAATTTCTTGTTTCACTTTTCTTTAAACTTTTCCCTCTTCCCTGACTATATTGCGCCTTGCTCATTTTTCCTTATTCTATTTCACATTCTCTCATTCCACCCATTTCTTTTCATTTTACCTTGTTCGGCTTAAAGTGCGGCGGCAATTTTAGTTTTTCAACCCAACCTTTTGTCCCTTTTTCTTATTCCTTTCACCTTTTTCATGTTTGCTTACCCTCCCGAAAAACAACCGGTTTTGAGTTTCCAACCCCTTGAAATATCCTCAACAGCGGCAATATACACAACATAAAATTATATATGACTATAATATGAGTGTGGTTATCTACATATAATATCTAGTACTTATAAATACAGCCTAGCTTAATTAAATCTTAAAGTTATATCTCAAATTAGTCTAAAATAAATAAAAAAGGTTAATACGATTCTCCTTCGGTTTTGTATACATTTCTCCTCCAGACATTGTTACTATGGGGTGCCGATATACCACACTATACTTTAGTTAACCGCAAAGATTAACCCTAATTATTTAATCAAGTAAACCCTGAAAGTAAACAGTAAACACTTTAAGTTACGTAATGCAACCCATTTTAGTAAAAAAAACAAACCAAATAGTTAAACAATTAACCATTTAAACATGGAAAACTTGTATTGTAATCGGGAACGAACATACAACTTTATTAATTATAACTTTTATTTTTTATTGCAACGAGTAAAATAAAGAAACATCAATCATCAATTGTTTTATCTACCCAGGCGGCACTGTACATCCATGGGATATCCCATGGATATCCACTTATCCTTTAACTATCCGTATCCCGCGGGATATACCCAGGATATCCAAAGTATATCCCAATCATAACTTCGAAAGGATATACAGTTTCGGATATTCCTGGAATATCCCTAACGTATACCAACAAGGGCATCGTTAACTCGTGTGCTTCTTATATGTTGTCATGAGTTGTTTGTAGCGTCTTTAAGCGAAATAATAGGCCAGTGATAGTTTCCACTTCAGTGCTGCGTTCTAGAAATGCTTCACGGCAAAGAAAAGGATTATTTTGGCGCTACCTGATTGGTGCCAACAGACTTTTTCATTGGCATTGAACAAAGTATTCTCTGTTCGTAAACCGTTGGACGAATGAGTGTCTTCTTTTATTGTTTTGTAAACCAAGTATCAGAATAAAGAGTTCCCCTTTGTCAAGCCCAAATAATGGCAACTGTTGGCTCTTCTCTGGTGTGTACACTGTGTAGAAACGCCGCTCTAGGTTATTTTTCTCAAAATCCCACCACGTGCTCTGAATTCCATCTTTTGTAAAGTACTAAATTATTTGAAATGAGTACTTGGTCAAAGAAGAATGATTATTTAACATTCGGAAAAAAAATCATAGATATGGAAGTCGACTGTTATTTCGTATTTCGTCAACTTCAACGTTATTCCAAAGATTATTACCTTTGCACTTTTTTATTTACACTCAAATGCTTAACAATTATATGTAACAATTGGCATGTGAGTAGCACGTCTGTCTGCAAACTCCAAGAACTAGCGGGTCTCGGGTTCGATCCCAGGGACAGTTAGCAATTTTACATTTCAATAAATTGCTGGCAAGGTAGGATATCCATAGGATAACTCTGGTACGGACATATGCGTATCCCAAGGATATCCTAAGGATGAAAAACTGGAAATCCTCTTCTAATTTGGGAATATTCCAGGGATATCCAGGGGATGTACCTGTGCCGCCTGGGTAACGTCCTTTCAAAACTATTTTACACACGCGTAGTGCGTAAGGTGTATTTCACGATGTGGCAACGTTCAGTTTTGGGGGGAAGAGAGGGGGGAGATCGTTCAAGAAAATGTGGGACGACTCTCGCGAACAGGAAAATCCGCCTGGTAAGTTTTTCTTTTTCTTGCTAAATGCTTCATTTTTTATCTTGAAATTTCAATCTCGTTCCGTAAACACTTTATTACACTTGTATTTCTGAATACCAGGTTGGCCCCATGCACCGACAATTCAAATAGACAAAGAGAGAGTGGTGTGGCGACGTCTTGTGCAACCCCCATTTAGCCCTAACCGCCAATTCTCTTTATGTCTTTCCCTACCCCCTGCTTCAATGTCGCCAGAGGGATTAATGAGTTTACCTCGTTTCTGATTGTGAATTAATACCCAATTAGTCTCTTTGTGTGTCACTATTGCAGGTTAGCATATATTTTGCCTTATTCTTATTCTTGTATGTTGTTCTAAAGGAGTCTCTCTTTGTGTGTCATTATTGCAGTACGCCAAAAGTAATAAAGATGGCTCATGAGACAATCTTGTTAGTGTTGCTTGGCCTGTTACTATTAAGCGTCGAAACAGAGAGTGTCACAAACGACCAACACGTGCAGCTGTGTCGAAATCAAACATCACATTCTAACGGCAAGACTCTGATGTTCGTTCTTTATAAAAGTGTATTTTCTTAAATACAAGTTTTAAATTCACAGCCAGTACATCTCCGTTACCTGTTTATGGCCAGACCGGTGAACGACAGACTGTAACTAACTACCAACAGTTGGCAGCTCATGAAAGTTTTAGTGGTAAGTTTTTGTCTTGCTTTTTTCCAATGTTTATTTCTTTAACATTCCATCTTTTTCTGTCATAGGCAATACACCTCAATTTCTTGTCTATGGCCAGGTCAGGCAACGACAGACTGTAACTAACTACCAACAATCCCAAGCTCGTCAAACTTCTAGTGGTATGTTTGTATCTTGCTCTTTTGCCATCTGTATAAATTTACCATTCCAATGTTTTTTTATTATAGGCAATACACCTCCATGTCCCGTTGATGGCCAGCCCAGTCCATAGCAGGTTGCAACTAACTACCAACAGTTGCCAGCTCATCGATCTTCTAGTGGTAAGATTTTGATTTGTACTTTAACGATGTGAATTGTTAAACCATTCCAACTTTTTATATTATTGTAGGTACTACACATTCATCTGTTGTCTATGGCCAGGGTTAACATTCAAACTATTTGTATCGTAGGTAATATACCTCGATCCATTTGTTGTCCATGGTCAGGCCAGTCAACGACAGACTGTCACTAACTACCAATCCATGAATGAATCAAGCTATAATGAATCATTGCCAGCTCATGAAGTTTATAATGGTAATTTTTTCCCCTGCTCTTCCTTAATGTGAACTATTTGAACATTCCAATCTTTTTTATCATAGATAATACTCCTCCATTTCATAGGTAATACACCTCCATTGGTTGTCTATGGCCAGGCCAGTCAACAACAGACTGTCAATAACTAAAACCAATAAATGAATGAATCAGGCCATCATGAATCGATGCCAGCTAATGAAGTTTATGATGGTAATTTTTTCTCTTGCTCTTCCAACCTTCCAACCTTTTGTATTGTAGGTAATACGCATCAATTTCCTGCATTAAATGACGACCGAGACGAGGATTTTCATCCTATTGCCAGTCAGTTGGAGTGTCAAAATACTCTTTCGACTATTGAACCATTGCTTAGCAACACAATGGTCTACATTCCAAGTTTTCAATATCT
This sequence comes from Ceriodaphnia dubia, assembly GCA_022539655.2. Taxonomy (NCBI): domain Eukaryota; kingdom Metazoa; phylum Arthropoda; class Branchiopoda; order Diplostraca; family Daphniidae; genus Ceriodaphnia; species Ceriodaphnia dubia. The sequence continues at coordinate 4,475,866 of JAKUCG020000139.1, read as the reverse complement.
TATAAAATATGCTTTTTCTTTAGGTCTAAGGCTGTCAATTCCTGTCATGAATCAAGTGATTTGCTGCATCTGAAATCTCGTTCTGTTTATTATTTGGTATGAAAGTATCACCGCCGAAATGGCCAGTTGCTTTCCGACATGACTGATGACGCATTAGATGAAAAGGTGTCGACCCTGATGTTGCGCTTTCTTAATGCAGGTGGGTTGCCACCTAAAATCATCCCTTAAGAAATCATTATCTAATTTCGTGAATTTGTTCCAGGTCACAAAACTTTGATCGGTCATTATCGCACTTTGAAGGAGCCTGTACAGCGCGCAAGGCTTCGGCAGTCTATCAATCGAATTCAATTGATTCGCAATGAACCCCCACTTAGATCAATTAAAAAACGGCAATATAAAGTAAACGCTCCACTCTCTATGTGCCACATGGATGGACACCACAAACTTACAAGGTTAGAACTTAAATATACTTATTTATTTGTCATAAATCTGAAATTACTTCTCACTCGTCTGTCGTCAACCCCATTTTAGATGGAGATTTGTTGTTCACGGAGGAGTGGATGGGTATTCTAGACTCCTGATTTTTCTCAAGCTTTCAAATTACCAATCGTGCCGCTACTGTGTTGAGACATTTCAAACGAGGTGTTAACAGGTGGGGACTTTCAGCTGCAGTGAGGACATTTAGTGCTATTTTATCAATTAAATTTTTGCAGTATGTCAATGCAGTTGTGTAATCGTCATCAGATCCGATCATGGTCTTGAGAATGTTGGCGTGGGCCGACTTCATGCTTGCAGCGAGAGATAACAGAGCATTCATAACTGGCCGGTCCGTCCACAATCAATGAATCGAAAGGATTTGGCGTGATGTATTCGAGGGCTGCCTAGAGCCGTTCTACCAAATAATGAGTATATCTCGAATTGGGCCAAAATTGCGGGTTTTTTTGCATGCAATTATCGCCTAAAAATTTAATTATACACGGAGCTTCCGGTTTGCCTTGAAAAATCGGGGGAATTCACACGGTAAATACTAATCGATAGGAATTTATTGTGCGAAGAAGAAATTCGAGATATGCTGGAATGACCCTAATACACACATAACAAAATCGTTTAGGCGGAATATCTAGAATTTAAAAACACTTGAAAAGACTTTGCTTACTAAGTTTGCTACTAATTGCCTCGACTTGTCGAAGATTAATTGAATGAAGTAGAATTGAAAAAATTGAAAAAATCTTTAATCTGTTATACAGTACCCACCCGAAGTAATGGGACGACCCCCCTTTTTCGCCGTTTTAACACGGGCGCTTATGGCGGGGTTTTTATTTTATTAAAATTCGGGGAATCAAGCTAAATTTTTGAAATTTGGGGTATGCCGTGCCGCCCCCATGAGTAATAATTGGTGAAAATCTTGATTTTTTCGCATCAGCGATTTCAGAGCAAACGCATAGTGCATAAATATCGGGACACCCCCTTTTTTCCCTACTGCTCCCATGTAAAAGGGGAGTTTTAAAACGTTATTTTTGAGTAGAAATATTTTTGTTACGAAGTCGCTGATTTTTTGGTAGACATCTAGATCATTATATTTATACGTAGGTTCTACATGTTCTTTAACAAGTAAATGGTTTTTTCTGGAGTCTAAAGTTTTAAGGCCATTTTTCCCGTCAAGGTCGTACCCCTAGCCATGGGCGAGGGGGAAAACGACGGGAAAAATGGCCTTAAAACTTTAGACTCCAGAAAAAACCATTTACTTGTTAAAGAATGTGTAAAACCTACATGTAGACTTAAAGATCAAGATGTTAGTCATCTACCAAAAAATTAGCGACTTCGTAACAAAAATATTTCTACTCAAAAATAACGTTTTAAAACTCCCCTTTTACATGGGAGCAGTAGGGAAAAAGGGGGTGTCCCGATATTTATGCACTATGCGTTTGCTCTGAAATCGCTGACGCGAAAAAATCAGGATTTTCACCAATTATTATTCATGGGGGCGGCACGGCATACCCCAAAATTTAGCTTGATTCCCCGAATTTTAATAAAATAAAAACCCCGCCATAAGCGCCCGTGTTAAAACGGCGAAAAAGGGGGGTCGTCCCATTACTTCGGGTGGGTACTGTATACTTCGAAAACAAATATGTTTCTGAAAAATTCGCTAAACTATAACACTAAAAAATTAAAATAAAGAAAACATCGGGAAATCTGTGTTTAATTTCTGTTTTATTCTTACTTGAAAAACATGTTATTTTTAAAATCAACAAATAACATAATGGGTAAAAAAAAAATGTTCGAAAAGATCTGGATTCTCAGCAAAAGTGCCACAAGTATGTTTTTCTTCCATTTTAATCTTCCATTTTTTTTCTTTCATTTAATTCATTTTATTTTATAGGTTGAAAATTCAAGCTGCTCAGACAGCCGAAGTAAAGTTGACAAATAGTAAAGTAAAAGCTCTTGTGCCTATTTTTCAAGAGCCATGGAAGAATGTGGCAAAAACCCGAAGGAGTACCCTGACAGAGACTTGCTAAAAAGTCAGTCTGAGCTTTTCAGCACGTCATAAGGACGTCATTTTTACTGCTTTATAACATTTTAACATATTTATAAATCGTTGAGCAGTAAGGCTTGGTGCTACCAAAACTATGATGTAAAACTATATAAAAACATATTTACTTGGGATTTCATGAACTATTTAAAAGGTATCACCTGTTAGTATTATTCACCAACCAAGCAACAATTTTCCTTTTCAGAAATGCCCTTTCAATTTCCTTACCGAAATACTGTGAGTGCTCATACATCTGAGTATCTGTAACAAGGCCAGGTTTGAACTTTACTGTTTGCCAAGTAAAAAATTTCCTCGAATCCAGACAAGCGTCCTAGCGTACGTAATCGAATACATATACCCGCCTATTATCGAGTCACTCCTAGCCCGCTGATCCAAAGTCCTTCAGGGCCATCAGGGGGGACACCCGAGGTATTTTGTATATATAAGAATTTTTCGTTAAAGTTTAAGTAATTGGTCCTCCACTTCAAGTGTCATTGACACCAAATCAGCCAATACCAATTGCGACAAAATCCAAGCCTATACCAATTGCAACAACACTTGTTGTAAACAATTTGGCCGTATTTATTACCTTACCAAGTGTTGAAAAATTTAGAAGGTTTACAAGATAATAAATTACCAGCGCCGATCTTCCATCGGACAATAGGGGCAGAAAAATTAACAATGTTTAACAGGCCCACGTTTCCCAATGTTCCCAATGTTTTCAAGAGAATAATCATTATATATTCATTTATACAATCATTTATATACTCGTTTATGGCGAGAAATGCCGGCTAAAAAAGGAACTTTCCATCTATTTTCCAGCTCCGTAACGGCGTAACAGTTGGGCGTAAAATATTTTAAGTCAGGCAAATGAAATATTACTTTCTGGGCTATCTGTCACTTAATTTACTTTTGATTTTAACCCATCCTGACATTTTTTTAAACTTGTGTTTTTTCCAAAATGATTTTACAAAAACGCAATTATCTCCTAAGCTACAAGAAATACAATATTTCCGTTCGTCTGAATCTATTTTTCTCGGCGTTGCGAACAAAATGAACTACCTATTAGGGTTGGGCTACCGCGGTAGCTGATGTACCGCGGTACGTACCGTGGTACATACCACTACCGTTATCGCGGTAAGTTGAAGAAATGAGTATCGTACCGGAATACCGCAGCCGTTTTTTTTTGCGGTAGCGGTATTTAGGTTTGTGATCCGCGCCATCTAGCAGTGGAATTTAAAACTAATTACTAGCTCCCATAGCGTTAGAAAAATAGAAATAGAAACTTTTACACAAATTCATTCAATTCAACGTGTTGAACACGTTTTCAAAGTGTCTATAGCTCCTTTTTACATCCAATCTCAACGATTTCGTTCAAAAAATGGCAAAGTAAGTCAATTCAGTTCATTATCACTGTAAAGCAGTTATCTTTTATTTACATGAAATTTTTGTTAGAAGAGGCAGGCCAAAAAAAAAAACACAAAGTTCAGTAAGTTTTAAAGTAGAACGAGAGTACTGATTTGAAATCTCTGAAAAAATATCCCGTTCTAAAAAAGATGTATCTCAAATACAGTGCGGCTTTACGAGCGCAGAGACCATAGAGATTAGCAACTCAACGTTAAAAAAGGGGTCTTCAAGGACGATTGAAGAGCTGCGACACTAGCGAACGCCGTGGCTGTACCAGTGTACTTCTAATTTCAATTAATTGAAAAACATTTCAAATAATTCGTAAAGAAAGGCTAAATTATATATGTGAAGCACACATTGGTTTTTATAATATTTGAATAAGCCCAAACATTACTCTGTCCATTTCACCAATGAACCAGGGAAATGACAACATGGGGTACGCGGTGGCAAAAAAACAACAAGCAAATCAACAATAATATTTGTATCTACCATTTTACCTAATGACCACCAGTGGTGAATGTTGCCTCGGAACGATTCAGATATTGATTCCCGCAAAAAAAAAATTAATAGTTCGTGATCATAAATTCATGTAGTACTTTTAGCAAGAAAAGTCATAGCAATCAGCCACGAATTTCTTTCAAATTTTAAAAGGCAAGATAGTAATTGTTCCCTTGTACAGCCACGCAGAGCGCTAATTCCGTTTCTTCCTTACCCCCCTATTCAGTTGCTAATCTCTATGGTCTCTGGTCAAGGGGCTGTTCAGCATAGCCGGCCAAATTTTTTAAACCTACAAGAAGCAATCTTAGCGATTCAAATTTCGAGAAAATGCTTTTTTTGAAAGTAAATAAATTTGATTAGACTGTGAAATGAGAGAAGCTGTCACCTAGCTTTTATTTCTGTGTTTAATTTATTTGAGGATTAATAGGAGTACTGCGGTAGTACCGCCACCGCGGTACTTTTTCACAAAAATTCAAAGTACCGCTACCACTACCGCGGTACTTCTCAAAAGTACCGGACCCAACCCAGCTACCTATTCATAATTTTTGATAGTTTTTACTAACATTGTAAAAATTCACGCCGCTCTCGCGGACTGCTTGTTATAAGGAACTAGTTCACAGAATTTTTTTTCAAACTTTAAATTATACAAACAAAACGTGGACAATTGTCTATATGGTCATTTGTCGATTAGAATTATCTATTTGATTTACATTAAACCAAAATTGTAAGCACGTCATAATTTCTAAATAAATTTAATCAATAGCACATCAACGATTTGAATTCATATCAACCAGAATATTACTATATAATAATCATAGAAAGTAACTTTCTTCTATTCTCCCTTCAGGACGCCTTCAGGAATAGAGCTTTGGAGTCTTGCATGCTTTCCACTTTTACCATGGCTGTGATGATGATCGGGTCTTCAGTGGAAAACGTTGATCTCAGGTCCTTAAATTTCGTCCCAAGCAACTCCTCTTTCCTTGTTATAACAGCGTCCGGTGACGTAAGCGTAAGCGTAAAGTGTAAGCGTCCGGGCTGCCCAAGGACTAAGAGCAAACTTATTCCCAAATCCCAAATCATGTTGCTTCGACACATTTCTCTCGGCTTTGAACCGTAAAGCTGGCCATCTCTCTCCGTTGTCCACGTTCTGTTGGTCTGACGAAATCGATGTTCACATTACTTCTCTTATCGACACCCTAAAAGAATGCGCTCTCCTGAGCAAATTTCTGTTACATCCGTCTAATCTGCCTAGCAAAATGCCTTGGTGGGGGAAGCAACTCTGGGCATTAAGGCACAGGCTCCGACGTGCCTTTCAACTAAAGAGCAGGGCTCCTTCTCCTACAAATGAGTCATCATACCGTTTCTTAAAGGCCGAGTACCAACGCCAACTCTGGCGTGCTAAAGAAACCAGCTGGAAGGGGTTTTGCTCCAAAAATCCTGGAGGGGATGTCCTTGGCGGTTTAAAAAAATTAGCGAACGTAGGTGTTGACAACAGATATGCCCAGTTTACATCATCCGCATCATCAAAAGCTTTTTGTCTCATCGGGAAGCTGCACTTGCGTTGGGTGAGGCAAACTGTCCTGTGGATATTCAATTAGGCTGTCCTCTGGGCAGTGTCCTCTCCCCTTTCCTTTGGAACGTCTTGCTGGAAGAACTACTTTTCAAAAAGTACATTTTTCCTTGTCAGGTCATCGCCATTGCCGATGACCTCGTTCTTTGCACTTTTGATATTATCCCGTGTGAGATTCTTCACATTGGGAATTTTATAGATAGGAAATTGTAGACTCGATATAATGGAAATGCTTGCCAAATGTATTGAACGCCAACGACGTTAGATAGGGAAAATCAGTTCTTATATCTCAGGAACTTTCTTCCCCTAGTGGAACCATTAAATATAATTACGCTTTGACTTTTGCTCTAAGGGAAAATATCCACTGATCATTCAGTTAACGGAAAGGTTCACAATTGATTAGGTTGCGGCAAAAATGTTCTTCATATTTGGCATACTTTGTGATGTTACCGAGGAATAACTTGGGAACACTATTGATGAGCTCAATTGTATTGCGAGGCGGTCTGAGATGACCGTCATCGATCAGAACTGTGCGATAACTACGACGAGTCTGAGACTCCTAACGGGAGGTGGGCAGACTAGATACACATACATACAACATACTTAAGTTCATCGAAAAAAGAAGCTTTCTAAAATAGAGGAAGAATATCAAAACCCCAACCAAGACAACCCCAACCCCACTAAATCAAAAGTTATGAGACAACATGAGACAGTCCCTTAAGAAAATCGCAACGTGCATCGGCTGTCGCAACCCGTGGCTCACCGTTCGTTTCTTGGTTTTTGATAGGAGGTAGAAAATCAGTACGAAGGGCATACAAACAATTTGCGAAAGCGGCAATCGTACTTATCTAGACCTGTTTTACTTTTTTCTCGCGGGGTGAAGACTCGTCTTACTTCAAGCTCATGATCTGCAAAAGGTAGATCATGGACTTGGGAAATTATTGAATCTCTCATTCTCTCTGTATGGATAACACCATATATAGTAGAGTAGAAATTTTAGGGAATAAATAAATCACTAAAATGACCAATGGATTATCGACTTCATCAGACTGTTAAAATCCAACTAGTTGTCAAAAGTCGTCAAAAGTAGCCGGCCAAACGGCAGTAAAATACGGTCGTTTAAACCCGTGGAAAGTTAACCCGTATCGCTTCAAATATGGGTAAGAGTCTGACACCCTGCCACGGGTTACTTCGCGACGAAAAGTAGATTGTTTACTGGCTGATAACCGGCTATTTTTTTCTAAAGGGAGTTGGGCCCCTGGTTCTGATAAAATTCATGTTTTTTTCCCTGAGGGTAATATTCATTCTTATGAATATACCGAAGGTATTAAGTTCCCGTAGCTTCCGGCGATTAGGGGGCTCTAACTGGTTTAATGCTAAAATTCGTTACGGCCTGGCTCAACAGATGGCTTTCAGGTTTTTTTTCCATCACTTGCACATTTTTCACTCGTCTTTTGTTTTAGCCGCGTTTTCTCCCTCATTAGATGGCGTGGACTATCGCTTGCATATTTTCCAGCTGTCTTTTGTTTTAGTCTTAGTTTTTCGCCCGTCTTTTGTTTCACTTACAGGTAGCAAGTAAAATTTGATAGACTTTATTGATGTGTCGCTGCCCAGGATCGAACTCGTAACTCCTCGTAATCAGGTGATGCGCGCTCGAAGCGTTATCGATATGGCTACCTAGGAACATTACCTATGAACTCAGAATCATTTAGAATATCTGAATTCTCATTTTAAGCAAAACAGATGTTGAGCTAGTAAACGAAGCAACGGTGATTTTAAAGGGGGATTGATTAGAAGTAGTTCCAAAAAACAAACTTTCATTTTTCACCTAAAAATGAGATCTTCCCTTTGCTACCTAAAGATTGAATATTGTTTATCCCCCCCTCATTTACAGAGTAAATTAATAACCTAAATCTTAACGCATAAATATAAACCCATAAAATTAACGCTACAAAAATGGATTTAAGCTTTTTTGGTAAAACCCCACATATATAGCCCGAAGGTTTCACCGAAGGGATCTTGTAATTCAGTATTTAGATGTGGTATGACGTCGTTGCGACGTATTTCTATTAAACCCGATTCCGTCGACTTGTCGATCAGAGATTCAGACGCTACTCGAGTCATCTTCGATCTCTTATTGTAGCCAACAAGATATAGAATAAACTAACCAATCTCGTTCAATCTAAACGATTTCACTACAAGATGAAAACTTTCGTGCACTTTTTATCGGCAAAATAATTAATAATAGCCCCATCATCTATTTTATCTAACAATTCAGACTCTTTAAAAGAAAAGAAAACCAATTTAGTCCTTGCTGTACCATTGAAGTTCGCAATTCATTTGAATAAATTTGAGCGTTGAAAATTGACATTTACCTGTGCAATTTATTACCATCATACATAGAAAAATTCGCAATACGAGCTCAAACCTCAATATTCGGCAAAGAAGAAACTAAGTTTTCTGTTTTAATCTTCGTGTAAAAGATTGGCTAGAATTGAATTAGGTGACTTCCGCTTGATTAGGGTCTTTTTCCGCATCCAATTATTTTGACTCTTTTAGATGTTTACGAACTATTTCTTCTGCGGCGTAATTTGAAAACTGAATGCATTTCAAATACATCTCTTTTTGTCAAGATCCTTGTCATAGTAGAGGAGACAGGACCCATGCTGGACAGTCTCGGTTTTTTCCATATATCTCTCAAAGTTTCAAGTCGACTTGAAAAACCAAAAGATCTTATCTCCTATCACCTCCAGTTTTTTTTTGAGAAATTTTAAACTAAATACTTTGTCCATGGTGCTGGTTTGAAATTTTAGCGATTTCTGGACACCATTGGGGTGAAACTGGACAGGACCCTGTCCCAAACTGGACGTAGAAATTTAAGAAAGAAACTCTTTATTAATATCTTGAAGAAATATATAGTAGATGTAGATAGTCATTTTGATTCACACTTACGATGTAAAATCAAATTTTAAAAAATCCTCATACCTTAAGAGAATGGTAGGCTGTGAAAAGGGAAAGATAAGGCGGGGTGCTGCTAAACAGTTTCCCCCTATCCCATTTGCAGTCCAGAATCACCCCAAGCGCATGTCCTAATTTACCCCAAGAAAACCGATTCCACAAAACAATTGATTGCTGATTTAATTGATGCTGTAAAATTTTTTCATTTTTTAAATATTATTGAGGGATGAATTTTCGAACTATTTGGATGATAAAGAGTTAAACGATTTTTCGTGCCAGAAAAAGTTCCGAATTTTTCGGCTTTTTTGTTTTTTAAGAAAAAATGTATGAAATAGTATTGCCATCCGATTCAAACGTTGGTGATTAGTTGGAGAATAAAATTTCCCACAAAATAAGCGTCTTAAAAGATTTTCTTATGAGTTCGCTCCATGTTTTAAGCTAGTGTCCTGCATGGAACGGCGTCCAGCTTGGGTCCGGTCACCCCTATGCAGAGGCTAAATCGCAATGTAATTTTACCTTAGACATTGTTAAATCCGGTATATAATTTTTCGATGAAGGAAAATTGACTATTTATATTTGCTTAGGTGACACTCCGCTGTTGTAAACCGGTAGCAAGCGAGTCCAAAATCAGAATATAAACTTTCAAGTATCGTGTCCTCTGCTTTGCCTTCATTGTCAGTAATTCGAGTGCTACGAGGTTTTCGGCGATGTTGCTCATCAGCAAGTTATTAAGAGAGTTTAAGTTTTAAAAGAGATGAGCGTAGTTACGGTCGAAATATTTGCATCGACAGCCTGCATTGATTTGCTGACAGAATTGAATCTTGTTAAAAAAGGAGAGAAAGAAGAGAAAATTCAAGACTCATCATTTTCTTAATCAATCCATTTGCTTCAGTATTAGTTTTTTTCTTCTGTTGAGTCACTGGCTACGTCTTGAAGAGCCATCTTGATCTCTGATGAAGCTTCACTCACTGCTTGAGTCGCATCCTTGTGAGCTTACCACAACGCGTGTTGATTAAACGTTTCACGACGACTAGTTTTTTGGGTTGAAGGCGATTGGTTAATAGTCCACACCGATGAGTAGAAGCAGCAAAACAACGTGTAGAGTTGCTGACGAACGATACCAAAGAAATTAACACAAGGAAGACAAAATTCGGCTGCTTTAACTCATTTCGGGCATTCTCTCAATTTGGTCGGTCTTAAAGGCTTTAAAGGCAGTGCATGGTTCATAGTCTGCATATTTTTTATGATCGAGAAAGTGTAGATAACAATTAAATATATTTTTAACATTCCTGCCAAATAATAGGAAAAACCCGTAGCTGGAATATAAAATATACGGTCAGTATTTGGAATTCAATTCCGCAGTTTCTTCGTTCAATCCTGCTTCCTTGGTTGGAAATGAATGACTTCAGACCGAATTCTTGATTCTTTGTATCCCCTCGATTCAGGCTCGGCTTATTGCGATCCTCAATGCGTGTCTTCTACTTTGTTACTTCCCAGTCTCATGGAAATCTGTGAAGGTAACCATCATTGGCAAACCAAATAAAAGGTCTTATAATTCTCCTCAGAACTTTATGCCTATCAGTTTGGGTAGCAATCTGGCCAAAATTCTTGGGAAAATTATCCTTGGACGTCTTAATTGGCAGGCTAGGAACTACGACTGGCTCAGTGAGGAGAAACACGGTTTTCTGGCAGGCAAATCTACTGAAACCGCTACCCATTCACTAACGTCTTTTTTGAAAATGGTTTCTCGAACAAACACTTCTCTGCTTCCGCGTTCCTTGACATCAAGATTGCCTTCGACTCTGCTTGGTACCCTGCCATTATTGCTGCTCAGTCTAAAAGATCTTGCCCCCAATACCTCTTGAAAACCGTAAGCAGCTTCCTAGCTGACCGCAGTGCAATTCTGTCTCATAACGGTTCGTCCTTTGAAAAGAGAGTGGAAGTTGGTTGCCCGCAAGTTGGTGTCCTTTCGCCGTTCCTATGGACGAAATCAATATTGAATAGACGAATCAACATTCCAGTTTTGATCAGGCAAGTAATCCTTATGTCGGCCAAGGAGTTTGGGGGTCTAGCATGCACATTATTTCGGGACTTATTGGTTATGGCGCTTCCTATCAGCCGACAAAGATGAGGTATGTATAAGGCTTTAGCCTTTAAGCTATCGTGTTACACATACAAACGTTATAATAATAACCCCACATTTCCAAGGTTAACGTTTGTGGTGTGTTTTTCTTCGCTATCAATAATGTTTGGGTTGTTTGTCGGTGGATTATCATGGGTTGGCTATACCGACTGCGACCATTATGAGAACTCCTTCGACTATAACTCGAGCAGTGCTTCCACGAGCCGGGAATTTTCCCGATTTTCAGGAATTTTCACTTTATTTAGGTCAGTGCTAGAAAGCCAGGAATTGCAAGGAATTCTATGGATTTCCCAGGAATGGAAAGTTTTTAACCCTTTTGGAAAATCACCCCAAGGAGTGATTGTTCACAGTATACCCTCCCCCTCCCCCTCAACCTTGTAGCAAGATAGGTACCGCGACAGAGAGTATTACGAACAAGCACTCCCTGGGGTGGCGAGGGGGACACCCCTTCAACGTGGTACTTAAGTCGCTTCGCTTTCACCCTTGCACCAACCATACTAGTACGAATAACACCTATTCATTAGGTTATTGAGTTTCTTTGATGAATATAGATGTGAGTATGGACGAAACCGTTTTAATTTTTGGAAAACTTAACTGGAACTAAATTCTTTTTCATTTAGAGATTTAGAGCTACGAAAGATTTAGAATGCCTCGAGGTCGGTACTAATGGAAAGTTTATCTGAATCTGAGTCAGAATGTTAAAATGTGGAAGAAGTTGATGTGTTAGATGATGACTTTGATTTTGATGAAACCCCTTCAAGTGTGAGTAAAAATAATTCTGTGAAGGCAACTGAAAAGCACAAACTCCTTGCTGGACGTGCTGGTGGCAATGAAGGAGGCTCGAAGTTTAATCCAAAACAAAAGAAGGTATTAAAAATTTTCATAACTTTATTTAACTATGTTTAATAATTTATTGTGATAATTAGGATAATGGAATCTCAGTTTCAACAACTGACAATGAAGCCAACCAAGTCCTCCACTCAAAAGAAAGCGAGAGCGACAAGCTCAAGCATTTAGAGATGATTGGTTAGAAGAAACTTATTTTGAACACTGGCTACAAAAGAGACTTGAAAATTCAAAGGGTGCTTATTCGGCGTATTGCAAAGCTTGTGCTACGTATTTATGAACGGCGAAAAACGATGTCAGAAAACACGGAAAGGGGAGAAGGAGCGGTGAAGCCATGAAGACTCTCAAATCTAACGAACAGTTGCGAAAAAAACTGCTGATTTCCGAGGCAAAAGTGACAAATTGATTGTATGTGGGATGGGGACTCGAATTGCCATATTTTTTGCGCAAAACAACCTCCCGTTTTTGCTACCAGACCAACTGATTCCTTTATTCAAGTGTCTCTCTCCTAACGATAAGTATGTGGCACAATTTGCCATGGCAAGACAGAAAACTGGAAACGTTATAAGAAAAGGTAACTCAAATCTTGCTGTTGATATGGCTCTAAGTATTTAAACTAATTATTTTCTATAAGAAGACTGTAAAGTCGTGTAGATCACTATGTTAACACGCTATTTTCTTCCTACTTTGGCACATTTCTGTCCATGGAGTTGAACAAGCTTCTGAAAACCAATTTTCTCTCAATAGTCATTGATGAGACCACTGACGTATCAACGGAGAAGAAACTTGCGGTCATGATTCAATATTAGGATTTCAAAATTATGGACGTCTAGTAGTAGACTTACTCGACATGGTGGAGTGTCTTGATGGACGAGCCATAACCCTAACCCAAAAAGTGTTAGATTTAATTAAATTCAGGAAAATTGACTTGAAAATTATGATCGGATCTGCGCTGACACTTGTAACGCAATGTATAGGGTTAACAATTCAGTTACCGTCCATTAAAAAAAAGAAACACCGAATGTTTTAGCAAATATGCTCTTGTCACAGTAATCACTTGTCAACTAGCAAAGGAACGAAGAAACTGCCAAAGCAACTCAAAGATTTGATCTTCGGTGTCTATGCCCATTTTTCAAGAAGTTCGATTAGAAGACACGACTTGCAAGAGTATCAAGAATTTGCTCAGTGCAACGAAGACATAATTTTAAAACCGTCAGGAACTATATGGCTTGCGCTGCACAACTGCATCATCCGTTTGATACAACAACTCCCTGCATTAGATTTTTACTTCAGTTCAGAGATTGTCCAAAACCCTTCAGCGACCATCCAACAACTGCTTGAAACCATTCGGGACCCACTAACTCTTCCTTACTTAAAATTCTTGGAATATTCCCTTGGTTGCTTAATAAACTTCAATACTGTCTTTCAAACTAAAGCTCCACTGCTTCATAAACTAGTGGGGAATTCAATCTTCTGGCCCAATCGCTTGCAAAAAATTTTATACATATATCATACGTTAGATCTAAAAAATCGGCATTCGAAATTGATTGTAATCTCGCTTCTCAATACGTGCCCTTGGATAAAATTTACATTGGTAAGACATTTTTAGTTGATTGCTGGTTGCTTAGTTCAAAAATAATGGCAGTCATTGCTTCCCGCCGGGTCAAAAAGGAAATGATACAGTCAAGGAAACTTTACAGTACTCGCCAGTCCGAATTGTTTCAAAAAGCTATCCATCTGCTATCTTTAATGAAAATGTCCAAAAAGATAAATAGCAGGATCGTGATGGTAGACTAATAGCTCGTTATGAAACGTCGAAACTTGAAACCTGCTTATCCCTTTTTTCCCTAATCAAATATTTCTTTTTACTGACGACAAACATTTCTCTGACGAAGTTTCACTGCAAAACGAATTTGCTCTTACTGATGAAGGATCTTATTCTGAAGAAACCAATGATGATGACTGTATTCGGTATGTTTGCATGGGGGAGTCATCAGAGAATCCTGTAACTTTGACCCTGTTTCCTCTGCAACTGCAGTGCCTAGCGAAGGATCAGTCTCAGTTACATTGCCAGTTACATTTTCTCAAACGGAACGACTTTAATCTTTTTATGAAAATTGTCGGAATTTCTACTTGGCTTTGTTACTCGATATATGTTTGAGAGATTTGACTATTCGGACAAGTTTTTTGAAATTGCAGAAATGCTTGAATCAACTGCAGTGCGAGACTTCGAACAACATCGTCCGAAGTCCCTTTTTTATCGTTTTCCTCATATAGGGGAGACCGGACCGATGCTGGACAGTCTCGGATTTTCCCATAAATCTCTCAAAGTTACAAGTCGATTTAAAAATTTAAAAAACCAAAAGATTAGACTTATTTCCTTCCACATCCAGTTTTTTCGTGAAATTTTAAACTAAATACTTTGTCTATAGCGCTAGTTTGAAATTTTTGCGATTTCTGGACACCATTGGGGTGAAACAGGACACGGCCCTGTCCCAAGCTGGACGTAGAAAAATTCATTAACAATATTTACAAAAGTTAAAAATTAAGCGATTCCTGCATTAACATTGGCATAATTTACCTTCATTTAAACCATTTTCCATTGTCGGCCTGATCAGCAGTAATTTTTCCTATTTGATTGAAATGTGTGTGTTTCATGTTCTGTTGGCAAAATGCAATAAAATCCGGAACCGTGCACACGATGATGAACTTATTGAAACTTTACGCTCATATAACATTGCAAGTCGCAGAAATCAAACAGATCTTCTTCCTGAAATAAATGCCGATCTATTATTGGAACTGTTTCGTGGTGTTCTAACTTTTTCTTTTAATGCAATATATTCGCCGACTGTTTTCAAGAAGCTGCCTTGTGGTGTTTCTTTCCTAATCTTTTTGTCTTTAGTTAATTGTTTGTACCGTAGCTCCGATGCGTTTATGAATTTTCTGTTGAACCCAAACCAATTGGAAATTTATTATTCTTCCAATAACATTCGACTTATGTTGGGGTTGGTTGTTCTGAGCGTCGATAAAGCCGACCAAGAAAAGCCAGGGAATGTTTACAACCTCCAGATGATGCCAAGCAATCAAAGCATTTTGCAGAACGAGTTTCACACTTTTCAATGTCCACAACTACTTCAACTTTGTAGTTTTGGCTAGTGCCCTTGAGTTCTGGAGTAACGCCGCAAATAAGTGTGCAGTTCATTCACATTGTTAACAATAGAGCCCGCTCAACGCTCACTATTGGTGGTGACTTGGTGTGCCGTGTGCCCCTGATTATACTTCTAAGTCGTTAGAATTAGTTCGATTTAAAAATTTGAATTGTGCTAAGACTCATAGTTCGTTAGGATCTCGTAAGGGTTCGAATTCTTATTACATATACATTAGAGCATATTTTGGTTATTGCCTTGAAAATGAAACAAACTGATTGAGACAGAACCGCGGCGATCAGGTATTAAAAACACATAAATAATACTGTAAAATGTTATTTAGTTTTTGAAATTTTTCTGTGTAAACTAGACAATTCCTTGAACAGGGGAAACAGAAATTGGTGGTGAGAGTGGGGCGAAACTTGGCCAATCCTCTTAGTGTTTCTTCTTTGGAAGCCTTGACTGGCACAAGAAGCAAAAGACCACCTGCAAATGTTACACCAATTAAAACAAAGGAATCAGTTATTGAAGCTGTCCCGTCAGTTCCAGTTCAAGAATTTTGAGTCAAGTCCGAGAGTAATGCACAAGTTAACCCTTTCACTGCCAAGCCCAAAAAGTCGACTTTTGCCCATACTGCCAACTCTATCGGCAATTAAAATATAACAAAACTATAGTTTATTAAAGAGCTAGTAACCGACTGAACCACGATTCAGTAAAAAAAAAAAAACGACGAATCACCGGTGATACACGTGGCACACTGGTAATCAAGCATCCCCCAGGTGCCAAATGTATTGCCGGTGATACACAATTTTATGGGAGAATGTATCACCCGTGATACATTTGGCACCTGGGGAACGTCATTTTACAATAAGAAAATTGTTTTAAATCAAGTTACTTTATTAAATAATCAAACTCAGTCCACCATTTACTGAAATTAATTTCCAGGTATTCTATTATCTTAAAAATATAACCGTGAGAGTCACAAATTGATGAGTCAAAAATCGACTATTAGAAAAAATAGCAAAACATGATAAAAAGGTGGTTAAATTCTGACCAACACACAAGTAGAGATCTTATTCTAGCAAATAAAGTTGGTTAATGTGAGGGATATACAAAACTACAACAGTTCTGGGCTTTGGCGGGAAATTCGTTGATGTATCGCCGGTGATACAATTGGTAGTCAACGGTTGGGAGGCCGTGTATCACCGGTGATACACTTGGCAATGAAAGGGGTAGACGAAAACTATCATCGTATTTATATGTAGGTTCTACGTGTTTCTTACTAAGTTAATGGTTTTTTTGCGTCTTAAGCTTTAAGGCAATTTTCCCCGTCGTTTTCCCCCTCGCCCATGGCTTAGGGTAAGACCTTGACGGGAAAAATAACCGCAGCTTCTTTATTTCACGTAATACCTACCGTTCTTCATTTTACTTGTCTATTTATATTATGCCCAACTTCATATTACAGCTCTATATCCTCTGGGAATTTCGCGACGCAAGTTGCTTAAAACATATATCAAATTATTTACATTAAATTATCGAATTCGAAATAAAAATGTTTAAAAGGCGATTTATGAGGCTTATTGGGCACTTTCACTGGGCAGTTTTACTGGGCAGTTTTATTGGGCCTAAGGTCCTTCGGGTACCGGGAAGGCCTACCTACAATTTCCCGAAGGGATTCTATGCACTTTTGTAAACGACACATTTTTTCGTTTTCTTACCGACAGATGGCGAGCGGCAAATATTGTTGCAGCGATAGCTAACTCAATTTTTCTCGTATTTAATTGTAAGTTTTTTTAAAAATCACGAAATGTTTCGTAGATTTTGACAAGACCATAATCCATAGGTTTTATTTCGAAAAAAAACGAATCAAAATGTCTATATCGATTCATGTTGAATTCAGCTGCCTGATCTCCGAGACTCCGACATTGATGATACGCCTCTATATTTACCTTTTTTCTTCATTTTTTACTAATAAATGGTAGTCCCATAGTCCCATAAGACATGGAGTAGCAGCTCCGTGCATTTAAAAATCCAACCAACATTTAATTGTCAGTAGAACTAGTCACCCGGCCCATTACACATACTTTATAATTGCATATTCATATTCCACTATTAACATTTATTTGAGTGAAATGCCCTTCGGGAAACTCGCGCCGTACTCGGCGCTGGCCAGAACGTAACCCTTCGTGTCAGTTAGTGCAGACGAACGAAGATGACGTTTATTTGCCATCTAGCGTTCAAATTTCAAAAACATTTTTGCCATCTAGTGCTCAAATTTCAAAAACAAAAAACCTTGAAAATGAATAATAAAATTATCAATAAATGAACACAACAACCGCTGACAAAGCAATTTATTGTGCCATGCGACTTTACGTCGCGAGGTTCCCGGAGGGTATGGTGGTATGGGGTTAGAGCTGCTAATTGAACGTGATGTTACAATGGAAATAGGTATAGCTGAATCTAAAAAATGTATCGTAAGAAAATTAGGAAATATGGGCTGTAAAATGTTTAGCCATTTTAAAATAAAATAGTTGGGGAAATGTAAATACAGAATTAAAGATGTCTATCAATATGAATTGCGTTCATTCACGGGACCTCGTAGGTCGTCCGGTGGGGGTCTCCGCCCACCGGCCACCCCACTCGCTCCCCGTGTGCAGGCTGTTAGAAGTTTAAATCAAGGTGTGTGTGATTATAAAATAAGCAAACCTATCATTATGCGTTCGAATGAGAAATAGGCATATTTTCGCATTACACCAAATAAAAAAAGGAATTTGGCAAATTAAGAAATCCGACTTTTATTCCGTCGGTTTCAGTGCTGTTTAATGAAATAACAATGGAGGGCAGGGTAGCTCCAATGAAAGAGAAGTAGATTTAAGTTTGCCTTTTGCATTTCGAATTCGAAAATGTCTAAAATGACATTTAAATGTCATTTTATACGTACACAAGTGACGTACAAATTTTCCTTTATACAAAGCCATATCTAGTCAACCTATCAATTAAAAAACTAATTAATTACCGTATTAATTATCTTTAAAATAAAAAGAAGCATATCTGAAATGAAGTAAGTTAAGTACTGAGCGGAAAAAGCACGAAAAAGTTTTAAATTGAATTTGAATTTATGCCTAGCGCCTCTAGTGGCGAAGAACGTAAACTTTATTTTTGTGCAAATCGCAATAAACATGCCGCGGGCGCGGCTGGACCCTCTTGGTTTTTTCCAGTCGAGGATTTTTAAGATGAATGCTTAAGAATAAAATATTAAATTGTTAAAGTTATATTATTGAAAGAGTTCAATTCGAGTGCTGGATAGGTCGGAAATTGCGTTGCGTGAAAAGCTAAAATTCACGAATTTGAACGCTGATTCACGTTCAGTCACGCGTAAGTGATACAAACTTAAAATGGACAGAATTAAGATGTCGTAGTAAAACAAAAAACTATGCGTTAAAAAATTCCCAGAATAGAATTATTTTGAATTCTCGTGTTATTTATAAAACATCCCGAATATATAATACTTGACGGCAAGAAAAAAAAAATGAAAAAAATTTGATAAAAAAAACTTTTTGGTTTGAAATTGGCGGTCAATTTAAGAATTATCGGAAATATTTTAGAATATTTCAATGCTTTGCACCGATGCATGAAATTGGTATCAAAATCGGGTTAAGTATCGAAAATGGGAAGTCGATATATCGATATCTTATTGGGAACCTTCCATGGAACATTTTATGCTAGTTAACTTAAGTATTGAAATTTTCGATACGTTCGGTATTTTAACTATCGATTGAAATTAGGCCTCGCCCCTATCGCGTGTAATCGGGAGTTTGGCACGCTGTTTCGGGGGTCAAAATTTGTAATCGTGATTACTAAACAATCCGCATTTTGCATACGGAGGGCGCTTGCCGTCCAGCGTCAAGATCTGTGAAAAGGGTGATGAGTGAAGAAGGAAAGAAGAAAAAGAGAAGGAGTGGAATAAGTGTGGTGTAGACCCTCTCGGTAAACCAAGAGGGAATAAATCGACACGGCTACGTCATCGACACAACTACGTCGCCCGATTAGTAAATCGGAAAATTGATTTTTCTCACACAATCACACAGAGTTAATTACTTCTAAACTTAAATTTTACCATTCTACCCAGTGGGAGGTTGAATTCCATGATTTTTGAGCCCAAAATCAACATGTACGGATTTCCCGTTTAGTGGAACGAGTCCCCGAAGTGAGAGCCATTGAAACTGTTTGGCGCGAAAAAGAGGGTCGTCTGGGGTTTTTTTTCGACCAGAATTCCTCCGGGAAATTGGGAACTTTCGTTGCTACATTTTTTTTTCAGCTGATTCACCAGACTGTGACATTTTCCTTTTTTTTCGGCTCAACCTTTTTATAAAAATCTTCATCTGAGGGGACATCTTCCTCGTCGTCCACTCTTGGCTTTTGTGATACTACATCCCTATGAAATTCAAAAAAAAGTGTTGAGACCTCTAATATAAATATATAAATATTGGAGGGTACCTACCTTATCACGTAGTTTTTTGGAAAGAGTTTTTCAAACTCATCGTTTTCGTCCAATTCCAGAGAAGGTTCAGGTTCAGGTTGATTGACTGCAAAATTCAACTTTGTTTGTTTCAACCCTTTTCCTTTCTGTTGTGGTACTGAATAAATAGTATAATAATAATTAACAATGAGTGATAAATAACTAAATATAAATAATCAACACTAAGAATTAAAAATTTTACCTTTAGACATTTTTCTTCTTGTGAAATAGAACCAAGGAAAAATTCGCAAAAACCTGACAAAAAACTGGCCAATTTTTCTCCAAGTTTCCCACAAAATCACCACCAAAAAAATTCACGGAAAATTAAGGTTGCCATCGTTCTTTTCAAAAAATAATTTAAAAAACCTACATTACCGACCGGCTCGGAACCGGCTTTCTCCCAAGATTCTCCAGTATCTGCGTTTAGGTCGAGGAGCTGCATCTGTCTTGGTAAATGCTCTGCCGGAACAATCGATTGAAGAACGTTGCGCCGTTGCGCATAGGGATAAAGACGCGCCAGGAAAACTGTTAACAAAAAGGTAAGTAAATTAGTAAAAAAGTGATACAAATCAAAATTAACTCGCTTACCATGGGCCAGGTCATTAACCTGCGCGTGCATATTTGACTCCCGGCCATTGAACGCATTTTCCATTTCGATGAATTGGTAGAAGTCCAAGAAGTGGATGAGGTCGAATCCTCCTAAAATGTCCACAGCCAGATACATCCTGTATACTCTGACTTGCCGCTGACACAACTGTTCTCTTAACAGCAGCTGAAAAAACAAACAAATGGTAAGTTAAATTAGCAAAAAAATTTTAGTTTGAACTAGAAACTACAAATAAAAAAAAATTCAGTTTACCACCGATGAACCACGACACGGCAGTGTGTCGATGCTTGGTATCAGCAACATGATGACCGATTCCGGGTGGAGCTGGTCAATCATGATTGTGTCCATCAACATCGAGCCCGGAAGCTGATGTCTTTTTTTCACATGGGTGACGTGGTGAGACATTGCCTCAAAAGAGGACAACCCCTCACCATCGCATCCGAATGCTGCATGAAAAACCGGTGGCATATCAAATCCAGGATTATCCGGACTAAAATATAAATGAAAAAAATCAATTCAAATTCTTGTTAGGTTATCCTAGGCTGTTTCATTTTTCAAGAATATTTTTCTTTCTTCTTCTTCTTTCAGATTGGGTTGCGAAATCTGCTTTAAAAAACATGGGAAAAGTTTCAGGGTCTCAAAAATTTTTTAGGTCACGCGCGTTCAAAAAATCACGAAAAATCGTGAAAATTTCGTGATTTTATTTTGTTTGACCACTTTTAAATTAAAATTTTTCCCGCTTCTTTACAGAAACTTTTGTGTTTGAGTGTGACGAATTTTTTCAACGTACTGCCGCCAAATTTAAGTATCGCGCACAACAATTTTGTGAAATGGGTACCAGGGTACCCCCGCTCCCGTAGTATATCTACTATATAAAGATCGATTAGAAAACCTCTATACGGATAGAAGATGGACTGTTCTCGGTAACATTTACTCTTTAATGGAGTCTTGGCTTTGTTTTTATTAAATAAAATCTTTCCTGTCGTGTGTTTTTGATTGACTAGGCAAGGTAGTGTGCTTTGTGCTTCGTATGTCGTTTTTTTTTTGCACCAATATTAGAATACAGATTAATTTATATTTATAACCCCAATGAACATTAACCATGGAAGCCAACCAACTGGATTGCTTTCTTATTAGTTTGCCGAACATTGGGTAACTGCTGATGAAGAACTGCTCAGTATACTACCGTCATTATACCATTGACAAAGTTTTTTATAAAATAAATTGTTCAAATAGCCTGTTATTGGATATATTTGGAAAACAATTGAACCAGGAGTAAAAAGGAGAAAGGGAAGCCAAATTAAACCCATAGTAAGAGCGATAGTAAGCCACACACACTTATGGTTTCCATGAGATAAAATGATGAAGAAAATTGGCCTGCACTCTGCGATTCGCCACGTGTTATTCTTGTAACATAAATTTTAGACTCAAACAAAAATTTCCATTCTTAAGAGCTAGTCCTGTAGTCTAAAACCCATACTGAGGCTCTTGAAAAAGTGGAGGTGACACGGACGCCTAGTCAATCAAAAAATAGGAAAGATTTTATTTAATAAAAAAAAGCCAAGACTCCAGTAAAGAGTAATTGTTAGCGAAAAAAAATCTTCTTCTATCCGCATAGGGGTTTTCTCGTCGATCTTTATATAGTAGATATACTACGGGAGCGGGGGTACCCTGGTACCCATTTCACAAAATTGTGGTGCGCGATACTTAAATTTGGCGGCAGTACGTTGAAAAAATTCCTCAGTGTGCCTCAAACAGTCATAAAGCACTGCTGATTTTAATTTAAAAGATCATTTTCACGATTTTTCGTGATTTTTTGATATTTTTTGAGACCCTGAAACTTTTCCCATATTTTTTAAAGCAGATTTCGCAACCCAATCTGAAAGAAGAAGAAGAAAGAAAAATATTCTTGAAAAATGAAACAGCCTAAGGTTATCCCTAAATTGATTTTTAAAACTTAACTTTTTTCGATAAATGTAGAAAAACTCTTGTTGAGTGTGACGATCAAATTAGAGTCCACTTCTTCACCACCCGACTTCCGAACAATCGGGTACACGTCCAGCGTTGGCTCGGCCGTGCCCACGACCTGACGATGATCCAGATGAAGTAGGCCGTTGGGAAATTTTTGCAGGGCACCTCGATGACAAGCCACACACACTTTTTTGGAGTATTTGAAACGTGCAACTAAAAAGGACAAAAATATTAGAATTAAATCAACAACAAAAAAGAAAGATAAAAAAAGATAAGAAAAAAAACTACCTTATATATATATATATATTATTATTGTATATATCTACCGATATATATATTATATATATATTTTATATATATATATATATTTATATATATATATTTATTATATATATATTTTACATATATTTTTTTTTCTTTAATCCAATTGTTCCAAACAAGTAACCTGGTTTGGAAAGGTACAGGTATTGAGAGCGGCACTAAAAGCCGTTCCAGCGGCACATCTTTGAGAGTAAACAGTCCAGCCACCTTGGCCGTTGTTAAGACAAGTATAGAAAATGCCGCAGTTGTTCTATCAGGGAAATACATGGAATCAATTTCCGAAGGTATTCTATTTCCTAGGAATTTTATCCACTTTTTTTTTCCCGAAGGGATTCTATTCTATCCACTTTTGTAAAACGAAAGATTTTTTCGTTTTCTTAACACAAGGTGCCACTACAGAAGCCAATATGTGGCGGGGCCGCCCACCGGTCCACCCATGAACTCCGTGCATTTAAAAAATTCAACCAACATTTTACTTGACACTTGACAACTGAATCAGTCACCCGGCCTATTACGTAGGCTACACTATGTATGTGGAATATTCACTATCGTCAATTGAGTGATGAAAGGCCATTCGGGAAACTCGCGTCGTACTCGGCGCTGGCCAAAATTTCAATCAACAGGGTTGCAGAAATTTTAAAATTGTGTGGCATACGCCATCTATGAGTCAAAGTGACGGCTAGTTTGTACGGATGTGAGTCTGCCTGGAAAGAGAGAAAAGAGCTCTTGGCAGTTGGCACACTCGTCACTCGTCAGTCAGTTCCAAGTTCCAACTACCACTTGGAAGCCGACATGGGAAGATCTAAATACAAGTTTTGGACATCACCCCTTTTGTCTTTTCCAACTTATTTCCCCCTTTGTGAGTTTTTTTCACAACAGATGAACAACATAATCCAGTTTTCGAATTAGCTTAGAATTATTAAGGCAGCAAATCACGTACCAGCAATATAAACCTGATACTTTGCATTAGTTTGTATAAAACTATCTAAATACACACAAATCATGCACCGAAATAAAAGGAAAGTTTATTTTCCAAGTTGTTGATACGACCGGAAATTTGCAAATGAATTCTGAAATTTTTATTTCAAATGGCGATTTTCAACCGACTTTTCAATCGTTCCAAGGCGTATTAAAAACTGTAAATGGAGAAGGCGTCAACGGTCGCTATGACGTTTTTGGTCTCGACTTTCGAAAAGTTTTTCCCCCCGAAATCGTATCTAAACAAAAAAATATTATCACATTGGAAAGGATTATAGTGGAAAGAGCAAGTTACTTGAAGAAGTTGTTAAAAATTGTCGCCTTCACTATTTTAGGTCCAGAGCCGAACAGTTTAATAACTCCTTGGTCGTTGGCGTAAAGGCCACGGAATTTACGGCCGTAATTAAATAATAAAATTAAAAAGTTTGCACACAGCGAGCTGATGACGTTTTCAACAGAGCGCTGTCTATACTAGCCGATTACCATGCAAGGCGGAAAAAGAAAGTGATCAATTGTTGTCACGTGCCTAACTTTAAATTTTGTTATATTCTAGGAATTAATTTTAATTGAAATCCGAAGGTGAAAGTATGTTACAATTTTGTGGTACTGGCTGGCAACTAAAAGGAAAGAAAGTATGACTACATTTTATAGATGTGTTTTAAGTCAAATAGAATGAAGGAATTACTTTAATTTATAGGTTTTTGTATAAATTATCTTCCGAGGATAAGTCCTCGGGAGATGATAATTCTTCCTCGGAAGACGGGGGACATAAAGACTAGTCCACCTCAGAGGAGTCTCCATCTACTAGAGAAAAAATCCTCATCTCCAATCTCATCTTCTGGTGGATTCTTAAAATAACAATTGATGTAACTTTAAGTAAATATAAATTAATAAAAAATCTCATGTGAAACAATCTATTTACATTTAAAATGAAGAAACTGATGGCAATCGCAGCAATGGCTGCAACAGTAGCAAAAAATGCAATTTTTCTCAAGTCCATCAGAGACAAAGAGACGGTCTTTCTTGCAATTTATTATTTTGTATTATTGCAATATTATTATGCCATTTTAAAATCAACAATCCCAAAACAGATTTGGCCTGTATGGACAATTATTGAAGTGGACGTGGCGTGACGCAACCTTTTGCTCGTCAGGCATACCTGGTGCCTCTTGTGGTTGCCGGTTACCAGAGTCTTCTCCATCCCATCAGAGCTGTAAAATATAACAATTCCCAGCAGCGACCCAAGCAAGATGTTTTAGGCCATCGTGAAATGCTTGAAAAAGAAAAAAAAAAAAACAGGATTAGGTTACGGTCTGTGTCTTGGCTTGGATGAGTGTCCTTTCTCGGATATACCTAGGATCGATCCGGCAAAATTTTCCGACTGATCTCACAAAATTCTCCAATCGATCAATCCAGTCTATTTGGAGAAAAAAATCAATTGAAATTTTAGAAAATTTGATTGATCGCACTCAATGAATTTAGCATACAAGGAAAAATGGTGAGCAAGTTTCTAAAACGACTTTTTGCTAGAGGCTAGAGCAGACTGCCGCTGCTCCATACCCCCCCACAAAATAATTTAAAAAATTCTACTTTGTTTCTTGCAGAAAGTTTTGATGTAATCTTTAAGGGAGTTCTCGTGGGATGTGATCCGAGGCAGATTTACGGAAGATGTACACCACCACGGTGACATCTTCCACACCATTGGTGGGTTCGAGCGGTGACAGCTCGTCCGCACAAATGGTGTTGATCACAAGTCCGCCCGTCTTATACCTACAATAGTCACACACTCGGGTGTAGAGTGGAACACCTTTTACGTCTAAAAAATCCACTAAATATTAACTAAATTTACCAAAAATGTTTCAAAATAAAATTACCTCTGATTCTGAACCTGTATAATATAGCTGGAGGGCTGAGACAGTTATGTGTCCCAAACACCATCTTCGTCCATGTTAGAAAAATCCAATAAATTAACAAACGCAGGCCATTCTCCCCGAACAATCCGTCGCCCTCCACCCGACCACACACGGCGTAACGACGTTGAGCTCCGGCCAATGCAAAACCGCGTCTGTGGATGATGTACGCCGGGTTGAATCTGAACTCCATCGGCCACTCCGACAGACACCCCTCCAGCAACTCGTTTTCTCCTGCGAGTGGGTTGCGTGACTGCAGAGTCCGCCTTAACCAACAAAACAAGTTCAACAGAACAGCGTCCAAATCAGCTATAGGATGTCCAACATGGCCGCGAAAAACTTTAAAACATGTAGCAGGACGCTCCGGCGGTGTCGCATAAATGCAATCGGGGTCGTGGAGATAACCGTTCGTGATGATTGAGCTGTCCACACACACCAGCTGACGGGGATTTCTGATCTTGTAGTGATGGCCGTCCTCGACATCGATAAACGTTCGACCGCCAATGGGTCCGGCGACGGCCAATAAACCTTGAACCAACTCGACCTCCTGATAATAATTATTTTATCCCTGAAGGATTCCTATCCTTCAGGTTCTACAGGCCTTTACGCCGTTTCCCAAACCGAGTTCTAAAACTTTATTGGAAAACGCCTCCGGCGGTTCTTATGGAGGTCATTAACCCTACACCCCCTCTTCTACACCCACTTTCCACCCCCTCCCCCGCCCAAACACGCCACCTAGTGACAAAATGTTCACAACTTTAAGAGAACGAGAGTAATCTTCGTGTTTCAAATTTACCGAGGGATTAAACTGGAAACCCCATTAAATATGATCGAGTAATCCTATGCGGGGATTCCATAACAGAGTACTTTGAATATAAGAGTATTACATATTTCATCATCCTCCAAGAGTACATAAGAACTGAAAAATGTAACGAACCTATTCAACAACCAGACTAGACAACAGAATCATTATTATAGCTTCTTCTTCTTCAATTCGTAAAGAAGGATAATCATTTTTGGTAATTGAAATTTTAAATACTAAACCAAATAAAAAACTAATCCTGAAGGTCCATCACAAAGTGGATTTATTTCCATACACGAAACATACATACACAAATACAAACATAAATAGACTCTACTAAAAATAGATAAAATTGCTAAAAAAATAGACATACAAAAATTTCATCTTCGAGACATCCACGGGATTTCATGAAAATGTACCGCGATATACAATTTTAGATCCCTTGGATATCTGAGTGATATCTATTTGTCCGTTCACAAGACATCTACATGGATATCCAGGCCCAATACCAAACGCCTTTGTTGGAGTACGTATTTTATATACATCCTACATGTCTACAACATTCAAGAACATTTTATGTCGGATATTATACAAGACACATTTTTGCTGCCTGAGATAGCGTACGATATTCACTTAGAATGTTCATATATATGTAAATGAATAAAATATAAATCAGTTGAAACATTGATGGGAACAAAAGATTGTTGGCTCGAGTAAAAGAATGTTAGTGAATGTACAAATAAAGGTAAATTGTATCAAAATATTTATCCCTTCAGGAGGTACTGCTGAAGGCTTCTAAGGCATTACGCCCCGACCACCCGAAGAAAAAAAACATTATTTTCCCGAGACAAGTAGCGCCATTTATTGAGAAAAATATCGTCCGAAATCGAAAGATTTATTTCGTTTATTAACCAAATAAATTTCTAACAACTTCATTTTGTGTTATAAACTTTGTTCTTTATGCTTACAATTCAATGATAAAAATAATAAATAATAGCATTTAGGTATATAAAATTTTAAAAAAATGACCCTATTTACCGATACAAAATACTGTCTGAGCGGCTCACTTTAAATGAATTTCAAAATACTAAAGGAATAGAACAAGGACTAACGTATAGATTAAAACATGAATGAAAGCTCTCAAATTAGAAACGAAAAATTTCTAAATGAAAGCAAATAACGATGTAAAGGTAATCTAGCCAATCAATGAGATGGAAAAAACCTGGTTTGGAAATGGTATACTTTTACAACATGGAACCGGAAATATAATTATATCAATCGACGCGTATTGATCTGCTCTTTCAGTTTCGTGCGTTTTGAGTTCATAAAGCGCTCGAAATCACAAGTAAGGTTAATTTACATTTAGTTGTTGACAATCGTTTTGACAGCTGACTACGGCGATGCCAAACTTAATTTGGGGAAAAATATATATTTTTGGACTTTTAGAACTCGTTTTCTCTCCCAATAATTCCCGGACATATAAAAGCGTATCGGGAAAGATCGTAAATCTTCGTGCTAAATCGTTCAAATTTCGTGAATTTTTCTCTTCTTTACGAAAAAATAATATTTTCTCTAAAACGAACTAATACGTTCTCTAAATCAAAATAAGCGTGAATCTTTCATTCAAATTCTTATTTTCTTCCAATTTTCCAATTTTCCGTTTTTGACTTTTAAAAAACCTTGTTTCTTTTAACCGTTAAATAAATACTCTACAACAAAACGAATGTGAATCTTCGGGAATTTTTCCTAGAAGAAAGAATTCTACATCACCTCCTGAAGGTCTAACCACAAATGTGGCTTTATTGATTTCATTAAAATCCAAAAGTGGCTGGCAACTAAATGGAAAAAAAGTATTATTAGATTTAATACATGTGCTTCAATTCAAATTTAATGAAGGACTCGTCCTCTTCATGGAAAATATCTATAGAAAAATACTCCTTATCAGTTTTTGGTAGATGCTGCAAAAACATATAAGGTATATTTAGCAATTAAGGTTAAATTTTATAAATATTAATATAGAACAATCTATTTACATTTAAAATGTAGAAGCTAGCAGCAGTGGCTGCAACAGTAGCCAATAATAAAATGTTTCGCCAGTCAATCACTGAAGTGCCAATTGTCCTATTGTCGCCGATTTTATTATTTAAAAAATACAATTAGTCCTTCTGACAGTTTATTAAGTCCTTGTGTCGTGGTAAAAGTCCTTATGACGACCCCTTGAAAGTCCTTTTGACTATAAGTCCTTATGGCGCATTCCCAATCACCAAATACTAGAAAGGCTGTCTGATTACGAAGGCGACTTTAAATGGAAATATTGAATATGTCTTTAGGAAATAGGAACTTGGGAAGAAAGCGATGTTGTCAAGTGACATAACCAAACTTTGTTTCCTCCCTTTTCTCTCATAATTAAATGTTTAGAGAAAGTTAAATGTGAGAGGGCTTACGTTTTGTTCGTAAGTCCAATTTGAACTACCCAAGCGTTACTTATTCTCCTTCTGGAGCTCTCTTGCGTTGTGCCACGTCTCCTGGATCCACTCTGAAATTTGTAAATTGTGTGGTATTAAAGGTCGCGGAATTTGCGGCAGTAATTTTTCAATAAAATCAAGAAGCTCGAGCAGTGCGAACTATCGACTGCTTCTACGGCGTGCAATCCTGCAATTACCGTTTAGACTATTACCGATCACCGTATTGCCACTTCTTTTTTTGTGCTCTGGCGTCAGCAGCCGCTGCTTCGGCAAACGCTTTCTACAACGCTCTGAATTTGGATTCCACTGCGTCATCCAATCCAGTAATGGAGAACGGCTGCACCTCCAGAAACGATTAACCTCATAAAACGACACACAAGTCATCGTCAGAAACAAATTTTTTCTTCAAAAATTTTACCGTAGGACTACGATCAGACCAGAAGACCATCAGATCAGACTTTTTATCAGCATTTTGTCGTTCACTGAATCGCCATGAAAATGCAAACAATTATTTTTGTTAGTGCTCTGGCTTCAGAAGCTGCTGCTTAAGCATAATACAAAGCTCCGAATTCCAGAAAGGAACAACATCATCGTCGGAAGCAAATTTCTTCTTGAAGAATTTTTCCGTTCAGTTAAGATTAGACCAGAAAGAACAGGAATACGATAAACCCAAACAAAGGCAACCCGGTATGATTGAAGCTGGTCTGGAGGTAAGATTCCCATTCCTGCAGAACTGTTGTGTCGAGTTAAGATCAGACCAGAAAGAAAAGGAATATGATGAACACAAACAAAGGAAACCCGGTATGGTTGAAGCTAGTCTGGAGGTAAGAGTCCCATTCCTCCAGACTTTTGTGTCGATAAAATTCCCGGGAAAATAAGCCCCCTCCGAAAAAATAATTAGCAATTCTGTCAATTCCTGTCTAATCTGTCATTGTCAAAATCAATACATTTTTAAAACCAAAATTTAAAAACGTCTTAGAATGTCCTAGTTTTGAGGTAATAATACCATGCCCAAAGACTGTTGTGTGGTGAAATTCCCGCGAAATTAACAAGAACCCACCCCTAAAAAATGTTATCAATATTATAATGTGCAACCTTGTTTTGAAACTAATAAATTTTTCAAACAAAAATTAGAACAAAACGTTTTAGAATTATCTACTATAAATCATACAGAAGAGGTCAAATAGAAAACTTTAATAGTAACATAAAATTGGCATGGTAATTATTATTAGGAAAAACGCTTGCTCAAAAGAAGAACGACGAATAATGGTCGAAGAAAAGGTCCGGACAATTCCATGTCGGGGAAGAGAGGGGTCCCCTACCGAGAGCGTCCCAAGACATTGCGAAATATCCCCGAAATTAAATTTTGGAAACAAAACCATCCCAAACAAAACCAAAATCAATTTAATCATGCAAAACGATTTAGAAATTCTAATCCTAAGTAAAACATCCAGATCTATAGTCAGGGAAGAGAGGGGCCCCTCCAAGGGCGTTTTACGACTTGGCTAATTCACTTTAGAAAAAACCTCCCAAACAAATTAAAACACAATCAATTCAAATAAGGCAAAACTATTTATAAAATCTAATAAAATTGTAAAACAAAACGAAAAACTTAACTTTAAAACGGAACGCTCGTAAACTACTACGAGGGAAAAACAGTCAACGATTTTTACAAGGAAACAGTCAGTTTGAAATGCTCATTTTACGAGGAGTTTGCATTCCGACTCCACACGAACGAGTAATGTCCACGCTGTTTCCGAAAACAATTCTCACCGTTTTATCCTATTGGAAAGTGAACACTGGGGCAAATAAGAGTTCAGATCTCTGAGTTTTCCACTCAGATTTTTATGGTGTCAAGGACATCGATGAACCACCCAATAAATCCGAGTGTGTCTACAGGATCATCAAGTATTTTCTCGAAAATCATCCAAGGTTAGATTTTTTCATTTTTTGGTACTTTTGTATTTTTTCTTCCTGGTTTTAGTGTTCGCTACGACCCCTCTGTTTAGTCTTTAGTCTTTACAGCCTTGTTTGGTGATTGCCGGGTCAATGGAGAACGTTGTGCGTGGCGCCTTATTGTAGTACGGTGGCCTTCATATGTGGCACTATAATTTCTCAAATCATCGATCCAAGCTGAATTTGTGATAATTGTTGCATGATTTGGCAAACCCGAGTGAACGAAAGGAGAAGTATTTGACTACATTCAACTGGTCAAATCCATTCGATGGAGAGGTACTCCTAGGAATCTTTTGAACTGGTTATTCAAAACGAACACCCCAATTCCCATTCTGTCAGATCCTCAAAAATTCTAAATACATATCTTTATTGCTGGCTCCAAACAAAAAATTATGTTGTTCAGAGACGAAAATGTCGCTGTCCATTTCGCTCCGAATTATAACCGAATCTCAATAGAGATTTATAACAACCAACATATCGGTATGTCGTGCGCCTTTTTGTGTTGATCCTCGCTTGTTTTGACACAAAAAGGCTCCGTCGGTTCCACCGAAACCTCAGAGAATTGAAGAGAAGAAATCCACAATAAGCGAAGAAGCCAGCTCCCACGCCCAGGGGACATCAAAGGATGAACTTGAGATAGATCTGTACTCGTATGAGTCCCAAGAAGACGAACCCAAGGAGAGTCAGAGCTGCACCCCGGTCACATAACTTATCGGTTACACAAAATCAAAAATTGGTATATTCATGCCTCCTTCCATCCGAGATGTGGACCTAAGCTTCATCGCAGCCGCTCTCTCAGAATGGGCCGATAAGGAAGACGTTAATATGCATTGCACCGTTGATGGGAATTGCCTCGTGTTCTGTCGACATTGTGAATGTCCAGTGACTCCAACAGCTATTCCTTCGAAAGTCAACCCGCCATCCTTTCTAGAAAAAGAACTGAGGGATTTGAAGGTCCCTTCGGTGTCACATATTGACAAAATTATTGACATTGCAAAGGTCGGAGTCCAAGTGAAGAAGAAGTTCAAGAAGGATAAATATCTAGATTTGCGTCTGATGGAATCTGAAGAGGACGACTTTCGATCCCTATTGAGCGGATTAACCATAGATGATGTCACGAAGCCCAAGTCAACATCGATCGCTAAATGGTTGACTCAATTGCGAGGGAATATGCCGCAACTTGCTCCTTCCATTGATTTCTCAGTTAGTCACTTCAAAGGTGGTGATGATGATGACATTTACGGAGAACAATGGTGATTGAACTTCAATCATTTCCACCTATTGAGTCTAATTGATATATATATCACTCAATGGTTAATTTCTATCAAAACCCGGATACAGATATGAAAAAAAACACAAAAAAAACACAAAAAAAACACAAAAAAAACAAGCGAGGATCAACACAAAAAGGCGCACGACATACCACATATCATCGTCCCTCATCCCGATCTTCAGATGTTTACTCCGCCGTAGTTGGGGAAGAGAGGGAGCCCCCACCGAGGGCGTCTTACGACATGGCGAAATATCCGCGCAATTAACTTTTGAAAACAAAACCCTCCCAAGCAAAAAAAAACACAATCAATTTAATCATGCAAAACTATTAAGAAAATCTAAAAAAGTTGTAAAAAAGATCGAAAAACTGAAGTCAACTACTCAGATCTATAGACATCGCACTTCGGCCTATAAAACCCGCAGCAAAAAATATAGTAAAAATAGTAAAAATAGCCATCCATCCCATAATACAGTACTAAATTCTAAAAGTTTAGCATTCAACTTATGTAGTGTGATGACAGATGTAAGGAAAAGTTGTTTTTTAGTGCCCCTGTTGTGGCCCTACTCTCCAACAGATGCGAGCTAACAGACAGCTCGTCAATGTCTGACGTAGTTAAGTCTGTAGTACTAAAGATGGGGTTGTTTTGCGGCAACACTGTATTCTCGTCCTCTCTTCTATGCAATCCTTCCCATATTTCGCTTTCCTTGCTGAAGCCCATAAGAAAGACAAGCCATTTGGATTGATGCATGGACTAAACATAAGTGTCTTAACATATTTGTTTAAGTTTAGTGCATCAACCATCAATTTCTTTTGTACTTTTGACAGATAAGCATATGATTTAGCTGTGGCGAAGCCCCCTCTCCTTTTCTGAATCAAGTATTCTACGGATTTCTAAAAGCATGTTCAGTTCTTCTAGTATTTCTTTAGTAACATTGAAATCTTGTTCCCAGCTAGCACACGTCCTGTCGAATCGTTACCGGGTAACTGTCAATACTGACAAGAACTACCCTGCTTTTCAAAGCTTACCAAGTTAGCTTCCTGTCAGCTTTTAAACAGCTACCAACGATACAGTCAGAATTTCGTTAAATGAAAGCTTTTTGGCAGCTTTTCACTTGTCCTGTATCTAATTAAGATGGGGAATAACCAGATTGTTTTCAACGTTTCTATCTTTAAAAAATGATTCTTAAATTCTTTTACAACAAATAACAAGGAAAGGAGGGAACAAATTTTCTCCCAATATAATTGTAGAATAAGACGTTCCAAATTGTTATCTGATTACAATAACCAATTATTAATTGCTACTCATATAAAGCTACTGATTAATTAGTTGATGTTCAAACCTTTCAAGTTGTTTTAAAGTTTTTCCATGTGTAATTTAATATAACAATACATCTGCAGCAGTTATTAAAGTATAAACAACAATATTATAAAAGACGAAAAAATTTCAAGCGTCAACTGTTCTTGTGAGTCACCGAACTACGGAAGTATTCAACCAACTTAGTCATTATTGGTCTAGTGGTTAAAACGTCGGCGTAGCAGTATAGAAATTTTTGGTTCGATTCCCAGTACGTCAAAAAATATTTTCAACGATTTATTCATTTGGCAGTTCATGGCAGCTTAAAAGCACTGCCTCGGCAGCGTAATAGGTGAGCAAATGGCAGTTGGCAAGTAGTTAGAACTGGTATCTACCCTACTACCAATGTTAGCTGCCTGGCAACGATTTTACAGCTCCTTGTGCTAGCTGGGTTGCTTCTTTACATGTAATATTTATCGTTAAGTTGAATTGTGCAACCCATTAACTATTTATATAATGTCTTACAGAAACTGACGTCGTACAGATTTTCCTCCTCTCGTGTTGTTCAAATTTTTCAAAATTCGGTGATACTGGTGCTGAAAAAATTATATGTAATACCGTGATACTGTTTTACAGCTTATGGTAACCACATAAAAAGAGAGGTTACAATGTAAATTTTACCGCGTTCTATGCCAGAGCAGAGAAGTGGACTGACCTGGAAGTAGGTTATGCACTGATCTAAAACTTTTTTTGGCTCTCGTTCAGTAGGGGAGAGCGGGGCTATTTGGGACAATTTTTGTTTTTCGACTAAAACAACGACAATCCTGAATCAATTAACTTTTTTCTTGTATTGCGTGGCAGTCAAGTATATTGGCAACCCCCATGGATTTTCCTGCTATTTTTGGCATTGATTTCGTTGAGTTATAACGAAAATTGTGAGATCACTTTTTCTCCACTTTTTGAAAATTGATGGGGTAAAGTGGGACAGAGCGTGGGGTAATATTGGACATGTTATAATTCGACAACTTTAGTACTAAGATTAATGAAAAAATCAGTATTGGAATGTCAATTCAATTTGCTATACAAATGTGTCTTTAATTCAATAAAATATTCTTTAAAATCCATAATATAATTCGAAAAAGGCAAGGGTCTTTTTCACGGCATATTTCCGCCAGGTTTTGAAGAGTTGTGGACGGTGGGTGTTGCCAATGGTCATTTGCTCCTCCCACAACGATTGTCTTTTGTTTTTGTTTCGAAAATTCTGGATTTCTTTTCAATTAGTTTCCATTTTTTGAAGGCACCTCCCTTGGCTCCGCCTCTAGGAGGTCTTAAAATTGTCCCATTTTACCCCATTTTTTTGTCCTCGCTTACCCCGCATGAGGTACCTCCATAAAAGACATATTCTGCAGCCCATGATGAACTAAAAAAAAATGAATAAGTAGAGGGGAAGAAAGAGGAAAAAAAGAGCTTTCGACTCGCTTAATTCGTTTTAATTTTGAAAATGAGTTGTAAATAAACTTCAATAAACAAAGCTAGAGAATTTATTGTGTGACCGGCAATTTCAATATTTCGGTAATATCTCAAATACCACTTGTGATTCTGGACTGAAAGTTTCGTGCATGTTTTTACCTGTCATTTCCCGAGTCTACTGTAAGTTTGCACATTTTTTCATTACTGTAACATATTTAAAGAGCTCTGTCCAACTTTACCCCGTGTCCCAGATAACCCCGCTCTCCCCTAAACTCAAATCGACATCCGGATAGTAATGTGTATCAGCTCGGTTTCCTATGTCGTCATCTTCTTGATATTTGGGACTTAAGCTGCTTATGACCTCGTCAATATCATGTTCTTACTGGGTTTGCGTGTGAAAGCACAGGAATTTTTCTCTTGGAACGTAGACGTAGTTCATAAAGCGGGGGGTCGGGGGATACTAGCTATTCTGGCTAATAGAGCGACATAATATGTCGTTCTTTCATTAGCTAATAGACCTATTATATATAGGTCGTTCATTAGCTGACGCTTTCGCTAAAATTTAGTCATTAGCTTTCGCTTTCGCTAATTGAAAGTCAATTAGCGATTGTTTCAGCTAATACTCGTCCCATTAATGATTGTATACGCCAATGAAAAAGATATTAGTAAAAACAATAGCAAACCGTAGCGGCTCCTAGCGGGCCGAATTTTTCTAGATAGCTCAAGCAGACACTAATGGTACTTCATTTTAGCCAGTCCACTAGCGACCTCTTTTTCTACTAGCGAGAGAAAAGACTAAGACCCCCCGCACAAAATCGGGAATTAGTGCAACCGCTTGAGCTAGAGCATTATTCATTTTCCATGTGCACAAGACCCTCAAGCCTCAAGTGTGTTTTATTTGAATCGAGACAAGACAAAAGCACGTGTATTTTAGAAAATTGCTTCAGTTATCAATCCTGGTACGTATGGTTTTTAGTTTTAAGTAAGTAATCTCTTGATTTTCGGTTGTAGCTATGCTTTTGTTCGAAGGTGAAGTGTTGAAAACTGAATTACCTTAACCTTTCACGATTTCAAACATAACAATAAAGTTTCTGAGCAATGGTTCTTAAAAAGGGGGCTATGAATAGAGTTACGAAGTAATTAAGAGTTAATCAACGTATTTATCCTTATTTTAGGTGTGTACCAGCATAAGTGTGTTACCTTCCATGCTTTTTAAGGTTTGGTAATGTATTTGGTGAACATGATTACGGTGTCGATGTAAGGAACATTTCAACATATTGAGTCCCGGTAAGGTTTTTTCTGTAATGTGTAATACTCTTTCATGTTATACACTTTCTCACTAGGTCTCATCACAACAATGACTGCGAGAAGCTTCACATCAACATTTTCAAAACCTGCATCCCGCAGTAACATCAACTTATCACATGTATTCCACATTCCCAGCTAGCATAGTTTATTGGTCATATCTTGGGGAAATAAATTTTACCGACAAAAAATTTATTGGGGAAATAGTTGGAATGAATATTTCCCCAAATAATTTTTGCACCAAAATTTATTGGGTTCGGATAAAATTAAAATCACGGAATAAAATTTCACCAATGTAATTGGTAAAATAATTAATAAATTAGCCGTAGGATTCACTTATAGCTCTTTCTATTTAGTTAAACCAACCAAGCGTTTTGACCAACTAGCGTTTTTTTAAAGGTAAGCTACTTATACAAATCCTCTTGACAGCGTATTACTTGTCACAGAGAGGGCCACGTAATTACACAAAAGTGTAATTTGTTTAGAAATTTGTCCCTATTTGATATTTTCAAAATACAAATTATTGAACCATTGAGAGTTTTATTTTTGAATGTGACTTTTAAGTGCTCCGTCAATCGCGTTTTATATCGCGCATAAGTTTTGATCCTCAAATTGCAATTGCTATATAAAACCAAATTATAAGGATATTCAAGTATTGAAAAATTGGAAAAAAGTGTATGCTTATAGTGGAATGCGTGTTCCACCTTACTTTGATGATCAGATTTCTTAGATTCAAGTCCCATGAATAACATAAAAATATTTGGAGGATAATTAAACGCGTAATACACGATTTACGTTGGAGGGACGGATGGATGGATCACGATGAATCGACAAAGATATATAATTGTCCAATATTGGAAAAATATTTATTTTAATGATAGACATAAAAAGTGGGTAACAAGTTGGGAAAACATTACGACAAAAATGATCGGGAGATTGGACGTATCGAATAAACTTGAGTTTGATGATTTTGGCCAAAATTATGGGTCCAGTTTTACTGCAATAAGTTGATTGTTGGCCCAATAATATTCTTGGGGGGAAACATTTCCCCAATAAAGCAATGCTAGCTGGGTTGCTGCTTCTGAATTTGATTGCTCGAATACTCCTATAGGCCAAGGTGCCTCTGCAGCAGTTTATGAAGGAAAATATAAGAACAAGCCAGTTGCAGTCAAGAAATTTTTACTTGACAATCCCAGGCTTACTTGCAATCAAGAACTCATAATGAGAGAAGCTGCAGAGCTGCTACAACTCGATCATTGCAATGTGATTAAGTGTTATGGAATTTGCTTAGAAAGAGCCTGCCTGATCATGGAGTTGGCAGCGAAACTTATTACAGTTGAACTTGAAAGCACAACCGTCCATTCACTGCGACAACTCATCGAAACAGTTGGTGAATTGCCACTGGATTTGAAATATGAAGCTTTATTTCAGATGGCAAATGGACTCGAATATTTGCATGGCAAGAAGATAATACATGGCGATTTAAAAAGCGCTAACGTGCTTGTCACAGGAGAAACAGAAAATGATTTTGAGTTCAAGTTGGCCGATTTCGGAAAAGCACACGCAGCACTGACATCGAAGTTAACAAGCAACATGTCTTCCATTGGAAAAAGTAAAAGTCAAAGAACCGGAACAACATCGTTTGAAGCCCCAGAGGTGTTTTTACAGAAAAGCAAGACTTCCAAAAGCGACATATACTCATATGCTATGGTCATGTATGAGCTGCTATTCCCCAACTACAACTATCCATGGGAGTCCGTGTTTTCAGTTGGTGGCCCTGACACCATTGCGTTTGCCATTATTGACGCTGTGAAAAAAGGGGAAAGGCCAGTCTTAACTGACAAATCGGCTTACACTGATTTGATTTCTATTTGTTGGGACACAGAACCTTCGAATAGGCCTAATTCAAGCGAACTAAAACAGCGGATAGTGTCAGTGCGGGTAAATTTAAAATTATGCTTAAATTTGTAAAATAGTTGTTTATGAAATATTTGAATATTTTCCAGACTGATATTGTCGAGATTAATACGGCTGCCGACTCAACTACCCAGCTAAGAGTTGCCGAGAACTCTCCATTAAAAACTGCCGTTCGATATAGGAATGCCCACAATCCAGTTCCAAATATGCGGCCACGAAAGTTGTTTTCCTAGCTTGAAAATTCCAATAGTTTCCAGCTGAATCTGTCTGAAACTGATGTGCCGAAGTTTCAAGATAGGGTATTAATATGGAATAATGGAACGTGTTTTATTATTTTCTTATCTCATCCGTTCTTTTTAGCCAACGGTTTCAGAATTATCGGTCTTCACTTCAGTCAACCAATCAAGAAACATGCCGAGTATTCCAATAGAACAAAATGTCGAACCTTTTAGCGATTTAGTGGCAAATTCCCAAGAAATCATATTTGACTCAGAAAAAGATTTGGTAATAAGATTTGTAATAATATTTAAACGAACTTGCGTTACTCATGCCATTTTTCTTTTGTTTAGTTTGAGAGCAGAAACTCATCTGTACCAGAACGGCTTATTGCTATCCCCAAAAGCCCATCAAATGAAGGCCAGACTACGCAGACTGACGAATTAGGCCCGCCACCTAATGGTCTCGTAATGACGTGGTCCGGATATGCGGGTACAAGGTTGAACATTGCCTTGAATCCGTTCCAGATCAGCGCCCTGTTCGCATTTCATTCCAGTCGGGATTGTGTCGTTATTCAGGCGACAGGGAGTGGCAAGTCAGCCTGTTTTCAAATACCTGCCATGATGTTAGAATCCGGACAATATGGAGTCGTATTAGTTCCAACCGTCGCTCTTGGAGAAGATCAGCTCAACGCTTTTAAAGCCTTAAAAGTCAATGCAAAGTTTTTGACATGCACTTCGAAAAAAGCTGATTTTCAAAATGCGTTTAGCAAATCTGTACCAGATGAGAAACGTCCGGCCGTCATTATCTTAACGCCTGAAAGTCTATTAGGAAACGACAACAGGAGAGGAGCCATTGATTTACTAGAAAAGGATCGACTGAAATTCATCGCCATAGACGAGGCTCATCTTATTTATGAATGGGCTGACTTTCGAGGAGCCTTTAAGAAAATTGAAACACTAAAATCCACGTTTGATTGCCCCATCATTGCTTTAACTGCAACATTTAAACCATCCAGTCTACGCCAAATGGAATCAACAGTGTTGCGGAATCCAGTTATCATAAAAGGCTCAGTTGATAGAAAAAACGTCGCCCTTCACATTTCACCCTATCAGATGATGGGTACTGAAAAGGATTCTCAAGAAAATCAGAATAACTGGTTCCCAGTTGCAAAGAAAATTACTGAAATCGTGGGTCCTGAAAAAGCCATCGTTTACTGTGCCTACGCTACTGACTGTGATAATCTAAGCATCAGCTTTTCACAACTTGGATTGAGATCATCTTATACAGGAAACCAAACTTCTGCGAAGGATAAAGTCGAAATTTACCGCAGCATGAAAGATGGAAACATTGACATTCTAGTTGCCACCAAAGCTTTCGGGATGGGTGTCAACTTGCCGGATGTAAGGCACATAATTCAGGTTGGAATTCCAGAAAGTCTTTCATTGTGGGCCCAAGAACTTGGAAGGCTACAGCCCCAGCAGTTTTACCATAGCAGCCGCAAACAAAGGAACCCTTTCTCATTTCGTCAATCAGTCCAGAATTGATTTGAGCGGAAAGGTTAATCGAAACATTATTTCGAATTTCGATGGCCTAGTGAAGAATAAAGTAGACGAAATGGATACAAAAAACGCAGAGAGTGATGACCTCAACAACAGAATTTTGAATTACTGCTCACCTTACCTCAGGTAGTTATGAAATTAGCTGTATTAATCCACGATTGCCATTAAATGCTGATATTTGTTTTTAGATTTCATGAAATGATGAGATGAGTACGGTCGTTTTTGCCACTCCTCAAATGCTCGAGGAGCTGTCGGAATCCATTTTTGTAGAAGCAGATGTGACTTTCCCAGGGATAACGACCTTTCCATACCTCTTGAACATTGTGGCCTACAACCACCTCACAATTCAATTCCAAGTTGTAGCGCGCGTCCTCATGTCCAATTTGAGCGCAGAAGCTTACAAATTAGCCTTTGATAAGGTTTTTTCCATCACTACTAATCTTCACCCCGAATTTAACCACGGCGCGGAAGTTAAAGGATGGATCCTTGATTTTAGTTCTGCTCAGTACCAAGGATTAGCCCAAACCATTGGTGAAAAGGCTTCAGAAGTGATTCGGGGTTGCGAAGTGCATTTCATGAGAGTGGTTAAAAAAATTGCGGGCAAGGTCACCAAGGATGAAGTTTCCAAAAAATTTTTAAAGAAAATTGCATATAATATTCCGAGACTGGAAAATCAATCGGACGTCCTTGTATCTTTTGACATTCTTAGTGGTGTCGCTGAAATCGGAGAAGTCGCTTTCTTCAAAAACTGCTGACGTTAATGGAGCTGATGACGATGAACATATTGGTAAAAAGGTTTGGATTGATACGATTGGTTCAAGAGACAAACACCTCGGATGGTGTGAAGCTGTTATCAAGGAAAAACAAGCAAATGGCGATTATGTAGCATTTTACACCAAATGGCCCAAACACGCAACTACGATTCCAGACATCTACGATGAAGATGAAATCCGATTTGTTTCACCCTTTCCTGAGGGCCAATAATCATCGTCGATTCAGTATTGAAAGATATGCGCGTTACGAACAAGTTCAGTGTGCTAAAGTTTGTTGGGTTCTACTTCAACTGAGACTGATTTTTTACGTTTTATGCCCGTCCAGTTTAATTTTAACTCTGCTTTTTTAAAGCTTTCAACTAAGTTGTCCAGTTTAACCCAGCTAAAATGCCGTTTATGTCACGCTCATTATTTTATTGCTTTCAACAAAGTGTAATGTTTGATCAGCTAAGCTGTCGTTTGTATTACCAGTAATAAACAGGAACTCCATGTTAAATCAGTTGTACCGCTTGTTATTCATTATTCAATAAATTCATTTACGTTGCAAAAAATAGCATCTTGCTGATTTGAGGTTAAGGATCTCGCTTAGCCATCCCATTCGCTAATACAAAAATTGTAGTGCGAATGCTTTCGCTAATTAAAAAATTGTTCGAAGGAGCGCGAAGCGCGACTGAAGAACAATTGCGATTGTTTGAGAAATTATAAGTGAAGACTTGAACTCATGTGTTGACCAATTTATTAGCTCTTTACAGTATTTAGGGAAAAAAGGGGGCGACGAGGTGATGAGGTAGGGTCGTCTTCCGTCTACACCTCAGACCTTTACGCTCCTTCCCAAAAAATCCTGGCGGTTAACGGAGCTCCTAGTGACCTCTGAAAGTCTGTCCGTTACCGCTGCCTCCTCCTCGACCTCGGTTATTGAAGCTAAAAGATAAAAACATAGAGCATTATGGTGAATATGCTATGAATATCTATGAGTACCAGCAGGGAGGGTGGGGTGGTATGAACTACCGAGTTCAAGTC
Source organism: Ceriodaphnia dubia (assembly GCA_022539655.2). Taxonomy (NCBI): domain Eukaryota; kingdom Metazoa; phylum Arthropoda; class Branchiopoda; order Diplostraca; family Daphniidae; genus Ceriodaphnia; species Ceriodaphnia dubia. Next base: position 4,434,409 of record JAKUCG020000139.1, on the reverse strand, counting down.
TTCACTTATAATTTCTCAAACAATCGCAATTGTTCTTCAGTCGCGCTTCGCGCTCCTTCGAACAATTTTTTAATTGTATTCGAAAAATTCGTTCGACTTGAACTCATGTGACTTTAAAGTTAAGATAGCAATTTACCAGATCCTAGGATACTTGAAAAAACTGTATCCGCAACAGTAGGGGCATTCAGTAACTCGCGATGATAGAATTTCGAAAAGGTTGATTCCGAAGCCCAATGGGCGGTATCGAGAATGGTCTGGACTGGAAGCCCGGAAGCAGCTGCTTTAGAAGATGCAGCCCCACGAGTGGAGTGGGCAGAAAAAATAGAGATGTCTACTCCTGCCTCGCCAAGCTGTTTCTTGATCCACCCGGAGATGGTAGATTTACTCACCGGTTTGTGAGGTTTAACCGATCAAATAAAAAGTAGGTGAGAGTTTGAGGTATTGCGATGAGCGTTTGTCAGCTCTAGATAACGTGCTAGACAGCTTACTGGGTCAATCGTACGGTCTGGGATCGCCCTAATTGAGAATACCTGCAGGGCTCCGATATGCTGAGCTTTCCTTGGCTTGGAAAGGGAAAAGGCGACTGACGAGTCTGAGAAAATGATCGAATCTTTAGAAATTGATGCTAATTCTGAAACCCTCAGGAGCGAAGCGAGAGCCAATAGAGTTGCTAGTTTCCGGGAAAGCTGGCCAAGGGGGATTGAAGCCGAAAAAGTCGTCTTAAAGTGGGCAAGGACACTATCCACATCCCATGTTTTACTATATTTAGGCTTGGGTGGGTTGGAGTTGTAAATACCCTTCATTAGTTTGATTATCAAGGGATGTTTACCAATAGGATGTCCATCCACGGGGTCCAAGGTGACTGACAACATCGATCTATATATGTTTATAGTACTAAAAGCCTTCCCCTCCTTTAAGGCTTCCGAAAGAAAAAGTAATATATTACCTATGTCGTTAAGAACGGGATCATAACCGAATCTACCACACCAATCACACCAATGCCGCCAGGAAGATTCGTATGCAGATTGAGTGGTTGGGCGAGAAGCTGCCAAGAGGTGCGGGGTAACTTGCTCCGGAATGCCTTGCCTTTTGAAACGTTCCCGGAGAGTTTCCAAGCGACTAAACTGAGAGACGCACTCAGACACAATGGATGAGGGTCTCCCTGGTGGGATACTAGTAGATGCTCGTTCGGAGAGAACATCAGTGGGGTATCGCATGCTAGCTCCAGTACTGCTGGGAACCAAGGCTGGCTCGGCCAGAATGGGCAAACCAGAATCAGCTCCGCTTGGTCCTGCCTTATTTTTGTGAGGCAATCCTTGATTAGCGAAAAGGGGGGAAAAGCATACCCTCTCAACCCTGCCCAGTTGAAGGAGAAGGCGTTCGTTGCCCACGCTCCCGGCTGCGGTAGCCAACTCACAAAAATCTCTAGCTGGGCGTTCCACGCCGAGGCGAACAGGTCTACTCGAACTTCCCATTTCCGATTGACTAAGTTGAAAGCTTGGCTGGACAATTTCCAATCGCTCCAATCTGGTTTCCTTCTCGATTCTCGATCTGCAACCACATTAAGTAAACCCGGTAAATGCGAGGCTACCAGAGTTATGTTCTTTAATTCGCACCAATCTATTATGCTGAGGGCCAAGGTGTTGAGAGAGTTTGATTTAGACCCTCCTAGCTTGTTAATATAACAAACCGCGGTCGTGTTATCCAACTTCAATGAAATAGTGCAATCTCGACTAAACTCGGCAAAGCAACGAAGAGCGTGAAAGGCTGCTAGAAGTTCCAGGTCGTTTATGTGTTTTGACTTGTCGGAAAGCGGCCATGGCCCGCCTGTTGCAACCCCATTACAGAAGGCCCCCCAGCCTGAGAGGGAGGCATCGGAATAGATGACGAGGGTAGGCGATAGATCGCGGATAGCTTTCCCACTAGTGGACATAAGATTATTTACCCACCAATGCAAATCCACTTTTGCGCGTTCATCTAGATCCACTTTGGTTTGCATAACTCCGCCGGAACTTCGTAAACGGGAAATATAAAAAGCCTGTAGGCTACGATAGTGAGATTGAGCGAACCGGACTGCTAGGGCGGCCCAGTTAAGATTACCCAAAAGGGACGCTATGTTTCTGAGCGAAGGTGGGCTTGGTTTGAGAAGTTCTGAACATAGTGAGATGATGTATTGACGTTTAGCGATCGGGAGAGAAAAGGAAAGACTAAGCGAATCGACCATAAGACCCAAGAATTCAATTAGCTGAGTTGGGTCGAGTAATGATTTCTCAACGTTGATGACAAAACCGAGGTGCTCGAAAAGGGATTTAACTATTCCAATATCTCTAATCAGTTTTTCCTTTGATTGATTCAAAATAATTATGTCGTCTAAATAGATTACTAATCTGATTCCCTGTCTACGTAAAAAGGCAACTATTGGCTTCAGAATTTTTGTAAAGGCCCATGGGTTCGAAGACAGACCAAAGGCAAGGCAAGAAAACTGAAAAATTCCCCCTTCCCATGAAAACTGAAGGAAGGGTTGGTGTTCCTTATGTATAGGAACGGTAAGGTAAGCATCTTTAAGATCCAATTTTCCCATCCAATCATCTTGCACGATTAGGTGTTTCAAGTTACCGAACCCCTCCATCTTAAAGTGTCTATAGGCTATAAATGAATTCAGCTTTTTTAAATTTATAATCGGTCTGTAGCCGCCGGATTTTTTGGGAATTACAAATAAGTTGCTAATAAAGCCGATGGACTGAGTTGGAATTACTGCACCTTTCTCCACCAAATCACAGACTTCCTTGTCGCAAATCTCGTACTGAGGTTTGTTAAAATACATATTCGGGGGAATACAGGACTGAAAAGGGGGTGAAATGAACTCCAGCTTTAGGCCGTGTTGGACTACATCAAGTATCCAAGGATCGTTGGAAACTAACGACCAGTTGTTCGAAAAAAGGCGTAATCTACCACCGATTTTGTTATGATTTAACGAAAGGGACAGTGGAGGAAAAAGTTCTACATACCCGCCGCGGTTGGCAAACCCAGACGTGCTAGGTTGAGCGAAATCCTGTTGTGGAGCTTGGCGATTACCGTTGAAAACATCGCGGTTGTCAAAACCAGAATTGTTGTTACCACCAGCATGGCCGAAGTTGTTAGCAGAATGATTTCCACCTCGATTCCGTTGGCCACTAGTGGCATTATTACTCCCACCGGAGCGAAATTGTCCACCATTGCGGAAAGAGTGCCCCTCGCGGCCGTCGGAGTGCCCTTCTTGGCTCAAATTACCCAATTTCTCTCGAATTTTGGAAGCCGACACCATAGCGCGCACAAATGTCTTTCCAAACAGATAATCACTTTCACTGATACTAAAATTGGACTGATCGCTCATTAGATAAACGTATGAAGGACTTGTTTGGCGTAAAATATTCTTACGACGTTCCTCTGTGATACTATGGAAGGTATATGCAATCATCTTTAGGGTATCGACAACGGAACACGCATGAACCTCGTCACCAAGTGACTCACTCGTTAGAAAAATTAAGGGACGGATTGAATCTAACACTTTTTGCTGAATTTTAAATAGAGCTGATTCAACTCGATCAATGGTACTTCTGGAAGCCGAAGAACGTTTAACCTCCATCAGTCGTTGGTAGAGTGCATCGTCCAGGGTGGGGACTTGAATTTTGGTAAGGTGGTTAAAGGTGGGCGTATAACGCGCCTTGACGTCCTTGATTTCGTTACCTAAACCCCTCCCTAACAAGGTGACAAGCTTTTCGCCTTTTTTGAGAGAGACGTCAAACTTAAACCCACCCTCTGAATTCTTTTGCCTTTTTGCAGCTGGATCGTCCTCGAAAGACGACGATTTACGTTTAGTGTTTAGATCCACAAGAGGGTCGCTTGGTAGGGTTAAATCTTCGCAGTCGTCGATCTCTTCAAGAGGATCAATCGTTAATACAATTTCGTCTGATCTTTCCCCGTCCATACCTGAACCGTTAGGATGTTCCTGGGCTTCCTTCAACTCAGGCTTCGATGATTTCCTAAGACAAACCGATTTCGAAGTAGAGTCGTCCGAATTATCACTATCAGAATAGGTGTGTGAAAAAAGGGACATGGCTAGAAAAATAGAACTTGACTGTATAAGAGCTAGAAAAGGTCTGAGGTGTAGACGGAAGACGACCCTACCTCATCACCTCGTCGCCCCCTTTTTTCCCTAAATACTGTAAAGAGCTAATAAATTGGTCAACACATGAGTTCAAGTCGAACGAATTTTTCGAATACAATTGTCGCTTGTAGGCGCCACTTCAATGGCATTTGGACTTGTTTCTGCTACTTTTAGTCGGAAACGTTTGCCGATGCTTCGACTATATGCATTTGTATTGGCGAATGCGACAGCTAATGTGAAAAATATTAGCCTACGTATTCGCTAATCGACTTCCTATTAGCGAAAGCGAAAGCTAATGACTAGATTTTAGCGAAAGCAATAGCTAATAAGGGACCTATATATAATAGGTCTATTAGCTAATGAAAGTGCGACATAATATGTCGCTCTATTTGCTAAAAAAGCTAAAGCTCGAGACCCTAAAGCGGGTGTGTTGTCGCGAATGAAAAGTAACCATTATATGGCATGCCTCGTTTTTCTTTTGGTTCCTTAAAATAAAATTAATTTGGCGTTCTCTAATAATTTAGGTAACGTTCTTGCTTACTTTTTGCTTTTTTTTTGGCTACATCCACTATTGAAGCATATTCGTATAGGCTGTAATCGTTGAATGCGCAACCACGGTTGGCATAGTGAATATGTTGAGGCACAGCAGCACAGCTATCTTTCCCGTGCTCCCATGATAAACTTGAGCAGTGCAATTCACATAAAGGTTTTCCGCTGGACTATTGTCGTCAACGATAGCCAACACTTTCATGCCCAATACATCCGGATCCAAATCTTCATTACATAAGTCATCTTGGTGTGGTGACTGCATACTCTGGACGTTCGACGACATATTTAATCGCTTCTAGGACCTCGTGAGGTTCTGATATGTTGGCATGAGTGTTTTTAGCGTCTTTTAGCTAAATAATAGGCCGGTGATAGTTTCCACTTCAATACAGGTTCCTAAAAATGCTTCACGGCTAAGAAAAAAATTATGGTGGCACTACCAGATTGGTGCCAACAGAAGTTTCATTACACATTTCCTCAAGATTTTTACGATGAAATCAATAAAATATTCCCATCCCTCCAACTGGACTTGCTTAACATCCTTCAATGGATGGTATTCAGAGTGCGTGGTGTGATTTTGAGAAAAACTGGTGCGGCGTTTCCATTCACCACAGGGGCACCACTAGTGGCCATTTTCATTGGGCTTGAGCGTAGTATGCTCTGTTCTGATACCGTTGGACAAGTGAGTGTTTTTATTCTGTTGTTTAGTAAATCAAGTATCATAACAGAGAGTTGCCCTTCGCCAAGCCCAAATAAATGGCAACTGGTCGATGCCAGGGAATGGGTGTCGTGACTCGCTTCCCTTCCACATGGGGCGCTATAGTCGCAGCAGAAGACACGCCTCGGCAGGGAAGGCATCAAGGTTGTATGATCTTGCTGCCTTCTCCAGCATGTTCGCTGACCAGCTCTTCTCCTCCCTTTGTACTTACTCAGTAATACAGACTCTCGCTCTACCTGAACTCGCTTCTATTGGTTCAGGTCTAAACGACGGGGTGGATTAGTAAGTGTTCCAGCTCTGATGCCTCTGAGTCTGAATTGGCATCATAATACTTTTTGGGCTGTCCATATATTACGTAACGCAATTTTTCACCTTTTTGGACCCCCCTCCCCCCCTTGTCACGGATCGTTAAAAAAACAGACACCCCCCTGCTAATTACGTAACAAAAAACAAAACCCCCCAAGTGAATTTAAAAATACAAAATACAAAATGTTCTTGATTAAAGCCATGTATTTGATGTTACATGGCACGAACTCTTAGATAGGCCCAATAAAGAAGATGAAGGTGATAGCGGAGTAGACTATCAAACTGAAACGAACGAAAAAACTTAATTTTCTTCCTCCCAGACACCCGTGAAATGCTCTTCCATAGTAATAACTGGCATTGGGTTTTCATCTCCGTCTTCTTCTTGGGGCAGAATGATACCAGTGGCATCAAGCTCGTCTTCGTCAACCCAATCTACGTGTTCTCCATTCTCTTGCATAGCAATCACTGCAATTAGTTCTCGTTGCCTACGAGCTGCCACTCTCACAGGCCGAGTTCTAACTGGCGCACTTTGAGTCGCGACTAAATTGGGAGATTCTCGGTGCTCGGGTAAATGTAAATCCAGGCATTTGACAATCTGTGTAAAGTATTGACTCGTTCGCACGTGCTGAGAAAACCATTTCGAATCTTTTGTCACCAAATTATCTACTTTTAGCTCAGAGCTTTTTGGATCAATATAGTTGGCAATAGTTGGAAAGTTGTCGATATTCACTGGAGACCAAATTTCTGCCAAAGTTTGCCCAGCAAACCCAAAGTTTTCTAGTTCTTTCTTCTTGTCAATAGTCGGCCTTGACTATCAAGATGACTGTCGTAGTATTCATGAGGAAGGATGACACCTGATAATTCTTTACTTAAAGGCGCCATACGCCTCTCAATCCGATTAAAAGCACTGCGGCCTGGGGCATTTGTTGCAATGAAAATAGCATCCGATCCATGTTTGATTTGGTTTGTGAACCAAGAATTAGTGTTCTTTCGGTTATTATTTTGCATTCACACAGGAGAGTAAGGGAAAGGAGTATACCTCCGCTGAGGTGTCGTCTGCGTCCTCCCCCCCCCCGCTCCCCTATTTGCATGTCTGCCTTCTCGCTCTGACTCCTTTTGAAACCTTCTTTTACCAGTCATACTGACTTTAGAAAATACCTAGCTTAACAGTTGAATAAGTTTCGTAGTCCAGAATTCTGAAGCCGTTTGCCTTCCGCCCATCCCCACTCTCGGCTGTTCTTAGAGAGATTGGAGTACATTCTGGTGAAGAGCTTCCCAAGGATGACTCGATGGGTGGAACGACCAAGGCAGTTAGATTCAAAGATAGGATTTGTAAAGAGCCGATCTGCAAGAAGCAATTGAAATGTACTGGATCAAGGAAATACTGTCTCCACGGCCGCCCACCTGAGGCCTCAGACACGATCCTCACGCCCAAAAAAGTGTAGTAGACGTGGCAATTAAATACTGTCACCGATCAACACGGACGTATGTCCAAAGGAAACCAAGTACGAATTTTTCGATATGTTCAACGCAACCAGCTTTGCCTCTGACTATCACTCGTTTTGCTCCCTTAGTGACGAACAAATGATCAGCTGTCTCGCTGATACGGCCGATAAACGCGTTGTTCATTTCTGTTCAGATCTCCCACTGGAACAAGAACCCTCTGGGGCGGTTGCTAATAATGTGGAGCTTGATTCAGAAACCAGAGATCTAAAAACTCTTCTCGCCGAAAAAGTCTTAAGCAACTTTCGCCAGTCTAGCGCTACCCCACCCCTTACTTTTCGACGGCCTTTGGTTGACAGGTTTGGGTTGCATTCGGTCATAACTAACATATGGGCGAAGTTTCAGGAAGGGAATTTTTTTTGAATATCGCACACCTCAAAAAACGTGAAAAAATCACGATTTATTTTGTCCCGTGGTCAATAAGTCCCGAACGAGCGGAAGACGGCTGTTGGCCTTTGGAGGGAATTGTGGTAGGGTACTTAGCAACGACTGTGCCAGGTTTGAATTAAATCCGATAAAATTTAGATATTGCACACAGTTTAAAAAGAAAAATTTTATTCAAAAAACTTGCGAAAAGCGGAAAGTCAGGTCAAGAAATTTACTCTTTGGTTTGCGCTGGTTTACGCTCGTTGTTACGATACTTTCCTAATACTTGAAACAGAACCTGCTGATCAGTAACATTTGTACAAACATCTTTAAAATCGTTTAATAACTTTACTCCGCGTTCAGCACAATCGTTCACTTTCTCAAACGAGTGAACGATGGCTTTTATTTTATTGTAGCCTACCATTTTGTCCCAGTACTTTTCAATTTGTTCTATTAATTTATTTCAATTTGTTCTTTATAGATTTTCAGTGTCTCAACAGATGCCCAGTGTTCTATGCTTTAGTTCAGTTCAGGTCAAATAGAGGGGGTAATATTTAGCCGTAAACAATAATTAATTTCTATCAACTATCTGAATTGGCTATGATGACAAAGGTTAAGTCGGGAACGGGCACGGGAAAAGTCGCCGGACACGGGACATTGGACTCCGACGGACACGGCCACTGTGGCAAACGGAAACGAAGTCGTCATCGAATGATACATTTTCGATATTGTTCTGACGGGCAAGGTAAATAGCATGGACACCGACGGGCACTGCGAAAACAAATAAATCTATTTGGTCTTTGCAGATCCTGAGTGTCTTAACGAGTCTTAACAAATGACGAAGATTATGTCGGGAATGGGCACAGGGAAAATCGCATGGACAAAAACGGGCACGAGTGAGTCGAAGAAGAGCAAAATTCCGAATGTGAATTTCTTCGAACTTAAGTGAACCCATCTGAAAGGCACGTATTCCACAGCAAGCGCAACCCAGAAGCATTGCGTTTTTGTCAAACATTGCTTGAAACTTGTCAACAATGGCATCCAAAATCGCTGGAATTTAAATCAGCCACTATTTCTTCTTCAAGGTGTCGCATGGCGTCCTGCTGGACATCGGCGGAAGCATGCGAGTGAAGTTGGTTTGTGGAGGCGAATCAGTTTGACCTGAATTTTCTGCCACAGCAAGAAGAGCAACAGTCGGGTTCCGTACAAAGTCTTTCAAATATTCCCCAGAAGGAATATTCCCCTATCCAGATTATTTAAATGATACCGAATTCAGCGAACACGCGCTAGAGAAAACCATTGCTTTGACGGTAAGAATTTCATAGAAAGTCTTCATCTCGAAACTTAAAAATAAATCGCATAAATTTTACGGGACATTCACTGAATTTTGAAAAAAGTAAAAACGAAAAGAACATATTGCTCATAAGAGAAAATGAGCAGCTCTGAAACTGAGAACAAAAATGGGATTATAATTAAAGTTTCGGAAAATTTTTGTTTGACCATGTAATAGCCATACGCATTTTACAATGACTGTATATGGTGTTCAGTATAGAGTCGCCACCCAGCAAGCACACGTCCTGCCGAATCGTTGCCGGGTAACTGTCAATACTGACAGGAACTACCCTGCTTTTCAAAGCTTATCCAAGTTAGCTGCCTGTCAGTTTTTAAACAGGTACCAACGATACAGTCAGAATTTCGTTAAATGAAAGCCTTTTTACAGCTTTTCACTTGTCCTGGATCTAATGAAGATGGGGATTAACCAAAATGTTTTCAACGTTTCTATCTTTAAAAATGATTCTTAAATTCTTTTACAAAAAATAACAAGGAAAGGAGGAAAAAAATTTTCTCCCAATTTTATTGTAGAATAAGACGTTCCAAATTGTTACCTGATTACAATAACCAGTAAGTAATTGCTACTAATATAAAGTTACTTTGGTGATATGTTGGTTAAGACACTAACTTCCTGATTAATTAGTTGATGTTCAGGCTTTCAAGTTGTTCTAAAGTTTTTCCATGTGGAATTGAATCTCACAATACATTTCACAATTATTAAAGTATAAACAACAATATTATCAGAGTTGAAACAATTTCAAGTGTAATCAACCGTTCTTGTGAGTCACATAAGTATTCGACCAACTTAAAAATTATTTGAAATATCGGTCTAGTGGTCAAAACGTCGGCGTAGTCTCCTGAAGATTTTCGGTTCGATTCCTGATACAGCCAAAAATATTTTCAACGATTTATTCATTTGGCAGTTCTTGGCAGCTTAAAAGCACTGCCTCGGCAGCGTAATAGGTGAGCAAATGGCAGTTGGCAAGTAGTTAGAACTGGTAGCTACCCAACTACCAATGTTAGCTGCCTTAGGGTGTCCCATTTTAACATTTTTTTCGATTTTATTCACGGCCGATTTGATTGGGTCGTGTTTTTATGAAAGAAATTGACTGAGCTAGTTATTTTTTAGATAAAAAAATATTTAGGGTCACCACCAAGCAAAAAACCATTTTTTTTGTTCAATTTTTTGCTTTCGTGAGTCACAACTTCCGAAATATTTATTTTTCTTAACAAGACCGACCGAAATTAAGTTATTCACCTTATTTCGAATAACGGTGCCAAGTTTCAATTTTGAAATAAAATATTTAGACCCACCACAAACGATTTTCACTTATATCTTCTCAAGTGTTTTTACTGTTATGACTCAATTGACAAATATGCCAGCCATTTTTTGATTCATCTTTAATCCATCTTTATTTTTAGAACTCACGTAATTATGATGATCTCCTATCACCTGAAAGAGATCCACCTTCTTTGTAATGTCTTTAGAAATATCTTAAAAATCCCAAACTAGTTTTGTTCCTGATTCTGCGCAATTGTTCAAGATTCTAGAAAATGTACTGGGACCAATTTCTCTGTAACTGAACATTTTCCTAGCTCTTGTACGTTGATGAATCCAATCCAATATTTTTTTCTTTGGGCTAAAGAAAATCAAAGAGCAATCAGCTTCTTGCCCATAAAAAGGTGATTCGTTGCCCTAGATAATCAATCCGCGATGGATCAAAATTGGGGAATTAGGGTTTTCAACAAATGAAACGACACATTCTTGTCTGAAAGAAGCCGGTAGATTGCAATCAAATGTAGCGAAAGCAAATAGTTCCTCACACAAATACCACAAATGCCTTGGAACAGATTGAAGGGGAAGATTTTGCTTGATGCAGTGAATCTGTTCTAAACCATTTGAGGAACTTGTGCGAATAACTAAATAGTTTAGGACAGATTAAATAATTTACGTAAAGCCTTAACGCAAACTGCTGCGTTTAATTATTAAGAGTAAGAAGTGACAAGACTGCTATGCTATCTATTCCGCGTCCTACACATTACACTGCCAAAAAATTTTTTTTACAATAGTGATCCATTGCAGATAGATTATCCAAGGAAACTGATCATCGTTTGGGAATAAGAAACGCTCCATCGTCTCATGCCAAAGGGATTACTAGAGCCAAAACATTGATATCGCAACGTCTCTGCCAACCCTCATCTTGCTGACTGGTACTTCTCCGAAAAACTCAACATTTTCATCAAGCACTTTTTTGCTGGGGTGCTGGACCATGAATGGATATGGCATCGCTACGAATGGCAGTCGCGAACTGCCATTCATGCTCACGGTGTTGTGAAGCTGAAAAATGACCCTGGTATTGCCAATTTGGTAACCAAGACTTATGCTGGCAGAATTATGGCTGACAACCTTGAAAATGATGAATACGTGGCCGGGAAATCCCATGAGGAATTAAACACATATCGACAAATAGTAACCGACGGTGTCAGTGCAGAATTACGGGTACTAAGCTACGTTGACACGCTGCTAACTGCAGTCAACACTAGAGACGAACCCGTGAATCCAATCCACGCCGCTGTTCCAGATCCTCATCCTTGTTCGAAGGACATTATTTCTTCCTTAAATAACGAAAATGAAATGTCAGCCGATTATGAGGAACTAGCAAATTGTGTTCAACGCCACGTTTGTCGACCCCAGGGCTACTGCAAGTCCCGGAGAGGAGGCACTCAGTGCAGATTTAATTGTCCGTTTCATAATGCTGAGAGTTCAAAAATTGTTTTCGAAAAGATTGTGAAACTGGGTCTGTTCGCGCAAAGATTGTTCACAAAAGAAATGACAAATACCACAACGCTCACAACCGCGTAATGCTGCATCATTGGCGGGCAAATGTTGATCTTCAAATCATCCTTGATCATCACGCCGCAATGACATACATGGTTAAATACGCCAGCAAGGGGGAACGTTGTGGTAATGCACTTCAAAATGTCATTAAAACCATTGTCAATACAGCACAGCCCGAAGACAATGTTGTATCTGCATTCAGGTCGGCAATGATTCAGTCAGTGGGACATCGTGACATAGGGAAAGGTGAAACTTCGAGAATGCTGTTTTCCGGACACCACTGTGAATCATCATTCAAATATGTCAGCGTCTCTTTGGATTTGACTGTTCAGGAGGTATTTAGGAGTCCCACAACCGGCGTTTTGCAGCGAAAGCCGACATTGCTCAACTATTTTGCCAATCGACACCAACTGATCGCAGAAAAATCATTTCCCAACTTTGCACTCGATCAACCAAATTTTATCAAATTTTGTCGCCGTTTTTGTGTCGTAAAAGGAGAACTCAGACCAATTGCAAATCCAGAAAATACTATTGTGCTCAAATTCCCAAGCTTTCCAAACTTGCCAAATTCACCCAACTACTACATGTTTTGTAGATGTTCTCTTGCCGAGTATTACCCTTGGGATGAAGGTATTTTATAAACAGTATTGATGTATGAAATACAAGTAATCCCCACTTGGGAGGACTTTCGTCGCACGGCATCAGCGGAATTGAAGAAATATTTCACTATGGATTTAGAACTGCAAAAGCGTCTTGACGAAGCTGCTAATGCAATCGAAGAAGAAGAAACTGAAGAGCTCAACCTAGACAAACTAGAATGGCAGTTAGCAGCTGGAATGCGTCCACCCCAAGAAAACAGACCTCTTGCAGCTGCTCCACAAGTTACTGCTAACTTTGATTGGAAAGAGAATCTGCAATTGGAATATACTCAGGCCGAATTGCACAACGGGAAAGACTGGATGATCCAAACTTTGTCGAACGGCAGATATTTTAATGATATCTCAAACGATTTGCCAATCGTAGCACCTGAACAATTTAATCATTTGCAGCTTAGGTGGTGTCACATGACTCTCGATGCTGTGGCATCGAATACCCAGTTGCTGTTGATTGTTAATGGCACAGCGGGTACAGGGAAAAGCCACACTATTGCAGCTATATCAGCATCTCTTGGTCATGGTGTACTAGCCAGAGCAGCATTTACGGCAAAAGCTGCATATCTCATTCGTGCGGAAACCCTTCATAAGTTATTCAAAATTTCCGTCGAGAAACAAAATTCTCCTAAATTTGGGTCGCTTAATGGTCCCGGACTTGCTGAGCTACACGCAAAATTTGAAAATATCAAAGTCGTGATGAATATTCAATGTTAAGCCTTCCAATGCTAGGGAAAATTGACATAAGACTTCGTGAAGCAAAGGGGAACAATACACTTTTTGGTGGAGTTTCAGTCATTTTAGTTGGTGATCCTGCACAGTTACCTCCCGTAGCAGTCCCAGCCTTACACAACAATGTCTCCAACGTCCCTTTTTCAAACGAAGGACGCATTGCATACCGATCGTTTGTAAAAGTCATCAAATTAACTGAAATACACAGACAAGTCATATCTGCTGGAGATCGGGAGCAAGAAATTTTCGTTGAAACATTAAACAACCTTCGGGAGGGTCGATGCACCAAAGAACAGTGGCAATTTCTTCAGACGAGAAATCCAGCGAAAATTAGAGATTTCGAAAATGAGTTCAAAGAGGCTACTTATTTATTTACCACCAATGAAGCTGTCAACCCAATAAATGGCGTGGAATTGCAAAAACTCAAGAAACCAGTCACAGTACTCAATGCAATAAATGTTCCGCGCTGTTGTAAATCTAAAAGTTCCGATCAGTTTAGAGGTTTGCAGCAAACGGTATTTGTTGCTGTTGGGGCCAAAATTATTTTAACTTCAAACATAAGCACTGGTCATGGTCTCACTAATGGGTCAAAAGGCACAATTGTAGACATTGTCTACTCAAAACAGCCAAATGTAGACCTCCCGGATTTCATTGTTGTGCATTTTCCCCACTACAACGGTCCTCAGTGGTTTTTGGCAGCCTTGACACGAGGTATTTCAGTAATTTCATATATTTGCTCTTCATTATTTTAAATATTGAATTTCATTTTTCAGATCACCCATACTACAATTACCTTCCTCTGCCCAGTATATCCGTCTTGTCAGACGCCTTTCGAGGAAATAGGACACAGTTCCCAATCCGACTTGCTTACGCAATGACGGTTTGGAAGTGTCAAGGCGATACTCTTGACAAGACGGTTGCCGATATTGGGAAGAAAGAAGTTGCGGGGTTGACATTCGTTGCGTTCTTTCGTGTAAGACATATTTCCAATTTGGCTGTTATGTACGTGCAAAGAAGATTGCTGGTGGGGAGTCGCTGACGGTCAGAAAGGCAGAAGAATTAAGGCTGCAGGGTCTTTCAGCTACAATGGAAGCCGAATGGATTCTTGAACATCCCCACCCTTTATAAGTAAATTTATTCTAGGATTTTATTCTTTCAGGTAGAAAGTAACTAAGCCATGAAAAATAAATATTCTTTCTTTTAATTTATAGGTACTCTCTTTTACTACACACATCGATTTTAAATAAAATATTTCCCATGGCTTTTTTTACATATTTATATTCTTATATACTGTATTCTTTAAGTCACATTTTATTTAACAAGTTTATTCTTTTTTTTTGCGACTGAAATTTTTCGGCCATTTTTCTCGTTGTTTTCCCCCCTCGTCCATGCCTAGGGTTGCGACCTTGGGCAGAAATGACGGGAAAAATGGCCGAAAAATTTCAGTCGCAAAAAAAAGAATAAACTTGTTGAAGAATATAGAACATATACATATGAAATTAAAGATAAAGACGTCAACTGTTTATAAAAAAATCTGTGACTTCGTAGCCCAAATATTTCTGGTCGAAAACATTGTTCAAAAATCTCCCGTTTCTATGGGAGCAGTAGGGAAAACGAGGGGTGTTCGTGTTCCAATATTTAAGAACGATGCTTTTGTTCTGAAGCCACTGATGGCAAAAATTCTGAATTTTTACCATCTATTAGTCATGGGACTGGCACAGCATAATCCAAATTTTAAAAATTTAGCTCGATTCCCCGAATTTTTACAAAATAAAAACCCCGCCATAAGCACCCGTGTTAAAACGGCGAAAAAAGGGGGGGGGGTGTTCCAATATTTTTGGTGGGTACTGTATATATATATACATATATATACATATATACATACCGGGGCCGTATGAATATATGTTTTTCCACGCGCGAAAATAAATATAGAGGAAAATAATGTGACCCAAAAGTCAAGACATGCGAATTGATGAAATAAAAACGTATTTCTCCTTGTGATCGCTCAATTCTTCAATTTCATTCGAATATTGATTTTTCGGTTTCTGTATTGGTTTAAATCAATCTTTTGAAAAAATGGAAACTAGCAAGAAAAAAGTCTCTTCTTGTTGGAATAATTTACCATCGACTTTTTTCAAGGGAAATTTAAGGGAAATTCTTTTTCAATCAATTCAACATATAGATTTCCTAATACATTCCAATACAACTCCAAACTTTGACGCAAAACAAACTATATTGTGTCCCGCGCCGCTGGCGGCGCTAAGTTCTCGGAGGGTTTGGGGTTTGAATGGGACGGACGCAATGTCAAATTTCGGAAAATGAATATAGCAAAAGTTGAAGCAGGACAATTGTCGGATTTCTTCAATTCTAGGAGCTGTGAATTTCATTACCACTATTATTAATATACGTTCGGGGAAAGTAGAAAATAACTAAAATAAATTACAGTAAATAGTTGACCAATAAATACATAAGGATCTGTCGGATAATTGTATTGTATTGTATTGTTTCATTTATATAGCACACTAACCATAAATCCACTGCGCGGTTAACCTTCAGGAGGATGTAACGTTGGTTATAAAACCAGTTTTCTTATATTATTACGAATGTCTCCCTAACAATTCGTCTTAAATGTATCATTAAGAAGTGACAACACAGCAACATGACTTTGGTTCTCAGTTGATCGCTTAATTCATTATCCATGCTATTATACCCCCGTAGACCAGTTTCAAATACTCTGGCCCGTAGCTTCTTGTTTATAATTTAGAAATATTAGTCGATGTCTAATTCTCAAACCTTGCTACTTGTTAGGCGGTTTTACATTGCTACCGTATCGCTTTATGGCCTTGGTAAATAAAAAAATTGTTACAAAGCACTAACATTTTTGAGTTTTCTTAAATTTGTAAAAAGTTGGCTTGCAAATACGTTGAGAGGCGAAAATATTGTATTTTATACCCGAGTGTCTCCCACCTTTAGGTGGGAACCGAGGGCTTCTACCGATTTATGGGACCGACAAGAAGTGACTTTCCCCCAAGTGCGACTTTGAAGCATTTACATTTTTAGTTCATTTTTCCACCAACAGATGGCTATGGCAAAATTCGAGGGGGCGGTAGAAAATCAGGAAAATACAAAACTCATTCAAAAAACAAACAGCATACATAGGAAATATGGACAATTGTCTATGGCCATTTAATAATTAGAAATACTCATATCATTAACATCAATACAAAAACTTAAATGGAAAAGCGTCCAATATTACAACACAGAACTACTACGTACTGTTAAAAACCGCCAATAGAAGGCACTAAAAATCAAACAAAAACTATGCCAAGATGAGGTAACTCTTTACGAAAATGCCGAAAGAAGTCAAAACGGAAAGAACATTCTAAATATATTGAGGAGATAAGTGAGATAATAGTAAAAAGGTTTCGAAAAAATTTTGTTTTCCCCTGAAAATTTTGTAATAGTCATACGAGTTTTACAATAACTGTAGGCCATAACTACAAAGCTTACAAAACATATTTTCTTCCAAATGACACGAAGGGCTGGCGCGTTAGCGCGATATCATTCATGGTGAGGTAAGGCTTAAGTCCAAGGCAAAAGTATTCCGACAGACAGATTTTAAACTTGTAAAAAATTGGCCCATTATTACTACCGTAGAGAACCAATGAAGGAAATTAATAATCGTGGGGTACAAATTTGATTCGTAAATATATGAGTATCCATTCATTAAGATTCCTAGGATACGTAGAGATACAAATTCACATTGTTCTTGGCGGGAATTAATGCTTCCCGCCAAATGTATTAAAGCTTCCCTCGAAATCCACTAGATGTCACAACGGTTCAGGGGTTCCCCCTTATGCATTTCTTATGTAGCCCCCCCCTGTGACAGTTTCCAATACAGATAATTTTTTTTCCGTCCCACGCGGAATCACTCTTAATGGGGGCTAAACCTTCAGGAGTACCTCCTGAAGGGATAATTGATTTTAACGATATAATGACGCTCGAGCTCCTTCCGTCATTCTTTATGAAACCTCACGGTAACATCTTGATACCATTGATATCACAGAGTGTTTTAGCGTCATGTCTGAAAAGCAATCCAAGACCCCGATTTTTTGTGCTTCCTTAAACGGCGAGAGCTATCAGTTTTTGACGGAATTGATAACGAAAACGTTCACTCCGAGTTCACTGTTTGCTGGGATTAAACCCAGAATCTCAGAACACCATTTTTTCATAGGGACTGACGCCCTAGACCAATCGGCTATATATCCCGGATAAAAATGGCAAAGAATTTTTAATAGGAATGGCTTTTCACTTCATTCAACTCAACGCTATTTCTTAGACTACTTTACACATAGAAGATGGGGATTCGAGTCGCTATCGATACAGCTTCCATTCAAAATCGATTAAATTTGATGAAGAATAGTAATCAACCATAGAAAAAATGACCATTTAATAAAACGTTTTCACATAAATAGCCAAAAGGCTTTACTGAAGGGATCTTGTCAATATAGCAAGTTGTTCCAATGCCCCATTCGCGCAACGTTTTGAGTTGTATGCGGAATGGTCGTCACCTGACTTTAATATCTTAGCTAACCGATAGATGGACAGTAATACCCCCTCTACTGACAGCGCGGGAGTAGAGAGAGAAGTCAGCATGAATGTATCACACGGACACTAATGACGTGACCGTAAGAATAAAGAGCTCTAGGCATTGGTGGTAGTGCGGCCGATGTTGGCTGGTGAAAAAATCCTTAAAAAATCCATTACTGGTAATATTCTAAAGAGAACAGAAAAAACAAATACAGGACAATCTTTGCATATAAGAATCAGCGCATAGAAAAACCTTACGAAAAAAAATTATCTGACAAACAACCCAGCAAATTGATAAAATACACACCCATACCCATACTTATTAAACATTGGAAATTTGATGTATGTATAATTGTATATTGCAATGGTTCTTTTTTTATCACATATTAACTTTTACGCAATTGTTTGTTGATCGTGTTAACATTTTTCATGAGGAAAAACGAAATTTGTCGATTGTTGCTGAAGACTCATACGATTCCAACACGATAAAACACGCAAGAAACAACATAAAAGAGCTTATAGAATTTAGGCTGCTGACCCGACTTCAATAATTCGTTTTTTCTAGATTTTGTCTATGTGATTTGAACTTCAAAACACATAGATTCCGAAAGTGATATTAATGTTACAAACACTACACTTGAACTTGGGATCAGCATGAGTTCGTTTAATACGAGCATTCCTATTAAGTTACAAAATCCCAATTAGCAAATGTTTATTAAAGCTGTTTAGATGATTTACATGTCTGATTCGAGTCAAAATTTTCGGTTACAAACACTACACTCGAACGTGGGATCAGCATGGGTTCGTGTTATGTGAGCATTCCTTTTAAATACAAAATCCCAATTAGCAATAGTCTTTTTTTACAGTTCAATGTTACATTTCCCAATTCGTTCCAAACTATCGGTCACAAACACTACATTTCAACTTGGAATCGTCAGCCCGGATTCGTTTAACCGGACGAGTCCTATAGAATAGATTAGAGTGTAGAATACGATATACCATA
Organism: Ceriodaphnia dubia; assembly: GCA_022539655.2. NCBI lineage: Eukaryota > Metazoa > Arthropoda > Branchiopoda > Diplostraca > Daphniidae > Ceriodaphnia > Ceriodaphnia dubia. Next base: position 4,415,677 of record JAKUCG020000139.1, on the reverse strand, counting down.
ACAATACATGAACCAGTTACAAACAGACTTACACTTGTTCGGTGTAAGATAGGGTTTGATAGTTTCACCTCTAACCTACAGATTGGTGGCATTATTTTTCATTGTATGTGAGCCGAATGACTTAAAAGAGGTAGGTTCACAATAATTTATACCCGTCTCGGATAAGAATGAAACAAAAAACAGCGACCAACACCGCAAAAACGGCAGCACCTTATTCAATCTGAGTTCATAAGAACTGGCATGACGCACACACTTGGTTACTTGTTTAATTTTCCTTTTGGTCCTGTAAGGACAATTATATTAATGATTTTCTCTATCAGTCTAGGTAAGGGGAAAGCAACATGTGTTATGAACCATGTTTAGCTTCCAACAAAGAGGTGAAGATTGCAATGACCTTCATTTTTGCCTAAAAATCTTGCCAGTTGTCACATTGGACTGTTAAATTACCCTTCATCGTTTTAAGAAAATATATGAAAACTGCCTTTATGGCACAGTGACGGAATCCCAAAAGTAACATCGCTCATATGTAAAATTTAAAAATGAAAATTTTTAAGTTGTTATATAAGTAATAGGTGTGGAAAAAATTAAAATTAATTTACATTTGCTATAAGAAATGCAATTATATGTAATTCTAGATTATATTCAGAAGTAAAAATACACATAAGAAAAAGGGACCACTTCACAGGACTACTTGCTAATAAATAACAATGTACTTATGTAAATATATTCTTTTGAACTTTGTTCCGCAGTAAAAAAATTTCAAAAGTAAACTGTTTCATAGATAACTGAAATTAAATAAGTAAAGTAGCCGAAAAATACCTTGCGTCATGGCAACAATGTTTCATAATTAAATGTTCTATTAAAAGTATTAGGCCATATAGCGGTTAATTTCTAAATTTATATAAAGAGCGAGGATTCAAACTTGGAAAAGCTAGACAATAAAGCGGTCTACCATTTGACCATCCGTCACGAATATTTTGTAAAGAATAAAGCGACCTCCCATTTAGTGGTAAGAGACTGACCAAGCTAGGGTGGTGAATAAAAAAAGTACTTTATGAGAATGAAAAACCTCCAGATGCTTTCCATTGTGGAACCTGTCCTTTACATTAATACACAGTATTACTAATTAATAAACACCCAAACTAAACCAAATCTTTCCAAGCAAAACCTTTCTAAGCCATACACTTCCGTGAAATTTGTAACTTTTCCAATAGCCGGAAGAGTGGTCAAGTTCCCAGCTTAAGTCTGATTACCAGCTGTTGGTTCGATTCTTATGTAATGAGACCCACATCAATGGCGAAGAAGGCACAGTTAGTTTCACTAATAGTTGTTATAAAAATTAAAAACACAATTCTCTAGAGAAACATAAATTCTAGAATAGGAACTAGGATTTTAGCAATAAATATCAGTGAAGTGGCAAACATATCTAAGTAGAACAAACAGTGAGTTCTTGAATGAAACAGATTTGATTGTGTGGGTGAAAGACGGTGCTGTAGACTGTGTGTTTTGGAAATGTTCGGTATTTTTCTCGACACCCGCTTACCACTTTGCTACGGTCAAAGCCAACGTTAAATTATTGCCTCGCTTCACGTGGGAGCCTGTCTTTTTTTAAATGGACACAGTAACTAAATAGATGACTGAAAAATCGTATAACATAATATAATATACAAGCAACTACATAGCTCTTTTCAGGAGGTAAAAAATCTCCCATCAGTTGATCGAAGCACCGTCTATTGAAAATATCATCTTATGATCATCTTATGAATTGGGTTTTTGAATTCATTTCTTTAAAGGAGGTCGATCGTTCTTCCGTTCTTGAGTTGAGTATACTGTCGAAACTCTTTGTTCCTCAATGTCGAAGAATCTTTAAAGCATATACATTTGCCCCTTCTGTGAGACTTTGTTAAAAGCCTCGTCAAAACAAACGGTGTAAGACAAGCATCTCTCTAACTTCTTCTCCAACTGTTCGCTTAAGTATGGGGTTAATCCATAGTTGATTAGTTATGACATTTTATCTGCCCCAAGCAAAAAATCTTTAGCAATGTCATTATCAGAAAACATGAGCCGGAACATGTGGCCCTCGTCTCTTGTAGAGTTAATTGAACTCCTAATTGAGATTGACTTCATGCGCCACAGCAACTCAGCTTTGAAAACTGCTTCAGCAACGATAATTGTGTAAAACATTAAATGACTTACTCCCGGTTCGTCGGATGTTTATTGACAAGTACACATAAAATTACAACAAAGGACATGATGAGCAAGCTTCAAATCGCATCAAGTATAAAATAGCTCGGGTGGTTCTAGGCTAGGGTCAGACACAATTAATAACCAAGTTGAAGGAAATAAATAGCACAACTGACCTAAGGATGACAAGTTTTCCTTCGCATTTATACTAGATTGAGTCATGGTCAAATACTAGTAAAGAGGGGGCCGATAGAGGGTGATCAAATGTTGCTTGAATCCACCTTGTGTGCCAAAGAGGGGGGAGACTAGTTCGCTGGCCTTGTAGGATGAATGAGTTGGGGAAAAAGATCTCCAACGGCTTCTTTCTTATAATATTGACCTGCTGAGAAAGGCCATCCTTCTTAATTGGGATATTCAGCTGAACCTGAGTATTAGTGTTGGGTGTGGTTTTGGAAGTGACAGCTGAGGTTGCTGGTGTTGAGATAACACTTGAATCAGAAGCTGACGATTGATTCGAGTTACATTTCGCCAGATGCTTGGAATCTCCACCAATAATAATTGTCCACAGTGCATAATTGCTCTTTGTGTTGCATAACAATGATTTGATCGATGAAAAATATCTTGTGTTCCTGGAACTAAAGAAAAAGGGTGGAGATTATGGTAGTTTCTCAAAGCCATCAGAATATTTTTACCTCATTGTTGACACTGCAAAAAGATTTTAGTTTTCAGATATTAAAAGATTAAGTTTTTCAGACAGAAGTTTTAGACTGTTTGGTGATAGTCAGGGCTCGGATCTTCGTGCATTTACATATTTTTCTTAGAACTTCGAAACATATTCAATCTTAGTTTTCTTTGCGAATTAGACGATCGTAAGTGTTTTGGAACTTTTAAAAAACAGGTAAGTTCCAGCTAGTTCCGATCCGCTCCATATCCAGGAACTTGAACGGAACGGATCTACTGTCCTCATTTCAAGCAGTGGAGCGGAACGGAACGGATCGTGTCACTAAAACGTCAGTTCCAGTTGTAATGTTTGATTTGTGTGTGTGTTTTAAATAAAGAACAAGATCTTAAATTGTAAACGAGATTTGTATTGAAGGACTTACAAGGCAGGATACAGAAGACAGCACTGAACTTATCGGGGTTTGGGGTGAGTTTATATAAGGAGGGGTAGGTTAGGGTGTGGTCGAAGTTTCATCCCTGAGGGATAGAAACTTCGACGGGCTTCCAGGGTGGTGGTGCAATCATTGCACCATCACCCTGAATTAGGGTAAGGAATTCGGGGTTACAGGGAGAAACAGGTTTACGAAAACATCCTACGTGACTATTGTCACGTAGACCATTACACTCCTTCCCCTTTTCCAAAATGGGACCATATACCAAAAAAACAGGTCATAATAAAGCACTACAATAAAAGAAAAGACTACGTGCAAACATTTTTTTAATTTTTTTTTAAACTTTACTTTTTTTTTCCTTTGGTGCGTCCATGGCAGCGTCCCATTCCGCACCTATCCAATCTTGCTCCGCTTTTTTTATGCGGGCAAGCTCTTCTCGCATCCGGTTACTCCGGATGTAGCTTTCTACGTTGTACTCTTCGATGATCCTTTTCCTTGTGGCCGCCGCTACTTCCACAGGTATCGGAGGTAGTGGGGGAAGTTTCTGAAGCTGTAGCTCGATGTTCCACGGGCGTCCTATAAAAGGAGGGGTGGAGGGTCTTCTTTTTTCTTCTTCTTGTCTTTGTTTCAAATCGATCCAGTAGTTTTCCCAATACTCTTCTTCTTCGCTGTTTAACGAGCTAAGCTCGTCGTCGTCTTCTTCTTCTTCTTCGTCTTCTTTGCCTTCTTCTTCTGCTTCCTCTGCAACTTCTTTCACTTTTTCTTCTTTTTCGGCCTTCTTTTCTTCTTCTTTTCCTTTGGGTGTCGCTCCTTCTTCCTCGTAGTAGGCTCCGGATAAAATGTGGGATTTGCCACGTCCCAACCCATATTGTGGGGTGGAAGTGGTCACTTCGTCGCTCGTGGTGACACTGATCGTCACCACACAGACGTCTTTTTGTGATTGAGACATGTCTGTTTTTTCTTCTTGGTTTGATTGTTGGATGTGGAGTGTCGTGTCTTGGGGTTGATTGGTTTATATAGGGGTAGGATGAAGGTTAACATCAAGGTTATTAGGAAAATCTTGTAGTTACTAAGGGTATTCAAGTAAGGGTAAACAACTTTTAACTGCTGTAGGGAAGGGTGGGTTAAATGTACGAATAAGGGAAATTCCTTTTTCAGTGCTGATTTTTTATTTTTTTTTTTTTTATTTTTTTTTTTTAATGTGAATTTTAGTTACTAAGGGAATCTACACATTTAATATGGAGGGAATATTTGCTTACATCGTATTTGGATCGCAAGGGCAATGATCTTCCCAAACGAGTCCTTTACCTACGACGTAGCTACAATGTTTATGTGAGTGTGCGATTTCAACAGGAGGGACATTTGAAACTACTGGAGGGTTATGACTGGAGGGCATGATAGATGTTAGCATTGGGGAAACAAGTTCGATGGGGGCATCTTGTCTATTTCGTTGCAAACGTCTACGTTCTAAGAAGTCGTTAAATAGTTTTAAAAGTTTTGGAAGGGGATTAAACAAAATTAAAAGTCTAACTGTGATAAGAAATAACACAAAGCTAATTACTGAAATGACAATGATTTTTAAGTACTTGGTCCAACTAAACATTTCTCCAATTTTACTTTCTTGTTTCTTATTCATGACCAAGTCTGAGAGGGAGTTAGTATTTGTGTCTTGAATTCGACCAATTAAATCGTTTAAGACGTTTAATTGCTCGAGATCTGAAATAGTATGAGCGGGGTGGGCATGTGAAGCATAGTCGTAATCTTTTAAGGGTAGTTCTTCAAAATGAGATAATAAATTTAAATTTGGAGTGTGAATGTTTGGCTTTTGTTCAATCCAATCATTCCTTTCTGTGTTATGGACCCAATGATAAGTTTTTCCGTTCAAGTTTACTAAATTTGATTTCCAAAAACATTTTGAAAAAGGATGTAAAGACCATCCGTCTGTTCCAATTGTATAATTTTTACTATTAAAAATGGTAAATGGCTGGAAGCCACAACGAGTTTCTACTGCGGTGATGTTCAATCTTTGTTTCTTACATTCCTGTAGCAACAGAGATTGACCAAGACCTTGAATTCTTGAACAAACGGGTAACTGCAGTGTTGATGCTGCGAGTAGTCCATTTGTTTGAGACAATGTTATAGCCTGTATTCGTCTAATGGTTGATAGTTGGCAATACATTTGCCTAATTTCCTCAGCAAGTTTGTTTTCTTGATCAATCACGATTCCAGCTTTAAACTGTTCGTGTAACGGAGAAAGCAAACCTTTAACTAACTCTGGTAATTGGTTTAATAATGCACTAGAGTTATTTGCTTCTTCGTTTACTATAATCTTTTTAGTTGGTGTTTCTTTTGGGCGCTCTTGTTTAGCTTCACCTTCTGCCCTACTTTGTGTTGATTCTTGTCCCTTTAAACTTACAAGGTTAACTTTCGATTGGTCTAAACGGGTTTCGTCAATGGTCGATGCGCTCGGCGCATTAACTGGTTCTGTTCTCTCACTGGTCTCATCTACTACTTGTTGACCTTGATCGTTTGTTGACTTTAAAGTTACTTGTGATTCAGCTAATATTGCGGTTGAACGTACTGTGACTGGTTCTATTCTATCTACTTCATCAAAATTTTGAAGAGTTTCTTTTAATGGAGGAGACTCGTAATCTCCGTATTCGTAACCTAATTCTTCTTGTGCGGGATCATTACTTCTCGGGTTTACTACGTGACTCTCGTTATGAGTAGTCTTGTCTGAGCTGTTTTGTCGTTCTATGAGAGTGAAATTTTCTAATTTTATAACGTTTTCGGTTGTCGCCTGTGTTGTAGTAGTCGTAGGTTTTACAGTAGTCGTAGTAGTCGTTGGAATTGTGGTAGTCGTTGGGTTAGTAGTTTGACGGGTTGTTATTTGTGTTGTGGTTGATAGAGTGGTTGTAGTGGATTTTTGGGTTGAAGTAGTAGTTGAAGGTTTTGTTGTAGTAGTCGTTATGGGTCTGAATGTAGTTCTGGTACCGGTTGTTGTGGATTTTGGGTTTGTTGTGGTTGCAATTGTTGAGGGCATCGAGGTTGTTGTACTATGGGTAGTTGTTTTGGTCGTGACTGTGAGTGGAGTAGTTGATTTTGTTGTTGAAATTTGAGTACTAGTTGTTGTGGATTTAGTGGTTGTGATTGTGGGTTTACTAGTAGTGGTAGAACTTGTGCTAGTGGTTGGTTTGGAAGTAGTTGAAGTCGTTGTAATTTGTGTTATTTTAGGAGTCGTGGTACTTTGTGTAATTGTTGGTTTAGTGGTTGTGGAACTTTGTGTGGGTTTAGGGGTATTTGCCTTTGTAGTACTTTGTATGGTTGGCTTAACTATGGACGTAGGTGTTGGGGTAAAATCGGGTGCGTCGAATTCTGTGTCAGTGTGTGATTCAAATGCCATACGATTAAGGATTGTAGGCATTTTCGGCAAGGGCATGTTGAAAGTGATAAAAATATTACGCAGTTCACGGGCTCTATCGGCTGTTAAAAATGGTTTTGTCGTCGAATTGAGTAGCATCGGGTTATAAAACTCGAATTGCCATTTTTGTCGTCGTAACTTTTGGTCTTCGCCACAATCGCCTAAGTGGAGTAGTTTCGTCAATACGGTGTGTTGTAGGCATTTCCCAGAATAAAGTTCAATAAATTGTCCGGTTTGCATGTCTCTTCCGAAAAGAGAACTGTGCTCGTTGCATTTGCCCAAATTTGAATCGGTTTCGTTGACGGAAAGGCATTTATTAGTGCCAAATAATCTAATTGTAAAATCTGCTGAGTATTCGAAATTTTGTAAAGGTTCGTCATCGAAGCATGATTTTAAGAATATTCCATCTTTGTTGTCGGTACTCGTTACACAATGTTTGTTATGTTTGTTTCTTTTGTTAATAAGTTTTCCCCAGAAATAAACATTATCTATGTCCTGAATTGTCTCTGTATCTGCGCTTCTAAGTTCATTGGTTGTAAATTCTAAATCTTCTAAAGAGGGTAACGGATTATTTCTAAGAAATTCCGGGTTAATGTTTATATTTTCAATTTTCCAAGTTTGAATGTTTCGATTATTACTGGAACACGGGTTTAAGATGACTCTACGTTCTTTTAACATTGGGTCTTCGATTCTACTAAGGACTCTAGTGGAAGCTGTGAGACATAGATTACTATTGATTTCTACTATAAGATGTTCAGAACTATCGATTAACCATTTAGATTTACTATATTGGCATTGTAGTAAAATAACTGTTAGATCGGGCTGAGCTGTAAAGCATAGGTCTGAATTGGTTTTTCTAATTGTTCTATTTGTTAAGTACTCGAATGATTGAATATTGGGGTCTTGTAATTTCCCATTTGAACTTTGGAATGATGGTGTAAAAACTCTAGTGGTTATATATAGTTCAGTGCCAGGTAATGTCGCTGATAGAAAATAATCATCTGGGTCTACTGGTTTAATCGACCCCCATGCGTAAATGTTATCGTACCGTTTTCTGTTTTCCTTTAAAGCTAATTCATTTAACGCTTGATCATAAGTCTGGATATTTCTACGTCGTCTAAAGTGATTAAAAAGGGGCATTCCTAAAGCTATATAAGTGTTTGGAACTCCTATTACTTTGTATGTATTATTTATAGTATTACATATGGATCCAATTTGAGTTTCGAATAAAATTTCTAATTGCCTATCTTTGTCTACTAAGCGCCCATATTTTTGGCCATCTACTTTTGTTTTTGATAGTTTACCATTACCAGCTATGATTGTTTCAGTACCACAGTTTAATTCTGGGCCTGTTTTAGGCTTATGCCAAACTATTGTGTTATGATTAAATACAAATTTTTCATCTCCTACGCTAACATTGTGGTATCCAAATGGTGAAATTATAGGACCATTGGGAGTTTCCTGACGCAAAGTTATCTCGTGAGCTAAACAGTTTACTACGGAGTATTCACGAATTGTATTCCAACTTCCTTCTCCTTTCGGTTCTTGTACAAAGCTATAGGTCTTATCGTTTTTCAGAATTCGATTGCCTGCGCAAGTCAGACTGTTGACCATATCCCAACATTCTGACTGGCTAACTTCTCTCGTGGTGTGAAAGTGTTCTGTATCATAAGAGCCTATCCAGAAAGAACCTGTTATACGCTTCGTAAGTACCCATTCGGAACAGGAAAGTCCTGTCCAAGCTAAATTTGTTGTAAGTTTTGTCATTATTTTATATTTCGCGGGTTTTTTAGCTTGCATTGGGTAATCTTCATGTGGTTGTGAACAATATTTCGGGTCGGTTAAATCTAAAAGTCCTCTAGTACTAGGTTTACTACAATCGCACGCGGTCATGTAGATAGATTCCACGGTTAGTGAGAATAAGATTATGAGTAGACTTACATATAGGGTTGGGCTCGCCATCTGTATAAAACAGAAATATTTTTAGAATCGTCTTGTTGGACGAGTTGATTGTCGTAGATTGTATCTCGTTGTAGTCGGTGGTGTAGGACTTCGAGGTCGATATGACCTGAAGTTGACAGTAGGTCGTCTGATTGGTCTAGGTATAGCTGTTGGATTCAGGTATTTATTCTCGTGCATTTCATTTTGTCTCCATTGATGATCGTTAACAACGACACTGAAGCCATAGGGTAATTGGCTTCGTATTGTCCTTATTTCATCCATTAATCTGTAGTCTTGAGGTATGCTTGACCTCGTGTTGTACGTATGTGGTATAGCGCTACGGGCATCATTGTATGCTTGTACCGGTTGTCTGTATCGCCTGACGGGCTGTCTGGGTTGTATTTCCCGTCTGTTATTTTCTTGATTTATTTCTCTTTCTCTCTCGGTCTCATTCCTTCTTTTAACTCTCTCGTGACTTTGTCGCGTTGTAGCCGTAGGGTATGGTAATGAATGACCTTGGCGCTCCACTGTCTTTGGTGGGCGTCCTCTTCGTTTTGGTTGTTGTTGCTTTTCATTAGTTGCTTGCTGTCCCATTGATCGCTCTGCTTCTAATGGTTTTTGTGGAGCAGGGGCAGTATTTTTCCTCGGGCGACCTCTGCGCTTTTTCTCAATTGGGACTGTTTCTACTTTATTTTCTACTTCTTGCGATTGCTCGTCTTTCGCTGGATTATTAGAGTTATCGGTCGTAATGAACTTTTTAAGTCTATTTACATGAACTACAAAACGACTTTTCCTTCTAGATTCTGTTGTCTCTATCTCATAATTTAATGGAGAAAATTGTTTTATTATTACATAAGGGCCTATCCAACGATTTTGAAATTTTCCTGTCGTTGGTGGAGATTTTAATAGTACGATATCTCCTACCTTGTAAGATTGAATTTTACTACGGGTATCATAATGTTCTTTTTGCTTTGTTTGTGCCTTTAATAAATTATTTCGAGCGAATTCTAAAGCTTTTTGCCATTGCTGTTTGTATACTTCGTTATGATTCTCTGTCATTTGATAACGTCTACTAATTATATATTCGTTAGGCAATATAGGTTCTCTACCATAGAAAAGATAAAATGGCGTTTGTTTAAGAGTTGCTTGTTCAGTTGAGTTATAAGCTAATGTTACAAAAGGTAGATATTTGTCCCATGTTTCTGGTTCTTCATTGACATAGCAAGCAAGCATGTCACAGAGTGTTCTATTAAATCTTTCTACTAGTCCGTCTGTTTGTGGATGATAACTAGTTGTTTTTATTTGCTTAATCTTAAATAATTCACATATATTTTTAACTAAAATTGATAAGAAATTCGTTCCTTGATCGGTTAAAACATTTTCTGGTGCGCCGTATTTTGATATAACTTCATTTACAAAGTGTGCTGCCACAGTCGGTGCTTTCTGATTCACCATTGGTATAGTAATAGCAAATCTAGAGGCATAGTCCGACAATACGAGAATGTACTTATTACCATTTCTACTTTCTTGAACTGGTCCTACTATATCCATAGCAATCCGTTCCCAAACTCGTTCGGCGGGTTGCAATGGTTGTAGCGGAGCCTTACTTTCCCCGGTTGCTTTCCGTTTTGCGCATGTCACACAATTGTTGACATGATCGACAACGGTCTGCTTCCATTGGGGCCAATAGTAACGTTTTTTAATTCTGGCTACAGTTTTAGCTATTCCCAAATGTCCTGCTAGCATGTGATCATGATTCAATTCTAAAATTTCTTTAACTCTATTCTTGGGTATAACTAAACGTGTTTCTTTATAAACTAATTCTCCTGTTTCTAAAACTTGATAATTTCCTGGACTGGTTTCTGGGTTCTCTTTTAAACTTTTTATTATTTTCGTACAATATTCGTCATTTCCTTGGTCAACTATCCAATTTCCTTCTGTCCCTTCAAGAGCAGTTACCAAAACAGGAGGTACTGGTATGCGACTAAGACAATCAGCGTTTTGATTCGTCTTGCCGGCACGGTATCCTATTTCAATATTATGCTCTTGAATTTTGAGCGCCCATCTGGCAAGTCTGCCAGCTGGTTCCACCTTGCTCATTAACCATTCTAAAGGCTTATGATCAGTGAACACGGTAAATTTACGCCCATATAGATAAGGTTTGAATACTTCTATCGCGTGTATTATTGCGTATGCTTCTTTCTCAGTTGTTGACCATTTCGCCTGTCTGTCGTCTAAATGTTTCGACGTATAGGCTATGACGACCTCCTGGTCGCCGGATCCTACTTGATCCCCTGACTGAGGTGGACTTTGTATCTGGGCTAACACTGCTCCTATCCCGTATCCTGAAGCGTCCGTATGGATGATAAATTCGCGCGTAAAGTCCGGATACCTCAGAATAGGCGTGGACGTGAGACAGTGTTTGATACAATTAAAGGCGTCCCTTTGTGAGTCCCCCCATTCCCAAGCTACATTTTTTCTCGTTAGCATCGTTAAGGGATGAGCTTTGTCAGCAAAAGCTCTTATAAACTTTCGGTAATAGCTAGCTAAGCCTAAGAAGGAACTTAACTCCTTCGAATTACGGGGTTCAGGATAGTCGATAATGGCTTTGACCTTTTTCTCGTTTGGCGCAACACCTTCGGTTGATACTACATGTCCTAAATAATCTATTTTATCTTTAAAGAATTCACATTTTTTCAGTTTCAGTTTTAATCCATTTATGGCTAGCAGTCGAAATACGGTCGCGAGATGCTTGATATGATCATCTATCGATTTGCTAAATACGATAATGTCGTCCAAGTAAACTAAGGTTGATTGGTAAAGGACAGGTTTTAAAATTTTGTTCATCAATCTTTGAAAAGTGCCTGGAGCATTTGTCAATCCGAACGGCATTCGGTTAAACTCGTACTGTCCGTATTCACAAATGAAGGCTGTTTTATGCTTATCTTCTTCCTCAATTTCAATTTGCCAATATCCACTAAATAAATCCAAAGTACTAAAGAATTTTGCTCCATGTAATGCGTCAATCGTGTCATCAATGCGTGGAAGTGGGTATCTGTCCTTAACCGTTGCCTTGTTTAACTGACGATAATCGATACAAAATCTCATCTCCCCGTTCTTTTTTGGTACCATTACTACGGGAGCTGCGTATGGGCTCGTACTTTCTCTAATAATATGATGAGCCTCCATTTCGTCTATATGGCTTCTTACTACTATTTTTAAACTTTCAGGCGTTCTACGCAATGGTAAATTAATTGGTTTCGAGTTCTCTGTTGTAATCTTATGTTTAATGGCACATGCCATACCTAATTCGGACATTTTCTCTGCAAAAAGATTGCTATTGTCGAATAAAAGTTGTCTAACTGCTTGCAAATGTTCTTTCGGGACGTGTGGTAGATTAAACTTTTCCTCTGGTTCAATACGGATATTATATAAAGGTTGAACAGGCAATTTTAAGCTTTTAGTTTGCTCGTTATACTGATAATCAAGGCTTCTTTTTTTGGTATTAATTACTATATCAAGATTATGTAGAAAATCTATTCCCAAGATACATCCTTCGTCTAAATGTTCTAATATGTAAAAAGTATGTTTGTAATCATGTTGGTTCGATAATTTTACTTCTATTTCGTATATCCCTTTAACCTTGATTACATCCCCTGATACCGTTTTAAATACAGGTTTAGTATTTCTGTTTTTGTCTACCAGTTTTTCGAAAGGTAGTTTTTTAAGTAAGCTTAAACTTATGAAACTAGCTGCGGCACCTGTATCTACTAATGCTTGTGCCTTAACATTATAAAAAGTGATAGGTATACGAATAAGTTGTGGAAAAGATTCAAGATTTATATGGTTAATGTTAATTTTTCGCTTTATTACCGGACCTAGTGCGCTGATGGCGCTGGCTGATCTTTTCTTGGAGCGTAACATTCTCTTTCTATGTGTCCTCTTTTACCGCAGTTATAACAGTCTTTATCTCTATTATAGTTAACTCGGTATGTATTGGGACGTTCTTGACCGTTACGTGGTCCTGAGTTATTATTCGGGTAATTGTTTTGTCTGGGCCTATTGTTTCGGTAACCTGCGTTCGATTGTTGTTGTGCGTTGTACGGGTGATGGCTATACGTTTGTGCCGGAGGAGGACCGTAATAGGCAGGGGCTTGTGTTTGCTGTGGGTGTTGTTGGTTAGGATATTGAACAGGATGTTGAATATAAAACTGGTTATTCCAAGGAGGTGGGTAGGGATAAGACGCTTGATTCGAACGGTAGTGTGAGTTTGGACGGTTCTCACCGCGCGGGTTATTGTATCTCCCTGACCTTGATTGTCGCTCCCTATCTGGGTTTTGTGAGTTTATATTCGAATGGCCAGTACCTTGAGGCTGCGAGAAGCTGTTGCCTCGATTTCGTGTTTGACCGTCGTTAAATCGGACCTGGCTGTTTGGTCGACTTGGCCTTCGATTCCCGGATTTGTTGGAAAAGTTGTTAACTACGCCCACAGTTGTTTCGGGTTCTTTTTCCTGTAGATCAGGAGTAGTTTTATTCGTAGTCATCAGAATTTTAACTTGTTGTCGCAAGAGTTCAATTTCGGTCTCTTTATGTGCTAGTTCTTTTGTCAAGTCGTGTTTTGTGGTTACTGCAGCTACTACGGATTTATTTGTCTTTTCTTCATGGATTTCCTTATTGATAACTATACTTTCGGCAGTAAGTGCGATATCGCAAACTTCGTCGTATCCTGGGTCTTTGGTCATACGAGGCCATAACTCTTCTTTTATTTTTGGCAATAACCCATTTAACAAGATATTTCGCTTCTTTTCATCCCTCATTTTCTTTACACTTTTGCTAAGATCTATTGTTTCGTCCGAGGGGTTATCTGACAAGCTCGCTAATTTTCCGTATACGTCATCGAACATACTGTTGATTCCGGAAATGAAAGACTTTGTTCGCTGCCCTGGTAATTGAGCTAAATTATGAAGGGTGTTCTTTAGTTTATCGATATCGGATTCATTCTGGAATCTTTCTATAATGCTCTTTTTCCATGTTTCATAATCGTTTCCATCAAAGTCTCTAATAAATTCCTCCAACCATTCAGCAGCTTCTCCTCTCAACCGTTGGGAGAAGTATCTGATTTTTCTTCCTCATCCCACTTATTTAAAATTGCTAAAGTCTCGGCTTCTCGTAACCAACTTGTTACTAAGGGGTCTGTTTCCTTTCCACTAAATATGGGTATAGCCTGTTTGTCTTCTTTCGTAAAAAGTTGACCTAGTCCTTTAACAATCGGTTGAATGGAAATGTTTCCGCCCTGTTCTTCTCCGTCATCGCTATGAGTTGACATTTCGTTACGGTACTGGTCTAATTCGGCTTCTAAGTCGTTTGCCCTACGGGTCTGTATCTGTAACTGGTTGTTTAAACTTTCTACCGCGTCTTCTAAAACTCTGATCTTTTCTTCGTCGGTACCTGTTAATTCTCCTGACAAGGTTTTATTATATAGATCAAATGAATCAAAATTTTCTGTTGGATTGGAAGCGTTAGCTAGTTGTAGTTTCGCTAATTGATCTTTAAGGTTTTCTATATTATCTTGGTATACTTTTTCGAGTTCTGCCTGTTTACCTAAATCTAATCGGGCGGTTTCTAATTCTTTACGAGTGTTTTGATACCGGTTCTTATAATCGAGTTTGGAAACGTGGGCCCTATCTATTTCGTTTTCAAGAGTTCTTGTTTCTTTCTGTAATGTTTTAACGTTTTCTTGCTCTGTAGACAGGGATTCTTTTAAGGTTTTAACTTCTTCCGCTAATTCTTTGTTAGTTTCGGTTTCTTTAGTTAACTGGTTTTCAAGTTGGGCCTTTAAGTTTTTGAGATCAGCGTAATCGTCGTGAGCCTGTTTTAGTTCGTTTTCTTTCTCTGTCTTCTGCTCTTCTAACTCGGTTATTTGGGAACTATATTTATTTAGGGTATCTTTTAGTAGTCCTACTTCAGCTTTAGCTTTGTCACAATTATTTTCACTGTCGCTTACTAAAGAATCGATATGCGCGTTCGCTGATGAGAGCGAGTTAGTGATATATTCAAGTTGCCTTTTTAAGGTATCTTTTTCGGTTTCGCTTTCTTTGAGAAGTGTGACAAGATTTTCGATATCTAGTTGCTTAGTTAGCCACTCTTTTCTTTCCTCACTTAATCTTTCTTCAACACGTTTTTCAACAAGCGCTTCTACTTTGGCTAATTCCTCGTTTAGTTGCGATACAGTTTCACTATGCTTTGCCTCCCGTACCAAAACTTCTCGGTGAAAAATAATTAATACTTTTGATGAAAATTCTGAATTTTTACTGTGCAAGATATCTAATTCCGCCAACAAGTTGTCAAATAGTTTAAATTTTCCTTTCAGTTCAATGAGATTTTCTCGTAAAACTTTTTTACTGGTGGCGATATGTTCATGTGTGATTAGGTTTTTTCCATAAGTAGGTACACCGAGATATTGTTTATAGAGGGTAAATACGTACGCAATTAAAGTATTGACTGTTTTGTTATATGCAAAAGAACGCAACGAATGGAGTTGACTTCTAGTACTAACGTCTAATTCTTGATTACGGTTCTTAGCTTCGAGTTCAATAGATGCTTCTAAAGCGGATAAAAAATCGTCTCTTACTTTCTTTTCTTCCTTGTTCAGTCGTTTTTCAAAGTTACTTTCGTAAATGGTATGATCAGTAAGTTCGTGTAATTCGAGGGACGGGTATAGTCGAGTGAGTGCTGTCACATTTGTCCCTGACGGTTTATCTGTCATTGAGTAGTAAAATTTTTCCTACCTTGAAATGCGTAGTGAAGATTGGTTCTTGAAGCACTTTTATATGCGCAAGTTTAAGTTTCTCTTACTTGAAGTTTACAAAATACAATCTTTTCTAAGTCTTTAATAAAACACACCAAACATTACTTGAAAAATTAAAGCCACTCCTGGTTGGCTCGCCAAATGTAATGTTTGATTTGTGTGTGTGTTTTAAATAAAGAACAAGATCTTAAATTGTAAACGAGATTTGTATTGAAGGACTTACAAGGCAGGATACAGAAGACAGCACTGAACTTATCGGGGTTTGGGGTGAGTTTATATAAGGAGGGGTAGGTTAGGGTGTGGTCGAAGTTTCATCCCTGAGGGATAGAAACTTCGACGGGCTTCCAGGGTGGTGGTGCAATCATTGCACCATCACCCTGAATTAGGGTAAGGAATTCGGGGTTACAGGGAGAAACAGGTTTACGAAAACATCCTACGTGACTATTGTCACGTAGACCATTACACAGTACTTAAAAGTTTCAGTTCCGGAAATTTGATATTCCCTTCGATAGATCATCTAATTGTGGGAATTCTGCAACCGATGCTGTTGATATTATAAAAATGAATGTGGTGCAAGACGAAATCGTGTATGAGTTGTTAGAAAGCCCGATGAATTTTTGTTATTGGAAGATGAATGGAGGAAAATACTTCATTGCTTGAAGATTTTTTTTTTTTGTTCAACGGAAAAAAGAACAAGTAAAAAATGGAGAACAAAAAATGATTTGAAATTAGTTTTCAACTCGTTATCGAATTCCACAGCAATTCGGGATCTAACTCAAAAGTTGTGCTCAGGGATCAACCTTGAACCCTTCATAGAAGATTACTCTGAATTCTCAAATGAATAAGCATTAGCCATGTTATTCGTAGTTCTTTAAAGAGACGAGAATTCGGAATTGCATTCAATCAAGGCATGCATTATCCACCGTGCAATTTGCACACATAGATAGACATAGAAATATGAATGTATCTTATTCCATAATTAGACCGATGGGCGGTATTTTAATATTGCAAGGTGAATGTCTTCGATTCGATGGTCAATAGCAATTAACGATTAATCTTTTTTTTCTTTTTCGTTTCCAACATGGACATCCGCTGCATCCTTGTCATTTTCCTGATGAGAAATGATTCTCCGAACGTTTTTTATTGCATTGGCCAGCACGTAAATTCCAAGAAGAACACTTTCCCACGATTTTCAAGGACATTTAAAATATTAATGCTATTTCAAACACAGTAAATAAAAAATCATAACACATCATTATTGCACTGTTGTCACCGCCACCAACACTGATAAAATTGACTAAGTGCCCAATCCCTGACCTCAAATCTCTTCCTCTCGGCTTCCACTGAACACGCGTGCACAGTTGATTAGTCATTATTTCATGAACTGACGTATACCAACAATAACATCGTTAACTCGTGTGCTTCTAATATGTTGTCATGAGTTTTTTGTAGCGTATTTAAGCGAAATAATAGGCCAGTGATCGTTTCCACTTCAGTGCAGCGTTCTAAATGTAGTGGTAATGCTTCACGGCAAAGAAAAATATTATTTTGGCGCTACCAGATTGGTGCCAACAGCCATTTTCATTGGGCTTGAACAAAGTATTCTCTGTTCATCTTCTTCTTCGTTGGACAAATGAGTGTCATCTTTTATTGTTTTGTTAACCAAGTATCAGAATAAAGAGTCCCCCGCAGTCAAGCCCAAAGAAATGGCATCTGCTGGCTTCTCTCTGGTGTGTGGAAACGCGCTCTATTCTTCTCAAAATTCCACCACGTGCTCTGAATACCACCTTTTGTAAAGTACTATTGTTTGAAATGAGTACTTGGTCAAAGAAGAATGATTATTTAAAATTTGGTTTTTAATTTTTTAAAAATTATAGTTATGGAAGTCGACTATTATTTTCGTATTTCGCCAACTTCAACGTTATTCGTAAGTTTACTGCCTTTGCACATTGCTATTTACATTCAAATAGTTAAGGTTTACAAGTAACAAATGCCATGTGAGTAGCACGTCCGACTGTAAACTTCAAGAACTTCAGAGCCTCGGGTTCGATCCCAGGGACAGATTACATTTTTACACTTCAACAAATTGCTGGCAGGGCTGGATATCCATAGGATAAATCTGGTGCGGACATATGCGTATCTCAGAGATATCCTATGGGTAACAAATTGGAAATCCTCTTCTAATTTTGGAATATTCCAGGAATATCCAAGGGATGTACAGTACCCACCGCGAAAGAATGGAAAAACCCCCTTTTTCGCTGGTTTTAACATGGGAGCAAATGGGGGAGCAAAATCGTGCCCCCGGGCAAGTAGGGTGTGCAATGTCGATGAAAAACATTCAGCGAACTCATTACGATGAGTTTTAACTGCTGAATTTTTTTCGATTCTGAATTGTTTGAGGTCTATCACCAGGGAGTGGGTTCACCAGTCCAAACTTAGGACTTGCAAAAAAGGGGGAGCAGCCATTTAATCCCGTGTAAATGGGGACGAAAAGTACCCAGCCGTAGAAAATTCATAAAAAATTGGAGAAAGCTATTTCAGTTTTGTAAGTTTGACAAGATTTGAGAAACAAACTAAGTTACATGATAATGCCAGAAGCGAAGTAATACGATTTTTTTTTCTTGCAGAAAAAAAATTTTAACTACCAGAATGACGTTTTTGCTACGACGTCATTTTTTTCCTCTCGCAATTCAGCAGTTAAAACTCATCGTAATGAGTTCGCTGAATTTTTTTCATCGACATTGCACACCCTACTTCCCGGGGGCACGACTTTGCTCCCCCATTTGCTCCCATGTTAAAACCGGGAAAAAAGGGGGTTTTTCCATTCTTTCGCGGTGGGTACTGTACCTGTGCTGCCTGGGCTCGAAACATCGAACACTCCACTGTGCAAGGTATCACCTTTTTCGTCTTAATTTCGTATTTCGTGTGTTTCTTTTGGAAATTTTTGTGACACTAAGTCTTTGTATTTACCCATAGGAATTTTGGATATCATTTAATTTTGGATTTCCTTTTATTCATCGTTTATACTATAGCGCACTCGCGGTACTTTTGTTAAACATGTGGCATAGTCTAGATTCTCTAGATTACATTTTTGTTAGAACTTTTCAGGATTAAGTGGGAGTGCCGTTGCCATCACATTGGAAGTTGCTTAGGGATCACACTGTGATCCATAAGCATCCTGCTGCGACCAGTTGCAATTGTTGTACAGTGATCACACTGTGATCCATAAGGAAATTAGTGAACTTAGTTTGTGTTGTCGCAAGGTGTTCATACCGTGATCCATAAGCAACTTTTTGCGACTCGTTGCTAGGTGATCATACCGTGATCCATAAGCAAGTTTTTGCGACTCGTTGCTAGGTGATCATACCGTGATCCATAAGCAACTTCTTGCGACTCGTTGCTAGGTGATCATACCGTGATCCATAAGCAACTTTTTGCGACTCGTTGCTAGGTGATCATACCGTGATCCATAAGCAAATCTGAGCGATCAGCAAACAGTGTTTAACAATAGTTTAAAATACCTCCAAAGGAAACACCAAGAGAGAAAAAAGATAGATTGGCCAAGCAAAAGGCTGAGAAACGGGCTAGTGAAACAGAAGAACAAACTTTGGTACGACGTTCAGCTGACGCAACTCGAAAGAGAAAATCTCGTGAAGAAGAATCTGCGGCAGAAAAACCTCAACGTCGGGACCAAGAAGCTCAAAGAATTGGTGGCCGGCGTGCTGTTGAAACCGATGAACAACACCACCAACAAGGCCAATAGCAAGATGCCCAAAGAATTGCTGCTCGCCGCGCTACTGAAACCGATGAACAACACCATTAACGTCTACACCAGGAAAATGAAAGAGATGCTGCCCGTCGTGCCGCAGAAACAGAAGTCCTCAACCAACAACGCTTGAAGAGCGACGCTACTACCCACAGAAATCTTCGTAGGAGTCGGCAACTCAGTAAGCAAAACTATCTTGCCGAATTTGATGCAACAGCAAATGGCTTGCTCCATGAACAGGAATTTGTTTTGAAACAAATGAAATCGTTTCACAATGAAGTTTACAAATTAAATGCCAATCACTGTATCCACTGCAAAGAACTCTGGCCAAGTAAAGACGTAACACAACCTAATTTTTGTTGTACCCGATGCAGAAAAGACGGCAGTTTTCATCAATCTGGTGCGGGAAACGACATGATGAGAGACCTTTCATCAGTTCCACCACATATCCTGTTGCATTTGAAGAAATTGCGACCCATAGAAGAAATGCTACTGGCTCCTGTTCTATCCATTATGTCTGTTTATCGACTTGCCAGTGGTGGAAATGTTACTCGTGGATTCGTCGCAAATTTTGAGCAAGATGCAGAAACGTTCATTAAACAAATACCATGATTAGTATCTGAGCTTCCGTGTATTATTGTACGAAGAAGAGGAGAGGCAAATACATCAAAAGATTTCAAAATTCGTCGTAAGAGTGTTGAAGAAGTTGGAAAATTCCTTATCGAGCATCATCCTGGTTTTAATGAGATCACTTTTAGTCAGCCAAATTGTAATCTTCTTCCTGAAAATGGCATTCTAACTGGCGTAACAGAGTTTGAAGTTAATGAAGACGTTGACCTGGGTCAAACCGACGAAGGACCAATCGTTCGTGACAATTTGGAAGCTGATGATACAAGTGCTGATGAAATTCAACCCGATCAAGCTTTCGTCATACATGACGATATTCGGCCACCTCAAAGAACTGAAATATTACATGCCTTAGATCCCATAACTTATTGGCCAAAAGTTTCACCAGATCCAATAAACGAATTTGAGTTCACAACTGGTCTAGCATCCCTCGTTTTTATTAAACACTCATTTCCATTGGGACAAGCTGATACCACAAAAAAAAGTTCGAGAAAAAGATGTAACAGAACTTGCTGCAGCTCATCATCTACTAAAATACGCCGAAGTAGACTATTTACTCACTAACGAAGATGATGAAAATCCTATTCTATTACTACCCCTTCGCTGAACATGATCGTTTTAGTTTTTGGATGGCTGACCGCATTAGGCGACATCGTGCCCTGTCTCAGTGTCAGGTGTTTTTAAGAAGCATCCAGAGGAGGCAGCTCTGACGATGGAAGAATTGAAAACGATGGCACAAAGTGGGAATATTGATGCCATTATTAGAAAATTGTTACGTACACTGCAAACATAACAGGAACTAATGCGTACTGGGCAAAAAGAAGAAGAGAGCTGGAAGCAATCATGCAGCAGAAAGGTCTTGGGACAGCCTTTTTCACCTTCAGCTTTGCCGATGATCATTGGCCCGACCTCCATCGTCTCATACCAAAGGGATTACTAGAGCCAAAACATCAATATCGCAACGCCTCTGCCAACCCTCATCTTGCTGACTGGTAATTCTCCGAAAAACTCAACATTTTCATCAAGCACTTTTTTGTTGGGTTGCTGGAGCATGAATGGATATGGCATCGCTATGAATGGCAGTCGCGAACTGCCATTCATGCTCACGGTGTTGTGAAGCTGAAAAATGACCCTGGTATTGCCAATTTGGTAACCAAGACTTATGCTGGCAGAATTATGGCTGACAACCTTGAAAATGATGAATACTTTGCCTGGAAATCCCATGAGGAATTAAACAGATGTCGACAAATAGTAACCGACGGTGTCAGTGCAGAATTACGGGTACTAAGCTACGTTGACACGCTGCTAACTGCAGTCAACACTAGAGACGAACCCGTGAATCCAATCAACGCCGCTGTTCCAGATCCTCATCCTTGTTTGAAGGACATTATTTCTTCCTTAAATAACGAAAATGAAATGTCAGCCGATTATGAGGAACTAGCAAATTGTGTTCAACGCCACGTTTGTCGACCCAAGGGCTACTGCAAGTCCCGGAGAGGAGGCACTTTAATTGTGCGTTTGACAATGCAGAGAGTTCAAAAATTTTTTTCGAAAAGATTGTGAAACTGGGTCTGTTCGCGCAAAGATTGTTCACAAAAGAAATGACAAATACCACACGTTCACAACCGGCCCCACCATGCTGCAACATTGGCGGGCAAATGTTGATCTTCAAATCATCCTTGATCAAGCCAAGGCTCTTCTGCCATGTTTTCATGGCGACCAGCGCTGCCAGGTCATATTCAAAAACTCCCACTTCTGTTCCTTACGTCCAGGAAAAAATGGCCGTAACATCCCCTCTATCGCCCTTACAAATTTGCAAATAATGTTTGACTCCGCAGTTGACTGGGGTTCGAATGTAAAACTCTCGTTCAACACATCTAAGTCCGCATTTATGATTTTCTCTAAGAGAAACAAGTTGACCCGTCTTGATCTAAATCTATCCCTAAATGGTTGTGTTATCTCTCCGGTGGAAAAATATTTTCGTATCTAGGCCTTGTTTTTTATAAAAATCTTTCGTGGCGCCCGCATATCGCTCAAAAATGTCTTTCCTCCAAGCGCCTGCTATTTCTTCTGAATAAATGTTTTCGGCTTACCTGGGGCCTGTCTAAAGAAAAACTTTTGCTGGTCTATAAGACTGTCTTTATTCCTCCAAATATAAATGGAGCTCGAAAATGCTGCGGCAAGCTCAGCGCCCGTTCATTCGGGCCATATCAAGAGCTTTTAAATCCACTTCGTCCCTCGCTATGCTTATTCTTGCTCAAACCCTTCCTCTTGACCTCGAGGTTAAGAAATTGGTTGCCAGAAGTGTTTTCTTAAAAAACGTTGAGTTACCACAGTCGTCTCTATCTACACTCGATTACCTACCCAACAAAATCCCAGTTTACTCACCGGATTTCAACACGACGAGAGGGAATCACATTCGCTCCCATATAACCAAAGCACTTGTCAGCAACTGGGAAGCGGAATGGAGAAGCGCGAAAGGAGGTCGCAGAACGCGTGCGTTTTTCCCTTCTGTGGAATCTGCCTCCTGCATCAGGAATCTGAATCCGTCTCCGGTCGTCACCCAAATACTAACAAGTCAATGTTTTTTAAATGATCATTTATTTAAAATTGGGGTCGTCCCGTCCTACCTCTTCAAATGCGGAGTGGAAGCGGAGACGGTCGAGCATTTTATTTTCAGTGCAATAGGTGATGCTGCTCGAAAAACCGAAATTTTTATGAGACCATATTATTGTAAAGCTCAACCGGGTGATCATTTTTGTTGCCAGGGCCAAGATCATCAAACGTGATCTAGCGGGAGTAAAACCCGTTTTTCTCCCAGTGGCTAACGCTTTAGCCATACCCTGATACCCGTCGTCCTCTCGAGCGCTTATGGAGAAATGGCAAATATTTGCGCTCCAGAGTGTGAATATTCTTTATGCCGTTTTGACTTCCTTTTTATTGTAGAAAAAAATTGCTATTTTTTGACACCTAATGTAAATCTAATTGAATTTTCCTTATAACTCTAAATATTAAAAAAAAACGTGATCCGCTTTCCCCCTTTATGCATCGCCTTCCGCAGTTTCCAGCATATTTCGCTTGGGGGGCTTCGCACCATTCGCTAGTCAGGCCTCTCCCATCCGAAAGCATGGAAAGGAAACGATAGTGCCGTCGGGGTTTCAAAAGACTGCAGAAGGAACAGACAACTGTTGTGTATCACATGATTGCGTCAAATATTCGTCGGCTGTTGTTATTATCGTGTCAAATACCGCCAACGTCTCGACTCATCACGTTCCGCTTGTTACTTTTGACTTGCTTTTTGTTTTATATAGTCTAGTTTGAAATGCCAATGAAAAACAATTTTTCGGCGTCGAAGACTTACAAGTACTGCATTGTGCCTAACTGTCCCAGTACCACCACCAAAACGCCAAACAAGATGCTTTTTTACTTCCCAAAGACTAAAATTTGAGGAATAAATGGCAAGATGCAATGAAACGTGCTGAGCGAATTTTTTAAAAAGCACAAAGTACTGCTGCGAAGACCACTTTGATGTGAGGAATCTATTTTGTTCATCCACCGCTTTCTGTCAAATAACTATAATGTTTTGTGTTTAGATGAAAACAGATGCAGATAACTATTTATTGTGGGAACATTCAAACCACACCACCCGACTAGTTTTGAAGAAGTCAGCAATTCCACACAAATTTTCCTGCCAAGAGACTCGATTAAGTAAAATTAGTAAACGGGCTACATCAAATAGTAACAAGTCTGTTCGTGATATTGTTGATCATTCGAGTTGTGAAAGTAGGCTAAGCTAACTCCAATATAACAATCAGAGCTTTATTTTAATATATCGTTTGTTTTTTTAAGATCAACCATGGATGAGTGAAGCAGATCACGAGACATTTTTCCTCAGTGTACCCAGGTAAAAATCTTGGCTGTCGTTTCTATAGAATACACAATAGGAAAATCTCTAGTGTAATACTACAGTATTTTGGACCTCTATAGAGTACTCTATTGAGTTCCCTATTGAGTTCTCTATTGAGTAATTTCTATAGTGAGGTCTATTGAATAACGACGTATTTTACATCTAAAATTTAAATAAAAAATTAATAAACATTTCTAATCAACAAAACGTTAGACAAGATTCCCTTCGGTAATACCTTCGGGTTAAAATTATTTTCGGAAAACTATGCAATATATGTAGGTCTATGATTAGGTTATGCCTATGCTTATGCCTATACTTATGCGGAAATGAAACCTAAGGAAAGTTATGTATACCTAAAATATGCCCCCGTGTACCGAGATCGAGTACCACACACCATATTTTATTGTATTCAAACTTGAGATTATTTTCTACTCTGTCAACTGCTGTGGTCAAGTGGTTAGAACGTTGCGCTTGAGTTCATATGTGTGAAAGCAGGTCAGACGTTCAATCCTGCGAAATAACATTTTCCCGAAAAATATTTAGAAAAAATGCCTTTCATGCAAATCAAAATTGAAACCAGGTGGTTATAAATGCCACAAAACATCTAACATAAATCGGATAATGATATGGATTAGAGACAAACGGTAGCAAATTATAATTCGCCAAGACGGTAGCATCTCCTACACTTTATGTTTTATAAGAGTAATCAGAATATGTAGTAGGCTACATTTAACAAATTACCGACGAAGTTCTTGACTCCACAATATCGTTTACCAATTGAGTGATGTATGCATCGGTTGAAGCATGAATCGTATATTTTATTCTATTTTTTAAATCCTTGACGCATGAAACATACGGTTTCTCACGACACATTAAACGTATATTACTATAACGTACTCGAAAATTTTTTTAAAGGTTATCACCGAAATCGGTTAACGTACAGTCTTGCACGCCATCTAACATCCCGGCGGAAAACAAAATTTCTCGCATAAACGTTAGGAAAGCTAAATCACAATCGGTTAGGTCGGTTAAAATCGGTTATTAACGTACAAATCTTATTACGCCATCTAATAGCCTGCCGGAAAACTAAATTTTCTCATATAAACGTTTGGAAACCTACCCTAAACCCATCCCTTTCCTTTCTCAAGCCCCCCAAAAGCCCTCAAAAAAAAAAAAAAAAAAAAAAAAAAAAAAAAATGAAATCACGCCCTAAACGGGAACTTAATACCTTCGGTATATTCATAAGAATGAATATTACCCTCAGGGATAATGCTGTTATCTATAGCCCCAAACGCAAAAGAGGTTTTCTCAAAATGCAGACCTGAAGCCACCAGTTAGTACAACAGTTTGTAACTGTATCAGGAGTCAGCCTCTTATTCAACTGAGCTATCATTCTTACATAGATATAATTTTTGTAAGACTTATAACTTGAGAGATCCAATCTCAACTGTGAAATACTTGAACAGAGTGTGTGAAAATTTAACAGAGAAAAGTGTGTTCTTACGAGTTTGCCCTGCTGGTGCACATGTTATGATGGATCGTGGCTTTAAACACTGTGGTCCTATGCTTAATGGTATTAATTGTACTCTTGTTCGGCTACCATCCGACGAGACTGGTGTGGCATCTTCTAAAGAAGATGTCATTCACACAAAAAAAATTGCCGCCCTTCGGATTCATGTAGAAAGAGGCATTCATAGGACAAGAGAGTGCTCTCTCCTCACGCTCAGCGCATGTTGCTATAATTTATTACAAACATTAAATAATTGTGTTGTAATTGCTTGTGGTCTCGTTAATCTGCAAGAACCCCTTATTCGTTAGTTCGAACGTCTTGTTCAATAAAATGTATTTCGAATTTCGTTTTCATTTTTAATCATTTACTCGATGGGTTCGCCGTTCGCCAATCACAGATGTTGCTAATTTTGGGTATACGAATTTGATCCAAAAACGTAGAGCTCGTTTCATCAGACTGTCAAGATATTTGCCGTCAAATGTTATTTTCAGTACCTAAACGTTACCTGTTTGCTCAAAGTCGGGGTGAGCGACACACAGATAGCTTTGCTTTCGATTACACAGTAACATTTGAAGATGAACTTGAGCCTTGCACTTGTTTGATGGACTACCATTTTTCAAAGTATAACTTAACATTGAATTTTTGGATGTAGGGGATTTAACTTCAAACACGGAATCTTCACTATTTCCATCTGCTGATGCGCCAAATATAGGATATTTAGGATGAAGTATCAACCCAGTTTTCTTGATTTCAACTTTGGGAATTTCTGATACACGTACGTTTTAGCACCTCGGGTTCTAACTCCAGTCCTCTTTTCATCGATTCGGTTTGTCTCACAGTTATAGCTCCAAGTATAGCCTAACAAATTGGTCAAGAGTTATTCAACTAAAATTAATATTAAACGCCCGAGAGTGTTAACCTGTACAAGTGTTCCATCCTTTCGACATTGCACAGCTTCATGCAATCGGGATGCTGTTATTCATCCAAATCTCATCTTAAACCACATGGGCAGCATACTTTGGGCAAGTGTTTCGGTACTCGCTTTCTCGCAAAATTCACTGGTCATGGTTTTTTAACAAAACGCCAGGAACTCTTTTGGCTTATTGTGGCATAAATTATCAAAAGCATACATTATAAAATGCATTTGCAAGGATCCAATCTGAGGGCGATGTTCAGGCTTTAAAGTGCGTAATAATTCTGACTTGCAATTCTCTTTTAAGCCTCTTTCAACTATCTTTTGCAGAAATCCAATCGATATTCGCGAATCTTCATTATCAACAGTATCTAGTCGAGGCCTTTTATTTTTCTTCGTAATAAATTCTTTGAACTTAATGGTGGAGCCAACTCTCGATAGTACTGATTTTTTCCAATAACATTTTATTTCGGTTGGGGATGGTTCTTCGCTTCTACGATGAAGCCACATATAAATACAATTAAGTACTTGCATCCTCCTTGAGAGGCAGCGCAATCGAAACATTCTGCATCAACAATATCGCCGTGTTTTTCGTTTAATTCTACGGAAACACGATAGTTCGTGCTAGTTACTCGATGCTCAGGGCACACTCGTGCAAAGATTTTGCAAACATGACTGCTAGTTGGCCTTTTTATTTGAACGTAGCCGACAGCAATGTCTCCATAAACTTCGTTAGACGAGCGAGAGGCTTTAACAGATCGACATTCAGATAATGTAAATCTTTCATCTCCAAAAAAGAATTCAAAAACAGCCAAGGCAGT
Source organism: Ceriodaphnia dubia (assembly GCA_022539655.2). Classification (NCBI taxonomy): domain Eukaryota; kingdom Metazoa; phylum Arthropoda; class Branchiopoda; order Diplostraca; family Daphniidae; genus Ceriodaphnia; species Ceriodaphnia dubia. Next base: position 4,388,667 of record JAKUCG020000139.1, on the reverse strand, counting down.
GACAGTTGGGAGATTACTATATGTGGCTTTCTCATAGCCTACTGTCAATACATTGCTCATTTTTCAGTAGGATTATCTTGATCATTGATCTTAATGACTCCATTGATCAGAAGCAAGTGAATGGGCTGCCAAAACCCCCGACGGCACTATCGTTTCCTTTCCATGCTTTCGGATGGGAGGAGCCTGACTAGCGAATGGTGCGAAGCCCCCCAAGCGAAATATGGTGGAAAATGCGGAAGGCGATGCATAAAGGGGGGAAAGCGGATCGCGTTTTTTTTAATATTTAGAGTTAAACGGAAAATTCAATTAGAGTTACATTAGGTGTCAAAAAATAGCAATTTTTTTTCTACAATAAAAAAGAAGTCAAAACGGCATAAAAAAATATTCCCACCCGTGAGCGAAAATATTTGCCATTTCTCCATAAGCGCTCGAGAGGACGACGGGTACCAGGGAGTGGCTAAAGCGTTAGCCAATGGGGGAAAAACGGGTTTTACTCCCGCTAGATCACGTTTGGTGATCTCGGCCCTGGCAACAAAAATGTTCATCTTGTCGAGCTCTACAAAACGTATTTTCTACTTTTTTCTAAATTTTTCGAACAGCATCCCCTATTTATACGTCTGCTTACGGCAACCTTGGATCGACGCCGCCTACAAGAAAAGTTTCACATGGCCGCCCCCTATGGCCGCCATCCCTTACGATGAATCTCTTTGGAAAGGATTCTGCAAATTCATTAAAAAATCTGGTAGACTGGACAAGCCCCCCGCTGCTATACCCAGATCACAAGCTGCTGAGGCCGCTGGGGCCTTGTCTATGCCCTTTCCTATTCTGCAAAGTCGTTGTCGTACTCGTAGTCCTCGTCCTCCTTCTCCTCCCTCTTCTTCTGTAAATTCTCTTTTCTCCCCTAGCACTGTCGTTTCTCTCTGCGCTGACCGTGCCTTCAGTTCTGCCAGCTAACCCACGGGCTTCACTTGTAAGGGTTGAGGCTGAGGAGAACACTGGACGAGGCCTGACACTTATTTTTCTATTCCTTGACGCTTCAAACACCTCTCGTGCTCTTGCCTGCCTCAACAGTACTCTCAACCCTCCCTCTTTATTTTATTTTGTTTTGGTACCATCTCCTTCTCTCCCCATCTTACGTTCCTTTGCATTTCCTCGCAGTCATCTGCCGCAGCCTCTGTCCCACGCTTTGCATGCATGTGGAATAGCACGTTCTGTCCAGTTTCAATTTATTCGCTTTTTCTGTGTACCGCGCCGTGCCTACCCCGTGAATACGCAGGGCAGCACTCGTAATCGAGTTTCGCCCGAACGAAAAAAAATGGATATGATGGAACATATAAATGAAGAAGATCCTAAGATTGTTGTAGAATGTCCCAATTACAAGTGTGCACGTACCGTGCACTAGCCCTTCGGGAAGTAGGTTTCTTTTTAGTGGAGTGTAGTAGAGTGCAGATCTTAAGTAGAGTATTCATGGAGCGAAATAACGGGAAATATGAAAGTAATGCAACAAATAGCTGATTGCTTAATGACGATAGAAATTAAATATTTGGCTCGAGCGAGGGACGGTAAAATGTTCGAGGTGAAAGGTCGCTTTCCGCGTTTCTAGGAACTGACCTTTTTAAGTTCCGCAAATCATCTCATAACAATTTTTTTTAATCGCTGTGTAGAAGAGAACTGTCCGATGTTGATGATATTAGGGTTACTATATCTTAGCTACTTTAGCTAATGAGGCGTTACATTGTAACGGGATTTGGTTAGCGAGTAACCCTATAAATACGGCCACGATTAGCGAATGCATTCGCTAACCAAACGAAATTAGTCAATTCATTCGCTAACGGACTATTGGTTAGCTAATGCATTCGCTAACGAAAAACCGATTCGCCAATTCATTCGCTAACAAAAAAACTGATTCGCTAATGCGAATCGTTCCTCAAAAACACCGAAAAAAATTTACTCGGGATTGACTTTCCTGCTACTTTAGCAAGTGAACTAGCGATTCAGTTTTAGCAGCGCTGCAATTTTTTTTGGTATAGTCGCCATTAGCGAATGAATTAGCGAATCGGTTTTTGGTTAGCGAATGAATTGGCTAATTTTGTTTGGTTAGCGAATGCATTCGCTAATCGTGGCCGTATACATAGGGTTACTCGCTAACCAAATCCCGTTACAATGTAACGCCTCATTAGCTAAAGTAGCTAAAACATGAAACCCCTAACAGGATTGTAAATTCACCGCTTGGTGGTTTTGTTTACAAATGAATTACGTGACACTCAGTTTCATCTTTTCTGGTAATAAATTCTAAATTTGTAGTGTGTGTGTGTTGTGTAAATCTTAATTTAGGGTCGATTTGGTTTTGACACGCTTTAAGCGTTTATTGGAATTTCCGAATTTCAATGCAGGTATATCGTAACGATAACATTTGTTTCATTAATACCGCAGGTTACAATTTTATTCCAGGTATTTAATTAGCTGCAGGATTTTTTTTCTCAAGAAAATTTTCTATTGACCAACTTTGGTAGGATCTTCGTCTTCAATTTTATTTTCATCTTGTGTGGTGACAGGAGGAGTATGAGGTGGACTCTCATCTTGTGGTGTATTATTGATCCAGTTCATGATTGCGATTGTTTTAGAATTTTCAGGTGGAGTTTCCTAGGTAAACAAATACAGTTGTTAATCTTGGTTATTTAGTAAATGGAAAGGTTGGTTTCTTACTTTGACAATGGTATCGTAGAAATTTACCAGCTCAACTTTTCCTTCATCGGTCACCACTCGAATGACTCCTTTGATTGCCAGGCAGCTGGGTAGGTTGTTCGGAGTTGTAGCAAGCTTGGTAATATCCAAGGTGATCTGACATTAGAATTTATTTTATTGTTGTTCAGAAATGTATATTTTTTTAAATTGCAATGCAAGGTAAAAGATATTTGAATTGTAATAATATACCTCATTAATAAACTGGTCCACAAGATGCATGATACGATCCGTAGTGTTTGGAAAGCGGCCAGGTCTTTCTGTTGGCTGCAGGCCATAAGCTATAAGATCTATAAGTTGTTTAAGAAAAGTAAAAAATGTTTTGTTAAGCTAAATATTATGAAAAAAGGAAATTCAATACCGACGATGGCGTTGGTCTCTAGGGCTCGGCCCCGATCGAGATTTTCGGGGTGCCCCGCGGGGCGCCCCGATTAAATAATGTACCTCTCCGATTTTTTTTTCACATTTTAAAATTTCTCTTAACTCATATGTCTCAGGCCCCGAATCAAGATAGTAATTGAAGAAGCGCGAGTTGAGAAAAATAAGAAACTCTGGGGACGCCGACAATCGGGGCCGAGCGCTATTGGTCTCATCCAGTGTTTGCCCAATTCATTTGCGAATTAATTCGAATTTGAATTAATTCACGAATTAATTCACAAAATCAATTGAATTTTGAATTAAATTCAGATTCACTTTTTTTAGGGTGAATTTGAATTTAGAATTAATTCACTTTTGCCGGAATGAATTAATTCACGCTGAGCTAACACTCAATAGGCTGTTAGGTATTGGTTCCCTTATATTAACTACTCGGCGCAATCGTCTAAATGATGTGCTCTTAGAGCATTTATGGTTGCTAAAAATCGATCGTAAAATTTAAACTTAAACTTTAAGTGGCAATGCAATACACGTGAATCTAAATGAATTAATTCAAATTAATTCACTTGAAACAAAAGTGAATTAATTCAGATGAATTAAATTCAGGATTCAGTCGGAATACGGTTGAATTTGAATTTTGAATTAATTCAGCAAAAACTAGTGAATTGGGCAAACACTGGTCTCATCGTCAGCGATTTCTTCAATCGTGTTGAATAGCGACTCAAGTTTTGGAAATGCTTCGTCAGGCTGAGCTGTTTGAAATTGCGTTGTAGGTTGAAGTTTTAGTTGTACTAGTGTTCGAACCCACGTGAAATTGAAATCACTGATTTCAATTTCTGCGTTATGAATGTAAACAATATCGTTTAAATTAAAGAGTAAGAAGATGGGCCACACGCCGTTGATTGAATGAGTAAGCTCTGATCAAAGTGCCGTGCACGTCTATCAAAATAGCAACCATTAAAGGTGCGTGTTGACTGTATCTAGTGGAGATTGTACCATTGGCTAAATGAACCACTCGACCTTTCAACTGGTTTCTATGAGAGAGATCGAGGATACAAGATCCCTTTGGTGATACCTTCGGGCTATTAATTTTGTGGTGCTTTTTTATAGAGTTTCAATTAAGATGAAATTTATTTTTGTAGCGTTAATTTAAGGGTCATGGATCTAGGTTATTGCATTGCTCTGTTAATGAGCGGGGGATATTAGATTTTAAAAAACCCAGTCTCAAGGTTGCAAGGGGTGCATCTCATTTTGACATTAAAGATGAGAGCGCGTTTGTTGCGTAACTATTTATAATCAAAGTCCACCTTTAAAATAACCGTTGATCGTTTGCTGGCTCAACTTCTTTTTAGTTAAGTAGAAAATCCAGATATCCTGCCGGATTCTGAATAAAATAGTAAAGTCCCTAGGTAGCCATGTCGATAACGCTTCGATCGCTTGTCACTTTTCACGATTGCAAAATGAAACGAGTTCGATCCTAGGCAGCGACGTATCTATAATATCTATCAAATTTTACTTGCTATCAGTAAGTGAAACAAAAGACGGAAGAAAAACTAATACCAAAACAAAAGACAAGTGGAAAATATTTAGACGATCGTTCACGCCATCTATTGAGGGAGAAAACGCGGCTAAAACAAAAGACGAGTGGAAAAGTCTGAAAAAAACCAAAAGCCTGTTGAGCCAGGCCATAACGAAAATTAGCATTAAACCATTTAGGGCCCCCTAATCGCCGGAAGCTACGGGAACTTAATACCTTCGGTATATTCATAAGAATGAATATTACCCTCATGGATATAGCTACATAATTCTATGGAGTTAACTTTGGATACATTTTAATAGTAAGATGATTTGTAAAAATAAAACGAAGTTGTAACTTACGTATTGCTTCCAGATTTCAGTATCTTATTGTTGGACAGATGATTTTGGGGCTCCTTAAATTTTTTGGGAGCAATTCTAGCTTGTTTGCTTGGGCTAACACCACTCTCGAAGTCTTTGAAACTAGTTTTCTTGTTCGCCATTTTCTCGTTGCAATCGCGCGATGAACTGAATAGTTCTTTCTCGTTTCGGTAGTCTTCAGTTGTTGAAGAGAGAATATAAAAACGTTGATGGACGTTTTTATTAGTTTGATCGAATTCAGAGCTTTAGGTTTGTCTTATTCCTCAGGGACTGTTTTGTTGACCATGTTTAGGTAACGTTGGTAGATAGTGATTTATAGATGACGTATAGCTAATGCTTTTCAGGCAAAAAAATTCTGAATTAAGTGAATCGTTATGAATTTTGTTAAAGTAAAGTTTACTTGTTGGTCCTGTTTGTCATTTTACGATATTTTTACCCGTACAACATTCTTAGTGATAAAAAATGGTTCTTTGAATTACGTTTTGGTTGATTGCTCTGAATTTATTATAAGCAACTGAAAGCATTTACAGTCTGTAAAGACGTAATTACAATGTAAGAAGTATATTAAGTTGCAAGGCCAGTTTCTTCTTCGGTCTATCTGTACATTAACATCCTGGAAAAGCGGGAGAAATCTAGTGATTACAAAAATATTGAAATCGAATTAGTTTATGAAATCACGAAAAAAGAGCGAGTAGGCTTTAAAAACGTCTAGTCTTTTACCTTATTGGTTTTGAGATTGTTGAAATTTGGCAAAACTTTGTAGAACCGTTACAGTTGTTGATTTGGTTGCTCGCTTTTTTCGCGCGGGCGCTGGCGTTTTTGAAAATTATCCAGGGCAGCTTGGGCTCTTTTAACTGACGAATTTGCGGCCTTGTTTTTATTGGTTTCTTCATAGCTTTTTTGCCATATAAGTAGGCTTGGGTCTGGTTTCACGTTGAGCAAGTAATCTAAAGAGGGTGAGCTGGGTTGTTGCGGTAAAATTCGTACGTGGTTAGAAGAGCGGACCCGAGAGATGGCAACCATCAAGGCGTGAAACCCAAATTGCGGTTGAAAAGGTCGATAATTTAAGTCGCTAATGAATCTATCAACAGTTTGACCTTGGATTTTATGTACTGTTACCGCAAAGCCGAGTTCGCAGTTGTGAGGATTGTACCAGATTTTAAATGGTTTTTCTCCTCTTCTGCGCGGCATGTTCACAGATTTGCTTCGTTGAACAGTTTTGACTGGGGTAACAACTTTGCCGTGAATGAGAGTTGTACTGATAAATCTGGCTGGATCAGCTCCTGGCACGGATACTATGACATATAGTGATGAATGTTTCAGAACAATATCAGGGCTCCTCTCTGTTGCAAGTCGTCGGCTAATAGCGACGGGATTGTCTCGTGGGTCGATAACTAACGATTCGTTTACAATTTTAGTACCATTTGCCAGACCGAGAGAAGGGTTGATATTTTCAGTTAAATAGCCCGGCGCGTTTTTCACGAAGTGGTTTGTCAATGCAGGAAACTGTTTATAGTAGTGTTCATCTAGCGTAGCAAAATCTAGTTGATCTTCTTTTTGGAGAGAAGCTCTTCCCGCCAACTCTGAAGTCTGAACGCCAGCTAAATCGTGCTTGCTTTTGGTGCAAAGCGAAAGTCTTCGATTTGAATTTGTTGATATTGTGACGTTCAACGTTCTTCTGGACGAGAATCGGGGCTGTGTTGAATAGAGGATCGGACACAATGTCTTCTCTGGTCAACACTTTGAAGCGCGTAGGTATATCAGCAGGAATGCGGGGCTTGTCGGCTTGGGGGTAGCGCATTTGGTTGAGACATGACGTATGCTCTACGTCTTCAGCCGCTCGCATTTGTTGAGTCAGTTCCACTAGCTTGAATTGTTGAAATAGCAGTGTCCCCTGGAAACCTGGGCTATTGGCATCAGGAAGCAGCTTTCTTGTTTTGCCGGGCACGTCTTTGGGTTGGAGAGCATAATCGAGGATTTCTTTGTAAATGGGTTGACCCTTAACGGGGGGTAGTTGGAACATGTCGCCCATGAGCAGTACGGACAACCCGTCGAATGGTTTGTCGTAACACCCCATAATTTGTTGCAGGCGATAGTCAATGTGAGCTAGCATTGCTGCGGTAACACAAGACACTTCATCGATAATAAGTAGAGCTATAGTTTTTTGTCACAATCTTCTTTGAAGTTTGTAAAGACGATCGTCGAGTAATTTCTGGCAATAAGTTTCATTCGACTGTTCGCATGGGATTCCAACAACATTGTGAATCGTTCTACCATTCGGAAGATTGCCGCTCGCATTGCCTGTAGGTGCCATGAAATACGTATCTAGATTTAAAGTTTTCAATTCTCTCACTATACATTTAGCCAAGAAAGTTTTGCCGGTTCCAGGCGCTCCGTGAGCGAATAGCAATGCCTGATCTGGAACCAGCAGATTGACTGGATTTCCAGGAACTGAAGGGGCTCGATTAGGCTGTTTCATTTTTCAAGAATATTTTTCTTTCTTCTTCTTCTTTCAGATTGGGTTGCGAAATCTGCTTTAAAAAACATGGGAAAAGTTTCAGGGTCTCAAAAATTTTTTTAGGTCACGCGCGTTCAAAAAATCACGAAAAATCGTGAAAATTTCGTGATTTTATTTTTTTTGACCACTTTTAAATTAAAATTTTTCCCGCTTCTTTACAGCAGTGCTTTATGACTGTTTGAGGCACACTGAGGAATTTTTCAACGTACTGCCGCCAAATTTAAGTATCGCGCACCACAATTTTGTGAAGTGGGTACCAGGGTACCCCCGCTCCCGTAGTATATCTACTATATAAAGATCGATTAGAAAACCTCTATACGGATAGAAGATGGACTGTTCTCGGTAACATTTACTCTTTAATGGAGTCTTGGCTTTGTTTTTATTAAATAAAATCTTTCCTGTCGTGTGTTTTTGATTGACTAGGCAAGGTAGTGTGCTTTGTGCTTCGTATGTCGTTTTTTTTTGCACCAATATTAGAATACAGATTAATTTATATTTATAACCCCAATGAACATTAACCATGGAAGCCAACCAACTGGATTGCTTTCTTATTAGTTTGCCGAACATTGGGTAACTGCTGATGAAGAACTGCTCAGTATACTACCGTCATTATACCATTGACAAAGTTTTTTATAAAATAAATTGTTCAAATAGCCTGTTATTGGATATATTTGGAAAACAATTGAACCAGGAGTAAGAAAGGGAAGCCAAATTAAACCCATAGTAAGAGCGATAGTAAGCCAGAGTGCCTGACGAATGACAAATAAATGTTATGGTTTCCAAGAGATAAAATGATGAAGAAAATTGGCCTGCACTCTGCGATTCGCCAGTACGTGTAATGTTATTCTTGTAACATAAATTTTAGACTCAAACAGAGTTTCCCTTTTATGCTGCAAATTATTTCCAGCAAAAGCGTTCTTAAGAGCTAGTCCTGTAGTCTAAAACCCATACTGAGGCTCTTGAGTAATACAGTGGAGGTGACACGGACGCCTAGTCAATCAAAGAAGCCCGATAGGAAAGATTTTATTTAATAAAAACAAAGCCAAGACTCCAGTAAAGAGTAATTGTTAGCGAAAAAAAATCTTCTTCTATCCGCATAGGGGTTTTCTCGTCGATCTTTATATAGTAGATATACTACGGGAGCGGGGGTACCCTGGTACCCATTTCACAAAATTGTGGTGCGCGATACTTAAATTTGGCGGCAGTACGTTGAAAAAATTCCTCAGTGTGCCTCAAACAGTCATAAAGCACTGCTGTAAAGAAGCGGGAGAAATTTTAATTTAAAAGTGGTCAAAAAAAATAAAATCACGAAATTTTCACGATTTTTCGTGATTTTTTGAACGCGCGTGACCTAAAAAAATTTTTGAGACCCTGAAACTTTTCCCATATTTTTTAAAGCAGATTTCGCAACCCAATCTGAAAGAAGAAGAAGAAAGAAAAATATTCTTGAAAAATGAAACAGCCTAGGCTCGATGACGGAGAGTGTGCAGAAGAATATTCAACACTAGCTCCTGTTTGGCGTTTAAATCATTTAGATTTGGTAAGTCGTCTAGCTGTGTTGGATAGGTGGGCAGAGGAACTCCGTATTCTTCCTGGTCGACTTCTTGTTCCAAGTCAAGGTCTTCTTTTGCCAAACGTTGAACTATGTCGTCGATTTCGTTAGGATCGTCCTGATATAAATGAACTAATTCAGAGGCGCTCTCTATGGTGAAAGGCGCAAGATTCGATGCGTTTGTTGCTGGCGTGACGTTCTCCAAGGCGTCGAACGAGTACTGAAGGTACATCAGTTCTTTTGCGTTTGAACGCTTGAAGGCGTCGTCAGCTGATAATATTTGACGGAGTAAATCAATTTCAATTCTAGCTCTTTCTTCTGCTGACTCGGCTGCCTCTCGAGCTTCGACTTGGTTGTTGCTGATGCGAACGCGTAGTGGCTCTGAACCGTCATAACGACCCCAAGGTGTAGCGCTAATATTTCGTCGCATCCTAACTGTTGTGCGCTCCTCAGAAGTGACGCGCATTCCTTGAGATTGCTGATCCATCGCTTGAAGACCGATTGTACAGCGCTTGGAGATCGTTCTTCAGTTCCAATTTCTAAAGTCCGCATAAAGACGCAAAGCTGGTGCCAGTTGAGGACGCCGAGATGTGTACCTTTCTTGCTGGGATGAACGTCAGTCCATGGTCGGTATAGAGTCAAGTAGTACTGCGCATAATGGCGTGCTTCTTTCATCCTCTTATCAGTTAGAATTTTAGGTTTGGAAGGTGGGTTCTTTGGCGGAAGACGAATAAGAATGGGTATTTTATGTTTGGATCGGAGTTGTTGCAAATGAGTTCCGAAAAGCTGATGCTCGGGATCAAAGTCAAAACAACCGTTGGCTGGATGTCCGCCCAAGTCTTCTGTGCTGGCAGGCGCAGCTTCCACATCTATTATTTCTTCCGCAGCATTCTACGATTCTGCTGCTGCGCTTAAGTCCGCCAAGTCGTCGATGGGAGTTTTATCTTTTTCTCTTTCTTTGCTTTTCGGTTTAGCCTTTACTATCACGATAGATTTCCATTCGTAAAGAGATAAATGCTTAAGATGGGGACCACGAAAAGCATAATTTTCATGGTCTGCGACAGCCGCTACTTTCTCTTTAAGTTGATATACTGCAACAGGAGCGAAAATATCTCCCGTGTCCAGTGGACCGCTGGGTTCAGGTAGATCTAGCATATAGGTTCTTCTTCTTCATTTTCCGCAAAAAAGTAGTGAGTTGGGTACTTGATCGTTGCTACTAATCGAATCGTCGACACCAGTTGGACTTGCTGTTCTTTCAAATGAGTCATCGTGGTCTTCGTTAATGTCGCTGTCAAGGTCACGGAATTCGTCAAGTTCGATCTGTTCAGATATTGGATTTTCAAGACCGTAGGCAATGGTCGACGAGACTTGAATAGAGATTAATCCATGCGTGCACATTAGGGTCTTTCATTTCCGCAAAATTTTTGAATTTCACTGCGCCCTTTGAGATTGGGGTGTATTGGGTCATTAATATTACTCTGATTTTTTATTGTAATTAAAAAAAATATTTAGACCCCCCACGCCCCCTTCTTATGCAAAATAGCCTAAATTTTTGTCATTTTTGGGTCCGCTTGTGGGGATAGAATGAGAAGTTTTTTGCCGGTTACACAGAATATAAGACACTACTAGATCTACAACTTAGCAAAAAACGGGCAAAATCTAATCAAATTTAGACCCCCCACAATCGCTATGAATCTTAACGATTTTTAGCATTGGCATAATAGGCGATTCTTTCAATCAAAGTTGGGAAATGCTTCAAAGCATCGACGAATTTGAAGATGATAGCAACTGGTTACAGTTATTTTCCCTGTTAACAACAAGGAAATCATGTCCGATTGTTCTAAATTCTATTCCATCTACCTTTGAAAGTAAGAAGAAGAATTTGAGAAATATTCTTGTACAGCAAACTGAGCTAGCGCACTTTTGGAGTCCGTATTTTTATTATTCAGATGTGTATTTAGAAACAATGGACCGAAAACGTATGATTTTCATTCACTAAAGTATGTTATAGGGTAAATTCAAAGGATGTCGTCTATATTTTGTATCAACTCAAAATTTTAGTTGTTTGGCTTGTTTATTAAGTTTTTTTGTCAATCGGTCCATTGTTTCACAATACACATCTGAATAATGAAAAATTCGTCGATGCTTTGAATCATTTCCCAACTTTGATTGAAAGAATCGCCTATTATCCAAATGCTAAAAATCGTTATGATTCATAGCGATCGTGGGGGGTCTAAATTTGATTAGATTTTGCCCATTTTTTGCTAAGTTGTAGATCTAGTAGTGTCTTATATTCTGTGTAACCGGCAAAAAAATTCTCATTCTATCCCCACAAGAGGACCCAAAAATGACAAAAATTTAGGCTATTTTGCATAAAAAGGGGGCGTGGGGGTCTAAATTTTATTTTAAAATTACAATAACAAATCAGAGTAAAATTAATGACCAAATACACCCCAATCTCAAAATGCGCAGTGAAATTCAAAAATTTTCGGAAATGAAACACCCTAGTGCACATCTCAGATGTCATTTGAAGAAGCTTCGAAGCAGCCATTTCGGCTGAAAACTCTTGTGCACTTGTAGTATGATTCACTATTCTGTTGAGATAATGCTTCGTCGTTCTCATCGGATTGCCGGAATCTGGTGCCACAGAGGGAAAAGTTTGGATTTTTTGCCGCGCTTTGTAGAGAAGCGCCAGCGTATGCGATAGCTCTGCAGGTAGTTTAGTTATGTACTTTAAGACATAGCAGATGGTTGCTTTGGCTTGGGCGTCGCTTCCTAAGAAACCTAGGTTGGTATTGCATCCAAGAAGAGCAGTGACGGCGGGCGAATATTCAACGATGAGGCCGTTTCGTGTGGGAAAAGTGCGAGATAGATGTTTTCATTCGTTTTTTGTCAGTTTTCCCAGTTCACTTTTTAAACGAAGCCACTCCGTATGGGCTTCGGCTTCTGTTAGCTTGGTTCCGAAACGCTGAGTTAATTCACTAATACGTCGGGCGTAGTCGTCGTCAGCGTTAATAGGTGGCACATCTGCTAGAGTCGTAGCAAATTCTTCTTCTAACATATCAATGCCTTTGTGATTTGGGAATTGCATCAGTGGACGTTTAACATCCCAGTAAGCGATATTGGAATCCCGATTGCGAACAGGATCGTTAGAGAAATTGCGCATTGGAAGACTGTTGGTTGGAGGTAGAGGAGCCTCTTCGACCGTATCGTAAGCTACTTTTTGGGTGATTGAATCACGCCAAGGTATCAAATATTCAACGCCCGTTTCGCCTAATAGGTAGCGTGGCATTCCGAGTCGACAAAAAAGTCGTCCGATGGTGCCTTTGTGGCATGTTTGGGAGTGACGGTGGAAGTTCGTGCCGACTGCAGTGCGCTCATTATCTTGTTCGAAGAGTTCGGTTTCCGTTGGAGGATTGTTACACTGGAAAAGAACCGGACGTGGTCGCGTGAAAGAGCGAAGTTCATCCAGCATCGCATTGACGTAAGATTCAGGACTTACATGGGCTTTGAGCATCAAATTCACCTTGTCGACTATGGCTCGCTTCAACTGAAAATAAATACAATTTTTTTAGAAATGAGAACATATAAATTTTTATTATTGAATTATGTTTTTTACTTTATCAATTGAACCGCCGTATTGAAGAAGAGAAGGAGACAAACCACCCCAAATGAGGAGGTGCATATGAAGAGATCCTCTTGCCTGAAATTCATTCACGCCAAATGCTGCGTGAATTTTATCTATCATGCCTCTTTTTTTGTAAGACAGAGGTTGGGTACGGCGAGATTTATCTTCTGGTTCCCCTTGCAGGCATACTTTGTAGATAGCATGCATCATCAATCTGTAGACTTCTGCTGTCGCAACAGGATCCGCAGCTACCAAGGATTTCAGAAATGGTCGTCTGATGGTAATATTTTCGAAAACTTCTTTGTCGCTTTGGAGAGCTTCGGTGAAACCGTCGTCGTTAGCGGGAAACTGAATGTTGTCCTTCTGTGGCATAGAAAGGCGAATGTTCAATGAGCCGTATGTGTCATCCGGAGCGAACGTGAAGAGGAAACTAGGCATTCCCATGTGTCCAACCATCGCGTACAAAAACCTCATGGCTTTTTTTCGCTGTGCTGCTGAAAAGGGAACAGCTGATGTAAACGTCTTGACGTAAGGCATGATGCGGCCAAGAATCTTTTTCGCCTCAGCTGATTCTGGATTTTTGCCGCTCTCTCTAATGCGGGCAGAAAAGTAGGATCGTTGACCCAATTTTTGAAGGCCTCAAGCGATTCCGGACCATTCCTAACAGCTGAAGCGATGTGTCCGGCTGTATGATGGCGTCGCATTTGGTCGAAGAGGGCAAAAATAAAAGGATGTGTTTTTCCAAAGATGCCGCTGAACTGCGTGAAGATGTGACGAGTGTCCGTTTTTGTAAGAGGGCCGCTTTTCCGTAGACCGGATCCGGTTGGAAAGAGAAAGGGAAACGCAGTGTAGAGAATATAATCGTTGGACTCGTATTCGTTGCTTGGGTCCTTAACAGTTACAATTCGAATGTTCGGTGGAGCACCAGGAGTGGGGTTGTTTGGAACGTCGCCGTTCTCGTCAGAATCGAATGACGTGAAGTTAGGATCTTCAACAAGATCGACTTGTGGACACCGTTGCGGAGTTACGCCAGGTAGTAGCGGTGGATCACTGGTATTGATCGATGCATGTAATTGTTGTGGTAAGAATTTGGTGTCGTCGATTAGCGATTCAATAGCGCATGGATTTTCAAAGATGATTTCGTCAATATTTGTTAGCGTCAGGCAATCTTCATTATTTAATACAAGCGGATCATTTTCTTCCTCTGCTTGTTCTGGCGTAGTATTAACTGTCACGTTCGTGCTCATAAGCGTGTGTTTTAAACCACGCAATATGTTCATTTTTGCTTGGATCTGATCCTTCTCTTGATTTGGATCTCGTTCGGTTAGAAAAGACGCGTGCATTTCCAATGGCGTTACTTGTTGTGTGTTACTCGATTCTTCCTCGTTTAGTGATGGCTGCTCGTCGTTCGCTATTGTTGACTCCGGAACAGTTTCCAGATTACTTCAACAAGAGAATCGAGGAAGACACCAACGACCCTCGAGGCCCAGACAAGGAAAAAGTTGCGATCAAGGAAATTGATGAGCTGATGGTTAAAATAAAAAGTCAAGCTGCAGTTCTCACTGGAAGAACCACTGGAAGAACGAAAAAACAGAAAGCTAAACAAGCTGCAGACGATACAAGAGAGAAGCAGAGACAACAAGAGATAGACAAAAGGGAGCTGGATAGGAGACACCAAGAGGACCAAATGAAAATTGATCGACAAGCCAGGTAAGACAAACGGAGTAAAGACTTCAACGACATGGTGGCACTGCTGAAGTGCCCCCTCCCGGAGCCAACACTCCTCCTCCTTCTCCTCCTCCACCAAACCAAATAAGTACTCCAGCTGCTATTAAATTGCCTACCTTGCAGATTTCAGATTTCTACGGTGACAAGTTGGAATGGGTACCGTTTTGGCAGTCGTTCGAATCTGCAGTACACATTAATCCTACGTTGTCAGATGTCCCAAAACTTAATTATCTTAGGGGCTACCTGAAAGGAGAAGCCGCCGAATCTATTAAAGGATTTTCGATGATCAACGGAAACTACACGGAGGTCATAAAGCAGTTGCAAGAGGATTATGGTAATAAGAAGAATCTGATCGATGCTCACTTGCAAAAATTGGATAATCTACCTGCAGTAAAGAAGCCGACGGACGTTGCCGCTCTAAAACAGCTGCACCGACACGTCGTGTCAAACACCAAATCACTCGACACCTTGGGGACACCAGTCTCAGCACATGGAGGCTTGTTGGGACGAAGAATTCTCAACAGCCTCCCCGCCGAGATACAAAGGAAATGGTCCGAAGATAAGGCGAATAAATCAACAGATTTTGATAACATAATGAAATTCTTAAGCTAGCAGATCATAGCAATGGAGAAGTATGCGCAGCTGAGGAATGGTGGCAGGCAACAGCCAGAAAGAGGGGCTGAGGGCCCCCAGAATCCAGCACAGCAGCAACAAACACAAACGCCATCCGCCCACGCGCTAACAACTGATGCAAGAGGAGTAAAGCCGCAAGCTGGAAATGGCCGAGTACGCAGAGGAGGGTTTGGCAGAGGTAGAGTTTGAGGTTCTGATACTAGAATTGGCCATTTACTACTTAAAAACTATACCATTTTGTAGAATTTTAAATTCTCTATCAATTAGTATAATTAGTTAAGTGATTCATTGATTTTTTATCTTATATTTTTCATTTGCTGTTTTCGTTCGGCCTACTGTCCAACACAGAGCTCAAAAACTTAGCCTGCAAGCGTAATTGTGAAATTCTATTTGTCAATTTCGAAGTCACTAGGAATAATTACAAGATGCCCTTTAGCCCATTGGTGCGTTTTTATGATTATTTCAATGTTCATTTATCGGATGTTTTAAGAAACGCCTCGTTCAGTTTCAAACACGCATGCAAAAAAATCGAATTTTTTGGCCGAAATTTGCAGAGTTTTTGTCCTGTCCGGATTTAAGAGCTTTACCCTACTTTTTGGATATCTTGCAATCCTTTGGTGTGCAGTCAAAGCTGCATTGTATTACAGCTGATAACGCCTCTAACAACTTGACTCTAGCGAAAGAAATCGAGTTTAAGATCGCCTTATTCAAAGCTGAACAAAATCTACTTGGGTGTGTCGGGCATGTGTTAAATCTTGCCGCTAAAGCTGGACTAAAGGTCCTTCAACTACAAACCGAAACCGTAGACGCATTAACTGATTCGAACAATAATATGGTATGAAATGAAAGTAATATCAGTTGGTTAGAGCTTTAGTTTATCATAGTCGCCGATTTTCTAAATTCAGGACGCCTATCTTCTCGACGACGAATTTGATCCAGATGCGGCAGCCCAAGGATTGCAGCCAACAGTCAATATCCAACTGGTTCCTGGAAACATTGTTAGCCGAATTCACAAAATCGTCGTCTCGATTCGCAGTTCACCACAAAGAGAGCAAGATTTTCTTCGAATGGTGACCGCCGCAAAAATTGAACCGGAAGATTTGACAGTAGTCGAAGACGTACCGACTCGATGGAATTCAACATTTTCAATGTTAGATCGAGCAAAGAGACTTCAGTTGCCGATCGACATGTTCAAAAAGGAGAGCAGACGCTTAAAGATTGCGCTTTAACGACTGAAGAATGGACTTTTCTCGACAATATTCTTTTGATTCTTAGGCCTCTCGATGACTTAACCAATTTGCTGTCTGCATCAAAGTACCCAACAGTCAGTATGGTGATTCCAGCATATTCTGGATGTCTAGAGCAAATTCAGGCCGTGGCTGTTGCCAACCCCGCATTGATCAATGCTCAGGTTGCAATCGAAAGTAAAATTGATGAGTACTACCAAGCTGCGTTAAAGAAAAAAGTCTACGCTACGGCTACAATTTTAGACCCTCGGTTTAAAATTGGATTTTTTAAAGGTCGTCGAGATTGTGCTTCCGTAAAAAAACAATTTACGGCTGATGCGGAGCCGTTTTCAAAATACGCTGAAAGCAGAAATGAAGTTAAAAAAACGAAACTTGGGTCGGTCAAATGTTTAAAAAAAAAATCGAATCTGCAGGAGGAAATAAAACTTTACTTTTCG
Organism: Ceriodaphnia dubia; assembly: GCA_022539655.2. Taxonomy (NCBI): domain Eukaryota; kingdom Metazoa; phylum Arthropoda; class Branchiopoda; order Diplostraca; family Daphniidae; genus Ceriodaphnia; species Ceriodaphnia dubia. The sequence continues at coordinate 4,371,911 of JAKUCG020000139.1, read as the reverse complement.
GAGCCGGCCATCTCCAGAGAATCAGACCCTCTAGTATACTGGAATGTAAAACGAGATGATTTCCCTAGTCTATTTGTCATGGCTTTACAATATTTAAGTGTTTGCGCCACAAGCGCACCGTCTGAGCGGGCCTTTTCTGGGGGAAGACAGATCTGTTGTTACACCAGAGGGTCTCTCTCTGCTGAAAAATTAACAGCTATAATGTGCTAAAAAAGCTAGTTGAATAAAGGGTTTGGTTTGGAGTGAATACAAAACCGAGTCGATACTGATACCCCCAGATTTTTATCCCCGAGTGTCTCCCACCTTTAGGTGGGAACCGAGGGCTTCTACCGATTTATCGGACCGACAAGTAGGAAGTGACTTTCCCCCAAGTGCGACTTTGAAACATTTAATTTTTTAGTTCATTTTCCCACCAACAGATGGCTATGGCAAAATTCGAGGGGGCGGTAGAAAATCAGGAAAATAAGAAACTAATTCACAAAACAAACATCATACGTAGGAAATATGGACAATTGTCTATGGCCATTTAATAATTAGAAATACTTATATCATTAACATCAAATCAAAAACTTAAATGGAAAAGGGTCCAATATTACAACACAGAACTACTACGTAGTGTTAAAATCCGCCACTAGAGGGCACTAAAAATCAAAACAAAAACTAAGCAAAAATGAGGTATCTCTTTACGAAAATGCCTAAAGAAATCAAAACAGAAATAACATTCTAAATATATTGAGGAGATAAGTGAGATAATAGTAAAAAAGTTTCGAAAAAACTTTGTTTTCCCCTGAAAATTTTGTAATAGTCATACGTGTTTTACAATGACTGTAGGCCATAAGTTAAGAAAATGTGCTCCAAATGACACGAAGGGCTGGCGCGTAAGCGCGATTTCATTTTCTTACCCTGACCCTAACCTGGTACACAATCCTTGAATACTGCGTGTCGAGTTGACTTGGGTATCGGTACTAAATTGCAGTGTCGTAATCGTTGGTAGCTGTTTAAAAACTGAGAGGCAGCTAACTTGGTAAGCTTTGAAGAGCAGGGTAGTTCCTGTCAGTATTGACAGTTACCCGGCAACGATTCGACAGGACGTGTGCTAGCTGGCCGTTGTGCGGTGAATCAGTGCGATAGTAACAACGATAAAGAAACTAAAATCAGTTATCACGAGTTCCTGTGTGATCAATTGTTACGGTCTTCGTGGATTGAAGCGGTAGTGAATAATGGGGGTTTTCGTCAGACTAGAAAGAGAAAAAACTCAGGGCCCACTCACATAAGTGATACTTTTTATGTTTGCAATAAACATTTCAGTGCTCAAGATTATGATTCGGCGAGCGGTAAGCGGCGTCTACTTAAGACATCAGTACCTTCGTTGTTCCCCATAGTACTAAAAGAGAAGACTGTTGAGTTTGCCGAAGAAGAGAGTATATTGTTCACAATGTTTTGCATTAATGAGTGCAGTGGTGTACTACTATATGTATAATTTAGGTACACGAGAAAACCATTTAGAAAATGCGACGATTGGGGTTACAATAAATGAGCCTCATATTACACTTGATGGAAACAACAATGACTTCAACTGGATGTGTAGAACGATCGAGCAAGAACAAAGGGATGTCAATGAACTTGATAATGCTGCTCTATGTATGGAAACGGAAGCGACAAATGGAACTGGATCCAAAGAGACCACCTGCCATGCAACGAAAAGTATGTAGCTTCATTTGCATATGCAATTTCTATGAACTTTAGTTCTAAAAAATATGATTGGCTGCTCAATATTTTAAATAGAATGTAACGGTAAATCCCCTGGAAGGCCGCAAAATCCCGAAATGGCCTTACAAAAAATACCGGAAAAGATTCGCCACATATTTGCAGAACAAGTATGCAAAAGCTTTGAAGCAGAAACGTCGACAGATTATAAATCTAAAAATGGACCTAAAAAGAAAGAAAATTAAAATAGAAAAATTGGAAGAAGAATTGGAAGTCATCAAAGGGATAGATCGGTCAATTGTAGAGAATGTGGAGAAACTAACCGAGCTAGAAAAAGAAAATGACAAGTATGCTTCTATAATTATGGATAAGGTATTATAAGAATATTATAAGAATATATTGCTAGGAAAAAAGTTCATGCTATTGATTTGTTTCCAACAGCTAAGGAACTACGGTAAAAATGGGCGCTCGTTGGAATCAAGTTACCATCAAGCTTAGCATCATTCTCCACGGAAGAAGTGCCTCGACCTACAAGTTTATTCGCAAGACTAAATTAATGCACCTTCCTGGTCCAACTACTATAAGTAGTTACACTGGCAAAAGTACGGGAAAAATCGGGTTCACATCCCTAGTTGAGAAGCGTCTCAAATGTGAAGCCGCCAAACTAAGTGAATTTGGAAAAATCGGCAGTCTACAAATGGACGAGATGACTATGAAGCAAAAAAGAAAATACAACAGAAACTTTGGAAGATACTTTGGAGGAGTCGACATGGGTGGAATAATTAAAGACAGCTCCCCAACTTACCGCCTTGCAAATAAAGTGCTGGGGTTCGTATTCTCCGGCTTAGGAAACAGGTACAAAATCCCTGTGGCGATCTTCATGGTTAACCAATTGACTGCGGAGCAGCAACAGAAGCTGGCGATTTACGTCATAAAAAAGATCGAATCCGTTGGATTCAGGGTTCTTCGTCTTTGCGCGGACAACCTATCTACAAACGTGAAAATGTTTGATTTAATGAATAATGGAGAGAAACCTAAAGGAGTTGTACCTCACCCAGTGGATCCTGCAGCTAAATCCGGACATCCTTGCGTGTTTCAGCCTCTCATGGTCAGTTTTGATTTCTGCCATATACAGAAAAATGTTAGAAATCAGTTCATGGAAAGAGATTTAGAAATCAATGGGAAGCCGATTTCGTTTCAGTTAATTGAAAAAAATTTTGAGATCCAGAATGGAAACGGTACGAGTAGAGTTTCTAGAAATGTTCAGAAAGGGGTATTTTTGCCACGACGTTTCAAACACAACAGAAGGTGTAAAAAAAAGACTAGAAGACAAGATGCCTTACACTGCATTAGATGACCCACGTTTGAAATCTATGGAACTAGAATTTCCTGGATATATGAAGCGCTGGAAGTGGTACGTAGACGACCTCATTCGGAAACTACCAAACTAAACACCGGAAGACAAAAAAAAATTGTCGCAGCGAAGAAGAAATTCTTTGCAAAAGAAACGTACACGTAACATCAAGCTATAATGTTAACAACCGAGTCAACCGTCAAATCTATAAAGTACCTGTTGGGAAATGGATTTGGATTTGTTTTGACTAGAAGGTTTTCAAGCGACGATATTGAACTTTTTTTTTAGCAATCTGGCAGATGATGGGAGGAAATTTTCAAGGGGATTCATACTCCATACTCGTTGGCTTCGAGATAATACTACGAACTGGAATAAGTTACGCGTCTTCAGATTCGAATGTCATTCTGTATCGTGAAAAGCAAAAGGACTACGAACTTCTGCGTAGTGAAAACTCCGTGCTGAGAAGAGCGAAGCTTGAATTGACGTTCTTACCATCTTCCTTTCTCTTAGTTCTCAACGACCTACTACTGCTACCAAGTAAGTTTACGCTCATAATACTAACAATTTCCAAATATTAATTGAATACCTAAGGACTCCTACCAGACTGTTCGGAAGCATCTGTCGTTGCCTTTTTAGGTGGCTATGTGATGTTTATTAAACTGCACTAGTAGAAATGGGTTTCTGTGAGGAGTGCACAGAGAGACTCACTCAGGAAAAATCTATGTCTCCATCCATGGCATATATTCGCCTATTGGGTAAGAGCATGACACTGAATTATGGCACAACAAACTTTTTAATTCCAAAGATACCTTACAGATCGAGGTGTATTGCTCTATCCAAGTGACGAATTGCTATGCAGGCTTTGAACTATTTATGTGTTCACAAAACAAGTACTTCCTGTACTTGAAAATCTCTCCAATATTGTTAAGGATTTGGTAGGGTTCCTAGCCAAAAGGCTTAGGAATGTGGAAACGTTCCAATGTGAACTCGCTCACTTGAAGGAACTGTGAACCCGATATTTCTTCTAGATAAGGGTGATCTTTCCAAGGCAGTTGCCTTTTTTATAAGAATGAAGGTTGCGATGAAGGTTCACCCAGGTCCTGATGAACGGTGAGGTCATTATGGAACTTAGAGTTCATTATGGTAGTATCATCGTCGAGAGTAGTTATAACTCTAGGTACGATTGCGTAGGCTGGAGAGATTTCATCACTGCAGCTTACAGCACAAGCAGGTTCATTGTGGAATAACTGTTCTCGTTGTAAGGAATTTTCCAATAAGATGTTGCTCGAGTTTGTCTCTTGAATAGATAGTTGATTTCTATCATTTTTACGCATTTTCTTCATTTGGTCTCTGGTTTGTGGAGAAAGTTCCATTTTTCTTTTATATACTGAAGTGGTAGGCCTTACAGATTTCCCTTTGTGTCCTTTAGCGTTTAGGATAACTATTTGGATGTAAAGTCATGTTATTTATTTTGTAGTTTATACTAAATATTAAATGTAATCTTACCTTGATTGGGAATTGTAGGGAAACTCAAAGGCAAATGAGAGAAAGTCAAGTTGTCTGATGTATCTCTTGAATTTTTTAATTCAATAAGAATTGAGGCAACTCGAGGAGGCTCTATAACATTTAGAACAACAGTTGGTGAATTGCAAATTTTTTAATTTTTTAATCATTGTTCTAGCTTAAATTGAAATCAAAGAAAAAAAGTATACCAGATAGTTGAAATGTAAGTGGATTGTGGTTCATTGATTGGCTTGTTTCCAAAGAGGATTACGAACTGGAAGAACAATAACCAGGTATTTGGTATTGTATCTGTTTTGCGGAATTGATGACTAAACGAATAAGAAATAGTTGGTTACGTTTTTATGGTATTTAGGTAGTTAATTATATAAATTTACTTGAAGGATGTGACAAAAACATGGTCGACTGTTGCCGCTCTCTTGCTTCCTGCAAAGCTTGAAATGACATTGGAGTAGGAATAGTTGTCGATGTTTGGCTACCAGAAGACTGTCCTGAAATATTGATAAATGTTAAATATTAAATATTTGCCTATTATGAAAATGTTCAGCAACTTTGTTGATTTACTTGATTCAGACAAGTTAAACATCGGGGGCTGTTGCCATGCTTTTGCTTGTTGAATTGTTTTTAATGACATGGGAATGGAACTTGTAAATATAGTTTGTGGATTTACAGTCACATCTGTTGTTGTGAGGGCAGACTGTTGAATATCAAGTGTAGATCTTAATTTTTCTCTTGTTGACTGGGGTACAGAATTATGTGTTGTTGTCAGAAAGATAGAAGAGTAAAATAGCTGTTGAGCTTCTTGAATAGCTTCCGAAGTCATCTCTGTATGAACAGTAGTTTTTTCCTAAAGAATAATTGATAACCTAAATAATAACAGTTGAAACTCATTATTGTTGATACGAGAGGAAATATTGTTACATAGTACCAAAAAAAGCAGCTTCTTCATGAATAAATTATTGGAATGTGGAAGTTCGTTTTTTTTCTTCTTGTATGTTATTCCAACTAATCGCTATATTTGTGTTGCAACTAAATTGAAGAGGTATTCCCGTAAAAGGTTCTGTAGTTAAAGCGGTATACTCTTCATTGCTAAGAGACATTTTAAACTTGAATTAACCTTGGTTTTTCATCAAGGAAAGTAGAACACTGAATATATTCTATCAAAAAGGCTTTGTTTTGATTTTTGAAACTAGAGTCTGTCGGCAAACGCTTCCTATTTTCCCAAAAATTGCGATCAAGTTTATCTTATTAATCCTAGATGGCATTGTATCAATTGAAGCAAAAATATAAGCAAACTCGCTCAGCCGTTCGCTCTTGAGTGACTACCTGCGATTCTCGAAAATGACCTTTTTAATTCCCCGCAATATTTCACGCTATCGAGTTGAAAATAAATTCATTAAACAGAAGAGTATCGAACGGTCACGAAGATATTACTCCCGGCTGTGTCCGACTTAGGGCACAAGCTGTGCAAAATAAAGAAAGGATTTTCGTCCTTTTTTCCTGAGAAATCCTCCCCCGGAAAATTCCGCGGAAAATTGGCCGATACGATCCCTTGGGTTCTCGGCGGCCGAATTTCTTCCGCTTTAAATTCGTTATCAATTCATCCGTTCATTTTCGGCAAATTTTCTTTGGACGAAAAGTCTTGTTTATTTCTAACACATTTCATCGTATTTTCCAACAAAAGTTTAAACGATTTTTTAAATCTTAAAAAAGGCCGATTTAAGCCGATAAATTTCGTTCCCTCGATTCCCGAATTTCGGGAAACCGTTTCCGTGAATCTCCTTCGAGCATCCAGATTTTTATTGAAGTGGTGGTTCGTATCCATGGGATGTCCCATGGATGTACAGCGCCGCCTGGGTTACTACTCGGCCCGAAAATAAAGAAAAAGATGAGGAAGGAGTGACGCATCAAGAAAAAAGGATGGCGAAACCCCGGCTGGTAAAAATTCAAATGCGGCCACAAGGGGACAATGACGACGATATCGAAAGAGTTGAACGGGATGATGCAAGAATTGGAACAATTTAAATTGGAATATTACAATTGGACAAACGAGAACTGAATAGGAGGCACCGGGAGGACCAGATTTCTTTTAAAGGTTCCGGCAATAAATAGGATCAATTTCTCGTTGTTCGGTAGCCTGATATTCGATTGGCCCTGTCTGTGTCATGGCATCCATTTTGCCATCGATTACGACTAACTTCGCCATGACGTTTGAGACGTTTTCTTCAAGTTTTAACACCTCTCTCAAAAGTTTTGCTACAACTGCTTTTGAACCTAAACACGCAATTGATAAATACATTTTTGTAGAAAGGACAACTTAACTAGCCTATAGCCAAGAAGTCCCTTCAGATAATTCGTCTGCTTGATCAGCTAGACTAGTAGTACTGACTGGAACGGGTTGAATAATCTGTTCAGATGCGCCACTACATTGCGGGGTTGATGGAGGACGCAATCCACCTTGAAAATATGGACCTTGAGAACCATGAGAGTTAGCAATTGGTGGCACAGCAGAAGTTGAGAGAACCGAAAATGGTTAATTAAGCTGCCCAGGGTTTAGATGAACAGGAAACAATGATTGTGATGACTGTGGTGCATGATTTGTATGAAAGGGAAACGTCTGATTCCAATAAACAGTCGAATTAGTTGTTTGTTGGAAAACAGCATTAGAAGCCAGCCCTTGTGGGTTCGCAGGAGGATTAACAGCGTTGAAAACTGTTCGATGCGGGATTGTAGGAGGCTAACAGCGTTGGAAGCCAGCAGTCCATACGGAATCACAGGAGGATTAACAGCGTTGGAAGCCAGACCATGCGGAGTTGCAGGAAAATTGAATGTCTGCTTAGTCTGGTTTTGAGTGGGTCCATCGTCCCCCACATCCCTCTCAGCACTTTAAGATTTCTCATCAAGCTCCATCTCTTATGGCAAATATCTCATTGGGACCCTCCTGTTTCTCATGCCTCTCCCCATTGGGGTGTGCTGATCAGACTCAGAATTCATGTCTGACTGCTTTGTTGCCTGATTTTCCTTGGATCGAGAATGTTCATAAGAATCTGGCACAAAAGTAATCAATTACTAAAGAAACTTCAAAAAAATTATACATGATATACTTACTGAAAGCTTTGCGGATTGTACAAGAATAAATCTCCCAGTTGGTTTTGGGGGCTCTCTGTTCTACGAAGCAACTTACACCTGGACCAAGGATAGTAACATTTGTTGCCCTCGGCAGGCCCTGAAGCAGTTAGAAAATCAACATGCAAGAAATTTCCTTCAGAAACCTAATTAACAGAACATGTAACACATTATGAGAAAATAAAAATTAATTATTCCATCTCTTACACTCACCGTCGAAGACGACATGGTAGACTGCAACGGAATAAGTTTTGTGAAAACCGAAACAAACTAACCTTTGTTTAAAATAGAAAAACTTGTGTTACAAATTCAAAATATGTTACAAATTAAACGAGAGCTGCGTACATTCAGGCATTGTAGCAGCCCAGGCGGCACAGGTACATCCCTGGGATATTCCTGGAATATTCCTAAAATGGAATGAGGATTTCCTATTTTTTATCCTTAGGATATCCTTCGCATATATCCGCATGTGTCTCCACCAGAGATATCCTAATGATATCCAGCCATGCCAGAAATTAATCGAAATTAAAATACAAGCCAGTAACTGGGATCAAAATCGATCCTGTTGGTTCTTGAACTCTGTAGGCAGACGTGCTATTTATATGGCATGTTACACTTATAAACAGTAAGTATTCGAGTGAAAGGGTAATGAACTTACCAATCACGTTTGAGATGGCGATTACGAAAATGGCTGTCTAGTTCCATATCTATGATTTTTTTAAATTAGAAAACCAAAATATAAATAATCCTTCTACGTTGACAAAATACTTATTTTAAATAATGGTACTTTACAATAGACGGCATTCAGACTCTCAGAGCACGCGGTGTGATTTTGACAAAATCTGGTGCGGTGTTTCTGCACACCACAGAGGCGCAATCAGTTGCCATTTCTTCGGGCTTGGCGAGGGAGACTCTCTGTTCTGATAAGGGAGGGTGGGGTTGCTTGGGACATGGGGTTGAGTTGGACAGGGGGATGAAAAATAGGAAATAAATTTCAAAAATCTAAAAAAGTTTTGCCCCAAATATATGTTATTCTTTTTAAGTTTAAATCATTATTTTTGAAGTTGTAGCGAAAAGTTGTTTTGGGACAAAAAAAATGCCGTGCTGGATCGAATAGGGCTTTAACCACTCGACAGAATAATTTATTATTGTTACTGCTTGTTGCGCGTTCAATTAGCTACAGTTTGGTAAAAAGCAAAAAATTTTAGGAGAAGAATTGCGGCTACAGTTTCGATTTTTCTAACATTGGTTTTTTAGGGTTGAATGGGACACGGTCTGTGGGGTTGATTGGGACTGCAAAAGCATAGGCGCGTCAAGCCCCGCCTACTTTTTGCGCCCTCTATCGGTAAAAAGTCAGATTTTCTTTTTGTCGGTATCCTAGTAGCATCTTATGCGGTATCAAAAAATTCTTCAATGAACTTTTCTAATCTGATAAAAAGACTTCATTAGATATTTTTTTAATGAATTATTTATAAATATTTGTGCTCTATCCCATTCAACCCCCCACTCTGTCCCATTTTACCCCACGCTGTTTGCTCCGCCTCTAAATTTTGGCACATTTTGAAAAATCGTAGCGGGCCCCATTTTTGAAGCGACAAGTTTGCAAAAAATAACGGAAAGGGGGGCAATCAATAAGAATGCAATTCCAAAATATTTTGTAGTTTTGTTTATAAGTACCCAAGTTATGAGGGAAAAACCAAAAGTGTCCCATTCAACCCCACCCTCCCCTACTTGATTTACAAAACAATGGAAAAAGACACTCATTTGTCCAACGATATCAGAACAGAGCATACTAACCCCAAGCCCAATGAAAACCACGCGCTATGAATACCATCAATAGAAGGATGTTAAACAAGTCCAGTTGGAGGCGTGGTAATATTTTTTAATTAAATACTAAAAATCTTGAGGAAATGTGCAATGAAACTGCTGTTGGCACCAATCTTGAAGTGCCAACATAATGTATTTCTTTGCCGTGAAGCATTTCTCAGGACCCTTGCAATGAAGCGGAAACTATCAAGGACCTATAATTTTGTTCAAAGACGCTAAAAACAACTCATGACAACCATATAAGAGGCACAGTGGCACACTTGTTAACGATGTCCTTGTTGATCGATGTCCTGTTAAGGTTGTACCCCTAGCCATGGGCGAGCGGGAAAACGACGGGAAAAATGGCCTTAAAACTTTAGACGCCAAAAACCCTAAACTTGTTAAAGAATGTATAGAACATATATACTGTTAAGAATGGAGGGGCTCAAACTACTAAAACCCATAAACCAGGGAAAATCTACACGAAACCAGGCGAAAAGGGTTCTAACTAGGCTGAATCGATTCTTAGGCTCAGAAGCAGACTGAAAATTCAAAGTCCTCCAATGAGTCGACCGACCATCGCCAGCGCCAAGCACCGACTTAGTCTTTTTCCAAACTCACTGCTTCGATCATCGCCTAGTCATCGTCACGTCAACGTCATTTCTTAGGGGTCAGTCAGGACACAATTTCTTTAGGAAAAAGGGGAAAGGGATAGCTTCAGGATTAATTGGAATTCTAAACTCGTATTCGAACCTCACCATAAAAATACATAAAATTAAAGATAAATACGTTAACTATCTATTAAAAAATCAGTGACTTCGTAACAAAAATATTTCTAGTCGAAAATCACGTTTTAAAATCTCCCGTTTACATGGGAGTAGTAGGGAAGAAGGGCCGGGGTGTCGCGGTAATTATCAATTATACGTTTACTCTGAAACCGCTGATGGGAAAAAATCAGGATTTTTACCATCTATTAGTCATGGGGGCGGAACGGCATACTCCAATTTTCATAGCATTTCCCGAATTTTAAAAGTATTAAAAACCCGGCCATAAGCGCCCGTGTTAAACGGCGAAAAAAGGGGGTCGTTCCATCACTTCGGGTGGGTGCTGTAATGAAAATTTTGAGCCTCAAAGAAGAAGTCTCATTTGATTTTTTGTAAAAATCGCAAGTTGAGGCAATGTTTCGAAAGCTGTCGGCTGTGAGGGGTCTGCAACTCAAAAAAAAGGAAAAAATTATGATGCCAAAAAAAAGAAAAGAAAGAAAAAACCTGGTTTTAGAAGCAAAAAAAGGAACGAAAATCGGGCAAAATTTTTCCTTTTTCTAGGGTAAAAAGGAAAAATGGTTGAGGAGAACGGGGAAGAAAAATTAGTTTTGCTCATGCACATGCTTGCTCATGCCAGTGTTGTCAACCTAATAATAGTAATTACAGGGAACAGGGTGTCCACGTGACTTATCCGAGGGAGTGGAGGGACAAGTATACTTTTTAAGTTCAATTTTTACATCCCTCACTGTTAAAAATGGTTTCGGTTTTGGTCCAATTTATATTGCCAGAAAATGGCATGGCATCTCTGAAACGGGCAGCTCGTACCGTTTTTCGGCTGGCAGGTCGAAAAATGGTACGCTTGAACCGAAATCGGGCACGACTTCTGAATACCGGCATTTTCAACTTCCGTATTTCAGACTCTTAGCCGGAAAGCGGGAGATGCTCCGAGTTTCGTACTCCAGTCCCTTCCTCACTGAATAACATTATGGCTATCTAGAATGTCCACCGCCAAGATAGAAACCATAGAAATTTTTTCTGATTTTTCTTTTTTTTTTCATAGTGACTTCGCAACGTAAACAAGGCATTTTTTGTTTGAAAAGCCTAAGATCTGCTAATACGCAGTTACAGGAAAACAATATGGCAATGTCGGAAGAATTGTGTCAGAGATAAGAGATTTGTATCTGGTCTGTCTTTTCGGTTTGAGTAACATTCGTTCGTTACGTCGAAACAATGTGTTCGCTTTGGTTTGAATGGGTGTTGTGTTGCTAAAAAATCTGTAGACCGGTAAAGAAGGTGTAAAGGTAATCTTGTGAATTGATGAAAGAGTACTAAACATAATGGGGGCCTCGTTTTTTAAAATAAGATGACCAATGTAAAGACATTTGATGTAACCTACCAACTGTTAGTAAGAAAGGTAATCGATGCCAGTTTTGTTTCTTAATGTCATAATTTTCTGTTTTACTAGAGTGTTGAGAGATAAGTTTTTATGGAGATCATACCTTTGGAAAAATTATGGTTCTCGTCCCATCTGCTACCTTCAGTCAAACCTCTGAACTCTCAAGAACGTTTGAAGCAGGTTAAGACATCCTACTTATTTCAATATCCAACAGTTTATTTTATTTTCTCATCCTACATATTTCCTTTTTTAAATATACTCATACAGGAACTTAAGTAGCTGTCATGCTTGCTGAATCTGTCCCACGCAGAGATGGAGAGCAACATTTCAGTATCAGTTGATCCACTTGATCGTTCTCGGACTTGGGCTTGGTATTTAAATGTAAAAACTAATGTAATTTGTCTTAACCAAAATAGGCTTATTGCACATGCTCATTTTATTAGCAGACTTTCTAGTAACACTCATAATAGTGATGGGAAAACCAACGTTACTGCATTTGGTATACACATGACAAGTGCATTACAAACAATCATGATTTATTGGTAATATTCCCTTTATATCACAGATACATATGTTTAAAAAGCCATGGGACTGGCTCCTTTTCACATATTCATTAACACGTTCAGTCTACAAGAGAAGAACAAGCTTTGCATTTATTTGTTGGTTTGGTAATATATATGACTATCCTCTTATGTCCTACCTGTGATCAATAGGCCTTTTTCTCATAATAGGAATCTCCTGAGTAATAAACCTTTGTTGTCGGCAAGTCTCCTCCCTTCCCAGTATATGCATGAGGGGTTTTAAATTATAGTTAGAGGACTGTTTCCAATCGTTTTCTCGCTCCACATATTGTAATTATTGTTTACTGAGTGTGTCTTTTCCATGTTTTAGTTATGCTGTATTGCCTCTTTATTATGTTGTATGTAGACATATACTTGTATTATTTTGTAACTACAATGTATGGAAGTGACACCATATAAAATATATACATTAACAACTGCTTCTGAAGGCCGGTGTTTAGTTCGAATTTGTATTCTTGCTCTTAGCAAATGAACTAGGGTAATTTGGTAAAGAAATAGTTTGCCTTTTGAGAATGAAAATAAAAGCCCTAATTTGGGCATTAAAAATTCGTGTTTCTGGTCAAATAATATAGCCTATTTCCGTCATTTAAAAAATGCCGATTTTAGGCAACAAATCGCACACCTGAATTTTCGGCAATAAATTTGGACATTCTGGCAGAATTGCCTTTCGGCAATTTTTTGGGACAAAAACCGGCAAAGTTTTTTAACAGTGCTGGGGCAAGAAAGGGACCATTGTTAGGTTTAAAAAAGCAACGGATTAGCGGGAGAAAATGATAAAAAAAATAAAAGAAGTGAGAATTTTGGGGGGAAAAATTTTTTCACCCGAAATTTTCCTTAAGGAAAAAGACGGGAGAAAAGACAAATTATGCGTTTTGGGGCAATACGAGCAACAAAATACACTAATTTTTTTTTTTTAGTTGCGGTCCCCTTGGTCGGCTGTTTAAGACTTAGAGTTGACCGATTTGTGTACAAAGGTTGAGGAAAAAAAGCCTGTTCTAATAATTAAAATTCCTGCCTCTGCTTCTAGGGTTTTATCGTTGAAAAAAAAACAAAAAAAACCACCAAGAGATCTCGCCAAGACAAATTCAACGGTGTGAGAAAAAATTAAGACTAATTTGGAGCCCACGGCAACGGAAATAGAAACGCAAAAATAACACGGAGTATACAATGTGAATGCGCTCCGTGTTCTAATAATTTGAGTTCCCACTGTAACTTTCTATTATTGAAATAACTAGTTGTAAGTCATTGCTGATTTTCAGTTACAGACTTTCGGCTTATTACTTTCATTTCTTAATACTCATCATAAAACTGCTTAATATCTCTAAAATTGCTTAATATTCATATATGCTCTCTTAAAATCTAAATGCGCCGTTTTGTTATCATGTGCCGTTACCCGAAGGATTGACACCGAAGGGATCTTGTTTCAAAAAATAGACCGCACGCGAAGAGCACATTTATGATCTAAAATTTTAGACCTAGCATACTTATTCCATCTCATTGTAAAGCAAACGTCGTAATCAAGTTTTTTTATTGCGGAATAGAATTTTTTTGGCTAAAATATTCTGGCTGAATTGTCCTGCATATTTTGGGTGAAAATCCCAGTCTGTAGATGATTTGGCCAACAAATAGGCTACACGAAGACTCCTAATAATATCCCCAAACATAAAGGTTTTCAATAACGCATTGAATTAGATCATCTTGGTCGCTTCTGTGTTAGGCTGGGTTGAAAACCTATACATAACTTAAAAGTAAATTCAAGTTCTCAAAGTCCACTCCAACTAGGACATATATGCGTGTAAATAAGGGACAGTAAGTAGGCTAATTAGGCTATATACTGGCTACAGCCATCTCGCGTATATACGAATACATATTAAATCCCATGAACAAATTACTATTTTGGTTGAATTGTCTCGACGAACAGAGGGGGAAATTCGTCCATTAATCGGTGGCCCTAACGTCTGGTATTTCTTGGACATTTCATTCAACCTATGGGAATTTGATAATATAGACATCCGTTTTGAAATCTCTCTAGAAATGTTTTAATTTCGAGATTTATTTATTTATTCTCGATACGACCACGTTCTTATCTTAACAGAAAGATTTATTATTTACATTGAATGAGAAATCGTAAGTAGGCTATATTTTGCATCGCATTTTTCCTTGCAACGGTGCGGGTCGATTGTTTTGTCACTTTATCCGTTAATAAAGTAGGCCTACTATAAAAAGCAGTGTGCGCAATTTTTTTGTTTACAATTGTCCATTGCTCATTAAGTATATAAAAGCAGCAAAGTAGTGACATATTAATAACGAAAGTGACATTTTAAGAGAAACAATATTAAAATCTAGAAGTTTAAGTATGCTTGAGGCGACTTAAATTATTTAGGAAAATTATTTAGGAAAAGGGCTTTCTGCCTAGAAAACCCATGATTTATTAGAACAATTGTTATTGGCTTATTGCATCGCGCATGCGAGAAGAAATTAGACCGTCAGGTGCTATACTATATAGCTAGGCCTATAGCAATTTACCTACCAATAATCTTTTGTTCACATTTCCCACGAGCGTCGCCATAATATTGTTTAAATGGAACTTAAGGATTACGCCATATTCCTTTGATTACCGAACCAAATCATCCCGAGGGCATTTATTTTTTCCATAATTTAAAGAAGAAAACTCTCTTTTTTTGACAGTTTCTAACCCTCGATAATGAAGCTTTCAAAGTAAAAAAACAATACTGGCAAACTAATTCAGTATTATATAGAGGGTTTTAAACCCTCGTTCTGGTATGTTGAGTTTTCGAGGATTTTTTCTCTCCAATATCGATAACTTTTTTAAACAGTGTAGGCTACCTTTCTCTTAATGGCTTGCTTGATAAAAAATCGAAAATAAAACGTCATAACTTTCTCCAAAATCATTGTATTGAATTAATGATTAATTAACATGAAAATGTGACGATTTCACAAATGACCGCTATACTTGTTAAATCTTCGTTTGGCAGGCGAACTGGTAGAATCTCTTCGGATTGATATCATTCCGCTTGATGTGCTGCCAGCAGCCAGTATCGCCACCTACCTTCGAAACTTCCGGTTGGTTTCCCTGTATGTAATCCTTGATGATGTGTCTCTCTTGCCAGTACATCTCGCTCGTCCCGAACGCATTCACCAGACCCTCTTCTCGTTTTCCACATTCGCGGATCTCTTCCAACTCTCCTCTACGGTTCTGTTCCGGCCAGATGATTTTATTCGTCCTCTCCAACCGCTTGGCCAAGACGAACCCCGAAGTCCACAGTTGATGGAGTGCCGGATAATCGGTATCGCTCCAAAAGTTCAGCGATGCGTACATGTCAAACTTATCTTCTTGCTCTTGGCTGTTAAAGTGAAGAAGTGAGGATTGGTTCCGAGATAAACATACCTGCTCCGCCTTGAGGTACGGCACTCGCTCATTGAAGAATTCGTGACGATACCCAGGCCAAATATCGTGATTGACGACACGAAACGGAACGGGTTCCACTTCGGCTTCGACGGCCGTTTTAACGTTGTACGTAGTGATGATGATGTGAGCCACAATGCTGGCGAGTACAGCGCAAATAATGAACAAGATGAAACTGACGAAAATGTTCCGAATTAAGACGACGATAGAGTTATCCTCACGTTCTTCATGCTCTTCACCCTCTTGATCCGGCTGAGATGACGCAAAAATAACAACAGACTGGAGGCACGAACAGAAAAGATCGTAAAAGGGACGAAGACGAATCAAAAGCCTGTATTCCATTTTGTAGCTATTATAGATATATAAGTTCAGTCAAATCCTATTTGACAGTAAACCAGTTTCGCATTGGGCGCGAACATTGATAAGACCTTTTTTCATTTTCTCACCTTCTAACTTCAGTTAGATAATAACCAAAGATGACGTTGTTTCCAGGAGAAAGATATTTCAAACAAAGTTCACTAATTTTCAGTCTAATATTTCTTGTAATACTCATGTTATTGCGTTTTTGTCATTCTCGCGGCAAGATGAGGCTGGTGGCAAATGATTTCTAACAAGAAATTTGGTTGGTCATAGTTGGATGACGTAGAGTTGTTTGATTCATATCTGCGCAAACCAGGCGGCTTTGTATCGGATTTTCGTTTATCTGTCCTTTAAAATTCTTATTTGCGTGTGAAATTTCGAACAAAATTCTCACAGACGAGGTTTCCCCAAAGCTACCGGAACGTGCGTTGATCTGTCATAAGGAATGCGATTTCGATCGGATCCGATTGGATCCCGTCAACTGCCAGAGCGTCTTCAGATACCTCAACGGCCTCTTCGTGGTGGAGGAAGCGATGTGCGCAAGTTAAGCTTTTCTTTACGAATTGTACGAAAATTGCGCAGGTGGCAAGCAAAAATGAGTTTGACGCTCAATCCGGGATGCTACCTTGTTTCCCATTTGAGCCTGAAATGAGCAAATAGTGTTCATTACTCACTTCGGTTTTTGGAGCTATTTTGCATTATTACTTTGTACGTTAATGACGACTGAATGAAGGCGTCTGATAATGTGGGCCCTTGTATCTTTTTTTCGCCCATATGCTTCATATGGTATCGTCGAAGTGAGTTGTGGTGGGCCGTCTGATGATAATCACAGCTTTCACAACAGGCTTGAATAAATTCGTAATTTGATTGCGATGTTTAGTGGGGTAAGTGCAGTAACTGCACAGACAAGTGCGCATTTTGCAAAGATATCCACCTTTCAACTTGAACGCGTTTACTTTCATTGGCATTTAGGCGGACTGCAGAAGATGGGAATAAACATATCGCTTCAATTGCTTTTAAAAATTTATTTTCTTACTTTGGACCGACTCCATCTTATATGTTAACGTGTCCTGTTGGCAATTTGTATTATCAAAATCCCTGTTTGGAAGAATAAAAAAACTTCGGATTCACGGTAGGCGTTTCAGTATACTGTATTCTTAATTCTTTGTACTGTTCACAACTCAAAAAAAACTTGAAATAATTAACCATAGAACTTTTCTAAAACTAAATTCAGAATCAAAAGATACCAGCACAAAACTAGGTCCTAAACAATTTAATCATTAAACAACAAAGCCGAATCTGCGCAAAATCTGAATCAATAATGAAAAGTTTCCATAAATTAGTCCATTCTTCGTTGCAAGGCCTTTCGTTCTGCTGTCGATAGCGTGCAGCCACCGCTTCGGCCTTTCTCTTCTCCAATTTATGTCGAGCTAATTAGTCTGTTGGAGTGGGGAGAATGACGGCAAAATTACTGAGACCAATGCAAGTCTCCACCGCCACACGAACCTCCATTGGTGATCCACCTTCGACAACCATCTTTGTTTCGCCCGTCTTTCGCTGCTCCCATGGTACGTCAGAACGGCCTTTCGGCCTGAATTCCACCACAAACTGGCACGGATAGAAAAATTCCTCTTGATTCCATTCAATGAGGAAGGACGCCGAGTTTGCGGTGCTTTCGGCTGCTTGATAAAGGAATCGCAATTGTTTCGGAGGGCCGGCCAGACGATCCAATTTATCGGCAACCAGTTTTCTTTCTTCGTAGATGGAAAAGAAATCTTCATTGGCGTCCTTGTCCAAGATGACAATGAATTGAACTTGATTTTCGGTTTTCTTTGCATAATGGACGAGCTGATCGATCTTGGCCAGTACTTGCTTCTGTTTACATTTGAGTTTGTGCCACGGCGTTCCGTCTTTTTCTTCCTTCGAGTCGTCACCGCCGAGTTGGTCTCCGTCCTCCACTTTCGTATATTCGGTGACGTATTCCTTCATCGCGTCCAGAATGTCTTTTGTCAACTCGTCCAGGGGCGGAACAGTCAACACGACGGAATACTTCTTCTTGTCCAGTTCTTCTTCCAGTTGATCTCGACTGTCCAGGATTGTAGCTCCATTGACTTCTTTCACCTTGATGGCGATTTCCAGTTCGGTTTTCTTAAAAGAGAGCCAACGTTCCAGTCGTGACGATTTAAACAGCGAATGAAACTCGACAATGTCGCAGACTTCTTCAACATCATCGTCGACATCCGAGTCGCCATCGTCGGCCTTGCGCGCCTCCTCAACGGCCTCCTTCAGGGTAACCTTCACCATCTCCCGATACTTGAGAATGGCGTCTCTAAACTGTTCAAGAGAAACAGCAATTGTAGACTGGTTGGCTTGTTGAGCAGCGTCGTAAGTAGCATCCACTTCGGCGATGACTCGTTCCAGCTCCGTGTACAAATCAAACATTTCCCCGAAAGCCTCGCCACCAACGTCACGATACTCGTACGTATCCGCCAAATCTCCCGCTAGAGCTTCGAGTTCTTTCAGTGGGTAAAGGAGGACAACAACGGGGACCGGTTTGACCTTGGCTTTCTTGATCGTGTCCAGACATTGTTGGTAAGCTGCTGGGATGTCGCAAACTCGAACGTTCTCTTCCTGAAAATCGGCGTAAAGATGGGCAATCATCTGTCTTTCATCTTCTATCAATTCTTTTTCAAATTCCGTCAAGGATTTCTCTTCTTCTAAGGCCAGCCACATCTTAAGGAGGATCTCATGAAGGTATTCTTCGGTGGCTTCCGGATTGTCTTTCTTCACTTCTTCATCGCTGGGCTTCTTTGACAAAACGCAATAAGCTTCAGCACCGTAGATGGCGCCAACGACGATATGGGTGGCATCAGGGACTACCGACTCCAACATTTCTACGTCTCCATTAAAACGTTTAGAAATAGTCTTCTTGATGAGAGATCCAATATCTAAGGATTTCATGTCAGACTGGACACGACAAATGAGGGTGCGTGTAACTTTCGATGGATTCGAACGGTGGTTCAAATAGTGGCTGGCACCGCTGAAATTGTCAAGAATGCCAGCCATGATGCTCATCTGAAGGTGGTCACTGAACTCAATATCCATGTTCTGCCACTTGTTGCCAGCCATGATGTCTAATAGTGGAACAAACTTCTTTAGGGAACGAATGGAAGACGCCAAGTCTGAAGGTTCCCAAAATATTGGACCTTCTAAAATTTCAGATTAAATTGAAAATTAATTTAGTTGAATAATGGGAATAACTATAGAGAGTAGGATGTGAAACAACAAAGTAACAGCAAACTATTGACAGGAAATTCTGGGGTTGGCCATAGCTGTAATATGGAGGTTGCGGAGACTGAATGAATTTGCCAAGCTGCTAAGGAATTTGGAAATTCATTTCCACATTAATAATAGTATTGAAACCCCAGTTACCTGCAACAATTTTGTCAGTACGATAATTGTAGAAATCGCCCATTTGAAAGCGACGTCCTAATGCAGGCATTTTCGTGAAACGTCCATCCTCTTCTAGACCTGGAATTGTAATCTAGAGTAAATTTTAACTGTTCATTAAGTGAGTAATAACAAATTACCTCCAAAATTCATGTTGAAACTTAAAAAATATTACAAGTTCGATGTTTAACGACGCACAACTTATACTTTTGAGTTTTAACCAACAGTTTTCAAGTACGCTAACCGTGGCCAGCCACTCAGCCAAGCAGAGTCCTCGTCTCGTTGAATCGTCGTCTGCTTTCTTAGAATTCTTACCCTTTCCTTCTCTTCCTCAAACTGTCAAACAGGATTGCCTAATTATCCAAGTTACGCAAATTTGCGCCAGTAAATGAAATTCAAAATGAAAATTCTCGTCAAGTTTTACCTACCGAAAGCGATACGTTTCATTCAGCGATTTGTGGTGTTTCCCCGTTTTTATAACCTTCATGTCCAACAGCTTTTCAATCCGCCGATGTTCGCCCATCCATCCCCGTTCTGCTTCTCAAAATTATATATGGGTTTCGCCGAACAATTTTCTGTTTGACGACGAATTTGGGACACTTTTGCCAACATATTCGTGGTTAACCTCTCTCTTTTCCACCAGCATCTCGGAAATGACAGCTTCAAAATGCATATTTCTTTCCTGTTTCATAAAAAGCAGTGTTCCTGCAGCACTTAGGGATCTCTTTAAGTTTTTCGCTCCTATTCCCCTTTTCCAATAAGCAAAGATAAAGTGGGCCAATACCTGATGTCTTTTTCGAATGATATTTTCCTAAATTTGACGGACGGTCGTCGGATCTCGGAACAGATAATATGAACTTTATTACTAACTTGAAGTAAGCAAAACATTTTTCTAAAGGAAGTCTGTGTTTTTGTGTTTTTAACACGGACAGAGTCTCTTGAAAGTTGGTGTGCTTCCTTTCGAGAAACTTCCCGCGTGCTTCCGTGCTCCGCTTGCGACACGTTCATCCACCGCTTCCACGATAATGACTTCACTGTCCAGCAGGGCCAATTGGCCTTCTCAACTGATCGCACATGAACAGGTTGAAGCAGCGCAGGATTTTCATGATCTGCTCGTTCATCGTCGTCAGCATCGACGACACCAACGCGGACACGCGTCGCGTAATGCGTATTCCGCATAACCCTCACAATTGGTATCAATAAAAATCCCATTAGAGAAAATTAATCACTTATCACTCACTTAGCGGCCGATTGGGTGAAATTATACGACTAAGCCGGCCGAGGGAGTGGCTGAATGATGGAGGCGATCATGTTTTAGAAAACGAATTATAGAGGCCGCTCAACTGGACTAGTGCTGGCCGACGGATAGAACAAGTCAGCAGGTCGACTTCAATCCTCTTGAGTACTGGTACCTGCAGGTAATAGCAACTGATCTAAGCCTATTGTCCAAACTTTCAAAAATGCGTCTGCCGTCAAAAATTGCGTTAGCCAATCGGATTAAGACTAATTAATGAAAGTTAATGGATGGATACTGAATATTCTTTCAAGAGAAAAGAAAAGATGAGGAATTTCTCTCTAGCGTCGTGTGCAGGGCGGTTTCATCGTGACCGAATGCGTTGATGACGATGACTTTGCCGATGTTATTAAAGTCTCACTGGGTATATGGGTGGGGTCGACTTCAACGATTTGCAGATTGATGAGTTCGAAGACGTCGGCACTGGACTGGGCGATCAATAAAGGTGAAAATGGAGCAAATTGCCAAACTGGATACAGGCGTTGACTGGTGAAGTAGATGGACTCGAAATTCACTGGCCGTTGTTAAGTAAATTTCGTTTCGACATTTTTTTACTTGAATAATTTCATTCAATTCACCTTGAGTACGGTAACACACTCACTTGACCCATAATTGCCAATGGAGAGGGTGAAGTAGATGGACTCGAAATTCATTGGCCGTTGTTAAGTAAATTTCGGACATTTTTTTACTTGAATAATTTCAGTGCAAGAGGCGAGTGTTTTTAGAGTGCGGCAGAACAACGGGGACAGAGACAGCCGTCGGACACCAGCAAACACGACTTCCGGATCAAATCGAGCGCTGCGCAGACGCGGCGCGGACGTAGAGTGGTGAGTTTAACTCTGACGGGTGTTGGAGTCACGTCCGCTCACGTCGATCTTTCCAAACTGGAGCGACAGGATTTAGTTACGAAGATTGTCAGCACAAATAAGTTGATTTGGCTGTAGGTGGCATTTGTCTTCATGGAAACACATCTTGGCATCTTGTAACAAACGAAATTCCATTTTAAATAACTGGTATGGTGAAGTGGATAGAGCGGTTGACTATGGTTCTCATCCCTCAAACGTCCGTGGTTCAAATCCCACCAGGAACTCCCCTAAAGTTCCTCACACAATGGCTTGGCTCAAAATTGTCAAGAAATTACTGAACTAGTAGGGAATAATACAAGTGTTGGTTAATAACCTTTGATTCTAGCATAGATTCATAGACCTGTCCCAGCAAACAAATTATCTTTCAACCGTCTTTTGATTAAAAAAAAAGTTCGACACATCGACGAATGGTAAGAGATGAAATTTACTAACAGCATCACCAATGCCTACGATAGCGGCGGCTATTAGCTTACGGTACATGTATCTTTCAGCATTTCAGTTTTCCCACAAAAGGACTGAGAGCTGGCTAGCTGCTGAGAACAAACGAAATCATTTACAGATGTCTTCTTGTCTTGGTTTTAAAGTGGAGCTATTACAACTACCGTAATGGTACCCGCCTAGCTTGTTGACGATGCGAACGGACCGGCCGGTTATTGTGTTGGCCGTTAATTGGCGACGTATTTTGACACATGGGTAATCAGAGCACGGGCACGGAGCGCATGGGCACTTCGGGCTCCATCGTCAGCCACTCGAAAAATGTTGCGGCTTTTTTCACCAGGTCTTGACAAGAAGGTGTTACTCAACAGATGGAGGCCGGCAGCATCATTCCCATCTTCATTGACAGATTTTAGACGCTGAATTTCCATCGCCAGTCCACCTTTCGTTTGCATAAAGCGAGTCAACTCTGCAAAGCGTTTGCACATCAAATTATTAGTATAGGGTCCAATGCCGGTCGACAAAACGTTCAACGAAACGCTCCACAGTAATAGACTGTGTGAATTGGTGGCCTGTGAGGCTGGGAGCAGCAGAAATGGCCCGGCAGGCCTCTAGCTATATTTCACAAAGTTGTTCATTAAATAAGAGACAGCAATAAGACCACTGGGCAGCGGGCTGAGTAAGCCGAACCCCCAGGCTACGATGCCGGCTACGAGGACCATGGGCATAATACTGACATTTCTCCGGTCCCACCAGGATATATGTGTACTTTAAGTACGACGACTCTTTTAAACCACTGATCCGCAAAATCCGAGGCAAAATCGTTGGTTTCTGCTGATGATCTCGTTGGTAAAGTATTCGCCAAGCAAGGGGAATAAGGCCGAATTGTTCTCATTTGGCCGGTGGAACTGGTCAAGGCTCAAGGCTGACACCACTTGGTCGACAAACTCTTCCAGTAGTTGTTTCTTCTTGCGCTGCCTCTTCATCGTAACTTGCCGGCAGGGTGTCACGTGTCAGGCATAAGCATATAGTTTTTCCCAGGTGAAATTTGATGAAGTCGAATGGAGTTAAATCTGTATATATATCAACAAAGATAGTCGGGCGAAACTTTTCGCAGAGATCTCCTATTCCATTCATGGCCTCGACGGCGTTCTTGAACAACGACTCAATTCAAGATTTCATCTCAGTGTCTTCATTAGCCTCATTCGGAAATTTGCCCTGTATACAGGGGAAAGGCCTCGTAAACATTAAATAAACGAGTTTGCTTCGGGCTTTTTGCTGCGGGTGGATGACAAAAGACTTGGACGGCAACAACAAGCGGGATGGCGCGTGCGGGCGAGAAGTTAGCGCGCGCCCCGGTGGTGGATCCTGCTGGCATCGATCAGTTTATGCCGTCGTCGAAGATGACAGGTCTCTCCTATTCTTACTCACTAGCCACCCTCTACTCCATTTCTTTCCCTTTTCCTGGAGGAGCAAAGACCGGTGAGGCGCGAGGTAATCCATTTCCGTCTCGCTCTCGCCCGGGTTCAGTTCACGGACGCGACCCAGTACACGACTCGATCGCTGTTCAACGACCGGAAGGAGAGCGGCGGACAATCAAAGGGCGTCTCTCTTCAACAACAAGCTACGGCCATCTCTCTCTCTCTCTCTCTCTCTCTCTCTCTCAACGTGGGTATAGGTGTTCTCTACGCATCACGCCCCAACCAATCCAATTCGCCAGGCGTAAACCCCCACGATGCGCGGCGCGTCTTCGCAAAAGAAGACGAGGTACCAAAATAGTTACGGTATTTTATATGTATAAATAAAATGTCGGATCGTGTTCGTTGAGGCGATAATCTGCATCGGGGCGGCAATTAACTTGCGATATCGTCGGAAAAGAGAAAGTCAACGATCAAAAATAAGGGGAAAAAAAGAGAAGAACTTATGGGGTTAAGGAGTGTACCCCGAGACCTCTGCAAGCTCCAATTAGTCTACCTTGGGTGGCAAACGGGGGCCTCGTTACGGACGATGAGTTATGTCCGCTGATTCCCTAATTGACACGCACTCGTAATCAATGATAAAAACGTAAACATCTACTTCTACGTCTGGGTATAATCCATCTTATGACCTAATAGATTCTACTTGATTCACAGGGTAGCTCCTATAGCTATACACGTCCCAATTTTTTTCCTTCTGCTCTGGCCATCCTCTACTCGAAATGAGTCATGTTTTGGAGTGCTCCTGACGGATGCTGCATCAGTTCTGCCTTCAGTTAGGGATATACAGTTTTTTTTTACATTTGCAAACACATACGAAGGTGCAATTCATGTATCATTTCCATTTTCCTTCCTCTTCTACATGCGGTTTAGCATCAGCCGGCAATGACAGGTCGTCGTCTGCTAGCTAGGTGTTTAAAATTTTTTCTTTTCCCGGTCTCTGACTGTTCGATAATCTAAGTACCGGTGATCTTCTGAAAATTAGAAATGCAGTTACCCTCACTCTCCTTGGTTTTGAGTGGAATATTTATTGCTCACATCGCACATTCCGTTTGGACAATTGGAAGTTTATATTTCCCTCCAAAATGTTCTGGTAAAAAGAACTGTGTTATTTCATATCTCAAATCAGATCCTGCCTTGCAGGTACAAGTACTTATTTTTTAGTCGTTCGATCGGTTTCTACTTTATGATTCCTAACGTTAGCTTTTATTGTTTAGATGATTCTTTTTGTCACAACTTCAGAAAGATTTTCCTACTTGGATGCAGTTTTGATTGATCAGTTTGATATTGAACCAGAAGTTAGCCTGACAAAAACTCTCAACATTCCTTTGCCATATAAAACAAGAAAAAATGGAACTCTTTTCTTCCATTCCTTTGTGGCAAAACAATCTCATAAAAAGGACTGGACTTCTGCTTTACAAGACCCAACTATGAATTTTGATGCAACCTCCATTTCTGTGTACCAAATACCAGTTCAAGAGTCCTTCAATTTGATAACTGACAAAGAACCAGTATGTTATCTTTCAAGTTCATCATATATATAACTTGTTTGTTCATTATTTGTGTGGCAGCTTGGAAGGGAGAAAAAGGAAAAGCCAATTACCCATGTCTACTCAAAATTGATTGTCAACATCTTAGACCATAAAGGATCTTTGCCAAGAAATGACATTCCTCCTGATATTGCTCAAGTTCTTCAGTAAGTAGCCTATCATATGTTTCCAATGGGGCTTTTTATCCAAACTATTCCAATTTCTATTATCATAGGTATTCACCCAAGGGAGAATATTTACCGGTGGTGTACATTGACTTGGTGGGTAGTCGCCTAGAAGATCTAGTTCCCGTAAACCAAACCGTCAAGGATTTCCCAGTTACGCTAGTTTACTCGCCCATCTCATTCGGAAAGTTGCGTCTGTGGATGCAGTTTACCGCTTCGATGTTTACCCTCCGTCAGATGGGCTTTACCGAGAAAGATATCGACGAGCTAAAGGGTATCTTTGCCGACACTAACATCGTTCTGCTCTGTATGACCTTTATCGTTGCCGCCCTACTCGTAAGATATATGCTAAGGGTTACTTATGTCTTCCACGTAAACAGCTGCAGAAAAAGTATTCATATTTATTGAATTACTTTTATACTCATGTCACTTATTACAGATGTTGTTTCACTTTTTGGCCTTTAAAAACGACATCTCCTTTTGGCGCGACAGAGAGAACATGGTTGGACTATCATCCCGCACCCTGCTATGGAGAGCTTTCAGTCAGTTTGTCTTCTTTCTCTATTTGGTTGATGAAAACACAAGTCTATTGGTGGTGATACCGTTTGCTATCGGAACTCTAATCGAAGTATAATGTTTTCTCTTAATTGTGTTACCGTTCAGTTCAACAAGTGAATTACAACCTGTTCATTATATAGGTATGGAAAATAACCAAAGCATTCAGGATAGCCTGCGAATGGCGAAATGGAATTCCACGGCTTATTTTTGGCCATTCGATGAATCAAGAAGAAGCGAAAAATGAAGAGAACGATTCATTGAGTATGAAATATTTGTCGTACGTGCTCTACCCTCTTTGTTTGGGTGGAGCAATCTATTCCCTCGTTTACACTTCTCATCGAAGGTAATCCTCTTTCTTGTAAAAACACTCAGATAATTCATCACTGTTGAAATCACATTCCCTAACTGATTCCTATTGACAAACAGCTGGTATTCTTGGGGATTGCAAAGCTTGGTGAATGGAGTGTATGCCTTCGGTTTCCTATTCATGCTGCCGCAATTATTCGTCAACTACAAGCTCAAATCAGTGGCCCATTTACCTTGGCTTGCCTTCATGTACAAGGTACTCGCCCTATTATAAAATTACGCGCAGTACATTTTATTGATAGTGTATTCTCAAGGCCTTTAACACGTTCATCGACGATATTTTTGCTTTCATCATTACCATGCCGACGGCTCACCGTGTTGCTTGTTTCCGAAATGACGCGGTATTTCTCATCTACCTTTACCAAAGATGGTAAAAATAAATGTTCGTGTTTTGCAAGAATAATGGTAGTAAAATCCGTTTCATTCCCACAGGTTGTATCCAGTCGATAAAAAACGAGTGAACGAGTTTGGTGCTACTGGAGAAGAAGTAACACCCGAGTCAGAAAGCAAAAAAGACAAATAGCAAAATTTCACATATGATTCTCGGAAATACGGGGTCGAAATTTTTTTTTTTCTTTTTTGAAATATAAATTGCAAATGTTGTTACTGTTAAAAAAATTTGCACAATCCCGAGAGATTAAACTGCACTGTATTGCCACGTTTTATGGAGCACGGTAGTGATGAACTGGAAGCTTTAATATATATTTCATTCGCTTCGGTAACTAAAACAGGACGTGTGCAAGAGAATTAATCCTTTGGTCATTTCACGTATTTTAAGGTTTTCCTCACTCACCACATATAATATACATGAACGCAAAATTTGAGATCGCGGAAATAGTCAACATAAGCCAAACGGGTTCGCCATGTGAAGCGCTAGACGCTTCACTGGACTTAAAAGCTATATCATAAAGGAAACAAGGTTAATGTAGTCGACAAACGGTGAAATGAAGTCCGAATGATCGACTGAAACATTGTGACAAATGAGGAGGTTGGGTGCGAAAAGTTTGTAGCTTGGGGACACAAAACTTTTTTGGCCAGAATCGGAATTTGCAATAGATGGCGCTATGTAAGGTGAAGTGTCGGGCCGATTTATTTAAGAGAAAAAACCCTTCATAATCAAGGCCTGTCAAGTCATTTCGGACCTCTTCTTAGAGCGCCACCTGTTGCAATGTTCGTCAGTGGCAAAAAAAAAGTTTTGCGCCCCTAAGCTACAAACTTTTCGAACCCAGCCCCAAAAACTTTTTCTTTTCGCTTTAAATGAAAATGGAATGGCTACTGCATCTAAACACCTGATCCACTATATTTTTGTATTGTTTCAGTGTTCTTTAAGCGCGTTATTTCCGCCAAAGTGGAAAACCGTGGAATGCTTAGTGAAACAACGAGGATGTTCTTGGCAAACATGGAAGTGATGCCCATATGATTGAGGAAGGATTTTACCGAAAAAATGGCTAATGATAAAACCTCTTCTTTATCTCATGTACAACAGAACCTCTTGGCAAACCAACTGGTCATATATATATGCTGCAGAATTTCACACAAGATATACACGGAATGGAAATCCAATACACAAGTGCGAGTGCAATAACTTTCATGACAATTATTTGTTGCATACTTTGTATTAATAATAAAGATCTTTTGCAGGGAGAATACAAGTCAGATTCAAATATCAGATATCAAATTTACTTTGTGGTATTTGCTGTATTTATGTAACAAACCGAAAAAAAAAACATTCACGGTTGAGCGCCATTGGGACTTCCCCCAATGGCCCTGCCCGTGCCTCCTTTTTAGTCCGTAGACCGAGGCGGAAGTTAGTTCCTCGTAAGAAAAAGACAGAAATAAGAAAGAAAAGGTGGAAAGTTCCATTGACCGGCTCCGACTTTGTGATCATTATCCGTTTTCCGTTAGGTCCACAGATCATTGGGAATCCGAGTAGCAGTGCCAGGCCGCTTTTAACCGCCAATTTCCAATGGGTGAGTTACGGCACCCACCTTAATCACATAGACATCACCGTGTCGATGGATTGAACGACTAGGAGTCGTTACTTGATGCCAATCCTACGTCGTCAAAACGTTTTACGGCCCACTCTCTTCGCATGCAAAGCCGTTCCGAACAGTTTGCGTAACAATTGTTCTTATTAAATTTCCACAATGATAACTTATTTTACATTTTTAAGTACGAAATAATATTTTACACTTATTTCAGTGAATTAAGTGTAGTTTTTCTTTCAAAATATAGATTTAATAGGCTTTTTATTGGAGCCTTGAAGGGCATACGTGCGTCCGCTGCGTCCCTCGGTCCCCGTCCGCCGAGAAATGACAACGCATAGTTTATGGAAATTTGGCAACAATATCCATCCCATCTCATTTGAAAAAGGCTGTTCTTACTGTCAGCATTTGTTCGTAACTATCTCTCCCATTCATTTTTTTTCTAATTAATTTTCTTGTATTTAAGTTTATTTAATTGGGTTTCAGAATGCTCAAAAAACGTCGAAAATGTTCATTATTCAACCAAGTAATAGCAGACAATGTTTGGTTGAATGCATTTAGTTTTTGGGATAGGTCAGGAAGGATGGCGGCTCAGAAAATGATGAGAAACTTGTAAAGCTCCTCGTCTTCTTGTTTGCTAAGTTAACACACAGAAATGAAGTAAAGTAAGTTGTGTTCTACATTGTGTGAAACAAAAATGGAAACATTGGTTTTCTCTTATAGATTCTGTTTATACCGATTTGCAAACTTCAATGTGTCAAAGAGTTTTCTATTTTTCCGCTTGTATTTCTACCCATGAGACCTCTATTCTCCTTCTTCCATAGGATGCATAAACTTCTCTTTGCTTTCAGGTATCTTCATATCGAAATCCTTTTTACTGGCTTCTCATTTTGTAGGCCTACCCCCAGCTGGTCTTCAAAATCTTGGTCTCTACCTTGAAATGCTAATTGCTTGCCCAAAATGTAAACAACTTTGAAAGACTAGGGATTTTTTTTGTAAAACAAGTAGACAAAAACAATCCATAACATGGTTTTAGTTTATTGTCATTCTGAGAGAAATTTTGTCGAGTCTATCATTGAATTGATGTTTTTCATACACATCTTGCTTCTGTCTGAATCACTGGGAACATAGTTATGTCTCTGCCTTAGGATATAAGCATTAAATGGCTAATTTAGACTTAGTATCGTGATACTTGGTAGAAAAAGAACGCAAAGCAGACGAAGAAATGCGAAAGAAAAAAAATCAAACAAAAACGCTATAACTGCATCGTGCTATTTGAATTATTAGACTCTGATATAATTCGAATATCGTATGAAACTGTTCACCAAGACGTCTTGAGCTATTGTTGCAGATCAATCTCAAGATGGTGATATATATAGAGGAATGAATACAAATCGTGAAAGCGAAAATTCGGATGAAATTGTTTTTATTGTCCCACCTCCGCCCTCAATTCCTCCACATTTAAAGATTACATACATTGATACACATACAACAAAAAGTACGTTGGCTGCTGCCCAATACAACCCATACGTTGCCTACGATCTACGGGACTTTTACATAGACAAGTCCGGATGATACGGGCTGATCGGTGCACGTCCGGCAGAGTTTGAAAGTATCCATCGCTCTTCATAATAGGTACATTTTTTTCTCCCTTTGAACTATATGCAATCGCATTTACCAAGAAAAGAAACTTTTGTCGATTCTAGCGAAAAAGAAAACAAAAATCCGGTACGGCCATGTAGACTTGCAAATTCAGCTGAACTCCAATAATAGGAGCTCTATATGCTACATTATGTTGATTTATCGACTTTTTCTCGGGGATCCCGCCCGAGTGTAGGCGTTCGCCGCGGCAGCATTGCTGTTTGTCGTGATAACGTTAGCCTATTCCTACGGGCTTGTTGTATAAATTGCATAGCCAAAGAGACGACGGCGAGTTAAATAGAAAAGACTGTATAATCGGATCAACCCATCAATGGCGACCGAGAAAAATAACGATGAAGCGCCAGCAGCTTTTTTCCGTTGTTTTGCTTACTTTTTGGCTTTTTCCCTCCCCCACTCCTTGTAGAATCTACACAAAGGCCAATGGAGCGATGTCAGCCGAATTCTAAAAGGAAATCTTTTTCTCTTTCTGTCCTTTTCCTTTATTTCTTCTTTTCTTATTATTTTTAAAGAATTTCTCCTCTCTTTTTCTATGTAGCCTACCAACGACCTCTGACAAGAAGCCAAACCAAACTCTTGCACGAGGAAGAAGAGCCCGCGCACAGGAAAAAAGGGGTAGAAGAACCCAGTGAGGGAAGCTGGTAAAAAGGACGGCCAAGAAAAAAAGAGAGAAGGAAGAAAAAGAGGCGGAGGACGAGAAACATGGCGCGTGGTGATATAAGAAGATGAAGGAAGAAAAGAAAGGAAGCCGGGAGCAACACACACAGAAACACACAAAAAGGGGTTAGAGAGAAATAAGCAAATAACTGAAGAGCTCGGTCGTCACGTCATCTGGGGAAAAGGTCTATTCTATACACAGGGCTCTCCCCCAAACAGTATATACAGAATCGGTGTGCACTATAGATAGAGACGACGAAGGAGAAGAATAAGGGTAAATGGAGACACGAACCGATTGGTAGAGTCGAAGGAATTGGACTCGCCCGAGTGGGTAATAGAAATCCATCAAACGAAACCCGCATATCCAACCCGGCGTTAAATGAGTCGTCGTCATCGGAGTAGGAGGAGGAAGAGGAGGAGGTAGTATAGAACCTGCGTCTGATGCTCTTGTTGTGGGGCGCCAAGTGCGCCAGAAAGGAAAGAAAAGGAAATAACGAACAGCGCAAAAGGCAAAGATGGGGGACGGCTTGAAGAAAAGAGAATGACCGGAAATCTCGCAGCAGCGTCTCTATTAGTGCTGTATAAAAATCTCTCAAAAAGACCGACGACGGCGACGTTTGATGCGGCAGATGTAGGTTATTCGGATGATCACTATTCACTATTTCGCTCGCACATTCGCTCCCATGTGTTTGGGATGTAATCAGTTCATTCAGCTCCTTGTGTCTCTTTTCTGGCTCTTGTCCGTTTGACGGGCCACCATCGAGGAGGAGCCGGTCGTGCGGCCGACTTTGAGGACGCCAGGCGGAAGAGCTCTATTAGCTCCCCTCCGGAAACGTGACGACATCTCTTTCCAACATTTTATTGTGCTGTTCCGCGCTCTTGTTTGATTTTCCCCAACTTTTTCATTGGCTTTCATTGGGCAACAAATCCAATTTTATGAACTATTAATTTGATTTAAAACTCTAGAAGGAAAAGAAAGAATCGAGCATCTCATTCTCTTAGAGAATTTTCTGTCGCGCATACCAGTAGCCTACTACAACTCCACCTACGCTTCCTCGACAAACCTTTTACACCGGCTCAGATGCTCGCACTGTCATCAAAAGATGTCAACTTTTCCTCGTTCCGTAACTCCTACGACCCGCCTACTTTTATATCGTTAGCGTTAGGACGTGGAAAAGATTCGAGCTTGCTTAAAATATAAAAGTCACAGTATTAGTCTGTAAAAGAATAAGTTTCGACTTTTTTCGAAATGGAAATCAACAAGTTCGTCTTACTTTGTCGTTTGAGTAATAGGCATTTAAATTATTCAAATTCAAAATTATATATATTAGAGACAATAGATTTTGGAGGTCTCGTGCAACGTCGTTTTCCATGATGGTAGGAAATCAATCCGAAATCCCTGGCTAGTGAAAACGAGCTTAGGGAATCGAGGGGTAGAAAAGAGCGGCAGAGAAGTAGAGGCGGAACTGGAAAATTTCGTGTAATACAGCACGTAAGGAAGCCATCACGCATCGGCACAATGGCTACGCAACCGTAACAACGTAGGCTATAGCGTGCCGCTTGAAAAGGAGAGCACAGTCCCCGAAGGGTTAGGAAAGGTTGGGGTAAAGGATCGAGAGTTTACGATATAAAAGATGTGCCGACACAAAATCGGTGGGCAGAAGGCAGGAAACTTTCGGAAGGCAATTAATAGCCTTAATAGGATCTTTGCCGCCAAGAGAATCGAAATTAATTAGTCTTTTGCTTGATGCTAGCTGCCCAGATGACGTGGGTGGTTGTGCACTCTATATTAGATACAACAGACGATTAAGAGTAGGTCTAGGCCTTAATTCGCCCGATTCAGTCGGTGCACAATTCTACGAATTATTTTTGATAGTGATGCGGCCAGCAAATGAAGGCATATAAGGCAAATGAAAAATATAAGATAAAAAATCAATGAATCACTTAACTAATTATACTAAATGATGGAGAATTTAAAATTCTACAAAATAGTATAGTTTTTGAGTAGTAAATGTCCAATTCTAGTATTTTATTAGGAATTTTAAAAGATCTGTCATTCTGCGTTTTTTGGACTGACAGCTAGTAATTTCGGACACCTTCAAGTTCAAGGAAATTATAGATTTTCAAATTTCTAGAATGGGTATACACCAATCGACGCATAATTTTATGAAGAATCCATTTATACCCGATGTTTTTATCTTATTTGAAGCCGTTGCGGCGCAGTTAAGGAAACAAGTATTGTTTGTCTGTCGATCTTAGGCTAGCAGACAAGTTTTGTTTTGACAGGCCAATGTTTTGGTTCTTTTAAATCGAATTCTATTGGGAAATTTCTATTACACCCTCAGTAATGTCATAGGCAATTCTATTCAGAATAAAAAACTGAATCGAATGAGATAATTATTTTTTTTAAAATTAGCTCTGTCCGAAAAATGCAGAAATGTCCGACTTTTATGGGAAAGGTCAGACAATTGAAGATTCTTAATGCACACGTTTCCCATAAGGAAGCCTATCGGCCGGTGTTTGGTGTGTTTTACGGTTGTCTTAATGATTAGAATTGTGCACGAATATATAAAGCAACACGATTACAGAGTAAATATTGCTGATTGCGGTTTTTTAAGCATTACTATATTATCATCACACCGCCGTTTCCCTTTTATTATAAGACCACGTTCGGTATATATCTCTGATATTACAGTTATATGCTCAAAGAAGCCAAAATAACTTACAAAAAATGCTTATCCATCGCACAATGCTTATCCTTTGCCACAAATCCTTATTATTTATGAGCTCCAGGGTTGATACCGGTACTTTTTTCAAAATATCGCGGTAGCGGTAGCGATACTCATAAGTTTTTCAAAAATGTACTTCAAAAATGTACCGCGGTAAATGCGGTACTATGGTACTGCAAAACTATTTAATTAATCGAAGAGAAAGCTGGGGTCTGGGGATTGTGGGGAACAAGACAACTAGTTAACTGAAGAACATTAAAACATTCGAAGATTTCTTATTCGGCTGTTAGTTATTCCGATAAAATGTCTTAACTTGCAAGAAAAGCATTTTTTTTAAAATTTGCGTAAGAAAGATTACTTCTCGTTCGTTTGAAAATAAAACCTTCACTGTTAATTTTCGTAACGATTTTTTCGGGGTTTATACCCCTTAAATCTGAGAAAACTAGAAATGGGGTTAAAACCCTGTATATTCCGGGGTTAGGAACCCCTATATTTAGAGGCTCGAAAATAAATTTTAAAAAATACAAAACAGTTATCATACTTTTCATCTTTGCCATGTCTACCATCTTGTTTTAATCTGACTGGGTTAATAATTAGATGATACTGTGTATTTTACCGGAATCGAACCCACTACCTTTTGGTAATACACTCAGCAGGGATCCGCCTTATCTACTGAGCTACTGTTGACTTGAACATATTTTTCATCAAATATTTGTTACTTTTGGAATTAAGTAACAAGATCGTTAATTTTGGCTATGTCATTTCTGACGCATACTAGGGCTAGTGATGAGAATAAACGTAAACTGGGTGCTTTTTCTACATATCCAAGCACCAGAGCTGATGCTTTGACTTAAATGAGAAAGTAAATTGATAAAGTCCCCAAATTACGGGGAACCCCAAAAATTATGGGGTGGCCCATTTTTTCCGGGGTTTGGAATTCCATATTTTACGTAACTAAGTTAACAGTGATTTATAAGACGGTTGAATAATGACGGCAGAGCTGCGTTATATTTTAGGAAAACTTTTTTCAGGACTTTGGTATAGGAAAACCACATCAATGTTCTCATCAGCTAAATAAAATTTATAGCTGCGAAAATAGTTTTTTGCTTTAGTTCTACGCACTTGGCTTCCAGTTGAACCCATATTGCTATCTCTGTATACTTCCGCTTCCAGCATCGGTATCTTCAGCACTATGATTCGAAAAATTAAATTAAATTACGGCGAATTATGATAGTTATAGTAGAAAACTTCGTGTCTCACCTTGGTGGCTGATGGTTCTGTGCGTAGGCAATGAATGTATGAGATGAGCATTCGCGCTATACTGTTAAAATTGAAGGGGGTTTTCGGTAGCATAGTCATATCGATAAATGGTACTTGGTACCATTTTATACCGTTTCTCCCCCATTATTTTCAACAATGTATCACTCAGGATGTCAGTTATCGGCAGGGCCGTCACGACTTGGGTTGGCGCCCGGGGTAAAAAAAAATTTCGGCGCCCCCATCCCTCCCAAAAATAAAAATTTTGAGTCTAAAGGGGCGCCTTTTAGGCGCCCCTAACTCCCAGCGCCCGGGTTAAGCTTCCCCACTTCCCCCCCACATCGTGACGGCCCTGGTTATCGGACAGAATACGACATTATCATTACATTCAAATTCGTTAGTTTGAGTCACCACCCGCTGGCGCAGGGTTGGGCTACCGCGGTAAAATTGTACCGCGGTAGTTATCTATACCTCTATAGGGATGTGGAAAATGCCTTAAGGTGTGGAGATTTCTTAGCATCTGCCACCTTCCCATCTGCCATCTCTTCGATGCACGCTTTGTGAAAAAATGGTAAAGACGATGCCAATGGGCATTTACCGACATCTGGAGGCCCATAAGATATAACCAGGCAACATTCATGTTCTAATGACATCACCAGAAACATGGGGCTGCATCCCTAGAAATCTTGAAATAAAATTTTAATTAGAGTAAATCAATATTTTTTTTACAAGTTGGAGTTTCTGGACCTCTTGGTTGCGTCCGGAATAGATTTACTACAAGTGTTATTCTTTTTCACTATGGCTAAGAAGGACGGCAGCCTCTTGAAAACGCGGCAGAATTGTACGACGCTCTGCAACGGAAATGTCTACGGCGTTGGCAGTGAAGTTGATTTTATGACCAAATTCATGCCGAGACGTAAGTGCCTGATTAAAAACCGTAACATAAAAATAATCACTGTTAAAAAGGGTTACGATTCTTGATGGTTTCTAACATACGAAAAACGTAGAAGGGTTACAAAAATCGTAAAAACGTTTCTTTTAACCCAATGATTAATTGATGCTTAGTGAGCTCGGATTGCTAGGTTAAATACCTCTGTGGTATATCTGGACTTCTAGAAGAGCCACCAGAAGACTGACTCTGACATTTTTATTCCAAAATTTGCAATACGGTGTTTTCTGGCCAAGCCTGATAGAAACAATATAGAACTTCCGCCAACCGGCAATCCTGCACCACAAGTCGTTGCCCCGTCGCCCAACATCGCACTACTTAACGTCGTTGCAGTCCCATAAGTGGCACTTGTACAGGAGAGTACCTTCTGTCTTTCCCAAGCCATAGTATGTGAAAAAGCTTGGTGAGTATGCCAGGCTATTGGCCGTTGGTTGTGGAGGTGTTATTGAAGGTCCTTGTTTGTTCTAATCTTGGATTTGATGGTAACTTCTTCCTCACTATCAGAAGACTCCATCATAGACCTGAGAGAAGCAAGCTTAAAAAAGCTGTAGACATTATGGGAAGAAATTGAAAGAAAAGAAAGTTGTAGCAGATGGCGTGGTTTTTGACTTTATGGAAATTCCCGGAAACTGAACTACAGCTGTACGTAAACTGAATTCCCTCCCATGCTTGATTTTGTCGGAAATAATGTACCGACCGAGCGATTGAATAAAGTTAAAGACACGATGAAGACGGTAACTGACCATAGGCCAATGTATTTAAAGATACTCTAACGAGAGTTGAGGTGAGAACTTGTCCGAACGAGCCACTTGTGGTGTGACTCGCTCGGAGTTGAGACAAGAACTGGCGAATTGAAAGAGGGCGAAATTAGAGATTGGGGTTAGAGGAGGAAGGGTTAGAAAAGAGTTGCGAAATACGGACATCAAGATCGTGGGAGAGATGAGGATGGGGAGAAACTTAAGATTTCGTGTTGTTGTTGAAAAGGTCTGGAATATAGAATATTCCAGACAGATTTTTCAATCTGCTTTCTCATGGCTGATTGGTTGAAGAATTAGAATCGAATCTCTGATTTTCATAGATTACCAGGTATAGTTGGGTTGAAGAATTTGGAACTTGATCACTGATTTTCTTAGATTATCATCAGGTACCGCTATGTGTTGCCTACAAACGATGCCTTTGCAAGGAAACTTTGAACGCATGGTGCTAGGACCCAGGCAGCACAGTATATTCTTAGAATATCCAAGGGACATACTCTTAATGCGTTCGCAATCACTATCCATTCTGATGGCTGTTGGATATTCTGAGAATAACCTGATTGGGATATTCGTTGGATATTCAAATTGGGTATTCCAGGGGTAAGGGATTAATAATATTTCCCTTTTTGAAATCTTGGTTGATGAAACTCCTTTCTTACCAACACGCTATATGGCTATCCTGCCAATATATTTCGTATTACAGTACCCACTTAAAGTGATTTGATGTCACCACCCTTCCCACGTTAAATACCCCTTATTGGAAGCGTTGCCGAAGCTAGGCCAGGGATCATAGAATAAAACTTTTTCTACCTCTGGTAGAAAACAATAGCTTCTATGTCTGTGACTTTTTTCAGGGTCGTTACAATACGCGCTGAGGCGGTAGACGACTTGGCACAATTGAGTGGAAATCGCCCGCCGCCCGTGCTAGAGATGGGCAAAACGGGAATTTCAAATGTCGATTACTCGGCCAAAAAGTAAGACCCGACACTCCCAATTTTTTTACAGATAGGCAATATAGGCAATCTCAACACACTGTAACATTTTTAGTAATCTAGACACCATTTTTCAAAAATGTATGGCCCTTGGAAAAAGTCGCGACGGACTTTTCACTATTATTAGAGAAGAAGTGTGAGAGGGGGGACTCTTTTTCCGTTTATGTTGTCAGCGCCTCTAACGAAAATAGGGATATTGTCAACTACCATCGAGGTGTATTACGGCAGAGTCCCCCCTCATACAATAGAGTCCCCCGCTCTCGTTCACTCGCCATTCGCCGTGGACGCGACGGTAACTCACCGGTATTTATCCCTTTTGTGTCTTGTACTTTGTTAAAGGGACGGGCCCGCCAGGCTCTCCCGCGTTTGCGTTGATTTGGATTTATTTCTCTTTCTTTTCTTGGTGTTTTTGTTCCTTCATTTGATTCCCGGCACCCGAATACAAGCATTTATTGTGCTATCCTGCAACATTATTCCTTGCCGCACTGTTGCTTATTGGGAAGAATGCTATTTAAGCTGCCATAATGGGCAAATATCTCTAAATAAAACTGGACCTAATTTTCGTTAAATTATTCGATATTATTCTCCTTTATGACTCATAATGAAGGAATAATCCTTTTCTCTCAATTCAAGAATAATCTTACTAGGAACAGCAACAAGAAAAATCAATAAAGCAATAAAAACATCTAAATACCTTGATTATTTGAGTTGCAGAATCAAGTTAATTTATCAAGATTTCTGTATTATTACAATAACTTATGTTTATTAAAAAATATTGTATTTCCTGTGAAATAATTAGCTACATTTTAAATGTACTAATCACTAAAGCTAACATTAAAATAGCGTTTTTCATATTTATCTTTTAACTTAATATGACTAAATATGACGGGTTTTTTAGATTTAAAATAATGGCCTGATAAGAAATAATGTATTAATAGATATAGTAGTAAATGCAAATGGTATGCATGCTGGCAATTTGGGTTTGTTCTAACGTTTTTTACAAAGTTTAAGTCGAGATATAAATAGTACTATTGGTTTATATAATTAATATCTTAATGGTGTAGTGGTTAAGAGTGTGGCGAACCATTCGAGAGATTTATAGTTCGATCCTCGTCGGAGACACAAAAACAATAAAATAAAACAGAATATCAGTAAAATGTGATAGATAAATTTATATCAAAGAAAGTTATAATTATTTTTTTTACAAAATCGTTTACTCTTTTTCTATTCGGATGGATATCCGACGGATATTCCAGTAAGGGCATTTACGGAAGCGACTTATGGATATCCCTGGGAAGTTCCTCGATTATCCAAATGGATGAAAAACGTATATCCGGTTTAATTTTTCGGATATCTATTGGATATCCCACCGGATATACTAGTGCTGCCTGGGGATTAAATTGATAACTCTGGACAGGAGGAATAAATGGTGAAAAATGACCGACGTCATTTTTCATCATTTGATGTCTGTTGACACTAACCAGACATTAACAAGATGTATGCAGACATAATTTGCTACATGGGACCCTGGTCCGTCAACGCGAGGAGTTTGGTTGGTTCTGTTTGGACTGGTGGCTCCGAATTTGGGCGTTTCATCAATGTTTTTACTAAGCACGTACAGTATGCAGAAAAAATACTCCGGCCTAGCATAGATTATTAAGAGCCAACTTTTTAAAAACCCTCTAGTTTGTAGTTCAAGAACTACTAGTAGACAGTTTCCAAGATATTTTACTCTCACCCTCTTTCCTACCCTCGAGTTATAATTTACAGACATTTCTACAGACATAGCCAGGTGTTATTTCTGGAAATGTTCACAATAAGGAATTTTGTAGAAGAAGGAATTTTGTTTTTCTAGTAAGAATCAGCAATGTGACATTTGAATATGAACAAAATTTATAAGATTTATTTTGAGGTCCCTGGAATCGAACCCCAGACCTTGCAATGTGGACCAGTAGACCACGAAATCTGTACTGGCTGAAGCGAAGTGTTTTGAAAATGTGGAGCTAGAAAACTTTCTTCATATATTAATTACATTTAATAGGATGGCCATGCCATATAGGTAGCATTCACGACTAGAACGCTCATTCGCAACTAGAAGGAGCCTTCCCAGGTAAAAATCTAGGGTGAGATACTATAGAGTTACTATTGTATACAATAGATTTCAGTAGTAAATCATACTGAGTATACTGTGTGGCATATAGATAGCTATTGTGTATACTATAGAGAATCTACTGAACGCTGTATACCCTGTTGAGTCTTCTATAGAAAACTTCAGTGTTCTCTATAGAAACTACTGCGTTCTCTATAGAAAACTACTGCGTTCTTTACTGAGAAACTTACTATACTGAGAAACAAGTTTATTACATTAGTTATCTTATAGTTCAAAATTCAGACTCGACTGTAAATCGTCATAAAGTAAATCAATTCATATTATTGACTGTCTTGGGAGGAATGTTTTTCATCTCCATATTTTGCCTACAAATTTCTCTGACGGAAAATTACGGTAATAATTCTTGTTTCAATTGAATAAGAGGCTGACTCTTGATATGGTTACGAACTGTCGTACTAACTGGTGGGTTCAGATCTGCATTTTGAGAATACCTTTTTTGCGTTTGGGGTTATAGATAATAGCATTATCTAACGTTTTGTTGATTATAAATGTTTATTAAATTTTTATTTGAATTTTAGATGTAACATACGTCGTTATTCAATAGACCTCACTATAGAAATTACTCAATAGAGAACTCAATAGAGTACTCTACAGAGATACAAAATACTGTAGTATTACACTAGAGATTTTCCTACTGCGTATTCTATAGAAACGACAGCCAAGATTTTTACCTGGGTTCACGACTAGAATGCATGAGGTCCGATCTTCAAACCTCAACCAAATATAATTTTTCAATTATCTAAAAACGTTAAAGGATGACAACTTTTCGCACATGTATGAAATCCTTGAAAACGTCCTAAAGTTTTTTTCCTTTCCCCCGAGCCGCCTGCATACTGCCTGATCCAGAAGGCGAAATAGGGAAGGGGTGGCATTTTGAAAGATTGTATTTTGGCCGTGTCTGCTATTTAGTTCCTTGGTCGAAACATAGAGTTGTTTTCTCTAAAACGTTCTAGTTAAAAATACTATTTAAGTCTGTGGTGGTCGGCCGGTGCGTTTTTTTTTTGCTACATGCTGTACCTCTTTTAACTTATCGCTGGTGGTATGATACATCTGTGTAATTTATTGAACAAGAATATGGTCTGGCGAATAGTACTTGTGTGAAATGGTCTAAATTATGCAGATAAGTAGCCACTGATCAAGTATTTGAGCAAAGTGAGAAAATTGGGGGACCTGGCATAAAAGTAGAAATAGACGAGTCTATGTTCGGAAAAAGTATTAAAAATAATTAAATCCTTTTTTAAAAATTAGTGATTAACTATTTGAATGCAGGGAAATACCACAGGGGGAAATTTGTTGAGGGTCAATTGGATTTTGGTGCTGTCGAGCGCGAAACGGGAAAATGTTTTTGATGCCAGTAGCGGACAGAAAAGTTGAAATGACATCGATGATCGTCAATCATTATACTGATGACGATCAGAAACATGTATCATATCGATCTCTATAATGATGGTGCTGATCAACGGCGAGATCATCACCATGGATGCCCAAATTCGTTTGGCTTGCAAGAAGGAATCCGAGGAGGTTTTCTCAAATAAGAAAAAACCTCTCCGAGTCCGCGGTAACTTGCTCAACTTATCCATGCCTTTGTCATCTCGAAACTAGACTACTGCAATTCTCTCCTAGCGGGCTGTCGAAGACATCACTAGATCGTCTCCAGCGTGTCCAAAACGCGCGGCTCATCTCATCAAAGGCGCGAAAAAGTGTAAGTCCTTAAACCAAGATGAATTTAGCAGACGAATCGTCTAAAATCCTTTTTTTAGCCCCTTGAAATTTTGCTTCGTATGCTGTTGTTTAAATTTTTCCGCGAGTTTTGGGCGGTTCGTCTGCTAATTTCATCTAATTGAAGGACCGCCAACCAAATATGGCGGGGGTGCGTTTTAGAATGGGAGGAGCCTATTTCAACTCTAAACCCAAATCAAGCCTACTTAACTTCGTTTGTAAAATTAATAAAAATACCATGAGATTCAGCGTAAAAAACTACATTTAGCGTTTTGTATTTTGTATTTATCTAATGAATTTTTTTTCATGCAACAACCCTATTGATCGGCGGGCTCGTCGGGAAAGAAAGCGCCTTTGATGATGTTAATGAAAAAGGCGCTATAACAAGTGAAATACATTGTTATTTTTATTATTATTATTAACAGGGGCCCACATCGAAGGCTTATGGCGACATGCAAATGTTTTTTTCCCTCCGTTTAACCGACTAAAAGATAATTTTTTGGGTTATGTAGCCACCTTTATGCTAAGACTCAAATGGCGTAATGAGTAGGATACGCATGAATTGTTCATGAAGGCTGCAGCGGTTAGGTATACACATGAAGAGTACATTCTAGATCCTAAAGATTTCGAGTCCAAAAATTATAAATGAAGTCGAACTGGAGGATTATCAATCCGCAGAGCTAAAACAAAAAGACACAAAACCCAGTTCGTCGGCTACTTCACGTATGGCTGGTGCAAGTAATGATTATAACAGGATTGAATGCAAGAAACGTCGGAAAGAAGATGACAAACCGGTTACCGAGCCAGTTCCACATCATGCCATGTCATTACGGCACCGGCTTAGTTATTCCCATTCTCAATATTTAAAGTTTAATTAACAGCTTTTATGCTGTACGGCTTTTAGTTCGTGTGGCTTCATAGATA
Organism: Ceriodaphnia dubia; assembly: GCA_022539655.2. Lineage (NCBI taxonomy): Eukaryota > Metazoa > Arthropoda > Branchiopoda > Diplostraca > Daphniidae > Ceriodaphnia > Ceriodaphnia dubia. Next base: position 4,329,915 of record JAKUCG020000139.1, on the reverse strand, counting down.
TACGATGATGTTTGCTAGGTTTTCCGTTTTTAATTGTCTGTTTGTGTGTAAGTAGATAATCTCGTCCAAATGTATGCTTCATTAACGTCTTGGCGTACTCCCAGCTAGCATAGCATATTGGTCATATGTTGGGGAAATAAAATTTACCGACAAAAAATTTATTGGGAAAATAGTTGGAACGAATATTCCCCAAATAATTTTTGCACCAAAATTTATTGGTTTCCGATAAAATTTAAAACACGGAATAATATTTCTCCAATAGAATTGGTAAAATATTTAATTAATTTGCCGTAGGATTAACTTCACAGCTCTTTCTATTTAGTAGCAAGTATTGACGAATTCGGGAATCGAACCCGAGAGCTCTGACATATGAGTCGGACGTTCATCCTATTTGGCTACCTGAGTTGCATTAAGATCATATCGACCAACTAGTGTTTTTTTTAAAGGTGAGCTACTTATACGAATCCTCCTGACAGCGTATTACTTGTCACGGAGAGGGCCGCGGTCGTCCAGATAATAAGAAAAAAGTGTAATTTGTTTATAAATTTGTTTCCTATTCGATATTTTCAAAATGCAAATTATTGAATCAATGAGAGTTTTATTTTTGAATGTGACTTTTAAGTGCTCCGTCAATCGCGTTTTATATCGCGGATAAATTTTGATTCTCAAATTGCAATTGCTTTATAAAACCAAATCATAAGGATATTCAAATATTGAAAAATTGAAAAAAACTGTATGCTTATAGTGGAATGCGTGTTCCACATTACTCTGATGTCCAGATTTCTTAGATTCAAGTCCCATGAATAAAAAAAAATATTTGGAGGATAATTAAATGCGTAATACACGATCTACGTGGATGGATCACGATGGATCGACAAAGATATATAATTGTCCAATATTGGAAAAATATTTATAATTATGATAGACATCAAAAGAGGGTAACAAATTGGGGAAACATTACGACAAAAATTATCGGTAGATTGGACGTATCAGATAAACTTGAGTTTGAGAATTTTGGCCAAAATTATGGGTCCAGTTTTACTCCAATAAGTTGATTGTTGGCCCAATAATATTCTTGGGGGGAAACATTTTCCCAATAAAGGCATGCTAGCTGGGAGCTGTTTTATTGTATATTCAGTTATTCCTTTTTCTGCCACCGTATTATTTGATATTAGCAAATTTCTTCTTGATTTTTCTTCATCTACTTTTTCATGTAATTCCAAAATCAACTGTGGGTTAATCTCAACCTTTGGATATTGCTATAATAAATAAACAACTTCAAAGAAGGTGGATAGCGCAATAAAAACATGTCAATTCTCTTACAGCTGATGGTGTTTCATCAGCATCAATATTGTCTCCTTCTGATGAGTGTTGACCTAAATTACCTTCATCTGTTCCACTTTCAGTCCTTGGTTTTTTTAAAGTAACCTGAACACAATTAAATATATATTAGCTTAGATTGTTAATTAAATTATTGTTTCAATACCTACATTCAAGTAGGATAGTCCGATCGTTTCTCCTAGGGAGGTCCTTGGGAGATCCAAACAGGAGGATCATGAACCTTTAAGGAATCTCCATAAACCGTCTTTTTGTCACACCCAAACACTCCTTATGAGAATTCGTGCTGTGAGAATTTTTGAAATATTTTTTGAAATTATCTAGCACTGTAGTGGGCTTCATTAGCACTGGAAAGGTGTAGAGTCGAAGCAACAAAAGGTTCAGGATTGACAGTCGATGTTTTGGATCCCATACCGCAGACACGAGAAACATTTGGCCAATCAAGCGCTTTTTGGGCTTGATGAGAAGTCGCTTGTGTTTTCCACTGCTTCAACCTTTTCCACGCTTATGGTTAGTTACAGGATCTACCTGGATCGGTTGAATTCAGATAAAGAGTAGCAATAATGTAATTTAGCACACTACTTACTATTTGCTAAATATGATGTTAAACTAAAGCCGAAGTTTATGGGAGCCTTCCCTTGGTTGGTACGGCCACTTTTTCTCACAGCCATATCTGCATTTAGCATTCAGCCAACATAACAGACATAGATTATAAGATTGTCATTGTTTCACTATAGAAGAGGGGAAAACATGTACTTGCTGAGTATGCCTTCGTCAAATGTTTTTGAATTTTTTATTTCAGCCAGACGTTGTGAAGCCTTATACCTTCCCAGATAACACAGTAACTTGATTTAGACGTATTTTTTAAATACTTTTGGGGACAACTGGGACTTGAAAAGTACATCCCGTTTTTTGCGGATAACAACTTATGGACGAATATAGTGTGATGCCGATGTCCGGCCTAACGGGTTCTCAAAACTGAAACAAAAGACGTCCTATAATCGAAAATAGGACATGTATAAGATCTAAAATTATACCAATATAAGGTTTTTTGTGGCTTTTGATGCTGTGTATGTTAGATTTGAATATTGCAATAATCTGTCAACGTAGTAGGCTGTCAAATAAGAAGTCCTTCACCGTAGTGGGCTGTCTCTCCCCCTTCCCGTAGCTCAATCTTCAACGCTAGTCATAAGTTTTGCGTCCATCGAGGTTCGAACACGAGACCTTCGCAGTCTGAGGCGGGTCCTATACCAACTTGGCTACCAGAGAATCCAGAACGAATTCATCGAGCAACTATTGATTGATATCGATTGCATCTCACATTCTATCAGTGTATGATATCAGTATACATGTGATGGCATGTAATTATATCTGTAATTATGTCTGATTAATAAAATTCATTGTAATTTTATTATATTTTTGCTTTTATTGTCTATTTTCATTCAGACTTTTAATTCGACCCCAACTCCTCCATATGTTTTCAAGCCTAAAAACAGGAGCAAAACGTGAATAAACAAGGCTACAACATTTCAAATATTAAAAACCCAGTATTTAAGAATAATCTATCCAAGATAGCGTAGATGTTAGAGCACTTATATAGCACCGTGAATAACCCAGGTACGATTCCCACGGCAGAAGAGTAATTTTAATTGAAATTTACTGTTCACTATGTGTCTTAACAAACATCCTTAACACTATAATTATTCATTTAACTTGAGTGACTTCATTCGCCAAATCTCTATATATGACACAATACAGATTGTCGGTTGCAAAATTTTTGTTTTTATTTGAACCGGAAATTTTGGACTTGGACGTCTTTTATGAGTCTCTATTAAAATTTCAAAATGTTAAAAGTGAAAACAATAGGACTTTATTAAGACGTATTTTGTATGTCCTGTCCTAGGCGTCCTACAATGACGGACTTTGGACCACAAAACAACTTGGATTCCTATCTGGGTTATGACTGGTACAGGATATGACAGGTAACAGGATTTCACTGCCATGGAGTTCTATTTTCCGGCACGTTAAAAAAATAAGCCGTTGAGTTCTAACGTCAAATAAAATTTCCTAATTATTTTATAAATTTCTTAAATACTGAAGTGCAAATATTAATGTTTGATATTTAATTGCTAATCTCGCCCCCAAATAGAGTTCATTTCATTATACTTTTAAGTATCCACTTGCTTGAACGTGACAATAATGAATTTAACAATGGAATCAAATATCAAAAAAGGTTGAAACACCTTTTATATACATAAATATTAATGGAAATAGCTTACAAGTCGTTGGGCTGCTGTAACCGTACACTTTATGCAACAAAAGAGTCTTGATATCTCATAAACACGCACCGAGGAGGCATATAACATATGTCACAATTCTAATATCGTTAGTCCAAGTTGTTCATCAATATACTTCGCACAAGATAATAAACATTTGTTGGCTAAGTGAAATAAGACTTCTAAACTTTCCTCTACTAGTCCAACCCTTCTACTATCTAGTTTTTTTTAACGTGCTTTATTATTGTGGTGTTGTACCACTTAATTGTGAAATCAAAATTACAGCCAGTCAACACTTTTACAGATCCATGCAAAATGAAACATATTGTTTTAATCACGCCAACCATTTTATTGACACTCTTCGCTCATGTCAGTATTATGGAAAAAACAAAACTCCCAGAATTCTCTCAAGTGAAACATGTGGTGAAACGAAGGATGATTCATGACTTGAAATACAATACCAGTCTTAAAGACGACATGATTGGAATTGGAGAAAGTCTAGACAAAAAAAAGAAAAACGCAAACAATGCGACACTTCTTCTAGAAGTACAATACTTTTTCCAACAAGAAATCCTTAAAAATCATAGGCTTCAGATGGAACTCGAGTCAGCCTTAGAAAGAGAACAAGCAGCGAACAGGGATAAACTGAAGGCTGAACAACAAAAGGATCAGCTAAGGCAAGAAAATGAACTACTAAGAAACACAAAAAAACTACTTGAGGAAGATATGAAGCGCTTACTTGTCAACATGACCAATATATTAAATGAACATACAAAGAACCTGACTAAAAACATATCTGAAAAAGAACAACTAGAAAAGAAATTAGAAAATCTAAAAATGTCGATGCAGTCAAGTAAATCTTTTAACAGCACTACCACCTTCGAAGACGGAAACCTGGACAAACGTTCACATATTCGAAGGGTATTAATTTCATTAAATCAATTTGTTTTTCATTTAAAGGGAATCTAATAAAAAGAGATTTTAATTTAGTACTTTAGAAACGGATGGGAAAGCTACAAACTATCAGGTTGGGGGCACGCCGAATTGTCTTACACTTCCAAAGGGGCGTCTGGAGCTTATGCCTTTTGGTGCCCGGAACAAACATTCTGGGACAAAGGAGCTACCATTGTAAGCAATCTGGATACACTTTACATTATGGATTTTATCGAAGAGTATAAAGTAGCTAAGGATTGGGTGAGATCATCTTTTAATTTGTCGGACCAGGTAATAAAATAATATTTTTAAATCACTACATACTTCAGAGTTTAGCCAAACCAATGAGAAAGGGTAGATTGGCCAATCAATATATTTAAAGTTAAAGCAGGTTAAGAAAATACTTTATACTAGAAGGATCACCCCAGGTATATAAGTCAATTGCGACTAAAAAATGAACATGCTCCATCGTAAATGCGCTACATGAAAAGTTGGATATCCATTTGATTAATTCATCAGTATCAGATGCGAAGGAAGTCATTAGTCCAACCAGTTGAGGCCGTCAATCTTTTTCATATATGTACCGTTTATTATGGACTGGCCAATCTCCCCTTCATCTCTGGTCTAAACTCTTAAACTTACAGTAGGCACGTCAATTATTCGAAAAAACTCCCCGCCCCATAAGGCGGCGAGAGAATCCGGGTGGGAGAAGAAAAATTCCCCTCCTTGTAAAATTAAAGTTAGACGTATGAAAAAAAAAACTGATGTAGATCACAAAATTATTTACCAGGGAAAAAATTGCCAAGCATGTGCTAATTGCGCATCACTACTTAAATTAGCGATCAACAATTATTCGAAATCGATCGCGGGCCCGTACGAAGGGTGGGCATTTGCCGAATTTTGCCGAGTGCCCCCGTTTTACCTGTAAGAGATAGAAATTTTATTTTTTTACCATGGATGCCCATTCCCCTGTTTTATATTACATACAAATTTCAAATTTTTCCAATAAACTTATCATATCGGTTTACTGTTTTACATTTTTTGCCGATTTGTGTTCGGACTTGGGCGATGAGAAAATCTTATGGAAAATAGCCCTCTACCTTCCCCCCTAAGGCTGTCGCAACCCTTTCCTTTCCTTGCGATTAAGGAGGGGTAAGAAAGGAAGGCAGAGGGGTATTTTACCTAAAACTTTCTCATCGCCCGAGTCCGAACACAAATCGGCAAAAAATGTAAAACAGTAAACCGATATGATAAGTTTATTGGAAAAATTTAAAATTTGTATATAATATAAAACAGGGGAATGGGCATCCATGGTAAAAAAATAAAATTTCTATCTCTTACAGATAAAACGGGGGCACTCGGTAAAATTCGGCAAATGCCCACCGGGCCCGCGATCGATTTCGAATAATTGTTGATCGCTAATTTAAGTAGTGATGCGCAATTAGCACATGCTTGGCAATTTTTTCCCTGGTAGATAATTTTGTTATCTACCTCAGTTTTTTTTCTCATACGTCTAACTCTAATTTTACAAGGGGGTTTTTCTTATATCGGGGAGTTTTTTCGAATAATTGACTTGCCTACTGTATATTGATATTAATTCAATAATTTATAATTTCGCAATACTACAAAATAATTGGATAAACCTTTTTTACAGCCGGATGCACTTTTGCACGTGAGGAAAACTGTGATTTTATTCATTGGTGGATTTTTGTCTATCTATGCGTTAACGGGTGATACACTGTTTAGAGACAAAGCTATCCACGTCGCAGAACATATATTGCCCGCTTTCGAAATTGGAGGTGGATACTCTTGTACTTGGTACCATACAAAAAAAGGTGTAAGTAGACTGTGAATTATTGTAGTTTGGTGTCAATTCCTAGTCAACTGTTTATTTTTCCCTCAAACAGTGTTTATTGTTAGAAGACCAGGACAAAGATTTTGATCCTTCGCCATACGCATCTTTAAATCTCGAATTTGAACTTCTCTCGGATATAACGGAAAACGAAGTATTTCGTGGAAAAATGAAACAAGCTGCTAAAGCAGCCAAATCATTCCCCAGTCCACCACAAAGTTGGTTCCGAAATGCAGTTCAGACAGACAACTTGAGAGACAATCCAAATTACGACTGGAGTTCAAAGCTACTTGCACAATCAGGAGGAACTTACATGGATTATTTGCTAAAATCGTGGATTATGGGAGGGCGCGAAAACGAAATTCTTCGTGAAAATTATATTAAATCAATTGAACAGGCAATCCGAGATCTTATCGTTACTTCTACAGGGAAATTGGTTTATGCCACTTCTGTAAACGATAGTAAAAATGAAGAAAGAATGGCCCATTCGAATTGTTATATAGGTAATATAATAAGGCAAAACACGGTACTTGAATCAAAAAGAGCATTGAAATGTGTTGTTTTGTTTTATTTTATTAGCACAAGCCGAGACTATTACTTTATATTCTGGTTTTCTAACAGGTGGAAATTTGGTCCTTGGAGGATTTGTGCTCGGTGAGCCTTTTAAAAGTAGTCATGTAATACTAGGTGAAGGAATTGCAAATACTTGTCACGAAGCTTACATCAGAAGCCCATCTAAGCTTGCGCCACCTATCTTTTATTTCGGTGAAACTCGAATCGAAGCGACAGTTGTGAATGATGACAGAATAAAGAGTTATGATTTTCCTTCACAACCAATCGAAACATATTTTATATTGTGGCGCTTGACTCGAAATCCCAAATATCGGAAATGGGGATCTGAAATATTGGACCGCTATATAGCCAGATTTGCATTCCATAACGCTGTGCCACTGACTGGAATAAAAAATGTTTTGGTACCAGATGTTGATATCCAACACGCGAATAATGATAATAGTAATGAGAGACAAACATCCCATACTCTTGCCGAAACTTTGAAAGTAAAAAATTTAGCTTGCCCTAACTTATCCTACTTAAAATTAATTAAATTTTTTTACAATTTTAACATATATAATATTGATGCTTAATTGATATTTTTCAGTATCTATATTTACTGTTCAGCGAAGACAGCGTTCTTCCTCTGGACCAGTGGGTGTTTAACGCAAATGGTCATCCTTTTCCAATCAAGGGGACTGAAGCATACAACAGAATTGTCAAGACTCCGAGAATTGATTTACACCAGACAGCACGAGTTATGGAAGGGAATTATTTAGCTGAAAGAATTCAGCCTACTCGTTCTAAGATCCCAAGCAAGAAGATTCTTGATTCAGCGTTGAATAAAAAAACAGCCGTTCGAAATGTATTCAAAACTATTTGCATTTATTCATAGGAAATTTATTTTGCATGTTTTCTAAATAGTTAACACTGACCGCCTGGAATCTTTACAAAAAATACAATTGGGGAAATGGTGACTTAGTGGGAAAAGCATTTGGTACACCAGCCCTGTGGAGTAACAATAGACAATTTTGGAATGACGGCGTTACCATTGTAACTAGCTTAGATACACTTTTCCTCATGGGATTGACAAGAGAATATAAAGAAGCAAAAGATTGGATTAAAAAGAACCTGAAGTCTGTGGTAAGTTTCAATCTACAATCTTTAGTCTAAAAGCCTTAATCAATGAAATCAAATGCCAAATCTTTAAAACAACCTACAAGAATATTACAGTTAACTTTATTTAATTTGAAATTTGCTTACAGTCCGGTCTGGTTCATGTGAAAAAGACTATGCTCGCATATGTTGGTGGCTTGTTGTCTTGCTATTCACTAACGGAAGATTATATGTTTCGTGAAAAGGCGATTGAAATTTCTCACATTTTATTAGCTGCCTACAATACAACATCTGGGCTGCCTTTTGGATGGTTCAGCCCTGAATCCGGAGTAAATTTTACATGAATTTGAAAAACGTGTGATAAGGATTTATTAGAAAAAAAACACAAATAATAAAAATGAAAATTTGGACCAAAATGATTTAATTCTCACTTTCAGGGATTGCTCAATGAAGATGAAAATTTAATGGAGTCAACAGCTTTTGCATCATTATTCATTGAATTTAGTGTTTTATTCGAAATTACAAAATCAGAACAATATCAAGAGATAAATCAACGGATTCTAAAAATTGCAATGGATAAAAATGAAAAACCCACTTCCATGTTCCGTAACTCCATCTCGTTGGATTTTTTCACGTCCAGATTTTGGCCTCATTTCATTGCTCAGTCCGGAGGCACCTACGTGGAGTATTTACTAAAGTCATGGTTATTAGGCGGCCGTAAAGATGATCGACTGCGTAAAGCATTTATTTCCGTGAGCCAGCAAGTAATTACAGACCTTATTAAAACCACTAGCACAGGAAATATCACCTTTGTTGGCGTTAAAGCCAGTGATACAAACACTATGGCTCTTTCTTCGTGTTATGTAGGTGATAAATTTCTCTAAATAGTTCACACAATAGCTGGTATTCAGATAAATTGGATTAACCATTACTCTTCCATTATTGATTATCTCTCAACTGAGTTCCATTCTTTTAAGGTGGGCTTATTGCACTAGGAGGAGCAGCTTTAGGTGAACCATATAAAAGTCACTATTTAAAAATTGGGGAGGCCATAACATCTACTTGCCAACTGTTTCATAGTCGATCCCCGTTGGGTTTAGCACCTGCTCTATTTGACTTCAATGAAGCTGAACCCAAAGCTTCAAATCTTGTCAACAAAGGTATGGAGCAAACCTATTAGTGGAAGTTCCTTTTGGTAATTAAGGCAGTCCTGTTAAGCAAATAACCTTCAATGTGTCCGTGTCCCTCATTGCTATATGAGAAATATATAAGATAAAGCGTGCTTTTGTTTTAATAGGTTACCAATTGACATCACAAACAGTAGAATCTTATTTTATCATGTATCGTTTGACACATGATAGAAAATATCGTGAGTGGGGTTGGGAGTTTTTCAAAACAATTCAAAACTTGTATAACTCCGAATCAGATGCTTTTGAGGGCATAAGAGACACTTCGTTGTCGCATAAAAATTTCGATGGACGACAGCCTGGAAGTTACTTTCTTGCTGAAACTCTTAAGGTACTCCGCTCTAAAATATTAGTCAACCAAACGAGTTTTCACACCTTAACCATTAAAACGTTTAATCCTTTTAGTATCTGCATCTTCTGTTTAGCGACGAGGAAGACTTTTCGTTGGACGAATGGGTTTTTAATGCCAATGGTCACCTTCTTCCCATAAAAGGTTCAATTCGTTAACATAATGAGATCACATATGTCAGGAAATCTTTTAAAAGAACAGTTTTTACTTCTGGAAACTATTCGAATAGAAATCATTTTAAACAACTAAATTTTTAATAAGTCTAAAGCTTACGTGTCTTTTGTGTGAATAGGTATAAATGAAATACCGAAAGACAATGTATACTCTTATGTTTTGAGAGATTGTATTAAACAATACTATGGCTTGAAGATATAATTTGGTCTTGAACAACACTGCTAAATGAAGCAAAATGTGAAGTTTGTGTACTAGCGATTGAGTATGGGTATGGTCGAAGATGTCATCGAGTTTTTGAGGGATTAGAAATTTGAATTAAAGTGATAAAAATCAGGATGATATTGCGGAAAGGAAGGTACAATCATGGTCCGTTCAATCATTGTGCGTTCAATTCAGTTCAAGTAAGAACTTGGGGGATATCACATCCCAGATAGGAATCCAAGTTTCTTTGTGGTCCAAAGTCCGTCATTGTAGGACGCCTAGGACAAGACATACAAAAAGCGTCTAAATGAAGTCCTAATTTTTCACTTTAAACATTTTGCAATTTTAATTGGGACTCATAAAAGGCGTCCAAAACGTCCTAATACGTCCAAATACGTCCATAAAAGTCCATAATTTCCTCTTCATATTATAATAATAACTTAACAACCAATATTGTTTGATTGTTTTTATAAAGAGAAAAATTGGCGAATGAAGTCACTCAAATCAAGTGCATATTTTAAGTGTTAAGTATGCTTGTTAAGGAACATAGTGAACAGTGAACGCCCGTGGGAGCCCGTGGGAAACGAACCCGAGTAATTCACGATGCCAAGTGACTGCTCTAACCACTGTGCTACCGTGGATTAAATGTTTTAAGAAACTGGGCCTAAAAAAATGAAACTGAACAAAAAGAAACTGTTTTAAAAATGCTGTATCCTAGTTGACCCACATTTTTGCTCCATTTTTTGCTCGGAAACCTATTATTTTATAATTTATACCATCGATCTGTTCCGTTGGGATCTATCTGAGAAATGAACTTGTAACTTCTTTTCATTCTTTGTAAATTGGCAACAATTACTTCCAGATTTAAAGTTATTATTTCTAAATAGTCGTGATTTCATCTGTCGCGTGATACCATCTTGGGTTTGATATAATTTCGATTACAAGAAAGATCGATACATTTTTTCAGCAGTACTTTATATTTCATGGTTGATCTTAGTTGAGCAACATAGAACAGTTTTTGTATGTTGGTTTTTCTGGGTTTCCTGGAAAGGCTGTTATAGATGGGATGTAGGATGAGCATCTACATATCTAGGGATGGGGGAATCTAGAACTACAAGTCTGAATGGAATTTAAAAAATAATAAGTAAATTGAAATAATATAAAATACATGTTGTTAAATAGATACATTCACATGCCTAGGGGACAACCGGGAGTTGAAAAATACATCCTGTTTTTTGCGTATAACAACTTATGGACGACTTTAGTGCGATGCCCATGTCCGGCCTAACGGGTTCTCAAAACTGAAACAAAAGACATCCCATAATGGAAAATAGGAGATGAATAAGACATAAATTGTAATATGTTTTTATAGTGGATTTTGACGCTGTAGGCAAACTATGGACTCAACCTACCTGACAACTTACCCCAGGTGACTACACTTAAAATTTGGCTCGCACAGGAACATGATGTCCCATCACCAAAATAGTCGTTAAATGGACATGAACTGTTCCATTTCAAAATCTTCTAAGACTTCAAATTCTAACATTTCAATCGTCTACTTCCTTTCTACCTTCCTAATGCTTTCAACCTAAAACAAACAAAGATGAATCCTCTACTTCCTTTTATCTTCTTCATGCTTTCCACCTGAAACAAACAAAATGTTAGACATTTATAGATATCATGTTTAATCTAGAATTGAATACATTTCTACTTCATTGCAGTGGCATTCATATTGTTTTTATTTCCACCCTTACAAATGATCACTTCCATCTTGCTGACTATTAACACTTGCAGTCTATTTCAAATGCAAGTAAACAAGACACAACAGCATTTGCAAATAAGAACAGGCTCGCACACAAAGGCCCGCCAGCCCAAACGACCATACGTTGTAACAACAACGTTTTACCCAAAAGATGGCACTCCTTACCATCTCTTGTTCAACATATTGAATACCGGACCCTTCGGGACCCTCCCAGCGACGAAAGTCGGCGCTGGTAACTTATATGACATTGAAACATTTAATTTTTGGTTCCAATTTTTTCCAGCAGATGGCTATGGCAAAGTTTGATGAGGCGGTACAAATGGGTGTCGGTAATGTGCATGACGCATGACGCATTACGCATGACGGTATTCTGCATGAATCCGGTGCATGACTCTGTTTGCATGACAGGGCTAAGACCTAGATAAACTGCATAGCACCATCTGCATGACAGCAACCACTATCAATGTATTTTAGACAATTTTTGACCGATTATAATAGATTGCAATCAAATGAAGTGTCTATGAATAAAAATCGCGAAAGCGAAATGTAAAAAAAAACTATTGATGGCGGCCGACGAATCCCGAGCACAACTTGCCACTCAATCCGGCCTCAATTTTTCTGGTGTGAAAAACTTTGCTCGTGAATTTTAAGTGAACAAGTCGCAGTATCCTACGCTGTCTTCCACGAGCTATGGGCTCAAAGCGACGCTAAAAAGCAGAAGGACAGAACCCTGCGAGTAGGGTCTAAAATTCCCAGCTCCCAGTTGCCTTTTATGAAAACCGATCAAATCCGAGCTTTTTGTAAGAAAACACTGACCTGTTTGAAACAATTAGGATGCCTTTGCTAGTCTTTGAGTCTTTTTTTTGCCCCGGAGTCACCTCATTCGAACTATATTAAAAAGCAACACGGGTACTTGCTGAGTTAGGCTTAGCTATACCATAATTAAGTCAGTATCCGAATAGGGGGGAGCGCGGAGCGGGAGACATTGTCCCAAAGGACAGGGGTACGCTTTCATTGATGAAGCTTCGAAGGCAGCCAATAGCCTTGAAGTAATCCGATCTATTTGAAGTGTTTGAACGTTGGTTTCCAGATCATTTTTTACTAGCTTTTATTTGACTGTATTGAGTGTCAAATAATTTTAATTAACAGAACGGCGCTAATATTAAGTGTGATCTGTCACAAATTTCTTTTGATTCGATCGTTGATTCAGAAATTTTGAATTTTAATTTATAGAGGGGAAAAATAAGAATTAAATCGATAATTACATTGCTATTTCCCTCATGTCGTCTTAGCATGTGTGTTATCGTACGTTTTTTAAAGATTTAACATCCAATTAATTGGAAGACTATCTAGCGGGGGTAATATGCATGAATCCATTTTAAGATTTTCGCGAGTCATGCATGAATTCATGCAGAATACCGTCATGCGTAATGCGTCATGCAGATTACCGACACCCGGTAGAAATAGAAAATAAGAAAATTGAGAAACTAATTCACACCATAAATATTATACAAAGAAAATATGGACAATTGTTTTTGGCCATTTAATAATTAGAAATACTCATTTCAATTACATGAAACAAAAACTTAAATGAAAAAGGGTTGTTAAATTAAAAATTGTTTTTACTGAAAAGTAAACGAGTTTAAAGGAATTTGGTTTATGTTGCCTTTATTTGAAGCCCCAGTGCCAAAGCCAAAACATGAAAGACATGAAATGAAGGAATTATGTTATGTTATGATGCCGATTTATGTTTTTATTGTGATTTGGAAAAAAACTCGCGGAAAAGACAAAAGCTTTTGAAGAAACATTTTTTTGAAAAAAACCACAAATTGAGGGAAAACCAAAACAAACTTTAAAGGGAAAAAACTGCAAACGAAAGAAAATATTGGTGGAGGTTGTTTTCACGTTACCAGCTTTCCAATATTCTGCCAAGTATCCCAACTCCCAGCTTCCCCCGTTCCCTAAATTCAACCTGGTAAATTAGAAGTAAAAAAATGTGACCATAGCGATTATTTTAATCTTTTTAGAATTTGTATATAAATCTGTAATCAAGTATTGCGTACCTTGTAGAATAAGATTTATTTTTCTTCTCTCTCAGTCGCATAATTCTTCAAAATTGTCTCCGAGGTGAATAGTAATAACTGGCACCCTGCAACAATTGAATGCGACATTGACGGCTTCGGCAATGTTGTCCCTTCCCCAGGTTAAAGCCGAATTGGATAACGTCACAAAATAAGATGACAATGTCCCCCACTTCTTGAAATATTACATGGTAGGGGATATTGTGCTTGTCCAAAACCTCTAACGTCACGACTATACTTTATATGTGACAAGGGGTCATTGCACTCAGCAAAGTTGGGAATCGTTTTTACAGCTTCCAAGTAAGCCGCTTACTAGACGGTGGAATTTCAAATGTTAAAAGCAGAGAAAAAAATCTGAATGCAAGCAACAACAACAACAGCAAGAACAAAAAAACACAAGAAAATGGTCAAATTACATAATTCATACTTTGGCCAGTCCAATTACCAACATGCTGATGGCACCAACAAGGAAATATTCGACATGGCTACCAAAGGTGGATCCCGGGTAGCCGATGAAGATTTCAAAACATTAACGCCATAAAAGGCACATCCACGCTAGTGAATTCCTCAGATGGTGTAGCTGAAACATATTCGTCCCTGGTAAGTTGAGCAGAAAAAAATTAAGTCATTTACAACAAGGTTTAATTTAATAAAAAAACAAATCACTTTTTATTTTTGCTCAACAAAAAAAATTGGAAACAAAAAAAAATGTTGGACAACAAAAATTTGAAAAAGTCGCCCGGCCAGCCCCGAGGTCCCATTGGGCCTCGGCTTATGCCATCATTTCGGCAGTAGCTGGGACCTTGACAACAATCTACAGGGCTGTCGGGTCATCCCACGACAGCTGAATTTTTTAGAGAAAAAAAAGAGGGAAGTTAGGAAAATGGTAAGAGTTTACAATTGAATAAGTCGAAAACTAAGAAGTTAGATTGGGTTTCAATGGCCTTGTGGCCGTGTTTATTTATCGGATAAGACAATGTTTTTAGTATTGTTAATAAGAATAAGACTTGAAGTCCCGTTTAGATGACCGGTAGGTCTTCTCCTTTACTGCCACTGTAAGTATTCGTAAGTAAGCCGTTTCTTCCAATTTGGATCAATTTTTTTGAAACGGGTATATGGCTGCGATTTTTTTTTGTGAGCTGGTACAGTTTCAGTTGTCTTCCATTTAAAAAAGGCTTTCTAGACACTGTCTGCCTTCGTTTTAGCCTCCTCAGGGGTCAAATCATGACTCTTCACCAAACCTCGTGCACCCTATGAAACTCTATTACTATTTCAAGGGGTTGATTATTCATAAGGTACACTCCTAACAAAACAAAGCAGGTAAAGTTTTTAGAAGTCAGCAAATTAAAAAAAATAATATACTTTTATCAACACACAAGATAATTTTACCTGGCATTCCTCCCCATCAATTTTAGGTTGTAGCAGAAAGTATCCAGTAACTTTTGGTTTGAGTAAGGCTTGCAGGGTCCTCACGGCTGTCCAATTATTCCTAATCTACTCACGACCCATTCACCAGATGTTATCGTTCGTCGGGGTAACCATCTAGAACGACATCTCGTATTTGCATGCAATGGATTTACAGTTGGAGCTGTTAAGAAAAGCTAGGCGTTGGTTTGGCGATGCAACTTTTGACGCTGCAAAATAACGATTTTACCAACTCTTTTCGCTTCATGCTTTTATTTCGAAATCCAAAGCAATAAAACAAGTTCCCTTGTGTCATTGCCTCAGTCTAGCAAACGAGCGGTCAATTATCGTAAAGATTCGAATATCTTCTTTGTTTTCTACAAGCCGAGCCAAGTGTTGAAGGATTTGTAAGTGATTTCGAAGCAGGTGTATGGAAGGCTTTACGACGAACGTTTGCTTTTGCAAAAAAACCTCCAGTGTGAATACAGCTTAACATGTATCTTCGACAGTATCCAGATTTTGTTCATGGCATTTGTATAAATATCTTACTTGCGACGAGAAAAAAACCTTCTGCCATTTTTCTGATAAATTTACCACTAGTACCATCATTTTTCTTGTGTTGCCAGCGGTAAATAATCTGGTCACATTTTTTCTTTGTCTTCTGCATTTCTTGTGTTTCATCAGGATACAGCTTTGGTTCATTAAATGAAAGGAGATAGAACCACATAATCTGTTGAATAAATATATGGACTTTTATGCTACTTGCTATGTAACACATTTCCTCCAAGTAATTCTTGTACATTTCACAGTTGAAAAAAGAGTAATCTTCTAGCTGATTGAAAATGTTGGCAAGTCCTTCAACATATGGTCTTCCAATTAAATCTTCCAAAATATCGTCATTATCTGTAAACCACTTAAAACTTAAACTTAACTTAAACTTAAACCACAAAGTTGTCTTTAAAGTACATCTTCTCTATCATTTCATCATTTTGTTGATGACACACTTCTTTCCACAAATCTACCAGAACCAAACCCAGATAACACAGTGACTTGATTTAGACGTATTTTTTAATACTTTTGGGGACAACTGGGACTTGTAAAGTACATCCCGTTTTTTGCTGATAACAACTTATGGACGAATATAGTGTGATGCCGATGTCCGGTCTAACGGGTTCTCAAAACTGAAACAAAAGACGTCCCATAATCGAAAATAAGACATGTATAAGACATCTAAAATTATACCATATATTAATTAATATAATATTGCAATAATCCGTAACCGTAGCGGGCTGTCAAATAAAAATTCCTTTACAGTAGTGGCCTGGCTCTCCCTCCGCCCGTTGCTCAATCTGCTGCATCAAATCTGCACAAGTCACAAGTTTTGCTTCCATCGGGGATCGAACCCGAGCCATCGCAGTCTGAGGCGGGTGCTATACCAACTTGGCTACCAGAATACCTAGCAACCAGCAACTAGTGATTGCATTGTAACAGTGTATGATATCAGTATGCATGTGATGGCATGTAAATATATCTGTAATTATGTCTGTTAAATAAAATTCATTGTAATTTAAATATGTTTTTGCTTTTATTATCTATTTTCATTCAGACTTTTAATTCGACCCCGACTAATAAAAATAAGTTATATGTTCATCTCTCAGATAGATTCCTACGGGTCAGATTAATGGTATAAATTGTAAAACAAGGTCCCTTCGGTGATGCCTTCGGGTATTTTTTTTTTACGATAATGATAATGAATAATAAATATGGTATGGCCACAAACCAATAACTATGTAAAATAAATAAAAAATGTGCACAATAATAAGTGATCTAGGTTATATATAACACATAAAAGGAGCGAATTAGCGCTAAATTCAAATGCTCTAAAAGCAGACGCGATTTCTGAGCCTCAAAAAATCTCGAAATTCGTGAAGTTAAGGTTTACTTTTTCTCTCGTTATTTAAAACTATAGTTATAAAGGTATCTCAGATCAATTTTAAAAACTAGTTCTGTTTATTTATTTGATTTGAAGAGGAGTAAAAACTCACGTTACACGTCTATTTGAATTGGATTAAAATTATAAATTATATTGGCTACTACGGGCATAATGTAGTTCTCCTAACAACAATGTCATTTTGCCCAGGTCTTACGCATAATTAAAAATTAAAGTATATTTAAATGGGAAAATAAGTTGACGTAATTTATGAGAAGGGAAGTTCAGAATTATTGACAAAATTTGGTTAATATTAGTTTCGTAGTTTGGAGTGCAACCCCAAAAAACTAAAGCCCTAATAAAGATGCTGGGCTATAAGTTTAGAAAGCTAGGGAACAACGACATCTAGCCCACAAAACTTTAAGTCCTTCGGTAATATATTATATTACCCTCAGGGATATGTTTTCAAGCCTAAAAACAGAAGCAAAACGTGGATAAACAAGGCTACAACATTTGAAAAATTAAAAACCCAGTATTTAAGAATGATTTATCCAAGATAGCGTAGATGTTAGAGCACTTATATAGCACCGTGAATAAACCAGGTACGATTCCCACGGCAGAAGAGTAATTGTAAGTGAAATTTACTGTTCACTATGTGTCTTAAAAACATCCTTAATACTATAATTATGCATTTAACTTGAGTGACTTCATTCGCCAATATGTCTCTATATATGACACAATACAGATTGTCGGTTGCTAAATTTTTGTTTTTATTTGAACCGGAAATTTTGGACTTCTTTTGGACGTCTTTAATGAGTCTCTATTAAAATTTCAAAATGTTAAAAGTGAAAAAAATAGGAGTTTATTTAGACGTATTTTGTATGTCCTGTCCTAGGCGTCCTACAATGACGGACTTTGGACCACAAAACAACTTGGATTCCTATCTGGGAACTAAAGAAGTCTTTTGTCAACTTTATTTGATGTTGCCAGCGATTCCCAATTTGCTCATCAATTGACCTTTAAAAATGTTCTTTATTACAAGAGTTCAATATTATATACTAATATATACCTACAAGATTTCCCAGCACTCGGAGCAATCTTCATGCCACTCCATAATGAAAGCTCTGAAAATTTTGACTAGAAATTATTCCAAAATTTCATCAGTTTTCTCCAAACTTATTTTCACACTTTTCTAGTGCAGTGCACACTCGTAAAGGCAAAAAGTAGTAACGTCATTTTTTGTGTTTTATTGCTAGCAGACGAGTTAGAATGGTTGGCTGTTTGTTTCATTGGTGTCAGGCCGTATGGAAGAAACGTGTTGATCTAGGAATTGGGCCCGCTTACAGAAATAAGGGGTCGGAAACAAGTAAACTGTGCCGGCGTCTTATGCGTCTTCCTTTTTTGCCTCATCAACAGATTTCCAGAATATTTTCTACACTAAAAGCGCAAGCCACCGGTTGAGTAGTTTCACTTTGCAATAACATTCAGAATAATTGGATAACATCTTCTACCTGGCTTCCAAAGACATGGTCAGTCTATATGCAAACCGTTCGAACAAAAAACGACGCACAAGGTTGGCACAATAGACTTAATAGACAACTTCGTGACATCCGAATTTGTACGAACTACTCCCAGCCCTTTTTAAAGAGTCGAGAAAGTTGCCCCTTCAAGTTACGCTCCTTTGCCAAGGGTCAACTTTATGGAGATATACGAAAAAATATTCTAAGATAAAACAGTCGTTTTAAAATTTGGAACCAATACAACGGACGCCGAATCGGTGCCTATAAATGCCTCAAATTGTGTGCTGAATTGTATGGCCGTGATGAATTTTTTGTTTGTATGTTTTCTTAATCTCCTTTTTCATTTACTGTTGTATTTTGTATGATGATTTCTCTCTTTTAAATTTGGCTGCTTTAAACCGTTAAATAAATGTCTTACCAAGTTATCTTGTATCTTCTTTTTCCTTTTTATTCGGGGGGTGAAGTAGGAATAGAACGAATGCAAATACTGACAACGGCCTCTTTCGTCGACTGGCAAACTAGGCAAAGACAAGTCGATAACAGTATTAGTGAAATAAATAAGAATAACGGATAACAATTATATTCGGGGCCGGAAAAGTTGGGGGCCGGAATGGTTTTCCTGCGATGCCATTCCGGTCCCCAATTCTTTTTTTCCGGGGGGGGGGGGGGGTGGCGTAAAAGTTGGGGACGGGGAAAAACAAGTCTGAACTAGTTTTTGCACCCAAAAATGATGCCAAATCTCATATTCTTCTGATTTAGTGTTTAAAGTTGGTATTCTTTCAGAAAAAACGGAAAATAATCCAGATTTAACGGTTTAACGGGTAAGTCGTACAACGGGAGCTCCTGTGGGAAATCTTTCCTTACTTCCGACCTCCAGCCCTGTTACAATCGTCCCGTAGATACATGTAGGTACGATTGTAGCAAAAGAGCATGATCATTCTAGATTTTTTAAACTTATTAACTATATAACTTTTATGTTCGATAAATTCAGGAAAGGAAGCCAAATCGCAACACGTTTTTCCTGACGGTTTTTTCCTATATGGCCTTGCCAATCTCCCCTTCTTCTCTAGTTTACAATAGACTCCAGTCTCCCCTACATAGACGACTCACCGTCATTAGAGTTGCTTGATGTGTCGTCTTAAAAACATATTCGCTAATGGAGACACCACAAATCGTCGCTTATATTTTGGAACCAATTTCCTTGGTATTGTCAACATTGCACGAAGAGCCGGTAGATAACCCAGTTGATATACTTCGCAAGACGGTTTTGTCCCCTTCAAATGACGATCCCTTTTTAAGAAGTCCAGCACTTTCTTTATGTTCTGGCCGTCTCTTTCAAATCTCCCAACATCCTTATGCTGCTCACTAGTAGTGATTGATGTCTGAAATGAGTTTCGTAACCAGTACACATGAAGATAGTGAGTAAATCCACTTCTGGATGTAATTTTAATCTTCGATTGCACCCGTACGTGTTAACCCACCTACGTACGTTGCAATATGATTATTTGAGCTACAGAATGTCAAAATTACAACGTGGCTATGATATGGTACTTGATGTTTTCATTGAGCGCATGAAATCTTGTTCGATTACTTGGTCGAGGGAAACCAGTTGTAGGATATCAGTACCCCATGTGGGATGTAAGATCAATACAAAAGGCAGTAGCCATTTGACTCGCTAAAGTACAACATGGTGTCAGAAGATATCTGAATCCATCCGGTTTTTTTATTCAACAATGGCATCGGAATTACATCCACCATCTCAGTTTTCGTTCGATGGTGATGTGGCCAATAAGTGGTCATCTTGGAAAAAACAATTCGACTGGTATTTGAAGGCTACGAAGAAAAACCAAGAGGACGAGATCGTTCAGGTCGGCATTCTGATCACCTTTCTTGGACCGGAGGGTCTTTGCATCTACGAAACCTTCAGTTGGGCAGCTGCTGGCGATGAAAATAAAATCAAGAAAGTGCTGGAAAAGTTTTAGCTACATTTTCAACCACGGAAGAGTGAAACATTTGAACGCTACAAGTTTCTCACACGCCGTCAACTTCCTGGCGAGTCGTGTGAGGCCTTTCTACTCGAACTTCAGTCTCTCATAGTCACGTGTGACTATTCCACTCAACGTGACTCTATTCTTCGTGACCAGATCGTCATTGGTGTTGCTGACAACAAAACTCGTGAGAAATTTCTGTTCGATCCCCAACTCACTTGGGCAAAGGCTATCGACATTCTAAGAGCATGTGAAGCTTCTTCATTGTTGGCTGATCAAATGAATTCGGAAGCTATTCATCGCCTTCGGGACAAATCCAGCTCTAACTCGAGTCAGCAACATCAACCTCAAGAAGCTCAACAACGTCGTGATGGGGGTCAACAACATCGTGAGTAGTTTGAAATCCAGAATTGTCATTTCTGTGGAGACTCTCATTAAAAAGGACGGTGTCCAGCGTTTGGTAAAGATTGTGCCAAGTGTGGAAAGAAGAATCATTTAGCTAAAGTATGCCGTTCGACAACAGCAGGTGGTAAAGCTGACAGCCTCGAAGAAATCATCAACGTTGGCGATTTGATTGTCTCGGAATTGAAGAGTGGAAAGGACTTGCAGTGGCTCATTCAACTTCACAATAAATCTGTTTCGAGATTAAGAGATTATTCATAGAAAACTTGCATATCACGGGTAAAACATTTCGTGGCATCAATGTTCTATAAAATGGAAAACGGGATCTACAATTAACCCCCTACCTACAATATAAAGAGATCACGCGACCAGGTCAGTGTGTGGGGATGTCTCTCCCGTCGTTACTGGAGTGGAGAGCGTGAACGTCGAGTCGAACGCAAACGGCGGGGAGCGTGCGCTTTCGCCACGGCGAGCGCCAGTCAGTACGCGATGTACAATCGCTAAAGCGTGATGGATCCGGACAGTCTAAGTTTAAGTCGTTTTGTTCCCGGCTTATTGCAATCAGGCGGGAAGTGATCGCTACACACTTAGGTGTAGTCGCTGATCAGACCATTTAATGTAGTTCAAAATCCGACACTTTTTTTAATTGCGCTTATTCATTCTTGTCTATTTTATAAATCAGACGGGAACTGATGATAGCTCACTTTACCTTTACTTTTTGCCGCAGAATTGGGGCAATAATTGACGAAGCATCGCTTTCCCATGTTTCTGTATAAATCAAAGATGACACACGTGCTTTCTAGACTTGACGATAAGACTTGAACATAAGAATGTGCCCCTGTAATGCCTTTTTTAATTTGTTCACCAGTAAATTAGGAGGCAACAATTTTCCAAATATTTTGGAATTAACTAGCGAAGAAAATAAACATTATTTTTGTAACAGTATTTCATATTAATTTCATTGTTTGCAATACCTTCAATAGTTTTATTATTCGTTTTATAAATCTATCAATTAACGTGTAAGAGAAAATTACAAACAGTTAAATCATTGCAACTTATTCCGTTAGAGCTTGATATCCGTGTACATAGATGGCGCGGAGAGGAGTACGAAAAGAGGGGCCAAAAAATGGGTATGGATGGTGGAAAGGATGGGTTCTTAGTTTGGCACGCAGGGGGATAGCGAGTAATCCGGCCTGAAGTAATATAGTAGGCCATGGTTCTTTGTTCCGGCGAAGACTGTTTGAACTCAATATTTATATTTCTCTCCTTCTTCCCCCACCAGTGGCGCTGTCGTCTCCACCTTTGTCGCTGTCGTCTCTCCCCTTTCGTCTGCTATCTCCACATGTTTCGAGTAGAAGTGTTCGTCACTCTTTCCCTCTTTTACCTTTTATCTCTCACGAGTGTGTGTGCTCGTTACTTTCTCCAGAGTCTCGGTAACTTGGATATATTTGAATTTATGTGTTTGCCTGTACTAATTGTGCTGTAATTCTGTAGTGACTGCATTTGAGGGCAAACTCGGCTGTCACGTCGGTCTTGTGTTCATCTTTTATATTCATTTCCCTTTACCAAAGGTATTATAAGTTGTGTCTAATGTTTCTACACCTGCTTACCATTATTTATCTGTCAGGTGTGAATGTTCTGTGGCTTGGTGTGTGTGCTTTGCACCTGAAGCCCATCTTTCTCGTGCTTTCCCCTTTCTCTCTTCTCTATCTGAGGTAATGCCTTGAAGCTATAGCATTTATATGTATATGTTGTTCCTTATTTGACCTGCTTCTCTCTTCAGGTCCCGTTGATCTCTTATATGGTTTATGTGTCAGTGCATGCCATCGTTATCCCTTAGTCGACTGTCCAGGCTCTGCTGTGCTTAGAAGAGCATTGTGTTCGATCCTGCCTTGGTGGCCCAACTTGGTCTACCCATCCAAGGTATACATCATCCTATTGGTTGTCTGTTTCGCCACCTAAATGTAAATATCTCCCTCTAGGCATCGTTCCAAATCATTTCTCTTTCATATTGAGCCTTCTGAAGCACAAAATACAGCACTACGGTCTCAGAGTTGCCGAGTCTCCAGAATTCTTGTCGCTTTCGTGTAAACTGTTCTTTATTATATATTTGTATATACCCTACGCCCGCCTTTTGCCCTGTTCATCATACACCCCCGCACGGTGGCGCTCGCGTCGCTGTCAAACTTTCCACTTTTGTCGTCTTGTCGTCTGCCATACGATGCCTCGTGTGAGCTTAATGGCGAGCAGTTCTTTTATTCCGCGACAGAGCTCCCAACTTTCTCTCGGTAATTTTGTCTCTAATTTATAGATTTCTAAATCTTGTATTCATGTGCCGTATTGTACATTGTAGTTGTCATTGGGCGCTGTGTGTGTCTGCAGTTGCCCGTTCGAGTCTTGTCCTTCTCTCTATATATACTTTCACGTGAGTGAAGGTAATATTTGCCTGTGTATAAATGCGTACTTCAGTTTAACGTTTCTTCCTTTCTCTTTATAGTTTATACCCCCTCTTGTGTATATAGTGGCTGTATTCTGAGTTATTTGCAACCTCTTTGTGGTATGGAAGTTAACTTAAACATTCTCCGTTCAGACTCATAAGCTTGTTTCCTCCCTTAAGTCTTATTGTGGGCATATTTATTATGCCTGTGTTTTGTCTGTGTGAGTTACTCTCTAGTCACAGGTATGAACCCATCGGGGGACGTTATGTGTTGCTTCCTCTCTCTAGCTCTTTGTCTCTCCCTTTCTATAGATACTGCGTGAAGTGTCAATAAAGGCTGTATGTCTGTTATTTCAAATACAGTAGAATCGCAGCTACGACAAGGTTTCAAGTGATCCTTGGGTCATTCAGCCAGTTTGTACAGGGTGTTCCCTTGAATTTTCCTTTCCAGAAGAATTGCTCAAGAGAGATTTATGTCTTATCAGTATTTGTGACCCAGGAAGTTCAAGAACTTTTACTTTAGAAAGCTATTGAACAGGTTCCTTATCATTCAGACGGATTCATTTCTAATATTGTAACGGCGTGTTACGAGATTTGTATACATCTGACCAAGCTGGGAGAAATTGTGTAAACTCGAGACTGGGCTAATTCTTAACCGTTGTATTGGAGTGTGGCACTCTTAGACTATTATGTAATACCTGTATAACGGAATGAGTTAGTTAAGGAAACTAACACAAGACACAACTATCAATTACCTTGGGGGTGGGGATAGAATATAGCCCACAAGGCAAAATCACACACAAGCAGTGCTGCTCGTACACTCAAACATACAATCTATATAGGGGGAAAGATAAAGGATGAGTACGAGTAACAAAAGTAGCTATAAACTCTGCTTTACCCAATTGGGTAGTGGAGGGAGCTCGTGACAAGACCGAGCAGTTTAGCCCAAGTTACAGAGTTATAATCTGTAAGAATAGAAAAGGGTCAGGTACGGACATAGTATTATGCACACAACGAACTATACCTCAGGAAAAGATTCCAAGAAGTCGAGATCATATTCACAACTAGGAAGAATGAAAGATCGGGGTGGTCACCAGACCACAAGCAGGACCACGTCCAACTTAAAGCAATAAACCGATCTAACTGGGAAACACGATGGAATAGTGAGGGAGTCAATTAAATACAATTTATGTGACAGAAGTACCTGTTAGCTCAAAGATCAGAATAGAAAAGAAAGATACAAGGGAAACGTTCCTAGCCACGAAACATGTTACTCGGACGTAGCAGACAACATAAGAGACAGATAGGCGACGACAGAGCCACCAACGAGAAAACAGGGAGGGAAATACAAATTAAATAGCCTTCGCCGGAACAAATCTGTTCATCATTTCGAAAAAAGGAGGCGGTTTCAGACACCGCTAATTAATCTTAAACCTTTCAATCGCTTCGTGACATACCACAATTTTAACGAAATACAAATTAAATAGCCTTCGCCGGAACAAATTTGTTCATCATTTCGAAAAAAGGATAAAAATGATAAAAAAAAGGATAAAAAAGTTCGATTTAAAATATGCATTGCGTACTTTACAGTTCCGATCTAATTTCGAGCACTTAGGGCTCGTTATATTGTCCCTAGAGAATTATCATTTATTTTGCCGGAATAGAAGTGCCTTTTGGTGCAAGAGATGTGCAGTAAGGCCATTTAACGATTTAAGAGGGTCAATTATCTTTATGAAAACTAACTACTTCTATCCTAGAAAATTAATGTTACTTGAGATTGCAACAATCCCCTTTGCACAAGCACACGACCGCATCCTTCAGATAACGCTTTTATTAAAAGTTCTAGATAGATGGCCAGTGATTTAAAACGGTCATTTTACCGAAAGTGCGGATATCATCGATCTACAATGATGGATCGATAGCCTATCTTCCTTAGAAGGGAATTCCTTTTTCCCGACAGTGAGCTACCAGATTTATTCTTTATGCGGATGCATCTTAATAAGGTTGGGGTGCTTCTTGTGCGGGAGCTAGAGCGCGCGGCCCACATGGTCTCGAGAGAAATCAGTAAAACATGTCAATGAATTGGAATTGCTGGCCGCATTTGATGCAGTTGTTTCGGTCCGTCGTGATCCGGGAGTTTGACCATTTCTCCAATTGATGGCGCTGAAAATTATGTGTTATTTTCTGGTATAACTCCAACACTGAATGTACGCGTAATTCTTTTCTTCCTATTTCTTCACCGATGGACCAAACAAGCTATTTTGTGCGCCCACATCCCTTAGTAGAGGACGCAATTAGCCTTTGCTTGCCTCCAACATCAACTTCTGCCAAAGAAGGGGCAAATCGTGAAGGAGAAGATTGATTTATAGTGCCGAATTGTGGAAAGAGGTACTTATTCTTCAACACTTTTTTTAACAATTTACAGTGGGCACTCAAATTATTAGAACACGGGGCGCATTCCCATTGCACCCCGTGTTATTTACGCGTTTCTTTTTCCGTCGCCGTGGGCTCAAAATTAGTCCTAAATTTTTTTTTTCACACCGTTCAATTCGTCTTGGGGAGATCTTCTTGTGTTTTTTTTATTTTTTCCCAACGATAAAACCCTAGAAGCAGAGGCTGAAAATTTATTTATTAGAACAGGCCTTTTTTCCCTATCCTTTGTACACAAATTGGTCAACTGTAACAGCCGACAGCTTGTTTTCGAAACATTGCCTCAACTTGCATTTTTACAGAAAATCAAATGAGACTTCTTCTTTGAGGCTTAAAATTTTCATTAAATTTTGATAAAAGGCTCCGAGATTTAGGGCTGAAAAACTGCGTCACGTTTCGAAAAAGACGGCCGGGATAGGCTTTCGACATGGGGAGCCGGGACCTTGGTAAAAAAACGACCTTTTTGGAAACGCGACTCAGTTTTTCAGCTTAGCAAAAAAAAGGCCTGTTCTAGTAAATAAATTTTCTGCCTCTGCTTCTAGGGTTTTATCGTTGGGAAAAAATAAAAAAAACACAAGATCTCGCCAAGACGAATTCAACGGACTAATTTTGAGCCCACGGCGACAGAAAAAGAAACGCGTAAATAACACGGGGTGCAATGGGAATGCGCCCCGTGTTCTAATAATTTGAGTGCCCACTGTATTTTTAACTAGTTTTTTTTAATTTGACAGACAAACTTATCAGTTGCTGGACAAAAATGGCCATTCCTTTTCCATTAATAACATTAGGGATGATGACACAATTGTTTGACGCTGTACGTTCTGATCTCAAAAAAATCCATGTAAGGCAATCGTCCATCAATCAGGATTGGGATCGCTGACAGTTGTGTACAAGGGAGTTGAATATAGAGGCGGGCGCAGCTTTACTTGGGTGGTTCGGCATTCTTGTACTTCAAAGAAAAACCACAGTACAAACCAACAAGTATATGCTGAAGGTAAACGTGCGAGTCGCAATTAAATACGAGCCCGCCCTCAAGATAGTTGAAATTCTTATGACAAAGAAACCAGAAGATCTAGAAGAGACAAGCTGGGAAGTGCCAAATCCAACTATTGTTACTCGCAGCGTTACCAGAGTCCGTTCAAAATTCTGCCCAAAAAAACCCAAAGGATTTATCGTTTACGTTGGACTTATCGAATATTCCTCCGGACTTCTACAGAGAAGTTATTATTGGCAATCAACGCCACTTCCTGTTTGCTTCGGATCTGCAATTGCGTCTTCTTGCCAAAGCAAAAAGGTTACTCAACTTTTTGGTTGACTAGAAAAAAAGTAAAGTCTTGCACACACTGGTCATTGTCTTTAAGAGTTTTAAAAAGTTCGAAAAATTTTAACTATAACTGTGATGACCACAGTTATAGTACCTGCATGCAAGAGATCATTCTGGGATGCAGGTGGTACGTCGACGGTACCTTCAAGTTGGTGAAGAAACCATTCAAACAACTATTTTCTATACACGGATTCCTCCACGAACCAGTTGAAGAGGAGGACGACATGATTAAACAAGTGCCACTAATGTACATCTTCATGTCCCGTAGGACAGCAAAGGACTATAAAGCCATTTTTCGTAAGACCATTTTTTTTCTGAATGGTAGTTACTCCCTTAATGGGGTTGTTTGTGACTTTGAGCGGGCGATCTGGCGGGGGGTCCGGGACGTTTTCTGTTGCCGGTAGAGGCAATTTGTATTAAAGAGACCGACGATAGATGGGGGTTAAACGCGATATATTTCGAAGTCGTAATTTCAGAGAGTTCACGAAGATTCTCTCTGAACGTGTCGCGAGACCCGGCACGACTCCCGACTTATCCATTCACACTCGTGCATGTAAATTAGGGTGGGTAACAAATAAGAGGCAGGGTAAGGGAGCACTTCGGTGCGTAGCGCCATCTCTTAGGGGAGTGGAGCACTCCCCGTAACATTCGGCCACACTACCCTAAATTCAGACCTCCCGGGCTGACAAACAAACACAAAAAAACACGAATTTTGAGACAACGAAGAGAAGAAAAATTATAAGCTAAACAAAAATTCGGCAAGAAGACAAAACGTAACTTCATGACCAGCGATAATCAAGCGAAACAACAAAACAAGCTTATCACCCGGACAAACCGAAGCGTACGGCAAATACTGTAGCGGAGAAAAACATGACACATTTGGCATTCATTACTCGAGAAAAGAAAGAAAGACAACATAATCGGGCGCACTATAACAGTGCACCTAGACACAAGATAAGTAAATACAAAACGACGTTCTAGAAAACATAGGAAAGCATTTGACTGGTTTCTGAATCAAAGGGACTGATCAGAACCAAAGGGAGCAAAATTGAAGCAGAGCATAACCGCTTATTAACGACATAAACTGAAATAATGTGCTGCAAAGAATAATGAGTAATAAGAGGGGAAGAGAAAAGAACAAAATTTAGGTCTTCAAGGTGGCTGGTAGATGAAATCAGAATCACGTCTCGTGACTCGCACCCTTCCGTAGCGCGAGACCCCCAGATCACGGCTCTCTGGTATATTTCGCTGTTCTTCCTCGTAGTCGCTTGAGGTGTCGTCATACTCCTTACTCTCCGATGCATCAGTTTCTGAGCGTGTATCGCCGGATTTAATAGAGTCAACCGGTTGATTGTCGAGTGGAGGCTCCTGCAGTCTCTCCGAACCATCATCGAGATTGGTTTCCTCAGGACTGTCATCATTATCCGTCGACTGCTCCGTCTCGTCCTCAGGTTTCCAATCCATCTCTCTCCTTGGGTTGTATCGCCTCAATGGACTCACGTGCGCATTGAACCGCCGGTGGATTCTGGTTCTTCGGTTCTGTGGCAGATCCTCAACTGTGTAACAAACTCTATTAACGCGTCTTACAATTTGGTAAGGACCAATGGATCGACAAACAAATTTTTTAGTTTTTCCAACACCGTCGACGAGCCACCAGCACTAGATCTCCTAGTCGAAAGACGGGATCTGGATTTCTGTACCAATCAGCTATCGACTTGCTTTTTCGTTGCTGGGCCAAGATGAGCGACCGTGCTACTTTCCACCATTTTGCTACTTTACGCATAAAGTCCTCTTCCTTCTCCGCATCTTGCGACAACCACGGAAATAAGAGCTCGTCCGACGTGACTGCTGGTCGTTCGTACACCAACTCGAACGGGGTTTTCTGTATCGTGGACTGCTTTGCCGTGTTTATTGCGAATACCGCCTGATGAAGTTTTTGATCCCAGTCGTTGTGTTTAAGGTTGACGAACGCGGCCAGCGTCGAAGCGATGGCGCCATTCACCCTTTCCACCAGGCCGTTTGATTCAGGATGTTCCGCACTGCACATAATGTGTTTGAAACGTAACTTTTCACAAAACTCACAAAACTCCTTCGACGTGAACGCCGATCCTTGGTCGCTAATTAGCCTCAGGAACCACCCATGTCTGTAAAGGATTCTTCTCTCGATAAACCTCGTGACGTGTTTCGAAGACGTATCCAGCACCGCCTTTGCTTCCACCCAACGGGAAAGATAATCAATCGCCACAATAATGTACTTGTTCTTTCGGGCTGTTATCTTGAAAGGGCCGAGATGGTCGATATCATACTGCTCGTTCACGTGCTTCGGCGGAGGTATGGGGCATAACTTGCCTGCTCTCCGTCCGACTCTCGACTTGTACGGCTGGCAGAAGACGCAGGAACCCACGTAGGCCCTCACACTGGCTTCCATGTTGTTCCAGTAGTATGACTTCTTCAGACGCACCAGGGTTTTCTCTACGCCGTGATGTCCACTCGTAGGTGCGTCGTGGCATTCCTCTAAAAGTTCCTTCCGAATAATTGAGGGCACTACCAAAATATGGCTCTTACCTCCCTGCTCATTCTTTAGATAGAATACGCCTTGCCGTATGTCGTAGCGATTCATCACCGTTTCAGGCACTTCCGCCAGATTCTGAAAAGCAAGAATAATCTTACGTATCTCTGGATCACCGTACTGGAGAATCGCCAGATCTCTCGGCTCGTATCCCGCTGCTAAGGCGCAGAAGTATTCGTCGTAGGCTTCACCAAGGGCTGAGATAAATCCGTCATTTCCTTCACTTAGCATTGCCTAGGGTGTTCCATTTCCGATGAAAGTCGGAATTTTTTCACGTATTTTTTTTTGACCGAGGGATTTTCCCTTAAAAGTTGACTGAATTTTTTTTAGATTTTTAAAATAATATTTGGACTTGCCAATTTTAAAAAACTCAATTTTTTGGTACATTTTAATTTATTTAAATTTAAATAATTTAACTACGGTGTTGTACTTTTCACTGTATATAGGGCAGGATAGTCCACATAAGTAGTAAAAATTTGAACTCTCTACGAGCATATTTAGTATTGCCAAAACGATTTAAACCACAGAGAACTGTACGGGAAATTTGCCTTAGTTCAAAATTGGCAAAATTGGAATATAGTGAAAAATGCCGTTTTACCCTGTTTTTTTAAATCATTCTGGCAATACTTAAAGTTGCTTCAAACTTAAAGTTGAGCTATTATAAGTATTAAATGAGGGAAAATAGCTAAACGAAACCGAATCAGCGTGAATTATTTTATATTCTGGGTTAAAAAAAAACATTCAAATTATGTTTGAAAACAGTGGAAAACGGGTTAAAACAATATTGCGCTCCGCATCAACAAGAGGGTTGCTGTTTAGGAAACATGGGAGATGTTGACAAAAAACGACAAAAACAATTGACTTAAAAACCTTCAAACATTACGTTTCTTACGTTGCACTTTCGGCAGTGACGGTTTAACAGTTTTTGATTTAGGGCTTTGATTAGATTTATTTTTTTCATTCAAATTCTTTTTCTCATTCGAATTCTTCTTCTCATTTGACTTCTTTTTCTCGTTCGAATTCTTCTCATTTGACTTTTTTTTCTCGTTCGAATTCTTCTTCTCATTTGACTTTTTTTTCTCGTTCGAATTCTTCTCATTTGACTTCTTTTTCTCGTTCGAATTCTTTTTTTCATTCGAATTCTTTTTCTCATTCGACATCTTTTTCTTTGGTTCGTCTAGTGAAACAGCCAGTTTGCTCTGTTTTCGTTTGCTGTGTCGAACAGCTTTTGCCTTGCTTAACATCTTGTTCTTCTTTTGCTTACCCTCAAACCTGTATCGAATCACAACGTACTCGTAAATGAGATGGGGAACAAGATCTTCCCGATGTTTGGTGCAACAAATTGCAGGTAGAGTGAGAGCAGCGATCTTGTCAGTTACTATGTCAAATGAATTCCGGACAAATCCCGACACAGAGTTAAAGTGAGCATTCAACAAGCCTTCAACGGCTCTGAAGACTGAAAACATGTTTGGAGTACACTATTTCAACCCTCCTTGATCCCGTATAGAGACAAGTTCGTCGGCATAAAATGATTCAGGGAGGAGATCTTTTAATGTCTTCAAAGACTTCCAACAATTATCACAACAACCAGTAATCCTATCAATCATTTTTTTCCGAGCGTGAAGGAGAAATCCAACCAGATCATAAACGACGTGATCGGTTGTTGAATTAAACTTTTCCCCCTGAGAGGCAACATCAAGAGATTTGAAGCACAGTCCATTCAGAAGTTTGTCGTAGATAGTTTTCCGTTTGTCTGCTGCCGCTTTTGCGTTGGCTTTGAAATTATTCGCCATGCATTCCTTGTAGCTAGTCAGCAAATGCATCCTTTCCTGCTGATCAAGATTTGTGTTTCGTATGTATGTGCTAGTAGGGTACGAGATGCATAACATACGAAACAACTGCATGAAGGAAGCGACTGTAGGATTTTCCTGCCCACCTCCATTTGCGCGAACAATGCCAAAAAAACGCTGTAAGGTTACAAAAAACAATTACCATGAAGCTATTTTATCTCATCATTTGAGACAACAAATAGAGGGGTTTACGTACCTCCAAACAGTCCTGGTTTAATTTACCAGTCAAAACAAATTTGTACCCAACTAGAAACAGCTCTTTTGTCAGGGCAATCGTGCTAAGGACAGAAACGCGTAAAGCATTTAAGGTTGTTTGAGCAATAAATGTTGGGGATTTACAAAATCCAGAAGACATACTGGCAAATTCCGTTTCGAATAAAGCTTCAAGAAGAGTTTCTAGTAACTAAATATACGATCTCCGTTAGTAATATGTTTAAGCGGAAACATAATAAGTAACCTTACTCCTCTCTGTTTCTTCCAAGTACCAGGGTGAATAGCCTTGGAGAACCATCGCCCATTCATGACATCAAAGGTGTCATTTAGCAATTGAACTAGCTCTTGAATATCCTGCGTTCCTGTAAATAGCAATTTAAATTAATATTAGAGAGGGATTTTTATGTATTTTTACTATAGCCTACCTTTGAATTTTTTTCTAGTCTCCTCGCAGCTGCATTTGATGCGGAAATATTCAAAAGCATTAGCAACGCGATTTGAGAAGAGCTGAACTGCTAGTGAGACTTTCACCTTTTGAAACGTAGTGGGTTTCACATGGGCATCTGTTAACTTGCCAAGTAATCTCAAAGAGGAACCATGAATTTCCTGATCAATCTCGTATAGCATCTGAAACAGCTTGAAGTCTATCGATTTCCCTTTAAACTGTAATAGAATTATATTGAGTTGTAATGATCGGCTGACTAAACGATAGGACATCACGCGTTGCCAACCTGCACTTTTCCGTGGTTGAGCATTTGGTTGCGTATACACTTGTAGATGTGAGGGATATCAATTAGAAAATAAATGGATTCGGCCATTATCACAGGGTGCGTGAAGGAATGGGTGGGATCATCCAAGTCACCAGTGATATCGCATAACTCCATGCATTTTTTATTTGGCTGTGCACCATCACAAACTACAGATTTCACGATCGCTCCTTGGTGATATAATGCGACGATAGCTTTCACCATCAAATCATAGAGCATTTCGCCGGGAGCAGCGCCTTTTGTGGCGAACACAGCGATGGGCTGAACCCATTTCAATCGATATGGCCGAAAGACAAAAACTAGGGCATGATCTGCCATCATATGTTCTTGTTTCGTCATTGTTATTCCATCTCCGTAGTCAGCGAATCCTTCAAATCGAAGTGTCTGGGCATTGAATGACAAGTCTTCCATGATCGACATTTCATCCCAAACAAGGGAGCCGTACACTTTCCCTTTTGGCATTCCTGATAAGTTTCTTTTAATTGCAGCTAGAGCGAAATCGTTCATGCCAAAAGAACAGGGCATACAACTGATTAGCCTTCGAATGGTAGATAAACTTGGAAGAGGGAGCATTTTGGATTCTTTCAAATGAAGATATGCCTTTTTACTCTTAATTCGTAAGAGCATACATTCCAATAAGAATTCCGCATCATACTTCATGGACTTTATGTTACCATACGACGCTCGTTTCAGTATTGTACGTATCACCATTTGCTCCTGTCAATCGAACAAAGTCAAATTATTTTAAAATATATTATGGTTACTGATAACGTTTATTGTCGCATATATGTGCGTCCCAAGAATCGATAATGAATAGCACAATTCGTGAAAAACACAAAAACTGAGTTTGTCTAAGAAATTCTATACTAATAAGGAAGAATTGTATAGAAAAAAATTTCATTTACTACAAAAATCATATTGGTAGTAGTTCATATACTCAA
Source organism: Ceriodaphnia dubia (assembly GCA_022539655.2). NCBI lineage: Eukaryota > Metazoa > Arthropoda > Branchiopoda > Diplostraca > Daphniidae > Ceriodaphnia > Ceriodaphnia dubia. The sequence goes on along the minus strand of JAKUCG020000139.1, from coordinate 4,296,319 downwards.
TAGGGGATATGGGTTATTCAAGAACTAAATGGTAGGCCTAAATATAATACCTTAGGATTCAGTTTGTCAATAGCATCGTTAAGTGCCTTGTCACCTGCCTTTTGAATGTCGCTTCGCATCTTTGTAAGTCTTTCAGAAAGGTTCTACAGAAATAAGCGGAAAATTAAAGGCACCACAATATTTAAAAAATCAAAGATATATCATATATATACCCTAATTCTAGCGGTTCGACGGTTTACATTTTGGTTGAATTGAAAAGCTTGACCTTTGTTCGATGAAGTTGTTTCTTCAGTGTCCCAACACGCTCAATTCTGTCCATCCGCCGATGCAGAAGTTTTTTCATTGCGAAACATTTTCTACATTTTTGTTCGCCGTCGAGTTTGACATATAAACAGGAGTTGGAACGCCAGCATTTTTTCTTCCGTGTACCTCCACATGCTGAATAGATGTTCATTGTCAACAAGTCTGCTTCATTGCAACCGGGACACAATTCAACAGAATCAAAATTCATGATAATATCGTTAAGCTGTTCAATAGTTGAGAATGAGGACGCCAAAAAATCCGGGTTTATTAGTTTGTTGCGTACGTAGTAAAAGACTACATCTCCAGAGACAATTAGGTGCTTAACACTTTCAATTTTTTCATGAGAGTGCATGGTTTTGACACATACCACACTTTCTCCTGCTAACCAGCTCCAGTGTTGGGGTAAAGTTGCTGTTTTTGCATCAACAATGCTCTTTTTGATATTTTCAATTTCTTCTTTCAAGAAGGATTCTTTAGTTGCTTCATCAGCATCTTGGGTTGGTTGCTGTGGCTCTTGTAACTTATCTTGAATTTTATCTTTTTCATCCCCAAGGCATGTAGGTAAATCAATCTTGTCATTAATAGTTGAAACTTCAGGCCAATTTGGTAAATCACTCATGTCACTAATAGTTGAAACTTCGGGCCATGTTGGTAATTCAGCAATGTAATTGACAGCTTCACTTTCCTTGTCCCTCATTAAGGTGTATCGCCTTTCTTCTCTTTTCTTCTTCGGTGGATTTTTCTTATCATATCCTGTGTAAGTTAAGAAAATTAAAAACAGAAATATGAGATACAATTCATACATTTATCTTACCCAACTCAAGATGTGGAATGGCACCTTCTCGTAACTTCCATTTCTGGGAGATGTACACCTCTGCGTTTGGTCCTTTAATACATTTTACTTTGATTATGTCTCCCTCTTCAAAATGTTTTTCGCAGATAAGAGAATCTTTCTTCAACGGCTTATCTTTCCTGCTTAACTTGGATTTCCATGAACAAAGTAATCGTGTGTCGGTGGGTGGTTTAAAGAAATGAACTTTAGCTTTTGAACAACGATAGCCCGAGTCACAACCCACGACAAAACAATGTGATGGAGCCATTGTACTAAGCCCCACTACAAAAATGGAATGTCTCTTATCCTAATTTAAGGCATATTTCATCTATCAATCGAAAAGTCCACGTAAGAAAAGGGCCCACTACAGACGAACGGGCAAACCCATAACAAACGTTTACTTTTCTTTTAAAACCGTCTTCATTGTGGTCGATGCTAAGCAGCAACCTTAATGCCGATGCGGAGCGCAATAATGTTTGAACTCATTTCCCTAAAAATTTAAACATAAAGAGTCATGTTTCTTTACTTCGGGAAATAGGATAATTCACGCTGATTCGGTTTCGTTGAGCTATTTTCCCTCATTTTATACTTATAATAGCTTAATTCTAAGTTGAAACCTCCGCCCGTGTGTTCGAGCCATAAGAGGGGTCGACCTAGCAAGAAACGACGCTAGCGCCATAGCGAGAGGTCCGGCGTTACCATCGGAAGCTTACATAGACGTGACTCCACCATTCTTCTCTTTCATCATGCCACCAGTAGCGATTCCGCCTAGGGAGGATTTCTTGACAAGATTTAAGCGCGGGGCGAAACCTATCCGGCCGGATTACTATAAGAAAACCCCAAAACACTATAGTGAGGAGCGCTTTAAAAAATTTCTGCAGCGGGTCCAGCCACAGTGGGTAGAAAAGTACAACGGCATCAGGGAGGAAGCCAGGAGACGGGCCGAACAAGAAAGGCGGAGAGCCGCGGAGAGGAGAGACAGACCAGAATTACCAGCTGATATAGTCGCGACACCCAGACGGCCGATAGCCCCTACCCAGAAGGAGCCGGTACGGGAGGAGCCTACGATCTACCGGGCAGCCGGGCAGAAGTTCGTGGAAAAGGATATTGACGGTCTTAGCGACGACGAGTGAGAAGAAAAACACCACTCAGTCCCCACCCCCTGCTCGAAAACGTGCACAACACAAATTTCTGTATTAAGTTTAAAATTTTGTTCTCTGCTTTCTTTTTTGTTTTTGAATAAGGCGCAAGAAGAAAATAATAAGAAAATAAAAAAAAGTCTGGGGGAAACGATTAAAGCCCTAAATTCTTCTTTGCTTACGTGAAAGATAGCGTGGGTTAGTCAGGACCTGCCACCTCGGTGTGTTGCTTAAACGGACCTGCCGGATTGAATACGTTAGCGAGTGGGTTAGCCAGAACCTGCCGCTCCGGTGAGTGGGTTTAGACGGACCTGCCGGTCCAGGCGACACGATTAATCTCCGCTTTTGGTTGCTCAAAGTTATTGTCGAATAGAGAAACTTATGTCAGAGGCAACGCCAAGAAGGAGACGTCGAGCAAGCAACATCCCCCCATACTTGGAGCGAACTACGCCCCCAGCTTACGGTTTTCAGTGCAGGTGCGTAAGCGGCTTATGCCTCACGTGTTGGTGCGCACAAGCTAATTTCTTTTGCAACGAACGGTGCAATTTTTAAAACGACCGCTGCAGAAACAGGCCACGAATAGTCACGCCAGTACGTTGGAGACTTCGATTCCCGGAAGAAGAAAACGACACTCGGATCAACGATAACGGACATCAGGAAGAAGCCGAAGACATCGTTCCGAATAACGATAACGAGGAGGAGGAGAACGCCGGTCCAGCTGAGGAGATTATTCCAACCGATAACGACGATCAAGAAGTAGCTAACGTCGAGGAACTGGCGGGCGAACGCCCACCCCCGGCATATTCTCCCCCACCGGAATACCACGAGGTTAACAACCAGCCGGACGAGGTGCAACCGGATCAAGAGATGGAGATCGCAGCGGCCATTCGAGACCCGATGGAGCAGCAGGATACGAGAACTAACCAACGGAAGGAGGATAATCGGGCAGCTCTAGCTCAACAAATGAATGCGCAGCAAGGAGTCCTCGATCAACTGGTTAGAAGAATCGTCGCACCACCCCCAGCGAACGTCGTTCATGTTCATCCGCCTCCAGCAGCAACAGTACGAGCAGTTTAAGGAGCTGACCTAGGCTACGACGGAACGAAAGGCGAAGCAGTGGTAACCTGGCTAAAACGGGTCAACCAGAAGGCGCAAGCAGAAGGATGGGCCGACGCAGATACGCTAAGGGCGGCGAAGGGAGCCCTAACCGGAAAAGCACTGGAATGGCAAGATGGAATAGGCCATACGATTAACAACTGGACGCACTGGTCGACAGCTCTACTAGGCCAATTCGATATCAAGTTGAACGATTTCCAGTGGATCCTGATGGTGGAAGGCAGGAAGCAATTGCCCAACGAATCCGGAGGGGACTACGCACAAGCCAAGAGGACGCTGATCGTGAGAAGAGCTACGCAAGTGACGGATGACGAAATGGTGCGGGTACTTATTCGGGGATTGTACAACCCGGACCATCGAGCAGCCATGCTGAATAATCTGCCCGGTGATCTCGCGCAATTTATGGCTGAAATAGCACGCCTCGAGGAAATAACGAAACCGCCACTCAGCCCCGACGAAATCGCAGCCATGCTCTCATCTGCAGGGATGCCAACGGCAAACCCCCCAGTACGCCCAACTGCACCTCCAGTTCAGTCAATTCAGGAAACGCACACGATGCAGTCTATTGGTACGGCGCTTAAAACACTAACCGACCGTTTGGAGGCAATGGAGACAAGGCAAGCCAGGCCACAATCTTTATCACAGGGTGCTCCTGCTTTTCGAACAAGTCAAACATGGGGAAGACATGGCAGAAAAAGTCGTTTATTGTTTACCGCTCGACGAGATAATCTAGAAGAGACTATCTACCACATGTGACGTGGCCAAAACGAAGACACGTCGGGAGAAACAAAATTAGGATCTTCAAATCCCACAAATTTTTACGAATCCCAATGCCCGTTGGCAGAACTAATGGCTGATAACGAGTTAACGTTAAACGAGATAATCTTGAAGAGACTATCTGCCCCGTGTGGTGCGAGAAGCGAGGGCACAATGAGGGAGGACGAGAGAGAGAAAAAATAAATTTGAAAATAAAAAGATTCCCTATACGAAATGCAACAGGATGGCCGGTTGCTAACGTTCGAACAAAAGGGGCGATCCGCCGTGTAATGCCCACCACGTGTGGGGAAAACACGAAATAGAAAAAAAAACGAGCACTGGGGTAAAGAAGGGCAAAACAAAAAAAAATTCCGTTCTCAAAATTTCGGGAGACTGTTACACCCTTTCTAACCCAATTGCCCTAAACGGGATGATGCTCGACAAACATAAATACACTTAAATGCACGAGGGAAACGTGGTGCAGACCTTCGTGGGTCCACGCGACACAAGGGGGGAAATACGAATGGCGAAACACGATGAAGAAAAATTCCGGACAAACTAAACGCACACACTCCCGAAATTAACTGACGCACGGGCACAGCTTCCCACTAAAAGCCACTCAACAATGTTCAATTTACTTTTTTCACAAACCTTTCCACATGGTGGTGCGTTAGAAAGATTTCCAGCAGACCTCGTGTCCAGCGTAATCAGCTGACAGAAAAATCTCAGAGAGCGGTGTCGGCGTGACCTCTCTTTACCTCGTTGGTCCAGAAAGAGAAAGAAAATTTCGTCTGCTGTTACCGCTTAGCAACCGATGGGCTCCCTCTAGCGGCCAAATTTCACGAATGCTAAAGCGTGGGAAGCGGTGTGCGGGTACCGCGGAATTCGGACTGCGGGGAGTAGTAGTTCGGAAAGCGGAAGGCTGGGGCGCGAAGAACCAGAGACAATAGAATACCTCTAAAAGACCACCGCTGCCGGGAGAGGCAATTTGTATTAAAGAGATCGACGATAGATGGGGGTTAAACGCGATATATTTCGAAGTCGTAATTTCAGAGAGTTCACGAAGATTCTCTCTGAATGTGTCGCGAGACCCGGTACGACTCCCGACTTATCCATTCACACTCGTACATGTAAATTAGGGTGGGTAACAAATAAGAGGCAGGGTAAGGGAGCACTTCGGTGCGTAGCGCCATCTCTTAGGGGAGTGGAGCACTCCCCGTAACAGTTCTCTACTGCGTATGTGGCTAAAATATGGACGCGGACCGTGGACCGTAGACCTTCTAAAATGTGGACTTTCGACCGTGGACGGAAACCTTTTGTTCGGTCTACAATGGGGGTTTTACCGATTAAAAGGTGGACCCAAAAAGTGGACCCAAAGAAAACAAGTTGCGGGCAAATACAAAAAGTTGTGTTTAAAATTAAATGTAGTATTTTATTTATACCTGTCAAAACCGAGCGAAAAAGAGATAGAGATAATAAAAGAGGTATAAAAGACTATGCCCCCCTCCCCAAAAAATGAAACAAAAAATGAATAGAAAAAAATGTAACCACGAACAACTTATAAGGCTACTTAGGGGACAAAGATTCGCAAGTTTGACATCACCAATTTTCCTTAGAGCCCTTAACCTTGGGTAGACAAGATGGATAAAAAAATTTTGTACATAATTTACATTGCGATAGTTTTTCTTCTTTTGTTGCATTTTTGGCTATTTTAAATCGAGTTGGTCTACGGCATACACAGTAAACCTGAACTCTCTGAGCTATCCGCGTTTCCTGGATGGGAGGAGCGGAGTTAACGTGAGGAAAAGGGCTTAACAATTTTTGGGAAATAAGCAAGATTTCAGGTGACTTCTCATCTCGTTATGGAGAAAGCTTATACTAGATGGATCTATGCCGTACATGATAGCTGTAGCGAAAGCCACAGCATAAACTTCGCGATCATAAAAATTAGTTTGCTGGGATGGCGTTGCTATCTGTAAATTAAAATGTTCCACTTTGGTTTCGAGAAGGCAGTCCATTTTCTATGTTAAATAGACCCCCTATCTGCGGATTTAGCACGCGTAGCAACATTGAAGCGTAGTCTTTGTGGTCGTCACACAGCCAGTCGGTCTTCCCTAGGTTTTTAATGGTTGCGCTATATATGGGCCTATCCTCACGAGGATCGATAGTTTTTTTACGTTTTGACCGAGCGGAAGCTAATGATAGTCCAGTTGAGGCGTCTAAAGGCAAACTAATGGCAACACAATCATGATAATTCTTGTCAGAAATAGGCTCCATGTCAATGACTTCGTAGGTGAAGGAAGAAATCGGGTCACTGTCAGTAACCAAAGAGAGTGTGGTGTGTGACGACTCGCCTTCAGTCTCGACTCCACCGTCCTTGATACTGCCCAATTTCGCATTCAGAAAGCTTTGGTGCTGTTCCTCACCAAAATTCAGTCACTTTCCCGTTGATAATTCCCCCGTTTATTTTCTGTCTCTGTCCTACGGCTAGCTAATGTCTATCGCTGCAATCTCTTACTATGCATACTTCTGTATCTTTTCTCGTCATGCGCCAATTTTCGGCCGTTGTTGCTCGTTACTTTTCTCAATTGCATTGTTTCCTCGTCCTCTGCCTTTTTCCCTTTTTACTAATGTCTGTAAAGATTTTTAGTGTATTTGTGTGTCCTCTGGCCCGGTTGTGTATCCCCTGTCTGCCGGACTGCGGGTGCAATAGGGCCCATGGTGGCCCGTAACCCCTTTGTCTAGCAGACGAAGTCTGCTAGTACAACGGAGGCACCTAAAATGTCAATACAATACAATACTAGGGTGAGATTTCTAAACCTTTCCACACCTGACAACTCAGCATGTGACGTTCACTCGATTTTGTTTTCAAATTCTCTTTTTGAACTAACCATAAACCATCGTTATTACCCGACCATATAAATAAAGTAGGCCTTGGTTTTTCTCTTTTTCAAAATCAAAATCACCACTTCAGCAGAAAATAGACTGGAATCTTTTCTTGATCGTAATTATAATTGTCCTTGTAATTGGCTCGTGTTTGATTTGGGGACAATGTTTGTTGACTCTACTATGTTGCTACGCCGACGACTCCGCTTACTCCTTCTCCTCCGCCATGAACATCGTCACCTCCTCCACCGCGACCAAATACCAAGAAAATACCAAGAAAATACCAAGAACGACGCGGCCACCTCCGCCTCCTCCGACAATGAAGTCGTCACCGCCGCACCCACCAAAACGGAAGTTCCGTTTTAGCTTTTTAAATTTTCCTTCCGTAAAAAAACCAAACATTATCCCATAATTCCATAGACAATTTGATTAGATTAGATAGGTCATCGGTACACGTTATTTTTTATCGAGATATTCCCGGGTTTTAAAACCAAGAAATCTGTGGATACCTATAAAGGGGTCTAAATTCCCGGAAAATCTGCTAAAGTAGAAACCTCAAATAACTTGTTCTTCAAAGCCCGCAATTTCGGTATTTTTATATCCATTTATTACGTGATCTTAGGCTCATAAAATTGGGGCCCGTTTAACAGATTTGTATAAAAATAATAGGCTATCTCTAATTGACGATACTCGATATAGATATTCATTAATAATGCAAAGACAAAGAAATGATTTGTTTCAGTAATTCATACTGAAATTGTGTAATTTTATTGCACAACAGGTGACGCATACATTTCTCATTCATTCATCGAATCTTCCGATTCGTCGGATTGCTGAAGAACAGACAACTGCTTTAGGAATAGTTAAGAGTTTTTGATGAATGCGTAAAAGAATCTTCTTTTTTCAGAATTTGGCTCTGAACAAAAAGGAAGGCGGGTTCAACCTTGGGGTTATACACCATATTAAATGCATATTGAACACAAAATAAATGAAGAAGACCGTCCCGAGAGTTTTTAGCTCTAACGATAGATGCGCCATCTGCAACAACATGAAACGCTTGGCCAATCTTGAGTAAAAACGGGTTCGTACGTTTTGGTTTCTTTATGGCTTCCGACAAATCTTGGGATTCCTATGTATATTAATAAAAAACCTTTACTATTTCAGGACTTTAAGGACGTAAATAATGAAAAAAAAATATATACCTCTCTAACGTCAAAAAATTACGCCTTCCTTCCATTGTTTTGTCCCCTCCAGGAACTAAAAGTGGCAATATTTCCAACGCCGCGCAGGAACTTTCCTCTGTATAATTAATATTAGATACCAATGCCAAAAAGCAAATCACTTACAGTTATAATATACCTTTCGATCGTAAAAGCAATGATTCTTTTGGGTAGAATTTCAGTACATTCTTGACGCTATTAGATGTGCTTCGAAAAGCCATTTTTAGTAACGAGGCGATCACTAAATCCCAGTTGTCGAGAAATTCTTGGCAAACACCATCTCCATGAATGAGTTCCATTTCTCCTTGAAGCTATTCACATTAAAAGAAATTTACTTTACAGAATAACTGCATATATAATATATTCCATAACGATGGGCTTACGTAAACTGATTGATTTAACACGGGACATCCAGTTTTTAACATTTCATCAGTAGTACTCAGTTTACCGGATTCAAGGTCAAATCGACGTCCTTTATGCGTAGTTATCCAACATTTACGAATGGCCTCAGAACTTCCTTGGTTCCTCACCAACTCGAACATTTTGATTACGTGGGCATCATGGGAGACACGTGATCCATCGTCCAGTGCTTTAATTGTTGGGTAATTTAAACGAAACCAAAATGACAAAAAAAAACAAATAATAAGGAAATCTTTTCATTATCGATGGGGATGTTTGATACCTTCTGTAGTTTCAGATTGTAATCCCGATCCTGATTTTACCCCAGTTCCTTTGCTAACTTTCGATGCCTTAGGTCTTCCACCCTTGTTCGTGTACTGCACCTTTGCTTCTCGACACTTATCTTCAAACTGCCTATGGATTTTCCAGGTGAGAAAAGTCTGTGGGTAAAAAAAAAGAAAAAAAATGATAGACTTATTTCTTTTTTCAATGTTTACAGAAATGCAAGAAAAAATTGACGAAATTTACCACAGTCTCTGCATGATCGTTGATTATGGCAGAAGAATATTTGTCCAGGAACTTAGAGACTACAAATTTGACAGAAGTCGGATGAGGATGTAGAGTAAATTCCTGAATTGACCTTGACAAGGTTCGACAAATTAATGAGTAGTCCTTAGTCCCCAGTGGAGTTCTCTTTTCCAACGCTTTGTCAATGTTATGTTTAAATCCTTTTTGCAAATTATACTTTGACGTATCAAGGTTAAACTGTACTGGTTCTGAAACAACATTCTTAGTTACACGTTTCTTGCCTTTGTCAGCAGCCTTTCCTTTTCTAGACTCTGGAATTTCAAAAATTACATAAGGGTTAGGACAGCTTTCAAAACATTCAAGAACTGTACTGCTGCGTGGACAAAACTTTTTAAAGAATGTTTTTACTTACGTTGAGCAGGGTTCATCTCATGTTCAGGAGACTCCTCATTGCTTGAAGGAGATGGGTTGTCTACTGTTCTGTTATTGCCTCGTGATTCATTGTCTGAATGGAAAAAAAATGCATTGAGTAGAAAAATAACATGAATGTGCACACTAAACATTTAAATGTAAATATAAATGAAACTTTTTTACCTTCATCGCTGGGTCTTTGAAGTGATCCTTGGGAAACTGTTTCGAGTGGAAGTTTCTCTACAATTACACACCTAAGGTCTGATGAGTCTACAACTTCCTCGGCATCACTCATGCCCAGATAACACAGTGACTTGATTTAGACGTATTTTTAAATACTTTTGGGGACAACTGGGACTCCCGTTTTTTGCGGATAACAACTTATGGACGAATATAGTGTGATGCCGATGTCCGGCCTAACGGGTTCTCAAAACTGAAACAAAAGACGTCCCATAATCGAAAATAGGACATGTCTAAAATTATACCAATATAATATTGCCATCTAAAATTATACCAATATAATATTGCAATAATCCGTCACCGTAGTGGGCTGTCAAATAAAAAGTCCTTCACCGTAGTGGGCTGTTTCTCCCTCCGCCCGTTGCTCAATCTTTTTCGCTAGACACATGTTTTGGTTCCATCGGGGATCGAACCCGAAAACTTCGCAGTCTGAGGCGGGTGCTATACCAACTTGGCTACCAGAGTACTTTGCGAATTCATCAAGCAACTAGTGATTGCATCTCACATTCTAACAGTGTATGATATCAGTATACATGTGACGGCATGTAATTAATTATATCTGTAATTATATCTGTTTAATAAAATTCATTGTAATTTAATTATATTTTTGCTTTTATTGTCTATTTTCATTCAGACTTTTAATTCGACCCCGGAACCGAAAATAAGTTGTATGTTCATCTCTCAGATAGATCCCTACGGGACAGATTAATGGTATAAATTGTAAAATAATATGTTTTCAAGCCTAAAAACAGGAGCAAAACGTGGATAAACAAGGCTACAACATTTCAAATATGAAAAACCCAATATTTAAGAATAATTTATCCAAGATAGCGTAGATATTACAGCACTTATATAGCACCGTGAATAACCCAGGTACGATTCCCACGGCAGAAGAGTAATTTTAATTGAGATTTACTGTTCACTATGTGTCTTAACAAACATCCTTAACACTATAATTATTCATTTAACTTGAGTGACTTCATTCGCCAATATGTCTCTATATATGACACAATACAGATTGTCGGTTGCTAAATTTTTGTTTTTATTTGAACTGGAAATTTTGGACTTCTTTTGGAAGTCTTTTATGAGTCTCTATTAAAATATCAAAATGTTAAAAGTGAAAAAAATAGGACTTTATTTAGACGTATTTTGTATGTCCTGTCCTAGGCGTCCTACAATGACGGACTTTGGACCACAAAACAACTTGGATTCCTATCTGGGGAGGTCACTTGAAGCATCAACAGAAGATTTGCCTTCATATCACAAAAAACCCAAGATGACTAAAACTACCATGATTCCGCTAGACAGTCCCTTAAGAGGTGGTTTTTCATCGGATCTTCATTTCGTTCGATTCTTGGATACACTTTGGATGATACCCTTAGCGACGGATGAAACCAAAAGCGTTCCTATGTGGGCCAGCTACATGGCTTTAAGGTCCGACAACACTCAACCGAAACAAATAGTTGGTTATCTGAAGCCCATTCCTCATTCGCCAACATCTTACTCCGTTGTTTTAGAGACGATGCGTAAAACAAAGAACATTGCCATGGAATGTCAACAAGATCATATTTCCTTTACCGCCGATTTAGCTGTCGCAAAAATGGCACTTGCAATTCAAGAGGATTTATCTCCTCAGTTCGACAATGTTTTCATTCATCTTGGCGGATTTCACATCGAATTAGCTTTGTGGAAGGCAATTGGAAAGCTCTTAGATGAATCTGGCGGTCCTTAAGTGTTACCTGAATCCGGCGTCCTTGCTGAAGGCTCATTGCGCGGCTTCATTGGTGGCACTAACCATGCGCGTTGCAAGAGAGTCCATCAACTATTCAGTGCTGTTTTGGGAGCTCTTCATTTTGAGTTATTCCTGCAGTCGTCGTCGCAAAGGAACCCGCAGAAATGGGTGGATGAAATCACAACTTGGACGCAGAGTCTCTCCATAATAAATCTTACCTCACAACCAATCATTTTAGTGATGAGCTGCAGCTAATGCTGTCTAGTTATGATGAGTTTTGCAATGCTACTTCGAGAGGAGACCATGGAAAAACTGCCCAGTTTTTGTATATCTACATGCAGATCATTCAACTTTATCGTGATTTCGAACGATCAGTCAGGACTAGTAATGTTAGCCTATTGGTTACTACTTTGCCTCACCTGGCTGCTATTTTTTTTTTGCCTTCAACCAGCCTAATTATGCCCGGTGCCTTGTACTTTACCACGATAATCTTCTATCTATTCGTTCAACTCACCCAGGTAATAATAAAGTTCTTCCGCGAGATTTGTTATCGATCTAGACCTCTTTTCTAATTCTTGTTATTCAGGACTAGTGGAAGGACAAATCAAGGGAGGGTTGTCAGTAAGAAAAACAAATGAACCGTTCTCTGCCACACCCGTGGATCTTACTGTTGAGCAAACAATAAACCTTAACTGCGAAAGTAGTAAAACGGGCATCACAGCATTTACAAATAATCATAGTTGCCGTGAACGATGGTCGATCATAAATTCGTGTACAGGAGACATTACTTCGCGTCTTGAATTCAATGTTGGCATTCGACCAAAAGAAGACGTATCAAGGGATCTGCAACCTCATCGCATAAAAACTGATCACAGACAATTTGAAGCAATCAAGTCCCAAATTATTAATACTATCAACCCATTCTCAACTGATATGTCGACGGTTCGCCTAACAAATATAGGATCCGGAAAAAGAACATCATTGGAGACTGAGGATTCGATTTTGAAGGTGAGGGACAATGGTGAAAAAGCGCGACTTCAATTCATAAAGGAATGTGTAGAAGATCCAGCAAGATTTTCGAAGCATATTAAGAAGCTGCCGGTCAAGACTTTCTCTTCTGAATGCTGCAAATTTACAAGAAAGGGCCAGCTGGAAAATTACATGACGGAGTCGTGGACCGTAATCTGATGGGAAGAACTCTTGTCCTTGCACTGGAACATGGAAACAACGTCAACATGGGAGAAATACTGAGCTACCCCAATGTACCAGTACCGCCATCGTTGGGTCTCAATGATGGGAAAATGGCCTCAACAACAAAATCAACTCTTTCGCAGCGACTAGAACTAATTGGAAAAACGGACAATCCAGTAAATCCACCAACGTCTGTTGACGCCGTTATAGTTGACGGAATGTTTCTTCTTTACCTACTTTGCCCAGTCCCTTCAACATTCGGTAAACTAGCTGAAGAGTTATTCAAAAAGTTGTGCAGACTTCAAGGTAAACAAGTGCATTTTGTTTTGGATCAGTTCTTCTCGCCATCCATTAAGGATGCGGAACGAGACAAACGCTGTAGCGATGGAAATCGAGATGCAAGTTACGTGATCAAAGGTCCATCTCAGAACACTCCACGAGATTTTACCAAGCTTCTCACTGTTAATTCTTTCAAAGAAAGCCAGATCGAATTCATTGTTCATTATTGGTACACTTCCCCCTGCTTGGGACCAATTTTATGTGGCAAACGTATTTTTGTAACTGAAAAATCGAGGTGTTTTTACTTTCAGTTTGTTGATGGGCAATTGATTAGAAAAACTGAAGAACATCTTGTCAGCTATGAGGAAGAAGCCAACACCCGTATGCTTCTTCATGTTGTGAACATTCAGTCACCGGCAAATATTGTAGTAAGAACTGCGGACACGGATGTACTAGTGATTCTGTTAGGAAATATATACCGTTTCAAAAAAGATATCCATATATGGATAGAAGCGGGTGTCGCGGGAAAAAAAATCTCCGCTACGTCGATGTCCATGATTTGAGCATTCATCTTGGTGAAAAAATGTGCCGCGCCTTGCCTGGTTTTCATTCATTCACAGGCTGTGATTATTCACCGGCGTTCAAGGGCAAGGGCAAGATACGACCCTTAAACATATTATTAAAAAGTGTAAGATTTCAAGAAGCTTTTGCGGCACTCGGTTTTTCGTTCACCCTCGAAAACGAAGTAATTGACAGCATCGAGTCCTTCGTTTGCGCAATGTATGGTCACCCACAATTGAAAAGCGTGAATGAAGTGAGACTAGAAATGTTCATGAAGGCTTATAAAACAAAACCTTCAAAAAATCCTTTACTTGAAGTTAAAGGGATGGACGGTAGCAACTTTCCTCCATGTAGAAAAGTCCTGCTAGAACATATATGTAGAGCAAATTTAATCTCGTCAATTTGGAACTATGCGGGGGGTGAAACCAATTTCAAATTAAGAGTTTCCACGTAAAATGCTGTTCTCCCCTGAAAAAAACGGCTGGCAACTTGACGATGGACACTACACTATTCGCTGGCTCAGCGGTGATATGTCGCCTACAACAATCAAAGAAATAGTTTTTAATTCTGAAGAATTCGACACAGTAAAAAATAGTGAATCAGAGGGGAATCAAGATGAAGATGATGATAATGACGATTTGCTTAGTCAAGATGATTCTGAAGAGGAGTTCACCGAATCAGAAAACGAAGAAATCTAATTTTTTTATTTTGTCATGCATATTTTGTAACCTATAATTGTTGCTTGTTTTGATTCAGTCACATTTGATTTGAACTGTCTGTAATTAATACGGATGCATTTGTTTTGAATAGTCAGGAAACGGTTAATTTCTACATTTCTTTTTTTAAATCTCCCTTACTTAGCAGAAGTCTCTAATGCTACGTTGCCACTACGGCAGAAATTGTGGCGTTGCAAAAACAAACAGAAAAGTCGTTCTGAGTAGTACTTTGGCCCCGAATTATCAACTAAGAGTTATTTTGTGAGAATAAGGAGACAAAATGCTACTTTTTAGTGTCTTACTCGAGTATATGTATTGTAGGCTCATTTTACTATTATTTTTCTCACCTCACGCAGAGCGTCGGCGTCGTTGCGACCCACTTAAACCACTAAGATTGACATTTTTGGATTCGTCGTAAAAAGTTGTACTTAATTTTCATTTTTTCCCCCGTATGTCTTATCAGCACAAAAATAGCGTGCTGGCTCCCAGTCTATATTTTAAACTACTTTTATTTGAAATAAGTATTTTGTCAACGCAGAATGATTATTTATATTTTGATTTTCTAATTTTAAAAAAATCATATATATGGAATTTGACTGCTATTTTCGTATTCGCCACTTTAAACGTGATTCGCAAGTTTACTACCCTACTATTTCTTAAACCGTCGACTTATTATAGCCTACCTCCTAATACCTTCATTTGAGAGTTAACTGTTTCCCAGAGCAATCCCATCATGCAATCTTGTCGCTAGTCCTACATAGTATTGTGGCTTATTTGTTCGACACAGTTTCCTATGGTGTTGGTAAAACGCTCGTCGTCTAGTGAAAAAGAGATTTCCTACAGTCAATGCGTGGTCAATGCGTAAAGAATCAGCCGCTACTGGAATTTGCTTGCTTGGCCTGTCTGACTGGGAAAATTTGACAGCAAGCAAAATACCGTATTATGCGCTGCCAACCGACATTAAATTAATCGAACAACTGAATCGAGCTGAATGGCATATTTATATGGATGAAACAAGCGGCACAATCACAGTGTCAAAGCCTCTCTCAGGTCGTCAATCGCGGATCAACATACAAATCCCTTGTTAGAATTTGCTATTATTCATAATTTTACAGTTGCCTTTATTGCCGAACAGTAGCTATGTACTTTATTAGGAGAAGGTTGTTTCTTTAGTGATCTTTAGTAGAAGTTAAACAACAAGATTTATTCAGCCGGGTGCTTGGCGCGTACCTGTAATCCTGCGACCGGGAGGCTTGATTGAGTGGATGGCTTGAGTTGTGGATCACTACTTGGAGGCGCTACACGTTGAACAGGTGTCCGCACTAAGCTCGGCATCAACATGGATCAGCTGGAGTATAGTCCGACTGATGCAGGTTGTCTAATGAGGAGCGAAAAGGGCCAGGAGGGAAACCCAGCAGCCAAAAGTTCCCGTGTCTGGCAGTAGTGTGATCGCGCCATTGAGTGGGCATCACCAAGTAGCCGGAACAAAACAGTCAGACCTCAATCATTTTTGTTTTCTGATAAAAATAAATATACGGTACAAGACGACACCAAACAGAAACAGATTGTCAAAAAATATTACATATTTTATTTTTATTATGCAACATAATTATGTGCATTCTTTTGCCGTCTCTCGATGAATATCTTAAGGTAAAAGTGTAGTAGGCCTAATGCATCGTTCTCCAGTGGGGCAGTTGGTTAGCGCATGGTACTTAAAAGACAGTATTCATATTCATAGCTGGTTAATAGCAAGTAGCATCAAAGTTGTTGTAATGCCGAGGTTGCGAGTTCGAGCTTCGCCTGGAGAATTTTTTTTTTAAGCTTAGAACTGATTGTTATTAGCATCGTTTTGCCTGAAACACATTTAGGGTTATCTTTTAAGTTTCAACTTCTTATTCTTATTCTTTATAGCAAACAGTGAATACAGAGTCATGGGGATGGTTGGTCAACCGCATGTTGAAAAACCCATAAGGCCTTGAAGCAAAATTCTGCTTATATAGGGTGCTGCTCTACATAAGATTAACATGGGCGGGTGTGGAGAGTACTACACGTCTAGTTCATTCCACACCCGCCCATGTAAATCTTATGTAGAGCAGCACCCTATATAAGCAGAATTTTGGCAAATTTGCTTCAAAGCCACTTGGGATTTTCAACACGCGGTTGACCAACCATCCCCATGACTCTGGTGAATATGCGCAAACAAAAATATTATGAGAGCAAAAGATATCAACATTACAACAACCATTACCAGTTTATTTCTTAAAACACGCTGCGTCCTGCGTGCCCACTTAAAATTGTCATGAAGGATGGCGAGACGGAGGAATTACAAAAATAGCTACTAAGCTAGTAAGAGCTGATGAGGGGCTGAGGGCCTTAACAAATAACAACTACTAAGTGCATGATTCTTGATTGCAAACCCAGAGATGACAACATTGTCTTCTCCGGGCAAACCACCCCAGGTAAAAAACTCCCTATCACGTTTGTAATAAATCATCCCAAATTTTTGGCAAATCAGTAAATCACGTAATTAATGATTAATTAAAAAATTACATGATTTTTCATATTGGCCATAATTTGGGACCATTAATTACCAGGATTTTTTCCTGGGCTTCTGCTGGATTAAGAGTCAACCACTTCATGTTGCTCATCATGTAAACCAGAGTCATAGATATATATATATCAATATCATAAAGCTGAAAATTATTACCTTTAAATTTCGGGTAAAGTTTTTTACTTTAAATCGGTGACATTTTAAAGTCGTTGATACAAAGAATTTTTAAGAAAATTTCCTCTTTTTTATTTGGCGTATTTTCCGCTAGTAGGAGCTGACGTCGTCGCAGTGAAAGACTGGAGGCGTGGTAAAAGTAAACAATTTTTGAAGCATGTCGAAACTCGAAATGTTGTGCACATATAAATCTTTGGCATTCAAGTAGGACTAAAATGGAAGACGACTTACGATTATGTGGTAAGTTGGGGAAATTTACATCCTACGGTCAAATTCTCTTGTATTCTTCATGTGTTTTAAATGTTGATGAGTAGATCAATTGCCCACACGATCAAAACTGCTGCCATCACAACCATTTTTAAATTGTATAATCCGTTATTTCTTACCAGATTTGATTGAGGATTTTATGCGGGAAATTGTTCAGTACTCTGAAGATGAGGAGCCTGAAGAACTAGGCCTATTCACCACCTCATTCAGCTCATTATTAGGCTATGGGTCAGAAAAAGATTCTAGTCTTGTCGACCAGTCGGTAACAGCTCATTTAATATGTCATAAACAGACACATCAATCAAAACAACATAATCCCTTGATTCCCCAAAATCTTGATTTACTAGTAAATCTTTAAATTAGATTTTTTTAGTGAGAATATGTTTTTGACCTAACATATGACATGATTGGTTTTAGCACAATAACACACAGATTATTCCTCTGGCTGGTAGAACTTATATTGAGTCAGCTTCTTCATCATCAGATCATCCCCAGCAAAACAATAGTGTCATCGAAACATTGTCATCAGCAATATTAATAACTCCTTCCAAATCACTCCTGTATGGTTACCCCCAACAGACAGGACTAAAAGGGATAACAAAGAAAGTGAAAGTTGTCTACAGTATTAACCCATTGAATTTCTATTGTCAGCTGGATGAAAATTCAGAACCATTTTCTAATATGATGTTAAAACTGAATGCTACTTATGAAGGTAATTTTATTTGTTACGTGTCAACCCTAATAATGTTTTCTCATGGATGTACAAAACATGTTTTCAGATGAGTCCAAAAAAGTCGTTGCTTGTCGGCGACAGGGTTTGGCATGCGTCGTAAAACTGCCCTTCTCAGAAATATGGTACCGTGCAAAGATAGTGCGTGACGGTGGACCGAAAACAACTGTAATGCTCATAGATTTTGGAAGAGTTTGGGGCGTTGACAGGAACTCGGTGAAAGAGATTGAAGACGACTTTGTTGCCCTCCCACCTCAAGCCTATTGTTGTGCTTTGGATGGTGTTCTGATCTCCACCTGGACTTGTGAAAACAGACGCCGTTTTGAAAGAGCAACAAGGGGGAAAACGCTCATTGCTAAATTCGGTGTAAGAAAGGGTTCCAAATACCAGGTCACATTAAGAGAAAAGTTGGCCGATGGCTCATCTGTGTACATCAACAAGTTGTTTAATACTGGGCCTGGCCCACGCTCCTCGATTACTCCAGCTGGTGATACAAATCTGTTGGGAAAGGAGCCTCGAGTATCCTTTACACAGGTAATTGATAACCTTCCGTTTTTCCAAGCCGTTTCTGCATCTTGTTGTGTCTTTGGGTCATTTCTAGAAGCAGCAACAGCCGAAGACGACCAACCCCAACTCAAACACTCCTCATCAATTCACGACGTTAAATGTGGACAAGACGAAGGTTTCGAAACCCAGAACTTACGCAGCGAAAAAACCGTCGGTGAACACTGCAGCAGAGATGAAATCTGGTCTGGTTCTGGAAGTTCCAGTTGTTTCTCAACTTTTCGTAAATTTGCGTGAAGGCACGACTAACTCGCAGCACAACTCGCTAGCCGGTGCATCATCGGTGGGAACCAATCCAGTTGCGGCTTTTCCTACAGTCGTCAGTAGAACAAAACTTGATTTTGTTCAACTAATAAGAAGATCGTCACAAAAGCCACACCAACACGGACCCGATCAGATAACTTCCAGTACTACAGTTGCCGGTTCATCGTACCGAACCTATGGCAGAGTTTCGAGCCCAAACAAAGAAAATAACTCTTTGAAGGTAAATAACATCAGTTACATCGATTGCAGTTTAGGTTCAACGTCAGCCACAAATTCGTCGGCCAGCACTACCCCGGGACAGTCCCTTGTCCAGCTCAGCGATCCATTGACAAAAAGCGTCGCCAATCCTGTTTTGTGTCAGGTAGCCTTTCTGGTTTGTTTAAAATTGGTTTTATATCTTATCTGATTTTTTTTTCTCTACCAAATTCAGGGAAGATCGACATCCGTTCGTGTCGGTTCACAAGGTACTTTTTGCACAGAATACTTTTTGCTAGAAATGATGGGTCCTAATTTGTACGTATTATTATTTGCTTGACAGGCAATTCCCCAAAAGAATCAGAGCCCACTCGCCCGCGATCAAAGCCATGCCCGCGGTCTAAGAGACGTTGTATAGAGACTCAAGTGCAAAAGGATTAGAAAGATCCAAGTTGTCTCGAAAAGAAATTAATTTGAAGTAATTATGACGCCATTACCCTCCTTCAACTCGAAAAATTTAATTCGGCTATCCAGCATTGTCGAGCACGCCAGAAGTGCCAACAAAATGCAGCCAAGACGCAACTGATATCGTGTTCCATTGACCCAGCAAAGTGTTTTACTGTTTAGTTTTTGTAACTTATTGAAATCATCGTCTTGTCCAGGAGGTCTCTCTTTTGATGTTC
This sequence comes from Ceriodaphnia dubia, assembly GCA_022539655.2. Taxonomy (NCBI): domain Eukaryota; kingdom Metazoa; phylum Arthropoda; class Branchiopoda; order Diplostraca; family Daphniidae; genus Ceriodaphnia; species Ceriodaphnia dubia. The sequence continues at coordinate 4,276,582 of JAKUCG020000139.1, read as the reverse complement.
CAACCTCCCGCCCTTTCTTAAGGAAACAGTTGCAAACCTAAGGGCTTTTACAACTGTTAATTGTTTCTAGAAACACGCCATTTGCACTTGCCAAGATGTTATCAGTGATTTTACGTTTCAGTGTCTCTAGCCTTGCCAATTTCGCTTCCAGTTTATCTATCCAAGAACACCCTGTTTCATATTTGTTAACTAGAATACAAAGTTGATTGTTTTTCAAGATCGACGAGAATGCTAACTTGCGTATTTTCCCCAGTTTTCGCTGTAATAGGTCGCTTGTCCTCCGTGGTAACCAAGGCCAGCGTTGACACAAGCTGACGACGCCCAAACTAGAATTCTCAATTGCAATTTAATAGCGATATTGAGCCGTATTTGGTTTTAAACATCCACCGTTTTGCGGATGCAAAAGTGAGAGAGAACAAGTGAACAAATCAACTAAAAGAATTGTGGGTGAGTGGTTTGCAGTTGAGTTTCTGAATTACTTTTCAGTATCATCTCTCCCTGGCTGCTGTCGGAAAATAAATGAATCCCCAGCCCTATACAATATGAAGTAGCAAGGCTAAGACATGTGGTGAGGGAACAAACGACGGGCTAGCTACCGATGCACCGGCCCTATTCCACGAGACACGTAGCCTGCATAATACAGATCATCATGTAAGCGCTTTAAGCTTTCATCTACATGCGTTTCTATTACCGTAAAGTGGGGCTACTTTGAACAAAAAACGACATTTTTTGGCTGTTTTTGATTGATAACTCGAGTAATATGCAACGGAATGAAACGCGAAAAAAAGCGTATCTAGAGAAAGTTATTGCGAATCCGCCTGTATCCTAGCAATCTCTGTAATTGCAGTAGAAAAAATTTTATGAGCATTCAAAATTGTGTTCAAAGTAGCCCCAGTATGGGGCTACTTTGAACTTTTATGAACTTCAATGAAAAGCTTATGGGAAATTAGGAAAATAAACAAGTTGGTAGATAATTTGATGATGGGTAGGAATTTCGAGAAGATATTTTTACAGTAGCTAAACTGATACGTGCTACCACCTTTCTGAAAAAAAAAATGAAAAAAATTGAAATTGGTGCCCCCAAAAAAATTCCAACAGAAAAAAATTAACGGTTTGGACCCAAAATTTGCGGTAAAACCTCGAAAACTAAAAAATGCCTTTATGGATTTCTGAAATTTTTTGTACTAATGACAGTGACTGTATGATGAACGCATTGATTAAAAAAAAAGCTCGACTTAGTGTATGTTGATGCCCTGGCAACAATCGAAAGGGAAAAAACAAGCTTTTTTCTTGTTTAGGTCGCGGCAGCTCCGTAACAACATTTTTAAATGCGAAGAAATTCATGTATGATCATTCAACCATTGTGAAACGTGATTTCAAAATGAAAAAAAATTAAATTAAAGTTGTAGAAAAATGTTGCAAAAATAGTGGGGCTACTTTGAACAATGGAAAACCATGTTCAAAGTAGCCCCAAAATATGAAAAAACGTGGGGCTATTTGAACATGTGAGCTGAAGGCTCAGGGAAACAGTTTCGAAATTTTTTTTTTTCCACACGTTTTTCAATGTTTCCATTATACGAATATGCAAAAAAATCTAGAACTTTTGATCTACTTTGAAAAAAATTCAGTAACTTACTTTTCAAACTTTTCGTATGATTTTTCGGGTCACAATTTGGCATGAAAAAACGTGCACTCGTAATTGAGATACACAGGTGAAATTCACACCGGTTAATGATCGTAATGAGGGGTACAAATGAGCATTTTTTCGGCCAGATAGCATTAGCCAGAAAAAATTTAAGTGGGAAAACAACTTTTTTTTTCCCTGTTCAAAGTAGCCCTCCCTGTTCAAAGTAGCCCCACTTTACGGTATTAATGATGACGCGGGTTGAAATGTGGGTCTTTATTATGGTCAAATATTTCAATGGGTAAATAATTGAGAGCCTGCGTCGTTCTTTTCTATATTTGATAAACGCACGACGGCTGGGTCGTCGGGCCGGCGGTGCTTGCATTCATCAAGCGCTTTGGTGCCGTTGCGATCGGATAAAAGCAAATCGCCGATGATCATTTATCTTAGCCCTTTCTCTATTTCTATAATTCCCCGAAAATGGTGGATGTACAGTAGAAATGTCCTTGAACAATTAACAACTTATATTGTTGCTGTTCTTATTATTCCCGCGGGTCCGATTTGACATCAGGAAGCAATGATCTTCTGGCTCTCCTGGCAAAAGGCGTCGCACAAATCTCTGTAGACGAGAACGTAGGCTACCACGTACGTTTATCTAGGATTTTCTCGTTGTCCGGAGAGCGTGTTTTTCCTTAGGACTTATTTCAGTTCCCTTAGTGGCCGGCGGACTACAGGTTTTGGGCTTTTTGCTGTAATATTAAACAAATCACTTCCATGAAAATAAATATATAAAAAGTATTCATATAGCTAAATGTTCTGCAAGGCCTCTTTTGGTCCACTTTTATTCTATTCCTGATTTTCTTCCTCAAAACAAACATTGTGATGAGCATTTTCTGGCAACCTTTTCTGAAACGTTGGTTCGACTCGACACGACGACACTCGATCGTCTCGATGACGAAACGATGACGAAGTGTGGAAAGCATTTTTGATGCACGGAATCAACAGTCAACAGAGGAAAGCTCGCAGGAAAGCTTGTGGAATAGAAAGACTACTACGCTTTTTCAATTAATTTCTCAACAAAGAGGTAAGCATGCTTTCAACAGTATAATCAAAATTTAAAAAGTGTGATTGCTGGCGCATTAAACTATTCATAGAGTATTAAATCCAATAAATATTCACAGGATTCTTGGATCAAAAATGGGAAAGAAACTCGTCCCCAAAACACTAATGTCCACATTGGGTCGTCGATTTCAAGTGGGAGATTTTTACAATTACCGAGACGACAGTGTTGTAAAGGGTAAGAACTTTTAGTCTTTTTTACAATGTGATATTGTGATGCAGAAAACCATGGATCATGTCGTTTTTTTAATTTTAACGGGAAAATTGTGTTTCATCTTTCATCAAGATCTAACAAACTATTCACTCTCTACTCTATTGTTGTTATAAAAAATTCATACATCAACAGTTGATCTAGGCCTGTTGGTCCTGTACAGTTAGGCCTTACTGTTTGACTTTATTGACCAAAATGTCTTTCGATTCATTTCAGAGGGATCCTCATTCTGGGAAAAATCTGACTTGGCAGAAAATACTAGATTTGAAAACAAGGTCAAAGCAAAAGTATATGGATCTTATCACTTCTCCATCCACTTTGACTTTTCGCCAATGCCATGGCCATTGCTAATCAATGATAAAAGATATTATTCCAAGTGGGAAAACTTGTATTTGAACTACCACCTTCAGACTAGTGTCGCGGCTGGCCTCATCGAACCCCTCAATGGTTCAAGTCATTACCTAAAAGATAAAATAAAAGAGATTGGGTGTACATCTCCTCCCACCATCTTCTACCGTGTTCAGTCAAAAAAAGAGAGCCTTAACCTGCAGTGTCTCATGAAGCTGGCAATATCTTGCCGATATGGGGACGACGCAAGCGTTTTTCGGTCACTAATCCCTGCGAATTCTACCCATATCGTTGTTGGCGTAATCTACGGCGCAGAAGCTTATTGTGTTCACCCTAGCGATGACATAGTTTCACAAGCGGCGGCCAAAAAACTGTTACTTCATATGAAGGACGATCCAAGCCTGGCACAGTTCGCTGGTGAATTCAAGCAAGAAGAGAAGGAACTGCCTGTTCGTTTGTACTCTGATCTGCAGACGGAGACCGTTCGAAAATGTGACATTTCGTCTGCATATCAGCACTTTTTGGAAATGAAGAAAATGTCAAGCGAAGCTGCTGCCCCAATCGCCGTTCTACTTTGTTCATTGAAAGACATCGAAGCTTTAGTTGGGGATCCTGAGGATGTTTCCTTCAGATATCGTGACGTCGAATCCTGTTTGTCGAGCGATTTGTGGTCCTTACGATTCCAGCTCGATCAGTTCAGCGCCGAAGTAGATTCCATGAAAACGACACTTCCAACTAATCAGCCTTGTAACAGCGACTTTCTCAAGAAATTTGAAGACCTCGTTGTTAGCCACAAAGAAGTGTTTCAAGAACATTTGAAAGAAAAGGTTGTAAAAGCACGTAAAAGAGACCTAAATCTTCCGATTCATTTATATCCAGACTACAAGCTCGAAGATGAGGTCTACCTTTATGATAGCGGTATTGAAAGCTTACATTTACTTGTCGACACTCAACTTGATTTCCTACGTAACCAACTCAAAATTTGGCTGAGCTACAAGCAACACGAATTTTCCTTGGAGAAGAGAATGGCCAACATGAATCGAGTAACCCTATTGACAAGCCAAGATCAGCTGAAAAAGGAATTGGTCGATAAGAAGAAAAACGCAATTGTTTTGGTTCTTTCGCCACTGGACACATTTAACAACGCTATTCTTGATGAGTTGACGTTTTTTTTTAACCAATGCGTTACTCGTATCCGGCAGGGAGCAATTATTAGCAATAGAGAATATGTAACGCCCTTTTCCAAGGTAAAATTCCCCCATAGTTTGGCTAAAGTGGAGACCAAGTTGGAGGAGCTGGCCGCGCACGAGGAAAAGCAGGTAGCATATCAAATCGTTTACTTTATTCTACTTTGCGAAAAGAGTGAGGGTCATGAAAAATTGACTTCCAACGATTCTGGGAAAACGCCAGCCATGGACGAAGCCAGTTATCGCGTCTACGAGAATGGCGAGCTTTTGATCGAAAATTTGTCGGGATTGACCGATTACCGGCTCGTCAACTGGCAGAAAAAATGGCATAATACTCGCTCAGCTTCTAGGCGCGTTTTGGTGTGGTTTTGAATGTGTTTTGCGGTGTTTTGTTGCTTTCTACTTTCTTACTTCGAGCTCAAGCTCTACGGCGTTTCGCAAATTAAATCATGCTTAAAATGTATCGCATCTGTGTTCTGTGGATATTGTTTACATTAAACCAGTTTCAACTTCACCATTTGATTTTTCTTTTCTCAACTTTAAGTGATTCCCGATATCGTCGCCGTTCTTCTATATACATCACTGGACGCAACAGTAATTATTAACAGTAGGCTAGTTTCTCTGCCAGCAGTTTTGCTTAATGGAATTGCATATAAGTATACAGTTGCCATCAGGAACGCACCGCTGCTGGATTGGTGCTTTTATGTTGGAAATTGAATATTTCCAGTGGTTTTTTCAGTTCAATTCTATTTGAAATTGATAGGAAAACCAATAAAGATATCGTTCGAATCAAAATGTATAGAATTGTTGGAAAAACTTTTGAGAAAAATGTCAAAATGACTTTTCTGTGTAGCATTGATCGACTGCAAGTGTAAAGAGACCACGCCCCTTTTGCCCATCGGCTACCTAATTCTCTGCTCGTGTGCACCAGGACGTCAAAATAGGAAGAAAACAAAACATTTCATTTGATTAGAGAAAGAGAATTCAACAAATAAAACACCCTCTTTTACTTAATGAGAAAAAAATTCAGGAGAAATAGATTTTAATTATAAAATAAAAAGACCGATTTATACGAAACAACTGAATAAACCGATCGTAGGCTATTTGATAGTATTATAACTTCGGTTATATACTTCTATTACCGAGTATTTTTTGTTTACAGTTGCCAAACACGTTCGTAGTGTAGTCGAATAAAGCCAAACGCCGTTAACAATGTCCCGTCCGTTGCTTATTTCATATTTCATAGTTTTCATCATTCATTATTTCTTCAGTTCATCTTTCATATTTATTACTCTTGATAGCGTCACTGTCATCGCGTTAAAGAAATTCGAACCGTTATTTCGAATGCACATGTCATTTTCCAGTCCGAATGGAAAGTAGCTTATATAGGTACAGTTGATGGATTTTCTGTTGTTTGAATAGGCTAACGTTTGACCTGACGAATAACCGTTAACTTCCACCATCTTGCTCCAGATAAGTTATAGAGTTACCTTATTTTGCGACAACAAGATACCTTAAATAAGTGGCACATTGTAATACTATACGACACAAACTCAATCGTCAGTCAAATTAAACGAAGAGTCATAAATAATAACAGTAGACTCGGCAGAGTCCAACATTGAGTCATTGAGTCATTATATGGTCGAAAAAAAATTTATTCCAGATTCCCTTAATTAAAGCCGTAAAAAAAAACAGATGGAAGAATTAACCATTGGTCGTCAGAACTCGTCGAGTCGACAGAATCGATAAACTATTATTAGACAAACTTGTGAGTAGCCTAGCTCAAGTATGGTTGTTCCACCTTTCGGGCTTCCCTTTCATTTGCTGATGTCTTCCTATTAAAACAGATTAACGTTTAAGGTTGCTGTACGCTAATTAAACTAAATTAAGGAAAATAAGAATATTAGGTGAAAGAACTGTGTTTTAAGAAAAATAAAGCAATGGATATGGAACAGCATGAACACTGAAAGTATAGTTAAAATATTATATATATTGTTAGGGAAGAGAAGTCACAGGATTTACTCTAAATGAAGAGTACAATTATTTAAAAGTTGTGTGCAGTTTTTATTTAAACTGTTTTAGGTTGCTGAGGGTTAACACATAACTTTAGGGAAAATACCAATATTACTGGAAGAAATGTGTTTTAGCATGATAAAGCAATTGGTAATCGACATAGCATGAACAATGAAAGTAGTAAAAGCGCCTAACATACAGTCAGACGAGCCTAGTACTGATAGAAGTCACAGGATTTACCCTATATGAATAGTACAACTATTGGCAAATTTACGTAGCCTACAGTTTTTCAAACTGTTTACAAACACATTTTAAGTCAAGTTCTGTATAATAGGCTGGAATTTTTCAGAAACAATTGAATAGTTTTTCATACACACACTTGTCACACTCCATGGATGTGAAGGACTAAGTGATAGCTTACCTACATTAAAACAAATGTATAGCCTACACTTCAGAATCAATACAACTACGTAGGCTAACCGGGATGGCGCAGTGGATAGCCTATGGCGTATATTCTACCCATGAGTTAAGCACGTCGTCCCTTCTACGGGGCATGATATTACGAGTTCTTTGGGTTCCGAGTTATGAACCCATTGTTCCGGTTACAGATATGCAGTTGTGAGTCAAGTGACCGATAATAAATGCAATCACAACTTTTTGAAAAATTTGAAATTGTGCCCTATTACTGAAAGAACTCAACTGTTTTAGCACGATATGGCACGATGATAAAGCAATTGAAAAATTGACACAGCCTGAACAGTTGGAAAATACCGGAAAATACAAAATAGGCCCTTGTTTGCTGATGGGTCGGTTCAACATTTACTTTGAAAATCCTGAAACAATACAAAAAACGACCGAAAATGTAATTAGGCAACTTAAAATACTTGAAAAAGTTTCTTCTTTCAGAAAAAGTCTATATTGAATTATTTCATTCAATAAAAAGTGTTCACATTTAGGGAATCGAACCCGAGACCCCCCGCTTGAGGGCGCAGCTTGTCCTTTTAATAAATGTATACGAGGTGGGAAAATTCGAAATGAATGTAGGCTAATGAAATAGGAAACAAATGCAACTCCCGGAATCCCTTGCACTATCTTTTGAGTTGAAAAATCGATAATAACCCTCTCCTTCCTCGTCAATAATTAAGAAAATCAAAACCAAAGACGAAAATAATAAATAATAGACGGTGTCGTGCCTATGCTGTCATTATCTGTGTTCCGCTAGGTTCACAGATCATCGGGAATCCGAGTAGCAGTGCCAAGCCGCTTTTAACCGCCAATTCCCGACGGATGACACACGTCACCTTAACCACATAGCCATCACCGTCATTAGTAATGTAAAAATTAAAGCATGTCTATGTTGTTGCAGCAACCAAACTTCTTCCCTCTGCAAGCTTGCTGAAAACGTGATTAATAGACCCAAATCAAGTAATTGGCGATCGAAAACGCTTGAACTTTGTTTTGAAACATAATTCGGGTTTATATTGCACACCAAAATAGTTTTCTCCAAAAATATTTGTCTAATTAAGTCGAATGCCGTGTGCGGTGTGCCTCTATACCATGTCATGTCCACCACTAGACTACTTTGATCTAAATATATTACTTTAAGTAAATGAAACAAAACCGCATTATTTGACTTTTCACACTTGGTTTGCCATATTTTGAGGAACATTGTTACACAATTTGTTTCTTATCGTCCGAAGATCAAAAAAAGATTGTACCGACCTATTGCCGTAGCCTTACGAATAAGTAAATGATACTTTCCCCCCTTATTTTTCAATGATAAGACAATAATGTTCAGGCGCATAGACTAGAGACGAAAATAAATTGGATAAATAAATATCGGGGAACAGGGACTCACTAGAGGAAGGGTATAGAAAAGAGCGGCCATTTTGGCATAGGCTATTGTTTCTTTACCCTGCTGCCGTCATCTGCTCGCACTTTATCTTCCGTTTGAATTCCCTTGAGGGTTTCACACTTACTTACAGAGTGAACAAATGCTATTTGACCAATTCACAAATTTTGGGGCGAAAAGGAGATAAGATCAGGACGAGGATGAAGATACAGCAGTTTTCGACTACATCTGCTGTCACCTTGGGCGGCAGAAAAAATCGTTGTCATTCAAAAATATTAATTCAAGCCAAGATTTTGCTGGCCGGGTCTCTGCTCGAATTGAAATTTGCGAATGGAAAATGAAAATCGCCGCATATTTAGTTGCTTATGGTATAACGGTTACGGTACTCAAATAGCTTAGCCATTCGTCCCAGCAGAAAAACTTTAATTGCGTTTCAACTAAAATAAAACAGCTCAATTTGACTTTTAGCACTTGATTCGTCATGGTTTTTGGACCAATGTTCAACAATTCTTTTATTATCCGGAGCTCAAAAATGCGTTGAAACGGCCTTTTTGCCGCCTTACTATGAGGATGCGCCGGGTCGATGGACTACCTTTTCGTTTTCACTAAGATGTATGCCTTCATGGCTATGTGGTTAGAGAGCTTGACGTGGAACTGAAATTCATGGCTACTACCAGCCCTGTGTGTTGTTTCGGCAGCACACGAAGGCGCGGTTTGACAGCGCAACTGAGCCCGCAGTCCCGGCGTCCTCATTGAACGATTAATTCCTTCGGTTATTAATTGGATAAAATGAAACGTTAGGCTGTAGCAAGGTTCCTGTAAACCGTGCTGGGTAGATTCAGGGAAACAAATGACTTGGAAAACCACACTTTTTTCGGTTTTTAAAGACATGTAAGTAAACATTTATTTCTTGGAGACTTTCAAATTCAAATGGAAAAAAATCGGTGAAACGACAGCCAGCTGCGCCCTCAAGCGGGGGGTCTCGGGTTCGTTTCCGTGGACGTGAAAACTTTTTATTCAATAAAACAATTCAATAACAACTTTTTCTGAAAGAATAAACTCCTACAAGCATTTTCAGTTGCATAATAACATTTTCGGTCGTTATTTTTTATTTGTTTTAGGATTTTCAAAGTGACTGCTGAACCGACCCGGCGAGTAGTGGCCGATGAACATGAACTCGATGCTCACTTTCTTTCTGTTTTTCTTCTCCCTTGAATTTGCTTATTCAGCGCTAAATTGAAATGGATTGAATTCCTCTTCGTTCGATTTGAACTCGAAGAGCATAGGCTACCTAAAAGTTTCCAGCCGTCGGCTGGAAGATGTATTAAGCTACTCTAAGACCGAGCTAAAGGGTCGTCTACACATTTCGATGTATCTTTTAACCAGATTTAGACTTATTTTACAACAGACGGACTTTGTCAACGGTGTTTTGTTATTTATTATTTTTAGAATTTCAACTGATATAAATTTTTCAAAAAGGGTTTTTGTCGACTGCGCGACTAGACTGATCAGCCGTATTCCTTACATAGGCCCTACTAGATTTCTTACATACTAAGCTACTACGTATCCTACTCTGTATCTTTGACTCCTAGTCCCGACATCTTATCTCGAGACTTAGGGTGTAACCAGGACATTGTGTTCGGTAGGATAGCGAACACAAAGACCACACCAAACTGCATCGGAATGGCGTGATTGACTCGGTTGGGCTGATTTACAAAGTCATCCTTGCCAGGACACTTTAACCACTGAGCCATCCCGGTCACATCAGATATCGTAAAATTAAAGGTATACTTTACAGTTGCCATCAGGAACGCACCGCTGCTGGATTGGTGCTTTTATGTTGGAAATTGAATATTTCCAGTGGTTTTTTCAGTTCAATTCTATTTGAAATTGATAGGAAAACCAATAAAGATATCGTTCGAATCAAAATGTATAGAATTGTTGGAAAAACTTTTGAGAAAAATGTCAAAATGACTTTTCTGTGTAGCATTGATCGACTGCAAGTGTAAAGAGACCACGCCCCTTTTGCCCATCGGCTACCTAATTCTCTGCTCGTGTGCACCAGGACGTCAAAATAGGAAGAAAACAAAACATTTCATTTGATTAGAGAAAGAGAATTCAACAAATAAAACACCCTCTTTTACTTAATGAGAAAAAAATTCAGGAGAAATAGATTTTAATTATAAAATAAAAAGACCGATTTATACGAAACAACTGAATAAACCGATCGTAGGCTATTTGATAGTATTATAACTTCGGTTACAGTTACAGTTGCCAAACACGTTCGTAGTGTAGTCGAATAAAGCCAAACGCCGTTAACAATGTCCCGTCCGTTGCTTATTTCATATTTCATAGTTTTCATCATTCATTATTTCTTCAGTTCATCTTTCATATTTATTACTCTTGATAGCGTCACTGTCATCGCGTTAAAGAAATTCGAACCGTTATTTCGAATGCACATGTCATTTTCCAGTCCGAATGGAAAGTAGCTTATATAGGTACAGTTGATGGATTTTCTGTTGTTTGAATAGGCTAACGTTTGACCTGACGAATAACCGTTAACTTCCACCATCTTGCTCCAGATAAGTTATAGAGTTACCTTATTTTGCGACAACAAGATACCTTAAATAAGTGGCACATTGTAATACTATACGACACAAACTCAATCGTCAGTCAAATTAAACGAAGAGTCATAAATAATAACAGTAGACTCGGCAGAGTCCAACATTGAGTCATTGAGTCATTATATGGTCGAAAAAAAATTTATTCCAGATTCCCTTAATTAAAGCCGTAAAAAAAAACAGATGGAAGAATTAACCATTGGTCGTCAGAACTCGTCGAGTCGACAGAATCGATAAACTATTATTAGACAAACTTGTGAGTAGCCTAGCTCAAGTATGGTTGTTCCACCTTTCGGGCTTCCCTTTCATTTGCTGATGTCTTCCTATTAAAACAGATTAACGTTTAAGGTTGCTGTACGCTAATTAAACTAAATTAAGGAAAATAAGAATATTAGGTGAAAGAACTGTGTTTTAAGAAAAATAAAGCAATGGATATGGAACAGCATGAACACTGAAAGTATAGTTAAAATATTATATATATTGTTAGGGAAGAGAAGTCACAGGATTTACTCTAAATGAAGAGTACAATTATTTAAAAGTTGTGTGCAGTTTTTATTTAAACTGTTTTAGGTTGCTGAGGGTTAACACATAACTTTAGGGAAAATACCAATATTACTGGAAGAAATGTGTTTTAGCATGATAAAGCAATTGGTAATCGACATAGCATGAACAATGAAAGTAGTAAAAGCGCCTAACATACAGTCAGACGAGCCTAGTACTGATAGAAGTCACAGGATTTACCCTATATGAATAGTACAACTATTGGCAAATTTACGTAGCCTACAGTTTTTCAAACTGTTTACAAACACATTTTAAGTCAAGTTCTGTATAATAGGCTGGAATTTTTCAGAAACAATTGAATAGTTTTTCATACACACACTTGTCACACTCCATGGATGTGAAGGACTAAGTGATAGCTTACCTACATTAAAACAAATGTATAGCCTACACTTCAGAATCAATACAACTACGTAGGCTAACCGGGATGGCGCAGTGGATAGCCTATGGCGTATATTCTACCCATGAGTTAAGCACGTCGTCCCTTCTACGGGGCATGATATTACGAGTTCTTTGGGTTCCGAGTTATGAACCCATTGTTCCGGTTACAGATATGCAGTTGTGAGTCAAGTGACCGATAATAAATGCAATCACAACTTTTTGAAAAATTTGAAATTGTGCCCTATTACTGAAAGAACTCAACTGTTTTAGCACGATATGGCACGATGATAAAGCAATTGAAAAATTGACACAGCCTGAACAGTTGGAAAATACCGGAAAATACAAAATAGGCCCTTGTTTGCTGATGGGTCGGTTCAACATTTACTTTGAAAATCCTGAAACAATACAAAAAACGACCGAAAATGTAATTAGGCAACTTAAAATACTTGAAAAAGTTTCTTCTTTCAGAAAAAGTCTATATTGAATTATTTCATTCAATAAAAAGTGTTCACATTTAGGGAATCGAACCCGAGACCCCCCGCTTGAGGGCGCAGCTTGTCCTTTTAATAAATGTATACGAGGTGGGAAAATTCGAAATGAATGTAGGCTAATGAAATAGGAAACAAATGCAACTCCCGGAATCCCTTGCACTATCTTTTGAGTTGAAAAATCGATAATAACCCTCTCCTTCCTCGTCAATAATTAAGAAAATCAAAACCAAAGACGAAAATAATAAATAATAGACGGTGTCGTGCCTATGCTGTCATTATCTGTGTTCCGCTAGGTTCACAGATCATCGGGAATCCGAGTAGCAGTGCCAAGCCGCTTTTAACCGCCAATTCCCGACGGATGACACACGTCACCTTAACCACATAGCCATCACCGTCATTAGTAATGTAAAAATTAAAGCATGTCTATGTTGTTGCAGCAACCAAACTTCTTCCCTCTGCAAGCTTGCTGAAAACGTGATTAATAGACCCAAATCAAGTAATTGGCGATCGAAAACGCTTGAACTTTGTTTTGAAACATAATTCGGGTTTATATTGCACACCAAAATAGTTTTCTCCAAAAATATTTGTCTAATTAAGTCGAATGCCGTGTGCGGTGTGCCTCTATACCATGTCATGTCCACCACTAGACTACTTTGATCTAAATATATTACTTTAAGTAAATGAAACAAAACCGCATTATTTGACTTTTCACACTTGGTTTGCCATATTTTGAGGAACATTGTTACACAATTTGTTTCTTATCGTCCGAAGATCAAAAAAAGATTGTACCGACCTATTGCCGTAGCCTTACGAATAAGTAAATGATACTTTCCCCCCCTTATTTTTCAATGATAAGACAATAATGTTCAGGCGCATAGACTAGAGACGAAAATAAATTGGATAAATAAATATCGGGGAACAGGGACTCACTAGAGGAAGGGTATAGAAAAGAGCGGCCATTTTGGCATAGGCTATTGTTTCTTTACCCTGCTGCCGTCATCTGCTCGCACTTTATCTTCCGTTTGAATTCCCTTGAGGGTTTCACACTTACTTACAGAGTGAACAAATGCTATTTGACCAATTCACAAATTTTGGGGCGAAAAGGAGATAAGATCAGGACGAGGATGAAGATACAGCAGTTTTCGACTACATCTGCTGTCACCTTGGGCGGCAGAAAAAATCGTTGTCATTCAAAAATATTAATTCAAGCCAAGATTTTGCTGGCCGGGTCTCTGCTCGAATTGAAATTTGCGAATGGAAAATGAAAATCGCCGCATATTTAGTTGCTTATGGTATAACGGTTACGGTACTCAAATAGCTTAGCCATTCGTCCCAGCAGAAAAACTTTAATTGCGTTTCAACTAAAATAAAACAGCTCAATTTGACTTTTAGCACTTGATTCGTCATGGTTTTTGGACCAATGTTCAACAATTCTTTTATTATCCGGAGCTCAAAAATGCGTTGAAACGGCCTTTTTGCCGCCTTACTATGAGGATGCGCCGGGTCGATGGACTACCTTTTCGTTTTCACTAAGATGTATGCCTTCATGGCTATGTGGTTAGAGAGCTTGACGTGGAACTGAAATTCATGGCTACTACCAGCCCTGTGTGTTGTTTCGGCAGCACACGAAGGCGCGGTTTGACAGCGCAACTGAGCCCGCAGTCCCGGCGTCCTCATTGAACGATTAATTCCTTCGGTTATTAATTGGATAAAATGAAACGTTAGGCTGTAGCAAGGTTCCTGTAAACCGTGCTGGGTAGATTCAGGGAAACAAATGGCTTGGAAAACCACACTTTTTTCGGTTTTTAAAGACATGTAAGTAAACATTTATTTCTTGGAGACTTTCAAATTCAAATGGAAAAAAATCGGTGAAACGACAGCCAGCTGCGCCCTCAAGCGGGGGTCTCGGGTTCGTTTCCGTGGACGTGAAAACTTTTTATTCAATAAAACAATTCAATAACAACTTTTTCTGAAAGAATAAACTCCTACAAGCATTTTCAGTTGCATAATAACATTTTCGGTCGTTATTTTTTATTTGTTTTAGGATTTTTAAAAGTCACTGCTGAACCGACCCGGCAACAACGTCCTATACTATTTTCTAACTGTCAAGTGTCGGTATTGACGTCTGCCCATTATTTTTATCATGCGAAAAGAGTAAAATTGCACTTTTTACCTTTACATTATATGTTTGGATTGTGAGTGCATAGGATCAATCAAGTGAGGGGGATGCAAAATCGTCCAATAGTGCGTGATGCTGTAGGTGAACGGCGCCTAGGCCGGACCCGTCCTGTCGAATTTGCCTAAAGAAATTCATCTGGAACGCGCACGTCAACCAGCCGTAGAAAGTGGGTATACGTCTCGGAGATTTAGATCTTTTGTTTAGACACGTCGCCATCAGTCCGTTTCATTTAAGTAGCCTATAGTTGCATATATATACGATTTCTGAGGTACTAATTGTATCTACCAGAAGTCAGACTGACATGCATTCACAGCAACATCATATCTGCTCCATCGTCCGATTGCATCGATATGAATTATCAGGGTCTACACTCCGCAGTGTAGCTAGTCTGGTATTGAAAAACACGGACGTTGGACGAACTCGAACGACCGGCGGAATTCTTCTGAAAGATCAGTCGTGCATCAAACTTGTTTTTTAGGTCAAGATATGGAAGGCTACTTTGAGAAATACCTTGGCATTTCGACACAAGGAGTTGACCGTTATGTACTGGGCGAGCCGAACTATTCGATGCTACAGGAATTTGTTCGCCAGTTTGGTGGCAATCGCGCGTCATTAATCGAGTGAGTAGGTTTCCTCATCTCTTTCATGGTGTCAGTTTACTGAAAGCCTTAATTTCCGTCTCTCTTAGGTTTTAATTGCTAACAATGGAATCACAGCTGTCAAATGTATGCGCTCAATTCGTCGATGGGCCTACGAAATGTTTCGCAACGAACGTGCTATCCGATTTGTGGTCATGGTTACACCTGAAGACTTGAAAGGTAATCTGCCATTTTCTTTGGAAATCCACATTTCTAAAGGCCTACTTTATGTTTACATATTTAAACAGCAAACGCTGAGTATACAAGACCCGTTCCGGTGCTCCTTCGGGTTTTTTGGTTAAGAATCTATTTCCATGTTTTTTATTTGGAAATGTAATACAATTAGCCTACTGTGTGTGTTTGATTACAATTTTTTAATATTTAAAATTTCGCTTCGCTCGAGAGGTTCCCGGTAGGAATAAGACGGGATTTCTATTTTGAAAATACGGTTTAGCGGTGAACGCTAGTGTCAAAATCATCTACATATAACTTTCCGGAATCAGGTGGACAGAGTTGGGGAAGGGAAATATGGCGAAGCAGAGTAGTTTTCTATGATAATAAGAAGGTTTCGGTACTTGTTATTGTGATCTGTAACGAAATATCGACTTTAACATGTTTTTTTCTGCTGACTAAATATTTTGGGTATATTCGTTTCGACAAACATGAATGAAAATGTGAGATATTTTTACCGCCAAAAAGACATATCGCTTGAATGACAAATTGATAACGAACCTTTATTTTGGTTACAATTGCTATCGGACAGACAGTAATAATAAAAATCTATTTTTATCTTTTTATCGAAAATTTTACCAAAAAAAAATACGCAAAGCGGAGGAACTGTAAATTTTTTTTTTATCCATACAAACGAAATAATAGATTTAAAAAGTTGCTGCCGTACGATTTTCCCCATTTTACGACTTCTCGTTCCACCGATAAACGCTCTTATTGAAAATGTCAAAATAAGCTTTACATTTGACAATATCAATAAGTGAAGCGGCTTCTTGCGGCTTTTTTAAAATACACATTTTATTCAAACCCTTGAAAATGGGTAATTGACAAAATAAAATTCCAGCTGTATTATTTTTTTTTCATTTTATGGCTTTCCAATCCGCATATTCATTAGGGACAATAACATGGTACACAAGTTACCTCAAGTTACATCATCATTCAACGTTCTACATAATTGGACCATAAATTAAATTGTTGTAAATAGAAATAAAAAGGTGAACAGTCACATGAGCATAATCCAGACAATGTCTCTGAAATGGTCTGTGATATGTAGTGATCGGTAACCTAAAAGAAACTCATTAATTTAGAAAAAGAATGCGAAACCACTCCAGCTATAATGTGTCCAAATAAATCAAATAAGTAGTGAACGAAAACCTGAAAAGAAATTTTAACACATTAAATTAGAAAAAGGATGCAAAACCACTCCAGCTAAAACATGTCCAACTAAATCAAATAAGTAGTGAACGATAACCTGAAAAGAAACTTTAACACATTAAGTTAGAAAAAGGATGCGAAACCACTCCAGTTATAATGTATCCAACTAAATCAAATAAGTAGTGAACGATAACCTGAAAAGAAACTTTAACACATTAAGTTAGAAAAAGGATGCGAAACCACTCCAGTTATAATGTGTCCAACTAAAT
Organism: Ceriodaphnia dubia; assembly: GCA_022539655.2. Lineage (NCBI taxonomy): Eukaryota > Metazoa > Arthropoda > Branchiopoda > Diplostraca > Daphniidae > Ceriodaphnia > Ceriodaphnia dubia. The sequence goes on along the minus strand of JAKUCG020000139.1, from coordinate 4,259,708 downwards.
CAAATAAGTAGTGAACGATAACCTGAAAAGAAACTTTAACACATTAAGTTAGAAAAAGGATGCGAAACCACTCCAGCTATGATTTGTCCAACTAAGTCACATAAGTAGTGAACAGAAACCTGAAAAGAAATTAATGTATGAAGAATGATGACAAACCATAAAAAAAACACAGCAAATCCACGGCAGAACATTGAAAACGGTTCTGAAATGTGACCGAATTAAGTATCAATTTATAACTCTCGACTCGAATATTAAAAGGGATCCGGTTTGAACCCAGGCAGCACAGTATATTCTTAGGATATCCAGGGGACACACCCTTAATGCGTTCGCAATCTCTATCCACTCTGATGGTACTTGAATATTCTGAGAATAACCCGATAAGGATATTCGTTGGATATTCAAATTGGATATTCTCTTGACATTAATAATATTTCCCTTTTTGAAGCCTCTGTTGATAAAATTCTTGACTCGAAAAGAACGTCGCTACACGGCTATCCTGCTAATATATTTCATATTATTTCCCTTTCATTTCAGTTAAAGTACCAGTTTAAGGATGGATATTTGTTTATTATCAATTAACAAAAAGTATGTAGCTACTCCGACTCACCGATTACTTCTTTTTTATTTGACAGAGTGAAGAAAATAAGGTAAAGACAAATTAAAATAAATGCGAGAACAAATTGACATAAAAATAGAAACGTAACACAAACCATATGTTTACGACAAAAGACCGGAAACTACAAACGACTTAGCAGAGATGAATGATGGTACAATGAAGCCCCTACTGAGCTCTCAGCTTAAAACAGTAATAAATAGCCGCTGTCTTACCGCACTGTTGCTTATTGGAAGAAATGCTAATTTTAGGTGACAGGTACTAAATTCATACAGATGAAGGGGCAAATATCTCTAAATAAAAACTGGACCTAATCGTTGTTTATTTTTTCGAAATTGTCCTTTATTATTCTCGTTATTACTTCAATAAATTATTAAATTAAATTGATACATTTTATGTCAAATTCAACTTTTGTATATGTAGTCCTAATACAGCAAGCAAAAACCGTTTGAGTTTCTGATACAAAAATTTTGATCACTCAATCGATCACAATCCGATACTAACTTTAAAATCCCCTCCTACTTTGATTGTTTTGAGTCAAAATGTAAAAATTTCACCCCCAAGGAAATTAATCCTTTTTATAAACATCAACTTTAGATTTAAACAATTTCTTTCATGCACAACTGTAGTATAATGAATAATGTACAATCCCATTGTTTTTTCAACATTATTCTCTCTTTCTTTTAGAGATTATTAACTATGTCCAGTTAACTATGTCCAGCACTTGTCCTGTTTTTCCCTAACGTTAGAGACCCTACTAACATTTTCCGCAATTTTTTAAAATTCACTAATGATTATTCTATTTTAGATACTTATCTTTAAAAATATATGGGCTGTAGAATAAAAAAGCGCTGTAAATGTATTCTATTACTTTTTCGGTTTTTCTCCTAGTTCTTTTATTTTTGAGATATGGACAAAATGTAGTCCGATCTCCCCTACTCTTAGTAGCTTCTATTTCTTAAAAAATCTTGTATTTCTTGTTTAATCATTAGCTACATGTTAAATATAGGCTACTAATCATTAAAAGCTAATATTAAAATAGCGTATTTCATATTTTATCTTAATTTAATATGACTAAATATGTGGGGTGTTAAAGATTTACAATAATGACCTAGTAAGAAATAATGAAGTAATAGATACAGAAACAAATAAAAATGGTATGCATGTCGGCGATTTGGTTTTGTTTCGACGTTTTTTTTTCAAAGTCATGTGTTGAGGTATAAATACTTCTATTATTGACACTTTTTTATATCTAGATGGTGGAGTGGTTATAGTTGCGGTGAGCCAGTCGAAAGATCTATGGTTCGATCCCGGTTGGGGACATAAAACATAAGGGTTTGGAGTTACAGAAATATGTGATGAAGAAATATATTTTCATAGCCGTTTACTCTTATCCCATTTCGGGTGGATATCCAATGGATATTGCAGTAAGGACATTTACGGAAGCGACTTATGGATATCCCTGGGATATTCCTCGATTATTCTTTTGGATGAAAACCGTATATCCGGCTTAATTTTTGGCATATCCCATGGATATCCCACCGGATATACTAGTGCTGCCTGGGAATACCGAATTTCATAAACATAAAAGAAAAACCTACCCATACTCTCTACATGTGTATACTCACTTACATACTCTAAACAAAGATTCAATTCAATTTCCCTTTGACGCAAAATGACAACAACAAACTACTTTTGTTGTGGTTGTCCTAAGTGTCCAGCGACTATTAATTAAATCCGCACAAAACTAATAAAAATAAAGTAGTACCAATCGAACCCAAAACTATCCTACACGGTGGGACAAATAACAAAAAGTGTCTACAAAAAATTTCAAGGAAATCGATGCAGTAGTTTAGATTTCTATAAATTAAAACGAAACTGGATTTAAAGGTTCTGCAAACCCAGTTCAGAGCAGTGGAGGGGGAGGGGTAGCAGTAGCAGACAACACCCGTACAGCCCTATTTTACTTTAGAGCCTTCTGTAGTATACTACGTATACTACCCTCAGGGATTAAGCCACTGGGTGGCGCCTTCGAGATTTGTGGGACAAATGTAAATTCTAAAAGAAGGAAAACTAATTCATGGGACACATGTCAATCGCTCGTGGGTCGTCCGGTGGACGGCTTCGCCGCCCACCGGCCACCACCTCGCTCCCCTGTTAAATTTTGAGTGAAAAAGGAAAGATTCACGAAATCTCAAAGTTAATTCCCAAAGATTCAGATTCATTTTGTCTGAGAAATGTATTTTCATGTTTAAAAGAAAGAAGAAAAAGTTTTGAGTAAAAAAGGTAAATATCACGAAATATGAACGAGAATTCCCGAGGATTCACGTCACTTTTCGCAGCCTCAGGATGTTTACTAGCATTATTTTCTGATTGCAAAAGAAAATGCAGTAAAAAAGAAATATATCACGATTTTTGAACGAACATTCCCGATGATTCACGTCAGTTCCCGCAGTCTGGAGGTGTTTTTTAGTATGACCTTATGAGTGTAGAAGAAAATTGAGTAAAAAAGAGTTTTATCACGAAATCTGAACGAACATTCCCGATGATTCACGTCACTTTCCGCATGGTCAAGGTATTTTTTACTGTGTTATTATGAGTGTAGAAGAAAATTGAGATAAGAAGAATTTTATCACGAAATCTGAACGAATATTCCCGATGATTCATGGTACTTCCCGCACTCTCAAGTGTTTTTTAATATGATCATATGAGTGTAGAAGAAAATTGCGAAAAAAAGAAATTTATCACGATATTTGAACGATAATTCCCGATTTTTCACGCTCCCTCACGTGTCAATAAAGTGTTGTCGTATGTAAAACCAGTATTCACGAAGACATAGCCTGGCCCCGAGACACACCTGGTTCGGCCAGGTGCAATTCAGTGTACCTGTAATTAATCAGATTTTGATTAGACCCCATCGTTGGGTTGTAAAACTTTATAGTGAACGCAAAGAAGTCATATCGTGAATGCACGATCAAAAGCGTGACTACCTATTAGCCCCCCAATTGCGTGTCGGCATCCTTTGATTCAAATCCCTTGGGATCTCTCTGGTTAAATAGTTTTCGCTCGGTTCGGTGAAATTTTTAATCCTCAAAAAATCTCTCTCGTTAACCGGGGGTAAGCCTTCGCTGCGGCGCGCGGCTTTGAAAATAAGAATTTTCAAATCTCTCAGGGACAAAGCCCCTGCCGTGGCGCCTTCGAGATTTGGGGACAAAGCTGAAGTCTCAATCCTTATAATATTTGTCAAAATCCATCAATTTCGTTTCATTTTATTTTATTTTAGTTGATTTTTATATTTTTCAACTTGATATTAAAATTGGAATAATTTTGAATTTGTGAAGTAAAATATTCACGAAATTTGAACGAAAATTCCCGAAGATCTAGGTTCAATATGACTATCAGAACTATTTTTATATTCAATTGAAAAAAGTAAATTTTTTTAGTAAAAAAATGAAAATTCACGAAATATGAACGATAATTCACGTCAAATTCACGTTGGTTTTGGGTTTATGATTTTCTATGAAGGAGAAAAATTTTTGAGAAAAAAACATTTTTTCACGAAATCTGAACGCTGATTCACGATTATTCCCGCTGTTTCACGATACTATTTGGTGTCTGTGAACGATATTCTGTATTATAGTAGAGAAAAAGAATTTATTTTATGCGAATGGAATTATAGTAAATATTGGCAACAGTGTATGAAAGTCTGAAGGCTGAATGGAGTTTTGGCTGAAAAATAACGTCAACAAACCACTTGTAAATGACCTTACGTGTTATTTCGACCGTTTAATGATCCCGAATTGATAGAAATCGATAGAGGAATGAAAACCACGTTACTTTTGTATTTTTCGAGTGATACCTTTTGTCAATTAAGAAAGAACTTTTCAACCCAGGTTTTTGAGAGGGCCAAAACCCGATTTTAGTGCTAAAATGTCAATAATACACTTAAGTTCGTTCTGGGACATAGCCTATGCTCTGCACAATTTGGAAATCTATCTTTTTGACTAATTTGAACGTGATCTGTTGCGTTTCCGTGAATTGTATCGACCCCCCAACTTAACACGGGCCAAATCCCTCGGGAATCCCCTCTAGTTAAATAAAGCCCCTGCCGTGGCGCCTTCGAGATTTGGGGACAAAGCTGAAGTCTGAATCCTTTATGGTTTTGACAAAATCCATAATTTTTTTTTTGATTTAAGTGTGTTTTCCAAGTTTTCTATTTTTTATTGAGTAGGGATATTTTTCATATATTAAGAAATATTTCCTGAATTTTTGAACCAAAATTCCCGATGAATTATGTTGAATTTGGCTAAGAGTAATAATTTAAATGTTCATAAGTAAAAGGAAAGTTTTTAAGTAAGAAAAGAAAAATTTCACGAAATATGAACGAAAATTCCCGAAGATTTACGTTCATATTGGTTTCAAACAAATGTTTTTATGTTCAAAAGAAAGAAGAAATTTTTTGAGTAAAATAGGAAAATTCACGAAATATGAACGATTCTTCACGAAGATTCACGCTCACTCACGACTTATTGAAGTTTTTATGGATGTCGAATCATTCAAAACGACTTTTTAGTCTAGACCCTAGGCTTTCATATGTGGATCGGTCAGGTGTAATTTTGATTACCTGTAATTAACGGTGTGGAAATTTAAAAAAAATCCGGCCCGCTTATGGCACATAAAACTTTTGGGGTTCATCAATGCCGTGAAAATAAATCGTTCATAATCAACTGCGTGACCACCTATAAAGAGTTAGGTTTTATTCCCCTGGGAATCCCCTCTAGTTAAATAGTTTTGGATCGCCGCTGAGGGGCGGGGCCTATTTTTTTTTTTTTTTTTTTTTTCATTCTCTTCGTCTCACTCTCCTCTTTCTTCCTATCTCACTCTCTCAGTTCTCCGGCCAAAATCTCTCTCGTTAAGGACCGGTAAGCATTCGGCTTTGAAAATAAGAATTTTCAAATCTCTCAGGGATAGTTTTGGATCGCCGCTGGGGGCGGGGCCTAATATTTTTTTCTTTTCTCTTCGTCTCTCGTTCCTCTTTCTTCCTATCACTGTCTCTCAGTTTTCAGCCCAAAATCTCTCCCGTTAAGGGCCGGTAAGCCTTCGGCTTTGAAAATAAGAATTTTCAAATCTCTCAGGGATAAAGCCACTGGGTGGCGCCTTCGAGATTTGTGGGACAAATGTCAATTCTAAAAGAAGGAAAACTGAATTATGGGACAAATGTCAATCGCTCGTGGGGCGACCGGTGGCCGGCTTCGCCGTCCACCGGCCACCCCCTCGCTCCCCTGTTTAATTTTGAGTAAAAAAGGAAAGATTCACGAAACCTGAAGGTTAATTTCCAGATTCATTTTGTGTGAGACATGCATTTTTAAGAAAGTTTTAATGAAAGAAGAAAAAATTTTGAGTAAAAAAGATAAATAGCACGAAATATGAACTTGAATTCTCGAGGATTCACGTCACTTTTCGCAGTCACAAGGTGTTTTTAGTATGATGTTATGAGTGTCGAAGAAAATTGAGTAAAAAAGAAATTTATCACGATTTTTGAACGAACGTTCCCGATGATTCATGTCACTTCCCGCAGTCACAAGGTGTTTTTAATATGATCTTCTGAATGTAGAAGAAAATTGAGTAAAAACGAAATTTTTCCCGAAATGTGAACGAACATTCCCGATGATTCATTTCACTTTCCGCATTGTCAATGTGTTTTTATTATGATATCATAAGTGTAGAAGAAAATTCAGTAAAAAAGAAATTTATCACGATTTTTGAACGAATATTCCCGATGATTCACGTTACTTTCCGGAGCCTCAAGGTATTTTTATTATGATCTCATAAGTGTAGAAGAAAATTCAGTAAAAAAGAAATTTATCACGATTTTTGAACGAACATTCCCGAAGATTCACGTCACTACTCGCAGTCTGGATGTGTTTTTTAGTATGATCTTATGAGTGTAGAAAAAAAATTGAGAAAAAAAGAAATTTATCACGATATTTGAACGATAATTCCCGATAATTCACGCTACCTCACGCGTCAATAAAGTTTTCTCGTAAGTAAAACCAGTATTCACGAAGACATAGCCTGGCCCCGAGACACACCTGATTCGGCCAGGTGCAATTCAGCGTACCTGTAATTAATCGGATTTGAATATAAACCCCCCTAAGCGATGAAGAATTTTATTGTCCGTGCAAAGAAGTCAAGTCATCAATTCACGATCAACGGCGTGACTACCTATAAAAAAACCGTTTCAACCAATCACAGGCTTCGCTCAATTCCCTTGGGATCTCTCATGGTTTAATAGTTTTCGCTCGGTTCGGTGAATTTTTTAACCTGAAAAAATTCTAAAAAAATCTCTCTGGTTAACCGGGGGTAAGCCTTCGGCTTTGAAAATAAGAATTTTCAAATCTCTCAGGGATAAAGCCTCTGCCGTGGCGCCTTCGAGATTTGGGGACAAAGCTGAAGTCTGAATCCGTTAAGTTTTTTGTCAAAATCCATCAATTTCGCTTCATTTTAGTGTATTTTCTTATTTTTATATTTAATGTAAAAAAGTAGAATTTTTGAGTGAAATTCACGAAATTTGAACGAAAATTCAAGACGATTCACGTTTATTTAGGTTTGGAAGTAGTACTTTTATTTATAAAATAAAAAAGAAAATTTTTTAGTAAAAAATGAAAAATTCACGAAATTTGAACGAAAATTCACGAAGATTCACGATCATTTTGACTTACAAGAACTATTTCGAAGTTCAAAAGAAAAGGGAAACTTTTTGATAATAATTTCAAAATTTCACGATAGTGAACGATAATTCCCGAAAATTCACGCACTTTCCCGATTCCATTTCATGTCTCTGAATTTTTCAAGTAAGAAAATCAATTTATTTTATGCGAATCTATTTTTTCAAAAACAAGTCTGGCAACCCTGCAGTCAGCTGTAATGGCGGTGCCCATGTCCCTTCATTTCCTCTCAAAACTGTCAACAGCAAATTATAATTAGCCCTAACATGTTTTTTTTAGCGTTTCGTGAATTGAAATTGGTCGGAAATGATAGAGCAGATCAATGCGCGTTCAATGATATAATTACATTTCCGGTTCGATACGATTAAAGTATACCATTTCCAAACCAGGTTTTTAACTCGATCCAGCTCGCTGATTGGTGGATCATTGAATTACATTGTTCTATAAGTAATACAATTCTGAATAGCTACACAAACAAGGAGATGAAACTAGATGATGAGACGAATCTTTTGATATAATTAGAATATCTCCCAGTGTTTTCCCCATCAATCGCATTAGCCAACCGTTTTCAACTCCCTAGGGAATCTCACCCTTAATATGTTTTGGATCGCCGCTGGGGGCGGGGCCTAATATTTTTTTCTTTTCTCTTCGTCTCTCGTTCCTCTTTCTCCCTATCACTCTCTCTCAGTTCTCAGTCCAAAATCTCTCCCGTTAAGGGCCGGTAAGCCTTCGGCTTTGAAAATAAGAATTTTCAAATCTCTCAGGGATAAAGCCCCTGCCGTGGCGCCTTCGAGATTTGGGGACAAAGCTGAAGTCTGAATCCTTTATGGTTTTGACAAAATCCATAATTTTTTTTTTGATTTAAGTGTGTTTTCCAAGTTTTCTATTTTTTATTGAGTAGGGATATTTTTCATATATTAAGAAATATTTCCTGAATTTTTGAACCAAAATTCCCGATGAATTATGTTGAATTTGGCTAAGAGTAATAATTTAAATGTTCATAAGTAAAAGGAAAGTTTTTAAGTAAGAAAAGAAAAATTTCACGAAATATGAACGAAAATTCCCGAAGATTTACGTTCATATTGGTTTCAAACAAATGTTTTTATGTTCAAAAGAAAGAAGAAATTTTTTGAGTAAAATAGGAAAATTCACGAAATATGAACGATTCTTCACGAAGATTCACGCTCACTCACGACTTATTGAAGTTTTTATGGATGTCGAATCATTCAAAACGACTTTTTAGTCTAGACCCTAGGCTTTCATATGTGTATCGGTCAGGTGTAATCTTGATTACCTGTAATCAATCGAAGAGAAATTAAAAAAAAATCCGGCCCGCTTATGGCACATAAAACTTTTGGGGTTCATCAATGCCGTGAAAATAAATCGTTCATAATCAACTGCGTGACCACCTATAAAGAGTTAGGTTTTATTCCCCTGGGAATCCCCTCTAGTTAAATAGTTTTGGATCGCCGCTGAGGGGCGGGGCCTATTTTTTTTTTTTTTTTTTTTTTTTTTTCATTCTCTTCGTCTCACTCTCCTCTTTCTTCCTATCTCACTCTCTCAGTTCTCCGGCCAAAATCTCTCTCGTTAAGGACCGGTAAGCCTTCGGCTTTGAAAATAAGAATTTTCAAATCTCTCAGGGATTAAGCCACTGGGTGGCGCCTTCGAGATTTGTGGGACAAATGTCAATTGTTAAAGAAGGAAAAATGAATTTATGGGACAAATGTCAATCGCTTTTGAGCCGTCCGGTTGACGGCTTCGCCGCCCACCGGCCACCCCCTCGCTCACCTGCTTAATTTTGAGTAAACAAGGAAAGATTCACGAAATCTGAACGTTAATTCTTAAAGATTCACTTTTTTAATGTCTGAGAAATTTATTTTCATGTTTCAAAGAAAGAAGAAAAAATTTTGAGTATAAAAGATAAATATCACGAAATATGAACAAGATTTTCCGATGATTCACGTAATTTTTCGCAGCCTCAGTATGTTTACTAGTATTATTTCTGAGTATAAAAAGAAAAAAGAATAAAACAGAGATTTATCACGATTTTTGAACGAACATTTCCGATGATTCACGTCACTACCCGCAGTCTCAAGGTGTTTTTTAGTATTATCATTAAAGTGTAGAATAAATTTGATAAAGAAAGAAATTTTTCCCGAAATGTAAACGAACATTTTCGATTATCCATGTCACTTTCCGGATTGTCTAGGTATTTTGTACTATGATTTTATGAGTGTAGAAGAAAATTGAGAAAAAAAATAATTTATCACGATTTTTGAACGAACATTCCCGATGATTCACGTCACTAGCCGCAGTCTCTAGGTGTTTTTTAGTATTATCATGAAAGTGTAGAATAAATTTGATAAGAAAAGAAATTTATCACGAAATCTGAACGAACATTCCCGATGATTCACGTTACTTGCCGCACTCCCAGGTGATTTTTACTATGATATTATGAGTGTAGAAAAAAATTCAGAAAAAAAGAAATTATCACGATATCTGAACGATTATTCCCGCTGATTCACGCTCACATCCGTCGTTTCAAGTGTCAAGGAAGTTCGTCCGGTTTTTTTCCTGTCGTGAATGTCAAATTTTTTTTAGTCACTGACACATGTTTTTTCGGTTACCTGTAATTAATGAACAGGTAATCAGATTTTAATTAATTATATCTTATTGGCTGGACAATTACTTAATTAATCAATCACTAAAATATAAGTCGTTCACGATCAACGGCGTGACCACCTATAAAAAAAGAAGTGTCAACCAATCACAAGCTTCGCTCAAATCTCCTGGGATCTCTCTAGTTAAATAGTTTTCGCTCGGTTCGGTGATTTTTTTAACCTGAAAAAATTCTGAAAAAATCTCTCTCGTTAACCGGGGGTAAGCCTTCGGCTTTGAAAATAAGAATTTTCAAATCTCTCAGGGATAAAGCCCCTGCGTGGCGCCTTCGAGATTTGGGGACAAAGCTGAAGTCTGAATCCTTTATAGTTTTGTCAAAATCCATAATTTTTTAAAGGATTTTAGTGTGTTTTCCAAGTTTTCTATTTTTTATTGAGTAGGGATATTTTTCATAATATTAAGAAATATTTCCTGAATTTTTGAACAAAAATTCCCCATGAATTATGTTGAATTTGGCTAAGAGTAATAATTTAAAGGTTCATAAAATTTTGATTTTAGTGTGTTTTCCAAGTTTTCTATTTTTTATTGAGTAGGGATATTTTTCATAATATTAAGAAATATTTCCTGAATTTTTGAACCAAAATTCCCGATGAATTATGTTGAATTTGGCTAAGAGTAATAATTTAAATGTTCATAAGAAAAAAGAAAGTTTTTGAGTAAGAAATGAAAAATTCACGAAATTTGAACGAAAATTCCCGAAGATTCACGTTCATTTCTGTTTCAAACTAATATTTTGATGTTCGAAAGAAAGAATTTAATTTTTGAGAAAAACTTGAAAAATTCACGAAATATGAACGATAATTCACGAAGATTCACGCTCACTCACGACTTATTAAAGTTTATATGGACGTCGAATCATTCAAAATGACTTTTTAGTCGATACCCTAGGCTTTCATATGTGTATCAGTCAGGTGTAATCTTGATTACCTGTAATTAATCGAAGAGAAATAAAAAAAAAATCTGGCCCCCTTCCTTGACGTAGGACTGTTGGGGTTGATCAATGCCGTGAAAATTTATCACTCACGATCAACGGCGTGAGCACCTATAAAAAAAAATGTTTTATTCCCCAGGGAATCTCACCCTTAATATGTTTTGGATCGCCGCTGGGGGCGGGGCCTATTTTTTTTTTTTTTTTTTTTTCATTTTCTTCGTCTCACTCTCCTCTTTCTTCCTATCTCACTCTCTCAGTTCTCAGTCCAAAATCTCTCCCGTTAAGGGCCGGTAAGCCTTCGGCTTTGAAAATAAGAATTTTCAAATCTCTCAGGGATAATAAAGCCCCTGCGTGGCGCCTTCGAGATTTGGGGGGAAACTGTTAATCTAAATCTTCCAACAGTTTATTGAAAATCCGTTCCGTTTTGTGTCATTTTAGTTTATTCCCGATTTGTTTCATTCTCTAACGGAAAATAAATTATTTTTGAGTAAAAAGATGAAACTTTTTTAATTTTTGAACGAATATTGCCGAAGATTGAAGTTTATTTTGGCTAATAAGGATTATTTTATGTTGTAAAGAAAGTAGTTTATTTTTAGAATGCCAGACGGTTCGGCAAAAAGTATTTTACCGAAACGTCTGTATTTTGCCGGAAAGTTTGCCGAAAAACACGTCCGATTCGGCAAATAGGTTTTAATTTTTGTAATCCAATTCGGCAACTTGTATTTTTTTAAATTCTTTTACCGATTCGGCAATCACAGCATCGGCGTTGGCTCTATCGGCAACAACACAACTTGTCACACTGCACATGTGTAATTTGAATGGCTCACTGTTCTGCTCGATAAGCATAATCTTCCCTATAGAAAAATCTGTACATACTTACGACACATGAGCTTTCTTACTTTTTACAAACTTCGTTTAACTAAATAGATAGTAACATTTTTAATTCTTACGTTTGGAGGGATGGCATTCCCTGTAAATCTCAGATTCGCATAACGAACACTTTAAAGCCTGGGTGTGTTGCCCTTTAAACTCTAAGTTGCAAACCATGCAGACGAGTCTATTCATAATGAGAACCTTTTTACCTGACGTTCAATGAATGAATATCACCTCATCATCTTACAGTTACTGAATCGTGATTATACAGCGTTGATATGGTTTAAGTTTTTTTCAACTGTCATAACTGTCTGAAGTTATATTTTTTTTTTCAATTTTAGATTAATTTATTTTATTTGCCGAATCGGTGACGTAAAAATAAAAAATATTTATTATAATTCGGCAATTCGCGAAAATGACGCCGAACCGTCCGAAAAAAAAACTTTGCCGAACCGTCTGGATACCTTATTTTTAAGTGAAAAAGCAAAAATTCACTTTATACGAACGATAATTCACGAAGATAAACGATAAATCACTTAGATTCACGTTTATTTTGGCTTGAAGAAGTATTTTTGTGGTCGAAAGATAAAGGAAACTTTGTGAGTATAAATTGAGAAATTCAAGACATTTGAACGAAAATTCCCGAAGAATCAAGTGGATTTTTGCTCATAGATAGTATTTTTTTGTTGAAATGGAAAAAAGAAAATTTTTGAGTAAAAAAGGAAAAATTCACGAAATTTGAACGAATATTCACGAATATTCCCGCTCATGCACGAGCCATTGAAGTCCATATGGATGTCTAATAATGAAAACTAATTATTTCTGTGCGAAACTATTTATTCCGAAAATGGCAACCCCGCTTTCCTGTTTAATTATTTCATGCAGGATCATTTTCACACTACGTAGAATTATAGTCAAGAAAAAAAAAAATTTGGCGTGAAATTACTTTTCAGAAAATGGCAACCCTATTTTCCGGTTTTATTTTTTCAAGAAGGATCACCTTCGTATTCTAATGAATTAAATTTAAAAAAAAAATAATTGATCTGGTGTAAAACAAATTTTTCAAAAAATGGCAACCCTGTTTTCCTGTTCAATTTTCAAATGAAGGATCATTTTCACACTCCGTAGAATTATAGTCAATAAAAATAAATTATTTTGCGTGAAATTACTTTTCAGAAATTGGCAACCCTGTTTTCCGGTTTGATTTTTTCAAGAAGGATCGCCTTCGTATTCTAATGAATTATAGTAAATAATTTAAGAATTTATTTTGTGCGAAACAAATTTTTCGAAAATGGCAACCCTGTTTACCTGTCCGGTTATTTGTTTGCTAATCACTGTTGTATTTCATATAAGAATCTGCACGAAAAATAATATTTTCGGGTGCGACGGGAATGTTTTTCGAAAACTGGCAACCATGCATGATGACGTGGTCGGGTTCTGCGAAATACGAATGTTCGGGCTTGGCTGAGTTAGGTCTGGCCAGGCTTGGCTTTGCTTGGGTAGGCTATGGCCAGGACAGGGCTAGGCTTGAATCTGACAGGAACAGCTGTTGGCCGTTGAGAGAAAAGTAAACAAGTTCTGATTTTCTTTTTGTATGTTATTCTTGGAATAAATCATCGCTAAATGAGATTCCAATGATAGCGGTGGAAAGGGGGCGTCTTTGTCATTACTTGGAACTGGGGTACGAGGTCATTTCATCGAGCATTGTGAACCCATGTAAAGGTTTCCCTTTTCAGTAGCATACCCCAGGCTTGATGTGAAAACAGAGAGGGCGCTGACGGTTGTCAAGAAAAAATAGTAAACAAAGAACTTGAGTTTCTTCTTGTAACTTATTTCGGACGTTTACCGAGAAACAATTTGTAGAAAACGAAAGGTCAGATCAATGGGCGTCGATTCCAATAATTAGAAACCGGATGAGACGCGATTTTGATGCCTAATTTCCAAACCAGGTTTGTGACCGAATGCAAACAGCTGATTGGTGGATTTGTAAATTAGAGATTCATACGACTAATGTTGATCGAGTATTTCTCAAAATGGCCTATTTAGTTAGTTTATCAATCTATTGATGTTTCTGTATGATTAGAATCACTTCAAATGACGTCTGGGGACCACCTATTGGCCCCCAATTTTTGGAATCCCTAGGGACTCTCTCGGTTAATATGTTTTGGATCGCATGGAGGGGGCGGAGCCTAATTTTTTTTTTTTTTTTTTCTTTTCCTCTCTGTTCTCCCTATCTCCATCTCTCCACTCTACTCTACCCTCTCTCTTGGCCATCCGTTACCCTTCTAATGTCTTAAATCTCTCTCTTAACCTTAAGGCTGGGTAAGCCTTCGGCTTTAAATACTACGTATTTAAATCTCTCAGGGAACCCTGTTTTCCGGTTTGATTTTTTCAAGAAGGATCGCCTTCGTATTCTAATGAATTATAGTAAATAATTTAAGAATTTATTTTGTGCGAAACAAATTTTTCGAAAATGGCAACCCTGTTTACCTGTCCGGTTATTTGTTTGCTAATCACTGTTGTATTTCATATAAGAATCTGCACGAAAAATAATATTTTCGGGTGCGACGGGAATGTTTTTCGAAAACTGGCAACCATGCATGATGACGTGGTCGGGTTCTGCGAAATACGAATGTTCGGGCTTGGCTGAGTTAGGTCTGGCCAGGCTTGGCTTTGCTTGGGTAGGCTATGGCCAGGACAGGGCTAGGCTTGAATCTGACAGGAACAGCTGTTGGCCGTTGAGAGAAAAGTAAACAAGTTCTGATTTTCTTTTTGTATGTTATTCTTGGAATAAATCATCGCTAAATGAGATTCCAATGATAGCGGTGGAAAGGGGGCGTCTTTGTCATTACTTGGAACTGGGGTACGAGGTCATTTCATCGAGCATTGTGAACCCATGTAAAGGTTTCCCTTTTCAGTAGCATACCCCAGGCTTGATGTGAAAACAGAGAGGGCGCTGACGGTTGTCAAGAAAAAATAGTAAACAAAGAACTTGAGTTTCTTCTTGTAACTTATTTCGGACGTTTACCGAGAAACAATTTGTAGAAAACGAAAGGTCAGATCAATGGGCGTCGATTCCAATAATTAGAAACCGGATGAGACGCGATTTTGATGCCTAATTTCCAAACCAGGTTTGTGACCGAATGCAAACAGCTGATTGGTGGATTTGTAAATTAGAGATTCATACGACTAATGTTGATCGAGTATTTCTCAAAATGGCCTATTTAGTTAGTTTATCAATCTATTGATGTTTCTGTATGATTAGAATCACTTCAAATGACGTCTGGGGACCACCTATTGGCCCCCCAATTTTTGGAATCCCTAGGGACTCTCTCGGTTAATATGTTTTGGATCGCATGGAGGGGGCGGAGCCTAATTTTTTTTTTTTTTTTTTTTCTTTTCCTCTCTGTTCTCCCTATCTCCATCTCTCCACTCTACTCTACCCTCTCTCTTGGCCATCCGTTACCCTTCTAATGTCTTAAATCTCTCTCTTAACCTTAAGGCTGGGTAAGCCTTCGGCTTTAAATACTACGTATTTAAATCTCTCAGGGAACCCTGTTTTCCGGTTTGATTTTTTCAAGAAGGATCGCCTTCGTATTCTAATGAATTATAGTAAATAATTTAAGAATTTATTTTGTGCGAAACAAATTTTTCGAAAATGGCAACCCTGTTTACCTGTCCGGTTATTTGTTTGCTAATCACTGTTGTATTTCATATAAGAATCTGCACGAAAAATAATATTTTCGGGTGCGACGGGAATGTTTTTCGAAAACTGGCAACCATGCATGATGACGTGGTCGGGTTCTGCGAAATACGAATGTTCGGGCTTGGCTGAGTTAGGTCTGGCCAGGCTTGGCTTTGCTTGGGTAGGCTATGGCCAGGACAGGGCTAGGCTTGAATCTGACAGGAACAGCTGTTGGCCGTTGAGAGAAAAGTAAACAAGTTCTGATTTTCTTTTTGTATGTTATTCTTGGAATAAATCATCGCTAAATGAGATTCCAATGATAGCGGTGGAAAGGGGGCGTCTTTGTCATTACTTGGAACTGGGGTACGAGGTCATTTCATCGAGCATTGTGAACCCATGTAAAGGTTTCCTTTTCAGTAGCATACCCCAGGCTTGATGTGAAAACAGAGAGGGCGCTGACGGTTGTCAAGAAAAAATAGTAAACAAAGAACTTGAGTTTCTTCTTGTAACTTATTTCGGACGTTTACCGAGAAACAATTTGTAGAAAACGAAAGGTCAGATCAATGGGCGTCGATTCCAATAATTAGAAACCGGATGAGACGCGATTTTGATGCCTAATTTCCAAACCAGGTTTGTGACCGAATGCAAACAGCTGATTGGTGGATTTGTAAATTAGAGATTCATACGACTAATGTTGATCGAGTATTTCTCAAAATGGCCTATTTAGTTAGTTTATCAATCTATTGATGTTTCTGTATGATTAGAATCACTTCAAATGACGTCTGGGGACCACCTATTGGCCCCCCAATTTTTGGAATCCCTAGGGACTCTCTCGGTTAATATGTTTTGGATCGCATGGAGGGGGCGGAGCCTAATTTTTTTTTTCTTTTTTCTTTTCCTCTCTGTTCTCCCTATCTCCATCTCTCCACTCTACTCTACCCTCTCTCTTGGCCATCCCAATAATTAGAAACCGGATGAGACGCGATTTTGATGCCTAATTTCCAAACCAGGTTTGTGACCGAATGCAAACAGCTGATTGGTGGATTTGTAAATTAGAGATTCATACGACTAATGTTGATCGAGTATTTCTCAAAATGGCCTATTTAGTTAGTTTATCAATCTATTGATGTTTCTGTATGATTAGAATCACTTCAAATGACGTCTGGGGACCACCTATTGGCCCCCCAATTTTTGGAATCCCTAGGGACTCTCTCGGTTAATATGTTTTGGATCGCATGGAGGGGGCGGAGCCTAATTTTTTTTTTCTTTTTTCTTTTCCTCTCTGTTCTCCCTATCTCCATCTCTCCACTCTACTCTACCCTCTCTCTTGGCCATCCGTTACCCTTCTAATGTCTTAAATCTCTCTCTTAACCTTAAGGCTGGGTAAGCCTTCGGCTTTAAATACTACGTATTTAAATCTCTCAGGGAAAATGGGTTGCTGGCCGGCCCTGGTGGAACCAACAACAACTACGCCAAATCACCAATGTTGAACTTATTCTGGATATTGCTAAGTGTTTGCAGGTTTGTACTCCAGCAACTGTCTGCCTTGTCTTCTTTTTCTGGCCGCTATACCTATTATTTGTTGACATGGCGTCTCATCGGGTACAAAGCAGTATGAGCTGGATGGGGTTACGCATCGGAAATTCCCGAAATGACACTTTCGTGGTCTGGATCTGGTAAGTCTTCATTTTATTTGTATTTCTGAGCCAAGGAGATGTTGCTTATCCCAGTTAACTATTAGGCCTAAAGGTGGAGTTATTCCGCGATAAACGGATCAAAATTTCAACAGAGCTGTACCGTTAGGGCTGTATCGAATCGGTAGAAGAAGGTCTCGAGGGGGCATCGGATTTCCAGTCATAATCAAGGCCAGTGAGGGTGGCGCCGTGGCGGCGGTAAAGGCATCCGTAAATCGGAATTTCCGACAGGTTTGATAAATTGTTTTAATTTAGACTTTTCTATTTTGGCTTTTGAATTTAAAATTAAATCAATAAAGATGCAAGTAGAAGTGCCCGAATCACCTATTTTTCTCATGAAGACGGCTGGTTGTGCTCATCACTTGGAAGTTCAGATCTTGGCCGATCAGTATGGAAACGCTATTTCACTTTTCGGTCGCGATTGTTCCATTCAAAGACGCCATCAAAAGATTAATTGAAGTCTGAGGCGCCTTGTGCTATTGCTCCGACCCACATTTTTGAACAAGTAGAAAAGGTTTCCAACCCGAGTTATTCTCCAATTCAAAGGCACCTTTCGACTAACAATTATTGATTTGGGATTAGGCTGCTGTGCGCCTTGCAAAGATGGTTGGCTACGTTAGCGCCGGAACTGTGGAATATCTGTATGAAGCAGACGTTAGTTTCTATTTTTTGGAATTGAACCCACGTTTGCAGGTTTATGCTTCCATGTAACCATTGTTTATGATTTATTTCTGAAAATTCATTCACTCTAATAATAGGTTGAGAATCCTTGCACAGAAATGGTATCTGACGTTAACTTACCAGCTGCCCAACTGCAAGTCGCCATGGGCATTCCACTTTATCGAATTAAATCCATCCGCAGCTTATATCGCCTTAACCCGTGGAATAATAGCCCAGCTCGGGTACACTGCAAGAGTTGAACTTTCGCTCCTCCAAGAACGTCTGGGGTTACTTTAGTGTGGCAGCTTCTGGTGGATTGCACGAATTTGCCGACTCCCAGTTCGGGCATTGTTTTTCGTGGGGAGAGGATCGTGAAGAGGCTCGTGAAAACATGGTCATTGCTCTTAAAGGTAGATTTCGCCCAGGTACTCTTGATCGCCTTCAAATCGCCATTTGACATTTGCGTTGTTTCTCACAGAGCTCTCTATTCGGTGTGACTTCCGCACGACGGTCGAGTACTTGATTACGCTTTTGGAGACGGAAGACTTTCAGCGGAACAATATCAGGCACGACATGGTTAGACGCCATGATCGCTCAGCGCTTCAAGTCGGAAAAACCCGATCCGCTTTTGGCCGTTATTTGTGGTTCTCTGCATGTGGCTGGCTGATCAGACCATCCTTAATTCGTTCCAGCACTTTCAGACTTCGTTAGAAAGAGGCCAAGTTCTTCCAGCTTACACGCTCCCAACTGCGTCGAAGTGGAACTGATTTACGAGGGTGTCAAATACAAAATGCAGACCACCAAATCAGGACCCAACAGCTGTTTCCTAGCGCTGAACGGATCTTCCAAGGAACTGGAGATGCATCGACCTAATGACGGCTCCCTCCAGTTCAATATGAACATTTCACAATCGGTAACCATCTCTCACTCCTTTACGGATCCCAGCAGTTTCATGGACAACTTTTCCAAACAGATGGTACACTGCCTTCGAAATTCTTCTCAGTCTGGAATTCAGTCAGTGTTCACTTGTAGGAAAAGGAGGCCATGCACATCATTATGATTATTACCCCTACCACCACGACTAGGTCTCCCTATGGAAACTAATACGTTTTCATACTTTTCAACTTCCATTTATGCAGATCCTAGCGACGACGGTTTCAACTTTGGTAGTCGCTTATCAAAGAAGACCTTTATTCGGATTTTCCCTATATTATATAATTTAACCTTTTGTTTTATATAACTAGTGGTTTGGATATTTAAAACCTCTGATTTCGCGCTTTAAATAAAACACCAAATGCTTATTATTTTGAATTGAATTTTTATTTGAAGAAAAGGATTGAGAATCAAGATACACAAATTAGGACATCACACACGCAAAACACACATAACTGACAAAAGATATCAAAACTTTTCATCCGGTCTTCATGGATCGTCTTGATAATCTGGATAATCTTTCGGTCTTTCTTTTTCATGGATCGATCGACGGTTGTTGGGGTGAACTTGGACAGTTATTCGGCGCGTCACTCGAGACTGTCGAGAGTATACCGTTCACGCTCCTGCATGGTCCGCAGCCGACAATCCGGCATTCATGGACTTGGACTCGGGGTAAATTTGTTAGTGATGAGGAAAAAAAGGTGATTCTCCATGCCGTAAATCATGGTGTAGGAGTTGAAGAAGTTATCAGCGTGTCATAACCGGACTCGACCCCATAAGTTTATTAGTGAAGAAATAACTTTAAAGGCCATCCGTTGTGTCGAGGATGACTGGCTTAACAATAAGTTATTGGCGGATCATGCCCTGAATGATTCCATGATCATTGGATATGAAAAAGATAAATTAGTGAGTAGGTGGATGGGTAAGCCGAGTGATTCGCTAACTAGGAAAGATGTCGGTTTCGGCTTTGAGTAAAGCTCAAGAAATTATTATATTTGGCGCGTGATTCCTAGACTGGACTCGGTAATACTTGTTAGCAAAGGGAACAAATTCTATCATTATTATACATCGTGAAAATCAAGGCTTTTCTAGAATCGTTATTGGCACTGAATTTCGGGACTAGTCATAGCGATTGTGCACCAAAAAGATTTGTGCGCATCATTCTTCTGGATTCGCAAGCCTAACTTTAATTGCATACTTTTCTCTTTGCCGCCCCCATTTAGTACCTAGGTCCCCTATCGACGTTCCGTGCTATTTACCCTGTCGCCAAACTGGTTACAGGGGAACGCGAGACCATAGCTCAGGTGTCTAGGACATCTGAGAGCCGCGGAATGAGTCGATAGAAAACAGCAGCTAAACGGGGTACATCTAGACAAAGATCCAAAGCAGCAAATAAGGTTAAAACCCCATGGCAAAATCCAGAATGAGATGCACAGAAATCTAGTTGAAACAAATAACTTCCACTAGTACAGGAATTCAGTGTCAATAATATCTTAAAACAGTGATTTCAAGAGCTATAATGAGAAAATTTGTTCCTTGGCTAAGAAATATTATCGACCCCAGTATAGAAATAACGCGTCAAATATAACAACTTCTTCAGCTGCACTGAAAGACGAGACCGGCAGCTTAGTTTCTTAGTTAACGAATCACTCGGCTTACTCATCCACTTGCTCGCTAATATATCTGTTTCATATCCAAAGATTATGAAATCATTTAGGGCATGATGCGCCACTAACTTGTTGAGCTATTCATCCTAGACGCAAAGGATGGCATTTAAGATTGGTTCTTCACTAATCAACTTACGGGGTCAAGTCCGGTTACGATACGCTCATAACTTCTTCAGTTCCTACAACACGATGTACGGCATGGGGATTCAACTTTTTCGTCTTCACTACAAACTTACCCAAGTCCAGCCCAGCAAAGACGGAACGTCGTGACCATTGTAACTTGTACCGCAGGTTGTAGAGTTCCGATGAGTTCTTCTTTGTTAGTACGGATAGTAAAAGGTCTAAACTCCAGGAGACGACAAAATTGTTACGATCGAATCCCTCACGAATCAAACCATAACCTCTTGTCACCGTAATTCAGACCTTTTTGTAGTGTCAGTTGAACCCGCCCGCCCGCCCTGATCGTTCAACTGACCATCGGAAGTTTATTCGCGTTCCTTGTTCTCTCGCTTGTCTTTGAATTTCCTGGGAAAATCACGCCGATAATGTCCAAAAGAGTTCTCGATTCCATGCGATCATTCCAGATTGTAGAATTCCGACGACTTCTTGTTCGATATGATGGATGTAATTCATGTAAAAGATTTCAACTCCGGGAAACGACAGAATTGTTACGGTCGAACCCCTCACGAATCAAACCATAACCTCTTGAAATTAGCCGTAATTTACATCTTTTCTTGGTGTCAGTTGAAACCACCCGCCCGCCCTTATCGTTCAACTGACCGTCGGAATTTTCTTCACATTACCTGATCTTATTTCGCTTCTCTTATTGGCAGGGAAACTGGCGCCAATAATGTTTCAGAAGTCTCGGTTCAGTCTTAAAATTTAGCCCAGTTCTTGAAGGCTAAATTCGCCATATCGATGATGAAAGATGATTCGGATGGATGGAAGGGGATCTTGCCGGGAAATGGATGGTGAAATAATCCTCAGTTTAAGCTGTAGCTGTAGCTTCATTCCCCGGTTTTCTCTTTCTGTTTACTTTTTACTTACCACCAGAAGGGGTTGCCACTGGCCCCAACTTGGCTTTCCTTTCGGTAATCGGTTCCGCATTAACGACGGATTTTTTTCCAGCATCCAACGGGAAATCAATTAGCGGGTCTTTTTTTTCGTCCTTAACTTTCGATTGTCGTTTCTCAAAAAAATTATCTATCATGACGGATATATCATCTGGTACCACGTAGGGGCGAATGTTTTTCATAACGTTCTGTGGCATTCTGTCATCTATTCGCTTTTTGACGTTAGCATACTGGGGAGATTTTTGACCGGGCAAAGGTTTGATGGCTTTTCGGTCTTCTTTCGAAATATTTGTTGAAATATTCCACTTTGCACCATGGTTTGGGAACCGGGTCGATTGTACATTCTTTCTAACATCTTTCGCCTTTTCTTTACGGACTTTAGGCCCATGGGGTTCGGTGGCCTCGGGAGCTTCCTCAATCGACTTTGCTTTCACGTTTTGATCCATCTTTTAATTAAGTATAGGGTACTTGAATTCTAATTTTTACGTTTTCTAAGCTCGTTTATCTTCAATATTCATCCAAAACGCCAGAATGGCGCATAGCCATATCTCTCATTTTTTCGAAAAATTTCCATTGAAATTCCTTCTAAATTGATTTTAAACCACTTTATCCACTTAACTAACCTAATTTAAACTTAATTAAATTATTAAATTACATTTTCGATTATGCAAATCATTTAAAATCCTCATTTTATAGTGCCAACACTGTACGGTATAGGATTACGTCACCGGCTAGCCTCGCGACTAGCGGGCCGTAACGTTTGAAATTCACGTCATTTCCGTCACGTTAAAACGTGACAAACGGCCGTATTGTTTAGCCGCGTTACAATTTACGAGGTGACGGATTTGCCTGCGTGACTCGCAAACGAATACTAAACAAAACAAAATTGAAAAACGGCGGGAAATAAAAAATATAAAATTTACATAGCGTTTAAAAACTCAAATGTTTTTGTAAAATATTTTTCTAGAAAATTCGTTACAAATAATTCATCCGGTGACAGCAATCAGAAAAAATTCACATATTTATGATTGATTTGTACATTTTCTCAAAGTTTGGTGGTTACGAAATGTGTCAGTTTCAACACGCCAAGGAATCTTCCATGATTTCCTCGTGAACAGCATTATGCGGTGAAAATTCCACACGTCGGGGATGTCGCGATGAAAAATTCAGACACAAAAACGGACGCAATTGTATCAAACGACTCGATTAAAGATCCGGACATGTATATCCATCCAGTATTTTCATCGCGCGACGCATTCCAATGGCGGCCGTTTATCCGTGAGCTGCTAATCGAGGACACTCGGTTGGGTTTTTTTCTTTCCTACTCTCGACAGTCGACATCATCGATTGATTCAGTATAAAAAGGCATCGAATTTCAAAAGAAGAGCACCAGTTTAATATCGATCCAGCAAGATGTTGTCAGCTCCAGCTTCTTTGATCGTCTTGGCCGTCTTTCTTGTTTCCTGTTCATTTGCCCAAGGTATTTTAATCGAATTCAACGGTTTAAAGTTGTTAATATAATGTTCATTGTGCGTTAAATAAATTAGATGAGGCGATGCAACATCGCGGAATAGTTGGAGAAAACGAGGTTGTTGCCCAGCAGTCACACCGGAAGAGAAGCTGCGGACATTAAATTCGGATCGAGGAGAGAAATCTCTTTTGAAATAAATTCTTCGATTTTCTTAATTGTAATAAGGAAGACTTTGAAACATGGCTGGATGGGGCTTTCTCTGGGTTTTGTAACCGTAGTATATAGTTTTTTGAAATACAAAAACAAATTTTTTGAAATGTGAAAATGTTTTGTGAAATGTTGAACAAATTTTGTGATCGAGAGCTTTCATCAAGTAATTAATGCTGAATCAGTAACACCACGCAACATTTTTGGCGAAGAGCTAATTTTATTTGGAAATTAGTGGCAAAGAATGGGCTTCCCTAACCTTACGTCTACTTGTCCCCTTTTTTCATAACGTGACGAGCCGACGACGGCGACGTCATTTAGTCATTTCCTCATTAATTTTAAAGGTGTTATGTTGTGAAGTCGTTGACTTATTAATTAGTTAATTATGGAGGAGAACTTCCCAAATCCGTGCAAGAGATTAAAGTATGAATTTGACGAAATGGTCTACGTTGACATCATTGTAAAGCTTTATGGTAAGTGAGCATTTGTTTACCAAAACGACATTTTTGTGTCCAGCCAATCAACCTGACAAATAATACCGCATTTCCTAGAGAGGGGTCTGGACCATATTGTTGAACAAATTTTTATAAACCTGGATTATTTAAGTCTTACAATGGTGGAGTGTGTGTCAAAGTCATGGAATTTTATTATCTCCACTTCCCGGATTTGGGAAAAGTTTGTTAAAAGTAAAGTAAGTTGCACAGTTGCTGGTGGTCTCTAATAATGTTGGCTTTAACCTCATGTAAACCTTATCTTATAGGTTATTACTAGTCATCCACTGTTTAAAAGGATTTTTAACTTGTTAAAGATGGATCAAATTGTGTCTCCTGAAAAATGTCTCAAGTTCACTTTCAGGCAAATACCAGAAGCCATCAACATTTGCTGTCAAGTATAACTACCTTTTAATATTTATGATGTACAGTTTCTTTTGATGTTCAGTTTCACTTTCACTAGAAATTGCTGGGCAACTGGTTAATTCCGCAGAATAATTTTGCCAGAGTAATGGAATGCGAGTTTTCAGATTGTGATGATTCATTAGCACCACCCACACACTGGCAGGTGGATGATGATTACATTGCTATTAAAACTGAAGAAGGGTTGTTAAGGTTGTGGAGTAGGAAAACTTACAAGTTGGAACATGTAATTGGTTTACACATTTAAAAAATGAAAACAGCACTTGTATACAAGCTCAATAATTTGTTCCCAGGAGTTCCAGACACCCCAAGGCAAAAACAGTGGTATTTGTAAAACTTCTTATGTCATTGGGGACAAGTTGGTTCTTTTCTTGAACCCTGACGGTGTCATTCAAGTTTGGGATCTGATGGTTAACCATGTAAGTCAATTATGTCATTTAAATTTTTTGAAAAAGATGTAACTTATTGGATTGTCTGGTTATACAGATAACCTTTGATATCAGTGATTTAAAGGGAGCCAAGGTAGTCAGCTTATATTTCAATCCTGAGGATGGGGTGCTTGTGTCATCTTCCAATATTGTAAGTGAATCACCAAGAGACAACCCCCATGAAGAAATTACACATCATTTGTGTCTTTAGGTGGCGGCTGACCAATCCCAATGCGGGTCCTTAATTACGGTGTGGAAACAATGCAAGAATCGAAGGGGCCACTTTTTCCTGAAGTACCAAGAAAGACTGCCGGGAATTAAAGTTGTACAAATTCTCGGATGGGATTCGGGAACTTTTGGTCTCTTGTGCACAAATCCACGCAACAGGGAGCTCGACATGGTGCAAATTTATACGTGCCGTGGGCCGTTCAAACTCAAATGCGAGATTGAACTGGAGAGTAATTATAAGCTGGACTGGGCTGATGGATATTTGGTTATCGCTTACCGTCGCACCCTAAAGTAATTTATTGTTGTTTGTTTTAAATTATATATTGACTTATTTTATTTTCTTGTGTCGCTTAGGTTGTATGATTCCACAACCGGCGCATGCCTTCGAGTGATTGATGAAACTCCAATGAGTTTTTCCGATCATTTTAGTCACGTGAGGTGAATTCAAGTTGTATTGTATTTGAAAGCTTTAAACTTCAAGATCCCTCTATTTTTAGTGTGTGCTCTACGACGATTGCCGTTTGCTACACTCTGAATGAAGACGAAGATGATGAAAGGACCGACCTTCACGTTTTCTACATGGCCAACGTTCTCGATCCGGATTGGATTCCTCACGTTTGTCCTTCATATCTTTTGGTAAGTCTCCATTCTGTTTTGCAACGTCAGCCGTCCATGTAGTCAATATCTTATTTTATATTTGTAGTCGGTTCCCTTCCCGATTGAGAAGCTTAAAATGAACGAGCTTCAAATTGTTGGCTCCATGCTGGACGTGGATTCCGTTTTGTTTCAGCTTGTAGAATTTTATCCGGCCTGCGCCAATTGCGGCCTTTACAAACTCGGAATGGCGGAAACGTTTTCTGGATCTCGTATGGTCTTGCGCTGCGAGGATTGCCTCGTAGAACAATACTGCAGTACCTTGTGCCTTCAAAAGCATTACAATATCCACAAGGCCAATGATTGTGATAAATCCAAAACGGATGACTTGATCCAGTTTATTTGATTTGTACATTTAAAGTGCATCTTTCTTTGCTTGTTATGTTAAGCGACACAGAATTTGTTTTCATAATATTTTTCACAACTTGTTTTTCCGTGGGATATCTGGCGGGAATTTTTTTTAAACTTGTTAAATGCTTCGCCGTCAATCGGCTCTTTGAAAAACTATTTTTGTACCTAATTTTTTAATTGACAAATTAACGATGTTAATAAACGAGTGGTTTAAAAAAAATAGGATTGACCTTTCCCCATAATCTTTTGTCAATGTAGGACAGCGGATTATCTTGTGACTTTCATAGACGAGAGTGCCGCCATTAATTATTGCTAGAGGCCACCGAGGGTGGTAGCTGTATTTCCCTCCAAATTGTTCTGTGTATTCTAGATGTGTGTTGGATAACGACTGAACACGGATGCCGCGAACCTTATTCGCTGCATCTTTTGACACTTGCATAGCAAAGAAACTGAAATTCTCCCTGTAATTATTCTAATTAACTCGTTTTTTTTATCAAGTAAATAAAAAGATGGAGTTAGTTTGAAGGTAGTAGCGTGTAGTGGCAGATATTTTGTCTTTCAGATGGCGTTGTAAGGCTGGAAATGTCTCCTGGCGGGAATGTTGGTAAAATCCAGAAAACGGAAAACGGAACCGTCTGATTATGAAATTATAGATTTTTGCAAGACACCAGAGTATTCCAAATTTACCCCGTAAAGCTTAAATTTTCACCGAAATTTTCCACGTGAGTTCTATTTCTATACAAAATCGATTTCTGCGTTCGATATCTGTAAATTTTACTCATCTGTTTTCCGCATACTGCATTTTATCAACCATCACTAGTGGCGTAGTGGCGGGTGGCGCTCAAGGAATCGTTGAACAAACATAAACGTGAATTATCGTCTTTTACTCTTTTTCGACTGGAAAAGTGGAAGTGCCGTTAATCATCGCTGAAATGTTGTACGAGCAAGCTCATGGGGCTTCAATCGGTTCCGGTGCCATCGCGTTTAACGACGACCTTTGCGAGAATCTTTTTGCCTTGTATGTCTGCGTTCTAAACGGTAAGCTTGCATCTTGAAATCTCTAGTCATTTTCTGTGACAATTTCATATATTTTTCTTCTATTTTATAGGAATTTTCCTGGGTCGTCAAAAGATCCCTGTCAGTGGAGAAAATTGTTTTGTCTCCTGGCAATCATACACTCCGTCATAAATTGGAGGATTTACCCTCCATTACTGAACTGTACTTTCAGTGCTCTCCCCTTTCTACTTCGTCCGGTTTCAAAGCTCTGTTCGAGTCCGAACAGAAACTTAAGCGTCGATCCGAAGACGATGCTTGCTATGGTGGACGTGTTGGATGAACTCGGCTTGACCGACATGTCGCCAGAAAAACCTATCAAAGTGTTGCACGCCGTACTGGCGTCCGCAACTGCATCCGTGCTGATATCGGGCGCAGAACAGCAGCCGTCCCCGTATTCAGGTGGTAGATGCAGCACAGGTGAACCGATGTATTCAAGAACGGATTTCCCCACTTCATCTCTAGTGGGGGGCTTCCGGCTAGGCTCCCACCTGTATGGTTGTTAAATATTACGTGCATGAATTGATCCCCCCCCCCCCCTATAAAAGAAACCTATTACATTTGAGTGGGATTTGTGAATATGCGACGAATTTTACATTCTCGTTCTCGTAGCATGCTTAGCGGCTTCCAGTAAGTATTTGCTTTCTACTCTATGCACTACCGTATATATTACTTGCATATTGGTTTTCCGCTTCTTCGGGACAAGACCAATACCCAACTTTATATCATTCATTATCTGTTGAACGGGCTATTTTGTCGAATTGTTTGTGGAAATCTCCATTCTTTTGAGGAAAATATATAAGTCGATAACATACATTGGCGGAATGAATTCATAAAGCGCTTCGACAGAGTACGGGGGGCTGCAGGGCTCTGACCCCATCCGAGCTTCAATGGGGAGCCCTTCTTATTTGACTAGCCTAGCAGGTGAGCCAATTGTTGCCATGACAACAATTGAGTATTTCTTAATTAAAGAGGAGGTGCAGGATGTCAATCAATGTATTAATAATATAGTGTGAAACTGTAATGATATGGACTACATGCCCGCCAGACGACCTGATATTATTACGTACTTGACAAAATTTTGTCGGTGACGTAATCGTAGAAATCGCCAAGTTTAACCTCTCGCGCGGCCAAGAGCGGATAATTTCATTTCCTTGGCAGTCATTGGTATTATAGTTGCTACTAATCCGTACTAATCAACTATTAGACCTAATTTATCAGATGATTACAAATAAGAATAAGAATAGTTGCGGAAAGGTGCAACCATCAAAACATCAATTATTTGTTTGGTCTAATGTACCTGAATATTCCAATATTTTCAAATATGCCTCTTGGAACCCTTGGAACAAATGGTGCCGAGCGCTACTTTAGACAACAAAACAAAGTTACAGTCAGAAACGGAAAAAAGTTTCAATAGGTTCTTTGCTTTGCTATCGCCACTACTTATTGAGCCACATATTTGTAATATATTAAAAACGGGAAAGTATAAACCGAATTTTCCACTCCTGATTAGATGAATCAACACTCAACTGTATTATTTGCAAGCAGGCTATTTAGTCGTCTGTTGACATGCATCCAACTGCTTTGATAATATTTGTTCATGGTTTCGGTATTACCTACCATATGTAAGCTAAAAGTGCATATTATGGAGTCCAGATGGAGCTCGTGTTATCCAGTGGTAATCGTTGGCGAGATAACGACGATGGTGCAACTGCACCTATACGTCAGGGAGATTGCAAGAGCTGTTAAATTTATGACAAAAAAAAATCCTTTAAACTCTCTTGATAAACAAGTAAAATTACCGAAAACCAGAACACGAAACTAAAGCTCTAAAAGGAAGGCAAAGTCTTGATGTGGCAATAATATTTGACGTTATTCGTTTAACTATTAACTGATTGTATAGACCCTATTGGTCAGTCTGTAGCAACCAGCGCAACCGTTTAGAAGGAGGCCAAAAGAATCTGTGCATCAACGAAATCGCTAGCAAAAAAATTCCGAAAGGAAAAAAGAAAATGGCGGTCACGAAACTAGATCAACGCGTTACTGCCACAACGGCGATAGGTTTGTCATTCCTCCAAAAAGTGTACGTAATCTGTCGTCATTTAGTGTCAGTTTCTATGATTTTTCTGGGGCGATTCTTGGGCATGGTGTACGACACTTTATTTACGAGTCTGCCGTCATCAACGACTTTAGAATGCCATCATCATCAGTGGCCAACTCCTATTAGCGAAATGGTTGCATTGGGTCGTCAATTCCAGCTGGGCGGATTGTACGACTATCGCAATGACAGCATCGTCGTTCACCTGAAAGGTAGGGCCTAAAGCAAAAAACTGAGTAATAACTATTAGCCTACCATCAGTACGGTACGCAAAAATTATTAGAGCACATTATTAATAACTGTAGCCTAATTATATATAATACTGTAATAAAATGAAACCCTCATCTGATGCATTATTAGGTGATCAGCAGCAATATCGGATAACGAATAACGACTCGGCATCATCAGCTCGTGAAGTTGATCTAACATTCAAATTCGAATTGAAACGTCCGCATCATTCGGAATCGTGGAATAAATGGAAAACTGTGGGTCTCGATGAACATCTGCAGGCCAGCACCGTTGCCGGCATCGTCGACATCAAGTTCAAAGGCGCCAGCAGCAACTATCTCAACGAGCGACAACCTAACCGGGCCCATCAAGCCACTCGAGTCCTCGTCTGCCGCATCCAAGTCAAAAAAGAGCTATTGGCCCTACCGACTCTTCTGGCCAATAACGGAGATGTCCGATGCGCTGATGCTGCAAATGCCACCCATGTCGTTGTGGGTATCACTTACGGTGCTGAAGATTATTGCGTCATCTACCAGGACTTGAAAGACGACAAGATGCAAGCACGAGACGACATAGACGAAGCCGAGGAGAAAACGTCCAAGATAACGGAGAAAATGGAGAAGGCGCTGGAAAATCATCAAGATGTCAGTGAATTCAGAGAGCAGTGCGACGAGGAAGAGAGGCGTTTTATTATTGATATTTTGAAATGTCGTCTTTACACCGATCTCAATAGTTCATCGTCACCTGTTCGTGAATGTGGCATCTACGACGCATACACACATTGCTTCAACCTGATTGCTAAAATGAGACTGATGGGCGGTGAAAAAAACATTTTAGCAGTTCCCATTTCTGTCCAGCTTTGTCCTTTGTCAGAGTCTCTGACAATATTAGTGGCTGGTCCGTCACTAGTAGACGAGTACCGCGACGTCGATGCCAACTTGGTCACCCGTTGCTGTCGCCTATGGGCTGATTTGGAGCAGGTCAGCGTCAGATCCGAGGCCCTGAAAAATGCCGGCCTTCAATTTGAAACAGCTCTCAAAAAATACCAGAAATTGTGGCGAAAGAGTTTAAAGGTGGCCGTCATCAAAGCCCGTGAATCTGGCAGCAACGACGACGAAGTCGAAAGAATTGTCAACATCGCCGAGACTCTTTCGCTCTTCAAATTGTCGCGACTGGATCGTTGGATTCGCTACAAAGAGGCCGAAATTGAAATGGCAGCAGTTCTCAGCAAATTTGAAGGAATCACCTTGTTGGCCAGTCAAAAACAATTAGAGAAGGAACTGGCCAATTCCTTTAACAAGAAATACGCTCTCGTCCTCTACGTTCCGCCGCTGATGGGCGAGTACACCGTTAAGATGCTGGACGATATGACCGAATACGCAGAAAGTGTCACTGAACTAATTGCCATTGAAAGCGAAGACGGCGAGACGGACGATGAGGAAGAAGACGAAGGAACGCCTTGGCACATGGTCCAGCGCAAACGTCAGCAGGTTGTGGCCCATATCCAGGAATTTGTCGATCACGTCGACATGAACAAGCATTTGAAAAATAAAGTCCATTTCCTCATCACGTTCAGCGAGGCCGGCAAAGGATTTGGGTGTAGCTATTCCGTCTACGACACGGGGAAAAAGCTGTTGCCGACGACTAATCAGCAGTTGCCTGTCCCACCGGCCAAATTGCGGATCGCATCACTTGACATTAAAAAAGTCAATAAGAAATTGATGGGAATCCGCGTCGAATGGGACTACGAAGACTTGGGTTACCCCGTCACTCAATTCCTCGTCGAGTGCCGGTTGAAAGACATTTCGGATCCTTGGAAACAGCAAAAGACGACCAAGCCGGGTGAGAGTCATTTGACCATCAGCTGTCCAAGAGGAAAGGCGATGGAGATTCGGGTAGCGGCGGACACATGCATCGGTCGCAGTGAATTTAGCGACGTTATTGTCGACACGGAATCTGTACTTGACGATAACCAGCAAGATTCTGATCAAGAGACTACTTTTGCTGCATCAGTTGGCTTAAACAAAAATCAGCAACGCCATCAAGTAGAAAGAACTGGTGCAGTTGAGCAAATGAACCGAACCCAGATGACAGATCGATCGGTGACAAATAGTTCAATTGCGAGAAGAAGCATCAAATCACCTCCAACTGACTTGGAATTGAATTTTGTCACCCAAACCTCGGCCGACGTGTCTTGGTTGAAGCCGTCTGACAGCTCTGGAAGAAATATCTCTTATCGCGTCCGTTACTGGGAAAGCGGACGAGACAAATCGTCTTCTGAAGAAATAGAGGTCGTTAAAGAAACTGAATGCCGCATAAGAAACCTCAAGCCGGAGACGACGTATTCCGTCGATGTTGTGGCCGTTTCTAGTGACGGGCAGAGCAAGCCCAGCGAAATTTTGAATCTGACAACACAAAGCGCTAAAGTGCGTTTCGCCGAAATGGTGTTGACGAAATGCAATAAGGTCAGCAACCTAAACGGAATGGATATTTACGCCGTTCCTCTGACCATCAGCAGGACGGCAGAAACGGTAGCGACGGCCGATCGTTACGCATTCGGTATATCCGACGTCGGAAAAAGCGTAAGGCGGAAGGCGCGCAAAACGATACTAGTGATGGGCGCAACTGGTGCGGGCAAGACGTCGTTGATCAACGGAATGATCAACTACATCTTCGACGTCCAATGGAACGATCCGTTCCGTTTCCAACTGGTTCAGGAAAACGAGGTCGGTCGATCGCAAATTAAAAGTCAAACGAGTAAGATCACGGCCTACGACATCCATCACACGGAAGGATTCCGCGTTCCCTATTCGCTGACGATCGTCGACACTCCGGGATACGGAGACAGCAAAGGCCTGGAGAGGGACAAGGAGATTACCAAGATGATCAGAACGTTTTTTGAGGGAAAAAACGGCATCCAAGAGCTGGATGTAGTGGGGTTCGTCATCCAAGCGTCGTTGCCTCGACTGACGCCCACTGAAACGTACATTTTCGACTCTTTGCTCGCCATTTTCGGCAACGACGTCAAGGACAACATCAATCTCCTGTTGACGTTTGCCGATAGTCAAGTATCGCCAGTTTTGGGCGCCATAAAAGAAGCCAAACTGCCGCATTTGACCGACGAGCAGGGAAATCTACTCCACCACAAGTTCAACAATTCCGGATTCTTTTGCTCCAACCACGAGTGCGGCGGCGCCAACAACACGAACGACAGATTCAACCGCTTCTACTGGCGAATGGGAATGGAGAATTTCGAGAAATTCTTCAATGAGCTGGCCACGATGAAGACCAAATCACTATCGCTGACCAAGCAAGTGTTAGAATAGAGGAAAAAGCTGGAAATGACAATAGATGGGCTCCAACCGCTGATTAAGAACGGATTGACCGAGCTGGAAGCGAGCAGAGGAAAATTCAAAAGACGATCAGTAGCAACTTGGCGCAAATCGAAGCCAATAAAAACTTTGAATTCGTGGTGGAAAAGACGGTGCCCGTCAAAGTCAACATTCCATCCGGTCAGAACGTCACAAATTGCAACAAGTGCCACTTTACGTGCCACGAAACCTGCATTTACAAAAACGACGTAGACGAAAAAATTGATTGCTGGGCCATGAATTCCACTAGGCCGGACCCCTCCTGCCGCATTTGTCCAAAGGAACGAAGAGGAAGAGGACGAGGTGATTTTGCCGTGGATGTCCGATTTAGGGCTGGACGTACACTCGGCCGTAATTAAGTTTGATGGCCGGACTACTGAGGCCATCTTCTGGTGGAGCTTGGCAGTACGTCGCCGATCGGGCCAACTGGGCCTTGGACACGGCGGAATCTTTCAGTCATCATAGATCTGAAGTCGTCGTCCATTGTCGCCTATCCAGCAAAAAGGTCTCGATCGATGTCAAGAATAACCAGCAGCATCAGCTGGAAATTGTTTGCCGACCGGAGCGGTTGGGCAAAGCGACTCATGTCGTCTCGTAGCTATTGCAATGCATTCTTTACAGCGACTCGATTGGTGACCAAAACGGCCCATCAAGTTGGACGACGAAATTCGCCGCAGAACAATATCTAGCTTGTAGAAAGTTGTTGAGCCATCAAGCAAGCAAATCCGTCCCTATGAAAATTTGGCTCTACACTGCGCGTTCCTTCGTCTTCTTCCTCATCGTCCGTCTCGCCGTCTTCGCTTTCAGTCGCTATACGTTCAGTGAGACTTTCTACGTAATTCGTCATTTCTTGTATAGGATCTCATTGGTCCGCTCGCGTCCGCGGTCCAGGCGGAACGTAGAGGATGAGAGCGTGTTTCTTGTTAAAAGACTCGGCCAGTTCCTTCTCTAATTGTTTTCGGTTGGCTAAATAGGTCATTCCAGCCAAGTTGGCCATCTTTCCGGCCTTTACCCCTTCGGCCTGTTTGTAGCGTAACCACCGATACCGATAAGCGCCAAAGACGCCGTATACTCGCGAACCTCAGCAGATGAACTTTGGACATCGGCGTAGAGACGAACTTTCAACCGACTGATCAAATGTTTCTCTGTCGAATTGCTCTTTGAATTCACTCGCATCTTCATTATATTCCAGCGCGCTCTCTAAAATTATGCATAATTTTAGACATGTTGTCCTTATATTTTGTTTTGCCTTGTTTTGAAGAATCTGGTCCGACTATTTAGTATTCTCTTTTTATGATTTCACGTTATATATCTCATCAGGAAACGGGACACGCAAAGAGTAACTGAACCATATATTTGGGTTGTATACTCGAGTCGTTGGTCAGAAAAGTCAAGAACGATGTGAGATAGTTCTCAAATCCAAGAGATAAACTGACACTGTTTTGGATCTTGAGAAAAAGTTGAAACAGATTTTTACATAAAAAGATCACTCTTCTGTGTTCAGTGAGAGCTCAGCAAAACTCGTCAGGTTCCCTAAACGTTTGTGACGCGCATCAGTTTCTTGAGCGCATTACCCTTATACAGGCAATAATTTATAAATATCATAACGAATCATGATTAGTGAAATATTCTCGCTGAAGGCAGCACACATTTATTTGACATTCGTGATTTGTTCTACTTTTTGTTGTAGTCGTAGCAACGCCCCTTACGATAGAGCAACAAGTGCAGCAGTTCGAAAAAAATATGTAAGTCTGATGATATAATCGGTCACTTCTATCCGCATTACATGTTCAAAACCCCAATAAAAAAAGCGGTATCCCTTTGTTAGCCTTTTAACAAATACATTTTTGTTTAAATTTAATCAGTATGAATAATATTCGAATTAAAAAGGTCGATATCAATGAAGCACTGGAGTTCAAAGTAAAAACTTTGGAAGACAAAGTGGCTCGACTAGATGAGAAAATTCAACAGCAGGAACAACGATTGTTAAATCTAGCGGAACGGCAAACTATTACTGAAAAATCTGTTTTGAAAAATGTTGATACAAACAAACACGGCGAAGACTTGCCGAGAAATGTGCTTCATCGGACGTGCCAAGAGGCTCGCTCGGCCAATTCGTCTCTTGTTTCCGGCATGCATTGGATCGATCCAGACGGCCAGGGTTTCGGGGACGACCCAATTTATGTACATTGCAACATGAAAACAGGTAAAACAGCTCATAGCATAGCCTCAAAGATGAGTCTCAATATAACTTTGACCAATTTTTTCCTTATATATAACATGATAAACTACATTGACCGTTGACTGAACTCCCAAGGGACGACGTCAGTTTTGCACGACAGCGAGTCAAAGATGAATGTAGGCCACTGCACTAACCGCGGTTGCTATTCAACGGAAATCCTTTATTATGCAAGTAACAGGCAAATTGCTGCGTTGACTGAACTATCGACTGAATGCCACCAGTCTATTAAAGTAATAAGTTATTATTATATATGGTGTAAGATATTTTCTTACAAGACACACGTGGTCTGCGTGTGTAAGACTTATCGTCTATGGAATTTATATCTAACGCTTAAAGCTACACTAAAATTTATACCTTGAAGAAGAAGAACGACACCTTTTAACGCAAGGGGAATCAAAATCCTTTATTAGACGGCAAATTGTAGAAAAACTCAAAGAGGAAGTTAAAAAAGGGCGAGCGGCTTTTGAAACCCTTGTCCTCTTCCATGCGGAATAGCGTCTGCCTTTTCTTGTCATCTCCCGTTGCCATGGTACCTGTTGAGGTTGCCAGATGTCTTGCCTTACGGTGGAAAAACACCGTAACACAGTCCCCCCCTCCACCAAGCCTAGGGACTAGGCTAGGGAAAACAAACAATTTATTAAATGCCAATCGGCCTCGTATACTCCCAGAGTTGGGTTTTGGCAACCGCCGTCCTCACGATCTCTTTTGATTCTGGTCCCTTTTTTCGTCCGTGTGGGGTGATCGGTAGGTTCTGCCTCTATCTTCATCTCGCGGAGTATCAGTGAAGGTCGCAAAAACGCTCGGGTCGTCGCTTCGCCTTGCGCTGTTCCTAGACTCTCTGTTATCGTAAGAGGGCCTGTACCAGCTCTTGCCAATCATTCGTTGCTGAAGCCAGGAGTCCAAGTCGATGAGTGTGGGCATCTCAGACTTTTTCTTAAAAGCATGCGTCTCCCATTTATTTCTTAGTTCGGTTGGTAGTTTGTCGATGACGAGTTCCAGTGACGAGCCGGAACACATGTGAGTACAGCCTTCGTCTTGTAGTCCACAAACCACGTCGTGTAGGCGGGCCGCGAGTTCTCGAAGGGCATTGTGGTCTCCATCTTTACATCCTCGTAGGTGTTGGAGGCTACGCAGGTAGGCCCTGGAAACGGAGTACTGGTTGCCGTATTTCTCTTGCAGCTCTTGCCATACTCGTCCATAGTGATCCGGATTACGGAGCATTTGTTCTAAACCGTAGCGAACCTCAGGTGCAAGCATCTGTCTCAGGACTACAATTCGTTGAACGTCTGAGGGAGATGTGTCGTGAACAAGCTCCCTGAAGGATCGAGCGAAGGACCGCCAGAGACGTGGATCGCCGTTGAAGATCGGAAGTTCTATCTTGGGCAGGAGGCCCGACAGCCAGGTCGGTGCAGTGTGGTCGAGGCTATGGCGCACCTGGTTCTGTCCGAAAGGGGCAACTCCCCCTGAAGTCCCTACGCCTTCGTTGGTTGCACCGCCGTTTGGAGTAGAGGTTCTGACGGGCCCAGGCGAAAGGGTTGTGTTTACAGATTTGTTCAGCAGCGTCTCCTCCATTCTTTTCTGGTGAAGGTCCGATTCGAGCCTTTTTCTCTTCTCTGAGGCTTGGCGTACAAATTCGTTGACTTCCTGTTCAATGCCTCTCAGAGCCTCTTCTGCAGCGAGCCTTTTTCTCTTAGCTTCGATACGATTTGCGTCGGCCTCAGATAACAGGTTCTCTTCTTGCTGAGGATGGCGATTGGATTCCGTCGGACTTATCTCCGCGAGGTAATCATCGATCAATTTGTAGGCACCGGTGGCAGCATCATCTACCTTTTGGGCCCATGCATCTGCTTCACCGCGTTGATCTCCAGTGAGTTCGGCTGCGTCGACGTATTTTGTGTGATACGAGAGCACTTGATCCTCTTGCTCGGTTAAATTTTCGCGGAGAAGAGTGATGGTTTCACTCGAGGGGCGATTCTTGATCTTTGATTCGATCTTGTGTAGTAATCTGGTAAAGTTTGATTTAGCCGACTTGCGTAATTGCTTTAACACCTCCGGGCTCTTTTTGGCTTTCTTAGGCGTGCTAGTGGGAGCTCCTGTGCCACCCATGTTTCTAAATTGTTTAAACGTCCATCCGTTAACTTTCCACTTTACCTTGAGCTCTCCATTTGATTGATTTATACCTTTCGGCCCGACCGTGTCCCGTTAGCCTTAAGGCTGATCCGATAGTTAGGAGATCCAACAAGAGACTGGGATTGAAAAGGAGAGAAGGATACGATCTCTAGGAAACAAGAGAGTTTTGATAGAACAGCAACAAGGATGATTACGAAAGAAGATTTACCGACTCAGACTTGTTACAAATGAGCCCAACGTTTTTGATGTACTAGGTCAGCCCGGGCATTACTAGTCACGAATCAGAGAGAATCTAAAAGGGAAAGGGCATGAGTAAGGATCCCTTAATTCAGATAGGTTGAAGAAATACCAGGGTGACTTTTGTCAGGTTCCGATAAGGCCTTTTGGCTGTTCCAGTAAGATTGGTTTGTACCAATTCCAACTCGAAGGGTGAGCTTGTTGCTAGGAAGGGCTGCTAGAACCTTAAGGCTTCCAGTATGCTGTCTGAATGCTGTGGACCACACTGATAGCAATCCTAGTACCGTGCTAAATTGGTGAACACACAGTATGGAACTGAGGTGGGGTTTCAATCTAGTTTTGAGACAGTAGCTCGAGTAATGGTCACTCGCAGTCAGCCCAACCATGAGTCTCTTTGTGTTCTGATCCAGGCTCAGGGTATTTTAACCTAGACACTTTAAATATTTGTATAAAGGATTAAAAGGAAGGAAAGAACTTCTTGAATGATCTAAGTTCCCGGGTTTCGGCACCATTATGTAAGATATTTTCTTACAAGACACACGTGGTCTGCGTGTGTAAGACTTATCGTCTATGGAATTTATATCTAACGCTTAAAGCTACACTAAAATTTATACCTTGAAGAAGAAGAACGACACCTTTTAACGCAAGGGGAATCAAAATCCTTTATTAGACGGCAAATTGTAGAAAAACTCAAAGAGGAAGTTAAAAAAGGGCGAGCGGCTTTTGAAACCCTTGTCCTCTTCCATGCGGAATAGCGTCTGCCTTTTCTTGTCATCTCCCGTTGCCATGGTACCTGTTGAGGTTGCCAGATGTCTTGCCTTACGGTGGAAAAACACCGTAACATATGGATTTAAAAGTTGTTTATTAATAGGGTCAAAAGTAACTTTATTCTGTTTGACCACAGTACGAATGCTATGGCGCACCTCTGAATCTTAACGGAGTCGCTTTTTCCTGGTGGAACGATAAATACGGAAATCCGCAGTTTTTCTGGTCGGGAAGCAACGCCAGCGTCCACACTTGTCAGTGTGGCATTGACGGTATTTGTGAAGAATCGTTCATGAGGTGCAACTGTGATTCCATTCTTCACAGGAATTTATCCGACAACGGTATGAATATATTAATTGATTATAGAGTATCATACGTAAACTCGCAACGATAAGTAATTTCTCGTTATTTTTATTATTATAGGAATAATCACAGCAAAAAACTTGCTACCTGTCACCAAATTGAACTTTGGCCGAACCCAAATGGTCAGTTCGTCGGGTTTTCACACACTCGGCAGATTCGAATGTAGTGGACAAGTGACAGTCAGCCTGATTCCAAAGTCTTGCACAGATTTGTGGATTATCGGACACACTTTGACTGGATTGTACTCAGTTAAGGGACCAAAACAGATTGAATCTGTCTACTGCGACTTTAATAAATTGCCCAGTGAATTTGGTAATGAATAAATGAAGTGAAACTTCTTTTGTTTCTTCATCTTTCTTATTAAACAATCAATATTATCTATTGTTAATTATACATCATGAATTTCAGGCTTCCAAATTCAAATCGGACTCATGGACGTAAAATCCTTGCCAATCTACTTCTTGGCGGCACGGCATACCTCAAATTTCAAAAATTTAGCTTGATTCCCCGAATTTTAATAAAATAAAAACCCCGCCATAAGCGCCCGTGTTAAAACGGCGAAAAAGAGGGGTCGTCCCATTACTTCGGGTGGGTACTGTATTTCAGACTCTTAGCCGGAAAGCGGGAGATGCTCCGAGTTCCGTACTCTTCCCCACTTCCTCCCCGATTAACATTATGGCTATCAAGGTTGTCCACTGCCAAGATAGAAACCACAGTGCTATTTCGTTTGTTTGTTTATATTGGCGATTTAGTGAAGTAAACAAATCATTTTTCGTTTTAAAAATCGGGAAAAAAGAATACGTATGTAATAGGATAACAATATGGCAATGTCAGAACTTTTGTCACAACTCACAAGAGATTTTTATTCTACCTTTCTCATGCTAGTGTAACGTTCGTTTGTTTCGTCAAGACAATGTGTTCACTAAAGGTTTTGTATGGTTGGTATGGTAGGTTTTATATAAGTCTTAAATCAGTAGACCGACAGAGGGTTTAAAGCTAGTCTGTGCATTTACAAAATTGTGCACTAAAAATAATGGTGAAAACTGCGACCTCATTTTTAAAAACAGATTGCAAAGACATTGGATGTAGTCTACACACTTATTAGTAAAAATTTAGACAAAAACAACTTTTGTTCTTTTAAATGTCATTAATTTCTGTTTTTATGGAGTGTGTTGTTCACAGATAAGTTTGTTGTGAAAAACCATATCTCTGTGAAATATTATGGTTCTCGTTCCATCTGCCACTTTCAGTCAAACCTCATTTGAATCATCATGAACGTTAACTCAGGTTAAGACATCTTAAATCTTGTAATGTTCAATGCTTTTTAACTTTTCCCATACTATATTTTCAATTTTTTCATACAGGAACTTCAAGTAGCTGTCGTGCTGGTTGGATACATTGCTTACAGAGATGGAAAGCACCATTTCAGTTTCTGTTGATCGCTCTTGGTCTTAAACTTAATTGTTAAAAGTAATAACTTAAACTTATCTTACTGACTTAGGCTTATCATATTAGTGCAATACAAACAATCACAGTGTATAATAGGTAATATTCCCTTTATTGAATCACAGATAGGCCTACTCATTCTCGAAAAGCTGTTGGACCGCTTCACTTCAACATTTCCATTGGCACTTGCAGTCTGGAAGATGAGAATTTGGCTTTGCATTTATTTGTTGGACTTGGTAAAATAACTCTCATTTTTGTCCTTCTATCTGTCATCTTTATTAGGCTTCCTTATTTTCTTTTAGGAATCAACAAATTAAACTCTGGTAGTCAACGAGTCTCCTTATCCTCATCCCCAGTTTTTGCATGAGCTGTTGGTAAAAAAGGCCTATGTCTAATCGTTTTTCCGTTTCACAAATTGTATTTCATATTGAGTGCGTACCTTCCATATGTTTAGATATGCCGTATTGTCTATTTATGTTTCTAGACATGATCATGTCTTGTTTTGTATAGCTACAATGTATTGAAGTGACAGTTTAAAATAAATACAATAAAAACAGCTTCTGTAGGCCAATATCATGTTAGTTTTTTCATTCTTGCTTTTAGGATCATCTTTATTTGGTAATTTTGGTAATAAATAATTTGCCAATTGAGAATGAAAAAGGCCTTAATCTGGGCATTAAAAATTCGTGTATTCAGTAAAATAAATAGCCTATTTCCGTCATTTAAAAAATGCCAATTTTAGGCAGCAAATCGCACACCTGAATTTTCGGCAATTATTTTGGACATTCTGGCAGAATCGCCTTTCGGCAATTTTTTTGGACAAAAATCGGCAAAGTTTTTTAACAGTGTAACTTAATGTTGTTAACAACGGTATATATACATGTTAATTGCCCAAGAATTAATCCCCAATAAGAAAAAAATGTATGAAAATATACAAGATTTTCCTTCATCCTTCTCCTTCGGCGACCTTCTGGTTTTAATTCAAC
This sequence comes from Ceriodaphnia dubia, assembly GCA_022539655.2. Taxonomy (NCBI): domain Eukaryota; kingdom Metazoa; phylum Arthropoda; class Branchiopoda; order Diplostraca; family Daphniidae; genus Ceriodaphnia; species Ceriodaphnia dubia. Next base: position 4,219,000 of record JAKUCG020000139.1, on the reverse strand, counting down.
TTCATTATCCGATCATTTATTCCTGCAACATCTGTAACGATAACAGCAAAACACCTCATTGTTCAACTCGGCAACAATAACAACAGCAGGAGCATATTAAATCTGCTTGTTACTTGACCCTTATTCGTATTTTCCGTTTTGGTGGGCTAAAATCAAAAATCAAATAAGCACCAGATATCCCAGAATCGGATTCTCAGACGAGGAGGTCATCCACGATCAAAAACCAAGATGCTGCCGCTTTCGTCAGCAACGTTCAATCCAGGACGTACGAGTTCAGAGAAAGATTCCGTGTCGACAATTTCACTGAATTCGCTGCGGCCGATGCAGGTGTCTGTCGCTACCCGAATCTCCATCGCCGATTCTCTTTCATAATAGATAATTGACTGGTTTTCGCCCGGCTTGGTCGTCATCCGTTGTTTCCAAGGGTCCGAACTGTCCTTCAATCGGTACTCGACTAGGAACTGGGTGGGATAACCCAAGTCTTGGTGATCCCATTCCACACGGATTGACAATATCTTCACATTGTCGGGTGCTACTTTATTCAGTCGCAATCCAGCTGGTGAAACGGGCACTTGGATATTCGTTAATTGTAAAATTGTTCGAGCGTTAGCGCTGAACAATTGTAATTATTTGCTAAAATGAAAAGTGAGACAGAACTGTGTGTGACCAATTTATTTTAGCCTTTTAGTAGCAGCATGAAGGTATGACAACAATGTGCATACCGAAAAGAAGAAAAACATAGGGATGGGACTAGCCTTCACGGCTTCTCCAGTACCAACTAGACGTCAGACTTTTGAAGCGCGAAAATATAAGATGGGGCTACACCAAGGGAGAACTGAGGCCATGTCGCATAGAAGACTAACAAAATTAATCTTTGTTGCGACTGGAGTTCTTGCCAGAGTTGTTGTTATTGTTGTTGTCTCGTCTCGACCATTTTCCCTTTCCTCCTCCGCCTCCACCGCCACGATTATTATTATGGCCTCCACTGAGAAAAATAAAAGTGAACACGGAACATGATCATTAAAGAATAAACAAAAATGAAAAGAAGCGGTGGGAGGTTAGATAAATAAAAGTAGACAAGATAATGGCTATCTTCGTTTTTGTCAAATCATAAATTTTTAGTAGCAAATTCCCGTTTTAGTTATCTGTCTCATGCAACCCCGTACTTTTTTTCTTGTTTGGCAACCGAAGGCCATTTAAATAAAAAATTGCAGTAAGATGTCTACTTACTAAAACTAATTTTCAAAAATATGTTCTAATAGAGGAAAAGACAGGCTATCTTATGGATTAACCAACGTTGGTCAATTGTTTATTTTGAAAAAGATAGAAAAAAACTAAGGTCGTTTTCAAAAATTTGTCCCAACCAGCCCCGATCTCCCCTATTAAACAGTGCACTGTAAAGACCGCTTTCGACATTGAAGGATTCAGTGGCATCAAGCAGCAATAGAGGGCGCTAGAATTGTCAACGGCTTGTGACGTCAAAGCGCATACGGCGTGTAAGGCAAAACGCGCACGGTATGTAACGGAAATATCATCACGGACGTTCGCACTCTTGTCCGGCCGCTCTTGGTTAACCTTACACTTCTATTCGCGCTAGACAGCACCCACCTGCTAGCTCCTTTTCATTTAGCACTCTAGCCTACTACAGCAACCACCTGCTTGATCCCTTTCGTTCATTACTCCTTCAGCATCCACTTACTTGTTACCCAGTATTTATCGCTACCTTGCCAGTAGTCTACCCACTTTTATTCAGACAATCAGTATATAAAAACCCATATATGCTTACGAGAAGGCAGAGATGGTTTTCAGCCAGTCACCCGACTCCACTCCTCTCTTCAACTAGCCGTCTGTTATTATGTAAACTGTAGTTTAAACTATCTCATAATACTGCGCGTTATCCAGTATCTGTGTGTGTGTCTTCATTTCGTGGCTCTACTCGAGTCATCGCATCTCGATAGCGCACGATATCGATGCGATCCCCCCCCCCACACGTCACCAGTTAAGCACCAAAGTGTTGAAAAACAAATCAAAGTTAAAAACGAGTATCTCTTGCAAATTCATATATACATATTTATTTGGGATTTATGAACTGAAATAGGCCACAGTCTGCAAACTTTTTGAACAGTTTTTAATTCACGCTACACTATATAGCCAAAGCAAACTACTCCAATTATTAACTACTGTTGCACATTTCGTTGCGACCGGTTTAACTGTTAGGTTAGTGACCTAAAGACTTGTTTCCAAAGCTTCGCCTTTGCATTCCAAGCTTTAATCTACCTGAACATTTTCAATAACAGCCATTTTCAAATTTTAAGTAAGAATGTAAAATGTAAGAAATAAGGTTAAAATTTACGAATATGAGCCAAGCCGCCGCAAAACTTGAGTAATTTGATTTATTTTAACGTGTCATCACAGGTAATCAATCTATAAATTTAAGAAATTAATGTTAAGTTTTAAGTTTTAAGTTAATGTTAGTAATCACAGACAATCAATCTATAAAGTTAAGAAATAGACTCAAAGGTAACGATTCGCAGCCGAAACAGCCGGAAAAGCTAAGAAATAAGATTATAGTTAACGATTCTCAGCCAAACCGAAGGAAAAGTTAAGAAATAAATTGACAGTTTTGAGATCTCAGCCGAAACACGGAAAAGTTAAGGAAATCAAATTTTATATTGCAAGCACATGCGGAGTATATCAAAACGTTTTTTCTATGTTTACAAAAAATAATAAAGAAAAACAAGAACAAAATAAAAAAATTATACAGTCAAGGTAATAGAATGAGCGTAGAATAGCATTTGAATTTAAATTCAGAACAGTGATCTTTTCATTTTCTTTTGTTGCGCTTCGATTTTTCGGCGGCCCTTAACTCCTTAGGTGGAACCGACCTGGCCAATTCTATTTGTGTGTGGCACGATTTCGTCTGCTCCCAGTGGATTTCGTAGACTTTGGTTCCATCAGAACGGATGGCAAAATCAGTTATCTCGTGATAAGGATATCTACAATCCGCTTTCCCGGCTTCCACCATGGCTGTCTCTCTCTCGCGGTCTTCTTCTCTCTCCTTCCTCTTTCTTCCGGCTTCCATGCGCCTATCCCGAATGGAGTCTATAGAGCTTAGTGTGCTGGCATCTAAAAAGATAAAAAACCAAATAAATAATACTCTATCTTGGATGAAAGTATTGAAGGATAAATATCAGGATTAAAGGATTAATATTACCTGTAGAAGTACCTTCTGCTGGCTCCGTATGAGGCTCAGGTTCCACTTGTAGGTCCAGCAGTCCATCAGAATCTTCAGGCGCATCATTAGCAAGAGGTTCGTCACTTTGTGTAGGCCTAAATGGTTCAGCTGACGGGTTGTTGTGTGATGGTTCATCAAGCTAGGCAACAAATCTAAATCAAATTGTGGTATCATATCTGGTTGATCGATCACATCTCCAGGTCCCGTTTCTTCCATTTCACCCACGATGGATTTGAAAACTGCATCCACTATTTCTTCTATAATAAAAAAACGATAAATTAGAAAGATAGGCTTTAAGGGACACGCACTAAGTATGACAAATGTTTTCTTACGTTCCGCAACAGTTGCGTCGGAAGGTCCATTGGTTGGCTGGGGTGAGGCTGCAAGCGCATCTAAGTTACCCCAAACCTCCGCTGGTGACGACACGGAGCTAGATGGTGCGGCCAGTAACTGGCTTTGCCTCCAGTTGACCGCTCGTTGGCGTTTCTTGTCCCGCGATGACTGAGACGGTCGTCCGTGTTTCCGCTGCCATGATGACTTCGATGATGAATTAAGTGATGACAAGGACGAGTTTTGATGGAGCAACGGAAGCGGGAAACACGGCGACGGCAAAGGATTAAACGGCGACGGCAAGGGTGAAAACGGGGGCTGCAACGGTGAAAACGGCAGCTGCAACGAAGAATTACGCTCGAAAATTTGTGGCCTATTCGGATAAGGAGACGAAGTAAGCGGATAATACCCTTCCATTTTGCTGAATAAACTTGTTAGAAAGGAAAAATACTTAGCTCTGACTGATGAAGACTGAAAATTGGAGGAAGCACCGTTCTGGTCGCGATCAACTTCAGTACTGAACTATTCTTGACCAAGATGAACCACTTTATAAAGAAATGTCGTACGAAGAAACGACGGAATATCGTTAATTCTCAGAATCTAGCGACTACGGAACCACCCCCCCCCCCCCCAGCGGCCGCATCTTTCGAGTTCGGAAACAGAAGCCGCTTGGGGGTTGCGTAAGTTTTGGGGGTACCCTCAGCACAGGGCTCGAAATTTTCTGAGAAGCAACGAAATTCCGTCGTCTTTTTGTTCAATGTTTCTTGGCCAATTCGCCCTTTAATATAGTTTTTCAAAACTAATTCTAAGGTTTTCCTCGCTCGTTTACTTGTGTGGTTGTCTTAGCCGAATGGATAGCGCATGCCAATTTATCATATTTTTCCGAATAAAATTTATCGAAAATAATCCAATATTGATTTTAAACTTCATAATCCTCTTAATTAACCACATTCGAGCCTAATTCAATCATAAAATTTCATTTTCGAATGACGAAAAACGAAGAAATTAAGAAATTTGACTAACGTTAACGAGTATGAGCCAGTAAACCTGAAAAGTTAAGAAATATGATTTAAGTTAACAAGTCTGAGCCAATCCGCCGGAAATGTTAAGTAATCTAGCCACACTCTAAATTTTTCGGTGCTATGAACGTACTACTAAGACCATTTTCCTAGTAGCGTTTTGGTGAAACGGCCGAAGATTGTACTAATTAGTATTGGACGTACGAAAAACCTTAGTACTCATGGGTACTAAGTTGCAGAAATCTTTAGTAGGTCTTATCTAGTAGCCCAGCTGTATAAATAATTCCAGGATTTTCCCTTCCTTTTTCCGCTTTTTCCTTTTTAATACACACCGACGACGAGCTTTATATTTCTCCCTCTTCCCTTACTTCCTCATTCACCCCTCGCTTAAATTAAAAATGTATGAAAATATACAAGATTTTCCTTCATCCTTCTCCTTCGGCGACCTTCTGGTTTTAATTCAACTTCATTATCCGATCATTTATTCCTGCAACATCTGTAACGATAACAGCAAAACACCTCATTGTTCAACTCGGCAACAATAACAACAGCAGGAGCATATTAAATCTGCTTGTTACTTGACCCTTATTCGTATTTTCCGTTTTGGTGGGCTAAAATCAAAAATCAAATAAGCACCAGGTATCCCAGAATCGGATTCTCAGACGAGGAGGTCATCCACGATCAAAAACCAAGATGCTGCCGCTTTCGTCAGCAACGTTCAATCCAGGACGTACGAGTTCAGAGAAAGATTCCGTGTCGACAATTTCACTGAATTCGCTGCGGCCGATGCAGGTGTCTGTCGCTACCCGAATCTCCATCGCCGATTCTCTTTCATAATAGATAATTGACTGGTTTTCGCCCGGCTTGGTCGTCATCCGTTGTTTCCAAGGGTCCGAACTGTCCTTCAATCGGTACTCGACTAGGAACTGGGTGGGATAACCCAAGTCTTGGTGATCCCATTCCACACGGATTGACAATATCTTCACATTGTCGGGTGCTACTTTATTCAGTCGCAATCCAGCTGGTGAAACGGGCAGTTGGATATTCGTTAATTGTAAAATTGTTCGAGCGTTAGCGCTGAACAATTGTAATTATTTGCTAAAATGAAAAGTGAGACAGAACTGTGTGTGACCAATTTATTTTAGCCTTTTAGTAGCAGCATAACTGAAGGTATGACAACAATGTGCATACCGAAAAGAAGAAAAACATAGGGATGGGACTAGCCTTCACGGCTTCTCCAGTACCAACTAGACGTCAGACTTTTGAAGCGCGAAAATATAAGATGGGGCTACACCAAGGGAGAACTGAGGCCATGTCGCATAGAAGACTAACAAAATTAATCTTTGTTGCGACTGGAGTTCTTGCCAGAGTTGTTGTTATTGTTGTTGTCTCGTCTCGACCATTTTCCCTTTCCTCCTCCGCCGCCACCGCCACGATTATTATTATGGCCTCCACTGAGAAAAATAAAAGTGAACACGGAACATGATCATTAAAGAATAAACAAAAATGAAAAGAAGCGGTGGGAGGTTAGATAAATAAAAGTAGACAAGATAATGGCTATCTTCGTTTTTGTCAAATCATAAATTTTTAGTAGCAAATTCCCGTTTTAGTTATCTGTCTCATGCAACCCCGTACTTTTTTTCTTGTTTGGCAACCGAAGGCCATTTAAATAAAAAATTGCAGTAAGATGTCTACTTACTAAAACTAATTTTCAAAAATATGTTCTAATAGAGGAAAAGACAGGCTATCTTATGGATTAACCAACGTTGGTCAATTGTTTATTTTGAAAAAGATAGAAAAAAACTAAGGTCGTTTTCAAAAATTTGTCCCAACCAGCCCCGATCTCCCTTATTAAACAGTGCACTGTAAAGACCGCTTTCGACATTGAAGGATTCAGTGGCATCAAGCAGCAATAGAGGGCGCTAGAATTGTCAACGGCTTGTGACGTCAAAGCGCATACGGCGTGTAAGGCAAAACGCGCACGGTATGTAACGGAAATATCATCACGGACGTTCGCACTCTTGTCCGGCCGCTCTTGGTTAACCTTACACTTCTATTCGCGCTAGACAGCACCCACCTGCTAGCTCCTTTTCATTTAGCACTCTAGCCTACTACAGCAACCACCTGCTTGATCCCTTTCGTTCATTACTCCTTCAGCATCCACTTACTTGTTACCCAGTATTTATCGCTACCTTGCCAGTAGTCTACCCACTTTTATTCAGACAATCAGTATATAAAAACCCATATATGCTTACGAGAAGGCAGAGATGGTTTTCAGCCAGTCACCCGACTCCACTCCTCTCTTCAACTAGCCGTCTGTTATTATGTAAACTGTAGTTTAAACTATCTCATAATACTGCGCGTTATCCAGTATCTGTGTGTGTGTCTTCATTTCGTGGCTCTACTCGAGTCATCGCATCTCGATAGCGCACGATATCGATGCGATCCCCCCCCCACACGTCACCAGTTAAGCACCAAAGTGTTGAAAAACAAATCAAAGTTAAAAACGAGTATCTCTTGCAAATTCATATATACATATTTATTTGGGATTTATGAACTGAAATAGGCCACCGTCTGCAAACTTTTTGAACAGTTTTAAATTCACGCTACACATATAGCCAAAGCAAACTACTCCAATTATTAACTACTGTTGCACATTTCGTTGCGACCGGTTTAACTGTTAGGTTAGTGACCTAAAGACTTGTTTCCAAAGCTTCGCCTTTGCATTCCAAGCTTTAATCTACCTGAACATTTTCAATAACAGCCATTTTCAAATTTTAAGTAAGAATGTAAAATGTAAGAAATAAGGTTAAAATTTACGAATATGAGCCAAGCCGCCGCAAAACTTGAGTAATTTGATTTATTTTAACGTGTCATCACAGGTAATCAATCTATAAATTTAAGAAATTAATGTTAAGTTTTAAGTTTTAAGTTAATGTTAGTAATCACAGACAATCAATCTATAAAGTTAAGAAATAGACTCAAAGGTAACGATTCGCAGCCGAAACAGCCGGAAAAGCTAAGAAATAAGATTATAGTTAACGATTCTCAGCCAAACCGAAGGAAAAGTTAAGAAATAAATTGACAGTTTTGAGATCTCAGCCGAAACACGGAAAAGTTAAGGAAATCAAATTTTATATTGCAAGCACATGCGGAGTATAACAAAACGTTTTTTCTATGTTTACAAAAAATAATAAAGAAAAACAAGAACAAAATAAAAAAATTATACAGTCAAGGTAATAGAATGAGCGTAGAATAGCATTTGAATTTAAATTCAGAACAGTGATCTTTTCATTTTCTTTTGTTGCGCTTCGATTTTTCGGCGGCCCTTAACTCCTTAGGTGGAACCGACCTGGCCAATTCTATTTGTGTGTGGCACGATTTCGTCTGCTCCCAGTGGATTTCGTAGACTTTGGTTCCATCAGAACGGATGGCAAAATCAGTTATCTCGTGATAAGGATATCTACAATCCGCTTTCCCGGCTTCCACCATGGCTGTCTCTCTCTCGCGGTCTTCTTCTCTCTCCTTCCTCTTTCTTCCGGCTTCCATGCGCCTATCCCGAATGGAGTCTATAGAGCTTAGTGTGCTGGCATCTAAAAAGATAAAAAACCAAATAAATAATACTCTATCTTGGATGAAAGTATTGAAGGATAAATATCAGGATTAAAGGATTAATATTACCTGTAGAAGTACCTTCTGCTGGCTCCCCTACTAGCACGTTTACGTAGATGGTATATGGCTAGGATATACGCAGCGGACGCTGGTATATTATAAAAATTTATTCTATTTGTATACCTAGAACATTCTATTTACCGTCCCATGTATATAAAATCGTTATATTTCTTGGATATACGGATTTTACATAAATGATATCTCCTTATGATCAGTAAAAGAAACGTACATAATACATCCATCGGATTTATAAATTTATGTTCTTAGTATATACATTAGATCCCATTAAAGTTTATTACTATTATTATTATTATTATAAAAATCACTACTATATTAATTTGCTTATGCTAATATTTATATTGTTGAAATTTAAGAACAAAACTGATGAACTGCTGTATACTTTTCCGTTTATTCAAAAACATTTGATGAATATACGGGTACAGGTACAGCAGGTGAGAAATATTTCCCTTTTCTCGTTTACATTAAATACATATTGATAACATCAAAAGAGAAATGACACATCCAATTAATAAAATGTTATTTTCATCAGCCTACTGAAGGATAGAAAAATAACGTGGGGGTAGAGCAGTTCCCCTAGCTGACCAGAGGACGGTGATGGCGTGGTGGTGATGGCGATTCAGTCAATTATCTGACACCTGCAAACATTAATCTTGCGTTAATTAATAAGTATGAGGTAAATTTGACTACTAATTAGCACTAACCTTGGTTACACCATTTTGAAAAAATAAATCACGCGGCAGTAAGTACGCTTTGAACAGCATTTCTTGATTTTTACATCCTTAATCTTAATCTTATCTTGATTTAAAGAACAACTCGAATAAAACTGAAGGCCAGCGAACGAATTGAGGTGGGTGTATACCCAAAGAACCCCTTTCAATGTGACAGAACTGAGAAATGTTTGATAATGATGAAAAAGATTGAATGTTAATTTTTAAATCAACAGGCGACGACAGCCAATTCTCCATCGTCGTCTTGAAATCAGATCGTAATTCACAAGCTTATCCACCATCTTGTGGGCCGTTCGCTGGAGCAACACGTCGTCCACCACGAGCCGCACCACCTCTTGCAGCCGCCCGAACTCTTTCGGGTGCACGAACAAAAATGCGTTTGGTTTCATGCTCAAGTGTGGACTCGGAAGAATTGCTGAACTGAGGGTGAGTGCGGACTCCAACTGATAACAAAATAATTTCGTATAATTACTCAAATAAAATTAATAATGATGATAATCGACATGTGGGCTTAGATGTAAAAATAAAAATATTTACCAAAAACGGCTTTGGTGATCAATGAATGCTCCATCCCATGCTTACGGATTCCCCCTCGTCCTCTGCCTTTCCAGTTACACTGTGAACGGCATTCAATTGTTGTTACTTTCTTCCATGCACGTTCGTATGCGTCCGACTCGCAGTTGCCTCCACATTGGGACACCGTGTTAACCTTTCAAGTAAAAATGTTAGTAATGAGCGACAGCTAAAGCATTTGCTTTTTAATTAACTAACCAGAGTTTGAAACTTGAGAGGAACCTGTAACTCTTCCTCCAGTTCTAAAAGCTGGTTCAAATCAGACAGTGGAATCGGAGTTTCGAGGGGAGTTCCTTTTTCTGCCTCGGCCTGTCGTGGATTGGACACCCTCCTGTTGATCGCCACCAATCTTTGGTCAAGCATTCGTACATTCTCGTTCACCTCTGCCATCATTCTGACCAGCTGAGTCTCAAATTCCATTCCTACGCGAGGCATATTTTGTTGATGCAGCACTGTTGGTGGACTGTTCTGTGGCTGCTGCACTGGTGGTTGAACGTGCAGTGGCTGCTGTGCTGGTGGTTGAACGTGCAGTGGCTGACGAATTGGTGGTTGAATGTTCGGTAGCTGACGAATTGGTGGTTGAATGTTCGGTAGCTGACGAATTGGTGGTTGAATGTTCGGTGGCTGCTGTACTGGCGGTTAAATGTGCAGTTGCTGACGAATTGGTGGTTGAATGTTCGGTGGCTGCTGTACTGGCGGTTGAATGTGCAGTTGCTGACGAATTGGTGGTTGAATGTTCACAGGCTGCTCAACTGATGGTTGAATGTTCAGTGGCTGCTGTACTGGCAGTTGAACGTGCAGTGGCTGCTGTACTGGCAGTTGAACGTGCAGTGGCTGCTGTTCTGGCAGTTGAACGTGCAGTGGCTGCTGTACTGGCGGTTGAGCGTGCAGTGGCTGACGACTGTGTGGTTGAATGTTCAGAGCCTGCTCAACTGATGGTTGAATGTTGTGCTGACCTGGTGGCAGAATATTTCGGGGTTGCTGTACTGGTGGCGAAATGTTCCGTTGATGCTGAACTGATGGTGGAATATACTGGCTACCATGCTCAGACTCATCTTCCTATTTTAAGAACATTACAGTCATTTGCACGGAAGCAATACTAAATATGATTTGCGATAAATACTGTAGGAGTAACATAAACTATAATTATTAAGGCTACTTACAACTGGAGAGTCGGCTCTATCATCTTGAGGAGGGAGAGAGCTATAATATCCTGGGGTGCTCTCGTCGTAACTCGCGGGACTCTGGGAAAACAATGCTGCAGGGTCTCCTACTACGAATATCAATGTTTTATTTAATATGAATTAAACAAAAAGGAATTGTTAATGGTTTTTCATACATGTTGGTATCGGAATGTAGCGATCACGTGGATACAAGTCAACAGCACCACCATTTGAAGCCCTACCTGCATTTGTTTCCTGAGCTGTACAAATAATACATTGGACATAATATATCATTTAGTTTCATCGTACATAGTACATCAATCGTTTAATATAAACAGAAACTATAGTGAAAAATTAACACAATACTTGAAAAAAAACTTAATTTACTTGTTATCGGTGGCTGAAATGGTACTGGTGGGATTCCGTTCAATCCAGTTGACAGCATGTGACTTGCATTTTCAGCATCTTCATCAGATGAAATAGGTTGACTTTCCTGGTAATGGGACGGGGAGAAAGCTTGTGGAGGGTTAGAAGTCCTCTTTCCTCTTCCGTACTGTGCTCCTGCATCACTTGCTGATGACATGAAGTCAGTATCTTCAATAGCATGATTTAAGTTCCGTTGAGCTTCAGCCAATGTATCTGAAAAGCACAATCAGAGTCACACAATTAGAAATTTAAACATTCACACTTATTAAAAAATGAATACATACCATATTGTCTCCGATACACAGCTGGAAATGTTTTCCAATCCTTCTTTGGAACAGCACGCTTGCTTAGTAGACCGTTGAGATTGGTGTTGTTTGGAGGCCAGTAGCAGAGCCATTGATTTCCGAAGGGGAAAAACCAAATATCTGGGACGATGGCAGTTTCAATTCCTTTTTCAGTGTGAAAATCCAGTATGAGGAACTTATTGTTCGCCACCTTTTGACATAGTTGGAAAAAATTTATTTGAAATAATGCAATTCAAATATCCCTTGCTTAAAAGTATTACCTGGTTATTACTGCTGTTCGATGCCATGGATTGGTGAGTCCTTGCTTCGGGTGAATAAGGATTTTTACCGATTTTGAGTCCAAGTGGGAATGATGGAGACCACCCAAGAGAGCGTGGTTTCAAATATTGTCAGTCTACCGGAACCGAAATCGCAATCGTTTTTCAATTGTTCTCAAATGAAACCAACGTTGACAATATCTGCAACAAAAATTTCATTTCATAAACTGCAAACTTAATGGTAATCCCCCCAAAAAATTTCAACTAATTTTAATTTACATATTTTTATTTTAAAAACGCACGAATAAAGATATTATATTCTGTTTTAAAAGTTTAAAAAAAGTCAAATATCTGACAACACTGAATCAGAGCATGGTAGTTAGTCTAAAAGTGTCCATTTTTCACAAGTTTGAAAGTCCAGAGATTGTTAAGAACTATTTTTTGATAAACGGGATCATATTATGAAAAAGCAGAGTAATTCTTCGTTGATTGAATCTGTTCTTGTCTCAAAAATTGTCAGTCAATCAGGTATATTTCATGACGTAACTTTTTTATTGATAATAACCAGTTATTTTCGCATGTGTGCTGTACGTTGCTCCCGTCATATATTAACGTGGTAATAGACAAGTGAAATTGTTAAGTAACAGTAGCGATAAAGCAACATTACGCATTATATTTATTTCTTGGGACAATGGTTCATTATTCTAGGATGTGTGCAGATGATAATAAGGACAGATGGAGCTGTTGATGAATTAAGCACCGATTCTCAAATTGTTTTTTCTCTTTTTCTTTTGTCGTAATCAATCCATTTGTGATGATGCATTAAGTCTATTTATTTTCATTAACATTTCAATCCATGTCTCATTTTTCAGACCATGTCCCGGAAACGCAGCAACGATGATCTATCACATTGTTTAAACAAATCAGTTGGCAAACGTCGTAAGAAGGAGCAAGTACAAGATCGTCAATTGAAGAATAGAGTAAATGCTGCAGTAAATCGTGCAGTGGAGGAATTCATTGCCAGTCGGATGGCATTAGCCCACAATAACACATCAATCAACGAAGCATCAGGGTGAGTGCTTTTTTGTGTTCAAGTGACTAAAATTTTGTTAAGTGCAATTGATTTGTAGGTTTTGTTAATGTGCCATTTTATTTTGTATTGCTAGGAATTCAATAGAGGATATAACCGGCCAGCCGTCAGAATACTCATCGATGGAACCGGAAAATATGGCCGAAATTGGAAATTTAGTCCCAGGAGAACATAGTCATGCAGCGGATACCATTTATTTAGGTATTAAATACGTATGTTTTTGTTATGTTCGAATATTTTAATTAATAATGCAATTGTTTCTATTCAGTTAATGATGGGCCTAATAGTGAAGACGAATTTGACGATGCTGAATCTTTCTACATTGAGTCTGACGTTGAGGATGGCTTGGACGACGCTTCACAGAACTTTGACTGGTTTCCATACGAGTCTGAAGGATTTGAGGAAGACGGTAGATTGGATGGTGCAGTGGATACCAAAGCTACCAATGCTGCCTTGGTCGTTAAAGAAAGTTTGTCTGAATGGGTTGTTAAATCTCGCGTCGCCCACATACATGTCAACAGCCTTTTACATCTTCTTAACGAAAAGGCGAACTTATCGTATCTTCCTTTGGATTGCCGGACGCTTCTCAAATCAACGCGTGAAAAACTAGTATTCGTAGACATGCCGCCCGGCAAGTACTATCATTTCAGTGTTGAATCAGCAGTTATTGGGATATTGTATGCAATGGAATCGAAAAAGATGGCCATCCCTGAGCTGCTGAAAATATTCTTCAATGTAGATGGAATTCCTTTAACAAATAGCAGTTCAAGCGAGTTTTGGCCCATTCTCTTCAAAGTGCTTGGTATATTTAGAAAATTTTCTTTAATAATTATCTTTCAATTAACAAGATGATTCATTTTACATTAGGCTGGGATGATGTTTTTGTTGCTGGAATTTTCCACGGACCTTCTAAACCAGGCGATGTGAACGCTTTTCTACTTCTCTTTCGAAACGAAATAATTCGTCTTAAGACAGATGGTGTCAAATTTCGTGATAAAACTGTTCGCGTCACGATTAGCGGGATGTCGTCTGATGCCCCAGCGACCACGTTCATCTTAAATATCAAGACACATAACGCTTATTACGGCTGTCGAAAATGTGAAACGAAGGGCGTGTGGACTAGAAGCATCTCGCAACTTACAAACAGCAGAGGTGGAGGCCGAGTTACATTCCCACAACAGGACGCTCGCCTTCGAACTGACGCTTCATTTCGTCAACGTTTGCAGAAGCTTCACCATAATAAAAATGGGGAGAAATCAATTGCTGAAGATATTCTTGAGAATATTGTCGATGACGTTGTTCTTGATTACCTTCATTTAGTTTGTATCGGTGTTTACAAAAAACTTATCGTGGTATGGGTGTCAGATCCGTTTGATAAGATGCGGTTGACAAAAGTACAAATATTGGAAATTTCCGTTTTTAGAGAGGGGGTTCGAGTATATATCACCACTGATTTCGCAAGGAAGCCAAGACCCATGAAGGATTTACCACGATGGAAGGCAACTGAGTTAAGACTAGATCTAGTTTACATTGGCCCTGTGATCTATAAAAAGGTTTTGTCCCCTAATGCCTACAATCACTTCATGCTCTTGCACGTAGCAATCAAACTGTTGTTACAAAAGAAAACATGTCGTGATAGCGCCCCCTATGCAAATTCCCTACTGCGCTTGTTCGTAAAAGTTTGCCCTTCATTATATGGTGATAAATTCGTGTCGTTTAATGTCCATAATCTTATTCACCTTGCTAAGGATGTCGAGAAGCACGGGTCATTGGATGAATTCAGTGCTTTTTGTTTCGAAAACAAACTTCAGATAATCAAGAACATGCTAAAACAGAGCGGGAGACCATTGGAACAAATCGTCCGTCGATTAGATGAAGAAAACAAAGTAAACTTGGCAGCAATAAACAATAAAGGCAATGATCAGAGTGATTTTGAAGCTTCCCCAAGGCTAGAGGGAATTCACACCAGTGGACCTCTGTTACCCACTTTGGTTAATTGTAAGCAATATCGCAAAATCCGATTTAATGGTTCGTCGATTACGACTTATATGCCAGACAATTGCGTTTATATACAAGACGGTTCGTCCTCGAGTATGCACATTGTTCTTATCGAGAATATTGTCGCTATTAGCGGAGAAATTCATGTTGTTGGAAAAAAATATATGAAACACGAGAACTTGTACTTATATCCGCTACCATCCACACATCCACTATTAAGAGAAACTGTTGTTTCCGAGTTGTCACATGAGTTTCAGGTGTTCCCCTACAAATCAGTTAAACTGAAAGCGATTCGAATTCCTACATGTATGCCAGAAAACGGTTCATTTTTTGTCTCGCCTATTTTGAATCTCGATGTTAACTAATCAAAACTGATCATGTTCCGTTTGATATTGTTAATATAATTCTTAACACTCAACAGTGGACTTGCATAATCTTTTATGTTATTCCAAACTCTGATCGGCATCCCCTTGTTGGTAGAACCACTGATGTAAGACTTCCTTAAGATTAGACTCTGAATATGTTAATTACCATTATATATCGGATTTTATTTCAAATGAAGTAGGTTACGTTAAAAATTTCGGGATTGTTACTATATATATTAAAGTACATAAAATTCGAATATATCGCAAATGTAATAAATGGTATACACCTTATATATCAATTTTGCATACTGGGTGTAGCAGAATTCCTTAAGAAAACTTGGGATTTTAAAGGTATATCCGTGGCATATTCATTTTATACGTACCGAGGGCATGCGAAAACACATGTAACGGGGGTATCCCGTTTATATAAACTACGACGGATGATGCTCAATTCGATTTACATTCTGATTCCTATATGATGTACATATACCATAGCAATCCCATATGGGATAGTATGTTAATCGGACGTACATATATACGTGCGATGTAAAGAGGATCAGCTGTGCTGGTAGGGTCCGTATGAGGCTCAGGTTCCACTTGTAGGTCCAGCAGTCCATCAGAATCTTCAGGCGCATCATTAGCAAGAGGTTCGTCACTTTGTGTAGGCCTAAATGGTTCAGCTGACGGGTTGTTGTGTGATGGTTCATCAAGCTAGGCAACAAATCTAAATCAAATTGTGGTATCATATCTGGTTGATCGATCACATCTCCAGGTCCCGTTTCTTCCATTTCACCCACGATGGATTTGAAAACTGCATCCACTATTTCTTCTATAAAATAAAAAAAACGATAAATTAGAAAGATAGGCTTTAAGGGACACGCACTAAGTATGACAAATGTTTTCTTACGTTCCGCAACAGTTGCGTCGGAAGGTCCATTGGTTGGCTGGGGTGAGGCTGCAAGCGCATCTAAGTTACCCCAAACCTCCGCTGGTGACGACACGGAGCTAGATGGTGCGGCCAGTAACTGGCTTTGCCTCCAGTTGACCGCTCGTTGGCGTTTCTTGTCCCGCGATGACTGAGACGGTCGTCCGTGTTTCCGCTGCCATGATGACTTCGATGATGAATTAAGTGATGACAAGGACGAGTTTTGATGGAGCAACGGAAGCGGGAAACACGGCGACGGCAAAGGATTAAACGGCGACGGCAAGGGTGAAAACGGGGGCTGCAACGGTGAAAACGGCAGCTGCAACGAAGAATTACGCTCGAAAATTTGTGGCCTATTCGGATAAGGAGACGAAGTAAGCGGATAATACCCTTCCATTTTGCTGAATAAACTTGTTAGAAAGGAAAAATACTTAGCTCTGACTGATGAAGACTGAAAATTGGATGAAGCACCGTTCTGGTCGCGATCAACTTCAGTACTGAACTATTCTTGACCAAGATGAACCACTTTATAAAGAAATGTCGTACGAAGAAACGACGGAATATCGTTAATTCTCAGAATCTAGCGACTACGGAACCACCCCCCCCCCCAGCGGCCGCATCTTTCGAGTTCGGAAACAGAAGCCGCGTGGGGGTTGCGTAAGTTTTGGGGGTACCCTCAGCACAGGGCTCGAAATTTTCTGAGAAGCAACGAAATTCCGTCGTCTTTTTGTTCAATGTTTCTTGGCCAATTCGCCCTTTAATATAGTTTTTCAAAACTAATTCTAAGGTTTTCCTCGCTCGTTTACTTGTGTGGTTGTCTTAGCCGAATGGATAGCGCATGCCAATTTATCATATTTTTCCGAATAAAATTTATCGAAAATAATCCAATATTGATTTTAAACTTCATAATCCTCTTAATTAACCACATTCGAGCCTAATTCAATCATAAAATTTCATTTTCGAATGACGAAAAACGAAGAAATTAAGAAATTTGACTAACGTTAACGAGTATGAGCCAGTAAACCTGAAAAGTTAAGAAATATGATTTAAGTTAACAAGTCTGAGCCAATCCGCCGGAAATGTTAAGTAATCTAGCCACACTCTAAATTTTTCGGTGCTATGAACGTACTACTAAGACCATTTTCCTAGTAGCGTTTTGGTGAAACGGCCGAAGATTGTACTAATTAGTATTGGACGTACGAAAAACCTTAGTACTCATGGGTACTAAGTTGCAGAAATCTTTAGTAGGTCTTATCTAGTAGCCCAGCTGTATAAATAATTCCAGGATTTTCCCTTCCTTTTTCCGCTTTTTCCTTTTTAATACACACCGACGACGAGCTTTATATTTCTCCCTCTTCCCTTACTTCCTCATTCACCCCTCGCTTAAATTAAAAATGTATGAAAATATACAAGATTTTCCTTCATCCTTCTCCTTCGGCGACCTTCTGGTTTTAATTCAACTTCATTATCCGATCATTTATTCCTGCAACATCTGTAACGATAACAGCAAAACACCTCATTGTTCAACTCGGCAACAATAACAACAGCAGGAGCATATTAAATCTGCTTGTTACTTGACCCTTATTCGTATTTTCCGTTTTGGTGGGCTAAAATCAAAAATCAAATAAGCACCAGGTATCCCAGAATCGGATTCTCAGACGAGGAGGTCATCCACGATCAAAAACCAAGATGCTGCCGCTTTCGTCAGCAACGTTCAATCCAGGACGTACGAGTTCAGAGAAAGATTCCGTGTCGACAATTTCACTGAATTCGCTGCGGCCGATGCAGGTGTCTGTCGCTACCCGAATCTCCATCGCCGATTCTCTTTCATAATAGATAATTGACTGGTTTTCGCCCGGCTTGGTCGTCATCCGTTGTTTCCAAGGGTCCGAACTGTCCTTCAATCGGTACTCGACTAGGAACTGGGTGGGATAACCCAAGTCTTGGTGATCCCATTCCACACGGATTGACAATATCTTCACATTGTCGGGTGCTACTTTATTCAGTCGCAATCCAGCTGGTGAAACGGGCAGTTGGATATTCGTTAATTGTAAAATTGTTCGAGCGTTAGCGCTGAACAATTGTAATTATTTGCTAAAATGAAAAGTGAGACAGAACTGTGTGTGACCAATTTATTTTAGCCTTTTAGTAGCAGCATAACTGAAGGTATGACAACAATGTGCATACCGAAAAGAAGAAAAACATAGGGATGGGACTAGCCTTCACGGCTTCTCCAGTACCAACTAGACGTCAGACTTTTGAAGCGCGAAAATATAAGATGGGGCTACACCAAGGGAGAACTGAGGCCATGTCGCATAGAAGACTAACAAAATTAATCTTTGTTGCGACTGGAGTTGTTGCCAGAGTTGTTGTTATTGTTGTTGTCTCGTCTCGACCATTTTCCCTTTCCTCCTCCGCCGCCACCGCCACGATTATTATTATTGCCTCCACTGAGAAAAATAAAAGTGAACACGGAACATGATCATTAAAGAATAAACAAAAATGAAAAGAAGCGGTGGGAGGTTAGATAAATAAAAGTAGACAAGATAATGGCTATCTTCGTTTTTGTCAAATCATAAATTTTTAGTAGCAAATTCCCGTTTTAGTTATCTGTCTCATGCAACCCCGTACTTTTTTTCTTGTTTGGCAACCGAAGGCCATTTAAATAAAAAATTGCAGTAAGATGTCTACTTACTAAAACTAATTTTCAAAAATATGTTCTAATAGAGGAAAAGACAGGCTATCTTATGGATTAACCAACGTTGGTCAATTGTTTATTTTGAAAAAGATAGAAAAAAACTAAGGTCGTTTTCAAAAATTTGTCCCAACCAGCCCCGATCTCCCTTATTAAACAGTGCACTGTAAAGACCGCTTTCGACATTGAAGGATTCAGTGGCATCAAGCAGCAATAGAGGGCGCTAGAATTGTCAACGGCTTGTGACGTCAAAGCGCATACGGCGTGTAAGGCAAAACGCGCACGGTATGTAACGGAAATATCATCACGGACGTTCGCACTCTTGTCCGGCCGCTCTTGGTTAACCTTACACTTCTATTCGCGCTAGACAGCACCCACCTGCTAGCTCCTTTTCATTTAGCACTCTAGCCTACTACAGCAACCACCTGCTTGATCCCTTTCGTTCATTACTCCTTCAGCATCCACTTACTTGTTACCCAGTATTTATCGCTACCTTGCCAGTAGTCTACCCACTTTTATTCAGACAATCAGTATATAAAAACCCATATATGCTTACGAGAAGGCAGAGATGGTTTTCAGCCAGTCACCCGACTCCACTCCTCTCTTCAACTAGCCGTCTGTTATTATGTAAACTGTAGTTTAAACTATCTCATAATACTGCGCGTTATCCAGTATCTGTGTGTGTGTCTTCATTTCGTGGCTCTACTCGAGTCATCGCATCTCGATAGCGCACGATATCGATGCGATCCCCCCCCCACACGTCACCAGTTAAGCACCAAAGTGTTGAAAAACAAATCAAAGTTAAAAACGAGTATCTCTTGCAAATTCATATATACATATTTATTTGGGATTTATGAACTGAAATAGGCCACCGTCTGCAAACTTTTTGAACAGTTTTAAATTCACGCTACACTATATAGCCAAAGCAAACTACTCCAATTATTAACTACTGTTGCACATTTCGTTGCGACCGGTTTAACTGTTAGGTTAGTGACCTAAAGACTTGTTTCCAAAGCTTCGCCTTTGCATTCCAAGCTTTAATCTACCTGAACATTTTCAATAACAGCCATTTTCAAATTTTAAGTAAGAATGTAAAATGTAAGAAATAAGGTTAAAATTTACGAATATGAGCCAAGCCGCCGCAAAACTTGAGTAATTTGATTTATTTTAACGTGTCATCACAGGTAATCAATCTATAAATTTAAAAAATTAATGTTAAGTTTTAAGTTTTAAGTTAATGTTAGTAATCACAGACAATCAATCTATAAAGTTAAGAAATAGACTCAAAGGTAACGATTCGCAGCCGAAACAGCCGGAAAAGCTAAGAAATAAGATTATAGTTAACGATTCTCAGCCAAACCGAAGGAAAAGTTAAGAAATAAATTGACAGTTTTGAGATCTCAGCCGAAACACGGAAAAGTTAAGGAAATCAAATTTTATATTGCAAGCACATGCGGAGTATAACAAAACGTTTTTTCTATGTTTACAAAAAATAATAAAGAAAAACAAGAACAAAATAAAAAAATTATACAGTCAAGGTAATAGAATGAGCGTAGAATAGCATTTGAATTTAAATTCAGAACAGTGATCTTTTCATTTTCTTTTGTTGCGCTTCGATTTTTCGGCGGCCCTTAACTCCTTAGGTGGAACCGACCTGGCCAATTCTATTTGTGTGTGGCACGATTTCGTCTGCTCCCAGTGGATTTCGTAGACTTTGGATCCATCAGAACGGATGGCAAAATCAGTTATCTCGTGATAAGGATATCTACGATCCGCTTTCCTGGCTTCCACCATGGCTGTCTCTCTCTCGCGTTCTTCTTCTCTCTCCTTCCTCTTTCTTCCGGCTTCCATGCGCCTATCCCGAATGGAGTCTATAGAGCTTAGTGTGCTGGCATCTAAAAAGATAAAAAACCAAATAAATAATACTCTATCTTGGATGAAAGTATTGAAGGATAAATATCAGGATTAAAGGATTAATATTACCTGTAGAAGTACCTTCTGCTGGCTCCGTATGAGGCTCAGGTTCCACTTGTAGGTCCAGCAGTCCATCAGAATCTTCAGGCGCATCATTAGCAAGAGGTTCGTCACTTTGTGTAGGCCTAAATGGTTCAGCTGACGGGTTGTTGTGTGATGGTTCATCAAGCTAGGCAACAAATCTAAATCAAATTGTGGTATCATATCTGGTTGATCGATCACATCTCCAGGTCCCGTTTCTTCCATTTCACCCACGATGGATTTGAAAACTGCATCCACTATTTCTTCTATAAAATAAAAAAAACGATAAATTAGAAAGATAGGCTTTAAGGGACACGCACTAAGTATGACAAATGTTTTCTTACGTTCCGCAACAGTTGCGTCGGAAGGTCCATTGGTTGGCTGGGGTGAGGCTGCAAGCGCATCTAAGTTACCCCAAACCTCCGCTGGTGACGACACGGAGCTAGATGGTGCGGCCAGTAACTGGCTTTGCCTCCAGTTGACCGCTCGTTGGCGTTTCTTGTCCTGCGATGACTGAGACGGTCGTCCGTGTTTCCGCTGCCATGATGACTTCGATGATGAATTAAGTGATGACAAGGACGAGTTTTGATGGAGCAACGGAAGCGGGAAACACGGCGACGGCAAAGGATTAAACGGCGACGGCAAGGGTGAAAACGGGGGCTGCAACGGTGAAAACGGCAGCTGCAACGAAGAATTACGCTCGAAAATTTGTGGCCTATTAGGATAAGGAGACGAAGTAAGCGGATAATACCCTTCCATTTTGCTGAATAAACTTGTTAGAAAGGAAAAATACTTAGCTCTGACTGATGAAGACTGAAAATTGGATGAAGCACCGTTCTGGTCGCGATCAACTTCAGTACTGAACTATTCTTGACCAAGATGAACCACTTTATAAAGAAATGTCGTACGAAGAAACGACGGAATATCGTTAATTCTCAGAATCTAGCGACTACGGAACCCCCCCCCCCCCCCAGCGGCCGCATCTTTCGAGTTCGGAAACAGAAGCCGCTTGGGGGTTGCGTAAGTTTTGGGGGTACCCTCAGCACAGGGCTAGAAATTTTCTGAGAAGCAACGAAATTCCGTCGTCTTTTTGTTCAATGTTTCTTGGCCAATTCGCCCTTTAATATAGTTTTTCAAAACTAATTCTAAGGTTTTCCTCGCTCGTTTACTTGTGTGGTTGTCTTAGCCGAATGGATAGCGCATGCCAATTTATCATATTTTTCCGAATAAAATTTATCGAAAATAATCCAATATTGATTTTAAACTTCATAATCCTCTTAATTAACCACATTCGAGCCTAATTCAATCATAAAATTTCATTTTCGAATGACGAAAAACGAAGAAATTAAGAAATTTGACTAACGTTAACGAGTATGAGCCAGTAAACCTGAAAAGTTAAGAAATATGATTTAAGTTAACAAGTCTGAGCCAATCCGCCGGAAATGTTAAGTAATCTAGCCACACTCTAAATTTTTCGGTGCTATGAACGTACTATTAAGACCATTTTCCTAGTAGCGTTTTGGTGAAACGGCCGAAGATTGTACTAATTAGTATTGGACGTACGAAAAACCTTAGTACTCATGGGTACTAAGTTGCAGAAATCTTTAGTAGGTCTTATCTAGTAGCCCAGCTGTATAAATAATTCCAGGATTTTCCCTTCCTTTTTCCGCTTTTTCCTTTTTAATACACACCGACGACGAGCTTTATATTTCTCCCTCTTCCCTTACTTCCTCATTCACCCCTCGCTTATACCATATTCAATAAGATTTTGCACACCATTCGTACCACCAGGCTATCAAGGGCAGGTAAATAATGTGGAGAGCAATTAATCGCAAATTGTTTTTTATTTTCTGAGATGTGAACGGTTGTAGCTTCTGTTTTAAATTAAGACACAAGGTAACTCGCAGGGAACAAGGATACACAGAGAGCTTGATCATCAGCAAGGGATCATATTGCACACTGAAACTGGTTGGAACACATAAACTTAAATTTGAAAAACAAAACATTTCAGGGTCACGAAATATTAGTAATTTGTGGGCAGCATCAACTAGTAAGCTAAAAAAGAACTACTTGAAAAGCAGCCCTACTTATCACGACTGTTAAAAAGCTAAGCATTGGGGAGACATTCGAGGCTGCTGGTGAAAGAACCTACATTGCTTGAACAGTCTTTAGCAATTTGAAATACGGAGTACTCAAAGAAGTAGTACAATTCACTCAGTACCGGCTTTGGGTAGTTTGTGTTTAAAGCAAAAAAGGATGAAAAAAGTACGTAAAAAGCATAGGCACATTCATACACACATTCGATTATGGCAAAATCGACAACGAGGAAAAATTGTTTAGGCTCTGAAAATGTGCCAAGGCAGATAAGAAACGGCTGTTCTAGGTGCGCTGGTTTGTTCCGTACAAATTCTTCCAAATCCTGTGACAGTTAAGGAGAAGGGTCAATTATTAAACAAAGGCAACCAGGAGAATAAATGATATACTTTTAAGAACATGATGAGTTGTTGCAATGTGGAAGTAAGTTTGGTTTTGGCTTGCCTAATTTTAGGCATCAGTTTAGCACACAAGGCGAGTGCCTTCAGGAAAGCTAGACAAAATTTTGAATAAGTAGCCTATTTAATTATTACATAATCCTTAATTTGGTGCTTTACAGTCTGATGATTCTGCGACCTCTTCATTCTGGTAAATTGCCAATCTTTCCAACCGCTTCCCATACTTTGACGAAAACAGATTGACGTCGTCACAGGCATGGGGATACTCTCGAACAAAATCGTCGATCATCTGAATAAAAAATATCTAAAAATTTTACTACAGCTTTACGTATAATTTTTCATAAAAACTAACTTACCAGTTTACCGTAGTCAACATCCATGAACCTGGGGTATTCAATGAGGATTTCTGTTGGAGTATTCAATACTTTAATTGAATTGATTTGGTACTTCCGGTACTCATACGTCGGTCTCATGAAATCAATTATCTTAGCTTTGTTTTCTTGAAACGCAGCGTTGTATTGTAACCAATTTATCTGAAAAAAAGAGATTAGTCAGTTAAACTGTAATGTAGACAAATTTTAAAATTCACTTTTGTTTTAGAATCTTCGATGAGAGAGCTTGGAAGGGGTTGAATAGCAACACAAGCCTTTTTCTTGAGTGATTTCCCTTTAGCATTCACTGTTGAAGGATCTAAATCATTTGGCTTTTTTGAAACACAAGATTTTCTCTTTCTTTCATCTTTGTCCAAATTGCTTGTTCTCATTCTTTTCAAATGTTGATCGATAAACGCGTTAGCAGTCGCTTGGTTATAGAGGTAGGCATGAGATTTCATTCCAGCTCGATGTAGAGCCATTTGAGGGAAAGCTTTCACAATAGCTTCTGCGAGATTTTCTTTCGTTGATGGATCTTCCAACCAAGTAGCTTAAACTCAACTTAATGATAACGTGCCGCTCTTGTTCACAAATTGGCAAACCACTGTACTGATATTTATCAACAATTTTAGCCCTATCAGCAGAGTTTGCTTTTAGAATTTTAATAACATCGAACATTACTTCCTAAGAAAAAAATCGTTTAAATCAAATATTAAAGAAAAAGTTTTGCAGATATACTCTTCGTTAGCTAAGCTGGATACCATTTGAGTATTTATATCGGTGTTTTGTGACTGGGTTGGTTGCGTATTAGACATTGATGGACTTTCTATTGGGAGAAGATCACTCAGTACACCATTGCCTATCCCCATCAGATTGCCAGCGCTTTGAATCGGATCAACAATTTGTAAGGAAATATCACGTTCGGGAGATGTTGTCGCCAAACCAGACGTTTCGCCCAAACTTTTCCGGTTTGATGCATCACCAATCAAGTTGACCGTGTGATAATTATTTCCTACAGCAGGGCTCACGGAAGTAGAAGACAAACTGGCAATGTATCGAGGAAGCTTAATGCTTTGGCCAAGCGAAATGCCCATCGAATTGAGATGTTTCTCTTCAAGATTTAAGAAGGCTTCCCCATTCACATCGTTTTCTGGGAGAAATAGAATATAAGGGTCCGTTAGTGAAGTGAACATACCAATATCACGTTAAATTAGACAGTTAACTACACACACCGTGTTCTTCAGTCTAAAAGAAAAAAAAACATTAAGGCGGCGTTCATATATTATGTAACGCAGTAAGGGGGGGAGGGGTTGAGCGAAATGTTACAGATTGTGATAATTAATCAATCAGGAAACCCAGTTATAAAAAAAAAAACAGAAATTTCCAGAATAGGCCGGCTTTCCGTGAAAAGACAATGGCCAAGGGCTATTTTTCATCTGGCTTAGGCTAGACACTTGCGAAACGACTTCAAGTATCGTCTTGCAATTGGGCAACACTCAGTGCAATAACTCGACCCAGTTGAGTCTAGTAGTCTCATTTTAGTCTGAGTTGCTTTTTCAGCCATGAGTAGAGAAATGGATAAAACTAGGCTTTATTCAGAATTGTATAACGCTTATGTTAATGCGTATCCAAACAAAACAAAATCAAATTGTCAGTCTGAATTCAACGAACGATGGAAATTAATGAAAAAAGATAAAGATTTACCAGCAAAGGCGGCTGAGTTTTTAAAAGAACTGAGGCGTATGGCACAGCAGAACAAGGGAACGATGCTTCAATTTTGGGCTAAACAAGCTACAGCTTTGCCAAAAAAGGTCGTTGATGATCCACCTCAACTGCCTGTTCAGTTTTCACCGAATTCATCTCAGTTTGATGAAAAAGACGACTCGGATTGTGCCGCTGTAGATGATGTTGAGTCGGTATCAAAGTCAAATGAAGCGGCAAAAGCTGGTGTTTCAAAAACGAAGGCGCAAGACGAAATCAAGAAGCAAATCGATGCTATTAACAGCGATTTGGCTTGGCTTTATAATCGAAAATCCACGGGTATTTTAACTGAGAAGCAAGAAACTGAGTTGAGGGAAAAGAAAAAAAAGAAAGAAGATTTGGAACTAGATTTGAAGAAGAAGAAAGATAATCAAGAGAGACAGAAAAAGTTTAGAGTGGAAAGGAAAAGAAAATTAGAAGAAGAATGTGAAAAAAATCCTGAACTGAAAGCTAAGTTGAACTTTCGCAAACAATCTGGCAGACCTCGGATTGAAGAAGACCAGCCTTTGCTGTTAAAATCTATTGTTGACATCGCTCTTTATGGGTCGGCTGCTCACGAAAAGAGACAATCTGAACTATATAGAAGCATCAAGACACTCGATGAGTTGACCACACAATTACAACAAGACGGATTCAAAATTAGCCGCAGTGGCGTTTATTTACGCTTGCTCCCAAAACGAAGCAACACTCACGAGGGGAAAAGACATGTTGTCACTGTCCCTGTCAAGCTGATTCGATCAAAAAATGATCACCACGTTAAACATCCCGACGGAAAGTTTTGCACTGCCACAATCAGAAGACTAGAAGAGTTAGCTTCTATTTTGGGCCCCGACGAAACCTGCTTTTTCAGTCAAGATGACAAGGCGAGAGTCCCTATAGGACTAACTGCGGCCAACAAGCAGGCTCCAATCCTAATGCACGTGGAATATCGGGTCCGTCTCCCTGATCATGACTGGGTGGTAGCAGAACGCCACAAATTGATCCCATCTGTCGTTGCCGCTATTGTAATCGGGCGCGACGGCCTTGGCAAACCAGACGTAGTAGGCTATTCTGGCCCTACCTACATAGCCATTAGATCAGGAAAACATTCTTCGTCGACTGCCCTGGCTCACGGATTGGATTTGAATCGACTTCTGGAGCTACCTCAGTTTGACTCAATCACTAAAACTGGATCAGAAAAATCGGTGAAGCCAGTTATGATTTTTACCGTTGATGGCGGACCGGATGAGAATCCAAGGTATCAAAAGGTCATTGCAGTAGCCATTCATCATTTTTTGACGCACAATTTGGACGCGTTTTTTGTCGCTACAAACGCCCCGGGACGGAGCGCATATAATCGAGTCGAACGCAAAATGGCCCCACTAAGTAGAGAGCTGTCTGGTTTAATTCTACCGCATGTTCATTTTGGATCACATGTGGATCCTGCCGGGAAAACTATTGACGAAGAATTGGAAAAACAAAATTTTGGATTCGCCGGGCAAGTTCTGTCTGAAATTTGGTCTGCAATGGAAATTTCTACTGGCAAATGGGAATGGAGAATTTCGAGAAATTCTCCAATGTGCTGGCCACGATGAAGACGAAATCGCTGTCGCTGACCAAGCAAGTTTTGGAAGAGAGGAAGAAGCTGGAAATGACGATTGATGGGCTCCAGCCGCTGATCAAGATCGGATTGACCAAGCTGGAAGAGAAGAGGAAAATTCAACGGACGATCAGTAGCAACCTAGCGCAAATCGAAGCCAATAAAAACTTTGAATTCGAAGTGGAAGTCACCGTACCGATAAAGGTGGACATCCCGTCCGACCAGTACGTTACGAATTGCAACAAGTGTCACGTTACCTGCCACAAGCAGTGCGTTTACAAGAACGACAATGAAAAGATGAATTGCTCGGCCATGGATTCCACTAGGCCGCACCCTTCCTGTCGCATTTGCCCAGAGAAATGCATCTGGAACATGCACACTAACCGGCCGTACAAATGGGAATACGTCAAGGAGAAGCGGATGACTTCGTTGGACGAGATTAAGAGGAAATACGAGGGTGCCCTGGAGAAAAAACTGACGTCTCAGGAACTGCTCAAAGAAATAGAACGAGATTTCGAGAAGAACGAGAAAGAGATGCTGGAGATGGTGACTGTCGTCTCGAGCTGCATCCAGCGGCTGGACGAAATCGCCTTACGTCCGAATCCGTTCACGCCACCAGAGTACATCGACATGGTCATCGACGCCGAGCTGCAAGACAAAGATGACGGCTCCCTAGAAAGGATCGAGAGCTGGAAGAAGCTCCGCAAGATGGCCGTCATTGCCAGCAAAGTTCAGAAGAAAGAGACACTGCTGCCTACAATATAGGTGCATAGGGTCTAATTAATACATGCCGCCAATATAAAATAACAACCACATTGAATAGCAAAATTGAGTTGATTGAATTGCAAATTAGCCTATAAATGATGCTGAGGACAACAATATTAATCAGTCATCAGAGTCGTTATTATATCCGATGAATGCGAAATTATTCTAGCTGCCAAAAATATATTAATTTAGATCCAGAGAATTGAATAATTTCATTATTGATTGCTGTTAGAGACGCTGATATAATGCTGCGTGTACGAAATTTATTTTTTTTTATTAGCGAGTCTTTATACTTTTATAGTCAGAATCCAAAGTATTAAATTATATTGTCCCCGTTGCTGGCCTAATGCCAAGATATATAGACACGCAAGTGACAGATAACGCAGTCTGCGCAGTGCGCACGTTCGCCCACTAAGCAATAAATATTTTAATTACATTGTATGCCCATTCTTGCCCATTTTGTCCCGTCTTGATAACTTTTCTTATCAACGGCAACGAGCTCTCGGCTTTCGTTCATTTCAGGATGCATGGACTCTTTCGGACTCTTTATCAAACGAGCCAGCAAATAGAAGCAATAATAAGGCAAACAGATCAATATCGATATTCATGAGAATAAGACTGATGTAATAGGCTACAGAAATATCGATATACAGAGATCTCTCCCTAGTACTTAAAATGCGGCTGAAATGCGATTCGTGTGCTTATCTTTTATGGGAAACTGGTTTCAATCGCAAAGTCAGACGCATTTGAAGTACTAGGGCTTGTTCAGGCATGTCGCCATCTATACTGCCTCTTACTTACAGGCATTAGGTATATAGCTGCATTAGTGTAGTGGCGATCTGAGGTACTACCAACGTGGATTGAGCAACGGCGCACGGGCGCGGTAGTCAGTCAGTCGGGCACGCATTCATGCAGCAGCAGCAACATGTCTGCTGCTCCAGCATCCGATTACCGAGCCGATTGCATCCAAATATTGGCCTTTGGTCGAAAATTAGACATCGGCACCATCTACAGCCGCGTTGAAGATGTCATCGTGACGAGTAAGTCTAGTATATGTATATATATATTTATACTATGTTCAAAATCCAACCCGATTTAAAAGGAATGAATAGAATGCCCTGGAACGGAATTGTCGCCCCTTTTTTTGCGATTTTTCTCTCCCTACTCCAAAAAGTGATCGGTGCCCAATTTGGCGGAATCCGTTTTTTTTATCGGTTGGATTTTGAACATTTGAACTTGACACCTTAATAACGTTACAAACACTGACCGTTTCTTCCATTCATCGTGATGTCGTGTACGCTGCACATAGAGATCCCATTGTGGAACCCGCACGGTGTTGATCGTTTAAAATGTGTTGATACCGAAACGGAAGAATTTGTCCAAGTTTGCTCCATGGCGACGGAAAAGGACAACGAAAAAGAAGACGAGGTGGACGAGGTGATTTTGCCGTGGATGTCCGATTTAGGGCTGGACGATCATTCAGCCACGAGTTTGATGGCCGGACTACTAAAGCCATCTTCTGGCGCAGCTTGGAACTACGTCGCCGATCGCGTCAACTGCGGGGCCGCGGAAACGGCGGAATCATTCAGTGCCATAGGTCTTCTATATCATGGAGGAGCTGAAACGGTCACAGTCTATTGCCGCAAGTCCTGCGAAAAGATCTCGATCGATCCAACAAAGAGTCAACTGAATATTGTTTTCAAGCCGGAAAAGTTGGGCAAGGCGACTCATGTCGTCGTGGCCGTAACTTACGGACAAGAAGCTTTCTGCACTTTCTCCCGCTCAATTTCTGTCAATAATATTTCAAAGGGAAACATAAAAGAAGAAGATGGACCGGGAAAAATGCTGGACTATGCCCGCTTCTTTGCCAATGGCCTTTTGAGTGGTAGAGAACAACTAGATCAAGATGAAGAAGGCGACGAGGGAAACGGCGGTCGTCAACGATTCTGCTGCCCCGTTGACTTGCAATGCGTCCTTTACAGCGACACGATTGGCGGTGGCAGACAAGGACCATGTTGGACGTCGAGACCCGTCGCTGAACAATATTTGGCTTGCAGAAAGTTGTTATCAAGCCATCAAGTAAGCAATCCCGTCCCACTGAAAGTTTGGCTCTATCCTCTGGCTAACCTGATAAAGACCCAAATCAGCCGAGTGCCGTTGGACATTTCACAGGATTTGGTGAATCGTTACCGAAACGTGTGGAGTCGACTAAGACGAATTCGCATCAATGCGGTCCTGTTGATGAACGAATTAGTCGGTTTAGCAGAGTGTCAATGGATTCCCCAATCAATTTTGAGAAGAACCAAACAATTTGACCAACTGTTGACGAAATTCGCCATGATTTTAACCAGGTTGTTGTCCGAATGGACCGTCTCCGTCCGACAAAGTGATGTCGGTCTAAAAGAAGAAACCGTGGTGGAAATGATACAATCTCTCGTGGATAATTCCCCATTGGCCCCGAAGGAACTCAGTCAATGGTTCCATCAGCAAAAACGACAAGTGGAAACTTTAAAGAAGCTCGACGTCCAACTGTCCGGAATTGCGTTCGTCTCCGAAGAAGGGAGTTTGGCAAAGGTACTCGTACACGAAAGTGGTGATAATGCCAATTGTTTTTCCTTAGTTCTCCATGTGCCCAGCCTTGCCGATCAATTGGACGACCGAATCCAAGAAATGAGCCAATTTATCGATGCTTTCGACCATATGACTCAAAAAAAGATCAAAATCGACATCAATGATAAAAATTCAGTTATTCTCAGCTCAGCAGATTCCGCTACCAAGCATCGTCAAATCTTCAATCATGTTGAAAAGTTTTCCGAATGGGTCAAGGATCACAATCGTGACACCAACAATGTGAAATATGTCGCCTTTTACGATGAAAGTATTATTCATGCCCAGGATGAGAATTCAACACCGTTTATGCGACTGTGGGATTGCAGTTCGTCCAAATTTTTGTCGACGAATTTCACAATACCCAAAGCTCCCGGAACAGTCACGGTTGACAGCAATCATCGGGGCGTCATCTCGGTGAGCTGGACAACAGAGGAAAGGGCCGATTTTTCCACTTATCTGTTCCAGTATCGTAATACTCACAAAGAGGAAGAAATTTGGTATTCGGTCCGACATCATTCCAACACAATGACGATCGTTTACTTGCAGTCGGAAGAGAGTTACGTTTTCCGGGTAGCGACATTGACGAAAGGAGGAAGAAGCCCGTTTGGCCAGGAGAGTGACGAGGTAACCATCGATCCAGTTTGTACACCGCCTGGTGGACTCGAATGCCAGTACACAACTGACACGGCTATAAAAATCTTTTGGGAAAAAAGCCAAGATCAAAACAAATCAGAAAAGAAAGTCAAAATGATTTCCTACTCGATTGAATGCTGGAAGGACGGCCAACAAGAGTCGACGATTTTCGAAAGAACAACGACGGACAAGACTTTCACTCTGGAGCCGCTCGATCCAGGCACGGACTATTGCGTGCAGATAAGAATCGTTTGTGTCGATGAATATTCAGGGTCTACATTCCGCAGTGCAGCTAGTCCGGTATTGAAAACACGGACGTTGGACGAACCCGAACGACCGGCGATATTCCTCCGAAAGGTCAGTCGAAAGTGTTTAGAAGTTCAAGGTATCCAAGTTTACAAGTTGCCTGTTAAGAAATACCTCGGCATTTCGACACAAGGAGTCGACCGTTATGTACTGGGCGAGCCCAACTATTCGATGCTGGTCAGTAATAAACCGTGCCGCCGGAAGACAATCCTTGTGTTGGGCGCCACCGGTTCAGGCAAAACGACACTAATCAACGCCATGGTTAATTTTATGCTGGGCATCGAATGGGACGACGATTTCCGTTTCAAGTTGATCGACGAACCGAGTGGAAAGTCCCAGGCGCACAGTCAGACAGAATCGATCACAACTTATGATCTCTACGAGATGAAAGGATCCCGGCTAGAATACTCCCTAACCGTCGTTGATACGCCGGGATTCGGTGACACTCGAGGCCTGGAGAGAGATACGAAAATAATGCAACAAATTGAAAAGTATTTCCAATGCGAACACGGCATCCAGCAGCTAGAGGCCGTTTGTTTCGTCGTCCAGTCGAGCCTTGCTAGACTGACGCCAACTCAAAAGTACATTTTCGATTCGATCCTCTCCATTTTCGGGAAAGACATCAAGGACAACATTCGACTGATGGTGACGTTCTCCGATGGAGCTCAGCCGTCCGTCCTGGAGGCCGTCAAAGAGGCCGGCATTCCGACACCCATGGATCTTTCCACTGGACTTCCACTTCATCACAAATTCAACAATTCCATTTTCTTCGAGAGTAGCAAAAAAAAGGATCGACAGACGAACCAAATCAACCGCAACTATTTCAAAGTGGCCGTTGAAAATTTCAATCTTTTCTTCAAGGATCTGAAGCTACTGGAGGGCAAATCATTGACGTTGACTCGCCAAGTTCTAGAAGAGCGAAAGCGACTTGAAATTCTTGTGGAAAACCTGCAGATTCGGACGCAACAAAAATTGTCTCACGTTGGCGAGTTTCACCAAATCCAAAAAATCCTGACGGAGAACAAAGAACAAATGGAGGCCAACAAGAATTTTGAATTTGAAGTCGAACTGCTCGTCCCCAAATCGACGGACATTAGCGGAACGGGCCAGTTCACCACCAATTGCGATAAATGCAAAATAACTTGTCACTTTCCTTGTCGAGAGGCCAGCGACGAGAACAAGAACAAGTGCTCCGTCATGGATTCCAACGGTAGTTGCACAGTATGTAGTTGCCGTTGGGATGTCCATTACAATCAAAAGTACAGGTACGAAATGGTGATGGAGAAAAAGAAGTGGTCGTCGGAGACTCTACGGGAAAAGTACCAGACAGCTGGGAAGGAAACGCTGACGATCGAAGCGTTGCTGAAGCGCATCGCAACGGAGATCGACGAGCACGAGTCACAACTTTTGGAGCTGATGGAGGAAACTTACCCGCACATCCGCCGACTGGGCGAGATCGCCCTACGCCCTCACTCCTCATCTACTGTTGACTATATTGACCTGTTGATCGCCGCCGAGAAACAAGAGCACCGTCCGGGCTACCAACAGAGAATTGTCACGCTGGGGAAGCTTCGTCAGATGGCAGAGATTATGGCCAATTTGGTCCGCAATCAACAGAAAATTTGTTGAAAAACGCGATTTCTTTGACGGTTATTGCCAATGCATGTTATTTGTACAACAAAATCCGTTTTACAATCTTAAGCTATATGTTATCCGATTTTCAATAGATTATCAATTTGCTTAGGTTTTACACTTGCTTTTTTTAGTGAAAAAAATAGGTTGTGTGACGGTAAAAGACTTAAAAAAGATAACCTAAAGCTTTTCACCTTTTATTTCAGAAAACGAATGAAAAAAATCGGCAAATCTTATTACAGGCAGTATCCACGGCCTTGGACGAGCTAAACATGGTTTTATTAAGAAGTATTAAATTACTTAAATAAACTGAGGAGGTGGAAAAGCGAGTGGAAAAGAAAAATCGGTTAATTTAAGAGTACTTTTTACTAAAAGAAAAGAAAATTTGAAAAAGTTGCGTTGACGACAGCTTCTTTTCTTTTCTTACTCGGAATTCTATAACTTTAAGTAGATTTTTTGGTCATAGGATGGCTCAAACTATCCCATGAGTCAAGGTCTAGTGAGTTAAAGCCGAGAACTCGCCGCGAGGCACTTTGATGATTTCCGACTTTTTATTGTTTTTAAAGTTCTTGTTGCTCTTGCACCATCTTGTCGCCGAATGAACACAAAGTCATAAACATTTTGATTCATTCTTTCGCTTAATCGTCTAATCGATTAAAATTACTGGTACCTCTATTAGACCAACAGAAATGTTGTAGAAAAGACATTGCCTACCGAGAGAACCATAGAAGAAGACTACGTCCCTCTTTGACTGCTGCTCATAATGTATCGCATCTCTTACACAAATCAAAAATTATTTCCGAACGATTTTCGTGAACTGAAAAGTGGTCGGATTTTGAATGAAGTTGACAACTATACAAATAATGAAAAAATAACGTGATATTTCTGAAAGGGAATGTTTGCCAAGCAGCAAATCTGTATTATTTATAAGAATAGTGCTTAACAATGATTACATGGATACACAGTCAGATCATAAATCACAGTGTATAAATTTCAACATCCCAGTTTTGCTGACGAACAAAGTCTTGAAGTTCCTCGACAAACTCTTCCGTTATATTTTCATAAACGTAAATTCCTATTTTTTTAAGGGGATTGTTTTCATTCATAAACAAATAGAAACATTCTTCGGTCAATTCACAGCACATAATAAACTTCAAACTTTGTAAGTTGCGAAACTGATGAAGATCGAATGCTTTACGTAAAATCCCCTCGTCAACCGTACTGCATATTTCGATATTTAACTTTACCAAAGAAGGCGATGACAAAAGCATGTTCAAGCCTTCACGTGATATATCGAATTCACATTCTGAATCACAAGAAATTTTCAGTACCTTGAGTTTTTCCAATACCATGTCTTTCTTTCTCCGTTTCGAAGGAGGTTGCTCGTCTTCCTCCAACGGGGCGGTTACATAATCTCCAGAATCTCTAAGATAAAGGAATTCCAAATTGGGGCAATACTCAACGATGGCGTGAATATTAACGCGAAGTCCGTAGATGAATTCAAGTGAGAAAAAAGTGAGCGAGTTTCCAAATGCCTTTAGCAGAGGAACTATTCCGCCATCAAAAGTTATTCCGCCATCGTACCCGTCCGTGTCCCCAAAAATGTAACAAATTTGACACAAATGACAAATTGACAAATTTGGTACAAATGTAAAATTTGTAACAGAGAGGGATGAATAACATCAATACAAAATTAAGAAACAAACTATCCCGGTGAGCACAAATGGATAAATATTTAATAACATTTGCGGCATCTACATATTTTAATATTCACGACAAAACATTTCTAGCAAGTTTCAAGTGAACTGAATTACGCACCACTTAGGTATTAATAAGCCAAAAAGGTTCTCACAGCAAATATTGGAAAGTTAAGTCGGCCAGCATCAAGAATCGAAAATTTCAAAGATCAGTGACGGACAATACATTTACTTTGGAGTCGCTCGATCCAGGCACGGACTATTGTGTGCAGATAAGAAACCTTTATCGCAGAATTTCTCCGAAAGGTCAAAAGCGCGGCAAAGCGGCCGGCTTATCGACACCCCATATGGATCTTTTCACTGGTCTTCCGCTCCACCACAAATTCAATAGTTCCATTTTCTTCGAGAGCAACAAAAAGGATCGACAAACGAACCAAGTCAACCAAACCTACTTTGAAAAATCTGCGGAAAATTTCAAATGTTTTTTTTTTTTTGAGATCTGAGCCTTAAAGCAGCCAAATCGTTGTTACTGACTCGCGAAGTCCTCGAGGAACGAAAGAAACTTGAAGCTCTTGTCGAGGGCCTTCAAATGAGAACGCAAATCAAACTAACTAATAGTGTTGGCGAGTTCCAAAAAATCAAAAAGATTCTGACGGAGAACAAAGAAAATATGGAGGCCGACAAAACTATGAATTTGAAGTCGAATTTCTCGTCCCCCAAATCGGTTGACATTAGCGGAACGGGCCAGTTCACAACTAATTGCCTGAAATGCCGAAATGCCGAACAACTTGCCACCGCCGCACCGCGCACGCGCTGCCACAAAACTCTGCATTCATCTTGAAATTACAAATTTCCCTCCCTGCATATTCGATTTAGAAACACTATGGTTAAAGGGGCCATAGATCCATACACAACTGACTTAAGAAAATCTGCGAAGACTAATTCGCATCTCTCAGTTAGAATCAAAATAATCATGCTTGTTTTTAGTGTCCGTAAACTTCAATTGTGGAGGGAAAATAAATTTTAACATTACAAGCAGGAAGGCAATCATCTGTATTAGCAGTAAAGAAAATGCGTAAATGAATTGAATGCGTACAGCCAGATCATTATATGAAACAGGGACCAATGTCAATATTCCATTTTTTCTGAAAGGCTAAATCTCTGAGCTTATTGACAAACTCTAACGTTAAAAGTTCACAATAGTGCAATCCAAGGTTTGCAAGAGAATTGTTTTCATTCATAAACAAATAGATACCTTCTTCGGTCACGTTATCACAAAAACGGACCTCTAAACTTTGTAGGTTTCGAAACTGATGAAGGTCAAAGGCTTTACGTAAAATGCGATCATCAACCGTAGCGCAAAAACTGAGCTCTAACTTTACCAAAGCAGGCGATGACAAGAGCATCTCTAAGCCTTCAGGGGAGATTTCATACTCATCTGGATCACAGTGAAGTTCCAATACCTTGAGGTTTTCCAAAATGAGATCCTTCTTCATACGTTTCGAAGTCGAGTTTCGTTTTTCATCCAATGGGGCGGTTATGTAATCTCCAGTATCTTTAAGATTCAGGAATTCTAACTTGGGGCAATACTCAACGATGGCACGAACATTAACGCGAAGTTCGTAGACTTCGACAATTGAGAGGGAAGTAAGCGAATTTCCAAATGCCTTTAGAAGAGGAACTATTCCGCCATCAAAAGTTATTGCGCACTCGTTCCACTTCGTCTCACCTAAAATGGCAAGTTCGCAGAGGCTGTTTAAATGTAGTAAGCCCAGCAGCTCTTGGTCCGTCCATCCCGGCAGCGTCGCTATATGCACTTTGGTGAGCGAAGAGGACATCAACGACGCCACAAGCCCAAGAGAACCATTTTTGTAGGGTAGACGAGGACTTCGCTCGTAGCCATCGGCGCTTAATAGTGAGACCAATTGATAGTTTGGAAAATTACACTCTTCGTGCAGTTCAGCCAAAATTTGCACGGGGAAATCAAATTCAAAAACTCTCAAAGCAGGTAAATTTTCCAGGGCCAATTGGATGCCTTTCTTTGTTACTTTAGTTTTACGGACTTTTAAAGTGTGAACGGATTTGCACTGCCCCATTGTTTGAATGTCTCTTCCTGTTTCATCGAAGATGGCAGCACACAGTCCTTTAATCCCAACATCTGTCACAGCACTGCAATCATCAGCATTTAAGATCCTGAAAGGGAATCGATTTTCAAGGTCAGAAAAGAATGTTTCTTAAGAATTCCAAGGCTGGTAAATACCTCAATTCTTTGCAGTAGGCTCCAAGAACTTGTAGGCAGCTGTCTCCTATCTTACAATTAGATATGTACAACTCTTGCAATTTTTCAAACATGGGAAGGAAAACCAGAAGGAGGGT
The DNA here is from genome assembly GCA_022539655.2 of Ceriodaphnia dubia. Classification (NCBI taxonomy): domain Eukaryota; kingdom Metazoa; phylum Arthropoda; class Branchiopoda; order Diplostraca; family Daphniidae; genus Ceriodaphnia; species Ceriodaphnia dubia. The sequence continues at coordinate 4,181,981 of JAKUCG020000139.1, read as the reverse complement.
GACAATGGGCTTCTTAAAATTTGCACGCCATCTTAAAACTTTTAAATTCTGTTTCAATTTAAAGACAATTAAGGAAGGATATTGATGACTTCAAATCCAAGGAAAACAATATCCAAAAAGAGATTTTCTTACTGGGCAGCGAATAGAAGTTAAAAGAAGAAACCCTGAAAAGCCAAGAATATCTTTCCGATCAAGGGAGCCATGAATGATATCCAATGTTTTGAGCTTTGGAGTTACCAAGAACTCAATGTGTTCTCGTTTAAGCAGTTTCTTTTCCCCAAGAGTTTCAATGATTTGCTCCAAAAATGTTGAAGCTGAAATATACATAAAAAAGATAAGAAATTTTGAAATTGAACTTCAAACTTCTATAATTACGGAGAATCCAACATAGCAATTAACTTACGCAGTGAATCAAAAGGGCCATCGACATCAAGATGGTCGAGTTTGTTTGGTCCATATTTTTCGACGTATTGGTAGCACCATTTATCAATGTTGTTAACTATATTCTCTGAACAACATTCTTGCAGAGATTTAACTCTTGGACTCAACGGACGAGGCATTTCAATATTTTTTGCTTATTCAATTTTGGAATGCAAGCAAAAAGGGCAAACAAGACCGCAGTTAAATGTTTACATTTTATCGGCAGACAGTCATAGTTGCCATATCGTGACAAAGAGCATTTCTTAATCCATTGAAAAAATATCTCGATCAAAACTATTACGACGCTCACGACACTCCACTCAATCTAGATACGCAGCTGTATTCAATATCTTACACTTAAGTATTTTTCCGGATACGAAATCTGTTGGAAGAGTGACATTTCTAACTGAATGGAACCGACTCAACTCTCTTTCAAATCTTTGACTCAGAGTTCCCAGCCCAGATCATGATCTATGATATAGTAGTTTTCGTAATCCCAATAACGTGAGCTTCAATTAAATATATACGCCATAAAAGTGAATAACATTTCTCCGTCGGTCGCGCTTTGCTCTGTTTGATTCGTTATTCATTTATCTTCTCCCACATTGGCGGGTGCACATAGTTCATTTGTGTTATGTTATGTTCTTGGTGCGTATAGACGCCGTGGGACTAGCATTCGCTCTACTCCAACTCATCACGACAACTACCTGGTCCTCTTACTACCAAAGATTCACCTTTCCGGATTAACTATTTTATATACCGTACCAAATGAGTAGGCTAAATGACCATTGCCAGCCTATAAGAGTATATACTCGAGTCTCAATTCAAAGTTCAAACCAATATTTCCCCTTTGTAATCTACCTAGGATATGCCGAAATATAACCCAAGTACAATTAGCTACGCGCTAGAAGACAAATACCTAATATTTAGCAAAATTTGATCGATGAGCACACATTTTTTGTATTTATTTTATAGTAAGCACAGTAGTGTCAACAATTCACTGGTCTGAACTTCCACAGTTTTGAATTGGAGGAGAAGAACTGGAAGCAGCTACAATGATTTGTTTTTTTCTGCTGTTACGCTTTGCTGGCTTCTTGGAGTCTTCAAAGAGCGACTTGTTGCATTAATTGCATTAAACTGGGCTTTACTACCAAGATGTGATAGGATAAATAAAATTATGGGAAAAAATTATTGTCTGGTTATTGCTCCTTACAAGAAAAACGAAGGTACCTAATGACGAACCTTGATTGTCTCCGTTTTCTTTTCAGCTGACTTTGCCATCTTAGATTTGGTAGCTATTTTTTCAATGGACAATCCAAATTTCTTTTCTTTCTTCTCTCGATCAGTTGATTTTTTGCAGATTCCGCAGCGTGATGAATGTAGCGTTTCGTTTCCCGTCTTTCTTTTCTCTTGCGCTATTTTGGCTTCATTCTCGAATTCGGCAATTAAATTGTGGCATTCCAAATTTTCCTCTGGTTCCCAGGTGTTGTCCTCGTCGCCGTAACCTTTCCACTTCAGCAAGTATTCTACTCTACCATTTATTTGCCTAGAAATTTGTCAAGATACGAACTTTAGAGTTTCATTTAACTAGAGTAAATTTATAGCCTACATACCTTTTATGTATCACTTTCTCAATCACGTAAATTTCTTCAGAACTATCTGCTGGCTGCATACTGGAGAACCCTGAAAAGATTTCTTCTATGAAAGGAAATCAAATGTTATTATGTCTGTTGACATATGCCAACCAACAAAAAGGACTTTTTCTTCTCCATTGTGTGCGATCAACAACACTGGTCTTTAACATTTTCGAAACAGTTAATGTTTACTTGAATTTGAATGACTGAAAACGTTTAACGAAATTCCTACACTACAACCCTTTCAAGTTTTAAATAAGGAGATGTGAACAAAAATATAGCGGCGATACGGGAAAAGAGACCTACAAGCTGAATCAACTTCAAGAAAATCGAAGGAATATATAGGAATATAATAATATGGAATGGAATAATATGGAATATATAGGACACGTCACACATACTTTTCGCGCACTTGGAAGATTATTGATAGCAAATGCAACATAAAATATACCTAGCTTGTATACCTTGGAATATATGTTGGAGAGGGAGACACGTTCGGTTAATGTCGAGTGGAGGTGAACTGGCGACTGAACGGACTGATCCAATTCATAAGGCATCATATCTTGCTTATTTATAAGTTTCACTGTTCAATAAAATCTCGGAGAGAAAAGAGAAAGTGAAAGCTGATCAACATAAAGGAAAACTGGGGGAAATAACCGGAAATTGCAAAAAATGCGCAACCCCCTAAAAACAACTGAAGGATGTCTAATTCCCCACTCCCGTCACAACTCAAGTTTTAAAAATACTTCAGTGGAAAAGGGAAACGAGTTCAGAGTTCTATTTCCCAGGAGGACTAGAACGAATAATGTCGCGGATGTTGCGTCAAGCCGTCGATGCCCTAACCGGGAATTTCTCGAAGGCTAGCGGGGTTTTGAGTTAATCGGTACGTCGGTGAAACTGAGATACCATCATTGTTTCCGGTGAGTCAAAAAGCTTCGATAAATCAATACATCATTTATGGTCCTATAGAGATATATTCTCTGTAGAACATACAATATTACCGTACTGAATTGTGCTAGCTAAAAGACAAGATTTCCTTTAGTAATGGGCTACCCTTGGCTTCGCGTTTCAGATTTTTAAATGGAATATGTATCGTAGGCCTACCGAGTTGGTTTGATGAATGATGCCTAATATGCGCCTGACTCCGAGCGATGAACTCGACGCACTGAATCCCTATTACTCACCAGCCGCGTACCATCAGCAGCCATCAGTTATTCCGCGGACAAAGAACCTTATGGTCGTCAACGGTCACCACGATACACCACAGTTCCGTTCTGCTGGACTGAATAAACAGCTGGAACGTAATGCAGTCTATTCTAGTGACCGGACGGCCAGTATAGAGCCGTTCGAATTTAGGAGAGCCTCAAGGGCACCAGCTGATTGTGCAAAAATGTCAGTTGTTTTACAACACCAAATCGACGAAGAATACGAGCCGTTTATTAGGATACTGCATAGCGTACTATCCATAAATACATAGAACTTCGCTTTTTACTTCTAAATTTAAAACATTTCTGTTGAAGGTGTATCGCATTGATCACAAAATTAGAAATGTGCATGACCATATTTTTTTGCGAACTGAAAGGGGTCTAGATTCGAATGAAGATTGAAACCTATTCTAAAGAAAGAGGAAAATCAAATAAAAATAACGTGATATTTCTGAAAGGGAATATCTGCCAAGGAGCAAATCTGTATTATTTATATATAAAAACAATGCTTTACAATGATTGCATGGATACAGTCAGATCATAGATCACAGCAGTGTATCGATTTCAACATCCCAGTTTTGCTGACGAACAAAGTCTTGAAGTTCCTCTACAAACTCTCCCGTTATATTTTCATAAACGTAAATTCCTATTTTTTTAATTGATTTTATTTGATTGTTTCCATTCATAAACAAATAGAAACATTCTTTGGTCAATTCACAGCACATAAGAAACTTCAAACTTTGTAAGTTGCGAAACTGATGAAGATCGAATGCTTTACGTAAAATCCCCTCGTCAACCGTACTGCATATTTCGATATTTAACTTAACCAAAGAAGGCGATGACAAAAGCATATTCAAGCCTTCTGGTGAGATGTCAAATTCACGCTCCGAATCACAGCTGATTTTCAGTACCTTGAGCTTTTCCAATATCAAAACTTTCTTTCTCCGTTTCGAAGGAGGTTGCTCGTCTTCATCCAACGGGGCGGTTACATAATCTCCAGAATCTTCAAGGTTCAGGAATTCCAATTTGGGGCAATACACTCTCGTTCACCGGAGGGTCAACTAAGTGCTACTTAGTAAGTAGCAAAATGGAAGTTACTACTTATAAGTTGAGGGGTCTACGAGCTTCGTAGACCATATACTTAATACACCTAAGTTGACCCTCTACTTGCATAAGTTGATGGTCTACCTGAAAATTTTACATGGGGCAGGTGGATTTACTTAGACATTTACTTAGGCTCTTAGTACTTTCTAAGTTGACGTATATTTAAAAATTTCCCGAAATTCCTCCTGGTTCTTCAGTTTTCCAAGACATCCTTATAATTTATTTTACTTTGTTGCCCTCGCGGTAATATTCAGAGATATTTTAGTTCTCTCTGTCAAAAAAAGATCCGTTCTACACACATCTGTTAAGACGTGCGTACGTGACTAAGACAAATTTTGATACCCTATATAAATATGCCGGCGACATGAACCTCGATGATAATCAGTTTTACATTATTTTGCTGAAATTTTACTATTTTACTTAGATAGGACTGCCATTTTATAGATTTAATATAGTATCTGAAAGTAAAGTAAGTGTTCTTCATGTAAAAAATCATACAGTGCTTTGATTAAATATGTATTGCCCAAATAATGCCAATTTCCAACTAAATTGATCCAAATTTCTAGTGTTAAGTAAACCTACCCTTAACTTATTAGTAGATCTTCCTCTTTCGAAGGAGCCGACAGCCTTCCACTTGCCCTATTCTACTTATTCGATAAAGGTTAAACTTATAAGAGGATCACCTCTACGTATTTCTTAGTAGTATCCACCCTACACTTAATGCTACTTAGTTTTTGCTACTTAAGCTAAGTAGACCAAAGTTGACCCACCGGTGAGCGAGAGTGTATTCAACGATGGCGCGAATATTAACGCGAAGTCCGTAGACTTTATCGAGTGAGAAAAAAGTAAGCGAATTTCCAAACGCCTTCAGAAGAGGAACTATTCCGCCATCAAAAGTTATTGCGCAACCGCTAAAGTTCGTCTCGCCTGAAATGGCGAGTTCGCAGAGGCTGTTAAGATGTAATAAACCCAGCAGCTCTTGGTCCGTCCATCCCGGAATCGTCACAATATGCACTTTATTGAGCGAAGAGCAGAGCGACGCCACACGCCCAAGGGAGCCATTTTTGTAGGGTCGACAAGGACTCTGCTGGTAGTCATCAGCGCTCAATAGTGAGACCAATTGATAGTTTGGAAAATTACACTCTTCGTGCAGTTCAGCCAAAATTTGCACAGGGGAATCAAATTCAAAAATCCTCAAGGCAGGTAAGTTTTCCAAGGCCAATCGGATGCCTTTCTTTGTAACTTTAGTTTTTTTAATATTTAGGGTGTGAATGGATTTACATTGTCCCAGTGTTTGAATTTCCATTCCCGTTTCATCAAAGATGGCGACGCACAGTCCTTTTATCCCAACATCAGTCACTTCACTGCAGTCTTCAGCATTTAAAATCCTAATTGAGGGAATCGATTTTCAAGGTCAGAAAGAACGTTTCTCAATTATTCTCTGCTAGTTAAATACCTAAGCTCTTTGCAGTATACCCCAAGAACTTGTAGGCAGCTGTCTCCTGTCTCAGTATTAGATATGTGTAGTTCCTGCAACTTCTGGAACATGGGGAGAAACATCTGAAAGGTGCTGGGCTTCTTGGAATACCCAGGCCATGATTGCCATCTCAAAATTGTAAGTTGCTTTTGAAAATGAAAGATAAAATAGGGGAAAATTTACTTAAAATCAAAGAAAAGAACCAATACAAGCTTTTTTCTTACGGAACAGCGAATGGAAGTTAAATGAAGATATTGTGAAATTCCAGCAGTGTCTTTGTTATCAAAGCAGCAACTCTAAGTTGTGGTGTTACCAAAAACTGGAGGTGTTCTCTTGTAAGCAGGTTCTTTCTCCAGAGAATTTCAAAGATTCGCTCCAAAAATGTTGAAGCTGAAACATACATTAAAAAGGTATAGAAGAAATTTTGAAATTATAGTTCAAACTTCTCTAGTTACGGAGAATCCAACATAGCAATTAACTTACGCAGTGAATCAAAAGGGCCATCGACATCAAGGTGGTCGAGTTTGTTGGCTCCATATTTTTCGACGTATTGATTGCACCATTTATCAATGTTGTTAACTACATTATCTATACAGACTTCTTGCAGCGATTTAACTCTTGTATTCATTCGACGAGGCATTGCACTTTTTTCTTGCTTAGCTCCAAATCAATTTTCAGTTTTGAGTTTGTTCAGTTTTTGACATCCGAAAAATAGTAATTCATAAATTTAAGCAGACAGCCAGAGTTGCCATTACGATAACAACGATCATGCCTCGCATAAAAAATAAAATCCTGATCACGAAACACGAAGCTCATGACAAATAGTCCTGCATCCGATTACGTGCTCGTTTTTTTTTCTAGATATTAAAAGCTGTTGGATGAGTGACATTCCTAACCGAACGAAGCCAACACATACGGCCTACTTCCGCCTACCCTTCGATTCTCAGTTACGATTCCAACCGATGAGGCTCCGCTGTCGTATATAGATAGCGTATATAGTGTGCATAATATCGTACAATATCGTTTATAGTGTGGAATAAATAGCGTACGTATGAGAGCTCCAAAGAATTGCCAACTAAAGGGTTATTACGTTTCTACGTCGGTAGCGCTTGATTCGTTATTCATTTCTCTTCCCCCAAATTTGGCGGATGCACACTGTATAGGATGAATCGACTAATAATTCAAACGGGTGGGCAGCAACCGTTGTTCCCAAACAAACTGGAATTACAATGGGAAATAAAACTATTTATTGGCAGCGGCGAGATTCGAACTCGCGCCTCCGAAGAGACTGGTGCCTTAAACCAGCGCCTTAGACCGCTCGGCCACGCTACCATGATTACTCGGGACAAATGCGTGTGAAAATAAACAGCCAATCAAATAAAATGATTAGGTAAATTTCAAGATGACATGTAAGAACTATCTGTTCAAGAACTGTCTGCTGGCTGCATGCTGGAGAATCTTGGAAAGATTTCTTCTATCAAAGGAAATAAAATGTTATTTATGTATTATATTACATGTCTGTTGGGGATTAAATTGCTGTATGCCAAACTTTTTAACTTCTCCATTGAACGCGATCAATGACACCATTTTCTTTAACATTTTCGAAATCGTGAATGTTCATGGAAGTTTGAATGACCGAGAAACGGTTCACCGAATTCCCGCGCTACAACATTTTCAAGTATGAAATAAACAGATGTGAACAAAAGTATAGCGGCGATACGGAAAAGGAGCTGAACCGAATTTAAGAAAAATGCGATAGCGATACATTATAGACCTATAAATAGTTACGAATGAAATTTGGGAGGTTGCCAACTTCGACTATAAACAAAAATAGTATGGCTGAGGGGCGGTTCGAACACGCATTCCGACACGTCTGTCAAGATTCATTATTTAAGCCAGCGCATCGAAAACAATATTTAACAAATAAGTTTGGCTGATAACATTCTTGGTGTATATTTCTTTGTAGAACAAGTCTTACAGAACTGCGCTTGAAATCGCTTTGTTTTATACGGCACAATTTTTCAAAACAAAAGAACAAAATAGAACAAAAAAAAAAAAGACAGAAAAAAATGTAAAAAAGGAAACGAGAGGCAAATTTTGAACTTGGAAGACTCATGACGGACAAGGGCCACCTCAAGGGGAGCTATTCCATTGAGAAAGCATGGTACTGTTACTAGCTCCGAACAAGGCACCAGTGTTAGCAGGACCAGCTCCAAAGGCCGCCAGACCGTCTTCATCGTCGTCGACCGTCGGGCTGGCCAAGTCGTCTATCCTGTCCGGCGACAACAATGACTCTTTGTTCTTAATTTTCGTAGTGATGACGGCCATATGGCGAAGACTTTTTAAGCTCGCAATCCTTTCCTGGAACCCAAGTCTTTTTTCCTGTTGCTCCGCGTCGATGATGAGATCAATATACTGCGGAGTGGAGAACGGATTGGGACGCAAGGCAATCTCGTCCAGCCGCTTGATGCAACGGGAAACAGTGTCGACACGTTCCAGCACGGCTTGCTCGTTCTTCTTCAGGTCGTCTTTTAGCACCTTGATCAGCTCTTCCGCCGACAGCTTCCTTTTCAACTCATTTTCATATTTTGACTTAATGGCGTCGGACGATGTTGCCTGCTTCTCTTTAACGTATTCCCAACTGTAGGGTTGATTAGCGTGCATATTCCAAATGCACTTCTCCGGGCAGATACGACACGAACGAGTAGCTTTAGGCTGGGAACTATCCATGGCCCAGCAATCCATTTTGCCATCGTCGTTGGGGATGCCGCAAGGGTTGTGACAAGTAACGTAGCACTTGTTGCAATTGGTAAGGTACTGTCCGGCAGGAATTTCCACCTTTTTCGGCCTGGTCACCTCAACCTCAAACTCGACGTTTTCATTGGCGTCGATTTGGGCTTTGCTGTTGTTGATCATTTGATTGATCTTGCGCATTTCCTCCATCTTGGCCAGACCCGTCTTGATGAGTGGCTGAAGTCCGTCCACCGTCGCTTCCAGCTGCTTCCTTTCTTCCAGCACTTGCTTCGTCAGGGAAAGGGATTTGGTTTGCATTGTGGCCAGTCCGTTGAAGAAACGATGGAAGTTGTCCATCCCCATCCGCCAGAAAAAGCGATTGAACCGGTCGACAGTGTTGGTCGGGCCGGATTCGCGGCTGGAACAGAAAAAGCCGGAATTGTTGAACTTGTGGTGAAGCGGATTTCCGGTCTCGGCATCGAGGGGGCAAGGCAGTCCAGCTTCTCCAATGGCGCTCAAAACGGGCGGAATTTGGCTGTCGGCGAATGTCAGCAAAAAATTGATGTTCTCTTTGACGTCTTTACCGAAAATAGAGAGAACAGAGTCAAAAATATAAATCTGCGTTGGAGTCAAACGCGGAAGAGAAGCCTGGGCCACGAAACCGACAACATCCAGCTCCTGGATCCCTTCTTTATCTGCAAAAAACTTGCGCACCATCTCCGTTATTTCCTGGTCTCGGTCCAGCCCTTTCGTGTCTCCATAGCCGGGCGTGTCGACAATCGTCAGGGAATAAGGGATGCGGAATCCTTCCGTGTGATGGATGTCGTAGGCTGTTATCTTGCTCGTTTGGGAATCGACTTGAGACCGACCGACTTGTTGCTCCTGGATCAACTGGAACCGGAACGTATCTTCCCACTGGACATTGAAAATGTAATTAATCATTCCATTGATGAGCGTCGTCTTGCCCGAGCCGGTCGCTCCCATCACAAGGATCGTCCGGTGCTGCATCCGTCCGTTTTGTTTGCTGTCGGCTTTTCCAAAGGCGAAACGTTCGGCTGTTGCTCCAGAAGATTTGACGAGTGGAACTCCGTAGAAATCCATTCCGTTGCGATTGCCGATCTTCTTGCACTTCTTTTGAATCATTTCTGCAAAACGGACCTCTTGACGCTCAGTAGTAAATTCGATGTTTTCACTGGGAGGACTCTCCCGGCCGTCTTCTGTTTTGACGAGAATATGGAACGAATAAGAGGTTCCGGGCTGTAGATCCTCCAGACGACAACTGTTCTGACTAGAATCGACATCGATTTCATGAAATGCCGATCCTTTTCCGCTTGACCAGTAACGGATGCCGTAGCAAAAAGCACGATTTGCGGCGCAACTCGGTTTCCACATCAGCTCTGCCGTCGAATGGGTGACGAAATCGAACTCGAGCTTAGTTGGCGGCTGCAAAACAGTCTTCTGCATAGGCTTCGGAACAGATTGGGTCGAGGAAGTTGGGCCAGCTTCCGTATTTTGAAATGGAGTGCCGCGCTAAAAAAATTAAAAGATTTCTATTAATTTTCCAAACATTTTCCATATCAATTTTTTTTAAATGTCATGTAATCGGTGCGGTGGAGAACAGCCTGACTACAAATTACGAACACGTAACAATAATAGTAAAACCTAAAACAAATTGATACTCTTATACAGAAGCCCGGGGATTACCGAAATAATTTAAGGCAAACCCCAGTGACGAGAAGGGAAACATTTTCAACTTTGCCAAGCAGTTCTCCATACTTTTCCGTATTTTTGGAAAAGTTCCACGACAAATCAAATGATTCCCATACTCAGTTCAATACTAATTATAAGACTTTAAATGGTTCCTTACTTCTCGAGAATCCTGAATGCTGAGTCGGTGAGGCCTCCGTAAACTGTCGGGGGTTTCCGTCTTTTGGGACGAGATGTCCAGCTCTTCAACAGCATCGATTAACTGAGTAACGTCCAGGTCGGACTCCGTGTCGACTATTTCGCTGAACGCGCTGCGACCAATGCAAGTCTCGGCGGCCACTCGGATTTCGATGACGGACACCTGTCTCAAGTTGATGGTCAACTGGGTTTCGCCCTGCTTGGACGTCTTCTGCTGCTTCCAGGATGCCTCAGGATCGTCTTTTGGCCGATACTCAACCAAAAAGGTGCAAGGGTAGCCCAGGACCTCGTAGTCCCACTTCAGCCGGATCGAAGTCGCATTGGGTCGTTTGGAGTCGAGTTGAATCCGCAATCCAGTTGGCGGAGTAGGCAACTGGCTGAGATTATCTTTCAACACGTTGTCAGCTTGGTAGACGGAATAGCGACAGCCAAACCTCTGGCCACTCTCTTCAGGCGTAATGAAAAATTGGACTTGATTTTCCAAATGTTTGTTTTTTTCGACGTGATCGGCCATCTCGCGGATCTTGTCCAGCACCTGTTTCTTCTTTCTCGCGACCATATGCCACGGTAGTCCGTCTTCGTCTTCGACTCCATCTTCATCAGAGTCATCGTCGTCTTCTTCACCAGCCACCAATCGCGTATAATTTTCAACGTAATCTTTCATGGCGCAAAAGATCTCATTGGTCCTTTCGTCCAGCGGGGGGACGTTTAGTACCAGGGCGTATTTTTTCTCAAAAGAATCAGCCAATTCCTTCTCCAGCTGAGTTTTTCCGGCTAAGAAGGTTATACCGTTGACGCTGTCCATCTTTGCCGCCATCTCCAATTCAGCCCGTTTAAAACGGAGCCATCGATTGAGACGAGAGATTTTGAACAAAGGATGAGTCTCGGCGATGCTGGCTGCCTTTTCAATTTCTCCGTCGTCTTCGTCTTCATTCTCTCTAGCTTTGACGATACTTTTCTTCCAGCTTCTTTTGAGTAAATCTTGAAACTTGCATACGACTTCGATGAATTTGCGCAGGGCTGGGCGATTGGCTTTCTTCGAGGAGAGACGAAGTGCCTCCGATACACTCGTAACCTGCTCCAGTTCCGTCGAAATGCTTAAGCAACGGGCAACCAATTCGCCATCGACGTCGCGGTACTGCAACATCTTCTCTAATCTGCCGGTTGCATTGACGACGACTCTTAGAGGACAGAGCACCACAAATCCTGGGACAGCTTTGACGGTACTGGGTGTCTTCATTTGATCTATAAGCTTTAGGCAGTACTTGTAAGCGTCGAATAAATTGCATTCGCGAACAGGTTGCGTTTGGAGATCGGCGTACACGCGGCATTTCAATTGATTAACCAGTTTCTTTTCTTCTTTATCGAATTGTTCCTTAAACTCGGTCCCATCTTGTTGTTCTTCCAACGCGTTCTCCATCTTGGAAGATACCTTGACCAAGAATTCCACGGCCTCTTCTCGAGCATCTTCATCCTCATCTTTGACATCTTGAGCCAAGACGCAATAGGCTTCGGCTCCGTAACCGATTCCAACGACGACGTGAGTGGCGTCAGGTAGTTGCCCATCAGTTGAAATGTTTGGCACGTTGTGGTTGAGAAGAGTGGGCAAATCCAAATGTTCTGTCTTGACCGCTGTTTGGCAAATGAGAGTTCGAGTGACTTGCCAGTTGGGACTTGATCGATCGTTGATGTAGTGACTGGCGCCTTTCAACTTGTCCAAGAGACCAGCCAAAATGCTTGCCTGGAGGTGTTCATCGAGACCCATGTGCTCCCATCTGTTACTGGTGTCGGAATCTGGGCACAACAGCTTCAACTTGAAGCCAGTTTCAGTACGGGTGGCTGAAGGCAAATCCTTGGAATCAGTGTTATCCCACCAAAGTCGGCATTCTGAAACATAGTAAAATTTGAGAGATGAATTTTAAAATATAAACAGCACATCAACATTACAACAATCTTACTCAAGATAAAGAATCTAATTGGTGAACGAGGACATGTTCACAGCAACCACCATTACCACATAATTACAAATAATATTTTAAAATACCCTCTAATGGAAATTTGTGATAATTACTGTAAATTCTAATCATTACATACTATAAATAATCAGAAATTCATAGCTTTGAAACCTTCATGAAGTGAACCTAGCAATTAACCTAGATTTTTACTTTAAGTGACAGCGTAAAAACTTTAGGTACACAGGTTAAGGAAATTACCTGTCAGAATATGATCGGTGCGGTAGTTGTACAAGTCACCGAGTTTAAATTGACGACCGAGGGCGGCCATTTTAATGACATGTTTATCCATGTTAGCCTGGTCCATCTTCTGGATCTACTTTTTCAAACAAAAAAAAAATGTCATAACATGCTTTTTAAGCGATATACTATCAATTTTTGACAGGTACTCACAGTCAGTCCACAGACTCTCAGTTCGTTCACCACAGTTATGAATTCTTAATTATCTAAATCTCAGTGTCTGTTTCTAAACCAGCTATTCCGTTTGCATTCACTATGATTCAGCAAATTAGCCGACACGTTTCCAGTTTACCACGGCATACTATACATAGCAAGGCCAAGTAACCATCTAAATTGGCACCTCAGCGCCACCTATCCTATTGCGCCCTACGGACGAGTGGCGCTGATAGGATTCCGAATCGGGGGAAAAGTGCTAGCGCTTGGGATTCAGATTCAAGGCCCTAAAATACATATCTACAGTAGGCCATAGTTTTATATGCCTCATTTTGTGGTGAATTTGAATGATCGATTAATGAGCCGTTTTGACGGTTCACAGTTTCCCGCTCCCAATACAAAAATCGACAGTCGTCGTAGAAAGCAATATGGATATGCATAGTTGAATCTAGGTCGCAGTGTCAAAGCCCCTCATCTGATCTCAATGCCGGCTAGTATATAGATATAGAAATATCAATCGCTGGTTTATTGGAATTGGCCTAAACGATCCGTGCGTACGCTCATGGAATACAATAGTCTAGCCAGCTGTGTGTCTATAACTTCAATCCCACTAAACACGATCGAGTTCTTGGTAGTAAAAGTTTCCTGGTTTTCGGCCAATATTGGTCTGGCCGGGTGCGTGGCGCGTACCTGTAATCCTGCGTCTGGGAGGCTTGATTGAGTGGATGACTTGAGATCAGGATCACTACTTGGAGGTTCTACATGTTGAACAGGTGTCCGCACTAAGCTCGGCATCAACATGGATCGGTTGGAGTAGTCCGACTGATGCAGGTTGTCTAATGAGGAGCGAAACGGGTCAGGAGGGAAACCTAGCAGCCAAAAGTTCCCGTGTCGGACAGTAGTGGGATCGCGCCAGTGAGTGGGCATCACCAAGTAGCCGGAACAAAACAGTCAGACCTCAATCTATTTTGTTTTCTGATAAAAATCAATACGGTACACTATACGATATCAAACAGAAACAGACTGTCAAACAACGTTACATAGGCTACTTATTTTTATTAGTATGCAACATATAGGCTAAATTATGTGCATTCTTTTGCCGCCTTATCTCGATTAACATCTAACGCAAAAGTGTTCAATGAAATATCGTTCTCCAGGGGCGCAGTTGGTTAGCGCATGGTACTTATAAGACAGTATTCATAGCTGATTAAAAGCAAATAGTATCAAAGTCGTAGTAATGCCGAGGTCGCGAGTTCGAGCCTCGCCTGGAGAATTTGTTTTGAAAAGCCTATCGTTTTTTTATTAATTTTGGGGGGGATTTTCCTCAGGATGGAAGATAAGACTTATCCTCCACCCTGCTTCAAAATTGCTAACAAACATAAGCGAATAAAAAACAAGAACCATGAATGTTAATGCTGAAAACATGCTGCTTGCACTTGCCAATGTAGGATTGGAGTTTTAGTAGCTAGAATTAAGTCAGCGCAGTGCAGAATTCCCGACAGCACACCGCTGCGCTTATTCAATATGTGTAAGTGAGCTCTATCCAAGCAAGTTTTCTAGCGATATTTATTCATATAATAAACTCCTGACAACTTTGTGGCCTAATGGATAAGGCCTCGGCCTCCTCACCTAGGGATTGCGGGTTCGAGTCCAAATGCTTAAATTATTTTTTATCATCATTAGTTGTTTTACAAATAGTTGACATTGGTTCACTTACACAAATAACTAAAAAAGGGTTAAGGTTCACATCTAAATGATCTGCTCTATTGTTAAGCAGTTGTCCGTTTAAATAAATGTGCGAAGAGGGTATTAAATGGGTTATAAAGCGCGCATGACACGTAACGCAGATGCTGGTATTCGTGGTGGGATATATTAATCAATACATTGTATTTACAGTTTAACCAGGGGGCGGCGCGAACGCAGTCCCCCACTACCAAAAATTGTACTCCCGAGTTAACCACATTTGGGTTAATCGCAAGGGTCAGCCCAGCCGTAGTGCAATGGTAAGGCCTCGCCCTGGAGGAACCTCCTTCTTGATCAAGGTTGCCTCTGAGCCAGGTAAGTATGCTTTTGGCTGATTTTCTCGCCCTATTTGACCATTCTATATCGTAATAGGAGAGATGTATTGAACTCTGATATAAACGAATACATTTTAAACATTTCAAAATCGAATTAATTTGTGAATTGAAGGAATATCTACCACAATAAAATTTTCAGCAAAGCTCTCAAATTCAAAATACAAATATTTAGTGATTTTGAAACTTTTTCACTCATTTTGAACTTTCTTCTATGTTGGCTGTGTAAAGAAATAGCCAAAACCCAAAAGGGTCGCACTGATACCGGCGAGTGTGCGAGGGAAGGGGCTTTCTATCATACTCATTCTTATCCTTTGTATGCTATTAGCGCACTTTATTGTAGAAATCATAGCAAACATTCAGTTAGCCACAAACAAAATGTTTTCTATATTTTTGTTCAGGTGTAGGACAACAAACGCGATCTATTTTTAACCGGATATTTTTAACTTATGCTTGCATTTCATATTCCAATATATTCATACCCTAACTATTTGTCATTCGAAATGGATTCAGGTCAGGACACTATTCAAAATCCTAATCGCGGTAAAAGAAGAAATGAAGCGGAGTAACACTTGACAACTAAAAAATCCCCTTAGAACTTTGTACCGCATTATTATGAGGAACAAGTTGAAAATCACTTATATATAGTCGAAGCGCGGAGAGAAATTAAATGTAATGATGTATTGAAACTGGACCTAATCCCATATTTACTTCCGAGTGAGAAACGCAAAAAATTAAGTTAAGATGACGTAAGATATAGAGATTCGCGTAGAGATTGGACCGATAGAGAGCAGCTGGAAAGCGCTGAAAAACGGAATGCCTCAAGCTTTTTCCGCAAATTAACATTTCATCTCATCTTTCCTCACCCATATATACGATGTGCCCAGCAGAAAGATATAGTCAATCAACATCTGCGGGCAGCGCGTTCTTGCTTGGGACAGTGGAACTAAATCTGCAGAACCACATGACTTCTTATATTTTGCATTAAAAACTAGTCGATTTAATTTCAAGTTCAAATACTTTTTTGAATTTTAGGTTAGAGCTTATTTAATAGTAAAATCCATTTAACGAGTTAATTAAGAATCTACTTATAATCTTCCTCTAAAGGTAAATACAAGTTATCTTTATCTTACATATGATCTTACAGTGCTCATTAGTATTAGTACTGACCAATTGAAGCGAAATAGAATTTCCTCAGTGAAGTCGGATACTCCTAAATACAACCCACAATCATAATTGTATTCATGTAGTTTAATCAGAGAACGGTGATGCGAACGCAGTCTACCAAAAATTTTACTCCCGAGTTAACCACGGAAGTTAAACCCGGAAAACCTTTACAGGAGAAAAAACAGAATACCCAAATAGTCGCTTTTTACACTTTTGACAAATTGTATTATATGAAGTGCCGACTTTCAAAATATTATTTTTTTCAACATTATAACCGCGATGCAATTTTTAATCTTTTATATAATAATGCGATTCTTCTCAAAGAGAGCAGTATACGTTGATTGGCTCAGAGAATCATAGGCGTTGGTGACTTTGGTGGCTACGTTATTTGTGGTAAAATTTCTCTGCCTTTCCGATTGTTGACACTGTCTTACAAGATCGACACGAGAAATACACTCGGACAGCACCCTTTTTTAGGGTGCTGTGACGCTTGACCCATATTATGTTTATGACGGTACTATTATTTTTAAAAGCGTGCTATTAATACTGTGTTGTGTTGTGTGCGCACTATTGTATAGTGGCGATAGATGCACAACATTATAAGCTACATGCGAGGCAGCAAGTACCCATTTCAATATAACCTTCTCCCATGGGAGAGGGTTACTATAGAGATGTAACGATGCATCGTGACAGCTCTGTGCTAAATATACGGATAGTTATCCCCTGATCTGGCTACAAACGTCACTATAACTAGTGTAAATTGTGCTAGCCTTTTGGGTTAGCTGACTTCGCTAGAACATTGCAGCAACATTTGAGAAATGTCTCCGTTATAAATACAAAAAGCGATAAAATTATTCCAATGCTCAAAACAATAAATGATCCACTCAGGCCGCCTATTGTCAACTTTGATTGCTTAGAATTGCGCCGGGTTTTCAGACAGGGCGTTGGATCAGCAGCCATTGATTGGGTCTCCCAAAATTCGAAAAGCCCCGCTTCACGCATTTTCAGCAAACTGGTGATATAAATTTTATGGAATACAAATAATACATTCAGAATAATATATATTAAATATACTAACAAATGAAACACACCTTTTTCTGAAATCCTCCATATAAGGGTTATCTTTTGCCATGCCGATACCAACATAAATATCCCAAAACATTTTTTTGGCCATTGTAAAACTGCATTTCCCATTATTTTTTAAGTCGCTACCGATGATGTTCAGAATACTCTGGAAAGCCTGTGAATAAAAAAACCATTCTATAAATTTAAAAACGTACGTACAAGATTACCAGATATAGATGCGTGCCTACCATAACATAAACACTAGATCCTTGACGAACCCTTTCAATACATTCCTTCGTTTCATTACATGGCAATTTCGGATTATTCCGGAGTAAATCGCCCAAATATTTACCTATACCTTCTTGAGCATTCTGTCAAAAAAGTATTCAATATACACTTTCTTTTTATGAATTTTAAAATATGTTTAAGAGTGAGTTTAAGAAAGGATGAGCTTTTTTCTTACTAAAAACAGAAATTCGGGAGACCATCCCCTATCTACTGCGAGTTTAATATTTTGCTTGATTGGCAGGTCATAAACAGAATCGATAAGTGGTTTGAGATTGGGTGCGGTGACGAATGAAATAAGCACGCTGCTATAAGCAGTAACGATGATGAAAGAAGCCACACACCACGCACCCGCCAAAAATCGAACGACCAGTTTCTGTTTCCCAGGAAGGCTGCCGACGTCAATCATATCGCCTCAAAAGTAAATAATAAGCATTTTATGAATTTTTAGATGATGGAAACGAACAATATTCCTAAAAACCGACTTTTCTTTGCTACATATAATAGGCACTTGAAAATTACCTTGGGACAGCAAAACAGCTAGGACGTACCGGGACGCACTGCTTACGGTTACGAATGATTTCTCACCACCGCAAGTTGAAGTAGAACTGCTCGTCATTATTCTCATACTCAACCACAAACCCAATATCGTCACGAAAATCGATACGGCTAAGTAAATCCATACCTGTTTTTTGTATTTTTTATATTGTATAAAACATGAGTAACGTGCTTGCATACCCTTCCCCTTATTTTTCTGGTTTTAACATAGGCTCGTATGGAGACGTTTTATCGCTCTAAAGTGGCGAATTTTGAAGTTAGGACAACAAAATTAAAGATTCTTTTGTAAAGACTTATCCGAGGGGTTGGCAACTCAAATTGGGAAAAAGGAGGCAAAAGGGAAAAGACACAAAACCAAAAAAAGCCACCACAAAAAGCAAAAAAGCAAAATGAGACAAAACATGCGTACAAGGAGTTTGAGTGGGTAGGGGGGTGTTACAATGCAAAATTTGTTTTCGGCGCGTGTTATGCGACATTGCCGACAAATTACATACGCTACGTGTATGTGGTCCGAATCCTAAATTTGATTTGTTTGCCACAATCGACTGTAACACAACTTAAAAATATTTTTATTGCTTGAGTTGTCTTGAGTCTTCCCAGTATTTAAAATTCGCAAAGCTTGTTCCTTGGAAAATAAATAAGCTAAAAAAGCGACGGAAAAAGAAAAAGAATAAAAAAAGTAAGGCTAGATGGAAAAAAGAAACAACATTGGTAATGAGAAACGGAGTGTAGGGAAAGGGGAAAAAAACTGATCCATCAACCGACGTTTGGCCATAAGAGCTCATGTTAAAACCGACAAAATAAGACCTGATTAGTGCCTGGTTAGTGTCAACAGACATCGTCATCTTTTATCATTTTAGAGAGTGGTGGAAGACATCATTTGAGTCCTTACATGTCAAAACTTACTGATTTAGTAAAAGGCTGGGTGACTGCTAGCAAATTAGTTGAAGGTTGTGGCACAGGTATCAATAAGGCAAAGTGGCCGATATCGGAAATGTAAGGAAAACCAAACTGCTTGATTCTTTCAATTGACACTATTACAGGTCCCAAAACGTAATCAGCTTTCTGTACATTCCAATACGGAAATTCATTCCATTTTCAAATTTTTAGAAACTTATTGAAATTGTTCTATCAATTACTACAATTATTCCATTTTACTTACTCTTTCTTCAATATAACTCCTTATTCCTTTAGAAGTGGCAGTATTCTCGACTCCTCGCGCATAGTCATCCAGGTACGAATAGCTGTTAACAAATGTTCTAAAATTATTTATATTGCAGAGTATAAACATATAAGAAAGTGCATTACAGTAAACGACTAGCACGAAATTTTAATATGGTTGCTGTATAGATAGGTTACGCTATCACCAAAAAGTTGAATAGCTGGGGAGGTTTCAATGAGGAAACAACCGAGGAAACAACATCGGAATGTAAAAGTAGAAAAGGAATGCTGCTTTAAATGTGATTCCCAATTATATTGAAAATAGACCCTACATAAGATGTTTAAGATGTCTCGCTATAAGCTGCCGTGTCTATATGACATAAAATTATAAAAATACTAATTTCTACGAAATTCGCGAGGAAATTTTCCCATTATTTTACATGCCAAATGGAATAATTGGGGGTCTGTACCTGATTGGCCAATAGCGTCAGGCGCTGTGAGTTAGCGTTCTGAGATTCTGAGTTCAAACCCCGATACAGTGAACTCAGAGTCATTCTCTCTACGAAAATGTCCAGTTTTTTATTAGACTTATATACCCGCACGTATTTACGGACATATTTTCCGTTAAAATTGGTATGCATGTAACAAGACAATTTTGTCCATTTAATGAGGAACAAGATCCCTTCTGTGATGCCCTTGGATATTTTTTTTTACAATGAAATGATAATAAACAGTAAATATGGTATTGGCGCAACCCAATAACAATGGCACAACAATAGCAAGACCCTATCCAGGTGCTCTTTCGGGTTTTTGTTTAATATATAAAAGAAGTATAAGGACCACTAAGTTTTTTTCAGTGAAATGAAGATCTATCCTCCATTCATGATGAATGCGGGTTAAAGTATTCTCAAATACAGGGTGCACCCTTTATTACACATCATATACACCAGAGAGCTACTTCACCTATATCTATCCGAGAAGGGAAAGCTAGGTCTAGTATCGGTATCTGTAGCCGATTGGTCTAGAACGTCAGACGCTATGAAATTCTGGGTTCAACCCCAGCAACAGTAAGCTTCTTCGTTATAAACTTTCCGTCAATAACTAAAAGCTTGCGACATATCATGAAGGCAGCACCGAGGGGGTCGTAACTCTTTTTTAGGGTGTACGAGATTCTCGTGATTCTGCCCTCATTTTGTGGGTGATTCTTGCCCAAGTGTACGAGATTCTTATGATTCTGCATTCAATTTGCAGTCAGTTGCGGCCCCCCGGGCAGTACAAAAAATCGGGATCTTGGATTGCTCTTCAGACTTGACGCTAAAAACACTGTGATATCAATTATATCATGGTGTTGGAAACGAAACGGAAAATTTAGCGTCATTTGATCATTATCCATTGAAAGCGCTCTTTATAGTTTATAAATACCCTATACAATACAACGCTACGTTAATTGTCCAATTTTTTTTTGGGGGGGGGGGGAGGGGGGGCGAGAGGCAGTTTGTTGAAGGTTGCTTGGACATTTATGTGTCCACAGATTTGGAAATGCTTAGTAACAAAAAAACGAAATATTGTCCAAAAGTTGATCAGATTTAGACAAACATGTTCTTCTGCAGTATAAATGCCCAATAGTCCTAGTGTAGGGCGCGTACCCTCGCTCGCCATCGCTGTTTTACGAACACACCCCTCACTTGGCCCCCTAGTGGAACCGGAAGTGGTAAGTAGGTTACCAACTCTGTTCATATCCGGCTTTTAACCTAAAAACTTATTTCTGATGTCTATTTTTATTAAACTTATATGTACCTGAAATTTAGATCTCTAGAAAACCATTTCAATATCTGCAAGAATGCACCAGTGACGTCGATAACTTGGCCTGTGGAGTTTCTCGTCACGGTTAACATTGGAGGAACCTGTACACGATTTAGTCACACATTATAAAACTTGCCAACTTTATCTAACTTTATTCTCAAACCATTATTGTTTTAAAAGGTTCAGACAACTTACGTGTAAAAGAATAACTCGAAGATGCTTCCCACCAATATCCATTTTTTTGTAGTTCTGCATATTGGTTATAGCAACTCCTTCAGTTCTTGTAAGAATTTGATGATAAGAAAAAAAGGTAATTAAAAATAACATGAATTCTATTGACAATGACATTGCCAACTTCAGTATAAAATATATACGCTTGTCTAAAACAGTTCAAAACAAAGAGTGGCTTCAGTCAACAATTGCATAGTGATTCATACTCTCTTAATCAGAATTGTCTACTTTCGGACGAGACTACTAGAACTAAAGAACTACTATCGCACGACTTATTCCTTAGTTGCGAATCGAACGAGGCTGCTTTTTAGAATGTAGTTTTAGGTTGAATAGAGCGGAGTGGAAGTGGAAGGAGGTTTTTATGGAGGAGGTTTTTTTCGCCCTGGCCCACACTTTTTATCAAACATACTGTAAACATTCAGCATAATCTCATCAGCTTATGCCAGCAAAAAATTGGATGTTATCAATATCTAGTACGAATTTCAATATATTGGGTCATTTTCTATGACTGTAGTATACGAATATCACGAATATCGACTGCAAGATTTCAATTTCTTCGGACCTAATCAATTAATGACTGTATTTTAAAAACTGCTTCAAAACTACAAAAACAGGAAATAAATATTGTGAAATATACTGAAACTTCAATTTCAAGCGAGTGAAAAACTGAAGGAGGCATTATTACTGAATATTTACAAAATAATGTAGTCCGATTGAGAATTCCATTACAAGTGGCTGAATACTAAATTAAATATTTATTTTCTATCATATCATATATGGCCTGTTCCTTTGTGACTACTCCAAAACTCCATTTTGGTTTCATCCATGTATATTTTACTACCTTTTTCAATTTGTTTCCTACCCAATCTGTTATCGATGTGGCCCGCACCGTAAAAGCTAGAGACCCTCCTATTTTTTAGGGAAAGCCCCACGAGGATGTAGTAAAATATAGTTACAGGAATATTAAGATATAGCCAAATTTAACCAACCTACTCGGGCACAGAAATTCAGTCAAGTAAAATGGTCCCTGATGGATTAGCTAAGAATTGGTTTAGGACTCAATCCCCACCCAACTACCAACCACAATTTTCCCGTCGCTAGGCTATTACAAACGCGTTCGAGTTTACACGTTATTCTTCAACAAAGTTTTTAGCAACCCTTCTTTCGTTAACAAACTTTGTTTAAATATTACGTGTAAACTGACCATAATTTCTATGTGAAATTTTCAGCATCGATAGATAAAGTGATGATTGATTTTTGGGGAAAGTCACATATTTCTCAGTTAAGTAGTTACCTTATAATTGGCAATCTTATTTTGCTGTAATCCCCATAAGCGCTGTGTTAATTGCGGCGACTGAATGGCGGCGGAAGTCGACGGTTTTTCACCCAAATTTGGTACGCTTATAAAAGAATACCTGTACAACATTGTAGGCTACACAAATATATTGTGTTTTGTTTATAAATACTAAATATTGGAAAACCCGTAAAATTTTGAAATTTGATTCATATTTTTTTATACTTCTAACCATTATTTCAGCGAAGGGTTTTTATGGAGTTTATTGAAGATGCAAGCTAAGAAGTTCATTTAAAGAATGTCTTGTTACAATTAGTCAGGGGTTAAAAATTAAGTACCCTCGACTACAAGTGTGTACTATTGCTGCTGGTCTGTGAATGGCTAGTTGCGCAAACTAGGCCTAAGGGCAAAGAAGAGAGAACTATATGGGCGAACGGAACGGCATTCCGTTACACTTACATTCACCCTCAGGAGGGGTTTCCGTAAATACATGATGGCATGTCTGGCAACTGGGCCTTTATGAAAACGCCCGTTTCTGGTTTTGCCATTTACGTAAATATGATACAATATTTCATATAATTCATACAATGAATTTTGTGCATTTTTCAAATGTCCAAGTTTTAAAACATTTAGAATTAAACTTAGCATATAAAAATAAATTACGAAAACAAAACCGGACACTTGCTGTCTGGCCACTGGGCTCTTGATAAACGTCTGGTATTTATGAACATCCCTTCTTAAGTTTAGAAAAAAGAGATATCCAGTTTCTTGAAGGGGTTAGTAACTCAATTTTTTTTTTACTTTTTTACCTTGCTAACTTGTTCTACACTACGCCACGGGCACCACCTAGACAGTAGCACATAGCCCACATACAGAGCCGTCGACAGGGGGGGGCTGGTGGGGCAGTTTGCCCCGGGCGGCACTTCGACAAGGGCGGCAAAATGTGAAAAAACAACCCAAATCCGCGAGAAAATTTTTTTTGGGGGTGCTAGTCTAGTTTTACCCCAGGCGGCACCAATATAGGCCCTGTTTGTACGTTACTAGTATGTCCCTTTCACACTATCCCTATTGCAACGTTTTATGGGTCTATATGTAACTGCGTAATTGCCTACCCGTGTACCAAATGCGAGGCTTCAAAGCTTATCAATCCATCGACATATAAAACCTCTCTCCTCTATCTTCAGAGAAAATTCTAGAGAGACCAGCAGTCCCGTATGGTTTACCCGGACGAATCGTGAATCACTACGAGGGGAGAACGGTTGACCCATTCTACACGGAGACGGCCAATTTAAAGAGCAGTTTCTGCGAGCAATATGCTTTTAGACTCCACCCGAACGGGGAGTGTCCTCGGTGCTTCAAAAGTCAATACTCACCCGTATATCTGATTGGGAAATGGACCCTTGGAAACCTCCGAATTCCCCTATCTGAATTCACAACTCAGATCTTCATGGTGGCCAGGAATTTCATGGGTGATCAACCCATAAATCCAGGGGTATTTAGAATCATCAAATCGTTCCTCGAAAGTCACCCAAGGTAAGATTGTTTTCATTCCGCCGAGCGGGGGGGGGGGGGATTCCAATTTTCACATTGTAGTGGTTCCTTTCTTATTATTACCAGTTTTTTTTTTGAAGGCTGCTTAATTGGATCTTCTTTTTGGAGACTTTTTTTTTCTCTTTTTTACCTTTTTTCTCACTTTTTACCGAGTTTTTGTGGGTTTTTTCACAATGGTCAATTTCACATCGTGCGCCAATCAAGTTGCAGCAAAGCGGGATTTGACGGGAAAAGGGGAGGCAGTTTAGACCTGTGTATCGATAATAAAATTTTTTTTCTCTTCAAGCTTGTTGCCAGGCTTTTTGGAAGGCAAATATGACTTTGAGTTTATGGGATGCTATGCTGGGGTCGGGCTCGCCACCGCGGATTTGGCGGCCATGGTTTACTCGATGAACACCAAGGATGATGACGGGGTGACCTACATTTGTCTTTCACTGCTTGTGGACGCAATAATTGCTACCCACTGTAAGAATTTTTACAGCGTGATTGCCACAACTTTACCGTCGAATATAAAGGTGTTGACAGGAATCCTAGTACGTTTCGGAATTATTATTTCGAAATTGGTACAAATTTTAATTTTTTGTAATTTTCAGCGAAAAATAATCGAGGATATTCCTACCGTTCGAACAACACAATCCCTCTAAATAGGGTTTTCTTTCTTTTTATTGGATTGACATCAAAGGGATCTACACAAGGTGTAGTGGAAAATCCCGTATTGGTATCCGCGCAACAGATGCTCGACGCTATCAATGAAGGAATTCCATTGGTGCCAGGCGAAGCATCTGTTGCCGGTGTCCTTTGCTTCCATGAAACAAGGTAACTTTAATTTTTACTTATATATAATACTAATACATTCACGTATAAAATACATATATAAATACATACTAATACGTATAAAATCAAGATGAACTACCTGATAAATGGCTAGATAAAAATTCGGAAAACTGATGGCTGTTTATAAGCCCACGAACAAATTTCGGTGATATCAATAATAGGAAAAGAACACTTCACACACTTGCATGCTCGTCACGTTCGCACGTGTTCCTGAAACGGAGACAAGCTGAAAACGAGGGAAAAGGTATTAAGAGCCTATGCTAGCTGTTATTAGTTTTTTTTTACTTTTCTATTCTTTGTTTTATCTTTTTCTATTTTGTGTTTTATAAATAAAATAAACGTTTTAGATATTTATTACAAAGATAATCCTTGACTCGACAAACCCAGTGAATCAAATTAACAAAGAGTTAACCGTTAACTTGTTTTGGTTAGTAAACTGGTTTCAATGGTTACCGTAAGGGATATCATGTTTACCACGTATGGTTCAATGTTTACTTTCGATCGTTAACTGTTTGAATTTACACTTAAATCGATACATCTACGGGTTTATTTGTTACGTTAATGTTTTTTAAAATACAAAAATCGCGCTTCCGCGCCAGCCCTTCGTGTTCACTTGTAACACAATATGCTGATTCCATCAATCGACAAACTGCCGTGTCGCGGTTCTTGGTCTGTGGTAAGATTAATTTTTTTTAGTTTTAGTTTCTATTTCAAACGTACCTTAATTAACTAATTTTAGTTACCTTTTATTTTTCAGCTGCAGTTCCGAGCTGATTAAATGGGGCAGAAGGTCATGGTCTATAGGATGTACGTGGCAGTTGACATAGCCGAAGGGTGCGACATGATCCATTTCCTTGATTTCTGTGAATTCATCGAGAAGGAAGACGCGTTTAATGGCCGGGATACTAACCTGCCCGTGCAGGTAAATGATCTGGCTCACGGTAAGAAATTTTATTAAGTTAATTTTAATTTAAATCTATTTTCTTAACTTTTTTCCGGTTAACAGCTTTTCTAGCGCAACTGCATCCGTATGCGCAACGGCGCCACTTTATTAAATCGAATGTTTCGGCACAACATTTACAAAGTCAGCTGCAGTTCCTTGACCTGAAAAAAAATGTTGAGGAATCTTGGGAGAATGTCGGCTCCGAGCCGGTCGGTAATATAGGTTTTTAATTATTTTGTGAAAAGATAGGGACGATGGCAACTTTTAAAATGCGTATGACTATTACGTAAATTTTTAAGCAAAACCAAATTTTTTTCCGATTTTTTTTACTATAATCGTTGGCTGACGTTTGCCCTCCTCCTTTTTCCAAAAAGAGAGCAAAACTCTCGTTTGTTCTATTCTCATGTTTTCTCCTGTTTTTTAGTTTTTTAAGAAAACCCGTCGAGATGATACGATGAGAGACATGTCCCGTTGCTAACCAATGGTCTTCTTTTCTGATTTCTCTCCCCTTGTTTATACACACATTAAATAGGCTACTGAACGCGAGGAACACGAGCCGGCTGGCTGTGGAGACATCATCGACGCCAACCCTGGGCGACACAAGACGTGCCCCGTTTGAAGGCTGGCTCCAAATAGCACGCTGACCACTAAGGAACACGAGAGGCCTACTCGTCTGGAAAAATTGGTTCTACGAATTCCAGCCATAGCCGACTTGCTCCGCCAAGGGCAGGCACTACCAAAGGACGTGCGTGTATTAAACGTGCGCCTGATGACCAATGCAGCGGACGACGAGAGGGCGGTGACGAGCCAACGTTATTATCGTCCATTCCAGCCGGATTTCGGTTTTCACGAAATCATTGAAGAATTTATGGATATACGGCGACACGCTACCTTGACTTGTGTGACGCCCGCATCAGCCGATGCGGCCGTTGAAGAACTCATGTTGCTGAACATTATTTAATCTGGGGACCTATCTCAAATACAAGCCTAGTACGGTTTTGGACCAATCGTTCATTGTTTTATTGGTCAAGTTTGCAAAATTTG
Organism: Ceriodaphnia dubia; assembly: GCA_022539655.2. NCBI lineage: Eukaryota > Metazoa > Arthropoda > Branchiopoda > Diplostraca > Daphniidae > Ceriodaphnia > Ceriodaphnia dubia. The sequence continues at coordinate 4,155,087 of JAKUCG020000139.1, read as the reverse complement.
CCCAAGACCAACAAAATAAATTTGGCATTGGATCCTCAATGCATCGTTATAAGTTCTTGTTTGATTTGATTTCCACATATGGCATTCGGACTTGGTAATAATCGTACTACTCACATTCAATTATTTGTTTATTTTCATTATTAATTCCTTTTTTTAAACAGTTTAATGCGTTATGGAATAGTCCATGAGGTTGTTGGCGGTGATAAGAATCTCATTTCTTCAATCCTTTGCGGATGTGTTTCCGTAAACTGAGACCATATTTCTCCGTAGCCTTAATGAAAAGCAGTCTACTTCAGTAGTATCCAAGTTTTGAAGAAGTTGCCAATTGAAAAAAAATGTATGGATTCGTAAATGACCAACATCCGGTTAACAGATCCAAAGACGTGCAGCAGTAGATTCTTACCAAATCCCCCCTATTGCTACTGCCATGGCCTGCCAAGAGTAGCGATTTCTATCGTTTTAGGAATGTCTGGAAGCACTTCATTCAATTAAAGTTTCCAGTACCAGATTTGGAATAGCATAGAAGAATTGTGGCAAGCTATTCCCGGGAACTGGACGGAATGTTCAGCTTGTCAATATTTTCTACGCTTGCTGCGAAACGAGGCGTGATCAATTCCTTGGCAATTTACGAACTCCCCCCCCCCAAATAAAACTCAAATTTTTCAAATCCATTTTTGTGAAATTTCGCGTTTACAAATTGAAATTGTATTGTGAACTGACTTACTGATTAAAGTCGAATAGATAGAAGGCGGGGTTTTGGAATGGTAAGATATTCAACAAACTTCATGAACCTGATTAAATGTGTACCAAAACACCAGAACTAGACAACTCAATGTATATAGCTAAGACTCCATGCTGCTAAACAGTAAGAAAATGAAGATAAAAGACACAAATTGGAAAACAGACAGTTTCATGAAATCCTACTACAGTATCTTCTTGCGAGGTCTAACTGGCTCTACGAGGCGCTGTCTACGAAAGGCTATACATACGAGAGGAGACTCTTTTAAAGCACCGTCACGCCATCTAGCGAGAATTCCAAAAACGTAAACGATTATCAGCCTTTAGTCAGTTAAACTACTACGTAGAGTTAAAAACTGCCACTAAAGGGCACTAAAAATTTAAACAAAAACAAAGCAAAGATGACGTTTTTTTTTGCGAAAATGCCGAAAAATGGAAAATTTGAAAGAACATATTAAATATATTGAGGAGAAAAGTAAGATATTAGTCAATCGAAAACTTCGTAAGAACGTAACGAGCCAAAACTGGTCCAAAATCAAAAAAAAGTTTTAAGGAAAGAAGAAATAGAAAATGATTTGAAAAAAGGAAAGGGGGGAATAAAAAAATTGAAAGAGCAATTAAAACATTTGAAGGAGGAAAATTAAACAGAAGATAAATTGGAAGAAGGAAAGGAAAAGATAAATTTTTTGGGGGAATAAAATGAAAAATTGAAAGAAGAAGCTGAAAGGGGTTAGAAATTAGAAAAAGAATTTTAAAGGGCTAAGAAATTAGAAAAATAAATGGAAGAAATGAGGAAGGAAATAATTAGGATGGAAAAGGACGGAAATGAAAAAAAGCACCGAAAGGTAAAAGTTTGAAATTTGTAATCTGAAGTTACTGCGTTGCCATGATTTCCGTTGCTTATTTTTCAGGAAGCAGACGAGAAACCGAAAGTGATACAAGTCCGAAATTCCCTGGTTGTTCTTGGCTTTGGTGACGGTGACAGTTCATATAATTTCCTCCGCCAAGGAGGAAACAGAAAATGAAGGAGTGTTTGTCGTTTATACCCAGTCAATGGTACTAACGCTCCTCCCTTCTGCCTTGCATCAAGATTAGTACCACGACTGAGTATACTCCGAACAAGCACTCCCTGGGGGGCAAAATGGACCCAAATTAAAACACAATTAAAAGTTTTTTCCACAAAACTTGAGGGGAGCACAAGTCTACTTTGGTGGTCGACGTGGAGAGATGGCGACAGGAGAGAGAAGAAATCAAGTGGACAAGAAAAATTTTAGTTTCTGATTCATGATTTGATTTGATACACCGGGAGATTATTTATAGGTTCTGGACGTATGACCATTTAAGAAACGAGTTTATGCCCGTAAGAGAAGGGCAACAGAAGATTAAAAATCAGGATAACAAAGGCGGGCAAAATGGCCGATGCGGAATTTAACAGTTCAAAACTCGTTCTGGTAACCCCTCCGGCCGGCCATCATCACATGAGAGTGGGAGGGAAGCACTACGCGTGTGCGTTGTTCGCTCTCTTTGATGATGTCCTTGACTGAAAAATGAGTGTCGACTTGGGTATCGCTCCTTAAAATGCTTTCTTACTTTATTTGCACCACGTGCGAGGCATCGATTTACTACGTTTTGTTAACGTACACAAAACAATAACAGCAAAAATAAACAGCGAAAATACAACTCAGTGTTGGGGAGAGTCGCCATTTCGCTCTCAAGTCTTACAACAGATGATTCTTTTTTCTTACATTATCAGAAAGATTAAATTTTAAACATAACATAAATTTAAATTTATAAAAATTTAAATAAATGAACACTTAAAAAAGCAAATAAAAAGTTAATTGCTTGAGATGACATAAAAACGCGAATCAATAGCAGCCGTCATTTTGGACAAAGCCGTCGCTTTCGAAGTTCACACTCATACATTGTGCTCAGTGTTTTCCAACATAGATCTAAACGAACATATTTCCCAATTCGAGCGGGATTCAATAAAGTGCACAGAACAACTAGGTGATGAGTGTTTCGACGACAGTAGATTGAATACTGCAAAACTGTTCCAAAATTCATTCAAAGCCGTGTACAAGAACGTCACGGGGAAGGATCTACCCGTCGAAAGCAACCTGGTGATCAATGAATTGTGGGATTTAAGTGAAACTAAGTAACGGGGTACTAAGTGACTGGGATGTTATAATTGTGTGTCCAATTTTTTATTATACATGCGTATTGCGTAAACTATATTAGAACATCCCGTGGAATAAACAAAGGCTTTAGATTCATAAGTAACATCGAAAAAGAGAGCCGCCATGAACTACATAAGGTTAAGTACGGCAACAATGCTAAACAACGAGAGATTGTTCAACGCAGCCCTCAATTCTGGTATATTTTAGTGTAAACCATTATGTTTTGTATTATTAAGTAAACAAGATTTTTAAAGCCAAGGAAAATGGTTATACCGCACCAAACCTCCGCCGTACTCTGAAAGCCTCTTTGAGATTGACGAGTTAATGATAACAGTCGGGAAAAAACAACTATTCCCTGGTGATATTAAGGACATTGCCGAGGAGGAAATTTCCCAAACACTAAGCCAAGTATTTTACACTGTATTCTCGACGATCAGGATGCCAACACTTTCAATTGGTAAATAATTGCAATTGGCGTCATGCAATCGTAACTGTAAAAAATTCTTTCCCTTGATGTAGGATCTCTGATTCTTAGCCATGTGTACGTTGAAATCTTCTCGCTGGTTGTTGATAAATTTGTGGCAGCACGGAATTTTGTAGCGAAATATGGATGGAAAGTGAAAATCACATTTAGCTACATGGGAAAAGATTTTGATTTCCTATTAGACACCCTTATTCCTTTCAAAGAAAAAAAAACGGCTTATGGATTTTGGAACGGTAATTCAAGCGTAGAATCCTAAAAAAGATTGTACAAGTTGTAATTATTTTATATTTTAGATACATTGACAACTTGGGTGCCGCCTCAGAAGGCCCAAAAGATGCCCTCGTAACCAGCATCACCAGCGCCGAAGAGGCAAATCCCACCCCAAGCCTCTAACTACACTTGTAAGTTGTCTTCAAAATTTCAATAGGTGCCCTTCATGTTACCTACTTCTCGTAATTTTTTTACATTTTAATTTTTATGATAGGAATATCTTAACTTTTTAAGTAAGCTGTAAAGTTGGGTCTATCGGCAAAGGAAGCCATGTCAATTGCCGAACACTTACATTCGGCTGGATTCATCAGCGATCACAGAAAGTGTACCGCAAAATACCCAGCAGATCTTGACTTACAGCAACTGGTGGAATTTCAAGAAAATTTGAAAATGTTAAGAAAAGTTAAATTAATTAGAACTAACTGGCGGAATCTTAACAGTGTGCCGACACCGAATGGGGGAATTATGCTGTTTCGCTGCTGCGAATGACCCTCATGTCATGGAACTCCTGCCCTTACACCAACAATTCCACTCAAGTGTGACACAAATTTGGTCGACGAGCAGCGGAAGGTGTACGGATTGGTAGCTAGGCACTTTCTGGCTAGCCTCAGCGACAGTGTTTTTCCCTATCACTTTAAACCGTGATAATTCAAAATTATCATTTATCAATATCATCGTAAGGGGTGATATTTCAAAAATATCAATTTATCTTATCAATTACAAAATTGATATCGATATCACTTATCATATCAATTTATCACGATTTATTATCACATTGCTGGTTACCATAAAACTAAGTAGAAAACATAAAATCTGGTTTCATGAAATAGATTTTGAGAAGGAGGACTTGCTGGAAATATAAGTCGCTTAAACGATTACGACGAGAAGATAAAATAAGATTTGCTATACTAAAAAGTCACTCAACTGGAGCAGATGAGGGGATTGGGGTGTTATATTCGATGAACAGCTTTTTTACTGCCGGATAATCATCCAACATTTTCAAATCTTCTTTAGAATCATTAAGATATTGTTCAAATTTGCAAAAAGATTTTACTAGGGGGACAGGGAATTCCAAAAGGTCTTCTACAGGGGTCCCAGCAGGAGTTAACACTTGTGGGATCTCTGGTGGAGGGTTTGGAACGACTTCTGCGCAATTGGTGTCAATCAATTTTTTTATAACATCGCTATACTTCTCTTGTTTTGCTGCAGCAAAGTACAGCCAGTTAAGTTTAAAACGGGGATGGAGGATCGCAGCAATTACATGAGCATCGTTCTGAAATAGATCTCCAAATCTATCTTCCAGTCTAAGTCTTTTTCAAACCATGGGCTATCATTAGTTACTTCACCGTCGTCACACTGAGACACACCAGCTGACATTGTACTTAAATTTCCTGGTAGTAAATAGGTCTAATTCGGCAATTTTTTAAATTTACTCTATCTCTTTACTTACGATAATGATTCTTACAATAGGAGAGGTATTTCTTCAATTATCTTCGAGAGAATTTGAAAATTTCAATTAAAAAAGACTGTAAAGATTCGTCTGTTGCGGAGTTGCCAAGTAACTTTTGCGAAATTGCCGTTGGCAGTTGATATAATGATATAAAACCAGTTTTGTGGTCAAAAATATCAAAATCTACCTCATTTTATCAACTGTAAAAAAACGATATTTATCACTATCCAAAATTATCATTTTTGATAATTATCATGATATATATCATTTGGTATAATTATCGTGGGTGATAGGGGAAAACACTGCTCAGCGATGATGCTTTGGTATGATTTTTTCCTTCTTAATTTTTTTCTCGTTTTCTTTGTCGCCTACTGAATAAAAATCTATTGGCTTAGTGGATGGCAAAGATTCGCTAAAGTAAGAGGGTACTGTTTGTGCTGGTATTATAATGCGGAGTGAGAGTTAGCTAGATAGAGAACCCGCTGATTTTGGCTACATGCATCTGTTTGTCATGTTCATTAGCGTACTGCCATCGCTAACTTCGCAAATTTCCCGCAAATTTTTCGATTTATTTAGTTTTCCTCATAGGTGCAATTCTTGATCCTCGGTTTAAGAAATCGTGGATAAATACATCTGGGTTTTCGGAATCGGATGTAATGGAAAAAGTTAGAGAGGAGCTAGAAAACAAAGCACGAACAAAACATTCTCAGCGAAATGCCGTAAAGTTCTCGCTACAGAACTACAGAGCTGATCGGGGTGTTAATAAAACCTGGAATTCCAAATGGAATTTGGAATTGTAAAACCTGGAATTTTGAATAGGAGATTCCAGAGTTTACCCACTTATATTATTGTGGTAAAACATAGAATTATTTTGGAATTTGGAGTTGTAAAATCTGGAATTTGAATTTTCTTTTTTGTTATGTATGGAAAGCCATACGACAAAAATTATTTTGAAAATGAAACAAAATGAGCAATTCGTCTATTCAGTAGATTATGCCTAAAAACCTAATCGAATCGGATTTATTCCCATGCTATCACTAACGGTTGCGCGCTTGACTTCTAAGGGGATTCTATAACTGGTTGGTTTTGTTTTATTTTTATGACAATTGAATTTTGATATTTAATTACTTTTTCTATCGGTATTACTACAAAAAATTATGATAGAAAGTGGGTACTGAAGGGTTGCGGCTCTTTTAGGCATTTTATCATCTCCCTTCCTCCTCCACATCCAGCATCCATTTTACAGAACAAAAGTAAAAGAGACTCATAGCGTCGCGCTCGGTGCAAACGTCCTTCAGGTAGGCAAGAGCCTTTGAGTCTTCCTTGCCCTACATGAAGCAGCGGGTTTTCTGCTGAAGAAGAAAGACAGAGGCTTCTGTAGCATTTCGAGACAGGGGGGGAAAGCCTGTTGAAGAAAAGGTGTGTTCATTTAGGCGTCCAAAAACATTTTCTGCTGAGAAAGAACAGTCTAAGTGGTTGAAACAATGTGACATTTGCAATGAATACATTCCTGACGAACTTTTTAATTCTTTTTGAAACCCACAATGCCAGTGGTCGTGTATGCTACAGTAGGCCCACGAAGTATTTTGACAACCAAGCGAACCTTATGTAAAATCGTCGTTTTTTCGGGGCGCCCACGGTTCGAGTTTTTGCCGTAACTCGACGATTTTTTCCTGGGGTGCCCTAGGGTAGTGGGAATTCGTCATCGTTAATGTCCGTGTCATAAATATTTGGACAGCCGAGAGGGCCATATCTAATTGGGGCTACTTTGGCCTGTGCCGTGTCCAAACGGGAAGAGCTACAGAGACGCGACAAGTCTTGAAAAATCTGTTTGTGTTAGCTCTGTAATTTCCCAACCTTAAAATGCAACCCGTGAAAACAGCCGTTTTTTCCCTTTTCTATCCTCGCGACTAGGTGCGGGCATGAAGGCCATGCAAGAAAGGGGGGGAAAAGGCTGTTTTTTCGCGTGGGCGCCCCGCAAAAACGACGATTTTACATAAGGTTCCTCGTGGGTGTCCAAATACTTCGTGTGCCTACTGTATGTGAAATTAAATTGAATATTCGATGACATTTAGGGATTCTTTGTACAATCCCCCCAAAAAACAAAGAAAAAATAGCATAAGTTTGTTCTCTTGAATCAAGAGGGTCGGAATTCAGGATATAAATTAAAATTCCAGATTTTACAATTCCAATTCCGTATTTTACAATTCCAGTTCCAGGTTATACAATTCCAATTCCAGATTTTACTCACCATTTCCAGGGATTTCCAAATTTTTCCAGGAATTTTCTGGCTTCCAATTCCAGATTTTACCCAGCAAATTTCAGGTTTTACAATTCCAAATTCCAATTGGAATTCCAGGATTTATTCACACCCAGCTGATCGGCAAGTGCCATCAGTCTGTGCACAAACACCCTGTTGCGAGGTCGTCGTTCCCTAAGGCTGCGTTATTTCCTACTCCCAAGTGACTCGTACTCGAGTTATGGCTTTGAAAATGGAGACCCTCATAAGTGCCTTCGAAATGAAGTACATTGAAAGATCTACCGAAACTGGAACAAGTGCATTTGATGACAAAACGGATAGCCCTGCCAAACTGTTTGCATGTGCCATAAAAAAGGCCTTTGTTAGCACACTGCCAAAGACATCTTTTTACCCTATCACATTTAGAGGTGATTAACCACAGCTACGCACTCGGGGATGTAAGTTTTTGCTACTATTAATCTCAGTGTTTGTACAGTTGAACATTATATTTATTAGGTTAATAATATGGAATGGGTCGACATTTACGTTTCCGTACACCTCAGCCAGGAGGCAAAGAAAGAAAAACGCATAGACGTGGAAGAGAATTACTCATCGAATATTGATTTCCGTGACCGTTTGCACAAAACGGTTGTACAAGAAGGTGCGATATTTGCATAATTGAGCTTGGTGTACATCGTTGTTAAAACTCGTTTCCCTTCCAGCAACTGCCATTGGCTACAAAGTGAAAAACCCGCGTACGACCCCCAGATAACACAGTGACTTGATTTAGACGTATTTTTTAATACATTTTGGGACAACTGGGACTTAAAAAGTACATCCCGTTTTTTGCGGATAACAACTTATGGACGAATATAGTGTGATGCCGATGTCCGGCCTAACGGGTTCTCAAAACTGAAACAAAAGACGTCCCATAATCGAAAATAGGACATGTATAAGACATCTAAAATTATACCAATTAAAATTGCAATAATCCGTCACCGTAGTGGGCTGTCAAATAATAAGTGCTTCACCGTAGTGGGCTGTCTCTCCCTCCACCTGTAGCTTAATCTTCTGCGCCTTTTTTTGTTTTTGCAAAGTTTTGCTTCCATCGGGGATCGAACTCAAGACCTTCTCAGTCTGAGGCGGGTGCTATACCAACTTGGCTACCAGAGTACCTGGTGGATTCATCGAGCAACTAGTGATTGCATCTCACATTCGAACAGTGTATTATATCTGTATACATGTGATGGCATGTAATTATATCTGTAATTATGTATGTTTAATAAAATTCATTGTAATTTAATTATATTTTTGCTTTTATTGTCTATTTTCATTCACACTTTTAATTCGACCCCGACTCCTCCACCCCCCAGGAATGCAGAAGCTTGTCCTACACCCCATGTCAACAATAACCTTCCAGGCCCAGAGAAACCATCATGAAATAATTTTCTTGATTGCTCAACTAGGAACAATCATGAAATTTGAAATAATGTCAAGAATATATCTTTCTTTTAATGGAAATCATATCAAAACCACAATGGTATCACGCGACAGATGAAAGCACGATTATTTGCAAATAATAACTTTAGATCTGCGATTAATAGTCGCCAAAAGACAAAGTATGAAAATAAGTTATATGTTCACCCCTCAGAGAGATCCCTACGGGACAGATTAATGGTATAAATTGTGAAATAATATGTTTTCAAGCCTAAAAACAGGAGCAAAACGTGGATAAACTAGGCTACAACATTTCAAATATTTAAAACCCAGTATTTAATAATAATTTATCAAAGATAGCGTAGATGATAGAGCACTTATATAGCACCGTGAATCACCCATGTACGATTCCCACGGCAGAAGAGTAATTTTAATTGAAATTTACTGTTCACTATGTGTCTTAACAAACATCCTTAACACTATAATTATGCATTTAACTTGAGTGACTTCATTCGCCAATATGTCTCTATATATGACACAATACAGATTGTCGGTTGCTAAATTTTTGTTTGTTTTATTAACCGGAAATTTTGGACTTCTTTTGGACGTCTTTTATGAGTCTCTATTAAAATTTCAAAATGTTTAAAGTGAAAAAAATAGGACTTTATTTAGACGTATTTTGTATGTCCTGTCCTAGGCGTCCTACAATGACGGACTTTGGACCACAAAACAACTTGGATTCCTATCTGGGACCGATTCTATTTTGAAATGGACGAAATAGAAATTGAGGAGTCTGGTCAAATGTTTACTGGCGATAAAATGATTGTCTTGTTGTCCAAGACTTGGAAACCGGATTGCGCTTGTTCTTTTCCGAATTACTATCCCACACAAACACTTTTAATTACAAGCTGGGTAACATGCTAACAAAAAAAACTGATTATGTTTTAAGATTGTATCTGTAAACAAGTTTTTCATTTTCAAACTTCTTAATCTGTTAAACATTCACGTGATTATTTCATTGTAACTTTTCTTTCATGTAACACTTTGCTGACAACAAGCTTACCCCATATATTTGCTCTGGGTTTCATTTGCTAGCGTTATCGTAAGTCAACCACGACAAACACATGCTACAGGCTACATTGCACCTGGGCGAAAGGGGACTGGGAGTTGAAATTATGTTCCAAAAAGAGAGAAGACGTCGGCAACAAAGCAGCAGCACTTTACCTGCTCAACGCAGGTAAATTTCACTCGCCATGTACAGTGTTTGGAAGTATAGCAATTTTTTTTGCCTTAGATGCCTTGCCAATTTAGGAATTCCTTACAAACACATTTCAATTAAATAAAACAGGTAACTCACAATTGACAATGTTTTCGACGACATTGTTGAAGGAAATGTCAATAATTATATTGACATTTTCAGGAAAGCGCTCCACTACAAGCCACAATCATCCGAGGATGAAGAACATAACTCGATGTAGGTACAACCACAAACTGCGCTTTTCGAAAAAAATATGGAGCAGAACCAGACCAACCCAGACGTAACGACATGACCTGCCGCCAATTTGACCATTGTTACGGCCAAAGAATGCCAGGAAGCCAAAAATTAAATTTCATTGCGATGTTATGTTCCAAGGGCCGATAAAATTTACTGGAGGTGTAAATTTTAACGGACCCGTTCACATTTACATCAACGGAACACCATCTTCCTCCCTTGCGCCCGTCCTGATGAATTGTGAAACGCAAAAGTTGTCCTTCGTCCGTCTGCTGCGATGAGGATTGTGAAGAAAGCGGGATTGATCGGGGCAGAATTTTCGTAAATTTCTACAAGCTCAATGACCAATGCGAATTCTTTACCGTTCTCACACCAAAAGAAATCAGCGAAGAAAACCAAATCCATATCGAACTCACCGTCATAATAGCGAACTCTTCGTCGTTCGCTATTTGGATAATTTTCTTCTTTTGTCTACTTTGATCTCTGAAACGTCTGCCAAATTTTGCTTTTCAACAAATTCTTTTTTTTCAGATGAAAAGTGTATTGTTATTGTAGAAGTTTAGATACTACTCTTAAGTAGCTAACTTAAAATTTTTTAGAAAAGATGCGTACATATGTTCATATTGCAATTAACAGAAACCATCATACATATACATATAGCTCTCCTCATACTCACTTTTTTCACTCTTCTGAAGAGTTAAATTACAAAATAAACAGTTACGTTCATATCGGAGATCAATCTTCAAGACGTCAGAATTAAAGCTTTTATTTTAAGAAGTGGCTGCTGTAACACATCCGCGATAGTTAAGGGACTTTCCAATCTCCCCTCTTTTCTGCTGTAACTATAGCAACTATAGCGTATCTTGGTGATTCTAATCGGTGGAAAGAAATCCACAGAAACCTATTTAGTGGAAACAAACTTGCAGAGGATTACATATGGCGCCCTACCCAGGTTCTATCAATAATATAATTTTTATGTTTGATTTAAAATTTCATTATTAGTAACTTTATTTCTGCGTACAACGCTATTATTATTTTTTTTAAAATAATATTTTTTTTAAGTTTCCTAAAGGAATTCTATACGAAACTGGACGAGCCACTTTTGTTACTGGAACATGCGCTAGGTGGCGCCGTTCCATGGATGAGATAGGACTAACGTTTTTGGCATAAGGACATCCCCACGTCACAAGAACCCATTGGGGGTCGACACAAGAACCCTTACAGACGACTTCAGTACCCCCTTGAAATATATTTTTTCTACAACGTCGTCACTCGTACCTCCATTGATACATTGTGTCGTGGAAACCCCGTCTCACTTACCCCTATTGTTGAAAAATAAACGTCAAACGAACCCCAACCAGATTTTTTTTTCGTTTTGTTTCGTTTCGTTTGAGTTTTCGGAAGGAATTATATGCACTTTTGTAAACGACGACAAATTTTTCCGTTTTCTAACCACTGGGTATCCATATTGTAGCCAATAGATTAATGAATCTCTTGTGAGGGAATTGTTTGTAACAAGAAGGAAACGAATTCCGCCATGCAAGTCTTCGCAACACTTGTTTCTTTCCTCGTCGCATTTTTCTTAGCAGCCTTCATTTTCAAAACCCTCCTTTTCTCTGAACCCGTGTACAATAAACTCATATCACTCATATGTAGCCGAATTAACGGCTTCAGCAATGTTGAATCCTGCATTGAAGCCTTGATGGTATGCTCCTGGGGGAAGGACCATATACTCTTTTTCTTGCATCACGAATTTGTAACGTATTCCCCATTGGTACAAAAGATCATCAGATATTAAAAACGCTTCACAACAGCATAGCTACACGATTCAAAGTTTTCAGGATAAGTTTCTTCCAACTTGCTGATTAGTTTTTCGTTGTCCTTCGGCATTATTCTAAAATTGCATATAATTTTTTTAAGGATTAAAAAAAGTACGAGCATAATTTTAAATTATCTATACATACATGTACAAATTTTTGGGATCGCCTTCGTGGAGCAAGCTTAAGCTGAATAACACATCTTCTTGGTGAAGCGCAAAAATTGACCATTTCCTACCCGCTAAAATGTATGGTGTATTTACTACTGGAATTGTTTTCCAGGTTTCTAGAAGAGAATTCAAAGCACCTAGCTTCAGGTAAGGGGTGTTTTCAGCGAAAAACGTTCCCTCAATACCAACCAGGTAAGGTCACTTTTTATTACGACTTTGCGTCAGTAAGTTTTTCCTGACCACGTTTTCCTACATTCTGACCAAAATTGTTTAATCTATGTAGGAAGGCTAAATTCGTCCAAAATAGTCTTTCCCGTGCTAAGAGTGTTTGCTGATTCTATTGTCATGTCTTTTTCAGGATGGTATTCGTTGTTTGGTTTACAAAACAGTTGTCTCGCAATTTGTTTTCTAAAAAGTTTTTAATGGTCGGCGACAACTGAATCGTGCTTTCAAACCTGGGCTTGAGAACGACAACGCCCGCCTTTTTACGATCTCCTCCCCACAAGTGTGACATCGATTTCGGTTTATTTACTAAATCAGTAACAGTAACACGATTTTCACTTCAGGAGGTCAATTTTTTTACATGAATTTCATTTCTATTGAGGTCCTTACACGTAGCCTTTTAAATTATATAGAAAAAATGCATGATAATGAATAATAGATAAAGATTTATGAATAATAAAAGCAAAGGAATGAATGTTTAACAATTGTTATTAAGGTTTACATTTGGCATTATTTAGGGTCACGTCCATTCTCTGTACACATATGAATAGATCTCGCGCATGGTACATTTACTCTTACGGCCATAAAAAGACAATCGATATTCGTCAAAATTTCCCGACGGATATGGAAAGTCAATATTCAAGGGGCTGCCCATTGGCAAGCCAACTTGAGGTCAAATGGTTTTTGTAGAACAATTTTAACTACTGGGGATCGCCCCAATCATTTGATACCAAAATTCAATACAATATTTTGAAAAAAAACACAGAAAAATGTCTACTTACGTCTGATATCTGCAAATGTTGTCTTTCAAGTGAATAACAATACAACAAGGATTTCCTTTTAATACGTTATTGGAACTGTTTATCTCGAACACGATTGGTTTATTTTTCTAAACCCAACTTCTCCAAAGAAAAAGAAAACTTCTTATATACATGGTATCACCTTGACCCGCCGAAAGTTCAATGTTTAAAAATAATCTCTGTAATGCCAGCCAAATCCTAAAAGTTAGCTGTTAAACCCCCCAAACTTGATAATCTGCCCCCACTTACCCTATATACACTCTCATTCCTTTCGGGTCATCGAAGTAGCTTACTTTCGAAAGTAGTCGAAAGTAGCTTACTTGTTGCCTTGGCTATGTTCTTAGCTGATATTCTTATAATTTCACAGCAGTAGTTACATGTAACAATACGAAAAGAATTAACGTTATTCTCTTCCTTTATCGTATAATATTCTATTGTGAAATTCTGACACATTTTTTAAAAGTAATTTGATAAAATATCAATATACCATGATTTTAAAAAGTGCGGTCGATCATGGTGCGTTGTATTTCGTTTCGTTTACGCCTTATTCTCTGGGTCTAGGACCTTGGCTGCGTAGATTCTTTCGAAAATTGGACTGGCCGATGAGTGTTGAGAATCGCGAGAGCTGATGGAAACGGATTAGGGTATCAAGTGGTTGCTTAGTTTTAAAGGTAAAATTGATTAAGTAATAAATGGCTTACCAGCATAACAGGAAGAATTATGAACGAAGTGGAATGTGTCATTGTTAGGAGAATTACATCCCCAACGCGGAACACGTATTGGATCCAAGGGCAAATAGACGCGAATGGTTCGTATACCACTGAGCCTTTGTTGGTTGGGAAAGCCTCGCAATGTAAGGTCATGGATGCTAGCGACGACTTGCCGGAACCTTGGCCGGCGAATGGAATCCATCCTTTCAGTGGCAGCGGCAAGCCTGGAACTGCCATCCCATTGTATGGACCGGGATTCCTTAATTTAAATTTCTTAGATTAATTTAATATAAAAATAAATAGAAATACATCCATACTTTGCTACGGCTATCAACTTGCGACGAATGTGACACATCACGTCTTTTTTTTATACAGTGCCGCTTGATGACCGGTGAAGCATCATGAAGGTCACTTGATTCCCACGAACAACGTGTTGGAAAAGTCGTAACTTATCCACGTTAAGTGGGGTGACGTCCGTCATGCGGGCAATGGTTTTTTGCATCTGTGGCAGATCTTTGATGCTGTTGCAAATTTGGTAGAAAATTGGCGGCATGAAATGCACCGCATTTCATTGCCTGCAGCGTACATTTCACAATGGTCCGAGAAGAGCAAATCTCTTTGATGCCAACCTCGACATTAACTCGCCTATAATGGGATAGATTTTAGAAAAAAGTCACGAAATTAACGCCTTTTCATCAGTTGCGGGGGGGGTATTGACTGAAATTGTCTGTTTCAATAGACGGAGAGATTTCTGTCCCCGAGCGACTGAGAGACCAATTTTAATTAGAGATTTTTCGTACCCCTGATTTGAGGATCACGGGGGAACCGGGACGAGACTCGTCTTGCTCTCTCTTCACGCCCATGAAGTTGTCATGATCGCCTTTTTCGATTTTGCCAGTTTCTTGCCATTTCGTCAGTCTAGCAGCAAACACTCTTCCCCCTTTCCATCTGCCAACGTTTTTATTCTCAATTAGTTTGTGTTAAGGTAGACATTAGGGATAAGCCAGACATATTATAGCAAGTTTTCACTGTGCGCCATTCGCGCAACGTTTTCGCGTTGTATGCGGAATGGTGTCACGTGACTGAGTCCGCTGGTTACATGTAGCCTTATGGAGACTCGATTGTTTTTTGACTTTTTGAACCCTCAAATTAAAATTTTTTCGTGAAATTTTTTCAGGGCTCCATTCCGATATTTTTTTAAATATTAATAAATTAGAAAAAGTGTATTTTCTAATTTTGTGATTTTAAAATATCCGGCTCATTGTCACAGATGAGCCCTAAAAAGAAACAGAAGAGGGTTTTAATATACGAGCAGGTTTAATATAAAGGCAGAGTTTTGGGCAATACCCTTTAGCGTCGTGGCGGCATTAAAAGGGGCTGTTATACGGGTGCATTTATGTTTGAAACCTGGTAAGTTATTGGATTGTTTACTCTCTTTGAAACGTTTTTTACCTTCTTTAAGTCGGTTTTTCAACCATGTTGGTTAAAGTTACTAAATAACATTATTCCTTTTCAAAGCTGGTTTAAAACCGGTTTTAATCTTTCGTTATTTTGAACGGGCAGTTGCAGAAAATTATATTATGCGGGTATAAAACCCAGTTTTTACGTGGTTTTTATTTTGATGAAAAGCTCCTCCATTCCACGACCAACACTTTTTATGCTCACGTGGCCGCTAGTAATTTTACCAAGCGACTCGGGTTTCCCTCCTGAAGGCCTCTGAGCCAGCGGGCTAGGGGCGACTCGATGATGGGCAATAATGTCGGCAAAATGCAGGGACTTGCTATTTTTTCAGCTCCGTATAGTTGGTCGTAAATATTGTAAGTCAGGCAAATGAAAGATAAAATCTTGGGCTATTGGGCGCTTATTTTAATTTTAATATCAACCTATCCTGAAAAAGTTTTTACTTGTACGTGTTAAAAATTTGAGTTTTTGGAAAACCGTTTCATAAAAATCCGGATTATCTCCTGAACTATAAGGAATGAAACATTGAGGTTACATTTAAACGGCTTGAATTAACCTGACGAACAATATTATGTATCTATTTCTCCAATATTTCTATTTTTTAGAACACCCCCAAAAAGATTCACGCCACGAAACCCGCTGTTTTGGTCTCCTTGGCTCGCGGACTTCTTATTAATAGATAGAACTCACCAGTCTCGATTTGTAGAAAAAGACTAGAGAGTTCTAGCTCTTTTCGTTTGGCTGAAAAAATGCCAAAATCGCCTCTTTTGTACAGATAGGGATAGGCATTCGAACAATTACGCGACGGCCAAAACGGGGTTTTTCCCGTAGGAAACTTTTGAACAAAAAATCAGTGCATGCTAGTCACCGACAGGTATGTTGAAAAAAACCGGCATCAAATTTCATCAACCCGTCAAAGTTTTAGAGCACTTTGAAGTTTCCGTTTTTTCCATAAGAAACCACGGGGGGACCCCTAGTGTTCGAATAATTCTGGTACCTACTGTAGATGTTAAGAAAATTAATCAGCTGGAATATCTTCACAACTCTATAATATATACTACAATACCCTATAAAGCGCTTGGGAATGAAACATGGCCTATAACAAATGCGTGCTGACGACGGCTAAAATAAGGTTTTGAACTAATCAAAAATTAGAAAAAGTAGACGGAAAGAAATCGGGCACTCATTTTTTAAAATTACGGTGCACGGTTAATTTAATAACAGCACGGATAACTGTCGAAATACTGCTCATTGATATTGACGGATAGGGCAGTCAATGCGGGGAGTAGTCTAAATACAACGGGCAGTTACGAAGAAAAACGGTTTCAGGACAGAATTATTATATTACAAGGGTGGATTTCATAACTGGATGGGCGAGGGGTTTCACTGCAAGATCGGACAGAATGTAGTCAAAGGGGAAAACGGCAAGTTTCAAAAGTGGACAGAACGGTAAAAACTAAGCGAAAGGTAAAAGGAGAAATAGAAACAAAAGCAGGCGTTTCATGTGACTGAAATAAATTCTAAATTCGGTAAGTGGCTAAATTCAAAACTGTCATTTGCCTAATAAGTGATTGTCGATGGAGTTAACTTGCAATGGCGGGGGGGATACAGAAAAAAACATATGAAATTATCAAAGCTTTGCAAGAGCGGACCAAAGAGGACAATGTGGAAGTATTTAGAACAGCTTCCTATGCGAAGAAGGGAATGATATAGGGAGAAAAAGATAAGGAGGTAAGGAGAAAAATAAAAAAAGAAAATGCCTATTTGTTCTATAATTTAGGTAGATTTCATAACCGGGCGGGCAAGGGTCCTAGACATTGGCTACATTAGCTAATGAACCGGAGATATGTACCGCCATTTGATTTGTCATTGACTATTTATAAGGCCCAGTGATTTGCCAATACAATAGCAAATGGCACCCATTTGCCAATACAATGGCAAACCAAGGGGACCAGAATAAAGCTCCCCATGTTCCTTCCTCTCTGATCCACCTCATTGGCCAATACAATGGCTAACCAACGGGGTCACTAATAGAACCAATTCGTACCTGTGATCCACTCGATTTGCCAATGCAATGGCAAATCAAAGGGACTAGTATAAGACTCTCCATACACCCCCCTCTCTGATCCACCTCATTTTCCAATACAATGGCTAACCAACGGGGTCACTAATAGAACCAATTTGTACCTGTGATCCACTTGATTTGCCATTGCATTGGCAAACCAAAGGAATAAGTATAATACTCCGATTGTTCTTGCCTCTCTAGTCCACCCCATTTGCCAATACAATGACAAACCAAAGGAATCACTACTATTATACCAAGTACCCTTTGATCCACTCAGTTTGCCAATTTAATGGCGAACCAACGGAATCAGCACTCAGGAAAATACTTGCCTGTGATTCACTCGATTTACCAATGCAATGACAAATCAAGAGATATTTTTTATGTTCCACTTGATTTGTCAATACAATGGCTAACCAATGGGATCACTACTAGAACCAATTTATGTATGTGATCCACTCGATTTGCCAATGCATTGGCAAATCAACAGGATTAGTATAAGATCCCGAATGTTTCTTTGTCTGTGATCCCCTCCATTTGCCATTGTATTGGCAAACCCACGGGATCAGTATAAGACTTCTTCGGTTTTCTTGTCAAGGTTTCTATCTTTTATCTTCCCAGGTCTCAATCTCTTATACTGATCTCGTTGATTTGCCAATACAATGGAAAATGGAGGGGATCACAGACAAAGGCACAAGGAAAAAAACCGTCCCTGTGCTATTTCCCTATCCTGACCAGAACAGGAGGAGGAGCCTTGAAAATCGACGGTGGCGACTCCATACTGAATACAATCCACATACAAGGTTTAAACGTGTATGATCTTCCATCGGTAATTCTAAATGTCCAGTTTCAATTAGTTTCTTAACACGTTGATATTAGGTTCTCTCTTAGCTCTTTCACGCCCACCCTCTTCTCGAATGTCTCTTTTTCCCCATCAAGGTGAATTTGAAAATGATGTAAGATTTGATGGAAAATGCTTTGGAATCAACCGATCGGATGACAAAATGGCTGAGAAGGCAACTTTTAACCATATCCGTGATTTCTTTTGTTTGTCAGCCGTAAGATAATTTTTCATTTTATAATAGACTATTTTCGATTTATCAAATTTCAATTTATTTTTACAGGCAACGAAACAAAATGCGACGATCGCAGAGTTAAACTTGAACAGGTGTTTCAATTCATTTCTGGAAGCAAATTTGTTCCTCGCTCCGCAGTAAACAGGAAAAAAATTTCTGTCGAATTAAGACTGTCGGCAGAAGATCAAGATCAGTTGCTACCTGTGGCTTCCACGTGCCATTCAACAATTTTTGGGCCTCACTGGATCGCTTGAAGACTTGAAATCTATTTGGATTATTGCTTTAAGGAACTGTGTCCATGAATTTGGTTTATACTAACGAATTTGACCATCTTCAATTCAATTGTAAACTGTTATATATACGTTTACGGAGAGATTTTTAATCATTGCAAGCTGTTTTTACGAAAAACTCTGTAAACTTTGCCTTACAACCAGAATACTTTTATACATATTTTCTAACTGTTTTACCTGCCATAATCGAAACTGTCCCCTATCGAAGAAGTCATTTTTTTACAAAGTTCTTGGAAGTTTTTTGTGTCATCAGGTCTTTAACCTCCCGTTTTCCTCCGTGTTTCGTTCTAGGGAACGAAAGCTGTTACATGTTTCAACTGTAAAAAACAAAAAATGTTTTCTGTTTCAATAGTTGATGTCCCTACCGTTTTAATAAAAATAAATAAAAAAAGATTTAACCAAGAAACTGATTTAACACATGAATGACCACAGTTAAACATCATAATCACTATTCTACAACTTAATTTTCGAAGACGATCGCTTTCCCTTCTTTTTTAACTTCCACAAAGTGATTTTGGATCGTTATTTGTTGAGATACCACACGATTATAAAACAGGAACGATTCATCTGCGAAACTTTGTATTCTCTTCTATAAAACCAGTGATCGTGTATCGTCACAAAGTAACATAAGTTGAGAAGAAAGGAGAAAAGGGAATCTCAGTCATCTAACGATTATGGTGTATCGCCACACACAAGCCTCTTTGTTAAATAGTGGAAGAAAGTTATGTCAAAAGGGTATGTTACCTCGAACAAATTGATACTTTTAGTTTTTTACATGAACTTTGAAACTTGTAGTATTTTTATGTCCCTGATAAAACCCGGCTTTAAAATATTAACATTAACATGTAGAAAAACAGAATTATTTATTTTAAAATTTTAAAACATTCAAAACTGTATGAAGGAACTAGTTTAAAATTATTTTGAAATTTGTCATTTGTTTTACTTAAGTAGTAATTTTCATTAAAATATATTGAAAACTGATGAGACAGTTACAGTTTTCGTAACGTACCGTCAGCTGGACGCGCGAAATCTGCCGCCGCGATTAACACGGCTCTTATGGCGGAGAATAAAAATCCTCATTTGCCTTGTAATACTAGCATAGCTTTGATATTAATACATTGAGTTTTTGTTTATGTTGTTCATGCCTCTAGCAAGTTTCGACTTTTTGGGGCTATTAGTTCAAAAGATATTCGTTATTTTAAAATCGATAATTCACCGCAACTCATCGGAGAGTGAGGGGGTTGACGGGTGGGGAATTATGGTTACTCACACACCCGCTTGATGTCGCCTCTTATAACTGAATTGAAAAGTAAATACGCATTCAATATAAAAAAGATGCTAATTAAATACAACATAAAATTTCGTGGTGTATTTTCATACTTTCTAACTTAAAAATGGTGGTATTTTATTAAGTAGGTTTGCGTTTTATTGGTGAAGGAGCGACATCGGCGGGTGTGTGAGTCATAAGTAAAACAAATGATGGGCTTTTCAACGCAAATTTCAAAATAATTTTCAACTAGTTCCTTCATACAGTTTTGAATGTTTTAAAATTTAAAATAAATAATTCTGTTTTTCTACATGTTAATATTAATATTTTAAAGCCGGGTTTTGTCAGAGACATAACAATACCATAAGCTTTAAAGTTCATTTAAAAAATTAAAAGTATCAATTTGTTCGAGGTTTTTTAGTAACTTTCTTCCACTAAAAAGAAACTTGGCCTTCAGATTCTAAAAAAAACTTATTTTGGAAGAACGATTGAGTCAATCATAATTGATTGCTTATTGGTGAGGAAAGGCAAATGGGGGAATATCTACATTAGGTGGTCGGTTGGAGGCAATATGAAATTCGGCAATAATTGAAGCCTCTTTAGCTGAAAAATCCATATCGTCGGATAATTGTTTCAATTTGGGGTGCTAAAGGCCTTCCTTAGTTAAGCTTATGATCCCAGTATAAAATGGCCGCAGAGGCGTTTTATTGCCTTCGGTACTGATTGAATGCCGATTCCGTCCTTCAGAAAAAGCTTCAACAGCACTTACTAAAAATTTTCCAACGCCCAAGTGAAGGCAGAATATATATCCCCATCATCAAAAGGGTTTAACAATACCTCTTCTTCCAGATTTTTGTGGGGGAAATTTTGTACCCAGTAATAAGGAACCATATATAAAAAGATGATTACGATTTACATTATAGCATTATGGATGGTTGGAGGCAAGACTCTGGAAATCCATTCCTCCAAAGTCTTTCAATTCTTTGGTTATGTTTTGATTTTCCTGTTATAAAAGACTGATGATCACCAACCGCAAACATCATTCGCGTGTCCTAAGTTGGATCTGTAAATAATTTAATGTGTGATCATATCTCCGTGAATTTATTCAAATGAACAATTACCGGACACGAGATGTTAAATCATACTTCTTAACAGCTCTCTGGAAGTGCTCCAAAACTGTAAGGTATCTATTATTAACATTTAAAAAAAGATTGTTCTTGAGAAACCATCAATTCCACCATGAAACACGAATTTTCATCTGGAAAAAATAATGATGCGAATAAAATCTAATAAAAATATTTTCAAAAGCCCCACTTTTAGCCAAACTTTTAGAAGACAATGGAAAATGCTCTTCACAGGCTTAGTTAACATGGTCATCACGTTGAGCACATGTTGACAATACTGAACACTCACTGAACATACAAAAAGAAAAAAATTCTTACTCCGCATGAATTGATGGTAAGCCGCTAAAATATCTTGCAAATCGACACAGTTGTTGTTGGCCAGAATGACTGCTTCCTAAATTGAACGAAAAAATCCGGAAAATCTGCGACTAGAAACTTGGCACGCCGACAACCGAACGTATTTACGCCACCTTGCAAATTTTCAAATGACAGCCGAGGCTGCTCAGGTTGGCAAATAGGAATAAATCCTGATGGAAATATAGACAATTCTCTATGGTTATTTAATAATTAAATAACATTAATACTACGTAGTTCTAAAAACTGCCGCTAGAGGGCACTGAAAATCAAAATGAAAGCTAAGCAAAGAGGACAACCCTAATCTGAACAGTGAAGTCGGAACAGTCCGTTGTTTGTGTGGACACTTTTTCCTCTCGCGGCCGCCTATCAAACTAGCGCTGCAGCGGGGTTTCGTACAACTTTCTCGGTTTTTTCAAACTGTAATATCTGGGCGCTTATGAAACAGCGGCATGTTCCGTCTAGACGTTTTCCGAAGCGTCTTCAACACGATGCACTCATTATTGCGGAATACTTCGCAAATTACACGGAATGTTGAGGCCTGTCAACCCTTTAAAATGGCGTCCTTGGAGAATTCTTCATCAATCATAAATATGTATTCCTCAGATTGGGATGATGATGAGGAAGACAATAGCCAAAATATGACTAACTTGAGTCAAGACGAGGCGAATAATAGAAATGTCGAAATGAGTACAGCGAATGATTTGAACTTGGAAAACGAAGGCGACAACAATGAACCTGAAAGATCGGACTTTTTGTTTGAGGCAAATGATGAGCCTGAAAACGTGCATGAAAACAACGTTGAAATCGAGGAAAATGAAGAAAACGATGATACCGAGGACGAAAATGACGAACGTATTTTGAGAAAAGACCAAGTACCACATACCCTTATGCTCGGGGATCTGTCCCAACAAGCAAACAAATTTGAGTGTTTTGCTAAAAAAAGGAGGAGTAATGGGAAAGGTGACACTGCAAAAAGGGATCGTATAACAAAGATTGGAGTTATGGTAAGTATCTTTTAGCTGTGTTACCAAAGGGTTTTATTAGACTAATCTTGAACTACATATCTTCAGGCAACTAAACTTTGGGACCGTTGGGGTGTCCAAACAATTGTGTTTATCAGATCACCGAACAAATCAAAGCCTTCACTGAGAGCCAAATCTTATGGAAACAATGCTGTTTTATTTCTGAATGAAACTGAAAGTGGTAAACAAATGAAAAGGATGTTTACAATTGCTGCAAGCTCCTGGAATGGTTGGTGATGAGTGTTGTACGTTTCATTTTTTTACTCAATACAAACAAATTTTGTGTACTCCTATGATCTAGTAGACCGTAACCAGCAGGAGATACCAATCACAACTCAGGGAAAAATTGTACCCAATTTTGATGGAATTACACCTTTAGCAGATAAAGTGATTCAGAAAGCTGTTTCTCGAGCGGAAGTCAAATCTGCTAACGCATTGAAAAAAAAAGAAGCTAAGACTCATTCTTCTGTTCCAAAGAATAAAGCTGTAGGCCCACCTAAGAAAACAGCACCAACAAAATGATTTAGGGTAAAGCTCTTAAATCCGGACAGGACAAAAAATCTGCAAATTTCGGCCAAAAAATCGTTTTTTTTGCATGCGTGTTTGAAACTGAACGAGGCGTTTCTTAAAACATCCGATAAATGAACATTGAAATAGTCACAAAAACGCACCAATGGGCTAAAGGGCATCTTGCAATTATTCCTAGTTACTTAGAAATTGACAAATAGAATTTCACAGTTACACTTGCAGGCTAAGTTTTTGAGCTCTGTGTTGGACAGTAGGCCGAACGAAACGGCAAATGAAAAATATAAGATAAAAAATCAATGAATCACTTCACTAATTATACTAAATGATAGAGAATTTAAAATTCTACAAAATAGTATAGTTTTTAAGTAGTAAATGGCCAATTCTAGTATTTTATCAGGAATTTTAAAAGAACTGTTATTCTGCGTTTTTTGGACTGACAGCTAGTAACTTCGGACACCTTCAAGGAAATTATAGATTTTCAAATTTCTAGAAAGGGTATACACCAATCGACGCATAATTTTATGAAGAATCGATTTATACCCAATGTTTTCATCTTATTTGAAGCCGTTTCGGCGCTGTTAAGGAAACAAGTATTGTTTGTCTGTCGATCTTAGGCTAGCAGACAAGTTTTGTTTTGACAGGCAAATGTTTTGGTTTTTTAAAATCGAATTCTATTGGGAAATTTCTATTGCACCCTCAGTAGTGTCATAGGCAATTCTATTCAGAATCAAAAACTGAATCTAAAGAGATAATTATTTTTTTTAAATTAGCTCTGTCCGAAAAATGCAGAAATGTCCGACTTTTATGGGAAACGTCCGACAATTGAAGATTCTGAATGCACACGTTTCCCATAAGGAAGCCTATCGGCCAAAAAGTGTCCGGAGTTCACAGCTTTACCCTAAGCAAGAGCGCAAAACCTACTACAGCTAAAATAAAGAAATCCAATCCTACGACCGATAGGCCTACTAATCCGTCCGTTCAAAATCTGAGAACCATTCCTGACGGAACAAATATCAGGTAACCTAAGTACAATCCGTTTCCAAGACTTCTGATAATAACTACCTTTTTGACAGCGATGTTCTTCCAAAACCAGCTTTGCGAGTTTACGTTAAAAGGGTGCCAAGTGAAGCAAACCCAAAGTCATTTTTACTGAAACATTCCGAAATAGAGGAATTAGCGTCAAAGATTAGCACATCATCTATCGATGTTTCGGAAGAATTCAAACTTGGAGTCGACAAACTCATCGACAGAGTTAAGCACCTCAACTCCTGGTTTTCCGGACTCTACATATTCTGCCAACTATGCCGAGGAAGTTTCTTCATGTAGCCATCTACACAAGAAAGATGAAGAGAGCTTTTGCCAGAGACCTTCTCCCGCGCGCTTTTGGTTTTTTGTTTAACTAGACACGATGTTTCCACAAAACAAAGGGCCGAAAGCGCGCGGGAGGAGATCACAAGACAGTATTTCTTAGAGAGGAATACATAAATAACCTAAACTTTTTTTTTTGGCTTGCTTACTTGCTACACTAGATATGTGGTCGTGGACGTTCGCAATCTCATAGTGCAACGCCTCTAGCTGGTTTTGCAAGTCCGAAAGGTGGGAAAGTGCCGATTTGTTGGTGGCTAGGAAAAAGACACCCGTATAAAACCTGAAATGGAATTGAATTTTTGGGTTTTTTACCTAAATAACTACGGGCTTCCTGCTCCAACGACTTTTGAATGGCCGGAAGTTGTTCCTCACTTAAATTTCTTGCTCGCAAAAGAACAATGAGACGTTCTTTGTAGAATGATACCCTATACATGGCCTGAAAAAATTTCATATTACTTAATCTTAAATTAGTTTATGCATACAGCACACGTACCGTAAGCAATCGCTTCGTTAAGGAATTAGCCATTTTTTTATCTTTTCTCATATTCCAATAAAACATCGCAGCAGCTAAATGGTCCTCTCGGTCTGTTAAATATGGTTGTTCAAAACAAAGTATGACACATGAATAAGTTATTGCTGTTCTTACTTGCCGAACTCATAACGTGGGTTACACTGTAGTAACAGGAGAAAATTGAAAACACCTGCTCCTGTTCCTCTCCAAGGGTTCCGGTTTTCAGCCCCATCTCTCCAATGGCCGAAGAATAGAATCTTAAACGGTACACAAGATGAACGCAAATGCTAAAATCAAAACCGAAAAACTACTTGACAATACCAAGCATGGGCTTGCCCATGCAGTCTTGAAAGAAATTGGATCATCGATACGGTAAGCATCCGATATTTTGGGATTGCGGCGCCTACTTTTATGGCAAACGGCCAATAGCGGCATACAACATCATTGACCAGAAATTTGCACTTCCTTTCCAAAAGCTTTAGATGAGCGCAAAGTGTGTGGCGGTACGTCTCTCCTTCGTACATATTGACAGCGGTTTGTACAACACCATGGCCACAAGAAGCCATAACTATCCCCGTTTCATCCAAACCTTTAAAACGGGATGACACTTCCCTTGCAGCTTGAAATTGAGAATTTCCGCAAAAATTAACGGCCGAAGCTTTGTTAATCTAAAATATTAGAGAGTAAAAAATTTATGATTGAAAGAAACCAAATTTGATAGGGAACATATTAAAACCTTTTTCAGATTGATATCAATCTCATTTCTTAATTTTGTAAAGTCCTCTTTGCTTACTATGATTTGGTTTTTGTACCACGGCTCGGATGGGCGCCTATGAAAACAAAGTAGATGGTATTTATCGACTTCACAATCTACACACTTGCACGCAACTAGTTTTCCCTCAAGGCCCTCAAGTTTCATACTACTTTCTTATTAAGGACGAAATGAGGGACTTACTCGTTTTCTCGTTTTCGCCTTGTCAATTTATGGTTTCCATCTGGATGACCTGAAAGGAGGCAAGGTTCGCCCGATTCCGAAACACAGCCCCGGCAGCAAGTCTTGTCTAAGCGTTTTATGCTCGTGTCAATATGGTGTCGGGCAAACTCTTCCATTTGACAGGCTTTCGAAAAATTTGGCCCGTTGATTGGTGCATCCTGAGTTAGTGAAAAAACGCATTAGTATTTGACATTTAACTCAGATATTAGGAACGTACTTTAGAAACTGACATTGCTCCAATCGTTTCCAGGAACTTTTGCTGGGACGTGCCTGGAGTCAGGAATTTTAGATTATGCAAAAAAATGTGACACTTCCGCGGCAACAAGATAGGTTAGTTTGTTAGGCGCACTTGGCCAAAAACCAGCAGTAATGTAGTCTTCATAATCGGCTTCCCGGGATCCTTGGCAGGAAGTACATCGAAGGGAAGCAGAGCTTAGATCAAACCGTCCTTCATCAAAACAGCGTGTTATAAGATTAAAGAAGGAACGCAGAAGAAAATTTAACCCATACCATTAAGCGTGATGACAGTGCAAAAATCTTTTCCAGCAACGACAGAGCCGACAGCACCTTCTCCACATCCGCATCTACTCAGTGGGAACACCGGAACTGGAACAGCTAAAAAATATATAGATATACATATACATCATTTAAGGAAACATTGTATAGAAACATAACTTAATCTTAATCTTAAGTACCTAAAATATAGACTTTTCCATTAGAATCAAAGAATTCGTTAGGCTTCAGAATTTTACTAGGAAGTCTGTCAGAAAATAAAGTGCGACGATGAAACGGGAAATCAACATGAACAGCTCGGTCACAAGCATCGCAATAATGCCGTTTACATTCGTAGCATCGGATGTGGTGATGCTTCAACATCTTCAAACAGTCTTTCCCACTGCACTTTCTTTCAAGCAATGAGGAAAAAGATGACACTAAAGCATCATATGCAAGTTCATGGTTTTTTTTCCAGGAATATTCAGATACTTCTGTGATAGTTTTTCTACTTGTTTGTTCTTTTTTTATTGCATCCTTACGTTCCTTTTCAATAGCCACCATGTTGGATAAATGGGCTTCTTTTTCCGTTTCTTCGAATGTAGTCTCAATCTTCTGCCACGTATTATCTGTAAAATGATCTGAGTAAATGGAGACAAATAAAATAATGTATTTAACAAAATAAACTAGTAAAAATAAGTAACACTACTGAAACTATAGACAATTTACCTAAATTATCATTTGGAGGTGGCAAGTTGTCGACAATGATTTCTTCATGGTCAAGTTTTGCTGCAACATCAACTTTTGTATTTCTTGATTCTTCTACACAGGTGTTATCAAATTTTTGTTTCTTCCCTTTGCTTCTAACTTCATCTTTAGGTTTCATTCTAGGAAAGTTTCGATTTAAGTCATCTAGCAGTAAAGATAAAGAAGGAGGTAAATTATCGGGGTTTCTTTTGAGTCGCATAGCTTTGGCATTTTTTTCTTTTCTTATTGCTTTTAAGTTATTTGATTTCAATGCCTTCTCTTCTGGAGTCAGTTTCTTCTTTAATTTACGAGTTAACCTATTAGTATCTTCTTTAGAAACCTCCATCTTGTCTTAGTTATTTCGATAAATCAAAAACAGAAAGATTATTATTCCGTGTAATTTGCGAAGTATTCCGCAATAATGAGTGCATCGTGTTGATGACACTTCGGAAAACGTCTAGACGGAACATGCCGTTGTTTCATAAGCGCCCAGATATTACAGTTTGAAAAAAACCAAGAAAGTTGTACGAAACCCCGCTGCAGCGCTAGTTTGATAGGCGGCCGCGAGAGGAAAAAGTGTCCACACAAACAACGGACTGTTCCGACTTCACTGTTCAGACTAGGGTTGAAAGAGGACGTATATTTTTACGGAAATGCTGAAAAAAGTCATACCAGAAAAAACATACTAGATTTATTGAGGATAAAGGAGAGATAGTACTTAGTAAAAAAAAGTTTGGGAAATTTTTGTTTTCCTCTGAAAATTATATAATAATCATACATATTTTACAATGACTGTAGGCCTTAACTTTAACCCTTTCACTGCCAAGCCCAAAAAGTCGACTTTTACCCATACTGCCAACTCTATTGGCAAATCAAATATAACAAAACTATAGTTTATTAAAGAGCTAGTAACCGCCTGAACCACGATTCAGTCGAAGAAATAAAAAAAACGACGAATCACCGGTGATACACGTGGCACACTGGTAATCAAGCGTCCCCCAGGTGCCAAATGTATCACCGGTGATACACAATTTCATGGGAAAATGTATCACCCGTGATACATTTGGCACCTGGGGAACGTCATTTTACTATAAGAAAATTGTTTAAATTCAAATTATTCTGTTAAATCATGAAACTCAGTCCACCATTTACTGAAAATAATTTCCTGGAATGCTATTATCTTAAAAATATAGCCATGAGAGTCATAAATTGAAGGGTCAAATATCGGCTATTAGGAAAAATAGCAAAACATGATAAAAGTGCTTAAATTCTGACCAACACACAAGTAGAGATCTTATTCTAGCAAATAAAGTTGGTTAAGATGAGGGAAATACAAAACTACAAGAGTTATGGGCTTTGGCGGGAAATTCGTTGATGTATCACCGGTGATACACTTGGCAGTCAACGGTTGGGAGGCCGTGTATCACCGGTGATACACTTGGCAGTGAAAGCTTACAAAATATATTCTGTTCTAAATGACACGAAGGGCTGGCGCGCAAGTGCGATTTCTTAATAACGCAATAAAAAATTTTACATGGATTTCATAAGAAATCCTTAAGTTTCTCTGCCTCTAGATATAGTAGGCCATGCTTATACAGTACCCACCACGGAAGGTTGGACGACCCCCCCTTTTTTCCCGGTTTTATCATGGGAGCAAATGGGGGAGCAAAATCATAAAAATATCAAAATCAATCATGCCCGGGGGGGGGGCAAGTAAGTTGTTAAATGTTGATGAAAAAAATTCAGCGAACTCATTACGATGAGTTTTAACTCCTGAATTTTTTTCGATTCCAAAAAGCTAGAGGTGTAGTTGGAAAGAGTGGATTCACATGTCCATGAACACGACTTGTGAAAAAGGGGGGAACCGCCATTTAATCCCGTGTAAATGGGAACGAAAAGGCCCAGCCGTTGAAAATTTATAAGAAATTAGCGATAACTATTTCAGCTTTGTAAGTTTCACAAGATTTAAGAAACAAACCCGGCTACATGATAATGCCAGGAATTTTTTTTCTTGCCAAAAAAAAATAAAAACAAACATTTTCAGATTTCCGACCCCATTTCGGTTGGTGGGGTAGGGCTTGCGAGAGGAAAAAAATTGACTTCGTAGCAAAAACGTCATTTTGGTAGTTTTTATTTTTTTCGGCAAGAAAAAAAAATTCCGTCCAACCTTCCGTGGTGGTACTGTAGGCTATAGCATTTAAGCAAGAGGAATTATGCTACATACCAGGCAAGGTATGATCAAATGTAAAGACTATTAGAAGACCCTGGAAACCACAAAAGATAAAATGCCTAGCAAGTTTTTGATCAGTGGTTCGGTAGCCTTACGAGAGAGAGAGGAGGGTTGAAGTGGAGTACTGAAATGCTATTTCAAACCATTAAAGCCGTTGAACAAATTCTTGATGAACATTTTGATTCTGGAGATGGATTTGCAAGAGATTCATTTGAACAAGTAATAGATAAGTTTAAAGATCTCAAATTGCCTCCAATTTGTTGCGACAGTCATGTCGTAATACGTTACTGTTTTCAAGTGGCCAAACGCCACAGCAAAATGAAACAATCAAAATTAGTCTAAAATAATCAAAACCTTACTTGTCTGATAAAATTGTATGTGAATTAGTCGAAAAATAATCAAAACCTTGCAGTTTTTTGCATCAAAACCAGTGTGCTAAACTTGTATGTGAAAGTCGAAATGAAATCGCGCTTGCGCGCCAGCCCTTCGTGTCATTTGGAAAACAAGTTATATGTATTTTAAGTTTAATAGTTATGGCTTACAGTTATTGTACAATGCGTATGAATTTTACATTTTTTTCAGGCAAAACAACATTTTCCCGAAAAATCATTTACTAAAATCTCACTTTTTTCCTCAATATATTTAATATATTCTTTCTAATTTGCCTTATTTAGGTCTTTTTTAAAAAAGGTACGTCACCATTGTTTGGTATTGTTTTGATTTTCAGTGACCTCTAGTGGCAGTTTTTAACACCACGTGTTAGTGCCGTGTTATAATATTGGACCCTTTTCCATTCAAGTTTTTGTATTCATGTAAATGAATTGAGTATTTATAATTATTATATGGCCATAGACAATTGCCCATATTTTCTTTGTATAATGTTTGTATTGTGAATTACCTTCTTCAATTCCTAATTTTCTACCGCCCCATCAATTTTTGCCATGGCCATCTGTTGGAGATAAAATAAACTAAAAAATCAAGTGTTTCAAAGTCTTACTCGGGGGAAAGTAACTTCCTTCTTGCCGGTCCGATAAATCGGTAGATGCCCTCGGTTACCACCTAAAGGTGGGAGACATTCGGGATAAACATGTAGAGTATGTAGCAAAAAAATCGCTCCGGCCTGACAGATGATTGAGAGAGGCCGCTTTCAAAATTACCTTTTTTTAATTCCCCCTAGTTTGTAGTTCAAGAACTACTAATGGAAAGTGTCCAAAGATTTTTTTTCTCTCACCCTCTCTCCTTCCCCCGAATTTTTGATTTCCAGACATTTTTGCAAACATAGCCGGGGGTTATTTCTGGAAATATTCACAATTGGGAATTTTCTGTTTTTCAAGTACGAATCGGCAATGAGACATGGGCATTGGAGATGAACAAAATTTATAAGATTTAACAAGTCTCTGGGTTCGAACTTCCAACCTTTGCGTCTTAAGACACGAGTGCTGCGCAAGTGCCATTGTTGGTGAAATCTTATCCAAGCCTATTTTGACATTTATTTAAAGAATTTCCTCGAAAACTCGAAAATGTTCTAAAGTTTTTTCTTTTCCTCTACATGAACAAATTTTAGGAATTTTTAAAGGATTTCATACATGAAAGAGAATCATCCATAAACGTTTTAGATAAAATAAAAAAAATTATATTTAGACGAGGCTTGAACTTCGGACCTCTCGAATTTTAGTCACAAATGCTACCTATATGGCATGGACATCTTTCTGCCCTGCTATTAATTTATAGCAGAATTTATCTAGCTCAGCATTTTCAAAACACTTCGCTTCGGCGAGTATAGATTTCGTCGTCTACTATAAAAACACAAAATTCCTTATTGTGAACGTTTCTAGAAATAACCCCTGGCTATGTCTGTAGAAATGTCTGGAAATCATAACTCGGGGGTAGGAAAGAGAGGGAGAGTAAAAAATCTTTGGACACTGTCCACTAGTAGTTCTTGAACAACAAGCTAGGGGGATTAAAAAAAAGTTTATTTTGAAGGCGGCCCCTCTTAATAATCTATGTCAGGCCGGAGCGATTTTTTGCAACATACGAAGCACAAAACTAGGATTTAAACGAGTAAAAAATATCATCAGCTGTCCGAGCTGTCAGTGAACGTCAACTATATATGGAGTTCGGAAAAGGAGGCGAGAAAGAGATTTGATTGGTTGACAGCTTTTCGGGATACAGGAAAAATCATATTAAAAAATATAACTGTCGTAAAAACTTTTGCCCCATAAGCAATACACGGGGCAAGCCGTCGGTCGGCCTTCTAAGGGGTTCGCATCCCTGAACAAAGGCAGAACTGGCAACTCTGCTACTTGACACGATTTTTTAGTTACTTGTTAGCCCTATCTCCCTCTCAGTTGCTCTACCTCTCTTTAATAAATCGATATAACTCTATTTAATATATCCATGTGGATAAAGGTTGAATGAGGAGGTTCCCAAAAAAATTATCTGTGATAAGGATAGCGATTTTGACCCAAGCATTCACTCGTGGTCCAACACCTTGATATCCTCGACAATATGTCAACCATTCCATAGGGTTGGCACTAGCAGATTCTGGATTATTTAGATCATCTTCCATTTTTTGCATTTCCAAAGGCGCGATCATATTCACTTTGGCCTGAGCCTCTTCAGAAATGTCATCAGAATGCGGAATGCCAAGCTAAAATTTGCGTTGCGAGATACACAATGCTACAAACTACAATGTTGATCTTACTAAGTTCATAAAATGCGTTTTGGGATCTAGGATTACCCAGAAGTGATCCAATTGTAAGACAAAAGATGGTGAAATAAGGGTTGGTAGCGGTAGCATAGACACTGTTGGAGACTAATCCAAGTGGAACAGCGTATGGAAGGTATGAGAACGGATCAGACAGTTTCTCATCTGCATGCAGAAGACGAACCAATTCTGGAGCCGTGCTTCATGCCAAATAAACAATGCAAAACCTTTTCCCAGGAAAGTAAATCCCATATATAACAGAGGATTTAAAGTGCCCCGCACTGTGCATATCTGGCATTCAACGTAGCAACACGAAAGTTGGCAAGGGGATGGGAGGGGCATCTGGTTAACAGCATATCAACAACAGCAACGATTTTCCTGTATTTAGGGTATTGAACCCAGCTTGCATACAGAGATAAAACTGCCAATGGGTCCTATCCGTAAATTTTGAAAATGCTCCAAATTCTGTTGAAGCCATCCTTCAAAAAAGCTTGGTAAGAAGCGTAAGACGCTGTCAAATATCAAAATCCGGCGAGTAACACAAGTGCCATAGCATGTAGTTTCGATTCAGATCTTGCTTATGTTTTTTGCTTCAGGTCGTGATCCATTGTTTTTTAATTTGCCCGTCAACCTGTACATTTACCACGGAGTCAATGGTGACAACATGTGCGGTATCAAGTCTTCGGGTATATGATGTCCAGTCAGCATGGAAATTCACTATTTTAATATTCTCTTGTCGACTGATACAAGTATCTGGTTACAAGAGTTGGCGAAATTGCTGTTCCAGTGCAAACTTTAACGATGGTCTCCATAAGCCCAGATGTTGTGGATTTAGGAACCAGAATAAAAGGCTTAATGGTTAACAAAGAAGACGGGTAATCTCTATGGGAAGATTCCGGAAGCTTAGAGAAAACCACGAAGAGTTGGTAATCTAATACTAGAGAGATTGTTCATCATTTGCTAACTATAAAGTACTTTCATTATAAGATACTCTCTCAATTTCATGATTATTTTTAACAATTTATTTTTTAAATTGTTATTCTTGCAGTGCTACTGTCGCCTGTAATTTAAAGCTGAATATCTAAAGAGTTTAACTGTCGGCAATTTTCTAAAACGAATATCCGTGGAGTTCTACTCTCGACTATTTTTTAAAGCTGAATATACGCGGAATTCAATTGACTGTTATTTCTTTTTAATTAATATCCGTGGAGTTTGGTTTTCGACTATTTATTGTAAATATTTAACATTTTTAAAAACGCAGGATTGCTGTCGTTGGATAACGGAGTTCTAATGTCGCTTGGGCAATCTTTCCATATAGCAACAAGTGTAAGTACATAAGTTTCCTGCCAAACGGTACGTTTTTAAACTAGCATTGACGTAAAGAAGAGAAAAAATATTAGTTGCCTGCCGATATGGCGAACGAGGAGACTATTCTAATTGTGGAATGCACCCGTCAGTCCTAATTTTTTTAAGACGTCGAAAAAATTATTGGGTCCAATGAAACCCGCAACCAAACTTTTAATCTATTTCGGAGAATTTCATGGAGAGTTAGCCATACCCCATTTTGGAAATCAACGACACACTGGACTACTTAATGTTTGTTTTTAAGAATGTGTTATATGATGTGGTTGAGTATGAAAATGTATGACATAGTAGTCCTGGCGGGTTCTTCGTGACATCAACACATACTTCAGAGGCACCATTTTCGATTCTTTGCCTAAACGGATGAATGCGAGGATTTTCGACTAATATTCAATTTAACATAAGATATCTTAGTTTTAAAACCTTCTTTTAGCTCGTTTGTTTTGGGTAATAGGATGTTGCTCGTGTACATCTGAGATACCTTTTTCATAGATTTTTAGGATAGGTGAGATGAATTTTTTCTTCGTGTTTCAAGATTTATGTGTGGTGGGGGATTATTTTTCCAGTCCTTGTTGTTTCATCCCTTCCATTTTTACATTCAGATCGGAGCACTCCAGAAGTCTTGGTAGCAGCATCTTCACCAAGTCATTCAATATGTTGCTGCATTGGGAGACCAAAGGAAGGACCTTGTCCACAAACTTATAGACTGTCCATAGCCTTGAGATAAATGAATCAGTAGGATCAATTAGCTCACCCCTATCTTCAAAGTAAAAGTCAAGTATGTAA
The DNA here is from genome assembly GCA_022539655.2 of Ceriodaphnia dubia. Lineage (NCBI taxonomy): Eukaryota > Metazoa > Arthropoda > Branchiopoda > Diplostraca > Daphniidae > Ceriodaphnia > Ceriodaphnia dubia. Next base: position 4,120,697 of record JAKUCG020000139.1, on the reverse strand, counting down.
TGAAAATAGATGACACACATAAAATTAACTAATTCATTTTTTTCGTTGTAGTCGAATGAACCTACAATGTCTACTACTGCTTGCCGGCTAGAGTATGACTCAATACATTCTCTACAAGAATCCTCTTGTTCCTCTACTGTTCTGATAACAAAGTCTGCATTCAAGAACACCGCCAAACTCTCTAAATTCTTGGTTGGGGGAATACAATTACAATCAAGTATGCCATGACTACAGAATCCATACAGAATGCCGCGCACATACGAGAGTATAGTATCCTGGTGGCGATTGGTGTCCGTTTTTACAGAAATGTTAAGTGTCAGTTTACATTACTCTGTAAGTGTACTACGTCCTAAGGATATTTGCATCGTGAAAATGCATTTAGTGCATTGAAAAAACTGAAGTAATTTAATATTTAATTGGTGAGCAGACGCTTCCGTACTTATGTTAGCCGTATTTCGTGCCCAAAACGCGTGACGTCAACCGAGAGGGGGAGACGAGGCTACTACAACGTCCGTCTTTTGCACAATTGTTTATAGACGTCTTAGGCAGTTTATCTACATAATGAAAATCCAAAACGACATCATTTTGTGACAGGTATGCATTTTGTTAGTGTAAACATGGCAAAGGAAACTTCTATTCTTCTCATTCTTCTGAGCTATAGTCATAGCGAACATCATTGTTGTGATATTTTTGAATTATGTGTCATGCGCCATCTATGAGTCGAGCTAACGACTACTTTGTACGGGTGAAAGTCTTCGTTGAAAGAGAGAGAAGAGCTGGCAGTCAGTCCCACTTGAGATGCCGAGAGGAGTAGGTCTTAATACAGTCTTGGACTCAACCCCTTTTTGTCTTTTTGTCTTTATTTCTCCCCTCTTGTGGATTTTCTCTGAAAATCTCACAACATTTGGTGGCAGCGGCGAGATTCGAACGAAAATTTGGAGTCAAGTAAGCAGTTTTAAGTGCATTTGTGTGCCATTTTATGTCGTTGGGGGGTGAATTGACTGTGGCCACACGTGGTCAGCACGCGGTCGGCGTGGCTGACGGTGCCTTTCTGTGTATTTGTGTGGTCAGGAGTTGAGGGTTTTGTCTGTTGTTGACCGTTAAGGTCTCTTCTTGACAGAATTCTCTCTCCTGTAGCAGGTTATTGAGGATTTGTCAGTTGTTGACCGTTAAGGTCTCTCCTTGACGGAATTCTCTCTCCTGTGCCCGGTTGTTGAGGATTTTGCCTGGTGTTGATCTGTGGTCTCGGCCACGGGTCTCTCTTTGGCGGAGTCTTCTCTTCCGGTGTGGTCAGAAGTTGAGACGAGAGTCTGACAGAGGCTTTTGTTGCCTCGTTTTGATTCTCGACTCTCTTTTGATCAACTTTAGAGTTGTTTTGGGAGAAAATGGAGGTAGAAGAGTTGGATCGTATCGTGCTGCAGCCGGCCATGGAGATTTGGATGAAAACGGGAAGATGTTGTGATATGGTCGTGAGCGAAAGCGGACGAAGGGTATCAAGAACAGATTAGTCAAGAGTCTGAACAAGGCGGTCAGCTTTCCGGAATTCCAGCCATGCCTACAGCACGTGGCTAGTGCTGCCACCCCCACCCCCGGCCCCCACTCAAGTACCAACAGTCATGGGCGTCGTTGCAACCCAGCCTCTCGCCACGTTTACACATTTTGCTCAGATCAGCAATTGAAGAATAAAGTGAATCGGACACGAGACAGGCCATGGTTGGAGCTCTCACTGGTCGGGCATTAACTTGGAATGACATGGTCGGATCGAAACACACGACCTGGGTGGATTGGTGCAGCGCGATCAAATGGACCTTTTCAGAAGAGTTGACCGAGTCCCAATGAAGTATCCAAGTGGAAGCAAGAAGACAGGTTCGAGATGAGTCCGGCCCCACCACATCTGGGTGAGGTGCAAGTCAAATTGTGTGGGATGGTCGTGAGCGGAAGCGGGTGAAGAGGATCAAGAGCAGCCAGATTAGTCAAAAGTCTCAGCAAGTCAGCCAGCTTTTCGGAATTCCAGCCATGTCTACAGCACGTGTCTGGTGCTGCCATCTCCCGGCCCCCACCCAATGACTAGCAGGCATGGGTCTCGTGGCAAACCAGCCTCTCGCCACGTGTGAAGATTATGCTCAGGTCGACAATAGAAGGATGGAATGGACCAGAAATTAGAAATGCTGCAGTTGGAGCACTCAAGGGCCGTGCGTTAACATGGAAAGACTTGGTCGGCGACACACATGTTTGTTTGGTGGACTGGCTGTTTATTGGACGGACTGGCACAACGGGCTGACTGAATTTCAATGAAACATTAAAGTTGAATAGAGGAGACGTGTAGTGTAGTAGCATACACCACCACTAGAGGTAGCATAGCATATATATACAACATAAATATAGTAGATCATATTACCCTTTTGTACTGGTATATAAACGCGCAACCCACCAGGGACGCGGGGTGTGTGTGTGTGTGTGTGTGTGTGTGTGTGTGTGTGTGTGTGTGTGTGTGTGTGTGTGTGTGTGTGTGTGTGCGTGTGCGTAACAATACACAAACATTACATTGGCGACGAGGAAGAAAGGAGCAAAAGCAAGCTTGAAGGTGCATCGGGAACTTCAACACAAACACGATGGACCACACACCCCAGCTACCACCTTTTGACTTGGAACGAGATCGAACAACGATCGGAGTGCGCTGGACACGATGGATGGAACGGTGCGAAAACTACATGGTGGCAAACAACATCACCGACGCAACGCGGAAAAAAGCAATGGTTCTGCACTACGCCGGAGATGGCATCTTCGAGATCGCGAAAACACTCAACACTACGCCACGACGAGAAGATGCTGCGACCAACACAGCAGCTGAAGACCAGTTTACAGCGTTGAAGCGAGCGCTCAACGACAGGTTCTCACCGCAACAAAACCGTGATGTTCCGACAAACAAAACAAAGTACGAATGAAACGCTAGACCAGTACTTTGCGCGCCTTAAAGGCCTAGCGAGCGGATGCAATTTCACCGATGAGCAGGGGGAAATTAAGTCGCACATCATTCTAACATGTAGAGCACACAGCTTCGCAGACAGGGGTTAGCGAATCCGGCTTGGTCGCTAGACGAGTTTCTAGGGCAGGGAAGATCTCTAGAGCTCGCATCCCTGCAAACAAAGAATATCGAACAGAACACGGAAGCTAGTTCCGTAAACAGGCTGAAGTTTAAACAGAAACACGGCAAACAGCATTCCCAACAAGGGAAACCCCAGCAACAAAGCAAGGGGGATCAAAAACAAATGGGGAAGCAGTGGAAAAAACAGCAATGTAGAAATTGTGGAGGAAAATTCCACGAGGATGGAAGACAAAACTGCCCAGCAAAGGGACAGACCTGCCACAAGTGCCAAAAGGAGGGGCATTACGCAAAAGTCTGCATGAAAGGGAAATACAGTGGACAAACAAAGCGGTCAGTGAACGACATTGCTGCAGAAACAGAATCTTCAGAGGAAGCAGAAAAAGAAGATGAAGTGTACAACTTAACAATCGCAGAAAAGCGTAAAAGGTCAGAAGACGAATACGTTTTTAACGCATGGGTCAAACGCAGGCGGGCTAACAGGCCCAGAGTAACCCTAAGAGCACTAAAAGGAAAGATCGAATTCCTTCTAGACACGGGTTCGACGCTACGCTGATCGACAGCAGCGCCTGGAAAGCAATTGGAAAACCAAAACTCCAGCAGGCAAACAAACGTATACATGCTTTCCGCAGCAACAAACCGTTAGAGATCCAAGGAAAAGTAACATTACCTTTGAAACGAGGCCTACATTTTGTAAACGAAGTGATTTATGTACTAACGGACGACCAGAAACACGAGAACATTCTTAGTTGTGAAGCATCCCGCAGCCTCGGGTATATCCAATTTGCAAACGACGTGATGATCAACAATCTAACAACAACAGTAGGAAAACTTAATGGTTATTCGTTAAAACTACACATCGACAAAGATGTCAAACCTGTAGCAACGCCACATCGAAGAATTCCATACGGACTCCGAGAGCAGGTAGAACAAACACTGAACGAACTCATCGAAGAAGATATCATCGAACCAGTGGACGGGCCAACCCCCTGGGTTTCACAGTTGGTTATCGTTCCAAAACCAAACGGCAAAATAAGAATCTGTGTGGACATGAGACAAGCAAACAAAGCTATCATGAGAGAAAGACACATTACGCCTACCCTAGAAGACATTCTACAGGAGGTAACTGGATCAAAATTCTTCTCAACTTTGGACCTGAACCAGGCGTTCCACCAGATTGAACTCGACCGAGAATCCCGGTACATTACAACGTTTTCAACACACATGGGGTTGTACCGATACAAACGTCTTTTCTTCGGAGTTAATTCAGCTTCGGAAATATTCCACAATATTATCCGAGAGAGGCTGAGTGATATAAAAGGTGTCATGAACGCACACGACGACATCTTGATCCACGGGAAAACAAAGGACGAACATGACGAACGGCTAGCACGAGTGCGTCAGCGGCTAACACAGCTAAACCTAACAACACAAAAGGAAAAAGAACAAATTTGTAAAACAAAGATCAAATTTTGGGGAGTAATCATTTCAGCAAACGGCCTAGAACCAGATCCAAGTAAGGTTGACAATATATGCAATTTCGAGAGCCCAAAGACACCAGAGGAAGTCCAAAGCTTTCTGGGAATGATCAACTACTGTGGGCGATTCATCCGAAATCTATCAGACGTATCAGAGCCGCTAAGAAAGGCATCAACATTGAAGGGAGCCAATTTCAAATGGACGGCTGAGTGCGAAAAATCCTTTCAGCATCTAAAAGATCGTCTGCGCAACACAAAGAAACTAGCGTTTTTCGAAACAAGCAAGCAAACACAGCTAATTGTGGACGCTAGTCCAATAGGTCTAGGTGCCATACTGAGCCAAACAAATTCAGATGGCAAGCAAGAAGTAATTGCATACGCGAGTAAAACACTTACCGCGACGGAACAGCGATATTCGCAAACAGAAAGAGAAGCCCTAGCGATCGTATGGGGTTGCGAGCAATTTCGCATATACCTGCTAGGAATTCAATTTACAACATACACGGATCACAAACCATTGGTTACAATCTTTAACAAACCTAGCGCCAACTTATCACCACGGAGGGAAAGATGGATGATAAGGAAGCAACCATTCAACATGGAGGTCAAGTACCTCAAAGGTGCAGAAAATGCGGCAGATTTTCTGTCACGGCATCCTAAAAAAGAAGAAAAAGAGAGTGAGCTAACCAAAGCTGCAGAAGCCTATGTCAATTTTATATCAACAAGATACACTCCTGTCAAAATGACGACAGAGGAAATAGCTACCGATTCTCTAGCAGATCCGGTGCTGCGAGCAGTAAAACAGGCACTGAGCACGCATAAGTGGCCGATTGAAAATGAAGAGGTAATGAAATTCTTCAAGTACAGAGAGGAACTATCTGTCACAAAACAGGGAATTATATTGAGAGCAACACGAATTTGTGTCCCAAAGAAGCTTCAACAAAAAGCTATTGACCTAGCTCACGAAGGACACCAAGGGATAGGAAGAACGAAGCAACTTCTTCGGACCAAAGTATGGTTTCCTGGCATCGACAAAGAGGTAGAAACGCGCCTAAAGTCGTGCATGCCATGTCTCCTGACGACATCGGAAAACAACAGAGCGCCAATCAAGATGTCTGACCTACCAACTGGACCTTGGAAGAATCTTAGCATGGATTTTTTCACCTTACCAGATGGCGAAGAATTAATGGTCATCATCGACGACTATTCGAAATTCCCAATTGTCGAAGAAATTCCTTCAGTCAGTGCAAGGACTGTAATCAAACAAGTAAACAATATTTTAGCAACTTTTGGAATACCAGACAGTATTAGGACGGATAACGGTCCTCCTTTCAACAGTAGACAATTTGCTGACAATGCAATACGTCTCGGATTCCAACACAGGAAAGTCACTCCATTATGGCCGGAAGCAAATGGAGAAGCCGAACGCTTCATGCGAACTCTGAAAAGAGCGATCGCAACCGCAAAATTGAGCAGGTTAAATTGGAAGGAAGAGCTCCATAACTTCCTGCGTAACTACAGATCAACATTACATCCAGCAATTGGTACAACGCCAGCCGAAGCGCTATTTGGCAGAAACATGAGCAACAAACTACCCGAAACTTCAAATGGCAACAGGAAAGATCAAGACAAGGAAATGAGGCAACATCATGAACACTACAAATCGAAAGTGAGACAATACGCGGACAACAAAAGACAGACAAAGCCACACTTCTTTCGAAAGGGCGATCTAGTCGTTCTCAAGAATGAAAAAAGATTACCCAACAAACTTGAGCCACGATATAAAGAAGACATCTACAGAGTACAGGAAGTGAGAAATGACACACTCATCCTGCTTCATCTGAATACCGGAAAAACATATTCGAGAAACGTTTCACTTGTAAAACGCTGGCACAACCTATCATCGAAACACGATGAAACAGAATTGGCGAAAATCTTATCCGAAAAGGAAGAGGAAGAAGGATCAGATGAAGAAACGGAGCCTCTCATTCAAAGCAACGAACGAAACAACGAAACACCAGTAAACAATCCAACAGCTAACAACCCAGACCAAACTGTTGACAACAACCAACCTGCAGACGCCGACGACAACACTGTTGACAACAACCAACCTGCAGACGCCGACGACAACACCGTGGGGGAACAACTGCCAGAAAATACGACGCCGACTGCAGCAGCATCCAGACCAACGCCCAGACGCTGCACAGTGAGAACAGGGCAACCCGACCCACCATCGCCTCAACGACGAGGAGGTAACCCGACTCCTGAAACACCGAGACCAGGCGAGCAGCCAGCTCCACAAGGACGAGCGAGAGGACGAGGACAGCGAGAAAAGAAATCGACACAAAACCCCGATTTTGTTTATTAGTATTTTGTTTAATGATCTAACAATGATTTACTTGTAGTTAAGATCCCATGTCTTTATTTCAAACAAAGGGAGGGATGTAGTGTAGTAGCATACACCACCACTAGAGGTAGCATAGCATATATATACAACATAAATATAGTAGATCATATTACCCTTTTGTACTGGTATATAAACGCGCAACCCACCAGGGACGCGGTGTGTGTGTGTGTGTGTGTGTGTGTGTGTGTGTGTGTGTGTGTGTGTGTGTGTGTGTGTGTGTGTGTGTGTGTGTGTGTGTGTGTGTGTGTGTGTGTGCGTAACAATACACAAACATTACAGAGACGGCCGAAATGCATCGTGTTACAACCACGTGAAGGAGAAGGAGATTCTGCTACGACATCGAGCGGTTCCCTTGACGGTGGCAGATATGGCCCCATATCTTGTGAAGGGGGCTCTTTGACCCGCTTCAAAAATCGGCGGTGATGGAAAGAAACATTGGAACAGTTGACGAGCTGTTGGCGGAGCTTCGGCGGTTGGAGTCTTACAATTATGTAGCCAGTGAAGATGCAACAGGGGGATGCTTCGAAGAAAGAAGAATTCAAGGACATTGTTCGTGGGATTGCTAATCTCACGGCTCAGAGATGTGAGATTGAACAACGTTGCAGTTTTTGAAACGATGGTTTATCCCCTTGTGCTTGGGATTGATTGGATTACCAAGGGAAATATCGCTATTTCCGGACGCGAAGGAGGGGCATTGGTGTCCGTCAGTAACCCAATAGCCCCCGAAGAGCCGACTGTTCGGGTAGCCGTTACCACATTTTCGCTTGAGGATGTTATGAAGAAATTTGAAGAGGTGAAAGCAGCGCTGGAGTTCACCAACGGACCGGTAGTCATTGAAGAACCGCCCGCGGATATATCAACCGTTACGGCAGAAGTCACCAGGTTTACGGTTGAAGATGTTAAGAGGAGATTTGAAGAGACGGAGGCCACGCCGGAAGAAGATGAAGATTTTGAGTATGACGTGACGTCTGAATTTGCTAATGACTCTGTCCCTTTGTAGGGAATTGAGTTAGAAGCTGTTTTTGACGGAGCATCAGGCTCTACGGAAGAGGATGCAGCGAAACCAACTAGTCCAGCCAGAGAGAAGTTAGCACCCGTCGCTGAGAACAAACCGGAGGGTGTGGTGATTGGGATGTTCAAACCTGAAAAAGGGACCCTTATTCCTGAGAACTCCTGGAGGTATGTGAGGGGGAGCGCCCCAAGAGCGAAGAACGGCACTTGGATCGTGTCAAAACGATGTCGTCGAAAGGATCGAAATGCTGGATTATACCTAACTGCATCATCAAGGCCGAAGAGGGACAATTTTGGATTCCTGTTATCAACGATGGACCAGGATCGATGCTACGCTCAAAGAAGATGAAGAACTGGAGGACGACACGACGTCTGAATTAGCCGAAGGAAGATGCTGTGGTCTGAACCTTCAACCCGGAAGAGGAAAAGGAGAGAAAGGAGAAGCAGAGGAAGGAGAAAGGAGAGGAAGGATAAAAGAGAAGAAGAAGAGAGGAAGAAATAAGTTTTCTTATGGTTTGCTTTCTGTTTTGGAGATTTGCCATTTGCCAAATTGTCAGATAATGTGCCAAGTAGGATATGTGTGAGTGTTATAATGTGCCACGTAGGATATGTACCGTAAGTCGTGTTTAGAGAGAATAATGTGCCACGTACGATATGTCAGTAGGAAGTGTTCGATAATGTGCCACGTAGGTGTCGGTAGGTTAAATCTCGAGTCGTCTTGAGTAGAGCGGGGTCTCTAGGTCTTGAGCCGAGATTGGGTAGTCGTATGAGACAGAGCAAGAACATCTCGAATAGTCTTGAGTAGAGCGGGGTCTCTAGGTCTTGAGTCGGGATTGAGCATCTGTTGGTTAGCTTTTTGTAAGTTTTGTTTTGTGTCTTAATTTTGTTGTACTGATCGTTGGTCTGCCCGGGGTAGGGGACGATTTGGTGGGACAACAAAATTGCCAAGTTAATTTTGTGTGTTTTGAGTTAATTTGTTATGTTTTGAGTTAAAGTATCAAGTCCAGGAGGACTTGATGTGGGTAGCATTGGTCGAATGTTGTGATATTTTTGAATTATGTGTAATGCGCCATCTATGAGTCGAGCTAACGACTACTTTGTACGGGTGAAAGTCTTCGTTGAAAGAGAGAGAAGAGCTGGCAGTCAGTCCCACTTGAGATGCCGAGAGGAGTAGGTCTTAATACAGTCTTGGACTCAACCCCTTTTTGTCTTTTTGTCTTTATTTCTCCCCTCTTGTGGATTTTCTCTGAAAATCTCACAACATCATCAACATCCTGATGAAATCTGAGCTTGATATATTCACAATACAATGTAGCACAGTTTTCTAAATAGGGCCTAGAAGTCAAGCTTCCACTTGCAAACTCGTCCCACTCGAAAAACAAGTTGCCCTGTTATTATTCCGTCTTCCCCCGCATTCATCTTGTTAAAGTTTCCTGTGCTAACAGTGGAACTTGTAATGGAACAGTCCTCGCTTTTTCGGAGAGGCATTCTACAAGAAGGTAGAGAAGTTTAAGCCATTTTGGCCATCTCTGTCATTCGAGTGTGCCAACCCTCACCATTATTGTTGGTCCGTATTGACTGGAGGAAAAATGACCATGTATATGGTGGCCAGAGTGAAGAAGTGGTCTAATTCTTGTCTACATAGACAAATAACTTACTAACCATCAGTGCATCCCCGGGCGACAGTAGTCACTTTTTTTTACTGTAACTTAAGTGTGTAAAACGCTTCTGGGATTTTTTTAAAGGTAAGAATGTAGAGTCATTACCATGCGGCATATGAACTGAACCTTTAGTTTGTTGTTGTATAGAAAGGAAAATCATCCTAAAAAGTCCGACAGGAAGGTAGTCCGTTCAAAGTCAGATATAATTTCTTTTACAGCAACTTTCCCTTTTAATGTCGAATCGATTCGTTTAATAACTTGTTTGTAGTCAGACGCTTGACGCCGTAACACTAGGACAAACATGAGTGGAACCTCCCTCATGGGTTCACCACCACAGTGCCACTCTCATATCACCATGCCACTTTTACTTTACTTTCAACCGCATGTCACCGAATGATTTTTTAATGATGGAAAGTCCATAGCTCTTTTAGTATACATCGATACTCATGACCTACCTTAGAAGTCACTTACACATCATAAATAGGGGAGACCGGATCCAAACAGGACGCGGACGCCGTACCATGCTGGACATCGGATTAAACCATGGAGCGAACTAAAAAAATCCATTAAGATACTGATATTAGAGATAAGACTAATCTTTAAGTTTTTTTAAATTTTTAAATTGAATTTTAAATTAGGGAGATAGATGGAAAAAACCGAGACTGTCCAGCATGGGTACGGTTTACCCTATGGCATTCGGGGTTGTGTCTGTTTCTTGACATCACAAGGACGTATATTTTCTTGATTAATGGAATACAGTTAAAATTTTGGATGCCCGTGTTCTAAAATAAACCCCAAGAACAAGCCAATATTTTGTAGAAGATACAGTACCCACCCAAATTAGTGGAACGATCGCCGTTTTTCTGCGCGTTTAACATGGGCACGATTTTTCCTGACCTATCATTAGAAGATAGGCCTATGAAAAAATTAGTATTAAATAACCTTCGCAAGTTCTTTTCAAATAATAAATTATTTTAATCAGTGACCATAGGTCTCTTAGAAAAACGCTCGTTCACATATGTGGAACGCTGGAAAATTTCCCCCTAGTAGCGCCAGTCATTCCCGTGGCGAACGGTGAAAACCGACCCTATTTTCAAAAATTAAAAATAAATAGAAGGTAAAGCGTTGGAATCTTGGAAAAAATTGTTTGCCTTCTTTAACTTCTCTTTTAAAGAAACCTGGAGAGAAAACTTTCTCGAGCAATTCAAAGTTTTGGGGGTTAAGTGGGAGTTCTAGGTTGGTGTTGTTCAAAAACCGACATCCGGGTTATCCGGAGTTAGAATGCTTGGCTCGGTCAGTGGCACGGGTAGCGTATGTCTGCTTGGATTGGTCTTCCGGCAATATGTGGACAAATCTGGGCAATAATCGGACATGGCAGAACTTGGTCTGGGAAATGCACTGATTGCATCGATAATGTCGAGGGGAGATAAACCTTTCGACAAAGGTACAATGGTCCAATATGGTCCATGCATGGATCGCCTTAATGGAACTTGAACGAAGCTATAGAAACAAAATCACCATCGTCCTAATGACTATCTAAGTACAATCTTTTTAATAGACAAACTTGCCCTATTCTAAGGTGACTCCGAGAAGCCGGCTCACCTAATGGTGTTGAGGATGATACATCATATACATACATTTGTCTATAAAGAAATAGAATACATAAAATTCATCATACGAATTCATATGAATGTAATAAGCACAGCTTGCTTGATGCAAAGCGTGCTTCCACAGTATTTTTCTTTGCACATGCGATCAAGAGAACTGTTCGATCAAGGCTTTGCTTTTTCATCGTGCTTTTTCCGATAGACATACTATTCCCTTATGTTCTACTACCTGTGACCTTTACTTCCTTTTATATTCTAGGATGAGCAGATTCATCCCTGGTTATCAAAAAGTCTCTTCCCACCCCTTTTACTTTAACAACTAAGTCACTGGTTTTTTGCACAAATCGTTTTGTGAGAGAAACGCCTATCTAGTCTAGTGATTTTTTTTCTTAATTATTTATTCTTTTCGAGCGTGTCCATATATTTTAGCAACATATGCCGTATTGCCTCTTATAATGTCTCTCTATATAGTCTTGTCTTGTATTGTTGGTATTGTGCACTTGACGTCACACAGGAGTAGATAGGAATCTCATCCCCTACTACACCTCGGCCACGGTTAGTTTTACATAGGCAAAAAGACATGCATAAAGGCGTGCAAAAGAATCGTTAATAGAATCAACTCTGATTTCTTTGTTGGGAACTATTATTTTTTATAATTTCGGATGTTCCATTTTTTCCCCTTTTACCAATAATTCAAGTTTTTAGATGTAGCTCAATTTTCTTTATTTTTAAACTCGAGTTACATATTTGCTTACATTTCAACATTGCGTAAAAAGACGAAAGTGGGAGTCTAACCATGAATATATAGAGCCGTTTTCAAGTACCGTATCCACTAGACCATATATTATACATTAATGATATACATATTGTAAGAGATTGATAATATAGAGTAGACGATAACTACGTAATAAATTGTCACAGCTATTATGTAGCTTAGCCGTTTGCTTATCAAAACAATTATGTAAATGGAAATTAAAGTTTTATATTGCCTATTTAGCCAATATACAAATTACAAATATTACACACATTCGGTCGGATCCAAATCCATGTTATTTAAAAGATGTCGACAGTAAGCTTCAAAACATCGCTACCGTTTAATTGCGCCATTAACCCCTAGACGTCACACTGTATAGGAGTTTCAATACGGGTGTCGCTCGTCAATTGTTTGGTACTGGCAGCCATTTTGTGTAGTAAGTTAACACGTAGGAGATAGGGACTTTAACGATCTTTTCCACTTAAACTCAAAACAAGGTAAAATTCTTTATTTTTGACCCCGAATCTAAATAGAAGACCAAAAAAGCTTCATTTTGGACTAGTTTTCGTTCATTACATTTATCTTATTTACCACACAATCTCATTTATTCTAAATGTAAACAACAGTTGTCAGTGGCAACATGGTTTTAATTTACGATTGATTTTGAAAAACAATATCTTTAACATAAGGTAAAATAAAAAAATGAAGGAAAATGTTTTTTCAGCACTCTTTTTTGTTTTTTTAAGTGCATTTGATCAAAAATTATTTTCGTGTTGTGAACGAAACTGTTATTTACATTTTAAAAAATGGTCTTACAATTAATTAGGACAGAGCTAGTGGACCATTAATAGTTCAAAATAAAGCTTTTTTGGTGGACTGTTTAGTTATAAGGTAAAAAATGAAATTAATTAACTAGCTCCTACTTTAAATTTAAAAAATCGTGGAAATCCCTATATCCTCCGTGTTATTTTACTACACAAAATGGCTACCGACCCAAACAATTGACATGCGCCATCCGTATAGAAACTCCTCTATTGTGATAAAAAATTACCAACTAATAATTTGGACTATTGATTTGTTTTATGATTAATCTTTCATCGTGCTATTGAAATTTCAGTGTAGGATCATTTTTTTACATATTCCCTATTCATAAAAACCTATCTCAAGCTCAGCCATCAGTATATATCAAAACAACATGCTAATCTTTATTTTGTTGGAAAAATACTGTTCTACAGCAGCTAAGCAGGTTTTCACCTAAAAAGTTCAAGTTTTCTTTCATGAAATTAAATTATTTTGTAACTGGTAGGACTCTATGATGACTTTTCATTAATTGGAAGAGGTATTTTACTATATTAATAAAACGTTGTACAATAGTGCGATGGAAGTTACGATAGGGGACACACATACCTAATATTTCAATAATGTTTGGAGACAGTCCTAAAAATTATTCAGATGGGCTTACGGATTATATATCTTTTACAGATATACATGTTATTTTAAAGGCCTATATGTATAATAAGATAATTATACAATAACTCATAACAATTTGTGTGCTCCTATCTAGCGGTTCACGAACTTCATATTGATATGTTGGCCACATAATGTTGCATATCAACATCAACGGCATAAGTTGTAATAGGCTATATTGTTTTCGCTGATTGGTTAGTAGGCTAAATATAAAAAATAAATGTACAGTATTTTAAAAGTTTATTGTTCAAACGCCATCGTCCAAATGAACTCAGCAATGAACAGTTCCAAACCCATAAAAGTACACTGTTTAAAAAAATTAAGGTGATCGAAGCAACGTTAATAGGAAACGCTTTTACCGCACAGGCGGAATCATCAGTTGCATATATGGTTGCATAAATGCTATTGTTCTTTTAATTGGTCCCCGTCACTCTCCGACTTGATATTATTGTTCTCGATTTTTTGTACCAACAATAGAGCAAATGTTTTATAAATAATATGTGGAAAATAGTACCTAGAATATGGACTCAAACGTCTGACCTCTAATTCCTTATAAACTTTCAAAGCCGATACTCTATAAGAAATTGACGATACTCTACAAGTTGATTGGTCTACCATGATATAGTTTTATGGTACTGCGTTTTGGTAGCAAATACCCAATTTTTTACGACTTTGCTACATAACTTCCTTAATTTTCATGATTTTTTACAAGGTATTTTCCCCCCTTCACATTAAGTTTCGCATTAAGTAAAACCTAGAATAAGTAATTCAAATCACTTAATAAGGATATCCGTTATTGGGAGTATGTAAAGATATATACAATTAACAAATCAAGTTATGTAGACAAAAAGTGCCGACCATGAGAAACCCTTATATACGCATAAAAAAGAGCTGGCGTAATATGTTTCACGTGAATAAGTTAAAAGTTCTTGAAATCGTTGGGTAAGAAGAATAAAGTAAGTTCAAAAATTGTTTACCGGTATTTTATTAAATGAATCGGATAATTGACCGGGGCAAATACGATGCGATAATTAGATCGGGGTACGGTTTTTCCGACTGTACCCCGATTACATTCGGTGCGGAGCACACCGCTTCCCTGTCGATTACCGGTGACGGGATAATAGGGTCCTACCCTACTACAAATATTAATCGGGTCTGAACACTATTCAAGTTGACATTTCAAAGTATCCGCTATGGGCATATTATTATCGTCTTCGAAAGACTTTCTAAAACTAAATTGCCTTCCCTCTCTGATAATTCTTCAATAACAGTATAGCCTGTATACTGGAGACAAAATTCATAAATAATGTTCATCAGAGAAGCTGAGCGGTTCGACGACTATTTATTGTACACGCGCGTACGTAGCGAATACAGACCCGCTGGAAGGACGGTGGAGAAACTTATGGTCATAGGTTACGCCCTAGACCGCTCTACAATGACACTATAATAAAGTTTCAACAATAGAGGATATTTACAAATAACTGTCAAAATGGCAATGTGAGATTTTAAATCTTCGCTGCAATCAATTCAAATGAACGAATAAAAGCGTTCATATTGGTTTACGTGAAAAATCCAAGTGTAAAAACTACAGGAATCTTCTACAACATTGTATTATTACATCAGCGAAGCTGAGCGGGTCGACTAGTTCCGAAAATGGAAAGAGGATTTCCAATTTTTCATCCTAAGGATATCCTTGGGATACGCATATGTCCGCCCTGGAGATATCCTATGGATATCCAGCCTTGCCAGAAATTCTTTGAAATATAAAAGTTAAGCTAGTTTCT
This sequence comes from Ceriodaphnia dubia, assembly GCA_022539655.2. Taxonomy (NCBI): domain Eukaryota; kingdom Metazoa; phylum Arthropoda; class Branchiopoda; order Diplostraca; family Daphniidae; genus Ceriodaphnia; species Ceriodaphnia dubia. The sequence goes on along the minus strand of JAKUCG020000139.1, from coordinate 4,105,425 downwards.
CGGATCGAGCCCGAGCCCCGTTACTTCTTGAAATCTGTAGGCAGGCGTGCTACTCATATCGCATGTTAGACTTATGAATGGTAAGTATTTGAGTGGTAATAACAAAGTGCAAGCGAAGTAAACTTAAGAATCATGTTTGAGGTGGTGAATACGAAAATGACAGTCTACTTCCAAATCTATGATTTTTTAAAATTCGAAATTCAAAATTCGAAATATAAATAATTATTCTGCGTTGACAAAGTAGCTATTTAAAAAAAAAAGTACTTTACAATACATGGTATTCAGAGCACGTGGTGTGATTTTGAGAAAATCTAGTTCGGTGTTTCTACACACCCCAAATGCGTCACCAGTTGCGATTTCTTTGGGCTTGACGAAGGGGGGACTCTCTTTTCTGATACTTGATTTACAAACACCGCACCAGTTTTTATCAAAATCACACCATGAGCTCTGAATAACATCTATAGAAAGATGTAAAACAAGTCCAGTTGGAGGGATGGGAATATTTTATTAATTTAATACTAAAAACCTTAAGGAAATGTGCAATTAAACTGCTACTGCCACCAATCTGGTAGCACCAACATAATGTATTTCCTTGCCGTGAAGCATTTCTAGGACTCTGCATTGTAATGGGAACTAACACTGGCCTATTATTTCTCTAAAAGACGCTAAAAATAACTCATGACAACATACAAGAAGCCCACGAGTTAACGATGTTCTTGTTGGTATACATCAGATATATTCCAGGAATATCCTAAAATGTATATCCTTTTGAAGCTATGATTAGGATATACTTGGGATATACTGGGTATATCTCGCGGGATAAGGATAGTGAAAGGATGAGTGGATATGCTGTGCCGCCTGGGTTACAGTTTCTGGAGGTCCATATTTTGTTAAGTATCATTCACACTAGATTGTAAGAACTATTATTAAGTTTCTACATTTCTTTGTTTCTACGTTTTTACGGAAAATCGTAGTTCACAATAGAAAGGAACGTAGAAACATAATAATTTAAAAACATAAAAACTCAAAAACGGAAGCTAAAAAACTGCTCCAGACTAGTTTTAAGATAAGAAATTCAACGAAGAAAATAATTGTAAAAAAAGAAGTTAGAACAGGATTCTGTTTACCAAGTCTATTTCGATTATTCTCACTTGTTCATCATGTGTGACCATGATCATTTCTAAAAAATGATTCGTGTATTTTTCTAGGTCTGTTCGTGTGACAGAGGACTAAAAAGATCAACTGATAGAACTGATGAAATCTTATCCTGTCTTCTAGAATCCATCTCTACCGTAACATAAACCCCAGAGAGTTTTTGCCAATTCCAAGGCCAGGGTAGCGGAAAACTTTGAGAAATGTAGTAAGTTGTTTCCCAATTGATCTAAACCTATAGAAACTGATTTATTACAGCTAATATGCATGATATGATATGATATGCAATGATGTTATGGTTCAATGGAAAAAGGAAGATTTTTTCCAGAGAGAATGGAAGAAATTTCATACGGAACATCCAAGTGGAACATCTGGTGATGAGCTTGAAAGATATGGGAACGATCCAAAGTACTTTTTTCAACTAACCTTCTTGAAACCATACAAGAAGCAACGAAAGTATGTTGTGACATTGTTAACTAATTAGCTACTGTCTTTCCTAATGTCTACTTTAAATTTCCATCAACTTAACAGTAGGACTACAGACATTCCAGTGAAAACTAAAGCTGCTGACGCTGGTAATATAAACTTGACGCTGGTAATGACAAACCTAAGGCTGGGGCAGGGCCGCAACTCGTGTTTTGACGTCTGCCAGGATTTGCTAAAACGCTCACTCCCGCCTGAGCTAGCTCACTGTTTTGGTTAAATTATCAACAGTGCCTTCAAATGTTTTTTTTGGTCTTCACGTTTGCTCTCAAGTTTGAAGAGTACAAAATCCTACATGCGTTTATTTTAAACAGCTGTCTTAATAAATAGTTGTGTAAAGTGTAAGTTAAATAAATAAAGTGTAAAACGTTTCGTGATTTCTGGATTTTTGTAAATAGCTCACTCCCGACTGAGCTAACTCAAGTCTTGCTATTTAGCTGCCATGTACTTGAATTTTCTTTTCTGTTTACAGTCGATGTTTTTTTTTACAACAGAAACTAAGTGTAAGATGTAAAAAAAGTCAAAACGGGGATGGAGCAAGTTTGGCGGGGGTGAGCTATCTCGGGCGAGGGTGAGCGCGTACAGGTACAGTACTCCAAGTGACTGAACGGCGCATCTCTTGCTCGGGCTTTTGTAAATAGCTCACCCCCGCCTGAGCTAGCTCACTCGTTATTTTATGTTATAATCTGTGTGTTTGATCACAATGGAGAACTCTGACAAAAGAGAGGAAGATGTAAAGGAGGATTATGAAGAACACAGGTGTACAAGAGAAACTAATCAAAGCAGATCATGGAAATGTAAGAAAAAGTCCTAAGGGAGTTGGAGATGGTTCCAGTTATCAAACAAAGAGACGTGCGACTTTACAATTTCAGTGACAAGTAATAGCTTATAGCTTGTTAAAGTTTGTCTTTTGTAATTTATTCTCTATTTAAACTAAATGCTCAACAGCTGTCTAAAAGTACAAACTTGAAATAGTGGTCGGTATTCATTCATCGACACAGGTAAGGAACGGTTGGCATTTTGAAGCATATTGTCACGTTTGTCATCTTTAGTCATCCTTATCCTTATCGTTAGTAGTTTCTTAGTACCCGACAGTCCTTGTCTTTTTCTTAGTAAAACGGAACGTTGCTCTGTCGTCATCTTATTTACCCTAGCCTGATTCCCCTTTGTGTGGTGGTTGTCTTGTTGTCTTGGCAGTGAAGAGTAGTTCTTATCCACGCTCGGTTCCTTTTTCACCTTTTTCTACCCTGATACTGCTTATTATCTTCTCTTGTGTATGGTGTGTATGGTATAGCACTGTTCAGTTAGTGTTGTAATAAAGTCTAGTGCAGTCACCGACAGTGGCGACCTATCGTTTTCCTGCTAGCCTTAGTAGACAAAAGAAGGCCAGCGGTACGATCGGTTTTACTAAAGTGACCCAACTAAAAGTGTCGGCTAGGCCATTCCTATACGTGACAATATGGTGAACGAATGAAATAATTTTTTAACTTCTCAGCCACTGGAAAAAAGATGAAGACCGATTTGAAACTTTTGTCGAACAGCTGGTTTATTTAGGTAGCTTTTTGTCTTTTTGTGTTGTATGTTTACTCTTATAGAATAGTTCTTAGAAAAGTAGACAGAACTCTTTAAGATAATATTTATTATAATTTAAATATTAATGTAGTCTTCACTGTTTCCTTTTAGATGATGAAATGAATAAACAAGAGGGAGATGAAACGTCTGGTTACTCTACTTTGACTACTCAACCCTTAATTAGTCCCCTGGGAGAAGAAGCTGTGACAAAGCAGCAGCGTGGTGCCGACCGACAAAAAAAGTTACAAGAAGTACTTTCTATCCTTGCTTTGTTGGATATGGTACCTAATTGATTTCGAGCTAGCCCAGAAAGTCTCAAATTTCAGGCCCCCGGCATTCTCCTTCTGGCTCGTGTAAACATCCTAAGCAATGGCCTTCTGCTCATGGGCGGGAATGGGAGCGCGAGCCCTTATTGTTTCTGCAACCTCATGGCGCCACCGACTTACACCCTCCTGGAAGGAAGTCAACCCGGTGCATTGATCGTTGTGGTTTCCATTGAGGGTGCCTTTGCAGGAGAATCGTTTCTCCTTTTCCCCGTCCTTATCGACCAAGAGTGAGCTGGTGATGCAGACGACCTTGCGGGATTGGAAATCGTACACTCGTTTGTCCTCAGCAATCTTGTGTACGGCCCCGCACCTCCCATAGAAGTTTTCTAGCCCCATATACGCTCTTGGCCACTTCATATTTTAAAGCAGCAAAAAAATAAAAAATAAAAATAATAAAAAGCCAAAAATCCGATTTAAAAAACAACAAAAAAAGAAACAAAACCAAAAAAAAAACTAAAAGAAACCGAAAACAAAGATAAGAACCAAAGACAAACGATGCCGGACAAAGATTTGTTGTGACTGCTCGCGACGACGGACTTCACGACTACCACCCAGTGGCGATCGGGATATGGCCCACGCAACCGGTAATATCACCCAGAGGTCCTTTGACCTCAGGATGAATCGGGTCCTATACCCTGACTCCTGGAAGACCCCGATAACCACCGGGGAGTCTAGCGAACCTCCTATATAAGGCAACTGGCCTCCTCCATCAGTTACACCCTACCACCATGACTACCATCATCAACAACCAGTACGGTTATTTCCAAAAACACAATGGCAACATTCTTCTCGTAGCTGAAACCGATTATGGCAACAGCCTACGCAAACTTCGTCCCTTTCGCACCATTTTCGGCTTGACGACTTTCAAGCAAAGAGTTTTAATCATCCTTCTAAACCGATTGGAATGCCTCTTTATTTCGGACGCCTTAAATGAAATCTTCGATTCTGCCAAGCACCGGAATTATTTCATGCATTGTCTAACCTCATCCCGATAGATTTGCGCGTGCTGGAAATAGCGGCTTCGCATTTCCTCTGCGTTAAAAATAGTCCTTTTTCGAGCGTGGTAAAACTTTTGTACAAACGTTTCCACCCAAATGACTTGCTCAAATCCGCGCCACAAACATTTTATGTCTATAGCTCACCAGTTCCACCGTGGTACTTGAGGTCTGAGTTTGGGTAAATTAGTTGGAAAACTTCATCAACACCTTAAGAAAAATATTACCAAGGAAACTGGTATTCGACGCTAATGTTTCTGCCTACAGGTTCTGCAAAGAGGGAGCATCTGCTAAAAGTGCGAATCCTATCAGAACATTACGAACGGAACCACGAAGGCCAGCCAGCCAGCCAGGCTTCGAGATCGGCAAAATAAATCATTACTCAGGAGTAAGCTCTAAAAAGGGAAACTTGAACGCAAAGAAGCGCCTCTCAAAGAAATGATGTATGCTAAAAATATACTTGTGTACATATTTCTCTATACATCCCTGTCAAGCCCTGAGCAAAACAAAAGCAGAAAAGTAGCCGAAACAACCTCGCACCGTGAGTTGCTTCTTTATATGACCTTCATTTCCTTTTGTAATGCAATTACATCTTCACACCGATAATGTATAATTATATAGGAATTTATCCCCGAGTGTCTCCCACCTTTAGGTGGGGGGCAGGGGCTTCTACCAATTTATCGGACCGACAAGTAGGAAGTGACTTTCCCCCAAGTGCGACTTTGAAACATTTATTTTTTTAGTTCATTTTACCCCTAACAGATGGCTATGGCAAAAGTTGAGGGGGCGGTAGAAAATCAGGAAATTAAGAAACTAATTCTGAAAACAAATATCATACATACAAAATATGGACAATTGTCTATGGGCATTTAATAATTAGAAATACTCATATCATTGACATCAGAACAAAAACTTAAATGGAAAAGGGTCCAATGATTAACACAGAATTACTACGTAGTGTTAAAAACCGCCGCTAGAGGGCACTGAAAATCAAAACAAAAAATTAAGCAATTATAACGTATCTTCTTTCGAAAATACCGATAAAAGTCAAAACGGAAAGAACATACTAAATGAATTGAAGATAGAAGTGAGATAATAGTAATAAAGTTTCGGAAAAAATTTGTTTCCCCCTGAAAATTATGTAATAGTCATACATATTTTACAATGACTGTAGGCAATAACTATATAAAGCTTACGAAACATAATTTGTTCCAAATGACACGAAGGGCTGGCGCGCAAGCGCAATTTCATTCGATAATCGTGACAAAGGCTGATATGAAATTGGATTTTATTGAATATGTTTAAATTGCATCCCAGGCGACACCTGATATCCAATGGATATCTAACGGATGTAATATATCTCCGTCTCATATCCATATCTTTTTGGATATGTCGTGGATATAGATTGGACATCCAGATTTTGATATCCAATAGACAGTTTGAGCAGAGAACCCATGGATATCCATTGGTTATTAATTAAGAACAGCAAACAATGTTATGCTTTTCTTTACGATTGTTAAGTCTAAATAATTGAACAAAGACCTTATTATTGGAAAACAGAAATACAAATGTTTCGTCTTCCGTTTTCAATGTGGTGGTTAAAATAAGTACCTTTATGTGCATCTATGGCGATAAACTTCGGAACCGATTCTTTACCACTTCCACAAGGTACTATTAACAATTTCCTTTTCATTTGTTATCAAACAGATCTTTATTGTTCTAAATTAGGTAATAACTAGTAGAATACGAGCAGATTTGCTTATTGATCGAGGATGAGGAAATGTCGGAGCGGTTCATTCCAGAGTTTCATCAGTTTGACTTTGATTGATCTCCGCTGTTGAAGCTCAGAACATTTTCACCGTGATACTCAAATCTTTGATAAGTTGGGATCCGAAAGATGTTATATGGTAACTTATGATGTCAAGATCTTTTTTTTTCTAATCTGTTGTTTGCCAATGGAGCAATCCACAATGAAATTAGTAGCTCATTTGAAAAACAAAATTTCATTGAAGCTAACAATAACATACAACATTCTAAGTTTTAATGTTTTATCCTAAGTCAAAATCATTTTAAAATTTTTTTGGAAATTTAAATATTTTTCTTTGCAGTCCAAATACAATAAGACGAATTCTATAATTTTAGTGATATTATAAATTTTACCAGCATTTAAATGATCATGGAATTTTCTTTATAGCTATTAGGTTAACACTTTGATAATATGGTGGGTGTTGAGGATTTAATATAACTAAAATACATTTCAATGAATGTTATTATTATTAATCAATTATTATTAATGGATAGAGAAACAATTGAAAATGCTATGCACGTAGGAAATTTGGTTTTGTTCTAACTTTTTTGTTCAAAAATGGTGAATTCATTTTGTCTTGAGATTCAATTCCACTACTACTACGTGTACTGTTATGATTGATTGGTGTAGTGGTTAAGGGGGCGGCGAGTGAACTCAGAAGTCAAAGGTTCGAGCCTCATAGGAGATAATTTTTGTCTTTCATCTTAGGATATCCGTAGAATATCCCAAAATAAGTATGTTGGGGAGCGACATTAAGATATCCACCCGACAACCAGGAAATATATTTTTGAATATCCACAAAATTTTTTCCGATATCCCATGGATATCCAATGGATACAAGTGTGTCGCCTGGGATTGATATTATGACAACTCAATATCATATTAAATCTTTTTTCATTAATTGAAAGCTGATTCAATATACCGCTAAGTATCTCATTCTTAACGTACGCACAGGCGCCTTTATTAAAAAAAGAATCTACGTTGTCTTTATATACACAAGCCAATTTATGTGGATTAGCCATTCTTTATGCACTCCCTCGTCATCCATCATTTTTCTCATAGAGAATAACTAATCCAATTGAAAAAAAAGAAAACTACTTTGCTATCCAACATATCTTATTATATTCAAGTGAGTTTTATTTAGACTTTTCAAGCAGCCAAATGGCTTTGTAAATTTTCCACTTAAGTACTTTTGATCGAAAGTGGCATACCAATACCAAACAAGGCAACCTATCCTCCACAACTTGAGTCAAGCCTTTGTCTTAAAAAAGGGACTCCATTCCGACACAGCGTTGTCTTAAGATTTTCTTTCATTTTTTCTTTTTGGGTTTCTAAATGAAGAACGAACTCCTCGATTGAAATTTTTACTTTGCACCAAAAAATACTGTTTCTATTTCAAATTCAACTAGCGCATAATTCGATTGAATACTTCAGGTAATAAATGCATTCTATTTTGTTCTTTTTGTTTCCTTTTTCACGTCTCTACGACAGGTGAATTGTGGTATCGCCCGGAGCGCTGAAAGAATTGAAAAAATTAAGACAAAGCACTGTCTCAAGATTTACACAAAATGTCTTCCTAAAAAATTACATTTGGTTGTTTCAGTAAGTATTGAGTTGTAAAGAAATATTTAACACCGCATACATGTTGTAAAATAAAGTAAGACAAAAATAGATTTCGCCAGTACAAAACATAAGACAAAGCCTTGTCTCAAGATTTAGAAACGTCCATACTTCAATTCTGAATTTGCTTTGATTCGTATTTTGACTTGGAATGTTTTAGATCTTATTCATTATTTTAAAATTGATCGAAAAACTAAGGAATAGGATTTTTACCCACAAATTTTAAAACTTTTACAACGGTAGGCCTATTGCAAAAAGTTGGGTATATTATGGAAAGAACTCGTTGGACGGCGCCAGGTACAGCCTTGCCACGTTGCACCCAAGTCGCTTCGCTTTCCCCTTGGCACAAATCATTACAAGGGCCAACTTCATTGATATCAAATATAGTAAAATATAGTAAAATAAAGTGCAAAATGAGTTATTTTTTATTTTACTAATGAACAAAACAATGTACAGTTGGTTCTTGTGGTTCCTATTGAAACGGGTTTTTTAGCACGGCTGATCTTTTGTTAATTATTTGGGTATCGCATGTCCTGTAATAGTTTAACATTCGAGTCAAGATAGAAAGGAGTCGTTATGTTGACCCAAGAATCAAGATGCCTACACAATGAGCTTCTTTTTTACTTGAGACATACGTTTGTCCTCAATTTGGTCAACGCTTGTATTTAAGGTTCTCTGACGTAAACTGTCAACTGCTGTCTGGGTAGATAATAGAAAAGAACGTGTAGGGAAGACTGGGGCAATTGTAACACGAGACAATTGTAAAAAAATCGTTTTGGTAATTTAAAATAGCTGTACAAATCTGAAATATTCAACATCAAGCCATTTTGTTGCGTATAAATTTTAGTAATTGTTTTCAACTAAATCAATTGAAAGCTTTTTAAGCTATCAGAAAGAAAACATTTTTTGAACCCTAAAATAAAATTTAGGGAATTTGTTCTATTTTCCCTACCATAAAGCTCAAATTTGACCAAGTCTTTTGAAGTCTTTTGAAAGACATCACCGTTTGGCCCCACATAACGTTTTGGTATTATGATCTTTACACAGTTCTACCACCGATTTGCTTAATTGAGAGATTTATTTGAGTAACAAATTAATTTAACGGGAAAGGTTCAGTGCTGTGGCACAATTTCAACAGTCCAAATAATTTAGGGGAAAAACAATCTAAATCAGTTTTTGCATCCCGATCTTCTAATTGAGTGTTTAACGTTGGCATACTTGCAGAAAGAACGAAAAATATAAACCAGATTTAACGTTTTAAATGGGTGAGTCGTCAAGCGATAGTTCTTACCGAGGGGTTGGCAACTGATTCAAATATCGTACACTTGTCCCAAGAATCACTGAGAGGACCTATAGGGAGTTGATGTCAAAATTAGGATCAATGAGTGCAGAATCACGAGAATCTCGTACACTCGCACAGCTAGTTGCCAACCCCTCGGCTCTTATGGAAATTGCACGTTACATTCAACCCCCACTCCTGTTACAATCGTCCCAACATGTACGTATAATTGTAACAGAAAAGCATGATATAGATATATTAACTAAATAACTATTTAACTTTTATTTTCTATAAATTCATAAGCAGACAAAAAAATTGAAGTATTATTTTTTATAGGGTAAAGCTGTGAACTCCGGACACTTTTTGGCCGATAGGCTTCCTTATGGGAAACGTGTGCATTCAGAATCTTCAATTGTCGGACGTTTCCCATAAAAGTCGGACATTTCTGCATTTTTCGGACAGAGCTAATTTAAAAAAAATAATTATCTCTTTAGATTCAGTTTTTGATTCAAATAGAATTGCCTATGACACTACTGAGGGTGCAATAGAAATTTCCCAATAGAATTCGATTTTAAAAAACCAAAACATTTGCCTGTCAAAACAAAACTTGTCTGCTAGCCTAAGATCGACAGACAAACAATACTTGTTACCTTAACAGCGGCTTCAAATAAGATGAAAACATTGGGTATAAATCGATTCTTCATAAAATTATGCGTCGATTGGTGTATACCCTTTCTAGAAATTTGAAAATCTATAATTTCCTTGAAGGTGTCCGAAGTTACTAGCTGTCATCCAAAAAACGCAGAATAACAGTTCTTTTAAAATTCCTGATAAAATACTAGAATATTTACTACTTAAAAACTATACTATTTTGTAGAATTTTAAATTCTCTATCATTTAGTATAATTAGTGAAGTGATTCATTGATTTTTTATCTTATATTTTTCATTTGCCGTTTCGTTCGGCCTACTGTCCAACACAGAGCTCAAAAACTTAGCCTGCAAGTGTAACTGTGAAATTCTATTTGTCAATTTCTAAGTAACTAGGAATAATTGCAAGATGCCCTTTAGCCCATTGGTGCGTTTTTGTGACTATTTCAATGTTCATTTATCGGATGTTTTAAGAAACGCCTCGTTCAGTTTCAAACACGCATGCAAAAAAAACGATTTTTTGGCCGAAATTTGCAGATTTTTTGTCCTGTCCGGATTTAAGAGCTTTACCCTATGCAGGTTGTACATGTTCTTTAACAAGGTCCCTTCGGTGATGGCTTCGGGTATTTTTTTTTACGATAATGATAATGAACAATAAATAATTAAATATGGCATGGCCAGATACCAATAATTATGTAAAACAAATAATAATTGTGCACAATAATAAGTGATCTAGGTTATATATATAAAAGGAGCGAATTAGCACTAAATTCAAATACTCTATACGCAGACGCGATTTCAGCGCATCAAAAAATCTCGAAAAATCGTGAAGTTTAGGTTTACCCTCTCCGAACGTTATTGAAAACAATAGTTATAAAAATATCTCACATCAATTTTAAAAACTAGTTCTGTTTATTTGATTTGAGGAGGAGTAAAAACTCACGTTACACGTCTATTTGTATTTGACTGAAATTATATTGTTTGCTACGGGCATAATGTAGTTCTCCTAACCACAATGTAATTTTGCCCAGGTCTTACGCATATTTCAAAATTAAAGTCTATTTAAATGGAAAAATAAGTCGACGTAATTGATGAGAAAGGAAATCAGAATTATTGACAAAATTTGGTTAATATTAACTTAATATTAGTTTGGAGTGCAACCCCAAAAAACTAAAGCCCCATTAAAGATGCTGGGCTCCAAGTCTAGAAAGCTAGGAAACAACGACACCTAACGCACAAAACTTTAAGTCCTTTGGTAATATAGTATATTAACCTCAGGGACAAGTTAATGGTTTTTTGGCGTCTAAAGTTTTAAGGCCTTTTTCCCCGTCGTTTTCCCCCTCTCCAATGGCTAGGGGTACGACCTTGACGGGAAAAATGGCGGCATCTATTAGTCATGGCGGCGGCATGGCATACCCCAATTTTTAAAAATTTGAACGATACCCCGAATTTTAATAAAATAAAAACCCAGCCATAAGCGCCCGAAAACGGCGAAAAAAGGGGGTCGTCCCATTACTTCGTGTGGGTACTGTATGTACCGAGTATTTTATAAATTTATTTTTGAAAAAAGCAGTCGCGGGGAATCGAACTTCTGTCCCTTAAGTTCCTATTTCAGTTTTCCAACTCTAATGCTTTTACCATTTGACCACGCTTACATACAATATCAAGAGCTAATATGATATAGTTATTGTTATGAAGAGCTTCTGTTAACAATGATTCAAATTCCGATTCATACAGCGTTAGCTTTGTTATATTGGACATTAAAAAAACTATTCCGGTATTTACAAGGATGATTATATCATCACAAAAGACTTAGCTATTTATCGGTAGTAGCTGTACTGATTTTCGGAGGGGGCATCGATTTTCAGTATGTAAAACCTATCGAAAAAATATTTTTTTGACAATGATATCTTTGCAGCATTATGTGGTATGACGTCTCGGTAAACGGTAGTAAGTACCATTTTTACTCCAGTGAGGATCCGACTTTTCATGCTCATCACGGCGGCCTCATTTTGCTCACGGAAATATAAAATTATCCCCTTCATTACATGAGCGAGTCAGTATAACATTTGAAAGTATAAAGAGGAGTAAGTAGTGAGGAGTTCATTATTTGAAGCGATTATATATATTGGAAACGAAGCATATATTATTTAAGAATCACTAAGGTTCGAACTGCAGCCCTTTACCTTAGGAAGTTTGCACTCTATACCATGGCTAACAACGTGGCAATCTTATGAGCAAAGCAGTAAGATTTGCGCTACTGTTTCCATATTATTCATCCATAGCCTACTAGATAAAATTCTAAATGTTTTATTAGTTATCTTTTGGGACCGCCAAACATCAAAGAGCCATATGTCTATAAAGTTCACAGATAGTTGACATCACGGTGATCATCGAGTTGAAATAAAGTTCAGGGATAACTTTGACAATTATGTAGGCCTTATGGAAAAGTCTCATGAGAACCAAAGTTTTCATGAGCATCATGAAAATTTTCTTGTCACATATCACGAAATTGAATAAGAAATATCGAAAACATCAGTATTATGTCAATATACATGAATGGTGATAAGGATGTATATGGTAGTAACAATCTTGGATTCTTGAACATTGAATTCAGTGGCTCAGTTGGTAAGACGGTAGCAGAAGCAGTAGCCTAGAACATATTACAAAACGGGCAGCAGGCGGCATCAGGTTCGAATCCCAGCAGCTCCAACTCAATATAAATAAATCTGAAAGTATTGTTATGACTGTCATGGGATCATTTTTTATGCTTGAGGATCGCTGATATTTACGGGATCGGGTTATCACGGAATATCCTGTGATTGCATACGCATTGATAATCCGGACATGATCCAGATATGAGAATCGCTTGATAAGTTCGGTCGGATCTTGTCCTAGTCCTGTGATGATCACAGGATAACCAAAAGAAAAATAATCTCATGACAATCCCTACATGATAATAAAAATCACGGGATAGTTTATGTGGTACGTGATGAATTGATGTGGATGATTATACTACCACTACAATAATTGTTGAAAGACTAATGGTTAATCTTTCATCGTGATGCTATTAAATATCTATGTGCAAAGATTGTAAAATAGTTGTTTGGTTAGTTGGCTACTTCTAGAATAAATCTACAGAAACACCACCATTCTCTATCAAACTCTAGAAAAAAAAATCAACTCTAGAATGAACAGTTCTAACTCCAAAAAAGTCAAAAATAAATGGCGGAATGTTTTGGTTACTTCATATGCTAAGTAATTTTTCATTAGCGAACACAGCAGCATTACTGGAAAAGAATAATTCAGTAGTTTAAAACGCATTAAACTAATGAATTAATATTTGATTTCAGTAGGTAAATTAAAGAGGCTGGCACTTTTCAGTAGGAAAAACGCTGCTGTGAAGCTGAGCGGGTCGACTAGGCTAGTTTATTATAAAACAAGGCCATTAAATAACTATTGATGCGTACAAATATCAATAGCATTCCGGAAGGACAGAAATGAATTATTACGGTGTTCTCTTAATCTATAACACAGCCATTATAAATTCATAAAAGTACCGTTCCCTAAATAATCATCTATGTTTTATTGCATATTTTGGTAGGACAGTTTTGTAGAAATTAAGATTTTTGTATCTCCATGCAAGAAGAGTGGAGTCTATTTTGTTTAGGCCTACTCAAAGAACAAAATTACTTCTATTTCTAAATTTACTTAAATATAATTAAAAGCAACGCAATTTATTACGGAACTAGCTTAAATCTAAGAGTCATAAAAACCCGAGATAAATGCAGTTAGAGTAACGATAATTGGTAGCGGAAGAAGGTTTTGGCTAATAACTGTCGGTTAAAAAAAATAATTTGAGCTTATATTATATGTATCAGCGAACAATAGGCTAGCCACATCGTGGTCAAATAAGAGAGGGAGCATATAGTGAAATAATAACTAGATAAGGGAGACTGGGTTCAATTGTAACAAAAAACATACAGTTTTTTTGTCTGTTTCTGAATTTATGGAACATGAAAGTTAAATAGTTATTTAGTTAATAAATCTATCATGCTTTTCTGTTACAATTGTAGCAATTGTAGCTTGTAACAGGAGTGGGGATTGAATATAACGTGCGATTTCCCATAAGAGCTACCGCTTGACGACTCACCCATTTAAAACGTTAAATCTGGTTTATATTTTTTGGTTCATTCTGCAAGTATGCCAACGTTCAACACTCAATTAGAAGATCGGGATGCAAAAACTGATTTAGATTTGTTTTTCCCCTAAATTATTTGGACTGTTGAAATTGTGCCACAGCACTGAACCTTTCCCGTCAAATTAATTTGTTACTCAAATAAATCTCTCAATTAAGCAAATCAGTGGTAGAACTGTGTAAAGATCATAATACCAAAACGTTATGTGGGGCCAAACGGTGATGTCTTTCAAAAGACTTCAAAAGACTTGGTCAAATTTGAGCTTTATGGTAGGGAAAATAGAACAAATTCCCTAAATTTTATTTTAGGGTTCAAAAAATGTTTTCTTTCTGATAGCTTAAAAAGCTTTCAATTGATTTAGTTGAAAACAATTACTAAAATTTATACGCAACAAAATGGCTTGATGTTGAATATTTCAGATTTGTACAGCTATTTTAAATTACCAAAACGATTTTTTTTACAATTGTCTCGTGTTACAATTGCCCCAGTCTTCCCTACACGTTCTTTTCTATTATCTACCCAGACAGCAGTTGACAGTTTACGTCAGAGAACCTTAAATACAAGCGTTGACCAAATTGAGGACAAACGTATGTCTCAAGTAAAAAAGAAGCTCATTGTGTAGGCATCTTGATTCTTGGGTCAACATAACGACTCCTTTCTATCTTGACTCGAATGTTAAACTATTACAGGACATGCGATACCCAAATAATTAACAAAAGATCAGCCGTGCTAAAAAACCCGTTTCAATAGGAACCACAAGAACCAACTGTACATTGTTTTGTTCATTAGTAAAATAAAAAATAACTCATTTTGCACTTTATTTTACTATATTTTACTATATTTGATATCAATGAAGTTGGCCCTTGTAATGATTTGTGCCAAGGGGAAAGCGAAGCGACTTGGGTGCAACGTGGCAAGGCTGTACCTGGCGCCGTCCAACGAGTTCTTTCCATAATATACCCAACTTTTTGCAATAGGCCTACCGTTGTAAAAGTTTTAAAATTTGTGGGTAAAAATCCTATTCCTTAGTTTTTCGATCAATTTTAAAATAATGAATAAGATCTAAAACATTCCAAGTCAAAATACGAATCAAAGCAAATTCAGAATTGAAGTATGGACGTTTCTAAATCTTGAGACAAGGCTTTGTCTTATGTTTTGTACTGGCGAAATCTATTTTTGTCTTACTTTATTTTACAACATGTATGCGGTGTTAAATATTTCTTTACAACTCAATACTTACTGAAACAACCAAATGTAATTTTTTAGGAAGACATTTTGTGTAAATCTTGAGACAGTGCTTTGTCTTAATTTTTTCAATTCTTTCAGCGCTCCGGGCGATACCACAATTCACCTGTCGTAGAGACGTGAAAAAGGAAACAAAAAGAACAAAATAGAATGCATTTATTACCTGAAGTATTCAATCGAATTATGCGCTAGTTGAATTTGAAATAGAAACAGTATTTTTTTGGTGCAAAGTAAAAATTTCAATCGAGGAGTTCGTTCTTCATTTAGAAACCCAAAAAGAAAAAATGAAAGAAAATCTTAAGACAACGCTGTGTCGGAATGGAGTCCCTTTTTTAAGACAAAGGCTTGACTCAAGTTGTGGAGGATAGGTTGAAACAAGGCATCAAAACCCAACCACAAACTTAAGCGGAATAGGATATTGATGGTTCACCACATGATAATAACCAACTACATAGGCTAACCCTTATTCCAAACTATAGCATTTTCATTCTTACCTAGCCAAAAATTAACGATTGTGTACGTTAGTTTTACAATTGTTTTCATAGTAAAACAATGGTAAATTGGTGATCTTACAGCGGTTTTACTGTTGATTCACTATGTAAAACACTTGTAGCACAATCGTACGTTTTTAGCTAGGTTCATAAATAACTGATCAATTTCAATATAGTAGTCTTGCCGATAATGAGAGGTCCTGGCTGGATCATACCACTTGCATTACTTAGTGCTTCGCGCATAAGGGGTCTAAGCTTACGTAATGAAAACGCATAAGATTGACGTGAACAGGTGATTTACTTCTAAAATTAAGATGATGCAATTACGGCCGAACAAGACTCAAGTTACTTTGCGCTACGCAACGCGTAACATGACGGATCTAAAAAAACACCAGCTAGAGCACCGCGCACCGTCTAAACTACACAGGCTATCCTACTACTAGCCCAGACCCCAGAGGTGGCACCAGATAGTTTTTCCAATTTTTCTTTCAATTAGCGAGATGTACCATCGTGAGAACATATTGTTTGAATAAATATGAAATGGAAAGAGACTTAACTTTTTATATAGCGATAGGGAGGGAATGATCGAAAGATATTGAGAACAATAAGGGAGAAAGACATCGCCTTGAAGCGACTGAATTATGTAATTGAGTTTCAAATAATAAATTTTAAATGTACAAAAGACACCAAACCCAAAAAATAGCAAAATCTTGATGAATAGTTGAAAATTGAGCCACAATTAAAACTTCAATCGTTTGGAATGACACGGTTAATCAAAGGACAATTCTATTAATGGAAACTCCATTTTAGTTCTTTTTGGGCAAGGTAAAATGGTGATCACTTCGACTGCATCCTTTTCGTCTGTTCCCGACTCGAGAGAAGATTTTAATATGGCAAAAATCTCTTCAATTTTGTTTTTCTCCGAAACGAGCCATTCCTTAGAGTTTGGCTTCTACGTAAATGTTTCCAGCAAGTTTGATGATATCACATTTGGCTTTGAAATTTTCGGCGTCTTCACTGATTTGATGTGTAATCCACTCTCCGAAATAATATTCTTGGGTTTGATTTCGCGATGAATAAATTCTCACAAATTTTCAAAAGCTTCCCATTTCCTGGTCGCTGTAGTTAAGGGAGTCGTATCGCCCCATGGATTTATCAACTACGAGCGAGGAAAATTAATCCACCGATCTTGGCCAAAGATATTTTTCAAATGGATATTTCGTATCTAACACAAATGTGTCGAGACGGGACGCTTGGGGCTATGATTGCCATCCCATGATACGTGCCGTTCGCATGTAGAGTACAAGTATCATGACCAACTTTGTCCGCAATATGTTGCACGAAGGAATTTGTCCAGATTAAGATCAGTCTTCGAAACTATAGCTGCATTCATTTCGAACTTTGTTACTTCGCCGTAGGTCGAGCAATATCCAAGCTCGTGGAGATGATCAATCAAAAATTTAGAAAAATATTGATGATGGAGTTGAATACCGTGGCCGATCTAGCGATAAAAGATACTGTTCCGGCGATTTCCGCCTGACTCGAATTTCCCTCTTTGTCTCCCTTCATGGCGGCGCTGCCGTCGCCGGCAACGCTGTAAATTGTCGTCTGCTAGCCCGCCACATGTGTTCTGTCAGTGTCTCGTTCTTACTTTCTTTCTCTCTTTCGCTGAATTCCGAGCACTGCAGTGCTCTCGTCCCGAAACCTAGCCGGTAATCGAGTGTATTCTTTGCTGCCTTTAATCTGTCTTACATATTTTATTTCTATGATAGTGGTTTGTCGTGTTTTATCCTATTGGGCTGTGTTGCCCATGCTGTCGGGCCTGTTTGCCCTGTAATAGTCTCCACCTGGAAGTGTTTGCTCAGGTATTAAGACTTATCTTTGTGGTGTGTGTGTGTGTCATCATCTTTACTTTGTTCCCTCTTTGTACATAGGCCCTTCCACATTTTCTCTCTTTTGTCGTGCTGTGACAGAAGTGTTTGGGCTCGTGCCCACTTTATCTTGGCCACTTTGGTCTCGAGAGGTAAAGTTGCTTGACCTGCCTTCGTCGAGTTACCTTATGCTAAACCCCCCTCTCTCTCTCTAGGTCAAATTGCCTGTGTATATGTTTGATTGTCTATTGTACCACGATCTGGCCTGTGGGGCTTAGCACCTCAGTCCACCCCCCTCAGGTAACGAGCCCACTTGGTCTCTGTGTGTTTCCTCCCTACATTATCTATTCTTTATTCCTATCTTAGGCATCGTGTGAACTATTCGACAAAATACATCTCTGTTGCTACGTTTGTGTTGACGTCATTGCCTTGGCCATTCCCCTGCAGCCAGCTTCAAGATCCCGATAGTCTTGTCGCAAATTCAGATACCAATTAGTAATATGCACAAATGACTTCAGACAAATGATTATCACCTGCAAAAGTGCAATGATCCTTCTGGGAAAGACGGCTTGCATAATTGCATGCTTGACCAAGAGATTCTATATTATTCTTACTTCCTTTAGAAACCATTATATCGCCCATGAGTATTTGCAACGAGACTGGGACAAAACTCAAACTGCCGGCCGCCTTCACTTTCCAAAAAAGGGAATATTTTCACGGGCATCTTTGTACCTCACTCACGGCGGTCTTTGTTACACGGCTTAGAAGCCAAACCCAACGCCGACTCTTTTTCTAGACAAACTTACAGCCGTTGAGTCCGACCTCGCCGCCGGCAACTACACTACACCTAATCTGACGGCATCCCAACACCACCTCTACTTTTTTGTAAGACTCTAAATCACTAAGGGAATTAAGGGTTTAAACGTCTTGACAACGTTTGGCCCAAGGAAAAGGAGGGGGAATAAACCAGAACGTGAAAATATAATATTTTTCTTTATTCACATTGAATCTAAACTGGGCATCCTTTATGTCTTTTCGTATTTTCGCAGAAGTAGCTTTCAGAATCCGTATATTTTCTTCTTTCGTCTAGTTCTCTCTCTCTCTCTCTGTTTATCTACGGAGGAGGTAATTCGTGTACATAGTTCCTTCCTTATCTTCGTTTAATATTTTCCCCTTTTTATAGTTTATCTTGTCCGCATCTCGTTTCCTGGAGGTCGCCCCTCCTGTTCTGTAGCCTCTATGGAGGTTGTCTCGTCTCGGCATGTGTGTGTGCGCATGCGTTGTCTGTGAGGGCTCTCCCTACGGCAGGCATGGCTCTCTCCGTTCTGTGTGTGTGCTTCTATCTCCCTAACCCTTTATTCTTCTCTATTTAGATATCGTTTGGATTTGTCTGCTTGATTTATATTTTCTGTCCTGCACTCGCATATGCTGTCTTGTTAATACAGTAGATCGCAGCTACAAAACTCAACTACAGGGTACCAACATCTAAATGCCCTGGTTTACCGACGATAAGTACGTCATCCTTATACTTCTCAACTAAATTTTTTCTTCACATAGACTGGTGAATACGGATCGCATCCGTGACTGCCCATGATTTCACACAGGCGACTGACTGTTATTGTGACCTCTTCATGGTTTTCTTCTAAATATTTTGTGGCGGCTGAAAACCATGCAAGTCGTTTGCCATCTGACGGCCGACCAAGACTCACGTTATTTTGCTCTGTTATGAAAGAGATGGGTTTGTTTCTACCTGTTCGAGAATTTTTTAAGTGATACCTTACCCCTGCTGCAACACAGTCAACATTAACATTTAATCTGGCTAAAACATCAGCTGACCATTCATCTGATCTTGATAAACATACTTAACGTATATTGTATGATGGTGTGTGCAAATTGTTAGACATCGTTACCGGAGGAGACTAGCTTTTTCGCCATTTTCCTTATACTGGCGGAAAACAAATACCGATCGTAAGGCATTCCCAGTATAGGTTTTATGTTTGGCGTTTTTTTTTGTATACGACGTAATTGGTAGGAAAGGTGGAATGATCTTCGCGCGGGAAAGTCCCGGAGCGACAGCAGGGCGATGTGGGAGGTTATTCATATATTTGTATGGCAGGGAGAAGGCTCATTTTTCAACGAGCCATCGGTATGGCTTGACCCCCGGCAGTCGTCCCTAATGCCGAAGAGGAGGCTCGGCAAGAACGTCGACGCCAGGTAACGTATTCCTTAATTTTGTTTAATGTAAAAATAGGTGTCAAGTCGTGCCAAGTCCAATTAGTTATAGGTTGTGAATTCATTGTGCGTATTTGTTTCAAAAACAATTGTCCAGTTAGATTGGAATATTACTAAATGACTACTTTCGATTTTTGAGTGGTTTGTTGCCCATCGCTGGGCCCATCGGTGGCCGTATGTTTTTTGATTTCCGAGACGGGCATTTTTACAAGATAAGGAGCCCGACACAGTTGGTGTGAGTCGACCGTTCGTTTTCCGAGAAGTCCCACGTTCACGTGCGTGATTGCGAGTACTTTGCTTAACCAATTAGAGCTCCAATTTGTCTTTGTGTCAAACGTGAGCACATGGACCATTCCATCGCTGAAGTGGAAGACGTATTTCTGAATTTATTCAAATGGTTATTGCGGATTTTGGTGTCGATCCGCCCCACCATCGCGGAAGACGATATGTTGGTCCGTAGTCTGGAGGAGTGGCCGTATGAATTTAAGTTCAAGCCGGCTTACGTAACTCATCGGCACGGATACGCGCGATCCGCCACACAGCGCCGGTATTTGGAGCCCGGACGAGTCTAGGCGAATGGACTAGTCGGTCTCAACGGTTTGGCTCTGTTTAGGGCCGCAATGGCCTTTTTTGAGACCCATCGAGCCAAAATTCTATATTGGGACATTCCAGCCCGGCGTAAGTTTTAAAAATCTCCTCTTACTTGTGTTTAAATAGACTGTTTTGTAGGGTTGCAAGTATGTTGATAGTAGTCTCTCTCCTTATTATTTGCCTAATTTTTTGTAGAGGAACCCTCAGTCGCTCGGCGCGAGACAATGCCAGGTAGAGCGTACTGTAGCGTCGATTACGAGTATGTAGATTTTCAAAATGGTAATTTCATCCTGAAGCCATTGGGAATCGGACTTGTCCGCGGGTATGAAAATATGGGTTCCGATTTGATCAATTGTAGCTTAACATCAACACTAGAAGCGGGTCTGAGGGTATAAAAATATATATTTTAAAATCTACTAGGTTATATTATTATGGGGGGTATATTATTAATCGTAGGGCTCTGGATTCGGGCAGATCAATATCCGAATGTCGAAGGAGTACATCGAAAATCAGAAGCTGATGCTGCGAAAAATAATGGATAATGTAATTCATTAAAATTTATTTTATTATATTCTATTGATTCTCATCATGACATATTTGATATTGATTCTCATCATATAATTACAGGCCATACAACTTGAAATTTCACTTTCCTCTTTTTTTAAAGTGAATCTACCAAAGCCAAATATACCAGTAACTACATCAACAAATCCAGGTAAAGCATATTGTGAAATGTATGAATTAGAAATGGCCTATTTGTACTATTTATTTTGTCTTTCACTAATCCAGGTTTCATTCCTGCTTCATCTCTGGAACAGAATCGGAATCGGCAATCGGCATTCCTTGAGTTGTGCTTTTGTAAGGAACGACAAAAGCCAGCTTTCCGGACCGCAGGCCAAATTTCTGGCCAAAACTCTGGCCGTAAATTTTTCAATTGCCCTAATCTTCAAAAACACGCTCAATGCGGGTTTTTCATGTGGGAGGAAGAGCTCACCAACACGGCCTGCTTGTGTGAACCACCGTACATATCAAAAAATCGAAATAGAATTTTCGAATGCAGGAAATATTGCTTCGAAGAACGCTGCAAGTTCAACCAACGTGTATAACATCCAAACGTGTACATCCAAAACGGATGAAATGGCATGAAGCGTTAATCACATCTTGTATCATATCCTTTTCGAGGCGGCTCATACACTCCCTAGACGGGGCGTGCCCCCGCCAGCTCCACCACCAGCGCCGGTGCCCGTCAATCCGCTGCCCGTGGATCAGCATCCGTTACCAGATCGCGACCAGTCGCCACCGCCCGACAAACCACAGAGACTGGTGCGCAACCAACCGCCTCAGGACGTCCGCAGGCCCTCTCCAGAACGAGAGCCAACTCCTCCGCCCGGCCGTGCCGGGAAACCATTACAAAAAATACTATGAAACTTCTCATTTTAACTTCTTGGCAAAATGAGGTACCAAAAACTAGTGACAAAGGTAAAATTAGCATAAATTTGCCCTTAACATTTATTATGGTAAGTATTTTGCATCTTTAGGTATCTTAGGTCCCCAGGTAAGAACACTTTGCACAGAAAAGAATGGTAGCAACTTTTTGACAGAATTGTTTTATGGTCGCAACCTAACAAACGATGCGCTAGCTGGGTATCGAAAGAATTGTAATTAATATGTAAAAAAATACTAACACTGAAGTGAGACTCAAACACAGTAAAGTGCCGAATATAAAATACAATTAATAGAAGTTCTCGAAATATCACGACATCAAAAATGAAATGGATTGCATTCATTGAAGGATGAAGTAAGTAAGGAATGGGGTTCCTCTTCTCCAACTGCTTTCCCAAGAACGATGAAGGAAATTCGAACAAAACAAAAAACAGCACAAATGTATTTTCAATTAACAAAAACTAGCTGACCAGCATACCAATTACAACATCGAGGAGAAAATATCGAGTAGCTCTAGACGGATTAACGCCATGGCCCACGGTATGTACCATAAGTTACTAACAAACTGGCGTTCCTACGATGCAGCTTTGGTCAAATTGGCTGAAAAGATTGGCGTTTGAGACGCGGCACGCAAGATCAGGTTAGCATAGAACGCCAGTTAAAGTAAGTATGAATTCCTAATCGAAAATTGTAACCCCCATATGTGCTCCATATTCATCAGCAATAAGACGAAGATTTGCGTGTTTTGAAAAGATATTAAGACGCTTGAGCTCCTTGGCCATGGAAGTGAGGGAATCAAACAGCCGGTTCAAGTAGACGAGCAATCTCTGCTAATATTTATGATGTTCCTCTTCTGCTGCGTGACCAAGAATGATCAAGAAAATGCAAACACCACAAAAACATCGCCAACGTTGTTTCGATTAACAAACAGGCAGCAGATCAACACAAATCCGACAACAGCGAGAAAAAACTATTATTATAACACCCAGTATTGTGCTTTTTAAAATGAGTACTGAAATCCACCAGAAACACTTTGGTTTGACTTACTGGACTCGTCGGATTTGCCGTCATCGTCGCCGTACTCGTTGCCCGACTCGACCCCAGACTCGTCGCCGAAGTCGCCGCCAGACTCGCCGCTAAACTCGTCGCCAGACTCGTCGCCGGACTCAAGACCTTCGTCGCGCATCATTCTATTCGGCCCAGTCAAGTCTTTCAATTACGTCGTTTTTTAGTACGTCCTAACGATGATGATGTAACATGATTCGATGATCTATCAGTGTTGCATTGAAGAATTAAACCAATTTCGAGAGAGAAATGTGTTGGGTTGTCGCGTACTTAGTTATGACTACTAAATGTGGAGGTATAAACAGACACATTGTGTTCACAATACCCATAGAAAAAACACTATTTTTACGCATCACATCTACAGGCCGCAGACTGGCATGATGATTTCGCAAAAAGTATTCAAATAGAAATATAAGATAGTTTTAAATTGTATGAAAACGGATATGAGGAAAAATCCCACACGTTTTATAAATATAATAATATAGCATAAGCATGCACACACCTATGTGTGCTCACATCCACTGAATCACCCATTACTGTTCCCAAATTGTAGTTGAGCAGATCAACATGCCTCTGACAGCACCAAACTTTGGTTAACACCGGAGCCGTAAATGCTCTCTCCCAAAGCCAGGACAGCACTGATAGAACAACATAGCAAACAAGATACGGCATTGCGCGCCTATGGCCTATCAGCCATTGGAGTCCATCTGGTGGTCAAGAATCACACCTCGTGTGACAGTATGGAGTCGCCACCTAACGTCAATTGTTGACATACTAACCTTTTTTTAGAAATCAAGAGGAAGTCTCCGTCAGTTTCCGATTGATACTGTGCACGTTTGCTAGAACTAATAATTGTCTTTCATACCCAACACATCTCATGTCAATGGGACGTAGTGTTTAAATTTGAAAGCGAGGTAAAAGAATGCCGTTTTAGGTTAAACACAACAAAAGATGGGGGTCGTAGACATTGGCTACATTAGCTAATGAACCGAGATATGTACCGCCATTTCATTTGTCATTGACTACTTATAAGGCCCAGTGATTTGCCAAAACAATGGCAAATGGCACCCATTTGCCAATACAATGGCAAACCAAGGGGGCCAGCATAAGGCTCCCCATGTTCCTTCCTCTCTGAACCATTTCATTTGCAAATACAATGGCTAACCAACGGGGTCACTAATAGAACCAATTTGTGCAGTGATCCACTCGATTGGCCAATGCAATGGCAAATCAAAGAAATCAGTATAAGAATCCATTTCATTCCTCTCTGAACCATTTCATTTGCCAATACAATGGCTAACCAACTGGGTCACTAATAGAACCAAATTGTAACTGTGATCCACTCGATTTGCCAATGCACTGGCTAACCCACGGGGTCGCTGTAAATAGAACCAATTTGTACCTGTGATCCACTCCATTTGCCAATACAATGGCTAACCAGCGGGGTCACTACTAGAACCAATCTGTGCCTGTGATCCACTTGATTTGTCATTGCATTTTCAAACCAAAGGAATCAGTATGATACTCTCTATGTTCTTGCCTCTCTAATCCACCCCTTTGCCAATACAATGGCAAACCAACTGAATCACTAATATTATACCAAATACCCTTTGATCCACTCGGTTTGCCAATTTTATGGCGA
Organism: Ceriodaphnia dubia; assembly: GCA_022539655.2. Classification (NCBI taxonomy): domain Eukaryota; kingdom Metazoa; phylum Arthropoda; class Branchiopoda; order Diplostraca; family Daphniidae; genus Ceriodaphnia; species Ceriodaphnia dubia. The sequence continues at coordinate 4,080,763 of JAKUCG020000139.1, read as the reverse complement.
ACCAACGGAATCAGCACTTAGGAAAATACTTGCCTGTGATTCACTTGATTTGCCAATGCAATGGCAAATCAAGAAATTTTATATGTTCCCTTTGATTTGTCAATACAATGGCTAACCAACGGGGTCACTACTAGAACCAATTTTATGTTTGTGATCCACTCGATTTGCCAATGCATCTTGTGTGTTGCCATGTAAGTTGTTGTAAATAGATTTGACATAAGTTCGGATACGAACCGCGACATGTGTAGTTTCGGAGATATGTCTTGCGCAATTTCGGACGCAGTCGGTTTTTTCGCATTCTCCACCTTTTCGTTTCCAGGATCTTCTAAATCGGCAACGTTCTCCTTGTTTTCTTCTGCAATCAAATTGGCAGCAACATTGGGTTTGGCATTCTGTTTCCTTTGAGGGCTGTCTGGTGAAACCCAGCTAGCACAAGGAGCTGTCAAATCGTTGCCAGGCAGGTAACATTGGTAGTTGGGTAGCTACTAGTTCTTACTACTTGCCAACTGCCATTTGTTCACCTATTACGCTGCCGAGTCAGTGCTTTTAAGCTGCCAAGAACTGCCAAATGAATAAATCGCTGTAAATATTTTTGGCCTTACTAGCAATCGAACCGCCAATCTCTAGAATGCTACGCTAACGTCTTATCCACTAGACCAATACCTCTTAATAATTCTTAAGTTGGTTGAATACTTCCGTGACTCACAAGAACAGTTGATTACACTTGAAATTTTTTCGACTTTGATAATACTGTTGTTAATACTTTAATAATTGCAAAATGTATTGTTAGATTCCATTCCATATGGAAAAACTTTAGAACTACTGGAAGGTTAAAACATTGACTAATTAATCAGGAGGTTAGTGTCTTAACCCACATACCACCAAGGTAGCAAAGTAGCAATTACTTATTGGTTATTGTAAGAAGGTAACAATTTGGAACGTCTTATTTTATAATAAAATTTGGAGAAAATGTTTTTCCTCCTTTCCTTGTTATTGGTTGTACAAGAATTTAAGAATCACCTTTTGAAGAAAGAATTATCGCGCGCTGGCAGCTTTTCAAACAGTACACATAATGAGGCGCAGTTGCCATTCTTCAAATATGGCGACTGGCGGGAGCACCTATTCGAAACCTCGGCGAGGGCCGAAGGCCCGAGTCGCGCGTTGGCGCGAACAGATGACGCTCAGCTGTTTAGACTGGCGGGAAGCGGTTGCAAACACGTGCGGCAACGGCCGCGAAAGTTTGAACCGTGACGCAAACACATGCGGCAACGGTCGCGAAAGTTTGGCGCGAACTGGTGGGAAATCGAGCGAGTCAATCAAGTTTCTACCTCGTGTTTCACCTCCCTGGACCAATAAAAGAAAGAGGGAGAGTCGTTTGACACTTGAACCTTTCTTTTATTTGGATTTGGCGCCAACAAACATAACAAGAACAGAAATACAATGGGCTCATCTCAACGCGCGGGGGCGCTTGATGGCTTTGGAGAAATAATCATTGATGGAGCGCTCGTTTGCGCTCACAATGGTGGCCGACTTGGAGTCGAGGAGCCGCGAGGTGGCCGAAGCCGGGTCCTTGGCCGCGTAGTGGGCGCGTATGCCGCCAAACACGTTCGACAGCGCTTGGTTGTAGCGGCGCCAGTCCGTGTTTTTGTTGAACGGCAGAATCAGCTTGAAGGTGTCGGCTCCGATGTTGCGGCTGCTCGCTGCGGGCAGGGCGGCTGACGTTGCCTTGTAGACGCGGTCGTAGCTAGCCCGTAATTTCTTCCGGTCGTTACCGGCCTTGTGGAGCTCGTCACGAAGACGGAGCGCTGCTCTCTTAAAGATGGCCATCGACGAGGAAATCCGACGCAGTCTCAGAAACTGAGCGTACGGGATACTGTCGATGACGTGCTGCGGATGATTGGAGGACGGGTGCAGGTAAGAACCCGACGCCGTCGGCTTCCAATAAGGGGCCGTCTCGATCATATTGGTGTCTCGATTGATAGCCAAAGTGATGTCGAGAAAGGGCTGGTCCTTTTGCGGCGGCGTGCACTCGTACCCGTTGTACAGGTTCGACATGGCCTCGATGAGGTCGTCGACGGCCTGCTTCTGGTAGGCTTTGACGATGATGATGATGTCGTCGATGAAGCGCAGGAACAAGAGGAGCCAGTCAGGTGGATTCGCGATGATGTGGCGTGTGACAGAGTACATGTAACAGTTGGCGAAGAAAACTGAGATACATGTACCCATCGCCGTGCCTTTCAGCTGATGGAAGAAGCGCTTTCCTTTGAACGTGACGTACGAATTTCGTAGCACTAATTCTAGGATGGCTTGGAAGAGATGCGGCCGCGGCGGCGGACGCATTCCGCGTTTCTGGCTTTCCAGCACGAGAAACGGGAAATTGTCCGTGTAGAACGCGACTGTGGCGGCGATTCCCTCCGGCCATGAAATGGATGGATAGAGGCCGACCACGTCGACAGTGACGATTTCCGCTCCTACCGGCAGTGCGCCTTTCGGCAGCCGGTCTAAGAGGTCCAGGGTGTCGCGGAGCGAGCCCGGGATGCGCGGGAGCAGCGGCGCCGTCACCTCGGTGATGTATTTGTCCAACAAGTGGTGAACACTCGTGAACGTGGCGGCGATGATCCGGCCGGAGAACGTCTTACTTGTAGCGTTCACCGGTTTGTGCGTTTTCGGGAGGAAATACACCTCCGCGCACTCTGGAGCTGTGACGATGATGGCGCGGTATTCCGCTTCGGAGATGTGGTCCAGCGCTCGCAGATTCTCAGCGAGCCAATGACTCTCTGTCTGGAGGCGGAGAAGTTGGACGCGGCATTCTTCTTCCGTCAGCTCCGCGTAACAGGAAGTGTCCGTCAGTTGACGGAGCGCTTCTCTGTCGTAGTCTGACACCGCCCAAATCACGACATTGCGTCCTTTGTCGGACTTGAGGATGTGAACGTTTTCACGCTGCGCGAGACCTTCGAGCGCGGCCATAATGGCCGGTGGCGTCAAAGGCCCGCTGATGGCGAAAGCGTCGGGCAATCCGAGCGCTTTCACGTTGATGGCGGGGTCGCTACTCCAAGACTGGGCGGGCGGGCACCAGGTGCTGGGCACATATTTGGAGAGCCACCCACGCTTGTGATGACTGATGCTGCCCGGCTTCTCCGCTCCGAAATGGATACTCAGGTTGATGCTGCGTGACCAAAGGGCCAGTTGGCGCTCGATTTGAATCGAGGCTGCTGCTGCTGCTTTCTTGTCGGCGGCGCACGAAGGAATGTAATTGAGCCCTAAACAAAGAGTCTCAATCTCTTCGTCGCCGAGTACCAGGCTTGACTGGTTGATGAGGCATTTGCCTCGCAAGATACGGTTGAGCGCTTCCCTGGTTTTAAACAGGTGTGGCTTGTACCGGCGGCCGACGTGTGTCACGTAGTTCCGATACGGAACTAGAGGAGGCACTGGACGTCGACGTACATGAAATAAATGAGACAACAATAGAGACTATGATGAGGTGATGACGAAACATGAATGTTTTCTGTATTTCTTTTTTTAAGGCCCGGAGGCAGCATAAAAGGAGAATACAACATAAATGAACGTTTTAAGCAGTACCAAATTGGTGCTGCGGCTGTTGTTGTTGCTGGGCAACAGGCTGCTGCTGCTGAAGAAACGGCGCCTGATTAGGGCCTTGCGGATACTGCTGCTGCTGCTGCTGAGGCGGCAACGTCGCGCAAGGCGGCGGGAGCTGCTGTTGTTGTTGTTGGTGAAGAGGCAACAACATGTTTGGTTGCTGCTGCGGTGGAGGCAACTGTTGTTGCTGTTGTTGTTGCTGCATCAGCGGCACAGGCATGGTACCTATGCCGTATGTTTGCTGCATCGTGTAGAAAGGTTGTTGTTGCTGCAGTTGTTGATGATGTGGGCGCGGTTGCGGCAACATCGGCGGTTGCTGCTGCTGCTGCTGTTGCTGATACGTCGAACGACCGAAACTCGCCAGGCGAGACGCTGGAGCGGCTCGACGGCGGCGGTGAACGACTGCGTGTTGAACGGCGGCGTGACGGGGGAGTGGAATCGCCGTAACCCCCTCGGCTCCTCGGCGGCCTATCCGCCCGGCCGTGAGACCGAGAGAGCTCGTTTCGAAGCTTCAACTCCACTGCCCGCGCCACTCTTGTAGAAACCAAGTCCGTGAAGTTATCCAGCTCTTTTTTAGAGAGTGGATACGACGGAGGCTTGGACGCGATCGGTGTTTGAGGCGGCGCCGGTGGCGGCGTCGCCGCGGCTTCCAGTTGGCTGACCCAGAGCGGGTAGTCTAGATGAGCGGCAATGCCAAGCTTGAGCTTGGGGTCCTTGGGATCACTCCCCGCCTTGACGCAAAGCGCCTTGATGTCGTCACCTACTTCCGGCGTGAGATACGTCCACGTCAACCACTCACCACACTCCTCCAATTCAAGTTTGAATGGCGGGCATGGGCGGTAGACGATGGCGATCCCCGCCTTGAGCTCCAACTTGAAGAAACTGGCCGGAATTGGAAGGGCGGCGTCCCATTCCACACGAGAATAAAAGTTGGACCAGTCGGCGCGGGTGGGAAGAAATGTTGGCACCTTGATGAAATCCAAGATGTAACTCTTGCCCTCGTGGAGAGTCGCGTCGCGAGAGACGATGAAACTCCTGAACGAGAGAGAGAAACAGGCCGTCAATACTGGTGTATTGACTCGTTGGCACCTTTCGCTCTTTTCATCGAGCGGGAAAGGGCGTGACACGAACGGTAGACTTAACTAACATACACAGAATACATTGTTGATGGCGTGCGGATCAAGAGCGTCTGGAAATTTTTTGATAGAAACGTTGAAAGCATTCTGGTTACTCCCCATCTTCATTAGATCCAGGACAAGTGAAAAGCTGCCAAAAGGCTTTCATTTAAAGAAATTCTGACTGTGTCGTTGGTAGCTGTTTAAAAGCTGACAGGCAGCTAACTTGGTAAGCTTTGAAAAGCAGGGTAGTTCCTGTCAGTATTGACAGTTACCTGGCAACGATTCGGCAGGACGTGTGCTAGCTGGGAACGTTTTCAGCAAGGTCAATGGACTGGCTTTTTTTCTTTAGGGCTGCTGCTGTGTGTTGAAAAGTCTTCTAAATCCGATTGCTCCTCCACCCAGCTAACATGACTATAAGGTCCGTTGTTGGTCCAATATTATTCCGACAATGTTTTTTTGGACCAATAATACCCCAACAATGGTCCATTATGCTTCCTAACTGGGCATATCAGCATTGAGTATTCCAAATTCATCTTCGACAAAGATATTGAACGATGGCTCTTTGGGAAGTTTGGAGGCGTCTGTTTCACTTGACAGCACAACCATGCTAAGATAGGAGCTTATTTTCTCCAAATTTGACAGTGCTAGAACATTATAATAAGGGTGATTAGATGAATACAGATAATTATTTCCCAATATTTTAAAATTTCTTACTTTCAAATACCCGAACTTTTTGTTCTAATACTTGAATCTTTTCCGTCAAACCGACGCATTCTTGACATTCTTTCGCAGCAGTGCAAACAACTAAAAGACAGAGTGATGAATCATTTTTGCCAACTGTAACCAGTGAACTATTGATGTGCTGCTCAGGTTCCTCTTTCTGAAACCAAAAAATTGTCACCATTTCAAATTCGCGACTTGCAAAACAACGCAATGCGACCACTTTCCAAGTTTGTTTTCAGGATGTCAAGTAAAGTTGACATTTTATGATCAGACTTTGTCTCGACTTCTCTGGCAGCAGAGGTACCGACAGCTTCTTCTGGTGAGCAGTCTGCTACAAACTGCAACTACATTTAAATAAATGGACAATATATTTTAGAAAATTGAGTATGTTCTGCGATTTAATTAAATATATATATAATCACACACACTTTTTTTTTGTTATCAAAGGATTGTAGTTAAGATACCAAGGTTTCATTCCCAGTAAACATTGCTTCTTGGTCCTCTGTTGTACCAATAATTTACCAAGAAAATTCTCTTGGTCAAATATTTTCTCAATAAAGGGCCTTTATTCTTGCTAGCTGGGTTCCTTTCGGACTCGAGAGCTTTCTTGCTTTTTTTCTTCTTTACCACAGGCTCGCTAGGAGGCTCGCCATCACCACTTGGGGATAGATCATCCACTTTCTTCTTACTAGGCTTCACCACTTTGGCTTTTACCTTTTCAGTTGGCTTGATGTTACGCCCTGATTTTGTGATGTTATGCTGACCACCTAACTCCTTTAAGTGGGATGACTTTGATAGTGTTGAAAGCAATATCGTTGTTAATGTTTCATGATCGTCTTCCTTATTTGTGCTGCAATGGTTGCGAATGTGGACTAGGTCATCCAAGTTGATCTCCTGGTTGAAAAACTTCCGCATGACATCTCTGAGCCAAATCTGATTATCTGCAACCATAAAATTACATAGATCTGTTAAGTAAACACTACACCATTTGAGGCAATTAGATGTGTGGCTTGAAAGTATACATACCGTGAAATAAAAGTATAATGCAAGCACAACGCTCAGCAGGATTGTTCTTGGTTTTTTGCCACAGCATAACATACTCTTGATTGTAATAAATTTCCTTTTCATCTTTAGCAATGAGTGATTTCTTATCAAAGATTTCGACAGATTCCCCTTCCAGTTCCTTGAAAACGCAAATGACATTGGATGGCAAATCCTTGAAAGTTGGGGATTGAACACATATCGCCATTTTCCGTCAATGAATAAAGATACAAATAATTTCAAAATAAGAAATATGATAAATTTTCACGCACGTACCTTAAAAGTTTCAGAACTATGCAGTACTTGTCCACAGAAACAAACATAACAATTTGAATTGGCTTGCTTTTTCGGCACGACCATGTTGGCTTTCCTGCACATTTTCGCTAGTCTGACACACCAGCGTTGCATGCATACATATCATAATTATTTGTAGAAACTTATCTATTATCTAATCAATTACACACGAGTTATATTTTGTCAAACTTTACTTTTCAATTTACTGAATGTGTTAATCTTTATGGTTCCATTCATATGTTGGTTGTGAAACAACGATTGAGAGCCTGTATTTGTCATAGTGGCAATCTTGGACAAATATCAGCCACTTTCGTGAATTTTGACGTTTTCTCATATCAGTTGAAATACATACAAAGGTGGCTATTTCAATACAGATTATTTCAAATTTACACACGTTTTATGAAATACTATCGGTTTGTGTAACAGATGGAAGGAAGACCAAGCAATTATAAGATGTACCCGCATTCAAACAATAGTGCCGACGGGAGTCGAGACGACAATGTAGCAAATAGCAGCGGTGCAAAGAAAGTGATACCCGAATCAACATTACGACGTTTGCGGAAACTTGGAAAAAACTGTGCGCCTTCGAAAAGAAAAAAAGGAGCGTGAAAGCTACGACTCACTCAAGCAGCAATGTTGATGGCCACAACACACTGGGTGACCCACTGACAGCATCAAACTCAGTTGAAGCAGCTATAACATTTCCATTTGCAGCAATTGGTACATTTTGTTCTACTTATAAATTTGTTGCTATAATTGCTTAAAGCGTACTCAACTGTAAATAATGTAGATAATGAATCAAATCTTGACGACACTACAAGAGCTGAAGTCGATGGGCAGCTAATTGCAGAAGATGGAGAATTCTATGACCAGAATATGGAAAACATCATTGTTGATGAGGATGAGGATGATGGTGATAGTGACAATAATGTATGTATGATATCTATATTCTCTTTCTGTTATTCCACGAGTATTGATGCAAAATTTAATTTGTAGCCATATGTAATTGATTTTTCCAAAGAAGAGGAAATGGCCGTTTTAATCGATGATGGAAATCGAAAGATATTTTCTGGCCTTGAAGGCCAAATTTTGTCGTTGTTATTTGCACTATTTGTTCGTCATAATTTAACAAAATCTTGCTTGTCAGATTTAATTACATTATTGACAACATTAGTGCCCGACTGTGTTCCAAAATCAATCTACCTCTTCCAGAAAAAGTTAAAAGTTCTCGATCTCGAAAAAAATTAAGAATTCTCCGTCCATTTCTACTGTAAGGAATGTAAGGGTTACCTTGGCGTCAAAAAAGTCTTTTGATTGTAAAAGTTGCAAGATAAAGTATACTGCAAACGAATGCGAGAAAAGTAGCTGCTATTTTCTCTATACTCCAATTGAACACCTATTACGAGACGAGGCTTCAAACAACTGTACAGAAGACTCGTGTAAATCTGAAATCTGGACCGGTAACTGCTATAAGGGTCTACAAACATTTTTAAGATCAGGAGCAAATTTCTCCATGACATTCAACACTGATGGAGTCCGTGTCCAAAATTCCAACCACTTCGATATTTGGCCATTGTTTTGTTCCATTAACGAACTTAGCTTCAAACACAAAGGGAAGTATATGGTCTTATGCGGATTGTGGTTCGGTCCACACAAACCTTCACCTATAAAATTTTTGGAACCTTTCGTAAAAGAAGTTCTGATGTTATATGAAACTGGCTTTCAGTGGACACAGAAAGATTCCGGAATCAAAATGAGAAGCAGAGTAATTAAATGAGCCTTCGTTATTATTGATTTAAAAAAAAAATTAAGCTATTATTCTTCGAAAGCTAGGTTATTTTCCCACTTGCATTTGCCGATGCTCCAGCTCGTGCCATGCTCACGAACAAAAAACAGTTCAACGGAGAATTTGGATGTGACTACTGTAAACATTCTGGGGAAAATGTGAGAAAAGAGAGAAAGGATGGGACACTTGGAGGAGAAAAGCGTTTATTTTGTCTAGAATTGCCTCTGCCCGTAAGAAGAACGCACGAAGAAACTTTACAAGAAGCCAAAGAAGCGGTCAGTGAACAACTGCTTTATTACTATTTCACTCTCTATAGTTACTTAAATTGTACTATTATCTCCCGTTTCCTTATGATTGTCTTTCTTTTGGTTGATTTAAAAGAACTTCCATTTCAATAAATGGTGTGAAAGGTCCCAGCGTTCTGTACCTAATCCCAGGGTTCAACATTATTCTTGGAGTGATACCAGACTACATGCATTGTGTCCTAATTGGAGTAGTACACCAGTTTTTGGATATGGGGCTTCCCTCGCCAAGGAAAGAATATTACGTAAGAGATACAAGTAAAATTGATAACATTCTAAATGTTGTTAAGCCACCTAGTGATATCCGTCGGGTGTACCGCTCTATCGCTAATTATTTAAGTTTGGAAAGCGAGTGAACTTCGTAATTTTTTAATTTTTTACTCTCCAGTGGTTTTCAAATCAGTGTTAGCTTCAGCTACTACAACCACTGGCTATTATTAGTAAATGCGTTTCGACTACTTTTTAAAAAATCCGTCAGCGCTCATGATATTGATACGGCGCAGCTTTTGGTTTACAAATTCGGTGGAGAGATTCCAGAGAACATCTCAATTACAACGTTCATCTTTTAATTCATGTTGTTGAAAGTGTAAAAAATTGGGGCGCACCATGGGCTTCGTCAGCTTTTCTGTACGAGCATGGTGGCGGGAAGTAAAAAAATGCATTTCATGGAACTAGATACGTTGCCAAACAAATGCTGACCAATTTTTCATCGGTGAGAAAATTGCGTGAATATTCTAACAATTTTATTCCCTTTAGCGATGATACTATAAAAGAATTAAATGAAAGTTTAGATTTCCCTGTCGCCTCTTTTCCAATAACTAAAGATAATCCAACAGACGTCCGACCATTGGGTAAACCCAAATTAAAAGATCTCACTGTAGCTGAACGTTTATGGTTGGAACGTCTGTTTTGTCAGAAATTGTTATGTAAAACCACCGTTCGATTTCAACGCATATCGGTTGACGGTAAAGTTTATAGTACTAGAGCGTATTGCGAGGATCTTAAGCGCGACAACTCACAGATATCTCTAATAGAATCAGATTTTTATATCATACAGGATTTCATAAATTCATTCCCTGATTGCGATTGTTTAGTGTCAAATGTTCCGCAACAAATATGTCGAGCACGTTCCCAAAAAATTTTAAATTCCTCTAGCGTTATAATTAATCCTCCTAATCTTAATATAATTGGATGCGAGGTAGTATGTGTCCCTATGAGAGAAAGGAACGATGCATATAGAGGGGTAAACCTTACTCATTTTATGAAAAAAGTAGATGTTCGTGTGCAAAATGTTCCAATGTTATCCTTTCCCCCAACACGTATCGTCAACAAGTGCATTTAAATTCAAATTAGTGAAGAAGAGCAAATCATTTCTGAAAAAAATATTATATTTGAATTGGATTACTACGGCTGGACCGATTTGTCACGTAGTATACTTACGGACGGACAGATATACCACGTAGTATACTACATGCTTACAATTTTACTAAGTAAGAAACTGATTACCACATGGTAAACCATGTAGTTTCCATTGTACCACGTAGTATACTTCGTAGTTTCGCTTTTACCACATAGTTTAATACGAAATAACGTAGTTACTACGTGGTAACTGCGTCAAATTTTTACCTGTGTACATTTACGATACAAGTAAATCACAAGATATCTGAGGCGAACAAATAATTTATGATCATCTACTCGCTTGCAAGTATTAAATGGGTGAAAATCTAGTAATTGTTGCGGTGTTAACACAAAAATTTTAGAATCACAATTTTCTTTGACGTTATAGCAGCGCATTGACTCATCAAAACTCACTGTTTAAAGTTGTTTAACAAGAAGAAAAGCTACATTTTCATGCCACACAATAGAAAGAATTTCACCAAACTGAAGAACGAGATCGTTAGGGTCTTTCCCCGTTATTATTTATTACAGCATTTCCTTTTGAGTATCTCTTACCCCAAATACTGGCTTGAATGGATATGTCAAGTACGTCGTCAGGACTTCGTTTGAATCGTGTTGAAACAGCTTGACAGCCTTCTAGATTACGTATTCTTTTCTGAGAAAATTTTTGGTGTTTTAACATTTTGATTACGTAGCCTATTTTTATTCACAGAGTAAGTGATGTAAGTAAAGAGTAAGTAATATGAGCGATTCTTTTAAAATAACTGTTCCTAAACTCGTACTTCAAACAGGAATTGTATATCGGTGGGCCATTTTTTCAAACAATGTCTAAAAAGTGTACTAGGTAGTGTTGTTTGGATTTGGTTGGAAACTCCGGATAAATCTTTTTAATCAGCAATAAATGATTTTCATACAATTCTGAGAAATACAACAACAAACTCTCGGTAATCTTGGCTGCAAAAACGATACCTGTAATTTCTTGCAATTGCATAATTAATTCCCAATGCTTTTAATTGTCCTCAACACAATCGCCCAGGATAAAGGGTAAATTTCCAAATAAACATAGTGTCACGTTTGCTGTCAGTTTGGGGGAAAGTCCCTTTCCTGCCTCTTTAATGTTATTCAATTCCGCCAGAGTGTTGCCTTTGTCGACCTCTAGAACGGTAAAAAGATTCCGAATCCGGCTATTTAATTCATCCAAGTAATTGAGCGTCGGGCGTGAATGAATTCATGAAAAACGCAACTCATTAAATAAGGCAATTCTCCCTAGGGCATAATATGCATAAGGTCGATACCGAAGCTTTCTGAATTATGAAAAGGCTTTAAAAGATTCAGCGCACTATTGTGTTTGACTCCTCTCACATAAACAATATCCCTTGTAGTGGTTGCTAAACGTTCCTCGCGTGTTCATCTTTGGATCGTAATGGAAATCGCTTGCGTTCAAGTTGTTTGACATCATTTGTTTGGTACAATAACAATGAGGACAATGATAATCATGTGAGAAATTACAAATAAGGCCAAAAATCTCATTTGTTGCTAAACAGTCGCCACTAAACTGAAAGAGAGCTCAAAATATTCAAACTTCGCCGATTCTGGGATATTAACATCAATTACCTGATTCTGTAATATGCTCACATCTTCTACAAACCTGGCTAGAACTGGTTCAAATCCATTTTTTTAAAGTCTAAGATATGGCAAATAGCGATGGTGAGAATATCTAAATGATTTTGTAACAACTGTAGGATCCATCACAAAACTCTAATTTACAAACAATGGGATACTCAATTTGAACAAGCCCACCTTTAATAAGTGATCTCAAATGTGTTCTCATTTTGGAGCTACTCGTCAAATTCTCATTTTTTTATATTGGACATTAAAGCATGTTAATGTAGCTTTTTGTTGTACTAACAACTCAAAATGTTTGTTAATCCAATTAATGTGTACCAGCTGCTGGCTAGATCCTAGGTAGAAGGATAGGAAACAATCACGTAAATTAAGTTGGTTTGGAATCGCGTCTAACATAAGTTTCAAGGCCAGAGGGGTGCCAAAAAAAGTAATGGTACCCAGCACTGTCGCGTGACTATACTACAGTCTTACATAACAATTCGAGGCCGTGCAGCATGACAGTAAAAAGGAAGAAGGGGAGTATGTTGGGTTACGTTAGGTTAGGTTACGTTACGTTAGGATTTTTTATGTTTAGATTATGGATTTTTTCTGATTACAATCGTTACGAACCCACCCCATCAGTTTGGCAAATCCTGGTACTGCCGTAATATGAAAATTATTGTTTCATTTTTAATAAATGCTTCAAATATCAGCCTCAATCCCCTGGCCCTCGGCCATTATAACGAAAACGTCACATTTCAAACTTCCAAATAGGAAAATATATTGCCTCTTTCGGTTTTCAAGATATCCATTCGCAATAGTCACAATTTTTAAAACTTTATTTCCGAGAAATTGAAACATATTGTTTCATTATTTTTAAACATGTTTTTTTCGAGCTCAAACCGTAAATATTTCTAAGAGAGTATAAGAAACTTCGGGTGGGTCCGTGGCTTTTGACCTGTAAAATTCTAGATTCATGCGTTTATATGAATGTTATTTGCTTAGAAAACATCGTCAAGACCAAGGATGGCTCTTTATTTATAGGCTGGCAGTTCCGTCACAAAAGTGATTTCTATTTGTATCCCATCCGATCCTCCTGCTATAATATCTGTTTAGTAAGTCAGTTATTTGATCGTCTAGAATCTTGGCCACTGCAATCTTTTAAGATAAAAGCTATAAAACTTCCCATTACAACAAGACCGGGATCTTTTCCTTTTCCTTTAATATTTTGAAAATCATAATTGATTATGTGCCAACACATGTAAATATTATAAATATCCCTGAGGACTGGGGACGTAGTCCCCAGCCGAAGGCTTACCGGCCCTTATTTTAAGGGCCACGCCTACTTCCCTCGAGACCCGGGCTCGAAAAACACTTATTAAGACTTTAGCCCCACGCACGAGGGTGAAATCGGGGCAGCTATCTCCTCCTAAACGGTGCATCTTAGAAAAAAATGGATTGCACCACCGTGATCCAAATAATGTGATCTGGTCCCCAAAGTAGAAATCGGGCTGTCCGGTCAAATTCATTATTCACGATGAAAAAGAGTTCCGCTTACAAGGGCGCATGAGCGAATCGGAGCGAGATCGTCTCGAGGGTATTCGAAGCGAGCGCGCTGGACCCTAGAGACCGTTCCACGAAAACTGGGAATCTTATATTGTTTCTTCGCGCCGGTGTTTATATTTAAGGCTTTTTAAAGTTGATATTCTTTTTATTATTAAAGTTGACATTCTTAACGAGGCTTTACCAGTCCGAAGGCATTGCCGCGAGGCTTTATTTTTTTTCATTTATAGCACAAATTTGCGATTGTCGAAGAACTTTCACAGGGCGATGATGATCATGGTGACATGTGGGTTGAAGTTGTATGTACCAGCTGGTTGAACGGGCAGTATTGTTTATTTAACCCCCTAAAGCAAAGAAAAATTATTTACGTCATATGTTAAAACCGGTTAACCACCGGACGCTAACTGGATCAAGTATACCGCAAAACTAATCAAAACCTTTGTTATTATAGCCCATTTTCAAATGTGCATTTCTATTTCCATAAATTGCATGATTTTTTTAAATCAAGCAACATATGAAGATGCCAGGAAGAGAGTTGGGAAGGCAGTTAATGGAGATGAACGTTAATGCACAACAGACGCAGACGTAACAAAAAAAAACAAGAAAATCCCGTAAGGCAAAAAACTATTATCCAGAATTCGCCAATATGTGCCTTCCAGTTCCAGCAGCGAGGACGAGATGTAAAAAACTCCTGCAACCCCCCCCCCCCCCGTGCCACCGTCAATAGCATTGGCTCATGCAAAGCATGCTAAAGGCATCCCGTTATCGTCACGTTCATCATCGAGCAAAGACAAGCAAACAACCCCAAATGAAAAGGAAACCTTTTCAGAACAATCAGAAGGTGCTCTAGTTCCCTATACAGGTGAATAAATTATGTGATGCTAGAAATTATTGCTATTATAAATCTCAAATTGAATTTAGGCAAACACTTGTGAACTATGGCTACTCGGTTCCTTTGCTAAGTGAGGATAAGTACCTCGACTCGCCTCCACGATCTCAGACGAATGCTCTGAAACGTAATGCAAATTACAATGCAACCTTTGATCCAAAAGGTACATTCTCCCTGTAGAATTTGGAAGATTGTCAAAAATATGGTGAAATATTAATTGCTTTCTTTCTTTTGCTCAATCAAGGAAAGAGCTAGTTATCGACTAACAAACAGCCAAGAATAGAAAATCGGAATGTGCCTCCTATAACGAGTAGGCGAAGTTCGGTCTCTCCCCAAAGAAATAGGCGTGACTGGATCTCTCCCGAAAAAAGTATTCAAAATCATCAACCGGAAAGGACTACCCATGATTCTGCCTCTTCCCAAAGGAATACGCGTGATTTCATCTCTCCCAAAAGAAATTTTTGAAATCCTGTTCCACAGGAACGGGCTGCCCGTGGTTCTGCCGGGAGAGTTTATATCACGCCTACCCCTTTGCGGAGAGGCAAAGGTCACGTGCTATCCTCTCTCCCGGAAGGAGTGTTGGAAATTCTCTACCACCAGAAAAGACTATCCGTGACTCTGGCTCTCCCCAAAGAAATAGGCTTGATTTCATCTCTCCCGAAAGAAATATTCAAAATCCTGTTTCACAGGAAAGAGCTTCCCGTGATTCTGGCTCTCCTTATAGGAATAGGTGTGACTTGATCTATCCCAAGGAGAGTCGTGGAAATCCTCCACTGGCAAGGACTACCAGTGATTATGCCTCTCCGCAAAGGGGTAGGCGTGATATCAACTCTCCCGGGAGGAGTGTTCGAAATCCTTTACTACCGGAAAGGAATACCCGTGATTTTGCTTCTCCTTATGCACATAGACGAGATTCTATCTCTCCAAAAATAGGTACACAAAACCCTGCTCCTCCAGAAAGTTGTGCCCAAAATTCAGCCCTTTCCGAAAGTTGGACTCAAAATACTGTTCGTTACAAAACGAACCACATTTTTGGCTCTCCTTCAAAGAGTATTCGGAATCCTCTATCGTCAAATGTGAATCATTTAGCTCTTGGTACGGAAAAACTTGATTAAACGACTATTAATTTAAACTAAGATGCCTCTTTTTTTAGATCTAGCTATAGCGAGTACTTCGTCGAGATATCAGTCACGATACCCTTCATTCAGCAGTGACGAGATGACGAATGTTTCCCATTTTGGAACTGATGGTAGATTATAATCCTTTTCGTTGTGGGTATTTGTTAAAAATCGATCACCACATGTTGCTATGGAGAGGCGCGAGGTGCTGGATCCTTACAGCGAGGCATAATTTCCGCAAACTTTGGAATACAGGACAACGAAAAGTTAGCAAATGGTGTCTTTGATATGCTTGATAGAATGGAACTAGCTCTTCCACATATATTTGCTTGTCTTCGTATTGATAGCCAAGATTTGGGTATACTTAACTTCAACCATGAACCGAAGTCACCCTTTCATCATTCAAAATCTATTAGAACGCGCGTGCCCACATCAGTTTTGGTGTCGGACTTAAATGATTTTGAAGACTGGACTAGCTTTGTAGCTTTGACTGGTTTATTTATCAGTAAATAATGCTCAATTGATGAAAAACTTTAATTTTTCTATCAATTACATCTGATCATGAATTCAAGTCAATTTTTGATCAAATTTTAAATTTGTCGCTCATCCTACCATCTTAAATAAATCCATTTGTCGTTCATCTCAGGATGTTCAATTTCGGTCCGTCACTGGACGTCCTACAAACGTAAAATAAAGGTCCAGAAATGAACATACAAATATGGTACTAAATGGACAGCCGTAGGATAGTTCAAGCTGGACCATCCGTAAAATTCTTCAAAATAAACCTCCGTGGGATGTCCGTAACTGCCGGTAAACGGATAAACCAAAAACGGATGGACGGACCTTCTATGAACGTCTTAAGGATATCGTGTGCTAGTAGGGTGTTGACGCAGCCATGTCTTGGCTTCGTCACTTGAAAGACAAGCCTCGAAAGAAATAATTTTTGTTTAACGCGTCAATCAGCCAGAAGATGTTTTTTTTATCATTTGTTTATTTATCATTGTCGCGGATTGCCTCTAGGCATTTATTGTCATATTTGTTATTTCTCAAGAAGAATACATTTTTTAGTTTTTACACATTTGTACGCAGTCTCGATTAAACAAAACATTCAAATTCAATGTAATTTTGGCATTTTCATTATATTAAGTCAACCTCAAAAAATATCCTGTAACCAGATCGGCTAGTTGTGGACATCCGCTTTGTGCCCAACTCTTATTAAGGTTGGATTTCATTGGGACGTTAGACGGCTTCATATAAGGTACTGTTCAGGGCGGTCATCGGATGAGCCGGAGTGCATACATTGGACGGCCGCGAAGGACGTCCTCATGTGAACACGGATGTGTTCATGTGGAGCCCGATATACGAAAACTTGGACTTGGAAAACTTTTCAAAGTATGTGATGATCATTGGACACTCAATTTTATTTTATCCCTGAGGGATTTTGTAATCAAAATCAACCGAAGGTTTAGGGGTCTTTAACGCGATAGGCTCCGCTCTCTCTGAGGGCCCCGCAAATCTTTATTGTTACAAATTTCCACCAATAGGAGACGAGAACGTGATAAATTAGCAAATATTTTATATTGTATTAAAGTTTTTGAAATTATGTAATGACAAAGCTAGTACTTCGCCAAGGGTTAAACACCTTTTGGCACAATCAAATGTCAAACCTTGTTGACATTTTTAATCGTTTGCCTTTTTAATCGAAAATAAGACGAAAAAAGCGGCCATCTTAAAAATGTTTTTTTTTTGTTTTTTGTTTTTTTTGTAAACTAAGAAATCAAGGTGCGTTCGAAAATCCGTAAAAACTAATTAAATTCTAAAAACAGGGCGAATAAAGATAAAACTATCCTTTCTGTGATTACATCTAGTTATCATGTCATTAAATTGAATTTACATTGTTAATATACTATTGAATAATTTTTTTTTCAAAAGTTCTGAAGCGTAAGGATAAATCCCGAAGACGCCCAAGGGGCTTTATTATTTTATCCAAAGCTTACAATCTTCGAATTTTTGTTATAGATTCTCAATCTACTGGAAAAAAATAGTGAACAGGCAGTATACAAAATAGACAGAGAATGGATAAAATATGTTTCTTTTATCAGAGTATCACCATCAACAAACAATGTATATCTGAAGTTTTAGTTCTTTCATTGATTCTGCTGTAAGTCAAAAACTCCGCTGATGCCTCTGAGTGGGTTGTTCCTATCGAGTGAAATTATTATAACCTAAGTTTTTTTCAATTGATTTTTCGAATTACCAAAAATTTTTTGAATGGAGTTTTCAAAAATGACCCTATCACAAATCAGAAAAAATTACTGGAATAAAGCTCAAACGTTATTCTTATGCTGATAGAGGTAGGGAAAGAAGACATCGAAGGAGAGCTTTTTGTCAAAATTTCTCAGTTAGAATCTTTCGAAATGGTCCATATAGGCACCAACATGCTTAATCCTATTTTAAGGTATATTTTTCTTATAAAACTGTCATGTAAGTGTATTTTCTTTTTCCTTTTCTAATTAGGAATTTTGGACAAATATTGAATACTAGCCTTGTATATAATCAGATAGTTATGTTACTGCAAGCTAGAAAATGTTTCATGAATGAAAATGAAAAATTAGTGGTGGAATTTTATTCTTGGAGTGACCACATAACCCATAGTAAACTGTTGGCTCTCTAGCAAATTAAAGTAAATGAAATGTTGTGCCTGAATCTTATTTTTTTAAATAAATTTTATTTTTATCGTTTATTTATTATTACCGACGCGTTTTAGGAGAATGCAAAACGAATTTTCAGCAAAAACGTTTGATTTTTAATATATATTAAATGAGAAGCAAAACATCAGATACAAAAATAGGCTCAGCCCAAGTATAAAAACAAGGATTATACAAATTACACAAATTTTCAAACCTTAGATAAACTTTTTTGTTGGAACGTCGTGTCGGCACTTGATGTCCTCAGCTGTATATTTTAATTGTTTATAGGTTGTGTTCTTATAGTGTTACACGTTTTTATTTCATCGCGGTGGAATAAGTCTAAATTGAGTCCTTGCTTAATCGATCGTTTGAAATTTTTTCCTTTTTTTTTAGATAGAACAGTTGGTGTCCGGTTTGTTGCCCGTTGCTGGGGTCATTGGTGGACGAGCGTTCTTCAATATTGAAGATGGGCATTTTTACAAGATTAAAAGCCCCACACGTCTTGTGTGTATCGACAGTACCTTCCCAGCAGGGTCATATATTCATGCTGAACACTGTGACTATCATGGCCCGGTGGTTCGTCAAAGCGTCTGTAGGAATACCACCAAGGGGCATATGGGTCATCCTATCCCCGAGGTTGAGGACGTGTTTCTGAATCTCTATAGGTGGCTGCTCAGAATTTTAGTCTCCATCCAACCTCTCATCACTGAGGAGAGCCTCTTGACGCGGAGCCTAGAAGAGTGGCCGTATGCGTTCGTTTTTAACCCAGCCTACGTAATCCGCCACCACTCTTATGCGCGGACCGCAGCTCAGGTGCGGTACTCCGTTCAAGAACGTGTCGAGAATGACGGGCTCATCGGCGCACGCGGTCTGGTTCTTTTCCGGGCCGCCATGGCCTTTTTTGAGGCGAACCGCGCCCGAATGTTGTATTGGGATATTCCGGAGCGTCGTAAGTAGATTCTCAAACTCACGTTTAGTTAAGGTAGTTCGTTGTGTTGGTTTTCAATTACGACTTTGTTGAATTATTTTCAGAGGAGCCCTCGGCCGATCGTAGGTTGACTCTGCCCAACGCGTTGTATTGCTGCATGGACTACGAGACGGCCCGGCGGGCTCTTGGAGGGGCCGCACCCGCCCGGCCGTGTTGCCAGTTCCCCGGCCAGTCAGACGGATCGCGCCCGCACCAGCTCCGGTTCTGCCTGGCGCTCCACGCCCTCTCAGAAGGGCCGCGGCCGCAGGAGTCCCAGCGCCAGCGCCAGAACCCGCCTCCCCGGAGAGAGACCGGCCACCGTCGCCCAAGCCCCTCTCCCCGCCGCAGAAGAAGAGCCCCTCTCCAGCCCTGAAGCCAACCAGTCATCCCCGGAGCGGGAACAAGCGCCGTCGCCCAAGCGCACCGGAGGGTCATCACAGTCGCGAAAGCGCAAATACCGGAGGGACTCATCACAGTCGTCGCCATCGCCGAAAGCGGCGAAGGGCAAGGCCCTACCCCTCCCCGTCGAGGACCCGTTCCGCCGCCGGGAGAGGGTCGGCCAAGTCCAAGCGTGCCCTGCTATCCGACACCAGCAGTGACGAGGAGCGGCATCGAGCGGAGGTCCTGCACTCCCTCGGTTATGCAGGTTCCTCCGACGCCAAATCACCGGCCACTACCCCTGAGCGCGGTCACGAGGCCAGTGCCGTCCCCGACATCGACGTTGAAAGTCCGTGTGTGGCGTCCGGGTCGTCGTGGCGGACGTCAACCAGCGAGGCGTCCCGCTCTCCGCCGTTAAAAGGGAGATCGGACTCGGATCGCTCCAGTAGGCCTAGTTCGCGGTCGACACCGGATTCAAGCTCGGAACGGAGTCATCTAGTCTCTTCCGATGCCGGAACTAGTACGGTCTATGAGTTTTCGCTCATTAGGGAGACGTTGTTACGCTGATATGTAACTTTATTTATTTTATTTAACCAGGTGCCGAAGGTCTGAGACCAGGCTCCAAACGGAAGGAAGCTCTTCCACCGCCTCGCAAGAAGAAGCGGTTCCGTAATCTAGATGGTCCTGAAAGCCCGCCACTTGTCGCTGTTGGGGGCGTGCTCCCTCTTATCCCGTCTGGGCGTTTATTGACGCGAGCCACCAACAGTGAGCGTCTCGCTGTTCTGGCTTCATTACCCGCCCCGTCTGTTATGCCGCCCACCGGGCTAGCATCCGTACCGATGAGTAGCGGTTTGGGCCAATTAACCCGTCCGCATCTTCACACTTTGCCCCCTGTGAGTGTGTTGTTAAGTTATTTTTGATTTTAAATAGGAAATTCAAGTAAATGCAATTGTGGTGTTTATTTGGGGTCGTCTCTCGTAAGTTGACCCTTGTCATTGCGCCTCTCTACTGTGTCGTGTGTGACTAAATCGTTTACTTGAATATTGATTTTTTATTTAAACGTCTCTCGTATAGCGAGTTTCACGGGCGTGAGCGATAGTTCTCCTGTGCCTGATGCTTCTCGGGGGAAATCGGCCCCTTCGTCGTCTGTTCACGGGTTGTTTACGGAGCCAACCTGTATCTGCGAGGAGAGTGACAGGAGCCAAGACTCTTCAGCCAACGATCGTGTTGAGGATGGCGTGATTCAAGAACTCCCTATGTTTGAGACCGAGAAGGTAACACAGTTTGTCGCCTATAGTGTCGTGGATAGTTCTGGCGTGTATTTCTAAGTTTGTTTTTCCTAATTCATGCCGTCCTTTAAGTTTTATTTCCTATTTTTACCTGGACTCATTCTTACAGGACGATTATTTGGGTGTAGACTGGCCCAGTGGCGTTTCAAATCGTGCTGGCGGACCGTTCAGTCTGCATTCCACTGCGGGTCGTCCCCAGGACGTTAACCCCGACGGATCTAATGATCCGATAGCACCGAACGGCGTCCCCAAATCCGTGGAGCATCCCCCGACGGAGTCACCAGCGAGTCCTATAGACGAGCCGGAGGGTTCAGACACCGAATCGGTTCTTGAATCAGATCGTTTAAGAACTGAGCAAGACGGGTGTCTTCCTGATTCGCCCATGCTGGTTGTAGACGAGGAGGTTGAAGCCTATCATTCGTGCGATGATGTCCCGGTAGATGACCGGTCAGGCGCCCTTTCGTTGGTGAGTTCTCGTTAGTTATGATTTGTTTAATCTATTGGGAATTGTTGTTCATCGGATGACGGAGATTTACGTTAGGGGTGTCTATTTTTTGATTAAAAAAGGTTTTTAGTTAATGCCCTCATAAACGTGTGGTTGTATGTCTTTTCAGAGTGCATCCACCACAGCCAACTCTCGTGGTGATGGGTCCCGACGCCCTTCGGGCGAGGATCAAAGCGAGAAGGACGTGCGGCCGGAGACCGAGGCTTTGGACGCTTTAGTGGGTTCTGCCTCCCCCGAAGGGGCACCACAGGGACTGCCGGAAGGAGCAGGTGAAAGTCCCAGCCAGCCGGCACCGGGCGACCAGCCAAAGTCGCCATCGAAGGGAACGACTCCAGCCATCATCGAGATTGGTCCCCTCGCAGTCCCAACGAATCCTGAGTGTGCCGCCGTCACTAGCCGAGACGCAGAATATCTTGCCAAGGTGATTGCCGTTTCCGACAGGTGGAATTTTCTGGCCGTGAGTGGGGTGTCATAACAGTCTTTTATTGTTTTAGCTTGTTGTCGTAGATGTTACCAGAAATCAATTTGGTCCCGGGTTATAGTTGAGTTTTTTATTTGTTTTTTATTTCAATTTTATGCAGGCGATGTTGGAGGGCAGTCGAGGAGAAGAAGCGACGCTTCAGCTGGAGAGCAGCCGCGTGGGAATTGTGACGCCAGAGCCACTCGTGACAGAGACCGGCTCTCTAAGCGGGAGCGTAATTTTGGCGGACGCTAGTGCCACTGATCCGGCGGAGGTGGGGGTCATCGAAGTAGCTCGACCCACTGCAGTCGACCCATCAGGGGAGGTAATAGTGGATGTAGAGGTCAGTTATTTATTTTGTTTTGTATCTGAGATGTGGTTACAAGTCTGTTTCGTTTACCTCCTTCCATAGGGTGCTTCGGAAGTGCTGCCTCAGCCCAAGGATAGCTTCGTTCGGGTAGAAGACGGAAGCCTTTCTACCTCCGCCTTACCCGGTGTGGCCCCGTCGGGGGTAGTCCTTCCAGACGGCCTTGCTTCAAACCCTCCTAGCGGGGAGGTTGTGCCCAACAGCCACGTATAGTCTCGTTTTTCTCTTTTCTCTTTATTTAAAAAATATTTCGTTTTTTCCTTTTTTTTGTTTAATTTTTATTTTTATTTTGACTTCGTACGTTGGTGTCAATGTGTGTAGATCGTGACCGGCGCCACCAATCTTGCAATGATGCCACCATTGTCGTCAGGATTGAAGGAACGTGTCAGGGCGGATTTTACCTCCACCGAGTCGTCTCCCGTGACTTCGTTCGCCGGAGAGGAGTTCAGGCTTTCACTTAGTTCTGAGGGTAGTGGGACGTTGATAGGGTCGCCTCTCATTTCGTCACCCGAGGTATTGTAGGCTAAGTTTTTAGTTTTGTGTTTGGTTTAGTGGGGCTGGCGGCCTCTAGTTCCGCCATCGGTCGTTACCTTCAATAATATTTGTCCCTGTGGAAAAATTTATTTTATCTAGAGATCTAGGGAATGGTTCAGTACGGTTGGACCGGATGACGTCTTTTCTAGTCCAGAGAAAGAGGGACAGTTAACTTCGGAGGACCCTCTCGATCTGATCATGCCACGAGGGCGCGAATCGTCGCAGGAACAGAACCGTGAATAGGTCTTCAGTACGATTACTTAGTTTTTTGTGGATTCCCCCAAGTGATCTTAACTGTATGTTGTGTTTGTAGTGTGGTAGATCCGTTGTGGTCGGATAGCCCGGTTTACTTTTTTTTTTAATTTTCTATTTTCTTATGTTCTTTTAAGAATCCTGTTTCTCTGTTTTCATGGGGCCTTGTTAGTGGTGCAAGGGCCTTTTATCCCCTGTCGTATCGTTTTTTTCTCGGGGCCATTGATCTTAGGTTTGTTTTAATTATTCTAGTTTTTCGTTCCCCGGAGCGGTTTGAACCAAGTGTGAACCTATAGTTTTATGTTGTTTTCTTTTTGAAAAAATGTTTCAGAGTGGAATACACGCTGAAATTTTACTCGTCCGTCTATGTGGCAAGGGGAGTGGTTTTATCTAGTCGTGGGTGAACTAGGGGATAAATAATGATTTCTTCCTTGAGAACATCCACTTTTGAAATGCCTTGGAGTTGTTTGTTATCGCCAAATGTGATGTTTACTACTGCTTCGAGCTCAGAGTCAGATTGATTTTCATAGAATATCGAGATAAAAAATTTAACCAAAAGATTCCTAATTACCCAATCGAAATTACAATTAGCAGTAACAAAGACTTGATGAAAACAGGAGACCTGATAACAATATAAGTCAAATAAAACTAATCTAGTTAAATGTTTTTATTATATATTTACAACAACTTTTCATTAGTTAAGTTGGTGTATTGCTAAATTATGTGTTGGTTGAGGTATGCATTACTATCAGCATTAGCTATACCGCAGAAAATTTCACAGGGCCAAAAGCTGATGTCCTTTTTGCGGCTCACAATGCTTTGGATATCATGCAAAGAATAAGTAATCCTGGC
This sequence comes from Ceriodaphnia dubia, assembly GCA_022539655.2. Taxonomy (NCBI): domain Eukaryota; kingdom Metazoa; phylum Arthropoda; class Branchiopoda; order Diplostraca; family Daphniidae; genus Ceriodaphnia; species Ceriodaphnia dubia. The sequence goes on along the minus strand of JAKUCG020000139.1, from coordinate 4,057,035 downwards.
ACTAAGGTATTTGTAAGGCACGAATGGCTATAGCAGTTTTTCCCTTATTTTTACCCTTATTTTTTAGTTCACTGATTTGAAAAAAATCGTGAAATCTGTTGCGGTGGAATTTAACTGCGAGATGCTTGAAGAAGCATGTCAACTGTATCGCATTGAAAATAATTCAATCAAGCAAGTAGAGGAATTAAATGTGACGCAAGAACTTAATGTCATGAAATTTGCAGTAGTAACCAACTCATACATTGCACAGACAATTACTGGTCGATCATGTTTGCATTCACCCTGCGTCAGAGATAAGGAGACGGGTAACGGAATGGAAAACTAGCAGACGACTGTCGCTTATATTTCCACCCCGAACCCACCCTCAACACCCACCAACACCCTCAGCAACTCTGAAACGTCCCTATCCATCTACGTCCCTATTTATCTAACTCCGCGCTCCTCTATTTCTACGGCAGCAAACCTGGCGTCCGCTGCTGGAAAACCCAGGAAGAGTGATTCCCTCACACGCTTTTCTAAAAACCGACACCCTTTCTTGGATTTTTGACTTTTTTCGGCATGTCCGTAAAAGATAAGTCATCTTTGCTTAGTTTTTGTTATGAATTTCAGCGCCCTCTAATGGCAGTTTTTAACACTAGGTTGTAGTTCAATGCTGTATTATTGGACTCTTTTCAATTTATCTTTTTGTTTTGATGTTAATTATATGAATATTTCTAATTATTAGATGGCCATAGACAATTGTCCATATTTCCTATGTGTGATGTTTGTTTTGTGAATAAGTTTCCCAAAGGGATTCTATGCACTTTTGTAAACGACGCATTTTTTCGTTTTTCTACCGATAGATTGCGAGTGGCAAATATTCTTGCAGCGATAGCTAACTGAGTTTTTCTCTTATTTATTTGTAAGTTATTTTAAAAATCACGATATGTTTCGTAGATTTTGACAAGACCATAATCCATAGGTTTTATGTCGAAAAAAAATCCGAATCAAATGTATAATCGATTCATGTTGAGTTCAGCTGCCTGGTCTCCGAGACTCCGACGTTGATGATACGTCTCTATATTTCCCTTTTTTCTTCATTTCTTACTAATAAATGGTAGTCCCGTAGTCCGTAAGACAAGGGGGGTGGTAACCATTCCGGCCACAATTTTTTTGGGGCCGGTAAAGTTGGGGCCGGAATGACTACATACCGTGACCTTGGAAGCATTCCGTGCACGGGAATTGAAATACACGTGCCGACAAATGCCGATTGGGTATTGGCTACTACTGGTTGGTAAGGTACTGGCCAATAAACTACGACACGTGCATCCCAAGCGCAAGATCCGGCGAAAGGTCCGCACATGTAGGTTTTTGGAATACCTTGTGGGCATAAAATACTTCATACATTTGCAATGCCTTCCGACTATAAATTGACCCGTCAAAGGGGAAATAGGTCATTCGATATCCAAGAGTGACCACAGCAACATTTAATTCACAAAGATGGGATTCTCGCTTGAAGATAAACTTGTTTACGGCAACGATGGAGACGCTGATACTTCTTATTCCGGTATAAATTGGATCTTATTTTCTATTCCCCTTGTATTATTAATCTAAATGTTTCACTCAAATTAGACACCGATCCTGTTGTCGCCGACCTTAGTAAAAGAGATGTATCTATTGTAGAAATTGAGGAGGTTAATTCTGTAGAAGGTACATCAACCGGTAAGTCTCAGTGGAAATAATTATGTTGTGGACTTGCTTTAACTATAATTATCTATGCGCGCCTTAGACATAAAAGAAATTGGGATGCCGGAGTGTCTTGCTCCGTGCAACCTTAGTAAAGCAGATCTTTCTGTTATAGAAGTTGAGGAGGTAAATTCTATAGAAAGTACATCAACCGGTATGCCTCTGTGGAAATAATTATGTTGAGAACTTACTTTAATTATAATTATTTTTGCCTTTAAGATATAGAAGAGGTGATTGAGGTGTCGGAGCGTCTTGCTTCATCTCTCCTTTTTTTTGAGAGATTCGGAGCTTAATTTGCATAATAGCATAATTTGGAATATTACTTCGGGATACTTTGGGAATTTACTTTGTTATTGAGCTGATAAACAGTTTTTAAACCTTTGGGTGGGAAATTAGGTATTTGAACATTACTTTCCACAAAATAAACCAATAGTCTTAGTCTGTTAGGTCTTCGTTTTGATTTACTATTTGTTTGGAACGTTGTCTCTCAAGTCTCAAAGCGCTTCATGCTGCTCTTTCAAAGCAAAAAAACTCAACAACGAGTCGTACTGTAATCAGAAAACGGAACATATTTACAAAGAGCTCAACAGTAGTCTAATATAGTCGTCGTAGTCTAGTTTTTTTTTCAATTTGGCCAGAAGGGGGCATCATTTGTTTAAAAAGTGTTGCACCACTCTGGCCAGCAAAGTTTCTTGAGCTATAATGGATAGGCCAGAACGTCGCGATACCTTTTTTTTCATGGTAACCTAGTTTCTTATTCACCCAAAAATGATTCTTAAATTTAAGGTAATACAAATGTGTATCGACATTTATTCCTTATGGCACATTGAACGGGGCACATGCTTTAGTTTCAAAGACTTTCCGCCTTCGGCCATAACGTTTTCGTATTTACTGGATTAGGATAACAGAAGAGTATGAATTAAAAAATTTTTAAACATAGCCAGAGTAAAAGATCAGTGAAATTATCAGGTGCAAAAAGCTGTAAAATTGTTTTAAGATACTCGTTTTGGTTAATTCTGTTTAAATTAAGCCCATTTTGTGGCGTTTGTACCACACTGCAAAACGTTTTTGAACAGGTGAACTTGATGAAAATATTATTAACTAATGTCAGCATAAAATTAGGTTTGGTTAACCTACCTCGTTTTTGCCATTGGCCTCGAATGGAAACGACATTGTGCGTCCAATCCAACTTGGGTCAAACACAGCAAATTCCTAAATAAGGTTGAATGAGAGCTCACTTTTCATTAGCAAATACACTAGCACAATTTTACCTTTGTCCATATGGCGCCGTTTTCCTTTCTTTCTAGCTGAATAATCCATTTTGCAAATGTAGGCGCAGCACTTCGAGTATTAGCCTTTTGGTGAATGACTAAAGTTTGATCACCGTGGCTAGACGATGGTGTTGGAGTAGGGGCACGAGATTGAGTTGCTGGACGACCGGGACGAGGCGTTCTTGGACGAACAAAGCCAGAAATTGCTGGGCGGGGAGAATGAGGCTTCGCTGGACGCAATGAATATGAAGTGCGAAGCCTTTCCCCATAACTAAGTTGGTGTAGTCCAAGATTACCAGACCCGCCGGAATAATCTCGTTGGGGAGTTGCAGTTCGTTGTCTAGCCCGCCGAAGTGAATCGAGTGTTGCTTGATTTACTTGAAGTACCTCACGATTTCCCAAGTCGTTTCCCAGCGAAACATGTTGGGTGGTTGGTGAATGAGATGGTACAACGTCAAATGGAGTTCGTTGAAGAGCCAGTCGATGTGGATCAGCAGATTGATCCCCTTGAAGCTAAAAAGACAGAGGCGAATCTCCAGCAACACCTATATCCGAGCCATTTTCGATCAACACATCCTGTCAGCTAGGGGGAGGGGTGTTGTACCGTTCCATATCTCTTAGTAATATTAATAAGAAACTAACTATCCCGAAATGATCAAATATGAGCTGTAAAATACCTATGCTGTTAGCTAAGTCTCCATTATTTTTCTGATTTGCAGTTGTAAGGACCTCATTAATAGTTAGTGTTAGATCAACAGTACGGCCGGAAGACTTGCCGGTCATAGTTTCAACTCGTTTTCTTTTCCGTTGGGTCTCTGCTTTCTCACGATAGGCTATCCATTCGAGATTTTTCTATCGAAGATCTGTAGCAGCAAAAAGAAACTATTAAACAAGAAGTGTTGTATGAAAACCTAAAAAAATTTAATTGAAAATAAAACTCCATACGTTGATGGGAATTGATCAAAGCAGTCCATGCATCCACAGCAGCATGGCATTCTGGGGTTTGCATGAACTCTATGGCAAGATTTCCATACCCACCTGTAGTATTCAGGTTGATTGAGAGCGCTGTTGGCAGTGGTAATTACAATTGTATTGATGAGCACAAAAGTTGCACAGACAGTACCAATACTAATGACGGATTCCCGCTCTCGTAGTCACCATGTTGGCTCTCCTCTCGTACTAAACAGCATCCGTCACCTGGTGGGCGATCTCCGATTTAGATCGCTCCCAGAGTTGGCGAGTTTGATCTGATTTTCCCCCAAAAAGATCATTTTTTAGCCGAGCGAGTATAGACGATACTACACCCACCAATGTCAGTGGACCATTCTTTAACATTTTTGGAGGCTGACAGCGTAAAATGGTCCATACCATCTTCGACAGCTGTTTTAGTTTGCTAAAGTAAAATAAAGGACCTGATCACATGTTTTCAAAGAAACTGTTGATAACACTATGTAACAATTGAAAAGTATATTTCTCGCTTCTTCAGATGTTTATTCCGTCGTTTCAATGAAAAGACATCGTGAGCTAGCCTAACTTTGAACCATATCGAGTCTTTGGCAGAACTCGAGAGATTCTATGCTAGGCTAGACTCGGGTGAGACACAGTGAACTGTACTGAAGATCAGGTACGGCCACACTGAGCTAAAGATGACAAGTTCTCAGATGCATTTATACTAGTTAGAGACAAGGTGGAGAAAGTTGACAACAAGAGGGCAAAACGTAAAAACCAGGTTAAAGGTCGGCCAAAACAGGTCAAGTGAAAGTACCGGAGAAATCGGGATTTATTACCCGGTCGTCGTAAAAAGTCAACTAGGTGAAAGCGGACAAAGAGGTCACAATAGAAAAACTAGAACGCGCTCAGTTCCTTACAACTACTTACAATATCATGAATGAAAGTACGTCGTGAACTGCAAGTACCCTTACGTTTTTTTTTAAATCCAGCCAGAGAGCTGGTCGAGTAGTAAAGTTGATGCTGGTCATTACGGGGTCCACATTCCTTCTGTTTTTCTTTTTTCTTCTTCCTTGATACTTCACCCGAAAAGAAAAAAAATAATGAGAAGATTGGCCTCTAAAGTACATGATACCCATTATAAGTTATACCCTGATATCTCTAAAATAGGATATGTCATATCCTTTACCGAATCCCATTCGTAACACTTGGGCATCATCCATATCTGGATCCCCATTCTCTTCACTTAAACTAACTTCTTGCTGTGCACTTGCCATTGCTCAGGCCTTGTATCTTATGAGTTTTTTTATACAAAACGTTACCAACTAACGGACTAGGCTATGAAAAAATTTGAAAAGGTAGAAAAGTGAAATGAAGAGACACTAAAAACGACACTTTGCACCATAACTAACTCTACTCTACAACTGCACTTAAGGCGGACTGAATTACGCCATCAAAATTCTTTGATTCGGTCGGTTTTCGTAAAAAACGGCCATCTTGAGAGAGCACGAAGGGGGAAAGTTTCGTTGTTTACAAAATCAAAATTCACGAGATGCACGATTTCTAAATCCCCCCTAGTGTCGTCGGGACGAAGCCTTCAACCTTTCCATGTACTCGTCTTTCCCGGCAGGGTTCACCCCGACGACCGAGATCAAGTTGGTACATGCAGGCCATAATACAGACCCCACGTTGCCAGGCCAAGAAGCCCCAACAGAGGTGGGTGGGGGTTTAATTTTATTTTTCATAATCGAAACATAAAAAATCAAATTAGATATTTAATTAACGTAGGTGAAAGAGCGGAAAATTCCCTTTAATTTGTGTATCTTTTTTCTTATAATATTCTATTTCTAAATTTAAGTAAAGGCGAGAGTAAAGGAAAATAGAAATGGGCACACAAAATAAAGCCCAAAAAATATATTTTCACAGAAATATTGAACCCTTTAACGAAGAAGCATGAATTTTTTTTCAAAATGTGCGCATTGTCTTTTTCTATCAGGTGTAAAATTTATGGCTTCAAAATGTAAAATATGGCTACCTGCCCCCGGGCCTACAAGCCCCCCTCTCCCTTACTCTTTTTTATATCACCTGGTGGATTTTTTTTTGTGTAAAAGGCGTACTCGGTTTCCCGAGTGTTGCCAGGTTTATTGATACACAACCACAACATGTACACCGCGGGTCTTCCGCGGGGAACGTACGCGATGGTAACCGCACGATTCCTCTGGTCCTCGATGACTAATACGGGGTAGCCTAGCATAAATAGAGAAGAGCGAAAGAAAAAGTGAGAGAGAGAGTCCAGAAGAATAGACTCGAACAAAGCTAATGTCGAGTCGTCCGAGGGGAACGAACGCAATGGTAACCGTACGATTCCTCTGATCCTCAACGAGATACGGGATAAACTAGCATAGATTGAGAGGAGCGAGAGCGAGAGTGAGAGAAAGAGTCAAGAAAAACAAGCTAAAAAAACAAAACAAACAAAGCTAATGTCGAGTCGTCCGAGAGGAACGCACGCGATGGTAACCGTGCGATTCCTCTGGTCCTCAACGAATAATACGAAGTAGACTAGCATAGATTGAGAAGAGCGAAAGCGAGAGCGAGAGAAAGAGTCAAGAAAAACAAGCTCTAAAAAAAAGCTAATGTCGAGTCGTCCGAGGGGAACCCACGCGATGGTGACCGCACGGTTCCTCTGGTCCTCGTTGATAATAACAGGAAGACTGGTACGAATTGGGAAGAGAAAGGGAGAGAGATAGAGAGAGAAGGCAATCAACCAACTAGCTAGAAGATAAGCTATAGGAAAGGGGTAGCGCCGAGTCGTCCATGAGAGCCGCGGGTAGTAAAACCCTCGCCAACCCCGGTCCTCGAAATTTCCGCGCCATAATGCTATTTATAAGCATAGGACCCAGTATCGCGAGTACCCAGAAGAGAAACTGTTAGATGGAGACTTTGATTGGCTACAGTTTTTGCACGAAGAATGGAAGAAAAGTGTCTGCATGCTACGAGAGCATCAGACTCACCATGGTGGATGAAGACTCAACGTTTTATACATCAATTTTTTCGCCCGATAGAGGACCACATGATCAATGGCATTCTGTCAAAATAAACTTTTAACTTGAGACAGAGATTTGAATTATAAACTAAACTATTACCTTCATAATCTGATGAATAATGACTTGCAGGACGTCAGGATGAGGATACTGGTATCGACTAACGCATCTTTGCGAGCCCAATGCTTCCAAGTAGTATAGTGCGTGTCTTTGCCATGTCATAAGTCGATTCATAAAGAAGTTGTTTAGTTGATGCGCAAACTATTTGCCGAGCTATTCGCAAGTACATTTCTTGGAAGGTTCATAGTCAATTGGAAATTCGAACCCCAGGCAGCACAGGATATTCATGGGATATCCCGTGGATATGCCACTTATCCCTTGGCTATCCTAATCCAGACGACGACCTTTTGGGATATCCAGGGAATATACAGTACCCACCCGAAGTAATGGGACGATCCCCCCTTTTTTTCGCTCTCCCCATAAGAAAGCCAGAGGAAAGCCATCTAGGAAGAGGGAAATTGAAATAATTGTTTAGGGGGTTAAAAGTTGTCGCAATTAGATGCGATTTTTAACCAAAGTTAAAAAGATAACAAATATTTAGGCAAAATAATTTTAAAAAATCTAAAGTTACGGGCAATATTAGTAAATTGCTAGTGCAATAATAACGGGACGCACCCTCGCGGGCCCCCCCATTTCCCAGTCAAATACGGGTAAAAATTGAAAAAAATCGTTTTCTTTTAAAAGAGGATTACTTTACATAGAAATGATCTAGAAAAATGGGCAAAGTACAAAAAAAAGCCCCGAATCATAAGCTATGAAATGCTGTAATTATTTATTTTTTTCATTAAGAATTTCAGTCCGATACCAGTTAAAATATAAAAAAATCGCCGAACAACTTTTCCCAATCGCGTTCGTAGCGGCCGAGAGGGTCGGTTTGAGGTGGTGGGTGGAGTGGGTGAAAATGCTGATGTAGGCAACGGGCACTAGAGGCGCCGTTTACTGTCTTTTATCTTTTGCTTCTGGTTGCCATGTTTGTATTGTTTACATTTGAATCCTTTGGACATTTAACTTAGTGGAACAGGTATTCTTAACTTTTACATCACATGTCTTGCTTCATTAGTGTGAGCGTGCTACCATATTCAAGTATTTTGTCCAATAGATATTCTTTCAATACTTATAGGGTATTCTTATAGGTATTTTAGGCAATAGGTCGAAAAAGCATGATTCCACTGTCATTAATGTTATGCTGAGAGATATATTCTGCATCTATTACCAATTTGGTAGGTTGTTAGTAAGTAAGCTAACTTATTCAACTACTATAGTTAACATTCTGTTCATTTCCACAGGTGAAAGTGTGCAACTACTGAAAGGTTGGGTATGTCTGCGAGAGACTAACAACACATTCTGTTCCGTTCACTTTAGTTTTAGTTTGTGCTGCGAACTCATCAACTCTGTAATACTGTACATATGTTCTGGAGATCCAGCATTAATATACTCCAATTGAAACTCGTATATTATGGTTAACAATTTTCATTTTCTAGAAAGCTGGCACAATCGATAGACCAAAAACATTGTATTTGTTGCAGAACAAAACAGGGCTTCAGTTTACAGGCCTTCAAATTCAGTTATTGAAACAATAACATTTAAACGTAACCACCATCATTTTTTATGATGGCTCGCAGTTTCTTTGGTATATCGGAAACTAAATCTTTGACGTATTGGTTGTCGAAACAGTTTGCCCACTCCTGCTCCACCACATTCCACAGCTGATCGTGGCTGACGATCACTTCGGGTTGTTTTTGAATTCGCTTGATCAAATCGTCCCACGTTTTTTCAAGTGGCATGATGTCGCCGAATGATCCTGGCCATGGAAGAAGCTCGATCTTTTCATCATGTTTGGAAAACCATTCAACGACTGCACGGGCATGGTGAACGGGATACCTATCGTGGACCACCTGAATTTTTTTTGGAGACTCCATCGCTGCCGGTACTACCACTTCTTCCAGAAAAAGCTTGTATTGGGCTGTGTCGAGTCGGCCAACTAGTCGACGTACTTCGCTGACGGCTGGATTTCCGCAAAAAGTAGCCCATACAGGAACTGACTTGACAATATTATTCTTTTCTACTCCAAAGTATCGGAATACGCCGTCGTCGTCAAAACTAATTCAAAATAGTAATAAGAAATAGGGAATCAAAATATTTCGTAACCTAGCGTGTAAAATATAATAGCGAAATTAAGAATGGAACCTACCTAAATCTCTGCTCGTCAACAAACAAAACATCTTGCCAAAATGAGACTGGCATACTGCTATACTGCTGTGCGAATTCAACTCTTGCGAGTCTTGCCGAAGTATCAAGTTTACGGCCTGCCATTGATAAACGATTTTGTTACAATAACTGAAACTCGTCGAAGTAAACGAATAGATAGCGAATTGAAATGGATGCGAATTTGGAAACAACCTCCGAAGTCTATTGTGTGACGAAGAATGATGGAGTGTAACTGGTAACTACTGAGTAGGCGGAGCTACGCGTTATAGTATCCGGCGTCTTAAACGTTCTCACGCTTTTTTCTTACCCTTCCCCCTACGATCAGAATGGCGACAAACTAAGGCTAGTAGTCCGTTTGTTCTCTCCCACGCATCAAAGTACTCTTCTTTTCTCTTCGTAGTTGAACAATCGTAATATCAGAAAGAAAATGCCTTTGAAGGCCTTGCAATATGGAATGATAGTTTCATTGCGTAAAAGTGGTTATTCTTATTCTGAGATTGCCAAAAAAGTAGGATGCGGTAAATCAACAGTTGGAAGAATTATTTCTCGCTTTAAAGAACTTGGTTCCTGCTCTCCAAAGAAGAAAATGGGACGTCCAAGAAAACTGACTTTGTCTGACGATGCTTACTTAAAGTTATGCTGCAAACGCAATAGAAGAAAGACGGTTCCAGAACTGACATTTGAATATAACCTGAGCCAATCTGAGACGATCAGTCAAACTACTGTCCGCCGTTCTCTTTTCCGTGGTGACATGGTTGGTAGAATTGGAGCAAAGAAACCGTTTCTGCGGAAAGACAACATAAGAAAGAGACTGGCGTGGGCAAAAGAGCATGTTGACTGGACAGAAGCAAAATGGAATCGTGTGCTGTGGACGGATGAGAGTAAATTTGAACTCTTTGGGAGTAAGCGCAGGACTTTCGTTCGCCGCACGAAAAATGAACGATTCCGTCACAACTGTCTCGTCCCAACAGTAAAACATGGAGGAGGGTCAATAATGGTGTGGGGCGGAATGTGCTCTTTTGGAACCGTTCCATTAGTTCGAATCAAAGGAATAATGAAGAAGGAGCAGTACCACACTATTCTTGTTAGAAATGTTATTCCTGGAGGACTAAAGCTGTTGAAGAATGGGTTTATCCTGCAGCAAGATAATGACCCAAAACATACCGCTATATTGAACAAAAAATATCTGGAGAGTAAAGCAAAGCAGGGTACAGAAAATTGACAAAAAATTCGTATAATAGTGTAGTTGTAGTTTAATGTTTGATTGACAAAAATTTTCTAGGCATCATTATCAACATGGATTGGCCACCTCAAAGTCCCGATTTGAACCCTATTGAGCAGTTGTGGGACCATCTAGATAGGGAATTGCGAAAAAGTCCAGCTTCTTCAGAAGAGATTACCTGGAAACGTTTACAAGAAATTTGGGGGAACATCTCGCCTACGATCTTAAACAATTACGTTTCAAGCATGAAACGCCGTTGTCAGGCAGTCATCGACGCCCATGGGGGGCACACTAAATATTGAATGACTAACAGTTCCAAATCTGAAGGCCTGTAAACTGAAGCCCTGTTTTGTTCTGCAACAAATACAATGTTTTTGGTCTATCGATTGTGCCAGCTTTCTAGAAAATGAAAATTGTTAACCATAATATACGAGTTTCAATTGGAGTATATTAATGCTGGATCTCCAGAACATATGTACAGTATTACAGAGTTGATGAGTTCGCAGCACAAACTAAAACTAAAGTGAACGGAACAGAATGTGTTGTTAGTCTCTCGCAGACATACCCAACCTTTCAGTAGTTGCACACTTTCACCTGTGGAAATGAACAGAATGTTAACTATAGTAGTTGAATAAGTTAGCTTACTTACTAACAACCTACCAAATTGGTAATAGATGCAGAATATATCTCTCAGCATAACATTAATGACAGTGGAATCATGCTTTTTCGACCTATTGCCTAAAATACCTATAAGAATACCCTATAAGTATTGAAAGAATATCTATTGGACAAAATACTTGAATATGGTAGCACGCTCACACTAATGAAGCAAGACATGTGATGTAAAAGTTAAGAATACCTGTTCCACTAAGTTAAATGTCCAAAGGATTCAAATGTAAACAATACAAACATGGCAACCAGAAGCAAAAGATAAAAGACAGTAAACGGCGCCTCTAGTGCCCGTTGCCTACATCAGCATTTTCACCCACTCCACCCACCACCTCAAACCGACCCTCTCGGCCGCTACGAACGCGATTGGGAAAAGTTGTTCGGCGATTTTTTTATATTTTAACTGGTATCGGACTGAAATTCTTAATGAAAAAAATAAATAATTACAGCATTTCATAGCTTATGATTCGGGGCTTTTTTTTGTACTTTGCCCATTTTTCTAGATCATTTCTATGTAAAGTAATCCTCTTTTAAAAGAAAACGATTTTTTTCAGTTTTTACCCGTATTTGACTGGGAAATGGGGGGGCCCGCGAGGGTGCGTCCCGTTATTATTGCACTAGCAATTTACTAATATTGCCCGTAACTTTAGATTTTTTAAAATTATTTTGCCTAAATATTTGTTATCTTTTTAACTTTGGTTAAAAATCGCATCTAATTGCGACAACTTTTAACCCCCTAAACAATTATTTCAATTTCCCTCTTCCTAGATGGCTTTCCTCTGGCTTTCTTATGGGGAGAGCGAAAAAAAGGGGGGATCGTCCCATTACTTCGGGTGGGTACTATACAAAAATTGTTGTCAATTGAGAATTACAATAGAAAATTCTATAAATACATTTTGGATATCCATTTTACAAACTAGTACCAAATCAGTTTAAATTTCTTGCATTTAAAAGACATTTATTATGAATGACGCTTTTTTAAACATCGTATCTTTTTTTACTAACGGGTGATACCTAAAACATCTTTTGGCTAAAAAGGCTGATAGTGATGACTAATTGGAACTTACTGATGCTAGGTTGTTTACAGTTTTTACCCGTAAGGTTGAAGGATTGAAACAAATCAAAGTTTAAACTCTAATAATTTCTAGTATGGAAAATTTAACAGACGAATCTAGCACGTTTTGTTTAGCCGTTGAAAAAGCAGTGAGAGGTGATAAGTATTTTGGTAGATATACCAATCAGTGCAAAATGTCTCTCGAGTCCTTAACAAATTGGAGGAACGATTTGGGTATTATAGTAGCTTGTGTCTTTCAGCTGTTTAAGAAATGTCTGTTATATCCCGTAAAAATTAATAGCTACATGTTAAATGAACTATTCATTAAAGCTAACATAATCGTTGCACAGTTCACATTTTATCTTTACTTTTATTAATGGTGATGGGTTTAATTACAATAACTTGCAAATTTTTAACAAAATCTTTCATCAATCAGAATCTTTCTCGGGAAAAAATGTTACTTCAAGACTAATTCAATTTTTTGAATTCCATCATTTTAATGCTGTATAAGATTTTGCTGCCAAAATCTAGAATTTCATTCATGTTGTTTAGGGTCCTAATTTGAAAATAATATGGTGGAATAAATTTCATTAAAAGATATAATGTAGTAGAAGATACAGAAAAAATACAAGGTATGCAATTAGATTTTGTTCTAACGTTTTCTGCAAAATTGAAGTCATGTATTGAGATATAAATACTACTATGTGCCAAAAAGAATTATATCAACATGGTCTAGTGGTTAAGGTTGCAGCGAGCGATACGAAAGGTCCATGGTTCTAATCACGCCAAGGACAAAAAAAAATTAAAATATCGGAAAAATATAGTAGTGTGCCCCTATGTAAGACAGAGGAGATTTTTCATATTGAGACCCGCTTACTCTTTTCGGATGTCCAATGGATGTCCAATGGATATGTTTGTGGGAGATTCGGGTAATATTCCAAAAAAGACATTTACGGCAGCGACATCTGGATATTACTGGGGATATCCAGTGGGATATTCTTTTGAATATTATTACCTGGCTATCCAGGAAATATTCCTGTGCAGCCTGGGACAGAACCTGACTCTTATTTCCATTTCCAACAATGATTCGATGTCTTTATGCATGGGTTTCATGGAAAGCAACAGTTATACATAACGCGATTTCTTCTAGATTCACTACGACCATCGAATTCGATCGAATTGATATTAGAAAGACTTTCATTCTTTGCTGATGATCGGATGTCGCTACAATGCGGGTTCCTTTTATTATAGCCATTGTGGGCGTTGGCTTCTCTGCGGTTGTTCGTAAAATGACAATCTATACCCAGAGGCCCAGACACCTAAAATAGAAGAATCCCATCAAAATGACCCCTTCAACCACTGGAATCTTTTCATGACTTCGGGCTAATAATGACCAGCTGTTTTATACAAAGCGACGAAAATAAAAATAAAATGACCAAAAAGTCCAAGCGATCAAATAACTTGCAAATGCGGTGGAATAACTGTGATAATTCTCGGGATGTGACTCGTAGAAGTCTCGTCGACACTCGGAATCGAAGTTAATCCGTATTAGTAATTGAGCAAAAATACCGGCACTACTTCACTGAGTACTTCACCCCTCCTTAGACAATGAAAAATAGTAGAATGGAAAATTAAAGGAATAAACAACTGAACTTTACAAAATTCCCGTTGCCTACACTGACACATAGCCACACGTATATCTACGATAGTAGAAATGCGTGGACTCGATTATAATAGTGTCGATAACACATCTCTTTAAAAGACAGAATTGCTTGGATAAACACAGAAAATTTAAGAACAAACTGCATATGGAAACCAACTGACACAAAGGTTAATTGTTAAGAGGAATTTCTTAATACAATTCATAATTTAATAATAAGGGAACATTCGTTCAAACAAAATGGGAGATAGGAAATGTATCGATTCCATGGTCGATTCCAAAAGGGCGTCATCGGTGACAGGTAATGCTTCGATGACACGAATCTGAAAGGAGCGAAGAAATTCAACGTCAACTCATCAACACAGGCGTAATTAGATTTTAAATGAGTAAACCACAGATTCTTATTTCTACAACACTTTACCTTATTTTCTGAGAGTGAGAGAACAGCTAGTTTGTTAGCAGGAATGGAAGACGATTCTGTAGACATCCACGACCGATTGCCCCAAGTCTTGGTTTCACAGGGGAAAAGCGCCAGCCCTGACTGACTGACTGACGAGCAAATAATATTCGACGGTATTCAATTGAATAGACTCTCCCAATAACGGTGCATCGGAAACTTGTAAAATCAGAAAAAAAAGGACCGAACATTACGTCAAAATATACCAAACTCCCAACTCGACGAGCCCCTCTTACCCTTACTCCATTTTCAGTTTTACCCGGCAGGGAGAACCAAAGGAGGAGCGGGGAATCACTCCTAAACGGAAAGGATCACGTGACGTCACGCCCATGCCGGGCCGTTCCCGATTCGATCGAAAGCAATTTTCCATTTTTCTCACCTCTGTCGACCAGATGGTCAGTGTATATCCATTTGATTAAACGAGAAATCGCCTCGGGTGAAAACGACGGCGACCAAACCTTAACCGAACGATTTTGAGGAAGAATTTGTTTCCCGTTGGCCTCTTCTTCTAGTGGGCTCCAAATGACAACTGATCCGTCCATCAATCCGCTGAATAAAAAAAGAAAAGAAAAAATTTCAATGAAACGGCGATTCTCATTTTTAAAAAACCAATGAGGGAAACGTGAAATAAATTTCCTGTTTCCCTCCTCTCACAAGATCAACAACATGCACATGCAGTTCAAACGACAAACGGCGTCACGCCAATTGCATCAAGTAATCCCACGTCTTCTGAATACCAAGACAAAGTGAAGTAAATAATCTTTCTTTTTTTTTCTATTTTCTGGCGTCGTCCAGGCTCCGACGCCAAGCCCTTGGCCAAGCCAAACTTAAACAATTGGAATGGACCTGTAAAGTGTGGACGGGTTGGTCGCTGTCCATTGACCAAATCTGCCACGTGAAATGAAAGAATTGGACGCGGTGAATTAAGATGAAATTTAAGTACTTCATCCTAATAAAATACGGTACGGATCCTACAGTGGAGTACTGGCACAAAATTTTACATTTCCTACACTGGCACATAGCCTACCACACGTATTTCTAGTAACTGTGTCCGCCTATTCCTTTAAAACCGCATTGGAAGTTTTTTTTCTGTCGTAAATGATGGTAGATTCAATTCTCTCATCTAAATTGCATTGTATGATTTTCTAGCGAACAGACATGATCACAGTTCAGCGACAGAACAAAATAATCTTTTTGCTGAGTGACGATAACAAATATCCTAAATATGAGAGACTTGCTTAATTGAAAAAAGTTTAAGAACAAACCAGATGGATACAAAAAGACAAAAGACAAAAAGGAATAAATCTATCGACACCAATGAGAGATACATTTCAACATTCTCTTATGAACACATAAATAGTTCAATGAATTTGGTTTATGTTCTGAAGAAGGAAGTTTTTAACATTTGATTTTCTTGATTTATATACTTATGACTTATGAGAATGACGCTGACGCCATCGATTAATCACGCCAAATGGAATTTGTTCTGTTCTTCATTGGTCATCAGACTGTTAAACGGCTGTTCGGGTTGATTAATGCTGATTGTACAGAAAAAAAAATTTTTAAATACAAAAGTTTCGATTTTGGCCACTTACCTACAAGACTCACCTGTAGCTAAATTGTTTATTCTGGACACATGATGATTATAAAAGTATATCATTGTTTGATTGGTTTCGGACACATTCGGACGTTTGTCTATTGTTACACAACTGGTAGGCTGACCGCTAGATTTCCTAGGAATTCCGCTAATAATTCCAGACGAGTCAGATAGCCGGGCTTCTGCTCTTCGGCGACTCGGCTTTTTATCAGGTTGAGGTAATCGGCTGGGCTGAAAGAGTTTGAACGTAGAGCAGTCGATTCCAGTGACCGAACGTTGGAGCCCACCTGCTCCAGAAGGCTAATCACTTTGGTTTTGGTTACATTCAACTGATCGGCGCAGTTGACCAAGAGCTGTTCATTACTCTGTTTCCCTTTGAAGTTGGATTCAAATTCGGCTTTCATGTCTAATATGATTGTTTTATGCTTCTCCGAAATGGAACGCCACTGGAATCGCTGGTATTCGTGAACAGATGCAGGGCACGGGCAGAATAACCTACTGCATGATATTTTTTCATTCCGCACCAAGTGAAAGTTGTAAACCGAAATATTAGCTTTGCAAGTCTTTTGGCATTGATGACAGTTGTAAGCCCAGGTTCCATTCTCGCAAGGTATTTTGACGACACGCACCACCGTCTTTTCGATGGTAAAGTTCTTGTTGTTTTCCATCTTGTGGCTGAATTCTCGCATCTTCCTCTGGAATATTTCCATGTTCTCGATGTTCACCAGACAGGACCCGAGTTCGTTTTCGATAGATATGAGACACCGTTCCAGATTCTTGCGGTGCTGGATGACTTGACGGGTTGATGTCATATCACGGCCGTCCATTCCTCCCAGCATCGTGAAGAATTTCGTGTAATTCTCCTGCCCCATGTCCCAAAAGAGCTTGTCGAGACCGGCACGTGTCGAAACGTTAGAAGAACAGAGGACATAATTGTTGAATTTGCTGTAAACGATCTCAGCCGATGGAGAAGTTAAAGGGAAATCTGCGATTTTGCAGGAATCGACGACTGGCGGATCCTCGTTGTCGGCAAATGTCACCAACAGACGAATACTGTCTTTGACATCTTTGCCGAAAAGAGAAAGGACAGAATCGAGGAAGTCACTAGTCGTCAGTCCATCACCGTCGGAAGCGGCCACAAAACAGACGGCGTGAATTTGATCAACTCGAATATCTTGTTGCATCAGAAACTGTTGAATCTTTAGCGTAACTTCTTTTTCTCTGATTAATCCATATCCGGGAGTGTCGATGATGGTGATGGAGTAAGGAACGGCCATTCCTTCCTGATGGTGGATGGTGTAGGCGGTCACAGAGCTCGTCTGACTGTGCGCTTGATTACGGCTGATGGTATCGTCTTCGCGGACGCATTTGAAGCGGAACGGATCGTTCCAGCGAACTCCGAGGATGTAGTTGACCATTCCGTCGATCAGAGTGCTCTTGCCGCATCCTGTAGCGCCCATCAGAATAATGACTTTGTGATTAAGGGGGTTGTCGGAAGCAGCTTCAGGTTGACCGATGTCGAACCAACGGAAATCCTCGACGGTCGTTTTTTGTATTGCGTGTAATAAGTAAACATTCGGTTGACCTCGTCGTTGACCGCATTCTTCAGCGAAAACTTCTGCGATTCTTCGATCACCCACCGGAATATGGCCCGTTTCAACTTGATTGCCGGTATCTGCTACTGGATTTCCTTCAGCAGCCGTGACTTCCAATGGAAATGATCCTGACGCATATGACACGACGCCACTGTTTAGAATGTGAATGTTCATGAAAATGTCAAACGCGCTTGCATTTAATAAAAGAAGTGCACCTAATAGCCTTAATTTGATGATTGAGTCCATCCTGGTAAGGAATTGCCTCGACGTCTGTAGCTGGAAATGAACAAAAGTTGAGAGAAAACTGAAAAACTGAATCAAACTGTGAACATGATATACCTCTATCATTCATTTGACAGCTCTGTAATACTTCTGTATCCCGGAGCAAATGCATTGTTGGCGGCTCTTGAAGTGGATCGATACAGTTTTCATTGACTTTGGTGGAACTTCCGTCCAATGGCAAGGAAGTGAAAATCGAGTCGGTGTAGATAACGTCGCTAAATTCACTACGACCAATGCAGGAATCGGCTGCTACTCGAATTTCTTTTGTTAATTCACAACCTAAATTAATGACGATTCGGGTTTGACCCGGCTTGGCCGTCTTCTTCTCAGTCCACGACTCGCAACTTTCTTTTGATCGATACTGGACCAAAAACTCGCAAGGATATTCAGGATCTTCGTAATCCCACTCTACTTGAATGGGCGAGGGATTTTTCTGCGAACTTCCTATAGTCGCAAGATGAACCCTTAGGCCAGTTGGAGGACTGGGCAGCCCGTTCAGGTTGTCTTTCAAAAGGCGATCGGCTTCAAAAACAGAATAACTACACCCAAATTTGTCTCCACATTCGCCAGGGGTGATCAGGAACAAAACTTGGCTCTCTAACTGTTTGTTCTTTTCGACGTGATAGGCCAGCTCGCGGATTCTGGCCAGCACTTGCTTCCTTTTCGATTGAACCATATGCCAAGGAAGTCCAGCATCTTCTCCTTTGTTGGTGTCGAATACGTCCTTGTCGGTGATATCCACCAATCGCGTGTAGTTGTCAACATAGTCCGTCATCGCCTTGAGGATTGCGTTGCTTTGTTCGTCCATCAGTGGAACATTCAGCACGAGGGCGTATTTCTTGTCGAATGATTCCCCCAGAATTATGTCCAGTTGAGTTTTGCTGGGCACAAAGATGATTCCTTTCAAGCTGGCCATCTTTTCCGTCATCTCCAGCTCGGATTTCTTGTAGCCGAACCAATGTTCTAGTTGAGAAGTTTTGAAATACGCAAGATTCTCGGCGATGCTGGCGATCTTTTTGACTTCTTCATCGTCACTTTCCGCCTGTCGTGCTTTCGTGACGGCTTTCTTCAAACTACTCTTCAAGAGTTCTTGATATTTGCCGATAGCGTCGCTGAAGTGACGGAAAGAAGAGCTATTGGTTTTTCCGACTTTGCTTCGAAGAACATCTGCTCTAGCGCTCATTTGTTCCAAATCGGTCATAATTCGGCAGCAACGACCTACTAATTTGGTGGAGACATCACGGAACTTGAAGAAATCAGAGACCAACATGTCTTCGACATCTTTGTCAGGCCTTGAATCAATTAATTTCAAAGGACAAAGGACAACTGCAATTGGAACAGCTTTCTTCATCTCGACGTCCTTTTTGTACATTTCCTCGATTAATTTCAAGCAGCCTTTGTAAGCATCAAATACAGTGCACTCTCTAACAGTTTGAGTTTGATGATCCGAGTAGATTCGACATTTTATTCCAGTCAGCAATCGTTTCTCTTCCTTTTCGAACTGTTCTTTGAATTTAATCACATCTTGTCGGTCTTCTAATGCATTTTCCATTTCATTTAACACTTTCGATAACAATTCTTCAGCCTCTTTACGAGCATCTTCGTCCTCGTAGTTTTCATCGAGTTGTTTCGAAAGGACACAACAAGCTTCAGCTCCGTAGGTGATACCAACGACGACATGGGTAGCGTCTGGTACGGCAGGAATGCGAGCGCCTTGTTGGAAAAGAGCTGGCAAATTTAATTGATCCTTTCTTGATTTCACACGGCAAATGAGGATCCTAGTAATTTCTGTAAGATTTGCTTGCTCTTTCAGGTAGTAGCTTGCACCTCGAAACTTGTTGATGAGACCGGCCATGACACTAAGTTGTAAATGTTGATCTAAGGCCACATGTTCCCATTTGTTGCTAGCAAGATCTTGGCAAGTCAACTTGAGTTTGACTTCTGCATTTAATTTCAGGGAGGCCGACTCCAAAACTGGTGATGTCCACAGTTGATAGTCTAGAATATAAAACATGCATACATTAGATAAATTTGTTGCATTCTGGATGCATTTGCAAATATTATCAAAACAATGTGTATCATACTGAGATGAACAAAATGTGGAACGTTCAGTGAAGTGGCTTAAGCTTCACTTTTAACGATAAGGAATCTGGACATAATGCTTCAACAAATTGATGTCAAACCAAATCAAAACAACATATAGAATCTGTTACCTGCTATTATTTGATCGTTTCGGTAGTCGAACAGATCCCCCAATTGGAATCTACGACCTATCGCCTTCATTTGGGTTAGGTGACGTCTCACTCTCACCATCTCTTGGTCCATCGTTACTTCTGTTTAACTGAAATTATTTATTCACCAGTTTAAAAATTTAAAAGCTGCGCTCTGAATTTCAAAAATCAGCAAGAATAAATAGACCTGCTGCAGTGGAGTCGTTCATAGAGGTTTCCTTGGCTTCTCTGTTTACTTTTTCACATGCTTTTTCAACTTGTCCACTTCTCTACACTTTACAAGATTGTCAATTTTCTCAAGGGACAATATTGCGAATTTTGAAACATGAAGTTTTCATTTTTGATTTTTAAACACAGTCCATTTAGTTTAAAAGCCAAGTCGAATCAAATAAAAAAAAACATTCGTCCTCTTCCAGGGCATTTTTGTTCGAATTTGTAAGCAATTTATTCTTCTAAACTTATCTAGACCCTGCTAATGTCACTCGTCCCATCACGGCCATAAGTCGTAACTTGACATTCTCAATTGCCCATCAGAGATAAAAAAAGCAACTGCCTTTTGGGAATTAAGAAATTCGTAGAACTAATCCATAGAATAATTCAAACACAGAATCCATCATCTACTTGGTATAATTATGCGTTTAATTTTTAATTAATGACCAACAGTTTCTTTTACTAAAATGTAGAAATTTACAAGCCGCTATCCGTGATGAGCAATGAACTGCTAACTGCACCAGAGACATTCTCAAGGTTCAAGCCCTTTTTTAGTTTTCCTTTTCTCCTACGTCATTTTACACCGCGGTTCTCTTTAATAGCATTTTAGCCTTGAAAAAAAGTTGACTATCCGTCTCCAGCATGGATGTGTCTGCGATTTGTCTGTAACCTGATAAATAATATACTAGTCTTCTAAAAAATTCTAGTCTTTTAGACATTTTTATTGAAATGCAGCAAGAAGGGTTCTACCAAATTTCCGGGTTACAAATTTGTAATCAGTTTTTCGTCTTGGAATGAATAAGGTTTTAAAGGTGATTTGGACACGAGGCTGAGGTGTAACATTTACTAGAGCCGTCCTTCAGCATGCGTCTGTTAATGATTCGCCGACGGTCAGTTTTTATCTTTCGATGACGTTACGAACTCCCCGTTATTGGATTGCGAACTTGCCGGGGCAAGGGGGACGACTACCGTGGGCTGAGACACCACTGGCGGCAGACTGGGGAAACCCAACTTGCGCCGAACACTATTGTAATTTTCCTCCCAGATGCCAACACTTTCCTGGATCGTTTTACCTTTTGAGAAAAGTTGAGCTAGACAAGTTCTTATCACATTGTGCTATTCCATACGAACACCCACTCACCCTGTTGCCAGTTCTTGTAAGCCAAATAAATATCCTCCAATAGAATGTGTCGCCGCTTCTCGATCACACAGTACCCGAGGGAATCGGCGATAAAACGAAAGCTGCTGATATCCGGATAGAGTTGGGCGATCGTTTCCCGGGTTAGATCAGACATTCCTAACGGATTAACAGCGGGTGGCACATACTCCGGTCGAATATTCCGGTACTTGGCTTCGTGTTCCTTGATAACTTCCCAAATTGGTTTCTCTGTAATTTGAAAAAAAAAGATAAATGAAATAGTAGGAACATCAACATCAGTCCTTTTTTCTTTCTCTCTCTTCGCACTCATCAGGTAAATAAATTTTCTCGACGTCCTCCAGAAGAATCAGGTGCCTCTTCTCTACCACCATATACCCCATGGACGGAGCAAAACTCGTAAACAGCTTCCATTTTGGCCACAGACGATGGACGAGTCTTAACCCCCCAGGGGATATTCCGCCATGCAAAAGAACGGACTGAAGTCCTAGAAAATACGATGAAATCATTTTTTTTTTTTTTTAACATTTAACATTTCAAACGGTTAAAGGGAGCTCTTACCTGTAGGCAAAGGATCGGGTAAGCCGCCGTCTGCCGTCCCCGTGAAAGATCCAAACTGCATCACTGGCCTGGCGGAAGGAGTCGACTGATTTGGCGGCAACTGAGTCTTTTTCGTCGACGCGGACAACACACGGACCGGCGACGTTGTTTGCTTCTCTTT
Source organism: Ceriodaphnia dubia (assembly GCA_022539655.2). Lineage (NCBI taxonomy): Eukaryota > Metazoa > Arthropoda > Branchiopoda > Diplostraca > Daphniidae > Ceriodaphnia > Ceriodaphnia dubia. The sequence continues at coordinate 4,034,928 of JAKUCG020000139.1, read as the reverse complement.
ATTCGCAAAATGGCAGTTTTAGCCGAGAGGCAGATTACAGAGGAACCACATTAATGTGACTCACCTTTATTAGCCACTAGGATCCTTTCATTCCCTTTGGGCTGCTGCGTCTGCTTGAGTCCAGCCGCTTCAACCCGCGGAACTTTAGCGGGTGGATCCATCTTTACAGATGACGTCTTGGCAGCACTAGTTCGTTTCCTCTGTTTCTTGCAGTCCTGTGCTCCATCATACGACCATTTGGTATTGAAATTATCGGAATTACAAAACAAGAAGAGAAAAAACAAACTAAAACAAGAAAAATGAGCAGACGACGACAAGACGAGTCCACCTCCACCTCAACGAAATAAAGTCGAAAAGCATCAAAACAAACGACCGGAATGATAAGAACAACATCGGCAATAAACCAACGAAATATTTTAAAATTGAAGTGAGGGAACGACCTTACTTGATAGTTTCGTTAATTATCTGCATTAAAGTAGCTCGTTCAAAATTGATCAATGGTAGAATATTATAAAGAAATAAATTGAACTCTTTTATTTGACTTTGGTCGTTGGTCTCTCGAATCCGTTACTTTCGAAACAAACAACGGTTGATTTTGATTTTGACAGACTAAATTTAGTTACCGTATCGGTCTCGGAAGACGACGATGACGAAGATCTCGAATGACTAGAAGAATTGGAGCCGGGAGATGAGTTAGAATCATCTGACGACGGCATTGCTCAAGGACAGAACAAAAGAGGAGACCAATGTCCAATGCTAAAGACACGTTCAATCGCGGGTGTCAGACGTTGGTTTGTCGTTTGAAGTCTTTCTGCTTTTTTTTGGTGTCTTGGCTTTCTGCCCTCGGGGCCTCACTCGACAGTGCGTCAGTACGGACAGTGCCTCTGCCCGAACAGGTCTCATCGCTGCTCAGTACTTTGATTTCCGGTTTCATTCTTGATTTCTTGCGCTTTCAGCTGCAGATGTAACTGGTCCTTAAGACCAGCTGTTCATAGTTCAACTTGAAGGACGAAGCAAGGTCACCACGATTAGACATTTGGACGTGTACTCATCCGGACATCCATTGTTTTATCGCCATTTTTATCCATTTTCCGTTTCTGTGAGTTGCGTTTATTGTCCCTTTCTATTTTACCTTTTGATTAGTGTCGAAAAACTGAAAAAGTGGTGTAGTAGCATATACATAGTGCCCATTTTCACTACAACTGTAGGTTTTAGTTTCGAGTTTCAACACTGAATAGAAGACGGGACACGTCTTCTCGTTGTTGTGTGCAAGTTGTGTGCAAGTTGACGAAGGAACGTTAGACACGACACTCAGTGAAAAACCATGGATTACTAAATCTGAATTAAACTTAGCAGACCATCGTGTTCATCAGTGTTTCCATCATGTTGGTAAGTTATTCAGTCACCTAATAGTGATACACTTTTTCTTTTCATCTTCGTGTTGTGTGTTGAGTAGTTTTGACGTCCTAGCTTAATTAATTTATTCCGTTGGGGTATACTCGTCTTTCCGGTTTTCGATTTTCGTTTGTTTTCTCCTTGTTTCGGAATTACGATGAGGCGATGAGTGAATGTTAAGCACCTGGTGAATATATATAAATGGGTTGTATATGTTGTGGAGCAGGATGGTCAGCAGCTGAGGAAACGGCCTAGTGCTGAGGTGTCTGATGTGATGATGGATCAACCCGCCAAGATCCCACGTGGAGTGGCGCAGCAGCCCGAGGGAAGAGAAGGGATCATAGCAACTAATGGTGAGTCACGTTTAATGAAATTTCGCTATCTTCTGTTTGTCTTTGTGTACAGTTTGTCATTTTGTAAATATAGTCACAGAGAAGCAAACAACGTCAACGGTCGGCAAGTCGTCCACGTCGGTGAAAAAGACCCAGCCGTCCCATTCTGCCGGGCCAGTGGTGCAGTTAGGATCTTTTTCAGGGACGGCAGACGGTGGCTCACCCGATCCTGCGACGCTAGGTAAGAGCTCCCTGTGGCCATTTGATGGATTATTTTTAGTTTGAAATTGACCTCAAGATTGTATTCATTTTTTCATTTTATATAGGATGCCAGTCCGTTCTGTTGCATGGCGAAATGTCCTCCGAAGGAATGAGTCTCTTCAATCGTCTCTGGCCCAAATGGAGGCTCTTTATGAGTTTTGCTCCGTCCATGGGATATTCGGTGTTAGAGAAAAGACAGCTGATTCTTCTGGAGGACGTCGAGAAGATTTATTCACCCAGTGAGTGAAGAAAAAGAAAGAAAAATGTCTAATAATAACGATTTTTTCTATTCCATTTATCTTTTATTCAAAATATAGAGAAACCAATTTGGGAAGTTGTCGCAAACCACGAAGCCAAGTATCGCGCCATTCGGCCGGAATATGTGCCACCCACTGTTTTCCCGATTGAAATGTCGGATTCAACTCGGGAATCGATCGTCCAAATTTACCCGGATTTCAGCGGCTTCTGTTTCCTCGCCGATTTCCTCGGGTACTGTGTGATCGAGAAGCGCAGACACATTCTATTGGAGGATATTTATTTGGCTTACAAGAACTCGCTACCGAGTGAGTGGACGTTCGTTTGGCGTGAAGAGACAATAGCTTGATCGATTCATTTCTTTTTTTTTTAGAGGAAACAATACAGGAAAGCTTGGACATCTGGGAGGAAAAGTATAACAATGTTCGGTGCAAGTTCGGGATGCCCAGTCTACCACCGGCGGTGTTCCATTCCGTAATTCCAGCTGCTCCAGCGAGTCCACAACCAGTATGCAGTGAGTTTTTAACGTCATGGGAAAATGCAGGACTAGACGGACCACCAGTGACTCATCAAGGGTCGCCATCAGTGGAGAACGCTGACCATATTGTTCCATTAAGAATTCCAAAACAGACATCAGGTATATTTACTGACTGGCTTGTTGTTGGTAACTTTTTCAAAGAAAATCAAAAGCAATCAAAAGAGTCTTTTTAGAAAAAATTTTGAAAGTCGACATATGAAGAGAAAGCGCCAACCTTTTTCACTCTCTTTTTAGTCGAAATTTGTTGTCAGGACTAAGTTAGGTTTATTCTAGGTTTTTCCTTTTTGTGGTTCATTATAGTTTTTTTATGATATTCTCTGTTAGCGTGCGTTGGTGGGGTTGGGTGATATTTTGGGTGCTTGTTCCTGAATGTCTTTTCTTTCTTTTTGGTTTGACAAACAGGCGGCGAGGTGATTAGTTGCCCGTCCGAGGTTGACAGCAACAGAAAACGTCAAGGCAAGGAATCGGACGATGATGAAACAGGCGGGCAGTTGGACACCGAGTATCCCCGAGTGCAAGTTTTCACGCGTACACCTTGTAGGTTTCCCTTGTCCACATTGGCGGGGGGCGCGTGGAAACACTGCTCGGACAAATCCAAGCAAAGAATAGTCTTAGAAACATCAGCAGCGGCAGAAGAATTTTCAACCACCACCACGCCCTCGACTACAGTTCCATCACTGTTGTCGGTTGCGGCACCTTTAGGTCAGTTAGGTGTCGGTAGTAGTAGTGTCGTCGATGGTGTTAGTGAGCAATCGTCCACCACTGTAGCAATTCCTACGCCGTCCGTCGTGTCTGTTACGGAGTGCGAAAAAATAACAAACATCCGCAGCAACGCCGTCGTGTCTTATACGGGCCTAGTAGTAGTCGACGGTGGTTGTGATGATGGGCATGCGATTATCTCCGCACCTCCACCGACAGCAGGGGATTCAGGAGTCGCAGCTCCTCCGCCCATCCACCAAGAGCAGTACGGAAATTCTGACAGTCCAGCAGTCATCTCCGCTGCTTCCAATTGCGCGACCGCCACCGTCTTTCGTACGGATGTGACGCCTTCCGTAATGGAGCCTGGACAGAAACAGTTCTTTTTCTATGGGGAGCAATCGGATCCAGAAACCGCGCGGCGGCGGAGATGTCAGCGCTACGCCAAACGGAGCAAGTTTTCGAGATGTTAATTTTCTCAGTTCCCTAATGGCACTGAAACGGATTATCATGTATGTAATATGTATAGACACGTATCTTTACCAATGAGTCGTAGTCCTTCGCTTTGCAATTTTGATGAAATTCTGTTTTCGTCATTCTGCGAAAGATTTCACCATTAACGTTGGCTTTTTTTGTTTTTAGGGAAAAAGAGATAAAGCAGCGCGAGAAGATGGAAAAGGAGCGAATAGAGCGGGAGCGATACCAACAAGCTGTCGATCAACAATTTGAAGAGTCATTAGTAAGCTACTATAATGCTACTGGAACGGGTTCATGTGGCGTCTCGTCCGCTCCGAGCAATCCGTCGACTACGCCGGTCAAAGTTCTGGGGACTGAGCAGACCCAGCCACATCTGGGGGCACTAACTACGAGTGGTGGTGGCAACAGTCTGGAGCGCGAAAAGGACAAGGACAGTCAGGATCGATTTTTGGCTGCCTACATTCTGGCCAAAGATCGAGATCGCGAAATGCGCCAGCAACGAATCTCTCGTAGCAGCGCCCAGGATCAAAGCTCCATTTCCAACAATCAAACTTACACTTACGCAGCTATCCCCACGGTGGATTCGAGATTATCTGTGCAGGAGGAATGTCAAACTACGGCGACGAGTCTGTCGTCCAATAGTCAACTTCATCAACAACAACAAAAAAGTCAAGACCCACTGATTGCTGATTACTCCAAGACAGAAGCCAGTAGAATTATAGCCGGACCTGGCGAACGGATAGGCAACTGCTGCATGGCTCCACCACCCCATTTGGAGACTTTGATTGAAGATTTTCGTGACGTGAACCTATGTACTGACCTACTGGCCTATTCGCCATCGCCAACGAAGCCATTGTTGCCATTATGTCGAAAAGTCGATTTGAATCCGCACCTTACAGTCGGTGCCATCCCGCCTATTCCTCAGGTAGCCTAATACGGATATGTCACATTATTGATGCGACAAAGTCAACGTTATGCTTGAGACGCAATTTTTGTTATATATTATTTAGGATAAAGATAGAGTAAACGAAAAAGGCGGAACTGCCAGGAAAAGTACTTCCAAAATCCCATCATCTTCTTCTACGACAGCCTTTTCTCGGAAGAATGATTCGGACCGAAATATTGAAGGAAAGAGCCGATTGGAATTACAACCGGAGACGACGCATCACATTGTCGATTTGAAGCCGCACCAATGCGGCCAAAAGTGCGTCGCAGATTTCCCCAACAGAACTGATGGCAGCAAAAGTAAGTAGCCTATGAATTACCTTTCACATTTAACCTGGAACTAATTACATTACTCCTGATTCTTGTTTCAGATAAAAATCTAATGGCCATTCCAATGTTAAGGGGCTTTGATCGCGAGTTGATAAAAAAAGCGAACGTCCAAAAACGGTGTTTACTTAAATTTTCGATGAAGTTTATTACATATTTTGGATCTCTTTTGATTTCGATTGATAAACCCGTTCGCGTCTTGACCTTCATCAAAGGTCTGATACATCCCTAATGTTTACTTAAATTTTGGGTTTATTACATATTGACGGGGAATTTAGATATCTCATATGGAAAAGAAAACGTTCGGTTGTCTTCTGCCAATTCCGTTGATCGTACCGACCCTCCTTTTTTTGAATATTGCACCGAGCGTATCCCTCGTCCAGGTGTCGATTTGAATATCGATCCGGATTTCCTCGTCTGTTGTGATTGCACCGACGATTGTCAGGACAAGGAAAAGTGCCAGTGCTGGCAACTCACCATCCAGGTACAAACAACTCAATTGTCAATTGACTCAAGTCTAATTACACTCATCTTCATTCGAAAGGTTACTGCGGCGGGACCCGGCGGCAAAATCAACCGGGATGTCGGATACGAATACCGTCGACTCTCGAAGAATGTGATGACTGGCATCTACGAATGCAATAAGCGTTGCAAATGTCGCAACACCTGCCTCAATCGAGTGGTCCAGTTGCCATTGCAGATGCGCCTACAGGTGAACGGCAGATTAATAGTCTCGGAAACCGCTCCATTTGAACTTGTATATGTTTGTTTTCAGTTATTCAAGACTCAAAAATGTGGCTGGGGTGTCCGTTGCTTGGACGACATTCCACAAGGCCAGTTCATCTGCGTCTACGTGGGTGAGCTACTCACTGGGCAACAGGCGAATGAAGAGTTTGGAGACGAATATATGGCCAACATTGACTTTATCGAAGGGGTAGAAGAAGCGAAAGAAGGCTACGAAAGCGTTGTTACTGATGATTCCAACTCATCTTTTATCGGTACAGTATACATATAATGCATCGCATATTATCAAATAATCTTATTTACATCCTTTATTTTGAAGAAGACGAAGGAAATTCTTTTCGATATTCAAAGAGCACAACGTGTTTCCGGAAGGCGGAAGAGTCAAATTCTGCGAAAATGTCGTTGTGTCCGTCGGCAATAAAAAACACGAATGGCGAAAAAATTTTAAGTACCCGTGTATTGAACGGCCCTGATGAGGACGGTTTTGTAATGGATACGAAAAACATCGGCAACATTGGAAGATATTTTAATGTAACTGATGATAGTTAAGAATTCAATTTTCTCAAGTAGGCTATTATAACGATTTCCATTTACCCCAACTTAGCACTCGTGCGAACCAAACGTTTTCACACAAAACGTCTTCGTCGACACTCACGATTTACGTTTCCCGTGGATCGCATTCTTCGCTCTAAAATTCATCAAGGCCGGCAGTGAACTCACTTGGGACTATAGGTACGAAGTCGACAGTGTCCCAGGGAAAAAACTCTTTTGCCATTGTGGGGCAAAAACATGCAGAGGAAGATTGCTGTAAACTCATCCATTAATTTCGATCGCTGTAAACTTGAGTTAATAAACAACTAAGAAGTATGCGAGTAGCCTAGGTAATCTTCTAATATTATAGACGAGGGGATAAAATGGAAATAAAAAAAAACTGTGCATGGCCTGAATGACCTTTTTGTTAACTTGTTAATTTATTGCTTCATCTGAAAATTAATTCAATTAGGAGTTAAAGACGTAAATTATTGGGACCGCAATCGACAAACAAGGTTATTCATTTTTTGAACTATTTTTTGAATTAATCGACGAGCTAAAGACCAAACCTTAAAGCCAGAAAGAAAACAAACTTCTTTTTACCATCCCTTCAAAGTAGAGTTTCGTTCCGTCGGCTTCTTAGTTTTTAAAGAAAACAGAAATGGCAACTTTCAGTGAAAAATAAAAGTAAACAACTGGAAGTTAATCTCATACGAGGAAGAAGCACTATGTCTGTATTATTTGATGCCGGATCGATACAAAAACAAAAGAAGAGACGACTGGAAGAGGATTTTGAGTATTGCATGTGCATTCGAGGAATTAGGCTCTGGACTACTGGATGGTCATATCAAGCATAGTTCTTGATTTTGATCATTTCCAGAAAATATAACACATATTCCAATCCCTTGATATTTTTCAATAATTAAAATGCTTCACTGAATTGAAATGTTGGCAAAAAAAAAAAAGAAAACGCACGTAATTGACTCCCCATTAGTCTGTCACTACTCGCCAAGAAGGTTCAAGATTTCTTTCACGTTCCCTTTACTGTAATATGTACGAATTAAATCTCGTGGTGACCGTCCTGATACGGTCTTCGCGTTGACGTCGACTTCATTTTTAATTAATAGTTGCACAATGTCAATCAGGTTTTCATTCTTATAATTGACACACAAGAAATGAAGTGCGATCCATCCATCGCTGTCCTTCGCATTTATGTCGGCTCCGTTTTGAATCAAAATTCGCACGACGTCAATTAGATTTTCATTGCTGTAATTTCGACACAACCAATGGAGTGCAGTCCGTCCATCGTCGATCTTCGCATTTAAGTCGGCTCCATTTTGAATCAAAAGTCGCACGACGTCAATTAGATTTTCATTATTGTAAAATTGACACATGAAATGGAGTACAGTCTTTCCACACTTGCTCTTCGTTTAATCGTTTTAGTGTCGGCTCCGTTTTGAATCAAAAGTCGCACGACGTCAATTAGATTTTCATTGCTGTAATTTCGACACAACCAATGGAGTGCAGTCCGTCCATCGTCGACCTTCGCATTTATGTCGATTCCGCTTTCAATCAAAATTCGCACGATGTCAATTAAATTTTCATTCTTGTAACATTGACACAACCAATGGAGTGCGGTTCTTCCACACTTACTCTTTGTTTTAGTGTCGGCTCCGTATTCAATTAACAGTCGCACGACGTCAATTACATTTTCATTCTTGTGACAACAAGACAAATGCAGAGCGGTCAATCCAATGTTGTCCTTCGCGTTGACGTCGGCTCCCATCAAGACGAGATCTTCGATTGCTTTACAATTCAGATTTTTTGCTGTAATCGTAAGAAACCACTTCTTCTCCATTGCAATTTTTGCCTCACCCTGGAGCAACGACCTGCGTATAATCTTCTTCTCACGTCCACGCACGGCAGATGAGTCTGACGGCCCGCCTTTATTTACGTCGTCGTCCGATTCTTTTCCTTTCTGTTTTCTGTTGCTGTCGACCTCAGACGGGCAAATAATCACCCTGCCTGATTTTTAAATAATAAGAAATAACAAAATCAACAAATTAGAAAATGGACATAACAGCTAGAACAAAAATAACAAAAGTCTCCTAATCCCATCTACGCATAATTTGAATATAATTAAACAAACATAAAATGAACAGCAATAAGCCAATAACAACCAGAAAACTATAATAAATCATGACGATGAAAAAAAGGACGTCTACTCAGCAGAGAATATCTTCGACCAGAAGAGAAAAGCTGACGCCTTCTCTTCATAAGTCAACATTCAAAGCATTTTCGTAGCTCTACCTATCAATAAATACCTGATATCTGTTTGGACGAATCAGGCCCAACCCAAGGCGTCTCACCAACCATCGGCATATTGGATTCTACACTTCCGCTAGATAGCTGAGGAACTCGAGGTGGAGGATCAACTGGGACAAACTGGTCACCGTTCTCCGCTAATGGCCGTTGATGAATCGCTGGTTGTTGTCCGTCGACTCTCGTATCTTCCGATGATGTTGCAAACTGCTCTGATTGTGGACTCGATGAAGGGACCGGGACGACTACCGTGGGCTGGAACACTACCGGCGGTAGATTTGCCATACCAAACTTGTGCCGAACGCTGTTATACTTTTCCAACCAGCTGCCAACGCCTTCCTGAATCGTTTGCCCTAATAACAAAAACTTTAAAAGTCAAGCTGTTGTTTTGTCAGGCCAAACGAGCGTCCGCTCACCTGGCAGCGAATTCGTGTAAGCCAAGTAAATGTCCTCCAATAAAATATGTCGGCGCTTCTCAATCACGCTGTATCCGAGATAATCGGCCAGGAAGCAGAAGCCACTGATATCCGGATAGAGTTGGGCAATCATTTGCCGAGTTGAATCCGACATTCCAAACGGGAAATTAGTGGGTGGCACATATTCCGGCCGAATGTTCCGGTACTTGGCTTCGTGGTCAGCGATTACTTCCCAAATTGGTTTCTCTGTTATTTGAAAAAAAAAAGATAAATGAAATAGTAGGAACGTCAACATCAGTCCTTTTTTCTTTTTTTTCTCTTCGCACTCACTGGGTAAATAAATCTTCTCGACGTCCTCCAGAAGAATCAGTTGCCTCTTCTCCAACACCGAATATCCTATGGACGGAGCAAAACTCGTAAACAGCCTCCATTTTGGTAAGAGATGATTGACGAGACTCATCCCCTCGGGGCACATTTCGCCATGCAATAGCGTCTGGTCCCCTATAGAATGAGAAAATAAAAACACTCATTATTAATCAAAAGGAAAACATATCCATCAATTGACAAATGGGGCCTCTAACCTTGCGGCACATCAGTATCGGGTGAGCCACCGTTGGCTGGTCCCGCGAAAGATCCAAACTGCATCATCACTGGCCTGGCGGAAGGAGTCGGCCGGTTTGACGACGACGATTGGGTCTTTTTCGCCGACGTGGACGACCCACTGACCGACAACGTTGTTTGCTTCTCTGCGACTTATTTCAAAATGATAATTTAGAGCCGAAACAGATTATAGCGATCTTTAATTTCAACTCACCATCAGCTAGGATCTCTTCTCTTATAATTTCCTTGGGCTGTAGCGTCACTCCACGCGGAATCTTGGCGGGTTGCTTCACCATAGACACCTCGTCGGCACAAGGTCGTTTCCTCTGCTGCTGGCCGTCCTGTTTCATTAAGAAATAATTTTGATTCGCCATCACCAGTATTATTTTTTATTACACTAATCAAAATCACAAAACAAATTAAGGATCGAAAAAAAGACTTATGAACCGGGCAGACCCCAATATCCCAATGGAATAAAGTAGAATAAATTAAAAGTAGAGCAGCACAAATTAAGCCATCAAATAACTTACCGACATGGTGGAAGTATTGGACACGATAACTAACAGAGTAACTTTCTACTCGTCTACAACTTTGTAACTTGTCATTTGTCAAGACTAAGATCTGCTAAGATTGTCGTCTGCTAACCAGCAGTGTCGTCGAAACCAAAATAGGGATTCAATTGAGGGGGAAATGGACACTAGGACTTTGCCGCTTTATCAACATCACCGATCAAGTTTTTAACAGAATAGAAATAGGACAAAACCCAAGTCTAACAAACGGAAAATGGTCGAATGATGGTGATCAAAAACTAGGAACCAGCCATCAACAGACGTCCAACTGCGGTGACCTTGCTTCGACGTTTGAGGTTTGAAGAGTTATCCCTTTTTTCTGTTCTGGCCTTTCTGCCTCCAGGGCCTCGCTCGCTGAGTTTCTGCCTCTTCTGAACTGTTTTTAATTGCTGTTTCTTTCGACACTTCCGGCTGATCAGAAGTGCACTCTCTGGATCTCGACATATGATGAACGTCAATAAAGCGACCTTGGATGCAGGAAGGATCACGAGAGTTAGAGCGTAGAGGTAAACTCGGTGTTGATTGATTCACCCTATCTGTCGAGCAGTGAATATTCCCTACACCACTACAGCCCCAATAGACGCCATATTAACTGCCGTGATGGAACTACATAATAAAGTTCGTCGCGTCGGCGATGATCTTAGGCGCAAAAGCGGACAGAGATTAATAGGTACTACGAATTGGCTTAAAAAATATATAGTAAAGTCAATATTACTATAGAAGTGCAACAAAAAATTTCGGTAAACCATATACAATACAAGGATTTCACAATGAATTGTTTGTTCCTTTTTAAAGTTTAGGTCATCATCCACGCTTGTGTTTGGCTGACTATATGTTGAATTACGTACCATTCAGCATGAATGAATCTGCATTTAGTATCGCCGCTTTTATCTTTCTTCACCTTAATTGAAAAATTGTTCGAGGGAGCGCGTAGCGCTCCCGATGAACAATTAAGATTGTATAAGGAATAAATGAGTGAAGACTTGAACTGATGTGTGTTGATGTGTTGACCAAATATATTAGCTCATTTACAGCCTAAGGGAAAAAAACAAGGTAATGAGGTAGGGTCACATAGCGTCTAGACCTCAGACCTTTTCTTCTCCTTTGCTTTAGTTTGGGGCCGACGGGGCTGCTACTGCCTTCCTCTATTGCACTTTCCGCCGCGCTACATACGCGCTGTATTTGAGAAACTGGAAAAACAAACAACGAAAAAATATAAGGATTTAGATGGGTGGGTGGGAGGATTCTAAACCCAGTTCAAGTCTTCACTCATTTATTCCTTATACAATCTTAATTGTTCATCGGGAGCGCTACGCGCTCCCTCGAACAATTTTTCAATTGTAGTCGAAAAATTCGTTCGACTTGAACTGATGTGACTTTAAAGCAACAAACGAAGAAACCGATTACTCCTTATCATAGACTGTCATACAAACGATAATATGTTCAAATGGAGCGCTGGCGGGTATAATTCTAGGCGATACAATAAAAGTAAAATAAAATAAAATCCGAAACAAAGGCAGTAACTAGTAAAGATTAGATAGGAAGCCCGGAGGCCACCGCCATAGATGTTGCAGCACCTGAAGGAAGTGGGTCGAAAAAACATCTGAAATAATTATATCTACGTCTCCCAGCTGCGTCTAAAACTGTGAAAAATAATAATCAAATAAGGATAAGAAGTAGAGGTGATACACCGGATCTCTGTCAACTCCAAATACTTTGCCGGACCGCAGACACTAGATAAAATTGGCGGACCCGGGAACTTTGATAGAAAATAACATTTAGACTTTAGAGCTCTGTCCTGAAAAGCTTTCCTTAACAGGGAATTCCTCTCCAGAACATGTGATGTGAGTCTGGATCCGACGAAATATCCTTTGATGATACAAAACTCGCACGCAGCAATCTGGGCCGTAAACTTTATTAAAATGTCAAGCTGATGAAAGAATTAAAAAGAAAAAGAAAATAAAATAAAAAACGTTTGAAAACTTATTAGGTATCTATCAATCACGACGGAAAAAAAGTAAAGAAAACAAAAAACAAGTAAACAAAAACAAAAACTGCTCTCCTAGCTGCGTAAGGGGACCCCAACTCCAAATGATTTGCGAGACAAGACACTCGATGAATTGGCTGGACCGGGAGGTTCTTGATAGGAAATAACATGTAGAGAACGGACCGGGTCGGACGTGATAAACCGCAAACTCACAACCGACGTCGCCAACCGGCCAGGCGGCCATAAGGGAATGAACGATTGACTCTCCCGAGCTCGGAAAAGGCATGGACGCGAGTCTGATGCGTACCCGAAAAGGAAATGAGACGATCTATAGGCCTAAAAAGGTTAAATTATTGAGATTTATAACATAATACTCGAGTCTGGTTATGACGGATTATCCTTTGACGATACCAGACTTGCACACAACCTGCTGGACCGTACACCATAACAGGCTGGTGAATAGGAAATAAAAAAACTAAAGAATGGGAAAAAAAAGGTTAAGATTGAGAAACTTGATTGAAAGACCATCATCCCGTAATAAGAGCGCGAGAAAGCCCGTATATAGCCGCATTTCGAACACGGTTTCACTGACCGACCAGGGCCTCATAAACGTTGACCACTTGTAAGTCGAAAAAACGACGCAAAGCTGGAGCGTACCAAAAAAATAGGGGGAGGGGGTCTAATGAACCATACTCCGGCGCCGCCGAAACCAGATTCAGTCAGGCCGTCCATTGAATCCAGCGAAAATAAAATGAATAAATAAAAAATATTAGATGAATGGGAAGAAACTGAGAAGAATAAAAAATTAATGAAATAATAAATTATAAGCGATTAAAACGCAATGCGACGGAAAAAACGGAAGCAACGAATCGACTGACGCAGTCGCACTTACAAGAAATAACAGCGATCCCCAGACGTCGAAGACGAGGCCAAGACATTCTAGAAACAGCGTCTTTACAAACCAAATGCCTTAGCCTAGCCACAGGCGAGATTAGAACAAAGATGTCATCCCGATAAACGGCTTGAATGAGCTTGCACAAGCAGGTAAACAAGTGAGTCTTACCCAGTCAGGATAACACCTCGGGATCGATGACAACGTCATGAACAGTTAAAGTGCGTAGAAAGGTAGATCAAAATAAAAAACTTCAATCTTGTAACACCTCGATCCAATTTAGTACTTAACAAAAAAGGAAGAACCGGCAATGACTGCCCCTGACCAGCCCCTGACTGTGTTGGGACAACAGCTCTAGAGCTGTGATGATGGATTATGTCGTTTAAAATAATGAAGTAATTTTAATCGGTACTCAAACCTTGAATTCCGCCTAGCGGACGGCCATAATAATAAACTACTGGAGGCCAAGCAAAACGTACATGCTGCTGGGAATCTGCGGAAGAATAAACTCGGGATTTGAGCCGATTTGATAGGCAAGATGGACCACAGGACAAATGAAAAATGTTGTCCAGGATGCCGAAAAAGGACTTTACCTCACTCAAAAACTTAAATAAATCAAGTGAAGAAGAGAAAGATAATACGTACCTACCGCAGACGAAGTGGACGATATACTAAAAACTACACGTATCCATGCATGCGATCGAAATTATTGGCTCAGATGCCCAAAAAATGGTGTCGTCCACGTCGAATTTTAAAGCCACTCAGGGCACGGTTGCTCTCCAGAAAGCTTGAATGCCCACCAATGCGGGAAAAGTGCCCTTCACGGCCGGCATCAGAAAGCCCATCAGTTTTAAAAATTCCCATAACTTCTTACGAATTTCCAATGCCTCCACATGGCTCGCACAAGAGGACTTACCAACGAAAGATACCGACGCAGAAAAACGAATCATCGCTCAGAGATACACAACGTACAAAGGGCTGGATTGATGCGTTCTGGCCTTCATCTACACAAAACCAACTGAAAAACTAAAAAAAAATCTCTTGATTTAGGGGGGAAAATAAATAAAATAAGCAGGCAAATGAGGATAAAGAAACCTTACAGAGCAAACACAGCGGGGATCTACCCTAATGGTTGAACTAATAAATCTCCCCCAGGCGTTGAAAAAGGAAATTTTCGTTACACGTTTCAAAGTGGGCGTATAGCCTAACTACTAGCTTCTAGCTTCCCTTCCACAAATCCACATATACATAAACAAATTCAATGAACCTCTGAAATTAATATACACTTTACCAAGCCTGGATTCTCGTCACAAGAAATACATTGACATATCTGATTTGAAATTACAAAACAAAAAACGGTCGGCAATACGAGGATTTCCCAAACTACAGGATATATACTAAACCTCGTCTTCCTCAGGCTCGTCAGCTACCCCGACTTCCTCGGCCGTGGAGAGAAAAACAAACTAAAATCCTGCACACTTATGCCTCAATCCGCGACGACAAAAAATATGACACTATCTGAATAAAGCGCTAAGGCGAAGCAAGACTTAATCCTAGAACTATACTGTAGATGAGCTAGAAAAGGTCTGAGGTCTAGACGCTATGTGACCCTACCTCATTACCTTGTTTTTTTCCCTTAGGCTGTAAATGAGCTAATATATTTGGTCAACACGTCAACACACATCAGTTCAAGTCGAACGAATTTTTCGACTACAATTCTTAATTTATCGCTGCAGAATTCTTATTCTCGCCCAGTTTCTCACTCTCTTTGATGGTCTCTCTTGGTTTTCGGCCAATCGATCGGGCCGGGAAAACTAAATTCATATCGATCGTTCGGCATCGTTAATATTCACGATTGTTTCGTTGGAAATTTGATTTTTTTTTTGCGTCTTTCTTATATTATTTCTTACGATTGGGCACTGGGTATTTAGTTTGTAAAAAATTTGTGCCACGTTCTTTTATCAAATCACGATGGTTAAGTAAGTTTACGAATGTGCTGTACCCGAAACTAATTCCCCCCCCCCCCTAAATTCTGAAAAGCAGCGGTGCCAATCTAACTTCTTTGTTTAAACTTTAAAACCTTTGACAGACTAGCAGCCAAATAATAGTTGAGTTAATACGTTTTGTAAAATGTACTCTGTTATTCCTCCATGCGGTCTATGCATGCCTATTTCGTGCGGTTTCAAAATTTTCATAGCAGCGCCGCTATAGCAAGTTTTCACTGTGCGCCATTCGCGCAACGTTTTCGTGTTGTATGCGGAATGGTGTTACGTGACTGAGTCCGCTGGTTACATGTAGCCTTATGGGGACTCATTGTTTTTTGACTTTTTGAACCTTAAAATTTAAATTTTTTCGTGAAATTTTTTTAGTGCTCATCTGTGACAATGAGCCAGATATTTTAAAATCATAAAATTAGAAAACACATTTTTTCTTATTTATTAATATTTTAAAAAATATCGAAATGGAGCCCTAAAAACTAGAAAAAAAATCACGAAAAAATTATAATTTTAAGGTGTATAATTTTGTGTTTATAATTATTATAATTATAATGTTGTGTGTATAATTTTGTGCTCAATAGATGGCTAAAGTTATGTTTCAGGTAACTAGGTGTCTCACCTGTTCACCTGTTGTGATGTGAATAAGCTACGGCTGCTTTTCGGCCAAGGGGTACGAGTTGGTTCGAGAAAATTAGATGTAATCCATACTATTAAAATCAATAAAACGCACATTGATTTGCGTTTAATGAACATGGAAGCGCTTTTAATTCTTCCTGTATACGTTCATACATGTTGGAAATAGTGACACGAATAAGGGATTAGCCTTCCTAAGGGCAAACTTATTCTTTGTATATTTGTATTTACCTTCTCTTGATAAGCGTAGATATAGAGGGATTACAGAGTGCCGTCTCGTCACAGCGAGGGCCAGGTGGTGTTCAATATAGCCCACCTAAGAGATCTTGATTACAGATTATAGATCATCAGTATCTTGTACATAGATAGGGACATGATTTAAGATGTAAGGAAAAAGATTTAGACTTACTGTCGGATACCAGTGTCCGAGTTGTAACACACACACGGAGGAGAAAAAGTTTCTTGAATACGATAGTACGACGGTCTTCAACGCACAAACATTTCTAGATAGATAGAAAACGGGGATGACGCGCACACAACGTGAGAGCAACGAACGTCGGAGAGCGACGACTGTTTGACAATAAAAGTCCTGAGAACAAAAGGCGGGCGACGTGCGACAGCGTGTTTGGTTTGCAACCTAACAATACATGAAGTAAGAAAGAAGGAGGACGATCGCCATGTTAAAACTTTGATACAGGGCTGAAAATGCCGACGGGCATTTTCAGTAGTTCCAGGTTCGTTCCTAGATGGCGGTGGGTGGCATAGATGAGTTACTCAGAGGGAAACAAGGCAACAATAAATCCATTAAAATAAATTAATTAATGATATACCTTCTAGAAGTTTGTAAATTTG
The DNA here is from genome assembly GCA_022539655.2 of Ceriodaphnia dubia. Lineage (NCBI taxonomy): Eukaryota > Metazoa > Arthropoda > Branchiopoda > Diplostraca > Daphniidae > Ceriodaphnia > Ceriodaphnia dubia. Next base: position 4,018,159 of record JAKUCG020000139.1, on the reverse strand, counting down.
AGAAAATCCTTACTCATTACCACTTTAGTAATAAAAAATGAAAAAAACTTAACTCATCTGTGCCCCCAAACGCCATCTTACCATTTTCATGTTCATATTTCCATTTTCATTTTAAAAAGCTTAAAAAATGCCCATTGGCGATCCCATTGGCGATTCCAGCCCATTGGCGATTTCAGCCCTGCATCAAACGCTTACATAGGCACCATTCCCCGTACGTCCTCCTTCATTCATTCTTCATGGTTCATAGTACGCCGGAACTTGATTTCACATTACAAAGTTATTTTGTTTTTAATTGAAATCTAACACAACCATGGTTCTTTGTAAGGACTGATGTCCCTGACTGAGGACTCAGTGTTTAAATAAAAACACTCTGTCGATTCAAAAGGTGAGTTTATTTCTTGGTCGAAACGAAAGCTTCATCGCAACGTCTGCTTCCTTCGAATCCTCCGAAAACTCTGCCTTCCTCTTGCTCCAAGATTTCGCAAGAAGGCGACGGCAGGCCGTTTCCCACGGTCAAATTGGTCACACGGGTGTCGACATATCAATACAGAAAAAGGGAAAACGAGCTAAATGGGCATTGGGGAAAGAGCTAGACGACAGCTTTATGACCCAGGCAGCACAGGTACATCCCTTGGATATTCCTGGAATATTCCGAAATTAGAAGAAGATTTCCAATTTTTCACCCATAGGATATCTCTGGGATACGCATATGTCCGTACCAGAGTTATCCTATGGATATCCAGCCCTACCAGCAATTTATTGAAGGGTAAAAGTGTAATCTGTCCCTGGGATCGAACCCGAGACTCTGAAGTTCTTGAAGTTTGCAGTCAGACGTGCTACTCACATGGCATTTGTTACTTGTAAATTTTAACTATTTGAATGTAAAGCCAGTAAACTTACGAATAACGTTGAAGTTGGCGGAATACGAAAATAATAGTCGACTTCCATAACTATAATTTTTTTTAAATTAAAAACCAAATTTTAAATAATCATTCTTCTTTGACCAAGTACTCATTTCAAACAATAGTACTTTACAAAAGATGGTATTCAGAGCACGTGGTGTGATTTTGAGAAGAATAGAGCGGCGTTTCTACACACCAGAGAGAAGCCAGCAGATGCCATTTCTTTGGGCTTGACAACGGGGGACTCTTTATTCTGATACTTGGTTAGCAAAACAATAAAAGAGGACACTCATTTGTCCAACGAAGAAGAAGATGAACAGAGAATACTTTGTTCAAGCCCAATGAAAATGGCTGTTGGCACCAATCTGGTAGCGCCAAAATAATATTTTTCTTTGCCGTGAAGCATTACCACTACATTTAGAACGCTACACTGAAGTGGAAACGATCACTGGCCTATTATTTCGCTTACATACGCTACCAAAAACTCATGACAACATATTAGAAGCACACGAGTTAACAATGTCCTTGTTGGTATACGTCAGGGATATTCCAGGAATATCCTAATATGTATATCCTTTCGAAGTTATGATAAGGATATACTTTGGATATACTGGGTATATCGCGCAGGATACGGATAGTCAAAGGATAAGTGGATATCCATGGGATATCCCATGGATATACAGTGCCGCCTGGGTGAGAGGGAAAGAAACAAAACAACAATCTAGAAATCTGAGTGAAGACAGCTGCATTTAGGCCAATGGGGGCGAGTTATAGTGTGAAAAACGGGGCGACTGAAACAGGACTGGGGTGATGAATAAGGGAAGAAAGAAGAAAACACATAAAAAACGAAATCTGAATTGGGATGATTGAGAGGCGGACAATATAACACAAAAATAGTAATATACCGATGCTCAATCGGTTACAACTGATCTGCTTAAATTCTTGACCGATTCATGTAAGATTTGTGATACAAATCTGTCTTTCCCTTCTCGGATTGTTAGGTGAAGTATGAATTCATTTAATATGGACCTCTAGAAGGGCCACAATGAGAACTGAGTTAAAATAACTCATCGAAGAAATACGAAGTGAAAAATAGGGTGGTAATAAATGATCGTGTTAGCAATCGATTCATAGAGTCCCCGAATATTTATCTCCGAGTTTTTAATTCAGTTCCTGTTATCTTAAGTTTCATATTTAAAACGACGACTTTCATATTTAAAACCTACGGAGGGATTTTAAATGCTTCGACAAAAATCGACGGTCATTTTAGAAAGAGAGCTTCTCTCTCTTCACTGCGCCCGTTTCGTTTTGTTCGCTTTCTAGTTCAAAGCTATAAACCCGAAGGTATTACCGAAGGAATCTTGTTTTCATCATGTATAGGAGAACCGTGCAATCACGCTGATGTCACTTCCGTCTTGGCATGACGGCGGGTAGCGGCTGTGCGAATTTCCGAACGACATTGTAATATGGCGCTACACAGAATATTCAAATTAAGGGGCTGCCAGATCTTTTCGAAGGATTCTCCCAAAGTGTTGGTTCTGTTTTGATGCGTCATTCCTGAGTCGCGCTATCAATTTTCAGGCCTTCCAGGTTCTCTCCACAAAATTTTCAAATGAATTTCCGAAAAACCTCCAAATTTTCATAGTAGCTTTGTCCGAGCTACTCTCTGAGCCTGAGGACTCTGCTTATTCGTTTTATCCCGATTATTCGATATAATTTCAATTGTTCATTCTACACATTTTCCCGTTCGATAGAAAGTCTTTGGTATTTGTTGCGAAAAAAAAGATTAGAAGACTTTCAAATGTTGAAAAAAATCCCGATTTAAGCCAATGCATTTCGTTCCCTTGATTCCCGAATTTCGAAAATCTGTACCGATGAATCCCCTTCGGTCATCCAGATTTTTATTGAAACGGTTTGTTTTTCGATTGAACGCGAAACGGGAAAACGCCAGCATAAAAACGCGGTAGCAGCCTACCTCTGTCTACGGAGAATTTTTCTCAGTTTTCTGGCGCATCGCATCCACGCAGTCACTGTGGCTTTTATTAGGTAAATTTCGCCAAAGACTTTTTTTAGTAATTAAAATTGCTTCAGATTAAGAAACAAAAAAAAACTCGAAACAATTCACGGAGTTATTTAACATGCTACAGTATTATTATATAATTCTTACGCCAAGCCGGTTTTATCTGTTGCTGTTAGAGCCCAAGTCAATTTAATGGAAAATATGCCTAATCAATCGAAAAATAAATACTGGGGCCAATGTTATTAGTGATGGGGGCTGGTGTTACAAGAGATGGGGACTGCTGTGTTGGGGCTACTGTGTTGGGGGCTGCTGTCGGACAGCCTGGGGGCTACAGTCGTTGGGGGCTGCTGTCGCTCTGCCGTGGAGAAATCTAGTTGCTCTAAAGTTCACTAAAAATAAAAAAAAATAGCTAAATCAGTTGTCGATTAAATAAATTTCAAAAAAAATTTTCCCCGTAAGGCAACATGGCTACCCGGAGAATTTCTAATAAAGCTGTGCCTACTGTACTTCGTTTCATTTTGAAGCTTTTGATCCACTCTACGTACTCCATAAATATTGTTTTGCGGATTTGCCTCTACAAAACGTTGGGAAGGTCCAATCAAAAATTTCACGAACTTATTCAACTATCAAATGAGCTAGATCCAGAATGATCCCCTTGCGCCTGTCTTTGGTTTTCTTAGGGTTCAGTTCAATAAACCACTCGAAAACCCTAGCTTTGGAGTTCTTTTTGAGTTTATTGTCCCTTAACTGAAATTTTTTGGCACAACTATTTTGATTCAAAATGTACATGGTTAAATCTAAGGAATAAAATAGTTTTTTGAACCGTGTAACAGAAAACTCATTCGCTCAGTTTAAAAAAACATTGAAAAACCTCACTTTTTCTGTCATTCATTTGCTCCATCAGACGCTCGAAAAAGGCCGCTTAAAAGCAGCTAATAGTTCAAGCGTAGTTTACACAACGCAAATCCTTCAAGTGCATGACATTTTCCAGTCTCATAATCTCATTGCCCGCGATGTTTAGCATTGAGATTGGATGACTATGCTACTCTACTCATTAACGGGTCACTTCGATTTATGGCTGAAGCGAATACTTCCCAATTTTCGTAATCTTTTTCATATTAATGATTCAATATGAATTATGAAAACAAACTTCTGATAAAGATAAAAAATTAAAATATGCATAATTAACATACGATAGTCTTATAAAAGTCATGTTTAGTTTATTAGCTATAGAAAACTATTTAGGTTTATATTCAAGTATGATTATACATCCTGGTTTATTTAGGGTTTTTTTTCACGGTGTTCAGTACCCCATTCCATCAAGTAAAAACAAGCGCGTGCCAAATATTGTCATTTCATCTCGGAAGATTTTTTCCAGTTAAAGGGTTTTTTCTGATATAAAAGATCGCAGAAATGGGGGTTTTTGAACCAGATATTGAACCAGTTTTTAACGTTGAACCCGTTCAATAAGCCCTTAAAAAAACGGTATTTGAACTGAAGACATTCGCTAGGAGAGATATTACAAATGGTCGTACTTTTTCCCAATTTGAAGCTTGAGATCTCCTCTACGAGCTCCATAAATTTTGTAATGATGTTTCGCCTATGAAAGAGGCTGGAACGAATTAAATATGCAGTAGGTTGCCTAAAAAATAATTTATCTATCAACTAGCAAATTAGTTTTATCCCAAAACACAAAATTATAAATACTCGTAAATGGTCTCGATTTGAAGTTTTTGGTCTACTCTACGTGTTCCATAAATATGGTTGGCCACCACTGTAAGTTGCACTTTGTCATAAATACAAACATTTTAAAACATTACAACTGTCTTAGTTAATTTCTACGCAACGGCGACTCTTACATAAGGGTTAATGAAGGTTAACTTTGTCTTTGGATAAGTTGCTGATATAAGAATGGAAGAGAAAGAGAAGTCACTAAAAATGAACTTTGAAATTAACACCAGGTGCCTCTTATAGCGAAGAACATAAATACATTTTTTGGTTGAAACTGACTGAAAGGAAGATATTATCATACCAAATTTAGGAAATATTGGGTAAATTGATAGATGAGTTATAAATTAAACATTCGAAAATGTGACTTTGCGATCACGGGACCTCGTGTTTCGTTTGGTGGGGGGCTCCGCCTGCGCATCCCATGGGCGCCTGCCCGCCCATCAGGTTGAAACCGTATCGGGTTGAGATTAGAACACAAGTAAAAATATGAAATCGCGCTTGCGCGCAAGCCCTTCGTATAATTTGGAACACTAGTTATATGTATTTTGAGTTTAATGGTTATGGCTTACAGTCATTGTACAATGCGTATGAATTTTACATTTTTTTCAGCCAAAACAAAACTTTCCCGTAAATTTATTTACTAAAATCTCACTTTTCTTCTCAATATATTTAACAGGTTCTTTTCAATTTGCCTTTCTTAGGCCTTTTCGTAAAAGGGTACGTCACCATTGCTTGGTATTGTTTTGATTTTCAGTGACCTCTAGCGGCAGTTCCATTTAAGTTTTTGTATTCATGTAAATGTATTGAGTATTTATAATTATTATATGGCCATAGACAATTGCCCATATTTTCTTTGTATAATGTTTGTTTTGTTAATTAGCTTCTTAAATTCCCCATTTTCTACCGCCCAATCAAATTTTGCCATATGGCCATCTGTTGGAGGTAAAATGAACTAAAAATTAAATGTTTTGAAGTCGTACTCGGGGGAAAGTAACTTCCTTCTTGTCGGTCCGATAAATCGGTAGAAGCCCTCGGTTCCCACCAAAAGGTGGGAGACACTCGGAGAAATTTCAATTCATACAGCTACGTATAATATCAGAGTTCCATAAAATTGATTTATTCGAAGTAAGCTGCAAACAAATGGGGTAGAAATGAAATTTTCTGAGATATAACTTTTTTAGATCTTGCTGAGCTGATCAGTTTGTTCTAAAGGACCCTATGCCGGAAACGCAAATTAGACTATATGTTTTAAGGGTTGAAAGACTGATCTTTTGTAGTTGGTCGCACACGTCACGTGGCCACAACCGCTCTGGCGCCAGTAGGTGGCGCCACTCCCCATGTTATAATGATGTGGCTTTCTAGCCGAATCGATTTTACGTTTTACGTTTTAGACAGTCCTAAACTCAACTGGTCACTTCATACTCAACCCAACGCAATCCCTACAATGGTTACCCTTGAGGGTCCGTGACATTCATCCCGTTTCACCTTTTTCCCGTGGGCATCGAGCCTCAAGGAACCAGTGACGCAGCCATATTTGACCTCGTCGTCACACATAGTATAAGTAAAAATGAAAAAAACAGAGCTAAAGTTACCAATAAATTGTGACAAATTGTTGACCAGGACAAAGATTTCCGTGCTGATATAAACTGAAGTGTATGGGCCTGAATACCCTCGTACCTTTTTCCCCAAAACAGCATCCTTAACCTCAATTAAAAATTTGGTAGCGATGTCAGCAGCGCATGCCATTACCACTGGGTAGATTCTCTCCCATAAAGGCGAAAAAACTGTTAAATTTCTAGACTGTTTCATAGAATCAAAAATGTAAACTAAGAATTCCATCTTAATTATGAATACCTTCCACGCTTAGGAACGTGTTGTGGGGTGTTGTAGTGTAACATTATTTCTGAAAATTTTCTTCTTATTCTCCTCCTAGGGCAAACTCGCTTGCTCTTAAAATATCTAAAATGGCTGTTAGACACTCATCGATATTGGAACCTCATGGTGAAATGCAGGAGCTGCACTTTGCTGAGCTACCTTCTAACAAAATTAAGAACCAAAAGATGAGACAAAGATATTAAGTTTTTTTAAGTGGGGCGTCATATACAGTCAAACGTTTGCAGAAAGTCATATTTTAGTCAGTTTTAAAATTCAGCTAGTCACATCACAATAGTGTCATACTCCAAATGACCAAAGTAACTTAATAAAACAGAGCTAAAATTACCAACGAAATATTGTTGCATGCATCAGGCCGAAGTGTTCCGGATCAATATCACAATGGCTAGGGACTGTTTGTGGCTTTCCAATTCCACAACTATTAATGACGTCGATGATAATTAAGGGTACTTCTTGGGGTGTAGGTGTCTCCGGGTGCGTTATGCTGTTTCAAAGATAATAATTGCACAACCCGTTGGTTGCCACACACCGGAATGGCGACGCATTGGTGTACACCAAGAATTGACTCTGCCGAGTCCCGCATGGTGAGCTGAAACCTTTTACGAAACAAACTGTCTTTTCACATGGCAAATTAGGGATTTCCTACTTAATTAAGTAAAACCATGTGAATTAAATAATTTTTAAAATCTTAACATGTTATTCAATGGAAAATTTAAATTCAATATATAACTTGTATGTTTTTAATTGGAAATATGTGAGATTTTGAAACATTGAAAGTTCAACACTTGTACTTACTTTATTATGGTGTAGGTGATAGTGTGGATGAGATTGTCTAGTAAGAGAGGGTTGACTCGCAATTCGTGTAGAGATTAGTTAGACCACTACGGTTTTCTTCTTCGTCCTCCACTTTCCCCTCCATATTCTCCTTAAATTCCTCCAACATATTCTTCTCCACTTCCTCTAACTCCTCCACCATCTCCTCCATGACGACGTTCATTGGAGTGCTGTGATGAATTGGGTAACAAAGCTGTAATGGCATTGGGTACGGTAATGGGGGAGTATTCATGGGCACGGTAATGGGGGAGTATTCATGGGTACAGCTGATTGGTATGGTAATGTCATTTATGATCACATTAATGCCATCATCAGATGACAGCGATGAGTGGTTCCTTTAACTATTACATAAATAAGCAGATACAATCTATAACTTAACAATAGATAAAACCCAGGATGTACTTACATAAATGATACCATGTTGTGATGGAGCTGAAGTTAAATTCTGAGTGAAGGCGTTTATACGGAGCCCGTGAGGGATTTTGAATTAAAAACACCACTATTTGATTTTTTCATTGAACATGTTTAAATTCAAAAAGGTAATTTATCTCACATGATGAGTGTGATTTGCCACATACCTGCTAGGGCCTGGTTATGGTTTCTCAGTTCCACAACAATTAATGACGACAATGACAATTTGGGTGCCTATGCGGGTGTAGGTGTCTCCGAGTGTGTTGTGTTTTTCAAATAGATAACCCAGGCTGCACAGGAATATTTCCTGGATAGCCAGGTAATATTCCAAAGAATATCCCACTGGATATCCCCAGTAATATCCAGATGTCGCTGCCGTAAATGTCTTTTTGGAATATTACCCGAATCTCCCACAAACATATCCATTGGATATCCATTGGACATCCGAAAAGAGTAAGCGGGTCTCAATATGAAAAATCTCCTCTGTCTTACATAGGGGCACACTACTATATTTTTCCGATATTTTAATTTTTTTGTCGTCGGCGTGATTTGAACCAAGGACCTTTCGTACCGCTCGCTGAAACCTTAACCACTAGACCATGTTGAAATAAATCGTTATAGCACATAGTAGTATTTATAGCTCAATACATGACTTCAATTTTGCAGAAAACGTTAGAACAAAATCTAATTGCATACCTTGTATTTTTTTCTGTATCTTCTACTACATTATATCTTTTAATGAAATTTATTCCACCATATTATTTTCAAATTAGGACCCTAAACAACATGAATGAAAATCTAGATTTTGGCAGCAAAATCTTATTTAGCATTAAAATGATGGAATTCAAAAAATTTGAATTAGTCTTGAAGTAACATTTTTTCCCGAGAAAGATTCTGATTGATGAAAGATTTTGTTAAAAATTTGCAAGTTATTGTAATTAAACCCATCACCATTAATAAAAGTAAAGATAAAATGTGAACTGTGCAACGATTATGTTAGCTTTAATGAATAGTTCATTTAACATGTAGCTATTAATTTTTACGGGATATAACAGACATTTCTTAAACAGCTGAAAGACACAAGCTAAGTACTAGAAACTAGAAACAAACCAAGTATTATATATTTTTAATGTTGACAGTTTCTGGAAGTTAGCCTGTCAAAATTCTTGAATCGTTCCTCCAATTTGTTTAGGACTCTAGAGAGACATTTTGCACTGATTGGTATCTACCAAAATACTTATCACCTCGCACTGCTTTTTTACCCATGTAGCAAATGAAGTCTGCCAACATCTGGTTAGTGTCTGGTTAGTGTCAACAGACATCAAATGGTGCAAAATGACATCAATTTGAGGTCATTTTGCACCATTTGATGTCTTTTGACACTAATCAGATGTGGGGAGACTTCATTTGCTACATGGGCAACGGCTAAACAAAACGTGCTAGATTCGTCTGTTAAATTTTCCATAATAGAAATTATTAGACTTTAAACTCTGATTTGTTTCAATCCTTCAACCTCACGGTTAAAAACTGTAAACAACCTAGCATCAGTATGTTCCAATTAGTCACTATCAGCCTTTTTAGCCAAAAGATTTTTTTAGGTATGACCCGTTAGTAAAAAAGATACGATGTTAAAAAAAAGTGTCATTCATAATAAATGTCTTTTAAATGCAAGAAATTTAAACTGATTTGGTACTAGTTTGTAAAATGGATATCCAAAATGCATTAATAGAATTTTCTATTGTAATTTTCAATTGACAACAATTTTTGTATATTCCCTGGATATCCCAAAAGGTCGTCGTCTGGATTAGGATAGCCAAGGGATAAGTGGCATATCCACGGGATATCCCATGAATATCCTGTGCTGCCTGGGAAATAATATGTACGATATAAATTGGCAGATGTATTTACATCCATACGATTTAATGGAAATTAAGATGTATCTATTGATCAACTACTTGACTTGAAATAGTTGTCTCCGACGATGGAGGTATGTTTGTTGATGGTTCTAGCATCCTTGCATTTCATAACAAATTCTGACAACACTCAACAGAGCGAGTCGAGAGCCTCCCACCCGTATATCACAATTGCGGCTACAATTGCGGCTTTTAATAATATAGCTATTGTTATCTAAGGGTAGAATGGGACTGCAAAAGCATAGATGCGTCAATCCCCGTCTACTTTTTGCGCCCTTTATCGGCAAAACGTCTGATTTTCCAATCTTTGATGTACCAGTGACGAATGTCTTTGAAAAATAAATTTTTGTTAAATTCTTGTTTCCTGTCCCATTCAACGTAGCAGTGCCAACCGCTGTTTGGTTGGCACTTGACGATCGGGGTGGGGGGGGGGGGTTGAATGGGACACCATCTCATTCAACCCCCCACCCCAATCTGTCCCATTTTCCCCACGCTGTTTGCTCCGCCCCAAATTTTAAAAAATCGTAGTAATCCCATTTTAAGAGCAAAATATTTGCAAACAATTATGGAAAGGGCAATACCAAGAAAAATGCAATTCCAAAATACTTTGTGATTTTGGAAATATCTAAGTTATGAGGGAAAAACAAAAACTGTTAAGGTTCTTTTTGCAATCCCATAAAAAAAAGTTTGAGTAAGTTTGTGGTTTTTCTGCTACTGGGATCAGAAATTCAACTCCAACTCACGTTAGTTAGGTAACTATTTAATTCAAAACTGAATGGAACATATTGCAATCCTTGCAGGGTGTCCCACGGTTTTACATCGACATTATATTTTCAGACTTTATAGAGGAATCCAAGAGCTTCAAATTGAGGCCAAGTACGTCCTTTTGTCATCTCGTGTTCTCTCGAAAAAACCAGAACGAAGAACGGTGTCGATGCAAAATCGAAAATATTGCAATCCTTAAAGCTTGTCACACGGTCTTTACATCACCATGAAATTTTAGGGGAACATAGAGGAGACCAAAAGATTCAAATTGAGATCAAGTAGTCCTTTTGTCATCTCGCGTTCTTTCGAAAACGTCGTCGGAAGTTGATCGGTGTCGGAAAAAATTGAACATATTGTCGTTAGCTCAATAATTCATTCAAAAGTGAATGGAATAGGCTACGTATTGCAATCCATGCTGCGCGTCCCACGGGCATCACCATGATTTTTGAGACCAAGAGCTTCAAATTTAGACCAAGTACGTCCTCTTGTAGGGGAGACCGGACCCATATTGGACACTTCCGGTTTTTCTCCATTTTTTCTCGTACCTCTCACGCAAAAGAATTTTTTTCTTCTGCAAATTATTTGCTATTTTCCCCCCTACCTCTTGTAATTTTTGCAATTGTATAACAAAATAACTGAAAAAGTTATAGGGCTTTTAGTTTTTTGGGTTTTTCTGCTCGGCCTGGGGTCAAACTGGACAGACGCCTGTACCAAGTTAGACAGGGTCAATAAAGGAGGATAGAATAATGCCAAATTTTTGAAAATATTTCAGAACGTTGCTTATCACGTACTTATATAACAATCCCAATTTGGTAATCGTAACTCAAAAAACGAGTAAATTTTCTTATAAGGGCAAAAACTACAATTTAAGATAAGAACACCGCGTCTGAAGGGGGCGGAGCTTAATTTCCCTATGCTTTCTGCAGTCTAACTTAACCCCGCGGTTAAGTCCAAAGTCCCCCCAAACACCCATCCTCCACTTAAACTTGAATTACAGCCAATCTATGTTTCATAAAATTCAGATTTTTACGAAGAATGATAGAGAATTGATTTCTCTACAAAATGGGGTGTCTACAAATTATTTACTTTAGATATATTGGGCAAAACTGGTCAATTAGCGGTAAAAAATTTTGCGATATTTTTCCGCGTTTTTTTATTTCCTCCATATCTCTCTCATTAGAAGTCAGAAACTAATGAAATTTCACACAATGTAGCATCGTACTACTAAGAATAACATATTATACAACTAGATTTTTAAATGCATATTTACTATTTTAAATTGCACTGTCCAACATGGAACGGTGTCCAATATGGGTCCGGTCTCCCCTACTCTCGCGCTCTTAAATTAGAGACTTTTTCATTGATACCGTGTCTAGTCTACCAACTATCAATCGTTAACTTGCATTATAAAGAGGGTATAAGTCTCTGTGAATCTTTGTGATTCAAATCAGTTAATACAAATAAATCAGTAATACATCTACAATTTCATTTGTCGGGAAAAAAGTATGATAAAATATGCTGACTAGCAGACGACTTTGGCACTCAATTGTTTATGCAAATTCGTACATTATCGCATTTTCATGATACTTTTTCGTTAAGAAAAAACTCTCTTTATCGTAAATTTCAGCATATATAAAAGCTAGCATGAATTCAGTTATGAATAAGAAATCACATTTAGCAATTAACTGTAGCTTTGTTTTCGCAAACTCGTGTACCTAAAAAAGGGCATTGCAGAATTTCTATTGGTCCATTTGAGGGCGGGATTTATGAACGTAATAATAATCGCCCCAAAATTTTGTAAAACCCTTCGGGTAACATGTTGGGTCCAAAAATAATGAAGTTACGAAGCAATGACATCTAGCGTTAAACTTTAAGTTCTTTGGACTATGCGCCTTTCTTTGTCGTCTGCTTGGTGGATTTGTAATTCTTTCACTTCTACGATCAACGTGTCAAACCCGGGTTGATCTGCTCCGTTATGTTTACATATTTGCCCATGTTTGATCGAACGTGCCAGGGTGTATCTTACATCCCTTCAATCTGCTTCAAAATCTTACCCAATCGCCATTTGTGTATATTTCCCCCTCAAGATTGATTAATAGAGAAACTAAAAAAAAAAGACTCACGAGGTCTCACATAATAGAAAATAGACTCTTTCTAATCTCTTTATCATTTTGTTGGATACAGAGCCCATTGTCTTTAGGATACATTGGATTTAAAAACGAATAACGTTTTAAGTTGTATTACCCTTCTCCATCTTTCCCAATCTTATGATGTGGTCCACCACTTCCTCCGCCGTCGTTCATCAGTTACAGAATTTACATTATACACAGTAATTAAGGGGGTCATTTCTATATCGAAAAAAAAACGATTTTTGAAGTGGGCAGTTGATTGCCTCTCAAAGTTCACGGAACTATGGGCTCGTTAGCTGGACGCCCAACTTCTCGCTGAGCGGATTTTATTCTCCTTGTCACTGAATGTAGTTGAGCAGCAACATTGTCCTGAAAAATAAAATTAGTGACCGGAATTTTGAACTTAAGAAATTTTCAGTTACCGTTGTTAGTTCGTCTCCTACTAAAAGGGGATACATTTTTTTAAATTCAACGCCATAATTTTTGTATGTGTTTTTAGCATACCACCCATCTTATTTAGTTGCGCAATGATCTTGCGTAAAAATCGGCAGCTGCAATCCTGCCTAATTGTATTTCTGGCTGTAGCAGTGGCAGTGCCAATTCTTGTGACCCATACTATAAATAATAATTTATATTTTGCAAATATCTATATATACATTTATTGTAATAGAAAAAATTAAAATTTAACCGACGCTGCAGGTGAAGACGATGTCCGAGGTGAAGACGAAGGAGATGACAAGAGACGTTTGATAATTTAAGAGACGAAATAGTTTATCAAAAAGTTAAAGAAGGTTATCAGAAATTACACGAAGTAGAGCGCGCCAGAGCCCCAACATGCTGCTGTGGTATTTCTGGTCAAAATAGCCAGCATATGTGAGGCGGGCAACAATATGAAAACTCGATGGAGCGGGCTAAGTCGGCTCCCACTCTCAGCCGGCCCTCCAGCTTGTTGAGGTAAGCCCGAGTTCCGATTGAAATGCCAGTGCGCCAGTCACCGCTTCAGCAGCAGTTAAGCCATTCAAAAAGGCCATCCAGTTGGCTATTGCTTCCTGAACTCTCGCCTTAAATTTGCTGGGTGCTTTTTCTTCACTAATTTTCAAAAACACAATTATTTTAAATTTTTTTCTTATTCTAAATTTTTTTAAGGCTTACGGGCGTGTAGGAAGGCAGAAGACAACAATGTTTCTCCAACAATGGAAGACACACCTCGATAGAGGCCGCCAACCTCTCCTCCACCGCCAAAGACTTTGAATTCTTGATTGAGCGGGCTAGGTCGGTTCCCCTTCTCAGCCGGACCTCTTGTTCCCCTAGCTATTTCTCTTCTTCCAGAGTCCGCTGGAGTTCTGCAAATACCACCCACCGCTTTACCTGCCGATTGAGCCAGATAACAAGAGGTTTCCAGTTGCTTTTGCGACGTCAGCCGGCGAGAGGCCTCTCAGCGTCAAAGCAAGTTGCATCAAATTACAGCAAACGGGCCTGTGGTTTATGTCTGGTAGCACAGTTGGTAGTCTTCAAGTATGTTCCGGGAGAGAAGTGAAGACTAGCGGTGACATTTCTTGAGCCTGTCCCTTGCAACTGCCACGTTTACTGCAACGCAACACTTTAGTATCACGATCGCGATCAGAGTTCGCTTTTGGAAGCCGATGGGAAAATTCTCCATTGGGGTTTTTAAGCTGGTCCCCCAGGCGGCGGCAGTAAAAGTGTGTTTTCATTAAGGGGAGGTCGGAAATGTAGGAGGTCGGAGTCTTTCTTCGTTGGGTGGGTCAAGCGGGGTGTTTAAATCAGTGCCTAGTCAAGAGTTATGAGAGTGTGTAGCTTCTATTGGGCTGGTGTGAACTGCTTCGGCCTGCGATGCAAAAATAGCAGCTATATCTGAGATTGAACCAGCCTCTGCTGGAGAAACCACGACGGAAACCGTAACTGCAGACTGAAAGGCATTAACTGCGGTACCTCCACTGTCACCAACTGCACCTTCAGTTGGTGTTTTTTTGTTAGAGGAGTTCTCGCTACAGAGAAATTGAAATCAATTATAACCAAAAAGATAGAATTTAGATAAGTTTATTCAAGGTAAGGCCCAAAATGAAGGAAAAATTAATTAAACCAAAAATAATGAAAAGGGGGAAACGGGGAAAATGAAACAAAGGTGAAAAGGGACGAATAAGGTAACCGATCAATTTACAAGTCACGAGACCAAATTGGTGTAAGAATTCAGATCTCAAGCGATCTAGACTAAGGAACGAATAGCTAGGGCAAACTTTCTATGAGAATTGGTGATACGATACAAAGGGTCGATAACACATTTAAAAAATTTCAAAATCATAGCTATTTATGATGACACGACCAACATGCAAGACGGCGGGGGAAAATGATAAAGAGGAAAATAATTTAAATGCATAGACGGCAGCAATCAAATTCTTGCACACGGGGCACTCTCTCTTCACTTGGAATGCCATTTTCAAACACGGATCGTAAAACCCGTGCCCACACACGGTGCCATACGTTGCAATGTTACGGAAAAGCAAATTGTAGCAAATGGGGCACTTTGGATGCCTAACCTTCAACAACAAAAAGGAAAAAAGATACATTAAAATTAACAAATGGATGTAGCCTATGCATATTACAGTTTTCCCATCACACTAAAAAAATTACTATTGAACGTCA
The DNA here is from genome assembly GCA_022539655.2 of Ceriodaphnia dubia. Classification (NCBI taxonomy): domain Eukaryota; kingdom Metazoa; phylum Arthropoda; class Branchiopoda; order Diplostraca; family Daphniidae; genus Ceriodaphnia; species Ceriodaphnia dubia. The sequence continues at coordinate 4,002,900 of JAKUCG020000139.1, read as the reverse complement.
ACAACCACACAGAAAAAAGAAAGGTGCTAACAAAACAAAGCAAAGGAAAACCAGTCCATTATACTTACTAATGTACCATCAATTCTTCCAGCAAAAACAGATTCGTCGTCTTCACTATTAACGAAGTCGATCAGTGGAATCTCTTTCGATGTCGAAGGGCGATTTATTTCTTGATTGTCAATCGTATCCTGCAAGAGAAAATTAAAATAAACTTTAAGTACAAAACTGTATTACGAGCATAGATGGGAGAAAAGATGTTATATGCAACAAAAAATTGATGACTAGAAAATTAACATAGAACAGTAATGGACTTTATTTGGAAACGATAAAAAAACAAGAAAAAAAACCTTACCTGATGATCGTTATTTTGAACAGAAACGGATTCGTCGTCTTCACTATCAATCAAGTCGAACAGTAGAATCTCTTTGGAGGTCGAAGGGCGATTCATTATTTGAACGACAACCGTATCTTTGCTAGAGAAAATTAAGAGTGAAAAGGTTTTGTGGGAAAATGTTCACTTGTTCAGAGGAATGTTTCTGGTATGCCTCGATCATCAAGGCCTATACACTCTCATTCCTTTTGGGTCTTCGAAGCCCCCTCAAACTCGTAGCGAAATGAAGAGTGCCACTAACTCGTAGGGTTAATGCTTCTAAGCTGGAAGATGTCTGTTCGGATACCCCATTACTATCGTTCGTAACTCTCATTCGAGTACCTATTCAGTGCCCTTTCGTAGATGGGACTACGTAATCAACTTTCCCCGCCCAACCACAGCTGGAATTATAGTATTGTACCCCCCAAAAATAGGAATTGAGTAGGTTAATTCATCATGATTCAAGTTTTATTATAATCAAAATAATAAACAAAACATTGAATGCAACCAACAAGGCAACAATCACTGATAAGCAATATATACAATAACACGACTGTTATAAAGCATTTATACAAATACAAGCGACGCGAATTGCTAGGTTGGAATTCTATACGACTTTAAAATCACGGGTAATGTGTTAAATATTCGCTTCTAGGTTTAAAGTTTAGAAACACTGAAAGGCTGCAGCAAGTGATGAATGCTATGCTTGATTTTGTTTCCCTGTTAGCAAAATGAGTTCACGTCTGGGGAGTGCAGAATGTCCAGAACATTGTCGAACACTGCATTCAGAAAGGCAATCTAGAATTAAAAAGAAATACAAATCATTAAGAGATTCATACAGTTATAGGGTTGACAGCCATGATTAATTTTAAGGGGGAATGGACGTTCTGGCCCTATACCGTTCTGGCCCAGAACGGTTTGGGTTTTTTTGTTTGCCAATTTCTCTTAACATGTTCGTCATTGCAGAATTCCTGATTGGTCCATTTGCCTGTTACTTTAAACTGCTCAGCCACGTATGGTACTGTAGTCCACACAGTTTTCTTCACTTCATATTTCTTCGGGTAAGTTACCATGTGTTGAATGTGTTGAATGTGCCTACAGTAAGAACGTTTGGGTTTTTTTGTTTGCTAATTTCTCTTAACATGTTCGTCATTGCAGAACTCCAATAGGGCCAGATGGGAAGCTTTTCTTGCCCAAAATATCTTATATACCTTTCTGGCCCTATATTGAAAAATGGAACGAATACCGCGCGTCTATACATTATAGTGTATGTTTATGCGTTATGTGCATAAATAGGAACGACAAAACAATTTGTCGAGTGCATTTTTAACGCCGTCATTTTCTAGTTTTCCATTGTTTTGGAATTAATCCTTGTTAAGGACAACGCGATTAAACGTTTTGTCGGCAAATTTTTTTCCACTTTTCCGTTTTTTTAGACTTTGTTCAGTACACCACGACCAGATATTTCGTCAAAATCCGTTTGTTACAATTTTCAATCGTTACTTCATTTTCTACAGAATAACGCGAACGAACGTTTTGTCACATTTTTTAAATCTCGTTTTTATTTTTTAAAAATATTTTTTATCGATTGTAGCTATACAAAATTACCTAAAACTTTTTACTTTTCTTTCAGTATGAGGACAGTTATGTCTATCATTATCTTTTCAACATTCTTTGTTCATTTTTAGCACATTTTCCTTGTGTATTTAGGTCCTTTAATTATTTATCTTCGTGTATATTTAAACTTAGACAGTTTTTTGTCGTGCTAATAGAAAAATATGCCTGACTCAAGGTAGGAACAATACCTAAAACTAATATTAAGCCTTATGCTGTTGCTGTTTCTAAAGGTGGTAGCTTTTTAAATTCTATATAGAATAGACTCTTGATAAAGGCGTGGAACCTTAGAAAATGATACTAGTCTGAACGAACCTAGGTCGAATTGTTGTATCTATGTAAAGGGTCCTCTCCGTACCTTTGGAATATTCAAAAATTTCAATATGAATACTAAGGTATTTGGCGGCTGCTAATCACGCATAAGATAGAAGAATCTTTTCTCAGGTAAAAATTGTCTATAAATTTTTCATTAACATAATAGATTTTACATAATTTTAAGAGAAAGTATACAAACATAACCCTCCAACCAGAGAAAAGGAGATACGACACATGATAAGGATGTACACCATGACATTTTTGCGAACGCCATCTAGCGGCTAATTAAGAGATAGGACGAAGTCAGAGGCAGGGAAGTATCAAGGGCGAGGGGACACAGTCCCTTGAGAATTCTCCCCATCTTTTAACACTATAGGGCAGGCATTAGACGCTAGGTGGCGCGCGGAAAAGTGTCATGGCGCACTTTAGCATTAGCTGTCGTATCTCTTTTTCTCTCCCTCCAACCAAATTGACCCAACCCTATAGACCAATCCCCCAACCGTATAGATAATTTTTACCTAGGTTTTTAAGTAGAATTTCTGGGATTTCCTTACATTTCAAGTTTTTTTTATCTACGGCTATAAGGAAACAACAGAAGTTTTTGCTAGGTTCAATATTTACGTTGATTGCTGGGTTGGTTTTTGCTCCTTTTACCTAAAAAATGTTGTTCATTTCGTCCTTTTCACCATTACATTATCGCCGGATATGATTTATTATTTTCTATTAGAATAAAACAAATAGAACATTGTATTGGGCAAGTGTAGTGTGAAACAATTCAATTAATGTATAAGTTATTGGTAATTAAACCAAATACAGCAGAATGTTTAATAATAAAAGGTAAAGTTCATACTATGGTCCATGAAATCCTAGGAGAAATTTCAGCAAAAAATGCTACGTAGCATAGAATTGCTGTTTAATAATTTGCGCTGAACAACTTTTGCCAAGGGTAATGTCCAGTCGATAATTTATGAAAACATTTACAGATTTTTCGATAGACAGATTATACAATTACAGATGTTTCTTCCTTAGGGAAGAAACTCTTTTATTTTTTTTCTTCCTTAGGTTAGATGCATCTGTAATTTTATAATTCGTACTTAATTTCCGCATACTATATAAATTTCCGCATAAAACGTCACCAGGAAGATTTCAATGTAGAATATCTTGCGGTATTCTAACTGTGAACTGGATATATTTGGAGGAAAATCTTTATGGTATAAAATCTATTTTGTTATGTTGCAAATTATAAAACGTCATTATTACAATTTCTGTGGTTTCTCACCAAATAACGGGAATATAATATCAAAACTATCCTGGGGAAATTTTTTTCAAAAAGAGGAACCAATCGATCAAAATTGATAAGAAATCTTTGTAAAACTCCTATTAAAAAATATATCACGTACAATTTATAATTGGAATTAACTAGGGAAAATTGTTGTTACGAAATAACACGTGTGTCTAACATCCTGGACGTTAGTACGCACCTAATCCCCAGCTGTAGAATCTTTCGACCTTTCGTCTGCTATCGTTAATTTTAAAGTTTAGGAGCGTATGAAAAAGTGTCCAACACATTATATTTAGTACCAATCTGATTGGTGAAAACTGAGAGTAAATTTGTGATTAGCAAGACAAAAATGCCCAAAAATACGCGAACTGAGGATCTTTTAAAAAAACTTGATAATTTGCCCAAAAAAAAATATAGTAGAAGCCTGAAAGTAAAGACTAAGGAGTCGACCAAGCGTGGAAGAATTCGCTCAGTGAAACGCACGGTATTTTTTAAATAATATTTTTATTGAAACTCTTTTCACAATAATAATGTTGTCAAATTTAATTCAGTTGTCGGCACTAGAAAGAGATAGTGGGGCCAACATAGTTTTTTTCATGCACACCCCGAACAAGACAGTTTCAAGTTTTAGAACACGTGCCTATGGTAAAATTGGCAAGAAACTTGTGAAAAAACCTGCATTTCGTCTCTGCAAGCTTCAACTAAAGACTGCTGTTCAAGAGTTTGAGGGTAAGTTGTTTATTTGGCGTTTTTATGACAAGTTCATAACATTAGCTATTTTTGTCTACAAGCATCACGTTCCACAGTCAGGGAAACCAAGGAACATTCAGAAGATGAAAACAACCCAGCTAGTGAAGATGATATTATTCCAGATGAAGAAGAAATGGATAGAGGTAATAAAAATATGTGCATATGCTCGAACAATAGAAATGTGTTAGACGTAATGTTGAGTTTATGCTTAGCAATAGGAACATTTCGTGTTCGAGGTAAGACCATAGGTGACCTAAGCCCTGAAAACAGTGAAGACTCGGATGATGCAGTGAATTTGATTCGGAGGAAAAGGGCAGTCCAAAATCCCCGGAAGTCAACGCAAGTCTTGACTAGTGATCGTAGATCTGAACTTCACGATGGAAATCACAGTGATACATCTGTTACCGAATCAATATTAACTGCAAAAAATAGTAAGTAGAATGTGATTGTCAAGTCTAGTTGACTGGAGTTATTGATTGTTATTTGCAGGTAATTCGGAGTGTTTGGACAGTTCTCTTGATTCCCCAGTTCCGCCAGTCAAGAAATCAAAGGGGCGATCAAAAAAGGAAACCAAAACAAAATCAAAGAAGAGTAGGCTAACTATTTTGTTTTTAACTAATCTGTTTATGCCTAATTACTGGTTGTCGTTTTCATATTTCCAATATTGCTTTATTTCTCGTGGTTCGTCAGTTCCGGTTGTTCTGCAATCAAAAGGGCGTCCCAAAAAGAAAACTAAAGCACAATCAAAAACAAGTAGGCTTACTAATTTTTTTTTCTTAACTAACTATTAACGCAAACTCCCGATTTCGTTTGCAGGTGCCGATGATTTGGGAACTTTTCCTGGTTCATCCTCAGTTCCGACTGGCCTGAAATCAAAAATGCGCCAAAAAAACAAACCTGAAGCACATTCAAAAACGAGTAGGCTAACTAAATAAGATAAAAAAGATTTTTCTGAGAGTTGATTATAATGAGCCATGAAATACTGTACCTATTTTAACTTTTAGGTCGCCGAAACACATTTGTTTCACAAAGAATCTTCACATCTAGCGAGGACACATGTATAGAATTTTAAATATCTTAACAAGTTTAAATGATAGTCACTAAAATTTTTTTGTGTGTTTCAGCTGATGCCGAAGATTTCAACTACTTCTTTGGTATGCAATTGACTACGGTTCAAATTCACCAGCAGAAATCGGAAACCGCATCTGCATCTCATTTAAAAATAGATTAGCTATTAGCTATCAACTTTTTGAATAAAACTTATTTCGTTCCTCAGCTAAGAGATTAACAAGTCAATATTATATATATATATATATTGCAGGTGATCGAGACAAAGCTGAGACACAAATCTCCCTCATCTCTGATGCAAAATCTTGTAATGGCACAAATTATAAATTTACAACTATGTGTTACATGTTGCTCTATAACTATTTCAATTTATTTCAGCTAATGCCAATGATTTGGACATGTCTCCCAGTAGGCAAGTTCCAACCGCTCCAACTAATCCGAAATTAAAAGGGTGTTCGAAAAACGCAACAATGTCCGGTTCAAAAAGAGGTAGGCTAGTTCATAGAAGATGAAAGCAGTGTATTTTTCTATTAAATTAATCAAGTTATTGATAAATTTGTACATATTTTATGAATCCTACAGATGATCAAGACACCGTAGCGTCAAAAAAACTCCTCATCTCGTCCGACGAAGAATACTGTGATAACCATGTTTATAACTTCAAACTCTGTTACAAGTTATTCTATAATGTATGTCTTTGACTTTTTTCAGCTGATGCAAATGATTTGGAATTGAATAATTCTCCTGGTAAGCAAGAACCTGCTCATCAGATTCAAGAAAAGCAGATAAAGTGTTTAAAAACTGCAACCTACTCGTCATATGCATCCTATTCAAAAAGAAGTAGGCTAGTTTATACAAATTTTGGGCATTAAATTTGATTAAGATATTGAAAACTATTTAAATTTTATGAATTTTATAGATGATCAAGGTACCGTGGTGTCACAAAGATCCCCTGTATCAAAAGAAAAAAATGGTAATGAACTTTAATGACTAAATAATATCTTTAATGATGCTCAATACGTATCAATTTGCTGCGTTTCAGCTGCTGATGACGATCATTTGGATAACTCTTCTGGAATGCTTGGCACTTTATATCCGACTCCGCAGAAAAACAAAGGGCGTTCTAAAAAGAAAAAATTACATCCCAATTCAATTAAAGGCACTCCCAAAAACGACAAAACAAACAAGCCATCACCTTCGATTCTGTGCCCCAAAGAGGTTAGAATTGTGCTGCATAGATTGCCAAAAACGTATCAGTAAAATTTTAAATTTAAAAACAGAAGATTGTGTCAAAAAATATTTTCTTAATCAAGAAAATTCAGAAATAAAATAACATGATGCAGTGAACATGAAGGAGTTACATATTTTCATTTTATTTTATATTGGTTCATAGGTAAACCTAACCTAAACTGGAATTGAACATTAACAATTATTCTGTTGACGCAAAAGAAGAAAAACTTAAAGTGTAATTATGAGACATTTGTGTTTTGCTTATTCTTTAGAGAAAACATCCAACTCAAAAGGAACTCACAAGAGTACCAACAACAATTCTTGATTCGGAGTGTCATAAGGGTAAATTAATTTTGAAATTTATAAAACAACATCCGCTCTTTCACCTATGGGTTGTTGTACAGAAATTAAGATCAAGATATTAAGATGTTTATCACACTTTCTGGATATACTTGGCCAATAACATGGGTTTAGTAATGGGTATGTAAAATTTTATTAAATATAATACCTTTAAAGAGCTATTTATGCAGTTGAAGCGTTGAGGTCTCTGAAGTTTTGGGCTAGTGCTAGTGCCTTGAGGTTTTAAACTAGTTTATTGATACGACATATTGACAAAAATTGAACTAGGGATACTTGTATCAATGCCCTCTATATTGTAAAGCAATGGGTATTTTTTTTATCGACGACTTACCGGGAAGAGAATTTCGGAGTTTGGTTCAAAACAATATTAAATGACAGACAAGAGTCCGAGACTTTGGAATTGCTGACAAAGTAAAGGAGCCATCTATCAGCGAAGTATACAAACACTTAACCCACACTCCCTTCCATGTTTGAAGTTTGGATTGAACGATCGGCTGCAAAAATCTCCTCCAAGTTACGAAGGTTATTGTACTAAACATTAGCTAATAGTTGTAATAATTACTATTTTCTTTGTTAGCTTTCTACTCACGTCCGGGTCTGAAATATTAAACAAACTCATAATTGGTTTTAATCTTTCGACAGAAAGAATATGGTATATATTCGTTTTTTTACATAGATTAACTAATTCCGTAGAAGAAAAGACACAATCGCAAACGAAATCAAAACCTTTAAAGCAAGCCACAACAGATTATGACTTACTTTTCAACATTTGTAACTGCTTGCAGTTTTTGTCTAATTTTGTTTTTACATGTTACCATTATCAGGTTCCGACTCACTTGTTGGAGTGTTGTTGCGTGGTAAGCCCACAGCCCAAAGGTTAATCTGTCGTTGGTCTGTCCCAACCGGGCCAAAACTCAGCACCTTTCATGATCTACATGGAAGTGCTGAAAGCATGTCTTGCATTGGTAATATAAACTATTATACAGTAACTTTTCCTTTACTTAATGACTAAACATTTTCTTAGCTATTTAGAACTCCAAGTACTGGATAGTTGGTGGCCAAAAAACGATGCTGGACATGGGGCTGATCAATTACCGGGGGCAGATCAAATGAAAGAGAAAACAGCAATCTCAGAATGGATCAAATTCATCAAAATTATTAAAAGGAGTTTACAAATAATTTGACTTATTCGCGATTATGTTGATTGTACAATGTTGTTGGATGTTTATGACTTGAGTTGCATGTTCGTATGGATTTGCACAGAAGCGAGGAGATTGTAGATTTCATTTTTGTTAATGCTATGTCGCTCGATGTATTTTCTGTTTAAGTTAAAGGAAAAATATACTAATAACTGCTGCTGACTAATGGGAAACTCTCTGAAGATCACTTGGTTTAACACAATAAGTTTCCTTTTTTCAATTCGTCATTTAAATAAATAAGTACTACATTCTAATAAATAATAGATAAGAAGTTTGAGGCAATAAACTGTTCAAAGCCCGCCCAGAAATGGTGCCAATGTGTCTGACGCGCTGCAACATCCAACATGCCATTGTGAATGTATCAAATATTAGAGTTTTCCCAAAGCTTTTCTAATAGAACTCCATGTAAAATAATCCTGCATACATAAAAATGATCACGACGTAAGGATTTTGAGAAAGGTGTAGATGAATTAAAAGAACGTGTAAGAAAAAAGAGGGAACAATTCGATGTAAACAAGTGTCTATTGGAAACTTTAAAAATTAAAATAATATATAAAATACAGTTGTATTGTTTTAAAATTACAACCAAATTGTTCAGCATCGCAAAAGCTATCGAAATATATATATATATTTTGTGTTTCAAAATTAACTATAGAAATATAAATAAGTTGATATCATTTATTATAGTCGAACCCGACCTTCACCTCAAATCAGAAAACGGTTTCAACTTTTTTTGGATTTCTCTTGTATCACATTAAAAAGTATTAAAAGTACATATTTCGATAGATCTTTTGATGGAGAATCTTTTGATACGTCAATTTTCACATTCAAACCGTATTTTATATATTTTTTTAATTTTTAAAGTTTTCGGCGTTCCAAAGTGCCCCTTTTTATTGTACGTTGTTCTTCCTTTTTAAATTCCCAATCCATTATTTTAATAACACCATGATGTCAATGATAACGTAGTGATTCTTTTGAGCTATAGGTATTACAAAATAAACAAATGGATCTATTCGAAAAACGATTGAAGAAAAACATAAATTTTTTCGTTTCAAGGGCATATCCTGTCACATTAGCCATCGGCCCTAGGGCGTTAGATTTTCGCGCCATTTCTTGGCGGGATATTTGGAACACTTTTTTGTTTATTTATTATAATCTTATCACCCACAACTGGACGGCCCACTTGCTGTAAAATATGTAAGTTACATTAAATAACACAATACTGGTAGATATACATGGTTTATTAAATCAAGGGTTCTTCACCAAAAGTGAAATCGGTCATAGATTTTGCCAGAGCAAAGTCTACACATTCTTGTCATGTAATACCTTAATGCAAATGCATTGGCATACAAGACATTCAAATTTAAAAGAATAAAAAAGAAATCATAAACTGATTTCCAAGCGTATAATAAAGAAAAATCTTATTTCATGCAAACATCAGTTAAGGATTTTCAGTTTCCGCCTTTTTCCCTTTTTCAAGTGTTTCGAGGCCTCGTTCATAGATGGCGCCTTTATTTGTCTGCTATTGGAAAAATCAGATTACAAAAGTAAACATTGGGTCCTCCAAAGATATTGTTTTGTTCCCAAAACAAACAATCCTCTATGAAAGTTCCTTGGAGTACATAGGTAAATAAATTATAAACTTTCTATTGTGTACAAGCTAATTACATGAATCCCTAGTTTAGTTGCTGTTACAAAGGGTCCGACAAGCAGCCAATTCTTTTTTATTCTTACAACTGCAACATTTGAAGTTGGAAACATTTATAGTTAAGACCCCTGAGATTTTAAAGGCGTCAAAAGTTGCAAGAACTAAATTAGATTTACAACAGTTTGCAGAGGTAATATAGATTTCCCACCTGTAAGTCTAATCTAGGTCAATGAAAATTTGTAACCGGAAATATGTTTTGTAACAGGAATATTTTATCGGTGTCCTTTGAAATTACAGGTGTCTTCATAAAACTATAAAGATAATATTTGATGGTTGAAACTTAAAAGATTTTCACTATAACATTTCTGTTCTTCATTAGGCCAGGCATCAACAGAACAGTGAGTGACAACTGACAACTGTAATTTTTCAGAACACACAGGTAACGTACTAGTTATACTTTGTTAACACTTAATATATTACTATAAACCATCACACGCATCTATTTTGATCGAATGTTTCTGAGGTATTAAAGACTTAATTTTTGCATGTCAAAACCTTTAATTCCATTGACAACTTTGTTCAAGTTTTCACGTACTATAACAAACTTCCAGGTTACTTATTTAACATTCTTTGACCTGCTAGATCATGGTCAAGCCTATCATTCAATCAATATAGATGCATCGTCGTCATAACCGAATTCTCTGCTGACTGCTGAAATTTAAACAGATAAAAATGTAGTTCACAAATACTATCGTTTAGTGCTCACTGGTCTTTCTTGAGGCAAGGTTTTTGTACGCCAGTATTTTCTTTCTAGCTAACTTTCAAACTACCTGAACTACCCATATCCGAGTTCCGACGTCGAAAAACGGCAGCACCTGAGTGAATTACCATCGACCGTTCTACCTTCACCATTTATTAAAAGTTTACAAAATTCTGAGACTTTGCGATTTGGGCGCTGTGGTAATAATATTTGAAATTATTATACATCTTCAATGCTGTTGAAAGTCTCTTTGAATCAATAATTTAAATTTAAAAAATATACAAATATTTGATTTTAAAAATTTTTTCTTTATTTTGTTTTGTCTTATTATCTCACCAGAGGGCGTTATTTTCAGTTCTACTTTTGGATAATAACACAATATCTCGCATGTCAGTTAGTTCAAAAACACTTTTTAGATTCGTTACCCCAATCAAAAAGTCTTTTGATTTTGATCCTCTGAATCTTTTATAGTTGCTCTTTGCCATGGAAGATAAGAAAAGTGGTAGTAACTATAAAAAAAATGAAAGTCGCCGAAATAGACGTGCACAAGATGGGCATAAACCGCGGATAAGGGAAGTTCGTGACTCAGATGATAGTTCAGAAGAAGAAACAATTAAGAGAAGAATTAAAAAGGCAAGAACGACCAAAAAGATCCCAAGTGTAAATAATTGCCAACAAAGTCCTTCCACAGTGAATGTCAGGAGTTCAGGTACTATTTTATAAATATATTACAAGATTGTCTTACTATTAATAAATCAAGATGAGCTTATTACTGCATAAAAATAACAATAACCTTGTGTTTAAAGCTTCAACAAGGTACTTCAGTGAACAGCAGAAGGAAATTAATAGACAAGTTGATTTAGTACGTGCACAAATGGAGGATCAGCAATATGTACAAGGAGAACAGCATGACACTGATAGGCTTGAAACAATTTCAGTGCCATTAAATACTAAAGACCAGGAAGCAGGTATATATTATATGGTTTCGGTTTTAATATTGACAATATTAGAAATTGTTTATTAAGACCATGATAATAGTGCGCTGCAAGAAGAGCTTAGTACAATTGAATTACATGCTTCGGAAATGCTGTCGGCGGCATTAGCGGAAGAAAACAGGAACTCGAAAAATTATATTGATTCATCGAAACAAGATTGGAAAGTCCGAATCGGGAGTATTCATGAAGAATGGAATAAGAATCGAAAAAATTACTGGGATACTCGACTAGAAAGAGAATGCCCCGTCTTTTCATCGTGTGACTCCTGCTCCAACGACCTGAAACGGTATGTTGTATGCTGCAAGAATTGCAAGCAAGAATTGTGCGCTGCCTGTGATTCAAGAATCCATGGTGATTCGCCATTTCATGGGAGAACTCTCTACAAAACAATTGATATGTCATCAGTAAAACTACTTTCACTTCAAATCGTCGACCAGGAAACACTATTGATTGGGAATAGAGGTAACCAAGGTAGTTATAGATGACGGACGATTTAATTTAATGTTTACTCGTTGTGTTTTAAGCCGTCTCAGTACCATGCTACGTTCCATCATCGTGCCCTAATTGTTCTAAAACAGGAACTTTGACATTGTGCGCTGGATCGAAGGACAAAATAGTCGTTACCTTAGACGGTTGCTAAATTTTACTTCCGCAAGTGCATTGTTTTACTAATTTTACATTTTATGAACAGGCCGCTTTGATTTGAATTCGGCAACATATCGCTGCTCTTCAGATAAATGTCGGTATAATGCAGAGCTTACTGAGAAGGACTATATAAAATCTCACTGGTGGCCCGGGACGCCATCCGGTTCGAAATATTTATTCTCAGAAGATGTACTTCAATTTTGGTTTCATCTTAAACACCAAAATTTGGGGTCGTCGGAAAGAAAATTTATTGAAACTCTAAACAGAATTTCAAAAGCTGCCAACAGAGTAATACATTTGTAAAGAGCATGGTTTAATATGATTAAATTCGAGTTTTAACGCTTTAGGTTGACGTTATTAACAGAACCCTATTCAACAAAGCAAGTAGGGAGTACGAATACTTTGTACACGGGCTTCTTGATACAGATATTCGTCAACAAAATAAAATCAGCTGTCCAACGTGTGGTGACCATCCTAGCGCGGCATGTATTGATGGGAATTTCAGACTTCCTCGTCTCGAATCAGCAAGCAAAGGGTTTTGAAACTAATTAAAAGATTTGGAAATGCAAATATTTCTAATAATACTAATATTTCTAGGTACGATGAGTCACTTTTAAAAAATACAGTGATTGCAACTGACGCAGATGTAAATGCCCATATTGAAAGTATTGATAAAGATATCCTTCCAGTAAATAACATTTTAATTTTATTTTAAATTTAAACACTAACTTTTGGTTCCGAATTAAAGGAGCGCAAGAAAAACCCTTGCGGTGGCAGCGTCTTTAAAGCAGCGAAAGATAGCTCATCTAGCAAAAAACATCTTGATGAAACAGGTCTTATTATGGCCTGCTGTCGCCATCTTATTATTTTGCAGGCAGTCAACATGTTTGTAGGAGAAACATACCGCCACGCACATTATCTACACAACTATTTGTATAATCTTGGATACAAAATCTTCTGCTACGACATAGTTTGTCTCTACTGGAAGTGGGCCGAAAAAGTAGGAGTCAAAATGTTTGAAAAGCGGAACAAAAATTCCAAGCAACAATCAAAAGACTTCCGATGTCTAACAGAAAGGATGACTCCTTTTCTGGCACGTTTTCATGCTATAGCGCACGTTTGGCATTGTTATGTGAGCATGGTTTTCAGATATTTTAAATTTAAAGAATAATGTAAACAACATTTAATATAAACTAGATACTATGGGTCGGACATTGGATTGAAGGAGTTGGGGCTACTGTAGGGGAAGAACAAGAGCAGGTTAATGCATCGATGTCATTGTATGGGAACAGAATAAAACACATGACTCCAGGAAGTAAAGAGTTCAAGGCCAATTATTGTCCTACACTATTTAAATATTAAATTATTTTCCAGACCGAAACGATACCCTTTCTGCTGGTATGATGTATTTGAATACCGAGCGGTTTGATAGAATGCCTGAGTTTCTAACTAATCGTTTGGCCAGAGTAAGTATTTTCTTATGATTCCAAAATTAAAACTTGATCAACAATTCTTTGTTTTCAGTCTCGCATTTTAGCTGAGGCATTTTCTTGGGAATTGAAGGAAATGTTGAAGGCCATGAAACGGAGTGAAACTGATTTGCCGAACATTCTGAATCGGTTAAAGAAAAAAGCTAAAGATAGCGCGAAAAAAAATGACGACGGACCTGGTCCGCCATGTTATATAATGAATGATTTGGAAGCAACTTATTCAGAAATGCAGATTCTAATAAAAAGGAGAGAGAAGACGGCAAGTATGTTTCAGTATTTACAGATTAGTTTACTTTCTTAGAAAAAAACTTGAATATAAATCATGTTATTAATTTCTAGCCACAGCTAAACAAAGATCGAAGGTCAATCGTATTATTGGGACGACCAAGAAAAAGGCAGTCTCTCTAATTAGCAAGTTAAATGAATGGAATCAAGATCAAAATTCGAATGCAGCAAAAGAAATTAAGGAATTGATAACTTTTGATGATTTCAACAAAGGAATTTTCCCCTGGCAATTGCCTGATACGAAAGGCAAGCAAATTAATTATCAGTGTTGAAAGCGTATCCAATAATGAAGGGGGAAATTATTCAATTATAGATGAGCATAGGAATAACATGAACTTGATTGAAACTTGGATGTTGTCGTTGAGACACAAGGAAGAAATCCAACTGTTAGAGAATGAAATGGTAACATTTCTTACGTCTCTTAGACAAAAAATTTCAAACTTGGAATCAGAACGGGAGAAACTTAACTGTGAACTACTCAGTCAGAAGAAGAAACACATCCGAAAACAGGTATTTGCCAATTTAATTGCGTCATCTGTAAATTTAAAACCATTTATTTTTCAGAACAATCGGTGCAACATGGCTAAGGCTTTTCTTATTTACGAGGAAATCAAAAGATTAAATGCACTGTTATCACGAGCCCATCGCTTATTCAAGGATGATCTCGATAACAATGAAGAAGAAAATAATTGTCTTTATGAACAGAATTCTAGTGACAGCTCTTATTCCGAAGATGGTTGAAAACTTAAATTATTGATCTTCGTCCCTCCCTTTGTAAGCATTGGATGTAATACAAGTTTCAGATATAATGTCCGACAAATAACTTCAGATTCATGCGTAAATGACTATATGTAGCCCTAAGAAGACATGCACTGTCATGAAAACCTGGGAAGTAAAAAATTGTCTTTACCTAAAGACTGTAAGCCTTAACACTGAAAAGCAAAATTTTGTACGTGACAAAACATTTTGTCGAGTTAAAATATACTCAGTGGTAAAACTATAACGACATATAACCAAGAAAGAGAATTTTTACAATGATTTAGTCAATTCTAAATTAAATTTGTAAAAAAAATTCCTTTTACTAATCTTTCAATCCTCCAAATACAGTTATAAAGAATCTAATTTACCATAAATTTGAGGTAATTTACACATGAGTGGAGTTAACTCAATAACAAATGAAAAAAAAAATATTAAAACGAGTTCAGAAACAAATTTGTGAAAAAAACATTCGGTCGCGTTATACTGTAGAAAATGAAGTAACGATTGAAAATTGTAACAAACGGATTTTGACGAAATATCTGGTCGTGGTGTACTGAACAAAGTCTAAAAAAAACGGAAAAGTGGAAAAAAATTTGCCGACAAAACGTTTAATCGCATTGTCTTTAACAAGGAATAATTCCAAAACAATGGAAAATTAGAAAAGAAAACTGAAAAAAAGCTAAGAAGACTGTGTGTGAGAGCAAGAAGATCATAAATAAAGTTGACAATACATTCGGTCGCGTTGCTCTGTAGAAGGAAGAAAGTCAAGTAAAATGAGAAAATTGCAGAAAAAATATTGTGTTCAAAATATTTAGACCTTGTAACTGAACAAGGTCCTAAAGAAAAGAAAAAATTTCGAAACAATTGTGACAAGACTTTTTGTCGCGTTGACATTAGCCGGGTTGATCTGGGAATGGAAGAAGGCAAAGGAGGTGAGAAACAATGAAAGAAGTAGTTGACAAAAACATTTGGTCGAGTTGCCTAAAGAGAGGATTGAAATCGAGAAAAAGGACCGTTGCAACGTCAAAATGTATTGACGGCGTTAAAAAGTAGCACTCGACAAATTGTTTTGTCGCGTTGCCTGAGACCAGGTTGACCGGGCTCGGGCACAATCAACCCCAAATGTTCCCAGAAACCCCCAAGAATTTGCAGCTTCCATATTAGCGACTCCAAGATACAAGTATTAGCATTAGTACCACAAATCTGAGAATTTATTCTTGCACCATTTTTTTAGCATGGATTTGAATGGTACCAACCAATTTTTCTTTGGTCGGGTAGCAGGGTTGGCATTATCGTAAAGAAAAAATAGGCGATTATCGCCGATTGCGATTACGATCACTTGGCATCATCGACGATTGCGCGGATCGCTAATCAAGATCGTCTGCAGTATTGCGCTGATATTGCCATCGTAGTTGTTTTGAATTTTTCACGTGGTGTATGTCTGCTGGAATCTGGGAATTTCTCAATTCTCTGGATAGGGGACATAATGGCACAAGGTTACTCTGGATTAGATATGTAAATATTTTGTTGTTACAGTTTAACTGATTATCGACTTTAAAATGTTATTTTATTAGCTCTCTCGAAGCCCCTTCAGTCAACTCTGAAGTGTCCGGGGCATCAAACGATATTGAAAGGGTACAAATGCCAAAAGACTATTTTCGCTATATTAGTCCTTCGCTCACCTGCAAAACATCTTCATTATATCAATGTCTTTTGGAATGTCCAAAAAGCAAAAAGCTACTTTCGTGTGCCAACAATTCTCGTTGCAACTTAAAAAGGCATATTGATGTAATGATTACTTATTTAGTTAATATTAGCCTTTATCTCGTAACAGTGATATTGTTTTATTAATATAGGTTTATCATTCAAGCAGCTCAGAGGATTTTGGGAAAAAATTTAAAGAATTAAATAAGCGTAAGAGTCCTTTAGCTGAAACTGATGCAGCAGATAACGAAGATAACGAAGAGCCTGGTGAAAAGAGAGCAAAGCTTTTGACGCAGACCGAGTTCGATGATTACACACTAGTATGTATTTAAATAGTGAGATGTGCCTTTTTATCTCTACAATTTAAGATTTTTACTAGGATTATCTGGTCGAGAGTGTTCTGCCCCTGAGTCACGTTGAAACAGAGCCTTTCAAAAAGTATGCTGCGAGAATCTCTCCCCATATAGCTATTAAGTATCGAAACACTTTTACCTTTTAAGAAAAGACTTGAAACTCAGTTTCACCAAAAAAGAATGAAGCTAATTCCAATACTTGAAGGCCAAAAGTATGTTTCCATTACAGCCGACTGTTGGAGCTCAAGAAGAAGAGGATTTATTGGTATCACGGCTCACTGGTATGGAACTAATTTAAAGCGAGGAAGTGCCTGTCTAGCAGTAAGAAGAATAATTGGCGAAACAAATTACGCTGTTTTGGCTAAACACTTGGACAGTATTCTAGCTGAGTTCAAAATTAGTGACAAAGTAACCTACGCCATCACCGACAACGGTAGTAACTTTGTAAAAGCCTTTAAAGTTTTTGCTAATGACAACAATGTCGATGAAGATACTGAAAGCTTGGCCTGTGATGACGAAGACGTGGCAGAGGCTATTCCCATTACTGAAATCTTGGACAAGGGAGCCAGCGTTATCCCTGAAGAAGAAGATGCCGAACATATTTCTTACTCTCTTCCTCGCCATCGTCGATGTGCTAGCCACACGTTGAATCTCGTTGGAAAAGGCGATATTAAAAACTTTGGAAGTCGACAGTTTAAAAGTTTGCGGAATCAAGCCGAAGGCAAAATCCAAAGCCTTTGGAATAAACAATCTGCCAGTACTAAAGCTTCTGATATCATTAAATGCAAACTTGGTGATTTGTTTGTACTGCCAAACGATACCCGTTGGAATTCATATTTTGACGCGATGGAACGAACCAAACGTTTCATTCTTACTAAAAACAAAGAGTTGAAAGAATTGATGAGTTACTTTAAAATTACTCCCCTCCGAGAAAGCGAAGAAACGTACATTTCGGAATACGTTACTGTAGTTAAACCACTTGCGGAGGCTCTGGATATTTTGCAAGGCGATATCAACATTTCGGCTGGTTATTTGTTGCCAACGCTTACTATTCTTAAACAAAAACTATCTCAGTTCCAACTAGATACCTAAAGCAGCTTGAAACATTGTAAGCCACTAGCAGCAGAAATTTTGTCATCAGTAGAGCGTCGATTTTACCATCTTTTCGATGACGACGACTTGCGCATTGCCTCCTTCTGTCACCCAAAATTCAAATATTCTTGGATTAGTGATGAGGAAACTGAGGCGGCTGAAGACTTATTCCGTTCTCAGTATGAAAAATTCAAGTCAAAATACAAAAGACTACCAATAAATGGTGAAAACAATGTAATTAACGTAATCCAGGAGGGGCATGAGAAAAACTCAGAAAATTAAAAACAAGACTATTTCAACAGTTTTAAAAAGAAAAAACTGCCTACGGAAAAAGATGAAGTAACTTTATTCATGGAAAATTCTTGCGAATCGTTAAAAATGTTAGATTGTTATCCAATTGTAAAAGAGATGTTCTTGAGTACTAATGCCGCATTGCCCTCATCTGCCGCCT
Organism: Ceriodaphnia dubia; assembly: GCA_022539655.2. Taxonomy (NCBI): domain Eukaryota; kingdom Metazoa; phylum Arthropoda; class Branchiopoda; order Diplostraca; family Daphniidae; genus Ceriodaphnia; species Ceriodaphnia dubia. Next base: position 3,984,530 of record JAKUCG020000139.1, on the reverse strand, counting down.
GTGAACGACTTTTCAGTCTTGCTGGACGAATTTTTACTCCAACAAGAAATCGTCTCTCTGATAAAGTGTTTGAAATGCTTTTGTTCATTAGAAATAATGCCTATGTCATTAATTAATGATGTTCGAAAGAATTACACTTAATGAATAGCAATATTAGTATTTTTATTACCTAAAAGCCTCAGTAAATGGCTAACAAAACAACATAAACAAAATATATTTGGAATTTGAAACAGCCTTTCTGTTGTCTGCTGGTTTGTTATGTACTGAAACAAATGAGTTACGATGACCAATTGTTTACAATAAAAAAAATTTAAAAAAATCGCGATTAGAATTGCAATCGGGGCGATCCGATCACTATCGTAGAGCTATGGGTAACTTAAATCGATAGTCATCGTCAACGCGATCGGAAGTGAAACGATGATCGGAATGCCAACCCTGTCGGGTAGTTTCCGACGACAAAGAAGCCTTAATCTTCGTCAACGTCGGTACTTTACTGGCTCTTCTGGCTGCGCTTGCTATAAGCATGGATGGCACATTTCCCTCGCCACCAAGAGGTTTCTACCAACTGGCCGTGGTGCATGCTGTTACCTTTGGAATAACAATTCCGGTAGGATAATTTCTGATGACAGGAAAGACTCAAGCACACTACGAAGTTTGTCTTCGTCGACTCCTGGAGGTGTGTCACCAGCTGACAAGTACACCGTTCATAAAAATTTATTCATCAAAATATCCATTAATCTATTAAATGTATATGAAATTCTAGAGCTCCTGCTCCTCAACTACTAATCAGCAACTATGAGGTCGCAATTTTGCAAGCCATGTCTAGCGTTTTTCCTGGCGCAAGGGCTCGTGGCTGTTTTTATCACAGCGGAATGGTATGCCTAATTGGAAACGAAAAAACGGGTTGACTAGAATGTACGCACAATAAATTAATATATTGTATCCCTTCAGGGGTACCTGAAGGAGTGAAGGTTACCAAGGCATAATACCCAGAGAGGAAAAAATTTATTGGCACTTTGGCACAAATTGGGCAAGGCACTCAAAAAGGTGACGATTTTCTCTTATGTCCTTTCCCATCTCCTCTCTTCTCTGGGCATAACCTGTTATGTTCGGTGTTAATAATAAGTAGACAGGTAACTGTGAGGAATGAATTCCTGTATTCGAATGTCTGCCTTTAGTGGCGTCGGCACGAATGACAGCCCAAGCCAGTGTTGCCGTCTTGACTCTATCACTCACGCCGCGCCAAATACAACACAACCGAATTGTAGTTAGTAATAATAAAAAGTAAGATAACTATTCTTACTTTCGAAATACAGAAAACCACAGGTATAATATTTTTAATTTGTGAAAAAAAAGCAAAAGAAAAAAACCATTTTTGACAGATTAGTGAAAAAATTGGATACTGTTTAGCACCATTCCCTTAGACCTAAGGTGTTTAAAAAAGGGTATTAGGTGGTGACCTTGTTTAGAATAGTTTACCATATGACGGTAGCATTTCCTATCAGCCTTTACAACTTCCCCTTTCTTTATATAACGAAAATCAATTAGGTAAAAATGAACAACGATAATGGACAGCAGACGAATAATGTGACAATTTCATATATAAATTATTAAATCGCAGTTAACAAAAAAACACACCTAAAGGTTTCGCCACCTGTGTGGCTTTATTTGATAGGGTGATTCCAACATTTCTAATGGCCAAGGGCCATGAACTATAACTCCGGCCACCGATGAAACTCCGTCAACTGAAGATACGTCGGCATCAATCCTTAATCGAACTACATCCCATGTTGTTCGACGAAAACGGCTTGTGGTAAAGACACATTCACCAGTCTCGCCCTTCTCCAGTCAATAGTTTTAATACCAAATAGGTGTCGTCTCGAATTCGAGTTGGTGGTCGTAACTAAGTCGCATGTAGTAAACGTCGGCAGATTTGGAAGAAAAATCAAAAATCCGTGCCCACTGCCCCTTCTAGTAGTAAAAGCCGGAGAAAATAAAATAAAGATAAGGTAAATAAGCGAAGCCCGGATTTTGCTGCTATATAATAAAAGGATCATTGTCCATTAGGTTGCTAAATGGGTCATAGTGTCTGGTGGCGGCCGTAGAAAAAGTCCAACATTGATTCAAAGTGTATGCTACACAATGGAAATCAAGAAAGACTACGGCGACGGAATTCGCTATAAATGGAGATGTAACAAACGTAACTATAAATGCCCAGCCCGTGTTACTCAAATCGATAATGAATTCTTTCTCGACGAAGAGCATTCTAGCCCTCCCGATCCTTCACTAAGAGTTAGTGTCTCTATATATGCTCTAGCTAAGAAGGCAGCCATAGAAAATGTCTTTAAACACGCTTCAGAAATTGTTGAACCCCTTACATATTCTTCATACAAAAAACTTTCGGCACTATATTCCCAAAGTTTCAAATGTCGTGCGGTCAACTAATCGTGCTAGAGCATCGCTCCGCCCAGCAACTCTGACATCAGTTCACTTTGAGTTTAGTAAGAATCATCTTCCAAAAGGGTTCGTCGAGAAACCAATTGACTGGACAGATAGAAAAGGGATTGATCAAAGAATTGTGATTATGACAACAAAAAGACAGCTTAAGAAACTGGCTAGGGCCAAACGCTGGGAGGTAGATGCCACTTTTGATGTAGTGTCTTATCCTTTTTACGAACTCTTTAGCATTCATACCTCTGTTATGAAAGTAAAATCTATCCCCCTTGTTTACGTACTTATGTCCTGCAAGACAAAGTTTGCTTACATTAAGCAGTTTCAAGAAGTTGTACAGCTTTTACCCCCACATAAAGAAATGAGAGTCAAGAAGATCTGTTTGGATTTTGAAGCTGCTATCTGGAGCGCTTTGCGTGTGGTGCTTCCTACAGTTAAACTGCAAGGTTATGGCTTCCTTTTTTACCAGGCTTTATTTAGAAAAATCCAAAAACTCGGCCTAACTACCATGTACACTACTAACAAACAATTCCAACACACTTGTAGACAACTCATGACCTTCTGCCTCACCGCTTTATCCGTGAAACCTTTAATACATTGAAATTCCAAAACAAGGACCCACTTTACCGTCCTTTGTTTAAGTATTTCGAAAAAAATTGGCTTAATAGTTCAGTCTGGGCCCAAGTAGCAATTGATGTCACTATGATGTCAATTTTTCATCAAAAGAGTATCCAAAATTTAATGATAAATTGATGTCAATGTGACATATCTCTTGTCCATCACCTGGAAATTCAGGTTGACTTCAAATATAGATATCACAAGAAGTATATCAATGCATAAATCATTTAGACATCACCAATAATACATCTTTTAATATCGAAATGACGTCCTATATGATATTTTTATTTTATTTTTTTGTAAATAGATCTGTCTCCTAATTGATGAATAGTATGATTACAAATCATCGAAATTATTTATTCTGGATATTACTTCTTAGTTACATGATATTTGGTTATTCAACAAGAGATTAAAGTCAATTTAAAAAATCGTTTTTGAGTCTTCCGTTCTTCATTCTTCATCTTCCTCGGAGGCTACTGGCGTAGCATCACTTTGCTCTAAGTCGACGTATTCTTGTCACTTTGCTCTTCCTTGTGACTCTCCTCATTCAAGTCGTCTACTTCTTGCTCTTCCTGTTCAGAATCTTCATATTGTTGCTCTTCCACATGAGAACCGTCATCCATTGGGTCCTCGTTTCCATCGGTCGCATTTCCAGTAGTCTTTTTATTTTGTTTCTTTTTGATCGCATGTCGCGAAACAGTAAAAACGCGTACTGCGATTGAAAACATCTCCTTTCTTGAAACACTATCGAATCTTTTTTTTAACGGCATCTTAAAAAAATCTCTATAGCAAGTTTCCTGACAAACGTGAAAAAGAAACTAACCGAAAATGTATCGAAAAAATGTGGAGCCTTCCAAAAGGATAACACTTCCCACGGGCACCTTTCATGGTAAAATCCATCCAAATGTCATCGTATTCGATAAAAGAGTTGAGAATTCTTCTAACTGAATTGTCAATTGAATTCTTATCAACAGCGTGATGAAGTTCATTCACCTTGGAAATTATTGTTAAGTCTAAATAATAACATTAAATATATCTAAGAAATTTAAAATCAAAACGTACTGTAGCATCATACGCCTTTTTGTTCGTACGGAGTTGGTATTCAATAGTTTTCAAGTCTTCCAGTGATGCGACTGGAAACGCATAATTGAAGCCTTCGGGCTCCATAGAGGGAACCGTCACTTTGGTAGTATTTGTAATTTGTTCGTTTACAAATGATAACAGTTTTGTCATACCTTCTACATGGTAATCTAATTGTAGGCCCATTCTCACGGAATTTCTACTCAATGTTTCCGGGCTCCTAAAATAAGGTAATAACAAATAAAATATGTCAACCAAAACCAGTAATGAACAACTTTATAACTATGTAATACAAGACAACCGCAGATTTCCCCGCTGCATCACATTTCCGACGCAACTTATCCAATAAATCTGAAGAATTTTCTTGCTTCATGTGCTAGTGTTGTTGACTTGCTGCTACCATCTACATGAATCTCTGACGGGATAATGGAGAACAAAAAAGTTTAAAATGTCAGGATTGGACAATCGTAGAATAAGAGTAACAATTGATAAAGTTTACCTGAATTTGGTTTTGTAAGAACGTTGATTACAGAATCTCCATCAGCTGCTGATGCTGCTGCAGTCAAAAATTTCTAATGTAAAATTGGGCAACAACAAAAGAAATTAAATGTCAGGTTTTGATCATCATAATAATATGCCATGTATAAAACACTAGATTTAAATCAAATAAATGTTACCTGAATTTGGTTTAGGCGGCATGTTGATTTCACCACCATTATCATCGCACGTGTTCTTCAGCACTTTTCTCTTTTTTGCATTCGATTGTAATGGATGTACAAAAAACTCATCGTCGTACTTTTTTGAAGGCTTTGCTTTGTTGGCAAGTGGTGGATTAACTCGTTCTGGAACTTTAGCTGCACAAGTTTCCTTATTTTTCTTATTCGTCATTGCTGCAGTCATTTTGCGAGATAGGAAATGTCGTGAAAACTGAAAACTTCAAAACTGGAAGAAGACTGCCGATGAAGAACGTTGCCAGATACCAAATTAGAAATTCCGTAACAATTGATAGAGGGCGCCTCTGGGCCTGGCATGTTCCTAAATTTGAAAATAAAATCTGTTTATTGATTCACCGCAGCTATGTCGTTATTGATTATTTTGTAAATATATATATTAGCCAGCTATTTCTTTAAAGGCTCATAAAATTTTGCTTCTACCATAGAAATCTGTAAATCTCTTCCCACGCATTCATTAACTTAGAGATTAATATGAATGGACGAACGTCAGCAGCCGCGAAAAACCATGGTAACCTGATTACGATCGTCAGCAATGTTTTCGTTTTGCATTGTGATTTTGCGTCGTTAATTGTCTATTCTTTAAAGTACGTTTATTCGCTTTGTTAGTGTTTTCTAAATAGTTCGTGCCTGCCGTGAAGAAAATTCAATACTATTAGTATTTTCAACCAACCTGTTGAAGGTAGGATCCGACATGATGTAACGATGTACCTTAATATGTCGTCTTTCCTTTTTGGAATAGGGTCAATAAGGTATTACTTCATTCAAAATGTCAAAATATATGTGTACTTTCGACACGCGGGATAGACGAGTATATTCTAGGTAACCGATGTATATATATTTCTTCCCTGCGATTACTCATACGTACGTACGGGTTTCAATTTTCTAATTATTTTCATACTGTTCATATTTGATTTCGCCTTTTCGAATCAAGAGAATCAAATTAATTTGACTACTTATATATAGTTTAACACGAAATAACGTTCAAATTATAGACCTCGCTCTTTGAATAAAAGGTGGCCCTTGTGTCATTCATACATTTCATGATTCATTTCCAATTTTTTTTCCTGAAATATATAGATGGATACAGCAAAGTCAGCAAGAACATTTCAAAGATTAATAACAAAAACACTTAATCAACAATCCAGAGAAGAACAAGGCACAGCAAACCCAACAAGAGAGAAAAGTTCGTATGGCACTCATAATGTTGATGAAACCAATTCGGATAAATCCAGTGAGGCATTGGGAGACCATGAGGAAATAACAACAGAAGTCCGTCATGTTTATGTCGGAGAAGAGATAGTCGACGTAGGCGAGTCTAGTGATGACGACGACGAATCGTCCAATTCTTCGTTAGCCTGGGAGGATATTTCGGATTCCGCAAGTGATTCATTAGATGACGATGACGGTCTGTCAGACGGACAAGCATCATTGTCTCTCAACGTGACAAATAACGACTGGGAGAGAGAACTTGAAGACAACCTGGACAACAAAATTGCCAGGTTAGCAATCAAACACCGCATGACCCATGTTGCAATAAATGATTTTTTGGAATTGTTCCTTCAGTTAGGACACGATGTCAACAAAGATGCGCGCACGATTTTGGGAACAATGCGGGACACTTCCGACAAAAATTTCGAACATTTTGTGCTCGTTCGTGGCCTCGTGAAGAAAATAAGAAATGGGGTTGGACAAAACGTTCAACAATTATACTTACAAATAAACATTGACGGGATTCCGTTATACAATTCAAGTGGAACACAATTTTGGCCAATTCTTGGGAGATTTACAAATGAAGTTGACACGAGGCCCTTCGTAATAAGTGTGTATTATGGACCATCAAAACCCCCAGATCTATCTGCTTTTTTGAATCCTTTTTTGGATGAAATGAAACAATTGGAACAAAGAAGCCTAAGAGTAGATGGGGGATCGTTTCATGTGCTTTTGAAATCTATTGTTCAGAAGAAGTTTCATTTCGAAAATGATCAAAGCTCACACTGGAAAATTTGGTTGTGAGCGCTGTGTGCAAAGAGGAGTCAAAATTGGTGGGTCATTTACTTATTCAAACATGAAAGCAACACTGCGGAGTATCATTTCGTAGCCAAAAAAATAATCAACATCATACTGGGACTAGTCCATTCACAGAATTAAAGTTGGACATGATTAATGGGTTTCCTTTGGACTACATGTACCTGGTTTGTCTAGGTGTTGTGAAAAAACTACTCCTACTTTGGCGAGGAGAAAAGAATGCTTCAAGAAAATCATCTGGAAAAAGAAGAAAGTTGACTAAGGACAACAAAAAAAGGAAAGGACCGTAAGCATTAGTTACCGATAGCCGATATTGAAAAAATTAATAAAGGGATAGAAAAGGCAACCCGTTTTTTTCAGAATAATCTTCAACGGAAGGGGCGATCATTTAATGAAATTGAATATTGGAAAGCCGTTGAATATCGGACTTTCCATTTGTATAGCAGACCGATTGTCTTAAAAGGAATACTTGACGAAAAAAAATACCAGCACTTCTTGCTGCTTCATGTCGCTATACGTATACTATGTACGCCATCTTTGACATTGCCACAGATTGCTTATGCAGAATCTTGCCTAAAAACCTTTGTCGAATCATTCGTTCCAATATACGGAGACTATCAAGTCATTTACTGCGTACACTCTTTGCTACACTTGGCCAGTGAGTGCAGGTACATTTACATGACGTGTTTAATTTTATTCAAGTTAATTGAAGCCCTTTATACGGATGTTCTTTAAATTTGAGATTCCATGGACCACTGGATTCGTTTAGTGTCTTTCCATTTGGAAGCTATCTTGGGCAGGTGAAGAAAATGCTACGCGGAACTAGAAGGCCACTGTCCCAATTAAGGAAACGTCTGTCCAGAACTAGAAGGCCACTGTCCCAATTAACCCTTTCACTGCCAAGCCCAAAAAGTCGACTTTTACCCATACTGCCAACTCTTTTGGCAAATCAAATATAACAAAACTATAGTTTATTAAAGAGCTAGTAACCGCCTGAACCACGATTCAGTCGAAAAAATAAAAAAAAAACGACGAATCACCGGTGATACACGTGGCACACTGGTAATCAAGCGTCCCCCAGGTGCCAAATGTATCACCGGTGATACACAATTTCATGGGAAAATGTATCACCCGTGATACATTTGGCACCTGGGGAACGTCATTTTACTATAAGAAAATTGTTTAAATTCAAATTATTCTGTTAAATCATGAAACTCAGTCCACCATTTACTGAAAATAATTTCCTGGAATGCTATTGTCTTAAAAATATAGCCATGAGAGTCATAAATTGAAGGGTCAAATATCGGCTATTAGGAAAAATAGCAAAACATGATAAAAGTGCTTAGATTCTGACCAACACACAAGTAGAGATCTTATTCTAGCAAATAAAGTTGGTTAAGATGAGGGAAATACAAAACTACAAGAGTTATGGGCTTTGGCGGGAAATTCGTTGATGTATCACCGGTGATACACTTGGCAGTCAACGGTTGGGAGGCCGTGTATCACCGGTGATACACTTGGCAGTGAAAGGGTTAAGGAAACGTCTGTCCGAAATTGAACATCATGACACATTCAGCAGCCCACCTAGCCAAACTTCTTGTATCCAGCAATCCATTAAAGCCAATTCGTCTTGCGACTCTTTTGTTATGGTAAATAACAACCAAATATTGGAACTTAAATCCAAAAACTCAAGTAGCGTATCAGGAGTTGCATATTTTATCGGCCAAAAGGACAATTTCAAAATATCAATTTTTATGATAAACCCCTTGATTCAAGTTCCCTTGGAATATATATGATAGACCGCCAATTAGTTGACAAAAGAAGGCTCATTACTCTGCCGTTGTCTGATTATGAACAACAAGATATTGTGAAATATGTTACATTAAAGGATTATACTAATAAGTCATTTGTTTTCTTCCCGATACTGCATCACCATCTTTGTTTATAAGCCAGCGGATACTAAATTGTAAATGCGCTTTTCGTGTTGTATATCAAACAAATGTCAATTTAACGTCGCTGTCGTGATGTTTGTCAATATACATTAAGAAAGCTCAAAATTTACACAATTTGTATTTAAATAACATAATATTTTTTTCTTCAATCACGAGTCATGTTTATGATGTCAATCTGACGTCTACTTTTAAATAATATTGAAATACTGTAATTAAAACATCTCAAAATGTATGTATGATTGATATCAAATGTCTTTGTGACGTCATATTATTGATATATTTTTTAAATGTGCATTCCACCTCAACAATATTCATGGTTTAAAGATGTCTATTTTACATCATCTTGACGTCAAGAAACCCATGACCTATCAATGATATGTTGATGTTAAAGTGACCCTGAAAGGATACAAAAGTGATGTCACGGTGCTACCTGGGGGGACCCAAGACAATCTTCGGTCTCCCTATTAGATCTAACAACCCTGAAGAAAGTTACCATGCCAGACTGAAAAGACTAGCCAAAAAACCTTACCTTAATCTATACCTTCTCATTGAGCTTCTGTGGATTGAATCAAACAGAGTGCCAATGAACTGTTTCCTTCTTGCTACGGACAAATTAGGCCAGTATCAAAAAAAGAAAACTCTTCCTTTACTTCCTCCCTTATGTCGTATTGGCAAAACTTTAACGAAGGCCATTACAGTTCAGTAGACGGCCTTCATGCCGATGTTATAGATTTAGTTAAGGATAAGTACAAGTATAAAATTAATATAAGAACATTTGAATGATTGAATCTGATAGGCCTGTTTGAAATGTCTCCCTCCTTCAATGTTATATGTAATTATGTAAACCCTCATTACGATCTCCAATTTATGTACAAATAATCTCCTATTTATCTGTCTCTCTCTCTCTCTCTCTCTCTCTCTCTCTCTCTCTCTCTCTCTCTCTCTCTCTCTCTCTCTCTCTCTCTCTCTCTCTCTCTCTCTCTCTCTCTCTCTCTCTCTCTCTCTCTCTCTCTCTCTCTCTCTCTCTCTCTCTCTCTCTCTCTCTCTCTCTCTCTCTCTCTCTCTCTCTCTCTCTCTCTCTCTCTCTCTCTCTCTCTCTCTCTCTCTCTCTCTCTCTCTCTCTCTCTCTCTCTCTCTCTCTCTCTCTCTCTCTCTCTCTCTCTCTCTCTCTCTCTCTCTCTCTCTCTCTCTCTCTCTCTCTCTCTCTCTCTCTCTCTCTCTCTCTCTCTCTCTCTCTCTCTCTCTCTCTCTCTCTCTCTCTCTCTCTCTCTCTCTCTCTCTCTCTCTCTCTCTCTCTCTCTCTCTCTCTCTCTCTCTCTCTCTCTCTCTCTCTCTCTCTCTCTCTCTCTCTCTCTCTCTCTCTCTCTCTCTCTCTCTCTCTCTCTCTCTCTCTCTCTCTCTCTCTCTCTCTCTCTCTCTCTCTCTCTCTCTCTCTCTCTCTCTCTCTCTCTCTCTCTCTCTCTCTCTCTCTCTCTCTCTCTCTCTCTCTCTCTCTCACAAAATGATCCAATGTATGTAGGGGAGGGTGGGGTTGGTTGGGACATGGGGTTGAGAGGGACAGGGGGATAAAAAATAGCAAATAACTTTAGAAAAATCTAGAAAAAATATATTTTATTCTTTACAATGACGTTTATTTGGGGCAAAAATTTTGTTGATTTTCGGTAATTATTTTTCGAGTTATAGGGAAAAGTTGTTTTGGGGCAAAATTTTTGTTAAAAAAATATCCGCGGTGGATCGAATAGCGCCTTAACCGTTCAACACACTAACATGAGATTATTACTGATTGTAGCGCGTTCAATTACCTACAGTTTGGTGGAAAGAAAAAATTTTAGAAGCAAAATTGCGGCTTCAGTTGCGATTTTTGCAAAACAGGTTTTTACGGGTTGAATGGGACACGGTCTGTGGGGTTGATTGGGACTGCAAAAGCATAGGCGCGTCAAGCCCCGCCTACTTTTTGCGCAACCTGGTCTCAGGCAACGCGACAAAACAATTTGTCGAGTGCTACTTTTTAACGCCGTCAATACATTTTGACGTTGCAACGGTCCTTTTTCTCGATTTCAATCCTCTCTTTAGGCAACTCGACCAAATGTTTTTGTCAACTACTTCTTTCATTGTTTCTCACCTCCTTTGCCTTCTTCCATTCCCAGATCAACCCGGCTAATGTCAACGCGACAAAAAGTCTTGTCACAATTGTTTCGAAATTTTTTTTCTTTTCTTTAGGACCTTGTTCAGTTACAAGGTCTAAATATTTTGAACACAATATTTTTTCTGCAATTTTCTCATTTTACTTGACTTTCTTCCTTCTACAGAGCAACGCGACCGAATGTATTGTCAACTTTATTTATGATCTTCTTGCTCTCACACACAGTCTTCTTAGCTTTTTTTCAGTTTTCTTTTCTAATTTTCCATTGTTTTGGAATTATTCCTTGTTAAAGACAATGCGATTAAACGTTTTGTCGGCAAATTTTTTTCCACTTTTCCGTTTTTTTTAGACTTTGTTCAGTACACCACGACCAGATATTTCGTCAAAATCCGTTTGTTACAATTTTCAATCGTTACTTCATTTTCTACAGTATAACGCGACCGAATGTTTTTTTCACAAATTTGTTTCTGAACTCGTTTTAATATTTTTTTTTTCATTTGTTATTGAGTTAACTCCACTCATGTGTAAATTACCTCAAATTTATGGTAAATTAGATTCTTTATAACTGTATTTGGAGGATTGAAAGATTAGTAAAAGGAATTTTTTTACAAATTTAATTTAGAATTGACTAAATCATTGTAAAAATTCTCTTTCTTGGTTATATGTCGTTATAGTTTTATCCACTGAGTATATTTTAACTCGACAAAATGTTTTGTCACGTACAAAATTTTGCTTTTCAGTGTTAAGGCTTACAGTCTTTAGGTAAAGACAATTTTTTACTTCCCAGGTTTTCATGACAGTGCATGTCTTCTTAGGGCTACATATAGTCATTCACGCATGAATCTGAAGTTATTTGTCGGACATTATATCTGAAACTTGTATTACATCCAATGCTTACAAAGGGAGGGACGAAGATCAATAATTTAAGTTTTCAACCATCTTCGGAATAAGAGCTGTCACTAGAATTCTGTTCATAAAGACAATTATTTTCTTCTTCATTGTTATCGAGATCATCCTTGAATAAGCGATGGGCTCGTGATAACAGTGCATTTAATCTTTTGATTTCCTCGTAAATAAGAAAAGCCTTAGCCATGTTGCACCGATTGTTCTGAAAAATAAATGGTTTTAAATTTACAGATGACGCAATTAAATTGGCAAATACCTGTTTTCGGATGTGTTTCTTCTTCTGACTGAGTAGTTCACAGTTAAGTTTCTCCCGTTCTGATTCCAAGTTTGAAATTTTTTGTCTAAGAGACGTAAGAAATGTTACCATTTCATTCTCTAACAGTTGGATTTCTTCCTTGTGTCTCAACGACAACATCCAAGTTTCAATCAAGTTCATGTTATTCCTATGCTCATCTATAATTGAATAATTTCCCCCTTCATTATTGGATACGCTTTCAACACTGATAATTAATTTGCTTGCCTTTCGTATCAGGCAATTGCCAGGGGAAAATTCCTTTGTTGAAATCATCAAAAGTTATCAATTCCTTAATTTCTTTTGCTGCATTCGAATTTTGATCTTGATTCCATTCATTTAACTTGCTAATTAGAGAGACTGCCTTTTTCTTGGTCGTCCCAATAATACGATTGACCTTCGATCTTTGTTTAGCTGTGGCTAGAAATTAATAACATGATTTATATTCAAGTTTTTTTCTAAGAAAGTAAACTAATCTGTAAATACTGAAACATACTTGCCGTCTTCTCTCTCCTTTTTATTAGAATCTGCATTTCTGAATAAGTTGCTTCCAAATCATTCATTATATAACATGGCGGACCAGGTCCGTCGTCATTTTTTTTCGCGCTATCTTTAGCTTTTTTCTTTAACCGATTCAGAATGTTCGGCAAATCAGTTTCACTCCGTTTCATGGCCTTCAACATTTCCTTCAATTCCCAAGAAAATGCCTCAGCTAAAATGCGAGACTGAAAACAAAGAATTGTTGATCAAGTTTTAATTTTGGAATCATAAGAAAATACTTACTCTGGCCAAACGATTAGTTAGAAACTCAGGCATTCTATCAAACCGCTCGGTATTCAAATACATCATACCAGCAGAAAGGGTATCGTTTCGGTCTGGAAAATAATTTAATATTTAAATAGTGTAGGACAATAATTGGCCTTGAACTCTTTACTTCCTGGAGTCATGTGTTTTATTCTGTTCCCATACAATGACATCGATGCATTAACCTGCTCTTGTTCTTCCCCTACAGTAGCCCCAACTCCTTCAATCCAATGTCCGACCCATAGTATCTAGTTTATATTAAATGTTGTTTACATTATTCTTTAAATTTAAAATATCTGAAAACCATGCTCACATAACAATGCCAAACGTGCGCTATAGCATGAAAACGTGCCAGAAAAGGAGTCATCCTTTCTGTTAGACATCGGAAGTCTTTTGATTGTTGCTTGGAATTTTTGTTCCGCTTTTCAAACATTTTGACTCCTACTTTTTCGGCCCACTTCCAGTAGAGACAAACTATGTCGTAGCAGAAGATTTTGTATCCAAGATTATACAAATAGTTGTGTAGATAATGTGCGTGGCGGTATGTTTCTCCTACAAACATGTTGACTGCCTGCAAAATAATAAGATGGCGACAGCAGGCCATAATAAGACCTGTTTCATCAAGATGTTTTTTGCTAGATGAGCTATCTTTCGCTGCTTTAAAGACGCTGCCACCGCAAGGGTTTTTCTTGCGCTCCTTTAATTCGGAACCAAAAGTTAGTGTTTAAATTTAAAATAAAATTAAAATGTTATTTACTGGAAGGATATCTTTATCAATACTTTCAATATGGGCATTTACATCTGCGTCAGTTGCAATCACTGTATTTTTTAAAAGTGACTCATCGTACCTAGAAATATTAGTATTATTAGAAATATTTGCATTTCCAAATCTTTTAATTAGTTTCAAAACCCTTTGCTTGCTGATTCGAGACGAGGAAGTCTGAAATTCCCATCAATACATGCCGCGCTAGGATGGTCACCACACGTTGGACAGCTGATTTTATTTTGTTGACGAATATCTGTATCAAGAAGCCCGTGTACAAAGTATTCGTACTCCCTACTTGCTTTGTTGAATAGGGTTCTGTTAATAACGTCAACCTAAAGCGTTAAAACTCGAATTTAATCATATTAAACCATGCTCTTTACAAATGTATTACTCTGTTGGCAGCTTTTGAAATTCTGTTTAGAGTTTCAATAAATTTTCTTTCCGACGACCCCAAATTTTGGTGTTTAAGATGAAACCAAAATTGAAGTACATCTTCTGAGAATAAATATTTCGAACCGGATGGCGTCCCGGGCCACCAGTGAGATTTTATATAGTCCTTCTCAGTAAGCTCTGCATTATACCGACATTTATCTGAAGAGCAGCGATATGTTGCCGAATTCAAATCAAAGCGGCCTGTTCATAAAATGTAAAATTAGTAAAACAATGCACTTGCGGAAGTAAAATTTAGCAACCGTCTAAGGTAACGACTATTTTGTCCTTCGATCCAGCGCACAATGTCAAAGTTCCTGTTTTAGAACAATTAGGGCACGATGATGGAACGTAGCATGGTACTGAGACGGCTTAAAACACAACGAGTAAACATTAAATTAAATCGTCCGTCATCTATAACTACCTTGGTTACCTCTATTCCCAATCAATAGTGTTTCCTGGTCGACGATTTGAAGTGAAAGTAGTTTTACTGATGACATATCAATTGTTTTGTAGAGAGTTCTCCCATGAAATGGCGAATCACCATGGATTCTTGAATCACAGGCAGCGCACAATTCTTGCTTGCAATTCTTGCAGCATACAACATACCGTTTCAGGTCGTTGGAGCAGGAGTCACACGATGAAAAGACGGGGCATTCTCTTTCTAGTCGAGTATCCCAGTAATTTTTTCGATTCTTATTCCATTCTTCATGAATACTCCCGATTCGGACTTTCCAATCTTGTTTCGATGAATCAATATAATTTTTCGAGTTCCTGTTTTCTTCCGCTAATGCCGCCGACAGCATTTCCGAAGCATGTAATTCAATTGTACTAAGCTCTTCTTGCAGCGCACTATTATCATGGTCTTAATAAACAATTTCTAATATTGTCAATATTAAAACCGAAACCATATAATATATACCTGCTTCCTGGTCTTTAGTATTTAATGGCACTGAAATTGTTTCAAGCCTATCAGTGTCATGCTGTTCTCCTTGTACATATTGCTGATCCTCCATTTGTGCACGTACTAAATCAACTTGTCTATTAATTTCCTTCTGCTGTTCACTGAAGTACCTTGTTGAAGCTTTAAACACAAGGTTATTGTTATTTTTATGCAGTAATAAGCTCATCTTGATTTATTAATAGTAAGACAATCTTGTAATATATTTATAAAATAGTACCTGAACTCCTGACATTCACTGTGGAAGGACTTTGTTGGCAATTATTTACACTTGGGATCTTTTTGGTCGTTCTTGCCTTTTTAATTCTTCTCTTAATTGTTTCTTCTTCTGAACTATCATCTGAGTCACGAACTTCCCTTATCCGCGGTTTATGCCCATCTTGTGCACGTCTATTTCGGCGACTTTCATTTTTTTTATAGTTACTACCACTTTTCTTATCTTCCATGGCAAAGAGCAACTATAAAAGATTCAGAGGATCAAAATCAAAAGACTTTTTGATTGGGGTAACGAATCTAAAAAGTGTTTTTGAACTAACTGACATGCGAGATATTGTGTTATTATCCAAAAGTAGAACTGAAAATAACGCCCTCTGGTGAGATAATAAGACAAAACAAAATAAAGAAAAAATTTTTAAAATCAAATATTTGTATATTTTTTAAATTTAAATTATTGATTCAAAGAGACTTTCAACAGCATTGAAGATGTATAATAATTTCAAATATTATTACCACAGCGCCCAAATCGCAAAGTCTCAGAATTTTGTAAACTTTTAATAAATGGTGAAGGTAGAACGGTCGATGGTAATTCACTCAGGTGCTGCCGTTTTTCGACGTCGGAACTCGGATATGGGTAGTTCAGGTAGTTTGAAAGTTAGCTAGAAAGAAAATACTGGCGTACAAAAACCTTGCCTCAAGAAAGACCAGTGAGCACTAAACGATAGTATTTGTGAACTACATTTTTATCTGTTTAAATTTCAGCAGTCAGCAGAGAATTCGGTTATGACGACGATGCATCTATATTGATTGAATGATAGGCTTGACCATGATCTAGCAGGTCAAAGAATGTTAAATAAGTAACCTGGAAGTTTGTTATAGTACGTGAAAACTTGAACAAAGTTGTCAATGGAATTAAAGGTTTTGACATGCAAAAATTAAGTCTTTAATACCTCAGAAACATTCGATCAAAATAGATGCGTGTGATGGTTTATAGTAATATATTAAGTGTTAACAAAGTATAACTAGTACGTTACCTGTGTGTTCTGAAAAATTACAGTTGTCAGTTGTCACTCACTGTTCTGTTGATGCCTGGCCTAATGAAGAACAGAAATGTTATAGTGAAAATCTTTTAAGTTTCAACCATCAAATATTATCTTTATAGTTTTATGAAGACACCTGTAATTTCAAAGGACACCGATAAAATATTCCTGTTACAAAACATATTTCCGGTTACAAATTTTCATTGACCTAGATTAGACTTACAGGTGGGAAATCTATATTACCTCTGCAAACTGTTGTAAATCTAATTTAGTTCTTGCAACTTTTGACGCCTTTAAAATCTCAGGGGTCTTAACTATAAATGTTTCCAACTTCAAATGTTGCAGTTGTAAGAATAAAAAAGAATTGGCTGCTTGTCGGACCCTTTGTAACAGCAACTAAACTAGGGATTCATGTAATTAGCTTGTACACAATAGAAAGTTTATAATTTATTTACCTATGTACTCCAAGGAACTTTCATAGAGGATTGTTTGTTTTGGGAACAAAACAATATCTTTGGAGGACCCAATGTTTACTTTTGTAATCTGATTTTTCCAATAGCAGACAAATAAAGGCGCCATCTATGAACGAGGCCTCGAAACACTTGAAAAAGGGAAAAAGGCGGAAACTGAAAATCCTTAACTGATGTTTGCATGAAATAAGATTTTTCTTTATTATACGCTTGGAAATCAGTTTATGATTTCTTTTTTATTCTTTTAAATTTGAATGTCTTGTATGCCAATGCATTTGCATTAAGGTATTACATGACAAGAATGTGTAGACTTTGCTCTGGCAAAATCTATGACCGATTTCACTTTTGGTGAAGAACCCTTGATTTAATAAACCATGTATATCTACCAGTATTGTGTTATTTAATGTAACTTACATATTTTACAGCAAGTGGGCCGTCCAGTTGTGGGTGATAAGATTATAATAAATAAACAAAAAAGTGTTCCAAATATCCCGCCAAGAAATGGCGCGAAAATCTAACGCCCTAGGGCCGATGGCTAATGTGACAGGATATGCCCTTGAAACGAAAAAATTTATGTTTTTCTTCAATCGTTTTTCGAATAGATCCATTTGTTTATTTTGTAATACCTATAGCTCAAAAGAATCACTACGTTATCATTGACATCATGGTGTTATTAAAATAATGGATTGGGAATTTAAAAAGGAAGAACAACGTACAATAAAAAGGGGCACTTTGGAACGCCGAAAACTTTAAAAATTAAAAAAATATATAAAATACGGTTTGAATGTGAAAATTGACGTATCAAAAGATTCTCCATCAAAAGATCTATCGAAATATGTACTTTTAATACTTTTTAATGTGATACAAGAGAAATCCAAAAAAAGTTGAAACCGTTTTCTGATTTGAGGTGAAGGTCGGGTTCGACTATAATAAATGATATCAACTTATTTATATTTCTATAGTTAATTTTGAAACACAAAAAATATATATATATTTCGATAGCTTTTGCGATGCTGAACAATTTGGTTGTAATTTTAAAACAATACAACTGTATTTTATATTTTATTTTAATTTTTAAAGTTTCCAATAGACACTTGTTTACATCGAATTGTTCCCTCTTTTTTCTTACACGTTCTTTTAATTCATCTACACCTTTCTCAAAATCCTTACGTCGTGATCATTTTTATGTATGCAGGATTATTTTACATGGAGTTCTATTAGAAAAGCTTTGGGAAAACTCTAATATTTGATACATTCACAATGGCATGTTGGATGTTGCAGCGCGTCAGACACATTGGCACCATTTCTGGGCGGGCTTTGAACAGTTTATTGCCTCAAACTTCTTATCTATTATTTATTAGAATGTAGTACTTATTTATTTAAATGACGAATTGAAAAAAGGAAACTTATTGTGTTAAACCAAGTGATCTTCAGAGAGTTTCCCATTAGTCAGCAGCAGTTATTAGTATAAGATAGTCAAGCGAAGCTTTTCAGCTCGCCATAAGGATATTTAGAATCATCTTCAAATGTGTGGCAATGTTTTGTCTTTCGCAGTAGATATGATTTAATTTTTAGATAGATTTAAAGTCATGTTGCGGAAAAAAAAGTTTGCATAAACGTTTCCATATTGGGCAAACTTAAGCTCTTTGACATTATGATTAAGCAAGGGCTAAGTTCCCAAAGAAAGAGGGGGGGGGGCTATTTGCGGAAAAATAAGTTTGCATAAAGGTTTCCTTTAACTTAAACAAACAGAAGAGATACTATCGAGAGGATTGCCCAGATTCAAAAAAATAGGTGATATTACATGTAATTGTAAACGTCCGTTCTTCTTGCAAATAACAAATAATGGTTTAAATGTGATGATTTGACAACTTTAATTATGAGGGAGGCTTAGCTAAGTGAGGAGCGGGGGGCTAAATAAATTTATTTGATCAATTCCATGTTTTTTTTAAGAAACTGCGAGATTAGTTGCTTTTTAAGAAATAGTGGGGTCCTGGGCGGTAGTAAACTGGGCTATATAGTTTAGTAATTATAGTACGTATTTTTGTTTAATTTAGTACGCATTATTATTTCAAAAAATCGTCACTTAAATTTACCAATTAATTTTGTAATTACCATCAATTTTTATGGAATTCCAAGTAAAACAATGATTTTACAAAGTATATCCTTCATGATATACTTCAGATTTTACTGTCGATATCAAATACGATTGGCAAGTTTCCTTTGTATCCATAAGATTTTCATGTTTTCAATTTGCAATTTTTTGTTATTTGTATATTTTTTAAGACCATTTTCAACGTTTTTGGCCAATTTTGACATCGAGCGACAATTTTTCCTTTAGAAAATACATTAACAAAAATGAAATCTACAATCTCCTCGCTTCTGTGCAAATCCATACGAACATGCAACTCAAGTCATAAACATCCAACAACATTGTACAATCAACATAATCGCGAATAAGTCAAATTATTTGTAAACTCCTTTTAATAATTTTGATGAATTTGATCCATTCTGAGATTGCTGTTTTCTCTTTCATTTGATCTGCCCCCGGTAATTGATCAGCCCCATGTCCAGCATCGTTTTTTGGCCACCAACTATCCAGTACTTGGAGTTCTAAATAGCTAAGAAAATGTTTAGTCATTAAGTAAAGGAAAAGTTACTGTATAATAGTTTATATTACCAATGCAAGACATGCTTTCAGCACTTCCATGTAGATCATGAAAGGTGCTGAGTTTTGGCCCGGTTGGGACAGACCAACGACAGATTAACCTTTGGGCTGTGGGCTTACCACGCAACAACACTCCAACAAGTGAGTCGGAACCTGATAATGGTAACATGTAAAAACAAAATTAGACAAAAACTGCAAGCAGTTACAAATGTTGAAAAGTAAGTCATAATCTGTTGTGGCTTGCTTTAAAGGTTTTGATTTCGTTTGCGATTGTGTCTTTTCTTCTACGGAATTAGTTAATCTATGTAAAAAAACGAATATATACCATATTCTTTCTGTCGAAAGATTAAAACCAATTATGAGTTTGTTTAATATTTCAGACCCGGACGTGAGTAGAAAGCTAACAAAGAAAATAGTAATTATTACAACTATTAGCTAATGTTTAGTACAATAACCTTCGTAACTTGGAGGAGATTTTTGCAGCCGATCGTTCAATCCAAACTTCAAACATGGAAGGGAGTGTGGGTTAAGTGTTTGTATACTTCGCTGATAGATGGCTCCTTTACTTTGTCAGCAATTCCAAAGTCTCGGACTCTTGTCTGTCATTTAATATTGTTTTGAACCAAACTCCGAAATTCTCTTCCCGGTAAGTCGTCGATAAAAAAAATACCCATTGCTTTACAATATAGAGGGCATTGATACAAGTATCCCTAGTTCAATTTTTGTCAATATGTCGTATCAATAAACTAGTTTAAAACCTCAAGGCACTAGCACTAGCCCAAAACTTCAGAGACCTCAACGCTTCAACTGCATAAATAGCTCTTTAAAGGTATTATATTTAATAAAATTTTACATACCCATTACTAAACCCATGTTATTGGCCAAGTATATCCAGAAAGTGTGATAAACATCTTAATATCTTGATCTTAATTTCTGTACAACAACCCATAGGTGAAAGAGCGGATGTTGTTTTATAAATTTCAAAATTAATTTACCCTTATGACACTCCGAATCAAGAATTGTTGTTGGTACTCTTGTGAGTTCCTTTTGAGTTGGATGTTTTCTCCTAAAGAATAAGCAAAACACAAATGTCTCATAATTACACTTTAAGTTTTTTTTCTTTTGCGTCAACAGAATAATTGTTAATGTTCAATTCCAGTTTAGGTTAGGTTTACCTATGAACCAATATAAAATAAAATGAAAATATGTAACTCCTTCATGTTCACTGCATCATGTTATTTTATTTCTGAATTTTCTTGATTAAGAAAATATTTTTTGACACAATCTTCTGTTTTTAAATTTAAAATTTTACTGATACGTTTTTGGCAATCTATGCAGCACAATTCTAACCTCTTTGGGGCACAGAATCGAAGGTGATGGCTTGTTTGTTTTGTCGTTTTTGGGAGTGCCTTTAATTGAATTGGGATGTAATTTTTTCTTTTTAGAACGCCCTTTGTTTTTCTGCGGAGTCGGATATAAAGTGCCAAGCATTCCAGAAGAGTTATCCAAATGATCGTCATCAGCAGCTGAAACGCAGCAAATTGATACGTATTGAGCATCATTAAAGATATTATTTAGTCATTAAAGTTCATTACCATTTTTTTCTTTTGATACAGGGGATCTTTGTGACACCACGGTACCTTGATCATCTATAAAATTCATAAAATTTAAATAGTTTTCAATATCTTAATCAAATTTAATGCCCAAAATTTGTATAAACTAGCCTACTTCTTTTTGAATAGGATGCATATGACGAGTAGGTTGCAGTTTTTAAACACTTTATCTGCTTTTCTTGAATCTGATGAGCAGGTTCTTGCTTACCAGGAGAATTATTCAATTCCAAATCATTTGCATCAGCTGAAAAAAGTCAAAGACATACATTATAGAATAACTTGTAACAGAGTTTGAAGTTATAAACATGGTTATCACAGTATTCTTCGTCGGACGAGATGAGGAGTTTTTTTGACGCTACGGTGTCTTGATCATCTGTAGGATTCATAAAATATGTACAAATTTATCAATAACTTGATTAATTTAATAGAAAAATACACTGCTTTCATCTTCTATGAACTAGCCTACCTCTTTTTGAACCGGACATTGTTGCGTTTTTCGAACACCCTTTTAATTTCGGATTAGTTGGAGCGGTTGGAACTTGCCTACTGGGAGACATGTCCAAATCATTGGCATTAGCTGAAATAAATTGAAATAGTTATAGAGCAACATGTAACACATAGTTGTAAATTTATAATTTGTGCCATTACAAGATTTTGCATCAGAGATGAGGGAGATTTGTGTCTCAGCTTTGTCTCGATCACCTGCAATATATATATATATATAATATTGACTTGTTAATCTCTTAGCTGAGGAACGAAATAAGTTTTATTCAAAAAGTTGATAGCTAATAGCTAATCTATTTTTAAATGAGATGCAGATGCGGTTTCCGATTTCTGCTGGTGAATTTGAACCGTAGTCAATTGCATACCAAAGAAGTAGTTGAAATCTTCGGCATCAGCTGAAACACACAAAAAAATTTTAGTGACTATCATTTAAACTTGTTAAGATATTTAAAATTCTATACATGTGTCCTCGCTAGATGTGAAGATTCTTTGTGAAACAAATGTGTTTCGGCGACCTAAAAGTTAAAATAGGTACAGTATTTCATGGCTCATTATAATCAACTCTCAGAAAAATCTTTTTTATCTTATTTAGTTAGCCTACTCGTTTTTGAATGTGCTTCAGGTTTGTTTTTTTGGCGCATTTTTGATTTCAGGCCAGTCGGAACTGAGGATGAACCAGGAAAAGTTCCCAAATCATCGGCACCTGCAAACGAAATCGGGAGTTTGCGTTAATAGTTAGTTAAGAAAAAAAAATTAGTAAGCCTACTTGTTTTTGATTGTGCTTTAGTTTTCTTTTTGGGACGCCCTTTTGATTGCAGAACAACCGGAACTGACGAACCACGAGAAATAAAGCAATATTGGAAATATGAAAACGACAACCAGTAATTAGGCATAAACAGATTAGTTAAAAACAAAATAGTTAGCCTACTCTTCTTTGATTTTGTTTTGGTTTCCTTTTTTGATCGCCCCTTTGATTTCTTGACTGGCGGAACTGGGGAATCAAGAGAACTGTCCAAACACTCCGAATTACCTGCAAATAACAATCAATAACTCCAGTCAACTAGACTTGACAATCACATTCTACTTACTATTTTTTGCAGTTAATATTGATTCGGTAACAGATGTATCACTGTGATTTCCATCGTGAAGTTCAGATCTACGATCACTAGTCAAGACTTGCGTTGACTTCCGGGGATTTTGGACTGCCCTTTTCCTCCGAATCAAATTCACTGCATCATCCGAGTCTTCACTGTTTTCAGGGCTTAGGTCACCTATGGTCTTACCTCGAACACGAAATGTTCCTATTGCTAAGCATAAACTCAACATTACGTCTAACACATTTCTATTGTTCGAGCATATGCACATATTTTTATTACCTCTATCCATTTCTTCTTCATCTGGAATAATATCATCTTCACTAGCTGGGTTGTTTTCATCTTCTGAATGTTCCTTGGTTTCCCTGACTGTGGAACGTGATGCTTGTAGACAAAAATAGCTAATGTTATGAACTTGTCATAAAAACGCCAAATAAACAACTTACCCTCAAACTCTTGAACAGCAGTCTTTAGTTGAAGCTTGCAGAGACGAAATGCAGGTTTTTTCACAAGTTTCTTGCCAATTTTACCATAGGCACGTGTTCTAAAACTTGAAACTGTCTTGTTCGGGGTGTGCATGAAAAAAACTATGTTGGCCCCACTATCTCTTTCTAGTGCCGACAACTGAATTAAATTTGACAACATTATTATTGTGAAAAGAGTTTCAATAAAAATATTATTTAAAAAATACCGTGCGTTTCACTGAGCGAATTCTTCCACGCTTGGTCGACTCCTTAGTCTTTACTTTCAGGCTTCTACTATATTTTTTTTTGGGCAAATTATCAAGTTTTTTTAAAAGATCCTCAGTTCGCGTATTTTTGGGCATTTTTGTCTTGCTAATCACAAATTTACTCTCAGTTTTCACCAATCAGATTGGTACTAAATATAATGTGTTGGACACTTTTTCATACGCTCCTAAACTTTAAAATTAACGATAGCAGACGAAAGGTCGAAAGATTCTACAGCTGGGGATTAGGTGCGTACTAACGTCCAGGATGTTAGACACACGTGTTATTTCGTAACAACAATTTTCCCTAGTTAATTCCAATTATAAATTGTACGTGATATATTTTTTAATAGGAGTTTTACAAAGATTTCTTATCAATTTTGATCGATTGGTTCCTCTTTTTGAAAAAAATTTCCCCAGGATAGTTTTGATATTATATTCCCGTTATTTGGTGAGAAACCACAGAAATTGTAATAATGACGTTTTATAATTTGCAACATAACAAAATAGATTTTATACCATAAAGATTTTCCTCCAAATATATCCAGTTCACAGTTAGAATACCGCAAGATATTCTACATTGAAATCTTCCTGGTGACGTTTTATGCGGAAATTTATATAGTATGCGGAAATTAAGTACGAATTATAAAATTACAGATGCATCTAACCTAAGGAAGAAAAAAAATAAAAGAGTTTCTTCCCTAAGGAAGAAACATCTGTAATTGTATAATCTGTCTATCGAAAAATCTGTAAATGTTTTCATAAATTATCGACTGGACATTACCCTTGGCAAAAGTTGTTCAGCGCAAATTATTAAACAGCAATTCTATGCTACGTAGCATTTTTTGCTGAAATTTCTCCTAGGATTTCATGGACCATAGTATGAACTTTACCTTTTATTATTAAACATTCTGCTGTATTTGGTTTAATTACCAATAACTTATACATTAATTGAATTGTTTCACACTACACTTGTCCAATACAATGTTCTATTTGTTTTATTCTAATAGAAAATAATAAATCATATCCGGCGATAATGTAATGGTGAAAAGGACGAAATGAACAACATTTTTTAGGTAAAAGGAGCAAAAACCAACCCAGCAATCAACGTAAATATTGAACCTAGCAAAAACTTCTGTTGTTTCCTTATAGCCGTAGATAAAAAAAACTTGAAATGTAAGGAAATCCCAGAAATTCTACTTAAAAACCTAGGTAAAAATTATCTATACGGTTGGGGGATTGGTCTATAGGGTTGGGTCAATTTGGTTGGAGGGAGAGAAAAAGAGATACGACAGCTAATGCTAAAGTGCGCCATGACACTTTTCCGCGCGCCACCTAGCGTCTAATGCCTGCCCTATAGTGTTAAAAGATGGGGAGAATTCTCAAGGGACTGTGTCCCCTCGCCCTTGATACTTCCCTGCCTCTGACTTCGTCCTATCTCTTAATTAGCCGCTAGATGGCGTTCGCAAAAATGTCATGGTGTACATCCTTATCATGTGTCGTATCTCCTTTTCTCTGGTTGGAGGGTTATGTTTGTATACTTTCTCTTAAAATTATGTAAAATCTATTATGTTAATGAAAAATTTATAGACAATTTTTACCTGAGAAAAGATTCTTCTATCTTATGCGTGATTAGCAGCCGCCAAATACCTTAGTATTCATATTGAAATTTTTGAATATTCCAAAGGTACGGAGAGGACCCTTTACATAGATACAACAATTCGACCTAGGTTCGTTCAGACTAGTATCATTTTCTAAGGTTCCACGCCTTTATCAAGAGTCTATTCTATATAGAATTTAAAAAGCTACCACCTTTAGAAACAGCAACAGCATAAGGCTTAATATTAGTTTTAGGTATTGTTCCTACCTTGAGTCAGGCATATTTTTCTATTAGCACGACAAAAAACTGTCTAAGTTTAAATATACACGAAGATAAATAATTAAAGGACCTAAATACACAAGGAAAATGTGCTAAAAATGAACAAAGAATGTTGAAAAGATAATGATAGACATAACTGTCCTCATACTGAAAGAAAAGTAAAAAGTTTTAGGTAATTTTGTATAGCTACAATCGATAAAAAATATTTTTAAAAAATAAAAACGAGATTTAAAAAATGTGACAAAACGTTCGTTCGCGTTATTCTGTAGAAAATGAAGTAACGATTGAAAATTGTAACAAACGGATTTTGACGAAATATCTGGTCGTGGTGTACTGAACAAAGTCTAAAAAAACGGAAAAGTGGAAAAAAATTTGCCGACAAAACGTTTAATCGCGTTGTCCTTAACAAGGATTAATTCCAAAACAATGGAAAACTAGAAAAGAAAACTGAAAAAAGCTAAGAAGACTGTGTGTGAGAGCAAGAAGATCATAAATAAAGTTGACAATACATTCGGTCGCGTTGCTCTGTAGAAGGAAGAAAGTCAAGTAAAATGAGAAAATTGCAGCAAAAATGGTGTGTACAAAATATTTAGACCTTTTAACTGAACAAGGTCCAAAAGAAAAGAAAAAAAATTGCGAAACAATTGTGACAAGACTTTTTGTCGCGTTGACATTAGCCGGGTTAATCTGGGAATGGATGAAGGCAAAGGAGATGAGAAAAAATGAAAAAAGTAGTTGACAAAAACATTTGGTCGAGTTGCCTAAAGAGAGAATTGAAATCGAGAAAAAGGACCGTTGCAACGTCAAAATGTATTGACGGCGTTAAAAAGTAGCACTCGACAAATTGTTTTGTCGCGTTGCCTGAGACCAGGTTGAGCCCGGTACATGGTAGCTCGAATTTCATTGAATTGAACGGGCGAACGACCTGGAAATCTGAAGAATGTTACGATTACTTAGCGTATCTAATTTTAAAGTTCGAAATTCATTTTTATTGTCTCAACGCAGCCATGTAGATGCCATGAGGACGTAAATTTGTTGTCCTCGACTGCATCCGACACCAATGATTAAAAGTTAAAAAAAATTTTGTTTGAAGGACACCCAAGAGGAAATAAGTTGATTCTTTGTCTACTGGAAATTTTCAAAGTCCATTTTCTAGAAGGACTTAGAATAGTTTTAAAATTTTACTGGAAAATATTCCATAAATCGGAAGGACTAAAACTGATAATATTTTTACGGCCAGAATCCTCAAAAAACCATGAAAAATGCCGAGGGCAACGCGATTTCCCCCAATCCGGGTGAGTTCCACCGCTCAAGGTCGCGTGTGTCGCTCCGCCAAGCTGCGGAAATCGCGTTGCCCTCGGCATTTTTCATGGTTTTTTGAGGATTCTGGCCGTTTAAAAAATCGCATAGAATTTTAAAAAATTGCAAAATATTAAGCTTTAAATTCTACACAAAAACTGAGAACGGCTAGTTTGGGAAAAAATTGGCCGGACTTGGAGAAATTCCCAAAGTGAGCTCCCATAAGAAATAACACGGGAGGGAGCTCCTCCTACAAAACAGTGACGTCAGGAGAGGAAAGGGCCCGATTTTGTGGGGGTGGAGCTTACTGCGACGAAAGTCACACTTTGGAGCTTGATAGCTCCTGGTATAGGGACATATTAATGAAAAATGATCGATATTTTTTTCTCTATTTTTTAGTGCTAAAGAAAAAAATATCGAAAAAGTGTTAAACTTCCTCATTGTGGCAGGTCGATGATGAACCGACTGCTGTTTTCTCGAATGTAATCATTTGCAGATTCCAAATTGCGATCTGGAATAATTCAGAGTGAACTGGTGCAATTCCCTGAAGACATTCGCAGTTTGTCTGACACAAACATGCGATAGTCTTCGCGATCATTACACTATGTTGTAGTCTTTTTTCAGGTAGTAAGCTTCCAAGCCCTTTTAATCTAACATTCGAGTCGTGATCCAACTGCTTAATTGTTGGGGTTCGCAGTGTTTGGTTGCATTTAATTTAGTCTTACACATCACGCATGGCATGCATACGAAATTCTTACTCTACGTGACTCACCTAGGACTGGAGGAAGAAGAAATTCTCTTCTTTTTTGTTTTCCTGTTTTTGCGTATGGAGCTGAAGGATCGCCTCATCATATTCCACTAACACATAAGTATCCTAAGTTAAGTCTTAAGTGCTAGTGGCTGGTTCATGATGACAAAGTATTTACTATTACATGAATTTAATACCAGTAATCATAAAGAGGACATTCATCGTTTTCCCTAAATTGTCATTCAGTCCGTGCTTCTTTTCGTCCTGTTTCTGTCTAATTAAAGCTTTGAAATCCCCCTTATGGTGAAACGGAATGAATAGCATGCAATTGATGGTAACCTGAGGGATCGCGAAGCGATCCCGACGGGTAACCGGAATTGCATGTTAATAAGTAAATGTAGTGAACCCTAAGGGATACACTTTTCCCACCCTCATCCATCCCTCATTTACTGTTTGATACATTATTAGGTCTTATATTTTATTACTTGTCCTTTTATTTTGCAGACAAAGAACAAATTCTTTCAATCAGAACTCTCAGCTGTATGTTCAAGTTTGAAGATATAAAGTATGGAGCTAAATCCATTCATCTCAAGTGAATTTTCAATGGATGTCCACGACAACGTGCTTTAATTGGAAAATTATTATTTGATTTCAGCTAGATCAGACGATCTAGAAAGCTATCGAGCAGAACGCTCCCCTTTTATATACTGAAATCAACATAGTTATAGGTGATGACTATCCTTGTTAAAAGATCTGAGGTGTATGGGACGACTTAATTGGATTCTAGGAGACAACTCAAACATGTTGTATCTATTCCTCTCTCTTCAAGTGTGGAAACCACTTCAAGCATATGCTGCTTAACACTGTGAGATGAGAGTTGTTGCCTCACCCATTACATACTGAACATTTACTTGATTCAGTTTTTGTTCCGACAGCATCTTTAAGAGAAAGTCAGCACCTACCCAGCTAGCATAGCATATTGGTCATATGTTGGGGAAATAAAATTTACCGACAAAAATTTATTGGGAAAATAGTTGGAATGAATGTTTCCCCAAATAGTTTTTGCACCAAAATTTATTGGTTTCCGATAAAATTAAAAACACGGAATAATATTTCTCCAATATAATTGGTAAAATATTTAATTAACTGCCATAGGAATAACTTCACAGCTCTTTTTATTTAGTAATATATTTAGTAAAGTATTTACGGATTCGGGAATCGAACCCGAGAGCTCTGACATATGAGTCGGGCGTTCAACCTATTTGGCTACCAAAGTTGCATTACGATCATATCGACCAACTAGTGGTTTTTTTAAAGGTGAGCTACTTATACGAATCCTCCTGATAGCGTATTACTTGTTACAGAGAGGGCCGCGGTCGTCCAGATAATAAGAAAAAAATGTAATTTGCTTATAAATTTGTTCCCTATTCGATATTTTCAAAATACAAAGTATTGAATCATTGAGAGGTACCGTGAAGTGCTCCGTCAATCACGTTTTATACCGCGCAAACGTTTTGATCCTCAAATTGCAATTCCTTTATAAAACCAAACTAGGCGGTCATTAGCCAGGTGAACAATTAGCAGGTAGCAAATAACAGTATTGTGTTAGCTTCAAGTTTTTCATTTGCTGGTCGCCCGAAAAAAAACGAAAGAAGAAACGAAAAATTTCAGACGTATATTTCTATTTTTCGTGGGATGAAAACTTTGCTGTCTTCGGACTTTGGTTTGATTACTCGCCCTTTCGACAGCGGCTTCGCTGCGCTCAGCCACAGTCGTTGGCTTCATTACTCGCCCTTTCGACAGCGGCTTCGCTGCGCTCAGCCACAGTCGTTGGCTTCATTTTGCTTTTTGACCTCTTTAGCTTAATGTGGACTTAAAGCAAGTAACGAATAAATCTTTGAGTTCTATTATCAAAACAATGTATTCTGAATACATAAGAATAAAAACAATGTTAATCACAGTTGAGCGCCGTTAGGATCTGCCCCTAAGGCCATGCCTGTGCTCCTTATTGGTCCGTAGACCGAGGCGGAAGTTATTTCCTCTTTTTCTCATCTGTAAAGTTAAGATATTTTACTTGCAAGCGGATTAAGTTGAGGAGAAGTTAAAGGTTTACCTGTTTGCTATATGAGGATTGCAGACAGTATGTTTGTGTGCCATTTTAATCTTAGTAATGGACTCCAAGTCTCTGGAAATTAAAGAAATTTGAATGAATAAAATACTTGTTACTTTGTGAGAAAATAACTTACAGCTGTGACGGGGAGTCATAGTTTTGATGACGAACTTCTTTTTGTCCTTGGACTTGGGTAGAAGTCATTCCCTCTGATTATTTCCCATCTGTAAACAGAACATAAATGATTAGGCATTTGTAAATGGTTAAATATTCAACACTTTAGTTACCTGGTGTCTGTATGGGGAGCGCATTAAAAGGTTTTATTGACTTTTGTGATAGATGAGCTTGTATGATAGCATTCAAAGTCACTGTAATAGAATATAAGAGGTGAAAACATGAATATAATTTAGAGCAGCACTTTACTTACAACTGTGACTCTGAATGATTGCTGTGTGTTACGTCTGTTATGTTGCATCTCCGATGAGTTCCATTTCATTGATTTTCCTAAACATATAACATGATAATGAAAAGTAAAGGCATGGTAAATTGTTGAACATTAGCGCTTACGTTGAAATATTTTGTGGAACTCTTAAATGATGATACGCATTGATAGTCGTTCTGCGATCCACCAAGTCTGCATAATTTAATACAGTTACAGAATGTTTAAACAATTAGCTAATTAATTTTCGCTTACAGCTGATGACTGGGGATGTTGCGGTTTTCTGTTTGGTTTTTCCTTGTAGTAATGCTGAGTTTGAAGAGCTGTTTTGAGATCCACAAAGTCTCTACAGAAAAAACAATGTTGATAGGCTATGTCACAATTAATAAATTTTGACAGTCACTTACAGCTGTTGACTGGAGATATTTCAGGGGTAAATGATTTTTTGGTTGAATAAGTTAAGAAAGTAATGGTCAGTTTATTTGCTCCTGTAAGTAAATAAGTAAATGAAAAAGCGTTAGTTTAAATTCTTTTGGTTAAGGTGAATTTAAATGATTTACCTTATTTACGGCGAGAATTTGCAAGTCGCTTTAGCACCTTTAGCTGTGATGCTTGTCGTTTTAAAGTTTAGCAGAGAGCTTCATTGTAGACGACGTTTCGAGTAAAGACCTTATTAGAATCCTTAAGCATTTTGCCTTGTTTTGGTCCGGATTCGATAAGGACTTTAACCCCATCGCGAGAAGTGGCTCGCGAAAAAGCGACGTAGAGCTGACCGTGGCTGAATACTGGTTCTGGTAGATAAATTCCAACTTTTTCGAATGTTTGGCCTTGCGATTTGTTGATGGTCATCGCAAACGCTGGCAATACAGGAAATTGACGCCTGGTTAGTTGAAAAGGGAGATCGCTGTCGGTTGGTGACATGTCGATCCTGGGAAGAAAGACGGATTGTCCCTTGTTTCTTCCAGCTGCAATGTCCGCCATGATTAAATTTGGCGTAAGCGATCTGATGATGAGTCGCGTTCCATTGCAGAGTCCTAGGCGAGAGTCGATGTTCTTGATAAGGATAATGATGGCACCAACTTTAAGAATCAATTTGTGTGGCGGAATGCCGGAAACTTGAAGAGTGTTGAGAAATTCAGTCGGAAAATTCGCAACTTCTGCAGGATCCTCCGAGTCGACAATGTCCATGCTCTTGTAGGTCACTGCGCTGCCTGGCATTTTGCTGATGATCGTGTTGTTGATGGCCAAACAGCTTTCGTTTTTGGGACACAGTATAGCTCTATTCGAGATGACTTCTTCGTTTTCTGCAAGAAGAAGATCTTCTGGTTTCCCAAAAACGTGATGAATCAAAGATTCTTGATTGTTTCCTTGGAGTAAAAAGTCGGATGGGATTTCGATAATGTCGGGGCCCAGGTTTGGATGAGTGGGGAGAGTTCCATTACCGAGTTGAATGAGCCAATTGGCAAACTCTTGACTGCCCCTTGTGGTCCGCATGTTTTCTTCCAGTCTCAGGATTTGAAATGAGGACCAAGTGTCGCAATTTTTGATGGTTGATTGGACTAGTTTGACTCTGTTTCCGTGCTTGACGACTGGAAGACACTGCCGGAAATCGCCGCCAAGCAAAACGACTTTGCCGCCAAACGGGAGGTTATTCTTCATGATTTTCCGTAGAAGTTTGTCGATGGCATTCAAGGCGTGAGATACCATCATGGTGACTTCATCAATGACGATGACGCTGGCTTGTCTGATCATTTCGGCCAAATAGTCGTGGTCTTCGATTCGAGATGTTGACGTCTCGGTGATTGGTGGGTAAATCTTGTACTTGGAATGGAAAGTACCCGCGTCATCCACCAGTATTGCTGAAATTCCGGTTGTGGTCGCGTTATAGGAAGACTTTGATAGGCCTTTGAGCACGTTGATGAGGGTGTTGTAGGTGAACGTTTTTCCGGTCCCGCCTGGTCCGTCAAGGTAGAATTTTCTTTGGGGGGAATCGGCGTTCTGGATAGCGCCCATGATTGCATCAAAAGCTGCCTTCTGTCCGGCGTTGAGTTGACCTTTCATGACGTCTCCCTTCAACCGCGCTTCTTGCCGAGACCTTTCTTGATTTGCTGTCGGCTCGGCTGCGACGATTTGTTCGATAAGCTGAAAGTCAGGAACTGGCAAATCAAAGTCTTTGTTCGTTTTTCCATTGAAACGCAGCAAGTCTTGGATTGACTTGAGCGCGAGGTTTTTGGCGACGTCCGGTTCGTGTCCGAGCCTGATGAAATCTTCCGATAGGTGCTGAACGTTGTTTTCAAAAAGGGCGAGGGCATTGGTGGGGTTTCCATAAATACAAATGTTTGCAAACAACCGTCTGAGTTGAATGGGCATTTGAAAAACCACCGCCTCTGCCATAACTGTCTCCCAAGCAGTGTCATCAGCGAGAAGATTTCTTGCGATTGCGGCTTCTTTGAAAGTTCGGAACAGACGGCCGTCTACAGTTTTCAAGTCATCAAAAGAAATGGCGCCCGGAACGTTGATCAGGAGAAGTCGAAGGCAGTGTCTTTCCATTTGTCGGACGCTCACGGTGTAGATGCGCCCAATGACATTCATCCTCCTCTTTCTTTTAATCCATCTGCGGCTGACTTGTTTGAAGTAAAAGTGATGAGGAATTTCACGATAGAGATACTGCCTCGCTTCGGGGCAAGCTTGATTCAATTTGAACCAAGCTGTCAGCATGGTATCTCTCTCGGCCGCTACTGCGGCTGCTCGCTCCTCTTGGCCCGGTAGAAAGCAAACGGATTGTTCGTTGGGCAGATGAATGGCCAATCTCGTGATGGAGTGAGATCTGTAAGTCATCGGAAACTTGAATATTCTCCAGCAGGCCTCTGGTGCGCTGACGTACCGAGTGTCGACGTACGAACGAATCTCGTCCCAATGAATGGCTTCACCTTCCTGTTCTCCCGTCCGCAGCTGGATGTTGGCGCAGTCGTGGCCTTTGTACACGTACTTGAATATGTACTTGACGCTGGTGATGGATGCACAAAATTCAAGGTTGATGTGCGCGTCGTACTTGAGACAAAGATAAGGATTGTAAGGGACGACCCAAGTATTATCCACCCTTTTATTTCTGACGATGTACGATTTTCCATTATTTCTTCTGCGGTAAGTCGGATAGCCGGCACTGTTGAGGAGTGTAGATTCTTTAAACTCTTTTGGAAAAGACTTTGTGCAGACTCCTCCATCCATGCACGGTGAGTTGGGATTGTTGATGATGCCACACGGACCGTGAATCATGCTGCGCAAGATGATGGCGTGAAGTTTTGGTTGAGTTACTGGATCTGGAATCTCAGCGCAGATGACTTGATCAATTTCCTCCTCTGTTGTTGGCGCATCATTTTCGTGAATAAAGATGAGAATGTGCGCGTGAGGAAGGCCGCGCTTTTGAAATTCGATGACGTAGATTCCAGCAACTACAACACCAAAGATCTGTCGATCATTGATATCTTTCATCAACTCTCTGAGTTTCTGGTTAAAGACTCGAGCAACCACATCGGGTCGATTGCTGGGTTTCTCGTGAGGAAGAATGCTGTTGACGATTTCCGGCCAATTCGGGTTGCAAGTGAAAGTGATGAAATAGGTCGGCTTTCCATATTTCGCACAAATGCACATCGCATCTTGATAACCCTGTGTCATTGCTCTTGGACCACCGCAAAATGAAGATGGCAATAGCATGACAGTTCCTGGCAGCATTCCTTCTCGATCGGCTCGGTTGTGAAGAAAGTCCATTAATCCGCTGTATTTGGCAATATGGAGATCGGCCTGATGAGTTTTGATGTAATTGAGTTTGTTGGCCTCAATCTTTACGTAAGCATCCACGACAAATTGCTGGAAAAGAGACGCTGAATGAAGGATTGGATTGAATGTATTTCGGATTGACAGCTTGAACCCGTAGAACTGGCATTGCGTTACTCTAGTACGTGGTCCTTTTCTGTAGTTTGCTGCGGCTGTTTCTGGATCATCCATTTCATCGTCTTGTTCCAGTGCATCGTCTAGTGCGTCAGCTTCAGGATCAGATTCAGGGTCGGCAGGATTTTGTTCTTGGTTATTTCTGGGCTGTCTCGCCGCTGCAACGTGTTCTTGTTGTATGTTGCAGTGCCAACTTTGATCACCAAGCGGGAAGAGCAAAGGATAAGTCATCGGATCACACATTGGCTTCTGAGTGTTGATCCGAACAAACTTATTTCCTCTTTCTGGGATCCTAAGGTGTCCGATAACGTCTCGATTCTCAGGAGGAATGCCGTCTGGACTTTTGA
Source organism: Ceriodaphnia dubia (assembly GCA_022539655.2). NCBI lineage: Eukaryota > Metazoa > Arthropoda > Branchiopoda > Diplostraca > Daphniidae > Ceriodaphnia > Ceriodaphnia dubia. The sequence continues at coordinate 3,950,267 of JAKUCG020000139.1, read as the reverse complement.
AGATAAAGGCAATTTCATCTCCAGTTGGACTGTTGTATCGCCGTTCGTCTTGAGTTTTACGGTCGTTGTGAATCACCATGCCGACATGCATCCTTGGTCTCCCTTCTGCTACTGACAATCGATCCTCTTCTTCAATCATCTCGCGCATGTTCTTATAGATGTTGGCATATGGGTTGACTTGGCGGAGAAGAGCATCAAGCTGTGACATCAGTTCTCTATCACACACTTGATTGGCAGCGAAATTCATTCGATGCTCGTTGGCCTGTGTAGAATCGAGAATGTAGAGTTGAGCATACTTGGGAGTGGTCTGGTCGTCGTCTGGTCTCACGGCAGATGTGTTGTGGTAAATCTGTCCGTGAATTGTAAAAACAAATGGACCTCTTCCTGGCGGAGCTGCACTACCCAATTGAGCTCCCATGGAACAAAAGGCGAGGCCACTGTTGTAACGACGAATATGGAGAAGGAACTCGGTCGATTTTGGGTGGTTGTTGGTCATCAATGCCTGAATGAGTTCTGGAACTTCTCCTGATCCTGGAGGAGGAAGCTTGACTTTCCCCTTAGAGCAGCAAATGTTGAATTTTTTATCAACTGGCACTTCTCCTTTGAAATGTTTTGCGCCACAGAATCGGCAGATCTGATCCATTGGCCCGGTATCATGTGGAGGAACCGAGTTTTCGTTTACAATGTCCTTCAGTCCCAGCATGTGCGTCCGCTTTTTCTTAGTCGGCCTATTTTCTCGTTCTTGCTGCAATCTATGACGATGTTCCTCTTCCGTCTCTTGAGCTACGATAACTGCCTGGTATTCTGCGTCTCTTGCACGTCGTAGATCGACCGTTTCTTGATCTTCTCTGCTTCGAACATCGGCCATGTGTTGGGCATTTGCTTGGCGCCTTTCTGCAGCTTCTACTGGTTCCTCTTCCCTTCGAACATCGGCCATGTGTTCTCTGTTAGCTGTTCGTCGTTCGTCAGATTTCTCGGGTGTTTCGGCTGCTCGATCTGCGGCTTTCCGCAGTCTGTCTTCTTCGCGTCCTTTTTCAGCGGCAATTTGCCTGGCCATCGCCTCTTTTTGTGCTTTTGCTTCTAGACGCTGCGATTCGACTTCTGAACCATTTTTCTTCTTTTTTTCGGCTCTTCGATCACGATCTTTTTTAAGTTTGCCTTCTCTATCAGCAGGAGACTCCTTCTGTCTTTTTTCTCTCTGCTTTTCGATTTTTTGGTCCTTTTCCTCCTGAGTAAGGGCAGGGCGTTTCCTTGGAGGCATTCTTGAACGGGCCAATAGTCTAATCACAGAAGTGCATTGAAAGGAATGTGATAAAATACCAATGAAACTTGGGAAATGGTCATACAAACATTGGGAAAGAGTAATAACATGCAGACAATCGGGAAACATAATAACATACGTATCGGGAAACTGTTCTCATTAGCCCCCGTCAACGGCCTAAGCGGCCCCGGGCCACTCAGACCAATGAGAAACTCGGCTTGCGTGGGAAAAAAATAAGGAAGGGTGGTCAAGAAATCATCCAAGAAATCACGACCCGAAAATAATAGTAGAAAGAGAGAGCGAGAGACTTTGAAAAGAAAGACCTAAACATTTTTTTTTGTATTTTTTCCCTGGTATATTAAATGTTTGAACTCACTGTTTTGTTGTTCTTGTAGCTCTGGATCAGGTCGTTTTCTTATTTAATAAAAAAAATTATAGTTAAAAGAGCCGAGAAAATATTGATGAATCCTATAATCTACCTTTCAAAGTGGCGAAAACGACAGTAGTATCTGAGATGTGCCGGCTGGTTCAAAAATGGCTGCTGTGGAATTGAAGGAATCAGGTCAGCTATCCAGGATGTACTCAGAGCCCCTTCTTAATTACAGACAACAATTACATGTAATTGAAAAGCAAATAAAGCAGTTGGTGGATTTTTGGGAGGTGTCGAACCAAATTTTCAAAATTTTGTGTTCGCAGTCCCTCACCTTTCTCCAGCAGCTGATGAATGAAAGGGGTCACAAAATCTGCTACCACTCTTCTATTTAAGATTCCTAATGAAAAGGAGACACAAAGAAACAGTTGAATCAAAAAGTTTAAATTCCTTGGAAAAGATGGATGAGTTGGTGTCGAACAAAAATTTTGAAATTTTCTGTTCGCAGTCCTTCTCCTGGCTCCACCTGAAAAAGGATGGAATTACTTCATTTGTATATGAGGAACACAAAAACTCATTAAAATTATGGGTTGAATAGCAAAATGTATCACTTTTAGAAAATGGGTTACTCGCAGTAGAACTTTGTTCGCTCTCTAATTATTTTCTCTACATGGGATTTTTACACTCCTAATACTTAAAATGAACACAATTGGGTCAGCAATATTGGTAACTGAAACATGCCTTTGTAAAGAATGTGTGAAATGAATGAATTTAGTCTTAAGTTTCAAAAAATTCAAAATGTGAGTTTTGACTTACCTTTGGGTACCTACTATAGAAACCAAAAACAAATAAAATAATAAAAAAAACAATTAAATGTTTGAGAATGAGCCTTGATGAAGGCTGTTTGTTTATATAAGATAGGATATATGAGGAAAAATTGAATTCGAAATAATCGCCTGGCTCTTTCGAATTCGTGAGTCGGGAACACGTGATAATTATTATTGTGTGTAGTGCAGTGGTTGCCAGGTCGTCGGGCCGTAAGTGAAACAATTTGGAAAAACTTTGAAATGGCGTTTATTTCAACAATTTCATCAATATTTTTATTACAAATTAAATGTCCAAATGTGTTGTATTAGCACGTTTTTTCTTTCATTTGATTTCCTTTCATTTGAAAATATGCGCCATGAGCTTCATTGCCCCCCCCTCTAGAGGGAGACTTGGCGGCAGGTGGCAGGCGATCGGTGAAAATATGCGCCATGAGCTTCATTGCCCCCCCTCTAGAGGGAGACTTGGCGGCAGGTGGCAGGCGATCGGTGAATAGGCGACGGGTGGCGGGTGGGGGTGTGCGAAAAGGCGACCGGGGGTGGCTCCGCACCAGCAAAAAGCACCCCGGGCGCAAAAAGGCGGAGCTTGCCGCCTCGTACCACGGACACACACACAGAGTTGCTTACTCCTTTATTAGTCTAGGATCATAAGGATATTCAAATATTGAAAAATTGAAAAAAACTGTATGCTTATACTAACTAACCCAACTACCAATGTTAGCTGCCTGGCAACGATTTGACAGCTCCTTGCGCTAGCTGGGATGTTTTCAACATTTCTATCTTTAAAAAATGATTCTTATATTCTTTTACAACAAAAAACAAGGAAAGGAGGGGAAAAAATTTCTTCCTATTTTATTGTAGAATAAGACGTTCCAAATTGTTACCTGATTACAATAACCAATAAGTAATTGCTTATACTAATATAAAGTCACTTTGGTGGTATGTTGGTTAAGACATTATAATAAAGGAATGCGTGTTCCACATTACTCTGATGTCCAGATTTCTTAGATTCAAGTCCCATGAATAACATAAAAATATTTGGAGGATAATTAAATGCGTAATACACGATCTACGTTGATGGATGGATGGGTCAAGATGCATCGACAAAAATATATAATTGTCCAATATTGGAAAAATATTTATTATTATGATAGACATCAAAAGTGAGTTTCAAATTGGGGAAACATTACGACAAAAATGATCGGGAGATTGGGCGTATCAAAGAAACCTTGAGTTTGAGGATTTTGGCCAAAATTATGGGTCCAGTTTTACTCCAATAAGTTGATTGTTGGCTCAATAATATTCTTGGGGGGAAACATTTTCCCAATAAAGTCATGCTAGCTGGGTGATCTTAAAAATTGATACGGGGTTGTGGTTCTACCTCAATGTTTTGCCTTGGTAAAGGACAATCTGTAAATGAATAATAAATCAAAATCATAATAAAATAAAAATGATCTATAACGAGTAACAAATATGAGCTTACCTAAAATTTCCTGGTTGGGCTTGTTCTCAACTTTCTGGTTGTTGGGTGTCTCAGATAATATTCTTGGGGGGAAACATTTTCCCAATAAAGTAATGCTAGCTGGGAACATTACCAATTATCTGTCCATTTACAAGAACTTTTTTTTCTTCAGCTCCAGGATGAGTTTGAACTTCTTTTAGGAAAAGGAATATGTAGGAAATTCATTACTAACTGGACGGAAATCGCCCCTCTCATTCTGAGAGTTGAAAAGAAAAATGGATCGAATGAGAAAATCAAGAAACTGTTGCAGTCTTACCGAAATGCTGGCATCAACCAATCATTTGGTAAACTCGTTTGGCTACTAACTAAGACATTAATCTCTATAAATATTATGTAATCAGATGCAAAAGAGTGTGCTACCCTAGATATACTGGCACTGCTACTTCCCGTGAGGAATAAGAAAAGGAATTAATCCAGTCGACTACATTTATTACATGAAAGAGGTAAACCTCTATGTCTTTATATGCCTTTACCTGCAACGATTTAACTTACATTTTCTTATAGGACTCGGCGAGTCTTCGAGCTATATAAAAAGAAAAACCAAGGGAATACAGCCATTCATTCTTCATATGGAAGGCACGTTCCATGTCATTGCTGATGACAACACCTTTATTCGATCCTCCACAGAATCAAACGCACTTCTGAACCTTTACTTTTGTTAGTACGTTTTCAATATCGTTTACAATAAGGAAGTCTTAAACACATGTTTGTTCATTCAAGGACACGTATTAGGAAAACCCGATTCCTCAACTGCGAAGATTGCTATTACGAACTTTGTAAAATCCCTCGAAAACGCACAGAGTTGTTATTTCGTCTTATCACACGTCATACACGGGCGTGGATGTAAACTCACATTATCAAGCGGGGCGCGTGATCATATTAAATTTGTGTCGTGAAACCACCGCGGGAAGTTCTCTACCATCACGCATTTTATTTTCCCGCTTCACGCGTCCTTTTTCACGCAGTTTATATTTCCGCCAAATTCAACTATTGAGTGAAAAATAATCCCCTGGAATGCTTTTCGAGAAAAGATTCTTTGGACTTGTAAAAATCGCGAGGAGAATGAAAAAGGAAAAGTGGTAATTTTAACTGTTTAACTGCTTTTAGGTTTCGATACCTTTTTAAATTGTTCCCTCTTTTCACTATCAAAATTGAACAATTTTAAATTTTCTTGCTTCGCCTATTGAAATCTGTGTTTCGGAAAAAAATTCAAAAATATAGTCGTTTAAGGTCAACAGATGTTAAAACACTATTGTTTTAAATTCGATTACAATCATTCAATTATTCAAAATTCCTTTTTAAGGCAGATTTCTTCACGCTCTTTAACCTTAAAACCAGCGTCCCGCAACGACAAAAAAGACGCTCTTCCCGCAGTGATTTCACGCAATTTATTCTCCCGCTTCCCGCATCCCGTTTCACGCAGTTTACTCGTGCCCGTCATACACGTATCGTTTGATGTTACTCACATTATCAAGAAACTTTCTTATCATATTAATTTTGTGTCGTTTGTTTGCCAATGGCCCTTTGGCATTTTATCACTTCTTTGCCGATACCTCGTGTGCATTTGGTGTGTTGCAATGCAGAAACATTTCGTCCTAGAAACTAGTTTTTTAAAACTTTTATTTCATAATATAGCCGTCTTTTGAACAAGACTATCATAGTTGGTGCAACAGATATTCAGTAAATTGAACTAACAATTTTTCAGGTTTAAACCCCGAAACTTTGGTGCTATTTATCTCAAGTATTTCGTTATACAGTTGAACCCCAATTTTTCGGGGTTCAAAAACCCGAAACTGGTCTCGCTAAATTTTAGGGGTTTTAAACTCGAAAATATCGTAACTTTTTCTAACTTATTTGGCCTTCGCGCGTGAAGGCAAAATAAGTATCTTCCAATAAAATATGTCGCCGCTTATCGATCACATTGTATCCGAGACAATCGGTCAGGAAGCAGAAGCCGCGCTGAAATCCGGATAAGTTTGGGCGATGATCTACCTAGTTGAATCCGACATTTCAAAAGGAAGAACAGTGGGTGGCACATACCCCGACCGAAAAGCCCGATACTTGGCTTTGTGGTCCGCGATTACTTCCCAAATAGGTTTCTCTATATTGACAAAAGAAAATTGGAATAGAAGGAATAATAATTATTAGACCTTTTTTCTTTCTCTCTCTCCACTCACTGGGTAAATAAATCTTCTCGACGTCCTCGGGGCTTGGGTCCTCCAGAAGAATCAGCTGTTTCTTCCTTACCACCGAATATCATATAGAAAATATGAGGTCTTTTTATTGCATAAAAAAAACCTGGACAGGGAAAAAACCACGAGTCGAGCCGCTTCCGTGGCATGTTTATTTGACTGTCAACGAGCGCATAAAATCATGCCAGGAAAAAGGACAAGTGGTTTTGCACTTTTAAATGAACTTAAGCGTCATTCAGACTACAGGTGTTTCGTCCGGAATTTGGTCCGGATTTCGAAGTCCGTTTTTTTCTCTCCGGTTTTTCGAGAAATCCGGACCCAAAGTCAAAAAGTTTGAGGTTTGAAAATTTCCAAACCTCAAAGTTTTTTCGTCCGTTTTTTTGGTCCGGATTTTCTTGCCCCCAAAGATCGACCAATCAGAGAGTCGAAATCGAAAAAATGGACAAAAAGCAACCTAGTGTGAATGGTGTTTCGGAAAAGAAGGAAAAAACGAAGAGAGAAAAAAAACGAACTTCGAAACCGGACCGAAAAAATGGACAAAACGCGTGTAGTCTGAATGACGCTTTAGATAGTCAACTAAAAATACTTTTATGTGTCTTCATCATATGACTCATATTCGTCTTTACAAAATAAGAAGCCGGATCCAGTCATGACGCATACTATTTTCAATCGCCCTTCAAACTTCACTAAACAAACGATTTGGTCGACGTGTGTAAGTGAAACAAGGTTGTTTATCAAGAAAAGAGATATGCATTGAAAACGTAAAGTCTATTTAACAAGCAGCAGTCCGCGAGTCAAGGAGACCGAGTTGGTGGGGCGTGACTTTTTACAATGTTAGTATCAAGTATCGGAAACTATTATTAGATAGGTTAAAAACCTAAGTTAAAGACGCCGTCTCATCAGAGACCTTGTTGCCAACAGACGATACCAAAGACGATAGGCAACTATCGATTATTTATTTATTTAGAAGCAGATCCGATTCGAATCTAGTTCGAGTTTTCTAAGGTTGGGTTTTTCCTCCTGAAGGACTTTGAACCGGTGGCCGACTCGCTTTTGACTCGATAATGGCCAAAAATGTCGAAAAATAAAGGGACTTCTTTATTTTTTAGCTCCGTAACAGTTCAGCGTAAAAAATTGAAAGTCAGGCAAATGAAAGATAAAACCTTGGGCTATCTGACACTTATTTTAATTTAATTGTTAACCCACCCCTCTCTAGAAAATGGTGTTCAGCCATCAACGCTAGAACAATTCTGTTTAGTTTTTGTTTTTGGACCGTAAACTTTTAATAGAGAAAATTAATTGCCATAAACTAAGCCAAATATGTAAAAGTAGCCTAACATTTCCACATTTTAGAACTATTATAAATGATATTTAAAGCAAAGACATCGTTATATCAGCAAAAATGAAAAGTAAACACTGATGTCTTGGCGTTGATGGCTGAAAAAATGCTTCCCCATATTTTGTGAACACCATTTTCTAGAGAGCCAAAAAATGTTTTTACTTGTGTCAAATAAAATTTGAGTTTTTTGCAAACAGTCTCATAAAAATCGTGATTATCCCCTGAACTCTAAATACGTGGTGAAACATTGAAGTTTCTTTCAAACGACTTGAATTTTCCTGACGAACAATGTTATGGATCTATCTTTCCAATATTCTCATTTTTAAGAACCCCCACGATAAGAAACACCTCACGAGACCCGCTATTTTGGTCTCCTTATATTGACTCGCGGACTGCTTGTTAAAAGGACAAGTACAGTAAAATGCTTTTTGTTTCGTGTTAATATTGATTTTTCTGTCGAACAAAGTTTATGCACTTACAGGAAAGCCGAAAAACTGAGTTGGTAAAAGCCTTGACTATTAACAACCGCTATAGCTAGCCTACGTGATGCAATGAAACTCGAAGATAATGCACTCGGTCAATATCGTGTTCAGCCTACCCAAGTCTAACGGTTAAACGTCGATCGAGGCTATATCCGCTTATCTAAAAATTATCAGGGCTAGTGTTATAAGTAGGGGAGACTATTGATTGTAACCGCTTTTTTCGTCATAAAAATAGCTAAAAATCTGAAATATTCATCATAAACCTTCATAGCCCAAGCATCTTGCTTAATGTTGAATATTTCAGATTTTTAGAGCTATTTTTAATGACGAAAAACGAGCTTTGTTACAATCGTCCTGTGTTACAATTGACCCCAGTATATGCGAGTTTCGAAAAAGGTAATTGAAATGTTAAACTTAATTACGTGAGGTCTCTTTTAAATAAGGCCCCTTGGGTGCTTTGAGGGCTTCTGTCAATCGTTTTCTGTCGATCGTCTTTGGTATCGTCTGTTGGCAACAAGGTCTCTGGGACAGCGTTTTTAACTTAGGTCTTTAACCTATCTAATAATAGTTTTCGATACTTTATACTAACATTGTAAAAGGCACGCCCCACCAACTCGGTCTCCTTGACTTCGCGGTCTGCTTTTTAAATAGACTTTACGCGCTTTCAATGCATATCTGGTTTCACTTAGGCCTACACACGTCGACCAAATCGTTTGTGTAGTGAAGTTCCCATTTTTCAAGTCTCAGGCGGGGATTATAAACGTTAACCGACTGGCTAACTATACAGTAGAAAGAGTAGCGTTAAACAACAATTGAACAGACACAACAATTAATATAGTCTTATTTTCAAAAAGGTGCTCAACCTTAATTGCTGCTTGCTGGCTTTATCATTTAATAATTTCATAAATTTGTATGCAACATGGAACTTTTGGTAATTTCATGTTCAATACCAACCGAACAAAGGATTTATTCGGGCAATCTATTGCAGACAATACTGACTACGTGTATACTTTCGACAGAAACAGAACCCATCGTGTGCTGGAAAATATGACCACCATAACACCAAAAACTGTCAAAAGTCAGATTTAAATAAGTAGCCTAGTCTTTATTGAAAGCGGAGACTTGTTGGTACAGAAAATTAAACACTGTTGACTTAGTTACAGAAAATATAGAATTCCAAACCCCGGAAAAAATGTAAATGTAAGAGGATTTCGAAAAGAAACAAAAACGTCTCAAGATATTTATAAGATTCATCTCTCTGCAAACTTTGAACAATTCCGCACTATTAATCTCTTATATCTAAGGAACTTTTTGTTTCTTTTCGAATTCCTTTTACAAAATCATAGTTATAGGACCTTTACACAAAATGTATTAATAAAAATTGCATTAACTTTCATAATTGTCCTTAATTTTTACATTTCAGTAGTGCCTAGAACTCTTATGAAGCTTAAACATAACTGAACTTCATTATTTATAGTTTGGGGTCTTACTATTTCATTTGCATCACGCAGTGTGACAAAGTTCAACAACTGAAAATTTTTTAGAAATCATTTGAGGTTAAATAATAACTTGCTTTCCACTAAGATTGAAATTTGCCGCTCCAAATGTACGTGATCCTATTGGCCCATAATAGGGTCCGCCCACTAAAAAATCCGTTTGCGTTTTTTCACTTCGTTTTGGCTAAATATGGTACTGTTCGCTATTTGTGAGGTCGAGAGGGTTTTTTCTAGCTATAGTAATTCGTATATGGCGATCACAGTTCAACAAAAAAATTACGTGTTGCAAGAACTTCAAAAAAATACATTTAATTTAGCTTGCCTATACTACAATATTTTTTTTTTCGACATTTGATGTCCGTAACGGCCGTTCAACTTATACGTCCACAAAAAAAATAGACAAATTTCGTAGAGAGTATGATATCTGTTTTGTATTTTTTAAAATTTATTTTCGAGCCTCTAAATATTGGGGTTCCTAACCCCGGAATTTATAGGGTTTTAACCCCGTTTCTAGTTTTCTCAGATTTAAGGGGTATAAACCCCGAAAAAATCGTAACGAAAATTAACAGTGAACCTATCCCCTTTCAGCGGTGGATATTTGAAAGATCTCATAACCGCTCATAACCCGCTAATTGACGAAATCAATATAGATATAGCCCGCCTGTTAAAGATCAATTTAATAAAGAATCTCGTAAAGAATAATGTACTGAACAAAGACTATTTATTTAAATGTGAATGCCGGCACACCACTGACAGTGTTGGCTATTACCTAGATGAAATACATCCTTGCATGCTGGTGGTAACCCCAAGGGTCCCCGCGTGCTCGAGTTGGGTATGCTAGAGACATGCACTCTTAAAACCCATAATTAATATTTGTAATCACGAACTCACAAACAATTAATTAATAATGAAAGTGTCATGATAGGTTCCCACTTTGGCGTTATTCAGTAAATTCCATGACCGGTAGAATATTCTATCGGACCGAAAACCAACACATAACGCCGGACCGAGACCAAACCATCGATACCACCCTTCTTTGATGGTTGAAGGAGGAGCTTAGACCACTAGTATGTGATCTAGCTTATCTCCCTCCAATGTGGAAGTGGAACACTGAACTCTAATCGAATCACCTAAACTGGTTAAAGACACAGCATTATATCAGACTTTTAAGTCTCTTACTATTGGAGTTTCGAGCCTCCTATAAACGTTTATTAATTTAAGTTGAAGGGGGAGGGGTAAGCTCAGCCGTCATAGTGTATCCGGTCAAAAGGGATGGTCGAACCGCCTTAAATAGAGTAAGTTTAGCTATTTAGGTTACTTAAGAAAGGGGACTGGTGTCAGTTAGTGGACGTTGAATCTTCAGAACATATAAGCTAGTTCTGCTAGCCCAATAAAGTAGAACACAAGCCAATATCGCTATTCATTTCCAGGTTTCATCACAAACCAGTAAATACTGCCTTTTGGACGGTGAGTTTTAGAAAATTAATCTTAATTCAGTATGCCTAGTTAGTGACTATCTCAAAGTGCTACTGCTAGCACGCTTTCTTTTCTCATAAGTTGGGGTTGAAACGCAGCGGGATCCCACTAGAATATTCTTAATGCGCTACATTATTTTTTAAATCATTATTTCGTATAGCCTCCTGAGCTTTGGATTATTTGGATTCACTTTGCATTCAACCCGATGTATCCAAAACATGAGACACTTGATGGCTTTCCTGATCGGCGTTTTAAGATAAACTACGGTTTGACAGACAACTGGCGTAAGGACATGCGTTTTAAGGTAAACAAACCAAAAGCAAGTGAAAAAAAAGGTATTAGTTCGTCGACGAAAGCAGGCCACGGCTCGAATCATTTCAGCTTGGAGACCAAACACGCATCAATGCATTTGCATTACAGAGAAGAATTTTCAGCCGGTTTTCGTGAATCGACATCAACTATACAGTCTGTGAAGGAAAAAAAATGTACCACGAAGAAAAAGTCATCAACGAGTAGCGCGGTGGCTTTAAAAAAAAAGACAGCGATAAAAGCAGCTGATGCTATTAAGCGAACCAACGGTCCTAAACCAAAAGCCAAAATTGTAGAAAAAGTCTATAAAGTCATGGAAACAACCATATTTAAATAGGCTGAAGGACTATTTTCATATACAATACTACAATATAGACATATTCACCTTTCTTAATTCAAAGCCAAAAGTCTGTGAAGAAAATTGTTGTCCGCTTTGAAAAATACATTTTGTCATCATATATAATTATCATGTGACGAGGGGCCCATCAAATCATTGTATAAATTGGGAAGGATAAATCATTGATAAATCCTTGGCATTCCCAAGATTTTGTCATGTTCAAATCCCACGAAACAACAATATTCCCATGATATTGGCATGGCCTGTATTTCAGCATCTTTGGATGAGGTTATCCCGATATCTACATCCATAAGATCATGATGTCAGCTTGTTAATAAACTGAAATATCGTTAGCAATATAGGCTATCACGATATAATCGTGATTATATAGTTTTATGGCGACATTATCACAAGACTACTAGTGAAAACCACTTGAGTAAATCGTGATAATATATAACACACAAAAGCCATGGTTGTTCGCGATTTTAAATTTACTCAAATAATATTCAAATAAGCAATTGTGGCAATAAACGAGCAATTGTAGCAGCAAAAAAGTAACATGATAGCACGACGGACAAGTGCCGTCAACGGGCTGTATTAGTCGAAAATGGCGCAGTGCAAGATGCTGGGCAAGTTCTTGAAGCGGCTTTGGGCCAAGACGGGCTGCTCTAGCGTAAATGCCTTAGGCTACACGATGTGGTCTTGCAAACTGTCGCCGATTCTCAAATCGAAGATAAAGAGAATTCATCAGAGCTGTTCTACATGCTCAGCCGGCCCGACGCAGCTCAGCATGAGCAATCGGAGCAATCGCGGCGTGTTGACAGATCCGGCGGATATCACAATCTCCTTGGTGGCCCTGGCCCGGATGACGCGTTAAGACCTTGCCCTTCCGGAAGAACTTAGACGGCGTAAACCTGATACGTTTCAGGGTCACCCGAGCTGAGATTTATGGTACGCCCGTCCAACGCTTTTCGATGGATAAAAATCTATAAAAAAAAAACATTTGTGGTCAGCTGTTTTGAATCTCAAACAAAGAAATCAAGTTGAAACATTTTTAATGCGGCCATTCTGGCGTCTAATTAAAAAAGAAGGAATATTACAAACTAGGTACCTATCTTAGCTGCAACATGCTGATTGAGCAGCAGGCAAATGAGGAACGTATCCTAGCCGTCGCAATGTTCATATAAAAGTGGGCAGGGCGTGGGAAGTCTAAGTCAAGTTATCGATGATGTTCATCAGTATATTAACGCCTTTCGGTGGCCTATCGTATCAGACTGTAGTTTTCCCTCACCTAGCTGCGCAAAAACAGAGGCTTGAAAAATAGAAAACAATTTCGAGGATGGAAGTTCCTAACTACCGTCACATTTCAGTGCAGTACTGATTGGAGGGACCTTGCGTCGGAGGGATCTTACGTCCAATAATGCTCTGGGACCAAACGTCAAAGAGACCTTGTGTACACATCCCCCCCCCCCCACCTGCTCCAGCAGTCTCATCACCTTGGCTTTGGTTTGATGAGTGATGCGTACATCGCAGCAGTTAGTAGATTACCCCAGAATACTCAATTATTTGAAAATGATGGGCTTTAACGAAATTAACAGAATAATATATTTGAGTAATTTGACCGTGCAATTTGATCGAGCGTCAATAAGACGCTCGATTGAGATTTTACGCTTAACGAGCCAGAGACGCCCAACATTTTCTTAATTTTCTTGACAAATAACGAAAGAAAACGCAAACACGAATCTCGCCACAGCTAGTGCCGCACTCTTGCAGGCTTCTATTTTTCTGCTATAAATGCCTTAATTTCTCTTTTTTCATATTCAGTTGGTCATTCAACCCATTGAATATTTATTAGACCTTTCTGTAATTATTTCGGTACGTTAAATGAGTCTGGTTCGCACATTTCAGCGCTCACCATGCAAAAGAAAAGTCTGATGTATTTCAGTTATTAATATAAATCACGACGTCTAGCGACGAAATTCTCGTTCTGTCAAATTAGCGTCAGCATCGGTGACAGATGATTCCACTGTTAATGTTTGTTCCGATTTTTGGGGGGTTTATGTATACCCGTATATACCCCTTAGATCTGAGTAAACTATAAACGGGGTTAATACTCTGTAAATTTCTGGGTCAAAACCCCAAAATTTACATATTTAACCCCGTTTCTAGTCCGTCGGGTGAAAACGACAGCGACACTAGCCGGGGCAGATAATTCTTTCAAGAAATTTTCGCCGTTGGCCAGCTCTTCTTCCAGTGGACTCCAAATCATAATTGGTCCGTGCTTCAGTCCACTGAGTGAAAAAAAAGAGAAAATTTTTATGAAACGGCGTTTCTCAAATCTCAAAAAAAACCAATGAGGGAAAAATTGTGAAATTTTCTGTTTCCCCTACCTTCTCTGGCATTCTGGCAAGATCAACAACATTTACATGCAGTTCTAACGACTAACGGGTTCACTTTTGATTCGAGGTTGCATCAAGTATTAATCCCACATCATCTCAATACCAAGCCAAAGTGAAGTATTCCTTGTGTTTTCTCGCGTCGTCGATTCCTCCGTCGTCGTCCGTTTTCACGCTACGACGCCAAGCCAAACTATTACAATAAGAATGGACGTTAATAGTGTGAACGGGTTGATCGCTGTCCAAAGACCAAATCTGCCATGTGAAATAGAAGAATTGGACGCGGTGAATTGAGGTGAAAGTTCTTCCTCGCTAAAATTTGGCAGATGTCGGGGATGAGGGAAATTAGTAAATTACCTTGATCCGCCTTGATCCACCTGTCGTATATTAAAGAAGAAGCCAAATATTTGGTTCTGTCATTCCACTGAAGCCCAGTAGCTCAAAAAACGCTGTTGTATCTTATCCAGCAGGATTAGCCAGCGGTGGACTTGTTCGATGGATATATATATCATCCAAACAAAAAAGATTGGGATCGGACTCTTTTGCTCCGGTTACATGGTGACGCCCACTCACAAGCGCGATCCCACTGCTGTTCGGCACAGAAACTTTTGGCTGCTAGATAGCCGAAACGAGCCAGGAGGGCTCGTTTCGTTCCTCATTAGAGAACCTGCATCTGACGGATTCTTCCAACCGATCCATGTTGAGGCCGAGCTTAGTGCGGACACCTGTTCGACGTGTAGAACCGCCAAGTAGTGACCCTGAACTCAAGCCATCCACTCAATCAAGCCTCCCAATCGCAGGATTACAGATACGCGCCATGCTCTCTACGAAATATGTCCACTTTTTAACGGATAATTTGTCCGATACGAGCGTCAAGACAATATTTGTCCGTTTTTTTAAAGGACATTTAATGCCCACCCTTTCAAGATATTAAATCTCTACTTTTTGTGGATTTTATTGTCCAGCTTTCAGCATCGGTCTTCGCTTAATGATTTAAGATTAAAAGTCTCATTTTAGAGTAAATAGTATGTCCAGTTTCCATAACCCCATTTTCGTCGCGCAACTCTCGATAACCTTCAAATGGTTTTCCCGCTAGACCTTCACTCATATTGAAGGTCATTTGAGATACCTCTCCCGGCTCTCCGTCAACGAAATAAGATTAAATTAGACATTTCCGTTTATTACATTACAACCCAATCCATTTGGAATATTCCAATCGTTTTGATGCAATTAAGTTCAAGGTCACTTAAGTAGTTAAGTTAAAGGCTTAAAGCCCATACAACAAAATCTTGTTACTTTGGTTATGTACACTCATGAGATAAACAGTTTTATAATAATGAAATCAAATATATGAATGCAAACGAAATTTTATTGAGCTTCAAATTAAGCCATTTTACAAGTAAACTCACAGATTACACTGATAACACAAGTAAACTATTTCTGCAACTTCGTTACAAAATCTGAAACGAATTGAATTCGTGACACTAAGCCTTTTGTAAATGGGAGAGGAAAAACTCGTTCGAAAAAAACAAAAACATATTTGGCGGAAGGAGGGTATTCTAAATTGATAATAAAATACATGGCACACAGATATGCAATTCCTTCGGCTAGACAGCCAACGTGTAGACGGATAGTCGTAGTTTCAAGCTTCAAAAATATTGTACTGCCGATGACTAATATTCCACACTTCATTTTTTTCGTGTTTGCCTCCAAAATAACTTGCTCTAGCACGGAGTTTTCCTAATATTTTCGAAACGTTATCAGTTAGCTAGAATATCAAAACTGAAAACGTAAATTACTCATACATACCGGAAATACTAGAAGAAACATCGATGAAGTTGCTTCTGGATTTTCAGCCAGACGTGATGAACCTCTGTCTTTTGCATTTCTCGCTATGACGGGAGTTTTCAGAATTGTCGGTAATGACTGAAATATCTTAATTGTTTTTTCAGCTTCACTTTCTGTTTAAATAAAGAAATCAGGCTACAAATTAAGTGTGAAATATTCTCAGTGAACAACTTTACCACATTCCGCAATAGCTGATTGAATTTCAGTTGACAAAAATGGCAAAATCTTCTTTTCCCACTGAATCCAATTGCGAACAAAGTTGCCCGTTGTTATCTCATTAAAATCCATTTTGGTCTAGTGAACCAAAAAGAGTTAAAAGAAACAGTACACCAGGCGAATACCAGAAAATTGATTATGTGCTTACCGCCTCTAATAAATCACGATATCGGGGAAAGCGAGTAAGTATTTCAGTGATAGATGGCTTTGTATCCATAATCCAGACCCGTCGAATAGTGTAAGAGTTCTTGAAGGCTTGCAGCATATCCTCTTTATTGGTTTCCGTAAGCTGGGATGTCCGCATGAACGCCTCAGCTGCAGACGACTCTTCAGGAACAACAAGAGCTGGCTGGTCTTTATTTTTTCTAGTATATTTTCGTTTTTCGCCTGTTTTTTGACGTTTAGTAGCGGCATATTTCGAAAGTCTGCCCAGTCCCGTTTCGTTGTCAAACCACGAGGACTGTAAAACATGTTAAAGCGAGAGTTCGTTAGTTTTGGTCACTGATTCGTTGCATGGTACGCTCTACACGTACTTACCCACGCAGTTTTTCCGTCGGCACACTTTGTAACGGGAAAATACTTAGTAATTGAGATAGCCATATCTTCTATTACGCTGCGCGGTGGATTAGCTTTCCTGAAATGTATTTTGTGTAAGATTTGTGTAAGAGTAAACTTAATTGCGTTTCTTACTGTCCAAATTCGCTGAATAAATATGTCCCTTCGATTTTATTCAACAGCCGTCGGTCCTTGTCAAGAAGTGCGTCATTTTCTGTCTGGCTTTGTAGTCTTGCCAACATTGGTCCATAATCTGATGATGGGCGGCCAGAGTTTTCAATAATATCCACGATGTCGAAACGACACTGCAATCCATACAAAATGTAATTAGAACAATTAAAGCTTGAGTGAAAACTACCTAAAAAGAACAAATACATCAGGTTTATCCACTCTTCTTTCTTCTCCTGTTCCATTTTCTTCATTAGAAACAGCTTCGTTAGGCTGAACCGCGACCGCTTACTCTTGGTTAGAATTGATACTAATGATAAATTCCGGACTTACATTGTCTTCTAAAATTAGCTGAAAGGTCTCATGCGACTCAACTTCGTATTCCTCTGGGGTTTCAACTAGAAGCTTTTGGGGGGAGCAGTTGAGTTTTAAAGCAGCTGTAATTACAAAAATTTACAAATTTAAGGAAAAAGCCATCCTCAAAAGTAATTTATTTCACTTACCAGATTCGAGTAGATTTCCAAAAGTCTGCACTCGCAACAGTAACTTCTTTCCACTATCTTTCAAAAAAATGCGACAAAGTTTTGCCATCGCGCCGATCGACTATATTCTCGGAACCTTGCCCGCTAACGACTATCTTTTTTATATCCATTGGCGACATTTCCCGCTTTTTTTACACTAGGACGTTTTTTACACGAGGATAGGGGGGGGAGGTCAGAGAGGGTTCACGTAGTTAAGGAAGGGACAGGTAGAAAACAAATAATTTGATCTGCTGAGATGGGGGGAGCTCTATAATAGGGATAACCAAACGAGTAAAATCTTTTTTGCTTAGTGTGCATGACGATAAGGAACATCAGTTTAAATCAATCAAATCAAACTTTTCGTTTCAGGCTACATTACAAAGTAACGCAACCTAACATAAGAATCAGAACTCCCTAATTTTGGGCTGATCATATCCAGCGGGTGGTAATCCAAGAGTTCGTTAACTTTAAGACACACGAATGTACGCTCCTCTAAATCAAAAGAATCTTTTACTAAATACGCATGAACAAAAGATCGGAACCCGACGGTTTGAAGCTTTTTGACTAGAAAAAATGTCTCATCCGATCGATCGGACCAAATTATTTTTTTTATCAAACCAAAGAGAAGCTCATTAGTGTTAGGGCATTTGCCAACAATCAGGACGTTTCCAACGGAATATCGCCGACCCCAAACATTGACCTTGATACTTGTATATAAAATACTATCAATATCAGCATTCAATTTTGATGAAACCGTTGCACTGGCTACAAGGGAACTTATTCTCGTGGCCACAAGTTTGTGCGTAGCGATTCGACGATCTCGCATCCTTAATTTTTCTAATGTATCAGCCAAAGAGGCCAATTGATTCCGAACTGATAATGTTTTGGGAATATTTTTAAAGTTACAAACAATGTACTAAGAGATGATAAAAATATTAACGGATGTACTGTGTGTCAAGCTGTACTGAGAACCAAGCTTACGATTAGATATAAGATTGACTAGTTAACGATATCCCACTCCCTTGAATCCCCCTCCTCTCTCTCTCTCTACAAAATACTGCATAGCGAATGGAGTTGGCGCGCTTATGTCTCTACATTTTTCATTAGACACAAGTCCATACTTTAACAAAGGACCAAAGCGCGCGAGCCCGATTTTCTATGCGGAATTTTTTTTCGAGAGCTGTAGTCATCTGTCCTTGAGAAAAGTGACAATCGCCTTTCATCAAAAAGAAATATTGTCTTTTATAACAAGAAATATTGTCCACTATTTAAACTGAATATTATAGTCCGATAATTCAACCTTCAAGTCCAATAAAATAAACATAATTGTCCATTTTTATAGGACAAATTGTCCAAAAATTCAACTCAATAATTCAACGGACATATATGTCCGGTTGGGCAGCGCTCCTACAGAGTACGCCCATTAAAACATAAAAAAAAAATGTCCAAATAAAAACTAGACATATTTCGTAGAGAGTACCGGACTTTGATCCTGAAGCAAGTGATTACCATTGGTTACACGATCACAACTAAGACACATACCCTTCTCCATCGATTCCCTGAATACGATTACCATTTAATTTATTTATCATGCTATATAGGGGAATGTTATTACATATAACAGATGTATTTAACTTGAGGAAAACAGGAAAAATACAAAATTACAAAGCATTAACGATTGTTGATTGTAATTTGATTAAATAAACCAAGTTGATTCGTTAGATGGCTTGAGATGAAATCCGAACGGTTTATCTAGCGTATTGAAGGGGTTTTTGTGCCATTAGTCTTGTCGATCCCTATGAAAAGTTGTTTCGAAGAGAAAAATGGTGGAAAACGAGAGGAGTTTATAAGCCGCCGTGTAGATCGATAGCACTTGACGTCAGATCTTTTTTTCGTTGTCGCTTAGCTAATGGCTAAATCGTAGCGCAAATCTCGAGCATAGAGCTCGAGCCTTATAATATTGACAAAATTCCCTTGATACCTGATTAGGAACTTGCAATCTCTTTAACAAAAGATTGATGAAGTTCCGACTACTATTTAGGCAACACCAATAAAGAGTCTTCTAACTGAATCTCCCCGTGTGCGCCATCAAAACCTTCACCGTCCACGCCCTCTTCACCCCCCCCCCTCAGAATCTCAAATTTGTATATTTCTACAGTCCCGACGTTTGAAAGGACTAGATTAACGCGATGAACGTTCGTACCTCGAGCATCGATGAAACATGTTTTTTTTTTATTAACAGGAGGTTCGTAACTGTGAGAAATAGACACAACCTGAATGTTAGATCACCGCTCACCAAATTTTACATTCTTTCTTTGGGTTCATAATTGTGCCAGTTGGGCACTTATACACTGACGAAAATGCAGCCAGGTTGGATAAGGTTCCAATTATTCGATAGCGCTCTGGTGCGTGTCTGGAGAGGAAGTGTAATCACACCTCTCACACGAGTAATCACACCTCTTGATGCCTGGGCCAGGCATCATACCTACTTCTTTTCCCCTCCGCTAGATGGCGTTCGCCACCCTTCATCCCTTTTCCCCTTTTTCGCCTTCTCGTCACTCTTGCCTCGGATCTTCGACTCGACTAGACCTCGTGAGAGGCTCTGGTCGTTTTCAGCGAAATACAAGAGTTCGACTCGCAATTCGTGTTTTTGTTTTAACTTTAATTCTATTTGCAACAGCTCCGAGCTGTAACACTATAGAGCGTCGAGCTCAAACCACCATCGCGGTTAGATTTGTTAGAGATTGGAGCATCTCGTGAACTGTTTACATAGGAAACACTTCAACCCCCGTCTTCTCATCTCAACCCCGGTCGTCTTTGCATCCCTTTCACACACGACTTGCGTCTATACGTAGCTGCGATCCCCTCTGGTTGTAACAAACTAGGCTCCCGCTCTGCCAGTTTTGGAAAGAAGAAAAAAAGGAAGAGGCGTGGGGATTGAAGATGAACGGATGGATGGATACAAAGAAAAGATAGAAAAACTAAACTTCAAAAGCTCTGCGAGTGTTGAACAAGGACTTTTGACAATGAGGGAGGAGTATTGACAAGAAACAGAAAAAATCACGGGTGTGACAACGGTGAGCTTAGAAAGGGAGAAAGGGAGAAAACATCTTATTAATTATACTGATTAGTCCAAATGAAGTAGCCACATTGTTCTGCAAATACAAGTTTGGGGCAGCGCCAAAACCATCTGCCGTTGTTTGGTCCAATTGTCCCACTTCGGAGATAGATGGCTGGTTCCCGAGGCAAACATTCGCTCATCCTCCTCGTTGGTTGATTGTCGACAGTTGGTTGATTGTTGCTCCTCTCCAACAAGGCAATATACCTGTCCTGAATGTCGACGTGGTTCATCAGCAGCTGGTTTTGCCACTCAAGCACCTCCATCTCGCAGGAAGCCCCACAATGTCTTCTAGCCGGAGGCTGAAATCCGCCTGGTGCTGGAAGCCGCGGAACAGCGGGCTGGGCCCCATGAGCCAGGGGTGCTGCTGCACGAGGTGCATTTTCACGGCATACACGGGCCGATTGACGCGGAACAGCGGGCTGGACCGGCGCAACTCCACAAGGTACAGTATCGTTGCGGCGCTGCTCGGGAGTAAAGCAACGAGCGACAAACTCTGAAAAAAATTTTTTTAATTTTAAATCTATTTCTTACCTCTGTGCATTTGGTCTATAACCACGGCAACATCGGTACCTGGAATCGGATCCCGTTCCCCATTCAAAGCCAGGTAGAGCTCGTAAGCATTCACCCTTAAACGTTGGCCGGTACTTATAGTGTGTGTTATAAAAAACAGCCGGCGAAGGTCAATACCACAAGCTCTAAGTTTCTCCGAAGTCAACAACTAATGTAAAAATCGTTACTTAGTTAATTTGGGTTTAATTGGTCTAATTCAATTAATTTTTTACGATGTTAGATGGGATGCATCCGAAGGTGGAGAAGGAAGTACAGATGCAGCAGTGTATATCTCCACGTGCCCATTGATTAAGGCAGATTACCCTCCATAGGCTATTGAATGGGAGTTTGCCGTAGTCTCTCCCATTTTCACACAAGGCTGTCATGCCGGATATGGCAGCCGTGCAAGCAGCCCAGGCGGAAAAATCGCCAACGCGGATTGGGTCTTCAATGTCGCTAAGAAATAAGGTAAAAATACATATTAAAAAGTTAATAAATGTTTCCCTAGAAATCTGATTCTACCTGTAATAGGTTATGAAATCGGTCCACAGGTTGTCGAATTGCTCCGGCAGCTTTTGCATGTGTGGAGAAAGATGATATCCCCTTGGGCATTTCCTGCGAAAAGAAAAGAAACGTAAGTGCTTTTTGTCAGCAACAGCAACGAAACGTCCATCTTATTAATTTATTATCATTCTGTAAACGACGACAGCAATGGAGGATCGCGCTTCGTCTATCATCCGCAATTCAATCATGATGGGCGTCGACCGGAGGGAAATCGGCCGGATGGACGCCGTCCGACTGGTAGAAGACCAACACTCCATCATACGGAAGAGGATTCGTTTAGTAACAATGGAGGCGAATTAGGCCGATTGGATCAGTCGGAAAACATTGACGAATTCGATCCATCCAATTTCGATGTTTTGGAATCCAGGGCCGTCAAAACATTCAACTGGCTCTAGACGAGCCGATGGAACATCGCAGCGATCCCGCAGCATACCCTAAGATGGGATGTCCGTAAGTACCAGACATTTGTCAAGGGTCCAGTGGCCAGACAGCAAGTGTCCGGTTTTGTTTTCTCAATTTTGTTTTATATGCTTAATTACAAATGTTTCAGTTTCAAAACTTGGACATTTGACTGCTTTTGAACATCTAATGCTAATTGTTTAACATAATGGCTTAAATTATCACCCTGGTAATTTTGTCATATAACTGTTAATTGAAGCTCTGAAGAGAAGTTGAAACATGATAGCAATTTGCAATACATTGGGCTAACCTTTGTTAAAAGCCTCAAATATGTGATTTTGTTCATATGTTCCCAAAATTTGACCCCGTTCCCTCAAAGCTGAAGCCTAAATCATTTTTTCTAAATTAATGATATTTTAAGTGTGTGTTTCTGTTCTGATTATTTTAATTTAGATTCAGTGGATGAGGACTCACCCTCCTAGCACCATTAACAGGCCGACTAATTTTGAATACGTGGAGGAAACCTTCTATTATCGCGAAAGTCAAATGTCAAAGGGTGTCCTTGTAGATGCCACAGCTGAAATCGACGAGTACCCGAGGTTTATCGACTATGACTCAGGGAAACTGGTCAGCTTATATCTACAGAATTTTCGTAAAATAATTTCTTTTATCAATCTTCTTTTCAGATGTTTGCGGATTTTGAGAAAAATTCCCAAAAGCTGAAAGCTTTCATCTAAATTTTTCTTCCAAGTTCGAAAAGTCGCTTGCCAACATCGCTAGGATTGATGGCCTTGAGGTGCCGGAGTGCTCAGATGGTAGTTTTTAGCGCAAGCTTGTCCTTTATTTTTTTCCACCTCGTTGGCTACAGTAACACTTTTTGTGCTGATTTCTTATGCTTATTTTTTAGATTTTTTGCATGCCTTGATCACCTGCTTCAGGGCGATGCCATCTATTCAGAAGATTAAGAGGGTCGATCCTGACACTTTGATGGAACCCAGCACCATCCTAAAAAAACCATGAAAAATATATCAAAAAAGTGTTAAACTTCCTCATTGGGGATTTAAAGGTTATATATTTAGTATTATGTTGTTAAAAAAGATGAAACAATAAGCTAGGTCTGACAATTTCTAACCAATCTACCAGTGTACCCCTTTGGCTATCTCCCGTGAGCAAAACGCGAGCACCGCGAAATTAATGTAAATAAAGGACTTCGGAGTTAAAATAAAAGCATTGCTTTCCAACAATAGTTTTTAATTCGTTTTAGTTGTATTTATCGTTATAATACGTGTCTTGACGGCACCTCATAGAGGGGATGTAAGTAATTGAGGAATTTGAATACCTAATTGATGAAATTTGAGGACCTGGCTAAGGAAGCCATGAATATATAAACTCTTAGAACCAACATGAAATAAAATCGCATAACCGTGTGGAATCATATGACGACCAGTTCAATTAGGCTGGTATGCATCCAGTGGTTTTAAATGCTTGCTATTGGCAATTTAGAGCAGTTATAAAACAACTACAAAAGAACAAGTATTCTAAGTCTCTGACGAAATACTTGGCCGAAGGAAACAGGAAGTTAACCCCTTAAACATAAATGTAATGGGGTATGTAACTAACGAAATTCGATTTATGTATTCTATAGACCACGGCGAACAAAAATGTCTAGCTACAACAAGAAACTGGCTCACTTTTCATAATTCTTTGAGACAAAGAACATGAAAAATATTTAAATGAGAAATTTTTAAACTTTTCGTTTCTCGTACCTATTCCCCATAAGCCTTTCCGTTATCTAGAAAAACAGAGCCTCCGGCGGCCAATAAAAAAGTTCAGGCGATCCGTCTCTAGCTTCAAACTTGCCAGTGATGTAAACTGCCGTAGGGGAAATGAGCTAGGAGAAAATGGCGGAGCAAATTTAGAAAAAACTTCGAGTGCGATTTAAGGGGGGAATTTATTAAATAAGGTATAGCAAATTTTCACTGTGCGCCATTCGCACAGCGTTTTCGCGTTGTATGTGAGTCCGATGGTTACATGTAGTCTTATGGGGACTCAATAATTTTTTGACTTATTGAACCTTTAAATTAAATGTTTTTCTTGGGCTCATCTGTTGCAGTGAGCCGGATATTTGAAAATCATAAAATTAGAAAATACATTTTTCACTAATTTTTTTTTTTTCAAACTAACAAACAGCAGAGACAGCAATCGTGACCTGCCGCGACATCACCACGTGTGGCACTGGCAATAACAGTGAGTGAGTCTCCTCGAGAATTGATAATCAAAGCCCTAGCGGCGGAAAAACTTACTAACACACGGCTTTTCTTGCAATTTTTTTTTATCAGCAAAACAAAAAATGACACAAAACAAAAAGTAAACACTGCACAATGCACGTCGCATTACATTTTAATAGATTATGGACGGCCCTGAAATGTATCAGTGTTAATGCCCCCCACCTTGTTGTGTTACTTGTCAAATTTAAAGTTAATATCTGTGTTACTTGTCTTTTGCTCAGGGAGATGAGCAATGATATGTCATATTGTTTTCCGGGTCTTGAACCCACATCTTAGAGGGCTCCGACGAGAGACCGTGAATTCGATCGCGGAAATCAGGCCGAATGCTGAGTTAAATTTGTAATGACTCGAGAGTATTAAAACAGTACGAATGTTTATGGCCCATATTTTGTTTTGGTTTTGAACATGAGTAGCTTCCATTTCCCGAACAATTTAGCTCCAAGGGGTTCTCTATCGGAATTAAGTCGGCCTCTTTAGCCGGCCATGGAAGCAAATTAAATTGTATTGTATTGTATTTATTTATATAACGCGTTAGCCAGATAATAGCTCTAATGACGCTTCTTTCTGCTTTCGATGAAAGCTTGCGGTGTCATTTTGATACCTTGATGATATCACAGTATGTTTAGCCTCACGTCTTGAAAATAATCAAGCACCCAATATTATTGTGCAACCCTCATCGGGAGCTACGATGACGGATGATATTAACGAAGACGAGATCACCGTAACTGGTATTGAAACCAGAAACTCAGGACGCTTAGTTGCAGCCCTAGACCACTCGGCTACAGGTCTTCATACTCCGTACTCTTCCGCAAAATTCGCCCGGCCGAGCTTTGGCTTATCCGTCATGAAATCCTGAGATGCGACAATTCTTGGTTGAATTCCACGGCCTTTGAGTTGTCGCGTAACGGTATGAACACTAACATCTATTCCTGATACGTCTAAACGTGGAAAAGCAATAAATATGATACATGTGACCTCAAATTTACGTCCTTCCGCCGTAGCAATCTCCTTGGCGCGTACGTAATCAAACAACATTCCGATTTCCGCAGCAGTGGTTTTCCTTGGACGGCCCGATCCAGGTTGCCGCTTTTCTTCCCAAAGTATTTTTAAACCTTTTAGCCCATCACCTAACTGTGGTTGGATGGCACCAGAATCTTTCTGCGATCTCACGAACGCTGACTCCATTATCGTCAAAGCAGCCATTCCTCCTCTTGCTTCTAATGGCAGCTGGCCCCTCCCCCGCAAAAACATCATTGTATTTCAGTTTTAAATATTAAAAAGTTTGTCTCTATATGGCCGTGTGTAACTGAAATGTGAATAAATTTATAGACGAGACAGCCCAGCCTTCTCTATTTCTGATTTAGGTCACAGAAATTCCAGACATATCAAATTGCCTTGGGAGGCGAGTTGGGAATCGATCAAGGGGTCTCAGACCTGATTTAATCAGTCTTCTTCTTAACTTAAAAAAAATGATTGGACCCGATTATGAAATCTATTGTGGACAAGATAACGTTGAAACCCTAAGCAAGCCTGAGGCGGAAAAAAGGCTATTAGCGTATGGAGTTTTTTCTTCCATCGCCGTAGCTCAGTATGTATTTTATCGTAATTTAGTATGGATTTTGTCAGTCTTTCGTTTCTGAATGGTATGACAAATTGTCGTCAAGTTCTCAACATCTTTTTATCCATGGGTTCACGGTACTCAACGTTACTTGGGTAAGAAAAAAAATTAAGTTTTTCTTCGGCGGCGAATTAAATTTTTTTTTCAGCTGTTAGAAACTAGGCCAAAAGTTCGCCTTCTATTTTCCCCAAAAAAATCAGCCTGGAAATGTTTTGAGCTGGCTGCAGAACTCTTCAGAGACAACAGAACGCTATGCAGTCCTGGAAGAAAAAGGTTCAAAGTTGACTTAACTTTGAACCATTTTCGAGTTTTCTTATCATCTGTAGATGGTACGAGGAAATGCTTGGCAAAGATCCATATCATTACTAAATTCTATTTCGTGTCCACGCAGACGGGAAGGTGAAGACTGGTGATCGGAAGTTGTCATTGGAAGACGTTTTGCAATACATCATTGAATGTTAGAATGTAAAGTGTCGAATGCCGGACATCGGCATCACACTATATTCGTCCATAAGTTGTTATCCGCAAAAAACGGGATTTCAAGTCCCAGTTGTCCCTAAAAGTATTAAAAAATACGTCTAAATCAAGTCACTGTGTTATCTGGGATTAATTTGGTTTGCTGTATTTCTTGCGTATTATTATTTGAAAAAAAAGAAAAAATTGTGGTACGCCCTGAAAAAGTGAGAGAAAACATATCTTGTCAAACGGAGACAATATACACATTTTCACGACGGACCAGTTACTTGGACATCGGTAGGTTTAGTCGCTGTTGTTTATGCTGGAGATGTTGCGTTTTTTAATGCTGCCTTGTTTGTAACTTTGGATACATATTTTTCGCCTTTATTTTCCTCTCCCTCTTCGCCTTCCGCATCCTTCTTTTTGTCCTTTGGTGTGGATTTTATTCCAAGATTAGTGCTCCAGTTCCTGGGAATTCTTGTGGGAATTAATCAAATTGGGATTATGGGCAAGAGTCGGCATCAGAATAAAATGTTTTTTTTTTATAATTTGTCGGCAAATTTCTTATTTTCAGCTGTTGTGTCATAAAATAAAAATAACATTTGTGGGTCATATTAAAGGGACTGAGAAAGAGAAATCTTCGAGGTAAAGAGATAATCAATGCGGTAACGATTCTGCATAGTAGCGTCCTTCAACAAGTTTTAAGGCGGAGCATAGCCATATTTTTTATTTGTCTAATTTTTCAAAGTTGCTCATTCATAAGCCATGAATCGAAAACTTTGGTTAACTGTCTGGCATACAGTTAATACTGCCGGCCGGCCTATGGTACAGTTGGAGGCAGTGGAAGTATTAGGAGGCAGTGGCAGTATTAGGAGGCAGTGGAAGCATTAGGAGGCAGTGGCAGCATTAGGAGGCAGTGGCAGCATTAGAGGCAGTGGCAGCATTAGGAGGCAATGGCAGTATTAGGAGGCAGTGGCAGTATTAACTGTATGCCAACCTTAACTAAAAATCCTATCATTCACCAAATATCGGTTTACAAAAAGAACACCTATTCTGGGAATAGATGTTCTTTTTGTAAATCGCGTTAGTCCACAAGGCAGGATTCTTTTTCGACTTATCAGGTTAAGGGTATAGCACAAAGCTACCATCTATGCTTAGCCAAGTGGTTGGAACCATATACTGAATACCACGCGCATTATGTTATCTACGTTCAACTTTCACATGTTTTGATTGTGTGGCACAAAACATCGGTGTTCTGTGGATACTCACTGCAATTTATTCCAACATGTACATATTTCACCTTCCAATGCATTTTAATTCTTCCAACCTAATGAACGAGAGCAAAAGTAATTTGAGATATTGCACAAAGGACAGCATGCTAGAAATATCATACCTGAAAATGTTCGTGTTCGTCACCACAAAGCTCTTACTCCTCCACTTATTAAAAAGACGTCAATCACAACAACCTACATAAAATTAAAAATTTAGTTTCATGATACCTGCTTAGCAGAATCAATGGCCGCTTCTTTATCATTCATTATTTCATCTAAATTTACTGCAGTGTCGGTTGGTTCTTCACTACCATCTTTTACGGAGTCTGGTGTCTCCAGTTGCCTGCTACTTGACACAGTTGTCGCGTGTTTCTCGCAATAAGACACTGTCATTTCACACTGGCCACCCAAATTCATACCAGTACCAAAAGAGACAGGGAGGCCATTGTGAGGTTGAACATCTTGCGTTTGTAAATGTTGCCCATTGAAGTCATAGCACTGAAAATGGTTAAGGCCGTTAAAATTTTAAAAAGCACTTCATAATTTTATTTTACAAACAACCAAAAAACGCGTTTTTACCTCTGCATGCTGAGGGGTAAAATTTGAAACCTGAAATAAAACGCAACATTAATCAAGAATCTTACTATTAACTGAAGAATTTTACGTTATAGTTTGCTGAGTATGGGGACGCTGATGATTGACCAAAAAAACCAGACGTATTATTCACATAGAAAAGATCAAAGGGAAACTATAATACCCAGATAACACAGTGACTTTATTTAGACGTATTTTTAAATACTTTTGGGGACAACTGGGACTTGAAAAGTACATCCCGTTTTTTGAGGATAACAACTTATGGACGAATATAGTGTGATGCCGATGTCCGGCCTAACGGGTTCTGAAATCTGAAACAAAAGACGTCCCATAATCGAAAATAGGACATGTATAAGACATCTAAAATTATACCAATATAATATTGCCATCTAAAATTAAACCAATATAATATTGCTGTAGCAGTGTATGATATCAGTATACATGTGATGGCATGTAATTAATTATATCTGTAATTATATCTGTTTAATAAAATTCATTGCAATTTAATTATATTTTTGCTTTTATTGTCTATTTTCATTCAGACTTTTAATTCGACCCCGACTCCTCCAACGTGGATAAACAAGGCTACAACATTTCAAATACGAAAAACCCAATATTTAAGAATAATTTATCCAAGATAGCGTAGATATTAGAGCACTTATATAGCACCGTGAATAACCCAGGTACGATTCCCACGGCAGAAGAGTAATTTTAATTTAAATTTACTGTTCACTATGTGTCTTAACAAACATCCTTAACACTATAATTATGCATTTAACTTGAGTGACTTCATTCGCCAATATGTTTCTATATATGACACAATACAGATTGTTGGTTGCTAAATTTTTGTTTTTATTTGAACTGGAAATTTTGGACTTCTTTTGGACGTCTTTTATGAGTCTCTATTAAAATTTCAAAATGTTAAAAGTGAAAAAAATAGGACTATATTTAGACGTATTTTGTATGTCCTGTCCTAGGCGTCCTATAATGACGGACTTTGGACCACAAAACAACTTGGATTCCTATCTGGGTCGGCCATAAAGTCGGCCATAAGTCCCATCCAATATTGTGAACTGGCGTAGCTTCCACTGACAACCTCCTGAATAAACAATTGCGGAGGAAACGAAATTTTTCTGGGGTTGAACCGCAATTAAAGTGGATAGAAGAGTCATTGAAACTTTCTCCCTTTGTAAAATAGTCTTTTTAGACAATCGGGCTCGCTAGGAAATTCACCAGAAACCCCCTTGTCTCGCCTCAAAATGTGTTGCCGACCCCTTCTCACTTATCGCCATTTCGGCCGAAGGACTTTTTTACGTGAAAAAATTGCATGATGTGTACAGTCTTATCACGGAGATTGCATCACATGTAATGTGCATTACTGTTACTGGCTTCACTATTGAGTAACAATTTTTTTTTACAATTTTCATATGATTTTAATCGCGTATCACGAGCACAAAAAAACTAAGTAAAAACACAAACTGCAGTGAAACTGCGGAATTACGGAGTTGAAAAAGTAGAAAAATCTTCATATTCTTAGAAAAGTCCATAGAGAATGTCTACTCGCTCAAGTAACCCCATGATACTATGCTCGGATTCCTCTTTGCTAATCCCCATTTTGTGCTTAACCCTATTTTGTGCTAATCCCCTTTTTACGTGAAAATAAGAAGTTGCCCGATGGGTACTGTCTTATCACGGGACCGCATCATAAAATTTGAACTCGATCGTGCAATCCTTATTTTTCTACTATAACTACTCACTGGGGATTGAATGAATAAAAAACAAAAACAAAAACTAATATGTATAACGTAAATAGTTGGAGAAATACACGTACATCTATTTGATTTCGATTATTATATTAAGGGTGTGGATTCAATCCCAAAGGGGAGGGGTTTCATTTCCTTAAATAACGGATGTAACATTGTAATGTATTACATCAAGCGGATTGGATGTTTTACAAAATGAAGAGAACACCAATTGTAACCCCACAAAAAATTTCAGCTTCGGCAAAACCGGCGTGATTTAGTTATAAATTATCCCTGAGTGTCTCCCACCTTTAGGTGGGAACCGAGGACTTCTACCGATTTATCAGACCGACAAGGAGGAAGTGACTTTCCCCCAAGTGCGACTTTGAAACATTTAATTTTTTAGTTCATTTTTCCACCAACAGATGGCTGTGGCAAAATTCGAGGGGGCGGTAGAAAATCAGGAAAATAAGAAACTAATTTACAAAACAAACATCATACATAGGAAACATGGACAATTTTCTATGGCCATTTAATAATTAGAAATACTCATATCATTAACATCAATACAAAAACTTAAATGGAAAAGGGTCCAATATTACAACACAGAACTACTACGAAGTGTTAAATACCGCCACTAGAGGGCACTAAAAAACAACACAAAAACTAAGCCAAGATGAGGTAGCTCCTTACGAAAATGCCAAAAGAAGTCAAAACGGAAAGAACATTCTAAATATATTGAGGAGATAAGTGAGATAATAGTAAATAAGTTTCGAAAAAATTTTGTTTTCCCCTGAAAATTTTGTAATAGTCATACGAGTTTTACAATAACTGTAGGCCATAACTATAAGGCTTACTCAACAACTTCTAGACTGAGGTAGAAAATGAAAAAGTAGTGTTGAACTTCACAGCTGAATACTTTTTGAGTGATTCAACATTTTCATTTTCGTATGTAAGATATAGCGAATTCCTTGGCCCGAGGAATAGTAGGTAATTTTTTGTTTCTTCGGGCGAAACTCGAATCCAGTGCTGTCCTGTGTATATACGACATAAGACGCGGTACAAAAAAAAAGTATCAACCGAGAGTGAGGCAGAAAGTGATAAGCATGAGACTTAGGCCGCGATAGGTGTAAGAGAGGAATCGCAGTGGAACAGAAGACGGCTAGAGATGGATAAAGTACCCAAAAATACAAATGAAATAAAGCAGATAAGGAGGGAGAGGAAAGCTGAGGCAAAGCGAAAAGCGCAAGAAGAGTTGAAATCGTCAAGGACTCGAAAAATTAGAGTCAAACCTCGTCCAATGTACTCCTCAGACTCATACTAATAGTAGGAATCGCTGCAAATTTAGAATTGATGATGAAATCATTGTAAAACTTTCGCAAATTCATACCCACATCGGTTCCTAAAATCTTGATTTGTCACTCTGCCGCCAGGTGTACATTGAAAAAGTGTTGAAACTTATCATTAGATGGCGCGCTTTTACGGTTAAAAGTACCGCTACCGCAAGCCACTTTTTGAAGGCTGCGGTACTGCGGTACGGTAATTCAAAATAAAAATACCCCGATATGGTATTGCGGTAGTACCGTAGTACCACGGTAGCCCAACCCTGCACGGGAGATCCCTCAGAGGGGGTTGCGTTTCTACCCTTCCGTGCTAAAAGATAGGGCTACCTTACGAAATTAAATAATTCATAAATTTTTTTTGGCGACAAAAAAATTCGAGTTGGGATGGAATGACCCAGTCGTTTTTGTAATCTTGTAAACTCGAACGATACGACGACGAAAGAACAGGTTTTTTTGTTTACCCACGTGTTGCTATAACAAGAAAAAATGTCGAAAGCTGTATTGAACAATAAAAGCATTTATATACAACCAGATTGCGTAATAGTCATAGTTATAGAGCCGGTAATTTTACACGTAAGGGGGGAGGGAAAGTCAAAGTATATAGATAGAACAACTAAATAATAATCTCGGAATCGAAAAATGCGTTCCACCACTTGACGACAAACGAAAAGCGTATTTTTCGTTTGCTATGGATATACCGAGCCGAGTATGTTTGTTATCTCATAAGATTTTCCCCACCCTGACTGTACTGATTTTGGCGCTGACGCAAGTTAAACTTTCTTCTGCCCTTTGTACGAAAGTCTTCTAAACATCTGCCGCCGCTTCTACGCCGCCTTGACGACAAAGTTCCTGATATTTTTTTCCCACAAAAGTTTATTGCCTGTATAACGAAGAAATGAAGAAGACATTTTTACAAGAATAGTTAAAAGCCATTACATATTGAACGCTTCGTATCTGGACTTGCGTCGAAAGGGTTTACCGTCTTTAGGTCGATCAGAAAATGCGAGATCGAGAACCGCAAATGCGAGTATCGAAGAATTCATAATCAAACATTAAATGTCGAGGAAAGGCCTTCTTTGGAATTGCAGTTGGTCTGCCGAAAAAAGGGGCGGCAGTTAACCCTTATATTATATGCATTTTTTGTTCGACACATTTTTCGATTCTATTTTTGGTACGGGTGCGAGAGAACGAACGAAAGTAAAAGGGACAAGAGACCTTTGGAAACGCGTAATCATCGACCGCGTTACGATACACGCTCCCCGTTTTGCACTCGGAAAGCGGGTGGAGTTGGCGCGCGCCGAATGAATGATGGTTTCGTTTCGGGGCATCCCTAGCTCTTTTCTTCCGCTCTTTTCTCGATTTTAATGGCTTGTTCTTCGCCTATAGCACACTGAGATCGACCAAACAAAGTACGGGTTCTTGCCATTCAAAGAGCAGCTCTAAAAAGGCGAAAATGGATGTCGATCGTCACCCAAGAATCTTGCGCCACTAAAGACTTTCCACCATTGATAGATGGCAGAATTTTAACAAATGTAAAAAAATAGCAACAATGGTGGCGAACTAACCGATATCTCAATTTCCATTCCATTTCTGCCAACTTACGGGGCCAATTAGGCGAAATTATGATGGCTTCATTGCATCTCGCAAGTTGCGAGATCGCGATTGCGAGTCGCAACCCAAGCTAATTTAATCAACTTCCCACATCTCGTCGACAAGTCCATATCATCCAAGACCCAGCAAAGACTCGTTATTCTAAAAATTTAAACGCAAGTTAGAACCAATTACGATACAACAGTAGATATTGTTTTTCTTCGTTTATTTAATTTACTAACGCTTCCATCATAAATGAATAAAGAATTTTGATTATTATGGAATTTAAAGGGAATCGTTTCAGTTTTGCATGACAAAATCATGGTGCATGAAAAGTCCTGGAATTTCGAGACCGAATTCCAGAAAGACATTGCGGACTACCCGGGCACTGAGGAATTTGAGTGAAGGAAATTGCATCGGACAGACCAGGATAGTGTTTCCCTCGCGAGGTTTATCTCTGAATAAAACATCCTTTATTGTTTCTCCATCGATGTTTGTGTGAACGGCATGAGCTTTGCCCTCTAATAATGCATAGATATTTGGAGAATCAAGCAAGTTGAGCACGTGCAAACAACGGAAGGCGGAGTATTACGCGCGTGGGGTCAATAAACCAACAGGTTGGCACGTGCGCGAAAAAGAATAGAGTTGCAGCTGTTACTAGCTGCCAAAGGCAAGAGCGCTAGTTACACATTGGGGGAATAAGAGAAAATCGTGTAGGCGGAGCTACGCGGAATCCCGTTACACATTCTTACACGTTCTAGCTTTTACTTTTAATTTCTTTGCTAAAGTCATAATTAAAGCATATTTTGTTGTTACCATGTGACCCTGATAACAAAATTTTACACTAAAGCTAACCCTCCTCCCTACTTGAGCCCCTCTTTAATGTTAAACATACCTTTGATCGTGTTTTTCTTTGATTTGAATCCGAGTAACCCCTCACTATTAGATTCTTGAAGAAATAAATAAATTAGGAACATATAAGGTGTAGATTTGTGCCTTTAAAATATTGAAAAAATGACCACAGCCCTCGAAAATGTCGTTAATGTGCCCAAAGTGGTCCAAAAGGTAATTTGGTCGACGAAAAAGTCAGGAGTTCAGAAAGAAATTGACGAATATGCAGCGGACAAATTCTTTAATAAGTACCTGAATAACAGTTCCGTTTGTAATATGTTAGAAATCAATCATAGCATTCTTCTATAATTTGCAAAAGATAACTGGAGAAAAATTTGTAATGAGACATCAATAAAATGTGTCATCTGGGCATCAATCGCAAGAAACATGGATATCTTAGATTTTATTTGAGAGTAACAAACCAGGCACCGTTTATGCTCAGAAGTGACAACATTTTTTCAAGAATAACAACAAATCTAACCGGGAAGTCAACCAAACTGGCTCAGATGTTTGATTGTAAGGCTAGATACTACACTCTAGGACAGGCCTACAGTCACTCCAGAGAACGAACGTGAAGTACTGCCAGAAAACGACCAAACGGCGGATGAAGAGCGTCCAGAACCTTGCATATCGATTATTGGGACTAAACATTTTCTAGGAACGATTTGGGCCGCTGCATTGGTAACCTTCCTCATATGAGGCCTTTTCCTGGTGATTTTTTTCTCGCTTTAACCCCTCAGCAGAAGACTGAGAAAAAGTGTCTGAGGTGTTTTCTTGAGAGTAATGGGTATGGACAAGGAAATGAGAATATTTCAACAAGATATAGCTTTGCTGCTTCCGGGAAGTGTTGTGAGATACAACATGAACACGTTCACTCCGCTGAGACTTTAATAGGGTCAGACATTTGGACAATCGATGGCCAAGATGGAATTGCAATCTATTTAACCGCAAGGTTAAATGCAAGGTCGAGCAGCGAATAAAAAAATTCCTAATTCTAAATTGAAGACCCTTCGTCTCTTCTTTCAAAGCCGTGCTAAGTCACTCTCTTGGCGGAACGCTCCCTCAGAGCAATGTGGGATACGTTTGCGGCAACGGTTCGGCACTAACCAGCATTACCTACGAAAAACACCCTTGCCGTTAAAGCCAAAAAGAAAACACGATTACATTTACCAGCATTTCATTGCGGTTTTTGGCGTGTGTCTATGGACCAATCAAGGAAAATTACTTTTTCATTTACGCAACCCTCCTGGTTCCCGTCGACCGGCCACTCCTCATCTGTCTGTCGTCGACTATGCTCGAATTTCTTTTCAGACTGCTGGAGCATGGATTGACACTGAACGAGTTTCCATCCTAACCAAGGGAACTGATTGCTCCATTTCCAGTGTTAGCGGGAAAAGTCTGATCGTTAATGCCCTGGATCTGATGGAAAAATCAATCTCAAATTTCAACCCGATACAAGAGAATCTGAAAGAAGACGAAGAAGTCTGCATAGATAGAATGTTTAAAGGTTCAACAATTAATTTTTTTCGTATTCTGAAAATGCTTTACTAACCTATGTTTTGATATAGAGTTTCAAAGAAAACTATTTATTCCGAAAACTAATAGGAATGGGAAGTCTGCGAAGAACCGGTGACCGGTGACAGTACGTTATGTTTATTATTATAAACATTCTAAGTATATTTGGAACGGTATGACGTACCATAGCACTGAAGTATCATTTGGGCAACAAACAAATGGCGTGTTCTTCAACTGACCTACGATTTTAGAGTTCGATAAAAGCGTCTAGAGAAATAGCGTGAAAATAATGACTCTCATTTTTACAACACAAAGACGTCTGCTAATGGCTTCCAGGCACAACATTGTCAAATTTTAAAACATTTTTTCGACAAATTCTGTGGTCCCAACATAAACGATATTTGATGAAATCGCGCTTACGCGCCAGCCCTTCCTGTCATTTGGAACAAAATAATTTTGTAAGCTTGATAGTTATGGCTTACAGATATTTTAAAACTCGTATGACTATTATAAAATTATCAGCAGAAAACAAAAATTTTCCGAAACTTTATTACTATTATCTCACTTATCTCCTCAAAATATTTAGAATGTTCTTTCCGTTTTGACTTCTTTCAACATTTTCGTAAAGAGATACCTCATCTTTGCTTAGTTTTTGTTCTTATTTTTAGTGCCCTCTAGTGGCAGTTTTTAACACTACCTAGTAGTTCTGTGTTGTAATATTGGACCCTTTGCCATTTAAGTTTTTGTTTTGATGTTAATAATATGAGTATTTCTAATTATTAAATGGCCATAGACAATTGTCCATATTTTCTTTGTATGATGTATGTTTTGTGAATTAGTTTCTTATTTTCCTGATTTTCTACCACCCCCTCGATTTTTGCCATAGCCATTTGTTGGTGGAAAAATGAACTAAGAAATTAAATGTTTCAAAGTCACACTTGGGGGAAAGTCACTTCCTGCTTGTCGGTCCGATAAATCGTTAGAAGCCCTCGGTTCCCACCTAAAGGTGGGAGACACTCTTCAAGTAATACAAAATAAATCAAAACAATTAGAAAATGTTTCTTTGTTTAATAGTTATAAATTATTTACATTGTTTACATATGTCGTTTTATTTTACAGTGAGTCACAGGGCCGTCACGATGGGGGGGAGGTAAGTGTGGAAGTTTACCCCGGGCGCTGGGAGTTAGGGGCGCACGATGCAAAATATATTTTTTTTTAGATTCTCTGACGATGCAGCAATATATTTAGATTCTCTGAAATGGGAAAAATCCCTACGTTACACAGCAAAAAATACGTTAAATTATGGCTTTTAAATTATTAAATAAGTTAAACGTGGATTTTATTAAGCAATAACAAACAATTACCTATGTATAAACTTGAAAAACGGGAAGGGCAAACTTTACCCATAACAAACAAACAGACGAATTTTTTACTAAGCCTTTTTAACTTCAAAGATTACAAATCGCAACTTCAATTTTAAAAAAGCGCACAATCTACGCTCTATTTATTTCTTTCCGAATTTTTCAAGAATAATAGTTGCAGAATAAAAGTAATAAAAGTTGATTAATTTTTTTATTATACTGTCATCTTCATTCAGCGGAAAACCATTTTGGTATCCAACTGGGATCGAGAATTCTAAAAATAAATCATCATAAAGATATAATCGGGGTAATTGTAATTATCGACTCCAAAGGAGAACGCAATTCATTTCCAATATTCTTTACGATTTTTTCATGGTTTATACCCCTTAAAACTGCTCTTCAGGGAAGAAGAAGAAAAAAACTTGGTAAGGACCACTCCAAAAAGTCTAAGAAAACGAAAACTACAGAGAGGGGTACTAATGAAAGTACTAATGGTTAATAAGGAAAAAAATTAGACCGAAGAATCTTCAGGGAAGAAGAAGAAAAAAATTGTCCAAGAAAGGACTAGAGAATGCACGAAAACTTGCTCAGCTAGCACACGTCCTGCCGAATCGTTTTAGGGTTAATTTCAATACTGACAGGAACTACCCTGCTTTTCAAAGCTTACCAAGTTATCTTCCTGTCAGCTTTTAAACAGCTACTAACGATACAGTCAGAATTTCGTTAGAAGAAAGCCTTTTGGCAGCTTTTCACTTGTCCTGGATCTAATAAAGGTGGGGAATGACCAGATTGTTTTTAACGTTTCTATCTTTAAAAAATGATTCTTAAGTTCTTTTACAACAAATAACTAGGGAAGGAGTAAATAAATTTTTTCCCAATTTTATTGTAGAATAAGACGTTCCAAATTGTTATCTGATTACAATAAACAATAAGTAATTGCTACTAATATAAAGTCACGTTGGTGGTATTTTGGTTAAGACACTAACCTCCTGATTAATTAGTTGTTATAAAGTTTTTCCATGTGGAATTGAATCTAACAGATACATCTCGCATTTATTAAAGTATAAACAACAATATTATCAAAGTCGAAAAAATTTCAAGTGTTATCAACTGTTCTTGTGACTCACGGAACTACAGAAGTATTCAACCAACTTAAAATTTATTAAGAGGTATCGGTCTAGTGGTTAAGACGTCGACGTAGCATTCTAGAAATTTGCGGGTCGATTCTTAGTACGTCAGAAAATATTTTCAACGATTTATTCATTTGGCAGTTCTTGTCAGCTTAAAAGCACTGCCTCGGCAGCGTAATAGGTGAGCAAATGGCAGTTGGGAAGTAGTTAGAACTGGTAGCTACCCTACTACCAATGTTAGCTGCCTGGCAACGATTTGACAGCTCCTTGTGCTACCTGGGTGACTTGCTGAATCAAGTGAACAACTGTATCGACGGAAATAAGGTACTAGTTTTAATAAATGTTATTTATGATAAAATGAATATATATATTTTTTCTTTCAACACTCTTGAACTAGGCAAGTCCATGTGATGGCTGTGAAGCCAAAACTTCTGTTAGGGACAGCAAGCAAGCCATGGCTTTAAAAGAGATTGTTAGGAAGCTTAATTTGGAGAAGTTGGTGTAACTACTCTTATGAGTACGTAGGCGTGTTGCTATAGTATGTCTAAGTAGGCATCTATAACTATGAGTACGTAGGCGTGTTACTAGCTTACTAATACTATGAATACATAGGCGTGTTACTACATAGTTGTGTTACCATAGTAAGATTCGCGCAGTAACTACGAAGAAAAATCTTGTAGTAAATATCATAGTAAACTACGTGGTAAATTAATTAGGTTACTACGTAGTTACCACGTCAGATTTTTATCTGGGTGTGGAGGACATTCTTAGCATTCCTGTTGATGAAGCTATTTATGGTAGACTTTTATTTCAACTATTCATTTGGTTGTAGTAGTCTCTAGTTTTCTAATCTGAGATATGTTTTGCATTTTAAACATTGTTGAAGTTGACACACAGTCAGAGTTTCAACATGAAGTTAAAGATCCAGTTCCCTTGCCAGAGCTATCTGAGTTGCTTCAAGATACTAAAACGTACCAAAAAGCCAGGGTACAATGACAAACAACTACAATGACTTTGTAAATCATCACGGAGATCATCTGCAGACGTTCTATCCGAGGCCTACAAAAACAACTTTAGACTTATACGGGAAATTGATTGTTGAAGCGTATACCCGAATTCAAAGACAGGATTCACAGCACCAAAAAAACGTCCTGCCATGGGTAAACAAAGCTTCCTTTAATACCGTGTGTTAAACGGAACATCAAAGACTTTTATATTTTAGAGATCGATTAAGTCAAGAATAGCGAAGTATCTCGCCAACAAAAGAGGCTATCCAAAGTATGCTTCACGGCTGAAACTTCATGGAAGTGCAGCAAAGAATGCATCTGTACGAGACTCAGCGGACAATACAATCTCGAGACCTGTTGCAGCAGCAGCTGACGTGCGGAATACTCTGGACAAAAAAGAAGAAAGACGAAACATTTTTGCAAAACTAAAGAAGCCACCATTCAAGCAAATAATCTCTGCCATTCCAGCCTACAGTGACATTAAAGTGGTAACAACTTCAAACTTATTTTTTATTGTGCTCATTTTAACATAACAAACATTCTAATTAGGCTTATGGAGACGGCCTTGCCATGATGGGCATTTCTGAGGACGCTAATCAGACCAAGTTTTATGAATTGATGGGAAAATCTCAGGATTTTCTTGTTGAGGAACACAGTATCAACAGAGATGAATGCAAAAACCACCTGCAGATTTGTCTGCTTATCAATACAGCAATACAGCCACACAGGTGGCAATACCTTCAGGTGTATTTTTTTTGTTAATTGCGGCTTAATAATATATATAATGAAATTGAAAAACAATTCGTCTGCTGCCCAACATGGTTGTCCATTTAACCTGATTGATTTTCTTAATATAAAGGAAGAGGAAGTTGTTAGGATTTATAGAAAATGCAACTGTTGAGTGGTAAACTATTGGTAAACAAGGTCACCGTGCACTTAATACACTAGTTTAAGCACCTTAGGTCTATTGGAATGGTGGTAAACAGTATACAACATTTTCTGGGATTTTAAAAAAATAGTTTTTTTTCTTTTGCTTTTATTTCAAAAGAAAAAAATATTTTATCTCTGGTTTTCTGTATTTCGAAAGAAGCAATAGTTACATTACCTTTTATTATTACTAAGTACAATTCTGTTGTGCCTCACATAGTTTATTTTTCAACTGAAAAGGCCAAACATTTTTTTGTTTCCAGTAAAATAATTAGTTTGTGCATGCTTTTATACTAAAATGATTCATATTTTCATAAGCCTATAGTAACTATCAAATGTTTGTTTCAATTTGATCAGTGAGATATTTCTAAAAAGATTTTGAATTCTTAAAAATTTGCAAATTGAAAAATTTGTAGAGCCAATAATTTTTTTTTCTCGGGGTATTATGCCTTGTAACCTTCAGGTACCCCTGAAGAATAAAGTTTTCCTCTACCAAAAGAAATACCAAGAAGAAGCCGAGCCCTCTCATAAGTCTTGATATGGTAATGAAACTCCAACAATCATTTATGTTGGGTTTTGGAGTTTCTCAATCTGTTTGATTTGAAAATATGAACTGGGTTCATCTTCCACGACAGTGGGCATCTGCGTTTCTTTCAGGTGTAGCAGGGTACTGACTGAGTAACTACAAGTATTGAAGGTTTCTGGGATCGAACCAGTGAGTCGGGCGTCTAACCAACTTGGCTACCAGAGTACACTAGCGGGTATCGAGACCAACTAGTGGGTGAATCTCAATCCCCAACACTCCCCCTCAAACACTACGTTGGGTGAGATGTGTGGAGCGTCATCAGCGTTTGCTGGGCCCATAACCTGTTGGGTTTTGGAGTTTCTCAATCTGTTGGATTTGAAAATATGAACTGGGTTCATCTTCCACGACAGTGGGCATCTGCGTTTCTTTCAGGTGTAGCAGGGTACTGACTGAGTAACTACAAGTATTGAAGGTTTCTGGGATCGAGTCGGGCGTCTAACCAACTTGGCTACCAGAGTACACTAGCGGATATCGAGACCAACTAGTGGGTGAATCTCAATCCCTAACAATTTATATATGATTTCACACAGTAATGTCTAATTATGTGTTTTATTGAAATTTTTCAGGTCGGTGGGAGTGTTAGCGTCCCAAATGTACAAGGCACTTATCCTTACTGCCGAATACATGCTGTAGATGGATGTATAAATAAGATACGAGACCTGCTTATCTACTGTGATGAGGGACACGTCTTCGAAATGGATGCACACGATTTAAATATTTCATCTATTTGGAAAGTTGGGATTTCGGCATTCGCTATTTTAGCTAATGGCCGGACCTTAAATATCGCTCTCTCAATAGCGAATAAAGCGATTTGTGTATATCGCCATCTGATTAGCGAAACATTTTCCTAACCAGCAAACATAGACTGCAATAGCGAAAGCTTTCGCTAATAGACACACTAACAACAATAAGCTCACTAGCGAAAGCTTTCGCTAACAAACAGATTAGCCATAAGCTGACTAGCGAAAGCTTTCGCTAATCAACAATAACAAAAAATTGAATAGCTAAAGTATTCGCTGGAACGACGGCTTCCTCAGTCGGCTCAGTTCCTTCCATCACTACCTTTTTTGGTTTCTTTTTAAACTTCTTTTTTTATTGGTCGCTTTCCTCTTTTCTGGAGATGGGCCAATTGGAATCCCATGCTGAGCTGCTATGGTTCTGTAACATGTCATCTTGTCTCTTCGGTACCAATCTTCTACGTTGACGATGAACAGGGAGGAGCTGCAAACAATTATGTTTGGATTTTTCAAACTTATGAGTTCAAGGGTTTCACTTCGTAAGAGCCTAATACTTTTGGGCAAATTTGGGGCGTCTAAAAAGTACTTTTTCAGTGCAACCTTAACATTTATTTAAAGGACACCTTCATACACAGTGGCAGAACCTCCAACTCCAATAGCATGGCCACTTAAAACAGTAATGTCGCATGAGTTAATTAGAAAGTTGGTGGGAAACGTGGCAATGGGAGAAGAAGATTTGGTTTCCCAGCAAAACGAGATGAAATCTTCTTAATCAAAGACATATTCTTAAAAGGAATCAGGGAATCGAAGGAAAAAGTATGGTTAAGCATTGATTAAAATGGTGTCGCAATGACTTGTCATTTCACAAGAAAAATCCCAAATGAAAGCATTCCTAATAGTCAAAGTTTCCGCTGGTGGCGGTGTGATCGTCAGCTCGAATAGCGAAATCCGCGAAAAAAAGGGGTTCACTTATAGAGAACTTTTGTTCACTTATCGGTAAACATACTTGTTTCCAGCTAGCACACGTCCTGCCGAATCGTTGCCGGGTAACTGTCAATACTGACAAGAACTACCCTGTTTTTCAAAGCTTATCAAGTTAGCTGCCTGTCAGTTTTTAAACAGCTACCAACGATACAGTCAGAATTTCGTTAAATGAAAGCCTTTTGGCAGCTTTCCACTTTTCCTGGATCTAATGAATATGGGGAATAACCAGAATAATTTTAACGTTTCTATCTTTAAAAATGATTCTTAAATTCTTTTACAACAAATAACAAGGAAAGGAAGAAAACAAATTTTATCCCGATTTATTGTATAATAAGACGTTCCAAATTGTTACCTGATTACAATAACCAATAAGTAATTGCTACTAATGTAAAGTCACTTTGGTGGTATGTTGGTTAAGACACTAATCTACTGATTATTTAGTTGATGTTCAAGCTTTCAAGTTATTCTAAAGTTTTTCCATGTGGAATTGAATCTAACAATACATTTCGCAATTATTAAAGTATAAACAACAATATTCTCAAAGTCGAAACAATTTCAAGTGCAATCAACTGTTCTTGTGAGTCACGGAAATATTCAACCAGCTTAGAAATTATTAAGAGGAATCGGTCTAGTGGTTAAAACGACGGCGTAGCATTCTAGAAATTTGCGGTTCAAATCCTAATACATCCAAAAGTATTTTCAACGATTTATTTATTTGGCAGTTCTTGGCAGCTTAAAAGCACTGCCTCGGCAGCGTAATAGGTGAGCAAATGGCAGCTGGTAAGTAGTTAGAACTGGTAGCTACCCAACTACCAACAGCCTTTAGCAAGAATCCAACTACCATGTTAGCTGCCTGGCAACGATTTGACAGCTCATTGTGCTAGCTGGGTTTAGCCATGGCGTCCAAAACATGAATGTTCAATTTTAGAAAGTCAACAACATTGTTCAGATTTTCCTAAAAGTTTCATGTTTGCTACTAGATCCCGGTGATTTCGTTTCTTTACGCCAGAAGCGTCAAAAAATCTTGAGAAGCATACATACCAGTTTTGTTTTGTTTTCTAGAATTCAATTAACTTAAGCAGCCTCATAAGGTTTCATTATTTCAGAAACGAAATAACGTCATTAGGATAATCAAATATCAATAAACAAATATCAAAGTTAATGCAAAATACGTCATATAATAAGGCCTATAACGTAATCGAATGTACATTAACTTAATTGCATTTTCTTTAATTTATGCTATCAAACGGAAAACAGCTTTTTTATTCGTTTCTTTCATATTATTGGGTTCTTAAAAAGTAATACGATGGCAAAAAATAAGTCATTCATTTTCAAGACATTCTTTTATTGAAAACTAAACTAGCCACAGCATCTTCAAGAAGCTGAACAGAATCCGGCAAATGAATTACGCTTTCATCAACTTTTAAAAAGAATTGATCGTTTATAATAATAAGCCCGGGTAGTTCCATTAGGACAAAGCCCACAAATTGGGCACTGGCTGCCCCATGTCTGTCAAACTGTGGAAATCGTACAGAACGTCATCAACAGAATATGCATGCACTCCAATACAAATGAACTCCAAAGGGGCGACATAAGAACTCAAATATTCGACAGCAGCACTCCAACAACTTTTAAATTTTAAATAAATTATAAAAATTGCCGACAGTTGAACTCCATGGATATTCAGCTTTTAAAATTAGCCGACAATAGAACTCCAAACAATTTTAATAAAAAAATACACGACTGCAGAACTACAAAAACATTTAACCATAAAAATATAGCCGACAATAGAACTCCACGGACTTTTTGAAAAAATACCCGACAGTTAAACTCCAGTCAAAGTCATTGAGAAAATGGTTAGTGAACGGTATGTAGAACTTCTTCCGTCAGTTTCTTATTGACTTGCTTAGACACCTGTCTTATTTTGGCC
The DNA here is from genome assembly GCA_022539655.2 of Ceriodaphnia dubia. Taxonomy (NCBI): domain Eukaryota; kingdom Metazoa; phylum Arthropoda; class Branchiopoda; order Diplostraca; family Daphniidae; genus Ceriodaphnia; species Ceriodaphnia dubia. The sequence continues at coordinate 3,906,352 of JAKUCG020000139.1, read as the reverse complement.
GACGTTAAACGAGTTTCATCACATCCTCAAGCAGAACACATTACCAAATTGTGCTTTGTAGCCCAATGAAACCACAGAACAAATAATTATCACTCAAACCAATAAAGCTTCTGACACCCAACCCGTATGAAAATCTTTTTGAAATTTCATGGATATCAATGACTAGAAGCACAAAAAGGTTCCATCAAACAATACATGGAAAGCACAACTACAAATGAGAGAGCCCAAAGATTAAAAGACATAAAAAAGTTTATGGCGTCCCTGACCTGAAAGGCTGGCTGGTCGACAGGTTGAGTGGTAAACTCTATTCGCTTCGCCTCTATAGCCATAACGGAAAGGCAGAACAATACTGCACTTTTCCCGCAAATGTTACGTGCTATCACATTATGGTCGCCATGCTTGTAATTGCCTATTAATTTAGTCCATCAATCAATAGACAACCCAATGGAACAAGATTGAGACAAAACATACTGAAAAAATCCGTGGCCCGGTACAAAAAAAAGGTCGTGTTTTGGATACAGACAAAGGAATGGCCAAAAGAAAGAAGAACACGCCAAACACTAATTCAAATGTAGGATAATTTACTAATTTCACATCGACTCGGTAAATCCAATCCATAATCATTTTCCGTAAATACAGATAAGCGATGAAGACATGAGCTTTTTACAGAAACAAATTCTTGATGAAGAATATGATATGATTGAACTGGGAGAAGAAATTTTTAACACAAGAGGAAGAAGTAAAGATGAAGGAAGAAGATAATCACTTAAAGGCCGACGGTGAAGAAAGGTGTTGGAATGGAAATTTAGACATTTGCCAAGTAAAGAATAAGTTGAAAGAAGTATTAGCCAAAAACTCTTCTGGTAGTGAACATGATTTGTACGATGACGAGACAAATGACAGTGACTATACACTTCCACTCCTAATTGAAGAAACATTTTAGCGTGATTAATCCATGACATGTCAATTAAATGACGAGGAGCGCCCAGATTTTGTTCTCCGATAATCAAGGGAATTCCATTGTCAAATCTATTAACAAATCAGGACACCGGGGCTGTTCATCCACAGATCATCGTAAAAATATAGAAATTGCCATTATATGATATTAGTAAAAGCGTTTATGGTGGATTTATGGTTTTTCTATTTTGAAGCCACAGTACAAGGAAAAGTATGACGGCGTTCAAACATTTACGTTTCCAACTCTCCATTCATTTAAATGAGACTGTAACGAGATTCGAACTCGTAGACTCAGGTTTTCAGTATATTATCGACGAATAAACGACAAAATTTGCAAGAATGGTTACCCCTTTCCATGAACGACGTTTTGGGAAAGCTTGCCGGGTCAAAGGTTTCAACACACTAGATCTAGCCAACGGTTATTTTCAAGTATCGACCGCCAAAAAAAAAAAATCAAGCCAAAACCGCTTGTGACGCCCGACGGCTTGCACGAATTTTGCAGGATGCCCTTCGGGCTCTGTAATGCTCCAGCAACCTTCCAACGGCTTATCGATTGGGCATTATCAGGGCTGAAGTCATCGGCATGTCTTGTTTACCTGGATGATGTGTTGGTTTATGGGAGGATCTAGTAGAGTACAATTGGAGCCTCAGTCAAGTTCTTTGTGTTCTAGGTAAAGCAGGGCTAACATTGAACCTACAAAAATGTTTATTTTAATCTAAGACAGTTAAATATCTCGGTCATTTGGTGACGGTCGACGGCTTAAGTCCAAATCTTGAAAAAGGTCCGTGGACTTTCGGGTACCAAGATCAATCACTCAGTTAAATGGATTCCTCGGTGTAGCGTCCTTTTTTGGCGTCGTGTTTCTTATTTTGCTACGATCTCTCGGGCGTTGGTAAAAAAATCCATGGAGTTCTACTGTCGGCTATATTTTTATAGTTAAATGTTCTTGGAGTTCTGCTGTCTTTTAACTGTTCTACCTGGTGTATTTTTTGAATTATAAATCTTTGGAGTTCTATTGTCTGGTAATTTTCAAATCTGGATATTCATGGAGTTCAACTGTCGGGAAATTTAAAAAAACCGTGGAGTACTACTGTCGGCTATATTTTTATAGTTAAATGTTCTTGGAGTTCTGCTGTCGTGTATTTTTTTAAATTCAAAATCTTTGGAGTTCTATTGTCGGCTAAATTTAAAAGATGAATATCCATGGAGTTCAACTGTAGGCAATTTTTACAATTATTAAAAAATTTAAAAACGTTGGAGTGTTGCTGTCGGATATTGGAGTTCTGATGTCGCCCACCTGGAGTTCATTTGTATTGGAGTGCAATTGTCGCGTTACCCATTAATTTCTCTTGTAAATTTTGAATTTCCATAGGAGAGTAAATGCTTAATTTGGAATTCATTTGATGAAAAATAGTGATAAAGTCATTTATTTCCAAACTGACGAGTTCTATTCAGCCGAGAACCGGCACATTTGTTCAATCTGTTTGGGGGATTGTGCAATTTTCGGCGATGGTGCCCTTCAAACCTGCGCAAACTGTACGAAAGGTGGTGTTACAAGAGAATTTCCTGCTGGTAATATATAACAAATTTTAACTTAAATTCCAATAATAAACATTAAATAATACGAAGGGCAAAAAAACAAGTTCCCTAAATTTCCAAGGGAAGACGAAGGTCCCGTTGAGAGCGGGAAGTTCTCAACATTTTTTTAGTTGAACGGGAATCGAGTTGCAAACCAGTTCCCCTTGGATACTTTGATTATGTCATCAAAATGATACAAACATCGCTCAAGTAATTTTAGTTGTGGAACTTTCTAACCAGAGATGAAGGGGAGATTGGCCACGGCAGAAAATCGGCCTTAATGTTTTGGCCAAGTGACACTTATTTCTATCGTATTTATTTTTCCCTATACCCACAGCCAATCTCCCCTTCATCTCTGTTCATAACATACAGTCACTAGGTCAGAACATTAGAGGACCACCAATGACACGAAATTACATAATTTATGTTAGATCGAAAACTATTCCTGAATGGGAGAAAAACTCGCTCTGCGCTATTGTGGCCGTTTTGCCGGATACGGCAGTGCCACTGCGTCTGTTTCCGCTATGACCTTATATTGTCAACCCACTACCGGCGACTCGAGCGAGTGGAATGGAAGGTATACTCCGTTTGCAATGATTGAAGACTCTATCAGGTACCACCACAAGGATGGTGATACTAGCATCATTGCTAAGATCCACCCCTTTCGATTTGCTATCTTGCCATGCCACATGGTTCAATCGTACTATGCACTACATAAAATTTCAGATTAATAAGCATAGTTTATCATGTTAGTTGACTTTATCCGATCATTACAAAACCGCAACATTTATTTGAATGACGTTCATTTAATGGCTTACGGTTTGGAGGAAGATGTCCAATGTAATGAAGTCAAGTCTTACAAAAACTGCATTTCCTTACAAGAAATAAAAGTTGGTTTAGAGGAAGAAATTCCACCTATCAAGCTTCGTCCGAAGTTTTGCGGTTGGGTTTATGAAATGAAAAACGGTTGCTAAAGGATTACTATCGTCATTACATTCGAGATTTTCCTATGTAGTGATGGACACAAACTTTGTTTTAGGTATTTGGGAAATGTTTACCAACTTATCTTTTTAATACTTTTTATTTTCTTCATAGTTGCAATTCTTGAACCTCCGTTTAAAAATTCGTGGATAAAATCATCTGGGTTTTCGGAATTGTATGTTATGGAAAAAATTAGAGAGGGGCTAGAACGCAAAGTACGAGCTCTGAGTAAAAACTATTTAATCAAATCCTTAACATCCACTCACTAGGAATTAACATCTTTTTATCATAATTTTAAGCTTTAAATTATCCCATTAATCAATACATTATGCAAGAGCCAATTGAACAGCATACTATACGGTATCTTATCTTATTTTATCGATATCTTATGTACTTCAGTTAAGCAGTAATTATCGGCATCTTATCTGATATCTCATCTTATTTTTAAATTTTCTTTTAGTTTTCGCAAAAATATTATCTTTATCTTATTTTTCAAATAAAAAAATAGCTTTTTAACTTATCTTGGCAAAAACATGATGAATAATTGCAAGGTGACAAATCGCACTACCCCTGGCTACAGGGGGCGGCGCTTTACTGTTCGGTTCGGCCGCTACAGCCCCACCAGCGAACCTGGAGCTAACGTCTACAGCGGATATAGGGAAAATAGAGGGCGTTTTTTTTAGAACATGGTCTAACAAGCATTTTATTCGAATACAAAGTGGTACTAGATATTATATACTATAAAGTTCAGACCATTGATGGAGCTACTTAAGATTGAAAATGGAACTAGGGCTTCACTTCGCTTTCGGGGGCCTTCGGCAAATCAAATTGAATGGTATTGAGACCCCCGAATTTAAAAATCTTCAAAGCAAATTAAACCATTCCCCGATTTTAGACTCTGTATTCCCGGCACATTACCTCCAGTTTGAATTCGTACTTGTATGTTTTATGGCTGACGCGCAACGCATTGCTTGCGCATTTCAACGGTACGCCAAACGACCTGAAACACTATACGCCAATCGCATAGTGACAAAGGTTTTCGCAGTGTATCTCAGGTTTTATGTCGGGGTAAGGGTTTTGTGTGGCGCTCGGTGTGTCATGCAAATTACATACTACATCTTGTAAATAACGATTTATTCGGATTTATTTAATCTTGATCATTAATCCGTTTACCCTCAGCCCCATGTAATGCACAAATTATGCGCAAAGAGCTTTTGTACAGACAAGCATTCAAGGAGTTGGGTGATGACTTATAGCAACCCCCCTTTGATGCATCACAACGAGTGCAACATTCTTTTCAGCTATATAGTTTATGACTACATAAGGCAACGACAAACTTCCACAATGTTTTTTGCCCTTACATGTATCTTACAGTCTTGAATTTGGATTAGTGCTCATCAAAATTAAGTATTGTTATGTTCTCTTTTTATAGTGAGCTAAAATGAGTGTGGTGAGTATAAATAATTTAATTTATTAAATTAATTTTTAACGTTAAAGTCTCCACAAACCCATACTAAATTTGATGAGCCTACCAATCCAAACTCTGTAAGTATAAGTAAGACTGTAAGATGTAAGTAAGGGCAAAAACATTGTGTAAGTTTGTCGTAGGTATGGCTAGCCTGTCTTACCACAGTAATGGGGCTAAGCAAAATCGGCTAAGCGAAATCGGTGGATTTGGGTCACATGGAGTACTATAGCTCCGCCTCTTCCACAAGGACTGCTGGGGAGAGTTTTTTCGGGAACTTTTATTCTGACCTTCGGCAAAGGCTAAAGCCTTTTGCCTCAGGGGTTAATACAAATTTTCAAAAGCGCCGATTTTTGGTTATTTTGCTAGCCATATTCGAAAAACGCCAAAATGCGCTGTTTTCAATTTTTAAATACGGGGTATCCATTAAGCGAATTTTTTCAAAATGTTAATGAGATCTCATACAAAAACTAGATGAACTAGAATAAAATTGGTTTATTTTGGCATTTTAATTGATTTACACACGAGTTTTTTGGTTTTTGAAACACTGAGCTTTTGGAACAAAAAGAAATTTGACACAACAGTAAAATAATACATTTATTACACGTATGAGGTAACTGGCTTTGTAAACAGCATCAAAAGTTCGGTTAGAAACAAATACTGTTTAAAGACTGTTTAAACACTCTGATAAGAGTCAACAGGAAATAATCAATTTTTATCGAGAAAATTTCCAGATAAAACTGTCCAGCCACTGGTGACTTGACAAGTCTGTCGACATTAATAACAATCGAGAAATAATCGATGGAAAATTGTGTGTTCTTTATATACCAAAATTTCGAGTTTCGAAAGCCCTATTGTAACGCTACCCTGCCCTTTTGTACTGAAGGTCTTTTCCGAGGCCAATGTCTTGCAAGTTGAGTTCATAGAAACAAGCCATAAACTATAATTACTTTATTCAAGGTTAACATGCATCAAGGTGACGACGATATGGAATTAAATAAATTCAGATAGCATAAACTATAATAAGGTTGTCTGAGGCATTTGTTTTTCTTTTTTTACATTCAGTAACAAATTGATTGTACCACGGGCTAACAATATTCGGGTCTCGTTATTTGGCTAAATTAGTGAATGAATATCCCTATAGGGAGTAATTTGGTTAGCAAATGTTACTCTGTAGCAAATTGGGTTCTTTCATTCGCCAGTTGTTTGACTATTATGAATATTTGCTTGATTTAGGATACTTGAGTTCATTAGCAAGTTCATTAGCTAAACAATCTTTGCATTAGTCAGTTCTTTGGTTAATATCATGACTCCCGTGAGGCATGTGAGATTTCAAGTGATTAGCGAGTTAACTGGCCAACCCAATTTTCTTTAGAGTAACATTCGCTAACCAAATTACTCCCTATATGGATATTCATTATGGTCGAGATGAATAGCGAGTTGATTGACTAATGAGATAATACACAGGGACTAGTAAGAAGCGAGAAATAAAAGAAGATTTTTTGCCGATAGCGAATGAACTGGCTAATGGCTTCGATTAGCGAGTTAACTGGCTAACCAAATTTCTATAGAGTAACATTCGCTAACGAAATTACTCCCTATATAGATATTCATTAGCTAATTTACCTTAACTACAGAAACCCACAATATTCATACTATAATAATATACAAGACAATTTAACAGCGCAGTTACAGCTCTAGTTTGCACTGACGGAGCCATACCAAATATTCTTTCCAGAAAAGAAAAGACAAACTTTGTATCCTTTGGATAATGTTGATGCAGCACATGAAAGTAAGAAACTAAGTATCCTATTGCTTCATCAAATAATTTCACACGTAATTCGAAAACCAAATCATGACACTTGATGTAAAACTTGCAGCCAATCATTAAGTCCAAGCTCCTACATGTTAGAATCTGCAGCCTCGTTAGCCTCCTCAATTGAGGTCCCATCCTTAAAATTATAAGCAAAGGCGTCAGTTTAATGACTTGATGAATGAATGAATTTTAATGAAATCTTTATTTAAATATACGTCTTTTCATACCTTAAATTTTTGGAACATAAAAGAAATAATAGAACTTTCGGCGAGGTCTGTGTCCTCTTTGTTATTTTTAGGAGAATTTGACAAAAGCCTGGTTAACAGGATCAATAAGAGGCGGTTTTGTTCCGCAGAATCTGACAATAGAAGTAAATTTACTAACACACCTTATCCAACATAGAACAAAAAACAAAATTATTCCAAAAACTTTCCATAGCAAGTTCTATCTTTTTAAATCGTTGTCAGATTTGGATTTAAGCCTCTTCTTGCCGAAATCAATAAGTTGCTGGTAAATATTTCTCCAATTAATGAGAAACTTTTCCACCGACGTTTTTTGCAGGAACATGAGGTCCTCATCTACTGAATGAATCTTTATTCAGTAACCTACTTGCTATGATGGTTTTCTTGGGCTCTAGATAGCCCGTCCCTTGACCGCTTATTCCTTGCGTAACAACCCAATTGACTGATTCCCGATTTTGGATCAAAAACAGCGGAAGAGGGTCGGCCTTTGCGAACCCCCCAGCCCTACTTTTCCAACCTGGTCTCAGGCAACGCGACAAAACAATTTGTCGAGTGCTACTTTTTAACGCCGTCAATACATTTTGACGTTGCAACGGTCCTTTTTCTCGATTTCAATCCTCTCTTTAGGCAACTCGACCAAGTTTTTGTCAACTACTTCTTTCATTGTTTCTCACCTCCTTTGCCTTCATCCATTCCCAGATTAACCCGGCTAATGTCAACGCGACAAAAAGTCTTGTCACAATTGTTTCGCAATTTTTTTTCTTTTCTTTAGGACCTTGTTCAGTTACAAGGTCTAAATATTTTGAACACAATATTTTTTCTGCAATTTTCTCATTTTACTTGACTTTCTTCCTTCTACAGAGCAACGCGACCGAATGTATTGTCAACTTTATTTATGATCTTCTTGCTCTCACACACAGTCTTCTTAGCTTTTTTTCAGTTTTCTTTTCTAATTTTCCATTGTTTTGGAATTATTCCTTGTTAAAGACAATGCGATTAAACGTTTTGTCGGCAAATTTTTTTCCACTTTTCCGTTTTTTTTAGACTTTGTTCAGTACACCACGACCAGATATTTCGTCAAAATCCGTTTGTTACAATTTTCAATCGTTACTTCATTTTCTACAGTATAACGCGACCGAATGTTTTTTTCACAAATTTGTTTCTGAACTCGTTTTAATATTTTTTTTTTCATTTGTTATTGAGTTAACTCCACTCATGTGTAAATTACCTCAAATTTATGGTAAATTAGATTCTTTATAACTGTATTTGGAGGATTGAAAGATTAGTAAAAGGAATTTTTTTTACAAATTTAATTTAGAATTGACTAAATCATTGTAAAAATTCTCTTTCTTGGTTATATGTCGTTATAGTTTTATCCACTGAGTATATTTTAACTCGACAAAATGTTTTGTCACGTACAAAATTTTGCTTTTCAGTGTTAAGGCTTACAGTCTTTAGGTAAAGACAATTTTTTACTTCCCAGGTTTTCATGACAGTGCATGTCTTCTTAGGGCTACATATAGTCATTTACGCATGAATCTGAAGTTATTTGTCGGACATTATATCTGAAACTTGTATTACATCCAATGCTTACAAAGGGAGGGACGAAGATCAATAATTTAAGTTTTCAACCATCTTCGGAATAAGAGCTGTCACTAGAATTCTGTTCATAAAGACAATTATTTTCTTCTTCATTGTTATCGAGATCATCCTTGAATAAGCGATGGGCTCGTGATAACAGTGCATTTAATCTTTTGATTTCCTCGTAAATAAGAAAAGCCTTAGCCATGTTGCACCGATTGTTCTGAAAAATAAATGGTTTTAAATTTACAGATGACGCAATTAAATTGGCAAATAGGGTAAAACTGTGAACTCCGGACACTTTTTGGCCGATAGGCTTCCTTATGGGAAACGTGTGCATTCAGAATCTTCAATTGTCGGACGTTTCCCATAAAAGTCGGACATTTCTGCATTTTCCGGACAGAGCTAATTTAAAAAAAATAATTATCTCTTTAGATCCAGTTTTTGATTCTGAATAGAATTGCCTATGACACTACTGAGGGTGCAATAGAAATTTCCCAATAGAATTCGATTTTAAAAAACCAAAACATTTGCCTGTCAAAACAAAACTTGTCTGCTAGCCTAAGATCGACAGACAAACAATACTTGTTTCCTTAACAGCGCCGAAACGGCTTCAAATAAGATGAAAACATTGGGTATAAATCGATTCTTCATAAAATTATGCGTCGATTGGTGTATACCCTTTCTAGAAATTTGAAAATCTATAATTTCCTTGAAGGTGTCCGAAGTTACTAGCTGTCAGTCCAAAAAACGCAGAATAACAGTTCTTTTAAAATTCCTGATAAAATACTAGAATTGGCCATTTACTACTTAAAAACTATACTATTTTGTAGAATTTTAAATTCTCTATCATTTAGTATAATTAGTGAAGTGATTCATTGATTTTTTATCTTATATTTTTCATTTGCCGTTTCGTTCGGCCTACTGTCCAACACAGAGCTCAAAAACTTAGCCTGCAAGTGTAACTGTGAAATTCTATTTGTCAATTTCTAAGTAACTAGGAATAATTGCAAGATGCCCTTTAGCCCATTGGTGCGTTTTTGTGACTAAATTTGCAGATTTTTTGTCCTGTCCGGATTTAAGAGCTTTACCCTACCTGTTTTCGGATGTGTTTCTTCTTCTGACTGAGTAGTTCACAGTTAAGTTTCTCCCGTTCTGATTCCAAGTTTGAAATTTTTTGTCTAAGAGACGTAAGAAATGTTACCATTTCATTCTCTAACAGTTGGATTTCTTCCTTGTGTCTCAACGACAACATCCAAGTTTCAATCAAGTTCATGTTATTCCTATGCTCATCTATAATTGAATAATTTCCCCCTTCATTATTGGATACGCTTTCAACACTGATAATTAATTTGCTTGCCTTTCGTATCAGGCAATTGCCAGGGGAAAATTCCTTTGTTGAAATCATCAAAAGTTATCAATTCCTTAATTTCTTTTGCTGCATTCGAATTTTGATCTTGATTCCATTCATTTAACTTGCTAATTAGAGAGACTGCCTTTTTCTTGGTCGTCCCAATAATACGATTGACCTTCGATCTTTGTTTAGCTGTGGCTAGAAATTAATAACATGATTTATATTCAAGTTTTTTTCTAAGAAAGTAAACTAATCTGTAAATACTGAAACATACTTGCCGTCTTCTCTCTCCTTTTTATTAGAATCTGCATTTCTGAATAAGTTGCTTCCAAATCATTCATTATATAACATGGCGGACCAGGTCCGTCGTCATTTTTTTTCGCGCTATCTTTAGCTTTTTTCTTTAACCGATTCAGAATGTTCGGCAAATCAGTTTCACTCCGTTTCATGGCCTTCAACATTTCCTTCAATTCCCAAGAAAATGCCTCAGCTAAAATGCGAGACTGAAAACAAAGAATTGTTGATCAAGTTTTAATTTTGGAATCATAAGAAAATACTTACTCTGGCCAAACGATTAGTTAGAAACTCAGGCATTCTATCAAACCGCTCGGTATTCAAATACATCATACCAGCAGAAAGGGTATCGTTTCGGTCTGGAAAATAATTTAATATTTAAATAGTGTAGGACAATAATTGGCCTTGAACTCTTTACTTCCTGGAGTCATGTGTTTTATTCTGTTCCCATACAATGACATCGATGCATTAACCTGCTCTTGTTCTTCCCCTACAGTAGCCCCAACTCCTTCAATCCAATGTCCGACCCATAGTATCTAGTTTATATTAAATGTTGTTTACATTATTCTTTAAATTTAAAATATCTGAAAACCATGCTCACATAACAATGCCAAACGTGCGCTATAGCATGAAAACGTGCCAGAAAAGGAGTCATCCTTTCTGTTAGACATCGGAAGTCTTTTGATTGTTGCTTGGAATTTTTGTTCCGCTTTTCAAACATTTTGACTCCTACTTTTTCGGCCCACTTCCAGTAGAGACAAACTATGTCGTAGCAGAAGATTTTGTATCCAAGATTATACAAATAGTTGTGTAGATAATGTGCGTGGCGGTATGTTTCTCCTACAAACATGTTGACTGCCTGCAAAATAATAAGATGGCGACAGCAGGCCATAATAAGACCTGTTTCATCAAGATGTTTTTTGCTAGATGAGCTATCTTTCGCTGCTTTAAAGACGCTGCCACCGCAAGGGTTTTTCTTGCGCTCCTTTAATTCGGAACCAAAAGTTAGTGTTTAAATTTAAAATAAAATTAAAATGTTATTTACTGGAAGGATATCTTTATCAATACTTTCAATATGGGCATTTACATCTGCGTCAGTTGCAATCACTGTATTTTTTAAAAGTGACTCATCGTACCTAGAAATATTAGTATTATTAGAAATATTTGCATTTCCAAATCTTTTAATTAGTTTCAAAACCCTTTGCTTGCTGATTCGAGACGAGGAAGTCTGAAATTCCCATCAATACATGCCGCGCTAGGATGGTCACCACACGTTGGACAGCTGATTTTATTTTGTTGACGAATATCTGTATCAAGAAGCCCGTGTACAAAGTATTCGTACTCCCTACTTGCTTTGTTGAATAGGGTTCTGTTAATAACGTCAACCTAAAGCGTTAAAACTCGAATTTAATCATATTAAACCATGCTCTTTACAAATGTATTACTCTGTTGGCAGCTTTTGAAATTCTGTTTAGAGTTTCAATAAATTTTCTTTCCGACGACCCCAAATTTTGGTGTTTAAGATGAAACCAAAATTGAAGTACATCTTCTGAGAATAAATATTTCGAACCGGATGGCGTCCCGGGCCACCAGTGAGATTTTATATAGTCCTTCTCAGTAAGCTCTGCATTATACCGACATTTATCTGAAGAGCAGCGATATGTTGCCGAATTCAAATCAAAGCGGCCTGTTCATAAAATGTAAAATTAGTAAAACAATGCACTTGCGGAAGTAAAATTTAGCAACCGTCTAAGGTAACGACTATTTTGTCCTTCGATCCAGCGCACAATGTCAAAGTTCCTGTTTTAGAACAATTAGGGCACGATGATGGAACGTAGCATGGTACTGAGACGGCTTAAAACACAACGAGTAAACATTAAATTAAATCGTCCGTCATCTATAACTACCTTGGTTACCTCTATTCCCAATCAATAGTGTTTCCTGGTCGACGATTTGAAGTGAAAGTAGTTTTACTGATGACATATCAATTGTTTTGTAGAGAGTTCTCCCATGAAATGGCGAATCACCATGGATTCTTGAATCACAGGCAGCGCACAATTCTTGCTTGCAATTCTTGCAGCATACAACATACCGTTTCAGGTCGTTGGAGCAGGAGTCACACGATGAAAAGACGGGGCATTCTCTTTCTAGTCGAGTATCCCAGTAATTTTTTCGATTCTTATTCCATTCTTCATGAATACTCCCGATTCGGACTTTCCAATCTTGTTTCGATGAATCAATATAATTTTTCGAGTTCCTGTTTTCTTCCGCTAATGCCGCCGACAGCATTTCCGAAGCATGTAATTCAATTGTACTAAGCTCTTCTTGCAGCGCACTATTATCATGGTCTTAATAAACAATTTCTAATATTGTCAATATTAAAACCGAAACCATATAATATATACCTGCTTCCTGGTCTTTAGTATTTAATGGCACTGAAATTGTTTCAAGCCTATCAGTGTCATGCTGTTCTCCTTGTACATATTGCTGATCCTCCATTTGTGCACGTACTAAATCAACTTGTCTATTAATTTCCTTCTGCTGTTCACTGAAGTACCTTGTTGAAGCTTTAAACACAAGGTTATTGTTATTTTTATGCAGTAATAAGCTCATCTTGATTTATTAATAGTAAGACAATCTTGTAATATATTTATAAAATAGTACCTGAACTCCTGACATTCACTGTGGAAGGACTTTGTTGGCAATTATTTACACTTGGGATCTTTTTGGTCGTTCTTGCCTTTTTAATTCTTCTCTTAATTGTTTCTTCTTCTGAACTATCATCTGAGTCACGAACTTCCCTTATCCGCGGTTTATGCCCATCTTGTGCACGTCTATTTCGGCGACTTTCATTTTTTTTATAGTTACTACCACTTTTCTTATCTTCCATGGCAAAGAGCAACTATAAAAGATTCAGAGGATCAAAATCAAAAGACTTTTTGATTGGGGTAACGAATCTAAAAAGTGTTTTTGAACTAACTGACATGCGAGATATTGTGTTATTATCCAAAAGTAGAACTGAAAATAACGCCCTCTGGTGAGATAATAAGACAAAACAAAATAAATAAAAAAATTTTTAAAATCAAATATTTGTATATTTTTTAAATTTAAATTATTGATTCAAAGAGACTTTCAACAGCATTGAAGATGTATAATAATTTCAAATATTATTACCACAGCGCCCAAATCGCAAAGTCTCAGAATTTTGTAAACTTTTAATAAATGGTGAAGGTAGAACGGTCGATGGTAATTCACTCAGGTGCTGCCGTTTTTCGACGTCGGAACTCGGATATGGGTAGTTCAGGTAGTTTGAAAGTTAGCTAGAAAGAAAATACTGGCGTACAAAAACCTTGCCTCAAGAAAGACCAGTGAGCACTAAACGATAGTATTTGTGAACTACATTTTTATCTGTTTAAATTTCAGCAGTCAGCAGAGAATTCGGTTATGACGACGATGCATCTATATTGATTGAATGATAGGCTTGACCATGATCTAGCAGGTCAAAGAATGTTAAATAAGTAACCTGGAAGTTTGTTATAGTACGTGAAAACTTGAACAAAGTTGTCAATGGAATTAAAGGTTTTGACATGCAAAAATTAAGTCTTTAATACCTCAGAAACATTCGATCAAAATAGATGCGTGTGATGGTTTATAGTAATATATTAAGTGTTAACAAAGTATAACTAGTACGTTACCTGTGTGTTCTGAAAAATTACAGTTGTCAGTTGTCACTCACTGTTCTGTTGATGCCTGGCCTAATGAAGAACAGAAATGTTATAGTGAAAATCTTTTAAGTTTCAACCATCAAATATTATCTTTATAGTTTTATGAAGACACCTGTAATTTCAAAGGACACCGATAAAATATTCCTGTTACAAAACATATTTCCGGTTACAAATTTTCATTGACCTAGATTAGACTTACAGGTGGGAAATCTATATTACCTCTGCAAACTGTTGTAAATCTAATTTAGTTCTTGCAACTTTTGACGCCTTTAAAATCTCAGGGGTCTTAACTATAAATGTTTCCAACTTCAAATGTTGCAGTTGTAAGAATAAAAAAGAATTGGCTGCTTGTCGGACCCTTTGTAACAGCAACTAAACTAGGGATTCATGTAATTAGCTTGTACACAATAGAAAGTTTATAATTTATTTACCTATGTACTCCAAGGAACTTTCATAGAGGATTGTTTGTTTTGGGAACAAAACAATATCTTTGGAGGACCCAATGTTTACTTTTGTAATCTGATTTTTCCAATAGCAGACAAATAAAGGCGCCATCTATGAACGAGGCCTCGAAACACTTGAAAAAGGGAAAAAGGCGGAAACTGAAAATCCTTAACTGATGTTTGCATGAAATAAGATTTTTCTTTATTATACGCTTGGAAATCAGTTTATGATTTCTTTTTTATTCTTTTAAATTTGAATGTCTTGTATGCCAATGCATTTGCATTAAGGTATTACATGACAAGAATGTGTAGACTTTGCTCTGGCAAAATCTATGACCGATTTCACTTTTGGTGAAGAACCCTTGATTTAATAAACCATGTATATCTACCAGTATTGTGTTATTTAATGTAACTTACATATTTTACAGCAAGTGGGCCGTCCAGTTGTGGGTGATAAGATTATAATAAATAAACAAAAAAGTGTTCCAAATATCCCGCCAAGAAATGGCGCGAAAATCTAACGCCCTAGGGCCGATGGCTAATGTGACAGGATATGCCCTTGAAACGAAAAAATTTATGTTTTTCTTCAATCGTTTTTCGAATAGATCCATTTGTTTATTTTGTAATACCTATAGCTCAAAAGAATCACTACGTTATCATTGACATCATGGTGTTATTAAAATAATGGATTGGGAATTTAAAAAGGAAGAACAACGTACAATAAAAAGGGGCACTTTGGAACGCCGAAAACTTTAAAAATTAAAAAAATATATAAAATACGGTTTGAATGTGAAAATTGACGTATCAAAAGATTCTCCATCAAAAGATCTATCGAAATATGTACTTTTAATACTTTTTAATGTGATACAAGAGAAATCCAAAAAAAGTTGAAACCGTTTTCTGATTTGAGGTGAAGGTCGGGTTCGACTATAATAAATGATATCAACTTATTTATATTTCTATAGTTAATTTTGAAACACAAAAAATATATATATATTTCGATAGCTTTTGCGATGCTGAACAATTTGGTTGTAATTTTAAAACAATACAACTGTATTTTATATTTTATTTTAATTTTTAAAGTTTCCAATAGACACTTGTTTACATCGAATTGTTCCCTCTTTTTTCTTACACGTTCTTTTAATTCATCTACACCTTTCTCAAAATCCTTACGTCGTGATCATTTTTATGTATGCAGGATTATTTTACATGGAGTTCTATTAGAAAAGCTTTGGGAAAACTCTAATATTTGATACATTCACAATGGCATGTTGGATGTTGCAGCGCGTCAGACACATTGGCACCATTTCTGGGCGGGCTTTGAACAGTTTATTGCCTCAAACTTCTTATCTATTATTTATTAGAATGTAGTACTTATTTATTTAAATGACGAATTGAAAAAAGGAAACTTATTGTGTTAAACCAAGTGATCTTCAGAGAGTTTCCCATTAGTCAGCAGCAGTTATTAGTATATTTTTCCTTTAACTTAAACAGAAAATACATCGAGCGACATAGCATTAACAAAAATGAAATCTACAATCTCCTCGCTTCTGTGCAAATCCATACGAACATGCAACTCAAGTCATAAACATCCAACAACATTGTACAATCAACATAATCGCGAATAAGTCAAATTATTTGTAAACTCCTTTTAATAATTTTGATGAATTTGATCCATTCTGAGATTGCTGTTTTCTCTTTCATTTGATCTGCCCCCGGTAATTGATCAGCCCCATGTCCAGCATCGTTTTTTGGCCACCAACTATCCAGTACTTGGAGTTCTAAATAGCTAAGAAAATGTTTAGTCATTAAGTAAAGGAAAAGTTACTGTATAATAGTTTATATTACCAATGCAAGACATGCTTTCAGCACTTCCATGTAGATCATGAAAGGTGCTGAGTTTTGGCCCGGTTGGGACAGACCAACGACAGATTAACCTTTGGGCTGTGGGCTTACCACGCAACAACACTCCAACAAGTGAGTCGGAACCTGATAATGGTAACATGTAAAAACAAAATTAGACAAAAACTGCAAGCAGTTACAAATGTTGAAAAGTAAGTCATAATCTGTTGTGGCTTGCTTTAAAGGTTTTGATTTCGTTTGCGATTGTGTCTTTTCTTCTACGGAATTAGTTAATCTATGTAAAAAAACGAATATATACCATATTCTTTCTGTCGAAAGATTAAAACCAATTATGAGTTTGTTTAATATTTCAGACCCGGACGTGAGTAGAAAGCTAACAAAGAAAATAGTAATTATTACAACTATTAGCTAATGTTTAGTACAATAACCTTCGTAACTTGGAGGAGATTTTTGCAGCCGATCGTTCAATCCAAACTTCAAACATGGAAGGGAGTGTGGGTTAAGTGTTTGTATACTTCGCTGATAGATGGCTCCTTTACTTTGTCAGCAATTCCAAAGTCTCGGACTCTTGTCTGTCATTTAATATTGTTTTGAACCAAACTCCGAAATTCTCTTCCCGGTAAGTCGTCGATAAAAAAAATACCCATTGCTTTACAATATAGAGGGCATTGATACAAGTATCCCTAGTTCAATTTTTGTCAATATGTCGTATCAATAAACTAGTTTAAAACCTCAAGGCACTAGCACTAGCCCAAAACTTCAGAGACCTCAACGCTTCAACTGCATAAATAGCTCTTTAAAGGTATTATATTTAATAAAATTTTACATACCCATTACTAAACCCATGTTATTGGCCAAGTATATCCAGAAAGTGTGATAAACATCTTAATATCTTGATCTTAATTTCTGTACAACAACCCATAGGTGGAAGAGCGGATGTTGTTTTATAAATTTCAAAATTAATTTACCCTTATGACACTCCGAATCAAGAATTGTTGTTGGTACTCTTGTGAGTTCCTTTTGAGTTGGATGTTTTCTCCTAAAGAATAAGCAAAACACAAATGTCTCATAATTACACTTTAAGTTTTTTTTCTTTTGCGTCAACAGAATAATTGTTAATGTTCAATTCCAGTTTAGGTTAGGTTTACCTATGAACCAATATAAAATAAAATGAAAATATGTAACTCCTTCATGTTCACTGCATCATGTTATTTTATTTCTGAATTTTCTTGATTAAGAAAATATTTTTTGACACAATCTTCTGTTTTTAAATTTAAAATTTTACTGATACGTTTTTGGCAATCTATGCAGCACAATTCTAACCTCTTTGGGGCACAGAATCGAAGGTGATGGCTTGTTTGTTTTGTCGTTTTTGGGAGTGCCTTTAATTGAATTGGGATGTAATTTTTTCTTTTTAGAACGCCCTTTGTTTTTCTGCGGAGTCGGATATAAAGTGCCAAGCATTCCAGAAGAGTTATCCAAATGATCGTCATCAGCAGCTGAAACGCAGCAAATTGATACGTATTGAGCATCATTAAAGATATTATTTAGTCATTAAAGTTCATTACCATTTTTTTCTTTTGATACAGGGGATCTTTGTGACACCACGGTACCTTGATCATCTATAAAATTCATAAAATTTAAATAGTTTTCAATATCTTAATCAAATTTAATGCCCAAAATTTGTATAAACTAGCCTACTTCTTTTTGAATAGGATGCATATGACGAGTAGGTTGCAGTTTTTAAACACTTTATCTGCTTTTCTTGAATCTGATGAGCAGGTTCTTGCTTACCAGGAGAATTATTCAATTCCAAATCATTTGCATCAGCTGAAAAAAGTCAAAGACATACATTATAGAATAACTTGTAACAGAGTTTGAAGTTATAAACATGGTTATCACAGTATTCTTCGTCGGACGAGATGAGGAGTTTTTTTGACGCTACGGTGTCTTGATCATCTGTAGGATTCATAAAATATGTACAAATTTATCAATAACTTGATTAATTTAATAGAAAAATACACTGCTTTCATCTTCTATGAACTAGCCTACCTCTTTTTGAACCGGACATTGTTGCGTTTTTCGAACACCCTTTTAATTTCGGATTAGTTGGAGCGGTTGGAACTTGCCTACTGGGAGACATGTCCAAATCATTGGCATTAGCTGAAATAAATTGAAATAGTTATAGAGCAACATGTAACACATAGTTGTAAATTTATAATTTGTGCCATTACAAGATTTTGCATCAGAGATGAGGGAGATTTGTGTCTCAGCTTTGTCTCGATCACCTGCAATATATATATATATATAATATTGACTTGTTAATCTCTTAGCTGAGGAACGAAATAAGTTTTATTCAAAAAGTTGATAGCTAATAGCTAATCTATTTTTAAATGAGATGCAGATGCGGTTTCCGATTTCTGCTGGTGAATTTGAACCGTAGTCAATTGCATACCAAAGAAGTAGTTGAAATCTTCGGCATCAGCTGAAACACACAAAAAAATTTTAGTGACTATCATTTAAACTTGTTAAGATATTTAAAATTCTATACATGTGTCCTCGCTAGATGTGAAGATTCTTTGTGAAACAAATGTGTTTCGGCGACCTAAAAGTTAAAATAGGTACAGTATTTCATGGCTCATTATAATCAACTCTCAGAAAAATCTTTTTTATCTTATTTAGTTAGCCTACTCGTTTTTGAATGTGCTTCAGGTTTGTTTTTTTGGCGCATTTTTGATTTCAGGCCAGTCGGAACTGAGGATGAACCAGGAAAAGTTCCCAAATCATCGGCACCTGCAAACGAAATCGGGAGTTTGCGTTAATAGTTAGTTAAGAAAAAAAATTAGTAAGCCTACTTGTTTTTGATTGTGCTTTAGTTTTCTTTTTGGGACGCCCTTTTGATTGCAGAACAACCGGAACTGACGAACCACGAGAAATAAAGCAATATTGGAAATATGAAAACGACAACCAGTAATTAGGCATAAACAGATTAGTTAAAAACAAAATAGTTAGCCTACTCTTCTTTGATTTTGTTTTGGTTTCCTTTTTTGATCGCCCCTTTGATTTCTTGACTGGCGGAACTGGGGAATCAAGAGAACTGTCCAAACACTCCGAATTACCTGCAAATAACAATCAATAACTCCAGTCAACTAGACTTGACAATCACATTCTACTTACTATTTTTTGCAGTTAATATTGATTCGGTAACAGATGTATCACTGTGATTTCCATCGTGAAGTTCAGATCTACGATCACTAGTCAAGACTTGCGTTGACTTCCGGGGATTTTGGACTGCCCTTTTCCTCCGAATCAAATTCACTGCATCATCCGAGTCTTCACTGTTTTCAGGGCTTAGGTCACCTATGGTCTTACCTCGAACACGAAATGTTCCTATTGCTAAGCATAAACTCAACATTACGTCTAACACATTTCTATTGTTCGAGCATATGCACATATTTTTATTACCTCTATCCATTTCTTCTTCATCTGGAATAATATCATCTTCACTAGCTGGGTTGTTTTCATCTTCTGAATGTTCCTTGGTTTCCCTGACTGTGGAACGTGATGCTTGTAGACAAAAATAGCTAATGTTATGAACTTGTCATAAAAACGCCAAATAAACAACTTACCCTCAAACTCTTGAACAGCAGTCTTTAGTTGAAGCTTGCAGAGACGAAATGCAGGTTTTTTCACAAGTTTCTTGCCAATTTTACCATAGGCACGTGTTCTAAAACTTGAAACTGTCTTGTTCGGGGTGTGCATGAAAAAAACTATGTTGGCCCCACTATCTCTTTCTAGTGCCGACAACTGAATTAAATTTGACAACATTATTATTGTGAAAAGAGTTTCAATAAAAATATTATTTAAAAAATACCGTGCGTTTCACTGAGCGAATTCTTCCACGCTTGGTCGACTCCTTAGTCTTTACTTTCAGGCTTCTACTATATTTTTTTTTGGGCAAATTATCAAGTTTTTTTAAAAGATCCTCAGTTCGCGTATTTTTGGGCATTTTTGTCTTGCTAATCACAAATTTACTCTCAGTTTTCACCAATCAGATTGGTACTAAATATAATGTGTTGGACACTTTTTCATACGCTCCTAAACTTTAAAATTAACGATAGCAGACGAAAGGTCGAAAGATTCTACAGCTGGGGATTAGGTGCGTACTAACGTCCAGGATGTTAGACACACGTGTTATTTCGTAACAACAATTTTCCCTAGTTAATTCCAATTATAAATTGTACGTGATATATTTTTTAATAGGAGTTTTACAAAGATTTCTTATCAATTTTGATCGATTGGTTCCTCTTTTTGAAAAAAATTTCCCCAGGATAGTTTTGATATTATATTCCCGTTATTTGGTGAGAAACCACAGAAATTGTAATAATGACGTTTTATAATTTGCAACATAACAAAATAGATTTTATACCATAAAGATTTTCCTCCAAATATATCCAGTTCACAGTTAGAATACCGCAAGATATTCTACATTGAAATCTTCCTGGTGACGTTTTATGCGGAAATTTATATAGTATGCGGAAATTAAGTACGAATTATAAAATTACAGATGCATCTAACCTAAGGAAGAAAAAAAAAAAAGAGTTTCTTCCCTAAGGAAGAAACATCTGTAATTGTATAATCTGTCTATCGAAAAATCTGTAAATGTTTTCATAAATTATCGACTGGACATTACCCTTGGCAAAAGTTGTTCAGCGCAAATTATTAAACAGCAATTCTATGCTACGTAGCATTTTTTGCTGAAATTTCTCCTAGGATTTCATGGACCATAGTATGAACTTTACCTTTTATTATTAAACATTCTGCTGTATTTGGTTTAATTACCAATAACTTATACATTAATTGAATTGTTTCACACTACACTTGCCCAATACAATGTTCTATTTGTTTTATTCTAATAGAAAATAATAAATCATATCCGGCGATAATGTAATGGTGAAAAGGACGAAATGAACAACATTTTTTAGGTAAAAGGAGCAAAAACCAACCCAGCAATCAACGTAAATATTGAACCTAGCAAAAACTTCTGTTGTTTCCTTATAGCCGTAGATAAAAAAAACTTGAAATGTAAGGAAATCCCAGAAATTCTACTTAAAAACCTAGGTAAAAATTATCTATACGGTTGGGGGATTGGTCTATAGGGTTGGGTCAATTTGGTTGGAGGGAGAGAAAAAGAGATACGACAGCTAATGCTAAAGTGCGCCATGACACTTTTCCGCGCGCCACCTAGCGTCTAATGCCTGCCCTATAGTGTTAAAAGATGGGGAGAATTCTCAAGGGACTGTGTCCCCTCGCCCTTGATACTTCCCTGCCTCTGACTTCGTCCTATCTCTTAATTAGCCGCTAGATGGCGTTCGCAAAAATGTCATGGTGTACATCCTTATCATGTGTCGTATCTCCTTTTCTCTGGTTGGAGGGTTATGTTTGTATA
Organism: Ceriodaphnia dubia; assembly: GCA_022539655.2. Taxonomy (NCBI): domain Eukaryota; kingdom Metazoa; phylum Arthropoda; class Branchiopoda; order Diplostraca; family Daphniidae; genus Ceriodaphnia; species Ceriodaphnia dubia. The sequence goes on along the minus strand of JAKUCG020000139.1, from coordinate 3,884,603 downwards.
CTTTCTCTTAAAATTATGTAAAATCTATTATGTTAATGAAAAATTTATAGACAATTTTTACCTGAGAAAAGATTCTTCTATCTTATGCGTGATTAGCAGCCGCCAAATACCTTAGTATTCATATTGAAATTTTTGAATATTCCAAAGGTACGGAGAGGACCCTTTACATAGATACAACAATTCGACCTAGGTTCGTTCAGACTAGTATCATTTTCTAAGGTTCCACGCCTTTATCAAGAGTCTATTCTATATAGAATTTAAAAAGCTACCACCTTTAGAAACAGCAACAGCATAAGGCTTAATATTAGTTTTAGGTATTGTTCCTACCTTGAGTCAGGCATATTTTTCTATTAGCACGACAAAAAACTGTCTAAGTTTAAATATACACGAAGATAAATAATTAAAGGACCTAAATACACAAGGAAAATGTGCTAAAAATGAACAAAGAATGTTGAAAAGATAATGATAGACATAACTGTCCTCATACTGAAAGAAAAGTAAAAAGTTTTAGGTAATTTTGTATAGCTACAATCGATAAAAAATATTTTTAAAAAATAAAAACGAGATTTAAAAAATGTGACAAAACGTTCGTTCGCGTTATTCTGTAGAAAATGAAGTAACGATTGAAAATTGTAACAAACGGATTTTGACGAAATATCTGGTCGTGGTGTACTGAACAAAGTCTAAAAAAACGGAAAAGTGGAAAAAAATTTGCCGACAAAACGTTTAATCGCGTTGTCCTTAACAAGGATTAATTCCAAAACAATGGAAAACTAGAAAAGAAAACTGAAAAAAGCTAAGAAGACTGTGTGTGAGAGCAAGAAGATCATAAATAAAGTTGACAATACATTCGGTCGCGTTGCTCTGTAGAAGGAAGAAAGTCAAGTAAAATGAGAAAATTGCAGCAAAAATGGTGTGTACAAAATATTTAGACCTTTTAACTGAACAAGGTCCAAAAGAAAAGAAAAAAAATTGCGAAACAATTGTGACAAGACTTTTTGTCGCGTTGACATTAGCCGGGTTAATCTGGGAATGGATGAAGGCAAAGGAGATGAGAAAAAATGAAAAAAGTAGTTGACAAAAACATTTGGTCGAGTTGCCTAAAGAGAGAATTGAAATCGAGAAAAAGGACCGTTGCAACGTCAAAATGTATTGACGGCGTTAAAAAGTAGCACTCGACAAATTGTTTTGTCGCGTTGCCTGAGACCAGGTTGTACTTTTCAGGTTTTCTTCTTTTTTCATGCTTTCGGGTGGGAAGGGTATAGCGAAGGAAAATGCAGAGAGAACTGCGGAAAAGGGGGGAAGTAGGCTCGCGCGGAAAATAACAAATTCACGTTTTTTAAATTAATTTTTGGGCCCTTAGAAAAAATCAAAGACCCGAATGCTTAATCTCAAAAAAATTCTAATTTTTTTCTATATCCATTTCTGGGAGTCAAAAGCAAGGAAAAAATTGTTTCAACACGCGATGGCCATTTTTTCGTATTTCTCAATAAGAGCACTGTAGAGCGACGGATGCAGTGACGTCACGTAACCGTCAGCCAATCAGAGGAAAACCGCTTTTTCTCCCGCTAAATCACGTTTGGTGATTTTGGCCCTGGCAAGGAAAATGATCAGCTTTTCGAGCTCTACGAGAATCATATTCTGGTAAAATTTTGATTTTTGGATCACCATCCCCTATTGAATTCATGACTTACCTTGTTGAACAAGATCATCCATGATGATGAAACAATAAAAACAGCCGAATAATTAGAACATTGGTTTTTAGGATGACAAGAAATAGTAGACATCACGTCCTCCATGATTAAGATTCACGTTTTGGCACTGGAACTAGCACTGCACTGTATACGTCAACGATGATGACAGAACGTTTCTATGGGAACTTATACACACCCAAGGTGACGACAAAGAGGAAATTGATTTGAAGTTTTTACCGGTAACGAGTTTTTTACCAAATGCAGTATTTTAATCGAATACACATTTTCCCATCATAATTGATGCAATCCAATGGATGAAAGTCTAGAAAATCTTGCAAATGTTTGATACGGTTTTTAGTGGGAACTTCACGCCGGACAATGTAACAAAAACTTCCGCTGTCAAATTCTATGGTTGAATACGTTGCCAACACAAATAGAGGATTGTTTTCATCTTCACATATTACACTTTCAATTCCCCCAAATAGCAACATATTGTCTTCGGGTTCGTTTTTTTCCTTTACCACCATGAACATTCCTTCAGAATACACCACACCATTTATTGTAGCCTTCTTTTACATTTGAATCCTTTCTCCGTTTGGCTGAAAAAATTTTTGCAGTTTGACTAAAGGAAAATCGTTGACGGAGCACTCATAAATTGAGCCAAATATGACGTGATCTTGTAAAGAAGATTTGCTGAGCTGTGCATGCAACATAGCAGTCTGACGTTTGAATGCCAAGGTTTTTTTGCGTCTTTGAAGTTATCAATTCTGTGAGCTGGTTTTTTACTTCCCCGTTTAATCGTTCAAAATTCATAGCCCAGTAGTTTCGCATAGGCCGATTTTTTTAAACAATAGTGGAAAAGTGCACCACAAAATGCATATTGGGCTTTATACTCTGATTTGGGTAAAGGGACTTAAACGGAGAGAGAAATTCGGCATACCGTTGATCGAAGTGAAGTAACATTGCATCTTTAATTCGTGGGGCCATGACTATATCGACAACCTCTTGTAAAGTAAGAAGTAGATTTAAATGTTTGTTTCTTTTGTCCTTCACTAATTTAGACAAGATTAGCGGTAAACACAGAAACCAACTCCAATTTTGCGCTGCTTTTAGCGACGGCATAATCGCAATTTCCGGTGTTCCGCTTATTCATTTCAGGATTGCTGGTTTGTTTTTCTTATTCCTTTTAGCAAACGAAAGACATCCTGAATGGCTTGGTTGAATTGATCCAATGTAAATAGTCGATCTGTATGAATGAAAGTGTACACTTCCTAAGAAGAGATGTCTGGTAATACCGGACAAATGTCCGAAAAATTACCGGACGAAATCGTACTGCAACTGGGCCCTTTACAAATTTATCCGTTTTTTAAAACAGACTTGTTTGTCTAATGCTTTGGACGACAATCTTTGTCAGGTTTTACGAAAGGAGAGATAAGGAAGGGGGGCCGCGGAAAGCTACTTAACTTTGAGGTAAGGTAAGTATTCTGATTTCATTAGGTTTATGTCAACTGTCAAGGCCAATCCATTTGGAAACCATTTTAATTTTTTCAGTTTTAAGATAATTCAATTTGACTAGGGCTATTTATCCTTATGCTTTTAGATTTATTGTGAAATACATTTGGTCCGATTGATTTAACCTGTCCTGTATCATTTAAATTCCAACCGATTTAATTCAGCCATAGGTGGCCTATTTTATTTATATTGATTTAGATTTGTGACTCATGTTTATCAGCTTAATAATAAATAAAATAATATAATAATATAATAGTATAATAAATAATAAAATAATGTTCCAAATAAAGTTGCTGCTTAATTCAAGTTATATTCAACAACGAAGGAAATAATTGGTTAAGACAGGGGGCAACAAGTTGAGAATTTCTTAACGTCAAAAACAGATGTGGCATGTGGAAACATAAGAAGTATAACATAAAAAGATTAGATGTGTGAAACTACGAACTATTGCGAAAACTGAGCCTTGTCAACAAATAGTTTATTTCTCTCGATTGTACAGTTTTAGGAATGTCAAAAAATTCCTTTAAAAAGCCCATCACAAACTTTATTTCCCTTGTATAGGACATATGCAACACGTAGTAATAAAGCCACATTTGTGGTAAGACCTTCAGAAGGTGATGTAGAATTTTTTTAAAGTAGTAAAGATCACTTGGTATATCTTGTTAATTGTAACCAAATGCGGTCAAAAATGTTGCTAAGAAAATGGTATACAACCGATGTTTTTTCATATCAATATTAGGGTAAAGCTCTTAAATCCGGACAGGACAAAAACTCTGCAAATTTCGGCCAAAAAATTCGATTTTTTGGCATGCGTGTTTGAAACTGAACGAGGCGTTTCTTAAAACATCCGATAAATGAACATTGAAACAATCACAAAAACGCACCAATGGGCTAAAGGGCATCTTTTAATTATTTCTAGTGACTTAGAAATTGACAATTAGAATTTCACAGTTACGCTTGTAGGCTAAGTTTTTGAGCTCTGTGTTGGACAGTAGGCCGAACGAAAACGGCAAATGAAAATATAAGATAAAAAATCAAAGAATCACTTAACTAATTATACTAAATGATAGAGAATTTAAAATTCTACAAAATACTATAGTTTTTAAGTAGTAAATGGCAAATTCTAATATTTTATCAGGAATTTTGAAAGAACTGTCATTCTGCGTTTATTGGACTGACAGCTAGTAATTTCGGACACCTTCAAGGAAATTATAGATTTTCAAATTTCTAGAATGGGTATACACCAATCGACGCATAATTTTATGAAGAATCCATTTATACCCAATGTTTTCATCTTATTTGAAGCCGTTTTGGCGCAGTTAAAGAAACAAATATTGTTTGTCTGTCGATCTTAGGCTAGCAGGCAAGTTTTGTTTTGACAGGCCAATGTTTTGGTTTTTTAAAATCGAATTCTATTGGGAAATTTCTATTGCACCCTCAGTAATGTCATAGGCAATTCTATTCAGAATCAAAAACTGAATCGAATGAGATAATTATTTTTCTAAAATTAGCTCTGTCCGAAAAATGCAGAAATGTCCGACTTTTATGGGAAACGTCCGACAATTGAAGATTCTTAATGCACACGTTTCCCATAAGGAAGCCTATCGGCCAAAAAGTGTCCGGAGTTCACAGCTTTACCCTAGTTTATGATTTTTCATACATTTGTTTTAAACATAACGTCAGTACAAAACTAATGTGATGAGTTATCTGTAATCTCTGAGGGAAAATAAAGCAAACACCGTAGCGCTTTCGAAATCTGGATGCAAAGTTCCAGTCGGAATCCCTGGTAACGCGACACTTGCACTCCAATACAAATGAACTCCAGGGGGGCGACATCAGAACTCCAAAATCCGACAGCAGGACTCCAACAATTTTTAAATTTTAAAATAAATATAAAAATGGCCGACAGTTGAACTCCACGGATATTCAGCCTATGAAAATGGCCGACAGTTGAACTCCACAAATATTCGGCCTTTTACAAAGTCCGACAGTTGAACTCCACGAATATTCAGCCCTTAAAAAAGGCCGACAGTTGAACTCCACGGATATTCGGCCTTTTACAAAGTCCGACAGTTGAACTCCACGAATATTCAGCTTTTAAAAAAGGCCGATAGTTGAACTCCACGAATATTTGGCCTTTAAAAATGGCCGACAGTTGAACTCCACAAATATTCGGCCTTTTAAAAATCCCAACAGTTGAACTCCACAGATCTAGACAAAAAACAGTGGCCCACAGTGGTCTTAAAAAAATCTGTATTCATATTTGGCATTTCACAAATCAGTGCACTCATGTTTTCCTCCAACCTACGGTTGCCAGAAAATGTGAGAGCCACTTGTCAAAAATTTACATACATTTAAAAGTTTAGGTCTGAAGGAACATTGGAAAGATGTTTTCTACAGGGCGTCTGCAGAAAAAACAATCATGTATCATTTCGTCGGAACCTTCAGGAATACGATGGACCTTTGGGGCACAGTCGCGACAAACTGTATGGCCACAAGGGGAGAAGAATGAGCCCCGTGCATTAATATGGCAAACTGGGCAAAGATGGATATCATTTTCTCGAATATCTGCGCCTATCTCTTGTTGAATCTGAAGGGGCTGTTGAAAATCACGCTGATCAACAACTGGATCAGCATTAGGAATTACATTTGCATGCTGATTCCAGCGAGGACGACCAGGACCACGACGGGCAGCAACGACCGGTGCAGCGTTGGGATCGATGTTTTGCTCTTGATTCCGGCGAGGACGGCCACGACCACGACGGGCAGCAACGACTGGTGCAGCGTTGGGATTGATGTTTTGCTCCTGATTCCGGCGAGGACGGCCACGTCCACGTCGGGCCGCAACGCCTGGTTCAGCAACGATTGGTTCTACAACGATTGGTTCCGGAACGGCCGCGGCAACGACTGGTTCAGCAACGACAGGAGCAACGTTGGGAATGATGTTTTGATCGTGATTACGGCGAGGACGGCCACGACCACGACGGGCAACAGCAACTGGGGGAACAATTTCTATGATATTATCAACTCTATTATCGATATCTTGGTCAGGAAGCTCAGGTTGAGGAGGTAGCTCTTCTAAATCGATCTCGGGCTGGACATATCCGGCTGGATAGCGCTGCCGGTCTCGTGCTGGTTCCTGGGCCCGATTGTTCAAAGGCCCTTCAAGTTGATTGAGGCGTCGTCTTTGTCGAGGTGGTACGTCAAGTTCTTCATCATTTTCGGTGTGGACTCTCGGTAAATCCTGTTGAAAATTCCAGATCCCATTAATCCCAATAATATTAACTTGACTTTGAACAATTAGCATTATTTTACGACTTACCTCCGCAGGCTCAAAATGGACAGATGTCAATGTAATAAACTCTCGTAGCGTGATTGACCCTGCTGTGAGCTGAGTAGAACGTAAAGCGATGTCCTGATCCTTTGCTATTTGACGAGCAGTTTGTCCTCGACCTGTTCTCTCATTCCTTTCAGCGGCTTGGAAATCTTTCTTGGAAGCTGCTTCGCAATCCTGAAGATGACCTGTAGTTCAAAAAAAGGTTAGATTGTGGTGACTACTGACTTATTGGGAGTTTTACTGTGATTTCTAAAGAATTTTACTAATAAAAGTATCGTTGTTACCGATAAAGTCCCAAAAATTCTGGCTGTGTCCGTGGCATCGAGCATTGAACCAGCGGTTCCAGTTCTCAACCCAATTGTTTGTTCTGTCTAAGTCGCCGTGGACGCTAAAGGGCTCTGGTGTTTGCTTTACCAGCCAATATCCAGCCCAATACGTGTAAAGGCGAGCAACAGCATCCTGAATCGCCTGAGGTTCTAGGAGCAACTCTCGCTCATGCGCTTGCTGAATTATCTGCATTTTAATCATGTAAGTGAAAACAGTCAGATAAAGTCAGTGACAGCCCCGCCAAAAAATTGCTACAACAAAAACCGGCATAATAATACTTGCCTGAAACCCTTCGAAAATTCTGTCAGCAGGCAGCAAGGCAAGAGCGATCATCTGTTTTACGATTCTGTAAACTACGCCTAATGATCTATACGCAATGGTGAGTCCCTCGGAACAAGCTCGCCTAAAAATAGCCTATAAGGTTTAAAGATTATAGACTTACGTTACGTGACAATGCAATACATTTTAAATATTGTACTTGTCCATAGTGAAACCAACAACCACGGACACGAGCTCTGGGAAATGTAGCCTGCATCGATTTCAAAATGGCCTCCTCAAAATCAGAAATTACAAGCCGCGCAGCCATTCCTTCTCCTGGATAGGACTCCTCCAAAATTTGAAGAAGTTTCTGGAGTACTGCGTTGTACAAGTCTAGTGTTTTTTCACTCATCAGGACGTATGCAACTGGAAAGGGCTAAATATGGAAACGTTAAAACTGAAAACTAGTTCTTTGTTAATTTCATAATTACTTTGCCGAAGGCCTTCAGTTGAATCGTAAATAGCTGATAAAACAGTTCTGGAACGGTCAAAAATGTTCCATCACCATGAATCTGAGTTGTCAGTCTCAATTGACTCAGAACCGTCAGCGACACGAAAAGGAAGGCGGTTCCAGTCGTGGTTGAAACTCTGCCTCTGTAAAAGTCAGAGGTGTCGTCTTTAGTCCGCCTAAAAAAAGTGAGATACTAATTTATGGATCGAATGATAAAGCAGAAAATATAAATTTACATATAGTCGGGGAATTCTTGCATCAATCTTTCCGCCTCGTCAAACGAATGCGGAATAGCAGGATGATTGTCGTGTTTACACCGCTGCATCTTTCGCTCCAGTGCTGGGTTGTATCCAACTATAACGTCAGGATGTCTGCCGAAGTAATATGAAACTGTTCAGGCAAGATGAACGGCCTAAAGGAATTTCCTATTTACCTCTCTCGAACACCTTCAAACGTCTCTTTTAATCCAGGTCCCCGGCCGCTTTGTTCACTGACTACTTGAATGCATTCATTAACGAAAGCAAGTCGCTTTATTTCGTTTTCTTCGTCTGCGTGACAGTGTGCCTCCCCGGATGTCTTGCAGACACCATTTTTTTGGACCATGCGAGCCATGCAGTGCATCTCTCTGTATTTCCTGCAACGATAAAGAACAGACTCCAGACTGCAAGCAATATAAGCAGATAAGTTAGATATAATTGTTCAACGGAAATAAATCTTCTAGTCTTACTTAGATTTGCATTTATGATAAAGATATTTATGGCTTGTTGCGTATAGCTTTCCATCCTTCTTCGCACCCTTCACTTCCTGTACCAAAACTTCGATACCAACCCTATTTGCATTTAATTGATCCCCGTTTTCCATCCTAGCGTTCAATCTTTCCCCGTGATCAAGACCCTCCCCGTTATCCATTTCAGCGTTCAATCCATCTTCTAGAGCAGCTCCAATATCCATCCCAGCGTTCAGTCCACCCCCTACAGCAGCCCCATCATCCGTTTCAGCGTTCATTCCATCCTCTACATCAACCTCATCGTCCGTTTCAGCGTTCAATCCACCCCCTAGAGCAGCTCCGGTATTCATCCCAGCGTTCAGTCCATCGCCTTCAGCAGCAGAAGCCCCATCCGCCGTTTCATCATCCGTTTCAGCGTTCAATCCATCCCCTATAGCAGCTCCGATATCCATACCAGCGTTCAGTCCATTCCCTACAGCAGCCCTCACAGCAGCCCCACCATCCGTTTCAGCATTCAATCCATCCCCTACACCAACTACGTTACCCATCCCAGTTTAGTCTATCACATACACCTGCCCGATGTTCAGTTCTGCGATTGCACTATCCAACTGGTTCCCTAAAACAATCTAAACCTTAGGAAAAATAATTATTTACACTGACAAGTATTAAATAAAGGTAAAAAAGTTCAATGCAAACACATGTACAATAAAAAATTTGATACGACTTTTGGTGTGGAAGCTTGAATGGCTAACAGATATCTGAGGCCTCTTGACTTCTTGTCATCCATTTATATAAGTTTTTGCAACATGCAAGGAACCAATGGTAACTTACTTCCCATTCTTCCAAAATCGGCAGCCGGCGTATCTAAGAAACTTATATAATTCTGAAGGGTTCAAGGTTATTCGAGCGCGTCGGAAGGAAGCGCGCTAATCAGAGAAAACGCGGCGTCATTGTTTTGTCATTTTAGGGTGGGAGGTAGAGGAGGGTGGTACTGTGTGCCATATTCCCCTGTGACGACGGCACGTACTGTGATACACATTGGAGGTAATGTCAGAAAAGTTTCGAAAACTTTCCGAAAAATTGCCATTTCTGAAAGTAAAGTCGCTTATATATATGGCTTTGTTGTTTTATTGCAATGAAACACGCATCGAGATTAATTGTAATATCGATTTACGTCCAATTAATTGGCAGCGACTCATACAATACTGTATGCCATACCAAGTCCGTATCCTAACAAATGTAAGCTTAATAAACCTTATCTTCTAGACGCTACCAAATTCCTACTAGTCTCAATTTTTTGCTAATTAATCAAACAATATCGCTAGACGTGAGAATTAACCTCAAGACGCTTCATTTTCAACTCAGACGGCAGACTTTTTTGAAATTGCAAAGACGTAGCAATGGCTGGAATGATATTATTTTATTTATTTCGACGTTGGCTGACAAATCAGAGGGATGGGAATGCTGGGATGATCAGTCTAACTACCGTGAAGATTAACGTGCACCACTGATTGACGAGCATCTTCTTCAAACGTCCCTTGCAGACGTTGTTGGGCGTAGAGTTCCCCAGATTTATCACGTGAAACACTAAATAAAATAAATCACATTAGGAACAACAACAGTCATCGGAGAGAGAGAGAATTGGCTTCTCCTTGATTCAATTATATTTAAACAATATCGCCGCTCACACGACTCAACAAGATGTCATTCTGTGCTTGTGCACACAGACGACACAACTAATAACCTAGGAAAACTCAAAGCACGGCAAGCATATTAGAATGATGAACGACTATTTTATCTTCGCCTGAATTACCTTGCGAGAAAAAGTAACATAAAATTTCCATTCAATTCACGATTGTGTAGACGCATTTCGATAACCGACGTGACTTGACGTGTTCGGTCATCTCCTTTACGCTTCCTCACGTCTCTTGCTGCGAAAATAAACATTCTGTGCAAGTTTAAAAGGCTGAAAATGAAACTACGATGAAATTTAAAAACACTGACTCACGGTAGGTCCTCCGTCTTTGGCGATTACGACGTTGATGATTGAAGATAATAGCAAAGTACTGAGTGGATGGTATAACGGCCTGTGATCCAGCTTTTTGGGCGGTGTGTTAGGAAGATACATCGTAACGGCATAGAATATTAAAGAAGATCACGTAAATACGCCCTAATCACACAATCCCTAAACTTGTGCTGTATATGAGCCATAAGAGTAATTAAAGCAGTGTCTTCTTCATTTTCACTTACATTACTCGACAATCCACTTAAAAAAATTTGGCCTACAGTCACAGCTGCTGTTCCTTCCATTTCCAACACCTAGATTGGAAACACTTGTCAAGACCCATATAAACTGTATGCATCTATTGTAAAAAAAAGAAGTATGAAAGTAATGGTTTGAACCCCAATTATGTTACACGTTCATGCATGAGCTGTACAAACAGCTCGTGTTGTCAACCACTGGTGTGTGACACAACAAGGGTGCCAGGCCTTAGCTCATAGAGATAATAATTGGTATATTGGTTTTGAATAGATATTCTAGTTATTATATACTTACATATTCCACATCTGAGCACACGTCAGTGTACTGAAAACCTTTCTGGTAAGTTAGAAAGCAGGACTGCATACGGGACCAAAGCTTCATTCTGTTTGACTGAGATATGTTGGGTTACCCTGTACCGATATGCTTCAATGAGAGTATTGAAACCTAAACATATGAAAACAAACAACTGTAAGAAATAAACAAATAATAGATCTAAGGAGTTACACTTAACAAACACAACCGAGGCACTCTTGACAGCCCACCAAAACATAACAAGTTATCAACAGTTTTTCGTACCATGTTTTCGTCTGCTGTAAATAAAATAAAAGAACGTTGCCAAGCATCAAAAGTATTTGGAGTACTGCCCTGTCTGCCACTGTCAGCTACTGCTGCGGGAGATGTAACGCATACCCGACATATCAAAACAAAAAAACTTTATAGAAACCGTTTTAACGTAATCAAACTTCAAATACCGAAATCATGATTTTTTTAAAATAAAAATCACATGGTTTTTGTTCAGTCATTTGAGTCCCAACTTGGTGTTCAATTTCATTGTTGGTACATAAAGCCGTTCCGTACTGTAACATGTACTGTTCCATGGCGTATTGGCAAAGTGCCCAACTGCTATTGGATTGAGTGGAGTTCGAATCTCGCTACCAACAAATTAAAATGACTGGAAAAAATGACATGGAAAAGTATAGAAGATTTTGACGCACTCTTCTTCAGATGCTGCCTTGATAAGCCTTTTCTTCAGATGCTTTGCTGTCTAAGACATATGACCACTAACAATTGTTCCTCGGGTAGATTATCAGTCTGGAAGATGCGTTTACGGCGTTTACTCTCGTCAAATCGCGTGATTCTGATAAAAAAAGATACAATGACTTCTGTATCAACCATGATATCTATTAAGAATCAATTTAATGTTACATTTATCTATTATTAAGCAATATTTTGTTACTTTCACAATCAACATCAATGCCTCTACTTCGTGCTGATGACAAAACGATCGGTAGGCTATCAATGTCCAATGATGACGGCACTCTTTGGTCAGAGTGATGGTTCTGACGAGGGTTCTGAGTATCCATGATGATCTCATCCCGCTTGAGGATGTGATACAACTCGTTGAGAGCCACGACTCAGTTAGTTTTTTCACTTTCAATGTCGGCCAAAACAAGAAATGTGTCCAAGAAAAGTCATTAGAAACTGGCGGAAGACAACTGGCTATAGCAACCGCTTATTACGAGACAACTTATGAGAAGTTCTACTCACTGTTCACCAACCATGACTGGAGTTCAACTGTCGGGCCTTTTTTTAAATAAAAAATCCGTGGAGTTCTACTGTCGGATATATTTTTATAGGTAAATGTTCTTGGAGTTTTGCTGTCGTACATTTTTTTTTAAATTAAAAATCTTTGGAGTTCTGCTGTCGGGAATTTTTTTTAATTTGGAAATCTTTGGAGTTCTATTGTCGACTAATTTTAAAAGCTGAAAATCCATGGAGTTCAACTGTCGGCCATTTATTAAAGCGAAATATTCGTGGAGTTCAACTGTCGGCCATTTTTATATTTATTTTAAAATTTAAAAATTGTCGGAGTGCTGCTGTCGGATATTGGAGTTCTAATGTCGCCCCCCTGGAGTTCATTTGTATTGGAGTGCAAATGACCGCGTGCCTTATTTTGATTTAGAGGACGTATTAGTTGGTTTTAGAGAAAAGGCAGTTTTTTCTTAGAGAAGAGAAAAATTCACGAAATTTGAACGATTTTCCACGAAGATTCACGATCTTTCCCAATTAGATTTCATATGTCTGGGAATGATTCGGCTATGAAAACGAGTACTAAGAGTCCAAAAATATATATTTTACTCCAAAATAAGTTTGGCAACTCCGCAGTCATCTGTAACTGTCAAAACCATTGTCAACAACTAAATGTAAATCGACCTTACATGCGATTTCGAGTGCTTCATGAACTGAAAATGCACGAAACTGAAAGAGCAGATCAATACGCGTCGATTCATATAACTATATTTCCGGTTCCATGTTGTAAAAGTATACCATTTCCAAACCAGGGTTTTTTCACCTCATTGATTGGCTAGATCACTTGTATATCGTTATTTTATTTCATTTAGAACTTTTTCGTTTCTAATTTTAGAGCTTTAATTCATGTTTTAATCTAAACGTTACTTCTTGTTCTATTCCCTAAGTATTTTGAAATTCATTTAAAGTGAGCCGCTCAGGCAGTATTTTGTATCGGTAAGGTAGGGTCATTTTACTTTGAAATTTTAAATATCTAAATGCTATTATTTGTCATTTTTATCATTGAATTGTTAGCATAAGAAAGGGAAAGTTTATAACACAAAATGAAGTAGTTAGATATTTATTTTGGAAATAAGCGAAATAATTATTTCGATTTCGGACGATACTTTTCTCTTTAGATGGCGCTACTTGTCTCGGGGAAAATAATGTTTTTTTTCTTCGGGTGGTCGGGGCGTAATGCCTTAGCGACAATGTATCCAAGCGACAATGTATCCAATGGCTTCCTCAAGCAAATTCACTTTAAGAGGAAAGATTATCTCTTCTACTTTCAAAAAGAAGTTACGGCAAATAATTATGAGTCCAGCTTTCATTGTTGAGCGAGATTGATCAACTGCTTCCTTTGGATTAGTGCCTTCCTTTAAATGTAAAAAATGGGAAAACTCTAAGTATATACCCAGATAACACAGTGACTTGATTTAAATGTCTTTTTTGTACTTTGTGGGACAACCGGGACTTGAAAAATACATCCCGTTTTTTGCGTATCCCATGCAATTTATATTATTTCAATTTACTTGTTATTTTTTTAATTTCATTCAGACTTTTAGTTCCAGATTCCCCAATTCCTAGATATGTAGATGCTCATCCTACATCCCATATCTACAATAGCCTTTCCAGGAAACCCAGAAAAGCCAACATACAAAAACTGTGCAAGTGAGATTTCTTCTTTAAGGCTGAAAATTTCATTAAATTTGGGTGAGAAATGAAAAAACCACGGCTAAAAAAACTGAGTCGCGTTTCGAAAAAGGTCGTTTTTTTCGACCAAGGTCACGGCTCCCCATGTCGAAAGACTATCCCGGCCGTTTTTTTTCGAAACCCGACTCAGTTTTTCAGCCCAAAATCTCGGAGCCTTTTATCAAAATTTAATGACAATTTTCAGCCTTAAAGAAGGAATCTAACTTGATTTTATGTAAAAATTGCAAGTTTGGCCAATGTTTCACAAACAAGCTGTCGGCTGTTAAAGTTGACTGATTTGTGTTCAAAGGATGGGGAAAAAAGGCCTGTTCTAATAAATAAATTTTCTGCCTCTTCGTCTAGGGTTTTATTTTTGGGATAAAATAAAAAAAAACACAAAGAGAACTCGCCAAGAAAAATTCAACGGCATCAGAAAAAAATTTTAGGACTAATTTTGAGCACACGGTGACGGAAAAAGAAACGCAAAAATAACACGGAGTGCAATGGGAATGAGCCCTGTGTTCTAATAATTTGAGTGCCCACTGTAATACACCAAAGACTACATACCACAGTTGCTCGAGTATGTAGTGTACTTACGCAAAACAAATAAGCATCAACCAACCCAGATGGGAATCCAAGTTGCCTTGTGGTCCAAAGTCCGTCATTGTAGGACGCCTAGGACAGGACATACAAAAAGCGCTTAAATGAAGTCCTAATTTTTCACTTTTAACATTTTGCAATTTTAATTGGGGCTCATAAAAGGCGTCCAAAAAAGTCCATAATTTCCTCTTCATATAATAATAAAATCACATAACAACCAAAATTGTTTGATTGTTTTTTTTATAGAGAAAAATGCGGCGAATGAAATCATTCAAATTAAATGCATATTTTAATTGTTAAGTATGCTTGTTAAGGAACATAGTGAACGGTGAAATTCATTGAAAAGTTGTTTAACCCCTTAGGATCGAACCCCAGTAATTCACGATGCCAGGTGACTGCTCTAACCACTGATCTGCCGTAAATTAAATGTTTTAAGAAACTGGGCTCTTAATATTAGAAATACTGTATCATAGTTGACCCACGTTTTTGCTCCATTTTTTGCTCAGAAACCTATTATTTTATAATTTATACCATCCATCTGTTCCGTTTGGATCTATCTGAGAAATGAACATGTAACTTATTTTCATTCTTTGTAAATTGGCGACAATTACTTCCAGATTTAAAGTTATTATTTCTAAATAGTCGTGATTTCATCTGTCGCGTGATACCATCTTGTTTTTTATATAATTTCCATTACAAGAAAGATAGATATGTTTTTTAGCAGTACTTCATATTTCATTGTTGTTCTTGGTTGAACAACATTGTATTGTATTGTATTGTAACATTTGTATAGCGCACTATCCATAATGAAAGATCTAATGACGCTTTTGAGTATAGACACACAAATTATTCGACTTATCAGCGAGAAAAAGCAAGAGAAAATAGGTGAGTCTTCAGACGAGACTTGAATAGTTGCTGGTCAGTCTCTGATCTCACTGAAAGAGGGAGCGCGTTCCAAATTGACGGAGCAGCACATTTAAAAGACCTCCCCCCATACTTCGCAAGTCGGTAAGGTGGCGATACAATGGTACGGGAATTTTCGGATCTAAGTTCACGTGTGGGCTTGTACAGTTCAACCAAATCAGACAGATAAACTGGGGCAGAATCGCTCAGGCAACGAAACGCCGTCTTGAAAAGTACCCGCTGCTCGACCGGCAGCCAATGAAGGTTCTTGATATGATCAGAGACTCGATCATATCTTCCCGCACCGACAATTAGCCTAGCGGCAGCGTTCTGAACGCGCTGCAGTTTCCCCATCAAAGTCTTTGGTAGGCCAAACAAAAGAGAGTTAGCATAGTCAAGTCTACTAAGTACAAGAGCATGAACCAAGGACTTGGCCGATTTTGTGTCAAGGTACTTCCTTATCCTACCAATGAGGGTAAGATGGAAGAAAGCACATTTACATATACCGTTTACATGAGGGACCATTGTCAGTTCACTATCAAAAGCTACACCCAAATTGCGAGCTTGATCAGAAGGGGGAAGAACAGAATCACCAACGACAAGTGGAGAGAGAACAATGGCCGAGGCTTTACGTGGTGGAATAGTATAAAGTAGCAGGCTCTTTCCCAAGTTCAGCTTCACTCGATTGACGGTAAACCAATCCTCGGTGTCCGCAGCACAAGCAGAGAGAGATCCAAGAGCCATAGCCTGATGATGGGGATCAAGCTGGAAGTGGACGTACCCTTGGGTATCGTCGGAGAACTGCTTGAGCCTAACATCATGGACAGCAGCAATGGCCGGAACCGGACTGGTGTAGATGTTGAAAAGAGATGGACCCAGGACAGATCCCTGCGGAACACCGAACGGAAGAGGTACCGGCAATGATGTCGTTCCAAGAACCTTCACTGACTGGGTTCTACTGGAGAGGTACGACTGGAACCAGTTTAGAGCAGAACCGGAAAAACCGAAAGCTGTAGCACTTCTCTCAATTAGAATATGGTGATCGACTGTGTCGAATGCGGCACTAAGATCCAAGAGGAGGAGCGCACTGCCCAATCCAGCGTCTGCAGCGACGAGAAGGTCGTTCTGGATGGCAAGTAGAGCAGTCTCAGTCGAGTAGTTTGCCCGATACGCGGATTGACTAGGAGATAACAAATTGAAGTCCGTGACATGCGAAGAGAGACGAGTAAGTACTACTCGTTCGATAAGCTTCGAAAGGAAGGAAAGGCCAGACACCGGGCGGTAGCTGGCCATATCCTGTGGATCCAGTGAAGGTTTCTTGAGTAGAGGTGTGATGATTGCGTGCTTCAGCGAATCAGGGAACCGACCAGATGCCAGGGAAGAGTTAACAATTCTTGTGATTGGAGCAGCCAAGACACTTACAAACTTCCTTAGCAAAGGAGTAGGAAGTGGGTCGAGACAGCAGGATTTCGCAGGTGAAGACAAAATGAGATTTTTCACAAACTCAACTGTGACCGGCGATAGCCTCTCCAAGCAACAACCTTCGCCATAGAGCGAAAGGAAGGACTCCTCCTTGATGGCGCTGTCCGAATTCCTAGAATTGGCCGAAGAGTCAAGAGATGAGCGGATATCCGCTATCTTGGTGGAGAAATAGGCACTAAATTCCTCTGCAACACTCCGATCCGGAAACTTTTGTTTTGAACATAGAAAAATTTTTGTATGGTGGCTTTTCTGGGTTTCCTGGAAAGGCTATTGTAGATATGGATGATGGATGTAGGATGAGCATCTACATAGGACATATCTAGGGATGGGGGCATCTGGAACTAAAAGTCTGAATGAAATTTTAAAAATAATAAGTAAATTGAAATAATATAAAATGCATGTTGTTAAATAGATACATTCACATGCCTACAGCGTCAAAATCCACCAAAAAAACATATTACAATTTATGTCTTATTCATGTCCTATTTTTCATTATGGAATGTCTTTTGTTTCAGTTTTGAGAACCCGTTAGGCCGGACATGGGCATCGCACTAAAGTCGTCCATAAGTTGTTATACGCAAAAAACGGGATGTATTTTTCAAGTCCCGGTTGTCCCGAAAAGTACAAAAAAGACGTTTAAATCAAGTCACTGCGTTATCTGGGCACCATGTGGCATTTTTACGTAACAACTTAATATCAGGGCCGGTAGGAGAGGTTTTCAATGCATCAATCAATTCTGATCCGCTTTTGGTGTAGTTTTTTGAACTCATGGTGGCCCTCATTTTTAAAATAATCTCAGGAATAGGGAATTGATTGACCTAATCCAATCAGTGACACATGACTAAAAGATTACTACAGAGAAATGAGAGTGCTGGAACCTACAATAACATTTTCATCAGTGTTACTGTCCAAAGCAACAATGGGTGCAGAAATTTCGAGGGCAACAGTGTCCCATGACGTTGACGGGCTGGGAACTTCGTCGTTATTGGATAACCAGTTCCGTAGGAATTTGTGAAGACGTTTGTTCTGCTATCAACTCATTATTATCGGATGGCAATTGTTGAAGGGCATGTAGGAAAAAAAAGAAATATACAGTACCCACGGAAAGTATTTGAACACCCCCCTGTTTTAACACGGCGCCTTATGGCGGCGTTTTTTCGCTCCCCTTCAATGAATTTTTCTTAAATTTTTTATAAATAAACTATCCCAATATGCATGCCTGTGAATTATTTCAGAATTTTCTGATCATGGGATCATATGGAAAAAGGGAAGTTATTAATTATTTGAACGGCAGTCGTCCGCCGATAGGACCTCATGGGGGAAAAACATTTCTTTTCTTGTCATATTTCGTAAACGCGAGGAGATTGAAACTTAATTTTTCCTACGAATATAAAGGTGCTTGATATTTACTTAATCATATATTTATGTTAATCATAAAGCGCTTGATGAGGGAATTTTTTTGTGATCGCTAGCGATTTTAATAGAAAAAAATTTAGCGGCGGCTTGAAAAATGGCCGCCACTCTATAGGGGAGATAAGCCGGGAGGAGGAAGGGTACTAAAAATCGGACCATTTTTTCGCCAAAATTATTGGATTTCTTGCTGCGGCAAGAAAAAAATTCCCTCGTCAATCAAGCGGAGTCAGCAATAAACCATGGAATTAATGGTGTTCATTCCCAGTCCAATCACCTTTTACCTGCTTCTTCGTGGCATAGTAAGCGTCACATTTTTCAGAAATAAATCAAATGAACGTATTGTCCTTCAACGTCATCGTTTCCGTCTCAATAATTAACTATTTATGTTCAGGGAGCGTAAATTTTTTCATACTTCACTTTGATTTTGGTCGATCCCCCTCGGCTACATCTTTCGATAGCTATCGATGAATGCGGCTTTAAAAAAACTATTACGGACATAACTTTAAGGGAACTCACTCGAGCAATCACGTGTTTAGACAATGTTTCCCAACGAGGATATTAGTCCTTGAGGAATATTTCGTATATTGTCGCCGAGATCCAGTTCCTTTATTACAACCTTTGCGGAATGAGTTCGAAGTAATTAAGAAAAGATACTGGGAAGAATTTTACATTAAAAATGTATACTAGAAAGAAACATTATGATGATGGCAATTTAGAAATTCAGTTTTTGTAAAAAGGATTATGCGATCTCTTATTTATATTGATTTTAGAAAAACTAGGACCGGATAGCAAACCTGGCTGCGTAAAGCTTCCTAATAACCAAACAAGCCATTACAAGAAATCCGGACGCTACTTGTGTCGCAGTTGCAGATTCCCCTTAAAGTAAAAAAATTGATTTGTTTTTTTACAATAAACGGCTGCACATCTCCACAGATAATTTTACTTAATTCTTTAAATGTACTCATTCTTTATCTATTGTTATCCCAGAAAGAAATAAAAGTTATTTTTTGGCCCAGAGTCCGTCAATGTAAGACGCCTAAGACAGGGCAAAAAAAGGCGTCTAAATGAAGTCCGACATTTTTGATTTTGAAAATTTTGCAATTTTAATTGGGACTCACAAAAGGAAAATTTGAGCAATCCACAGTTATTGGAACTCATTCTGGAAAAGCAAACATAGTTATTCTTCCGTTCATTGATCCACCAGCAAGTGATTTAACATGTTCCACATTGACATTCGTGACTTATTTCGGACATCAGCATGGATTCACTCCTGTACTCACATTTTACCAGCCACTATACTGGAAGGCAATGAAAATAATCAAGTCTGCTGACTCCAAGAACAGCCTCATCTCGCGAATTGTTGGTTCAAAACTTGGAGGATTCCACAAAATCATGAGCTACTTGGTGTTTATTGAACATTTGACATTGACGAAATTCACTTCTGAGGACACGTCACGTTTATTACGCCAGGCGTTCGATAATCTTTTGAGGGAAAAAACATCTATTGAGAATATCATTGTACCACCTTTTGTGGCAAAACTGTTAGACGCTCTAGCAAAAAAAATATCCAATTTATCCGGCAACAGAACAGCCCGCCTCTTTGCTGCAGTACCTGGAAATGCTTAGCCTACTGAGAAGCTTCATTCGTGCGGAGCGAACTGGGATTCGGCATCTCCATTTTAAAACGATTACAAAAATGCAACCCTTTTTGCAGCAAGTGACCATAATAGCTACACAAAATATTTGATGATTTATCAAGATCAGTCCGTGTTCAATGAAATATATCCAGAAATATATCCAAAATATATCCTAGAAATATATCAGTCATTTGTGAAAGGTATCAACATAATAAGGCGGTTCGAGCGTTTCTGGGGAGGTAGTTCACCCGACCAGGTGATCGAACAAGAACTGATGCGAGACATGAAAACATCAGGTTTGTAACATTTTCCTCTCATTATACTTCTGTCATACGATTGATGATGTTAGACTCCACAGGTGTATATATATCCAAACAGTGACCAGTATTTTGAACTTGGTGAGTCTTGAACCGATCGAGACTGCAAGGATACTCGTATAATAATGGAATATATTTTTCAAGGATCTACGTTTTCTGGTGACAATGTGCTTCAAGTTTGAACTAAGTTCGTATTCAACTTCCTTATTCGAAGGACCAGGAATGATGCGATCTCTAAGCAAGCCAGAATTGGCAAAAGCAATTGGAAGAGCTGCCGAACTCGACTGCTGTACAACTGAAAAACCAACCTGTACACTACGTTTTAAATTGTGGTAATCTACTTCATCATACCCCGTGGACTAGAGGGAGTAGTTATTCTTCAATATTCCGGCATTACAAGAGCTATGTCAACACTCACCGTAGTGAGTGATGAATTATTTATTCAATTTAGACAAAGTGAAGACAGGCAATCATATGGAGAGTACTACCATCGACCACCAATCCAAGAAAGCAAGACTGATTGACAAACGCAATGCTTCAGATCAATGTTCGACATCTAGTGAAAATGAAGCCACAAGTGACAAGTTCTTCTGAAAAGAATTGAAGTTAGAGAAGCTGAAAACCGAAATCTTCTTTTAAAAAACCTTCTACTCCAAGGCAGTACGTAACTGTTAAAAAGATTGTCATGATAAGTCCATTTATTCATATACATCATTCTCTATTTAGAACTTTCAGCTGTAATGATGAATGTGATAGTCAGAACCATACTATATGTCCGGCATCTCCCAAGCTTGCAGCGATGAACGCAATGCGCCGCCTTACAGTGGCTTCATCTGAAGGAGACGAGGACTGAAGGAGTAATCGATGTCTGAAAGACCGAGAAATAATATAATCTTATCTAGCTGGACAATAGCTGTACCCACAATTAATCGCTTCATTATGTTAATATACCATCATGAGAGAATATCAATAGGGAAAAGGGAACCTTAGGGTGTCCCATTTAAACATTTTTTTCGATTTTATTCACGGACGATGGGATTGGGTTGGGTTTTTATGAAAGAAATTGACTGAGCTAGTTATTTTTTAGATAAAAAAATATTTAGGGTCACCACCAAGCAAAAAACCACCCAGCTAGCACACGTCCTGCCGAATCGTTGCCGGGTAACTGTCAATACTGACAGGAACTACCCTGTTTTTCAAAGCTTACCAAGTTAGCTGCCTGTCAGTTTTTAAACAGCTACCAACGATACAGTCAGGATTTCGTTAAATGAAAGCCTTTTGGCAGCTTTCCACTTGTCCTGGATCTAATGAAAATGTGGAATAACCAAAATGTTTTAACGTTTCTATCTTTAAAAATGATTTTTAAATTCTTTTCCAACAAATAACAAGGAAAGGGGAAAAAATTTTCTCCCAATTTTATTGTAGAATAACCCGTTCCAAATTGTTACCTGATTACAATAACCAATAAGTAATTGCTACTAATGTAAAGTCACTTTGGTGGTATGTTGGTTAAGACACTAACCTCCTGATTAATTAGTTAATGTTCAAGCTTTCAAGTTGTTCTAAAAATTTTCCATGTGGAATTGAATCTAACAATACATTTCGCAATTATTTAAGTATAAACAACAATATTCTCAAAGTCGAAACAATTTCAAGTGTAATCAACTGTTCTTGTGAGTCACGGAAGTATTCAAACAACTTAGAAATTATTATCAGGTATCGGTCTAGTGGTTAAAACATCGGTATAGCATTTTAGAGATTTACGGTTCGATTCCCAAAACATCCAAAAATATTTTCAACGATTTATTCATTTGGCAGTTCTTGGCAGCTTAAAAGCACTGCCTCGGCAGGGTAATAGCATGAAGAATGATTGAAGGAGGACGTAGGGGAATGGTGCCTATGTAAGCGTTTGATGCAGGGCTGAAATCGCCAATGGGCTGGAATCGCCAATGGGATCGCCAATGGGCATTTTTTAAGCTTTTTAAAATGAAAACAGATGGCGTTTGGGGCACAGATGAGTTAAGTTTTTTCATTTTTTATGACTAAAGTGCTAATGAGTAAGGATTTTCTCAAATTTACAAACTTCTAGAAGGTATATCATTAATTAATTTATTTTAATGGATTTATTGTTGCCTTGTTTCCCTCTGAGTAACTCATCTATGCCCCCACCGCCATCTAGGAACGAACCTGGAACTACTGAAAATGCCCGTCGGCATTTTCAGCCCTGTATCAAAGTTTTAACATGGCGATCGTCCTCCTTCTTTCTTACTTCATGGTGATAGGTGAGCAAATGGCAGTTGGCAAGTAGTTAGAACTGGTAGCTACCCAACTACCAATGTTAGCTGCCTGGCAACGATTTGACAGCTCCTTTTGCTAGCTGGGTGGCAAAGTTCTAGTTAAGATATTTATAGTAAGGTGTAAGGAAGCTTAGGTATCTACCCTCTCTACTTCTTTTTCTGCTTGTTTCATTGCCAACTAAAATGAATGAGTTATCATTCTTATTATCCTGTGTTTCTGGTATGGTGGTTGTTGTAGTTTTATTGGCTCCAATTGATGTTGAATGGAAACTGGCAAGCTCTGGGTAACCTGGTACCTATATTTCGTGCGTGTTTTAATGTTTAAAAAAAATTTATTGAGACATATGGTTAAATCATTTTTTATAAGTACCTTGTTGTGGCTACCATTTTTAAAAATTGATAATTCTGCTGTAAGTAATTCCTCTAAAGTAATGAAATTATTCAATCTAGGAAATTTTTTACTGCAGTTACCTTATCAAGGGACAAATATTTCGTCGATGTCTCCGTACCATATAATGCGTTGTTTATATTTTTTAATATTTTTTAATGGGCGTACTCAGAAGCGAGCGCTGCCCAGGTGTATTACGAGATTATGGTAGCATATATACAACATTTATATATTTGGTCAGTACACTGGTGGTGAAGTGGAACCATACTGCTGAAACTGGGCCTATCGACAAGGCGATATCATGAGTCACGCATGGTTCGCACACGCTCACTCGTCAATCGTTCGCCTTTCGATCTGGGAAGCTGACATATGGAGAGAGAAAATGAGAATTTTAAGAAGACGGAGATGAGAAAAAATCGGAGAAGATAAAACAGGCAAGCCGAAACTGGAGAGATATGAGCGAGAGATCAATAATTGGTGTCTCTAGTGGCCTGATTACGACAATAGAGAAATCTTTTGTTTTATGCAATAAAAATGACCATTTCTGCCCACAAAGACCATTTCTGCCCACACCTATACAAAATTAATAAGAAGAAATAGTATATTGGATTTATTATTATTTAAAATACTACCACATCCAAACTCTCGTAATAGAAAGGAGTTGCTTCGTTACGGCAGTATATGTTCCTTGTTCGTGTAGATGTTTTTTATACCACAGTATCTTGGTAAGAATTAGTTATAGCACTTATATTTCTAGGGAATTTGATTTCGGACCTCTCGTACTAATCTTTTTGTACCTCAGCATCTACTTATTAAGATACCCTGCCAGAGGGTGCAAGTGAAATCTACCAAATTAAAGTTTCATATTTTAGTTTCTATCGCTATTATGTTATTACTATTTTTGTATGCAGTCTTACCTTAATAAACTCTTCTATTCCCGCCAACTGAAGCTTTATTTTTTCTATCTCAGGTATGTCCTAGCTCTGGTATGGCTGGTTATATTTCTAAAATCTTATAATTGTAATTGTTTGAAAAAAGCTGGTAACAAGTGAATTTTAGATAAGATTAAGTAAGACTTAAATTCATCGAAGAAGAAATGATATTTGCTCATCAAACAGCGATTGACTGGGCAAGCATTTGTAGAGAAGTTGCGATTGATGTCATACTAGACCATTCTGAAGCAATCGGTGGTGTAGGCATGATATTTTGAAAAAGACGAATCGAAGTTTGGAAAAAATAAGATAAAAAATTTTTTTTATATGGTGTAGTATATATCTCCTATAGTTTGGTATTTGTAATGGTTGGTTATCAAGGGAAAAAATGTACCATTTGTGACAGTGTTACAGGAAGGACAATGGGTTTTCGTATGGTTTCCAACAAATTCTTTCTAGTTCCCGTCAGTTTCGTTGTCGCGTGAAAAAAGTGTAATATCAGATTCTTTTGTAAGTAACCATATTCTAAATTTTATCAAATTAAAAGCTTCAAATTCTGTATTTAGGGAGCATTATTTCAAATTTCAATGACCCGGAAACTGACACCAACAAAATTTTTAATATAGTATGTTCTCCCAACAACAAGTGTAGTTATATAGTATAGTATACTCACCCTTTAATCCTCTAATCGATATAGTCTTTTATATTTTTTCTTATAGCCTTTTTTTTTGTCGATTTCCTCGCTGCATTCATGCTGCGGATGAAGCGGAAAAATTTCGAACGAGAAGTGATCTTTTTGGGAATTGTGAAATGCCCTTTCCCCCTCTTTAAAGGATGTGGATGACTATCTATTACTCATGAAAGCCACGGCACGTCTTTATATGGCTGAAAATTTGCAAATTAATCTTTAAACTTAGTCCCGTTAAATATGTAAATAAGTAAAAAAAATGTTTATTCTAGTCCATTTTATTGAAAAATACAAAAATAAATATCATGGGATTGTAGAAAAGATGTCAATTTTCTGAAAATGTTCTCATTTAAGAGTTGGCTTTCTACGATAAACATTAAATTTATTAGCTGTAATGGCTAGCCATATAATTTTCTCTATAATGGTACGTATAAGTAAGAAAGAATTTCATGAAGCAAGTAAGGTCGAATTAAGATAAATTAAAAGTTTTCTTTTACTTACGAATCAAGGTGCTGATGCATGTCTTTAGGATCCATCGGTGTTCTTAGGTCTTCTCCTACCTTTGCTGGTTGGTTGTTGGTTGTATGGTTGGTCAGTTTCCGTGAAAAATGTATTCTTTTGTGAACCCAGCTTCCATTATTTCAAAGACAAAATTTTTAATAGTATGTTTTTGTTCATATTCACCCTTTTTTGAGCCTTTTTTTTGTATTTCTCCATTCTGACAATTTCTCCTTTCGCTTTTGCGCTGGCCAAGTCCAGCTCTTCTTGATCTTTAACATCTTTTTCGAATCCCTTAGCCCTTTCAGATTCCTTTTCTAATTCCTTAGTTTTTCATTAAATTCAATTTTTCATTTACTTCCTCGAAAAATGTTATCTTTTCTTTTTCCTCGGCCAATTCATCTTCTATTTTATTTTCCATCTTCAAATGATTTAATTGCTCTTCCAATTCTTCGATTCTCCCCTTTTCTTTTTTCAATTCATTTTCTACTCATGCTTTCGTTAAAACTTTCTTTTTTTTTTTATTTTGGACCAATTTTGGATCGTCACGTTCTTTCGAAGTTTTCGATTACCGTGTTTTGGTAATTCTTCAATCGGAAGAGTGAACAGAGAAGTGATCAAGTGAAGTGGAAATCAGATCACTTCAGAATGAAAAATGTGTTCGTGATCAAATTTCCTCTACACCTTCTTTGGTTTTCCAGTTCGTGGGAACGGAGAGGATGGGTGACGAAAATGTTCGCGATCGGTTTTTTGGGAATTGTGAAATGCCCTTCTCCCCCTCTTTAAAGGTTACGGTGGGTGGTCGGGCCAAAACAAACCAAAAAGGTTCCAGTTGATTGTTTTCTCAATTTGCTATTATTTCTCAATTTTCGTGAAAATATATACTAGCTACGTTTCAAATGAAATCACGCTTGGGCGCTAACCCTTCGTGTCATTTGGAACACAATATAGATGTATTTCAAGTTTAATAGTTATGGCATACAGTCATTGTACAATGCGAATGAATATTACCTAATATTTCAGGCCAAAAAAAATATGTTCTTTTACTAATGTCTCACTTTTCTCGTCAATAAATTTAATATGTTATTTCCAATTTGCCCTTTTTCGGCATTTTCGTAAAAAGATAAGTCATATTTGCTTTGGTTTGGTTTTGATTTTCAGTGCCCTTTAGCGGCAGTTTTTTACTCTACGTAATATTTCTGTGTTGTAACATTGGACCCTTTCAATTTAAGTTTTTGTTTTCATGCAAATGAAACGAGTAAGCTAAATATTAGTAGCCGTGTTGGTTGTAGAGAAACCGCACTCGGCACAACAGTGAGAAAACCGATTTTTTTTACTATAGCTGTTTTAAACATTCAGTAAGCTATTCATGGTGCTGATGTGAAAGGAAATTTAAAAAGAAAATGGGCAAAATAGAAAAAATATGAACGTGATATTTAGTTAGAAATTGTCACGGGGCTCGCTCCCTGTGAGATGCTTGTAACATGCGCGAGTTTGGTACAATTCCCAGTTTTTATTATATAAAATATATAAGTGAAAGCTAAATCACTACTTTATATATAATCTAGAGTAAGAGCAAATATAGTCACGTTGATCTTAAACTGGCTCACAAATGATAGCTGATTTCGCCGCTGGGGAAAGTCAATCGGGCCGCTGACTCTATAAAATGTAAAGAGCCAGTCAACTCGATGGGCCGTCACTGTTGGCTACTAAAATCTATCGCCTAACCAACAGTGCCCGTCACCAATTACACAAATCAATAAGCTCGATGAATAAGTAAAAGTAGGAAAGGGAGAGGAAGAATACTAAACTTAGGACTTCTTTCTTAGCTGAGCTAATCACGAACTGAACTACTCAAGATGAAAACGTTGGGAAGAGTTGTCTAGGTTAAACGTTGCAGGAACGAAACAGGGGAAAACGTTCATTTAACACAAGATGAATCAAGGGCATACAAAATACGTGACAATATAATGCTAGACGTAAAAATGTAATTAGCCTACTGGCGGCCTATATAATCAGATGGTGATATATTAAATAAAATAAAAGGGAAAGGTATTTTAATGTGAAGGTTGTTGCGAGAATCAATCAACAGCCATGTTTAGTGGAAAAAAACATTTACGACAAATTGCACGTAAGTTTGTCTATGGATTTGTGGATTTATGGGATAATGTTTTGTTGTGTTACGGAAGGCATATTGAAAAGGTTGAAATGGAAGTTCCGATTTAGCAGTTTCTTGCAAAATCGCATTTTTAAAACTTAGCTTATATTTACGGTAGACAGTATTGTAGGTCATCGTCTCAATCAATAGTTTCTGTTCGTAATCTTATTTTGTTTGGAAACGACTGTTGAACGATGCTACATTGTTGTTATCTTGCAAAGCGAACCAAATTTTCGAAATTGGTTTGTCGTTAGGCTAAGTAAAGAAACAGAGTTATACGCGCCAAGGTGCGTGGAATTAAGCATTTTTTTGCGTGCATAACTGTTTTGATTTAACAGATAAAAGAACTTTGAATTTCGTAAAACTTGAACAACAACACTATCTAGGCTGGGAACAAATCAAAAATTGCAAGTCCTATCTTTTCCATGGAACGGCGCCATCTACCGCATATTCTAGTAACAACAGGGGCTCGTCCAACTTCGTATATAGAATCCCTTCTGGAAACTTGGGGGAAAGTCACTACTTTCTTGTCGGTCCGATAAATTGGTAGAAGCCCTCGGTGTCCACCAAGGGTGGGAGACACTCGGGGATTAAATTTTATTTATTTTACAATTATTTACGAAGACCCATTACATATTTGTTGTGCTTCATATTTGAATGAAGGAATTGCAACGCAGCATTGTGTGTGTGTGATCCGTCAGCCATTATCATTTTTTTCAGAAAGGATGTAGTAGACTCGTAGTGGTCTTTCTGTTTCCTCAAAAACTAAATTTGGCAGAGACTGCCTGATTGCTTCAATTGTTCAGTAACTTACATCTCACTATCTTAAAATTAGGCTATGGTCAGTCAATACGTCGTTTTAAGCATCAATTTGTTTTTTGGTCATTATACATTTTTCACTTCACTGTACTATACTTTATCTAGTGTGATTTTTTTGTTGCGAGCATTTAACATTCTTCACTTCACTTTACTATACTATACAATATACTATAACATATATAGTATAGTACTATAGTACTATACGAAACCGCGACATACGTAGTATTCTACATATTCTATAGTATAGTGTATAGTATAGAAAGTGAAATGAAGAAGAATAGGAAAATGGCAGTCCTAAACTAGACTTTTTAACTCGACTCGATTTTTTATTCTTATCGCACCATTTCTTGTCCAAAGTATTAATAGAGCAGGACAAATTTACCAAAAATCTTGCTTTGTGCTTTTATGTTTTCTCTTCTATGATCTCTAGAGCCACGTAAAGTGGAGTTCCTTTCAAAGAAATTCAACCATCCAAAGAGAGTTGACCATCAACCACCGTTACCTACCGTAGAAAGTTTCAACCTTGCAAATATATTTTAACACAATTTTTCATAAAAACTGTTACATTTATTATAAACCTATGACTCTACATTGCCCAGCAGAAGAATAATGCATAATTCTGAACTGTGTGGACAGAAAAACAGATCCATAAACTCTTAGTGAGTAAAGGCTTTCCTTTTTCACCTGCCTGTATTACATGGCAAACGTCAAACATCGCGAGAATTCTCGATTTTGGTGTCTCTTTCACTCGATAACTAAAAGTTTTCATAGCGATCATGCCAAAGGCCAAACGAACCAATAAAAGAGCCGAAAATACCGGAGGAAAGGAGACCCTAACGGAAGTATAACAAGTTGTTTTTGTCTGTTGTAGTAGCTGTATACTACCTGTCCTTTTGTGTGTTAAATCCCTGCAGAGTTTGATTGCACTGTGTGTAAGGTGACGACGGTAAACAGCGGAAGTCGCCCAACCAAATGGCCTAGCGGCATTCGTATTTGCAACTCCTGTGTTTGTTTTTACAGAGGAGAGATAAAAACACCTGTACGTGCACCTGCTTTCCTCCTGGAACTTGTAATAAGCCGTTACGTGGTGAGGGAAGCTGCATACCCTGTCCCTTTCGACGATGTCTGGATAAAAGCCAGATAGGTAATTTGCAAGGCTCTCACTTTTGCAGAATCTGTTATTGCTAGAGTGTATTCGATGCTTCAATCTTGTGCAATAGTGTATCATCTTTCCGGTCTAGCCTTATTACATAGAGTCAATTTTATTACGTGTGGCGTAGAGCAGAAAGGAATTGGGCGACGGTTGGAACGTTGATCCGTCGGAGCTCATGAGCATCCCTGTCGGACAGCTACACGAATAGCCACGAGCCCAAGGACTACACAGACACAAATGAGAGCAACCACCGTTGTTGGTTCTAACGGATTTTCCCGGTGCGAAGTCACGTCCCCCTCCTATACAAATGAAATGAGAAAAAGGTAACCGATTGCGGCTAATGGCGTCTAACGAGATGTGTTGTTACCTTCCAGGCTTTGATGTCCATGAGATTTTCAAGTCTCACTCGAATTGTGGATCGATCCAGCGCTGTGTTTTTATCAGCTCTCTGCAAGGATTTCGTCTCCCAATCGGTCCAGTAGAGTTATGAATCGAGAACGGTTATTCTGTAGGCAACAGTCGCCCAACCAAATGGCTTAGCGGCATTCGTATTTGCAACTCCTGTGCTTTTTTTACAGAGGAGAGATAAAAACACCTGTACGTTCACCTACTTGTCCTTCAGCAGCAGCGCGCCGGGGCCGTTAGGGCAAAACTCAGAGTGCAGCAACAGCGCGCGGGAGCCGCCGAAGCTACTGTTGCAGAATTGAAGGTAAAAAGCATTTTTATCAGTACATATGAGATTCACCCCTTGTATGGGGGAGCAAGAAGGAAAGCGAAGCGGCTGGGGTTCCACGTTGTAAGGATGTCCCCCTGGCCGCCCCAAGGAGTGCATGTTCACAGTATACCCTACCCCTCCCCCTCAGCCTTGTATCAAAGATAGGTACGGCGCCAGAGAGTACTACGAACAAGCACTCCCTGGGTATGGCGAGGGGGCATCCTTGCAACGTGGAACTCAAGCCGCTTCGTTTTCACCCTTGCGCCAACCATACTAGTACAAATAACATCTATTATAGTGTTACTTACTTCCCAGTTTTTAAAATCTGCAGAAAACTAAGCTTAATAGACATGGAAAATTCAAGACTCACTTCGCAAATCTATGAGCTGACCGGGAAAGTTCGTGTGTTTTACCGCGTCCGCCCTTTTATTAAGACTAGTGGCGACTCTCGACCAGAATTCATTTCCATTTCTAAAAAACAGGCGATTGTAATTAGCCATCAAGAAGCTGCTCAAAGAATTTCTCTTCCATCATGTTTTTGGTCTAAGAGAGACGCAGCATGATGTATTCATGGGCATCTCTTCTCTGGGGCAAGCAGTCATGGCTGGCCACGATACATTTCTCCTCGCCTACGGACAAACATGTTCGGGAAAAACCCACACAATGCATGGGTAAAAAATTTGTATTTACAAATTTGATTCAAAGAAAGAAAAAGTTAAATTTTCTTATTAAAGGCGGACAAATTGGAACTGATATGAAAAGATTGATCCCTTGGTGCGAAAGGTTCTCTTAAATTTCATTACAAGAACAGAGAAAAATGACTGGACATATTGACTTCAAATTGCCTACATTGAGATTTACAACGACACAGTGCGTGATTTACTCAGTAATACAAGAATGGAAACAGGATTCTAGATAATAACGAAATAACCAACTTAAAAATTCTAATTATGTACAAATTATAGTTAGTCTTATCTAACAAAGAAACCTTAATCCTTAGAATAATTCACTTTGACCAATTAATCAACAATCACACAGCTGCAATGGAAAAAAGAAAGGTAGCTGCTACTGGATTGAATGCTACCTCTTCTCGTTCATATTGTATTACAAGACTAAGAATTATTAGAGAAAATTCTGCGACGAATGAAATATATAAAGGTACATTAAAGAACTTATCTTCTGCACTACTTTAAAATGCATTTTCATTTTTTTTATGCAACCGAACTATACTTGATTGCCCTTGCGTTGTCGGAAAATCTGAGAAAGTCAAGAACAACCGAAGATCAATCAAGGCATGCAGAGTCGATCCTAATCAATGCAAGTCGCTATTGGAATTTGGCAATCTCTTACGAGAGTTTAGTAAAAAAAACTGGTCCTATCTGCAGAAATTCAAATATTTTATTACTCAAGCGAGCATTTAATAGTAATTCAAGGTTTATCCCCGAGTGTCTCCATCCTTTAGGTGGGAACCGAGGGCTTCTACCGATTTATCGGACCTATAAGCAGGAAGTGACTTTTCCCCAAGTGCGACTTTGAATCATTTAATTTTTTAGTTAATTTTCCACCAACAGATGGCTATGGCGAAATTCGAGGGGGCGGTAGAAAATCAAGAAAATAAGGAACTAATTCAGAAAACAAAACATCATACATAGGAAATATGGAAAATTGTCTATGACCATTTAAAAATTATAAATACTCATATAATTAACATCAAAACAAAATCTAAATGGAAAAGGGTCCAATTTCCCAAAGGGATTCAATACAAAGTTGTTTTCGACCTCTTTAGTTGCCGTAATTAAGTCTAGGTGGCAAGAGTCGTTTTTCGTTATTTTCAAAGGTACTAGATGGCGCTTTGTCGTTCTAGTTTTGCAAAATTAAAAATACTAATTCCTGTCAAAAGAAAAAAGCTTACGCAAGAAAAAGGTGCCATAATTCATGCTTCATTATATATATTGATACGGATTTATTTCATGAAAAAAACTTAAGGTTTAGGGTTAGGTTTTTAAGGAGTTTTAAGGTTAAATTGGTTCTCTTTCTAAAAGTAATAAGGAAACTGCGTCGTTGGGCAATCGTTTTATGCAATAAGAAAAAGATTGGCGCCTGTTAAGAATAAAATAGAGAGTGAAGTTAACACGGCCGGTTAAACCACCGGCTCCAAACCAATTGTATTACAGTACATGTGAATTAACACGATGCACAAAATATAATAGCCATGGCACGACAATACCTTACTTAACAGAAGAGAATCAAAAAGTGACTTGGGTGGGAAACGTCATTTCGCACGAGACTTTTGGTCGGGTTGCTAAACAGCAACCCTGCAACCCTCCCGTGAGAGATCAGGAGAAAGGGATGTCAGGATTGCCATATTTATTCTATTCAACACCCTCCCTAGAACTGACATTTCCTTACTCATGAAGAAAAGTACTGAACCCGATCCTTTCCCGAAGGTTAATGAATCTGGGATGAGGAAGAGGTTTGGTGAACAGGTCTGCGAGTTGGTCATCAGATTTCACAAACTGGACATCAACACGTCCCTCCGATCGGTGTTGGCGGACAAATGATTCCTTACATCGATGTGTTTCGACCGGCGATGAAACTCTGGGTTTTTAGCCAACTTTATTGCGCTTTGATTATCGCAAAAGATTGGCACTGCAGGAGTGGCTTCCGTATGACGTTGGTTTCCATCAAGGTTTCTTCTTAGGTTACTGATCCATGTAGCATCTTTTGCCGCCTCAGAGAGTGATACATACTCGGCCTCGATTGTTGACAAAGCTGTGCACTGCTGTTTACGACTGCTCCAGGCAATAGGTCCTCCGCGGTAAAAGAAGAGGCTGCCAGACATTGATTTCCGATCGTCGGTGTCGCCAGCGTAATCGGAGTCGGTGTAACCGATGGCACCTGCGTTTCTGCGACCTCCAAGCCAGAGTCCAAATTTGCATGTTCCCTTAAGATATGCGAAAATACGTTTGACCGCATTCCACTGCGCCGGTTGCGGATCTTGACAGAATTTGGCCACCTGAGAGACTGCGAATGCGATGTCTGGTCTGGTAGTCGTTGCGAGGTAGAGCAGAAGGCCTACTGCCTCTCGGTAAGGGACTGTTGACATATCAATCTTCCCTCCCCCAGTTTGTGGAATCATGGAGGCGGAGAGTCGAGCGTTAGGGTCCGCTGGTGTTGACTTTTGTTGACAATCAGCCATTCCAAACTTTTTTAGAGCTTTTATGATGACGTGTTTCTGTGACAAAAAGATTTGCTTGTTATTAAACCACGTTCTATGTTAATTCCGATGAATCTCGTAGGAGGAAGAGATCTGACATCGAAGACTCCAGCTAGATGCTCTGCAAACTTGTTCAGTGTTTCTCTCGAAGTGCTTCCAAAAACGCCATCATCGACAAAGGCTATAAAGATGTCCTTTTGGTCTTCTGTGAATCGGACAAAGACGCACATATCTGCTGCAACTGGTTTTAATCCGAATTGAGTGATGACATTCAGGAAGGTTTTGTTCCACAGGCGGGGTGCCTGCTTGATCCCGTAGACAGCTTTCAAAAGGAGGCAAACGTGGTCTTCTTTTCCGGGTTCTATAAAGTCCTCTGGTTGAGTCATGTACATTGGCTTGTCTACCGTTGCGTTGAGAAAGGCTGTGGCGATGTCAAACGCTATCATTTCAAGGCCGAGTACTGCAATTTCTGAGAGAGCGGCTTGGACGGACTTAAGACGAGGAACGGGTGCGAAGGTTTCCTCAAAGTCGATTCCATATTGTTGCAGACAGCCAACTACAGTCAATCGACCTTTGAAGCGAGGTTCCACATAATCGTATTCTCCTGGTTCCGTAACTGGGCTTGTACTTGCCGATCCACTTGTGCGGAAGAACGGTGCATCCGAGAACGGTGCATCCGGGAGGTACTTCTGAACGTGGTACTAGCTTCCATGATTTATTGTTTATTTGTGAGTGAAGTTCTTTCTGGAAAGCTGATTGCCAACTGTCGGCGTACTTCGACTTCAATGCTTCTCGGTATGTTTGGGGCTCGTCTACCTCTAGTTCGAAAAGGGCCAAACGACGCGCGGGGGTTTCCCCGTTGTCATCCAAAGCTGCTTTACTCAGGGATCGTCTGTATTCAATGTACTTGGCTCTAAACTCCGGTGTGCGAGACGGATCTAAAAAAAGAGCGACCGTTAGTATAAAGCTATACCCGAATGATCAATTGTTCCTATTGCCTCCGATAGTTGTGTGGATCAAATTCCTGTGGGGGTGGGATGCCCATCCAAGTTTTCTGCGTGGTTGTCAGCTGGTGGGTCAACTACTTCTGCGTCTCCTTCTTGGATTTCTTCGTAACGAGGATTATCTCCGCGAACTTCATCAGGAGCATCGTCGCCTTCAGGCATGGGCTCATTAGGTTCATCATGTGGGTTACGTTCTGAAGGAACCTCAACTTGGCTGTTTTCGTCTTGTACCGGTTCAACTAGATTCTATAAGCGGGCAGAGAGAACATAAAAGGAAATGAATAACACGCTCTTCGAACTTGAATAAAAGAAAGTGACATTTTACCGGACGAAGCACATCCATGACGATGAGGTAGGGCAAACAGGGATTGCATCCAGTTTCCGTTGAGTCGGGAGTATTTCCGATAAGAATTGTCTCATCAAAGATAACATCACGAGAAACAATAACTTTCTTCGTTGTCGGGTTCCACAGCCGCAACCCTTTCGTGTCTTGACAATACACAACGAACCAGCAAGCTTCTGCTTTAGGATCCAACTTGTGACGCAGCGCGTTAGGAACGTGAACGAAGGCCCTGCAGCCAAGGATGCGGAGGTGAGCGACCGAGGGCTTCTTTTTGAAGAATTTCTCGAACGGAGTAGAAAAAGTTTGGGCAGTAACCGTGCGGTTCCGAATGTAGACGGTGGCGAGAAGAAATTCTCCCCATTGTTCCATAAGAGACTTTCTGGTGTTGTGTGCAAGTTTATTGTTGCTATCGTTTTTGTACATGATGCTCCGGACACCATCCATCAGCGTTCTGTTGACTCTTTCCGAAATCCCATTTTGTTGCGGGGTGTATCTGACGGTAGTTTGGTGGATGGTACCGGATTGTGTGACCCATTGGTTGAACTTTTCCCCTGCGTATTCAGTGCCCTGATCCGTCCTGAGTATTTTAACGTCCTTGCCAGTTTGTGTCTTCAACATCGCTGCAAACGCGATGCAATAATCTCCGACTTCATTATTCCTCTTCATTAGATGAACTGATGTGTTGCCACTAAAGTTATCTTTCAGGGGAGAATAATATCGGTGGCCCTCCGGGGTAGGCACAGGAACTACTCCAACATCACCGCAGGTGAGATCTCCTACACTATTAGCCTTGGATTGGTCGCTTGAAGAAAAAGGATCCCGATGCATTTTTCCAAATATACAGCTTTCGCATCCGAGGGGTTTCCGGACGTTTCAAAGATTCAATCCGTTAATGGCATTGGACGTGCTCATTTTGAAGATATCCGAGCAGTTTAGGTGAGCTAGGTGTTGATGCCAAAGCGTTAAGGTGTTTGGGGACTCAAACTTGGCTGTGGCGGCAGTAGTATTCTCGTTGAGTACACTCCTGTGCATTTTAGCAACAGCACTCTCTGACCAACCATGACATTACCGTTATCTTTGGAAAGAAAGACCTATGAGAAAAGAAGCCATTTAGTTGACAACCTAGGTTATATGAGTTTTTTTTAAAGAAACCTCTTTATCAGTGAAGAGAACGTCGATTCCTGCCGCGGTCGCAGCTCCAATGGAGAATAAATTCATTCCAAGTTCGGGTACATAGAGAATTTCCTTAAACTCCCCTTATATTTCCTGACCGTCAACGAAAGAGATTATTTTAACGTTTTCAATGGCAAGAGCTTCAAGCTGAGCACCACTGATTCCATTCACCTTCCAGGAGCCGGGCGGAATTTTCGTAAAAGTAGTGAAAAAGGATCGTTGGTCAGTCATGTGACGAGTCGCGCCGGAATCCGCATACCAGTCACGAGGTTGGCGAGCCACTAGACAGAGAGAAGTTCATATGCAGCCAAAGGAGTTGCCGTTTGATCTATTCTTGATGTAACTGTCGTTTCTGGCCTCGCGTCTCTCGTCTTCGCGCTTAGAGGGGCATTGATAGGATTTGTGTCCAACTCCACCAAACGTGTGGCACGTAAACGTGTTGTACCCGTTAGAATTGGGATGTCCACCACGACCTCCTCTGCCGCCAGAAGAATTTCCGCCTCTGCCACAGTTCGACTGTCCATAGCCTCTCCCGTTGCCACGAAATCCGCCTCTTTTATAACCAGAGTAGGCTCCGGCGTTCTGCTGCCCTCTTCAAGCCCCTTTAGCCGGAAAAGCCGTGTCGGAATGATTCACTGTGGGTTGTTCTTGTTGTTGTTCCTTAGAATGAGAGGCGAAAAAGGCGACATCCGCCTGATCACTTTCTCCGTTACTAGTTTCTTTGTTCAATGCTTCTTCTCCGACTAGACGAGCAGTAAGGTTGGCAATTGTTTCTTCTGCTATGGGTACGGTTTGCCAGGCTGAGCGAAAAGATCGAAAGCTTGGTGGAAGTGTGCTTATGATCCTACTATCATTTGCTGTTCAGTAACCGGTGCTTGAAGGTTTCGTAGCTCTTCAGCCATGTTCGTGAATTTGGTGATATGGTCCATTACTCAATTTACCGGGTTATAGCGGTAGTCAAAGAACTTGGCCGTGACAAGATTGGTGTTAATGGCGGCTGCTTGATCATACGGTAGAATGAGACGATCTCACATGCCAGCCGCAGTCTGACAGCCTTCAAGTATTGTTTGCTGTTGGGGCTCGATGTTGCAATAAATGAGAGGCTCTTGCATCAACATCTTTCTGAATCAAGGCGTCAATAAGATCTTGGTTTGTAATGGCACCATTTTCATTGCGTACCTATACGCCAATGACAAGATCGTTAGTATTCCATTTCCATACTGGCCATAACAACGTAACTTTTCAAATATCCATTTATTTTCTTGTTATCCAGTATAACCAACTCGTCAGAATACAATTTTCAATCTTTCAAGCCATTCAAAACTTTTCTCAACCACTTATCCGCAGATCGAAATACAAAGCGTGACTTTCATAAACATTAATGTGTGGTTATTTCGTCGCACAACGGTCATCAACTATTCCAACCAGATAACTGTTGAGGAAATTTAAAACTTATTTACCTCTGTGGGACGTAACTCTTGTCTGAAAACAACTGACAGCACTCGTGCCTTCTCCATCAAGAGAGTACAACCATATTCAAACCGAGACCAATTTTCTGGACCGCTGAGCTTGATGATGTTAAGTCTGACATCAGCTGAGGAATGATGATTCGTGGTTTTAATTCCACAGTTTGCTAGAAGACCAAGGCGATTATGGGTCCATAACCTGTTAAGAATAAAATAGAGAGTGAAATTAACACGGCCGGGTTAAACCACCGGCTCCAAACCAATTGTATTACAGAACATGTAAATTAACACGATGCACAAAATATAATAGCCATGGCACGACAATACCTTCCCGAACAGAAGAGAATCGAAAAGTGAATTGGTGGGAAACGTCATTCCAAACGAGACTTTTGGTCGGGTTGCTAAAAAGCAACCCTCCCGTGAGAGATCAGGAAAAAGGTTGTCAGGATTGCCATTTTTATTATATTCAACACGCCAGATAATCAATTAGATTGAGCCATGGAGCCTGAGATATAAACCAGAGTCAATAAGATTCAAATAAGATAGGTAACAAATATAATGCAACGCGCCCATATGTGACCTCAAGATAATGCCACACCTGTTATTGTAACCGTTTCAAAAATGTTACTTGGGTGGGCCCAACTTAACGATACAATTTAATATAATAATTTTAGAAATATGGTTTTCTTCCGATACAAACATGTTGCGGGAGCGAGCGGGGTGGGGGTGGAGGGCGAAGCCCTCCTCCAACTCCGGCCCGCAAGATCCCCATGTAAATACGAATACAGTTTATAATTCCCTTTCGATCGGAAAAAATATGAAGAGCCTACCGATTTTTTTAAATTCAAAACAAAGACAGCTTAAATCTTGTCGGCACTCTTGCGCTTAGTGCGCAATCAATGGGAGGGGCATGTGTTCATTGTTACGGAAGGGTGAAGTTTTTGAAGAAGAAAAAATATGTATATTTTAATTTTTGCGTTAATTTATTCTTATTCAAAATTTACCGTTTATAAAATTCCAACACAGAACTACTACGTAGTGTTAAAACCACCACTAGAGGGCACAAAAAACCAAAACAAAAACTAAGCATTTATGAGGTACCTCTTTACGAAAATGCCGAAAAACAGCAAAACTGAAAGAACATTTCAATATATTGAGGAGATAAGTGAGATAATAGTAAAAAAGTTTCGAAAAAATTTTGTTAGTTATAGCAAAACCCTCAAGAAATTGAAATTTTTAAATGTATTTTGTTGTTGGAGCCAGAAAAAGAGCGGGAAGAACCAACACCGGAGTCGGAAGAACCAACCCCGGAGCCGGAAGAACCAACGATCAGAATGTAAATGTTGGTCTTAACTAAGTGAATACCAGAACATACAGTGCAAATAGTGTATTATTTGGAAGGTTACTTACAGAACTGATGATGGAAGGTGGAGTACAACTCTGCCAAACAGATTGGCAGAGCGGGATTTTATACTAAGTTATTGGAGGTCATTCAAGGATGGGAAAGTTTAAGATCCGGGAGAGAATAATTTGCACTTGTAAAGTTTATGACACCTTTTATGATTAATGCTATGATTGTTGCTACGCTTTCAAGAATGCTTTTAAGATTGAAAGAGAGATATGAATATGATTATTGCTACGCTTTTAAGAATGCTTTTAAAATTAAGAAGCTTAAAGAAGTTAAAAGAGGAATATTACAATTCCTTCCCCAATATGAAAAAATGAATTATTCCTATAATTCTAAAAAAACTATAGAAGAAATTTTCCAATTCTACTTATTTGCCAAAACCAACTAAAAAATGAATGCATAAGTAAATGCAAAGAAAATATTCTGCTTCCCTTCCCTCCTATGGCGAGAAGATTCACACATAGGCCTAGTCTGAAGGTATCAAATTCAAACGGCACAAAAAAAAATAGAACGTGCTGTAAAACAGCAGCTGCTGTAGGGAGGGAGAATGTGCAAAATTTTGTAAGCAGCACAAATGTAAGTTTATACGAACAAATTCAAACCAAAACGACATTTTCAAATTATGGGAATTAAATCTCAGCAAGTGGGAAATTTGATTGTTGCGACATTTCAAATAATGGGAGCGAAATCCCAGCAAGTGGAAAGTTTGATGATTGTTGGTCATGAGCCCACTACTGGCTATGACTTTCTTATTGGGTTTGTGACAAGTCGCTTGAAGCTTACGAAATATTCCTCGCGAAGAGGGGAAATGTGAAGGAAAACAATTCGAGAAAGGTGTAGTTTGTTGCCCATCGCTTGTAAAGAAGCGAATTTTTCGACAACAAAATAAAGAAAAGAGAAGAAGATAGAATGAAAGGGTAAACACGGAATATTGCTATTTCGTGTTTGTTACTTCGTACTGTGGTACACAATATTTCTTTAGCTAATGCAGAAGAAAGACTACTTGCCAAGGTAGAATACACATTAATCCGCTAACACAGCGGTCGAAAACGACCTCATAGTTACGGGCTATGAGTTAAAAATGGGAATAGAAATGCCAGAAATGGTGAATTCGAGAAAAAAACTTACTTAAAGATATATAAGTTGCGGCAGGGGTTTTACCGTCATCGTGAAAACCTTCAATGGATTGGGACTATCCGAAGTCCGGCGCATATGCCAGGATCGGTGGCTGGTTTGGTCAAGACCATTATTTAAACACAGGTCATAAGCATGGCGGAATCTATGATGGGAGAAGAATGTGTGATAACCGAATAATGGTTCATGATAAAAATAAAGAAATATGGAAGAGAGAGAAGAAAAAAAAATAGTGAATGAAAACTTATTTTTCGGTAATTTCCATCGATAAGGTGCGGCAGCGGGTGAGCGCGTCACGGATCATGATGTCGCACTTATTCTTGTCGTTGCCTTGGAGTTTTGATGGTAAGGAGTTTTTCCTCACCTCCTCCAACCATTCTATGTTTTCTCGAAATTTCCCCTGCTTAGACTTCTTTAGTAGTTTCCCTTTAGAGGAATTCCGAAGGTTGCTAGTCTCATTGAATGCTAGTCCACGCTGGCTCCATTTCTGCCGAAACTGGAGTGACTTGCGCTGCTCCGTCGTGCTAGATGTACTTGGTACGGGACAATAACTTGTTGATAAGGTATGTTCACTTGTTGTACTTGCACCAGGTAATTCATTACTGGTGACATCCGGTGGCAAATCATCCTCTTGCGATTCACTACGCGGGATGACCTTTTGGTCACTTCGTCGTATTATGATGGTTGTTGCCGATTTTTTGTCCATACAAGCGCAGCACTTTGATGAAAAATGGTACTGCACTTGTTCAATGTTTAGCTGTTCCGTATCAAGCGACTTCACTAGTCGACGTTCGGATCAATCAGTAGGTAAATCGACTTGATAGTCGACTTTTCCCACTTGAAATTTGAAGTTCAACTTGTTAAGGGCGTCCATGCCAATTAACACATCGTCTGTTAAGTCTAATACTAATGCGAACACAGATACTTCCATAAATTCTGTAGAAATTGTAACAATTGCGCGACCCAACGCCGCGTGTGTTGTAACGTGGATAGCGTCTGCGTACATTTGGCCCTGCGACACGGATGGGTGACATTCAGGCCCCAACTTTTCAGGCCCCTACCATTCAGGCCCACTCAAAAATTTTCAGGCCCCGGGCCTGAAAGAGGAAAGCCGTTCAGGCCCCGGGCCTGAAGAAGGAAACCCGTTCAGGCCCCTGGCCTGAAAGAGGAAACCCGTTCAGGCCCGGGGCCTGAAAGGATTTTCCATCAAAAAATAAATTAAAAGACAATACAGTTGAATGCAAAATAAATTTA
Source organism: Ceriodaphnia dubia (assembly GCA_022539655.2). Classification (NCBI taxonomy): domain Eukaryota; kingdom Metazoa; phylum Arthropoda; class Branchiopoda; order Diplostraca; family Daphniidae; genus Ceriodaphnia; species Ceriodaphnia dubia. The sequence goes on along the minus strand of JAKUCG020000139.1, from coordinate 3,843,714 downwards.
TTGTAAATAATATACCAAACAATCGTAATATATTTAATTAACAATCGTCTTCCTCCTCAATATTTTCCGCTTGGGATAGCTTTAGCTCTCGTAATTCCTTTTTTGAATGTTTTTTTGTAAGTTCCCCACATTGTTCCAGAAGTTGGCGCGAATGCAAAGTTTTCGAGTTATACTCCTCCCAAAGTTTTGAAAGTTTAAACTGCATTTCTGCTGTATTTTTACTTAACGCCATCAGAGCTTCTTTCTGAGTAAGGAGTTTGGCTTTGAGGTCAATTTTATCAGCCTCCGTTTTAATAATAGAAAGGAATTTAATTAAATTTGGGGAGTTTGTTCCGACCAAAGATTTTAGGAGATTGTGGAACCCTTCTGCATTGTTATTATTACGACGAAATTGCATAAACATAGACCAATTAAAAGGTGGCCAAACACTGTGGTTTATCCACTGTTTTTCAATGTAGACACAGAAGCGGTGCAACAAACCTGTTGCTTTCGACATGATGATATAAAATTGGTCGGCAATTTTATCATCAGGCAAAAGATTCAAGGAGAGAAGCTGCCTACAAATTTTACGTGTGGGGGCGTCTTTTTTGTACAAGGGACCCATCCCAATTTTTTTAAGATAGCGGAATTTGGCCTGGCAAATATGGAAATTACATCCAACTAACTTAACGTTGGGCATCGCAAGCTTTGCCCCTTGCCAAGCGGCTATCTCAAAATCTTGCAAAAATTCTCGGCACTTAGGAAAACTTGGATCACCCTCTACTTTTAACAAGTCCCAAACTGCCTCAAAGACAGCCTTATAGTCCTGCTTTCTTTTGTGAGACATCAGGATGTAGCACAGCGGTACCTAGTGATGTAATTGTTCAGCGTGGTTGGTGGTAAGTATTTTCATATTGAAATTCGTACCTGTTTATGCAAATCACCAACGCGTATGAACGCGTGTATGATATAAAACTGATAAAATGGTTGTGGAGTGACGTAAAACGTTGCGTCTCCATACCATCTTTTCGCCTTCCGTAGTAAACTGAGTTGTCGATCAGTAGCGAAGATAAGATGACGAGCTCGTGTTTTTCGAGTCTCCAGGGTGATGTCAGCCCGAAGAAAGTTTTTGGGCGCACTAGCACTATAACGATCTGTAATAATAATTCGAGTTAAGTTGGTATTCTAATGTAAGTAGGTAACGATAACATGTACCCCAATCGAAGTCTAGGTCAACAGGGTTCTTAGGGTACAACTTCTCCTTTTGGCGTTGTGCGCATCTTATGGCGTTTTTGAGCGGAGGCAGCATTCGGTCTGTATCCTCCTCAAAGCGGTCTAAATAGACCGGTTCGACCACTTGCCGGGCGCTGGAAAAGACTTGCTTCTATAGAAATAAAGCAATCAAAATTGAAATGATTAAAGGCTTACAGCCGTAGAAACTAAGTTCGGATATTACCTGTGCACTTTCCTTTATCTCAGCCATCATTTCCACTTTAAGGGAAATGTCCAAGACAGATTTACAATTGTGGATTCTTCCAATCTTGTAATTCCCTTGCCTTTCAGTTACTGTTCCGCGGCACCAATCCGTTCCGCTTCGACGGTTACAGCGCCAGGACACAGAAGACTCGGTACGCCTCTTCACTCCTTATGTGTTCCCCAGTCCGTCGAATAACGTTGGAGAATTTTTTCTGCCTCCGTGAGGTATCCAGTGCCATTTGGGATCGCGATCAAGGTCATCGTCGTCTTCTTCCTCATCAGACGATTGTTCTTCTACTACCGTAGGGACGATCGGCGGCGTATTGTTTCGTTTCGAGGTGTTGCGTTTTCTGCTAGGAACTTCAATTGTGTCCTCCAATAGTGGCTCTGGAATTTCATAACGGGAGCTCCAGTCTCCTATATTGTACAATTGTTCTCTAGACGTAGTAAAAACGTCCAGCTGTGGAGGTTCGTTGGGAGTAACTACAACTGTTACTGAGACTGATACGGTTTGCGTCCGGTGCTAAAATAAAAATATTCTATTCACCATCAATTCAAAAATTCAAAAATTAATTAGCTAACCAGTTCATCTATCGGCGAAACTACCATTGGAGACCTAACAGACACTGAGATACTTTGCAACTGATCCTATTAAAAAATATTCTATTAGTTTTTCTTAGTCAGAATTCAATTGTTATTCAACCAACCTGGGCGTCGATGGGTGAAACAAGCATCGGAGAACCAGCATCTTCCATTGGGGAGGAAGTGTAAGGCATTGTCAAGCTACTGGTCACTTGAAGCTCAGTCGGACGAATAGCTGATGTTGTGAGCTGAATATTTAAGTCTTGAACAACTTTAGGTATTTGTGGTTGTGTTTTTGGCTGAGCTGAGCTGCGAGTACCACTCTGCTGGGATTGACTCCCAAGTTGCTGAGCTGAGCTGCGAGTACCTCTCTGCTGTGATTTTCTAACTGGCTGCGAAGAGCTGCGAGTAGGTTTCTGTTGTGGTCCAACTTGAGCTGAGCTGCGAGTACCACTCTGCTGGGCTAGACTCCCAAATTGCTGAACTGAGCTGGTAGTACCACTCTGCTGGGCTAGACTCCCAAGTTGCTGAACTGAGCTAGGAGTACCACTCTGCTGGGATTGACTCCCAAGTTGCTGAACTTAGCTGGGAGTACCACTCTGCTGGGATTGACTCCCAAGTTGCTGAACTGAGCTGGGAGTACCACTCTGCTGGGATTGACTCCCAAGTTGCTGAACTGAGCTGGGAGTACCACTCTGCTGGGATTGACTCCCAAGTTGCTGAACTGAGCTGCGAGTACCACTCTGCTGGGATTGACTCCCAAGTTGCTGAACTGAGCTGCGAGTACCACTCTGCTGTGGTTGCCTTCCAACTGGATGAGCTGCTGGCTGAGCTGAGCTGCGAGTACCACTCTGCTTGGGTAGACTACCTCTCTGCTGTGGTTTTCTAACTGGCTGCGAAGAGCTGCGAGTAGGTTTCTGTTGTGATCCAACTTGAGCTGAGCTGCGAGTAACTCTCTGCTGGGTTTCAGTTTGGCTGCTATGTTGTTCGAGGGAATCAACTGAGCTACCTTTTTGTTGGCACGAACAACATTTAAATATAAATGGCTCAAAGTTGGTTAACATGTAAACATAATCAGTGGAAGATAATCCTAGAGAATAAAAAAAAAACAATCAGATTACAATAACAACTCAGTTTATGCTTACAACTACTACCTTTTCCTGGTAGACATTGGCGGTGTAATTTCTTGTTGCAACTTATACAAGTAATAACATGAGGTTTTCGACCACCAAACTCTAGTCCACATGTACAGCACGTACCAGCCTCAGCCATTCTAACACACTAATATAGAATATGAATTTTAACAATCTACCAGTGTAATTGCATTGAATTCTTTTTACGTACCTCTGCAATCAAATCAATCAACTGGAACTGACAGATATATGGTATGTGAGTAATGTGACAGATATGCCGAGTGGGCCTGAAAGGACACCTTCGGGCCTGAAACGACACGTTTGGGCCTGAAACGACAGAGGGCAGGCCTGAAACGACAGGGGTGGGCCTGAAACGTTGGGCCTGAAAAGTTGGGGCCTGAAGCGTTGGGCCTGAAAAGTTTGGGCCTGAATGTCGTATACCCCTGCGACACTATGAGAAGATTCAGGCGTCGTGCAAATTCTGTTGAAACCATTGAAATTGGCCAACTAGCACCCACTAAGGCGTCAACGGGGATGCCTTGGCAACGAACAGGAATGGTAATGGCAAATTGAGACATGTTGAGGGTTTTTGGGTAGAAAAACGACTGGAGTCGGATGTTCAGTTGTAACTTTTAAATATAGCGGCGGGGCGTATTTTCTCGTTATATCGGGTCCACAAATCGGTCGTATCGGCCCGAAGCAAAATCGCATTTCCGAGGGTGAAAGGTTTTAAGACATGCACTTAGTTGAGAAATTTCATACGAAGAGTCCTTTGTTGCGCGTTATAGCTAGGGGCTATTTTAACCTGTCGAAGGGTCAATACTCTGACTGTCTATTCAGAGCGTTAGTCGACATCGACTTGTTCAAGAGGTACATACAAAATGGGAAGAAGAAAGTATTTATTTCCTTTTAGTGGACAGTAAAAGTGTATAGAAGAAAATCATATAGGATTTTTTAAAAATTTACTAGTGAATATGTTGTAAAAAGTGTTTTTCTTTTTTTTTTAACGTTGTTTTTTTTTGTTTTTTTTCGGTTTGTTTATGTTTTGTTTTGTTTTTTCGTTAGAATATTAGTTTAATTGTTTTGGTTGTTTTTATAGTATTTTGTTTGTTTTTTATATTTATTATGTTTGATAAATTTAATAAGCCAGGGATACTAGGCTATGTAAAAGAGAAATTTTTATTTTTTTGGGTCACACGGGCATAATTCTTCCCATACAAGACCTTTGCCCACAACATAAGAACAGTTATTATGTGAATGAATAACATTTTTCGTCGAAGGTGCACTAGGCTTACTTGTAAAGGTAAAACTATTATGGGTTGGGTGGTCACAATAGGCGTTGCAGCCTCCATTTCTACTTCGTTTTTCTTACACTGTCTTCTTTTCTCTCTTACTTGTTGAATAATTTTTGGAAAGGGGTTCAAAGCTATAAATATTCGTAGACAAATTAGGAAAAATACGAAACCAATAACACATAGTACCATGATTTTAAGATAGTCTATCCAGGAAAACATGTGAGAGATATTATTACTTTGAGATTCGGATACTATTACAGTGGAAAAAAAGTTAGAATTTGTATCTTGTATCCGACCCATTAAATCATTTAATACATTGAACTGTTCTAGATCCCACACAGCACAATGTCTCCGTAGAACATCCTAAATTCTTTCGACGCTCCGAGACACATTTCGGTTGTTTTTGGGATGCTCTACGGACAGTACAAAAGCTACAGACACTTATTATGGCGTTAAAAATGTCATGTTTCCATAGGATATCCCTTGGAATGTTACGATTTAGGATTTGTTTATACAAACCCCACCTTTTTATTGTACCTTCCTAGAAATATCCCGAAAGCTTTAAAGTGCTTATTGTATCATAGTGAAGCACTTTTCAAAGTACTGCCGGTAACGTACGCCGTCGGTTATTGGGGGATTTTTCTGAGGAACAGTTATCTTTGTATGCCTATAATTTCATTGTAGGGTAAAGCGTGACCAGCACCATAAGAAGAAATATCCGTAAGTAAGACACATTTGTCAGTGGCCAGACGGAAAATGTCCGTATTGGATTTCACAATTTACTTTTTTATTTCGATCGAGTTCTAAATATTATAATTTTAACATGTGAACATTTTTAAGGTGTATAAAGTTCATTTTATTAATTATTAAAATGTTGTTAAATGCATACGTTACGTTTATGTTGTATTTTTTAAATAGAGTTTTAGACTTTCCACCTTTACATATATATTTTGTTAGTTTTGCATTCCATGGTGACAAAAGCATGCTCGTGGTTGGATAGTTGTAATATTAGTTTATTAAAACAATAAAGAAGATTTTAGTCTATTTTGATAAAATAAAATTGATAAGAATAAATGGAAAAAGGCTACAGTTCAACTATGGGAAACATGTCGGAACAGTTATTTGTCTGCCCGTGCCGACACATCTAAGACATTTTCTATTCTTGCCTCTACCATTACTAAATGATCCCCAATTAAATGTTTGGTTTAATCTAGCAATCATGTCTGATGAGACGGTGGTGAGTGGACTACCTTTTAATTCTTGTCTTACATATTTTAAGTCTTCAATTGTTAATGGTGGATCGTTTTCAACGATTTCTGGGTTCAAGTTAATTTCACCAAACGACCATGTTTGACTACTCGGGTTGGAGGTTCCGTTACATTCATACAAAGTCACACGATAATTATTCATTGCTGTTAAACATAAAAGAAAATGTTCTTCAATAATATGAAACTTTTCCTTTTCTACTACCCATCGAGAGGTTGTACGCTAGCATGGCTCTAATGTTATATACACTGTTGAAAATCAGCCCAATTTTTGGGGGGTTTCTAATCCGAAAAAGCGGTTCCAGCAGTTTATTGGTTCCAAACCCCGAAATATTTGGGCACAAAATAAGTGTGAAAATTTCGGGGTTTGTAATGAAAAACTTGTTTGGTTTCTACGCCGGAAATTTATCATTAAAATATCCTATTTCCCTATACTCCAATACCCCCTACTCCCATACCCCCTCCCCCTACTCCCATACCCCCTCCCCCGTACTCCCAAAAGAATTCGAAAATATCTTAAAGTAAATCTTGTTTATTGCATAAAAAACGAACAGCAAATTAATGCTACAAAACAGTTCTTTGTACGAAAACGACTGTGAATGACAAGAATAATACTAGAGATCCAGTGAGAAAAGGGAAACGTTGTGATGCAGAAAATTCAGATCGTTTGAAAGATAACTATGTGACCGTCCTTTCCTCTGACTCTCCGTCGATGTTCTTAATGAAGATAGAGAAGGCCGAGTTCTTCGACGTAATGTTGTCTTCCAATCCTAGAATTTGAGACTGCAGGAATAGGAGGGAGTTCAACACTTCTTTACTGTATGAAATGTCAAACACATAATAACAACAGAACACGTTGACAAGAGCATCACACACAGAAAGTGATTTGATAAACAACTGATTATCAACGACAACATGGTAGCTCTCTCCTATTTGTAGAATGAAGGGTGGCCTGTTTCTAGTTTCCTTGAGCACATCAGGCAGGCTAGCTGAGTCCTGTAATAAAAGTTAAAAGCATGCACACAAATATTGTTGAAAGCAGATTATTGTTCCTAAATACCCCTTTCTCATAGAAAAGAAATTGAGAAGCGACAACTCCCTTTTTGTTCCGAACAGGAAGAAGGAGAGGCAATAGGTACAAGGCGGCACAGGACTGTTGGTCTAATGTTACGATGAATTGCTGTTATTAGATATATAATTTATTTGCTAACTTTTTCGACCATATTACCTAATGATTCCTTGATTTGGTAACAACCTAATGCATCTTTAACCTTTGCCGATTCACTCTTCATTGCTAACTTGAGAATTTTGGGGACATGCGAGCGCCAATTGACCTTCATTTTACGACAAAGGCCTTTGCCTAACATCAACTCAAACTCGTCGTGTAGCTAAAATAAACAAATAAAGTTTAAAAACTATTTCTTAGACCATTTGCTTTTGAAAATTACTGACATATGAAGCTTGATTTAAAACTGGGCAGGCTGTCTTCAAAATATGATCAACATCGACGAATTTTCCTTCTGATATCAGGTGTCGTCTCACTTCATGCGTGGCTTCCCAAAGAACTCTGATTATTTCAGCTCTACCTCCTTCTCTTACGGCCGTAAGGGACTTTTTCAAATTTTCGTTGTACGACACCATATCTAGTTCTAAAAAAATGAAGCAGAACAGGTTACATAAAAATAATATATAGAATTCACTCACTGTAGTGTGCAACAATAGCTATACCTGAACCATCTTTTCTTTGGGCAATTTTCTGTTTCTTAGAAGGTCCCTTGTCGTCAATGGCACCTTTTGGTCGCCCACCTTTGACAGAAAAAGTTTGCTTGGCCTCGCGTCTTTTATACTCAAAGATTTTTTTAAGCTTCAAACATAGAATGTTCTAGAAAAGAAAAAGTAAACTAATTTAAAACGACCCTCGTCTTTAACTGAGTATCATTTAACCTACCGTTGTCAAGACGATATCCTTTTTTAGAACAAGTGATTCATATTTAGCCAAAAAAAGACCTACAACGTGTCGAATTGAATCGGGATGTGGGTGAATAGTTTGTTTTTCAATCGAGAGGGCCAAAGCACGACAAACAGAAGAGTACTCATTTTTTTTAAAGTCTCATCCAAACTCTTAATTTTTTCATTAAGTGATCCAAAATGGGTAGGCAATTTGAATTTGGCAGTATCGATATGAACATGGTTGAATTTTGCAGTTTTCTGTGATCTAGGCCACACTTGACTTGAAATAGCCTGCGCATTCTCTTCTTCCTGCTCTAGATCTTCTTCGTTCTCTGTCAAACACATAAGTGAGAGATAATATAACTTGCACAAACAACGATACAAGTAGTTTATACCTGAAGGAGTGCTGCTTGATTGTTCTTCAACGTAACTTGATTCAGCAGAGTTTGTGGTTTCAGCTGTCTGTGATTCTTCGACATAGCTTTGGGTTACCAGGATAGGGCTTGTGCTGGGCATCACAAGAGTGTTCAAATCTATTTCAAAAACGGGGCACTTGGTAACTACACAACGTAAGTCACTCATGTCTTTAACCGGCGAATTACCACCAATCGTAACCCATTTATCTTTCCTGTGTTCACTTCGTCTGCGTTTCACTTTTTGAATCAAGAAGGCCCCCGATGCAAGAATCGGACCTAAACCTGGTTTTTTTCGCCTCATGGCTTCAACAATGCAATCTACATCAGTTTTCCTACTTTGGGGAGTGTTAGTAAAAGACAACTCAAACGGACAGTTAGCAGAGCCATCGATAAGTTCCACAAAAACATGTTTTTTCCTTAAAGGATCAGGAGGTGAATCGTCATTCGACGCCATGCTGGTTTTGCATGTATTACCATGTAAGTAAAAAACGAGCTGTCGAATGAACTGATAGGAACTCGTTTTTTGGTTGCCTAGCTACGGAAGAAGCCGTCTGCACACCGAAAACGTTGTGTTTGCAGGGGACAGCTATTTGGCATTGTATTCAATTACGTTGAAGAAATCTATGCATAAATGGATATGCTTAATTATTTAGACAAACATAACATACCAGCTACCGACTCACATCCTTACAGTTGTAAAATTGGGGAATGCGATTTTGTGGAACAATCTGCTGGGAAAATGCTATCTCACTATGGCACGATGCATCGAAATGATAAAAATTTTACTAGCTCTTGCTTACATAGTGATGTGTGTTTTCACAAAACACCTTTCAAGTCTTATGACGGCCTTTACAAACATCTAAAGACATTCCATCCAACATTTTTCCCAATGAGTGTGAAATCTCAACAGAACGGAGGTCTTCAAGAACTACAAAATGATTCCAGCACTAATTCTGCAGCCAGTTCAGGTACTACACACTTAAAGCAGATTTAAACTGATTGTAAACAAAAACTTTTATCATAGGTGATTCCTTGTCATCGAACAGTTTGGATTTGCACATGGCTAGTGCTGATTTCGTACTAAACTTACTGTCAGAACAAAAACTCAATCAGGTGAACGTGCAGTATGTAATGAAGGAGGCAGCTGTATTAGTAAACAGGGCTGTCAAACAAAAGATTATGGAAGCTAGCTCCATTCTGACCGCAAACAACATTGATCACACCTGCTTGTCGAGCCTATTGGAAAGTAACGAAGATTCATTTGCTTAACTACACAACCAGAAGGGACAAAACAAGTTTTTTTCTGAAAATTTTGGTAAAATGATTCGTAAAATGTCTTTTTTTCTGACTTACATTTAACTACTTCTAAACAATAACAGGTATGATTGAACCAATTCCTATTGATCTGCCAACTGGACCAGAAGATTTTGGTAGACACAAGACGGGAAAAGATCAACATTTTAAGAAACAAAGTTTCATCTATATTTCCCTTCTGAAACAGCTGGAACGGAATCTTAACTTCTCAGATGTGTCCGAAGAAATATTTAAAGAGAAGACTAAGAAACAAGGCCAGTTTTCTAATTTTGAGGATGGCTAAAATTTTCAAAGCAATCCCTATTATCAAAAATATCGTGATGCACTGCAAATACTTTTGTATCTGGACGAGGTTCAGATGTGTGGCGAAACTGGGAGCCGCACTAAAAACAATAAGCAGGTTATTTTTCGATAGGAAATCTCCCCCTTAAGTTCAGATCGTCTTTCAGTTCGATTAACCTACTATCCGTATTTTCTAACACCAATATGAAACGATTTGGCTTGAATATCTTATTACGGCCCATTGTCGATGATATAAAAAAGCTTGAAAGTGGCGTTTTGATGACCGTTAAAAACAAATCATCTATTGTTCGTGGGACTCTGGCTGCCGTCGTTGCTGACAATCTGGCCAGTCACCAGATTGGCGGCTTCAAAATTGGATTTTCAAAGGGATACAGAAAGTGTCGGTTTTGTCTAGGCACAGACCAAGACATTCAGACGAAATTTTTTGATTGTCAATTTGTTCCACGTTCTAAGGCACAGCACAACTTTCAGTGCTCTGCTTTAACTCAAGACGAGCTTAAAGACCATTTTTCGCGTCTTTACGGTATTGTAGAAAATTCAATTTTGAATGAGCTGTCTCACTTCCATGTTATCGGTGGCCTCCCTCCAGATGTAATGCATGACCTGCTGGAGGGCATTGTTCCGCTTGCAGTGAAAAAAATTATTCTACACTGTATCAATGCTAAATACTTCACTTTGGCACAGTTAAACCAAATTATTTCTTCTTTCAAATATGGCCACAGGGAAGTTATTGATAAACCCTCCCATATTGATGCGTCTCAGTTTAAAAGTGAGGGGAAAATTCGCCAATCTGCCGCCCAGATATGGTTGCTAGCCATTAATCTGCCACTGATGGTAGGATCGTTAATCGACAAAAGTGACAATGCTTGGCATTGTTTCACAGTTCTACTTGAAATTTGCAGATTAGTTTTTAAAAGTTCCATATCCGAATTTCAAATTGAAAAATTGGAACATTTAATTGAGGAGTTTTTGACAGAGTATACAGAATTTTTTTATCAGTCTTACAGTAAGAAAGATGCAAAGTACGGCCAAAAATGCAGTGCTTCCACTTTGGAAAAGGCAATATCCCCACCGCGTTGCCAGTTTTCCAAGATATGGCCCCAGAAATCCCCAAAATTTTTGTTTAAATCTTGATTTCCGTCCCTTACATTATTTTCTTAATATCCCTAGATATCCCCAACTTAATACTAAAAATCCTTCGATTTGTCTCCTTAAAATCGAAATTTTGCCTAAATTTTTAAAAATAGTATTCAAATAACAGTACATTTAGCAAAACTAAAACAACGCAAGTCAGTACATTTCAATGTATTATCTTACATTTGAAACCGGGGTTATTTCATAGCAACAACAGAGATCATTTGTTTGAAAAAGGCACTACATGACACGCACTATATGACTTATTTCATAGCAACAACAGAGATCATTTGTTTGAATTAAGGCACTACATGAAATGTCATATTGCAACTTGCATTAGGAAAAATGAAGATGAGCTGAGATGGCCCATAACTTTTGAACTTTTTAAAAAACAGAGTATTCATCGAACATTCACCAAGAACAAGACATGAGAAACAGAGTTTTGATTTTGACTTTGTGTTTCAACTAGAAGTGTGAACGTGCAAAACTTGAAAAAAAAACTGATAAAAGGTAAGTAAGTAGTAAAGTCTGTTCGATGAATCATGAATGACTATCATGGTTTACTCTTCAATAGAATTTTCGACTTCTTGGATGGCAGCGTTTGCCTTGACCGAAAGGACGGATTCAATTAACTTATCGTTTACAATGGCAGTGCTAGCTGTAGCGTTATTGGCTTTAAGCCAGTTTTTAATTCGAATCAAGTTAGAGACAGTAACGTTATGTAGGCAATTTCTTTTATCAGTTTTGATTTCTTTGAGGGTACTAAACGCTCTTTCTGAAGATGCGTTACTGGATGGCATGGTCAATAAAAATTGAATGCAGACTGCCAAATTAGGATACATCAAACAACCGGGTTTTCTTTCCGCTTTCAAATTCAGAACGACAGCCCAATATTCTTTGGCATCCATACGAATGATTTCATCCTCACAACTGCATCGAAATACATTTGGCTTTAAGTTTGCATGGGCTCGCCACTCAGTTTCAGCAAGAGACCGACGAACAGTATTGCCAAGGACAGGGAACCGTGTGAACAACTTGAATAGAGAATTCGGTTGTAGCTGTCGAGCATTGGCAGGCAATAGCATTTGGGAAATCTCAAAATATTCATCCGAGAAATCAAATCTTGCCTGAATTTGATCAATGAGCGTAATGTAAAAATCTCTACACTTGGCACGAACGGTATTTTTTTCCTCGTCTGAAAGCGTGTCACCTCTAATGGTTTCATTTGCAGCCATACCTAAAAAAATACTTGTGTACATTTATGAAAAACTCTTATCATATTTCAAATTTACCTAAATAGATGTCGGATAGAGGCACATATTTGCTGATCAAATGCGCATCAATATCAAATGGGTTTGTCTCCCTTACGTAATCTAAATCCATGAAGTTGTTGGCTGTATCGGTGATTAGCTCATACACTTTTTCCTTAAGCAGATAAAGCAAGGGAGATTCCGCTTGGAAAATAGTGTTAAACTCGTTCAGTTTAAACAGTGCATCCGAAAAAAATTCAAGATATGGCTCAGTTGTCGGATCATTCAGCACAGTAAGGATTTGAGTAGCTGTTGTGGTGTCGTCTTCTAATACCTCCGCGGAGAAGAAAAGGCGTAAAGGAACCAATTGTTCTAGAATACGCTTTACGCCAGCTTCAAGAGACAGCCAATGTGTGTTTGCAATTGACAAAATGGCGTGTTTTGCAGTCTGGGAGTATTCTTGAAATTGAGCAAATTCCGATCGTCGGCCAGAGCTTCGAGCAAAATAATTGTAAATCAACTTCACACAGGCTTCAAGATCGTAAGGCAACTTTTTGGAAGCGTAGGACGAGCAGAGATGGATGGAATGGCATGAGCACCTTACTGCTAAGACATCCGGAATTTTTTGCTTTAGCAAAGTTGTGACTGAATGGTTCGAGCCAAACATAACATTACAAGTGTCGGCACTAAATCCAACAAGCCTGAGGAGTAAAAAAAAGTAGTAATAACATATTTCAATCAATAACTAAACTGAGGCCTACCTCTCGAAAGGAATTCGGAATTTGGTGAACAAAGAGATAACGTTGTTAGTTAGAGATAGGGCTGTCCCATTTTCACAGACGACAAGATCCAAGAGCTCTACAACTGTTTCGCTCTTCACAATATCGTAATACTCAACCATTACGGCTAGTTGTTTTTCAACCGTAATATCCGTAGTTTCATCAATTATAAGGCTAAAGAAAGTAGACCGGAGGGTAATGACCAGTTCAGTCTTGAAGCGTTTGCCCATACCTTGAAGTACAAACAGTTGATCAAATACTAATCATGCACAAACAAGCAACTAAAAACGATTCATACCAAATCGAATGATGTTTGAACATTTTTGCTTTGCCATTGCAAGAGCTTTCAAGGGAAGGTCATTTGGAAAGCAAACTCTGAGAAAAGCCACTAGGGGATCAATCAGTTGCAGTGCGAGATTGTGTTCAGCTAAGAACAAGCAGAGCCTGATTTCCAAAACGACTGCATCTTTGGAGGTGCTGTTCTTGATAAACGTAGCCAGCTGTGATCTTTGCAACTCATTTTCCTTGTAAGCCTCCCCAAACTTCAGGTGTTTTGAACGCGAGGCGTGTTTTAGTAGTTCTGACTTCCCGTTTGTTTGGAAATCGCTACAGTACTTGCAATAGGCGGTGTAGGCATTGGTGGACTTATTAAACCGTTTTTCCAGCCATCCGCTGAACTCAGGAACCGAAAGCCAGCTGTCAAGGAACATTTGCTTGTAGATTTTCTTTTTCGTGGAGACCGAGACAATGGATTTCGAATTCTGGAAATAGAAAACCGTAATAGAAAAACATCATAAAGCTTAATTAGTAAAGTAATAAGTACTATTTACTTCTGATTCTGAAGTTGGGCCTGAGCCTTTAGTAGATTCCACGGAATCATCTTCCAATGTTTGAGGTACGTCTTCCACCTAAAAATTCATTCATCAACCTATTGTAGTTTATAATTTAATTTTAGTTGAGTAAAAAAGGCTTACAGATTTTTCGTGCTGGGAATCAGTAAGAACAAGTGGCTCATCTTGCGGGTTTCCTTCTGGTTGGTTGGCTGAGCTTGAAGTTGATGCTGCTGCATCGGTAGCTTCACCAAATTGAGATTCACCAGAATTCAGATATACTGCTTCTTCGACCACTTTTTTCTTACTCCCAATAGTCCCAAACCATTGTGTCACAGACAATTGTTTAGTTCTTTTACGAGCATTGGGCAGAGATGGTTGGGTAGCCTATTTAAACAATATTATCAAACAAATGATTTTAAAAGTTAGAAGTTATTAACTATATTTACCTTTACCAACACCATTTCAACATCATTATCATGATCAGTTGGAAAAACTTCCAGTTCTTCGCACTGTGGTGTGCCTCCAATTTCTCCACCCTAATACAACAGTAAAACATTTTTAAAAAGATGTAACAACAATCAACAAAGCACCATTATGTTTGAATTTATAACAACTTACCATCGTTACACTGTTTCTTTCACCCTCACGCTCGACAGTTATTTTTCACGCCTTGTGCCGATTCACAAACGGAAACAGTGAACAAAAGCCAGAAGCCCAGAACCATACACAATCCGTAGGACGAGAGCGAGAGATGCAAACGCGACCACGTGTGAGGGAACAGTGATCAAATTTCAGATCACGCGAGACGCGATGACGCGATGAAGAAGCCCGGAAATGACTCTAAGATACTAACGAAGTGCCAATCAACTACTCAACCCGAAAGTCCGAAACCGAACAAATAAGAAAACAAAAGTATTGCGATTCAAGATTTGAAAAGTTCCCGCTTGGTGGCTCATGTAGACAGTGCACAGCCATCAACAAGTCAACATGACAAGTGACAACATCTGCCAATTAGGCCTATTCATTATGGGCATATGGCTTATACTTTGCTCTTTTGGCCGCTTGGTGGCTCTCTTTTTGTTTTTTCTGCAATCTAGGGACCTTATCCCTTTATACTATTAATTCTCCCCAGAAATACCTAAAACCCCAGCTTTTGTAATTTGGCCCCAAAGAGCTATTTCACTAGCTGAAATACCCCTAGAAAGGGATATATCCCTGAAAGTGGAAGCACTGCAAAAATGTATACTATTTCAAGTCGTTGCAGCGTCGCATCAGGAATTACATCAATGTCCCTTTTACTCTTTCTATGAGACACCAGCAGTGGCAGTGTAGGCAATTTAAATCTGCAGGAGAATTTCTACTCAAGTTCGAGATAAGTAAATCAGCGCCAAAACCTCTCATGCTGTGTAACCATGCTCACTCAGGTCAAATTGCTACTCTCTTGAATTTCGAATCCCTTTCAGTTCATGTCTCTGAGCATAAATGGGTGGATATTGGCCGTAATAAATTTAAAGTAAGAGAAAGCTTAATTTTGTGTCCACTTCAAGGTACAACGAGAAGCGCATTCGGTTTAATAACTTCCATAATTTCCCATTGCGATAGGCTTGTTTTTGTTTGCAAATTGTTCCGGACTATTGAATTCGACCCTCATTTTCAATCATTTATAATATCTCAGAGGTCAGACAATTTCACACTAGCCTTATCGGCAGATGATCTCACCAACTTTTCTGTTTATCAACATCACTCACTTGGATTTGTTCGCTCAAAACAGTTGTATGTGACCACCAAAACTGAGATTCATGCCGAAGTTCTGTAATGTTTAAATTTTTAAACTGCATGTCAAAATAAAAAAAAATTCATGGTTCTTAATATAAGTCCGTCATTGCTATCCGTTTCTGCTTTATGAACAAAATACAAGTTTTGTAGGTCTTGTATTCAGTAACTTGTCAACGTTTTCCCAACCCGTAACGCTACACGGTGTCATGGCGACATGGCCTCGTTTCTTGCTAAGCCGTCAGCTGTGCAGCTGTCTGATGAGTTTCTGTCGTTGTTGAGTTCTTAGCTTTGTTTGGTAATTTAGTGATTCAACTTATGCCATATTTCCTTTCGGGTCAGTTTCTGGTAACCATGTTTTGCATCCTTTGATAAAGGGTTTACCCTTTTGTAATTTGAACAATCTTCCTTTTCAGGTTCTCCCTTTGGTGCAGCCAATCCAAGCATTCTTATTTTGGGCATCTTGTTTCGTTTCGGAGGTAAGTACATGCATGCAAAATCTGAGTCATTTCTTTTAATTATATTGTTCCTTTCTATATTAGGTTATCTTTGATCCATACGGGACAAGGTTTTAATTTGGCCAGTGATTGTTTGGTGGTGTTCATGCTCTAAGGTAATAATTCCTTACTAACAATTAAAAAAATTTGAGTGCTTTCTAATAATTGTTGAAATCTTATTTTAGGAAAAATATAGCAGGAAAGTAAGAATGACAATGCCAGGTATCAAAACTCAATACTTCTTGGGGAAAGATTCACCATCATCTTTAGTGATTGCCATGCCTTTGTCCGTTCCACAAAGCTTCTTTGGTAAGTATCATTTCACACTATCTGTAACGATATGCATGTAGTCTTATATAATGAATGGTTAGTCAGCTGTGTCCTTCTGTTTATTATGTTACACTTTATGAATTTTCTTATTTTCATTTATCTAGCAGGTGAAAGCATCCTAACAAGTAAAGGCATGTGAAAATGAGGATAGCTTGTCGTACTTCAATATGGAGTGGAGCACTTGCTCTTGTATATGGCCTTGGGAGTGAGAGTGCTTGACTGGAATCTTTACACCAAAGTGGTACTTGTATGACATATTCTTGTATAAAACATGACTTCATTTATTAATTGACTTATTAAACCATAGCACACGCAACACGTATGGAATTCTGACCCATATTTAGCCAATCAAAAGTTTTGGATTGTAGCTCGGTTTTATCCCGTATCACGTTAGCCGATCCCCAAATCCTCACCTTCGCTGCGAGAATGTTGTGAACCACTCACCGGACGAAAATTCAGAGGTAGCAAAGCATGGATTAAGTTGAGGTAACAAACAAGGGTAAAAGTTCAGCACCACCACCATTATCTAAATTAAGTTTCGTTACAGATATGTAATATGTTCAACAAGAAATGCTGACTGTTGGGCGTGGGCTTTTTTGGCTTGGTAACACCTTCGTGTTGGCTTTTTAACAGCGTCGGCACTTTCGATTTGTGCTCGTCTGAGATGGTAATGATCCTTGTTTCTACTGCAAGCTTACTGCTTGCAAGCTTCCGCACATCTTACTGGTTATTTTTTTGTACAGATTTGGTAGCTGGATTTGCAGTGAGCTCTGTTGACAGTGTTTGTTGATCGATCACTGGGACTTAAATGCTTTCCATGGCATTACAACACTCACGATTTTTCATGCACCCTTACGCATTGAATTGGACACACTGATAATCGGTGGTTCAGGCTGCAGTCTATGAACATGAACCTGGTGAAAATAGACCATGCTTTCGGTGACGCAGCTTGTTCTTATCTCATATCCGTACCGTTATTGTGCATGTACATCCATCCGTTTGAACTTGTTGTAGCTGGGATGAAAGTTCCAATATATTGCTTTTGCTTCTCTTATTTTTTTGATTTTATTATATTATTGTATGTATATGGAGGGGCCAGTATGTATATCCAGGGCCAGGGTGGTCCTTTCAGGGGGTTCTAATCGCGGCTTTCTCAGCTGGAACTGGGTTATTCGAGGCAAAGAGACTATTCCTTTGTCATGAGTAAGGTAGCTGCTGAGAGGACAGAAGGGAGAAGTTTAAATGAATCTGATCTAAAGTATCTGTTCTAAATTTTTCGGGATTTAATTCCTAAATTATAAGATTTCTTAATATTTAAAAACACTAAGGGTAAAAACTCTCAAAAGTTTATAGTTGCCTCTAATTTTTAGTACAATGTATGAAACTTTCGACACTAACCGAGAATTTGGGGGATCGAAGGTCCAAATTTTTCGGATCCATTTTAACAGTGTAAGAAATATTGTGCGCAGTCATGCAAATATTAGTTCTTTGTCGACGGATCGATTGGTCGACCATATGTTCAAAACCTTGATAAGTTTCATCCTTTCTTTCGGCCTCATCAGGGTTGGGCCCGGTAGCCTTCAAGGCTACCGCTACCGCGGAAGCGATATTCCAACTTTTTGGAAAATTAACGCGGTGCCGGTACCGGTAGTTTTTTCAAACTACCGGTCCGGTAGCGGTAGCGGTAAGATATTTCTTTTATGTTAAAATGAAAACTAATTCTGGATAGTGAAGTCTATTGCCCAGACACTTCAATCAAATTTACAATACTTAATTTGACTTTTACCACTATCACGGAAGCATGACTAACTTAGAATGTTCTAAAGTGAGAAATTTTGAGACAAAAATCACGATTTGAGCGACCAAATAGTTTATAAATCGACCAACAGATGGCGCTGACGGTGGACAAAACTACCGCTACCGCGAGTCACATTTTTGCGCTAGCGGAAACGGTACCGGTAGTTTTCAAAAGTCGATACCGCACTAACGCGGTAGCTACCGCGGTACAATTTTTACCGCGGTAGCCCAACCCTGGGCCTCATCTATAAGTGGCATAAGTTTCAATTCCTGCTCTAAGTCAAACGCGGTTAAATAAAGTTGATCATGGGCGAGTGATCTTACATTTCCCCATGCGTATGATAGGCTATATAATCGTCTATTTTCTTCTAAAGCTAATTGGTTTAAGCGGTCTCTCTCTAAGTCTTCTTCAGTGTTTCGTTTTGACCTATTAGGGCGTAAATGCTCTTCCATATGTATGTGGATGAACGTATCGGGTAGGCCTAGAATAGAGAATCCTTTTAATTCGGGGCAAATGTTGGTTCGATTGTTATCAAATAAAATTTCAATTTGTCTCTCGTTGTCTAAAATTCTTCCTTTCCCTTTCGATTTTAAAATTGTAAATTCTCCGGTACCACGCAATAGTGTTTGCGTATCGCAGCTGTTATTTTTGACCTGTGGTGCGTTCCAAATTACTGTGTTATGATTAAATGTTAATTTTCTTGCTTCAATGCTAATATCATAATGATATCCAAAAGGAGACCTAATCGGTGCATCGGGTGTGTCTTGAGAAATAGTAATTTCCTCAGCTAGACAATTCAAAGTGGCATATTCTTTAATAGCGTACCACTTTCCGTCGCCCGTCGGTTCTGCCGAAAAACTATAAGTACGTCCGCTTTTAACGATGGTATTCCCTCCACATTTTAAATTATGAACCATGTTCCAGCAATCTGCTGCTTCTACGTGTTTTGAATCGGTTAGATATACCGTATCAAAAGAACCTACCCAAAATGATCCGGTAATTCGCTTGGTCTTTACCCATTGAGAACATGTGTAGGCCTTCCATATTAGCGTCGGCTTTAGTTTGGTTATTATGGAATAACTTTTTACACTCATAAAAATTTGTGTATACTTAAGATATACTTATTACGTTTACCCCCATTAAGTATAGATAAGTATATAAATTTGTTTAGTACACCGTCTACCTAATAGGTATAGTTCATTTACTTAAATATGTATCTAGTAAACTTAATTTAAGTCTAAAAAGCGCAGAAACAAATAAGTACAATGGGTAAACCTTTCTCTACTTAACATTAATGGGTCTGACGCACCAACGATTATCAAGATGTGCAAAGCTGTGGGTTAAAACCAAAATGCTCATTAATTTATGTTTAATGAACATAGACGTACGTTTTATTCTGTCTTGATTAGATTATGGAACGGGAGAACTGGATCTCACACTGCAGAGTTCTTTTTGTTTTAAATTGTTAGCTAGCACCACCGTGGTTCTTAATCACAGATGTGTTTATTACCCGGGCCTATTTTTGCTATATTTCAGGTAATAAACTTGATTTCCCCTTCTCGGATTGTCAGGATAAGTACCTTGGTGATATATCTGGACTTCTAGAAGAGCCAACTGAAGAAAGAGTTGAAAAAACTCTCCTTTAAGTACCTTGAGGTGTAGTGGGCAAAAGAGAAAAGGTGGTGTTGGGAAATAATAAGTAAAATTCATTAAATTAATTATCATTTGTAGGTAATTACGATATACTATTTCGTGGGTTTTTAACAAACAAATTTCGTCGATGTTTTATAACGGTGCACATTTCGCATTGTAGATTGTACGTAATTTACTTATTGATATACTTAAACCTAAGTATATGGTTCTACGTAGCATGATTAAGTACAGAAATTGGTTAAGTATACTATGCACTTAAGGAATTAAGTATATGATAAGTATATATGTACTTAATAAGTATATCCTCTATACATATAAATAGATTTATCCATTTTTCTACTTATAAGTACATTTAAGTACACAAAAATTTTTATGAGTGTATCGGGGCAACGCTGTGCTCAGCATTGTTAGTTTTACAGTAATATGGGTCTTTAATGTCAAGTATTCCTTTGGTAGTCGGTTTTGAACAGTCACAAACAGTAATAAAAAGAGGGTTAATTGGTAAAAAATAAAGGATTGCGCATAGCGCCAGGAAGGTGTCATGTGGACGCGCCATCTATATTGTATAAAATAGCGGTTTACACTTTGGCCTAAGAATTCCCTACGTTGTGTACTTTTTTAAGAAGAGAGCCTGAGAAGAACGATAAGTTTAAACGGAGTCTGTATTAAGACGAAAAAGAGAGAAAAACTGAGTCGAAAATGAAGAGAGAGAAATTGGGAGACAAACAGAGACATGAGCTTGTTCCAACATAAAGATGACGACTGAGGGGTGAAAAGCCCAGTTGCAAAGAAGAAGAGTGGGGTGAACAGAAAAAAAGGGGTGTGGCAATAAGAATTGGAGAGAGGGTAAGAAAAGCGCAAGAGGATGGCGAAACATCTTTGAGCGTGGGAAGGCAAAGCGAAACAGGAATACGCGGTTAACGATAACCAATAAGAAATAAGGGGGGAAATGAGATGGAATTTTGACATATATAAAACAAGATATTTTGTTTCTCTTTTAACATCGTTTAGTACGATGAGTTGCTGGACGTAAGTTGTATCTATTTGTCATTTGTTCTGTAGGGATGGTGCGGAAAGGGGTTCAAGTTTTTGGAGTCACACTGGTTGGGGAGTTGTAAAAAAATTGAACGTTAATTTCGCTAGAGGGCACATTGCTTTTGAAAGAAGAATTGTCGTGACTGCGTAAAACTCGAATAGGATTCGACAAATTTGACCTCATATGTTGTTCGTTGTACGGAACTACGTGTAGACCTTATAGTTTCTGTGGTAGGCCTAATGGTTTCAGTAGTAGGCTTAACTATTTTAGGCGGGCGTCCTCTCTTTCTTTTCGGTGGACTCGAAAGTAGGTCAGTAGCTCTCACTTTCGCAGTGCGAGTCTGTGTCTCGGCTATTGCCCTCGGCGATGCTTTCACTTTCATTCTTTGTGGGGCAATGAATTCTGAGGCGGCGGATGGGTCTGACGATTCAACCGCGCTGTTATAATGTCCAATTTTTGTTCGAGGTAAATACTTTTTAAGCCTTTTTACATGCACAATTTGTTTTAACAATTGTCTCTTATCTGTTATATGTAAGCGAAGGATTTCATAATTTAAACTTGATAATATTTTGATTATTCGAAAAGGACCTTCCCATTTATTATTAAATTTCCCAGCTGCTGAAGCCAATTTCAATAAGACCAAATCATTTAATCCCCGAGGGCTTCTACCGTTTTATCGGACCAACAAGAAAGAAGTTACTTTCCCCCAAGTGTGACTTTGAAACATTTAATTTTTTAGTTAGTTTTTCCACCAACAGATGGCTATGGCAAAATTCGAGGGGGCGGTAGAAAATCAGGAAAATAAGGAGCTAATTCACAAAACAAATATCATATATAGGAAATATGGACAATTGTCTATGGCCATTTAATAATTAGAAATACTCCTATCATTAACATCAACACAAAAACTTAAATGGAAAAGGGTCCAATATTACAACACAAAATTACTACGTAGGGTTAAAAATCGCCACTAGAGGGCACTCACAATCAAAACAAAAACTAAGTGCGGGATTTCTTTGCGAAAATGCCGAAAGAAGTCAAAACGGAAAGAACATTCTAAATATATTGAGGAGATAAGTGAGTTAATAGTAAAAAAGTTTCGGAAAAATTCTGTTTTCCCCTGAAAATTTTGTAATAGTCATACGAGTTTTACAATAACTGTAGGCCATAACTATAAAGCTTAAAAAACATATTTTGTTCCAAATGACACGAAGGGCTGGTGCGTTTGCGCGATTTCATTGAAACGTGGTAGTCTTTGAGCCTTCATCATAGTATGTTTTTTTTTGTTTGAGCTTTTTGAAGGTGTTCCCTAGCTAGTTCCAAAGCTCTTTGCCATTGTTGTTTATAGGCTTTACTAGTGTCTTCTTCATAACGAAATCGTCTATCAAAGTCTATCTTTTCTTTGAAAAATTCGCATTTCTTTAGTTTTAATTTTAATAATTAATTTTAAGTTTCAGCCAAAAAGGAAGGTGTTTTTGACTTCCCACGAACGCAGTAGATAACAGCGTTGTTGAAGAATTGTCACTGCTTTGCGGGCGATTACGTTGTAACCGGTGAACACAAGCTTCACAAAATGCAATCCCTTCTCACCGTTGTTAATATATTTCCAATCTGGTGGAAGGCAAACGAGTAATGGATCAATGGGCTCAGGATCAGAGTCCTTTACAGCACCTACAGCAGTAGATGTTTATTAGTTAAGAATTAGAACAATCAAACAAAATTTATACTTGAATCAGTTGTGTGTCTGGCCTCACAGCAAGTTACAGATTCATCACTTGGTAGCAACATTTCTTCAAAGTGGCCAGGATCCTCAGGAATCAACAGGACCTACAACAGTATTTGCTTATAAGTGATTGATTACTAGAATGGAACAACAATTGTATACTTGAATCAGCCATGTGACCATCCTCACAGCAAGTGGGGACAGATCCCTCACTCGGAGGCAAAATTTCATCAGAACCTAACTCATGCAAGAATCAAATTAGTGTTAAGCTAGAACTATCTTAATAATAAACAAAGGCCATCACTTGAATCTAGAATATCCATGAATGTGTCTTCACTTTCAGAAGACGTTGGGGACTCGTAGCTAGAAGAAGAAACCTTTTTCAGGTATCGAGCACATCTGCTAGATGACTTTGGTGTGAGCATTTCTGTACTAGGCCTCCCTGTGATAAATAAAGTTTAATTTCAAATATAAGATATCAACACTAAAATAGGCTTTACCCATATTGAAAGCTGGGACAGCATCATCAGTCAGCCTCCACATCTTGAACTCCTTGGCTAAAACTTGTTTGCCATCTAGCTCTGAGCTGTATTCGCCTTTGATAAAAAACTTTTCGGGGAAGTGAAGATGACAAATTTTTGTATTCCTTGTAATCTTGAGGTATTTATGGCGAGATGGATTCAAAGCCTCACTCCATTTCTGTACCCTATGTTTGCATTTCGGTGGCGAAAACAGTCTACACTCATTTTTCTTGTTTCTTTTGTTGCCACAACCTTTTACACAGCAAGCTTTCTCCGACATAACACTTTCCTCCACAAAACACTTTCAAACAAGTGGTTTGTTTACTGTTTTCGGCCAAAAATTGATACTAAACCGTGTTGAGTTTAAATTATTTGACAGACATGATGTGGTTATTGCTTGCAATTTAACAACAGATGTATTTGTACTATATATATTTGAGTTTCACGTATTCAGCCTTTGCATAATATTACCAGTCTAATATACAACTTATAAATTAGTACACAATACCTTTACCAGTATAGAAGTTGAAACAGAGTGAGAGGGCTGTCAAGTGAGGTAGGGCCAACGTTAGTTGCGATCAGGGATAAGCTAAACAGCATCCCACCAATACTGCTTCAGGGTTACAGGGTTTGGCAACCTTAACTTAGGAATTCAACAAACCGTACCCTGCGCTGTCAAACTCCCCGAGGCCGTGTCGAAAGAAATGAATGGCTTTAACTGGGGAAAAAAGCAAACTGTGTGAAATCAATTTGAATTTAAGATGCACGGGGAAAAACTGGCTATTATCAAAATGGTTTCAATAGCTTCTAAATATATTTAATTTAACGTTGAAAAAGGCCGCAATGAGAAATCGCCATAAGACCCATCCGTACGACGCGAACAGTACAACTAGCGCCACAGCGGCAGCTTTGGTTTTGGCTCAAACTTTAGATGGCGGTAGTCCCACCAGTCTTATCTTTCACCCTGATACTGGTAAAAGCACTGGAGGAATGGGATTGAATCCTTTGGTTGAAGAACGGCTCAAATGCGAAGCAAGAAACTTGGAAGAACATGGCAAGATGGGTAATCTTCAAGTCGATAAAATGACAATCAAACAAAAAAATAAGTCTAACAGAAATTTTGGCAGATATTTTGGGGGAGTAGATATGTGTGGAATTGCTCGACCTGGCCCCTCGCAGCCGCTCGCCAATAAAGTTTTAGGCTTCGTATTTTCTGGACTATCAACCCGATACCAAATTCCCGTGACCATCTTTATGGTCAATAACCTGACTGCAGAGCAGCAACGAGACCTTACCCTTCACATAATCAAGAGATTGTAGTTCATAGGATTCAGGGTTGTCCGAACCGTTACTGACAATATGTCTACAAACGTGAAGATAGTTGGCCTACTGAATTGTGAAGGACTTCCACAAACTAAGGTTCCTCACTCAGTTGATGCGGTAGCGAAATCCTACAAATCTCCTGGCATTTTTCGGCCTCTATTTCTTAGTAACGATTTTTGTCACATACAAAAAAATGTCAAAAACCAAGCAATTGATCGCGACCTAGAAGTGGGCGAAGGGCAACCTATTTCGTTCAGACTTATAGAACTGATCTATGAAGCTTAAACCCAAAAAGATGAGAACAGGTTGCTCCCACTTGCAACACCGGTCATTTCCTTCCTCATTTCTTCCCTTTATTTTTCTAATTCCTTAGCCCTTTCAAATTCTTTTTCTAATTCCCTTCAGCTTCTTCTTTCAATTTTTCATTTTCTTCTCCCCAAAATTTTATCTTTTCCTTTATCCTCGGCCAATTAATCTTTGTTTAATTTTCTTCCTTCAAATGTTTTAATTGCTCTTCCAATTTTTTGACTCCCCCCTTTTCTTTTTTCAAATCATTTTCCATTTTTTCTTTCGTTAAAGCTTTCTTTTTTGATTTTGGACCAATTTTGGCTCGTAACGTGTTTTCGAAGTTTTTGATTGACTAATATCTCACTTTTCTCCTCAATATATTTAATATGTTCTTTCAATTTTCCAATTTTTCGTCATTTTCGTAAAAAGATACGTCATTTTTGTTTTGTTTTTGTTAAAATTTTTAGTGCCCTTTAGCGGTAATTTTTAACTGTACGTAGTAGTTTAACTGACTAAAGGCTGATAATCGTTTACGTTTTTGGAATTCTCGCTAGATGGCGTGACGGTGCTTTAAAAGGGTCTCCTCTCGTATGTATGGCCTTCCGTAGACGGCGCGCCGTAGAGCCGATTAGACCTCGCGTGAAGAGACTGTAGTAGGATTTCATGAAATGCAAACAGTTTTCCTATTTGTGTCTTTTATCTTCATTTTCTTACTGTTTAGCAGCATGGAGTCTTAGCTATATACATTGAGTTGTCTAGTTCTGGTGTTTTTGTACAAATTTATTCAGGTTCATGAAATGTGATGCATATCTTACCATTCCAAAAACCCGCCTCCTATCTATTAGACTTTAGTCAGTATGTCAGTTCACAATACAATATCAATTTGTCAACGCGAAAGTTCACAAAAAATGGTTTAAAAAATTTGAGTTTTATTTGGGGGGGGGGGAGAAGTTGGTATATTGCCAAGGAATTGATCACGCCTCGTTGCGCAGCAAGCGTAGAAATTATACACAAGCTGACCATTCCGTCCAACTCCCGGGAATAGCTTGCCACTATCCTTCTATGCTATTCCAAATCTGGTACTGGTAACTTTAATTGAATTAATGAAGTGCTGCCAGACATTCCTAAAACGATAGAAATCGCTACTCTTGGCAGGCCATGTCAGTAGCAAAGAAGAGGGGATTTGGTAAGAATCTACTGCTGCACATCTGTCGGTGATCCAGGTGATTTTCTTTGTTCTAAATCTCATGATGACTGCCATTAAATCCTGGTTTAAATTACTTTCGATAACCAGGCAATCGTTTAAACTTATTTCTATTTCTTCCTTTTACTAACGCGTCGAAAACCGGCCTTATCTTCGTTGTTTCTTTATCTTCTCTTATAACCGGGTGGTGGGGTAGATAAGTGTAGCCTTCGCCTTCTCCAAATTCGATTCTTGATACGAATCCATACCTCTCTAACTCCCGTATCTCAGCGTCGTAATCATGCATCAATTTCGGTTTTCTTATTAAATTCCTCAATAGACTGTTCAATATTTCTTCGGCTAGGTTACAATTGATTTCTAGCTGGTATTTGTTTTCCAACCAGGGAAGATGCGTTCTATAACGTCCATCTTCATCCCTCTTGATTGTATCCTCAAAATCCTTCAGTCTGGATAATCACTCCTAGTTGGTCGCGTCTTCTCACACTTCTATCGTTTTAAGCTTCCAGAAAAGTTCCATATCAACACCTTCGTATCTTCTTCTTCTCTTAATTTTTCTTTTCTCCTCTTCTTCCTCTTCTTTTTCTTCGTCTGTCTTAGGGGAGGCTGCCGCTTCCACTCCCTTATTCAAGACCTGGGTAGTTAACGCGAGGGCCATGACTGATCTTAGTTTGACTGGTGTCCCCGACTCTTGTTTCTTCACTAAAGTCGTCACCAGGCACGCGCTCGTCTTTTCTGGGCACGTTGGACCAATCAATAACCATCCTAATTTGCTTTCTACTGCCCTTAATCCAGTGCTGTTTGAAATCTGTTGCCGGCCCAGCGGCCCTCTATAAGCAAAAGTAAATCGTCGCCGAATAGAATGTCAACTTGAGTGAACTCACCATTCCCCTTGTAGTATCTAGTATCCGCCAGGGTTCTTCCTTTTTCTTTCAAATTCATTGCGAAATCCGTCCACACGTAAGAGGAGATGGTACAGATTGCTTCTTTTTCGGCGGCTCGGAATGAGCCCTTGATGAATACTCTTCTTTTCTGCAGGAACCTGTTGGCTGGTCTGATATTTTGCCAAATGGGTTGATGGGTAAATCTTCAAAACCCAAATCTCCGTTCTGATGAAGCATTTCTTTTTCCTTGTATCCAAATTGTCGCTTTTTTATTAGTACACCGCTGTCACTGTGGGCCGTTGCTGCTATGATCTTTGTGGTGCCGGCTTTGGAACACAATGTCGTGTTGTGGTCCTTTCCGTGACACGTGTAGCAAACCTTTGTACTCAGGCAATTTTCTGTTTCGTGGTTTGCCCTTAGACACTTGATGCACAGTTAATCCTTTTTCACTATTTCTAATCTCGTTTGTGGTGGTTGTCTGCAGTTGTCCGGCCAATGAAGTTCCGGGCAGAATGGGCTTTTCCTCTGCGTTTGTTGACTGCTATTTCCGTTTCCGGGGTGGGGGTTTTTTGCCATTCCATTGGTCTGCTTACCGCCTCCCCGCTGTCTCTTCCCTTCTCTCACCATTGCTGGTAGTACTGTGGCAGACGGAACTGGGGGTTGTTCTTGTGAGGGAGACGCCGGGTCGCCTTGTCTCTTCACCTGCTTTTGTTTATTGTTTTTCCCAGTCAGTTGTACATAACGCTCCTTCCCATTGATCTGTTCGCCTAAAAATTCAAGTACTCTCGTTAAATTGGTGATTTTATTTGTCGTCTCTTTACTCCATTCTAATTGCATTTCTCTTGGTAAACTGTGTAAGATTCTGCTGGCCAGCAGTGTCCCGTACATCGCTGCTGGATGCCCCATGGTGGTCAGCGAATTCATATTGCAGATTACTCTTTGCTGTAAGCTTTTTAGTCCGTTGATGTCGGCTTCATTCGTCAAGATTGGCAACTTGTTGAACTTGCTTATGTGTGACTCAATCAAGAAATCCAGGCACCCGTAATTATCATTCAACTGTTTCACGGCGACGGCGTAATTACTTGCTATCAGGGAGATGCCATCCAGGCTTTGGAGCGCTTCCCCTTTTAGGTAGGTGCCCAAGTAATTAATTTGGAGGGGACCGTTTGGTGGTCCATTCGGTGGTGTACCGGTTGGGGGGGGGGGGTACTGGTTGCTCCGCCCTGGTTCTGACTTCTTCCACCGCCATGGTTTTGCATTTGTCCAGCCAATTGGTTCAACATGGATTGCATCCATTGCTGTCTCTGGTCCTCCCTGTCTTGGTGTTCCTGCTCCAGCTTGTCTTCTCTTCCTTGTCTATCTTTTTCTCTTTGATCTTTCCTATTTTTTTTATCTTTATCCTTTTTTTCTTGCTTAGCGTCGGCGTGTTTCTTCCTTAATGTCTTTAATATTGCCAGCAATCTCTTCTTGATTAGGTCCATGTCGCTTTGATACGTTTTTTCTTCCTTGCTTGCGACCTGATCTCCTTATACCCCTTTCCTTATTTTCTCGAAAACGTTTCAATCTTCTCAAACTGATGGTCGTTGTCTGTCTCGAGCACTTGTAGCTCCAAATACCAGGTGGTTGTTACCTCCTCATCCAACATTTTTGCCATCCGCTTGAAGAAGTTCGTGATTTGTCCATTGTTTGTACCTCTTTGGGTCTTCCATTGATCAACTTCGGCCTTGGTCGCTATTCCCGCGTCTTCTTTTTCTCTTTTTCTTTTTCACCGACGTGGATTGGTTGCATAATCAGATCTGATAGTAGATTAGGGTGGGGGCGGCCAATGACTGCTCTCCATTGGGCACACATACTAATTACAATTCACTCTTTTAACTTATTCTCTTTCTCTCTTTCCTTTTTTTCTTTTTCTTTTCTTTTTATTTCTCTATTTTTTATGTTTATCATAGAAATATAAGATAGAAACATGAACAATTGTTTACTGTATTGCGCAATAGTAGGAGATCAAAGACTATGGAATTACAGAAACAATGAAAATTCTTTACTTCCTTGGAAGTTTAGCTGCGATTCGGCTGCTATGTGGGAGGGTGGGGGGTTCATCCACCTCCGGGAAATCCTCCTCCGTTTCTATCACCAAGATGTCGTCGTCCGAGTCTTCACCGCGAGATGACACTTTCTCGACCTCGATTTGGATTTCAATCCTCTTCTCCCCTTTTCTCGTCCAATTTCTTCCGAAGGTCTTTGATGATTGTCACGCCACCTGGGGGAGGCTCGGCTCCAACCCTTTCTGGGTGTGAAAAAATGTAGTTCTTCCCGTACACGATCTTATGGACGTCAGGGTGCTGGGGGGGGGGGGGACCCCGCCCCGCCCCCGTCCCGCCGGGCCTGAGCTTTTTCTTTCTTTTCTTCTCCTTCGCCTTTTTCGCCGCTTCTTCTTCCTTCTTTCTCTTCTTTTCGTTTTCTTTTCTTTCTTTAATATCCTTCTCTTCTATGGCCCTCTGTCTCTTGATTTCTTCTTTCGAGTGTTTTGGCTTCTTTGGCCCTTTCTCTGCTTCTTTCTTCTTTCTCTACTCGGCTCTCTCTTTCGCTTGTCTATCCGCTTCGGCTCGCAGAAAATAAGGGCGGTGTTCGAGGGGCAGCTTCTCGCCGGTGTAGTCGGGCACGACTCATGCTTTCCTCAAAGCCTTCCTCTTAGTCCTGTAATTCCTCCTATTTCGTGCCATAATCTAACGGGTGAGAAACGCATTTTATAGCTTGCTGGGGGAGGGTCTAAACTGATAGTGTTAACTCGAAATGTTTTCAACCCTTCTCCCAGAATAGTTACACGAAATGCCTAATTTCTTTTTTAACCCACCCTTAATCGTTAAAGCATCAATTTTCAATCAGTTAAATCGCTGACCACCACCCGTGAAAGGACCGACTCGATCGTGCCACGTAACCAGGAGAAAAAACAAAATGGCGGCTCTGGCACAACCCAAATGAAATTTGAAATACTACTAGAATACGAAACCGAAAACAATGGCGGCTCGACAAATAACCTATTCTTTAACTTCTTTTCTACTCTTTCTCAAACAAAAAGATTTTTTTACACCTTTCTACTTCTCTTTCTTTTTACTTTCTAAATTCCTGCGTGAAACACGGGGGAACATAACTGATCCTCCACCCTAGGAATGTACATAACTAAGAACAGGGGACGGTCGGGCATTGGCATAGGAAAAGACAAAAAATCGGCCAAAAAAGATGGCGGCCCACGTGGCCCACCGTCAACCCACTCCAAAATGCACAAATTCCCAACACACAGTGATGATACTTATGTGATGATTGTAGCCGAATTGGTCGTAGGACCATGTTGGTTTTTATCCCCCGTGCAGGACTCAGCAATCGTTGAAATAGACGATTACACGGAAAAATAGGTTCGTTTCACTTCAGCTGTATTGTTCGTTCTCGCTTTCTCTAAACACACTCACAGTAATTGCAATTGATGGGGAAACATCGACTGTAATTAGGGGTAGGGGGAGAAGGGGGCTCTATCGCTCGCCAACCCTATTGGCCCTAGCCCGTTCAGTAAGCCGAATTCTTCGTGCTCTCGCACGACGATTGTATATATTCCCAGCACAGAGGACCAAGATCACGGCTTCAAAATGTGTAACTTCACGGGGGTAGTCGGGGAAGAGAGACGAAAAAAGGGTAGGTTGAAATTGGAAAAAGGTCAGTAGACTACCTTTACATTCTACAGGATAGATCGTAATGATGAACGAATTCTTGAAATCACATCCTAATATACCACCATGGCCCTGCAGTGCTGCTGGTCCTGCGTTTCCGACAGATTCTAGTTTGTCTACCAGGTTTACCAGATGCATTAACAGGGTATTCAAAAGTTTTTTTGCGGAAAACCGTCTGGTGAAGCTGCCAGAATTTGAACCGTATCAATTAAGGAGCGTTGGATGGCTGGATCTAGAATTCAAGTTTTATCCCTGAGGGATTTAGTAATCTAAATTAACCGAAGATTAAGGGGTCTTTAACGCGGAAGGCGTCACCCTCTCTGAGGGCCCCGCAAATCTTTATTGTCGAAATTTTCCACCGATAGGAGAAGAGAACGTAATAAATTAGCAAACCTTCTACATTTTATCAAGTTTTTTAAAACTATCTATTGACGAAGCTAGTAATTATAGCTAGACACATTCTGGCATTCTTAATCTAAAAAAGGACGAAAAAAGCGGCCATCCCATAAACGTTTTTTTTTGTTTTTTGTTTTTTGTTAACATTGAAATGAAGGTGCGTTCGTAAAACAGTAAATAATAATAAATTTTTATAAAACGCAGAAAAAATCAAGTACTACATCTAGTAATCATGAAGTTAAGGAGAATGTACATTGTTAATATGCGTTGGATTACATTAATTTCAAAACTTTAATTGCGAAAAGATAAATCCCGAAGGCGCCCAAGGGGCTTTATTTGAATGTTTCATGCAAAATCAACAATACTTTGTTTTCCACACTATCCTTTCTCAACAAAGTTTTTCTCCGTTTTTTTGCAAAATCAAAGTTCCTTACCTGATAATTTTATTAATTTTTTTGGTTTGAATAATAAATCAATCAAATTTCAAATCTTGGCGCCAATATGACGCACACACCATATTTTTCAAATCATGAAGTAATGTTGGTTCAATTCTATTCAAATCGAAAAAAACAAAAGTGGCGTTCAGAATATGGGGGAAGTTTCCTACATGTAATATAGTTCGATCGTTTTCATATGGGATAACAACAGAAATGATCTCGTATATGTAAAATAAATTATTTAGAGCCGACCCTCTCTGGTTTCCCTAGATATTCAAAAGATTTTTACTATGTGGTTGCACACTTTATGATCATCATATTGATAAAGGATGATAAGGATGTATTTCGCAGAATTCCGTCTAACCGTTCTGACAAAAGTTTCCACGTGGAGGTATACGTATAGGATTAAATCCGTCAGGCATAAAAGAATTAAGCAGGTCAAAGTTCCGACTGACAGTTCGATCTCCGCAATCAACGGAATACTTCAGCTTAGGTTAGAACAACTTTTAATAAATTTTCTGAATTTTTATTGTGTTTTGTATTATGTGTGAAAAATACAGTATTTTGTCCTTGGAGTCATGGATGTTTTTACACTGCTATATTCAGTAATGCTTGGGTTCATCCTAAATGTTGTTATGCAAATCCGACGAACTACGCCACAACGTCTTCCCCGGTTTTTTACACCGAGGCTAGCTCCTACAACATCACTCCTCCAGGTAAGAAAATCGAATTAATTAAATATTTAAACTTACGAATTTAATATTATATCTTGCAGATTATTAATTTTACATATAAACCATTCACCAATCAATTTCTGGCCAGCAGGAATAGCATGATGAACTAAAATTCCATGATAGACTTTTTGGCCTATAAATTCTTCAGTTTTTTCAGTTTGGTCTTTCCATTTGTACATACTCCACCCCACACCATAATGCTTCCTTTGTCGTGTTTCATAGAAGGAACTAGCATTCTTTTTTTAATATTTCGCCTGGTAAACGACGGACGAATATACGCCTTTTCGTGCCAAAAAGATCAAATTTTCTTTCATCAGTAAATAATACTTTTTCCCACTGTTTTTCTGTTTATTTGAAATGCTTTTTGGCAAAAGCCAATTTCTTCAGAATGTTTTAAGGTCTTAGCAAAGGATTTTTTACTTGCAACACATGCAGTGCTGCCGTGAGCGAACGAGTCGCAGATTGAATACTTGGATTAAAAAATAAAAACTTAAGTTACAGCAAAACCCTCAAGAAATTGAAATTTTTAAATGTATTTTGTTGTTGGAGCCAGAAAAAGAGCCGGAAGAACCAACACCGGAGCCGGAAGAACCAACACCGGAACCGGAAGAACCAACGATCAGAACAAGCTGTCGTAATAAGATCCCGCCCCACTTTCAAATCGATGTAAAATTAAGAAATAGAAAAGTCAGAAATTTGGAGGAAAAGTAAATTTGTGTATACCATGTTGTATTTGATGCCTTGAAAAGAAAAATAGTGTCGGTACAAAATATATTTTTTAGCGTGTATACTGTAAATTTTGATCAGGTTTTCATTTTGGATCTCATCTGAGGTCGCCATTGAGGGTCTGAATCGGTGGTGCTTTACAGTGATTAATGTACAAATTATAGTTTAGTCTTATGTAACAAAGAAACTTCAGTCCTTAGAAATAATACACTTTGACCAATTTATCAACATCCACACAGCTGCAATGGAAAAAATAAAGGTGGCTGCTACTGGATTGAATGCTACCTCTTCTCGCTCGTATTGTATTACAAGACAAGAATTATTATAGAAAATTCTGCGACGAATGAAATACATAAAGGTACATTAAAGAACTTATCTCCTGCACTACTTTAAAATGTATTCTCATTTGTTTGATGCAGCCGAACTATATTTGATTGCCCTTGCGGGGTCGGAAAATCTAGGAAAGTAAAGTACAACCGAAGATCAATCAAGGCATGCAGAGTCGATCCAAATCAATGCAAGTCGCTATTGGAATTGGGCAATCTCTTACGAGAGTTTAGTAAAAAAAAATGGTCTTATCTGCAGAAATTCAAATCTTACCTTATTACTCAAGCAAGCATTGAATGGTAATTCAAGATTTATACTATTCATCCATATTTCGCCTGAAGAAGATAAATGTTTGAAATTGTTTTCAATGAGAAATCTTTCGGGAATTACGATCGCGTAGTTTGGTTCCGCTCTGATTTTAAATAAAATAAAACGAAACCTTGCACACTTTAAAATTGGCCGAATCATTTTCATAACCCTCCCCGCTCCCTAATACACCACAGAAGAATTCAAATTTTTTGAACGTTCCTTCGCCCAATGCTTCATTCACAAAACATCTCCACAAGATTACACTAATAACCGATTCTTTACTTACATACATAATTGTAAATACAAATTTACATGCACTTTAAACATTCAGCCAGTTCAAATTACTTTTGTCTAATATATATCAATATTTATCTAAATAAATGGGAATAAGAACAGGAAGAAAAAAAATGAGAAATGCAGAGTGATGAGGCGACATCCAGTAACCAAGCCAGTGACAAACAGAAATTCGTTCAAAAATTCATTTGACATGCAATAAGTGGAAATATTGCATTCACTGTTATTGAGAAAGATAAAGCGCCACTGGAACGCAAAAAAAACGACCAAAGTCGATTCTCTCCGGTTTGGCTCCGAAGGGCAAAATTAAACGGCTTGATTTTCTTTGTCTCGAAGAAGGTTATAAAGTAGCGGCATTTCGAAGGTAAGAAGAGGAAAGGAGAAAGACATTGACGACGTCGTCATAAAATAGAAAAAGTGGGAGCTTAAAATGTGTCTGACTAAGGGAACGCGGGGCCCGTCCTTCCACTGTCGTCGACTCTTGGATGGAGAGAGGACAAGGAACGCCGAAAAGGAGAACGAAAGAACAAAAAAAAAGGGAATTCGTAGATGTCGAGGGTAGACGGTCGACGACAGATCGTGTAATTGAATGCATCCAGTGCTGCCGTGAGCGTTTGATTTTCGATAGCGCTTCCGCTCAACTCGCCCTCTAGCGGTAACTTTTTGGCAAACGCTAATGCTTACATAATAAGCGAGCGATGAGTGACGCTTACGCTACAAAATATGCCATCTAGTGGTAGAAATTGATACTACTTAGGCAATTCTATTCGAAATTCGAAATGGTCGCACGTGTGTCACAAAGTATCGTCAGTGTTTGTTTAGTAGAATTACAATTTAATGAGTTTATAAACTGATTTAAACAGTTGTTGCGATGGGGGGGAGTGCAAACAACAAAATAGGTATGAGTATACATCTAAAAAGTGAAATGGTTAGGATACAGCAATGTTTATTTTCTTTCAGAGAAGGAGAGCCAGGAGAGGTTGTTGCTAGAGTTTCAAGTGCACTTGATTCTAGTCTCTTCCGTGAGAGCAGTCAGTGATTCAGTGACTATATAGTTAAACGACCATATACTTGAGAGTGGGCCCATACCAATGATAGTCCCTTTCTCAGCACTCAGCAGGAGGGAGGGCGGAGTGAATGGAGGGGCTGTAGAAAGTGCTGGACCAGCAGATGGGGAATCAAGATTTAGAGGAGTTTAGAAAAGATTAATAATGGTGACAAATGTATTCAAGCCGATTAACCATGAGGAAATCACGCATCTACGAGAGCTGCTAGCAGACTGAGGCAGAATAAGAGGGGATCTCATCCACGACTGATTTGCCACCCCGCAGTGCCTATTTTTGACTGAATCGCATTGGTTCGATTCATCGCTACCTGGATGCACAAACTTCTCTTCGTTTGGTACATGAATTTGTACTTTCCAGCATCTACTACTTTGATGGTACCTTCGCTGACCTACCGTCCATGCTACTAGACCGCATGCAGAAGATGATCAACTCTGCTGCCAGGCTAATTCTTTTCTAAGTCGGGTAGAACACATAAAGCGGTACTTGAAATACTTGAGACGGCTTTCATTTACTCAATGAATCGACTTGAAGCTTGTGGTTAATACCTTTTGCTGTCTCTGGAGGTGGTGACTAGCAAATAGCAATTTCAACAGTCACCAAAAAATTAAGAGATAGAATATGAGCTTATTTGCTTCGTTTTTTTCGATAAAGTTTTGATTTAAATCAAGATTTAAATCCACCAGAACATGATTTTGATTTATGATTTATTATTGATTTAAATCTCATAAATCATGTGCAGTGATTTACGATTTAGATTTAGATATGTGTTCTATACATGAAATGATTGATTTTGATTGTAAATCTTTTTTCAAATGATTTTTCGAACACTTTAGTACACCATATTATGGTGTACTAAATTATTACTAGGAACTACGTGGTTTATAAAACCATCTACCACATCGGTACCCAGCTAGCAGGGTATATTGGTCATATGTTGGGGAAATAAATTTTACCGACAAAAAATTTATTGGGAAAATAGTTGAAACGAATATTTCCCAATTTAATTTTTGCACCAAAATTTATTGGTTTCGAGCAAAATTAAAAACGAAGAATATAATTTCTCCAATATAATTGCTAAAAGGATTATTTATTTCGTCGTATGATTAATTTCACAGCTCTTATTGTTTAGTAATAAGTCTTACCGAATTCGGGAATCGAACCCGGGAGCTCTGAAATATGAGACGGGCGTTTAACCTGTTTGGCTACCAGTGATTCATTAAATTCATATTGACCTACTGGTGATTGACTTGAATCGTATGTTCCAACAATAATCCCATACAACACCAGGTGGTCCAAATGAAAGTATTTGGGTGCCCTTCACGGACGTATAATGGATGTACTTCAGCTTATTCTCAGACCGCCCTCAATACTAAATTATGGTTACCAGACCATCCAACACAAATAGGAGTTGCATTTCAATGTTTTTTTGAAAGGTAAGCTACTTATACGAATCCTCCTGACAGTGTATTACTTGTCACAGAAAGGGCCGCGGTCATCCCGATAATAAGAAAATAGTGTAATTTGTTTATACATTTTTTCCCTATTCGATATTTTCAAAATACAAATTATTAAACCACTGAGTTTTATTTTTGAATGTGATTTTTGAGTGCTCCGTCAATCGCGTTTTCCATCGCGCATAAGTTTTGATCCTCAAATTGCAATTGCTATATAAAACCAAATCATAAAGAAATTCAAATATGCTGAAAAATAGAAAAAAAATTGTATGGTTATAGTGGCATATCATAGTTCCACCCAGATTTCTTAGATTCAAGTCCCATAAATAACAACCATCAGGTAAGGTTTTTTTTCTTGTTTTCTTTTCATACGTGCAAGGGTTTCCAATTATAGCCTATTGCTGTTCTATGTTACTTTTCTATCCAGCTGAAAATCTGCAGGTCAATACTATAGAGTACTCAGCAGTATAATATAGAATCTCAATAGTATTCAGTAGAGTAGTCCATTATATATGATGTGTAGTTGATTGAATACTATTGTGTACTCTATTAAATGCTATAGTGCACACTATATACTCAACTGTGTACGCAATATACTCTAGAAAACTGTGTAGTGTTCAATAGGGAACACTATAGAATACTGTAGTGCGCTATATAGAGTACTAAACTGTGCTGCATAGAGTTATATAGTGTACACAGTTGAGAATGATTTAGATTTGAAAACCAAAAGAGAATTGATAAGTGTCGAAATGCATTTACTAAGTTTTTTACTATCTAAGTTCCGATCATGGGCATTAAATGGGAAATACTTCCGATATTTCCGATAAAAAAGAAGCTATGAGAACAGATATTTGTATAGAAATGTATGTATCTTGTTTCTCTTTGCAATTTTTTAAAAATAAAAGGCGTACTCGGGCACGAGTGTTGCCTGTGTATTTACAGCCGAAAGAAAATAACATCATAATGGTCGACAAAACATAATGGTATATAAAAGAACGCTGTCGGTGAAAGGCTAGCATGTAGCTTGCATGACGACATGAAGGTGGACGAGTTGCGATCTTAATATGACAAGGATGTGGCAAAAAGATGACTAAAATAGCGATGCGATACGGCCAACCGGGAAATCCCGAGTGACGTCAGATCAACTCCTCGTCCTGAAACGTGGCTGGCCGGTTAAGACAGCCCCGCTCCGGTCGGAATCGGCTGACATCAAAGAGGAGGCAGCTTTAGCTTGAGACTGACCGAGCGTAGCCAAATCTGGCCCCTAGTCCTTGTGTGTATTTGCCCGTCACAGACAACCCCACACCGGTCGGGGCCAGCCGGCATCCGCAACGGTTTGTATTAGTACAAATTACCTACTCTTCGTCTAGGAGGAGTTTCGCCTAAACGTCGCTACCTCCGGTCAGAGCATTTTCGCACTGATGAATAAAGACTCCTCGTCCTGAAACGTGGCTGGCCGGTTAAGACAGCCACGCTCCGGTCGGAATCGGCTGACACCCAAGAGAAGGCAGCTTTAGCTTGAGAATACTGACCGAGCGTAGCCAAACCTAGCCCCTTATCCTCGTGTGTATTTGCCTGTTACAGACAACCCCACACAGGTCGGGGCTTCTCTTTTCAATCCAAGGTGCAAGTATTATTCCGGGGTCATGTAGGACTTTGAGATTTAAAATGATTTTGTGAAGTTCTCCATTGGAATATATCGCTATAGTAACTAATAATTATATGTCAATGGTAGCTCAGTCGGTTAAGAGAGTGTCACATAGCATGGGTTAGGAGCCGTTCATAAAGTACGTAACGCGGGAGGGGGTGGGAGGGTGTTTTGAAAATGTGACGGTTTGTGACAGGGGGGAGGGGGGGGTGTTTAGAAAATTGTGACGTCACAGCACCACAGCACCATCTATGTTTGACGGCCGAAAACTTTATATGAATTTATTACAAATCGTACCATTTCGTCTGCTTTTTTACATTCTGCTTAAGTCAAATGGAAGAGACTAAAAATGCCCAAAGAATCTAATAAAAAACCACCTGGAATTAAAACTCAATATGATAAATTGAAAGCAGCCTATATCGGGGCTCACTCATGCAACAAAAAACTGGAAACTTGCTATGACGAGGTCAATGAGCTTTGGAATGAAATCAAAAGAAGCTGCAAAGGAAATGCTGAACGCGAAAAGCGTGTCGATAATGAAGTCAAAGACCTAAATGGTCTAAAAATGAAGAACACAGGGCATCTCAAATTATTTTTCGGCAAAGCTTCCACCACCGGGAAGTCATCTTCTTCCACACTAGACCTGTCATTGAGGCCCACCACATATTCACCAGATTTCATAGAACAAAACACTCAAGCTCGTAACGATATTCACTTCATTGATGATGATTCATCTACTACTACCTCAATTGACTCATCAAGTGGAACGAAGAATAAAAATGTAAAAAAACATGAAGGCCCCTGCTCAAGATCCGCTTAAAATCCAAATTTCATCACTTGAAGGAGAACTGATACTGTTGCATCAATTGAAGAGCTCTGGCATGATCACTGATGATCAAGAAAAACTGTTGAAGGAAAAAAACAAACAATTGTTTCAGTTAAAGAATGACCTTAAAAAGAAAGAAAGTAATATGGTTAGACAGAAGAAAAGTCGTGACAATAAAAAAAAAGTTATTGGTGAACTAATTGATCAAGATCCATCGATTGCAACTAAGCTGAAAATCAGGAAAGAACCCCACCGACCAAGAATTGAAGATGATCAGTCATCTTTGCTGAAAGCTATAATTGACATTGCTACACACGGATCCACTGCTGATGGACGTCGAAGCAGTGACGTTTATAGGACTGTCAGATCTTTGGATGACCTTACTTCAGAATTAAACAAGGTACTTAATTGTTATGATGGTTTATCTTATAAAATGACCTAATACTCCAACTATACTTTTTACAGAATGGATTCCACCTAAAAAGAAGTACAGTATATTTGAGTTTGATTCCTCGTCGAAGCAATAGTCTAGAAGGACGACGCCACGTCGTAACAGTCCCTGTGAAACTCTGCAGAGCCGAAAATGATTTGCACGCTAAACATATTGATGGGCTTTTCTGCACAGCAAGCATTCGTCAGTTAGAAGAATTGGTTTCGTTGTTAGGCTCAAAAACATGCATTTGGTTTAGCCAAGACGATAAGGCTCGCGCCCCCATCGGTCTTACTGCTGCCAACAATCAGGCCCCATTGCTTATACACGTCGAGTATCGCGTTCGTCTACCGGATCATGATTTTGTCATCGTTTCTCGTCACAAACTTATTCCCTCAGTTTATGTGGCTGTCGAAATCAAACCCAATGGTCTGGGAAAACGTCAGGTACATATAATATGAAAAGCACTGGGAATTATAAAACTATTACTAGTTTGTATTCCAAGTATTTAATGACAAATTATTCTATTTCTGTAGGCGGTTGGTTATTCAGGGCCGGTTTACGTGTCCATTAGGTCAGGAAAGCATTCATCTTCAACCGCTTTTTCCCATGCGCTTGATATTGAAACCTTCTTCAAATGGACGAATTTGAACAGCTGGTTAAAATGGAAAACGATCCGACCAAGATTAAACCGGTCGTCGTTATTAGTGTTGATGGTGGACCTGATGAAAACCCACGATACCAGAAGGTAATTGACGTGGGAGTTCATCCCTTTTTAACTTACGACCTTGATTGCATGTTCATAGTTACTAACGGTATATATTTTATACAAAAGTATTTTAGTCTCAAAATCAATAGATTTTGTATTTTATAGCTCCTGGTCGCAGCGCTCTAAACAGGGTAGAAAGGATTATGGCACCATTGACCAAAGAACTCTCTGGAGTTATCCTCCCTCATGAAAAGTATGGTCATCACCTTGATGAGCAAGGCAGGACTATTAATGTCGATCTTGAGAGGAGAAATTTTGAATACGCTGGTCTGGCGTTGTGCGAAATTTGGCAAAATGTTACCATAGACGGCCATCCTGTCGTTGCCCAATACATCGACCCCAAATCTTCAGAGATGCCTCAATCAAAGATACAGAAAAATGACGAGGACTGGATAAGCCGTCACGTCAGGACAAGTCAATACTTTACTCAAGTCGTTAAATGCAACGATTTGACCTGTTGTACTGCCCCCAGTTGCGCGTATTTCAGCATTGTACCCATTAGATTCCTTCCTGGTCCCATTCCAATTGTTCAGACCAACGAAGGCTTGTAGGCTCCTAATCCACCTGGATCAACCGATGAACAGAAGACTTTCCTTCCTCTCTTTTAATCACTGGCAATATCGAAAGAATCGATTTTACCAGCATCTATCTTGGAATCAACCAATCACCAGAAGTTGCCATACGATCAATATTGTCCTTCAGTCCAGTCTGTATTGAAAGACCGAATCTGCAAAGATCCAGACTGTGGATTGTATTTTGCATCGAAAGTCATGCTAAATAACCACAGGAAGATACACAAGAAAACAAAAAAGGACTCAAAACGCTGCACTTGACACTGATTCGGCTGATGATGAGCCGACGGATGATGCGACAGCTGAAACTCAAACAGAAAACGTAGTACAGGAAACAACGGAACCTACCCAAAGAGGTGCTCGAATTAAGGCAAATACCACTAAAAGTTCTACTGCGTCCTCCAAACGCATTCGGCCGATTCGTATAGCGGCACAGCGCCAACGTGAAATGATGGCTATTATCGCGAATACTGAAAATGGTCAAGAAGACGTTGAATGGATCGACGAGGAAGACTTAGATTTAACTGGCGTTACAGTTCCAGAAGACAACGACGAAAACTTGACTCCGGTTATCTCTATCAGTAAACATTTTTCCTCGCCATGGGTCGACGATGATTAATTACCATTCTAAAACATGGTATAAAATATGTTTGTTTTTCAATATTCTCCTATGACACAGAAGTCTCAATGTATTCCATTATTCCAGATGCCTCAAATAATTCCAGTCCGGCTGGATAGTGCAATAAAAAGACTGAAATTGATTGAATATTCTAGTATAAAAAGGAAGATTTTTAATTAGAATATGGGGGGAGGGGGGTCCAGTTTTGTGACGTTCTTCTTAGGGGGGTCTGAGATTTGTGACGGCGTGTGACAGGGGGGAGGGGGGTGTATAAAAAGACGGAAATTCGTGTTACGTACTTTATGAACGGCCCCTTATCTAAATGAAGAGCCGGATACTGGTATCGCTCCCGTCCACATGATAATCGTTTTCCCCCTTTTGGTTCTTTAATAAACTAGGAACAAATGTTTAGTTAATAAAAAAGATTTTTATCGCGTTAATTCAAATTTTAAATGCAGAAAATATGTTTTCTCGGTAGACTTCTCAGTAGTGTACACAGTAGTGTACACTATAGTCCACTCTATAGTTCACCAAAAAACTATAGAGTGACTCTATAGAGTACTCAATCAAAAACCCAATAAAATATTTTCAGCTGGTTAGTCATAGTTTTTTTGTTGCATATAACGATTTTTTCCCATCTATGCTCGTAATACAGTTTTGTACTTGTAATTCATCTTTATTTTCTCTTGCAGGATACGGTTGACATTCAAGAAATGAATCGCCCTTCAACATCGAAAGAGATTCCACTGATTGAATTGGTTGATAGTGAAGAGGACGAATCTGTTTTTGCTGGAATAAAAGATAGTAGATTTGTTAGTATAAGGCACTGGTTTTCTTTTGCTTTGTTTTGTTAGCACCTCTTTTTTCTGTGTGTTTGTTGACTTTCAATAGTAATTTTTTTAGTTAGATGTGAAAACTGTAGGCTACATCCATGAGTTAATTTTATTGTATCTTTTTTCCTTTTTTTGTTGTAGGTTAGGCATCCAAAGTGCCCCATTTGCTACAATTTGATGTTCCATAACATTGCAACGTATGGCACCGCGTGTTGGCACGTGTTTTGCGAGCCGTGTTTGAAAATGGCGTTCCAAGTGAAGAGAGGAAGCCCCGTGTGCGAAAAATTCATTGCTGCCGTCTGTGCATTTAATTTATTTTCCTCTTAATCAGTTTTCCCCGCCGTCTTGCTTGTTGGTCGCGTGCCATCATAAATAGCTATGATTTTGAAATGTTTTTTTTCTTCTGTCTCGTCTTCTTATGGTTAATCATCTAGAAATATTGTTGTGAATCAAATTTGAGTCTAATGACTGAACCCCCTTAATACAGAATCATTTCATTTTACTTGAATAATATAGATAATTTTACGTCATTTATTCAGTTTCGTTCAGTGAATAGAAGGAAGAACACTTTGCTCAAATCTTCAATATAGTCTAAAACATATGAACAGGCACAGGGAAAAGGGGAATAACGTCAGGCATTTCACAGTGGGAAAACAAAATTTATATTATAATGTATAAATGTTATATAAATGTATATATAAATGTACTGGAGAATGTAATGGAGAATTTGCCATCGGATGAGGATGAAATTGGTGGGTGCGATTTGCGGTTCCCCCCTAATCGAGCCTTGATTGGCGTTATATCATGTGAAACTAGTAACAATGAGATACCTTATTCCTTTCATTGTGATGATGATGAATCAAAAACACCGCTTCGTCTCGCTTTGAACTCGTCGTCGTTGAACAGCGCACGCCAGACGGCTCGGGGAGACATTTGGTGGGAATTAACAAGACGACGAAAGAGCCTTACACAAGGAAAAATTTCGGCTTTTGAGTCAAAGCTTCGGACGCGTCTGGATCGACTCTGACATTAGTGAGAGGCCATTTAAAGACCGATCAAAACAGTAACAAGGCTTGAGTACACCGTGGGGAGCTGTTAGTCGGGTAGGTGCGGTCATTCTCTCTTTACAGTCGACCAGTTGCACTTTCGTTTAGAGATGTTAATCTTTGGTACAACTTGCGCCTGCGTAGTGACGAATTGAGACGATCCGTCTCAAGATGCGATGGAGAACTGCACTCTTTTGATTTCGAGGTTAGGATCTTCGCCATGAAACGTAGCCAGCGTGATATCTGCTACCGACCAATCAGTTTTGATTTTCTTTGCTGCACTGCTGAGAATTAGAGTCGCCTCACTGCCGGAATCCAAAAGTGCAAACGTGTTCATCTTCTGATCGCCGTTGTTGACTGTCACCAGTACCACTGCCAAAAGCACCGACGACTCGACTTCTTTAAAAGCGGCTGATCCAACCAATTCGGCAAATTTAACTTCTTTCTCTTCTTCGTTGCATTCGGAATTCGTGTCAGACTTTGGGGCTGGAAACACCTTCGGAGCGCCGTAAAGCAACTGATGATGCAGATATGTACAGCCATCGACTCCGCACTTCTTTTTCGAGTAACAGTCTCTGCTTCGATGCCCATTGCGTAAGCATCGGAAGCAAGCTCTCAGTTCCTTTACGGTTTCAGCTCTCTCCGCGACGGACTTGGCCTCGAACCGAGGACATCTTTTCAGTGGATGGCCATTTTTGCATAATGGGCACCTTTTCGGATCCGGAATGTTGCCCGATTTTTCGAAAACGTCGCTGCTATTCTGCTCTTCTATTTTCGTATGCGTTGCAGAAGTAGCTAAGATGGTGGGAGGCGGTGGGCTGGCCTTCTCCTCCCTCATCTTTGTTGGCTTCCTAGGACCAGCAACAGATTTGTTCGGCTGAGACAGCA
The DNA here is from genome assembly GCA_022539655.2 of Ceriodaphnia dubia. Classification (NCBI taxonomy): domain Eukaryota; kingdom Metazoa; phylum Arthropoda; class Branchiopoda; order Diplostraca; family Daphniidae; genus Ceriodaphnia; species Ceriodaphnia dubia. Next base: position 3,799,881 of record JAKUCG020000139.1, on the reverse strand, counting down.
ACTTTCCATGCTTAACCACCATCGCTTTGATTATGTCGTGGAGCCATGCACTGAAATCTTGAAGGCTGAGATCTATTGGATGGAGATTACTGGCCAATTTTTCTCGATTTATTACAAGCATTATGCTTCCCACGCCATGTCTAAAAAAAGCAAATTACGGATTGGAAATTTTACGTTATGCTTCCCACGTTACTAAAAAGCAGTTTTTGAATTATTCCTTTTGGTCCGGTACCAGCCAATTTCTTCGTTGGATAATTGGTTCAAGGATGAGAGAATTGGAGCCGAAGAAAAGCATTGTCGATTTTTCTTTCTAGAAAATAGATGGATTTTCCTCTAGTCTCAATTCATTTAGCAATCGAGCACTGGCCAATTTCTTCTCTTTATCATGTGCTCTGCACCAACTTTAGCACGCGTTATGCTTCACACGACAAAAAAGCAGGGAATATCAGATCAGAGCCGGAAGATGCTTTTCTCGTATTAACTACAGAACACTCTTCCTCCATGTCTTGATTACTGCGCCAATCTGCAACAAATGAGTTATAATCGGAGCCGGAATTATTGGCAAAATTTCCTTTCTAGTGAAATAGTGCTTATAAACATTCCTTCTGTCCCTTTTTGTACCGACCAATTTTTCTCATTTTCAACATTCTTTTTGTCCTGTGTTGATTCCAGGCTTTGCCCTGCCATGGACACTTCCATCATTAACCAATATGCGTATTATACGCCAGACAATGAAGATGTCTTTTTAGTCCAAACATGGAAGCATGAAAACTGCATTCGTTGGATGAGGAAGCCATCGGGAATCTACGCCTGTTTCAGACGTCTCCCACCTGTAACGCCCTTCAATCATCTTGCGGAGGTCTATGAATATCTGCAATTGATACGGCCCTCCACAAGAATTGAAATGGACTGTTATGATGGTCAATTGCTCCACATATATCAACATCCGTTGCCTGGACGATTGCATAGAATCGTTGTGGAAAGTTTTTCCGGAACTATTTTTCCCACGATAAAATGTTTTCACTCTCTCCAATGTATACGAACCAATACACCACTCTTTGGATTATTTCGGTCGCTGTACCGCTTTATTTTTTACCCATTTCTGGGATATTTAAATAAAAGATATGGAACAAAACCTGTAAAGGAGATTCCTATTACGAATTTAATTCGTACGAATCCTTCTTTTTTCAGGATCATCCATTCTACCACAATCGTCAACCATTACGCGTTTTTTGAAGAAGACAACGCCTACATTGGGGTAGTAAGGGATGAAAACCATGCTCATGGGGTTCGCTGGCTGACAAATCCGTCCGGAAAATATGTTTGTTTCCGTCGGATACCTCCAGCAACCACTTTCAATCACCTCCTCTCCGTTTACGACTATTTGGACTTGCATCGCTACCACACAAAAGGAGAAAGAGACGTCTTCGAGAATGAGCCATTCTTTGTGTATCACCGTTCCATACCCAATTACTTTCATCAATTGGTGTTGAATGAGATGATATGAAATGACCGTCTCTTGGAATGGACTCCCTAAGAAGCTGTGTACAACACAAAAAACCAAAACGCCTTCATTCTTTGGTATCTTCAAATCTATTCAAGAACTGTTGAATTGGTTATCACCTACTCCGTTTTCCCTTGCCTTGGCAATAAACTCGTACTTTGGTATCACCTAACCATTCAAGGATTAATTTATTTGAGGGTTTTGTAATTTTCATTACTACCTGATATAAATTGATATTCTCCAGTTTCCTTGTAAACTAAAAAATACGGTCTTCCCTAACCTGACCCAATGTCGTAGCCTACTCGGCCTTCTTAATTTACCTAACCCTACGGGGTCAAGATCCGTCGACTATTTACATCCGGATCCATTGATCTATCTGCTTGAAACTGAAGAAATGGTTTTACCGAATCTGATTGCCTTGCTTTTTTGCATAAAAATCACCTTCTGGTATCACCTAATCCTTCGGGGATTATGATTCGCGGGCAGACTGATTGCTTCCCGACGTTGATTAATTTTCCTCAGTTTCCTCTAAAGACTACCGGAATCCTCTGCGGTAACCGAATATTGATCGTGCTGAGGTAATAGGGTTTTACCAGAGAACTCCGGATCAAATTTCGGTTTTTTATGGTATCACCTAACCCCTCGGGAGATGTTGGTCCAAGGGTTATGCAGTGACCCTGCTGCCCGAAGATAACAGTGTCCAGCACCAATTTTTCCCCAAAGTCCCGCCCTACCCACCCAATAAAAATATAAAAAAAGGACATACATAATTTTTAGAGAAGATATAACAGTATTTTTTTTTAAAAAGAAGACACACAACATTAATTTTCTTCCGGATTTTCCGAAGTATTCTGGATTTTTATGGAACGGTGGATGGGTGATTTCAATAAAAAAGTAATAGTTAAAAATAATTAAAAAAAAGAAGAAAAAGGAAAATTAGTTAAATTGCTCCCCTTCCTGGGCGAGATCCCCGGCAATCCTGGCCGTCACTTCCGCACGGTGAGCCCTTTCCCCGGCGGTCTCGTCAACCTCCGGGGTGGGATCCCCAATGGCGGCAAAGACGGATTCCGGATCTGTTTCGGGGAACTCGCCTAAAACAGGCAATGGAGCATTTGCCCCAAACGCGAACAAAGCGCCGTTCAATATATCGTCTACCTCTGCCTCGCCCAGGTTGAACTCGTCTAGCGCCAGTGTTGGTGGAATGGGATACATCCATTCTGCAGCCGCTGGTTGCTCGACGGGCGGCTCCGGCGGAGGAGGAGGGGGGTCAGCTGACGTTCCACTACGGTCTGCTCCTCTTGTTGAGGCGGCTCTGCGGCCTGTCCTTGACCTCCCCTCCCCTCGTCGGAGACGGTCCTCGTCCGCGTTCTCATGCTGGCAACAAAGACTTCCATCGTCATAGCTTCTAAATTCTCTTTGCGTTCATTATACACACCTTCAATTATTGCTTTACGTTCGACGGGAGTAATGTCGCCAGCCTGCTCGACTGCTGAGAGGGCCTCGCGGCGAAACTTGGCTGCGTCCACCTCGAAAGGCGTCAACCCGACGCAGTCTTGGTTGTGTTTGCCGCGAATAGTCCCGTTACAGTCGGGCAGATGCAACATCTTTTTCCCGTCTTTCTCGAGCCGGAGGGTTTTGGTTTGACACTTCACCTGGTTGGATTTGAAGCCATATACATGTCGATCGGCATGTATTTTAAGCTTGCCCCCGCACCTGCCAGGGAAGTCAGCCAAACCCACGTACGCCTTCGGCCACTTCGGCATTTTTCTCGATCTAATCGAAACTAAGAAAAAAACATGTGATCAACTGACGCAACCAACCCAGTGATTTATAACCGGTGAACAACAATAGGACGGACTACTAAAACAATGCGACTGCTCGCCACCACTAACTCTTCCACACTGCGATTCTCCACCCAGTGACACTCGGTATAAAGCCCGTTTTAAGCACTGCACCACCCGGGAGTCTCTGGACTTCTGGGTGGGCATATCCGACTTCTTGGTGATCCCGACATTGACTTTGGGATGACACACAAGCAGGAAAAGATCAATTTGCTCTTCCAATGTTTAAGTAGATATTAAAAGTAATAATACTTTGCAACTCACACTCTTCTGATTTATAGGCACTAATCATTCCTATCCTCACATCTACAAAAAGATGAGAAAACCGCTTGTAATGAAAGCTCAAATGTTGACGGAATTATTCTTAGTAGTCCAGTTGTACCTTGCATTAGCTTTCAAGAAAGACAATAGAAGTGTCTTCAGTGCCGGAATTCAGAGTGCTCCGCCAATGAAATATTGCTGCATTTTAGTTAAGTTAATGGATTAACCAACAAGCCTTACTAACGAAAATTCTCGAATTACAACTTATTGTCAAATAAGAAACGTAAAGATAAAGTTAAACTCCGACACCAAAGAAAACAATGTAACAAATAGCGGAAAAGACCCTTGGAGAACAGCCAACTAATCAGTGGATTGTTGACATAGAATGATTTTGTCGCTGTGGAGTCACAGTCACAGAAAACACAATTACAAAAAAAATGTAAAGAAAAGTTTACGTTTTGCAGATGTTCACGAACATTCAGATTTCCTCCCAATTTGCTGGAAAGACACAACAGACCACGAATTTCAATACATTCAAATATTGTAGCGGGGAAATCCTTCTTTTCCCAGTTAGCATAAGGTTTTTGCATATCAATGGACACTGTATCTTGGAAGCATTCACCTGGAGTTGCTTTATTGCCGTACGCCACCCAACTGCGTGTGGCCAGATAGGTTCCTTCGGCACAATTGAAGCCGTTGTTAAAGCCGGCGTGATAACTGTCCGTGGAAGTGATCATGAACTCGCCGGCTTTTTGGATAATGCCTGAACGGGGCTGAGTTGGCTCTTAAAACAGACGGTGATATAATAACATGGAAATGTAGATTGGCATCTTTTATGTGCAAAGAATGACTTTTCCAAGTCCAGCTTTTTGGGCTCCGCCTTCAATAAGTAGATCAATGAAAGCAGGAAACTTCTTCGGTTTGTCGCAAGTGGAATATAAGTTTTTCTTTCGCTTTATATTGTTTAATATTTTAACCATACGGCACTACATACACCATCATATTGTGCAAGTACAGACACTTTTGAAGTGAATTCATTTTCATCCATGGGTTCATGTTCATCCGACTCGATAGGCAACTCATCTGTCTCCATCTAAAAAACCACTTGCAATTTAACTAGTTTTTTAGCAAAAATTTTTTTCAATTGCTCACCAAGTCGACCAAATTCCAGTGAACTTATATATATTAGTCTAAAGGTGGTTTAACCTTACACTTAGAAAAAAATCAATGCATGCTATTCCAGCTTCCCGTTGTCAAATTCCTGAAAGCGAGGGAAAAGACCAAAATACAATAAATTCGTTGTTCCTACTGCTTAAATAAAAAATTCGGCAAGTAGAAATTCAAATAAGTTAATTTTCAAGAATAAACAGAATGAAGTGTGATTTTAATAAAAGAGGGTTCCACTAAGAAAAAACACATGTAGCAATTGATATCTGCCCTCATCTGCTTAGTATCTGGTTAGTGTCAACAGACATCAAGTGGTGCAAAACGACGTCAATTTTGTGTCATTTTGCACAACCTGATGTCTATTGGTACCAACCAGATATCAGAGACATAATTTTCTACTTGGGTTAAGGTAACAAGGTAAAAAAAGTAATTTTTTAAAAACTTTTTTAGAAGTACTTTACAGTAAACTGTTTGGTGTTTCAATCTTGCAAATTTCGGTCGAATTATAAACTTTTCTCGTAGGTCAAATGTCTAGATAAATTCAAATAATGTTATATTGGAGCTAACTAGCAAGTACAGTAAGTAGCAAAAATTGCACCGGCCAACCACTACAAACTTTAGTAGTATATTAAGCTGAAACATATTAGGGAAAACAACTTTATGTTCCGACCATGGAACTAAATATCAGACACGGCCAAAATACAATCTTTTAAATTGGCACCCCTTCCCTAATTCGCCTTCTGGATCAGACAATATGCAGACATAGCTCGAGGGAAATGATAAACTTTAGGACGTTTTCAAGAATGAGGCCGGAGCGATTTTTTGCTTTATATTGTATGTATGTATTATATTTTTATACTTGTATGTAAACAAAAGTTTAGATTTCCGAAACACCACTTTTGCAGAGTGATCTCTTTCTCAAATGCATCTAATATAAAAGCAGAAGTTCATACACCTTAATAAAACCTAGAATGATACAAAGTAAAAGACCCACAAATCTCTTAATGTTATTGTGCTGTTTAAAAAATCCCAGCCAGCAAGAATAGAGGATCCTTATTGGGGAAATTTTGGGCCAAGAACATTTTCTTGGTAAATTGTTGTACCAAACAGAGGACAAAGAAATCATTTTTACTGGGATTCTGTCCAGACACTGTAACCCTGACCCATGCAATAAACCGTATCGATAGTATGTGAATACACTGTATACAATTGTAGCATTTTGTATTAATTTTGATACTTCTCAGTTTTTAATTTACTTGAAAGTACAATTCAGTCTATTGTTATAAATGTTAAGTCTTAGTTTGCCAACAAAAAACATTGCAAAACGTTCGAAGGACCTTATTGAAAGATCTTACCATTGATATGGTTCGTTATTTTCTCATTAACTTCATGGATCTTGTGTGTCTAGGAGTAATACGGAAACCTCTCAAAGCCTGGGTGAAACGAGCAACGTCAATGCACCTTATAAGTCAAGAAAACTTAGCCGAAATATCCCGCCGCTTGCTTGCAATACGTAACTCCGTCCCAGGTGAGTTCTCTAGGCAACCTCATTCTGTTATTGACCTTCCTCAGTGGAAGGCTTCTGAGTACGGACAGTTTTTACTGTATTGGGGTCCCGTGATTTTGTAAGATTTCAAATTCCTCTCAGCAGTCGAGCAGGCTGGCGAAATTACTCCCGTCGAACGTAAAGCAATAATTGAAGGTGTGTATAATGAATACAAAGAGAATTTAGGAGCCATGACGATGGAAGTCTTTGTTGCCAGCATGAAAACGTGGACGAGGACCGTCTCCGACGAGGGGAGGGGAGGTCAAGGACAGGCCGCAGAGCTGCCTCAACAAGAGGAGCAGCCCGTAGTGAAAGTCAGCATTTCAACATGTTCTTACCATCATTTATGTCGGAAAATATTTCATCCGGCAGACGAGAGTAAAATTAAAAACTCGATGAAGACGAGTTAGTAGACTGATTGAAAATATGCCAGTGTATTAAAACATGCTCAAAAGAGGATTAAAAATGAGAGCTTTCCGCAAGCAAGAAACTTGTGCTGTGACTCGCACGAGGATGAGCTAAGAACTGCTCGATGGAAAATGAGGGCGAAATAAGAGATTGGGTAAGAAAGAGGAGGGATTAGCAAGGTATTGTAAAATGCGACGACAAGATAGTGAGAGAGAAAAGGATGGGGAGTCAACTATGGATTTCGCGTAGAAGGTCTGGAATATTCCAGGCATATTCCCGGCAGCAATTTCGGCACCTTCTCGTCGTCTCTTTCTCCAGACGGAGACGTGTTGGCGTAAATGGGAAAGTATGGGCCTCGAGGTGCTAAGGAGGCGATGATGCTGGCCGAGGCAAAGACGATGTTAATTCTGCGTGGTTGGCTGAGGCGGAGAAATAAGACGGCGATGTTGGCTGACGTGGGGGAAGAAATAAGACGAAACTGCTGGTCATGGGGATTAAGACAAAGGGTTCAATTGCTAATCAACAAGGCTATTATAAATACTTTCATAAGCTAACCAAAAAGCGATAAATTTTATCACTGTGTTAGCTAAAGTAGCGAGTATCTACTAACCCCCCTATGGCTGATTGGCCTTGTGCAAAAAAAAAGGTTTAGCAGTAAAAAAGACCCTTTTGTCACGTTGCCTGAGACCAGGTTGACGTAACCGGTAACCCATTCCCTCAAAATATTCGGTAAAAGTGAAACAAGACATTTACGAGACATTGAGGAAAGACCCTACAAAAACTGCGAAGAAGCCCCAACAAGGAGATGTCATTCAATATTCACCTTGTCAATTCGTACCTGCTGCTGTTTGCTGTTCACCTGCTTTTCCCTGTATCTATTCCTACGTTCTAATTTTTTTATTCACACAAGTTTAGTTTTTGACTTTACTTGAATTCACAATTGTTAATGCGCCGATCGAGTTAGATATTGAGACTGATTGCAGGTGCATTCTAGAGACTTGTTGGTTGTTGTGTTTGTGAACGTGCGGTCAATACTGCGGTTGAGTCCCTACTGAGGAAGGGGGGGGGGCGATGGAATTAGATTTTAGATTGGACCCGGCACTGCCTTTGGCGAACTTATTTAACGGGAAAGATGAAGTTAGAATAAGAAATTTCGTAGCGGCTGGAGTCGTTACATCACATCACGCTCGCGTTCTGGTCAACATAGCCGACAACCAAGGAACATCATGATGGAACCAGTTTCGAGCGTCAGGTAAAAGGTACAGATTGTCTCTAGAATGTTTACGCTTCTAACGTATAAATTTTAATGATTTCTTTAAAAACTTAGGTGGATTTGCTTACCTCCGGAATTCCGTGCAACGCGGTCGATATAAGAAAATACGTTTTTAGAATCTGTCGTCTCATGCAGAAAGGCTGAAAGAGACCTCAACATCTGCACTACTGAATTGCAGAAATACTTTACGGTCGAATAGCCAAAACAAATCAAAATGGCTATGGAGATTTGCCAAGACGCGAAGGAGGACCGAAACCTCGCGAATCGAGAGCTGGGCCGGCTAATTACCCGTTTTGGGGCCCAGAACCTCACGGCTCTCATTATATCCAGCAAAATCAAGCCTTCGTTTCGGCGGAGAGAAGAGCTCAAAATTTCACAGCCAATGCTACTGAAGCTTTGAATAAAATTTTACGAATTAAAGCTCGTGTTCTCGATGGGTTATCGTAATTCCTTAATAATAAGGGATCAACAAGTGAATGTATGGACATGTGTGACTAAGATTTCTAAAATCTCAAATACCAAAATGTACAATATTAATTGAAAGTACGTTCAAAAATTTGTAACTTTTAAAATCAATAAGAACATAAATAATATAAAGCAACTTTGAAAATTTGATTTGTGGCATTTCTTGATTGATGACATACCCAGCAATGTAAGCAAAAATTCTTTTCTTGAAATCCCACAACACGTCTTTACAGTGATGCAACTGAACATCAGAGGGACTGCTTTCAGTAAAATATTGTAAATCCTCAAGTATTTCTTCTGGAATGCACTACTCAACCGATTCATCAGTATCTTCTTTTTAAACTGAGTACAGGTTCACGTAAAGTATCCTGCAAAGAAAGCCGAGGTCCTCCCAGAATAAAGCACGTTCATTTGTAATATTCGTATATTAAAATTAAAGTCTTGCTTTTCTATGGCCTAATTTAATAAATTTCACTTGTATTCCAATTAGTAGTTTGCCTTTAAATTGTTTTTTTTTTAATTCCAAATAAATTCCTCCTTGGCTTTTATCTATGAGAGATTTCAATACGTAGTATTTAAAAAAAGAAGTCTTTACCTTAGGAGAGAGATTTTAGAGAGTGAGAAGAAGTAGAGAATGGCCCAGTTAGAGAGTGTAAAGATATAGGAATAGGGAGAAAAGAGAGAAAAAGAAAAATATATAAGCTCCATGCGATTCAAAATTTATTAACCGTGAGAGTCCCTGGGTATTTCACAATCGGGGAATCTTTAGGTAGTTCGGAGAAGTCACCAATCGCGTTCCAAATAGCCGGGAATCTTTCGTAAAATAATGCTTCATCTCCTATGCGGGCTTTTGATTTTTGCCTTTCGATTGTTAGAAAAATGAAATTAAAACACCTACCAATCAGCTGTTCGCATTCAGTCATAAACCTGGCTTGAAAACTGGATATCAAAATTGCGTCGCATCCGGATTCTAATTCTTGGAATCGACCCTTCCTTATCTTCTTTTTTTATAAATTGTTTCTCGATAAATGTCCGAAATATTTTACGAGGAGTAATATTTTTGCCACAAAGTGTTCTGAAAACTTACATTTTACATGGGTTGACAATGCTCGATGAAATGACACCCTACCCCTGTGTTATGTAATGGCAAAGACACGTCTCTTCCACCGCTATCATTGGCCATTTGGCGATGCCCAGTTCCAGGAACCACATGTAAAGAGTAATTATAATCTAAACTTCAAAACTCACTTTTTTGTATCAAAACTTGTTTATTCTTTTCGAAGGCCACCATCAGCTGTTCGTATGACATCTATGCCTAGCTCGAGCATAGCCATATCCTAGCCAAGTATAGCCAGACCAAGCAAAGCCAAGACCGAACATCCCCCAAGTAGATACGCTTCTTTTTCTCTCGTCGTCCATCAACTGTTCAAACACAATCCAATGATCACTGAAGGTGAATTGTTGGATGGGTGCTTGGTGGAGTGGCCCCTGGAATTCACCTTTAATCCTGCCTACATCGTTCATCGGCGTGTTTTCGCACGGGCTGGTGCCCAGCGTCGACATGACTTGCCTGAGTGGGAAGAGGGAGATGGATTGGTTCAGGGAAATAGATTGCAACTCTTCCGGGCAGCAATTGCTTTCTTCGAAGCTCATCGGGATACCATTCGGCAATGGATGAATCCCCCGTATCGTGAGTAGTCTCAAATGTTTTTTTTACAAGTTTTTATAGTCTGTGTTGTTGTTCTTTTTTTAATTTTTTTGTTACTCGGAATCTCTAATGTTTGTCTGTCGTTTTTCAGAGGAGCATCCATAATAATGCATATTACGTGCACAGATTTTCGAAACGCAACAGTACTCCGCGAGAGACAAACAGCGACTTAGAATCAGAAAAAACTCACACACGAGTTGACGGAAACTGGGTCTCCACCTTGCGGAGGAGAAAAACTCTCTGCGACGTTTCTTGTGGGCAAAATGAAAATTTTCAGAAGCTAATAATTGGTCTGTTAAAAAAGGAAGAGGTTAGAATCATTTTTTAAAAATTAGTTTTGTAGTGTTTGTTACTGATTTCGTGCAAAATATATTCATCACAAAAAAATTGAATGAGGCAACGATTCACGATCCTTACTAGCAGACGACACTCGTCGATGGCTTCGCCATGCTTCTGAGTTGCTGTGAAAGAAAGTGTAATTTTTCTTTTTTTTTCGTCTTTTGAAACGGATTAAACGTCTGCTACTCTAACTGATGACCTCTTTACTCTTCAATTTGATTTGGACACTCCCTTAGGGATAACGATTGATTTGTGACTTGTAAAGGATATGCGATTTCGTAAGCCATGGTATTTGGATGATTATGACAAAGAGACAGAAGAAACAATTTTTTTTTGCCTTTTTGCCTTTCTTGATGGAAGATAAATATCGATAGCTTAATAAATGTGACGTTTTTTGCGAACAAAATAATTTGTCATTGAAAATCTGCTTTTTATAAGGAATGGAACATATAAAAAAATAAATGCTTTGCAATAATGGAAATCTTCGACCATATTACCATAAAACGAGCCTTTGATTGGACATCAAATAAGTGTAAGGGAGCTATGCTGTCAAATTGAGGTAAAACAGAACAAGTCTTCTTCATTTAACTACACATATTATTCAAGGCTCAAATTTTGAAAATGATTCCGAAGCCGAATCAAGTTTTGGTAAAACCAACAACATTGAGCCTTTACCGAAAGGCGTGGTGTACATCAACGAGACCTCTTGTATGTATGAGGAAGCGATAATGTCAAAATGAGATGCACTACAGTAAGTTGGCATCCAAGTTTGAGGCACTGATGCTGTCAAACTGAAAATAAGATAAGTAAATAATAGTTAACTTAGAATTGGTCCTATATATACTAGATATACAAGATAATTACCGTATAATTAAATATACAAGATAAAATCAATATATACTATAAATACTAATGTAATTGAATAAGATAAGTAGAAAATAAGTAAATAAGTGAGAATAAGAAAATAAGTCCTTTGTGGTCAACCACATCTTTTGGTAAAGGCTAATAAATGTTGATGGTTTTACCAATATTGAATTCAGCTGCGGGATCAAACTCAAATGTTCGAGCTTTTAATAACAGGTGTAGTTAAATCAAGGATATTTCTTGTATTCTAGCTCATTTTGACATTAAGTGTAAGGGAGCGATGGTGTTAAATAGTTTCAGGTAGAATACAACAAGTTGGATTGATCAATTTGAGAGAAAAATGACTGGGTGTTGGGCAATTTTCAAGCTTGAAAACGGTAAGCAATGCAAAGTCACAAGAGGAAAAATAGAAATGCTATAATCACAACAAGCCAATAGTCTATGCTTTTGTTTTTCTCTGTATCGATATTTAATGCTTGTGATATTTGATCGTGATTATTTATTCGACATTCCATCATAGCCATTTTCGTATAATTTTCTAGAATTTTCCATCTTGTCTCATGTTCGTTAAGAAATATATTTTTTTTAGATTTCCAAAAGTTTTTTCTTTTTTTCATGATTCAAACTAATTTTGTCCTTTTCGTATAAGAAAAAATTTGATTTTCTTTGATATTTTGATTCTGGACACTTTCTGAAGAATCTTTTTTAAGTTGCCCATATTCCTTATGTATGATATTTGTTTTGATAATTAATTTCTTTAATTTCTGATTTTGCCATTTAATTCGGATTTTGCCATAGCCATTGTTGGAGGTAAAATGAAAAAAAAATTAATGTTTCAAAGTCGTTCTTGGGGGAAAGTCATTTTTCCGCCGCCGTGAATCAGCGGGACCCCCAGCTCGGCGGCCGGGACCTCACGCCGGCCTTGCATAGCGCTCAAGGTATTAGCTTCCGCCTGGCCGGCCGCTATCACCGACCTATCAAATAACCTTCTCTTTCGGTCATATTGTGTCTATAAGATACACCCCGACTATGAAAAGACTGAAAAGACGAACAGATAGAGTCCAGGTTAAATACTTTATTACTTATAAAGTAGAGACAACAAAAACAAACAGAGTGATTCCGTGCAGATGGCCTGGCCACCCACGTGACATGAAGAACACAACAACAAAAACGGAGCAAACAGTTAATAGAACCAAAAAATAAGTCGGGCCGGCCCGGCCGCGCGTTCCAAATCCGACTACTGATCGTAGTTTATCAGGACGACCTTGCTGCCGTCCCCGGCCAGAGTACGGAGATAGGTCATGGGATCGCTGGCCGGCAGGTCCTTAGCGATCGACAGCCGGGTCCAGATGCCGCCCTCCATCCTGTATATCCCACGTACAAGACCTAACAGAAACAACCTAGTTTAGACCAGAGCCAACACACAAATGAGGGGAACCAGAAAAGGAACCAAAACGGACTTACCTGCGATGAAATATTGGCCCCCTTGCAGGACCTGTTTTGGATAGGCCAGCAGACGCGTCTCTCCTCCCCCCTCGGGGTAGACGCCAAAAAACTTTGAAAGGGCCCAACGGGAGTGTACACTCGGAGTCCTCGTAAGATCGGTCATCCTCCTTCACGACGATGAAAGTCCCTTGCGGCGTTGAGATAAATCTCCCAGAGAGACTGGAGTCTGCCCTCGTCCAACTCGACTACCGGCGTGACAGGGAGAGGATCCAGAGTACCCTCCACCTCCTTCGCCGCCCTCTTCTCGCTAGGACCTTGTGGCACCCCCGGCTCCTCCAAATGTACAAGGCCAGCGCTTTCCGGGATGGCCAGAGTTGGCGACTCAACATAGGATAAACTGGCCGGCCCGGCCAGCTGATCCACCACCCCGGCCGCCTCATCGAGCCGCTCTGACAAAGGATCGTTGGTGACTTCCTGGCCAGCCGGATCCGGAACATCGACCGAGATCTCCATCTCCTCCTGCTCGATAGCTCCAGGCGGCGTCAGCTCCTCCGCCACGAACTCTCGAATTCTGGCCGACGTGTCCGGCTCCTTCTCACGCTCGGCCAGCCCCAGAGCGGCCTCTTCCTCCTCTTCTTGGCTATGCAAACCAGCTAAGTCAATTACGAGCGAACCATCTTCTTCCTCGCCATCAGCGTCCGGAAATACCCCAGGCGGACTAGGCCGTCCCGACGGAGGACTATTGCCGGGCAAAGGCTTCTGCTGAGCGCCAGAGCTAGTAGAGAGTTCCGGCCTTTCCTCCTGGTGAACGCTGACGCTGGCCATAGAATCCGACGACTCTTCCTCCGGGCGGGAGCTGGTGCCAGGCATTGGCTCTGGCCTCTTTTGAGTTCGAGAGCTAACACTAGGCAACGATTTAGGCCTCTGCTGGACACCACCGCCAGACGGAAGCTCCACCTTCTTGCCATCACCGCTAGCGGATGGACGAGGCCGCTTGGCCACTTTGGAGACAGCCGGATCCAGTGCCAGGGCATCGTACGGTAGCTTCGGCAGGCGCACGACGCAACCCATCATTGCACGTACGGCGGCCGCCTGAGAGGCTGGAAATGCCCCCTCCGCCGGACGCTGCGGTTGCGCGGCCGGACCCAGCCTCAACAGCTCCTTGATGGCCACCAGGCTCGGAACTGGATAAAATGAGCGAATGAACGATTGGACTCACACACCAAGGAAACGTAGAAGACACTTATCTGGCCGCGGCGCTAGGTCGGACGCACTGGCCAGCTCCTCGGCCAGCTCCCTCGCCGCCTCAATCACCCTCCTATGGACGACGAAATGATCGACGTGCGGAAGCCAGCGACTAAAAGGCTCCACCACCGAACGGAGATAATCCTTAGCTTCATCGCTCATCTCCTCGACCAGATCGCCCCCATCGCCCGGGCCTATCCGAGTGCATGAATGAGATGAAAGAAAGGACAAAAACTCTCTCTAAAAAAACGGAAGACTTACCGACGGCAGGTACGGCCGGTACCTCGGGGGATCGCCCTCTCTTCTCCGCAGCACCGGAAGACTGGCCGCGGGACGTGGACTGGCCACAAGATGACGATCGTGATGGCCTCCCCTGTACGGCCGGAACCCTGGTTGTCTTGACCGGCTTCGAATAGAAGGAACTGAGACTGTTGAAGCCGAGACATCGTCAGGAGCTCTAGAGTTGACGAGAAGAGCAGTGTATTTGAAATCAGGATCGATAATGGCTAAGTAAACAACAATGTTGTCAACAGAGTTGACCAAGTGACCCATCAAGGCCTCTATGCTTTTTTTAAACGTCCGGCGGTGGCTTCCAAAACAGCTTTGGTCTGTTTTTGCAAAGATTTTGGCAAGCTCGCCCACATTCCGCGCATTAAAAAGTCGAAAGACTCCCTATGAGAAAAAGATGATATTCATTATAAAATTTTAGACAAAGTTTAGTCTTGTATTGATAATAAAGCGCACAATTTCTTGGTTTGTTCCGTAGGAGTTTCGGCAGAAACATCCTTCCAAGAAGAGAGAAGTGACTCAAATTTCACTTGGTAATTAGTCGGATGGTAAACCTAACAGATTGGATAAGAATTCGACGAAACATGGAAAAATGCACTAACCGACGGGGCAATCGACTATGTTGGACAGTCGTTGTCGCTGTCGGGACTGGTCGCTAGATGGTTTCAACAAAGGAACAAGGCTTTGAGGATCCTGTGCCGAGGGTGTTCCATCAAGGCTGCGTCGTTGCACGTGGCGTAGAGTTTCTCCCTCGTTTGGTTCCTGTTCAGTTTTCTGGTCCTGCTCACTTTTTCGTCTAAGCGAATAACCGTGTTTTGCAGTTTTAAGACTGAACGTTGGCTTTTGGCTCGGTCATGGACCAAAAAAAATCTGTTTTTGTTGCCTTTCTAGCAGCAACGGGAAGTCCTGAACGAACAGGATGCGTCCCAAAATCATTACCTCGTTGAAGAAAAACTGGAAAAAATATCCACAAATAGCAAGAGACAGGAAATTCGACGTACCTTAGGTGTGCAATGCACTTTTTGAATTCATCCGGAACCAATGTACTTGCTAAGGCTTCCAAAAGATGCGCACTGCTAGGAGGTACACAGTACCATCTTTTGGGAGCACCGAAATGAAGATAATTGACACTATAGAGGTCCATATCTTCCGAGTGCCAAGAGAAGAGTGTCTTCCACATTCCAAAGTAGAGCCAGTTGGTGTTGATGCCACACTCTTCTTTAAAAAATTGGATCGTCTGACACCATAATTTTCAAAATCTGGACTCTAAACACGATTGAACACTACACTTGTTTGATACGTATAATACAAAAAACACACGAAACGAATTACAGCGTCATTCCATCCCAACTCGATTTTTTTTGTCGCAAAAAAAACAGATTTCCCTGAAAATTGTACAGAATGTTCTACGGGCTTAAACATTACTTTCCCAAAATCACAGATTTTTAAAAGCAGCCGGAAGCTATAAAAATAGATTTGAAGTTTCCGTTTTTCCGAAATTTTAGGGCGGAAAATGTGATTTTTCGTTTTTTTCCCTACCATTCCTGCCTTTGCCTTTCTTACCGTTTATTCATTATCTTAAATAAGGTATATCATATTACCTTAAAGTAGACTTTAAGTTATAATATTCGACCGGTTTTTCATAAAATCTCGGGTTGCGGATTAACCTTCATAGACATCACTATCATAGACAACACTAATATGATATGTCGCCGTTTAACGTACCTGATTATAAGAAATTATTGGAAGCTGTGATGCGGAAAAATGTAAAATAAAACTTCATTGTATTTTCGATAGATTCATACGATAGATTCATACGATTTTCCTACAGTGGCCTTCACAATTTTTAATCTCGTTCGTATGGAAATGAAGAGTTGCTTGAAATAAAATGAAATTGCGCTTTCGCGACAGTCCTTCGTGTCATTTGGAACAAAATATGTATGGCAAGCTTTATGTTTATCGGCTACACTCGTTGTAAAATGCCTATGACTATCACATACATTTTCAGGCAAAACAAAATTTTTCTTCTATTTTTATTAAGGTATTATCTCACTTTTCTCCTCAAAATATTTAATATGTACTTTCCGTATTGACTTTCTTCGGCATTTTCGTGAAAAGATACGTCATCTTTGCTTGGTTTTTGTTTTGATTTCCCGTGCCTTCTAACGGCGGTTTTTAACACTACGTAGTGTTGTAATATTCTACCCTTTTTTCATTAAGTTTTTGATTTCATGTAAATGAAATGAGTATTTCTAATAATTAAATGGCTATTGTCTCGCCATTAATCCTCACATCTAAAAAAAAAAGATGAGAAAACCGCTTGTAACGAATCCTAGATAGGAATCCAAGTTGTTTTGTGGTCCAAAGTCATTGTAGGACGACTAGGACAGGACATACAAAATACGTCTAAATAAAGTCCTATTTTTTAACTTTTAACATTTTGAAATTTTATTAGAGACTCATAAAAGACGGTCAAAAGAAGTCGAAAATTTCCAGTTCAAATAAAAACAAAAATTTAGCAACCGACATTCTGTATTGTGTCATATGGTTACGTTACGAGGTCCTCAACAGAGGGCGTCAAGTCTCAAGTCGTAGTGTAAGATGAATTGGCGAGTATTTGCAGCGGTTTTTATTGGTATTGCTGGTTCTTTCCTCCTGTACCAAACATTTGTCTCTTCGACAGAAGAAAAAGGAGAAAGGAAGAGGAAGAAGAAGAAGAAAATGGAGGCTTTTCTCTGGGAGGAGGAGATGGAAGAAGAAGAAGAAGAGAATCAGGAAGATTTTGAGGAGGAAGATGAAGATGATTTTGCCCACCCTCATAACGTCGTTTTGGTTGCAATCGGTAGATCTTTTCCAACTGTCAGTTCCCCGTCAGCATAGGCAGTCAACATACTCGCCTACATTTTACTACTATACTTGGCCCTCAAGTTTGACATCTTTTTTTAAATACAATACGAGTTTACATTTCCTTAACACTCTTACGACTGTTGAGCATGGAAAAAAATATATTTTGCAAGCTTTTAGTTTCTTTATTCTTGTGTTCCAAAGATTTGATGAGAACAAAAAAACAGACTTTCAGGGGAAAATTAAATTAAACGAGCTGTATTTGAATCACGAACGAGTCGGAAATTTAGAAGAGATTCTTTCAAGAGGGAGGAAAGAGCAACAGGGATGTTCGCAAAGAAACTCGATCTTTGACTTAGTTTTTGTTTTGATTATGGCCGCTAAGGGGGATTACTGGAGTCCGAGGTAGTAGTAAGCAAGGGTTGTAATATTGGACCAAACTGTCCAAACAGGCGAAAATGGGTTGAAAATGAGGGGAATATTTCGTAACATTCGGCCTTTCCATGACATATCCGGCGGTTTTCCTATATTTGATGTTTGTTTTGTGAATTATTTCAATCAAGTAAGACAACGCGTACGAGAATTCAACGAATAAGAAAACAAACAAAATAATAATTAAAAAAAAAAGAAACCAAAATTTTCAGAAAAATCCAGGGCAGATATACGGACACTCATCACATTCAAGGGTAGAGTGAAACCAAACGCATGAATTACGTTAAGCAGTAAATAGAGTAAGCAGTAATAGAGAAAAAAAAAATGAAAAATTCGGGAAATTTAGAAGGGAACAATTTTCCATTTTGAACGCTGCAAGTGACGCCAGAATTCTTTCGCTGCAGACGTTTCCACGCTTTTTGCTTCTTTTTGTAGCACAATTTCCGCCTCTTCTCAGCCCCGATAGATTCAAAATTTCCGGAAGAGATCCATTTCTCGTTTGTTCGAATGCGGAAAGGTCGGATAACGTTGATGACACACTTCTGTTCAACTTTTCCTTCAACACGAACACTTTGACAACTTGTTCGGCGTGGTTGTTCGGATCTTGAATTTGAGAACACATCTAAAAATAAAACAGATCGCCTTGTTGAAACAGTGGAAATTCACTCAGAGTGTAGAAAGAATCAACTAAGGCACGGCAGTCAAGTCGATCCTTCGGGTCGGGCAATCCAACGTGGCAAAGGGACACGGCATTTGCGACCATTATTTCACTTCCATCAGTTTGGAGTTCAAAACTTCCATCCTCTTCGTCGTGAGACAGGACTGGGGCCAGCAAAAGTGCAGATTTGAGTTCGTTCTCTGAGATCTGCTGTGGCTTTTCCCATAGCCAAGCAGCTCCTTTTTTCCGCAATGCATACAACGATTGAGCATTTTGCACAAAATTTGGAACAAAGCGACGATAGTAGGGCGGAAGTCCTATAAAACTGCGTAAGTGTGGCAATGTAGTTCTCATAGCGAGTTTCGATGGAAGTGGTACTAGAGATGAAGATGAACCTTGGACTACATGGCACTGAGTGTTTTCAATCGGTTCCGGCGTTTCTTCCAGAACTTTGACCTTCACTAACGATCTCCCCTTCGCCCAGCGGAGTGCATGGCCACTTAGATTGACCACCGGAACAGAAAGACATGCTTTTTCCTCGTTAACAATTTTTGTAAACCATCCATTCTCGTCCAATATGATGATTGAGTCTTCTCCACTATCCAGGATTTTTGATTACGGTCCAGTTCGTCACAAAAATTGACATTTATTTATAATAAATACGGGGTTTTTAACACTACGTAGTGTTAAAATCCGCAACTAGAGGGCACTAAAAATCAAAACAAAAACTAAGCAAAGATGAGGTATATCTTTACGAAAATGACGAAAGAAATCAAAACAGAAATAACATTCTAAATATATTGAGGAGATAAGTGAGATAATAGTAAAAAAGTTTCGGGAAAATTTTGTTATCCCCTGAAAATTTTGTAATAGTCATACGTGGTTTACAATGACTGTAGGCCATAAAAGCTTTAAAAAATTGTGTTCCAAATGACACGAAGGGCTGGCGCGTAAGCGCGATTTCAATTGTTTACTTTGCCAATTTCAGACACCGATTCCAAATCAAAAGGTCAATACGTAGTTGACAAAAAAGAAAGAGCTCGAAGAAATCGCTCTGAACGCGTCAAACAAATGTTATTCTTTCTGCTTCTATAATAAAAAAAATTAAAATTTGTATAACTTCCTAATTTATTTTGACACATAGATACTAATGATTTCCATTTTCAAAAAATCATACTAATCTCTTCTAGGGCGAATCAAACGATAACAAACGAGTCCGTGAAATCACGACCGCTTCCGTCAAACAAGCGCAAGAACTCATGTGCAAAATGTTTTGCAATGAGCAGAAACGGACTCCATTAGATAAGAAGAAAAAAGATGGCAAAACAAACGAATGAACTCTCGTATCAAAGATGAAAACATTCCATGCCAGATTTGATAAAATACTATTGCGTTCCTTTATTATTCCTATATGTCACTGGCTTATCCAAGAAACAAATCTGACCAAAATTCAATCAACATTACACTTTTCAAATCTAGATTTACTCTGTTTGATGCTATGATTACTATGTAATAACTGTTGAGTAACAAAAAAAATCAAAGCAGTGTTTTTAACGAATAAACAAGTTCAATCGCAAAAAATAATTACTCCTAATTACAAGTAGTGCGCCCATAAAGAGACGTAAAGAGACGCCAATGTCCATTTATTGAGCCGACTCACTTAATAGTCAAAAGTAATGAAAAACCGCCAACAGGAGGAAACCAAGAGGGTCCAGCCGCGCCCGCGGCATTTTTATTTCCCTTCCCCTTTTCTAAGATGTAACAGTCCCACTCTTATATCTCCTAAACGGCATTACAGATTTTGAAGCTGGTAAGCTAGTAATTAGTGTTTTGTGTGTCTTCTAATTATCATGCAAAAATTTTATAGTATTCTTTTCGGGAACATTGTGGAATTTCGTTTTTTATGGAAAAATGGGCGGAGCTTAGCTTCATATTACACAGATCCCAACACCGGCCAGCTGATAGTTCAAGTACACTAGCGCCACCAGTGTTCCATTTTACTAAACTAGCTATTGAAAGCTATGCGTAGTATGCATGAATTTCAATAACTTCTCAATTGCCTTCCGGTGGGTGGCTCCATTCTATCTAACCAAAATTTAATTGACAACTAGTTACCCGGCCCATTACGCATACTTTATAATATGTTGCATATTCCGCTATCGAAAAGTAAAAGGCCCTTCGGGAAACTCGCGCCGTACTAGGCGCTGGCCACAATATAAGTATTCATATCAATTAAAAATGTAGACGAGAATGCACAAAGTCACAAAGAAACATTAAAAATTTGGCAACTACGGATAAACGTCACCTACAGCTTATCTTTGACACTTGAGTTATGAACCGGTCTTTTTTCCCCAATCCTATGTAGCAAATGATGTCTACATACATCTACTTAGTGTCTGATTTATGTAAATAGAAATAAATGGCGCAAAGTTGCATCAAATTTATACCATTTTGCACCATTTGATGTCTATCGATACCAACCAGATGACATTATTTGCTACATAGGGTGTTTTCTCCGTCCGCTAGATGACTCCCCGTACATCCCAGACCCGAAAATTTTTCTCTCTTTTGACAACCTAATGAAACTTAGAGAGAGAGGGGAACCAGACTCCAATATTAAACTCTTCAATATAAGAGTAGATGTAGGCACAGGGTTGTCCGCATACAAAACAAATGGTTTTTGGTGGAGCAGAAAACCAATCGTCTTGAATTGGTTCTGAAAGATCTGGAAATCCCTTAGTTGCTTCTGAGGGATTTGAATTGTAACGTCGCCAATATAATTAGGCCTGTATATAATTAGCACAGCAGAGCGTTGCGTTTTCTTCTTACCTTTTGCAGCCTTGAAAATTTCTTTAAAATCATAGCCATCATCGTGATCTCCGTGCACCGACTGTATGTGTTCGGCCCTGTAAAATGAACCGAATTATATTTTCTAAAGAGATTTAATAACGTAAATATACTTTATATTGTAAATAGACTATATATTTACAAAATTTGTTTAGTAGTGAACTTTGCGTCGCATGTTGGACATTTTTGATCGCGATCGCAGTGCACCGTTCGTATGTGTCTTTTCCTGTAATATTAATATAGGTTGTAATATATTAATATAGGAGAAGAAAGGGCCACGTGAGGCGGGCAAGGGGCTACTTTCTGTGAAGTGAAATACAAGCAACCTGCCTTTGGTCTTTCTGCGTCATAATTTTATCCGCGGCATGTCGGGGCTACAATAGCTCAGAATATTTCGTAGTCGTTTTTCTCTTTCTATCTCTTTGCACTCAGAAAAACCGTATTTTTTCGCCTCAATAAAATTGCGGTCTTAATTCCCATTACAATCCCCGGCATTCCCTCTTTACGTAAAAACATTATCATTCGACAACCAGTCACAGACCGAGATTTGAAATATTTGTTCATGTTGGAAGAAGTAAATAATGTCAGTAGTAGAAACTTTATTCTTATATGAAGGCCTCATTCAGCTTTCAGGTAACTTCACTTTCATATGAAAGCGTCTAGTCGAATCATTCCATCTGACCACACTTGGATGTCGACCAGGAACTCGCGTTGAAAGAAAAAAAAACAAATAATTAATACACAATAAATATAAAACAAACACATTTAAAACCGTGGTGTTGGACGGCTCGGTGGTAGCGATGACGCCATGACGGAGTAGGTACTGTCGGGGTAGTGAATTGCAATAACGGAACTTACCAGCTGGTCGAGCCTTTATTGCAACTCATTATTCTCACCAACAACGTTGGTAGAGTAAGTCATCGCTGCAATCATTGCTACGCTACAGCCGACATAATTGCCACAAAAGCGGAACTCGTACCCCGACAAGTCGGCGGGAAATAGAGTTATCCGTGTTGACAAAAAGAAAATTAAGAATAAAAACTAGCAAAATACACAAATTTTGGCACGAAAGGAATTACCTACCCTAAATTTTCTGATAGCCAACGACGGAGATCAGTAAAGGTATTCATGGGGGATTGGATATATGTATTCAAAACCCCAATGATTTCCGTAGACAAAATGCCATTAAACGCTAAGCTACACTCATTTTCTCTGAACATTTTTGAGATTTTAAGTTCACTCAGGTTTTCAAGATTGACTTGGCCAAGAAGATCGTTATCTGTTATTTTGGACCCTTGGTTGGAAATGCTTTTACACACGTCACTAAAGGGCACATCAATGCTGCCAAACGAAGGAAGCCAGTCTTACAGGGTGGCTGTTCGTTTGTTTACTTTTGGTCGAGGTTCAACTTTGTTAGCATAAGAACTGACAAGAGCTCTTGTTTGTAAACGAAATAACCATTTTCTAATGTTTAAAGGTTTGGCAGATTGTCAAGGGCACATTTCAATCCCCACGTGGGCAGTAAGGTGTAAGTTGAGCCGATGATATGGACGATTTGAATTTCGGGAAAAAATTGGAGTTAACGAATTGTTTTCCATAAAAGAGAAATCGGCAATTGCCCGTCACCAGTCTCATTGTCGCACACAGCTGTCGTTGATGACATGGCTTTAGTACAAGTAGCGTGAGCACTGAAGTCCCCTTTGTTTTAAAAAATTTGCCCATATTCCTATTGAATCAAATACTTTAATAGTTATTTTTATAGTAGTGCGTTGGTTATATTCTCTTTTTATTAGGTTCTGGTCGCTGTGAATTAGCGGGGCCCCCAGCTCGGCGTCCGGGACCTCATGCCGGCCTTGCATAGCGCTCAAGGTGTTAGCTTCCGCCGGCCCGACCGCTATCTCTGATCTAACTGACTATTCCTTCCACACCTTTGGAGGAACGATCACATAACAACATCCAAAGTCCTGATTAAATGTTTTTATTAATAAAACAAACAAGAAATGCACAGAGACATCAATAACGGCCAAACCGTTTTGAAAGACGAACAAAAACTGGAATTGCCGCCATTCAATACAAGGACACTGACAAGTTAAGCGGATTCCAAGATGGCGGCATGTATCTCCTCCCAAGTCGGGACGGAATCTGTGTGACGATCTTGATGCACGTAAAAAATCACACTCTTCTCCAACACAGCAATTTCGTGCAAATAAGCCAGGTAGCCCGAACCAGCCGCCGCCTCATCCTGACTAAGCCGACGCCTTACTTTGGTTTCCGTATCTGGCCGATACACACCCAACTCAAAACCTACAGGAAAAAGACATGAACACTTCCGCTAGATACGACACCCGGATGACGGATGGATACAAATATTCTCCAGCACTCACCGTCCTCATAGTCTCCTAGAATCGTCTCGAACCGATGACGGAGAACCAAATAGTCCGCCATCCGATCCCCTACTGGACTGGCCCAGAAAATAACTCTTAGATTCCTTACGGGTACCCCATCCTGGAAGTCCCGACAAAGGCTTCTGGTCTCCAGCGCAAATCTGACTGGACACTTCTCGGGCGCCACTTTCAGATACAGCTTAAACAGAGTCTCAAGCTGGTACTGAGCCAAGTCTCGAGGCCCACCACCAGTTCCAACGCAGGGATAGAATGGCCCCCTCCGCAACACTGGACGGAGAACCCGAAAATTGGCCAGTCTCGGCCGGCTGCTGGCCGGTTGACATTGAATCGTCTACCCCAGCCAGAGCGGAGGTAGAACAACCAGCATCGGTCGACAAGCAACCCAGGATTCCGATACAGAGCCTCAGTCACCTCCAGAGCCGTCGACCCAGCCGTCTGTGCGAACTGACCATATCGGAATCACCGCATATGGATCAACCGGGCAAGGTGCTGATAGCCCGCCGGGCTGCTAACAAAAAAAGGTGGTCAAAACAGAACCCTTAGACGATTACAAGAAGAAAAATCAGATGATCCCTTACCGCTCAGTACCGCCGGCCGACGAACGAGGGTCGTCTTCCCTTGTTGCGCCCGGAAGACCATCCAGAGTGAGGGCTCTCCGTCGGTGGGTGCCGCTGGGGGCCGTACATAAAGGACGTCCACTATTTTTTCCCGATTTTTGACCCCCCCTGCCCCTACATCCACTACCGTCCAACTTGATAATCCCCCCCCCTCACAAGGACGTCCAAAATGATCGACCCCCCTCCAAAACTAATAAAAAGAAAAAGGTCAATTTATTCAGTTTATTGTGAAATCTTGATTATATTTGGTATCGTGGAATTGACTGTAGAGTTGAACAATAATAGAAGACGCATTAGGAGGAAACTTATGAATACCCAATCTCCTGGTGAATCTGACAGCTTAGATATTGGGATTTCGGGTAGAACAGATTCTTCCGTGTTCTCTTCAGGTAATATTCCCTCAAAATCAACCTCGCTCTCGTCTAACCAATCAATCGATTGGGCGTTCTCTTGTGCTGCGATGACGACCATAAGTTCGCGCTGACGTCGGGCAGCTATACGCTGCGGACGTACTCGAGTAGCCGGAACTGGCGGCGGAGATTTGTGTTGGGATACATGTTGTTGAAGCATTACTTTTGATGCAAAGTATTGATCACATTTTTTGCACGTCCTGTCTGATACAATTGATCTTACGGAAGGACAAAACAAATCATAGGGAATTTCTTGAAAAGCAGAGACCTCGGAAGGGAGAAGAGTAGATTTGAGAATGTTTTGCACAGCTAATCGGGGAAACTTGTGCTTGACTGGATCGGCCACTGAGGGGTTAGGAATTTTTAAGCCTTCTGGGGTATAAGACACAGGCAAAGGCGCTGGCAGAAACTGATCAATTAAATTAAAATATGAGCTCCGAGGGGTTGAGCAGCATTGGAAACTTGAGCACTTGACCACTTGAGTGAAGTACTGGCTAGTTCGTACGTGACGGTCCATCCAAGACTGTGGTTTCTTCAGAAGGGTTTCAGCGGAAAGTTCAGACTGATGCGGCAGAATATATTCCGCTACAGTTGGATGTCCATCAATTATCAACGGGGACCAAACGTCAGCCAGCACCTCAGCAGCATACTGAAAATTTTGGAGTTCCAAATCCTCGTCAATGGTGCGGCGTTGACTGTCGAGGTGAGAGCCGAAATGATCATGAGGAAGGATAACTCCACTCAATTCATGGCTTAACGGGGCCATCTTTCTTTCGATTCGATTAAACGCACTGCGTCCAGGAGCGTTCGTTGCAACAAAAAAATGCATCAAGATTGTATTGAAGAAAATGATGAACAGCAGTCTATACAAAATACATAATTTTGTAATGTAAATAGAACGTAGCTGACAATTAAAGGAGAAAAGTACCTGAATGACCTTCTGGTAACGGGGATTTTCATCTGGCCCCCCATCTACCGTAATGATCAAGATTGGTTTGATTTCGAATACACCGTCTTCTTTAATTATAGATTTTGTGAAAGAATCGAACCTTTATTGTAAATAAAAACAGGTTATCCCAGATATATAGTAAATATTGTTGTCTATTCATTAAATCAATAAAGTATTTAGAGAAAATATATAATAAGGAACTTACTCTTTTAATCCCATTAATCGACCAATATCCAATGCGTGACTATTGGCGGTACTAGAATCATGTTTCCCTGACCGGATTGCTACGTAAGTGGGCCCAGAATATCCAATTATCTCCGGATCGCCAAGACCACAATCGGGAATAGTAATAGCCCCATAAACCGAAGGAATAAATTTGTGGCGCTCAGCAACTACCCAGTCGTGGTCCGGTAGTCGCACACGGTATTCCAGATGCATCATTATTGGCGCCTGCTTGTTCGCTGCCGTAGTCCCGATGGGAATACGCGCTTTATCATCCTGACTCAACAGACAAACTTCACGAGGGCCTGAAGAATAAAAAAAGATATGAATGAGTAAAGATATTAAATTAAATAAATAAAATCGATGGCAAAAAACCTAAAAGAGAGGCTAATTCATCCAATCTTTTAAGCGTAGCAGCTGCGAAGTATTGGTCCACATGTTTGGAATGAGCATCATTTTGAGCACGAAGAAGCTTCACTGGAACAGTCGTGACGTGACGCTTTCCTTCAGTAGATGACGATCTATGCGGGAGTAATCGAAGATAGGTTCCTGTACGGCTAATCTGAAATCCTTTCTTCTTTAGCTCGTTAGTCAGCTCCGATAGCGTTTTGATGCACCTTAATTCTTCGTTTTGTCTCTTTGCGTTCGCACCTGCACCATCTGTATATTTAAATTGTAAAAATGAAATAATGCTAAATAACTTCTAGGCTATTTTTTACTTACACGTTGCCAAATCGATGATAGTTTGCAATAACATGGGCTGATCCTCTTGGAGGCTTGGTCTTCCAACTTTTTCCCTTATTTTGAGTTTTGACTTCACTTCAGGATGATTTAGTAATACCTCTCTAGTATCAGCTCTTCTCTTTTTGCCACGAGCTTGATCTTTGTCTAACGCGTTAAGTTTCTTCTCAAGTTGCATCTTCGCCAATTTGAGTCGATCTAACTCCTTTTCTTGGTCTGCGGACAATAGTTTCCTTTTGTCTCGTTCCATTAGTCCAACTAAATCAGAGTTGATAAGATCAAGCCTGGATTTAATTTCAGTTTGAGCAGGATATTTGTATTCTCTTCCATGATTGATCGGTGTTGGGTCGGCCTCTTTTATAGTAGACGACGTCCCTTGAACTAAAATGTCATCGTCTAGTGGCTCGACAAATTGATTGGAATCAGGGGTAAATTCAAGTGCAATGCACGTTGAGGCTTCATTTATAGGAACGTTTTCAGTACTTTCTTTCTTTTTTATTGCTTTGGCAAACATATTTAGTAAAGAGCTTTTATTCTTTGACGCGACGTCTGCCCATTTTGCCATTAGAATTTTTGCTCGCATTTCACAGTCTTTCTCTTTCTTAATTGATGCCCAATGTTTATTGACTTCGCTTTGACAGACGGCAGGTTTGATGTCAGAATAAGCCTTACAATAAGAATCATAAAGAGCTCTGTAAATCAATGATTTGTCCATATTTGTTGTATTGATTCACATATTAAATGCTTTGGACTTTTCATAATTTTACCTTAGCAGACATAAATAAGTAAAAAACGAACAACTGACGAACGATTTGCGTTCGTCTGCTAAAAATTTTGTCATGGACGTCCACTTCTCCAAGACCACCCTCCCCCCCCGTCCTTTACCGTCCAAAAGTCCATCCCCCCTTCCTCCCCCCTGACTCTGGACGTCCTTTATGTACGGCCCCTGGACACGGACTGGGCTTGGTCGATCCCCCCTTGCTCCTCCTCTTTTTCGCCCCACGCTGATGCGGAGGCGTCTTCGCGTTTTACTACTGACGCTCTCTCGGGAGTACCTCCCGAGAAAAAAATGATCCAAGAATTAACCCCACAGTCAAAAAATTATAAAACAAATTAACTAACCGAGTCGAATTGACCGTCTACTCGATGAAAAGTTATATTTACCTGACTGACCCTGAAGCCCTGACACTACCTGACTGGCGACAGCTCTCTCGGCCGACTCTAAATCCTCTACGGCCACGACACGTAGGCCTAAATACGGGAGCAGATGGCTGATCGACTCCAACTTGGCCCGCGCCTCGTCCAACTCGACCGCAGTTGGCCAAACAGCCCGCTCTTTCTCTTCCTGGCGGACAGCGACCTTACCCCCAGCGACGGACAGCTCTCCCATCTCCTGCGGTCCAGCGCTCGGTACGCTATCAGACCGGACCTGAATACCGGTAAACGCCTCGACCGCGGCCACCGGGAGCTGTCCACCCGAGACCGATGACGGGCGGGGTTCCTCCCGTAGAGTCAGGTGTCTACATGACAAAACCAAAAATAACAAAACATACAACATAAATAACACATCACGAGCCAAATATTCCGACTGAAAAGTACACTTTTACACGTTACTACCCTCCGCAGAATCCATTTGGTCCGACATGATGCTACAATAACGACGACGACGACACTCTGATGCGGAGCAATACACCGGGATAATACACCAGAATTAGTTTAAATCAGCATAAAATTGGAAATTGATGAAAGAAACAAGTGCGCCATCTTTTTAAGGTGTAATAAGGATTCACGGTGCTAAAAACTTGTCATCCACTTGACCCTAAAGAAGGTCAGTTTGTTGCTGTAAAAAATATGAGTGCTATTATAACATATAACTCATCAGCTTACGAACAAAATTATTTACTGGGCATTGAGTAGATTCAACTTTAAAACATCAATAACTGAGGCAGAGTACACAGCTTCGATTACTGAAAAATCGCGTGTTTTGGCTGGTGTCAAGATTTTGAAAGTTTCGTAATGTACGTAATGACTCAACTCCGTTTTACTAGAATTGCCATCGTTATCAAAGACCCATAATGGTTTACGATTATCTTGTTGGTCTCAAGCGTTTATGACACTTATTTACCAGGGTAGCAATGACAGATCATAAGTCTCGTGCAAAGAATCAAGATGGGCATGAGGGATGACCAACTCCTATTTATCCTTGTTAAACATATAATACACATCTCCGGTGAAATTTGGCGGAACCTCATTGTCAGTCATTTGCCCGTTGAGTTTAACATTCTCGGGTATTTCCCTGCACACGCGTTGGCGTCACATCGCTTTACCGTAGTTTTACGCGTTTTTAGTAGTACCAAAAAGAACTTATGTTACGTGCTGGTGCGACGTTGGGCGCTGGGACAACCATTTGTGGTGCGATGCTGGGCGCCGGGGCAACGACTTGTGGTACATCAATGCCAGTTGGCGGAGGCCCGGTATAGTTTCTATCGGGCTCGGCCATAAAACACCGTGCTGCAAATTCTGGATTAAAAAATGTCAGAATCAGTCTTCTGGTTGCTCTTCTATAAGTCCAGATATACCATTATTAGAGGAGGTATTTAACCGACAATCCGAGTTAACTAAACATCATTTAATCATTGGTTTTAAAGAAACGTTTTGATTAATTACGTCTTTGGATGAATCTGATCATTAAATCAACTTCAATGCCAGGTGCGCCGTAGATGTTTCGTTACAGAGCGTCATGGAGTTCTGTTGCGTTTCAAGGCGCTTCCGTCCTTCTTTATGCATGGTGAAAAAGAAGAGCACTTGTAGTAAGTCTATTCCGGATGCAGCTAACAGGTCCAAAATAACAAATTTATATTTTTTTCATGACTTACTTTCACTACAATGTTATTACGAAATTTCCAGGGTTGCAGCCCCATGTCCCTGATGTTGTTGTAACCAGAACATGGATGTCGCCTGGTGCCCATTGATTATTTCTTATGGCCCTTCAGATGTCGGTAAATGCCCATCGGCCATGGTCTTTCCCATATATACACGCAAAGAACGTACTTGGTCTCAATTTTAAGCTCTTGATCTCTTCTACGGGTTCAATGAATATCTTTTTTATGTTGGGCCTATGGAAAAAGGAAGCGCGATTAGTGTATAGAGGATGTTCCATCCACACTTCCTTGTATATCAAATTCGGAATGAGATACTCCTAAACGCAAGATCTTATGTTGTATAAATTCTTTTTATTTATCATATATAAAATCTATATCTCTTGATATCTACGTGTTCCATGAATATCTTTGTGATGTTTGGCTTATGAGGAAAGAAAGGAAGATTAAAATAAGGAGTGTGTGTGTTCCATCAGCTTTTTCTCTTCTATCAAATTCGGCAAGGAGTCGTATCGGTACAATTTTTCGATACGTTCCACGCCGTTACGGTTGCCATATACACCCCAGTGCGTAACGTAACTGTACCCACACTGCGTTACGGGCATCTAAGGCGTGAACCTAAAAAAAAAGGAATAACGCGTAACCTTGGTATTTTTGTGGTACGGTTTCGTACCCGTACCCGTAACAAACAAAAAAATTGCAACGGTACGTCTCTCTGGTATTATGTGCTAATTTGAAGCTCTTGATTTTTTTCCGCGGTCGTTGAAAATCTTGGTAAGCTAATCTTGGTAAGCAGAATCAGTATAATCCTGCCTCTCTGATCACCCTCATTTGCCAATACAATGGCAAACCAACAGAATCACTTCTATTATACCATATACCTGACCGGTGTGCCAATTTGATCCAAACCGGTTTGCCAATGAAATGGCAAACCAATGGAATCAGCACTAAAGAACATATGTGACTGTGATCCGATCGATTTGCCAATACAATGGCAAATCAAGGCAATCAGTATAAGACCCTGTGTGTTCCTCTATCTCTGATCCACCTCATTTGCCATTCCAATGGCCAATCAACCGAACCATTACTTAAGAAAATATGTACCTGTGATTCACTCGATTGGCCAATGCAATGGAAAATCAAATTTTTTTGTGGGCCATGAGCAGGAAGGTGGCTGAGGAACATCGGTTGGGACAGGATCTCCCTGTGGGCCTGGGTCTTGGCATGTCCTCTACCAGAAGGTTGTCGGTCAGTTCCCTTTCACCATTAGGTATGGTCCCGACCGAATGGTCTCCGAGTTTGCTGATTTGGCCAATCCAGAGATCGAAATTCATTACAAAAGAGGGGAATCCTCGTTAACGTTGGAAACAATGATCACCTTTTTATGGAGCAATTCCATTTTCTTAATTCGATCGTCTTCCACTTACGGCAGATGTTCTTCTAATCACTCATAGCCGATCATCATGCCGTCAATAAAATCTGGTTGCATCCAAAATAGCCTTGACAGTAGAGTGATTTCGTTAATGCGCTGGACGCAACGTGGGAAGAAATCCTTAAGCTTTGCTAATGTCGTCAACGTCGTTCTTCAGTTCACTGAAAAGAGAAAAGAAGTAGATTCTCACGAGACTGATCGTCGTCATTCAGGTGAGAGGTATCATTGAAGTTAGTTCTTTCGTCGGGAACGGGGAAAGTCAAATTCATGTATTGGGAGACTAGCAACCGAGAAGGAGAAATACCGTATAAAATGTTAGAGGGGGGGTAGGCTTGAGTCGAAAAAAGAGCAAATATTATAACTTAACTTAAAAGATGAAATCGCGCTTACGCCCCAGCCCTTCGTGTCATTTGGAACACAATTTTTTTAACTTATGGCCTACAGTCATTGTAAAACACGTATTACATTACAAAATTTTCAGGGGAAAACAAAGTTTTTTCGAAACTTTTTTACTATTATCTCACTTATCTCCTCAATATATTTAGAATGTTATTTCTGTTTTGATTTCTTTAGGCATTTTCGTAAAGAGATACCTCATTTTGGCTTAGTTTTTGTTTTATTTTTATTGCCCTCTAGTGGCGGATTTTAACACTACGTAGTAGTTCTGTGTTGTAATATTGGACCCTTTTCCATTTAAGTTTTTGATTTGATGTTAATGATATGAGTATTTCTAATTATTAAATGGCCATAGACAATTGTCCGTATTTCCTATGTATGATGTTCGTTTTGTAAATTAGTTTCTTATTTTCCTGATTTTCTACCGCCCCCTCGAATTTGGCCATAGCCATCTGTTGGTGGGAAAATGAACTAAAAAATTAAATGTTTCAAAGTCGCACTTGGGGGAAAGTCACTTCCTACTTGTCGGTCCGATAAATCGGTAGAAGCCCTCGGTTCCCACCTAAAGGTGGGAGACACTCGGGGATAAAAAAATGACTAAGAAATGCAGTTAATTATCTTGTATTGCTAAAACCAACATATAATGTTATTTTACTTCATTGTCCAATTTCATTTAACCCCAAAGATCAAACAAGACAACAATACCCAAAACAAACAAACAAGAAACAAAAATAGGAAATGGAGCGATTATTACTGCATCAAATATTGCCGCCGGGAAAGGATGAGTGTTTATCAATTGCTTATTACACGTCTACACTTTTTGAATATATATACGTAGCCTTCTTGGCACACAGGTGCGTTGAAGACACTTCGATCGGCTCCGTTCACCTCCTTTGTAAGAGAAAAAGTGTTTTAATTAAAACAAAAAACTGCTCTCTTTTAAAAAACATGATACCATAATTTTTTCCAACCCTTTGACATCTATTGCGTAATCGTATTTTCCTTCATTCAACTGAATATCAGAAAGCTTGCCACGGAGTAAGCAACGTCCAGAGCTACCAGATCGGTTGCTCGCAGCAACCTCTAACCTCTAAAAACAAGTAGAAGTAGGAAAGTAACTTATTTCCTATTGCTACGTAAACGTGCATTATGACGTCCATATTGTGAAAAAATGTTATTACACGAATAAATCAAAGTTGAACAATTTAAATGGAAATATGCAGGAAATATGAAATCAATATATTAGTTAAATACCGATTTTCCTATAGCAAGCAGAAAGACCACTGTTGTAAAACCTATTTTCATTTTTAAACGTTTTTTTTTACGACGAGTTTTTGCTATGAATAGGTCACTTTATATACTATTTTTAAGAAAAATACTGTCAAGTTCTCACTCGATTGCGATGCGTGTGCGTCAGCCAACAAAAAAGTCTGGTGCAGGCATCTCTAGCGATAACAGATCTCCATTATTCAAGCTTTATTACATTTGTAGGAATTTTAAAGTGAGTTTATTTTTTACAGGCACACAACTGCGAAAATGTTATTGTTGAATATATTTTTTACGCTTTACATTCGTTTGATGAATTTGAAATGTCAATTTGGTATTGAAAGAGACAAACTATGGTATTCAGTTTTCAGCGTCTGGCTGGCAAAACTGTAGATATCTGAGAGATTATCGCCACATGTAACATGTATTCTAAAAAAACGATACTAAATTCGGCCGGGTAGCCCCCTCCCGGCCGGTGATTGGGAAACCACCTGGGTTCTTAAGCATTAAAACGTGTTTTAAGCATAAGAATTCCCGGCTTATGTGTGAAGCCTAGTCTACACTAGAGATTTTCTACGTCTTTATGTTATCATGGTGGTTTTTTTCGCTATGTTCTTACATAAATTTCAATCCACACTAGGTTCTTACCACCTTATGTTAGGTATTTTTGCAACATAACACCATAACGACATAGCTGAAAAAGTTTAAAAAGTCTTAGAAGCTCTCTATCAGTTTTATGAAAATAGCTATACCGCCTTATGGCCAAAACTTTTTTATCGGAAATACCACCAAGGTATGTTACAATATTATTAAAGAAGGAGTTCATAGGATCATTTTGAGACTTCGCTCACGCTCAGTTTTTTTACATACCATAGTCCTTCTTCCGCTTTGTCCGCCATGCGGTTGTCGCGCCAGATCCGTATAGAGAAGTAAGGCACTGCTCGCGCTGTCAGAAGTACGGCCACATTCACCATTTTTACAAAGCCGCCGCGGACGTGTGTGGAAAATGTTCTCTCGAACATTCGACCACCTCTTGCACAAAAAAAAACTTAGGTGAATTTAAATGCACCAACTGCTCGCAGCGACATCAGGTTGGCTACCCCTCTTGTCCGTCTCTTGCGAAAGCCGTCTCTCAGTATTTACAGTACATTTCATCTAACTAAACATGTCATCAAATCTAATAACCAACAGGCTTTTGGGTTCTCTAAAATGCTTACAAGTTAATCTAAGACACTGTAGAGCTGCTCGCCACTTATCGCAGAATCTGCTTGACCTTGACGTCGCATCGCCCTGATACAAGAACCATACGCTGTAAATGGCTCTGCTACACTGTTTAAATACGTCCCGGAAGCTTACACGGCCTTCCACTGTCTATCCATGGATCATGCCTACGGAACTACTATCTTGGTCAAGAAAACATTGAAGGCTACTCCAGTCCCTTCGATCTCTTCTAACGAAATGGTCGGAGTTAAACTTACGTATGGTCGCAGGGAACTTTTGTTAGTTTTGTTCACATCATGAGCATCCGGACATGATGTATTGATATGGCAACTATGTAATATATTCTGTCTGCTATACTAGTCTGTCGCGTGCATCGTGTTGGATAGAAATTCACGTGTGTTAGCTGACTGTGAATAAACCATTCACCACCTCAAATATATGTATGCTGTATTTACTCAGGTATTATAAGTAGATATAGTTAATATAATTCTCGTCACTAAGACGATTCACCACACGCGAGAAGAGTGTGAGAGGCGACTACAAGTCGCAGTCTTGTTGATTGATTCACTGATCTATATGATATCTAACAGGTTATGGGCCCAGCCACGCGCTACCTACCTAGTGAATATCAAGAATGAGCAACTCCAAAGACGTCACACACATTGCCAAGTTTGATGGCCAAAAATATTCACTGTGGAAGCTGGGACTATTGGTCCTGCTCGAACAGCATGATCTGATCAAGCTAGTAACAGGAGATGAAGCCATCCCTGCAACGGTAAAACATTTTTCCTACTACTCAAATATAAAAAAATGGAAACCGATAGAACAAAAACAACATATTGACTCTCATTATTAATATAATGACAGGTGGCAGCAGATGCCAATGCTGCAGCTAAGACAAAAAATGCAGAAGACATCCAACAAGGGAAACAGAAAGATGTAACAGCCCGTTGCTTTATTCTGTCTACGACTGAGGTACATGTCCACAAACTGTGGTACACATATATACCATGACTTACAGAATCTTAAATTCTTCTCATACAGTTGTCACAACAACGGATTCTCATTGGATGCACAACCGCTAACCAAATGTGGACCATACTTACAGCACAACATTTGGAAAGGGCATCTGATAATCAACATGATCTGTTGACGCGGTACTATGAATTTAGATACCAGCCCGAGTCAGACATGAAGAACCATATCGCCAACATAAAGTCTCTCGCCCATCAACTGGGAGAAGTTGGGAACCCTATAGCAGAAAGGGAGCTAATCTCAAAGATTATTGGCACACTCCCGATCGACTATAAAGCTTTTGTTTCTTAATGGCGTCATGTGGTGCCGGAGAAAACGACTTTATTGACTCTCACGTCCCTTATATTACAAGAAGAGAGAGAGAGATAGCCAAGTGGACGCCCAAGCCAAGTGGCAGCCAGGAATTAGCATTCCATGCTAAAGAGCATCAAGGATCTCAAGGCTCATCAGGCCAGTACCGAAAACAGAGAGGACGGGGACGAGGCCGATATCAATCCCAACACTCAAAGGGCCAGAATCCAAACGGTAGACACGATCATGCCAAGGAAGACAAGTTACTACACTGCCTGTACTGCGGCAAGGACAATCATGAGATAGAGGACTGCTATATCAAAAAACGACATGATCGAAAAGATATGGAACGTGCTTAACTGGCCAAGAAGATGAAAATGGCAGATGGATCGGTTCAGGTGGCAAACAGATCATTCAATGAAAGTCCTTAATTTGAATCTAAAATGTTATGTCAAATTCCAGAAATACAATGGAGCACAGAACCTGAATTCGATTACTATCCCCTCTCGTTTTCAAACTCGAAGCACTGGGGACTGGTTCGCTGATTCTGGAGCGACACAACACATGTCAGACCAGAAAGACTGGCTCCTAAGCTTCGTCACTGTCCCCGATGGTTCCTGGACAGTCAATGGAATCGGCTCCAACAGTTGTATTGTCAAAGGGTACGGTGACGTCCATGTCTGGGCTGAAGTAGATGGCAATAGAATGCCCGTCGTCATTAAGAAGGTTCTTTATGTGCCGGGACTTGGCACCAACTTGTTTTCTATCGCCGCAGTCACTGACCTCAGGTGGACGGTTACTTTTGTCGAAACTCAGGTCCACATTGCCTCTGACCAAAACACAACAATTATGGGGGGAGAGAGGGTTGGCAGAAATTTATACCTCCTAGCCATACAACCTCGGCAACAGGGAGATCAAAGAAGCTTCGCCATGACATCATCAATCTCACCTGCTATCTTGACGTGGCACCGCCGATTGGCACACCTGAACTACAATACAATTGTAAAAATGGCAACAATTGAAGCCGTAGAAGGCCTTAACCTAGCTAACAAGACAATTCCACTTGAGCCCTGCAGCGGATGTGATTTCGGCAAACATAAAAGAGCCCCTTTTCCAACCGGAAGGACCCGAGGCACGTACACTGGGGAACTGATCCATTCAGATCTCTGTGGCCCAATGGAAGTCGCAACACCAAATGGATCCCTTTACTTTGCCCTCTTTATCGACGATTTCTCTGGGTGGCGATTTACCTCATTTTTGAAGGCTAAATCTGAAGCTGCTGATCGTTTTAAAGAACTTATCCACACCGTTCGTGGCGAGACGGGCAACCTCGTTCGAATTTTCCGGACGGACAACGGCGGGGAGTGGATCAGCAACGAGTTTGCCACCTGGCTCGCTCACAAAGGCATTCGCCATGAGACCAGTGTCCCGCACACCCCACAACAAGATGGCGTGTCCGAAAGAGGCATCAGAACAGTGACCGAAGATGTCCGAAGGTGTCCGAAGCTGCCTCCATGACGCTCAGACACTATCGGAAACCTGGGGCACCCCAGTGACTAACAGAATGCTGGACCTCATAGACGAAAGTGGACTTCCCAAGTGGCTCTGGGGCGAAGCTGCATCCTTCACGGTTTATGCATTAAACCGTGTTCTCAGCAAAGTCTCTCCAATAACTCCATACGAGGCCTGGCATAACAAGAAACCGAATATATCACACCTACGCGTTTTTGGTTCGATTGCCTATATCCATAACCCAAAAGTAGAGAGAAGAAAGCTTGATTCAAAAAGCATCCGCTGCATCTTCGTTGGCTACAGCCAAACACAAAAGGCCTATAGATTCTGGTGTCCAACAACTAGAGTAGTGAAGATCAGTCGAGATGTTACATTTGACGAACATCACCATCTCGTTGGCATACAAGATGACCCTAAAGGCCATGAGAGACGGGATAGCCGCCCAGCATCCCCTACCCTGGCTCAGGAGGAGATAGTGACAACCACCGAGGACCAAATTGTTGCCACTGATCAAGAACACTCTATTCCACACATCCACACAGTGCACCTAATGAACATCCCCCTGAGGAGGAGCAACCTACCCACTCGATAGAGCAGCAACCCCTTTTACGCCGCTCCCTCCGTGGTCGGGTCCCCAAACACGACTGGCCGGCCTGGCTAGCAATAAGTCTCTCCACGACTGATAGCAACTACATTCCGCTCAGTTATCAAGATGCTATGACATGTTCAGCATCCGAAAAATGGAAGATGGCGGCTCAGGAGGAGTACCAGTCACTGATCGAGAATGGTACCTGGTCCATTGTCTCCTGCCCGGAAGGAAGAATACCCATCAAATCGCGCTGAACGTTTGATATTAAACCTGGCTTACACGCCGAACCACAACGTTTCAAAGCCCGATTTGTCGCAAAGGGCTACAGCCAGCGTCCAGGAATCGATTTCAATGAGACATATGCCTCTGTTGTGTCTCACGACACCCTACGGATCCTCCTTTCAATAATTGTTGCCGACAAGCTAGAGGTGACCCAGATAGACATTAAGACTTCTTTTTTCTACGGCCACCTTGAGGAGAAGATTTTCACGGAACAGCCTGAGGGTTTTATTACCCCAGGCCAAGAAAACAAGGTGTGCCGTCTCCACAAGTGTATATATAGTCTAAAACAGGCATCTCACTTCTGGGGAAACCTTTTTATGGACTTCATTGAACAACACGGTTTTAAGAAGAGGGATGCCGACCCATGCCTTTTCTTCCGTATACGAGGAATAGAGAGGACGTTTCTGGCTATCTGGGTGGACGATGGCATTGTCGCCAGCAACCACCAAAAGGCCATTGATGGTTTCTTAACAGCTCTTGGAGAGAACTTCAAATTTCGATCTCATCCACTTCAACGATATGTGGGAATAACAATAACTCGTGATCGAGAGCAGCGGAAGATCCATATTTCTCAACCAGAGTATATCTCTCAAATAGTGGAAATTCCATATGACATCATGTTCCCCCAAATCCATTCCGGCAGATCCGAATGTCCTCCTGACCAAGCCAACGGATAAAAAGGAAGAAGAACGTGATTTACCGTACCGAGAAGCGGTCGGTGCCCTCCTTTATTTAGCGCTTGTTTCACGACAAGACATATCATTTGCTGTTGGCCAGGTGGCTCGGTTTGTCGAGAGCCATAACCCGTCCCACGTCAAGGCCATGCGTCACATCATATCTTACATCCACGGTACCCCCAGTCATGGAATATGCTTTACTGGATACAACGGTAGCACTCCAGTCGGTCCACATTGCCTCTGACCAAAACACAACAATTATGGGGGGAGAGAGGGTTGGCAGAAATTTATACCTCCTAGCCATACAACCTCGGCAACAGGGAGATCAAAGAAGCTTCGCCATGACATCATCAATCTCACCTGCTATCTTGACGTGGCACCGCCGATTGGCACACCTGAACTACAATACAATTGTAAAAATGGCAACAATTGAAGCCGTAGAAGGCCTTAACCTAGCTAACAAGACAATTCCACTTGAGCCCTGCAGCGGATGTGATTTCGGCAAACATAAAAGAGCCCCTTTTCCAACCGGAAGGACCCGAGGCACGTACACTGGGGAACTGATCCATTCAGATCTCTGTGGCCCAATGGAAGTCGCAACACCAAATGGATCCCTTTACTTTGCCCTCTTTATCGACGATTTCTCTGGGTGGCGATTTACCTCATTTTTGAAGGCTAAATCTGAAGCTGCTGATCGTTTTAAAGAACTTATCCACACCGTTCGTGGCGAGACGGGCAACCTCGTTCGAATTTTCCGGACGGACAACGGCGGGGAGTGGATCAGCAACGAGTTTGCCACCTGGCTCGCTCACAAAGGCATTCGCCATGAGACCAGTGTCCCGCACACCCCACAACAAGATGGCGTGTCCGAAAGAGGCATCAGAACAGTGACCGAAGATGTCCGAAGGTGTCCGAAGCTGCCTCCATGACGCTCAGACACTATCGGAAACCTGGGGCACCCCAGTGACTAACAGAATGCTGGACCTCATAGACGAAAGTGGACTTCCCAAGTGGCTCTGGGGCGAAGCTGCATCCTTCACGGTTTATGCATTAAACCGTGTTCTCAGCAAAGTCTCTCCAATAACTCCATACGAGGCCTGGCATAACAAGAAACCGAATATATCACACCTACGCGTTTTTGGTTCGATTGCCTATATCCATAACCCAAAAGTAGAGAGAAGAAAGCTTGATTCAAAAAGCATCCGCTGCATCTTCGTTGGCTACAGCCAAACACAAAAGGCCTATAGATTCTGGTGTCCAACAACTAGAGTAGTGAAGATCAGTCGAGATGTTACATTTGACGAACATCACCATCTCGTTGGCATACAAGATGACCCTAAAGGCCATGAGAGACGGGATAGCCGCCCAGCATCCCCTACCCTGGCTCAGGAGGAGATAGTGACAACCACCGAGGACCAAATTGTTGCCACTGATCAAGAACACTCTATTCCACACATCCACACAGTGCACCTAATGAACATCCCCCTGAGGAGGAGCAACCTACCCACTCGATAGAGCAGCAACCCCTTTACGCCGCTCCCTCCGTGGTCGGGTCCCCAAACACGACTGGCCGGCCTGGCTAGCAATAAGTCTCTCCACGACTGATAGCAACTACATTCCGCTCAGTTATCAAGATGCTATGACATGTTCAGCATCCGAAAAATGGAAGATGGCGGCTCAGGAGGAGTACCAGTCACTGATCGAGAATGGTACCTGGTCCATTGTCTCCTGCCCGGAAGGAAGAATACCCATCAAATCGCGCTGAACGTTTGATATTAAACCTGGCTTACACGCCGAACCACAACGTTTCAAAGCCCGATTTGTCGCAAAGGGCTACAGCCAGCGTCCAGGAATCGATTTCAATGAGACATATGCCTCTGTTGTGTCTCACGACACCCTACGGATCCTCCTTTCAATAATTGTTGCCGACAAGCTAGAGGTGACCCAGATAGACATTAAGACTTCTTTTTTCTACGGCCACCTTGAGGAGAAGATTTTCACGGAACAGCCTGAGGGTTTTATTACCCCAGGCCAAGAAAACAAGGTGTGCCGTCTCCACAAGTGTATATATAGTCTAAAACAGGCATCTCACTTCTGGGGAAACCTTTTTATGGACTTCATTGAACAACACGGTTTTAAGAAGAGGGATGCCGACCCATGCCTTTTCTTCCGTATACGAGGAATAGAGAGGACGTTTCTGGCTATCTGGGTGGACGATGGCATTGTCGCCAGCAACCACCAAAAGGCCATTGATGGTTTCTTAACAGCTCTTGGAGAGAACTTCAAATTTCGATCTCATCCACTTCAACGATATGTGGGAATAACAATAACTCGTGATCGAGAGCAGCGGAAGATCCATATTTCTCAACCAGAGTATATCTCTCAAATAGTGGAAATTCCATATGACATCATGTTCCCCCAAATCCATTCCGGCAGATCCGAATGTCCTCCTGACCAAGCCAACGGATAAAAAGGAAGAAGAACGTGATTTACCGTACCGAGAAGCGGTCGGTGCCCTCCTTTATTTAGCGCTTGTTTCACGACAAGACATATCATTTGCTGTTGGCCAGGTGGCTCGGTTTGTCGAGAGCCATAACCCGTCCCACGTCAAGGCCATGCGTCACATCATATCTTACATCCACGGTACCCCCAGTCATGGAATATGCTTTACTGGATACAACGGTAGCACTCCAGTCGGGTACTCGGACGCTGAATCTGCAGGCTGCATCACCACTCGACGCTCAACAACGGGGAGCGTCTTCATGTACCATGGAGGACCAATCGCATGGTGTAGCCGGCGCCAAACCTGCGTTGCTCAATCTACCACCGAGGCAGAGTATTTAGCTGCCAGTGAAACGCCGAATGAACCGATCTGGATCCGTCGCATTCTACCGGTTTTCCAACACGACTCAGAAGCACCAATCACTATCAAATGTGACAACCAAAGTGCCATCCAGCTGGCATGCCACCCTGATCAGCGTCCAAAGACCAAGCACATCACTTCCGTCTGAGGAGGAGTGTTAGTTTTGTTCACATCATGAGCATCCGGACATGATTTATTGATATGGCAACTATGTAATATATTCTGTCTGCTATATTCTGTCTGTCGCGTGCATCGTGTTGGATAGAAATTCACGTGTGTTATCTGACTGTGAATAAACCATTCGACACCTCAAATATACCTGTATTTACTCAGGTATTATTAGTAGATATAGTTAATATAATTCTCGTCACTAAGACGATTCACCTCACGCGAGAAGAGTGTGAGAGGCGACTACAAGTCACAGTCTTGTTGATTGATTCACTGATCTATATGATATCTAACAACTTTTCCTGTTTTTAACCTACTGCCGGCCTTCTCTCAAAACACTCTCTCCCATGCTCTCTCCTCTCGCTTCTCTTTCACCTTCTGCTGCCAGGAACGCAGTCCTGTGCTTAGATTCAAACGCGAGAAATATCCTCTGAAATAGCAATTCTACCGATGTCAAGGGCAGGGCGATGAAGGACTTCCTCTGTAGCTTTGGTGCTTTGATAGCAAATATCGACCGGAGGAGCCTTGCCCACAACCCGCCAAACACATCGTTCCTCGACATCACGGCGGCTGGAGATGCTATCAGTATAGAGAACTGGCAATTTCTAGACATACCTTCATTTTCGGACCATCCCTACATCTCTTTTTCAAAAGGGCCTAATACCGCACCTGTCGGTGGTAGGCGCTATTCGTCTACATCAAACCCAATGCCGAACCCCCGTTCGTGTTGCTTGGACAGTTTTATTTCTTCGCTGGATCACAAGATCAATAAACTCCCCCGCCCTCCTCTCTTTGCTCGGTTGAAGACATTGAATCATCCTTAACTTCGCTTTTATCGTTGCTAAGGAAATGTGCCATCGCTAGTAAGCTCCCGTTCAACCCCGCTACCGTACCAGGTAAGATGCCCTGGTGGACCAAAGAGCTCTGGGCCCTGCGGCACAGACTTCGTAGAGCATATCAGTTAAAATGTCGTTCTCCATCGTCGGAGAATGAGGCTTTTTTCGTTCCACCAAGCAGGAGTACCAACGCTCCCTCCGTGCTTCTAAGGAGGCTAGCTGGAAAGAGTTGTGCACAAAAAATCTCCATGGTGCCGTCTTGGGTGAGCTGAAGAAACTGGCTAATTCGGGCCAGAGCAGAAAGAGCCCGACCCACCTTCGGGTCAATGGTTCAATTACCACTGACCCAGACGTAATTTTATCGGAGTTTGATAATGCTTTCTTCCCGCGTGATTCCTCATCCTCAGGCTCTCACCTACATATCGCTAACGCCGTTGAAGCGGCAGTTTCGTCGGATATATCTGACTGTGTTCCAATCTCTCTAGCGGAGTTGGAACGCGCTCACTCGGCTATCAGACGAACTCATTCGCCCGGCCACGACGGTCTCTCTTCCGTTTGGCTATGTTTGAGTTTCAATCTAATAAAGTATCACATTCTGTCTATTTTCAATGCATGCCTCCAGCTCTCTTACTTCCCTGTGACTTAGCGAATTGCCAAAGTCCTTATCATTGAAAAACCTAACAAGCCAAGCTACGATGTACCTTCAAGTTTCCGTCCTATTAGCATTCTTTGCTTCCTTTCCAAACTTTTTGAAATAATCCTACACAGCAGACTAAAAAAACTTGCGTCGGCCAGCTCATGGTTCAATGCTGACCAACATGGATTCAGAGAGGGCAAATCCACCATTTCGGCGGCCGGAACCCTCTCAAACCTGATCGAATTGAACCGGAGTAAAGAAATGATGACTTTATGCGCTTTCTTAGATATCAAAAGCGCTTTTGTTGCCGCTTGGCAACCAGCAATTATCAAGGGTCTGATTAAAAAAGGGTGCCCGGTGTATCTATTACGAATAATCAAATGTTTTTTATCGTCAAGAAAAGCTTCTTAACCTGTGCGGGAACAGAGCGCCTTGTCGATGTCCACCTCGGATGCCCTCAAGGTAGCGTTCTCTCACCATTCCTATGGAATGTCCTTGTCGATGGGCTTCTGGAGTTGCAATATTCTTTCCAGTGCCAAGTAATCGCGTACGCGGACGATCTAGTGCTATGCACCTTTCATCCTTCTCCTTCCACTGCGGTCACTAATCTGCAGCGCATTTGCGCTGCTTCGGTCGAGTGGGGAAATCTTGCCAAACTATCTTTCAATGCGGCGAAAACAGCATTCATGGTCTTCTCTAAACTTAACAAGAAACTCCCCGTCGTTCTCAAACTAACCTTTAATGAACATTTAATTGTACCAACTGATAAATGTATCTACCTAGGTCTAACCTTTGACAGCCAGCTTTCCTGGCGCACCCACATAGCGCTCAAAGTGGCCTCCTCCAAGCGTCTGTTTTTTATGATTAATAAATGTTTCAGGTTAACATGGGGACTATCAAGAGACAAGTTTTTACTTGTCTACAAAACAATCTTCATTCCTCAAATTTTATATGGTTGTCCTGTCTGGGCTGGTGCCCTAAAATTTAAATGGTGTGTAAAGGCACTTCGCTCATCGCAGCGACCGTTTGCCCTGGCGATCTCTAGAGCCTTTAAATCTACATCTACCCTGGCGGCTCTTATCCTAACGAAAGTGCTACCTATCGACTATGAAGCAAAGATGCTATTAGCGAGGTGCGCATTAACCCCTGACTGGCCACTTCCGCCGTCTTCCCGCAAATCCATCGTCTGCCTATTACAAAATATTCCCAACGTCCCTGTGGCGCAGGGTATATCTGAAAAATCTCATTTGAGGCGACAAATCAGCCAGGCAATTTTACTAGACTGGTCAGATGAATGGAGGTCATCGTCCTCAGGTAATATCACCCGTTCTTTTTTTCCTTCGGTCGAACCGGCGGTAAGAATCAATGTGTTGAACCCGTCCGCTGCCGTCACGCAAGTGTTAAGTGGACACTGTTTCCTTAACAGCTACCTTGCAAAAATTTGTATTCTACCCTCTTCGGAGTGCAGATGTAGCCTGGAACCTGAAACGGTTGACCATTTCCTATTCCGGTGCCCAACTTACAGCGACATTCGCCATCAATGGATGGCAGCCGCAGTCGGGCGAAATTTCACATGGCCACCTCCATATGCTGCCATCCCTCAAGACGAAATCTTATGGAGAGAATTTAGTACCTTCATACATCGCTCCGATAGACTAAAGGCTCCCAGTCGTAGCCATTTAATCGATTATGGCGCGGAAGATACCGAGGACCGGGGTTGGCGAGGGTTTTACTACCCGCGGCTCTCATGGACGACTCGGCGCTACCCCTTTCCTATAGCTTATCTTCTAGTTAGTTGGTTGATTGCCTTCTCTCTCTCTCTCTCCCCATTCTCTTCCCAATTCGTGCCAGTCTTTCTGTTATTAGCAACGAGAACCAGAGGAACCGTGCGGTTACCATCGCGCGTTCCCCTCGGACGACTCGACATTAGCTTTGTTTTGGAGTCTATTCTTCTGGACTCTCTCTCTCACTTTTTCAATCGCCCTTCTCTATTTATGCTAGGCTACCCCGTATTAGTCATCGAGGACCAGAGGAATCGTGCGGTTACCATCGCGTACGTTCCCCGCGGAAGACTCGACATAGCTTTATTTTGCAGACTGAATGAAATGTTTCTTCTTGTACATTTTGTGGTTGTGTATCAATACACCTGGCAACACTCGGGTAACCGAGTACGCCTTTTACAAAAAAAATAGTTCTCTTCCCTGGTACTTGAA
Organism: Ceriodaphnia dubia; assembly: GCA_022539655.2. Lineage (NCBI taxonomy): Eukaryota > Metazoa > Arthropoda > Branchiopoda > Diplostraca > Daphniidae > Ceriodaphnia > Ceriodaphnia dubia. The sequence goes on along the minus strand of JAKUCG020000139.1, from coordinate 3,755,104 downwards.
ATGCCTCTCCCCTTACGAAAATCATATAATATGATCTCATATGAGATGTGAGTTCTCAGTTCCAATGTCGCATATCGCATATGATTCTCATATGATTCTCATATGCGAAATGAGACATTGGAACTGATAACTCATATCTCATATGAGCTCACATCATATGTTTTTTGTAAGGGTCGTTATGCGTTTAAAACCAGTTTCAGAGAGCGGCTCAACCGCATTTTGCAGCTTCATTTTAGTCGGAAATTAACTGGCATTCATTTGATCCTACGAAACCAGGTTTGTTCCCTTTCCAAAGACGAACATTAATACGGTTTCACATTGGACGAAAGTATCCGTTATTCTGAAATAATAAGGTGAAAAACGAAGATAAAACTCGATTCTTATACCAATTGATTGAAATTGTTTTATCCTCGCTTCATTCTCGTTTTTCAAACCGAAATATTGAACGTGTACCAATATCGTTTTGGAAAGGTTTTAACCCTGTTCAACAGACGCGTTTTTGAATTATTTTTGTGAAATGATAATGAAACCGACCAAAGAATGGCCGATTGATTAGCGGTCGAGTTCCGGGATAATGGTAAAATATTACCGGATCTCGGACCGTTCCTCGCTTCCTACCCCCTGTCCCACTCAACCCCATGTCCCAACCAACCCCACCCTCCCCTACTAATAATCTGCGAATATTCCCGTCTCTGTGTTAAAGGTAACCCACCCAACATGCTCGTTAGACCCCTGGGACTTTTCTTCGAATTTAATGCGACGTGAATCAGTGAGTACATTTGATTGCGAGCCCCGTAGGGGCGATGCTTATAATCGAGTCAAATTGGTCGTCTGCTTGCTTGCTTGCTTGCTTGTTTGTTTGTCGGTCTCCGGCCATATCTCTATTTCTATACAAAGCCGAATTTGATGAAAATAGTATTAAAATACGTAGTTTACTCCCCTTTTGCAATGGTGTGAACTTCAGCTCTCAAGATTGAGTAGGACAATTGAAAAAAGCGAAAATGTTGCTAAATAGGTACGTAGTATGTACAGTATCTATCAAAAAAATCGCTCTTGGCCTAAATTGTGTAGATGACATCTAGCGGACGAGAACTAAAGTAGATACAATTTCACCGCACGATGTGCGGACTAATGCAGACGAACGTATCAGTTGTCGCATGTCAAACTCGTCAGTCTCAGTCACCTGTTTCTTTTAATTTGATACTTAAAGTTGAAGTTTTTATACAATAGCAGTGTAGCTTGTGTCCAGCTGGGGTTAGTCCTTGTTCTATCAGGTTAAGTTTTTAGGTAAGGATTTGAATTGTGAAACCATGTAGCTTTTACTTATCTATCAAATCAGTTTTATTCTGCTAAGAGACTCTCTGTTTTTCCTTCCCAAGTCTTCTTGGGATGAAGAGTAATAAATCTTTATTTATACCTAGGCTCATTGGCAGTGAAACTAGCTGCTTAAGTGTTTAAAAGATGCAACACATGTATTCAAATAAACAAAGATCTTTGTCGAACCATGACAGTAAAAAAGGACAGAATCAGTTACGATATAAGGTGTGTGCTCAACAATATTAAATATTATATAATTGATATATTCTTTCAAAACAGACCAACAATGGAGTAACAATGGATTCTTCTCTGTTTGTTCCAAGAAGTGACTCAGCATAAGAAAAAGTGAAGCCCATGTCGAGTTATTTTTTCAATCCAGCCAAAAACAATGGAAGCCACAACAAAGTGGTTGGAAACTGGTTTTGAAACTGCCCACTTAAACTGTCAAGAAAATCTTAGTTCCTGTGCTGGTAATTTACACTCTCTTGAAATATATACCAAGTTCTATTATTATCGTTTTGAATTTTTAGACAAGCCAAAATAATGAGTTGATATGGAGTGCTCCGATATAACAATGCTTTAGATCACTAATCACAGCGCCGTTTTTATCGTTGGAATGGTAAACGGGCCAACACCCTGTCTGGATATTTGGAGATCCAGGGAGGAGTGAATGATTTTTCATATCTTACTTTACAGAGTGTTGACTTCAGCTTTTGAATATTCTGTCGAGAGACTCATATTAAATCATAAATAGATGTTATGTAACTGGAGAATGGATATTGACAATCCCTTACAGAACTGGCTACACTAAATAGAATATCCTTGATGCTACCAACAAGAGTCTGCGCCGATGTATGCGGTAACGACATCTATATAACTCTAAGCGTTCAACTGTTTTAGCTGACACTTTACTCCTATTTTTTCACCTGGTATCCCAGGTCATGTGCTGTGGACGACTGCTTCCGGTGCCGGACTAGACCGATTATCTCAGCAAGACATCACTATTTTCCCCTTTTTGCCAGATTCAGTTCAGATCTTCGCCGGATTCACTTTTCCCACGTTGTTTATTTTGTTTATTTCAATTTCAAGGTAATATCCTATAAAATAAAAAGCACTCACGCAAAGTTGGCCTTTCTGTCACTTATTTCTAGTCACTTATTTTCTATACGCCATACCCTTCTATTAACTGACGATGACGTAAAAAGTTAGGTAGGAAAAGAAATAACACTTCTCTCAGTAGTTTCTTTTATTGGAAAGCCATTCACAGTCAATGACAATGGACATCAATATTTAGTCCAATCACCGTCCACTTCTCTAACTAGACGTAGCCTATTTGTCATTGAATTTGATAACGTTCGCCAGTATTGGGGTCGTTGACGCAAGCGATCCTATATACCAGAAACCATGGCCCATAGATCGTTCTGGTTTTGAACATGGGTATCTTCCATTTCGCGAACCATTTCGCTCCACAGGTTCTCTATCGGATTTAAGTCGGCCCCTTTAGCCGGCCATGGGAGCAAATCAAACTCTGGGCGGACATTGAACCACTCTCTTACCAAATGGGATGTGTGGATTGGAGATCGATCTTGGACGAAAGGAATTGGTCCCAGTCCGTAATGCTCCCAAGTGGTAGGTAGAAGACAGTTTTCGAGCACGTCGATATATTGCTCGCTGTTGAGTCGTCCATTAATTCTGTAAATGCCGCCTGCGCCTTCTCCTGTGAACCAAGCCCACACTGATACGCTCTTACGGCCGCTGTGCCTTGTCGTTTGGGTATGGCCCGGCTGGAATCTCGTCCCATTCGTCCGGTAAACAAAAACTCTTCCACATTCGTCAGTTCTGTAAAGTAAAACAATTTATCAAACGTAAAACATAGTATAATTTGTTAAAGACTAACCCAAAAGTCTTTTCATCACAGAAACCTGTGCCGGCCCAGAAGTTATCATCGTTGTTTCCGTACTCTTCTGCAAAATTTGCCCGGCCGAGCTTTTGCTCATCCGTCATGAAATCTTGAGATACGGCAATTCTTGGTCGAATTCCACGGCTTTTGAGTCGTCGTGCAACGGTATGAACACTAACATCTATTCCTGTTACTTCTAAAAATGCAAGAGTAAAATAAGGAGCAGTAAATATGAAACATGTAAGCGCAAATTTACGTAATATTTCTTGCGCAGTAGTAATCGGCTTGGCGCGTACGGCATCAAACAACATCTCGTCTTCGGCCGCAGTGGTTTTCCTTGGACGGCCGGATCCAGGTTGCCGCTTTACTTCCAAGGTGTTTTCATACCTTTTGGCCCATCGCCTAACTGTGGTCGGATGGCACCCGAATCTGTCTGCGATCTCACGAACGCTAACTCCATGATCGTAAAGAGCAGCGATTCCTCCTCTTGCTTCTAATGGCAGATGGCCCCTCTCCCGCAAAAACATTTTCGTATTGCTGTTAGTGTTTGTCTGTATATGGCCGTGTGTAACTGAAATGTGAATAAATTCCTAGACGAGACAAACCCTACCTTCTCTATTACTGACCTAGGTCACCGAAATTCCAGACGTTTCAAATTGCCTTGGGTAAAATAAATAATAAAGGTAAAGGTAAGAAAAGTTTTCTTGCCCAAAAAAAATGCTCGGGGTGATTTGATCCCGTTTATTTCAAAAAGGTTGCAATAACGCTCAAAGCACACGAAATGTCTACAGCTTCAAACCAATTATTTCTGACTAACTGGGAGAAAAGAAAAAGATTCGAATTCTCGAAAAAGAAATTGGACGGCTCGTTAAACAACATTATTTTTGTTGATTCAATTGTTTTCCAGTAAGCCAATTTTTTCAGCAAGTCAAAAAAGAATATAACTAATCCATTTATCTTGTTTTGATAGCCTCCATGTGGCTGGCCATGTTTTTACTGCATCTAAAAAGAATATTAAGAAGAGTCGTTGCAGTATCCGCGTTTGGGCATGGTTTTCGTCGTCAGGATGCGGGTCAATCCAATGTGTGAAAGAAATATCGGACGAGGCGTATGTGAAATTACTAGACGATGCATTGATTCCGAACATATGGGCGCTTTATGGACTTCAAACGATATTTTTGTTAAGTGACCCGTCGACAATGTTCCCGCCCTCTTTCCATTCTAGCGTGTTGAAACATTGGTTTAAGGACCATCCAGAAGTCAAACTTGATAATTTCCCAAACAAATCAGAAGATCTCAATCCATTTATGAATGTATGGTCCGAATTTGTTGATGCCCTGAGATTGCAGCGATTGCAACCACAAGATGAGCAAGAATTATGGGCCGGAATTGAAGAGCTCGGGTATTACCGTAGTTTGAAACCGTCATATTGGGATGGTCTTATTCAATCATTCCGTGCTAATTTGATCGGTGTTGTGAATTCTGAAAGTCCTGCCCCATTACTTTTGCCTGCCCCAAATGTATCGAATTAAAGTTGATCTCCTTACTCTACCTCTAATTATCTTTTATCATATCCTATCCTTTTCCTACCCGCTCCCTGTGTGATTTGTCTCGGTAACATGCCTTTGGGGTAATACATTTTTGGTCCTCAAATTGTCAGTCATTCCTGTTACATAGTGCGTTGAGAAGAGTTTACTCCAAATGTCTCACCAATTTAAGTGCAACATAGCGCGTCGCCAGTTTGTAGAGGATTTTAAAAAACATGACTGGTGTAATACAATTTATAGTGCCCGGCAATGTTTTTCGTAAGTTGATTTCATATCTTTTTAAGTTAAACAAATCATTTTACAAACTTAACATATTTCAATTTAAAATGATTTTAGGTTCAATTCAAGTGGAAAACCTTTTTTATTTCCTGCGGAACAAAATTGCACGATTCAGGTATGGATTTTCTTGGCGCCCGATTCGCCCGCCACAATGGCAAGAACGGACAACTTGTCCAGCTTCGGAAAAGTTTTGGACGACTTCCTCTTACCCTGCGTGGCAGATAGACACCGGAATAGTCAGCCTGTTGCAGTGTTATGCCCATCCATTGACATAGACATTTGGCGCAGCTGGGCATCTTCTAATCCAGTCTTTCTCATCATTCAACCCCCAAGAAGCCCAGACCTGAATCCTTGTGATGTATTGTGGAAGGATATTCTAAAAGCAATCCATCACATAACATTCCAATCCAAAAACCAACTTTGGCAAGAAATTGCGGACTACTTTGATCGCTTGACTTCCGTTAAAAATTATTGGTCATTATCAGCCAATTCTATGCCCCAACGCTTGCATCGAATTGAGCAATCAGGAGGATTTTGAATTATTGACATTTGGTTTTCGAATTGTTTTGAATTTTCAGGTTCCTATTTTTATCGGACTCCATCCGTGTTTTGTTTCTTTAAGATGCTGTGACTCATTTAATTTTACTTCTTGTCAGAATTAAATACTTTTTTGTTTCAATGACGTCTCTTCACTCGTGGTTAACAAACCTACGGCTACCGGGCTAGAAAGCAGTTTCACTTTCGTTTCTCAATTTTAGCTAGAAAATATCCTTTCTACGTTCTCATAGTCAACAAATACAAAAATGTTTAAGATAATTAAGTTATATTTAAGGGGATTTTCTTCATGTAGTGACATGCTTCTATTAAAATCGGTACGATACATTATTCAGTGTTTGCATTTTGCAATTATCTTACAAACTCCCTAAGTTTGCCTTACAGTTTGAGATCCTTCATATATTTCTTCCTCGGCCTAGAGCGAGTTAGGCGATCGAACGTGGTCTGAATTCCGTCAAAATTGAATAGATGAAGAAAGACAGCCTCAAAACACTAACGTTTTCAGCTATGTCAATGCAAAAGACGATGTTTTTCATAGCTTCTATCGGTTTGTGGAGACAACAAGATCTAAAATAAATAATAATGATTAGCTCGAGGAAAGTTACAATTTACATTATTCAACTCACCAGATATGCAGTGATCGTCAATAATAATCAATAAGAGTAAGAGTGGTAGCTTCATGGGAAATTGATACGGCTCACTTGTAATATCTGCCAACCCATTTGACGAAAGGTAGTCTCATAGTTGGTTTTGGTCCAGCTAGAAAATATTCAGAGACTAAAAGGAAAGATAAGGGTTTTATTAAATGAATGTCTACGTATAAATAATAATAACACTATTGTTCCTTTGCTCGCCGAGACCCATGAAGGAAAAATCAAAGAATCACTGGGAAGAACTACTCTGATATATATATCAAGGATAGATTAAAAGAAAACTTCGCGGAAACAGAAAAATCCTTACCAAAAACACAGCCAGATAGGGAAAAAACTAAACTGCGTATGTATAACAGCTTCTTATAATCTAGAATGGAACTTGCAAAATCCATCCGGGCAAAATGTTGACATCGTAAAAAATAGATTGACAATCACGGAATCAACGCTCAAATATTCGTCTGCATTAGTCCGCACAGCGTGTATTTTTTTACGTTCACTTTATTTCTCATCCGCCAGATGACATGACGTACCATTTAAGGCCACGAGCAATTTTTTTGCTAGATACTGTACGTGGTAGTTTTTTGGACCGCTAGGTGGCTAGGCAGAAATACGCCAATCGTATTTGATATCGAAAGTAAATACATTTCTTTACTTGCAATAGCAATAGAAAGCGATGATAAACAAAAAACGTAACTAGATAAATTGACGAGTTTTTTTTCTGAAATAATAATAAGTGTTTCAATTACTATACGAACAGAACCTTTAGTTTCATAAATAAAACGGTAAATACCCATTAGAGCACTCCCAATTAAAACAAGTTGCCGTTTGGGAATCCTATATTAATTTTTATACAAAAGTACCCCTTCCTTTTAAAAGGTGCCCAAACGAGAAAATTCGGAGTAGATATTAAGGTACCCAAACTGAAATATCTTTGTATGGTGCCCAAACGGATACATTCTTTAAAAGGGCCAGAAAGTGCCGAAATAGGTAGACACCCAATATAACTCCAGTACATATTGACACCGCAAACACGTTAAAAACAACTACTATCGTAGCTACTTTCAAACCCTGGAATTTAACAATGAAATTTGTTATTTCCTTATTCTGGAATCTGGAAGGCCATCAGCCGTTCTGCTTTACCTATAATGTAACCTTTATTGATAGTGAAATTTTATAAAATTGGATTGGGGGCTCCCCCAACAGTGGTCCTTCTTTAACTAAAATTGAACCTCTATAAAAGCATTTTCTAAAAAAACACGTACAAACATTTCATTTAACTTTACACGCATACTGGCTGGGTGGTCCACTCCCTTTAGCCCAAGTTTAACCTCCTGGAAATTTTCTTTTAATCAAGGGGCATCGGGAATTTAACGGAGGGGGTGGCGGAACGGAAATCCAACTGGGGGGGGGGGGGGCGAAGCCCCCCTCCCCTCCCTTCTTTTGGATACTGCTTAACCCTAGCTTAAGCATTATAGCTTAGTATTGCGTCGTTTAGCCCTATTAGCCAGTAACATCAGCTTTTGCTTTTGCCCAATATGAAATTTGTGAAACTTTTATACAAACTTGTTTTTCCGCAAGATGATACCTTCTGATTCTGCAAAAGACGAAACATTGCCTCAAATTTGAAGATGATTCAGTCATTTTGACTGAATTACACACCTATCCTTTATGGCGAGCTGAAAAGCTTCGCTTGACTATCTTATCTTTGATCCTATTAGATACGATCTCTACTGCACAAGCTTACTGGGCGATTAGATCATCCACCCAGTTGTGCCTATTTTCTAATCGTGAGCCATATCGATCCCGAACCCAATCTCTTCTGTCTCCACACCATTTTTTACGAACAGGGCAGAACAATAAGAACTTAAAGGAATTGGATGAATGTGACCAATGTTTCCAAGGCGACGCCATCACTGCCAATGCATATGGTGGCGCTCATCATACGGTACCGTATCACTCTTTTTCCATCCGCTCATTTACTCCCGCAAGAGCACGTTTGTTGACTTTGGCCCTGGCAAGAAAATAATCAACACTGTATGCAAATTGGCGAAAGGGAGAAGTTCCATTACATGAAGATTCTTGACATCTCCGACATTTCAATTTTTCACCTTGAACAGAATTGTAAAATTCCGAGGGGTCCGCAACTCAAAGTTAGGAAAAAATTATGATGCCAAAAAAAGGAAAATAAGGAAAAAAGCCTTGTTTTAGAAGCGAAAAAGGGAAAAAAAGGAACGAAAATCGGGCCAAATTTTTCCTTTTTCTAGGGTAAAAAAGGAAAAAATTGTTGAGGAGAACGGGGAAGAAAAATAGGTGTTGCTCATTCACTAGTGTTGCCAAGCTAATAAAGTAATGAGGAATTTTAACAATTTCTTCGGAATTTTTTTGATAGCACAAAAAAATATAGCAAAAAATCTAGTATTTTTTCTCCTAATATGTCCCTATACCTAAAAAATTTATTTCACGAGCTATCAAAGCTCAAAGTTGGGTTTCCGTCCCAATTAGGCCTCGCCCCTCCGAAATGGGGTTGTCACGTGATCTGACGTCACAGTGTGCGACAAGCGTAATGGAAGTGGTAGCGCCCCCACACGGTGGCCCCGCGGCAACAGCTGCTTTTACTTTACTTGCTACCCCCGTCATGCATGACCCTCTCTCAGCAAAGTAAAAGGAGCTGTTGCCGCGGGGCCACCATGTGGGGGAGCTTCCACTTCCATTACGCTTGTCGCACACTTGGTGGTTTTTAATTATTTTTGGACTTTTAAAAAAATCGCATAGTTTTGAAAAATATATGAAAAAAGAGAGAAAAAAATTCTGCACAACTTCTGAGACGGGCATCGTTGAGAAAAATTTGGTCCCGAACCCAGAAGAAGTTAAAGTGTAGTCCCATAAGAAATAACTTGGGAGGAGGGGCCTAGTACACAACTGTGACGTTGTGAATGCCTCAGAATGCATACTGGGCACCTGCGACTAATAATCTGTTCGTGATGAGATGTAAATAAAGGCCAAAACGATACAAAGTCTTCGTCATAAATAAAAGACTCAACCTATTGTGCCGATCCCATCATCAAATAGGCTATACAAATACATATTTGATTGCTCTTTTTTAAAAAATTTCATGGAAACGTAACAACAAAAGGACTAGATTCCAACATCAGAATGCATACTGGGCACCTGCGACCAATAATCTGTTCGTGATTAGATGTAAATAAAGGCCAAAACGATACACTCCGCTTTGCCCGGCTGCCTGTATATCGTCCATTGAAGCCGTATGTTTACACCTTTCCGTCAACTGGTCCTATCAAGTAACGATTCAAATGACATCCCTTGATTCCTTTAATTTGATAACTTCTTGCTTTTCAAAAATATTTTGGCATGGAAAACCTTACTACTGTTTAGTACTACTTTTCTAACTTCTCTACCAGCTCGACAAAGAGCGATTTCATAGTAGACTTCCGGGGCCTATGGGGTAGTTGTTTAAAGTTTCCTGATCGTCGTTTTCTCGATGATTTACATATAGTCCTTGTCTTACGTAGTATTAACGTGTAATTTGGTTGAGGATACAAGTAATTAGTAAATAATACGTCGATCAACTTTACTATACGTCAGTTGCACATCTACCTTTACGGGTTGCGGCGAAAAGAGCTAATTCGGGTTCCCATCCCCATCGTAAATCGGTAAAAGAGATAAATCCACTTCGTGCTGGACCTTCAGGATTAGTTTTATATTTAGTTTCTTATTTAACATTTTATGAAGAAGAGGAAATAATAATGAAATTGTTGTCAAGTCTGGTAGTTGAATAGCCTTTTTCCATTTTTCAGGTAAACTCTTGGGAGGATGATGAAATATGTTATTCTTTTAATTTCGATTTTCTTTGTTGTTAAACACCGCATAGGAATACTCGATCATTTTACACTGTGTTTTCAGTTTAATTCCTCGGTAAATTTGAAACAGGAAAATAACTCTCGTTTCTTAAAGTAGGCAACCTTTTGTCGCTAGGTGGCGTGTTTGGGAGGGGGAAGGAGGGGTGGAAAGTGGGTGAAGAAGAGGGGGGTAGGGTCAAGGGCCACATAATAACCACCGGAGACGTTTTCCAATAAAGTTTTAGAACTCGGTTTGGGAAACGGCGTAAAGGCCTATAGAACCTGAAGGATAAGAATCCTTCAAGGATAATACGGGATTATAGACTCTGTGACGACCATCCGCGACCATCCACAAAAGCTGCTGTTTAGACACCTTTGATGTCGTTGGCGGCGGAAAGGACTTGGCCGAGGGGATCGCAACTGAGTGATGGAATCTTCGTACGGTCCGGGGCGGTCTCTCTAGAAAATGGTGTTCAGCCATCAACGCTAAAACAATTCTGTTTAGTGTTTGTTTTTGGACCGTAAACTTTTAATAAGGCAAATTAATTGCCAAAAATTAAGCCAAAGATGTAAAATTATCATTTCCACATTTTTGGACTATTAGAAAAGATATTTAAAGCAATGCCATTGTTATATCAGAAAAAAATGAAAACTAAACAAAAATGTCTTGGCGTTGATGGCTGAACAAAATGCTCACCCTTCCCCATATTTTGTGAACACCATTTTCTAGAGAGCTGCAAGATATCTTTTTTTATTGAAGTAGAAATGTTTTATTGAAGTAGAATCGGAAATATATATATATATTGTAACTTGTGTATTCTCTGTTCCATGAGAGAGGTATACGACACTCGTCAACAGATACGTTAAGACTGAGGCTGTTTCGCACTTCTCGACGTGTCTTATCATCAATGTTATATTTATTCACTCAGCGTGAAAAGGCGAGGCGCCAGACCGTCGGTGGTGCGATCATACCGGTTCAGACGGTGTCGTGATGTGATCGGTCGATGCATGACGGTCTAGCGGATGGTGTCGGCGATTTTCAGACACTATACGGCAGACATTCCATGCGACATTCCACGACTTCTAACCTCAGTACTGCATTACTTAGGCTACTATATCTCAGACTTTCGTTTTTATTATATTGAATAGTAATAATTCAACAAAACATTTGTACAGAGCAATTTCAGCCTTATTCAGCAGTTTTGTGACACAAAGTATAATGATGATGACAGCAAATCAATGAACAAAGGTGTATATGGCTTATAAAGTCTTTTATCCTTTCAATCACTAGAAGTTTCTTATTTCTGCTTGCCAGCCCCTGTAAATTCCTGAGCCGTCCGTCGTAAAGCGAACTAGTATTGTGTCTACACTTGAATAGACAGTTGGTGGTAAACTAGAGCCGGATGTTCTTAAAAGAATGGGGTTGCCTGTAGAAGGTCCGTCGTATACCTTTCAAATATAATACGTTAATTACTGTAAATGATTTCACACAACCCATCTTATATATATTTTGTTTCTACAGTATGTATGTATATATTGCTTCTATTATAAGTTATAGCAAACTATATTCTATGCTACTGAACTATTCATAAGTATAGCAATATAAATTACTCTACAAATAGGCTAATTTATATTTAGCGTTATCCTTCATGCCTTATTCTATTGGTATGAGAACTCGAAATCATTAGTTGGAGGAGATTGATTCTGTTATTTCAACGGGATTGTTGCATGTCTATATAACAATATAACATACCGTAAGATAGTCCCAGCCACTTTCCGTGTAAAAACTAGTTACAGTAAACTCAGCTCGACGTTGTAAAGGGACTTGGATAGTATATCGACAGTCAAGATTGTTTGAATAATCGTTTGGAAAGTTTGGAGATTGAATCGTGACTGGAAGAGTGTTCTGGTAGATAAAGTCGCCGCAATCTGAATTAAAGAAAATAAGAAAATATTATTTAAATGCAGCTGCTGATGATGTGCCAATCATATAATCGATGCACAATATTGACCAGATAACTCATCAGATCAATATTTCGATATCTCGAAAATGTCGACTACAAACTTTAACTATTATATGATCTTTTACTGATACCTATACAAATAAATCTCTTTTTGTTAGTAAAAAATGGTTAGGAAAAAAGAAATTAGCTCATCCAACATATTTACCGTAAGGGGAGGGGGAAGGACTCAGATCGGTAGTACGATATGGATCGTCGGTTATTGATGGTTTTGTTTCACTCCAATAATAAGTTGTATAGTCGGTTGTTGATCTAGGAGTAGAAGCTGCGGTAGTAATAGTAGTAGTAGTTGTGGCTTTGGTCTGAAGTATTAGGTTGAAATATATTTAACTTTACAATTATTGTGGTGTAGTAAAAATATAATTTGAGAGTAAATGAGTAAATGACTCTCAAACTTACTACTTGATAGCTGATACTGAATCCGTTGTTAGTATTTGCCGAATCACTGGTAAACACAATCAGCATGGATTCCGTGTATGAAGAAATTGAACCTGGGTATGAATTTCCGCTCAAATCAGCATAAAGCTCCGAGCTTGTAGTATCCCCCAAATAAATCTGAAATCAATCGAGTTATTCGTAATATACAAACTCGTGTTACGAGGTGGTGAAAGGTAAGACTATTCTATGCGATTCTATGGATGATGAACAATTTTACCTTCAAACTGTCTCTACCCGTTTCGGTGGCAAAACTATTAAAGTCAAGGTTGATGTAATAAGCACCAGTGATTAGCCAACAAATATTGGCGTTGTTAGAATAATTAGCCGGATAATTAGGTGATGTGATCGTGCCGAATGATGCTGATAAAAGTATGCAGTCTGAAAAAATAAAAGAGTGCATTGCTTAAGTCGAGCCTAAGTACACTTATTTGTAGCCCATGGGCGATGTCTGTCTTTATGAATATTCTGCGTATGGGATTCATTACTTACTTGTTCCTGGCTCCGGAGTTGTAAAACTTGAAGATTCGACGGCAATGTTATCAATGGCAATGGCATCTTCCAAGTTACTACCACAGTATCCATAAAATATCATCTGAAAATAAAAAAAGGTGAATGTTGACAATAAACATAACTTGGATCTGATGGCGCATCAATTCAGTAATTACATATCCATCAGTTGGGGCATCAACTGGTAAGGTAACGGATTCTGTTCGCCATTCATAGTTGGCCAACGTCGAATATTGGGATAGGCCGGCCAACAAATACTCAGTACGATCGACGACCCAGACCAACTTAAAATAAATGTAAGTAAATGAGAATTTAGCGGCTACCTTTAACAAGCGCACGTGGTTTAATATACCAGATTACCTCTAGATTATTTCCTTCTGGCCGTTTAGATCGGATCCAAAAATCAAAAGAAACCCGATCCCCGGGATTTGCAGTGAACACCGGACTACGAAGGACGGCCAGTCCGGATGCCAAATCAGCATTGCGAGTAGCTCGCAAATAATTGGTGCCGGTGGATGGTTGCGGCGCTGTTGAATTTACCTCCAACGGCGAAGCAAAATCCTCTACACGCCAGTTAACGTATGCTGGTGATTCGTCGTACCACGGGTTCGTTGATCCTCCCTCGAAATCGTTGTCCAGCAAAGTACGGGCCAATTTCGGATCAATAATGATGACATTGTTCAATCCCAAGCGTGTTTTCTCGATTTCATTTTTCAATTTCGTCGACAATACTGGTGATCTGGCTGCAGCGTTCGATAACAGTCCCACAGCTACAAAAACGTAAAAAGACAAGAAATTTTTCATTGTTTAAAAATTAAAAGTTAAATTGGAATGGAACTAGGTAATGACTCCCTAATGTGGTTTCGTATCAGGCTTGCCCTCTTTTATACTGTCCATATTGCGTAAACAGGAGATGGGCTACAGTGCCAGTTATCACTTGGGCATGTTTATCTTATATCGTTGTGTACAAAATATCAGGCATTTACAAAAACTAGCTGCAGCTGAGTCGAAATCCCGCACTTTGAAACAACTTTCTATAAACGGTATCTTATCACAAGCTACAGACGAATCAGTTAAATAAATAAAAAGTTTGACATTTTGAATAAGTAAAGATTTCGGTTGTAAGAATTGAGAATTTCCGACAGTTAGATTTGAGAATCCCCCCTCTGGTACTTTAAATGCCTCTGACTTTTAACAAGTTTATTCTTTTTTTGCGACTGAAATTTTTCGGCCATTTTTCCCGTCATTTCTGCCCAAGGTCGCACCCCTAGGCATGGACGAGGGGGGAAAACAACGAGAAAAATGGCCGAAAAATTTCAGTCGCAAAAAAAAAGAATAAACTTGTTGAAGAATATAGAACATATACATATGAAATTAAAGATAAAGACGTCAACTATTTATAAAAAAATCTGTGACTTCGTAGCCCAAATATTTCTGATCGAAAACATTTTTCAAAAATCTCCCGTTTCTATGGGAGCAGTAGGGAAAACGAGGGGTGTTCCAATATTTAAGAACGATGCTTTTGTTCTGAAGCCACTGATGGCAAAAATTCAGAATTTTTACCATCTATTAGTCATGGGACTGGCACAGCACAATCCAAATTTTAAAAATTTAGCTCAATTCCCCGAATTTTTACAAAATAAAAACCCCGCCATAAGCGCCCGTGTTAAAACGGCGAAAAAAGGGGGGGGGGGGTGTTCCAATATTTTTGGGGGGTACTGTAGTTTGAAAATCTAGTTTTTTAACAAGATGTTAATCCAGTTTTGAAAATTGGATAGTTATTCTCGATTTTCTCCCAAAAACATCGAAAAGTGGGTGTGCGTAATCATCTCTCACAAATGAGAATAAAAATGAAGATAGCACGCGTTTGATTCTAAATTTTAGAATCAGATGCTTTAAAGAAACTGAAACTCACTTGAGCTTAAGCATCCAGCGTTCCCCCTATCCTGCCAGAATCGCGCTAGACGCAATCGAATGCAGCATTTTGAATTTTGGGCTCTTAAAATTTAAGTCATAAAGCATGATCGGATTTGTGCGGGAATGTCTTGATTGAGTCAAGTAATCACTTCCCGAGCAAATTTTTTGAGACAAGGGGCAGTTTCGTTTGAACGAACGCAAATTGAATTGGTATTATAAAGGTAGCCGAAGAGTTTTTCAAAAAAATTTAATGTAGGTTAAAAAATTTGCTTTATTCCGCCCTTTAAAAAAAACAAATTGCATTCCATGTTGGAAATCAAATGAAAATGGATTATCGCCGGAAAACGAGAACGCAAACATTAAGTATTTGATCAAATATGTTGTAAGAAAAACATCAGTGACCATGATGGGTTGTGTTTTTATTTGAAGAAATATTTCTAAAATTTGGACAACATCAGACTCGAACATTTAGACTTGTGCATTGTAAGCAGTCTCACTAACCACTGGGCCATGAGTACTTGGTACGATCTAGCAAATAGGCCTAGGGTATATTATATAGATAAAATCAAGTATAATAATGATAGTTATATGCCCAATAGCATAGGAAACTCATTGAAAATGACAGCACTAAATGCTTACAAATACTGTATTGAATTTGATATAAATAATTTCAAAGTGAATTACATAATTTTCAGGGGAGAATGAATCTTTTCCGAAACTTTTTTATTATTATCTCACTATTCTCCTCAATATATTTAGTATGTTCTTTCCGTTTTGACTTTTATCGGCATTTTCGTAAAAAAATACGTCATCTTTGCTTAGCTTTTGTTTTGATTTTTAGTGCCCTCTAGCGGCAGTTTTTAACACTACGTAGTAGTTCTGTGTTGTAATATTGGACCCTTTTCCATTTAAATTTTTGTTTTGATGTTAATGATTTGAGTATTTATAATTATTAAATGGCCATAGACAATTTTCCATATTTTCTATGTATGATGTTTGTTTTATGAATTAGTTTCCCGAAGGGATTTTATACGGAGTGTGATGTGACAAGAAGTTGTTGCGTACACCCCAGAGATGGATTCCGTGTACACGATTTTGCGCCGTTCGCACATTATTTTCGGGAGATGGCGTTGGGGAGTAGGGGACTCCCCGATAGTACATGCAGACTAGCAGACGTCAATCTTCCACAATTTAAAAAATCAGTGGGAGTTTCAAATTTTTACACACACAAATCGATCGGCTTTGACTTTGCCGATCTCGATGGAACGCAAAACTTATAGAAATAAGCAATACATTGGTACAAATGAGGCTCATCGGTAAAAAATTTCATGTCACACCTGTTTTATATGGCATTACTTTTGGGTCGCATCAAAAATGTCCATATACATATTCTCTCGCGGGGGTGAATATATTCTTTCGACGCCAGATATATATTTTTACCGCGGGAGTCCGCACAGTCTAGGGGTCCAAACCCCTTATTCTTTTTTCCGCTGTTTACGTTTCTTTGCTATTGCTTGGCTTAAACTAAATATTCCGCCCTTAAATTAAAGAAATAAAAGGCCCGTATGCACCACTAAGAAATAATTTGACTGAGTGTTCCTTTTCACAGATTTCTGGTTGAAAAATACCGGCTAGAAATCTATTAATCAGAATGACTGAATTCATGAAAGTTAAGGTGATAGTTAAACGTTATGGGTGGAAGAGAGGCAAGAGAGGCCTTTTTTTGGGGGGGGGGGGGTTAGAATGTGTTCGTGTAAATTCGGGCAAATTTTCAATTCGCGATAGTTACCGGACCGCTTTCAAATGTATATATCTAGATTTCTAGCTGTAATGTTGTGTAGAGACAGCACGTTTTAGTCAGCTCTTCCCCTCAATTTTCTACATCATGATATTTCGAATTTCGATTCTCTTTTGCTTTTACAATTTCTCATCCTTCATTCATGTGTGCTTATGTACTGTGTCATTGATGATCGCTGTCTGATTTGAAGTTTGCATCATTTGGCATTTGCATTTTTCATTCGCATCCATACCCGGAAAAAGGTCCTTTACTGAAAAAACAGTTAAACAGAAGCACATTTTGAAACCGACAGAATGCAAATTTGAAAAACAGTTACTGTAAGTCGAATGACTCGGTGAACAATAACAAAAGAAATAAAACAGAAACAGTGGAAAAAAGAATTAGGGAGTTCGGACCCCTAGCTTGTGCGGACTCTCGCGGTCGCGGTGAAAATATACAGTACCCACCAGAAGTCCTTGTACGCAGTGGGATTTCCCTACTGCGGCGGGAGAAAATAAAAGGGTCTAAACTAGGATAAATTAATGAGATAGAATCCTGTATTTAAGACAATCGATAGGGCTTGCGGATCCGTATTCGCTAAAAAATTGGCGGATTTTTGGAATTCGAGACCAGGCTACAATTCAAATATGTATTTGTAGTTGTACACGGCCGACAAATAGGCAGTATTGCCAGTCTTAGCGGAGTAAACTGAGGTCGTAACTCATTTGAGATATCTCCCGAACCATATGTCGCAGAAGTCTGGAATTGGCAAGTCGACTACCCGGCTCAAAATTTCGGCCCCACACCCCCCATTTGTACGGGAGGGGTAAGGAAAGAGTGTGGGGCCGAAATTTTGAGCCGGGTAGTCGACTTGCCCTAGGGCATTGGACAGAGAGGGTAAATCCCTCTCCAACGACTAAAATAAAACAAAGTTTTCTATGAGACGGGGAGGGAAAAAAATCCCAGTCAGCGGATAATATCGGTTATATAATCAAATTTAAATTAAAAAAGAGAAGAATATCTAGCGCGCCTTGTGTGCAAATTCCAGACTTCTGCGACATTAATTTTTTTCATTTTAAACAAATACAATTGCCGTTTGTTACATAGAATTGAGTAACAAAAGATACAAATGAACATCCATAAGAAAAAATACTCTAATTCACCAATTTCCCACCCACCAATCCCTTCGGGTAACCCCTGAACGGCGCAGCCGTTTAGCGGTAGTTTCTTAATTTCTTGATTTTCTACCGCCCCATCGAATTTTGCCATAGACATCTGTTGCAGGTAAAATTAACTAAAAAATTAAAGTTTGAAAGTCGCACTTGGGGGAAAGTCGCTTCCTTCTTGTCGGTCCGATAAATCAGTAGAAGCCCTCGATTTCCAACTAAAGGTGGGAGACACTCGGGGATTAAAATAACATAAATATAGTGATGATTTTGGTAACTCAAGAACAAGATTAACGACCTGCATCGAAGAATTGACACAAGCATTGTCTTGAAGGGAGCTTCTATACATATACTAGGCCGTTCCAAACTATAAAAATTAAAGTCTGTGAGGGGTGGACAGACTTCGTATCTGAATTCGACTCTTCGTAGAAATATTTATGCCAGAAAAAGCGTGTTCCTATAAATGTCGCAATCGCTTAAGCTTCCACAATAATAACTTCGAGTGCCCTTTTCCCTGGGGTTGGTTGAAACCTGAAGTTGTTTGCTTGATACCGGAATTAATGGTCGGCAAAAATGATATTAATTTCAGTTTCGTTATCGAATTCAGTGAGTAGTGATTTTGTTATCGAATCTAGTAAGAAATCAGTTCTTAAAACGAATTGTTTTCCAACAAAAAACCGTTTCGTTACGGTTTTATGGCCATAACAAGAGACGATAAAATCATTAAAAAGACAGTAAACCGAACTGGTTTTCTACAATGATTACGTTGATGTGGCTGAAATAAAACCAATTTCTGAACTGAAAAAATTTACTCGGGTTAATCACTCCGTCCAAATCACCGACATCCGAATTCGATCCAGTAGGCTATACATGTCATGCATCGAATTGAATTTAGATATTAAATTGGCAAATTTTAAATTATCAGTTTATTAGCCATATTTTTTTCTGACCTAATCATTCTTAATTTGAATATTTGATTATTTCTTTATTTTAATAATAATAATTTCTTAATATAAGCTTAATTTTGAGAATTAACATTTTCTTTTGCTGTGTTCCAAAACACCATAAAAAAGCAGAAAAACTGGAATTTCAACTGAATTGTAACGGGCAATCTAGAAATTTTTTTATGGGTAAAAAAACAATTTTCACCTGCTGTCTGCGAGGCATTTGGTCATTTGAACACACTCGACAAATGAACTCCCTGGGGTTGACAAATGATCTTACTATTTCGACATTTGAACTCTTTTTTTAATATATAAAAATACAAGACAAATAAACTCTGTTGTTTAATGCAATACAAAATATCCTCAAACGAACACGCTGTTTAAATGTTTATATATATATCCGACATTTCCATTCAGGAAGACTATTCTGAAATGACAATATTGCACAATAGGACAGTCTTAGTAACCAGACGTGAAAAACGTCATTCTTATTAATGGGATGAGGTTCTCCTGCCTTATAAAAACAACCAATTTGCTTTTGTAGATAAGGAAGATGAGTTTTGTGAATTCGAAAAGAAAAATCATTAGGCTAAATATGAAATTTCTCACCTTTTATAATAAATCAATTAACGGATACGGGCGATAAGGAAAATATATTTAATCTGCAGATGGATTAAGGGACTTATAATAAGAACAAAAAAAACGGCGCGTTACTATAGTTACCCGATTAAATAGCGTATTCCGTCCGCATGATTACCGTATGTAGGCACATAAGATCGTGACCTTTTCACTAGTAAACACCGGACATGGGTAAAGTCCTTCAAAATTAACATTATGTAAGCATTTCAATTAATTACTTTACCTAGAAATGCGACCTGTCAATGGACCGGCAGACCAGCATTGTCAAGAGCTTGTTAATGGCGATAAAAAATATCTTTACGTCAAAAGAGGACTTCTTCGGTTCTTTTCGATAGTCAATATCATCCTCTTCAGTATTTCTGTTGGTCTGGAGGTAAGGAGTTCCAAAATGAAATCAATATTAAATAGACGAATCAACATTCCAGCTTTGATCAGGCATCTAATCCTTATGTCGGCCAAGGAGTTTGGGGTTCTAGCATGCACATGATTTCGGGACTTATTGGTTATGGCGCTTCCTATCAGCCGACAAAGATGAGGTATGTGTAATGCGTTATAAGCTATCACGTTACACATACAAACGTTATAATAATAGTCCCACATTTCCAAGGTTAACGTTTGTGGTGTGTTTTTCTTCGCTATCAATAATGTTTGGGTTGATTGTCGGTGGATTGTCATGGGCCGGCTATACCGACTGCGACCATTATGAGAACCCCTTCGACTATAACTCGAGTGGTAACTAACCTTTATCTTTATCAACTGATCATGTTAATAGAAAAAACAACAAAGTAATATTAAAACAGATTGCGATGCGCCGATTTCTCAGTTGGTACTGATGATTGTCAACTTTATCGCTTGCATCGATAGCGCTGCAGTTTCGTTTGTAGTTTCAAGAACTTTGTGTAGCTCTTCTGTTCATGAGTTTAGGACTAATCTGGTGGGCATTGCAACCGTTCCTGTATCAACTATTAACACGACAACTCCAACCCCCTTACCTGATTTATCAGCGAGAATGACAGCTACGGTAACTATATATAAGAACTATCTCAATATTAGTTGCGCTAATTCCAATCGAGGTAATCATGTAATATATTACAAACTTTTTCATCAGTTTCCACTAACAGGCATTCATTTTTTTTCTTCGCATCGCCCGGAGGTGGAAATACTAGCGAGATTGGCGATTGCTAACGAATTGGCACAAATAGCCCAGCACCGTCAAGAAGAAGAAGAGCAACCGCCTCGCTATTCGATAGCCGTTGGTGATTCGGAGCAACCAGCATCAACCCAGGACTATACTGAGCCAGAAACACCCTTCGAGTAATTAAAAGATAAATGTAGGAGAGCCTATATCATTGAAGCTTCGCACGCTTAGTTCATATATTCCTGATATTAATTCTGGTTCTTTCCAGTATTTCAGTGAGGAATTTCTTATCTCATTGTATTGTACAGCATGTATTTTTTTAAATTCTTGTATTAGCATTGTTTTATTAACATCCTGAACTACGGCGCGCCTTGTTAAATTGCCGTTTCAAGATTTTCATCAGCGCGATACACGCTTGAAGCTGAAATGTAGCCTATATTGTATGTAGAAAGTAAGGAAGTAAACTCTAAATGAGTGAGGGAACAAGAAGAACTTGACTTCACTAAAGATTATAACAATTCATAAACAGAAACTTTAAAAATAATTACTTTCATTGTCAAGTTGTTACAGTTTTTATCAAGTTTTCAAGATGAAAGTGAAAATTGGAAAGATAATAGGAAACTTGCATATGTACAACAAGATCTATGGATGGTATAGATGAGCCCTACAACGGTTGGGCCCCATCGAACACTAGCTATGGCTTATCCCTTCCGCAGCTCTCCCCAGTACCATCCATCAGCAGCAATCGGCATAAGTGAATTTTAAATTGACTTATGTGTTCGGTAAATCATTTGAAAAAAAGATTTACAATCAAAATCAATCTTTTCATATATGGAGCACAAATCTAAATCTAAATCAAAAATCACTACACGTGATTTATGAGATTTAAATCAATAATAAATCATAAATCAAAATCATGTTCTAGTGTCGATTTAAA
Organism: Ceriodaphnia dubia; assembly: GCA_022539655.2. NCBI lineage: Eukaryota > Metazoa > Arthropoda > Branchiopoda > Diplostraca > Daphniidae > Ceriodaphnia > Ceriodaphnia dubia. The sequence continues at coordinate 3,733,512 of JAKUCG020000139.1, read as the reverse complement.
TCTGGATTTAAATTAAAATTTTACCGAAAAAACGAAGCAAATTGTCTCATATTCTAATTCCTTTTATTATGTGTTACAGTTCAAACTTTTTGTGGATCTTGAGAAAGCAAAAGTTCCTCAAATAATTTATCAGACAACCTATTTCGTTCAGCAGCCAATACCAAAGCTGCTTGACTGAAGAGACGCTCTACTGGAGCGATAGATAGATAGATAGAAATAGAAACGTCAGCCATTTCGTCATTTTCTAATGAATGACAATTTAAATTTTGAATGTCTTTATTGTAAGCTAATCCCATGGGAACAGGTTAGATTGTTCGAGACTGGGTCCTGTCTGGAGGTCCAACGAACTAATGCTGCAAAAAAAAAAATTCTTGAAACTAATACAAGCGAAAATGCTCACCCTAAGAAGGGATGTCCGTAAATACCAGACAATTTGTCGAGGGCCCAGTGGCCAGACAGCAAGTGTCCGGTTTTGTTTTGGCGATTTGCGTTATACTTACATTCCGAATGTTTTAGATTCAAGATTTGAACATGTGTACGATGCACAAAGTTCATTTTGAAAAATTTAAAAACATTGTCAAGTGTTTACGTAAATGTAAAAAAACAGAAACGGGCGTTTACATCAAGGGCCCAGTTGCCAGACATGCCGTCAGGTATTTACGGACATCCCTTCTTATGGTGCTGTAGCGTTACTGGCAAAAGCGACCAATGTTGACAATTATCAGTACCAGCTAAGATATTGGAGCGTTGCAATCTGCATAGGCTATCACGCATTTGATTCAGACGGCGTCGACACTCTACCATATAGCTTCAATTTTCCGCCCTTTGTAGGCTATATATTTCTGTATCCATGACTTTGTAGCCTACATTAAGTACGCAGAACCATTAGACATTTTTCACCATTTGCAGCACAGCTTTTTGAGTTGTATAAACGGTGTGCGCTTCACTTTACTGATTCCGCGCGCTGATTTCATATTAAACAGCGACGGGTGAAAGTTTCCTGACAGGATTAAAAATGTGGCTGCTTTTATTTTGTCCCCACTCATAGTTACGTTTAAAAAACTAACCCCTCACCCCTTCTAATCCCGTTCAATTGGGAAGGGTAAGAAAATAAGTATACCCTTTATCATTGAACTACCGGTAGATGTAAAGTAAAAGCGCATAGTACGAAAATCGCGTCAGGAAACTTTCACCAGTCGCTGGTAGGCTATATAAAGAGGGAAATTTAAAATGGGCAGCGCAACCCCAATTTATTAGCTTATTATTTATTAGCGAATAAATTTAAAGCGAGGGGAAAACCTACAAGAATTACCAAAGTACTCTTTGAAACGTTGTGTAAACGAAATCTTCCCCGCGTGCGCACAAACATTCACTGACGATAATAATGAAACATGCAATCTTAATCTTTGGTCTCAAATCGGTCATAGTCCTTAAGAGTTAAAAAGTCGCTAAGTCAAACAAAGCAGCCTACGTAGTCGATAATAAGCTGTCGCATGTGACAACTTGTTTGGATAAAAGAATCAAAACACTGCTGTGAAATTAAGAAAGCATCGAAGCGTTGCTACAGATACCTGATTAGATCACTCATATCATCTGAACGGTGAAACGTGTTCATTGTGTCTATGTAACGAACAGTTGCGACCGGTTGCCTATGTGGTTGATCACAAAATTTTGTATGTTTCCAGCTTAAGTTGGTTTTCTCGTTTAAAAAAAATATGGCACCGATCAATAACGTAGAAGCCGGTAATCGTCGACTCCGCGAGGGAAGATCTCAGCACATCAAAGTCAAAACGGGACTCCTCCGGTTCTTATCAATTTTTAACATCGTTTTCTGTTGCCTCTCTATCACTCTAGAGGTCTGTAAGTCACAATGCAAAAATGCAGTTAAATATAATTGACATATACCAACTTTGATGCATGCACCATCAGGCGAGTAATCCCTATGTAGGCCAAGGTTTTTGGGGTTCTAGTTTCCACATGATCTCTGGAATACTCGGCTATGTCGCTTCTTTCCGGCCGACAAAGCAAAGGTGTTAAATTTTCAATTCCAAAACTGACCATTATTTATATTTGAACTCATAAATTTTTGAAGGCTTGCCTTTGTGCTGACATTTTCTTTAATTTCCATCTTATTCGGCTTGATTGTTTGCTACAGTTCAATGATTGGTTACAATGACTGTGGCGTTTCAGACGATGTCTCAGATTGTATGAACTCAATTTTTCTTTCAAAAACTTTAACTTAATTATCTGGAAAATATAATAATAATACTGAGTTAGTAATTTTGTTTCACAGCAGTTTGCGAAACGCCACGTACTCTGTTGGCGTTAGCAGTTATCAACGTTATCGCCGCGATCGACAGTGCCATAGTTGCGCTGCTAGTTCTCGTAGCTCTGCGAGTGGCTTCGAAAGAGACAACCCCGGACACAACGTCTAATCTCCGAGAAACTCCAAGCGTTCCCCCCGCTATAATCAACACCCCAACTCCACAGCCCGTTTCTGAGTCACCGATGAGAAGGACAGCTGTGGTATTTTACTATCATCATTTGCCTCACCTTTTCCGACTCTTAATTCATTTGACATGTTCCTTTTTGTGATCAGATTTCGCCAAATGGCAATGTTCACATCTTCCATTCAAATCAAGCTGAAACGGATTTTCTCGCTAGATTGGCGATTGCTAACGAATTAAGACGAATGGCAATTGCTAACGAAATGGTGCAAATGGCTCGCCGTCGACGACAGGAAGAAGAACTGCCGCCTTCTTATGAGGAGGTAGTTGCAAATTCTGAGCATCCATCGCCGATCCCCGAACCAGATCCACAAACTTCGGAACCAGCAAGCGTTTTATAGGATAGGTCGTTATGCAGTTTCACACTTTCTCTTTCCCTAGTCGATTATCTCTTTTGTTTTCATGTTTTCATTTATAGTTACACCGTTAGACCTGTAGGTTATATTATATAACCTATATAATGTGCATTTAATACTCTATATATTGCCTTGGAGCACAACTGTTTAATAAAAGAAATAAAGTTCTGTTTATAAATTTTGTTTTTCATCAAACTGGTTAAAACTCAGAAAGCTTTAAATCCATATCCATGTGACTATACACATACATAGTCTAATAAGGTGTTATATTGATTGTCCATTGCCATATCCATTGATCCATTGCAGATGCATAACTTTATTTACAGCTTAGTAGGCTAAGCTGCTGCTGGTAGCAAATGTTATGTTCGTCAGACTAGCTGCATATACTCAAATTAATAAAACATAAGTCTGTTGTAAATTTCTTGGGTAAGTTAGTGGTGAGAAAATGGGGTAACTGAGTGGTAAAGTTTCTCTGTTTACTCGCAATTACCATTGTAACTTATAGACTTATAGAGACGTAGACCCATTCTAACTCTCAAACCTCCAATTCGCTCCAATTCCAACTCTTTATCTGGTTTTATTTTGCCGTGCTAGAACCATGTACCACCAAACGTTTGATAATTTAGAAGACCATATGTGACATCAGCAGGGAGCTAGGCTTTTATTATCTACTCTCGTGTCGATTCAGTCAATCCTAAAAAAAAATAACGGCCATTACAGAGCATATCGTATTATGACGTATATACCCCCATTTCAATCGTCATTTTTCTCATGATGATATAGTGATACGTTTGGAAACGTTCTACACTGCCTGTAAAATGCTAATCAGCTCGTCATTGTTGAAAGCGAGGCCATTCGTTATTGTTTGAATTTCTTATTACTGTGTGTTTCTTTCTGCTCGCATCCATATTCGGGAAAACAGCGTTTTATATAGAATGGATTCTTCTCAACAGGGTGATCGAGTGGGTGTCCTCAAACGATCTGTCACCCCACATCAATTAAAGTATCCACACTTGAAGTGGATTCCGATTGGCTGTTTTTCACTTGCTTCCGGGACTCTCGGCGTCGCTTCGATAGGCGTACAAGTAATAAGTCATTAATAGAATTAGTTTATCGCCGATTTTTTACTCATCGTGTTGTATACAACTAAACTTTTAAGATCGCCGCTTTGATTATCAACGCGACGCAACTGCACAACTACATTTACTCTGGATTGGGTCCAGTCGCCACATTTGATTATGCTGCAACCGGCATATGGGCTGGATTTTTCTTCGTGGTAGCTGGAAATTTAGGAATGCGTTGTACTGCACCGATTAAGCGCTCAAAATCGCTGTAAATACGTAACTCAAGATTTTAAGGAATTTTCTTCATTGACATCTTCATTTTTGACGTAAATATTATTAGATTGCTCTGGACAATGCTGTTCTCGGCTTTGTCGATTGCCGCCTCTATCGTTGAGGCTACGCTGTCCGGCCTTGCGGCATCAGGCTTCTGTTATTATCCTTCTAATGGTGATTTATGTAAGGCTGCCAATTAACAGTTTTTGAAAGGAGTGGTGAGACAAGATTTGTTACTTAATGACTTAACTCTGATCATAACAGGTTACAAGTGGTTCAGTCTGGAATTGTCGCTTATGAGTTTCGGGATTTCAGAGTTTATCGTAGCCCTTTCTTTATTTGTTTTAATACTCTTGGAGTGGCACCATGGACCATCATGGGCACCGTCTCACTTACATCCACCAATGCCCCCAGTATCTTTCCAAGAAAATCCAGTAATGATCATCGGTCAACAACAACAGCCGCTTGCTTATCAGCAAGTTTACTTTCAACCGCAGCCAGCACCACAACAGTTGGTTTATATTCAAGCAGGGGCGCCTGCCATTCTGCCAGTGCAAGTCCCAGTTGCTTATCAATAGAAATCTGTTACCGCGGGGGGATTATGTAGCGTTTAGACTAAGACGATTCCATCATGCCATACAAGATCATAATTCAAACTGCAAAGGCAGTCCAATAAAGAGCTTCAGCCTTAATGCTGGACAGATATATACTCGATTGATACAAAGTTTTCTACAGCGTATTATTCTGCCCTTCAAACATCATCTCTTCATATTGTTATGAGTGTGCAGGGGGTGGTGCTTATGGAGGTTCATCGTTTCTTGAAGCAACATCCTTTTGCTTTATTCCGAGAGACGTAACTTCCTCGGCCGATTTAATTAGACAAAAATAGAAACTGTTGACTGGTCGGGAAAGTAGACTAGAATTGAAGAGGATGGTCATTTAAAAGTAGCCGTCTGTTTAGGCGGCACGTGTGGACTCGATAAACTCGTGAGTTCGAATCAGCTGATAGTTGATTAGCTGGCGGCTGGCGGTATCTGCATTAAAACACGGGGCGATAATTTGTCTCTGTGTAACCTTGGCGCACAAGAAATTCGAGTAGCTCGCGACTTGCTGACTCGCGGCAAGTTTAAATAAGCTTACAAAAAATTACTAGTAGAGACGCCTAGACGCTGAAGCGCTAGGACACCAAATTCAAAGTTCGTCATGCCCTCGATGGATCGGGATTTTTATTCCTACTGGTTTTTGTTGGACGTTCTATTTTATAAAACGGACACAGCTTTCACCTTCAACAGGTTTTACACCTAGAGCTGATATCCAGCCTGTTTCCAGCTGATCCGCAGTACTTGCTGGTTGCTGCCCATCTTTCAGTCGACTAGAAAATATATTATGTACTGCCGCGCCTTGTTTTGCTGCACTACTAGAGACGCTATTACGCTTTTGAGAAAGCAGCTGAGACGACATGCTTCAGACACCAAATTCAATTGTCAGTGTCGATGGATCGTTGATTTTTTATTCCAGCAATGGTTTATACATCATAATGGACGTTCTATTTTCGCATAAAAAGACGGGGCACGCACACCCATTCCCCTTTGTCGAAAAACGTTCGACACGTCGATGAAGTCTAACCACTCAACACATCAGATGACACATCATTTATTATTTACTAAAAATTCAACGCGTTAACTGATAGGAAATCTTGCCCTTGAAAATATATTTCGGAATACAATTGAGGATAATATATATCATAATTTATTGTAGAACATTTATAAGTTTATAACATAAATAAAGCCGAAAATGTCTAGTCGGCCTAGAAGAGGTTTCGCGAATTGCTTTCCGCGCCTTTAAGAAAGTGAGGGCCTGAGGGGAAGGGAAACTGACAGCCCACAGCCGACTGCTGTAATGTTTTGATGCAACTTACTACGTATGATTCACTGGTTTTATAATTGTATCGTCCTGCCGCAATCTGAAAACTTAGACTTACATCATTTCAAGTACAAGGATTCAAAGGTAATTGTATAAAAAAGAAGATTATATGTTATTGGCTAATTTGATACCAGAATATATCATATTTTCTATCTATAGCATAACATGTCGTTGAACGCACTTGGTACTAACATGTACGATGGGAAAGATATGAGAAAAGTCGAAGCCGTGAAAAAGAGGACCTTCAAAATGCACGCATTGGGTCGTCCATTTCAGTTGGGTGACTTGTATGACTATCGAAGTGATTGCATTCTTGCAGGTAATGAATTTACGTACATAGAAAGGCTATGACAACTAAATAGTTTAATTTATATGTTTACAGAGTGGCGGCATTGGTGGGAAGTAGACAAGTTGAATTCAGCCACTCGAGTTGAGAACAAGTTCAAGCTGAAATTGATATCCCCAAACAGCACTGCTGGTAACACAGTAATAAAGAACAACTGGCAACATATGGGTCTGGATGACCACTTGAAAACGAGTGTCATTTCTGGTCTCATTGAAAAGTACAGAGGGGCCACTAACTACCTCGACGATCGTCCGCATCCTTTACGAGCCAATCAAACTCTCATCTGCCGCGCCAAAACCAAGAAGGAACGTCTCCAATTGGAATCTCTTCTCCAACAAGAACCACCACGCATCCCCAGAGAAGAAAGGGATGAAATGCAGCCTACGAAGGCAACTCACGTTGTCGTTGGCGTCGACTACGGATGTGAAGCTTACTGCGTCGTAACCGAAGAGACCGGACAGAAACTCTCCGAAATCATAGCCAAAATGAAAAACGGGTTAGAAGACCGCCAAAATCCAACCGAATTTCTGGAACAATTCTCTCAAGAGGATAGGCAACGACTCCACCGTTTGCTCAACTGCCGCTTGTACGCCGATTTTCAGTCTCAGTCTGTTCGCCAATGCGACGTCTTTGACGCCTACAAGCATTGCCTGAAACTTGTGAAAATCACCCGGAAGACTGGCAATGCCATCCCAATTTCTGTTTTCCTGTGCCCTCTGATGGCAGCAATCGATTTAGAGGGTACGTTCGAGGATGAATTTGGGTATAAAGAACTCGATGATGAGATAACGAACGAGTTATGCTTATCGTGGAGTGTACTGGAACGCATCATCGCCAGAACTGACGTCCTTCTCGATTCTGCTCAAACAATTGACCGGTATCCTTTTAGCGAGCCTATTAGTCAATTCAAACACACCATTGTCAAGTTCCAAAGTCTCATGAAGAAAAGTCTGAAGGAGGGCGTCGTGGAAGCGCGAGAAGAAGGCCATCACAATAGCGACGCTGAAGTTCATCGAGCTGTCCAAATTGCAAAGAGTCATCCGCTATTTAAACCTTCCCGGCTGGAGCGTTGGCTGGAATACAAAGAAGTTGAAATGGAGATGCTCAGTGTGATGTCCCACTTAAACGGAGTTACCTTTATGGCAAGCCAAAACCAACTAGAGAAACAATTGGACCAGTGTTTTGACAAAAAATACGCCTTAGTTCTAAATATTTTGCCTATGGATGACAAGTCCAACTTCATCCTAGAGGTCATGACGGATTACTTTGAAATGAATTCATCATTGATGGAGGATAAGGATTTCGACTTCAATGAAAACATCTACGAAATGAATCGTGACTTTTCATATGATGAAGAATACCGCCAGGTAATGGAAAAGACAATTCCCTGGCAAATGATTGAGCGCAAACGAAAGCATGCAAGATTCGGGAGCTGGCCAATCATGTGGAGAAGAACAAACAGTCAAAGTGTCAAGTTGGGTTTTTCATCGCCATCAACACTCAATTTGGAGATTGCTATTCGATCTACGAAGACGGCAAGCTGCTGAAAAGCAATTTGCTCAAGCTGCCAATGCCGCCGACTGGACTAAGGATTCACCTTGAAGAAGCTGGAAGCGCTACAAGATCGTCACTCATCCTGAAATGGGATTATGATGACTTGGGCTACCCTTATCATTTCCTGGTCGAATGCCGTTTGAAAAACAGTTGTGGCGAGTTGAGGCAGCGAAAGACAACTAAGCCGGGCGTGTCCGAAATGGCCATTCCAGAGTACATTCAAATTGGGTTTTCGTCGATGGAAATTCGCGTGGCGGCGGAGACTTGCATCGGCCGTAGTGAATTTAGCGCCGCCATCGACACAGAAACGGCCGTCCCTAGTGTCCCAGCTGTCTCGGCCAATACGTCCGAGGAGAAAAGAGAAATTGATTCTCGACCAGAAAATCATCAAGTTCATCAGGCAAGAGGACGTTCATTCGCAAAGTAAACCACTCAAGTTTTAATTTATAATGTATTGTAATGGATTTGTTTTGATATATTATTGCAAGTCAAGTCAAATGGTATTGCATATCGTGTATGCCATTATTTTCTCTTCAAATTCAGTCGGTTACTTCTATTGTTTGTCGTGTGTAAACAATCGATGAGAATATATAATGCCAGAGCAACCTAGTAAATAAATACAGTTGTTTTGTAAAGGTCCTCCTTATGTAGTCTACGACGAGTCATCACGCACAGGAATTCCATATCTCAATAAACAGCACAGATGAGATCGTCACCGACGTGTTGTCCGTCTTGATCGATCCAGTTCACCTCGTAACACAGCGAAGAGTCCGCTGCAAGAACCTCACACGTCAAGTCCGATTATTTGCGCACAGCGTGCCTTCAACGAGTTGAAGGACGAGAGTGTCAAAGCACAAGGTATAGTCAAATTTAATGACTGGATTCATAAATTAAAAGATTGTCCGAACAATACGCAACGAGTTGCAAGCTACTCATCTTTATTTACGGTTCAAATGGTATTAGATTTGCACGGCCTTCTGCCTCTTGTCCAGACCGGTCCAGTCGTGTTGCCACTGGCTATATCAGTTGCTTGGTTCTGACGACCAAGCGGAAGAAATGAAAAGAAAGGACACCGATACCGTCTTCGGAATTGATGCAGAAGAATGCAATAATGTTTTGCAACACGGTTGCATTCCGGCTCAACAGAATGTTTAGACCTAGCCTACATCGTCATGTGTGCTTTGATCCAGCTTGGTATAGGCTAAATCCATGCAAATCAGTTCATTGGCGGCTGTCGCAGCACTTTTGGAAAATTATCACTAGTTTCAGTAGTATTTCACTTTCTTACTATGTTGCGCTTGTTACGTGGTAACTACACGTCTACCGTCTTAACTTGGAGTTCTGCTCCATTATGTTGCCTTTTGTGATCAGCTCGTCAACGCTTTCGAGTGGCGATCTGACATGTGATCTCGATACAGGATTGCAGTCAATTTTCCTCAATAACACATTTGTTTGACTGACGTCGTTGTTAAATGGTAGGCGACAGTCCCGCATCATCTGTCGTTTTCTTCTTTACCGATAATAGTCTTGTTCTTCGTCGCAAATCATAAAAGTGCGAGAAGTTTGGCCGGACATTGGAGAGCGCAACGACGGCCTAGATCTTTTTAATGTGAATGCTGGGGAACTATAACCTATTTTCCACATATTGCGGGCGAAGTTTTTTGAGCGAAGAACCATCTCGAAAGAGACGATGAGATCAAAGTCCCAAGGTCGTCCGAGATCTTCCCTGCGAGAGTGGTAATACATTCACATAATAAAATCTCCATAATAAAATATGAAATGAACGGAATTGGTTATATAGCCAGGCATGCGACCCATCTGTTTCTACAAAACAAACAGAAACACGGAAGTTGAGTTATGTATAGCAATCTGTTTTGACGGAAAACGACTCAAACTCGGGGATTTTTCCCTTTTACACATCAACCGTGGAGGTTACGGCTTGTGCGAGCCATAGCGGCGCGAAACGTAGCCTACTGAAAACCATTTCAGTTTTATTCGGTTACTTTAAATGTTCTGTCGCACTTTGCCGCTTCGCCAACATGAAGGTAAAGAAAATAGTTTATTATAATTTAATCTTTTTTGGTTATATTTGATCTCATTGCCGTAGATATTCCTATCGCTTATCCAGATGCTACGGTGTATTCCCCCAAACAAAGTGTGAGTTATCTACAACTAGAATGCGCGCACAAGCGTTTACGAATCTTTCCTTATTGAAATTTCCCTGGCTTATAATTACGGGGAATATAGGCTACGATAACAGTTATCCCCCTCAGCCTTATACATCCTATACGTTTTTGGACGCACGATCTCATTAGTTTATACTATGATGTAAAAAGGTTTTGACAATCAAAACAAGAGACGTGCCATTTGTCTGCAACTTTAAAGTTTATTATAGCCCCACAGGGAGGGTAAAGTAAATTTGACGATAGTTGGATGGAGGAGAACGCCTTATGTATAAAGAGTGATCTATTGAGGAAATGATCTCGACAACTATCCCGCAGTGATTTTACTCGACTCTATAGTAAAATTGGATTACAGTCTCAACTTTTCCTTAAGTAGATTGGGATTGTTATTGTTGCTGATGAGTTGCATATACTTTTTCGTACAAAATGGAAGCTTCCTTCATCATCAACAGGTATTAATAGTAAATAATTTCTTTTCAAACAGACTGTTACAAAGGAGAAACTCATGATAAAATTCATTGATATATTTTATTTTTTATTTCCTCGGATTAATAAGCCATAATTGATTTCAGGAAGAATTGGTCGTAATACCGCGTAGTGCTTGTTGCTCGTCTCTAAGTCAGTGGCAAGACATTTGTGATGAACGACCCAGCAATTGTACTGATCTATGCCCAGATCTAAAGTCTTTAAAATTAAAACTCGAGGATGACATTGCAACATTTCTCGAGAAAGAGACGAGGGCCTTCTTTTTAGAGACTTTGGGTGATGGAGTGCTGAATGTTCGTCAAGCTTGTTCAGTGGAGTCCCTTGCCATGCACAACCCAAACTTGACGGTCTACGTTCTTTTTACTGGCGGGAAAATCAACTCCAGCGTGACCACAACGCAAACGCTGAAGGAGAAATACAACAACATTCGCTTGGTTGAAATACATTTGGACCACTATTTGGCCGGAACACCGCTAGAACATTGGTATCACTGCACCAATTGGAAAAACGGACCGTACCACGTCTCGCATTTGAGCGACGGACTCCGTTTTTTAACTTTAGCAAAATATGGTGGCTACTATTTCGATCTGGACGTAATCCTCGTCCGCCCTGTGACGCTTTACCGCAATTTTATCTCCGCAGAAAGTATTGATGCAGTATCTAGTGGAGCTTTTCATACTGATTACGAGCATCCACTCATGCAAATGGCCGTCGAAGATTTCCCACTAAATTACAAGTAAGGGCTATATATACCTGCAATAGCATTTTAACCGATGAATGCATAATAATGCGTTGTATTTATATATTAATTGCTCTTTTTAATAGACCAGACCTTTGGGCACACAACGGACCCGATTTGCTGATGCGTATACTGAAAAAATGGTGCGAGGTAGAAGGTCTCCAGTCAATGAACTACGTCACTTGCAAAGGACTCAACATCCTCTCGGCAAATTCATTTTCTCCAGTATTTTACAGCAGTTGGAAAGAAATTTTCAATAAGCGGCCTGCTAATGATACCGCTAAACCCACTTGGCTCACAAATCAAGTTATCGGTGTCCATGTGTGGAATAAGTTGAGCAGCAAGAAACGGATTTATAAAAATTCAACACAGTATTACACCCAACTGGCTCGGGCTCACTGTCCAGAAATATTCAATGTTGCACCAGAGATCTTTTAGAATGTCTACTAAGCGTAATTCTCCCCCCTCCCCTTTGCTGTATAAAAATATTCCAGTTAGGTTGTTATTTGTATGGTTCAATTTGTATACTGTGTGTTTGGAACAACGCAGATTCCTCTTATTAGCGCCTTTAGTAGGCTAATGCTTTTATCTATGATATCAAAAAACGATATGACCCGCCAAGTGTTTTTATTAATTAACTCAATCATGGCAATCCAACAAACATACCATCAATTAACTTTCTGCTATAGTGATAATTTCGGTGATATTGAAAAGGCGACATTCCGGCGATACAGGATAACTTGGTAATGGGGGGGGGGGGGTAGAGTAGCCAAAAACGACGCTGGTCACTTCCTGTTCTATATTTAGGCTATAATAACATATGGCATCAAGTTGCAGTGACAATATGTAGGCACGCAGGAAAAAGTCACGAGTCAGGCGACAATTGATGCATACAAAATGAGCTACTGTATCGTGTAAAATTTCAGTTGTTGACGGTTGTTGATAAGATGGTGCCACCGAGTGCTAGAGCCCCATTCTTAACATCTAAACGACGCAGAGTTAGGGAATTTGTCCGTTCTCATTGGGCTTCTCTTGGTTGTTTGGTGCTGGTTATATTAATTGGATGGGAACTTTTTTTCGTCAACAAGTGGACAAACATTTTTGACCACTCCCAGGTAACTTATCACTTTCTCTATTGGTTCTAATATTCAAAGCTTTTAATACGCCATTTGATTCCGTTTAACAAGAAAAGAGTTTATTTACAGACAAGAGAGCAGGACTCCAACCCTTCCACAAATAATAAAATAGAAGAAAATGTTGCTCGACTTAATTGCACCAGCAAGCCGTATCCAAAATCCTCGCCAAAATCCCTCTCTTCGACCGTAGAACTCGATGATGAATTAAAAGGATCTTTCCCTAAGAATAACGCATTCTTTCTGGAAACTTTGGGTAATGGAGCATTAAACATTCGACAAGCTTGCTCAGTGGAATCCCTTGCCATGCATAACCCAAATTTGACAGTCTACGTCCTTTTTACTGGCGGGAAAATTAACTCTAGCACAGACGCAATGCACTCGCTAAAAGAAAAATACGAAAACATTCGCTTAGTTGGGATCAACATGGATGACTTCTTGGCTGGAACAGCGGTAGAACATTGGTATCACTGCACCGAATGGAAAAAAGGGCCATATCACGTCTCGCACTTGAGTGATGCTCTCCGTTTCCTGACACTATCAAAATATGGGGGCTATTATTTTGATCTCGATTTTGTATTTACGCGTTCGGTAACAAACTACCGAAGCTTTTCTGCAACAGAAGATGGTGATACAATGTCTGTAGGTGCAATCCACGCAGAACACGGAAATCCTATTGTGCAACTGGCCGTCAAATATTTCGCCTTAAATTACAAGTAAATTCACATATATAAAAACTATCTTTCGATTTTCAATAATTTTTCCATTTATTAGTCCGAGGCTCTGGGGACATAATGGACCTGACTTTTTAAAGCGAATCTTGCAAGTCTGGTGTGGAGTGAAAGATGTTCAGTGGATGGACTATTTCCATTGCAAAGGATTCAACATTCTTCCACCGCCTTCCTTTTATCCGGTGCATTGGAAGGATTGGCGCGAACTTTTCGTTCAACGAATGCCAAACAAAGTTGACAATAAACCTAATTGGCTTACAGGGGAAGTAGTTGGCATCCATACATGGAACAATTTCAGCTACAAAGAACCAATCTATAAAAATTCAACTCAATACTATACCCAGTTGATACGGGCTCACTGTCCAAAAATCTTTTCTATTGCACCTGATGTATTTTAGAGCCATTTCAAATATTTGGTTCGAGTTCAAGCGGAGACATTCGATTTATAGAGACATAGACCCATATAGGCTATCTTCTATTACAGTCGACGAGATGACGATTATGAATTCTAAACATGATACTGCAATAAACTTATGTTATAACATATAATGCATATAATTAATAGAGCTAATAATAGTCCATTTGACGAAAACTCGCATAGTTCTCCGAACGAAATCTGAAACGAAATTATCCTATGTCCGCCGTTTGAAAACTGTTATCTAGCTGCCCTTCGGGCTTATCAGTTTAACGTAGCCTCTGCGTAGCCTACACAGACAGCCCTTACAGAAAAGCCGAGATATACCATTCACGCGAGAGTCTCAAGGGGGAGGTTTTTATTGTCGTTTTCAAAATAAAGTTTTCTCCAATTAAAGAGTAAAAAAACTAAAATTTTTTTAAATTGATAACAAATGTATCATGACAAAAAATCTCCGGCTCTAGCAACTTTATAGGGACAGTGTTCGCGAGCCAGGACGGCGTACACCTGATTGATGGAATGAACATCAAGAGGCGTATATTTGGATTTGCCATTCCAACAGTGAACTCCATAGCTATAGCTTTTTTTACTATGGCCATCGTCTGTTCAGTGGCCTCGTCGAAAAGAATTCCAGCAGCACTTTTAGAAATAGGAGCGAAGGTGTTGTGTGGCATAACGCGGATGTCATTGCAGATGTTAGAGTCTGGTCGACCACGCATGACACCACATTCTTTGTTCATCACGTTACTGATCTTTGAAGGGCCGTGCCAGAAATAATCTTTTTGGTGATAGTATAGGACTAGTCGTTTGATCATTTCGTTGATTAACCGGTTCAATGTGCATTACAGAATTGGACAATAATATCATCTCCTTAGTTTCAATCATGTAGAAATTCCATAATAGCTGTTCGTCAAACGGTTTTATCGTGATATTAATGTCCAAGTCCATATAAATTCCACCTCCTTTCTGAAGGGTCAAAATACGAATGTAATCAGATAGGTGAACCACTTTGTATATGCTCGTTTCCAATCCTTACATTCCTCTTTGTACCACGTTTCAAGTAGGGGAGAGGGGGGCTTGTAGGCCCGGGGGCAAGTACCCACATTTTAAATAACTTCTGTAAAATTATAATTTAGGAGCCATGAATTTTACACCTCATAGAAAAAGACAATGCGCACATTTTGAAAAAAATTGAAGCTTCTACATTAAAGGGTTCAATATTTATGTAAAAATATATTTTTAGGGCTATATTTTGGGTGCCCAACTTTTTTGTACGGTATCTATTTTCCTTTAGTTAAATTTAGAAAAAATATAGCCTATTATACGATACACTAATTATAAATTTTCCGCTCCTTAACTTTAATTTAATATTTAATTTGATTTATCTTTGTTTTTTATAAAAAATAAAGTTTAAACCCCCCTTCTGTTGGGGCTTCTTGGCCTGGCAACGTGGGGTCTGTTGGCCTTATCCCTTATGTAAGACACTTAGTCTGCTATGTCTTTTCTAAATTTTTAAAAATTTTGTTGTACTTTTACGTAGAATGATGTAAAAATGGTGATGATTCTGTTTATCTTGTTTAAAAGGCTCTGGTCGTGTTGGCTGCTTTAAAAAATGATTTTAAATTTGTCTAGTATTTTCCTGATAAGGCCATAAGAATAACACTGGGCCAACCTACCCCTACCCCTCTGGCAAAGTGCCCCGTGTCGGGGCATGATGGCATTCCGGTTTTTTTTTTTTTTTTTTTAATTAAAATCTGTGACCAAATAAGCAATTATTCAAAAGCTTCGAAAGATCTATTGTGTAGCTAATTTTTTCCTCTATTTTTTGGAATTGATCAGAAAAAAATATAAGTAACGGAATAGATTTTGTGAAGGAAAGAATAAAATAAGTGAGCCAACTGGTACACCTCTCCCCTATTAGCAAAATATTCAGCCGGATCCACCAAGATGACCATTACGTTGGCATAGTTTTGTAAGACATTCAACCAAGGACTTGAATAGTCAAGTTGGTTTGTTGTCAAAAAGATTTGAATCGGGCGATGCGGATTGTTTTTGGCAGCCGATTGTATACTGTGCAGGTTTGCCAACGAGGAACAAGCTGGCCGTATAGTGACGTCACTACGGCCAGCTTGTTCTTCACACTCCAATCATGCCATAGACAATTTTCGGTGATTCTTCCTGAAACATGCTATAATAACCAATAATAATATAATAATAATAACCAAATTTCTGTTTTATCAACTGAAACCATTTGATCAATGGATTTGGATTTTTACAATTTATTTGTGAAAAATATTGAGCTTACCTCTATTTTAGATCTCCGGTGGGATTTATTTTCCGTTAGGCTATCATTTTGCCTTAGCTATTTTTACAATTTATTTGTGAAAAATATTGAGCTTACCTCTATTTTAGATCTCCGGTGGGATTTATTTGCCGTTAGGCTATCATTTTGCCTTAGCTAATATTTCTGCAAAAAGTCACGGAAATTTTATTCAAAACGCACTGCAAGACCACATCCACGGTACCCTATTCTAGCTAATAAACTGACGTGGCATCTAAACTTGCACTATACCTATGAGAGAAAGACATTTCTCATCACACGAGATTCATTTCTTTAGCCACAGACGATTCTGACAACAAGAATAATGCTTTTCTCCCACCAAGGCCAATGCCATCGGCAGTGTTCAGTACCGTCGACGTGACGTTGATGGATCATGTTGATGTTACATACATGAGTTTAAAGAAGGGGACATTGGGCACGCCCCATAATTAAAAAAAGGTTTTCAGCTCTTTTCCCCAATTTCATTTTAAATGTGATACAATTGGCCAATGAAATTTGCGTGTTTCTTACCATAGGCCTCTTTCAATAAAGGGACGTAAATTCAACGATGAACAGTGCAGTTAAAATTTGGTCGCCTTGATAAAGAAATAGGCCTACTGTAGGCCTATGTGGTTTTTAATCGAGTTTTTAAGGATGAAATAAACTAAAACCATTAAAAATTCGTTCAGACTGGCGTTTCGCAACCCAGCCGCGGCACCCTTCAGTAAAACACAGTTGTGGCATGCTTTGTTTTGAAAAAAGCTAAGAGCACAATGAACGTAAGCTGCCCTTAAGTTCATTTAGAAGATGTCAGAAAACAGCAAATCATCGGTTCCAGACTTCCAGCTATGAATAACTGTGCTTTGCTGAAGGGTGCCGGCTACGTTGCGCGAATCAGCGAATCACGTGGTAGCCAAATGGTACAAAAGGTGCAGGATTTACACTTTACAAGTGCGCTCACATTTTTAGCCATTTCCCATATTAAGTAATTGGATAGATAAAACCTTACGGTTAGGCCTTCGGTCTGAGAATCGTGAATCAAGCTATTTTATTTTTAGAAGTATTATTAAGGTTGATATCACGATTTGGGACTATACTGAACATTATTTATATATCCGTTAGCAGTTTGGAAATGATTGTTTTAATACCCATCCACTTTATGGTATTTTGCGGGTTAAGATATATATATTTGTTTCTCGGCTGCCGATTGTGAAATGTCCGTAATGTTCGGTATTTTCTACCGAATATCACGGCATTCAGACTGTCCATCTGTCCATATATATATATATTCTCTGCGCGTTATGATATATATATGTGCTTTATAAAAAAATATATTGGCATACTGTTTCATATTGATATGTTCCTCTCAATAAGTTGAAATGGAAACTTTCGACCTAATTAACGAAATAATGCAACCGCAGTAAGAAAGTGCCGTGCAAATATTCTATTTCTAAGAACTGTTCCTACGGGATTTCCTATCTCACCAGAAATCCCATTGAGATTTACCAGTTTAATAAACTTCGAATTTTCTTATCGGGATTCCATAATCAATTAGAAAAAATACTGTGTAGGGCGCACAAAATTGTTGATATTCGGAGAAAATCAGTGGTTTTCTCCAAAAATCCTTAGCCTCAGGCGTAACGCAAAAGGCGGAATAAAGATCTACGCGAGTCCTGTGCGGGGCTCGTGCTGCTGTTTTTCATTGCATAAAAGACCGCTTGGCCTTCGGCTGAGGACTACGTCCTCAGACCTCAGGATAGTTAATCGTGTTATAATTATTCTAACATTCATACTGAAATTTTACTTAAAATCAAGTGAATTAGTAGGGCTGTACCACTTAAACGGTCATTTAAGTACGTACGTATATTATTGAAATTTCAGTCATTTTCGCACTTTTAAGTACTCTCTAGAAAATGTTGTGCACAAAATACGGGGAAGAGTGAGCATTTTGTGTAACCATCAACGCCAAGACATTTTTGTTTAGTTTTCATTTTTTGCTGATATAACAATGGCATTGATTTAAATATATTTTCTTATAATAGTCCCAAAATGTGGAAATGATAATTTTACATTTTTTGCTTAGTTTTTGGCAATTAATTTTCCTTATTAAAAGTTTACGGTCCAAAACAAAAACTAAACAAAATTATTTAGCGTTGATGGCTGAACACCATTTCTAGAGAGTAATTTACCGCTGCAGTGCTGTTTGATGAACTATGTTGGTAATTTTACTTTACATACATTTTTTTCTTCAACCCGAGACGGGTTCTTTGATTTTTTTTTTAGTTGCGAGATGAATAGTTCCTCGAAGCTCTTCGAATAAACCTTCGGTGGATTTCGAACCACTTTTCATTTCGCTACAAAGAGGATTAAAAATGTGAGTGTATGTATTAGGACGTTTGGATTTATTGTTATCATATTTTGTCAGATGGGAGAGTAATAGTTGAGTTATTGCTAGTGAATGACAGCATCAAAGTAAATAGGTTATTTTCATCCTGATGTAATAGAAAACTAGGCTACTATTTTTCACTTCTTAGCTTGATTTGTCGAAAATTGCACGTTCTTAATTAGCTAATAATTGAATCTTTCGAGAAGTTTATTCGCTTCAAGTGTATTTACTATTGGACTCAGTTGCAGTGTTAAATTGCAAATTAAATGTGACAAGGAGGTAAATGATCAGTTATCGTGAAGTATTAACACGTTGCGCACTAAAACCAACACTCTTACCTATATACTACAATTAGCTTCGATGTAACTTAAAACGCGCTCGTAATTTAACCACTTGATGACCTCATGCAATGACGTTAACCGATGAAGTAGAATTCGTTAGTTAGTAGAGTAGTGTAGAGTATATAATAAGCTATTCTAAACTAGTAAAACTTATTCTGCAAGTTCAGCAGGACGGAAGACATCGTTTACTGCCAACGGTAATTTGGTGCAGAAACGTAAAACTTCGTCAATTCAAGATGTCATCGTGGGTAAAATGTATTGTACGTTAAAGTTATATCAGTTGTACTTAATACTTACAACACTATTGAGTTAATGTGATTATGTTAAATTATAATATGATGTTTTAACCTTTTTTCGTTTCATAAAGTTTTTCCTTTTTCTTATGGTGGCTTCGCAATCCACTGCCATCTCACCCGAAATCAATCCACTACCATCAAGTGCGTTAAGTAGGCCTACTTAAAAATCTAATTTTAAAGAATTTCTAACATAGATTAAACTAAAAAATTTCTTAGATTTATTTTCAACGCTAGAGGCACCGGTTGAAAACATCGGTAAAATAATTTTTTCTCTAAAATATGAAAACAAATTAACTGACATAACTGTAGACTAAAATAAAATATCTGTTGTGACAATTATTACCAGAACCTGATGGCACGATGGTGTTCATAGATCCACCAGCAGCAGAAACGTTAGAAAATCTTGAAAACGAAAATCCTGGTAATACACTTTTTTACTGTATAGGCTATTTCACTTTTTAACCATCAACTTAAACGAGTACCTTAAAACGGGGTAACTTGTTCAGACTTACCGAGTAACTTTTGACAATTCCTATCCCTCCTCTTATCCATTAAGATCTACCAAAACATGACGAGTTGCTGGTGATTGTGTAAGTGCTTTAAGTTGACCAAACTATACCCGTTTTTTTTGTCCAAAAATACTCCACATGATGACGGTACCTTTTACGTGAAATTTTGTATGTGGTAGTTCAATTTTTATATTTAATCGAAAATCAAAAGAAACGTGTATTTTTCTTACTGTTCCAGTTGAGGAAGAGAATCTGGGTACCGTAATAGAGGTAGACCCACCAGTGATGGAAAAACAATGGCCCAACAAAATATTTCATCATCAGCAACAAAGGATCCATCCAAGATGGGTAGTACCACTACCATCCAAGTATGGCAGAGTTCAAGCAAAGCAACGTAGAAGTAAAAACAACTATAATGATAACGAGATGGCTAATAACGTGGAATATTTTAAACTGATAATATCTTGCATAATCAGACGACAAGTTTTGGGACCTGGAACGTCGATTACATAGTAATACAGTAAGACAAAATGGAGGTATTAATCTAGAAGCATATTTCGAATGCGTCGTATATCATAGGACTCTTATCATAAATTATGTATTAAATCCAGGTCTAGACGAAGAAACCTTTTTAAATATGGATGGCAGTAAGGTGGTGCGCATAAAGGTGAGTAGCCTAACCCAAAAGACAAAACACAACCTATAGAACTCGATCCGTAAAGTTAAATTTCGTTCAGTCAAATTTTAACAGCACGATGTCCAAACTCTTAAGGCCTTTAGGAAACACCAAATTGGATTCGCACCTGCGGTCATTGATGTCGATGACTACGAGTCCAGAACGACACAACAGTCTAAAGCTAACATTAATGATGGTAAGATGCACCTTAAGAAGGGACAAGGGATGCCCGTAAATATCAGATATTTGTAAAGGGCCCAGTGGCTAGCAGACAAGAAATGCCCATTTTTGTATTTGCAATTTACTTCGGTATTAAACTAAGTTGAGATCTAAATGACTAAATGTTCTAGTTGCAAAACTTTGGACATCGGCAAGATGCACAAAACTCAATTTGAAAAAAACTATGAAATATTTTAAATGTGGTAGGTACATGGCAAAAACAGAAACGGACATTTTTATCAAGAGCCCCGTTCCCATACATTTTGTCTGGTATT
Source organism: Ceriodaphnia dubia (assembly GCA_022539655.2). NCBI lineage: Eukaryota > Metazoa > Arthropoda > Branchiopoda > Diplostraca > Daphniidae > Ceriodaphnia > Ceriodaphnia dubia. The sequence continues at coordinate 3,712,780 of JAKUCG020000139.1, read as the reverse complement.
TATTTACGGTATTTATGGACGACCCCTTCTTAGAGTGTGCGCTTTAAGTGCTTGATAAGTTAAAATGAAGCTTCTTTTCTTAACATTCACTTAAATTCTTTTTTTAAGCCATAAAAAATGAAATGATAAGTATGCTGAATGTGATGAAGGTAACTTATTGTTTAGATAGCAGCATTCAGAGTGCTTCACTGATGACATTATTGGGTTTCTTTTTTAGACACTTGCGACAAAAGTTTCTGAACTGGAGGACAATCTGATGGAGAAAATACAAGAAACCAGCCAGAACCCAATATTTTTTGCTCAAAAAACAAAGAATCGCTTCAAAGTACCACCTAAACAACCACGAAAAGATGGTATTTCAACCTTGGAGTTGTTAGTGTACACTCCGAATGCATACGACGTCTCCGTGAATATTGGTAATGGTATGAGTCCAGAGGATGGCATATTCACGGCTCCGATCAAAGGCGTGTATTATTTCTATGCTTCCTCAATGCAACAAGCGGGCCTGAAAGAAATCCAAGCTGCGCTTAAGCACAACGGCAATGTTGTTGTTTCCAGGAACGTGCCTAAAAGCAAAAGTTCGGATAGCTCGCTTCAAATTGAACTTCAAGCGACACTCGATCTAGAAGTAGGGGATAGAGTGGACATCGATTTTGGCACGTACGAATTGGCAGAGTTGGAGAAATATGACAATAACATTACTTTCACGGGTTTCCTCCTCCAACGTACACCTAGCGTTTTTGATGGCCTACCCTTTACCAGTTTTATACCGGCTTAATTGAAAATGGCTGGTAAATTGTAGCTCAGAATGACGCTGGCAATTGAGAGCCAATATAATTGACAAGCCATGTAGTGAGACAATATTAGAATACATAAAATTTAAAATCAGATGTATTATTGTTATTGTGTTCACAGAATAAAATTTCCTTACTTACACACAAAAAAAAGATTCTTTACAACTGATTATTGTGCTTCAGGTGTTTTATGGTCTGTGTGACGTGTCATCGGCTTTCCAGTCCACTGAGATGCGTAATAGGCTTATATACTGCTATATATCCTTTTAATCATGTTCAATTTTTAATCAGCTATGATGACAAGTTTCAGTGCTGTGACGTGCTTATATTGATGAGCAATATAAACTTAAGAAAAGTGCTAATTCGCACTCAACTAAATCTGCCATTAGTTTGGTTTCTCCTCGGGTTTTCCGATACCACGAGCATCATGGTAGCGCCGGTCATGATCCAGGAGGATAATATACAGGGAGTAGCGTCCTCATCCCAATCTACTTCCCTCGTGGAACTTGGTATATACGGAATCGGGATCATCATCATCAGACTTTCTCCTTTTTCGTCATTATCCTCGTCGTTCGTGTCGTTTACGACGGACTCCAGCCGGCCCAAAAACTCATATAGGTATCTATCATCCTACGTATGTATCTTTTCTTCTTTGTTATTTTTACGCACGCGCCCAGGTACGATTATATTACAAGTTTTACAGCGTGGTGTGGCTCAGCACCAGCAAAGGAGAGAGCGCCAACGTCTCTACTGGACTCACGTCAACATGTTTGTATGATGTGGTGTGGACTCACGACAATCACGTCAACATGTTTGTCGTCAACGGCAGACAATCACGGCGCCTCAACATGTTTCGGTCGCCCTGCAACTGCGGCTCAACTGGTCAACGGCTCCGTTTTCGTCACTCAGGTATATTAATCACCAGGTACATTTCATCGTCAGACAATAACAGCCATCGATTGCTATCAGCTAGCTGCCCGGCATAATTGGTATCTGTGTAATCCGTCCATTTTCAACGAGTCCCAGCGACAAGTCGAGTCACGATCGATCTCGCCAGCGACATGTCGTCTTCACCCCAACCATCGACGACGTTGACGACGACCGTTAATTACTCTTCTATCCTTACCATCAGAACTACCAGACCAATAAGGGCAACCTCTTCTCATCCCTTCCGATCATTTCAACCCCGTCTTACTCTTTATCCAGATATTCCTCAATTTGTCATGAAACCTTTTTTGCAACAAATTTATCTCATATGCTGGAATTATACACAAAAAAAAAATAACAAACGAACAAACGAGAAATTGCCAATCTCAAATTCTCTGGTGCCAGTGTCCAGCTCGTCTAGTGAGCCGGGTCGTGTCCATTCAAATGACGTCTTTGCTGCGAAGGAGAAAGATCAGACGGACGACGGGTAACCCGATAGGCCAGCAGTTGGACGTCGGCAGAGTCGTCGTCGTTTTGGTCGTCGTGCCTCTCCATGTCGACGACGTGGAATTTCCCATGTCCGCCACTCAGACTGCTGCTGCCAATGAAAGAAGCAAATGATGGAAGGGAACGGTTTGAGCAGAGGTCTCGCATTTCTATCTGATAGGCTATCGATTAGAGTAACGTGACGTCTACTGACCTGCTGAGTGGACTCTTTTGTTGAACGTCACTGTCGAAAGCTGGCGGAGCGACGGTTTGTTTCTCGTCAGCACCAAATGGGCGGATGGCCAAAACCTGAACTGGTGAACTCTGGGCACTCAAAAACTCGTCTGGTAATGAAGCGGGCAACGGTGGCGGTGGGGGGAAACTATTCGAGTCGTCTCCAGACTCTTGTTGTTTGTCATCAGACGAACGCGGAATTGGGGAGCTCGGCACCGGCGGCGGACCTCCCTCGGTTGATGTCAATGGGATGCTCTCGTGAGGGTAGTCATCGGGCTGCAACTTTGGTCCATTCACCGTGTAGCCACCACTTCGACTGCCCTGGAAAGTGCGGAACGTAGTTTTGCTACGCCCGATCGCATCCCGACCGCTGTGACGTCCAGGACTTATCGGCACCATCTGATTGTCGCCGACTATGAGGTGGGCAACTTCCCGCGGAGCCACTTTGACGCTGGGACTTTTGTCCGACGCCGCGGCGACGCTTTCAACACCTGCGGCGGATATATATTCAAGGATTGATTTATTTGCCCAAGGATATTATTGATCCACTCAGTTTTTCTTTTCTTTTTTTTCTCATCTTTATAGATTACGTTTCGAAGTGTCCTTGCTACCCATTTTGGGCCAATCCGGCTTGGCTTTCAGCTCTTTGTCGATTTTTTGATAGGGATGACGGACCGGGCGGATGCGGTTGAGACGCGGCCATATCCACTGGTAGAGCCATCCTCGTATCAGGTATTTCTATATATTTAGAGAGTGTAACCGAGTTGTTTACATTTCTCTTATTTCTTGATAACGAAGATGGGCCACTCACCTCCCAGCAGAAGCAGAAAAGGCCGCCCGTCAGACCCAGAACCAATATGACGACCGTGTACTCGGCATGCGGCGGAGTTTTGAAATTCATCCAATAAACGAATCCTTCATCGGTGATGAACATGAGGCAAAGGACCAAGATGGACGACCAAACGGCCCAAACGGCCAAAACTCCTATTCATTTCGTTAATGATCGAGTTCATGAGTCTGGAGAAAATTGGAATCAGCAGAAGATGAATACGGACGGTTAGAGAAGGCGTTGCGGCTGTAGGGCTGACTGGGCGAAAAGACGAAAACCGCCACAATGGATCCGATGGACATGAGGTGAAACAGGGTCGTCTCTTCGTAGCTCGGATTAGGCGGTCTCTTGTCCTGCTCAAACACGTACGGAACGAACCTAATAAATTTTCATTAGTTACGTTCTCCGTCCTCCAATTGCTGATCCCCGATGTCAAGTTCTATAGTTTATTCGTTTCCTATTATTTACCAAGGTTGTGCGTGGCAGTAGAACCAGCCGACGAGCAGGACGACCGTTTGCCAGAGGACGAAAGTGAAGAAAGAGAACATTGGGAGGAACGCCCACAAATGTCGAAGTGGCCGGCGCGGATGCAGGTAAAGGGGCGGCGAAATGTTACCGATGGTGAAGAACGGCACAATGTGCACTCCGAAATCCCAAATTAAATACTGGAAATCGCTCGGTTGAGTCGATATCTATCAGAATAGATGACACAATGCTACTACGTGCCGTCTGCGGATCAATGAATCGTATATTATAGCCTATACCGAGTAGAGCATTAAGACGCCGACGAAGAAGATAAAGTTGACTCCAATAGCGAACTGGAAGGTGCCGAAAGCCGCGTCCAGCGTCGTCCGTCCTTCGCATATCAGAGGCGCAACGCAGCTGATGTTGGTTTCTGTTCGAGTTTTCAATGATATTAGGTCGTCGTCCTCCTTATCTATATCTATGCGTATACCTTGTGATGTGAAAGGAGCCGCCACAGAAGCATCCGCCATGGACAAGGAGATACCGGCGTCGGCCGTCCTCAAAGCCCCGCAGTCATTGCATCCGTCGCCGACCATGGCAACTTGTCGCCTATACAACAGAGTTTATTGAGCCGCCCAGTCACGTCTCGTCCAACTTTTTTCTGGGGGAGGATGAATGAACTTACCCGATTTTCTGTAGGGCTTCAATCAAATGTTGCTTGTGTTCGGGGGCCATCCTGGCAAAGACTTTACCTCTATGAATACATTTATCCAGCAAGGCCGGGTCGTGAATACGAAGCAGCTCGAAACTTTGCCCATCCATGGCGAAACAATAGTTGCCGTTGTGGACGTCGCGCACGTTTCTCATCTGCAAACACAGCATCAAACGGGCGTCAACAGCATTTTTGGGGAGGCCTTTTAAGGGGAAGCCAGACGAACCGTCCCGGTGATGAATTCGGGCGTGGCCAACGGATCGTGGTAGAGCACTTGGAGGTGCTGGGCACCGTGCACCGATGCCGGGATGATGGCAGCTTCTACCTGGATGACCCTCTGAACTCGGTCGATCATGTCGCAATCTTTGGCCACGGTCACGGCCGTTTGCAAGTTGTCGCCCGTGACCATGACGGTGCGGATGCGCGCTTCGTGCAGGATGCGGATAGCCGGAAGCGTCTCCTTTTTCAACTGGTTGCGCATCACCAACAAACCAATCAATTCGGCGTTGACTTCGATTTCATCGCGCGACATTTGCCGAATGTGCGTCCAGGTGAAATGAGGACTTAGGGTCTTGGTGGCCAAGGCCAGGACTCTGTATCCCTGGATTGTGTATTGCTTCAGCACCGAAAGGTAATTCTCCGGAACTATTCAAAAGGATTTGATGAATTGATGAGAGTTTGAGTGCAGGAAAAGGATTTATTGGTCGTCTGCTGGTATACCTGTAACGGGATCACAAAGCCCGGCGACGGTCTCTGGTGCTCCTTTAATGAAGACGTTGTAATGTTCGCTGCCTTTGCGCTGGGCAATCACCTGCCAGATGGAAAATGCAAAAAGGAAATGGGTCTAGCTCCGGTTGCAGCGCATCTGGAATAATCCAATTATGGCATCAGAGGGACTATAGAGACTTACAGTCATCCGCTTGACAGACGATTCAAAGGGAAACCGCTTGAGTACTCCCAGTTCCACAGCCGGATGGATGCGACTCTGCCGCTTTTCATCAACGTCCCAGCACGTGGGCGAACTGACTAGGAACGGCGTTTCGACTCCGTAATCTGAATTGACTCCGGCTGGACCGTCTACGAAATTCCATTTGGTGGCGTCAAACATTTTCCGGTCGATCGAGTAGCCGTTGAGCTGGCCGTTGACGCAGATGAGCGTATGACAAGACGCCGTCGATTGCAGCAGAGGATGCATTTCCGACAGCGTCGCCAACTCGACGATGGGTTTGCGAAACTCGCCTTCTTGGATAGGGATCGCCCCCGACAAATCGATATCCGTCTCCGTCAACGTCCCAGTCTTTTTTTTATTTCCCAATGAATAATCAATAATTGCATGATCAAGATCTAGCTTCCCCTTTCAAGTATGGTTCGTACCTTGTCGAAGCAAGCGACGTCGACTCCGCCGCAAAGGCTAATGTGCTTGGCACTGAGGCAGAAGATCTTCTTTTCTCGGAGTCGGCGCTGGGCAAAGGCTGTTGTCGCCGTCAAAGCGGCTGGAAGCATCGGCGGAACCACAAACGTCACAATATCCAAGGAATGAAGGATAATCTGTTTGGTGCTTCCCTTTTTTAAATATTTAAAAGAATCGTTATCCATTTATCTGAGATATTACGTAAATAATAATAATGGGCCCTATACTCCGTTTCTAATCCAGGTGTAGGTGGAGTAAATCATGCCGCCCAATCCAAAGGCGAGGAAAAGGATGGCGACTTTGACCAGGTCAGCGTAGAAACGGAAATGGATGGGTTTGGGGAATAAAATGGCCCGGATGAGTTCGCCTTTGCTCGTCATGAATCCTTTGGTGCATGTTATTGTCATTGAATGATGAGACACAGAGCTTTCCATTAATATACTGTTGCCCCTTTTTGTGACTACAAAAACGAAATGTAATAGGGACACGGACCTGTTCGGATGACGACGGCTTTCAAGTAGACGTTATTGCCTTCGGGACGGCCTTGCAGCAGCTGGGTTCCGTTGAAAAGAACGTGTCGCTTGTGTTGTTCGTAGTCGAAGGTTTCTTGGTCTTGGGGCACGCCCATCTACTCAAATCAAAGTAAATTGAAGTGACCCATCATTGTGATCCACCTAAACCCGTGCATCTCTCTATATAGTATATACTTTGGTGATGGGATTGCTCTCGCCCGTCAACATGGACTCGTCGACGGAGCAAGTCCCTTGGACGAGCACGGCGTCGCAATGGAAAGGCACTTTGTCATCCACTGGGCTGATGCAGAGGATATCGCCCGGAACGAGTTGCTGAGTTAGGATCCTTTTCTCTGCCATCAAGAGAAACGCAAACAAACAAGATACATGACGAGCTCATATATTTTCTCCGTCAAACTTAAATCTGTAGCCTATTTTCCTCCCCGATATAGTTTATTCACTTACCGATCCCGCCGCGGATCACAGTCGCCGATCCAGCTACTTGAACTCGCTTCCTCAAGGCCAACATGTGCTACGCGATAAAAGAGAAACGGGATTAAAATCGGTTCAAACACTTCCTACATTTATCTAGTACGTCGCCTATGTAAGAGGATTATATACTTTTCTCGTTTCGTAGACGCTGGAACCAACGGCTGCACTTGTAGCCGCGATAACCAAGGATGAATAATCGTAATATTCTTGCGCCATCCACACGATGACCGTATAAAATTGAAACAAGTAGAAAGGATTGAAAATCTTTTTTCAAAAAGAGAAAAAGAAAGAAGTTGACAAGATTATTTTCTTTTCCAATCATAGATTTTTTCCGTCGTGATTTCTAGTAATACCTCTTTTAATATCATTCGATAGATTGGCAGCACCGTAATCCGAATCAAGTTGGCGCCGTATTGTTGTTGCCTTTCGTTAACCTCTTGCTGGCTCAATCCGCCGGGATTGTCGTGGAACGAGTCGCAAGGAAGATTGTAGTCGTAGAAGCTGTACTCACAGAGTTGATTGTTAGTTTCTGCAATAAGTTTGATGCGAGCATCACGTAGCCTAGATTACCTCAAACGAACAAACTGGATTGTGTTAATATTCCAGATGTATTTGACGTTTTTGTTCATAAAGTAACGAGTTTTGGGCTGGAGGATTTGGCCGCATCTTTCCTCGTCGACATCCTCCACGTAGAATATGCCAAAGGAATCCTAAGAATTTACGTCTAAATTTCCCTTTTCTTTTAATTATTAGACTAAAAGATTTTCTCTGTAATTTTACCTTGACGAGCACTTTGGTAGCGTGTTGAAGTGGGCATTCCCGGTAAAACATCCACATTTTGATATTCCGGCGCCAGGCGAGTAATATCAGGAGGAGACCGAGCGTCAAAATGACGGCCAGACAGGCCAAGGCGAAACGGCCTCGATGGACGCGATATCCTTTCAACTCCAATTCATCGTCTCCATCAGCTTTGATTTTGACGGGCAAAGAATCGCTTTGTCCCATTGTGACGGCTTTGCGTAAAACATTGGACTAAAACAAATCGACTTTCTCCCAAACGTTGTTCCACATCGCGCGACTCTCTTATCAGTTTAGATATTATTGTTGACTTTAGATCAAGGAGGAAAATAATTACCTTGATAAGTTGATGAAAGATGATTTGTATATTAGGGATAGAGAGAGAGAGAAAAAACAACTGTGTTGTACAAAAGAAGCACAAGAAGAATAAGCAGTAACGTAATAAACGTTTTTAACGGAGACGACGACAAAAGAGAAAAAACAAAAAGGAACTACGGAATTGAAGTTTTCCTCACGGAAACCAACAATTATCTGGGTCTAACAGGCTTAATAGTCTTAACAAGCTATCTTCTCGATACAGTCGGTATCTATACGAATATACAGAATATTTCTCCACGAACGAAATCCTAAACGAAATTATTCGACGTCCGCCGTCTGAAACTGCTATCTAATAGCTGCCCTTCATTCTTTTCGAGATGTGGCCAGCAGGCGGGCTTGCAGGCTGGCCTTGTCATTTGAACGCATACCGCGACATCCTTTACAAAAAAGCCTCTCGTGTAAAAGGAAAGTAAATGAATGAAAATAGTTCTTATGAGTCATGAGAATTATTTTCCGAGCGAAGAAAGGAGGTTTTTATTGTGGTTTTTAAAGAATAAAGATTTGGCCAATTAAAAAGTAAAATTTGTATTAATTGTTAACAAATGAATCATGACAAAAAATCACCGGCTGTAGCAACTGTATAGGGACAGTGTTCGCGAGCCAGGGCGGCGTACACCTGATTGGAATGAACATCGAGAGGCGCATACTTGGTTTTGCCATTCCAACAGTGAACGCCATAGCTACCATTTTTTACCATGGCCATTGTCTCTTCAGTGGCCTCTTCGAAAAGAATTCCCGCAGCACTATTAGAAATGGGAGCGAAAGTGTTGTGTGGCATAACGCGGATGTCATTGCAGATGTTAGAGTCTGGTCGACCACGTATGACACCGCATTCTTTGTTCATCACGTTACTGATCATTGAAGGGCCGTGCCAGAAATAATCTTTTTGGTGATAGTATAAGACTAGTCGTTTAATCATTTCGTTGATTAACCGATGACCGCGTTCAAAGTGCATTACAGAATTGGACAATAATAACATCTCCTTAGTTTCAATCACGTAGAAATTCCATAACAGCTGTTCGTCAAACGGTTTTATCGTGATAATGTCCAAGTCCATATACATTCCACCTCCTTTCTGAAGGGTCAAAACACGAATGTAATCAGATAGGTGAACCACTTTGTATATGCTCGTTTCCCATCCTTCCTCTTTGTACCATGTTTCAAGTAGAGTATTGGCAAAATATTCAGCCGGATCCACCAAGATGACAATGACGTTGGCATAGTTTTGTAAGACATTCAACCAAGGACTTGAATAGTCAAGTTGGTTTGTAGTCATAAAGATTTGAATCGGGCGATGCAGATTGTTTTTGGCAGCCGATTCTACTGTGCAGGTTTGTCTGAGACTTAAGTTGCCCATGCCGCTAGTTTCATGGAAAAAAATCCTTCTGTTTGAGTCGCCACGCTCCGTCTCACCGTCAGGTGTCCATTTAATAACTCGAATAGTGATCCCAAGATTGTGAGCGTTTAAAGATTCGTCTCGGCCACCATAGATGGGTAAAAAGTAGAAGAAAAAGGCTACAATCGTCACTACGGCCAGCTTGTTCTTCATACTCCAATCACGCAATAGACAATTTTCGGTGATTCTTCCTGAAACATGCTATAATAGCGTACCAAGTTTCTGTTTTATCAACTGAAACAATTTGATGAATGGATTTGGATTTTATAATTTATTTGGGTCAAATATTGGGCCTACCTCTATTTTGGATCGCCAATGGGACTCTTTTGCCGTTATCATTTTGCCTTACCTAATATTTCCGCAAAAAGACACGGAAATTTTCTGGAAAACGCACTGCAAGACCACATGCACGCGCGGTACCCTATGCTAACTAAACTGACGACGTGGCATCTAAACTTCCACTATACCTATGAGAGAAAGACATTTCTCATCACACGAGATTCATTTCTTTAGCCACGGACGATTCTGACAACAAGAATAATGCTTTTCTCCCACCAAGGCCAATGCCATCGGCAGTGTTCAGTACCGTCGACGTGACGTTGATGGATCACGTTGAGCATCGTTTTACATACATGAGTTTAAAGAAGGGGACATTGGGCACGCCCCATACAAAAAAAAAGTTTTTCAGCTCTTTTTCCCAGTTTATTGCCAACTTGATAGCCTACAATTGGCCAAGTATAGCCTAAATTCGCGTGTTTCTCACTCTAGGCCTCTTTCAATAAAGGGACATCAATTCAACGATGAACAGTGCAGTTACAATTTGGTCACCTTGATAAAGAAATAACGTATATGTGGTTTTTAAGGATGACATGAACTAGCTACACACATTAAAAGTTCATTCAGACTGGCATTTTGCAACGTAGCTGCGGCACCCTTCAGCAAAACAGTTATGGCATGCTTTGTTTTGAAAAAAACTAAGAACACAATAAACGCAAGCTGCCCTTGAGTACATTTAGAAGATGTCAGAAAACAGCAAACCATAATGGTTCCAGACTTCCAGCTATGAATAACTGTGCTTTGCACCATTGCTGAAAGGTGCCGGCAACGTTGCGCGAATCAGCGAATCACGTGGTAGCCAAATGGTACAAAAGGTGTAGGGTTTACACTATACAAGTGCGCTTGCGTTTTTAACCATTTCAAAAATTAAGTATATATATTGATAGATAGGCTTATAATAATTATTCGTGTTACAAACGTTCTGTTGATGAACTATGTTAGTAATTTTACTTGACCTACTTTTTTTCAACCAAAGACGGGTGGCTACTTTGATTTTATTTAGTAGCGAGATGGAAAGTGCATCGAAGCTCTTCGAAGTATATACCTTAAGTGGATTTCGAAACACTTTTCATTTTGCTATACGAAGAGGATTAAAAATGTGTAAATGTGAGTGTATGTATTAGGACATTTGGATTTATCGTATCAAATTTTGTCTGATAGAAGAGTTTAAGTTAGTTGAGTTATTATTGCTAATAGTGGATGACAGCATCAAAGTAAACAGGCTATTTTGATCCTGTAATAATAAACTGTTATTTGTTACTTGTTAGCTCGATTTCTCGAAAATTGCACGTTCTTAGCTAATAAATTGAATCTTTCAAAAAGTTTATTCGCTTCAAGTGTATTTGCTATTTGACTCAGCTGCAGTGTTAAATTGCAAAGTGTGTGTGCCAAGGAGGTAAATGATCAGTCATCATCAAGTATAACACGTTGAGCACTAAAACCAACAATTTTACCTTCTATAACTAGCTTCGATGTAACTTAAAACGCGCTCGTACTTTAACCACTTGATGACATCATGCACGAAGTAGAAGTCGTTAGCTAGTAGAGTAGTGTAGAGTATAAAAGCTATTCTAAACTATAATAAAACTTATTCTGTAAGTCCAGCAGGACGGAAGACATCGTTTACTACCAACGATATTTTTGTGCAGAAACGTAAAACTTCATCAATTCAAGATGTCATCGTGGGTAAAATGTATTGTACGTTAAAGTTATATCAGTTGTACTTAATACTTACAACTCTATTGAGTTATGTTAAATTATAATAAGAAGATGTTTTAATCTTTTTTCGTTTTAAAAGTTTTTCCTTTTTCTTATGGTGGCTTCGCAAACCACTGCCATCTCACCTGAAATCAATCCACTACCATCAGGTGCGTCAAGTACTTAAAATCTAATTTTAAAGAATTTCTAACATAGGTACAACTAAAAAATTTCTTAGGTTCATTTTCAACGCTAGAGGAACCGGTTGAAAATATCGGTAAATTAATTTTCTCTCTAAAATCTGAAAAAAAAATTAGCTGACATAACTGTGGACTAAAATAAAATATCTTTTGTGACAATTATTACCAGACCCTGATGGCACGATGGTGTTCATAGATCCACCAGCAGCAGAAACGTTAGAATATCTTGAAAACGAAAATCCTGGTACACTTTTTTACTGTATATTTCACTTTTTAACCATCAACTTAAACGAGTACCGTAAAACCGGGTATCTTATTCGGAGTTGCCGAGTATGATAACTTTGGAAAAGTTCTATCCCTCCTTTTACCATTAAGGCCTACCGAAACATTATAGGAGTTGCTGGTGATTGTGTAAGAGCTTTTAGCTGACAAAATTTTACCCGTTTTTTTTTGTCCGAAGTTACTCCACGTGACGGTACCTTTTACGTATAATTTTGTATGTGGTAGTTCAATTTTTATATTTAATCGAAAATAAAAAGAAACGGGTATTTTTCTTACTGTTCCAGTTGAGGAAGAGAATTTGGGTAGCGTAATAGAGGTAGACCCACCAGTGATGGGAAAACAATGGCCCAACAAAATATTTCATCAGCAACAATGGATCCATCCAAGATTGGTAGTACCAATACCATCCAATTATAGAAGAATCCATCAGCAAGTTCAAGCAAAGAAACGTAAAAGTAAAAACAATTATAATAATAACAAGATGACTAACCTTGGAATATGTTAAAATGATATCTTGCATAATCAGACGACAAGTTTTGGGACCTGGAACGTCGATTACATAGTAATACAGTAAGACGAAGTGGAGGTATAATCCATATATATAGATATGCTTATAGGCATATTTCAAATGCGTCGTATATCATAGGGCTATTATCATTAATTATGTATTGAATCCAGATGGAGACGAAGAAACCTTTTTAAATATGGATGGCAGTAAGGTGGTGCGCATAAAGGTGAGTAACCCAAGAGACAAAACACAAAAACCTTAGAACTCTATTCGTAAAGTTATATTTCGTTAAGTCAAATTTTAACAGCACGATGCCTAAACTTTTAAGGCCTTAAGGAAACACCAAATTGGATTCGCACCTGCGGTCATTCATGTCGATGATTACGAGTCCAGAACGACACAACAGTCTAAAGCTAACATTAATAATGGTAAGATATACCCTATAAGAAGGGATATCCGTAAATATCAGACAGGCGGTAAAGTACGCTTCAAGTTCTTGATAAGTTTAAATGAAGCTTCAGTTGTTAACATTCTCTTAAATTCTTTTTCAAGCCATACAAAATGAAATGAAAACTATGCAAAATATGATCCAGGTAACTTGTTTAGATAGCAGCATTCAGAGCAGTTTCACTGATGAGATGATTGAGTTTCGTTTTTAGACACTTGCGACAAAAGTTTCTGAACTGGAGGACAAATTGATGGAGAACATACAAGAAACCAGTCAAAACCCAATATTTTTTGCTCAAAAAACAAAAAATTCCTACAAAGAACCACCTAAAGTCCCACGAAAAGATGGTAGGCCTTTTGCAACCTTGGAGTTGGCAGTGTACATTCCGAATGCATACAACGTCTCCGTGAACATTGGTAATGGTATGAGTCCAGAGCATGGCATATTCACGGCTCCGATCAAAGGCGTGTACTATTTCTATGCTTCCTCAATGCAACAAGCGGGCCTGAAAGAATTTCAAGCTGCGCTTAAGCACAACGGCAATGTTGTTGTTTCCAGGAACGTGCCCAAAAGTAAAGCCTTAGATAGCTCGCTTATTCAAATTGAACTTCAGGCGACACTCGATCTAGAAGTAGGGGATACCGTGGACATCGATTTTGGCACGTACGAATTGGCAGAGTTGGAGAAATATGACAATAACATTACTTTCACGGGTTTCCTCCTCCAACGTACACCTAGCGTTTTTGTTGACATGCCCTTTATCAGTATTATACCGGCTTCATTGAAAATGGCTGGGAAATTGTAGCTCAGAATGACGCTGGCAATTCAGAGCCAATATAATTGACAAGCCATGCAGTGAGACAATATTAGACTACATAAAATTTAAAATCCGATGTATTATTGTTAATGTGTTCACAGAATAAAATTTCCTTACTTATACAAAAAAAAAAGATTCTTTTCAACTGATTACTGTGTTTTTTGTGTTATTTTATGGGAACACGTCACAAGACCTATAATTTCTGAGAACTTTCCGACATAAGAACCAAAGTGATAAATTGCGACAGAAGAACAATGGTAAATATATATTACATGCATTAAAGACAAGTAGACACATGTACCTTTTGTCACTATTACTAACTAAACGCGACATTTGTACATTTGGTCACTGGTACAAAATGTCATAAATACATTGAATACTGTGTTTTATATTTTCGACCTATGAACTGACGAACAGAAGAATAATTCAGAATTTACATCAAAGGCATATGAACGTATGGTCATATGTACAGTACACACCAAAAATGTTTACACCCTCCCACCCTTTTGCGTGTTAATGACCCTCGCGAGCCGCGAGCCCCCAACAAAACTAAAACATGCTGGAATTTTTTTTTGGTGAGTAGATATTAAGTTTGTTAAACCCCCTGATTTTTTTCTGTTCGAAAATCGAATTCGCCAAGGCTGTACGCGATCTGACATCTGCAAAGCTGTACCTTCATTATTCCTTGATGTATCGCAATTGTAATTTCAGGAAAACCTCTCAGCTAGGTAGGCCAGAAATAAATTTGCAATTTAATGTGTCAGGTCGCGTAAAGCCTTCGCGCATTAGATTTTCGGATTTTCGGGAAGAGCAGCAAGAGACCTATGTATGTTTTGAAAAAGTAACAATACGTTTACGCACGTATATACGTTAAACCTTGAATATTTTATTGAACTCAGAAAAAAGGCACATAGACACCAGAAGGTAATCCAGTCAATCACCAGGGGGACACCATATAGCGCCTCTTGTGGCAAACATCTGCCACTCCATGTAAAATGAAACACAAAACACACAAAGAGAGACACTACAAGAGAAGCCAGTCAATCACCAGGGGGGCAGACACATGTCTCATGTGTCAAGCATCGGCACCCAGCTAGCATTGCTTTATTGGGGAAATGTTTCCCCCCAAGAATATTATTGGGCCAACAATCAACTTATTGGAGTAAAACTGGACCCATAATTTAGGCCAAAATCCTCAAACTCAAGTTTATTTGATACGTCCAATCTCCCGATCATTTTTGTCGTAATATTTCCCCAATTTGTTACCCACTTTTGATGTCTATCATTATAATAAATATTTTTCCAATATTGGACAATTATGATGTCTATCATTTTGGTTTTATATAGCAATTGCAATTTCTGGATCAAAACTTATGCGCGATATAAAACGCGATTGACGGAGCACTTAAAAGTCACATTCAAAAATAAGCCAAATGGGTTAAACGCCTGACTCAAACGTCAGAGGACTCGGGTTCGATTCCCGGCTCCGGTAATACTTGTAACTAAATAGGAAGAGATGTAAGTTAATCCTAATTAATTAACTATTTTACCAATTATATTGGAGAAATGTTATTCCGTGTTTTTAATTTTATCGGAACCCAATAAATTTTGGTGCAAAAATTATTTGGGGAAATATTCGTTCCAACTATTTTCCCAATAAATTTTTTGTCGGTAAAATTTATTTCCCCAAGATATGACCAATAAATTATGCTAGCTGGGATATGATGCAAGGGTTGACGGGATCATTGTCCCCAGTTAAAAATGTTCTATACAAGTGTCGAAAATATTATAGATTATTACAGTTTTTTACGTAGTGTTTACATGTAAAACTATAGAAAAACCAATCATTATGAATGACAGCATATGGTGCCATGATTCCAGAAAATTGTTTGTTCTCTTAGCAGCCAAGGAGACCGATAAACGGTCAGGTCCTACTCGTGAAATTCAGAAGTCTTGAATGTATACCAAGTATTGAGTAACTTGAATACGAGTT
The DNA here is from genome assembly GCA_022539655.2 of Ceriodaphnia dubia. Lineage (NCBI taxonomy): Eukaryota > Metazoa > Arthropoda > Branchiopoda > Diplostraca > Daphniidae > Ceriodaphnia > Ceriodaphnia dubia. The sequence goes on along the minus strand of JAKUCG020000139.1, from coordinate 3,697,064 downwards.
CCAACATCCAGAGCTTCTCTTGCGGCAAATTGCCTTATGACCCACGGCGTCAACAATAATGGCGTAAGAAAAAATGTAAAATCAAGTTTTCACGTAAAAGCTTACTTCAGGGCTTTAGGAATCCTGCCACTCGGCAGGAGGGCAAGAATCATGGTCATCCTGATAGTGTTCACTGTTGGGTTGGCACGGTTGACTGCCGTTGCAAGGCCAAGGGAGCGGGCTTTCTTCCACATAGCCTGATTGAAGGAAAGAGAAAAATAGAATTAGTAAACAAGACTTCTTTTTTGACGTCCCTTTCCTTACTTGTGATTAATGAAACCAACAACCACGTGTTCGGGCGGTAGGAAAAACGCTTTCGGTTAGAAATTTGAAATACCCTTAATTAAATCGCTGACAGCAGTGCTACTAAACTTCTTTTTCCCTGCTTTGCCATAATAGGTATGTGTTGTGGCAAAAGAGCAAGCCAAGCACCAATATAGAATGATGTGCATCAGTTGCTTCATATTATTCCCGCCACGGTAAAACAGCTTGGTCTTTCTAATATATGAATAATAATAAATAGTAATACGAAATAGTAGTAGTATAAATATAAATAGTAAATAATCTTTATACGAAAGCATTCCTGATAGCGGCATCCGCATCCTTTAATTGCAACTCAAGTTTTTCAAACTGTTCATTATTTTTTATAGTGAAATCCGAAAAAATGACTGGCAATGATGGGGTCGTAGCAGACGAACTACCATTAATCACGAGGCTGGCCAAACTCGCTACAATTGCATCGAGCTTTTGATTCATTACGTTCGTACGCTGTAAAAGGTTATCCAAAACCTCTTTTTGCAGAATTTGAGTGTCTCTGATGGACTCAAGTGAGCTGCTAAAAGATAGATAGTTAACATAGAATAACGTTTATATAGCTAGATTTAGTGTATGTTTACGGAATTCTTTGTCCTCGTCAAGAAAAGAAATTGTTCTTTTTCCTATAGCACAAATCTGAATTAACAATACTATAATTTAAGAAACAACCTTTGAACATTACATGCAGCTACACATTGATACATTTTTTGCAGCTGGTGTGGTAACTTTTTTGTGAGATGGAGCCTTGTTACCTGATGGTGCAATAAGTTTACGAGCTACAACACTATTAGAAACTAAGGAAATACTTTATTAAAACACCATTTGATCCAAATTTTATCTTAGGTAGGGTGATAATACTCAACGATCCTGTATGTGGAGTGCTTTTGGTTGAATCTTCTGGACGGTAACTATTCTGGACACTCTTTTTTTTCTTATTCTTAGCTTTTGCTATTTACAAATTGCAACCAAAGTAACAATAGAATAATCTTTAAATAAAAGTTTAAATTTATATCAGCACTGGCTGAGTCAGTACTCGAGCTTGAAGAGCTAGAAGAGCTGGACTCCAAATCAGAAGATACCCCCTGACTTTCATAATTGTCAGTAATAATCACTGAAATATAATAATAACTTACCATTTGTGTATTACAGTACATTACAAGATAACATTATTACACTGTGGTGTTGAAGTAATTGCTGGAGGAGGAGGAGGTAGCGAGGAAACATTTACTGTGTCATCTAACACACAACAACGGTAATGACAACACTGGTAATGACAATTTTTAAATAAGAGATGCATACTATACACAGGTGAAGTATCAGGTGACATTTGCGTAGTCGTGACACTTGTTGAGGTTTTTTTGCTGCTCTTCTTGCTGCTCTTTTTTGATTTCTTCTTCTTTTTATGCACTTCTTTCTCGACATTACTTGGGGAATAACGTGCTGGTCCTTTACCAGCATTGGCACGTTTCTCACGACCCATTGTGTGAACGTAACGACAACCAGCTAGTAAATGTAACTGCAGAAGAAAGTACTCGCCACTTTGATTTGGTTGCAGTGACAGAGGCCTGTGTCAATGGCGCTTGTTAAGCCGCCATGATTCGAACTACTGTACAGTGTTGCCGGTTTTGCGTATACACAGTGTTGCCAGTGTTGATATGCGCACTTCTAAAATTTTCTTATTTATTGTACAGCCAGGATTTATAAATCTGAAAAGCATACAGCAAAGAGTAAGAAGACGTGCGTTGCAAGATAGAGAGAGGAGGAAGAAACATGAAGAGGAGATTCATGTACCAGTTGAGATTGACGCACCTATAGACATAGCTGAACCAGCTGAAATCAACCACGACCAGGTATTATCTGAATCCCATTCTCTGGACGGTTTTCCTGAAAGAGACCAGCTGACAACTGTTCAACAAGATGTTACGGTAAGTAGTTCGGAACCAGGTATTATAAACGTTAATGACAAGCTAGCGCAGTTAGCGATTAAACATAATTTGACTAGAACTGCCGTTGGGGATCTTTCCGCATTACTTAATTCGTTAGGACTAGGACACGTTGTATATAAAGATGCGCGTACAATTTTAAAAACTCCTAGGAAAAAACTTAGGTCAAATCAGTTCATTCATTCTGGATTAATTCGAAATTTAATTAGAAAATTGAAAAGTGGGTTGAAAAAGAATGGCTTAAAGTTTGAACTTCACATTAGTATTGATGGGACTCCCTTATTCAATAGTAGCAGTGTTCAAATTTGACCTATTTTGGGGAGAATTTCTAATGGAGTAGACGATTCTGTTTCTTGTAATTTCGATTTTTTGTGGGAAGGGCTAACCCCCTGATGTTAATGCGTACCTAAAAAGCTTTGTCGAAGAATTAGTCAGGGTTGAACAACATGGCATTCATTTAGGTTGCCAACAGTATATTTTAAATTCTACATGCTTCATTTGTGATGCGCCGCCTCGGCAGTTTGTTAAAGGAACACAGGGTCACTCTGGTTATAATTCCTGCGAGCGCTGCACGGAAGTTGGTGAACCTTGTGCCGGCCGGCGTATTTTCGTGTCAATGTCAAAGGCTGCAAGGACTGACAGTGGGTTTAGAGATCGTATTTATGTTGGTCATCAACAAAAAGGCGAGAATCCTGTCATTTTTCGTTCAAATATTAATTTGATTTCATGTTTTGACTTCTTGAAACTTGTGGTAGCCAAACGGTACAAAAGGTCTAGGGTTTTACACTATAGCCTACAGACCCTTACGTTTTTAGACATTTCCAAAATTAAGTAGGCTATTTAGATAGATATAATACACTGTTAGTTTTCTTCCCGAATTTTTCGGGTTTTTAGCTCCGAAAATCTGAGAAAACTAGAACTTGGGTTATTACCCCGAAAATGTTGGGGTTTGAAACTCCACAAAAAAGAGCTTTGAAACCCTGAATATTTAGAGTTTGAATACAACGATTATTCGGGGTTAAATCCCACACAATTTCAAAGCGTGCAGCTCTTCGGTTGGATTTGTAAGGAACGAAGCCGTTGGAGATCTTTCCCCTCAGTTCATTCACCCTACAAGGTCAGCGAACTATTCTCCCCTTCTATGGCGCCCAAGGTCGATTCAAGCAACATTTTACCATCCTCTATTGGCCCCCTCTTTACTTGTATTTGACCTTGTTTCTAGCTAGTATAAATGCGACGTTAAACTTGTCATCTGGAGCTCAGTGCTTCCATGCCTGCTCTACAGCATGGTTCACTGTGTCTCACCCTAGCCTAGAACAAATCGAGTTCTGCCTGACTCGATGTGGTTTGAAGCTAGCCCACCATGTCCTTCTTTGTTGTAAATTATATGTATACTTGTCAATAAAGATCTGACGAAACGGGAGTAAGACATTCCCTTCCATGTTTTACAGATTATACCCTTTTCACATTTCGATTCGAGAACAACAATGGACACCAAAACTGTGATTCCAAGTTTATTTAATCTTCCCGAGTCCTATTAATCAGCACTATGGGAATCACTAGAATCCAACAAAAATAATGAAATGTTAGCATCAGCAATTTGGTTAGCAAAAATGTTCATAGTTGAACAGGACTTAGTACATTTGTCTTCCTTCTTGAGCACTTGGCTTTGAATAAATAGAAAGGAAGGTTCCACCTTCGGGCTGAACCTAATTTTAAAGGCATATAGAACACAAAACATGTAGAGAAGTCCCTTTCGCGAGTCCTTAGCGCGGATTAGGCTAACACCATCAGCTACAACATGAAAGGAGGATCCAATCTTCAGTAGGAAAGGATGAGATCGATTAGGTTTCTTAATGGCCTCGGCCAAATTCTCCGTATCCTGTAAAAAATGTATAAATAATGAGTTTTAAATACTACTATAATCTTTTCTATCAAGACGTGTTTCCTCCTTCAGTTTTTTGTCTAGCAAATAATGAAAACTAGTTGGTAAGCGATACTTTGAAATATCGATTTTAACGGGCTCTTTAGTTGAACTCTTGGCTGTGTTCTTGTCTTTGTCAGATGACCTCTTCTTTTTTTCTAAGAAATGGAAATGAGACAATATACATCACATCAAAATTAATAAAAAGTGAAAGGCTTACGCTGCACAGATGAACCAGTTGCTCCATTTTGGTGATGGGAGAAATTATCCTCGTCAGACAGATTCGTAAGTGTTTCATTTTCTTCATCAGTAAATTCGGTGGCTGTCCTTTTGGTTCCACCTAAAAGTAAGAAAGAAATGAAAGGAACCATAACTAATGTTTATCATAAAAGATGACTGACAGTGGAGAGAAGTTGTAACGTCACGATTATGGGAGGAAATACGACCTTGTGATGTACTAGAAAGACCTCATCATCAGTAGGTGCCTTTTCTCTGTTTTTTTCCTGCCTATTACCTAATGTAAGAATGAAGCGTAAGATTTCTTTGACGATATAAGTTTCAAAAGAAAACTTACTTAACACAGGAGATTCAGCTGTACAACCATGGTAAAAGGAAGTATACTCGCCAAAGGTATTCCAAAATGATTCTTCATCGGAATCAATTTGCTCTCCAGCCCATGTTTTGCTGGTGCCTATAGTTAGAAAAAAAAATAAAGTGATACAAAATGTCAATTAATAAAAATTACTTACGTTGCAAAGGCGAACAAGTTGTATTATCGTCACTATTCTGGGAAAAAATATGACCTTGTGATGTAGTTTGAGGAACTTCATTCACAGTTCGAGATTTTTTCTTGTTTCGCTTGCTACTACCTAACGTGAGAAAGTTGTCAGCTAATTTGGATTTTAGTTAAAAAACAAAACATGCCTAGCACAGGTGAATTAGCTGTATGGTTTGTGGGGAAATGCTCATTAAGGGTGCTCCTGGTGGACTCATCCTCTTTTTTTTCTGGCTACTTCCTTGTGAGTGTCAAATGTGTGTAATGTGAAAAATAAACAAATAAATGAGACCATATGTTTTGCCGAGAGATAACTTACGTCGCTCACAAGAATAAGTTGTAACATTTTGCTCATGGGAAATACGCCCGTAAGACGTATTTAATGCATCCTCATCGATTGTGGTGGTTGTTCTGCTAGTACCTAATGTAAGAATGGCAAATAAGTGGCTATAAGAAAATTTTGCTAGTTAATATTGCTTACTGTGCAATGAACAATCAATTGTTGATTACAAGAGTTCTTCTGCCTTAATGAATCTGAGTTTGCGACACCTAGCCCATTGATATCAGAGTCAGCTGTAAAGATCAGAAAAAATTTCACTTAAGCTAATTGTGTTTAACAAGTATGACAATCTTAAAATGTACTAACATGTATTATGTGTAGATTGTTGGAGTGGTTTCTGTGAAGTTGCTGGAGGCAACTGTTTGAGTATAGTACACTTCAGGTCTGATTTGTTCGATACCTCTTCATCGAGACTCATGCTTTGCCAAAAATCTTCTCTGTGTATGCTCTTGCATTCAAAAATGTAATTGTTAGGCACCAACAAATCAGACAAACAAGGAAACTTTTTATTCGCCAAATCCACAATGCAGTGAATGTCGTAAGTTTTGTTCGAGTAATGCTCGTTTCTAAACTTTAACTCTACATTCAGTTTGTTTTGGTTACAGTCGATAATCTGAACCCACACAAGTTTTTCAAATACACTACTCATTGTGCTATACTGATGGTGGTGCTTTGGAGTAAGTCCCAACACAAATTTTGGCAGAAAGACACGACCTTCCTCAAACTTTAACCTGTTAACGAGAACACACCTTGCTGGGAAATTTCAATGCAGACGCCCAGGCAGCACAGGTACATCCCTTGGATATCTCTGGAATATTCCCAAATTAGAGGAGGATTTCCAATTTTTTACCCTTAGGATATCCTTGGGATACGCATATGTCCGCACCAGAGTTATCCTATGGATATCCAGCCCTGCCAGTAATTTATTGAAGTGTAAAATTGAAATCTGCACCTGGGATCGAACCCGAGACTATTAAGTTCTTGATGTTTGCAGTCGCACGTGCTACTCACATGGCATTTATTACTTGCAAGCAGTAAGTATTTGAGTGTAAATAACAAAGTGCAAAGGTAATAAATTGAGAAATAACGTTGAAGTTGACGGAATACGAAATAACAGTCGACTTCCATATCTATAATTTTTTTCCCCGAATTTAAATAATCATTCTTCTATGACCAAGTACTCATTTCAAATATTAGTACTTTACAAAAGATGCTATTCAAAGCACGCGGTGGAATTTTGAAAAAAATAAACTAGAGCGGCATTTCTACACACCAGAGAGGAGCCAACAGTTGCCATTTCTTTGGGCTTGACAAAGTGGGACTCTTTATTCTGATACTTGGTTTACAAAACAATTAAAGAAGACACTCATTCGTCCAACGGTTTAGGAACAGAGAATACTTTGTTCAAGCCCAATGAAAATGGCTGTTGGCACCTTTCTGGTAGCGCCAAAATAATATTTTTCTTTCTTCTATAATATTTAGCCTTTCTAGAACGCTCCACTGAAGTGGAAACTAACAGTGGCCTATTTTTTTTCTTCAAGACGCTACAAACAACTAGTGGCAACATATTAGAAGCACACGAGTTAACGATGCCCTTGTTGGTATACGTCAGGGATATTCCAGGAATATCCGAAACTGTACATCCTTTCGAAGTTATGATTAGGATATACTTTGGATATACTGGGTATATCCAGCGGGATATGGATAGTTAAAGGATAAGTGGATATCCATGGGATACCCCATGGATATACAGTGCCGCCTGGGGCTCTGACGTCTGACAAGACAAAAAGTTGTCTGCTACATACCAACGTTTTGAATCTCACATTTGGATCTTATTTTGTCTTATCAAAATGGATATTTACCTTCAGCAAATTCGAACTGTTTTTGAACCAATGCAAATTCATAATTGCTCTTTAGGCGCTTGTGATTTTCAGTGTGTTTCTGCATTTGAATTTTTCCTCCACCTTCAAAATGTCCACAGAAAAGACCCTGAGTTTTCCAGCCATTGTTTATTCAGCGTAAATTGTTATCAAGCCGAGCCGTATCGTTCCTTTTCTGGACTCTGCAAACATCTAAGAAGGAAACATGTCAGTTTTTTCAACAATCCTGGAGAAATAGTTGGAACTGAACCCGATTCTAATAATAATAATGCTGTAGCCGAAGTTGGTAAATTAAACCTTGCTCATTTACTCTAGTGTGGGCGTATAACTGAAAAGTTCCCTTGTTTAGAAATCAGACAAGTTTCTGAACACCAACATGAATTACGTCCTATTGCTGCAGCACAAGCTGAACCTTTGCAACAAACAACCAACAGTAAACTTACAGTGCCATTATCAATAATTTTACATTTTTTATTTGAGATTCTCTTGTTTTTAGGCGCAGCAGCTGAGTATGTTCTCTCCTTACTCTCTGACAGAACTCTCAATCAGGTTGACCTACAGTTTGTCATGGTCAAACAACAAATCTCGTTCAACATGTTGTAAATACGAAGCTGAATGAAGTTGCTGGAGCTTTACCTGTAGCTGGCGAGGAAAATGTTGACACTGCTGCGATAATTGCCGATGCTATTCAGGCTACTGAAGGACTCTTCTCTTATGAAAACAACCAGAAAAAACAGGTCAAATATTTTGTTGAAAACAATGGAATGATTACTCCCCATGTAAAAATGTTGCCTCAACGAATGAAGACTTTTGTAGGGTTTTGACTGGGAAAGATCAAACTTATAGGAAAAAGGGACTAGTGTATTTATCACTTTTAAAGCAACTTGAACAAAGTTTAAATTTCTCTGATGTAGTGGCTGAAATTGAAAAAGTCAAGTTACACTGTCGAGATCAGTTCAATGCTTATGAAGATGGATTGAATTTCTCGGAGAAACTCTTATTCCAAATGTTCCCAAACGCCCAGCAGATTCACGTTTACATAGACGAAGTCCAAATGGCCAAAGAGTTAGGGAGCAAAACCAAAAGAAACAAACTTATTTTTGTTTATTTTTGTATTGCTAACCCAAGTAACACGGTTATGTATTTTCTACATAGATTTTAAGTGTTTTTTGTGTGTCAGATACATAGGAAAAATAGGGAAAAAATATGTGTCATAGACATAGTAAATGTTACAAGATTTCAACCTATACCTATGTATTTATACGATGTATCTCTCACATACCTGCAACATTAGTTTTATATATAGGTTCGCAACGTGGAATACACATAATTTCTATATATCATGTGCGATCTCGATTGTGTTGTTTAATTGATTAATTTCTTAAAACGCGACATGGAAGAGATCTATCTTACACATATCATTTTTGGGTTCCAACCAACATCGGAGATATATAAATTATGTTTCATATTTAGACATATACGACCTCGGAAATATAGAATTTATATGTTTCCTTGTTTACCCGTAAACTATCTCGGAGAGATATGGATGACATGTTGTGCAAACCATGAAAACGATATATTAAATACATCGGGAAGACATTTTTGATGTATCTTAAAATAAAGGTAGCCACTACATCTTAGATACATAACGCAACTGTGCGGTATGTATGGCAAAATGAAATCCAAAATTTGATTGTAAATAATTTGAGAAATGTATTTTACTTGTCAATTTAACATTTCAAATGATACCAGATTCTTATAATTAACAAAACGCGTTTCTTCAACAATTAAAAGCGAAAACATATACAACGCAAAAAACTGAGCGCGCACAACTAGTAGAACGAATGAATATGAAAAGGAAAAATAAATCACTATTACCATCGTCCACACGGACCCGTTCTTTGGACTCCGTAAACCATCGCCCAATTCTTCTTTGGACATTTTCGTCGGTGGCATCTTGTAGTCCAGCTTTGTTTACTGTTAGGAACTGGATGACGGGCTCGCTTCCGAAATCAATCAACGAACGAATAATACACGAATGACTTGCAATTTGAGTGTATTCGCTTGCGTTCGGTGTCAGCAGCGCATGACCCTCACACCTTTACGAATCAATCACCACTGACAGGTGGGAGGAGGCGGGGAGGATAAGGGCCAAAAGGGAGGAAGCCACCTAGCGAGGGGAGAAGTAGACAAGGGCTAGTCCCAACATTACCACCGGAAACCGCGACTGTACTGCACCTTTAATGTAAATATATTGCCATTAGGAAATTGGAATCCAGTTAAGGGTTTTGGAAAATCTACCTAGTATGGTTGTCAATAAGATCTTGTCTTTAAATGCCCGTTTTTTCCCAAACTTATTCGGTTTGCCATCCATTGTGTAAGTATTGCCTAAAGGCTTACTCATTAAATAATTCATGATGTTAAACGTCATTTTTTCCCAGGTGGAGCCGCCAATATATTGCAACTTTTCCTTCTAAATAAAAAAACTAATTAGTTACTATTTCAATAAATTTGAGAACACTACTACTGAATTAATAGAGCTGATTTGAACAATGGGTCCTTAGCTAATTTCAATTCGACGACACTCATTTCCTCCTCATCTTCAGCGGGGAAGATATCCAGCAAGTCAGAACCTGCAGAGGACACTTTTTTTTTCTTTTTGAATGTCCATCACCGCATTGAATGTCATCATAGCGTTCCAACTTAATTTCCGTGGCGATCTACAATGTAAACACCAGTTATCAACCAACCTAGTGCTAACGTGGAATAAGCTACTTACAAAGCCTTGAAATCCTTCCAAGGTTTAGTACGAACGTCTACCTCCAGTGTATGATGCCTAAACTTTGACAGTGACTGGGAAGGAATCTGGTTTTGCTCCTCCGGCTCTTCTTCAATATCACTAGCAGAGGAATGATTGGTCGCTGACAAACCTGCAGGCAACCAAATCAATAAAAAAGTGAAAGTTGCTACTCAAAAATTAGTAGTTAATTATCTACTAAAATAGCGAATTACCATAATCGTCATTGGTGATTTCAGTATCGATCTCATGATCATCAAAATTACGACCCTCAAGCCATAATGCTTTAATACTTTCAACTGCGGGTGCTGGTGTGGTTTTTTGGTTCGTAACGACATCAGCAGGTTTTGCTCTCGGAGCTGGTGCTGTACTTTTCGTATTAGCTTTGGCTGTACTCTTCGTATTAGCTGGTGCTGTACTCTTCGTATTAGCTGGTGCTGTACACTTCGTATTAGCTGGCGCTGATGTACTCTTCGTATTAGCTGGTGCTGATGCACTCTTCCTTTTTTTTGGTGCTGATGTACTCTTCGTATTAGCTGGTGCTGCTGTACTCTTCGTATTAGCTGGTGCTGCTGTACTCTTCGTATTAGCTGGTGCTGTACTCTTCGGAGGTAATGTTTTATTCTTCTTAGGTGCTGCAGCAGGTGTTTCTGTCTTTGCAACTGTTTTGTTTTGTCCCTGTACTTCCATCTCAGGGGTCTTAACTGCAATTGGCGTTGTTTGCTTAGTCGTGCTGCTCTCCTCCTGTACATCATCAGCATCAGCATTCTCCTCCTCGTTTTCGGAATCACCAAATATCTCCTCCATAACACCCTGGTCTTCAGCAACATTATCGTCAGCTACATTGTCGGCATCGGCATTTTCGTCAGCGACATTGTCGGCATCGGTATTTTCGCCAGCAGAAACATTGTCGGCATCTGTATTTTCGCCAGCAGAAACATTGTCGGCATTGGCATTTTCCGCAGCAGCAACATAATAGTCTTCAACAACCTTCTTGAAAAGACCTGGCGGTCCAAAAGTACAAACTTGCATTAGAAATAGTAATAGTAACAGACTGATAAATGGAACATGTATAAGGAACAGTTAACCAATGTGAAATTTGGTGAAAGGCCAAAAATGACTTACTATTCCCATCTGATAAATTGTTGAGTGGAAGTGCCTTTCGCCTCTTAGGATCTGACGATGCAGCATCTTCATTTGAAGATTTTCTTTTTGGAGAAGCAGGTGCTTTTGCTTCAGCGGCTGCCCTGGCTTATTGAGTAGGTTTTGTCACTCTGCCAGACCTAGTAGGGGAGACCGGACCCATGTTGGACAGGTTTGGTTTTTTACAGTTATTTCCGAAACCCTTATTGTTAAAAGTTATTTTAATTTTTTTAAATCATTGTCACTCTTTTGCGCACCCTCTGAATTTTTTTCGATCATTTTACATGAAAATGTTCGAAGTTATTAAAGATTCTTTATTTTCGTTTTTTTGTCAAGACACGGGGTCATACTGGACATACGCCTGTACCAGGTTAGACAATGTATTTTCTGAGGGATATAATATTTTTTTTATCACAAAAAAATTGTAGAATATCTGTCGCTGCGAACTAAAACTATAATTTTGATTCAGTTAAGAAAATTTAAAGAAATGACAGATATATCTTATAGTGAAAAGATTTGAAAATTTTAGATAGGGCTTCGATAGTGGGGGCGGGACAGAGTGTTGCAATCGATAGTCGATAATCGATTCTTTATTTGGGAACGCCTTTCATCTTCCGAGTTTGAATAATGGCTGCTGAAGAGCATGCTGACAGTTTATATCTTGGTGAAATCTACTTCGTAACGCTTCATCAAAATACAGACAAACCAGTTTTTTGGATCTTTGACGAGTACAGTGGTCGATATTTCAACAGTGAAACCGCGGAGTTTTTTATATGTCAAGTACCAGCCAGTTTTGATATAGACCTGGATTTTTTCTCTGATTCATTTAGGCAATAAAGTAATCCAAAGGTACTTTTCACACTGTTTTCTTTCTAATTAATTAATATTTACAGATTTCATTTCCTGTTTACAAGATTTAAAGGATTTTCCCAGGTTCACCTCATACTAGCTTCCTACTGCGAGTGTGGCCTGACTTGAGACACGAAGACTCACTTATTTTTTCATGCAGTTTAATGGTGAGTTGGTAACTTAATTTCTCATACAAATATTTAGTTTGCAAATCTAAAATTCTGTTATATTTTAGATGTCACGCAATTATGTCAGAAAAACTTGGAAGGATACAGATCACGAAGAAAAATTAAGAATTGCTGTTGGTGACGTTTTAGCTGGAAGATGTACGATTAGAAAAGCAGCTGAAAAAACTGGTTTGCCAAAATCTACTGTTGGGTTTTACACGAAAAGACACCACGCTTGTGGTTTGTTGCCACCAAAAGTGAAAAGCCTCCAACACTCAACTCAAATATTGCCAGCGTCTTTTGAGAGCGAACTTGCTGATTATTTGAATGATTGCTCCCTCGTCAATCATGGCTTAAGCACAAAAGAAACACGGGAAATCGCCTACTCTTTTGCAGTCACAAACAACATCAAATTTCCAAATAATTGGAAAAAAAGAGAGAGAGCGTCCGAAGATTGGTGTTCAGGTTTCATTAAGCGCAACAAAACCATTTCAATTCGAAAACCAGAAGCAACAAGCCAAGCACGAGCTGCAGGTTTCAATAAGCCAGTAGTAACGAAGTTTTATGATAATTTGGAATCTTTGATGGCTAAACACAAATTCGAAGCCCACGATATTTGGAATCTCGATGAAACTAATGACCCGACTGTTAACCCGCCTCCAAAAGTAATCGCCCCCAAAGGATTTAAACAAGTAATAGAGTAGGCTACATGGTTTTCATTCTTTTATCTCGCAAATTTAAAGATTAAACTTTATTTAACAGGTGCAGCAGACAGTTTCAGCCGAGCGAGGCCTTAACGTTACGATGCTTGGTTTCATAAACGCAGGTGGTGGTAGCGCCCCTCCAGTATTTATTTTTCCGAGGAAAAAAGTTGCCCCGGCGATGTATGAAAAAGGTCCATTAGGCTGCATCGGATTACCACATGAATCCGGCTGGATGACTGGGACAAACTTCTTCAAGTCACTGCAACATTTCCACTCGTTTGTCAAGTGCTCGAAGGAAAACCCCGTCCTATTAATAATGGACAACCATAGCAGCCACCTTGATTTTCAAGCAGTAACATTTGCCAAAGACAACGGCATAATCCTTTTAACTCTACCACCTCATTGTTCACATGCGCTGCAGCCGCTGGACGTAAATGTGTACAGCTCGTTCAAAAAACGCCTAGGTGCAAGTCAAAATGACTGGCTGTTCGTAAATCCTGGCGCAAGGATTTCCATTAAAGAAATCGCAGAGTTATCGAAGTCTCCGTACGAAAATTCGTTTACGACTAAAAAGATCATCAAGGGATTCAAGAAAACCGGCATTTATCCATTCAACAGATTTGCCATTGAAGATGTTCGCTATGCCTCTTCATCTGTGACTGAAAGACCAGGTAATTGTTGTTTTTTTGTTACGTAAAAAATACGTCGAAACTAATAAAATTCTATATATTACAGATCCGAAGAACGGAGACAATGTTTTGTCTAACTGTCAGACACAGGGCACGTTTGTAAATGGCGGCGACACAGTCCACCCAGTTTCTCCGTCTGTCGAAATGATGATTCCGCCAACAATCTTAGAGATGACTCCACTGACTCCGTCCACTGAACAGTTGACAGCTGACAGCTGAGCAGTTTCTCCCTCCGTTGAAATGATTCCATTACCTACGTTTACTGAACAGATACTGTCAGATTCTACCAGTTTTGCATTACGTCATGTGTCTCCAAGGGAATTAAGACCACTGCCACAAGTTTCTCAGGAAACGCCAAGTGGTCCACGGCCAAAATCTAACAATCGGCTTGGAAGGACGAGGATCTTAACAGATACCCCCGAAAAAAATCTGATCGAAGAAGACCACAAAAAAAGGAGGAGAAAGAAAATAAACGAAAAGAAAGGGAAAACAAAAAGAAAGAAAAAGGAAAGTAAAAAACCAACCGCGAACTGATTCCTGAGAAGAAAAAGGTGGCTAAGAAAAGAAAGAAGAACGAAGAGAATGTGAATCCCGACTGTGATGGCGAGGAAGCATTCCAACCGCTTGTCACTCAAACTACTAGAACAGGCCGTGTGATAAAGAAGAAAAAAATTACTGACTTGTAGGGTGTATCATTAATTCTTGTCCAGTCATAATGTCTCTTTTGATGTCCGTTCTGTCGAAACATCCCGTTGCTCAGGCAGCTTGTCAGTTTTTTTCACGTGCTCTCTCAAATTAATAATGAAACCAAGTCAAATAACAAAGATATCCTGCCAAAAATCAAAAATGTCTCAAATGTTACGAATTCTGAATTCATATGTATGTTTCCCAATTAAATAAAATAAACAAGATTTACTTGGCTGAATAGATGCCATGATGAATAAATAGATTTATTATTTCGTGAATCCTATACGTTATAAAATAGTATACTTCTACTTTGTATTGATTCACAGCTTTTTTATAAAAACAAAGTATCACATGATCTTTTTGAATTTGGCGCAAATTTTAGGCTCCGCCCAAGCTCCTCCTCTTTGCTCCCAGACCTTGTCCAATATTACCCATTGGAACTGTCCAAAGTGGCCTCAAAACCATTCCCCCCGCAAATTAATTAATTGTAGGTACACCAAAGCACCTAAAAATAATTTTCTTACACACAATTGTAAAGGACAAACTGTTTTACACACTGATGTGTTTAAAATTTTTTTCTCAAACAAACTTGGAGCAAGATCAATAATTCGGGTGAAAAATTTTGCAATAATTTATCGTGTTTTTTTTCCTCCTATAACTCCCGTTCTACTGTCGGGAAATTAATTAAACTACACAGGATATAACATCATCACATCTAGAACAATTTGTGTGAAATCTAGAATTTTAAAGCAATTTTTACTATATTTTAAGACACTGTCCAACTTGGAACAGTGTCCAACATGGGTCCGGTCTCCCCTACTCTGACTCAGTGGAGGATCACTTGGCGTGCCTTCTTTATTAGAACCACCACCAGAAACAGAAGTTGCTGCGGACACTTTGGCTGTTGGTGCCATATTAGCTCTTACTACCTGTTATGGAATAAGACAGCATTACTTTATGTACATAACATTAAATCAGTACATAAAATATAGTTTTAATTATGGATAAATGGTTACATTACAGTCAACAGTTGCGTGGCACGTTACGTGACGAACACAATACTCTCTTATCAGGTTACAAGTAAGCTAATATTTTCTAAATTTACTTACCAACACGATTAGTTTAACTGCTCTAGAAATGTAGACTGATTAACAGCTTGACAATTTCGTAGTAAAATAACCTGGAACCACGTAAGAGAAGATGTATGCAAGGACGCCATCATGACAGCTTTTTATAGTATGGATGGATAAGGACGCACGGTTGCCACATGAGAGGATTTACCGCTAACGGAATTGTATTTAGAAACTCACTGTACACATGAAATATTTTCTAAAGAAGTTCAAAAATTTAAATTATGAGCTTATGTATACAATTATAAAGTAATTAAGTGTATTATATTCAAATTAACATTATTGATCCATACAACATATTACAAAAGCTGGCCACCGTGATTTTAATTCAAAAACAAAACCCGCGTTTTTGAAATTTAAATTATATAATTTAAATAGGGAGAAATGTTTTGATTTCCTTTTCTAATATTGTCAAAACATTTATCGATAAGGAATTCTTGGTTTTCATGTTCCGTGGACAAAACTGTTTCTGCCACGTTATTCGTGACAGGACATACACCACGTAGAGATTCTGTTTTCACTTTTTCAATCTCACTTGATGCCTTTAAAATATTGTCTGCTTTCAGTCTTTCAATATTGAGTTATTTAGAAACACGGCGTGGTTTAATTGTTCCTTGAATTCAGTCACATCTTGTTTGTTTTTCTCAACGTGGTCTGCCATTTCGCCCTCAGTACTTGTGTATTTACGTGGTCGCAATTATCCATGTTAGCCTGGTCTGTTTTTCTTGAGTTGTGTTGGTTGACAAGTTTCCTGTGTTGACTTTGACGGTTAGCGGAACGCAACCCGTCTTTAAGTCAGTAGTAGCCGCCGAGCTCTACGCAATCCCCGATAGCTGGTATTTCCGCCGAGTTTATCAGCTCGAATACCGACTTATTCCGCCGAGTTTAAGTCGGGTTCCGTAGTTACGGTTGGGTCTAACGAGTCCTCCGTAGTTTAACACGATCCTCCCGCTTGGTAGAACCGCCATAGCGCTGGATACAAAATTCTGGCATTTGTACCCAACAAGTGTCGGAATTCTACAGTTGGGGTTGGTCTCCCGCAACGCTGATGCAACAGCAGTGAGCCGGAACACGTATGCCGGTTTCCACATGGTGGAATGTCACTCTTGATTCAAACTTTCAAGATACCTGATAGTCATCGACATTTTCTTTCCATATCACATTCTGCCGTACCTCTATAGTTTACCAAACCCAGTCATTTCTTCATTTTCCACGTATTTATTTGTTACCGCAGCTTACCTATATTCAAACCGGGAACATACGACATCGTCCCTATCATGTATGGCACAAAAAGCACCAACATCAAAGGTCTAAAATTTTAAGCAACAATTGCATTTCTCAACAACCATTGCTTCTCGGGCATGTGTCCAAGAAGTGACACACTAATATTAGACAGAAATATTGCGCGTATTTAAAGGCAGACGCTGAAACATTATGGATAGTAAAATCCAGCACTTTCGACAATTAAAATGAACTGCTTTGTGGATGACATTTTCTTTCCAAATTATGATTTTTCACAGCGGAATATCAATAAAAAGCACGTAAGAACTAAAAGAAAAAAAGGGTTAGATAAATAGAAAAAATACAGACAAAAGTTTAGTCCCCACTATTTTGTTAGATGCACTCCTTTATCCCATTTTTTAAATTATAGCACAATTATGTTGTTATCTTCTGTGAATGTCCGTTGCATTATGTCCGACTTGGTTAAAATACTGACTCTGGTTGGATGTCACCTCGTAGAAAATGCGCAAAAACAACGTTTCCATGCGACCCCGCCTGTACCGCACATGGTCACACCACGAAAGTGAGTCGGAACACCAAGAGGATGTAAATCTGAACTATCGAATGAAGGCACCATTACTAGTTGCCGTAAAAAGCGATTCGTACAAATGCTTTCAAGTTTTTTTCTTGTGGATGCTGGAGCGGAACTCAATTTAAAAAACAACGCATTTCAGACACCATTAGATTGTTCCATTCAGTTGAACAGAACATGGATAAGTCACTGGATTCGTGCAAGAGACACGAAATCTAGTAATGAGGCCATGGCCGTCACGAAACAACCAACTGAAACAACGACGTCCAGCATCTGGGACGACAAGAGAAAATATGGAAAAGTTGATGATACTAAGAATTTCTACGAGACAATAGACATCAAAAACAGATTACGTCACCGTACAGTATAAACTCAGACGACCTTATGAACTACGGACGACTTCTTAAAGAGGGACAAGATGGAAAACACCAGAACAGCCTACAGTGACTACGAAGATTATCTTTCCGAGGACGAATTGCTAACATCACAAAGTGAACATGTGACGATTTCTCAAAATTTTAACAGAAGTGCGTATAGACAAACTATCAACGAACACATGTTTGGTTCGGGAGAAGAGGACTCGGAAAACAACAGTGAGGAATCAGGGAACATGGAGGATCATCACCAATTGGAGCAACCTCCACAAGTTGAAGCCACCTCCCCAACAGGCAGGCAGGACCGTCGAATCCCACGGGCCGACCTTTCGCCGTGGAGTATTTTTCGAACGACACTACAGGCCGTGGTCGAGCAGTCCACTCCATTGGATCAGGTCACGTAACGCCACGCCTGCGAATCGTCAGCCCACCCCCACCCCTAACTTCCAGAGGGAGAGGACGAGGGTGGATACTCCTTGGATACGACCCTAATATCCTCCGCCCAGCAAGGGTCAGAAGAAGAGGACTTGAAGAAACAAAGCTTCGCCTAAGAGCAGAAACGTTATTTTCCCGAAACCAATAGGAGAAGAACAACAAACAGAAGATCAGCAAAAAAATCTTACGCATGCAAATCGTCACAAGAGATATTCTAGCCTACTATAGGCTTGTTTTATTTTTATTTCAATTTGTCCTGTTATGCTTTACCCCTTCTACCATTTTATCAAATTATCCTCTTTTATGATTTATCCTTTTACCTTTCATTTCATTTTTTTATCTGCTTAAAATTCTTAAATTTTTCACTTTATTTTCACATATATATGCCTAAAAAGTTCCTAAACTTCCTACATTTTTTATTACACTTATTTTTATCGCATTATAACAGATATACTAAATAATCGCCACTATTAAATTCCAATATTCGCGCACCTTTTATTTTTTTAAATTCCATTATCCTTATTTAAAAAAATATATCTATATAATAGTGATGGCCCTTTTATCAAGTTATATTGCTTCCATATAAACAAGAGTTGTTAAGATCAACTTTCAGAAAAGAGAAAAATAGAGGGTAAACAAGGCA
This sequence comes from Ceriodaphnia dubia, assembly GCA_022539655.2. Lineage (NCBI taxonomy): Eukaryota > Metazoa > Arthropoda > Branchiopoda > Diplostraca > Daphniidae > Ceriodaphnia > Ceriodaphnia dubia. The sequence goes on along the minus strand of JAKUCG020000139.1, from coordinate 3,678,417 downwards.
TGAGGGGAAAGAAGTATAGAATGCTATCAGAGATAACGTCGGACGGCCGCGGCAGCGGAGAAATAGTTAACAAGCAATTTTTCCCTGCCCCACACCTTGAACGTATCCTCTTCATTGCTATAAAAACCTAACATCAGACAGTACTTAAGACACAGCAAAAGTATTCGGCAAGATGGAGAGAACACGTCCCGTTAACGTCGTACGACCTTACAATCCAGAAGACGACAAAATACTGAACCTACAACAAGCGGAACGGGAGCAGGAAGAAGCACGGGCCAACGCAAGACGGCGGGAGGAGGAGATACGTCAACAAAGAAGACTCGAAAGAGATGAAGAAATACGTCAAAACCTCAACGCTGCCCTAGCGCCTAGAGAACAAGCGCCGCCTTTACCCGTCACCGAGCCCAACCTTCGTCCCGTCATCCGGTCGCTGGGAAGAGGCGTATTAGGCCCAGCGCCTGTTGAACACGTGCCTCGCTTGCCGAATAGCATGCCTAACCTTCGCCCCGTCATCCGGTCCGCGGGAAGAGGAACCTTTCGAGAACACGCCTTTTTACGTCTCCTAGAGCAAATTACGATCGCAAACCAGCAAAGCAGCGAGATTTTACCTCATGGCCATCATGTTTCACCATCACATCAATCTGAAGAAGACTAAAAAATATTAGTTTCACCCACCGCTACAACTTAAGGATAAGCGTAATCTTTTCTGACTAACAAGCTGTGTGATCACACTTAAACACCTTGTTTATCATTATGATTTATCTTTAGTGTATACCTTGTTTCTTTCCTCTTGTTTACTTCTTACTTTAATCTCTACATTACTATTTTCCATTACGATTTTGCTCTTTTTGCATTTTTCTTTCTACTTATAATTTTGATTTTATTTGCTTCTTTTTATATGTAACCCTCCTTTTCTAACCACGCTTCATTTAGTTTCTTCTATTCATTAACGCGCTTTGTTTCATTTTATAAACGGCAATGTTGTCCGCTAAAAGGGGGAGGGATGTAACGATCTGTATGTCAGGATACGTGACAGCATTATCGTCTATACAGGACGCAGCGTTATTCTCGGTAATAAACAGACTGCGTCCTATCGGACTCGATCCACACTAACCAAGATGCAGTTCTCCTATAACTGATGAACTGCGCCCGGTCAGATAGGGTCTTTGTTATGCATCGCGGTCAAAAATAACTCTAGCCCGACACTATATAAGCCCCAATGATACTAATTAGTTAGCCTCTTTTTTCATTCTTATACTGTTTGACTTGCATGTCATTCTAAGTTTTGTCTGTAGCCTTTTCTTATAACCTTTAATACATTTACACTTTAATTCGACCCTCTTAAATCAGTACAGTAAACAGAATTTACATCATGATTTCTCATGTAGTTTTTCTTCTTTTTTACTGTAACGATCTGTGTGTCAGGATACGTGATTGCATTATCATCTATACAGGACGCAGCGTTATTCTTTGATATAAACAAACTGCGTCCTGTCGGACTCGACTCACACTGACCATGACGCAGTTCCCTTATAACGGATGAACTGCGTCCGGTCAGATAGAGTCTTTGTTACTAATAACTTGTCAATAACAAGTTATGCCCGACACTATATAAACCCCTATGTTATTAATTAGCTAGCAGTCATTTCTTAGTTATTTCTCAGTTATTCTCATTCCTATTCTGTTCTTGTCTGTAGCCTATCTTTATAACCTCTAATACATTTACACTTAAATTAAACCATCTTAAATCATTCAGTAGCCAGACTTTACATTACTCCTTATAAGGAGTAAAAGGTAAAAAGTAAGTAAGTAAAGTAAGTGAGCAATAAAAAAGTAAATTTATTAAGTAATGCAGTTATTCGGGTATACCTTAATAACTGCATTACTCTTTTTCGATAAAAAATTTACCCTATTCGCATCTTTTTCTATTTTAATTTTGATTTCATTTACTTCTTTTATGTGTAACCCTCCTATCCTAACCAGGCTTCATTTAGTTTCTTTTATTCATTCACACGCTTTGCTGCTTTGTTCGTCGGAAATGGAACTTCGTCTACTAAGAGGGGAAGGGGACGATTTCTATGTCTGGGTACGTGAAAGCATTATCGCCGATACAGGACGCAGCGTTATTCTACAGAATTAAGCAAACTGCGTCCTGTTGGAGTCAATCCACACTGACCATGACGCAGTTCTCTTTGTAACGGATAAACTGCGTCCGGTCAGATAGGGTCTTTGTTATGCGTCGCGGTTAATAACAACTCAAGCCCGACACTATATACACCCATATGTTACTAATTAGTTAGCTTCTTATTTGTTCTTGTTCTGTTTGACCTCCACGTCATCATAATTTCTTCTCTGTAGCCTTTTCTTACAACCTAAATACATTAAACCTTAAAATCAACCCTCTTATATCACTACAGTATATAATACAGCCACCCATGCCCTAACTTCCCTCGGATTGGCCAAACAGTTTTAGATTTTATTTAGCGATTAACATTCAAAAATAATCTAATAATAAATAAATGCCTATCAATGTTCAACAATTTTTTTTTCAATACAAAACATGATGCCATTATCGATGAGCAATGTACCATGTACTGTAAAGAAAAGCAAAAGTTCTTAAACACTGATTATATTTGCAAATGGGTTGGTTGAATGACAGCAACCCAAAAGCGAGACAACTGTCCAGAGCGAGGTAAGATTGTACACTAAAGTTCCAAGTTCCTGGGAGCACAAAATGGTCGTTCAGTCGCTTCACTCAAAAGGGGCGTAAAAAGTTAAGATGGTGCTTGTGCGGAAGGGGGAAGGGGGGAACTAGTGATAAAATGGGATCGACAAGATAAGCGTGGAGCATATACTTATCAAGACGTACGTATATTGTTGGAGCGGACGAATATCGAATAGCGGCCTTCACATATCTCGACTTTAAAGCGCATTTAGCAGAGAAGTGTCATAACTGTGACAGACAAATCTCGCTTGAAGTTTCGGCAAAATAATTTTTTTACACTATAAAGCAGACCTACAGATAGTCATACACAAGTAACCGAGGCCAAGCCGGTACAAAAAGGCATTCCATCTAGATTCGATATTTTTCTCCCCATGTCTGAAAGACAAAATAGTTATATTCCGAATTATAATATTCCAACAAGCAGCCCCAATCGCCTCCAAAATAAAGACAAGGAATTCCGGTACCTGGTTTTCTTCACTATTCAATGGTAACATTACGTAAAAAATGTGAAATAGCATTTAGTAGTCCGATAAAGTAATCGAAATATAAATTAAGAGTTAAGCCCATTAATTTTCTAAGCAAAAAAAGGAATTATATGTATAGAATCGACTGATGTTGATGTTTAGATTGTATTGTGATGTAATGATTCTTGTGTAAAATTTGATTGTTAAAGCTTATACTAGTATTTGTCCCATGATTTGGTCTTCCAATCGAACCGTTGAGACGACCGCTGTTGCGAAGCATCCGATTCTCGCTTGTCGGCTTATTTGTAAAATAAAAAGAATATGAATCCTAAAAACATTTACAATTTAAAAAAAAAACTCATACGTGGTAAATAGGATGCGAAGATAAGTTTCTCAAGATTTAGAAAAGATGCCTCGACTGTGATGGAAACCACAAAAGCTATGGCGAAGACGGTAGCGACGATGCCAAAGTAAGTCGTCAATTGGCCGATGAAAGTATAGTAGATAAGTTTACGGTTGGAAGCGTAAAAGGCGTTTAAATAGCCGTAATGAATCAGATAAACGCAGTAACTCAATCTGCTCATAGGCAAAAACCCCTTCCAAGACAGGATTCGGTTAACGATCCCTATCATCCATATAGTTAATTGATATTCTTTTTTAAACTACTACATTAAACATTTACCGCCGTAACCGCGAGTGCATGCGTAAATCATCCAAGCAACGGCAATGGCCCAAGCCGTTCTGTGTAAAGAACCGTAAGTCAAACTTATTCCGGGATCGATGGACGGTACTTCACTTTCATCTAGGTAAGGTATCAACCCGTAGATGACCGACAACATAATTGTGATCGACAACGTCCAAAAGACCACCAAGATGATCTAAAAACAAGTAAACTTAAGGTATGAGTTTTAATTAGATATTAGAAGTAAGGTGCCTTGGATGTTCGCTTCTGTGACTCTTTGGTGACGTGTAAGAACCAACCGAGCCAAACTCCAATAATATAAGGTGGAGCCCTAGTCCAAGGTTTAGTGTAATAGTAATCGGCGTCCAGTCCCATAGCGACGGAATCCATCCTGAAATTTGAGTATTCCATCAAGATTAATCTCAGACCTTTATCCCATTTTTTATTAAGTATAGGCAAAAACTTTATACGTTCGAGTTGGCATCACAGTTGGCATCAAATCAAAGACGGCAAAAACAGCGAAATTGGCGCCGATCGTTCCTAAGAGAACGAAAGCTAAAGCGGCCAGTCCTATGTTTGTTTTGCGCCAGAGCAGGTAGACAAAGAGCGGCGCCAGGAGGAAAAGTTGCATATCCAAGGCCAGATACCAAGTTTGTTCCATGCACTGTTTAATTTTTTTTCGATTCATAAGAATGAAATTGGGTCACGGAGAGAAGCTCATTAGTGAACTCACTTGTACGTTGATATCCGTCGGAAAGAGATTATTAACTAACAAAAACAAAAAGTAATTTTGTTCGTGTCAATTCTGTTTCTATGAAATTGATGAAAGTGTCAAGTGGCGACTCACTGTAAAGGAAATGCCACCACCAGTTGATACGGCATCCGTAAGACGATACCTGGATATTGTACCAGTTGGGCCCAGTTCCGACGTAGACGGCCAAAGTGGCGATGAACCCCAAGACGATAGCATAGACGGGCGTCAACCTGTTTCCATTAATGAGCTAAATGTTGGAAATTCCATGTCAAGAAATATATTGAAGTGAACCTGAGGTATCGGTGAAGGTAGAAGAGGCCAATGTTAAATTTCCCTTTAGTGCGTTCCAGCTCGGCAAGCAAAAGGTAACAGACTAGGAGACCACTTATGAGAAGAAAAGTGTCGACTGAGATGGTAGCGTTAGATATGCCTTGGAACCACCATGTCATTGCATCCTGAAATGGTAATTCTCGATGAATATATAAAAACTGATGCAGAATTAACCCGTCGATTGATGATTACCTGAGTAACCATGCTGGGATTCACCGAGTTGGAAGCGGCTCCAATAATCCACGTATGGCCGATGACGACCCAGAAGGTAGAGAGCACTCGGACGCCGTGGACGCAAGCTAAATTTGTCTTCGTATTTTTGCCACTTTTCATGGAGAGAAGTTTGCGCCCGTTCGACAAAGCCGAAAAGCAATGGAGAGCGCTAATAACCATCAAGTCCTTCTCGGAGTCGAATGCCACATCCCGACACATTCGCCAAGTGTCGTGAACCGTTGCCATAACAACAAGAAATCCCAAAAGACTCAACACCACTCTGTACAGTCAAAAGTAAGAAGATTAGCCTAATTCAATAAATCATCCAAATTTAAAGATTAATTTACATGACAGTGATGTCGGGACCGTCAAATTGAGGCGGATCGTCATTTTCCTTGAAGCAATAATGCTCATCGGCGACAGTGACGAGCGAGTAGTTGGCGATAATGTAGCGACCGACGAGGTCGGCAACAGACTGGCCTAGATCGTCTGCGCTGCAAGAAGACGGCAGGCAAAAGCTAATGCTGGGGAAAACGTACGTTATGACATCAGCCGCAGCTACTTTCGGTTCGACAGTCGCTCCCGGCAGGCCAACCAGATTGCCAAGCAATTGCAAAATGGTCACCAAATTGCTTCGACCTTCAGCCGTGATGCTATCGTTATCCGGCAATATGATTTCTGAATAATTAACCGGGGCCGCTTTGAAGAAGACGGTGCAGTATTGGCCGGTGAAATTGGGCCCCCTGACGGCGAGGCATTCGTCAAAGAGTCCGTCTGCATGGAAATTACCGGCCCCGTAGAGTCCGATAGGAACTTGGCCAGACGATTCCTTCACTGATTGAGAACGTCAATCAACCGTTAGTAGCACCGATTACAAAAGTGACGATATATTGACATTGGTGAACTTACTCTGCATCGCCCATCTGCGCCTGTACAGATTGTGGACGTAGTGGATGCTGTCAATTTGGCACTGTTGACTAACATTGCCAACGGCTGTCGGATAAGAAGAGGACAACAAGCCGGCCAGTAAATCGTGGAAAAACTGTTGGATAATGTTTAACTTGCTGTCGTCTTCCTCTACCAGAAACTCTTCCAGTGTCGTTTCTATCGATTGTTTAAGGTCCCACCACGACTGCAGCTCTCCTTGTTGGTCTGAGCTTAAACTGCCCAGTCGAGGAACGGCCTGTCCAGCAGCTAATGAAACCACGACGGTTATCAGAAGCCAAAAACTTTTCATTTTCGATTTCTTGTCTCCGGACGGAATCAAAGCGGAATGAGAAAAACAACACAATCTCACTCTAGGCAGTCAAGTCGGTCCGTTTTGGCAGCCGTATGTGATGGGAAGAAAACGTGAACAGAAATCGCCGCCGTTGTCTCACTAAACCCGACACAATGAATCATGTGAGCCGGGGATTGATCGGCTTTTATTTTTATACACATACAAGTGCGACTGTATATACCAAAAACCGTTGGTCCCAAGGGAGACGTGCTGATAAACGTATCGAGGACAGATTGTGTCGTCCGCATGAGCCCATTATGGGAGATATAATCAGGTCCGTCGTCCCATCGCAGATTATCGCATCGAAAACGTAAAAGACGGTTTGTGGGCGCGCGAACTCAAGGTTTGAAAAGCACAATCACTGTCAGTTGAGTACCCAAATACCTTCCACGTAGCATAACAGTGATGGAAGCAAGGCATGAGGAAATGTTGGATATAGTTTTGGATGAGTCAGTTATAATAATAAATATCTAAAGGTTATTGATTTGGAACTGACCCGTCTGACTTGGACTACCGTTCCTTTCATTTTTCACCAAGTTTACCTCATCGGTCCTAATCTTGGCCTTACGACACAGACGCCCGTCAGAGCCGTATGGGCTATCTAAGTTATGTTAATGGCAACTGTCCGTTTCCGACTGGGTACGTCCAAGTCCCTTGTTATGAGTGCAGCAATAGGTAAAACATTGCCGCCTTTTGGCCTAGTTTTCCAACGTCACAACAATCGACAAAACGTCAATTTGTGTGACCTATAATGCCTAAAAATATCTGGGTGACCCAATCAATAGGTTGGACCACTCCAAAGTGCTCATTGGAAACGAAACTGTTGCGGCCTCCGGAAGTGGTGGGACGTGACCGTCGTCACCGTGATATGGCACATACTCTAAATGACTCGTCATATCGTGCGTGAGCGTCCTATCGGGCAGGGGAAAATCACAGTCAAATGACTACGCGATTATAACTAAAGTCAATCAGTAATATTATTAGCCATTACGCTGGGTACGTGTATAAAACTAACGTCGATGACTTTTTTAGAGCGACCCTTTGCCCAACACCTATGCTTATCAACGCATGGATGAGATAAGCACTGAGGTTACAAAACATCATCGACGGATTGAGTGATTGTGTCGCCGTGGTTGTAAAAAAAACTCTTATGATTTTTATACACTATTGTTTTTATTGAGTATTCACAATGGAATTAAAGCCAACAATAGTTGATAGTCTTATGGTAAAAGAAAGAAAAATACACTGAAAACTATGACACAAAATGTTAGGCGAGTAGACTAGGTGGCCGGTTTGTTGGTTATTGGTATTTGGAAGTGCTGTAATAGTTGTAATTGTCGCTGTTGGAAATGTCGGCCGGCTCGTAGGAGACTTCTGCCCGATAGCCGTTCTCATCCGCTTCGTAGGTGACGATCTGCTTGCGGCCGTCGGGGAGGTTAACAGAGTACTGGCCTCGGGTCTGCTGGTTCTCGTGAGTCTCGCTCCGCGACTGCTCGTTGCCGTAGTAGTCGTTGATGTTGAACTTGAAAGCGTAGTTGTACCATCCCTGTCGATATTAATTCAGAATATGAGCATTTTGAATAGACAAAGGAAACAGATTGCGTTATTAGAGAAATCAAATTACGTTGTCGTCTCCTTCGTAGTTCTCAGGGTAGTAGGATGGAGTGGTGTAGCTCGGTTGGGGTTGGTAGTAGGTTGGCTGAGTGGTGTAGGTCGGCTGGACATATGGTTTGCTGGTGGTGTAAGTCTCGGTCGGCTGATAGTAATGTTTCGGTGTGGTGTAGGACGCCGTTGTCGTATAGTAAGGCTTAGTTGTAGTGTAATACGGCGCTGCAGTCGTATAGTAGGGTTTGGCTGTTGTGTAATAAGGTGCGGCGGTGGTGTAGTAAGGTGCCGCCGTCGTATAGTAAGGCTTAGCCGTCGTGTAATAGTTTGTCTGCTGCGGTTGTTGGTAGCCGTAACTAGACACGACTGGCCTGATTGCGCTCAAAGCGGCCAAGCAAATCTGAAATAAGAAGAATACATTTTAAAATACAATTTTGAAACGAAATGTGATATACACATACCAGAACTGAGGAATACATGATGGAATGAAGTCGAAAGGAAAAAAATGGAGACTAATTTTAACTGACTGACTGCCTGTTCCAAATGAGAACTGGAAGCTGACTGATGATCTTTCCAACTGGTCTTCGATTTTATATACCGTACCACAGCCCCGGCCTTTCATACGTGAAGGCACTAAAACTAGGTAAAAAAGATTGAGAAATCCTTGAACTTCATCAGACTTTAGGCCAGTCCTTAGATGACTCTTGTCTGTCTGTTTCCTAATCAGTGACCATTCACTTTTCCAAAAACAAAAGAATGCCTTCCTTCAGGTTTTGTTACAATAAACCAAGTACAATGGTTTAACCAACAACATGAATATCTCCTGAGAGTTATGACCCGTAGGGGTTCCTACGTATACCAGGTATACAGGTATCATTAACTCGTTAAGCCCATCATCGTCAACTGCTTAACTCTCTCTCCATTGCGCCACTGAAATGGTCGCCAAGTCTACTGGTTGGATTTGGTAACTCAACTAGAAAAGGTAAGTCAAGATGCAGTACCGTAAGTAAGCACAATGTTAATTGGATCCCAGATGTCGAATTAAATTCCTAAAACTTCAGACTCTCTTTTAGACTGTCTCGACGACTATAATACCAAAAAATTCCTGAGTCTTCAGACGGGCACTTTTTGCGCTTATTAGACACAAGCATTGTAGCACTTTTGTCTTATATCAGTCGTATTATAAGAAAATGAGTTACGTTTCTCGCAGGAAGCTTTTTTCGAGTTTTACTGTTTGGCGCGCGCATAATAAATAAAACTGCTGAAGAAATTCACATACCATCACTTTCACTAATACCTGAAAATGTTCTAGGTAATTATTCGTTGCCTCATGCTGCCAACTTAATGCTGTGATATAGACCTACAATTTAGCCTACTCTATTTCAAATCGGACATTAAATTTTTGGATAAACAAACTTCTTGCATGTAGGAAATCTGAGTAAACTATACATTTCCACTTTTAGTGTGAACAATTTATAATATTGTTACGTACTGTTTTATTCCCCCTTCCTTTGCTTTGGCCGAAGCGAAACCAAGATGTTTAAACCTGGAATTCCCTTAGAGATTATAGTCTGAATAAGAGTATAGTTTGTTTTGGGGCACCGCCGGAGTAGGTGTAGTGTAGTTACCGGCGGTGAGGTCGGACTCTCGACGGCTGTACTTGTCTAGAAACAGAGAGTCGGCGTCGGGTTTGGCTTCCAAGCCGTGTAACGAAGGCCGCCGTGAGCGAGGGAGCAAAAATACCCGTGACAATATAATTTTTCGCGCTCAAACAGAAGAGTGGTTTCTCAGATTCGGAAAAGGCATCTCCAAGGAGACAAATAAGAGCTATGCAATTTGAAACAAATGACAATTACTCCGAGGCAGGTTGCGACTCTTGCGAGTTGTCCAGACATCGAGTAGTATATTGTATATACACTGCTGCATGCTTGCTGAAGTGAAGACGGAAGTAAATAATAGTCTAAGCGTTTATCGATTCTCATAACCGCACGTGGACGAGCACGAACAGGGAGATCCAGAGTACACATTCGCACCTTTATTACCGCGCCCGCGCGTAAACAATCCTCTTTTATACAAAGTAAATTGTTATTGTTTTTTACTAAGATTGATGCGATTGCCAGTCAGCCGTCATTGCTTATAAGTAATGTAGCTGTTGTTGCTGGCCAAAACTTCTGCGAACGTAGTTTTTTCCCCAGTAGTATTCCCACCCAATGAACAGTGTACGTAGTATATATATTAATACATACCGTAGGCCCTACTACACTTGTTCCTAACCCCTATATAGGGTTACCCCGTTACAGTGGTAGTCTAGTGTTCCAAAAGTTCAACGCAAGTTCAACGCTGCCGAATGACAAAGGGAATTAATAATGAAAAGTGAAAGTGGTGTTGAGATATACGAAGCTATAGGAAAATTGCATTTCAAAATGTAGAAAATATTGTTTATTTAATGTTTTTTTCATTTTGCGCATGTTCCATCAAGTTACGATTAAGCTAGTAAAATTTCGGGCAGCAAACATAGTGTTGCTATGTGTGCACACTGGCCCCATTGGTCGTATGAAGAAACTTAAATTTTTTTTTTACATACCACAGTATAGGCTACTTCAATCGACCATAATGGCGTAAAGTATATTAATTTTCTTACATACTTAAGCGCCATTCTCACTTCAAGCTAAAACTGTTGGTTTAACAGTTATGTGAGAGTTAAGCTCAAGTAGGAATAAGGCTTTAGAAAGCTAAATCCTCCTGGAGAAGCCACCCAGTAAAGTGAGTATAGCGAGAAGTGTCGTCATGTAAAGAGCCACTTCCATTGTAAATTTGCACCGATACTTTGTCTCCAGCATTTAATTGAAGGGTAGACTGAAGGGTTAATGTGTCGTGGACATTTTGACTATGTCCTAACCCGATCCGACTGCCGTTCACATACAGGCCAATGTATAGATTGTTATAACTGTTGCCGCCAACAGAAATCGCGGAAAAGGAGAAGAAATAAATTCCTGTTCGCGGGACCGTGAAAATACCGGATGTTTTGTTCATGGCACCTCCAACGTTCAGTTTTTCCACTTCGAACGGAATTGGAACATTCTTCACACCGAAATTACTGCTCTTATGAACGTAAAAGTAGACGGACAATGATTTAACATCGATGTATCCAATCCACGTTTGAAAACCTGCCATCATTTTGTTTTTCAAGGTATAGTAAATTGTTAATTCCGGCAAAAATACGTGTTATTATTTTATACCAGATTTGTCCGGTAGTTTTGTAAAGTCGCAGTAAACCGATTCCACTTTCTTTGATCCCATCACCGAATATAATCCACTCAAAACGTGTCCCATCCGCCACAAGTCTGTGCAAGATTTTGGCATTCCCTTGACAAAAATCTGCCCACTGCATTCTAATCTACCCAGCGTGTGTATACCGGACGAACTTGTCAAATGGGTTCGGCCAAAATTCAGTCTGGTGACTGGAAGAAGATTCTTGGTCGTGATGATGCCTGCAAATATAATATAAGTCTGCTCATTTGGTTGGGATGTTTCTCATGAATCCGTGGAATTATTAATGAAATTCTCACCGCTATCTGTTAATTTCGTGTGCAAAAGCGAGTCGCAGTTGCACGACAGAAATCGTTCAAAACAATTTTGGTCGATAGCGCACTGACATGTGCGAAAGCTGGCGTTGTTCCCAGACCAAAAGTATTGCGGATTTCCGTTTTTGTCGTTCCACCAAGAAAAAGCAGCTCCGTTAAAATTGAAAGGTACCCCGATGCAATCGTACTATTTTAGTAAAGTCAATTTTTCAACTTAAGGAAACAATTTTTCTCTATATAAACCACATAAACATCAATTCATCGCCTCTTCTCACCCTTACCTTAATAGACTGATGGCATTCAACTGATAATTCAGTCAGAGCAGCAATTTGCCTGTTACTTGCGTAATAATTGATTTTCCTTGAATAGCAACCGCGATCAGCGCAACTTTCTACAGTCATATCTGATTCACTGTCGTGTAAAATCGACGTTGAACCTTTGTTATAAATTACATAGCCTTATTTATTCGCAGTTATTTTCTATATTTAACCCTTATTATATTTTATATACCTGTTGTCATGTTGCAATAGACATGGATTGGGTCATCTCCAGTGCCCTGGCCGTCTGGATCAATCCAGTGCATACCAGAGATCAGGGAGGAATCGGCAGCACGAGCTTCATAGCACGTTCGATGAAAAACATTTTTCGACAGATCGTGGTGGTTATCGACGCTCTTCGATAAATATTTTCTTACAGCTTGTCGTTCCGCCACCAGGTTAAGTAATCGCGCTTCCTGCTGTTGAACCTTTTCCTCTAATCGAGCCACTTTGGATCCTAAACTTGTAACTTTGTCCTCGAGTGTTTTCTCGACTTCAATCTTAATTCTCATCAGGCGAATTTATAAAATAATTTGCAATTTCATAAAAGGAAACGATATTTAAAATATTTTTACTCACGTTAGTTCTTTCAACTATTTGTAACCGTTGCTCCATCAACGTACGACAATTCGTAAAAGAAGCAATAAAAGACAGTAGAAAAATACAATTTAGTAATTTAGATGAAAAACAGTAAACCATCATGTTTCTTGTTCTGATTTATTAGCTCTGATTCTTTGCTGCATACCACAAAACATGTGCAGAGTGAAATGAACAAACGTGTTCTGTTTATAACTTCAGAGTTCAGACGGCTGATGCGAAGGCCAAAAAAACTGGCATGCTGTCGTTGCATCTGCAAAACATATCTCGTGTTCTTTTCACATTTGACGCGAGTCTACTTCAACTTTCTGATCGATTTTCCATCTGAAAAGCAGAAAGTTAAAGGAAGACAACATATTCATGTCGGAAGGTCTGATGCATCTTATCGGGCATCTTTTTAGAATTTCGACAAGCGCGCGTCTTAAATAACTTACTTTATTTTCGTACGGGGGTCCCAGAAGGTTTTCAGTTTGCATTATGTCGTATAGGAGAAGCGAATACGTATCATATAATACGTATCGTAAAGTAACTTACTTTACTTCCCTACCGATTTATCGAATCGATAGATGATTTTAAAGCGAGAAAGGAGTATGAGCACGTGATCAAATATTTTTGCTTCGATTGAGCAATTTACTATATTGTATATTAACGTCGAAAACCAATAATGCAAGCTTGCTTGCTGAGGTACGACGATGAAAATATATTTAACGCGTTCGTTAATTCGTCGTTGATTGTGCGTAACATATCCCCTTACATATGTTTGTAATTTAGTATTTTTTAAAAAATATTATTAAATAAAAGGAAAAAAATCTCGTTATTAGGCTACTGGCTAATTGGCTATTGGCTATTGTATAGGGGAGGTATGGTATAAATGTAACAGTTCGAGCTTTTCATTTTGCAGCGCCACCGCTACGCAATGTTTTGAGAAACAAAAAATATTTTTAGAGAGCCAATTATGTTGGCTACCTTCAATAAAATTTACATTCTTATTCAAAACATTTAACTACAACCAAAAAAATAGAAAGTAAAATCACTTTTTTTGTTACTTTTAATCAACTGGGTTGAATAAAAGTAACACCGTGCATTCTCCATAAGAGAAGCCGAAAGCCGGCGGAAACGGTTTTTAACACTTAAAACGAAAACTATCAGGATAAATGGGCATTAAATGGTATGAAATTGAAGAAAACAAGCAGATACACACATTTTAATACATGAAATACTTATTTGATACGATTTTACACTTTTTACAAGCCCTGTTACATGTACCCAGCCGCGGGTGTTGACTTTACAATTACACTTTAACCACTTTAAACTTTCGATTTGGCACATTTCACTGTAACCAATCGAAAGAGAAGATGTCCACAATTAAAAAAAGTGAAAGGCTGGAATTGTTTCACGAAAATTACACTCAGCACAAACTAAACAACGGGACACTGTGAAAAAAATTTGGGGGTAGAAAATCACTTTTTCTTAAATAGCAGACGAAGTTTTGTTGCCATAGCAACGAACGTTGGGAAATATGAAAGGGCATTAAAAAGCGCATATTGAGTAATTATTTCATAATTTTAAAGTTATTTTTACTATGTTTAAAGTCATTTGTTACATTCATCAAATGTTACATTTATCCCATACCTCCCCTACCTATTGCCTAGCTTTTTTGCCAGATTTCCAAATGTGTCGATTATGTGCAGTCGTATTTAAATGTTTAGCATATGTAAGAGACATTCAAGCCTCTGTGGCGCAATTGGCTAGCGCGTTCGGCTGTGTATAGACGTGTCTAACTGATCTCCCAAGAGTGACATCTTGCTGTGAGTCCAAAAACTATTTGTTCCCTTTCTATTTTGTATTGTTGCATTTGCTTTGTTTGTTTTTCGTTGTTTTTTTTCCTTGTTACGTGTCTTTTCGTTGTTTCCCCCGTTATTTTGCATTGTTCTTTTTTTTTGCCGTCCTTTTGCCCCTTTTTTGTGTGGGTAAAATGGGTACGGAAACCCCAGACGTCTGGCCTCGTACTGCCGAAATTAATTTTGGCAGCACCGAAGTGACTAGGCATGAATTCTATGAATGTTTCGAGCGCCATGATAGTGAGTCTGACAGTATCTTTGAGGCAGTTTCTCGCCTACCAGGCCGTTCTTTTTGCGTTTTCCGGGTTGGTTTCAAGACCGTCAAAAATCATATCGAATTTTTGGATACCTTTAGCACCAAAGAATCTGTAGTCATCAATGGCAAAGAAGTCCGAATCAGAGTCAGGGATAGATCTGTCAATTTAGTACGCGTTCGAATTCAACATTTTAAATTCGATGATGACTTAAGCCTGCTGAGCAAGAGATTGCGTGAGTATGGATTGGTGTCTCGGATTTTTTGGGACACGTATCAGGATAGATCACTTCCAAAGTGGAACGGCATTAAGACTGGAGTTGTCAATGTGGATATGGAAATCCACAAGAACATTCCGTCTTATATCACTTTTGGAAGTTACAAGGATCCACTCATGGTGTCTTATGCAGGCCAATTGTACACATGCCGTTTGTGTGACTCCCCTACTCATGTCTTAGCTGATTGCCCGAAGCAACCCGGTAGACTAACCACCCCAAGCACCAACCCAAAAGCCTCCATTGGATCACGTAATTACAGTAGTGTACTAACCAATCGTGCCCCAGTTGGGTCAACAACTTCTAAGAGACCCGAGGCTACAAACCCAATTGGTATGGGGCCAAGACCAATTGCTCCAACTGTTGACGCAGAGTCTTTCCCCGGTTTAGCCCAGAGGCCAACGACGTCGACTGCGGTCGTGCTTGATGAAGCTCCAGAGGTTCCCGTTTCGAAACCCGATGGACCCGAAACTCTTTCTGACACCGATTCTGACGCTGAAGACACCACCGAAGTGGCTCCGTCTGTAGCGTCTAAACCGGGTAGGAAGGAGAAAAGGAAAGAGTCGAGAGAATTTCGGGATCAACAAAAACAATTGCAAAAAAAGAGTCGTACTGCCTCCTCCAACTCTTTTAGCGAAGAAACGGAGGAATTGATGACTGACGTAGCTCAGTTAGTTGAACTCGGGTCTCCGACTCGAGAGGTCCAAGGTTCGATTCCAGGTGGAGACAATTCTTTTGCCAGTATCTCTGGGATAGATGATGTGACACCTGGTGGAATTTTCCCGAATGATCCATCAGTAAATCAGGTGGTTATCGAAGAGGATGGAGAGATGGATATTACACAACCGCCTTCGGTTTCGAATCCCGAGGAAGACATTTCTTTTTCCAGTGGCAGTATTCAGCCAGGCCAACGCCCACTTGATAGCCAGGAGGCTAGTCATGTGAGCGAGACTCAGGAGTCCTTGGGCATTCCCCTCGGCACTCCAGCAGACAGCATTAGGGAAAAAACTCTTCGATCTTTAAAACTCGTAAATAAAAATCCTAAAATGAGTCAGAATACCAAACCTAGATTTAAAAATTAATCATGACTAACATCGCAACATATAATATCAATAGAATCTCATCTCCTGAAAAACTTCAAATAATACTAAATTTTTTTTTACATCAGAAACTCGATATTATATGTTTGCAAGAAGTAGTATTCCACTCTAGCACCGTATTTAGTAACCATTACCAGATGTATACGAATCTCGGCCCTAGAAAACATGGGACAGCCATCCTAGTACGACACGGCCTAAGCGCCACCAACATTTTGTTTGAGCCGGAGGGGAGGCTGATAGCCATGGAAGTAAAGGGCTTTGCTTTCGTGTGTATTTATGCCCCATCTGGTGATCAAAATAAAAGTTATAGAGATTCTTTCCTCCGTCAAACTATTCCGGCTTATGTTGCCCAGTATAAGGCGCCAGCAATTATATTGGGAGATTTTAATGCCGTTGACGAGATCGATGACCGGAAAAGTAGCAAGACAACACCACCTAAAATTAGACAAGCACTACTAGAATCCCTCCGTAATTTAGTAAAAGCTCTCTCTTTAACAGATGTCTGGAGAGACATTCGGAAAGATGAACCTTGCTGGTCGTACAATTGTGCGACTGGCCAGGCTAGATTGGACCGAATTTATTGCCAGCATCAAGTTAAATTTTCCAATATCCATTTGCACGACTTACCACTCGGGGATCACAGACCAATTGTAGGGTATATAAACAGCACCACCCCTCGTCCTGTAGTGAGAAAAAAGTCAATGGACTTATGGAAACTTAATACAGCTATTCTAGAGGAAGAAGAGTATATTGAATTAGTGCATGTTTTTATCGAGGAAATGTCCCAACACCCTTCCCGTATTGCAAATGTAGACCACTGGTGGGAGAATACCTTCAAACCTGGCCTCAGGCGGTTATCAATCAACTATTGTAGAAAGAGAATCTGTGATCAGAGAGTCAAACGGAAATTGCTCCAAGATCAACTTAAAGAAACCGTGAACAGTGCAGATTTCAATCATGCACGCTACGTGGAGTTGAAACGTGAGTTTCTAGCCTGGGAGCGAGAAGCATTGAGGGGATTTGCAATTCGTTCACGCGTGCAGACTTCAACCGAAGAAGAGCCATCTACCTTTCACATGAATAAGTCAACGAGCAATTTCCAGAAATCTCTGATCACTCAGCTCAAAACTGACGACAACCGTAAAATTAACCAGCCTGAGGAAATTAACCAAGTAATAATTGAACATTTTCGTAGAATCTTTCAGAATCAACCTTCACCAAATACCCAATTAGCTGATAAATTTTTAGAAGGAATTAGGGGTGCACTTAACCGTAGAAAAACTAATATAAACGGTCCGGGAGCATCAGTGGTAGCTCAGTCGATTAACGCTCAAGCGTCTGATCGAGGAGTACTAGGTTCGATCCCGTTGACTGACAACTTTCTAGTAGTACCCTTTACAGTTGGAGAAATTAACAGTGCCCTTAGGGCTACCAAAAAGAACAAGGCCCCAGGTACGGATGGCATTCCTTTTGAGTTTTATTTAAAATTCTGGGATGTCATCGGTATCCATTTTCTCGACATGATGAACTCTGTTCTCGACAAAGAAAAGTTACAACCATCGCAGGGAAGAGCAGCTATTAGACTAGTCCCAAAAATCCCGACACCGAGTAAAATCACTGATTACCGACCAATCTCTTTGCTAAATACCGATTATAAGTTAATCGCGTCAGCATTGGCTTTTCGTCTGAGAAAATCACTTCCTAATTCTTTAGGCTCACATCAAAAAGGTGGTGTACCCGGCCGCTATATCTTTGACAGCTTGAGTTTAATTCGAGATGTCATTGATAATACAGGCCGTAAATCAAAAGAGGTTTTTTATCTCAAGCCGGCCGCCATTATTGCGTACGATTTGGAGAAAGCATATGACCTTGTAAATCGAGACGTACTGTGGGAAGTGATGATTGCCATGGGCTACCCCCCTCTGTTTGTTAATTGGTTGAAAACGCTATACAGCATCACTGAACTTTGCCCATTGAACGGTAATGATATAGTCGGCACCGTGGACAATGCACAATCCGTGCGGCAGGGGTGCCCTCTGTCTGTCCACCTTTTCGCCCTCTATATTGAACCACTTTTAGTTTGCTTGGCTAAAGGTATTGACGGTATTGAACACTATGGGAAGCGTGTAAAAGTTCGTGCCTACGTAGATGATTTGGTAGTTTTCGTCTCCTCTGTCAAAGACATCCGTCGTGCGTGCGAGATTATCTTAGAATTTTGTGCCTGGACTCATGCTAGAATAAACAAGGGGAAAACCAAATTGCTGGGTCTAGGGACTTGGGCTTTAAATGTCAAAAAATCAACTGTAGTGGCGCAGACGTCTAAGGCACCGTCTGGGGTTTCCCAGGTCGTAGGTTCGCATCCGAGTAAAAGCATTACACATCCAGATTTACGTAAACGTACATGGCCATATGATTGGATTACTCAAGTTGACGAATTAAAAATTCTTGGAATTATTTTTACACCTGAATTTAAGACCACGACCAAAATTAATTGGCAGAGACAATTCAACATAGTCCAAAACATCCTTATTACAAACACACACCGTCATTTTACCTTTTATGGTCGCGTACTTTTTATCAAGCAACATATTTTATCTCAACTTATACACATAGCCCACGTCCTCCCTTGCAACAAAACCCAAGCCCTCCAACTTCAGCAAAAATGCAACAGATTTCTTTGGGCCCAACGTAGAGAACACCCACCCCTTAATGTTTTAATCCGCCCCCGGCTTCAAGGTGGGCTCGGTGCCACGTTACTTTTTCAATTTTTTCTGTCCCTCTTCACCCGTCAAATTTTCAAATCCCTAATTCACCCCGACCCAATTGAGAGAACTGCATCAGTTTATTGGTTGGGGTCACACCTCAAGAATCATCTCCCACATATCATCCAGCCAAGATTTCATCCGACCAGTTCATCACATCCGTATTTTACCACTTCACTTTCAACCATCGTCGATCTCCTTAAAGCTGGTATTTTCTCCCAAACATCTGCATCCACACACCGCGCCACCTACAATCACCTGATTGCCAATCTTGGGCAACCAGGGCGAACAGAAATTTCAAAACCGGACCTGGACTGGGCCTCCATCTGGCGCTGGGTGGCCAAGCTAAAAGGAACGAACGCGGAATTAATTTGGGACCTCAACCACAACCAGCTTCCCACCAACATGCGCCTGAAGACTCTTAAACTGTCGGATAATGATTTATGCCCTCTCTGTGAAAAAGACCAGGAAACTGATGACCACCTGATGTTACTTTGCCAAGAAAAATTTAATCTGAATATTTGGCTCCGTGTCCAACTCACTAAACTTGGATGTTTAAAACCACTTCATTCAGCCATCCATGGTGACGTTGGTACATTCGCACATAAAAAGAAGGCCCTGGCACTCATTCAAGCATACATCACCACTGTCTGGACCGCCCGCAGCAAAAACCTCACCCCAGCCATAAACGAAGTGCAGTCTCTCTGGGAAAACCTCCATCATTCTAAAAACTCTCCCCAGATGTCATCTTCCAAGCAATAAACTTTCTCTTCCTAATTATCTACATATATCTTCTTTTGTGATAAACATCTTAAATCCCCCCAGATGTCATATTGTCGTATTTCATTCATTCATTATTCACCTCAAATCTATTCCAGTATTTTTTTTTGTATCTGATTATATCCCTTCTTGGTCACAGCAAGTCACTCATGTCACATATGTATCAATTGTCACAAATTATCTGTAAAACAATTTAAATTTTATTTGTGACAATACATCGTTTAAATATAAAAAAAAAACCGGAAGGCTGGTGGTTCGAGCCCACCCAGGGGCGAATCTGTTTTACAAATTTTAGGCGGACAATGCATGACCACCTCAACCAAATTAAGGACTATGTTTCCATGTTTTACTTTTACTTAAGAACGTAATGAGAACACTCTAAAAACTGACAGGCTTAGTAGCGAAACGGACGAGGCTACTAAGGCTCTTAGTAAACCTTTAGTAGTGCCATAGTAGTAATGGTAGCCTCGTCCGTTTCGCTACTAAGGCCCTTAGTAAACCAATTTGTTTTTAGAGTGTAGGGATATCTATGAGCTAAGTAAAAAAAAGCTAAGTAATCAAATTGCATGAGATCTCATGAACTGTCATGCACGAATATGTCTATAGATTCTTATAATCTTATGATAGGCATATTATGAAAATGCATGACAATCAAATTCTAAACATTCTAAACATATTATGCGAATTCAATAAATAGAGCTCTTTCTCTTATCTTATATTGGAACAAACTCAAAACTCGATCTAGTGACGCCTCGGTTATATAGACCACTTGGTGCGGTGGCCTAATAAGTAAATTTGAAAATAAAATTTAATTTTGAACGAAAAGGCTTTGGGTAAATTCATTAGATGCATTCTAGTTTTCCAAGCCAATAAAGTTCACATATACTCACAATGATGTTGTTTTCTAATTAAAATATTTAAAAATCTGAAAAGTTTTCCCCTCGTTTTCGGGAAAAAATTACTAACGTAGTTTAGAACGTAAGTTGAGTCGAAGGTTCAAATCTTTTAAATGACAAAACATACAATGAACTTTGTTCTTCACATTGCTCTCCGCAACACGTGATAATTTCTCCGCTAATAGTCATAATGAATAAGTTTCAGTAAGTTTACAAATACTATCGCACAAAAGAATTTACTAACGTTGTTTTGGCCAGGGGTGGACACTCTAAAATCCAGTAAAAATTCTCCGACTTACACTTACTTACCGGCAGAGAAATATGCCTGAACTTGAGACTATTTTACTTTTTCTTTATTCTTTCCTATCCCGTGACAAATTGGTTATTCTCTATACCAGTTCCATATTCTTTGCGGCTTTCTTACTCATCCTTCCTATTTTTGCCCTAAAAATCACCTTTCGTTTGGCTCCCGGCAATTAGGGGATAAAGTAACAGTTGGCAACAGCGGATGAAAACGCGCTAGTTTGACGCCGCCACATTATAAAACGCGCTAGTTTAACGCTGTCGCGTTTTAAAACACGCACATCTTTTGCGCACTCATGATTAAATTGAGAAGAAAATATGCTCATCTGAATGTATTTCGAAACGCAAATTCAAAACACTTATTCCCAATCGTCTAGCAAATCGTGAACATCATCAATACTATTCAGGTTTGAATTGGTCTTTAAAAGGTTCGAAGGCAAGAGGGAGGAATTAACAAAATATTGAATTTCGAGAACATTTTTTTGAGAAATGCTTAACAAATGAGATCCGTTTTGAAGGGAAATTGCTGGCGGAGGGATACTACAAATGTAGTATTTGCAAGGATAGAATCCGTGAGAAATAATGGACACCGAATTCACTTTCCCCGTCATTTCACCCTTATTATTCTTTTCTAATGAGTGCCAGATGCAAAGCACATGAATACTTTCTGGCATTCCTTCATGCCATTCATATATTTCTTTTAAGTTTCCTTTAGATTTATTATCTATATTGATAAACTGTAAAACCCAACCTAACAGGTAATCGTCCTTTGACTCAGTCTGAAATAGACACCAATCTCCTTGACGCACGCTACATTTATCGACGGATTTCACTGTTGCGTTTTTGCGCTCAATGAAAGTTGCACTTTGCCTGAATTTTTCTGTACGATCGTTACTTAACTTACGCACCCCACTTTCAAGAAACCAAACAATAGCAGTTTTTTTAACGATTCGGGGATGGGCGCTTGCAAAGCGAATTTCTGCATATGGACTAGACTTAATCCCACACAATGGAATTGTGCTGCAAAAATTACGCAAATTCGCTACACTAAGAGATTCCAACACCCTTATATAATACGCTTCAATCTTATCCACATCATCACCGTCGTCAGCATCAGTGTTGTCCTGATCATCTCGAATAGGGTCACATTCATCACATTCATCTTTTTCTGACTCTTGACTGGAGTTTTTAGAGCTAGATTGATTCAGGTTTGCTGCTAATTTTGCGTCAAAATGAAAAGCTCTTGCCGGAAGTGGAGAAATACCTGGATGAATTACGTAATTTAATCATAAGAACCTAACCAAATACCACACAAAATGTAGACATACCGAGCAATTTTATTTCCGCCTCGGCATCTACCATAGCTTTCAAAACTTCTGCCTCAATTTCGGAAATGGATGACAGCGGGAAATCGTTATCTTCATCTGATCGCTGTGTTTGTGAGTAATTCCATTTCCTGAGTGACTTTTGGTATACAATGCCATCATCTTCGCCATAAGAAGCAAGCTCAAATAACGCGTCGTACATTCGATTTCTCGACTCGTAGAAATCAAGTGCAGTAAAATTGGTTCGGGTGCTTCCCATTGGGGTGGCCGAACGAGCCGCTCTGAAAAAGGCCTCGCAAGTCTGACTATCCCATAGCCATGGTTTGAAGAGATGATCTTCTCCGCTTTGTTTTAATTTTAGTATTATCAAAATTAAACTGTGAGCATCAATTTCACAGCACAAGTACTCCCTAGTAAAAATGTCCACTTTTTTACGGACAATATTGACCAGAAACCCCGTTCAGGACATATATATCCACGTATTTCCTGGACATATATTTCCACTTTCAAATGGGCAAAAAATGTCCAAATAAATGGAACCTGAGTTTCCTTTTTTCTTTCTTTTCTTTTCTTTTTGCTCAGTTAAACCTAACTCGATTATCTCTGATAATCACGATTCATATTTCTACTTTGATTCAATTCCTTCATATATTATAAGTAAACAAAACTGTCAGAGCCGGGAATCGAACCATGAATCTTTAATGTCATACGCTTGATTGCTAACCACTGAGCTGTCACTTGTTGTATATAATGAGCAAACAATGAAATCAAATACTTGCTTCGCTGTAGACGTCATAGTTTTTCCAGAACCTAACATAAGCACATTTCTCAGACTTGATTGAGAGATAATACTGAATTTCATGAGCTTTAATCGGATTTAATAATTTTGCTAAAAAAATCTACAATACTCTCTTTTTTCTTAAATATGTATTAAGTTTGTAGAATGTATATAGAAAGCATGCGAGTTTCAAATTTTTTACAAGTCCCATAAAAAGAGGAAGAGCATGAGGGAGGGCACGCTATTCTCGACGCGAGTTCTGAAATCAGGGGTTGGACTACATTTTCGTAGTTTTCTATCGACAAAAAGGGGGAAAGGCGACCAGAGCAGTCAAAAAATTTTCAAGAGAATACTCCCCTCCATTAAATATGGATAATCTTTTCCACTTTGAACATTTTCCACTTTTGACTTGCTATTAGAACAATGTTGTCCACGAAAAATGGACAATAGTGTTTCATTACCTCCGAGACAATATTGTCCACATTGTAAAGTGGACAATTTTCTTAGGGAGTAGGAGTTCAGTGTGATGAAATTCTTCAATAGCGTATACGTTTTGTGGGTCTGAATCCAAAATCGCCATCCCCGCAGACTAAAGGCGGAAAACCAAATTCTGTAAATGCGTTCCAACGGATTTAGAGTTTTGTCTAAGAAACTCGAGGTCACGTATCGCATTATTTTCAGGTAGAAACAAGTTGCTTCCGAGTCTAAGTTTCCAAAAGATTCTTAAATGAGTAAACTGTATTGTAACTTATACAACATGTCTATAACCTGGGACATGCAGCTCCAGAAGAGACGATAAACTTGGTTGACATAGACGTTCAACTGCGGAGTAGTTCATCTTATCCACAAGGCTGAGATCCGCATCATAAAGGCCATGCTTGTCTTTAGTGACAGTCGCCTTTAGGCTGACTAAACATTCCCGTGACGCAATTGTGTTACCAATAGGTAAAAAAATGTTATGCTTCAGCAGCCGGGTTCTTAATTTAGCACCCTCGTGAACAGGATCCTGAATCGGGATGTTTGTTGTTAGCTTGTCACCAACAAACCACTTCCATTTTTTCCT
This sequence comes from Ceriodaphnia dubia, assembly GCA_022539655.2. Taxonomy (NCBI): domain Eukaryota; kingdom Metazoa; phylum Arthropoda; class Branchiopoda; order Diplostraca; family Daphniidae; genus Ceriodaphnia; species Ceriodaphnia dubia. Next base: position 3,654,491 of record JAKUCG020000139.1, on the reverse strand, counting down.
CAATGAAAGCTTTGCTTCAATTTCTGGATCCTTACTCGAGCGCTCTAACAAGTGGGGTGATATAATCATAATTTAAATAAGTTAGCCTACTTGCATTGAAACGGGAAATCACCTGCTTGGGTCATTGGAACGCCTAACCTTAGTTGTTGTCGCATCCACTTTAGCTCTCTTGAATCTCCGTCAGAAGCGTGTGATAAAACTTTAATCCCTTCATTATTAAGGCAGCTTTCGATATAAGTCATTCGATTTCTTATATCATTTGAGTCAAATTTGTTATTAGTCGAAAAGGTACCAATACGAATCGCTGGCACACCCACTTTTAGCGGTTGAGCCATTATAACCATAACAGATGAGGCACGTTCAAATGATGCAAAGTGTTTGGCTATGTCTCTAACGTTCCGCGCTTCTGCCGTTTTTTGATCAGGTAATCCGTTTGCGCCCAAGGGAAGGCTGAAACCCACAATCGAATTAGTTTTGGCACAATATTCTCTTCTACCTATAACTGAAGTGGCATCTTCTGCAATAGCCACAGTTAATGGTAGATTTTGTCTCTTCAAATAATCGGCGAGATATTTGGCGTTGATTTGCCCAGGTGGAATCAAAGGAAAAGATTTCTCAATCCGTCTTTTAATGGTGCGAGATGAAGGGTAAATCCCTTTTCCATTTGCTTGACAATAATTGTATGCCTTTTTTCCAGCCATTAAATAAAGGCTTGTACAGTAATTAATCCACGAACTATCTTTAAAACGATATCCTCTTGGATCGGTGTTCAAATTCAATGCTAGTTGGCTGGCTATTTTTTGTTCTAAGAATTTTTGTTGGGCAGTGGGTCGCTCATTGGTTACTGTTGATGAGCTGGAGGTTGTTGGCGACTTTGCACCTCCAGCCTCTGAAAAGGCGAATTCGATGTAAGTACATTTGCATCAATAATTTCTCGATCCGGTGCCACACTGTCTTCGATACTATTATTAGACGTGATTGGGGAGGACTTTCGTGCTACGACAGAAACCCTAAGGATTCAATGGTAATCCATAACAAATGGGACAAAAATAAGTATGATGAATCGTTAAAAAGTCATTAAAGTATTTATTACGCTGCTGGCAAAGTTTGTGTAACGTTGGTCGTAGCTAATGAAACTGGAGTTGCCGATTCAAGAGGAACTAGATTGTCTGAAATGTGTGTCAACGTCCAGAGTTCTAAGAAAGTTTAGCTCAGGGGCAAATTTATACAAAACGATATACCTCTGTGATATTTAGATATGTGTGTTGTGAAATTTGAAATCTTCCACCGTCCTTCTTTGGTCAGAGTAACTTTGACTGGAGCCGTACAGCACTTTTTACACTTCACTTGCAAAGACTCTTGTAAAACTTCAAAATGTTCTTCATTATAGTCAATAAGCTTCATTTTGGTGTTCTTAAACCAGTTTGTAATATAATCATTTAAGCTTTTTCGTGGACCCATTTGGTTTTCATCTACATTTAAAGTTTCCGTCCTTCTAGCCTTGGCGGCTCTTGTTGCATTCGGATCCATCTGCGGATTGCTTCGCTTCGTTCCTACAGTTTTTCTTCCCTTTTCCTTGTCATACACACGCAGTATTTGTTTCGCAGCAGCCACAGAAAGGAGTATACCGTTTCTCTCGCCCGATGAAAACTCAAATAGTGCTGGTTCCATTGCATGAAATGATCCAAATACCTTGAGCTTTGAAGCGTTACTCAGTGCATCCAATCGTGTTTTTGATGCGAATCTCGTCCGTACTTCGGCCTGCATGATGTCCAACTTAGCTTCATTTAATTCCTCGAATGTTCGGAGGCACGTATATCCCAGTTCACGAACAATATATTTCACATGCGCAGGCAGTCTTAATGCCCTGTCTCGACTTTCCAGTAATTCAAAAATGTCGATGGAAAAAATGTCCTCACTGTCATTTTCGGGACCCATTTTCCGTTGTCTGCTAGTTTTGTTGTTGTTGCTTTGAAGTAACGATTTCCCGCATGGGGCGCGAGGTGCACGAGATTATTCTCTCTACCTTTCGTCATTCTCGGCCTTCATTCTTTCTTTTTTTCTCAGTTTTTGCGCATTCTCGTACCCATTCCCTCATTCCATTCCCTTAAGAAAATCGCGACGGGCATCGGTTGTCGCAACCCGTGGCTAACCGTTCGTTTCTTCGTTTTTCATAGGGGGTAGAAAATAAGTAAGAAATCGGTAGCTCTCCGCGACGGGAAAATTAACCGACAGAAAGCCGCCCAAAACTAGTAAATAGTAGGGTAGTACTCTACTTCTCAAAATGTATTCGCTCCGACCGGCTCCAACCTGTCAACTGCAGGAAGAGACAGCCTAGGAACCTGCAGGGAAGGTACTCCTTCGGCCAGTCAAACGCATCACAGAAAAATGTGTACGGTTACTAGCCAGTAAATAGCCGGTAATTAGCGCCCAGGTCCTGATTTTAGGATTTCTCAATGGAAATCCTCCCCAAAATCATACCGAATTCTGATTTAATTCGTCTTGGTAATTCTTATGTAAATTATCTCAAGAAGAACTTTGCTTTTTTACTTTAATTCGTAAACTTGAAGTGAGAGTAATTAGATAGATTTTAACACGATCGTCGGTAGGATGGGAAAAACTACAAAGGGCATACAAACAATGTAGAGGAATAGCAACCGTACTTATCTAGTTAGTTTTCTATGGTCGCGCGGGGTTATAACTGGGCCTCTACCTAACTCACGATCTGCAAATGGTAGATCGTGGACTTGGAAAATTTTGGAAGCTCTTTATATGGAAGTTTACCTCTAAAGGCGAGTATTTCAGAAATCAATTGAACCCCAAAAAGGACCATCCAAATGATGGAATTTATCAGACCGTCAAAATCTAAGGAGTTACATGGTGGCAAAAAGTTGCCGACCAACGGCAGTAAAATACGGTCTTTTTTAAACCAGTGAAAAGTTAACCCGTATCGGTTCAAAAACGGGTTTGGATTTCACACCCTGCCACGGGTTACGTCTCCGACGAAAAGGAGGCTGGTTACTGGCTAATTACCGGCTACTTTTTTCTAAAGGGTTGAGTACCTAACCCATTTTGCATAAACGCATTATTCCCTTATTCTACGCATTCTTCGTCAAGGAATTTTCATTATTCTTTGTCGAATTTTTGAGTGTCCACCCCTGGTGTTTTGGTGGTCTTATAACTGTGTGGTCTTATAATCGAGGCGGTACTGGGTAAGGCTTTTGGTCTTAGCTACATAAAAGGCAATTCTTTTTGCTCAAAACCATCGCTTCTCCTTTTCAATCTTCTGGCCAGGCCTATATCCAGAAAAAGACCCTATTGGGATGAGGCAGCAGAGAGGACAACTGATTGACTGAATAAAGCAACACAGATAATCATGACAATATTGTCAGTTTAATGTAACGTTTAATGTTACGTTTTCAACTTGCTCACAAATGATAGTCGAGTTTCGCCTTAGGAAAACACCCTAATGTAAGGAACCATCAACCGCGATTTAAGTTTAAATTCAAGTGCTTGTTAACACTAGGCCGATAACCTTGGTTCTCCCCTTCTAACACCTAGCTAATAACCTTCATTTTATCTTAACCGCCAGCTTCAATATTCTGAAACAGTCTTGTGACCTTGCTTCCCACGATCTCGACCTTGTTTCCCCCTATAAAATGTTGTCATCGTCAACCTATTCTTTAGTCTAGTTCACGACGGATAACATGGTGCGCATAGAAAACAATATTCAGAAGGTAATCCACAACGGCCAATTCACTACAGCAGTTCTACTGGACCTAAAGAAAGCTTACGACCTAATATGGACGAAAGGAGTGATATTCAAGATGCACAAGCTGGGAATTCGGGGTCGCTGTCTCAGCTGGACGAGAGCCTTCTTGGACAGCCGCTCGTTTCAAGTTAAGATAGGCAGCAGCTTATCGGAAAGGAGATATCCCCAAAACGGATCACCTCAAGGCAGCGTGATAAGCCCTCTTCTTTTCACAATTATGGTTAACGACCTACCAGAGAGCCTCCTGGTGAGCCAAGCCGGGATGTATGCGGACGACCTAGTGGTATGGAAATCCCACAGAACCCTGCGCTACCTAACAAAGTCCTTGGAAGCGGACATAAAGAGAGTCACGGATTGGTACAGAAGGTGGGGATTCAAAGTGTCGGCCGGGAAAACAACTGTAGTCCTCTTCACGAAGAAAAAAGTGCCCCCTCTCTACTCGGTGAAAGTGGAGGATACGGAAGTCCTAGCCGAAAAAGAGGCAAAGATACTGGGAGTCATCTTCGATCAAAAACTCACCTGGAAGAGCCAAATAAAAGCCGTCGTGTCAAAGTGCAAAAAGACAATCAACATCATGAGAAGGCTATGCGGCTCGGATTGGGGAGCCCACCCACAGCAGCTTATGAGAGTATATTACGCTCTAATCCGATCAAAACTGGACTATGGGTCTGAAGTGTTTGGATCGGCCAAGGAGGGGGTGAAGAAAAGCCTAGACAACATCCAAGCAGCCGCCCTCAGAGTATGCCTAGGCCTCCCAAGATCAACCCCAACGGAAGCCTTAAGAGTCGAGACCGGAGAGATGCCACTGGAGATGAGAAGAAACCTGGCAGCATCAAAATTCCTACTGAAAAGCAGATTAAACGAAGACTTCCCCTCAACAAAGAAATGGAGGATAATTGGTTCAAGAATCAAGAATCATCCTTCGTGGAGAGGGCAAAACGACACTGGAAAGAAGCGAAGGTTAACCTGACATCAGTAGACAAAGGCTCAAAGGAAGCACCGCCTTGGCAAGTAAACCTCCCGGCAATGGTGACGGCAGCAGCCAAAGAAATCGACGAGTCGGAAGAGTATCCGTGGCAGAACCACCTTCAGATATACACCGATGGAGCAAAGAGGAAAGATGGCCGGTGCGGAGCAGCCTTCGTGGTGCCGGAAAAAAGTTTCACCTCCCAGACCAGAATCTCAGGAAAGCCAGCAGTGTTTAGTTGCGAAATGACTGCCATCTACCTAGCAATCCAGTGGATTGACCATAATCGAAGCGAGAAAGTGGCAGCTATGTCGGATTCAAAGTCGGCAATAAGAGCAATCTGTGGATCCAGGGATAACAGTGGGCTTGTGAGAGCTATCAAAAGTCTATGGGCCAGCTTACTCAACGAGGGGACGGAAGTTCTTTTTGTGATGATCAAGGGACATTCAGGAATTGCCGGAAACGAGGCGGCTGATAGGGCAGCCAAAGCCGCCACCAATCTTCCAGAAAGCCTCAGTGTTCTCCCGACCAAAGATGACATGGTGGAAACGCTGCACAGTCATTTTATCAGCAGGTGGCAAGATGTGTGGAGGAACCCGACTACGAGGAGCGGGCGGTTTTATGCAGCCCACACTCCAAAAGTGCTCCAAAAACCAGCAATATACGGAGAAGACCGGAAGGAACAAGTGACGCTATCAAGAATTCGACTGGATCGCCTAGACCTGAACCATAGGCGCTACACAGAGGGGAAAAGACATCCGACCGGGCAATGTGACGAATGTGGCCGAATCGAAAACGTTCAACATGTGCTTCTTGAGTGTCCACAGTACAGCCAACAGAGAGAAAAAATGGCTGCAAAGTTGAAAATCCCTCACAGAGACCTGACGGCAGCAAATCTGCTAAAATTCAGTGATGAAGACAACCGCAAAGCAGTGCTTGCCTTCCTTAGAGACAGTGGAATACTCCAGCGTCTAGCAGCTCAAGGAAAGAGACTAGGCCCTAGGGTCTAGTCAACCAAGATCTACCCACGGCGTAAATAGGCAGCTGCCTGAAAAACGCCGTCAAAAAATCCAACCAACCAACCAACCAACCTATTCTTTAGTCTAGTTCTGACCAAGCAACCGGTCAGGCTACTCCTGATCAGTCAACAAGGCTGATCAGTCTTTAAAAGTACGAAGAAGAATGTCTCAATAAAACCACCATTTAACGAAAATACATGTTCGTTACACTAAGAAGGGATGTCCGTAAATACCATACATTTGTCAAGGGCTCAGTGGCCAGACAGCAAATATCTGGTTTTGTTTTGGAATTTTGCTTCATTATACTAAGTTCAATTCCAAATGTTTTAGATTCAAGATTTGAACATGTGTACGATGCACAAAGTTCATTTTGAAAAATTCAAAAAAATTGTCAAATGTTTACGTAAATGTAAGAAAACAGAAACGGGCGTTTACATCAAGGGCCCAGTTGCCAGACATGCTGTCGGGTATCTACGGACATCCCTTCTTAGGGTGAAGTCGAGCAGGTTTATGCTAACTGTTGGGTCTTAAATTAAGAGCCATCATTCAATTTGATTTTCACCACTCTTATAATTCTAGCTTGTTGCAAGCATGGTGTCGCGGGGAGTGAGCAGTCCCCAAACACCGACCGTGAAATTCCCCTACGCTCTCTAGAAAATGGTGTTCAGCCATCAACGCTAAAACAATTCTGTTTAGTGTTTGTTTTTGGACCGTAAAGTTTTAATAAGGCAAATTAATTGCCAAAAATTAAGCCAAAGATGTAAAATTATCATTTCCACATTTTTGGACTATTAGAAAAGATATTTAAAGCAATGCCATTGTTATATCAGAAAAAAATGAAAACTAAACAAAAATGTCTTGGCGTTGATGGCTGAACAAAATGCTCACCCTTCTGGTATTTTGTGAACATCATTTTCTAGAGAGCGGTACCAATTTTTTTTAAAATTTATTCTCTCACGCTATTTTTCCGAGTATTTTTCAATTCCGATTCTATCGGTAGCATGAATAAACACGGTTGGCACAGGGCCACTTAATGACCTAATAGTTCTTGTGCTCCGGTAATTTTTGTTTGTTTTGTTTTAATTTGTGTACTCGGTTAGACGAGCGTTGGTGAGTGCAAGGAAGTAAAATAACAGTAAATTATAGAAGTAAAAATACCCATGCAAGCAATGTATAGAGGAGGGTTTTTTAAATGAGTGAGCGTGGCAAGAATTGAATACTGCCGAGTTTACTTTTGGCCTAGGCTATCCGGCCTGTGCTTCGTGACAATAGACCTACAGAGTGTACGACCCAATGAGGACGGAGGATGGCTAGCCCTCCCGGTCCAGGCCACACATCTCACACGGCTACGACAGAGAGAATGAAGAAGATGGAAACGACATTGCTAGTTGCAGCAACAAGACGAGCCCGTCTTGTAACCCTTGTGGTCCAAGGATGATGAAAGGCTATACGAGTCCCTCCATCAACCCGGGCAAGGCCACACATCTTTCGACTAGGTTGGCTCGGTTTAAAAAAAGAGCTAATGATGACAGATTTTTAAAGCTACTGTATAGGCTTGGGTTACAAGATGGACCGGAGGGCGGACTCTATAGATGATATTAGCCCTTGTTATGGGGGGAGTAAGGGGAAAGCGAAGCGGCTGGGGTGCCACGTTGCGGCTGGGGTGCCCCCCTCGCCACCCTAGAGAGTGTTAACTTGTTCGGAGTATACTCGCGCGTTCGTGGTACTAATCTTGATACAAGGCAGAAGGGGGGGGGCGTTAAGGCTATGGACTGGGAAAAAATAAGGAACCTGTTGATGAGAAGAATTGAGCAGGCGTAATTCGAGGGGTTGGCTCCAATTCAATTCAAATTTACTTTAGGAAAAAGTAAGAAGGGGAAGAAAAGGTAGGTTATAACTTTATTAAGCCTGATTCACACTGACGGTTTTTACGTAAACCTTGCGTATTTTTTCTTACGGAATGGGGTTTGGCAACCAGTTGACAGTAGACATGAACTAAGGTGTACGCTTCCCTAGAAATGTTGTCGACTGCACATATTGATATCGATAATCGATTGCGAAGAGACTTTTTGACATTGTCTCGAATGAAAATGCACAGTCAGATTCTGACGCGAGTTAAATGAAATTGCTCCCAAAAATAGTTCTACTTCTACTTTGACCGAGGAAGATGAGGTGACCTTTGTCGAAATGGTACAAAATCATCCCTGCATTTACGACATGGGCCATCGTGATCATCGTAATTCACTCATCATTGCCAATGCTTTCTCATCCATTGCAAGTGAACTCAACAAGTGTAAGTTTAAACTTGATTATAGTTAGATAGTACATGCAATAAATGAATATATTTTTAGGTCGAGAAGATGTCCAAAAAAAGTGGTTCACACTCAACGATAAGTTTCGAAGAGTAAGAAAAAGCATTGATAGTGCAAGTGGATCGAGTGGGTGGGTATGTTTCCCCAGCATGGCCACTTTTCAGCACTTTTCAGTATTTTGACTCGTTCATCAAAAAGAGGAAGTATGTTTGTTTGTTAACAAAGGATAAATTAATGTAAAGTCACTGTTTTCATTTATATTTATTTTCAGACGTTCATCAAACTTGAATTCTAGAAAAAAGTCAAATCCGCAGCCAATACAGTCAAAACCAAAGGATGATGACAATGATGACATTTTTGATGCCGAACTCTCTCCTTTATCTCCTGGTGCCACTCAAGAAAGTGAACAGAATGTAGAAAATGTCATCACTTGCTCGCTGACTCCATCAACTGAAGAAAGTGCAGATGCAACCGAAGAAGCTGATCTCCCTGAATATCCCCCCAAACAGCTGAATTTGAATGAGAAGCTGATCTCCCTGAACATCCCCACCAAACAGCTGAATTTGAATAAGAAGCTGATCTCTCTGAACATCCCCACCAAACAGCTGAATTTGAAATGGAAGCTGATCTCCCTGCATTTACCCCCCAAACAGCCAACCAAAATGTTGTTCTGTTCGAGTCCTATATTCCGACTTTGTCACCCGAATCAGCCCGAGGAGGTGAAGTCATATTTGAAATGCCGGAGTCAGATCTGTCACCCTGTGATGTACAATCTCTAAAGTCAAATGGTTTGCTTGGACATGAAGATATCAACAACAGGCCCAGGAATGAACTAACAGGTACCTTTTTACCCCAGTCTAGATTGAATAGCTTTCATTGGCATATTAAATGCCAATCTGGCTTGTTTTATAGATGGCGACCCTCATTCCGATTCCTACGAAACATTGCCATCCACTTCATCTTCATCGGATGAGGACAATTTCAATACCCTATCGAAGAAAACATCTGCGGTAAACCATCCGTCTAAATCGATGGTATTAGGTAAGAATAAGCCATCGACGGTGGAAACTTATCACTCCAAGCAAGCAGGATCAAAGCTGTCAGGATCAAAAGAAGGCGGATCCAAAACAGCGGGTTCCAAAGCAGCGGCATCCAAAGAAGCGGCATCCAAAGCAGCGGCATCCAAAGCAGCGGCATCCAAAGCAGCGGCATCCAAAGAAGTGGCATCCAAAGAAGCGGCACCCAAAGAAGCGGCATCCAAAGAAGCGGCATCCAAAGAAGCGGGATCTAAGAAGGATGCAGGTCCTGCGTTTGTCACCATCGGGCAATCGTAAGTAATATGATTATTTGAGTTCAATTAGATATTAAATGAACATTTCCTAAACAGGGTATGGACAAAACCGGAAGAATAAAAACCAGGACATGGATATATTAAATCTAGTAGGAAATATTTTGGAAAAAATTGTTGAGCCGCCACCGACAGTGCAGCCCGCCGTGCAAACTCCCACGGCCGCCACAGCACTGCCAACTCCAGAGGATACCAACACTATTTGGAGTTTGCAAATTGCACGTCAAATCTCTTGTCTGCCGAAACGTGTTGCCATTAGAACAAGGCTAGCCATTGAAGGAAAAATTGCCGAAGAAGAATTAGCGTTTATTGAAGAATAATTTTATTGAAACAGCAACTGTTTTTTTTACCATTGAATCTCGTTGTTTCTCCCGAACTATCGTTTTGAGTAATGTTTATTTTTCTATCTTGATGTTTTTTGACACAGGAAATGTATTTCAAATACCAAATTGCAAATGAATAAATTGTTTAACTACTGAAACCATCGTACTCTACCCAATCATCTTGCCAAGGGAGGGCGCCTTCATTCAAAAAATATTGCATAAATTGTTCTCTTATTTCCTTCGCGTCGACGTTTAGCCTTCCACTTGTTGAACCAACAATATCAGACATACATGATGATCCGCCATCACTTTGCCAAGCTCCGGCATCTAATCGCCCGTCCATTTCTTGATCAGGGAAATTTCGCGGGCAGTACAATTTCTCATTTCCGGACATAATGAAGTTATGAAGAACGATGCAAGCATTTGTGTAATCCTTCACTTTTTCGGGGTTTGCATTGATTTCAGATTTAAAAATCCTCCATTGAGCAACCATTATGCCGAAAGTGTTTTCTATGACTCTTCTTGCTCTGCTCAACCTATGGCAAAATTTAAGTATTATTGCGAGCCCCGTAGGGGAGATGCTTATAATCGAGTCAAATTGGTTTTCGGCGTCTGCTTGTTTGTTTGTTTGTTTGTCTGTCTGTTTGTCTGTCTACGGCCATATCTCTATTTTTACGAGGCCAAAAACGCTGAAAATGGTCTTAAAAAACGTGGTTTACTCCCCTTTTGCAATGGTGTCAATTGCAAATGTTTTGGTGAAGCCAAAAAATTGCAAATTGCGAAAACATGGGAAAATCAGTATGTAGTTGTTTTTTTTACCGCTAGGTGGATACAAAGAAGAAACTTGCCAACCGTATTTGATATCGACAGTAAAATCACATGAAGTATATCATGAAGGATATACTTCATGGTAAAATCATTGTTTTACTTGCAATTCCATAAAAATTGATGATAATTACAAACTATGGTAAATGGAAGCGACGATTTTTTGAAATAATAATGCGTACTAAATTAAATAAAAATACGTACTATAATTACTAAACTATATAGCCCAGTACACCATCGTACTATCGCCCAGGAACCCACTATTGCAACCAACACGTACCTTAAAAAGCAACAACTCTCGCAGCTTCTTAAAGAAACATGGAATTGATCAAATAAATTTATTTAGCACGCTCGAGATAATTTCTGCTCCTCAGTTAGCTAAGCCTCCCTCATAACTAATAATAGTAACCTCAATTACAAAGCATTTTCTCGAAAAACATGTCACCTACAATTGTATTTTTTTACGAATAAAGGCTGGGCAGTCCTCTCCTTTGAAGGGGGGGGAAGCCCCCCCCCCTTCGCCCTAGGTCTCTTCTTTTTTTAGCCTAACTCTCTTCCGCTTAGCCCTTGCTTAACCATAATATCAAAGAGCTTAAGTTTGCCCAATATGGAAACGTTTATGCAAACTTATTTTTCCGCAACATGACCTTAAATCCTCTCCTCTTCTTTCTGTGGGATTCCGCTTAGCCCTAGGTCTCTTCTGTTTAGCCCAAGCTCTCTTCTGTTTAGCCCAAGCTCTCTCCCGCTTAGCCCTTAATAACCATAATGTCAAAGAGCTTAAGTTAGCCCAATATGGAAACGTTTATGCAAACTTATTTTTCCGCAACATGACTTTAAATCCAACTAAAAATTAAGTCATATCTACTCCCGTACGGAAATGCATTATGGTAATCGGGCGATTATCGCACGTTAAACGCCCAATTATCGCGTGATCCAATCTTTTTTGGGGCAATTATTAGCGTTTTCTCTGTAAGTTATTAAACCAGGTAATATTATTGCGTTTGATTGTATTATTTGGCTCGATTTGTTTCCAATTCAAGCAGTCGTTAACGGTTGTTACGCGCTAATCAAACCGAATCGTGATAGTGAAGCATTACTGGCTAGCGTTGTCCGTATTATCACTTCTTTATCGCACGTTACTTCCAACAACTGGATAATTTGATCAATTGCCAATGAATTGCGTCGGAAAGGTTTCCTTTTTACCCAAAAACTTTCAAAGGAATATATGCGATTCGAACATACGACCTCATCGTTACCAAACTTGTACGCTGTCAATGAGCCATGAACACGTCTGCAAAGTCCAAATACATGTCAGAGTACTACAAAAGACGAGGTCCACTTAACGAAACATGAATCGCCGGGCTTCTATAACTTATACGCAATAGTATGGAATAAATCCGTGGTTTCTCCTATCAAATATGATGGATCAATAAAACAGAAATTCATATGGTAATCGGGCGATTATTGCGCGTTTATTGCGTGATCCAATTCGTTTTGGAGCAATTATTTCCGTTTTTGCAGTAAGTTATCGATTCGGGTAATATAATTGCGTTGATACGCGGTTGTTACGCGCTAATCAAATTGAATCAGGCTAGTCAAGCATTATTTAAGATTATTGATGTTTTGCGCTGTCTGTATTATCTCAACTGTATCATACGTAATTTTCAACAATTGGATAGTGTGATCGATTGCCAATGAATTATGCCACAGATTTTAATTTGCCCAAAAATGTCAAAGTAATAAGTGCATTTGAACACACGACCTTAATGGTGGCAAACTTGTATGCTAACAATAGGCCATGAACGTCTACCAGATTTCAACCTTGGATTCAATATTTCCTTTCTGAAACGTTTCCGAATCCGAAAAAACGCCAATACAGTTTAAATATGACCCGGTCCTATCCGTTTATCGTATAACGCTTCCGGGTATGCCACATTTTGCTCCGAGAAGTAAAAGCAACGCAAAAAGTAATGCACCATGCACCAAGGTATAAAATTGTTTGATAATTGCCGAAACACACAGTTATTTCCTATAACAGTTGTTGGCTTTAACATCATGTCAAATGATGGTAACTACTATATTAAACTTTTAGGTAATATTCGTATTCTCTCTAGAAAATGGTGTTCAGCCATCAACGCTAAAACAATTATGTTTAGTTTTTGTTTTTGGACCGTAAACTTTTAGTCGGGCAAATTAGTTGCCATAAACTGAGCCAAATGTGTAAAAGTAGCATTTCCACGTTTAAGGACTATAAGTAAGGATATTAAAAGCAATGTCATCGTTATATTAGCAAAAAATGAAATCTAAACAAAAATGTCTTGGCGTTGATGGCTGAACAAATTGCTCACCCTTCCCCTATTTTGTGAACACCATTTTCTAGAGAGTTTGTTGCGCTATTTAGGCTACAAAACGTTATCCAATTGGTGTTTAAACGACTAAGTTCAATTTAACATTCAATCGCATTGCATGCTGGCATCTTACTCGATAACTAACCAAAATAGACAAGTATTTTGAATAGCGATGAATGTGCAATATTTGGGCAATTAACGCACGATAACAGGACGAATAATGCATGATGACCGGGCGATTAACGCGCAGTAACCGGACGAACAAGGCGCGATAAGCGGACGAATAATGCGTGATGACCGGCGATTAACGCAGTATAGGCAATTGAAGCGCAACTGGGTGATTATCGCGTGATTCGATTCTTTTGGAGCAAATATTTTTGATGGAATTGTACTATTTACTATTTACGATTAGCCACCAATTAATGCAGTTTTTAAACGCTAATCAAATGGAATCGTGCTATCAGAGCATTATTAAAGTTATTGCTTTGTGTCTATATTATCACGCCTGTGATGGTAATCAGGCGATCGCGCGTTAAACGACCAATTATCGCGTGATCCAATCTGTTTTTGGAGCAGTTATTAGCGTTTTTGCCGTGAGTTATCAAACCCGGTAATATAACGGCGTTAATTTGTACGATTTGGCTCGATTCCGCCCTCAATTAATGCAGTTGTTACCGGTTGTTATACGAGCTAATCAAATCGAATCGGGATAGTGAAGCATTATTGGAGATTAACCTACTGGTTAGCTTTGTATGTATCATCGTGTGTTTATCGCACGTTATCATTTTGCCCAAAAATTTCCAAGGAATAACTGCGATTCGAACACACCATCTCAACCGTACCAATATTGTACGCTGTCGATTGGCCATGAACAACGTCTGGTAGCAACTCCCTTTAGGATCGGATAATCTCTAAAAAATGGGGTACAATAATGTCAGACAATTGTCTGATAATTGCTATATAGCTGTATGATGAATGCATGTGTATACTGTGTAGCCTATCCGGTAAACTATTGTCAGTACACTGTGCTTGTACACTGTTAAAAATGTTTTCGGTATAGCACTTATTTGTTCTCGTTTAGCCTACCGAATATTTTGTAAAATAATAATCATGATCCTTATTGAGTTGATGTCGCGGTTGGTATGGTCTTGTGGTTTAAGCGTGTGGCTTGATAAAATGAGAATGGAACTTAGGGTTAGAAGATCGATACCCCATAAATGCTATTTTCAAAATATATTTAAAAAATTCGGTTCATGTTACTACCGAACTGGAAAAAATCATCTATCAAAAATTAACGGACGTGATACCGTCTAAAAAAATCAATAACAAATGCTAAAGAAAGAGTCTCTCAGATCAGTGGAAAACATAGAAAAATGCTCTCTGGTGAGGTACTTATTTCCTGTATTTGTCACTTTTTAAATAAAGGATACACGCACCACACAAATTTTCATAACAATTTAGATTTTCAGGATTGTATTGGTGTGACTTGTCGAAGGTGTAATGGGATTTGTTTCCATCGGGAAGTGACCTGCATGTAGGGCCACTTTCGTCTGTAATAAAATGTATACAAATATAAGGTCATTACAAAAAAGTGATAAGGTATGCAAGGAAAAGCAACATAATTAATAAATACCTTCGCTGATATTATAGTGTTTTCTTCTGGTGACATAACTTAGTTGGGCTTTAACCAACAAATCGGGCCACTGTTTCCTCTCTGCCACTGCGCTTAGCTCTTTAATATGCAGGGGAGCCATTCCATTTAGTGCATCATCTCCACCATTTTTTCTTAAATAATTCTCAATGACTAGCAGAAATCAAACAAAATCAAATCAAGGCTGGTGCAATAAATATTTTTAATAAGAAATAAACCTATACCTTCAACTGCTTTAAAAACTTCATGGATCTCGGCAACCTCAAGGGCCTCAACATCAGTAAGATCCATTTTATCTCGAAACTACAATATACGTTTTCAGGCAATACTTCCTGAACAAATGTGCTGTGTCTCGACTCTCTTCATCGTAATTATGGCTGCACTATAGAAAGAAATCCTATTTGATCAAGAATTAATTATTTGTTATAAATGTCGAAACAATTTAAAATTGTTGCAATATATTTCTAATAAAATTTGAAACTTGATGTACATAGTCCATTATTTAAATAAAGAAATATCCAGTTGATGACTCAATGCTTTTTGTGTTATTAATCTACTAATGTGGTTGTATTATAAGATTATATCATAATGAAAATATAATATGGCACAGCGGCATAATCTTGTCTCTTCATACTGATTTTCCAAGTTCGAATCCAGTTGCAAATAACACTAATTTTTTAATATAATCTATTAATTATTCAAAAATAATTTTAATTTTAATATATAATTAATGAATGGATGCGAATCTGCGAATCGAACACGAAACCTCTCGGTTTTTTCACATGAAATCTTCTACCCGATCGGACTCTTTAACCACTACACCACCATGCTATGTAGTATGTCTGATAATCGCCGAAACATTTAGTTATTTTAATTATTAAAAATTTATTAAATATAGAGCTATTAGTGATAACCGGGCGATTATTGCGTGATTGTTATGAGTCTATAAATATAGTGAATATTTTTTCGTAAAATTTCGTAAGGTAGCAGAATGTCAGTAGATTTTGGGAAACAAAATAACATGTCGATAGACAATTTTTTTCGTCACATTCCCTGTCAATTTCGTATTTACGACACGATTATCTTGATCGAAGCATTAATTGTACTCCGGCCTAAGCCACTAGCGCCTGATGGTAGCGCTTGAAATCCTCTAATAATTTATATCTATTGCATCGCTTTGGAATACACACTTGAGTATACAAAATGTATATTCATTAACGTTTGTCGATGGTGCAAAAGGAAGATTAGAACGGGATATTTCATTCTGTTTATTCAAATCAGGCAAGGTAGCAGGCTAGCAATGTGTGCCTGTGTGTAGCAGACGAAAATCGGAGAGAAACTGACAACGTGAGTAGTATTTTTCGTTTTTCCTTCTTTGACAGTTTTGACAGATTTTTTTCATATCTCAGCAGACCTCTTGGACGTGACTCGGATTTCCCAGCAAAGCGGCCAGTTTCAGCACACTATTCTAGGGAGGATTTACTATTTCACACTATTTTAGGGGGGCAGACTATTCTGGCTCAGAGACAGGACCCAATCTAACCAGTTAGTAACCACAGGTAACACATCTGTCATTGAATATATGTGAACCTCTCGTGATTCTGTTTTCCCATTCCAGAGAAAAGACTACACAGATTCCTCAGTTCATCTTCTTGCAGGGTCTATGTGGAAGTAGAACAGTTGCTGTCACTCAGGTTTGAACGAGTTTACATTTTACTATTACTATCTCCATCTGAACAAATTTACTAAGGAGTACAGTATATTATTTGCATTACTATCAGTTCATTATTCACTGTGAGCTGTCACTTTTTGATGGATCAACATGTCATTTTTATTCTTTGCTAGAAAAAGGCTCTACGTAACCATCATTGATGCTCCAGGACATCAGGATTTTATCAAAAACATGATTACTGGAACCTCTCAGGTAAACACTAAATTTAGCTCAAATATTTGTGTTTGTGTTTTGTTAATTATTCTCCATTTAGGCTGATTGCGCTGTTCTGATTGTTGCTGGTGAGTTTTGGTGAGGTTGGTGGTATCAGGACACAGGACAGTATACCTGTTTTTCAAGTTGAAACCAGTGTCATCAAGCCTGGAATGGTCGTCACTGTTATTGCCCCATGTCAGAAGACATCTGAAGTCTATTGAGATGCACCACGAGGCACTCCAGAAGGAGGAGACGGGACAAAGGTTTTACATTTCAAATTCTCCTACGGTTATTTTTTATGTCTAAGTAACTCTTTTCCACATCAATAAGGAGTCTTGCCAATGAACAACGGAGCTAGTCCGGCCTATCGTCTCAGAAGTAGATCCAACTGTCCCGTCTCGCCCACCAAGACGAAGGGAACGCAAGAAAAGAACGCCGACCTCGCCGAAATTAACCAGCAACGGTCAGCTGCCCTCACCAAAAGTTCACATGGGCGCTTGCTTCTCAAATGTCTTTAACGACTGTCCTTGGGCATTCACGGAACGGCAACTTGGATCCATCCCGAGACTCGTATGCACATACTTATTGATACTTATCGCTACCGAACAGGGGATCTTTTACTCTTAATTTGAATCGAATTCACGATGTATACGTCCGTTTCCTTCTACCCGCGCCGCACATTTTGGATGTTGGTCGTTAAAGGTAGGATAACTATCGTAAAATTCATTTCCTGTGTGATTGTGATCTAATATTCCTTCTTACAAACAGACGCTTTGATGACTTTGTCAGGAAAGACCCTACATTTGTATCGACACGAATTGATCACGCTGCACAGTCAAGCCGGTCGTTCCGGAAACCGGTTCCCCCTTGATCGATTGCTAGTCCTACGTCGCCTGTCACCATCGCAGCGAGTACCCGAAAGACGGAATTGCCTTCAAGCTTGCGTTGGTAAAAATCCGTACAACGGATACCGCTACCTCTGTGCTGCTACGCCAAATGGTATATTTTAATGCTTTTTAAGGTAATGTGTTCATACTTTTCATAATCTTATTGAGTTTCCAAACCAATGTTTGATTTGATCTCGCAACACAATTAGTGCCATTTGCCGCATCCACTGACAGGAATTTGAAATGTTGATGAGCCCCGATATGGAATATGTGGTACGTTTACTGGAAGCAAGTGTGTCCCAGTCAATCACTTTTCTTTTCTTACAGCTGTTTTGCGTTGGAGCTCGAAGAAGGTATTCTACTGACCTACGTCTCAATGTTGTGCGCTGACGGTAATCGAAGCATTCCTCGAACCCACCAATAGGATCGTTCCAGATCCGAATCCTACTATAGTTGGAGCCCATCTACCAGACGAGGCGCGAAGTTGTGGCTCAGCTGAGTGGCCACGCAATCGGAAGGAAAGTGGAAAGCTCCCTTCTCAGGACGCTCTAGTCTGGGTGACCCACCACAGAGTGACGCGGATGCAGTCAGGCGACTACATCCAAACGACCCGGAGAAAAAATTACCATAAATTTTTTGTTTATCTTAATTTCATTTTTATTGTGTGTTTATCTTTGCAATACAAATTGCTTAAGAAAATTGTTTGCAATCAATCGAATCGGACCGGATCGAATGCGTTGGATCGGTTTAAAATTGGATCGGATAGGATGGATCGGATCGAATCAAATGGGTCGGATCTGAGCGGATGGATCGGATCGAAAGGGTCAGATCAAAAGGATCGGATCGGAGGGGATCGGATTGGATCAAATGGGTCGGATCTGAGCGGATGAACCGGATCGCATCGGATGAATCAGATCGGATCGAATGGGTCGGATCAAAAGGATTCGATCGGATCATATCACACACCCGTCCAATTTGAAACGATACAATACAATACCAAGTATTTGATATGATTGTATACGATCCGATCTTGATTCTACCAAATCCGATTAATCGCGTTGAATCAGTCCAATGCGCGATCCGATGCGGTTGATCTGATCCAATTCGATGGGATTGATCCCAATCGGATTGATCGCATAGAATCAGTCCGAAAAATGCGATTGACCCGATCCGATCTGATGCGATTCATTTTCGTAGGGGCTGCGAAAGACAAAACATTGCCACACATTTGAAGATGATTCAGTCATTTTGACTGAATTACACCTATCCTTATGGCGAGCTGAAAAGCTTCGCTTGACTATCTTAATCATCATATAAACTACTTCACGCTCCCATATTGTTTACCTGTAATTGTAGATTTTTTCATCGTGTTCAAGGAGGCCAGTGGTTCTACCTAGAATCGGTTTCATCAGGTCACTTCTCAATGGAAATGCTTCATCTCCTACAATGACATATGGGAGAATGTAATCGGTTCCTTCGACATTTTTTGGCGCCGGGACGCCAAGATCGTTTGACTGTAGTTGCTCCATTATTTATGAACTATGAAAAATCGCTGCGTCGCCTTCTCTTCCACAAGAACCGACGTCCACTATAGTGAATTTGTAGGATGCATCGCACATGGCTAACAGTACAATACTATGGTATCGCTTGTAATGATAAAAGTTCGATCCCTCTCCTTGTGGTTCAATCAAACGAACATGTTTTCCGTCAATTGCGCCAATACAATGGGGGAAATTCCACTTTTGGTCGAAGTCTTCAGCGATTCGTATCCAGTCCTTCTCTGTTGGAGGAATTAAATACCGAGGCGCCAAAGCATCGTAAATAGCTTTACAAGTTGAATGGACTATTTCACAGACAGTTGAGTGACCCAGTCTAAAACCAAATGCCAAGGATTGTAGACTCTCTCCAGTTGTAAGAAACTGAACTATATAACGATATGCAAAGAACTGACATATAAACGGTTTCAATTTAATACAACAATATCAGTTTTTTTAATGAGGAAGTTTAGCACTTTTTCGATATTTTTTTCTCTAGCACTAAAAAATAGAGAAAAAAATAACGATCATTTTTCATTAATATGTCTCTATACCTAAAAAATTTATTTTAGGAGTTATCAAGCTCCAAAGTCGGGCTTTGGTCGCTATAAGCTCCACCCACACAAAATCGGGCCCTTTCCTCTTGTGACGTCACTGTTTTGTAGGAGGAGCTCCCTCCCGTGTTATTTCTTATGGGAGCTCACTTTGAGAATTTCTCCAAGTTCGACCAAATTTTTCCCAAACTAGTCGATCTCAGTTTTTGTAGAGAATTCAATGCTCGATTTTTTGCAATTTTTATAAATTCTATGCGATTTTTGAAACGGCCGGAATCCTCAAAAAAACAATGAAAAATGCCGAGGGCAACGCGATTTCCGCAGCTTGGCGGAGCGACACACGCGACCTTGAGCGGTGGAACTCACCCGGATTGGGGGAAATCGCGTTGCCCTCCGCATTTTTCATTGTTTTTTGTTTTCATTTGTTTTGTGGACAAGTTGCCATACGAGCATCGCCAAACTGCCACTAGAGAGCCTTATAGGAAGTTAAAACATGGAGATCATGTACCATACTCTCTATGGCTCTGGTTCGTAACCTACATAAGTTGTCCTACATATATTCTGTGCCACTAGCCAATAAAAGTCATAGTAGTATCTTGAGTGCGTATAAAAAATATTTGAACTGAACTGTCCGTGTCCATCAAGCGTAGGCCCTAGTGCATGATAACACCACTTTTATTTTGTCTGCTTCCCTATCTGTGTTCAGCCTTTTTCTCTTAGCTTGAAAGGCTTTTGCTTGTACGTATAATCGCCACCGTGTGAGGGAACTACTGCTTTTATTACGTTTGTCGTATAGCCTACACTTAAAGTACAGATACCTTATATATAAAACAGTTCAGCTACATGCAGCGTCCAAAACATTTTTGTTAAGTTTTTATTTGCTAATATTTTAAGCAATCAAAAGGAAAATCCAGGTTCAGGTATTCAATTTATTAAAGTAAAAAAAGTAAAAAATCCACAATCTATAATTATCTCTGGATTAGCTTTTTGACACTTTTACGGTATTATTTTCAATTGAAGAGAAAAAATGTTTGGACAAAGTATAGCCGAAGAAAGTTGTTTACTTCATGAGCAAAATTTTTGGAGATTAAGAGAATTATCTTAATGAAGGTTTTCAATATCAATTTTATTTTTTATGTCAATAAAATCATGCAGTATCATTCCAATCCAGTCAAATCATCAGTCGCCCACAGAACCGCAGAACCGCTGTTATCAAACTGTTTATCTACTGACAATAAAATGAACATTTATTAGATGTAACTTTAAAACTTTCTGTCTGCCTCGTTGACTTTTATTTGAGAACAGATATGACGAATATTGCTGGATGCATATAAAGGACTACATACAATAGGAA
The DNA here is from genome assembly GCA_022539655.2 of Ceriodaphnia dubia. Classification (NCBI taxonomy): domain Eukaryota; kingdom Metazoa; phylum Arthropoda; class Branchiopoda; order Diplostraca; family Daphniidae; genus Ceriodaphnia; species Ceriodaphnia dubia. The sequence goes on along the minus strand of JAKUCG020000139.1, from coordinate 3,633,669 downwards.
CATCAATCACTCTGATTACAAAATTCGTAGTGCTAAGAGTTGTTCTATAACTGTTTTCAATTTTTCCTTTGATGAATAATAAAAGAAAGGTGAGCATGAGAGCGTCAACATACTTTTAAAGTTACACAGATAGTCTACATAAATATGTTTTAAAGCTAGTGCTGTTTGTTGATGCTTGACTTAATTTGTGAGCTGTTGCTGACTTCTAATACACATCTACAAGTAGAAGAGGCGTGCGAAAGCATCCTACAAACAGTATAGGTAAGGCCTACACAGCGGCGTTTTTCCTGCTGAATAGTTCTTTTTCAGTAGTTTAAAAGTACTGAAAGCTTTAAGTAGGCTGGAATGAGGAATTTTAACAGTTTTTTTGGAATTTTTTATACCACTAAAAATAGAGCAAAAAATCTAAAATTTTTTAATATTAAGGTCTCACTGTCCCTATACCTAAGAAAATTATTTTATTTATTTGAAAATAAAATTGAAAATTTATTTGAACCCAACTTTGAGCTTTGATAACTCGAGAAATAAATTTTTTAGGTATAGGGCAGTCTTTCATAAATCATTTCGAAAAACGATTTAAATCAAAATCAAATCGTTTAACACAAACTCGATATATTCGATCTAATTTAAATCAAATCAAATCGCCCAAAAATGATCGATTCAAATCGCAATTTAAATCATAAATCAAATCTCCCGAAATGCGATTTATATCACGATTTAAATCGCGAAAAAATCTTAAATCAAATCGTTCGGCTCACATTCATATATTCAAGACTATAGATATTGTTATGAGTTTTTAACAACAGATATTCTATCTAAATGACAATTACGTTTTGTTACAAAAATAAGCAAAACGTGGTAGAGAATGACTTCAACGAGGTAAATTCGTTGAAGTCTTAAGAGTGAATTTTCAAGGACAGGTCCATTTCTTTTCGCTGTAAAAGCAGTGCTTGCGATTCGCGATTTCTAAAAAAAATATAGGGTTCCTTGTAAAACATCAAGTTATGTGGCCACTGGTTCCATAATAGCCAAACATTCAATAATCATTCGTGTTCTGTTGGAGCAAACGATTTGATTTTAAAATTCGATTGATTTCTTGATAAATCAAATCAAAAATCGCATATTTTCAAATGATTCAAATCGCGATTTAAACCCTGATCGATTTACATCGCAAATGATTTATGAAATAACACTGGTATAGGGCACCCCATATTAAAAATTCTAGATTTGTATGCTCTATTTTTTGGTGCTATAAAAAAAATTCCGAAGAAATTGTTAAAATTCCTCATTCCTACTGAAACATACTTAAAAAAGCTTCTTCCTACTTAAAAAGAATATTTTCTGTCCACCCCTACTGAAATTTCTCTCTAAAAGATACTGTACGGTAAATGGAGCTCGCGCGCTTTTGGATCTTTGTTTAAGTACACACGTGTGTCTAATGAAAGAAAGGACTGAACGCGTGAGCTCCATTCAACGTACAGTATTTTTTTAGAGTTATTTTGCGCACTTAAAAATGGGTCAAATACAATATTTACGTAGGAAAATTCGGTTATTAAGTATGCTTGTGTTTGGTAAGATGTTATTTTTTATTAAGAGCCCTTTTTCTCACGCTCCTCGTGCTCCAAGATGCCATGTGAAAAATTGGCAAGACCGTATCTTTTTTTTGACCGACGGGTCGTAGCTGCAAAACCTCTTGGCTTAGTTGGCTGATGACTAATTTTCAAATACTTGTTATGCCAGGTCGCATATACAGCCTAAGCGCAGAGAATTGAGGAATCGAAAAAATTAGGTGGTTATTACTAATAATTTCTATTAGGTAAAATTAAAATAAAAAACCTAGCTATGTTTCTATGTTTTGTCAAGCCGTGGCATCTTGGAGCGCGAGGGGTATTTTACCCGGGAGAAGGTGAACATTTCTGGTGGCTATACTGTACATTTAATGTTTTATCAAGAGGATTGATGTTTTCTCATCGTCTTCATCACAGAAATGACATTGTCATCGATGGAGCTTGCGGCATTAGAGAATCGTCTGAAAGAATTGTTGGACGTCATCTTACCATTGTCGACTGAACAATCAGAGGAACTGCTGCAAATCTTAGTCAGTGTATGCGAAAGTAGCATATCTCCATCAACTTCATTTAAGCACTTGTTGAACAAAGCAGCTGTATGCCATCTCTCTGAAGAACTTAGAGACCTCTTGAAGAGGTATCATCTCACCGGCTACTCGTTCGCGCTCGCTGGCAATTATCTCTTTGAAATAGATGACTTTCTCCAACAGGTTGTAAAACAATCAAAGATTTTTGAAAAATTGAAGCTTCCGTTAGCTCCTTTGGAAAAAATACGTCATGATTTCGAAACGAAATGCTCCCTTATCAAACTGACTGAAGGGCGAAAACTTAGCTCTTATCTAATCTTAGTTTGCCAGCACTACCAACATTTGGCCAGCCTGCGCTCAACTTCATGGGCCGCCATTGACGAAAAACTGCGCATTGCGTCATCAAATCATAATTCTGATGTTGTAGACTGCTGTTATGGCGATCGACTTATAGTACAAAAATTGTGGTGCGAAGGTAATGAATTGCGCCAGCTCTTGTTCAAAGAAGGTCTGCCATTTAAACTGATTGACGAATTGGAACAACTGAAAATAACAGACCTTGTAAATCTTAACACCTCGATGTTTCTCCCACTCTCTTCTCCATTGACCCCACACGAGAAGAAACTGTTTAAACAACTCTGTGACCGGGCATCTTTAACCAATACAATGGGAATCAGTAGTGAGAGGTCAGACGACGGTAAGCTCTCAGATACTATTGAACAGACTCTACGATTGATTGGAGAAATACAAAACGACAGTCTTTTTCAAACTAGTCTTGTTCAAAAAACGGAAGAGCTAAGGGCACTACTGGAGCCCTTCGAGGAAAATTGGATCAGTGGAATATTAGATCTAGAAGGACTAGAAGGAAATAAAATTTTGGAGAGATTGAACGACATCAAAATAATTATGAACACGACCAAGGAGTCTATGCTGACTCTTCAACCCAAAGGCAGTGACGAAGATGTCATAGCAAACATCGGCGGCCAAGAAGCGCTGTGTGGTATTTTACTTGGAATGGGCGACAATGAGTTAAAGTTGAGTCAGGCTAGGTTGCCTTTTCTTCAACGACCTAATTTCTGCCCCATTTTTCCCACGTCATCGCCGACAAAGACAAGGAAGTTTACTTTCAAGAGTCAAGAAAAAATGAATGCATTAAAAAAATTCTTAAAAGAAGGCGGTCATAGTTTTGGCATTGACCTCAAAGTAAAGGCGTTTGGAGTCGATACCTCGCTCCCATTCAGTGTAGAGAAGAAAGAAGAAAAAGAAGAAAATGTCGAATCGTCAATTAATAAAACATTCCGACTCTACCATTTCCACCATTTTCCAATGGCTTCTTACCGGATCGAAAGGGATCAAATGATGCTATCAATGAGCGCTTTGAAACAGTTGGAAACCATAAAAAACATTGCAACAGCTTTAGAATTCCTGCGAGTTTATGGCTCCCACATTTCTGTTGGTGTGAATCAACTTGGTGGAGTTTTAACTCATTTGATTGAGCTGAACAATATAGCTACACAAAATGAGCAAAACCTGTCAAACATAGCCGAAACTAAAATGAATGCAGAAGCTTCGTTGGGGTTTCTTACCTACTTTCAACCTGGAGGGCATTTAAAGAAAAACAACACTGGTAACGTCGAGTCGAAAAGTAGCAGTGACTCCAATCAAGTCATGTATAATTTCGAAGCGCAAGCATACGGGCCAAACATATTTCATCCGAAGTTGTTTGAAGAAGTGCTGAAGGCCAATCGCAGCACGTGGCATGTTATCGATCGAGACCTATCTCCTGAATCATTAATTCCTGTTTGGGACATCGTGAGAGAACAATTTCCATCATCAGATTTCGAATCTGCCGCTGGTTGGTTACAAAAGGCTTGGCTGAGAGAAACGCAGGAAATCCATACTGACTTAACTGTTGAGGCACGCCTCAAAATCAAGCTCAAAATTGAGGAAAACGAACAAAACCGACATCAGCTAGATCCGACAGAAGAAAAAATAAAAGAACATTTGAAAAAAATTGAACATTTCGATCTTGAAGCATCTGAATATGACTTTAAGTTAATAGACTGGCTAAGAAAGTTTTTTGAAATGATAACAACAATGGAGTATCGACAAAAACAATATCCAAAATTGATGGATCACACCAAAAATGTATGGGTCACATACATCTCGAAGCAAGAGCTAGTGCGTCGCCTATTGAAAGGCTTATTCGACAGCAAACGAATTTTCCAGGAGAAATTCAAACAAGTTCGTTTTCTCCTCAGAAGCTTCCTGAACGATCAAAGATTGAACGAAATGGCGGATGCTGGTTATCCACTGGATAAAGACATTTGTGACAAACTTTTACTGCAGAACATTGACGATGACGAAGAAAAATCACGACCAATAAATTACCTCGGTTTGTATTTGGCACCAGTGCCAGTTGTAAATTTAGACAACTTGTCAAACATTTTATCACAGGAATTGACTATGTTTAAAAATTGCGTCGATAGAGATAATTTCTCATCATATGATACAAATTATTTACAACACAGATTTGAGTTGATCCTGCATGAAGCTCTTCGTCGTGATGTCAGAAACAATCAGCAAGATGATGTTCCCTCAAAACTGCACGACGACATTGAAGATCTCCTTGCTGAAAAATACTATTTTCAGGATAATAACGTATTCCAGTCCCCCATGTCTGTGGATGGATTGCAAGAATTGATTAATGATATAAGAGACTTGCAAGAAAAACAACTTGAACTATCGGGAACAGACACCAGCATGGAAGATCTGGAGCTATCCCAGCAGCAATTTCAACCTGAAAGTGAGATTTTGGAAACCGGGGAAACTCCTGACAAAAAGTTAAAAAGCATCAAATTGCCAAACAAAAAATATCAACAACCAAAACAAGACAAAGTGAAAAAGAAATGTTATGCCGATTTACTAATCGATCGACCCTTTAGTCATTTTATTCCTAAAAATAAAAAGTTTGACGACAAATCTCAAGAGGCCTCAGTTTATTACCTGATGAGCTGCCTGCGGTACCGACTGAATTTGAAGCTACCATCATTAAATGAAGAACAAATGTCTTCGGCTGACATGTTAAGCAAATTGTTCCAGTCCACATCTCTTGACGACAATTCGGCTAATACAGAAGGTTCATCATCGCGGTCGAATTCTCTCGGACTCTATGACACACTGTCGAGTCTAATTGACGAATTCGACGGCAGCGGAAAAGCAGAGATATTTCGCCTCCTTTTGGAGAGAAGAAGTGCCTTGCCTCTCTTTCTTCCTCGATCGCATGAGCACTACTTGAAACTGGTGTCCAGGATCACCAAAACAATGTACGACTCAACCAGCATACGTTTGGGTGAGAGAAAAAAGACGCTCGGGCGAGTAGCCGTTGTTTCGTGTCGCAATAGGAATGAGAGTCAAACCAGCGAATTACTTAAACAGGTATTTCACATTGAAAGTCTACATCGTCACGATTTTATGGCTGGTAGTATCACTTCGGAACGGTTAACTGCTGAGATTGCCATCGGATGCCTGGTCCAGCAACAGCAAGGAACTGATATCACAGAAAACAACAACAAATTTCTCGAACTATTGGTAGTGCATGTTGTCGGAGAAATCGAGCCCATGTGGCCGTTCCTGATGGATTTTGTCGATTACCTAGTGGTAGAGGACTCCGTGGATGGACAAAAACGATTCCATGACACATTACAAGCGCTAATATCCCAAGACTCTCCCGCTATGGAACCTAAACGGGGCATTTCTATTTGGAAGCCGTCAAGTGCCGCAGTAAAAAGGGAAGAACTTACACAAGAAATCCTAAGAAATTTGACAACCCAATTCAACGACCATTTATGTTTCGAAGCGCCTTCCGGAGAGATAGTTGGAAAAATCCTCCAGCTAGGAGTCTCATCTTTCTTCGAGAAACATGGTTTCAGCAACAGCAACAGTAAAAGTTTGGGTGAGATTACTTCGCTCTGCCAACTGGGGTATCGCCCTTTACTTTACGACACCCCGATCGACATTGATTCAATCGTCAATAACCAGGCTAGCAATTTCAAAGAGATCCGCAGTAAAGAGTTCATTTTGCAGTTAAAATTCCGCGAGCAAGCCAAGCATGAAGAAAAGAAATATGAAAACCGGCTGAACGATGATTTGAAACGGCGCGACCAACGTGAAATCGATGAATGCATTAAGCAACGAAAAAATGATTGCAAGAAATTGAAAAATCACCCACTTCTAACTCTGCTCATCCAACTTTTGAAATTAGAAGACAATTGCGTCCGCGTCTCGGCCCTGCGTCAACTTGCCAAGTCTCTGACGGACCGCAGCGAATTAGAACTTCGAAGTCAACAAAAAAAGATTCAGAAACTATACGCCGATTATGTTGAATGGACGGGGAAATCCCAGAATAGTGAGAATGAAAAGATGATCGATGGCATTAAATTGATGCTCAAAAAAGAGCGAGCCGAATTCAACGAAAGCATCGTCAGCGTCGAACATTTGTGGAGAGAGTTGAGTCACATGTACGTTGCGGAACCGTTCACGCATCGACTTCTTCCAGCTCTCGCCGCCCAATATTTGCTTGACGGGTTTAGTCTTGAACTTCTCGATGGCGATTCCAATATGATCAACTTGGACTGGATCACTAAGGTCCTGCAACAAATTAGTCTCAAGACCAACAAAAATAAGCAGCGCGTCTTCGTCCTGTCCGTCATTGGCGTTCAGAGTAGTGGCAAATCGACGTTGCTCAACACCATGTTCGGCATCCAGATGAGAACAAGCGTGGGCCAGTGCACGCGAGGTGTCAATATGCAGTTATTAGCTGTCGAGGGTCGCCCAGAGTATGACTACATTCTGCTGCTGGATACGGAGGGAGTTAGAGCACCGGAGTATCACGGTTTGCCCGGAAGCGAGAGAAGAGATAACCAAATGGCGACGTTGAGCATTTTGTTGGCTGATGCCACGATCGTCGTCAACCCTGGAGAAAATGATGCCGCCATCAAGGACATTTTACCCGTCGTTCTGATGGCTTACCAAGGCTCAAAATTAGCAGAAGAAAACGGGGGACGTTTGAGTACGATGATGTTCTTCGTCTACAACCGGATCGACACAACCCAGAAGGAGAAGATGGGTAACATTATCCAATCTCTGGCAACTTCGCTAGAGCAGGCGATCAATACTGTCAACAAATTGGCAACAAGAAGCGACGCTAACTCAAAGAGTCCATTCCAAAATTTTAGATTGGACGCAACGGAAGCGTCAAAGAGCGACGTCCGCATTCTGGGCAACATCAAAAAAGAATTCACTCCACCCAACGACGTACCAGATCCGGCTTACGGAGAGGCGTTAGTCGAATTCCGTGAGCATATCCACAAACGGGTCATGTCCAGAGATGGATCAATCGGTTCGTGGAACAGCCGATCCCTCGAAGAGTTTGCTGCTTACATAAAGACCGTCATCCGATGCATCGGCTCAGCAAATTTCACTTTGAATTTTCGGAATGTTGTCGAGCGCATGACGTACGACCAACTCGAGTCCGAATACAGATCCTGCGAGCGGTCGCTGGCCAAAAAGTATCGAGTGAGTTTTGAGGAAATTAGGAAAGGAATGGACAAACAAAGACACTTTCCTTCCAGCAACGCGGACCAGATGGAAACAACGTACTACGAAAAAGCATTGCACAACGAAGTCATTGTGACCGAGAACGATTTGAATTTGAACGTGAACGAAATTGTGACGAAAAAGGGCAGAGAAGAATGGAAGCTTTCGTTTGAGAAACGTTGGAAACAATACAAAGAAGATCAACTTCGCCACTGGAGAAATCTATTAAAACACAGCCATGAAAGGATTTTCAAATACGAGGCCCAGGTTGAAAGTTACAAAAAGAAGATGCGTCACGATATTGGCGTCTATTTTTCGTCAAAGACGACAGACGAAGCATTAAAACAGTTGAACAATGACCAACTTCAACAAAAATTTAACGACATGTACGAGAACATTGTGGCACAGTCGGAAAAATCATCCCCACCTATTAACGTTGAGGAATGTGTCGGCAATGCGTTTCGAAATTCTCAGATCATTTTGGCTTCTCAAATCGAAATTTTCGGCAAGAGAGATTTGGAGGGCAAGTGCGATAAAATCATCTCAGATCAAACGAAGGGTAATGATAGAAGCGTAATAAACATCAGTGGGGGTGGCGACGAAATGAAACAAGTCATAAATAGCATCTTTAATCACGTAGTCAACACCGTTCTTGAGGACAAAGTCTGCTACGACGACAGTATCGTCGACGAGGTCATCGCCTACACGGACGAAGCGCTGAGACTGAAAGGTCAATACATCCCCACAAATTCGAATAAAGAGGAGGCGTTCATTTACGGCAAGCGTCTCATCACGAAACGTTTGGCCGAAATCCAACTCAAATGGGAATCCGAAAATTCTGTCCTTGCTGAACTGAGGAAGGAGATCAATCGTCACGACATGTGGCAATATTTCAAAGACGCCTCAACTGGACTCCAAAAGGCCAAACTATTCGTTAGCCAAATGAAACGAATTTTGAAAAATTCTTTGGGTGAAGCTTTTGAGGAGCAGATGGTTTGCCAAACGGCGATCCGAATTCGACAGAAACAATGGCTACACGATGCGAAACTGTTGCGCAAATACCTCGACCTTCATCTTATTCAACTTCTCGACCAAAACAAACTAAATGACGTACTGGAATTAATCCGCCAACCGGAAAAACTTTACGAGGAGGTCATGAACAAGTTCATAATCGGAAACGTTCCCAAGGTACATGAAGAGTGGCTAAATTTCATCACCTTATTGACAGCCCAAATTAAACTCGCCGCTAGTTTGGCCTTTGCGTCGAGGAGTGACAGGGCAAAGAGATTTGTCGAAGAACTGCATCGTTTATGCGTCGAAACTATTCAGAACAAATCCCTTGGTAAAAGTCTGGGAATCTTCTGCGGCGACGAGTACAAGGAATGCGACAACGAGGAAGAGAATGAATTATTTGAAAAAACAATCACCAGCGAGCTGACTGGAGTTTTCTCTGAGGTAAATCCTCCGTTGGAGGAAACATTGATGAAGAAATTAGGCTCGAAAGTCAGGCTACACATGAAAAATCAGCACGATAGCGCCGGGAAACAACCTTGCGTAGCCTCCTGTCCCGGATGCCGTAGTTTGTGCTTTCACGAATTGAATCATAACACAGGCATCGTCAGACACGATACGATCCATCAACCACAGGGAATTGTGGGAATCATTGATAAAAAGTCCGGAGAGCTAGTATACAAAACATGTAATCAAATGGTCATGGATGACGGAAGATTTACATTCAAGGATCTAGTGGGGAATTACAGGGAGTTTGACAACATTTTTTACGACTGGATGCAACCCTCCATCGATGAAGAATGGCCGCTTCGAGAGTACATCATGGCAACGTACAACGAAGAAATAGCCAAAAAATACGAGAAAAAACCGTGTGGCGATATTCCAGCAAGCTACAAACGAGACTTACATGCTATTCGTAACGATATAGAAATAGAAATAAAGAGTAGGGGCGACGGTATTTTTTAAAATTCACTAATTCATGCCGCGCGTGGGGAGGGCTTAATTCTAGCAATTTTCTTGATTGCATGCTTGCTATGAATTTAATACCACTAGCTTAGTTATATGAACTACTTAGTTGTTTTTATTCACATTAATACAATATATTACATTCTCCTGAAAAATGTCTTTTTGTTTTCTTGACAAAAATTATTATTATATTTAACTGACATGCACGAGTATAAGAAATCTAAAAAATTCCATCTATGTAAGCAAATCGTAGATGGGAATGAAGTACGAGCCGACTGAGCGTATAATAAAATGCTAACACTAATTTATTCTGTTCCGAAAAATACCCACACAGCACATGGACGTCTTTTTTCGCCAAAAAGCCATCTTAAAGACGCCTTTAAGACAAAATTTGCCTTAAAGGTATCTTAAAAGATATCTTTACGACAAAAAGTTGTCCTTGATGCTATCAGGGTACCTACTATTCAAGATCCATCCAGTTAGCTGCTGATGCTTATTGTCATTTTCACCATACAACGGCTCGTCGTTTTTTATCTTTCGATGAAACTTTCACGTTCTTATCGACAGGAAGATTTATTTTTCTTTCCGTTATTCCGAAAGTAATAAAAATAGTTAATTAGATTTCTGTCTGCATTATGCTCATTCAAACCACTAAAAACCAGTCGTTATTTGACTAACTAATTTCTAGCTAGTAAATTAAATTCTACATTTTTTGCACGGGTTATAAACTACCCGCATAGCAAAAAGATGTCTTTTGGAAATCTTTTTTTAGTCGTCGAAGTTACCGTAAAGCTATCTTGTGGTAGTCCGAAACTTGGCCTAATCTAAGCACATTTGACCAGACTATAGATGTCTTTAGGATAACCTATTAAGATTTTTGAAAATAAATGAAAACGTAGTAGTAATGAGATACCATGTATAGCAATGTATTCTTGCATTGTATACACAATTCATATAGTCAGTAGGGAACAGTTTTGTATTTATTATTTTCTTGCTTATACCTAATGTGTTTTTGATAGGATTCGAACCTTTGACCTCTGCATTCGTAGTCTCCTACTATAGCAAACTGCCATAGTGGTCACATTGCATTTGTGGTTTTAGTAGATGTGCTCGAATTTGTGATTCGTTACAGATATTTAAAAACAAACAGTGTCCAATCCCGTCCTCAAATTTAAAAGTATCTCTCTATTTTAGCGTGGTATTTTGATGGTTGTTAAAATATATGAAGCAATTTAACTTCCCAACGCCCTTTATCTCTGAGAAAATCAGAAAAACATATTAGGTGGAAGTCAACATTTCCATTATACATTTTTGTTTTTTGTTTTTGATAATATAGTGGCGACAATAAAAAAACGTTCTTGTGATTAATTGAACTTTGTAGAATATCATATATTTCTTATTAAATATTTTGTTCTAAATTTAAACCAAACAAAAATGTTTTGTCGCAGTGGCTTTACAAATCTTAAGTCTCAGTAAACATGTCCAAATTTAATTATCTTTTTGTTGTCTAAAATTTATCTATTTAATGTCTAAAGTACCTTTTTGACCTTATTTATATCTTATGGATCTTTTTTCTGTCTGGGTTGTCTTTTGGATTCGATATACTTTTTCCTAAATGCGGAATAAATGTGTACATTATTTAGTTTCGATATACTTAAATGCGGAATAACATGTTTAACTTGTAGACAGCCCCCCAAAATAAGTAGCCTATGTAAAATATGGCTGTATGTATCAAAAACTAAATGTCATTATCGAGTGAAAAATTATTAATTATACAAAGTTATACAAAACAAATGAGAAATTTTTTCTACAAGTTTGAGTTTTTAATTAGTTTTTAGCTACTGAAATAATGTTATTTAAGTAGGTTAAGTGACAATTTACGGCGCTGTGGGCTTTTTTTTATCTATATTGAATGTGCCGTCCAATGGTGTTATTTGACGCATTTTGTTGTTCAAAAGTGGCAAAGCTTTCGCCGCGCGGTGAAATTATACCAGATGTTCTTATTGACGCACATGCAACAGCACACCTTGCCCACACATATATAGCCTATATAGATGTAACAGTTGTGGTGCCTACCTATTACATTAAACGATTTCGTCATACTAAATTCATTATGTACCATTCCCCATTTGTTCAAACTTAAAGTCGCGCCCACTATAGACTATAGAGCTTCAAGTACCATTACAGCGACTAAATATAATTTTGTTTGATAATCGCCCACTTCTATGAAAACTTCTGGTCAGCTATATACTCGCCCATCCATAAATGCAATTGTGTAAAGACAAATATCTGTACGTTTTGAAAGATGTGAATGCATTGATGTCACACAAAAAACAGAGATTCCGTATAAATGAGCTGTATTCTTGATACAGTCATGCAGTAACGAACCACAGTTACGAACCACGTAACCAGCTTCAACATGTTTTCGAGGAGCGAATTCGTATTGTCAGTAAGATTAAGTTTCTTTTTTCACATTCTTTTTAAGCGACACATGCGCTACAGAAATCACTATAGGCTAATATGCAACGATGGATCAATTTTTTTCTGTAGACATATTGCCTGATTTTATTTATTTCAAATATTCTCGGCAACGCCATGGCGGAGGACGACCGCTCCAAATTAGGTAGGTAGTTTAGTAGTTATTATTCAACTTATTTCTGTTCAATAGCATGATTTCTTCAAATAAACCCAGATCTGGTGCGCAACAACAATGAAGACGAGGACATTGATGAGATTGTCGGCGGTACGTCAGTTCCCAGAGGACAACATAAGTACATGGTAATAAATGCAGTATAAACTTAATGTTAGTTTCTCTAAGTCTAATATACGTAAAACTATTTTCTTAGAGGGTTAAACTTGCTACAAATAGATATATTAAATATAGTCAAGTATAAACAGTGCAAATAAAATTTACGTAAACTATATACATGCCTCCTTATTAGGCTTATCTGAAAATGTATAAAACTGGATGGGGAACTGGTACGTGTGGAGCAACTGTCCTTGGCAATGCGCATATCCTGACCGCAGCACATTGCGTTCACAAGTAAAACTACTGAGTTTGAATTCAAATTTAATTTAAATAAAGAAACGCTTATTTTTCTTTTTAGCGGACCATATGATTTGATAGAAGTCTATATGCGTATCTACTCGATTTCCATGGACACTAATATTATTTATCGTTCAGTTACCACTGAGAATATTCGAATTAATGGCAATTATAACCGATTTAGAGCTGTACGCTATTTAACATTATTTAGATAATGAATGTAATTGTAGCCTAATACGTTTAATTTGAAAATCCTTGTTGACCGGATTATATATATTTTTAAAGACCGACGATATTGCGATTCTCAAGTTGACCTATCCTCTCACTGCGTATGAAATGAGCCTCATTGCTACAACGACCTTGCCTCCAAAAGGTTCAAATGAATCTTACGCTGGAAACAAAACCACTGCCGTTGGATGGGGCCTTACTTCCAGTAGTAATAAAGATTTTTTGTTTAATAGGCTAATCATACGAAAACTTAATTTACATAAGATTCAAAAATGAAATAAATTATAATCGTGTTTCAACACAGTCGTAGGAGGATTTAATCAACCCGCTGATACAATGCAACAGGTGAATCTGGATGTGCAAACCAGTGAGCAATGCCAGTCTTTCTGGGGAACCGCTTATGACAACTCGGTTCACATTTGCACTTATACGCCAAATAAATCTGTGTGCGGTGTAAGTTAATTTCTCATCGGCCGCGCGAGAGGCTTTATATGTTATAGGCTACATAAAGCACTTTTTCTTATATAATATTAAATTTTTCGTCCCTGAATCATCATGTATTATAGGGAGACAGTGGCGGGCCAATTATATCCCGCGGAGTTCAGATCGGTATAAGCAGTTTTGTTGCTCCCAATGAATTCGGTGGAGCTGCTTGCGAGAAAGGTCGTGGTGTTTTCACGCGAGTATCTAAATATGTCAACAATGGATGGATCGCTGCTAACATGTTTTAAGCATATTTATTTCACACTGCATAGAACTTCAGCAGCAACATGCGAAACCAGTTTAGCATTTAGCGGCTAAAGAAATGTGTCTTTTGTCAGAAAATATTATAAATACAAAAAACTTCAAAGCAGCAAACAACGTTTTTACAATTTGTTAAAAGAAAATAACTCTGCGTTGCTATATAATTATCTAATATAGCCGGGTTTCCGGTGCCGGCATATTGTCTCATCATTTTTTTTATTTTAATTCAATCAAATTTTTTTATCGACAGGAAGATCTACTTTTCTTTCCGTTATCCCTAAAGTAATTTTAAAAATTAATTGGATTTCTGTCTGCATTATTCTGTCTACAACATATACGGTACTGTAAATATGCATACCTTGTGCTCTCGCAGACAGAAGAAGTTTTTCCAAATTAAGGAACGATGCCTCTATTGTTACGGATGTCACAAAAGCCAATGCGAAACAGACGACGATAAGGCCGAAATAAGTCGTGAGTTGGCCGACCATGGTGTAATAGAACTGCTTGCGTCCAGCACTGTAAAAGACGTTCAAGCAGTCGTAGTGGATCAGGTAGACGCAGTAAGTCAATCGGCCGAGCGGCAAGAATCCCTTCCATGAAAGCAGTCGGTTGACGAATCCTAATGAATTTTCGCACCCAGTAGACGCAGATTAAGAATTATAAGCAGTATGATATTGATTCATTTTTTCTGTACCTCCATAACCGCGAGAACAGGCGAATATAATCCAAGCGATTACCATCGCCCAAGCGGTTCGATGCAAAGGACCGTAAGTCATTGAAATGGCAGGATCGATCTCTGGCACTTTAGACTCGTCGAGGTAAGGTGTCAGACCGTAGATGATCGCCAGACCAATTATAGTTGAAAGTGTCCATCCCGCAGTCACAATTGCCTATAGAAAGGTAAATACGGTAGTATAGGTATCATCAGTTACCATTAAATAGGCAAAATACTTTTGAAAGTCGAATCGGAGATTGCTTGGTGACGTGCAAATACCAGCCGACCCAAACACCAACAAGATAAGGCGGTGCTCTAGTCCAGGGTTTCACGTAGTACTGGTCGTTTTGATCGGCCGATAACTCGGTCATGTCGTCACTAAGATCAATTTAACTTCAAAATTAAGTCTATAAATGATCAGCAGAGAGGGAACGATAATAAGGTAGGCTACGGGCGAGTGAAAATATAAGTTGGCATCAGATCGTAAATGGCGTAGACGATGAAAATGATTGCGTGACAGACGAGTGCGATGAAAGCCAACCAAGAGAGTCCAAGTTTCCTCCAACGCCATAGTGGATAAATCAAAAGAGGGGAGACGACGAATAACTGCATGTCGACCGCCAAGTACCACGTCGGATTCATACACTGTTGAACCGATAATATATGCGTAACAAGTTGGCGTTTCATTGTTGTTGAACTAATTGCATACCAGCGAAAGATGTGGATCAGCCGGAAATAAATTGTTGACTGATGACCGTCGTTAAAAACGTGGAAGAAGCCCAATAAGAGGCATTATCGAAGGAAAATAGGCTATAAATATTTAAATTTCAACTTACTATAGAGAAAATTCCTCCACCATACGATACGGCAAGCGTCCGAAGCTAAGGTCACGTTGTACCAGTTAGGACCCGTACCGATGTAGACCATTAAAGTTGCGATGAAACCAAGGATCAGAGCATACACCGGTGTCAACCTCAAATATCGATGAAGGTAGAAGAGTCCGACGTTGAATTTCCCTTTATTTCGGTCCAATTCACGGAGTAGCAGGTACGAAACGAGCAAGCCACTAATTAAGAAAAAGGTATCAACTGATACGGAGCTATTCACGAAGGTCTGAAAGCCCCAGCTTAAAGCGTCCTGAAAATATATTAAAACATGAAATTCGTTGGTGACAATAAACGCGTGCGGATTTGCTATCTTACCGATTTTAGAGCTTTCGGGTTTATGATTTTATAAGCGCAATAGTACCAAGAGTGCCCCAAAACTACCCAGCAGGTAGAGAAGAAGCGGAGTCCGTGGATGCAGCCAAAATTATCACTGGAAGCAGTGATTTTCATCGAGAGGATTTTGCGTCCGTTGTTTAATGCCGAGAAGCAATGCAAGGCGCTTAGGGCTGTTCCGTCCTTTTTAGCGTCGAAGTCAACGCCAAAGTACATTCGCCAGGCCTCGTGAATGGTCGCCGATACAACCAACAGTCCCAAGAGACTAAATACGACTCTGGCGGCAAGTCAAAGATAAATGAACAAACTATATATAATTTTTTTTTAATTTAGCGCTTCCCTTACATGACAGTGATGTCGGGACCATCGAAACTAGGCGGAACGACATTTTCTTTGAAGCAATATTGTTCGTCGGTTACAGTAACGATAGAGTTGTTTGCTATGATGTAACTGCCAACTAGCTCCGCGACAGCTTGGCCAAGGTCAGCCGCGCTGCAAGATGATGGTAAGCAGAAACTGATGCTGGGATAGATGTATGTATAAGGATCAGGTCCGGAAACTTTTGGTTCAACGCGTCCAGATCCCACAAGCTGGCCAATCAGCTGGAAAATTGTTAGCAAATTGCCCCGCCCGTCTTTGTCGCTGGACTGAGGGAGGATATCGAATTCGCTAACGGGTGCAGGTTTGAAGTAAACGGAGCAATATTGGCCATCAAAATCGGGTGCACGAATAGCAAGGCATTCATCAAACAGTCCATCTGCGTGAAAGTTGCCGGCTCCAAACAATCCGGGTGGTAATTGTCCGCTTGACTCCCTCACTTACAGCATAGAGACTTATAATTGCATGTATAATAATACATCATTTATTTTAATTCAAACAACTTACTTTGTATAGCCCATAGACTTGTGTTGACGTAAAGGCTGTGAACGTATTTCTGACTGTCTTCAAGACATTGTTGGCTGATGTTCTTGGCGACGGCGGTCGGAAAAGTTGACGATTTCAGTGCGACTAAAACGTTGTGGAGTTCCGTGATTGCATCGTGAATGGCTCCCGTTTGTACCAATTGTTCTACGACGGCATTTTCAAATGGTTGCCAGCTACGATCGTACGGGTGAATCATTAAATTCTGGGACTGCTGACTTTTTCCCAATAGAAGTGAAATCGCCACCAGCACAATTACCAAAAAAGACTTCATAATTATAAAGAGAAGAGAATTGAAAACGCTCCCAAACACTTAATTCAAAGCTGAGCTACTAGCTTCATACGAAATTGTGAAAGAAATTTTATTTGCTGGTTATCATTGTAACGTATTCAGAGGTCAGTGACCGAACATTGACAATCTCGTATTTTGTTTCAGCTTCAGCCCAAAGCTTAGTTTGTTATCGCGGGAACAGAAGAAAATCAACCCCCTTTTCAGCTACACCCTAGCCTACTGTGCAGAAAAGCAACACGAGTTATTGACCTCGCGCATATCATATCTGCCTACACAAACGCTTTTCATCGACACATTTCAACAGCCGCAACACTTTCCCAGGTTAGTGAGTCCAATGACTTTGATAGTAGTTTATCGCTTCGACTTCGAAATTTATATGGCGTCATTTATAGGGCGTCGTTTACAGCCCATCTTTAATACCGCGACAAGAAATGCAGGCTACTGCCAATACAAATGATGTTCCAATATACATTTTTCAGCAATGTACGATAAGAATCTAAGATATTAATGGAAAATTGAATAACTAACAAGTACAGTATAGGTTAACACGCATAAGACCATTTTCGTCTATGAGGTCGTAAACACTCGGTTGTCTGTATTGTTAAAATGATCGTCTATCACAAACAAAGGTGAAAGGCACGCAACAATACAATTTTTACTGCAAACTAGGTCAGGACGGAGATGCATGTAGTGAGTTGATCTATTTCCTATCAGCTACATCAAACTTTGGGTTTCTCGTCATCAACAGCAGGACTTTCTGCTTGTGATTTATTTATTTGAAAAATTGTTAATAATGTCAGAACATATAGTGAGATTAAATTTTGTGCATATATACCTTTGGGTCTCGAGAAAAGAAGCTTCTCCAAATTTAGGAAAGATGCTTCCAAAGTGACGCATGCCCCGAAAGCCAGTCCAAATGAAATGATGATGGCGCCAAAAGAAGTCGTGAATTGTCCGAGCATTGTGTAATAGAATTGCTTGCGGACCGCAGAAAAAAAGACGTTCAGGTAGTCGTAATGGATCAGGTAAACGCAATAAGTTAGTCGACCGAGAGGAATGAAACCTTTCCACGAAAGGAGCCGGTTCACAAAGCCTATAAAAGACACAATTGATTTTAAATGATAGTGGTGATTTCTAAAGAAAAAAATATTTTTGTTCGAGTACCTCCGTATCCTCGAGAACAAGCCAAAACGATCCAAGCAATTACCATCGCCCAAGCGGTTCTGTGTAAAGGACCGTAAGTCATTGAAACAACAGGATCGATCTCTGGCACTTTTGACTCGTCCAGGTAAGGTGTCAGGCCGTAGATGATCGCCAGGCCAACTAAAGCAGAAATTATCCATCCCAAAGACACTACAAGCTGTAGAAAAAAAATGTATTGATGTGCACATAATCCTATAGGCTAGCCTATATACTATAAGCAAACACCTTAGAAAGTCGAATTCGAGATTCTTTGGTAACGTGCAAATACCATCCGGCAAATATTCCCACAAGATAAGGGGGTGCCCTGGTCCACGGTTTTACGTAGTAATAGTCGAAATATGGTGTAGAGTTAGCCAGGTCTCCCCTGAACAGGAAATTGAGTATAATCAATCAAAGGGTTTACCACTTTTAAATACAAAAATGTAGGTGATATATTTTACAATCGCGTGAACATCGTAGTTGGCGGCATGTCGTAAATGGCGTAGACGGCGAAGATTGCCGCGTGAGAGGCCAGTGTAACAAAAGCCAACCAAGCCAGTCCAAGTTTCCTCCAACGCCACAGTGGATAAATCAAAAGAGGAGAGACGAGGAACAATTGCATGTCGACCGACAAATACCACGTCTGGCCCATACACTTATTTAAATAAAATAGTTTCAAAAAATAAAGAATAAATCATGGATGAGAATTAGTGCTTTCTTATTTTCTAGATTAACCTACCTGAAGGTTCGGATCGGAAGGAAATAAGTTTGTAACTGAAACAAAAAATTAAAGATAAAGTTATTAGATAAAAGTTATTATCTAACAAGAGGTTAATATAGCAATGTTTTGTTTGGTAATAGATAAAACTTACTATAAAGAAAGTGTCTCCACCATAGAACGCGGCATCCGTCCGAAACCAGATTGACAGTGTACCAATTTGGGCCCGTCCCGACGTAAACCATTAAAGTTGCCACGTAACCGAGAATAAGGGCGTAGACTGGAGTCAATCTCAGGTAGCGATGAAGGTAGAAAAGTCCGATATTGAATTTGCCTTTGTTGCGGTCCAATTCGCGGAGTAAGAGGTACGAAACGAGCAAACCGCTCATCAAGAAAAATGTATCGACTGATACGGTACCGTTGGCGATGGTTTGAAAACCCCAATTTAAAGCGTCCTATTAACATGTTTTAAAAAAATGATTCCGGTTATTGTCAAGTTACGTACGGTAACTTTTTGTAAAACAAACCATTTTTACAGCCCTTGGATTCATAGACTTATAGGCACCGATGATCCAGGCGTGTCCCAAAACCACCCAGCAGGTGGAGATAAACCGGAGCCCGTGAACACATCCCAAGTTGTCGGCCGATGACGAAGCTGTCACTTTCATCGAGAGGATTTTGCGTCCGTTGTTGAGAGCCGAGAAACAGTGCAAGGCGGTGATGGCTGTTCCGTCTTTCTTTGCATCGAAATCAACATCGCAATACATTCGCCAGGCCTCGTGAATGGTGGCCGATACAAGCAACAGACCGAAAAGACTCAACACAACTCTGGCAAATGGCAAGATAAGAAGCAAATACGGCAAATATGGCAAATAAAAAGATAAGATTAAATTTTTTGAATGTTTTTGAATTTGGCGCTTTCCTTACATGACAGTGATGTCGGGACCATCGAAATTGGGTGGAGCCACATTTTCTTTGAAACAATATTGTTCGTCGGTTACAGTAACGATAGAGCTGTTTGCTATGATATAACTGCCTATTAGTTCCGCGACAGCCTGACCCAGGTCAGCTGCACTACAAGAAGACGGCAGACAGAAACTAATACTGGGGAAGATGTAAGTAGAGGAATCAGCACCGGCAACCTTAGGTTCCACTCGACCAGATCCCGTAAGTTGTCCTAAAATGCCCAATAACTGGAAAATTGTTATGAAATTACTTCTGCCTTCTGCTTCGTCGCTTGACTGGATTATTTCATCTTCGCTGACGGGGGTTGGCTTGAAAAAAACGGAGCAATATTGTCCGTCGAAATTTGGGGCCCGAACGGCAATGCACTCGTCAAACAGCCCGTCTGCGTGATAATTTCCGGCCCCAAACAATCCGGGCGGAATTTGTCCAGTTGACTCTTTCACTGTACAGAGGATTTTTAAAATTTTAGTTATTAGGTACGAGTCGTTCAGTGATTACTGTGGTTACTTTAAACTAAAAGCGACTTTTTTCAAAGTAACACGAATAATGTGCAAGTTAAAAGAAACTTTTAAAAAAGCGTTTTTAACCAACAACGTAATAGTGAATCTGAGTGTATCGATCCCATGTCAAGCTGTTCAATGTATAGCTCCAGTGGATGGTACTTACTCTGCAATGCCCAGAGACTTGTGCTAACGTAGAGACTGTGAACGTAGTCTTGGCTGTCTTGGAGACATTGTGCGCTAATGTTCTTGGCGACGGCAGTTGGGTAGGCCGAAGACATGAGTGCGGCCAAGACGTTGTGCAGTTGGGTTATTGCATCATAAACGGCTCCTGTTTCCTCTAGTTGCTCCTGGATGATATTTTCAAACTTTTTCCAGCTTCGGTCATCGTACGGCGGATTCAAAATCAGCTGGGCGCTGATTCCTCCCCATAACAATAACGAGCTCATAAATACCATCCCCTTGATATTAATAGGCTTCATGATGGAATGCTGGTAGGTATATAGTGGAATGGAATGCTGGTATATAGGAGATACGTTTGATGACAGAACTGACAGATGCTTAAAAGTTGAATGAGCTAGGTAACTATAGCTTGCCAAGGAAGCTTTTATATCCTGGTGCTGGTGCTATCTTTTGTGGAAGTTACGCGGCTAGAATGGACTTTAAGATTTTCATTGACAAGTCCATGTTTCGTCAACTTCTGTTCGAGTCTTTTATCTTATCACAAGAAACCAACTAAGTAAGATTGCACCAGCTCACGCAACTGAAGCTCTTTTGACATAACTAAATAAGGTGATGTCAATTATTGTTATTGACTTCCAATCAAGTAAAAAAAAAACTTCACACCTATTAAATTATTTGATGTACACTAAAAAAAAAGCGTAGTTAGATGCAGGCAGGTTATTTGTTTGGAAACCGTATCGGAACGTATTCTTTTCTACGTGCATCTTAGTTAAGATTTGTCAATTACTACACTTATTACAGTGATGTAACGTTTTCATCAACCCAAATAATCCTCAAATTAGTTTTCAACCCAAATTCGTCATGTCTCTCAAGAAGCAATATATGATGAACCCAAAGAAACTGGTAGGCTGGGGTAATTGTAAGTACAGAAGGATAAGGGCACCGGCCACTTTAGGTTCCACTCGGCCAGACCCCGTAAGTTGTCCTAGAACACCCAATAACTGGAAAATAGTTATGAAATGACTTCTGCCTTCTTTCTCGCCGACGGACTGGATTATTTCATCTTTGGTGACGAGCGCTGATTTGAAAAAAAGAAACGTGGAGCAATATTATCCGTCGAAGTTTGGGGCGCAAAAGGCAAGGCACTCTTATTCAAACAGCTCGTCTGCGTGATAATTTTCGGACCCAGACAGTCCGAGCGGAGTATGTGAAGTTGACTCGTTCACTGCTGGACTTCAAAATTTATAGTCAAATACTACAAATAGTAATGTTAATATATGCATGGTCGTTAATGATGTATTCAAATCGTTCGGATATAGGAAATGGAAAACTAAGTTATGTGATGCAACGTGTATCTTTCACGCCGAGACTTTGTTATTTAATTAGGGGGATACCAAACAAGCTTTATAACCTTTGGAATAGTACATCAAAGATAACAATAACAGTTTGCATCTTGCAATGGGGCAAAAAACTTTGTCAAATCGCCTTTAGTTTTAACCGAGGTTTTAACTAAATACTTTCATTTACCTTGTGCTACACTGCTATTCATGTTTCAAAACGTGTTAAGGCTAAAACAAAAAGAACAGTACATCAACTACATCCTCTTAGAAATCTTATTTGCTGAATTATAATATATTAATTTTCATCCAGTCATATCATTTTTAAACTAATGTAAACGTTAGGTAATAAGGTGGCGCATGGTTGTTGTAATCGTCTTACTACATGGCATTTTAATCCAGTTAAGGTAAGTGGTGACTCGAGCGTATACGCCACGATATTCCGGACGAGCGCAGCCTTTACTCTCATCTAAAATTGGATAATTTGTCCTCAGTTACTACAATGGTGTATTCATCAACCCCAAATAATCTCCAAGTTATTCTTATTTTTCTCAAGAAGCAGAGTTAGCAGACATGAAGAACCCACTAAGAAACTGGTTGACTGGGATAGGCTAGTTTTAAGAACAGGAAGTTCAGCGCCGGCCGGCATAACTTTAGGTTCCACTGGTTCTGGGTTCCAGTGGTTCCACTAACCACTCGGCCAGATCCTGCAAATTGCCCTAAAAGATAGTTCTAAAATGACTTCTGCCTTCTTTCGCGCCACTGGACGGGATGATTCATCATTGACGAGCGCTGGTTTGAAAAAAAACGGATGCTCAATATTATTCCGTCGAAAGTTGGGGCGCAAATGGCAAGGCACCCTTTATGTCTGGTATATACCCGGAGACAAGTCCAATCGTCTCCATCCTCTAGCAAAATGTTCCCCCTTCGCTCTCTTCCCATCCTAATCGAGGTCGTCAAGCACCAAGCTGATCCCGATTTCTTTTTTTTTGCTTCATAGCCACTCTTCTTCAGCCGCTAGTGCGACCAAGTGCGACACATCTTCAGTGTCACACCACGGAATTCGAAATTTGGCAGTTCAATAAAGAATGGCTCTGAGCCAGTGCTTTTCAGTTCTAATTGACCATTATTAGTTCGATCTTGATTGTCGCACGTGCAAATTTAGTGTCGGGGTGCTCAAGTATTTCCGACACTTTAAACAGCCCGTTTGCCTGATAATAAATTGGCCCCAAACACCAAACAGTCCGGGCAGAATATGTCCAGAACTTTGAGCCTTTCGATGCTGGACTTGAAAATTTAGTCAAATAGCAATGTTCATAGATGTGCGTGCTGGTGGTTAAATGATGCATTTAAATCGTTCAAAAATAACAACAACAGTTTGCATCTTGCAATGGGACAAAAAACTTTATTACCAAATCACCGCCTAGTGTTAACTAAATAGCTACTTCACTAAGGTTCCACACCTTGTGCTTCACTGCTATGTTTCAAAAGGTGTTAAGGCTAAAACAAAAAGAACAGTAGGCTACATCTACGTATTAGAAATGTTACTTGCTGAATTCTAATTTTTCTAATTTCCACCAACATGTGTAAACTAATATAAACGATAAGCAAGGTGGTGCATGATGGCTGCTTTAATCGTCTTACATGATAATGGCTTGTGTGTCTTTTATCCATTTAAGGTAGGAGGTGACTCGAGCGTATACGCCAGGATATTCCGAACGAGCGCAGCCTCTACCGTAGCTAGTTACACCCACTTGAACTCCATTGACAAAAAGCGGGCCACCACTGTCACCCTGTATGAGAGACCCAAATATCTTAAATTTAAAATATTTTCTAGATGAAAAAAGGTATATATAGACAATGTTTTGTAGTGGTAACGAGAATATATATCTGTTGTAAGTTTTAATACCTGGCATGAATCTTTGCCAGGGGCAGCAGCGCAAATCTTATTGTTGGTTATAGGACCGTAACCATCTGTGTCAACGTAGTTAATGTATCGCTTAGCGCACGCTACGTTATCGATAATGCTGACTGTAGCTTTAAGCAATATAGCGGAACCAACAGGGCTTCCTAAATAAAGTCAAAGGAATTAGCTCTACAAGAGATCAGATGAAGCTAGGATCTATAAAGTGTTTAAGAAGCTTAATTCCATTTTAGGTGTGTACAAAAGATTATACCACAATTCTTCTACGAATTTCACATAAGCCTGTATAGCTTATACCGCACTTTTAACAGTATTTTTGTCGTCCCCACTTACCTTCCAATGTATCTCCCCATCCGGCGATGACGGCTGTCTTTCCAGTGTAGAGAGAACTTGATGTTTGCGGGAGCTGGGCCAACTTCACATATAAGATTGGCGAACTTAGGACAATTAGAGCGACATCATTTTCCTATCAATATTAATGCATGGTAACTCTCATTTAGAACCACGCTATTCATTTTGACTAATTATTTTAATAAGCAATGGAATTTATATATACACGTACGTTAGTGCCGGGTCTATATTGGCTATGTCTGACGTATTTCTTCACAGATCTAGAAAACATACCATAGTCACCGGCCCAAGACAGGGTATTAACAAAAACTGCAAGAGTATGTACGTCTGGTGATCTAGCATGGAAGAAAAAGGAATTTTTTAATCGGAGTATACGTATTACCGTATTAAGCTTATATAAAGTGGTTGTTTAACATTATCCTACAGAATAACTGTTAAGATAAAAAAGGGCACGCAAAATTGTTCGGCGCTTCTGTTTTACATATGATAGTGCTCGACCACCATTCTAAAAAAAATCCTTTTATGAGCATAAAGTTACTTTGAGAAGCAATGAGCCGCCGTCAATACATGAGAAGGTCCAATCAAGGTACCACCGCAGTGCTGTCGGCCGTTCAGAGTAATAGAAGCCTAAAAAGATGATGAAAAAATTACAAACCCATATGTCTCGTTTTATTCATTAGTTATTTATGTAAGTCTACCAAATAAGGAAATTCATCTCTGGCAGCTGGGGACCCACCGACGATTTCATCAAGATCTTCATCGTTTCGCAAGACAGTTTTATTAAACCCAACTGTTAAGAAATTACTGGATGAGAAAAAAATGAATTGGAAGAGCATCGTTTACAGTTCGAACCCTTACTGTCTTGGTTATTGAAACCGGAGAGTGAATTTGAATAGACACATCCGACAAGACACATCATACCTAAAGTCTGGATTATATAGGTACCAATAAAACGAAATAGAACAAAGTGGTTTTTAAACACCATAAGAAAACGAATGTTAATGCGTTCAAATACATACCAAATTAGTGATGCGCATTTTGAAGAGCACCTTGAGCTAAAATAGCGAATTAAAGTGATGATTATTTAAAGGGGACTGGCGTTTTTATACCATTTCGTACGTTAGAGTTTAGATGGTCGCATCTCGCATGAACGCACCATGCAAGTACACATTAGGTAAAACCAGCTAATATAATCCTGTATTAACTAAAAGCTGTTCTTGTAGACACAACTGGTTCCAAGTGGTTCCAAGGCTAATATTAGAAATATTTTTCCAAAAGTACGGTACGCATTCGTTAAACGTATCATGTAATTCGATAATAATGTGCATGCGTGTGCACTACCTACTAGGTGCACCAGACGACCTTTTGCGAGACACCATTTCACATTTTCACTAGAACCAATTTTGAGTCTAGTTGTGTATTTAACAAGAGCTAGTTTAAAGACTACTAAAAATGGCATAACGGATACCGCCTAAATGGTGTGAATTTTTGAAACATTTTACTTTATTTAGCTAAAAGTATATTTTGAAATTATGGTGTAAAGCACAACGCCTATATCAAGTCGAAAGTAGCACACGGGTATGTCTATTTTTTTTCACACATTACTATTAACAACGACAGTATATCCTGCTGAGAGCATTTAGAGACTTATATAAGCTGTTCAAAGGCTGTTGTTAGGATTTTGCCGAAATAGGGTTTAGACGCAGTTGCCGGCAATGAGGACGGACTCCATGGCCAACAACTTGGTCGTAGCCACTTTTCCCTTTTACACGAGAGTAAATTTCTCTTTCAGAGAGCTTCGACAAAGCCTCGGATAAAGCTGATATAATGCCAATTGGGTAGTAAGCCGGTAACTATACCCGTCACTGCGTGGTTTAATTTGTTTTTTTGCTGTTTTGTTTTAAAAAAAAGACAACATGTTGAGCGACACTGATGAGGAAAAACCGGAAAAAGCTATCCGGACCTGGTTATTAACTGGTACTTTTAAGCCAACAAAGACGATCAAAACTCCTTAATAAAAGACAAGCCTAGCTCTAGACTCCATATTGGAGATGCATTTACATTATCTTCGATATTAAATTGTGCATATGCTATAGAGTGGAGGCGCGGTTGAAAAGGAATTGTGAGGTTTTGTGAAACTCGCTACCGTACTGAGGAAAGTTTGTTGGTTGTCAACTGCACAGCCATTTACGTACAAGGAGGATCGTTTTTGTTGAATTTTTAGATTAGTTTTTTAAAGGCACAATACAGTCTTCCATTCGTACTATTGGCTGAACAGAACAAAAAAGTGGCTATTATTATTACATGGAATATTGGAATAATTAATGATTTGATGACTGATATATTGCATGACTATCACGCATTTTCATCGCGGATTTATTGTGATGTATGTATATTGGCAAGGGCCTTCTTTCCCGGTGATAATTAATTTTTAAGTGCTTTATGAATGCTGCCAGTGATTTAGGATGTACAATTAGGACGCGTCTTGATAAAAATATTTATAGGACGTAGTAGGCAACACATAGAAATTTTCTTTTCTTTTTGGCTTGCTGGAAACTAGCCTCTTGCCTTGCCAGCCGTCTCCTCTGTCCCGGGTCGTTTAAATATTGATGGCAAAAAAAGATTAGACATGGGGGGGAACTTGCATCTTCGTACGAGGTCACACTATAGTTTCGGTACAGACGTACAGTACCAGGTATTTTAATGTTTTTAAAAACAACTAGCTATCAACGAAATTAGAAAAAATATACAATAATTAAACATCATTATTTTTATTTTCTTACATTACCTCGGGGCGGAGATTTCTAGCGAAGTCTTATGGTTAAATAAGTTCACATCACTATCAACTTTTTTTTTGCTCATCGACAGCAGGAGGTCGAGACTGGAACTTTAGTGACGAAGACTGGAAAAGAAATTCTAATTTGTCCGAACATAGTGTAAAAGACTTGCTTAATATATACGCGTGGCGCTATAAAAGACGTTCAGTTGTCGTAGTCGTAGTGGATCAGGTTAAGTGCAATAAGTTAGTCGACCAAGCGGTAAGAACCGCCAAACCGGGCGATCGACGATTCGTGATGGAATTGTATAATGACAAGATTAAGCAAACTATTGATGGTAATAGTCGCATATGGCTGCTCCGCCTTTCTTCGCATGGAAATAAACATCGCAATACATACGCCAGGCCTCGTGTGTGGTGGCCGATACAACCAGCACACCGAGAAGACTCAGCACCACTCTGATAGCTCAAATTGAAAGGTAAAATAATTTCCAAAAATAATTTTGAATTTTGGTGCTTCTGTTGTATACATGACAGTGATGTCGGGACCATCGAATTGAGGTGGACTCGCATTTTCTTTGAAACAACATTATTCGTCGGTTATAGTGAGACGATGGAGACGATACGATGCATGCTTGTTGGAATGTTGGTTTCCTTTTACTTTTAATTCCGCGTTATATAATGTTCCGACGCGCGCCGCTTTACACAACAAGCCAGCCGGCAGCAACGGTCTCGGCGGAACTGTCTCCGCTAGCCGACGACAGTACGTCGAAAAGCGCGCGCCGCTTAATAAAGTACTAGAATGCATAACTTGTCTATTCACTATAGAACATAACACGCGTTCCACTTCATTGCATTAAAAATTTTATTAACATCTGTTGAGTGTTGACGGGCCTTTTTTATTTTTAAAAAATCCGTAGTTCATCTTTTGGTCCACTGTTTAGTAACACAAGTCCACATTTAGGTCCACTGTTAAGACTTCTAAATCCACGTTTTCTTTTCAAAAAATGACCAAGTCCTCGGCCTCAAATCTTTCCGATAAGTATCTCGAAGTCTAAGTTCACCGTTTGGACACACCCTCTTATATTTTATTTTTAAAAAGTCTTCCACACATTCACTCGGCAGTCTCAAGCTCACCGCTATCCATTCCGGTTGCAGAACTGGGGTCGCAAACTTAGTATTGCGTTTGCTTCTGCAATCGATGGTTATAACTTATAACAACAAGAAATGTAGGCTACTGCCAATAAAAAATGATGTCCCAATATCTTTTTCAGCACTACAATAAGAATCAGAGATATTAATGAATAAGTAGATAACTAAAAAGTATCTAGATTATGCATAAGAAAATTTGCGTCAACGAGATCGTGGCTACTCGGTTATCTGATTGTTAAAATGATGGTCACAAATCATATGAAATCCAATTTGCAACGACATTAAAATTTTTACTGCAAACTAGGTCAGGACGGAGATGCATGTAGTGAGTTGATATATTTCCTATCAGCTACATCAAACTTTCGGTTTCTCGTCATCAACAGCACGAAGACTTTCTGCTAGCGATTTATTTGTTTTAAAAATCGTTGATAAAGTCAGAATAACTAGTGAGATCAAACTCGGTGCATACCTTTCGGTTTCGTCGAGAAAAGAAGCTTCTCCAAATTAAGGAATGATGCTTCTAAAGTTACACATGCCACGAAAGCCAACCCAAATGAAATGATGATGGCGCCAAAAGAGGTCGTGAAATGTCCGAACGTTGTGTAATAAAATTGCTTGCGGACCGCAGAAAAAAAGACGGTCAGGTAGTCGTAATGGATAAGGTAAACGCAATAAGTTAGTCGACCTAGTGGTATGAAACCTTTCCACGAAAGGAAACGGTTTACAAAGCCTAAAAACACAAGTTGATTTTAAATGCTAGTGGTAGTTTCTAAGGACAGAAACATTTTTGTTCAATTACCTCCGTAACCTCGTGAACAAGCCAAAACGATCCAGGCAATTACCATCGCCCAAGCGGTTCTGTGTAAAGGACCGTAAGTCATTGAAACAACAGGATCGATCTCTGGCACTTTTGACTCGTCGAGGTAAGGCGACAGGCCGTAGATAATGGCCAGACCAACTACAGTAGAAATTATCCATCCCAAAGACACTACAAGCTATTGGGAAAACAAAAATATTTATTTGTAAATTGTATTGCAGGCTCTAAGAAAATACCTTGGATAGTCGAACTGGAGATTGTTTGGTAACGTGCAAGTACCATCCGGCAAAGATGCCCACAAGATACGCAGGTGCTCTAGTCCACGGTTTATTGTAATAATAGTCGATATAAGGCATAGAGTTCGCCAGATCACCACTGAACAGGAAATGTTGTATGCTCAGTCAAACTGTTCAAAACAAACCACATTTAAATCAAAAGAATTTGGGTGATATTTACAAACGCGTGAACATCGTAGTTGGCGGCAAGTCGTAAATGGCGTAGACGGCGAAGATGGCCGCGTGAGAGGCCAGTGTAACAAAAGCCAACCAAGCCAGTCCGAGTTTCCTCCAACGCCACAGTGGATAAATCAAAAGAGGAGAGACGAGGAACAATTGCATGTCGACCGACAAATACCACGTCTGGCCCATACACTAGTTTGAATAAAACGAAAAAAAAAAAGAATAAATAATGGATGAGAATTAGTGCTTTCTAATTTTCTAGATACCTGAATGTTTGGATCGGTAGGAAAAAAGTTCGTAACTGAAATTTAGAAAATACAATTTATTATATAACAAGAGATTACGTATTAGAATTAATAGCTAAGTTTTCTTAGTAATAGATAAGGCTTACTATAAAGAAAGTGTCTCCACCATAGAACGCGGCATGCGTCCGAAACCAGATTGACAGTGTACCAATTTGGGCCAGTCCCGACGTAAACCATTAAAGTTGCCACGTAACCGAGAATAAGGGCGTAGACTGGAGTCAATCTCAGGTAGCGATGAAGATAGAAAAGTCCTATGTTGAATTTGCCTTTGTTGCGGTCCAATTCGCGGAGTAAGAGGTACGAAACGAGCAAACCGCTCATCAATAAAAAAGTGTCGACTGATACGGTACCGTTGGCGATGGTTTGAAAACCCCAATTTAAAGCGTCCTATAAACATGCTTTGGTAAAATGATTTAGGCTATTGTCAAGCTACGTAACTTTTTGTAAAACAAACCGTTTTTACAGCCCTTGGATTCATAGACTTATAGGCGCCGATTAGCCAAGTGTGCCCTAAAACTACCCAACACGTGGAGAAAAACCGGAGCCCGTGAACACAGCCCAAGTTGTCGGCCGATGACGAAGCCGACACTTTCATCGAGAGGATTTTGCGTCCGTTGTTGAGAGCCGAGAAGCAGTGCAAGGCGCTGATGGCTGTTCCGTCTTTCTTTGCATCGAAATCAACATCGCAATACATTCGCCAGGCCTCGTGTATGGTGGCTGACACAACCAACAAACCGAGAAGACTCAACACAACTCTGATGGCAAATAGAAAGATAAGATTATTTTTTAAAAATATTTTTGAATTTGGCGCTTTCCTTACATGACGGTGATGTCGGGACCATCGAAACTGGGTGGAGCCACATTTTCTTTGAAGCAATATTGTTCGTCGGTTACAGTAACGATAGAGCTGTTTGCTATGATATAACTGCCTATTAGTTCCGCGACAGCCTGACCCAGGTCAGCTGCACTACAAGAAGACGGCAGACAGAAACTTATACTGGGGAGGAAGGAAGTAGAGGAATCAGCACCGGCAACCTTCGGTTCCACTCGACCAGATCCCGTAAGTTGTCCTAGAACGCCCAATAACTGGAAAATTGTTATGAAATTACTTCTGCCTTCTGCTTCGCCGCTTGACTGGATAATTTCATCTTCTCTGACGGGCACTGATTTGAAATAAACGGAGCAATACTGCCCGTCGAAATTTGGTGTACGAACGGCAATACATTCGTCGAACAGCCCGTCTGCGTGATAATTTCCGGCCCCAAACAGTCCGGGCGGAATTTGTCCAGTTGATTCTTTAACTGTTGGATTTCAAAATTTAGTAAATTTTAGGTGTGAGTCGTTCAATGATTTTTTTAAGTGTTCGGATGTGGGAAATGTAGGAAAACAGTCATGACTCATGAAACAAAACTATTGCAACATATCAGCTATCATTCTCCGTGGTTAGTTTGGTATAGTACTTGATTAGCTTGATGACAAACAATATTAACCTTTGGATTACGTCAAAGATAACAATGACTGAATGAACCTAACAAAAAAAAAATAGATTCAAGGCTTGGTCTTGAATGGTTGATTTTTTAAAACTAATATATATCGCATCTATATTTGGAACTTGCCAAATTTTTCTCTTTTTCTTTTTTTTTTTAATTAGCGTAATTTTAAACCTTATTTAATGTGTCACTTTATTTCATAAGATATATTGAAACATTATCCGTAAAATGTGGCTACTTAGAAATAAAAGTGACTTAATTGTCCCAATATTGGTACCCACACGTATACGAATATGCAAATAATTACTGCTTAGATACTTAGGCCCATTAAGCTGTTCAAAGTAGGCCCATTTGTTCAATGTAGGCCTAGTTGATGGTACTTACTCTGCAATGCCCAGAGACTCGTGTTAACGTAGAGACTGTGAACGTAGTCTTGGCTGTCTTGGAGACATTGTGCGCTAATGTTCTTGGCGACGGCAGTTGGGTAGGCCGAAGACATGAGTGCGGCCAAGACGTTGTGCAGTTGGGTTATTGCATCATAAACGGCTCCTGTTTCCTCTAGT
Organism: Ceriodaphnia dubia; assembly: GCA_022539655.2. Lineage (NCBI taxonomy): Eukaryota > Metazoa > Arthropoda > Branchiopoda > Diplostraca > Daphniidae > Ceriodaphnia > Ceriodaphnia dubia. The sequence goes on along the minus strand of JAKUCG020000139.1, from coordinate 3,602,111 downwards.
TGCTCCTGGATGATATTTTCAAACTTTTTCCAGCTTCGGTCATCGTACGGCGGATTCAAAATCAGCTGGGCGCTGATTCCTCCCCATAACAATAGCGAGCTCATTACTACCATCTCCCAGATAGGCTTCATGATGGTAGACAGGTATAGTAAAGTTCAGAACTAACCGATGCTTAAAAGTTAAATGAGATAGCTTTCTTGCCAAGAAAGCTTTTATATCCTGGTCGTATCTTTGTGGATGTTAATATGGCTAGAATAGACTTTAAGATCCTCATTGACAAGCCCATATTCCGTTAGTTTCTGTTCGGTTCTTTTATCTTATCGCAAGAAACCAGCAGTATTTGTACCAGCTTACGCAGCTGAAGCTCTTGTCATAACTGAAAGTGATGTCATTTGTTTGGGATTTCCAATACCAAATTTTAAAAAATCATTAATACACGACTATATTATTTGATACACTTAGCCTAGTTGTGTTCAACTTTTTGATGCAGGCAGGTTATTACGACGTATTCTTTTCTAGGTGCGTCTTCATTGAGTTTTTTTTTCATTACTTCAATGATGGTGTATTCGTCAACCCAAAGAATCCCCTAGTTAGTCTTGTGGTTTCTCAAGAAGCAAAGATGAAGAATCTAAAGAAACTGGTACTGGAGTAATTGTAATTAGAAGGATCAGCACCGGTATTAGCTTTAGGTTCCACTCGGCCACATCCCGCAAGTTGTTCTAGAACTCCAAGTAACTGAAAAACAGACCAGTTGAATAAAATTACTTTTGCCTTCTTTCTCGTCACTGGACTGGATGATTCCATCTTCGCTGACGCGATTCGAGCGCTGCCCAAAAAAAAGAAACGGAGCAATATTATATCCGTTGAAATTTTGGGCGCGCGATGAACGGCAAATTCCTCATCAAACAGCCCATCTACGTACTAATTTTTGGCTTCAAACAGTCCGAGCAAAATATATGTGTTATTTATGAATAATAATACTAAACGATTAACCTTTGAAACACGTCGAAGATAACACCAACAGTTTGTATATCTTGCATTCGATGAGGCAATATTTGTTAAATGACTCAATTGATTAAGGTGTGTACCTATTTAACTAACGTCACATCTTTCATATTTCATAAAATATTAAAACGTCTACTTCCACTGCAATACCCTACCCAGAGACTCGAGTTAACGTAGAGAGACTGTGAACAGTAGTCTTGGCTCACTCAGCAACTCACTGAAGCTCTTTCATAACTGAAAAGGTCCTATTTTCATCGAATATCCTTTCTAAATAATAGAAACGTATAGGCCCTTGAATCCTCTTGTGTGTGCTAGTGCAATTAGATTGTTTACAACTAACCTTTAATATATAATGGAGAGAGATCAACTGATTTTGGCCAGTATCCAAGGTTATTCATCACCTTTCTTCTTTCGTCCATAACCTCATCAATGGCCAACCGTGGTTTACTACCCATTTGGGCATGTTGGCTGTAATGATCATGATTCATTTTATCAGTTGGAAAAACTAAGATTCAAGTATCGTTCATCATAAACAGACCTCGTTTGCGCTATTCGACAACGGTATTTTCAAACGTTTGCCAGTTTCCGTCGTACGGCGGTTTCAAAAACAGTTGGGCGCTGCTTTCTCCCCATAGCAGAAGCGAGCTCATATTAACCAGCACTGTATAGTCCAAATGGACTTGAAAGATGACAAAAACTTGTCTTAGAGTGAAACAGATGGCGACATGAGAACTTGTTATTGTTTGAGAGTCTCGCATCCCGAAACGAACTTTCTGCTGGACTTTGATCTCGTCATTGACAATCTCAAATTTTGTCCGCCCCTCTGTCCTGCTATCATAAAAACAACAACAAGCGCGCATTGCACCACGCAAGCATTGCAACTGTATGTTTTGGTATTAAACCAGTAGTCCTAGTCTCGATTCTGTTTCCAGATCGCTACACGGCATTGAAACTAGAAATAAACATTAGTAATCAAGTTTAATTCATATGGTGCAAAACAGTTGAACAGAAACAAACAAGGTCAAAAAATGAGTGGATGTCACACGATTAAGGACTGATTTGAATCGAGATTCGTAGAAAGGGTCGTATTGCCCGATGAAGATGCTGGAACCACTATGATTTCCTGTTTGAGAACATTTCTAAATGAATTGAAAAGTTGCCGTATATATAGTGTGACTGAAAAAAAATACAGACCCTATGGGCAATGAATATTCAGAATTAAATTTTGTGATCCGTCGGAAAAAGCCGTAATAGTGCTGGGGGAAAAAATACAGACCCTATGGGCAGACTGGGACGAACAACAGAGGCAATGAGACACTAAGCTGAGAGTAACAGCGTTGTTTGCCAGGGCCACAACGCTACAAGACTCTAGAGAGAATTGCAAATGTGTGCACATTTCCCATCTGGACCCTGTGTGCCGGTGGAATATTCAGAATAGAATTTTGTGATCAAATGAGGAATTAACTTACAGAAACCGCCGGAATTGCAGCAGTTGAGGGAACTATACTGGGCCAGAGCGGCCAGTATGGAGGCCAACAGGGCGAACGCGATGGCCGAAGAGGAGAGCACGGCCACTGCCACGAGTCTAAAGAGAAAAATCGGCTTTATTATCAAACGTTTAGAAAAAACTTAAGATGTTTCTGTTGATCGTAATACATCGCCTTTGTTGGTCTGTAGGAAGCACTGTAACCGAGGAAGCCGGTTAACATGTAGAGAACGGAACACCAGATTCCCAGACCGTAAGAGGGCATCAGAGACACCTGTTCAGAGAATAACACAAAAACAATTACTGGCTGAAATATGCTGAAATAAGAGATTTTCAAACCTCAAGAGCCGTGCAAAGAGTCCACAAGATGACATTCAAAATGGAAAAGATTCGTAATGGAATCGGTCGTAGGTTTGGGTACGGGTCGGTATCTGGCAGACCGACGGGAATAACTTGAATAGACGAGGGTCTTAGGTAAAGGTCGCTGTCAAGGCTGGACGGAGCTCTTTTCGTGTGGATGACGTCTCTCAACTCCGTCCCCAAACTCCCCATCATCGTCTGGGGGGCCGGTTACAATATGCCAACTTCTCTGCCACGGCGAGCGATTTCGATTTCAACTTCAACTTTCAAATTCAGAAAAATTGTTTACCTTACCGACTGATGCTATTCCAAACGATGACATGAGTTCGAGCCGTCCGGGAAGAGAAATTAACCAATGACCACCTGTTGAGAACGTACCGATTCACAAGTACAATAACAATAGCAGTTAGCAGACGATCTTTGGAATTCGCCAAACACCAACGTGCGGCGAAATCAGGCGAAACAGTAAAAACATGAAAGCATAGCAACAAGTGTTTGTAATAAACGACGGTTTCTCCCTAAATGGTCAAATTTAATACAATTACGTTTTCATTTTTTGCTCGAATTTGTTAAATATTTTTATTTGTAATCAAATTGAGCGCCAACGGCGTCAGCTCCGGGACATCTCGTGAGTGCAAGTGGTAACGCAACGTTAAATAAAACAGATGGCGCGAGTTCGAAATTTTCCTTATCTAAATGGCTTGCAGTTTTGTTTACGTCACTTTAATGACTATACCACGTTGAAAACTTAACTGAAAGAAACCTGAAAACTTATACCAAATGCTGCTTATATAATTTTAAAATGTAACTCATCAAGTTACAAGATCAACGTAGCCTTACGAAAGTTTACGGCTCCATGAAGAAGCAAGTACTTTGCTAGGACAGTACCCTTAAAGGCTTAAACGCTGATGTGTGATGTCATCAGCGATAAGAGGTGGTCGACGCGTCAATAATGCGCTTAAGTCAATACAGTCGGTGTTTAACTCACGTTGAGTTAGTTTAATCCTCGACTGACGGTTTTATACTGTTCATTCTCACGACTATATGGAACACTGTACCAAATTATCAGCACAACGGCCAACGCTACGATTCACAAGCTTCAGTAGTACAGGCTTTTCATGCTCCGATGAGAACGTTTACGGTGAAGTTAAAAGACGTTTATTCCGAAAAAAGGATGATATTTTTCTCATGTTACAATATCAGAAACGCTGACTTGAATAGGATTCTGGTACGCGCTTATGGTAATGTGTATTTCTTTCGGGACTTAATGGGAATTAGAAGCTTGTAGTGGATACTGATGAGGGTATTGATGATGCTGTTGGGAATTAGAAACTTGTAGTGGATACGGAGGGTATTGATGATGCTGTTGTGAATTAGAAGCTTGAAGTGAATACTGAGGATATTGATGATGCTGTAAACCAACTGAATGTCCGACTAGCGTTGGTTGTTCGCTATAGTGACTAAATGCTTGATTGGGCATCACAAAGGGTGGCAAACTGCCATCATGATGCTGTTCCGCTCGATTCCGAGATGATTTGGGGCACATAATTTCCTTCGGAGTTAAGGCCATCAAGATGATGCTGTTCACCAAAGCGATGGCGTTCCATGCGAGCAAGTTGTAGCAAAGCAACGTGCACAGCACTTCCTTTTCTTCTGGCGTCAAACCGTCGTAAATGATGCTACTTTTCGTATTCAACGTTTGGCTGCTGGACGATTGTGGTGTCGCAAGTAGTGAACTACCCGTCGGCAGGCTCCTTTCGCGGTAATATTTGCAGCTTTCTGAAACGCTGTAGAATGAAAAAAAAATGCCAAATCCAGCAGCACACAGAGATATAGCTGTGAAGGCAACAGTCGCGTTAAACCTGTAAAAAAAATAGAGTTAGTAAAGACTATGAAAAAATTTGGCTAATTCGGATAAAAACAGCAACACTGTATTACCCATTTTTGCTGTATTTGCACGAAGCAACCAATCCTAAAGCACATGTCGACAGGTAAATAAATGCAGTCCAAATTCCAACCCTGCCTATCGTCGGCTGAAGAATCTAAATGGGTCATTTTAGAAAATCTTTACTTCTGCTGTGTTTTTAAAATAGGTTAGTAAATTACTCTTCAACGATACCTCTATAAGGAGGCACCCACTGCCGATCACCCCGTATGCAGCGGCGAAACACTGGTAAGCAATTTTATGAAAACCCGGATAGAGCAATGCATTGGAGGCCATATTTGCCAACTTGTACGAACAACTGGATAGCAATAACGTCGTATGAAGCAAACAGCAAGTGAACGTTTTGACTATACACGACTTTCGTCGTGATAATTTTCGCGTTAAAAATGCCAGACGATAGCAAATGCATTAAGGGAATAAAAGACCTCCGAATCGACCTCGATTCTACACTTCAGGTCTAGATTATAGTTATGATTTATATGACAGGACTTATCCTAAATGATTCCACAGAAAATATAAGCACGCTAACATCGGTTGCCTTCTCATTGGTGTATTGCCTGAGGTAGACAAAAACGGCGTGCTGTAGGGGCATTAGTATTTTTCTCGCTTATCTTCTATGCGCTTCAATCGTAGCCTCGTTAATACGATACATTTCGCTTCTTATACGTTTTTGCAGTGTGTTAAGTCAGCGCCTTCTCTGGGACATTCACAGAATAACATTCTTGGTTAATCCAATAAAGGCACCAAGTTTATGATCCGGCCTTTCATCTAATAAATCAAGAAGACGTGATAAAGACTTAATAAGTTGGAGTTGGGGAAGTTGGGTTGAAGAAAACTTGCGCACGACGGCAGCATTTATCGCAACGACTTGCTCCGAAACCTAGCTGAAATCCCAATAGCCTAATCGAAAAATGATAATATTTATAAGAGAAGGATTGCTTCATCCTCCACTGTACTATGCAGTTTTAATGACCATTCAAACAACGAATAGCATTACTGCGGTGAAAAGTGAAAAACACATTCGATGGACTGATGGTAACTGGATTCAATCATCAGGAGTAAATAACCTACAAGCTAGGGTAATATACGTATTTTAATACTCGGCAGACCTATATGGCTATATCGATGACAAATATAGATCACTGCTTCAGTTTGGCGATTCTTGTGCCGGCGATATTTTTAGAAATTTTTCAAATATCAAAATTAACTAAGCATACTCTGTAATTTAACTCCTGCTGCGAAGTCACGATTTGATTGGCTCGTGCCTTTTTGATGTTCAACTGATGTTTCATTAAACGATCTAAAATTTATTTCACCATTGAATTTGTATTTCTTTTCATTTATTCAGATAGACCCAAACGACGAGATTATGCTTACAGTACGCCGCATCGTTATTAGCAGTCATCAAGAGTTTATTTCGAACATGTGCGCATTTTACAGATGCTCACTCTGGTACGATACTGAGGCGTCAATCGTAGTGTCGGTTTTCATCTGGACTTGTTGTGAATTATAAGCTGGCTGCTGGTATTGTGGATATTGCTGATATTGTGGACTGACTGAATGCCCAACTACTGTTGTTTGCTGTCCGTAATAGTAACCGGGTGCCACAACGACTGGTAAACCGCCTGGGTTTTGTTGCGTTGCCTGGTGAACAACGTTATTTCCTTTGTAGCAGCACCAAACTTGACTTGGAGTTAAGGCCATTAAGATAATGTTGTCCACGAAAGCAATGGCGCTCCATGCCAGCACGTTGTAGCAGAACAACGCACAAAGCAATTCTTGTTCTTCCGAACAAGAACACTATGGTTGGCCACTGGCCAAACACTATGGTTGTCTAAGTTGACTAAACGGTGCGTATATCACATTTATAAACATGGTTTATATGGGGACGAAAACAGCAAGGGCAGTCCCGGAATCATATTTCAATTTTCAAATTATGAATTCCTTGAGCACAAAGTTTTGTTCTTTCTCTGTAAAATCGAATGTTTCGCCCTTGTTTCCGCACTCTTCTTGGCACGTCATCAAACACCGGACACAGTTGGTTGCGTATTCACCGACGGCTCTGTATTGGGTTATTACTGCTTCCACGTTTGTTTTGAACTCCTTGTTGACGTTGTTCCAGTCAAGGTTCCTCTTGGTATTCCGCATATCTTTGAAACCGATCATATCCAACTTGATGCGCCTCTCTAGTCCGATCACAGTCGCTTCTAGTCTCTTGAATTCGACACGCCCTTGTTTGTCAACAGACATCGACTTTGGTGTTGTGGCCAACGAAGAGAAAAAATTCACCAAATTCTCCATGCATGACTGGAAATCTTCAAAGTTGTCAACATCGATGTTGGAACGAAAGACGGCTGAGCCGTTGAATGTGTGATCCAAGGGCTGTCCAGTCACCAGTCCAGCGTCGGAGACGGCCGTCAGTAAAGGTGGATTCTGGCCATCTGCACAGTTGAAGATAAAGTTCAGATTCTCTTTGATTTTGCTGCCAAAGACGGTCATCAGCGAACAATAGATGAAATGGTGCAAAAGAGTCAGTTGTGGCGATAAGGAATCCATGATGAATCCGACCATATCCACTTCCTGGTTAAATTTCGAGCCTGAGGAGAAAATATGGTGGATGCTATAAGAAATATATTTGTTCTTTTCTGAATCATTGTCAACGTAGCTAGGAACGTCAATGATCGTCAACGAGTAAGGAATTCGGAATCCATCGGTGAAATGAAAGTCGTAAACAAAGATTTTCGGATCTTCTTTCTTTTCTATTTCACTTTCTTCTTCCTCCAGCTCTTCCACTACTTCTACTTCATTTTTCTTTACCAACTGGAAGCGAAATGGATCGACAAAGTCGACATCAAAGACGTAGTTGATTATCGCGTTGATGACCGCCAATTTGTCGGAATCAGACTCGCCAATCAACAGAATGGAACGAGGCTTTGGTGTGTTTCTTGTATCCACGAGTCTCGGTTGACCAAACTCATATCGCACGACAACGCTACCGTCTCCGTTTGATTTGGACAGTGGAACAGCGTAGAGGTCCATTCCATTTTCGTGGCCAATTTTGTCGCATTGCTTCATCAGTTTGTCGGCAAAACGAATCGCCGTCGACAGATCCACAGGGTGGTCGAAAATATCGACATTGATCTGGAGCATATTTCTGAATTATTAGTAGCATCGCCACCTTCGAATAGAGTTGAGGTGTCAAAGGGATGGCTGAATTCACTTCGTCCGATACAACTCTCCACCGCAATTCGAATTTCTGTAATTGATCCAGTTTCGACGCTGATGGACAGCTCATCTTGTCCAGGATGGGTTGTCCTCTGTTGAATCCAAGGATCAAAACTGTCTTTTACTCGATACTCGATCAAATATTCGCAAGGATAGCCCAAGTCTTCGTGATCCCATTCAACGTGAACTAGAGAACACGACGTCTTCGCTCTTTTGGCTGTGCGATTTCTGGCTGGAAGGGAAATCCGCAATTCGGTGGGCGGTTCGGGCAATTGATCAAAATTGGCTTTCAAAGGGCGGAAATAGTCTTCATAAACGGAGTAGCTGCAATTAAAAGGTTCGCTATCTCCACCGAAATAGATGGAAAATTGGACTTTGTTTGCAAAGATTTTGTTCCTTTCGACGTGACTGGCCAGTTTGCGAATTTTCTCCATTGCAAGACTCAGTTTGATTCCGTCCGAGTGCCAGGGTTCTCTCCTGTCTCCACTCTCCTCGACTCTAATGAAGCGGGCGAACGAATTTTTTATTTTGCTGGTGTAATTCTGCATATCTGAGAGCTCGGAGGAGGTAAATTTGTCCAAAGGTGGAACTTTAAGCACAACAGAGTATTTCTTTTTGCTCGCACCGTCTTCTATTTGATGTTTTAGTCGCTTCCAAGTAGTCAAGAAATCTATGCCCCTTCCAGCTGCATGTTCCATCGACTCCAGTAGAGCCAGCTCGTCCTGTTTCAATTTGAGCCATTTTTCCAGGCGAGAAGGTTTGAAGAGCGTGGTGTTTCTATCGGTGTCGTAAATTGCACAAAAAAGATACATATCGGCAGTGTAGCTATTTTTATTAAACTTCTGATGTGGCATGGCGAGCGATTTTCATCTCCAAGCTTCAAATTTCAACTGTTCTGAAAAATTGTTTACCTTACCGACTGCTGATGTTATTCCAAACGATGACATGAGTTCGAACCGTCGGGGAAGAGAAATTAGCCTGTTGAGAACCGATTCACAAATTCAATAACAATAGCAGACGATTATCTAGTTTTGGAATTCGCCAACTACAAACTTGCGGCGAAATCCGGCGAAATAATAAAAACTTTGCAACAAGTGTTTATTATAAACGACCGTATCTCCGTTATTGGTCAGATTTACAATTGTGCTTTCCGTTTTAGCTTGGATTCGTTTATTTAATATTTTTTTTTAAATTCAAATTGAGCGCTATCGTATTTGCTCCCCGGGGACATCTCGTGGCCCTAAGCGGTAACGCAACGTTAAATAAAACAGATGGCGCGAGTACTTTGACGTTTGACTTTTTCTCAAAACGTTAAAAAATTCGGTTGACTTTCCGAACACTGGCCTTACGAAAGCTTACGGCTCCATACAGAAGCAAGCTGTACTTTGCTAGGGCAGGTACCCTCAAACGCTGATGTGTGATGATGTCATGAGCGATAAGAGGTGGTCGATGTCAATAATGCGCTCAAGTCGATACAGCTAATGTATAACTCACGTTTGAGTTACTTTAAACCTCGAATGACAGTTTTACTGTTCATTATTCATTATCACGAATATGGACCACTGTACCACATATCAGCACCATGGCGAACGCTACGATTCACAAACTTCTTCACGTGCTTTTGTCGTAACATTTGGCATTTTATAATCCGATAGAGCCGTTTATGTGATCGACCAGAGGGCGGGAGGTTTAAGATAAAGACGTTTATTCTAAACTACAATGACGCATTTTTCTCATGTTACAATATCAGAAACGCTGAGTTGAATAGGATTCTGGTACGCTGGTAACATGCATTTCTTTCGTGACTTCTTGTGAATTAGTAGCTTGTAGTGGATATTGAGGGTAATATTGATGATGCTGTGAATTAACAGAATGCCTAGCTAGCGTTGGTTGTTCGTAATAGTAACTAAATGTTTGATTGCCCAGAATAAAGGTTGGCAAACTGCCATCATGATGCTGTTCCGCTTGATTCCGAGGTTTGGGGCACAAAATTTCCTTCGGAGTTAAGGCCATCAAGATGATGCTGTTCACCAAAGCGATGGCGTGCCAAGTGAGCAAATTGTAGCAAAGCAACGTACAGAGCTCTTCCTTTTCTTGAGGCGCCAAACCGTCGTAAATACTGCTACTTTTCGTATTCAACGTTCGGCTGCTGGACGATTGTGGTGTCGTAATTAGTAAACCACCCGTCGGCAGGTTCCTTTCGGGGTTGTACCCGTTGCAGATTTCTGAAATGCTGAAGGATGACAAAATAATGCCACTTATAGAAGCAACCAGAGATATAATTGCGAAACCAACAGTCGCGTTAAACCTGTAGGAAAAAAAAAACAGTTTTTAATATAGTAAAGACTATCAAAAAATTTAGCTCATAAAAAAATACTATACCCATTTTTACTGTATTTGCACGAAGCAGCCAATCCTAAAGCACCTGTCGACAGGTAAATGAATGACGTCCAAATTCCAATCCTCGCTATCGTTGGCTGAAGAATCTAAATAGGTGATCATTTTAGAAAATCCTAGTTCTGCTGTGTTTTATAAGATGTTAAATAAAACGATACCTCTATAAGGAAGCATCCACTGGCGATCAGCCCATAGGCAGTGGCGAAACACTGGTACGCAATTCTATGAAAACCCGGATAGAGCAAAACATTGGAGGCCATATTTGCCAATTTGTATGTACACAATAATGTTGTATCAAGCAAACAGCAAGCGCACGTAGCCGATTTTCGACTATATACGACTTTCGTCGTGATACTTTTCATGCGCTGAGAATTGGCCGGACGATATCAAATGCATTTAATGAAAATACCTCCGAATCGAAAGGGTCGATTCTACACTTCAGTGCTAGATTATAGTTATGATTTATGTACGGACTTAACCTAGAAGATTACACAGAAAACCAGCACGCTAACCTTCTCATTTGGTTAAGCATTGTGGATTGCCACAGCGTGCCAGAGTTGAAACAACAGCGTGCTGTCGAGACCTTTGTATTTTTCTCGCTTATCTCCTATGCGCTCAATCGTAGCCTCGTTACTTCATTTCTTGGTTTGTCCAAACACATGGCACTAAGTTTATGACCCGGCTATTCATCTTATAAATCAAGGAAACGTGATGAAGACTCGATAAGTTTGTGTTGGGGGAGTTGTGCTGAACAACTTACGCACGGCAACATTTATCGCAACGACTTCCCCCGAAATCTGAAGTCCATCAAAATTGGGGCTGATACAGACTTCAAAATTTCGGTAGTGCCTTTGATGTCCAACTGATATTTTATCAAGCAATAGAATTAATTTCACCAATTAATTTGTATTTCTTGTCATTTATTTAGATACATGAGACACAACGACGAAATTATGCTTATACATTATGCCGCATGGTTATTAGCAGTCATCAAGAGTTTATTTCGAACATGTGCGCATTTTACAGATGCTCACTCTGGTACGATACTGGGGCGTTTAATCGTAGCGTCGGTTTTCATCGGGACTTGTTGTGAATTATAAGCTGGCTGCTGGTATTGTGGATATTGTTGATATTGTGGACTGACTGGATGCCCAACTACTGTTGTTTGCTGTCCGTAATAGTAACCGGGGGCCACAACGACTGGTAAACCGCCTGGGTTTTGTTGCGTTGCCTGGTGAACAACGTTTTTTCCTTTGTAGCAACACCAAACTTGACTTGGAGTGAGGGCCATCAAGATAATGTTGTCCACGAAAGCAATGGCGCTCCACGCCAGCACGTTGTAGCAGAACAACGCACAAAGCAATTCTTGTTCTTCCGGCGTTAAACCATCGTAGATGCTACTTTTCGAATTAGCCACATCACTCGACATTTGCTGGGCTGATGACAGTAGTAAACTACCCCCGGTGTTTGGGGGATTATAGTCGCTGCAGATTTCTTCGATGCTAACGAATGACAAGACGACACCGACGATGCCGCAAGCTATAGATATGGCAGCGGAGACAATTGTTGCAACAAACCTAAAATATATATAATTGTCATATCTTATTTATATAGAAAACTACGGGGCGCATTTGTTTCTTTGAAATACAACTATTTCATACAAATTTTTGCTGAATTTGCAAGAGGCTGACAGTCCTAAGGCACCCGTCAATAGGTAGATGACTGCAGTCCAAATTCCAACTTTCCCTAACGTCGGCTGAATAACCTGAATGAAAGAGGTACGAGCGGAGAGTTAGAATTTTAATTTGACGGGAATTATATACTCTGGGTTACGATACCTCGGTAGCGATACATCCAAAGGCGATAATTCCGTTTGCCACGGAGAAAAACTGATACGCAACCTTACGGAAACCCGGATATAACAACATATTGGAGGCCATGTTAATCGCCGACTTTTAAAGACACTTGTATATAGAAGTTGTGCCAAGCGAACACTAGCATGAAAACAGCTAGCCGATTGCCAACAAATTGACTTAATTCGTGATCAAGTCCGCGTTTTCATGGATAGATAATAGATATGGATCATTTCGGATATGCATTGAGATGACATTTATCCAACATTGCTTCATAGGTCACCAGTCTGAAATACTTATTTAGTTTTTCTTTTTACTTACTTATCCGAGTCAACCGAAGTCTAAACTTTTGTTATCGTAGCTGTCTCTTTTTTTGCCGGACCGCTTTGCGTTGCCAGGTTCAAAACGGCGATTGACGAATGGAAATAATAGCGTATTATATTGAGGCATGCCTTATAAACGTAAAGTGGGGAGTGACACGATGGCATCGTAGATTATGGATCATCATGAATCCAGTTTTATGCAAATATGAAGTATTTACCGCGCCAGTCTCTTGTTCCGTATAGCAAATAGGCTACAGACATCAATATCAGATATCGTATTGTGATGACAGTTGTGTAAGTGGAAAGAAAATTTCCCCGGGCTACCCCGGGTTTCGCGATGAGTGATAGAGCAAAGTTTTGAAGTGTCGAGCATTTAGAATCGTTAGGATTTCATACCAGAGTCATGAGAATGGCTGGTCAACAGTGTGTTAAAAATCCCATAAGGCTTTGAAGCATATTCTACCAAAATTCTGTTTGTATAGGGCAGCGCTCTACATGAGATTTGCATGATGGGCGACTGTGGAGAGTATTACTACACGTATACGGTAGTTCGTTCCACACCCACCCATGTCAATCTTATGTTGAGCGCCACCCTATATAAACAGCAGTGTGCTTTAAAGCCTTATAGGCTCTTCAACACACGGTTGACCAAACATCTACAATTCCCCATGACTCTGATTATACTAGTGACCAATAATTCCGTTCCACCGAATGGAAGAAACATAACTGAACTGCATGAATTATAAAAAATTGAATTTTTTTTCTAAAAGAGTGTAAATAGGAAACGGCTGTCAACTTTAAGCTTTCAGCTTTTTGGAAATCTTGAATTCCAAAATACAAGGATTGCACGATATGGGTATATAGACATCAGCCACATGTAATGGGGGTTTTGATCTGTACAAAAATTGAACTGATGCATGACTGAGCTCAAGCTCACGTAGCGCAATTGTCGTACTTCATCAACAGCCCTTGTCAAAATAAAAATAGATGGCGAGTCTCCGCAGACTTTCCGCAGTTTTCATTCGCCGCCGATATTTAAGCGCGCTTAATAGGGCATCAAATATGAAATTGCAGGGCATCAACCATTTTGAATCTTTCCCCTTGGCGCGCTTATCGTAGGCTATTTTAACTATATGAAACACAAATGTAAGTATATAGGCACAGTAGACCAATTGTCTGAGACGATTTTAAAATAAGGATATTTCGTGAGTTTGTATTTATTTATATATATTTATATATATTAAGCTGCTGCAGCCTGATGGGGTGTGTTCTTTTCCTACTGTTCAGTATTCTAGAAGAATGGCAAGTGTTATGACATTATTCTGTTTTCTGAACCATGTTTCTCTCGTTTTTCATCATTTGCCCCAGGGCTTCCAACTCTGGTCGACTAGATATCGATAAGAACTGAATGTCAGACGGAGATACCTGCTGATTAACATAAGAAACTTGATAATGTGCCAGTATTTTTGACTTTTGTTGTTTAGTTAGTAGATTTAAAATAGGCTATACCGCATTAGCCGTTGACGTCGGGGGAAAATGGGACGTTGAAGTTGTTATTGGCGCGTTATTGATGTAAGTAATTTGATAAGTTGTGGGCTGAGAATTTGATTTCACACAACACAAGGTGTGAGAGACTAAAGCAATGACAATGACACTGTCGGCGAATGCAAAACAGTTGAAAGTCATCACCATCACTTGGAAGATGTTGAAGTAATCGCAATCTGTCCCGACATTGATGAATTAAAAGGTAGAAAATAAACAGAAACGATTATAATGCTGCTGTAGTTTGGTTTAATTGTATAATACTCACTAAAATTAGGATTATCTGGCTTTGGTATTTCATAGACGCAATAATTAAAACCAAGATAAGATAGTAGTATCACAATGATGGCAAATACAACGGACAAGGAGGAAAAAACCACTACTCGAATCAACCTGCATAGGAAAAGAAAACATATTGTTGTAGTTTATGGCGTAGGTGTGGTGATGAGACTATCATAGCCTATAACCACAGCACCCGGGTGCTACCTTCTTTTTGTTGGGCCATAGGTAGCTCGCAAACCTATCAATCCAGCAATCATGTGCATGCTGGAGCCCCATATTCCTTCCCATAGGTAAGGTCCGGCAATCTGAACCCGTCATTTCAAATTTAAATTTGCTTCTTTGCTGCTGCTACATGTAGCCTTACTACTTTTTGTTTAATATATACGAATGTTTGTTGACCTACCTCCAAGCCAGCAGAGACGAGGAAAAATAATATGTTGAAGTAGGAAAGGGCCCGAAGAACTCCTGTATGAATATCTAGGCGTTTTCGTTGAGCTGTATTAATCGCCGGTTGTTGGAGAGCTAGGCGATTGATGGTCGCAGTCTGTTCTTGCGTTTCCTCTTGGGATGCTCGCATAGTGAATGCTCACTGGGATTCTGTAAAGGGACAGCCTATTACTTTAAAAAAGTTGTCCGTATAAAAATGCAAAAACTATTGATATTCCAAATAAACAGAAGACGGGTAACGGTGCACTCTCAACAAAAACTGCGCAACGGGTTTTTCACTTTTCAGAGCAATCTCTATCCTGTTCTATCACTTTTCTCAATGTGTCTTGATGGTACTTGAGCCTCGATCAGATAGAACAATAATAGGCTAATCAACAGTAAAATCACTCCACGATATCAGACGCCATCAATAGACGCGGCAGGAAAAATATGTAATGAGCGGGGAATCTCTTATAGCATACATTGAACCCCTTTCCTATAATAGTATAAACAACCCGCTAGCAATAACCTAGCAGGTCGTTTCCGATTGGCAGATTTTTGCTAGATTTTTCATATAGGCTATACTCCAAATATTAATAAAACAAGATAATTTGTTGGGAAAGTATACGTCTCATGAACACAAGATAATCCATAGTGATTTTTTTGCGTTTTTATATTTTGATATTGTTATGATATAGCCTTCATCGTCTCAAGGCAATCCAATAATTTATTCAAAACGAAATATACTTAATTTTATCCTCCCTTCTATTCTTTGAATATATTTTTGCGAAGGAGAAAGAACAGTCTAAATAAGTTATTAGAAATTAGAAACACTGCGGCTAAAAGTTTCAAAATCAAATTTATAACTGAATGATTTATGCACATGGCTCTGGTCAAAGGCAGATACGCAAGGACTTATTTCTTAGTATTCACCAATCTTATAAGCCTCTGTGGCGCAATTGGCTAGCGCGTTCGGCTGTTAACCGGAAGGCTGGTGGTTCGAGCCCACCCAGGGGCGTAACTTTTATATTGTTTCAGGCGGCCAATTCACCGTCTGGATATAACTTTGCATTTAAATTTGTGCACGTCTACACACAAAGTATTTCTATAATATATTTTTAGTAGGTTATACTCCTAGCATCGCATTTTTCTGATAATTTTAAGGCCTGGAAGAAACATGTCAATCCTTCAGAAAAAAAACATGACATTAGACAGACAGCATGCACTGTCCGTGCTGTCTGCATGCCTGAACCTGAACTATTGAACAAAGGCCCCCATGTATGCACCATTCGTAGATGATGGATTGGACTGACGAATGTCTGTAGATTCTTAACATGATGAGCATATCCTGAAAATACACTCATGCATCTATCAAATTTACATTTACTTCGCCTATGTGCTTTAACATTCAATGATACTGACCAACATATTATATCGAAAATAAAGGCATTTTCTAGATATATCTGGAAGTCGATATGAAAATTGATGTTTCCACTAGATTTTTTTTCTGTTTGTCCCTTATAACAAATTAAATCAAACTGTTAGATTTCCATATCCATAGTAACGCATGCATCAGATTGATCAAAACAAAGATCGAGACATCTACTTAAACCAATTTATAAGATAGATACGGAATATAGGTATATATTCTGCCTATATAATCTGAACGCGCTCATTCATTTTGGTTTGTTTTCGATAAGGTAACAAAAAAGTAAGATCTCTTCATTCCTGGCTGCCTGAAAATAAAAACTTTGAAACGCATTAAACTATTTTATGCTGATTTTTGCTCTATCAGTTTCTCTCTTTCCATAGGCTTATGTAAAAAAACTTAAAGTTATTGGAATATGAAGACTTTTATCGGGATGATACTCTGGAGCACCAATGTTCTAGCATCAAACTCAAGGTTTCCAAAGGAAGCAAACACTTCGGGAATGAATGGGGCACATTTGCAACTTTTACCTGCTCAGGTTGGTTAGATTAGCTACCTATCTATGCTATTTTTATAGGAGAACATACCGAAAGATGGAATAATCTTTGCAGAAAGTGCATGTGCAAAATGTATTAGCTAATTCGTATTAAGAAACTGAAAGAAATTTCAAAAATTTACAAATACAAGTATTAACCTATTGTGGGGCATGCTGCCATATCGTTCCATATACCATATAGGCTATTGTATAGTTTATAGCATTTTTCAGGCTTGAACTTCAAAGTAGGCTATATTCATCGAATTTGTATAAATGATGTAGTATGGAATGCTCTTTGGGCTTTGGGTCATATAAAAATCAATATATATTATTCTGAACTAAACCTACAACATCTTTAGAGCTAAATAACTAAATAAGTAAATTTTAAGGCCACAACTCCTATACATGAAAAAAATTCTAATTTTTTCTCTATTTTTTAAGCGTACCTAGAAAAAAATCGAAAATTCATGCGAATCCCCTATTGTAACAAAAAAGCATGATCATTCTAATTTTTTTTCGAAATAACTATGTAACTTTAATGTTCCATAAATTTAGAAAAGTAAGCCAAGATAACAAGCTACCTACCACATTTTTTAGAATTTTGTAACTTAATTGCTAGCAGACCAAAGAAATTGAAATATTTTTTTTGTTACAATTGACTCCAGTCTCCCCTACATTTGAATAATTGTGTGGTATAAACACAAACTTTTAACTTAAAACTTTGATCTGATGAGAATTAACTACATATCATTTTATTAAAATCTCTAAGTTATTTTATCTTCATATTCTACAATTTATTCTAGACTAATATAAAGCTTCAAAAGTGTAAGTATACTAATATGTTAAGTTAATTTTACTTCATCAACTCTGATCACGTATTTTGAAGCTGGTAAACATAATGGAAACAAAGATGAACTCTTCGGGGCATGTCGTCGATTCCAAAGGTCCAATCCCAGAAATAGTTCAATGGCTTTCTTTCCGTTTCAAATTCAGGTAATACACCATCTTTAATTGATTGCAGTCCTTTTTTATAGCTCAAATCGTATTAATTTACTCGTGAAATTTTTTAACAGTTATTCTTACCTTCCTTCGGTAGCTTCTTTAGTGATCGATGACACACCGGAAAAGCGGGGAAAGATTAGCTACCTTAGAACTAAGGTGCAAATGATTTAAAAATTGTGGAAATTCAGAAATGACTTCTAGTTTCACCGAAGACTGCAAATTTTCTGCCTGTAACCAAATAATATGCGGTGATTCTTTTACATTAGAAAGCAGACGGCATTGTTGGAGTTAGGGATGCACACGGATCGGATAGGATGGTCGGATCTATCCGATCCGAACGATTTTATCCGAAACCGAACCGATCCGAAAAAAATAATTTTTCTCTTCGGATCGGATCGGTTCGGATCGGACAAATCAGATTAAAAATCCGAGAAAATCCGATCCGATCCGAAAATCCGATGCGACTTTAATATTTATAACCTTTTTTAATGAAAAATATGCCCATATTTTGGCTAAGACATATTTTGGCTTAGCTTGTTATTATAGAACCCGTCGGTTTTGTAGCCTACGCAATACGCCCAGCATATACTATAACTGTTTCAATTTGAAAACTCAATAAATTAATATTATTTCAGAATCATCTGTCTTGTTACATGAAGTCGGAACTAAAAGTATGTTGCAAAATGCGTACGGTAATGGAGCGGGGGGGGGGGAGAAGCCGTTCAAAGTTTTCTAAGTCCATGTAAGGCAGGTATAGAAAAATTGCGTTATGAGGGGAAGGGGCGTCAAAAATTTGCCCCAAAAAGCTTATGTAATTCAAAAATGCTGGCATGTTATAACGTTGCTCTAAATTGGGAATCAATTACTGGGATCGTTATAAATACTGTGATTGGTGACAAAACTTCATTGAATTTGCTATAAAAGATACAGTACATGCCCATCACCAAACAAAGTGCAAATACTTCAAAGTTTTCGGCGTGAGGCGGCGCTGCTGGAGAGTGGGTTCGAAAACAAAAAAAAATGATAACCCTTACTCTTACGTTATCACCTTTACTTGAAAATTCGAATAAAAGATAAGACCCTTTGGCGGATTTCGGTTCGGTTCGGTGTTTAGCGGATTTTGTCCGAACCCATCCTATCCTTTACAACAAAAATCGGTTATCCTATCCTATCCTATCCGAAAAAAACGCTATCCGTTTCCAATCCTATCCGAAACCGATCCGATCCTATCCGTGTGCATCCCTAGTTGGAGTCATTTTACCAACAATCAACCGATTCAAGGAGGTCGATTTCCCAATGCCTTGGATGTATGCCCCATTTGGTATTCTCATCCCGTTTCCTCTTCGATTTGCGAATATTGTGGCTGTTTTTCAACCTTGGAGTATTGAGGCATCAATATAAATTCATTCACAATAGCATTGTTTACTCTTTTTCTTCTCTTTCTCTAATGAAAAATCTTCGTTTTAAAAGGTGTGGATCAGTTTTTTACTAACCTTTCCATGTGTTTTCATCTGCATTTATGGAACAAGTCAATGTCTTAAAAAAATCAACAAGAAAGAAAAACTGAATAAAGTTAAACACTTTGATATGGTGCAATCAATTGAATATGTTACTGGCGTTCTTCTATCACAAGGTACGTTTTGATTCGACCAAGCAATTATTATTTCTTATTCTAAGCTATTTATAGCTATTATAATAACTAGCACACAATATATAATCTTACTATCTTTAAGGCTGCCATTTTACTGCGACAAACTTGGCCGTACGTATTGCAGCTGCTTCGTGGTGTTTATCCTGTTTCGTTTTAGTTCAGAGTTATAGCTGTATGCTCATCTCGGTGATCACTTTCCCCAATATTAAGCCTATCATCAACTCGGTATATGATATTCCAAAAATCAAAGGATTGCAAATTACTGTCAATCAAGGAATGGCCATAGATGTGGCGCTCATGGTAAGCCAAACAGCACATTTATTTGATGTACACAGTTATACAGTTAAACCCTATGATGCAAGAGAAACGCCAAATATGTGTACAATTTTTGAAACATCAGGATCATCAAACTCATTTATTACGAAAATTGCTAATAGGGGAAAGTGGGGCTATAAGTCCCGGGGGTTGATTGCTCTTTACTTAATAAAGCACCTTGGGCGCCTTCGGGATTTATGTTTATATGTTTTATATGGTACACCGAAAAATGTGGTGTAATTTCAAAGTTTTGACAGACCGGGGTACCCCTTTTCTCATACAAAAAATGGTGGGCGACCTAATCTTATATTCGGTTTTAACATGGGAGCAGTATAGGGGAAAAAAGGTGTTCGGATAATGGATAACGATTGCCTAATAGCCTTTAGGATTTTTAATGAAAAATTCTGAAAAAATTCAACGACATAAAGAATTTTGTTTTCAGAAAGCACAAAAATTTGGGTATTTTTGTCGCATTTTTTACCGAATGGTAGCGAGAGCTCCAACATGGGGTTTTCCACTTGCTCCCGTGTTATAAACGTCCGGTGTTCGGATATTTGTGGTGGGTACTGTACATATCTTAACGAGTTAGTGTATGTATACTGTAATACACTAACTTGGTCAATGATAGGCCTACCATATATATGCGATATCATTTAAAAGCTTATTCAGTAAGCATAGTTGTTATCTGTCGAGCTATTTTTTTAGATGAAATGGCTCCTATATAGAACTCCATGGTAAATAGTATTTCTCTATATATAGAACGCAGATTTTGGCATTTTTAAAGAGTTTGGAAATTCCCTAAGAAGTAATCCTAGCCTTCGATGTAATAAAACAGAATCGTGCCTTGATCAAGTTAGGTCTGGTTTCCGTGTTTATGTCCACGTGAGTAAAAATGATGACTATTACATCCGTGCAATTATTAAAAAAAAGTTTTCTGATGCTTCCTTTGGCTTTTTTAGGCACTTCCATTCATTGGAAGCGTTATTCGAGAAGATTACAAAGCCAATGGAAAGTGCCACTTCACACGAGCTTCAGAATTTTTTTGGGAGAGTCCATATGCATTTGCTTTGATGAAAAAAAGTCCATACCTTAACCCGTTAAATGAAGGGTACTTATTATTCATCATAAACGCTATACGAAATGGGTTTATTTTCGAATGTGATGAAAAACTAAGTTGGTTGTAATATTTTACAGAATTGCGGAGCTCTTTGGATTTGGCATGATAAAATACTGGACCCATAAATATAACCCAGACCTAACTGAGTGCTTAATCAATTGTAAATCAAAACCTATGATTTCTCGATTAAGTCTGAACAATCTTGCCAGTGCTTTCATTGTGTTGGTTTTTGGTTACGGTGTTTCATTGGCTGCATTTTTCAGTGAAATAACATATAGCCGCCGATTTCAAAATTTTTCGACTAAACGTCACGAATGAAGGTCCATTACGGACATATGATTTTCGCAATTTCTCAAATGTGTTTATACACTTACATTTTTTAATCTTCTTCGAAACGAAACGAAAAGTGCTTATAATAACTAGAGGAGAGGATGAAAAGTTCGGTATAGGCCTTTCATTCATTCATTCATGATACTGATGTCCTACCACAAAATTACTTAATCTAATAAAGAATGGGAACAAATCCATTATAATTGTAAACTAATGTAGCCTAAATTGTTTTATTTATGTAAACAATCTCTCCGGAAAACTATCACATGTGTTTAAAATTTCGAAGAAGATTCCCTTCGGAAAGCCGCACACAATTCATACTTCGAAAAGCGTAAATAAAAATAAATCGAAGTTGAATATGAATTTCTGTAGAATAAAGTTAGGACAAAACTTTTTCCGCCCCTGAGGTGGGTATCTAAAAAATAAGGAACCACCAGAATGAGCATTTCAATTTTCAATATCTTGAGTTAACAGCCGAACGCGCTATTTAATTGTTTGTTTTCTAATTAAATTTAAATTCCCGGCATTTGTGTTTAGTTTTTCTGTTAAAAATAATGGTTTTAAAAATCCTTCAAAAAAATATCTAATTAAGAAATCAATTCGTTTTATCACCGTAATCAAAAGAGATTTTGTGTAAACACTGGCATTTAATTTGACACAATAACGGACTAATGATAGATCGCAATTGTTATGTACAACAATCCCCTTGAATTTGTGTAAACACTAGAAAATCCTTGTTTTTAAAAGTTGTTATGTACAACAGCTTTTCATTTTATACCAACACAGTTTTAAAACCGTTTACTACTGCTGCAGTTGTTGTGTATTTTATTTGTGTGTCTGTAAAAATTGCCACATTTCTCTCTCGCTATCACATGTGTTTCAAATTTCGAAGAAGATTCCCTTCGGAAAGCCGCACACAATTCATACTTCGAAAAGCGTAAATATAAATAAATCGAAGTTGAATATGAATTCCTAGAATATTAGGACAAAATTTTCCGCCCCTGGGTAAGATGTTAGCAGCAATAATACGTCTATTGTTAACCTAAATATACATAGCCTATATATATTTAGATACTCGCGTGAAAACACCGCGACCTGTAGGTCCTACGCAGCTTCACCAAACTCATTGGGAGAAATACTGCAAAGGCTATATGCTGCTCTAAAGTCTACGGGATAAAATGGACCCAACGCTGTCTCCTTATAATAGAGAATCATTAAAATCAATTGATTATGTCTAATAAAAGGAGCGCTTTATTATGCATATTTTAATAAGGCTTCTCACCCGATGTAAAAACCAACACTGCAGTGTTGATTTTTGGTTGGTTTTTGGTAAATATGTGTGCATGCACACATATTTATTTGGCGTATGAGTAACAAGCAGCTCCCCTGCTGATTGATCTCTTGAACTTATAACCTTTTGGATTAGCGAATTCCCGTTCGCAGATGCTCTCTAAGAAATATGTTCGCTTTTTTCGAAACATATATGTATCGAAATCCGTATGACAACATATGTTTCAAAAAAAAAGAACTTATATTTGTAAAAATCCGAAACCAAAAATGGGGAAATAATGTTTCGTTTTTTCTTTTGCTTTCAAAATGAAAAAAAAAACGGGTTGACTTTCAAAAGGAGGGGGAAGGGAGAGAAAAGAAAAGTTCGGCAGAAAGGTTATAAAGATGCGAACCGTTGTTTGAAAAACTTCGACGGCCACTGGGATCGGACTTAAGGACTCCGACTCACCAAGCTACCGCTCATTGTACCACTTAAGTTCAATCACCAAGCTTATTATAAATATTCATTTTAGTTATTACTACTACGTATAATTGAAAATCTCTAATTAAATTACCAGTAAATATGAGTATTTCTTCGCTAATAAAAAAATAAAGTAATCCCAACTAGTTAATTGTTCCACAAAATGAGGAAGGGATTAAAAACAGACCAAATCACCTCGTCTCACTTTCTTTGAGGCCGAATTATGTGGGATGGGGGTAAAAAATCAGAGAAAAGATCACGAACTTGTGAAAATATCCGTCTCTACCTTTAGACTCAAGTCCAGTTTTACATTAGGAAAGACGAAATGAAACAATATTTTTCATTTCACCTTTTTTCTTGACCTTGATATTAAATTCCTTTTTTGTGAACTTATTTTCACAAAACGAGAAGAAAATGTTTAATTTTTCTTGAAACATATATGTTTCATTGCAAAACAGAATATATTTCTTAGAGAGTGCAACAATATCCTGGCTTATAGTCTTAAAATGTGGAAATGCTACTTGTACATATTTGGCTCAGTTTTATTTGGCAATTAATTTGCCCGACTAAAAGTTAACCCAGGTATTATGTAGCCATCCTATCCAAAACATTTGTGTTTAGTTTAGTTTTTACCTTTACAAAGTAATTAAACAGCAATAAAAAGTTCTTCTTACTTTATACAAAGTTCAGTTAACCAAAATATCGTTTTAATTATAATTCACCATTAAATTGTCAAAAACAAAAGCGAATAAAGTTGTTTTACTGTTGGGGGAATATGGGGGCTGGCTGCTAACTAATTAAGGTCTCTGGCTGTAGGGAGATTCGGGCCGGTTTTCCTATTAGTAAAAATAACAGTTTTGTGGGTAGGCCTATTTAGCACCAAAAAGACTGAAGGCTAGCTTCAATATTATCGATGGGAAGTAAAAAGTAGGCTAGAACTATCGATTTTGAGATAATGAAATCCTTTTTGAGTGATATGTGACGCTAGCAAACGTAAATGATAAGGCAAGTTGATTGGGCATACCGAAGTTTCCTCCATCATCCTGTAGATTAGTTTGTTTAGTTTGAAAGTATAACGTAATGTGACTACACTCATCCAAATTGAAGGTTAAAAAATCTATGGACGGAGTATTCATTATCAGAAACGATAACTAATCGTGCACACTCAAGTTAAACGTTTACATTTCCTGAACGTTTTGATATTTGTTAATAAGTGTAGCTTGCAGTTGACTGTTCTTCAACATAATTTCTTACCTATAAAGTTGAACAAATTTGTGTGCCAATGAAGCCCATTCTTGTTGTTATTTTTTCGGTGTCGGCCATAGTGATTGGATTCATCTCGATCGGGTTACAGGTGCTTAAATTTTGAAATTCAACATGGAATTACATTACAACTGTCTCTCATGGCGTTTCAGTTAGCAGCTTTGATACTGTACAGTAGAATAACCAATTTCGTCGAGGTCAAATACGATGTAGTCGGTCACGGGATTTGGTGCGGTTTCTTGTATATTGCAACTGGTGGACAAGGCCTCTTCTCTTCCTATAAACGCCCCAAAGCGTACCGAAGCATTGTCGTTCTAAACTCATGTAACAATATTACTAAAAATTTTTATTCTCTGCAGGTTGAGGGTAACTGTAATAATGTCTGCTGTTTCTTTCTGTGGAGCCATTGTAG
The DNA here is from genome assembly GCA_022539655.2 of Ceriodaphnia dubia. Lineage (NCBI taxonomy): Eukaryota > Metazoa > Arthropoda > Branchiopoda > Diplostraca > Daphniidae > Ceriodaphnia > Ceriodaphnia dubia. Next base: position 3,577,463 of record JAKUCG020000139.1, on the reverse strand, counting down.
CCGCCACTCTCTCCGGTCTAGTGGCGTCAGGAGGATACACATACAACTGCAATAGCTTCCACTATGCTAGTTCTTGTAAGTTCGCCATTGTTCATTTCCATTTTTATCAACTTATCAAAGATTTTAACTTGGTGCGGCAGGTCAACCATGGCTTGATATTGAATGGGCACTTATGTCATTTAGCATCATTGCAGCCCTTAATCACTTAACTCTAGCTTATTACGCCGACATCGCATACAAAAACAGCCACAACAAAGTTCGCAGTACCATCGTAAGTATTGTTTCTATTGGCTGCTTTGCTACCTTTTATTTTTGTAAGTCTTAGAAATTTCTTGAAAACAGGATAACGCCCAACATTCAGAGCCACCTGGCCCCTACGTCATCTACGGCAAAAACGATCGGCCTCGTCATGAAGGAGAAACAACTTTGGATTCCGTACATGCTAGTTCTCACTAAACATCCTAAATCTTACAGGTCAAAACTAGCATGTATTATATCAAACTAGGGTAAAGCTGTGAACACCGGGCACTTTTTGGCCGATAGGCTTCCTTATGGGAAACGTGTGCATTAAGAATCTTCAATTGTCGGACGTTTTTATAAAAGTGATTACATTTCTGCATTTTTCGGACAGAGCTGATTTAAAAAAAAAAATTATCTCATTCGATTCAGTTTTTTATTCTGAATAGAATTGCCGATGAAATTACTGAGGGTGCAATAGAAATTCCCCAATAGAATTCGATTTTCAAAACCAAAACATTGGCCTGTCAAAACAAAACTTGTCTGCTAGCCTAAGTTCGATAGTCAAACAATATTTGTTTCTTTAACTGCGCCAAAAACGGCTTCAAAAAAGATGAAAACATTGGGTATAAATGGATTCTTCATAAAATTATGCATCGATTGGTGTATACCCATTCTAGAAATTTGAAAATCTATTATTTCCTTGAAGGTCTCTCTCTTAAATTACTAGCTGTCAGTCCAAAAAACGCAGAATGACAGTTCTTTTAAAATTCCTGACAAAATACTAGAATTGCCCATTTACTACTTAAAAACTATACTATTTTGTAGAATTTTAAATTCTGTATCATTTAGTATAATTATTTAAGTGATTCATTGATTTTTTATCTTATATTTTTCATTTGCCGTTTTCGTTCGGCCTACTGTCCAACACAGAGCTCAAAAACTTTGCCTGCTAGCGTAACTGTGAAATTCTATTTGTCATTTCCTAAGTCACTAGGAATAGTTATAAGATGCCCTTTAGCAAATTGGTGCGTTTTTGCGATTATTTCAATGTTCATTTATCGGATGTTATAAGAAACGCCTAGTTCAATTTCAAACACGAATGCCAAAAAATCGAATTTTTTTGCCGAAATTTGCAGAGTTTTTGTCCTGCCCGGATTTAAGAGCTTTACCCTATATGATTATGTAAATATGATCGAGTACAATGACTAACCAGAAGTGCATCGGCCACATTATTCTTTTCTTTCGAAACATTTTCTTACGCCCATCATGCACACCATCATCTTTTTTATTAGATAAGTGATTATACTATGAGTATATTGTAGGCTATGTAGTGTCACATATAGCTAACGCTGTAATCCATATTTTCATAAACTAATGTAATTTAGATTGTATTTCAACAAATTCGAGTGAATACCATTGTTTTAAAAAGTACATGATTCATTACTATTGGCTATGCTATATGTTGAAAAGTGTAAAGGAAATAAGATGCTGGCACCAGATTTAAGGGAAATTGAGGTGTTGCCATCTCCTCCGATACGGGAAATGTTGAGAATAAATGTGAAGTGACAATAATCGGTTTACTCACAATGCAATGTATTTCTGACAGAGAGAAAGATCGCGGTCAGTGCTCGGGTTGAGCACTGGCTGCTCGATAGGTCAAGCGCGGGCGAGCGCTGTCAAGAATTGGTTGTTTTACACAGAAATATAGGGGTTTTTATACTAGTTTGGCGTCGACCGTGACCTAGTTGTAGAGGTCACAGTATCATCACGAGAGAGTAATAACTCTCTTTTCGAGCTCTTTGTTAAAGCATCCCCTAAAGATCTTGACATTAGCTGTCAATGCGTTGACAGTTTGGTCGGGATAGGTGTTTAACACAGTAGGAGAAAATTATTCAACCGGTTATTTATGAGTTACAGTGGGGTGAGGAATAAATATAGGGCAAGTGAACAGGCTTGAACAAAAAGGGTGCAATGTTGGCTCGTGTTGCAAAAAAAAGGGAGGGTCATAGCGCACGTAGAAGAAAGTGCAAGTGTGTACTGTTGCTTCTGGCCGGCGAATGGCTAGTTGCGCAAAGTAGGCTTAAGGGTAAAGAAGAGAGAGCTATATGGGCGGAGCCACAGACCAGCCAGGTCGGAGCCACAACGGCACGGCATTCCGTTACACAAGGTAGCATGAGGAAGGCGAGTCAATACCCCAGTTAACTGTTTTGTTTGCTTATCTCTTTTTATCGATCTTAGTAAAAAATCACAGCTCCGTCTCTTGAATGAATTCCAAACTAAGTAAGTAAAACATCATGAGAGACCTTTATAATATCTTTTCGTAAACTTTTCGTTGACAATATCAGAAATTTGTTAACCAAAATAAGGCTGGGGATATAGGTAAGTCTTCAATCGGGCCTTTAATTGAATTGAAGGTTAGAGACAGGCTAAGTATACATGGGTCAAGACTATGTTTTTTAAGGACACCTTTTGAGCGCCGGACAACGTACCAGGAGAGAGAGAGGTAAATAATTATTTAAAAATTGAGTGTTTTATTTAAAACGCATTTTCATTTGTTACAGCTCTTGGCCTCAATGGATCTGAGCCATCGAAATCCGGACTTGCGCGAGTAGCCGTCTCTGAAAAAAACATCTTTAATAAAAGTAAACCCAGGTATAGTAATCCCGTCTAAAACATTTGTGTTTAGTTCTGTGTTTCACAATTACAAAGTAATTAAACAATAAGAAAAATACTTTATAAATAAACGCTGCGTGTGGCAGGGTCCTCTTGGCTTATTTTTTTTACGCAACGGAAAAAATAACACCATACGAAGATAAAAAAATAAGTTCAATCAAACAAAAAATCGTTTTTTGCTTGTCAACCATTACATTGTCAAACTGAAACTAAACACAAATGTTCTGGACTATGAATAAATATGATGGCTGTTGAATTTTACACAGAAGATAAAACATTGATATTAAAGTTATCTGGTAAAGTTCGATTTCCATTTGTCACAACATCTTTTCTCGTCTTGTTCTGTTTGCTGTAGCGGCACATGTTGCCTCCCAAACTTACAATCTCTGTTATCTTAGCCACTTTAGAAGGTCTACCACTATTACCTACATAGCTTTGGGCGGGCTACCCCTTTAAAAGAATGAGATATAGAAAATGAAATGATACAGTCTTGTTTTTGAAAATATTTATACTTAACCTTTTCCCATTTTTCCCCGCTATTTAAAAAATCTTAGAAAACTGTCGCTAGATGGCGCAGAAGCCATGAAAAGTACCGCTACCCAAAACCATATATGAGGGCCTTTGTTATTGTGGTACGGTACTTTAAGAGTATCATCATCAATCATGACGTTGATAAAAAGGAAATTTAACATAGGAGGAAAACGCAAGACTCATTATTATAAAAACAAGAGACAAATCAAATGGTAGCATTTAACGTTCTTGGTTAATTTGATAAGATCTTCCGGAATATTCACAGTGGCATCACTGGTGTTTCATTTTGTTTTTTAAACAATAACGAGTTTGAAGGAGGTCAGCAAGTGTCTTTGGATGGAGCTTGTTTCTATGAGGAGTCATAGTAAAGGCCATCTGACTGAAGAATCGCTCACACAGCACGTTGCTGAAAGGGATGCAAAGAAGAAGAGATATGCACATTTCCAAATTGGGGAATTTTGGTACAGGGTCCTTGGATCCAGTAGTAGCAGGAGTAGTAACCCCGAATACTTTGATCCAGTATTCTTCGACTGGAATTAGTTCAAAATTTCCACCGAATTGAGTTCCAAAGAGAGTAACAGGAAGATTTGCTTGTTCTCTCCATTCAAGGTCTGCCTTTGCCGGGTCACATTCTTCTTTAAAAATTGGAAATCGTTTGAAGAGTAAGCGGAGCGACTTAGGCATTGGTTTCCGAGCGTTACTTCACTCTAAGTAGGGCCATCAACAAATAGTCGATTTTCATGTGTTAAAAAACTCGACAAATTTGTCCAGCAGTTGGGCGTTTGACAAAGTCGTCTGTTTTTTTTCGTCGTCGACAAAAAAAAAACAGATGAATAACGTCGACTTATTATGTCGAGAAATCTTGCTGGGTCCCGCTGGGATTCCTTTCGAATGCCAGACATTCCGGCCCCAAGCGTTCCGGCCCCAATATTTTTCCAATTTTTGGGGCCGGAATGGTACGGCGAAAAATACCGTTCCGGCCCCAAGCGTTCCGTTCCCACAAAAAATGTATAACATTAACTTAATTAGTGAGAAATCGAAAATAAGGAAGGTGAGGGTAAGATTCCAATTGGACTCCAATCGGAAATATAACAGCTTGGTATAGATTCCAAGAAAAGGAAATCGGGGCACTTAAATGCTTTAAGAAATGTGCGGAACTTTACGGCAAGGACTAATGACATTATGTTTAATCTCTGTTTCAAGTTTTTCTGATGATTTTCCTGTTTCATCTACTTTTTGTTTTGGTTTTATTCAATATTTTTTTGTTTTTGTCTTTTCTTTCTTGTCAATTTTTTGCCAGTTATTTTTTAATTCAGCAATATAAGAACTTTGGATTTAAATATACAAATGACGTAGGCTACCTCTTATACGTATCATTTTAATTAAAAGTTGATTAAAAAGGCATTATATCTTATTTAATTGTATTTGTCTCAAGGTCATAGCTTATGGAGCCGGCCTGTACCTATTGAGAACCGGTTCTAATATTGTCATGAAATCAAAATTTATGAATTGCGAACAGATTTATTCTTTGATAAATTCAAACCAACAGCACGAAAGATTAAACATTACTAATAAACAAGAATAAACAATCGCACACACAATGAAGCCAGAATGAAGGGTCTGAATTAACATGGCTACCGCGAAGAGAATTGGAAAGCAGTAAACAAAAATAAACAATGTTAACAATGTAAGTAAACAAGGCCTAAAAAGAGAGCCTTTGAATTAACATGGTAACAGCACGAGACTGAACGCTGGCATCAAAACCAAAAAGCCGCTCTAGAAACGAATACACAAATTTGGTTTCTGAAGGATGTTTAGAGTGCAGGCAGTAAAAGTACGCCATCAAATAGCCAATGGCTTCTTCTCATAATTTGACACGCAGGGGAAATGAAATATCATCACATTTTACATGAAAGCGGTCGCGGCCAATAACTAAAAGTCCAACGGTTCCCATCCCTCCAGCATTTGCTATTTCTGTGGCTTCCTTAGGAGAAGTTCCTTCCTGTAAATTAGAAAAACTTTTAGAGATTTGCATATCAAAAACTGATTTCGAGCAGATGCAAAATTACCAGAAACTGCTGTAAGAGTGAAAACAGTATTTTTTGTACGGCAGTCACGTTTTCATCTTTTCTGGTTCTTTTATTGCCCTTGCTGGACACCAAGCGAGCAAGTAAAATTAACAGTTCCGAGTTTGCTCAAAGGAATCTAAAAAAAAAGTTGTAAAATGCGCCCAAATGAAGCCATACAGAACAGAATTTACCGTAATTGTCCCTGGCATATTCGAAAGCCTCTATGATTTGCAATTCGGCTCCAGAATTCAACGTTTGTTTTGCTTGATCAAACAATTGTTCTTCAATCTTACGCCAGTTTATAAGAAACTTTTTCACTGATGAGTTTTTTAAACACAGCATTAGATCTTCATCGACCTAAAATTACAAGCCAAACAGCATTACAGAAGTATAACTAAAGCTTTGATAACCTTATATATACAATATATACTGCTTCCAGCATCTCCATCAGCAATGGGAATCTTTTGCAGATATGTGATGCCGATTTGGTTTGATCATCAATTAAAGCGAATCTCTCGTTTGTCTAGTTATGCGGAAGTTCTCGAACATTTCTGTGCGGTTGTTGGCAGATACCACATTTTGGCGCATGAATATTTCTGCATTTTGAATTTCTAATTCCGTAAACTCCTAACTTTGACAGACCTTTTTTCCTAGAAAAAAAGGAATTGGTTTTTTTTCAGCTTTAGTATTGAAAACGCAAAGTATTATTACTTGTTTTGATGATTTTTCTGCTGTTTCGAAATCCCGTCACGCGATCTCTTGCTTGTTTCTTGCATAGCAGTCTAGTTGACTAGACCCACTTTTTGGGTCGAAAAACACTTCCTAGATAGATCGTTGAACATTTTTAAGCCTGCATGAAAAGTTTTTGTTAAATTATTTACCCACGGTTTAGTCGAATTCTTGTTTCCAGTAAGCGGGAAAAAATGAACAATAGATTTACTCATCTTTATGTATTCATTTCTTGAAGGATAGTATTTCCTGAAGACGAAAAAAAGACAAGAAAGAAAAAAATAGAGGTGCTTGTTACCTATGTAAATATGCATATAAATGAGCTTTATTGTCTCTACTTTTTGAGAGGTACTATTGAGCATAAGCCACCATATATGTCACTGCCTTTCGAAGTAGTTTGATATCGTCATATGACGGATGTTGTTCCAAGGATTTAATTAAATTGGCGGGACTTTTAGTAGACTTAATTGCACATTGTGTGGCACGCATTTTGTGTACGATTTCTGGAACTGGATAAAACTGCAACACAAAGGCTTGTATAAAACATGATGAACAACATAATAATAGTACAGTAACCTACACTTTCAGAAACCAGATTAACTACTGCAGATGATTTGTCATTGACGATCGGGAAGCAGTGGCCTCAACACCATTTTTTTGCTGACAAATTGGAACTTCAGAATTCGAAGTTGACGCTATTGGCATTGTGACTTCCAATATTGTTGATTAAGAAATACGAACTAGGGAGAGACGTATGTGTTGGAATCAACTGGAGGGTCTTAAAACCATGTGTCTGCTTGTATTTGATTCAAGCATGGTTCTGGTGGGTGGGAATTGATTCATGGGTCAAGGATGATGGTGTATCACTAAACAAAAAGGCCTCCGTCCATTTTTCGTCTGTATGGTATTCAGTATGTACCGTTCAAAAATTTGTTCTTAGTTCATTTCTCTGTCATTTAAAAACATGTTGTGAGTTGTGTCGTTGTGATAATCTTAATCTAAAATCCAGAAATCCTAATTCAGCGAAAAAAAACCAATAGTCTTAGTGCAGTGCGCGTACCTTGGCTCGCGCTTGCTGTTTTACGAACGCACCCCGCACTCTGCCACCTAGCGGGGCAGTATTTTTTGTATCTCTTCCGTGTTAAACATCCCGGTTTTCACATTCAAACAACTTTGTAATTTTTGTGTGACCTGGAAGAAGTTTAATTTTCTAATCACGATATCCACCGTTGAAAGAGGTATGTTTTGGTTCATAATTTGTTTGGGTTAGATCATTTTAAGTGTGGTAAATTTCATTTTCAATTCTGTTTCCACTTTTTGGCCTTCAAACGTGGAAGGTAATGCTAATTTCGAAATAAATAATTGAATTTTTAAGTGTGCCAATTGTTAATAAAAGGCATTGATTATGTAAATAAAACTATAAAAACAGAAAACAATGCTTGTTTAGTTCGAAATTAGCATGTTTTGTGACGAAAAAAGTGGCAATCAGAATTTCAAATTGAAAATTATCACACTTAAAACGATGAAACATAAACAAATTTGGTACCAAAACATAGAATTTCGATATGACGCATATAGCGTGGGGGGTAGTTTAATCCCTACAGGGTCACACAAAAATTAGAAACTTGTTTTAACTTGTTTTCCGTGTTAAAACATACGGGAATTACAGTCTCGCTAGGGGGCTTCGGAGGGAAGAGTGCGTTCGTAAAACGGCAAGCGCGAGCCAGGGTACGCGCACTGCACTAGGACTATACCATTACACACGAAAGTCTAAAACTTGAAAGTCAAGATCTATTTTGTTTTTGAAATATATATGTAAGGGGAGAATATTTTATAGAAAGAGGGGTAAAAAGTAGAGTAATACGAAATTCTGTTTTGCCCTATGGAAGCATTTCTGTGTTGCAAGAAGAACTTGAGTAAGGTAGTAGCGACTCTGAGGATGAAACAGAGGAAGATGACTATCAACCTACGTGGCACCCAACACCTTTAGACAAAATTAATTTGCACAACCTACCAAGCTAGCATAGCTTATTGGTCATATGTTGGGGAATTTTACCAACAAAAAATTTATTGGGAAAATAGTTGGAACGAATATTTCCCCAAATAATTTTTGCACCAAAATTTATTGGTTTCGGATAAAATTTAAAACACGGAATAATATTTCTCCAATATAATTTTAAAAGAATTAAATAATTTTTCGTAGGATTAACTTCACAGCTCATTCTTTTTATCAACAAATTGTATCGGCTCCGGGAATCGAACCCGAGAGCTTTGCCGTATGAGTCGGGCGTTTAACCTATTTGGCGATCAGAGCTTAATTTTTTTTAAATCGACCAAATAGTGGTTGACTTGAATCGTATGTTCCAACAATAATACCATACAACAGCAAGTGGTCCAAATGAAAGTATTTGGGTGTCCTTCACGGTCGTACAATGGATGTATTTCAGCTTATCCTCAATACTCTCAATACTAAATTATGGATACCAGACCATCCAACATAAATAAGAGTTGCATTTGAAGGTTTTGTAAAGGTAAGCTACTTATACGAATCCACCTAACAGTGTATTACTTGTCACAGAGAGGGCCGCGTTCGTCCCGATAATAAGAAAAAATTGTAATTTGTTTATAAATTTATTCCCTATTTGATATTTTCAAAATACAAATTATTGAACCACTGAGAGTTTTATTTTTGAATGTGACTTTTAAGTGCTCCGTCAATCGCGTCTTCTACGGCGTATAAGTTTTGATCCTCAAATTGCAATCGCCATATAAAACCAAATCATAAGGAAATTCAAATATTGAAAAATTGAAAAAAACGGTATGGTTAAAGTGGCATACGTGTTCCACCTTACTCTGATGACCAGATTTCTTAGATTCAAGTCCCATGAATAACATAAAAATATTTGGAGGATAATTAAATGCGTAATACACGATCTACGTGGATGGATCACGATGGATCGACAAAAATATATAAGTGTCCAATATTGGAAAAATATTTGTAATAATGATAGACATCAAAAGTGGGTAACAAATTGGGGAAACATTACGACAAAAATGATCGGAAGATTGGACGTATCAAATAAACTTGAGTTTGAGGATTTTGGCCAAAATTATGGGTCCAGTTTTACTCCAATAAGATGATTGTTGGCCCAATAATATTTTTTGGGGGAAACATTTTCCCAATAAAGCCATGCTAGCTGGGTAATATTTCCATAAATACACACTAACCACAGCTTCAAAATTTTGTATTAAGAATAGTCTGGCATTGTTCGACGGTCTGGGACAGCTATGGCATGAAAACTCTCACATCCAAAGGAACAACATGGCGATGCAACAGCCAAAATGCACGTAAGAGATGTGGAGCGCTTGCAGTCAAAGGGGTGCGGTGTTCATAAGAGGAAAAACGCAGCACACATGTCAAAAGAAGAAATATGTTTCTCTTAAGAAGACCATTATAGCTGACTCGAAAGTCAAGAGGAAAGAGGAGCGATTCACGAGCGCACGACGTGTTGTCAAGCTAATTCTTAAAATGGACTTTGGAGATCAGCCTGAAAAATATTTACTGAAAATAAAAAAACGTAATCCGTGCTGTTCAGCGTGATTGATTGACATTCCAACGAATACTGCTGATTTTCGATTCAACTGGGGTACCTGTATTTACAGAATTCACATATATTAATCCAATCCGCGGTTTGGCAAGTTTGTAAAGATCGTCTGCTCAATGTAAAACTATTAGGATGTGCTTTCATATTCTGCAAGCTAAATTCAGGCACTTAAAATCTCTTGGTCTAGGGTTCGCCTATAGAAGGGATCCTTAGGTTTTAAAAATGTGCCGCCAGCTTTTAACATTAAATTTACTATTACCTGCCCAGAGAAATCAAAAGCGCTTTAATTGTATAAAAGAAAAGTGGAGGCTGAATGGGAATGTAGAAACGATCTTATGATTTTGCATCTATATTAAGAATACTTGGATTAATAGCTCCGCGTGGCCCCCCAAGAATTTGTCGATGTTCAAGCAAACGCGACGTACAAATAACCACGTAGAAGACTTATGTAATAGTCTTAAACAGAGGTGGTTTGCCAATGTGGAGATTGCTAAGTTTCGGAATGGGCCGATCACCCAAGGGCCGGCGTGGGTCCAATTTTTATTTTTTAATAAATATTTTCAAAAATATTTCCATGAAAGTTGTTTACTCGGATCAAAACTTTTGTCGGCCAAAACTATAAAATTCACATTAAAAGTAATATTTGTTGATGGCGCTTTTCGCATACCTGAATGATCAAATGAAATCGAAAGACTGATGTGATATCTATCTGTACAGGGCAACCTGTGCCATTTTCTCTTCTCCCTTTTCCCACATGTCCTCCCGACTTAAAATATGGCATGAAGCCAGTCTGATTCTTAGCTTACCACTGTATTTTACCATGCTACTCGTAACACAATAGACTGCATGCTGCAATCCATTTACTGTGTTCGTTCACTCTCGTACAGCTGCAAAAAATGAAGTCATAGGACAGACGGGCAGTGACACCTTACGGGCTATGGAGTTAATAGGCAATGCACCCCAAAAATGAATAATTTTTTAACATATGGAATCGATATGAGAGTTTTTCACGCTATCATTTTGGCATTAAAGTTTCCTATTCAAAAAAATTTCCCCAGCGAGCTCTTAATGATTAAAGATTGAATAGGCTCCGCCTTTCTAAATTGGAGGTTTGGTGAAAATATCACGTGACTCTGACGTCACTGTGTATGTCGCAAAACTGCGCATGAGCAGACTGCGCACGGCACCGCCAAGCAGACGAAATTTGAAGGCTGCGTCGGCGCACTAGACCTCTCTTTAGTGCCGTGCGCATTATATTTTTATATTTCTACCCAGTTTCTCGAGCAAATCCAATGACAGATCTTCCTTTTTTTGAGGCTCTGGCTCGTCGATATTCAACGCGTGACCTCGACTCTCCGAACTCTCGGTGTTTCTCGTCTCTGAAGTAGGGGTATTGTGGATGGGGAAATATCTTCAATCCCGTTTGCGATAGCTTGTGGTACAGATAAAGGACGAGCATCTCTAATTCCATTTACAGCGATGACAGGCAAGGGTTCAAGAGAGAAATCAGCTAGGAGCTCTTCGATTACAACATGTAAAGGTTCAGGCTCAGGTTGATCTTCTACAATTTGCGCCTCTTCGACTGGGTCATCGACGATTTGAATTTCAATTATAGGGTCAAGTTCGAGGCGGCCTCACCGAAACTCAAAACGGTACGGTAGAATTTCTTCTGCCCGGGCTTTGCTCGCCTTTTGTCTTGATTCTCGACTGTTCCTTTTCCTCAACATATACATTACCTCGAGAGACTATGGACTCTCGACTCGAGCGACCATAATCGAAATGTTAGAACACGAAAAGCCCAAAAGGGTTATATAGCCTCTCGACTCGAGCGACAACTCGTTAATATGCAAGTTACTTCAGAACTTTAATTTGCTCGACCGTCTGATACTCTGAGACGACTGCAACTTCTCTACTGTCCCAAGTGTCAGCCAAGATGGCGTCTAGTATGGCGTTAGGCAATTGGAAGGAAGGGACAAAAAATCGTCTACATTTATTTTAATGCCAAATTACTACCAAATTTGCTGTGTAATTGTTGTAACACTATTTTAAAAAGTGTTACGACCTCTAATATAAATATATAAATATTGGAGGGTTCCTACCTTAACACGCAGTTTTTGGGGAAGAGTTTTTCGAACTCATAATTGTCGTCCAATTCGAGAGGTTGATTCACTGTAAAATTTAACTTGGTTTGCTTCAACCCTTTTTCCTTTTTTCTGTTGTGGTACTGAATAAATTAACAATGAGTGGTAAATATAAATTAACAAGACTAAGAAGTATTTGAAACAATTAAAAATGTTACCTTTAGATATTTTTCTTCCTGTAAAATAGAAATGAAAACTGAAACAAAGCTGGAAACAAAGCTGCTAGTTCGTTAGAACAGTATATCTCGAGCGAGCAATAATTATTTGTAAATCTTCTCTCTCTTAATACTCTCTCGCGGGAAACGGTGTCGCGAATTCTCTCTCGTGGCAAACAGTGTTGCGAATTTTTTCTCGCAACCTCACTCGACAGACATCGCATTTTCCGGCAACTAATTTTGTAATTAGTTATTCAGAGGCCTGATCTCGCCGCTTCCACCAAATGTTACGAACTAAAAAAAAAGGAGACGAGTCGGTTTGTTTTACTTGTCTGTATTTGAGAGTGCGATGTGAGACATCCTCACTCTCTTCCGCAAGCGAAACCCAACTTAACTCCCCCGTCCTAGCATACGACGTGAGATGCAATGACGACGCATAGCAACAAATTTCTCAACTATGCAATTTCTCAACAATGGACCTTCCTTATTCCGCCTAAAAAAGGAATACATTATATATCTCTAAGAACCATATACACTTTTCTAATGATTACTCATTATGCAGTCATAAAAGGCTTGTTTGATGAAAGAGTCACTTCCCTTTACAATTTTTCCATTGAGGGTGTATTCCGTTCACACAGTAGGGTGAAACCAGTGACCAAGAATTTTGTGGACCATTTTCTGAAGAGTTTGTGAATTCAGGTGCGGCAGTGCTGTAGCTTATAAATGAGTTCTACATTATCACATCAGGATAAGAATAAAGTAGACATGAGTTGGTCTTACTGTAGTCTCGAACAATCCACTGTCACCTTCTAATTCCACATCCCATACTCGCAAGGAATTGCCGGTTTCGATGGGAAAATTTATTTGCCTCCGATTTCTTGCGCCATTTGTCAGGTCAGATTTATCAGCCGCCCAGTTAGCCATCAAGTTCTCAACCACGTAGTCCAGTAAACCATCTTCCGGCTTAACGTTTCCTGATTCCTAAAAAGGGACAGAATGTTATGTCAAAATTGTCGCCACAATGTTTTTGAAATACACTGCAATACTTACAAAAAAATAAGAGCCATAGTTTCCTTTTTTGTCCTTTGTTTCGACGGCAGCGGAATGACATAAGCAATAGAGACAGATTGAGAGCGATGAGAAAGATAGGATGTGAACCAAGACAAGACGCAGCCAGAAATGCCAAAACAAGCGTTAAGACGGTTAAGAACGGTATAGAATGATCGATAGTATCAAACGCAGCGCTTTGGTCAAGTAATGCCAAAACAGTAGCGTCGCCATTGTCGATTGCGCCAAGAATGTCGTTTACGACTTTCAGGAGAGTCGTCTCAGTGTAGTGGTTCGGTCTGTAGACCGACTGAACAGGTAGTCAGGTACATAAAGGTTGCACTTGCACTTGATAATATGTTTGGCACGTTGTGAAACAAAATATTGAGGTCAATAATTACCTGCAAGAACGGCCATTGAATTTACCAAATGACCTATCATTGGCCGTTTGTCAATAGATATCGTCCTTCAAGTAGTTGTTTGACAGTGTCTTCGTCATCAGGTATGACACAGCCAATTTTGCGATCTGATCTTTTAACGATAAGCTCTTGAGCTTCACGATAAAGACCGAACACTAGAAAGGAAAAAAAAATAATAATGTGGGCAAAAAAATATTAGAAATCTTTACCATGTCTACGGAAAATTCAATGTCAATCAAGACATTATTCATATCTTCGATTTGAGACGGCACGGTCAGAGGTAATTTGATATTTGGACTTAAGACATCTTGAAAATGGCAGGCATTTTCCACGACAATCCTAACGTCACGAATGTTGTATTTCGCTGCTCCTCGAGTAAGTTTCGAACGATGCCTACCATTTTAAGCATTTTTCTCTTAAAATCAATATCCGGATTTTGTTCGAGAGAATGTTTCTGTGCCGAGGATTTCTCAACTTGTTCCAAGGCAGCACCCGTGTTTCCTTGCTTCTGTCGGCAATTCACTGTGACACGGTTTACGTCCAAAGGTCTTGAGGTCCAAAGGACAATTGTTTTTATTCGTTTAATAATCGTTTTTTCGGTTTTATTTTTTATTTTTACGGTAAATTTAACAAAGTCTCGAGAAAACGGTTCATTTGTTAGTTGTTGCTATGTTTGCTTTGCTGCACGTTTCATAAAAACAGCTGACTTTTATTGTTGTAACAATTGCTATGTTATTTACCGTCTAAACAGAAAACGTAAGTACCAATGTAAAAATAAAATCGTAAAAACTACAGTACCCACCGCGAAAGAATGGAAAAACCCCCTTTTTCCCGGTTTTAACATGGGAGCAAATGGGGGAGCAAAATCGTGCCCCCGGGCAAGTAGGGTGTGTAATGTCGATGAAAAAAATTCAGCGAACTCATTACGATGAGTTTTAACAGCTGAATTTTTTTCGATTCTGAATTGTTTGAGGTCTATCACCAGGGAGTGGGTTCACATGTCTCGAACACGACTTGTGAAAAAGGGGGGAACCGCCATTTAATCCCGTGTAAATGGGAACGAAAAGGCCCAGCCGTTGAAAATTTATAAAAAATTGGAGAAAGCTATTTCAGCTTTGTAAGTTTGACAAGATTTAAGAAACAAACCAAGTTACATGATAATGCCAGGAGCAAAGTAATACGATTTTTTTTTCTTGCCCAAAAAAAATAAAAACTACCAGAATGACGTTTTTGCTACGACGTCATTTTTTTTCCTCTCGCAAGCCCTACCCCACCAACCGAAATGGGGTCGGAAATCGAAAAATGTTTGTTTTTATTTTTTTTCGGCAAGAAAAAAAAATTCCATCACTACGCTCCTGGCATTATCATGTAACTTGGTTTGTTTCTTAAATCTTGTCAAACTTACAAAGCTGAAATAGCTTTCTCCAATTTTTTATAAATTTTCAACGGCTGGGCCTTTTCGTTCCCATTTACACGGGATTAAATGGCGGTTCCCCCCTTTTTCACAAGTCGTGTTCGAGACATGTGAACCCACTCCCTGGTGATAGACCTCAAACAATTCAGAATCGAAAAAAATTCAGCTGTTAAAACTCATCGTAATGAGTTCGCTGAATTTTTTTCATCGACATTGCACACCCTACTTGCCCGGGGGCACGATTTTGCTCCCCCATTTGCTCCCATGTTAAAACCGGGAAAAAGGGGGTTTTTCCATTCTTTCGCGGTGGGTACTGTACAAATATATGTTATATTCGAAATCTTTGTCAGCTTACCCGTTAGTTAGTGACATTTTTTGGCTCAGAGCTACAGGCATGGAGACTGCCGCTACCTTCGACACCCGCTACCCGGGGGGTCGACACCTGCTACCCCGACACCTGCTACCCCAACACTCGCTACCTATAGGGCCGACAACTGCTACCCGACAACTGCTACCCTGACACCTGCTACCTATAAGAGGCGACACTGGCTACCCTCCATTTTGTTACCCCTACAAAAATACCAAAGATCACAGAACATAAACTTGATGACATGTTGCGTGGTCGAAAAGAATTGTATTATAATTCAATAATAAAAAGTATTAAAATCTAACCATACAGTCGTCCTAACTAACATAAGTTAGTCTCTTTTGTTAACTGGTGACGCCGTAAAATCCAATCGGCGATCGGGCGGGATAAAAAAAAGTCGAAGGATTGTGGAACTCGCTCGGATGAAGGTCAATCAATGAGTTACCGGAACCTAGCGCGGATGGATCATAAGAAAGGTTACTGGGGCCCAGTAACGGGTGGATCATACGAATAGTTGCCGAAACCTATCCGCTGATAGGTTCTTCTTTTTCTTCAGCCTGCGGTTGGATCACAAGAGTGGTTACATGAACCTATTAGCGGTTGGATCATAGGAGTGGTTACTGGAACCTATCAGCGGACGGATCACAGGAAGGATTACCCAGAGTCCGGAACCCAGTGGTGGATGATCATACGGACGTTGCGTATTGGCTGAGACGGTAGCTAATAGGGCAGATGCGAACTTCCTTCATATATAAAAGTAAAAAGTGAGAAGAAGATCATTTTAATATCCAGATACAATCGCTCACAAACAGTCGTCTCTCTTTGTCACACGTTCAAATCGTCCAACATTTACCAAGTGGAATGAAGAAGAAGTGCCGGAGGATGATAATCCTGTAGTTGAAGAAGTTACGGCCACCCGTCGTACCGGCGTCCGCTACAACTCCGAGCGTGGGTATATCTACTACAAGCAAAAGACAACGTAAGTACTGGAAGAAAATTTAAGATTTCTTTGTGCTACCTTTGATTGCTAAATGGACTATCAATTCTATTAAATTGTTACTACAGATTGAGCGAGATAGTCCTCATCTGCAAAAACCAAAGGAAGGACAAGGGGAACTGCAACGCTCGACTCAGGAAGGACAGACAATCCGTGGTATTTAGCCGAAATGGTCCTGCGCACAACCATCCACCGGAATCCGAACTGCAGCGAAAATTAGCCTTCGTCAATGCCTGCGCCCTGGAAGCGTTGACATCCCGTGATCCGCCCTGCGAGATCTTCGATCGGGTTCGTCGACAATTTCCTAGGCTCGTCGTAAGCTACAACGACGCGATGCAGCGACGCATTCAACGGGCCAAGCGAAGCGTGCAGTCGCGGATCCCGACGACCATCGATGAGGCCGCTGAACTCTTAATGACTCATCCTGAATATAGGTATAAATTTTTATTTCCATTTTGATTGCGGAAATAAAATTGTGTTGTTCATTTTACCAGGGAGGCTTTCGAAGGTGGCACTTTCTTCCAAGGGCGAGTCCAAACCAACGACGGAGGGGATTCATTCGTCTTCATTTCACCGAAGCTGCTCCCTGAAATCGCCCAAACTTCCGAATTGCAAGCAGACGGAACTTTTCAAAGCCTTCCGATAATTTTTAAACAGATATTCACTCTTCATATCAGCCGCTTTGGACAGGTACGACTGAAATAATTCCAGAAATGCAACGTATATCAAAGTTAATCGTAAAAATTTAAACTTACACAGGTCTATCCGTTTGCTTTCGTGTTGATGAATAAAAAAACCCGTATCCTGTACGACGCCGTCCTGGATAGGATTTTGACTGTTTACGACGAGCTCTATCCGGAAGTCTATCTCAACGTTGAGAGACTTATGTCAGATTTTGAAACCGCCATCCAGTCTTCCTGCGAACAAGCATTTGTTGGCTGCACATACGTTGGATGTTGGTTCCACTACGGGCAAGTAAATAAATAAAATGAATTCAAATTATCATTGTAAATTTCAACTGAAGCATGCTTACTATTCCAGGCAATCTGGAGGAGAGTCCAAAAATACGGCTTTACGTGCGCCTACCGGAGTACAGATACCACCCGCTCACATACTACGTAGTGGGATTTTGGCGGATTTTTACCCCCCTCCCTCCCCCTTGTAGTAGATTGAAGTGTTCGGGCTGACTCCCCCCCCGAAATTACGTAGTAGTTCGCGTATTTGTCTGGTCGCCAGATTCTACTTTTTAACGGATAATTAATACAATTATTAAACAGAAACATTTTCCCATGGACTAGCATAATGATCATCAATAGAGCAAATGGGCATTAAGGGAACTGAAGTATTGTTTTCTTCCACTGAAAATCCAGGAATTCGGCCAGACAGATCTAGTTCATCTTCTTCAATCCATTCGGCGTCTTCCGGACCATTTTCACTGTTAGCAATTATTACCATCATTTCTCTTTGACGCCTAGCTGCAACACGAATAGGTCTTATCCGCGTTTGAATTTCAACTTGAGCAGGGGCGTTTTTCTCATTTTTATGAATGCGCATATGGGTTTTAAGCATAACCTTTGATGCGAAATATAACGAACAATGTTTACAAATGCGTTCCGTCAACTGAGATTGAACAGAAGGGTTGTAGAGATCATATGGAAGAGATTTGAAACTTCGAGTAGATCGCGGCAACAACTCTCGGTTAAGATTCAATGATAAAAAAAGAGAAGGAAAAGAATGTTTTTCAAAATCAGATCTCTCTGTGGCCCTTAAACCGTTTTCTAAAGTTTGACTCAACGGAACTGGGCCAGGCAAGAATCGAGAAGGAACAATAGAAAAGTAAGAACTTCTTGGGGCTGTGCAACAGATTAAATTATTGCACTTCACGATTTGGAGAAAATACTGACTAGTCCTGACATGCTCAGAAAACCAATTCTGATCTGCAACGTTCAAGTGCAACTCATCATTGAGTTCGGAGCTAAGAGGGTCAATATACTCAGCTACGATTGGATGCCCGTCGATAATTACAGAATTCCAGACCTCGGCGAGGGTGCTTCCAGCATGTTCAAAGTTCTTTTTCTCAAGCTCAGCATCAGTTGTTTTACCAGAATTATCTAAATGACTGCCGTAGTGGTCGTGCTACAAAATCAATCCGGCCAACTCGCGACTCAAAGGCGCCATTCTTCTTTCAACGCGATTGAATGAACTCCGGCCTGGCGCATTAGTAGCCACGAATACAGCGTCGAAATTCTGCTTCTTGAAGTGATGAATAGCAGTCTCAATTACCTTTTGGTAGCGCGGATTCTCATCTGGCCCTCCGTCCACTGAAAAAAGTATAAATATTGATTTGATGAAATTAAGAAGTATTTTAAGTATTCATACCAGTTAAAATCAAGATGGGTTTCACCGATTTATCCGTACCACTTTTGGTTAGTGCCTCAAATTCGGGGAAACAAAGCAACTTTTCGAAATCCTTTCCGTGGGCCGACGCTGTAGAAGAGCTATGTTTCCCAGAGCGAATTGCTATATACGTCGGACCGGAATAGCCTACAACTTCCGCCTTTCCAAGACCGTTGGCACCAATAACTATTCCGGCGTATACCGAAGGAATTAGCTTGTGACCCGACGTCACCACCCAGTCATGATCTGGAAGATGAACTTGATATTCTAGATGCATTAAAATCGGGGCTTGTTTATTTGCTGCAACAATTCCAATTGCAACTCTATAAAATCGTGTGAAATGAAAAAAAGATTAGACGTACCAAAGAATACGTATTTAACTGATAATCAATCATTACCTGGCTTTATCATCTTGAGAAAGAAAGATGACTTCAGATGGCCCAAGAAGAGAAGCGAGCTGCTCCAAATTGTTAATTGTAGCTTTGCAAAAACGTTGATCGGGATGACTTTTGTGCAGATCATTTTGGGCGCGTATAAGTTGCACTGGCACCGTTTTAACATGGCGCTTTCCTTCCGTACTATTGCTTCGTTTAGGTTTTAATCGAAGGTAAACTGAGCTTCGAGTGACATCGAAGCCATCTCTAATTAATTGAGCAGTCAAATCGTCAAGCGTCAAGATGCTACGATATATCTCGTTTCTTCTCTTTTCTTGGGCAGCAGATCCGTGCATCGCAATGTTTACGATAGCCTCCAAAAAATACGGCTGTACAGTCTCAACTCTAGGTTTTCCAACTTGATTTCGGAGTTTCAGTTTATCCTTGAATTCAGAACTGGCAGATTTAAGAACAACAGCACGGTTGTCGCGAAGCTTTTTTTGATTCTTTTGGCGATTTTGCAAGTCTCTTAACTTGTTTTGAAGCTCAGTTCTTTCTTCTTTTTTCTTTTTGAAAACAATTTCTTCATCTTGAGTCAACATGTCAGCATCGCGACGCTTATACAATGCCACCAAATCGCTGTTGATCACTTCAAGTTTGGCCTTGATTGCATCTTGTGCAGGAGTCTTTGAACTAGTACTACTGGCCGATAAGTTACTGCTGTTGATTGATGAATTATGAATGGCTTCCTCTTCTGAATCACTCGATGATCTTGGTTCTATAAATTGAGAAGAGTCTGGCAGGAACTCAATGTTTACATGTTCGAAACCATTTTTCTTTACATTTTCTGACTCTTCACTACTTGCAGCATCAGCAGACTGAGCTGTTGAAGCTTTTGCTGCGACTTTGGCAAACAAATTAATAATACTACCTGGTGAATGACGTTTCAAAGTGATGGCACCTTTTAACTCCTTCAGATATTTTTCAGCTTCCTCTGAACGATTTTTACATTCTTTAATTGTTTTCCACTTTTTGTTAAATTCTATTTGACATTGTTGTCTGGTCAAATCGCTATGAACTTCAGAGTAAGCTTGATATAACTGTTGATATAAGTCCGGCTTTCCCGTAGGAATTTGTTTAGACATTCTTATAAAGTTTCAATCCACTCACAAACGAATTTAAAAATACCATCACAGACTCGGCATGAGGAGGTTTCACCAAAAGTAAACAATGACAGCGTTGCCAGCTTAGGAAAAACAACAATTTTTTAAAAAATTAAAAAAATTTTGAAAATTTTTTCTACTACGTATCAAATCCCCGGCCCCCCCCCCTCCCCCCGTAGTATTTTGAAGTAATTCGTCTGACCCCCTCCCCCCCCCCTAAACCCACTACGTAGTATGTGAACGGCCCCTTATCGTCAAAGAATTAATTGCTTTGGTCCTTCTACCAGCAGCTGATATATTAGCAGGATACCAGGTTAACTGAATTAATAAAAAGACTGAGTAATTTGTAACAATTTTTGGGGAAATTTGCAGAATATCAAAAGTACCTACAGGGAAGATCTTAGAAGAGAATCGGCTCAGATCCAGGAAGCGGTGAAACGGCTCATGAACTATTACTTGGATTATTGGGTCGACACTATAACTCCAGAAGGATTCAGCGTGAAAAGCCAAACCGCACCAATAATCTCGTCGAGGCGTGGCACCGCTGGTTCAATAAGCGCTGTGGAGGTAGCCATCTCAATTTTTGGGATTTTATACATAAGATAATTAGTAATGGTTAAGGTCATGCCTAATGTCTGAACTAATCATATTCAATTGTCTGTCATCCGCAGATGCTCTTAAATTATCAGAGAACGCCAAAATGCGGGATTATCAAGTTGATGAGCTCAAAGGGGCGAATTACGTTAAGCCGAAGACACCAATACCATTTCAGCGCCGACGGGATTCACGAATTGCCGAAAACGAGAGGATATATATGGCGTCGGCTCGCAGACCAGAAGACTTGCGCAGTTTCCTCGCTAGGGCAAGATATTTCACAGAACCTGATGTACGTAGCAAAGCATTAAAATTTATACCACATTTTAATAAACATTTATTGTTTTGTAGCTCACCACTCCGGTAGATGATGCCGTTCCAAACGGTGATCAGCAAGATCAGCCTGAGGTTCCAGATCAACCTGAGTTACCAACTAGACGACGACGATATCTAGCTGGTACACCCAGGCCAGTTGCCCCTCTTGATGATGACGATCCAGCTGATCCTGCTGAACCGGTCGAGCCTCGTGATCCAGTCGAGCGTCGTGATTCAGTCGAGCCTCGTGATCCAGTCGAGCCTCGTGATCCAGTCGAGCCTCTTGATCAAGCAGGTCCAGCTATTCCAGCAGAGCAGGACGTCAACGGCGCTGACAATCTCAACGAATCAGATGATCAACCAACGGGTCGCTGCCATCGCAGACGTTGGCTTCCTGCAAGTCTAAGTCCAGGTGGTGATTACTTAGTCCCTGTTCTTAGACCTCGCCTGGACCCAAACGCTGTTGCTCCTCGTCAAGCTGCGCCTGCTGCTACCGTTCGTGGCCGCGGACGCGGCCGTGGCAGTGGGACGGCCAATGCCCGTGATCGAGCAGCTGCTGGACCAGCAGTGTGCAGTATCTGCGAGGTGAATCCACGGAACACAGTATTTTACCCCTGTGGTTTTTTTCTGTGCAAGGATTGTGTTACCAACATCAGAGACGGCGACGGCATTTGTCCCCACTGCAACGAACATGCGGAAGAGTCATTAAATGTTGACCATTTAATTAAATTATTGTTCTTGTTTTTTTTTAAATTCAATTCTTACTTGTATTTTATCATCAATTGTAATCTCGAATAATTTGGCTTGGCTCCCTAATTGGTATTTGACAACCTCCCCTTGTGCAATCTAAATTGAAATAAATCATGTATATAAAACATTCTATGTAACTAGAAATTCTAAGTAACTTGTTTCTTACACCGGACAGGGATCTCGTACTCCAATAGTTGGGAGTAGGCCCACATTGCTGTTCGCAGTCAGCACCTCAAGTTTGTTCTAGTTCATGATAAATAAAATTTAATGAGCTTCTTTACTTTAAACTAATTCAAGTTGTAATTCGTTGTAAAAGTTATAAAGCACAGCATTTGGGTATCTATTCTTACCTTCAAAAAATGCAAGATCGCATCTTACAGTAAACACATTTCAGTTAGTCTAACATAGACAATCAAACAGTTAGAGTAAGTGTTGATTCACAATTTGAATTTATCATTACCTAATATTAGTTAAAGGAAGTTGAGTGAAAAGTCGAAAAAACTTTGATGAAATCAGCTTCAAACGCTGGACGAAACAAAAACGTGACAGGCCATTGAGATTGAGGAGTGTATGTGAAAACAGAATAGAAGGCCAATGCATTCTTGCTTTCAGGTAGATATCCGGAGGTAACCAGTGTCGCCGCCAATGGGTAGCCAGTGTCGGCACCTATAGGTAGCAGGTGTCGGGGTAACAGTTGTCGGGGTAACAGTTGTCGGGTAGCAGTTGTCGGTCCTATAGGTAGCGAGTGTTGGGGTAGCAGGTGTCGGGGTAGCAGGTGTCGACCCCCCGGGTAGCGGGTGTCGAAGGTAGCGGGTGTCCAGATCCCGAGCTACAGCAGCTTCCTCTTCTGTGTTTTTTCCTGCAGTATTTAATAATTTGGCTAGGTATTCGTAGATGGCCTACGAAACTTCGAATACTTAAGTTATTCGAATTCGAATACAATAATCAAATAAAGGGAGCCACCATCGAACGCTTCGAGGGCCCTACAGGTATTCTAAAGGTACGTCGAATAGACCATATTCGTACTTCCGAGTACCCAAAAAGTATTAGAGTGTATAGCACAAACCTTTGCTGTTCAAATATGAAAAGTTCTAGATAAAATTATTGCGTAAGTAAATTATGGTTTAATTGGCCATATATTGAGTCTACATTTCCCCTACATTTCTTTTCCCAGAGAAATACTGTTAAATTAGATGACTGTCGCTTGATGTTTTTCCTTACTTTTGACAATGTATGTCCTCTATCTCTCTCCAACAAGTGTCGTCCATGTGCCTCTTTCACTGACACCTCTCTTGTTCTCCTTCGTCTGCTCTTGCCCCAGCATTCCGAGACCCTTGTCTTTGCTTCCTCAGTTTGCTTTTTCTCCAACAAATACCTCTGGCAGATACTGGTAGTGGGCTGACAATGAAGAAAGCTAGGATAGCTTATTCATGTAATCTTGTTCTTCTCGTATTCAGTGGAATTGAAATACTATTTCTCGATGGAGCTGGGATTGTAGTTAGGGGTGGTAGTAAGGCTAGTAAGGGGTAGTTAAAGGGGTTGAATACATAATGTCATTAATTGTAAAACTATGTAAAACAAGCATTTTACACGGATCTGGTGGTATGGTATTATACCATGTTCCTTTACAAAGAAACATCACAATTCCGGAAGCTGAAGATAACATCATTTTGCAAATATGCCTAGTCTGCAAGCAAGAATTTAGCATGTCAGCTATAGGGGCACATAGTAAAATGTGCAAAACAATAGAGCTACTAGTAAATGAACCAGTTGAAGCTCAATTTCCAGAACCTGCAGTACTGGAAGACGATAGTGATGCCATCAGAGGTATTTTTTATTTCCGTTTACCATTTTGTTTCTGTTAAAATTAAAACGTAAAAATCTCCAACAACTAAAGCAGAGGATATATATCTTAAAATTCCATCAGGCAACTATGATTATCACCGAAGACTCTGACTCTTGGAAATAGGTGATTCATGGAAATGTTGCTGTGTTGGGTCGCAAGACGTATGTATCTGATTTAAACAGATACTGCTCGGATAAGTCTAATTCTTCGTTTTTGTATATCTATTTTTAAAAAATGTGTCTCTTTTTTCGTTTACACGCCCAAATTGTTAACTATTTATACTATTTCTTTTCAGACGCAATCTCAAGAAACCTCTTTTCATTTAAAAAATGGTCTCGAAGGAGGAGAGTACGCCGGACTACGTCGAGGTATCTAGTTCAATGGTTGAACAATGAACATTACGAGTCAGCGTTAATGGTCAACAACGATGGCAGCTTTTAACGAAAATGATTTCCCATGAAGCAAATGAAGTCTGCGTACGTCTGTTGACACTAATCAGACATTAACCAGATGTAGGCATACATAATTTGCTACATGGGTTTAGTTCCGGGGTTATTTCTGGTAACACTAATTACTTTTGTGATTTTGGGAATCTAACATGTTACCAATGTTTTTAAAATGAGGTCTCGCCATTGAGCATGGCTTTTTTACTCGTGCGTATGTAATCAAGAGGCTAGACCAAATTCATTGGAATCCTGAACATGCTTTTTCAAAGTGACTTGATCTGCTAAGAATTTTTAAGGTATATAATTATTTAAAAAGCTTTCTGGTCCTTAAATTAACGTTATCATGAACTTTAAGTAGCTGCTGCAAGACAATACATCTTTTTTGATCTGCCAATTCAGGCAGACAACATCGTGGACCTTTTAAAATTAAAAACGGGGATTGTGGCTGGGGTTGAAGGTCATAATGCATTCAGTTTCTTTAAAATGTTTGTTGTGAAAGTAGGGAAAGGGAGGGAGCATAATTTTGAGCTAAGCCTAATCCTTCATTGGTTGACTGGAACAAATCTGATTTTGTTTTGTCTTTTATCACACGATAAAAGTCTTTTTTTAATTCAACGGAAATAAGCTACCTGTTGTAGACATGGACAAACGTACCTTAGTCTTCCAATTGTCATCTCTTACCAGGAGATGGAGAACAGATGTATCGTTAAAGTTTCCTCGGCAATAATCATATTTTCCCTTCTTTCAGTGAATTGTATTGGATTTGAAGGATTAACGAATCCTTAACTAATCCTTCAACTATCATAAACCACTTTCCTCTATCCAATCGATTTCTTCCCTTTTCATTCAGTTTTTTTCTATCTATACCCTGTTGTGATTTCAATTCATGTTAATAGTTGAGTTTTTTATTGTGTATCTCGACCGAATCATCGCCTACTATTTACATTTTGTGATTCTTTGAATCATTCTCGTGTGCTCTCCCCATGTTCTACCAAGTAATAGCTTGTAAAAAAGTTCGTTTGCTATGAAACGTTAATGATGACTATTGTGCATTCGCAGTCAATTCACAGTCCCATGCCAGCAAGAATAAAGGACTATTATTGGGAAAATTTTGGACCAAGAAAATATTCTTGGTAAATTTTTGGACCAACAAAGATCCAAGAAATCTTGTTTGCTGGGTACATACAAAAGATACACGATTTCTTTGAAAGATGTGGTATTCTTGTGTGATAGTGTAAGTTTCGATAATTATCGATATATTCAAGAGGGCGTTACTCATCACATCTTTATCGACGGAGCAGTATTGGCTGCTGACGAAATTCTTTCCTCCATTGAGCCCGACGACTATTCCGTTTCAATTCCGTTTGATCAGTTGGGTCAACGTCTTCAACGTCTTCAACGTCAACAACATTTCGTGCCCGAAAAATTTGAAATCGTCGAGGTCTTCAAAATTTATCAGCGAAAGCAGAAACTAGACGAGGAATCCACAACAAATAAAGCACAAGCGCATTTTATAAAGCACAAGCGCATTCTGTGCAGACTCTCTCCGTGTCTGTCCGTTTCTGCTCGATAGCTCATCGGTCCAATGGCTTTCGAGGGGGGGACAAAAAGGGGGGTCGGTAAAAAGGGTTGCGGAGACTACCTGCTTTTCAGATGGGTTCGGCAACCCTGTTTCCCGAGTTCAAAGGTTTCTGCAAACAACTTAATTTTGTGCGCTAAAACTTCCAGATTTATTACGTAGGCGCATAGATGGCGATAGGATGAAAAAACATGCAAAAAGGTAAGTAAATTCTAATAGATTTTGTCCATTTAATTTTTATTTAGGGTAAATGTTGTGAATACGAAGGTGCACAGATGGCGTTGAGAAGAAGTATAGGATTTTGTAAGTATCGAAATTCAAATTCAAAAAATTCTTTATCCGTTAAAATTTTTTTTCTAAAGTAGGCACACAGGTGGCGTTGTGAAGAATATTACAATGAGGTAAGTTTAAAAATTCCAATGTATTGTTGTTTAAAAGAAGTAAATGAAATTCAAATGTGTGTTGTTTGAAAGAAGTAAATGAAACTGAACGTTCAATACACTGAATTCAACTGGTTTTTGCGTTTGGCCATTCATTTCCTTTGTTTAGCCAAGGCGGATTTTTGCTTTTCAATACTCCAATTTTGCCTCTTCTTCATCTCATCCATTAGCACATGTTGATAAACTTCATTAAAGCTGAAAAATTTCAAAAAGATGTAAATGTAGTAACACACTTATTTTAAACTCGCAGTCACTTAAAATTTAGTCGCAGTCATTTTAGCACTTTTTGGCCTTTTTTTGTTCCCACTCTACGTTAAGAACAAATTACAAAAAACAACACCAAATACCTTGCGACAGTTGCTTTGGCTGCCAAGGATACTTTTTCAGCCTCCAGGACCAGCAAATGGGCAACACCCTCATCGCTCTTCAAATACATTTCTTCTTTGTTTCTTAATTTCTCTTTCTTTCTCTGCTTCCTTTTCCATCTTCTCAAGTTTTCACTGTAAGATTCTCTTTTCTTCCGCACTTTTTCTTTCCATTTCTCTCATTTTAATTTCCATTTCTCTTTTCTCTCTTTCTCTTTTTTCTTCTTCTGTTTCTTCAACTTTTGTTTCTTCAACTTTTGTTCCTTCAACTTTTGTTTCTTCATCTACCGTTTCTTCTATAAAAATGACTGAATCGTCTAACTGGCTTATGTAGGCATCAAATGGTCCATCATCTTCCATGAACCTTGACTGATCTTCTTTTTCGTTTGAATTAGAACCCATGATAAATTAAATGTTGGGACTGAGAGAATTGTGTACCGTACAAAGCAACCAGCAGTCACAAAATCGAAAAGCAAGATGGCGAATAAGATGGTTGACGCTTCCTGCTGAAACGGCCGGCCGAGATATTCGTCAATCTTCTTACGTGTCGCTGGCCCGGACCCCAATCAGCGCCACCACCCCATTGCAACATATGGACGAGTGGATGAACTCATCTTATTGCTCAAAGTTCTACCATTGATGAAACCAAAGTCAAGCTACACAATTGCGGACCCATGGACACTATTTGCGAAGAATGCGGGGCAAAACACTTTAAAAAAGAACTACCATCAGACAAGAGGTTCACAGACTGTTGCAACAAGGGAAAAGTTGTTTTACCACCACCAAAACAAGTCCCTGAACTCCTCCTTCCTCTTCTGACAGACAGCCATCCGAAAGCGAAGCATTTTATGCTCAAAATCCGCAACTATAACAGTGCTCTGGCTTTCGCCTCCATGGGAGCAAGTATTTCAACACCTTCGAACACGGGTCCGTACTGCTTTCGTATATTCGGCCAGGTGTACCACAACACCAGCTCCGTTGGAGAAAATAACAACTCGACACCAAAATACGCACAGCTTTACTTTATCGAAGCGGAACAGGCTAGCGCGCATCGAGTTTCCTTCAACGCTAACGGTGGCTGCGATCGGCAGTTGATGGATGGATTAGACGCCCTTTTGCGCGAAATAAACCCTTACGCGTTGTTGTACAAGACAATGCGTCGAGTCTGGGAAGAAGAATGCCGTCAGGCTCAAATCGAAGGTAGACCAAATCTCGCTGTTAGTATGATGATTCACGGGGCTCGAAGAACACATGATCAGAGACGCTCAACAGTCCAACTAGCATCGAGATTGGAGTCATTTTCAAAAGTATCGATGGCGCGCCACCGGAGAACAGAGACGTGCGCGCCCAGCTCTTGATACCTACAAGAGGAACAAGATTTATCCCTATCGACTCGCTAAAACCAATGTGTGACCCCATGACCTATCCGTTGCTGTTTCCAAATGGTGACAACGGTTGGGATCCAAACATGCAATACGTAACAACAACAAGGGCTGAAAGAATGGAAATGGAAGAGACTGAAAAAGATCCAGAACAATCAGAGGATTATGATGTCGATTTGTCGAACCAATTCGTCATGGTTCGGGATCGAAGAATCGTTGGTGCGGCAGGAGAAGTAGAAACGGTAAATGAGCCGGAAGAAGATGAACCCGAACCCGAACCTGAAGAGGAAAACGATGCCGACCCCGACGATCAAAGAAGACCAACAGTAAAGAGGACAAGGGTGACCCAACTTCAGTTCTACAGTTACCTCATGGCGATTCGAGGGCAGTTCAACAACGTGTTGGCTGGGGGCCCACTGACACAGCAGTGGATTGTCGACTCTTATGTAAAAATCGAAGCCAATCGATTAAAGTACATAAGAGAACACCAAGCTGAACTACACGTAGCCCGTTACAAAGGCCTCACCGACTACATCAACACAAGAGCCGAAAGAGAAGAGCACACGGTTGGAACAATCGTAGTTTTGAATTCGAGTTTTATCGGGGGACCGAGAGCCATGAAACAAGGATATCAAGACGCTATGGCCATTTGCGGAAAGTTTGAAAAGCCAACCTACTTTCTGACTTTTACCTGCAACCCAAAATGGCCTGAAATAGCCAACAGCATTCCATCTTATCAATCGGCCTCAGATCGTCCCGATGTAGTCGCAAGAGTTTTCAAACAAAAATTGGACGAGTTAATCGAGGTCATTCAGAAATACCAGGCGATTGGAGTGGTTATTGCAAGAATTCAAGTCATTGAATTCCAGAAGCGCGGACTTCCGCACTGCCACATGCTCCTCTGGGTTGACAAAGAAGATGTCCCCAAGACTCCGGAAGAAATGGACGGTATTATATGTGCCGAGATCCCGGATGAAGAAACAAATCCAAGACTTCACGCTATCGTTTTGGCCAACATGATTCACGGTCCGTGCGGAAAGGACGTGAACAGAAGCTCTCCTTGCATGGACGGTGACCGCTGCACCAAGTCTTTTCCCAAAGAATTCCTGGCCGAAACCAACATCAACACAAACGGCTATCCCCTGTACAGACGAAGAGATACAGGGAAAACTGTGACTCTGAAGCGCAACAACAGAGAATACCAAGTAGACAATAGATGGGTCGTTCCCTACAACCCCTATCTCTTGCTAAAGTTTAACTGCCACATTAACCTCGAGTTCTGCGCATCCATCACCAGCGTCAAATACATTTTCAAGTACGTCTACAAGGGACACGATTGCGCTGACATCCATCAACAGTCGGAACTTACGGTCAAGATGGTAACAGTCAACCAACCATCAATTGGGATGAACTATCAACATTCTTGGACATGAGATACGTCAGTGCGCCAGAAGCAAGCAGGAGAATATTCAAATTCCCACTTTCATACCGCTCTCATCCTATAATTCGCCTCCCCATCCATTTTCCGCACATTGACGGCCTGGTTCAAACTGAACGCAAGTAATGAATCGGCGGGTCAGTAAAACTACCGGGAAATCCCACATCACTTCGTCTTCGACAAAAAAACCACACGTTGGAAACCGCGCAAGAAACGAGCCAAAGTCATCGGTCGTATATACTCGGTGAGCATCAAACAAGTGGAAAGATTCTGTCTTCGCTTGCACCTCATCGAAGTCAAAGGGGCTACCAGCTTCGCCGATCTCCGCACGGTAGACGGCATCAAGTACCCGACCTTCAAAGCGGCAGCCATTGCCCGAAATTTATTGGAAGACGACAACGCTTGGCACAAAGCTATGGAAGAAGCGGCAGCGTTCCAAATGCCGACTCAGTTGAGACAACTCTTTGACATCTGCAGTCACTGCAATCTGACAGATGCGGTCACTTTATTCAACTTAAACAAGCACCATCTTATGGAAGACTACCTCCATAAAGGACACGAGGCGGATGTGACCGAGAATCTTGCCTTGAAATGGATTCAAGATCGGCTGAAATTAATCGGATTGGACATGGAAATCGACTTTGGATTGCCGGCACCAGATTTTGATCTGATCAATCAATTGATGGCAGCGGAGATAGAAGAAACTGACCAGGATGCAACAAGAGACAAAAGAACTAAAGGTGAAGAGATGAAAGCGCAGTTTAACGAGGATC
Source organism: Ceriodaphnia dubia (assembly GCA_022539655.2). Classification (NCBI taxonomy): domain Eukaryota; kingdom Metazoa; phylum Arthropoda; class Branchiopoda; order Diplostraca; family Daphniidae; genus Ceriodaphnia; species Ceriodaphnia dubia. Next base: position 3,547,214 of record JAKUCG020000139.1, on the reverse strand, counting down.
AACGAGCCGTTTTCGATCAGATAATGGCCTCAATTATCGAATCTGAAAACGATCCCAACCAACCACGACTCTTTTTCCTCGACGGCCCCGGAGGTACGGGAAAAACGTTCCTGTACAACACGATCATCTATGTACTCCAAGGCTCGAGGAAGGTTTGCATCGTCATGGCTTCTACTTGTATAGCCGCCACGTTGCTGATAGATGCGACTACTTACCATTTCAGATGTAAGATCTATCCTCCTATCACGGAAACGACAAGATCGAAAATTGAAGAACATCACTACGAAGCGAAATTGATCCGAGAAGCCGCTGTGATCGTACTTGATGAAGCTACGATGAAAAGCAAACACAGCCTCCACGCCATCGATCAACTTTTGCGGAAAATCATGAAAAAAACCAACGTCCCTTTCGGAGGTAAAGTGATTGTTTGCGGAGGAGATTTCAGGCAATGCCTTCCCGTCGTCAAACATGGCAACAGAGTACAAGTGGTCGAAACCATCATTAAAAACCACGAAACCTGGCCTCTATTCCGTCAAGTTAGATTGGTTCGTAATATGCGAACTGTAGCGGGTAGTCGAAAATTCTCAGACTGGCTCATCCAACTCGGAAACGGTACTCTTCCGACCACACCAGGATTGGGCCCGGACGCTGTTGAAATTCCTCCAGAGTTTCTCCTCAATGGGCGTGATACGAACTTGATCAATCACGTCTTTGGTGATCTGGAACGTCTTCTTGAACCCGAAGGCCAGGAAAAAATCAGCAGCGGTGCAATTCTTTGTCCTAAGAACCAGGATTGCTTGCAAATAAACAACATGATCATCGATAAAATGCCTGGCGAGAAGTTCGAGTACAAAAGCATCGACTCCGTTGACTCGGAAGATCCTGAAGAAGTTGCTAATTTCCCCACAGAATTCCTTAACACATGTAGCGTCTCCGGAATTCCACCTCATGTGTTGAAGTTGAAAGTGGGAGCGATCATCATCCTTCTAAAGAACATTGACACTCGGCAAGGACTTTGCAATGGTACAAGACTAATCATCAAGAATTTAAGACCGAACATCATCGTTGCTACAATTGCTACCGGGAAAAACAAAGGGAAAGTAGTGTTTATTCCCAGGATTGACATGTCTCTGACCGATTCTGATCTGCCTTTCAAACTAAACAGGCTGCAATTCCCAGTGTTGCAAGCCTTTGCAGTTACCATCAACAAGTCACAAGGACAGACTTTTGATCGAGTAGGAATCTTCCTTCCAGAGCCCATCTTTAGCCACGGTCAACTCTATGTTGCTTTCTCAAGGGCGACTTCAAAAGAGGGAGTGAAGGTAGATTGGATCGCTGGTCCGAAGCAAGGTCACCTGCTCAAAAACTCCACAAATTCTGAAGACAAACCAAAGTCTTTACACAGAACATCGTGTACAAAGAAGCTTTGGTTTGAACAACGATGGATATTCTTTTAATGAAAGATCAAGCCCAATGATCAATCAGCTTCAAACAACTAAAAAAAACAGGAAATAACTTCCGCCTGGGTCTACGGACCAAATAAGGAGCACGGGCAGGGCCTTGGGGGCAGTTCCCAAAGGCGCTCAACCGTGAATTATTTTTTTAGCCTCAAAATGGTTATTTTACCTACTATATTTCAGCATTTTCGCGAGCGCACGCACAGTCATTTTTAAATGATGCGTTACTTTTGTTCGACAGGCGCATAGCCGCCTAGTGTTAGTACTATATATGCCGTGTTGACACTATAGTTCTTCTGACTACATCGCGAATTACCAATAGCAACCACATTTTTAATCGTATTTTTTGGCTTGTTTTAATCATTATCTTAAATGAATTTGAGGCCGGAAATTAAGTTGGGGCCCAAAGGGCGAAATGGCATGGCAAGAGAATCCCGGCGCTAAATTTTTTTGTTTTTTTTTGGCCGGAAAAATTAGAGTCAGAACCGCAATTTATTGTTTTATGATGTACCCAAAGAACACTCCAAGGATTGCGATTGAAAATGATATTAACAAATTTAATATTTAAACACCCTTAGAAGATGTGGCCGCAAATTCCAGAAATAATGTCTGGCAACTGGGGCCTCTAGAATCGATGTCAGGTTTGTTTCGCCATTTTCTAATGAAGGCAAATTTGCACTTTAAATTTCTTTAATATAAAGTATGGCCAGAATGGCAAATGGGACAATGTTAATTTTACCGGGAATAATAATTATATATAGGAAAGAGAAGTTAAACCTATAACATGCAATCTGGCTTTCAGGCGGAAAAACACTAAATTCGTTTGGAAAAAAATTACAATCCCTTCGGGAACCTCCAAGCTCCAAGGCGCCGCACCGCGTTGGTAGCAGTTCGTTTATGCACTGCTCAATAGATGGGAGTTTTGAGGTGGGGTAACTATATTTTGTTTTTCAAGATTTTTTGGTGCTCAACAGATGGCTAAAATTGAATTATGTTTCAGGTAAGTGTCTCACCTGCTGTGATGTGAATAAGCTACGGCTGCTGTTCCGCCAAGGGGTACGAGTGTATGACACTCAAGTAAGAATGTGGAGTTAAGGAAAGGGTTCGAGAAAGCATTAGATGTAACCCATGATACTCCTAAAGTCAATAAAACGCATATTGATATGCGTTTAATGATTATTGGGGCGCTTTTATTGATTCTTCCAGTATTAGTTTAAATAGTACGTGGAAACTTGATTTCACATGACAAATTTATTTTGTTTTAAATTGTAATCTAACACAACCATGGTTCTTAAGGAATCTGTTTAAAGTCATGACCGATGCACATTTGAAATTCGGAAACCAAACCTGTCTTTCCCTTCTCGGATTGCTAGGTGAAGTATATATCCCTATGGTATGGATCTCTAGAAGAATCACTATGAGGATTGAGTTGAAATAAATCACCGAAGAAGTACGAGGCGAAAAATACGGTTGTGTTTAATAATCCTGTCATATATCGATTCATAGAGCCGCCCAATAGTTATCTCCGAATTTCTAATTCAGTTTCCCTTATCTTTGGTCTGTCATCTACGATTTTCATATCTAAAACCTACTTAAGTTCAATTTCTATTGAAATTGTCTTTCTATTAGAATTGTCTCAAATGAACGTCCAATTGTTGACGCGCCCCAAATCTATTTTTTCCTCTCTCCCTCGGTCTGACTTGTTGAGAGTCGTCTGATTCCTTTATTTTAATGATGCTCTCTTCAGGGACTTTCTTACTTGCAGACATTCGGAAGACGTAATAAATTCATGTGACGTCCTGGATGGTATTGGTGGGATCCAGGGGAGTTAAAACACCATTCCCGGACGGCCACGTCAAATTAGTAATCTCCTGTCTGCAGTTGGTACAGACATTCCTGTACATTACGATGTCCGTCCCAGGCACTGCATTATTTAAAAAAAATATATAATTATGATGCAACATAAAAAAAAACAAACAAATAAAATAGAAAACAGGCTACAAATAATTAAACTTACTTTTAATTGTGGATTTTGATAGCCGGGCGCACTTGCCTTTGCATCTGCTACATACAAAAGGCAAGTGCCTAAAGAAATATGCCCACAACTTTTCGATGCTGTAACCATCGTCACCGATCTTGAATTTTACCGGTGGATCTCCATTCAGACAGAATGCCCCAGCTTCAGGTAGGGGCATTCTGTGTATTTTCTGTGTATTTTCTTAAGCAATAATTCATCTATAATAATGTGGGAAACTAAAATATAATGCTTTAGAAATCTGTTGGGCAGGTGACATACTTTTTCCCATCGAACCATTGTGCTATTTTGTTTGATGTCATTGAAAATGTAGCTTCGAAGGCTAGAATAATAACACCTCTCACCAACAATCCTGCTCTTGCATCTGAAAAATGAAGGTAATATAAGTGAAGTAGAAGCTGTACCAAAGCTTGCATTTGTATACTCACTGCGAAGTTGATATATCTTTGTGCCATTGGGAAAAGCAACAGACATCCAATACGGCTTCTTTCCGGCTACAAGGAACAAATTGTTTAACTCGTTGGCGAACAAATCGGAACAAAAACATAACGGAGGAAACTGATGAATAAAAAACTAAAACGTCGTTGGGGAAGGCCAAACGTTGATTCTGCGATTAGACATGATAACTCTTCCATATTGCTACTTGCGGATGATTTTTGATTTGACGGGTTCCGGTGTCAGCACTTGTCACGGCAGAGGGCGCCACTGAGTCCAGCTTACAGGTCCTTCTTGATAGAGGGCCCTTTGTTAATAGTATCCGGTCAACAGTTGATGAGGTATCATCTCGCGCTGAAACGTCGGCACAGGTAGGCCGATACTTTTTATTACCAGAAATAGTTCGACCTATAGAAGAATATGAAGTTGCACAGAGTGTTGATGCTTCCGAAATTACCGTCGCTTTAATTTTTCTTGCGATAGTAATTTAACTTTCATCGGAACATATCGCCTTCTTTAAAAAAAGATCAATCAGTTCATAAAAGTTTATGTAAGTACTGGCAGGTTGCAGGTGCAACGCTACGCAGCTTACGATGCCATATTTCTACGTCGTTGTTAATGCATACCGTTTGCAGGTATAATGAGCAACGTCAAGGTGACCACAAGTTTGTTGTCATCCACGTGTGGGACATGTACTCAAAGAACTAGTGGTAGTAGATGGCCAGTATTTAGACTCAACAGCTTAGTTTTCATTTATTCAAAAGTTGATTAATTTTTTGAGTTGGGAGTTAATGAAAAATTTGACACAATAACTTCCCAACATCCAAATTTGTTTTTCGATATTCAACACTCAAGCCAGAGTTTGGTAAGTTTCCTATAAACACCCTGGGTCCAATGGAATGCACATCCTTGCAAAGTAACTTTTGAAAACAAATGTTCTATTGTGCGTCACGCTGCCTTTTCCAAATCCATCCCGATTTGCTAAGTAAGTTTTAATGATTAAACTCAAAATTTTAGTAAGACGGCAATCTAGTCTAAAGTAATATAAATTCATATTCTTATTTCTAATACTGTTACACATGCGTTCACGTCGTTAATTGACGCATTTACCTCTTTTTGAACCTATCAATCTATATCAGCTTTATGACGCCAACAACAGATGACGTTCTGACCACGCTACTGAATCCGCCCCCCTTGCACACGCTGTTTGCGTGCTGCTTGCTGCATGTTTGTTTTCATCGTTTGGATAATTGGATTACATTAAATAAGTTACTGTTTTTATTTATTTTCAACAATGCAACAACCGTTTAATTCTTTGTGTTACTACAAGGATGATGAAGACCAGCACACCTACACTGAAATATGCCCCAAAAATCCCTGGCATGACAAGCAAAATTTGTGGAACGGTGGCTCCAAATGTACCAGGTTTGCTTTCTTTTGTCCTTTTCTACATGTTTCTACTTCTACATCTGTCTGCGAGAGCTCTGGATGGTGGTGGTACCACCAAAATTTTCCCCTGTGCTCGGTCTCTTATCAAGTCAGTCTAACTTGATGGAATCCAGAGCTCGCAGACAGACAGAGGGGAAGATTTTGTTGAGACCACCATCATGAAGAGCTCGCAGAAAGTCTGACTTGATGGAATCCAGAGCTCGCAGACTGTCTGCGAGCTGGTGAGCTCTGCATGATGGTGGTCTCACAAAAATTTTCCCCTGTGCTCGGTATCCATTCCATTCTAAAGTGGTAAGAGGGATCAACTTCCTTATGCAAATCCATGTCCATAACCCTAATGTGCTCTTTTTATATGAATCCAGGAAGGAACATTCTCCACCCACTGTCTGCGAGCTCTGCAGGATGGTGGTCCCAACAAAATCTTCCCCTCTGCTCGGTCTCTCATCAATTCAGTCTGCGAGCTCTGGATTCAGACAAGTCAGACTGTCTCGCGAGCTTTGGATTTCATCAAGTCAGGTAATGGTATTTGTTTCCACTCTTTTTCCCCCTTCGTTACCTTGTCAATCCTTTCTGATACACCTAACCTTTCCTTTATGGCAATTGTAAAGTCCGTAAGCCGTGGGTGTCGGCTGTGTATCGACATGACCACGCTGAAGTTGGAAGTATGGAAGAGATTCCTGACTTCCATTTGCCACCCTTTCCTTTTACACCTTGATTCTTTTCCCTCTAATCCTTAAGGCATTTATGCTTTACAAACAAAAACTGATTTCTTTTTATCTTTCTGCCAGGAGATGCCGCCCTATCTGTCAATTTCTACGAGGATTAAGGTAAAACAAACAAACAATTTTCTGTTATGCATTCTTTATTTTAAGTTTTTTAAGCATATAAATTTCATAGTAACACCTGTAATTAAATAAAAATAAATAAAATTGGAAACATTATACATAATATACTTTTACTAACTTTATTCTGGGGTTGGAGGGAATGGGGGTGATGGGGCATAATTTGGGAGTGTGGACTCGGTTGTCGTATAAAGGGTCGTCAGCCCGCTCCTGTTATCTTCTTCCTCTTCAACCTCCTCCTCCATCTCCTCTGCCACTTCCTCCACGTCCGCACTATCCTTTTCTTCCCCCACCTCCTCCATGGTGCCGTGTATAGGTGTGCTGTGGTTATTAGGCTGTAGTTCTAGTGGCGATGGGTATGTGGGCGGAACATTAACGAAGTTAAGGGAGTTTGGGCGTGCTGGGCGATTGGTTGAGGGCTGGAGGGGTTCGATGGCATCGATGATGACAATAATGCCATCATCAGATGAAATCGATGAGTTGTTCCAGTAATCAGTTAATGAATAGGCAATTAAAGAGAGAGAACTAATAACTTTATAATAAAAGTATGAAAGAAGCCATGTTGTGATGTGCTCGGTTGCTCGGTTGAATCGTGAGTGAGAGCTTTAAGTTCCCAAATTTACAACGAAACCTACTATACCCAGTAAACAACCAATCAGGTGATAGTTTACATAAATCTGTATTACATTCTCACTTAATTACAGAACATGGTTGTCAGATAAGGTATACAATAATCTGGATAATTAAACAAAATTTAACAGAACAATTACAGAGATAGTAAGTTATACATAGGCCATACAAATAATTACAATCACAATCATAAGATCACTCGTCGATTTCGTCAACATCTAAGGTGCTTGGCAATGGGTTGATGGAATGTGGGAGTTTTTGCTTAAGTTCAATTACTATTTCCTCCAATAGTTGAAAAGTCGTCATAGTAGGATTGGCTGCATCATTTTGCTGATAGCGCTCCCATAAGCTAAAAAGAATAGAATTTTTTTTAGTGATTTTTTTTACTTTGCGAGCTAGTTTTTCATGGCACAGCATAGTAGCAACGAGAGGTACTTCCTTTGCAATTTCATAGAGAACAGTTGTTAATTTATAAAACGGGAGTTTTGCCGATATCCCGATCTTGTTCCAGAGGTTGTGTAGTCCTTCAAGATCGTTGTTTTCACGTACAACATGAAGCAAGACCAGGCTTTTGGTGGCCAGATGGTAGAGTAGACCCAGTTATCATGCATGTACTCCTGGAATCTTGGTGGGTGGCAAATAGGCAAGGCACATTAGTTTATGAATAAAGCCTCTAATTGGATTTACCCCTTTCTTGTAGTACTGCGATGCCAGCCGTAGTTCCTTCACTTGTTTCATAATTCCTTGTTGGAAATGGAAGTTACAGCCAAAGTAATGGAGCATAGAACAGGCGCCGCCCTGGAGAAGGATCTCCCACCATAACGGTCCAACTTGAACTTTTTCAGACATTTTTTAATGACTGATTCTATGTCGGACAAGGAGTTAGGAGGGGCCGCTTCTTTCTATACAGGGCCACCCTTCGCCCGAGGTTCATCCCCATCAGCCTCCAAATCGGCATCATCCAAACGTCGGATAATGTTATAATACTGAGCCAGGGTCCGAGGATCTCCCGAGATGACAACGGATTTAAACGTCGAACTATTCAATTCCCTCACTAATCGCTTGATCACCTGCGGTTCAGTCAAAGCGACCGGACACCTTGCACAAAGCCGCTGTTTTGACAACGAATAAGCATGAATCGACTGGTTGGGTAAACGGACCAACGCCTCTACTTCTCGAGTCCACTCTTCAATTTCCATTCCCTTCTCAAAGGAAGCCAAAAACTGCTCTCTCCATAACGCCCAAGTGTTCAAAGCGACGCCATGAAGCATGTGCCAGTCGCGAGCACTACCCTGTACGCGTGAAATTGCGGCCCTTCGATAAGTTTGAATCTGCCACCCACTGGCCCTCCCTAGATCCTCAATTGCCTCTATCCATTCCCTTGCGCTGTCGGTCTTAATACCGGCGAAAAACGGAACCGAATCCAAAATGCCGCGAGACAGTGTATCTTCTTGTGGGGGTGGGGCGATTCGCAATACTGGAGGGCGTGCTTCAAGTTCCCTATCCCTGAAAGCGTCAATCAAACGAGTAAGGGCTTGATTCTGCAAGTTAGCCCGTGTGGCCGCTTCTTGTCGTTGGTCAACACACGCCTGTTGCAACTCGCGTTGAGTCTGAACCATCTCGCCCAAAAACTGTCGTTCTTCTTCTCCCAAACGAGTGCCTGGCATGTAACGTAATGCCTGAATTCTGAGGTTTGTAGGAGTCGTAATAAGCCGTCGCGGCACGGCACGAGGCGTCGTTGGTAACCGAGGGCTACGATTGCGCTGTATGTTTAATCGATAAACGACAGTTCAAAGAGAAAAGAAAAGATTACAAATTGAAAATGATAAATGAAATAAACCCTGACACCCTCTCACAAGCACGTGTCGCCTTAAAGAAAGCGTCGAAAAGGAAATGAACGAAAGCGTTAACCAGTGTCGACTGATCAACACGTTGAACGACGAGAGTATGGGCAATGAATTATATTAAATGAAATATTAAATTAGAAAGGAAAGAAAATGTGAAAATGATAATCAAATTAACCAAAAACCGAGCACCAGAGCGCGAGGATTGACGATAGGCGTGATAGCCGCAAGCAAAACGAAACGGTAATGTCGAGACCACGCCACCTTGGCCACGTGCTCGAATCTCGAAAATGTTTACGCAAAAGGACCAAAAAAAAGGAAATAAACTAGAAGAAGTCAAACAGTTTCGACTGATCGACGGTCTTTCACGACCAGTTAGACACTAAGCGGAAAAAAATGGGTGCCTGTTGAGAAGAATCAACAGGTTGGCGCAAACAAAAAAAAATGGGTGAAAACCAGGAACTAGAACGCAAAAAAATGGGCGAAATACACACGACCAATGTAGGGGAGAATGAGAAAAAAGAAAAACGTTCTATGGCCATCCGCCGTGGAGAAAACGAACACGAAGATCGAACGATAACCCAAATAGAGACAAAAAAAAACGAAAATAAAGACCGAGACACTGTGCCACCAGTGCTCACACCCTCACAGGGCAAATCAAGAAAACAAAACGACGGAGGGGGAACTGCCCTCACACCTGAGGGGGAAACAGAGGGGCTCTCACCGACGATAACTTCGCCACCTAGCGGTGACGGGGAGAGGTGCAGGGACAATGACAACATCACTAGATAGCGTTCATTACACGTGTAACTCGTGAGACCAGTATCAAGTCGTGTGGTCACAGACGCCCAACGTAAAATGGGCGCTACGGACGAAAGCTTGATCATAAGGCACTAAAAGTTACGGCCAGCCAAAAAGTCTCTAATCTTTGTTAGATTCGTTGCTACGTAGAAAGAATAAGTGTTTGAACGGTAACACTAGACTGTCATGCGAAAGCGCGCGAGAGAAATCATCAACATGCATCTGTCAAAACAAACAAGTTAGCATACAGTACCCACCAAAAATGTTTACACCCTCCCACCCTTTTGCGTGTTAATGGCCCTCGCGCGCCGTGAGCTCCCAGCAAAACTAAACATGCTGGAATTTTTTTTTTTTTTTTGTGAATAGATATTAAGTTATTAAACCCCCTAATTTTTTTCTGTCCGAAAATCTTATGCGCGAAGGCTGTACGCGACCGGACACATTAAATTGCAAATTTATTTCTGGCCTACCTAGCTGAGAGGTTTTCCTGAAATTACATTTGCGATATGTCAAGAAATATTGAAGGTACAGCCTTGCAGATTTTTTTCATGAGACATCATGCTGGTTTCTACTACTGTAGTGATTTTGAACAATATCCGTTGTGTTATTCTTATTTAAATATGCCGTTAAAAAAAGTTGCAAACACTGTTTGGCCGCACAGAGAGAAAGAGATAGGGAGAGGGGGCATCGTTCACCCCGACTTTTTTTAACGACAAATTTAATTTACTAAAACAAAACAGATATTGTTCAAAATCACGGTAGATATAGAAACTGGCAAGATGTTTTAGGGAAAAAATCCACAAAGCTGTATCTTCATTTTTTACTGACATATTGCATTTGTAATTTCAGGAAAACCTCTCAGTTAGGTAGGCCAGAAATGAATTTGCAATTAATATGTCAGATCGCGTACAGCCTTGGCGAATTCGATTTTTGGACAGAAAAAAATCAGGGGGTTTAACAAACTTAATATCTACTCACAAAAAAAAATAAAAATTCCAGCATGTATAGTTTTGCTGGGGGCTCACGGCGCGCGAGGGTCATTAACACGCAAAAGGATGGGAGGGTGTAAACATTTTTGGTGGGTACTGTATAATAAAAAAGTTGTATATAACCAATTGAAAATTATTTGTACTTTGGAAGCCAACAAGTATAACAAGTATATGTTCGCCAACTGACGTATTGGATGAAAGATTGACGATTACAGTATCCACCCAAAATATTAGTCCCTTTTTTTTACTCCCACCCTTTCGTGTGTAAAACCCGCAGTTAGGTGCCTCCGCAAAACTGGGTTTTCGACAATTTCTAATAGAGCTAGATTTTTTTAAATTTGATTTTCTTATAGATAAAATTCTACTTTATGCTCGTGATTTTTTCCTGGCGTCGATTATAAACCGCCAAAAATCACGAGTCGCCGCATCAATTATTAGCCCCCCAATACTTTCCCGTGTAAAACTGCAATTTTTGGCCTAACGCCATAGCTTAAATATTAGCCGACTGAGGCTAGAAAAAAATCAGCTTGGAGCTGATGCCGACGCGGTTACAAATTTCTTGATTGCAATCTGATCCAATCTATTTTGATCGGTCATAATTGCATAGCAAATTCAAAAATAAAAAATCTCGCCTTTCGCTGGGTGGCTTTTTTCAGGGGGGTTGACGCAGGTAGTCGACTGACCTTTTTGAGATTTCGACCTACCCTTTTTTCGTCACTCTACCCCCTACTCATGTCTCTTTTGAGAAAAAAACATGGCTGGACTAAAATGCGGGGAAAATAATGCGGAAGGAAACCAGACGCGCTAGACAAGATTTAAACCAAACAAAAAAGCGGATTGTATTTTCTTTTGCACGCAATTACATTGTAGAGAAATCGAATTAAATTACTGACCCCCCATCAGAGTCGATGATTTGTTGTAGCTTCTCACACATACATGGATATACTAGTTGGTTAAGGTAAACATGATCAGCGGAAATTTCCAAAAACTCTTGCTCGATAGCCTGCCATAATTCTAGATTGTTGTGAACACGGGTGTCTTTGTTTGCCAAATTGCTTAGTAGGTCCCGCCACAACCTCTCAAAAGGCATTACGTCTCCAAAGTTGCTAGGCCAGTTCACAACAGAAAATTCCGGTTGACATTCCAACCATTCGCGTACAATACGAGCCTTGTGTACAGGGTGACTGTCGTGAACAAAAACAATCGAATTTTTCAAGCTCTTCTTCTCGGGGTCTTCTAATAAGTTACCGAGAAGGTTGATGTACTCAGCACTGTTGAAGGATCCATCGATTCGGTAAATTCCAAAACGACCATTCGCTTCGAAATATGCCCAGACTTTAATGCAACGAGGGTTTAGTATGCGGAAGCTAGTGTCGTCATTTATATACGGCCTTCCAAATTCGTCGAAGCTGAATTTACGATAACACAAATTATGAAAATAACAATAGTGTTTCAACACAATAAATAATTTAAAAAAATAATTAATTTACCAAAAAATAAATTCGTCGGAAAAAGTAACAGTTCGCCAAAAGTTTGCATTTTTCTTGACTTAGTCTTTTGCAAATTTAAGTCTGGCCTTGCGTTGTTCACAACTAATGGGGTAGACTCGAGATGTGGCAGATGGGCCATACGTGAGCGAATAAGACGTCATAGCGGATCGTTTAAGCAACGGTATCTGAGACAATTGGCCCTCTCGCTCTGCTTTTATATGCTTTACATCGACCAGGCCAGTTTACTTGTCCTTCAAAAAATGCTCCTGATTTGACCTCACTTCATGGCGAATAATTTTTGAGCTGTGCGCACCACACTCTTCGTAGGATAATAATGCTATGTGAAAACACATATAATTCTGCGCACGTTACACATGTAGGGAGAAAATGTAAGGAAGCCATTTTGCGCACCATACCATTTCAGGAATACAAACTACATTTGATTGCAGTAATGCGTATCAGGAGCTATAGTCAAGGGCAACTAAGTAGAGTCACGTGATTACTAACGACATACTGGTCCGTCGTTGACCCTATAAATTACCCATAACTCAACCGCTCGTGTCAGTTTAAATCATATCGTTACCCTGCACTCATTGCGCGGCTCTTCTCGTTTATCAAATGGTAAAAACAAGAGAACTGAAACCGACTGAGCGATCAAAAATAGTTTCGTTACGCGACGCAAAATGGAAATTGAAACAAATAGCGAAATATGTCGGCTGTTCCACTACTACCGTAAAATATACGTTAAAAAAATTCAAGCAAAGTGGATCTTTCGATCTCAAACCAGGTCGTGGTAGAAAACCAATGCTGAGTGCTTCCGACGAGCGTTATCTTGCTCAAACTGCTGTAAGAAACCGCCGAGCCACACTTTCTGAAATTACTTCATTTTTCAATCGCGGAAGGAATAAAAATGTGTGTGAAACAACTGTGAGAAAAAGTTTAAAAAGGATGGATTTGCGTGGGCGTGTTGCGTGCCGAAAACCTCTCCTAAGTCCAGCAAACATTAAGAAAAGATTTGTATTTGCCAAGACTTATAAGGATTGGACGTCAGAAGACTGGGCTCATGTTTTCTTCACGGACGAGACCAAAATGGAACTATTTGGCACAAATCGCAGGCTATTTGTTCGCCGTAGACCGAATGAACGGTACAAGAGTGCTTGCCTTATCCCGACAATCAAACACGGAGGCGGATCAATTATGATCTGGGGCGGAATATGTTCGAAAGGTGTTGGTCCTTTACGTCTGGTCCAGGGTTCGATGGACACAAAATGGTAATGCGGAACACGCAGATTCAGTATAGTTGTTTCATTTCACTTTATTTATCTTTCAATCTTTGTTAGGTATCATAGTATTCTAGTGTACCATGCTATTCCCGCCGGGAAAAAATTGATAGGGAAAAACTTTGTTTACCAGGAGGACAACGCACCGTGTCATTCAGCTAAAGTCAATCGTCAATATCTTGAAAAAAAAGAAAAACTTGGAGTCTTAAGAATGATGCGTTGGCCCCCGCAGTCTCCGGACTTAAACCCCATTGAGCAGATTTGGGAGCTGCTCAAGTCTATGATAAACAAGAATAATCGGACTTCTAAAGGGAATTTATGGAGAATGGTTCAAGAAGCATGGAACAGCATTACGCCGTGTGTTCTAAAGAAATATATCGACACTATGCCCAAACGATTAGCAGCAGTCTTGGAAGCATCCGGTGGCCATACAAAGTATTAGATGAATTGCAACAGTATTCAGCAAGAAGGAAAAAAATTACCAAGAATTTTGTTAGATAATATGCTGCTTTTGTCCCAAGTTTCACGAGTGACATTATATTAAATACGTGTAAAAGAAATACAATCCGCTTTTTTGTTTGGTTTAAATCTTGTCTAGCGCGTCTGGTTTCCTTCCGCATTATTTTCCCCGCATTTTAGTCCAGCCATGTTTTTTTCTCAAAAGAGACATGAGTAGGGGGTAGAGTGACGAAAAAAGGGTAGGTCGAAATCTCAAAAAGGTCAGTCGACTACCTGCGTCAACCCCCCTGAAAAAAGCCACCCAGCGAAAGGCGAGATTTTTTATTTTTGAATTTGCTATGCAATTATGACCGATCAAAATAGATTGGATCAGATTGCAATCAAAAAATTTGTAACCGCGTCGGCATCAGCTCCAAGCTGATTTTTTTCTAGCCTCAGTCGGCTAATATTTAAGCTATGGCGTTAGGCCAAAAATTGCAGTTTTACACGGGAAAGTATTGGGGGGCTAATAATTGATGCGGCGACTCGTGATTTTTGGCGGTTTATAATCGACGCCAGGAAAAAATCACGAGCATAAAGTAGAATTTTATCTATAAGAAAATCAAATTTAAAAAAATCTAGCTCTATTAGAAATTGTCGAAAACCCAGTTTTGCGGAGGCACCTAACTGCGGGTTTTACACACGAAAGGGTGGGAGTAAAAAAAAGGGACTAATATTTTGGGTGGATACTGTAGTCCTGTGCGTCTTTAAAGCATTTGGGACAACACTAACCTACACATCATGGTTAACAAGCCCATGTTAATGTTGACATGCTGCCAGATTAAGTCTCGACTTACTTCACTAAATCAATTGCTTTCCAACAGTGCTCAACCAATTGGTGTTGATTTTAATTAGGGTGTAATTTACAAGCTACTGCAAAAGATCTTTAGAAACCTGAGATGTAGCACCCAGGAAGAGACATTGGATAACACAGTTAAGCTTCTACGTTTTTGCCAACATAGCATTCAGCTTATATTTATATTCTTTAATCACAGTCAAGCCATAGAGTTGTTGAGATTCTGATGGCCCTGAGATTGAGTAGCATAAGCCAACTAAACTCTGAAAAATTAATGAATAACATTGTAGTAAAAATTTGAAATAGGGAAGAAATGTGAACTGTGCTTAACTGAATGATTTATATAGTATGCTAGTAGTATCAATAACCTTTCCATCTGGAACAATCTGAGCATGTAATTCCTTGTATTATTAAGCCTCAGGTTTGGTTCTACGTTGAGGAAAGAAAGTGCCTCCTGTGGTGCCAAGTTCAGTATGCTTTCCCGAATGTCTGCCAAAATCAAAAGATTAATACCAATTTCATTAGCCAAGAACAGGTTAAGTTAAAATATACCCTGATAGTGTAGAACTTTTGTTAATTGCAGCCAGTCCATTCTTGAAACTAGACTCTCAATTGTAACACACTACAAGGCATTGATGAGCGTCCGGGTTCGTCGGGTGTTTCCTGAAAGACTGTAAAAACAAAATGAGTACATTTTAGCTTCCACTAACAGGCAGCATTCAAATTAAATTGCATTACATTATTCTAATACGAACGATTATTTCGGTAGTGGACGTAGGCAGCATACAACACAACAAAAACAAAGCGTTAAAGCGTGGCGCGTAAACCGCGTGTGCTGTGCATGATTCAGCATGCAGGTGAGGGGCAGCGTTATGGCGTCTGCTGTAGCTTCGTCAAAACGCCATCTGCTGTTGGCAACAGAAAGCTGATGCTCATATAAAGCTTTAAAAAACCGTCAATGACTTGAGACCCGTTTATGACGTGAACGCATCAAAAGTATTATAAATAGGAATAGTGAATTAGCATTATTTTACATCGGAGGAAATGATTTATTAGAAAATAATTAAAAAACCTTACACGGGACAAGTATAGGGATGACGCCGGGCCGAGGGGGACGTAGGCCGGCGACCTTGGAGAGATAGAATGGTAAAACAGAAAATTATGCTACCGGTCTTAGCTCTCGTACAAATTCTAATATCAAAGATTAGATTGATGAACTACATAGAACACAACAACAGCTACTTAGTTCTTTAAGCCAAATGCGATTCGGTTCGGTATAAAACTGAAGATAGGTTTCGGTGCGGGAAGAGGAAAACGCCGGGCCGAAGGGGGACGCAGCTGGCGACCTTGCAGAGGTAGTATGGTACGAGAGAAAATGATCTATCGGTCTTAGCTCCCGTAAAACCTGTAGCATCGAACATCGGAATAATGAACTACTTAGAACGCAACACGATCTACTTAGTTCTATAAACCGATTGCAATTCAATTTGGCACTACGGCTAACACTTAGAAATAACGGGTTTTGGTGCGAAAAAGGGGACACGCCGCGGCGGAGGGGGGGGGTGCAGATCCGCAATGGGATAGGTATGCGTCCCCTTAAAGGGAGAAAAGAAGACGGGAAAACGATTTGAACGCAGAATACTCCCGCAAAACAACGACTAATCACAAATTCAATTAAAGAACTGTGTAGTACTTGAGCTGAGCTATTGATTGCTGTAAAGCCGACGGATTTCCCGTCGGAAATGGGGATGTAACGTTACTTCTATCTAGCAAACGTTGTAAACAGTGTTGGAGGCCCGCGATTTGAACATATACTAGGCCGGGAGAGACCGTTTAGCTTTTAGCAGGCGAGAGCTTTCTTCGGAATCCTCGACGCATTTTCAAGTACTTGTATTAGGAAACTTTTCCTAAATATAAAGGACTTAGAAATTTTGTTGAAGTTTAGAAGACGAAAAAGGCCGGTCTTGGCGACGAAATAGGCCGGACCGTTTAAAAAAAAACGGCCTATTTCGTCCGGCCTATTTCGTTTCCGGCCTATTTCGCCGCCATCCTGAAGAGCTGCTGAAAAAGAAAGATACAAACCGTAGACCTAGTGAACCGACTATAATAATAATACTAATATATTGCATTTCTATGAGGCGCACTTTTACATATGATTATACGCAATGCGGAAAAAGTGAGTTTTTAGTGCAGTACGGAAGCGAGGAAGAGAAGAGGATGAGCGAAAAGACACAGGGAGTTCATTCCAAACAGTGGGTGCGTGATTAGGAAATGCTCTATTGCCGTAAGATTTCACATGGTCCGAAGGAGGAACAACATCATAAAGAGCGGCAGGGGCAACGGCAGAACACGACCACCTCGACCGTCGATCACTCGGCGGGATATTAGACTACACAGGTAGAAGGGAACAAAACGATTGAGGCAGCGGTACGTCAGCACCGCGATTTTGAAGTCATCCCGATAAGGGACGGGCAACCAGTGAAGCTCCCGCAGATGAGGGGTCATGGCATCGCGACGTCGGGCCCCGGTGACGACTCGAGCAGCTGCATAGAGGACCTTCTTTATAGGTTCCAACCGACATGACAAGAGTCCATCGAGAAGAGAATTCCCATAGTCAATGTGACACAGGACGAATGCGGAAACAAGTTGGACAGCAGCCGATCGTGGGAGAAATTTTCGGATTCTTGCAATCATGCGCAGGTGGAATAAGGCACTTCTACACGTCTTGTTAATCTGCTGATGCATAGTCAGGTGCTTATCAATGGTGACGCCAAGGTTTCAGACAGAATTGGACGGAGTGATGGACGCATCGCCAATAGCAAGAGGGAAATCAGCAGGTTTACATCGGCTGGTCTTGGAGTACACGACGATTGCATCAGACTTCGAGTCATTGAACTTTATCCGATTTCCTGCCATCCACTGCTTAGTTTCATCAACGCAGGCGAATAGCATGGAGAATGCGCGACGCTGCTCAGAGTAGTCAGGGGTAAGGGGGAATGAAACATACAGGACGGGGCCGAGTACAGATCCTTGGGGCACGCAAAATGAAAGGTAGACAGCAGCAGAAGTTACTCCAGAGATAGAAACAGATTGACAACGGTCGTGAAGATATGAGATATGACCGAAACCAGGCAAGGGCAGAGCCAGTTATGCCGAATCGACACGTTAGTCTCCTCAGTAGAATTGAGTTGTCAATGGCATCAAAGGCTGCACTCTGGTCCAGAAGGGCCAGAACAAGAGCATCACCACTATCCACACTCAGCAAGAGATCATTGACAACCTTGAGCAATGTCGTCTCCGTCGAATGGTTAGGCCTGTATGTCGACTGGACAGGGACATAGAGGTCACTGGCCAGTTTTTGCCGTGATAGTTGCCTGGCAACCACACGCTCAAAAAGGTACAACAAGATTATAGAGCCAATAATTAGAGCATTTTTATAAGAACCTCGCTTGGCTAAAAAGAAAAATATTCTAAGCTATTGGAAATTGAAGCAGGGTTCACAGGCAGTCTTATTCGTTTTATCACAAATTGCACTTTCAGACTTTCTGTTCCTGCTACTACATCAGTGTACAACGTTTTTTTTGTCTAAAATTCGTGTTGTCGCAGGATGATACGGAGCTCCCATAAAGTGTCGAATGCTCTCTAAGAAAAATGTCCGATTTTTCGCGGACAATGTTTCTAGTATACTGTACCGAGACAAAATTGCCCACCTTTTAACTAGACATTAAAGTCCTAAATTTTAGCGGCAAAAATTTCCAATTAAAATGGGCTTAAAGTCTAGTTCCTATTTGGTCCTTTTTTCGTTTCTTTTCTGAGGTTCTTTTACATTATCTTATACAACGGTTTCCAATCTTAATTCGATGAGTCGTTGAAATTAAGTTAATTCTAGTTTTTATTCTTCCAAACAATTTTAAAATGTGTTTGTCTTACAGGTCTCGTCGTTAATAAATTCCTGTGGAAGCAAGAAAACCAGCCAGGTAACCTCCAAGTAAATTTAAAACATGAAATGTTTTTACTCCCGTTTCGTCAGATGTTTATTGACACGTATACATAGAATTTACAACAAAGAAGGACATGGTGGACAAGCTTCGAACCACATCGAGTCAGGCAGAACTCGATTGGTTCTAGGCTAGGGTGAGACACAGTGAACCAAGCTGTAGAACAGACATGGATGCACTGAGCTAAGGATGACAAGTTTAACGTCGCATTTATACTAACTAGAGACAAGGTCAAATACAAGTAAAGAGGGGCCGATAAAGGATGGTAAAATGTTGTCTGACTTGTATGTCCCTGATGTTTTGAAAGGCCCCTTGCCTGCTGTCCGTTTTGCGGTTGGCCAAACTGTCTTAGCCCACAATTACAGTTCGCACGGTGAAAAGTGGTTAAAAGTTGTTCATTACTCAATGTCTTGGACATTATTTGTTCCTTCTTCAAGCTGGTGATCATCTCATTAAGGGACTAATGGACCAAATGCTACCTGCATCGGGTACCGAAGCTAACGAGTCGATCTATCGAGAGGAGGTACTGTCTAATTCCGTAAACCCTCCTACACCGCAGCCGTTTCCTACGCCGAAGCCACTTTTCACCCCCGTTCCTGTCACCAAAAGCTGCTCCCGTTCCGCCTTAATCGGAACTTGTTTTTAAATTGCGAACATCTCTTCTTTCGATTGGTTACACGTTACAGTTAAATGTGCCTAATCGAAAGTTTAAAGTGGTAAAAGTGAAATTGAAAAGTAAACCCCCGCGCTGTGTAGATGTAACAGGGCTTATAAAAAGTGTAAGATCGTATCAAATCAAATCGTATCAAGTATTTCATGTACTAAAATGTGTGTATCAATACTTGTTTTGCTCCATTTGATACCCTTTAATGCCCATTTATCCTGATAGTTTTCGTTTTAAGTGTAAAAAACTGTTTCCGCCGGCTTTCGGCTTCTCTTATGGAGAACTAGTCGTCGACCCGCTCAGCTTCGCTGATGAACCATATTTATGCATTTCATATTCAGTATAGGCTACTGTAATTGAAGGATTACCATAGAGGGGGAAGACAATTTAGTTTTAGAAAGACTCACGAAGACGATAAGTCGATAATAATTTGCCCATAGCCCATCATGACTTATATGTAGGTTACATTGAAATGTCAACTTGTATATAGGGGGCTTGGACCCGATAATTTGTAGTATAGGGTATAGGACTCTACCCCTTTTCGAAGGTAATCGGGTTATACAGTCGGAAAATCGTAGGTTTTCGGGTTTTATACCTCAATCTAAATTTCGCATCGTATTTGCCCGGTCAATTCAGGTCCGGTACCCGGTTCAAATCGATTCAGTTAATAGAATAACGGCGGCAAATAATTTTACTCTATCCTTCTTACCCAACGATCTCAAGAATTTTTAACTTACGCGCGTGAAATATATTACGCTCACTCTTTAATGCGTATAAAGGCCTTTTGTGGTAGTCAGTTTTACTATATAACTTGATTTTTAAATTATATGTATATATTTTCATACTCCTAATAACGGATAATATATTTATTAAGTAATTAGGTTTATTATGGTTTTACTTAATGTGGCAGGGGAAAAAATAGTTAAACACATTATTAAAAATGAACAAAATAAGGGAACTTAAGAAGACGCAAAGTCATATTGAAATCAGTGATCGGAACGTCAACACGCGACGTATCGTTAAATTCTACGTTACGTCATGACGGTACGTCAAATCTGACGTTTGACCTAATTTCAATTTGAAATTAGGTATTTGTACCAAAACGCAGTACCATAAAACGATCACGGTAGACCTGCATGAGGCTTCTAATATTTAGTTATATGAGATTAGTTTACATATTTATAAGTAAATGTGGTCAATTTATTGGAGCAACGGATTCGAAACTTCATAAGGAATTAGAGGTTAGACGTTCGAGTCCACATTCTAGTAACTATTTTCAACATATTTTTACAAAATATTTGCTTCATTGTTGCTACCAAAAATCGAGACAAATATTTACATTAACTCGGGGAATTACAGGGAATTATGCCAATGAACGATAGCATAATATGCAACCGTATGCAACCGATGAGTCCGCTAGAGCTGTAACAGCGTTTCCTAACGTTTTTATCACCCTAATTTATTTTTAACAGTGTAGGCTAAATAAACAGTATAAAATGTTATTTTGCATGTATGTTTTGATAAGCAAACAGCTATGCTATATAATAGCTGATGGCAATTAATTATGTAGTCATCGTCTACCCTACTCTACATCAGTCTCCTACATTATATATATCTATTTTATATATAAAATGTGGCCTAGTGGATACGGTGCTCGGAATCGACGCTATAGGTATCCATGGTTCAACTCCCACTTCTGTCTTTTTACGCAATATTGAAATAAACAAGAATGTAACTCGACTAAAAAAATTAGGGAATTCAGCTACATCTAAAACTTTCAAATATTATTCTTAAAAAGGGAAAACAGAAGATCAGAAACTGTAAAAATAACACTACCCAAGATATCGGCGTTAATTTCTTAGATTTACAACGATTGTTTTGCATGCCTCAAAGTATGCCTTTTGCCTATGTAAAACAAACCGTGGCCGAGGTGTAGTAGAGGATGAGATTCCTATCTAATCCTGTGTGACGTCACGTGCAAATACCCGTACGCCGAAGAAAAGCTCTGACGTAAAAGTCAAATTTGTTCAATCACTTTTTAAATTTCAAATTTACTTTTAGAGACTGAAATTGGTCTTAAAATGTGTAGAATTGTTTAAGATATCTACCTTATCCTTATGAACGCAAAAAGATGTGCATAGTGCTTTAAATACATATAATTCGTAGACGTGCCTTCCGGCTGTAGATGTGCAGTGTAGTGTTTGGATGCACGGTGTTACTTTTATTCAACCCAGTTGATTAAAAGTAACAAAAAAAATGAATTTACTTTCTATTTTATTCCCTCTTGGTTTACCAAGGGGGTCTAGACACCCTTTAAATCCCTTCCCCCTTTCTGAGTTGGTAGCATTTCTCCCTTATATCTCGAGAACGGCATTTTTGATTTTGATGCTGCCAACCCAGTAATTAGCATCTCGTGGCAATAATAATTGTCATATGTAACAATTTCTATTTATTATATTCGGGAACACCGTGCCATTTCGTGTTTTCAGAAAAAAAAGGGCGGAGCTACACTCCACATTATACAGATCCCTTAGTTTCCAACGCTCGCCAGCTGATAGTTAAAGCTATACTAGCGCCACCAATATTTACTACAGGTCTACAGCTTAAAAGCTATTGCCAACCACTTTACAGTACGCCTTTCTTCAAACTACCCCTGTTGCCTATCTATATACTGCACTTCCCACTGTTCTCACCCCGCTATCATGATGAATAATTGGAAGGTGACACATCGCCATAAGGGGGCGATGCTTCACTGTTCGGTTTGCCCGCTACGGCGCCACTATACGAAGTGGCGTCAAGCCCAAAATTTTAACACGGGAGGTATAGGATTTATTTTAGTTTTTTCTCAAAAACTGAAAAAATATGAGAGTAAAACCAGGTGGACGTATTGCAAATGCATCGCATTGTTACAAGTAACAAAGTTCAGGCATTAAGAGCTTTATATGCGACAACTAAACCGAATTAGGAGAAAAATAAAAAAGAAGAAAAACGCTAACTGCTTTTTGAATTTCTCGGAATAGTGTACTCGCTCAATCGTCTGCTTCTGATTTTCAAATCTGCATTGGTTGTGCCGTTTGACGAGCCGGCTGTGCCAACCACGACGTGGTGTTCACGTTTTCAAGTAATGCTAATTAGTTGTCAAATGTCAATGTTTTTCTTTATTTGTCATTGAAGCATCCAACATGCCTAGCTGCTTCGTACCTGGGTGTACTTCTGGGTATCGAGGAAACTCGGAGAAACGAAAGTTTTTCAAACCAAACTCGGAGAGAAGTAGAATTCTGTGGGGAAAGATAATTCCTCGTGATGGGAAATTTACAAAAACCTCACGAGTCTGTGACAAACACTTTCGTGATGAGGACATCATCAAAGAAGAACTCATAGACTTACCCAATGGTCAGCAATATGTCATCAAGAAGGACAAATGGGTATTAAAACCTGAATCCGAGCCAAAGCTACACCTTGGTAAAATAGACTGTCATTTCTCTGTTAATAAAACTAAAACCTAATCTTTCGTACTATGTAATGCTACACATTATATTCAGGACTTGTGAAGCAAAAGAAGGCACGAAAGAGTCCCAAAAAGAAAGATGCCTGTCAATCTCCCAACACTGACAAGTGTGAACAGCAGGAGACAAACCAGTCACTAAGCCAACAAAATTCAGAAGGCATGGAACTCGCAGTAGAAAAAACTGACAAGTGTGAACAGCAGGAGACAAACCAGTCACTAAGCGTACAAAATTCAGAAGGCATGGAACTCGCAGTAGAAAAAACTGACAAGTGTGAACAGCAGGAGACAAACCAGTCACTAAGCGAACAAAATTCAGAAGGCATGGAACTCGCAGTAGAAAAAACTGACAAGTGTGAACAGCAGGAGACAAACCAGTCACTAAGCGAACAAAATTCAGAAGGCATGGGACTCGCAGTAAAAAAAACAACAGTGATGAAAATAATGAACAGGGTGCACCAATTGTCGAATGCTGTTCAGAAGGTGAAACAGAAAAAACTCCACAACATCAAACTCTTTCACTATATGAAGCTATGATCGATGAAGAGTCAGAAGATGTTGATATAATGAAAGCTGTGTTACCAGAAGGGTGGAGTTGGAATACTATTCCAATAGTAAGACTTTATAAGTTTATAAATTTGGTTTTCATTATTAAAGGATAAATTCAACCCCTTTAGGCTACTGAAAAAGATTGTGCTAATGAAAGCATTCCAATGATGACAACGGTGTGCCATAAAATGGTTTACGTGGAGGAGTCAAAATTTAAACAGTTAAAAGCCTTACTTGTAGCCCACAATCAAGTATCATATTTCATTCATGGAAAGTTAATTACTGGTCACGGATTGGACCTCCAGTTCGACACGTTACAGGGCTTAAACAACATATTTATTGAATTTGACAATGTTCATGTTTGCGAAGGTGTTCTCGATCCTACGCTATTGAATGTTGCTTTTGACCCAAAAGGCAACAAAAAGTCAAAATTCTGGCGCTCTAAAGGTTGCAGTCTGTACTGTATGGAAAAAAAGATCATCTGGAAAAGCTATTTGTGTTTATTGTGAGAAACTCTTGCGCTCATTGAAGAACCGAGTTACAGCAGTAGAGCGTGAATCCCTTCGCAAAAACAAGCTTACCGCTGCGCGAAGAAAATTGCAGAACTGCCGCGATATGGTTTCAAGGAAAATTGCGAAAATTCAGGTGTTTATGACAGATGCAAATACTAAAAATAACTTTATTTAGCAACTAAATAATTTTCAGAATCAAAAGAAGGATATCGAAGCTCTTCGAAAGGAGGTGATAGATGCAGCCAAAAACTCCCTGACCAATCGTTTCTCAACGTTAGATACTAAGGTACATAACGGATAGTTCTTGGATTATGTTAAACTAATTCGAAGGAAATTCCAAGTGGTAAATCGAAATCATTTTTACGATTAGTTTTCTTTAGAAAACTTTTTCAATAATTTTTTTGCATGGTTAGTAAATTATAATGATTGTCTTATTGACTCACATTGTAATTATATTACGATCGTAGTTTTTGTTCCCAATTTCTATTGTATCAATTATTCATTGATTCATTCTTCATTGATTTCCATTTATCCTTGTTGCATCACAATACACAAATTCTGTTCTAATTATAGCTTGTTCCATTTTACAGGAACTGTTGATCATAAACACGTTGTTAAAGAAAAGTGAATGCAAAAATACTAAGAATATGCGTTATGAGACGGAATTCCTTATGGAATGTCTATTGCTGCGTATTAAAAGTAAAAAGGCATATGACCACTTGTCAGCTGCCAAAATTTTGCCCCTTCCACATCCAAATACCATTTTAAAGCTTCTTGGTGGTATGGAATGTAAATTCGGACTGAATTCATTTGCTCTTTCTGCTATAAAGAGTAATCTGCAAGGAAAAGCAAAGCACCTCCGATATGGAACCGTTTTCTTCGATGAAATTAAAATCAAGGAATCGATTACATTCGATATACGAAAACTTCGTTTTGACGGATTTGTCGACTATGGAGACGGTGTTATAATCAAACAACATGAAGGCCAGATAGCAGACCACGTCCTATTAATTGGTTTCAGACCATTTCGTGATAACTGGATACAGCCAGTAGGAGCGTATGCATCTAAGGGACCTGCCTCAGCCGAAGTAATTGATGAATTGTTGACGAGGACGATTTCCGCACTTCATCAACATAGCGCTCACGTCCTATCGGTGGTATGCGATGGCGCACAGCCTAACAAGGGTGTTATGCAATTGCGTGGTTGTAATGGAAAATTTGAGCAAATGAACAATACTTTTGAGCACCCATTGGCCCCTGAAGAGAAATTTTTTTTCCTATTTGATGTTCCCCATCTTTTTAAGTGTATAAGAAATCATATTTTTAACCACAAAGACGTTCAGGTATTAAGGAATCAATGATCTACAGTGATTTGGTGTTTCAATCATTAATTGCTTTATTAATAGTTTTCAGGCAATTCTATACATTACAATCATTTCGTGTTGTTGTACCAGGAAGAGAAAAAATTGCAAGGTCAATTACGACTAGCACCAAAGTTGACCGACGCCCATATCTTCTCGACAAACTTCCAGAAGATGAATGTGAAGCTGTGCACGCAGGTATCTATATGTAACTTTGGTTGCTAATTAAGTTGTCAACACGTAGTAACCCAATTATTCCTATAGATTTTTTCGAGTAGTGTCGCGACTGCATTTGATAAGTATCGAAACTCTAGCGATGCGGTTACAGCAGCTAGGTTCTCAGGAACTCAGCATACGCAATACTTCGTCCAACTAATGAATGATGCGTTCGATGTAATGAACACTCGTCGCCCTCAAGATGGAATCAATTTGAGGAACTGGCCAGAAAAAAAAGCGGTACGCGTTTTCAACACTAGTAAATATATCTTTTATAGTCCAAAGTTGTCATACGGTGTATTTTGAATCCTAGATCCTTGATGAGCTGTTAGAAGTGTTGTTTGAAACGGAATTTCCCCAACACACTGAAACATGTACGGAAACTTTTTGTGCCACTACAACTCTTCAAGCACTGAGAATGACCATCTTTAGTACAATTGAAATTGTTGAAAAACTTTTGGCAGAGCATTACACGTACGTGTTGACCGCAAAACTCAATCAGGATTGTGTTGAGGTAAGGACATTCGCTCTGATTCGCTTCGCCGTATTAATGACTGTTTAATTTACGTAGAGATTTTTTTGAATAGTTCGTTCGGCTGGAGGAGGACAAGAAAAACCGACCGTTAGCAGCTTTCTTCAAATTTACCGGATGCTGTCAATTTATTACCCTACTAGAGTTTGTCTCCGAAATGGGAATGTTACAGTAACTGAGAGAATGTATCTCCTCACCACATACAAAGAATGTATGCTCAAAACCTTCAAAAATAACGCAAAAGCTGCTCAACAGCTTCGGGAAGATTTGAAAGACAAGCTGATGAGTGGCATTTGTTTTGACGCTGTCTTGAACGATATGGGTAGCAATGCCACTTTAGAGGATCAGATTGTGTATGACCTGTGTGGTTATATTTTGCACACTCGGCCACGTTTCCGCAAGTGCGAGAAGTGCTTAGAAACACTTCAAACCGAAAAAAATGTCCCTCCGACAAACTATTCTGCCGCAGATCTAGTGATGTCTAAGAATAAGGGGGGTTTGATTTTTTGTACTCCTCAGATGCACCAAAATTTTGTAAAAATTGAGAATATAATTGGAAATCACTTGAAAGAGGGAGAACTATATGCGAAGGATGTCTTTGATACGCTGATCACAAAACTTGCTGATCTCAAATTGGTGCCCATCGGTTGCGATAAACATATGGAGAAACTAGTCTCTGACATGATTTTTGAGTATTGTGTCGTACGTTTGAGATTTCAAGCAAAAAGACTACATGTTGCCGATAAGATTGGTGAACAAACTACGACTAGCCACGCACTAACTAAAAAATCCAAACTCATTTGACTTGATGTGCAATTTAACTTGTCCTGCAATTACCTGAAATCGAAACTCAAATTAACTAGTGATATTGTTTCGCTAGCAGTTTCCCTAATCAACCCAGAATCAAAAACTCATTTTTACTTGTGATGCGGTTTCGCTAGCCCAGTTTTCCTAGCCATGCAAAAACCAAAACTCCTGTTACTTGTTGTGTTGTGTTCTTTTAAAATAAACCGTTTATGAAAAATGATCGAACGTTGGTGAGTCATTCATAAATTAGGATATAAGAGCAAGATTAAAACCAACGAAGAAGAATCTATAATAATCGTAGTGTAAAACATGACAATGGAATGTCTTACTCCCGTTTCGTCAGATATTTATTGACACGTCTACACAAAATTTACAACAAAGAAGGACATGGTTGACAAGCTTCGAGCCACATCGAGTCAGGCAGAACTCGATTGGTTCTCGGCTAGGGTGAGACACAATGAACCAAGCTGATGAACAGACATGGAAGCACTGAGCTCAGGATGACAAGTTTAACGTCGCATTTATACTAGCTAGAGACAAGGTCAAATCCCAGTAAAGATAGGGCCGATAGAAGATGGTAGAATGTTGCTTGAATCGACCTTGAGCG
Source organism: Ceriodaphnia dubia (assembly GCA_022539655.2). Taxonomy (NCBI): domain Eukaryota; kingdom Metazoa; phylum Arthropoda; class Branchiopoda; order Diplostraca; family Daphniidae; genus Ceriodaphnia; species Ceriodaphnia dubia. The sequence goes on along the minus strand of JAKUCG020000139.1, from coordinate 3,519,917 downwards.
CCATAGAAGGGGAGAATAGTTCGCTGACCTTGTAGGGTGAATGAACTGAGGGGAAAGATCTCCAACGGCTTCGTTCCTTACATTACTCACAGTTCTAAAAGATTGCGTCCCGCAATCTCCAGAAAACTTTAAAGAAGAATTAAAATAGTCGATCTAGCATACTGATTCAAACTGAAAGGCAAGCAAAATATTGAACTGATAGGGAACATAGGAAGTGAATTGTGGTGGCGCTGTGGCCCGATCCGTGTCCGTAGAAGCGGCATCCTTTTGATTAAGCGGCTCCTCCGGAAACAGTAGTGTGAGTGTGTAGGCTAGCTGCGGCCTGACTCGTCCGTCGTCTTTCTCTTAAAACTAACTTAAAGCTAAGGGGATCAGTTTCAATAAAATTCTTTGTCGTTCTGAGTGGCACAAGGAAGATAGGTCAACAATATTCAAAACAGCTCAGCAGTTTTCAAAAGGGTTTGGGACAGGCGATCGGTCAGGCTGGGGGAATGGAAGAGGCGAGACGTCCGAGCGGGAGGTAACTTGGGATGGCCTAGTAGATGCGGTGGTGTGTAGATGGGTCCTTGTTTTTGAAATTGAATGCAGAGTATCACCATTCCTTTCAGATAGATTGCGTCCCGCAATCAAGATGTCGAAAATATTATTTCAACGTGATGGTAGACAGATCACAGCTAAATGCGATAGACAATTTTTGTGACAGTGTAAACGTGGCATAAAATAATTCCCTTGATCCGCCGATACAAAGTCCCATTGACTGATCACAGCTAGACAGTAGAGACAAGAAGCGCTCGCTATCCGCCGATACAAAGCCAATATTTGGGATTGAAGCGAACTCAGCCAGATTGACTGATCACAGCTAGACGGTAGAGGCATTTTAGAGCTCGCCATCCGCCGATACAAAGCCAAAAAGGGAGAAACGAATTCATTTTACTAATCACAGCTAGATGGTGGAGGACATTAAAATAAGCCACACAACATATCAGAAAGAAACGCTAGACATTTGCCGATACAAAGTCTTGTTGAAACGAGATGGTAGGGGCAAGAGGCGGTCAAGGCATCTTCGGGCGCGGGAGTTCGACTTTCGCTGCCACCAAATGTAAAACATGGAAATGGAATGTCTTACTCCCGTTTCGTCAGATATTTATTGACACGTCTACACAAAATTTACAACAAAGAAGGACATGGTTGACAAGCTTCGAGCCACATCGAGTCAGGCAGAACTCGATTGGTTCTCGGCTAGGGTGAGACACAATGAACCAAAATGATGAACAGACATGGAAGCACTGAGCTCAGGATGACAAGTTTAACGTCGCATTTATACTAGCTAGAGACAAGGTCAAATCCCAGTAAAGATAGGGCCGATAGAAGATGGTAGAATGTTGCTTGAATCGACCTTGAGCGCCATAGAAGGGGAGAATAGTTCGCTGACCTTGTAGGGTGAATGAACTGAGGGGAAAGATCTCCAACGGCTTCGTTCCTTACAGTAGTTTTACAATATCTTGAAATCCCGCTTTTTACAAGACACATGAAACAGAAAGCCGTTAGCGTTTTTTCCATTTTTTATTTCTCTCCTAATTCATTTTCGTTGTCGGATATAAAGCTCTTAATGCCTGAACTTTGTTACTTGTAACAATGCGATGCATTTGCAATACGTCCACCTGGTTTTACTCTCATATTTTTTTCTCAGTTTTTGAGAAAAAACTAAAATAAATCCTATACCTCCCGTGTTAAAATTTTGGGCTTGACGCCACTTCGTATAGTGGCGCCGTAGCGGGCAAACCGAGCGGTGAAGCACCGCCCCCTGTAGAAAGGGATAGGGCGATGTGTCACCTTCCAATTATTCATCATGCCGCTATCCTCCTCCAATACTTATTTTCCACTTTCCATCCTTAGATATTATTTTTTCATTCCACTTTACTTATTTACGCCATAAGGCCGCATTATACCACATTCTGTCAAACCTACCAACAATAAAACAACACTACAACGAATACCGTATCCAAAAGCTATACCATTCCTATTCAACCTTACTTATGCCCTATTACATATACCTAAGGCCTTCATTAAGGTTCATAATCGTAAACCAGGAGGGACCGGCCGCGCAGCGGCGCCTTTATTAGTTGTTTTTAAATGTTTTGAATAAGAATGTAAATTTTATTGAAGGTAGCCAACATAATTGGCTCTGTAAAAATATTTTTTGTTTGTCAAAACATTGGGTAGCGGTGGCGCTGCAAAATGAAAATCGCGAAGTGTTACAATTATACCATACCTCCCCTACTGATGCACGATGCTGACAACTGTACATATGGCTTATCTCGGTTCTGAAAACCAAAAGGCGCAATATATTTAATTATCTAAAGCATCTGCATTCCATATTTAATCTAATGCTGTGTGTGGTTTTCAAACATATTTTTCTTCGTTATGAATTTCACCAAACAGAGAAAACCAAACAATCCAGGACTCCAGGTATCAACAAAAGTGTAAAAAGGGTGAAAGGTGGTGCTGAAAAGGCATGTTCGAAACGGTTTGTGGATAAAGTTAATGAAGTAAAAAATGACCACAAGCAGCGAAAATTGGAATTTTCAAAGTCAACTGCTGTGGCGACGGTAAATGTCACATTCATTCTTTTTTTTGATAAAATTTCGTTACTGTTAGACAGTTTGAGTTTTAAAATGTTGATTGCGAGGTTGTGTCTTTTCTTTTGAACTGTTTACGATACCGTAGACACGGACACGCCATCCAGCAAAACGACAGAAAGCGACTGAAATTAAAAACACAAATATGAGATTTTATATAGTCTGGTCAATTGCCTATAGTTTTTGTCCATGTTCAGTTATCAGTTTAATTGCCATGTCATGAAAGTTGGGCGTTAGAATGCTTGAGATAGACTATGAAACTTATAGATAGTCTATCCGAGTTGGTATGGGGCCGAGTTCTTAGGGTCCGAAGTGCTACCCATTCATCACCGAGTAAGACACCATGGCCAAGGTGTAGAAGGGGAAGAACTCCCATTCTACTCCGTTGTGACGTCACGTTCAAAATATCCAAAGTAGAGTCGTAAAAAGTGCTTTAAATAAATCAAACTAGTAAATGTATTTTTGCGACTGTAATTAGGCAGTATATAGATTTTAAACAAAATTTAAATTACAATGAAGCGCATTCACAAACCCCATTATTATCTACCCTCACAGATGACTTACAATCATTTTTTGCAATATTAGGTTGGGAGAAAGAAGATTTGTTTTTTTCTTCATCACCATCTGGTTTTACTATTTCGACGTAAGTGTATCGCGATGCCAAATAGAAAAACAGAAGCATGTCAAATCCCATCAGTCCGGCGAACAAAAAGAATTCCATCGACTACAAAATATAATGAGAACAAGCGAAGCTCACTTAGAATGCGAATAAAATCTTTTCATTTAGTAATATTCTATATACTTGTCTGAAATTATATTTATTGGCTTTTGTTACTATGGTAACAATGAGGTTGCCAAGCCCGATAGTTAATAGCCAAGCTGCTTGCATGACAGAGCGCATATTGTTCGGAGCCTTAAAGTTCATATTAAAGATATACTTTCACATTTTTTTATCCTTTTAGAGTGAAATGAAAAGTGCTTCAAAATACTCCAAAGGTACTCTGAAGAGCTTTGAAGTACTTTCCATTTCGCTACGAAAGAGCATTCGAAGACCCAAAAAATGAGATTTAAAGGATTACATGCACATCTAGAGGAAGAAATACAGAAAAGTCGTATAGCTTACTTGAGTATAAGAAAACTGTAACCCAGTAACAGATAACATGACTTCAGCTGATGCCATCACAAAATACTGCGGAAGCAGCCAAAGCATATGAACAGAATTAGTCGGTGTCATTTGAATTGACATCAAATAAGGCTAGAAAAGAATTATAAAAGGCGCGGCGTTAGAATGTTCGGACGTATAGAATTCATCAGATTTTGCATGACATATATTACGTTATCTTGTTGTTTAAAAAGATGATGATTCAAATGACTTGATGTTACAACAACCATATAGCAACCCCCTGGTCCTAGGGTAATTTTTGAAATGCCGTTATCTTGCTGTGGAATAAACACGTCGTATCTATGTTGTTTCATGGCAAGCGTAATAGTAATTTACAAAAAAGGTATTACATCTCAAATAAAAAAAAACAAAGAAAGAATATGACTACGACTCACGTGCCGGCCTCCACGTTCTGTACTTCCGTTTGAAGAACATGACGAACTGAGGTCGACGAATTTGAATTTAGAGAAAAATGAACCAAACGTTCTCCTAATCTTATAGTGATGTCGTTCCAAATATCAAGTTGGTTGTAATTCAACAAAACGAACCTATTTGTAACAGAAATCATTTTTGTCAAATTACGATTTTATTGTGGATGCAGTTTTCAAACACATGGTACCCAATACGTGGTTGTCCAGTGTTCGATTTATCTAATGTATCTTCGTTTGTTAATCGTACAAGCTCAATTTTACTATTGTGTTTAGAGATGATGACGGAAAATGCCTTTACATCCATATCCCATAATGGAAACAAATATAACAATTTTGACTTGTTAGATCGCCGAATGCGGCTGCGATAACGTAGCCTACCTTTTCGCTGGCACCTTTGATCGTTCCTTTCCAAGTCAAAGCAGACAAACTCATGCTTCCGCATGTAGATCCCATAATTTCAGCTGTAACTTCCACAGGCTGATCAACCAGATCTCTTTCAACAGAGTAACTGGTACCATTGATCTTGGTCCATTTCACTTGATTGGCATTGACATAGGTAACGTTGATCTGGCATGGAAGAGTATTGATGAAAGTCAGCTGTGTCAGGCCGACGCTAGGAATGCGTGGATAAGTAGACTAACAGCGACAACTCAACAATGTTAATCCACTATAAAGATATTACAGCAAGAATTGCCTCTTAAAATGAATCTTACTTCCAGTTTAAGTTCAACCACGCCTGAGAGGACAAAAGCGAGTCCAGCAAGTAGTCCACCTCCTCCGATTCGTTGAAGAGGGGTAAGCAACCCACGCGTTTTGAAACAAGGATAAATAAGACTTTCGAACACAGGCACTAAAATCAACACCAGTAAAGGGTTGAAAATTTGCAATTGATCCGGCTTGATGTTAGTTACTTTTACGTCACCGTTCATTCGGGAGGCCTGGAATGTCCATCTAGAACCCTGTAAAATCGTGCAAAACACAGTAAAATGTGAAAATTGTTTAAAATATGCAGGATATGAGATTTTATGGTCATAATACTGTACTTGCTGATCGTACAAAGCCCAAAATATAGGAATGGGAACGTAGAGCAAGAGGACACGCAAGACTTGCATAATATCTTTGACGAGTTGGTTATCAAATTTATCACTAGCGAATTCCAGCCAATGGTCTTGTTTTTCTCCTTTATTATTTAGTTTTCGTTTAATAGCGTGCTACATTATTTAAAGTTTATTAGATGGCAAACATTAGACGGCAATTTACTAAAGGAAAGTTTGACAAAATAATGCCTACCGTAACACACTTGATGACATTTAGCATAATGTTACCCGTGGGGTCAAATGTCTTATAAGTTGTTTTACCAGCGTAGAAAACCACTACATGTTTAAAAAAGAAATTTAATAATTGGGTGCAATATATTTAAAACACTTTTTAGAAATTCTAAACTTCAAATAACAGTAGGTTAAAAATATATACCGACGCCAACAATCATGAGGATAGCAGGGACGCCAAAAGCTAATGGATAGCAAGAATTCTGACCGAAGCATTTGACATCCTCACGGAATATTGGCGTGACGAAAAAGGAAATGATTCCTCCTGCGCTCATGAAGAAATAGAAGAGGGAGAAATACTGTTCCAGCTGCTTGTCTTGTTGCGGTCGCACAAATTGCTCGCCACCAAAAGCTGAAACGCACGGTTTAATTCCTCCCGTACCCAAAGCGATGACAAACAAAGCCACAATTGAGATTTCCCTTAAAAAGTTTTATTAACAGACTTTTAAAGTAATGTATGTTAACAATTCAAAATTATTTGTGAGGTGCATGTATGGGTAACTTACTTTTGTGGTGTCAGCGTGTTTGGTATAGATGACAGACTCAGTAAGATGTACCCACAAGTACACAAGGAAGAAATCCAAATGGTAGCTCTTTTTTGTAAGTTATGAATTTCAAATATATGATTTTATAAATTTCATGAATTTCATTCATAATGTGTTTTGCAAATGCAATCAAAACGTCATACTTGAAATTTCCGAGATAAGTATCGGCGAGAAGCGCGCCAAAAATGGGAGTGACGAAGCACAACATGGTAAAGAGGTGGTACCATACTGTCGACTCGTTTTCATCGTACAATAAAATGTCGCGCAAATAGAGCGTTAGTACAGCTATAACAAAGATATTTTAGCTACGAATGAAACTGAAACCTTATTAAGGAGAAAAATGAAATACTCCTCATGCCGTAGTTACTGATCCGTTCACAAAGTCCTCTGAATATTATGAAGAATACTGGCATCACTGGATACTTTATTTTCTGCAAGGCATGAAGATAAGAGAATAGGCTACATGATGTAGGCATTGCTGCAGCTGACATGGAGTCAATCAACGCAAGTAAAGAGTAAAATTAAAACTAACCCAATTTCACTATACCTTTTCATCGTTCCCATGGTTAGGTACTGATGGATGCATGTTGGAAAAATTATTGCAAAATTATATTTTACTTCTGTAAACACATTAAAATAATTTCTATAGGTAAAGTCAATATACTTTCAGAGATACACCACCGGAAACCCATTTTCGTAGCAATAAATGTCGAGAAAAGCGTTGCGCTTGCTTACACCTTGTCAAGTCAAGTGAAAACTATAGCTCTGATTTAGAGATGTTTCGGAAATGCGACACAGGAAAACCGTTTCAACTATGAAAAATATGTAGATTTGGCAGCTTCAACAGATGGTATTAGCCTGTGCCTGTCAGTGTCCAAGGTCACTTCCTTGTGGACTCGGACCACCTTTCATTTTATGACTTCCTCGATTTCAGTATATATAGGTATTAGCAAACAATGGCGACGACTGTTTTTTCTTTACTTGTTTTTATCACAGGTGTGCATTTTAACGAACAAAAGTCTGTGTATTCGGTCTCATTTGTTGTTTCTTTTTCCTTTACTGACATTATTTTTGGTCTATATTGTGAGACCAGATTAGCTTTAGCTTTCTTGAATCTTGTTATTCCAGTTCCGTCTCCCAGCGCTTTTCCAGTCCACATCAAAAGGGTGTGTTGAATTCTCAGATTTAATTCTTTGGTATTATATATAGTTCGTGTTGTGGTTATGACTGTTGTATATAGGAAGCTCGTTTGAATTTAGTTTCAAGAACCTTGTCTGCAAGGATGACTTATCAACCATCTTCAACCTTCTTCAGCCATAACTTTTAAGTTATTCCCCTTTTTATAATAAGTTATTCCGCACGTTTCTGCTCTCTTAAAAAATATTGATAGTGAATGGAGTTCACGCGCTATTGTTGGTATCAGCGCACCCACCACAATGAAATCTAGAACCTTAACTGTCTTTGTTTCAATTAAACGAGCGGGATAACGAATCCAAACTTATACCAGCCGATATCAAAGAGTGAATACACAAACGAAAACGAAAGACAAAAAGGCAACCAGCGAGGTTATTTTGTAGGGATTGTCTTGCTGCAATGCCAGAATTTTATAGAATTGACTATAGAATCTTCAAAACTGATGCTAGAATTAGATTCTGGCATCTCGAATCTTCGAGTAGCGATCGAATTGCCAACCCCTCAGTTTTTCAATGCAAGCCGCTTCATTATATTTTTGTGTTGATTGAAATTATCGAATATAGGCGATCGTTGAGAGCACAAGTCAATCTATTCCGCCTTCGATACTATTCTCGAGCTCAGTCAAAGGCCTCAAACTCTTATAATAAGTCCACAGACGAGGGGTTGGCAACTCAAAAGAATCTCGTACACTTGCCCGAGAATCGATTCTAGAATCCCGAATCAGAATCAAGAATCATTAAAAATGACGCCAGAATCCAAAAATGATTCAAGAATCAGAATCTTTCAAGTCAAAATTAGTATTTTCCAAATGTCGATAAAAAATGAAACTATACAGATTAAGTTCATGAAATTTTCTCTTCATTATTTAATGAACTTTTTTAAACTTAAATAAATTCAAGTTTTGCATTTGTGTCATTAGCCAAATAGTGTACGTGGCAAATTATGACCGCTAGGGGCCCCAGCTTCGGTCTGAAAGGGAAACGCCAACGGCCGACAACAATAGATAATATACGAGCTTACCGTACGTCATCGACATGAGGCCTCGTTTGAACTTGACTTTTGATTCAAGTTTTAATGAAAATGCTTTAGGTGTCTACACATTAGATTTAAAAAAGTTCGATAGTTTGGATGTTGGAACAAAATGTTAGGCGATTAAGTAACGATCGCCAGTTTCGTGTACGACACTCGATTTCTTTTCAGGAACAAAAAAATCAAATTGCAAAAACGGTTGAGCGCAGAAAAATTCCAACTGGTGACCGGTGTATGTTCAAATCATCCTCCGACAGTGTTAGAGAGTTAAATAAAAAATGTTTGCTTGACCGCGTCATTTCGTTATCTTATCTCTTCTGAGTGGTTCTAAAAAAGAACGGAGTCACCTAATATGGGAATGGGAACTGGAGGAAAAGAATGTTGGTGTGAACTGTGTGTGGTACAGTTTTACCTGGGTTGATAATTTTCTGTCCAGAAACCTTGATGAGGTCATCAGATAGTAAGATGAGGTTCATGTTTTTGTGCACGGATTCCACCCATGTGAATCTTATGTATGTAGCGTCCCTCCCCCAAACTACAACTGTGCTAAAAATCTTGTCAGTCTCTCTCCTGCCGTCCTAACTGAACTCGAGCCATTTATCAGGAAGTTTATTCAATAAAAACTGTTTACCTTTTTACTGATATCGTCTTTAACTACTTAAACATTCAAATATACTGACAGTAAACTATAAAAAAGACATTTCAATTAAATTATTACGCCAGTATCAACTGGTCGTATGGTTTTTAAAAATTGGCGCCAGAATCTTTAAAATTGACGCCAGAATCTTTTATATTGACGCCAGAATCTTCAAAAATGACGCCAGAATCAGAATCCGATTCTGGCGTCTCGTACACCTGGCGGCCGAGTTGCCAACCCCTCGTCCACAGAGTTCAAGAGATAAATGCTTGTTAAATGTTAATTCCAAAAAAACGAAAAAACTGGTGACGCATTTCTAAAATTCATGGTAAATACATTTATTATACCCGATTACACATTTAAACAGTGGTTTCCGACGAAATAGTAGATTTTGAAACAATAAAATATATTTACAATAAACGACGTGTACAGCAAGAATAAAAAACCTATTAATTGCAATGAGAAAAAAGATGATTTATAGGCTACATTATGTCATTATGTGGAACTAATAATGTCCACCGTAGTGGCCACCACCACCGTAGTGGCCTCCGTGATGTCCCCCATAGTGACCACCATGATGATGCCCACCGCCGTAATGACCACCGTGATGTCCTCCGTAGTGTCCACCGTGGTGGCCGCCGTAGTGTCCGTAATGGTCTTCTGAGGCAATCAAGTCAGGAACGGTTCGCCGATAGCGATGACTACCGCCGTAATATCCTCCGTGATGTCCTCCGTGATGTCCTCCGTAGTGCCCGTAACAATCCTCGGCAGTGACCAAGTCAGTCCCTGGGGCAATTTCTTGGTCAGCAGCAAACACCAGGGCCAATTAAGAGGCAGGAAATTTAAATAATCTTTACAAAAAACAAATGGCAAGTTAATATAGTGTCAAGACATGGTCTAATACGAAACTTAGAAGACGAATAAATCCTATTAATACCGTGATCTTCATCCTTGAGATTGATAGCAAATTAAGTTTATGTTGGAAAGGTTAATCCTTGACGGTTGATATCGACTGGTGCTTTTCCTCGGTTCTCTTGCTCGTTTTTATATCTGTTGTCAAAGTCAAAGTAGCTGTGAGCCTGTGACGCCAATGAGTATATTTCTCCACCGCATTTGGAAATCCCCATCGAATGAACCCATCATCCAGATAAGACTAAAGAAATGGCACGAGAATTGCCAAGCGTGAAAGAACGAAAACATTCAACCGGTTCAGTGCTTCACTTAGCTTTCGGCGTAGTCTACTGCCGCGTACTAAGTTACGTTTGTTACTAAGTTACACGATGACGGTCGGGAAACTAGCATAACAACACACGTCTGTCGTCAGTCTCAGGGAATTTCCGGATAGCTCGCGCGAGCTATTACTTCCGGATTTGGGGAAATTAACTCCAACCGGTTTCAGAGACGTTAAGACGCTTGAAGATATAGAGTGTCGGTCCAGTTTAGTTCTCGTAACGAAATTCCAACTTTTTCATAATTCAATTACGGAAGGATGACCACTATGGTTGCCTAAGTTGACTAAACGGTGCGTATATCACATTTATAAACATGGTTTATATGGTGACGAACACAGCAAGGGCAGTCCCGGAATCTTCGAATTTCAATTTTCAAATTATGAATTCCTTGAGCACTAAGTTTTGTTTTTTCTCTGTAAAATAATTATAATTTAACTGCTTGACTGAGCATTTTACAATCTTCGCACTGATTATTATTAGCCGACCCCAAACCCTTTTCCTTTCTCTCTCCCCTCTTTAACCAGGCATTACATCACAAGAAAGATGCTCTCTTCCTTGATAAAACGTCAAATAAAAACCGATAAAATTATAAAAACTTGGTCTCTTTCAATAATATGTAATAAATGTTTGATTTATTAAAACGTAGAAGCTGGCGTTTAAAACGTGAAACGAATACAAGAACAAGAAATTGCAATAACGGCTAAGGATATTGCTAACTATAAAAAACTTTTGCAGAAAAGAAAGGAAAATCATATACTCATATGTATAACCACATAGTCTCTAGCTGTGATTATTGATTAACCTTCTTCAAACGATAGTTGAACCTAAGAAACAAAAACGTTCCAATTACATTTAGTTATGTGTGACGATTTCTTATTTAGTAATTACGTACTTTTGAGCAGCCAAAACATGTTCTCCTGGTCCTATTACATCTCCATTGGCACTTCTTCTTCTGTCAGCACGTCAAATGGGCGAAGGTTGTCGGCACGTTCCAAGACACAACCGATCTCTCTCTCGGGGTAAAACCGATTTCTCGAAGCAAACTCTAGGAACTCTTTAAGAATCCGTTCTCTTTCGGAAAAACCGCCGCTTCTGTCCTCACCTTCAGCCGCGATGAGTTCGTTAAGAGCGGAAATGACTTTACCCTTAGCGTGGGCGAACCCTTCCAGTGAGTCAAGATACGAGCGTCGGACAATTTCCATAGATCGCTTGATGTAGCGCAAAATGGCCTCGATCTGCTCCACCACAACTCTCTTCTTCAGCGCGATGTCTTTCTCCAGTCCCTTTTCCACCTCTTCCGCTGTCAACGTTTCCCCGAAATTTGCTTCAAATTTTGCGTGAACGATAGCCGTTGTAATCATCTCCTTCGCTTTAACGGGTTCCCATGAAATAGAATCGTTCTGATGAACATTCCAATGGCATTTGCAAACGCGACAAGTTCGGCTAACGACCGGTACGGAATGATCCATCACGTCGCAATCAGATTTTTCGTCCTTCTTTCCGCATCCTTCGTGGCACGTCATCAAACAGTTACTACAATTGGTCACGTATTCGCCGACGGCTCTGTACTGGTCTTCCTTTCTTATCACGATTGTTTCGAACTCCTTGTTGACGTTGTTCCAGTCAAGGTTCCTCTTGGTATTCCACATATCTTTGAAACCAATCATATCCAACTTGATGCGCCTCTCTAGTCCGATCACCGTCGCTTCTAGTCTCTTCAATTCGATACGTCCTTGTTTTTTAACAGACATCGATTTTGATGTTGTGGCCAATGAAGAGAAAAACTTCACCAAATTATCCATACACGATTGGAAATTTTCGAAATTTTCGACATCGATGTTGGAGTGAAAAACAGCCGAGCCGTTGAATGTGTGATTCAAGGGCTGTCCAGTCACCAGTCCAGCGTCGGAGACGGCCGTCAGTAAAGGTGGATTCTGGCCATCTGCGCAGTTGAAGATGAAGTTCAGATTCTCTTTGATTTTGCTGCCAAAGACGGTCATCAGCGAACAGTAGATGAAATGGTGCAAAAGAGTCAGTTGCGGCGATAAGGAATCCATGATGAATCCGACCATATCCACTTCCTGGTTAAATTTCGAGCCTGAGGAGAAAATATGGCGGATGCTACAAGAAATATAATTGTTCTTTTCTGAATCATTGTCAACGTAGCTAGGAACGTCAATGATCGTCAACGAGTAAGGAATGCGAAATCCATCTGTGTAATGAAAGTCGTAGACGACGATTTTCGAATCTTCTTTCTTTTCTATTTCACTTTCTTCTTCCTCCAGCTCTTCCACTACTTCTATTTCATTTTTCTTTACCAACTGGAAGCGAAATGGATCGGCAAAGTCGACATCAAAGACGTAGTTGATTATCGCGTTGATGACCGCCAATTTGTCGGAATCAGACTCGCCAATCAACAGAATGGAACGAGGCTTTGGTGTGTTTCTTGAATCGACGAGTCTCGGTTGACCAAACTCGAATCGCACGACAGAGCTGCCGTCTCCGTTCGATTTGGTCAGTGGAACAGCGTAGAGATCCATTCCATTTTCGTGGCCAATTATGTCGCATTCCTTCATCAGTTTGTCGGCAAAACGAATCGCCGTCGGTTGATCCACAGGGTGGTCGAAAAGATCGAAATCTGGAGCATTTTCTGAATTATTAGTAGCATCGCCATCTTTGAATAGAGATGAGGTGTCAAAGGGATGGCTGAATTCACTTCGTCCGATACAACTCTCCACCGCAATGCGAATTTCTGTAACTGATCCGGTTTCGACGCTGATGGACATTTCATCTTGGCCAGGATGGATTGTCCTTTGTTGAATCCAAGGATCAAAACTGTCTTTTACTCGATATTCGACCAAATATTGGCAAGGATAGCCCAAGTCTTCGTGATCCCATTCCACGTGAACCAGAGAACAGGAAGTTTTCGCTCTTTTTGCTGTGCGATTTCTGGCTGGAAGGGAAATCCGCAATTCGGTGGGCGGTTCGGGCAATTGATCAAAATTGGCTTTCAAAGGGCAGAAATAGTCTTCATAAACGGAGTAGCTGCAATTAAAAGGTTCGCTATCCCCACCGAAATAGATGGAAAATTGGACTTTGTTTGCAAAAATTTTGTTCCTTTCGACGTGACTGGCCAGTTGGCGAATTTTATCCATTGCAAGACTCAGTTTGATTCCGTCCGAGTGCCAGGGTTCTCTCCTGTCTCCACTCTCCTCGACTCTAATGAAGCGGGCGAACGAATTTTTGATTTTGCTGGTGTAATTCTGCATATCTGAGAGCTCGGAGGAGGTAAATTTGTCCAAAGGTGGAACTTTAAGCACAACAGAGTATTTCTTTTTGCTCGCACCGTCTTCTATTTGATGTTTTAGTCGCTTCCAAGTAGTCAAGAACTCTATGCCCCTTCCAGCTGCATGTTCCATCGACTCCAGTAGAGCCAGCTCGTCCTGTTTCAATTTGAGCCATTTTTCCAGGCGAGAAGGTTTGAAGAGCGTCGTGTTTCTTTCGGTGTCGTAAATTGCACAAAAAAGATACATATCGGCAGTGTAACTATTTTGACGAGCTGCTACGATGTTCTTCTTTAACTTTGCTTCGGCCCAGTTGCGATACTTTGTGACCAAGTTAACAAAATTCTCAATCGAATCGCGAAGGGTCGACATTTTGTTAGTAGCACGCATCTTTTCTGCTTGTATGATGACCCGTTTCACTCCTGAATAGAGGCGAGAACAATCAGTCACCCAGTTCACGTTGACTTCGCAATATTTGGCTTTTGTCATATTATAGAGTTTCTTTGTATCCAATAGGAGTTTCAGAGGACATAGCTGGATGGCGATAGGGACGGCATTCGTTTGACAGGCTTCTTTCGGAGCGGAGAAAATGTCAGATAACATAACAAAAACTTTCTGGAAGGCAGAGAAGAAACCGCACTTGACGACAGGCTGAGATTGGAGATCGGAATACAGTCGGCATTGAACACCGGAGATTAAATGTTTCTCTTCTCGGCTCAGTTGTTCCTTGAACTCTTCCAAGTCTTCGAATCGGTGTAACGCAACGATCCATTTACTGGCCAATTCAGACAGGTTTTCCGCAATTTCCTTTCGAATTTCTTCGTCGGCCTCATCGCCAACATCCCGGGCCAAAATACAATACATTTCTGCACCATAGAAGATGCTCGAGACGACGTGAGTCGCCTCTGTTTCCTCGGCAGCATCAAGCTGTGGCACTTTATAGTTGACGAGTGACAGCAGATCCAGCTTTTCTTCTCTGGAAATCACTTTACAAATGAGGGTGCAGGTGACTTGTTTTGGATCTGGTTTGTCATCCATGTATTTGTTGCAATAAGCACCTTGATGACTGTCGATGAGGCCGGCCATGACGCTCATCTGCATGTGGTTGTCGAGGCCAACAACAGATCCAGCTTTGTTGTCGTTCGTAAATTCGTTGGTGCTGTTCATCGTGTATCGCCCTTCGAGTGTGCAGTCTACTCGTGTAGCAGCTGCTATCATGCCAGGACTCCATGATAACTGATCTGAAACAAACATACACATCAATGCCAAAGAATCAATAAATTGTTCTCGTAATCATGTTTAACAATAAAGCCTGGTGAAACCAATACAGATGATTTCATAAACCCTATTATTAAGCACTACGGGAATCATTTTAATCAGCACCCACCCCCCGTGTGGTTTGATTTTACAAAATAGAGTGTGGTGACGTAATTAAGTTTGCCCTTGCTCGCACTGATAACTGCATAGATGTAGGCTTTACTGTAAGAATTTGTTACCCTAAAACTGCTAAAAGAGAACGGTCTTCACTCAGTTTGTCTCAGAAAGAACATGAACTTACCCCTTGAAATGGCATCACTGAAGTAATTGTAGAGGACGCCAAGATGGAAACTACGTCGCCCAAATACACACATCGGGATCAGATGAGACTGAAAAGGCTCTCCGTCAGCCATTTTTCTTTATCCCCAGGTTTTTTTCGATCTGACAGATGTTTGTAGACTGCAGATATTGTAGTCGAATATGTGAGTACGGCTTTCTCTCACTTGGCCCTGTGAATAACAGAAATTAAAACTCGTTTATAAAAATACATCATATTTGACATTTTAAAATGGAATACAATGCTTACAACCGAAACACAGAAAATAGAGACACAGGTACAAGAGAGACTCGAGAAACGCGCGGGAGAAAAGTCAGCAGACGGCCAGACGCCAGACGAGCTTGCATTTTTTCTAACCCTTCCTCCTCCCTATTCCTTTGTTTTCCTTGCACGCCATCACATAGATTCACAGTGCTCATAATTGGCACAATTTGTAATTTATGCAATGGCATAAACTTTTTACTTCGTCCTTATAGACGTATGAATAGTTGTTCGAATGAATGACTTGGAAAATTAGGATATCTGTTTACAATTACAATTACAAAGACGCCATTGCATACAGCATTTATGTTTTTTCAGAGTGATAATATTGAAAGTACACTTTTAAAAAGCCCAGTTCCTTTGTGGGTTACAATAATCTTTGCTCGATCTTTGCAATAAGACTTAATTAAAAACCCCATTAAAATATTTGAGAACAATTAAAAAATAAATGTTATAGCTTAATTTATTTCTCAAACCGATTTCATTTTAAAAATCGATTTAAAAGCCAATTTCATTGAATAAAAATCTGTTGTCTTTAATCGGAATCGAACCCATGCCTCTTTCGCGTGTCGTTTTGTCCCTTGTGTAGTATTGTTGAGGCCCACACTGAGACAAATATTTTATTGGAAGGATCCTTACTGCTATTTTGAATGAGACCCGAAGGCGCGCGTAGCAAAAGCAACAACCAAATAGAAAAAGGGAACAGGGACGGCCGATTCTCCCAAGTTGCCTGGAAACACATCAGCCAACAATCTTGAGAGCATCGACTATCGCGCCAGGATTATCTGGTGTTTGCTTAACTGGCCCGGTCCTGTCCCTTCCCTCCGCAGAGAAGGATCATTCGCGAGCACCTACCGACTGTGTACAGGAGCACAGGGTTAGAAGCGGATGTTACGGATTCAGTTTTCTAGCTAATTGTGTACCCGCGCTATACCACCAGACCATCCCTGTTCGTCTAATATAGATTTTTTCAAGTCTATTTAAATACCGCAAAAATGAACACATCGTTACATCTATTGACAGTATACGGCCTATAGGACTTGATAGTACTATACACGTCATTCCTTCTTTTTTATTTGAAACTTAATTCTTGTAACAGTCGTATTAGTTTAGTGGCTGAACAAGGTTGGATTTATGTTGAACAATGGATTATACAAAAGTTGAATTTGGTTGGAAATGATTTCAGTTGCTCAATTTGATTGAGTTCAGGCTCCACAGAGAAGTTCGGATAGGCAGCATTGGCCAAATAGTAAGGAGAAAATGCAAGCTCATTTTATTCATTTTGAAAATAATGAATAAGTTTTGAAATTTAATAAACCACCCAATCGCTATATATTCGGTATAGGAACCACGACGAATTATTTTGTCTGATATTTAGAGTATAGGATTAAATAAATGGCTTTCAAAACACAAAATTTGATGGAGCGGCGGTGGTCTAGTGGTTAAGGTGTGTGAACCAGCAGGAAACTAGCTATCGTCGCTCTTGCTGAGTTGGTACGTCCAACTCGGGGTGGAGGATCCTCCATCCTGGACCAACGATGAAGCAGAAAGATTGCCCTCACTGATGTATTCATGCTGACGGGGCATTTATGCCATATTGATGCGCGTGATGTGTTCCACTAACGGTGTTGACAAATCTTGAGTCGATATGAGGAGGGGATTGTTGTATGCCCAGTATGCCCAGTCGTGGATCATGTATTTCACTATAGATGTATAGGCTACTTTATTTCTAACAGACAATAGCCTACAAATTGAAATCCTTGAAAACGAAATTCCCGTCCCTTAATCGTCTCTACCGACTTTTTCTCACCATCGCTAATACCTCAATTATTTTACATTTCAAATTGCCTAGCGCTCAAAGTAATTTTTAAGCATTTGCTCTTTTGTACGACGAATTATAATAACGAATTTTAGTAAAAAAAATTCTGTTTACCGATATAGGACAGGACTTCCCAACACATTGGATACGATAATTTAAATGGTCGATAAGTTAGCCTATTAACTTTTTCACAGAAGCTTTAAAATGAATAGGCTCTAGAAACAAAAAAAAGTTATTTCATGGGGCGATTTTAAATGTCAAGACACATATAACTGTATACAAACAGTAGGTTGAAGCTCAACAGTTGCTGATATTGTGATGTATAGATCTTCCCCGTTTTTATGTTTCTGTTCTCGGTCTGTTCTTTCCCCTATATGTCTTAGGTATTACATTAAAAATAAATACATTTTGACTTAGTATCGATTTCAGTATATTTTTCAATGAATATTCAGCGAAAAAAGAATCAAGTTCATTCATCAATGTTTAGAAAAAAATAACTCGATTACAACATTTTCAAGAAAGATTTGGCAAAGGCCTACTACATCCTTCCGGGTATCGCAAACTGAGTGATGCTCATGTTATTGTGTGACATGCCTGACGGTTTGTCTAGCAACTGCTTGGGTCCTTGAAGAAAATGTCCCTTCCTGTTTTTGTCATTTACGTAAATAGTTTAAAATATTTCATAATTTTCTCATAATGAACTTTGTTCATTTTACGTATATCCAAATTTTGCAACTGAAACATTTGACATAGATGTAGTATTCCTCTTTAAATCGCAAACTGAAGGCTTCCTGTTACATTGTGTGCTCGTATGGCCATGAAATTCCTAGTATAAATAGACTACGCAATCTTACCTTATTATAATAGTGGTCACGAAGACTCCATATTAAGACCGGTAAATGTCGTGATGAGTTGGGTGCAGACGGCGTATCCGGATGGGCGTCGCCTGCACTTCGACTAGCAGTCGACTAGCTACCGATGAACAGTTGAGGCGTGTCGGGACTAAAGTCTCGCGTGCGGAAGGTATCACGTTACAACGTATAGCGGGGAAGAGGAAGGGGTTGTGTCCAAGGACGTTGCACAGTCCTTGGTTAGGTTAAGTTAGATTAGGTTAAACTAGATTAGATTCAAATCGCAATTCCTTCCAATTCTCAAATAGAGTTATCGCTATACGCACAAACAGCGTGGTACCTAATGAAGCACCGTAACGGCATGCTTAACTCCGCTCGTCGACAATTACCATAGTATAGAGAAAAGGCCAAGGCCAAGGCCGATGACCACAACCTTTTTTCCTATTATTGCTTATGAATTTTTAGTAGTCAAGTCCAAGTTATTTTTCTTATTTCAATTGCAACTTGCATTTTTAAATCGATTACATCTGTTTGTTCTAAAGTGATGAATAAACTGACTAAACCGTTCCCCATTATTTTTTAAAGGATGACAAATAAATTATACTGCTCTTTGTATTTTGAACAATATCTTGTCTGTGATTGGAAAGGAAGCTTTACTATAATTTAAATTTATCTTAAATTTAAGCCCCCCGGTTGCGATAGTCTACACTCTACACCGAAATATTCGTATCTGAAATAGGAAATTTTTGAATTTAATTAAATAGGATATGCTGGTCAAAAATCGTTGGAAAGATTAAATCAGTACTCAATTGCATTTCCAACATATTAGGTTAAATGTCCTAAAAACAGGCAAAATTCCATAATAACTATTTAAAGGACAAGGGATCTACAAAATATTTTTAAATTACGGTATTGAGTTAATGTCATAAAACTTGCCCACAGCAGGACATAGGCTAATTCACGCACTTACAATGTACGGCACATCTCTTCTTTTTCCCATCGACTATTCGTTCATTGGCGAGTTGATAGTTATTTTCCGTGATGCGAGCCGTGATGGTCCATTCCGTCCGGTCATATATGAGCCGCTCCCTTCATTTAGCAATAATAGCCTAGTCATTAACTGATCTATGATGAGCTTCTATTCCGCTTCGACCTGCTTCTCCAGCTTCATCAATCAACCCACCAATAGTCAGCGCTCGATCTCCCCAACTTGGTTTCGTATTTGTCATGACGGCCACAGTGATGGCGACTTGAGGACGCAATATCTCACTTAAAATGCTGCCTTTCTTGCATCACGCTCTTTATGCGATTTACTGATGGATTAACGGACAAGACTATGTCGAGTACAACAATGTTACACCACGATGAAGACCGAGTCCGTTTTGTTCATAAAAAAAGTGCAGGGCGAGTGGAGGCGCTTGGAGGCGACTATTGACGGCTCCCCGGTCGGTATAACTAAGTCAGGGGAACTTACTACAATATAAAAGAGTCCATCTCAAACTGTCTAGGCTAGTGCTGTCTACCTTCCTTCGGTTCCTCGGCTATGAATTTAAATTTAAGTTTCAACTTTTAAGTTTTAAGTTTTAATTTGGAAAGCTGAACACAAGTTTGTAGATAAAAAGCCAGTACCAGTTAGACACACTGATTTTATTTTTTGACAAGCAAACCAGGCAAACACTATAAGCTGCCGGAGAAAAAGAAAAATGACGTGACAAGTGCAAACAACAAACTGAAAAGAAACGTAATGAGGAATATAGGCAACTGAAATGACGTGGAACTGCGTCTCTAAAAACTGAAAGAGTTCAACAACTATTATGGATCTATTGGGTGGTTAGAGCGTCCCAGTTGCACTATGAGAAAAAAGAAATGCAAAAAGTTTTCAGTTCAAGCGCCGCAGTCGCCGACTTCCGTCCGCTGCTTCTGGTCCTCTTCATTTGCACTGTCATCGCTATCTGACGAGCGGTTGCGTGAGTTATAACCGGCGTGATACGTGTACATCCTCCTGGAGATCCGAATGAGCGCGAACAATTTCCCTTCAACTTCCTTGTCGTCGATTTTAAGTCTTTTCTCTGGTGGTTGAGATTCGCCTAACATATCGCTCATGAGGTCGATAATGTTGCTAATGTTTTTATTCAACTCACGACACTCTTCGGAATAGGGCGCGTATAGACGCACGGTAACATGTTTCCACATTTTGATGTTGAGCAGGGCCTTGTGGAAAACATCTGCCACGTGATTGCCCTTCGTCACCAATTCCGCGCCCAATTCCTCCATCAACTCTTGCGGCGTTAACTTCTTGTTCAATTTCTTCTCGTAATTTTTTTGTATTGAGCTACGCCAATGGTATTTACTTTCTTTCTCGAGAGTCCACTTGTAAGAATCGTTTGAATGCACTTCCCAAGAGCATTTGCAAACGCGGCAGGTGCGGGTGGCGGCCGGCATTGAGGGATCCATCACGTCGCAGTCCAGTTTCGAGTTTCGGATGCCGCAAAGAAGGTGACACGTGATCTGGCACTTTTGGCAGTTGGTCACGAATTGGCCGAAAGGTAAATATATTTTTCTTGCCATGGCCTTTTCGACTAAAAAACCATCGTCCGTGTCGCGAGAGAGATTCTCTTTGACACAGTGAAGTTCCTCATACTCGGCAACGTTCTTCTTCAGGAACATCTCCAATCCACTCACAGTCGATTCCAGTCGCCTCCTCTCGTCCGGCATCCGTTTCCGTAGCGAAACCGATTTGGTTGTTGTCGTGTCCAGCGAAGAGAAAAAGTCCGACATCCATTCGTCGTTGGAATTACTCACAGTGGGAATTTTGTAGTAGCGAGGGTCTCCACTGCTGGGCACAAGGCCGGCTTTGGTGATGATGGTCAGTAAGGGAGGCGGGTCCTCACTGTCGCAACACGTCAACAAGAACTCGACATTGTTTTTGACGTCGGTGCCGAAGATTTTCATGAGGGAACAGTAAATGTAGAGCTGAGACGGCGTCAGATGCGGATTGGTGGAGTCGATGACGAAACAGACCGTGTCTATTTGATGGACACCGTTGTGGTCGTCGATGAATTTGCGGATCTTTCTAGTGGTCTTCTTGTTCTCGTCAGGCCCGTAGTCAACGTAACTGGGAGTGTCGATGATGGTGACCGAATAAGGGATGCGAACTCCTTCGGCGTGGCGGATATCGTAGACGTTGACTTTCTCGACACTTCCGACTGGACAAGGATCGATTAGCTGCAAACGAAAAGTATCTTCTTTGTTGACACCAAGGATGTAGTTGGCCATGTTGTTGATGAGCGACGTCTTGCCGCAATCGGAATCGCCAACAAATAGGATCGAACGATGTTTGCTGTTAAACTGGTTGGCAGGATCGGCCATTCCGCAATCGGTGTCAATGACAAAGCGACCGGCGGTTAACAGCTCGGTTCCTCTGGTGCTTGGAACGGAGTACAAGTTTAATCGATTCTCTTCTCCGATTTTTGTGCATCGCTCTAGAAATTTATCAGTTGTAAATTCAATCAACTTTTTCTTTGTCGAAAATTCACCCGTTTCGCTGGGTTCGCTCATCGTCTTGCAACGGTCGTCTGCAATGGCCACAATGTTGAAGAGGAAGGTCGAATCGGGCACTAGATTTTCCAAACAGCAGCTGGTGACGTCGAAACCGATTTCCTTTTCTTTGGATGACGAAGAATCTTCACCTTTCATCCAGTAACTGACTCGGTAACGAAGGCAGCAAAGGTCCCCAGGTGGCGGCGACCATTTCAGCTCGGCTTGGTCGATTGTGATCGATGTCGTTGTAGCACCAGTCGGAGGCTTAACATTCTTCTTTACTTTGGAACAGCTACTGAATGCATCGTCCACTTCGTACACTTCTTTGACTGCCGAATCGCTGTCGATGACTTGGCTGAAGTCACTGCGACCGACGCAAGTCTCCGCCGCTACTCGAATCTCCAAAGTTGAACCGATTTCAAAGTCGATGGTCACCTTCCGTTGGTCCGGCTCTGTTGTCTTCAGCTGACTCCAAGAGTCCAAAGTCCCTTTCAGCCGGTACTCGACCAAAAAGTTTCCAGGGTAGTCAAGACTGCCATAGTTCCATTCGACACAAATTGAGGAAAAAGTTGTCTTGGCTCTCTTTGCAACGTTGGCTTTTCGATTTGGGTGAGAAATCCGCAATCCAGTGGGTGGGCCCGGAAGCCGATTTATACTCTCCTTTAGGAGGATTCCATCCTCGAAAAAGGAATAACTGCAAGTAAAAGGATACCTGGATTCGCTGAATATAATATAAAATTGAACTTGACTCGAAATTAGTTGATTTTTCTCAGCGAAACTTGCAAAACGGCGAACGTTGTCGAGCAAACATTTTCGTTTCGCAGGATGGGTTACGTGCCAGGGACGCTGTAAATCTTCATAATCTTCATCATCTTCATCTTCACTTTTACTTTTGTACCCATCATCGTCATCATCATCATCATCATCATTAACGAACATGTTTTCGCCTTTTTCTATGCAATTCTTCATTTTCATAAGGTCCCAAATCGTTCTCCTATTCAGTGGTGGGACGAAGAGAACCAGAGCGTATTTCTTGATGGAATTCTCCGGTGTTTGCTCTTCCAGTTCGCTGGTATCGGACAGAAGGGTGATAGCCGTCCCTGCTAAGCTGACAATCCGCTCTTCCATATCCAACTCTGATTGCTTGTACATGAGCCATTTATCCAGTTGTTTGGGATGGAAGCGACGGGGAAATGCTTCTACTGCTTTGGCCCAGTCGACTGTCGAATTGCGATTGGTGTTGGATTTTGTCGGGATTATAGATCTCTTCAACGGTGATTTCATCAACTCGTAAAAAGCAGAGACGTGGCTTAAGAATTGGCGCAGAGTAGATCTGTTGGCTTCTCGGTTGACGGACACGCACAATTTCTCCGTCGTTTGCATGATTCGTTCCAAATTACGGAAAACGTAGTTGGAAGTACCCAGCAATTTGTCGTCTATACTGGACAAATCACCAAACATTCTCGACGCATATTTACTAGCAGAAGCGAAGAGAATTTTCAGAGGGCAAAGCTGGATGGCAATCGGGACGCACTTGCTATCGTCCGTCTTCTTCAAATGGTCAACCAAATTGTGGCAACGGCTGTAGGCGTCAAAGAAGTCGCACTCGTGGACGAGTTCAGATTGGAAATCCGAGTAAAGTCGACATTTCAACTGAACAATTAGATGTTTTTCCGCCGAGTTAAGTTTGTTCTTGAAGTTAGCCACGTCTAATTTGTTGTTAGATACCGCAGCCAGAAATTTCCTGGCCATCTTCGAAATGTTTGTCACCGCTTCGTCTCGTGCCTCTTCGTCTTCTTCTTTGTCTGTAAGATCCTGTGTCAAGACACAGTGAGCTTCGGCTCCGTAGAAAACGCCAACAACAATATGGGTCGCATCCGAAATTTCTTCTACGACGACCTCAGGTGAAGATCGTCGATTTTTGAACAAGGCAGAGAAAAAATCGTCACTGTCACTTGAATTTTCCTCTTTTTCGATCTCAACTGGAACTGGAAGAGGTGGAAGGCCTTGATCTACCAGAGTCTTTAGATCCAGATATCTTTCCTTCGAATTCATTGACAAAGAGAAAGTCACGGTTGCTTGTCCCGGGTCTCGTCGGTCGTTTATACAACTGCTGGCGCCGTGAAGTTCGATGAGACCAGCAGTGATTGAGAGCTGTGTATGGTTGTCGAGACTAAAGGGGAACAGGTCACCATTGCTACCGTTACAACTGCTTTTGAATTCTTTGGTGTGGTCAACTTGAGTGGCCAAGGCCAAAGCAGCTGGTGACCAGGAAAGCTTTTCATCTGAAATTCAAAATCAACAAATTTACAAGTGGTTTACATTCATTTATATTGGATACAATTTTGATTAGCTATGCAATAGATCAAGAAATTCACAAACTTCTTTTACTTTTACCTTTAACAACACAGTGAGTTCGATAATCATACAAGTCTCCAAGTTGAAACTGACGGCCAAAAGTTGGCATGGAGCTGAAATGTTGTTGAAAAGGTCTTCTATCGCCCATGTTCGGCCTGTAAAATTGACATGAATTTCAATTATTAAACTCACCAATCCACAAACTGTTGAATAACTGAAAACATTTTCATCTCTCTGATGCTTACCTTCACTTACAAAATAATACTAGAACTCTAATATTTGTGAATCTTACGATCTTACGATAATTATTATCTCACTTAATGATAGAAACCAGATCAGAACATTAACTGCTTGAGAAACATGAGGCATCGATTCTACGGATGCATCAGTGTCCCTGTGACAACAATTTAAATGAGACTTTGACCACTTCAACTATGATCTGAGATTCTGAGTTATGACTTCTGAGGTGAGGCCATAAAAGTAGACGAATGAATTGCAGACGACAAAATAATTGTAGGCCTTGATTGTAATAATCACACAACGGAATTCACCAGAGATCCGTTCCAGGCGCCACCTAACCAGCAAATCTGGAAATCCAGTGGAAGTCTGGGCCCACTTCCCTAGTGCGGATCAAACTTCTACTTTTCAAACTGAGCTATTTCAGGGCTATTGCGTCTGGGATTTTGATTTAGTTTCGGTTCATCCCTGGTGAGGATTCGATTTCTTTTTTCAGAACGTTTAGCTTTTGTGCATTTGAATCATGAATTGAAATCATCAACCAATAAATCAAAATAAAAGTATTTTGACCAAGCAAGTTAACATCGATTGGTTGGTGGCGATATAATAGCTGTGATATCGTCGCATTTTCGTTGGACTGTTTTCATTAGCTGGACAAATAATTTTGATTTGTGACATGGAGTATCTCCTCTGGCCGACGCATCTGATCCTGATGGAAAGACATTCGCTTCTGGGCGGAAAACGGACGTGGTTCTAAGCCTTTTTATTAGAAGGCTTCTCATGGTCGGCGCCAAATCGGGACGATTTTCCCATGGTAATGGCGTCAATTAGGGCTTCTATCAGAGAGATTCTCATTGAGATTCATAATCAAACTGTGCGGATCATTGTTGATAAAAGCGCTATTATTCTGTTAAAAATGTACGAGGTAATAAATATGTGAAGATTCAAGTTCGCTCAAGCTTCGGGTTACTGTGCGAATTTACTACAAGGAAATCGAAGCCGAATTGCCTCAAACCGGCAAAACCTGGGTGACGATCGCCTGATGAACAAGCGGCGTAAATATTTATAATCAACGCGTCGGGCAGGTAAAAATAGGTAAAAATACTCCGCATAAAGTTGTACGTGGTTTTCTTTTCTTCGTGAGTAGTTAAAAAATTCTCTAGGGCGGCTTCGCGCGGCTTCGTTCAGAGTTTAAAGCATGCAAAGGATAACCTCTCTGAGATCGGCAAGGAAAGCAATATGAATAAACAAGTAGACCAGCATGACCAAGCTAAAACTAGGAACTATAGTATTGATAGGGATGCTCGATGCTGAGTTACTTTCCCCGATATAATTGAAACCCAGGCGGCACTGTATATCCATGGGATATCCCATGGATATCCACTTATCCTTCGACTATCCGTAAGAGACGATATATTAGTATATCCAATAGTATATCCTTATCATAACGAAAAATATACAAATTTGAGTCAAATATTTTGTCGAATATCCCTGACGTATACCAACAAGGACATCGTTAACTCGTGTGCTTCTAATATGTTGTCATGTGTTTTTTGTAGCGTATTTGAACAAAATAATAGATTAGTGATCGTTTCCACTTCAGTGCAGCGTTCTATAAATGCTTCACGGCAAAGAAAAAGATTATTTTGGCACTACCAGATTGATGCCAACAGCCATTTTCATTGGGCTTGAACAAAGTATTCTCCGTTCATCTTCTTCTTCGTTGGAAGAAATGAGTGTCTTCTTTTATTGTTTTGTTAACCAAGTATCAGAATAAAGAGTCCCCCTTTGTCAAGCCCAAAGAAATGGCATCTGTTGGCTTCTCTCTGGTGTGTAGAAACGCCGCTCTATTCTTCTCAAAATCCCACCACGTGCTCTGAATACCATCTTTTGTAAAGTACTATTGTTTGAAATGAGTACTTGGTCAAAGAAGAATGATCATTTAAAATCTGGTTTTTTAATTTAAAAAAAAAATCATAGATATGGAAGTCGACTTTTATTTTCGTTTTCCGCCAACTTCAACGTTATTCGTAAGTTTACTGCCTTTGCACATCGTTATTTACATCCAAATAGTTAAGGTTTACAAGTAACAAATGCCATGTGAGTAGCACGTCCGACTGCAAACTTCAAGAACTTCAGAGTCTCGTGTTCGATTCCAGGGACAGATTACACTTTTACACTTCAATGAATTGCTGGCAGGGCTGGATATCCATAGGATAACTCTGGTGCGGACATATGCGTATCCCAGGGATATCCTATGGGTGAAAAATCGGAAATCCTCTTCTAATTTGGGAATATTCCAGGAATATCCAAGGGATGTACCTGTGCTGCCTGGGAAGAGACAGAATATTAGCTACCAATATAGGGTATAATCGAATATCGAACGAAAAAGTAAACAAATTTGAGTCAAATATTTTGTCGGTTTATACTTGCATTTGTACACGCGACAGTGCACAAGGTTTCCTCTGATCGTAACAGGTTTGCGCTATTCTATATATCTCGATTTAACAAATCGATTAGAATATTTTCACGAGAATACAAATGAACGCGCGATCTTGTAA
This sequence comes from Ceriodaphnia dubia, assembly GCA_022539655.2. NCBI lineage: Eukaryota > Metazoa > Arthropoda > Branchiopoda > Diplostraca > Daphniidae > Ceriodaphnia > Ceriodaphnia dubia. The sequence continues at coordinate 3,493,215 of JAKUCG020000139.1, read as the reverse complement.
TCATGATTCCAAATGCTTGCGTGAATGACGGTGATATAGGACAGTACAACTAGGACGCGTCCTAAATGAACCTATGGTTAAGAACGCTCTTTTTTTACATCATGCATTCTTAAAACGCTAGAATAAAAACGTAATTGTGAATTAGTTTTTGTTATTGCTAACTCAGTTTTCGTCAACCAGATAAATTCAAGATATTTACTAGCGTTCAAAGTTTTCGTTTTGCCATTATTCTTTTATTTCTTGCTTAAGCCCCGAGCAAATTTTTTGGGACAGGGGGCAGTTTCGTTTGAACGAACGCAAATTGAATTGGTATTATAAAGGTAGCCGAAGAGTTTTTCAAAAAAGTTTAATTTAGGTTAAAAAACTTGCTTTATTCCGCCCTTTAAAAAAAAAATAAAACCAATTGCATTCCATTTTGGAAATCAAATGAAAATGGATTATCGCCGGAAAACGAGAACGCAAACATTAAGTAGTTGTTCAAATATGTTGTAAGAAACACATCAGTGACCATGATACTTGACAAATGGGTTGTGTTTTTATTTGAAGAAATATTTGTAAAATGTGGACAGCATCAGACTAGAACTTTCAGACTTTTGCATCGTAAGCAGTCTCGCTAACCGCTGGACCATGATAAGCTAGCAAATAGGCCTAGGCTATATTATATAGATAAAATCGAGTACAATAATGATAGCTATATGCCCAATAGCATAGGAAACTTGATGAAAATGACAGCACTAAATGCTTACAAAGTTACAAATACTGTAAAGTATTTAATATGAATAATTTCAAAGTGAATAATAAAATAGCAGACTAATTAATTAAAATAACATGAATATAGTGATGATTTTGGTCACTCAAGAACAAGAATAACTACTTGCATCGAAGACGAACGAAGCGTCGAGAACGACACACAAGCATTGTCTTGAAGGGAGCTTCTATACATATACACTAAAACGAAATCGTTACGGTTTTATGGCCATAACAAGAGACGATTAAATCATAAAAAAGACAATAAACCGAACTGGTTTTCTACAATGATTGGGTTGATGTGGCTGAAATAAAACCAATTTCTGAACTGAAAAAATTTACTCGGGCGCGTCATTCAGACTACACGTGTTTCGTCCGGTTTTTAGTCCGGATTTCGAAGTCCGTTTTTTTCTCTCCGGTTTTTCGAGAAATCCGGACCAAAAGTAAAAAAGTTTGAGGTTTGAAAATTTCCGTAGTTTCCGTGTAAAGTTCGTATTGTCGTTTGGTATAAAATGCGACCCTTGTTGAACACATTGCCAGTTCTTTTTTGTTCAAGTTCGAGTCTGTTACGGGGAGTGCTCCACTCCCCTAAGAGATGGCGCTACGCACCGAAGCGTACCCTTACCCCTTTATGTATTGTGGCCAGCGCCGAGTACGGCGCGAGTTTCTCGAAGGGCCTTTCTTTTTTCGGTAGCGGAATATGCATAAAATGCGTAATGGGCCGGGTGACAAGTTGGTTGGATTTTTTTACTTTACGGAGCTCGTGGTTCGTCCGGTGGGCGGCTCCGCCACCCACCGGCCACCCCCCTCGCTCCCCCCTGTTCAATGGGACCTATGGGTCTACCACTTATTAATAAGAAATGAAGAAAAAAGGTAAATATATCTGACGTATCATCAACGTCGGAGTCTCAGAGACCAGACAGCAGAATTTGTATGAATCGATATTGACATTTTTCGTTTTTTTATCAGAAATAAATCCTACGAATTATAGTTTGGTGCCAATATACGATAAATTTCGTGATTTATCAAATAACTTGCAATTAAATACGAGAGAAACTTAATTAGTTATCAATGTTAGAATATTTGCCGTTCGCCATCTATCGGTAGAAAAACGAAAAAATGCGTCGTTTACAACAGTGCATAGAATCCCTTCGGGAAACTGTAGCCCGCGCCCTGCGCGGGAAGGTTTCCGAAGGGATTCAACTCTGTGTTTTTTAAAAATCTCACGGCGTGTCACACTCAAGTATCAGACGATAACACTTCTACTATTGTTATGTGGTCAATGAAATGGAGGCTATTTTTCATAATTCCATTTTGTGAGATTATGAGATTGAATCAAGGTGTGATTGGGAGAAAAGCTTATAACGCGAAACAAATGTAGGCCTATATTAGACTTCCGTGTTCGAGATACTAACATCTATAGCTTGGTAGTCCTAGTTCGGATCGAGTATGAATCTGGTTTTCAGGTGACACTGCAAACCAAAACTGGAACCCATGTCCACCCAACCCATTGTGTCGAGAGAATTTCGTTAGTGTCGGGGTTAGGGTAAGAAAAGTACAATTAACAAGGTTATGGGGTTGACTCGAGAAGTCGAGAGGAAGGAAAAACAATTTGGAGCCGAATAAACAGAAAGTTTAGTTAAGCTTGTAGTTTATTTTGATTATTATAAACCGAAACCGTTACTCAGCCAACTTTTCAGACATATTGTTGCTGTCAATTTTTCAGGCGATAGGGAACCTCTAGTATAGTTACATGATTGTCGCCCTCCCGAAAATGCACGCTCCGACGGCGCGCTTGTAGCACAAATACTCAAGTATTTCATGGCCATCACTGAGAGACTTGGAAATGTACATTTATGATCTATCCAATAGACTAGGGGGTCAGATTCCTTAGAGACCAGTGGCTCAGATAAGTACGTTTAAATTTCTTTTTGTAAATTCGCCTTTTTAGGTTTTTTGAACATTTGATCAACCCAATTGCCTCAATCTTCATCCTGGCCCCCTCCCCGTGAATACGTCGAAAACCGCTCAGCGTCAGCAAAAAATTGTTTTTTAACGGACGCACAATCCCTACGGCCTTTAAAATATTCTACTTTAAATCGTGGATCTAAAAAAGTAGCCGTCGAATATATTTTTTTCCCTAGTGCGGCCTGATAGTACTCGTTTATCTTACTCTCTATAGCGATCTGGGCATCTGTCACTTCTTTATTTGTCACGGCCACAGCCTGAATTTGTTCAAGACACCCTGAATAAGACGGAATCACCAAACTTATTGTTGGGTACTTTGATTTAGACAGGAGATTCGTAACGTCATCAAGAGGCTGGAGTATAGACAAAATATGGTCTAAGAAAGTCCACTCTTCAATAGTTAAGACACAGTCACTTAGAGTGGGCTCCCCTTTGATGAACATCTCGATTGGTACTTTCAGTCGTTTCGCTCGAACTAGCATACTAAAGGTGGAATTCCATAGGGTGGGAACGTCCTGAATGACAGTTAAATCATCTGGTACAATTTTAGCCGCTGCCACCATCTTAAGAAAATCTTGTTCTTTTTGCGGATAACCTCGGATAGCTAGGACAATCTTGTGAATGCGGCTTACGATGGTTCCAGGAACCAATTTTTTGCTGCTGGAAGGAGTAGGATGGAACCCTTGGAATCCACCATCAGGATCAAAGTCATCAATAAAATCCTAAAGATTGTTATGCGTTAATGACTGTTTACGTGTTCTAATGTTACAATTTCATACCTCACTATCGCTAGCAATTGTCTCACTGTTTTGCGCATGGGGACTACTTGCCAATTCATCGGCCGGCGGTTGCAAAATTTTCAATCCAGCTTTAGCAGCTAGATTCAGGACATGTCCGACGCACCCAAGAAGGTTTTCTTTAGCTTTAAATTCATCTATCTTGGACTCAATTTCTCTTGCGAGAGTTAAATTGTTTGAAGCGTTATCCGCAGTAAGGCAAAAAAGCTTTGATTGTACATCAAATGAATTCAGGATATCGAGAAAGTAACTAGCCAGATTTTGCCCGCTGTGTTTTCCCTCTATTTCACAGACTCCTAGTACTAACTCCTATGAATAAAATAACAAAAATGTTACTTAGTTTGTCTTCACTTTATAACTAGAGAGGGTTACTTTAAGTTTTCCATCTGTCTTGCTCGTCCAATGACCCGTAAGGGCGAAAATGGGATCGTTAGTCGGTGATGTCCATACATCACAAATACAGTTGAGATTTTCTACATCTTCTTCCATTAACTGTTTAACTTCAGTCCGTACTTGAAAGTACAATCTCATCACGTGGCCACAAAGTGCATCTGCTTTAACCATTAATTCAACCTCTAAAGGATTTAAAAGCTTCACGACATTTAAGAGGGATTGTGATGATGTTACATCATCATCTAACAATATCCAACATTCAGTTAATTTGACAAGAGTAGGACTCTAATGCTTCGAACTGCTACTTTTTATTCGAATTTAATTATTTCATTAGTTTTAATCATATAGTTTCACTCTATATTTCACACGGGGAGTGGGTGGAGTTTGAGGTCTAATAGAAATAGACTGAGTGGCGCTTTTGAATTGGGCGGGGGAAATGGCGGCTTCCCATTGGCTGGCAGCTCGCAAAAGTCCGTTGGTGTTTTCAGTTTCTATTTTCTGAAATAATTTGACTTGTGCACTAGCTACTGCAGGGGATTTTTAATAGCAAGTTCATGGCATCCAATGCTATGAAGTTCTTTAAAAATATCGCGTCGGGCTGTCATTTCATTTTCGAAAATAAAAATAAATTAAAATGACTGTACTAATATAAGGAAAATTGTTTTGAGTTTATGATTTGAAATTTAACTCTACTCGCCCTACAGTTGCAGGATGCAGTAGGCAGAGACAGCTTTCAGAAATGAATACTTGGTCAGGTGTCTATTTACTGAAACTTCTATTCGATTATTACTTAAGCCATTTTTTTATAGGCTAACATATTTCTCTTTTAGATAATGAAGTGTCATCTCAGTCGGGACATAACAGTTCCCAGGGGAGGCCATACATTATGATGTAAGATTTTCATGACATTGATCATAACCCATTTTCGTTCAGAGGAAACCAACGAGGACGCATTTAGTCAAGTATGGCCAGTAGCCGAAAGGAAGAATCACGAGTACGTCTATATCAAAATAGCGCAGTACAAACTGCCCACACACTTTGGTCGCGTGGATTTCATGACAAACTTTAAGAAGAGAACCCAATTTTTAATGGGAAGGAATACAGTTCTATATGTCGAATCTTGGCCAATGAAATTGAAGAAGTTACAATCCACCCTCATCCAGAGTCCATCCGTTTTGTAGTAGAAAAACTTCTCGCCAAGTATCCCGATATCGTCGTTGACAAGGAAAACAAAGTGTCTACATTGGTAAACAAAAGAAATCCATTTTAAATCTTTTCAACACTTGTTTATTGTTTTCGTTACACAGAGGATTATTTACATGAAGCTCAAACGGATTTTTGAAAACAAAAGACGAATCGCCAATCAACAATTTTCGTCAAAAGGTGGACGGCCGCCAGTAGAAGTGGTCGATGAAGGCCCAGCTGCCAAAGTGCCTAGAAACGCAGATTCTACTACTCTCTTAGAAATTTTGGGATTTGTGTTGCGAGGGAAAAAGTCGTGTTTTATTTTCCGACTTTATATCTCCGTTTTCATAGTTTTCCTACCCGATTGTCGTAGAACTTTGAAAAGGTTACCCGTACTCCATCGATTGGTGTGACAAAAGATTTAACCCTTTCAGTGCCAAGGTGCCCGCCGGCGTCCAACACAGCAGTTGCGTTGAGTGCCACGGTGGACGCCGGCGTCCAACACTTAAAAATCATTAAAATTTAAATAAAAACTGGTTAAAATGCCTCGTTTGTCACTAATACTAGATAAATCAAGGTTTTAAAACATATTTACAAAAAAACAATGAAAAAAACGCGTTTAACTTAAAAAAAATGCCAAAAATGCCCTTGACCCTGTATGCCTAAAACGCCTCGAAGGGATACGACTGGTATGTCTGCTGTGCAACACAGTTCTTAGTTAGCGTTATTGAGAGGATGGCCTTGGCGACTGATCTCGTTCAAATTTCGACTGAATAATAGTAATTCTCTTTATATTTATTGTTTGATAGTCGTTAATTGTTTGTTTTTAGCTATACAGTAGAATAAAGAAATGGGTTCGTCAGAAAGTAAAATGGTTGTAACCAGTCTTTCTCGTTCTCAAGAAAGTAACGAAAAACACATTCCGTCTGAAGAGAATGCCCTATTCACTAACCCATCAGAGGAAATTCGTCCTGATTCTGGAGAAGCCGATCAAGGAAACACGTATCCAATGGATCTGATGCACTCCAATATGTTTGATCCGCCAAATGACTATTATTTTGATGAGGAAGACGAGCGAGAAGCATTTAGGACTCCTCCCAAAAACGATACACCTTCCCTTAGTTACTTAGTTACTTGGACACCAGTTCAGACTCATCGTAATCGGGCTAAAAATAATGGCAGAGGAGTACGCAAAAGACTATTTCATTCGTCAATCGAAGCCAATGCTCTAATTCATCGTCGATCTTTCCATGGTATGGGCTAGCACTATATGATCGCCTTTCTCTTCTAAACATGAATTTTTCAAATCGGTTGTTTAGAAAATCTGACGGAATGCAATGAGAATGATGGATCGTCAAATGATGACAACAGCATGGGCGTATCGCTCTTGATCTCACCCTCACAAAGAGTGGGGGAACGAGATGATAATGGACGTGGTCGTATACGCGCCCGTGGTAGAAGTGGCCGTATACGTGCCCGTGGTAGAAGTGGCCGTATACGTGCCCGTGGTAGAAGTGGCCGTATACGTGCCCGTGGTAGAAGTGGCCGTACACGTTGCCGTGGGAGAAAGAGTCGATTAGAAAGAAGTCGCTCAGGAACTGGTCGATCACGCCGAGGCCGATCAAGCAGACGTCGAGGAACTCGAGGAGGCATAGGTGAAAGAGGTAGTCCAGCGAACTCCCCACAGTCACCTGCCAATAATGATGGTAGGTATTTAGGACATTAGGCATCTTTCAATTTGGGAATCATCAAATTGTGATCTTGTGTAGATCACAGCACCTCAAGTAACTCATCCGTCGATCAATCCGATGTAGACATAACGATTGACTCCCTTGATTTGGAACTCAACGCTCATGCTGCCGATGAGAACAACGAAATTGCCGATATGTCCGACGAAGATATGATGGCCGAAAATGAAGGCTCAGACGAGGAAGACGTTGGCTCGGTTGAGGAAGACGAGTGGGAGGATTGCATTGACTTTATTGGCACGGATTTTGGACAACCTCCCGAAATGTCATACCTTTACGAAAGCGAAAATGAAGGCCTAAGCGATATCACGCCTACTATCGCGTTTTCCCAATTTGTTCAACCAAAGGTGCTGGATCTCATCGTCAAGTATACCAACTTGAATGCAAGGCGCGTCATTGCTAAAAAAACGTCCCCTATCGAAGAATTCGCGGTTTCGAAAGTGGATTCCTACAAATGGAAATGAAATCGAAAAATTCCGCGGCATTGTTTTGTACATGGGGATAGTGAAATTACCGTCGATATGGAGCTATTGGACAAAGTCCCCTTTTTACCACAACAGTTTTATAGCGAAAATCATGAGCCGGAACCGTTTTCAGTTATTGCTAAGGCTTATTCATTTCTGTGATGAAAACTCGGAAGAAAACATTGGCAATCGACTCTATAAAATTGCCCCTCTTGTGGATATCATGAATGAAATTTTTGAAGAGCAGTGTACCGTGAGAGAGGATACGGTCATCGATGAAAGCATTGTTGCGCACCGGGGTAGACTTTCCTTCCGACAATATGTTCCCAGCAAACGTAATCGATATGGAAAAAGATGTTCAAGATGTGTTCGGTCAATGGCTACACTCATCGAGTCAAAATATATGCTGGCGCTAATCAAGGTGATGATAGAGGTGGACAGGGGTATGGACATCATATTGTAAAAGTTTTGACTCAAGGGTTTCTCGGCGCAGGGAGAACAATTATCGCCGACAACTTTTTCACCTCAGTTTCACTCGCAGAATTTTTACTCAAACAAAAGACACATCTCGTTGGTACTCTTCGAAAAAATAGAAAGGACAATCCAAAAAATGTTGTTGGTAAAGAGCTGCGCGTGGGAGAGGTTTATGGCCAGAAAAACCAAAGTAACGTACATGTTTTCAAATGGAAAGATAAAAGAGACGTCTTCTTCATCAGCACCATCCACGGCATGGAGCTCATTCCAACTGGAAGATTGGATCGTCTCGGAAATGATATGAGAAACCATCTGCTGTATTATTTTACAACAAAGGGAAGGTGGGAATCGATTTATCGGATCAGTGCGCTAGCTACTACTCTCCATTACGAAAAACAGTCAGATGGTATCACAAAATTGCATTTTCCCTCCTTTTGAATAGCTCCGTTGTGAATGCAATTCTTTTATACGAGAGAATGACGGGGGTAAAGATGGATCATCTTAGTTTTAGGGAGTCCCTAATCCGCAATTTGGTAAAATTCCATGAAGATCATGAGCAGAACGGCCAAAATCGCAAGCGTAAACATCATTTGATAGAAGTCGATGAGAGGGACGAGCGACAAAGGTTGCTGCGCAAACGTTGTGTTATGTGTATCCAAAGAGCGAAAAAAGAGGGAAAACGTAACTGTGATGCTCCACAAAAGGCAAAAAAGGTCACAACGTTTTGTGACACTTGTAAAAACAACCCCTTTATGTGCCTACCCTGCTTCAATTTTGTGCATTGAGTTTTCAGTATTTTTTTGGTAATTTTGTCATTTTTCCAAGTCGTTTCTAGACTATTACCGCTCATGTAAAACTAAGATATAACTGCCGTTTAAATAAAAATCATTGATAAATGGTTCATAATGTTGAATACTCATTCATAGTATACAAAAATAGCCTCCCGGTAGCATTATTGGAATGTTGTCCGCCGGCGTACACCGTGGCACCTCACTAGCCACTCATGTCCGCTGTGCCATATGTCCGCCGGCGGACATCACATTTTTCAATTTTTTATTTCACAGTGTTGTTTTTCATGACCAAAGCTTCATGAAAATATATAATTTAAGGGGGGGAAGCATGTAGGTACGCGTGGCACAGAAGTGTTTTTTGCCCTTTTTGCTGTGGCACTGAAAGGGTTAAGAAGTCGCTGAATCAATGACGACAAATCAAATCGGAAAAATTGCAACACTCGAGTCGAGTTATCAAAGAACTCAATTTCGGATGTCGTAAAAAGTAACCCCAAAATGATAAACTGGAGATAAAGGGAGGAAGGGCTACAAAGTATACTAGAGGCTTTATATATGGCCGCTATTTTCCATTACTTGCTCGCTTAAAAACAGCAAGTGTTCTTAGGAAATACTCATATCAGAGTTCATGGCGTGCTGGAAGCACTCTGGCCTCGTAAGGTAGACGTTCCGGGTTCGATTCCTGCCTCAGTAAGGATCATTAGTTCCTTTCAAGATATGGTCGTCGACAATAGATTTTTAGTTCGAATGAAAATTTGTAAGAAACCGAGAAAATCTTGACCTTGACGGAAGAAGAAACCAAAATGCTACCCGAAAAGTCGTCTTTTACATTTTCGACAAAATTGTATTAAATAAAGGGCCACTTCAGAAATCTTATTTTTTTCCGACATTTTAGTCGTAATGCACTTTTTACCACTATTTGTCGCATAATAATACGACTTTTTTCTAAGAGAGTAGTATGTTTCATCTTAGGGTTCTCGCATATAAGGAATAATGTTTCTGTTTTTTAGCATTTGATGTGGCCTCGTACGTCGAAAATATATTAAAGTTCTTGAAACTTGTTCAAGACCAGGGGCCTAACGAAAGCATACGGTTGTTGTGGCGATTGACTTACGATGGTCGACGGAATGAAGTGAAAGAAGGGGAGTGCACAGATATTTATGATCTAATGAAGAGACACTGCCCTGTTTTGAGCCAAGTTGACTATGTAAAAATTGCCTAAACATTACCAATTATCTGTCCATTTACAAGCACTTTTTTTTTCTTCAGCTCCAGGATGAGTTTGAACTTCTTTTAGGGAAAGGCATATGTAGGAAATTCATTACTAACTGGACGGAAATCGTCCCTCTCATTCTGAGAGTTGGAAAGAAAAATGGATCGAATGAGAAAATCAAGAAACTGTTGCAGTCTTACCGAAATGCTGGCACCAACAAATCATTTGGTAAACTCGTTTGGCTAGGCTACTTACTAAGAAATTAATCTTTATAAATATTATGCAATTAGATGCAAAAGCATGTGCTGCCCTAGAATTACTGCCACTGCTACTTCCCGTGAGGAATAAGAAAGGAATTAATCCAGGCGACTACATCTATTACGTTAAAGAGGTAAACCTCTATGTCTTTATATGCCTTTACCTGCAACGATTTAACTTACATTTTCTTACAGGACTCGGCGAGTCTTCGAGCTATATTAAAAGAAACCAAGGGAATACAGCCATTCATTCTTCATATGGAAGGCACGTTCCATGTCATTGCTGATGACAACACCTTTATTCGATCCTCAGTATCAGAGGCACTTCTCAACCTTTACTGTTGTTACTACGTTTTCAATTTCGTTTACAATAAGGAAGTCTTAAACACATGTTTGTTCATTCAAGGACACGTATTAGGAAAACCCGATTCCTCCACTGCCAAGATTGCTATTACGAACTTTGTTAAATCCCTCAAAAGCGCACGTTAGAGTTTTTATTTCGTCCTATCACACGTCCTACACGAATCGTTTGATGTAATCCACATTACCAAGAAACTTTCTTATCATATTTATTTTGTGTTGTTATTTTGCTAATGGCTCTTTGGCATTTTATCACTTTGCCGATACCTCGTTTGCATTTGGTGTGTTGCAATACAGAAACATTTCGTCCTAGAAACTAGTTTTTTAAATCTTTATTTCATAATATAGCCGTCTTTTGAAAAAGACTTTCATGGTTGGCGCAACAGATATTCAGTAAATTGAACTACCAATTTTTCAGGTTTAAACCTCGAAATTTTGGTGCTATTTATCTCAAGTATTTCGTTATACAATTGAACCCCAATTTTTCGGGGTTCCAAAACCCGAAACTGGTCTCGCTAAATTTTAGGGGTTTTACCCTCGAAAATATCGTAACTTTTTCTAACAGTGAATGTGTGAGCAAGATTGGAATATATATAATGCGATTTAATGAGACACAAAGCACATTCGACACGAGATACCCTGATATTAATACATCAGAAAAATGAAATATTTCCATTAATGTAGGTTAAGATTTAAAATTCCAACGCAGTTACAATTTTTAAATTTTGCAAATCGCTTTACAATTTAGCCATTCGAAAAAGGGTAGACAGTTTCCTATGCTTGCTTGAATTCGCGGTCAACCTCAACACCCCTAGCAATCTTAATGGACTATTAGGCTACTATAAGAATTAAAGAAACGAATACATATAGGTTAGCCTAAGCAACTTGTTTGATTCCAGCTTTAATAGTCTTGTATACTTATTGTAGCTTGATGGCCAACAAATGGGTGGCACTTCGGACCTTACCAACTCGGCTCTTTTTTACAGACTCAGCCAAGGTCCGAAGTAGGACAAAACCGGGTTCGAAGTGGTAGTTTTATAAAAGAGTGCTTTATTTTAGTAGTTGTCCTTCGTTTGGAATCTCCTCTATTTCCCGTAGGTTTTGAGGCTGATGTTTAAATAATTTTCTTAAACGTCCATATTTTCCGGATAATCCATGTCTCTCCAATTCACCAATTGCAATCGCAAATGCAATTGTCTATATTTTGCGAACTTTTTTGGCGGATACATATGGAACCTATTACAACACAAATATTCTTTGATAATATTATAGGCTACCCCTATTAAGAAAATTTATAATTGTTACAAAACAGCAGGTCGCAATCGCAAGAACGGTTACAAACAATTCTCAAAACCACATGCAGCATCCCAGTTAGCATGGCTTTATTGGGAAAATACTTTCATTTGGACCACCTGGTGTTGTATGGGATTATTGTTGTAACATACGATTCAAGTCAAGCACTAGTTGGTCAATATAAATAATCTTGAACTCTGATAGCCAAATAGGTTAAACGTCCGACTCATACGTCAGAGCTCTCACGTTCGATTCCCGGATCCGGTAAAATAGAAATAGCTGTGAAGTTAATCCTACGACAAAGTAAAATATATATTTACCTATTATATATTGGAGAAATATTATTCCGTGTTTTTAATTTTATCCGAAACCAATAAATTTTGGTGCAAAAATTATTTAGGGAAATATTCGCTCTAACTATTTTCCCAATAAATTTTTTGTCGGAAAAATTTATTTCCCCAACATATGATTAATAAGCTATGCTAGCTGGGTTGTAATGGGACGAAAAGGTAAACAAATGGTTAAACAAACAACGTAACAATGTAAGCGTAGTATATCCACACCCCATACTGATTACGTTAGAAAATCTATGGAACTGTTTTTATTTGGATGACGGCCATCTCAAATATCTAATAGCGGCCAGAACCGGTTAACACCAACATACCGTTGGCATTAGCAGCAAAGACAATTGTCTTGAAACCTTCGTCCCAATCCCTCCACTTTTTTCCTTGCCCATTTTTACAATAAAATATTATAAATTAAAAATTGGGCCGTTGTTTTAAGTTTAAATTTAAACCGTAAATTTATCGACTAAAATACCCCAGATAGCCGCAACAACGACACGATGGCCATCATAAGCAAAAGTAAGTGGGGAAAAAGAACTATAGAAAATTATCCCCGCCGAAAAATTATTATACATATCGGGCCGTAAGAACAGCATCTATATTCTGCACGAGATAATATAATAGGCTAGTGTCGTTTTTCAGGGGAACGTATACATTCCCACCTGGCATAGTATGTATTAACTGGTTTATCACAAATAAACTTCTAAAATAACTAGTTCCCTAATCAGTATTGATAATGAAGACAGCAGTTTTTAATAATTAAGTGTCCCTCGTACGGTCAGGTAAGTTTTAAGAAAACGTTGGTAGACGTAGGTTTGTATATTGTAACTTGTATCGAATTACTGTTGCTGTCCTAGTGCAAAAATTGCAACCGAAATTTTTTTTTTTAAACAATGGAAATAAAACTAATAAACAAATAGCCTAAGGAATGTAGTTATATACGCTGATTTCGAAAATCATATTTTTTTTTGTTTGGAGCGTTACTTTTTAAGTTATGGAATTACCGCCGTTTAGATGGATACCGCCGTTTTCGGCGGTATCCATCTATCGGGTGCACTGTGCAACAGAGTGTCGTAGAAAATGTTGTACAGAAACCCTTCGGGTAATTACGTGCTCCCTTACCCTACCTCTTGTTAAATGTACCTTGTTGTTAAATGTTACCCACCCCAATTTACGTGTATGAGTGTAAGAGAGGAAGTCGGTAGTCGTGACTGGTCTCGCGTTACGCTCGGGGAAACGCTTAGTTCTCTCCCCGAGAATTACGACTATTAATACAGAGTATTGCCCCGAGTCTACGCGTCGATATTCATTGTACAAATTGCGTCTCCCGGCAACACGTTTGGTATGTTAAATTTGTTCATGGAAAAATGGACAAAGGTAAAAGAGAGAACGTTGGTTTAAAAATCGATGGAAAACACGTGTTTCTTTCGGTCTCAAATATATTAGCAGAAAAAGTAAAAAATGTATATTTTTCGCTGATTTATAATGTGAGTATATATTTCAGTGTTTCATAATATATGCTTCACATAGTGATCTGTGTATTAATTCTCGTATTATCAATTGCAAACTTCTGTTTAGATGAAGAGCCTCTTTCTACCAGCATCTTTCTACCAGCAAGTGGCCGCAGCCTACAAGAAAGGAAAATTGCAGACCTTTGAAAAGAAAGGTATTAGCACCACAACTACTGGTTCTACTTCTGTGAATCAAGGTACTATATTTTACTACTTTGTTTAAACAAACATGTATTAAACTCGTTTTTGTTTTTAAAGTAATTGTTGGAGGAGGACCTGTTACAGAATCTGCATCAACTTCCAGCTCTAAAACTGTTGACTTGCCTGTCGTAAAACCTACAATAATAGGCCTACTGCTCATGGATCTACAAACACAGCTGAACCATCATGTTCGAACAACAAAGGTATTATACTATCTAGGCTGTCGTGTACGTGTCACATGTTAGTAGTCTTTTTACAATATTTACATTCAGTATCAATCCATCGTCTACTTACATTTCTTTTAGTCGCCGAGAATGTGAAAAGTCAAGAAGGTAATACAGAATCCAACGTAATTCAACTTGAAAAGAACAGTAGACCCCCTGGTCTTGGTGGTTCTCATCATAGTCATGGTGGCTCTCAACAGCATGGTCGCGGTGGCTCTCAACAACATGGTCGCGGTGGCTCTCAACAACATGGACCGCGGTGACTCTCAGCGTGGTCGTGGTGGTTCTCAACGTGGCCGAGGCGTTACTCAACGCGGCCGGAGCGTTACTCAAAACAACGAGGGAGTTGTGAAGGTGGGAGCAACAATCAAGTAGATATGTGGTGTTTTGATGAGCAAGAAATAGAGGAACGAGACTTGGAGGACCAATTTCCGGATGACGAAAACGACTATGAGGAAAACGGGTATTTTACACACAACAGGATTCTGGTAAGGAAAAAATTCGCTTGATAATTCAAAAATTCTATAGATAGAACTTGCAAGCTTCGATTTTTAGAAAAAAACTAGAAAGTTCTAGCTCTTTTAGTTTGGCTGCGAAAAAAGGCCAAAATCACCCTTTTTGTACAGAGAGGGATAGGCGTTCGAATAATTACGCGACGGCCATTACGGGGTATTTCCCGTAGATGGAAAATTCGGAAAAAATTCAGTGCATGCGAATCACCGACAGGTATGTTGAAAAAATCAGCATCAACTTTCATCAACTCGTCAAAGTTTTAGAGCACTTTGAAGATTCCGATTTTCCCATAAGAAAGCACGGGGGACCCCTGGTGTTCTAATAATTCCGGTACCTACTGTAGTTATTTATATTACCTGCTATATTTGTAGCGGCATTAAATTGTGTAGGCCAAGGCCTTTTCACTAATATCCAGTAACGTACAGTAGCTGCAAATCAAAAAGTAAACTTCTGACACGTGAAAACCACATGGTAAAAAGGTAAACAGTACAAATTAGTCTGCTAAAGCGCAAGTTGACTTAAAATTAAACAAAGTTTTCTCGGCAAGACAAACCCGCCCTGCTAGCACGGTATGTCCAATGGATGTCCGTCGAGCGTCCCACCATCCAACCAACGTCTCGTCATTTTCGTACCTAAATAGTACGTCCATTGGAAGTCACTTTTATGTTGTCGAGTGGATGTACAGCAACGGGTGAAAGTTTCCTGACAGGATTAAAAAAGTGGCTGCTTTTATTTTATACCCACTCATAGTTACGTTTAAAAAACTAACCCCTCACCCCTTCTGACCCCGGTCAATTGGGAAGGGTAAGAAAATAGGTATACCCTTTATTACAGAACTACCGGTAGATGTAAAGTAAAAGCGCATTGTACGAAAATCGCGTCAGGAAACTTTCACCCGTTGCTGTATGCGCCCAACAGCCTAGCGACGGACCAAACGGCCGTATATTAGACGGAGATTGTGTTTATTATTTTATCACCCTCTATTAAAACAGCTGTTCCCTTCTATAAAAAGTTAAGAACTTCACCAGCTCCTCTGACGCTAACGCGCTACGATGCGTTGACGCATAATATATTTGTTTATAACAATAATTAAGTCCTTTCAAGCCAAATAATAACAATTACAAAGTCAATGATTTTCCAAAAACAATTTATTCATGAGAAAACAATGGACACACAAAAAACTTGCCATCTTCCGGAATTTGCATAGGAATTCTGAAACATTTACAGTGCTGGTCCACTTATCGAACCGTACGGCTGGCGAACCTGCTCGGTTATAGAACCGATTTTACTCTGCCATGTTTCAGCACCACCGGCGGCGCATGGCGTAACTCAATGTACTTTAAGCGGCGGGAACTAAATGACACCATTGTTTTATTGAGTTGATTGGCAATAGTGCCTAATAATTAAATAAGAGGTGAGGTAAGAAAATGCAGACGGGATTAGTCAGTCTGAGCTGATAAAATGGGGAAGTCTGCTGTGCAACCGGACAATGCAGGGTGTAATAAGTACATGCGAAAAACTCAAAAGTGTTTAAACTTAAAAGACAAGGTTTAAGTAATTGAGCTATTAAATGAAAAGAAAAGTGAACAGTTTATTGCGACTCTTTTTGGTGTTTCCAAGTCGCAAATTCATCGGTTACGTGCCAACAAAGAGAACATTAAGCAAATGTCTGATGACAAAGTGTTTGTTGAATCGAACAAAAGACTGGCAAACGAGTCTCGCTTTCCAGAACTTGATGATTCTGTGTTTAGGTGGTTCAAAGAAATGAGGAATCCCTCGGTAAAATGCAAGCCTTTACCTATCTTACGCGCCCTTATTCAAGCCTGTGCTACTCATGAAGCAAAAATCCGTGGCATCCAGAATTTAAAAGCGTCCGACGGTTGGTTTCGAAACTGGAGAAATCGTTGCCTTATCGGTCATAGCCTTCGTTAATTTGGGGAAGCCGGAGACTTAAATCTTAATGAAATGGAACCACAGAGTCAGGTTTTAAATATTCTTATTGTTTCATTACCAATACTTCAAATTGATTCTTATATTAGGCGATTCGAGATAAATTAAAGAGGTATAGTCCATCTAATATTTTTAACATGGACGAAACCGGCCTGTTTTTATCGTGCTTTACCAACCAGAACGTACGTCTCTCCAGAAGAAGGCAGGTAGACGGTCAGAGGAACTAAGGCTTTGCTTGCAAAAGATCGACTCACGCTAGTCTTATGTGTAAATGCCACTGGAACATGTAAGATAGACGATGTAGATAGAAACAAATTTCGCCCCATAAAGTTTAATAGAGTCCTTTACAAACGCATTCAGAAGTTTTTCTGCATACGGAACATAAGCTTGACAATCTTCGTCATTCACTAACAATTTCATCGCAACATGAAATAACATAAAGTGGTTATAGAGTGGTTGACTCAAAACATGTTTGAAAGCGACGGGGGCAACGTAATTCATGTGAAGTCGATGTTCAGTTGCCTTCATGTGCGGCAAATCATTTAATGTTCTCGTCTTTCTTGAGAAATCAGAAGGTACGTCCGGGGCAATAGCAATCAAATAGGCTGAAACTGTACATACGGAGGACTGGGAAAGTTTGGTTCTCTCAAATCCGCCCTTAATCCATGCAACCAAAAGTTTCTTCACAACCAAGACAACATAAGTGCATGTAGTCGAGTGGTATGCTTCTGATCATATCCCTCAGCACCTTCTTAATATCAGACTATTCTTTTTTGGAATCATGATGTTTTGATGAATTCTATTTCAAAAAGAAGCATCAGTTCGCAAGTAAGCAATAGTTTCTGGATATGTAACCCTGCCACCTCGTTTTCCTGATGAATTCTTTACATAAGCTCCCACCGTTACACATTTGTGACAACTTTCGTAAGATGTGTGCAGCACAACACTAGTCATGAAACTGCGAGCAGGAGCATCACACACTAAACCAACAACTGATACTTGAATTGGTTTACCCTCGACCATAAGCTCGTCTCTTCTCAGCTTCAAGAACTCTTCAACAAAGTCAGACAAAAAGATATTAACATTCTCAGGTTTCTTGAAACCATGATAAATCCCGATTACGAACGTGAATCCATAAGGTAGACCAAAATTCCTTCCCAAAATCGGCCAAAACTGGTTACCGCTACTTTTTGAAACTGGTAAACCATCCACATTAACTATGAGTTCAATGGAATCAGGAAGATTTAAGACATCCATCGCGAGAGCAAAGCAAGAATAATGCCATTCGCCAGCCCAAGATGACCATATAACGGCCCAGGGGAACCTGTCTAAAAATCAATTTTCCACGTCGCAAGTTTGCTTTTGCAAGCGTTCTCCAATCTGATGGTAAATATTGAAGGGCGCCATCATTTTTCAGAATCTTCAACATTGAGTTGACGTGGCATCTTGGGATGTTAGCTTCAATAGCCCAAGTTGTGAGATTCAGTTTGGCCTTCTCCTCAGCATTCACTGCTTCATCATCAGACGACGAGCAAGAAGGTTCGTGATTGCGGTGAAAACCATCGAAACTTGAAAAAGAATCCGTATTGCTAACGTAGGAGTCTGTATCACTTTGAATTTTCTTCAGCTGTGTGGTCAATTCTGTTGTTTGGATCCAAACAAGTTTGAAGGATGTGTGTGCTATTGAACGTGATGTTGACTATATTAGAACAGAGTAACGGAAATTTAGATGGTCAGTATAAATGAAATCGCGCTTGCGCGCAAGCCCTTCGTGTCATTTGGAACACAATATATTTTGTAATCTTTATAATTATGGCGTACAGTCATAGTAAAATAGGTATGACTATTACATAATTTTCAGGGGAAAATGAATCTTTTTCCGAAACTTTTTCATTATTATCTCACTATTCTACTCAATATATTTAGTATGTTCTTTCCGTTTTGACTTTTATCGGCATTTTCGTAAAAAGATACGTTCATCTTTGCTTAGCTTTTGTTTTGATTTTTAGTGCCCTCTAGCGGCGGTTTTTAACACTACGTAGTAGTTCTGTGTTGTAATATTGGACCCTTTTCCATTTAAGTTTTTGTTTTGATGTTATTGATTTGAGTATTTCTAATTATTAAATGGCCATAGACAATTGTCATATTTCCTATGTTGATGTTTGTTTTGTAAATTCGTTTCTTATTTTCCTGATTTTCTACCACCCCCTCGAATTTTGCAAACCAAAAGTACAATATTCACGAGCAGAGTCAAGTGGTGATGAAGACTCGCCAACACTTACCGCTGCTCCTCCTATCCCTTCTAATCTTCTGATGCGTCAGGCACCAGGTTAGTAATATTTATATTCATTGATGTATTTAAAATAATTTTTAAATAAAGTTTTTTCAAGATATACCTACTGGAGAGTCGTATGCCATGTCTTCTTCCCAGGGACATCATGATTCGCTCCATCATGCTTCTGCCCGAACTGGTATGTGTTTATTAATAGAAAATTGTTATCCATAATACTTGTATGTTGACCTTTTTGTTATGATTCCTACACAGGATTATCGCCTTAATATGGCATTGCTGGTATGTCTGTTTCATCTAGAAACTCATCAACTCATCTATTTGAGAATCATGGATTGTCGTCTTTAGACCAATCTGGACCGTCGACATCTAATGGAAACGGTTTAGCGTCTTTTCCGCCTGAAAATCAATCGACTGAACATGGAAACACTGCTATTTATAATCAACGTGGATCATCAGCTTCCCTTAGAGAACTTAGGACGCCATCTCCTTTTGTGAACTCTGGGTCCTCGGCCCACCTTGGAAACACTAGGTCATTAGCTTCTTTCATGAGTCCTGGGTCGCAAGCTTCCTTTCGTCAACTTGATTTGCCAACTACTTCTGGCCAACTTGGATTAACGCTTTCAAATGCGACCCATTCTACTCCTCCAACTATTGAGCATCCTGGATCGTCAAATGCTTATGGGTATCCTGGATCGACATCAGCTAATGGGCAATCTGAATTGACATCAGCCAATGGGCAATCTTGATCGACAGCTACTAATGGGCAATCTGGATCGACAGCTTCATTTCTTCATCCAGGGCTGTCACCTTTCGTGTACCGTCGTTCAGCAGCTTCCCATGGGCACCCTGGATCACCGGCTTCTCTTGTACATCCCGGGTTGTCAGCTTCTCATGTGTACCCTGGTTCACCAGCTTCGTTTGTCCATCCTGGGTCGCCAGCTGATCAAGTACGCCCTGAGTCGTCAGCTCCTCATGGATATCCAGGATCACCAGCTTCAATTGTCATGCTGCATTGATTTCAATTAGGGGTGGTAAATGACGATGTGATGCTGCGAGTGGTTCAGTCGCTGGAGAAAATTGCCGAACAACAACGGGTACAGGATGCCAGGTTGGTTGCAATCGAGAGGCGGTTTGGAAATTTGCAACTGCAACCACAACAACAGCTCTCCAATGAGGCTGTTACCGAGATTCAGGGATTGCCACTGCAGACACTTGAACAACTTGTTTTGTTTGAAGAACGTATCCAGAACTCTGACAGCTTTTTTGAGCTTGTAATTCTATCCATTTTTATTCCGTTTTGCTGAGTTCTAAATTGTTGTGCATCCAAATACAGGTACTCTTTCTTCAAACCGTTGGTGGAACTTCGACATCCAACGTTGTATTTCGTTGCTGGGACAAAGTAATAGGTACTGAGGCAAAAGCTGCTTGCAATTGGCTAGGAAAGCCTAGAAATGGGCAACGGAAACACGCCCTGAAGGATTCCCGTGCGCTTCGCTTCTTTAAACCTTCCGGACATGAAGGACATAATTAGTCCGCAGATTGGATAAACGTAATATGTAAGATAACCAGTTTTATGAGTTAGATTAATCTACGTTAGTATTATGTAGGCTATGTAGCAAGTTCATATTTTGCGTAATGTCTCTGTCTCAGTGTATAAACCGAAACTGTAAAGATTCAACTCACACCAAAATATAATTCCTTTTTTTAAGGAGAGGAACTTGATAAGGAAGCTTGAAGCCTAATCAATTCACTATTTCCGTATGGTTTACATAATAGACTACGCATCCTTGACTAGTATCAATTACAAATAATTTAAAATAAACTTCCATAACTCATTTAACTGGGGCTGACATTAGATGAGAGCTGTGTGCAAACTATTGAAAAGGAAAAAAACGATACTATTTGATGAAGTTAGTCAGATTTCATTGTATTAATGAAGCATTTTTTTTTCAAATTTCGAGATTTTATAGACGGCCGTCAGGAGCTGTATTATTGGGGAGTAGTTTTTAATTAACTTGTAACTTTTAATGATAAAAGTAAATTCATACATAAATTCCGATGGACATAATTAAACGGTTTCCGTAAATCGACGAGAACCGACACTGCAATTATGCCGCTAAAATGATCATTAATATAGTAGACACTTTGAAAAACACTCATCGCGGGCGTACATGAAAAATGGAGGAAACAGAAGGTGCCTCAATTGAATAACGGTTTTCAAATATTTGCGAAATAATGTTAATTAGATTTTTTCAATAGTATTCATGCGGAAATACAAAAAAAACGAGGAAACTGTTATTTGTTTACTATATTGTTTACAGAGACCCACCCGTGAGTCAGGGACAAGTGTAGGGTTGACGAGGGGAATCAGCCTCCCCTCTTCGGGCGAGTTAACACCCCTTGGGAGAAGGTAGAAAATTTCTCAAAAAACTTGAAATGTAACCCAACTACAAAAAATGGGGTCAAAATCGTTCCCGTCTTACCCCCTTTTTTCTGATTGCAAAGATAAAGACTTCTAAAATTTTTATTTTACTTGGACATTGTTGACCGTTCATTTTTCTACAATGTACATATTCACTCTTAATTTTAGAATCTTTAGTTTGTCAGCTGTGGTCGATTAAAAAAAAGACCATGTTGGGGATCAATTTGGACACGTTTTTCGGGGTGAAATAGGACGTGTAGTAGATACTAGGCTGGGGAAGACCTTCCTACTTCAATTTTTTCGACCAATCGAATTACAGCTTGTCAATTCTTCCGCCCTTCACTCATAACTTGATTTTTCTTAATTTTTTGAAACGTTTTCGAAATTTATTTTTACACAAACTTGTAAGTAAATGAATAACGTGTTAGTTAATTTTTGTAAGGCGTCTTTTTTAAAAATCTTTTTTTGTCCAATTTGGGTCCGCTCTCCCCTATTTGTTTTTGTTTTGCGTGAACTGACCCGAAAGCCTGAATGATACAAAGGGGAAAATTAGATAACGCACAGGAATTACAACTAGTCAAAATATTTCTGAAGAATAAGAGAGAAAATAAGGGATATGACGTCAGAACAACGAGTGGATGAGCAAATCGTAGCAGCGATACATAAAGCAAAAGAAACAAGACAGGGTGCCCTCGAACACTATTAATCAAACAAGCAACTGTATAGTAAATGATTTACACACATGAATAAAATAATTTACAGGACTGAAGAGGGAATAACGTTCAATCGAACAGTCGAACGTGAAAGAGCGAGAGAAGCACACATGACACAACAGGGAATCTCATCACGCGGTGTGTAGTCAAAACATATAACAACGAGAGGCTTAGAGCGACAAGGGATGGTGCTAACAGCGCCATTTATAAGGAGAAATATATGAGGGTAGTTGATCAAGTGGCCTTTGCCGAAATATTCTCCCCCGAGGCCGAATTGGAGGGGAACCGGCTGATCGGTCGAGATCGCTCCCAAGAGGCACACTTTGGGGATACCACGGCGGAAACTACAGTCGGCAGCTTTACGTTGACGATTCGGACGAGCCCGTCGGCTCCGGGGAAAACCTCTATTACGTGGCTGATACTCC
The DNA here is from genome assembly GCA_022539655.2 of Ceriodaphnia dubia. Lineage (NCBI taxonomy): Eukaryota > Metazoa > Arthropoda > Branchiopoda > Diplostraca > Daphniidae > Ceriodaphnia > Ceriodaphnia dubia. The sequence goes on along the minus strand of JAKUCG020000139.1, from coordinate 3,470,932 downwards.
AAGGATTTACGATACAAGCTGGTTGGATATATCGGTCACAAGACCAAATTCCACTATGACCTACGGTTCTCTTCAGATAAGATCGCATGGGGGTGTCGGCAATAAAAGCTCACAAAGACACAGTGCATAAGCGGCCGGATGTTGCTTTTTTGTCATGATCATGTGGATCTAAGCGAATAAACCCGTTTATCGAAGGGCTCAAGAATTCACTGATACAGGGGGGGGGGGTTCTTTTGCAATGTGGAAGCCAAGAACAAAAACGTTCGACTATGTCAAGATCTATTTCTCCTTCCTGGTATGTACCGCCGCACGGAGTGCGTTTTCCCAAGTATTGGAGGAACTGAACTCTGTGAGTATTGAGGTTATGTCATCCAATAAGCGGACTCATTTTGAACATCCCAGCTTTCTTGTCTGACGTCTGTTCATAGTTGTTAATGTTACAACATAACAATTCCTTGTGGAAATGGGCAGAATTTGTAAGCAAACTGTCAAAACCTTTTAATTATACTAATATTTTCGGAACTAAGAATATCAAATGAGTTTTCAGGAACTCCACATACACACCACTTCAACCAACTCTTTTCTGCTTGATGTTGAAATTGTTTTTTATAACGCCCATTTAAGTCGTAGAACACGGATTCTTGTCCTTAAGTTTAAAACGTCTCAGCACAATTGATCGCATCTATTTCTTAACTTTTAAGTCTATACATCGAGTTATTCGCCAATGTACCCACACAACATATACACACTAGTGTTGTTGATTAAAGAGAGTTGATACGGTGCCTGGCTTTTGCAGGGGACTGGACAGCTGACGACTATGGACGGATGAATTGTTTGATGATTCTGCATGTTATTTAAAAGTTATGCTTTTAGGATCCCGTGATAGTAATATGAAACGGCCGGTTATTGCTGTTTCCACTGTATATTTCGCATTTTTTCAAACAATACAAATTTTTTTTCTAGAACCTTGTTAAAGTTTACTTCAGAAGCTAAGAAAACAAAGTTCGTTTGTTATGGTATAAGAATTACAAAATTTCTTTTTTAAAATATTTTGATTTTGGATCAACTGGACCAAGTTTCCGTCTTATTTTCGAATTGGCCCGACAGAATGTATAAGACTTTAAGTTTCTACACTCAGTACAACGACTACACAACTTTCTCTTTTGAATAAGATATAGCAAGTCCTTTAATTTTATGGTAGTTTTTGACGTCTGATTTCGTGAATTCACGCGGACGCCGACGCAGGTTTTGTGTTGCCGCCTGGGTCAGATTGTGTCGTTGTCCCTGGTCCTAAAACTTATCGGGAATAGATTTGTTCTAAAACAAGACAACGATCCTAAACACACGACCAAGCTGAACCCCAACTACGTGGCGACGACCAAAGAGAAACAAAGTAAGAGCTTCAATATTTTTGGTCAGCAAAACAGCAATTTCAAAAGTTGTAATTATATGTCTATTATTAAGTGTTTTGGTGTCTGTGAAGTATTTTTTGTCCTCGAAATTAAGATCCAATCAAATACACAGCGCCGATATGGAGTCAGTAAAGTAAAACACGGTTCATGCATACCTTTACGGCTTTACCAAATATCAACCCCCGTGGAGAGCATACCCAAACTAGCCATAACCCTGGCTCGGCGTCGCTTTTTTCTTCTCTTTAACTAATCATCAAGTTTTTGAAATTGTTTGAACCCTGTATGTTCCCTATATTTTGATAAAATTCTTACATTTTTTATTAAACGCTTATTGTTAGCAGCGTTTTTACCACTGCATCCCTTTGGCCACTTTCCCAGTGCTTTCTCTCAAGATTTTCATCCCCTAAAGTATACCAAAAGAAAAGCGTGACCCACCTCTTGGCTATTTAGCCCATAATATTAAATTTTCTTTAAATAACAAGAGCAAAACGGAAAATGATTTTGTAATTATATATGTACTTTCAGCACGTAACCGCGCTTAGTTTTTTTTAAATATTTTTATTTTACTGAGACACCATTCCGCCATACAGGGCCATGTAAAAAAACGGCAAAAATCGGATACTTTACACTTTTCAACAATAGTTGTTAGGCTACTTACTTGTATTCTTTGTATCCTTAAATTTAGCACCAGATTTTGCCCAGCAAGCCCATGTGTTCCAGCAAGGGCAACCATTCACTGGGGGCCAGAACACGCAAGCTCCTCCATTTATTCCCCAACATAGGCAAGCATTTACAGGGATCCAGAACCCGCAACCAATATCTCAGTAACAACATGTAACTGGTCAGTTACTCTCATCTTATAAGTCAAACAATACACTTACCAGTCGTGTTAAAGGAAGGGCAACCATTCACTGGGGGCTAGAACAAGCAAGCTGACCAATATCCCATTTTTAGTTCAAGGCTTGCTCCCAATATGCTTTGGACAAAGCTCATTTTCTACAGGATAAATTAATGGACAGTTTATTTTGGAGCTTCTAGGTTATTATTTAAATAGTATTAGTATTTAATATCATAGATTTAGTGTGCTATGTCTCTATAATACATTTAATTGTCTCAATCTTTACCTTTCTTCTAAACAGATCTGAGACTTTCAATTTCAGTCATAGCAAAGGCTATGAACGTTACCACCAACAGAATAACGTACTTCACTAAGTGCAAATAATATCCTGGGAAGACCATTCGTCGAAGACAATACAAAGTGCGTGGACCTTTATCAATGTGGCACATTGATAGACACCACAGTCTCATCAGGTATGTTTTTGTTATCGCGGTTTTAATTTTTGTATAATAACATTTTTGGTTTTAGATAGGAATTTGTGGTCCATGTTGATGTTGACAGTTTTAGTAAAGCAGTTGTGTTTCTCAGTTTATCAAACAACAATAGAGCCGACACTGTTCTTAAGTACTTCTTTACGAAGCTTTCCTGAAGTGGGAATTATCGGCGGGCGTTCGGTAATTGATACTGTTATTTTACTTTTACATTAGTAGTTTAATTGCATATTAAACGTGTTGTTAGTTGGCAGTTACAAGTTAGTCTCAAATAATTATGATTTTTTTAATACAAGGATACTTAACCAGTGAGACGAACGTCACTGGAGAGATGTTTTCGCTATTTGCCTTGCTACATTTTATCGTCATTCTTTTTAATGTATGTAATTCTGACGAATTTTTGTATTCATATTTTTAGCTAAATGATAAATTTCAAATGATAGTGAACCTGAATTATCACAACGTCTGGACACAGGCGATGATTTGTACATTTGTTTTTAGATCATGTAGTCGGTCCATTGTTACGAAAAACCATTGATTGTTTTAAAAACGGTTGGAAACACCACCTTGTAAATTCAGCGGAAAATTTCCCTCCTCGGAAGCTATACACTCTTGGGTTGTATTGAAATCGTTAGGAACTAATCTATCAGAACTAAACAAGTACAATCTTTATTGCGAAAATATAAATCTTTAAAAGATTATGGTTATTTTTGTATCAACATTTTGGTTTAAGAATTGGGATACTATCTCGTATGGAAAAATAGAAGCAAACCTTAGTTTATTTTTTAGAGTAGGAAGGCAACATGGTCTGGGTATTGAAAATGAGTTACCACGCACGAGAATTCAGAAAACCCATCTTAATGCCGATTTTAATCCGGAATTAGTGACATTAGACAATCTTAAAGATAGTTTCGTGTGTGTTCAAGTTTCTTATCAAATTTTGTTCGATTTTGCTGGGTGGTTTTTTTCGACTGCCAGTTCAACGCAAAAGCTAACTTGTGTGTTTTTGTCATCTCGCCTTTCTGTTGAACGGAAAATTGGTCGACGACAGGGCCTAGTTCAACCTGGCTTTGCGAGGGACGTTGAACTAGATCGGAAACCACTCCTTCAGAATGCTGTTTAGCCTCATTTCTGATCTCCTGTGAATGTGTTCGAACTTTAGAATCGAAAGTGTCTTCAAGGTTGTTCCCGACCTGGGTCAATTCAATGGCAAACTCTAAAGAACTTGTTCTTTATATATATTGGGTAGGAATGACGTTGACATGATAGATGAAACTAGTCCAAGTGAAAAACAGGGCAAATATGTGGAGGTGAACGTTCGCTTCCACATCCAGGAACCCAAATTTCAAACCACAGCTTCGATAATTTTGGTTTGGACTGGAAAAAAGAGTAAAGCAGCTTGGGCAACACACACACGAACTACAAGCTACAAGGATTTTTCTTGGGAAGTATCTTCGCAAAACCTACCAGTTACTATGTCTTTTTGGATCTCACTTTGTTGTGGATTTACGTCAAACACCACTGGCCTCAACTTAATGTCAACAAGACTGTGAAAAAGCCAGTGTGAGAATCGATTGCCAAGAAAATGGAGTCACACCCATTAAGCCATCTATCCGCAGATTTTGTAACTATGTTCAATTTTTTGCATTAGGGCCCCCTTAGTTGCACGTGATTGTTGTTCGTCAATTGGCTTGTGCCCTTGTCTAGCAATGTTATGAAATGACTCAAACCTGAAACACCAGTAAAGAATTAGGGGCTGGTTTGAATAAGACCTGGAATTCAAATTGGAATTTCGAGTTGTAAAACCTGGAATTTGCCGAGTAAAATCTGGAATTGGAAGACAAAATTTTCTTCGAAAAATCTGGAAATCACCGGAAATGGTGAGTAAAATCTAGATTTTGAATTGTAAAACCTGGAATTGGTATTGTATAACCTGGAATTGGAATGGTAAAACATAGAATAAAACATTTTCATAAATTCCAACCCTTTTTAAAATTACGAAATATTATCATGGAATGTTAAGAAAATATATAGTGGGATGTACTTTAACCTTAAACGGCGTTTCATTGAATTTTCTGTGGCAAATTTTTGATGACATAAATTGTTTTTAGCAAATATTACATGTATTGACTGTAAAGTAAGATGTAAAGGTCAATGTTCATTTTATGAAAGTTGATATTTACCCGGTGACTAGAATTTAAAGTAAAGTAGAAACTTAATTCACGTACGGTTACGTCACTTACGAGTTATTTTTAATGTCATTAGTAGCCTCCCCAATTTTTTTACGTCAGTTTGAACAGTTTGAAAACCATTTCTACCCAAACTTTTAAAATTACACAGGCTCCACTGAGTGAAAACTGTTAAAGTATTACTAAACCTTGTTTATCATAATCTGAAAATAAAATTTCATCCACGACGGAGTTCATTTTAATTGTTGCAAGTGCTGGATTTCACTATCCAAAACATTTCAACTTTTGCCTTTAAATACGCGGAATATTTCTTTTGCATATTAAAGGGTCTCTGCCTCTTAGTCTCTGACATGTGCCCGAGAAGCAATGATTGTTCAGAATGCAGTTATTGCTTAAAATTTGGTGCTATCTGTGCCATGCATGATAGAGAACCTGTCATAGGTTCCCCGTGTTACGGTGTGGCACCCCTCTTTTCTCTCCGATAGATGACATAAGGTGATGAAGGAGTGAAGGTGACCTGTCTCAGTGTCACTCGCCGTCTGCGCACGTTGAGCGCAAGAGTCTACCGCTTGCATTATGTGTCACTTTCCCTCCGTATTGTGATTGACTTGTGCACGGCCGTCGGTTCTCCGGTGCCCGGTCAAGAGGGAGCCTGGCTGAGAGGTTCGGCTATCCCTCGCGGAATAGACTTGCAATTGTCATTATTTGTTGTTTTGTGTCTTTGTCTTTAATCCAGGGCCGAGCCCCGCAACAATTGGTGCCAGAAGTGGGATCCAACGGTCCTTTGAACGGTTTGTCTCACGAGCCGCCCTGTATGGACCACGAGATCGCCGGAAGGCATTCACCTTTTGGAGACGACGGAGCTTACCGATCGGCAGCTGGGCTGGATCTGCTCACATCTTAGCCATACTGAGAGACTTACACCCGGAGGTTGCTGATTTTCACTGCGCGATTTTCGCGGCCTGAAGAACATCCTGAGTAGCCGATCGAATTGGCCATTCGTCTAAAAGTTCCGGTTTCTGCTGATGTAAGCTGGTGCCTTCCCCCTCCTCCCTTTCATCTAACGTAGAGTGAGCGGTCGACAGTCCTTGACTTCTGGCTGATTGGCGTTATCGAGTCATCTTAATTGGAATCAGAAGAAGTAACCCCCAATATGTTCTGCAAATTGTGGCGTTAATGCATTTTGTTAGTTGCTGTTCTATTTCAATTTTGATATTCTAAGTTTGACTAAGATTTCGCCATTTTTTAAGTATTTCTGATTTTATCGTTCATTTGTACCGATCCCCTTAAAAATCGTGAGCCAGGAAAGGCCGAGTGTTATGGTGTGGCGCTATTGGCACCCCTCTTTTTCCTCCGATAGATGGCAAAAGTTGATGTGCCCCCCCTTTTCCCCTGTCTCAGTGTCACTCGCCGTCTGCGCACGTTGAGCCAAGTGTACCGCTTGTATTGCATATTTCTTATGTGTCCCTTTCCCCCCGTATCGTGATTGATTTGTGCACGACCGTCGGTTCTCCAGCGTCCGGTCAAGAGGGAGTCTGGCTGAAAGGTTCGGCTATCCCTCGCGGAATAAATACTAAGATTGATATCTTAAGGCTAAAGAGGTACACAATTAAAAAAGGAAAAATTATAACCTAAATAACAACTACCTTCCTGCGGCATAGCAGTTTCGTCTCGAAACGGGAAATTTAAACTAAAAAGCGATTGAAATAGGACTTTCGAGTTTCAACGTTTGGTGCTCGAATATTCGTCTGCACATAGTCCGCACATGGTGAAATCTAATCGTATTGTTTGACTTTCTTCTCGTCTCGTCGTTTGCTAGATACAATTACAGTTTAAAAGAGGTTTTTTTTTTAAGAGCGGTACAGTAAAAAAAGGTTTTTTGCTACATAATGTACATTATAGTTGTCCATGTATTCCTTGATGGCATACTTATCAGTTCTTGTTTCAGGCAACTTGTGGCACGATTGAATGTCGGTTACTTTGTTTTCCTTTTCTATTGTGCACGCATAAAGTTCATCTTTTCATTCGGTGCAGTGGACTCTTAAAAAGGTACAATACATTAAATTCCTTAAAAGCTTAAAATAAATTTAGTGCTACCCAATTTTCGTGTGGAAAAAACTCCCTCTATCCAGACTCAAATTTACCAGGCTTGAAATTTGATTTGCAAAAACGACGACTTTATGGCTTGCAGTGATTTTAGCGACACCTTTGTATTTACCACCTACAAGTTACCGATCTTTAATATCTTCGATGACCCCAAACATCTCATTATCTCGCTAGAAGTGAAAGCGTTCTTTGTGGCAGTCGAAGACGTACCCACTGGCAAAGGGATTCAAGATCGACAAGATTGTTGCTGCAGCCACAAGCAAGAACTTGATAGTTCATTTTGAACATAAGGTATTTTCCAGGTTGGGTTTTCCCAGTGTTCCCATCGTAGTCAAACACCCACAAAAAAATCGGGTGGTCCATTGTCAGAACGGAATTTGCTAAATGCAACCTGTAGTTCTTCGACCTGAGTTTTCTTCGGACCACTGGGATTCACCACACGCATGTCGCTCCGGAATGAAGGAGTATGAAATAATGCAGCTGGAACAGTTTTGCACGTTTGTCAGTAAATAACTTAGACAAGATACAAAAGATGAAGCTTTTTCTTGTCGGTTCTGGATAAATGGTGGAATCAATTCGCGCCATGTAAGTCATAGCAGGAATACCCAGAAGTAACTAAAAAGTCGCCTCTGTATTGCCGACACTATAAAAAAGGCACTGGAACCTACGACTCTGAACGACTCTTTAGGAAGAGCTGGAAGAAGAAACTAGCGACATTTTTGTTTTACGGCCAAACTACAACTGATCAAAGTTTGCCTCATAATTCAGCTAATGGCTCAAGTGCTCAAGGACTCAAACTCTCTATCCCATTTTCTAGAATTCTGGCTCATCCCCATCAATTTTCGAAAATCTGGCTGTTTTTTCACCCTTCCCCCATCCCTAGATGATACTCACTACGTGTGCTCACTGTCTTTTGCTCACTTCCCAGATCAAACAAAACTTGTGCTTTCAAAGTTGATTTTTGTTATTGATATCTTGATTTTAAAAGGCGCAAAGTTTCGAACGTACGTCCAATATTTGAACATTTGGAAATTTTTAAATTCTTAGTCACAAAAATGCACTTGATAATCTGTTATTAAGCAATTAAGGTAAGACGTCGAGAAAACGAGCTTTGATACGTATTCCTGAGCTAATCTTATGTTTTACCAATCTGCCTTGGTGTGTAATTTGCATGTAATTTGTTTTGTGTTTCAGAACTGTGGACTCCATTTTGTATGTAACACATTTGAATTTTTAAACCACTTTACACAAATGACCATTTCAAATACAATTTAGGTGTAGACAAAGTGGTGTTGAATAATAATTTGGTTCGTTCAGGTTGCATGGTTGCATGTAATTTATAATACCTCTGAAACTGCCGTTTGTTCTGAGTTCCAGTTCAAGATCTGTTGGATTCCCTTGAGATTTTGACTTTGTTCTCAATTTAAGTTCTTATTCATTTTTTAGAGCTACTCTACGGTTTATCCACTGTAGTTGATCTCATCTAGTCATACACTATATTCAATGGTAGGAAGTATTTTCATCTGAACACTTTGTTGTGTTATCGTTTCCTTCCTTCATTTTGGCTTATGTTTTTCTTTACTTGGCATTTAGATATTAAAATTACTAACATGAAATGATAACGATAAGTAAATTGCCATAATGTTTGACAGGACTTATGAAAAAATGACTACGTAGACTCCATTTTTCTTCTCTCCCTCCAATTCATTGGCGTTCAGTATCGTCTGAAGCGAAGTCGTGTTTTAGTGGTATGCTCTTATCATGCAAGTCCTCATTCAATTGACGAGGAGGTATAGGCAGGTGGGATAGAGCATTTTCTCACCAACATCGACCAGTTCAGTCGGCATATCTTTGGTTTCTAGTAGCCGCAACAGTTTCATTCCGTTGACTTTTAAAACGTTATTCGGGTCATAGATATTACTACTTATGGCTACAAAATAAACATGTCCCAGACGCCCACCAGTTTTTTCATTGATGTCTCGAAGAAACGCAATCTGAAAATAAGAGTTTTGGAATAATTAAAAAAAAGAACGTCAACATTAGTAGTAGAAATTTACTTACCATGCTCATTGGGTGGCATGTTAAGCTGCCAATGGAGGATGTCAGAATAACGCCTTTGCTCTAGGGACCCAATTAGCAGCGGGACATGAACTCAGATAGTCGTGCAGGGGGCATTTGTTGTTTGTGGTTCGCGTTGTTGGAAGGATATTCCATACTAGCGAAAGAAGAAATCAGAGAGGTGGATACGTGGCAAATTCTCCCCGGTAGAAAATCTCAATACGACATCCCAGCGTCTCTCTACAACAACGCAAATTATTCATTTTCAATGGCGAAAAAGCTTCGATACGAGGCTTACTTTGCTAAGGTGCGAAAATTGCCTTCAAGTTGTCTTCAGCCTCTAATAATATACCAAAGCCGGATATCGGCCTCATGACATAAATGTTTGTAATTGGATCAAACTTCATAACTGGATCTACTTATTAAGTTTGTTTGTTCAAGAGGGATAAGACTCTCTTTGACTTTCGCCTGTTTTGCAGCAAGGCCATCAATGTTTATAGTGTGATTTACCTTACAGAAATAATTACAAACTTTAAATGATGGACAAGAATTTGTCCAGAAGTTGCCTTTGTAGGCAAGGTAACCACTGTGCTTTCTTAAGGTTCACCAACATGTTATTTCGGTTGTTCTAAGTTTTCAGGTTCAATTCTTTTGTAAGATGATTTCAAATTAAAATAATCTAAAATCAATTTGTAAAACACATTGAAATGACTGTCATTCACTAGGCTATATATATACAATAGCAACTTCTATTGAAACTATCACGTTATATACCGACTGTTAATAATTTTTTTCTTAAATCAACCGATCATGAAGCTTAGCAAGCAGTTACATTATTTCATAGACTTACCTTTAACGCTTGATCTGACGTTTTTCGGCAATTCATTGAAGTACCGGCCGCAAAGAAGTGCTACAGCCCCAGAACATTTGGATTATTTGCAAATATCCTAGCGTCGTTATGCTTTTGGTTTGCGGTTCTTCGAATGTCGGCCCCTCTTCCAGATCGTTAAAAAAAATCTTGGGCTTTCACTACATAATTTTGAGTGAAAAAACAAAAAACCATATTAATTTCAAATGCTTAACATCAATGAAATTTAAGAAATACAATAAAGCCCCTTGGGCGCCTTCGGGATTTATGTTTACGCGTCGAAATATTTAAAATAAATGTAATCAATCGCATATTATAATCGTAAATTCAGTTTAACCCTTTCACTGCCAAGTGTATCACCGGTGATACACGGCCTCCCAACCGTTGACTGCCAAGTGTATCACCGGTGATACATCAACGAATTTCCCGCCAAAGCCCATAACTCTTGTAGTTTTGTATTTCCCTCATCTTAACCAACTTTATTTGCTAGAATAAGATCTCTACTTGTGTGTTGGTCAGAATTTAAGCACTTTTATCATGTTTTGCTATTTTTCCTAATAGCTGATATTTGACCCTTCAATTTATGACTCTCATGGCTATATTTTTAAGATAATAGCATTCCAGGAAATTATTTTCAGTAAATGGTGGACTGAGTTTCATGATTTAACAGAATAATTTGAATTTAAACAATTTTCTTATAGTAAAATGACGTTCCCCAGGTGCCAAATGTATCACGGGTGATACATTTTCCCATGAAATTGTGTATCACCGGTGATACATTTGGCACCTGGGGGACGCTTGATTACCAGTGTGCCACGTGTATCACCGGTGATTCGTCGTTTTTTTTTTATTTTTTCGACTGAATCGTGGTTCAGGCGGTTACTAGCTCTTTAATAAACTATAGTTTTGTTATATTTGATTTGCCAATAGAGTTGGCAGGATGGGTAAAAGTCGACTTTTTGGGCTTGGCAGTGAAAGGGTTAACTATGAGGCTAATGTTGAGGCGTCACGTGAGACGTAATAATAATGGAGTTATCCTTGAGGAGACTCTTAATGAATATTGCTCTGAAAGCTTTTTAGGTTTGCAATAGAATCCACGATAATATGAGTCTTCTCTAGAATCCAAAGTGAGCGAATGATACACTACTGGGTTGTCGTTCAATGATCATATAGAAGGGCTTATATTTTCTGTAAGAAATCCTAGACTTCTGCCACAAAATGTTCGTATAAAGCAGGATAATTTTGATAGAGATAGGGTCAAGTTCTTGGGGAGACCGGGGCTAGTCCGGACAGGGGTTACTCCGGATAACTTAATTAGTTTTTAATGAAAAATATAATATATTTCAAAATAAGATTAATATCTTTCCTTCAATACCTTAAGAATTGAACGATCTGGATTGGTTTTTCGATGTAAGATTTTTGTTTTATGTTTATTGGGTTTTTCGTATTCCCTATTCGTTTATTTAAAAATTTGTTTAATAATATAGTGTGATTCTACTCTTATTACCCACACGTGAACCCCTATTGGGGGTAAGACCGGAAAATAGGGGGCGAAACCGGACAGACCTTATCATAGAAAGAGGTGATTGCGTAGTCTTGTTGTAACAAGCAAGCTTGTTGCCCGCTCTGTTACGACAACACCGGTCGTAAACCCAAACGTCTTGAAGGGTCGTCATAAAAGAGGAAATTAGGCCTTATCCACAATTAGTCAAGATTTAAAGTTCCAACGGAGACGAGAAGAAGTTGTGGTAGAACACGCATCCCCACTAGTACACCATGTTTATGTTGGAAAGGGAGTATAAAAAGCCCTCTTACCTTAACCAAGAATTCCGTGTACTAGTGTGTAGTTAGACATCTTTGAGAGTGTCGAAAAGCTCGGTAACCACAAGCCTGTCTCTTCCCCTTGGTGTATCCCTTTTCGTGTATAGAATAGAAAGAATAAAATCACCCCTTCAACTGTATTTCGTGTTATTACAAACTCTTCAGAGCAGTTTCGTCTGAAAATAATGCTAAGACAGCTGGCGCTCGCAAGCCATTAAGTAGGAGAAATGTGAGCAACACAGTGAATAACGAACCGACGGCCGAGTCCGCCGACGAATTTGACTTAGATATCGGCCCACTTATATCGCCCAGAACTTCCGTTACCAAAATGGACACGCAGAGTCCGAGTTCTAAAATGAGTAAATAGAACAGATTTTTAACTTTCCTAAACTGTGTTCTACCATTCGAATTTTAGTTTTTAAAAAAAATTCTGTTTTTGTTTGGAAAAATAATTTTTTTTAAATATACAACAAACTAAAGTTTTCTTAAAGCCTACGAAAAAATAAAAAAATATTTTTTTTTCTTAATTATTTACTTGTAACTTGTAATGTTATAAGTGACGTACGTCCGAAGAAACCCCCATGCTGTTGTAGTGTTCCATATTTGTTACTATTTAACATCTGGATAGCGAACTACAAGAAGTAACCCAATTCACTTGCATTTCGCTAACCAGCTGTTCGTGTGAATTGTGTAACCTTCGTGTGGATGTCCCGCATGAAGTAGTATTAGGGCGACCAGTGGTATAAAACCCACAAGTAATTAAAAAGGCGAAAATCCAAAAAACGGAAACAGAAGCGATGTTAATCATAATCGTTCAACCATGCATTCTCCAGCTTTAAAATCAAATAAAACAAATTTTTGCAAAAAAAGTCCATGCATTGACGCGCTTGACGTGAAACATGTATCATGGCAACGGGGAGAGGCAAAACAATGCGCTTTTTGATAGCATTAAGAAATGCTCAGTCACTTCTCCAATCTTAGGCAATCTAAATTTCTCGAGAAACTTAATAATTCATAATGATGCCAGCGGATATGGAGTAGGTTAAGTACTTTCTCAAATGCAGAGTACGCCTCTCAACCCCGTGCACAATGAGGGGCCTTGGGATTATAACAAGAGAAAAGAAGCATTCACTTTTGTCCATGCCATGAGTAAAACATGACAGACTAACGAAATATTACTTGCTTTACCATTTCATCTGAGGACTTATCTGGAAACTGGCGTGGAAGAACTAACCTCGGTTCGGACTGAAAAATGTCGCCACGCAAGAGGCACAAATCAAAAGCATTTAAAATCGTACCGTCGAAATATTTCGGAAGATGAAGACTTCTATTTTTCAACAAAAAAAGGGAAAAGAAGGAGATTATTAATGTTTTAAAAATGGAAGGAAAGCAAACTAGAGCCGCAAAATCTCTAGCCTACATTAAAGCGGAAATCGACCGGACAGCGAAATGAACACATCAATTCAAAATAAATCGCCAACAAAACATTGAAACAATTTGAAGAAAAAAAAAAAAAAGCACAATTTCGGAATATCAACAACTATCTTTATATATCATCTTTACCGATAATATTCAATTTATATCAACTTATTTTCTCCCTCGTATTACCCAAGGTTACGGTTCCATCTTTATAGGGGATAGGAATGTAGTGTTCCATATTTGTTACTATTTAGCATCTGGATAGCGAACTACAAGAAGTAACCCAATTCACTTGCATTTCACTAACCAGCTGTTCGTGTGAATTGTGTAACCTTCGTGCGGATGTCCCGCATGAAGTAGTATTAGGGCGACCAGTGGTATAAAACCCACCGACAAGCCTTGCTAAGTGCTCATTCTTGTAGTATTGTCATTCTTGCATCCAGTGTTATTTTATATTTATATTCGTGTAACAATAATCATCCTCAACTTATAATAAACATTTCAAATAGCAACACCCGTAATAGTACTTATTACACTGTCCGGTTTTACTCCGAGTTTTTTGGTACGCTCAAAATTTTTACGAAGTTTCGAAGACTTATAACTTGACTATCTTGTTAGGTATGCCAGTGAAAACAATTAACAATGTAGTGCTTATTACGGATTTGATTATACTGGTGCAAAAATTTTTAAGAAATGCTTAAAAACCTTACCAGTAAAAAGTTATCGATTCAGAGGGAATTTCGTCCGAATTAGTCGGGTTATCATCGTGGTTTCGATATAATTTTCAATACAAGTAAGGTCGATGTATTTGAAAAAATCCTTCACATTTCATTGCTTTTCTTGGTCGAGTAGCCTAGAAAATGTTATGCATGATGATTTTTCAGGGTAAGTTGGCTCCGCTTTTATCTACCGGACCGTCGACAGTCAGTGGGAATCAACGGCGTCGTTTCTGAACCCACCCCTCTGTTGTATGGTGTTACACAAAGGATCCGTTCTATTCATCCTAAGTAGCACTCCACAGTTTGGTGTTATGAATTACTGTGGTGTATCTTTTCATTTATTTGCGGATGACAACCAGCCATATACTAAATTCAGCACCAAGAATGACGGACAATTGATTAACTTAGGGTACAGCCTTTCAACAGATGGTAGACTGTGTCACGGGTGCTGTATCTTGGATACAAAAATAACAAAAAGGACGTCGGCTGTGGAATGAGCTCTACAGAAAAGAGGTTTTTTCAAGGACCCAACACTACTCCTTACATTTCGTTTTTATTTTTAAAAATGGGGTCGGTTTTTACCTTTCGACAAGGAAATGGCTGGCGCCACTTAAGAAAAATTTTTGCAGCGTCACAAAAACATGACGAAAGTACGTTTGCTTTCAGACTTTCGAACGTAAGGTTTACACGCGGGGGCGAGGAGTCTTCGTGTGGTGGCCTCAACTAGAACTCGGAGGAAGAGGAACGCTCCACCAAAGCCAGCCTACCAAAAGCGGTCGTTTACTTCTTATGCACCGCAATACTGGAACGAACTTTCACCAGCTATCCGGTCAACTTCTAGTCGCCAAGATTTCAAGAAACTCCTTAAGAAACACTTTTTACCTTGTCATACCCCTTTTTAACTGCCCGTCACTAAAGCATAGCTCGCTTTTAAACCGTCATTTGAACGTATTGTTATTATATGAGAAAGTACGGTATATAAATTTTAATATGCATACATACATATACGTAAAAGTAAACAAATCGATCCTGTCTCTCTTTTACGGGTAGTAAAAGTCTCGCCCGAACGGCATCCAAAAGGCGGGAATCCTCTTACGTAGTAGTTTTAGCACTTCAGAGAGACTAGGTTTTTTACTATATTCTAATGCTACACCTCCTTACAACTGTCCTGTGCTTCTATGAGTCTAGACCCAAAGAATTTTAGGGCAAAAAAGAAAATAAACCTCAGCAATTATGCCGTTAGCGGGGAAGCTTTTCAGGAGAAACTTTTTTGTTTTGTCGAAATGTTGCAATGAGATTACGTTTCTCTACCATAATATAATAATAAACGCATTCAAATTAATGAAGATAATTAGTGTTTGCTCACAAGCTACCACGTTTTAGCAGAATATCAGCGGAATATATCCTCCCGGTCTTTATCAGCTGGGAGAGGAAAAGCGATAGGATTTGCCGAAAAGTAAACTTTCCTTATCGTTAAATGGTATTCTTTTTGCCGATTCAATCTGTGTTCAGTAAGATATTGCTGCTTTTTCTATATTTTTCTAATTTTATTTCGTAATATGTAAGTTAGTTAGAGTCTTTTAAGTATTCATAAAGCAGGTCATATGTTGCCTGCTAATAACGCAAAGAAAAGCTGAGCCCACGTCCGTGGTTGGGCTTGGTTCTCGTTTTCTGGGTTGGGATTCATCATCCAACTTCCAGGTATTATGATGGCAATCAACGAATACGTCGATATACTAGACGAATTACTAATCCCTAAAGTATGGGCAGGCTGTGGATTGAAACCTGTGATTTTCTTAAAAACTAATTCATTCATTTTCCGACCATATTTGACTGTTATTTGGTAAAAATTTGCTCTAAGTAACATACGGAGCTAAAAGCTGAGTTTCTGTCAAGAAAGTCCGAAGATCTTGGGGGAAGGAGTTGAAGAGTAGTCAAGAATTCGTAGCGACTAACCTGCCTATTGGGAAGGCATATTTAGAAAACACAATTAAGAAAGAAGAAGCGGAATGATTTCCCGGTATCAGTTTTCACGTAAAATTCGAAACCGTTATTTTACATTTCAAAGTTTTCAATGCTAAATATGTCTTAATTTCGTAGGTTGTCTCAGGCAGGAATAATAGTTACCGCGCGTAGAAAAAACTTATTTGCTTTTCTGATTGTTTAACTTAATTAACAAAAATTAATATTTCCTCCCTCCACATTTAATATCTGACATTGAGATGTGTATAAAAATGAGCAATTTTCAAGTCTCCAATAAAAGCGCTGGTGTTTTTTTTTATTTTTCGTTCCTTATAAAACACAACTGTCGTCTATAATGGGGTACTAGACATTCGCTATATTAGCTAATGAACGGGTAATGAGTACCGTTTGACGTGACATTGACTACTTATTAGGCCTTGTGATATAACGGCAATTACATGGCACCAATTTACCAATACAATGGCAAATCAAAGAATCATTAAAATACTCTCCATATTCCTGCCTCTCTGAACCATTTCATTTGCCAATACAATGGCTAACCAACGGGATCACTACTAGAACCAGTTTGTGCCTGTGATACCCTCGATTTGCCAATGCAATGGCAAATCAAGGGGGCCAGTATAAGACCAGAGATGTTGAGAGATGGAAAAAGCAATGCTTTTTTGGTGAACCAAAACTTAGCAGAGCCACCTAGCGACTGGGGACGGGACTTATTGTAAATTAAGCCTGCGGACACATGCTGCAGTCGGCGATTTCAATTTTTTAAATAATAACAAGCTTACGACCATTGAAAGTTTGTTTTAAATGTCTTAAAAGCACAAACTAGCGAAAACTAAGACGTGACTTTGACAACATTCTTAAAACAGTGTTGTTCCATCAGTTCACCTTATTTAAACTTAAGATAAGTTACTAAACTACGTAAATACGATGTTTGTATATGGTAAAAATCTGGTAAAAATAGGCCAAAAAGAACACAGAGAAACTCTAAAATAATTACGACTATTAAGTTGAAGTACCTGTTTCTCATTTCTGAAGAAGATACAAAAAACTTAATAATAATTGTAATGATCTTGACATGGTCAAGTGATTGGCCGTATGGCCAGGGCCGAGTCAAAGGGGTTTTAGAGAGACAAGTGAAGTGTGTGTGATTCCAAGAAGTGCAAGAAGAAAAAAATTATGTAATGAAAACGAGTCACAAGTTAGGGAAAACAAAGATAATTAGACTAAAAACATGCCCAGTTCTTAAAATCCCATTCAGTAAGGTCACAGCTAGGCATCAACCAGCCTCATCATCAGTGTCTTCCGCCATTTTGAGAAAAAACGAGAGGCTGGAAACCACCACTTAGTACTGTCCCCAACCACTACTGGCGCTGACAATTTAGTTTAAAAAAAAGTGTCAAATTTCTCCCTATGCCCTTTCCCATCGCTCCTCTTCTATGTATAAAACTCTCCATATTCCTCCATATTCCCATATTCATCTCTGTTCCACCTCATTTGCCAATGCAATACCTAACCAACGGGTTCACAACCTTAGCAAAAATATGCCTGTGATCAACTCGATTTGTCATTGAAATGGCAAATCTCTTATATTTATCCCGTTGATTTGTCAATTAGAGCGAGACGTTTTTTTTTAATTTAATGGATCGTAGACGTTTTAGTTAGACGGGAAAAGATTGATCCAGTTATTCCCAATTAAGTAAAAAAGGCTGCTAATGTTCGATATACGGTTTGTAAGCTTTAAAATTATGGCAACTTAAGTCATTGTTAAATACGTTTAAATATTACATTATTTTTTTCATTTGCATCTTTTTAATGTAACTTCAATCATCTCCACAAGAGGAAGTTCAGCGTCCGCGTATTCCACAAACTTTAGCCCCGACTGGTGCAACCCTTCCGCACGCATCAGCTCCAAAAGGGGCATGTTCTCCCAATCAAGATCGTCCGTAGTCGGCTGCTGGGGTTCTGGGCTTACCAGTTCCCCGGCTGCCGGCTACGGGCGCCCATGTCTAGACGGAGTGTAGCACCTACCTGTAGTGTAGAACCTTCCTATGCGCCACCAAATCTTTTACTGGCCGCCTCCTCTCTCTCGGCTGCGGCGTTTGATTTGGATTCGGCTTGACTCTTTATACTCTTTCAGAACATTGTGGTACTCATGCCCTTGACATTCTCCTTGTTTCGACCATAGATCCCATCAGCAATCTTTTTTCGATCCTTGCGGTAAAGATATGTGCGGGGACTTTTGTTTCCTTGATGGCCTCCTTACGCGGCGCGGCGAATCCAGCACTCCTCTTGGAGTGACAACCCCCTGCATTCTGCGCGTTGGCCACCGCGGATAGTCCCAAAGCATTCAACCCATTTATCCTTCTTCCTTGTTCGGTGAGGTGTAGGGTATTGGTAACACAAACTTCCTGGTGCTACTTGAACCCGTATGCCCGCTGGTCGGCAGCTAGCTTCAATTGGGCTCCTCGTCGCGCGGGTATGTCTTGTAGACCCTTATATTCACCGGCCACATCATCTCGCAAGCAGAGTGATGCAAGTATAAAATAATAACAATTGAAAAAAAATTGATTTATATGAAATAGCTCGCTTTAGTCATATTTTAGCTTTAGTTGAAGTATAGTTCATAGCAAGTAGCATCAGTCATCACCTTCTCAACACTACTATGATGACTGCCCAGATATGACAATCCAGTTATACGACCGCCAAACCATGTGGTCGTATAACTGGAC
This sequence comes from Ceriodaphnia dubia, assembly GCA_022539655.2. Taxonomy (NCBI): domain Eukaryota; kingdom Metazoa; phylum Arthropoda; class Branchiopoda; order Diplostraca; family Daphniidae; genus Ceriodaphnia; species Ceriodaphnia dubia. The sequence goes on along the minus strand of JAKUCG020000139.1, from coordinate 3,452,299 downwards.
CGGCACTACATTATCTCGTCCAAGTCCAGATGGAAAGTCGAATCTGAAGGGAATTACGGGTTACGTTTTTGATGGCGCTTGGATGGCGGAAACGCGAATACCTTGATGAAGCTCCAATTGAGCGAAAAGGCGGCCGTCCTCCAGGCTCCCTCTAGTGGGTGAGTCACAAGTCACAAAAAAGCTGAGCGTTCCATTCCACTTTTGGGAGCCAACGCTTCGCAATCTTTTGGAACAAGAATTGCGCAGCTTCCAATTTCCGTTGTCCACATAGGATTGCATCGGCTCCTTGTCTACTATAACATTAAGAATTCCGGGAACATAAAGAGCAAAACATAGAAGATTCTACGTTGTCCACACCAGGTTGCGATGTCGACAGCTAAAGCTGAGTGGGAAGCTTCTTGTTTACATAGGCTACCCCTGTAGTGTTGTCTAGAATCCATAAGACTGCACAGACACATGATGGCGCCACGAAATATTTGAGAACCAAAAAAGAATCCATAAGTTTTAGATTTTTTTATATTGAGGTTACTATCTGATAAATCCCACAGTCTACCTGTTCTAATATTACCACACGCGACCCCCACCAAGACAGCGACTCGTCTGAGAAGATAACTAGAATTTAACCCTATGACAAATAGTACTGAATAGGGAAGCTGTTCCTAAAATTTCGAAATAAGTTTAACATGCGTTTTGTAGAACAGTGTGATCATTTTTGTTGCCAGAGCCGAGATGACCAAACATGAGCTAGTGGGAGGAAAACCCTGTTTTTCCCATTGGCTAACGCTTTAGCCATGCCCTTTTACTCGCCGTCCTTTCGAGCGCTTATGGAGAAATGACGAATATTTCCACCCATCGGTAAGAATATTTCTTATGGGTTTCGTTTATTGTAGATTCCGTTAATCAAAATGCGTGCTTGCGCTCTCGCTAACGATGAAGAACGTAAGCGAAAGCGCTGTTAAATGTCTTTCATGTTTGTTATGGGACCTTTTTACGTATTTCTCTCAGATATGACTAAAAGACCCACAAAAACCAAATGGGCAATTACAAGCATAAATATTTTGATTTGGTCTTTCTCCGTAGACCAATTCCATCTCTATGCTTCCCATAATGGGAACGAATCGACTGAGAATATTCAATAATTAATCATAATTCATAAATGGGAATGATAATAATCATAATTCATAATACATAATTATTATCGAAACGGATTCGGCAACTACAGATTCATCCCGAAACTGCAGATATAATTGGATCAACTACACGCCGGGGACACTTTGCTGTATTCCCCAGAACATATAACATAACTTATTTAAATAGTTGTAATTTAATAACTTCCTTTTGATAGTTTTTTTGGTTTCCAGATTGATTTCATCGGTAATTTAAACAGAAAACGGATCGATCCGATTACGTTTTCTTCTTCCCGACATATCCACACGCGAATAGGAAATCATTGATCAGTAGATCAAAGATCTCTCGTAAATGCAGGTGAGTTACGTGAGCAATTGAGGAGGGGATTGGCACCAATCCGTATGGTGGATCCACAAGCCAGCAAATTTTCCAACAAAATGTTAGCTGGTAAGTTATAAATAAATTTAAAGTATAATATTTGACTTATTATGATTTTCAAAATAAAATTCGTGAGCCGTTGCTTCCCACCGGAGCAAGAACGGAATCGCCGCGCATCGTCTAATCAGCCTGAGGGCACAGTTGCTCCAATAACATCAATCTCACGCATGGACGCGCCTACGGAGCCCAACACACGCATGGCCGCGCTTAGGCATCCATTCAATCAAAATACCAGTATTTGTATAAATACAAATATAAATATATACTTACCAATCCCTGCTAAGGCTTTTGCCGCGCTCCACCAGCCAGCGCTCTCAGGCCCGCAGCTACGCCACCTAGCTATAATATCGCCCCATTTTGCAAATGTGGAAATCAAAAACGCTATTTTAGTTACAAATCAAAAGGCACGAAAGCTACGCATATCCCAGTACCACGTTAAAGAGTAAAATTGGCTTTATCTCTCTAAGCCCTAACTTATAATCGACAATTATTTTTGTTTCTAAACTAACAACATTCCGAGAAAAGCTCTTCATTACGCGGAACAAGCCATGGCGGACGGGGAAGTACCAAACAGAATGCAGACTACCATATGCTTGGATTTTGGCGTTCTTTTTTCTACAAAATTTCTTCAAAACATTCAGCAGAGTGTTATTGGTTTAGTTGAACTTCGTTGAACGTGTTGTACCATATATTAAACACTTTTGTACATTACACAGTTTTTCCACAGGATGAATGGAAACATGGTGTTCGACTGCTTAATACTTTTGCGGAGCATCCAAGCAAAGTTGTTAAAGTGCTCCATTGTGAATTCGATAGGATTAATTTATGTCTAGCTCAATCAACAGGGATTGGTACCAAAAGTATCTTGAGGTCAGAATTTTTGGACGTCACATACAAAATGCGGAAAAGTAAATGCCACTATGCACCCTATTGTTAGAGGACAACTACACTATCGGCCACTCGGTAGCTTTAGTTTTTTTTTCAAGGAAGAAACCACCAAATCTATCATGCATGGGCAGAACATATTTAGGCAAGCAGTTTCTATTTCCATACAACTATTTTAAGTAATAACGTAATGTTTTTATATCACAGGGCTTAGAGAGATAAAGCCAATTTTACTCTTTAACGTGGTACTGGGATATAATGTATAATGTATAATGTATAATGTAATGCCGGTCCAGTTATACGACCACATGGTTTGGCGGTCGTATAACTGGATTGTCATATCTGGGCAGTCATCATAGTAGTGGTGAGAAGGTGATGACTGATGCTACTTGCTATGAACTATACTTCAACTAAAGCTAAAATATGACTAAAGCGAGCTATTTCATATAAATCAATTTTTTTTCAATTGTTATTATTTTATACTTGGATCACTCTGCTTGCGAGATGATGTGGCCGGTGGAATATAAGGGTCTACAAGACATACCCGCGCGACGAGGAGCCCAATTGAAGCTAGCTGCCGACCAGCGGGCATACGGGTTCAAGTAGCACCAGGAAGTTTGTGTTACCAATACCCTACACCTCACCGAACAAGGAAGAAGGATCAATGAGTTGAATGCTTTGGGACTATCCGCGGTGGCCAACGCGCAGAATGCAGGGGGTTGTCGCTCCAAGAGGAGTGCTGGATTCGCCGCGCCGCGTAAGGAGGCCATCAAGGAAATAAAAGTCCGCCCACATCTTTACCGCAAGGATCGAAAAAAGATTGCTGATGGGATATATGGTCGAAACAAGGAGAATGTCAAGGGCATGAGTACCACAATGTTCTGAAAGAGTATAAAGAGTCAAGCCGAATCCAAATCAAACGCCGCAGCCGAGAGAGAGGAGGTGGCCAGTAAAAGATTTGGTGGCGCATGGGAAGGTTCTACACTACAGGTAGGTGCTACACTCCGTCAAGACATGGGCGCCCGTAGCCGGCAGCCGGGGAACTGGTAAGCCCAGAACCCCAGCAGCCGACTACGGACGATCTTGATTGGGAGAACATGCCCCTTTTGGAGCTGATGCGTGCGGAAGGGTTGCACCAGTCGGGGCTAAAGTTTGTGGAATACGCGGACGCTGAGCTTCCTCTTGTGGAGATGATTGAAGTTATATTAAAAAGATGCAAATGAAAAAAAATAATGTAATATTTAAACGTATTTTACAATTACTTAAGTTGCCATAATTTTAAAGCTTACAAACCGTATATCGAACATTAGCACCCTTTTTTACTTAATTGGGAATAACTGGATCAGTTTTTGTCCCGTCTAACTAAAACGTCTACGATCCATTAAATTAAAAAAAAACGTCTCGCTCTAATTGACAAATCATCGGGATAAATATAAGAGATTTGCCATTTCAATGACAAATCGAGTTGATCACAGGCATATTTTTGCTTAAGTAGTGAACCCGTTGGTTAGGTATTGTATTGGCAAATGAGGTGGAACAGAGAGGAATATGGGAATATGGAGGAATAAGGAGAGTTTTATACAGAGAAGAGGAGCGATGGGAAAGGGCATAGGGAGAAATTCGATGCTTTTTTAAACTAAATCGTCAGAACCAGTAATGGTTGGGGGCAGTACTAAGTGGTGGTTCCCAGCCTCTTTTTTTCTCAAAATGGCGGAAGCCACTGATGATGAGGCTGGTTGATGCCTAGTTGTGAACTTACTGAATGGGATTTTAAGAACTGGGCATGTTTTAGTCTAATTATCTTTGTTTTCCCTAACTTGTGACTCGTTTTCATTACATAATTTTTTTATTCTTGCACTTCTTGGAATCACACACACTTCACTTGTCTCTCTAAAACCCCTTTGACTCGGCCCTGGCCATACGGTCAATCACTTGACCATGTCAAAATCATTACAATTATTATTAAGTTTTTTGTATCTTCCTTAGAAATGAGAAACAGGTACTTCAACTTTATAGTCGTAATTATTTTAGAGTTTCTCTGTGTTCTTTTTGGCCTATTTTTACCAGATTTTTACCATATAGTTCAGAAATGGAGTACTCATAATGGACAGTGAGTTTGCGCTTCATCCAGGTCCTCTCTGCGGTTCGCATCTCTCTTTTTGTCTGCCACGTTGCTTTTGTCCATGGCGTGGCTGGGTGGAGGACGACGTTTTTAGTGACGACAGGTGCGTGCTTATCGATGAGAGAAAAAAGGCCGTCGTTGTATTGGGTGACGAGGTAGTCTAGGGCGTCGGAAGGACCAGTGATGAGGTCTAGACGCTCGATGTCGCGGGCGAAGGATTCTTGGTCGAGCGGCCACGTCGGGTGTCAGCGGTATTGGACTGCCAATTGGGAACATGCAGTAGTTGAGCTTGGCTTGCGGATCGAGTATGAGGCGGAGAGGTAGTGGCGAGGAATGGAGCTTCTCTGGATCGTTGCCGGATTACGGCCAGCCATTGAGAGTGGCTTCTAGAACGCTAACGAGTCTTTTGTTGGCGAGTTCGACGGCGGCCGCCTGGGCCGGCATCAATAGTAACGCTGCCATTACGCCATGCAGTGGAAGTGGCGCCACGAGCAGCAGCGCTCCTATCGATCACATAAAGCAACTACGCGACCGATTGTACAACAAGATCTTTTCGTGCCTATTCGTCTGTCGTTACAAACTCGTTGGGTGTATTGGCTGCTCTTGTTTGGAGGCATAGTTGTTCCAGATGACCCTCCACAAAAGAAAGAGGAGTTGGCAGCTGCTACAATAGCGTCACGCAATTGGCACCTCGAGGCTCACGTTGACAGCCCCAAACATCGAAGAGAACTGGTTGAATATGCAAACCGAAGTGTCAAACCCGCATATTTCCCTCTTGCCAAAAAATATCAAGATTTGACGATTCCGCACAAACTGTTAACCGCAAAAGATGATATAGAAGCCGCTTTTTACGAATTTAAAGCCAGTTTGTGTCCGTTGAGTTACACGGTTCCATTCAGGATGGGGCATCAAAAGAAAGACCTAATTATCAAAAGTTGCTTTGCGTACGCTGCTATGACAAATTCAATCAGTACAGGGGCACACAATTTTTCGTTCCGCGGGCGTTGCCATCTGTTTCAATGGACCAAATTTTTTCAATCTACATCGTGCTCAGGAGTTCCGGTGGCAAAGAATTTGACGTTGTCAAAACGGTGCTTCCATTACAGAAGAACTTGCTTGAAATTTACCCACAAAAGTAATTTGAATTTTTTCTTTGGCTTATTAGTTTGCATTTGTCGTCCAGTGTTTTAATTTATGACTTTATCCCGTTTACAGAAATTTGCCGGCGGCGAAACTAAAAATTAAATTCATGGGAGTTGTCGCATGCAATGGCAGAGGATTTACTACAATGTCCGCCATGACAAGGTATTGTGCAAAAGGCGAGGACAAGGAACATGCCCCAGGGGCTATGCTAGCGGAATGTATTGTGGCCGACAAGTGGAATCCCGAGTCCGTTATTGGAATGTTGATTCCGAACATGGAGTCGCCCCCGACTCATCCTTCTAGTTTGGTGCGTCAAAACATTGTTACCAATTTCATTTACAGTTGTAACTTATTTTTCCTTTTTGACGCACAGATTGCATTGAAAAAAGACTCCATTTCTAAGCAAATTACAGTACATAGAGTTATACTCATACTGCCAACGACGGACGACTTTATGGCAGTTCGTTCAATATTTTGAGGAAAAAGGTCCTGCTTTTGCCGAAAAGCCTGGAGCAGTAGAAACGATGACCAACCTGCAAATGCATGGTTCGTGCTCGTCTTCATTTTCAAACAAATGACGATGTTAATTTTTTTTAAATTAGCTTTTATGGCAAGGCTTTGCCCATACGCTTTGCGCCGCAACTCCGTGGGAAACCTGTCGGATGTGTTGCAAAATCGCCAACTGGAGCTGCTGAAATTTACCCAAGAAGCCGTGGGTGCCGAAGACGAGCTGGTACCGACTGCCCCCTCACAATGGCGAAATCGCTGGGCCATCACCAAAACAAGATTTTTCTGGGCCACCACCACAGGGAGGGTTTGCTGGGCCACCAACACAGCAAGAGTTGTCTGGGCCACCAATAAAACAAGAGTTTTCTGGGCCAACACCACAGCACGAGTTTTCTGGGCCAACACCACAGCACGAGCTTTCTGGGCCAACACCACAGCAAGAGTTGTCTGGGCCACTAACACAGAAACAGTTTTCTGGGCCACCAACACAGCAAGAGTTTTCTGGGCCAACACGAAAACCAGAGTTGCCAGGGCCATCATCACAGGCATGGTTTGCTGGGCCATCACAAGGAGGGTTTGCTGAGCCATCACCACAGGCATGGTTTGCTGGGCCATCACAAGGAGGGTTTGCTGGGCCATCACCAGGAGGGTTTGCTGGGTCATCGCCACAGGCATGGTTCGCTGGGCCATCACCACAGTCCAGCAACCCTGGGTCGCCCATGGATTTTAGCCCCCCAAACTCACCTATTGTTGAAACCAATGGTAGGTCGTCCCAGGAACCACCAGCAAACAAAAGCAATTTTCCACCCCCATAGGTAGATGTACAAAGAAACTTTCACTGTGGGACTTCTGGATGTTCAAAGGTTATATGAGTAACTAGAAGTAGGCCTAATTCGCGCCGCCCTAATACACCGCAACTTCGTTGTATCCCGTCCTGTGGATATTTTTGGTGGCTTACAGACGAACAGGCACGTCGGAGACAAGTCTAAGGTCAATTGAGATTAGGCTTGAGCGTATTATGCTGTTTGTTTGTTTGAATGATTTTTATCGTTACCACCGAAGGAAGTTGATTCTACAACTTACGTCTTCGGATTACGGGCAGGCGAATGCTAGCCCTTTGCGCAACGTGGGTACACACACATGGGAAAAATGCGTGTGCTCTAATTTCCTTGATGTATTAGATGTCAAAACATGTTTTGCTTCTGAAGACCCTACGATTCAAAAATTCCTCGAAGGATTGAATGACAACGAAGAAACGAATTTCCCTTATGGAGATGTGGGAACTCATTCTAAAGCTCTTAATAATTATTACGCGAAACGAGCCTTGGCTTGGCCCTAGATTAGACGGTTGATCCACTTATTTTATGTCTACAAGTGAATTTGATGCTGAAACCTTATGCTGTAGTGTATAGTATGTCCGGTCCAGCCTTATTAAAGCCATGCTCCTAAGAATAGCGTAGTTTGAGGAACTAGCCTTAACATTTCATAGAAACAAAAAAAACTAAAATAATTTGTGTCATTTGAGGGGGTTATTGTACATTTGAGGATTGAATAGGGGATGACTTGCTGACTACCAAAATGAAGAAGACGGTCCCGAAGAAATCGCTACCAATCTGTTTAACGGATTAAAAGTCTAATATTTTTATTTTTAGGAATTACTGAAAAGGGCGACCATACAAATCATAATACACTTTTATTGAAGTGTTTGTGGTTCCTAGTATCTGCAAGTGTATCGTGACGAGATGAAGAATGAGACAAACCTGAAGATCTTACAAGGCTTAATCAAACAAAAAACTACTGGATACTATCTAATGCTATCTATTATTAATCTAGAATTTTTAAATCTAGAATTATTAATCTAATTGCGTTACAGGACCAACAAAGAAAAAGGGAAATGGGTTAAAACAAACCCAACTAAATTTCAAGTGCAAAAACCTCTCTTATTAGACGAGGAAGACGAGTTTGAAAAAATGTTCCCGAATAACTATGTTATATGGTACCCTCTGATATTCACAATTATGTTTCAATGTTTTTATGTTTCAAATTTTATGTGGTTTACATAGGAAGGTCGTAACAACGAAGAAGTCACCCCGAGTGGAAGAAGATAAGAGCTCCGACGAATCTGAGGAGGATTTGTTCAGACAAGGAAACGTAAAAAACTTCTGGATCGCAATCAATTTCTGCTCCAAAACGTCAATGAAGAAAAAGTGTAGAAAAGGGCAATCATTAGCCTACAAATCACAATACACTTCCATTGAAGTGTGTGTTATTCTTAACATCTGCAAATGTGTCGTGATTACCCCTCACGAGGCCGAAATTAAAGCAGACAGCTTAAATGTAAGTCAAAAGCTCAAGACTTAATTTTTTGTTCATCGTTGGTGCTATGGCAGTGGACAGCACACGACTAATCGAAACATCGAGCCGAGTCGGTAATCGCTGCTGTGACTGCCATATGTACTATAGGGATTCGGTAAATTCGTAGTACAGTGGTCCACCACTAAGCGCTAGTGGTGCACCGAATGGAGATCAGATGATGACACACACGATATCATGGAACCGTTTAAATTGTGAGACCATCAATTTAGGATCAAATTTTCATGGTTCCACAATCATGAATTAAGTTCCATCAAAAGAAATAGATATAGATGCGTCTCCTGGGGCGTTTTGGAAACGATTCTTCCAGTTAAGCGTTAAATGTGACATAAATGAAAGAAATGTATGTTAGAACTAGTTTTTAAAAAATTGCATAACATATTTCGTTTACCACATGGATGCTAACAAAAAGGTCGATAAAGAGGTGAGACCACTTTCGAAAGGTTTTCTCCGTGACGCCTGCTAAGGTCACATTACAACTCTCAATACTCTTTTGTTTCAACAGCGTCAGCCCCATTACAGATGCTCTGGAGTTGAGTTTATTGGACGAACTCTCAATACCTTTCCCAAACAACCACACACACTAAAAGCGAAGTTCCAAAATACGCTTCAAATTTGCGGTAGCCTACACTTAGGCCTCTCTGCATCGAATGCTTAGTTATTTTGTGGCCAAATCGCAAAAACGTTTCGATGGATGCCATGATAAAATTTACACTTTGACGAGGAAAAAGGAAGACAAAAACTACAAGAAATCTTTTTTAAAGAGTTTTTCAATTTCTTCTGCATGTTGTTGCAGTGGGTCAATTAGATCGATTTCGTCCTGACTCTGAAATCGATAATTGGGTGTTCTCATGAAGTACCTGAACATTTTTGTGAACGAACTAAATGTGAGATCCAGAGCAATCGTGATTTCATCGCACACGAGTAAAGGAATTATTCCTGATGGTTTTAATCAGGTGGGGACCATCACGAAGAAAGTAGACAGATTGGGTTGGACGCACAATCTTATTATTTATCTCCTTCTTGCCTTCTGTTCGGCCAAAAATTTTCTGGCGTTCTATAGGGACACATTTGTTGACGCGCCATCACAAACGGTTGACAGCACCCTAGCCCCATTTTCCTCAACTACAATTAAAGCCCTCATTAGTAGTTTAAAAAGATCTTTCCCACTGACTGCAGTTTTGACCGTAATACGGACCATAAAGTATTTATGTCAATTTTGACGTAAATACGGCAATAGGCAAGACCCAACTGCTAATGTATGGTCGAATCACGAAGACCGGCATGATCAGTCAATTTTTCGAGTGGAACGTCACCATCCACTTCGACTGTAGACAGACACCTTTCAATGTTCGGAGCGAAGCCCTCAAATTGGAATGTGAACGAATTAAAAGTGAGATCCAGAGCAATCGTGATTTCATCGCACATTAGTAAGACAATCGTTCGTTGATGTCCTTTCCAGCAAAAACCTTTTCCAGGACACCAAAAGCGAATTCGTTGAATCCGAAATGACAGAACATTCCGCTCAACATGATTTGAAGAGTACTTATGTGGGTAACAGGTTCTACCCATGTCTTGAAAATTTCACTCCATAGTCTTTCGATGGGCCTGCTAAGAATGATGAAGTTTCACGAGCTGCCATCATAAATTCTACAACTCCCACATTCTCGAGACCAAAATCAGACCTGTAAAAATGTTAAAAGTGAAAGTTATATTTGATGCACAAGCATAAGCTTTGTAGACTGTATAATAGCGAAGTAAACCTTTTTTTAGAGGGTAAACCAAATCGTTTAATTCTATTCTTTAAATGCTCCAACCGGTGACAGCTTTGTTGCTGGATGAAACCTTGAGGAAATTAATGAGTCTCGAAAACCCTTCTATATCTCCATGAATAACAAATCTCCACCTGAATTGACACAAAATTAGATCAATCAACTTACAAAACTTATTTAGATTTACCGAATGAGCTTGTGGTGGCCATCAATATACCATAACATAAGAGGAGCCCTAACTGAATACACTCTGCGGCGGGTAAGCCTCCTAAGAGGTGATGGGTGAACAAGTCTAATTAAGTCGATTAACCGATTTTCTTAACCTGGATCGACAAACCCTTTTTCCAGCACCATGTACATGACCTTCAAGAACATTATGAGCCAAAATTGGAGGAAATATGTCTTTAGTAATTATTTTTATTTCTGAGAGAGCTCAGTGTCTATGATAAGCTTACCCGCGTTTGGGAAACAATTAATCAATTTGACACCTTCTCATCCAATTCTTGATCACACATAACATCGATCGACTGGTTGCTTAGGCCTTCTTTCTCCATAAGATGCTTTAGGGAGCGAACACTTATATTCGTTTGCGAGGTAACACAATAGGTGAAAAAAATTTTTATAAATAACAGACATGTTTTGAACATTTCAACACTTGAACTTACAATGCAACTCTTTCACCATTTTCATCAAAAGGGAGTTGCCCAAACCTTTTACTTGACATGCAAAAGACTCAACATAAAATCCTTTTTGGTCTGCCAATTCCAACGTATTTAAGGGTGTTTGGGCCAAATCAGAATGGCCAGTAGATTGATTTAGAGATCTTTGCTGTTGTAGGCCACTTAACGAGGAGTTTTCATAGAGACCGTTGTGAAATTGGCGATCGAGTCCAAAGCATTCTGTTAAATGTAAGATTCACGTGAGATGAATTATGCTGAGTTTTCACACTGAGTTAAATCCAGTTAATCAATCAACATTGTGATCTCCCTAATTTGAGACACTTCATACAGTGCTGAATCCAGTTTATCAATAATCAATAAACATTTCTGGAAACCAAAAGATTATTCTCTCTTTTCTTTTTGAGTTATTTTCAAGCTGTGAAATGAAGTAGACCAATTATGAAGTAAAATTTGATGTATTGAGAAACTATTTAAGTTATAATGCGACGACACGGTTTAAGGTAAGAGTTCAATAACGAAACCTTATAAAGCAATATTGACAATTTTAAAAGTTTTGAGGCAAATTAAGAAACACTTTTACTTAAAGTAATCTTGGTTAAATTAATGAAAAATGATGTTTCATTCGTAAAAATTGAAAGGGCGATCAAAAAAAGTTAATGTTAAAACTTAAATTTTACTTCTTTACGTACGAAACAACTAACTTGACCGCCTTTCAAAATATCATAAGAATTCAACAGAGAGAAAATTGGGTTCCGGCATTTTTGAATGCCTTCACCCAAAATGACACCATTTCTTCCACACACGACGTCAAGCCGATTGTGAGGTTCCAGTAACAGGATGAGGCCACCAGAAGAAGGGGGAGCTGGACTTCAGCAGAAATGCGAAAATTTTCCGAAATCTCCTTTTGTTTTGTTTTTTAGAACTTGGGACAAAACGACTACCCGTGATACGTTGCAAGAAATCTTCCAATGATAACTTCCGACCACCAATCTTCACCTTCCTGTCTGCGTTGGCACGAGATTGCATGGATGCACGATCTCGCTGAATTAAAGTAGAATGGAAAAAGGGAACCTCGTAAAACACTAAACCTCGGTACTTTCCCTAGCTGAGTCAACCTAGCTATCACAGACAGTGCCAAACAACTACCAGTTTTATTACGGCCGCCATATTTGTAAACAACTTAAACCACCGGGCACCGTATTATACGCTTTTTTAAATGGTAAATAAGCATATTAAAAAAGAACAAAATTTATGGAACTTGGGAAAAAATACTTTTATGTCTTTAATTTTTTCCCCGTTAAATGGAGATACCTCCATTACAATTAATTACCTTCTGTAATCGGCCAGGAATGGACTGATGCAAAGACTCTATGTAATCTTGATTTTCGGAAATTTCGGCAAACAATTCAATAACAAAATGAAATAAGGCAAAACCCATTATTAACCCTTTCAGTGCCAAGCCCAAAAAGTCAACATTTACCCATACTGCCAACTCTATTGGCAAATCAAATATAACAAAACTATAGTTTATTAAAGAGCTAGTAACCGCCTGAACCACGATTCAGTCGAAAAAATAAAAAAAAACGACGAATCACCGGTGATACACGTGGCACACTGGTAATCAAGCGTCCCCCAGGTGCCAAATGTATCACCGGTGATACACAATTTCATGGGAAAATGTATCACCCGTGATACATTTGGCACCTGGGGAACGTCATTTTACTATAAGAAAATTGTTTTAATTCAAATTATTCTGTTAAATCATGAAACTCAGTCCACCATTTACTGAAAATAATTTCCTGGAATGCTATTATCTTAAAAATATAGCCATGAGAGTCATAAATTGAAGGGTCAAATATCGGCTTTTAGGAAAAATAGCTAAACATGATAAAAGTGCTTAAATTCTGACCAACACACAAGTAGAGATCTTATTCTAGCAAATAAAGTTGGTTAAGATGAGGGAAATACAAAACTACAAGAGTTGTGGGCTTTGGCGGGAAATTCGTTGATGTATCACCGGTGATACACTTGGCAGTCAACGGTTGGGAGGCCGTGTATCACCGGTGATACACTTGGCAGTGAAAGGGTTAACTTTCATGGACTTGGTTATTCCAACATTTTTCCCCATACCTCTTCAAAGATACTAATGTCACCAGACTGCCGAGGCCGTGGCAAAAATTGAAATTGAGAATGGTTTTCTTACCAATGTTGATACAAGCTTGGCTTTGTGTAAAGGGAAGTGATCATGTAAAAGTGGAACAAGTTCGTTATTAGCAGAATAATCTAAGGGTGGCATCACATTCTTCAGACATTTTAAATATTGTGTCGAGACGTTGCTTAAGAAGAAAAAATCGACGCTGCTCAGGAATAATCAACAAAGTACCCCAAACAAGAACAGTTTATTGGAATTTTCTTATTTTCAACTATCCCTAATAACGTCGGAGTCAGTCAATCCTAATGTTAAAGAAACATCACTGCAAATCACACAACTTATCAAATATTTTGAAAAAATTAACTTATCATATATTCCTACGTTTTACGCGTTAAAATTCTTAGCCAAAACGTTACTTGCCTGAAAAAACTGTAGTTCGCCAAAAATCAACGGGTTTTTCTAACAGTACTCAAGAGAAAATTCCAGTCGCTCTTTTTTAAATTCGTCCAAAATGAATGGAAACATCGTTTCGTCTCAAATGTAAAAATGTGAATGAGTAGCGATAGAATTGGTGAATTTTTATATATGAGTACAAATGAAAAAACTCCTTTATTCAATTCATACTGTAAAAAGATTGAAACCAATAGGATCGTTTGAACAATCGTTGCAATTTTCTTAATGTTTAAAAAATGCTGACAGATATTAATGGTTTTTAGTGTGACCTCATCAATCACAGCAATGTCTGTTTTGTCGTTGCATAGCCAAAGTGGGGACAATTCTCTATCCTCTACCAGCCAGAGTACGTTAATTCGAGAAATACCGCGTTATCTTACCACTACTCTTGGCCGAGATCAACATTTAAAATTTTACCTTTGTATTTCCATAACAAAGCCCATTAATAATATCATCCTCTCAGATTGACAGGATTGACACGACACGCCGTTTAGTAGCCAGTCTGGCCGAATCTTGTCTCTGGTTATGAAAGAGACACCACGATCGCTATTAGGTAGGAGAAATCTTCATAAGTCACTTTGAAACTGTTAATAAATTAGTATAAACAAATTAGTCGAGCTGCAGAGTTCTGTACTCGCTGAAGTTTGGCGATACGCGTAGTAGGTAGACCGACGAGTAAGGCATTTCCATAGTCTAGTTGCGACAACACAAAGGCGCGCACCAGCTGAACGACAGCGGATTGGGAGAGAAGACAGCTTAAAGATATAGAACGAAGTAGTCAACGGTCAGCCATGTACTTCACCGCAACTTCAATCTTAGTGGACGCGTTGTCGCAAAAAAATTATTGAGTCAAGCAAACATATTGAAACGGCTAGAATGGGCCAAAGCTCACGTAAATTGTACTCGCGAGCAATGGTACAAGGCACATTGGACACATGAGTTCATGTTTCAATTGTTTGGTACGCATAGAAGATAACTTCTTCTTATTGATGAAGTATTTGACACAATCGACGACATTGAAAAAGAAATCCATCTAGTTTCGTTCTGAATAACAAACAGCGAGTCAAGGTGTTCATATCATATGCCTTACAGCTTCGATTTTGCTTGCTCCAAAGAGTCTTGAGTATTTGCTCCGTCGATTCTTCAAAGTTTTTAGCTGTTTACTGATGTTGTTTTAGACATCTTTGTTTGCTACGAGATTCAACGTGTGTGATGCACAGCAACGACTTGGAGGAAGAGAACATGTCATCACAACACCATCATCTTGATTGTTTAAAATATCCCCAATGTCCACAAATTCATCAAGATCTTCATCTTCATCAGCAATTGTATATTCCCCATCTTCGCCATTTTCAATTTCTTTCGTCTCAACTTCTTCGTCGTCAGCTTCATCCTCGCCTTCCTCGTTGTCACCCTAGTGGAAAACTATAGCTTCAAGATATCTTATAGACAGTTTTCAAGCCGTGAACTATCTGTGTCTTGTTAGATGTCTTGGAGCTAGCCATGCTGCATCTAGCTAAGTTAGCTGGTACTAAGATATCTCCTAGTTGGCTTATTAGCCATTTTTTGTATTGGATATTCCATTTTATGTCCTGGGAACGTATCTACAGCATGTCTTCAAGATATCTTCATAAAGATTAAAAACACAAACTATACCTGTCATCTGTCAATTTAATTTCAAAAACCGTTATTGTGTTTGTTGCTGGGGACACTTAAATATAACCTATTTGAAACCTAATGGTCCTGTATCTTGATTTTATTTTTAAATGCTGCAAAACATGTGTCATGAAAAAAACTATTGAAGTCTTTGAGTGGGCGTAGAATATTGTGCATTGCAGATTTCAACTCGAAGAGACTAATATCAAACTGATAATAAATGCACTTCCCCTGTACTGTTACAAAATCTATAATGGGATGGGCTTTTACCTAAAACGGCGTTTCATTGAATTTTTCGTCGCGAAATTTCGATGACGTATAAATTATTTCTAGCATTTATTATATGTTGAACTGCGAAGAAAGATATGAAAATCAATGTTCATTTTCAGAATGTTAATTTTCACCCGATAATTAGAATTTAAACTAAAGTAAAAACTGATTCACGTGGGGTTACTTCACTTACGGGATCTTTTTAATTTCAGTATAAGCCTCCCTATTTTGTCAGTTTCAGTAGTTTGAATTCAATTTCTTCCCAAATTATTGAAATTATACAGGTTTATCTAAGTGAACTCTGTCAAGGTATTACTAAAGCATGTTTATCAAAATTTGGAAAGAAAATTACATCCACAACGAAGTTGATTTCAATTGTCGCAAGTGCTGGATTTCACTATCCAAAATGTTTCAGCCTCGGTCATGGAGACTTTCCAAAATTTCATCTTCTCCCTGCAAACGATAATTCTAACTTCTAATTCAGTCGATAAAGTCGAAGTAACAGTGGTGGTATCGGCTGGGGAAGGAACTGTTGATTGAGCACCAAAAAGTCTGAAGGCTTTTAGAAAATTGCTTCCATTATCTGTTACAGTTGCAGTGCCCTTCTTAGTTAAATCAAACACTTCGTGAATCGATTCAAGTAGTTTTGCAATTCCTTCATAATCACATTTTCCTACAACTCGTCGAAAAGCTAGGCAACCGGACATACGCTACAAATCTTACGTTAACCAGTGGACGGCTATGTCCAAGAACGACTTTCGTCTTGATGACCAATAGTCGGCAGTTGTACACACCCACTGAAATTTTGATAACTTTTCTTTCAGGGCTTCTTTCTTTTAGTTGAATGCTTTGGAAATTTCCTTTCAATAAAAAGCTCGGCTCTTAATTCGTAATTTAGAACAGTCTTCCTACAAATTTCCGAAAATCATGTCGTTTGGTGTGGTAGACAGGCAAAACTGCTTCGCATATGTATTCCTAAATAAAAAAGAATTGATTATGAGCAATAGATTTGCAGTATATCATTTAAGAACTTTACCACAACATGCTTGCGGAAATTTCCCCTTGTGTTGTCTTTGGTTGATAGCAGTTTCTTTTTTATCATGCAATCTCCAACAACACAGATGTAGGTGAATTACCTGGTTTCACAGATTTGCCATGGAACAGAAATTTTTTTTTCAGGAAATACTATATTTTTTGAATTGCCTAAAACAAGAATAGTATTCAGTCAATATGAACGTGTCAATGTCAGAACCTAAAAAAACCTGTTGGATTTACAAGTTTTGAAGATGACTGAATACTGTCTGGGATTTCTTCAGGACATTCTAAATTGTTTAGGACATGTCACCATCCCTAGGTGATTCTAAATCTAAGGCTTGTGGTTTTCGTGGTTCATCAACGTTGAGGGCTGACATAGTAGAATGGTTGGAAACTTCTACATTATCTCTATCATCCAAACGCACTAAATGTTCTGGAGACTTTGTTCTTCCTCTTGTAGCAACCGGTAGAGGTACAGAAGGAGCAACAGAACGTTTATGTTTCTTTTTAAAATGACAGATGAGAACACATGACATATTGACTCGGCAAACACATTATACTACAATTTTTGCATTAACAAAGTTAAATTAGCTTACCAGGAGACGTGTTGATGTAAACAGGTTCACGTAAACCAAAAGAAAGAAAGATTTAGAGTCTTTGAAGTTAAAAGAAAATTTTTTATCTTTTTTCTTTTTGTTTTTTTTTCTGAAAACACGTCGCGCCATCTATTGATTCAGAAATAAAGTTCCTAAACTTATAGCTAGATGGCGATGTTTTGCAAAATTGAAGCACCGTTACCGCAAAGTCCATTTTTTAGTTTACGGAGATTTGTTAAACGAATGGACTTCAATAAAAGTGTCATTCATCTCAGTATTAGCGTCGATTATGTCCAAAGCTCACTTTATTTACCTGTTGATGGAGATTGGATTTTTGAACACTCAGTTTGTTAAATAAACCATGTAGGGGACAAATGACTTTACAAAAGCATTCTACTCCCGATGACGGTGTTCGGTGGATTTGTCGAAATTATATTCCATCTGATGGCAGTCGGTTAGTGAAAAGTAAACCGTGTATTGGTACTCGTTCGTTCAGGAGTATCTCTTGGAAGTATCAGTCTAAACTTAAACCAGTAGAAATATTAATGTTTACATATTATTGGTGTTATAATATTCCTATGCGTGTCATTCGCAAAGATTTCTACATGTCTGATAAAACTATAGTTGACTGGTCCAGCTTCTGTCGGGAAGTTGCTATGTATCAAATGTTGGGTAATCCAGACAAAATTGGTGGACCAGGTGTGATCGTCGAAATTGACGAATCGAAATTTGGAAAAAGTTTGTATTGTTACACAGAGAGAAGTTTTTACACTTTTATTCAAAAATAAAACAAAAATAAGGAAAATACCTCCCAGTACCTTATCACCTGAGTCAAACAGTTTCTAGACTAACTATCATGTCAGCATTTTTCCAATCTTATTGGAGAATACGGATGCTATAGATCATAAGGGAGTCCCAAAATGTAATGTCTTCCCTGTATCGATCTAGCTAATCGATACATGGAAGAAACAAGGTCCCCGTACACTTACAGGAATAGCCACGAATAATTCGTAAAAGTATTATTGTTTTTGCTTTTCTTCAACTGTAGAACTAAAAATTTTATATATTAGGGAGGCATCATAGGGGAACAAGAGCTAGGGAGCAGTGGGTATTCGGAGGAGTTGAAAAAAAATTCATCAAAATGCTTTTTGATTCCTGTTAAGGATCGAAAGACAAAAACACTTATTCCTCTAATTAAAGAGTGGACTTTACCAGGGACCATTATCAATTCTGACTTCTGGGCCAGTTACAACATTATAAGGTTAAATAATCTAAGAAAAAAAAATTATTAATTATGTGATAAGTAAATTTTTTCATAGCTCGCACAATGATTTTCAGCATTTAACTGTTAATCATTCTATCGAGTTTAAAATTTAGAAACAGGAGCTCACTCTAACACAATTGAAGGGTTATGGTACCATGCCAAGCTTTCTTATACTTTATTAACAGAAAGAAGGATCGTTTTCTTGGATACCTTTGTACATTTATATTGAACAAACGTTGGAAGGAGGAGACCGATAGTTTTGACTCTTTTATGTATGCTGCAGCAAATCTTTATGCAGATCCTGAAGTTCTTCCTCCCCAAAATCCTGGTGAATTCCATGAAGAAGAAGAAGTATTAAGAAATATGTGTTAGAAGGAGAATTGATTAAAAAAGTTTATTAGATAATTTATCGGTACATGTTACATGAAGTATCTGTTGTTTAGATTTACGTTTTTTGCCAATAATAAGTGGATCAGAAAGTTATACATGTGTTGCCTTTGAATCTTATTTATTGTGGTTATAAAATAAGATAAGTAAGGAATACATTAATGGAAATAGAATTGGGCGCAAATTGTGATTTAAGATGAAGACCCAAAACAATATATATGGCAACGTCACATGATCACGTGATGTAGTCCATCCGTTTGTTTACTCTCGGCTTTATTCCCACTCGTGTCGCGTGGTGGAGAAGGTTGTGTCCGTGTTTGTTTTTTGAGGATTGCGTACGAATTACAAAAAATTTAATATTAATCATGTTTATTTTTCGCACACAAAATTTTACATAAATCATTCTTTTTATTGATTGTTAGTTTTTGATTTTTTCTTGTATTTGCCACAATTGTTCAAGAACATCTGCAAACCCTCTTTAGCTGCATCAGTAGTCCAATCTAGTAGCTTGTTACGGCACACCCGGTTCGTTATTGCTAGGTACACAAAGGAAATGTGATGTTTATTTCTAAAAACTATTTTGAAAATGTGTAATTGATTACCTAATACTTTCCAGTAATCTTTTTTTAGTAATTGCCCTTTTGGTGGAATTTCCAACTTTGAAAATTTGTTTGTTGGTTTTAAATCATCTATGGTCCCAGGTATCAGTTCTCCACCTCTCATCAATTTATTTACAAAACAACGTACTGTTAGTTAGTAAACAATTTTTTTTTCTGCAGCTGATAAAGCTGTGTAGCATGAAGGTAGGGTACTGGCATTTCCTTGTTCAATGTCCATTGTAAAGAGATCCATAAAACACACTAAGTTGAACCAAATTTTCTAGCTCAGCTATCCTCATCATCAAAACTGAAGTCTCGTGGGGAAGTCTTTGAAGTGTATGTGTTAGATAACTTTATACAAACAATTAAACCCCCAAAAATACTTTTAAACTGCAATGTTTCATAAGGATCAAGCTTGTGTTTATTAGTTGATACCTTCTGAGTTTCTTTCAATAAGAAAATGTTATTGGACTCGTTTACAGATTCTTGTACGGATTTCTGTAGTTCCAGGGTTGATGGAGCCAGTATTTCCTGAAGTTCATCTATTAACAAGCTATGGGAATCTACATATATTTCAATCAAAACCTTACATCAGATTTGCCACTCGTGTCTTCAATATTAGCTAGTAATTTCTGCAGATAACAGTTCCTCGAGTGTTATTGAGCCATAAACAGATGCTGTATTTAATGCTCTATCCCTATCTAAAATATTATTTATCAGTGTATCTTCAGATAAATCCAAAGGTTCTTTCTAATTTTAATTCAACATTTTAATTGGTGTTTTGTTCCTTAAACTAGGATTTTTTTACCATGCTTGTTTCAAAGAAAGAAATATTGCTGCGTGCAGGTAGCCAATGTTCTTTAACTGGTGTTGAGGTCATTTCTAATGAATTATTATACGATAAATCTAGCTTTTTGTTTTATATAATTTGTCTACGTGTCTTGCTTGTGATGTATACCAAAATAAATTCTCCAATTTTTGAAACACGATTCTTAATTTACATCTTCGCGCGTTCGAGGGCAACGCGTACCTCATGCCCGAGACCAACATGTGAACCTACTCTCCTCCGGGGTAATCGAAACCGGTTTCGGCGCACTTCTTCAACGAAGCTTTCATGCTCTTTAACAGATCATCAATGCTGAATGGACAGACTTTGCCCTCGCGGGCGTGAATAATCTGATCGACAGCCACCTGTACGGCCTCTTTCAGTCGATTCAAATCATTAAATTCGGCGGCGGCACGACGTGCCCCGTCGCGGACGAGTAGCATCGTCGCGGACGACGTGTAGCACTGTCGCCCCGATTAATCTCCTTTGAGATGCAGAATGGCTGGCCCTGCTGGTCAAACGCATAAAAGTAATCATCAGTAAGATGACAGCAAATAGGCTCACCATGATTCCCGTGGAATTCCGGCATGTGGTTCAGTCGACACTCCATGCTTGAATAAAGTATTGAGATAAAATGAGAAGCCATTAAAATAAAAAACCGGTGCAAGTTTCGGCAAACCCTCTCGGCGCAATAACTGGAGACAGTAGAATTTCGTACTAGAGAGTAAAATTTCGTGGTCGGCCGATCAATTTTTTTGAAAATTCCATATACCTTCGACCGAATTGCCCTATTAATCATAGGTATATTCGTGTAGAGTGCGATGTCAGCTTTCCGGGGGTAGCCATGCGTGAGTGATCGGACTTGATTCACACTCCCGCGGTACAGAAATTCAAACCGGTTCAAAATCTTGCACGCGCGCTTTCAATGTAGCGCTGCATAAATATTCCAGCCGCTATGATTTTTCCAATCAGCGGTCAGCCATCTGTAGTTAACCGTTTCGACGGCGCGGGGTTCACGAGAGACAAAACACGGCCGATTTCAATCGAACCCGTAAAAAGTCTACGCGCTCTTTCCAAAGAAGATCATCGCGCCGCAATTAGGCAACACCGTGTCCCGTGTTACTCACACGGGACAACACTCAGTACGGCCGAGCATTTCTGGCTGCCTTCGAGTCGAATGCGGGCAGGGCAACCGATTGCCGCCGTCCGCCGCGCGGAAAGCGGTCCGATTGCCGCTAACAGCAGTCTGCAGGGTACCAATCGGCCGAGACTGACGCGCAACACGGACGACGCGCGCCGGCGTACCTGTCACTCAGTAAAGAGATAAGAAATCACCCGCTCTGTCCGCTACTAGAGCGTCCTGGCCGGCTGAACACCGATCGTCGACCGAGAGCTTCTCGGAGGAAGGCGGCCATTTTTCATTCTAGACTAAGTCTGAGGCCAGGCCACGCTGGAGAGGCTTAGCCCCCGCGTGAACAAGGCTACCCTTGTTCTTGCGCCCTAATTGGTATTCAGCAATGAGTCCAAGGGGATAAAAAGAATGGCTCGCGTTAGCGCTCGGTTTCAGTCCCCAACTGGATCCCGCCTAGCAGTCATCTTGGATTACTCACAGCCCCTTCTTTTCTTCACCTACGATTCTCCTTCTTTCATTTCGAACGAGAAAATTAAAGTCTCAAACAGTATTCGTGTACTGTATTCGTGTTCTTTCCTGTCTCTCTTCGCGTCAATTTACGGACCGTAGCAACGGCCTATTTCTGGCGCTTCAGACGAAAGTGAAGCGGCCGTGTAAAAACTCTCCAGCCCTCCAATAATGTATTTCGTGTAAAAAAAAAGTGGGGCCTTGCTAGCACCGGGGTTGTTGGTTTCCCCCTAGTATTTTTCGCGGTGTACGAAGGTACACGTCCGGTATGAGTCGGCCTCCGGTCGGCGAAAGTATTGACATTCCTCTTCTCCTTATATTGTCGTCGACTATGAGTTTTAGCGTAACCCTTGACGCGACTCTCCACGACGGAAAAAGCTACATCATGGACTTCATCATGGTGCCTACTTTCTTTCCCGCTTGAGCCGTCTGGTCGAATTTCTTCTCGAGAGTGGAATGGGACTCAGCTCTTCCGCTCCCAGCGAGTTTCTTCAAGCTCGAGCTACCGGCGGGGGTCTCCATTGTCTACCGCCCATGCCCGCCATTCAAACTTGAATTAGAGGATTGTGGCGAGTGGCTGACGTGGGCTTACCTCACGCCGGTGTCAGGAGACGATGTAAAAGTGCTCTGCGTCAAAGCCGGGATGGACTCGAAGTATCCCAATTTGAAGCTGGGAATCGCCACACATGTGGATTACCCGCTTTGGGTCAAACAACTGGAGGCGGCAGTCACGCCCCCACCTCCACCAGCACCGCTGCAGACGCCCAGGACCCCCAGAACGGCGTAGCAGCTGCTATCAAAGCAGGAGCTTGATTCCTTTACGGATATAGTCTCTAAACGTGTCGTACGGGCGGTCGAGTCTAAGATTCGAAACGAGCTTTCCCGGTCTCACGGTCTGGCAGATAGTCCGCAAGGGAGCCGATCCAGCTCCGCCGATTTCACTCCTCCGACCCGCCGCCGCTCTAAACGCAGCCGCTCACCCACGCCAAGCCGCTTGGGAACTCCTCCCCCTAGCGAGTTACGGCCGTGCATCGTTCCAGCAACAGAAGCAGCAGGAACCTGTTGCCACAATGTTGCCAAAACCGCGCCCCCACCACCAGCATCAGCAGCAACCGTTTTAAACGATGCAGCAAACGTATGGTCTTACGACTATGCCGATGCCGTTGATGCAACAACAACAGCAACAACAGTTGCCGCTGCAGTAGAAACAGAATATGGTGTTGCCAGCGTCCATTCTCCAACAGCAGCAAATACCGCCGTCGCAACATAAAGCACTTAAGGGCTTTCAGGGCCGCCAGTAACTCCAAAAAGTTTATGTGATGCCCCACTTCGTCCATTGACCAAGGGCCACCTGTCCTGGTCTCTTCACAGACGGCCCCCAGCCTGAGAGGGATGCGTCCGAGGATATTGATATTTCTGGCGATGAAAGATGAGCAAACGCCCCGCGGAAAAATCGGCCTGTGAAAGCCACCAACGCAGATCGGACTTGGCCTCCGACGAGAGAGGAAAACAGACGTTCTCAAGGCGATGCGAATTCAAAAGCATCTGAAGACCGCGAAAGTGAGCTGGGGCAAAGTTTAAAGCTGCGGATTCCCAGTTTAAATTCCCAATGATTTTCTCCAAACATTTTCGGGATACCAGAGCGTCCTTGAGAGCTATTCTAAAAAGCCTAAGAATGTCCTCCTTCTTTCTGTCTGGTAAATACAGCTTCATCGACAGTGTGTCGATAATAAGGCCAATATATTCTAAACTTTGGTCTGGATCCTCTTCTGACTTCTCTGAACTTAAGACGAATCCCAAGGATTGAAGAAGTGATTTGACTTGACTTACGGCGAGACTAGCAGCTGTCTTTGAATCGGCAACGATCAGAATATCGTCCAGATAAATGACTAGACGAAGGCCGTTCTTACGAAGTAAGGCTACCACTACTCTCATAAGCTTGGTAAAGGCCCATGGCGCGGAACTCAGACCGAAGGGGAGTGACACGAATTCGAACAAATCACGCCCCCATTGGAAACGGAGAAACTTTCGGTGGCCTTCGAAAACCGGTACCGTCAGGTAGGCGTCTTTTAGGTTCAATTTTGCTAGCCAATCCCCTTTCCGAACGGTGTGTCTAACGGTCGAAAAGCCCTCCATCTTAAACTTATGATGATCCAAAAATTGATTGAGGCCTCTCAGATTTATGATCGGTCGGTAACCACCCGATCTCTTGGTAATTAGAAAAATGTTGCTGATGAATCCGGGCCCTTGGCCAGCCTTAACTACGGCTCCCTTTTCTAACAGAGATGCAACTTCTTTCTGGCAGAATTCGAGCTGCTGGGCGTCCATCTTAGCGTTGGGCTGAACAAAGACTTGAATGGGTTCGGAAAGAAAATCCAACCGAAAACCCTCGATCACAGTAGACAAAACCCACGGGTCGAGAGTGAGTTTTGACCATTCCGAAGCAAAACGAGCAATTTTGCCCCCAAAAGAGCCAGTAAAAGCGAGCGTGGTTGACACGAACCGATCTGAGGCGCTGTTCTGCTGTTGTCCACTAGAAGACGAAGATCCTTGCTGGCTATAATTCTGGGAAGAACGACGCTGGTTTCCGTAGGAACCGGACGATCCACCACTACGGCGCCCTACGTCGGACTGGTCAAGAGCGTTCAACGTCTTAACCTGATCCACGAGAGCCTGGGTAAACTTGGGGCCAAAGAGGTGGTCTCCCCCCGTGGGAAGGATGGACTTGTCGTCGAGGAGGCCAACATTCTGGGGGTAAATCTGGGACAGAATGTTGCGACGGCGGGCGTTTGTAATGTCGTTGTAGAGCACTGCCCACAGCTTTAGGGCTGCGTGAATCGCGCGGTCGTCGGTCCTAGACTTTTTCTTCTTCACGCGGCTAGCAAGGAACAGGAGAGGTTTGGCCAGATCCAGTACCTTGTAAGTTTGGCTGCGATATATTTTCTCCAGAGGGTCGATGTTGGCTTTGCCCGCTAATGATGATTTCAAAGTCTTCAGACGGATGTAGAAGGCCTCGTCAAGAGAGGGGTTGGTCAATAAGTCGGAGGATTTCTTGAGCTTTGGAATAAAGGCTTCTCTAGCTGACTTGGCACGGGCATCGCTTAAACCCGAAACGGCCCAACCGGCCACAGAAGTACACTTGGCCTTAGAAACGCTGAACTTCCTAACCGATCCTTCTGAAGAATCTGAGTCGTAATCTGAACTTGAGCTTGAGCTGGAACTTGAAGAGCTATCGGACGACATGTTTGCACAGCGAGAGCGAAACGAGATCTGACTTATCTCCTTTCCCCATTTTTGTTTGCTAAGAAAAGCGCTAAATACAGAGGTCACACACAGTCAATGTCGAACAGAATTTACCGACAATAAGAGATTTGTGGGTCTTTTACTTTGTATCATTCTAGGTTTTATTAAGGTGTATGAACTTCTGCTTTTATATTAGATGCATTTGAGAAAGAGATCACTCTGCAAAAGTGGTTTCGGAAATCTAAACTTTTTTTTACATTCAAGTATAAAACAAAGTACAGTATAAAGTAAAAAATCGCTCCGGCCTCATCCTTGAAAACGTCCTAAAGTTTATCATTTCCCTCAATCTATGTCTGCATATTGTCTGATCCAGAAGGCGCATTAGGGAAGGGGTGCCAAATTAAAAGATTGTATTTTGGCCGTATCTGATATTTAGTTCCATGGTCGGATCATAAAGTTGTTTTCCCTAATATGTTTCAGTTAAATATACTACTAAAGTTTTTGGTGGTTGGCCGGTGCATTTTTTGCTACTTACTGTACTTGCTAGTTAGCTCCAACCCAGCTAGCACAACTGATCCCAATTACATCCCCGTGACGTAATTTGGATCCCATATACCTCCGTTTACGTCCTATGGAAGTAAATGGGACCCACTGTGCTAGCAGGGAATATAACATTATTTGAATTTACCTAGACATTTGACCTACGAGAAAAGTTTATAATTCGACCGAAATTCGCAAGATTGAAACACCAAACAGTTTACTGTAAAGTACCTCTAAAAAAGTTTTTTAAGAATTAATTTTTTTACCTTGTTACCTTAACCCAAGTAGAAAATTATGTCTTTGATATCTGGTTGGTACCAATAGACATCAGGTGGTGCAAAATGACACAAAATTTACGTCGTTTTGCACCACTTGATGTCTGTTGACACTAACCAGATACTAGGGTAAAGCTGTGAACTCCGGACACTTTTTGGCCGATAGGCTTCCTTATGGGAAACGTGTGCATTAAGAATCTTCAATTGTCGGACGTTTCCCATAAAAGTCGGACATTTCTGCATTTTTCGGACAGAGCTAATTTTAGAAAAATAATTATCTCATTCGATTCAGTTTTTGATTCTGAATAGAATTGCCTATGACATTACTGAGGGTGCAATAGAAATTTCCCAATAGAATTCGATTTTAAAAAACCAAAACATTGACCATGGGTTATCGGATGTTTTAAGAAACGCCTCGTTCAGTTTCAAACACGCATGCAAAAAATCGAATTTTTTGGCCGAAATTTGCAGAGTTTTTGTCCTGTCCGGATTTAAGAGCTTTACCCTAAGCAGATGAGGGCAGACATCAATCGCTATATGTGTTTCTTCTTAGTGGAACCCGCTTTTATTAAAATCACACTTCATTCACTTTATTCTTGGAAATTAACTTATTTGAATTTGAAATGAAGAAATTGAAGAAAAACTTATATTCCACTTGCGACAAACCGAAGAAGTTTCCTGCTTTCATTGATTTACTTATTGAACGCGGAGAAAGCAGAACTTTTGCAGAGAAAGCATGACTTTTGCAAGTCCAGCTTTTTGGGCAAAAGCTGGACTTGCAAAAGTCATGCTTTGCACATAAAAGATGCCAATCTACATTTCCATGTTATTATATCACCGTCTGTTTTAAGAGCCAACTCAGCCCCGTTCAGGCATTATCCAAAAAGCCGGCGAGTTCATGATAACTTCCACGGACAGCTATCACGCCGGCTTTAACAACGGCTTCAATTGTGCCGAAGGAACCTATTTGGCCACACGCAGTTGGGTGGCGTACGGCAATAAAGCAACTCGAGGTGAATGCTTCCAAGATACAGTGTCTATTGATATGCAAAAACTTTATGCTAACTGGGAAAAGAAGGATTTCCCCGCTACAATATTTGAATGTATTGAAATTCGTGGTCTGTTGTGTCTTTCCAGCAAATTGGGAGGAAATCTGAATAATCGTGAACATCTGCAAAACGTAAACTTTTCTTTACATTTTTTTTGTAATTGTGTTGTCTGTGACTGTGACTCCACAGCGACAACATCATTCTATGTCAACAATCGACTGATTAGTTGGCTGTTCTCCAAGGGTCTTTTCCGCTATTTGTTACATTTTTTTCTTTGATGTCGGAGTTCAACTTTATCTTTAAGTTTCTTATTTGACAATAAGTTGTAATTTGAGAATTCTCGTTAGTAAGGCTTGTTGGTCAATCCATTAACTTAACTAAAATGCAGCAATATTTCATTGGCGGAGCACTCGGAATTCCGGCACTGAAGACACTTCTTTTGTATTTCTTGAAAGATAATGTAAGGTACAACTGGACTACTAAGAATAATTCCGTCAACATTTGAGCTTTCATTACAAGCGGTTTTCTCATCTTTTGTTTAGAAGTGAGGATAGGAATGATTAGTGCCTAAAAATCAGAAGAGTGTGAGTTGCAAAGTATTATTACTTTGAATATCTACTTAAATATTGGAGAGCAAATTGATCTTTTCCTGCTTGTGTGTCATCCCAAAGTCAATGTCGGGATCACCCAGAAGTCTGATATACCCACCCAGAAGTCCAGAGACTCCCGGGTGGTGCAGTGCATAAAACGGGCTATATACCGAGTGTCACTGGGTGGAGAATCGCAGTGTGGAAGAGTTGGTGGTGGCGAGCAGTCGCATTGTTTTAGTAGTCCGTCGTATTGTTGTTCACCGGTTATAAATCACTGGGTTGGTTGCGTCAGTTGATCACATGTTTTTTCTTAATTTGGATTAGATGGAAAAAAATGCCGAAGTGGTCGAAGGCGTACGTGGGTTTGGCTGACTTCCCTGGCAGGTGCGGGGGCAAGCTTAAAATACATGCCGATGGACATGTATATGGCTTCAATTCCAACCAGGTGAAGTGTCAAACCAAAACCCTCCGGCTCGAGAGAGACGGGAAAAAGATGTTGCATCTGCCCTACTGTAACGGGACTATTCGCGACAAACACAACCAAGACTGCGTCGGGTTGACGCCTTTCGAAGTGGACGCAGCCAAGTTTCGCCGCGAGGCCCTCTCAGCAGTCGAGTAGGCTTGCGACATTACTCCCGTCGAACGTAAAGCAATAATTGAAGGTGTGTATAATGAACACAAAGAGAATTTAGGAGCCATGACGATGGAAGTCTTTGTTGCCAGCATGAAAACGTGGGCGAGGACCGTCTCCGACGAGGGGAGGGGAGGTCAAGGACAGGCCCCAGCTGCCTCAACAAGAGGAGCAGCCCGTAGTGGAAGGTCAGCCGACCCCCTCCTCCTCCTCCGCCCGTCGAGCAACCAGCGACTGCAGAATGGATGTATCCCATTCCACCAACACTGGCGCTAGAAGAGTTCAACCTGGGTGAGGCAGAGGTAGACGATATATTGAACGGCGCTTTTTTCGCGTTTGGGGCAAATGCTCAATTGCCTGTTTTAGGCGAGTTCCCCGAAACAGATCCGGAAGCCGTTTTTGCCGCCATTGGGGATCCCACCCCGGAGGTTGACGAGACCGCCGGGGAGAGGGCTCACCGTGCAGAAGTGACGGCCAGGATTGCCTGGGATCTCGCCCAGGAAGGGGAGCAATTTTACTAATTTTCCTTTTTCTTCTTTTTTATTGTTTTTAACTACAGTGCCGGTCCACCTATCAGACCACCTGGTGCAGTGGTCCGGTGGGCGAGTGGTCCGGTAAGTAAGCCCCCGAGTTCAACGCCATCTGTGTCTAGTATGTAAACAACAAGAGATTCGGCTATATGTCGCTGCGACTTTCCTTCATTCAAAAGTTCAATCACTTTTTCCTTACACTCGAGTGATAAAATATTTTGTTTTTTCTATGACCCAAATTTTCTTTAAATTTGCTAGAGAATTAACACTAGGACTAGACGCTTTTGACTTTTCCATTTTGGTGGAAAATTGGAACGATCGGAACGATGGTAACACAGAGAGAATGAGACTGAATTTTTTCTCTCCCTTCCTTATATTTACTTAATAACTCCAGGCAAGACGTATTGTCTAATCATTAAATTCACGCTGCTTAAAAATCAATCAACTTTCGCAAGTCACCACGGCATGGCGCTGAACTGGAGCAGAGACAAAAGTGGTCCGTTAGCCGGACTGGTTCGATAGCCGGGCGGTCTGATAGGTGGACCGGCACTGTACTACTTTTTTATTAAAATCAAGGTTCCATAAAAATCCAGAATACTTCGGAAAATCCGGAAGAAAATTAATGTTGTGTCTTCTTTTAAAAAAAAAATATTGTTGTGTCTTCTCTAAAAATTATGTATGTCCTTTTTTTATATTTTTATTGGGTGGGTAGGGCGGGACTTTGAATAATTGGTGCAGGACTCTGTTGTCTTCGGGCTGCAGGGTCACTGCATAACCCTTTGACCAACATCACCCGAGTGGTTAGGTGATACAATAAAACACCGAATATTGATCCGGAGTTCTCTGCTAAAACCCTATTACCTCAGCACGATCAATATTCGGTTGCCACAGAGGATTCCGGTAGTCTTTAGAGGAAACTGAGGAATATTAATCAACGTCGGGAAGCAATCAATTAGTCTGCCCGTGAATCATAATCCCCGAAGGGTTAAGTAATACCAGAAGGTGATTTTTATGCAAAAAAGCAAGGCATTCAAATTCGGATGGCTTCTTTGCACAAGGATTTTCTTCAGTTAAATCCGCAATCGTTTGTCAGCAACCACACGACAGGTAGTTTTACCTCTAATTGGGGAAAGAGGAAAAGGAATTCAGTACATTGAAGAATCGTCTGATTTCAAGACTCTTCGTGGAAATCCAATTGGAAGACCAATCTGCAGGTGTAGGAAACCTTTAACTAAAAGAGAAGGACTGATAATTCAATGTCCAAATTGCAAGGAATTCTACCATGACAATTGCGTGTGTTTCACGCAATAGTCAGTTAAGTTACTTTTAGCCTCATGAAAATATGAATCATTTTAATATAAAAGCATAAAATAATTAATTATTTTACTGGAAAGCAAAAGAAAGTTTGTATTTTGCAGTTGGAAAAAAACTATGTGAGGCACAACAGAATTTTAGTTTGGAATAATAAAAAGTAAGATAACTATTCCTACTTTAGAAATACAGAGAACCAGAGGTATAATATTTGTAATGTGTGAAACAAAATCAAAAGAAAAAAAAACGATTTTTGAAAGATCAAAGAAAAAATTGGATATTGTTTAGCACCATTCCCTTAGACATAAGGGATTCGTTAAGTGTCAATGCTAGGCACGATCTGCAGTGTTGCAAAGTTTTAATAGTATATAGCTTAAAGATTTTAGCTTTTGCTTCATTAAGCTCAAATAGACTAAGTCGTACTAGTAACTGGCTTGCCTAGAATGAGATATTTAATTTTTTTTAATACAAGGACCTTCAAATCGGACATATTCACGAAGTTCGTTTGAACTACAGGAACATATTACGTGACTATTGCAAAATGTATTTTATTTTTCCTAAAAGCCACACCGTGCTTCACCGCTCCTCCTTGGGAGTAAGCTCGGTTCGGCGCGTGCCGATTGTATCCCATCCTTAGGTGGGAATCGAGAGCTCTAACGATTTATCGGACCGACAAGAAGGAAGTGACTTTCCCCCAAGTGCGACTTTGAAACATTTAATTTTTTAGTTAATTTTTCCACCAACAGATGGCTATGGTAAAATTCTAACCCAAGTACGGCTTTGAAACATTTAATTTTTTGGTTCCTTTTCCTTCCAACAGATGGCTAAAGTAAAATTTGACGGGGCGGTAGAAAATCAGGAATTTAAGAAATTTAAAAAAATTATTCAAAAAACAAACATACAAAAAATACATGGACAATAGCCATATAGTTATTAGAAATACTCATTTAATTTACATGAATTCAAAAACTTAATGAAAAAGGGTAGAATATTACAACACTACGTAGTGTTAAAAACCGCCGCTAGAAAGCGTGGGAAATCAAAACAAAAACCAAACAAAGATGACGTATCTTTTCACGAAAATGCCGAAGAAAGTCAATACGGAAAGTACATATTAAATATATTGAGGAGAAAAGTGAGATAATACTATAATAAAAATAGAAAAAAAATTTTGTTTTGCCTGAAAATGTATGTGATAGTCATAGGCATTTTACAACGAGTGTAGCCGATAAATATATAGCTTGCCATACATATTTTGTTCCAAATGACACGAAGGACTGTCGCAAAAGCGCAATCTCATTTTATTTCAAGCAACTCTTCATTTCCGTACGAACGAGATTAAAAATTGTGAGGGCCACTGTAGGAAAATCGTATGAATCGCATGATAATTTCCCGATTCGTCTAGCCTGATGCCGTCAAAAACCACGAAATCACCCTTTTTTACCTATCCTTTCGAACCAAGAAAATAGTTCGTTTTCTCGGTGTTAGCATTTTTGTCGCAAAAGTCAGCAAGATGCCGAGAAGACGCAATTTAACTTTGGCTGTCAAACCCAATGGTGGCACAAATTCGATATCATTTCCTATTTTTAAACAAAACATGTTATCTTTCAGTGGAATCACGACAATGGATAAAGCTCCTTTAGATGAAGTTTCAGTTGGTATAGCATTTATTATAAATTTGATAGTTGACCATGTACGCTAATCTGTTTGTATTTTTAGATGTGTTCGGTTTAGTATTAAAAGTAATCGCGTATAAAACCGATTCAAAAACTTGTGTTTAGTATGTGCTGCGTAGCAAAATTGATCATCAGCAAGTGTGTTAAATTATTTATTTGGTGAAAACTGATCGAGTATTTTTATTGATCATTGCGGTCTTCCTTTAGCTTTATTTAGCTGCATGTGAGCAATCTTGAGTTGATTTAATATCAGCTTGCCAATTACAAGAAGGTGTAGTTGGAGAAAAAAACAAATGCTCGCATGAAAGGGATTGCTATCTCTCAGCAAACATTTCCCTTATATGGGCGAACATTAGAAGACAGCATTATACATGTAAATTCTTATCCCCGAGTGTCTCCCACCTTTAGGTGGGAACTAAGGGCTTCTACCGATTTATCGGACCGACAAGCAGGAAGTGACTTTCCCCCAAGTGCGACTTTGAAACTTTTAATTTTTTAGTTAATTTTTCCAACAACAGATGGCTATGGCAAAATTCGAGGGAGTGGTAGAAACTCAGGAAAATAAGAAACTAATTCACAAAACAAACATCATATATAGGAAAACTGGACAATTGTCTATGGCCATTTAATAATTAGAAATATTCCTATCATTAACATCAACACAAAAACTTAAATGGAAAGCGTTCCAATATTACAACACAGAACTACTACGTAGTAATAAAAACCGCCACTAAAGGGCACTAACAATCAAAACAAAAACTAAGCAAAGATGAGGGATTTCTTTACGAAAATGCCGAAATAAGTCAAATCGGAAAGAACACTTTAAATAAATTGAGGAGACAAGTGAGATAATAGTAAAAAAGTTTCGAAAAATTTTGTTTTCCCCTGAAAATTGTGTAATAGCCATCCGTGTTTTACAATAACTGTAGGCCATAACTATAAAGCTTACAAAATATATTTTTCTCCAAATGACACGAAGGGCTGGCGCGTAAGCGCGATTTAATTTCAAATTTATTTTAATCTACTGTCTAAATTCTACCACGGACACTGTTTTTTGGTTTTTTGAGAAGAACGGAGAAAAGGTACGAGCGTTGCCTGATCGTTTGCCCAATAATATTCTTGAATTGAACCAAAACGGAGGTTTTACTGTAAACTTCTGCTTTGCATTTCACAAAATGTGCGGTCTGATTACGGGCGACGTAGTGATGAGTCTTCAAATTATTGATGCCAGTGACGAGAGATTCAATAAATTAACCTCTTGATGCTTGAAAGCG
The DNA here is from genome assembly GCA_022539655.2 of Ceriodaphnia dubia. Taxonomy (NCBI): domain Eukaryota; kingdom Metazoa; phylum Arthropoda; class Branchiopoda; order Diplostraca; family Daphniidae; genus Ceriodaphnia; species Ceriodaphnia dubia. Next base: position 3,419,255 of record JAKUCG020000139.1, on the reverse strand, counting down.
CCCATTTTTTGTAGTTGTTTGAGTCCTCTGTTTTTCGTCCGTTTTTGTCTCTTCGAGAAACGCTTCTAAGAAATCTACTCCTGGGCAGGATGGGCAACGATTCATCATGTACGCCTTATGATGAACAATTGTTTATTAAAAGACCGGGAAGGATGGAAATAATTTATTTAGCTTGATAATATATACCTTATTTTGAACTGAGCACACTAATTTATCCATGAAATATTGTCGTTCGTTCAAAAATGCTATTGTGTCCAGCATCAGTTTTATGTTCTGGTGGTATAAACAGATACAGACAGAACATGCACCGCTAGCGCCGACATTGATGACGTACGATGTTTGATTTTCCAAGAAAACGGACGGCTTGTATACATTTCCATCGTTATCGGGATCAAATTTCTTCCTGTACTCGGCGCAAAGTTCTGAGTTTGATAAGCAATAGCCATTTTTGAATCTTTATTTGTTCTCCGTTCGGTTGTTTGACGCTTTTAACATTATTCATTCCCGGAAGTTAACGATTTTACTGGTCAGATGTATAACAATCGATGATACGTTGCTTTTCCTTTATTATAAGATAAAAATACGTAATCATTTTCTATTCAATTATTAATCGCCCCTATCGAACTCCTTACCAGCGCTCAAGCAATGGCCGTTCTGCTTTTACTAGTTTGCGCCAAAATACCGCTATTTTTTTCAAGTCAGCTGCTTGCGTGGCAGAGTATTTTAAGACGAGGAAAAAGTCGCAACGTCGAGCTACTGGGACCAAAAGTCAACAACGATAACTGCTCCTTACGATTTGTAGTTGAATCGATCTATCATCGGGAAGGATATATGAATTAAGCTATTAATTTTATTTTACAATGAAAATTTATTTAAAATTTTTCCGCATCACAGCTTCCAATAATTTCTTATAATCAGGTACGTTAAACGGCGACATATCATATTAGTGTTGTCTATGATGGGTCAAAAGCCCAGGTTAATCCGCAACCCGAGATTTGATGAAAAACCGGTCGAATATTATAACTTAAAGTCTACTTTAAGGTAATATGATATACCTTATTTATGATTATGAATAAACGGTAAGAAAGCAAAGGCAGGAATGGTAGGGAAAAAAACGAAAAATCACATTTTCCGCCCTAAAATTTCGGAAAAACGGAAACTTCAAATCTATTTTTCTAGCTTCCGGCTGCTTTTAAAAATCTGTGATTTTGGGAAAGTAATGTTTAAGCCCGTAGAACATTCTGTACAATTTTCAGGGAAATCTGTTTATTTGCGACAAAAAAAAACTCGAGTTGGGATGGAATGACCCTGAAATTCGTTTCGTGTGTTTTTTGTATTATACGTATCAAACAAGTGTAGTGTTCAATCGTGTTTAGAGTCCAGATTTTGAAAATCATGGTGTCAGACGATCCAATTTTTTAAAGAAGAGTGTGGCATCAACACCAACTGGCTCTACTTTGGAATGTGGAAGACACTCTTCTCTTGGCACTCGGAAGATATGGACCTCTATAGTGTCAATTATCTTCATTTCGGTGCTCCCAAAAGATGGTACTGTGTACCTCCTAGCAGTGCGCATCTTTTGGAAGCCTTAGCAAGTACATTGGTTCCGGATGAATTCAAAAAGTGCATTGCACACCTAAGGTACGTCGAATTTTCTGTCTCTTGCTATTTGTGGATATTTTTTCCAGTTTTTCTTCAACGAGGTAATGATTTTGGGACGCATCCTGTTCGTCCAGGACTTCCCGTTGCTGCTAGAAAGGCAACAAAAACAGATTTTTTTGGTCCATGACCGAGCCAAAAGCCAACGTTCAGTCTTAAAACTGCAAAACACGGTTATTAGCTTAGACGAAAAAGTGAGCAGGACCAGAAAACTGAACAGGAACCAAACGAGGGAGAAACTCTACGCCACGTGCAACGACGCAGCCTTGATGGAACACCCTCGGCACAGGATCCTCAAAGCCTTGTTCCTTTGTTGAAACCATCTAGCGACCAGTCCCGACAGCGACAACGACTGTCCAAACATAGTCGATTTCCCCGTCGGTTAGTGCATTTTTCCATGTTTCGTCGAATTCTTATCCAATCTGTTAGGTTTACCATCCGACTAATTACCAAGTGAAATTTGAGTCACTTCTCTCTTCTTGGAAGGATGTTTCTGCCGAAACTCCTACGGAACAAACCAAGAAATTGTGCGCTTTATTATCAATACAAGACTAAACTTTGTCTAAAATTTTATAATGAATATCATCTTTTTCTCATAGGGAGTCTTTCGACTTTTTAATGCGCGGAATGTGGGCGAGCTTGCCAAAATCTTTGCAAAAACAGACCAAAGCTGTTTTGGAAGCCACCGCCGGACGTTTAAAAAAAGCATAGAGGCCTTGATGGGTCACTTGGTCAACTCTGTTGACAACATTGTTGTTTACTTAGCCATTATCGATCCTGAATTCAAATACACTGCTCTTCTCGTCAACTCTAGAGCTCCTGACGATGTCTCGACTTCAACAGTCTCAGTTCCTTCTATTCGAAGCCGGTCAAGACAACCAGGGTTCCGGCCGTACAGGGGAGGCCATCACGATTGTCATCTTGTGGTCAGTCCACGTCCCGCGGCCAGTCTTCCGGTACTGCGGAGAAGAGAGGGCGATCCCCCGAGGTACCGGCCGTACCTGCCGTCGGTAAGTCTTCCGTTTTTTTAGAGAGAGTTTTTGTATTTCTTTAATCTCATTCATGCACTCGGATAGGCCCGGGCGATGGGGGCGATCTGGTCGAGGAGATGAGCGATGAAGCTAAGGATTATCTCCGTTCGGTGGTGGAGCCTTTTAGTCGCTGGCTTCGAGAGTTCGTGGCGGAGGAGCTGACGCCGCCTGGAGCTATCGAGCAGGAGGAGATGGAGATCTCGGTCGATGTTCCGGATCCGGCTGGCCAGGAAGTCACCAACGATCCTTTGTCAGAGCGGCTCGATGAGGCGGCCGGGGTGGTGGATCAGCTGGCCGGGCCGGCCAGTTTATCCTATGTTGAGTCGCCAACTCTGGCCATCCCGGAAAGCGCTGGCCTTGTACATTTGGAGGAGCCGGGGGTGCCACAAGGTCCTAGCGAGAAGAGGGCTGAGGATGTCGTCGAAGAGAAGGCGGCGGAGGAGGTGGAGGGTACTCTGGATCCTCTCCCTGTCACGCCGGTAGTCGAGTTGGACGAGGGCAGACTCCAGTCTCTCTGGGAGATTTATCTCAACGCCGCAAGGGACTTTCATCGTCGTGAAGGAGGATGACCGATCTTACGAGGACTCCGAGTGTACACTCCCGTTGGGCCCTTTCAAAGAGTTTTTTGGCGTCTACCCCGAGGGGGGAGGAGAGACGCGTCTGCTGGCCTATCCCAAACAGGTCCTGCAAGGGGGCCAATATTTCATCGCAGGTAAGTCCGTTTTGGTTCCTTTTCTGGTTCCCCTCTTTTGTGTGTTGGCTCTGGTCTAAACTAGGTTGTTTCTGTTAGGTCTCGTACGTGGGATATACAGGATGGAGGGCGGCATCTGGACCCGGCTGTCGATCGCTAAGGACCTGCCGGCCAGCGATCCCATGACCAATCTCCGTACTCTGGCCGGGGACGGCAGCAAGGTCGTCCTGATAAACTACGATCAGTAGTCGGATTTGGAACGCGCGGCCGGGCCGGCCCGACCTATTTTTTGGTTCTATTAACTGTTTGCTCCGTTTTTGTTGTTGTGTTCTTCATGTCACGTGGGTGGCCAGGCCATCTGCACGGAATCACTCTGTTTCTTTTTGTTGTCTCTACTTTATAAGTAATAAAGTATTTAACCTGGACTCTATCTGTTCGTCTTTTCAGTCTTTTCATAGTCGGGGTGTATCTTATAGACACAATATGACCGAAAAAGAAGGTTATTTGATAGGTCGGTGATAGCGGCCGGCCAGGCGGAAGCTAATACCTTGAGCGCTATGCAAGGCCGGCGTGAGGTCCCGGCCGCCGAGCTGGGAGTCCCGCTGATTCACGGCGGCGGAAAAATGACTTCCCCCCAAGTACGACTTTGAAACATTAATTTTTTTTTCATTTTACCTCCAACAATGGCTATGGCAAAATCCGAGGGAGCGGAAGAAAATCAGAAATTAAAGAAATTAATTATCAAAACAAATATCATACATAAGGAATATGGGCAACTTAAAAAGGATTCTTAAGAAAGTGTCCAGAATCAAAATATCAAAGAAAAACAAATTTTTTCTTATACGAAAAGGACAAAATTAGTTTGAATCATGAAAAAAAGAAAAAACTTTTGGAAATCTAAAAAACATATATTTCTTAACGAACATGAGACAAGATGTAAAATTCTAGAAAATTATACGAAAATGGCTATGATGGAATGTCGAATAAATAATCACGATCAAATATCACAAGGATCAAATATCGATACAGAGAAAAACAAAAGCATAGACTATTGGCTTGTTGTGATTATAGCATTTCTATTTTTCCTCTTGTGACTTTGCATTGCTTACCATTTTCAAGCTTGAAAATTGCCCAACACCCAGTCATTTTTCTCTCAAATTGATCAATCCAGCTTGTTGTATTCTACCTGAAACTATTTAACACCATCGTTCCCTTACACTTAATGTCAAAATGAGCTAGAATACAAGAAATATCCTTGATTTAACCACACCTGTTATTAAAAGCTCGAACATTTGAGTTTGATCCCGCAGCTGAATTCAATATTGGTAAAACCATCAACATTTATTAGCCTTTACCAAAAGATGTGGTTGACCACAAAGGACTTATTTTCTTATTCTCACTTATTAACTTATTTTCTACTTATCTTATTCAATTACATTAGTATTTATAGTATATATTGATTTTATCTTGTATATTTAATTATACGGTAATTATCTTGTATATCTAGTATACATAGGACCAATTCTAAGTTAACTATTATTTACTTATCTTATTCTCAGTTTGACAGCATCAGTGCCTCACACTTGGATGCCAACTTACTGTATTGCATCTCATTTTGACATTATCGCTTCCTCATACATACAAGAGGTCTCATTGATGTACACCACGCCTTTCGGTAAAGGCTCAATGTTGTTGGTTTTACCAAAATTGGATTCGGCTTCGGAATCAATTTCAAAATTTGAGCCTTGAATAACATGTGTAGTTAAATGAAGAAGACTTGTTCTGTTTTACCTCAATTTGACAGCATAGCTCCCTTACGCTTATTTGATGTCAAATCAAAGGCTCGTTTTATAGTAATATGGTCGAAGATTTCCATTATTGCAAAGCATTTATTTTTTAATATGTTCGATCCTTATAAAAAGCAGATTTTCAATGACAAATTATTTTGTTGGCAAAAAACGTCACATTTATTAAGCTTTCGATATTTATCTTCCATCAAGAAAGGCAAAAAGGCAAAAAAACTTGTTTCTTCTGTCTCTTTGTCATAATCATCCAAATACCATGGCTTAGGAATCGCATATCCTTTACAAGTCACAAGTCAATCGTTATCCCTAAGGGAGTGTCCAAATCAAATTGAAGAGTGAAGAGGTCATCAGTTAGAGTAGCACACGTTTAATCCGTTTCAAAAGACGAAAAAAAGAAAAATTACACTTTCTTTCACAGCAACTCAGAAGCATGGCGAAGCCATCGACGAGTGTCGTCTGCTAGTAAGGATCGTGAACCGTTGCCTCATTCAATTTTTTTGTGATGAACATTTTTGGCACGAAATCAGTAACAAAGACTACAAAACTAATTTTAAAAAAATGATTCTAACCTCTTCCTTTTTTAATAGACCAATTATTAGCTCATGAAAATTTTCATTTTGCATAACCCAAGAAACGTCGCAGAGAGTTTTTCTCCTCCGCTAGGTGGATACCCAGTTTCCGTCACCTCGTGTGTGAGTTTTTTCTGATTCTAAAGTCGCTGTTTGTCTCTCGCGGAGTACTGTTGCGTTCCGAAAATCTGTGCACGTAATCTGCATTATTATGGATGCTCCTCTGAAAAACGACAGACAAACAATAGAGATTCCGAGTAACAAAAAATTAAAAAAGAACAACAACACAGAATATAAAAACTTGTAAAAAAACATTTGAGACTACTCACGATACGGGGGATTTATCCAATACCGAATGGTATCCCGATGAGCTTCGAAGAAAGCAATTGCTGCCCGGAAGAGTTGCAATCCATTTCCCCGAACCAATCCATCTCCCTCTTCCCACTCAGGCAAGTCATGTCGACGCTGGGCACCAGCCCGTGCGAAAACACGCCGATGAACGATGTAGGCAGGATTAAAGGTGAATTCCAGGGGCCACTCCAACAAGCACTCATCCAACAATTCACCTTCAGTGATCATTGAATTACGGGACTGAAGGATCCGCACCAACCAATAGAACAAATTCAGCAATACGGCGTCCAACTTGGCTATAGAGTGTCCGGTATGACCACGAACAGCTTTACCACAGCTAGGCGGATGCCTCTCATCAACCCAAAAATTACAATCACGTTCGTGAAGATATCCACCGACGATGATCAAACTGTCCATACACTTCAACTGACGGGGACTCTTGATTTTATAATGGTGGCCGTCCTCCACATCAAAGAACATCCGCCCGCCAATAGGCCCAGCTACGGGCAACAGATATGGCAACAAATTCTGGACCGTACAGTTTTCGACTCTTTGAAACAAAATGGCAAAGCAAAAGTTTACTGTAATCGTTGTAACGTTAACAAAATCTTTCAGTTACCGAAATTTTCATGGAAAGGCGACGACAAAGAAAGAGATTATATATTGGCGCGGGAATGACATCCTGCAAAATCACGGGACCCCAATACAGTAAAAACTGTCCGTACTCAGAAGCCTTCCACTGAGGAAGGTCAATAACAGAACGAGGTTGCCTAGAGAACTCACCTGGGGCGGAGTTACGTATTGCAAGCAAGCGGCGGTATATTTCGGCTAAGTTTTCTTGACTTATAAGGTGCATTGACGTTGCTCGTTTTACCCAGGCTTTGAGAGGTTTCCGTATTACTCCTAGACACACAAGATGCATGTAGTAAATGGGAAAATAACGAACCATATCAATGGTAAGATCTTCCAATAAGGTCCTTCGAACATTTTGCAATGTTTTTTGTTGGCAAACTAAGACTTAACACGTATTATAACAAAAGACTGAATTGTACTTTCAAGTAAATTAAAAACTGAGAAGTATCAAAATTAATACAAAATGTTACAATTGTATACATTGTATTCACATACTATCGATACGGTTTATTGCATAGTTCAGGGGTACAGTGTCTGGACAGAATCCCAGTAAAAATGACTTCTTTGTCCTCTGTTTGGTACAACAATTTACCAAGAAAATGTTCTTGGCCCAAAATTTCCCCAATAAGGATCCTCTTCTTCCTATCCTATTCTTGCTGGCTGGGATTTGTTAAACAGCACAATAACATTAAGAGATTTGTGGGTCTTTTACTTTGTATCATTCTAGGTTTTATTAAGGTGTATGAACTTCTGCTTTTATATTAGATGCATTTGAGAAAGAGATCACTCTGCAAAAGTGGTGTTTCGGAAATCCAAACTTTTGTTTACATACAAGTATAAAACAAAGTACAATATAAAGCAAAAAATCGCTGCGGCCTCATCCTTGAAAACGTCCTAAAGTTTATCATTTCCCTCGAGCTATGTCTGCATATTGTCTGATCCATAAGGCGAATTAGGGAAGGGGCCAATTTAAAAGATTGTATTTTGGCCGTGTCTGATATTTAGTTCAATGGTCGGAACAAAGTTTTTTTACCTAATATGTTTCAGTTAAATATACTACTAAAGTTTTTGGTGGTTGGCCGGTGCATTTTTTGCTACTTACTGTACTTGCTAGTTAGCTCCAATATAACATTATTTGAATTTACCTAGATATTTGACCTACAAGAAAAGTTTATAATTCGACCGAAATTTGCAAGATTGAAACACCAAACAGTTTACTGTAAAGTACTTCTAAAAAAGTTTTTAAAAAATTACTTTTTTTACCTTGTTACCTTAACCCAAGTAAAAAATTATGTCTTTGATATCTGGTTGGTACCAATAGACATCAGGTGGTGCAAAATGACACAAAATTGACGTCGTTTTGCACCACTTGATGTCTGTTGACACTAACCAGATACTAAGCAGATGAGGGCAGACATCAATTGCTATATGTGTTTCTTCTTAGTGGAATACGCCTTGAAAACGATAAGCTGGAATAGCATGCATTGATTTCTTTCTAAGTGTAAGGTTAAACCACGTTTAAACCAATATATATAAGAGGTTCACTGGAATCTGGTCGACTTGGTGAGCAATTGAAAAAAATGTTTGCTAAAAAACTAGTTAAATTGCATGTGTTTTTTTAGATGGAGACAGATGAGTTGCCTATCGAGTCGGATGAACATGAACCCATGGATGAAAATGAATTCACTTCAAAAGTGTACTTGCACAATATGATGGTGTATGTAGTGCCGTATGGTTAAAATATTAAACAATATAAGGCGAAAGAAAAACTTATATTCCACTTGCGACAAACCGAAGAAGTTTCCTGCTTTCATTGATCTACTTATTGAACGCGGAGCCCAAAAAGCTGGACTTGCAAAAGTCATGCTTTGCACATAAAAGATGCCAATCTACATTTCCATGCTATTATATCACCGTCTGTTTTAAGAGCCAACTCAGCCCCGTTCAGGCATTATCCAAAAAGCCGGCGAGTTCATGATAACTTCCACGGACAGTTATCACGCCGGCTTTAACAACGGCTTCAATTGTGCCGAAGGAACCTATTTGGCCACACGCAGTTGGGTGGCGTACGGCAATAAAGCAACTCGAGGTGAATGCTTCCAAGATATATGTCCATTGATATGCAAAAACTTTATGCTAACTGGGAAAAGAAGGATTTCCCCGCTACAATATTTGAATGTATTGAAATTCGTGGTCTGTTGTGTCTTTCCAGCAAATTGGGAGGAAATCTGAATGTTCGTGAACATCTGCAAAACGTAAACTTTTCTTTACATTTTTTTTGTAATTGTGTTGTCTGTGACTGTGACTCCACAGCGACATCATTCTATGTCAACAATCGACTGATTAGCTCGCTGTTCTCCAAGGGTCTTTTCCGCTATTTGTTACAATTTTTTCTTTGATGTCGGAGTTCAACTTTATCTTTAAGTTTCTTATTTGACAATAAGTTGTAATTCGAGAATTCTCGTTAGTAAGGCTTGTTGGTTAATCCATTAACTTAACTAAAATGCAGCAATATTTCATTGACGGAGCACTCTGAATTCCGGCACTGAAGACACTTCTTTTGTCTTTCTTGAAAGATAATGCAAGGTACCCTCTATTCCTAGTTAGGAAAGTAGTTGTTGAAACCATACAGCTTCTTTAGTAGCTTCTGCAGCTGCAACATATTCGGCTTCTGTGGTGGAAAGTGCTACACATGGTTGGCCCAAGAAACTGGTCCTCCAAGATGAAGAAAAAGGAAACCGGATGTAGAACGACGAGTTTGTAAATCACCGGTATAATCTGCGTCACAAAATCCGATTAGCTGGTCGTTAGATCTCCCAAGGCACAAACCAAAGTTTTGAGTTTTGACGAGGTAGGCAAGGATCCTTTTGACCTTACGCCAGTGTTGTTTTCCTGGTTTCTGTACGTACTGTGCCACTTGTCGTACAGCATAAGCGATATCTGGTCTAGTCATGACCATGATATGCATAAGGGTTCCAACAGCTTCTCTGAAGGGGATAGTTTTCATTTCCGCTTCTTCTTTTTCATTCTGGGGCGACATATCAGGAGAAATTCGACAGGAAGGATCAGCCGGGACAGCAAGCGGTGTACATGTGGTCATATTGAATCTTCCAGTTATCTTCGTGATGTAATCCGATTGTGAGATGCACATGACGCGTTTAAGACGATCTCGAGTGATGTCAATGCCGACAAACCGGTGCGCAGGAAGAGAGCGGATCTCAAAAGCTGTTTCCAGATGCTGCAGGATATCCGTAAGAGATTGTTTTTTACTGCTGAAAATGATTCCATCATCGACGTAAATGATGAACACAGTGAAATTCTCATCTACTTGCCCTTCACGTTGATGGCGGAAATATACACATGGATCAGCTTTACTTTGGGTTAGGCCAAACTTGACAATGAAGCGTGAAATTTCTGATTCCATGCCCGTGATGCCTGTTTTAGGCCGTATAAGCTTTTCAACAACCTACAAACTTGAGTCTCCTTGCCCGGAACGATGAAACCTTCTGGCTGCTCCATATAAATCTCTTCTTGAAGGTCACCATTGAAAGCAGAAGACATATTTTGTTGAACAAACTTTGGAAAAGTTTTAATTTTGAACAAATTTCAGATTGAACTCCTCAGTGATTAAATGCAAAGGCAAAACTCCCAGTAGCCTACTCCCAACTCCCACTATGCCAGTACGAACCTCTTATACAGTATGAACACCGATGAACTTTAGCAAAACCAATTGCAGTCTCTCGCATCGACTGGCGTGACTGGCGTTGAGCTAACTACAAAAAAACTACAAGCGGTGCGATGAGTATTTCAGCGTGATGTGATAGACAGCACGTAATAAGGCGACATTTCAGCACTCGCTATAGGTAGTTTCAGTTTGGTAAGTCCACGGAGCTTTAAAAATTTCCTTTTCTTTTGGTAGTTTAAATTAGCAGGCCTACTACGTAAATTAATGAAATCGCGCTTACGCGCCAGCCCTTCGTGTCATTTGGAACACAATTTTTTTAACTTATGGCCTACAGTCATTGTAAAACACGTATGACTATTACAAAATTTTCAGGGGAAAACAAAGTTTTTCGAAACTTTTTTACTATTATCTCACTTATCTTCTCAATATATTTAGAATGTTATTTCTGTTTTGATTTCTTTAGTCATTTTCGTAAAGAGATACCTCATTTTTGCTTAGTTTTTGTTTTGATTTTTAGTGCCCTCTAGTGGTGGATTTTAACACTACGTAGTAGTTCTGTGTTGTAATATTGGACCCTTTTCCATTTAAGTTTTTGATTTGATGTTAATGATATGAGTATTTCTAATTATTAAATGGCCATAGACAATTGTCCATATTTCCTATGTTTCTGCAGTTTTTTGAAATTGTTTCTAGCAGATTCTTTTGGTCTAGCGGACTCCCAGGGGTTAGAAGACTCGGGTTACCCATCCTGTTACATACAACGCGAGCCAATAGGATCGAAACAAACAATTCTGAAATAAAAGACAAACATACAATTACTATATTGCCGCCCAAATCTAGAAAAAAACGGTTAGACGCATCTGATCGACACAGCAGTTTTCCTCCAACGATTGTTACGACATGGCGCCCATGTAAGCTGAAAAAAAATCCAAGAGCAAAAAAAAGGGGAAAAAATTCAGAAAAACTTTATTTGCCGACTCTTGGTAGAAAACAAAAGGGCGATGAATAGTTTTTAAAAACAAGTACAGCGAGGATTTCAGCGAGATGTTGGCGAGCGATTATCAGGTGCCTGGTGCCGATACCGCGAACGTCTACCATTGGTTAAAACCAAAATCGGGAAAGAAAATGTTCCTAGAATGCTTCTACGAAGAAGAAGCCGATATTTGTGAAGCTTGTGGTGGGCCCGTATGCCGTATCAGCCCATCGAAAAAATGTGGAAAAGGAAAATCCCACTGAAACTTCAAGTAAGCCTTCTTTCAACAATGCCTCCGCTATAAAGCATTTAACTACATTAAATTTGTTAATATCGAAGAACGCAGACCCAAGTACGAAAGGTTATGCCATCGCTGCACTACGTTAACTAGCAAATATTTTCCATCGGGAAAATTGAAGCTTCACGTCTCAGAATGCAATGAGACGAATGAACCCACTTGCGACGTTTACACGTTGTGCATGACATCAGACTGTAGCAGCCCAAAAATTGAAGCCCCTCGGAATCTGGCAAATAATTTGTTAAACTTATATATATTTTTTGGGTGGCAGAGCCGCGCCTCACTTACTTTATTACACTTCACTGGGTCAGATATGCTGCTGATTTCCATTTTAAAGGAGAAATACATTAAGAAATATAGTAATGCAATAGGAATCAGCCTCCATCAATAAAAGCAACTAATTATTTCCAACTCTAACAATGTAATCTCTGCTCAATGTTTGGGCCCGCCTCGGTCTCTTCAGCCGACACCTCAACAGATTTACCACCAGCATCTTGGTCGCTCGGCAAATTAGATGCTACGCTCCTCTTACTAGCCGCTGGCTGCGTGGCGGCCGCTTCCTCACCCAACAGTCTAGCTTGAGAGACCAGCAGATCCACATGTACGACCATGGCAGCAGCCACGTCCGGGATCGTGGGTCGTGAAGGGTTTTCTGGCCGACACGTGTACAAACAATTAATCACCGTGTGCATTTTCAGTTATTCCGTAAGTAATTTATTGCCAATCTGTTGTTTGTTGTTTGCTTGTTGATTAAATAGACTCTTTGAAGCTATAGACCAAGTACGGGTAGTGCATTTTCCCTAAACACATCGTGGGTTGCCAGGTCTGGAAATCTCACTTGATCTTCCAAGTCGAAGAATTTTGACAGAAGCGACCACGTGCATGAATGTTATGAAATTTTTTTTGTAAAATTACTAAGTAGTCTTTATATTGTCGACATGGGATTCAAAAGGAAAGCTTAAAAATTATAAGAAAGAGTAGAAACTTATTCATAAATCAGCTTAAATCACTAAAAATTCCCTGTCTCAAGCCATAGCACAACAGAAACAATTATGAAATCATTATGTCCGCAACTCTAAAAGGGTTTGTAAAATTGAAGTAGATTGCCTGAATAGTAAGGAATCTGATAACAGAAGACGATTTTACACATTGTTGTTCGTTTTCAGTGCAGATTTATTTTTAAAACGAAGCCCCATAAGACCCCATGTAAAAACTTGACTGACAAGATCAAGTCAGATTTTAGAGCATGTGGCAACATTGGCCAATTTCGGACCCGTACTTGGTCTATGGTAGAACCCGACGATCGAATTTCTCTTTGAGGCTGGAATGGCTTTGTTGACGAACCTGTAATAATTACTAATTTACCATTACTGGTTTGGTTGCTTAAAAAGTTTATTATGAACTGGTCATTAATAATGTTCCACAAATACAAATTTACTACAAGAATAACAATTCTACAAGAATGCTATTTAGCTGGACTTTTCGGTGGGTTTTATACCAGTGGCCGTCCTACTAATTCATGCGAATATTCCACATGAAGAATACACAATTCACAAGAACAGCTGGTTAGCAAACTAAACGTGAATTGGTTATCACCTTGTGGTTTGCTACCCATATGTTATTTAGTAATAAAATGCTATTGTTAAACACTAGAAACCGTTCATGGTTTGGGGCCCGGAATCGCCAGATCGGATTGTCTCACAATCCACCTATTTCTCCTCATGATCAGCCCATCTTGATTCGGATTAAAGATGGAAAGGTTGTTTTAAGTCTTAATGCTCCAAGGAATCGGGGATGAGTGCGTTAAAAAATACCAAGTAGCTCCTTGTTAAGAAAGTATGTGTTATATATTTGTATATCAGAGGATGTAATACCAATAGTGTTCTTCGCTACATTCAGTCCAGGTTGGACTTTGATAGGAGTATGTTGAATCTGAAGGTAGTCGTGATTTCCATCTAGCAGGGGAGAAAAAGATTGGAACTACTGTAATTCCAGAAAATTTAATCAATTTATCCCAAATTTGGAACTCGAACCACATTCACACTCAAGTCATCAATAGCTATGCTGAAACATGAACTAGTTTATAAAAATATGCATTTGGATACCAACAAAGGTATGACTTTATCAAATGAAAAAGTCTATTGTGATCTTGCTATAATAATAAGTAAACACGTGAGGTATTAAACATGAATCAAGACGTTATGACATTTTTGTGTATCATGGTTGAAACACACCTTCAGTCATTAACCAACGCGCCGTTCAGCGGAAGAGAAAAGGTGAAATGCATCGTTTTACCAAAGTGCGTAAAACGCCTTCGCGGGAAATAAAAGAAACTACAACATTTAATTTTTATTTTGGAATGGCATTTTAACAAGATATTTTGTAAAATGGTTCCAATCTTCTGGCCATCTTTGAAGACAAACTCAACATCACATTCGATTTGCATCTTGTAAAACTGAGTTGGCCATGAGAATTCCTTTCTTTCTTCTTGAAATTTCATCAGGAATTTCAGCTGAAGATTTTTTTACTTAGCGATGTAGTACTCCAGTAGTTTTCTCCGTTGGCTTCTGTTTGTTTAATCAAATTTTCCATTTCCTCCTCAATGTTGAGAATTACATCTTCGAGATCGGTATAAGTTATCATAGAGACACTTAACCTCCGTCAAGTTCTGGGATGCATTTTTTGTATAATCTATATGCATAATGCTGTTTTAGTTTTCGTATTGGGTACTCCAGCTGTATCGAATGTTGACAGCAGCGTTCAACTCGATGAGAAAACATTTGGCTACATGGCTGGTTGCAAAATCCACAAATAGCTTTTGGTGACTCTTGAAAAAAATGAATCTAATATATAGGGAACTAGCTAATAGAATATAATCAAATTCGTAGTTTTAGCTAGTCAATTTCTAGCTTCGATTTCCACCATATCATGCTAGGCCTTAGGTACTAGGGGGCAATTAGGCAACGAGCATACTAAACGAAAATCAGTAAATAACTGACTAAGAGCAAGTTTACTCATAGCTAGTAACCTACATCCATAGAACTAATATCTCACCATTTATTGTTTCCATTCGTCGCTATAAAATATATTTTAAATAAATTCCCCCCAAAATTTAAAAAGTTTGTGTACAACCAGTTTATTTCATGTTTACGCACAACGCGCAACCAACATACAACAAATTTAATACAAATCTAGGTAATAGAGGAGCTAGTGTTTCACACATTAGCATCAAACGTCTAAGTTTAATTTAAACACAAGAACATTTTGCGATTTGGCATTTTCAAAATAAGACCTCGACCTCAAGCTTATTTATCTTAGTTCTCTTTATCTGATGATTCATCATCGCCACGGAGGTTGCCAGCATTGTTGAGGATTTGATCCAAAGTGTTTGCTGAGACATTTTTTCCAGTGCTTCTTTTGTTGCCACGAGGCTCAGTACTTAATTTAGATCTGATGGCGGATCAAACAAATCCTTCACCCAGTGTTGCACCCTTGAACCATTTGTTCCAGAAGGCACGAGTGAATACTAAAACAAACAAAAATAAAAGTTATTAGGACTGAATTTTTAAGGCATTGACTAATTAATAGCTATATATGAGAGTCCGTTTTTCTGATCTGATTAGAGAAACAATCAACTTGTGAGTAAAACGAGGGTGTTGTTTGGCTTTTTGTTCTCGTCTTGCCCCCTTACACTCCCGTTTTTTTTATTCCCTTTCCCAGTTAGACTACAAGAACCGAAAAAGGTAGGAAGAAGAAAAGAGACGCAAAAAGTGAAGAGGAAAAAGCCAATTTATTTGTAGAGTGATAAGAGAAAAAAAATTGCGTGTATTTTTCTCTATATATTTGATTTTTTATCGGTTCCTCACTTTCACGTATACAGAGATGGAAAAATGTCGATATGGTAATGATTCGGTGACTGGTTTTGCCTGGCTTGAGGGGGCCGTCCTGGTTCTCTGGAATCGCGAGAAGGGGCTTCGCTTGAATTGGAAAACACGATGGATGGTTGAGAGACTTACATGACGGTTGAGCCTTTCGGCGAGGGAGAAAGAAAGAAAGAGAGAGGACTCGAAAAGCCAAAAAATAAAGTAAGGAAGAAGAAGAGAAATGAAATAAAATATAGTAGTAACTTCTCCCTGTGTGTCGACGCGCGGCGCTTGGGAACGAGCTTCTTAGTTACGGTGGCGTCGGTCGGGCCCGTGACGTCATAGCCACGCGTCGCCCGGATCAATTTGCATGAGGAGTAGGCGTAACCATCGCTCCCTACCCCTTCCTCTGTCCCTGTAAAGTACTTATCGACCCTACAACTCGCAGAGAAAAAGAAACGAGAGGGAGCCCGAGTTATAATCCCTTTTTCGTCTGGCTCGTGTCAGACGTTTCAGCAGTGTCGTTTTAATTCTTGTTCCTATTCTTAGACCAGCAAGATCCCTCGATCTACTCCACCAAAACTCGCTAGCTGCAGCATAGAAAAAAACGATTATTAATTAATGATAATGTAGCCGAGGAGGAATGATTATGGAGCCGATTATACATCAAACGAAATCACAAGTAGAACTGTAATACTGCACCCGGTCGTGGGTGGTATTACGCAGGCCTAAGTTAAAGGAAAGGACTCACTGATGTTCAAAGCGTTAAAAAGGGGTCTGTATTGAGAGGCACAATCGGTTATTACACTTTGATAAGAAAGAGGGAGAGAGAGAGAGAGAGTTGGGTCTGGTCGCGGCTGGACTCGCGCTGGGCTCAGACTGCTTGGCCGACACTGCTCTGCCGGGATTCACGGGCGCCTTTTATCTGTCTTGCAGTTCCGGCTCCGGCGGCAGCTGCGGGACAGAAATACCTCGCGTCTATGCGGAGGTACGAATCCTATTCGTTCCGTCCGAACGAAGCTAGGATCGCACCTGGCTTTCCCGCTCCAGTGCGAATCGCGGCGTGCGGGACGTAACGGCTCGTTACAAAACAAGTTTTTTAAAGGTTGAACATAAACTTTGCTACATTTTTGTTGTTCGTCTGTTTGTATCAGAATTCTGTCGGCCCTTCTCACTTCTTTTCTTTTCCGTCGTTCATCAAAAATGAATAAAACAGCCACAAATTAGTTTTTTGTGTGTTTGCGCGAGTCAACACAGTAGAGGGAGAGAACACTTTCCTCATCAATGCGAATACAACGAATCCGATCCTTTATACATCAACTCGAGCTGGCATCTATATATATATGCGACCCCTCTATTTATGCATCTTAAATACATGAATATATATATGAACATTGTACGTTGACAATTACACACAGACCCTGCCAGTTTTCCGTGTGGGCCAAAGTCCACACGGGCGGGTTGTGTGCGTGTGCTATCCGCCCGTTATTTAAAAATTAATTTTTAATAATATTTTTTTCATCCATTTAGCTTGCCTCAGATGACGTCCTTACATAATGTTAAGGACTCTATGAGATTGCTTTGCTGTGCTGTTGCAGGAAAAATCGTGCCATAGACGAACCAATCCAGGCGATTAACTTTCCTGGCGTGGACGAATTTGATAATTATATCAAAGAGCAAAAGCCAGAATTCCAAATGTCCCCATTTACGTGGCTTGAGCTCGACTGCATCCGACAACAAAAGTTTGATGAAGATTTTTTATGGTGCGCTAACACGATCAAATTTAAACAACAATGTTTGCTTGATTGGGCGAAAATGCCAAGTGCCGACAAACAAAAATTCGTGACTCGCCACAACAAAGATTCGGGAGAATCTTTACAAGTAAACAAAAAAAGATCAAGAACTTTTACATATATATAGTAATTTAAAATTTGATAGGTAGAGGACACTATCAGAAACTATTTTTTGTAACTCGACAAGCCTCAAGAAATCCTTCAAAATTTCATGCGACATGTGTGACCTGTGGTATCATGGCGTATGCGTCGGGCTCGACAAGAACCACGCAATTGAAATGGAAGAGAGGAATCTCGAGTGGATGTGTGTCCACTGCACCATACTTCAAGGCACTCTGCGCTATCTCGACAACGACGGCTAGGATTTACCCAGAGTTTTTTTCTGGTGAGTTTCTTTTTGTAATTCATTTTTTTATTGTACTGTATTATTTTTAATTAATTGTTCTCCTTACCTTTTTGCTAAAACGTTTAGATGAAATGTCATCTATGAACCTGGAGGCTCCCGTTGCTGCGCCGGCTCCTGAACCCCAAATTTAAGTGCAGCACAATTTTTCGGAGGCTCCTGAGGCGGCGGGCCTTGAAGAGGAGGCGGCCCCGGATGGATGAGGAGCGTCAAGCTGAGCGAGAGGCGGTTTGGTTGGAGGTGGTCCGTCAAGGTGAGCTAGAAGCGACCCGGGTGGAGGCGGTCCGTCAAGGTGAGCTAGAAGCAGCACGGGTAAAGGCGGCCCGTGAAGCTGAGCGTGAAGCTGAGAGAGAAGCGGCCTGGGTAAAGACGGCCCGTGAAACTGAGCGTAAAGCACTTAAGCTGAGCGGGAAGCCGACCTTAAATGGTATTGTGATACCTCTGAGGTGCATGCTCTTCAATAAAGTTTGTGGCAAGAAGTATTTTATTTTTTTATACGGTATCATTGCACTTATTTTATTTGTACACTCAAAATGTCAATTATTACTACGATGACTACTTGTAACTTGTTCGTTCATTCCCCCATTTGCAGAATATCTCAATAATGGTTCCACTTGTGTCCCCAGAAAAGCAGCACATAGCAAACTAATTTACGCTATATGTATGTTTGAAGTGCCAACTCGGTGGAGGTAGCTGTGAGGGAGACAGCCTGGCTCGAGTACGACAAAGAATACACTGTATTGTGCTGGGGAAGAATGGAAGAGAGAAATATCCTTGCAGTGCCATTTTATTTGGTGGTAAGAATTGAGATAACGAAATCTAAATTGAACATTATTTTTACACTATATTCATTATAGTTATACTAATTCATTAATCTGTTGGCAATATTTTATTTTGAACAAGTGGCTTTTTTTACCTAAATACCATGCTTAAACCTATCGTGGAGGAAATTAAGAAACTTGCGTATGGTTTTACTTTTATTATTAAGGGTAAACCAGGAAAATGTTTGGAACTATCACTGCTGTTGTTGCAGATAATCTAGCAAGCCACCAAATTGGTGGTTTCAAAGCTGGGCTTTCGAAAGGGCATCGTAAATGTAGGACATGTCTTGGCCTTGGAAGCCAAATTCAAAGCAAGTTTAGTGATTTCCAGTTTAAGCATCGGTCGAAAGAGGATTATGATGAACGATGTTCCGGAATGGAAATCGAAGAATTGAGACTTCATTTTTCATGGCTATATGGACTAAACCATAATTCAGTTTTCAATGAGTTGAAGTACTTTCACGTTTCATGGCTTACCACCAGACATCATGCATAATTTCTTGGAAGGTGTGATTCCAAGGATGATTTGCGAGGTATTCCTTTATGCCATTAGGAAAAAATTTGTCAGTTTAAATCATTTAAATTACATCATCCAGAATTATAATTATGGCCATAATGAGAAGGCAAACAAACCTTCCATTATTCAAATGCAACACTAACAAATAACAGTTTGCACCAGAGTGCATCTTAGAAATTGCTGCTTTTTGTGAATTTGCCACTTATCTTAGGTAAATTGATTCCCAGAAACAGTTCTAAATGGCTTTGCTACCTAAAACTTGTTGAAATCACAAGAATAGTTTTTAAAGATGCTCGTATTTCCGCTTATAATATTCTTAAATTGAGCACGCACTTTGCAGACTTCCTTTCTCAGTTCAAGTTATTGTTTAAGAAACGCTTGACACCTAAAATGCACCATATTATTACAGCTCGAAGCTGTTGAATCCAAATTAAACGAAAGTAAATTCAAATTAGCGAGGGAAAATCTCTTGTATTTCGCGAAAGACGACTAGCCTCCTCCCACGAGGTCTAGCCGACCCGGAGATCAGGGACAAGAGTGACGAACAGACGAAAAGACGAAAAGGGGAAAAAGGGGCGAAGGGTGGCGAACGCCATCTAGCGGAGGGGGGAAAGAAGTAAGGGGAGAAATGCCGGGTCGTAACAATATGATTCACTACCCTTTTTATATCGAGCGATTTGGCCCATTAGTACCGTAATGGTGCATGAGGTTTGAAACTAAACATTGTTATTTTAAGCCTGTACGAAGAAGGATAAATAATTTTAAAAATGTTCCATGGACACTTCCTATCGCCATCAGCAATGGATGAATCATAAAATTTCATCTCTCATGGGCAGATGCTGAAACAGGATATATCCTTTACTGGTGGTGAATGCGTCTCGTTAAAAAATTACTCTTATGGTGGGCAAGTTTCGAGCAATTTCAAATTGAAAACATTGGAAACCGTTGTTAAAAAGCCGAAATGGTTAAAATTAATTCCTCTACGTTTAAGAAAAAAGAAAGTGTAATCCGTGTCCCTTTTCGCGGCTCCGTAAAGGATCAATTTGGCGTAATTGCAAACATCTTTACCTATCAAGGTCACTTCATCTTTGTTTGTAGACTATTAAGAACTTTGAAATTCCATTCCCATTTTCAATATATAAATCCACTGCGTGGTTAACCTTCAGGAGGAAGTAACATTGGTTATAAAACCTTTTTTATTCTTATTACGAAATTTCCTTAACAATTTGCCTTGGCGGGCGGGCCCTTTTGTAAACCAAGAGGGAATAATGTTTATATTCATAAGGAGGTTAGGCTTAAATCCTAGGCAAATTTATTCTGACAGACGATACGGTTTTCAACTAGGGTTTTCGACTCTTCGGAGATCGGATTTTAAACAAGTAAAAAATTTCCTCATCATTACTACCGTAGAGAACCATTGAAAGAAATTAATCGTGGAGTAAAAAAGTTATTCGTAAACATACAAGTATCCTACTAATTAGGATTCCTTGGATACGTAGAGATACAAATCTACGTAGCATTAAGCGGGAATCGATGTTTCCTGTCAAATGTATAAAAGGTTCCTTCCACCTCCGTTAGATGTCGCAACGATTCAGGGGATTCCCCTAATGCAATTCTTATGTAGCCCCCCCTGCGGCAATTTCCAATACAGATAAACTTTTTTCCGTCCCACGCGGAATCACTCTTAATGGGGGGTAAACCTTTAGGAGTACCTCCTGAAGGGATTAAGTGTGTTATCTTAATTCACACCTGATAATTGACCCCTCCAAAGATGATTGTAGCATTCACTGTTATTCATTACATGTACAGTATCCTGCAAAAAAAACCGAGGGGGTATTTAACATAATAAGGTTTTTTTATTTTACTGGTCCTTTTCTCGAAAAATGACAAGAGATGGGAGGTTTTATACTTTAATGACAACTTACGAGCATAAACTGGTTTCCGTTACCATGGCAACCGGCTGAATTTTACAAATAAAGTTTTGGTTATGATGGAATCGAACCACAAACACATGTGTAAAAACTTGGCTAACTAACTAACTAAAAACTTAGCCACGTCTCTTGCCACTATACCATCAGTAGATATTTTTTTCTCCATAAACCATATCGACCAATAGTATCGAAACACAAGGGTTTGAAATAAACTGAATTAACGACGATCCGAATTTTATAAAGCCATATAAAGAGTAATTTCAAACATTTTCTTTGTTTCAGATATTGTCATTATCCCACTGAACAATTTTTTAGATTACTGAAATATATTTCCAAAAACTTTATCCATCTCACAACTTTATGCATAGTCTATTCTAAAAAGTTGTAACATCACATACATTGGTAGCTGAGTGGTTAGAGGTCTTGAATGAAAGTAGTAAATTCTTGAGTTAGATCCTGCGAGTAAGGTAAAAAAATTGTTGGTCAATATGTAACAAAAATCATTTAAATTTGCTGAAAAATGAAAATAAATTGTTATTATGAATTACCCTAATTGTCATACCAGGCGTAATTAATTAACTCTAATTTATTTAATAATTTAGGGCGTGAAAACGTTTAGATAAAGATTGGGTTTTACTCGGAATGTCATCGGTCCGGCACGACTCCCTTACCAATATCGCTGCAGTATCAAGATGGTCAGAGTAGAAAGCGAATACTACCAATACCATGATCCATGATCTTTACCCTTAACACAACTGTATTTTATTTCTATAACAAATCTAACTTTAAAAAAGTAAACACGATTCAAATGATTTTTTTAAATCAAAATATTCTAATACAATCGGAAATGTATTGACATTTTTAAAATGTAGCAACTGCCAAGGTATGGTCTAAATTTCATTCGAAACCATAGTTGAGAATATTTTTGATTTCGACCATTCATCCCAACAGTGTGAAATTTCTTGCCATAGGTCTTCCGGGTTGCTTGCGGTTGTTTCTCTGAAATAGAGTTAAATTATCCCTGAGGGAAGTAAATATTGAATTACGTAAGTAATTTAATACGAAATTTATCGGCTTAAATCGGCCTTTTTTCAACTTTTGAAAGTGATCCAATCTTTTTTCGAAAAAGACAAGTCGATACGTCAGAGAAAAACAAGACTTTCTGTCCAAAGGAAATTGGCCGAAAAAGAACGAATGAATTGATAGCGAATTTAAAGCGGGAAAAATTCGGCCGCCGAGAACCCTAGGGATCGCCTCGACCAATTTTCCGCGGAAGGGTGGGTGGGGGGATTTCTCAGGAAAAAAGGACGAAAATCCTTTCTTTATTTTGCACAGCCGGTACCCTAGGTCGGACAGAGTCGGGAGGGATATCTTCGTGACCGCGCGATTCTCCTCTATTTTACCATATTATTTTCATATCGATAGCGTGAACTTTTGCGGGAATTAAAAAAGGTCATTTCTTAGAATCGCAGGTAGTCGCTCGGCAGCGAGCGCCGAGCTCGACAAGTCCCTCGAGAAACCTTTTGCCTTTTCGTGCTTCATTTTGTGTCGTCATAACAAAGTTACTATTTAGTACTCGTAATTCGTTCGGTAAAATGCCCGATGCTAGCCTATCCGACGTCGTGCAAAGGCGACAGTGAAATCATCGTGATCGCAAAATACTGTTCTACATTTTGCAACTATTTTTGAACTCATAAGTTGGAATTTAGTGGAAAATAAAAAAGGTCATTTCATAGAATGGCAGGTAGCTGATCGGCAACCAGCGTTAAGCTAGAACCTTTTCTTGCCCGCGCTTTCCTATCTTTCGTTATATTAAGCAAACGGCTGTTTTGGTTATTTCCCATAATTTAGCTCAATGAATACTCAACTCAAGATCTACAATCTACTCCCCTCCAATCCAGAAAAAAACCTACTTCCCGAAGGGCTAGTGTGCACGGTACGTGCACACTTGTCCCTTCAGGAGGTACTCCTGAAGGCTTCTAAGGCATTACGACCCGACCACCCGAAGAAAAAAAACATTATTTTCCCGAGACAAGTAGCGCCATCTATTGAGAAAAATATCATCCGAAATCGAAATTATTATTTCGTTTATTTCCTAAATAAATTTCTAACAACTTCATTGCGTGTTATAAACTTCTGTTCTTTATGCTTGCAATTAAATGATAAAAATAATAAATAATAGCATTTAGATATAAAAAATTTTAAAGTAAAATGACCCTACTTTACCGATACAAAATACTGTCTGAGCGGCTCACTTTAAATGAATTTCAAAATACTAAAGGAATAGAACAAGGACTAACGTATAGATTAAAACATGAATGAAAGCTCTCAAATTAGAAACGAAAAATTTCTAAATGAAAGCAAATAACGATGTAAAGGTAATCTAGCCAATCAGTGAGATGGAAAAAACCTGGTTTGGAAATGGTATACTTTTACAACATGGAACCGGAAATATAATTATATCAATCCACGCGTATTGATCTGCTCTTTCAGTTTCGTGCGTTTTGAGTTCATGAAGCGCTCGAAATCACAAGTAAGGTTAATTTACATTTAGTTGTTGACAATGGTTTTAACAGCTGACTACGGCGTTGCCAAACTTAATTTGGGGAAAAATATATATTTTTGGACTCTTAGAACTCGTTTTCTCTCCGAATAATTCCCAGACATATAAAAGCGTATCGGGAAAGATCGTAAATCTTCGTGCTAAATCGTTCAAATTTCTTGAATTTTTCTCTTCTTTACGAAAAAATAATATTTTCTCTAAAACGAACTAATACGTTCTCTAAATCAAAATAATCGTCAATCTTTCATTCAAATTCTAATTTTCCTCCAATTTTCCAATTTTCCGTTTTTGACTTTTAAAAAACCTTGTTTCCTTAAAACGAATGTGAATCTTCGGGAATTTTTCCTAGAAGAAAGAATTCTACATCACCTCCTGAAGGTCTAACCACAAATGTGGCTTTATAAATTGTCGCCATATTCCTGAAAAAGGCAGTAAATCCGGACTTTTGGCAGGCCATGGCAGCAAGGTGAGGTAAGATTGGAAAAAAAACAATCTTTTACTTCGCGAGAACGATGAACAGGATGATGGTCGTGCGCAAATTCGAATCGAAGATCGGCAGGTAATTCCCGTAACATATCAATATACTGTTTCGGGTCTTGTTGATCCTCGAGTCGGCGGATGAATGTTGGGCCAGCCACTGAAACAAATCCGCAAATGGGCACAGTAATTGGAAGCTTTCGAAAGTTCACTCCTGGTGGAATCTCATATACGGAGCCATTCTGCATGGAACTGTAAATCATAAGAAAAATAAATAGATAAAACATAAAGCTGCCCAAGCTCTACGCGTACATATTAAAATAATTGGCGTAAGAATTTTTTTGCGTCTGCTAGGAATTTTAAAAGAAAAATCACTTTAATTTTTGAAAATTTGCTCGATTTTCCTGTACCTTTCCTCCTCCCCGCCTATCTCCCCTGTAGGAACGGCGGCCTGAAAAATTGGCCGCCGCTCAATTTTTTCTGTTTAAATTCCTAGCGAGGAGAGATTTCTAAGCTTATCATGTGATCGTATTATTATTGTTTGATGTATGAAGCCTAGGTCCGATGAATGTGGCCGGATTTTCGTTTATCGAACGGACGGAACCAGGTTCGACAAGGATCGTGTTCAGGTAACCCATGGTAGCGGGAGAAAAACTGTCCCAGTATGGGCGTGGTTTTCAGCAGAAGGTGGAGAGGATTTCGTCCGCATCAATGGGCGGTTCGTCAAGGAAAAATACCTCAAGAATCTCCAAAATGTCCTTCTACCATCCATTTGAAGAAGGTTTCCTGACGGGCGCGTGAATTTCATTCACAATAATTCTCCAATCCATACTGCTCTTGTTATTCGGGCATGGTTTCGGGAACATCCGGAAATTCGAGTTTTGCCATGGCCCCTAAGGGTGCAGACATGAACCCGATTGAAAATGTCTGAGGAGACATGGTTCAGGAAATGGAAAGCTTTTATTTTTGCGTCCGCTTTTATTCAAGAATACGACGGACACTCTAATATCGTGGCTTTTGTCGTTAGACTGGAAGCGGCAGTAATGCCACAACGTTGGTGACGGATTCTTCAACAACAACAACGACGTCGCAATCGTCGGTAAAAATGGCGCTGCAGTCGGTTTTGGCTATGCAATTATCCGCATCGACCAGTAAACCGTCGTCAACTCCATTCCTGACTGTCGGCGGCGGCGGTCCGCCCCATATAGCACAGTATGTCCGACGGACATCCATTTTGGGTCCAAAGATCCGATCAACATCCAAATCGTTTTGGATCTGAAATGGACATCCCATTCCGACACCGCGTGGTCGCGCCGTACTGGTTGCACCTGTCTCGGCATTGTGTCAATTTACAAGTGTTTTTTCGGAGAATTTTGTGTTTAATCGGTTCTGTCTTCGTCCTGGCTTGGGTCTAAATGTGGTGTGACAACATTGATGTATTTCTGTTCTGACTGGGTACGTATTTGCCGAATTTTTCCGCAATCTTTGTGTTGTGTGTATTTTCCATCTGTCACACGATGTGCAGCCATTAGATGCCCGCGGCGCTATTGTGTAACAAGCTTTTTGCCATGCCTATTACGTCATCAGTAGTTTTGGCATTGCCTCTAGGCGAACTCACAGAGGCTGTAGGAGTGGAAATTCTGCACGGAGGGCGAGAGCAGCCAAGAGATTCTTCCCGTTGGGTTAATCAATGCAAACTCGGCTAATAACAAAGTTGGAAACATAGTTCCGGCAGATCAACTATTTCACTGAAAACTTTGGGCTGGTGACGCCGCAGAAGGAAAGCTTACCACTTCGACCAGAAGACTGTAGGCGAGTCAGAACTGGCAAAGCGCAGGAATTTAAACAACAAGATTTCATCTACGTATCACTTGTTCCACAGCTGAAAGTTCTCCTGAATATTGAAGATGTTTACAAGGAGATTTAAAAAACCAAGCTGCATGTGCACGGAGTTTGGTCTTGCTACGAGGATGGCCTGAATTACAAAACAAACTCTCTTTTTATTCTTCACCCACAAGCCCTTTAAATCCACATTTATGTTGATGAAGTGCAGATGTGCTGCCCGTTGGGTAGCTTTAACCACAAACTTGTTTTTTTCTATTTTTCGATTGGGAATATTCCGCCAAAGTTAAGGTCTACATGCAAAAATATTCACCTTTTAGGAATATTTTATTTTGAACAAGTCTCTCAGTACGATTACAATATTCTCTTAAAGCCAATTGTTGAAGACCTTAAGTTACTGGAAGAGGGTATTGCTATTGAAATTAATGGGCAAACTGAAATCATTTTTGCCATGCTCACTGCAGTCGTTGCTGATAATCAGGCCAGCCACCAAGTAGGAGGGTTTAAGTGTGGTTTTTCTAAGGGTTTTAGGGAGTGTAGAACTTGTTTGGCAATTGATGAGGACATACAGACCAAATTTTCAGATTGTGACCATACTCCCGGAACAAAAGTAGATCATGAGACGCAATGTGGCGCAATGACTGTACTTGAATTGAAAGAGCATTTTTCTAGGCTGTATGGACTCTGTCACAATTCTATTTTCAATTCTCTTAAATATTACCATGTCGTCAATGGCTTGGCTCCAGATATCATGCATGACGTGCACGAGGGTATTATCCCACTGACGATTTGTCTAGTACTAATGGTTTTCTTTTTAAAAAAGTATTTTGACCTTGATGAACTGAATTATGTCATACAGAATTTTAATTATAGTCCAGCGGCGGTCAAGGATAACCCATCTGTCATCAAAATGGTGCACTTAGATAAATTAAATCTTAGGCAGTCGAAAACGGAAAGATGGTGTTTGTTCGTATCTTCCTCTCTTGATCGAGGCGAAGGTTAAGAAAGGCGATACATTTTGGGAATTAATTTTAACCATTTTACTTCAGATTTGTAGATTGATATTTAAAGACTCGATATCATCCTTGGAATTTTTGCGGTTGGGGTCCCATATCGACGAATTTCTTACTCTTTTTAAAACTTGTTCCCTACTAGGCGTATAATCCCCAAAATGCACCACATGGTTCATTACACCAGACAAATACACCTCTTCGGTCCTCTAAATGCACTATGGTGTATGAGATACGAGTCAAAACATTCCTATTTTAAACAGATGCTGACTATTTTGGGTAATTTCATTAACGTTCCTTGGACGCTTGCGATTCGGCATCAACAATGGATGTGTCAGAAAATAGTTTTCTCAAAAGGAAAACTTTTGAAATTTGACATTAGTGGTTCAAAGCGTAGCTCTCTAATATCTTTAACTAATTTACCTTACGGCGGGCAACTTGCCACCTATTTTCAATTGTATAAAATGGATACAACGATTAAAAGACTGAATTGGCTGAAAGTAAATTCCATTCAATAGCAAGTTTTCACTATGCGCCATTCGCGCAAAGTTTTCGTGTTGTATGCGGAATGGTGTCACGTGACTGAGTCCGCTGGTTACATGTAGCCTTATGGGGACTCGATTGTTTTTTTACTTTTTGAACCTTAAAATTTAAATTTTTTCGTGAAATTTTTTTAGGGCTCATTTGTGACAATGAGCCGGATATTTTAAAATCATAAAATTAGAAAACACATTTTTTCTTATTTATTAATATTTAAAAAAATATCAAAATGGAGCCCGGAAAAAAAATCACGAAAAAATTTTAATTTTAAGGTTCAAAAAGCCAAAAAACAATCGAGTCCCCATAAGGCTACATGTAACCAGCGGACTCAGTCACGTGACACCATTCCGCATACAACACGAAAACGTTGCGCGAATGGCCGAAAATACTCAAAAATAGTCAAAATGGCAGAAAATACAAGGAAACACACACAGGTTTAGTTATCTATGGGCCAGCAGCACCCATTGTAACCATACTGAGGAATTGTGTAGCAAAGAAACGATAATAACCCACACCAATCGGGAGAAAATGCAGGAGCTATCCAAAAACACGTCCGACCAGTATGAGTGTCACTATGCTACTACAAGATGTTAACTATCTAGAAAAAAATCAATGACTTCGTACAACAAATATTTATGGTAGAAATTGCTTACAACAATTTCCCGTTTCTACGGGAGCAGTAGGGAAAAAGAGGGGTGTTCCAATATTTAAACACACTGTTAAAAATAATGGGGGAGAAACGGTAGAAAATGCTACCGTTCTGGCGGACTCTTCTTTCGGTAGCATTTGATACCGATTTTTAAAAAACGGTATCACCCCTCGATAATCGGTAGTTGATTTTTTCCAATTTTAAGTAGCTATTGGTTTCAATTATCGGTAGCAATATATACCGAATATTTTATGATTTTATTTTTGAAAATAGCAGTCGGGGGGAATCGAACTTCTGTCCTTATAGTTCCTATATCAGTTCCCAACTCTAACGCTATAACCACTAGACCATGCTTACATAAAATGACATGAGCTAATATGATAGTAACTGTTATAAACAAAGCTTCTGTTAAAAATTATTCAAATTCCGATTCATACATCGTAAGGTTTATTATTGAGCATTAAAAAACTATTCCGGTATGTATAAGGGTGATTATTTCATCACAAAAGACTTAGCTCTTTATCGGTAGTAGCTGTACCGATTTTCGGAGGGGGGCGTCGATTTTCAGTATGAAAACCTATCGAAAATTTTTTTTTTTTGAAAATGGTATCTTTGCACCATTATTCGGTATGACGTCTCGGTAAACGGTACCAAGTAGCCTACCATTTATCGGTATGACTATGCTACCGAAAACCCCCTTCATTTTTAACAGTGCACGATGCTTTTGCTCTGAAGCCGCTGATGGGAAAAATCAGAATTTTTACCATTTATCAGTCAGGCGAGTGGCATAGCATAATTCAAATTTAAAATATTTAGCTCGATTCCCCGAATTTTTATTTTAAGAAACCTCGTCATAAGCGTCCGTGTTAAAACGGCGAAAAAAGGGGGGTGTTCCAATAATTTTTATGGGTACTGTAAAACCGAGTCAACAAACAACTTTTGTATCGTTTCACCCTTGCGCACGAAGGCATAGTGGCTGAGAACTAATATAAATACGTATTAACTCCTCTCTTGCTATTTCTCTTAAGTCTTCACGGTTTTATGAAAATTGCACATAAAGCTTAATTTCAAAAATAAACTTAAACCAAAAGAGAATGAAACGTCATGACTTACAACCCGTCGCAAACACTCTTACTGGTATGGATTAAATTCCTTGGTGGGCAATTCTGACCGCTATGCTCAGAATGAGATTCGGGTCAACAAGTTGTCGAGGGTCGACAGAGCGTACTGCGTACATCCACTAAACTCGTATTAAAATGATTTAAACTGCATCCGACAAATGTTCAGGGGTGTAGGAGATGTATATTGCACACATGGGAAATTAAAACTTTAGTTTGAAAAATTTTTTGAGCTCCACCAGAGTTTGAAGAAAAGTAACAAAAGTAAGTTGTAAGTGGAAAAAATAAAAAGCAAGTCTCTATATTTTGCCGACATTACTCCCTTCATCGCGAGTCGCCCCTAAACCCGACTCGCTTTTGACTTGATAATGGCAGAAATGTCGGCAAAATTTAGGGACTTGCTATTAATTTTTTTAGCTCCGTAACAGTAGGTTGTAAGTAAGGTATTGCCAATTAGGCAGATGAAAGATTGGATTCTGGGATATCTGGCGCTTATTTGATTTTTGATTTTAGCCCACCAAAACGGAAAAATACGAACACCCTAAGAAGGGATGTCCGTAAATACCCGACGGCATGTCTGGCAACTGGGCCCTTGATGTAAACGCCCGTTTCTGTTTTTTTACATTTACGTAAACATTTGACAATGTTTGTAAATTTTTTCAAAATGATCTTTGTGCATCGTACACATGTTCAAATCTTGAATCTAAAACATTCGGAATGTAACTTAGTATAATGTAGCAAATTGCCAAAACAAAACCGGACATTTGCTGTATGGCCACTGGGCCCTCGACAAATTGTCTGGTATTTACGGACATCCCTTCTTAGGGTGAAGGGTCAAGTAACAAGCAGATTTAATATGCTTCTGCTGTTGTTATTGTTGCCAAATTGAACAATGAGGTGTTTTGCTGTTATCGTTACAGATGTTGCAGGAATAAATGATCGGATAATGAAGTCGAATTAAAACCAGAAGGTCGCCGAAGGAGAAGGATGAAGGAAAATCTTGTATATCTTCATACATTTTTTCTTATTGGGGATTAATTCTTGGGCAATTAACAAGTATATATACCGTTGTTGATAACATTAAGTTATGAGAAAATTCTAGGTGCTTGCCACAACCGAAAATAACTTTTGAACTAGCAAGGAAGAAAAAAATTCTTCCAGAAGCCAACCGGTAAAGTGGGTGTAATGACGACCGATGTGGTCATGCAAAGACACTTGTCCATGCCAAATTCGCAGCGATACTTGGTCTCCCACATTCAAATGAAGCGTAGAATGAATAGCTAGCGTGTCGTGAGTGCTAGTACTATGCCCTGACCCGATGCGCTTACCATTCACATACAAACCAATGTTTAGATAGTCACCAAAGTCTGAAATTCCCGAAAAAGAAAAGAAATAAATTCCTGATCGTGGGGCCGTGAATATTCCAGATGATAAATTCATGGCGCCTCCAACGTTCAGAGTTTCCACTTCAAACGGAATTGGAGTTTCCTGCGTAGAGAAAACGTTGCTCCTTTGTACATAGAAGTAAATTGGCAAGGATTTTACGCCCATGAGTCCGATTTGAATTTGGAAGCCTGAAATTCATCATGTATAATTAACAATAGATAATAGTGATTGTTTAATAAGAAAGATGAAGAAACAAAAGAAGTTTCACTTCATTTATTATTCATTACCAAATTCACTGGGCAATTTATTAAAGTCGCAGTAGACAGATTCAATCTGTTTTGGTCCCTTAACTGAGTACAATCCAGTCAAAGTGTGTCCGATAATCCACAAATCTGTGCAAGACTTTGGAATCAGGCTGACTGTCACTTGTCCACTACATTCGAATCTGCCGAGTGTGGGAAAACCCGACGAACTGACCATTTGGGTTCGGCCAAAGTTCAATTTGGTGACAGGTAGCAAGTTTTTTGCTGTGATTATTCCTATAATAATAAAAGTAACGAGGAATTATTTATCGTTGCGTGTTTACGTATGATACTCTATAATCAATTAATATATTCATACCGTTGTCGGATAAATTCCTGTGTAGAATGGAATCACAGTTGCACCTCATGAACGATTCTTCACAAATGAATAGCAACCGCGGTTAGTGCAGTGGCCTACATTCATCTTTGACTCGCTGTCGTGCAAAACTGACGTCGTCCCTTGGGAGTTCAGTCAACGGTTACAGTTCATCATGTTATATATAAGGAAAAAAAAGTTATATTGAGACTCATCTTTGAGGCTATGCTATGAGCTGTTTTACCTGTTTCCATGTTGCAATGTACATAAATTGGGTCATCCCCGAAACCCTGGCCGTCTGGATCGATCCAATGCATGCCAGAAACGAGAGACGAATTGGCCGAGCGAGCCTTTTGGCACGTCCGATGAAGCACATTTCTCGGCAAGTCTTCGCCGTGTTTGTTTGTATCAACATTTTTCAAAACAGATTTTTCAGTAATAGTTTGCCGTTCCGCTAGATTTAACAATCGTTGTTCCTGCTGTTGAATTTTCTCATCTAGTCGAGCCACTTTGTCTTCCAAAGTTTTTACTTTGAACTCCAGTGCTTCATTGATATCGACCTTTTTAATTCGAATATTATTCATACTGATTAAATTTAAACAAAAATGTATTTGTTAAAAGGCTAACAAAGGGATACACTTAAATTCAAATTTACGCCATACCCCTTTTTTTATTGGGGTTTTGAACATGTAATGCGGATAGAAGTGACCGATTATATCACCAGACTTACATATTTTTTTTCGAACTGCTGCACTTGTTGCTCTATCGTAAGGGGCGTTGCTACGCAAAAAGTAGAACAAATCACGAATGTCAAATAAATATATGCTGCCTTCAGCGAGAATATTTCACTAATCATGATTCGTTATGATATTTATAAATTATTGCCTGTATAAGGGTAATGCGCTCAAGAAACTGATGCGCGTCACAAACGTTTAGGGAACCTGACGAGTTTTGCTGAGCTCTCACTGAACACAGAAGAGCGATCTTTTTATGTAAAAATCTGTTTCAACTTTTTCTCAAGATCCAAAACAGTGTCAGTTTATCTCTTGGATTTGAGAACTATCTCACATCGTCTCTGACCTTTCTGACCAGCGACTCGAGTATACAACCCAAACATATGGTTCAGTTACTCTTTGCGTGTCCCGTTTCCTGATGAGATATATAACGTGAAATCATAAAAAGAGAATAAAAAATATTCGGACCAGATTCTTCAAAACAAGGCAAAACAAAATATATAAGGACAACATGTCTAAAATTATGGAGAGCGCGCTGGAATATAATGAAGATGCGAGTGAATTCAAAGAGCAATTCGACAAAGAAGAGAAACATTTGATCAGTCGGTTGAAAGATTGCCTTCACGCCGATGTCCAAAGTTATAATCTGTTCACGAGTACGGCGTGTTTGGCGCTTACAAATGAAGTCAGACGAAGGGAAAAACAAAGCAATTCCTATCCCTGTTCAGTTGTGCCCTTTGGCAGCTTTCCCCGGCCCAATGGATGGAACAGGACAAGCAGTCGAGTATAGCGACGTCGATACTGCTGACCTCGTAACTCGCGTTCCTGTCGCATATGGGCGGATTTGGAACAAGTCAGCGCCAGGTCCGACACTTTGAAAAGAGTGGGGCGTCAGTTTCCAACAGTTATTAGAAAATACCAAGACATGCTGAGAAAAGGCTTGAAACAATGTTGAGAAAAGCCTGGTCATCAAAACTCGTCTATCTGACGACGAAGAAATTGAAAAAATCGCAAACATCTCCTAGACTCATTCGCTATTCAAACCGAATTGATTGAATCGGTGGTTACGCTACAAACAGGCCGAAGAGGTTAAGGCCGGAAATCTGGCCAACTTGGCTGGAATTAGCCTACTGTCTACGAAGTACGAAAACTCTTTCTAAAGAGTATCCCGGAGTATCCGACTGCCCGTTTCACTGACTGGATTGCGACTGAATAAAGAAGCACCCAGCAAAGCCAAGAAATTGTCAAACCGTGTGGAATGGGATCATCACCAAGACTTTTTCAAAGCCCCAAACATATATGGTATAGTCTTTTCGGGATATTCCCCCTAAGGACACATAGGATCCCATTTCCATACGTTTTCATACAGACGAGAATGTAAATGGTATCCACTGTGTTAATAAGGACTCGTATATAATACGTCGTAATACAAAATACTCGACGATTGCCTCCACGTAGGCCTACTTCGTTAGCGGAATTTTAAATTAGGAACCTTGTGTACCGGGGATCATTATGTCTTATACTATTAAAGTTTGGGGACCTTATGTCCAACTCCATCATCCATAAGGATTTCAAATTGGGGACCTTGTGTCCGGGGATCTTGTGTACGAGGGACCTTGTGTCCAACTCTATATCAGTGGAAATTTCAAATTTGGGACCTTGTGTCCGGGGATCTTGTGTACGGAGTGATATTGTGCTTGGGGACCTTGTGTACAAGGGACCTTATGTCAAAAACACCGGGGTCCTTGTGTCGAAGGGACCCAACGTCGCATTCCCAACCAAAATTGGAAGAAGAAGAGAAACTGCCTACCGCCAGTTTGTTTCAGTTAGTATCGTTTTTTCGACTCAATTCATGTTCGTAAGAATATTGACACTGCTGTATAGTAGGCTATATATTTATTATCGAAACTGTGATCGTGATAGATGTGATGACAATCGCCGCGCAAATTCGTGATTACGATTGGGATAGCAACCTTTTAAAACTTCTGCGATCGACGATCGAGATGGCAATTTCGAAAAAGTGTTTTCGGTCACAACCCTGATGACTTGCAAAATCACAACAAAAAACTATATTACGGAATTAATCAAGTTGCAC
Organism: Ceriodaphnia dubia; assembly: GCA_022539655.2. Lineage (NCBI taxonomy): Eukaryota > Metazoa > Arthropoda > Branchiopoda > Diplostraca > Daphniidae > Ceriodaphnia > Ceriodaphnia dubia. Next base: position 3,385,200 of record JAKUCG020000139.1, on the reverse strand, counting down.
AACATGGCAATCTTTTCCACGGCAATTGGGATGTACATACGCTGGAACATCGTGAATTAACATAATGTATCGGAAGCTAATATAGCATCAAGGCTAATCTGAAATAGTTTTATTGAGAAAGATCCTCCAGAAAAAGACTACCCCAACCAAATGCCATAAGTGGTGTTTTCCTGTAAATAAACAAAATTTAGTGTTCAGTAGTACATACGTATAAACTGTAATAGTTCCAGAATAATATATAGAAGATTCCAAATGATACTGCATGGATCAATAAGAAATTAACAATGCATCGACTAATGGCGCCAAAAATGCATGATCCTCTTGTGGGAGGTATAGATGATATTCAGGGCTGATAGTGTGGTTTTGAGAGTCCCTAGAAACGGCTACTGGTGTGTGCTTTTCTCAAAATCATATTATCAGCCCTGGATATCATGTATACGTATATGTATGCATTATAATGTTAAATATGTTACCGCCAGCGCTGGTGAGGAATGTTACAGTTGATGCAGGATTAGAAGCGCACTGTGAAGTCGTTAACTTTTTTGATGCCATCGATGAAACAAATGAAGATTTTGACGAGGTGATGTGGGGAATTCCATTATTGCACCAATTGTAACTGCAGTGATTAAGCGAGAACACCAAATCCTTTTTATATCGGAAACAGTCTCTCGAGACATTGAATGTTCCTATTTCCCCCCCCCCCCCCCCAAAAAAAAAAAAAAAAAAAAAAAAAAACACAACAAATTTTACGGCCACGTCAATGAAAGAGTACGATGGAGTAGTATAATGAAAACGTGTTGCCGAACCATCAAAATTGTTATAGATTCCCTCGAAACAGTAGCCTTGGCATGTGGTAAACGTAGAGGTTGGGCGACCATGGTAACAATCATCGTCGTACTTTTCGCTAGTTGATGAGCAGGAGTAGCATTTTATCTCTGAATTTGTAACGGGCAATAAATGACTAACAGAGACGCCCCTCCCTGTATTCTGATATTGCTACTAAGTTACCAGGTGTGTTGTGTGGGGTATGATCATTACACAAATCGCTTTGGCATATTGTAGAATATTCGGACCAGGGATAATCTTTTGACGTTGGTTTGGAGTAACAATCCCTTGCAACAGTATATGTTCCTGAGCGAAAAAATTACCCGACTTAAATAATTAAGCCGAATAATTAAACATGTAACGAGATTATATAGGCTACACTCACCGTCGAAATTGTTAATGACGTTTGTCCAGCAAGATGTTTGACTGGAATTGCAGGTAGTACAAGGGACGTTTTCAAGGCCGTAGTAACAATCTTCATCGTATTTGCTCGGGCTGGATGAGCAAGTGTAACAACTTATGCCTTGTCAATTACATTAAAAACCATTAACGAGCAAACCTTTATATTAATTATCATAGGCATTAACTCTGAAATAAATTTATATTAACTATAACGACGTTAACTTACCTGAACTTTCTCTTATTGCTAACGCAGCAAAACTCAAAACAATCAAAAGTGTTCTGCCATTCATGATGGAAGATAAAGCCTATGCAGTTTTCTTTTCAATGAGCTGCAGCTGACTAACAGCCTTTCATATTTATATAGTTTCCATCACACTTATCCGTCTCCACAAATTACTATACAAGTCTCTCTCGCGGTATCTCCCTGAAGTCAGACGCTAATCTAATCTAGTATGACATATGTATGACATCGACGAAATATAGAAACGTTTTGCGTCTTTCTAGCTATGGTGAAACGTATTACGCATAGCGAGATGAATCATCTCTGGTGACGAACACATCACGACTCTGCATGACAAAAAAATGGGGAATTATGTCATGCATGCATAAAACCCAAATGGATAAAAATTTCGAGTGCATCAAAATCGTTTGTTGCACTAATAAAAGCCATTTTTGCAGTTGCGCAAATTTTTGAAATTTCAAATCTTTCGACCGGTTAACTACACCGGTACACTAGCACCTTCCTTGGTTAATTTTTCTGTCACATATTGTGTATTCAGATAGGCTACTTATAGACTCATCAGTATAAAATATCGAAAGGCGGTTGTTTATATAGGGTAAAACCAGAGAAGAGGGGAGATGGGAAAGGCCATAAGAGAAAATCGTCACCTTTTTTAGTGCCAAAAATCTTAATGTATTGGGGACAGAACTGTCAAGTAATTATTTATTTCCCTATCCCGTAGTAACAGGTATTGTCCCCAACCGCTAGGTGGCAGCCTGTAAAAGGGTGTACCTATTTAACATGGGCCATTCCCATCTCTCCTCATCTCTGGGTAAAACAAGTTTTCTAATATAGGCTATACATCTTAATGTATGCAGCACTTACTTAATTATTAACTTTCTATTCAGCACCAATCGAAAGATCTTGTAAAGAGAAATCGATTGGTATAAGAAAAATTAAATGATATGAAATGGGCACGATATAGTAAAATGAAAGCGTGACCTAGTAATCACGCTTTAAAGATTTAATACAAACAACTAGCAGAATATGGTAAGAAAGCTCCCTCATCAACCACCCTTAATCTCCAGGAAGGGAGGCTATTGCATGTATATTTCCTTATTTTTTTCCTTCTCTAATTACTGATGTACTTCTTGAACGTCATCTCCGCGTGGACCCCGTTGAAGAATAATATAAAAATGCGGTGGCTCCAAAATGTCCCAGCAGCACTTCTCTTTCGGCCAGTTCAAGCAAAAAGGACAGATGCAGGGTCGAACGATCCTGGTAATGGGAGCCTGGCAAGACAACTTTGATCAACGAAATTATGAACTATATATTCAACGTCGAATGGCAAAACACGTCCGGTTCCAGCGCGCTGTTCAAGGAAACGGCCGTCTATAGACGAGTATAAAGTTGAGAACATCCAGGAAGGAAATGGCCGTTCCCTATCCGCTGATCGTTGTTGACACGCACTGATATGATAATACGATAGAACTGGAAGACCAATAATTAAAGAATCATTTCGAGGATAAGGTCGAAACTCAAGAGCTGGATGTCATTGCTTTACGATTCCCTCAAGTTTTCAACGCCAATATTCGGTTATAACGGTCAATGATTCCCATTTTTAGCCTTAATGGACATGCGAAATGTTAATAAACAACGTCGGCAGGTATCAACTGATGTGGGCATTGGCTCGACCTTCAAATAAAAAAACGTTGCGCAAAACGTGTGATCTACTTGTGATCTTTGCTCTAAAAAATGTCCTGGCGCCGTACATGTATACAGCAACGGATGAAAGTTTCCTGACGCGATTTTCGTACTATGCGCTTTTACTTTACATCTACCGGTAGTTCTGTGATAAAGGGTATACCTATTTATCTTACCCTTCTTCAATTGACCGGGGTCAGAATGACTTTTCTTTTGTAAACGTAACTATGAATGGGTATAAAATAAAAGCAGCCACTTTTTTAATCCTGTCAGGAAACTTTCACCCGTTGCTGTATATTATTTCGGCTGATATAGCCAAGCCGGCTGCCGGCAACATGATTAGAACAATCACAATAACTGATGTTGGTCTTTTAATTTTCCAGAGATGCATAGTTCCAATATAGCCAACTAATATGTCCGAATAGCGCACGTGTCTTCATGACATCTTTATGACTAGAATGACTTTTCTTTTAGATGCGAATTTGATGTCTAAAGTCGTCTAATTTGGGTTTGGTGGGTGATGCTGTCTATATATGTTGATGTTATATATACAGGCTCCAGCTGAAATCTGTAAATTAAAAAACCAAACTGATACGTCGCATTCTCATCGTTGAGCCTCTCTTCGCATGTATGCTTATTGATGACGATAATGTTAAGACTTGAGAGTTTTATCGAAGCCTGACAACACAAGAGACCTCGCAATAGTGCGTATACATCTCAAAAAGTTCCAATTCCAATGACAACAGACTCGTTGTTAAGTATATCTTACTACCGTTCGAAAGATTTAAAGCCTCGTAAATAAGTCAGTTCGTTGGCGAGAGCCAGAGAGAAACAAGTCAATTCTCTGATGTGCATTTCCACACTATTACGGTAGTTAACGAATATCATGGCGGAATATCAGAGAAGACTGCATCGACACATTACTGAAATCGCCGCATTGGGTCGCCCATTCCAGCTGGGTGGTTTATACGATTATCGCAACGATATTTTCCCTTATGGTAACAAAACAGCTAAGATGCCGTAATAAATTTCTAATAAAATCGTACGCGATATTAATATTCAAAAACAGATGGAAATAAAAGATGCTGGAATTCAAACGATTTGACATCATCCGTTAGAGTTGACGACGAGTTTGAACTCGAATTGAAAAGTTGGGGATCGGAATCGTGGAACAATAAGTGGGAAAAAATGGGCCTGGACGAGCATTTGAAAATGTCCACCGTTGCCGGCATCATCGACAAGTTCAAAGGCGCTAGCAAATACTTGAACGATCAGCCTGGTCCAGCACAGGTCACCCGAACTCTCGTCTGCCGCGCCAAAGACAGGAAAGAACAGTTTAACTTTCATGGTATTGTTAATGACATTTCACGCATCGAAAAAGATGGAAAGTCCACCCATGTCGTCGTGGGAATCACCTACGGGGCCAAAGTTTATTGTGACATTTTTCAGGACTTCAAAAGTGACAAGATCGAACGAGATACCTTAGATGAAGCCGAGGACAACATGTCTAAAATTACGGACAAAATGGAGAGCGCGCTGGAAGATCACGAAGATGTGAGTGAATTCAAAGAGCAATTCGACAAAGAAGAGAAGCAATGGATCAGCCGGTTGAAAGTTCGCCTTTATGCCGATGTCCAAAGTTCATCTGTTCGCGAGTGCGGCGTCTTTGACGCTTACAAATATTGTCTGAAACTATTGGAGCAAATGAAGTCAGACGAAGGGAAAAACAAAACGATTCCTATCTCTGTCCGTTTGATGGAGCAGGACGAAAAGTCGAGTATCACGACGTCGATAATAGTGACCTTGTAACCCGTTGCTGTCGCATATGGGCGGATTTGGAACAAGTCAGCGCCAGGTCCGACGCTCTGAAAAAAGTGGGGCGTCAGTTTCGAACGGTTATCAGAAAATACCAAGACATGTTGAGAAAAGGTTTGAAGCTGGCCGTCAACCGCCGTCATCAAAGCTCGTCAATCTGACGACGACGAAGAAATTGAAAGGATCGTCAACATTGCTGAGACTCATTCGCTATTCAAACTGAATCGATTGAATCGGTGGTTACGCTACAAACAGGCCGAAGGGGAAATGGCCGGAAAGATTTCCATATTGGCTGGAATTACCTATTTAGCTCACCAAAAACAATTAGAGAAGGAACTGGCCGAGTCTTTTAACAAGAAACACGCTCTCGTCCTCTACGTTCCGCCCCTGGACGTGAGGACCAATGAGATCCTTCAAGATATGACGGATTACGTGGAAAATTTCATTAAACTAGTTGCGATAGATGGCGACAGTTCGGGTAGCGACAGACACCTACATCGGCCGCAGCGAATTCAGTGACACTGTCGACACGGAATCTTTCTCTGAACTCGTACGTCCTGGATTGAAAGTAGCAGACAAAAGCGACAGAATGGTATTTCGATCGAGGATGTCCTCCTCGTGCGAGAATTTCCGAATTCTTTACGAAAGATGCTAGATTCAGTCGGATGCTTAAGCCAGGCCAACCGGCTATTTATTTACTAAATGCCCGAGAACATTCGCTTGGTAAAAATTCTCGATTGTTCGACATTGGTTTGCCCGATGGAGCTCCAATAAATTTCGGCCTCACAGATAATCACAAAGTTATCATAGTCAGGGCGCCCTGTGAAAATTATTTTTTTTGGTGGGAAGAATCTTTTACACTGGGTTTTGCAAGAGAACTTTAATGATTGTAACATCAATAGTCGTTTAAAAAAACCCGGCTGATGTATCTTGTGGCAGTGTTGGCAAAAAACGACAGAAAAGTCGAAGATTTTACCAACTGTGTTTAGCACCATAAGAGAACATGGGGGGGGGGCGGGGTTTACCGTTCTACACAAAAAGGTACCTCACTTTATTTGAAATTGTGACTCGGGAAAAAATATTAGGAGAAATCTGAATGTTTGCATCGATTGCCTGGCCCTTTGTGGTGCTCGGCAAAAAATTGTTGGTGTCTTCCGACCACTAGACAAGTACCCAGAATAATTTAAAAAAGACACATCTCGAAACAGAAAAGAGACTTTCTCAATTGTAAAAAGCAAATAATAATGATAAAAATACCCCGAAAATGAAAAAGATTGAACACAATGTGTCAGTTTCACAAAGACGAGACGCCTGACTGAAAATACAGATTTAATAAAAACAGAATTGAGGTTCCCCTGCAAAATATGCCCTCTTTTGTTCCGAGATATGTCTTTTTAAAAATATTCTGGCTACTTGTCTAGTGGTCGGAAGACACCAAAATTTTTTTGCCGAGCACCACAAAGGGCCAGGCAATCGATAAAAAAATTAAAATTTCTTATAAGATTTTTTCCCTGGACCTTATTTTAAATACAGTGAGATACCTTTTTGTGTGTATGGCTAAACCCCGCCCCCCCCCCATGTTCTCTTATGGCGCTAAACACAGTCGGTAAAATTTTCGACTTTTCTGTCGTTTTTTGCCAACACAGCCACAAGATATATCGGCCGGGTTTTTTCAAACGACTATTGATGTTACAATCATTAAAGTTCTTTTGCAGAACCCAGTGTAAAAGATTCTTCCCACCAAAAAAAAATAATTTTCACAGGGCGCCCTGACTATCAACCTAATGGGCGCCACTGGATGCGGCAAGAGCACTTTGATTAACGGCATGGTCAACTATATCTTGGGCGTCCAGTGGAAGGATCAATACCGTTTCAAATGCGTCCGCGAAGACGAATCTGATGGTGATAGGAATCAGGCGCATAGTCAGACGAGTTCCGTGACGGCCTACACAATCCACCACCACGAGGGGATGGCCGTTCCTTATTCCATCACCATCATCGACACTCCTGGATACGGCGACACTCGTGGAATCGACCGAGACAAGAAAATCACCAAAACGATTCATCGATTTCTGACTGGAAAAGAGACCCGACTGGACAAGATTCACGCCGTCTGTTTTGTGGCCGTTGCCACCAACAGTCGTTTGACCGCAACACAATACTACATCATCGACTCTGTCGGTCTGTCCTCCATTTTTGGCAAAGATTTCAAGGATAACGTTCTACTGTTGGAGACGTTCGTCGACAAAGCGACTCCGCCAGTCGTCGAAGCCCGTCGCGTCGCCAGTTTCCCCTCGACTTCATCAGACGGCATTTCCTACAGTAAGTTCAACAGTTCCGTTCTCTACGCATCCAACTTGCTAAAACGAAAATACCGTTTCAGTTACGAAGAGCTCTTTGAGAATTTTCAAAAGTTTTTCACCGCGTTAAAGGGCATGGATGGCAAGGATTTGACGACTATCCGTGCAAAAGTCATCCAGAAGCGACGAAGACAACTGATTGAACGGAAGCTGAAACTCATCGAAAGAGAACTGGAAAAAGGGTTCGTCTACATAGAGAACTTGGAAATTTTCCGTAGGAAAACGAGAGAATACGCGATGGAGGCCAACAAGAATCACGAGATTGAAATGAGTGACGTACAATTCGTTAAGGTAGCCGGTCCCAAAGGGTTCAGGGCGTACAACTGTCTCAAATGCCACAAGACTTGCGAGGCGAAAATCCCCAAGAAATTTGAGAAAAGACTTTGCACCGACTCGGTGATGGTGTGTAACTGTCGGGAAATTCAACAACCGCTTCAGGAATTGAAATGGGACGAGCTTCCAGTAAAAGTGAAAGCGATTTTTTTAGACGTCAAGGCCAAATACGAATCCAATTACGGAAAGGAAGTGAGTACCGAAGAGCTATTGGTGAATTGCAGTGGTGAATTGGATGTGGCCAAAGCCAAAGTACTCAGTTTGTTGGAGGCTGTTGAAGTAAACGCCCGTTCGTTGGAATCGACTGCTCTGCGATCAAACGTGCTCAGTCCGGCCGACTACATCAGTCTCATGAGGAGTAAGGTGGCCGAGGAACAGAAACCCGGTTATATGACACGATTGGAAACGCTGGACGAGCTACAGAGGATGCAGGCCGCCCAAGCGACGTTTAACAATGCCCAGCAAATGGCGCGCGCGCGCTCAGTAGATGATGCAAAATCTTATACCAACAGGACGTGACATTATACCGATAGATTGAAACCACTTCTTGAGTCAGCTTAACATTCAGTTTCATACATAAGATTCCCAGTTTACTATGTATGAAATAAAATTTTAAAAATACAATGTAATGCATGCATGCCCAACTGCCCATTGCTAAACTATAATGGATATTGTCAATTTATAGCCTATTTAAGGCTATACATTATTCCCACGGTAATCCATGGGTTTTTTAAATAAACTTTATCGAAGCGATCGAAGCCTTCATTTATCGAATTGTCTTGTCTTTTCCAACTTTGAAATTGAGTAAAATTTTTGCAAAGTCTGAGAATAAATGATTGAGGCAAATGGACCTTTGATAAATGACGATCGCCGTTTCCCACACTCACCAGTTGGCCCCTCTAAGAAAATATTGCCAAGAATGAAATCATTAACATGCACCCCGAGACTTGTGACAATGAAAGTGAACGTTGTTAGAGTAATAAAGCAGATACATGAATTCCAGCAGCAATCAACTTCTATTGGAAACAACAGTAAAAAGACGAAAAAATCCGGATTAATAAACACGTAAAATAACTTAGAAATTTGAGTTTCAATGGCTCCCTGTCTGATTAATTAACCCGCAACGAGAAAATCCCAATTATTCCTCTTGCCATCCTGTCGCCAAGTTTCAATATCCTCAGGTGACAAAGACCCACACCACCTAATTGAGAGATTTTTCAAAGCGTTCCCATTCCGAATAAACAAATCAACCCCCGTTTTGGTAACAAAGTTGCAACAGTTTAACCACAAGTTGGTCAAACTATTGAATGAGTGGATCTGAAAGGCTCGTTGGAGGACGTCGTCATCTAAAGTGTCACAATCGTAAATTTGAAGTTCCTCTAAATTAGGAGCTGATGTCAAGACCGAGAGCAGGATTTCGGACGGTATGGGTTCGTTATGTTCTGTTGGTGGTGATGCACACAGAACCAATTCCTTCAGGTTCGCACATAAAAGTTCAACTTTTGTCCGTTTGCTGGGCCTGCTGGCCTGACCAGCGTATCGACCGGCAGAACGTCAAATAGATACAACAGATAAGGGACAGGCGCTTTAGGTTAGAGCAACATTCGAGGACATTGTCAAGACGAAGGGGCATCGAATTAAGTTCTAATACTTTCAGAGACGGTCCGATCTCCTTCAAAACCGGAAGAAAGCCACCATCAAAAGTAGCGATCAAATGATCTTCCCGATAGGACGATAAATGTAGTTCCCTGAGCCCCTTCAGTGCCACCAAGCTCAAAAGATCAGAGTCAGTGACACCTCTTAGATCAAACAACCACAATTGGACAAGAAACGGACAAAGTGAACAAAACAAACGTAGGGGTGTTGTTTCGAAGCAGGGCAACTCAACCAAAGCGTACGTAGGGAGAGTCAAGTCGTTTTGGTGCACCAAGGCGTCTGTTAAATATTCGGAATTGACGACCTTCAAACGAGACAAATTTCGAAGGGCGATCTTAACACCGATATCTGTAATCGAAGTGTCATAGATGGTGAGCTTTTCAAGAGTTTTACACTGTCCTCCTTGCCCCTCCAGCATTTCATTTCCAAGATTATTTGCACCTCCACAGAGCTCTTCCATTCCAACATCTGTGACAGAGCAACACACAACATTCAATTCCCTGTCAATTTAAAGAGAGGGATAACATTAGGTGAAAAGGCAGTTTAAAAAATATAGAGAGCGGTTGGCATACCTTAAATTTCTGCAATGAATGCCAAGAATTTTCATGCAACTGTCATCAAACCTTCCAAGGCTGTAGGACACATCCAACACTTGAAGGTGTTTAAACCGCGGGAGATATAATTGATAGCACTTTAGTGAATCGATCCATTCATTTTCAGAATCATCTTCAGATCTGATTCCGTCATCCTCACACCCCATCAGCAAAACTGTAAGTTGCTGGTACAGAAACATAAAATTTATTTTAAAAATTGAAAATAAATTGCAGGAGTTATTATTTACTGGACATGTGTGACTGCAGCCAGTGGCAGAAAAAAGAGAGCTATTTGAGTTATATAATTTCTTCTGAACTCCAATGTTGATGAAAGATCCAACTTTTGGGTGTGTTTAGTTAAGAACAATCGAAAGTGCTTGACACTCAACCATCTTCTCTTTCTCAGAGCATCAATAATTTGCACCAAGAGGTGTGAGGCTATAAAATAGGAATAACAGCAATCAAACAGTTAAAAAGATGCCATCAGCTAAGTAACAAAGTTAACGGGTGTGTGACTTACGCCATTCATCAAACCTGTTAATGAATTGCAATGTTGAAACTGATTCCCCATCGTCCACATGATTTGCTGGTGTTGTCTGTACTAATTCCTGAATTCTTGGATAGGATTGTTTGGCAAAATGCATAGCGAGAGTGTGTAAAGCCTTTTCCGTCAATGACTCAACATTTCGAATTTTTTGTCTGGGCATCTTCTTCGATTTTCAGGCTGGTGTAAAATGTTTGTTGGGAACGTGAAACAAGTTTGGAGAAATTAGACGACCGCAATAGATCAAAGACCTGTTTAAGTAGCTACCTGCTAGTCAGAGCTAATTAATTGGGATCACAAAATATCTTTTGTCAAGCCCAGGTCAAGCCTCGTGCACGTGTGTGGTGACTTGAGAAAAAGAGAGAAGCATGGGAACGCACACGGGAATATGGTAACCTCGTCGACGCGCCTAGCTCACATGGCTAGGGGCAGAGACTAAGACCAATTCCGAAAAAATCTGAGCAGACGAAAAGAGCTGTTGAAAGAGGCCACCAGAGGTGGTGCCATTCACAAGGGCACAAGCACAAGCTGTCAAAAACTCAAAATGTCAAATTCAAGTCTCTATCATTGAAGCACAAAGCAATGTCGGACTTACATCAAGGGTGATACAATCTGCTTTGCTCAGTCCCATTGAAATTTGAAATTGGGAAATAAAATCCTGCGTCAAATAAAATATTGATTGAATCAAACTTGAAGAGAACCACATCCTGAATTCCCCGTCTTTCAAATCGCAATTTGCTTGTTTACTTTGTGGCTAGGCTTAATAAATACCTTTGGATTCTCACAGCTGGAGCCTACTGTTGCATAGACCATAAACACCAATGTTTCGTTCCTTGTGTTTATTGTTTAACAATTGGGGGTACTAATCTCAAGGCCAAGAGAGGATCCATGGTTAAATTCCCTGTGGCATTTCACTTAGGAATTTGACTTCTTTAACCACTGGCATCAACCTGGACCTGGAAACATGTTGCAGGGACTGAGGGAAAATTACGTGAAAATTACGTGAAAATAGCATTTATAGCCTAGTCACATGTCTCTCTATAGCCTACTTTCTATCTTTTCTGAGTTCAGTAACCTAGGAAAATTTGATTGTCAATTTGGAAGCCAAAGTTGTGCTATATACTGAAGGCCAAATTGGGTTGACTAGAAGAACTAAAGTCAAGAATTGCTGGTGAATATTTTACATACTGCGCGCGTCAATAACAACGGAGACGGTCGATTCGAGTCAGAGAGACGCAATAAAAGATAAGCAATCCTCAGAAAGGATTGACATTTTCAGAACTTGTCGAGAGATCCATACAGCTAATTCTTCGCTCAGTTCTGGTATATATGTAGGTACTGGATCTATCCAGATGGGCTCAAAGATGATGGTAGCAGTGCCTCGACGACGATCCCATTTAGGTTCATTGAGACGATGTTCAGAGGTAGGCTAACTCATTATTTGTCTAGCATAATCCTTTTGTTTGTATCGTGCCATTCCGTGATGCGTAACTATAGGATAAGTTCATTCTAAATAACAACATAAACTAATAAATCAAAGCGACCAAAAATGATAGTTACAAATAAGGGCTTATTACAGGTTCCACCTCGATTCTGCATGACGGCGAATCGCCGATTAACGTCGGCCATTTGAGCTAACCCCGGATGCTACTCCCAGCAGATCCACTAACGGCATACAACGCGAGCATGAGGTAATGATTGCGTTGGCCAATTTGTCCAGCGAATGTCATAAGTCTAATCAGGCATGTAACATTGTATAAAAGAAATAATACTTGCGTCAGCATAAACCAACTAATGTAATATGTAGCCTACAGTACGATTGCAATTACGCGCCTGTCGAGACCAACGGCATCACCTACACCTGATATTGGAAGGACCGGGGCGGAAACTCGCAACACTTTTGGGCGCGTGATAACGCTAGCTTTCTCACCTCGAGCACGATTGCGTTGAAGAATTTCTGACTTGCAACTGCGATTCTACTGAGCCTATTTCACTATCGGATAGAGGTTAATTGGTGGCTTATATAGCCTACCATATAGTCTAGTAGTTCTAATCTTTTGAGTTTTGAATGATTGGGACTTAATAAACATTTATAGTATGAGGAGCGACGGATTTGGCTCTGAGTTTTCACTGCTCCAAGACCGGGTATTTAATTGTATTTTCTCCTTTTCTGTAATTGGAACTGACGTATGGATTAACGTGGGGCTTTATTTTTGTAAACGGAATCAAGATCGGAACAGGATTAGAAACAGTCAAAGTAAAGAGATCTTTACCATCCAATCTACGTTACATTGATGATGGAGACAAAAATCCAAAATCTTTGTTCTGAAAATTGTAAACGAAGGTGGCCATTTGGTAGATGACGGCAATCATTTCACACATTTCAATGGGTGACGATGCGTGGCTCCTACAAGAGGATAAAGCCATCACCTAATGTAGTATTTCCTCCCTTACTCTTTACTCCCCGAGACCTTATTGAAAAGTGAACCTATAAATGAGCAAGAAATGATGCCTGAATGGGAATCAACCCTTTCAGTCGCGAATACACTTCCATCAGTCTACAAAAGCCAGCACGTTTGCCTCCAACAGGTATGCCTATATATTCCAAGGTATCTTGCATTGCTTTAGCTATAAATTATCATTTCTGACATTTCAAGGTCCACTTTCTAATATTTGAATTTGATGCTGTGAAAAACTTTTTTTTTACTTAATAATTGGAATGCAGTTCAGTTCATTTGGAACTTGTAAGAAGTCTTTTATCGTAAATGTTTTAATATGTGTAGGCCTAGGCCGAAAATGTTACTAAAATATTATATTAATCCATTTTTGCTTACCAGAGGATAATTTGTTTCTTAATTCAATTGATCTTCCCTCTCTGTTACAAATTTGGTGCCGAGAGACTGACGGAAGGCTAGGACTGTTAGCATCTTGGTTATTAGAATCGATAATAAGTTTCCGATGTAAATGAGGCTTAATAACAAGAATAATAATTTGTTTAATTGGAATTCACAACTTCTCACGGTAGCGTGGCCGAGCGGTCTAAGGCGCTGGTTTAAGGCACCAGTCTCCTCGGAGGCGCGAGTTCGAATCTCGCCGCTGCCAATAAATAGTTTTATTTCCCATTGTAATTTCTATTTGTTTGCTTAAATCCCTGTCCTTTTTAAAAAAAAACATAGCATACGTCGGTTGTGTTACTGCTCCCGCTATATACGGAGATGAGAGAAGGACCCTATTTACTGCGTCATACTGGTATGTCTCACGAATTTCTTATTGTGTTAGGCAACCTTCTGAGTGAACAGACGAATGGCGGAATAGACATCTTGTCCACGTGTGTTAACGTATATAACATGGGACGATGCTCCGATTCCAATACCTGTGGCCGGTGATAGTCGGAAGGCTGACTTTTTCCTCTGTCCAGACGGCCAAACTGGGCCGGCTACGAAGGTGATATGAAGACGGTTGTTGTCCACCTGTTTGGGATAGTAGATTCACCGTCACCCTACAGTGTGCGTCCGTCGATGTGTGAGAAGAGAAATGAAAAACAGATCAAGCGTGACCGACGAAGAGACGTAATAGTCTTTTAATTGGCAATTTAATGGAGCTCACATACATACGCTACTATGTATAACAGAGCTTGAAAGATAAAAATCCAAAACTGGATTATCGACATTAAGCACTTATGATCTGGCTGTACGTATATTCATTTACGCATTGTCTTTACTGCTAAATAATACAGATAGCTTCCTTTCCTTCTTGAGAAATCCCTTTATTTTTATTAGATTTTCTTAAGAATCGGTTAGCATAGTTCTTCTTATTTCCCACCACAATTGAGGTATACGGACACGAAAAACAAGACACTTTGATTCTAACTGAGAGATGCGATGTATTTCCATCAGAAAAGTAGGTGCTGTACTTCCAATGTCCAAATGAAAAATTATTACGAAGAAAATGACGTAGGAACATTTTTTAAAAGTAGGCCTAATGTTAAAGCATCTAGAGTTAAGAGAGGGGATTATCGCTAACGCTAATAGAGCCTTCATCTTCATCTATTGTTCTCTCTCTGTTTCTACGAGCCTATAGTTGTGCCATCACTTCATCCTTGAGACTATTTTTCAAGAATAATTTTTTCGCCCTTGGCATTTTGCGTCTCCAAATTTTTATAGAGAAATCGATAAAGGCTAGCAACGAGTTATTACCAGTAAACGTAACTTCTTGATCGGGGCGGACTCGTTCAGGTTCGTACAGTAAAATCGACCGCCTATATATAAGTGCTGCTATATAATGTCACCATCAAAATATAGTGTTTCAAAATCGAATATTATGCAAGGACGAAATTTGTAATTTTAAAATGAATGCAGAGTTCCGTGGCAGCGCGTGCGCGTCATTAAAGTTACCGCTTAAATTGGTAGTCTATATGTTGTTATTATGAAAAGCTTGTTTACAATTCAGAAGATATGTATGGAACTAAGACTAATGTGTATCCTTCGGTAATCTGTTGCTCCTCATATTTTTTTCCAAATGAAATAGTCTTCGCTTCGCTTAGCCGCAGTTGTTTCTCCTTCGTCCTTCGCCGCGCTTCGCCGTTCCCTCCTCCTTGGTAAAGAAATTAAAATTAGTATTTTCAACTATTATTGTGTTGATCACGGATCAAATTGGCCGTGATTGCTGCCATCTGACGAAGCTTTTCCAATGTAACAATTCTCTGTTGATAGCCTGAACGGTGTTCCCGTTTCTCGGCTTCGATCATCAGGTCGATGTAGTCAGGTGCGGAAAACGGATGAGGGCGTAAGGCGATCTCGTCCAGTCGTCGGATGTGCGGGTAAGTTGCCTCCATCAGCTCTAGAAGTTGTGACTGTGCGCCCGGGTTTTGTCGATCGGTTTGCCTATCAATTTGAAACGGAAATCGTCGTTCCACTGGACATCTAGCATGTAATTAACTAATATAGCATTGATCAGCGTCGTTTTGCCGGAACCGGTGGCGCCCAGCATCAAGATGGTCCTCCGGCCGGGACGAGGTAACGTAATATACGCACTTCGACGTGAGCATGGAGTCATTACGAATCTTTCTTACTATTTACGAAGTCTTAAACCAAATTCTGATTCAAACATTCGCCCCTAGGATCGTTAAATTTGAAATTTTTCACATCGGCTCATAGCACTATGTTTGAATGAATCTGTAATTCAATAAACCTCAAACAACAGAGCTTCTTTCATTCATCAGCCAGTGTATTTATATCCGGAAGCACGAGCGAAGCAAATGAACGCTCTAATGAAAAAGAAAAATACGAAATGGAATGGAATAGACGATAGGAAGGTCTACCGTGTAGCCTGGAAAGTAACAAATAGATTACTACAGAGCCAGTAAATTTCTTATAAAGTGCTGAATCCTACAAGAAAGGAAAAATCAACTAAGAATAAGTAAATTGAAGGTACTCTTTAGAAATCGCATCTCGAATCACAGAATAACGTAGGTAGGCTATTTACACGCGAAGGCGATAGAATGTTATATATTTGGCGAATTAATACACAGCAGCACATCAACAAATAGTGTAGTGTATCATGCTTTAATGTTTTAAGTTAACTATTACGAGCCACAAAATTCCAATTATATTTCTTACCCTCCATATTCCAATTTTCAACATCCTTCTTACGCACACGATCGCAATGGACAAAGTGCATCCAGTTTAACGGATTTTCTTCAGTCATGAATAAATTTATTCCAACACTGGACACGGAGTTGCAGAAATACAAATCCAACTCCTCTAAATTTTTGAACGAATGGAATTGAAAAGCCGTTTGGAGAAGGTCGTCATCAAACGAGTCGCAATTTTTAAGTACAAGTTTCTGTAGTGCCGGCGATGAAGACAATGCCAATAGCAGAAATTCAGGGGGTATCTTATGTTGGTGATCGCTTTTGGATTCAGTTAGGCTCAATTCCTTTAGGTTCGTCCATACAAGATCCGTTTCTGTCCGGCTGCTGGGCTCCTTACCATTTCGACCCGTCAACGCCAAATAGGTGCAACAATAAAGCATCAGGCGTTCCAGATTCGCGCAAAACTTAAGGATGTTGTACAGACAAACGGAAATGGGGAGATTTTTAAGATCAAGAGATTTCAAAGAACTTCCGATAGCTTTTAAAAGCGGGGCCAGGCCGCCATCAAAAGTGATGAGAATTTTATCATCAGAACCATTACCGGCTTCAAGATGGAGTTCACTGAGTCTTTCAAGGACTATTAATCCCAATAGATCAGAGTCGGTGATATGAAGGTCATGAAATTTAATGGAGACACGGGTAACGAACGGACATAAGGAAGCTACGAGACGTAGATCACCAACTTTGTAGGGCAAATATGACGGCGAATTACTATCTGGCGAAAGACTCAGTTTAGACAAGGCGTATTGGGGAAGGACCAGGTCATTTCTGTGCATGTGAGCCAATATTTCAATCTCGTGATGATTTGAGTGAAGAGAAAAAGCCTCCAGATAAGGAGAATTTTCAAGTGCTATTTGTATCCCTTTCCGCGTAACTTGGGTGTATGTAATCGACAGTTTTCGAAGTGATTTACACTGACCCCTTTGCACCATCAGCTTGTCATTTCCCAGATAAGCACCACCACACAATCCTGTGATTCCATCATCCGTGACGTTAAAACAATGAGAGATATCCAATTCTCTATTAAACCAAAGAGCAAAAGGAGAGATGATTATTAGAAATACAATTCTGTGGCAGTTTTCTCTAATACCATACCTCAAATCTGTGCAATAAATACCAAGAATTTGCAAAACACTATCGTCAAATAAACTTCCAGAGCTGACATCCAGTACTTGCAGGTGTTTGAAGTGAAGGAAAATGTTTTTATATTCAACTGGGCTCAACTCCCCATTGTATTGCATCACCAGCACAGTAAGTTGCTGCAATAATCAATAAAAAATTTATTAGAAAATGAAATAGTAAAAAAATACAAGTAATTTCTTACTGGGCAGCAGACTGCAACATGTTCCAATAAATGGACAACTGTTTTTGTATCCAGAATTCCAGATACTAAAGATAAATCTAGCTTTGTGGTCTGTGAGGTTACAAGAAGGTCTCTGTGTTTGAGGTTAATCAAACCTGCCATTTCAAGGGCGCCAACCACTTGCTGTACGAGGTAGGAGGCTACAAAATGAGATTATTTCAATTAGAAGTGGAAACATCCAACGATGCATCAAGTGTGACTTACGCCATTTATCAAAAGGATTAAGACACTTCGAAACTGGAGGCTCTTCATCGTGAGTCGACGACGAATTCATGTCTTCCTGCACGTTGTAAATTGCTAACTGACGAGCGACAAGTTGCAAACTCGTTTGTGACAAGGATTTGACTAGTTTGGGCCTAGGCATTATTTCATCCAATTTCAGAGCAAACAATCTGCTTGTTTTCGAAGTGATTTTCGATACAATAATAATACTGGAGTAGTTGAGCACAAGCCACAAGGCTACACGTTTGTCGTTTGTACACGAAATGTGAATCCAAATCCGAACAGAGCAGACGATACTGGAGGTGTCGAATAAGGCCAGCAGAGGTCTTCTAGGTCCCAAACCTCCGTTCCATTTCCACGTTCCAACTTCCAAATCCACAATTTGTCCTCCAACCGCCATTGGCTAGGCCGATCACTTGATCAGATGGACAACTAGGAGCACAACTGCACGAGCAAACGAAACGGTCTGTGGTCAACGCTCAGTTAATTAACTAATTAAGGTGTTAAACCCAAGTTTGTGTTTCGAAATTAACATTAAAACTTGTAACATGGATTTAAAAGGTATAGTTGATTAGAATTTATCATGAATGGGATGTTGATATTTAATCCAAAAATGATTCTAGGTCTAGATGAAGAAAAGCTTTGCACACAAATGGCTGCATGGGGTCGACAATTTAAAGTGGGTGATTTTTACGATTACAAAACCGACCAGATCGTAGGTAATAGTTTGATTCTTTGCAAATTTTTGAGTGTTACAAATGGCAAGACTACCAAGTTACTTCATATAGTTCATCCGTTCCACCAACCTATCTAAATGTGGCAACAAAATGATTTGTCGGTTTCAAAATGTGTTTGCTCTTGCCATCATGGTTTTGCTCACTGAATGCATTAGACTTAACATTTTACATTGATGAAATTTTATGTTACAGATGGTCAGGTATTTTGGGAATCTTCTGATTTGGCATCAGCAATCAAAACCAAGGAAGAGTTCTTGAAAGTTTTAGAAGTCATGACTAGCAACAAGTGGCGCAACATGGACATTGAGTTCAACGAGCACCTCCATATGAGCTTCATGGGTGGACTGATTGATAATTACAGTGGTGCTAGTCACTACTTGAACCACATTTCCAAAAAAACTGAAGTCACTCGAACCCTGGTATGCCGTGTGCGATCAGAGGAGAAGAAAATAAATGATCTGGAATCGCTCGTGAAAAGAGTAATTTCTGAACGTTTTGATGGAAACGGAGAAAATTTCGAGTCACTAATCCCTGATGATTCCACCCACGTCGTTATTGGCGTCATCTACGGTGCCGAAGCTTATTGCATCTTGTCAAAGGAAGAAATGAACAAAGACAATCCGAAAGTCACCGAAGAATACCTTCAAGGAATTCTCTCAAAAATGCAGCTGGCCTTAAAAGAAGAAAAGACCGTAACGGAATTCGCGTCAGATTTGGATGGAGATGAAATACAAATGACTGTTCGTCTGTACGCCGATTTTCAGGAAGAAAACGTTCAAGTTTGCAACATCCTTAAAGCCTACGAACAATGTCAAGCCACCATTGAAAGAGCCAAGAAAGAGCCGATCCCCATAGCTGTCCTCCTTCACCCGCTGCGAAACATCGAAGCTCTAGTTGCTGATAAATACGACTATTATAGTGAAGTCGACTTAAAGGGATCTCTGGAAATTTTGAAATTACACGAGGCAGTGGAACAAGTCATCGTTAAGGCGGATGCTGTTTACGCGACTGCTCTGCAAGTCGGTCAAATTGCCATTTCTGACTCTCTCAACCAATTTAAATCAGTCTTATCCAAGTTTCTGGAGTGTGCGAAGAAGATATTAGGAGCGATGGTCTTGAATAAGCGCAAGGACGACGACGTCAATGAAACCGACGACTCTGACTCTGATGACTCTTACGATTTTGATGTTGAAGATATTTCTCAAATATACGAGAGCGATTCGTTGTTCAATTCGAACAGACTGGATAGTTGGCTCTCTTTTAAGAAGACCGAAATGGAAATTTTAAGGAAGATGGAAGAGGTTAATGGAGCCGTCATCCTGAAGAGCAGAGAATTATTGGAGGAAGAGTTAGGCAAGAAGACCTATTCTGTCGTTGTAACTGTTCCGCCCCTGAACGACTTTACCGAATTCATTCTGGACATGATGAATAAATGCGTCGACATGCTGGTTAAAGTGATGGATGGTGACGAAAACCAATCGGAAACGACAGGCAGTGACGACTCGGAGCTGGAAGAAATAGACGGATTGCCCTGGAACAATTTCGAGTTTAAGCAAAAGCAGGTGATGGCCAAGATCAACCAGCTGACCCTTTACGCGAAACAAAAAGAAAATCAAGTTCAGTTCATTTTCATACTGGACAAGGACGCCACGGAAGTCTTTTATTCCATCTTCGAAAAGGAAAAACTGGTTGCCGATAAATTGGAGCGACTTGCCGGCCCACCAATATTTTTGCGGTTCCTCTACCAAGCAGCAGCAGCTGGAAACATCGAAAACACGCCATCTTTTCTCATCGAATGGAATCAAGTGGAGTTTGTCTATCCCTGCCAATATGTGGTGGAGTACCGGCTAAAAGGACGTTCTGACCTACCATGGGAGCAGCGGAAGACGGGCGAAACAAAGATGGTCGTCAATGGCGGATCGCCGATGGAGGTTCGTGTGGCGGTGGAAACTTGTCTCGGTCTCAGCGAGTTTGCAGTCATCTTAGCTGCCACACCAGCTGAAGAGAAAGTTCGAGAAAAAAAGGAAAGGAAAGTAGCGGAATTGGTGGAGCTGCGCAGTCGACGTCTTTTCGAGTCCATCCTACGAAGAATTATGGAATCCTATGAAGAGGCTGAGAGTCATCAAGAGCGCGGCTTTTACAATGAATTTTAAAGGTGAAGATTTCATGCTGAATGTAACGTTTTTCAAGCTTGAACCAAAATTTTTATTCTTCGAGTTGGTCCCACCCTTATGAATACTTTTCTGTTTGATACGCATATTGTAAACCCGAAGCTTTAAATTCTTTAAACTTTTTTTCAGCAAAACAATAAGAGAAGATGCGTGTTAATTAAAGACTGATTTAGTCAAAATGGAAGAAAATGTGATTTAAAAATATATGTGAAATAAAAATAAACGCGTTTGAGTCCCAGAGGCAGATTTTGTTGCCAGATATGTATTGCAAAATCCTTCTTTCAACACTTTCGACAATCTTCACAGCACTTTCCGCGGAAAATCTAGGTTGTATACAGAAGCATAACTTTCTGGTAGCTTATTTGAATTTCAGCAAAAATCAAAACACAGTTATATTCCATTCAGTTTTTCGTTTCAATTCGTTTGACGACTCGTTGGATAGTCGTTGGCTCTAAGTCGTAAGACAATAGCTCACGGCACGGTAGGGCTCCTATTGTAATTATCTGCTCGCAGTTTTTGTAATTGGCCAGGCCTTTTTGTCCAAGTACCTGTCGGTAAAGTAGATGTCTAAATAGCCTGTGGTGGGGACGAACGAGGCGGAAACGAGGTAATACTGTACGGACCGAATTCGTGGAAATGTAACTCGTAAACGAGTGTAACTGTCAGACGCGAGAGGAATCGGATGGATGTGGTGGATGAAGACCGTAGAAGAACGGATTTCATGCAATAGCCTTTTTACGTCAAAATCTAAATTATGACTTATTGATCGACCATCGTCATTAATTGAATTGATGGGAAATATTAGAGAGTATAAGAAGACACCTATCCTGAGAACGGACGGACCGACGCTTTCTCATACCACAGGCAAACAAGAGCGTCACGATGAGAGCTTTTTGTCGACTGGAATCGGATATTCTTTCTGACTTTCTCGTTCGGAAAAAAATAGTCCAGATGACACTAAAGGTTTAATTAGAATTAGAATTTGGGCTCTCCTGCACGACATCAGCTGCTTGTCGCAGTATAATACAAACAAGAGCTGGTCAAAGAAGCACACACTTTCCGAACGGCCTTGAAGTCATAAACGACCGAATATGCCAATTTGGTGAACATTATATTACGTATAATAGAACGTATGTCCTGAATACATATTGAGGATACTGTACTTACACATCTCAATGGCTGAAAAACGAAGAAACTGACGAGAGCCAAGCAAGGTAGCCAGCTAATACATGGCCTTTACGGGCCCTTACCATCAACTAGGCCATATCGGTGCGTCAAGTAAATCAAGTAATAACGGATAAGCTACGTCAGGCTACGCATCATTATAGTGAAATTAATCTGCGCCAGGTAAGGAGTGGCAGGGCCCAGGGGTATCTGCAATCTGCGAACTGCCTCATGTAATTCCTAAACGTTATGCGGAACAGTGCCTGATTCGTCGTCTGTCCAATCATATCAAACACGCCCACGCTTCAAATCGTTGGCTCGTTGCTTTAGACATAGCTTTAGACGTTGAATTGAACAGTTGAAGCCCAGAAGGAACAATATTCGATTTCCGATAACGGTAGATTATAAGTACAAGAGAATGCCTCGAGTTGCGTGTGTGATATCTCTTCAGGAATTATGTCTAAAAAGTATAGCAAAAAACATTGATTCCTGGTGCCCACACCGTGTCGAAGAAGTACATTGTCATGACGACAGCTTTGATGTTCGTAGCCCTTTCGAGTCTATGCGTGAGTAAACTTTTAGTAAAATTTTTGAAAA
Organism: Ceriodaphnia dubia; assembly: GCA_022539655.2. NCBI lineage: Eukaryota > Metazoa > Arthropoda > Branchiopoda > Diplostraca > Daphniidae > Ceriodaphnia > Ceriodaphnia dubia. The sequence goes on along the minus strand of JAKUCG020000139.1, from coordinate 3,362,841 downwards.
CCTTTTGGTAACCACTGCTTTGTTAAAATGCTGGTTTTACCTGTAAGTGCAGCTTCAGGACTATTGGAACGATTAGCTGAACTCCTTCATTCAACTTGGCATAGAAAAATTAAGCATTTTGAATTGCTTATAACTTCACAACTTGAAACCTTGAACATCGATTGGCTGACCGATGAACAGAAAAAGGAGGAAACTGAATTTTCTGGACTTTTATCCCTATTATTGATTAGACATCCAAGAGTAATTTCTGTTCAAATTTCATTCTACAATTCCATTTCCTTTTAATACTTTTCCTTTGAACTTTGCCGCAGCTTAAAGTTTTAAAGTGGAGTCATAAATCAAGTTTCGGGTCTTTGCCAGTCTACCAAATGTTCCTACCAATTTTTCCAAAATTGCAAGAGTTATATATTGCTTCTACCTCGGTAACTAATAGATGCCTCTATGTCATTGGAGCCAATTGCAAAGAATTGAGGTATTCATTATGAATTATGATACATAGGATTACTACAGGTACCAGAGGAGTGATGTAATCTAAAATTTGTGTTTATTTTCTTGAAGGATTCTGGATGCAGATAATTGCAATAGTGTGACAGATGATGGAATAGAAGGATTGTGTGCCATCTTTGATGATTCAGGAAGCCAAAATGAAAGATTGGGGCAGTGCAAATCCATTCATACTTTAAAGATTAGGAACGCCCGAATTACCAAGAAAGGAGTTTATTTGGCTCTGAAATATTTACCTGCATTGAGGGCCTTTGGATTTCATTCTTCATTTCAAATCTTGGCCGAACTGCAAGAAGATTGTAATTTTTCCAACTTGCTGGATTCTTTGATTGACGCTAGTGATCTAGACGATGGACCTTTTGTACCCTACAAAAGCGGTTCACTTGGGCGTGTAGCGTCGTTGTGCTCTTCACTCAAAAAAGTGGAAATTAATATAATGGCGGGATTGACGGACCAAGTCCTTCTGGGTTTACTGGAACTTAACAGCCTCTGCCAACTCTCCTTATTTGGAGACCCTCCAGGCGACGACGAAATCACCTTTGTTGGCGGAGTGGTTCCCCTTTTAAAGGCATTTGGAAGTTCGCTCACTTTTTTATCGCTTTGTGGAGTAAAAGGACTTGTAGTCAATGTTCGTGCTATCATAGAGTATTGCCCCGAGCTGGAATACCTGAGACTTGACAATGAAACTGGAGATTTTATATACGCCCCGTTGGATGGAGACGAGCACCCTCCTTCGAAATGGATTAAGAAAAATGATATTGAAAAAACTGAAGGAACTGACACTTTACTTTCATTCGGAGGAGCGTGAATCAACGAACACCTTACGCGAACACCAACAAGTCGCCTTAGAAATGCTCTTGTCATCACCTTCTTTAGTGAATGTGAAGCTTTATTGTTTATTCGGACTGCTCGACGATCATGTTTTGCAGAAAGCCTTCGATGTTCATCAGTTTCGCAACCTTGAAAGTTTGTCCTTTTATGCTTGCTCTTCCGTGACTCGACGAGGTATCTACTTATTGATGAATGAAAACAATTCCCTTAAGGAACTTGAATTTTACCAATGTGAACTTTTAACGAGGAAATTCGCCGATAAACTTAGAATTATTGCTTTTGTGAAAAACTGGGATGTTAGCATTGATTATTGTTAATGAGTTGATTCTACCCATGTAACGGCATTTTTGTTGATGCAATACAGATAAATGTTCGGCGGAAGTTTCCTTCAGAAATTTCGTTCTGTTATATGTGATTCGATCCGGCTCTTGGTTGTATAATCTTTCAAATTCAGATCACTTTTTAATTATTGTATCCACCAAAATTTGAGAATGCTCGTTTGGTACTGACTTGAGTGCTTGTTATTAGTTTTGCATTGCAGCATCTTCGATGCCTGGTACGAAATGTTTCACGCAGTCCTTCACGTTTAGATGGTCAAGCGTGGTCAAGAAATTCGAAAATAATTAGAGGCGGTCCAGTAAGTTCGCTAAGCTGTCGGCATGCAGAAATAGGAATTAATCCAGTGCGATACAATAGCGTCTCTAATATCATTGTCCGACAGAAATTGCTTTGCTTGGAGTTGCTAGTTAAAGCTAAGAACCAAAGAGGAGGACATGTCTAAAGATGTGATTCATCGCAACACTTGATAGATTTATATTTTTCTTCAATTAATTGATGTCAATCTGGCTGATGCCATTTGATTGCCTATTTAGTCTTTTTACGGGCTGATGCCGACGAGTCATTCGGTTTCCAACATTTCTGACATCTAATACAGCAGAGCGCGTTTCATAATATAGTAATTATGGCAGGCTACGCTAATATCTGATCAATTTTTTTTCTACTTTCCCGTTCGCCATGTCTTTTATATTCGATTGCTTTTAGTTAGTAACGATTTCGTTGGTGCATGCATGCACAGATCATATTATTGGCCTCCTTCTAAACGCGGTGCTGGTTGTTACCTACAGAACAATAGGGTCAACATCAATCAGTTAGAACTTAGACGAACGTCAAATCAGCACCAGCTTAGGACTTAGTTTCGTGTAGTTGTTTTCGGTTGTGTGACTGACTTTATTGTTTATCAGGGGTTCAAGAGATGGTGAAAAACCAGCTCTTATAGTCCTTGACGTTAATGCTGCAGTTGCATCATACTCGATAATGATTCCCAGTGGGTATAATCGAGGGGTTGGCAACTCGGCCGCCAGGTGTACGAGACGCCAGAATCGGATCCAGATTCTGGCGTCAATTTTAAAGATTCTGGCGCCAATTTTTAAAAACCATACGACCAGTTGATACTGGCGTAATAATTTAATTGAAATGTCTTTTTTATAGTTTACTCTAGTAGCCTATATTTGAATGTTTAAGTAGTTAAAGACGATATCAGTAAAGCGGTAAACAGTTTTTATCGAACAAACTTCCTGATAAATGGCTCGAGTTCAGTTAGGACGGCAGGAGAGAGACTGGCAAGATTTTTAGCACAGTTGTAGTTTGGGGGAGGGACGCTACATACATAAGATTCACATGGGTGGAATCCGTGCACAAAAACATGGACCTCATCGAGGTTTCCGGACAGACAATTATCAACGCAGTTAAAACTGTACCACACACAGTTCACACCAACATTCTTTTCCTCCAGTTCCCATTCCCATATTAGGTGACTCCGTTCTTTTTTAGAACCACTCAGAAGAGATAACGAAATGACGCGGTCAAGCAAACATTTTTTATTTAACTCTCTAACACTGTCGGAGGATGATTTGAACATACACCGGTCACCAGTTGGAATTTTTCTGCGCTCTACCTTTTTTACAATTAGATTTTTTTGTTCCTGAAAAGATCGAAATCGAGTGTCGTACACGAAACTGGCGATCGTTACTTAATCGCCTAACATTTTGTTCCAACATCCAAACTATCGAACCTTTTTTATCTAAGGTGTAGACACCTAAAGCATTTTCATTAAAACTTCAATCAAAATTCAAGTTCAAACGAGGCCTCATGTCGATGACGTAAGCTCGTATATTATCTCTATTGTTGTCGGCCGTTGGCGTTTCCCTTTCAGACCGAAGCGGCGAAGCTGGTGCCCCTAGCGGTCACAATTCGCCACGTACACTATTTGGCTAGCGACACAAATGCAAAACTTGAATTCATTTAACTTTAAAAAAGTTCATTAAATAATGAAGAGAAAATTTCATGAACTTAATCTGTACAGTTTCATTTTTTATCGACATTTGGAAAATACTAATTTTGACTTGAAAGATTCTGATTCTTGAATCTTTTTTGGATTCTGGCGTCATTTTTAATGATTCTTGATTCTGATTCGGGATTCTAGAATCGATTCTCGGGCAAGTGTACGAGATTCTTTTGAGTTGCCAACCCCTCGGGTATAATAGACTCTCTATAGTCTCTATATATGAACTTGCCGAAACCGTGAGCGGGCGAGTCTTATCGCAGGAGTCGGACGTTATAAACGGATGACACATAGCTAAGCAAATAATAGTTGCTATGTTGACTCGTCTAATCAGGAGTGAACGTTTTTTTATTTTTATTTTTCCATTTCAGTATTATATGGAGCTCAATAAGTTGAGGTGATAGTGAACCGACGATCTATTGAAACTGTTTCTGACTGTAACTTTTGAATCTAAAGTAGCGCTCACCGTTACTAGCGTTTGTTCCAAGACAAATTGGAAAATTCAAATATTCATAAGGTAAGTTATGCAAACAATTAGTTGGTGCTCGTCGCACATTTCGACCACTATTTTCTACGGTTTCTTATTTCTAATAGTCTTATCAATTAGGTTAGGTTGATTAGTAGCTACCAATGACTACTAAGGAAATAAAATTATCCGCTCTTGGCCGAGAGGTCAAGCTTGGCGATTTCTACGATTACTTCACCGACGAAATTATGTCAAGTACGTACGTAATAGGTCGTCGCGGGACATGTATAGTACAGCCTTATATACAAATTCATACTTAATAATATTTAATTGACTGACATCCATCTCATCTTAATCAAACATCATACTAAATTATGTTGTTGCCAAAATCCAGGTCCATGTGTCCAAGTGCCAGACGGATAGAGACGGAATATTAAATTTAGATACATTCAAATCAAGAGGCAGACGTTTTGGTTCACCGAGTACCTAGAAGAGTGCCAAACGAAGGATAACGACCTGGCGGAAGTAGCCGTCTACTAGCTACAAATTAAAACGTCAAGTCAAATCCTTCGATCCACTCCCTCTTGGACGAATCGGAACTAACCAAATACCAGATGCACTGCCATGGACTGGCGACGCATTTGGTAAAACGAGTCGTTTTCGGTGCAGAAATTATTTGTTTATTGAGGAGATCCATCAATAGGGAATCGGGCGAAACGAAAGAAAGCGTCGAAGAATTAGCATTTACTTGGATGCTAGTGATTATTTCGAGAAGGTCGTCACCGGACCGAATTTTGTTCCCTGCGATCCACCGGCCGAACTCGTCAATGACGTCAAATTTAAAGTTCTTAGCAGCATCGAACCAGAGAAGACATGTCATGTCATCTCTGCATCGAACCCAACAGTACCGTTACGATCCATGGGCAGTTTACTGCAGTTCATTAACTATCTACGAAGCATCGTCAATATTAGTGGGGAACAACATGGCCTTCGTCTCGAGACGAAATGCATATGGCGTCCCGTCGAAATTAATCTGCACAAAATGCCGCGGCCAATCGACGTTCTCTTGGCGTCTGAGAGGAAGAAAGATTTCGAAATGGCCGGAAGAAGAACGGAATGAAGCGGCCTGGAAATGGATCGACAAAGATTGCTGCGCCATGCTGGATCAATCACCCAACATCGATCTCTTCAAGGTATCGATTTGTTTATGAATTAATGAAAACAATTCCCTTGCAAACCTTGATTTGCACTATTGTGAACTTTTATCGGAAGAATTTGTCGACAAACTCTAGATTTATCCCTTCAGAAAAACTGGAATATTGAAATCGATTACTGTGATCCGGATAATCTACGCATGTATGAATGATGATCTGGCTGTATGTATCCATTTACCAGTGGTCTTTTTTTACTAAATACAGGCTGCCTTCCTGCTTGATAAAACTTATCTTTATTAAATTTTTTTGTTATTAAAAATTGGTTATTGTTAACTGCATTGAAATTCAGCATAGTTTTTTTCAGATTTTAGTTCCCACCGCAATTGGGTATAGCTAATATTGACTCGAAAAACAAGACATGTTACCTTTGATTCTAACTGAGAGATGCGATGTATTTTAAGCGAAAAAGTAGGTACTGTACTTCCAATGTCCAAATGTAAAATTATTAATTACGAAAAAATTAAGAAGGAAAATAGTTTTGAAGTTGTAACAAAGCATCGAGAGTTAAGAGAGGGGATCATCGCTAGCGCTAGAGCCTTCATCGTCATATTGTTCTCTCTTGTTTCTGCATCCTTAGTCCATCACTTCATCCTTGAGACTATTTTTCAAGAATAATTTTTTTGGCATTTTGCGTCTCCAAATACTTATAGAGAAATCGATAAAGGCCAGCAACGAGTTATTATCAGTAAACGTAACCTCTTGATCGGGGCTGACTCGTTCAGGTTCGTACAGTAAAATCGACCACCTATATATAAATGCTGCTATATAATGTCACCATCAAAATATAGTGTTTCAAAATCGAATATTATGCAAGGAGGGAAATTTGTAATTTCAAAATGAATGCAGAGTTTCGCGGCAGCGCGTGCGCGTCATTAAAGTTACCGCTTAAATTGGTAGGCTATATGTTGTTATTATGAAAAGCTTGTTTACAATTCAGAAGATATGTATGGAACTAAGACTAATGTGTATCCTCCGATAATCTGCTGCTCCTCATATTTTTTTTCCAAATGAAATAGTCTTCGCTTCGCTTAGCCGCAGTTGTTTCTCCTTCGTCCTTCGCCGTTCCTTCCTCCTTGGGAAAGAAATTAAAATTAGTATTTTCAACTATTATTGTGTTGATCGCGGATCAAATTGGCCGTGATTGCTGCCATCTGACGAAGCTTTTCCAATGTAACAATTCTCTGTTGATAGCCTGAACGGTGTTCCCGTTTCTCGGCTTCGATCATCAGGTCGATGTAGTCGGGTGCGGAAAACGGATGAGGGCGTAAGGCGATCTCGTCCAGTCGTCGGATGTGCGGGTAAGTTGCCTCCATCAACTCCAAAAGTTGGGACTCGTGTTCGCCGATCTCCGTTTCGATGCGCTTCAGCAACTCTTCGTTTGTTAGCGTTTCTTTCTCGGCCACCTGGTACTGTTTCCGGATATCGTCCGACGTCCGCTTCACTTTCTCCGTCGTCATTTCGAATTTGTACTTTTGATTGAAGTGGAGATTCCATGGGCATTTGCAAATTTTACAATTGCCGTTATCCATAACGGAGCACTTGTCCTTGTTCTCGTCGCTGGCCTGTCGGCAAGGAAAGTGACAAGTTATTTTGCATTTATCGCAATTGGTGGTGAACTGGCCCGTTCCGCTAATGTCCGTCGATTTGGGGACAATAAATTCGACTTCAAATTCAAAATTCTTGTTGGCCTCCATGTTTTCTTTGTTCTCCGTCAGGATCTTTTTGATTTTTTGGAACTCGCCAACACTAGTCAGTTTGATTTGTGTCCTCATTTGAAGGCCCTCGACAAGAGCTTCAAGTTTCTTTCGTTCCTCGAGGACTTCGCGAGTCAGTAGTAACGATTTGGCCGCTATAAGGCTCAGATCATCGAAAAAACATTTGAAATTTTCCGCAGCTTTTTCAAAGTAGGTTTGGTTGACTTGGTTCATCTGTCGATCCTTTTTGTTGCTTTCGAAGAAAATGGAACTATTGAATTTGTGGTGGAGCGGAAGACCAGTGGAATGATCCATGGGTGTCGGAATGCCGGCCGCTTTGACGGCCTCCAAGATGGGAGGCTGAGCTCCATCGGAGAACGTCACCATCAGTCGAATGTTGTCCTTGATGTCATTGCCGAAAATGGAGAGGATCGAATCGAAAATGTACTTTTGAGTTGGCGTCAGCCTAGCAAGACCCGACTGGACGACGAAACAAACGGCCTCTAACTGCTGAATCCCGTGCTGACACTGAAAGTGCGTTTGAATTTGTTCCGTGATCTCTTTGTCCCTATTTATACCACGCGTGTCCCCGAATCCTGGTGTATCGACAACAGTCAATGAATATTCCAACCGGGAACCTTTCATCTCGTACAAGTCGTAAGTTGATATTAGATCCGTCTGACTGTGCGCCTGGGTCTTGTTGGTTGGTTCGTCGATCAATTTGAAACGAAAATCATCGTCCCACTGGACGTCTAGCATGTAATTAACCATTGCGTTGATTAATGTGGTTTTACCGGAACCGGTGGCGCCCAGCATCAAGATGGTCCTCCTGCGGCGTTTACCAATCAGCAAAGAATAGTTCGGCTCTCCCAGTACATATCGGTCTACTCCTCGTGACGAAATAGTTCGACCGAGGTATTCCTTAACAGGCAACTTGTAGCCTTCCATATCTTGACCTACAAAACACTTTTGACTGACCTTTCGGAGGAATTCTGCGAGTCGTTCGGGTTCGTCCAACGTCCGTGTTTTCAATACTGGACTAGCTGCACTGCGGAATGTAGACCCTGAATATTCATCGACACAAACGATTCTTATCTGCACACAATAGCGCGTGCCTGGATCGAGTGGTTCCAAAGTAAATGTATTTTCCATCGTCGATCTCTGAAAAATCGTCGACTCTTGATGACCGTGTATCCAGCATTCAATCGAGTAGGAAGTCATTTTCAATTTCTTTTCTGTTTTCTTTTGGACTTGGCTTTTATCCCAAGAAATTTTTATAGCCGTGTCAGTTGTGTACTGGCATTCGAGTCCACCAGGCGGTGGACAAACTGGATCGATGGTTACCTCGTCACTCTCTGGGCCGAACGGGCTTCTTCCTCCTCGCGTCACTATCGCACAGTTCCTCGCGTCACTTTCGCTACCCGGAAAACGTAATTTTCCTACTGAAAAAGAATCTCTCTACTGATTATTCTTTTTCAGTAGGAAAATCAAGAGGTTTGGCACTTTTCAGTAGGAAAAACGCCACTGTGCGCTACCCGGAAAACGTAAGTCTCTCCTGATTGCAAATAATCGATCGTCATTGTATTGAAAGCATGTCGGACGGAGTACCAAATTTCTTCTTCTCTTTCAGCATTACGATACTGTAGCAGGTAATTGGAAAAATCAGCCCTGAATTCTGCTTTCCAACTCAGATTGATGACGCCCCGAAGATTGCCATAAACCGTGACTTCTCCGGGAGCTTTGGGTATTGTGAAACTCGTCGAGAAAAATTTGCTGGACGAGCTGTAATCCCTCAGAAGTCGCATAAACGGTGAAATCTCATTGAATGCATGGATACTTTCATCGTAAAAGACAACGTATTTCACATTGTTTGTGTCACGGTTGTGATCCTTGACCCATTCGGAAAACTCTTCAACACAGTCAAAGATCCGACGATGATCGGAAGATTCTGAGGCGAGAACTGGATCTTGATTATTTATGGCTCTCTTTATCATCCAGTTGGACGTATTGAAAGCGTCGATGAATTGGTTTATTGCAAGGATTTGGCCGTCCAATTGACCGGCAAGACTGGGCACATGAAGAACTACAGTACCCGTCAAAAGTGACGGAACTTTTTGAAAACGCCGTATGCGCGCAGCAAGAGACGGCCGGGAGCGGAAAATTCCCCCGAGAATAAGGCTAGAGGTAGAATTTTTTAGTGTATGGGTAGTAATTATCAAATGCTATTTATAAAAAAATCGACGAGTTTGAACTCCGCCGAAGCTCTATGGCACTTGCCACAATTGACGGAACTTTTGTTGCCGCCCGTGCATTCTTATGGGATTTTCGGAATGCTCCTTCCGTGCCCTGCGCCGTAATTTTAGTCGCTGAAAAACGCAATTTTACCCAAAAATACGCACGGCCACCCTTTATATCATAGTGTAAGGACGCTGGCGTCCGATAATTTTTAAGGGGAGTTTTCGATCACCGAAAAAATTAAAAAATCGTCGCCATTGTCATAGAGCTCTAAAAAAAGGGAGAGAAAAACGCGGGTTGCCTACCCTTCCTCTTTTTTGTCATTAAGCCCTGCGTCAGCCCTCTAGCTGGGAAAATGACGAACTAGAGGGAAGGGGGGTTCTTTCCCTTTTTTTAGAGCTCTATGACAATGGCGACGATTTTTTAATTTTTTCGGTGATCGAAAACTCCCCGGACGCCAGCGTCCTTACACTATGATATAAAGATGGCCGTGCGTATTTTTGGGTAAAATTGCGTTTTTCAGCGACTAAAATTACGGCGCAGGGCACGGAAGGAGCATTCCGAAAATCCCATAAGAATGCACATGCGGCAACAAAAGTTCCGTCAATTGTGGCAAGTGCCATAGAGCTTCGGCGGAAACTAGTTCAAACTCGTCGATTTTTTTATAAATAGCATTTGATAATTACTACCCATATAAATTACTAAAAAATTCTACCTCTAGCCTTATTCTCGGGGGAATTTTCCGCTCCCGGCCGTCTCTTGCTGCGCGCATACGGCGTTTTCAAAAAGTTCCGTCACTTTTGACGGGTACTGTACAGCAAAAGAATTGGAAGCTCTGTTATGCGTGAGTATCCTCGTCAAGATCTCTTCCTCCGACACGAAGAGAACTCCAGACATTTGGGCATGAAGTATTTTTAAATTATCGACATGCCGTTTTTGTTGATTGATCCATCGATTGAGTTCCTTCGGGGCCAATGGGGAACTAGTCGCGAGAGATTGTATAATTTCCACTACGGTTTCTTCTTTTAGATTGACACTTTGTCGGACGGAGACGGTCCATTCGGACAACAACCTGGTTAAAATCATGGCGAATTTCGTCAACAGTTGGTCAAATTGTTTGATTTTTCTCACAATTGATTTGGGCATCCATTGACGGTCAGCCAAACTAGCCACTTCACTCATCAACAAGCCCGTGCTGATGCGAATCCGGCTTAATTGGCTCCATAGGACTTGATAACAAAACACCAGATCCCTCGAAATGTCCAACGGCATTCGGCTGATATTGATTTTGTTATTCTTAATCAGGTTAACCAAAGGATAGAGCCAAACTTTCATAGGGACGGATTTGCTTACTTGATGGCTCAACAACTTTCTACAAGCTAGATATTGTTCTGCGGCGAATTTCGTCGTCCAACTTGATGGGCCGTTTTGGTCACCAATCGAGTCGCTGTAAAGAATGCATTATTGCAATAAGTCAAGCGGGCAGCTACTGTCTTCCTCGTCATCTTGATCTGGAGCTAATAGTTGTTCCCTACCACTCAACAGGCCGTCGGCAAAGAACTGGGCATAGTCCATCAACATCTTGTCCGGTTCGTCTTCTTCATTTTCCTGAAAGTTTTTAGAATTTGCGTGGGAGAAAGTGCAGAAAGCTTCTTGTCCGTAAGTTATAGCCACGACGACATGAGTCGCTTTGCCCAACCGCTCCGGTCGGCAAACAATTTCCAGCTGATGCTGCTGGTTATTCTTGACATCGATCGAGACCTTTTTGCTGGATAGGCGACAATGGACGACTACTTCAGATCTATGATGACTGAAAGATTCCGCCGTGCCCAGGGCCCAGTTGGCCCGATCGGCGACGTACTGCCAAGCTCCACCAGAAGATGGCCTCAGTAGTCCGGCCATTAAACTTACGGCCGAGTGATCGTCCAGCCCTAAATCAGACATCCACGGCAAAATCACCTCGTCCTCTTCCTCTTCGTCTTCTTTGTCAATCTCCATCTTCATTGAGTGAACTCTGACAAATTCTTTCGTTTCGGTATCAACAGATGCTAGACGATCAACATCGCTCGGGTTCCACAATCGAATATCTGCGCAGTGTATACATATAACACGATGATGAATTGAAGAAACGGTCTAGATTTGTTGTATAAAGTATATATTTCCTATATTATATAGGCTTACTCGTCAAGATGACATCTTCGGTGTAATCGTAGAGGGTGCCGATGCTGAATTTTCGGCCGAGGGCCATCATTTTGGTGCAATGCCACCAGCAGTGCTGTAGCCTACAGTATCTCGTGCCCTGTTTGCCTTGCTTATTCGCCGGCTCGATTTGTAATAATGCGTCCTGAATAAATAAACGAAAACCGAGAGCTGTCGTTGATAATGCCTCATTCAGACTAGAGCGTAAAAACCCTTTTTACGTTTCTGCGTTATTACGTTTCTACGTAAATTTAGTTCACACTACAATTTCACGTAAAAACGTAGAAACACAAAAACGTAAAAACTCGAAAACGCAAGATAAAAAAGCTTACGTTGGAATTGGTCCGGACCAATTTAAAGATAAAAAATGCAACGTAGAAACAGTTTCTACGTGAAAAAATGTGGTTCGAAGAGGCTTCTGTTTACAAATTTCCTTCTTGATTCCTTTTCTCTTTTGAACAATTATTTCTTCTTCAAGGACTTGTAGTTTCATCTTCACGTGTTCATTTATTTTACGTTGCTGTTTTTAATTTTCCACGTGTATGGCGAATAAACTGAAATGCCTCGAAAAAAACCTGGTCGCCCTACATTGAAGAGGTCACCCATAAAACCGTACTAAGTAAAGTGAATGGCCATAAAAATTCATGTATTTTCTTGGCTCATTGAAACCTTTTTTGATAATTAATAGTATAATTCCTTTGTTTAGCTAGAATTTAGCAGACGAACAAAAACAAAATTTGATACCATCTAGAGTTCGCTTTTTGAACTTGCACTCTAAATTTTTTAAGGCCTACTAGGCCCTTAGTAGTGTTTTGGAAAATACTACTAACGGGCTACTAAGGCTACTAAGTATCTACTAAGAGGCCTACTAGCAGCCTAGTAGCAGTCAGAAAATTTAGAGAGTGACATTCATTAAAAAAGGTTGCCTCCTCTTTTTTGTGTAGCTTTGCTTATAAAAATTACGCTAGTGTGAATTGAAAAGAACAAACTCACGTAAGCTTTTTCGCGTAAAAAAAAAACCCGTAGAAACGTAATAACGTAGAAACGTAGAAACGTAGAAAATAGCTCTAGTCTGAATGATACTTAAGAAAGTCATGGAGACGGGGCAAAAACGGGCAAGAAGGGACGCGTATATACTTGTGGGCGAACGTGTGGGTTGTAAGCTAGGCTACGCTTTATCTCTCACTTATTGCAGGTTCTTATATCCAACGGGAATATTACTTTGGATTCTGGAACTGGACTGTGGACTCCTATGATGATATTCAGTATGGAGTCGCCACCATCGATTTTCAAGTCTCCTCCCCAGCTCGTTCTGCACAGCAGCGATTGCCTACTTAATTAAGGGTATTTAAGTAGCTTAAAACTACTGAAAATTTAAGTAGGAAAATTTTCTGACTTGTTTTTGTAAATTCGCACTTAAAATGTTTCACTTGATACTGAAATCTAGTTTTTGATACTTGACCGTATGTTCCATAGGGGAGACTGGGGTCAATTGTAACAAAAAACATACTTCAATTTTTTTCGTCTGCTAGCAGTCAAGTTACAAATTTTAAAAAAATGCAGCGGATAGATTGTTATCTTGGCTAACTATCCTGAATTTATCGAACATAAAATTTGAATAGTTATTGAGTAAAAAAATCTAGAATGATCATGCTTTTTTGTTACAATTGTACCCACATGTCGGGACGATTGTAACAGGGGTGGGGGTCGGAAGTAACGTGGGATTTCCCATAAGAGCTACCGCTTGGCGACTCACCCATTTAAAACAGTAAATCTGGTTTATTTTTCGTTCTTTCTGCAAGTATGCTAATTTTTAGCATTCAAACAGAAGAATATGATGTTTTGCATCATTTCTGGGTGGAAAAACTGATATAGACTTGTTTTTTCCTAAATTATTTGGACTGTTACAATCGTCCCACACTGAACCTTTCCCGTTAAATTAACTTTTACTCCATTATACCTCTAATTTTTAAACAAATAAATTGCCAAAATGTGTAAGGGACATAATAACAAAACGTTTGGTGTAAGAAAATGGGTCATATTTGAACTTTATAGTAGGGAAAATAGAAAAAATTGACAAACCGAAAATTTTACTTTTGGGTGTCAAAAACGTTTTTTTCTTATAACTTCAACAGTTTTTGTTGGATTTATTTTAAAAAATTACCAAAATTTCTTCTCTATAAGATGGCCTTATTATGAATATTTCAGAATTTTAGAGTTAATTTAAATGGCCTAAACGATTTTTGTTACAATTGTCTCGTGTTACAATTGACCCCAGTCTCCCCTACTTACTTTTCTAGGGCTATGCTCAAGTTAAGTATGTTATTTCAAATTTAAGTATCCAATCCTTAAAATAAGTCGGTACATATTTTAAGTATTTTATACCAAGCTACTTAAAGTTAGAATTTCGCATTTATTCTTCTATCTCCCTACTTAACGACTAGTTGAAATCTCCGTGACAAACACACTTTTACCGTTATTTGAAAGCTATTTTGAACCTACGTTATTTCGTTTATATGAAATACAGTATTGAAAACACTTTAGTAGGACACATGTGCATCAAAATAAACCAAACTTCGATTATTCTGTATTATGTATATCCGATTTTCAATGAATCAAAAACTTGCGTTTAGAGATTGAATTTCCACAAAAAATGTCTAAGTCCAAAATGGTTGAACAATTTTGAAAAAAAAAATTTCGATAAAATTCCTAGATCTGTGTTGTTCAAAAATTTAAACACACAATTCTTATCGTCATAATAATTTTTATTTTTTTCGAAGTCCAAAGGCACTAATTCATAGTTTTCCAAGGCAAAACGTTCGATTATGGAGTGATGGTTAGAGACTGCGGGTGATACATTACAGGTCACGATTTCAACTCCCATTCTTTATTTTCCTTTTTATTTGATATTTGTTTGATTTTTTCATGAAATCGACATTAGGGATAGCACAGAAGCTTAAACATGATATGTTAAATATTTTAAACCTAATTTCATTCATTTTTTCAATTATTTCGCTGCGAAAGTTAAGTAGGTTGTGTAGCCTACTGAAAATGTAAAGTATGGAAAATGGTTTAAGTATGAAAAAATATTAAGTAACAAAAAACGTGAAAGTACCCATGGCCTTTTTTAAGTATTAGTCGAGGGTAGTTACTTCAAAAACCCCCTGAACCCCTAACAAATTGTAACAAGATATTCCTTTAATGAACTTAATAGCTTCTATGTTCAAAATAACGCCGCCAAAACCCTCCACTGAAATATTGATAAAAATGTAAAAAATTAGGAATCGAATTTCAAAATTTTACGATTTTTCCAAAAATGAGTATTTGGAATTTAAAAAAAATATTTTTCTGTAGCCTATAATATTCTACAGATATTCTTTTATAATTGTACCAAATTTGGTGAAGTTTGGGTGAAAAACCGTCGACTTAGAAAATAAACAAGAAAGGACGGCTGGGGAACAGGCCGCCATTCAGTCGCCGCGATTAACACAGCGCTTATGGGGATTCGAGCAAAATAAGATTGCCAATTATAAGGTAACTACTCAACTAAAAAATATGTGACTTTCCCCAAAAATCAATCATCACTTTATCTATCGATGCTGAAAATTTCACATAGAAATTATGGTTAGTTTACACGTAATTTATTTAAACAAACTTTGTTAACGAAAGAAGGGTTGCTAAAAACTTTGTTGAAGAATAACGTGTAAACTAACCATAATTTCTACGTGAAATTTTCAGCATCGATAGATAAATTTAACACGCCGTACTCGCGAACCTCAGCAGATGAACTTTGGACATCGGCGTAGAGACGAACTTTCAACCGACTGATCAAATGTTTCTCTGTCGAATTGCTCTTTGAATTCACTCGCATCTTCATTATATATTCCAGCGCGCTCTCCATAATTTTAGACATGTTGTCCTTATATTTTGTTTTGCCTTGTTTTGAAGAATCTGGTCCGACTATTTAGTATTCTCTTTTTATGATTTCACGTTATATATCTCATCAGGAAACAGGACACGCAAAGAGTAACTGAACCATATGTTTGGGTTGTATACTCGAGTCGTTGGTCAGAAAGGTCATGGACGATGTGAGATAGTTCTCAAATCCAAGAGATAAACTGACACTGTTTTGTATCTTGAGAAAAAGTTGAAACAGATTTTTACATAAAAAAGATCACTCTTCTGTGTTCAGTGAAGCTCAAAACTCGTCAGGTTCCCTAAACGTTTGTGACGCGCATCAGTTTCTTGAGCGCATTACCCTTATACAGGCAATAATTTTTAAATATCATAACGAATCATGATTAGTGAAATATTCTCGCTGAAGGCAGCATATATTTATTTGACATTCGTGATTTGTTCTACTTTTTGCGTAACAACGCCCCTTACGATAGAGCAACAAGTGCAGCAGTTCGAAAAAAAATATGTAAGTCTGATGATATAATCGGTCACTTCTATCCGCATTACATGTTCAAAACCCCAATAAAAAAAGGGGTATGGCGTAAATTTGAATTTAAGTGTATCCCTTTGTTAGCCTTTTAACAAATACATTTTTGTTTAAATTTAATCAGTATGAATAATATTCGAATTAAAAAGGTCGATATCAATGAAGCACTGGAGTTCAAAGTAAAAACTTTGGAAGACAAAGTGGCTCGACTAGATGAGAAAATTCAACAGCAGGAACAACGATTGTTATATCTAGCGGAACGGCAAACTATTACTGAAAAATCTGTTTTGAAAAATGTGGATACAAACAAACACGGCGAAGACTTGCCGAGAAATGTGCTTCATCGGACGTGCCAAGAGGCTCGCTCGGCCAATTCGTCTCTCGTTTCTGGCATGCATTGGATCGATCCAGACGGCCAGGGTTTCGGGGACGACCCAATTTATGTACATTGCAACATGAAAACAGGTAAAACAGCTCATAGCATAGCCTCAAAGATGAGTCTCAATATAACTTTTACCAATTTTTTCCTTATATATAACATGATAAACTACATTGACCGTTGACTGAACTCCCAAGGGACGACGTCAGTTTTGCACGACAGCGAGTCAAAGATGAATGTAGGCCACTGCACTAACCGCGGTTGCTATTCAACGGAAATCCTTTATTATGCAAGTAACAGGCAAATTGCTGCGTTGACTGAACTATCGACTGAATGCCACCAGTCTATTAAAGTAATAAGTTATTATTATATATGGATTTAAAAGTTGTTTATTAATAGGGTCAAAAGTAACTTTATTCTGTTTGACCACAGTACGAATGCTATGGCGCACCTCTGAATCTTAACGGAGTCGCTTTTTCCTGGTGGAACGATAAATACGGAAATCCGCAGTTTTTCTGGTCGGGAAGCAACGCCAGCGTCCACACTTGTCAGTGTGGCATTGACGGTATTTGTGAAGAATCGTTCATGAGGTGCAACTGTGATTCCATTCTACACAGGAATTTATCCGACAACGGTATGAATATATTAATTGATTATAGAGTATCATACGTAAACTCGCAACGATAAATAATTCCTCGTTACTTTTATTATTATAGGAATAATCACAGCAAAAAACTTGCTACCTGTCACCAAATTGAACTTTGGCCGAACCCAAATGGTCAGTTCGTCGGGTTTTCACACACTCGGCAGATTCGAATGTAGTGGACAAGTGACAGTCAGCCTGATTCCAAAGTCTTGCACAGATTTGTGGATTATCGGACACACTTTGACTGGATTGTACTCAGTTAAGGGACCAAAACAGATTGAATCTGTCTACTGCGACTTTAATAAATTGCCCAGTGAATTTGGTAATGAATAATAAATGAAGTGAAACTTCTTTTGTTTCTTCATCTTTCTTATTAAACAATCACTATTATCTATTGTTAATTATACATGATGAATTTCAGGCTTCCAAATTCAAATCGGACTCATGGGCGTAAAATCCTTGCCAATTTACTTCTATGTACAAAGGAGCAACGTTTTCTCTACGCAGGAAACTCCAATTCCGTTTGAAGTGGAAACTCTGAACGTTGGAGGCGCCATGAATTTATCATCTGGAATATTCACGGCCCCACGATCAGGAATTTATTTCTTTTCTTTTTCGGGAATTTCAGACTTTGGTGACTATCTAAACATTGGTTTGTATGTGAATGGTAAGCGCATCGGGTCAGGGCATAGCACTAGCACTCACGACACGCTAGCTATTCATTCTACGCTTAATTTGAATGTGGGAGACCAAGTATCGCTGCGAATTTGGCATGGACAAGTGTCTTTGCATGACCGCATCGGTCGTCATTACACCCACTTTACCGGTTGGCTTCTGGAAGAATTTTTTTCTTCCTAGCTAGTTCAAAAGTTATTTTCGGTTGTGGCAATATTGAGGCATAGAACTTTCTCATAACTTAATGTTGTTAACAACGGTATATATACTTGTTAATTGCCCAAGAATTAATCCCCAATAAGAAAAAAATGTATGAAAATATACAAGATTTTCCTTCATCCTTCTCCTTCGGCGACCTTCTGGTTTTAATTCGACTTCATTATCCGATCATTTATTCCTGCAAAATCTGTAACGATAACAGCAAAACACCTCATTGTTCAACTCGGCAACAATAACAACAGCAGAAGCATATTAAATCTGCTTGTTACTTGACCCTTATTCGTATTTTTCCGTTTTGGTGGGCTAAAATCAAAAATCAAATAAGCACCAGATATCCCAGAATCGGATTCTCAGACGAGGAGGACATCCACGATCAAAAACCATGCTGCCGCTTTTGTCTGCAACTTTCAATCCAGGACGTACGAGTTCAGAGAAAGATTCCGTGTCGACAATGTCACTGAATTCGCTGCGGCCGATGCAGGTGTCTGTCGCTACCCGAATCTCCATCGCCGATTCTCTTTCATAATAGATAATTGACTGGTTTTCGCCCGGCTTGGTCGTCATCCGTTGTTTCCAAGGGTCCGAACTGTCCTTCAATCGGTACTCGACTAGGAACTGGGTGGGATAACCCAAGTCTTGGTGATCCCATTCCACACGGATTGACAATCTCTTCGCATTGTCGGGTGCTACTTTATTCAGTCGCAATCCAGCTGGTGAAACGGGCAGTTGGATATTCGTTAATCAGAGTTGTCCTTCTTCGTAGACGGTATAATGAAACCCAAATCTTTTGGTGGCCTCGTTCGATGCAATAAGGAATTGAACCTAGCTTGTTCTCCAAATGTTTGAATTTGTCTACGTAATCGACAAATTCCCTGATTTTAGCCAGAATTTGATTCCGCTTGCCCTTGATCATGTGCCAAGGCATTCTTTCACTTTCTTCATCTTCCTCATCGTCCGTCTCGTCGTTTTCGCCATCTATCGCTACTAGTTTAATGAAATTTTCCACGTAATCCGTCATATCTTGAAGGATCTCATTGGTCCGCTCGTCCGCGGTCCAGGCGGAACGTAGAGGACGAGAGCGTATTTCTTGTTAAAGGAATTGGCCAGTTCCTTCTCTAATATTGTTTTTGACTGGCCAACAAGGTGATTCCTTATTCAAATTCATTGAGAACTGCTGCCATTTCAATTTCGGCCTCTTTGTAGCGAATCCAACGATCCAGTCGCGACAATTTGAAGAGCGAAAGAGTCTCGGCGATGTTGACAACCCTTTCGACTTCTTCGTCGTTGTCAGATTCACGGGCTTTGACAACGGCCGCCTTTAAACTCTTTCGCAAATTATCTTGATATTTTTTGAGGACCTTTCCGAACTGAATTCCTAATTTTTTCATGGCGTCGGACCTGGCGCTGACTTGCTCCAAATCTGCCCATATGCGACCACTACGAGCTACGAGGTCTCCACCGATGTCGCGACACTCGACAGTTTGTCCGGCTTCATTTAATGGACCGGACAAAGCTGTTAAAGGACAAAGCTGGACAGAGATGGGGGCTGCTTTGTTTTTTCCGTCGTCCAATTTCATTTGGTCAATTAGTTTCAAACAATCTTTCGTTCCGCCGTTGGAAAAAGCTCTTCGGAACTTCCGTGATCTGTTGGAGTCGTTAGGGAACGAGATGACTAAGAACAAAGGAAAGCCAGCAGAGCAATCAATCGAGCCCTTCTCTGATTTACTGGCTGAAATGAAAAAGTGGCTGATTAACCGACGCAGAGAAATCCAGACAATATGCCCGATCTTTTCAGGCACCCATTGGGCCATGGTCGATTTGGACGATATCAAGACTGGAAAACTGCAACCAGAAAACATTGGGAATAAGAATGTCAAAGTCTTTATATTGAAAGTCGACTACGTTGAAGATGTGCTGATGGAATCCATCCAGAAACTCGTTGGTGAGCAATTAAGAAATGTTCAGCGGCCCGTGTTCCCGATAATCTCACCTGAAAGGAATCAAGACCTAGCGGAATGGAAAACAAAGTTTATCGAGTTCGCCGACAGAGCTGGCATTAGCAGCGGGGGATTGATCGTGGATCAATACTACTGTATTGGACTGGTTCCAGTCACATCGCCCATGAAAGACGGAGAAATAATTACTGTTCCAGCGTTGAACCAGTCGGGGACAAATAACTATGCTGTTCCGATGAGGGGTTACTATATCTTAGCTACTTTAGCTAATGAGGCGTTACATTGTAACGGGATTTGGTTAGCGAGTAACCCTATATATACGGCCACGATTAGCGAATGCATTCGCTAACCAAACGAAATTAGCCAATTCATTCGCTAACGGACTATTGGTTAGCTAATGCATTCGCTAACGAAAAACCGATTCGCCAATTCATTCGCTAACAAAAAAACTGATTCGCTAATTCATTCGCTGACAAAAACCTAATTCGCTAATTAATTTGCTAACGGATTTTAGAACCACATGTGTTGAGTGTTTCTGAACGCTCCGAGATATTTAAACACTTCCTGAAACTTTTTTGATCAATAGTTCGAGAACCATAGCCAAAAACTTACACCCTATCGAAAGTATCAGCTGAGTTTTAAGATTTTTGTCTCTTTTTATATCGTTCTACTTGGTTGTAGTATAATTTCGTTAAATATTTTATAATAGAAACTAAATCGACCGAAAAACTGTTAACGGACGCTAGTGCATCCCGAGTAAATTAAAAACGATTCCGAAATCGCGGCGATTTCGGAATCGTTCCCCAAAAACACCGACAAAAATTTACTCGGGATTGACTTTCCTGCTACTTTAGCAAGTGAACTAGCGATTCAGTTTTAGCAGCGCTGCAATTTTTTTCGGTATAGTCGCCATTAGCGAATGAATTAGCGAATCGGTTTTTGGTTAGCGAATGAATTGGCTAATCGGTTTTTGGTTAGCGAATGAATTGGCTAATCGGTTTTTGGTTAGCGAATGCATTGGCTAATCGGTTTTTGGTTAGCGAATGCATTGGCTAATCAGTTTTTGGTTAGCGAATGAATTGGCTAATTTTGTTTGGTTAGCGAATGCATTCGCTAATCGTGGCCGTATATATAGGGTTACTCGCTAACCAAATCCCGTTACAATGTAACGCCTCATTAGCTAAAGTAGCTAAAACATGAAACCCATGGGAAACATAGCATCATGTCCAGTATATGGCAGTATGGTCGCGAGAATTCCACCGCCGCCGCCCACCGGACGAGAGGGCCAACTTGTTTGAGATGAGGAAGTCCGGCCTAACTCCTCTCTGGAAAAGTGGAAGATGACCAATTAACAAAAACGCAAGCAAGTGCTGGAAAGATCCGCGCGAAATCAGTGCAAGACTGCCAGATGCAAGGCACATCAGCAGCACCACGTACTTCAGCAGATATCCGAGAAATGATATCCATAAGATGTCTTATAATGTAATCTCGTATAATAGGATATTATATACCTATGAAGTCTGTAATTTGCATAGTTGCAATGTATAGGCTACTATACCATTTCCGAGGCCCTATATTATGAGTTTATATATTGCCCATAATCGTTTAATTAATTTGCAAAATTGGTCAGGAATAACTTGACCAGGAATGGAAAAATTAGAACATTCAAGCAACAGATTTGTTGTCTAAAGAAAAAGTAATGCTAGTATATAAATTTCAGTATATTCAAGTTGCCAGTTGCTACATTCTATATTGTACACTTATGTATAGTACTTTCAAAAAGAATAAATTTCAGTGGATTAGTAGATGGTTATAGTAGGGTTAAAACAACATGGACAGCATTCGCTTGGCTAATCTTCGTCGAAAATATCTGTTGCTCTTACTTCACGAACTAAATGATCCTGTAGCGTGAATATCTTACGGAGTTTTTTTAGCGACAGGATCTCTCTGCTAAGTGAATCGTGACGAGTTCCCCAAGAGTATCTCAGCTCTTCTTTGATAACGTCCACAGTCAAATCGAGGTATTCAATTCGAGATGACGAAATATGAGGCCACAAACCGATTTCATTCAACCGTCTGATTTGAAGGTAAGATTCGCGCCTCAATTCCTCCTCGTGTTCTTCGCATTCGCCGATCTTTTTCTGAAGTTGATCTATGCTATTAAACGACTGCTTTCGAATATTGCGGTCCATTTCGTACCGATGCTTTTCATTTGAATGATCATACCACTGGCACTTGCAGATAGCACAGCGGCCATCGGGACCTTTGATGCTACATTCGACCGTGTTGCTGGTTTGGCGGCAAGGAAAGTGGCATGTCATCTGACACTTTTGGCAGTTGGTCGAAAAGTAGTCCGTTCCGCTAAGGTCCACCCGTGTGGGCATAAGATATACGTAGTAGCGGCACATCGTATCGCCGTTTACAGCATCGGTTCCCGTTTTCTCTTTCTTTTCGGACATCTCGGCAATGTTTTTCTTAATAGTTTCAACATTTTGTGAGTGGATTGATTTTAGTATGTTCTGCAGATGGAGACCCTTCACTAGAGCATCGAATTGCTTGCGTTTCTGGAGAACCTCGCGGGTCATTGTAAGGGACTTGGTTTCCATGCGACTCAGGTCGTCGAAAAACTTGTTGAAACTCATAAAAGTCATTTCGAAGTAAAACCGGTTCATGGGCTGATGGTGGTTTCTGCTGGAAAAGCTAGGAAAGTTTAATTTGTAATAGTGCGGAAGACCAGTATTCTCATCAACTGCCGATGGGAAGCGGAAATCATGGATGGTTGCCAGGACTACAGGTTTTTCACTGTCTGAGAATGGCATCATGAACCGAATACACTGTTTAATGTCTTTGCCAAAAACGGAGAGGAGCGACTCAAATATGTAACGGTGAGAAGGCGTCAGTCTGCACAAGGACGACGGAACAACGAAACAAACGGCCTCTATTTGTTGGATCCCGATGTTATGCTGGAATAAATAGTCGTACATTTGTACCATCAGAATGTTCATATCCTTTTCGAGGCCACTCGTATTCAGGATGCCCGGGGTATCGACGACGGTCAGTGAATAACCCAAGCGCGATCCCTTCATTTCGTACAAGTCGTAAGTTGTAATCAGGTCCGTCTGGCTATGCGCTTGAGACTTGTTGGCCGGCTCGTCGATTAATTTGAACCGAAAATCGTCCTCAAACTCTACGCCCAGAATGTAATTGACCATTGCGTTGATTAATGTGGTTTTACCTGACCCGGTGGCGCCCACCACCAACACGGTCCTCTTTCGTCGTTCGCCACACAGTGCCGCGTTGCTCGGTTCACCGAAAACAAATTGTTGAACACCTGGAGTATTTCCACGATCTTCTCTCTTTAATGGCAATTTGTACAAATCAAGACCATTATGTGGGCTTTTGGCCAACTTTTCACTGGTACTGCGAACAATGTGAGCAACTCGTCCATCGCCAGGCTTCGTTCTGACTTTCAAGGGTGGACAAGCTGCGCTGTACACTGTTTTATCCGCACTGGTTTTAAAGACATTTCTAACCTGGAGGCAGTAGGGAGAATCGGGAACTAGTTTCTCCAGCGTGAAATTCCTTTCTTCCGTTGATTGTTGGCTGAACGTAAACTCTGGATTATGGTCGATCCAGTAGTCAATTAAATAGGAACTTACTCTTCTAATTTTGTCAGAATTTTCAAGGGACAATAAAGACAAAGGGCTCCAAGAAATAGTCATGGTGGCATTCGTCAAGGAGGAACATTGAAGATTGATCTCCGTCTCATGACTGGCTGGGCGAAGTAGACTCTTTCCCTGATAAAATGCAAACCTTATTTTACTTTTGAACAATATAATGAATATATATATAGTAGGCTATATATAAAGACTCACCTTGGTTTTTAAAGGCTCCAGTAGATCAACTACTCCTTTTGCTGTCAATCTTTCTGCGGGGTTTGTTTTCAACATTCCTTTAATCACTTCAAGTAGTAAGATCCCGTGAACGGCTGCGGCTGGTATTTCTAAGGAAAACGATTATCGTATTTAGCCTACATACATTCAGCTTTTCGTTGAATGTAGAATAAGTGAAAATAAAAGTAATAACTGCTCAAGTAGACCGCTGTATCGGACTGGTTTCGGGAGAGTTTACTCGTGTTCTTGTTCTTTTTGTTCTCTTCCGTCTTCAAATTGAGGCGCTGTCCTTTTAGCAAGATGTAGGCAAAAGTTAAGCCCTCAGAAAAAATGTCGCTCTTGGCGGAGCCTTTTGGCTTTTCTGTTTTGCTTGTTCCTTGATGGTCAAAATACTGATTACTATTACTCTCAATACTATTATGATTGTAAGACTCCAATGTTTCGGGTGAAAACCAAAGCAAGGTGCCTCTAATGTCGCTCATTGAAAAGATTCCCTCTTTGTTCATTCCTTTACACAGTCCAAAATCGGCCCATTTCATCAGTGTTTCATCTCCATGTCCGTTCTCCGCGCTATCTCTAACCCAGATAAGGGCATTTGCTGGCTTGATATCGCGATGGACTAGTTGCTGATCGTGAATATATTCCAGTCCAGCGGCTAATTGAATGAGAATGTCTTCCAAGTAAGGGATTGGGCCGCTGTATTTCTTTGGATCTCCGTCGTCCAAGAAAAGTGTGTCCACCGTAGCTCGACACAACTCGAGAGCATAAAACCTATCAGGAAAAAATCATCAGTTAAGGCTCTAGTTCTACTGGGCTCTGCCGGTGATTGATGGACAGATAAGGATATGTATATTGAAACGTACTTGAAATCTTCGCTGCTTTCGACGTGGAACAGTTTGATAACGTTGGGATGGTCACATTTCTTCAAAGCCTCTTCTTCGCGCTTGATTTCGATTTTAGCATCGTCATCAAGCAATTCTATTCGTTTCACGGCCACCTGTTTTCCACCCCACGTCCCCTCAAACACGGACCCGAAACCTCCTCTCCCTAATACTTTACCGCGAAAATATTTGATTTCCATAACTTGAAGAATAGTTGACGTTTGGAGAGAACAGAAATTTACAGTAATGTCACAAGTAAACTGAATAAAATTCACAAAACATCTAAATGATCTTATACTGCCGAAACGGGCTAAATTCACTTTACTCAAGTCCCAAACTTGTTTTAATAGAGTTGACGAAGCCAAATGCGTTTCACCTAGCATATTTTTTTGTATTATATCTACATGAAGAGATTAGATATACGTTTCGAGGCTATCTCTGCTTGGCCGATTTGATGTAATAAATTAATAATGTTTTGCTCCATATGAAAAACTCTTATTCTTTCCTTATCAAGCTAATATAAAGAATAAGCAAGGAAGCTCAAATGATATTTTGTTTTTGAAAAAGGCCGTGTTGTTACAGTATTACGTTATTATTAAATAATGCTAGTGCTGGACAAGGATTTTGTCCAACCGCGCCGGATCTTGTTCACATTCACAATCACAATCACAAGATCCGGCTGGACCTATGGGCTGGACAAGATCCGATTCAGCTGTGACGAGGTACAGCATCGAGTCAGTTGCCATTCCGTCGAACCCTATTCGACTTCTCAGTGCCCATCCCACTGTTATCTACCTAATTACCCTTGTGACGCCCCTGTGACGCACCAAGAAGAGTCGAGCAGAAGTTGTCATTAGAGTTATGGGTAAGGTTAGCCTAATAGGGAGTAGGGAGAATAATCTATGATCAAGTGCTGATGGTATTTAATGATAAATCTTAACGATAATTAATTAGGTTTGGGTGTACCGGTCTCTCGCTAACGGCGAACTTGCTGGTACACTCAGATGGAAGCAATGGTGAGTATTCCACTAACCAGTAGCCTAAGGACGTTCAGTGCGCCTCTTTTTAAAAATAAATAGTAACTTGCAGCTTACTTGCTAATACAGCAGAACATTTCAATCAACCACTCAGGTTTCGGGTTTCTTTTTTTAAGGGCATGCCGCATGCATTAGCATTCTATAACTGGGCTTGGGAGAAGCTGTTTAGTACCGTTTCTCGTCAATAAGTGCTTTGCTTGTCATCAGCGACTCGTCTACTCATTTTCCGCCATCTTAGCTACACATTTCAACATCCAGTTCAGTCTTCCTCTTCCAGTTACTTACCGCTACTCTGTACTCGTTTCACGTCACATCGTGATAAATTTCGCTCCAGCCTTCCCGGACATTTTCTCACCATTGATGCTGTTCTAAATCTTAATTTAATAACATCAATAATCATAGTCACTGGTTTGACCATTTGAGGTAGATATCAAGTTTTTATTAGCTTTGTATCTGAAAGGACTAACAATAGTAACATTTTTTTAGTGTGAGGCCTTAAAAGAGAGCTCGTCGATGCCTTTGTTTAAATCTCTCAGAAGACAAAGTGGGAAGAAGAATACGAGTATATAGTGTACTCTGCTTTTTTTGGTGCCTACTGTACGTTTTAGCCTATGTGAAACTGCTCTTATGGTATTGTATATATGATGTTTTTTTCTTTGTTGTATTCCATGGAAAATAATGAAGAACTCAAGACTGTTTCAGAAATTTTCCTATAGACAACATCCTTACTGAATTTTGTTTTGTTTGTGTTTTCAAAACAGGTAAAGAGAAGATTTTCATCATGGATTTAAGTGAGACTTTTTTTCAAGCTAAACAAGGCTCTGTTGATAAACTTAAGGAGCTTATGGAAATTAATGGATTCAAAGAAACATGCAAGCTAGCCAACTCATTCAACAAGCATGGAGAGACACCTCTTCTACTAGCCATTGGTGGAAATGACAAAGCAATGGTTGAATTCCTGATAAACAATCTGAATGCCTCCATTCATCAGTTTGGAAGATTTGTGTGGAAAGGAGTGGAATATTTGGAGGTACCGCCATTATTCGCAGCCATCATTTCTGAACGAAGACAACCGACGTTATCGGGGTGCCCAACAGCATCTATCGCCCATGTCCTCATCACCAAGGAGATGAGAATGAACCTCGACGATAATGGATCTCCTGCCATTTGGAATTTTTTAGAATTAAGCTCGGTCACTGAACGACAAAAGAGAGACTTTCTGCTATTGATGGGGGCCGCCTACATCTTGAATTTCTCAAATGATTCTGAACATGAGATTGTATCAAAAGCACGTTGCCGTGGGCTAGAGCACATCTATGTGGCCATGCAACTTCGAGAGTTAACAAGTGATGGGATGAATCATCTTTACCCAAAGTTACTTCTCACTTGATGTCCGAGTTCGCCCGAGAAGTTTTTGGTGACACTGTTGAATTTACCACAATGGAGCAACTGCTAGAAGAAATAGGCCGCACACGATCGTTTCAGTTTCTCGTAGATCAAGCCCTGTTAATTAGTCATCGAATTTTGAACCAAATCGATCCCGACCCTCATCCATTTACAGTCATCTTTTGGGTTTTGCATATTAGAGTTCCAACGTTATGTCGGGATCGCCAGTATCACCGCCTGTTCAAGATTACTCTGCTCATCCTGAAGATGATTGAAACTCCGACTCGTGCTAAATGGAAAGATGAGCTTTGTTCATGGCCTTACTTTAAAATCATCACCAGAACGTTGGACTTGATTCAGTTTCAATCAGATGCAAAAAGAATCGTCTAATGAAAAGTAGGAACCTATTTTCAAGAGGACAGATGCTTCGCCAATGTCGTGCAGATAATCAGCTTTCTCTCGGACTATTTTTTCGAGCTCATCCCGCAAAAGCCCCAAAAGGATGATAAATGTATTGATGATTTAGAAGAGGCTTCAGCTTCCATATATTTCTTGGTTGCATTATTTGTGACGGAGATGTTATCCCAAACAAGTGAAAGAAAAGCAGCAGTTTTCAAGTTGGTTAAATCGTTTTATCCGAATCACCAACGGCATTCCCGACGTGACAACCTCGGTGACAACTCTTCTGCACTATGACTGCATATTTGGTAAGCCCCAAAGTAAAACCGGAAAACCCGATGTTATCCAGCTTCTCCTTGAAGCTGGAGCCAATCTTAACGCTAGAGATTCATCTGGATCTAGTCATCGAGGCCGAGGACCCGGTAGTGACAGTGCTGGATTGTTTAAGGATATTGCTGTCGAAAATATTTGCCCCATTCCTCAGTCCTTCGTTAATAAAAATGTCCCATTGCTCACCTGTCTCTGTGCTCAAACCATTCGTGCGAATCAAATTCCATTGGACGGCCAGAAACTACCGGTTACTCTGGTGTCATTTCTCCAGGATCATCCACGGGGTCGACTAACTTACTAAGGATCGACACTTAAATTGAGGGTTTAAACTATCGTCTTTCATTGTAACATGGTTCTAACATTGGCATTTGACTGTATAACTAACATTGAAAATTCCCAATATTACAACGTTTGAAATTTAATGTTCTCATCTAGTCAAAATTTCCGATTCGCAATGTTCAATAGAAGAACACTATAGCAAAGAAGCTCATCATACGGCATATTGTACTAATAGTTGCATCGATCGATTGTCAATAGTAGATAAGACTAGGATTGGTGTCACCATACAGCATGATACTTTAATTGAAGTCAGAGAGCTAGTAGTTAATATTTATTAATATTTACTAAGTTGTTTCTCGAACTGAATTATTATGTAGCGAGGTTTTGATCATTGAGTTTCTCTAAGAAAATTCTTCCTGCGAGAACGGCATCATGATTTGGATTTCATGTCGTCGTGACAGGACACTAAAAACAAATGGTCTCTATTTGTTCGATCGGTCGATCCCATTCTTATGCTGAAAAACAGTCTTATATTCGAATAATTAGTATGTTAATAAATATTTTCGCGTATTATTAACATAAACATGATCTTCTCAGCTTGTTCAAGTCGTAAGTTATTGGAGATTCTATCTGACTGAGCGCTCTAAATCCCTGGTGGGAGTTTTTTGACAAATCGGAACGGAAAATTGTTCTCCAATTCGACGGCCAGCACGCATTTAACCATTGCTTTAATAAATAAGGGTTTATCATAAACCCGGAAAGTTAGCGACTACGACCAAAACCGTCGGCTCCCGATGTTCCAGCAAAGCCCTATTAGTCTACATTAGTAAAACTGAAACTCCGCCTGTCGGAGCGCAAGAAATGCGAGAACGATTGACTTTAAAAATTAACAAAACGAAGAAAATCAAAATTTTTTTAATTGTTAAACACATTTTCAAGAACAGTTAAAAAATGCGAAGTACAATTAAAAGAGTAATCAATTCTGAGTACGGTTCCGAACGTACGCAAAGCGCTTCCAAAAGTAAAATTTCGTTTACACAAGACACAACTGTTCTACGAATCCATACTTGGTGCAAGAAAATACCAACAATTCCAGAGCTCCCGTCGATTCAGGTTTTAATTAGATTACTAGACCCAGAAATTCATCCCCATAAACGATCTTGAAATCCCAATCGTTCCTCACACCCTTTTGTCGCCAAAATTCTACGTCCTCCTTCGACAACGAACGACAATGAAGCAATAAAATTTTTTTCAAAGAGTTTCCTTCAGTCAAGAATAAATCAATCCCTCTCTCAGATATAGTGGGACAACTACTTAATCCCAACTCTTCTAAATATTCAAATGAGTGGTATTGAAAAACATTTTGGAGAGTAGTGTCGTCCAGATTATCAAAATTCGCCAGAGAAAGGCGCCTCAGCGCAGGAGCTAATGCAAGAGCCGAGAACAGAGAATTAGCTGTCCTTACATTTCTTGCTTGAACCAATTCTAGTTCTTTAAGGTTCTTCCATACAAGGGATGCCGGTTCACCTCCCCAGGCCGATGCCGAAAATTTGCAATTAAGGGAGAGACGCTCTAAGTTAGGACAATACTCCATGAAGCAGTCAAGATGAAGGGAAATGGGCGTTGTGATATCTAGAAACTTCACAGAGCTTCCAACGGCCTTTAAAAAAGGGGCCAGGCCTCTATCAAAAGTCACGCCATCGAGATCATAATTAAGTTCAAATTTGATATAAGAGAGATTTTTTAGTACTACTAGCCCCAATAAATCGCTGTCGGTGAAAAGTCCCAAAACAGAAATATGTAAATGCGTAACAAAAGGGCACAGCGAAGCTGCAAGACTTACAGAGTCATTTCTGTAGAGACGTGAGTAGGGCGCCCATATATCCGACCAAAGACGCAATTTAGTCAGGTTGCATTCGGGATGGAACGAGCCATTTTGATGCAAAGAAGCCAAGGCTTCAATAATATGTGGACTTTCCAGGATCTTTAAACGAGGTAAATGTCGTAAGGCCATTTCTACTCCATTCCGAGTGGCCTTGGTGGAAGCGATGGCCAGTTTTTGGAGGGATTTACATCCTACACCTTGCCCTACTGGTATTTCCGACTTTCTTGTATCAGTTACATCACCACATATTCCTGCAATCCCATCATCCGTAATCTTCTGACACGACAAGACGTTCAATTCTCTGCAAACAAAAATAAAACGAAAGAAAAAAAGGATTGGTAAGAAGATGAACTTTAGATTGAGTTTCACATACAAATCAACAGATAGACCTACCTTAAATCTTTGCAATGAATTCCAAGAATCCACAAGCAACTGTCATCAAAATTTGAGCTGTACATCACTTCCAGTACTTGCAGATGCTTAAACTGTGGGAGGACATTATGATAGCATTCAAGTGAGCAATCAAGTATTCGCTCCATTGAGAATAGTGAGTCCTTGAACCAATCAGTAGGTCTGGCTCCCAATGAGAGGACAGAAAGTTGCTGTAATATAGTTTAAAGAACTATAAAGTACTTTTTATTCAAAGAATTATTAAAGAACTGAAATTAAGAATATAAAGGGTAAGAGGAATTGATTACTGGGCACTTGATTGCAGCAAGTTGTAGTAAAATGACAGCTTCACCATCATTCTTGCATTCCCACTGCAACTTTCTCGTCTGTTTGGTCAACAGCAGGTCAAAGTATTTGATATCTGGCTGTACAATGGCTTTATTTAGCAAATCAGTAATTTTCTGCAAGAGATGAGAGGCTAACGAAGGATAAAAAGTGCATAGAACAAATCTCTAAGTGAAAAGGGCAAATATTATCTAGCAATATAAAAAATGGCTTACGCAATTCTTCAAAAGGGTTAATGGCACACTTTGAACGCTTGGAAACTGATTTCTCTCCGTCTTCAACGTGCTCTGATGTCGACGTCTCTACCTTTACTTGATCCGGATTGTAATTGTAGGCTAAATGTCTTGCCCCAGAGTATACGCTCATTTCAACTAAAGACTTGGGACGTCGAACTCGAACCTTGGGCCTGGGCATTTCAAATAGTTTTTCCTGAGTTTTTCGATTGGACAATTTCCTGCCTCTTTGGTGAATTTCAAGTTAAGTATTTCCCGAACGGTGTGATGACGTCTCGACACAACAAATTCCTTCCCTCCTGGAGCTGAGCTAATGAGCAGACGATTAAAAAACGAAATAGCTGGAGGTGCTGATATTGCCGAATCAGGCCACTAGAGGTCGAGTTGTTTGTTTACAAGCAAAAAATGAGGAGGCACTGTCTTGAGTTCGATTCTCTAGTCCGTAATTAAGCTGGACATGAATCAAGATCCGTGAATTTAGTTCGTGTGACTGTTTGGCAACTGACATATCCTGTAGCGCATTAGTCACGTAGATAATAACGACCCGTCCAAACGAATCAATGAGTCAAACAATCATTTTATTATTCTATATTACGGACTACTCATCTTATTATATAGCCTACACTGCCTACTATTACATAGGCTACGTTCTGGATCGAGATCGTCAACGTTTCAAATGCCAGTAAAAACTTAAGACGTAAATGAATTAAGACCGAATGTGTAATAATGAACTAATTTGATGCCGCGCAACCTGGTTGACTCGTTACGTTACTTTTCGTTTAATTCCTAAAGAATCTGATGGATTGTTCTGCATCAAAACTAATAAAATTGGAGATGGATAGAAATGTCCCGTTGTTCAATCGGTTTATTTATTCGAGTCAACGCCATCATACACATTCATAGTAACGCAAAGTATTCATTTCTTGGTAGGCGTTAACAAGGGAGAAGAAAATGAGAAGACAGAAAATTCAATTGCAAACCAGTTGCAAAACAAAAGATGTCTTCAAAGGACAAAGAAATAAAATGAGTAAAAAAGGGCAGTTCAATCAAGTTCTCTATGCAAATCTTCACTTAATTTAAAAAAAGTTGGTGAAAATTGAAATAATAGTCAGATATATTTGGACTAACTTTTCATATTTAGTTCGCTGCTGCTGCCCGTCCGATGCTGCTTTCTTTTCGTCACACTTGGTGTCTTCGTCCGGCGAGTAGTTGCCTTCATCATCCGCCCCTTTCGCTCCTTCCGTCACCGTCTTTCCTGACGAGTTGATGTTACTAATAGTGGAAGCGTCACGTGGCCTTCTAACAGCACTGGATGAAACGACGTAATACTCCTCGGGTTCGCCTGGAGGGTGACGTCGACTGAATCCTACCGGTGGACAATCAGCCTGTCTATTACTGCTACGACCACGAGCTCTTCCGGAAGGCTCTACGGATGTCTCTTGAGAAATGGCGGACGTAGTTTTACTCTTCGCTCCACCTACTGCTGATGTCGACTCGTCTCCCAATAAAAGTAAACGGCCACGGCCTACACCATCATTAGTCTTAGAAGTCTTTTTGTCTTGTTGTTTGATAGTATCCGAGGCAGACAGGCTTCTCTGCAGGGAATCCAGTGTCTGCAAACGAGTAAGATAGCCCGTTTTTTGTTCCTCGACCACCTTACTCCTCATGAGACTGATGTAATCGGTCGGGCTGAGCGCGTTTGATCGCAGGGCAGTCGATTCCAGCGAACGGGCGTTTTCTTCAACAGCGTCCAACAAACTGAGTACTTTGGATTTGGCCACATCCAGATCGGAACTGCAATTCGCCATTAGCTGCTCCACGGCCATCTTGTCGTTGCAATGGGCTTCATCCCAGGCGGCACAGGCTCATCTTGGAGACATCCACGGGATGTCATTAAAGTGTATCTCGACATACAATTTAAGATCGCCTGGTGGTCTCAATGATATCCATTTGTCCGTTTCATAAGACATCTACATGGATATCCAGGCCCTATACAAAATGCCTTTGTGGGGATACCTACGATAGATGCATCCTACATCTCTACGATATCCAAGAATATTTCTTTTGGATATCCAACAAGACCCATTTTTGCTGCCATGGCTAGCGTGCGATATTCACGGAGAAGACTCTTTTATATGTAAATGAATTAAATCAAATGAAATATTTAGGAAAACAAAAGATTGTATTAGACACCACAAAAAATCGTATTGCAGAAATAAACATAATTCACATGATTTTCAGCTGAATTTTAAATACGAACAAAAGAGAAAGGAAGCTTCCGCTTAGCAATACTAAAAAATGGCGTAGTTCTTGCGCTTCGGTGAAAAGATAGATGAATGAAATCTAGTTTAGCGACGCCGGCGACGACGTGGTGTTCTCGTCGAATTCAGGGATGCCTTGTAGCGACCAG
Source organism: Ceriodaphnia dubia (assembly GCA_022539655.2). Taxonomy (NCBI): domain Eukaryota; kingdom Metazoa; phylum Arthropoda; class Branchiopoda; order Diplostraca; family Daphniidae; genus Ceriodaphnia; species Ceriodaphnia dubia. The sequence continues at coordinate 3,329,571 of JAKUCG020000139.1, read as the reverse complement.
GAGCGTGACGGAGCCAATTTTTTACGCAGACTTCCATGTCGTAAAAGGTGGTACCATCGAACACGGATTTCAGTGCATCTATGGGGAAAGGATATTTAATATTTAGAATTTACTGAGCTTTTTTATGAATACTAACCGAACATGACTGCTTTGATCTTTGATTTCCCAAAGCTTTGTTTCTGAACTCCTTTTCTTAGTTCTCCTTCCCAATTAATGTCCTTGGCGACACAATCTCTAAATATTTCTTCCATAGCTCTTACGATGACGTCATTTATTGACTTCCCTCCAATGCTTTGGATGACTGAAGTCTGAATAAAAAGATGAAATGGTTAAGTAAACTAGATAATCATTATATATTCTTCTTTACCAAACTGTTGCGACACTCAAGCCTCTCTAGGCTCTGTTCAAAATCTAAGTATTTTGCCATCGTATTTAACGGAAGAACTTCGTCCAAATCCCTACTTCTCGGTGTAATTACTCTGCTGGCGCTACTTTGAAGCAAGAAGTCTATGAGCCTTGACTGTGCCTTGACTCTTTCAAGAATTTCGTCAGTCACAGCGTTTCCTCCAACAGATCCTAATTCTCCAGAGCGCTCTACGAATTTGGCATGCATTAAGACGTACTCAGAGGATTTTTTTAAAATTACAAACGCGGTTACTTACCGACGAATGGCGGCGATGACTGCGTAGGCAGTCTTGGTGTTACGTGAACTAATGGCCCACCCGTTCCTTCACCCAACACGGAGTTGCTTGCATTGTGTAATGAATGTACTGGTGCATCTGAAGGTCGAGCAGGAATACTTCCGTTTGGTGTTGCGCACATTCTATTTAGCGAAGCAGATCCTGTTCGCGGTGGATTTTGGTGATCAGCCAGCTCCGAAGAAATATTAGGTATAGTAGATGTACCACGCCTAGGGACAACTATTTGAACGAAATATAATATTCCATAAACTGACCAAATTCACAGATGTTTTCGTACCGGCTAGGTTATTGTTTTCTTGTGACTGAGAACTAGAATGAGCCGGAACTGAATACAGATTGTTGTCTATATGCTGATTCGACAAAGTGGTTGATTGTGGAATTGGGAGCGACGGCAAAAATTGCCGAGGCAAGGCCTGATGCGGAAACTGACTTGAATCCTGGTGCTGGTTGCCGTTTGTCTCAGTAAGCCCATTCCCATTGGCATTAGTCTGCTGGTTGCCGAAAATGGGGTCTGAAAATGAAAATTGTATATTGTTGATTAAACAGTATATGTATATATATGAGCATATTCACAGCAGTACAATATTAAATGTTTTTGTTTTTTTACCATTGTTGTTTTCTTCAAAAACTGGAATGATATTAGGCCTCTCTCGGAAATCCATATGCGTCATGTCTACGCTCTGTAGGGCACCTGACCTTTGCTGGGCGAAAAAAGACGAAGTAGCCCCGGGCTGATTATTAATTTGAGGTTGAACATGATTCACATGTTGCGGGTTCAAGTTTTGATACGCTCCCATCGGTGATGTGTTCGGGTAAGAACCAGCGTACTGTACGGCTTCATTGCCAGTTTGAGAATAACCACGAAATTGCTCAGTTGAAGAAAAGGATCCATTACTGAAACCATGAAGCGGCACTTCCGGTGCTTGTGATAGTCCAACTTGCTGCACGGAAACTATTGAATTGTTGTTGTCTTGAGAAACTCCCTGTTTCCTCCGTTGTTGTGCTTGGGGAGAATACACTTGTCTTGGTTTGTGTCTCCTTCTGGATCGGCCTGCACCTTCTTCTTCTTCACTGTCATCAGATTGCTGAAAATCCGTATTTTCAATAGCTGGATCTATATCTCGCCATGCCTTTTCAAGAGACACTTCAAAAGGGGGAACATAATGTGAAAATGCAGTTAGAGCACACATTCACGAGCAAGTAAAGATATTATAATGAAGGTGAGGTCCAAAATCAGATAGCTTAACCGTTCAACCAGAATAAAGTCAAATTTATGTTGAAAGAATAGATATTGTTGAAAATTGTTACTGTAAGGTCTTGTTCGGTTAACTATGTTGCTGTAAATAGGCCAAGTTGAGGGGTCTGGTGCACAATGTTCTCGTAACAGCTTCATCAGCTTCACTTTCTCGTTGGTAGGAGGGTAGTAACACTGATGTGTTTCCAAAATCAACCATTTTTCGGATACAACAACAGTATAATTCTTTCCCTCACAGGGAAGATCAATTAAACGATAAAGAGACATCTGTAATTAGAAAAGAAACATTAAATAAAGCATCACAATTATGTAAAGTATCAAAAATATTAAAGCATTCGTGAACATTTCAAAATTTCGATTTCTAAATGTCTCGGGAAATATTTAAAACAATTTACCAGTCAAATGATGAATAATTCTAAATATTCAGAACACTTTTCACCATTAATTCCTAGTTTTGGCAGAGAGCCATGAAGTTGAACCTTTCGAAATTAGAAGTTTTCGTGAACACGCTATGAGTATCGATCTATCGAAACTGGGAAATCGATAGTATATCGAACAAGTTTTACGTTGTCTTTAAAAATGAAGAAATGATACGTATGTCAAAATAATAGCATGTTTATATCAAAATGTTGACAAAATTTAAATATTTAATCTTTAGTCAATATAATGAACTAGATATAAGAAATTAAAAAAAAATTGCATTGGCAACCAAGCTGTGTGTTTCTTGGTCGTGGCGCCGGGAGCAGTCTCGTGTTGGAGTTTGAGAAAGTACAAAGTCGTTCTGCAGTGCCTTGCTTCATTGGATATTCCAAACTCTTTAAGGTAAAAAATCACCAAATTTGAAGTAGGCTAAGGGCTTTTTTATATGTACTTGTATAACGAGATATTGTGTCTACATGCTATTTTTATTTTGTTTATTGGAAACTAAACTTATTTTTCACATTTCAGAATCCTGCAAAATTTTTGCAACTTCGGCCTTTTGCTTCTTCTTTCGCTACCGAACGCAACTCAACCAGCACCGAGGTAATAAACTTTCTTACCATTCACTTATTAATTGAGGCTAACTAGTTTAACTTTTGTAACACAAGAGTTTATTTAGACCCCAGGCAGCACAGTATATTCTTAGAATATCCAAGGGACATACTCTTAATGCGTTCGCAATCACTATCCATTCTGATGGCTGTTGGATATTCTGAGAATAACCCGATTGGGATATTCGTTGGATATTCAAATTGGGTATTCCAGGGATATTAATAATATTTCCCTTTTTGAAATCTTGGTTGATGAAACTCCTTTCTTACCAACACGCTATATGGCTATCCTGCCAATATATTTCGTATTACAGTACCCACTTAAAGTGATTTGATGTCACCACCCTTCCCATGTTAAATACCCCTTATCGGAAGCGTTGCCGAAGCTAGGCCAGGGGTCATAGAATAAAACTTTTTCTACCTCTGGTAGAAAACAATAGCTTCTATGTCTGTGACTTTTTTCAGGGTCGTTACAATACGCGCTGAGGCGGTAGACGACTTGGCACAATTGAGTGGAAATCGCCCGCCGCCCGTGCTAGAGATGGGCAAAACGGGAATTTCAAATGTCGATTACTCGGCCAAAAAGTAAGACCCGACACTCCCAATTTTTTTACAGATAGATATAGGCAATCTCAACACACTGTAACATTTTTATTAATCTAGACACCATTTTTCAAAAATGTATGGCCCTTGGAAAAAGTCGCGACGGACTTTTCACTATTATTAGAGAAGAAGTGTGAGAGGGGGGACTCTTTTTCCGTTTATGTTGTCAGCGCCTCTAACGAAAATAGGGATATTGTCAACTACCCTCGAGGTGTATTACGGCAGAGTTCCCCCTCATACAATAGAGTCCCCCGCTCTCGTTCACTCGCCATTCGCCGTGGACGCGACGGTAACTCACCGGTATTTATCCCTTTTGTGTCTTGTACTTTGTTCAAGGGACGGGCCCGCCAGGCTCTCCCGCGTTTGCGTTGATTTGGATTTATTTCTCTTTCTTTTCTTGGTGTTTTTGTTCCTTCATTTGATTCCCGGCACCCGAATACAAGCATTGATTGTGCTATCCTGCAACATTATTCCTTGCCGCACTGTTGCTTATTGGGAAGAATGCTATTTAAGCTGCCATAATGGGCAAATATCTCTAAATAAAACTGGACCTAATTTTCGTTAAATTATTCGATATTATTCTCCTTTATAACTCATAATGAAGGAATAATCCTTTTCTCTTAATTCAAGAATAATCTTACTAGGAACAGCAACAAGAAAAATCAATAAAGCAATAAAAACATCTAAATACCTTGATTATTTGAGTTGCAGAATCAAGTTAATTTATCAAGATTTCTGTATTATTACAATAACTTATGTTTATTAAAAAATATTGTATTTCCTGTGAAATAATTAGCTACATTTTAAATGTACTAATCACTAAAGCTAACATTAAAATAGCGTTTTTCATATTTATCTTTTAACTTAATATGACTAAATATGACGGGTTTTTTAGATTTAAAATAATGGCCTGATATGAAAAAATGTATTAATAGATATAGTAGTAAATGCAAATGGTATGCATGCTGGCAATTTGGGTTTGTTCTAACGTTTTTTACAAAGTTTAAGTCGAGATATAAATAGTACTATTGGTTTATATAATTAATATCTTAATGGTGTAGTGGTTAAGAGTGCGGCGAACCATTCGAGAGATCTATAGTTCGATCCTCGTCGGAGACACAAAAGCAATAAAATAAAACGGAATATCAGTAAAATGTGATAAATAAATATATATTAAAGAAAGCTATAATTATTTTTTTTACAAAATCGTTTACTCTTTTTCCATTCGGATGGATATCCGACGGATATTCCAGTAAGGGCATTTACGGAAGCGACTTATGGATATCCCTGGGAAGTTCCTCGATTATCCAAATGGATGAAAAACGTATATCCGGTTTAATTTTTCGGATATCTATTGGATATCCCACCGGATATACTAGTGCTGCCTGGGACCGAGTAATTTTTCTTCTTTGCCACATAATCGACATTTCTTAATGATGGTTCTAATTATTTCTATTCTTTTATTAATTTCTTTAGGTTACAGATTAGAAACTTTGGTGTTTGTCATTGTTTCTTCCAAAATACGCCACCGTTATGGGGAAACGCACTTTAAAAATGTTTGTTGGTCCGAGACAGCAAAAGAGGCGATTGGATGCTGCACTGATCTCGTTGCGAGCTTCACGTAATGGAACGCATGGAGACCTACCCCAACAACCCTCATGTCTACCTGCTCCAGAACAGCTGACATCTACGTTGGCGTACGAATCAACAAGTTTACAGTACAATGACGCCTGTGATGATTGGGATGAGTCCACTCTTTTGGATTCTTACGACGAAAATAGTGATTCGGAAGATTGCGCTGGTGACATTGTAGACGATTTGTCATCTTGTGTCTTTTTAGACGAAGAAAACAACCAGTTAGATGCTGTGAACGACCAAGTAAATCGTGATTTCAAAGAACATTTATCCCATTGGGTTGTTCAGTGTAATATTCCTAGAACACATGTAAATGAACTGTTGCACGTATTGAAGAGTTATCCGGGGATGGACTTTCTGCCGAGAGATTATAGAACTTTGCTGAAAACTGTGCGTAAAGTAGTCACTACGTCTATTGCACCGGGAACTTACGTTCATTTTGGATTGGCACATGGGATCATTCGTTGTCTCCACACTATTAAGCTTAGCCCCGTCCCATCCCATTGTCAGTTGAAAGTTAGCATTGATGGCATCCCTTTGACCAAAAGCACAAATAGCCAGTTTTGGCCTATCTTGGGTGTTCTGGATGGAATTGAAGGTGCTACCCCGTTCCCCATAGGCATTTATCATGGTGGAACAAAACCTCGTTGCCCTAACGAGTACTTAGAACTCTTTATTTCTGAGGCTATCAAGCTACAAAACGAAGGCTTCATTTTTGGCGAGAAGAAAATCTTAGTTAACGTAAAGTCATTTGTTTGTGATGCCCCCGCTAGGGCTTTTATCGCTTGCGTTAAAGGACACATGGCGTACAATGCGTGCACGAAGTGTACTTGTGAAGGAGAGTATTATAGACCTAACGTAAACAAAAAAAACGGTCGGATTATATATCCTGATTTAAATGCCCCGCTTAGAACAGATTCGTCGTTTCGACAACAATTGCAGAAAGAACACCATAACTCCGTTTCAATTATTGAGAAGTTGAACATCGATATGGTTTCTGGGTTCCCCGTAGAGAGCATGCACTTAACTGATTTAGGGGCGACCAGAAAATTCTGGCAAAGCTGGACTAAGGGAAAGTATGAACGTGTGAAACTCTCTCGTCAGTTACGTGAGATTCTTTCAGACAGAATTGAAAAATGCCGTTCATACATTCCAGACGATTTTCCTCGTAAATTGGGGCCTCTTGATTTGATGGACCGTTGGAAAGCAACTTGTTTTAGAATGGTTAAACTGTATCTTGGCCCAGTACTCCTTCGTGGGGTTTTAAACGATAATCTTTACAAACATTTTCTATGTTTTCACGTGGCCATGAAATTGTTATCCAACGAAGAGACTTGCGTGGTTCCTAGTCTACTCGAATATAGCGATAAGCTTTTACGTAATGTTGTCAAAGATTCTGCCAAGCTTTACGGAAAACAATTTATTTCATACAATATTCACAATCTAATTCACCTCACTAGCGATGTACGACTTTATGGGCCTCTAGATTCTTATAGCGCTTATGAATTTGAAAACAAACTTCAAGTTGTAAAAAATCTCGTAAGAACAAGTGCGAAGCCGCTTCCTCAAATTGTGAAAAGACTTGGAGAAATTGAAGTAAATATGTTAGCTACGGACTTTATTGCTGGGCAGGGAATTGTGGCATCAAAAGATTTTGAGCATTACGAGGGCCCATTGATTCCTGGAATTGGTGGAACTCAGTTGCTCCAGGTTATTGTCAAAAATTGGCGACTTACACGTAAACAACCCAATAATTGTGCCTATTTGATCGATCAGAATGTGGTAATAATTGAAAACTTTGTGCAAACTGAAACCGATTTAGTAATAATTGGACGAAAATTTATGGAGAAGGTTAATTTTTTTGAGTATCCGCTCTCCTCTGCCCTACTTGGTTGTTACAAGGTTAAGAATTTAGATTACCTACAGTACTGGCCTATATCACACGTGATTTGTAAAGGCTTTATTGTTCCCTCCTTTATTGACAACGAGACATCGTTTGTTGTTTCACGACTATTGTCACATGATAAAGCAAAGTGAAAGTGATGTTTTATAATTAAGTCAGGGTCTATGTTGTGAACTATCATATATTGTTTCATATATATATATTGTTATATATATATATTAATAAAGAGAAATACAATTCACAGCGATTCAGTCAGTTAACCACATTTATTTTTCTTTCCCCATTATATTTATAATGAAATATACAAGCGCCACATATACTGCCCCAGCAGTTCACGTCAGTAGAATCAAATACGTGTTCCTTGTCAAATTTATAATGAGACTTGTTTCCGTCTGGTAACGGCCGGCAAGTAGGTCCACTTTCATCTGTAAGATAACGATAACAAAAATATTGAAATAAAAGTACTATTAAAAGACAAATATCAAGTTAACCTGCTGCTATATTGTAATGATATCTGCGGATGTGATAGTCTAATTGGGCGTGGACGAGAAGCTCTGTCCACTTTTTTCGTTCGGCAACTACCGATATTTCCTGGCGTAAAGCTCCCATCGCTCCCTTGACATCTACATCATTCCTAGTCAAATAGGCCTCTACAACTATAAAAGATCAGAATGCACCATATTAAATCATGCTACAAACAACAAATATAAACTCAATCTTTTACCTTCTAGTGCAGCTATTACTTTACGAATTTCAACAACTTCAGCGGCTCCAGCATCTGACAGATCCTCCATCTTTTCGATCTTTCTTTAGTCTGACAAAAATTTGGGAGTGAGCTCTTCCTCGACAGCTCGTAAATGTGATTCGAATAATCCATCACTAGCATACATCACCGGGACATCTCTACGACATATTTTTTAGATAATCGTGTAATATCCATATGTATACGTCGCCTGGATATCCACCAAGCATGAATTAGACATGGATCTGTCTGGGATAGGGGGATAATACGGGGACATCCTTAGGATATCGGGTGCTGCCTGGGTATATTCTTTCTTCATTGAATTGAGAATCTTTGTTTCTTTCACTTCAACCTGACGAAATTCAAACGGTTGGTAAAAGTGGTCGGACGACGGACAAGAGCATTTGGCAGAATGGCACATTCTTTTATCGCCCTTGCCGCAAATTGGTTTCTCGCATGTTTTGAGACATTTCAAGCAATTGTAGGCAAAGAATCCTTTGTCGCACTTCACTTTTTCCAAGCGAGATTCGGTTTTCTCGACGGTAAAGTTCTTGTTGCTCTCTATCTTATAACCGCATTCCCTCATTTTCAGGTGGAATTTCTCGATTTTTTCAATGTTGTCCAGACACTCTTCCAGCTCGTCTTCAATGGCTTTGAGTGATTGTTCAAGTACACCTCGGCACTGGATGACTTGGCGGGTTGATGTCAAATCACGGCCGTTCATCCCCTCCAGCATGGTGAAAAATTTGGCGAAATTCTCCTGGCCCATGTCCCAAAAGAGCTCGTCGAAACTAAAATCGTCTTCGTCATGTTGTTCGTTGGATGCGTACAAAACGGAACTGTTGAATTTGCTGTAAACAATCCCGGCCGATGGAGAAGTGACTGGAAAACCAGCGGCGCTGCAGGCCTCGACGACGGGCGGATCCGCGTTGTCGGCGAACGTCACCAACAACCGGATGTTGTCTCGGACATCTTTTCCAAAAATAGAGAGGACGGAATCGAGGATGTAGCGTTGGGTTGGCGTCAATCGACTGTCGGCAGATGCGGCCACCAAACAGACGGCGTGAATCTCGTCCAGTCGAGTCTCTTTTCCAGTCAGAAATCGATGAATCGTTTTGGTGATTTTCTTGTCTCTGGCGATTCCACGAGTGTCGCCGTACCCTGGAGTGTCGATGATGGTGATGGAATAAGGAACGGCCATCCCCTCGTGGTGGTGGATCGTGTAAGCCGTCACGGAGCTCGTCTGACTGTGTGCCTGATTTCTGTGACCAGATTCGTCTTCGCGGACGCATTTGAAGCGAAATGGATCCTTCCACTGGACACCGAGGATGTACTTGACCATGCCGTTGATCAAAGTGCTCTTACCGCACCCAGTGGCGCCCATTAATATAATGTATTTGTGCTGCAGCCGTTTAGTATTTACTTGGCCAATTTCGAACCAGCGGAGTTTGTCGTCGATCCGGATTTCTCTGGCATTCAACATGTAGATGTTCGGTTGACCCGGTTTGATCAGCTGACTGTGCCCGTTGCTCTCGAGGGAGAAAAACTTGCCAATTCTTCGATTGTCTACCACCAACTTGTCGAGTTCATCACCTTTCATTCTTGGCATTGTTTCATGACTTTCTTCTCTAAATTGATCCTCGGCCACTTTCCTCCCACCAGTTGCCTCGCTGTCCGTCAATCCTTGTTCTGTACTATCGTTTGGTTGAATACATTTGGAACCAGTGTGCCTAGCACAGCCTACTTGAACATCGAAAGCATCTTGGAGTTGTCTGTGATCAGTCAGAAGGCTACTGGCCACCTTTGACTTTTTTTCCTGGAAAATGCCTTTGATTCTTGGCGTTGTTCCTAATGTTCCATGACTTTCTTCTCTAAATCGACGATCTTCGGCCAATTTTGTACCATCACCACCGGATGTTGCCTCCATGTTCATCGATCTTTGTACTGCAATTTCGCTTGGTTTAGAGTCGAAATGAGTGCGCCTAGCATAGTCTACTTGGACATCGAAAACTTGTCGGAGTTGTGTGACACTAGGCGAAATAATGGCCATCTGCTTCGTCTCCTTTTCCTGGTCCTGGAACACGCTGACTTCGTCCTATCGAAATCCAAACGAAAAAAGTTAGAAATTGACAAAAATGTCCATTGAATAACGTCAATAATTACCTGAACGCTTATTGAGTTTTTGCTGGGCGAGGCCGGTGGTGTTGCTGCTTTGGTCGACTTGTCGATGAACGCATCCATTGCTACATTGGCCCATCTGGCTTTTGGAGATGGGAAAGGCTCGCCCAGTCCGGAAACTTCTTGGTGGCGATTTTCATTAGCGCAAGGAACTGTTTGGATAGGCCTACCCACTGACATCTTTCTCGTATGATGGTTGTACAAAGTGGGCAACAAAGCTGACTTGATAGGTGGAAATAAACTTGAAGTAAATGGACTGCTGCAACTCCCCTCAGCAGTGCTGTCCAGCTGCTTTTCAGGTGATTTTGCTGGCACGGTGGTTATTTTTTCTGAGCCTTCCATCACATCAAACGTCAAGGCTCTAAAGTTTAACTGATGATGCTGGGATTAGACCAAAGTGCTTCTTCCACAGTGAAGTGTGCAGCATGCAAAACTGATTAAATAAATAAGAAAAATACCTAAACATTAGTTCATTGAAATATACATGGGATAAATTAAGTATAAGGCTTTTATAGCAGTCCAAAGCAATTAGGTCAACGACTAAACGTATCAAGATTGGATGTAAACCTGTTATATCTAAACCAAATAAAACTAATCTATCAAAATCTATATATCTAATAATACCAAAACCAGTAGTATATACCTTAAATCAGTGAATCTTGAACTGGACTTGGTCGGGTGGAAGCTGATCTTTATGCAAGAAAAGCGAACTTATTGACAACCTGACTGATGACAACTGAAATCTGAAAACGGAATTTTACCCTAGCGTCTAGCCTGTAGGCCTATGTAACCATGGATGACGCAGAGGCAAAACAGCAGAAAGACAGATTGCCTGAAGGCTGGTAGACGAGTGGCCGATGCTTCGATTTCGTGGGAAAGAAGAGGGTAGGTAACGAAAGACCGCCCTCCTTTTGCAAGACAAAGCCCAAGGCGAAATCGCAGCCGAGTGAAAAAATCTCAAATTTCTGCGTCAGTCACTAGCTCACTACACTCACAAGCTCGCAGCTCGCACTGTCGCAAGTAAGTGTTCTTCTTCCTACTACTTTACTAATTGTACGTTTTCAAATTTTAATCCATTCTATTTCTATTAGTTTCAACGATAGATCGGCGCCATTGACGAAGAAAGATGGCTGATCTGCAAGATCAAATGTCTCAAATGCAACTCAACGGAGGAGCGACGGACAAGACGAGCGGAAAAGAGAAGCAATCTCAACTACCGATGCCAACCGGGCTGGAAGTGGAATTGGTGACGCCATCGACTTCCGAGATCTCCTGGGAGAAACCATCTAGAAAAATCCGTCTATCTTATCGAGTCCAGTTCTGGCCCAGTGACGATCACGATGCTTCTTCTGTCGAACAGCTGGATGTTGGCGCGGAAACCTACTGCCAGCTGGATCAACTAGATCCGGAGACGTCATATTCCGTCAATGTCTTGGCCGTCTCGGCGGACGGACAAGAGAGCAGCGCACCGAGCTCAACGATCCAACTGAAGACTTTGAACGACCGAATTCGTTTCGCCGAAAGTATCCTGAAGAAGTGTAAGAAGACGGGCCGAGTCAACGACATGGACGTCTACGCCGTCCCTTTGAAGAAATTCGGCGGCTCCAAAACGGCCAAGCGTTTCTCTTTCGGCCAGGCCAAGCAAAACGGGCGGATGCAGCATCGAACGATCCTGGTGATGGGAGCGACCGGTTCCGGCAAGACGACTTTGATCAACGGAATGATAAATTACATCTTCAACGTCGAATGGCAGGACAACTTTCGGTTCCAGCTGATCCAAGAGAAAACGGCCGGTCGATCGCAAGTGGACAGCCAGACGAGTACAATCACGGCCTACGACATCCATCACTCGGACGGATTCCGCGTTCCCTATTCACTGACGATCGTCGACACTCCAGGATACGGCGACACCAAAGGATTGGACAGAGATCAAGAAATTACGGAGATGGTTCGCGAGTTTTTTGCTGACAAGGAAGGTATCCAGGAGCTGGATGTGGTTGGATTCGTCGCACAGGCTTCGTTGCCTCGCCTCACTCCCACACAAGTTTACATTTTCGACTCAGTGTTATCAATTTTCGGCAATGATGTCAAAGAAAACATCAACTTTCTTCTCACATTCGCTGATAGCCAAGTACCGCCCGTTTTGAGCGCCATCAAACAGGCCGGCTTGCCACATTCGACGGACGAGGAGGGAGATCCGCTCCATCACAAGTTTAACAACTCCGGCTTCTTTTGTTCGAGTTCGGCGGGGTCGAGCAGCACGGTGGACCGATTCAACAAGTTTTTCTGGCGGATGGGGATCGAAAATTTCGACCGTTTCTTTAACGTTTTGGCCACGATGAAGACCAAGTCGCTGTCTCTCACCAAACAAGTGCTGGAGGAGAGGAAAACGCTGGAGGCGACGGTATCTGGACTGGAGCCTTTAATCAAAACTGGATTGGCCAAGATGGAAGAAATGAGGAAAACCAAAAACATGATCAGCAGTTTTCAAGCCCAAATCGATGCCAACGAAAACGTCGAATTCGAAATTGAAGTTACAGTGCCGAAGAAAGTGGAGAACCTTCATGGCAGATACCTGACAAACTGCAACAAGTGCTACGTCACCTGCCACAATCCGTGCAGTTATCCAAATGACGACCAAAAAGTAAACTGCACTGCAATGGATTCTAACATGCCGGCTGCCACTAGATCCTGCCGCATTTGCCCGGAGAAATGCATTTGGAATATGCATGCCAATCAACCATACAGCTGGGAGTACGTCAAAGAGAAGCAAGCCACGTCTTCCGACGAAATTAAGCAGAAATACGAAAAAGAACTGAAGAAGAAACTGTCGGCCGAAGAGCTGGTCAAAGTGCTGGAGAAGGACGTCGAAGCAAACGAGAAGGAGATGCTGAATCAGGTGAACATTGTCTCCCATTGCATCGAGCAACTGGACGCCATCGCTCTGCGTCCGAATCCATTCTCAACACCGCAGTACATCGACTTGATTATCGACGCCGAACAGTCGGAGAAGCGGACCGGTTTCAAGGAGAGAATCGAGAGTCTCAAAAGACTGCGTCACATGGCCGTCATCACCACAAAAATCAAGAACAAGGAGTCGTTGCTGACGCTGGACAGGAAAGACGACATTGAGTCTGACGATTCCGAGGAAGAAGAAGAAGAGGAAAAGACGAGTGAGGACGAAGACGAAGATGATTCCAGCGCTGCTGCCAATCGTCATCAATTCGCTGCTTCATTTTTTAATCAATAATTTCAATGTCGTTTTGATGCCTTTTTTAAACAATTTTTTTGATGCCTTGAAAGTCGTTTTGATGCCGAATTCAGAATTTGGGATTTTTTCTTCATTTCTCATCTTATCTTTTGACCCTCTAGGGTCGATGTCGATGTCATGTTGTTGAGCTTCTGAGGTTGTTGAGCGTTTCCCACGGTTAATTTTTCGAACCCTTCCTCCTCTTTTTTTTTTTACTTTTTTGTGATTGTTTTTTTTTCTTACTTGCTCGTTTGTTGACTTGTGTGATTCCCACGGTTTGCAAATCGGATTTCGAAATACAGAAATGTCGAGTTACTTGAACATGAGGCTTATCGATTACTTGAGTTCAAAAAAGGAGATTTTTTTCTTCCAAGTTGTGAAACGGTAGGGTCAGCATCTGCCGTTAGTGGCGCTTAGCATTTTTCTAGCAAATTGCCCATGGCACTCTTTTTCGGTTTATGACGCGCGCCTGTCAGATTCGAGTTGGTTGTCATCCGCTCAACATGTCCGCTACTTTAATGGATACCATCGGGATGATGGCCCTTGGCCGTCAACTGACTATCGGTTCTCTCTACAATTACATCACGGATGCCGTCTCACCAGGTAAGTTTTATTTATATTCATTTGTGTATAGCCTAACATTTTCACTGTCGATTTGTTTCACACTAGAAACCAAACAGCTATTAAAACTGTTCATGTAATATGTAATATGGACCTTTGTGATTCTTACTAGTTGTTCGTTGATTCATTTCCTCATGCGAGTTGAGATTTGTGTAAACATGTCCTCATTTCTGGGTGGTGAAACACTATCCAGGGTTGTTCGCAGCCCACTAAACAGCTTTTGTCAATTCAATCCTTTCACCGTTGTTGATCCTTACTCGAGTTAAGATTTGTGTAAACATGTCCTGATTTCTGGGTGGTGTAACACTTTCCAAAGTTGTTCGCAGCCCACTTAACAGCTTTTGTCAATTCAATCCTTTCACCGTTGTTGAAAACAAAAATTTTATGTTATGTAACTAATGTGCCATTTTTTTTTCTTAGATGTTTGCTTCTGGGATAAGGACGACGTTGCCCGTCTCTCCGTCACCGAAATGGAAACCAGGAAAACGGTACAAATTCTCGAAATGGCGTCCGAGGAAAACGAAGAAAATGTTACCACCGAAAAAGAAGAGTGCTGGTTGACGAATTTGGGGATCGACGACCATTTGGCCATGAGTTTGACTGCCGGCCTAGTTCGTCCAGTTGGAGCTTGGGAATACGCGGCTGATCGCACATCATCATCGGTCGTCGCTGGCCGTCATGTTGTCGTCCAGTGTAGCAGCTTCAGCAAAAAGATCTCGCTCGACCCGACTGGCCAACTAGAAATCATCTGCCGGCCTGAAGAAGTCCTCGAGAGTGGGGCAACTCACGTCGTCGTGGCCGTCTCTTACGGCCTGGAAGCATTTTGCGTCTTTCGACGAAAGAAAGAAGACGACGAGAAAGTAAAGGATCTCGCTCAGGATTTCGCTAACGGCCTATTTAATGGATTGAAATTGGACCAAGATCAACTCGTCCAGCCAACAGAATGCATACTCTACAGCGATTTATCCAGAATTGAAAACAAACCGAGTTGGACGCTGAAGCCCGTCACCGAACAGTACGAAACCTGCAAAGTAGTAATGGACCATCCAGAAGACAAGGCCGTCCCTCTCCAAGTTTGGCTCTTTCCTTTGAATCAATTGGCGTTGCCGGACATTCCTCAAACGCCGAAATGCACCGACATTTCTAGACATTTGCTTAGACGCTGTCGAATGATGCTGGACCGTTGGCGGCGCTTCTCGACGGACATCTTGACTGACCCAGCCGTTCATTCAACAACAAAGGATTTACGAAATCGCCTCGAGACTTTCTTGGATGTTGTACTAAGAGCTCTGTCTGGATGGACCGTTTCTGTCCGTCTCAATTCCGACCTCAAAGAAGAAACAATGTTAGAAATGATTGAAGCCATCGAGATTGAATCACCGTTCGCTATTGAAGATTTGAATTATTGGTTAATCAATTATCGTCGACAGGTGGAGACTTTGGAAAAACTCGCTCAGCTTCCCGGCGTCCAGCTAGTTTCTGGTGAAAATTTGCAACTTGAAATCGAACGAGTCGGAAAGAATTTCGTCGTCGTCGTTCTACATTTGCCCGATTTCTCCAGGCAATCGGGCCGTCTTGTGGAAGAAATGGGCCGTTATATCGACGCCTTTGATCCATCCTGTCCATCCAGCTGGATGGAATGGGAAAAGAGTAAAGAGCTGTTCATTTCTCCGTCGATCAGCTCCGAATCCGTCCGCGCCTCTCAGGAATTTTCCTACTGGGTGGCCGGCCACAACAGCGACTCGGTCAATATCCGCTACATCATTTCTCTTGACGGCCAGCAACTCGCTCCGTCCATCCGGTTGTATCGAGGCGGTTCTGGACAAATTCTTTGCTCCGATTTCGAAATTCCTTTCAAAGGCCCTGGACAAGTCGTCGTCGAGGAAAACTTCCGCGGTGTCGTCAAATTAACTTGGGAAACGGAAGAAACGGCCGGTTTGTCCGGCTACCTACTGCAGTATCGGAGCATTGATGGCGACGACAGCTGGAACTCTGTCCAGCATCTCACCAACACAGTGGAAATCGGACATCTACAACCGGACGAGACCTACGTCTTCCGTGTGGCCGTTTTGACGCTAGGAGGGAAAAGCCCGTTCGGCCCAGTCAGTCAACAAATCACCATCGATCCAGTCTGCCCAGCACCAAACGACGTTGAGTGTCTCTACGTGACGGACACGAGCATCACCCTATCATGGGCTCATGATGGATTGGACGGGCAGATGAGCTGCTACTCCATCGATTGCTGGGCGGACGACAATGAAGACTCTTTTATTCAACGTTCGACTGTTAATCGAACCATCACCCTGGCACCGCTCGTTCCAGACACTCTTTATTGCGTCGAGGTGAGGGCCATTTGCACCTACGACGACGGTTCGCGTTTCTACAGCCCGGCCGGTTCGATTCTAGAAACGCGGACGTTGACAGAACCCGAAAGGGCCGCTGATGTCGTCCGACGCGTCAGCAAAAAGTCCGGCTCAGTTGGTCCGGGCATCGACGCTTGTAATTTGCCTTTAAAGAAGCACAGAGGTACCGCAACGCCAGGAGTAGGCCATTACGTCTTTGGGGAGCCGAGTTACGCGGCCTTGGCCGGAAAGCGACGACAGAGGACGATCCTGATGCTGGGAGCCACCGGATCCGGCAAGAGCACTCTCATCAACGCACTGGTGAACTACGTGCTGGGCGTCGAGTGGGACGACGATTTTCGTTTTAAATTAATTGACGAGCCTGCCGAAAAGTCGCAAGCGCACAGCCAGACGGACCTGGTGACCACTTACGACTTGTACGAGATGAAAGGTTCGCGATTGGGATATTCGCTGACGGTCGTTGACACCCCTGGATTTGGCGACACTCGTGGATTGGAGAAGGACAAGCAAATCATGGAGCAGCTTCAAAGTTATTTCCAGTCTCGTCACGGCATCCAGCAGTTAGAGGCCGTCTGTTTTGTTGTCCAGGCATCTCTGCCCAGACTGACGGCCACCCAACAATACATCTTCGACACGATTTTGTCCATTTTCGGCAACAACATCCACAACAACATCCGGCTGATGGTCACCTTCGCCGACAATGCTCTTCCGCCCGTTTTGGGGGCCGTCAAAGAGGCTGGAATTCCATCGCCAACCGATCCGTCGACCAGCCTGCCCCTCCATCATAAGTTCAATAATTCCATATTCTTTACGAGCAACAAGGGCAACCGACAGACCAACGAGTTTAACCGGACCTATTTCGACATGGCCGTTGAAGGATTCGACCGTTTCTTCGATGACCTGAGCCGGATGGAGGCGACATCTTTGACATTAACTCGACAAGTTTTAGAGGAGCGAAAAACTCTGGAAGCGCTGGTGGAAGGCCTCCAATTAAGAACGGAGATGAAATTGATCGGCGTCAATGAACTGGAGCAGATCAAAAAGATTTTGACGGAAAACCGGGATCTGATGGAAGCAAGCACTGAATTCGAGTTCGAAGCGCTCGTTCCCAAATCGACGGACATTAGCGGTACGGGCCAGTTCACCACCAACTGCCAGAACTGTAAAACGACTTGCCATTTTCCCTGTCGCCAGGCCAGCGACGAAGACAAGCACAAATGCTCCGTGATGGATCCTAATGGCTGTTGCATGATTTGTAATTGCTCCTGGAGGAATCATTTCAACCAGAGATACCGCTACGAAATGGTCAAGGAGAAGGTGAAAAAGTCGTCGGACGCCATTCGGCAACAGTATCGGGGAGCGGCCAACGAGGTTTTGACCAACGAGCAGTTGCTGAAGCGCATCGAGAAGGAGATTGAGAAACACGAGACGCGATTGGTGGAGCTGATGCAGGCCACTTATCCACGTATCCGGCGGTTAAACGAGATCGCCCTGAAGCCGCATCCCTTCTCCACTCCTGATTATATTGACCTGATGGTGGCTGCCGAGAAACAAGAACATCGTCCGGGATACCAGCAGAGGATCGTCACGTTGCAGAAACTGCGGAAGATGGCGGAAATTACGGCAAAATTGATTCAAACTGTTGTTTAGTTGTCCTGTTACATTTTACTTTTTGGAACTGTTATAGTCCTAGTGTCCACCTGTCGACCTGTTAATCCTGAATAAATACAGAAATGTGATTTTAAAATTTCTATCTCAATGCTGTTGAGTATTCTCATTTGTAAACAAACGACCTCTGGTGGCCTGATTGACTGATTCGGCATCTCCACTCATGTAAAATCGTCTGCTTATTTTACCAACTGCTCACAGAGGCTTTTTCGTGAGTTATTTCAGGTGGGTAAAATCATATAGGAAACAACGTAGTATTTTGCTGAGTTTCTAGATTTGCGATGCATCATCCAAGAGTGGATCATATAAAGTCCATGGAACCGTTAGTGTCTTTTGTTGTCAAAATTCTAATAAACCCGAAATTGTTCGTCGAAATCTTTTTTTATTCTTTATAGTTCAGCTAGTAAGATATATGTTGGTTTCTCAATTAATTGTTTAGAATACACAATAAATCCGTTGGTGCGTTTGGTGCGCTTTGATATATAGCGCCTCATCTTCAGGGTGGAAAAATGAATTGTGTGGGCCTTTACGCGTGTTTATTGACTATAGCTTATTAATTCTGTATTTCATTGACCTCTCCTATACAGAAGGCAAGTAAGACTGTTGTTGTTCTTGCTTGGTAGCAATTTCCTGGGAGTTGGTTGGCTGTTGTTGACGGATTTGCTGACCGACGTAAGATACTGGAAAAGATGAAGGCTGCAACTGCACCATTTGCTGTGTCTGGTAGTGAATCGGCTGGCCGCTCCCCGCAAAAGCATAACCTTGCGTAGGATACCCGAAAGCCATCTATAAATAGTTTTTGAATCACAAGGAGAAATCCATAATCAGAACGTAGAAAATATAGATAAATCTTTTTTCGTTTCAAATAATACTCGACAAAGATTTCTATCGTACCATGTCATTCTTTCGCTTACTGGAACAGCATAATGCCACAGAGGCAAAAACAAGTAAAGGTATTGCCATACAGAACTCTAGAATGCTGAACCCCAGCAGCGACCATTCCAAACCGTACCACGCTCTACCTATGTAGCAATCAGTTGCATCATCATTTTATTAAATAACAAATACCAATTTAAAAACTATGGCCTAACTTATTAGAACTTACATAAGTCGTATAGACCGTAGCCGCAGTATAATCCCTCTCCTGCAGCGTAACCGGCCAGTGTAGCAGCAACGATGGAGGCGGCAACTGAAAGGGCCGACATTACCACTGTCCCTACCAACCTGATGAACAAAGATTTATAGCAACACAAGGTTTGGTAACCTTAGTAATTATCGTTCCATATGTATAAGGCTTACAGGGATTGCGTACGTAAATTGGTGGCAGCTATTCCTAAGCTTCCAGCTATAACGTATAATGTTCCACCCCAGATACCGGCTGCGACATAATCAGCTTCTTCAAAGTATATGTAACCGCGCAGCTCCGTCGCATTGATTACCAATGAGGCTATCTTGATCAGTCATTCAAGCAGAAAAATATTTTACGAATATGTATTTAGCTCGGGCAACTGCATCTTATTCATTCCATGAGAAGAATAAAAGAAGATCAAGGTGATGTTGTTATTAATAAATGAATCGATGACGAAGAAGAACAAATGCATGTATATGGGCTATATAAAAATGAACCTTAGACTTACTTGTATGCCTATTGAAGTAATACCAAGGATGATAGAAGCAGCAGAGAAAATTTTGATGGGTATTACTTTCATCTTTGGATATTTTAATTGGCGCTGGCGGCCTGCGTTAAGCGGGACTTGATTATGCTGGAAAATCATTCCACCACTATTGATGTCTCCGCTGTTCATCATTTTTGAGGTGTTTATTCCTTTTTTCTATTGAAAGAACACTATATTTAAACAATTTAACTTGAATAGTCGAACGTACGTTACTCTAACAGGAGTAATCGAAAGCAAGCAAGAACTGGAATGACTTGATTTCGACAAGCTTTCATGTTTAAAACACGTATGCTGCCTGCAGTGCCTGGCTTACATGGAGATAACACACAGTTTATACGAGGCAGCTTGCACAACGTTTTTATCATTTTGTAAGAATGACGATCGCAGTGCATGGTTTCAGTAATGCGTACATGTATATCAAGGTTCCGTATCAGCAGTAATACGAGGTTCAATATATTGATAAGTAAAGGCAAGGCCGCAGCAAATATTGCTATCTATAGCCGATGCTATAACAGAGAATGACTATATTGAGCAACAGAGAAAAAAAGATTTGAACATTAGGAAACTGCAATGAGTTTTGTTTTATGAACTAATATAATAAAGGTTTGTAGTCTATAGACAAAATGCTGGCCAAATGGTATAAGGAATACTTATTGTTTTGTTTGGGCAAATTTTCAGTACCTCAAGTGTTAAGGCTACCTAATAAGACCTTAATTATCGTCAGTATGCAATTATGCATAGAATTCTTCATTTGACGAGGAAAAGTAGTAGTAAAAAACAACTGACTTACAAGAATGTATAAGCCTATGTTCATTACATGGAATTAGATGTACTAATTCTCACATCTGATATAAAATAGCTATATTGTTATAGACGTTACAGTTCTTGTTGTGCTAGTCAAACTGCGATGACGTTCCTTACAATTATTTAAAGACGTCAAGGGAGAAAGCCTCAGTCGAATCACATTATCTGACTTATCATTCTGGGTATGCGTCATTGCCGTTGCGTCATACTGAACGTATTATTAGAAAAAATAGAATAACACCTTCGTGACTTGGTGATGAGTAACTAAATAGGATTTACCTGTTATTGTACCATTTTTTAAAATGTACACGCTACACAACGCGGCGTTTTCCATACTGGAAAGCGTGCAAGCCTTCCATACTGAAAAAGAATAATTCAGTAGTTTGATACTTTGGAAACTACTGAATTGTTCTTTGAAAAGATAAGGAGAACTATGGTATATATTCTTGTCAATTTTTGTAAAAGCGTCCACTCACCCATGTAGCAAATGATGTCTGCCTACAGAACCCACGCAAATCATTCGAACCCGAGGTACATTCTCATTTAATCCCGTGTTATTGATTTGTTTTGATTCTCGTGCCTGCGGATCGAAAATCATCGTAACACAATTTTTTCATGTCATTCGATAAGACTTCAAAAAATAAAAAAAACTAGAGCTAACTAAATTGGTCGGGCTTCAAAATAAACGGCCGGGGTAGGCTATTTACATGGGGAGCCGTGACCTTTTTTAAAAATCCTCAGCAGATTGCTTTTTAAATCAAATACAGTAGCCATGCAAATTATTCGAACACGGAGTAAATTCCCATTTCACTCCGTGTTATTTTTTTGTTTTGTTTTTGGCAGCCACGGCCTCAAAAATACCCCTAAAATTTTTTTTGACATCATTAAAACCGTCTTGGTGAGATCTTAATGATGCTATTTCTTAAAATTTAATTCCGATAAAATTCGTGGAGGAAAATGACAATTGTTAATTATTGGAACGGCCGTTCGAATAATGGGCAAAAGTGGGGAAAAAAGGCCCGGGCCTTTTTTTCCCACTCTTTGTGTAGAAATCGGTCATTTTTTTACAGCCGATAGCTGGCATTTGAAATATCGTATCGACTTCGCGCATTCACCAAACACAAGTTTTCGACTCGTAATTGGGGGAAACTTATTTTTTTCTATCAATAATAATGAAAAATATGCCCGGTAGGTTACGAAAGGCCAAGTGCTTTGTTTTTTCAAGCATCTTGCCGACACTGGCCTTGCGAATTTCCACCCCAAATCGCTGTTTGGTTGCATCCACCCCCCTCCATCAAACCGCTTTCGAACTTTTTCCCCGAAACAAACTCCGCCCACAACAGGTTCCATTTGCCTTGCGGTGGCGGGTTCCATATAAACAAACAACACAAACCACGAACCATTTTCATTTTGAAAATTCTGTATTGATTACCAGTAAGCATCAATGTTTTCGCAGTTTCGCAGGAAATGAGTTTAGAAATAAATATTTGGTATGCCCGCCTTTTGCATTAATGGCTTCCATTCTGCGGGACATGGATCCAAATAAGTTCTTTATATCTGATTCCGTTACCTCCGACCACGTCTTTTGAATTAGAGACCACATTGTAGATTTCGACGCGTACGAAGTTGCCGGGCGATTTTTAACAGTTTTCCCCAAATGGCATTTCTCCTTTTTATAGTTGGCGGTTTGGAACTACCGCATGTCATTGGCTGGCGAAAGGATCCTCCTGCTCCAAAGTCGTTTGCGTTTCTTCACTTCGTTTTAGCAAAGAATGAGACTTTCGCCATTTGTGAGGTGTGGAGGAATAGCACAAATGGCAAAAATAAGGGCCGCGCGTATAATATATACGTTTACGTGCCGACAGTCTCACCGGTAGTTAGTAACGGCTGTTACTAAGACAGTATTTCTTGGAGAGAGCTAACCATCTACTCCCATTTGACTATCGGCAATATATCTAAACACGAATATATAAGTATATACAGGTATTGTTAGCTCTTTTGTTTGGATTAGGGATGTCCGTTTTGCTCTGCTTGTACATTATGTAGCAAAAAAAGAGTTACAATTTTAGGTGGCAAACGTATTTTTGTTACTGAAAAATCGAGGTGTTTTATCTTTTCGTTTTTTGATGGGCAATTGATTAGAAAAACTGAAGAACATCATGTGAGCTACCCGAGAAAATTTTTTGAGGTCAGGCTTGCGTTTTTTCGGAATAACGCTTTTTACACGCGTTTTTACCGAGTGTTGAAAGAGGTAACATATTCCTTTATAAGGATCGGTAACATTATGGTTACAAAAAGGATTTTTCGCCAGCTATTATGATTTTTTAAACCCCTACCCTGGCTCGTAGAATGGAGGTAGAGGCCGAAAATGTGATCGAGCGTCAACGAATGTGAGTACTAAATGATTCGGCATATTTTGCGTTTTCACTACCGGAATTTCTTTATCGCTTCTAGTGTGAAACCCGTTGATGTTTACACAAATTACCGCAAACGTAGACGCGTCCGCCTATCCAGCCTATTGTTTTTTATAATCTAGTCCACGGCCTAATATATGACTGCCCAGCATAGAGCACGTCAGGGGAAGTCAAAATCACACTTTCGTTTTTACTTTAAATATATAATAAACCACCAGGGCTAGGCCTACTGATTAAAAGTGCTCCGTGGCAATGCGTGCTCCGTGCATCGTCATTTTTTAAATGTTCAACCATTAGAACACATGCATGTATTTGCAAAACACCGTTCCAAATTATACAAAATTGAAAGTTGAACCGCGATTAATTCAAATTTAACATTTTATAGCCTATGTATTGTTTTATTGTGTTCCGAAACGACAAAAGTATAAAAATGAGCAGTTATTTTACAAAGTAACAATACAATGATGTGGCTCTCGTTCACATCAATTAACGCTGGATAATCCGGGGTCGAGGCAACAAGCTTGTGTCAGGGGTCGATACGACTAGGCTATTCAACCTTTCTTAATATCCCCCCTCCTTCTCGATTAAAACAAGACGTTTGACTCTGAAAACTTCTAGGGGCAGCGAACACAGCATCGAAGGAAAAGCCTCGGGAAAAGCTAAAATAGAGTTGGATATCTTGGAAAAAATCTCACATAACATTATAACTCGTAGGGGAACTTGTTCAGTACTCGCGATCAGGAGTATTCACAGCAACCTAGTTAGTAAAATGCTCTTTACAAAAAAACTTTAGTCAGCCCAAAAATTGAAAGAGAAAGACTTTTCAGTGTGGCTTATACAACGCATAAACTTAGGAAGAGGAACACACCTCACACTAACAGAAAACACCCAAACACTGTTTTCACTTTTTGGAATACATGTTCTTGGTGGAACTAGTGGAGTGCGTGGTGCACACTAAATCCAGGGATATTTACTTAGCGTCACTTATAAGTTACGAATCGGAAACAATTACTTATAAGTGATGACCACTTACTTGTTGAGTAGGTAATATACTTAATTGCTAAGTAACACCTATTACTACACAAGTTAAGCCAAAGTAGAGAAGGTACTTATACGTTAAGTAGGCGATAAGTAATATCGATTTATAATTACTTGTTAAGAGAAAACGTGTCACTAGACTAACTTGTAAGTAAACATGACCGTTCAAATAAAAAAATGAAAAAGAATGAAATAAAATGTTGTGATAGACAAAGAATGTATTTGGTATACACGAGTCAAATCAAAATCGTGTTCAAGACTCCAAGAATATATGCAGGATTCAAGAATTAATGTAAAAAACTAAAACAAAACATTTGTCAATAACTGATGAAAAGATAAATAAAGCATCTAAGCAAAACATCTCGGAAATTTGAGTCTCGAAACAAGGTCAGCAGTAGTGGAACTCGACGGATTTTCTTAAATCTCAGGCATTATTTTAATGCAGGTCAAAAGAGAACGATGAAAATCTGTTTATAGACAGGTGTAGAGATAATTACGTTGTAACCGATTCACAGTTCCAAAAAAGTTACCGTCATTGCACGATGGTAATGCGATGCCCTCAATTACAGCAACTCTCTCTCTCTCCAAGTTGCCCTTGTATCTATCAAGGAATTTGTGTTCTACATCCCGTGCATTTGATACTTCATCGGATATCTGTAAGGTTCAGTTTAGATTTGGTATTAACAAGTGCATAGCTTTAAAATGTAACAGACACTAGTACCAAAGCTCCGTTGCTGCAATCAACCATCCTATAGGATACTCTGCAAGCAGGGAACTTGGCTCTTTGTGTGTCGTTTTGGTTTGACTGTCGGTAATGACTAATGAAACGTTGCCTCCATTTCATCTGAAAGTTGCTTTAGGTTGCTTGAAGCAGATGGTAAGCTTTTCATCAAACGAACCTACATTTAGAAAAAAAATGTTTAGCCTTTTAATCCATGTTTGTAAATAACTTTCACCACTACCTTAAATTCGATGGTCTCCAACTCTTTTTCAACAGTAGAGGAGAAAATTTCACACTGCTTTACCAACTCCGTGGCAATCAATGTAATAGAAGCCGTCGTTCTGGCACACTAAATAGCTGTCCAAACAGTCTTTGTACAAATCTTCTTTGTTCTGGAAAGATGTAACCATTTGTAAGACATCAAATGTGGGCTACTCAAAGTCATTCAGTTAGTTTTTCCACTTCATTATAGTATATCAAAACATACCTTTTGACAGCCACGATAGGTAGCTTATGTTCTGGGTGAGACTGACACTGGGTTACAAGCATCAAGTGAAGCTGTTACTGATGCTGACGTACAAGTGGTTGATGTACCTGTTACCTGTGACACACTGTACGATGATGTTGCTGCCAACGTTGATGAGACAAAAGAAGTTGAAGCTCGAGGTGCCAATTGTGAAGGAGTTGGTGTGTTAAGCAACTGGAACGGGAGGTGTTGAAACTGGGCTGGGCACAAGTGTCTCTGGAAAAGATTTGATCTAAAGTTCAACCTTTTTCTAATGGCCCAACTTTAGGTTCATTTCCTTTAACTCGTCACTTGTTAAAGCAATCAGACTCGACCAATGTATGGCTTCTCCTGAAATACAAAAGTCTATTATTATTTTTATCTTATTTTGCCTTAAACTAACGTAAGCATGTCAACAGGTAAATTTAAAAAAGGTATATTTCAAACAGAACTTACTTTGTAATGCCTCGATGACTCACTGGTCAAACTTCTACGTTCGCAGCTTTTCCAACACAGCTTCCACATCCTAATTTAAAACACCAGTTTTCTCCATGATTTAGGAACTTAATTACAACTTTCATTCTGGGCGCCATTGATACAGCTTTGACTGACGGATGATGGGAAGGGATTCGAGGGTATGGGTACGCTACGTTGCCAATTTTTCTCTCCAAGGTAACTTTGACGAAGGGCCACATATTTGCAACTGTTTTTGGAAATTTGGAAAAGGATTTTAAAATAAATAATGGGTCACATTCCGGTAGCACATTAAGGTATCTAATAGTTGATCGCTCTTGTGATGCTCGAGGTAATTGGTATGAGGTACATGGTACTTGGCATGCAAATTTTGCACTACAACACCGATTGACTTTGAAAAATGGAGAAATTTGAGGTAATAATTCCTAATCAGCTTTGGTCGTTTTGAAAGAAAGGAATTACTACCTGGTTCTGAAATCTGTGTGTTACAAAATTATCATTGTTGGGAACACAGTTTACAACTCGCAAACTGTTACATTTCTTGATGTGACCCTGAAAGTGCCAAAGGTACGGAACTTTTCTTCACAGTCCCCATGCCCACCAGCTAAATTTGCTTTTTAATTGTTCGAAGTCTTACAATTATGATACTCTTGAAAATGTTTAAAAAGTTTAGTTATGAAGTTACCAGGAATCGAAACATTGCAAATAGAGCATCTCAAGAAGTCTAGCCGATTTACTAGCCATTTGGAAACAAAGTCTGAAAAGAAAAGAATAAGGGAATAACAAATGAGACACCACACAGAGTACAAATAGTACAACAATTCGTTATACCTGAGAAAATTATGAGCTGAAATAATTTAGATATAAACGTTGAAATAATGAAAGGGGAAAACTTGTTAGTTTCAGAACTGGACTGTCAAATGATAAGTTAAGCAGACGTAACAGTCTGTTTTTGCAAAGTCAGGGTTGTCATGCGGCTGAATTTTTGGAATTAGGATCGGACTTCTTCTTTTCCTACTTATTTCCCAAAATTAAGTTACAATTCTTTACTTGTCTCTAAGTAATATACATATTTACGTATGAGTACATATGTTACTTGCTCAGTTTATATTCTTACTTAGCTAAGTAATCAAAATTCGCTACTTAAGGCTTACTTATTAAACAATTACTTCCTTAGTTAACCTAAGTAAATACCGCCGGATTTAGTGTGTGTAGGATTTGGCATAAAAAAATCGAGAAGTTGACAAAGTTACACGGATCTCCTAGGATGCGGGTCGTAAAAAACGCAATAAATGGTTAGTTGTAAGATTTCCATTCTGTGTAGTGCAACAGGGGCAACGTCATTTTTGTTGCCAGGATTGATGAACGTCGACAGGCAACCTCGAATCAAAACAAGAGGCACGATTTACAAGAATAAAGGGTGAAGTGAAGAAAGACGAGGAATGCATAAGTTTGGTCTCGAGTTTATTAAACACGGTTTTTTAATCAAAGTGTCTTTATTTCATCAGTTATTCACAGACAGAATGGTGTAAGGGAACTAAGTACCATTTTGTGGAAGGGTCTAATATATTGGGGGGGGCCTTTTGGTTCCAAGGGAAATGGACACATTTTACATTTTAGTTCACGAACATTGAAACTAACTGAGGATTCATTTAGATCACATGCCTTGAAAATGTTAAATTCGCTAGAAATAAAGGGGACAACGAATGCGTTTTCCATTTTACTAAACTTCCGACCAATCAAAGTATAGTCTGGTGCGTTTGAAAAATTGGAATTTAAAATAATCTGAGAACAAACGATAACTGAACCATCTTTCATTAAACAAATATTGTTTGGAAATTTGTTTGATATTATGAATTCAGCAAAATAGAGCTTTTGAGGCCATTTTTCACCTTTTTCAAAAAATTTTACAGGAGAATTTTGTTCCTTGGCGTGTTTTAGTCTTACTTCCCTTTCCAAATCAAATTTGTCAGCGATGATGAGTCCATCAGACGATGTTGGTAACATATATTTGGACCTCTCAATCAATCTATTGCGAATTTGCTCTACTGGTAGGTTGCCTGATCGTAAAGCTGCATGCCTAAAAAAACTTTGAAAATTTTCATAGGGGAAAGCACTTAAATTTTTGATCCCAGTTTGAAATTTTTTTACATCGTCTGGCATGTGAATTATCTGATGGGAAACAAAACGACAGGGAATATTCAACGCTTTTAGCTCTAGTGAATAGCGTTTTAAAACGGTTTCAGCTAGATTTATGTTATGCAAGGGAACTGGTGACTTTTTGAAACCGCCTAGAAGCAACATGGCATACGGAAGTAGCAAAAGGATTTCAAGTTCATCTGGTAGGAGAATTCCCTCAAACATGGGGAAAAGATAATAATAAAGACACTGACGCTGCTCATGCATTTTCCATGATCTACAATTAGAAAGCGGTCCCAAAAAGCGATGGAATTCATAGATTTTGCAGTATCTAAACATTTTGATGCGGAAATCGACCTGCTCTATTTCCAGTTTACCCAACTTCCCTTCAGATGGTACAAAAGCCAACCCGTCTATCCGTCGCCCCAAAGCTCCGGCAATCATTGTATGCATAGGGTCTATTACAAACCCTGTTACCATTGAGAAATTTAAACGTACAAAAGGACTTACATCGCCCTTATTTAGGTGGTTGTCTTGCGAGTCAGCAGATACACAGTATTTCAAAAAATTCTCATCCACTCGCTTTGGCGCGTTCACTTGTTCCATTAGAACAACATGATTGACAATGCAACCTGGTTGGATACATCGGTCACAAGACCAATTTCCACTATGACCTACGGTTCTCTTCAGATAAGATCGCATGGGGGTGTCGGCAATAACAGCTCGCAAAGAGACGGTGCATAAGCGGCCGGATGTTGCTTTTTTGTCATGATTATGTGGATCTAAGCGAATACACTCATTTATCATTGGGCTAAGGAGTTCACTGATGGGGGGTTTTTCTTTTCCAATGTGGAAGCCAAGAACAAAAACGTTTGATTTTGTCAAGATTATTTCTCCTTCTTTAGAGTCTGAACTAGGTCGCACAGAGTGCGTTTTCCCAAGTATTGGAGTGACTGAACCGCCATCAGCAGATTTTTCAATTGCACATACCGTATCAATGTTGATATCTACTTCAAAGTGTGGCAATACGGAAGGATATTTTGATTCTACAGTTGATGGGAAAACCTCTTTTCGAAATTTTTTCTTTTGCATTTCAAACTGGAGTTCATCGTCAAAAGATTCAATCTGTAAAATGTCAAGTAAGTAAATGTGAGTATATGGCTAAGAACTTTGTGTGTGTATTGGGTTTATGTCATACAATAAGCGGACTCATAGAACACATACCACTATATTTACATATTTACTTGACATTTTACAGGTTTAATCTTTTGACGATGAACTCCAGTTTGAAATGCAAAGGAAAAAATTTCGAAAAGAGGTTTTCCCATCAACTGTAGAATCAAAATATCCTTCCGTATTGCCACACTTTGAAGTAGATATCAACATTGATACGGTAGGTGCAATTGAAAAATCGGGATGGGTCCGCTTATTGACAATTGACATAAACCCAATACGTACTCACGCACAGTTCTAACACAACCGTTAAATCAAAATAAAATATATTTTTGTACCTTTCTTTTCATTGGTAGTGGCAGTAATTCAGGATTTTCCTTATAAACGCTGACAAACTGATACAAGTCGGCTTCCTTGTGCACGACTCCAGGAGAATCTCCGTAAAAAATTTTCTCCAATCCAAAATGCATATACTTGCTACCATCTGATAATTGAGTCGGTGAAGGTAAAGTTTTATCTCCATTTACACTTCTCGAGTCCCAGTCCCTTCCGTCTATTTTTATTAACTCCTGGCCAGTATTTGGTAAACTTTCGTAATCTGGTTCTGGTTGGTAATGTTTAAGCAACAGAAGTAAGTACGTCATATCGTCATGGGTTTGGTTAGTGTAGACTGAGAAATGTTGTAAAAGGGTCAAAAGTGGTAATGATTCTTTTATCCAAGGAGAATCATTCGTAAATATTTGCTCTTCTCTCACAGGGGCGGTTGCATTTTCATCATTGTTATTAGGCTTATCTTTTTCATTATGTTGCACATAATCTGAATTCAAATCTATGAGCCTACATTGAAAAAATTAATTTCATTTTTTATGCCGCATCAAGGAAAATAGAAAAAGAGCAGGCCTACTTGTCTGACGTCAGTTCACAGTTGGTTTTGTTACCACACAACTGTTGCGGGAAACAGTCAGAATTTATTAGCAAACTGTCACATTCCTTTACTCGTTCTTGGACAAGTCCAAACTTTTTAATTATGCTACTATTTTCCGAACTGAGAATATCGAATGAGTCTTCAGGAACTCCACATACACGCCACTTCAACAAACTCTTTTCTGCATGATGCTGACATAGTTTTTTGTGACGCTCACTTAAGTCGTTGAACGCGTATTCTTGTCTTTTACGTGTAGAACCTCTCATAGCACAGTTGATCGCATCTATTTCTTCACGTGTTAGTCTACACATCGAGCTGTTCGCCATTGTGTCACACAACATATACACCCTAGTGTTTGATTGATTGCAGAGAGTTATTTATTACGGTGTCTGGCAGCCTGGATTGTGCAAGGGACTGAACAGCTGACGACAATGGGTTACTTAAAAATTATTCTTTCAGGATTAGTTAAAATGGAAAAAAATGATGTGCGAGGGTTTGCGAAGGTAGAAAAGTATCATAGCAAAATTTGAACCCTTCCTTACCTTACTGATCCAGCAAATGACATAACCAATAGAATGAGGCGCAGGATATAGGGCAGGGTATGGTTTCTCAAGCATAGAAGAAAATTTGAAATTTTTTCGCACCTAATATTCCAGTCTATTGATATTTGTTGGGGAAGAAACAAGTGCGCGGTTCGTGCAGTAAAAAAATGTCACAGTCTCAGTCAAAACTAAGTTCTTTCAAAAGGCCGTTCAGGGAAGATACGGATAATTTCTCAAGCCGTAGTGTAACTAACAGTTCCGTCAGCCAGATATTTAAAAGTCAGAAGAAGCCCGCCGTGCAGCAGTCCAAGATATCCAACAAAGAAAGCGAGGAATCTCAACCTTCGTCGCCGAAAAGAAGAAAGAACTCTGTAACCCCTAATAAGAAGACGGATAGTGTCGCAAAAGTTGCCAAACGTCTACAACCTGAAAAGCAAAAGGAGCTCCCTGCAGTTTCGGTAAAAAAGGTATGTTTTGTCGAACTCTACCGTATTAACGTGTATTGTGCAGTGTATAATGGGCTTATACCAGTATCGGAAAAATTGACTAGATTTTTCATGACAAGAAAGAAAGCCGCGGTCATTTTGATGCTGTCGGCATTTGTTATGACTACTCAAACCGCGATTCCAAAATTAATTTAAAAGTGCCACGTCACCCTAGCTAGCAGCCGTTTATTTACACGTTATGTGGACCATTTCCGTTTTTCAAGTAGCGAATGTTTCCCGTTTATTGGTAGGGAGCGAAAGGGGAAAATGTTTTGCTTTTGGACGAGACACGTAAAAAACTGCGTCAGCAGCAGGGCTTTGAAGAGAATAAGCGAAACGAGATGCGAGATGAAACGAACCGCCAAATTCTCTGCGGTAATCTCGAGAGGTCCGCTATTGCAGTTCTCCCCTAGATGCCACGCTTCGTCGCTGGTTACCCACGAAGGCTCTTTATTTAGATTTTTATTTCTGATATGGTGACGCACCGGCGTCGGTTTTGCGAAGTATGCGAATCAGTAGGTTTTCCAGTTTAGCGGGAGACGACGGGATGTCAGCTAGAAATCTTGTATCCCTTCGTGTAGGACCGACCCATGCAACGATATTTGTTGAAATCAATAAGCTTTATTCGTTTATTTTTATTTGTTGACTCATTCGCTTTTATTCGGAACCTGTTGGTTTGGTTCAAAGCAGTTTTGTACGTTTCGTAGCACTGTAGCGTAATATTATATTTTTTTGCAAGTAAAATGTTTTTGGATTTCGTCGATTGATATACAATTTTTTGAATTCTAGAATAACTGGATTGGGCAATATCGCTGTGTGGACGAAAGCGTGGAAAATGTCCTTTTCGACTTACTCTATTTTATAGTACGGCACAGCAAAGGCGATGGGGAGGAAGAAATTGTGATGGTTCCAGAAACTTGGGTGGACCTGGAAAACAAATACTTTGTTTTTCCACCAGAGGATCCTATCAGTGGTCATCCTTCGAATTGGAGTAACTTGATTTTCCAAAGAAGTCGAAACCCAATGTCACAATGGAAAGAAATTAAAATGGATGCTGTTGTATGTATGTGTATCGCGTTTCCCCACCCCCCGTTAGGAGTCGCAGACTCGACGAGTGAGTGGGCAGTTATCGCACAGTCCTGATCGAGGACGGTCACGTCAGACCGCCTCGCAATACAATCGAACTCATCAACAGTGTTCCAAAGTTATTCCTCGGTAACATCACAGATGCTATGCTTACAGAAATTGCGTGTAAATAAAACAGTGAAATTGGGAATTTACTAAAAACTAAATGTATTCCAAATGTTTTCCTAGTGGAATTTCCGGCTGACAAATCCGAGTTAAAAATATATTTCCATGCATTGGCAACCGGAAATTGGGATGCGGAAAACTACTATGGACCCAACAATGAAGCAAGGCCCCGCGATCCGCAATGTCGGCCTTCGTCTGAAAGGGTGCCTTTCTACAATTCAGCACAAGTGAGCCAATCACCCTTACAGCCGAATACTTCGAAAGCAGGTATTTACAGTGATTAATTTTTCTTAAAAATTAGAATTTCCGCCAATGTGTAAACTAATGTTTGCTAGGAAAAGGAAAATCCTTAAAAAAAACACAAACAGTCAATAGGGACAACGTCGTCCATCCGGACGAATATTTTAATCCATTGCCTGGTACTTCAACTTCCGATAACGCGAATTTTTCTGTTCCTGGTAATGGAGGCACCTCCCTAACGGATTGGGTAAACATGGCTACTGAATTTGAACCTACTGGTGGGATTCAACGGGCGATGGAGACAGAATTAAATCAGACTTGTCTATCTTGTAAAGAACGTCTTAAAATTGTTTATATCGCATTGTCTTATAATCAAGCACTTTAAAGGTGGACGAGGATTGTCAAACGAATTAGCAGCGTTCCGCGATGCAATTAAAAAGCTAATAAGTGACCTTCAGTCAAAAATTGAAAATATTGGCAACGCGAAAGAACAGGTGCGTGGAGATCCCGAAGATATTACATATTTCCGATCGGTGGTTGACGACTTTCTAGACGGTACTCCCCTTCCGTTCACAAATTACGGTGACGTACAAGCTCTAGACAAGGCCATCAAGGCAGACACAGATTTTGCCGTGAGTCTGGTTCGTAACATTTATTTTTTCATTTTGGTTCCACTGACGATTACAAAAAACACAACACAACTTTTTTACGTCACAATTTCCTATTTTTGCAGTGCAAGATTTTGATTCACGAAACTAGAGGTCTTAGCACCATCAGTGCTGTGGCCAAATCCCTTCTAACATCACTTATATCTAGAAAACTGTGCACGAAAGTACAATGGAAGCTGCGAAAAAATGATGCCCGCCCACCGATCGGAGATTTATTTTATTTCACTGGGCTTATGGGAGGTAAGATCATGTATAGTTTAACGAAAAAGAAAAGTCTTTCAATAAATTCCTCTATTTCAGTTGTCCTTTCCATTTTTTATGAAGGAAACTTCTCTGCTCCAGCGGATGACAAGCCGATCGCAAAAAAATCAATGAAAACTGGACAAGTGGATAAGTGCCATTCAAGAAGCGCGCAAAGTAACTGCTCTACAATACAGAAAGCAGTTCAGTGGTGATCCTGAAACTGAAGACGAATTTGAAGATTTTGACAATTACAATGACGACGAACCAGAGGTTCGTCACACATCCAAGAGGAACAGCGTCGTTCGCCTGAACTCCGCAATTCGTATCCTTACTCTTGCAGTAAAGAGTTATAAACGACATGACTAACTGCTGTTTTTCATTTTGTGTGGTTTTCAATTTTCTCCTTCAGTAGGCTGAAGAGTTTCAAAAACAACTAACTATTATTTCGTTTCTCAATTTTGTGTTTTTTTTCTTTACTCTCCAAGTAAACAGTTATAAAAGCATCACTTAATACTGCTATTACGTTTTGCAATTATGTGTGTGTTTTTTCTTTCTTTCTTTGGGGAATTAAAACTGTTGCGTTCATTTATGTTTGAGAAATACAATGGATTATTTACCTGAATTTATAAATAGTTGAATCTGTATTACTTATCATACTTTCTGTTAATTGGATAAGAAAAAACAGCAATTCAAAAAAAGGACACGAAATTTAGCATTTCAGATTGGTTATATTTACGTTTTCAAACAGATATGAAATACGGTAATAAACCCGGCTGAATAATCGTTAAATTACTGAATTTATCCCCAAAAACCTACGTTTAGAAAAGGTTTTAAAAACCCGTTTTTTCACGCAATTTCCGTTCGCAATTTGCGACAAATTCGAGAATAGTACCTCAAAAAATTTGCTCGGGTATGAGGAAGAAGCCGAAACCCGCATGCTTCTTTATAATGTGAACATTCGGTCACGGGCAAATATTGAAGTAAGAACTGCGGACACGGATGTACTAGTTATTCTGTTTGGAAATATCTACCGTTTCCAAAAAGATATCCATATATTGATAGAAGCGGGTGTCGCGGTCAAAAATAATCTCCGCTACGACGATGTTCATGATTTGAGCATTCATCTTGGTGAAAAAGTGTGCCGCGCATTGCCTGGTTCTCACTCATTCATAGGCTGTGATTATTCACCGGCGTTCAAGGACAAGGGAAAGATACGACCCTTAAATATATTATTAAAAAGTGTAAAATTTCAAGAAGATTTTGCGGCACTTGGTTTTTTGTTCAACCTCGAAAATGAAGTAAGGGTCCGTCCATAAACGACGTCACACGATTTTTAGAGGATTTTAGACCCCCCCCCCTCCACGTCGCGCATTTTCCCTATACCTATAACATGGCCGCGTCACAACCCCGACACCCCCTCCCCCCTTAGTGCGTGACATCGTTTATAGAGGGCCCCTAATTGACAACATAGAGTCCTTCGTTTGCGTAATGTATGGTAACCCACAATTAAAAAGCGTAAATGAAGTGAGACTTGAAATGTTTTTGAAGGTTTATAAAACAAAAAAGCCAAAAATCCTTTACTTGCAGTTAAAGGGATGGATGGTAGTAACTTTCCTCCGTGTGGAAAAGTCTTATTAGAACATATTACAGAGCAAACATAATATCATCGATATGGAACTATGCGGGGGTGAAACCGATTTCAAATGAAGAGTTTCCACGTAAAATGCTGTTCTCCTCTGAAAAAAAACGGCTGGCAGCTCGACAATTGACACTACTCCATTTGCTGGTTCAGCTCTGATTTGTCGCCTACAACAATCGAAGAAACAGTTTTTAATTCTGAAGAATCCGACACAGTCAAACATAGTGAATCCGAGGGAAATCAAGTTGTAGATGATGATAATGACGTTTTACTAAGTCAAGATGATTCTGAAGAGGAGTTGACCGAATCAGAAAACGAAGAGAGCTTATTTAATTTTGTCATGAATATCTTGTAACCTAATTGTTGCTTGTTTTGATTCAGTCACATATATATTTGATTTCAACTGTCTGTAATTAATACGGATGCATTTGTGAGGTATTTAATACGGGTGACCGACGGGGAGGCGGAGCCGCCCACCGTGTGTGTAATGGGCAGAATGACTAGTTCTGTTGTATAATAGTGGACTTGAAATTTTAAGTGCTCGGAGCTCGTGGGGCGTCCGGTGGGCGACTCCGCCTCCCCATTGGCCACCCCCCCCGCTCCACCGGCCTATGGTTCTTCATTTACCAGCAAGAAGGTAAATAAAGGAGACCTAGCAATCAAGCAGTAACATAATCAGTGTTTCTTCGACCTGTCCTCGATACAAGTTTTGGATTAACATTTAAAAGTTAAACCTAGAGGAAATAATACGGCCGATAGAAGCAATCAATTTCATGATTTTAAATTACCCGAAGGGTTTATGTACAGTATTCTGAACCCCACTCTGTTGCACGGTACACCCCATAGATGGACATCGTCGAAAACAAACCGTCCAATAACTATAGTTGTTAACAAAAAAGTTTTTAACCAACTTTAAAAAATCAGCGTATTTTCTTACATGCCGTAGGCTATTTAAATATGACTTTAATTTTTAAATGTTTAATGCTACTTTACTTCTCGCTTTCCAGCTAAATCATTAGAGCAGCCTCTTTAGTTAGTGGCGTCGGTACGCCATATTTACGAAATGACGAGATGTACACGTCTTGTAATTTCAAAACGTTCGCAGCATACTTTATTACATATCTTAGGCTTTAAAAATATGTGTTAAATTATTTAAAAATAAACTATTTCTGCTTCTTTCACGCTCCTATGACTACATGACAATGAACTGGAGCAGTATATATTGCAGAGGTATTTGTGAATTGTGTTGATTTTCAAACGTTTTTGCCTGATCCTTGCGTTGGATGCCGTATTTTGTGTACCATCAGTAAATTGACAGTAGGAACCAGAATCACTCGAACACTAGGGGTCCCCCCGTGTTTAATATGGGAAAACGGAATCCTCAAAGCACTCTAAAAGCTAACAGCGAGGAGCGCATTAACCCCTGACTAGCCACTTCCGCCGTCATCCCGCAAATCCATCGCCTGCCTACTACAAAATATTCCCAACGTCCCTTTGGCGCAGGGTATATCTGAAAAATCTAATTTGAGGCGACAAATCAGCCAGGCAATTTTACTAGACTGGTCAGATGAATGGAGGTCATCGTCCTCAGGTAATATCACCCGTTCCTTTTTTCCTTCGGTGGAATCGGCGGTAAGAATCAATGAGTTGAACCCGTCCGCTACCGTCACGCAAGTGTTTAGTGGACACTGTTTCCTTAACAGCTACCTTGCAAAAATTTGTATTCTACTCTGCTAGCACAGTGGATCCCATTTTCATCCATAGGACGTAAACGGACGTAAATGGGATCCAAATTACGTCCCGGTGATGTAATTGGGATCAGCTGTGCTAGCAGGGTACCCTCTTCGGTGTGCAGATGTAGCCTGAAACGGTTGACCATTTCCTATTCCGGTGCCCAACTTACAGCGACATTCGCCATCAATGGATGGCAGTCGCAGTCGGGCGCAATTTGACATGGCCACCTCCATATGCTGCCATCCCTCAAGACGAAATCTTATGGAAAGAATTTAGTACCTTCATACATCGCTCCGACAGGCTAAAGGCTCCCAGTCGAAGCCATTAAATCGTTTGTCCCTAACACTTGTCTCTAGGCCTAAATTAAGCCTGCGTGTGCCTCAGTAAAGGGACCGAGAAATTGGTGAGTCTGCGGCTCTCGTAGCATGCAGACACTTTTCTTCCATTCTTCGTGCAAAAACTGTAACCAATCAAAGTCTTCATCTAACAGTTTCTCTTCCAAGTACTCGCGATCCTATGCTTATAAACAGCATAATGGCGCGGAAGATACCGAGGACCGGGGTTGGCGAGGGTTTCACTACCCGCGGCTCTCATAGGCGACTCGGCGCTACCCCTTTCCTATAGCTTATCTTCTAGTTAGTTGGTTGATTGCCTTCTCTCTCTCTCTCTCTCTCTCTCTCTCTCCCTTTCTCTTTCCAATGGTACATTATTCAAAAGTATCACAACATCCGTGTAAAAAAGGGTGATTTTGGCATTTTTGCAGCCAAACGAAAATAGCTAGAACTCTTTAGTTTTTATCTACAAATCGAGAGTCGCGAGTTCTATCAACAATTTTTTTGAAATTTGAAGCGATTTCATTCCGGGAACCCGAGAAAGAAGCTGAGGGTCTGCCGACGCCGTTTATATTCTTTCGGCGAGATAGGCTTTTTGTCTGTCAGCACTTTTTCAGCTTCTTCTTTAGGTCCCCGAAGGAATCCTTTTTGAAGGCAATGTACTCTTTTTGTTGTTTATGCCGATTGCTATTGGTGTTAGCTGTTAGCAGGTGTTAGTCCTAGACCATTGAAATGACATTAATATACAAACAAACATTGATTTTTAAATGTGATCTCAGATGGGCTTGTAATATTTTTCAGTCATATGATTTTAACGAATATCGTATCAATTTCGACAATTTGTATCTATGTATTAGTCGCGTAGGTCTTTTGGCATCAGGTCCATGTCATGTCAAACGAGGCCCTTTTCAGTGTGTGGTTTAAATTAGTACTGGAGATCGTCGCAATAGCTTCAGATCGAGATTTGTTTCAGATAAAGTTTGAAAAAATAATCTTTTACACCTAAAAACGACAGCAAAAAGCAAGGTCAACGGAAAAAAGAGTGGGAGAACCTTGCCTACGTTCTAGCGTTCTATGACAGAGAAAATATACAAATCAAATCTCCCGCTGAAAGAATATATGTATGTACCTCGAGCGAGACCATACACATGGGCAATTTGATGGGAAACAAAAGTATATTATGCCATATTTGAGTGTAATTAAACCATGTAATAAGGTGAAAACATTTAGTTTTTCCTTAGTGTCAAAGTTATTACATAGGCTAGTGTGTCTCAACACTAATGGTTCAAATATATACAAAAATTAGATTTTGTTTCGTAAGATTTTATGTTCTAATTTTTCTCGATATACTTCATTTTGATTGAAGAAGAAGGCTACTGTGCACCAAAAACCCCTCGGGTAACTTTCTGTGCAGGACGCGGGAAACAGTATTAGTCACAATGCAATAGGAAAGAAATTCAAGAGACAGAGCCATCTATTGGCTTCTGGTAGTGGCACTAGCGTTAAGAAAACGAAAAAATGTGACGTTTACAAAAGTACATAGAATCCCTTCGGGAAAATGTCGTATCTTTCCATGCAAAAGCCCAAAAAAAAGTCAAAAAGAAAATGTTAAATATACAGTATAATGAGGGGAAAAGTGAGATTATAGTAAAAGAAGATTCGGAGAAATTTTGTTTTGCCTTTAAAAATTATGTAATATACATACTAGGGTGTTTCATTTCCGCAAAATTTTTGAATTTCACTGCGCCCTTTGAGATTGGGGTGTATTGGGTCATTAATATTACTCTGATTTTTTATTGTAATTTTAAAATAAAATTTTGACCCCCCACGCCCCCTTTTTATGCAAAATAGCCTAAATTTTTGTCATTTTTGGGTTCGCTTGGGGGGATAGAATCAGAATTTTCTTATGCCGGTTACACAGAATTTCAGACACTACTTGATCTACAACTTAACAAAAGATGGGCGAAATCTAATCAAATTTAAACCCCCCCCCCCACAATCGCTTTGAATCATAACGATTTTTAGCATTTGCATAATAGGCGATTCTTTCAATTAAAGTTGGGAAATGCTTCAAAGCATCGGCAAATTTGAAGATGATAACAACTGGTAACAATTATTTCCCTGTTAAGAACAAAAGAAATCTAGTCTGAATGTTCTAAATTCTAATCCATCTATCTTTGAAAGTAAGAGTAAAATTTGTGAAATTACTCAAAAAGTAAACAAAGTCTTGCAAAGCAAATTTAGCTAGCACACTTTTGGGGTCCGTTTTTTCATTATTCAGATGTGTATTCTGAAACAATCGACCGAAAACGTATGATCTTCATTCACTAAAGTATGTTAGAGGGTAAATTCAAAGGATTTCGTCCATATTTTGTATCAACTCAAGATTTTAGCAGTTTGGCTTGTTTATTACGATATTTTCCAATGTAGGCTATCAGGTATACGAATAAAGTGGCTGATGATTGTCAGATATACGTGATTGAGAGAGAAAAAGAACTCCTTTTCCTCAGAACTAACAAATAAACCGAAAAAACTGCTACAGTGCAACAGTCTTTAATTGATACAAAACCATACACGACGGGATACTTTGCATCCTCTAACACACTGTAATGAATTAAAATCATGCGTTTTCACTCAATTGATGCAGAATACATATCTGAATAATCAAAAAATGACCCCAAGTGTGCTAGCTCAGTTTGCTGTACAAGAATTTGTTAGAGTAATTTCTCAAATTTTTCTTCTTACTTTACAAAGATTTTCAAAGAAGCATTATGCAAATGCTAAAAATCGTTATGATTCAAAGCGAATGTGGGGGGTCGAAATTTGATTAGATTTCGCCCATCTTTTGCAAATTTGTAGATCTAGCAGTGTCTAATATTCTGTGTAACCGGCATTAAAAAAATCTGTTTCTATCCCCCCAAACGGACCTAAAAACGACAAAAAATTTAGGCTATTTTGCATAAAAAGGGGGCGTGGGGGGTCTAAATTTTATTTTAAAATTACAATAAAAAATCAGAGTAATATTAAGGACCCAATACACCCCAATCTCAAAGAGCGCAGTGAAATTCAAAAATTTTGCGGAAATGAAACACCCTAATACATACGCATTTTACAATGACTGTGCGCCATAACTATAAAGCTTACAATACAAATTTTGTTCCAAATGACACGCAGAGCTGGCGCGCAAGCGCGATTTCATTCTTCCCAATCCCGAGACAAATTGTTTATTCTCTACCAATTCCATATTCTTTGCAGCTTATTTACTCACCCTTCTACTTTGGAACTAAGAAATACCTTTCGTATGGTTCGCGGTAATATAGGGGATAAAGTTACAGCTAGCTACAACGGATAAGAATACGCTAGTTTGAAGCCGTCTCATTATATGACTTGCTAGTTTAATGCTGCCGCAATTTTTAAAACGCACATCTTTTCCGCACTCGCAGTTCAATTAAGAACACATTTACAGCTAAATTTTGTGAATTTTTTTGGGGGGAAATGCTTAACAAATGACATCCGTTTTGAAGTCATAGTTTGCTGATGAAAGAATGATGCAAATGTAGTATTTACAAGGAAAGAATCCGTGATAAATTATGGAAACCGAAATCACTATCCCCGTCATTTTTCCTTTGTTATCTTTTTCTAGTGAGTGCCGTAAGCAAAGCACATGAATATTTTTTGACAGTCCTTCGTGCCATTAAATTATTTTTTAAATTGTTAAAATTGTTAATCGTTCTTTGATTTAGTTTTCAAAAGACATTAGTCTTCTTGACGTACGCTACGTTTATTTTACGGACGGAGACCCCATGTGAAACTGTTTGCGTTTTTGGTTGACTTTCAACCGCAACCCCCATTCAACCACTTAGGGCTGTTTTTCGGTTGCTCGACATTTTTCAAAACTGAATCACAATAAATAATTTTAAAATGCTGTTAATTGTCCTGTATTTTTAGAATATCATTTTCTGTTTTCGATTGAATTTATTTAGACATTTTTATTTATCTGTCGATGATTGGTTCTTGGAAGGCTTCTGCCTTCAGAGATTGTATTGTGGTTTAATGGACTTTTTTACACTTTCCGTGGGAATTTAGTTCTTTGCCTTCTGGACATACAATAGGTGAGTCGATGATAAGTCTATCATCTGCTGCGTACAAATCCTTTGTAAGACAAAACAATCTTTGAAATTAAAACCTCCTTAGTCAGCCTGTTTTGTCTGTTACCATATTTTTCTCTAGCCCTTCAGCATTTCTTGTGTAGCCATGTATTCCAGCGTTCAACTCATAATTTGGAAGCTTATCACGGAGTAAGCTACGCCCAGAGCTATCATTCTCGTTGCTTGTAGCAACCTGAACAGCAAAATAAGTTTATTACAGATAAATCTAGCCTAATTCTCTTATTAACTTAAAGAATTTATTTATTGTAAAAAATGCTGAAAAGGAGACCGGAACCATCTTAAGCATCCGTCCTTAATCGTCCAGTGCCCCCAAATTATGAAAATACTTCTAAACACTTTTTGAGAAAAAGTCAACTTATTGAACAATTTTTTTTGCTGTTTGTTTGAATGTTTAATTTGAGATGGATTTTCAAAATGGGTCTGGTCTACTTTATCAGTATGAGTGGTTGCAGTATTCTTATGAATATGTTTAGCATCATGATCAATACTGCTAACCATTTTATTACATGAATTGATATTCTATTTGAAGATAGGAAATAAGTATTTTAGTCAACTTACAGAAACTCCAATGGCAAGCAGCAAGACAACTGTTAAAAAAGCTGTTTTCATTTTTAAATGGTTTTTAAAATGCAGTTTAGGTATACATAGACCGCCTTATATAGCAAGAGGATTAAGGTTAGTCACACTAAATGACGGTAAATGTGCGCTGGCCAACTATTGGATTGATGTAGGCATCATAGTGACAGGCAACAGATCTCAATTATTCGCGCTTGGGTGTTTTTTAACCGATTACCACCTTTTACACCCACACAAGCACCCGCCAAGTCTCTACTGAATGGAATCACTAGAGCGTTCAATAAAATGCTACCATCCATATGTGCCTATGACAAGACACAAAAAAGCTGCAGATAGCTGGATACATATGCATTTATTTTACGAATGGCATATGGTTTCAGGTCGTACTTGCCTTTTTTGCTTTCAAAATTGCGTTCCAAAATGCGTTTAATTTGGTTAGGACGTAACAATTATATAGTAAAAAATAAAATCTTTTTTGGAGAAAAAAAAACTTTTATAATCCTAATACCACAAGAAATTTTACATGGACTGGATGATGTTTTTTTCTGATTCAAAATAAAGCTATTGATGCAAAGGTAATCAAACAACGGCAAATTGAGGCCGTGAAGTGGCTTAACAAATTGAAGAGGTAAAATGACTGCTTTCTCTTCTTGGATCGACAAGCCCTCGCCATTAGAGGCACTGACTACAACCTCATTGGAAAAAGCAAATGCAAATTTGTTACTTCACTTGAACCTCTTGCTAAAGTACGAGCAGTTTCTGAACAACTATCTTCAAGAAATTAAAAAAAGTTTATGCAAAAAAAGAAGCCAATCGTCCCATACCTGTCCAGTACTTCACAGAATCAGCTCTTAGCCCTCTGTGGGGAAAAAGTTAGAACAATTTTGAATCGTATATACATCAATCGAAATACTACAGACTGGTTTTAAACGCTACTCCAGATAAGTCCAGAACAAAGATGTCATTTGCTAATTACATGGGGAGCCGTGACCTTTTTTAAGAGGAATCAACATATTGCTTTTTTAATAAAATAATTCAGTAGCCATGCTAATTATTTGAACACGGAGTGAATTCCCATTCCACTTGTTATTTTTTGTTTTGTTTTTGGCAGCCACGGCCTCAAAAATAACCCGAAATTTTTTTTGACACCGTTACTCTCTAAGAAATATGTTCTGTTTTGGAATGAAACATATATGTTTCAAGAAAAATAAAACATTTTCTTCTCGTTTTGTGAAAATAAAGTTCAAAAAAAGGAATTTACTATCAAGGTCAAGAAAAAGGTGAATTGAAAAATACTGTTTCATTTCGTCTTTCCTAATGTAAAACTGAACTTGAGTCTAAAGGTAGAGACGGCTTTTTTGACAAGTTCGTGATCTTTTCTCTGATTTTTTTACCCCCATCCCACATAATTCGGCCTCAAAGAAAGTGAGACGAGGTGATTTGGTCTATTTTCAATCCCCACCCCATTTTGGGGAACTTAGAAATATTTGAACTGTCTTGTTATAGACTGTGGGTTACGGCTATACAATTTTTCAGTGAACGACGGTCGCCATTTGCTCCCAATGTATTTATACAAAAATGGGGATCGTCGTAAAATAGTGCCCGCGGCAAAGTCGTAGGTAAAAACTATTTGTAATTTTTTTCATTCAAACCCAAACATGCTTAACTTCAAGTTTTTTACCCTATATAATTTTTTAAGAAACGTTTAAAGTATCGGGGAAAAAATAATAGTAGTGTGGGGCGCGAAATCCCCCCAAATTTTTCCGGCGGGGTATGGTTGACGAGAGGAGGCGAAAGAAGAGCGTTTTTAGAAGAGTTTTGTAGGAAAGAGGGAGGTGCTGGAGCCCATCATTAGATCTCAGTAATTTTAACAACTCGTTAACTTGTTGTCTAGGGATATTGAAGGCTGCTGCCCAATTGGCCAAACCTTCACGCATCTCTCTCTGCTGCTTTTCTAAGTTTGATTCTTGTGTAAAGGAATCTTCCATAAAATTAACGTCATCAACGTCTTCCGAAAAGTTATTATCATATTCC
The DNA here is from genome assembly GCA_022539655.2 of Ceriodaphnia dubia. NCBI lineage: Eukaryota > Metazoa > Arthropoda > Branchiopoda > Diplostraca > Daphniidae > Ceriodaphnia > Ceriodaphnia dubia. The sequence continues at coordinate 3,285,839 of JAKUCG020000139.1, read as the reverse complement.
GTCTCTGACTCATGTCCATACGAATCACAATCAGACAGAAAGTCGTCAGAGAGATCAACATTGTCCATGGTTACACTAGCATCTTCAATGCAATCTGAATCATGGCGAAAGGTCACTGAGTCACTGAACTGCTGTTCATCTTGCTGCTGGCAAGAAATTTCTGTGCCAGGGTCGTTCACAGTACAGCTGGATTTACGATCACTCTCTTCTTCGTCAGACAGGTCCATAGATGAATCAAGGTTTAAAGATTCGATTTTTTGTTTAATTCTTCTTCTCTTCTGCCTTTCACAAACGATCTTCTTACGATATCCTGAGCTAGCCCTGTTAAATTGATAAGGCAGTTTAGAAGAAGATTTTTCACAAAAAACTGTTGAAGTACCCCAATTCGAGAATACCGACCATCGTGCTCTTCAAACTTCGAATTATGACACCGAAGCTCAGTCATCGCCCAATCACTATAAGTGCCATGATCAAATCAGGGATCCGAAAGCGGAAAACCAGCAACTTCGCTCGAAGCTGTTGGCTTTGGAATGTAGTCATCTCGCTGTCGGCATCTCGTGTTTTATATTATTATTATTTTAAAAGGTTATTTTGAATTTTTTTAGTGCTTTCCAGCTCAAACAATGGATGATCGATAATACTAAGCAAAAAAAGAAGGATCGAAAATCACCAGTTAGCTCCACCGGCAACAGCGAAGATGATCCCTGATGAGCGAAGAAAATGATCCTCAAGAATGCGAAGGGGATGACGGGAAAACTGCTAGGCCGGTCAGTAAATTTACACTGTTTTTGTAAGTTTTTTCTGTTTTATATTTTCCTTGTTTGGCTTCTTAGGGTGTTCCCCATAAAACAAGAATTTATTGACAAAATAAAAAAGGAGAGTCCTCACAAGTTCGTGCTTGAACTGATTCAAGGCCTTTATAGTATCAGTTTTTTGAGGCAGCACAAGATGACCAAAGCCAGACAGCAAGACCAAGATGATCGAAAATCACCAGTTAGCTCCACCGGCAACAGCGAAGATGATCCCTGATGAGCGAAGAAAATGATCCTCAAGAATGCGAAGGGGATGACGGGAAAACTGCTAGGCCGGTCAGTAAATTTACACTGTTTTTGTAAGTTTTTTCTGTTTTATATTTTCCTTGTTTGGTTTCTTAGGGTGTTCCCCATAAAACAAGAATTTATTGACAAAATAAAAAAGGAGAGTCCTCACAAGTTCGTGCTTGAACTGATTCAAGGCCTTTATAGTATCAGTTTTTTGAGGCAGCACAAGATGACCAAAGCCACTGGGACCGTAGGGCACCAGTCGGCACCACTATCAAGTTTCCATGGAGAAAAGCGAACAAGAAGAAATTATATGTAAAGTTTATTCTTTTGTTTCTATATCAACAATATGAGTATGTTGGCGCCGTAATTAATAATAAAATCATTTATAGTGGTGACCAAAACGACGTTCCCTGGAACTACTGAGCGCGAAATCAAGGCATCAACCAGGCAGAAATTCAACCAGTACAGACGAAAAAAAAAGTTAAGCAAAAGAAAAAACGTCGTCATCATCATGTGCGTTAATGGCTTTTTTCCATTTTGGCGGTGCATTACTTGATCATTTTTCATTGTCGATTTTCAAAAACGATAGCGGATGTTTTATACTGTTCGTCCACGGCAGTCCACATTTTAAACCAAGACAAAAACTGCGCTTTTTCGCGTCGATTGTCATTTAATTGATGATCATCGCTTCTTATTTATCTGTTTAATTCATACTGGTGTGTTTATTATGCCATTATGCATTTAGGAACTCGTAAGAGTCGATCTCTATCGAATTAATCGTAAAAGGGAAATTGAACGACAAGTATTCAGAAATTTCAATACAAAAAGAGTTTCAAACTTGTTTGTGTGTGTGTTGTTTTCTTGCTTATAGTACTGATTCACACGAATCACATTATTGGAGAATCATAACTGATCCTATGGATTGCATACAAGGCATTATAAAAAGATTGGTATGCAGAGCTGAATGCATTTTTATACTTTTTGCATGCAAATTTATAGAAATTACGTTTTCCGCCACATCATAGTTTTTTATAAAAAGCTCATTATAGAGTAACTATAAAATGTTTATAGAGCTTCTATATTATATCACAGAGTGACGAAAAGTTTATAGTGAGCACTACCTGTTGGAGTATGACATCCAACCACTAGCTGGACGAGAACATCTGTTGAAGTACACTGGTAGCCAAGTTGTTAAGACCCCCAATTCACAGAGCAAAGGGCCCGAGTTCGCCACCCAGGACCGACAGAAAGCTTGCGACTATACAGAGAGAGCTTTAAACCTAATCCTGCACGAGCAGCAGCCCACAATAGTGGAAGAACAATTGTTTAATAACTTCAACTTCAAATCAAATCCATGAAAGCTAGTGCGCAACGCAGCCTTTCCTTGTCGTCTGCTAGCTGATACATAAATAAGATGAACGTGCGGTTGGTCTGCTCCGTTATGTTTACATATTTGTCCATGTCCAATCTGGTGTCGGAGCTTGTGGGGCTGGACGAGCAACCAGTGCGTTAATTCATTCCTTCAATTAGTTTCAAAATGTTTCCCATCCCCCCTCTTCATTTGTGTGTATTTCCCTCTTGAAATTGATTTAAATGAAAATTTTGAAAGAGAAACAAGAGTTGTAATATAATAAAAAACTTTATCTTTTCAATCTTTTGAACACCATGTTGGATAAAGAGTCCATCGTAATTATGAGACCTTAGAGAATGTCTTTTAAAGTGAATAATGTTTTTAAACATACATTTGGTCATTATACTCTTTCTTTTTTTTCATCACTTTGATGAGTCTGACAATCTCTGACATGGCCCGCCAATACAAAGAGCAAGACAGACATGCGTGGAATCGATTGGTCGATTTGCACAACTAAACAATGAAATATTGAAAAAACATTATTACAAACTGTTACACTTTAACGTGCTGAAAAGATGGGACACATACCTGGTTTTAACACCATTTCGAATCCAGCAAGGAATAGTTGGCAATGGCGGACGAAGACCGAAACCAGCTGCTGACCCTGCCTAACGCTGCTTTGGCTGCTGGTACAAAACCAACGAATGTCATTGTTGGTAATTTGACATTGTGTTACATTCAGTACCCTGCGACAATGAAAAAGGTTAATAGAATGAGTAAAGAATCAGCAAGAACAATGTAATGAGAATAATATCATATAAGCGGTTACCCAGCAATTTAAAAAAATCCCAAAAGATAGATGTAAAAATTGAAAAGTAAAAATTTAAAAATGAATTCTACCTGAGCCGTAGACAAGAGGAGCCTATTGTTTCAAACGATTCGTCATTGAAATTTGAGAAGAAAATGTCAAGAAATTCCAAAAGAGGAAACAGGGAAAATAAGCATGGAGAGCGGACCACCATAGCTTCGCATTTACATGTGCCAGAGTATGTTTAGGACGCCAGTTCCTGTTAAACAATGGTAAAATACATAATAAATAATATTTAAAAATCCAGCAAATGAAGGAATAAAGTGAGGACATTGGACAAAAAGAAAAAAATTAAGGGTTCATCATACCGGACATCAACCATACATTGTTTCGAAATCCCCCATTAACACGTAGCGGTGAGCGTTCGTGAACAAATCAAAATTGATGACAGTGGTTTGATTTGTAAACATGTAGCTTGCGTCGGTATACGTCAAGGCATTTTTTCACCCAGGAATCGTGAACCAAACATACTCTCGTAGTCTGGGAGCTTCACTCCCATGGTACCTAACACAAATATATATTTGTAAAAATATTAAACAGTGGAACCGGTCACTTTCTCTTAGTGGCTGCTCCTAGGGTGTTTCATTTTACACTTTTTTTAGATTTTTTATGCGGGCTTTCAAATTGAGGTAACTGATGCTAAAATATGGTGAAATTCCAAAACTTGAAATTTTAAAAATTTTTTTTGAGCCCCCCAGTAGGTTAGAAACTTCAATTATGCCCATTTTTTCAGACTAAAAAATTAATTTTAAATAGTTAGAATTAAAATTTCCAAACGGGCTTCTGTTCTAAGAAAACGACGTCTTTAAAATCAGAAATCAATTTTACCGCCCGTTCAGCGCAATCGTTCACAGCTTTCAAGGAGCGAACGATGCCTTCAACTTTTTTGTATCGACCATGCTTTCCCAGCAACCCACAGGGGCTTGCATCCAATCTAATTGATCGTTATTTAGATCAAGCAGATAGTAACCAACTTTTGGGGCCAATGAAGGTCAATAGTTGATCAGGGTACTCAATGGCTTTGTTAGGATCGATAAAGGGGAACGTTGGTTTCCAAGTGGGAAAATGTTTCGCCCGAGGAAAAGAGAGGAGCTTTAGCTATGAATGTATAACGTCGGCTGTTCAATGTCTATAGACATTGAACAGCCGACATCCTGACCTATTCGTTTGATTGTCCATTTTGCATCACGTAGCGCAACAATTCTCGATCTATCCGATACTTTTAATTCTCTCACTTTCCCCATTGTTTTTTTACCTAAGGCCGCGCTGTGTAGGTACGAAGCCGAAACAATAATTGCACTGAGGTAATCAGAAGAATCCGTGCCATTTAAATACTAAAGCACCGGAAGTCCTGAGTGGCAATCTTGTCTAAGTCCTTAAAAAATAGTCCCTCTATTACTCTTTTAGGACGAACACTGCTGCCTAAAGTTCATATAGCTATTTGCACACGGCACGGTTATAAGGAAGACACTCACCAAAATCCTTGGCCATCATGTTTCAAATTGACAGCTAAAGTAATATAGGTCCTTCAAAGTAATAAGTCCTTCAAAAATAGTCCCAAATATGAAATGCACAACTGGATTTTCTGGAGAACGCACGACGCTAAAATAATTTGGCAAGAAACCTGTTTGGTATTTCCGATTTGAGAAAGAGGAAAAATGGTAATGAACGTCCAACTCAATTATCTGGAGAACGCACGATGCTAGAAGGTCTTACGAAGTTTCAAAATGGTCCTTTCAACTTTTTTTTTCAAAATTTTGGCAAGAGACCTAGTATTTCCGATTAAATAAGCAATGGCCATTGGAAGTTCGATGGTATTTTTGTAAACTAATAATTAACGTCTAACTCGTTTTTCTAGAGAACACAGGACACTAGAAGATGGTAAGAAGGCCCAAAATGATCCTTTCAGTTCCCTTTTTAATAATTTAGCAAGGGACCTTGGTGGTATTTCCGTTTTAAGAAGCAATGGCCATCGGAAGTTATTTTATATTGTCAAGAAATGGTAGTGAGCGTCCAACTCGATTTTCTGAAGAACGTAGGATGCTAGAAGGTCGTACGAAGTTTAAAATGATCCTTTCAACTTCCTTTTCTATAATATGGCAATAGACCTGTTTGGTAAATATCCGTAAACTTGTTATAAGCCTCCAACTCGATTTTTTGGAAATACCAATCAACCAATGAAAGCATAATTTTGAGAATTCGTAAGACCTTCTAGCATCCTGCGTTCTCCAGAAAATTAAGTTGGACGCTCATAAAAAGTTTACAGATAATTGATTCAACTTCCGATTGCCATTGCTTCTAAAATCGGAAATGTTATTGCCATATTTTTGAAAAAGTAGTTGAAGGGATCAATTTTATGAAATACCAAACAGGTTTCTTGCCATATTATTGAAAAGGTATTTGAAAGGATAATTTTAGACTTTGTACGACCTTCTAGAATCATGTGTTCTCTAAAAAATCGAGTTGGAGGCTCATTACATGTTTGCCGAAAAACCATTGAATTTCCGTTGGCCATTGTTTCTAAAATCGGAAATACAAAAAAAGTCTCTTGTCGTATATGAAAAGGGGATTTAAAAGGATTATTTTAAGACTTCGTACGACCTTTTAGCAACCTGCGTTTTCCAGAAAATCGATTTGGACGGTTTTTATCATTTCTTAACAGCTTTATAGGGCTTCCAATGGCCATTGCTTCTTAAATCAGAAATACCACTCATGTTTTTGCTATATATTATTGAAAAGGGAGTTGAAAGGATCATTTTAAACTTCGTAAGACCTTTAAGCGTCCTTCGTTTAACAGAAAAGCGAGTTCGACGCTCGTTGTCATTTCTTGATAATACCATAGAACTTCGAATGGCCATTGCTTCGTAAATCGGAAATACCACCAAGGTCTCTAAACGGAAACCTTTTTCCCTACCTATTTACAGCAATTATTTCTCCTTATTTCTTTATACTAATTCTTTTCAGCAGTTCAACAATAAATGACATGAAATGCAGGTATTTTATTATAGTATACATCGTATACATAAAATAGTATACGGGTTAAACTTTGTTCAGCCATGATTTTTTACTTGGAATTGAGGTTTCAAAAGTTAAGCATTCTTTCTTAGGGCTATATGATACATAAATAAACATCAAAACACTAGGATTAATTGAGCCGAGATGTTCTAGTGGACATTAGGGGGATTTTTCTCATTACCCAGAGAACTTGACAGCTTTATGAAGCGGCTATTGGTCGCTTACTCGAAGTGTGCTTTTAACAAACAGTTAAAAGGCCCACACCCTTAATGCTCGTATCTCGTTCTCTGATTAAGAAGTAGCAATTTTGGAGTCCGTGAGCAATTGTTTCCCAGTGGAAGTGCTAGGGGCTGTTGGTATCATTCTGGCAACGTAAGACTATTTTAACGTAGATTAAATGTTTTTCTTAAAAAAACTAAAGAGCTTATTTTGATCGTAGGCGAAGTTCAAGAAAGTTGTGTCTCTGGGCTTTGCCATCCCGTTTAGAAATTGTCCGAGTGTGAAAATGATCTTTAAAATGACTATTTCCACCCAATGAAGCGCATTGTGGACTACTCACTGTAAATTTAAAAAAATACTTTCCCTCTAAATCATATTAGAAAAGTAATAAGTATTTTTTAAATTCGGCTATTGAGAACCTTTTTTTTTAGAACCAAGTCCGCAATTCACTGCCCAAGTTAGAGTGGCCTTGGCTCAGTATTTTGTCTACATTCAATATTTTTGGTTAATCGGGTTGGTCCCGAGCGTTTTTGTGCATACGATGATGGGTGGCGTATGAACAATTTCATTGAAAGCTGGAACCGTCCAAATTGAACTCACGACGACTGGTTTTCAGTGTTATTAGTCATACAACCAGTGCTCTGCCGTCTGATCTATCTAGCAGCAAATCGAACTCAGATTCTTAAAATTGAGACCAAAAAAAAGAACCGAAAATAATAGATTACATAGTGCGATTAGAGTCACAGTAGTACAAAACTAAAAAACCGTTACGTATGTGACAATCCTAATAAGACCAGTGCCTAAATAACGGTTTTTGTTAGCAGTCGTACGATACCAGCGCAATGCCTTCTCAAATCAAGAGGAAAGTGCTCAAACAACATCCGGTCCGAGAGCTCTCCTAGTTGAAGACATGACGGATAAAACAAAAAAGTTAAAATAACTATTAATTTCGCTTTCACAGGATTTATTATCATATATTCAATTCAAATTAACTTCAAATAGACTTTTCCAGTTTTCCTTCTCTGCCTATCTTTTGTTATCAGATTCCACTTCATTTTTCTCCGGAACGCCAGTTGCAAGGCTATTAATTCCACTTGTCCTATGATATGATGGATTTTTTGAATTAATTATGATTAAATAGAATACATAATTTTATGTAGGTTACTTAAGGTTTGGAAAACGAAGAAAATAGTTGCAAGAATCCAACGCTGCTTTCGCTTCGTTGTTTGGTTTCAGTCAGTGTTGTCCCAAATTTTAAGCGTACGCTCGCGCTCACCGCTTCGCTTACGCTTGTAGCAGAAAAATTAGCGATCGCTACGCTCAGATGAGCGGTGAGTGGGTGAACTAGCGCAACTACCGCTGAGATTATACTGCCACCTGTTGGGAAATGATCAAATCTAATACATTTTTGCTCTCTGTCACTGCATGTTCGTTCTGGAAACATCCGAAATCTGAATTCTGCATTCTGCATTTCTGCTACAGTTTCAAAAAACCTTGTAATGAAGTTACAATAAACTATTTCATCGCTAGTATTTAATCATGTTGCCAGAAGAAGAAAACTCGACATCAACGTAAACATTTATGATTATGTGATCTCACAACTTTAGCTGTAATATTATGTCTTATTTAGGGCTAATCGTAATACCACTGCCAGTGAAAGGGATGCTGCTGTAACGAAGAGAGTGTGGTTGCTATCAGAAATGTTTGAATTCATTCGTGAAGTGCCTGGCAAAGAAAGTTGCGAGTACAAATGCTTACTAGGATGTCCACAAAAGCGTAATTCAGCTGGCTCATGAAAATTCATCAGTGTAGCGAATACCAGTAGGTACAATGCAAAGCGTCATCTTAAGGTATAATACTTTTTATAGAATTTCTTTCAATCACTTAAGTTATTTTGATGCTCCGTTTGAATAGGATAAACATTGCACTATAACTGATTATACCATTTTATGGAAAGATTCAAATTACTGATCGAGCAACATAAAGGAGGAGTTACAACTACTTCCGTCCCCAATACTGTTAGTGTCCAGGAGTTTCATACTCAAGAGGATTTGGATGACTAAATTTTGGTTAGTAAAAGAGCAAGAGCGGTATCATAAAAGTTACTACAAAGATTTATTATACTTAACTTTTGTTATACAGGACTATCTGATTGTTTCTCGACTATCATTGAATCATGTAAGAACCGAAGGATTTAAACAGTATACCACACGGTTGGCTGGTACCAAATTCATCGTCCATGGTAGACACTTCCTTACGGCAAAGCTAGAGAACACTTTCGAACTGAGAAAGGATCAGCTGCACAACATACTTGAAAAAACTGATTACGTAGCTACGACGGAACCAGTTGTTGATTTTCTAGACGTCATGCAAGGAGACAAAAACGTTTCAATGGGATATCTTCTTCCAAGTTTGTATGTTTTGGAGGGGAAGTTCAAGTCTTTAAAAAATGACACAAAGATTGAATTTTGCCTACCCTTATTAGATTCGTTGATACAATCTTTCAACACAAGGTATCGGACTACACTATTGACTATTACAGCAAAGAATTTAAAAGTATCTTTCTCTAACATTTAACAAGTTAACTTAAATCAAACGATTCATGTGAATTCTATTTCCTGTTCCTTTAAGGTTTCAAGAGGTAAAGAAGGACAACTTCAAAATTATCGCTGCTGTCTGCCACCCAAAATTTAAGTTAACCTGGATTGATGATGAAACAGAAAAAAACAAAGCTAAGGAACTATTAGAAGAAGAAGTGCGCCGCACATCTAACGCACCACGTTCTTGTGACAGGTACTTTTATCAATTCAACTTTTATGCCAAAAATAGATTTGTTTAAGATACAAAGAATGAAACTATCTTCTCAATTTCAAATTGCAATCACAGTTCACTTAATGAGGAGCAAGAAGAATCAATAAACAATAGCGAAGTTCCAGACCTAACTAGTCCCAGTGGAAAAGGAAAAGCAAAAAAAAACTATTTCGAACCTCTGAAGAAGAATCAAACTCAAAGAAAAATTGAGGCCCAGTTGTTTCTTGAAAGCTCGGTTGAAACATTGAAACAACTAGACGATTATCCAGCAATTAAGAAAATATACAGGTAATTTTTGCATCCTGATCTACTCATACAGATTTTATAAATGATGGAGGAGGAGAATGTGTAAATTTATTTGCAATTTAAATCAAATTTTCAGGAAGTATAACGTTGGATTACCAGCTTCGGCTGCCGTTTAACGGCTTTTCAGTGTTTGTGGTTTTATCTATACCGATAAAAGAAGCAATTTATCAGACCAACATTTTTTGAAATGGAGGTATTTCTGTATGTCAATCGAAACTTTTTCGTCAAATGGTGAATTTGAGTCAAGAAGAAAAATCATTTTATGAAAAATATCAATTCAATCATTATTCTGTGGTGCAATTCTCCGTTGCAATGACAAAATGCTATTTTAAAACTTCTGATGTGTGATTTGTAAGAAAAATAACCCAGAGTTATGATTCAGAACCGTTAATAAATTATTAACTGGACATGGGAAATATATATTTTATTCTTTTTTTACTAACCGTTGAACTATCCAAAACACTGATATAATCTGATACAGAGTTACCAAGTTGCAAGTAGCATCAAGGGCTTCAAGGCCTGATCACGATGGCCGATGATAGCTAAGGTACTCCAACAGTGTTTGCCTTGAGGCCGTTAGATGTCTCTGAAAATGATCGAGCGCTAAGCGGTGAGCGGCGCTCCCCGCTCATAAGCGGTAGCGAAAGCGCTAGCGTCCGCCATCTTGGAAGCGGAAAAAGAGCGATGGAACAACACTGGTTTCAGTGTTTCTTTCTTTACTTTCAAACTAGTCTCGATTTTTTGCGTTTTGATGTGACGTTCAAAAACACGATTCAAGTTTAAAGTTTCTAACATGTCATCTGGAATTTTGGATTGATAACCGTAGGCGATTTGAATTTATTGCATGCCTCATAGATGTCTCTGAGCAGATGTTACCCCCTTCATTAATACGTCACCGTTAATCAGACGGAGGTACGCCAAGCCGGACTACGCAATACAAGGCGTCCCCCTTAAACCCACGTTTTCGTCATTTACTCTCTGTCTCCTGCCTCTCACGAGGCGGAGTTCAGAGCAGTAGGTAAAGTCTACTTGACCAAAACTGATGATGAACTTTCGTATTTCTTAGTTACTGGCTCCATGAAATTCAACTCAAAAATTTCAGAAATGAGTATATCGTTTCTCATATTTTGTTCCTCGTTGTACAGTGTATAGCACAAAAAAACGCACCGGCCGATCACCACAGACTTGAACAGTATTTTTAACTGGAACGTATTAGGGAAAACAACTATATATTTCGACCATGGAAATAAATATCAGATACAGCCAAAATAGAATCTTTAAAAAAAACCACCCGTTCCCTATTTCGCCTTATGGATCAGACAGTGTTCATACATAGCTCTAGGGAAAAGAAAAAAATGTAGGACGTCTTCCTTAAATTTTTTTAGATAATTGAAAAATTATATTTGGCTGGGGTTTTAACATCGGGCCTCATACGTTATAGTCGTGAATGCTACCTATATGGCATGGCCGTCCCGATAAATGTTACTAATATAGTAAAAGTTTTCTAGCTCCATATTTTCAAAAGACTTCGCTTCAGCTAGTACAGATTTCAAGTTTCGTGGTTCCACATTCACACTTGCACGCATTCATTGCATTCACGCTCGTGTCTGAAAGAGACAAAGGTTTGGGGTTCAATCCCAAGGATCTCCAAATAAATCTGATAAATTTTGTTCATCTTCTATGTCACATTGCTGCTTATTACCAGAAAAAAAAACAAGTTCTTTGACATTTGATTGATTTGATTAAACATTTCCAGAAATAACCCCTGGCTATGTCTGTTGAAATGTCTTGAAATGATAACTAGAGGGTAGGAAAGACGGTGAGAGTAAAAAATCTTAGTAGTTCTTGAACTACAAACAAGGGGGATTAAAAAAAGTTTATTTTGAAGGTGGCCTCTCTTAATAATCTATGTCAGACCCGAGCTATTTTTTTGCTACTTACTGTACTAAATTGCCAACTTTGCCATTGCTCTAGCAGCCGTTCAAAAATCTTCAGAACATTTTCGGAAATATATGCGGATAGATTTTTGCATTGAAATACTATCCCTCCAATGGTGTAAATTTAAAAATATTTCGTAAAGTAATGTTTCCAGATAAAATTGGAAGTGTATGGCATTTCGTAGATTGAATTTTTTGTAGTAACTCAACTACTTTTTTGTCTTTTTCTTCTGAAAAAAGTTTACTGACCAGTTTTTGTTCTTTCACTGTCGGAACATCTTGACCAACATCACTGATTATCGGGTTTTGTCCACTTACCGGAGGATCTTCATGACCATCAACACTGCTTTTACCGGTGATTGTACATTCACTGCAGGGACATCGTTTTGTCTTTCAGCTTCTTTTTTTTAAGTTCTTCTAGTTGCATCCAAAACGGCTTATTCATTTTTGACGAAGTGCTTTAAACCCTTATACAAATAACGAATATTTTTGGTGCTTCAATTATAACACAGATTTACAGATTCGAAACCGAGTGTTTGTCTGCCATGTGTATTTCTTGTAATCTGACGGTAACTTGAAAGACCAGCTAGACTTTCTGTTATATTCGCAGATGACACAATTTATATTTGTAAGAAACTACTCAAGTCTAATACGACCCACGGTGATAGCAGTACTGTGCGTAAAATCATGAAACCTTTCAACATTTACCTAATTTACGAAAACCCCTTCGTAAAATTAAATCGAACCCCATGTCCTTTTGGTTCAGGAACCACCACCAAGAAACAGATGATCCCACCCTTTGGCAATTGCCAAAGGGTGCGTCAAAATAATCGCTGGCCAGGACGCCTAAGGAGGAAACCATAAGTACTTGATCAAGTACCGGCAGCTCCTGCAGTTCCATAACAGCTTCGGAGTCAAAGACGAGAGCATCAAAGAAAATATGAAGCACCAGCAGTTAATCCTGTGATAGGTGAGTGCCTTCGGCCACGTCGTCAGAGACAGCAGCAGAGATCGACGAAAAAGTTAAAAGTGCCAAGGCCAGTTGCGGCAGCCAGGCGAGAAAAAATTGTTCGTAATGTACTGGAACAAATTCACATAGCCGAAGAAATTGGACCGCTACCGGTTGTTGATGTCAGTCGTCTCAACGAGCAGGTAGAAGAAGAACAGTGGTGTTTTTATGAACTGCATCTCGTCGTCAGTGAAGAAGATTCTGACGAAGAAATTGACGTTGAAAATATCAAAGATCCGTGTGCAGTTTGCCAAAGTCGTATTCCGAATATTGGGCATGATTCATGCAATTTTAAGTTCTGCCGTGGTTGTCTCCGCCGTTTGGGTAGACGACCCCGTCCACACTTGTACCCTCTTTCTGAAGAGCCGAGTATCCCTCCAGAAGTGTAGGACTGTATCTATGCGACCATCAGACGACTCTTGTGGAAGGATTTAAATTTTCTAAGATTTGACAGTGACAAAAAAAATGGCTTATCTTTGCCCGTACGCCAGTATCACTTTGCAGTACACTCATCGGGGTATAAAGGGAGAGATAAAAAAGATGCACTGCTAATTATAAGCAATTATATTATATTTTTATGCAACGTTTATCTCCACATAATAATCAGCCCAAACCCTCATTTCTTAACTAACAAACCTTTGTGAACAATTGTTTTTATCGATGTTCTGATCTTTAGTTCTAACCCAGATAGGAATCCAAGTTGTTTTGTGGTCCAAAGTCCGTCATTGTAGGACGCCTAGGACAGGACATACAAAATACGTCTAAATAAAGTCCTATTTTTTCACTTTTAACATTTTGAAATTTTAATAGAGACTCATAAAAGACGTCCAAAAGAAGTCCAAAATTTCCGGTTAAAAAAACAAACAAAAATTTAGCAACCGACAATCTGTATTGTGTCATATATAGAGAAATATTGGCGAATGAAGTCACTCAAGTTAAATGCATAATTATAGTGTTAAGGATGTTTGTTAAGACACATAGTGAACAGTAAATTTCAATTAAAACTACTCTTCTGCCGTGGGAAACGTACCTGGGTTATTCACGGTGCTATATAAGTGCTCTATCATCTACGCTATCTTGGATAAATTATTATTAAATACTGGGTTTTAAATATTTTAAATGTTGTAGCCTGGTTTATCCAGGTTTTGCTCCTGTTTTTAGGCTTGAAAACACATTATTTTACAATTTATATCATTAATCTGTCCCGTAGGGATCTATCTGAGGGGTGAACATATAACTTATTTTCATCCTTTGGGGGGGGGGGGGGGGGGGGGGGGGGGTGGAGGAGTCGGGGTCGAATTAAAAGTCTGAATGAAAATAGACAATAAAAGCAAAAATATAATTAAATTACAATGAATTTTATTAAACAGACATAATTACAGATATAATTACATGCCATCACATGTATACAGATATAATACACTGTTACAATGTGAGATGCAATTACTAGTTGATCAATAAATCAATTAAGTGCTCTGGTAGCCAAGTTGGTATAGCACCCGCCTCGGACTGAGAAGGTCTTGGGTTCGATCCCCGATGGAAGCTAAACTTTACAACAACAAAAAAGCGTAGAAGATTGAGCTACGGGTGGAGGGAGAGACAGCCCACTACGGTGAAGGACTTATTATTTGACAGCCCACTGCGGTGACGGATTATTGCAATATTGATTGGTATAATTTTAGGTGTCTTATACATGTCCTATTTTCGATTATGGGACGTTTTTTCTTTCAGTTTTGAGAACCCGTTAGGACGGACATCGGCATCAAACTATATTCGTCCATAAGTTGTTATCCGCAAAAAACGGGATGTACTTTTCAAGTCCCAGTTGTCCCAAAAAGTAAAAAAAAAATACGTCTAAATCAAGTCACTGTGTTATCTGGGAAGGGACTCAGCTGGTCAAACTAGCTTTTATTTTTAAATTAAGATTTCATTTTATTTTTTCCTTGGGCCTTATAGTATTTAATTGACAATTAGTTCCTTTTGATACTAATCTATCTCATGTAACTCAGAGAAATAATATGGCCCTTTTCAGGGCTGCAATCTATTCTTTTTAGAAAAAAATTCCATCAATAAAGAATTCAAACTTAAATATCAGTTCAATGTCATTATTAAATTTTCTATAGTTGAATACAAACTGTTGAACAGGACCCCGATGGTATAACAATACAATAACTCCGTCAATTTATCGTAATCATGTGCATACGAATATGTTTGATTCTCATATTATTTATAATATTATAGAGTAGGGAACGGGCTTTATTGTTTTATTATTACAATTAAGATTTTATTGTTATTAAAGTAAATGGAATTACCAACTTAGGGCAGAACAATGCAATAACTATAACTTAGCCAGTGAGCGGGTTTCAATTGTTTTGGGCTAATGTGGTTGTCACAAGTTACAACGGTACTAGCAGATTTTAATTAAAAATATTCATAAACAAATATAAATTAATTCGCTTGGACTATGGAAGCAGCAGGAATATCAAGGGAAGCGGCAAATATGGTATTATTTAATATTCAATTTCATGTACCGAATATATACTTTATTTTTTTGTTTCGTAGGGAAATGATTATCTACCTGGCAACGTGGGTCAAAATATTCCTCGACCCAACTTTTTAATATTAAGTTTATTTTGAATGTACTCAAATATGCTATGTTTAAATTTTACTTTCTACTTTATTGCAGCCTCGGCATGAAAATGTCCCCATCAGTTGTCTTGACCCCTGCCAATCCATCCAATGAGGCCGCCTATTTTATTCATTCCGTTTCTCCTAAAAACGCAATATTCACCCAGCATCCCAGAAGGATTCCCTGCCCAATACCGGCACCTACAAATCCGACCTCTTTGAGGCCTCCACTGAGGTCTTAAATGTTTCGTTTGAGTCCCGCCCCTATTTTTCCTTTTGTCACTCCAGATTCTCACCCTAGTGATCAACTGTAAACTGAGCATCTCAATAAAATATTTGGAAAATTCGCAATCTTTTTCGTTTAACACTTTTTTCAAAAATAGACAATCATACAATAGCCTGTATCCTAAACTATCGAATGACATGTGAAACGTTTAGCGAATCGTTCGAAAAATTAGACTTAAACCGTATTTTCCCTCAAAGTGAGCCGAATTCCCATAAGCCACAATGGTGGCGAAAAAGGCGATCGAGATTTTCGCATTTTTGCAGACCTCGCAACCCTGGATGTTTTACAGCTCTATTGGTTAAGGTGTGTGTGTAGTGTGTACACCTCACCACTCACCCACCCACTAGATGAGTGAGCACTCATTGGAGCTCGAATGGATAAGCAACATTGTCATTACGGTTTATGCATTGAATCTGATATTCTAATGTGATCGTGTAATGACAATAATGGACATCCATTTTACTTCTTAATAGACATAAAAATTTAGAGTATAGCAAGTACTCGATTGTTTTTTGACTTTTTAAACCTTTAAATTAAAATTTTTTCGTGAAATTTTGTTAGGGCTCATCTGTGACAATGAGCCGGATATTTTAAAATCACAAAATTAGAAAATAGATTTTTTCTAATTTATTTATATTTAAAAAAATATCCAAATGGAGCCCTGAAAAAAATTCACGAAAAAATTTTAATTTGAAGGTTCAAAAATTCAAAAAACAATCGAGTCTCCATAAGACTTCATGTAACCAGCGGACTTAGTCACGTGACACCATTCTGCATACAACGCGAAAACGTTGCGTGAATGGCGCACAGTGAAAACTTGCTATAGATCACAGTAAAATACATAACTTACATATGTTCTTATAGAAATTCCCAATTTCGGATTCTTAGCTTCGTTCCATTCCCAAAGGACCTGTTTTTAGCTATGTTTCAGCGCTGATGGACAAACTCTACACTCCTGAGTACTTGTGCACCCACAAGATGACCACTCAAGCTGGCAGCAACGGAGTCAACTATCGAGAGGCAATGGACCAAGGCGAGCTCTACGAAATCGTCGGTACATTTCGACAATTTGTTAATGTCATTTTTTCTGTACAACGCAAATGTCATTTCTTTTTTTAGATGCAGTCATGGGAGCTAATCTTCCGCCCGACAGAGGGATTCCGATTACCAAAAATCGTATTAAGGCTGCGGTCAAGCGCAAATTCAATAACAACCGTCCGAAGGGAAGAATCCTCGAATAAGATATTCTGAAATGACACAAACGTTTTACGTGTTTTCCATTTTATGTTTTTTTTTTCTATCGTGTCATTATCAAGATCATTACTATATCGGGAAAGGGATTTCTGATGAAACTCAGATAGTAAACAATAAACGACTGAATAATACTCATATATACGCTTTTGAATTCTTAGTTTTTTTCGTAAATATTTATTAACGGAAATATATAGAGAATTTATGATTATGATCAGTCATTCTTTTGAGAAATCAAAAAACAAAATAGCTTACAATCCGAAATTTTCTCACCATATAATTTCACTTACAGTTTACTAAGGTACTATATCCCAGATAGGAATCCAAGTTGTTTTGTGGTCCAAAGTCCGTCATTGTAGGACGCCTAGGACAGGACATACAAAATACGTCTTAATAAAGTCCTATTTTTTTCACTTTTAACATTTTGAAATTTTAATAGAGACTCATAAAAGACGTCCAAAAGAAGTCCAAAATTTCCGGTTCAAATAAAAACGGAAGCAACCGACAATCTGTATTGTGTCATATATAGAGATATATTGGCAAATGAAGTCACTCAAGTTAAATGCATAATTATAGTGTTAAGGATGTTTGTTAAGACACATAGTGAACAGTAAATTTCAATTAAAATAACTTCTGCCGTGGGAATCGTACCTGGTTTATTCACGGGGCTATATAAGTGCTCTAACTTCTACGCTATCTTGGATAAATTATTCTTAAATATCGGGTTTTTAATATTTGAAATGTTGTAGCCTTGTTTATCCACGTTTTGCTCCTGTTTTTAGGCTTGAAAACATATTATTTTAAAATTTATTCCATTAATCTGTCCCGTAGGGATCTATGTGAGGGATGAACATATATCTTATTTTCATTAGTCGGGTTCGAATTAAAAGTCTGAATGAAAATAGACAATAAAAGCAAAAATATAATTAAACTACAATGAATTTTATTAAACAGACATAATCACTAGTTGCTCGATGAATTCGCTAGGTACTCTTTGGTAGCCAAGTTGGTATAGCACCCGCCTCAGGCTACGACGGTCTCGGGTTCGATCCCCGATGGAAGCAAAACTTGTAACTAGCGTTGAAGATTGATCTACGGGCGGAGGGAGAGACAGCCCACTACGATGAAGGACTTCTTATTTGACAGCCCACTACGGTGACGGAATATTGCAATATTATATTGGTATAATTTTAGATGTCTTATACATGTCCTATTTTCGATTATGGGACGTCTTTTGTTTCAGTTTTGAGAACCCATTAGGCCGGACATCGGCATCACACTATATTCGTCCATAAGTTGTTATCCGCAAAAAACGGGATGTACTTTTCAAGTCCCAGTGGTCCCCAAAAGTCTTAAAAAATACGTCTAAATCAAGTCACTGTGTTATCTGGGATGGTTGCTATACTATAGTATATACTATAGTTTTACTGTTCCAATTTCCTTCTATAAACTTACGTAAAACAGAAGTTAAACTATAGTAAAACTATGGTATTTTTTTGGCTGGGAGCGAAGGGTTAAACTCGACCTTTATGATGTAGTAATAGGCCAGCATGCCTCATAGTAATGTGATTTGGGACTACAAATCGGTCATTCCTTAAGGAATGACCGATAATTATTAACTAGAATAGTTATAAACAAATGAAAATTAATTACTTCTTTAAAATTGATCTGAAAATTTAATATTATAACTCAAAACCATTCCTAATTCGTGTAGATCTCAAATATTCAAAAAGTAGTTAATACTCGATCTGACAAAAAGGTACAATTCTTTCGGTCGATCGAAACCAGGATACGTCTCCACAAGACCAATCAGTCAATTTTTTTAAAGATATGTATTATGTAACATCTATTAATAATAACTGTGGTTATTAGAAAAAAGTCGGTTGATATACCGAGTTTTGAGTCGCGGTTGTACCGTTGCCAGCAAAAAATGTAAGTTCACTCCTGGGCGTTGAAGTATTTGAACTACTAGTACTAGCCCTAGCCGATGTCGAAGCACGTAACTTATTAGCCAAAACAGTCACACGTTGGGAATGATTCGACGATGACATTTTAGCATTAAAAATCTCAACTTGTTGGGCGATAAATGGTAATATATCGCTAACTAATTCGCGCAAGGGGGGGAGGTTTCTGTTTAGCACCTTAAACTGGTTTGACAGAGCCTCCAAATCAGCCGTCTGCTGACCAATTGTTGTGAATGCTGTTTTAAAAACACGAATCAGTAAAGAACAGGCAATACAAGTTAGTTTGGTCTAGTTACATTCTTAAAACACAACTCGTTGTTTTAGTTTAGTGATCTGTCCATCTTTCACCAAGCAGGATTTGCAGCATGTTTTTTTATTCCCTAGGTAACGCTTCAAAAGAATAACATCTTTGTTACAAACCTACAACTAATAAGATACTTTTCTTATACCATTTTACCTTCTCTGGTGTGTACTGAAAACTAGCTGAGGACGATTGGAAACCTGAATCCTGAAATGAAGAGCTGGATCTTGGAGCCTATACACAGATATGTAGTATGGCATGTGCTATTGTTTCTCGTTACCATCAAATTCTGTTTAACCTTAAATTGATCAAGTAGGCTACGTTGATGTGATTCATCCCATTCAGGTCCGTTACCACCATCAGCATACTCATCATCAAAATAGTCATGATTACTCATAAAAGGCACATCGGAATGATTATTTTCTTCTCCACTGGAATCCACATCTGACACTTTTCCTTCAGTGCGTTCCTGTAATTAATTTTACATATCAATGCATGCTTTGGGTTAAGTAAAAGTATTTGAACTTTATATTACTTTTGACAGGATTCTCATCACGGCAGACCTTCCCAGCCAGCAAGAATAAAGGCCTTTTATTGGGAAAATGTGTGACCAAGAAAATTTTCTTGGTAAATTATTGGTCCGACAGAGGGCAAGAAGTAATGTTTACTGGGTTGTAGCATTATTTTGTTCTTGCAATATTTGCTTTTTCCTCCTTTTCTGAAGTGGACCTGGATGGTTTTCTTTATTTTCTTCGTTTTTTTGTTGTTTGTTAGGTTTTGAGCTGCTTTCAAAGTAGGAGTCTTCTTTCTTTTGGAAGTACGTTGTGATGCTGTTTCAGGCGGTTCTTCCAAATGCTGTGTACCCTGACCATCACTTGCCGAATTTTGGGGTGTTACCAAATCCTCAATTGTTTGTCCCCCTATCTCTTCTGTGACAGAATTCTCGTCATCCAATTTCTTCGGTTTTCCTGATGGTGTAAGGTCCGGTGATTTTGTCCATCTGCCTGTTGGTTCTCAGATGATTTGTTCTCTCCTTGAATTTTCTTTATATCGGAAAATGAGATTAGCATTAGGTGTTGTGAAAAATCTCGATTCGTTTCCCTTAAGAATTCCTCGTCATCTAAAGAAAAGAGAATAAACGTTCTAAATCTGAAAAAAACAACAGATTTTGGTCATTTTACCATGGTGAAGGAGAACGGAAACTGATTTGCATCTGGTAGGGCGTGGGTTCACTTTTCCTTTTTTTTAGCACCTGGCCAATCTACATCGTATTCGCCTTCGTAACTAAACTCTTCCTCGTCGTCATCATGACCAACTAAGTACGATTTTGGCCCGACGTATGAACTATTATTTGCTTTGAAATAGTAAATTGCAAAGTTCGAAACTTTATTGAAGTTAGGCATGTTTTCTGACTTAAGCTTAACTAAGTGGAGCAGCTGCCCAACACATCTAACCACGCGCTCGTTTGCCACCGAATGTCCAGCAATTGCAATCTCAGGATTCATATTGTTGGGGGTGGTTGGGAGGTTACGAGGGGTTTCAATCTTACAGTCTACCAGTCTACCACCCACTTTTCTGACCATTCCTTGAAAATATCGTGGGAAAGTGACAGAAACTCAGTTCCCTGTCGTCAAATTGTCACCCCCTCCACCAACACCGTTTCCGGAACTGGCGAGGTGAACTGTGATTGGTCGAGCTTGGTTCAAGGTTTGAACGCTCTACCCGAACTCTATCTTTTCAAAAAGAATTCTCTCCACGTTGTCCAAATTGCCAGTCGAGATTTTTCTCTCGCATGTGAACCTCAAAACTTTCCTGGTTAACTTTCCTCAGTTGTGCAAAAATATGTCCAAGTCGGAAAGACGAGGGACATCTTATCGAAAATGGAGGCGCGTTCTGAGTGATGGATCTCCATTAGCACCAGTTCCTATGACTACTCTTTACAACTACAAGAAGAAGGGAAGAAGTTTGGTGGAAGATGCTTTTATAATGAGCAACAAATGTAATGGTAATTTCTCTCAATCAAATATTTGTCCTTTACATCGTTTTTGTTAACGTGCCTTTAATTAATATATGAATTTCTACAGCTTTAACTTTAAATTCTGCAGTAATGCTACATAACGAAGCAGGCAAGGACACTCGTCGGAACTACATCCACCGGAGGTGTCAACCTGATCAAGAAAAGAATTATGCTCAATATCCAGCTTCGACTTCTGAAAATCAAGTTAGTATATTATTTTTAGGGAGGTAGTAATCAGTTCATTACTCTAATTATTTTAATTTTTGCTATAAAAGGACGTGAACCATGTCACTTCTGGCGGCATTGTTGACGCTGCCTGTGAATCTGATTACACTGCCAATTCCAATAATTCGTCCGTCGACGGTGATAATCATGCTGCCAGCGGAACTGATAAACCTGAAGCTTCTCATCCTTCCCCCGAAAACATGAAGACGGAAAACGGTTATCACCAACCAATTCATCAAGAATCGACCGTCACAAAAGGGCAACTTGTTTTACTAATATTTGCATTCTTCATTAAGCACAATTTAACCAAAGCCTGCTTGATGGACCTTCTTGAACTCTTTGGCTTGATTTTACCTTCCGCTGTGCCAAAAACTAAATATCTTTTTGAGAAATTGATTGATTTGAATAGTTGCTCATCGGAATTGCACTTTTATTGCGATGTGTGCTTAAGTTACTTGGGGAAGCCGGAAGGAATTCTCTTTTGCGCTCAGTGTAAAGTTAAAAAAGTAAGTCAAGAACTCACTCGCAGGGGGCAATATTTTCTTGTCAGTTCGATTGAGGGACAGTTGAGAAACCTTTTGGAATCTACTAACATCTGGGCAACTATCGTAAAAAAAATTTAACATGTTGTCATCCAAGTTACGAGGGGAAATTCTTACCGGTAGTATGTATCACGAAAAAACCCTTAGGGTATTTCTGCGTAGTGGAGACAACTTTTCAATGACACTAGCGACTGATGGTTTTAAAGTTTAAAAAAATGGAAAGTTTTCTGTCTGGCCCTTGTTTTGCACAATAAATTAAATAGAATTTTTTGGTAAAGCGCGAAATACCATCATGAGCAGCCTTTGGTCCGGTAATGCCAGTAAGCCTCCTTTTCATACCTATTTGGAACCTTTTATTATTGAAGCTATGCGTCTTTATAAAGATGAGTTTTTATGGAAGGACTGCAATGGTGTTGAAAGATGTAGTCGAGTAGCTTTTCCCTTATTAGTTGCGGATGTTCCTGCGCGTTCAGCGATCACTAACTTTATTCAGTATAACGGGTATTCCGGATGTGGGTTTTGTGTTCATGAAGGCGAACATGTACCCAACGGTGACGGAAATGCCCATGTATTCCCGTTAGAAGATCCAATTCCCCAAAACAGGAGGCACGAAATTTGTCTGAGACAAGCGAACGCGGCTGTCAATCAAAATGGCACTAGTTTGGGTGGATTTAAAGGGTTATCTTTACTTTATCTTCTGCCAGGATTCGACATCGTCAGGGGACAAATTCCAGATTACATGCACTGTGTGCTATTGGGCATTGTGCGGCAATTTCTTTGGATACGATTTGGCTAACGAGTTCTGGTGAACTTTATTTCATTAGTAAAGCTGATGCTAAATTAATCGATGACTTCATCTCATTGGTTTCACCTCCCGATGAATTGTTGCGCATTTTAAGACCTCTTACAACGTATCGAAATTCGTGGAAAGCTAGCGAGTGCAGATCTTGGTTGTTATTTTATTCTCCTGTTCTCTCTAAGAAATATGTTCACTTTTTCCGAAACATATATGTATCGAAATCTGCATGACAACATATATGTTTTAAAAAAAGTGAACTTATATTTTCAAAAATCCGAAACCAGAAATTGGGAAACAAGATTCCCTTCGGTAATACCTTCGGGTTAAAAATTTTTTCGGATAAACTATGCAATATATGTAGGTCTATGCTTAGGTTATGCCTATGCTTATGCCTATACTTATGCGGAAATGAAACCTAAGGAAAGTTATGTATACCTAAAATATGCCCCGTGTACCGAGATCGAGTACCACACACTATATTTTATTGTATTCAAACTTGAGATTATTTTCTACTCTGTTAACTGCTGTGGTCAAGTGGTTAGAACGTTGCGCTCGAGTCCATATATGTGAAAGCAGGTCAGACGTTCGATCCTGCAAGATGACATTTTCCTGAAAAATATTTAGAAAAAATGCCACTTATGCAAATCAAAATCGAAACCAGGTGGTTATAAATGCCACAAAACATCTAACATAAATCGGATAATGATATGGATTAGAGACAAACGGTAGCAAATTAATAATTCGCCAAGACGGTAGCATCTCCTACAGTTTATGTTTTATAAGAGTAATCAGAATATGTAGTAGGCTACATTTAACAAATTACCGACGAAGGTCTTGACTTCACAATATCGTCTACCAATTGAGTGATGTATGCATCGGTTGAAGCATGCATCGTATGTTTTATTAATAGCTAGTTTTTAAATCCTTGACGCATGAAACATACGGTTTCTCACGACACATTAAACATACGGTTTCTCACGACACATTAAACGTATATTACTATAATTTTTAAAGGTTATCACCGAAATCGGTTAACGTACAGTCTTGCACGCCATCTAACATCCCGGCGGAAAACAAAATTTCTCGCATAAACGTTAGGAAAGCAAAATCACAATCGGTTAGGTCGGTTAAAATCGGTTATTAACGTACAAATCTTATTACGCCATCTAATAGCCTGCCGGAAAACTAAATTTTCTCATATAAACGTTTGGAAACCTACCCTAGACCCATCCCTTTCCTTTCTCAAGCCCCCCAAAAGCCCTCAAAAAACAAAAAAAAACAAAAAGGGAAATCACGCCCTAAATGGGAACTTAATACCTTCGTATACCTTCGTTATGGATTCATAAGAATGAATATTACCCTCAGGGATAATGTTTCGTTTTTTCATTTGCTTTCAAAATGAAAAAAGGGTTAACCTTCAAAAGGACGGGGGAAGAGAGAGAAAAGAAAAGTTCGGCAGAAAGGTTCAAATGCGAACCATTGTTTGAAAAAACTTCGACGGCTCCTGGTATCGAACGTTAGAACTCCGACTCACCAAGCTACTACTCTGACCATTGTACCACTTCAGTTATACAATATTATCAATCACCAAGCTTATTATAAATATTCATTTTATTTATTACTACTACTTATAATTGAAAATCTCTAAGTAAATTACCAGTAAAAATTAGTATTCCTTCGCTAATAAAAAAATAAAGTAATCCCAACTAGTTAATTGAACATTGGTTTGTATAGCCGTAACCCACAGTCTATAACAAGACAGTTCAAATATTTCTAGGTTCCCCAAAATGGGGAAGGGATTGAAAATAGACCAAATCACCTCGTCTCACTTTCTTTGAGGCCGAATTATGTGGGATGGGGGTAAAAAATCAGAGAAAAGACCACGAACTTGTGAAAAAAAGCCGTCTCTACCTTTAGACTCAAGTCCAGTTTTACATTAGGAAAAACGAAATGAAACAATATTTTTCATTTCACCTTTTTTCTTGACCTTGATAGTAGAGTTGTTCTTAGAAAAATCCTCCCTTCCATTTATTACCAACATATTGGCTGCTCTTGGTGAATGGTATGCGACTTTTACTAAAACGCTCTGTATCTTGTCTGAATTTGGTGTTGAATTGAAGAAATTGAAACTGTGAGAATTCTTTTTTTTTAATTTGTTGATCAAATTCCGATGCAGTATGGTGTCCTGCATGTAGGTTATAATATACATTTATTGCATCATGTTGTCGAACAGTGCTAAATATTGGGGGGCTCCCTGGGCCTACTCCTCTTTTTTGTATGAAGATTTGGGGGGTTTGTAATGTTCCGACGCGCGGCGCTGTACAGGACAAACGAGCCGGCAACAACGGCCTCACGCGAACTGTCAGTGTTAGCCGACGACAGTACCTCGATCAGAGCCGACTAATAAAGTATACTAGAAGTAATCCGTCTATTATTGATTTACCGAACATAACAGGGTTCGCTGAAAAAAATGTGTCACGGAGCGACTAGCGCAGGAAAACAAATTTTTCAAAATTTTAAATCGAGACAAGTTTTGCGTGAATATTCGAGTAAACATATTCCAATGACTGATAATTCGGAAGTCAAAGACCTATATGAAAAATTTGATTCTCCTATATCCCTGAGAATGGAAGATGATTTGAAAATTACAGGAATTGGTACTGTCGAGTTAAAACTGTTGAGAGATGTTCAAATCAGGTCAGTAGAAAAAATGATTGGTAGAAACCTAACGTGTTTAACATCGCTACAATATCAACGTATTGCTGTTAATGGAAAAGTTTTTTCGACCTCAAGTTATTCCTCAAAGTTCAAAAGAAATAATTCAATAGTACAATTAAAATCAAACAAAATTTGCGTAATTGAAACATTGGCTCAAATCAATTTAAATTGTCGTTGTAGTGAGCGTTGCAATAAAGTTTGTTTAATGAAAAATGTCAAAAATCCCGATCAAACCCTTATTCTTATTGCTAAACAAATCATATTTAACCGAACTGCTCCTTTGATTGATGAAAACAGTGGCTTTAATCTTACTTCTTTTCTTAAAAAATGTAATAAAAATGTAAATCCGTGTTCCGTTACATCATCCATTGCTTGTACCCCACAAGATATCCAGTTTAAGTGTATTATGGTTCCCTGCCGAAATGATGAACTGTTTTGCATTGTAAATGATAGTCGATTTGAAAAAGATTAATTGTACAACGCACTGATGGTCGTCTTGATTAAAATGAATAAAGACTTTTTAATGGATTTGCCGCTTACTTAATATTTTATTTTAACAACCGTCTTTTTAAATAATCATTTGCATATTGTCGCGGCAAGATGGTTAAAAGGTGTATTGCGTAGAGACGAGTGAAAGTACAAGCTGACAGATAGACTGAGAGCCCCGCATGAGCTGGGCCCTCCTACTTATAGTAAGAATTAAAGTAGAGCGACGCACTCCTGCATCCGGGAAGCTCTCGCATTACGAGAGCGGCCCAGATGCCGACGACCGCGACATCCCCCCTCATAAGACGCGATCGTCCCGATCGCAGCAAAACAGATAAAATTCTAGGTCTAAAAGGCGCTACCCCCAAAATGGACATAACCCAAATCGAAAACAAACAACACAAAATCAAAAAGGAAAAGTAAGTGGGCATACAGAACACGCAATGTCAAAAAGTAAAACAGGAATACAGATACGAACGCCTAAGGGAAGACGAAAACTCAAAAACTAAAAGGACGCTGACGACACTACGGTCGGCGCACGCGGCTTCGTGCGCCCTGATCCTTTCCGCGAGCCGCCCGACGTCGCCCAGAAGTTGCTGACGCGCGGTAGTCTCGTTGATCAGCGCCTGTTCCAGCGACTCGAGTCGCGTCTGCATACCAGCGTGTCTCGTGTAGCGCCAACGCTGAGACAGCCCCAGGGCCAGGGCTCCCACGGTTAGCGCCGCCAAGCTGCCGCCAAGCCAGTACAAGGTTGAGTGCGTCACCGTCTCGGGTGACGCGGTCCGCCGCGCCTCCTCGCTCTCCAACTGCCGTAGGGTGCGCCCCGCCAGCTCGCTCGCCGTGAGCGCGGCCCGATTTCGGGTCAGTAGCGACGCGAACGCGGACTGTAACGTGTGGTTCCGATCGTTCCCTTGGGGTGGGGCCGACTCCCTTGGGAAAGACAAATCCACCGACCGCAGCGACGGCGTCGGCCCGACGTCCCCCACTTTCGAATCCATTTCACGAGTAAAACTGGCCTGCAGCACCCAGTCATCTGTCTGGGCGGTGCATCCTCTTGGGATTTCCACTTGCCCGACTGTCGGTAGGTTAACGGTTCTCCTTCCAATTTTCCCTTTTTCACCGACACACGTGAGTACTAAAGGCTGGGGCTTGCTGGTGGAGAACGCCCAGCGTCGGCTCCCCAGATAGATAGCCTCGGGTCCTTTCCAATCCAAAAAATGTTGGTCGCACTTACCCTTTTTCTTTACAACGTCGTCGAGAAAGAGCGCCATCGCGCAGGCCTTGCGCGCGCTCTTCCGGACGATCGCCCGGCTGATTGGGCAGACAGGGTTGGGCCAGTCCCGACACTGGACGATTTCACCTTCTGACAGCTTGATGAAGGTCTGCTGATCGTGCGCCAACGCCAAGAAGCTGGGTAGGGGCGTGTCTCACCTCCCGGGTACCGGGGGAACACCGGGAGACTAGTTACCCGGTAAAACTGGAACGAATGCTCGAATTCAAAGACCGGAAAGTGTACGAACAACCGCAAGCCTTGGTTGTGGGCGGCCGTGACCACCTGCGCCTCCTGGTAAGCTCTCCACAGGTTCCCTTCATCCAGTAATGGTGAAAGCGTCCATCCCTGAGGCAAAGCCGCCTGGATTTCCTTGAGGATCTTCTTCAATTGGTCGGGCGGAAACACCTCGGTGGGGTAGCTTACCGGCCGCTAGTATTGCAAGGCCTATCCGTCGTCGATCGTCTGTTTCGCCCAGTCCAATACCCGCCGCGCAGAGTCAAACGCGTCATCGATCCTTATGTTGAGAGCCATTTGCCTTTCCAAATCAGCTAGATTATTGGTGAGGGTGTTTTTCCATCGGTATAGCCCCTTCTCCAGAATTTCCTGGTTGCGATCCAGCTGGTAGATGGCTGTAGTGTGTTCCTGGAGTTCTCAAAGAGTTTCGTTCACCAGACTTGCCTGCTCGGAGAGGGCGTGGACAATGCCTGTCGTTTCTCGCGACAAGTCACTTAAACGTCGGTCGAGCTCGCCCAGGTCCTTGTCCGTGGCCACACCAAACAGCCATTTTAGGGTTCCCCCCCCCCTAAGTTGACGAGCCCTCGTTTGTGTCTTCCCGGCTTCCACGTCACCGTGGTCTTCAATGTCTTGAAGCGCTTCCAGACGATCTCCAGTTCTTCCTGAAACCCTTTTGCTTTTTCTTGTATCCGGATCGCCCCACTTTCCCGCTTCCAACTTTCGCCCTCTTCATGAGCGGTTGCGTCAACTGGTTGCTTGGTCTTCGCGGCCAGCAAAACGCGGAGGCCCCCCAGTGTGGCTTCCAAATGGTGCAGTGACACGTCAGTGACTACAATCCATTCGGTGAAGCGAGCTTCACCTTGGTATCCGAAAAGAACGCCCTCGTTCACTACTGTATTTGGCGAGGCGACGAAGCACGGGGCAACTAAACAGAGAAGAAAGAACATTACCAAGTCTAAATCGAACTGGTGGTCTTCGCTGTCGCTGGGGTCGTGCTCATCGATTCCCTCCCGGGAAAGACTGGGGGCGATACTGTCACTTAATGGCTCTCGCTCAGTGCCGCCGCCCTCTTCTCTTGGTTCTTCTTGCTGATGCAATCTGCTCCCCATGGCTCCGTGGTTACTTTCTCCGTTCTTGTCTGGTGGTGTCAGGTGGCATCGACGGGGTTCCGTTGGCTTCTTCGTACCCTTCGTTTGCCTCCGACCTTGCTCCCCATCTCTCCTCGTCTCTCTCCCCCCTACTACCGCTTCCTCCGTTGGCGTGGAGATTTTTTTCATCCTGCCGACGTGTACTACTTCGGTCTTACGACCCCTGGGTAATTTCACCTCGTAGTTCAACTGGGTCAACCGAAGTACCACCATGTAGGGTCCGAGGAACTTGTGGAGGAGTTTTTCTTACCTCTTTACCTTCCTTAATGGTTTATAGATTAGCACTGCTTCGCCGACCTCGAAGACGGGTGCATCTCGGTGTCCTTGGTCGTAGGCCTCCTTTTGCTTCGCCTGAACGTCCACTAGACGTTTCGCTACTTCTCCCCGCGCCTTGTTCAAGAGCCGGGCAGTTTCTTCGGCGTCTTGTGTACCAGCCGGATTGGGGTCGCTCCGCAGTGCATAGTCGATTGGCAGTTTTGCCTCCCGCCCGTACAACAGGAAGAAAGGTGTCCTACCTGTCAATTCTTGACGGCTCGTGTTGTATGCGAACGTTACGTACGGCAATATCTCGTCCCAATCCGAGTGCGCCGAGTTAACATACGTCGACATCATATCGGCCAACGTATGGTTGAGCCGCTCTACCAACCCGTTCGATTGCGGGTGATACGGTGTCGTAGACCGATGCTGAGCCCCCATGATCTTCATAACTTCTTGCATGAAGGCGGACATAAAGCACTTCCCACAGTCAATGACGACATTCTCGGGAGTTCCATGACAAAACGAATGTAAAACTATGTCCTGCACAAAAAAATCTGCTGCATCTTTAGCAGTGGCTGATGGTAATGCCCGCGTTTCCGACCATCTAGTCAGGTAATCCACCGCCACTATTATGTTCTTCATCCCTCCTCCAGACGTTGGGAACGGCCCCAGCACGTCGATCCCGACCTTTTCGAATGGTTGCTCCACGTGACTAATCTCCATGTAACCTCCCGGGCTCCGGGGTTCCGCCTTACGGGTTTGGCAGGAACGGCAGGATTGGATGTAGCCAATAACCTGTTTACGTAGGCCCGGCCAAAAATACCGCTGCTCAATTTTGTGGCAGGTTCGTCTCCTCCCCAGATGCCCAGCCATCATGTCGTCGTGACATGCCTGAATTATGGCTACGCGTTGCTCACGTGGTACACACAGTTTTTTGATCATCCTCTGCCCCATCAGCGTCCGTAGGTGCAGTAGACCGTCCACGAGTACGAAGTTCCCCCGCCGTCCCGTTCCTCCCTCCAGATCTTTGATGATTTTTCCCCAGCCCGGCTCCTTTTCTTGTTCCGTCCTTATAGATGCCTGTAGATCCGGCTGTTCCGTGGTCAGCCAGACCGGGAACATTTCTTCCTCATCTTCATTCTCTTCAGCAGCTCCCACCGGGTTTCGGGATAGCGCGTCAGCGTCCTCATGCAAGCGGCCGCTTTTATACTTGATTGTTGGGGCGTACCCTTGAACGGTGAGCGCCCAACGCGCTAGTTTGCCCGCCAGATCCTTTTTTGTGGTTAACCAGCATAGTGCATGGTGGTCAGTGACAACCGTTACCGCTGTTCCCCAAATGTAGCTATGGAACTTCTTCAGGGCCCACACAAGGGCCAGTCCCTCCTTCTCGGTGATTGAGAAATTCCGCTCGGCCGCTGAGAGAAGGCGACTTGCAAACGCGATCGGTCTCTCTCCGTTTTCACCCCGCTGGACCAGCGCTGCCCCTATTCCATAGTCACACGCGTCCGGGTGAATTTCAAATTCTTTGCTGAAATCCGGATGTGCTAGTCTGGTGGCTCCAATCAGTGCGTTTTTCAGCGTAGTGTAGCTTTCCTCCTGTTCTGGTCCCCACACAAACGGGTTACCTTTCTTTAACAAGTCAAAAAGTGGCCTCGCCAGCCCCGAGAAGTTGGGTACGAATCTTCTGTAATAAGAGCAAATGCCAATAAAGCTGCGCACTTGCCTCACTTTTTCGGCCTCCCGTCCTGTTTCCGAGGGCCTTGGGAAGTCAGTGATTGCTCGAACCTTCTCTGGGTCGGGTGCTATCCCCTCCTTGTCCACCACGTGCCCCAGGGCTTTGAGTTGGGCGTGAGCAAAGCAGCATTTCTTTAGCTTCACCTTCAAATTCGCATCCCGTAGGCACGACAGAACCCCCTGCAGTCTCTCAAGGTGTTCCTCGAACGTAGCTGAGTAGATAATTATGTCGTCCAAATACACTAGGCAGCTCGACCACCTCAACCCGGACAGGACAACGTCCATCATCCGTTGAAATGTACTGGGCGCCGCACACAGGCCAAAAGGCATCACCTTGAATTGGTAGAGACCGTCGGCCGTCACGAACGCTGTCTTCGGCTTGTCCTCTTCCTGGACGGGCACTTGCCAATAGCCCGATTGCAGGTCCATTATTGAAAAAAATGCCGCCCCTTGTAGCCTGGCCAGTGTCTCTTCCACTCGGGGGAGGGGGTACACGTCCTTTACAGTGACCCCGTTTAGTTTTCTGTAATCTACACAGAACCGCCAGGTTCCGTCCTTCTTTTTGACCATAACCACCGGGGACCCCCATGGGCTTGTGGATTTCTCGATAACCCCCGCCGCCAACATCTCCTCCACTTGTTCCTGGACCATTTCCCTCTCCTTCCAGGCTTTGGCAAAGGGGTGTTGGTGGATTGGTCGTGCGTCGCCAGTGTCGATCCGGTGTGTCGTTACTGTGCATGCGCCTAGTTTCTCGCCGGTTCCGGCGAAACAGGCGCGAAATTTCTTCAGGACCTTCTTCACGGCGTAGCGCTGGCCCTCCTCCAGTTCATCCGATATTTGGCTGCCAAAATCCAATTCCTCCGGCTCCCCATCCTCTCCCGTTGCTCCATTGGGTGGGGGTCCCACTGCTTCCGGCTCCATCGTCTCCCCCAGGACCGTCCCTGCTTCCACCCACGTTGGTTGGCCAGTAAGGTTGGCCACAAGGACGCCGTGTAGCGGTCCCGAGACGTTGACAACTGCCCTTCCTGTCGACAGCCCCCGGGTCTCCAGGAGCTTCGTGGATGGTTCAATCAGGATGGTGTCCACCTCCGGCGCCAATGGTGTCGGCTCCACTTCCACGCATACAATTGAGCGGGCTGGTACCCTTCTTCCCACCGCCGCTACTAGCTTCTTACTCTCTTCCTTCTGTTCCGGTGGGGCGAATGACCCAAGCGGGATGTCCTCGATTACAAATTCTGGACTGGCCCCAATTTTGATTCGTGTCCTCAATCCCGCCAGGAAATCCGTCCCGAGCAAGAGGTCAATCCCCCCCATTTGGAGCACCCGGGCGCACCCCCTGACGCAGGACTCTCCATCCGACACCCCAATGATAACTGATCCCTGAGTCCGAATGGTCTGGCCATCGACGGTGACAATACGCGCCACGTTGTCGCCGCTGTCCGTGTGAAGTTTCAGGGCCTCCACTAGCCCGGGTGAGATCACCGACACGGCCGCGCCAGTGTCGATGACCGCGTCGACCTTCTTCCCCTCGCACAAAACTTCTCTCACTACCAGACGGCTGGTGTCAATCTTGAGGCACGGCCAGGTCGTCCCTCCCTTCGGGCATTCCGCCTGCATCATCCCGACCGGCTGAGCCCCTGGGGCAGGGGATGTAGATCTAGACCCTGGCCGCCCATCCGTTTGCTTCCCCCCTGTCGCCTCCTTCTTAGGGGCCGGACATTTGCTTTTCGGATGGCCCGCGCTTCCACAGTTCCAGCAGATAATCTTCCCGTCCGCTGTGCGCCCGGGTCTTTGACCCGCATTTCCCCACGATTTTTTCTCCCGGGCCCCCCCTTGTTGAGTGGCGAGCTTCCCTAGCGCTTCCTGCATGCCGGCAACCATTTTTTCCATTTTTTCCAGTTTATTGGCAATCTCGTCCTTTGGTTCCTTTCCCTGTGTCATTGCCCCCAGCGGTAGTCCTCCTTGCAACTTCGTCGGTTCCACGAGCTCCTGGTATCGTTTTACTTCCGCCAAGAAATCCTCACAAGTCGTGGGTTTCAGCGTCCACATTTTTTCCAAAATGTTAGGGCGCAGACCCCTAAACAAGTGTTGTAACTTGGCTCCCTCCCCCATAGTTGGGTTGACTCTCCTACATAAGTCTAAGATGTCGTAATAATACTCGGTCGTGGGCTCCTCCCCCCTTGCTTCCTGCTTCGGAGCCTGTCCTCGTTAAATCGGGCGTAGTCCGTTGGCGTAAATTGTGCCAGGAATACTGACTTGAGGCCCCGCACTGGAGGACCCCCACCCGCACCTGCCTGGTCCTCCCATTGCGCCGGAACCGACCCAGCTGCGTCCAGGCAGGTGAACCACTTAAGAGCGGCCCCCTCCAAAGACATCTCCAGGTTTCCTAAAAGGGCCTCGTCGTCCCACTGGTTGTAGCGCCCGATCCGCTCGTAGCGGTGGAGCCACCCCACCGCGTCCTCCCCCCTTGTTCCCGCGAACTTAGGGGGGGGTTGGAATTTGATTCTAGCCCCCGCCATCTGCCAATGTGCGAATCCCCTTGCCGTGTGAGCTGAGGATCTCCGCCGCAGATCTCCAAAGTCCCAATCAAGGGACTCCTCGTCGGTGGTGTACTGGTGCGACTCTCTATCACTCGGTGCGTCTTCCTCCTCACCCTCTTCCTCCTCACCTCCTTCTCCTTCCTCGAACAAATCGGACAAACCTGACCCCCAGGTGTCCGAGCTAGACCTTCGGGAACTTCCCAACGCCTCTTCTACCTCCGCTAGTGGGTTGGTCGGCTCGCTACTGGGGCCTGCCTCGCTCCTTGTCCTATCTCCTAGCACGCCCGGCGCGCCTGTTTCCCTAGTATGGGGGTTTGTCTCTCCCCCTACCCCAGCCGCCCCCTCTACCGTAGAGAGGTCGGCTACCCCACTGTCCCGGTTGGGTCTGCCTCTGGCTCTCGCCCTACCCCGACAGTGAACAGGTCCCTCGTCCAGAAGAACCCCCTGCGTGTTGCCTCCACGCACGAACCTTCCTAGTTCGTCCCGAGCCCTCTCGCTTGCCCCCCGTGGCATACGCCCTCTTAACCCTCCTCCCGTATTACTGAGATCTTAACTTGTTAAGGGCCCCACTACAACAATAATGTGTCAAAGTTACTGCGCTTGTTTCTTGCGGTCGCTGTCGTGGTCTCGTGCCCCGACAATTCAAGGCGCTGGTCCGGCCCGTCAGGTCAACGTCTCCCAGAGACCCCTAACGACGCACGCCTCCGCAGGTCCACAAGATAACAGTACTCAACTCAAGTAGATGGGGCTTACCTTAGCAAGACTGCAACTCCACCATGTCGCGGCAAGATGGTTAAAAGGTGTATTGCGTAGAGACGAGTGAAAGTACAAGCTGACAGATAGACTGAGAGCCCCGCATGAGCTGGGCCCTCCTACTTATAGTAAGAATTAAAGTAGAGCGACGCACTCCTGCATCCGGGAAGCTCTCGCATTACGAGAGCGGCCCAGATGCCGACGACCGCGACAATATCTTGAAAAGTACGAAATTTGGTTAAACTGTTTCGTCCAATAATTGAATGGCGTATAAAGAAAGAAGTAAAAGAGATAATCAATAAATAGTATTTGCCCAAAAAAACTATAGTAATACTGCTTGCAACCTAGTACCTGCCTAGTACTATTGTAGTGTATTAAAGTAATACTTGAAAATTGTAGTTTTACTTCAGTGAGATATAGTACTACTACCATTAATAGAAGTATTATGCTAGTGAAACTATGTCATACATGAGTAAATTGCAGTTATACTTAAAAAACTATAGTATAACTATAGTTTACTATTGCAGATTTTGGGCTGGGCTCTTTCCATTCGTATCTCGTTTTTCTTTTTTATGGAGTACGAGCGCTCTATGGAGAACCCCGCTTGAAAGAGCAAGCAGAGGGGGACGGAACGGTTGATTTCAATGTTTTTCTTGTAACTCTAATTGACAAAGTTACGTAAATCAAGTTTTGTTAATTTATATTTCTAAACGAACGATATTACAAAAAGAATATTGTTTTACGACTTTGCACATTATTTTTGTTTTCACTTCAAAACAGAAGACAATTCTCTTAATTAAGACTGATGCTTGTTATTGACGCAAATGGGGCAACAAGCATCCGACAATAAGATACGAAAAGGCAGAAAAGATTTCAACAAAATGGGAGAAAACCTAAAAAACAAATGAAAACAAAACAAATGTAAATTGGAGCGGAGACTAATAAATTTGAAAAGAAGTAGAGATATTTTTCTAATATGAATTCATGATGTCGACGTTCCGCTCTAATCACGACTCGCTAGACTTTGTGGATATAATCCGCCTTACAAGCAGCTACCAAAAAGTCAGTCAAACACTCGGAATTTGAAGGAAATCGAAGTGATATGTTCAAAGGAAAATAAGACTTGACGATCACATTAAATTCCTGGTTGAGAGCTACACTGTGTAGGAAATCAATCAAACTTTTTGGCCAGATAGTGTTATTATCCTCGCATGGATTCGCTCCCAGAGGTTTCAAATTGTACAAAGAGCAGCGAAAGGTTTCAACCGGTATTTCTTGCAATTCTAAATCCAATCGAATGTCACCATATCCAACATTCTTTGTTGAACCAAAGTCAATAAACAAAACGGTTGCGATGCTTGTTTCCTTGTTCAACGCTTTGATCATAGCACGATACCAGTTACCGTGATACCTGAATATGAAGTTTTCAGTGATCATTAAAATAATAAAATATTATCAAGAAACTTAATTTAATGATCGCTTACTTTGCTAAGCAAGCATTTCCGTCTACAATGCTATCACTTGCGAAAGAAGGAGATGTGGTGTAGTTCGCTAATGTATCACGAATGGCTATAAGCTGCTTCGACCATTTTGTGTCATGAACGTAAAATCCACCATTGTCGTCGACCCAAGTGAGGATACCCCTGAAGCACGGGGTCAACGTATTCTTTGGCTCTGAAAAATACCAGTTCTTGTTTGCTGTCAGTTTTATTTCAGACATCATGTGGCCATTCCTGGTAGAAGACGATATTTTTCCAGCTTCGAAAGTATTGCAAGGCGCCTGTAGGGTTTTCAAGACATCATAAAATGAGCCCTTCTTCAAATCAGTCGTTTCTTTCTCTGAGTTGGAATGTTTTGTCGACGAGACGTCAGTAGGTTCGTAGTTCCCATTTACAAGGGAAATTGGTTGAATATCCAGTTTCTTTGGAGGGATTTTGTTAGTTGCATGATCTCCACCACCAATGCAGGACTTGAGAACAATTTCTTTGCATGATGACATGTTATCCTGCTTATTCCAGTCGATGTTCATGAAAATATTATTTACTTGGTGGTTAATACTCTGAAACTCAGTTTCAACTTTCCTAATAAATCAAATAGGCCTAAAATTAAAATCAGTTTTAAAAATGTACGTTGTAAGTCTAGGCAATATGTGATATATTGTTAACAATTGTAGCCTAAAATCAACTTACATATTGACCACAAAGTAAAATTCCTTTTGGGTCGCCTTCCTGTTTTCCCTAGGTAAACCATTGGTATGTACAAATAACTTGACAATCTTATTTTCTTTGGTTTGTAGAAGACTCATGACATCGGCAGGCCAGTAAGAGAAAAATGCGCGTTCGCTCCTATTTTTAATTTCGAGTCGGTAAATCCCATAGAGTTGACATGACACAGCTTGTGCCCGTAGTTCAAAGAATCTGAAATAATAGGCAACCAAAAAAGTTTGCGCCACAGAAAAATAAACGGTTCAATATTGGGATGACAGCTGTGTCGGGATTATATCGGAAACTTTACCTTTCAGGCAGCGGTTGAAGGTACAGATTTCCCACAATGCCGCATCGTCCCGTGTCCAAGCAATGAACTTGCACAAAATCATTACCACAAATTTTTGTGACGAGGGCTCGCTGCCAAATATTCTGAAATAGTACGGCGTACGCTTGTCCTGAAAGGAAACAAAAGTAATTTAATGGCCAAAGTTAATTAATGACTCCCTAATAACAATCAAGTTTCTTCGGAACCTTGATCAGGTTTCCTGACTGATGTGGTGCTTAAATCTCTTTCAGAAATGTGATTGAACTCTAGCTGGAGTTCATTATTCATGAATTTCAAACGATGCAACTCTTCATCAAGAACTTGAACATGGATTCTATATGGGTTTTGGACTGACGATATAATTCCACGTAAGTTTTGCATTGGCTGTCTATCATACGAAAACTTGGGAAGAATTTCCCCGTTGTTGGGTACTGATACACTTAGATGTCGACTCCATCTTGAAAGAACTGAAAACAAACAACACAAAGAAATTATTTGCTAAATCGAATACCGATGTTTAATATTTACTTGTTATCGATTTTTGAAGAGGCTTGCGAATAAAATCGTCACACACTGTTTTCTTCTCAATACTGTTGATTTTTTCAGTTGATATTTCATTGGGAGTGTTGTTAACTTCAGGTGTTTTGTCTTCATATTCAGCTTTCAAATTCTTAATCTGGACCAATGATTTGATTTCCTCAGCAGCTGCTCTCTCTTTAAGCAACTTTGATTTCAGGTTTTTACTTGCAATTTCTAGTGCAACTATCATGGCATTGTCTTTTGAGAGAACTACATTCTCACTCTGAATTTGACTGGTACAACTTGTTCTCTGAAATGATGTCTCCTTCAACTGGGTGTGGGTGAAATTATCCTCTTCAGAATCTTGAACGCTACATTGGCTCTCCTCCCCTTCACCAAATGTTCTTGGTATCTTGTTATCATCAATGACTTTACTCAAGCTAATGTCTCTTACTTCTCTAAAAAAAAAAAAACACAGATGAAAAGTAATCTAAGAAGAATAAAAGAAAACTCAAGTACGGTTTTGCTGAAGAACAAGAGGATATGGAGTTTTCATGTCCAACTAAGCCATCATTGGAAGAGTTCAGTGGTAGGGCAGTCGTCTCCCAACATAATGGACAAACAACCATTTGTTCAATGCAAGCAGGCTATTGAAAAATAAAGATATTTTAGTACAGTCGGGTTAACTTTAGTCAGAATTCCTTAAACACCTTCAAACACTTGGAACACAGATGATGAGAACAAGAAAGAACTGCTATGCTGGCTTCTTGTTGCCCCATATCATTCAAACACACATTACATTTCGACTGGACGAAGGCCATTTTATAGTAAATAAACGGAAATCGTCACTTCAACTTAAAAAACTTTGACTTTAATGATCGTTACAATGGTCAAACGTGAAATTCTTCCTTACACGTCAAACAGTCAATAACTTATTGCATCTGACTCTGACTATATGAGAGATAGTGACTTCACTGAGATTGAGATTCCATGTTTGCTCCCTTCCTTAATTCCGTCAGCGATGCCAGACTTATTTTGTTTGGCATACCCAGGAGCCGGGCTGGCTTACCTTTAATGTTTAAACCATTTAGCTGCTTTAAACTGCTTTTTAAAAAACTACATTTCGACAGATCCAAAATACCAGATTCAGATCTAGTATATGATCCAGCTTTTTTCCGAATCCAGTTAAACAGTTTATGCCCTGCTATCAGTTCACGCTATGCTGCTCGTGATCGTGACCTGGCTATGATAACAAAAGTAATCAACGAGACGAATTCGAATTCTTAAGTCCCACTTATAACATCTACCGGACTGCAGACTGCAACTACAAAACCTAAAATCATAAAATAAAATGAGAAGTCCATATCCCATTTGTCGATATCCGCCACAGTGGCTCTGTACATCTCCCAAATGTCAGGGATTAGATGAACCGTTTCGACTCGAGTTTTCCTTCGATTCGCCAAGGCCCTTTCGCTTTGAAAAAACATACAAACAAAGGAACCGCGCGGAAGCATCCTCACTCAGAGGATTTCTTGCGAAGTTTGCACTTCAGGCATCTGGTCGCTTTCAACATTCCCGATGAGCCAACGTCATGATGTTCTTTCTCCAACTGGGCGGTATCATCATTCATTACTATATTGCAAATTATGAACTCCCTCGATCAGCTCACTGATGGCTTATCGAGGATCGTCAGCGTCACTTCACTAGAAGCTCCTTAGGGACAAGTGGGCTCTGCATTTCCTCGTGGAGACTCTCGTATCGATTACATGAAACGGATGAGGATCGATGTCCCTTTTCAATTGGATACAACTGTCTAATATTAGGATTCCCATGGATTATCAACTTTATCTTTGTGACTTTATATCTTTCGCTTCCTTTCTATCGGCAAAGCTATTTCCGGTTTCTCGTCAAAACATTTTGCCGAAAAGCGCCGAAAAGTGGATGGAAGACTTCTTTGGTGCGCCGTGTGCGTTACTTATTATATTTCCGTTCTTAAGGATGCAATATATAGATTACAATGAAAGCTCCCAAATTCCGGCCATTTTATTAATTGTTATTGAGTTGATCAGAATTTTTGGACTTTGGACGGGCACAATCGAAGCTCGCGGACGGAGTAGATGATATGGAAGTCTGCATCAGCGACAGGTAGGCCTACGTATAGTTTATTAGAGGCTTTTTTTCCTGCGGAGGATATCGGATGTCTGATGGGATCTTTCGAGAAACTTATTTCACCTATCAGCATCTACAATATTTGAACTATAAAATTAACTTCAGGCCCATTTTGGTACATATTACTGGATACTGCTTTACTGTATGCCAAAAAGCTCCTTCTTAATGTCTTGGTGTAGCTAAGAAGGTCGTTTCCGCGTTGCGACGACGATCTGTGGGCCAGTCTTGATATCTGCGCTGGCTGGAGATGGCGGTGTCAAATATAGGCTTGACCAATATGACCATCGACCAAAATTACAGTCTGTAACCTACTCAGTGAAGTCCGTCGTGAAATTACACGACCATTGGTATATTGGTATATTAGTATATTGGTAGCTACTAAGTTATGCCTTATTTGAAAACTACACAACACACAATGGAATAGTCATGATATCAGGAGTATCATTTTATTATTTAAAGACTTGACGAAAATTAAAGGGTGCGCCAAGTGCGAGGGATTTCGATCAACCGAAGCAGATAGGCCTATCCTGTATGCGAGCGTACGAGTTCTGCATCTGATTCCCATAGTGACAATATAGCCTACTGATTAGCTGTAACGGTTTAATTGCTGCTTTTAATTGGTACCGCTGAATAGCCGTGGCGCTGTACCTTCAATATAGAGAATAGCATGCTGGAAGCTGATTCGACGATTTAAGTTTAACAAGCCTTTCAGTGTTCCGGTGTTAGCAAGAAAAGTTGTCTAATTTTCTTGTTTGTCGAAAGAGCAAATGCAATAGTAAAGAACTTTGTTTGATTTCCTGCAACTTAACAGATATTTTGCCCCAAAAAAATCACAAAAAAGTATTTTAAAAAACAGAATTCTTTTTTTCTTTCCCATTTCCTCTCGTCGTGCGTCGTCTGCTTTCAGTTAGTTTGTGCCTTGTTGGGTTGGAATGTTGGATGTGGTTCACCAGGGTTTAAATAAAACTTCACAGCCTTTTATATTTCTTTCCGTTTCCAACGGTTCATTCTTGCCCAAAACGATTCTTGATAGAGCAACTACCGTTTTGTCGTACGGTCAACAAACCTTTTAAAACTAGAAGTACATGTCAGTTTGCGTGCCCAAGTCTCACCACCCTTCCTCGTGAGT
The DNA here is from genome assembly GCA_022539655.2 of Ceriodaphnia dubia. Classification (NCBI taxonomy): domain Eukaryota; kingdom Metazoa; phylum Arthropoda; class Branchiopoda; order Diplostraca; family Daphniidae; genus Ceriodaphnia; species Ceriodaphnia dubia. The sequence continues at coordinate 3,245,774 of JAKUCG020000139.1, read as the reverse complement.
TGCCAGTACTATTTAGTATGATATGACATTGTTCACAACTTGTTAAGTAAAAACACTTAGTCATATTCTAATAACTAATATTTTTGTTATCTATTTTAACAGATCATTACAACATTATGGCCTCAAAGAGGAAGGTTCGAGACACATTTTTCCATGCTGTGAGTAGAGGTTCAATTGAAGAAGTCGACAAGATCATTAATAAGCATGGTCTTAAAGAAGGAATGAAGCTTGGCAAGTCATTTAACAGAGAAGGTGAAACATGCCTTATTGTTGCCATTAAAGAAAACCACTTGGACATAGTTAAGCTTCTCGTCAACAAGTTGAAAGTATCCATTGGCCAACTTGGACGATTTGTCTGGAGAAATGTGGAATATCCAGAAGCTCCTCCTTTATTTGTGGCTATGGTTTGTCATAAAAACACATCTCAGCCCATTCTCGGGTTCCTGCTTAAAGTTAACACCCCTACTAAGATACCAGAAGTTTTGGATCCCATCATGGCTTCAAGAACAATCCCTCTTCCACAGAAGATAGACTTCCTGGAATTGATAGGATCTGTTTACATCCTGAATGATTGCATGGAGTCAAGCTTTGGTGTGTTATTCTTGAGGCATGCCAAGGATTTTCGTCACTCCTCCAGAATGGAGAGCGTTGTTCCTACTGAGATTTCTTATAATCTATCAGAACATGCTCAAAATATGTTTGGAAACATCAGTGAAGCTATGACGTTGGAGCAATTCCACCAGATTTTCGACCAAAAAAACTGCAGTGTCAACGAAACGCAAGCTATAATGGCCATTCAACGGATCATGAGCCGTGTCGATCCTGATCCCCATCATCCATTTTTTCTACATCAGTTAATTATCTACGGCGAGAAGGGGTTCTTCAATGAAGGCCAGTATAGTCGTATTTTTGACATTTTGGTGTTCATCGTGGAAACGTTTGAAGTCCGTCAGTGGGAAGATGTAATCACATTGGAATGGCCCCATAATCTAATTGAGAACGCGCTTCAATTGTCATCAATGTGTCTGTCCAAAATAGTACAACTTCCTCGGGACCATTTTAAGCGACAAGAGCTGACGTTCGCCAGACTGATGGAGATCGTCAAGTGCGTTTCAAACTTTGCTGCCAACATACCGTCCCGTATTGAAGAGGATCCTGATGAGGAAGGGAATATCGATGGTGTAATTATTTTGACCGCCAATGCTATCATATTATTTTTTGATATGCTGCCCGAGTTAAGGGAAGAAGAAATCCAAGAATTGAAGGAATGGATTGTCAAGTATACTGTGTTGTTCGACCAATACGATAGCGAACATGGCTTTCTGAATATTCTATGTGGCTTTATTCCACGTCACATTCCAATAGCCGCAATTCAGATTTTAATTCAAGCCGGAGCCAATCCCAACGCAGCTGACTGGACTGGGGATACCCCACTGCACACCTTGTTATCCCTAAATTCGAAGGACGATCCTAACATCCAGCCTATTGCAAAGATATTAGTTGATGCTGGCGCACACTTGGATCAACCCAACAAGGAGGGCGTAACGCCACTTGACCTTTTCAAGGAATTGCAAATCTCGGTGAATATCGCCACCAGAATATTTAACTGCGCTCAAACCATCCGTGATGATCGCTCGTGAAAACTAGCAAATCCCGTCTATTCTGGTGTCGACCGTTCATCTATATTTATGTTTTAAAAGAACGTCGACGGCGTCCAAATCTCTAATATTATGTGATTTTAATCAAGAACCTAATGTAATGTAATAATGAGTTGCCCGTTCAAGTGTTTGTGTGCACTTTTGTCTATTGGCCCTAATGAGTGTGTTTCAATAAAAAAGCTTGTTTGAACTTATCTTCGACTTAACACAAAACTTATTACAAATCGGGAACACGATAGACAGTACTAAAGTAGTTTGGGGTCGGCTAATCAGTACGAAGATTGTAAAATGCGGTTAAATGCTCAGTCAAGAAGTAAATTAAAATTTTTTCATTTTATAATTTTTAGTAAATGCTTATGCTGCGATAAAACGTATACTCCTTTTTGAAATATATTTCCGGCATCTGTCCTGGCTTTTTTCGTCACTATAAAAACTATTATAATAAATGTGATACCCGCAACGTTATTGTTCAGTCAACTTAGAGAACTATAGTGATGTTTAGTGGTCATCTTTCCGTAGATGAACTATGAAGAAGAGGATTTCGTAATACGGAATGTGGTCAGAAATTGCGCTGCGAGAGCCAAACTGGACCGTCATTCATCGCCATCCGTAAACAAGCGTCTTGTCGTCCCTCGAACCGGTTGGAGTCAAATTTCCCCAAGTCAAGAAGTAAATAGCTGCGAGCTATCTGGGAATTCCCTGTTGACGTCTGTTGTTAGGTATATACTACTTTCCCGTCGCGGAAGTACGCCCAAAGCTAAGTAAAGCAACAACGGAACCGGTTGAATGTTTTCGTTCATTCACGCTCGGCCATTCTCGTGCCATTTATTTAGTCGTATTTGGATGATGGGTTCATTCAATGGGAATTTCCAAATGCGGTGGAGAAATACACTCATTGACGTCACAGCTACTATATGAAAAGAGATATAAAAACGAACAAGAGGGCAGAGGAAAAGCACCAGTCGACACCAACCGCCAAGGCATTCAAGTCACCAACACAAACTTTAGCTTTCAATCTCAAGGATGAAGATCACGGTATTAATTAAAGATTTACTTATATTTTAAGTTTCGTATTAGACCATGTCTTGACACTATATTAACTTGCCATTTCTTTTTTCTAGATTATTTTAATTTCCTGCCTCTTGGCCCTGGTGTTTGCTGCTGACCAAGAAATTGCCCCATCAGGGACTGACTTGGCCGCTGCCGAGGATCGTTACGGGCATTACGGCGGGCACCATGGCGGGCACTACGGAGGACATCACGGAGGGCATCACGGAGGGCATCACGGAGGGCACCATGGGGGACATTACGGAGGACATCACGGAGGATATTACGGCGGTGGTCATCGCTATCGGCGATCCCTTCCTGACTTGATTGCCTCAGAAGACCGTTACGGACACCACGGCGGCCACCACGGAGGGCACTACGGAGGACATCATGGTGGTCATTACGGCGGTGGGCATCACCATGGTGGTCACTATGGGGGACATCACGGAGGTCACTACGGCGGTGGTGGCCACTACGGTGGACATTATTAGTCCCACACATACTGTATAAACCAAGTTTTATTTTTTAAATCTCATTCCGATTGGATTTCCATTATTGTACACGTCATCTATTGTAAGTGTACTGATTTACTGTTTGATAATTTATGCAGTTAGGCTCTATTATGCCAAAAACTGCAATGCTTGAATGTTTAATCGGTTATAATAAATGTAATTACCATGAATTTTAGAAATGTGTTACGAATTTTCTTCCTCTTTGGAATAATAAGCTAGCAATTATCTATTGACCTCTGTGGTTACAGTTTGAGGCCGTTTATCCAGCTCGAAAGTAGCAGCTAAGGCAGAATAGATTGATTTGTGCTCTCATTGATCGCCTCTCATTCTATAATTTTAAGTAACACGAAAAAATAAAGGGGCTTATATCAAAGAACACCTTGGAGAATTTGACGGCGATGCCGTGATCTGTGAGGCGTCATTAAAATTAATTAGGCAGAATTACCGAATAAGATAACGATGCGAATTAAGTTTGCCACACCCGCGATATTGAAGAATAAAGTTGGCCAAATGTTTGGCATTTGGAGTATTACCAGCTACGTGTAGCCTACATATGGGAGTATTCCTGTCGTATTCTCTTTGAAAACATCCTTCCGGCTGGTCTCAAGTATTTCGTTAAAAGCCATGATGACCAGACATCAAACTGCTTCGTCAACAACGATGTCGATGTGATGGCAATCGGTAGGATTTTTTTCTAAAGGTCCAATTACACTTGGATTAATGTTTCGTAAGATTTTGAAGTGTATATACGTGGTGGAGCGTATATAACGTACGTAACGTCGTGTTAATTAGAAAAACGTAAACGTGCATGTCCTATCGTGGTGCGCGTCGTAGAGTGTCAGATGAAAACATAAAGGGAGGGCCAAAAGCTAGATCCCTTTCTCTCTTATGTTTTCATCCGACACTCTCAAGGTCGTGGATGAAGCATCACTCGACAGAAGAAATCTCGAGATAAATATGAGGATATCCTCATATTTATCTCGAGATTCCAAGTCCAGAAAACTTACGGCGTTGCCGCAAAAAAAATGTTTCGCGCTTCTTGCAGGAATAAAGAACTTGGTTCGAGAAATCGAGAATTATGAGATTCTTATATTATATTCTCACATGGGCGAGCACGTGGGTAAGAAATGAACCGACGGTTATATCATCCCGCCGGTTATCAGAAGTTTGCAAGGTTTTCAAGGTTGTATGGGTTGGACGGATGGATGGACGGATCACGGATGTATAGGCCGGGGTGGTAGTTTTTATTAAATTATTATATAGTGGCAGAGGCCACCATCGGTCGTCCACCGTTCCGAACCCGGAACCCCACTCCAACCTGGTGTGCCCGGCTCTCCTTTTCTTCGTCTAGCCTCCGGACAGCAGTTGGGAGTTATCTAAACCGCCCAGTCTGCGCCCATCACCTTCAGCGCTCCTATCTACTAACCTCACTAGACGGGATTCACCGGAATGCCCAATCAGCCCAAGAGCGTCCTTCCGGCTATCCGTGCCGCTGGATTGCCGTCGGCTGTTCCAGGCGTCCGGCCACCATTTTTCCACTGTCAGAACAACATTGATCGCGTCCAAATCGATCCTAGCCGACCGATCCACTCGCCGATCCAGCCAGTAGTCCGCCCACCGCCACCGCAGAACGGACAGTTCTTTGCCGCCAACCCTTAAGCAGGGTCGCATTTGAGTTTAATCAAATTGATTTGATGAAATATACATAAGTAAACCACACTAACTTTTCTCGATGAAAAACTGTGTGTATTATCACTAGAGCGAAAGTACTCAGCTCGCTATTAGTACAGATGATGAACGGTGGTGAAATTCGCTTATTGCAGTTCTTGCCATGGCGATTCGGTTCACGATTTGTCGCGTCCAGTGGTGAATTATCAGATAAATAGACTGCTGTACCATGAAGTATATCTATATGAAGGATATACTTCATGGCTGTACCATAATAGTAGATGTTTAGTGACGAATCGAAATAAGTAAGAAACTGGACGTCGAAACCCTGTGTACCTGTATTTATGACGTGAAATCAATTGAAAAACAAAAGAAAAGGGACTGAGGAAGGATCGAGAGAACCTCTGGGGAGAACCATGAATTTATGTAAAGTGGCGCCGAGTAGCGCTGTGGCATTAGGGTATTAGCCTTGATTATTCACAGAAGGACGAAGGACTTACATGTCTTGTTCTTTTTATATGATGCAAATGAAAAGACAGAGAAAACTAGTTTCCGAATTCTTACTAAACATCAGCAATTGCCCCGTCGAGAAGTTTCAGGATTTCGTTCATGTTGTCCTTCTTGTAACAACTTCGAATGAGATCTTGTGGTACCTGTCCGTTGTTGTTCTTCTCGTTGACGTTCGCTCCTTTTTCAATGAGAAGTCGCACGACGTCGATTAGATTTTCTTCTTTGTAATTCCAACACAACCAATGGAGAGCGGCATTTCCGCTGTCACCCTTCGCATTCACGTCAGACCCATTTTCAATAAAAAGTAGCACGACGTCTATTAAATTTTGTTTTTTATAGTTTTGACACAAGAAATGGATGGGGGTCGATTCATAGTTGTCCTTCGCATTGACGCCGGCTTCATTTTGAATCAGAAGTCGCACGACGTCGATTAAACTTTCGTCGTTGAATTTCCAGCATAACAAATGGAGAGCAGCCCGACCTTCGTTGTCCTGCACGTTGACGTCGGCTCCTTTAAAGATGAGATCTTCGATTGTTTCTAAATTTGGATTTCCCCCCTTGATTGTATTGAACCATTTGTTCTTCATTGCAACTTTTGCCTCGCCTTCCAGTAACCGGCTGGGGCCTCTCATCTTTCGGTCGATGGCAACTGACATTTCCATAAACTTTCTCTTTGTTTCAACAGCGGTTTCTGAAAAACAGTAAGAGTTACGTAAATTCGTTAATCAATTACAAAAGATAATGGAGTACTACCGTCGAGTTTCATATGAATTTTCGAAATAATCGCCTCCATTTCTAAATCAAACGAAAAGAATTTTCCAATAATTTACCTTCGGTATTATGAACGAATGAATATTAGCCTACCGTGCACCCGCTTTGACAATATTGTCAAACATTCTGTGTTTTCCTTCATCTTTTCATTTATCTTGTCTAGAATCGACAACAGATTTTAAATTAATTAACAAATGAGTGAATAATTATGAGAATTATAAGCTACCATTCAAAAGGTCTATAAGAGTCGATTTCGTTTCTATAAAGCACCAAAAATTAGCATTATTGTTAATAATACATTTTTGAGATATTGATTCGATTTTACCGTTCAAATCCTTCGTCAAATTAGTAGCCAATTCTCGTAAAACCTTTAATTCTTCAATGACAGTTGAGTCGGTGCTCTGGGTAATGCCAAGTGAAGTAGTTGATACTTCTTGGTCCTGTGTGGTAAACTCGACGACGTCACTAGGTGCACTCACCAGGCCGTCTACTGTTGTGGCAACGATGTTTAACGAATAAATGGTTCCGGGTTGGAGATCCTCTAGACGATAACTTCTCTGACTGGGATCAACATCTACTTCATGAAATGACGATCCTTGTCCGGTTGACCAGTACCGGATGGTATGGCAGAAGGCAACACCTGTAGTTGAGGGTGTCCAGACAAGATCTGCCGTTGTTTGCGTTACTAAATTAAAGTCGAGCTTAGTCGGCGGTTGCAAAACAATTTTCTTCTGACTAATTGTCATAGTCCTCAGGGCCGATTGGATCCGTTGAAGTCTCCATAAATTGAAGGGCGTTTCCACCTCATTGGCCGAGACGTCCGCCAGCTCTTTATTAATAGTATCAATAGACGGGGTTGTGTCCAGGGCGGATTCCATATCTACCACTTCGCTGAATTCGCTGCGACCAATACAAGTCTCCGCGGCCACTCGAATTTCAAAGACGGAATCTTCTCTCAAGTGGATGGTCAACTGAGTCTCGCCCGGCTTGGACGTCTTCTGTTGCTTCCAGGATGCTTCAGGGTCGTCAATCGGCCGGTACTCAACCAAAAAGGTGTAGGGATAGCCCAGGTTCTCGTAGTCCCATTTTAATTGGATGGCATGTGTCGACATTTTTGGTCGCTTGGCACCTCTGGTGGTTTCGATTTGCATCGTTAATCCAGTAGGAGCAACTGGCAACTGGCCCACGTTGTCCTTAAGCAGGAGGCCGACTTGGTAGACAGAATAATTCCATACCGACTGCTTATTGTTATTCGGCGTGATGAAAAACTGGACTTGATTTTCCAAATGTTTGTTCTTCCTAACGTGGTCGGCCATCTCGCGGATCTTGTCCAACACCTGTTTTTTCTTTCTCGCGACCATATGCCACGGTAGTCCGTCTTCGTCTCCATCTTCATCAGAGTCATCTTCGTCTCCACCCACCAGTCGCGTGTAATTTTCCACGTAATCTTTCATAGGGCAAAAGATCTCGTTGGTCCTTACGTTCAGTGGGGGGACGTTGAGTACCAGGGCGAATTTTTTCTCAAAGGAATCAGCCAGTTCCTTCTCCAGCTGAGTTTTGTCGGCCAAGAAAATTATCCCGTTGACGCTGTCCATCTTTGTTGCCATGTCCAATTCGGCCCGTTTAAAACGAAGCCATCGATTGAGACGAGAGATTTTGAAGAGAGGATGAGTCTCGGCGATGTTGGCGGCCTTCTCAACTTCGTCGTCGTCTCCGTCTTCATTTTCTCTTGCCTTGACGACACTTTTCTTCCAGCTGCTCTTGAGAAAATCTTGAAACTTGTGCACGACTTCGATAAATTGGCGCAGAGCAGGGCGACTGGCTTTCTTGAAGGAGAGACGAAGCGCCTCCGACCTAGAGATGACTTGCTCCAGTTCCATCGAAATGCGACCGCAACGGGAAACCAATTCGGAATCGACGTCGCGGTACTGCAACATCTTCTCCAATCCAGTTGAGTTGATGACGATTTTCAGAGGACACAGGATCACACGAGTTGGGACAGCTTTGACGGTAGGATTGGATGTCTTCATTTGATCAACAATTTTCATGCAGTGCTTGTAGGCGTCGAATAAAGAATATTCGCGAACAGGTTGGGTTTGCCAATCGGCGTACACGCGGCATTTCACTCGACTGATAAGTTTTTTCTCTTCCTTGTCGAACTGTTCTTTAAACTCGGCGACATCGTGTTGTTCTTCCAAAGCAATCTCCATCTTGGACGATATTTTGGCCAATGATTCCGCCATCTCTTCTCGAGCACCTTCATCCTCATCGTGGACATCTTGGACCAAGACGCAATAGGCTTCGGCCCCGTAGGTGATTCCAACGACGACGTGGGTGGCATCTGATAGTTTTCCATTGGTCGACATAGTTGGAACGTTGTGGTTAAGAAGAGTGGGCAAATCCAGACGATCTTTCTTGAATGTTGCGCGGAAAATGAGGGTTCGAGTAACTTGGACTGGATTGGGTTTGTGGTTGACATAGTGGCTGGCACCTCTAAACTTGTCCAAGAGCCCAGAAAAAATGCTTGCCTGCAGATGTTCATCCAGATGCAAGTGTTCCCATTTGTTGCTTGTGTCAGAATCTGGGCACAACAGTTTCAACTTGAAACGAGTTTCAGTCTGAATGGCTGAAGGTAAATCAGCACTGAAATCAGTCGATCCCCACCTAAGCCTGCCTTCTGAAATGTAAAACAAATTGTTAGATAATTATAGATTAATGACACATCACAGTACACAACAGAATTCTCATGCATGTTTGACTAATGGCAGCAGCAGCAATCTATATCTATTTCATAATCCTTGGTAAGTTCTCGATAGTGCACATATCCATGTTGGCTTTTAAATATATTGTGATTGTAATGAATCATATTCAATATGCATATACCTGAGATTACATGGTCGGTACGATAGTTGTACAAGTCACCGAGTTGAAACCGACGCCCAAGTGCAGCCATTTTGACGAAGTGCTTATCCACACTGCCGATGTCCATTTTCTTGATCTGTTTTTCCAAATATGCAATACTTTTAATAATGGCTTGTACAATAGACTAGTTGATTATATTAGACTTACATTCCCCAACTGTACTACAAATGTGTAGCTGTGATTTCTACTAAATTGAAGTTCTCAGAATAAAGTCAAGTCGAACTCTCCTCGCCATGGCCTACTCTATGAGATAAGGCTGGGCAGCAGTCCCATAAGACCCATGTTATAGGCTGAAGCCAGGGGGGAAGGGAAAGTTTGGGTAACATGGGGCGCCTAATGCGGCCACTTTGAAACCTTGATACCCAATCTACGGGTATCTTGTCAGTTCTCTACACGATTTCCATTTTCACTAATAAAAAAAATATCAATCAATAACTCAAGAAAAGAATCTAATATTCGAAAGTAATGGGTATTTTTTGGTGGCTTAACCTTAAATAACAAACAAAACAAAAAAAAACATGAAAATCGGAGGTGATCCACGAACTCCGGCCCTAAGAGTCAGCGCCCCAACTCCCTCACCCATGTCCCATTACAGATTCTTGATACTTTAAAATGTAAGTTCCTTCCGAACGTACAGCCCATTCCAATTTGAGAACCTAGTTCATAGATGGCGGGTAATCGTACCCAAAACATTGCCGGTGGCATAAAGCAACTGACACTACAGAGGGATAGCCTGCTGCCCAGCCTTATCTCATAGAGTAGGCCATGTCCTCGCTTAAACCTCGCTTCGGATAAAAATATAGGCTGCAGCAGCCGACGTAAAATGCTTTGTTTACTTATTCAGCTTGTTTTTGTGTTCGTGATTTTTTATTAGAGGAGTAAAAAAGAACTTATGCAAATTACTGCGTATATATTTTTTAAATATTCAATATTGAAAATTTTAATCAATTTTATTCTTATCAATAATCTACGTATAAAACCTAAAGCTATTCAAGACTTCAAGGAAGAAAATCGCTTCGACGATCTCAGCCCTTTGCACACACCCGATGGCCAATATAGACAACATTGAACGGCCTGTCGGCACAGAAACCCCGTCAAATACTTAAAGACGGTTCCGATCATTCACCTATACGAAAAAAAGCGATCCATTTTTTGGGGGCTGGAGAACTTTATTTCGACAGCCATCAGCTATATTTTGTAACCTCCTTTCACTTCCTTGCCATTATTCTCACGCTTATATGTGTTTCTCTTTTAGCTGTGATCCTTCCTCCTCATCTGGCCATTATTCTGGTGCTTAATTGATCTTTATGAAGGACCATATAATATCTCGCCTTTAAAACCGAAATTGAAAATCGCATACACTTAAGCCTAATGTAACTCCACCATATACGTTAATAAACAGCAACGAAACTATAAAAGAAAAGATGATATCGGGTTAAATGTAGATAACTTACCGTATCCACAGAGAATAAAATTGGTGAGAGGCGAGGTCTGTTTCGGCTCACGCTTGTTACCAAATGGTTGCACTCGAACGAATTTTCAAGCTTATTATCCAAGTTGACAGCAACAACTTCATCCCCGTCCACACGACCGCGTCTTTGGCATCCGTCGACACTCAAAAGAATTCCATACCAGCTAGTATATTCTTTGGCGATTATATTCTTGACCTGAAAACCAAGCAAACACTAGAAGCTGTTGGAAAAAAAGAAAATAATGCCGTGACAAGTAGGCTAAAAAATTCAAAACAAGAAACGTAGGCTATAACATTGAGGAATGGGCTGTATGCAAATGAAATGCATAAGAAAAAAATACATTTTGACTTAGTATCGATTCCAGCATATTTTTCAATGAATATTCAGCGCAAAAAGAATCAAGTTCATTCATCAATGTTTAGAAAAAAATAACTCGATTACAACATTTTCAAGAAAGATTTGGCAAAGGCCTACTACATCCTTCCGGGTATCGCAAACTGAGTGATGCTCATGTTATTGTGTGACATGCCTGACGGTTTGTCTAGCAACTGGGCCCTTGAAGAAAATGTCCCTTCCTGTTTTTGTCATTTACGTAAATAGTTTAAAATATTTCATAATTTTCTCATAATGAACTTTGTTTATCCTACGTATATCTAAATTTTGCAACTGAAACATTTGACATAGATGAAATATTCCTCTTTAAATCGCAAACTGAAGGCTTCCTGTTACATTGTGTGCCCGTATGGCCATGAAATTCCTAGTATAAATAGACTACGCAATCTTACCTTATTATAATAGTGGTCACGTAGACTCCATATTAAGACCGGTAAATGTCGTGATGAGTTGGGTGCAGACGGCGTATCCGGATGGGTGTCGCCTGCATTTCGACTAGCAGTCGACTAGCTAACGATGAACAGTTGAGGCGTGTCGGGACTAAAGTCTCGTGTGCGGAAGGTATCACGTTACAACGTATAGCGGGGAAGAGGAAGGGGTTGTGTCCAAGGACGTTGCACAGTCCTTGGTTAGGTTAGATTAGATTAGGTTACACTAGATTAGATTCAAATCGCAATTCCTTCCAATTCTCAAATAGACTTGTCGCTATACGCACAAACAGCGTGGTACCTAATGAAGCACCGTAACGGCATGCTTAACTCCGCTCGTCGACAATTACCATAGTATAGAGAAAAGGCCAAGGCCGAGGCCGATGACCACAACCTTTTTTCCTATTATTGCTTATCAACTTTTAAGTAGTCAAGTCCAAGTTGTTTTTCTTATTTCAATTGCAACTTGTATTTTTATTTCGATTACATCTGTTTGTTCTAAAGTGATGAATAAACTGACTAAACCGTTCCCCATTATTTTTTAAAGGATGACAAATAAATTATACTGCTCTTTGTATTTTGAACAATATCTTGTCTGTGATTGGAAAGGAAGCTTAAGCCCCCCGGTTGCGATAGTCTACACTCTACACCGAAATATTCGTATCTGAAATAGGAAATTTTTGAATTTAATTAAATAGGATATGCTGGTCAAAAATCGATAGTAAAGATAAAATCAGTACTCAATTGCATTTCCAACATATTAGGTTAAATGTCCTAAAAACAGGCAAAATTCCATAATAACTATTTAAAGGACAAGGGATCTACAAAATATTTTTAAATTGTTGAGTTAGTGTCATAAAATTTGTCCAGCAGGACATAATTCACGCACTTACAATGTACGGCAGATCTCTTCTTTTTCTCATCGACTATTCGTTCATTGGCGAGTTGATAGTTATTTTCCGTGATGCGAGCCGTGATGGTCCATCCCGTCCGGTCATATATGAGCCGCTCACTTCACTTAGCAATAATAGCCTAGTCATATTAACTGATCTATGATGAGCTTCTACTCCGCTTCGATCTGCTTCTCCAGCTCCATCAATCAACCCACCAATAGTCAGCGCTCGATCTCCCCAACTTGGCTTCGTATTTTTCATGACGGCCACAGTGATGGCGACTTGAGGACGCAATATCTCACTTAAAATGCTGCAAGCCTCACTTAATGTGCATGGCCAGCAATTGCCGGAGGCAGATCGAAGCCAGCACCAATATCGGATTCCAGCTGGACGCGTCGATGTTGCGGAGAAGGTGGAGATGCAGCAGCTGTGCTGGATGATGTCTTACCGCTCACCAAATCCATTCAAAGGCTCCACAAAATTGCCAAACGGGACCATTTTGTCCATCAATTTATCAACCAGATGATCGCCACAGAGAAAAGGACTTGAATAGGGAAACGTCCGGATATGTTTCATTGTATCAAGCGAGAAACAAGAGCCTGAAGAGAATATACGACTGCTGGCCGTCGTGATTTTGAAATTGGTGGAGACGTCGATGCCGTTGATGCCGTCGACGCGGAAGATTTGTTCCGTCCAGTTTTGACTTATCTCCTCACCATCGACGACTTTTTATGTCAGCTGTACGCCCAGCACATCAGTAGCCTATAGATCGCGAGGGACAACACAGAGCGGTTCAAATCGTTTTTGCTAGAATGCTGGAGCTGGCCAAAGGCCGGACGAAGAGTTAAAAATGGAGGAACTCTTGTACTTTGCCATGAAGACGGCCATTTCATTTTCTTCTGTAAGCATTTGGCTTGATCACTTCGACGCAGAAAAACGTAGCCTGTGCCTATTTTTCTTGTGTCATGTTGGCTGACAACTGTGCCAATAAATTAATTTCGTTTCTTTTAAATTATTTTTGGAGAAAAACATATTGAATTTAAATGAATGTAGGCAATTTGTTTCATGCGTCAGGTGGTGGAGATTGCCTCGGCATCCTGCCCACCGACTCTAAATCGCCGGAGTACTGGACTGTTTTATTTTTCATTCTATATTCTATATAAAAAAAAAAAACTTGGCAAGAAATCATTTCTGCTGATCGCCCCTAGAGTAGCGACCAAAAGCAAAAGGCGACCATGCGAAGTCGAAAACTCGAAAACAAAGAAACGAAACAATTACGTGGATCTCTCGCTACTCTACTCTCGCTAATGTTCTGGGTTTTATTCATCTTTGTCGTCGGCAGATCAGTTCCGTCTTCGTGATCTCCTTGTGAGATTCTTGGTGACCAGCGAACTGATATCTAGAGTCTAACTGTGACTACATTTCCCCTTGTTCAGCTCTACTTCGTCAACTCCCCCGTACTTCCGTTTCTAGGCCCATTTACTTTCTAGCGCCCTATTAATCATTCCAATTTTGCCTTTATTATTATACCCCCTCACTGGCTTTCCGTCTCTTTGGCAACGCTGTAAACGACTAAACTCTCCTCCCTGACAGTTCTTCTGCATTTGTCACTTTTCCCGTTATTCGGAATCCGGCCTTTGGCTTTGGCCTTTCGCAATTCTTTTTCATTCTTTTGTCTCCCCTCTCCCTCACCATCCCTCCCCCATTCCCCCCCCCCCCCCTTAAACACACTCACAGCATTTCCGCTCACATTTCCTTTCTTTTCCTACGGGTAAACGGGTTGGGCAGTGCGCAGGGGTCGTCGACTCGTCGTCTTGACCCACAAAAACTCTCCCTGTTCCAACACAGGACAGCAAAGGGGGCACTTTAAAAAACTCAAACTGAAAAACAATTACGTTCACACTTGGGCTCTTTCATTTGTTGATTCGGGATTCGTCGTCGCGTTAGTTATGATTACTTTTCTGTTGTCCCCTTTTACCAGAATTTGAAAGTAAGTTACTCAAAGAAACCTTTGTTTAGGACTTTAAGTTACAACTGTGAGACAATTGAAAGTATACCATGCATAATTAATAAGAAATTTCAATACTTTTACTTTAAGGAAAAAGCAGATTAAAATGGATCAGCACATCCTCTTAATGGCGGCCCTTGGTCGTCGATTCGAACTAGGCGACTTGTACAACTATCGCATCGACCAGATCCTCACAGGTAACTTATTGTTTCAATTGTTCAGGCAGTTTTTACTCGTTCACTATGAAACCCATGAAATTCAAGTGTGTCCTGGTTACAAACATCATAACGTAAACAGATCCAAGTTTTTGTTAGTTATCTAAAGACCAAAATTCCTTTATTCACCCCCCACACTCATAATCTATGGTTTATTTTCTCAACCTTTGCTATCGAACTTAATTTATTGGTTTGAAAATTACTGGACTCCCTCGAGTGGACTAAAGGACTAAAGAATTCAATTAATGGATGTTGGTGTGTGTGTACAATTAAGATAGCTCTATTTTTGTGACTGATGTTTTGCTAATATTTATCATTTCAAAATATTCTTTTTACATTGCAGAATACAGGTGTGAATCAGCTAGTTTTCCTCCAGGCACTCAAACTGAAATTGGGTTCAAACTGAAATTGATGTGCCCAGATTCCGACATCACCGACAAATGGCAGCACATGGGGCTGGATGAACATCTCCAGGCAAGCATCTTGGCCGGACTCTTTGAGACGGGGGCGGAAATGGACCAGTTGATAGGCGCAAGTCATTACGTCAACGCAAAATATTATCCGACTGAAGTCACTCGGACTTTCATTATCCGGGCGATAAATAAGAAACATCAACTAGACTTGCCTAACTTCCTCAGCAAAGGCGTCGCTACCGATGGGAAACTACGAAATGCGACTCATACCGTGGCTGGAATAGCTTACGGAGCCGAAGCCTATTGCGTCTTGGCTCAGAATGTCGAAGATAAGGAAATTGACGACCGAGAAAAAATCGCAAAATTTTTGAATCATGTATCGTCTATGATGGAGATTGCGCTGGAAGAGAAACAAGATGAAGCCGAATTCAAAGAACAATTCACTAAGAAAGAGAAGAAACTCTTCGGTCAAATCAAGTGTCGTGTCTACGCCGATCACCAAATCCAACCTGTTCGCGAATGCGGTTTATTTAACGCTTACAAGCACTGCCTGAAACTTGTCCACCAAGTCGAGAACATGGAGAAATCAGTCCCAGTTGTTGCTGTTCTTTTTCCTCTGATAATCGTCAAAGCGAACGAGGGATTAGTAAAAAGCTTCACGTACCGCGACGTCGATGCCGGATTAGTTGCCCGCTGCTGTAAAATTTCGACAGAGCTGGATCGAGTGATAAGCACATCGGAATCAATTCGTTTCTCTATGAAGAAAATGATTCATCGTCCTGATTTAAAACAATTTACCCAAGTCGTATCTAAATTTAAAGATCTCCTCAAGATCGGCTGGAGGAAAAGCATCGTCAAGGCCAGGGAAAGTGAAAACGAGGACGACCGCCAAGTAGAAAGGGTTGTTCACATCGCAGAGACTCATCCCCTGTTCAACATTTCGCGTCTGAACCAATGGCTCGATTTTAAAAAGGCAGAAATGGAGGTGGTTGAAAAATTGGACAGCATCAACGGGATAACCTTCTTGGCCGGCAAACCACAACTGGAGAAGGAATTGGCCTTTTCTTTAGACAGGAGACACAATCTTGTTCTCTGCATTCCTTCGCTGGACCAAAGTTCTAAAGAGATCTTGTGCGCCATGAAAAACTATGTGGACAAGAACACGGATTTGGTGGCTGGAGACGATGACGATAGCTGTGATGAAATCGGACTGCCTTGGCACATGGTCACAGACAAGAGGAAGTTAGTGCTGGACAAGATCCGCGAGCTGGTCGACTTTGTCAAGAAAAACAAGCATCTCGAAAATGATTTCCAGTTTTTCATCCTACCGGAGGAAGGAGGCAAGAAGTTTGGATGTAGTTACTCCGTCTACCAAGCAGACAACTTGGTGAAAGATAACCTAACTCAGTTGCCTACATCTTTTTACAACGAGACTGACATCGGACGCAGTGAGTTTGATGAAGTGAGCGACACTGGATCTACGCTAAACATTAACCAGCAGATCGATGTGGAACAAGAAGAAACAATTATTATCCACGAATTTTTACCACATCGAAATAGAACAAACAGTGCAAAGTGCACCTCCATCATGGATAAAAGTAAGTCACATTTTGTCTTTATTTATTTATAACCTCGCATTTTTCTAACCAACACGTTTTCTAGTCAATGAATTTTATTTTCTACGAGATTTGGAGCTAGCAAAAGCAATCATTCTGGTGTCGAGTTGGGGAGGAGATTTTACATTCCCGAATGGTCTTGATGGTATAAAACCAAGTTACAAAGTGGGTATCACATTTGGGTATCACCTTTGGTTGTTAACAATTTCAGGAACTGGCTTGTATCCCACTTGGTTGGCTGCCGTCACCAATAAGGCTCGCAATAAGGCTGCTCCTCCATCAGATTTGCTGGCTCCGTTCTCCACCAAGCTGAACCATATTTTCACGGACAATGCCAAAAGTAGCACCAGCACGCTACCCGAAGACAGTGATCAACGCCAACGTAATTTAATATCCGTGTCTATATCTACCACCAGTCCCCAAAATAAGGTATTGTTTAAGATTTAAGATGGTCTATAAGATATATTTCGCTGGAATATCATTGGATGTGAAATAGAAATTCATTCGACAGACGGTATCACCAACTACTTTGGAATCTTCCTCGGAATCTTCGCCTCTTGTCAATACGACTAAGTACAAAAAAGGAGCTGCTGTAATACCGCCCATTCTGTTGGGTGATCGACAGTTTTGCTTGGACGCCCGAAGCCACTTGGTTGAAGATCCGATGATGTTGGGACAATCATTTCCCAAAAATTGGTCTGAAGCGGTAGGTTTTTCTGTGCTCTTTTTCTCGGTACTGATTTTGATCATTATCACGCTCTCTCTATCACAGGAAAAGGAGATTTTCACACAAAAGTACCTTCTTCATCCGAAAAGTTTCAGCACGATTGCTTCGTACCTTCAAAACAAAACGGTAGCCGATTGTGTCTTGTTTTACTACCTTTCAAAGAAAACTGTAAACTACAAAGAATTGGTTAAGAAAACGAAAAGAAAACGAAAATCCCGAGCTACCACAACGCCGCATCTGCCGCTGGAGCCGCAAATGCAACTGCGGTCGTCGCATACTCGCGCAAAACCAGTCAGCCAATGAACATTCGATGGGCAACGTTTTCGAGTGACGACAATCCTTTAATGGAAGTTTCCCTCAACTTAATACTGAAAAATCGTTAATATATTGTGTACTCCGCGACAACGTTAATACACAGACAGCGTTTGTGAATGTTCATCAAGAAAAAAAAAACAATCTTTATACTAATGATTCTTCTTAAGTACACTTGCTAGGTAGACCAGAATGTAGCTGCCGACATTAGCCATATAGTATTGTTGTCCACTTGCGTCGACTTGTGACAAATTTAACATATATTTTGAACTGATGTAGTATTCAGTAATAATACAATCAACACACGAGAAGTCCATTAATGTGATTGAAACATTTATTTGGCGATCCGCCGCGATTCCGGTACCACCCGTCATATACGTCAACAGGAAAATCAGACAAAATCCTAAATCAGAATCGGATGTAGGCCCTATTGACGTCATATATATTCTATTTGTACATTCAAAAACGTGGCGTGACAGTTGGTTTTTAATGAAGAATGTTCCGACAATTCGAAGAGAAGAAAACAATGGACTACAAGACTAGGCTTAGTCTAGAAAAGCAAATGGAAACCATCAAACTGAGTCTTTTATTTTGAATTATCAAAGCTTTCAAAAATGTTCTAAGCGTTGGAAACGTGAAACGAATACAAGAAACTGCAATAACTGTACGAATATTGCGAAGTAAAAAACTAACAGAAAAGAAACAGACGTCAAAATACAATCAAATAGCCTGCCGGGCTCCTACTTTGATTGTAAATAACTGTCGCGTAACGATAGTCGAACCTATAAGAAATAAAAACGTTCGAATTACATTTAGAATATCGTGAACACAATTTCCTTATTATTACGTACTTTGGTGTGCGGCCGAAACATAGATCCGGTCCTGCTACTCTTCTTCTCTTCTGGTTGATGCACGTCGAATGGGCGAAGGTTGTCGACACGCTCCAGGACACATTGGGTCTCGTCCTCTTCCAGACGAGACCAGGGGTAAAACCGACCCCTCGAAGCAAACTGATGGAACTCTTCAAGAATCCGTTCTCTTTCGGCAAAACCGTCGCCTTTGTCCAAGTTTTCAGCGGCGATGAGTTCATTGAGAGCAGAAATGACTTTTCCTCTAATGTTGGCGAACACTGGCTTCGAGTACGGGTGGACGTGTAGGCCAATTTTTATCGATCGCTTGATGTAGCGCAAAATCGCCTCCACCTGCTCCACCACGACTCTCTTTTTCAGCGCAATATCTTTTTCCAGCTCCTTCACCACCTCTTTCGCCGTCAAATTCTTTCTCAATTTCCTCCCGTACCTGATTTGAACAGTAGCCGTTGTGATTATCCGCTTCATTTTGGCGGGCTTCCGCGTAAGAGAACCGTTCTGGTGGAAGTTCCATGGACATTTGCAAACGCGACAAGTTCGGCTGGAGACCGGCGCCGAATGATCCATCACGTCACAATCGAATGTTTCGCCCTTGTTTCCGCATTCTTCGTGGCACGTCATCAAACACCGGACACAGCTGGTTGCGTATTCGCCGACGGCTCTGTATTGGGTTATTACTGCTTCCACGTTTGTTTTGAACTCCTTGTTGACGTTGTTCCAGTCAAGGTTCCTCTTGGTATTCCGCATATCTTTGAAACCGATCATATTCAACATGATGCGCCTCTCTAGTCCAATCACCGTCGCTTCTAGTCTCTTGAATTCGACACGCCCTTGTTTGTCAACAGACATCGACTTTGGTGTTGTGGCCAACGAAGAGAAAAATCCCACCAAATTATCCATACACGATTGGAAATTTTCAAAGTTGTCGACATCGATGTTGGAGTGAAAAACAGCCGAGCCGTTGAATGTGTGATTCAAGGGTTGTCCAGTCACCAGTCCGGCTTCGGAGACGGCCGTCAGTAAAGGTAGATTCTGGCCATCTGCGCAGTTGAAGATGAAGTTCAGATTATCTTTGATTTTGCTGCCAAATATGGTCATCAGCGAACAGTAGATGAAATGGTGCAAAGGAGTCAGCTGAGGCGATAAGGAATCCATGATGAATCCGACCATATCCACTTCTTGGTTAAATTTCGAGTATGGGGAGAAAATATCGCGGATACTATAAGAAATACATTTGTTCTTTTCTGGATCATTGTCAACGTAGCTAGGAACGTCAATGATGGTCAACGCGTAAGGAATGCGGAATCCATCTGTGTAATGAAAGTCGTAGACAAAGGTTTTCGGACGACTGTCGTCTTTCTTTCCTTTTTCTTCATCTTCCACTTCTTCTACTACATTTTTCTTTACCAACTGGAAGCGAAATGGATCGGCAAAGTCGACATCAAAGACGTAGTTGATTATCGCGTTGATGACCGCCAATTTGTCGGAATCAGACTGGCCAACCAGCAGAATGGAACGAGGCTTTGGTGTGTTTCTTGTATCCACGAGTCTCGGTTGACCAAACTCGAATCGCACGACAGAGCTGACCTGACCGTTCGATTTGGTCAGTGGAACAGCATAAAGGTCCATTCCATTTTCGTGGCCAATTTTGTGGCAATGCCTCGTCAATTTGTCAGCAAAACGAGACACTACACTCGCCGTCGACAGTTCCAAAGGGCCACCCAAAATATCGACATTGAAATCCGGGATATGTTCTAAATTATTGCCGTCATCGAATACAGATGAGGTGTCAAAAATGTCGCTGAATTCACTTCGTCCGATACAACTCTCCACCGCAATGCGAATTTCTGTAGTTGATCCGGTTTCGACACTGATGGAAAGTTCATCTTGGCCAGGATGGGTTGTCCTCTGTTGAATCCAAGGGTCAAAACTACCTTTCACTCGATACTCGATCAAATATTCGCAAGGATAGCCCAAGTCTTCGTGATCCCATTCAACGTGAACTAGAGAACACGACGTCTTCGCTCTTTTGGCTGAGGGAGTTCTGTCTGGAAGAGAAATCCGCAATACGGCGGGTGGTTCGGGCAATCGATTAAAGTTGTGAGAGCAGTTACAACTGCCTTCAAAAAGGAAGTAGCTGCAATCAAAAGGATCGCTTTTCCCACCGAAATAGATGATAAATTGGACGTTGATGGAAATGCTTTTGTTCCTTTCGACGTGGCTGGCCAGTTGGCGAATTTTATCCATTACAAGACTCAGTTTGATTACGTCCGAGTGCCAAGGTTCTCCCTTGTCTCCTTTCTCCGCGATCTTGAGAAAGCCGCAGAAAGAGTTCTTAATTTTGGTAATATATCTCTGCATATCTGAGAGCTCGAAGGAGGTCTTTTCGTCCAAACGCGGAACTTGAAGTACAACAGAGTATTTCTTGGTGTCATCACCGTCTAGTTGTTCTCTTAGTCGCTTCCGGTCGCCAGGCAAGATTACAATGTCATTTCCAGCTGCGTGTTCCATCGACTTCATTCGATCCAGCTCGCCCTGTTTAGTTCTGATCCAATTTTCCAGGCGTGAAGGTTTGAAAAGCGTAATGTTTCTTTCTGTGTCATAAATTGCACAGTTAAGGTAGCGATCAGCAAGGAAGTTATTTTGGCGAGCCGCTACGATGTTTTTCTTCAACTTTGTTTCGACCCAGCTTCGATACTTTGAGACCAAGTCAACAAACTTCTCGATGGAATCGCGAGGAGTCGAATTATTGTTAATGGAGCAATTGGAGCCCATCTTTCCCGCTCGTATGATGACTCGTTTCAATCCGGATAAGAGGCGAGAACCCTCAGCCACTACAGTCGCATTAATGTCGCAATTTTTCACTTTTGCAATTTTGGCTCCTTGAGTTGCATCCAAGAGGATTTGCAAGGGACAAAGCTGGATGGTGATTGGGACTGCTTTTCTCAGACAGGATCCTTTCGGAACAGAGAAAAAGTCGTGCATTATTTCAAAAACTTGTTGGAAGGCCGAGTAGAAACCGCACTGGACGTCAGGCTGGGATTGGAAATCGGAATACAGTCGGCACTGAACACCGGTGATGAAATGTTTCTCTTCTCGGCTCAATTTCCCTTTGAACTCGTTCAAAGCTACGAACTGGTTTATCGCTACCATCCATTTGTTGGCCAATTTGGACAGGTCTTTCTCGATTTCTTTTCGAATTTCTTCGTCGGCCTCCTCGCCAACATCCCGGGCCAAGACACAGTAAGTTTCTGCACCATAGAAGATGCTCGAGACGACGTGAGTCGCCTCTGTTTCTTCAGCAGCATCAAGTTGTGGCACTTTGTAGTTGACGAGTGACAGCAGATCCAACTTTTCTTCTCTGGAAATCACTTTACAAATGAGGGTGCAGGTGACCTGTTTTGGATCTGGTTTGTCATCCATGTATTTGTTGCAAGCACCTTGATGACTGTCGATGAGGCCGGCCATGACGCTCATCTGCATGTGGTTGTCGAGGCCAACAACAGATCCAGCTTTGTTGTCGTTCGTAAATTCGTTGTCGCTGTCCGTCGTGTATCGCCCTTCGAGCGTGCAGTCTACTCGAGTAGCAGCTGCTATCATGCCAGGACTCCATGATAACTGATCTGAAACAAGCACATCAAATCAATGTTAAAGAATCAATAAACTGTTCTCGTAAACATATTTCACAGTGAAGCTAAGCCTGTATACAATTTTCCCAATCCACCATTAATAACATAGCAATACTGAGAATCATTTTTAGTTCCCGCACTCAATAGTGAACTAATGTAAAAATGGATGAAACTTACTCCAAATTCTACAATTGTTTACTTTAAGGCTTTCCTGTACACATTTTTTCTCCTTAAGCTAGCTTTAAGTGTAAGACATCGGTCTTCACTTGTCAGTCTGTCATACTGAATATGGACTTACCACTTGATATGGTATCACTATGATAATTGTAGAGAACGCCAAGATGGAATTGGCGTCGCCCAAATGCACTCATGGAAAGCAAATGAGACTGAAAAGGCTGTCCATCAGCCATTTTTCTTTTCCTTATGTTTGTTTTTGATCAGAAAAATGTTTGTCCTAGAGGTCAGTCGACGTAAGCATCGGGGCACTGCTTTCTCTCTGTTGGTACTCTGAAAAGTGTAACACAGCAGATCAACAATTATTTCGAAGAATATTAAATGTGGAATAAAATCCAATGAATTGCTTACAAGCCAGACACGTTAAAAGAATCGTAGAGGAGATTATTGGGAGTTGAGAGCCGGCGAGACTTTGCGTCTGAGGGAGCAGCTTTCAGCAGCAGCAGGATAGCAGACGGCGTTTTTGTTTTTCTAAATTTTCTAACCCTTCCTCTTACCCTACCCTACGCCCTGTAGGCCTACTCGTTTTTTTCCCTCGTCAACCGTCAAGTTGTCTCATCACTTATTAGATCACAGCATGAAAATGGACGTAGAGAAGTCTTTCTAAGTGAGAAACAGCCTGATTATCCTTCATTTCCATTCTACCATCTCTCGGTAATTATGCGTCGGTAACAAAAACATCGGGGGTTGCATGGTTGCCGGTTTCATTCATCCAATATCTGTTTTTGATTTGGTCAGAGAATTTGGAGAATCTGGATTTGGTTCACTGAATCGTCGCTCTATTTGTGATAGTAAAAATTCCTTTTGTACGGTGACTACAAAGATCCAAATCCAAATGTGTCAAGTCAAATGTCATCAAAATGACAGATGGGTTTTTGATTTTATTTCAAGGTCTTTAAGTATGATGATTCATGCTGCTGCTTTCAGTCCGGACGGGACGTAATTGACGAATTGTTAAGTACACGTTGTCTCTGTTTAGATTCCATTCTAGAAATTGTTTGGTAATACAAGTAATACCTCGCTGTTTGGCGGAGGGAAACTATAGCTTTGGTTTCAAGAATCGTCATGAATGATGAGACAGAGATACTATAGAGAGGGTTGGTAGAACACACAATTAAGCAATCGACATCAATGATGGCATAAATTTACTATAGTTTGAACCGGCAAAGAAAGGAAGAAATTCGTCATCAGATTGTGAAACTGGTAGTCAGGTAGTCTATTACAAGATTACAATGCGTTTCTCCCTCAATCAAATTTCTGATCGTATCCAAGACCAATATTCGATATTTTGAATGCTGCGAATGCCGCGCATGCCTGAAAAGGACCTTGTTCCCTATGTAAAATTTTGAATGCTGCGAATGCATGTCTGGAAAGGAGCTTGTTCCTTATGTTGAGGTTGCGTACGTCGTTGTTCTTTACTTTTCCAATAACCATTGCTTAATGAAAGCTATTGTGCGTTGTTTTGTCAATAGCCGGCTTGTTACTTTCTATGCTGGCTGTATATCGATCATGGAATCAGCTCTGACTGCTCCATCTTCGTTAATTATACCGTATTGCAACGCTCGCTGGGGAATCAATAAGCACACGAGGACAGTGGTTTTCGTGCTTTGTAGGCTACTAATGTTGAAAATGCAAACGACTAGGTCAACAAATATTACAAAGGCTCATATATCCATACTGTCTATGGATTTCATCGAGGTCAGGAATTAGCGCTTTCTGTGCACATTTTTCCCTAGCTTCCCCTACCTATTTAAAGGCCAACATGAAGTCAGCAGAATTCAGTTTCGCTAGTCTTCAGCAGTAAATCTCGCATTTAACTCCCCGACAGACTTTATTTTTAAAACTAATTAGAATAAACGAAATGCAAATACTTCTTTTATTTTACTTGGCGCTCGGTTGCTCAAACTCGCAGGTTTTGGGTACTTTGAGCGGCCGTTTTCAAGAAGTCAATCCTCTAAATGGACAGCATATTCACGTTTTGGCAATGGAGGTGTTTAAAAAGTTTTTCAATGGGAAATTTGAAAATATTTTTAAATTATGACCTGATATCCTGCTTGTTGCTGTTGTGATTTTTTTACAGTTTCCTATTTCCATAACTGCGGAAAGAAACGCTACTGGTCACATCACAGCTATCGATGGAACCTTGGCCCAAACGTTTGAAACGCTATCGAAAATGCTTCACTTTAGGCAGCACAATAATAAATACAGAGATGATATAAAAATTTAAATATTAACTCCTCTTTTATTAAAATGGAAACTTTACATACAGCTATTCATACCTACCTGTCGTTGCACGAGTTTTCGAAGATTCTTCGTATGCCAGAGGAGCAATGTCTTACCTTATCAGCGGCGTAATATTTCTATAAACTATTATACTAAAAAAACTATATAGGCTATTATAATAGTTTTTATTATTATTATGAATTTCGAGATGAATTTCACTTTCATGTCCCTAAAATAAATGTAATAACGCTATAGGAAGCCGACTACCTCCTCTCAACGACGATCGGAACAGCAGCTCGTTTGGAGAAAGTAGACTACCCTGCCAATTGGTATACTGGACCTTTTAGTGCGATCGTCCCTTATCCCAAAAACACTTTGGATGTTGCAGCTTCGCTCCGACCACTCTCGTACATGGTAATGCTACTATAATTTTAATGGCCAAACAATTGTTTAAATTCTTCATCATAAGACTATATGATATATTCAAAACAAAGGTGTGGATAATGATCGTAATTGCGGTTTTTGGAATAATATTTTGCCTCCGCATATTAAGTTACGCGCCATTTCAAATCCAACTGTCGAGCATGAGTGATGATAATGTTGCCAAAGAACAGCATCACATTCTGATGCGAATCATCCAGTACGTAATTGGAAACCTATTCTCTCAAGGTAGCCTAATTAAATAACATCCGCCTTTCTATATACTAGGCTACACATTTGGAAACCTGAATTTTTCCTATTTATCTGTAACCGAGGGGTTGGCAACTCAAAAGAATCTCGTACACTTGCCCGAGAATCGATTCTAGAATCCCGAATCAGAATCAAGAATCATTAAAAATGACGCCAGAATCCAAAAATGATTCAAGAATCAGAATCTTTCAAGTCAAAATTAGTATTTTCCAAATGTCGATAAAAAATGAAACTATACAGATTAAGTTCATGAAATTTTCTCTTCATTATTTAATGAACTTTTTTAAACTTAAATAAATTCAAGTTTTGCATTTGTGTCGTTAGCCAAATAGTGTACGTGGCAAATTATGACCGCTAGGGGCCCCAGCTTCGGTCTGAAAGGGAAACGCCAACGGCCGACAACAATAGAGATAATAGGGCCTATACGAGCTTACGTCATCGACATGAGGCCTCGTTTGAACTTAACTTTTGATTCAAGTTTTAATGAAAATGCTTTAGGTGTCTACACCTTAGATAAAAAAAGGTTCGATAGTTTGGATGTTGGAACAAAATGTTAGGCGATTAAGTAACGATCGCCAGTTTCGTGTACGACACTCGATTTCGATCTTTTCAGGAACAAAAAAATCAAATTGCAAAAACGGTTGAGCGCAGAAAAATTCCAACTGGTGACCGGTGTATGTTCAAATCATCCTCCGACAGTGTTAGATAGTTAAATAAAAAATGTTTGCTTGACCGCGTCATTTCGTTATCAGTTATCTCTTCTGAGTGGTTCTAAAAAAGAACGGAGTCACCTAATATGGGAATGGGAACTGGAGGAAAAGAATGTTGGTGTGAACTGTGTGTGGTACAGTTTTACCTGAGTTGATAATTTTCTGTCCAGAAACCTTGATGAGGTCATCAGATAGTAAGATGAGGTCCATGTTTTTGTGCACGGATTCCACCCATGTGAATCTTATGTATGTAGCGTCCCTACCCCCAAACTACAACTGTGCTAAAAATCTTGTCAGTCTCTCTCCTGCCGTCCTAACTGAACTCGAGCCATTTATCAGGAAGTTTATTCAATAAAAACTGTTTACCTTTTTACTGATATCGTCTTTAACTACTTAAACATTCAAATATACTGAGAGTAAACTATAAAAAAGACATTTCAATTAAATTATTACGCCAGTATCAACTGGTCGTATGGTTTTTAAAAATTGGCGCCAGAATCTTTAAAATTGACGCCAGAATCTTCAAAAATGACGCCAGAATCAGAATCCGATTCTGGCGTCTCGTACACCTGGCGGCCGAGTTGCCAACCCCTCGTCTGTAACTCTAGGACAAAGTTGCTATTCACAACGTTTGACCTTTCGGATTGCAGCTGGTGTCTGGGCTTTGGGATGTTTTTTTCTTGTACAAATATACTGCAGTACATTAACGTCACACCTGACATCACCAAATCAAAAGCCCATCGTATTATTTAACCACTATTCAATGCTCTTTTACGATTAAAATGTGACACCTTTCTCGCAGGTTAGATCCTTGCTGGAAATACCCAATACTCCTGGAGTCAGTTTAGCGGTCGATCGAGGATATGGTCTTGAAACAATTTTACTGCAGGTTATCGAGCATTCTTTACATTTTATAGTTTTTTTTTTAAATTACAGCTTGTATACTGCTAACAGTTTGACTATGACTACATTATAGGCCAATAATGTTATAGAATATGTCTATTGTTGCATGCATAACTATTTCTTTACACTATATGTGCTGACACACAATGCTGTATCGAAGAAAATATACGTATATTAAGGTGAATCTGTTCTAAAATTTATAATTTATATCATTGATGTTATTGCTTTAGTTTACGAAACCTGGACCTATCAAGCGACTTGGAGACATGCTAATGCACGATCCTAGTCTTCGGTGTAATGTTACGTCTGATTGCTTGGAGAGGGTTAAAGGTGGATATGTTGCCTACGGTGCGGTAAGTTTATCAGTCTAGGCTAAACAAAGTTCCGTGGGACTTTATTATAAGACCAAACGAAGACAAATCGTATAACTTAACTTATTCTATCGTAATGCGATTGTAATTAAATGCATGTATTTTTGCCACTATGTGAAGCCTCCCAATAGCTTAAAATCCATTATGGACGCAGATCTTAGGAATACAAATACCTGCAACTACTATTTGCTGAAAGATGGAATTTTTAGTTCCTCTGTATTCACGGCGCTTCGAAAGAATAGTCCGTATATGGAGATCATGAGTAGAGGGTAATAATTGCACCACTTTTCATTAAACCTAGTTTAACTATATTACATACAGTTTCTTGTACTTGATAGTATAACACTTCTCAAGTGCATGGTAGGCTAATTAATATTACACTGTTTCAACATTCATACTTTCCTCATTGTCAACTAGGCTCTATATAGGATTATACTTATATCTTAACTCCTCCTATACTTATTACTTAAATTTAATTGCTCTTTTTTAAGGATCTTGCGCTTGAAAGACGCTGGCTTAATTGACAAAGTGGTAAGCTCTTTTGTTCCCATGCCCTATAAATGTATGGAACTCAACCGACGAGATTCATTAAGTCGTCTGTCAGTTGGACACTTAAGCAGTGCCTTCGTCATCTTGATCGCCGGCTACGTCCTCTCAATTCTTATACTTGTAATTGAAAATGTTTCGTCGTGTTTAAAACAGTAGTTAATAATAATGATTACTTCTAATACTTAATTTTTAATACGAAAGTATTGTATAATAAAACTATTGCTCATATAACACAATAAAAGTGGATGTCGACACGGAAGCTCCACTATTTGATGCCCCTCACGGAAAATTCTCAATGAGAATCTGTAGAGAACTCTCTAGAAAATGGTGTTCACAAAATATGGGGAAGGGTGAGCAATTTGTTCAGCCATCAACGTCAAGACATTTTTGTTTAGATTTCATTTTTTGCTAACATAACGCGATAGCATTGCTTTAAATATCCATTCATTTAGTCCTAAAACGCGGAAATGCTACTTTTACACATTTGGCTCAGTTTAATTATGGCAATTAATTTACCCGAATAAAAGTTTACGGTCCCAAAACAAAAACTAAACATAATTGTTTTAGCGTTGATGGCTGACCACCATTTTCTAGAGAGAATCTCACCACGAGATTCTCATGTGCATGTTTCATGGAAATTGGGACTGAGATCTCGGGCAAGAATAACAAGAAAAATCAATGAGAAATGAGTGAGAATAACGCGTGATTCTCATGATTTTCCCATGTGTATTTATCAGATGGGTGGGCGTCATTATGGCCTGGTCGTTTATGGCCCCGTCGTTTCAGGCCTGGGGCCTGAAACGTTAACAGTTCAGGCCTCAGACATTGTAGTTTCCGGCCTGCTAAAATGTCTTTTCCGGCCTTTTCTTTAAATGTAGCCTACGTAAATTAATAAATTGGATGTACAATTATAAATGAAATATACTTTTTGAAATTTAATGTATCGAAATAGTGAGTTCATGTTTCTACTGTTATATACCTATGCTTCTACTGCCACCTTCTGTTTATTTATAATATAGCGCTATATATATAACAATAAGTCTCTTGAATTGGCGGCAACGGGGAAAACCTATAGGGGATTTTCATCATTACATTGGGTGCATTTTCGCGTGAACGCCAGAGTTGAACGCAAAGGACAACGCGAAAAACGTTAACGCCAAAACAGACGACAGTTCAACTTTTTAGTTCAACTTGGGCGTTCATGCGAAAATGCATGCGTCACTGGGGCGGGGCGTATTTTATATGGCGTCTCAGAAATCGAAGATGATTGGTCTTCCGATTGTTGACAAATTTCAATGAGTCGTCTGCAAATGTCGGGTCTCTGAAGCCGCCAGCAACATCAAATTTGTTATTGAAAACACAGGTTGCTTTGCACGAAAAGTTGAACTTGCACAGGCTATCCGTTTCCAGACATTGATTTTTTTGGTTTTATCGTCCACAAACTCACTCCACTTTTCTTCCAGTAACTCTGAAAAACATACATGAACTAGTTTTAATACTTATTGTTTTTGAACACAGACACTTGTGACTTACCAAGAAAAATGTATGTTGCTTTTCCGTTAACTTCAAGCTGGTCCTTATCCTTTTTACCATTCCAAATAGAAATCTTTTTTGAATCAGACTTTTTCGTATCAGACACATTGGTTGCATCTGAAAGTGATAATAATAAATTATAACAGAACAAACATGAACAATTTTCCCAATTGTTTCCTACCATCACTAACGGTTTCATCAACCTGATTAGACGTATCTCTGCAGAGATACACAACGGAGTTGACGCCAAAACACGCGTTGATCCCCTGCGTTCTGTTCTGGCGTTAACGCGAAAACGCACCCATTACCTCACAAGTCTTTAAGCTGTCAGCTTCCATATTCAGTTCTCTCCGCGTTAGTTAAAGCAATGTGCATGTGCAATTGTCATGGCAGGTATTCTGTTAGTTTGCACCACACAGTGGCGGTAAACTACTGACAAGTAGCCTGTTTTAAACCTCTTAACTTTGGCAAACCCCTTAATATCAATAAAACTACTTAAATACAAGGCTACTTAATTCCAATTGTATACTTTATTAATTCAGTAGGAAATGGCTACTTAGCATTCAGTAGGCCCGCAAAAATTGAAAAAAAAGCATCTGAATGAAGCAGTACTTGGTTACTCATGAATTTTTCAGTATTATTGAAACAAAAACACTTAACTTTTCAGTATAACTTTGAGCTACCACTCCTGAATGTATCAGTAGTATATAGGATAGCATACTAATTTTTCCAGTATGTTAGCAGTCTCGTCTCTTATCAGTTCAGTAGTCAACTCGATTTTCATCTGATCAATTCAGTCCGTTCACCTTATTACCTCTGAACAGTTCAGTTGTATGTAGGAAAACATTACTGACTGATTCAGTAGGTAAGCGGTTTTATCTCTGATTAGTTCAGTAGCCTATTAAATACCCTACTGACTGTTCCAGTATTTTAGGGCTAGCACACCGGGAAATTTCAGTGGTCTGAAAAAAAAATTACTGACTGATTCAGTATAGTTAAACAGCTTATCTCTGATTAGTTCAGTAGTCTTTGAATACCGTACGGGACATTTCAGTACTTTAAAGCTCCCATATCTGAACAGTTCAGTAGTCTATTCAAAACCTACTGGTTATTCCAGTACTTTAAGGCTGTCACCCCTGAACATTTCAGTTGTCTATCGAATACCCTACTGATTACTCCAGTACTTAAGGCCTCTCATCTCTGAACAGATCAGTAGTCTACTGAATACCCTACTGAGTAATTCAGTTGGCATTTTGGAGTAAATATGCACAAAATTCCACATTTAAAAATAAATGTATTTAGCAATCGTCTCAACTTAAGCATCTTCAAGTGACAACAAGAATGCCTCGTATGAATCAACGAACTCTTTAAACGAAACGGAATTGCTGGTTTTTGCGTTTACAGCAGAATAAGACAGTTTCCGTTTTTTCGAGGCACTGATTCTAGCACTGCAACGGGTCTTGTCTTTACCCGTATCAAGCGATTTTAGAGTATATTTGTTGATGAAACTAAGAAAACCATATGCGGCAGGGTATTGCCCGTCAAATACATTATAAACAGCGAGCATATTGAAAATTACATCCGACTCTCTAGTTACATTCCGAATTGGAAAAGTGTAGCCGCCGCTGCAAAATATGACCATACTGTGAACAGCTTTGTCCTTGAAAAATACTGAACAATAACTGCTTTGAGGGAGCTTGTCGGTATTTTTGGAAGCGTCAATCCCTACTCCAATTTTATCGCCAACCTATCATAAGGTTAGGCTCAGACATGGACTAATTTCTAGTTAAGCATTAAAAATACCTCTTTAATTTCCAAGAATGGGGTATGTTTCACACCCTTTGTTGTTGAAGCCATTTGATTGACCTCCAGGCATATTTCTAACACAGATTGATTTTCATCATCTGTTGAGCCAAGAAACATCCTTAAATTGGAAATAGTTGAATCGAATTTGGACTGAAAACATTGTTTAGCTGCTTCAGGTGAAAGCTTATTGGGTAATGGGCCTGCCATGACATCCATCATCAAAAAATCTCGTGTAACCTAATAAGAATAAAGAATGAGGAATAAGTAAAGCATATTTAATTTTCAAAATACGCGAGGAGATACCCCTTCAAAGTCTGAATATGCTGGAATTTTTCCTATCAACTGAGTGACTGTTGATTTTTCTGTCCTGGAGGCTATCACAATATCTTGCCTGGCCTGAAATTCTCCATAAATCAACTCTTCCGACCTAGCGACAGCCCCATCATTTTCTTCCATGGTTTCTCCGTTATTAGTTGACGACTGTTCATTGTTGGCGGCCTCAAGTTCAGTACCTCGTTCCTCCTCTGTGTCTGCTGGCGTGCGTATGTCATCATCATCATCATCAGCATTTTTTTTGTTCTTTTTAGCACCCTTGTTGCATTTTTAACTCTTATTTCCTGCCTGTGGTTGCTGTAGTAAGCTCGATTAGCCTTGGCTTTCGTTAGTAGCCTCTTAAAAGACGTCTGGGGGAAAACGGGAAATTGGGATTCGTTATAATAACTACGAGAAATACTTTAAGTTCAATCTATTCCACTCTCTTTACCCATTTATATGGAGTTTCTTGAGTTATAGTCTTGTCAGCAAAAATGTCGTACTTATCGACGATTTTCGAGCAGTAGCCATTGTACTCTGCCTTAGTAGGATTTGGTTGAATTTTCAACAAATGGTCAACGTGTAAATGAACAAACGAATGTCTCATGGCCATAAGTCGATTTTCTTTTTCGGCTAGTTCCAGAACGGGATCAAATAAAGGGAGGGTAATAACAGGTCTGCTCAGAGTAAATGTGACCTCAAAACCTAAAATGAACTTGATTAGCGACGAAGAGTTAGCGTCTATGA
Source organism: Ceriodaphnia dubia (assembly GCA_022539655.2). Taxonomy (NCBI): domain Eukaryota; kingdom Metazoa; phylum Arthropoda; class Branchiopoda; order Diplostraca; family Daphniidae; genus Ceriodaphnia; species Ceriodaphnia dubia. The sequence continues at coordinate 3,213,633 of JAKUCG020000139.1, read as the reverse complement.
CAATAAACGTAATCACCATCAGCAACATTTAACATATCCTCTTCCCCATTATTTCCACTCTGGTCTATCAAAATTGGGTTAGTCGGTACACAGTTGGTTGCTTCATTGGACATGACAACTGCTGCGTTCTGGATCTGTTCTGCATTCGATGTTGAGAACTCAACAAGATTTATCGCTGATGTAGGAAAAGGTGTTGATGGATGTGGAGTTGTTGGGGGAGTGTCCACCATTAGCCTACTGTCCCTGTCAATGACATCTAGTCATTTCAGAAGGGAGGAACTATTATTAAGACATGTCAACCAGCACAAAAGGAATTAAATTGATTACCTGCTTTGACATTCCTTAACTTTAAAGTTAATTTGGCCTTATCGAGGAATATTTCTGATGAAGAAACTTCAATTTCCTCATCGAAGTCCGCATCGTACGTAAAGAAAATGAGATCGACTCTCGAACACTCGTCACTACCTCCAAGAATGTATAGAGTTTTCTTGTCACCCGTCACAATGGGGAACATGTGGTCGGTCAGCAATTCTAAATCTGTCTTATTAGTATCAGCGAGTAAAGTAAATTTACTCATTGGTACAGGGTTCAACCCATAGCTTATGAGAACTTTCCTCTCAATCTTAGACATTTAACACCCAATTTTGAAAGTAATAATCCGTTTTGAAAAAAAAACTCTGGTTGCTTGGTGGTTCTGTCACTTTAAAAAAACTGCGTGATCCACTGACACGATTGACGATTTGAACGTGGTTTAGCAGACGAAATAAAATGGCAATGCCATTCGGAATTCCGCGCAGATTAGCAGACGAAGATCAAATTTTAACCTTCAAAACAAACACTGAATCAGTCTAAGCAAGATATGACTTGTCGCCATTTAAAGGAGTTTTATAGTTTAAAAAGATTTTCTTCAGTGCAAAGAAATGAATCTGCCAAAGTTCCGTTTCAATTGTGACATCTGTGGATACAAAGTTCGTTCAGCAACTTGTGAAATATTCAAATGTCACATGTCAGTGCACAAATTAAGTGTGAAATTTGCAACTCATTGCCACATCCCAGATTGTAATTATATCTCCTACAAATATTCGTCTTTTTTGCGACACTGGTATACCTGCCGAGATAAATATAGAAACAAACACCTACACCCTGTCGAAACTGCCACTGTAGTTCAAGTTCGACAAGAAAACCACAATGAAAGGCAAACAACATTGATAGATTCCAATCCACAATCGTCTGAATCTGGTAATGTTATGCCTTAACTGTTGTCAAGAGTTTAATATTGTGAATCTTGTGTTTACGCTTTCTTTTCATAGTATTAAACAGGGATGCAATAAACCCCCAACTAATGTTTCAGAAGAAGCCACTGAGTTACAACATGAGGGAGCAGGGTATGGCAGTTGTAATGAGGATAATACAGCGTCAGAACAGCCCCCCCATTGATCTTGGATCCAAAACCATTCCAACAATTAACATTATGTCACACGAAGATTGGAAAAGTGCGACTCTGTTGTATCTCCGCCAGCATTTTTTCCTTCCATTTGAAGCTCTTGTTCTTATTTCTCATTCGATGGAAGAGTACTGCGGGAAAAAAATAGCATCCCTCAAGGTAGAAAAAATGAAGTGAACGTTCAATCCAAAGTTTTTTTCTCAGCCAGATTTCTTTTTACACATTTAAGACAGCATTATCTACATTAGTGCCAACAAACCTTCTTTTAAAAGAAGATTATGAGAAGGCACTAAGTTTCCAATTTGATGAAAAATTATCAACTAGGAGTCAGATTGAGACAAGCTGGGAAAAATTATTCCCAACAGTGCTTCCAACTTCTGAAAGTCTCAACGAGGATTGTCCGGAATACCAATGGAAAAAGGGTAGACGAAACGGAGAAGAAGAGTTAACGGAAACTCTGGAAAAAGTAGAGTCGTTTGGATATATTGTACCCTTCGTCCCGAATGTAACCCAATTTCTTAATGTCAAAACAGTCAACGAAGAGGTTGAGCTGAGTTTTCTCAAAAACAAAGAAAAACTTGAACAGCTAGAAACACGACAACAAAAAGATATCCTGTATGATGATATTTGGAGTGGTGAACGGATTCTTAAGGATCCTTTGTTCATAGAGTACAAAGGTGAAATTCTTGTTTTCCAAATCTACTCCGATGACGTGGAGTGTGGAAACCCTCTGGGGAGTAAAAAAGGGAAAAACAAACTAATTTTTTTCTTTTGGAGTCTCATGAATCTTAGCCCCGAACTTAGATCTAATTTGCGAGGTATCAATCTTTTGGGTTGTGCGCAATCGAACTTAATAAAAAAATTCGGTGTTTCCAAGTTCTTGAAAACATTTCTTGATGATATGAACAAGTTCTATGATGGTGTAAAAATTACCGTTAAGGGGAAAGAAAAAAGTTATCGTGGCATAATAGGCAACGTAGTCGGGGATATGCTGGCATCCAACTATTTGGGGGGGTTTAAAGAAACTGCAAGTGCCTTAAGTCCTTGTAGAATTTGTCACATTTCTAAAGCGGAACAAGACTTTGTTCACAGCGAATCGCTTTGCATTTTGCGGAATCGAGAATCTTATGAACGTCAACTCGCAGAAATTTTGAATCCTGACATTACTGAAATATCCAAAAACGATCTAAAATCGAAGTATGGGATCAATCGGCTTTGCTGTTTTTCTCGTTTACATTATTTTGATCCAACAATGATGTTCCCTCATGACCTCATGCACGTATACGATGAGGGGATTTTGAATCTAGAAACCCGTTTGTTTTTAGACGTGCTGGTTTTTGAGCAACAACTCGTTACGTTTGAGCAGATCAACTATTTTTTATCTTGTTTGATTTCAACAAGACAATTTACTCGTCCCCCTCCTATCCGGCCAGAGGAAGTGAGAGACAAAAAAAAATGTCTTACTCATCTTCTGAAATGAGTTGTTTGGCTGCAGTTTTGCCATTGTTACTTGGGAATTTTTGTTCTGTAAATGTTAATCCTTATTATGCCAATTTCATCCTTCTTCTTGAAATCTGTGCTTCTCTAAAATGCTACTCATTTACTGAAAGTGACTTGATTGAATTGGAGAACGACATTGAAAGACATAATGTTGGTTTTTCTGCGCTGTATCGTAAGTCTGAAGGTGGTAACACCATAACTCCAAAACTCCATTCACTTTTACATATGCCAAGGCAGATTCGTCTTTTTGGTGCACCTCGCTATGCTTGGTGTTACAGGTACGAATCAAAAAACGCGCCTTTCAAAAAAAATCATGCGACGAAACTGTAACTTTCACAACGTTCCATTTACTATGGCAACTCACCACCAAAAACTAGTTGGGTTAGATTTGCGCTCAGATGGCAATTCGGATGATTACTTTGAAATGTCTGTGGTTGATATTAAAGAATATACAAGACTTTCTAGCAATGATAGTAAAAAAAAGAATATTGAGGATTCCCCCTGGGCTAACATGATTCTAACTGAGAATATTGGCCAAAATAGTAGTGACTTGTTTGTGTTATCCATCGATAATATAAAAATTTGTGGCCGAATGTGTGGAAAAAAAAACAGTTTTTCAAAAAACTGCCAGAACTTTAAATGAATTACCCGAGTTTTGGATAGTTATTGACATCCTTTTGTTTGATAATGGCATGATATACCTTGTAATGGAACATTTAAAAACCCTTTGTTATTCCTATGATCATTTTTCCTTCATTGTCGACTATTATACAGATTCACGTAAAAGTCTCCTTCATATTAATCCATCTAACATGGGGATGACAAGTATGACATTTCCTGTTCCTCTTCAAAGTTTTCATTTACAGAAAAAAATTCATATTATTCCCGGTTATTATCATATGTTGTAAATGTGTTACATTATACATTTGGAGATGATAGTACAAATTGTCAAAGTCTATATGAATCTATAATTTTTATTCAGTACCTGTATGGAAACCTCTTAAATGGTTGTTACTTTACTTAAAAGTAGAAAAAAAAATTAAGAAGCCTTTTTAGTATTAAGTAGTCTGAATTTTAGTCACTGAAAACATTCATAAAAATAAAAACGTAAGTAGTTTTACAAAATTTAAGATGTTTCCAAGCGACTCAGTAGCCCTTTGGAAACTACTTAATTCAGAGTTGAAATTGTCCCACCTTAATGAAGTTTAACTACTTAAAGCCATTCAACACTACTTAAACGAGTTACTGATTCTTTCAGTATCCTGCTGAAAAATTCAGTACAGTACTGAAGAATTTAGTAGGATTGCATTTTTAAGGAGTCTGCCATGATTTCAGTGGTCAAGTTTTGTCGGTTTCAGTAGAATGTAAGCGATTTCAAATGAAATCAAGTAGGATTTCCATCTTACTAAAAATTCAGGACTAGCTTTCTGCTGAAAACCACGTTTTCCTACTGAAAGCAAGTAGTTTACCGCCGCTGTGCACATGTGATAAGGAGATCAAAGGATGTTCTCCCCAAATCGTCACATGTGTCTCATGTAAATCTGTGGTTCATCGTTCTTGTCTGCCAGGGAAAGGTAAACTTGCTCACTTTAACTTGATCTAACTGCGAGAGTCACAATAATAAGAGATAGAGTCCGACTAAAATACGAAAAAGTAAGCAAGCTTTAAGTAATTTTTTCTTTGTTACATCATGCAATTGTTCAATGTGTCCTTATAAAAAATCTCTATCATACAGTGGAAAAGATTCAAATACAATAAATTAAGTAGCATTAAAAACGAAAAGAAAAATGTCATTTTTACGGTGAATAATTTACATTTAAAAATTTTACAACATGATAAACTTTGATACCTTAGGTTAGGTATTAGATTAACATGTAGGGTTCAATCTCATTTAGAGTTTTGCCAGACGGTCTGCATTAGCAATCTATAACTACACGGCTATTCAGCGAGTAAACACGTAAGCATGGGAACAATGCAAACGCAGGATCACGGGCATAGTCAGAGGCGAACCAAGGACCTCGACTGTGGTAGCCGACGCCCTAGCTCACATGGCTACACCTCCCCAACTTTGATACCTGTCTCACTCGAGTTTTGAAAAAATAACAATTGCGTTGAAATGTTGTGAGAGGTTTACTACCACCTACTGTGTTTACATGCATTCCCCCCTAACACACTTACAACACAGTTACCCACTTCTCCCTAAACACATTTAAATAATACCTTTCCGGCCTGCAGGCCTGAAATGTAACACTCTTCATGCCGTAAACGACCGAGTGAAGCCGGAAACAACCAGGCCAGAATGACATACATCCTTATCAGATTACCTCGAAAGAAATGAGCGAGAATGACACGCAATTCGCATGAGTTTTTCATGCTTATCTAACAGATTACCTCGAAAGACAAAGTATTACAGTTCCGTAAGATTTCATGACTACATCTTTATGAAAAACCTATCTTATTTCTCATATTTCCATGAAAGTAATCCATCATGGGCTTCTCATACAGTTTCTCGTGAAATATACGTAAGGCAACCTGTTAATAAAGGTTTTTTTTTTGAAAAACAGGCAAACACCAATTTCTTTATTGCAGTTTAACATGTTTTTGACTAAACAAACTAGAGTAGACTAGGAGTTTACAAACTATTCAACGCTAGAATTTGTCTTTTGGTTAGTAGATTATACTTCTTCAGGATGTAATTAACCTATGTTAAAAAATGAACCAGAATTAGGAAGGAATTTCATTGAAACTGACTCTGACAAACTATACATACCAGCTAATGCATTTCGCTTATCCCTGTTAAGAGCAGGCTTCCTCGTTCCAGTGCCTGAACAGCTACTTGTCATCAGCTCGGACTCTGTAAATAATTCACCCATTAGATTGGTGGTGACTTTAGTCCACTTTGAGCATTGCCTAACAAGGCATTGTCAATGGCTTCTTGCGATATAAAATCTGTCAAAGCCTGTTGAAGAATGGATATGTTATTTACATTGCAAGCAAAAACTTCCATTAAATAAATATCTCTTACCATGCAAGAAGTCTTGACAGTCGAGTTAAATGAAATGTCACAGCTACCATCTGAGGACTCATGAGGAGACATGCCACCTCCCGGGGAGCTGGCTCGACTACTGCTGAAGGTATGTTTCAGAAGGTGTGTCCCCGTTGGATGGAACCCAACAATGCAGGTAGTTCTGAGTACAGAACAGGGATTAGATATAACTAAAATAATTAAAATATAATCTAACCTGCTTGAAGGAGTAAGTTTTCTTCAATAAGCCCTCCTTCTTACATGTTAATGACTTAACCATGCCTTCCAGACGACAGATCTCTTTCCTCAAGGACGCTATGTCATCCTAGCAAACAATGGAAAACTGAGAAAGAGTTGTAAAAGTATGGAACACGAATTTACACAGATCAGAGAGCTATTCTTCTTTCCTCTACATCCAGAAGACGACAAACCGCTTTTTTCACTATCACTCGATTCACTACTGCTACTGTCATTGCTTTCAACAGCCACGCTCGACTGTCTCTTCATGGCGTCTGCTTTAGCTTCACTTTCAACTATTGCCAAATATTTTACTTGCGCCGCCTTCTCCACATCTGCTTTTTTCTAGACAAATACAATCCAGGAAATAAATAAACATTTAACTACCGAAAAAATTAATGTAACAAACGATTCAGTAACTTACCTCCAGCTGCTATTATCCTTCCGGGATAACTTATCCAACAACCGGCAGATGCTGGATTGGGCAGTGCGCTCTTCCTCTTGGATCTTAGTGCCGCATTCGATACAGTTGATCACCATATTCTAAGCGAGAGATTGGCTACAGCTTTCTGTGTTTCCGGTTCTGCTCTAAACTGGTTCCAGTCTTACCTCTCCAGTAGAACCCAATCAGTGAAGATTCTTGGAACGACATCATTGCCGGTACCTCTTCCGTTCGGTGTTCCGCAGGGATCTGTCCTGGGTCCATCTTTTTTCAACATATACACCAGTCCGGTTCCGGCCATTGCTGCTGTCTATGATGTTAGGCTCAAGCAGTTCTCCAACGACACCCAAGGGTACGTCCACTTCCAGCTTGATCCCCATCATCAGGCTATGGCTCTTGGATCTCTCTCCGCTTGGGTCTGCGGACACCGAGGATTGGTTTACCGTCAATCGAGTGAAGCTGAACTTGGGAAAGAGCCTATTACTGTTTACTATTCCACCACGTAAAGCCTCGGTTTGTTCTCTCTCCACTTTTCGTTGGTGATTCTGTTCTTCCCCCTTCTGATCAAGCTCGCAATTTGGGTGTAACTTTTGATAGTGAACTGACAAGGGTCCCTCATGTTAACGGTATATGTAAATGTGCTTTCTTCCATGTTACCCTCATTGGTCGGATAAGGAAGTACCTTGACACAAACTCGGCCAAATCCTTGGTTCATGCTCTTGTACTCAGTAGACTTGACTATACTAACTCTCTTGTGTTTGGCCTCCCAAATACTTTGATGGGGAAACTGCAGCGCGTTCAGAACGCTGTAGCTAGGCTAATTGTCGGTGCGGAAGATATGATCGAGTCTCTGATCATATCAAGAACCTTCATTGGCTGCCGGTCGAGCAGCGGGTACTTTTCAAGACGGCGTTTTTGACGTTTCGTTGACTGAAAGATTCTGCCCCAGTTTATCTGTCTGATCTGGTTGAAATGTACAAGCCCAAACGTGAACTTAGATCCGAAAATTCCCGTACCATTGTATCGCCACCCTATCGACTTGTGAAGTATGGGGGGAGGTCCTTTAATTGTGCTGCTCCGTCAATTTGGAACGCGCTCCCTCTCTCAGTGAGATCAGAGACTGATCAGCAACTATTCAAGTCTCGTCTGAAGACTCACCTATTTTCTCTGGCTTTTGCTCGCTAATAAATCGAATAATTTGTGTGTTTATACTTAAAAGGGTCATTAGATCTCTCATTATGGATAGTGCGCTATATAAATGTTACAATACAATACAATAATGTTTAGTAGTAAGCAATTTGTCGCTGTATAGGTAACAAAGTTTCGTATCAGTGACTGACAACTCGTAGATAGAATGAAAAGAGTAAGAGGAGACTATAAAACATACGAAGTGAACGGAGGCCGAAAACTGCGTCAAACTATATTCAATGAGTTAAATCGGGGTGTGTGGGTTGAAAACAGTTCGTTAGTTGTCTTAGTCAGCCAGCCAAGATTGCAAACTTTTCACCAAATAACAGATGATCATGCTGATATCATTGAAGAGGCTACAGCAACTCAAGGGCAATTTGAAATAAGGCCACTGCAAGATGACTGGGAAAACATGAGGCTTTGGCAAGGTAAGACTTGAAAGTTCCACCATACTTTTCGATGTTTGCATAATCTTATATACTTAACATTACTAGATGATTTAGAAATAGTCGATAGTGATGATGACGCGAGTTATTACACCGAACGTAGGTCTCCTAGCCAAGGTAAACAAATTAAATTATTTGAAGATACTGGAACATTGAAATTTGATGACGTCTTTCAATGCTTGCTGTTTAGGTCCTATTGAAAGTATTGATCATGAGTTAGACGAGACAGTAGAAGATATAAATGTTGAAGTTACTACTCAGCTGGATTCCAATAACAAAGCCAAAGAAGGCGAAGACATGGGATTTGGGGACGCTTTTGGCATTGATCCCAATATTTCTTTGGGGTGCCCGACACTTCGGACCCCTCAAACTCGGCCCCATACAAACTCGGCCTGGGCCGAGTTGGTATGTAAACTTCGGCCTGGGCCGAGTTGGTATGTAAACTTCGGCCTCAGCGTATACCAACTCGGCCTCACTTTAGAAAAAAATATAAATTATTAGAATGCTGCTCAATGTATGTTTTAATTTTGGCTGAATAATAAATGGTTATGAAAATTATAATAAAAACTACTTAATATTTTGAACCACACACACATACACGATAGATGTCTCACCCATTATCACATATATATGAAATGCAATGCATAAGTCTGGCAACGGGTAAATTTGAAATTGGGGGGAAATGACAGAAATTGGAGGGAAACGACTATAATTAATGTGTATTAGTCTTATAAACATTGTTGAGTCGGGTGTTACTGTACCGACGTCTCGTCTTACAAGTGGAACTATAATGGCTTCTTCCGCACGGCGTGAAATTTGTCGCAAATGCGATGAACTCATAAAAGAACGGAAGCCCCAGCAATTGCAATGCAAGTGTTGCTTTAATTACGTGCACCGAGAGTGTTTACCAGGAAAAGGTACATTGAACAAACAATTTCTAGGATCATTATTATTATAATAGTGTTGAATTGAGATAGGGCTTAGCAGTACGGACTACGTGTTGTTGAAAAAGCCTGGACAAGAGCCATACATTTTCCGTTGCATTTCATGCAATCAAATGGAGAAGTTTCAAAATTTACTGGAAACGGTCGACCTACACGCCCTAGATGACGAAAACATTCCCCCTGAAACTGTACCCTTTGAAGATACAGTTTCACATACAGGTGGCCGCGGTCGTAGAGGGGCTTTAACTGGAGCAAACGAAGTTCGATCCATTGAGCAATACGACGCAGCGTCGCTGAAAATGGACGCGGTAGTGGTCGTGGTCGTGGCCGTGGCCGCGGGCGAGGACGAGGAAGCGAATGGAGCCGTGGAGACAAGAAACCAACCAAAAAACGTTGTTGCTTTGGTTCCCGATAATGAAGTTGTGAATATTGCAGCTTTAACTGTCAACATCGTCTTGCCTGTTTTAGAAAGTTCGCCGAGGGAAGAAGGATTGCCGCTCACTTTGCCGTTCCAAATGAACCTTCGCCCAGAAGATTTAGTATCCCTAGGCTGTTTCATTTTTCAAGAATATTTTTCTTTCTTCTTCTTCTTTCAGATTGGGTTGCGAAATCTGCTTTAAAAAATATGGGAAAAGTTTCAGGGTCTCAAAAATTTTTTTAGGTCGCGCGCGTTCAAAAAATCACGAAAAATCGTGAAAATTTCGTGATATTATTTTTTTTTACCACTTTTAAATTAAAATTTTTCCCGCTTCTTTACAGCAGTGCTTCATGACTGTTTGAGGCACACTGAGGAATTTTTTCAACGTACTGCCGCCAAATTTAAGTATCGCGCACCACAATTTTGTGAAATGGGTACCAGGGTACCCCCGCTCCCGTAGTATATCTACTATATAAAGATCGATTAGAAAACCTCTATACGGATAGAAGATGGACTGTTCTCGCTAACATTTACTCTTTAATGGAGTCTTGGCTTTGTTTTTATTAAATAAAATCTTTCCTGTCGTGCGTTTTTGATTGACTAGGCAAGGTAGTGTGCTTTGTGCTTCGTATGTCGTATATTTTTTTTGCATCAATATTGAAATACAGATTAATTTTTATTAATAACCCCAATGAACATTAACCATGGAAGCCAACCAACTGGATTGCTTTCTTATTAATTTGCCGAACATTGGGTAACTGCTGATGAAGAACTGCTCAGTATACTACCGTCATTATACCATTGACAAAGTTTTTTATAAAATAAATTGTTCAAATAGCCTGTTATTGGATATATTTGGAAAACAATTGAACCAGGAGTAAGAAAGGGAAGCCAAATTAAACCCATAGTAAAAGCAATAGTAAGCCAGAGTGCCTGACGAATGACAAATAAATGTTATGGTTTCCAAGAGATAAAATGATGAAGAAAATTGGCCTGCACTCTGCGATTCGCCAGTACGTGTAATGTTATTCTTGTAACATAAATTTTAGACTCAAACAGAGTTTCCCTTTTATGCTGCAAATTATTTCCAGCAAAAGCGTTCTTAAGAGCTAGTCCTGTAGTCTAAAACCCATACTGAGGCTCTTGAGTAATACAGTGGAGGTGACACGGACGCCTAGTCAATCAAAGAAGCCCGATAGGAAAGATTTTATTTAATAAAAACAAAGCCAAGACTCCAGTAAAGAGTAATTGTTAGCGAAAAAAAGTCTTCTTCTATCCGCATAGGGGTTTTCTCGTCGATCTTTATATAGTAGATATACTACGGGAGCGGGGGTACCCTGGTACCCATTTCACAAAATTGTGGTGCGCGATACTTAAATTTGGCGGCAGTACGTTGAAAAAATTCCTCAGTGTGCCTCAAACAGTCATAAAGCACTGCTGTAAAGAAGCGGGAAAAATTTTAATTTAAAAGTGGTCAAAAAAAATAAAATCACGAAATTTTCACGATTTTTCGTGATTTTTTGAACGCGCGTGACCTAAAAAAAATTTTGAGACCCTGAAACTTTTCCCATATTTTTTAAAACAGATTTCGCAACCCAATCTGAAAGAAGAAGAAGAAAGAAAAATATTCTTGAAAAATGAAACAGCCTAAGTATCCCCCATCGAGGTAGGAATTACGTTCCAAGTAATGTATTAACCTTATACATATACATACAAAAATATTTACGGGTTTACACCATTGGTAACTGCCCCCAATGGCCATACCCGTGCTCCTTTTTGGCCCGTAGATCGAGGGGGAAGTAAGTTCCTCATTCGATAAACATTTTTCGTAACAAATTTATAATTTAAACAGGGCAACATAGTTCTGCCATACATAAGTGTTCGTTCTACTGGTCTTTTCAACCAAACAGGATCCTCTCAACTAGCTGATTGGAGTAGCCGGTACGATGTCCCGAACCCGGTTCGTGAGAACACTTTACAATTAGTACGGTCAAGAAGGATTCCTGTGTTGCCAGAAGTAATTGATGAAAGTAGTAGCGACTCTGAAGGCGAAACAGATGAAGATGACCATCAACCTACGTGGCACATCTACAAATGTGGAAAAAAGTAATTTGCATAAGCTATATTTTTCAAAGATACACTAACAAATTTTTCAACAGGAATACTCTTAAATTGTTCGACGGTCTGGGATATAGCTACGGCATAAAAATATAACCACCAAAACTACAACATGGTGATGTTGTGGCCGAAGTTTACGTAAGGGATGTGGAGCGCTTGTCAGCCAAAGGGGTGCGGCCTACATAAAAGGAAACCCGCGGCACACATGTGAAAAGAAGGACATTTTTAAAAAGAAGATCATAATAGCTGACTCAAAAAATAAAGGAAAATAGGAGCGATTTACGAGTGCGCGACGTGTTGTCAAGCCAATTTGTAAAAGGAACTTTGAAGAAGAGCCAGAAAATAAGTTACCGAAATTGAAAAACATCATCCATGCTGTTCAGCATGATTGATGGCTCAACATTCCAACGAATCCAACTGATTTTCGCTTCAACTGGGGTACCTATATTTACAGTTACATATATAATTAAAATAACATAATATCATAAATAAATCCACACAGACGTACGCAAAGCTTATTCAGCCTGGATTCTACCGTGGGGACGCTGTGGACAACATGTACATACGTGCGCCACATGATTTTTGTGACAGATCGCCAACTGGAAATATTACGCAAAGCTAAAAGGTGGTAGGAAGACGCAACATTTGGTATAACAACCACCCCATGGACCCAAGTTTATTCCATACATGCTTTCATTAGGGTCAATGATTTAGAAGTCCAAGTCCCCCTTGTATTTGTGTTGATGGCCCGTAAAAGGGCTTGTGATTACCGAGCAGTATTTACAAAACTATTGGATTTGTTAAACGTTGAGGGTCAGGAACTAGCCGTGGAGGAATTTGTTATGGATTTCAAAGCAGCGGTCTGGCAAGTATGTAAAGAACTTCTACCCAATGTCAAACTATTGGGCTGTGCTTTTCATATTGCCCAAGCGAAATTGCGGCACTTAAAAGCTCTGGGTCTAGGTCCCGCGTATAGAAGGGATCAGCGGGTTAAAACATTTTGCCGCCAGCTTCTCACTTTGAACTTAGTACCTCCCCAAAAAATTCGAAAGCGTTTTAATTGCATTAAAGAAAAGGTGGAGGCGGAAGGGGACTACCCTCTAGAATTTTGCAGATATATCGAGAACACTTGGATTAAAAGCTCCGTGTGGCCCCCCGAGAATTGGTCTATGTTTAAACACATACGCAGAACAAATAATCACGTCGAAGGCTTCCATAACATGCTAAAAGTTTTAATCAACTCCAATTCACCTAATCTAATTAAATTTATTGGCATATTTCGTGATGAAGCAGGTTCAATTGACCTTAATGCTAAATTACTATCACAAGATGAAGCCCTAAGCGTACAAAATAAAGATACCAAAATATCAACATCTATTGTCAATCTATTTGCAGGATTTCGAGGACTTCGGACAACGTGACGCGACGAAAGCACGCGGCGAACTGGCCCGCGCGACCACGCGACGCAAAAACCCAACTCACTCTTAGCGGCAGAAAGATAAATCCCATAAAACCCATAAAAACCAATAATACTTAAATTTATTACTATAATAGAGTAAAATATACATATTTAAATAGCAATAAAGTATTCTATTGCATCTTTATATTCATTACTACTCTCTTTTAAAACAACCACTTCGGACCCAGTTTTGTCCAACTTCGGACCCAGGCCGAGTTGAAAAAAGGCCGAGTTCGTATGGGGCCGAGTTCGTATGGTCTGAAGTGCCACTCATTCATTCCTTTGTATCCGGGATCGACAATTGGGCTCGCAGCTGCTCAAATGTTACTGTTATCTTTCGCTGCAGACTATTCCTTGACAAGGGACGCAACACAGGGTCTGCTGGACATACTCAGTGTGCTTCTACCAAGTGAATCGAATCTTCCCAAAACTGTTTACCTATTGGAGAAAGAGTTTGATTAGAGCAAACCCAAATCTATCTACTTCTGTGAATTTTGCACGAAATATATGAAGGAATAAAGCAAAGACTTGATGATTTGCGAATGCGACAACCTGACAATACCGAAAACGATATTGAAAACAAAAGGATGCCACTATCTCTTTCTTTAATTGAGAACCAACTACGTCGACTACTTGAAAGATGCGAATTGGGGAATTTACTCCACTACCGGTTCACAAGAGTTTCTGATTCATCTAATACACTTTCGACATAGGAAATCTACGATGGATGGATGGATCTAAATAGGACATCTACGATGGCTGGAGTTATAAAAACTTCTATGACGGAAAACTTTTAAAACACCGTTATGCAGTTTCTTTAACTAACTTACAGTATGTTAGCTTACAGTCGCAGCATGTCGCCTTACAGTCAAGAGAGACATAGCAGATCCCAGTCCGCAGGACCTTTTCAACTCCTTCAACGGCAGATTTCGCGTCCATGTTATAATTCCCGCCGTTGCACTGCCTCAGTGATGAACTGAACAAGCGTTCAATATTGTCGCTTGTGAATTTTCGTGTAAGTACAAAATCCATTCCTGTGCTTAGTAAATATGGAATATTGTCAACTGTTGCCATCGTAGCCTGTTTGATTGCCTGGTAGGTTTCGTTCGTAACTAAGTAGCAGTGGTGCTTGTCTTCCATCTTTCCAACCATGGCAGAAACTTTTCAACCAACCATTTTAAACGCGTATCGCTGGGGTGCGCAAAGGGATCTTTGTTAGGTAAGCGCTGTGTTGTCCCTTGTGTAGTATTCGAAATGTCATGCATTTCGATCCATCGGTTAATCATGATCAGGAAAATGAGTGTTGGCGTGGCATTTTCAAAACCAGGCGTGTTACTTTTAATGTAACATTCCAACGCGGCTATCATGTCCCTGCTGAAAATTGCCATTGCTCTTCCAACGTTCTATCGTTCTAGGTTGTTGGGGTAAAGATGTTTGTAAGTAAGATTTCTTATTGGTCGAAAATTTTGAAGTTTTTGCATCTCATACATCTGAAATGTATTTAAAGTCCACCTCTTTTCCACAGATGGAGAAAACGCGGTCGATAAACTGATTCCGAATATTTTTAATTATGTCACTGGAATCAAAAGTCAGGAAAAGTGGCAATTCCGGATTGAATGGATGTCTGATTTTGTGACGTAAGCCGGATCCAGGTAAGTCCTCTTCGCATAATAACTTGTACATTTTAGTGTTGACCACAAGATTATCCGTTACTAGTTGGTGAACTCGAAAGCCCAGCTTCTCGACTACATCAATCACATGTTTAGTCATTTTTAAAAGCTCTTCCGCGGTTAAGCTGCTTACAAGAAACATGCCCACGGGTATTGTGAATGATGCGCTTAGCCCATTGATAGTAAAAACCAACAGCTTGTTTGCTAAGGCATTAGGATCTCTAACTTCTATTACTCCCGCCATGTCGACACCTCCTATGGTTTTGTCGATATTCTCCAGGTATATTTGCTTTCCTTTAATTCTAACCTCGTCTTTCATGATTGATACGATTTTTTGCATATCAATTAGGCATTTACTTTCCATTTTCATTCGTTTTCTCATGAGGTCAGTTACACCAAGTGACATATTGGTGCTGCCTGTGTAGCTGCGCAACACTTTACGAGAGGGGAGCAGCATCAGACCCGATCTTCGGATGCACTCGTAGACACCAGAGCTACGAGCGCGGAAGATAATGCAATGCACTATAAAAGCGGGGTCCCATCTTCTACCATTACTGGGTCGACTGCAATTGTTTAGCTAGAAAGTATATAATTCTTTTATTGGAGCAGTCACTTTTATATAAATATTTTTTCCAACCTGATCCATGATGAATATGGCAAAGGGGTCATCTTCTAGGGCAAGTTTTTTCAATTTTTTCAAAGCATTACATTCTGCAGGTGAAACATTCCCGACAAGCTTTTTTAATTCGTTAAACTTTTCCAAGAGTTTTTGCTGCTGTTTTTTTTTGTCGTGACATTTTAACCCTCAATTGATTTATAGTTTGTTTAAGCTTTGCTTCACGAGCATTCTGGCGCTCTATAGAAAAAGATGTGATTTCGTCTTCAGTCGTCAGGTAATCAGAATTTGTTTCCAATTCCTCGTCATCACTAACAGTTAGTGAGGGGTAATATTCAAAATCGGAATCGCCATTTGATAAATATTCGTAAATTGAATGACAGTCGTCGGTGTCATCGCCGGTGTCATAGTCCATGTCAGATTCTTCTGCGTTAATCATGTTTTTTACTTGACCGACTTCAGGATTAGCAACATCGATTCCATGTGAATTAATATCCGGCTCATCATGCCCATTCTGGTCATGAAAGTCCATGTAGACATCAGCAGCATTTGATTCTTGAGAAAACGAAATAACATTTTAATCAATACACACTTTAAGAAATGTGTTTTAGGCTATATCTACCTGTATTTTCTTGTTCTGAATCTGCTTTATTTCTTTTAGTTGGGGGTTCATTTGCTTCACATGAAGTGAAAATGGTCGGGACAGCTGAACCCTACAGCCTCCTTCTTGTTCCTGAAATGCTTCCCATGTAACAATCGTTAGAAGAATGTTTGCTGCAAACTACGGAAGTTTTCCCGTTTAAATATGCAGGCCGTCCATCATTTGTACTGAGACCCGGTCCATTTTCTATGGATGAAATCCATAAGTTCCTAATGTCGTTTGCACTAGGAAATTCGTGAAAACTAAGGGAATTATTCCCTTTCTCACGTTTGGACGGGCAACCATTTATAATACAGCTAATAACCATTGTATACTACTTGGCAGGAAAGCTATGAAACGTTTGTTTCATTCTGAGCAGAAATGTTAATTTTCTCGCTAAAAGAAAAGAGGGGTACGACACGATAATAAAAGGAAGGAAGGAAAAAAGGAAGGGTCCAAAAATACATAAGAGTATGTAACCCTTACTCTTGATAAAAATCTTTTGGAATTTACCACTGATTTTCCTATAATTTCCAGCAATTTGCATAGTTGTTTTTTTGGCACATAGTTTGAATGTAATTTATATGTGAACATATAAATGAATATATAAAAAGTGCAACTTCGTTCAAGTTCTGTATTTTTTTATTATACATTCCGAAAACTAGCCATATAAAAATCATTCAGTTAACATAAAATCTAAGTGTAGTAAAAATTACAAAGATGTTCATTTTCATTTCATTTGATGCTTATGCGTTCATTTCCAATTTAAAAATTTTCCGCTAGACAACTGACATCAATTCACTCTATCCCCGCTTGGCACCTCAAGTAGCCCAACTTATTGGGTTTGGCAACTAAAATCTCACAGTGCAAAAGTACCGCGTCAAAAAAGTTGCCGAATTACATAGTTTAACAGGCGGGGTTAGGGGGAGTAGCCCGGCCTAGTGTTACAGTAGGCCATGCGCGCTACTCACATGGGATGTTATACATATAAAAAGTAAGTAATTAAGTGGTAATAACAAAGTGCAAGGGTAGTAAACTTACGAATCACGTTTGAGGTGGCGAATACGAAAATGGCAGTCTAGTTCCATTTCTATGATTTTTTTAAAATTAGAAAACCGAAATAGAAATAATCATTCTGCGTTGAAAAAGTACTTATTTCAAATAATAGTACTTTACAAAAGATCGTATTCAGAGCACGTGGTGTGATTTTGAAGAAATCTGGTGCGGTGTTTCGACACACCACATAGGCGCCACCAGTTTCCATTTGTTTTGGGGTTGGCGAAGGGGAACTCTCTGTTCTGATACTTGATTCAAAAAACAATAGAATAAGACACTCACTTGTCCAACGGTATCAAAACAGAACATACTACGCTCAACCCAAATGAAAATGGCCACTAGTGGCGCCCCTGTGGTGTATGAAAACGCCGCACGCAAGTTTTTCTCAAAATCACACCCCGCGCTCTGAATACCATCTATAGAAGGATGTTAAACAAGTCCAGTTGGAGGGATGGGAATATATTATTCATTTATTCCTAAAAATCTTGAGGAAATTTTGTAATGAAACTGCTGTTGGCCCCAATCTGGTAGCGCCACCAAAATTTATTTCTTAGCCGTGAAGCATTTCTAGGACCCTGCATTGAAGTGGAAACTATCACCGGCCTATTATTTCGCTAAAAGACGCAAAAAAGAACTCATGACAACATATAAGAAGCACACGTGTTAACGATGTCCTTGTTGGTATACATCAGGGATATTCCTGGAATATCCTAAAATGTACAGTACCCTCCCGAGGGGTATTGACGACCCCCCCTTTTTAAGCGGCTTTAACATGGGGGCTTATGGCGGGGAAAATTTAGGCCCACAGGCAGGTTTTTGACGAACTTGGATTTAAAAAATTCATGGAAGAAAAAAAATAAAAACAACCGTTTTTCCAGTTCCGACGGAATTTCAGTTGGAGGGGTAGGGTCTCTGAGAGGGGGGAAAGTGGCGTCGTGCTAGAAACGCCATTTTGGTAATTTAAATTTATTTTCGTAAAGATAAAAAATTCTAGTCAACACGCTCCTTACATGATTTTGTACATAACCATTTTTTTTTAAATTTTGGATTTTGATGAATTTTTCAAAAAGTAAAGATAGTATCGACCCCCATAAATTTGCAAAAAATTTAATTCGAGTAGACCCCTCTTGCTCTCATCGCCACGGGGTTCAATGGCGATTCCCCCCTTTTTGAAAGGCCCCAGAATAGACGGGTGACTCATGAAAGTCTGGTTAGGCAAATAACGTTCATTACTGGAAAAAATCCACAGTTCAAGAATAACATGAACTGGTTATTGATTTTTTAAAATGAAGGAATCCAGGTCAGATCATATCTGCATATATGACGTTATAAAGGAGAAGCTTCTTGGAGCTATTTGGCAAGTGTAATGTCACAGTTAACAATTTCAATTCGAGCCAGGTAAATACTTTTGACTGTTGAGATTAAAACACATAGAAGACTTCTGAGGAAAATTGTTTTATTAAAGGAATGCCGACCATACATCATCCCAGCATGCGTGCACCAGCAGTAGCACCACACAACAGGTGATAAACCACCTTGCTCGGAAGATCTTTATTTGATATAACAAGCACATGACATTAGTATATAGAGAATAGGCATGTCGACGCATTTCGATTTCCACTGGACAGAATAGACAAACCTTCGACCACAAACTTACGCAGCACCCCCTCTCCTATGATCACGTTAGCTTGAATCATGTTTGCCTCAGATTTGTCCTGGAGTTTTTGTTGCAACTTTAGCACCACATGACTACTTTCAACCAGGGCCGACGACAGGATTGGCGCCGCCTGGGACAAACAGGTTTTTGCCGTCCGCTTTTTTTCTCGGCGACGAGAAACTAAATCGATACTTAATTTTTTAACATTATAATTTATATCGATACATAACAAATCAATTATAGCCTAGTCTTTGTTTATAGCCTGTTCAAACTGTCTATTTTCTGGTCTATTGAATTCACGCAAAACCATGGTTTACCATCATTGGCATCAACATCAAAATTAGCTTACCAACATATTAGCCAATTTCAAATTCAAATAACATTTGACACAAAAGCTTTTTTTAAAGTTAGATCAGAAATTTTCAATTTAATCACTCTTCGGCTTCAAGTTCTGCTGCTTCAGGTTCTATTTCTTCATACTCATCTTCATTTACCAGAATAACTTGGTCATCTTCAAGTGATCGAGATTGGAATGACGAAAATTTTGATGGGAAAGATGGCACAAAAGACAATTCTTTTAGATTAGCGACTCTTTTAGCTTTTTTCTGGGCAAAATTGGAGATGATTTCTTCGTTTGAAATTTGTTTTGCCAGATCAGATTCGATCGTTAAAGTCAATACATGAGAAAGGCGGTTCTGGCCCATCGTTGATCTCAAGGGATTTTCAACGATAGCCAACTCGCTGAAAGAACGCTCGCCTTCTGCGGCAGATACAGGCATGCACGCAAACATGCGGAGACTGATACAAATTAACGGAACAATGTTTGAAGATCTTTGGCATATATCTTGTTCAACAATTCAATGGGGTTTACCCAGTCAACAAGAATAAAGAACCATTATCCACCTGGTTGCGCCACCATCGGCTGCACCTCTGAAACAGTCTCACAGATTTGTCGATTTCTTAATTGTTTGAGTGCGATATCCGTTTCTATATCGTTTGCTTCGGCTTTGTGAAGTTCTAGTGAACACGGTGAATCCTAAGTCTTTGGGCATTATTGCCTGGTATTTACTCGATTTCAATCTTGTGTACCACACTGACATGACGTTTCCCCATACCCAAGTATACCCCCTGAGGACGTCCACCCCCTGAGGGTTACAGCGGTTGTATACAAAGCACTCAGAGAGTGCGGTATACTTTTGCATCTACCTACAAGTCGGGGAAAACGCGGAGGAAGGGTTAGACCGAGAAGCAGCGGCGGCGCGGAAATTAGCGTGCTCTTTAACGAAAAGAAGTGAACTCATCACGGACCTTATCTCGACTACTCGAATTGACGTTTTAGCGATTACCGAGTCTTGGCTGACAATCGATCACGGTGATGCTGACTTAAAAGCAATTGTCCAATTGGCTACTCTGCCATCCACAGTCCACGACTGATCAACAAAGGTGGAAAGCGTCGAGGCGGCGGCTTGGCCGTCCTGTTCAGAGAATCTATCAAATACCAGAGGTTGAGTGAACTCCCAAAGTTACTATCTTTTGAACACCTCGACGTCCAATTTTCCATCAGATCTCAACACATCCGGCTCATAGTCATCTATCGCCCACCCGATTCGTCAATCCCTACATTTCTTGATGATTTCACTCTGCTACTCGAGGGTTTGTCATTGACGCGTCACAAGTTGATTATTCTCGGCGACTTCAACCTTCACATTGATTCCAGCTGCAATGTAGCAGGCAAAAGGTTCTTAGCCTTGATTGAGTCCTTTGGAATGGTGCAACGCGTCAGTGGGGTGACCCATAAGCGCGGTCATACACTGGATCTTATCATTACTCGTCTTGGTGACAACCTTGTGTCTAACGTCGTAGTGGGTGACCTCATTAGTGATCATAATGTTGTTTCGTGTAAGCTAAATATTCAACGCCCTCTGCTTCCAACTAAGAAGGTTCGATTCCGTCCACTAAAGTCCATCGATCTGGACAACTTTAAGGCCGACCTGCTGACACTGCCGCTTGTTACAAACCCGGCAGACTCACTTGACGACCTAGTTCGACAGTACAACGATGGTCTCGCGGAGTTATTAGATAAGCACGCACCTTGGAAGGAGAAAACCATCGTCCTCCGACCACTAGCTCCCTGGATGACGGATGAAATACGCGACTCTAGACGCGCACTGAGGAAGGCTGAACGGGTTTGGCGTTGCAGCGGACTGATAGTTCACTTGGAGATTTACAATCAGCTTAAGTTGGACATGGTTGCTCTCTTGAAGTCTACCAAGGCCTCCTTCTTGCTTGCTAAGGTCTCCGAGTGTGATGTAACCAGAAGCCACTCTATCAACTACAGTCTGATGGGTAGGCCAAAACAACTGTCACTACCGAAGCACACTTCCTCCACTAACCTGGCTGAGGCTTTCAATGAGTTCTTCTCATCGAAGATTTCCAAGTTACGAGTGGGGCTCGACAAATTAGCCAACGGTTTGCCGCCTAATAGTCCTCCTCCACCGGAATGTCTTTTCTCTACTCTTCATAGTGAGACGGACCTTATGAATGGTTTCTTGCCAGTTACTACTGCTATGGTGTGCGACATTATCCGTGTGTACCCTAGGCTGTTTCATTTTTCAAGAATATTTTTCTTTCTTCTTCTTCTTTCAGATTGGGTTGCGAAATCTGCTTTAAAAAATATGGGAAAAGTTTCAGGGTCTCAAAAATTTTTTTAGGTCGCGCGCGTTCAAAAAATCACGAAAAATCGTGAAAATTTCGTGATATTATTTTTTTTTACCACTTTTAAATTAAAATTTTTCCCGCTTCTTTACAGCAGTGCTTCATGACTGTTTGAGGCACACTGAGGAATTTTTTCAACGTACTGCCGCCAAATTTAAGTATCGCGCACCACAATTTTGTGAAATGGGTACCAGGGTACCCCCGCTCCCGTAGTATATCTACTATATAAAGATCGATTAGAAAACCTCTATACGGATAGAAGATGGACTGTTCTCGCTAACATTTACTCTTTAATGGAGTCTTGGCTTTGTTTTTATTAAATAAAATCTTTCCTGTCGTGCGTTTTTGATTGACTAGGCAAGGTAGTGTGCTTTGTGCTTCGTATGTCGTATATTTTTTTTGCATCAATATTGAAATACAGATTAATTTTTATTAATAACCCCAATGAACATTAACCATGGAAGCCAACCAACTGGATTGCTTTCTTATTAATTTGCCGAACATTGGGTAACTGCTGATGAAGAACTGCTCAGTATACTACCGTCATTATACCATTGACAAAGTTTTTTATAAAATAAATTGTTCAAATAGCCTGTTATTGGATATATTTGGAAAACAATTGAACCAGGAGTAAGAAAGGGAAGCCAAATTAAACCCATAGTAAAAGCAATAGTAAGCCAGAGTGCCTGACGAATGACAAATAAATGTTATGGTTTCCAAGAGATAAAATGATGAAGAAAATTGGCCTGCACTCTGCGATTCGCCAGTACGTGTAATGTTATTCTTGTAACATAAATTTTAGACTCAAACAGAGTTTCCCTTTTATGCTGCAAATTATTTCCAGCAAAAGCGTTCTTAAGAGCTAGTCCTGTAGTCTAAAACCCATACTGAGGCTCTTGAGTAATACAGTGGAGGTGACACGGACGCCTAGTCAATCAAAGAAGCCCGATAGGAAAGATTTTATTTAATAAAAACAAAGCCAAGACTCCAGTAAAGAGTAATTGTTAGCGAAAAAAAGTCTTCTTCTATCCGCATAGGGGTTTTCTCGTCGATCTTTATATAGTAGATATACTACGGGAGAGGGGGTACCCTGGTACCCATTTCACAAAATTGTGGTGCGCGATACTTAAATTTGGCGGCAGTACGTTGAAAAAATTCCTCAGTGTGCCTCAAACAGTCATAAAGCACTGCTGTAAAGAAGCGGGAAAAATTTTAATTAAAAAGTGGTCAAAAAAAATAAAATCACGAAATTTTCACGATTTTTCGTGATTTTTTGAACGCGCGTGACCTAAAAAAAATTTTGAGACCCTGAAACTTTTCCCATATTTTTTAAAACAGATTTCGCAACCCAATCTGAAAGAAGAAGAAGAAAGAAAAATATTCTTGAAAAATGAAACAGCCTAGTGTCCCCAGCAGAATCGTGTCCCCTCGACCCGATTCCAACAACGATCCTGAAGAAAATGATTACTGCTATCGACCTTTCCATTTCATCCGGCTTATCGTTCCTCTCTTGATCGTGACGTGTTAGCCAACTATCGACCCGTTTCTGGCTTATCGTTCCTGTCTAAGACGTTGGAGCGGCTTGTTCTCTCCCAACTCAACGACCACATCGCTGCATTCGATCTACTCTCTCCTTGCAAATCCGCCTATAGGGCACACCATTCGACTGAGACGGCCCTCCTTTCGGTCGCTGACGATCATCTCCGGGATATCGACGGTGGATGCGGAAACGCTCTTCTGCTGCTTGATCACAGTGCCGCTTTCGACACAATTGATCATGCGACATTAATTGATCGTCTCTCTACCTCCTTCGGTATTCGCGGGATGGCTCTCAATTGGTTTTGTTCAATCTCAGTGGGAGAAAACAGTGTGTGGTGATCAATGGTGACTACTCGCCTGATGTGGAGCTAACGACGGGGGTTCCGCAAGGTTCAGTGTTAGGCCCAGTCCTATTTACCACCTATGTGAATCCGGTACGGACGTTGGCTACTCCTTTTGGTGTGAAGATGCATCAGTTCTCCGACGACACTCAAGAGTACCTAAGCTTTCCAATTCTGCTTGACTTTCTTGGCCAAGTGAATGCTCTTACTGTCCTGGCCAACTGTGCTTCGTCCACGACTGACTGGTTCACAAGGAACAAAGTGAAGCCTAATTCGAGTAAGAACCTTCTTCTCTACACATCTTCTCCTCTCGCTGCGACCAAGATAGCGCCCATTCCTCTTGCCCTCGGTGACACCGTCATCCCGCCGTCCGACTCAGTTAAAAACCTGGGTGTTATCTTAGATAGCTCCCTCTTCATGGTGGCCCAAATTAGTCGGGTGTGCAAGATTGGCTTCTTCCAGCTGCGGACGATTGGCAAAATTCGGAAGTTCCTGACCACATCGGCTACGAAATGCCTTGTTAACGCATTGGTTTTATCGCATGTCGACTATGCCAACTCACTACTCGTCAACCTACCAGAGAAGCTCATCGCTCGACTCCAACGACTGCAGAATGCTGCCGCTAAACTGGTCGTCGGTGCCCGCAAATTCGATCATGCTAAGCCGATCATCAGTCGCTTACGCTGGTTGCCTATTAGACTAAGAGTCCATTTCAAGCTGTGTGTCCTTACTTTCCGCTGCCTGAATGGTCTGGCCCCTGTCTACCTCTCTCGACTCATCAAACGTTGCATACCGACCAGAGACCTCCGTTCGTCTACATCGGGTAGGCTAGTTCAACCCACTGCTAGAACAACGTACGGCACTCGTGCATTCTCTTATGCTGCACCGGTTCTCTGGAACGGACTGCCCCTGGACATCAAGACTTCCCCTGATCTCAGAACTTTTAATTTTAGACTTAAAAAACATTTACTCGGTGTCGCGCTCAATGCATAAATTTTTTAAATTGACTATCTGTGATTCTGTACTCATAACCCAAGCGTCATTTGATCTTTAAAATGGAAAGTGCGCTATACAAATACAAATATAATAATAATAATTTCTTGTGCAGATCCTTGATGACTGTTACGCCACCTGAGGTAGCCACGGCTCCAACCCTTTCCGGATGTGAGCACAGGTAATTCTCACCGTACACGATCTTGTGGACGTCGGGGTGTCGGGGGGGGAGCTCATTCTTCTTTCGCCTTTTTCGCTTCTTCTTCTCTCTCCTTTCTCTTCTTTTCGACTCTCTCTTCTTTCGCCCAGTGCCGTCTGATAGCTTCCTCCGAGTATTTCGGCGCCTTCGGTCCGTTCTCCTCTTCCTCCTTCTTCGTCTGAGCGGCTCTCTCTTTTGCTTGCCTTTCGGCCTTTTGTAGGAGAAAATAAGGACGTTCTTCGAGGGGCAGCTTTGGGCCGGTGTAATCCGGCACGACTCCCAATATCCTCAAGTGCTTCCTCTTCGTCCTATAGTTCTTTCTGTTGCGAGCCATACTCTAAAGGGGGCAGTTTATAGCTAGTTGGGAGGAGGGTCTATGCTGACAGTGTTGACTCAAATTTACTTTTTAACCCTTTTCCCAAAATAATTGCAAAAAATACTAAATTTCTCTTCTAACCCACCCATAGTTGCTAAAGCATCAATGTTCAATGAGTAAATCGACCACCACCCGAGAAGAGGACCGATTCGATCGACCCTGCTTACGTTATCAGGAAACGAAAACCCAAGATGGCGGCTCTAGATACAACCCACTTGATAGCTCTAACACACAGTGGCAACAAAAATGGCGGGCTCTGACAACCTACTCAACTCTTTACTAACAGTGCACTACTCTTTCTCGAACAAAAATTGTTTTTTTAAACACTTTTTTCTACTCTCTTTCTTTTTACTCTCAAAATTCCTGCATGGAACTCGGGGGAAGATACTGATCTTCCACCCTAGGACTGTTCATAGCTAAGAACAGGGGACGGTTGGGCATTGGCACACGAAAGAGAAACAATCGGCCAAATAAAGATGGCGGCCCACGTGGTCCACCGTCAACCCCCTCCAAAAATGCACAGACA
Source organism: Ceriodaphnia dubia (assembly GCA_022539655.2). Lineage (NCBI taxonomy): Eukaryota > Metazoa > Arthropoda > Branchiopoda > Diplostraca > Daphniidae > Ceriodaphnia > Ceriodaphnia dubia. The sequence goes on along the minus strand of JAKUCG020000139.1, from coordinate 3,188,084 downwards.
CACAGAAAGGATACTTATTCGATGATATGGGCCGAAGTGGTCGTTCAAAGGACCATGTTGGGATTATCCCCCGTGCGGGACTCACCAATTAATGAAGATAGACGATTACACGGTAAATGCTGATTCTAACACCTCGGCTGTATTAACTTGTTCTTACTTACACTCTCAACTTCTGACTGACACACAATATTCTGTATCGACGGGGGCACAATAACTTTGATAAGGGTAGGGGGAGAAAAGGGGGCAAGCGCCATCTAGCGCTCGCCAGCTCTATTAGCCCGAGCCCGTTCCGTTAGACGAATTCTACTTCCACCTTCTGCTCCCACACGACGGTTGTATATATTCCCAACAATGCTTGTGCTCAACTTTGAAGTGATTGTTGCATGAGCTTGCCCAAAATCCCCCAGCTTGAAAATGAACTCCTCTTGTCCTCCTGTCAGAAGCACGTTGGCGCTTTTCAAGTCTCCGTGTACTACTCTTTTCTCGTGCAAATACTCCAGTCCGGTAGATATTTGAAACAGTGCCTCGTGCTGTAGGTAGATTGAAATCTCGACAGTTTCTAACAACTATCTCAGAGAGTGGACCACACATGTTTCTTCACCAACAATAATTTGTTTAGCAGCCAGCTCTAGAACGATGCTACAAATTTCACAGTCCACACCATAACACTTTATCACATTTCCGTGGCTAAGTTGCATGAGCTCTGAAGCTTCATTTAGTAAAAGGCTTTTGTTTCTTGGTAGATTTGGATTGTCGAGGGCAAATTGCGTGATAACCACTGGTTGGTTCTTGAAAATGCCACGATAACCAGCAGCTGAGGCTCCATGCCCAATTTTATTCTATTAAAGTGCGCGACGCGCGCCTGCGCGCCTTGACGCCCTAAATTTTGCGTCACGCACTAATTTGCGCGAAATACCGGACGTGCGCGCCAACAAAGTAAAAATAAAATTGAATTCTCCGCGAACCCCGGGCTGAAGTTTGGTGGGAAAAAAGTTAAAACTTCCACCATTTTAGATTGGAGGGGTGTGGGAACGGGAGACGAGAAGAACAATCGCAGTCTCTAGGGACTAAAACAATGTTACGGTGATTCTAAGGGAACATTGTTTTGCAATCATAGCAAGGTTAGGGCAGGGTAAGATAAACAGTGCGTGGGAAAACTGTTTACTGGCGAGTTTGATGTTTCGCAACAAAAAATTTTCTGGGGTCGGACTTTTTACTCAGTTAGTCAGTTTCAGTGGTGATTTCGACCAAGCAAGATGGGTCGTCAGCGTTCAAGTAAGAAAATTTGTTAAACTGATCACCTCACTTACGCCCGTGAGTGAGACAGTCGCGAATCCTGAAGGTGGATTTATGTATTTGTTCGAAGCTAAGGACGAAGAAACGAAAGAAGGTAAGTCGTTAACCTCATATTTTTCGGCTTTTTGTGTGCATATTAGTGTTAAAATATGTTTCTGACCTCTTCCTTCTGAAATTTGTGAGCGTAAAATGTGTTTTTTAAAATTTTAATTCTGTTTATACCTCAGTATGATAATTTTGATTTCTATGTAATTATATTGTGTTAAACATGATAATATTAAAACCAAAATGATCATACGGAAGTATGAACAAAATTAATTGTTTTGTGTTTCATTCTTTCGTATACACGTTGTTTTGAACGTTTTATAATGATTTGTTTTTTTCAGATTGGAGAACTGATGGATATCATTGGAGGCAAAAAAGAGGAAAAATGAGCACCTTCAATGGGAGTCGCTGTTCTACCAAGTCAAACTACATCGTGAAAATTGAAGAAACTGAAGAGTCGTGCGTCGTGCGCGAAGAGTCGTCGGAGTTTATGAGATACGCGTACCAGCATCCTGATTTCCCACTTCGCGTGTTAATCCCTTACGAAGGAGACAGCAGCAACCAGAATGACTTGCCCCACGGAAACGCGAAATCCGAGGAGAAGAAAAGCAAAAACTATGTAGCGACGAAAAAATCACAGCGCGAAAAAATGAAATAGGGGCCTGGTCTTCCATCGAACGTCTATAAAAGACTCGTCGTTACGGCGCCTACTAGCATTCACGAACACGATGTCACCGCACCCAGGGACCTTAAACAAGTTCAGAACTTTCAAACGGCAAAAATAAATAAAACTGAGGCTTACCAGAGATGCACTATACAATTTGCAAGAGTTGTCACATTCAACGAACTTCATTAAAGAGATCGTCTCATATCCGGACTTAATCATTATTATGTGTTTGGATGAGCTATGGGAAAAAACAAAGGGACACCTCAATCGTACAGATATCCCACATATTTGCCTCCAGTATGATACGACATTTAACCTTGGGGATGTTTACGCTTCTGCTCTAGTAGTCCGTTTCGAAGAGATGGAAAACGTCCCAGTCATACCGCTTATAATGATGCTACACGAAAGGAAAACAGCGCACACACACGACACGTTTCATTCGAAACGTAGTTAGATTCTTTCCAGAACTCAAAATCGCAAACAACATTTACATTGTGACTGATGAGGATAAAGCTTTTGTAAATGCCATTTGTGTTCATCTTCCCCATATCGATTCATTCCGTTGCTGGAACCGTTTAATAAACAACGCAAAGTTTAAATTCGGCAAACTTGGCATCAACAAGCAAGAAGACACCGCCAGCTACGTCAAAGACCTCCGGTTTCTATTTCAGCAGCCTTCTCGTGAGCAATATTTGCAAGTTTGTAAGTTTAAACGACATCTATTCAGATTCGTTTCGTTGGAATCCAGTAAGGAAGAGTCCCATCAATATTTAAAGATGAAACAATCTTATCATTTTTATTTGTAGGCCTTTGTTGCTTATTATTGAAAAAATTGATTTCCAAATCCACAGAATTGGCCGCTGGAACCTGCTAGGTCACTCAATTCTGTCCGCAGAAACCAACTGCCCTGAATCGTACAACTACGTCCTCAAAAGATTCCAGGAGTGGCGCGAAGTTCCTATTGATGCTATTGCCCATGGATTTGAATATCTTTGTAAATACCACGACATTGAGATTTTACGCGGTCGCTACAACATGGGGACTTACCGAGTAAGGCCACAGCTAGCTAGCCTTTACAATCGGACAACGGACAAACCCGTGTTTCCGAAGACGGTTCCACCGGAAGATATAGTAAAGACTATGCATTCTGGTTTAGCGGAAGTCAACAGAAAGGTAATATTTCGATTCGTTTCGTTTCGTTTCTGGAGTGAATGACCTCTTCGTTTTTTTAGAAGGAGACTCTTGTCACTATCGCCAAAGATAAAGATGCAAAAGTGTTCGACGAAGATAGAATTACAACACACGATCGCGCCGCCCGAGTTATTGTGGATAAAAGGATTCAGTTCAATATGGAGTCCGGAGAATTTATCATCAACTCAGACCGTCCAAATGGAGTGAGCTTTGTAGTGAAGCTTCGACCTTCGGCTTTCGCTAGTATCAGGTGCTCGTGCTCTGCTACTGCTGTTATATTTCAGTTGGAACTGTATTGTTGCCTACTGCCATGTAGGCGGAGCGACACATGTAAGACTTTGCGCGACTCGCGAGAGTCAAGCAAGGTCAGTTGAACTTCGCCTACAGGCCATGGCGGTTGTTCGCTATTGTGTTCTCAATACACACGGATACAACATGGCGCAGTTGGTTATTTTACGCACTTTCGTGCAGTTTTTCCGAGCCTATAGTGTAGTGACATCGTTTTAGACCATTTTGACTTATTTTATTGTCACTAACACTCGTTTTGAACTCGTTTTGTGTGATGGAGGGCAACATCCCCCTCCCGCCACCATGTGGTGGGGCACCTGGCCATCCCTTTGTTCGTGCTGCATCGCCGGTTCGTGACGACGACTTTCGTGGAGCTTCGGCTCGTTTTCAGCAACAGTTTGACGATGCTCGTGATGCGGACGGTGTGCAACTTCGTGCGATGCAGGATGCCAGGTGGTCATGCAACATGAACAACTCCAGATTCGTGCTGCTCAAGACAATATTGCTCGTGACGCCATTTTGGCGCGCCCACGCCTCACCCCTTAGCTTCTCAGCCTGCAGCGTTGCGTCAAGCGTTAGGGCTGCCGATGCAGCGAGTGGTTGAGATTGCTTTGAACATTCGAGCGGATGGTCCCAAATCGCCAGATGAGATTTAAGACAAGATTCATCGACATTTACGCAGCAAGCGAAATGTGGCGTTGGATAGGGTTGATTTCGAGACGTGCGCAAATAGTCTGACATGGAAGTTCGGAGTAACATTTAGCTCTTAGCGGACCTACCTGGTCCGAATCGAGTAAGTAAAAAAATATTCTTAGAATCTCTCTCCGTTTTTTTCTTATTACAAGAAGAAGCTCAAATGCATTAGAATTTGGCATGTACTTTTTTGGCCGAAACGTTTGGCTGAATTTTTAACGAATTAAGATCGAGGCACACTATTTTTTAATGCCATCTATCTACTATCTTTTTCTTCTCATATAAACAGCCCATGCACGTGCGCCCAATCGGAAGCGGTTATGTTATTTAACTGGCCTTTCAAAAAAAGGTTACCGCACAGTCTTCGATTTTACGTGAGATAAGAAAACATCAGCAACTAGCTAGATGGTAATCTGCTTCCTCGGAATCTTAGCTAACTTTATTCAAATATCGTTTAATAATAAGCCGCCATAACTCGGTTCTCGGTTGTAAGTGCCATGAAAAGGCATTTGTAGAATATTGATGCACCGCGAGTATTTATTTAACTTTCGAAGTTGTATTATTGTACTATTGGGTCGTCGAGGTAGCCAACGTGTTGTTAAGTGGCGAATTTTAAGCTGAGTAGACATAATTTCGGGTTTAATTCTATACTACGTTAAAGCGGGGTATGCATGTATTTCGGTTAACCACAGATTACGTATTTCCTGCGTATTTCATGGGGTCGGTGGTTCCTGTTGATGGTCACATCACGTAGATGTGACATAGAGAAAGGGGATCGAGTGGCTTGTTGATCTGGTCAAATTCTTTAGTTCAAACACTCAATTCATTCATCACTCGGTACGTCTTGATGATATGAAATCGCACTAACGCGCCAGCCCTTCGTTTCATTTGGAACAAAATATATTTTTTAAGCTTGATAGTTATGGCCTACAGTCATTGTAAACACGTATGACTATTACAAAATTTTCAGGGGAAAACAAAATTTTTCCGAAACTTTTTTACTATTATCTCACTTATCTCCTTTATTTTTTAGAATGTTCTTTCCGTTTTGACTTCTTTCGGCATTTTCGTAAAGAGATACCACATCTTTGCTTAGATTTTGTTTTGATTTTGAGTTCCCTCTATTGGCGGTTTTTAACCCTACGTTTAGTAGCTCTGTTATTTACTTGCGTGTAGTAGTTCTGTGTTGTAATATTGGACCCTTTTCAATTTAAGTTTTTGTATTGATGTTAACGATAGGAGTATTTCTAATTATTAAATGGCCATAGACAATTGTCCATATTTCCTATATATGAAGTTTGTTTTGTGAATTAGTTTCTTATTTTCCTGATTTTCTACCGCCCCCTCGAATTTTGCCATAGCCATCTGTTGGTGGAAAAATTAACTAAAAAATTAAATGTTTCAAAGTCGCACTTGGGGGAAAGTCACTTCCTGCTTGTCGGTCCGATAAATCGGTAGAAGCCCTCGGTTCCCACCTAAAGGTGGGAGACACTCGGGGATAAATAGTTGACTAGATAGTTGGTATAGTCTGCTTCCTCGGAAACCTAGCTATACAGCAACTAGTTAATATTGCCTATGAAATTTTTTCTATTTTGTGAGGTTATGAGATTTGATCGAGGTGTCAAGATTGTGGAAAGAGATTGTAACGCGGAAAGTAAGAAGGCCTGTAGCCTCACATAAAAGTTCGGATTAAACATCTAGATCGGTCCTAGTCCAAAATCCGAATCGAGTGTCTCTTTTTCAATAATCGCGCTCTCTCTCTGCTTTCTTATTTAAGAAGACTCAACGCAAGAGGATTTGGCATACAATTTTGTTGTACAGAATCCCTTCGGAAAATTGGACCCTTTTCCATTTAAGTTTTATGTTTTCATGTAAATGAATTGAGTATTTAAAATTATTAAATGGCCATAGACAATTGTCCAAATTTCTTTTGTATGATGTTTGTTTCGTGAATTAGTTTCTTATTTTCTTGATTTTCTACCGCCCCCTTTAATTTTGCTATAGCCATCTGTTGGAGGTAAAATGAACTAAAAAATTAAATGTTTCAAAGTCGTATTGGGGGAAGTCGCTTCCGTATTGTCAGTCTGATAAATCGGTAGAAGCCATTGGTTACCACCTAAAGGTAGGAGACACTCGGGGATAAAACATGGGGAGATAAGTGGATTTTCAAAACTTGCCACGGATCTCCAACCATTGCTAGTGGCCCATCTTGAGTCTCAGTCCCTCTTTGCCTCTGTGCAATCAGCTTACAGATCTGCTCACTCCACCGAAACTGCCCTTTTTAAACTACTTAACGATCTCCTCACTTCGGTTGACAACGGCAACGCTGTCATCCTTGGCTCTCCTTGCACCAAACTATTATCAAAGGAAGCTCTCAAACTTTCACGATGCTTTCAGTTCTCCATGGGTATGGAAAGCGTCTGCTAATCTTGCTTTTGGAGAAATACACTAGAAATTGCATTTGCCAAGGATAGGTGGCACCACGGATATTATCGAGTCTTGTGATGGCTAATAGTAGTGATTCCCTTGGTTAGCCATTACATTGGAAAATGAAGTGGGTCAGAGAGGAAGGAGCATACACGGTCTTATACTTATTCTATCGATTTGCCATTGTATTGGCAAAGCGAGTGGATCAAAGAGTACATGGTAGAATAGTAGTGGTTCTGTTGGTTTGCCATTGTATTGGTAAATGAGTTAGATCAGGTATGCATGAACATACAGGGACTTTTACTGATTTTCTTGATTTGCCAATGCATTGGCAAATCGAGTGGATCATAGGGTAAATGGTATAATAGTAGTGAATCTATTGGTTTGCCATTGTATTGGCAAATGAGGTAGATCAGGTATGCATGAACATACAGGGACCCTACTGATTTCATTGATTTGTCAATGCATTAGCAAATCAAGTGGATCACAGGCACAAATTGGCTCTAGTAGTGACCCCGTTACTTAGCCATTGTATTGGCAAATGAAATGGTTCAGGGTGGAAGGAATATGGGGTAGCCTTATACTGGTCCTCTTGATTTGCCTTTGCATAGGCAAATCTGCCTTTTGATTTGCCATTGTATTGGCAAATCATGGGGCCTTATAAGTAGTCAATTACAAATCAAATGGCGGTACATATCTCCGATTCATTAGCTAATGTAGCCAATGTGTTGGTACCCCATGTTCATTGATCTTTGTACTGCACTTTCGTTTGGTTTAGAGTCGAAACGAGTGCGCCTAGCATAGTCTATTTGAACATCGAAAACTTTTCGGAGTTGTCTGACATTTGGCGAAATAATGCTACTGGCCATCTGCTTCGTCTCCATTTCCTGGAACACGCTGACTTCCTGTCGAAATCCAAACGGAAAAAGTTAGAAATTGACGAAAATGTCTATTGAATAACGTCACTATAGTTACCTGAAAGCTTTTGGAGTATTTGCTGGGCGAGGCTAGTGTTGTTGTTGCTTTGGTCGACTTGTCGATGAATGCCGCATCCGTGGTGGTGGACTTGGCCCATCTGGCCTTCAGAGATGTGGAAGGCTCGCGCATACCGGAAACTTAGTACCTTAAATAAGTGAATCTCGAACTGGACGTTCTCTTGGAGTTCTGTTCAAAATCAAAACGGCGCTTCCTAAAGGATGGACCCTCACGCCCGTATTGGATAGCGGGGATTTGTCGATCGTTCGATGTTGCATCCTCCCGTTCTGCTTAGCCCGGCCGAAAGAAAAACACTTGGCCGTTTTAGAGCCGCCAGATTTCTTCAATGGGACGGCGTAAAGATCGATGTCGTTGACTCGGCCCGTCTTCTTACACTTCTTCAGGATACTTTCGGCGAAACGAATTTGGTCGTTCAATGTCTTCAGTTGGATCGTGGAGCTCGATGCGCTGCTCTCTTGTGCGTCCGCCGTGACGGCGAAGACATTGACGGAATACGACGTCTCCGGATCTAGTTGATCCAGCTGGCAGTAGGTTTCCACGCCAATATCCAGCTGTTCGACAGAACAAGCATCCTGATCGTCACTGGGCCAGAACTGGACTCGATAAGTTAGCCGGATTTTTCTTGATGGTTTCTCCCAGGACAGCTCGGCCGTCGATGGCGTCACCAATTCCACTTCCAGTCCGGTTGGTGTCGGTAGTTGGGATTTCTTTTCGTTCCCGCACGTCTTGGCCGTCGCTCATCCGTTTAGTTGCATTTGAGACATTTGGTCTTTCAGATCAGTCATCTTTCTTCTTCAATGGCGCCGATCTATCGCTGAAACTAATATAATAAATTGAAATTTGAAAACGTACAACTGTGTAGTAGAAGAACACTTGCTTGCGACAGTGCGAGCTGCGAGCTTGTGAGTGTAGTGACGCAGAAATTTCAGATTTTTTCACTCGGCTGCGATTTCGCCTTGAGCTTTGTCTTTCGTTACTTACCCTCTTCTTTCCCACGACGTGATTTAGGGAAACATCAGTAACGACGGTCCACTGTGAGTCAGTGAAACCGACTTCTCCTTGGTAACTGAATACTACTCCCTCGTTTAATATATTTGTTTGATGCTGAGTCGTCTGAACTAGCTTGAAAAGAAGCATAGTCAACACCATGTGGCTGGATTATAACAACTGAATATTTCCGAAAAAAGTCATGACCTCAACTGACGACTCAGCGGCATGAACGCCTGCAAGATTTGCGTTGTGCCCAGCACATGAAACGAATGTTGCTTGGAGATTTTTGGCAAGAACTCGAAGGTAAAATCAAAGGAAAAACAAAGGTAAAATCCCCAATTTACCGTTGTTTTACTGTGAAAATCATTGTAAAACAAGCGTACGCAATCGTAAATATTTGGCTGGGTATATATTCCTGCCATGTTCGAACCGTTGTTATACCTTGGCCTCTGCAGTTTCTTAAATCAATCTCATGTTCTTTCAGAACATCACACATCAAATTGGCAATGTCGAGCCCTTTCTTCTTCTCCATGGCTTCCACTTTTTAAAAACGTTCGAATACTTCCCAAGAATTGTTTTCATTTCGCTTCACAAATCGAAGAACAAAAGTAATATGTTCAGTATGTGACACATCTGGAGTCCCGTCTGATATGATGGAATAGTAGAGGGCCTTTTTTTATTACTTCATCGACTATTGTCCCAGGCGGCACTGTATATCCATGGGATATCCACTTATCCTTTAACTATCCGTATCCCGCGGGATATACCTAGGATATTCAAAGTATATCCCAATCATAGCTTCGAAAGGATATACAGTTTCGGATATTCCTGGAATATTCCTGACGTATACCAACAAGGACATCGTTAACTTGTGTGCTTCTTATATGTTGTCATGAGTTGCTTGTAGCGTCTTTAAGCGAAATAATAGGCCAGTGATAGTTTCCACTTCAGGTCAGCGATCTAGAAATGCTTCACGGCAAAGAAAAAGATTATTTTGGCGCTACCAGATTGGTGCTAAACTTCTAACAGCCATTATCATCGGGCTTGAACAAAGTATTCTCTGTTCATAAACCATTGGACAAATGAGTGTCTTCTTCTATGGTTTTGAAAACCATGTATCAGAATAAAGAGTTCGCCTTTGTCAAGCCGAAAGAAATGGCAACTGTTGTCTCCTCTCTGGTGTGTAGAAACGCTGCCCTAGTTTTTCTCAAAATCCCCCACGTGCTCTGAATACCATCTTTTGTAAAGTACTATTATTGGAAATAAGAACTTGGTCAAAGCAGAATGATTATTTAAAATTTGTTTTTTTAATTGAAAAAAAATCATATATATATGGAAGTTGACTGTGATTTTCGTATTCCGCCAACTTCAACGTTATTCATAAGTATACTACCTTTGCACTTGTTTATTTACACTCAAATAGTAACGTTTTACAAGTAACCAATGCCATAATAGTAACACGTCCGACTGCAAACTTCAAGAACATCGGAGTCTCGGGTTCGATCCCCGGTACAGATTAACCTTTTACACTTCAATAAATTGTTGACAGGGCTGTATATCCATAGGATAACTCTGGTGCGGACATATGCGTATCCCAAGGATATCCTAAGGGTGAAAATATGAAAATCCTCCTCTAATTTGGGAATATTCCAGGGATATCCAAGGAATGTACCTGTGCTGCCTGGGGTTCTGTGTGTGCTGTTCTCAAGACAGATTTGCCGCACTCTTCGATTAACTCATTTTGTGTTTCCGAAGATAAATAATGAGCCTGCATCCGACTTCCCTTTGCTTCCTTACATTGAACTGCTTGCAGATGAGAAGCGAGAGTTTTATTATGAAGACTCAAAAGTTCGAGGGTTCCGAGAAACAAGCCGTTATCATCACACCCAATTTTCTCATTCGTAACTGTGCTAGAAAAGAGAGGCCAAGAATAAAAAAATCGAATAAACAGTTGAAAACTGAAAAGTGAAAACTGTTCAGAGTTCAAACACTAAATTCATTGGATTGTCCAGTTCATATGTCAGCTGCGACTGTTGAGCGTGTTTGCATCTAGATTACCTCGAAAAGCTAAGTTTCTGGAAGCCAGGAAAATCGTGACGTCTAAGATGCATCCGAAAATTTCTTTAAATCTGTCCCTTTCCATTTTCCATAATTTTTCAGATTTTTCGTCGATTCCGGATTTTTCAAATAGCTGGTTTACGGGTTCTTTTCAATCCAAGTACGCTGTTTTATGAGTTTCATTTGAATGATGATTTTTAATTTTGTTGTACAGCTTTTGCCAATTGTCCTTTACACCACCGTTCCATCTCAAGAAAAGTGAGTCTTTTCCAACACCATATTTTTCTTTAATTCAGAAAAGATAACAAGGGAAGCAAAATAGGGCCTTTTTCTGAATCACTCCAGAAAATACAGTCTCTTTTCAACCTTTCTTCGTTTTTAAATGTGTCTTGAAGAACTGCAAAGGGAAATTTTCGATTGGACGAGTGGACGATTGGACGTGTCTTTTGGAAGTTTTTTTGGAAGAATTGGTAGTCCATTCAAGACTATTAGACTCCTCAACTTTGGTGTAACGATTCCCCATAATGATGGATCAGATGGCACAATTACTTCATGGATTTCTTCTATCTAGTTTATGTGATTGATATTGTTAAGAATGGAGGGGCTCAAACTACCAAAAACCAGGGAAATTCTACTCCAAACTAGGCAAAAAGGGTCGAATTGCTAGGCTAACGCGACTCCTAGGCTCAGAAGCAGACTGAAATTTCAAAGTCCACAGGATGAGTCGTCCGACCATCGCGAGTGCCAAGCACCGACTTAGACTCTTTTGCAACTCTCCGCTTCGATCATAGCCCAATCATCGTCACGTCAACGTACGCTCTTTGGATCGGTCAGGGCACGTCTTTAAGAAATCAAGGGAAAAGGGTAGCCAGAGGTCGTCAAAGGACATTTCACTCGCCTTAAATCTTCACTCATAACAATATCTTTCTGTCGGCTTTGGCTTTCTAAATTTTGGTTTTCGTTTTCATAATCTTCAGTTGATTCGTTAGGTAGATTTGTTTGCCTCAGTGCATCGGATTCTTTCTCTGATGGATCTTGCTCTTGCTCTGACCAGATGTACTCTTGAATATTTTTTTCTTGTTCATGTTCGTGCTCAAGGGTCGAAGTTGAGGGAGTATCGGGGAGTGAAACCTTACCCCAACCAAGATTCTGAGGTTTTTTTGTTCCTGCTAAGGCTGCCAACGGATCGGTCAAATATGCCCCGTGACCCGTACCGAACCGATGTTTTACCGAAACAAAATTATACCGATCCGTACCGCGCAAACGTCCTTCGGGTGGGGTTAGGTTTTCGTATGTTTCGGTAGAGGACCCGTTCCTGATTTGTTATCATTATCAACCCCTTCCCCTCACCCTTGCTTTCTTGCTTTTCAAACTTTCTTGCCCCTCCTCGCCCCCTCCCCCCTTTACGGGGGGCGTAATTAACGGTACGTACAAGATTCGGATAACCCGCCACTTGTTCTCTTGATTTCGGATCGGTTCTTAAACCGACCCAAAAAGGTATCGGTAACGATCGGTACCGGTTACGGTTCGGGTAGATCCGAACCGTTGGCAGCCTTTGTTCCTGCGATAGTTTTCAGATGCCAATTTTCTGTATCTATGGCCTGTTTCTTACGTATCCCTATGCCTGGTGAGTTGCTTGACTTTTTTGCCTTACACTTTATTTCCATTTCGGTGACTTAGCTAAGAATAACATCTATGGAAGTTTAAGATCTCATACAGCATGCAATATATTTAAAAGAAACCACCACAAACAGGAAAAAGGTGAAATCATTCAGAAAGAAACGACAAAAAAGGTCATAACTTATTAATTAAAGGTATGAATATACATCAGAATATTAGTAAAGATAGGTAATAATGAATACTCACCATTCATTAAATAGTCGATAATGTATAAGGACTTTCAACTAAACGATTAAATTATGCTGAGTTTGCTGACATTACAAACCTCTTGACACCTCTTAAATTGAAAAAAAAACGATTGCAAAACGTTTCATGCACACTTCGAAATCGAACAAAGATTTTTCCTCTAGTGGCGGAATTTTAAACTAATAATCGATTATCGAAAATTGATTTAGATGCTATCGCCTTAACAATATCCTGAATCCCAAAACGTCAAAAAGTCTGAATTTACTCTTCAAGTAGAAAATAAATTTAAAAAACTTATTTTAAAAAAAAATTATTTTTGGGGCATTTTGCCGCACTTTTTCAAGTGCCGCCTGGGGCAGGCTGCCCCACCAGCCGCCCCCTCCTGTCGACGGCTCTGCTTTCAACAATGACTATGTTTGCAAACAGCTAAACTATATCTTTCGAAAAGAAGCGATAACAAATTTTTGATTCCATTCATTCCACTTATCTTCTTGAGTTGAGTTCACAGCTGTTGCCACATTCGATTTTTTTAAATAATAACAATAAGACAGCCAATCAAGTTTTAAGTTTCCAAATGAAAATGTATTGGGAACCTTAGAGGTGAACGAAAATATAAGACCAATTAAAGTTGTAAAACATGGAACATCTTACTCCCGTTTCGTCAGATGTTTATTGACAAGTATACACTATACATATAATTAACAACACAAGGGACATGGTGGGCTAGCTTTGAACCAGATCGAGTCAGGCAGAACTCGAGCGGTTCTAGGCTAGGGTGAGACACAGTGAACCAAGCTGTAGAACAGACATGGAAGCACTGAGCTCCAGATGACAAGTTTAACGTCGCATTTATACTAGCTAGAGACAAGATAAAATACAAGTAAAGAGGGAGCCGGTAGAGGATGGTAAAATGTTGCTTGAATCGACCTTGGGCGCCATAGAAGGGGAGAATAGTTCGCTGACCTTGTAGGGTTAATGAACTGAGGGGAAAGATCTCCAACGGCTTCGTTCCTTACAAAGTTGAAAACAGAGTTCTTTCATTTTCATTTGCGTCTTGATAGCTGTAGAACAGTTGTCAGGAGTAACTTTTCTCGTTTTGTTGACGTCGTTCACAGATATTTCTTAGAAACGGGGGTTCACAGATAAGTTAAGTGAAAATCGTTTGCGGTGGGTCTAAATATTTTACTTAAAATTTGAAATTTGGGATGGTTATTCGCAATAAGGCAAATAACTTAATTTCAGACGTTCATGTTAAGAAAAAAAAATCTAGCGGAAGTTATGACTCATGAAAGCAAAAAATTGAACGAAAAAAATGTTTTTTTTGCGGTGACCCTAAATATTTTTTTTCCTAAAAAATAACTAGCTCAGTCATTTTCTTTCATAAAAACACAACCCAATCCAATCGTTCGTGAATAAAATCGAAAAAAATGTTAAAATGGGACACCCTAATGGGTGTTATCAGATTTGGAAAGTCTCCTCCACTCCCCCGGAATGTTACGTAACTTACGAACGGCCCAATTTGTTCCTTTCTTTATAGAAAAGAGAAAGTAAAGAGTTAACGCAGAATGGAAGGGCGTAGAAACCAATGAATAAAATAGAGAAATGGGCATAATAGGAAACACAGAACGGCGATGTCCGTTTTAAATTGAGAATTTATCCGGTTATTTCCGGACAACGGGGCTAAAAATAAAACCAGACAAAAAACTGTCAACTTTTTTTCCTGACACCTCTTCTTCGGGTGTAGCACGGTTAACCAAGGTCTTATCGTGATCCGAACAGCTGTCCAAGAGCCTAGCAGTTAAAGCTTCAGCCGAATCTCCTAGCACTTCCTCGCGAGACATGCAAATGATATCTGGTCCAGGGAAGAAGTCTACTGATTCAGACTATTAGACGGATGACATACAGGTCAGCATGAGAACGGCTATCAAAACAATAAAACGTTACCGTCGGCCTTGTGTTTTCGTCGTCAGTTGGGGCATGAATCGAGCTACAACTATCAGACGGCCTTGAGATTTATCTCGACCGTAGAGGCATGATTCAAACTAGAACTTGCGGGTGGCCTTGGGCTTCCAGCGTTACTGGCATGACTTAAACTAGCCGTACCCGAATCAGATGAAAAGCTCTAAAAAAATTTGCCGTAGGTACACAGTGACTACTACAATTTGGATTTGTGAACGACGGTCGTCGTCAAATGACGCGAGATCAGTAGGTGAATCCTCTGCCTGAATGTTGGCCAATGGCAGTTTGGTTGCTGGTTCTACTTGCGTATTCGGAAGCCTTATTCTGCACCATCTCTGGTGAAACCGGAACCCCGTCGTTAAACTGTGGTCATTTTTTATGGTTGAGGAGACTTTGGCCGGACGCACAAGAAAGGAAACTCGGGATTAATGTAAAATAACTCGTCGTCTCCTTCTTTATATGTGTGAACAAGAATTCCTTCTAATTTTAATTTAGTTTCATAGTTGCAATTTGCTTCACTGATTTACCATATAAAGGAGCAAAGCCTAGTATAGAAATGGATGATTTTCACTTCTGTCAAATGCTCTCGTCCGCCGTCCTACCACTCTTACCAACCGTTTTAATTTCGTCAGGTTGAAGTTACAGTGATAAAGACTCTCCATTCTCTGAAGAATTGCAAAGACAAGATGGCCGTGGAGAAGCTAATGGAAAAGTGCGAGGACGAGCTGTATGTCACTAAAGCCACAGTGGTCAGTCTGCTGGATCAGGTGGGTGCTAGTGTCCGTTCGTTGGATTCGACCGCATTGCGCTCCAGTGCTCTCAGCCCGGCCGACTACATAAGTCTGATTCGGAGTCGAGTTAACGAAGAACAGAAAACGGGCTATTTAACCCGTCTGCAGACCCTGGATTCCCTTCTGGATTCTCTCCAGCAATTTTCTTCTTGAGCTAGTTTTCTTAATTTTTCGACTTTTTCCGTCTCAGATAATTTTGGTTTACGTTTTGTTTTACTGGTTGGGCCATTATTATTACTCCCTTCGTTATCGTCCATAATTGTAAACAACCGAGTAAATTGTAAACAATGGCGTGTGCAGGCAAATAGCCAAATACACCGGTGTAGCTCTAGTGGCCTCTAGTGGCCTGATTCGGCATTATCGGCGCCTCCAGCTGTTTCGTTTTTCAATTCAATCGTTCAGTTCGCTTTGCTTGGCGAAAAGATCCTGAAGCTTCTACTCGTCTAGGTCCAGTTCGAGAAGATTCACTGCTGAATAAAGGTATTATTAATTGGTCATGACCTAATTAACAGATTTGCTACTGCCGGCCTCGCCCCCGTAAACCTCTCATATTTTACAACGATTCCACAAGGAGAGTCAATATATCACATTCTTCGGAAATCTTGAAATATTTTCCCGCTGGATAAAAAAACACGTTAGGCCTAATCCACGGGACAACAGCGATAATAAAGACTAACCTTTTTTCCTGTAACTGCTTTCAAGAAGAAGTAGTAATCAATTTGGCTCCCAAATTCTCACTAGCTTTACTTTGCGAAAAAAGAACAGTCTTAACAGGAACTTTCTTGACGGAGTCCATGATGTTGCAACCATGAAAACTGAAACATTACTGCGGCGGACCGTAGCCGACAAAAAGGAAAGAGAGAAAAGGGAGGGAGGGTGCAAATCGAATAACGAGGGAACCCAGGTAGCAATCGATGTCACAGATACATCAATATGTCACTTTGACGAAATATACATCAAAATGACATCAAAACGATGTCTCCTTGACATTCAGTGCTACATGGGAAAGAGAAAATATTGCATAGGAAGGTGGCTTTTTTAAGAGAGAATTTTATTAAATTTTATGCAGTTCAATGGGAGAAATTATTGCAAACAGGAAGGTGAGAGAGTACCTTAAGGCGATGGGAGTGCACGAACTTTCCCCTTGACATTGCCTATTCCGCCTTTGAGAACTATGGAATCAACTCTCCAATACGCTATATTAGCCATTAGAAGCTGAGATAAACATTTTTTCGGTGTTAAACGATTTTCTATTTGATTGCTTCTCCCTTTTTTCTATCTCATTACTGGAACGATCCCCATAATGCATTGTGTCTTTCTTGGGATTGTAAAGCAATTTATTCGTCTTTGGTTGATCAGTACTGACTGCTTATATAGCATTCCAAGCGGAAAAAGTTTCGATGAAGCATTAGCTAAAATGAAACTTCCAGGTGAAATTCTTCGCTTTTATCAAACGTATGAACATTGCAGTAAACAACGGAAAGCTATCGAGTTTAGAATTGGTAACCTTTTTTTTCTCATTCGTTGTGTTAAAATCTCTCCTTCCGCTAGATTACTAACGTCATTGGTTATACCTCGTAAACTGTTGTAGAATTTTATTGCAAAAAAAATTAAACTAAAAGACTCGGAGCTTTACTTGAAGCTGTCTTGAGAATTACTTGCGCCGTCATTTATCTCCAAAATACCCAAACTCTACGCTAAAGAACACGTTTCCTATAATCTTCATCTTAGAAACATGTAATTGAAATTGCCAAAAACTGGGGAGTTCCGTGGTAATATTCCGCTTTGCTCTATGAAGATTCTGGTGGTCATTTAACCAGACAATTTCACAGTTCTCGAGTGTTAGCGGGGCAAATCTTTCAGCGTTTCACAGTGCGTAAGCTATTGAGGGAGTTTGCTTCAATACATATACCCCAGTGTTCTGACTAATCATTTTTTTCGAAATCAAAATCAAAATTAGTCGCAAAAATCACGATTTTAAATCAACTTTCATAATTGTTTTAGAAAGTGATTTGATTTTGATTTTTCTGACAAAAATCAAATTTGCATTTTCGCAAAATTTGAGAACGGATCACATGCATTTTTTTGGTGCAGTTGCCTGCACCACATCCAATGCAATCGCTATAGGTTTCAATATTAGTAAATAATCTTTGAGGAAAAAAATTTTTTGTGATGATAACTAACTCAAATTTTGGTGTTTCATGAATTGCCTGATCGTTTTTCATAAGGATACGTGTTTGATTAAATCAGTGAAAAAATTCAAAAATCTAATCGAAATGTAATCATATACAAGTTTGATAATGATTTTGAAATAAAAATAATTTTTTGATTAAAAATCATGATTTAAATCATTTTTGATTTAAATCATTTATGATTAGGCAGAACACTGATATACCCAAAGCGACGGATGCAATTGCTGCTCAGTTATATATTAGCAGATTTTACTGCAAAATTTTAAATCGACAAGTAATTAGTAATTTTCCTCAATTGGAACCTTACTGGGAAAGTCAAAATTTATTAAAATAACAGCAGGGTTATTATATTAACAGCAGTAATATACCTAATTTTACCTGTGAAATGTTCTTACATACGACAGGCTCTGGCTAAGAGGCAAATTGTTTGCAAGCACTTCATAATGCAAGGACTTAGAGCGAGATTATTCTAATGTCCTTATTAAGCATACCACATTTCCGGTATCGATTGAAACTTTTGCTTTTGTAAATTCAACGTGCAACTGCAGTGTAGATAATAACAACCAAGGATGTTTACTGTTAATACTTAACAGGAAAAAATACGGAAAATCTAATGTTAGTAATAGTTGACATGATTAACTAGTAATATGTACATAATATTTGTAGGACGTAAAGACTTTACTCATTTGTTTTCAGATTCAATCTGAAATAAAATTGACGTATCCAGATTGACGTATCCAGATTGTAAGGAGTTTGATTAAGGGTTTGTGGATCATTATCAGTCCAAAATCACACTATTAGCCGAAGAGAAAGAATAGAAACGATTCCCAAATGCCCTGATGGTACGTTGGTGGTGTTTATAGCCGCCATGATATTTTTCTTATACCCTTTTTTCTTTAACAGATTGCTTAAAGAACGATTTCTCTCCTAGCGGGACTGTTGAAGACATCACTAGATCGTCTCTAGCGTGTCCAAAATGCAGCGGCTCGTCGCATCAAAGGCGCAAAAAAGGGTGACCCAATTTCTCCTATTCTCCTCGATCTCCATTGGCTCCCTACTGCAATTAGAATTGATTTCAAAATTGCTTTGCTCACGTATCGTTGTCTACACCGCTTGGCTCCTCGTTACTTGTCGTCCCTCCTCCGTCTACCTGTCTCCTCTCGCTTGGCCTGTGATAGACTAATTTCAATGAAGTCCCGTACCAAATTTTATGGCTACCGGTCCTTCAAGGTGTACGCTCCCCAGCTTTGGAATTCCCTTCCTCAGAATGTCTGTACCGCTATCGGGGCCGTTCATAAAGTACGTAACGCGGGAGGGGGGGGGGGTGTTTTGAAAATGTGACGGTTTGTGACATGGGGGAGGGGGGGGGGGGTGTTTAGAAAATTGTGACGTCACAGCACCACAGCACCATCTATGTTTGACGGCCGAAAACTTTATATGAATTTATTACAAATCGTACCATTTCGTCTGCTTTTTTACATTCTGCTGTCAAATGGAAGAGACTAAAAATGCCCAAAGAATCTAGTAAAAAACCACATGAAATTAAAACTCCCTATGATAAATTGAAAGCAGCCTATATCGGGGCTCACTCATGCAACAAAAAACTGAATACTTGCTATGACGATGTCAATGAGTTTGGAATGGAATCAAAAGAAGCTGCAAAGGAAATGCTGAACGCGAAAAGCGTGTCGATGATGAAGTCAAATACCTAAATGGTCTAAAAATGAAGAACACTGGGCATCTCAAATTATTTTTCGGCAAAGCTTCCACCACCGTGAATTCATGTTCTTCCACACTAGACCTGTCATTGAGGCCCACCACATCTTCACCAGATTTCATAGAACAAAACACTCAAGCTCATAACGATATTCACTTCATTGATGATGATTCATCTACTACTACCTCAATTGACACATCAAGTGGAACGAAGAATAAAAATGTAAAAAACATGAAGGCCCCTGCTCAAGATCAGCTTAAAATCCAAATTTCATCACTTGAAGGAGAACTGATACTATTGCATCAATTGAAGAGCTCTGGCATGATCACTGACGATCAAGAAAAACTGTTGAAGGAAAAAAAAACAATTGTTTCAGTTAAAGAATGACCTTAAAAAGAAAGAAAGTAATATGGTTAGACAGAAGAAAAGTCGTGACAATAAAAAAAAAGTTATTGGTGATCTAATTGATCAAGATCCATCGATTGCAAATAAGCTGAAAATCAGGAAAGAACCCCACCGACCAAGAATTGAAGATGATCAGTCATCTTTGCTGAAAGCTATAATTGACATTGCTACACACGGATCCGCTGCTGATGGACGTCGAAGCAGTGACGTTTATAGGACTGTCAGATCTTTGGATGACCTTACTTCAGAATTAAACAAGGTACTTAATTGTTATGATGGTTTATCTTATAAAATGACCTAATACTCCAACTATACTTTTTACAGAATGGATTCCACCTTAAAAGAAGTACAGTATATTTGCGTTTGATTCCTCGTCGAAGCAATAGTCTAGAAGGACGACGCCACGTCGTAACAGTCCCTGTGAAACTCTGCAGAGCCGAAAATGATTTGCACGTTAAACATATTGATGGGCTCTTCTGCACAGCAAGCATTCGTCGTCATTCGTAGTTAGAAGAATTGGTTTCGTTGTTAGGCCCAAAAACATGCATTTGGTTTAGCCAAGACGACAAGGCTCGCGTCCCCATTGGTCTTACTGCTGCCAACAATCAGGCCCCACTGCTTATACACGTCGAGTATCGCGTTCGTCTACCGGATCACGACTTTGTCATCGCTTCTCGTCACAAACTTATTCCCTCAGTTCATGTGGCTGTCGAAATCAAACCCAATGGTCTCGGAAAACCTCAGGTACATATAATATGAAAAGCACTGGGAATTATAAAACTATTACTAGTTTGTATTCCAAGTATTTAATGACAAATTATTCTATTTCTGTAGGCGATTGGTTATTCAGGGCCGGTTTACGTGTCCATTAGGTCAGGAAAGCATTCATCTTCAACCGCTTTTTCCCATGCGCTTGATATTGAAAACCTTCTTCAAATGGACGAATTTGAACAGCTGGTTAAAATGGAAAACGATCCGACCAAGATTAAACCGGTCGTCGTTATTAGTGTTGCTGGTGGACCTGATGATAACCCACGATACCAGAAGGAAATTGACGTGGGAATTCATCACTTTTTAACTTACGACCTTGATTGCATGTTCATAGTTACTAACGGTATATATTTTATACAAAAGTATTTTAGTCTCAAAATCAATATATTTTGTATTTTATAGCTCCTGGTCGCAGCGCTCTAAACAGGGTAGAAAGGATTATGGCACCATTGACCAAAGAACTCTCTGGAGTTATCCTCCCGCATGAAAAGTATGATAATCACCTTGATGAGCAAGGCAGGACTATTAATGTCGATCTTGAGAGGAGAAATTTTGAATACGCTGGTCTGGCGTTGTGCGAAATTTGGCAAAATGTTACCATAGACGGCCATCCTGTCGTTGCCCAATCCATCGACCCCAAATCTTCAGAGATGCCTCAATCAAAGATACAGAAGAAGGACGAGGACTGGATAAGCCGTCACGTCAGGACAAGTCAGTACTTTACTCAAGTCGTTAAATGCAACGATTTGACCTGTTGTACTGCCCCCAGAAGCGCGTATTTCAGCATTGTACCCATTAGATTCCTTCCTGGTCCCATTCCAATTGTTCAGACCAACGAAGGCTTGGAGGCTCCTAATCCACCTGGATCAACCGATGAACAGAAGACTTTCCTTCCTCTCTTTTCATCACTGGCAATATCGAAAGAATCGATTTTACCAGCATCTATCTTGGAATCAACCAATCACCAGAAGTTGCCACACGATCAATATTGTCCTTCAGTCCAGTCTGTATTGAAAGACCGAATCTGCAAAGATCCAGACTGTGGATGGTATTTTGCATCGAAAGTCATGCTAAATAACCACAGGAAGATACACAAGAAAACAAAAAATAGGACTCAAAATGCTGCACTTGACACTGATTTGGCTGATGATGAGCCGACGGATGATGCGACAGCTGAAACTCAAACAGAAAACGTAGTACAGGAAACAACGGAACCTACCCAAAGAGGTGCTCGAATAAAGGCCACTATAAGTTCTACTGCGCCCTCCAAACGCATTCGGCCGATTCGTATAGCGGCAAGGCGCCAACGTGAAATGATGGCTATTATCGCGAATACTGAAAATGGTCAAGAAGACGTTGAATGGATCGACGAGGTAGACTTAGATTTAACTAGCGTTACAATTACAGAAGACAACGACGAACACTTGACTCCGGTTATCTCTATCAGTAAACATTTGTCCTCGCCATGGGTCGACGATGATTAATTACCATGTTTTATATACGTTTGTTTTTCAAAAATCCCCTATGACACAGAAATCTCAATGTATTCCATTATTCCAGATGCCTCAAATAATTCCAGTCCGGTTGGATAGTGCAATAAAAAGACTGAAATTGATTTAATATTCTAGTATAAAAGGGAAGATTTTAATTTAGAATATGGGGGGAGGTGGGTCCAGTTTTGTGACGTTCTTCTTAGGGGGGGTCTGAGATTTGTAACGGCGTGTGACAGGGAGGGGGGGGGGTGTATAAAAAGACGGAAATTCGTGTTACGTACTTTATGAACGGCCCCATCCCAGTTCCGCTCTCGCCTAAAAACCCATTTAATAACTGTAGCATTAAGAGATGTTATTGATCGACGTGCTCGTGGGGAAAGAAAGTGCATTTGATCATGTTAATGGAAAAAGTGCTATATCAAGTGAAATAAATTATTATTATTATTATTATTAAAAGCAGTGTTTTTGCTGTTGAAATTGACTCCCAATATTCGAAGTCTACGAAAGGTCAACACTCGGGAAAAAACTGAGCGGTTAATTATGTTCATTAAAGTTAGTTTTTAATCACATTTTATTTCATTGCTGCAGGTATTTCATTTTTCTTAGGAAAACGCTAGTTGAATGAAATCGTTGAGAGCCGAAGTAAACATTTATTAGAACAGCCGTTCTTGTGATGCATCGGATCAATTGAGAATCCAGTAAACTAGTATTAGTTGATCGTGGAAAAGGAGCTAATCTTTTGTTGGAACAAATTAGTGGATGCTTTTAAAAATCTTCACGCTTCTTTTTTTGTTTCAAAATGCACTACCCAAAATATCTGAACATGTTATTGCTTTCTTCGATGAATGTGCATTTGTAATTAGGTCTAAAACTCCTTCTGTTACTTGATTTAGAGCGATCCTTGATAATCTCCGTGTACCCCGAATGTAATCTCCCTCCTACGTTAGCGCATTAAGAAGTCATGTCTGGTATAGTTAAGTTTTGTTTTTAACGCAATTGTTTTCCTTTTGTTATCTCGTTTTGACATTATTTAGTTTACTTTACCGGACATGTCTTCTTTGATGACGCCTGCCTTTTTTTATAATTTGGATATAAATATGTAAAAAATTTATTTTTGATATTTGATTCGTGGCTAGCAATCAGCTGAAAGAATAAAGGATCGGGGGGGGGGGATTTGCATAGTTGAAAGGGGTATACAAAGAACTAGAATACCTTTCGTTCTCGCCCATTTTGAACCAGTACTAAAGCGAGTTAGAAAAGGGGGTGTTCTATTAGTACCGCCACTGGTACTAATAGTACTGATGTCAAAATCAGTACTAGATATTGCCTAGAAGAGGCCTAGAACACCCCCAAAACATTGACAGTGTATTATAGATAATGAGAGTACTGCAAATACCAATTGTTTCCGGAAAACCGGACTGTTCTTGAGGTTCTCCTCAACAGCCTCCAAATCCTCCTCGATGCCAATGAGGAACAGCAACTTGCCGAAATCCCCGTCATCTGCACCTTCAATTCTGGTTGAGTGAACTTGCAATCTGGCGAAGCGAAAGAACAAATAACCAAGAAAAGGTTATAATATTTTGTACCTTTTGAGGAATTATCCCCGAGTGTCTCCCACCTTTAGGTGTGAACCGAGGGCTTCTACCGATTTATTGGACCGACAAGAAGGAAGTGACTTTCCCCAAATTAGATTATAGTCATAGGCATTACAATGACTGTTGGCCATAACTATAAAACCAGCAATACATATTTTGTTCCAAATGACACGAATGGCTGGCGCGCAAACGCGATTTCATCCACCTTAGTGTTACACGATGAAGTTTTATCCTTAGAGTTTGTTGCTTTCTCACTTTCTTTCCTCTGATTTTTGCTCGACTTGCCCTTCACCTCTTTGGATTACACCTTTTCTTTATCTAAATCAACATGCACATTTGAACAAAGAAACATTAGAGGGACAAAAAATAAACTTGTGCAGGAAGGTTCCAATTTATACCTCCATTATCGGTCAGATCAACCAACTGCAATTCACTTGTTTGTTAGTTCGTTTCTTTTTAGCTGGTAATTCAATGTCTTCAGCTCTATATTTTTCAGGTAATTGAGCCTTTTCTCTACTGCTTTTTCGTCCGTTATTTTCCTTATCACTAACAGACGAAGCCATCTGAACCAGAAATAAATTAAAATTTGAGACTTTAAATAAAGTGGCGTCATCACAATAAGGGTATCAGACAGTCCAATCATGAACTCTGGGAGACGAGTGTTACATTCAAATTTAACGAACCTTTTACATACAGTTTTTCGGGAGAATAAAATATTGATACAATTGAAGTTATAACGTGAAATACGAGTAGGCCTTTCTTGCTCGGATGCTCTCATCGCCACGGGAATCTCATGCTCTCCCCTTTTTTAAAGGCCTCAGAATGGACAATGTAACCTATTGAATTCCAGCTAGGCAAGTGACGTCCATTACTTGAAAAAAACCACAGTTGAAGATTATCATGAACTGGTCGCTGAATTTTTAAATGCAAGTTCGTCAAAAAACCTGCACGGGGGCCTAATTTATTCCCGCCATATGCTGCCATGATAAAATCGCCCCAAAAGAGGAGTCATCCATACCCTTCGGATGGGTACTGTACTACTGTAGATTAAAATCACTGAACTGTTTATTTAATTATTGAAAAATATTTATATGAAATTTAAGCTAAATAAGATCTGAAAAATGGCCCTCATGTCAGACCGTCATGGCGTCATTCTAATGCTAGTGCAAAGCGTCTCTCCTCTGCACAAGTATCTGCTGCGCTTCGTAAATTCTACCTTGATATTGCGATATTGTTATGACAGCTTTTGTGTCGAGTTTCGATTCGTGTTTCCCCGATTCTTCACGAATGTTTTTTTTTCAACGTTAATTAGATACTCTATCATTAGAACAAAACCCTGTAGTTTAAAATGTGTTTACTTTTATGTTTACAGTTATATACGAACATACCTGTACAGCCAGAGAATGCTTGAACAACGTTTTGGGTGTGGTATCTTGAAGAACCCTTCTAGGAACACTGTGCATTGTTGAGAAAGGTAAAAAAACTATATCCCAAGCTCCCTCCTCCGGTCACTCCAACATAACCATCAGTGAGAACCAAATAGTGCCAGATCATGAAGATGTTATAATCTTTAACTTGACGGGTACACAATCTAGCTGCTTGCAACATTTTAGGTGTGTTAATTCAACGTTGACTGAGCGAAAATGAGGCTTGCAGTCCCGGCAAAACACGTGGTGATGTGACTTAGGCAGAAGAGCGATGCAGCTCAGGGAAATTGTACAGAAGACTTTTCCAGAAAGAGTTGCCGGTGCGACAAAAGTTTAGTGGTAAAGCCGTAAAGCGCTTCTCTGATTTGGCATACCCTCTAGCGGCGAATTCATTCAATGGAATTGTTGGCAATTCCATGAAGATTTTTGATTTGATGTATGAATCTGATATGATTCCATCAACTATTTCAATTCCATTTAAGTATGTGACCTTATGAAGTAATGGAGTTAAAATTCGGATGATATGCTAGAAGTAATTGCATTTTAAAAGTAGCTGCTATTGCTTTTTTCAAACTACTTCGTTCAATCGTAAATGCCTTTCTCACTTTTTCGCAATTTCTTGGGCAAGGCGTGCCTAGAGACGCCAGAACTGTTTTAAAAACACCTATAAATGATCGATCTTTCCTCGGACCACTTTTGTCACTTTGGATTAAAGAGTAACTTGATTAGGCGAGTAGGTTAATACTTGGTGGATGTAACACAGAATAAGCTCAAACTATACATCAATATCGAGGGAATTCCTTTATTAAAAAGCAGTACTATGTCATTA
The DNA here is from genome assembly GCA_022539655.2 of Ceriodaphnia dubia. Classification (NCBI taxonomy): domain Eukaryota; kingdom Metazoa; phylum Arthropoda; class Branchiopoda; order Diplostraca; family Daphniidae; genus Ceriodaphnia; species Ceriodaphnia dubia. The sequence goes on along the minus strand of JAKUCG020000139.1, from coordinate 3,162,388 downwards.
TGGCCCAATTTATGTAGTGTTTCCAACTGTTCTGACAAGCGACCCTTCATAATCATGCAGTGCTTTTTGTGGGAATGGAAAGCCTGATTCTATAGAACTATTTTTCAGGCCATTTTTAACTGAGTTAAAAGAACTTGAGCAAAATGGTCTAACAGTCAATGTAGGCTTCTTGATGTAGAAGTAACTGCTTTCATTTGTGATTCGCCGGCTAGAAGTTTTATTAAATGTATCAAGGCTCATAATGGTAAAAAATGGTTGCGAGCGTTGTAATGTTGTTGGGGAATCTCTGAACAGAAGGATGATTTTTAAAATGAAAACCACGACTAGAACTAGAACTAACTTGTCGTTTCGTCAACAGAGGGATAGAGCGCACCACAAGGGAATTTCCCCATTTCTAGAGTTAGAATCGTTAGACATGATGATAAATGATTTTCATTAGACTATGTGCACTTGATATGCTAGGGGGTTGAAAAAATGTTATTGAGAATTTGGACTAGTGGGAAAAAGAACTTTTGTTGGCTATGAAAGAGCCCTTCGCCCTCTGAGCGAAAAGACAACTAGAGAATCAACGTCCTCAACAGAAAGTTTGTCGTAATTGGATCTCGGGACTAACCTTATTTCGTCCGTCTTTTCTGAAAACCACAATGCTCATGTGCCGCCACAAGTACGTGCTATCACATCACAGCTGTAATGATGTTTGCTCCAATGACAAACAGTCAAACACCACTACTAAAAGACCTGTCAGCACGACATTGACAGGTCTTGTGATTTACTTCAGGCCAGGTGAAATTTACCGACGACATTGTTGAAAGCGCACTGACAAAACTTCAGGACGAAAAAACCTAGTGTGCAGGATGTTAAGGGAAAAAGAGATGCGACAAAACCGTATGCGGAGTATCTCCTGCGTTTGACGATGGTTCTTGAAGAATTGGATCAGCCGTCACAAGGCTCTCGAATCCCGAAGAAGAATGGCGATGGATCACAACCGAACCAAAAAGTCAAACTGGCAAAAAAAATTTACGATTAAGCTGTACCAACTGCTCTAAATTACACCGAAAACCTTGACGTGAAGCAGTTTCTCTAAATACAGAGATGGCGGACGAATCGATGAGTCTTTTAGTAATGAAGACGAGAGTCCTGATTTTTGCAAAAAACATCCTAGTATTTTCTTCGAGAAGTTTAAGGTAAACACTAAATATTGTTTGGTTTTCGCTTTTTTATATCATTAATTTGTTTCTGTTCCCGGGTACCGTTTCTCAACAATGATATGCATGTGGCGTTTCAAAAGAGGTTGACGTGCAGCGTGCAGCTGAAATTACGACTCAAAATGGAATATCGCCCAGCTTGTTCCTTGCGCGAGGCTTGCCTGTCGAGTAAAAATTCACTGGCAGTGCCATTTGACTGAAATGGACTCGAAGGAATATAAGGTTATAAAGCGTTTATTGAAGTTTGGATATGTGTTTCCTAAATAATCGCGCCACAACAGACAACAGAATAGAAAAACCCCCAAGAGAAAAACTATCATGATAGAACTCCCAAGAGAAGAATCGTCCCGACATATGTGGGTACGATCGTAACAAGAATTTTAATTTTTATGTTAGTTTTTTTCAATACAATCTTATAAGAAAACAAATAATTTATCCCCGATTGTCTCCCCCCTTAGGTGAGAACCGAAGGCTTCTACTGATTTATCGGATCGACAAGAAGGAAGTGACTTTCCCCCAAGTACGACTTTGAAACATTTAGTTTTTTAGTTCATTTTACCTCCAACAGATGGGCTATGGCAAAACTCGAGGGGGAGGTAGAAAATCAGGAAATTACGAAACTAATTCACAAAACAAACATCATACATGGGAAATATGGACAATTGTCTAAGGCCATTAAATAATAAAAAATAATCACATCATTAACTTAAAAACAAAAACTTATATGGAAAAGGGTCCAATATTACAACACAGAACAACATCGTAGTGTTAAAAACCGCCGCTAAAGGGCACTACAATTCTAAACAAAGACCAAGCAAAGATGACGTAACTTTTTACAAAAATGCCGAAAAACTCAAAACGGAAAGAAGGTATTAAATATATTGAGGAGAAAAGTTAGATTGTAGTAAAAGTTGCAACTTTCTGTTGCAAATGCAATGCAGCAAAACAAATAACGCCCAGGCCATTTCAAAGTTGCATGCATCAATCTTTAACTGGAAATATTGACTCTTCCAATGCGCTGCATTGCATTTGCATGAGAAAAATAGATTTCTGATGCAGCATTCGACTCCCTGCAATTAAGAACTTTTCTCCTAAAGATTTATTTGCCTCCTTAGACGAAAAGGCCCTGGGATCGTCAAGCGAAAATTCTGATTTTGGATCCAGGCTAGAGATTGCATTTTTTCTGTGGTGACGTGTAATGTCACCGTCTGCCGCCTCCCAAAGGCGCAGAGTAGTGCGAACAAACTGAAAGGCTGGGTCTTCTTTTGGGACATCTGCCGCCAACAGTCTACCATACCAAAACATCAAAGGTTTTGCGATGTCATTGACTTTAAGATGAATTGAGAGCCACGCCTTCTCAACAGCCTCAGTAGCTTTGAAATTAGTCGTTTCTTTAGGCGACGAAGCATCCACTCATCAATCGTTGGAGGGTTTAGTGAGAAACTTGAATTTGCAAACTCCAACAAAAGTTTATCAGTCATGTCTCGGATATCCTGAGACTTTAAAGGTCCACTCCTCCATTTCGAGATCTCCTTTAAAACTGCGTTTGAAAGTTTTGCCGGCTCGCTCAAAACATATGCTTGATTATTCTGGGCATCCAAGATTTCCTTAAACTTGAAACTTGAAATGAAAAATGAAATGAAAATCCGCGTGAACCAACACGATTCGGTGCTTTCGAGCGTCGTGGTGATCGTGAGCGGCGCGGTGATCGCAAATTATGTGGTGAACGCGAACGACGTGGTGAACGCGAACGGCGTGGTGATGGTGAAAGATGCGGGGTAGCGTTTTCTGATGGTATAGCAGGGCTTTTTCCTTCACGTTGATCTTGGGGTAGCCTCTACCTGAATCAAAGAATACAGTTGTATCTCCTCCATCCGATTCTTCGAGATTTCGAAAGATATCATCCACTCTGGAATCTAAGGGTGGAACTGGTAATTGACAGATACCACGCAAACATCTTCGCCGACTCGGTGATGAATCCCTCGCCGAAGAATCGCCGTTGTCGCTATCACTTGAACTAGAATACATGTTTCTCTACGAAGAGCTAAAACAGGTCCAACATACTATACACATGGCCGACCAGTACCTGTCAGCCGAGCGTAACCAGGTCGACGACCCGCAGGGTCTGGTTGACCGATCCTCAGCTAGCAAGAATATAGACCCTTTATTGGAAAAGTATTGGACCAAGAACATTTTCTTGGTAAATTATTGGTCCCAACAGAGGGCCAAGAAGCAATGTTTACTGTGTCTTCATATGAATAGCATGTACGAACGAAGGCCTATGTCCTCCTAACACTATTACAAAGCTTTCCAAGCCCTTTGTTTAATTTTTTTAAATATATAATAAAATTTTTTAATATAATGAATTATAAATTATCATTTTGGTGATTCTTTATTGCAACTGTTAGTATGCAAATAAATTTTATCTCTGAGCAGAAGTTTAAGCATTGCAATTCATATTGCTTTCATTGGTTTTACTCCTTAAATCTGTGGTTTTGTTAGTTCGTTCCCAAAGTTAAACCCCGTTCCCTCAAAGTTGAAGCCTGTACATCTAGTTCTTAAGTTTATAATTGTTGTAGTGTGTGTTGTGTTTTAATAGTATTTACTAGTTTTAACTTATTACACTGTCTTGGCTTCCATTTTATAAGTTTCAGCTGTGATTGATAAATACAACAACCGTTCCCAATCCATATCAGCTTTTTTAGAGACCGTTGTCTATCTGACATCAAGACTGCCAAATTATGTATCCAATTATGATTTAATCTTGCAGAAATATTGTGTTTAAATATTATCTGCTATCATCTGCATTTCAAATACCTTAGATATTATTGATCAATGTTAACAGCTAGCTAAAAATATGCTCCCCGTTCCCAAAAGAGTTTAGACATGACTCAGTATTAATGGAATGGAAGATGGCTTTCAGACATCATTTTATCTTCATTAGATATTTTTACTGGTATTTAACATATTGTTGGTCTACAATAACTAAATTTAAGAAAATTTTGATTAAATGCAAGACACCCATTGGTGTCTGCCCTTTTCGGCACTTCGGCACCGAATTCTCGATTGTGCCCGTGTCGGCACCCCATGTTAAATCCCTATCTAAGAATAAATTGTATTTAATATCTATTTTGAGTAAACTGTCAAATAAATCTTTGCTGTCTAAAATAATACCGTCTTCTTTTGTTGGTAGCAAGTAAAGAAAGCGGTGGACCAATCTATTTCGGATTTTTTCAGCAGGCAAGTTACCACTGTGGACGGATTGTCTTATCTTGCCTTCGAACGTCTCGTCCATCCTGGCAGATTGCCGTCCCATTCCACAGCCGAAGTAATCTACATCATCATGAATGTGGATCGTGGCATGCGTCATGTACCTTATAGGTACTTTCATATCAATCATCTCCAGGTTTTTTAAGTTACTCGTGCTTCGGAAGTATCGCTTAATGGCATTTTTGTGTGGTTGACCCACCAAGCAGCTTAACCCCCTTCTGTAACTTTAAGATAATATATATGCCTTAAGTTAATACTATGCCGTTCATCCGACAAAATAACTTAAAAATTGCGTATAAATAGTAAAGCAAAAATTTCCGGAGCTCATCCCAGATAACACAGTGACTTGATTTAGACGTATTTTTTAATACTATTGGGGACAACTGGGACTTGAAAAGTACATCCCGTTTTTTGCGGATAACAACTTATGGACGAATATAGTGTGATGCCGATGTCCGGCCTAACGGGTTCTCAAAACTGAAACAAAAGACGTCCCATAATCGAAAATAAGACATGTATAAGACATCTAACATCATACCAATATAATATTGCAATAATCCGTCACCGTAGTGGGCTGTCAAATAAGAAGCCCTTCACAGTAGTGGGCTGTCTCTCCCTCCGCCCGTAATGCAATCTTCAGCGCAAGTCACAAGTTTTGCTTCCATCGGAGATCGAACCCGAGACAATTGCAGTCTGAGGCTGCTGCTATACCAACTTGGCTACCAGATTACCCAGCTGATTCATCAAGCAACTAGTGATTGCATCTCACATTCTAACAGTGTATGATATCAGTATACATGTGATATATGTAATTATATCTGTAATTATGTCTGTTTAATAAAATTCATTGTAATTTAATTATATTTTTTCTTTTATTGTCTATTTTCATTCAGACTTTTAATTCGACCCCGACTAATGAAAATAAGTTATATATTCATCTCTCAGATAGATTCCTACGGGTCAGATTAATGGTATAAATTGTAAAATAATATGTTTTCAAGCCTAAAAACAGAAGCAAAACGTGGATAAACAAGGCTACAACATTTCAAATATTAAAAACCCAGTATTTATGAATAATTTATCCAAGATAGCGTAGATGTTAGAGCACTTATATAGCACCGTAAATAAACCAGGTACGATTCCCACGGCAGAAGAGTCATTTTAATTGAAATTTACTGTTCTCTATGTGTCTTAACAAACATGCTTAACACTATAATTATGCATTTAACTTGAGTGACTTCATTCGCCAATATGTCTCTATATATGACACAATACAGATTGTCGGTTGCTAAATTTTTGTTTTTATTTGAACCGGAAATTTTGGACTTCTTTTGGACGTCTTTTATGAGTCTCTATTAAAATTTCAAAATGTTAAAAGTGAAAAAAATAGGACTTCATTTAGACGTATTTTGTATGTCCTGTCCTAGGCGTCCTACAATGACGGACTTTGGACCACAAAACAACTTGGATTCCTATCTGGGGGTGCTTGTTCTTTCCGACACTCGTTAAATTTCTTAGTTTCCGGTCGAATTCGATCAACTTGCATTTTTGGAATAGGTTTATCCTTTCGTCTTTTAGCGCAAGGAGATTTTGACTAAGTTTGCCAATAAAGGAAAAAATTAATGCAAACTCCATTGCCATTCATATAAATATTATATACCTTATTACCTTAATTGCGTTCAAACACGAGACCATACAGCCATCTAAAAAATGCACCACCATAAACGGTGTGCATTGGTGCCATGGCAAATCTTCTAATCAGATGAAGTCGTTTATGGGCATGTCTTGTGTTTGTTTTTGCAGTGATTGTCTTCAATGTTCTTGTTGGCTGTGCTGAAGTACGTTAGAAAATCTTCGTCTTTCCTTTGTGGTTCGTTCACTGGTTTCATTTGAATGATTTCAGTAGTTTTTCTTACCCATTTCCATGTGTATAAATTTTTCGCTGCCTTTCGGGATGCATTTTTCACAACTCGAATAACCACCCACTTTGCATTTCTTCAAGTTTCCCCTAAGAGTTCGTATAAGTATACTCATTATTACACTGATAATTTACATGGATTTATACTACTTATTACCTAATTGGGGTGTCATACTTCATACAATGCAAGCCAGCAGTACATTACCGTCCGTCAGTCTCCAGCCCATTGTTTTCTGGATCCAAATGAATCAATTTGTGCCCAAACGCAGCGACTAAGTCTTCTGGTTCTGGTTTCGTTTCTCCATGGAAAAACCCAACCACAAATGAGAAACGGGTTTCACAGATTAATTCGGGGTTTTCTTGTTCTTCTTTAGCGAATTTCGTTATGGAGTGAATGCTGCAAAGTATTGGAATGACTTCTCCTTGTTCTGAACACTTGAATACTACTACGCCATTGATATTGCAATCGATTTTATATTATACAAGATTTACGTTATAATCAAAGGATTTCGGTACACCACGCAATATGTTCCATGACTCTTTCAGTTTCAACTGCTCGTCGAATTTAAAGATCTATAAATAATACTTTTTTAACTTGAGAACAATAATCATGTTTAATTTAGCTACAGCTCTGGATTCGTGGCGCAGACCCCAGCATACTGAATTACATCGGGATGTTAGAGATATATGCCTGGTGAGTTTCCCATCAAGGCGTTCTCTAAACCAAAGTGAACGTATTTTCCAACTATATTTTGCTAACTATATAGCACTTCAGTAGGAGTTGGCAGATCGAAAGACTTCATTGATAGGAGAGCCTTACCGATGACAGGGAGGGAATCGTAACTAGGCTTTGGCCTATGCTCTTTCAGTAGTTTCAACAAAATAGTCATACTATCATTTTTGATCTGCAACAACAGCAAAATGTTGCAATAATCTTTTGAAACTATAAACTGTTTTCCTACGTTGAGTAATTATTTATTTTTGGTTTAAAAGAATAGATCTTTCACAAATTACCAGCTAGTTTGGCGTGGCGCACAAATTGAACTGCCGTGTCCTCGTCACATCCCATGCGACACACTTATATCCATTGGATATACATGGGATATCGGAAAAAAGTTTGCGGATATACAAAATTATATTTTCTGGTTGTCGGGTGGATATCTTAATGTCGCTCCTTAAGATACTGATTTTGGGATATAGTCGATGAAAGTTAGAAGATTTAGGGGGGTTACCTAGACAAAAGTGCTTCCTAAGAATCTTTAAATGAACTTTGTTAATTAAGTTGTTGTCGTTGCTGTGTAGAAACCCCCCTGAAAACTTTTGGTTTTAAGGATGGAATTGAAACATTAAAATTTTACACTTTTTAAAACAGCTGACAAACGTATTTAGAGAATTTTCTGTTAAATTCTGTACAATGAACTTTGTGAAACAAAGCAAAAAGGAGGAAATACAGGATATTTGAAATGTATATCTTTCAAAATAGGACGTCGAAACCAAGTTAAGCCATCCGCAAAACCCGCGATCGCGAACCAGCGCTGATAGAAGACTTCGATTTGGGCAGATCCTTTAAAAAAAGCTGAGAAGTGGCTGCGCGACAAACAAGCCAAACCTGAAAAGTATGCATGGGAAAAGAGCGACGTTGAAGTACAAGTCCCACAAAAACGGACTTGGGTTCCCAGTTCTCGTTTGAAGGATTTTGTCGTGGCTGGAACATCTACGAACATCAGCGGCAGTGTGTGACACCAACCGGAAGTCAATAGCGCTGATCATCAAACGGAGGATTGAAGGAAAAAGATCTTTTACAACAATTATACATGTTGTCTTTCGTATTTCGTAGGTTTTCGTATTTGCTAATAAGTTCGAAGGGGCAGCTACCGTCAGTCGCTTCTTAGTACTGTGTTACAAGGAGTTTGTCGACGATGGCTACTCCAATAAAGTACACTGGCAAAACGCCTTCACCAGCAAAATTGCATTAGGTGGAATGCACCATCTACTTGAAGCCATAGGAGGTATAGAGGGTGGCCTAAACGGCACAACAACGGAGGTTTTAAACCAAAACGGCACAACAACTAAGTTTAAGTGCATAAGTATTTTCTACTGTTATTACATTTTGTCCGGATTGTGGCCCGGATTAGGTTTGCCGGATCATTTGGGAAAAACTTATCAACACTTGCCGTAAAATAAAAAAATTTTAATTAAAAATAATTAACTGATAAGACTCGCATAAATCACTCACCAATTACTTGATTAACTTCATCATCGGCGTCCGCCATCAGCCGGTCACTATTTTCCCCTCTCTGTGCGGTCAATTATGAATTATGATTGTGCCGGTAAACTTGTTTTCTTGGCCGAAAAAACAAGCCAATCTTTTAGCTGCTTTCGCCGTTTACCAAAGTTCGATAAAAAACATTTTTTTGCAGAGACCGGGCCGTCCTTCTCTCATAGAACCATTTGCAATGATAGAAAGCAATCGTGGATGTCCAACGTTGTTCAAATTGTCTTTTGGAGTGTTCAAAATTAAGTATTCGACTTAATTTTTATATTCTCTGTCCCGATCGGCCGGGTCACCAGAAAAGAAAGAAATTGATTTTGGGGTAGTTGCTGAGTGCGTCTACTGGCATCTAATGTAGCTGAAATATACACTGGTTGTTCTGATATTTGAAAATCAACTCCTTCCAGTTCAACTTCGACGTCTTGTTTGCCTTCAGGTTTGTCGGACATGCATAAGCAAGATGGCTGAGGCTGACTTACATTGTTGTTGGTGGAAACAAGTTCTCCACAAAAGGTTCCGAATAAAAAGAAAAACATTCTTTTTTCTCAAGAATTTGAATTCGAAGCTGCACTTGTTGGGCGAAAAAAATACCGAAAGCTTTGGTATCTCCTTCAAAAGTTGTTCTTCTTTTTTTCTTTTTCAAGGCTTTTGCCTTACTTTTTGTTGCCTGAGGCTACTTGGCTACTTCAGCCATCCAACTCCAACGAGGCAACGAACTGAAACTGACTCATCGCTGGTCTTCAAGGCCCGGGAGCCTGGAGCCTTGGTTCCGTCACTAGCGTTCATGTCTTGTTTTTACTAATTTGCCCTTGAGTAAGCTTCGACGGCAATTTTAGGCCTATGGCGCTGCATTAAATTAAGAGAAAATTACATTTTTTTGTAGAAAAAAATTATAACTGAGAGATCGGCCGCTCTTAGCCCCACCCCCTGAGCTCTCGGACCCCAGGCAGCTGCCCGGGATGCCAAAGGGAAAAGTGGTCCTTAGCAGACGATACTTGCTGACCAACGGAGCTATTAAAATTGGGTAGTTTCGGTGTTTTACCAAATTTTTTCCTTTGAAAACATTTCAGTACAACAATGCTTCATTAACAAATATTGCCCTAACTGGGCTAAAGTATCGCAAGAGATACTCGTTTTTACTATTTACTATTACTTTTAATTTATTTCTAATAAACTTTCTTACGGGTATCCTGTTAAATACAGGGGCTTTGGGTGGGTAAATAGTAAATAGTAAAATAGAAATAGTAAAAAGTAAATAGAAAATAGTGAAGCAGAAAAAAGGAAATAGTAAAAGGAAAATAAGAAAAGGGAAAAGGGAAATTATAAATAGTAATTATCTAAAGCAACATTTCATATACAAATAGTGAAATACAAATTGTATAAAGCCCCTTGGGCGCCTTCGGGATTTAAGTTAACGCGTGGAAATTTTCGAAATAAATCTAATCAATCCCATATTAACAACGTAAATTTAATTTAACTAAAGATTGCTACATGTAATCAAAGAATGGATAGTTTTTTCTTTATTCCCCCAATTTTAAGAAATTAATTATTTTTTACTGTTTTACGAACGCACCCTGATTTCAATGTTTACAATAAACAAAAAACAAAAAAAAAGTGGAATCAAAGATGGCCGCTTTTTTCGTCTTCTTTGAGATGGAAATAGCATATATGTCAAAAAGGTTTGACATTTTATTGTGCCTAAATATGCTTAACGTTAATTAGTAGCTTTGTCATTACATAGTTTAATAAATTTTAATTCAATATAGAATATTTGGTAATTTATCACGTTCTCGTCTCCTTTTGGTGGAAATTGGCGACAATAAAGCTTTTGGGGGCCTCAGAGAGAGCGAAGCCTATCGCGTTAAAGACCCCTAAACCTTCGGTTGATTTTGATTAAAAAATCCCTCAGGGATAATTTTTATTTTAGCAGACTTTAATCGGTTGCTGCCACATTGGTAGAGTCTAAGCATTAGACGGTCGAGATCTATGGTTTGAATCCCAGCACCGGGGCGAACTTTTTAGTACCATGTATTATGTGCCATGTACACTAAACTTAAAAAAATAAAATAGGATATAGGAAACATGAAAGAAGAGTTGTATTTACTAAGACAAAGAGGAAAAAAAAACAGAGCTATATTCCCAGTAATAACTTTTCAAACTAAAGCAGTCGGTTACTCTTACCGGCTATCTTAACCATGGCAGCCCAAATCCGAATTTATTAAAAGGAATCGATTCGTGCTTTTCTCATGGCCGATCTCAAAATTTCAATTCAAAATGAATACGACCTTAGTATTCTATGCATATCACATTACTTCCTAATCTTACAATTAATTTTGCACTATTTAATGTCATAAGTTATACATAATTTTTAATGTATTGTTTGTTTGATACACACAATATCACTTGTCTTGACCGGTTCTTGAGTCTTGTCCGCACACCGCCACATCGAGTGTTCCTATGCGGTGTTTCACAACAAAATCAATTGAAATTAAAAGATTTACATATTTCATCATCCTACCAAGAGTTTATCTGAAAAATGGAAAGAAGCTATTCAAAGACCAGACTTGACAACAAAATCACTATTATTTCCTCTTCTTCATTAAATTTAAAATAACAAACCAAATAACAAACTAATCCTGAAGGTCCAGCACGAAGTGGATTTATCATATTCAGGCTGAAGTGTAAGAGCTCTAAGTGCTCTTTCACTTTCAGAGGAGAGAAGGGTCTTTGTTTTTCTACAATTTAGATTATTATTTCTCGTTCACCTGTAAGTTTATTTGGTGTGCTCTTGTCTTAAATATAATAAGTTATTATTTTAAAAACCACATTTAGGCTGAAGTGCAAGAGGGAATTTGTGTTTGCTCGTTCAAGAAGTGCATTCTTTGTTTGTGAGTTTGATTGCTTCTGCACTAATATGTTAAGCCGATGTTTTTTGTGGTCTTAAATATATATTAGCACAAGGAATTCGGACCGCCTCTAAATTTGAAGGAATCGTGGCATGATGGCGACTACCCTAGCTCAGCATTGTGGGATCTGTAACTTACCACACAACCGTTACAGTGGCCGTCCCCAGCTTTTTCCTGCGCGAGGATTGCCTGTCAAGTAAAAGTTCCAGTGCCATTTGCCTCAAACGGTGTCGAAGGAATAGTTACAAATCGTTACTTTAAGTTTGGATGTGTCCTAATCCAAAGCCGACTTGATGAAAAAGGCCGAATAGCTTCTGTAGAAAGGCATGTGCCCAACAAGGTGAAGTTTGCCATCTTTATTATGCTATATGATTATTCTATCCTATTCTCCAGTAGCTACCAATGGGAAACTTTCAAGGGGCCAACCAGCTACACCCTTCGGCCGCGATGTAAAGTATATAATGCATCAGAGAATGTCAACAACGATGGCGGCTTCGTTTGGCCGTGCCTTGGCGAGGAAATTTCTTCTAACAAAGGTAAGTTAAGTAACAGTAACCAATTTTTTGGCTTCATTCATTGTTTAAGTGTAGTATAACTGCAATTCTTCGTCACTGGCACGAAAGTGTTTTTGATTTGTCCAATCATATAGTTGACAGCAGTCTTGTTTACCAAAAATTGAGACAAAAATTTCGTAAAATGTTTTGATGTTTTTTAAAATGATGTGTTGTTATTTTCTTCAGGTCTGGAAATTTGACACTTACAAGTGTTATTTTCTTCAAGTTTTTGGTCACAGGAAGTCAACCAAGCCTTTCAGAAGGTAGGTTGTTAACTTGTTTTGGTTAACCTTACAAATTTGTACACAACCCATAATCTGGCCACAAATGGTTCTTTCAATATTTTGTTTCGAATGGACCGATACGCCATCGTGTGGTAAGTTTACGGCAGTAAACGGGGTAATTTAGATGACAAATTCAGAAAGAACCAAAATCCCCCCTCGCAAATTTGTTTTTATATTGTTCAGCATGCTCGAATGTGCAAATGGCTTAATTGAAAGATGAAATGAAATGAAAAAATTGAGGGAGTCTTATATAGCATTTATATAAGTATGATATCATACATGTACTATACCTAAACCTACTGCCGTTATATTGCATTTCATTTCAGCAATTTGAGTAATTTTAAGATACAATGAGGACTATACTCGATGAGCGCAAAATACCTTTAAAGTTAATGTCCATGATCTGTTTTGTTTAACAGTAAATTGACCCAATTACCAATAGTATATTGACACTGAAAGTTAAATATTAAAAAAAGCGGCCATACAATGGCAAATACAAATAAAGTGAACAATGTCCAGTTTTTATCTCATTGCTTATTTGTTAGGGAAAAATCACATCGAAAAGTTAAGAAACAAATCACAAAAATTGAAATTACCCGCAAGATCTTGTATCACTGAGACACTGGTGTTAAAAACACTTTTTTTGGGTGTAGCGTTAAGGAAGAGGAGCTATCGCCTTACCTTCTCAGTTGTGACGTCACGTGCATCATCCCTGTGCGCCGAACCTTTCCCCCCCGTAGAAATCGAGGATTTCCAAATCACTTTCAGGGCACTAAACCTCAATGGATTTCAATTACATTGGTTTTAAAATGTTCAAAATCAGCTAATTAACTAAGTAATATACATTTCTGCCTTTAAAAACCATCACACTGCCTTATGAACAATGTATTTGTCAAAGTGCCTGGGGCTTTTCAGTGTCAATATACAGTTGGATGGATTCTTTGGGGCCTCTTGGAGGTGATTGACGCGTGGTGGAAATTGACGAATCCGTCTTCGGTAAAAGTAGATGGGAAAGGGGGAAGGGAATTATGATGGTGTTTGGATGTTGGGCGGAGTAGAACCACCCACAGGTAAAATCCTTTTGAATGTTGTGGCTCAGAGGAACCCGGGCACGCCTGCACAAATTCTCTCGAAAAAAAACTGAGATCCATCGTTTTCTCATAGATGTGGAAAGCCTACGACCATTTGAGGTTAGTTGTTATTTCTGGAAATTTGTAATTCGGCGTGATCATGGGCTCAACATTCCAACGAATACACAACTGATTTTCGATTCAACTGGGGTACCCTATATTTATAAAATTCACATATATAAAACAACTCAAATAATATTCATCAATAAATCCACAGACACTTACGGCGAGTTTATTTAGCCTGTATTCTACCAAGTTGGTCTCGTGGGGACACTGGTTGAAACAACATGTAAATACGCGCGCCACATGATTTTTGCGAAAGATCGCCAACTAGAAATTCTACGCAAAGCTAAAAGGTGGCACGGAGACGCTCAATTTGGTACAACACCCACCCCAAGTTTATTCTTAACATGTTCATTGTAGTCAATGACTTAGAAGTCCAAGTCCTACTTGTATTTGTTTTGATGGCCCGTAAAAAGACTAATGATTACCGAGCAGTATTTAAAAAAAATTTATTTGGTTGAGGGTCAAGAACTAGCCGTGGAGGAATTCTTAATGGATTTCAAAGCAGCGGTTTGGCAAGTTTGTAAGGCTTCCCAATGTTAAATTATTGGTCTGTGCTTTTCATATTGGCCAAGCAAAATGGCGGCATTTAAAATCTCTTGATCTAAGGACCGCGCATAGGAGTGATCCGCGGGTTAAAACATTTTGCCGCTAGCTTCTCACTTTGAAATTAAACCTGCCCAGAAAGTTCAAAAGCGTTTTAATTGTACTAAAGAAAAGGTGGAGGCGGGAGAGGACTTGGAAACACTCTTAGAATTTCCCCGATAAATGGAGAGCACTTAGATTAATAGTTTCGTGTGACCCATCAAAAATTGGTGATTTTCAAACAAATGCGAAGAACTAACAATCATGTAGAGGGGTTTCATATACTTAAAGTTTTAATCAACTATAAATCCCATAATCTAATTAAACTTATTGGCATATTACGGTAAGAAGCAGATTCCATCGACTTTAATGCTAAATTACTATCACAAGATGAAGCTCTAAGCATACACACAGTAAAGATACAACAATTATGCAACATCTATTTTCAATCTATTGGAAGGATTTGACGAACAAAACTAAACTAAGCGCGCAAGAAAGGAGAAAACAAAACACACAAGTGGACAGCCTGGGTTGATGGATGTCGAAGAAGACACCAGGGATAGTATCATTAAAAGTATGTGCCATTTAAATTGGTGTCGTAGAAAATTGCTATTAACAATTCTTATTGTATTGAAATTGCTGGTGTTGTTTAAGCATAGAAGCAACCAACTCTTCGAGTTCTTTGACTCTCACAATGTTTTTTGCAACTAGCTCGACTGGTATGTTGGAGATCATGATACATTATTGATTTCTTGTTTAGTGTTTGTCTAAAAGAGCCCCATCCAATTCATGGTGCTCAGAATAAGCTTTTCTGGAATGCACTGATTTCATTTATTGTGGCATGCATGTCTTGTCTATAGTGGACGAAGAGTCTTTTGTAGAATTCGTGAAATTCTTTGATCTGTGGTTGACCGTTCCATAAAGAAGTACCATCACTCACAATTTGCTCCCTGAGCTTTATCAGAAAGCAAGTGGAAAATTGCTTGAGGATTTGAGCGTAATTAATTACGTTGCCCTAACGACCAACTGCTGGACGTCGCGGTCCAACGATAGTTTTATCACTCTCACGGTATTTATTGTTTAGAAATCCAGATAACATTAATGGAAAAAAACTTCCCATTTCTCTATTTTCAGTTCTAAATTTCGAATGATTCCGCGAGTGCTGATTACCCAGTATTTGGATGAAAGCCATGCAACCAAGTCAATTTTGAACATTTTGTCTGACTGGAATCTACAAGGGAAAGTTGTAGCGGTGGTTTCGGACAATACAGCTAACATTGTGAAGGCTATTGAGCAAGATGGCTGCAAATTCAATCACATACAGTTTACCCTGTTTCGCTCACACACTGAGCCTTGTCGTGAAAGGTGCGCTGGATCAAGACTATGAGCTGGCTGTCATCATCACTAGTTGTTGCAAGTCTTGCAACCTAGTCACTTTTCTATATTCCAGCTATATAGCGACTGCTCGCCTAAATCGACTTCGTACCAATTGACGAATCTTCCAAAACCTCGCAAAAAATGTAAACAATAGCAGACGATACGAGGTTTGAAGGGGGTTATTTAAGATTTTAGACGATTTTTGGACGATTTGTCTGAATTCATCTAAATTTAAGGACCACCCCCAAAATATGGCGGGGTGTCCGTTTTTGAATAGGAGGAGCCTATCTCAACTTTGAGTCACTAAGAGGGATACTTAACTTTATTTGTAAATTAAATAAAATACATTACGACAAACCACTTCTGAGTTCCTAATAAAATTTCTGAGTTCCTTATCCAATGTGGATAAGGAAAGTGTGACGTATAAATGGTAAGATGTAAATACAGAGAGAAATATGAGTGTGGGATATATTAATGACTATACTTCATTTATTACATCTAAAATAGGTTTTGCCAAGACTATGAGTAACTGATACAATGTAAAACTGTAGCTCGATCTACATTGGTCAACCCCATAATGCTAAAAATCCTTCAATAGCTGCTCCGTCCATTGCACCTTTGGCCCATTCATCGGAAGCTTTCCCCTAGCTTCCTCCCTTCCCCATCTCCTTGTCCTACATCTCTCTTGTAGCCCCTCAACAAGAAGTGTATGCTTTGATGGTTATAAATACAAATCTTTGGGTTTCTACAAATCTACATCTATCGTTTTCTTTTCTAGATTTTGCAAAGCTTTTAGTCTCGGTTCGTTGGTTTTGCCTTGGCATGAGTCGATACCCTTTTTTAGATTACATTTAAATAAGCAGGGGAGACGAAGACACATAACCAAATGGTGAGAATTCGAGGGGCGAATTCGAGGGTTGGATTTTATTGTTATAATGACTCCTCTGGGACAGGAAATGGTAGGTCAGTGACATATGCCTACGACCAAACCACCATTTCTTCTTTAGACCTTTTGGTCTATTAACATCTCACAAATTTCCTGGCAAAAAGACCAAGATGGCAGCCATTTTATCATCCGCGTTTACTTGCTTTGTTTGTTTGGAACCACTTGATGGTAGTCTTCGTGCTCCCGAGTTCTTAATATGCCATCACAAAATGTGCCACACCTATTGCGTGGTAAGATTCTTTGCGTTTTCTTCTTTATTTAGCCTATTTATTGATTTAATGGTATCAGTAGAACGCGCTGGACGGCGCGGCTGATGCGTAACTTTGTCGTGTTCTTTCTGTCATATTATGACAGCTGTACAACGAGAGGAAATGGAAATAATATTACAAAATGCTATTGGACGTATGCAAACGGACCCCGACCTACTCCTGCTGAGAACCTTTTTCGAGGCTATGGCTGCCGCTACCGAAACCCGGGTCAAGTGACTATTCCATTGCCTCGTTCTTATATTCCTGGACCTACACAGACTGCATCCACCAGCTCTACTTTTTGCCAGAGATCGAGATTCTGGCAGTGGCTGCTACACATTCGTTCACTCTTTATCAAAGCACAAAACAAGAAGTTGGTGCTATGATAAGAGATTCGGAAGGATTGTAGCTCTATCGTCGATTGGGAAATACATCTCAGGCAACAAGAAAGTGTTAAGAAGGCCTTTTCGATTGGAGTTGACTTCGCATAATTGCAATTTTCATTCTTTTTTCTCGTGTAATAAAGACGGATATTTTGAAAAATATCTTTTTTTAAACATCACTGGGAGGCCATTTGGAGCTCCCGCCAGCAACTGATCACTTGTCACTTGAATCTGCAGGACTTTGATTTCGCTATTCTGTGACGTTTCAGGAAAGAAAGTCTCAATTATCAGTGAAAAGAAAATATTTAGAGTAATTTTTACCTGCATTATGGACGGAGACGTTTTGCATTGAAGCCAAACGTTTCATCAGTAATTCTTTTTCAATAGATGGTATCCCTATTTACCAGAAAGTTCAAACTACTACATCTGTACCAAACTTCCGGGGAACGGTCGTCCCTAAAAGTAAGCCCAAGCTAAAAGTAGCTCTGAACCTAAAAGTAAGCCCTTTGAATTTGAACTTCACAATCACAAGCATCAGCAATGATATTCCATCATTGACTATTGATTTTCAAATATTCTTTAGTTTACGAGAGACTGAGAGGTCAACTAATAGTGTTGGTTCCGGAGCAGGATATCTTGATTTTTGGACAAGAAGAGGTTCATATTACACGCAATAGATGCAGACAGGAGGTCAACATTCGTCAATGGGAGGACCACATTCAATTTCAACTTCAAAATGGAGTGGTTGAAGAAAAATTCTGTCAATCTGAGTGGCGACAACCATATTTGTGTTTCCTGCAGGTTTAGCAATGTGCCAATGTTGATGTATTAATAATTGCCGTCAAATATCAAAGAGGCTCTGTTCCCAGCCTGATTGTTAGTACGAGTTAGGTCGAAAGACATCCAACGGTTTCATTAACTCACACAAAGATCGATAAAAATTGAGAAATACAGTCTTTTAATCGTTAATTACGTTGAAAAGTATGTCTTTTAAATATAGAAATTCCATGGTCATAAAAATGAATGGAGATTCTGTTTATGATGCTCTTTACGGCCATAACTTTCCTTTAAAAAATGAACAAGTGTCGTAGAGAGTGCATCGTTCTTAACGCAAAGTGACCCTCATAAGAAAAATGATAAGCAAGGAGCGGGAAGGACTGTGCTCCTTGGGTTGCAAAAAGCCATACATACAAATGGACCGTCCTATTCAACAGGTGGTGTAGTGTCCATGATTTGAGTGATGATTTGCAGCATACCAACGAAGACAGCCTGACGTTATCTCACGTAACGGAGCCTTTGTTCGACATTTTGCTTGAACCACCAGACAATCTCTAAAAAACTATGTATAGGGAATAGCAGGCACGCGCTTTCGGTCCTTTGTTTCATTGTACATGCTAATTTCTTTAACAAAGAACCAAAAGCGCGCTGGTGCCATTGGCTATACACCATTTTGTAGAGAGCATGCACCAAAGAGATGACGATATGGACGAAAAATATAGCATCATCTCAATTTCTTTGGAAACGGAAGATGAAAAAGTTGAGACTGAAGCGAATTCTGATGATCCTCATCTCACTTTTGACGACCAACAGTCGGGCAAACCACTCTCGCTTGAAGAGCTCAACTTAAGAATAAGGGCAGCAAAAGGCATCATTAACGAATATGAATCGAACGATGGCATCATCTATACGGCATTTCGCGCATTTCCTTCCTTCTTTCCTGTCAGTTCTGGTCTGAGAAAAGTGGTCCACTCACTAAAGCTCCACATTTTCACGCAATGCAGTGGCGTTTTTGGCGAAACTCACCGCTTTCTCTTCAGCTTGTTTGACCAAATACAACGGCACAACACAGCTGGAAATAACGCTTCGGCCGGCAGAAATCGTCCAGATTCGCTCGACGCATTCAAAACTTAGGTGACTGACGCTACCGAGTGTAAGGAGTGCTTGAGGGTAGTGTACAGTATAAGTAGCAAAAAAATCGCTCCGGCCTGACGTAGACTATTAAGAGGGCCGCCTTCAAAATTAACCTTTTTTAATCCCCCTAGTTTGTAGTTCAAGAACTACTAATGCACAGTGTCCAAAGATTTTTTACTCTCACCCACTTTCCTACCTTCGAGTTATGATTTCCAGATATTTCTACGGACATAGCCAGTGGTTATTTTTAGAAAATTTTTAGAAATATAAATTTTTTTAGTATGAATCAGCTGTGTGACATAGAAGATGAACAAAATTTGTAAGATTTATTTGGAGTTTTGTAAGTGGTAGTTCCATATCATATGATTTCAGCTTGTCATTTTTAATGTACACCTTTAATGTTTTCTGCTCTACTGAACTCTTGACTCTGATTCCCGAGTACAACAGCATTGATTTCGTAATATTTTTACCATTACCCATTTTAAATCCCTATGTTAACAGTTCATATTATTTGATGTTTTAGGTGCTTAAAGAATTTTTGCAAATCCATCCCATGAATCAGATCTCAATTGAAGCATTCTATGGGCATTTCGAAAAGCTGTTGAAGTAGTTTCGTGAATTTGTTGATGGAGATCAATCGACAGGCATCGACTTCCAAAGGCGCCAATTTTTTTGTGCTCTCATACTTAACCATAGTAACCATGCCAGTCGTTTCAAGAGATTTTTACGTTGTGAAGCGTCCCGCTGGATGTGTTGTATCCATTGATGTAGAGACAATGCATGCGTATCATAAAAAACGATTGGACGAATTCATTTGCGCCACTTTGGCGAACAAGTGTTGTCCCGATACAGAAAGAAAGCTAACCGCACATGCAGCTTTTAATGCTCTACGTGGGCGAGATCGTAACAACGAACTCCTGACTACGAACAATAGGGTAAATCATGTACAGCATCAGGTTTGACACCCTTGTCTTTTTGTCTCAATGCCTCGACGACGACCTTGAGGTTCCTTTCTTATAAATTTGTCAAATCGAATTCAGACGCTTTTCTTCATCCTCTCAGGTCTGTTTTAAATGTAATTGTTGTTCCAAAATGGTTCTTTTTCTTCTCCTCCCTTCTTCCTCTTCTTCATTCTTTAAGACTTATAATAACTAGAATTATTTTGTCGGTAAAAAGTATTCTCCCAATATATGACCAATAAGCCATACTAGCTGGGCGATTTGTAATATTGGTCGTTATCCCTGATTCACCCTTCCAATAGGACTAGCTGTTCAATCGATGCAATAGGGAAGCTCATACTCAGCTTCTAATAATGCGTCACTCGGACCCTGTTGGGTTGGAATTGCTTCAATTTTTGTCCGTTTTGTTTAATGAACAATTATTCTGCTGGTCCATTGATCCACCCTTTTGCTCAAGCAGAGCAGATTAAAACATTGAAGTATGGATGGTGGACGTTGACAATAAATCGTTCAAATAATACTGAGTTTTTAGAAGGTCAAATGTATTTGTCATCGAAAACATGGTAAAAAACTTATCTGGACGAGGGCAAATAAAATTGGTAAGCGATATGTTACTTTTGCAAACCTCTATGAATCCCCTTTACCATCAATGTGTCTGAATGAAATTGTCCTCTCTCCTCCAAACCCTACTTTAGAATCGTTCCCAATGTGATAAATTAGAAACAAAGTTTTCGCATTCCTTTGAGAAATCCCAAAAATTAAATTTTTTTGTGTCACTATTGTTTAAACATGAGTCATAAAAATAGTAAAATTGAAATTCGCTCAACGATTGTATATTTATCCCCGAGTGTCTCCCACCTTTAGGTTGGAACCGAGGGCTTCTACCGCTTTATCGGACCGACAAGTAGGAAGTGACTTTCCCCCAAGTGCGACTTTGAAACATTTAATTTTTTAGTTAATGTTTTCACCAACAGATGGCTATGGCAAAATTCGAGGGGGCGGTAGAAAATCAGGAAACTAAGATACTAATTCACAAAACAAACATCATACATGGGAAATATGGACAATTGTCTATGACCATTTAATAATTAGAAATACTCATATCATATAAGATCAAATAAAACACTTAAATGGAAAAGGGTCCAATATTACAACACAGCACTACTAAGTAGTGTTAAAAACCGCCACTAGAAGGCCCTAAAAATCAAAACATAAACTAAGGAAAGATGACGTATCCTTATACGAAAATGCCGATAAAAGTCAAACCGGACAGATAAAGAAATTATTAAATATATTGAGGAGATGAGTAAGATAATAAAAGAATTTTCGGAAAATTTTGTTTTTTCTGAAAATTATTTATTGGTCATACTACTTGGTCATTATTTATAGTGACCACTAGGCGGTCATTAGCCTGTTAGGTAAGTGGTAGCAGGTTGAGCCTTTTAAGATCAGCCGTATGCTAGAATCATACAACATCTACTGTATATGGTTAGCACCCCTTCCTTTTCTCCCTCCTGTCCCCGTGCCCGTTGTCGCCCGTTGCTCTTTCTTGCAAATTTAGTAATTTACAAAGGCTACCAGGTTGCTGCCTACCCCATAATTTTGGTCGCTTACTCACCGCCTGCCTATTTTCCCTATTTCTTCTTTTTTATCCATTTCTTTCAATATTGCCTGTTGCTGCCTTCAAGTTTTTCCCGTTCTGCCCGTTTTTTCAAATGAAGTTTTTCTTTTTTCCTATTTTCTGTCCGCTCTTCCAAAAGAACTCCGACCGTCGTCCGCCCAGTTAAAAAACCTACCCAAATTATATAACGAATTGGCCCAATCTTTTATGATAGCTATTTCTCCTGCCATTCCTGTCTTTTTCTCCCTCTATTATCCCCATTTTCGTAGAGGTGTGCCGAATGCTGCCACATTTATAGTTGTGCCTGCTACATTTCCCATTTACCCGCTTCTATAATTGTTTTGTCCTTAGTCCGTTTTTAAAAATTTTCCCCGTCATTATCCGTCGCCTGTAGGCTACACTCATGTCTGCTCTGCCCGTCAGTATCGATAAGCAGAAATTTGACAGTTTGTTTCCCCGTGCGCCCTAACTTAAAAATATTAAAAAGCCTTAACTCTTTCGAATTTTTGACTGAGCGGCTTCGCTTTGCTCGACTAGAGAATTCCGCCCGTAGAAAACATTTCGTTGTCAAACATAATAACTCAAAATTTGCAAAGAAACTTATAATTTTAGGCTACTTGGTGGCGGACTTGGGGGTCGCGTTGCGTTTTGCTCCCCAGTTTTTGTAGTCAAATTTTGTAGAAGCCCTAATTGTGTAGAGCAACGTCAGCATAGGGCGAGGGAAGGGAGGTCGAGGAATTCTACACTTCTTCGGAGAAGTCTTAGTGGCCATGTTTCCGTCCCCCCTTTTCCCATTCTGATCAATGAGCTATCGAGCAGAAACAGACAGACAAACAGAGTCTGTAACGAAAGCAAACTCTGCTCCAACTCGCTCAATTCTTTTATTAGTAATGGATAGGCCATAACTATAAGGCTTACAAAACATATTCAGTTCCAAATGAAGGTTATGGATGTTGTAATTAAATAAAGTAAACGCCGCTGATGCCTTAACCACAAGAAAAACATGTTTTAGGCTGATGTATCTTCCCCTTTTGTCCCATTGAAAAATATTAAAATGTTTCAAGATTTTAAACAATCCACAGCAGTTGGGGAAGACATGAAACCTTAGTGCATCATTTTTTGTACATGGTTTTTTCCGTTGAAGACCCCATACTCCCCATAGCTCCTAAAATGTAGTCGACTCTTTATGAAGTTGTTTGCACAAATTATAGTGCGAAGTATTGCATGCTAGCCTAAATAGAAATATATATGTGGCCAACCCACACGTAATGTTCTTAACCTCCTGAAGCTTCCCTGCATGATTTTTTGGTTTGCTAGGTTACACGTAGACAAGTAGACAAGAATCACTATTTAAAGTTTCAAGTTTTTTCATTGGGATTACTATGATGATATGTTTTGTTGCTTACGAAATTGTGCTAGTGCGCCGTTCCTGTGTGCCATTTTAATTGGAATAAAATGAAATCGCGCCTGCAGCCAGCCCATCGTGTCATTTGGAACAAAATATGTTTTGTAATCTTATAGCTATGATATACAGTCGTTGTAAAATACGAATGACTATTACATAATTTTCTGAGGAAAACAAGTTTTTCGAAACTTTTTTACTATTATCACACCTATCTCAATATGTTAAGTATATTCTTTGAGTTTCGTCATTTTTGCTTAGTTTTGGTTTTGGTTTTCAGTGCCCTCTAGCTACGATTTTTAACACTGTAGTAGTTCTGTTTTGTAATATTGGACCCTTTTCCATAGAGGATTTTCAATACGGATGGCGCATGTCAATTGTTAGGGCCGGTAGCCATTTTGTGTAGTAAATTAACACGGGGGAGATAGGGATTTTAACGATTTTTTCGACTTAAAGTGGGAGCAAGTAATTAATTTCCACTTTTGACCCCAAAACTGAACAGCCAACTAAAAAGGCTTTTTTTTTGAACTATTTTTGATCTACTTACTCTGTTCTGACTAATTATAATCTCCATTTTTCTAAATGTAAACAACAGTTTTCAGTTACAACATCACATTAATTTTTGATCAAATGCACCAAAAAATTTCAAAATAGTGCTGAATAATTATTTTACTTCATTTCTCATACTTATTTAATGTTATAATGTTATTATATATGCAAAATCAATTATAAATTAATGCCGTATTGCCACTGAAAACTGTTGTTTACTTTTGAGAAAACTGAGATTACCGAAAAATAGGATGGAGCTCGAGGACGAAAAATAGTTCAAAATGAAGCATTTTTTGTCAGTTGTTCAGTTTTTGGGTCAAAAGTTAAAAATAATGCCTTGGTCCGACTTAAAATCGGAAAAATCTTAAAAATCCCTATCTTTCCAATGTTAACTAACTACAGAAAATGGCTGCCAGGGCCAAACAATTGACGAGCGACACCCGTATTGAAAATCCTCTATTCCAAGTGTTTGTTTTGATGTTAATGATATGAGTATATATAATTATTCAATGGCCATAGGAAATTGTCCATTTTTCTCATTTATGATGTTTGTTTGGTGAATTAGTTTCTACTCTCCTGATTTTCTACCGACCCTTGAGTGTCGCCATAGCCATCTGTAGGAGGATAAATGAACCAAGAAATGAATGTTTCAAAGTCGTTCTTGCGTGTAGTCGTATCGCCAGACTTCCAAAAAACCTGCATCGACCAGATCGTCCCAGGACCCAAAGAAAATTCTCCATCCATTTCCCTACAATGTCCACACCATTTTTCAGGGGAACAATAGGGGTCTCGTTAATCGTAAATTTTTTGCCTACAGACGGTTTGATGTCATCCTGCTGCAAGACAAAACTAGCTCTCTCCATGTCGCGTTGGTGCCCTGCAATGAATAAAAAAAAGGTTTTAATTAACAAACACTTGAAACAGAATCAATATAAAACTAACCAGAATATTTAGATGACGCTCGAAATCGAAATTGCCTGCATACATGTCCCCAACATCAAACGGATGGGAAATGTACCCATTGGCGTGTAGCCATCGGGAACCATCCGTCACCCTCATGCCCATATAACACTGGGAGGTCAAAATGACAGTATTTGGACATCCTTCACGGACGTCCAATTGATGTACTCCAGCTTATCCGATGACCGCCCGCAACACTAACTTATAAACTTAAGTACCCATTCGACGTCCAATGTACATCCAACATAAATAATAGTAGGAAGTTAAGCGGGTTTTTCTTTCTTTTATGGAATTATTGTATAAGATTCCTCCTTTGCCTACAGTATTTAATTTCAGGTTCCAACATTTAAGTTTCTTTTTGTTGTTCATCACCAACCGACGAACTCGTCTGCTATTTTGTATTCAGTTTAGTTATTATAATGCACGATTTGAACTTGATCAGTGATATAGAGTATCAGAGAAATTTTTTGCTAGAAATGGTTGTATTTGTTCTTGGGGGTTAAATCAGCGTTGAGAATTACTCGAGATGATTCTTGAGTATGGATCAACGAATCGGTCCTGCTATCTATGGAACCGTCCTCACTTCAAGGCCGTGACTCCAGCTATCAGTACATCAAATCCTGAATGTACTTGAAATGTTTTGTCAGAGGCCCTGCGAATGTATTATCTTCTTTTATGTTTCACTCTATTCATTATCTCCTTAAAACTCTTTTCCTCGTCATGATTGTTTTTAAAATCAGCAACCACTTTCCTTTTTTGCCTTCTCTCCTTCGAGTGCATTGACTTTTCTGTTGGCAGCTTTTAAGTTTGATTTTGTTCCTGCATGCTTTCTCTTCTCTGTTGCTAAATCTTATTTGGACCTTGCCAAATCCAGTCTTAAAGTGTTGATGGTTCTTGTACTATTGGATTTCTTTTGAGGTTGTTGGCTTTTTCAAGGATTGAATTAATTCATTTTTCTAAATTACTTTCGTGACTACAATCACTATTCGTTGACATTATAAGATTCAAAACCGCTGACTGTCTACGAAGGGCTAGACCTACTGAGTCCACCATTTAATAAGTTGTATAGTTCAAAATTTCATCCCGACAATGAAATATGCCAATCAAGTTATTAATTTCAGTAATTTGTATGTATAAAACCAGCCAGCGTTTTACAATATTATTGAAAAGAGAGTCGAGAGGATTGTTTTGAGACTATGTACGACTTTCTAGTGTCCTGAAATCTCTAGATAATCGAGCTGGACACTCTTTACTAGTTCTTTTAAATACTATTGTAATGGCCAATGCTTCTAAAACCGGTAATACCACCCAAGTCTTTTGCAATATTATTGAAAATGCGAGTCGTATGATCATTTTGAGACTTCGTATGAACTTCAAGCGTTCTGCGTTATCTAAATAATCAAGTCGGACGTTCTTTTTCAGTTATTCTTACAAATACCACTAGATGTGTGCTTCTCAAATCGGAGATTGCTTCGTAAATTGCTTCGTATATTACTTCTTAAATCAGAAATACCATCGAGGGATCTTGCAATATTATTGAAAAGGGAATTGAGAGGATATTTTTAGAAGTCGTGCGACCTTTTAGCGCACTTCGTTCTTTTAATAATCAAATTAGACATTCTTTATCAATTCTTACAAATACCATAACATTTGTAATGGCCATTGCCTCTTAAATCGTAAATACTACCTAAGTACTTTGCAATATTATAAAATAGAGAGAGTGGAGAGTGGAGAGAGTGGAGAGAACAATTTTTAATTTTGGGCGCATTGGCTACATTAGCTAATGAACCGAAGATATGTACCGCCATTGATTTTCCATTGACAATTTATAAGGCCCCATGATTTGCCAATACAATGGCAAATGGCACCTATTTGCCAGTACAATGACAAATGAAAAGGCCCATTTGCCAATGCAAAGGCAAATCAAGGGGATCAGTATAAGAGATTGAGACCTGGGAAGATAAAAGATACAAACCTTGACAAGAACACCGACGAAATCTTGTACTGATCCCGTGGGTTTGCCAATACAATGGCAAATGGAGGGGATCACAGACAAAGGAACATTCGGGGTCTTATACTAATCCCGTTGATTTGCCTTTGCATTGGCAAATCGAGTGGATCACATACATAAATTGGTTCTAGTAGTGACCCCCTTGGTTAGCCATTATATTGATAAATCAAGTGAAACATAAAATATCTTGATTTGCCATTGCATTGGAAAATCAAGTGAATCACATGCAAGTATTTTCCTAAGTGGTGATTCCGTTGGTTCGCCATTAAATTGGCAAACCGAGTGGATCAAAAGGTATTTGGTATAATAGTAGTGATTCCGTTGGTTTGCCATTGTATTGGCAAAGGGGGTGGATAAGAGAGGCAAGAACATACAGAGTATTAACTGATTCCTTTGGTTTGCAAATGTAATGAAAAATTAATTGGATCACAGGCACAGATTGGTTCTAGTAGCGACCCCGCTGGTTAGCCATTGTATTGGCAAATGAAATGGTTCAGAGAGGAAGAAACATGGGGAGCCTTATGCTGGTCCACTTGGTTTGCCATTGTATTGGTGAATGGGTGCCATTTGTCATTGTGTTGGCCATTCGGGCCTTTGATTTGCCATTGTATTGGCAAATGGGTTCCATTTGCCATTGTATTGGCAAATGGGTTCCATTTGCCATTGTATTGGCAAATCACTGGGCCTTATAAGTAGTCAATGACAAGTCAAATGGCGGTACATATCTAAAAGATTTTGACACGACTATTTTGTTTTTATTTTGAATTTTACCTTGGGTTAGAATAAAAAGAAGATGGATGTGGATGCAAAAAAACTCGGTTTTATTTTAGCTAGACTTGAAGCTAGCAACGTACAGCCATTGAGGCAACAGAACTTAAACTGAGACTGAAATTGAATTCGAACAAGCCGTTAAGGCAAAAAACGTTTTGAAAAAGTACAATTAGGGGTTTGACATGGTGAGAGTAAACAAAGGGGGAAGCCTCTTCTCACTGCTGACGGGCCTTTCTGGATGGACGAAGGAGGCGTCCGAATCTCGAGCGACGTGGGCCATTAATTCCAACACACTCCCCCGTCGGATCCGCTGAGACAATTGCGGATTCGGCTTCAGATGGCCCGGATACAGGCGGCAGCTCATGCAGATCCTCGTTGACAGGCTCCAGCCCGACCGCTTCAGACGAAATTTGATCAGGAACGTCACCATCCGGCTCCTCAGACGAAAGTTGATCAGGAACGTCACCATCCGGCGCCTCTTCTTCGTTGATAGAAAGTTCCATCGGGTAGAGACGTTGAATGGGTCGAGTGATGATATCGGTAGCTGTTTTGATTCTAGCTAGTCTGACTTTACCATCACGACCGGGCACAGTTTCCATCACAATACCGGATTTCCACATTTGACGACGGGCATTTTCGTCATGAATAAGAATGACATCTCCGACCTTGATACCATTTCTTGATCTCCAATTGTTGTTGTGACGAAGTAGATTTTGGAGGTGTTCCGAATGCCAACGAGTCCACCATTTGTTCACCAAACTAAGACGATGTTTCTCTCGACGTAGAAGACCAGACCGATCGGATGATAAATCAAGTTCTTGGTTAGAGCCAAGAGGAAGAGCAGTTAAACGTCGTCCAATTAACAGCTGACTGGGGGTTAAAGGTCCCTCTTCGATATCTTCGGAAACGTAGGTGAGGGGACGAGAGTTGATGATGGCTTCGATTTCGACTAAGACTGTCCGCATCTCATCGACGGTTAAAGTAGTTTTTTGTAGAGATTTTTTGAGCAGATCTTTCGTCGTGCGAACAAGCCGCTCCCAAAAACCGCCCCACCATGGAGCTAGGGCAGCATTGAATTTCCAGGAAATTTGTTGAGTGGCCAGGTAGAACTGTACCTTGGGATCTCGTAATAGTCTCTTCAACTCGCGATCAGCAGCAGTAAACGCCTTCGCATTATCCGAATAGATAATGGAACAAATACCACGACGGCCGAAGAAACGGCGCAAAGCGCAGATGAAGGAAGCAGTAGATAAGTCGGACACCAACTCCAGATGTAGAGCTCTAGTGACGGCACAAGTGAACAGCGCGAAATAGACTTTTCTTGTCTTTTTTGATTCAACAAATTCTCGAACGTAGATAGGTCCAGCGAAGTCAATACCAGTCACTTCAAAGGGGTTACTTTGCCGGATGCGATCCAGAGGGAGGGGTGCCATAACTTCCGAAAAGGCTCTTGAATGTTGTTTAGCACAGGTAACACAGGACTTGAGAATTTTTTTGATTTGTTGACGTCCACGAACAATCCAATATTTTTCTCGAAGCTGGACCATAGTTGTTTTGGTTCCTGAATGAAGTAGTCTCAAATGTGTTTGTAAGATCAATTTTTCGACGAACGGGTGATTAGCCGGCAGAAGAATTGGCGGACTTTTCTCCTCATCTCGATAGATTTGTTCAATTCTTCCAGCTGCCTTGATGACATGACATTCAGGATCCAAATACGGCTGGAGAGGGAAGAGTGGACTCTGACGCGGAACTGGTAGATTTGATGCTAACAACTCGAACTCTTCCGGGTAGGAATCTAGTTGCGCTTTTCGGATACACGCTCGCTCCGCCGCTTGAATTTCTTTTGATGACAAAGTAGGCACCGCTTTCTCACCCATCTGGACAGTAGGCCAATTTTTCTCGTCTTGTAGATAGTTTTCGGTTTCTCCAATTAGGCCGGACTGACGATCAGGTAATTTTTGAATGAGCTTTCGTGCAAAACGGAAAACCCAGGCAGTAATTCTGACGACTCGATCGAAGCTGCTGACTCGTTTAAGATCGACGATGTCTTCTTTCATCTGGATGTTTATTTGAGCGACAGCAAACGAAATCTTCTTGGATTCTTCATAAATTTTCTCATTATCCTCGTCCGATGGATTGAGAAATGAGGCAACGTCGGCTAATGGCCAAAGCGATTCGTTTTCCTTAAGCCATTCAGGTCCATTCCACCAGAGAGGACAGCTCGCAAGGTAATCAGCAGCAACACCTCTAGATGCCAAGTCGGCAGGATTCTGGATACCGGGACAAAAACGCCACCAACCGCGATCAGACTTCTTTTGAATTTCATCAACCCGATTTTTGACAAAGGGTTTCCAGCGGTGGCTATCGCCTTTAATCCAGTGTAATGCAACTTGAGAGTCCATCCAGAAGACAATTTTCTTGATGTTTAGCGGAAGTTCAGCTAGTAAATACTCCGACATTCGAACCGCCAGCACAGCACCCATCAATTCAAGTCTAGGAATGGTGAGTTTCTTGAGAGGAGCAACTCTTGTCTTGCTGGCCAACAGGGTGGTGTAGAATCCCTCCCCCGATGACGATCGTAGATAGGCTGCAACTCCGTAGGCTAGTTCCGAAGCATCAGAGAACAGATGCAATTCCAATTGTTTAGCTGAGTCGTTTACTTCTTGGAACAGCCATCTTGGAACTGACATTTTTCTCAAATGATGTAGATTGTTTACGAATTCAGACCATTTGTCAAGGAGATCTTTGGGTAGAGGATGATCCCATCCTATTTTGGTTTCCCAAGTTCCTTGAATCAGGATTTTAGCTGAAACCACCACAGGGCTGATGAATCCAAGAGGGTCGAAAATCTTCGAAACGGCTGATAACATTGTTCTTTTGGTAACAACTTTTGCTTCTCTTACGATTTGAATGATGGGTTCGGGATCAAACGTGAAAACGTCCTCTTGATTTTTCCACAAAAGTCCTAAGACTTTAGACATTTCACCATTAGAGATGACTTGTTGAGATTCGACGATAGGATTTTCAACCGCAGCTATCGCTCCTTCCAGTTGTTCAGCTTGTGAGGTGAGATCGGCGTTGTTGCTGATCCAACGACGCATATTCATGCGAGCGGATCCAAAAATGGTTTTGATGATTTTTAGCATCGACCAAGCTTCTTCTAAAGTGTCGGCACCGCTGAGCAAGTCGTCCACGTAGAACCCTTCTCTGATGACTCGAACAATTTCAGGATAAAGATGCTCGTACCCCTTTAGAAGCTTTTCAATTGCTGCTCGTAGAAGATAAGGACTGGAAGTGACGCCAAAGGCAACGCGATTCCAACGAAGAGTGATTATTTTGGAATTTTCAGGATCTTCGACATTTTCAATCCAAAGAAACCTGACTACATCTCGATCATTTTCAGCTATTTCAATCTGCAAGAATGCTTTTTCGATGTCACCAATGAAGGCAAATTTTTTCGTCCTAAAACGGAGCAAAATAGCAAGAAGTTCGGGATTCAGGTTCGGTCCTTGTTCCAGACAATCGTTCAGGGACGGGTGATTGTACTCCTTAGCAGAAGCGTCGAAGACAATGCGAACTTTAGTAGAAGATCTGTTGCTTTTGACAACTGGACGATGGGAAAGGTAATGTTTAGGGTTGGAATTTTCGGAATTGACTAGGCTGATCATGCCCTCTGCTATGTAACTAGCAATTTGTTGATCGTACTCACGCAGCAACTCAGGATCTTTTACTAAACGTTTCAGCAACTGTTGAAGGCGTAGCTCAGCTGATTTTCGATTGTCTGGTAGAATACCTTTGATATCTTTCCAAGGAAGTCGAACTTGAAATCTCCCGTCTGGAAGAGTGACGATTGTTTTTTCGAAATTGACATGAAAGTCTTGCAAGTCTTGCAAATATCATCTTCGTGTGTGATGATTCCAATGTGCTCCAATTCCCAAAAGGCAGCTAGCTGAGTGTTCAGAACATCTTCTTCTTGTTCGCCGTCCGGGATGTCGGCACTCGCCATCAAGGAAACTGTTCTCGAACCGTTATGGTTTAATCGACGTTCAGTAGGCCCATGGAGAAGCCAACCGAAAAGACTTGAGATGATAGTTGGTCCTCCAGGTAACATTCTTGACTCTCCTACTACCACATTCCAATAATGATCAGCTCCAATAAGCAAGTCGACATCAGCATACGTTGAAATGCCGGCTAGAAGACGTTCATCCGCCATCTGCAATCCTTTGATCTCTTGACAATTTCCAAGATCTGTCGCGGCTTGATATAGAGTGTCACAGATCTCCGGTATCTCCAAGGCAGACAATTCGACTGGTTGAGCTTCTTTGAAATTTCCACGTACTGTAAATATTTTTCTTGACATTGTTTTTGCTTTCAGTGGTGACTTGCTGCCAAAGGTGCAAATGGACAGCATTTCTTGAGCTACACTCGGTAATTTTAGATCTTCAGCCAAACTTTTTCGTACGAAGCTTTTTTGACTCCCCCCATCCAATAATGCTACTATTCTCCTTTCCTTTTGAGGGCCGCTCAAGACCACAGTCGCAGTCTGCAAAAACACAGGGTTTGAGACAGAGCTGCCTGATGACAGTACAACTGTAGCCTTAGAATCTTTATTGGCGTTAAGTGGCAAAGCCTCGCCAGCCCCCGGAAGAGGATTTTCGCAAATTGAAGGGTGATGTCTTTTCTTGCAGTAGCAACAATTTTGACGAGGATGACGACAGTCTTTAATTCCATGTCCTTGACGTTGACATAACAAACAGCAACTTTTGTTGTAAAGAATCTTGATTTTTTGCTCTAGAGGCATCTTACAGGAGATAGGGTAATGGTCAGGACTGTCGCAGTAAATACAGCCAAATGGTTTCTTTTGGTTTGGACTGAAGTTTACATTCTTTTGCTGAGATTTAATTGAAGCTACAAGAGCAGAGGCACTCGAATAAGCTTTTGATTTAGGACTTTTGTTCTCGTGTTGAAATTGTTTTTGATCTTTAGCTGGTCGCATGAGCAAACTTCTTTCTCTGCCTTCGACTTCCAATTTTAAGAATTTTATGAAATCTTCGACGGTGTCAGTAGCACTGGTAGGCCTCTTGTTCCACTCGATCGACAATTCTTCAGGCAGTTTGTTCAGAAGAATAGGGCAAAGTAGATTTCCATATGTTCCACTCGCGACACCCATGGATTTTAGACCTCGAACGGTGATCTCGCTACCATCATATAGACTACGTAGAGCCTTGACATCGTTTAGCTTGTGAACGGTTGGTAGAGTCAGCAACTTGTTCATGTGGGCGTTGATTATGACTTCTTTTCTGCCAAAACGTTCCTTGAGGGCGTCTACAGCTTCCTTGTAACTGTTTGCATTTAAAGGGAGTCCAGAAATTACTGTAGCAGCAGGACCATCAAGTACTGATTTGAGGTAAGTGAACTTGTTAATGGGATCCAAATTAGTTTTGTGATCAATTGCTGACTCGAAGCTGTCCCAAAAACCAAACCACTCAAACACATCTCCATTGAAATGTTTTAGCTCTAGACGAGGAAGTTTGACATCATGTGTTGGATTACCAGATGGAGGTTGTTGGTTAGGGACAGGTAGAGGTAAGTTTTGTTGTGGAACGGGGATAGGTGGTACAGATAATGGAAGTTCTTGAAGTTTTTGCTCGAGCAGTACTCGCAGTCTTACCACCTCACCCTGGATTTCACTTTCTTCTTCTATCTCTTGCTCCAACAAACCATCAGTATCTTCATCTGGTATTAGTTGTTGAATTTCTTGACATTGTAGGGATATAGTGTCCCACTTTTTGATTAGTAGCTCGAGAGAAGTCTTGAGAGCATTAACAGAAGGGTTATCTTTTCCTAATTCATCTTCAATCTGTCTTTTGTATGTACCCAAGACACGTTTGTTGGCAGTTCTTGATCGTTTTAACTTGTCCATCTTGAATTTTTGATATTTTAACACGGGCGAGACTTGAGCACCACGTGCTGCATTGAACTTGGACCTTGGTTTTAGAAATTACGATCAAAATTCCGGCTCGACGGACCATAAAAGATTTTGACACGACTATTTTGTTTTTATTTTGAATTTTACCTTGGGTTAGAATAAAAAGAAGATGGATGTGGATGCAAAAAAACTCGGTTTTATTTTAGCTAGACTTGAAGCTAGCAACGTACAGCCATTGAGGCAACAGAACTTAAACTGAGACTGAAATTGAATTCGAACAAGCCGTTAAGGCAAAAAACGTTTTGAAAAAGTACAATTAGGGGTTTGACATGGTGAGAGTAAACAAAGGGGGAAGCCTCTTCTCACTGCTGACGGGCCTTTCTGGATGGACGAAGGAGGCGTCCGAATCTCGAGCGACGTGGGCCATTAATTCCAACAATATCTCCGGTGCATTAGCTAATGTAGCCAATGTCTAGGACCCAAAATTTTTGAATGGCCATTGCTTCTTCAATCGGAAATACAAACAAGATACTAGGCACCAGAAGAATGCTAAAAGGTAGTATGATGGTATTTTTAAGAACTTGCTTAGAGCGTCAAACTCAATTATCTGCATACTGGTGGACGCTAGAAACTCATTTGAAACGGTCAATAGCAAATGGACAAACGGCCAACCCAATTGGAAGGGATAATGGGCGCGGCCGAAAGGCAGTCGCAAACGCTCGATGCCGTTTTCAGGTTTCATTATCGCAATCCAGACTTCATCATTCAACTCAATTCCGACCAACTTGCGGTGGTCAATTCTACAAGTAATTTGTATTAAACTATTAACGGGCTGTTTGATACATCGGCATAACAGTGCGGTTTTCCCGCTTGATTATATTTTCACGTGTAGCTTAGATTTAGATGTCGTATACCTCTATGCAATCTGACTTCACACCGATTTTTTTCGTTTAGGAATCATTTTTGAAGCTTCGGCCATTTTATTCCTCGATATTGGCTAGCTGACTTGGAAGGTATTTAGAGCGATTGATTTTCAGAAAAATGGTGCGGCGTTTCCAAACACCACATTTTTCAGAGCGACGGGCATAATCTATGTATGAAATTTGCAGAATCAACCATGCCAAAATTAAACTTGTCACAACGTTGATCATCTGAAGGTATTTGTGATTTGACCCAGATGTGACCAATTTTATCGTCAGTGCATGTCTATGAAGAATAAAGTTCCTTCTACAATTTTTCAATTTAATCAAATTTGAACGCAAATAATCGCAAATCTAACGTTGTCACGGTTCCCTAGAGGCCTGGATGCCTGGGGGCTTTCCGTTCACCTTTTTTCAATGTCGAGGTCCAAAAAAGAGGAAGTGTTAGATTCGACACTTTTTCAGGTAGTTTCTAGTATACAGATCTAAGTACTGGATCTAGTGGCCTCTGCTGGGTTGGGCTACCGCGGTGAAAATTTACCGCGGTACTACCGCAATACCGTACCGCGGTATTTTTATTTTGAAGTACTGTATCGCAGTACCACAGCCTTCAAAAAGTGGCTTGCGGTAGCGGTACTTAAAAGCCAGGCTAGACCATAAGCCATTAGCTAAACCATAAAAGCGCGCCATCTAATGATAAGTTTCAAAATTTTTTCGTGGTTCACCTGGCGGCAGAGTGAAAAATCAAGGTTTTAGAAACACACGAACCGATGTGGCTATGAATTTGCGAACGTTTTACAATGATTTCATCATCAATTCCAAAAACACAGCGATTCCTACTATTTGTATGAGGCTGAGGAGTACACTAGACGAGGCCTGACTCTAATTTTTCGAGTCCTTGACGATTCCAACTCTTCTTGCACTTTTCGCTTTGCCTCAGCTTTCCTCTCCCTCCTTATCTGCTTTATTTCGTTTGTATTTTTGGGTACTTTATTTATCTCTTGCCGTCTTCTGTTCCATTGCGATTCCTCTCCTACACCTGCCGCGGCCTTAGTCTCATGCTTATCACTTTCTGCCTCACTCTCGGTTGATCCTTTTTTTGTGTACCGCGTCTTATGTCGTGAATATACAGGGCAGCACTCGATTCAAGTTTTGCCCGAAGAAAAAAAATTACCTACTATTCCCACGGCCAAGGAATTCAAGCTATATCTTATATGCGAAAATGAAAATGAAAGTATTCAGCTTTTAAAAAATAGACTTGAAGTTCAAAACTATTTTTTCATTGTCTACCTCAGTCTAGAGGTTGCTGACTTGTTTCGTACAGGTGGGCAGATTTTGCAAACAAACGAGAAGAAATTTCGCCCATGTTAACGTCGAAAATACGCTGTATCTCATGGTCAATAAAATTTGAATTATCAGCCTTGTATTCTTTACGTTTCCTATCAATCTTTCTTATGACACTTGAATAAAATACTTAGCTTACATAATAACAATCTAGATGAGTTGTAATCTGGGTTTAGCTTAATAGCTTGGGCAAAAACGCCTCGGATTTCTTTTAAGTCTGTTTTTCAAAAGTACCGCATTACCGCACGTACCGCGGTAATTTACCGCGGTATTTACCGCACTACCGTACCGCGGTACTTTTTTTGAAAACTTAAATTACCGCTTCCGCTACCGCGGTAAATTTGAAAAGTACCGGACCCAACCCTGGGCCTCTGGCATGGAACGATCCATAGCTGCACAATTGACCTTGCCTCTGTCGTTTGGGATAATGCACGGATTGTGGCAGGTGACGTAGCACTTGTTGTAGTAAGTCAAGTACAGGCAGCGCGGGTTTTCCACTTTCTTCGGCACGGTAACTTCAATTTCAATTTGGACGTTTTCGTTGGCGTCGATTTGGGCTAGGCAAGTGCTGATCATGTTTTTAGTTTTGCGCACCTCCTCCATTTTTGCCAATCCAGTTTTGATTAAAGGCTCCAGTCCCAATACCGTCGTCTCAGTTTCTTCCTCTCCTCCAAGACTTGCATCGTTATGGACAGCGACTTTGTCTTCATCGTGGCCAACACATTGAAGAAACGGTCGAAATTCTCGATGCCCATCCGCTAGAAATCTTGTTGAATCGGTCGACCATGCTACTTGACCCCGCCGAACTCAAACAAAAGCAGCCCGAGATGTTGAATTTGAAATGTTTCTGTACAATTTGAAGCTTACATTGAACTATTCTGTACATTTGCTATTGTCTATTTAATTTCTATGTTCGTATTTTTACGGAATTTTACCTAACAATAGAACCCACATGGGCTAAATACCTTACGAATGCAAGGACTGCAATAAGAAAGTCGTTCGCAAGGACAGTCTTGTTATCCACACTAAGTGACAACAGTTCAACTTTGCTTAAACTGAATCTGTCCTAACTGATATCAGAAGTTTGTGTGGCTAATTTAATTTTACATTTGTGTTCCTATAATAGAACCCACACGGGCGAAAAACCTTACGAATGTAAGGACTGTTATAAGTATTTTTCTGATCACTCCAATTTCGCCCGCCACATAAGGTGACAAACATTTTACATCTAGCTATTGTTTTACAATTTTTTTACAAATATGTAAAAATTGACAAGCGCGTGCCTCAAAACCAGTCGACCGAGAACCGCAACTACACGGCATTAAAAACAGGTAACCAGATCAACACCATTTGGTTTAAATTCAGTCCACTAATAGACGTCTTTTTTATTTCAGACGGATCATGTATGATATTCAACACACTATACGCTGGTCGACCACCACCTGCTTGATCGGGTACAATCGAGTTGACGGCTAGGCAGGTACTGGTTGACCAAAGTTTTTCCATGTACCCTGATTACTTGATGGCGTCTGCTTTTGACAGTCAATTTTACTTCAACTTGACGGGAGGAATATAAAATTTTCTACATTAAAAAAAAGGTAGCTTATTAAAATGCCACGCAAAATTTTTCGGGTGGCAAGGAACATCTTAGAGAAGTCGGACTTCCATAGAGGGAACTACAATCAATTGTTGGAAAGGGTCGCTACACCAACCATGAATACTGGTATTAGACTTTAAGGAAAAGCAAAAAGAAGAGACGGTGTCGACAACCAACAGTGTGTGTGAATGGTTCTTCATCAAAACGACACAAGACTTCATTTTTTCAACAACCCAAGTGTTCAACTTCTCAACATCCTTTGCCTTTAACGTTCAGTGAGGATCAGTTGAGTACGAATAATCTTTGTTATAGGGAACCAAGTCCAAGTAAGCCAATTTTATTTGTTTTTTTAATCATCTAATACTTACTTAAAAGCTATTTTTACAATACAGTAAGGCCACATTTCGATAATGAAAACCCAAGTGAAGATCTTTTCAATAAACTAATGGATGACATCAGAACTCATCAGAAGTATCGGAACATGTTCAGTAAAAAAGCCCACTAAACCCAAAACAAGTGGCAGAGAGTGGTGCAACAACTTAATTAAATATGAAGAGTTGTTCGAGATGGGTCACAAGGAGTTATTTGAATCTTGCATTGCTTTTGAAGCATTCAAAAGCAAGCAGCAAGTGTTGCAACAAGTGAGTAAGGAATGGATACACTACCCCTAAAACCTACGGAATTTATTTTTGATGGGGGAGAACTTGAAAAAAGTCATTTTTTTCTAATTGCAATTGTTCCTTTACAGGATATAATATTATCTTTTTCAAGCAGGTGTCCCTACTCCTATTTTTATTCCTGCTCAGTGTTCACATACAAATCATTCAATGAACTGGAAAATCGAGCTGGTTCGAAACCAATGAAGTGTAGTAAATTACTACTGGTGATATTGGTTAAAAAAGTTTATTAGGATAAGAGTAACAATAGATTACACAAATACAAATAATAAAAGGACACTTGGTGAAAGAATAACAATACTACAAGAACTGACCTTTAGCAGTCTTCCGAAATATTTCGACGGTACGATTTTA
Organism: Ceriodaphnia dubia; assembly: GCA_022539655.2. NCBI lineage: Eukaryota > Metazoa > Arthropoda > Branchiopoda > Diplostraca > Daphniidae > Ceriodaphnia > Ceriodaphnia dubia. Next base: position 3,124,242 of record JAKUCG020000139.1, on the reverse strand, counting down.
AATGCTTTTGCTTTGTTCCTCTGACGTGGGTTTTCAGTCCGAACCGAAGTTAGTTCTTCCACGCCAGTTTCCAAATTAGTCCTCAGGTGAAATGGATTCTGAGAAAACTTTTCAACTTGGCTGACAGCAAATGAAATAACGGGGATTGCAGGTTATAAAGAGGTAAAGCAGGCATCCGACAGCTTCGCGAGAGAGCACATTTGCCATATCCATTATCTCCTCTTCGGACGTCGTCAAAATTAGGGACGTAAGACGAGTGGCAGGATTCAATGGAATAGTTGTTGTGTTGCATGAGTACATATTGAACTTGGCCAGAACTTTCTTGATGAATTCGGGTTGGTTCACAAGGAGCTTGTGGGGTTCTTGATAAAGGTCAAGACCAAGAAATCTTGTTCCGGTACACTGCGCATATCAAGTTCTAAAGCGAAAAGCCCAACACACTTATTGCGACGAGTTTGTTGAAAGCGGAAACTATTCAGTTAACCACAAATATGGAGATCATAAGAAAATCTGCTCCTGTTTGACGAAACTAAACACATAAGTCAAACTCACTCCTGGATAGTCCAAAATTAATCAAGAGGAGATTAAACTTTTCTTTCCACATTCTCGGTGCCTGTTTCAGGCCTTAAAGACTTTTCTGAAGCAAACATAATGATCCTCCGTTCCAGCTACAATGAATTGTTTAGACTGTTCCATGAAAACTTTTTCCTTTAGATCTCCGCTGTGGAAAGCTATTTTGACATATACGAGAGAGATTTCCAAATTGCCGTGTACGGTGATTGCTGTAGGATAGTTAAAAGTGAGTTGTGCTTTAGGACTGAAGAAATGGTTTCATTATAATCCGTACCGTAGCATTGTGTAAGGCCTTTGGCTACGAGACGTGATTTGTACCGTTCAGCTACTCCAGTGTAGCAAGGTTTTATTTTGAATACCGACTTGCATCCAATAGTATTTTGACCGACAATTTGTTTGCTAGCGTCCAGGTTTGATTGGCAAGGAGTGAATTGTATTCATCTTCAATAGCAGTTGTCCACTCTCCAGCTTCTTTTGATTTTATGGCTTCCTTGTAGCTCATGGGCTACAGTTTTTCCGTTGAGATGGTAGCTACGGCTATCAGTGCGGACGATAAATTTTTTTCTTCTTTCTGTCTGTTCTGTTGGTGTTTCTGTGGCAACTGCTTCGGCCCAAGCTTCGATGGGTGGATAACGGGCTAAGTACATGCTGCGGGCGGTTTTCCATGAAAGTTCTGTTCGTCCGTTCTGACCGTTTACAACCGGCCCTCAAGGACTTATTAGTACTTTTGAACACGATTTCGCCCAATTGGGTCCTTGGTTCCAAATATTTATTTGAAAAGTTCTTTTTAACGATAATACTCGCCCTGATATACATTTTTATTGTTCCACTTGTAGAAACTACCTTGGCAAATGCAACAGTTCCATCGGAACATTAAAGGATGGAACAACTATAATTTTACTACGGCTTTTAACGCAGATTTCATTTCTTCCTAGTATAGTATTTGGCCTTTATTTTGCACCATAAACGAGTAAAATTTGGACACAAAGTCTCTATTTATGATACTAGAGGCATTGTGGTTTGGTTTCACCAACCAAATCCAAACGCGTTATGTAGGACATTAGTTGATGAAGCGAAATATTTCTTGTTTGGTGGTTTTGAATTGCTGGATCTCGATTGCAGTGTAACTCGCAAATTTTCCGTTGTATTTTCTATCTCTGTCGCTGTCGCACCACACCAGCGCTTTTATTACATTTTATGCAGTACAATGGGGGTTTTGAACACGAAGATGAGGGAGTACCTAAAGGTGATGGGAGCGTATGAATTTTCCCCTTGGCATTGCCTATTCCGCCTTTGAGAAATATGGAATCAACACTCCAATACGATATGTCAGTCATTAGAAAAGTTAATAAACTTTTTTTTGGTGTTAAAGGATTTTATATTTTTTGCTTCTCCCTTTTTTCAATCTCATTACTGTAACCTTCCCCGATATAATGCATTGTGTCTTTCTTGGGATTGTAAAGCAATTTATTCGTCTTTGGTTGTACAGTACTGATTGTTTATATTAAAGTTCCAAGAGCGAAAAGTTTTGATGAAGCATTAACTAAAATGAAACTTTAAGATGGAATTCTTCGCTTTTATCGATCATATGACCATTAAAAAGGTAAAAAACCGAAAGCTAGCGATTGTAAAAGTCGTTTACTTTTTTTCTCACCCGTTGTGTTAAAAGCTCTCCTTCCGCTGATTTACTGCCATCATTGGTTATACCTCGTAAATTTTTGTAAAATTTTATTGCAAAAAAAAAAAATAAAATAGAAAATCCCAAAGAAGAATGGATAAAAACAACCGAACCAAAAAGTCAAACTAGTAAAAAAAGTTTACGCTCAAACCGTACCGACTGCTCTAAATTACACCGAAAGCCCTGGCATGATGAAATTTCCTGAAATAGAGAGAGATGACGGACTAATCGATGAGTCTTTCAGTTATGACGAGAGTCCTGAGTTTTGCTAGGATCATCCTAATATTTTCTTGGAGTCGTTTAAGGTAAACACTTAAAATTGTTTTGTTGTCGCTTTTTTATAACATTAGTTTGTTTCTGTTCCTGGGAACCTGATCTCAACAACGACATGTCTGTGCCTATCGGTTCAAAAGAAGTTGACGTGTAGCGTGCAGCTGAAATTGTTACTGAGACTGGAATAAAAGAAGATAATGCAATCACCTCTCAATTGCAAAGTGCCCTACCTGGTAGCAGTCAACCGAAAATTTTATCACTTGCTTCACAAGGCTTGGAGATATTGGAAGGAAAATAAAACTCAAAAGAGAAGGGTAAGGGAAAGGAAGTTGAATCCTATTTTTTAAACAATAATTTATTTGGTTTGTTTGTATTTAGATAAATGACAGGAAAGCGATGACCGCCTAATAGAAAGCAAGAGTTAATCAAACTTTACCCAAGAAAAATACTGAAAAGGCAACATCCTAAGCCCTCATCCGGAAACTACCTATCCGCAATCCTTGCTCCACCATCTACATTTTACGGACCTCCGGTTTTTGTCAGGCTTAGTTTTGAAAATTGAAATTAATTTTTAACCATTACCATATTGTATTTTTTCTTTCAGGGTTACAATTTAAAAGGTGTTTTGAGGCCCGCCTCGGAATTTTGAATTGAGTATTTTTCAAGAGCTGTAAGTTGTTTCAGTCTTAAGTTATCTGGTGTTTTAAGAAATTACTGTCATGAGCTTGAGTCCTACTCGTCCTCATTAGCTCATTATTACTCGTGCTCACGAGCTCATTGTTACTCGTGCTCATGGGCTCATAAGAATGTTATTCATGCTCATTCGTGTGTTATTCGTGTTCTTAAAAAAGGAATTAATAATACTTTAATCATATTTAGGCTGAGGTGTAAGAGCTCTAAATGCTCGTTCGCCTTCAGAGGAGAGAGGAGGGTTTGTTCTTCCACTATTTGGATTTTTATTGCTCCTTCACCTGTAAGTTAATTTGGTGTGTTCTTTTCTTAAATATAATAAGTTTATTCTTTTTAAAATCCTATTCAGACTGAAGGGCAAGAGGGATTTTGTGTTTGCTCGTTCAAGAGGTGCACTCTTTGTTTGTGAGTTTGATTGCTTATGCACGATTGCACGGGTATGTTAAACCGATGTTGTTTTTGGTCTTAATTATTTATTAAGGCATTGAATTTACTTCTACATTTAAAGGACCGCCTCTAAATGTGATCGAATCGCGGCGTGATGGTGACTATCCTAGCTTAGCATTTAGGGATCTGTAACTTACCAAACAACCGTTACAGTGGCCGTCTTCTGCTTATTATTATTATCCTTTCGCGAGGATTACCTGTCAAGTAAAAATTCCCTGGCAGTGCCATTTGCCTCAAATGGAGTCGAAGTAATATCTAGTTACAAAAGTGTTGCTTGAAGTTTGGATATGTGAATCCTAAACCAAGGCCTTCTTAATGAATAAGGCCGAAAACTTCTCTAGAAGAGTATGTGCCCAACAAGGCGGAGTTGGCTATCCTATCCCCCCTCCATCAGCTACCAATGGGAATCATTCAAGGGTCCAACCAGCTACACCTGTCGGCCGCGATGTAAAGTGTATAATGCATCAGAGAATGTAAACAACGATGGCGGCTTCGCTTGACCATGCTTTGGCGAGGAAATTTCTTCAAACAAAGGCTAGAAATATTAATATCCAATTTTATGACATCATTTATTGTTTAAGTATAGTAAGTCTTCGGTAGGTTGTTTTTGTCAACCTCGGCAAAATTGCTCGTGCAAATTTGTACACAACCCATAATCTGGCCACACATTCTAGGGTTGGATAGATCAAGCCATCACGATATACCGAAAGAAACTTTTCTTAAGGTAAACTATTTAGATATTCGTGTAAGCTAGTACCTAATAGACGTATCAAATTCATTACAGGATGCATTAATTTTTCTCCTCTTAATCGGCAAATACAATCTTAGCAAGTTCCCAGCCAAATATTTACGATTGCGTACGCTTGTTTTACAATGATTTTCACAGTAAAAGAATGGTAAATTGGTGATTTTACCTTTGTTTTCCTAGCGAATCACTATAAAGAACAGTGGTACTACAATCGTACACAACTGTTCATTTTTGGCTGGGTTTCTTGTTCCTCCAGCACTCGCAAGATAAAGCCAGCCAGAGAGCAAAAGTTGACGCCTCGGATGAATCCGGAGGAAAAAGTTCTGAATAAATCCAAAGGTATTGTTCTCATCTTTTACAAAGTCGAAGCTTGTACTAATACTTATAACTTACTAATACTGATAACTCTCGGTTCCTACTTATACTATCGTTAAAGCCCAATTTTAAGAGGGTTTGAATGATTAAGTAGTCGTAGCTTATTAATTTATGGCGTATCGACCCTGAAACCGACGTAATTCTTGACGATCTATTATCCATTTCCTGAATCAATTTCTATCCGTCAAAGTCGTTTACGAAGCTGTTTTAGAAAACTTCAAAAACAATTCTTCCGACGAATATGATACGTATTCAGACGTTTGGGATGGGAATTTCATTAACATAGATGTTTTGTTCATTAAGTTAAACGGAGCTATCCTTTGTTTTCAAATCTACTTTCATGAGGTTGAGTTAGCGAATCAGGGTTCTTACGATTTCATATGATTTTACTGGGTTTTTATGAACCTTAAATTTCGTTCATCTTTACGATCATTCAATTGCTGGGAATTTGAAAGTTGTGACCTACTTAAACAGCGTGGAGTCGATATTTTCTTTCGTCCTCTTTTAGACGACTTGAATCTTTTGCGTAAAGGCGTTTCTTTGATAGTCCTCAGTGAGACGCGGAAATGGTAGGGGAGACGGGAAACAAGCTAGACAGTCTCGATTTTTCCCTTATATCTCCTCAAGTTAGATATCGGGTTGAAAGACCAAAAGATTGGACTAATATCCTACCAGCTTCAGTGTTTTTTGTACAATTTTAAACAAAATACTTTGCCCATATAGCGCTTATTTAAAGTTTTCGCAATTTCTGGACAATACCGGTGTAAAACTGGACAAACGCCAGTACCAAGCTGAACGTAAAAATGTAAAGAAGATATTCACTAAAATTTTTGGGAAAATTTATGTTATGGGTAAACCTATGATAGTTCATATTTCTGATGTAAAATCAAATAAAGCCACATTTTTGGTTAGACCTTCAGAAGGTGATGTAGACTTTTTCTTAAGTAGTAAAGTATCAGCTGGTATTTCTTGTTAATTGTAACCAAATGCGGTCGAAAATGTTGCAAAGAAAATGGTTTACAAATCGATGTTTTTTCATGTCAATATTAGTTCATGATTTTTCATTTGTTTTAAACATAACTTCAGTACAAAACTAATGTAATGAGATATTGATGTAAATCGCTAAAGCACAGAATCGTCTGAGTTCTAAATAAAATCTCCGGGGAATAATAAAGCAAACACTGTAGCGCTTTCAAAATCTGGATGCAAAGTTCCAGTCGGAATCCCTGAACCATGTATGGAAATAGACACAAATCTTTTATTTTAGTTTAGCTTAATTTTTCCATTGTGTAAAAAATAATTATATCAGTAGAAAAGAAAGAATTCACGAAATTCAAACGATAAATTCCCGAAGATTCACATTCGTTTTGTTGTAGAGTATTTATTGTCACGTTTAAAAAAAAATAGAATTTTTAAAAGTCAAAAAAGAAAAAAATTTTACAATTGGAAGTAAATAAGAATTTGAACGAAAGATTCACGCTTATTTTGATTTAGAGGTCGTATAAGTTCGTTTTAGAGAAAAATAATTGTTTTTTCGTAAAAAAGAAAAATTCACGAAATTCGAACGACTTAGCACAAAGATTCACGATCTTTCCAGATACGATTTCACATGTCTGGGGGTTGATTCGGCTAAGAAAACGAGTTCTAAGAGTCCAAAAATATATATTTTTCCCCAAAGTTAGTTTGGCAACTCTGCAGTCAGCTGTAGATGTCAACCATTTTCAACTACTAAATGTAAATAGACCTCACATGTGATTTCGAACGCTTCGTGAACTCAAAATGCACGAAACTGAAAGAGCAGATCAATACACGTCGATTGATATAATTATATTTCCGCGGTTCCGTGTTGTAAAAGTATTACATTTCCAAACCAGGTTTTTTCCACCTTACTGATTGGCTAGATCTATTTTACATCGTTATTTCCTTTGATTTAGAACTTTTTCGTTTCAAATTTGAGATCTTTCATTCATGTTTTAATCTAAACGTTACTTCTTGTTCTATTCCTTAAGTATTTTGAAATTCATCTAAAATGAGCCACTCATTCAGTATTTGGTATCTCTAGAGTAGGTTCATTTTACTATGAAATTTTAAATACCTCAATGCTATTATTTTACATTTTTATCATTGAAATATTAGCATAAGAAACATAAGTATATAACACAAAATGAAGTAGTTAGAAATTGATTTGAGAAATAAACAAAATAATTATTTCGATTTCGAACGGTATTTTTCTCCACAGATGGCGCTACTTGTCTCGGGGAAAATAATGTTTTTTTAAGGGATAAAATATGTAAACGGAGAAAAATTTTTATTCTATAAGTAAACGGCAGCTCGAAATAAGGGAGAGATAGGACGGGGTTTTGCTAATAAGTATCCCCCTCTCCATTTTGCAGTCCAGAATCACCCCGAGCACATGTACAAATTTACCCCAAGAAACCCGATCCTAGGAAAAAATTTACTGATGATTCAATTGAAAACATAAAATTTTTCTGTTTGAGTGGTGACTATGATTATAGCGAAGAAAATCCCTATTTTGCTCGTCTTTAGTATATAATGTACCCATACACTCCTTTTGCTATACAAGAGCTTTGTATGTTTGCTATACTTATGCTTTGTATGTGATTCCAAATTATTATCACATAATGTCATAATTTCATGCCTAGTTTGCTACGAATAAATAGATTCGATTATTGTTATTTGTTTGCCCAATGCCCATTTTGCCTCGATGTCTTTCACGATGGATAAAAATAAGTTACCACGTCTCGTGTTTTGGTTTATTATGGCCCTGAGAAATGGGGAAAAAACTTTTTATTCTTTCAGCTCTGTGCATCGAAAATCGAATATCTGATATATGGTTCTGCAAAAAACTTGTTACCAACAAATCATGTCCTTATCATAAAGAAAAACTATTGTGCCCTGAATCTACCAAGATTAAAGAGATTGAGATTTATCAAACTTTTGATGGATCTTTCGTCACGAGTGGCTTCAACCTTTCGATATTTTAGAAGACAGGTCAGATAATTTGTTTGTTGCAGTTCGACACCAGGTTGACCTATTCACAGAGAAAAATTGTAAGCCTTTGCATGTCTTAGGACTCTAATTTTCTCTCTAATACTAATGTTAGTTCCTTGTCATAATTTCAAAAAACTAGGTGTTCGCACTCAAGAACTTGAAGCCCATGTAAACTCAGCGCAACAATTGCCAACGCGACATTTGAACACATTCAACAAGTGAACTCAGTTGGGTCGACATATGATCGCACTATTCCGACATTTGAACTCGAAGAATTTTTAATATTAAAAAATACCGGACAAATCAACTCACTGATTAAAGGTCTTTATATGTATCCGACAAATGAAGTCACGTTTAAATTAAATGGGAAAAATATCCTACAAATGAACTTACCCTATTCATTTAAATTATAAAAATTTCCGACAAATGAACTCCTTGGTCAAGATAGCAAAACCTATCCGATAAATGAACTTCGTTTTTTTATATTTTCGGGCAAATTACATGTCAAGTGATGGGTGCTTATTAATGAGACAGTTTGAAATATACAGGCTTATTCGGATATGAGTAGGCCTACTTAATGTGACATGCGAACAGGACATGGATCGAATCGTCGACATCTTTATTTGGGTTATGGTTCCCGTTTATGCCCAGCCAATTGCCAAATTACTCTCTCTAAAACAAGGAGTATGCTAAAAGTGTACATATGTATAGTTTATCATACAGTAGTGTCCAGCCCTGAGCTCCGATACACAGGGTATTGGAATATACTATACATGCGAATGTATAGTACGAGTTCCATACAGATCCTATATATTTTTACCGAAACGTTTGTCATGGCCATAGGCCCCAAATCCTTCTTGAAAATTCTTTTCAAGGTTTTTAAAAATCCAAAATGGCCACAGAGTCATGTGCCTGGTGGCGATTAACCTTGAGTTAGGCCTACTCTTATATAATGCCGACTACTCTTTTCAGAAGCATTATTCTATTACATTTTGTCTGATGTCTTACATAAAAATATTTATTGAATAACATCTTATTGCATCAATATGCAAAATTTCCCTTAAACGACTATTAACAAATATGAATTTGTTATTAGATTAAATATTATTCATTTCACCCTTATATAGCCGTGGGTAAAAGTTTGAAATCATATAAGGTAAAGTTAGCGTCCCGCCTATTTTATGAGCAGTTTAAACTTCTCAAATTGCTGAAAACATAACTCTTTATTATAGAATTGTTTTCCCTTTTTAAAAGATTCATTGATATCAAAACTAGACAAGTTGCAGCCACTGCTTTGTATTCATTTGTCATGTCAATCACAAATCATTACACGCGGCCAATTGGCTTTTCAAATTCTCCACACCAACACTTTTTACCGACATAGGCATTTCAAAAAGGGTCTAAAAAAACAAAAAGAAATTTCAGTGGCAGTGGATATTCGATATTGAGCACATGATAAAAGCCAAACACATATGCTAATCCGAGAACGAGGCTAGCATTCTCAAGTTTCACGAACAACTGATCTACTTTAATAAAATAATCAGTGCCTATAATAAGCAGTCCTGGCTGAATCATGTCGGATGAAATGCTGAGTGCGTTCCGCATTGGGATTTCTTTTGGGGTCCAATTTAATCCAACTGCGTTTGTCAAAGAGCAGGACAACTTTACGTTAAAAAATCTTGAATTTTTTATTCCCTGAAATTTACGCGCGCCAGGCCAGAGTGGCCATGCCCGTCACGCCGTCCGGTAGCAGCGCCGCGCTAAATAGCAGACGAATGCTGCTATGGCGTCTTTCAATCTTTTAGACGTTTACACACCTACTAGACTGTTAGACCACTAGTTTGAGCTCGCTCGATTTACTTGTCCAGTATATCGTAGATTTTATTAATTGCCAATAACATAGAATCAGATTATTTTACACTATTGAAAGCAAATCGGATTCTGTGGTCACTGTAGTCGGTCGCGTTGTGGTTCATGATAGATATTGAACAGGTAGCAAAACGTGGGCTTCCGAAAACGGCACTGCATGGAGCTTCTGAAACCGAACGCCCAACGAGTGGCAATGGCTAAGAGAAGCCGGAAAGAGAGAAGAGTGATGTTCCAGTCGTAATGGCGGCTGCAAGGAGCTCTGCCTCTTTAACGGCTCCAGTGCTGTTTGCGGTTGCGCCCACGACCAAGTCACGATTCCTTCTCTGTGGGCATGCGACGGCGATGTCGACGGCTCAGAGGATGGACCCGATGAAAACCCAACCGTTGGATGCAGTCCCAGTCTTTTACCTGACAAATCGCGTCCGACTTGTCACCTCATTGGGGGTCCCAGCCTGTAAAAAAAATATATATTATTTAAGTTTATATTAGTTACAAAACTCCCCTAATTTACCTCGAATTTGTGAATAAGCAGTGAAAGGCAGTGCCAGGTTTTTACTCCTTTTACCATTTCCCTAGCATTGGTGTTAGGCACCAGGCGTAAAAGAAGATCCAGAATAAAACTGTTTTCTGTCTCGGTATCTGTAAATAGAAATTCAATTAATTCGACAAAACCCCATGGTCTATCGTCAGATGTGACACACCAAAATCTGCGCCAGCCTTTTTTGCATCTCGAATGAGCTGTTGGTTTTCGTCACCTTTCAGTTTTCTTAGAGCAACTGAAACTATGTCTAAACGGCACTTATTTCAATTGTCAACGAAATCTTGGAAGGTTTAACCGTATTCTGCTGTAAAATCTTCTTCTACCTGCCAGACATAAAATGAAAGTTAATTAATTGACGATAAAACATGATGGTGAACTAAAGAACGTTACAGCTTCATTAGCTCGGTATAATAGGGGGTATTTGTTCAAAATGAAGGTAGAGTTGATTTTGGAGTCCTTTTGTTTTGACCACGTCAAAACAAAGTTCCGACGGCTTTCTCTGATTATTTGAAGGTTGTAGAGCATCACTTGTCGATTGGAACCATTAACAACATTTTGCCGCATGAATTTTTCGGCCTCTTCAAACTCAGACTCAATATAAGTTGCCGACGGTTTCATCAAGCGCTGCCTGTAAACGGAAAGATAAGAAACCAGGTTCCAATTTTACTTATATTAACAACAGAACATAAAATGCTGTATATATACTATGTCACACCTACTTTCTAAAGATATATATTATACTACTATATTATTACTAACCTTTTGTTTGGTGGACCAGGTGGTCTTTTCAAAGATTTTCCTTCTCTTGATCTTTTTTGTCGAACGTAAAACTCGAGAAGTCCACTACGAGTTTCATAATCATAAAGAATATTCTGTTTAGAAAAAACCCGGTTACCATCAATGTTAACTTCAAGATTATCTATATATTCATCCACGAACTTGATTCTTACCCAAGGCTTCTTATCGTCTGCCATATTTCTTGTTCCAGAAAAGTAGTGCACAATTGACTTTGCGAGTTTTAGATACTATTCCGGACTCGGGTAAAACTCCTTTCGCCTATTATTAGAATATAGAGGGTCTTATTTTACACCTTAAAAATTGTATAAATTGTAAATAGCTACTCTCTGCAGTTAACATGAGCCAAGTGCCCACGCCATGCATGACAAGCTTGGACAAATTTTCTGGACACACTTTCTCCTTTAATACATCTTGTATTAAGTTATCGGCCGTCATTCCCTTGATTCCACTTCGCATTTGACGCAAAATGTTAGGCACGTGATAATATTCCTATCAAAAGACCACACAATTTTTTCCAAACACGAGCAAGGCACGAGACTAAAATGAATAAAAGAGAAACAAAAAACTTACATTCGTGTCTAACACGGTTTCGTCTTCAACTTCATCCTGTGTCGTATCAAAATGTGGGCCAGGTGTGATAACCGCTGACTCAATGGGGGCTGATACGTTTGAGCTCACGTCAGGTGCTACAAAAAGTGGTGTCACGTCAACTCTTGTAGGCAGTAAATTGTCGTTTTCAATGTCGTCCGTCTCCAGTTTTCGAATGAAGAATTTTGTCGACTTTTCAGTTAAAAGATGAAAAACCTCATCGCTGTTCCAGATTCGCTTACAATTTCAAATTTCCCGGTTAAACGAAAATCTTGCTTGGCTTCAAAACATAAGAACGAGCAACAACAATTTTCTTAAATTAATAGATGGAAAACTTAATATATTTTAGTGAAACATTACCTTGTGTTATTAATCCCGACAGGCAATCAGCAACGACATACTTACTCGAAATCTTTTGTTGATCAGGAATGCACAGAGTAATTCGGCAGTAGTAATTCGGCCACATACTTATTTCATACAACACTCTCGGCATTCTGAAACGGCTGTGAGACAAGTTGGAAAATTACGTTATTTTAGATTTCCTTCGCCTAGAAAAACTTTTTTGCTTCTAAAAGATCCTTTCGAGAATTTTTTTTTTCCTTAGCAATGTTGCCACAGTAGCAGAGAGGGGCGGAAGGTGGGGTAGGAAGGTCAGTTACATAAGGTGTGTCAACTTTGACGGTCATACTTTTTACTACTACTTTTCTTTCTTTCCCCCTAACATCGATTTTCTCTCCCATCTCAACCTACAAATATGTCTTACTCGTATTGCTGTCCCGTATGTCCTCGTTTAGTAAATATGAATTCTTACGATGAAATTAGAATTCATTTAAGCGATCATAATCATTATAAAAGACTCAAGTTCCCGATTAAATGTGAATTGGCCAATGTGGGGTTGAATCTTCAACCATATTTAACTTCATGCGACACCTAAAGACTCACAAGATATTTCCCAAAGCAGATCAAATTGAACAAGATGAAAATTATAAGGGCAACAAACAACAGAATCAATCATGAAATCCAGCATGAATTGACAATTTACAAAAAATGATTTAGGGATGACCTTTTAGGAAACGGGGCAACTTTTGGGAACAAATGGACAACCAAAAGTATTCTTGTGCATTTGAAACCATATTAATTTACTGTTACTCAGAGCTTTATTTTAATTGTATGGTAATAATAACAGTTTTATTCTAGACAATACCAGTATCCCTAGTAGAACACTATAGCTTCAAGATATCTGAAAGGCAATTTTCAAGCCGTGAACAATCTGTGTCTTGTTAGATGTCTTAGAGCTATTAATGCTGAATCTAGCTAAGATAGCCGGTTCTAAGATATCTTCTAGTTTTCTTATTAGCCATAGTTTCAAGAATCGATTTTTCATTTTATGTCTTGTATGTGTATATACAGCATGTCTACGAGATATCCTTATAAAGATTAAAAGAACACACTGCACTGGATCAATTTGACGTTTTAGTTTTGGTTACTGTAGATTTGGGGACATCTGTCACATCTCACAAAATTTTGTCATTTAAACAAGTTTTGTAACATTAAGTGGGAGTAGACTTGGTTACTTCACATCTGATAGACTGATATCAGAATACAAAGTCCCAATAATTGTCTTCCCTGATAGTGTTAGAAAATATATAATAGGATGGGCTTTAACCTAAAACGGCGTTTCACTGAATTTTCTTTGACGACATTTCAACGACGTATACAATGTTTCTAGCATTTATTATATAATGAACTGGGAAGTAAGATGCTTGAGAAGCAATGATTGTTCAGAAATGTAACAATTGCTTAGAATTTTGAATCATAATTGTGGTACAATTGGTGCCATACATGATGGGGAAGCTGTTGCCGGTTCTGTTTACCGGTTAAGCTGACGGTTAAGCTGCCGTCTAAGCTGTGGTAAGCATTAAATGATTAGATAATTAATAACTAGCAGGGAATGGTATTGTATAGAACCATAGAAGTATGACATAAAGTGATGATAGTAATGTTGGAGTATGAGATCAATCACTAGTTGGTCGAGAACAACCTCTGATGTACCCTGGTAGCCAAGTGGTTAAGACCCCCGACTCACAGAGCGGAGGGCCCGGGTTCGATCCCCGGGACCGGCGACTATACAGAAAGAGCTTCTAAGCTATACCTGCCATGAGCAGGAGCCCACTATGGTGGAAGAACATTTTTTTAAAATAATCTAACAAGTAAAAAGTAAATTTTCGATGTCTTTTAGGTATCTTGAAATGCAGCTACAATCTATCTTGAAAGTTTGCATCAAGAGTGACATTTAGATATCTTGAAGCCACCTTAAATCTATGAGTTAGCCAACCAGTGCAGGCTAGAATCCTGGCTACAAGATGTCTTGCAGCTATGGTGTTCTACTAGGGATAATATTTTTATCCCTTACACCACATAATTTATATTATATACTGAAAGCGAAGTAAATAAAGGCTTCAATAGCTTTCATGTAGTGTACTTGGGGCATAAGCATTCGCATGTATATGCTTGTTATATGGAGATCGGTCGACCAGACCCTACGGGTCGTCGACCCAGTTTCGCTCGGCTGACAGGTACTAGTCGCTTCCTAAGCCGCACGTGATGACGATATCATCCTTGGTAACGCGTATGCTATCGTCGATGATACTGGCAATGATAACAACCATTTTCAAGAACCCATCGCTGCCCAAGCCGCTCGTGATGCAGAAATCATCCTTGGTCCAAGAAAACCCCCCAAAAAGGGTTTGCCTTGACAGCGAAATAGATTGCGTGGCCTGCCTAAAGAAGGAAATCTCTCAATTACGGGAGATCACAATTCTCCAAAGGGAGTTACTGCTTTTCAAAACAATGGCAATGCGTAACCCAACTCTTATCCAAGGGCCATGAAACGTAGAACAATTTCAACCAAATATTATCCAGCGGCCACGAAACCCGGTACAACTTCAACCAAATCTCGTCCAGCGACCACGAAACCCAGTACAACTTCAACCGAATCTCGTCCAGTGACCACTAAACTCGCAACAAATCCTAATTTGTGAATGTGGCGTTAACGCAGCATTGAAGCAGGTATCGAAAACTGGCAAAAACAAAGGACGTTGGTTTTGAGGATGCCCAAATTACTCCCGTGACCCAAGTGTACAGCAATGCAAATTTTTTAAATGGAATGTTTGAATTTATTGAGAAAAGTAAAAGTTTAATGTTTCGAATCCAAAATTTAAGTAATACAATTTTCTTGGTTGCCTATTGGAATGGAGCCTAAAGGGATCCTAGTAATAAGATTAATAGAGTAATCTAATAGCGCGGTCAAATTCATTTCCATTAGTAAACGCATAAGTGAAGAAAAATAAAAAGGGTATTAGAAAACGAATCGATGAATTGGGTGGCGCGGGCAAGGCTTGGCAACAGCTTTTCTCCGTAAGAATCGTTGACAGAGAGCCGAGCCGGAAGTGGCTGTCTTGGATGAAATCCGGTTTGAGGCAGTTGGTGGTGACGTTCATCTCGTACATATCGTGTATCCTCACTCACGATTCAACCGAGCACCTTCCTTCTTGTAAGTAATTCCTGGTTACATTTATTATAAAGGTATTAGTTCTATCTGTTTAGTTATCTATTCATTAAATGGTTACAGGAACAACTCATCGGTGTCACCTGATGATGGCATAAATGTCATCATCTATGACATCGAACCCTCCAGCCCTCAACCGATCGCCCAGCACGACCAAATTCCCTCAACTTTGTCAATGTACCGCCCATCGCCACGTACCCCTCGCCACAGCTACAGCCACTTTATCACAGCACCCCTATGCACGTGCCCATGGAGGAGGTGGAGGAAGAAAAGGATGATAGTGCGGATGCGGACGTGGAGGAAGTTGCGGAGGAAGTTGCAGATGAGATGGAGGAAGAGGAAGAGGATAATAGAAGTGGGCTAACGACCCTTTACACCACAACTGAGTCAACCCTCCAAAATTATGCCCCATCAGCCCCATTTTACGTGTGTTCGGATAACCAATTCAGTGCGAAGGTGCACTCTTGCCCAATGCGGGTTGAGGAGGATGAGCCGTTGCCCTCAAGTTGTCCCGGCAATTTCGAGACTCCGCATAATCATCCTCCACCGAAGCGTCTCGGGAACGAGCTAGCCGCTTTCCGATGGTTTTGTAAGGTGAAGCTGGACGAGGATCCTGATTGTGAAGTGAAGGATGTGGTCTCCTCTCCAACCCCAGAATAAAGTAAGTAAAGTATATTACTGTACAAGGTATACTAATGTACAAAGTTCCAATGTTATTTATTTCTATTTAATCTAACAGGTGATACTGTGGAATTTATAATAATACGTTTAAGAAACTTGGAATAAATAATGCATAAAATAGAAATTGTATGTTTAGAATGTTTATAGTAGAAAACAGGTAGCATTACCTGAGCGTCAATCTCGCCGAGGAAACAACGTAATAAGGCCGCCAAGGCTTCATGATGGCCCATGGGCGAGCGTCGGGAGCCTCGTTTTGCATCGGGTAATGCGGAGAGCCATGAGTAATCCGGCGATAAACAGTCTGTGCCAAGCCGATCGAGCGGCTTTCCGTAAATGGGTATCAGAGAGGAGGACGGATTCGAGCAGCGACACATCCGAGTCACATGTGATGGGCTGTTGGAAGAGAAAACGGAGGATGCAGCTAGACAGCGTGTGCAGGGGGGCAAAATGGCGAATGCAGTAGCGTGGTCTCGTGGTCCGAACGCCATCTGTTAGTGGCGTCATAAAGCTGATGTAGTTAATAGGTTCAAAAAGAGTAAAATGCGTCATTTAATGACGTGAAAACATGTCTAACAGTTTTATTAATAAGAAAATGAATTTATACATTTGGGAAATAATTGATTTGAAAGAAATGTAAAAATCATTATAAGGGACATGAATGGGATGACACCGGGCCGAGGGGGGCGCAGCCGGTGACCTTGGAGAGAGATAGCGCGGTAAAAGGAACAATGATGCTACCACTATTAACTACCGTAAAAATTAGAATATAAAGGTTTAAATTAATGAACTACGTAGACAGCAAGAAGAATTACTCAGTTCTTCCAACCAAATGCTATTCGGAGAGTATGTCCATGATTTGGGTCACGATATTCCAACCGATGCAAGAAAAATTTTGAAAACCACTACTCAAAAAGTCGGTGGGAAGTCGTTTCACCATTTTTCGTTGCGTGACGGAATCCTGAGAAAATTGAGAAAAGGAATTAACGATCCACTGAATCACGTCATTATAATTCATGTAAACATTGATGAGATTCCAGTTTTCAAGACTCATACAGTTGAAATGTGGCCAATCTTATGTCGAGTAATGAGTGCTTCCGACACGGAGCCTTTTGTCCTTAGTATTCATGCTGACAATGGAAAACCGAAAAGTGCTGAAGAGTTTTTGGGACCGTTTCTGGAAGAAATTATGCAGCTTGAAAAAGATGGCCTAGAATTCAATGGAATAAAGTACACTTTTGAGCTCGCTGCAATAATTTGCGATGCTCCAGCCAGACAATTCGTGAAGTCTATTAAAGGCCATACTGGCTATGGTGCTTGTGAACGATGTAGTCAAAAGGGACACTTACATCCTGGAGCACAAGTGTATGGTGTTTGCTAACCTTCAGAATTACGTTCTTCGTACCGACAATTCCTTTCGCCGAAAAAGTAAAAAAGAACACCACACAGGAAAGAGCCAATTCCTTCCATTAAACATTTACATGATAACTGCCTTTCCGCTTAACTACATGCCTCACACCTCGTCTTGCTTGGGGTTTTTAAACGATTAATATTAGTCTGGACTGGATTTTGGCGCAAAAGAAAGTTGAAACATAAACTCGGTATTCGAGAAAGAGCAAGCATTAATCAAAGACTTCGTGATATTAGAAAAACGTACCATAAAGAATTTCACCGAATACCATCATTGATTGAGCACGTCAAGAAATGGAAAGCAGATGAACTAAGATCGTTTCTCCTCTATTCTGGCCCGGAAATTTTGAAAGACAATTTGTCGCCTGAAAAGTGTGAACACTTTTATGCAAAAAGTATTCAACTTTGGCCGGTGACTTTTTGAAATACTTTGTCTTCAATTTTGCTAAGATTTACGGGGTTCACCATTTGATCTACAATGTTCATTCTCTGATACACTTGAGGGATGAATGTGTCCAATACGGTCCTTATGTTCGATTCTCTGCCTTCCCGTTCAAAAACTACCTTGGGAAATTAAAGAAGCTTATCAGATCTCCAAACAAACCTTTGGCACAAATTGTTAAAAGGATTTCGGAACTAGATCATATATCTAGCTGGAAAAATTTTCGAGAGAAAACCTTATTACACCAATTTTGTATTCCAGTATAACCGCTATATATTTCCAATTTCGTCCCACTTTCGGTTTTCAAAATAGCCTTGAGAATTGGCCGGGAGAAATTTATTCGCCGGAAGCTACGGTATATTCATAAGAATGAATATTGCCCTCAGGGGATAATTTTTTAATCTTTGAATCCTTTTGACACTTACTCCTTGCTCTGAACTCAAGTACATCCTTTTACAGGGCTAGAAAATAACAAACAGCTATTTAACAAAGTGAAAATGCAGAGGAGAAACAACGATTTTCCATTATTGTTTACAATGCCAGTGACTACTGGATAAATTATTATTATTTACAGGGAAGTCTTTTTTTAATAAAAGAGATTGCTCAATGTAAACGTTTCACTAATTATGCCAGAATTGTTCCAATAGTGGTGTGTACAGGTGTGTGTGGTAAATTAAGGACTGTTCCGGCCAGAAAGCTGGTTACGGAATCAGTGACGTGTGAGACGTAAAATAAATTGCTAACTCCGCGTGCCATACGTTTCTAATTACTTTTTTTGTGAAGAATCTCTCACAGAGGTGTATCATCTTTGAGTGTCTTACCTAACATATATTGATTTAAAATACCTGGATAGATGTCTTGTTGAGCAAGACTCATTTAAGAAATTGTGAAAATAAACCTATATTTCAAACAGAGACAAAAAATGTTTTCAATCGCTTTCGCATGTTTCCAATCGTCTCTTTTCCTTCGTTGCTTCGCCACTATATACTGCTCCCTTCTCGCTCTTTTCTTGTGCGCACGTCACACACCTTTCCCGCTTTGTATTCTCCCAAACTGTCTCAATTGCCTTCTTCAGTTTCTAAGATGCACAGCTTGAAATTGATGATTGATGGTTTACTGACCGGTCGAGTGTATTCTCGTTACCCATGTAGCAAATGAAGTCTGCCAACATCTGGTTAGTGTCTGGTTAGTGTCAACAGACATCAAATGGTGCAAAATGACATCAATTTGAGGTCATTTTGCACCATTTGATGTCTTTTGACACTAATCAGATGTGGGGAGACTTCATTGGCTACATGGGTAGTTTATGTAAGTCTAACAGTTAATTTATGTTATGTAAGTCTTGCTTTTAAAGTGTAGTTACACTATCGTAGATCTTACTACTCCGTCTCTTGATAAGCGTTATGACTCGCTCAACAGGCCAAGTACAACTAGGAGAGTTGTCATCTCTAGCACCACGTGTCTAGCATCATGTTTTTCTCTTTTTTTTCACTTTTTGCTTTTGAGACTTCGTCCAACGCTTCCAATGCTATTTCACGATTTATTGGGCAACCAATCCATCTTCTTCTCGAGACTGACACTTTTGCATCAAACACATCCCGTGGTGTATAGGGATGAGGTCTTAGAAGTAGAAAGTGTTTCGGTGAGGTAGGTCTTGCATCGCGTGGGTCTACACTGAAGTGTTTTAGTGGCCGCGCATCGAGTATTGCAACAACCTTAGTAAATTCCGTTTCCTACTTATTTTACGTTAAGCTACGATTAAGCACCTCAGATAAGATTACTAGCATTATTGAATTAGCCGCTACCACACCGCCTCCGAAGTGTGGAGCGCCAGTAGGAGAAAATATTCATTGGTCTGGTTCTCAGCCAGATATTTAATGAGCTTGACGCTTTACAGTTGCTGCCAACCTCCCTGCTGAAGTTAATCTTTGCCTGCCTTCACATTTTTTTTTCACTGTATATTACCTAGGGGAGCCTCTATAGCTGACTACTCTAATGAAAGCTATAAAAAGGGAATCAGTGGCCGTGTTGGCTGTAAATTCTAGAGGATTTTCTAGTAGCAAGAAGGGTAAACATGTAACCGTATCTTTTCTCCCTTCGTCTCCCTTGTGGCCCCTTACGGTCAGAAGAAAACAATTTCGGCTTCTGGCACATTAGACTAAGACCTTGTTTGTAAATCACCTACCTCCGAAAATCCAGTAACGGGCGTTAGCTTGGTAAGACTAGCCTAAAGAAACCTATAGAAAAGAGTGTATTCAACAAAACTGTTTGCAAGGAACTCGATCACCACGATTCAAAACATGGTTCTAGCATTCTAAGTTGACTATGACTAAGGTCCTCATTTTTTTATGCCACTGATGAAAATCCACCCCAATGAAATACGTGCAACAAGAATACGGAATAGCAAACAGAACCTTTGTAAAGTGGTCTGCTTTC
This sequence comes from Ceriodaphnia dubia, assembly GCA_022539655.2. NCBI lineage: Eukaryota > Metazoa > Arthropoda > Branchiopoda > Diplostraca > Daphniidae > Ceriodaphnia > Ceriodaphnia dubia. Next base: position 3,104,116 of record JAKUCG020000139.1, on the reverse strand, counting down.
AGTAAAGAAATTGCAGATGCAAAATAGTGATCAAATTGGAGGATCTGGAATATTAGTTGAAAAGTTTGGAAAAAATTAATTCTTTTTATCAGATGTATTGATTATTTACAAAACTAAGTTAAACTATATTTCTTAGAGTAAAGCACGTTGAGGGGCAGTGGGTTTTTGGTAGTGTTGAGAGAGAGAGACAGGTAAATGTTTCCTCGTACCTGTTATAATGTAATACTAATAATGTTGATAATAATTTATTTCACTTGATATAGCGCCTTTTCCATTAACATGATCAAAGGCGCTTTCTTTCCCTACGAACACGGCGATCAATTACATCTCTAAATGCTATAGTTATTAAATGGGTCTTTAGGCGAGAGCGGAACTGGGCTAGGGAAGGCGCGGTTCGGACATTCTGAGAAAGGGAATTCCAGAGCTGGGGAGCGTACGCCTTGAAGAGCCGGTAGCCATAAGTTTTGGTACGGGACTTCATTGAAATTAGTCAATCACAGGCCAAGCGAGAGGAGACAGGTAGATGGAGGAGGGACGACAAGTAACGAGGGGCCAGGCGGTGTAGACAACGATAAGTGAGGAGAGCAATTTTGAAATCAATTCTAAATGCAATGGGGAGCCAATGGAGATCGAGGAGAATGGGAGAAATCGGGTCACACTTTTTCGCACCTTTAATGAGACGAGCCGCCGCATTTTGGACACGCTGGAGACGATCTAGTGATGTCTTCGACAGTCCCGCTAGAAGAGACTTGCAGTAGTCTAGTTGAGAGATGACAAAGGCATGGTTAAGTTGAGCAAGTGCGGACTCGAAGAGGAATTTTCTTATTTGAGAAATTCTCCTCAAATGATAGAAAGCCTTCTTGCAAGCCGAACGAACTTAGGCATCCATGGTGAGGTGTGAATCAAGTATCACACCAAGACTTTTCACAGTAGAGACAGGTCGAATATCAGCGTCGCCAACAGTCAGAAGATAAGGAGCTGGTTCAACACCCACGTGCTTGGAGTACACCAACATGACTTCAGTTTTCAAGTCGTTGTATTTAATCCTGTTTTGCGCACCCCATCTCCTCGTCTCGGCTATGCAGGCAGATAGAGTAGAGGAAGCTCGCCTCTGATCAGCACCGTCGTTAGAGATCCGAAATTATACATATTTCTGATCGTCATCAGCATACTGATGATCCGGGATACCATAGCTGGTAAATTTATCATGGATCGGGGTGGTGTATAGGATATACAGGACAGGACTAAGAACAGAGGGACACCAGGGGGGAGGAGAAAAGCAGATGAAAATTGGCCAGACACACTGACAGATTTACGGCGATTCGAAAGGTAGGATTGACACCATACTAGCGTGGGGCCACAAATACCAAATCTGGCAGATAGCCGATCAATAAGGATCTGATGGTCAACAAGGTCAAAGGCAGCACTCTGATCAAGAAAGGCAACAACAATAGCTACATCTTTTTCTTCAACAGAAACAAGTAATTCACTAGAGACTTTCAAAAGAGTAGTTTCAGTTTAGTGAAACGGCCTATAGACCGACTGCACGGGGACAAAGAGAGACTCAGATTCAGTTTCTATATATTTGTGAAATTGTTTAACGAAAACCTGTACCTGTTGCTGATAGAAAGACCTTGATATCTTTGATTAAAAATGGATTCGGTCGGGCTCAATTATAATGTCAGATATCTAGACTTACTGCAAGATACGGTAAAATTACAATGAATGTTTTTATATAGGAAACTACAACATTTTAGAACTGTCTTATAGGAACCAAAACGGGTACTAACAATTGACGGTAAATCATTCTCTTGAATTTAAAAACAAGGAAACGGGATTGAGCCCATACATAGAAGAAGAAGATGACAAAGTAGAAGTTGTGGAAATAGTGCATTAAAGCCTAAACAAAACGTTAAAAGACAGAATATTTCTCTGAAATCAATTGCAATCTCAAAAATAGTGGGTTGCATTCGGAAGAAAGGGAAAAAATTGAAGAAGAAAGTTTAAGGTAGATAAGATGCTGTCACCAGATTTAAGGGAAATCGAGGTGTTGCTATCTCTTCCGATAAGGAGAATGTTGAGAATAAATTTGAAGTGACAATACTCGGTTTACTCAAAATGCGTTACTGTATTACTGACAGAGAGAAAGGTCGCTGCCAGTGCTCGGGTGGAGCCTGGCTGCTCGGTAGGTCAAGCGCGGGTGAGCGCTGTCAAGAATTGGTTGTTTAAAACTGAAATGAAGGGGGTTTTATACTAGTTTGGAATCGACCGTTAAAAGAGTCCTGCCGGACGAAAAAGAAGCCCCGGATGGTCTTCAGACTAATTTTGAATGGTGTTTAACGGGTCCATTGCCGACATCATTGCTATATAATCCCGATGGATCACCAGAGACTATTCTCCATGTGTCTCGAAGTTCCATTTTTCAACAGTTGAATAACGCTGTCATGCAGTTTTGGCTTACCGACTCGTTCGGTGTTCGTTGTCTTCCACATTCTCCTATGAGTAACGAAGACAAGAAGGCTCTACGCATCCTGATGGACACCATTCGCCATACTGGAAAGCGTAATGAAGTTGGCTTGATGTTGCGCTGTGAGAACCGACATCTACGAAACAATCTCGAAGTTTCTACTCGACATTTTCATTCGTTACAGCGACGTTTTAACTTCTAGTTGGCAGCCAACTAGCAACAATGAAACGCTTGGAGAGTCTCGCCGAATCCGCCAAGTCAACATTTCGCAATGTCCTCAACGTACGGACACTGACGGACGAGATCCTTCTCACCACTATGTCAGATGCACCTACACTGCACCACCCCAAATCACTTTTTGACAGGACGGTCGAATCCACGCCTCCGTGTCAACGACGCCAACCAATTCGGTGTAATAACCAAAAAAGGTGGTTGGACTTGCAAACAATAATCACCCACTTTTGGAATCGGTGGCTTAAGGAGTACATCTCAAACCTGATTGAAAGGATAAAGTGGCTGCGTCCCAGACGCAACCTTTAGCTCAAAATATAGAAGAAATATTAGAACCTCGTGGTTCTTAGAATTGCGACACAGGGAAAGCGAGAAGACAGAGAGGAAGAGATGAGAGAAAGGAGGAAAGCTCCGTACAATTGAGTCAAGCGTTACGCTTCAATAGTAAAAGAGGAAAGAGAGAAAGAGATTTAAGACTAGCCTACATCTAAATACTTTGGGAATGAGTTGCAGTCTGATTGGGAAATCCAATTTATATAGCACTGCTTCGCCTCCTTTTAGTTCGTCGAAGGGCGCAGCTGAGAGTAGCGTTGTACAATCTGCGCAACTGTAAGCCATCTAGTGAACCAGATCCATTCGATTTCGATCCAATCCCATTAAAGGTGTCCACAACGTACTGTATGTGGTTGTAAGACTGGAAGTTAAAGGCCAGTTGCGTTCGTGTCTGTTTTACTTTTCATTTGTCTTTCTTTAGGGGTTTATTTTCCTTTTCGATCGGAAAATAAGAGCTCGATTGCAACGGGATGTTTTTGCGGCTCCAACATAATAGTGACGACGGGCGTGTAGGAGCTTTGCCTCAATAACGCAAACAACAATCCCTCATCATTGAGTTCTTAACCTCTTTCAGTCCCTAGTACGGATTTGAAATGCTGGTTTGTTTTTCGCATTAAGAAATGAACATCATCAGTTTGAATGAATTAAGTTTATTCAGCACCCTGCCAGAAAGTACACAATCGTAGAATCGGATAGTAGAATCGGTAGAATCAGTAGTTCGAAACAGAATCCGGACTTGCCGCCCTTTGCACCAACTCTACCAAGAGGCTTTGTAAATTCGGTTGGTCAGTTGCATTCAGAAAAGTGAAACTCAGCATTTTGTCGACCATTCGGGTTCCATGGGCCACGTTAATTTGGTTCACAAATTCGGAGCTGTTTTGCAAGAATTCAAAAAAGGCGATTGATTTAGTATCGATGACAACGCTCAGTACCAAAGGCTGGGTGCCCGAAGAAAAGTTTCTGAGCTCGTGATAAAAGTATCGCCCGCCGGTTAAGAATTCAACGTCCAACGCATGGTCTGGAATATTGTAGGTGACGTAAGAGTTGAACGACTGTCTACATAACGGGCACTCCAGCTTCACTTTACACCACCTAACTATGCATTGGTAACAAAAGGCGTGGCCGAAATCAATCGTGACTTGTCCGTCTGCGGAAGTAGGCAAATGGCGCACTGGCCATTGTCGTCATAATCTGGTCGAACGGATCGATTATCGGTAATCGACATTGTGTTGCTTGATTTATTTGGCCCATCGAATGCCACTATCACTGATAGCCGCGAAAAAATTCAATCGCGATGTAATAAACACAAGCGCATTCACGTCGCCGCGTACATAAATGTCCGTTTTTCATGTTTCGCATAAGAAAAATATTTGTAATCCGTTAAATCCAACCAAATTCAAGACTCAAATAGGACTTTTTAGCCAAAGTTATTAATAATTTCTCATCATCATTGAGTTCTGAACCTCTTTCAGTCCCTCCAGTTTCACCAGAACGGTGCTGGAGGCCCTTCGGGAAACTCGCGCTCTACTCGGTCGTCTGGCCACAATTTCCCTAAGGGATTTCAATTCTCTCTATTATTATAAATATATATATCATATAAATTACAGATTTTACACAGTTGCTTAGTTGCCCTGTTATTATTTATTATATTACATACATAGAGATTTTTCACAGTTACTTAGTAGCCCTATTACAACCTAGATGGCTACGAGGGGCTGGTTTTTTTAAACAGTAAAATTCAACTCAACCATGAAGGATATACTTCATGCTCCTGATATACATCATTCATGGGACAGCTTCGGCCATTGCAAAATATAGTAGGCCATGTGTTGGTAGATATTTATGGCCGGGGTTACATACTCAGTTCCTAAATTCAAGTTTGGGTAGTGTAAACTTTGCTACTTAATTTATGGGAAAATAAATCGGGACAAAAATATTTTTTCATAAACGGTAAACGGTATGTTAGGGCTGACTTTTGGTAATGTGTTACTGATATCTTGTTCAAAATTCTCTCCTATATTGGAGTCGTCTGCTCCGCAGAAGTCAAATTATTCGATTTCTCCCAGGACGTAAAAGAAGTAAAGGTCCGGCGGACGTTTAAACTAAGACTTCGACATTCGTACGGTCCGAAAACTATTAACTCTACCTTCTGGAAGCGGATGACGAAGAAGTTTTCAGTGCTGGAAACAGGGCCGACTGTGTGTCTGACGACTCCAATTAATTTCTTTGACCGCCATTCAGAAGATACTTCCATTGTCCCCTTCCCCTTTTTGTAGCCTACAACCCCGTAATCAAACCCCCATAATTTCAGTACTCGACCCGATACCGCACAGCGGTAAGCTCAGGCTGCGCAGTAAAGCTGGCAACTGTATTGCTCGCCTCATTCGCATGTTCATTTAACCGAACAAACCCAATACATGTTTTGGTTCTCAGTCTAGTCTAACTCTTAATCTCTTATGCGGTAAATTGCGTGCCGCACAGGTAAGTTCATTTGTCGGGCATTTTTCTTGTTTAAATTAAAAAGTTAAGTTCATTTGTCGGATTTCCCCATTTAAATTTAACGTGAATTCATTTGTCGGATATATTTAAAGACATTTAACCAGCGAGATCATTTGTCGCTATTTTTTATTGCATTAAAACACGGAGTTCATTTGTCGGGTATTTTTTAATATAAAAATTTTAACTGAGTTCAAATGTCGGAATAGTGAGATCATTTGGTGACCTCACTGAGTTCATTTGTCGAGTGTGTTCAAATGACCGCATGCCGTACAAAGAATCCCTAAATGTCATAGAATATTCAGTTCAATTTCACATAGCATACACGACCACTGGATTGTAGGTTTCCAAAAGAATTAAAAAGTTCGTCAGGAATGTGTTCATTGCAAATGTCACATTGTTTAAATAACCACTTAGACTGTTCTTTCTCAGCAGAAAATTTTTTGGACGCCTAAACGAACACACGTTTTCTACAACAAGCTTCCCCTCCTGTCTCGAAATGCCACAGAAGCATGTGTCTTTCCTTCTCAGCAGAAAACACGCTGCTTCATGTAGGGCAAGGAAGACTCCAAGGCTCTTGCCTACCTGAAGGTCGTTTGCACCGAGCGCGACGCTTTGAGTCTCTTTTACATTTATTTTGTAAAATGGATGGATGAGGAGGAGGAAGGAAGATGGTAAAATGCTTAAAAGAGTCGCAACCCTTCAGTAACCACTTTCTGTCATAATTTTTTGTAGCAATACCGATATAAAAACTAATCACATATCGAAATTCAATTATCTTTAAAAGAAAACAAAACCAAACAGTCTCAGAATAACTTGGCAGTCAAGCGCGCCACAGTTAGTGATAGCATGGGAATAAATCCGATTCGATTTTTCCGTCTCTAGCTTAGGTTCTTAGGCATAATTTACTGAATATACGAATTGTTCATTTTCTTTCGTCTTCGAAACAATTTTTGTCGAATGGTGTTCCATACATAACAAAAAAGAAAATTCAAATTACAGATTTTACAATTCCAAATTCCAAAATAATTCCAGGTTTTACCACAATAATATAAGTGGGTAAACCCCCCGGGTACAATTCCAAATTCTATTTGGAATTCCAGGTTTTATTAACACCCTCGCCCATGCTTTGGGGTGCGACCTTGAGAAAAAATGACAAAAAAATCCCGTTGTAAAACGGCGAAAAAAGGGGGTGTTCCAATAATTTTGGTGGGTACTGTATGTGGACTAGTCATTAAGACTTTGCTATGCCAAAAACTCTTTAAAATTAATGAGCTAAATAACGAGATTTCTAAAATCTTTGCAAATTTAAGTAATGATAAGAAAAACAAACCAGGACAACGGAAAAGATGGGATTTCTTTTTAAATGTCGGGTCGGCAGCTCAGTTGTTCATGGGCGTTTATGAGGTACTTTCCATGTTCATTTTCTCATCTATCCAAAAGAAAATGAATATTCGAGTCTGATTCTTTTACTTTCTGAAATTATTGATATCGTAATGGCTCCGAAATTACTTGAATCTAGCTTGCTTTATTTTTGATACCTCTATGTTTCCTTTCTTTTAAAATTAAAAAACACTATACTCTACTGCTTCCGTACGCCCCAAAATGCATTTTTAATTTATCTTCCTACTTCTGTACGAAAAAATGGTCCTATGCGTACGTACTGGACGATGAATTTTGAAGGGCTTAATGGTAAAATTAAGGGACTATCACATATAATGCAAAAATTATCGGAATGCCCAATATACACTAGTGTACCGTCGGCAATGCGCAGTTTAAACCAAATAATTACCTCAAAGACTCGGTTGTCATTCAGTCTGTTTTAGAAATCTGCGCTTCCTCTTTTCCCAATGACGTTACTTCCCTCGGGGTTCGCCCAACGGATTTAGTAAGCGTAACCGATTGTGTATTAATGGACGGGATCGAGTTTTAAAAGAATTTTTTACTAATTGTAAAAAAAACCGCGGTTTCACTTTTGGTAAAATAGATGCTATCATTTGTGAAGATAAGGACGACCCCGTTTTTCTAGTTAACTGTTACAATACAAAAGAGTTTGATTAACATTCGTTCGTAAATAGATCGTCCGCATCCATCTGTAAGTCGTTTTTGCCTAATTCATGACTTTCTTGATTTCCATCCCCTCGATGCGTTCTACAAGCAGAGCCGGCTTCTTCTAAGACTATAGTATTTTGTTTTTTTGAATACCCCCTTTATACGTTTGTTGTTATGTCAGTAGTTTCCCCTCCTATATATACTCTGTTTCAAAATTGATTCTGTATGTACCGTTATACTTTAACAACATTTCCACTGGTTTTGTTCAGAGCCCTATTTTTTGCACTGTTTACTTGGAAAAGTGTTCGACCGTTTATTTTTTTTTGTTCATATTACTCAAATACAGAAATAAAAATGTAAATATAAGATGAAAATTCTAATCAATGAATTTTGTCAATAACCAGCAGATTGATAAAGTTCATTGATAAGAATTTATATTATCTGATATTTACTTTTTGATTCAAACTGTCCAATAGGGAACAACCTGTTCAGTATGGGTCCGGTCTCCCCTATAAGGATTTTAAAAAGGCAGAAAATGTTAGGTAAATGCGAAAAAGGAAGATTACTTTATGTGGTAATTTTGAGTTTCCAACCCCTCGATGAGACATTTGTCAAGGACACATAGTCATACATAGAATAAAGGTGTTTGCCAGTTGTCAAATACACAAAATTCATTCTCCCAAAATTTGAAACATTCAGTTTTGATGAAAATGAAAAAAATGGGGATTAAGTTGGTAACTTTACAATGCCACTTGATTTACGAGAGCCATATGCAAATCAAGTTCCCCAGCAAGCACAAGTAGTAACCTGAAGACTACCTTGATATGTTTTGTCCCATGAGCTACTCTACAAGAATCCAGGTCGAGTGACAAGAGCACAAACTAGAGTATTAAAAGGATTACACTTGAATGGCATTGGTAGAACTCCTAGGAACAAGACCCAACGGATAAGAACTCGTGACAAGTCAGATCCAGGCTGGCTTTTAAACGCTATTTAGCTCTTTTTATCTAATTTTTTAATCCAAATTTCTTTTAGAACCTAGACATATTTTTGGACAAAAGTTTGTGTGACCTGTTTGTTCCAGTGTCTGCAAGAAGTGCCCAATGGACCGTTCCATTTAACTCTGTACATGCCCCTCCCAGTTACAAGGGCCACCATTGACGCCTACAGCCTGTTTAGATATTGAGATGGAGGTGAGCACAAGAACGAGACAACGACAACATTGAGGCACAACGTAAAAACGTTTTTCAAAGCTTGGTAAGAGTTATAATCTAGTTTGTTAAAATCTAGGTTAACATTTTTCATCCTATTTCTAATTTAGATTTCCAGATTTGGCAATTGAGTTCAGAGCCACTGTTGTGGCCAGTGGCTACGGTCTCTGTACAATGGAAGGTTTGTGCCACCATGTAACAAATGGCTCGAAAAATGATCAACATCCAGGGTCGATGCTGGCCAACGTCATTACTTATTTACTTGCGATCACTTCCATCCGGATCGTATGATCCTTCTAGCCATGCCTCGCATCGACTCTCTACCGAGCCGACCCCAATGCTTGGTATGTTTCAGTATATATTTCAATGTAATTGCCTGCTTAATTTTTTTAACCAATTAGATCGCCTTGAAAAGAACTTTTCTGGATCACCAAATTCCTGTGAGCCAAGTTTTTCTGGCTTTGGACAACGTCAAGAAGGACGGAACAGGAAAGATGGATATTGTTCAATTTCTTGACGTCGTGGACTATTTGGAAAAGAACAACAGCCCAGTCAACACAAAACAAAACCTTGTGACTGCAACAGCTAACGACATTTGGCACAGTAAGTGCTTTTAAGAAAAAAAATTTTGCACTCTTAATAATTTTCAAAATTTTTAGATCTCCACACACTCCAAAATGTTACTCAAGACATTTTGGAGGAACAGTTGAAACTTGCCAAGAGAGCAGTTTCTAGGATGAAACAATGCCGTGAAACGAATGAAGAAGCCGCCGAAGTGGTCGTGGTAGCTCTTCTTCCAGCGCCAATTGGGGAACGTCCTCTTCTTCCTGCTGTTGAACCTTCATTGGTGGTCGGGGTACCTTCTCTTCCATCGCCAATTGGGGAACGTCCTCCTCCTCGTCCTGCTGTACGTCATCCACTGCCAGTAGCGCGGCCAATGAAACGGTTACAATTGTGCCGAGGCAACAACAGGCAGAAGCCACAGGCGAAGAAGCCCAGACGTCCACCATCAGTCTGCCCGCGACAGTTTGGCGACAAATTGTTTTGCGAATAGCCGGGTTGTGGGAGAGAGGTTTAAGTAAAATATGAGAGCGACCCATCAAAAAAGTACTACCAAAAATTTTTCACCAGATGTAAATGCGACAACTTTTGGTTGCATAGTTAAATTCATTCCTTTTATTTTTATTTAAACAAAACATTTATACTTTACCAAACTCTTAAGTTTTCTAACAGCCCAAACGTGTTCTAAGTTTTTCTCGTTTTTCGTTTGTCTAAGTGTTCGGCGTTTCAGGTCGACAACATTTACAGATGTAGGGGAGACCGGACCCATATTGGACACTTCCGGTTTTTCTCCATTATTTCTCGTACTTATCACGCAAAAGAATTTTTTTCTTCTGCAAATTATTTGCTACTTTCCCCCCTACCTCTTGTAATTTTTGCAATTGTCAAACAAAATAACTGAAAAGTTATAGGGCTTTTAGTTTTTTGGGTTTTTCTGCTCGGCCTGGGGTCAAACTGGACAGACGCCTGTACCAAGTTAGACAGGGTCAATAAAGGAGAATAGAATAATGCAAAATTTTTGAAAATATTTCAGAACGTTGCTTATCACGTACTTGTATAACAATCCTAATTTGGTAATCGTAACTCAAAAAATGAGTAAAATTTCTTATAAGGGGAAAAACTACAATTTAAGATAAGAACACCGCGTCTCAAGGGGGCGGAGCTTTATTTCCCTATGCTTTCTGCAGTCTAACTTAACCCCGCGGTTAAGTCCAAAGTCCCCCCAAACACCCATCCTCCACTTAAACTTGAATTACAGCCAATATACGTTTCATAAAATTCAGATTTTTACGAAGAATGATAGAGAATTGATTTCTCTACAAAATGGGATGTCTACAAATTATTTAATTAAGATATATTGGGCAAAACTGGTCAATTAGCGGTTAAAAAATTTGCGATATTTTTCCGCGTTTTTTTATTTCCTCCATATCTCTCTCATTAAAAGTCAGAAACTAATGAAATTTCACACAATGTAGCATCGTACTGATAAGAATAACATATTGTAAAACTAGATTTTTAAATGCATATTTACTATTTTTAATTGCACTGTCCAACATGGAACGGTGTCCAATATAGGTCCGGTCTCCCCTACACATGTACACAACATTTATACCCATATCACAAAGATTAATTGCTCAAATTAATTTATTCTAAAAGTGTGGTTTCTAACAGCCCAAACTTGTTCCAAGTCCATTGATGTCACCAAACTCTTAAGTTTTCTAACAGCCCAAGCGTGTCAAACGTGTTCTAAGTTTTTCTCGTTTCTCGTTTGTCTACAGTGGGCACTCAAATTATTAGGACACGGGGCGCATTCCCATTGAACTCCGTGTTATTTTCGCGTTTCTTTTTTCGTCGCCGTCGGCTCAAAAATAGTGCTAAAATTTTTTTCTCATGCAGTTGAATTCGTCTTGGCGAGATCTCTTTGTGTTTTTTTTTGTTTTATCCCAACAATAAAACCTTAGAAGCAGAGGCAAGAAATTTATCCCTTCAGGAGGTACTCCTGAAGGCTTCTAAGGCATTACGCCCCGACCACCCGAAGAAAAAAAAACATTATTTTCCCGAGACAAGTAGCGCCATCTATTGAGAAAAATATCATCCGAAATCGAAATAATTATTTCGTTTATTTCCTAAATAAATTTCTAACAACTTCATTTTTGTGTTATAAACTTCTGTTCTTTATGCTTGCAATTCAATGATAAAAATAATAAATAATAGCATTTAGATATAAAAAATTTTAAAGTAAAATGACCCTACTTTACCGATACAAAATACTGTCTGAGCGGCTCACTTTAAATGAATTTCAAAATACTAAAGGAATAGAACAAGGACTAACGTATAGATTAAAACATGAATGAAAGCTCTCAAATTAGAAACGAAAAATGTCTAAATGAAAGCAAATAACGATGTAAAGGTAATCTAGCCAATCAGTGAGATGGAAAAAAACTGGTTTGGAAATGGTATACTTTTACAACATGGAACCGGAAATATAATTATATCAATCGACGCTTATTGATCTGCTCTTTCAGTTTCGTGCGTTTTGAGTTCATAAAGCGCTCGAAATCACAAGTAAGGGTAATTTACATTTATTTGTTGACAATGGTTTTTACAGCTGACTACGGCGTTGCCAAACTTAATTTGGGGGAAAATATATATTTTTGGACTCTTAGAACTCGTTTTCTCTCCGAATAATTCCCAGACATATAAAAGCGTATCGGGAAAGATCGTAAATCTTCGTGCTAAATCGTTCAAATTTCGTGAATTTTTCTCTTCTTTACGAAAAAATAATATTTTCTCTAAAACGAACTAATACGCTCTCTAAATCAAAATAAGCGTCAATCTTTCATTCAAATTCTTATTTTCCGTTTTTGACTTTAAAAAACCCTTGTTTCTTTTAACCGTTAAATAATCTACAACAAAACGAATGCGAATCTTCGGGAATTTTTCCTAGAAGAAAGAATTCTACATCACCTCCTGAAGGTCTAACCACAAATGTGGCTTTATGAAACCAAAATTGACAAAAACGAAACACAGGTTTCTCAAATGACTTAAAAGTACCGTCCCAATGGTAAACCCCATAAAAGCCTGGACGTTTCTAAACTGAACCGGTGGGAGGGGCCTAAAAATTCGACGGGGCGCCGCGGTATTCAACACCATCTATAGTGGGAGCAGACAACATTCCTCTTTATTCCTCCTCCGGCGTCCGGTCTGCTAGGTAGTACGAAATGCTCCCGGTCAACTGAAGTAGAGAGTGGGGAGCTGGGGACAGGGGAAAGCAAGACCAAGACTTATCTCAGATGCTGAAGCCTGCCCATGGTTGCTGTAACTGTGAGCAGCTGTCGTCCATCGCCATCCATTCTACCGGGATCAACTGGATCAAACGCCCAACAACTGTTTTTTTTAAATTATCGAGGTTAATGGGGTTTCAACAAGACAGCAGCCATTTGTGGATGGACGGTGGAAGGGCGATGTAAATTTCTTCGTGGTCGGGAGGCGTGGGGTCATGGCCCATGGTCAGTGGTGGTGGAAGGAACAGAAGCGGGGAAATTTGGGTTGGATGAAAGATTGGGGGATGGGAATTACAAAAATGTATTTGTATAATATTATAGAATTATAGAACTATCATATATTACAGTAATTATTATATTGTAAAAAATGGGGAATTGGGAAAGCAAGACCTAGCTCAGATGCTGAGTCTCATATGCAGTATGTAATGCCGTACTCTCATATGCTATTCAGTCGGCATCATTATTCGAAAATGTTTGGCCTTATCGTGTTGTTTTACGCGTAATGTAGATCCAGTTTTGACAATTTTTTCATTCTCACTCTCTTGTTCTCCATCCATGTACCTTAAATTTGAAAATTTAAAAAATTAAAATTTCAAAAAATAAAATACTTTTTTTCTTACATAACAACATTTAATGTTAGTTCGGTTTCGTGCGGTAACCTTCCTATAATTCCGAGTCTTCGTGACTCTAGGAATATGGTGCCTGACTTGTCAACTAATTTTCTAAGGGGTTCCAAGACATTGGGAGGCCAAATTTTTATGGATGGACCGTCTAAATTGACGATGCCGTCCAAGTGGCACTTGATGGCTTGCGCTGGGAAGTGCATGAAACTGGGAAAAATTTGACATTTTAAATAATATTAATAAAGAAATAATAATAAAATTACTTTTCTGGTAATTGCCATAGACTGGAATGTTGGCCATGAGTACAAGAACTTGATCGAAAAAGTTGGACTAGGACACATCTGAGAGCCGCGGTGTTGACCGATATAAAACGGCAACTAGAACGGGGTATCTCTACACAAAGATAAAAAGTAGCTACTTAAGGTTAGAACTCCAAGGCAAATCCAGCGGAATGCGACACTAGGACCCAATAACACTAGGACACAGCGGTTTTCGACACTAGGTCCGACTTGACAAAAATTATCGAAAGTAACAAACATTGTTTGAAGTTTGGTTTGTTCCACTTTTTAAAATATCAAAATTATTAAAAATAGTTATTCGTACGCTAGGTCCACGGACACTAGGTCCTATTATCTTAATATTCAACTAAATTAGAGATTGTTATAACAGACTCTACGTCTCAACCAACTCTAGGTCTCGCTATAACTGAAGTTTATAAAAATTAACCGTTCGTTTATTGTTTGGACACTGGGTCCCTGCCCACACCAAGTCTGCTGCTACGTACAGCAAAATTATAACTTTTTCCTTAAATGAAGTTATCCAATGTATGGCAATGTAAGGAAAAAATAAATTCCCGTTCCGAAACAGAAAAAAAAATTTCATTCCCACACGGTACGCAGGCTTCTCGGTTTTCTCAACGACCGGATGTTGATCATGTGTTATGTATTGCGAGTCTTCCGTGTCTTCCGATTGAAGCAGTTGGGAAAACAAAGTTGTATCTCCGTCCGGTTTTTGTGGCAAAACAATTTTGTGGCCTTCATTACTCCTCCACTGTCCGGCCTGCTAGGTACTAAATCCTTTCGGTCAACTTAAGTAGAGAGTGGGAACAGGGGAAAGCAAGACCAAGACGTAGGCCGTAGGCCCGTAGTTCAGATGCTGCCCTGCCTGCCCATGAGCGCCAGAACTTGGGCGAAAAAGTTGGAAAGTTATAATGTTGGAAATTATTATTTGGACGCTAGAACCACGGACACTAAGTTCTCTTATTTTAATATTAAAATAAATTTGAGCTTGAAATTACAGACACTAAGTCTCAACCGGATCTAGGTCCCTGGCTACGTCTTCGCTTCCTTTAAAAATATAACAATGAAGGAAAGACGTTTAAAAAGTCAAGAAAACCGTGTTGGTGGAACAACTTACCCAACCCTAACCTCCCCTCCCCGGCCCTTTATTGAAGAAGATAATTCCACCATCGAGGCCGTTGCTGTTCACCAAGGACAGTGCTGACATGATACAAATAAAACTTCTCCTCTTCCTTGCTAAAGTTTCTTAAAATCTCATCTGCAAAATGTTGACAATTTTGGCTGATATATCAGTACATTGTTGTTTTGGCCTTGGTAGTTACGAAGTCGACAAAATTCTCTACAGTTCCTTTTCCTTTTACCCAATTAGTTTCTAGAACTTATTCTCTTCGCTTGAAACTCTTTAATTGGGCCTGTATATTGGCTACATCTATGAGCTTTGTAGAACGTTGCATGAATATGCCTGTATCCCAGCGTTCAAAAGAGAAATATTTTTTCGTCTTAACTGCAACAAACACTTGGTTATCCCTTTTCTCTTTTGAACCTTCCCGAAAAACAGGGATTTCCCCAATGTCTTCTTTTTATTCTTCAGGACGTATAAATGAACAAAGTTGTATAATGGTTGGTGGCCCACTTATATTCATGGTGTTTCTGGGATAACCGTAATAACCAATGGCATCGCTAGCAAATAGAAACATCATTAATAATACCCTAGCCTACAAATAATTTCCTAAATATGAATTGTCTCGATTCTTAAATGTAGAAGCCTTCTTTAACCATTCCTTGTGCTTGTGTGCTTGTAAATCGCACATTGGGAAGCATATACTTCCTGCTTTTCAAGTCGCCGCTGTCCACAAGTCACAGAAGTCACACAGTTTTCTGATCCAGTATCAGCCACTTGAGTTTATGGCACTTATATTTCCTACAATGGTTGTTTTTATTGAGAAGCCTTTCTTCCAACCGGTCCGCTAGAAAAGGTTCGTTGTAAATATTGAGCCGAGATTTTAATTTCCCTTACAAAAAACAGATGAGAGCTCATGCGAGATATGTTAGTTCAGTTCCAGTGTCAGATTTCGCATATGAGAATCCTATTAAAACCACTCGTCTTTCACAAGTATAAGCTACGGAAATCAAAACATGTCCCTATGCTGTCCAAGAAGCTAAAAATAACAACTGTAAACAATGAAATGGACATTGCGTACACTGCTTCGAGTTGACTAATTGTCCTTCTACGATAAAATCGAGCGGTCCAAAGTTTGAATGGATATAAAACAAGTACCCAGCAGCCGTTTTATCTAACGTTGTTCGCAAAGTTTATATGTCGACAGGTGCCGTCACAATCTCGTAAAACCGCTGGATCTCAAATTGTCGCGCAAATGCGTATGCCAGGTTGTGGTTGTGGTATAGAAAATGGTATAACAATGGGCCGATGAAATTGATGGAAAGTCAACAAGGGCTACGGCTACTGAGAAAATCAACAATCATCAGGATAGCAACAACAATCATCACGGGCCCATTTGACTAACAGACGTTACATGAAATGAATGTGGGGCTGGAACATTCCACATTATTGACCAATGACTTTCGATCAATGTCATCGGCCCATTGTTATACCATTTTGTTTAAAGTTTTGCATTTCTTTTTGAAATAAAAAATCATTCATCCATGAATAGATTAGACTTATTCGAACATTTCCCCCCGACATACCTCATTGTAGCATATTTATCTAGAGAGCTAGTTAGCGTGACTTTCTGCTCGACTTGATGTTAGGGTTTCTTAGATGAGACATCCAAATCAATAATGCTGGTGATTTTAAAAAAGAGGCAACGATTTCAAAACCACCTAGGCAGCAGCTCTTTTCTTACTTAACATTTAAGAATAGAGACAATTCATATTTAGGAAATTATTTGTAGGCTAAGGTATTATTGATGATGTTTCTATTTGCTAGCGATGCCATTGGTTATTACGGTTATCCCAGAAACACCATGAATTAAGTGGGCCACCAACCATAATACAACTTTGTTCAAATCCCTGGAACAAATAAAGAAGAGTATTAATTGAGACTTGTTCTGAAACTAGGCTACTTAATTATGCGAATAATTAAGTATTCGTTCTAAAGTCACGCAATTTGAGGCAATAAAAAATCAATTGGATAAAAATTAAAATGAAAATGAGTTTCACTGGTTTTTATAGAGCCAGTTCTATAGAGCCCCATTCTTTATGAAAAGCATGAAGCGCGAAGAAACCACATTCGAACAAGCGGATGCAGCGAGTCAGCCGCCATTAGATGAATCATCGTTAAGAAAAGAGGAAGATGGTCATGAAAAAAAAATTGAAGAGTTTCGGGCTTGGACATTGAATGGTCGAAAAAACGGCTTATCAGACAGGGAATCACACAAGGGAACGGCGCAGATGTAAAAACAAATTATAGCAGAGGTGGCAGATGATTGAAGAAAAAACAGAATGTTTGGCTCAGGGTCAAGCCGACCTGGTGACCCCCCCCCTCCCGCTATGTGCGGCCTTTGTTGTTTCGACCATTTTATGTCCAAGGCCGAAACTTCAATTTTGTTTTCATTATCATCTTCTTCTTCTTTACTTAAAAGTAAAAAAAATGTGATTCTCTTTTTTCTTCATTCATCTGCCCCCTCGAACTTATTCATTTGTTTTTTGGCTATCCATCTGTCTCGACCTTTGGAAAGCACCACCGTTTTCTTGTCTCTATCTCTATTTTTCGACTTTTTATATCTTTCCCTCTCTATCTCTCTATTCACTTTTCGATATTGAAAGAGAGAGAAAAAAAAAGTTTCTATTTTCAACGATTTATTCATTTGGCAGTTCTTGAGAGCTTAAAAGCACTGCCTCAGCAGCGTAATAGGTGAGCAAATGGCAGTTGGCAAGTAGTTAGAACTGGTAGCTACCCAACTACCAATGTTAGCTGCCTGGCAACGATTTGTCAGCTCCTTTTGCTAGCTGGGAATCAGCAGCGTAAAAATTCAACTATGAACGGGAGTTACAGTGCAAACTCAGGTGGTAAGATTACTTTATTTATTTAATAACACACAGTGTAGCGGTGAATATTTTTTTTAGGAACTGCCTCGCGCTTAGCAAGCCAACAATCTCAAAACATTCTTGCTAGTACGTCTGGATCGCCGACAAACGGTGTGGACTTTGGTCGTTCAGTTACTCCTATTCAAAAAAGTCAAGTAGTGGAAAAGTCAAAGATAAATCAACAGCGTACGAAAACAACTGGAAACGTGACGAACAACGTTAATATTCGTGATTGGCGACTTATAAAATTTATTTTAGAACTCCTCGCAGAGTCAAAGATAAATCAACAGCGTACGAAAACAACTGGAAACGTGACGAACAACGTGAACTCTTCAGGTGAATATTCGTGATAGACAAATGGCGAAGAATTCTTATAAAATTTATTTTAGGAACTGCCTCGCTCGTGACAAGCCAACAACCTGGTATAAGTCTCGATAAGTTGTCGGGATCATCGATGATTGATGTCTCCCTAAATAGTACAACTAACCAAGGTGCTATCTTGCCGCAGAATCAAGGTAGTCTAATACATATGTATGTTAATATAATAAATGTGTTATGTTAATAAAAAGTTCCTGAAAAGTTAAAATATTACTCTCCGTAGAGTTATCGAACGGTGTTGTAGGTCCGGCAAACTTCAAAGTGGTCAATTTGTCAAAGAGAGTTATTGTTGAGACCCCAAAGGGCAAATTTCTTAAACTTGATAGTGGGAAGGTAAGTGAAGGAACTGGTCTTATATGGTATTATAGTCGTTGTTTCCTAGTCCTTTCATTCTACCGACCCTTTTAGCTAGTTCCAATCTTGACACTGCCTATGGCTCAAGTGGGAACACCACGTGGAGCGTAGTATGGTAACACCATTTCAAACCTGAAGTTATTCCTATGAAGCGTTTCCTATGATAAACGGGGAGTTTCCTTTTCTTTTAAAAGTCTTGCTATGTTTTGTCATGTGATACAAAGTAAATGAATGTGTTGCTCAATACAAAGAGAATGTTCTGTATTTCAAAAAGTCATTTAGCAATTAATTCATTGTCTTACACTAATACGCAACACCTTTGAAGTTTGTTCGTAAGCCACTTTATTTACACTGGTTCCAACAATTCTTCAAGCTACGATTCAACAAACACAGTTAGGACATTTAGGGTTCATTCGACAAAACATTTTTCTCACTGTGATTATACCTGTTACATATAAAAACTGGTGTTTTAAATAATTTTAATTTTATAGCTACAGTTTATCATTCGACAACTGTTTCAATTTATACGGAAAGTTATGTAATGTTTCGTAACATGCACAATCAAACAGAGACTGCATTGATAAACTTCTTAAAAAATGATTTGTTCCTGGTGTTTGCTAGCCTTTCGTGTCGTACTCCCAATTTAGCAAAAATGTGGAGATAAAACTGTGGAGAATACAAGAACGCATAAAAACAGCAAGAAGAATTCAGCAATATTTCCTAATCACACGCCAAAATCAACAATGACACAACTCTGACAGGAAATGCCGCCGATATATCCCCGGGCACCCTTTCCGATTGCTGCTCTCCAATTGGTCGAAGCTCTCGTCAGGCTGTTTTACGGCTATGGCGAACCAGAAAATGACTTTTTTATTAGACCTCAAATAAAGATTTTGCATGCACCAAAAATTATAAAACTTACTTTAAACGGTAGCCTAGTAAGAATACTATAACATATTACGAAACAACGAGAATATATTAAGAAAAACTATCCGAACAGCAAACATTCTTGTGGTACTGCCATCGTCTTCCTTCACCTTGACCGTACACAAGGCGATGATAATACTGTGCTCAAGACGAAAAAAATGGCGGAACATCGCTTGATTTTTCTTATTTACACTAGTTTAAGGTCTTCTTATGAACCTAAAATTACGACTCTTACTTTAAAACCTAGCTAATCATTGGAACTACAACATACTATAAAAATTTGATATTATATTGATAAGAAATGCCCAAACAAGAGGCCCGTTTGTGGTACAAGGAGCTCTGACCAGCTTTTATCCGATTTTAAACTTACATCAGTCATCAAACCGATCAAACGAGCACAAAATTAATTAATGAGAGTGTGAATGAATGGTATTGTTGTTAGCTTTCGAATAAGGTTTTTTTTAAATGAATATAGCGATCATGATTCAGTGAGTAACCCCAAATGGTTAAATAGAATATAGAAGATGCGACATACCTGAAAAAAAATGAAAAAGCTTTAAACTCAAATTTGTTTCAGAAATGTAATACACTTTACAAGTCTAAGTGAAGCTGTTAAAACTAACTACGCAGAAAACAGCAACCGTAAATATCTCGTGAAAAGATACAGCTGCTTGTCCGTACAGACGTAAGAGAGAGAGAGCGCGAGCGCAAACGAAAAAGTAATCCAAACCGGATAGCTCGTTTATGATAATTGTTCTGTGTTTTAAAGAAAAAGATATTTATTTCGAAATTTTCGCGCTTTTTTTCTATACTAAAAAGAACACCCTTCACTGAACACAAAGTATTTAATGATGGAATAAAAGTAAAATATATTAAGTTTAAATTGAATTTTCACATTTTTCGGATGAAATTAATTGAAGTACCAAAAATAACAGCGAAAAATTCTGCATCGATTTCTGGTTCTTTGTGTTCCAAAGCAAACCAATCTATAAGTTATTTTGACTGAAAACGTTTTCCTCTTTTCACTGGAAGTCTTTTATTTTTCACCCCGCGCAAAGTCGCTCTCTGACCGGGAGGTCCAAACGTCAAACACCGTACTTTCAAATTTCGTTTTTGTGCACTTGAGATAACGTCTTTTATTGAAAATTTAGCATGTTTGAAAACTAAATATTTATGATCATTCTATGACCTTAAAATAAACAACAATGGACAATTGTTTTGACCTTTTTTTGCTTTCAAATTATTTTAAATTCTTTCAAACAGGGGAAACTCCCAACACAATTATCATATAAAACCGTATGCCGTTCGGCCATGGAATTTATACCACAAACTAGCCCGTAAAACAGAGCACATAACAGTGTATTTCCTTTGAACGATTAGAACGAGACTCATGTAGGAAATTGCATCCAAATACCGTCAATATCAACGCCATTTTTCTGTCATTCAGCTTCCCTTTGCCTCCGGCTACTTGACGGCGCCCTTGATCATGTGATCGGTTACCATTGGTTACCACCAGCAGACTTACAAACAAAAACGGCGATCTCATAACAAAATAAACACGTCCTTATCAGCAATATGCTTTAGCGTAGGATGAAGAACTGCTGGATTCTCTCAAGTTTGTTTCACTCACAAAATAAAGTCAACGAAAACGAGCCCTAATTTACTTTTGTATGTTTTGAAAAGGTTTTATGGCCCACCGAGTAAATCAAAAATACTATTTAATGCCAGCAACTTCATCTCACATCCAAACATTTGAATGGAAGAACTTGAAATTCATATATTCGATCAAATGGTAAGTCCGTGTTGATTTGAGTGACTAACTACAATGATTTCAAATGGAACTATTAATGACTCGTTTGGTTTCTTGTGTGTGTTTCTATCCAGGAAATTCAAGTAAACAACGTAAAGAACACTTGCAAGTAGGAATAGCTTCAACGATATACTTCTAAAAATGGTTCATAAGCTTTTGTCTAATCGTACAAAGGTTTGGCAAAAAATCTTCCCCTTCCTGGCAAAAACTCTTTACCTTGCCTTTAATCATACTATTTCCTTGTATTAAACATATCCTTGGCTGGCGATATGGCATATTGAAATGTTAACCCTTCCCACAATAGCTTCCTCAGATCTTTCCATTTCTTAAACAATAGAAATAATGTAGTTATTGAACAAAACCTTAACGAATAAGGTAGTTAGAAAAAAATGAATATGAAGTAGTTGTTGAACAACAGTTTCATTTAATGAAAGTGGTATATATATAAGAATATACTGTGTTTAACTTCTGGAATTTATTAAAGCACATTCAAGCCTCAATTATTAGTAGGTTTTTTAAATCTCCTTCGCTAAAATTATCGTCATCCCACTCGTCATTGAAGGCCGCTTCGTGTCCTTCCTCGAAAACTTCTTCGTTTTCCTCTTCACTTTCTTCGTCTGTATCTTCATACTCTTCTTCATCGAAGAAAGCCTCTAGTAACTGTTGTTCTTCCTTTTCGATTTGTTCTAAAAAGTCATCAGCTTCAATATCAATGCCCTCACTTAAGTGGAAGTTTAGGGCTTCAGTGAATTGGTGAACAGCCTTTTCAATAATTCTATTTGTACGGGCAGCCTCGGTTTTTGCCAATACTGAGCGACTGAAGCTAGAAAGAGATAAAGGCCTAAAACCTAGGACAATAAATATTCCGTTAGTATATAGACTATAAAGATGGTTTTGAAACCTCAACCCAAAGAGACAAATAAAGGTGTAAAACTTACTGAAGCAGTTCTTTATGTCATTTTTTAAATCGTTGCGGACCAATGTGAGAGAGGGAACAAACTCCCCCATTTCACTCTGAGTCTGGGCGATTGCTTCGCGATAACGAAGCCATAACATCCAAGTGTCTATGAGTTCGTAATCTTCCGCAATTGACACTGCAAAAAAAAGACTATAAATGAGACTATTAGTGAATAAGAACTGAAACACATACGTTCACGATTGTCGTGCCAGGGGAAAATTCCAGAATCTACCCCTAGTAGAACACTATAGCTTCAAGATATCTGAAAGGCAATTTTCAAGCCGTGAACAATCTGTGTCTTGTTAGATGTCTTAGAGCTATTAATGCTGAATCTAGCTAAGATAGCCGGTTCTAAGATATCTTCTAGTTTTCTTATTAGCCATAGTTTCAAGAATCGATTTTTCATTTTATGTCTTGTATGTGTATATACAGCATGTCTACGAGATATCCTTATAAAGATTAAAAGAACACACTGCACTGGATCAATTTGACGTTTTAGTTTTGGTTACTGTAGATTTGGGGACATCTGTCACATCTCACAAAATTTTGTCATTTAAACAAGTTTTGTAACATTAAGTGGGAGTAGACTTGGTTACTTCACATCTGATAGACTGATATCAGAATACAAAGTCCCAATAATTGTCTTCCCTGATAGTGTTAGAAAATATATAATAGGATGGGCTTTAACCTAAAACGGCGTTTCACTGAATTTTCTTTGACGACATTTCAACGACGTATACAATGTTTCTAGCATTTATTATATAATGAACTGGGAAGTAAGATGCTTGAGAAGCAATGATTGTTCAGAAATGTAACAATTGCTTAGAATTTTGAATCATGATTGTGGTACAATTGGTGCCATACATGATGGGGAAGCTGTTGCCGGTTCTGTTTACCGGTTAAGCTGACGGTTAAGCTGCCGTCTAAGCTGTGGTAAGCATTAAATGATTAGATAATTAATAACTAGCAGGGAATGGTATTGTATAGAACCATAGAAGTATGACATAAAGTGATGATAGTAATGTTGGAGTATGAGATCAATCACTAGTTGGTCGAGAACAACCTCTGATGTACCCTGGTAGCCAAGTGGTTAAGACCCCCGACTCACAGAGCGGAGGGCCCGGGTTCGATCCCCGGGACCGGCGACTATACAGAAAGAGCTTCTAAGCTATACCTGCCATGAGCAGGAGCCCACTATGGTGGAAGAACATTTTTTAAAATAATCTAACAAGTAAAAAGTAAATTTTCGATGTCTTTTAGGTATCTTGAAATGCAGCTACAATCTATCTTGAAAGTTTGCATCAAGAGTGACATTTAGATATCTTGAAGCCACCTTAAATCTATGAGTTAGCCAACCAGTGCAGGCTAGAATCCTGGCTACAAGATGTCTTGCAGCTATGGTGTTCTACTAGGGACGTTCTCATTCGACACAATTATGCCCTTTTCCCCGAGGAAAGACACAATCACGTCTATTCTCTTTCTCTTTTTAGTCATTAAATTTCTATTGGCTGAACGAGCCTTGCAAGTATCTAAAGTGAAATAAAGAAAAAATCAAATTAAAAGATAAGAGAGTGGCTGGAAAAAAGTCTACCAAATAATGTTGCGTTTTTTGCATGTAAGACTTTCAGCATATGACATTCTCCCTCGAGTTCCTTTTGAAGCAAGCCAACATCCCAGTTAGAAGTAAGATTCTTATCTGAAAAAAATCTTATTTTAACCCACGTATTTTTGCACTCGTAACACTGACTATTACTGTTCGCGAGCTGTGCCTGTCGTTTCAACCGTTGCAAGATTCCAGGCAGATCATTTTCTTCCAAATTTCGATGCTCTAGCAGTTTGCGTAATTTTTTTTCGTAGTAAGGAGTTCTCCGTTTTGCCTAACAATATCAAATTACTAAGCTTTCCGTTTTTAATTAGAAACAAAATACTGTACTGTAGCTAGCCATTGGCACAAAGCAGAAACGGACCGTTTTTCTTTTTCATCGTCAAAATATATAATAGCACTTGTTATGTCATCCCCTCTACCTATGATGCAAATTTGTTCAATATACTTACCAAGATGAATTATTGTTTAATTAACTTACTAGATCTACTTTGATGTTTCGTCGTTGAACCAAGACGAGCCATGTAGGCATTTACCTGTTCCTGTTCTTCGCCTAGCATATCCGCTGCCCCTGTCTGCCAATGGCCATTCCAAATAACCTTAAGATCAAATAATTACTATTGCGATGCTCAATTTAATACGAATATGTCTGTACTCTGCAATGCCACGGATGGCCTTCACCATGAAAACGGGACAAGAAAGGTTTCATTTCTTTTGTAAGCTTCTTATACTCCGGGTTAGAATTGCTGAAAACGTTGGCCACTTTAGTGGCATAAGGCCAATACTTGCAGATCACGTCGTTACAAAAAAACTTTGTACCCATCTTATGTGACTTCAAATGTTGAAGGTGAGTGTGTTTAAATGTTTCGCCAATAAACAAATTGGCTGAATAAACCACAGAACCATGGGTGCAACTCATCATCTCCAGCCCGGTGATGTCTAGATTCTTCTTATTTAATCCGTCGGATCTGGCCGCCTTCCAAGTGGAACCATTTCCCTTTACCTAGTAGGAATAGAGATTACATTAAAATTTGAGAGCCCTAAACAAACTACGGATGAATAGAAAGGCTGTACTTTTGGGATCCTTTCTTCAATTTTCTTAATATGCGCTAACTGAGTATCGTCCGCGGCCATTTTTTCGTCTCCATAAAGGGACTCACCTTGGCGACTGAAAAAAATTACCAAATGTGAATAAAATGCATTACTCAAATCACTTTTTATTTTACTCTTTTGCTGATAAATATCTGTATAATTTTTTTATTCCATCTGCTCTGCTTTGGTTTCACAAAGGGGTTCTTCGACATACAATGCATCAAGTTTTTTTCTTGAATACTGTAAGTTGCAAATGGTCTTAAATACTGATAACTACTACACATAGTAGTTTAATAATAGTTTAATAATAAACGGCGTTTCACTGAATTTTCTTTGACGACATTTCAACGACGTATAAAATGTTTCTAGCATATATTATATAATGAACTGGGAAGTAAGATATAAAGATCACCGTTCATTTATTGAAAATTGATTTCATCTGGTAAGTAGAATTCAAAGTAAAGTAGAATCGGAATTTACGTGGGGTTTCTTAGAGCTATTTTTAATGCCAGTAGTAACCTCCCCATTTTTTACGTCAGATTGAACAGTTTAAAAACAATTTCTACCAAAACTATTGAAATTATACAGGTTCCACTGGGTGAACTCTGTTAATGTGTTGCTAATCCTTGTTTATCATAGTTGAGAAAGAAAGTTTCATCTACGACGGAGCTCACTCTAATTGTCGCAAGTGCTAGATTTCACTATCCAACACGTTTCAGCCTCTGTCTTTAAATACACGCAATGTTTCCGTGTAATAAATGATTGAGAAGCAATGATTGTTCAGAAATGTAACAATTGTTTAGAATTCTGAATCGTGATTGTGGTACAATTGGTGCCATACATGATGGGGAAGCTGTTTCTGGTTACCGGTTACCGGTTAAGCTGACGGTTAAGCTGCCGTCTAAGCTGCGGTAAACATTAAATGATTAGATAATTAATAACTAGCAGGGAATGATATTGTATAGAACCATAGAAGTATGACATAAAGTGATGATAGTAATGTTGGAGTATGAGATCAATCACTATTTGGTCGAGAACATTTGCTGATGTACACTGGTAGCCAAGTGGTTAAGACCCCCGACTCACAGAACGGAGGGCCCGGGTTTGATCCCCGGGACCGGCGACTATACAGAAAGAGCTCCTAAGCTATATCTACCATGAGCAGAAGCCCACTATGGTGGAAGAACATTTTTTAAATATTCTAACAAGTAAAAATTAAATTTTCGATGTCTTTTAGGTATCTTGAAATGCAGCTACAATCTATCTTGAAAGTTTGCATCAAGAGTGACATTTAGATATCTTGAAGCCACCTTAAATTTATGATTTAGCCAACCAGTGCAGGCTAGAATCCTGGCTACAAGATGTCTTGCAGCTATGGTGTTCTACTAGGGGAAGGAGAAGGCTGCATTTGGACCAAGTTGTGTGAAGTGTCGGGCAATTCTTCCATTAAGGAGGCACCATCTGAACATTAAACAGCAACATAATTAGGGTTATGATTATGATGCAGTACAATAAATAACATACCCGACCCTTGACATTCCTTGAGTTGAGTGGCTTCCAAGTTGGTTGAAATTTGGACGGGGGAAAATTGGTAGCATCTTGAGATGGTAGCATCATGAGAATTTAAAAATTTCGATGTTGCTACTTTCAAGAGGCTACTCTACTGTGCCATCTAGTGGTAGAGAATCGGTAGACACATGACTATCCTCAGACTGTAATGAATGAAACTTGGTAGCAGCTTCAGAATCTTCAAAACTTTGATGTTGCTTCTGTCAAGAGGCTACCTCGTTGTACCATCTAGCGGAAGAAAATCTGTAAATTTTGAAGGTGCTACTTTCAAGAAGCTACATAACGTTGCCATGTTTTGGTAGAATAGTTGTGGCCATCTAACGGGTAAAGTTGCTATCAACACGATTCCTCCAAAATTCCTATGTTGGGGTACTTGTGTCGGTCATTTCAAAATGACCATTTTTGTTGGGGTATCTGTGTCGGACCTTGGAAATAACAACTGGGAGTTTGGGTATGTGTGACGTTCAATTTTTCAGTTTGGGTACTGTTGTCGCTTAGGTGGGGTTCTTGTGTCGACCCCCATTGGTTCTTGTGACGTGGGGGACTAGTGTCTCTATGCCTAGCCAATCAGTGAGATGGAAAAAAACTGGTTTGGAAATGGTATACTTTTACAACATGGAACCGGAAATATAATTATATCAATCGACGCTTATTGATCTGCTCTTTCAGTTTCGTGCGTTTTGAGTTCATAAAGCGCTCGAAATCACAAGTAAGGTTAATTTACATTTAGTTGTTGACAATGGTTTTGACAGCTGACTACGGCGTTGCCAAACTTAATTTGGGGGAAAATATATATTTTTGGACTCTTAGAACTCGTTTTCTCTCCGAATAATTCCCAGACATAAAAAAGCGTATCGGGAAAGATCGTAAATCTTCGTGCTAAATCGTTCAAATTTCGTGAATTTTTCTCTTCTTTACGAAAAAATAATATTTTCTCTAAAACGAACTAATACGCTCTCTAAATCAAAATAAGCGTCAATCTTTCATTCAAATTTTTATTTTCCTCCAATTTTCCAATTTTCCGTTTTTGACTTTTAAAAACCCTTGTTTCTTTTAACCGTTAAATAATCTACAACAAAACGAATGTGAATTTTCGGGAATTTTTCCTAGAAGAAAGAATTCTACATCACCTCCTGAAGGTCTAACCACAAATGTGGCTTTATTTATTAGAACAGGCCTTTTTTCCCCATCCTTTGAACACAAATCGGTCAACTTTAACAGCCGACAGCTTGTTTGTGAAACATTGCCCAAACTTGCAATTTTTACAGAAAATCAAGTGAGACTTCTTCTTTGAGGCTGGAAATTTTAATTTAATTTAAAATTTAACCCTAAGTAGTTTTCTCATGGTCCTTCAGTTTCAAGGAAGCGAGTGACGAGTGATATATATATAAGTAACTTTCAAGAATGTCAACTTATCAATTATCATATTCCTCTGGCACTGGAAAGCGCTTTGCAGTAGAGGACCGCCAGTTTTGAGTTAAGTTGGCAAAAGATTGAAGAAAGTTATTACATGACTGAGGCCTCTCTTGGTCCGTACAGCGTTAGCCAATATGTCCAGCTATATAGGTAGCGCCTAGTATTAACGTAGGCTATTTTCGAAACGCTTTGTAATCTAATAATTCTTTGTTCAGCTGAATGTCTAGCGATGCCTTGCAAAGATGGCACACATTTACCGGTGTCGACCTGCTGATCGCAATGATTGGGCCAAAGCATCAAGAATACCTGTCTCATTATCCCGGAGGGTAATATTCATTTTTATGAATATACCGAAGGTATTAAGTTCCTGTATAAGAGCCATTTGTCGTTTTCCTTGTTCGTTTTCCGTGCTCGTTTTCGCAAAGGGACCCCGAGGCTATTGTCAAAGGGGGGCTCCAAATGCTTATTCCACGTTTATTTGTTTGTTTGAATGATTTTTAACGTTACCACCGAAGGAAGTTGGTTCTATAACTTACGTCTTCGGATTACGGGCAGGCGAATGCTAGCCCTTTGCGCAACGTGGGTACACACACATGGGAACAATGCGTGTGCAGGATCACGGGTATAGACAGAGGCGAACCAAGGACCTCGACCGTGGGTTGCCGACGCCCACATGCCTATACCTCCCCGCTTATTCCAAGTTAAAATTCGTTTATGCACTGCTCAATAGATGGGAGTTTTGAGGTGGGGTAACTATCTTTTGTTTTTTAAGCTTTTTTTTGTGCTCAAAAGATTGCTAAAGTTGTTTCAGGTAACTAGGTGTCTCACCTGTTCACCTGTTGTGATGTGAATAAGCTACGGCTGCTTTTCGGCCAAGGGGTACGAGTGGGTTCGAGAAAATTAGATAAATGTAATCCATACTATTAAAATCAATAAAACGCACATTGATTTGCGTTTAATAAACATGGAAGCGCTTTTAATTCTTCCTGTATACGTTCATAGTACGCCGGAACTTGATTTCACATTGCCAAGTTATTTTGTTTTTAATTGAAATCTAACACAACCATGGATCTTTGTAAGGACTGATCTGTTTAAATTCTTGACCGATTCATATGTAAGATTTGTGATACAAACCTGTCTCTCACTTCTCGGATTGTTAGGTGTAAGTATGAATTAATTTAATATGGACCTCTAGAAGGGCCACAATGAGGACTGAGTTAAAATAACTCATCGAAGAAATACGAGGTGAAAAATGGGGTGGTAATAGGGGAGGGTGGGATTGAATGGGACACTTTTGGTTTTTCCCTCATAACTTGGGTATTTATAAACAAAACTAAAAAATATTTTGGAATTGCATTCTTCTTGACTGCCCCCTTTCCAATATTTTTTGCAAATTTGTCGCTTAAAAAATGGGCCCGCTACGATTTTTCAAAATGCGCCCAAATTTAGGGGCGGAGCAAACAGCGTGGGGTAAAATGGGATAGAGCACAAATATTTAAAAATAATTTATTTAAAAAATATGTAATAAAGTCTTTTTATTAGATTAGTAAAATTCATTGAAGAATTTTTTTATATCGCATAAGATGCGATTAGGATACCAGCGAAAAGAAAATCTGACTATTTGCCGATAGAGGGCGCAAAAAGTAGGCGGGGTTTGATGCGCCTATGCTTTTGCAGTCCCAATCAACCCCACAGACCGTGTCCCATTCAACCCTAAAAAACCAATGTTGGAAAAATCGCAACTGTAGCCGCAATTCTTCTCCTAAAATTTTTCGCTTTATACCAAACTGTAGCTAATTGAACGCGCAACAAACAGTAACAATAATAAATTATTCTGTCGAGCGGTTAAAGCCCTATTCGATCCACCGCGGCATTTTTTTCGCAACATCTTTTTTGCCACAAAACAACTTTTCGCTATAACTTCAAAAATAATAATCCAAACTTAACAAAATTTTTGCCCCAAATACATGTCATTCTAAAGAATAACATATATTTTTTTTTACATTTTTATAAAGTTATTTCCTATTTTTTATCCCCCTGTCTCACTCAACCTCATGTCCCAAGCAACCCCACCCTCCCCTATATGATCGTGTTAGCAATCGATTTATGGAGTCCCCGAATATTTATCTCCGAGTTTTTAATTCAGTTCCTGTTATCTTTGTTTTGTCATCTACGACTTTCATATTTAAAACCTACGAGGGATTTTCAATGCTTTGACAAAAATCGACGGTCATTTTTGAAAGAGAGCTTCTCTCTCTTCACTGCGCCCGTTTCGTTTTGTTCGCTTTCAAATTCAATGCTATAAATCCGAAGGTATTACCGAAGGAATCTTGTTTCTGGACACATGCAGCATTCAGAAAAGACTATGATTTTCAATGGGGAAAGAGTAAACCGTAGCAATTAAAAGACGGAGTGCAATAACAAAAACAAACGGATTGGGCTGGTATAGTTTCAAGGGGAAAGAGGGAATAGAGTTTTCTGGAGATGAATTTCTTTACAACATCGACAATTTTAAATCTCTACCTCACCGCCTGAATTTACAAGGCGGTGTGGTTTGGTGGTACTAAATCCCGTCGACTTCCACTAAACTTGGAATTGAGGAATAGACGAAAGAGAAATGGCTTGGTTTTCTGTGTTTGAACTCCTGTTGATGCTTGAATGTGGGAACCGGGAACCCAACAACAGCAACGACACTGGCTACTCCGGTACTGCCTATGATGACAGACAGGATTGTAAGGAGCATCATACACGAAGACGAAAAACGTGCCCTCTTATTACTTGTAGTACTGTTGATGTAAGCGTCCGGCCATCACCCTAAGAACAGAAAATGGTACCAAAATTTAATCAATCAAGGTCACGAAATCGTTGTGTTCAGTCCCTGTCGTTCCCTTTTGTAGATTAACTCGTTGCTACTGCGATACGCTGGGTAAAACTCTTAAAGACGCAAGCTGAATGAGATGACCGTAGTTAAGGACCCTGACGCATATATTGCTGAAGGCAGGATCGTTCTCAGGAGCAAGCAAATGTATAACTGCGTTATTCTTTTTCTCTTTTTCGCAGACAATAAAATCTCCTATAATTCACTGAAGGCAAGTCGAGGGAGGAATTTTCGTTTCCGTATCAATTGCTATTTTAAAAAATTGATTTCGCGTTTTTGGTAGGATTTGGGAGTGAAATCGTCATTCCGCACTTCATTCCGCATACGACATGAAAACAATGAGGATATTGGGCATTGGGCAAACAACAGCGTACAACACTGCGAAAACTTCGTCTGCTACTACACGTCAAAAGTCAAAACCGGCAGGAAAACGATGGATCTTCGCTATTTGGTTGCAACGGTTTTGATACAAGTAGGAATCTTGGTTTTTCCTTGGTTCTGTACGACACATGGCTACACTTTGGAGGATCGACTGCAGCTGCAGCAGCTAATAACCGAAAATTTTGTAAGGAAAAACAAAAACCTTTTGGTTTTTCTGTTCAACTAGGTTACACAATCCACTGTATATAAGCAGTTAAGGATCTAATTGTATTCATAAATTGTTTTATTTGATAAGGGCAAGTTGACAGACACTGCAAAAAATGCTGAGGTGGAGGCACTGCAGAAAAAAGTTCAACAACAAGAATCCAAGTTGGCCCGCTTAGAGACACTAGATATAAAAGTTCAGGAACAGGAACTAAAGGTGATGAAGTTAGAAGCGATAGTCAAACAACAAGGAGAGCTTCTCAGCATGTTGCAGAATGAGAGGCAAACCAGTTTTGAGTTGGTTTCGAACAACTTGAAATCAAGTGGCCAACAATCAGCTGAGAAGATCCTGTTCCCTAGAACCTGCAGAGAGATCCGTGCTGCGCAACCTTGGCTAAGTTCCGGCATGCACTGGATCGACCCCGACGGAAAAGGCGTTGGCGACGATCCCATCTACGTTTATTGCAACGTGTCAAAAGGTCTGGTATTTGTCTGACTTTCGAATTGTATACTCACACTACTTCACTTATTTTCTTAATGTGAAGGTTCCACCTCTGTTCTGCACGACAGTGAATTGCCAATGAATGTTGGACACTGCGCCGATCCTGGATGTTACTCGAGAGACGTCAACTACAATGCCACCCTCAGGCAGATTGAAGCATTGGCTGGATTGTCGGATGAATGCCACCAGTCCATCAGTGTAGGTTTAGTTTTTTTTCGTATCTTGTCAATCAATTAGTTAGTTTTCTATTCTAAATCTGTCATTAGTATGATTGCAACTATTCACCTTTTGAGTTGAGAGGCATCGCCTTTGCCTGGTGGAACGATAGACGTGGAGATCCGCAGACATTTTGGGCTGGTAACAATCCGAGCGCCCACTCCTGCCAGTGTGGCATCGACCGAAATTGCGAAGATTCTTATGCGACGTGCAATTGCGACTCTGCTGCACCTATTCCACTAACGGATACTGGTATGGTACATTTACTGCATTGACCCCCTTCAAAGTTCTCTAGTTTTTCTTACGCACATTTTCTTTCATTCGTAATGGTCAAAAATGTTATACGTAGTAAATTTACTATCTTAGTTTGTCTTACTCTAGAACAAGTGGTAACAACTGGGCTATTTAAATTCTCACAAGGTGACATCACTGCTAAGGATCTCCTTCCAGTCACCCGCCTGAATTTTGGGCGGACTCTACTGAAAAGTTCGTCAGGTGTCCATACGCTTGGAAGACTCGAATGCTCGGGACAGTTGACTTTCAGTGGAATGCCGTCCTCTTGCACTGATTTATGGCGAATCGGACACTCCTTGAGTGGAATTTATTCAGTATTGGCCACTACGATCGTGTCGTTCCCGGGAACAACGCAAGTTGCAACCGTTTACTGCGACTTTGCCAAACTGCCTGATGATTCTGGTATTGAAATGACTTGAATAATTTAAGAAATTCTATAATATTAAACATATTCGTTTTACTCAAAATAAGATTATCACATAATGCATTGTATACAGATGCTTACAAACAAATTTAATTATTTATTGTATAGGTTTCCAGACGTTGATCGGGTTCGACGATGTCAAAACATCACCCGTCTACTTTTACGTCCAGAGGAACAGTAATTTCAGTACGCTGAATGTTCCAATTCCGTTCGAGGTGGAGAGGTTGAACGTCGGAGGTGCCATGAATATAACTTCCGGTAATTTTACGGCTCCTCGACCAGGAAATTATTTCTTCTCCTCTTCCGGAATTTCCATTGGCGGTCGAAGGGATTTTGGTCTGTACATGAATGGAACCCAGGTTGCATCGGGAATCGGTGAAGCAACGAGTAACAGCACGTTTTCGCTTCAGTCAACGCTTCATTTGAAAGTGGGTGATAAAGTATCACTTCGAACATATTTTGGATCTGGTGCCGTGTATGAAGACGATAGTCATTTCCACTTTATCGGTTGGCTCCTCCAAGAGGATTTTTCTCCCTAAGTCAACGAAAAGCTTTTTTTAATTGTTGAATCGTGTCTTGTTAGTACGAGTGCCTGAATGTCTGCGATATATTTTTTATTTACCCAAATCCTTTTGAAATTAGCTTTAGTAAATAAATTTAATAAAATAATGTTAATCGATTTTCACTGTTCTATTCTGGCACCGGGCGGCCGCCTTTCGGTAACTTATTCGTTCACTTTTTTCACATCCGCACGGAAAGATTAGTCATGTTGCGATGAATGCGTCCGTCTCAAATGCGACAAATGAGTCCGTGACGAAAATTTTCGAATGGGCGATGGGCATCGCCGATGCGAGAACGTGTTTCATTCAAACGGCCTTCAACATAAACTCAAGTTCACCTTGGAGCAGCTGCTGAATACTTTTTGATCGTAGCATCAGTTTGATCATCTGACCTGAGCAGTTTCTGATTTAAAGAATAACTCTCCAAAAAAATGCAGAGCTTAAAAAAAATTGCTCTTCTAACTAAGCAGATGTGGCCGAGCGGTTAAGGCGATAGACTTGAAATCTATTCCTCTATGAGGGCGCAGGTTCGAACCCTGCCATCTGCGTAGAAACCCAGCTTTTATATTCTTTTGTATCGAATTACAACAAAATTGAATGTTTTATGTGCGAGCGTGTGTATTCCGGGTGTAATAAAATAATCAACTGGAAGAAATTATTGCTTCCTATCCGATCACATTATAATCCTTGTGTTGTTCCAGTTTCTTACACCACCGCAGCACCACATGTCCACATCCTCCGTCGCAATTTTTGAATCGATAGGCAAAGGCAATAAATGAGGAAAAAAATTCGCAAATAACGGAAAAGAAAAGCGAATGGAGCTCATGCGTTTGGTTCTTTTTTAAAGTACCACCAGAAAAGCTCCATCATTCACTATATATAAAGTATACAGTATTTTTGAGGGGGGGGGGGGGGCTCGCTTCGCGCTTGGCCAGCAATCTTACACGAAAAACGCCTAAATAACCAGGTATTTGTTCGGCTGGGCTATGTTATCATTAAAAGGAACATTTGGCTAACATGTTGCTTTCCTAAATGTCGTCCAAAACTGACTCTAATCGACCGATATGATAGGCATATACAAATAAGCTCCGAACAGAAAAAAAAACTTTGTCCTCAAAAACTGTGGTCAAAGGTTTCTACATTTTTAGTTTGTTTTTTTTTTAGTAATCAACCCACTGTTGTTATAGCGTTTGTGTAGAATCAATACATCAACGCGGATTCAGAAACAGAAAATGTATCAGTTGTGGCCTATTATCATTGAATATACAGTACTATAGCTATCACTAAATAGGCTACCCAGCTATATAGATTATAGAATTGCTTGTCAATTTTTCTCTCGTGTGAAAAAAATTCCCCTTTGATTTTGGAACCTCCTATAAAATAGGTTAGGTTACTTGGTGCAATAATAGTGCGCAGCATTAGACACAAGTTCGTCACACAGAAAAGAGCATCAATGGCTCGCTATTTGACGGCAACATTTCTACTACAAATTGGCACCTTGGTTTTGGCTTTGTCGTGTACGACCAACTGCCTTTCTTTGGAGGACCAAGTACAACAACTAACCGAAAACTATGTAAGAATGACTTATTTCAATTTTTAAAATTATCTCACTATTAGGGTTAAGTTTAGGCTTCATTTAAGAATGTTTAACAATCTTATTTTCATAATTATATTATTGCTCAACACAGGACAAGATCACGGCTATTTTGACAGCAAAAAATGCTCAGTTGGAGGTACTGGAGTTGAAAGTGGTTGGTCTAGAGAGCTATAAGGAGGTGCAGAAACAAATAGCTCACGAACAAGAAATAAAGTTGACTAGATTAGAAGCGACGGTCCAACAACAAGAATCGATTCTCACCGCTTTGAAGAACGAAAGACTAACTAACCATGAAATTATACCAAACAACTTGGCTTCAAAAACCCAAACATCCGTGGGGAAGAGCATTTTCCCTAGGACATGTCGAGAGGTCCGTGCAGCGGATCCTTCGCTGAGTTCCGGGATGCACTGGATCGACCCCGATGGACAAGGCGTCGGTGACGATCCCATTTACGTTTATTGCGACATGACAAAAGGTTTGTATTTAAAGTCTTGTAATTATACTATATACGGTAGTAGCCTACCTGGAAGCCCCTAATGAATTTATTTCTCTAAAATAAATAAGGTTCGACATTGATTCTGCACGACAGCGAATCGTCGACGGACGTCGGTCACTGCGCCGATCCCGGATGTTACTCTCGACCAGTCAATTATGATGCAACCATAAGGCAAATGAAAGCGTTGGCTGACCTATCCAACGAATGCCACCAATCGATACAGGTAAAAAGCTTAATTTGAAATATTGACGAAAGTGCTTTGTCAATTTTTTTTTTTGATCCAATATATACTATAGTATGATTGCAACTACGCTCCTTTTGAGACAAATGGTGTCACCTATGCGTGGTGGAATGACAGAAATGGAAATTCACAAACCTTTTGGGCGGGTAGCAACGCCAGCGTTCACACCTGCCAATGCGGCATCGACAAGAATTGCGTCGAAGCTTTTACGACATGCAATTGCGACTCGACCGTACCTGTTCCACTCACTGATAGCGGTAATAGATTAACTGGTTAACCAATCTGATACTTGTAGACTATATGACTAGTTATCACAAACTAATAAAGACATATTTTTCCTTATTCTATTTTTTTCTGCAAGTGCCACAACTAATGATCAATCGTTTAATATGCGTGTTTAATAAATAAATTAGGAATCATCACTGAAAAGAGTTATTTGCCAATCACTCGTCTCAATTTTGGTCGGACTCAACTGGAAAGTTCGTCGGGTGTCCACACGCTGGGCAGATTCGAGTGCAGCGGACAAGTAGCTGTTAGTGGAATGCCGTCCTCCTGCACTGATTTGTGGCGGATAGGACACGCCCTAAGTGGACTCTACTCGGTGATGGGATCGACGCAAGTCGAATCTGTTTCCTGCGACTTTACTAAGCTACCTGACGAATCCGGTATAATAGAGCAGTTTCGTCCAAGTTTATCATCTCACTTATTGATTTGCATTTCCTCACAAATAAAAATTAGGCCTCTTTCAGCAATAATTCTACAAAACTTCACTTAAAATAAATTTCAGGTTTTCAGACATGGATCGGGTTCGTAGACGTCAAATCATTGCCCGTTTACTTCTACGTGCAGAAGAGCACTACATTCTCTACAGCTAATGTCCCTATTCCGTTTGAGATCGAAAGACTGAACGTGGGAGGCGCCATGGACTTGGAATCCGGAATCTTCACCGCCCCAAGACCGGGAATATATTTCTTCTCTTTTTCCGGAAATGCGGTTGATACGACTATACACGTATATCTGTATTTGAACGGAAATAGTATCGGGGATGGGCATTCGAGCCATGATCGTTCAGTGCATCAATCTGTCACTCTTCGGTCCATGCTTCGTTTGAAGACGGGAGATCAAATATCGCTTCGAATTTGGGATAATGAAAGTAATGGTTTGTCCGACGACGTCAATAATTATACCCACTATACCGGTTGGCTCCTTCAAGAAGATTTAGATTTGTCTTTTTGAGTGGGAAGAAATTGTTGGGTTCATCGTGAAATATTTCTTGCATGTATGATGTACCGGTGAGTACGTTTACCTCGACGTTTACATCATGATCCATTACATCAGTATTACACACACGTGGACTATCCATATTTAAAATAACATCAAGTCGATCGATGGATGAATTTAAAAAATAATTTCCCTAAAAACTTCTGAACTGAAGGAAAAGGAAGGCATTAAACACTAGAGAGAAATTGTATTCGTGGCTAAGCAGATGTGGCCGAGCGGTTAAGGCGATAGACTTGAAATCTATTCCTCTCTGAGGGCGCAGGTTCGAACCCTGCCATCTGCGTTTAAAATTAAATTTTAATTTCCTTTTTACCGAATTAGAATGAGTTTAATGTTTTGTGTGCGAGCGTGTGTATTCCGGGTGTAATAATCAACCCGGAAGAAATAATTGCCCTATGCTTCCTATCCGATCACATCATGATCCTTCTGTTGTTCCAGTTTCGTATCCTACCGCAGAACCGCATCCTCCGTTGCAATTTTTGAGTCGAAAGGCAACGGCAACAAATTAGCGGGGAAAAATGAAATTCCGGATGCACGCGCTTATCGGTCGACAATTTCAACTAAATATGGGTTTAACAAATTTCCTTAAATTTGGAATGCTCCATATAATGAAATCGACTATTATTGTAAGCGGAAGTCTGTGCAATTTAATGGAAATTGATCAGTCGACGTACTACGTTTCTTAGCTTTTACGGGTTGTCAAACTAGCTCGAGAAGATTTTAACACGTCTATTAAGTCCAACAGGACCAAGAAGGTGAGAAGCCTTTTGTACTGTGGATTGAATTCGGTGATGGGATCGACACACTTCAAATTTGTTTCCTGATACTTTACAAAATTACCTGACGAATCGGGTAAAAGGCAAAACGATGAATGAAACACTTATTCATTTTTTTTTCGTTGGACCAGGCTATGCTATTTGCCTGACAACGGCAATCGTTTAGTTTTTATTTTTCACACTTTATCAACTCAAATTTGGAACATTTAATGGTAATATAACGACACATCTAAGGGTCGAAGCCCGCTAAGAAATTTTAATTACAACTATCAAAAATAAATATTTTACATTTAAAAAATTCAAAAATGTTCGTTTTTGGCCCACTGCGAGGCTCAAAAATTATTTTAAAATTACGAATTTTTGTATTTCAGCTTCTCTTACCATCAGTTACCCCAATCTGAAAGCCCGCAGGAAAATTCAAAAAAAAGTGTAAAATGAAACACCCTATAGCACCTCCTTTCCAGGGTCAGTGTGGACCCTGGCCGGTGTATGAGATCCTAGCTTTATGTGATGGCTTTATTCGGAAGAGCATTGTGTCACGAGTTCTGATGTTGTTTTAAATAAGACCGTGCATTTTAATTGTGTACCATCGTCATACAATAATTAACCGACTGCATTTCAAGAGAAAAATATGTATATTGTATTGAGTTGCAACAAAAATAAAAACTTTATACATTATAATAAAATAAATAAATAATATTTGAGTGGTTTACTTTGCGCATGAACGTCTTCTTGCCTGCTGAACTTGATGATTTTCTCGCCCACTATCAATTTGTCTTTTCTCCTCGGACGTGTTGGCCGAGACAGATGAGACGGCCGTTATTTCTGTGTCGATGGCGGCGCTAAATTCACTACGGCCGATGCAAGTCTCCGCCGCCACGCGAATTTCCATCGACGAAAACCCAATTTGAATGTACTCTGGAATGGCCATTTCGGACACGCCCGGTTTAGTCTTCTTTTGCTGCCTCAACTCGCCACAACTGTTTTTCAAACGACATTCGACCAGGAAATGATAAGGGTAGCCCAAGTCTTCATAATCCCATTTCAGGATGAATGACGATCTTGTAGCGCTTCCAGCTTCTTCGGGGTGAATCCTTAGTCCAGTCGGCGGTGTTGACAACTTGAGCAAATTGTTTTTCAGCAACTTGCCGTCTTCGTAGATCGAATAACGACCACCACATTTACTGTTGATGACGATGAAAAGCCCAACTTGACTCTTCAACTGTTTGTTCTTCTCCACATGATTGGCCAGCTCCCGAATCTTGCCCAGCACATGCTTCCGTTTGCGTTCGACCATGTGCCAGGGAATTTTCTCCTCCATTTTACGTTGGTACTTTTCATCAAAATCATGATCAATTTCATAGGTGTCAGTGTCGTACTCGATGTCGTCCCCTGTCGTCAATATTGAATTCACATCAATGTAATTCGTCATTGCATCTAGGATGAAGCTCGACTTGTTATCCATTGGCGGAACATTCAAAACCAGCGCATATTTTTTGTCAAAACACTCGTCCAGTTCTTTTTCCAGTCGGTTTTGACAGGCCATAAAAGTGACTCCATCCAAGTTGGATATTTTAGTGAGCATCTCCACTTCGGCTTCTTTGTACTCCAGCCAACGTTCCAGTCGGCAAGGTCTGAATAGCGGATGACCTTCTGCAATATTGACAGTTCTTTGAACTTCAGAATCGCTATTGAAATAGTCGTCATCTCTCGCTTTCACAACGCCATCCTTCAAACTTTCCCTCATGAGACTTTGGAATTTGACAATGTTGTGTTTGAATTGACTAATAGGATACCGGTCAATTGTTTGAACAGAATCGAGAAGGACGTCAGTTCTGGCGACGATATGTTCCAGCATACTCCACGATGAACACAAAAAGTATGCCAACTGATCTTCGAGCTCATTGTACTCAAACTCATCCTCGAATGTATCCTCTAAATCAATCGCGACTTCTAAAGGACAGCAAAACAGAAATCGGGATGGCATTGCCAGTCTTCCTGGTGTCTTTCACTAGTTTCAGGCAATGCTTGTAGGCGTCAAAGACGTCGCATTGGCGAACCGACTGTGACTGAAAATCGGCGTACAAGCGGCAGTTGAGCAAACGGTGGAGTCGTTGCCTATCCTCTTGAGAGAATTGTTCCAGGAAATCAGTTGGATTTTGGCGGTCTTCTAACCCGTTCTTCATTTTGGCTGTGATTTCGGAGAGTTTCAGTCCGGTCTCTTCGGTTACGACGCAATAAGCCTCAACTCCGTAGTCGACGCCAACGACAACGTGAGTTGCCTTTGTAGGCTGCATTTTAACTGATTTTCCTCTGGGGATGCGTGGAGGTTCTTGTTGGAGAAGAGATTCCAATCGAAGACGTTCCTTCTTGGTTTTGGCGCGGCAGATGAGAGTTTGATTGGCTCGTGAAGGATGCGGTCGATCGTCGAGGTAGTTAGTCGCCCCTTTGTACTTGTCAATGAGGCCAGCAATGACACTTGTCTTCAAATGGTCACAGAGACCCATGTGTTGCCAGTTGTTCTTCATTACTGTGTTACTGGTGCAGTTTGGAGATAGTAATTCCAGTTTGAACTTGCTCTCAACTTGAGTGGCTGATTTCAAATTGTCTGCTTCCCACCAATGTCTCCACTCTATAAGGAAATGAAACCATTTAAAACTTCAGAGAACTGTCAAAGTATCTCTAGATGTAACCTGATTACCTGTGAGAATTTGATCATTGCGACTGTCATACAAGTCACCCAAATGGAATGCACGACCCAATGCATGCATTTTGATGGTTCTCTTCTTCATGGTATCGACTCCTCTCAGGGAATTATGGTTTTAGTTTTATGTTAAGTAATCTGTTCCATCATACATGACATTGAGTGCATCCCATGACATCTTGTTCTGTATGCGGGTAGCAAAGGGATATTTAATATCAAATTATAGTCAATAATATGCAGAGATGAGGGGTATACCCTTCTTCTCTGATATTAATGTGGCTTTATCAACAATTACCTTTGTACTAGTATTGATGTAAAATGTAAGCCCAATATTTCTGATTATGGAAAGATAACTCAAGGTTTAGCCCAGTGCAGAGATGAAGGGGAATTCTTCTTAGCTCTGGCCCTGTGTAACAAATATTTGAATGAGTTCCATACACAACTGAACAGTGAACAAGTTGATTGACGAAAAATATTTCTGCTCTACTCGATCTTCGATCAGCTCTAAGCTGTCAGTTTTCCCTCCATTTCTTAAAAGGAAGACTTTTGGCGAAACCTCTTCTTGACCGACAAAACATTTGGGGGGGGGGAAATATTTTTGTTAACTAAAACAGGGAAGGGATAACTGATGTCACTGCAAATAAGCCAATTAATTACGTACTATATTACTTGGGCCACCAGTAAAACGGACAAAAAACCAACTATTTTCTAAATCAGTGCAGTTCGGGAAACTTTACACAAGGAAGGATTTACGATAAAATAACAAAATGCTAAAAAATCTCTGGCGCAACAGAAAATATATGCGGACAATGGGCCCGAGCCAACTGAATGTAATACTGTGTTGAATTCTTATAGACTGGTTCGTTGTAGCTCAACTTATTCCACACATGGACTCCGATAACTTGATTGGTGAGCCAAGCGGGTTTTATATCGGTGTCGTTGACCAATCGCTCATTGAACATTTCCCTCCAACTTGGGTAAAATACCGGAGAAAATGAATTAGCTGACAGAATGTTGAGTCCTTTACAGGTGACGTAATTCATTGATTTGAGATCCTCCATGTTTTCACACCATTTTTTCAGTATTCGCATCAGCAAATCGGGTCCGTTGTGTGCCCAAAGGTCTGACCTGTTAAAAAGAGCAATTAATATATACAACATTACTATGCATTCATCGGTTAATATGCTATTGCAGGTATATATAGTCCAAGGTTACTTGTAATTTAGTGGGAAATCTTCGACGGCCATTTGCATAAGTGGGTGTCCGTAATCAGTATGAAAAGCTCCACTCGACACTGAATTAACACTTTCCACAGAGATAAAATTACGGTAGAACATCACAGGGCGGACGAGGATTACGTCCAGATCGAAATAGTAGCCACCATATTTTGCTAAAGTTAAAAAACGGAGTCCGTCGCTCAAATGCGAGACGTGGTACGATCCATTTGTCCAATTGGTACGATCACACCAACGCAGTGATACGTCTCTTTTCACCAATGTTCATCGTTATAACAACGTTCAGTTCCTTGAAAGGCCAAGTAGTGGTCCAAATGTATTTCATCCAGAGATAAAATTACGAACATCAAAATAGTTATTTTGTAAAGTCAAGAAGCGGAGTTCTCCTTCAGACGTTTACGATCCATTTGTCCCATTGGTGCAGTGATACCAATGTTCTAGCGGTGTTCCGGCCAAGTAGTTATCCCGCCGATTTTCCCGCCAGTAAAAAGAACGTAGACCGTCAAGTTTGGGTTGTGCATGGCAAGGGATTCCACTGAACAAGCTTGACGAAAGTTTAACACTCCATCACCCAGGGTTTCTAAAAAGAAGGCTCTGTCCGTCGGCGGTACACCGTCGAGGTCCGATATCGATGGCTTGAATTCTGGGCACAGCTGAGTGCAATTGGGCCGACCACAAACATCTTCCAATTGACTTTGGGACAGGCAGCAAGTACTGCGATCCACTATAGCTGGAACTTTAAACCTCATCTAAGAAAAAACAGATATAAATGTCATTGATACACACAAATACATCTTTTTCCATACATTCAGATAAATCAGCTTAGAAAAAAAAGAGATTTGGTATAATACCTGCTGATGGTGAAAAGTGTTTGTCCTTTGCACGAGGTAAATTGCGCAGCCAGCCAGTAGGAACAATCCCAATCCTCCGAGAGAAAAGCTAAAATTGAGTCTGCCCGCCGTAACATCTCTGCGAGTAACTGCAGCTAAATAAGACGAGGCAGTTTTCGACCAGAGCATTTTTCCGAGCGAATTTCCTTCGGCTTTCGCAGGATGTGCACTATACCTCTTGTAATACCTGTCTTTCATTTTTCACCTATTGACACGTGCGGAAGCCGGGGGCTACTTGGTTTACTCCAAATCTCTCTGCGCCAAGGTTACGCAGAGACAAATTGCAGGATTTAGATGGCCGCCAGCTAAGACGACTGATTCGAACTCAACCTACTCTCGGAGTTTACACGTGCCACCGAAACATATAGTTTGGGCTGTAAACTCAATTACGTAATCATATAATTGCGGACCTAATATACCGTAGAATTATCGATGGTAACCCGTGTAGAGATAT
The DNA here is from genome assembly GCA_022539655.2 of Ceriodaphnia dubia. NCBI lineage: Eukaryota > Metazoa > Arthropoda > Branchiopoda > Diplostraca > Daphniidae > Ceriodaphnia > Ceriodaphnia dubia. Next base: position 3,061,271 of record JAKUCG020000139.1, on the reverse strand, counting down.
TTAAAGTAAAGGAATAGAATTATAGAGAATAAAAATGTATCTATATTACCGTTTGCGAGATACACCTTTGTCTCCGATTGCGTGTTCGTTTAGACGTTACACTCGTCAGATACAGATATACAAATTTTCTTGAACTACAAAAATATATGCAACAGTCCAATTAACTTGACTGTTTCAATCACAAAACTGGCTCCGCCAGACACAACAGATGCCTGCGCGCGGACTCAAGTGAGGAATTAAGGATCTTTCGAGTCGGATGTTGGTTTCTCCGTCTTGAGATGTAGTACTAGGGACTAGAACCTCCACGCCAATCGAGTATTACACAAACCAGCACCTGCGGATAGGAACGTCTGCGCCACTGCGCGTTCTGAACAGAAGTTCAAATTCCACAAAATAATCTGTCGTCTTCCCAAAACAACGTCAAATAGGTTTCTGGTTTCCCTCCCACCGCTTATAGTGCATGCTGTTAATATTATAGTCAATATGAAGCTAGTCAGCTATGTACCCGGTGTGCCATGAGTTGCGTACTAATTCAGTAATTCTGCTCCGGCATTTCTCTTGCAACTAGCACAAGCTTAATTTTCTTAAAATTTGCAATAAAATGTGCGCCTAAATTGAGTATAAAATTTTGTTTGCATTGATTTTTATTCGTGCGGCGTAAGAAAAAATGTGGTACCCAAGACCAAAAAAGCTATATATGGCAAGAAAAAGGATTACTATACATATTTTCCCCTTCCCCTAGCATCAGTTGCGATCAGTTGTGAATTTCAGCTGATAGCGCAACTGCCTGTGACGGAATATAAAGTCAAATTTTGACGTAAGTCAAGTCTGACGTCACGTCAAAATACGTGTGACGTTGAAGGTTACATTTGTAAATTTTTGTGAAGAAAAAGTCTTTTTGACTTTGACGGGTTTGTTTAAAATTTTTGACTCATGCAAGAGTGAGCTGAGATTTTGATTCAAAACTGGCCAAAAGAGGCGTGACTTATTTAATGGTGGGCTTAGTCAAACCGAAAATGAGAGAAGGCTTCAGGCACAAAAATCTGCCTCCTCTTCTCACAAAGTCATCAACAGCCTAAAATGATAAGATTGTCATTTTACTATTTTTGGCTGTTGACATTTTGTTGCAGCCTTGAATCCAAGTAAGTTTTGACGTAAAACAACAAACCAGACGGATAACATCGAATATTATGTCCACCAAGAAGATAAGAGTGTTTAGAATTCTTATTTATTTTGAGTTGGGCGCGTCAGTATCAGCTACCGAATTTCTCCGTCTGTCAGCGTCTGTCGGTGTTTGCTCACTGCGTGTTCGAAATTCAACCACGGGAATGACGATCGTCGACAAGGAACTGATCGGAGAGGGAAGTGAAGTCGAGCTGCAAATTCCCAATGTTCCGTTGGGGATTTTTATTGAAAATGCCATCCAAGAAAACGTTCAACAACACGGAGACGCAAAGTGGTTGGTAAGTCGTCTCATTTTCTTCCATACATTTAATACTGCACATATAGATTTTAATCATTTCTTGGTTCAAGACGGACGTCTCGACGGGAAAGTCGATGACTTACAGTCAAGTACTGCAGGCTATGAGATCTGTGGCGTCTGGACTGCGGAAAAGAGGACTGAAAACGGGCGACACTTGTGTCGTCATCGGCTCAAACTTTGTCGAACTGCCTCTCGTGTCTTTGGCCGTTTGGCGAGCGGGTGGCACCCAGGCCTGTCTCAGCGTCAGCCTGCCCCGAGGTAATCAACTATATACAACATTATTCCAATTATTATATATTACAGTCGACTGATGCGTAGTTTCATCTTTCAGATGCCATTGAGATGCGCATGAGGGAAGTTGGCAACAAGTTTGTCTTGACCGATTACGAACGAGCCGAGCGGATCGTCGAGGTAGTTAAAAACTTGGACTTTGTAAAACAAGTGTTTGTTATTGGAGATAAGCCGGTAGAGGGTTGTACGCCGTTCGACACATTACTACAAGACTCTGGAGATAGTAGGGGATTTTCAGTTGATTTTGTTCTCTATAGATTGAGTTTCTAAATTCTTTATTTTGTTGGCGGGTATAGAATGTCCTGAAAGTTTGGACGATGTCGATTTGAATTCAGCCGCTTGGCTGGCCTACACCAGTGGTACAACGGGATTGGCTAAATGCATCGTCATACCTCACCGATCCATCGTAGGATCGTTAATGCGCTGGAAGTCAGTCGCAACATTTTCTATGTTATTATAAATATAAATTTTTTGGGACAATAAGCGACACGATTAAGCCAATCTTGAATAGGTCTTCAGGTGTTACTTCCCAAACCGGATTCAAATTTCTGTTTGTCAATCCGATGAACAACACGGCTGGATTGTCGCTGGCTATTGGCGCATCGCTGGCTCATTACGACTTGTACTGCATGTCGGATTTCAGCGAAAAAAATTTACTCTCGGCCGTCGACAGTTTCAAGCCTCTAGCAGCTAGTCTCTTTCCGGCTCACATCGCCTGGATTTGCCGCTATCCCCATTTGGATGACTACGATCTGTCGAGTCTGACGAGCGTCACCTACTTGGGATCGTCACTCAGTCCAATATACGAACGTGAAATATTCGACAAACTGCCGAACCTGCTCTTCCTGAACAACGTACGGTACCCACTTTTTCTACTACGATTAAATCAGGTGTTGGATAATTATTATTATTCATATTATAAACAGCTTTACGGAATGACCGAAACGGGACTCGTTTGTCAAAGTCGTCGAGCCACTCAGCCGGAATTGGCTTCGCTAGATAAATCTAAAGCCATCGCAAGTTAGTTTTTCACTCTTGCTGTTCCATATTGCCTGCTTTTCGTTACGTATCTTTCATGATGGCGTTTCCTTTTTTTATTTATTCGGTGATGAAAGGACACGTTTTCGGCTCGGTCGGGGTTGTCGGAGCGAACTGTAAAATCAAGGTACACATTTTATAGATTGTTACTCGCTGCCAAAATGACACTTGGCGTATAATAACCGACTGATGTTGGGCTGTTGAGTTAGGTGGTGAACCCCGAAACTGGTGAAAAACTTGGCGCCAATCAAATCGGCGAAATTTGCAGTCGTACGCCATTTATGCTCAAGGAATATTTACATAAGCCGGATGTACGTGGAAACTCTGTTTCTTTGTTTTTTTGTTATTTTTCCCTTCTCAACTATAGACTCGACTCTATTGTCATATAGGCGACGGCAGATTTTCTGCGCAATGGATGGGCTCATACGGGCGACGAAGGTTATTACGACGATAACGAACATGTCTTTATCATCGGCCGCTACAAGGAACTCATCAAATACCGCAACATCCATGTAATACCAATATGTGTTTACTATTCTTGGTTTCGCTCTTGAATATGAAAAATTTTGTCATAAGGTGGTGCCGACCAACGTGGAAAAGTTTATGATGACTCATCCAGCGATCCAGGACGTGGCCGTCGTCGGACTTGCCCACGACGTGGACGGCGAGCATCCACTAGCCTTTGTCGTTTTGGCTCCCGGTGGAGATGTCACGGCCGACGAGCTCATAGCCTACACAAACGGTTTGACGAGGTTCATTGTTGATGTAACGCCCGTCTATTCTAAATAATTTCTTCTGCATTTATAGAGAAAGTGACGGACGAGGAGAAACTGCGCGGTGGCATCCGCTTCATCGACAAAATCCCCCGCAACGATTTAGGCAAAATTGTTCGTCCCGAGTTGATGAAACTATTGACTATCGCTTGACGACTATCGTCATTTTCTATAGGGGCCTACACTCATTTTATATTAAAATAATATAAGAGATGAACTCCATTGCCAAGTCGGCCATCAAGGGTATAAAAATTCGTTTTTTTTTTTTCATTCATCTTTCTGTAAAAAGCTGAATTAGAAAATTGTTGGTTCCCAGCATGTTCATGAATAATTATTTTGGTTCACTAAATATTTCACACTTTTGACGGTAATCTTGAAAGAAAACGAATACCTCTCTTATTGTGAAAAATATAGACTAGTAACAGTGCGATTGATTTATTTCTCTCTTTCACTAAGTAAGTCAGTATCTATAATTGTATAGATAGGTACAGTATTTATGGCACGTTATTTGGTGCACAGTGATGGGGATCGATCCGGCAAAATTTTCGATCGATCTTACCGAATTGCCTAATTTGGCTATAACCGATCCAAACTACATGGAGATAAAACCAATCAATGTTTTTGAAAGTTTTCTTTCCACAGTTCTAAAAATTTTTTACTGCCATTCGATTTGATCGAAACAGGAATGTAACTGGATGACATTCAAACTTGATGCTGATTTTAGCTGGTAAGTTACAAGGCGCCACCTTGCGACCAAATATGAAACTATTGCATAATGGTAGCCCTTTTTCTTCTTCTCTAGCGGAGAGAGCCTTGGGAAAAGGTAAAAATAGCAATCAACAGGTTTTTGCACCTCATGATATGCATTATTACGAACGTGAAAACATTTTTTTTTCATTTTTTTTGTCTTTGCAGCTCTCAAAGGGGTACCACGGCTTAATAGTTTCAAACTTGGTTCGCTAGGTGGCGCTACATAGAGTACCATTTTTTCAACGCGGGCCAGTCACCGAGTTCGAATTCGGTTCATTCAATTCTGGTTTCAAACGGCCGCTAAATTTTTTTAGGAGTGGAAAAGGAAATTTTCGAAAACCAAAATATATTTTATCTCCATATAGCCTAGATCGATTGATAGATGAATTAGGTGATTCGGTAAGATCGATCAAAAATTTGGCAAGATCGATCCCCATCACTGTGCACCAAATAACGTGCCATACAGTATTAGGGTTTCGTAGAAAGAAAAACCGGATAGAAGAAAGCGATGTAGATACTGTCAGTTCTAAATACTTTGTAAGTTAGATAATTCGAAAATGTTGAAGGAAACAACTATGTCTGGGCATTGTGAAGTACGGAGTCATTTGTTTCGGCATGGAACAGCTAATTGTCTTTGTTCAGCTAAGCGATTAGAAATGACAAAGCCCTTTGATAGCACTTGTCCCTTTGGGACACTTTGAAGCAGGGGTCCCCATCTTATAAACAGGATAATCTATGATATTTCCCAGTGGACCGTAGTTACAAACATACTTAAAAACATCTTGCCCATTTCTATCTTTGAAATGCACAGCGCCACAACCAATGAACTTTACTGTTGCCCAAACAATTTGAGTATAATGACCGATCATTGCGGGTGCCTTCCTGTAAAAACCACCCAAAAGTTTTAAAAAATGGCGCCAAGTTTTACAAATTAAATCCTTTAATTTTAGTAGCGTACTCGGGATATTTTGAGAGAATCCATGGTTCCATGTCATTTACTTCGTTATACCAGCTGTTGATTGCTCTGGGCCAATTTTTCACTTTGTATGAGGCCGAGTACCCTTTTGAATTACCCATGTTTTGTCCAAGATTGTTACCAGGAAAACGTTCTAAAGAATATTAAATATCATATATAGTTATCATATACCATGTTATTACTTGAAATAAATTTAAGAAATGTTAGACTTGGCGGCGATTTACTAAGCATAATAGGCCTTGAGGATTCAACTTTGGTCAAGATTATTATACTTACGTACAGAATTCGGGAACTTAGGTTCATCGCTTGGATGTGTTTCAGGGCACTGATTGGCCCACGTTTGTGCCAAAGTAGCCAACTCATTGTCCCATTTCTATTGGTACAGTCAATTACCAGATTTTTAGAAATAGATTTGTTTAAAAACCAAAATGATGAATTACAAACCAATTCGATCATGTCAGAGGCAGATGGCTGCCTGCCTTGTCGACCTTTCTTTTCCAAACCCATAGCTACTTTGCGCCTAAGTTCGTTATGAAGTTTTACGATGGTTGTCTTGTCATTTGCGTCAACCGGGACGATTTTTGCACCTTTGGGACATGTAGATCCCAACTGATTAGCCTTACAGGATATAAGAAATGGTTAAATAATTAAGATTGCGGTAATATCGTTTAAATTTTGCGCGAATATTTAAAAAATTGGATTCGAGAACTAAAAACAGGGAGACTCATGAGAATCTCAATATATCGGACTGAGATTGCATGAGATTCTGATGAGACTTTTTTGTAAGGGAACGGAATAATTTGAGCACCAGCCTCTTCTCCTTTCATCCCTATATGGAAAATGGAAACTTCTAAACGTTCTAAAACTGATGATTATGCCATTATTAATCGATATGAGAACAGTAAGTTTAAAATTACGGCCCAAATGGCGCATCCGAATGGAGTACCGTAAAAGAACGCCTATATCACTTCGTGTAGAAGGGGACCTTTCTGGCATTGGAGTCCAACGAAAAGAGTCTCCAGACTTATTATTAAAAGTCGAGAACCGCAAGTTTTATCTAGTTACGAGTCTAATAATTTTGGTGAGATATTAAAGTCCTAATATCGGCAACCCAAATCAGACTCTAGAAAATGGTGTGCACAACATATGGGGAAGGGTGAGCATTTTGTTAAGCCAATATCAACCGATGAACACTCGGACATTTTTGTTTAGTTTTCAATTTTTGCTAATACAACGATAGAATTGTTTTAATTAGAGTTTCAAATAGTCCTAAAATGTGGAAATGCTACTTCCACATATTTGGCTCAGCATGTATTATGCGAGGGGTTGACCACTCAATAACAAATCTTCGTCCACCTTCCCCAAAGAGGTTAAATTTAAGCCAAAATTACGCAAATTTTACGGAAAGTTTAAGCAAATTACGCAAATTACGTACAGAAAAAAATGAACAAGAGTACGCAAATTAAGCAAAAAGAAATTTTGCAAATCACGCAAAATTTAAGCAGATTACGCAAATTTTACGTAAGTTAAAGATTCTTGCCTCGTACACCCTAAACTTGAGTGGTCAACCCTCGCCTATATGGCACTTAATTTTCATTTTTTTTTTTCAAGATTACAGTCCAAAAACAAAATCTAAACAGAATTGTTTTACGGTTTATATGGCTCAACAGCCGAGAGAAAAATTATAGCGTCTATATATGAAAACATCGTTTGCCTACTTACCCGATACAAGCACATGATATGTTTTGGGCTTATTCTACAGTAATTGTTAGCTGAAACTATTGGTGTTAAGACACCCAGAAATAGAACTGACGGTAAAAGCAAGGGAAACATCGAAGCCATTTATTATGAAGGAAAAATTGCGTCTATAATAGTAGCTTTGCAATCCTTCGCACAACTTTCCTGGAATTGTACGATCCAAACTAGTCCATTGTTAGGTAATTAATTGCTTTAAATAGTCCCAATTTACTTAGATTAAAACGTATTCTTAGATTTGTTTCTACCATATCCCTTGTGATATTTCAAAGTTTTCCATGGTTAGTGGTATTCGTGGTTTAATTTGGTTTAATTTATAGCAATGCAATGCGCGGTTACCCATGCAGTTGATATTTTGTTGTAATTTCGATATACATTGTGTTTATCGTCACCAAGCCAGTATTTATCGCGGTATTTATCATAGAATTATTAAATCTTACAGTTATACAATGAATGAATAAGCCCTCTCAAAAAAATTATGTTTAGAGAGCCGTATCAACTAATGCCACCGATGTTTACAACAGCTGCGCCCAATATGTTGAAGGTTAGTATACCACAATATTCTTATGATTACACACGCCGACAATCTAGCAGTGTAAAACTTGGGGTCACATTCTCATTTTGAGAGCCTCATTTTGAGGGTTTTATGCACCAGTCTTAACGGGCGTATGTTCGAAGTCCACCGTTGCATTGAAGTTTTAGAGTTTTTAAAGAAACTGGCGGACGAAGAGAAATAACTGCGCGCGGCGGCATCCGCTTCATCGACAAAATCCCCCGCAACGATTTAGGCAAAATCGTTCGTTCCGAGTTGATGAAACTATTGACTATCGTTTGACGACTATCGTCATTTGCCATATACCAGCTTTTTTAAATAATAAAATGAACTCCAATGTCAAGTCGGTCATCAAGTGTATACGGTTGCGTATTTTTCCAATCACCTTTCTGTAAAAAGCTGAATTCAAAAATTTTTGGTTCCCAACATCTTCATGAAAAACTATTTCGATGCACGAAATTCGACATCATCACACTTATGACGAAAACTGCGAAAGAAAAACGAAAGATGCATCTGGTATTTACGGGGATACACGTAACCTTTATTCGTAATAATTATGATTGCAAAATTTAAAGTTTACTTCTGGATGCAACGCGGAATTTACTTGGTAATGTAATCATTAACGTCGTAATCCGGTAGAGGGGTGGGGTACCGCTCGTCGATCGACTTACACGACTCGGTCTCTTTCTTCAGACGGTCAATTGTATCGTTGATGCTTTCCAGAGAGCAATCTACCTTCATCTGAAATAAAAAGATGGATTTAATTCATTTGAAACAATAAGTTATATAAGGCGCATGCATATATATATGACATATTACCATAAAACTTGAGGCCATGAGTTCCCCCGAAGAAACGGCACAACGTCCGGGTGTCTTCCATTCGCCTACCAACTCCTGGTCGAAATCACCGCACAATCCGCAAATCCTTCCACGCAAGTGCATCGGGGCCGATAGTTCAACATTCGATCCCTGGACCTTAATGAGGAAATTCCAGCTTCTAATTTTCATGGCGACGCCGTCTCCAATCGGATAAATAACGGCCCTGATATCTTGACTGTCGCGAATTTCAATGCGACTCCCTTTTGTCATTTCCTTAAAAGATGTTTTGTCGCCGTTGACGGTAACGTAGCCCGAAGGATCCATTTCAACGGTATCCTGACCATAAATTACGGTGACGATCTTGTTTCCGTGTCCACTCTCTCGAGCCAAAACAGCAATCTCCGATTTCTTGTCGCAATTGGTTAGCAAAACGTGCGGACATTGATTCATCGTATAATTATATTTCGAATTAGCTCCGTCGAAGGTGTAAACGGCGTCCGATCCAACGTAACACTTTGACTCTGAAACAGCTCCGGTGGCTAATTTTGCAGCGTTACGAATAAAATTGGTACCGGCGTTCATCGGGTAAAAGACCTTGGATGCAAAAGTCCAAGTCAACGGGGAAAAACGAGCCCAGATGTTCTTTTCCCAGCGGACATTGGAGACGACTAAAGTTTCCGTAGGGCGAACAAAAGTCACATTACTTTTTTCGGTAGAAGGATCGTGTCTAATAATCCATCCAACACGATTAGGTTTGTTCGACTCTCCTCGACTGTGTTTGACGGTGAAAGGATAAAAGATGTGGTTCATCCATTGGCTAAACCCGCTGGCCCATTGAGACAGTGATTCTGGCAAATTTTCGGTTTCAGCGGTCAATTCATAGTTGTTGTAAGTCTGGTCGAGATGGCGGGCTTTGGTACAAGCGGGAGAGCCATAGGTGAAACCGGATTCCATGTCCTTCTGGCACTGCTCTCCGTCCGAGCTGGTCATGGCGGCCGCGGCGGCAGATGCGTCGCGATAGACCTTAGCTTTGATAGCGATCTTGGACTGATCGCACTGCTCTCCGAAACCGATTTGATCGTCTTCGGTCATTTGCAAAACATCCTTGCTGAAACCGTGATCAGGAGGGTTGTTCCAGTTGCGGTTGGCGGAGTAGCAGACGGAGAAGTCCGTCTTCTTATTAGCACCAAACGAAGTGTCGATACGAACTTCGGTCAAGTCTTTGGTGAACGAGAAATCTTTTGCGTAGCCCGCGGTGGCATTCAAGTAGACTAAAGTTCCGTCCTTCCATTCGGCTGTCATTCCAGCTCTCAAGAGTTGAGCGTTTCCGCTTTCAACGTCTTTGAAGAGGCGACCGAGAACCGGGCCGAATTCAGCGGCGATCGAGCTGTCAGAAGTAATCATCTCGGACACCAAAGGAGATCTAGAACTGCTGGAACCGGTGTCGTAGATTAAATTGTTACTACTGGACTTGGCGGCGTGTTGGTATTGGACGAAAGTGGACAGAGAGCGGGCGCGGGTACCGGAGGGCTCGAAACGCAAGACGTACTTTCGACTGGCCAATTGCGTTGGTACGGACAAGTCCAAATTGGAAACGCCGTTCAAATCATGCTTGGTGAACCACTGCCACCAAGACCACTTGTCGGTGTGGGCCAATTCGCTTTGTTCAATGAGACGAAGGTTAACGCCGAAACGATCGCCAAGAGACAATTCCCGCTGAACGGGTTTGCCGTTGGTAATTAGGGCAACCGCCGGATCTTCTAAAGTTGGCTTCATGCTGTCTGACCAGTTGCGAGTAATAGTGTAAGGTTTAACGTGGTAGTAAAGAAGATCGGTGACTTTGTTTCCAGGTGTCCAGGTCACCTTGATCTGTCCGGGTTCGTTATTATAGCTGAAATGAAGTTGTTTCGGAAGATGGGAAGAAAAGAGGACGTCGACTCCACTAGCGACGTAGTTGCCACTGAAGGGAATATCAATACGAAGTTGGGCGGATAATTTCCAACTCAATTCGGTCGCCATGTCCGACTTGATACCACCTTGTCCGTCTCCCTTCAAATTGCCTTGCATCGAAATTATAGCGGGCAGAGTGAACTGGTAGTGCATGGGCAAGCCGAGGTCAGTTGGGAAATGGACGCTGTATTCGGCCAGCATACGGTATTTGGTAACGCTGACGTCGTAAGGAACATTCTGGTATTTGGCGGCGTTGGCCAGGAAATTCGGAATTTGTTCGAGCATTTTCTCCAAGTCGATAAAATGATCGCCAATGTGCAAAAGTCCAGCGCGCTTCTCAGCCGGGCGCGGAGTGATATTCAATTCGTCCCAGATTTCATCCAATCTATCCGATTTGGTGGAAGCCCTGCCACCGTTAATTTTGTCCATGACACTCTGCCAGACATCGTCCATGTTGAAATTCCAAATGGATACCTAATATTATCACAGAGAATTTTAAATTGCCATAATTTGTTTGAAGTCAGTTAGGCTACGCTATGAGGCTACTTACGGTCATAGGTACTCTGAACAAGCGGTCGATCTCGTAGAAATGGCGGTGGGTCATAAAAACGGGCCAACGTTGGTTGGCATTGCGCATGCTAACGTGATGCATCCAAGAACTGATGCCTTCATCCAAATGAGAGGATTCGGAATAAACGACCGAGTACGGAAGACCATAGGGAACGTGTTTGACGTCGCGCCAGACACTTAGAGCTTTTCGGTGCCTATTAATAACATGAAACACTGAAATTTAGCGCAATCGAATCGCAGAAAAAGTATACTATGTGGTATTAAATTTACAGTTCGTGCATAAGAGGACTGGACTCTTTCGGTGGCGCTTTGGCGATGGAATGAAGAAGACTATGAGTCCATACCACTACTTGCTGACTGGGATCAAACCAAGTAGTGCTAGCTATTTTCTGCCACATCAGCAATGGAGCATTCGACAACAATGAGCGAAATATAGCAGCCATTCGGACCTCGGGCTGTTCGCCGATATTTGTTGCCAAACGTAGTAAAATCGGGTGAATCTGCTCAATCGCAAGATGCAGGCTATAGTTATAGTCATTTTAAAAAGACGAAGAGCTGATGACTTGGTGAACCTTTTCTGGAACGACGGAAGCAACGTGATACAAAGCCTGGATGGCTTTGACACGCTCGGCCGTGTCATCGAATTTGCCTGGAGTACCACGGATAACCGACAGCAAAATAGGAACGATTTCCTCGACGCCGAGATTTCCTATGGCTGTCAACACGGGAATGCGATCAACTGCAGCCTGACTGGAATCTAGCTCTGTAGTAAGGATCGGCAAGAACTCGTCGATGATGACAGTGTCCTTGGGGCCACAGTAAGCCGAACTCGGATGTCGTTTGATGGCCGAAGGACTGCAAGCAGTGCGGAGCAAACCGGCAACCATTACCATAGCAGTTTGCTTCATTGACTTTGAGGATTGTACCGGTCCGGATTTCACCATGTTCTATGGTGCATAGAATATTCAAATTTGAAGACCAGGAGCATAACAAAATAGAAAAGTTTTACCACAAGTTCGTGGAGGAGTTCGCGAGTCGGCGTTTTGACGTGTTGACCGATAGCCGCAACAGCCAAAATTGCCTTGGCTCCAGTTAGTTGCTCAGATTCTATCAACTCTTTCATGAGCATAACAGTTGGATTGCTGCCGGCTTGTACGACGCAGTCGATGAATAAAGATCTGTATATACGAATGAAATAAAGAGGTTAAAACGAATCGAAACTTTTTTTTTGTATCGACTTACATAGTAGCAGAGTCTTGAATCTTGATGTCTTGCCACAAAAGTCTGAGTTCATCTAGAGAGAACACGGGCAAAAGGCGACCAATAACGGCCAAACGCTCCAGGTTATCTCTTTCTGAATCGGGCCTCTCCTTCAAATCCCTAACGACAACCCGAAGAGCATCCAGAATGCCCTTTTGCAGGGTGGAAATGGGTACTGGGCTCTTTAAGTAAGCATCCCGCAAGTTTGGTCTATACGCAAGTTAAATCAAAAAATTAATTACGGGCAGTTTTACGCAATATGTCACACAACTAACGCTTCTGCGTGGTTCGACTGTTGGTTGAATAAATCACCAAAGCTATAGGCTAAGCTCTTGTGTTCCGTGAAAGAAGGTGAAATGGAGAACTGGGAAGTGATGCGTTCTTTCCGCTCCAGTTGCCAATTGGTGGAAACAACATTCCACATCGGGTCCGTCTTGATCGCAAAGGGATGGAGCAACAGACTGCTGTAACCATTGATGAGAATGACAGTGAGCCGGGGGTAAGTCTCGCCACAAGCCACGTATGTGTACACCGACATACGCTGTCAAATGACGCAAAACGAGAAACATAAAATATTCAAAATTCAAATCACAAACCAATCTACGACGACTAACGATATTACCTTCATGAAATCGCCACAATTGGCTTTGTTGAAATCGCATTTTTTAATATTCGGTGTGTTTGAATACCAGATGGGATTGTTCTTGCATTGGTCAAAGTCTGTTGTCTTGACAATCTCGTAGACGTTTTGACCTTTACAAACGGCGTCAAACGATCCTATCTTAAACGCGTCATGAGCGTACACCTGCGACCAAGGTAGCCGCCTGACTGCGATCGTGTTGCTGCAGTCCCCAGTTATGGAATTCTGTTGATGAACAATGTAGCCTACGAGTGTTTAAAATATTCCACGATATATATTCGTTTCAAATGTACCTCAAAGACGGTGAATGTATCGCTCTCGTCGCCTTTAGGGACCGTCGACCAATTGGAAGCTGGCCCGTCTCGACGGACAGCGGTGATGTCCAGTTGCAACTGGCTAACGATACTCTTTTTGTAGTTGACAAGCCACAATGGCTCATCGACATCTATTTGAATGCTGACGATCTATTCAATCACACAATTGCAAAAATTCGAGCAGCATTTAATTTCATTCATTATTAATATTCTAATGAGATCCAGATAGTTTGTGAGCTTACCGAACCGTTAACATGGGAAACGGCGAAAGGCGTGTCTGGCAATTGGCTATTGGGAATCGACTCTTCTTCACCTTTGATTTGGTTTGGTTGACCATTCTCTCCGATAAAGCAAGAGTGCTCGTAGCTGCCGTTTCGTTTAAAGTGGCTGTCCGTCAACTATAATTAAAGCGAAAGCACAGAAGCTGTTAACAAATAATGGACCTTTCAAAATGTTGACAATACCTTGACGTGGATGGTATTTTCGTCGATACTCTGAACGATAACACGACTTTCGAGTTCGACAACAGCACTCTGTAGTTGCAGTTCGTAAAATCCAATCACTGAGCGGCCGACGTAGTTGTACACGTACTGGGTACCAGGTTCCCATCCTAATTATTGATAAGAACTAAAGAGAGTTGAGGTAATTTAAAAAAGAAAGAGTTCATTTTGCTTACCCCACGTCAGGCATAGGAATGCCGCTGGAATCGCCATGGGTTGTTGTCAATACATACAAATGAAAAAGAAAATAAATGAATGAATTTTTAGTTAACTGGGGTGGCGACGGCGACGCTTGGCTTGGGTGACTTTAAAAAAAGAAATCGGAGAACTTACAAAAAACTAAGAAAAATGAGGGGATTCGTCTCATTTTGTCAGAGCAGTGTGATGCGTTCCAATATTTCCAACCTATTAGAGAAACTTGAATGCTTCCTAATGCAAAGTCTTTATTTGTTTGGGAAAAAACGCGATAACACAAACGGCCTTCCTGTCTTTCTTTCGAATATTGAAAATGAAAAAAAAAATGTTACGACGGAATTTTGTACTTCTTATAATCGTAGCGATTATCAGCTGATGCCTTCGTTCCACTGGGAAATGACATGCAACTGACCTTGCTTGAAGTATACATGCCGTCAATTTACTAACTGCGCAAATATCGCAAGATGTAGTTCTAATGCGCTGTGTTAACGTTCTTGGGATGTTAACGACGAGTCAATCAAGATTGGAGAGCTCAAGGGCCGCGAGAGTAACTTGAGACGATATTATAACAAATATTCCGTGATAGCTAGCAAGTAAACGGCAACATAAGTGTATACAAGAAATCGAATGATACACAGTGGCGATTCTAGTGAAACGCAAAACTGCATTATATATTAGCTTACCTTAGGATAGATTTTAATTTAATTTTACTGGTTCATATATTTGTCTTGATAAATAATATTCACAAGTTCTTGAGTGCGTTCCAATTCTCTGCGTTCCAATCAGGGATGATGTACACGTAATACACCTTTTCTACTTATGATGCGGTGTTGCATAAAACTTTAAAACCGTTTAAAACATCTTTTATACTGGTGTTGGATATATTCTCAACGGCCGCCCGATTTTAATAAAACAAAAGCTTGGTTCCCGAATGAATTAAGGTGAATAAGGAGGTTATATTTGGGGGGTAAGGAGGAAAAGTTTACGCCCAAAGTTGAGCTTTTATCCCAAGAGATGGCTACGTTGGGTTCCTTTACGGTAGAGCTAACTGTTACCCGCGCCGTCGCGCAGGAAGGTACCCAAAGGGTTTCTTCACCAATATGTTTTTGCTTTTAGGTGATTATTTCCAAAATGAAAGGAAATCGGTATAAATGATAGATTTTATAACATTGTATCTATAGATACAATGTTCAAAAATAGAAACTATAAAATAGAAAAATATAGAAAATAAAAAAATAGAACTATAGATAGTTCTATTTTTCGCTTTGCACATGCGCTTAGTCGAGTACCGAGTAATAGCTAGTGTTGAGTAGCTAGATGTAATAAAAATTGCTCTGCGTCAAATTATGGGCAGATTTACCATGTGCGCTGCTAAAGAAATTATAGAAAAAGTAGTGGGGTTTGCCACTAATTCGATCTCGACCCTTGCTCCCAATAATCACTTGGGGCGAGTGTGAAAGGACCATCGGAAGTTGCATTCGGAATTGGCATCACTGGCATAAACAGAAATACGCAAAACTTTTGTATAATATTTACCGATTGTGATTTATTAAACCCTAAAAAAACCGGTTAGAACAAATGTATCAGCATAAAGATCGGAACGTATATATATTGCGATTTAATGAGACACAAGGCCCATTCGACACGGGACACCGTGATATTAATAAATCAGAAAAATGAAATATTTCCATTCATGTAGGGAAAGGTTTAAAAATTCCACCGTAGTTGCAATTTAGGGGAAAACCTTTAAGTAAATAAGTTGATCAACCGCTTTACAATTTTGTCATTCGAAAAAGGGTAGGAAGCTTTCTAGACTTGCTTGAATTCGCGGTCAACACCCCTTGTATAATCTTATTGGACTATTACTACAAGAATTGAACAAGCGAATTCAATGTTAGCCTAAGCAAATTGTTTGATTCCAACTTTAATAGTCTTGTACTTGTAGCTTGATGGCCAGCAAATATGGGTGTCACTTCGGACCCTACCAACTCGGCTCTATTTCTTATCAACTCAGCCGGGGTCCGAAGTAGGACAAAAATCGGGTTCGTAGGTAATTAAATAGTGGTAATTAAATTAAACAGTTCTTTTTTTAGCAGTTTGTCACTCGTTTGGAATTCCTCTATTTCTCAAAGCTTTTGAGGCTGTTTTAATAGTTTTCTTAAACGCCCATTACCGGATAATCCATGTCTCATCATGGATCATTGATGCAATTGCAATCGCAAATGCAATTCGTCTCTTTTTTGCGAACTTTTTTGACGGATACATAAATGTGAACCCATTACAACACAAATTTTCTTTTATAATATATTGAAGGCTATTGTGCGATACGGCCTTACTCGGGGAGTCGGGGTATACATGTTTCTTTCAGCGAGAGATGTTATTTCATATTTTCTATGTGAGAGCCCACTGATGGATCCTCAACTCTTTAGTCACTGTTTACTTGCTTTCTGCTGTTGTTTAGACTGTAAAATACTATTTTTTTAGCCTACAATAGGCTAGTGTTGTCGTTTTTGAAGGGAACCTAAAGATTCCCACCTGGAATAGTATGTATTAACTGGTTTATCACAAACAAACTTCTAAAATATTTAGTTCTCTAATCAGTATAGAAAATTCAAACAGTTTCTAATAATTAAGTGTCGCTCGTACGATCAGGTATAGCTTATAAAAAATTATAAACGTTGGTAGACGTAGGTTTGTATTTTGGAACTTGTGTTGTGTAGTGCATCGAATTACATGCTGTTGCTGTCCTAGTGCAAAAAATTGAAACCGATAAGAAATTTTTTTTGTAAAAAATTAAAATGAAACTAATAAACAAATAGCCTAAGGGATGTAGTTTAAAACGCTGAGTTCGAAAATCAAATTGCTTTTTTTCTTAGTTCGTTACTTTTAAGTTATGGAGTTAACCGTTTTCGAAGGTGTCCATCTATCGGGTGCACCGTACATGAGAGCGACGTAGAAAATGTTGTACAGAAACCCTTCGGGTAATTAATTAGGTAACCAGCGCCGACTTTCGTCGCTCGCTGGGAGGATCCCGAAGGGGTGTTTTCAATTTTATAAACAATAAATTTTGAATTGAATTAGAATATATTAACGCAAAAATTAAAATAGAAATATTTTTTCTTCTTGAAAAACTTCACCCTTCTGAAATAAAGAACATATGCCTCGCCCGCTGATTGCGCACTAAGCAAAAGAATGCCGACAAGATTTAAGTTGCCTTTGTTTTGAATTTTAAAAAATCGGTAGGCTCTTCATATTTTTTCCGATTGGAAGAGAATTATAAACTGTATTCGTATTTACACGGGGATCTCGCGGGTCGGGGTTGGGGGGCTCCGCTCCCCACCCCCACCCCGCTCGTAAATACTTGATCACACCGCCTTGCTGATCGCCAAGCGACAAGCGGAAGGTCAGAGTTCGTTTTATGCGATTTCTTCCCGAATGTTTGTGGAATCACGACAAATGCGCTTTCTAAGAGGAAATATGAGGAAATCCGAAAGTTATTGAAATCAACTAATTAGAACAAAGTTGTAATTCTAAATTTTAAAATGAAAATTTCAAGACATATATTCGAAGCAAAATATTCGCAACTTTGTTGCTTCTGTTTTTCTTCTCCCTCTCTCTCAACTTTATTCACTGTTTTATTCCTTTCCCTAGCTTCACCAAAATCGGGAATCGGGGATTTCGGTCATGTGGTTACTACAAGCCGTTCTAGTTGGCTATGTCGGCGACCAACTCCAGTTGGTCTTGAAGGCCCAACCAAGCCGGGCAGGCGCTATAGGGGGGGGGGGGGGTAGGAAACCTGTGTGACTAATGAACTTGTTTCCCCCAGATAGGCCCAGTTTCCCAATTATACTGAATTTGCGGACATTTTTTGTAAATATTTGTACCTGATTCGACCTGATGCTACGTCCGAAATACACGCGGGCAACACTCGTACCAAGTAGGCCCCTTAAAAAAAACAGGTCTCTTGCACTATAATTGAAAGGGGGGTAAAAAGGATCATTTTGAGACTTCGTACGACCTTAATTGCCAGTTCTTGAAAATACTATAGAACATTTAATGGCCATTGCTTCTTTAATCGAAAATACAACTTATGTCTCCTGCCATAGTATTGAGAAGGAAGTCAAAACTCAAAAAAATCATTTTGAGACTTCGGACGACCTTCTAGCCTACAGCGTTTTCCTGATAATCGAGTTATACGCGATTAAAGAAGCAATGGCCATTAGATGTTACTGATAATGAGCGTCCAACTCGATTATCTGGAGAACGAATGACGCTAGAAGGTCGTACAAAGTCTCAAAATGATTTTTATGACTCCATTTTTAAATAATATTGCCAGAAAGCTGGGTTGTATTTCCGATTGAAGAAGCAAAGGCCATTAAATGTTCTTGGTATTTTCTGAGCTTGCATTTGCTGAGCCGCAGAGATAAGAAGATGGGTAACGGAATGGAAAAACTAGCAGACAACTATCGGTTATATTTCCACCCCGAACGCTCTCAACCCTCAGCAACTCTGTCCTACCTTCAGCACATTCTGCCTCCACTTTTCGCGCCTTCAAGTTATTTTCCCGTCAAGGTCGTACCCCTAGCTATGGGCGAGGGGGAAAACGACGGGAAAAATCGCCTTAAAACTTTAGACGCCCAAAAAAAAAAAACGATTAACTTGTTAAAGAACATGTAGCACCTTGATGAAAAAAGAGAACGAATATGTTCTATGGTTAGACTGAAACAGGTTATCACTGTATTGTGTATCAAGTGAACTCAGCACAAAGTCATATATAGTTTAACTATATACTAGTTGATCACATAAAGTTAATTACATCACATGGGTACAGTCTACAGCACACAGAGACATTACCTTTCCAGTACAAAATATAGAAAGCAAGAGGGCGTTCAAACGGCAGTGTCACTTCCCATTAGGCCTACCCTCAGAACATACTAAACAGCATCTCACTAAACATGGCCTAAGGGAGGGACATTAGAATCGGGTTTGGAACTATACTCAACACACCTACATATAAATTTAAAGATCTATAGATGTTATTCATCTACCAAAAAATCAGCGACTTCGTAAACAAAATATTTCTAGTCAAAAATCACGTTTTAGAATCTCCCGTTTACATGGGAGCAGTAGGGAAAATGGAGGTGTCCTGATATTTATGCACTATGCGTTTATTCTGAAACCGCTGATGGGAAAAAATCAGGAATTTTACCATCTATTAGTCATAGAGACGGCACGGCATACCCCAATTTTCAAAAATTTAGCTCGATTCCCCGAATTTTAATAAAATAAAAACCCCGCCATAAGCGCCCGTGTTAAAACGGCGAAAAAAGGGGGTCGTCCCATTACTTCGGGTGGGTACTGTAGGTGCAATCCACCCGGAGCCCACAAATGTTGGGCGCCGTGACACGTTCGATTTTTTTCAAAATTTTTGTATGGACTAGTACTATCAATTGAAATGCACGGTTAAAATCTCACATTTTTGTGACCATCCGTTCGCCCGTAATTAATTTTTAAAAATCGTTTTTTTTCATTTTGCCGCTAGGCCATATTTTCAAGCCGAAATCTTTGTTTTCATAAAATAAGGAGTTTCGATAATTAGCTGTTACAATACTTATTTTAGTCAATTGAACTTATTAATCAACATAAAGTTCACATATCAGAACGTCGTTAAATGTAGTCATCAGGGATTTTCACAAAAATTTATTTTGAAATCCGTTCCTCACTTTAAAATATATATTGGTTTTCTGTGACGTCGGATTTCATTTTCGGTCACGGCATTAGAAAGGCGACAAAAGTTTCCACATTGCGTTATAACAAGACGAAACTCTTATTGTTTATGGCGCTGAAACAATTCGGCAAATATAGGGCCGATTTCAGCTCTTTTTGTTGAAAACGACCACCATTTTTTCGTCACCCTCTACCCCCCCCCCTACTCTCCTTACACCGACTAGGCCCCGAGGCCTCAAGGTCAGGCCACTAATCCCCAGTTGTAAACATTGTAGTAGTCCAACAAATTTCAAGTTCTCAACACGTTTCTCTTACAGTGCAGCTTTTTTACTATACAGTCGATTGTGATTTTAATATCCTTAGTAATGTCGGCAAATTTAAAATGTTCGGTTGGTGAAAAACTGAAGCAAGAATGTTTTTTAAATCATTTCGTGAAAACGGTAAACAAATCAGTGAAATCGTTGGAAGATTCTGACGCCGATACAGTGCGGACAATAAAATATCGAACCTCAATGGAATTCATACCGACAATATGTGATCACCATTTTGCTGCGTACAGCACATGTTTTAATCAATATGTATACCGATCTAAGAAATGTGGTAATCCGTTAGGAAAACATTCTGAAAAATTTCCTGTTGGAGTAAATACAATATCACTTGAAATGTGCGATTTATTAGTAACGAAACCAGAAATAAAAAGCTCCATATATCCTGGATTTAAGGTGTGCATAAACTGTTACAGTGAGCTGCCAGCCCTCAAATCCAGCAAAATTATTTCGTCACTAAAATGTGCTGATTCCATCAAGATTTAGAAGCCCACATGTCTTCGCAGGACCAGGATATGTTTGTGTCACCGCAACATTGCGAACAAAGCTGCGAATTTGCTTGGTATTTCGCCCGTAACAGTCAATGTGAAAGAAAACCAGACCAAAAGGATGACAAAAATTATACGAAAAAGTGATGAGATGCGCGGAAAATTTGAGCAAGCGCTGCAAAAATCGATCACAAGTGACGTTGCTAATCCACGTCCCTCATCGTCTTGCCGCGTTAGTGTGTCGTTTGACTTGGAAACATTGATGGCTGATCTAAAGGTGCGGTGTAGTGAACTCCAGTGCGCTAATGATCAACCTTCTGTCATAAGTTTATTGACACTCGCTCCCGTGTCTTGGACTATCGTCGAGACGGCTACCTATTTCAATGTATCTCAATGGGAAGTTAGAAGGGCTCGGATCTTAAAACAAGAGAAGGGAGTTCTATCGATGCCCGACAAGAGGAAAGGAAGACCGATAACCGATGAGGAGAAGGAAATCGTCAAGGAGTTTTATGAGTCCGACGAAAATAGTCGCATGATGCCTGGGATGAACGATACAGTGTCGGTTCGCCTTCGTGAAGGCCAGAAGAAAGTAAAAGTGCAAAAAAGACTACTATTGATGAACGATGAAGTATTGCTCAAACACGTTACTGATGAAGAGCTGCGGTCGTTCAAAGTTTTTTATGATGCGGCCGGAAAATGTCGTCGAAGTGGGGTCAAAGGGAACACATAACGTCTGCGTTTGCGAGAAACATCAAAACGTTAAGCTTATGATTGACGCTTTAATACCTCGTAACGTTGTCGAGAAATATTCATTCATGGATAAAATAGTGTGTGATGTGAAGGCACCCGAGTGCATGATGAAGCGGTGTGTCAATTGCCCTCGCATTGAATCACTGAGGCCACGCATTGTCGAGCTAATCGGAGATAGATCGTTTATACAGGACTCGACGCAAAGTTCATTCTTTAATACAGTATCTCAAGCAACAATCCATCCGTTCCTTGTGTATGTAAATCAGTCCGGCAAAATAGTTCCATACAGCCTGGCCGTCATCAGTGATTGCAAATCCCATAACACGGTGGCAGTGCATACCTTCTTAAAACCAGTTCTCGATTATGTTAAACAGTTGTGTTCTACAGTAAAAAAGGTGATATATTTCACTGACGGTGCCGCGTCACAGTATAAAAATTATAAGAATATGGCCAATCTAACGCAACATCTCGTCGATTTTCAACTGGAAGCCGAGTGGCACTTTTTTGCTACATCCCACGGCAAAAGTCCGTGCGACGGAATTGGTGGTACCATAAAAAGACTTGCACGTCGAAAGAGCCTTCAAAGTGTGAACAATTCAGATGGCGATATTCAAACGCCTCGTGCGTTGTTTGAGTTTGCTACTTCTAACATTGAAAACATTAAAGTCTTTTATGTATCAACAGAGGACGTCAGCATAAACGAGCAGTTTTTAGCTAAACGATTTGAGAATGCGAAAACCTTGCCTGGAACTCAGTCGTTCCATAAATTTGTGCCATTAGATTCAAAGACCATCGAAGCTTCCGAGTTGTCCAATAGCACCTCAAAAAAATCCTTTGTTGTCATCAGAAACGTCCCAGTGCAAACTATTGATTTCAAGAACTTGCGCGTAAAAAGTGTCATTGCGTGCTCATATGAGGGAGAATGGTATCTCGCAGATATAAAGGAGAAAAACAATGAAAATTTTGAGGTAAATGTTCACTTTTCCACCCGTCAGTGCCGTGCATGGTCACGCTGATGCCCACGCCGTCCCATGCTGGTGACCATGCCGTCCCATGCTGGTGACCATGCCGTCCCATGCTGGTGACCATGCCGTCCCATGCTGGTGACCATTCCGTCACATGCTGGTGGCCATGCAGTTCCACTCATGGCAATACTGATGGCCATAACAGAGCCAGAACAACAATCGAACACTGAACAAGAACACGAAAACCAAGGTATTTCTTTCCCCCACTCATCCCCACCCCTCCGTTAATCGAAGCAGCCTCAATTTCAACTACAATATTATCAGGCGGTGCCTAAAGATGTCCATGCGACGCCAGAAGTCGACTCAATCAGTGTCAATAAATTTCATCAATTTTTAAATTTAAATATTGTAATTTCTTAACCCCTAAAAAAGGACAGGCGAGGACGACAGAGAAAACGAATCCCAGAATATGGCATGTTTTTTTATTGCAATATTTATATTGCAAATAAATCAAATATGGCAAATAAAGTAAACAAACTTTATTCAAAGTTTTTTTAATATTCTCGTTTTGGGAAGTTACCAAAAATACAGGTGAGGACGACGACGAGTGTATGAGTCCTCTAAAGTGTATGGGCCTAGTTTTAGTTATTATTGCGTTCATCACTTTGCTGAAGCCAAACACCTTTCGTCCGCATCTGAAACCACAGCTTGCCTTATAGTTATGTATTTGGGGAGGCTGACACTTAAATTGATAGTTAAAATCAACCTTATTTGGTAATTTCGAACGAATCAAAAATGGCAAAAAAAACTAAACAAACTTTTTTCACAGGTATTAAAGTATTCTCCCTGTGGGAAGGTAAAAAAAATACAGGTGAGGACGACAGTGTTCCTCTAAAGTGTATGGGCATATTTTTAGGTATTGTTGTCGAAGTCTTTGCCGACGCCACCACCATCGCGGACGTCTCCGCCACCGACATCTGTCCAGATATTATGTTGCTATAAAACCTTAATATTTAGCTTCTCTTCATCACTCGCCGGCAATGCCATGCCGCCCGTCCCTCCCGTGCATGGCCATGCCGTCCCATGCTAGTGGCCATGCTGTCCCCGTTAATGCAATGCTCTTCGAACGAATCAAAAATATCAAGAAAACTAAAAAAAAGTATTTACCACAGTGTTGAAATATTCTCCAGCAGGCAAGTTTAAAAAAGGACAAGTGAGGACGGAAAGAAACGTCCGAACGAACCCAAGAAGTAGGTTTCCACTTCCCCTAAAATGGATTGCTCCATTTTTTAGGCATTACTTGCCTTATCACTTCTCTGAAGCACGACCATCTACCTGAGTCCCAATTCCATCTGAAACCACACCTTGCCCCAGGATTCAAGCATTACTTGCTTGATCACTGTTGTGAAGCAGCTTAAGCTGTTTGTTAAATTTAAACGATTGGTTTTGTTTTTTACAAAAATGTTATTTCTAAATTTTCTAGATTTTATTTAACAGAAATGGCTATCTGTGGTTGCCCTCCAGACGTCAAATGTAACGTAAATCCCTAATTGTGTACTGTGTGTTTTCATATATCTTAAAACCCCACATGTAGGATATTTTACTTCCAGTACTTATTGACTGTAACTTGAATTGGTGGGCAGAATGAACGCGTGCATATCCACTTCATCAACAGAACAATCAACCAGGACAGCATTTACGTCGCTTTTTTCATTGGCTTCCAACAATTGGCTCAACATGGAGTAGAAATGGATGGATGGCGAACTTAAATCATATTTTATATTCGCTCGTCCTTTCCTTTCGTATTTCTCCAGTTGTTATTCAACTACACAGTTTGGTGTCCGTCGACAAGAGTATTACTTATTTACTTTTCTATTTTCTATTAAATTTTTTAAAATTTTTTAATATATTTATTTTTTTTGCATCTTCAACCACTCGTAACAAATTAGATTAAGGCTGCAGTAGAAGAAAAAGAAGTTTCAAATGACATCGCAATTTTATATTAATATTTAAATTAAAATGTTTGCGGCATTTCTGTTACTTAAGGTCAAAGGGAAGTCAGGTTAAGTCAGGTTAAGGGAAGGGGGTTAAGGTTACAGGTAAGAATCTTGAAAGCATTACTGCCCTAATTAACCAAAGAAAATAACAAATTACTGTTTTGATGCGTGTCGTAATACAAAACATTTATTGTAAAAAGAATATTGAACGAAAAAGTGAGTGGCATTCTATTGTCAAATAAATAACCAATTATTAGAAATATTCTTAACGACTCAATCAGTGCAGACTCCAATGCATCGGGACTGGCAGTTCATGTATACATTGGTTGCGAGAGACAAGAGTCGACTACGACTGACGAGTGACGACTGAATGACTGATCACTGATGAGTGATGACAGATCGCAGTTCGTTTATTCACAGAGAGATAGGAGGCGGGGCGCTGGGAGAGACTGGGAGAGATGGCCAATGGGAAACATCCGGCTGCCGCCTAGCGGTTGGGGACAGTAGCTCTTCCTACGGGATAGGCGAATAACTGTAGCCCGCGCCCTACACGGGAAGGTTCCCGAAGGGATTCAACTCTGTTTGAAAAAGTCAATTTACAAATCACAAGCGCGTCTCAAGTATCAGATGATAACACGTTAATGAATTTGTATGTGGCCAATGAAATGTAGGCTATTTTATCTAATTCTATTGTGCGATTATTAGATATTTGAGTCAAGGTGAGATTGGGAGAGAAGTTTGTAACGCGAAAAGAATGTAGACCTACAGAAACGGGTGAAAGTTTCCTGACGCGATTTTCGTACTATGCGCTTTTACTTTACATCTACCAGTAGTTCGTGATAAAAGGTACACCTCTTACCCTTCCCGATTGACCGGGGTCAGAAGGGGTGAGGGGTTAGTTTTGTAAACGTAACTATGAGTTGGTATAAAATAAAAGCAGCCAATTTTTAAATCCTGTCAGGAAACTTTCACCCGTTGCTGTATATAGATTTGCTAGTCCTATAGTTATTCGAATCGAGTAACTTTTGTGTGAATAATCAAATAATCTAATATCTCTTTTCGCATTGACAAAATAATAATTTGGAAGGAAAGTTGGTTTACATTGGGATCTGGATCGAAATACCGTAAGTTAATATTGTCAAGGTGTGGCTATTTGTTATAGACAATTTGATGCTGTAATTTAACGTAGCCTATCAAATGACTAATTTATGTTCGATGAATCGATGGATGGGGAATTTTCATGTTCTCAGTTTTTAATTTATGCTAAAAAAACGGAGAAATCTAATGTCTTATAAAACGTAAGACGCGGTCATTTGCACTCCAATACAAATGAACTCCACGGGGGTGACATTAGAACTCCAATATACGACAGCAGCACTCCAACAGTTAAATTTTTAAATAATTATAAAAATTGCCGACAGTTGAACTCTATGGATATTTAGCTTTAAGAAATGGCCGACAGTTGAACTCCATGGAACTCCCTTTTTTTCCCAAAGCTCCACCATGGTTACTTTTTTTCTAACCATCACTGTTTTCCCAATTAATATTTTAGTTTATTTCTAATTTAAAGATTCCAGAAATCAAAATTAATTCGAGGAAACGACCAGCTCCAACAAATATCAATATATTGAGTGACTATTCATCATCCCGAACAAAGGTAAAGTTAAATTGACTGTATTTCTTATAAGTTGATAACTTATAAATTCTTTTTTTTCTTCTTTAACAAAAACAAAAAATTCGAAGAAGTATCGGCAAAGCCGAACGCCCAATTTATTGAAAATACTAGAACTACAACAAATTGTAAAACTAAACAAAAAAAGTAAACTTAGATAAGGAAGGCAGAATTTGAAATTATTTGTTGGAATAAGGATTCATGTTTTTCTCACTACAGAAAAACAGCTACGTGATGTATCTGTACAGTCCTGACACCCATCACCAGAACTTTAAGACGTGCCATCAACTTCTTTTTTATTATGCGGTCAAGAATTTTTCTGCCCTCCGTAGTGAGTTTCGAGCTGCCTGCCTGGGAGCTTATGGCTCCTGGCCGCCCTCGATCAGTCTCATTCCGGAAAGCAACAGCGTCTGGGCAACCATAAGAATTTTCATCCACGCTAAAAAACGGCTGCAAAGCGGCAGACAGAATCCGGATCGGACGGCTCACAATCGAGCATTATGCTCATCCACTTGACAAGCCAGGCCACTTTGATATCCCGTGTCCCTATTTTCCATCCCCCTTTCCACCCTACCCACCAGCAATGCTAACAGATACCCCAAGCGGACGCCCGGGAATTGCGGACCGGGCCCCTCACGAGGTAGTGGCTATACCGGCGGTCGTCGGCAGACAATCTCGAAGGTCCAACGAAGCCGGGCAGACACTGCTTGCTTGCTGGCAAGCCTAATGATGACATCACCCGGCCCCACCAGAACCGAGGCGTTCAGCAGGCCCAATTTCCCCACAATGTTCTCATCTCGCTATAATTAATTTCACACTATCGCATGTATGTATATACTTTTTGTGTAATGCAAAATACATTCGAGTGGTAATCGATAAGTAGTTGAGCCCAGTTATTAAAAAATGCGGTCAAGATTCGTTTCCGGAAAAAAACAATCAATTCAACATTCTATTAATGATTGAATTGTTTCAAATACGGATCCGAGTAATCTTCGACAGGAGTGGGCATCTCTCGAAGATGACCAATCCAATTTGTATTCCGAAGATGACATTATTCCTCTGTCGTCTATTCCTAGCCCACAAGTTGGTGTCGGCACAACCTACTAATAAAAAAATTAAAACGGACTACGGAACCTTCAAGTTCACCCGTGCAATTGCCTCACGACAATTTGTGAAAACCAGAATCAAGATGATTATCAACCCGCCTCATTGGTTAAACCAGCTATTGCATCTCGGCGATATTTTCATCAACAGTCTCAAGGTTCAATTTTTATTTATGGGTTGTTATATATTGTTGACAATAAAACAACTATGTTAAAAAAAGGCATTTACGTGCGTCAGAAGGAGGATTCCCAAGTGATACCAGATGTGAAGATTCTTTTTGTGGCAGTAACGAAGAAATGGTGATGATTCTCAAAGGATTTCAGAAGCAAATTAATGCGTTGGTTGACAGAAACTGTAGTGCTGTGGAGGACGGAAGAACAAAAACGAAATCCTCCCACTAAGAACATTGGCACATTTCAACCATCTCTCAGAATTCCAAAAGACTCCAGAACTTATGTCGGATTGTGTTTGTTCTCCCTCTTGATGTGTTCACTTAAAACCCTCTAATGCTATTATTTTTTTTCCTCTACTTGTTTCAGACGCTATTAAATCCATAAAGAAGTTTGGTACAAACAAGACTACTGATCATGACATTACAATTATGGCATTACAATTAATTACAAAATGGCTCAGTGGGGAACCAGAACACTTTAAAAGAGCTGCCGAAGCTTTGGCTCGTAGACGATCCAGACGTTGACAGTTGTACGTTTCCATGAAATGACTATGAAATGTTCATGCCTTACTTGTTGTGGATCCAGTTTTTTGAAATTTTTATACAAAACGATATTATGAAGAAATGGAAATATAAAGGGAGAACCAGGGAAGTGACCTTGAATGGAAATGTTTAAATTTGATTTCCATGTTATTAAAGTTAATGTTCATAACATCCCGTATGGCATAACCCAATACAACCTTGGGAAGGGTTGTCTTGACTGATAGTCTTAGACGAGACTTCGGATGTCGGCAACGATTTTGCTTACTGACAAGGAAAGTCGGTATTCTATGCTGACAAATTTTATCATTAATCTGACTTTCGGCAACAAAAAAAAAGAGTTAGACCCGGCAAAAACAAAAATAATTGGAAACTTTCCAGGGATGTCGTAAAATATTGAAATGTTTGGCCGAACAAGACGCCTTTGAATGCAAACCAAAAATTACGAAGGGATTGTCTGAGTTTTAAATGTTTTGAATTTAAAAAGTGGTTAAGAACTTGTAATCCTTACTTTGGATATGTTACCTTCAGAAAGCTAAGAAAAAGTATGAACGAACTTCGGGTTCCTGTAGTTAAGCTAAATTAGCTAATGAATATCCAAATAGGGAGTAATTTGGTTAGCAAATGTTACTCTATAGCAAATTTGCAATAAACGTAAAGAGTTGAGTTCTGCAGGTAAAGAGTAACAATAGCATGTTTCATGAATTGAAGAAACGTCGAAGTAGAAAGAGAGAAGTTAACAATGCGGCTAATAATAGGGGGCGAGTACGTGAAGGGCATGTTTTAGAAGCCTGGTAGGAATTGGATCAAGACTACACAATTTCGTAGGAGCGGCGTTGATGAGGGCGACAACTTGTTCAGTTGAAAGAGGAGAAAAAGAGGACAACGGAGTGGGGTTCCGTAATCGTAAGAGAGGAGGGGAGGCAGCTCTGTGGGTGCAGCCAGTCAGGGCGCCACCTAGGTTGGAGTTTGGTTTTCATTATTTTAAAAAGAGATCTTATATTCAAAAATGCTTCCGCTGGTTCAAAATAAGCTTGACCGGAAATTGTTTCCATCATCCCATCAATGGCAGTGCTAAGACTGGTACGTTTACTACTGACAGACTTCTTTTTTTGAAGCATTGCGTTTGTCAGTCAGTCTTGCTTTCTTGGATTTATGTTTGGTGCTGGCATTTTCCTTATGATTGCCTTTCTTCAAAATGATGCATAAAGATATGAAGTTATTGAAAAAGCCTTTAAAAAAATTATTTTACAGTACCTGATTTAGACTTGCTTCTCCTAATTTTCTCTTCAGACTTCTTTTCGGTCTCATGCTTTGTTGATGATGAATCTTCATACACCTTTAGTTGTTCCAAGTTAAAAAAAAATATAAACAACCGTTTTTCCATTTTGGACAGAATTTCGGTTGGAGGAGTATGGTCTCGAAGAGAGAAGGGGGAACGTGGGGTCGGAGTTTCTTTTTTTTTTAAAGAAAAGTACAACATTCGATCGACTCCCGTAAAATGTTTACAAATTAGTTTGTGCCGGTAAAAGAAATGGTTTCACCAGTATTGTTACAAAACGATTTCAAGGATTTCTTTGGGCTTGTTTTGGAATTTCTTGATATAAATGTGACTTTCAAGTCATTTGGAATATTGAATCAGCTCACCCATGCTTCGAGTATTGTTCTAACTAGAACGACCACAATGTTTTATTCTCTTCAGGCCATAAATGGTTTTCTCTAATATAGAGAAAAGCCCACACTTTGTATACAAAGTGCGAGTCAATATCAATTGCCATGGTCAAACATTGCGATGAATAGCGCTTCGGAGCTGCGGCCGGTAAGATACTTATTTAACGCAGTTTCTCTCCAAATGACAACGACAGATTTTTTTTCAATGACCTTCACACAGTTTTAGTAGTAATTTTTAGTTTTTTTCTTTCGCATCTGTACAATTGATGACGATCAAAGTTGCATAAGATCTCTTTTAATTTGTTAAATATTTTCTAATCATACAAATAATAATGTACAGTCTAGCTAAGGGTGCAATTTGCCTTTGCGGCTTGACCTAGTCTCAGGGAAGGGCGAAAGTGGGAAGTACCGAAAAAACTTCAGTATCTGTCCCAGCGTCGCTGACAGAACTCGGGCGAAAACACGAGCGCAGTACAGCTGCAGCATACATTACCCGGTAAGTGACGTACTTTAGCACACGCCCAGCATAGCTGCTTGCATTGTGTTTTTTCTTAATTAGTGGTGACCTCTTTGTGCGCGTCGAATTCCTCCGTTCCACATTTAACATTCGAATTAATGGATTAGTTTTTACCTTGAAAACGATATTAGACTATGATGCATCTTGCTGTAGGGGAGAGTGGACCCAAATTGGACATGTACCAATTAGGACAAACGCAAAAACAACTAAACAAGTAAAGTTCTGATTTTATACGAACAAAAAACTTGTAGTGTAATGAATAAGGTACCAGCTACATTTTTTAAAGGGGTCCTTAATACTTTAACTGTTATTCGACATGCCCAAGCTCGTACTATCCTTGTCTAATTCCCCCCCCCCCCCCAAATTTTGTCCTCCTCTCCTACTTTTCCTTTTTTTCTAAAATCGATTCTTCTTATCGCGCTAAATGGAGATCATTAGAAAAATTCATGGATGTTAAACAAAGCACGCTTTAAAATCGTGCACAGTTTCATATATCTAACCTAACTATTTTTTGAATTATTGACAAAAATTTTTTTCTGTCCAATTTGGGTCTGCTCTCCCCTATTATGGCAATGACTTATCAGAACCCCTGGTGAGCACAAGAATGATCGTCATTTTGAAACATTATGACAATTCGGTATGCAATACGGGATAGAGGGAAAGGGGGTATGGAGCCATAGGTTTTTATAATGAAAAATTCAGAAAAAATTACAATGAATAAAGCATTTTGTTTCAGAGCACACGTACAACAATTTTGGCATTAATGTCGCGTTTTTCTACCGAAGGGTAGCGAAAACTACGATATGAGGTTTTCCTCTTGCTCCCGTGATAAAAAAGGTCCGGTGTTCGCATATTTTACATCAAGCGCATTGTACACATGGGGGAAAGGGCAATACGGACGCCTCAGTCATGAAGACTCTGACGATCAGCACAAGCCAAAATTTGTCGAGGTTTTATTAGGTTATCTACGTTTGCTATCGTTTCTTGATTACTTTAGGAGATTGAAAATATTATGTATAGTTTTCTCATGTTTGTTTGCGAGTGTACATCCTGTCTCTTTTATGCCACCATTTTGTACTTATACACCAAATCAGATAGGATCAGAATTGAAATCGGTTCGGGGAACCGTTAACCATGTTAAGAGACCAAAGAGTGGTGAATTTTCTTCATTTTGAATTTTACATCCCTTTTACATATGCGTCCATTTAATATTTACCGATGCATATGGTGCACGCGGAGAAAATGTCGAGCATGTTTGCTCGAAAGAGATGAAGTTTTTGTTGCTACTGGAGTCCACCGCCACGGACACGATCTTCTTCTAGTATTGAAGTGCAAGAAGTACAAATTTACATAGTGGTGTAGGGTCCTAGCCACTCTACAACAAACTCGTCTCTCCACTCCATTTACATGGCGGCGTTAGGGACGTAGGTTTTCTTTTTCTTTACTAGTTCGTCGAATTTTCTCATTCAGGCTATACTTCTGTATATGTCCCAGGACGCCCGTGGCCCGCCTATGGAATTCGTAGCAGCACGTAGCACAACGTATCTGGCCTGGCGACTTACAATGCCACCCATTTCAAGGGACCCGGCATATTTCAAGGAACTTATCAAGGGTCACGAGGGGTACAAGTAACAATAATTCATAACCAATTCTATCGGTTTTCTGCTATGCTCAATTTTTTTAACTTATTAGGTTGAACTTGCATTGTGAAAACCATTTCTTTTTTGGTCGTGCCACGGCCAATGGTGGCACAGCCAGCACTTGTCTTTATCAACGTATGTGCTTTACCAGCGTTTTTCGACGCTACGGAAAACGGTAACTTGTGATGAAAATTCTTTTGCGTTTTAATTTTTATTCATTTTTATTTTATTTCATTTTTTCAGGCTATTCTTATCGTCGCATGCCTGATGACGGGAACAACTCAACAATTCTACGAATTTTGTCTTCGGTTGGTGGTCACTGTTTGTCAGCAGATGACTGGCCGCATCCCTCAACCAACAACGTTAGTGGGAGACTACGAACTCGCACTCGAAGGTTGAACTCGAGCGAAGTTAATTGTGGTTTGTTGTCACTAACGATTACTTATTACGCTATTTCAGAATAAGAATCGTCCTTGTCGACGTTGTTAAGTTCATTTTGAAGACTTCCGGCCACTTAAAAAAGGCGTTCAATAGAATCAGGAACATGGACTGCTGGAATGGGTCCGCAAAGTCTAGATGAACTCGTTTCCAAGGATAAGTTGCTTGCTCGTAACGACGGAGGGGGGCTTTTTAGGGTTGTGTCGGTGTCGCCAAAAGTCTTTACACTTCCGAACAAGAGCAGCAATGTCTCCATCTATCTCGGACCACCAAACAATACTTCTCGCCAAAGCCTTCATTCTGACGATTCAGGCATGACCTTCGTGTAGAGTTTGCAGTACTGCTTGTCTCAGAACTTTTTCAAAGCAACTAGTGCAATCAAATGTTCCGATTCTTGCTCATATAGTCCCTTATCGGGTTGACTTCAAGATCGCGGTGCTGACGTACCGCTGCCTCAATCGTTGTGCTCCCTCCTACTTGTCAAGCCTAATATCTCGCCGTGTAGTCGCCGGTCGAGGTGGTCGTGTTCTGAGGTCCTCCGTTGCCCCCTCCGCTCTTTACGATCTTGTTCCGCCTTCGGTTCATGTCAAATCCTACGGCAATAGAGCATTTTCTAATTATGCACCCACTGTTTGGAACAAACTCCCTGTGTCTGTTCGCTCAGCCTCTTCTCTTCCTCGCTTCCGTACTGCACTTAAAACTCACTTTTTCCGTATTGCGTATAAATAATGATTTCCCTGCTTTAGTCGTGAGCCAAAAGGCGCCTTTGATCATCTGTGCTTATGTAAAAGTGCGCCTCATAGAAATGCAATATATTATTATTATTATTATTATATATTTGTTTTTGCAAAAACTATAGCTTTCATTGGAACCATTTCTCTATTTGATTACCATCGGGCTTTGGCTCTTCCCTTCAGGAGGAACTCCTGAAGGCTTTAAAGCATTACGCTCCAACCAAATGAGAAAAAATTTATTTTCCCCAATACAAGTAGCGCAATCTTTTTTAAAAAAATAGTCCGTAATTGAAATAATTATTTCGTTTGTTTCCCAAATAACTTTCTAAGTACTTCATTTCGTGTTCTTCAGACTTATATATCATAAGCTACAAATTTAATGATAAAAATTATAAATAATATTATTTATGTATTTCAAATTCAGCTTGATTGGCTCACTTTAAATAAATTTTAAAATACCTGAATAAAACAATTAACTTTTAGATGACAATATGAATGATAGCTCTCAAATGGAGAAAAAAATTAAGTTCTAAATTAAAGGAAATAACGATGTAAAAGTGATCTAGCTAATCACTAAGGCGGATGGAGCGAAAACCTAATTTGGAATAGTATACTTTAACAACATGGGGCCGAAAATTTAATAAAATAAATCGACGCGTATTGATCTGCTCTACCAGTTTCGTGCATTTAGAGTTCATGAAACGCTCGAAATCACATGCGAGGACGATTTACATTTTGTTGTTGATGGTTTTGAGAGAAAAAGAAGCAAATAGGGCACCACCATTACAGCTGACTGCAGAGTTGCCAAACTAATTATTAAGAAATATATTTTCGCACTTTAAAAACTCGTTTTCTTTATTGCCAAAAATTTTGGAGACATAAAATCGTTTCGAGAAAGATCGTGAATCTTCGTGCATTATCGTTCAAATATCTTTCATTTCAATTTTCCAAGATACAACTATTGGTCGAAAATTAAAACTGACGAAAATATTGAATAAATGGTCAACGGGATAGTGTTGTTGTGCTTTGAGTACTAGACTTCCATAAATTGTGGAGCGGCTTCTATAATCAATTTACTTCTAGGTCGAGGTCTGCTACCCGGAACCTGGATGGTCCAATTTGCATTTGCTCATTCGCCCATACAGTGGCGTGGTGCTACGCCGCTATGCGTTGTACAAGTCCTAAGTTTTAGAAACAGGATGTTACAGCGGAGACATTTTCTTCCTATTGGAAGCTGGTCACTAGTTAGCTATAGAATAATATCGAGAAAACTTAATAATTATGACAAGTATTACAAAGAACTGCCAACCAGGGTTGGGCCCGGTAGCCGTCAAAGCTACTGATATTCCAACTTTTTGGAAAAGTAACGCACACCAGTCCGGCAGCGGAAAGATATTTCTTTTATGTTAAAACTAGGCAGTCATGCGCCGTCGAACATGTAGAATTGTAACATTTTCTTTTAGTAAACAGGCGTGGTTACAAATTTGGCCTCTTCAATGGGAAAAATATAGCGCCGTGCCTGAGTAGCTCAACACTATTCTCGTATACGACTGTGGCTTCGCTTCGCTCAGCCAGAGTCGCCGTGCCCGTCGGTGTCCATGTGATTTGCCTTGCCCCTCAGAACAATATAAAAAATGTATCATTCGATGACGACTTCGTCACGAACGGTACCGGTAGTTTTCAAAAGTCGATACCGCGGCACAATTTTTACCGTGGTAGCCCAACCCTGCTGCTAAACGGCCGATATGTGCTCAGTTGTCCTTCAAACACTTCCGTGCCAATGTTTTATATTTTGCGCAGAGACATACAGAAATGTCTACATCTCAGAAGCTAGATTTTTTAAAACTGATGAATACTCACAAGAATCTCTTGTTTTCGGCCGCCTCAAATGCGCATTAAAAAAAATCTTACGATTGACTTCGAGAAAGTTGCAAAACTCAATGTTGTTGTATGCTTGTTGATCCTTTACAAATATAGTATCATTTTTGAAACTCTCGACATTTTTCCACCCGACTAGTAATTTTAAAAAAATGATTGCAGTCGTCAAGTTCAGTTGATGCTGTATTGTTGATTACTTTCAATTGAAGCATTATTTTGGGGTTCCAACAATTGCTCGTGCTGTACGGTAGCAGTGACTTCGACCGGTAGTATTATTTGCTGTGTTGGTGTTGCTGAAGCAAGCTCTGTTGGCGAACCCCCATTTAAAAACACATTTCCACTATAAAATACAAAATCAATGTGTAATTAAATTCGTAATGAAATGTGCTTCGTGTTGTAGTAAATACCATTTGGAACGATGATCATTGGGAACTGATTGGTCAAATGATGCTCTAAATTTGATGCATATGATTGTTTCGCCAGACAGGATTGGCTTAGCGTACACTATTTCTGGTTTTAGGGGTGATATGTAAACGATGCGATGATTTAGCATCTAAAAAGGAAAAAAGGAACTTTGTTAACTGAATTACCTGATTAAAAATCAAATATTTAACGATCTGCACTATTCTTACTTTAAGGGCCGTTCAGTTAAAAAAAATTTTAATTTTCCTTTTTCTAGAATTACAACCTTGACTGTTAACATTACTAACAAGCATCTGGAGACCTCCCATCAAAATTACTAGGACCGGGAATGCTCTGAAAATATCAAGTTAAGAGTGTCGGTTATAAAGACAAAAAAGTATATTGGAACTTTCTTACTCTCGGATTTTTCGATAGACTTCCCTTTCTTCGTCTTCAATAGAGAACAAAACTTCCTTCTCTCCAAGATTAACTCTAGTGAGTTGAGCATTCTCTTCTCCGCTAGGTTTGTAGCAGTAGTTTTCGGCTACGTATTCCGACAAGCAACAAATAATTTTTTTGAACAGTTTCGGTTCTTGGGAAGTGCTTGCAATTGGACGATCTGCAATATGACAACACATTTGTTAATTTAAAAAAAAAACAGAGAAACATTTGTCATTATAATTAATAAATAGGGACCTGGAGAGGATCCATAGGGATTTATTCGCCCGTATGTTGAAATACTTCTTCCAACTGGAAAATAACACCCAAAAACTTGGGGCATACAGTACCCACCAGAACACAATGGACGATTTCCAAATTCTGCCACTTTTTACGTGGCGCTCTATGGCGCTACGTTCTCTTTGTAAAATATTCGTAGATAAAAATAAGGCGCGGACGCAAAAGTGTAAGCTATAGGGTTGGTGAGAAGAAATTGTAGAATACAGCTTTATTAGTGGTACAAATAAGAATTCATGGGGTATATAGTCAGGGTTTGGGATCACCCATCTATTATGAATCCTACATGAGGGGTCTAAACGCCATAGGTACAGAGAGAAAAATTGGGAAACGTGCAAATATATAGCCACTTCTAAAAAAAGAGTATATCTGAAATATTGTATAGCGGTCAATAAATTTAGTGAAAAAAGAGGATATTTGAATAAAAAAATAGAAATTAGTCCTTCTTAATTTTTAGCTAGCCCCGAGACATTTTTCAACGAGAATTTTAGTTTGAGGCAATTCGTGTTGTTCGACGTAGCGTTTCATTAATACGGTAAGTATTAAAAGACTTTTCTAAGACTTTGGTTCCCTTTTCAAACTGTTGTCTTACTTTCACGTACAATTGGACTTTACAGGACCACCAGGATTTTATCGTGACAGAAAAATTTTGCTGGAAACATCCAGGTAAGTCTTTTGATCCTACAAATTTTATTCCCGTGTTTCTGGCTAAAGTTGATATCATTGATATGTTGTTGTTGATGGTCTTGGTCTTGGTCTTGACCATGATATGTTGATATTATGTTCTTGCATCCACGTCAACTTGCTTTATGGCCAGATGCACCACAGACTGGTTTGCTGACTCGGGTGCCACGCAGCACATGTCTGATCAAAAGTCACTCTTCACCAACATCATCCCGGTAGAACTAGACACGTGGCATGTGAACGGAATAGGAAACATTCAGCTCTCAGTACATGGCGATGGCAGTATTATGTTCATCACTATCATAGATGGAGTCCAACGAACAGCAAAAATTGAGAAGGTCTCAGCTAGCATAAGTCCTGGCGAATCGTTGCCGAGTAACTGTCAATACTGACAGAAACTACCCTGCTTTTCAAAGCTTAAAAAGTTAGCTGCCTGTCAGTTTTTAAACAGCTACCAACGATACAGTAAGAATTTCGTTAAATGAAAGATTTTTGGCAGCTTTTTACTTGTCCTGGATCTAATGAAGATGAGGAATAACCAGAATGTTTTCAACGTTTCTATCTTTAAAAAATGATTCTTAAATTCTTTTACAACAAATAACAAGGAAAGGAGGGAAAAAATGTTCTCCCAATTTTATAGTAGAATAAGACGTTCCAAATTGTTACCTGATTATAATAATCAATAAGTAATTGCTACTAATATATAAGGTCACTGTGATGGTATGTTGGTTAAGACACTAACCTCCTGAAAAATTAGTTGATGCTCAAGCTTTCAAATTATTCTAAAGTTTTTCCACGTGGAATTGAATCTAACAATACATTTCGCAATTATTATAGTATAAACAAAAATATTATCGAAGTCGAAAAAATTTCAAGCGTAATCAACTGTTCTTGTCTTGTTTTGTGAGTCACGTAAGTATTCAACCAACTTATAAATTATTAAGAGGTATCGGTCTAGTGGTTAAGACACCGGCGTAGCATTCTAGAGACTTGAGGTTCGATTCCTAATTCATCCAAAAATATTTTCAACGATTTATTCATTATTCTTAAAAGCACTGTCTCGGCAGGGTAATAGGTGAGCAAATGGCAGTTGGCAAGTAGTTAGAACTGGTAGCTACCCAACTACCAATGTTAGCTGCCTGAAAACTATTTGACAGCTCCTTGTGCTAGCTGGGTGTTATACGTTCCAGGTCTTGGGAAGAACCTGCTTTCCATAGCAGCAGTTACTGATGTCGGAGTAACAGTCAACTTCGTCAAATCCAACGTCTATTTCATTCTGAACAACACTATTGTGATGAAGGGGGAACGAACTGGAAGGACACTCTACCATCTGGCAATCATCCCAACAACACAAGAAGAAACAGCCTGCTTTGGTGCGCCAGCACACCCTCCATGCAGTATGTCATCAGAGACTAGCCCACATCAGCTACAAGACAATTTCGAAGATGCACTCTTTAAATCTCGTTGATGGACTTCTTCTCCAGGACAACAGAATCCCGGCCGAACCATGTCTAGGCTGTGCCTACGGCAAAATGACGCGCTCTCCCTTTCCGGTTGGACGGACTCGCGCCACACAGAGTGGCCAACTTATTCACGCTGATGTATGTGGCCCCATATACGTCACTACTCCAGGAGGGGCCAAATTCTTCACCCTCTTCACTGGTGACTATAGTGGATGGCGAGTGGTGTTCTTCATTCGACAAAAATCAGATGTTGCTGAGTGCTTTAAAAGCTATGTTTGTCAAGTACGGACCGAAACTGGAAATTTGATCAACACGCTGAGGGCAGATAATGGTGGTGAATTCATTGGCCACACTTTCAAACAGTGGTTGACGGACAAGGAGATACACCTCGAGACTTCAGCACCCTATACTCAGAACAGAACGGAGTATTCGAAAGAGCTAATAAGACCATCGTCGAAGGCGCACGCAGCTTACTTCATGCCAAGCGTCTACCCCTAGAACTATGGGCTGAGGCCGTCGCTTGCACGGTCTACACCTTAAATCGCGTCGCCAGCAAGGTAGCACCAACCACGCCTTACCAGTTTTTTGCATGGGTCTAAATCTGACATCTCCAATTTACGCATTTTTGGGTCCACTCCTTTCATCCATGTTCCCAAGTCAGAACGCCGCAAGCTTGACTCGAAGATTTTGAAGTGCTACTTCGTCGGATACAATATCGCCCAAAAGGCGTATCGGTTTTGGGACCCGTCCACTAAGAAAATAAAGATCAGCCGCGATGTTATCTTTGATGAGCAGCTCACTCCACTGGTCCACATCACCTCAGCTGAATCACTCTCGGATGCTCTCCAACAGCAAACTCCTATTCTAACTTCATTGGACACAACCACCTGTGACTCAGCAAGAGGATCCAATGGACACACCTTTTTCTCCTGATGGAAACATTCATCAACAGATCCAAACTGAGTCGTCAGAGGTAACCCAACCATCAACAAGCTCTACATAAGACAACATGGAAGCAGCGCAAATGAACGACCCTCCTTCACAATCTCCTGTGGTACGTCATTCACCTTATCCACTACGTGAGCGCGAGCCAAGACGCCAATGGAAATCCTACCAGTCCATTGATGCCCACCAAAAAGAGTTACAACTCCCAGAACCAGATAACTACGTGGACGCAATCACCTCAGACGATGGACACCTTTGGAGGGAGGCCATTGAGGACGAGTACCAATCACTACTCCAAAACAAGACCTGGTCACTCACTACCCTACCAAATGGACGGACGGCCATCAAGTCTCGCTGGGTTTTCAAGATCAAGCCAGGCGTGCGTAAATCTCCTCCTCGTTACAAGGCAAGATTGGTTGCAAAAGGTTTCTCTCAACGTTACGGTTTTGATTATGGTGAAACCTACGCTCCAGTGGCTAAATACGACACAGTTCGAGTCGTTCTATCTCTTGTTGCAGCATACGACCTAGAAATTGTGCAACTGGATATCAAGACCGCCTTCTTGTATGGAGAGCTTAACGAGGGAATTTACCTTGAACAACCAGAAGGATATGTCACACCTGGGAAGGAGAAGCTTGTCTGTCGTCTTCATAAGTGTTTGCATGGACTCAAACAAGCCTCGCGCGTGTGGAACCACCTCTTTGATGCATTCTTAAGAAAATTTGGATTATGCCCGAGTGACGCTGACTCCTGCCTTTACACTTGTCGCCAAGAGGAAGAATTCTTGATGGTCATCATCTGGGTAGATGATGGTCTGGTTTGTGGAAGCGACAGCAAAGCAATCCAACAAGTCATCGGTTTTCTACGTGAAAACTTCGCTATACGATCATCACAGGCAGACCATTTCGTCGGAATCTCCATCACCCGAGATCGAAAACAAAAGATGCTCTACATTTCTCATCCGGACTACACGAAGAAAATCATCCGTCGTTTTCACATGGGTGATTGCTTTCCAAAGAAAATACCTGCCTGCCCTGGTTCTCGAGTTAGTAAAAAAAACGGAACTGACAATGCTGTGGGCGTCCCTTACAAGGAAGCTATCGGGAGCTTCATGTATCTGATGCTGGTGTCTCGGCCGGACATAGCCTACGGCTTAAACCAAGTATCTCAATTCTGCGAGAAACCCGGATCTACACTTTGGAACGCCGTCAAGAGAATTCTGGCTTATCTTCAAGGAAGTCAACGCTTTGGCATTTGTTTCGGAAACACGAAAGGAGATCTGATTGGATATTCTAATGCTGACTATGCCGGGAATGTTGACACCCGTCAATCTACCACTGGATTCATTATTAGCCTTCATGGAGGTCCAGTGGCGTGGAGTAGTAAAAGACAGTCATGTGTAGCCTTATCCACCACGGAGGCAGAATTCATTGCTGCATGTGAAGCCACAAAAGAGTGAACCTGGCTTCAACGTCTACTTTTCGAAATAATTCCTGATTGGAGGACTCCTTTTTCCCTGATGTGCGACAATCAATCCGCGATCAGGTTTATCAAGAATCCGGAATTTCATCAGAGATCAAAACACATTGAAGTACGTTTTCACTTCATGAGACAACATCATGAAGCAGGCGATCTGAAGGTCCAACACATTTCAACAAACTTCCAATAAGCTGACCCACTAACGAAAGCCTTGCCATATCATCGCTTCAGTGATCTCCGAGGTCAAGTAGGAATTGTGAATGTTACCTCTGATTAAAATTTCTCTTTTCTTTATAGTCTCATTTTTCATTTCTGATCCACTACCTTATTGATATGGAGAACTACTTTTTTCGAGACTCGGAATCCTGGCGACCTCCAGAAGACAGAAATAATCTAAATCACATTTTCTGTTCTAAATTTCCTTTATTTCTCCCTTCGAATGGTCCCATTGTCTCGGTTCTCTCCTTTATCAAGTGGACAAGATAATTAATGCCTTTTGCCATTTTCTTACTGCTTACTGAGCATAATGCTAACTTTTCTCACTGTTCAAAACGGTCCGATTTTCTGTTATACTATTACCTTTTATGTTATTACTCCATATCGACCGACTAAAGAAGTTTTCAATTTTTGTTCTTCTCTCTGTTTGAGGGGGAATGTTGGATTTAATCCAAACAGAGCTGAATTATCCCTCCGACAGGTGGCGTTCGGCGCATGCGAAGTCTATTTAGCAGCACCCTGAGAGTCTCTTTCTCTCTTCTCGCTCTGTCCGCCAAGCTGTCAGGACCGTAAGATTCTTGCCAAACAAACTTCCTTTCCTACTTTGCATTTGTTAGACTTCGTTCTCTACTCGAGAACAAGGTACTTATTCTCCCTCTTTTGTATCTTTATGTTTATGTGTTTTGTGGGACGAGTTCCCCCACAATAGAATGTTTAGTCTCGCTACATGTTTCCCTTTTCTTTGAATCTTTACAGAAATTGATACCGTATAAAAAAGTTGGGCACACAAAATATAGCCCGAAAAATATATTTTCACATAAATATTGAACCCTTTAACGTAGAAGCATGAATTCATGCGCACAATCAAAATGTGCGCATCGTCTTTTTCTATTAGGTGTAAAATTTATGGCTTTCAAATGCAAATTTAACGGAAGTTATTTCAAATATGGCTACCTTAAGCTGTCCCATTTTTAACTTTTATTTTTTTTTCTTAACGGCCTTTCAGTTTGGGTTGTCTTTAAGTCTTATTATGCTATTGTCGAAGTTTCAGCGGCCAAAAAAAATTTCGTCATATCGCACACCTCAAAAAACGTGAAAAATTCACGTTTTTTCGTGTCCGCAATCTATAAATCCCGAACGGGAAGGAATCTAATGTTTGCCTTTCGAGAGAATGTCCGTACATTAGCTAGCAACATTTGTATCAAATTTAATTGAAATCAGAAAATATTTAAATATCGCACATGCTAATTTTCCAACTTTGATTCCCAGTAATCAGTCACCCATGTTTGACATGGGGAAAGTATTAGTTAGTCTAAATTTCTATATATGTAATTTCCTGTAGTGTATCGTCACAAGTTAGTGAGGATCTCAGTGTTGAGTGACATGTGGTTTGATCGTATAACATACTCTATACTTGTATAAATCTCGTTTACAGGATATTTAAGATGAAAAATTGCAATTTTTTAAAAAAATATTTTGTGTTTAATTGCAGTCTCAAGCTTGAAGGAGGAATTCATCTCAACAATAAGGAAAAAAATTAAAGTTGATCGGAACCAATTGTTCCTTGGCATGGAAATAGGTAGAAATTATAACCATTTTAAATACGCAAGTTCATAATAAACAACAGATTTCAAACTTTTTGTAGTGACAGCAACTTTGCCAGGAGCTATAAATCAGCGTTGCGAATCGGGTTTTTTAAAAACTAAATACGATAAAATAATCTCGATGCCAAACTAAATTAACTATATAAGATCAAACCCAATATATTGGTTTTATTTGAAAACTCAATGAATAACTCGATATATCAAAATAATAACAAAAAAAATGTTGCAGGGGAAAATAGCCAGAAGGATTTAAATCAATCATATCTTCAAGGCCTTTATTTTTTTTATCCTCGTACAACTTTTCAGCAACTTCAAATTCCTCATACTGATCAGGATGTTTCTTCAAGTGCAATTTGCAATTGGTGGCAGCGGTCCCTTTTTTGGCATAATTACAGTATTGACAAAAACTGGAAACCTTCAGCAACCAATTTATGATCAAAATAATCCCAGACTGGGTGTTTCCTTTCTGGACCACGCAATCCAGCAACTGATAGATCTTTACCTTTCTTCTTATTACTGTTATTTGATACAGTTGATAAAGATGACGATGGGCGAGAGTCGTTGGAATCACTTAACATTACTTCAACCTCTACCGCAGACATGGCGAAATATAACTAGTAACACAAAACCTTACTAAAATAGCAGACTAACTTTGATAGTGTGACAATCTGTGACAATGAATAGTTGACTACTGGGTAGTCCATTAGCAGTTGGGGTAGTAGGTTATTATTTGGTAACTAATTATACTCAAAATTGGCATGTTTTTGATAATTTTTGCGGCTTAGTTTATGTTAACATTATTGAGTTTTAAATTGAATAATTTACGCCAAAAGGCAATACTAAATTGAATAATTTGGAAACTAAATTGAATAGAATAAAACGCTAAAAAAAACGCAATATTATGAGTAAAAAAGTCGCAACGCTGTTATAAATACGTCGATTGCATCAAACTCACAAGCTAGTTCTTCCTTATCTTCAAGTAAGACATCCAGAAACTTTGAGTAATGTTAAAGATTCATTTCATTTAATACAGCATGTCTCAAAAAATTTACCGCGGTACTAGCAATACCGTACCGCGGTATTTTTTTTTAAAGTACAATTTTTTAAACGCGCGCTAGTGATAGATTTTATAACTATTTTGTGGCGAACCTAGCGGTCGAGTTAAAAACTAACGTCTCAACCAACACGTGAGGTGGAACGTTCTAGACGCTGATTTCATCATCAAATTCAAAAATGAGTCCGCGCAGTCACTTTTTTGACATGGCGGTGTAATAACTTAAACATTTTATAATATTTACAGGGATTTTCAAATGCCAAAAAACTAAAGTTTTTAATTTAGTTTTTCATTTTTAGTCACATTATTATGCTTAAATGAATTTTTTCTAACTTTTGTCGTAAAACGTTGTCAAAGAACAAATATCATAAACGAAAACAACAACAGTTCTAAAAATTTCAATATTGGTTCTGACACGATGCGTTTTCAATTTTTAAAAACAACTTAGTTTGTCCCTTTCAGAAAAAAAACGCCAAAGCAAAAAACATGTTGCCCTGATTGATTATTCAGCTATTGAACACTTTCATTCAATAAAGTGAAACTCCCTCTCTTGTTTCGGCCAACGGCAATGACCTTAGTGTAAGATTAAGGTAGACAGGTAAGCGTGTGTAAGTACTAGGTACCACCGCCGGTCGACTACAAGAGGGAATGGGTTAATCAAAGGGGCTGATCGTCTTACATTAGTAAGATTTTTGTATGTTTTTTCATGGT
Organism: Ceriodaphnia dubia; assembly: GCA_022539655.2. Lineage (NCBI taxonomy): Eukaryota > Metazoa > Arthropoda > Branchiopoda > Diplostraca > Daphniidae > Ceriodaphnia > Ceriodaphnia dubia. Next base: position 3,017,492 of record JAKUCG020000139.1, on the reverse strand, counting down.
TAATACGGGCTTAGGGCGAAAAGGGTGAAAAAGCTTCGGCAGTTTGGGCCCAGTAAGGGCATTTTGCCTTGGCAGTGAAAGGGTTAATTAATTCTATAATGGCATCTAATTTTACATCCTTTTCTGCAATTTTAAGAAGTGAGCTTCGTAATGGAGTCTAGTGATGATGAGGGTAATAGCAACCAGGAGACAGCCCCTGCCCCTTCAACCGCAGGTCTTACTTTTATACCTGGAATCAAAGAACTGCCTAAACCACCCGAAAATAGTTTGCCATATCCATCGGATTACATTGTTTATCACGGCCCAGGCAAAGTGGAAACTTCTCTTTTATATCAATGCAAAGTTGGCGATTGTAAAAGCCTTACTAAGACTTATTATCTATGGTCAAACTGCAAACAACTTTGCCAACAACTCGGAAATTATTGATAGTCGCTATCTCCGTAAGATATAAAACTTTTCCGCTGTTGATGTTATTCCTACGGCTTATTTAGGCTAGTAAGAAAACAACTTCGTCTGTCTTTAATGTTGCGGTCCGACAACGTAAAAAGAGGAAAGTCACTAAGCGAAAAAACATTCAGGTAATGGAATTGGTATACTGACATGAAGGTAATATGTTTATTTTTTTTAGGATTTCAGGTTTCACTTCAACAATCAAACTCGGGTATGTCAGTTGAACTTGAGGAACTTGGTCTTACCACCAATGCAACGGCCATTATCATAGATGATTAGGTAACGGTCGCTATCGATCAAGAGGTGTACACTTAAAAATTCGACGAAGAATAATGAAAATTCCTTGACGAAGAATGGGTAGAATAAGGGAATAATGTCTTTAGGCAAAATAGGTTAGGTATTCAATCGAATGAGGGAATGGATAATACGAGAATGCGCAATAACTGAGAAAAAAAAAGAAAAAATGAAGGTCGAGAATGACGAAAGCTATAGGGAATAATCTCGTGCACCTCGCGCCTCATGCGGGAAATCGCTACTTCAAAGCAACAAAAACCAAAACGTTAACGAGATTTGCATCAAAAACACGATTGGATACACTGAGTAACGCTTCAAAGCTCTAGGTATTTGGGTCATTTCATGCAATGAAACCAGCACTATTCATGTTTTTATCGGGCACGAGAAACGGTATACTCCTTTCTGTAGCTGCTGGGCAATAAATACTGCGTGTTTATGGCAACGAAAAGGGGAAAAAACTGTAGGAACGAAGCGAAGCGGTCCGCAGGTGGATCCGAATGCAACAGTGGCCGCCAAGGCTAAAAGGACGGAATCTTTAAACATAAATGAAAACCAAATGACTCCACGAAAAAGCTTAATTGATTATATAAGAAACTGGTTTGAGAATACCAAAATGAAGCTTATTGACTATAATGAAATTTTGCCGTATTTCTTGACTAACATGTTTACAAGCACCACTTCCAGCTCTTGGTTAATTTTTTTTTCTCAGTAATATTGGTATATTTTTGAAATAGTATATTTGCACTTAATTATGTACTAATTAATGAATAGTATAAAATTTAAAAAAGCTATAGATTCTCGCGTTCTTGTATGTAGAGTAGCTTTTCCAAGTCCATTACGCTTGTTTACTGAATGTTTGTGACGTTTAGGGGACGAATTGAAGTTCGATCCTGATTGCTGGAAACAACGAATCTAGGATTTTATATTGCTAGTTAGATTTTCTTAAGCAAAATAAAAGCATTCATTGTAGTCTAAAGCAACAATTAGAATTAAATCATCAACAGTTCAAATATCCTTGGTGACTTTATCCTTATATAGTCTGGAAAAACACGCAAAATATATCGTGGCAAAGCATCCGTGGCAAGCAAATTAGGCTTGATTTTTGATAAGCACATGAAATATTTTCGTTTTCGAGCCCTGGTAAAAAGATACGGTTGCCCACTACTGTCAAAGTAATACTTTTTTTATTTGAGAGCAGACTACTCGATGAGCTTATTAGAGAAGCAAGATCAGTGCGCCTACCAGAAGCGCTGCGTTCTGTGCGAAGGATCGCTGACTTAACTAGACTTAACTAGCTGATGAGCCTTAGACGATGAATGGGCTTAGTTTTCAATAAGGTTTTGTCTAGGACTCTTGTCTAGTTACAATACTATTACCGGACCCGAAACATTGGAGGGTTATTTTCGTAATACTACTTAAGTGATTGTTTTTGGTGGATCTTTATGTAGCCTGTAATTAGGTGTCGGATGAAGACTTAAAAGCCCCATGAAACCTACCTTAAACGTCTTAAAAATAGGTTTTTCGCAAATAATAGCAATAGATGGCGTTGCTCTCCCATGCTCGCAAACCAAGCCATCTGATATGTGAGCCACTGCACCAGGTGGCTGGCAAATTGGAATCGCACTGTAAATTGTTTTCATGTATAGATCCTTAACGCTTCTATGGCATATAAGGTCTCAATGCTATCAACTTGTCTAAATTTATTCACGGGCCACGCATGCAGAGTTAACTCAGCTGTGAATAATTCATCGAAAACCGCTCCAGAAGATGAAGTGTTGCTGCGTCGGACTACAGAGTATGCAATACATTAGAGAAGAAAACAGAAAGTTGTCACCAATTCAACGATTATAAGTTTTCTTGCCAGGTCGTCGTTAGATTAATCGTCCACGATGAAAGTAATGTATTATATAATACTATATGTTCAACTAATATATTAATTGAGAAAAATTTTGATGAACAAAATTGTTATGAAAATTTCTTACTATTATCTCACTTTCCACCTCAATATATTTATAATGTTGTTTCCGTTTTGACTTCTTTCGGCAATTTCGTAAAGAGACCTCATCTTTGCTTAGTTTTTGTTTTGATTTTTAGTGCCATCTAGTGGCGGTTTTTAACACTACGTAGTAGTTCTGTGTTGTAATTTTGGACCCTTTTCCATTTAAGTTTTAGTGTCGATGTTAATGATAGGGGTATTTCTAATTATTAAATGGCCATAGACAATTGTCCATATTCCCTAGATATGATGTTTGTTTTGTGAATTAGTTTCTTATTTTCCTGATTTTCTACCGCCCCATCAAATTTTTCCATGGCCATCTGTTGGAGCTAAAATGAACTAAAAAATTAAATGTTTCAAAGTCGTACTCGGGAGAAAGTAACTTCCTTCTTGTCGGTCCGATAAATCGATAGAAGCCCTCGGTTCCCACCTAAAGTGTGGAGACACTCGGGGATGAAATTTTTAGGGGAATAAAACTAGTTCTTTTTTCTCCTCGCCATTTTCGTCATCGCAGACATTATCGACACCTGTTCGGCCTCTCCAGTCGGGGTTTCACTTTTTCGTTTTTATATTCATATTTTGCATATATTGTAGACGTGCGCTTTAAGATTCTTGTATTTTGCAGTAACAGGCTCAACATGTCTGGCAACACCCTAAGAAGGAATTTCCGTAAATACCAGACATTTGTCAAGGGCCCAGTGGCCAGACAGCAAATGTCCGGTTTTGTTTTCGCAATTTCCTACTTTATACGTTAAATTCAGAATGTTTTTCATTCAAAACCTGGACATGTGTACGATTCACAAAGTTCATTTTGAAAAATTGTAAATTAAAATTGTAAAACGTAAATTAAAAACAACAGGAGCGGGCGTTTACACCAAGGGCCCAGTTGCCAGACATCCCGTAGGGTATTTACGGACACCCTTTCTTAGTGTGAATACTGGTTGTTTTGGCTCTACTTTTGTGCCTCACGTTACCAGCGGCCAACACAAAACAAGTCGCATCGTCGACGGAAACGAAATTGACACTCCCCCTGGTATGTCTATACATAGAAAGAGTAGAATTAAGAACATAATAACACCAAGTTATATGACGACATTGAGGCAAGTGGACGTGATCGTGTAAAACCGTTAATTTTGCGAAGCCACCCTCATCGCTGCAGGAAGTTTTTTTGCTGCTGCTCTCTGCGTTTCCAGACAATTTGATATCCTACTCCGTCAATTAAAAGTCCGTGGTATCGACTCCATTTTTCACCCAAACTACGACCCAAAAACTGGAGCTAACGATATTGCCCTCGACTTGAATCTACTATCGGTACTTTTACAAGTAAGTGATTATGATGACAGTTACTTATTACGGTCGTATTGACTCGTCCCTGTCCCACCGAACCCTCAATGTTTGTTCAAACATGTAGCTGGAATCACTCCCATCTGTTTGCCATTGGCCAACGAAACAATTGCGGGTAAAACTCTGATAACCAGTGATCGGAGTGGAATTAAATGTTTACCTCAACTTGATGGTGTGTGGCACTCCTATAATGATTGTTGTAAATTTATAAATTCATAAGGATTTTTTTAATCACGTTGCAATTTAACAAATCGAATTCTGAAAAGTGAAATACACTCTGAACTACTAGCTACTTATATATTTGATGGGATTCACTCCAACCCTTCATGATTACTTAACTACTTACTAACTAATTATAAAATGCAAAGTATAATTGTAATACCCAATACTACCGAGATCGTAAGAACAAAGTAAAAAATGACTTCATCACAAAATGCTTTTATTCGCCGTTAACTTCTTACAAATCAGTCCACATAATCGTCTACAACCTACCCTCATTAATTTCTCCGTGGCGCCACTTGCCCCCTCTCGTTCTTATGAATTTTGATCCGCAACAGGATCCACCCCATCGCCCGCCATTTCCTGTTCTGCTGTTCAAAGAAGGCATAGTTTCGCCACTGCTTTTCGGTAGTTTCTGGCTTTTGTTTGTACCACGGCTCTTGTTCGTAGGCATAGTTTCGCCACTGCTTTCTGGTAGTTTCCGGCTCTTGTTCGTACCACAACAGTTCCGACAACTGCCATCTGCTTCAACGCAAAATTCTTACCGAATTTTGATCCGCAACAGGTTCCACCCCATCGCCCGCCATTTCCTGTTCTGCTGTTCAAAGAAGTCATAGTTTCACCACTGCTTTTCGGTAGTTTCTGGCTTTTGTTCGTACCACGGCTCTTGTTCGTACCAGACTTCTGCTTGCACGCTCTTAGATTATTAAGAATCTAGCTTTGATTGAATGACTTTTACCATACGCCCAACTGGCCACTGACCCCGTGGTTGTTGTAGTATCTAATGTGTCCACCAGATGCCGTCTTATAGTGGTGAATACCCAACATACGGACTGACGAATACACCAAAGTTACACAGACACGACGTCGTTACAACAGTGGTGTCTGGTTGTAAACCACAAGAACAATGTCAACAACCTTCACGTTCCTCTCAGGGTCCGTATGTTGATATTAGAATTGAACTCCGTCCGCACGTAGACTATAGCACTGTAGCCCAGAGAGGAAGCCTCACAGTACGTTTGTAATTGGAAGTTCGTGCATGCAAAGTGAAACGAAGCTGGTCGTGGGCCAATTGGGATGCGCAGTTTACCGAGTTCTTGGATCTGTTGGACGAACTCGTGCCATCTTTTTCACACATTCGGAGGAAGCTGGTCATCCCACTTCACTCGTGGCTCCTTTCTATCACGTCCGATTCGCCATTCCTCTTGGAGAAGGATTTCCACGATGAGTGTCAAACAGGTTATGATCTCCATAGGGTCATAAATCGTGTAAACTGTTGAATTGACCAGCCGTTTGATAGTTGCATCGTTCATTGGGTTGAACGAAAAGGAGCAGGTATCTGATTCTCCTTGCCATAGCAATCCTAACGTTTTTTCTGATGGCTGCTAATCTAACTCGACGTTAAGCATTGGGTCAGCACGCTTCTCTGGGGAAAATGAAAATTAATCTTTCTTGGGAAACGTCGCAACATGGCCGAGGTTTAAACAGCCTCTTGCAAGAAGTTTTGTCGCAGATGCATCTATCGCAGATGCCTCGTCCTAAAATGATTATAGGTAGCTGTCTACTTAGAAATTTTTCTTTCACTTTATTAGCAATATTACTGAACTTGGGGTTCAAAAACAGGAACGCCTGGTCTTCTTCTCTTACTGGCACCTGCAAGAAAATTTCCTCGATGTCCATGGATACAACATACGGACCCTCAGGAAAAATGACGAGAAGATTGGGTAAGCTGGTTAGGTAAAGAGTTCCATTTATCAAGGCGCCGTTGAGGCATACCCTTTTGTGCTGGTGGCATCAAACACATGGCGTGGCTTTGTTTGGGTTTTCCACCAGATAATGGGGTACCAGCTAAATTTCGCCCTTAGGTCCAACCAAGTCGGACAGAGTGCCAGAGTAAGACAACGTGCGAATCCAAAATCCATGGACACTTCGAAAGCATTCAGCAGTGGTGCGCCGCGGTGTACCGTTTAGCATATTCCAGGTCAACGCGCCAGACAGGGGAAAAGTCAAGCATGGAGAAAAAGAGGCTGTAAACAGCAGAAAAAAGCTCACTAGAGGTTTCATTCATCTTTGAAGTTTTCCACTGTCCACAGCCTCTTTCTCTCCCTGTTTGCCTTTTCTCTTGTTCGCAGCCACATTCTCCGCCTGATTGCCTTTTCCACTGTACGCAGTCACTTGAACACAAAGTTTGCCTTTTTTTACACAGGAGTTGAAAAGAAACTGGAGTGGATCTTGTTGGAGATTACAAACTGCACATGTGTTTTTCCCTCATATGGCAACCCTGCGTCTCTTGTCTCAGCTGTCAGACAGAGGCGCCCTCTCCCCCGCTCCCGCCCCGGGACTGTACTTGTTCATGTGACTGCCGTGCCGAGAGGAGAGGTTGTCCCTGTGTGGCGACTTGGTGGTATGGATTAGGTTTAGTGTTCTATATTGTACGACTCCTTTCTAGTTCATTGAGTGAATTGAGATATAGTTTCTAACAGATCTTTCCCTAATACAAAACTTGACGCAGTGTTCTCTGCAGCCATTCGGAGTTCGGCCGATTACGCGTATCTCGCTCTCGTAGCTCCTACTATGCTCTGCTCAATGATTTAATGTGTTCTTCTACGATCCATTTCGTCTCTCTGGGGCTGGCTTTGCTCTAATTATGGATCCGTCACTCTTCAGCCAGCCACTTCTACATTTGCACACCGTCTTCGTAGGGCTTGCATTTCTTCCTCTCGGATTCTTTCAGCGTGGGCTCTCAGCCTTGGTGATTTCTGATTCTTTTAACCTTCATTGATTGGTTAAGTGCGTCCTCTTCCTCTTTAACTACCGGCGAATTGGAATATTGCATCCCTTAGGTTTCGAAATCTAAAAGGCGTGATTGAAAATTTAATAAAAGCTCGATGGGAGCGTTTCAAGTGTGTGTGCTTTTTGTCTTACACGTGCGAATGAGACGACGAGCAAGAGCAAATGAACGATAGGAGGAGCGGCACTAAAATTCTCGAAGAGTCGAGAGCGTACAACAGAGTCTTGAACTTGGGAGCCGAATAGAAATTTCATAAGGCGCTGATGGCCTGGTGGTTAGCACCCTGGACTACCAATCGAGTGTTTGCAAGTCTTTTTCGGCAAATTCAAATGAAATCGACAAGTGTAAAGTTCGAAAATTGACCCACAGATGACCAACAATGATAGCAGACAATTTTTCACACCACCAGAAAGGTGAAATTCAAAAACACGTGCAAGACTGTTATTTACGCATCTCTATTAGATTTTCTTGGAAAAAATCAGAATTATTATATTATCAATACTATTTAGAATTTTTGGGAGTTTCTGTTTTTTAGGACACGGAAAATAAAGTAAGCTTATCTTTTTAATTAAATTAAAATTTTTGTTTTTTGACGTAGTTGCTGGCCGAAATAGACGAAACTCAAAACAGTGATAGAGAATTTATTGCGGATTCGGTCGGCATTGTTTCTCTCTCTGTTAGGCGTCTTTGTTTTCATGTTGAAAAAATCATTATTTTCTGTTGTGTGGTTTAGTTTATTTAACAATCTCCAACTAAGACTGCGTTCAGTGTTTCCACAGAATTTATTTTGGGATTGTGTAGCATTGCCACAAAAAACTTATTTGCTTCCAAATTAGAAAAAGGGAAAACTTGACAAAAACTTCCACGAATTTTCAAAAAAACGAGTACAATAACTTGCTTTATGAATTGAAACCTTTAAAAAAACTTAATCTAACTCGAAGATGGCGTTTTTTAACTTTTTTCGTACTCTTTTTAACTGTGTATTGATCGAAACAACGAAAGGAATAGAACTGAACACTGATACACTGAACTGAACAGTATGATTTAATAAGAATAAAGAAACATTTTTGATTTTCCTGAATGTACTGTAAAGCCTACAGAGTTACGTTTTCTTAGTTACATTTGCGCACGGTAAATGTGTAGGATGGTACAAATAACGGTGAGGTAGAGATAACCATTGTTGTACTTAAAACTACTGTACGGAAAAACAAATGGCACTGGGAGTCGGCAGACTTCGAACTAGAAGCTTGACTTAGAAAACACTTTAACGTCTAAACGGTTAACGAGAAATTTATATTTATGCAAAACATTATTTTGCTGAGTATCAGCTTTAGGCTTTAAGTTTTTCAATTGGTTTGATTAATTGATTGTTTAAGAGTTTGTTAGGTTAGCTGGAACAGATTCGGACCCACTTTGGCTAGCTTGTTTTTGCTTTCTTCTTCGATAACAGAACAGCGTTGGATTTTATTTTCATCACAAATTCAATCAATTTCTTTTGAAACACGACATCTGCAGCTGCATTTATTTCATTTTTCAAAAACTGTTTGATTTGCAGTAAACTAGAAATTGAATCGTAATGTAGGTGATTGCGACGATATGTTCTTATCAATTTAAGTGCAATGAAGGCCCGTTCGCACACGGCGTTTGCCGCAGGAAGACCAAGATGACCGAAACACATTTCTAGATTTTTGGAAACCTCTTTGCTCGAGGACTAGTATTGGGAACCACTGCATCCATAATTACCTTTAAATATTTTTGAACAGGTTGACTTTTTACTTCCGTAGAACTTTAAGAACCAAACAGCGTAGAACTCAATCTACGCTCCCATCATTCCATATCTGCATCGCGATTGAAGCAAACTTCCTTCAAGGAGGATAACCGAATCAACAATTCAGTAAGAGACTCGGGTTTCTTGTGTCGATCATTAACAGGTTTGACAACGACACGAGTAGCATCAACACGACGAGAAAAAACAAGTGCGGGGGGATACCAAGGTTTGGTTGGTAATGGTAGATCCATTTCTTGGAACCGAAATTTGAGTCAGCGTATTTTCATAAACATTCATAACATAGATTTCTGTTGAAATTTCTAAGTCTTGTGGATCTGTTTGAGTTCTTAGTTCAGGATGTTTGAGTTCTTGAAATCGACATCTGGTCGTTTCCGCTGATGCAGTGTTAGGGATAGAAACTCTTATTTGCGTTTCAACAGACTCACTGAAGTAGTTGCATCAATTCCTGAACATTCAAATTCATACATTTACCCATAACATTAAAGTCGGTATAATATTGAACAATTCAATATTACCGAAATAAACTTCGTGGGGCGGAAGGGAAATGGGGAGTTGAGTGGGAAATCAAATGCCCAATGTGGAACGGTGAACATTCTTGTTCCTGTTCAAAGTTACTCGTGATGAACAAAAAAGTATGTAAATCTACCTTCTTCAATGTAGAATGGGAACTTTGGAGGAAATAATTTTACAAGGGAATGTGACCGTTCCTGATCTAAAATCATCTAGCCATATTGAATATTGAAAGTGGCCCATTCTTGAATGAAAAGAGATTTCCATAAACAGTCTTTTTCTCTCAACATTCTACAACGGGCCACTTAAAAAAAATGAAATTAACTTACCTGATAAATAAATGTAGGATCGATCCTGTGGTCAAACGTAAAAGGCACTGTTGACATGGCTGATTGTCAGGCTACCATCGCCTGCCCCGCCCCCCTCTAATGTTTTTAATTCGACATTGCCTAAAATATGACAGAAAAATAAAATTTTAATAGAAACAAAATTGATTTTCTTATATCAACGACCGAAACGACGAATGTCCTACGCAATTCCCAAGCGTATTTTCTTTGCTCGAAAAAAGCCCAAAGCCGCCTGGGACTTAAACCTTTTTGGAGTACCAATAAAACGGACCCCAGATTTTTCACGAGAAATGACGATTTATTTGCGCTTTTTTCAACGCTCATCATACGACTGGTTGAGGGCTTATTTAAGGAGGTCTCTTGCCAGGATTCCTAATCAGTTCACAACTGGATTCCTTTCAGTTCCTTTCCCTTTTGTAATTTCAAACCTACATTTTCTAAATTCAACATTGAAGGCTATTTAACTCGCCTTTTTATTGACATAAAAATCAATATCACCCATGTGAATTCCGAGCACCCACAGGCAGGACCACCGCCGTTAACAGATTTTTTTTGTTTATTTTTACTGTGACTCGTGCTGAACAAAAAAAATTCCTCGTTCCACATTGGAGAATGGAGTTGGCTAATTCCTCATTTCCCTATTCAGTGGATCCAGATTTAGAGGATCAGTTTCATCCACGTATCATCATTTCCACAGTTTTTCAATGTGTGCAGCAAAGGAATCTCAGACTCGAAATGGTCGTTGAATTCGTTATACTGTAAAACATGACATGTCTTACTCCCGTTTCTTCAGATGTTTATTGACTTACATAGAAAAAATTTACAACAATTAAGGACATGATGAGCTAGCTTCAAACCGCATCGATTCATGCAGAACTCGAGTGGTTCTAGGCTAGGGTGAGACACAGTGAACCATTCTGAAGAACAGACATGGAAGCACTGAGCTCAAAATGACAAGTGTTCCGTCGCATTTATACTAGCTTAAGACAAGGTCAAATTCTAGTAAAGAGGGGGTTGATAGATGATTGTAAAATGTTGCTTGAACCGACCTTGGTTGTCATAGAGGGGGAGACTAGTTCTCTGACCTTGTAGGGTGAATGAACTAGGGGGAAATGATTTCCAACGGCTTCTTTCCTTACAATACGCATCCAATGCGTGGCTTAAAAGTTCGAGGTAAATTCGGGTTACGGGATCCTGTAGCGCTGTTAGTATCACGTCGTGATTGTTTTTTGGGTCAGTTTTACAGGTACGCGGAAACGTGGAAAAGTACTTGGTCAAAAGCATTGTATTATCCATAATGCGGTCTACAGCGTACTGCATAGTCAAACATCGTGTTTGACCCAGACGGATGAAAACATGCACTTCCCATTGCACCAATTTTTGAAATCTCTCAAATATTTCTCTCCTTTTTGTAATGAAACTGAAATGGCTACACATTCCGAAAACAACGCCTTCAATCGATTTCGGAAGATGCAAGGATGCGTAATGGGAGCACAGGTGGACTACATTTGACGCACATTATGTTTGGAATTTTGCCTTTTAACAAAGTAAACACAGAGTCTTGGACTCCAAACATAGAGTTTTTGTGTCGGCACAGAAGCCAGCGGCCATTTCCTTGTCAATCCTGAATTTTTTTGAGTAGTCCAACAACAGCATTTGTTAAGCGATCTGCAGACTTGTCAGTGCTGCATGCTGCTGATAAGATCCAATAGATATTGATGTTGAAAGCAATCCTCAGTGCTGAGATACTGAAGAAAGACTTCTAATTGTGATTTAACTGATACAGTACCCACACAAAGTATTTGAACACCTGTTTGGCCGGTTTTAACACGGGGCCTTATGGTAGCGTTTTTTTGCCTCCCATTGCGAATCTTTTAGTTAGAAAGATCCTTATTTTATTTTAAGGTCATTGGCCCAGTCCGCATGCATGTGATTTTTTCAGAATTTTTCGATCACGTGATCATGTGGCAAAAGCATCGTTTTCAATTATTTGAACAGCCGCTCGTCCGCCGTGTAGTCTTATGGCCGAAAAACGTTTTATTTCGAGTCCCCATAAGGCTTCATTTTTGGACAGAACATAAAACTGCCAAAGCTCTACGCATTCATATTAAAATAATTGGCATAAGAATTTTTTTGCAGCCGCTATGAATTTTAATAGAAAAAATTCTATTAATTTTAGAAAATCCGCTCGATTTTTCTTACCCTTCCTCGTCCCCGCCTATCCCCCCTGTAGGAACGGCGGCCAGAAAAATTGGCCGCCGCTCAATTTTTTTTGTTAAAATTCCCATTTTTGAACCTAAAAATTAAAATTTTTTCGGGAAATTTTTTCAGGGCACCATTAGAATATTTTTCTAATCATTATTAATACAGAAAAATGTATTTTCTGTTTCAATGATTTTAAAATATGTGGCTCAGTGTCACAAAGAAGCCTTTAAAAATTTTCCCGAAAAAATTGTAATTTAATGGTTCAAAAAGTCTAAAAACATCGAGTCCCCATAAGGCTACATGAGACCAGCGGAATCAGTCACGTGACACCATTCCGCATACAACCCGAATACGTTGCGCGAATGGCGCACAAGGAATACTTGCTGTAGTGACAAACTGACAACGTAGAATCGAGCGTTGGCGTCCTTTCCTTCCTGTACCATCATGTTGTGTCATCCTCGTAACGCAATGCGGCTCCACAATTTTAATTATCAACATGAATTTGTTGGGAAAACCGTGCCGTAAGTTGTCTTAGTTATTATTAAAAGTACACATTGTTCTTGCTAACAACAGTTTTTTACTACTACAGTGTGGAAGATGGCGACTTATATGATTGTATCGTCAGCCCAAGATTTGCAGGTAAGGAAAGAGTCCTTTAACTGTATATGTGATGCTTGAATGTGAATTGAGAAACTTTTAGATTTATAGGTTCTTTCATTTGCTAGGATGATGGCTATGATTTTCAATTTTGAGGTCACTATACTGAAGTGGACAAAGTGCAGAGTGAGTGGGCCGTTGACAGGATTCCAATAATGTTCCTCATTGTAGAAACGTTGGAGCTTGTACTGAGTGAAATCAAGCTATTGTATTCTATGGTTCCAACTACATCGCAGTCGACATGTCAAAAGTACCTGGTGTACCCCCACCTTCAAAGAGCAGGACTAAGAATCCCACAACCTGGAGCAATTCAGCCCTTAAGAGAACCATGTATCCTTGTTCGAGTTGACAAGAGTGTAGAGTAAAAGCAATAATCATTAATCAGTCCTGAGTCAAGTTAGTTTCATCTACTTAATATATTTGTTACTGTATTGTGACCTAAAACTATACTCTTTGTTTTATTGTTATACAGAACCATTCAAAAAGGCTGGAAAGCGGCTGAAGGAAAAGAAAGCAGACCCTGGAAAAAACATCTGGCAGAACAGCGACGATGAAACTCAAATCCAAGCCCCAGCCAAAAGAACAGCTGTTCCAACCAACCTTTACAAAATTATTGCGACCGATGGATGTTAGAGAAAGACCAAGATGTTAGAGATAGTCTTCCAACAAAACGGTTTTGTTCCGAAGGTAACTTATACGATATGAAGGTACTTATTTTACTACATTCTCCACTACTCTAATAAGTGGTATATTGGCAATTATTGTTTGTCAGTTTGTATCAATCGGCGCGAATTCGAACAATTAAAAGTGATGCTAAGCAAGGTGTATGCTATAGTCAGTAAGGGTGAAGAAGCAAAACATCCGTCAACAGCATCCGAGTATCACGAAGCTATCTGTAAAGAGAAGCTGGCGGGAGCGTGTGTTCCGTGCATGGAATCAGAGATTAGCCTATTGTTTCTTTGAACAACGTCCTTGGGGACACAACCTTTCAACGAGCATGGTAGACATATTTACAGAAGATATAAATTCGTTATAATACTAAAACGTCACCAGAACTTGTACATTGTAGGTGTTCATGTTGGCAAACCGGTTGTGACAGTCCGTCCTAGATATAATAACCTGTCATCACCCTGGGACAGTGACCCGGCGTGATGACGTATGCAGCATCCAAGGACTGTAGCTGAATAACAAGAAGTTGCGGTGGTAGCTGCGGTGGTAGCTGCGGTGACCGAACACTTGTGGCCTCAATAGGCCCAGGAGATCCACGTCAACACCAGATATGCGACAGCTCATCACCAGCTGAATGCCAGCTCATCGGAGACGTCGACAACATAGATGTATTTAAACGACTAGTTTACCGCGCGTAAGCTAGAAGTTCCGAGACTCATACTTATCTTGTATCTCGTGCCTATACGGCTAATACACTATATTCCAACCCTCTAGTTCCTTAGCAGCGTTTTTATTATAGTGATCCAGCATATCACAAGGTTCGAGCACGCTCTACGACGATGACCCGTTTTTTCAATTTTTTATTACAAAGAACTAGTGACTAGCTCCTGTTCTAGAGATACACGTAATAGATTTTTTTGTTTGAATTGATTTGTTATGCTTTGTTTTTAAGTAGTGGCCGGGCAGGTGTATTATCGTAATAGAAAACAGCCACTGCTTAAAAGTGCGGCTGTTTTGAGTACAATACGGACTGGAAAAAAAACATTGCGAGCTGCTACCGAAAAAAAACATTACCTGAGAGCAATTAGGGGTGAAGAACCTGATGAAAATTATATAGATCAACAGAACTTCGTCAGATTGTTTGTAGAATTTGTGGATCTTTTAGGGACATCGGTGTGTAAGGATCCGACAGAGCCGTGCTTTCTCACGGTACTGTCGGCCTGCCTCGAACGGCTTGTTCTTGATTAAGAGACGTCCCCAACAGTCCTGGCCCAGCGAAACAACTTTACGCGCGGATGTGCGAAATTAGATGGTCAGCCACGGCAACGATTTGACACATCTCCACACCGTCGCCACAACGACCTTGCCCGTCTCACACCTTCCTTCCCCGCTTTATCTTGATGCCGCCGCACCAATCGATCTTTACCTGTATGCTATGTACCCCTTTTTGACTATAAATAACGTGCTCTCCATCCATTCTGTCTCAGTCTCATCTTAGTTCTCGTGGTAGCACCTATTGCTACGTTGTTCTTAGTGTAATTACTTGTGCCCCTGCAATAAACCGTGTTCAACGCCCTAACTTGTGTCACTGTGCCCTTACTACTACAACCAGCCGCGACGAGCCGCCCCACAGCCAGCGCCACCTACATGATGCTACCCTCTATACTGTAAGAAAACCAATCCACATCTCTCCTTATTCTAGTATTAGCTCCCCCGTTTCCCTCTCTCTCTTGTCTCTCTCGTAACGTCTCGCATCTTGAAAGAGAGGAGCGTTACAGGTGGACAAGTTTCAACTACCACTGAGTTAATCGTTTCAAAAATGTTAGCATCTTTTATTAATTTCAATTCAACTTTATGCAATTTTGACTACAAGTAAGTAACGTTATTGTTGTATAATGTTTTACTTTGTTGTATTTGTTGTAAATGTATGTTGACCGCAATTCAGTTCCAATATTATAATTTTGAATGTAAAAGAAACTTGATTTGGTAGCAAAATTTATGTTTTTATATTTATTTTCCTAAAATCAAAGAAATCATATTTGAGATTATTAGACCAGATACAGATACAAACCTATAAGAATATTGGTTATAAACTAGATAAAAACCAGCTGCGTAAACCCTATACACAGTATGTATAAGAGAATATAAACCTAATTAACACTGCTATTGAAAATGGTTACAAATTGGTTAAAAGGAAGCTACACTTTTACTTAATATATGAAAGGAATACCGGAGAACGCGGAATAGCTCAAGCAGCTTTCATAGCTTCATAGCATAAAGTTTGTATAATTCTCAGTTTAAATGTATCCTTAAATATTTCTCTCCGTTCATTAGATATGAGTGGTAAACAGTGCAGTAAGCAGTATGCATTTTAACTCGAGGATTATATCGTGATTGTAACCAACATTTGAAATTATTATTTTTTCCATTTCTCGAAGAACAGAGCTGGCTTTGATATTGCTGCTTTTGCACTTTTGGTCTTCTTCTTCTTAGCCTATTCAAAAATGATGGAGTAAAAACTAAAAAGTTATTTGACTTGAAAAACAACTGAATACAGATAAAAAATTATCATTTTAATGTAAAGTTCTGTATGTTACTAACATTTTGGTGAGTTAAAGCATTCGGAGGTATGTTCTTCCTTCTCGAGATTATTTATCTCTTTGATGGAGGTTTTTGATCTTCGCAACAAACTTCAATCATTGCTGATTAATCTGATTCTGAACTTGTATTAGTCCCTTTAGTAGTCTTTCTCTTAGCCTAGACAAATTCAATGAAGAAAATAATAATTTTGAACTTGTTGATCTTAATTGAACATAAAAGAATTTACAAGAAAGTGTCAGTAACATTATAGACAGCTGAATCTTTTGGCGGTAAATTACTTCTGCGTTTGACTGAAGCTTCAGCTGCTTCCTTGCCATCTTCAAGATAGTGGCACTGGCTGTAATTTACGTATAGTATATACATCATTGTGCTGTAACTGCTTTGCTGCATAAAAAAATCATGCATTTAGGATCTTATCAGACCTGCCATTTGAATCAACACTGTGAACAGCTTCGTTCCCTCTGTTACAACCTCCCATTCTGGAATTGGACCACCATCATACAAAAAACCCCCAACATGTACAGACTCTTTTATTCCGTAGCGTCTGTGGGAATCACCAGCGTCAAGGCTTACCCAGCCTTAAGGTTAAGAGAGAGATTTTAGAGATGAGAAGGGTAGCAGATGGCCAAGAGAGAGGGTAGAGTAGAATGGAGAGATAGAGATAGGGAGAATAGAAAGGAAATGAAAAAAAAATTAGGCTCCGTCCCCTCCATGCGATCCAAAACATATTAACGTGTTGAATCCCTAGGGATTCCAAAAGTTGG
Organism: Ceriodaphnia dubia; assembly: GCA_022539655.2. Taxonomy (NCBI): domain Eukaryota; kingdom Metazoa; phylum Arthropoda; class Branchiopoda; order Diplostraca; family Daphniidae; genus Ceriodaphnia; species Ceriodaphnia dubia. Next base: position 3,000,856 of record JAKUCG020000139.1, on the reverse strand, counting down.
GGAGCGAATAGGTGAGTCCCACAGGTAACTTCAACTGTTCTCAATAGTCGGGAAAGTTTCGTCAATTAACTCTCTTGGACTTAGACTGGCTTGATTTTTTGATTTTTGCCTTTAGTTTGTTAAAAAATCAAATTCAATCATCCGCCAATCAGCTGTTTCCATTCGGTCACGCACCTCCTTTTCAAACTGGTTATCAAAATCGCGTCAAAATGAATTTATAATTAGCGGAATCGATGCCCTTTTCTATAACCTACCATTTTCTACTTTTAGTTTATTCTAAAACGCCTGAAATAAAATAAGAGAGGGAAATCAAGTGGTTTGTTGATGTTTTTTTCTCGACGGCGGTCAGCAGGATACTAAATCGCAGGATTTAGCCCCGAGACTTGAACGTTTCTGTTGTACAGGTGATTAGACTAATAGATTTTTGTAGAGGCCCTTTAATTTGAAAAAAGAGAAAAAATATATTTCGGTTACGACGCACTAGAGCGCTGGCAAATGAAACTTAATCGCGGGTCGAAAGAAAGACAAAGAAAAAAAGAATTAAGAAAAAATAAGGCTCCTAGAAACCGTACCAAAATAATAAATATCATCGTATCCATCTAGTTTTTGGGTGGAGGTAGTAACTAAGGAGTTTGATTCAGTGTTTCTTTGGTCCAGACATGTGGAAGAAAAGGTTCAGAGTACGCAAAATACTACCGTCTGCGCGTGTACCTGGATCAGGAGTCAACAACCTCTCTGTGAAAGACAGCACAAAAATAAAATTAGAATTTAAACTTAATGTTTCTTTAATTTTTTAGATGCTTAAAATATGAAGTACCAATCGCTTGGCGTGCTGCTGGACGAAAACAACCGTCATCTTCAGTTGGCCACTCAATTTTGAGTTTCAAAATGTTGCTGTAGAGTTGTTCGATTCTTTCGTCAGTGAACGGAGGTCTCCCAAGAAGAAATTCGTACAAAACATACACGCAATGACCACCAATCGACAGCCGGACCGTGCGATTTCTTCAACAATACCCATGTAGCAAATAAGTCTACCAACATCTGGTTAGTGTCTGGTTAGTGTCAACAGACATCAAATGGTGCAAAATGACATCAATTAGAGGTCATTTTGCACCATTTGATGTCTTTTGACACTAATCAGATGTGGGAAGACTTCATTTGCTACATGGGTAGCTCGCTTAGCTTTGGAGAACATAAACGTGTGCGCCCAACTATTGATTCCGACGATAGGGGAAAAATTGCGAGCGGCGGAAGAGCAGAATGAAATTTAATTGGAAGAGGCTAGGAAGTGATTGCGGGCTGTTAGATTTGTCGATGTTGACGACATTATGGCGAGCCACTACGTGATGGTGGAGAGACGGAGAATAATTACGAGACAGGTGGACGATTTGGTGAAGGCGTCGGGAGAAAAAGCGGCGGGAGAGGAAAAGACAGGAGGCGTACGGCGGAAAATGAAAGAGACAGAAAAGTAGATGTAGAGGATCCGGAACGGGAGCCAGAAGAGGACGACAATGTTGATCCCGATGATGAGGAACAAAACAGAACCAGAGTTGCAAAAAGGACAATGGTGACGCAACTCCAGTTTTACAGTTATCTCATGTCGATTCGAAATCGATTCAACAATGTTTTGTTTTAATTAAATATCTCAGACTAATGACGAAGATTAGATCGAGATCGGGCACGGGGAAAATCGTATTGACACCAACGGGTACGGCGGCTGTGGCGTGAAGTGAAGCCACAGTCGTATACAAGAATAGCGTTGCGGAATATAACATAAGAGATGGCGCTATATTTTTTTCAATTAAAAAGGCTAAGATTGTAACCGCACATTTTTACTGAAAATTGTTACGATTCCATGTGTTACGACCGGTGCATGTCCGCTTAGTTTCGTTTATAATAAGAAAACTGTTTGAGGCTTTCACCCAAAAAACTAAAGCCAATTCTTAATTCCTAATTCTTTAAAAATAATTTTCGAGGGAGGGGGGGCTGATTTTGGTTCTTCCCCTTTCAATCTTCTAAAAGTGCCTCATTTATCGAATCGGTCGATTCGCCCTGCTGCGTCACTGTAACACTGTCGCAGTCCTACCACATACCTAGTAGCGTTATTTTCCAAGTTTCCTTAAATTTTCATGAGTAGAGTTTTTTACTTACAAAACTATTTTCTTTTTTCTCAAATGCAAAAAAAACGTCAAGTTTATGAGTGCCGGTCCACTCATAAGACCACTTGGTGCGGTGGTCTTATACGATATTTTAAGAGTCCAACTTAAAAGAAGCTATAAATTCGATAAAACTAATAACTTGGATGCATTACTCGTAACCACACCTATAAAGTTCACTTACTTATCACTAGTTTGAATACTGTAAATAATTCTTAAAAATTTAAGACGGTTTTTTTTTAGAAAAGTTTTAAACTTAGTTGACGCAAAGGTTTAGACAATCACAATATTCAGAAGTTTCAAATACAAAACAATCTACATTGTGAACTTTATTTCTTAAGTGTCTTTCTACAGACTGTTTAACTTTAAAAATTTTTAGAACAAGCTGAAAAAATTTCAGGCAAATAAAAAATTTACTAATGCAGTTTCACTGGTCTCATAACCGGACGGTCTTATGAGTGGACCGGCACTTGTACTTTGATTTTCCCTTTTATATTAATTGAGAAACTGTTGCTATTGTATTTCTATGTAGGACCTTTCAAATGTAAAAATGTGCTTGTGTGATCGTCATTACTAGAACGTTGTATTTTGTGATAGAAGCCTTAAAATCAAGAAGAAACAATTGACCGTGAAAGTGATAAAGACCAAACAACAAGAATCTATTAGAAACGTTTCTAAATTATGAAAGGACGATTTGGCAGCCGAAGTTCTCGGAAGAATAATACTTTTAATTTGGAGATTTAATTTTAGCCTTGCTTACCATCAAGTATGCTCCTCTATTTTTAGAAAATTTTTGACATCAAAATAAGAAAGAAGTATTCGGAAATTACTGTAATAAAAAAGGTGGAAGAAAACCAGACAACAAATCAAATTGCTAGTTTCGTGTACGCTAAGAGTCGTCTTGAATCACACCCTGAGAAAACCATATCAACAACAACTCTGTGTGAATATATGGTTGAGTATGGTTGTAAGCATTATTCTAAAAAACACATGAAAATAAAAAGTTGCTTTAATCATATTCAGACAACGTCATAATTGGTTCAAATAACGGACTATCTGACATCCTTTTGGTGTTCCAAAACTGTTTAGAATGAGAGACCAATTTTAAACAGTTTGAAAGAAATGCTGTAGTTCTTCAAAACGTTGATCTTAACGCGAGCCTCCATTCGGAAATTCAACACATTGCCGATAACGCGGACCATAATACGTGCACAATCTATGGAAATGGTACGCTACACCGTATGGTCATAATTGCAACAGATACTCCACAACTAATGAGAAAAAGAAAGGTGATTCCTATATTAACTTTTGACCAGCCTCTTTGGCGGAATATTGCTTATAAATCTGAGGTACGATTCCTGGTTTCAATGTCTAGTTTCTTTTATAGTTAGCTATCAATTTTTTTTCAGAATGAGTATGGAAATAATCCATCATTAAGCAGGGACACATACAACCGAATTAACCAAAATCTTTGGCTCAATGGTGGATGAATCCTTTTCTAAGATAACAGCGAAGTATCTTCATCAGCAGCTCTTTTAAAATCCGCGGCTCTTGTAAGAAATTGCATTCAAGCTGAAAGAACGGGTGACTGGAACTTACATTTACAAAAAACCTTCAATATGTTGCCATATTTTGCCGCGAATGTTTACCATAATTTTTTTTCGACTCATCTTTACTGCAAAAATGACTTGTCTGAAAAATACCCATCTTTTGATTGAAGAAAGGTTCCAATCAGGGTTCCATGTGGTACGAACAACAAAAAACTTCTAGGGTGGAATGCCCTAGTTAACTTGCTACTATTTAGTATATTTCCGACTTGGGTGTTAGCGTTTGTCAGCATTTCGTTGGTGAGCGTCCGTTTCGCTCAGATTAAGTAGAGCCTTTTAGTTAGAGCCTTTAAGTAAGAGCCCTAATAAGAATCCTTCAGGGATATGAAGGATTCTTATCCTGAAGGACTCTTGTCTTATATTAATCCTTCAGGTTCTACAGGGCTTTACGCCTTTTTCCAAACCAAGTTCCAAAACCTTATTCGAAAACGCCTCCGGTGGTTATTATATTGCCAATGAACCTAGACCTATCGCGCCATCTAGCGATCAGAAAGTCAACCAGAATTCAAACTTATCGGATAATTAGACAACAGCTACCCCCGAAAACTATCAGGAGTAAAGATTCGGTAACCAATCCCCAAAGCAATTTATTAAATAAGATTCCAGAGATAAGGACAGATACAAATTACTGGATCAAAAAGCTGGTTTTGTGAGAAGTCCAAACTTTTGTTTTCGTACTAATATTGCAAAGATATAAGCAGATTCAAATTGAGAAATCACACCAAAAATTTACTAATTCTGAAACGAGTACAAACATTAAAAAAAATAAGATTTCAAAGATACAGATGGAAACGAATGAGACATGTCTCCGAAACGATTAACGCTTGAAAGTTTGAAATATAATCAAATTTTATTTCTTTTCGTGTAGGGTAGGGTAAAAGAAAAAAAAATACGAAAGAAATTTCGATTTGGGTTACCCCTGACCAAAAGAATTAAGAAACTTAAAAGATTATTCTTTAATATCTTCTTACAATTATCTAAATATTCATCATTTGCTTTCATTATTTAAGCAACAATCCTGAAGGTCATGTAGTGCACTCAAGTAGTGACATTCTTGCACAGCGGAGTCTTTCCACACACCGCCGAAATACGGCGTGGCGGGCGGATTGAAACTCAAAGTTACTCCTTTTTGGACCAGACGTCCGACAATTATATTTTGGTTAAAATTCCGTATACATCGTGCCAACTCCCTCTACCCTGACAAAGTTTATGCCTTTGTCACTTTGGTAAGACGCCGGCGTACCACGAGATTATTCAAGTTTGTTCATGGTGATTAGAAAGGAGTCCGTCTCCATTGATTAGGTCATTGAAAGTTTACTGCGCGGGAAGAGAGCCTTGTAAAAATGAGGCAGACCGAACGTTTAACTCTTTGGTGGAAGATTGTGACTTATTAGGGTAAAGCTGTGAACTCCGGACACTTTTTGGCCGATAGGCTTCCTTATGGGAAACGTGTGCATTAAGAATCTTCAATTGTCGGACGTTTCCCATAAAAGTCGGACATTTCTGCATTTTTCGGACAGAGCTAATTTTAGAAAAATAATTATCTCGATTCAGTTTTTGATTCTGAATAGAATTGCCTATGACATTACTGAGGGTGCAATAGAAATTTCCCAATAGAATTCGATTTTAAAAAACCAAAACATTGGCCTGTCAAAACAAAACTTGCCTGCTAGCCTAAGATCGACAGACAAACAATATTTGTTTCTTTAACTGCGCCAAAACGGCTTCAAATAAGATGAAAACATTGGGTATAAATGGATTCTTCATAAAATTATGCGTCGATTGGTGTATACCCATTCTAGAAATTTGAAAATCTATAATTTCCTTGAAGGTGTCCGAAATTACTAGCTGTCAGTCCAATAAACGCAGAATGACAGTTCTTTCAAAATTCCTGATAAAATATTAGAATTTGCCATTTACTACTTAAAAACTATAGTATTTTGTAGAATTTTAAATTCTCTATCATTTAGTATAATTAGTTAAGTGATTCTTTGATTTTTTATCTTATATTTTCATTTGCCGTTTTCGTTCGGCCTACTGTCCACAGAGCTCAAAAACTTAGCCTACAAGCGTAACTGTGAAATTCTAATTGTCAATTTCTAAGTCACTAGAAATAATTAAAAGATGCCCTTTAGCCCATTGGTGCGTTTTTGTGATTGTTTCAATGTTCATTTATCGGATGTTTTAAGAAACGCCTCGTTCAGTTTCAAACACGCATGCCAAAAAATCGAATTTTTTGGCCGAAATTTGCAGAGTTTTTGTCCTGTCCGGATTTAAGAGCTTTACCCTAGATGGGGTTGAAATAGTCTACGTCCGTGTGAGTGGAGGCCTGCCCGCCTCAAAAAAAGAAAAACCTGCACGAAATCAAAAAAGGTTAATGCAGCCATTTTCGGTGGTCGTCCAGCCACTTTGTATTTTTGGCAAATGCAGCACTTAGGGAGAATATTCAGGGCGGTCCGTCGACCATGAAGATCCAGTACTGCTTGAGTACTTCACAGCACATTTGCTCAAAAGACGGGTGAGCAAGATCGATATGCAATTGTAGATGATCAATTCGGCGAGGCGCTCTTTCAGCGGCAGATAACTGGGTGGCGGACATCAAGAGGCATCGGAGTCTTTCTAATTCTTCCACCTACGCAGAAGAGACCACGATGGTCCAATAATGGGGATAAATAAAGAAGGCTGGAATTCTTTTCGGGTTGTCGACCGGCCAGCAGATCAGCAGTTTTTTTCGATTTGTCAACATCAACGCAAACCTTGAATTCCAAATGGAATTTTTAATTTTAAAATATAGAATTTACCGGGTAAATCTGAAATTGGAAGTCAAAATTTTCTGGAAAATCTACAAATCACTGAAAATGATGAATAAAATTACGACTTCTTAATATTGCTATCATAGGGTGTTCCATTTCCGATGAAAGTCGGAATTTCGACAGAAGGATTTCCCCTAAGATTAGACTGATTTTAGTTTTATATTTCTAAAATAATATTTTGACCTTTCAGTGTTTAAAAAAATTGGGTATTACTTTACAATATACAATATACTCTTAAATTTTACTCAGATATTCCCCTTACTATTACATTTACTATGCACTTTAAACTTAATCTCACTATAATTTACTTTTACTTTATTGCAATATGAGTAATGTGAGGTTGCAGTCTCATGCATTAGTTGTCGACGGCATAAAATTTATTTGTAAAAATAAAGTGTTGAAATGCAGCGTACTATTTATGAAGTCTACAAGTGACAGCACACGTTCTGTACTATACAACACGCTGTTTAAAAAATCCAAATTGAGGATGGTTGAGATATTATTATTCACTTATTCCTGGTGGTATAAAACTTCTATGCGCCACATAAAATTTGAATATGGATTTTCTGATCGTACTATTCAATACCCACCGCCAACGTCCGAACACGAGACGTTTTATACAGGGGAACAAGTGGAAACCCCCATGTTGGAGATCTCGCTACCATTCGGTAAAAAACCCCACCAAAATACCAAAATTTTTGTGCGTTCTGAAAACAAAATTCTTTAGATCGTTGAATTTTTTCAGAATTTTTTCATAAGGGCTAGGCAATCGTTATCAATTATCCGAACACCTTTTTTCCCTACTGCTCCCATGTTAAAACCTAAATTTTGAATTCAGTTTTGAAACCGAGTTTATGTTGTACAACTATGAAATTGACGTAGAAAATATCTCAGAACAAGGGCTTTCGATTGATATAAATATATAAGTTAATAGTTGCTTCCAAAAAATATGGTGTAATTTCAAAGAAAAAACATTAGTTTTTTGGCTAGGCCGCCATTTTTTGCAAGAGAAAAGGAGTATCCCGGTTTGCCAAACCTTGAAACTACACCACATTTTTTGGAAGAAACTATTTATATATATATTTCTCTCAATCGAAATACCTTTCTTTGAGCTATTGATCCGGCTAGTGATTCACGAGCAAATCTTTGAAGATACACTAAAACGACGCAATAACCTTCTCGAGCGTGCAAAAGCATCTAATCTCAGCACAAAGGTGCAACAATGTGGCTCAGACCAGCGCTCCTTATACAAGATCTTCAACTCTTTATCCGGTAAATCGCTCATTAAAACTTAACCTAAACAAACCCCAAGGAACTTGCGACAGAATTCGCCGATTTTTTTTCGCCACTCCATCGAGACGCTCCTTTTCTCGGTTACCAACGACCTTCTCTTGGCTGCATGAGGGCGACGCCATTGTACTCTTTCTTGCCCTGAGCGCCGCATTCGACACAATCGACCACAGCATTGTGCTCTACCGCCTAGTACGTCACTGTGTGATCACTGTTAAGGCCAAAGATTGGTTCGCCTACCTCCTATCTCCTAGGCCGATCACACTCCGTGTCGGTCAATGGAACGCAGTCCTCTCCACCGGGCTGATCTGGGGAGTCGCCCAAGGATCTGTCTTCGGTGCAATTCTCTACATCATTTATGTCAACCCGCTCGCCGCCATTGCACTGCTCTTCGGGATCAATATGAACCAATACTCGAACGACAGGCAGCCACCGTTTCAACATCCCGTTCCAATCGGCTGCCACCGACGCACTGACCGAATGTGTTTCTGCTCTTCTGGACTGGTTTCTTCGCAACCGGGTGAAAACCAACGTCTCCAAGACCAAGCTGCTCTACAACTGGTTACCCTCCGTCGCTTGAAACCAGCCCTGCCCCAGTTTCTGGTTTGCGGCGTCAGAGTCGAACCGTCACCATCAGTGAAAATTAAAAATATCTGAAGCGTGCATATCTCAAACATGTGTACGGTGTTCTCATTGGAAAAATCAGGAAATTTTTCACTCCCTGCAGCAAAAACTCTCGTCATCTCAACCGTCCTGTCGCGCCTTGATTTCTGCAATGTTTTTCTGGCCGGCCTCCCGAACAAGCTGATTAATAAAATGCAACGCGAACAAAACGCTGCTGCCCGTCTAGTTCTGCAAGCCGACGGACGTGCATTCCTCAACTCTACTCCGTCGTCTGCACTGGCTCCTAGGACTGCAACGCGCCCAATTGAAAATATTTTACATGTGATTTCATACATTATACCCCATCTAAGTACTACACTAAAATCATTGCTAACCACACCCAACTTTCTCCCCTTGCCTACCAATTCTAATCCTACAGCGAAAAAAAAAACAAGACGGACATACCTTACGCGGCGTTCTTATAAGATTTTACAACATATTAGAAGCACACGAGTTAACGATGTCCTTGTTGGTATACGTCAAGGATATTCCAGGAATATCCTAAAATGTATATCCTTTCGAAGCTATGATTAGGATATACTTGGTATATATTGGATATATCCCACGGAATACGGATAGTTGAAAGATAAGTGGATTTCCATGGGATATCCCAGGGATATCCAGTGCCGCCTGGGTACTAGGCAACATCATTTTTATTAAGAACGAATTTAATGGGTGGTTTTTCAACTTTACTCTTTTCTTCGGATGCAATCAATACCTGAAAAAGAAATACAAAGTTTTCAATAGAAAATTCAAGCAGTAACAGTAGCTATAGCTGAAGTATAGCTGAGCTATACTTCTGTGTCAATGTTACTTTACAAAAAGTGGTGAGTTGAATTTCGAATTCGATATTAATGCTGAAGAGTTTGGAGTGAGTGTGCCCTCCAATTTAATTGAGGAGTGCCTTTGCATCTCAACGTGCAACTTTCAACTCTTTTGATGTCCGTGCAAGAAACACGCAAAGTACCCGCGATTATATTCAAAGAAGCTAAAATCATTAATTAAGGGATATCAAAATGAAAAAAAAAATACTTTCTAGATTAAAATCAACGCTTTAGAGGCAAGTGTTTTTTCCGACAGCCAATTCCGTTAAGATAGTTTCTATTTGTGTTACGCTCCCTAGTGGTGTCACTAATATCCGTTTCACTCTTAATGGGGGTTTTGGGAATCGCTAAGTTAGTGAATGGCCGGGAATTAATACCGGGATTTTGTTAGCGACTGACTATATAATACGGATTTCGTTAGCCAAAGTTTTCGCTAACAAACGTTCATTAGCGAAAGTTTTCGCTAATAGAGTGTGATTTGCGAAAGATTTCGCTAACCAAATTCCACATTAGCCATAGTTTTCGCTTACTAATACTGTATTTGCGAACATTTTCGCTCATCAATTTCTGCATTTCTAAAAATATTATATTGGAAAACTTATATTTTTAAAATAAAAAATGATGAGTTTTTAAAATGAAAAGTTATATTTGAGGGGTCGTTCTGAAATTGTATTAAAACCTTAGTTAAGAATGATTTTAAATTTTTTTTTCTGTGTTTAAAAGAAACCGCTTGGGCTTTCTAGATACCGGTGATTTCAACACAGAATTAAATGCGAACAAGAATCAAACTAGGTCATCTATGGGGCTGATTACTTTAACCTTTTCGTTGTCCAGCATATTATTGATGATGGCAGTATTTCCATCCGAGTATTTCACCATGTAGAAACCTCTTAATCTCCGTTCTTCAATTCAACTTTGGCCGAGAGCCAATGGAAATTCCGTCCTCTTTTAGCCTTGGTATGAACCAAAACCGATTTGCCGATAAAAGGGTCATATTCTTCTTCGATTTCTTAACTCTCCATATATAGTTTCTCAGTCGTCTTTAAGCGTTTGGCACGTCTGGTACTTTGCCTCTTCTCATTATATGCTTTTCGCTTTCCTTGCGATGGGCCTGCTCCGATTCCATTCGCAGCAGCCAAAGTCCTGTAAACACTGTTTTTGTCAGTAGTGTAGTACTGGCGGACTACATTGATCAACTTGGTAGTTTGGATCTGGCTGACTCTGTTTTGGGACTCAACTGCGTTCGTATTGTTAGGAAATATAGCCCAATCCGCATCGGTCATCTGTTTGTAAGCCTTCGAGCACATAATAAGGGTTCTTGGCCCACTCACCACTCGGCCCAGCTTTTAACCGCAGTCCATCCTTGATTGTTGATTGATGTGTGTATGATTTTTAACGGTGCCACTGAATGGTGCTAGCTAGTAGCAGACTACATTCAGATTACGGGTTCGGGAGCCGAACCCTTTGCGCACCGAGGATTGTTGATTGATGCTTCTTCTTGACTAAGTGCGATGACGTCGAGAAGTAAATGCTGAGCTTCTTCGTCGAAAAAAGGGATAATCCCCTTTTAGAATATGAAAAGCCAAGGATGTTTTATCGTCACGAAGCACTTTAACAGCCACTTTTCTGGCATTTCGACAGAAGTGTATCCTGCATCCTCTTATTCCTGATGATGTTCCAAGTACGGCAGCCAATCCATCGTACTGCGGAATACTGAAGTCAAGAATCCATGCGGTAACAGACTTCCCGTGATTAAATGAGGGGTGAAAGTTGGTAACAATTTCAAAAATTTTCCCGAACACAGTTTTATATGCATACTGTCTCAATTTGTTCACACACTTCTCGCAACCGTTTCGAAATGATTTGAATCAGCGTTGTATGTGACTAGATTCAAGGTATAAGGGAAAGACACACACCCAGGAAAAGTAACATCGGCTTCGATGAAATCATTATCGCTAATCAATTTCACTCCATGAGGAGTAGAAAAGACTACGTAGTCAAAGGATTGTCCGAACTCGTGGAACCTTATCAAAGGATATATAAAGAAAAGGAAATAAATTTACACAGCTTTAAATATCGATTGAATTCCTAAAGATTACCTTAAATAAGGCGAGCATTGTTTCAGAACTTCGTCATCTAAGGCTTCAGAGTCTTCATCTTTTGAAGTAGCTTTTGAGTCCCGCTCGTCGACTTGATTTTTGACTACAGAATCGAAGTTTCGAATAATTTCTTCACCGATCTTCCTCCAGAAGCAGAATCAACTTTGTGCTTGGCGACTACATGGGTTAGTTTTTGCATGTCAGCAGCGACCAAAGACACTGCTCAAGGATTGTAGTCCATCCCCTCACCATTCATAATATCCTTGGCGGTTAAGTTTGGATTATTCTTTATTGCCACAGCGACATCAGAGTCCACCATACTGCCAAGTTTTGATGCAGCTGGGATCGGATGCGAGTGTTTGGCAGGATTCCAATCTTCTCTTTGCTTGAGGAATCCCATCAACCGTACGTTGTTGTTAGTGTAGTTCTTTGGATAAACGTACACAAAATAACCAGCACAAGGTCCAGTTGGGTTCAATTTGGAATCAGGATGATTTATACATTTGCTGACGTTTTGTCTATTGGACACTGTAAAGGAGCACTGTTCTCCGCTTTCACTAACAAAATCACATACCTAAAAGTATCGAAGATCAATTAAAAAACTGAATATTCAATTCAATTTTTATAGAAAAACGAAAATATTTTATACCTTAACGCCACTGCATCGACATTTTTTAAGCAAATAATCAACACCTTCAACTGTAAAAGTTCTTTCCGGAAAACTAGAACCCTTTGTAAAGTTAATATCTTGCCAGAGGAAGTGAGGCCCCTTTTCCACCTGCTTCGGCGCGCTCTTAAGCGTTGAGATATCTTTGACATAAATCAATTTGCTTGTATCATGATAACATCCAAGCATTTCATACTGTGATCGCTTCTCAAGATCGACAGTTTGTTTGTTTTCCATGGGAAATTTTACTTTAGAGAGCAGATCATGTCCCTTGCCCTGTAAAAGCAACAGCTTTTACGCACATTTCTAGCAGACTGCTTCAAAAAAGACGAACGTCTTCAGCATATGCACAGTACACGATGGCTCTGTTTTCGTATCCGACGATATTTAACTTGACTTGACTTTGACTTGCTTCGCTGTGGAGTACCATTTGTTTCTATTGGAGTCTTCTTTGAGTGTGGCAGCTGTGGTAAGAGAATATAAGGATATCTTGATTGCAACATTAGGTCGGTCAATCGTCCCTCTTATGAAAATATATGATAAAAATCAAACCCTATTAGTTTTTAAAGGTAAACTAATAGGAAGTAACTAATAAGTCCATCCCGAACCACAATAAAGTGTTTGAACTGATCGTTCAACACTTTGTGGCAACATTTCTGCCAAACGCTATACTACTCGGTACATGACTGTGAAAATGGACATGGCCACCAAGCCATTTTCCGGTTCGTGGAACGAAGTAGTCGAAAAGAGATTCCTCTATGTGTGGCATTACTACTACGACCATGTCGAAATGCCAATCTTCATTGAATCCGAAACGTTTGCGGTAATGACTACATTTTCAAATCGATTAAGTCCAATTGACTAAATTACATTGTTTCCGTTTTCAGCCAATACACATCTCCATGGTTGTAAGGACAACCAAGACTGATTTATCGTTGGAGTCAGAGGGCGACGTCATAATGAATTTCGTTCTGCCTGTACTAAAATCCCTATATCCCGTCTACACTCTCGAACAGGACATCACTAATAAATATTGGTAACTCGCAGAGATCGCGTGTCATCGTCCGAGCCGTCCTTCGCCGACTCTAGCAGCTCCCCTTGTACAAGGAAGACATTTGGAATACACATATTACAAAATGAAATGGAACGTGACGTATGGTCCAATAGCTTTGCATTCATTAAAAGGAACTTAAACGGTTGGCATGTATATTGCCCAAACAGCAGTCGAACAAAAGCAGACATATTCAACGGGTGGCCGTCATGAAAACTTTTGCCAATTGTATATAGTCACAATACTAAAGTCTTCAGGATTTTCGGTCACAAGTTTGTGTCAACATAAGAATTTCTGTCATACGAATTTGTGATTTTAAGTAATTTTGGCAAGATGAATTGGTCATAGCTACTTTCACCATATTTGTTCCGACACAAGAATATTTTTTCCCATTTAACCCTGTGAATACTTCTGTAAAAATAGTCTTATGACTGGAGAATTTGTGACCAAAAATCCTTGATGCTACAAATACTTGATTAGATATATACTTGTGTCTTAATATACTATTGATTATTTTTATTTGTGTCAACAAATTCTTATGACTGGCCCTGCTTGTTCTTACGGAGGTTTGTTTTTATGACGGCCACCCGAAATTTGGGAGGGGTAGCAAAAGGACGGGTCGTGTACTGAACCATTCACGTGCACATTCAATTCTAACTCAATTCGATGCTACCGTAATCCTGAGATCATGCAATCACGGGAACGCACGCTTACAAACCATAAAACTTACAGAAATCCTCCGGATAATTATTTTGATCAGAAACCATAGTTCTACGAACATGGTTTGCACACAACACAAGAAACAAATGAACGAATGAAGCAAACTAAACAAACAATATGGATTCCCTTACGACTATATTCAGATTGGTAATTTTGGCACTTTCTTACTGCGGCGCTTGTATTCGACTACAAACAATAGATTTTTATTATTAAATATAGTATCCGGTGACTTGTGTCGCAAGATTCCGACATTATATAGGGGTAGAGTTTATATATGGGTCCAGAATAAAGAATCAATAGACATGAGTATTATGTTCACTGTATTAGACAGACAAGAACTGCGGGAGAGTGAAAAGGAGGATCCGTGCTCACCAGAGAGCAAGGGACACCTGAGTGGTCGTTAGCCCTAATATAGTCAGGTGCCATCAGCTGACAGGGCCGAAAACCACAATAAGCAATGAAGAACGGCGGAGAACACGTGCCAGGAACGAGGCGGTGGTGGCACTGCCTATCATAAAGAATTATCGTCGACCTTGGCACACCCCACTAACTCCCAATGTATTTTTTTTTAATTGAAATTATGTTAACTCAAGATCTATGCACCATATCTTGTGGGATGATTCAATTCTAGAGATAACAAAGTTCACATCAGACAGTGAAGACTTATTTATCATACATATTTTGTACTGTTGTTGTACTAAACGTGCGTATTGGTTTTTTTTTATTTTCATTTTTTTTTGTAAGCTCATGTCTGGTACCGTTTTTATCTCCTTATCAGAGGTTATGGGTACTGCAAAAGTTTGTCGGTAGAAAGCGGTACTAGAGAACTCGAAGACTATTCCCTAGGGGTTTGCCCCTCAAAATAATTGTGAAACGCATTCTATAAGGGCGTTTATAAGTATTCGTCAGTTCGAATCGACCAGAGAAGAGAACGGATAACAAATATAAATTGATAGACTCCCTCATTCAGCAATGCCCCGACAAAAGCAACCTATTACTCTTGTAGACGAGTGTTCCAAATTCATTTACGCAAACTTTGAACTGTATTGTGATCTGAGTAAAACGAAAAAGGACATATTTGATATTCAGTGGTTACGTATGTATAACAAACCGGTGTCGAGAGTCTCTAGACTCGAGAGGAAGCTGACGTTACTTTTTTATTTGTCATGCGCATATTTTAATTATTATACATTCATCTAAATATTTGATTAACTGGATATATTCTGGAATCTTGGATAACTCATATCTTCAACGGAAAGTTTGAAAAACCAATAAACGCAGAAATTCTGTAATGCCAGAAAATTAGGAATCTCCATTTGTTGAAGATCGATGAGTCGTTAACTGACGAGGCCATCAACGTGATTCGCATGGCTTTAGAAATATGCCAGGTACTTTTCTACTAATCAAATATAATAAAGTTTATTTTTATTTTATATATTTAACTATACGTTTAAACACTATATATTATTTGTTTTACGAGTGATATGACTGTAAACGAATAATATAGGGAATGACTAGTCTACACTATGGTGGAAAGTTACAAAACCAAGGAATTCCTGAATTTATATCAAACCTGAAACATTTCAAGAAATTGCAGTTTCTGAATTTGTGTTGTTCTTCCGTTGACGACAGTGGTTTACAAATACTGGGAGAAAATTGTAAATAGTTAGGGTATGCCTAATGATAAACGACACTTTGATATCGATATTTTACTAAACCGCATTACCTGACCCATGCCGTAAACAGACACCTAAACATTACTAGATGTCCAATCACCGACAAAGGACTCTACCTTCTATGCGTCGAAGAAAACGGATCAATGGGTTGTACCACACTACAAGACCTACACATTCAAGATACAGACGTTACCATTGAAGGCGTAAAACGGTTCATAGACTTCTCAAAATCACTGCAATTCATCGATTGGTCACTTACCGCGGAGGCGGTTGCACAGCTTGCGTTACAGAGGTAGGTGAATGATGATTCAAGCAAATTATCACTCAGTTTTTACGTTACCATAATATAGGCTATTATGCGTACCCTTAATGTAACTTGCTTTCAGCCATCTCTGTGTGTGATGTGCTTTTTTAAATCAAAAATCGAATTATTTTGCTCTCATCAAGTAACTAACGAGGATATAATATCTATGAGTTCTAACAAATCTCAGTAACTTTGAAATCAGTCGCTATGACAGCAATGCGAACATATCATTTCCAAAGGGTATTGCGCAACTCTTATTTACAATTGGAATGCAGTGTTTAATTATCGATAGCTTCCGTGACGTTGATTTGTGTTTCATTTTCATGTGTTGCCCTTTCTTAAACGATGTTCAATTGCAAAACAATACGTAGGTACATAGCAACAGGAGAAATTACCGTACGAGTCCAGAAATGATATATTTGAAATTGTTTCGTTTCACTGCGATCGAGGACAACACCACCTCTTTGGAATCGTTCCTAACGGATGTAGAATTCGAAATAGTTTTAGGGGCCCCTACTATAGAACCCATTTACATATTTGGCTGTCCAACCTTAACTGACGATGTTTTACAAAACGCAGTTGACTCTTGGGCTGCCTAATACATCTGTTTGATATCTTCGATTGTGAGTCGATTACGACAAATGGAATCAACATGTTGAAGAATGGGAGAATTAGTGTTTGTAACCTAAGTGTAATAGATTGCAAGCTAATCGATCCCAATGAAATTCAAATTGAATGGGATGCGGCAAAAACAGTAGGAAACTGGGAAGGCGATTTCACTTTTAAGAATGATTTCGATCTCGGTAGTTGATATTAACCGCCGCCGTTAACTCATTCGCCGCTTCCACTTCATCCGCCGCCGTCATTTCTCATCCATTATCATTCAAAATTGAAAAAAATGGATAAATGTCGAGTTTGATCATCTTCGAGAGTCATTGGAATGTTATCCTCCAGATCATCCAATCCAGATCTCCAGAAAACCACTCACTCCACTTAGTTTCACAAGTCCCTAAATGGAGCGTAAAATCCGGCAAAAGTGTAATGGGCTGAAGCCAAACGACAGATGTGTAATGGATCAGAAAATTTATTATTAAGGTTAATTTATTTATTAGGTCTCATCCGTGGGGTGTATAGGATGGAGGACGGCATCTGGGTTCAGCTGGCGATCGACAAGGACTTTACGCCGGTTAGTGATCCCTTTGCCTATCTCCGCACCGGGGCCGAAGACGGAAAGAAGGTCGTCCTGATGAATTATGATCCGTAGCCGGGTTTGGAACATGTGGCCGGGCCGGCCTGACTTATTTTTGGTTTTATTCACCGTTGGTTCAGTTTGTTTGTCATTTTTTCTATGTCACGTGGGCGGCCAGGCCGTTCGCACGGAATTATTATGTTTCCTTTGTTGTTCCCTTTACTTTCAAGTAATAAAGTATTCAATCCGGACTCCATCCATTCATTTTGTCAGTCTTTTCTTAGTTAATTGTGTATGTTATAGATACACCATGGCCGTAAGAGAAAGTTATTTGTCAGGTCGGAGATAGCGGCCGGCCCGGCGGAAGCTAACACCTTGAGCGCTATGCAAGGCCGGCGTGAGGTCGCGGTCGCTGAGCTGGGGGCCCCGCTGATTCACGGCGGCGGGCGGCTGATATGGTTATCCATATCAGTCAAAATACCAGCATGAAATAACAACATAAAATAACAAATACAAATGACGGAAACAAAGACCCTCCTCCAAAAAAAACAACAGAAAAATTTGATTGGTAGCATAATTTGCATTATGAAAAATTTGATTGGTGGCATTCAATTAACCAGCCATATGGTAAGAACGAAGAAAAGTAAGAGTTCTTGGCAATGTATAGCCGCCGGTGGTCGGTTGTCGACTGCTTGCAGTTTGCACACACAGAGATAAGAGGCGGGGTCGTGGGAGATATGGGATTCATCCAGCTGCCATCTAGAGGTTGGGGACAACATGTCTTACTACGGCATAAGGGAATAACAACTACTTGGTAGTTTTATCCCTTTGGCGTTTTTGGCATTTACAAATGTAACTTGTTTTTCACATTGTATTTTTTCCGTCTCTTCTTCTCTCTTATTGATTGCCAATTTGATACTTTGATTTTCTAAACACTAGGAAACTTTGAAAATCATATTATTTTTACGCTAGATGGCTACGAAAACATCTGTCAAATAATCAATCACATAGGAAAAATAATGAAATGGGCTTTATTTTACAGAAAGGCAAGTTTTATTTTAATTGGTCAACATTTTATAAATGTACTTGAACGTTTTTGAAAATTAAAAACGGGAAATGGTCAAAATTTCCATCCGCCACAGACAGTGTTCGGAAAACAACCAAGAAAAACAGGAACGTCCTATACACCTCAAATAGTATTTTTTACAGAATATAATAGTAATAATCCATGGTAATAATCCAAGGGAAATAAGCTAAAAGATGAATGAACTATGACTGCTGAAAAGCTGCAACTCGTCTGAGTCGTATTTGAACCAACAGATGGCAAAGGTAGTTCCAACTTCAAAATCCCACCCCCTCGGAAAAAAATACAAAATAAGGGAAAACAGTCAGGGCTTACTATATTGGATAAGGCTGGCGATCGGGATATCTCCCTGTAGTGTCAACTCCAAAAACGCCAAGAGCAATGTTAGTGCGCGACACAGCGCCATCTAATGGCTAGATCAAAAATTATGTGCAGTTTTACAGACGACGGCCGAATGAATTGTCAATGTGTCCTTTCGTTCAGTGAACGAAACTGTCATCATTCTGTGATACACTTTTAGGTAAGAAAATAGTGAAGGATTTTGTATTAATCATGTCGAAAGGGTTTGTAACCTTCTGTTTTTAATTTAAGTTGAAGGTACAAACCGTTTGGCTGAATTATTTGCAACAAGTTTTGACTTGCTTCGCAGCAAAGGTGTCATAAAATTCTTCAGCACGAAGTAAACCAGATGTTTTGAGTTGATTTCAGCATTCATCTTCTCAGCGACCGAGTGTTTGCACTTGAATGTTTGACAATCTTAAAGCAAAGGTAATAGTAACAATAGTAAATCATTCATGACATGTGTTGTGTTCGACAGTTGTAGCAAAACCACTTTTGCAAATTTTTAGATCGTCCAAAGTCTTGAAATGAAAAAGTTGCTGGGGTAAAGCAGTCCTCTATCTATAGAAATAGATATTTAGTATGTTTATTTATTAATTAATTAATTTTGTTCACCTTGAAGGTAGATCATGGAAAGGATTTTAGCTTTGGATTTTGGTTGTTGCAAAGTACAGCAGCATGCGTTGCAGCACTCCTCAGTAAAGAGAGTTTTCAATACATATCTACCAACGTATGCAACAGCAACTGATTCTGGATTCAATGATGGTAACCCTTTGGAATAAGTTCATAGTTTAAGTATTTTATAGTAAAATAAATACTTCTTTCAAAATAGCTAGAACTAGCCTTACTGGGGAACTCATTTAGTTCATTGAGGATTTCCAAGGTAGATTCGGGCAAAGAGATCAGTATTTGGGATGAATTCTTTTTGCCATTTCCATTAGCTCTAATAAGCAAGTAACTTTTTTGCTTTTCTTATTCCAGTCTAACATTACCATGGATGGAGGAGTAGGCAATTCCAGTACGAATGATTTTTTTCAGTCGCAAACATGACGGACACTGCATCTCCTTTAAAATTCCCCCCAACAATTAACGAACGGCTCCAAAGTGACTTTCGATTTTGTCACTGGAAAACCTTCGTGTGAGTACAAATAAGTGAAATCCCACGTCGTCCAGTAAATAGCGTACGCATACTAAAGTCGATCTGCTCGTGAGGAGTAGGGCTTGGTAAGTTTCCCTTGTGAAGCATAATTTGGCTAGACCTTGATCGCGATTTTTCCAACATTCGTTCAGCTCTTTGCTTTTTAGTCCAATCTATCGTCCATCGAATCGTAATAGGGCATTTTTTTCTGGTAAATTAAATCGCCAGTACTGTGTAGTGCTGGAAACGACGTGGCAGTTCCACCACTTTGAGCCCAATTGTAGAAAACGTGCAGTCTCTTCTATGTTTCAAATCCGCTAAGCTTCAATTCCGCACAAGTACGTAGAGCTGCGACGACATCGGGTTGGAAGATATCAACAGCTGGTTGCACTTTTTGCCGCTCTAAGTTGTTAGGATGCAAGTGTTTGTTTGTCAACTTGTAAGCTAACTGAAATAAGTTTTGGTGTTGAATGTTTAGCAGTTTTCGGAGCGGCTATGCGGTAATTTGTACGCCCTTTAGTACGAAAGTTTGATCTAGCCACTGATTACGCCAATTCTTAAGAATGTGACAGTAATCAAATGACACGAAAAGCCAGCGTTTAGGATCTACCGGATGAGGGACTCGATCGAAAGGAGGAGAACCACCGTTTAAAATAATAATCATCTTTACGTTTGTAAATAGATTGTCAGATACGAGTCGAGTCACTTGCACTCCTGTCGCACTTTCTACTTCTTTAATTTCGTGAACAGTTAACAGAAAAGTTGACGTGAGTTCTTCGGCTGTTAGGTCCTTAACCAGAAAATAGGCGACCGGGACGCATATGCTCGTTGACAAGCCAAGCAGATGGAACGAAAGCAACTTGTTAGCCAGCTCTCCTTCATTCCGCGATTCAACGACCCTGTTCACCTGTTCCTTGTGCCTCCCGTGTTCACTTGGCCGATATGCATATATCTAGGTTATTTTTCCTTTCCTTCTATTGTCATTTCATCAACAATAATTGAAACGTGTGTTTCAGATTCTCCCATTTCTTTGACTTGCATAACTATGCGTTGAATTGCCAGAGAGAGGACCCCAACTTGCCCCCTACACTTGCCAGTGTAGCCTTGAATAGTATTCCGGCAGGGGAGGATCATTATGGCGGAGACACGAATAAATTCGTATGTGCTGGAGGATCGGGCATGGAGAATTATGGAATACAGAATCGTTGTTTGGTTCCAGCGCCTTTGTTTGGGTGGTTTCTGCCAATTTCTTAGCTATTACGTAAAAGTGAGACGAATTTTACTTTTTACTAATTTAATTAATCTCATTTTTCTATATTATAATAGTCTACCTGATCAAACATTATTAACGCATAAGTTTTCTCTTCTTTTACAGCCTCTATTAATCCTTTTACAGATAGCAACAAGTCTTCAACTCCTTCCAGCTGTATGCATTGTTCCTCGTATTTTTTTCTAGTTCTTCATACTTATACAATAGCCGCTTATAGGCTTGTCGTAATGTTTTTATTGTCCTTTGAGAAGCCTTTCGTCTATGCGGCTGGTGGTACCTTTCTTTTTCTTCTTTCAATGGATCATCTTTATTTTTTCTTGATGTTCTCTCTGAGAACTCTTTGGGATGTAGCGTAACACTGTGTGTTCCGGCGAAGACTGCTTAAACCTTTAAATTCGTATTTTCCCTCTTTCACCCCCGCTAGTGGCGCTGTTGTCTCTACACCTTGTCGCTGTCATCTCCCTTTGTCGTCTGCTATCCCCACATGTTTCGAGCGTGAGCTCCCGCGTATAGTTTCTTTCTTTTATAATCGATTCTCCAGCGAGTGTGCCGGCTCGTTACTTCTCCAAATTACTCTTACTTATATTATTCAATTGCTGTGTGTCTGCCTGTTCTTAATTGTGCTATAACTCTATAGTGATTGTGCCTGAGTGTCGACTCAGCGGTCACGTCGGTTTGTGTCTCTCTTCTACACTTATTTGCTCTATCAAAGGTACTATAAGTTATGTAATGTGTTCCCACACCTGCTAACCCTTGTTAATCTATCAGGTGTCGAGTGTACTTTGGCTTGGTGTGTCTCATCCACCCATAGCCCATTTGTCTCGTGCCCACATTACTCTCTTTTCTCTCTCTCTCTTCCTGAGGTAATGCCCAAAACGTATATTGTTAATATCGTTCCCTATTGACCTGTCTCTTTCTCTGTTCAGGTCTCCCCGTTGATCTCTTATATAGTCTATGTGCCAGTGCACGTCCCATATCCTACTTCAGGCTGCTTATAGGTATATGCCCTTGTTGTGATGCCATGTTCTATTTGCCTAATCCTATATGTCTATCTAGGCTTGTTGTGCTCCCTAAGAGTTTATGTTCGATCTCGCCTTGGTGGTTTAGCTTTAGCCCACCATCCAAGGTATACGAGTTTGTTTTGTTTTCTCTATCCCTTTTTCTAACTGTATATATTCCCTCTTTAGGCATCGTTCCAACTATAGTCATTGTCATTCTGAGCATTTGCTCCAAATAAATCCTTGGCATCACGACTGTCGGACTCTCGTCACTTGTCGCGTACAAACACTGTGGTTCCTTGTTGTTGCGTCTTCATTTTCATTCGTCAGATTAGCTGCGCTGGTAGTAGGAGAAGTTGTCGATGAATGTAACTCATCGGAACCATTGTTATATCGAGACTGACATAAGGGCACAAATTCATCTCTACCAATTAAAATACATGCCAATTCATTTCGATGTTGAAAACCTGTTTTACTTACCTGCTATGCGCGTTTTCTTTGTGGGTGGAATTTCTTCGAGTTCGTTTGGAAATATAGAAGGAGTTTCTATTGGGCTTAACCTTTTTGATCTACCCCACGGAGCATAGCAATTCGGTGTGAAATGGTCACTACGTACATAACTTGTTTCTTTAATCTTTTTCGTGTTAAGGACATGATGTTTCTCTAACGCAACT
This sequence comes from Ceriodaphnia dubia, assembly GCA_022539655.2. Classification (NCBI taxonomy): domain Eukaryota; kingdom Metazoa; phylum Arthropoda; class Branchiopoda; order Diplostraca; family Daphniidae; genus Ceriodaphnia; species Ceriodaphnia dubia. The sequence continues at coordinate 2,978,294 of JAKUCG020000139.1, read as the reverse complement.
AGCCAGTTTTGTCTTATTTCCGAAGAAGGAAAACTGAAAGGTAACTGAAATATTTTTTCCCTTCAAATTTACCGCAGTTCATTACACAGCACTTCTAACCCATGTTGGACACTTCTGAGTAATAAATACACGTGTTTTCTTAACCCTATTGTGTGCATTCATTTTGGGCACGGATAGTGTTATCAGGGGTAAGAAGTCACGTAACGAAAGCAACTAAGAATTAAAATATCAATACTTTTCATGATCATTATTATTATGTAGCCTACAGTAGAAATATGCACGGCAAACATTTGTTGCGTGCGACGAAATTGAAAGATGGGTGAAATAAACAATAAGTAATTCATACGGTATTTGAAATCTTGAATTTTGCCGGTTCCCGGTTGCGCCGGTTTTTGTGTGAAGTTCTAAAGTCGTCGATAGAGGCGCTGGCATCAAGAACTTTCGAACCCCTTCTCCTTGCCTCAGCTTATTATGGAGCCGATGCCCAAAATATTGAGATAAGTTAGAAAATAGTAAAAAAGTTTCGGAAAATTTTGGTTTTCCCCTGAAAATTAGGTATAAGTAATAAGCATTTTACAATGACTGTAGGTCATAACTATAAAGCTTACTAAGCATATTTTGTTCCAAATGACATAAGGGCTGGCGCTCAAGCGCGATTTCATTAATTAGATAATGATTCACGACAACACTTTTTTAGTCTCAACTTCTAATTCAGAATCGGAAGTATGTCAGTATGTAGCAATGCTCCTTATTTCCTCTGAATAGGTAAGTAATTTAAAATATAAGTAAAAAGTAAGTATTTACTAATCTTTAACTAGTTACTTAGGAAAAATTGCTTTGGTTACGAGGGACTTTTTTAGTCCGTGTTTGGAAACAGCTAGACGAGTTGGCGCATGGTACTGCCAAGCAGACGAAATTTGTAGGCTGCGTCGGCGAACTAGGCCTCTTGGTAGTACCGTGCGCAGTCTGCACATGCGCAGTTTGGCGATATATACACACTATATACACTATGGCGTCAAAGTCACGTGATATTTCCACCAAACTTCCAATTTGGAAAGGCGGAGCTTATTCAAACTTTAATCATTAATTGCTCGCTGGGGGAATTTTTTTGGAATAAGGAACTTTAATGCCAAAATGTCCAACATTAAAAACTCTATCGATTTGATGCAATACACAAAAATATCCTTTTTTGGGTGCATTCCCTATTGCTTGTGGACCAGAATATGGTAACGGACAGACAAATTGGGTTTGATGACCATATGTACTTTGAATACCTGCTGTTGGTATTTGATATCCAGTGAACTGCCTGACGAATTGGAATCCATTATCTTCAGTTCCATCAGAATACGACAACGAGCGTGTGGATGATGTAACAGAATGTCGTGTAGCTCCGCCTACACGTCTTCCTCTTTTTCCCCTCAGGCGTTACTAGCGCTCTTTCCTCCGGCAGCTAGTAAAAGCCGCAACTCTATTCTTTTTCGCGCACGTGCCAACCTGTTCGTTCGTTGACCCCACACGCGTAATACTCCACCTTACTTGTTCGCACGTGCACAGCTTGACCTTTACCCTGTTCACAACAATTCATCAAGCCCTTGACGTGTTTTAGTCTACCGTGTTAACCTTTTCAGTGCCAACTCTTTGACTTCTAATGTCAAGATCTTCGGCGTCCAACACAGGGCGATTAAAGAGAGTTGATGTCCCTCTCATATTGACGCCGGCGTCCAAATTACACTAAAAATCTCAAAAATTTCAATAAAAACGAGTCAAATGCCTCGTTTGCGATTTAACACAAAGTAATTAACCCCCAAAACATATTTCTTGGATAAAAATCCAATGAAAAAATGTTTTAAATTGAAAAAAATGCCTTTCCAATAATGGTCAAATTCTTGCTGGCTGGGACTGATATGTAACTACAGTTCTTAGCTAGCGTTGAGCCATTGACGATGTTGACTGATAATGTTTCAAATATTAACTAAATAATTGTAATTCTCTTAAAATTTTTAATTTGATAGTCGTTAATTGTCTATTTTTCAGCTATTAGTAGATATAAAAGCAAATGGAATGGGTTCCTTTTTCAAAAACATATTTTATTGCCCTGAACAAATTAATAACCAACCATTACGTCTAAAGAGAGTGCCCTATATCCTTGAGTCCGTCAAATAATTTGTCCTAATTCTAGGATATGTATTATTTTTTGTTTATCGAATTTTGTTACCGTAATTTGGGGTTATTTTAGACACCTAAAAATTCTTATAAAATGGTCCAATCTTCTTGTTTTGATAAACCACTTCAAAAACTTTACTATTTGATACTAATGTACCATATCCATTCATATGTATTGCAAAATTTGCATTCCGATATCATTATAATAAATATTTTTCCAATATTGGAGAATTATATATCTTTGTCGATCCATAGTCATTGATGTCCATCCATCCATATCCGCCGGCGGACATCAAATATTGGATTTTTTTGTTAATGCTATTTTTCATGGCAAAAATTTATTGAAAATATATAGTTTAAGGGGGGAATATTTAGATAATTTTTGCACAGAATTGTTTTTTGTTTTCGCTATAAAATTAAAAACACGGAATAATATTTTCCCAATATAATTGGCTGTCAACTCTTTATCGGGTCAAGATCTTCATGTGAGTTTAACACAGGGCGATTAAAGAGAGTTATGTCCCGCTCATATTGATGATATCGACCAACTATAATTAGGTTTTTTAAAGGACTCAAGCTTCTTATAAACCCCCTGATTTTACTTGTCATAGAGAGGGCCAACAGTCGTCCAATAATAAGAAAAATCAATTTGTTTATAAATTTGTTCCAATATTTTACGATATTTTCTTGGTCCAAATTATTGAATCACTAATGGTCCTTTATTTTTGAATGTGAGTTTTCTCCTTCCTTCAATCGCGCTTTTATATCGTTGCATAAGTTTTGACCTTTCCAATGCATTTGCTATTATATAAAACGCAAATCTCTGTGACAAGATATTCAAATATTGAAATATTGAAAAAAACTATGCTCATAGTGGAATGCGTGTTCCACATTACTCTGATGTCCAGATCTCTTAGATTCAAGTCCCATGAATAACATTAAAATATTTGGAGGATAATTAAATGCGTAATACACGACCTACGTGGATGGATGGATGGATGGATCACGATGCATCGACAAAAATATATAATTGTCAATTATTGGAAAAATATTAATTATTATGATAGACATCAAAAGTGGTTAACAAATTGGGGAAAAATTACGACCAAAATGATCGGGAGATTGGGCGTATCAAATAAACTTGAGTTTGAGGATTTTGGCCAAAATTATGGGTCCAATTTTACTCCAATAAGTTGATTTTTGGCCCAATAATATTCTTGGGGGGAAACATTTTTCCAATAAAACTATGCTAGCTGGGTTTTTTTACCTTGTCAACAAGAAAATTTTCCAACTCTGCTGCAGTTGGACGATCTTGAATATTTTGATTCCAGCATTTATGCATCAGTTCAATAATATCATTGTGGCATTCGTTAGTTATTGCAATTTTAGGTCTTCGTCCGATTTTGGCAGCTTCTATATAACGTTGTGATGCAGAGCTTCAGCTCTCATGTCGAAAACATCTCCATTTCATGGATGTTTCCAAGTTGGATGGAGATTCTCGTCAATTCTCGCCAAGAAGTGGATCAAGAAGTGGACGCTACTTCACGCAAAACTCGCCGGATTCCAGCCCTGACAGGCGCTCCCGTGAACGTGATTCGAGATCGAGGGCGAGGAGCGCCTCCAGCCGACGACACCGCGAGAATTGACCAAAAAATCAGCGACTTCGTAAAAAAAATATTTCTAGTCAAAAATCACGTTTTAGAATCTCCCGTTTACATGGGAGCAGTAGGGAAAAAAGGGGGTGTCCAGATATTTATGCACTATGCGTTTATTCTTAAATCGTTGATGGGAAAAAATCAGAATATTTACCATCTATTAGTCATGGAGATGGCACGGCATACCCCAATTTTCAAAATTTTAGCTCCATTCCCCGAATTTTAGTAAAATTAAAACCCCGCCATAAGCGCCCGTGTTAAAACGGCGAAAAAAGGGGGTCGTCCCATTACTTTGGGTGGGTACTGTAGGTTGGACGACACCATTTTTACGGTGTCCATGTAGAACAAGTTCATTTCATAGAAAAAGTTCATTTATCTGAACAAATTTGATGGCATTTAAATGCGTGATGGAGCAATCAATTTAGAATTGAACGATGTCGTGAATGTTTGAGTATGCGCTTACTTTGTCCCTTTTTCGCCAATCTACGGGGTTAGCAGGAATTCAGACCTGAAGAAAACTTTCGAGTAAATGCCATCTGCCTAGCAATTTTGGTATCCTGAAATCTATTTATCAACCAAAAATGGAACTATAGGCCATCTACATTCCAATTTGGAACTAATTGACCCCACATTTTGGTTTAATATCACTAAATCGTTGGCAAGTTTGCATAGGAAAGATTCTTTTACAAAAGGCGACCACGCTACGAATAGATTGAAAAGGCAAGATTGTGCAGCATGTTTTTTTTTGTCATAACTCCATATTTTCACAAAATTTTGGTTCTATTTAGGTTTCATTCTTCTATAAAAAAAGATGCTCCAATATCGGCAAGCAAAATTTTCGGAACTTTTGCAAGTGCTTGTGGATTTGGTTACCATCCGCTCGGATGACCGTGACATAAAAATTCTGCAAACGTAGATAAAACGTGCTACCAAAAAAAGAACATCCTGTGCTGAAGGATTTAACAGGATCAATAACGAACCACTCATTGGATTTAGTAGAGACCGATTGGAAGACAAAGTTGCATCGTATAGCACCAGTGAGGTATGCTTTACTTATATGTACAATATTATTAGAGTTCTAAACGTTATATGTACACTATTTACACTATTACAACAAACATGCATACTAACCATGTAATTATATATTATTGGGTGAGGACTACACAATAACATCAAGTGTTTGGGAATATCATATAAATTCGGATTTAAAGTCGTGAACTTGGTAGTTTTCTCATCAACTATGGGATGCCTTGTTGGCACATTTTTTTTATAGCCAAGGAGAAGACATTTGTTCTTCCAGCCGACGGATACAATCCCTGCTGAGCCATCTTGGAACTATTTTTTTTTACTTTTTTGCTCTAGAAAAATTTAGAAATACTCATATCATGAACATCAAAACAAAAACTTAAATGGAAAAGGGTCCAAATATTTCAACACAGAACAACCACGTAGTGTAAAAACCGCGTGAGGGGTTTTAGTGCCGCTAGAGGGCACTAAAAATAAAAGCAAAAACTAAGCAAAGATGACGTATCTTTTTACGAAAATGCCGAAAAAAGTATAAAAGGAAAGAACATACTTAATATATTGAAAAGGAAAGTGAGATAAAAGTAAAAAAGTTTCAGAAAATTTTTTCCCTGAAAATTATATAATAGTCATGCAAATTTCACAATGACTGTAGGGCATAACTATAAAGCTTACAAGGCGCAGTCCATAAAGTACTTAATTAATAATTATTTAATAATAATTTTGTTATCACCTGAAAATTTAGTTATAGCGCGATTTTTCTTAAATTTTACTGCATGTGATTGAGAAATAAAATATCTACAACTTTTAATAATTACAATTTTGTAAACTTATTACTTGTTCCGTCATAACAAAAATAATCGAACAAAAGTTTACATTTTACAACCTCTTTTTTTCTTTCTCCTCTTACTTAAAAATTAATAAAGATTAAATAAGAAAATTTCGTCCCCAAATAGGGATTTCCCAGCTAACATGGCTATAAGGTCCGTTGTTGGTCCAATATTATTCCGACAATGTTTTTTTGGACCAATAATACCCCAACAATGGTCCATTATTTATTAAGTTTTAGCTGAAATTTTTTTGAGTTATTGCGGTTGTCCAGTCTGGTTCAGCTCTCCCGTACCCCAAGTCTTACAAATTCTCGATTAAAAATTAATAAAAAATCAGAAAAAAACACTCTTGGTAGAGTAAATTCGCGCGAATTTAGATTTCTTTGTGGATCTCGAAGGAATAAATGTTCAAACAAAGAGCAATCAAGGGGATAAAAAAAGAGAAACAAATGTTGTTGAAGCCAAGGATTTCGTGACGACCGATGTAGTTACTCGTGCAAACGTCTTAGCACGTTGCGATGTATTGGCATCAAAAGGAACAACAACACATCATATCAACAGTCAGGACAGTCAAAAACTTTTTTGTATAGATGATTGCACTTTCGCCGGCAATGAGTTAGCTGAAAAGGTAGCCAACTTTAAAGCCTTCAGCAACCGGGCATCCGATCCCGTGGGGTTACTTTACTCCTTGGCATCGAAAGTTTGTCTTCGGTGTTTTCTGGATAGCTTTAATTATGGTTAAAAAAATGAGACAGAATATAATTTTGCTGGTATCGGCCAGTGTTGTATAGACAGCCATGAGCATGTACACATAATGGGTGTTTTAATTTGGCCAGACATTTTGCCAATTGATGCAAGGATGGTGTTGTCTTCCATTTCACGGTAGCAAGTGGCGGAAAACAAATTCCTAGTGCTAAATTGGAGACACTTCGTCTTTTTTTTCAAAACGAAGACAAGTTGAGTCGTTCTCCTGATGGAACGATGTCTCAAAGAAATTGGGGATAAGTCTGTTGCAATGGTTCGGCTGAATCCAGCATTGTTAATGGAAAATATCCTTGCCGTAATAGCAAGAAAGAAAACCAGATGACATTTGCCACCAATGTATTGCGGTTTTTGTCGTGCGTTTGTGGACCGATCGAGAAATGTTTTCTTTCTCACTTACGCAACCGTCCCTGATTCCCTAACCTGCCTGGCGTCAACCATGCTCAAGTTTCTGGTAACGCTGCTGGAACCTGGATTGACACTCAAAAGAGCTTTTTTACTCACCGAGGGAACTATGAGCACCACTCACGGTGTTTGCGGCAAAACTCTATATGTTAATGTCGTTGATTTAATGGGGAAATTGATTACAAAATTCAACCCTACAACAAAAATGTTGAATGAAGACAAAGATTTCTTCATCGATGCAATGTTGAAAGGTTGTAAACTTTTTTTTCCGATACTTAAAATATTTAAAAGTTTTTCTTCGATTTAGAATTTCAAGGGAGGCTATTTGGTAAAAGAAATGGTAAAAGAACCCAGAGAAAGCCGAAAAACGATAAAGGGTATAATTTTTGCTCGCTCTCTCTCTTTCATGTGTTCCAACTTTTGTATTCCTAGCTAAAAGCATGCCATGATTATTTACTGAGATTTACATGAGAAAGTTTTTTAATTGGATAAAAATCGTTCGAACTCGTTTTCGATGAACCCAATCAAAGAACTGAAAAACTGCTTTTGTAACTGAAAACGGGAGTCATATGGTGATAAAATCCATTATCATTTTTATTCTGTTAGGAAATTTCGACGATTTAAAGGGCCGTTTGTGCACTGTGGAAGATAATCCTCATTTGCGAATCAGAGGTCAAACTTCTCTGACCGCATTAATATATATCTCAATCAGATGAATACTGATTTTATTACTGGCCAGTGGTACATAGTGAATTGGAAAAGGCCATGTCGGAAAATGATCTTGGAGATGAAGTTCTTCATGTGATTCGATAAGTTTCTCATCCAGGGCAAACAATGTGCCTTTTTAAACATTGGGTAAACTATGAATTCATTTTTATAGCGACAAAATTTGCAACATTGAAAATTCTATTATTGCAAAAGAATTGGTTGCTCGAACTTAAAAAAACCGTCGACTTGGATAGGGTATTTCTTATAGCGTTTGGATATGAAACTCAGCATAAGTCCAAACCATTTTACTTAGAGCTTCAAGCGTCCGAAATGCTAAGCTATATTGAAGAAGAAATCATCGAAGGGGATGGGGATGTTCCAAATTTTTTAAAGCCCTCTTTGATGGTAAGTGTGAAAACACTATAATTAAAACACTGATTTCATCTTAGCATATTTTAGCATTTTTTGCAGAAATGAAAGCAAGGAAGTATCCTGCCAAAGCTGGCCGAAACCATATGCAGTAGATGTAAGAAATCGTCAACCTCATATATTTTTCTATTTACACATAGCTAATTGTTGCCCGGTGGTCGATGGTCCTGCCCGTTCTTGCAAGCTAGTTAACGGGCCTGGGCCACCTGCCCGTTATTGCAAGATGGTCAATTGTCCCGATTGCTGTTGCCCGGTGGTTGATGGGCCTGGCCATTGTTGGATTGTGGTCGATAGGCCTGACCGTTTCTGCATTGTGGTCGGCAGGTGGTGTCTGACCATTGCCGCATTTTGTTTGACGGCCCTGGCTGCCGTTGCAAGGTGGATAATAATCCTGACCTTTTCTGCGTGCTTGTCGATTTGCCCGGTTGTGTGGCAAGTTTGTCGATGGTCCTGGCAGTTGTTGCAATGTGGTCTTTGAAACTTGTCGGTGTTGCAAGGCGGTAGATGTGCCTGGTCGTTGCTGCGTTGAAACAGACCTGGTCGTGCTTCCTTTGAAACTGGAGAAGCTTTTGGTGATTGAGACGTGATTGGGCTTGTAAGCTGATTGGAAATTGGCTTACTCTCCTCTACACTAGACGAACTTTGTCCAAAATTATTTGACTGAAACTCTTGTGTAATTGATTCGGATTGTTCAATTTCGAAATTGTTTCTGTATTCTGAATGCAAAAACTCCATTGCTCAGTTCCTTCCGTTGTAACTGGAATGTCGGGCTGATACGACGATGACTCACTTTCTCCTAAATGAATATCTGTTTTTCGGAATTATTTGATAGAACATCTTATGTCATGTCTTCTGAGTTGACACTTTTTTCTATATTTGTTGACTAATCGTGCACTCCAACCCATGTAGCAAATGAAGTCCTAAGTCTGATTAGTGTCAAAACTCACCAAATGGTGCAAAATGACGTCAATTTGAGATCATTTTGCACCATTTGATGTCTGTTGACACTAACCAGACGTTAACCAGATGTAGGCACACATCATTTACTACATGGGAAACTCCATTCCCTATTTCCTTGTGCTGCGATTGATTCTTGATCGTTTCTCATCCTAGTTTGAACAGCGGAGAATGGCCGAAAAGGAGCTAGCTCCTGTAAATTGTGCGATGGAGAAGTGTCTTCTACTGAAGGAGTGAATGATTCTGTGACGCACTCTCTCACGAAACTGATACTTTCTGATAGCATTCCAGTTACGTTAGTTTGGCTTTCTTCAGAAGCAGGCAAGATTGGGTTACTTTCAGGTATAACAGTCCTGGGTACTGTGTACCTATCTGCCTCTGTCACCGTAACTGGTAAACATGAATCGTACATCTGTAAATCTTCAGGCAACGGACCTTGGTGGCATATAACGAATCTTTCAGTCTTTCGAAAACGCAGATAACTCACTACACTGAAAGATATATAAATCAGATGGATGGTGCTACAAGTTTTTAAGAGATCGGAAACTTCTATAGGAGCACAGGCTTACATGATACCTCAACGATGTTATCGACAATTACAACGATCATTTCATCCAGTAAGACACAATTTTCTCCATTCTTTATAGTTATCGTAAAATTCTCGTAATCGACAATACGAAACTGATTGTTACAATTAAGTAAAGAAGCGGTCAATGGGCCATCCCCGTGCTCCGAACGGAAACGAAATGTTGGTTAATTAGCAGCATGATTTGCATTTTCTTCCAATTCAGCGTATCTTTTCACGATTTGCTGAAGAGGTTTCTCACTTTTTCTCAACAACTGTTTTATGATTCCTAGCTTGTTTTCAAATACGCGGAAAAGCAATTGAGTGGACCAAACATCATGGCGTCGTCTGCTAATGGATAAGGTTGTGGATGTTATACGAAATGAATGCCTTTCCATAAAGTAAAGTCCCATTTTATACAAAAAAATTTCACACAAGATCCCTTCGGTGAAACCTTCGGGCTATATATGTGGGGTTTTTAATAGAGTGCCAATAAAGCTGAAATCCATTTTTGTAGCGTTAATTTTATGGGTTTGAATTAAGATTTAGGTTATTAAATTACTCTGTAAATGAGCGGGGGATAAACAATATCCAATCTTTAGGTAGCAAAGGGAGGATCTCATTTTTAGGGGAAAAATTAAAGTTTGTTTTTTGGAACTACTTATAATCAATCCCCCTTTAAAATAACCGTTGCTTCGTTTACTGGCTCAACATCTGTTTTACTTAAAAAGAGAATTCAGATATTCTAAAGGATTCTGAATTCATAATTAATGTTAATGAGTTCGATCCTGGGCAGCGACATATCAGTAAAAGAAAGTCTATCAAATTTTACTTGCTACCTGTAAGTGAAACAAAAGACGGGCGAAAAACTAAGACTAAAACAAAAGACAGATGGAAAATGTGCAAGGGATAGTCCACGCCATCTAATGAGGGAGAAAACGCGGCTAAAACAAAAGACGAGTGAAAAATGTGCAAGTGATGGAAAAAGTCTAAAAAAGACATCTGTTGAGCTATGCCGTAACGAATTTTAGCATTAAACCATTTAGAGCCCCCTAATCGCCGGAAGCTACGGGAACTTAATACCTTCGGTATATTCATAAGAATGAATATTACGCTCAGGGATAATTATTATAATATCGAACGCAAAATCTTTTCATACGATAAAATTGTCACTGCTATATATTAAGTTAGGAGACGCGCATATTGTCACGTATTTCTTATGTCGCATAAGAAATACGTGACAATTTAACACGCCGCATAAGAAATATCTTGTATACGGACAATTTTAAGGAAGGTGAAATAGAGTTAAGTTCCTCAGGATATCCTAAAAATCGCTTAGAACAGCATGATATTAAACATCATTCAGAATTTCGATAAGTTAACAATAATTGCATTTGTTTCTTTCCGTAAAAACCTATTCCATGGATATTTTAAGGAAGGTGAAATAGGAATGCGTGAAATTTAGAATTGAAAAAAAAAACGTTAAGTTCCTCAGGATATCCTAAAAATCGCTTAGAACAGCATGATATTAAACATCATTCAGAATTTATCGCATAAGTTAACAATAATTGCATTTTTTTATTTTTATCATTGAATTGCAAGCATAAAGAAAAACATCACACAAAAAGAAATTTATTTAGGAAATAAACTATTCCATTTCGGTTATATTTTTAGATGGCGCTTTGTCTCTTTTTTTTTTTTTGTTTTATAATCTTATTTTATTAGACATGTCAATGCTGATGTTTGACGGGAGTTTGTAATTACTGTTGTTTTAGAGATTTGGACAATTACAAAACTTTCCTGTTCCGATGGATTTGTTGCCTCATGGTGGTATAGGTCCTGCATATGGTTCCACATATGATATTGCCCCGTTTCCAAGTGAAAGGTTTCCAGATATTTACCGAATTAGTTCTCTTGGTGAACATATTCTCAAAGTGGCTCGGGAAGGACACACCATTATCTTGGGACAAACGATGCCAGAAATGTCTTCCTGTCAGCCGTGCAATTAAGTAACGTTCTTAATATGGAAAAAATGAAATATAATGAAATATAAAAATAATTGTTGTGACAGAAAATTGTGAAGAATGGGCCAAGAGAGGGATTTCAATGGAATATACCTACATTTATTCATAAGGCATTACAGTGGACAATACCTTCGTCCACAAATACAGTACTATTATTTCAGCTACAGATTTGATTAAAATATTTAAAAAGGGTACCTCTTTATTCTTATCAAGACCCCTTAATATCTTGGATTCATTCTAGCCACACAAGTTTAGAAATTGATAGAAATTGATGGAGGGAGAGCAGACCAACTGGGAATATAGTGAATGAGATGAATACTAGACAATGTAATCTGCGAAGATGGAGATTATAGCTCGCGCGTATCAAGCGAATCGGTACTTGCCGATCGAGGGTGAGCGATATAGCGGAGAGAACATTAATGGCGATTGCAGTAGCAGCGAGGAGAGAAGAAAAACATAAGACAAAACAAAGGTAAAATCAGAGAGAAAACAAAAGTCGTCCCACCGCTGGCGAAAGAACCGTCCGGGCGGAAATAAAATCTGGGTGAGGATCGCCATCAGCTGGTAATAAGGGCATACGCGGCAAAACACACGAACCTTTCTCGTCAGTTCATAGTTTTGGGAAGTGAGCTTGGAATTTCCCATGTCACTTAAGCTTACAGTCCTCTACAGAATTTTAAAAACCGGGAAGTAAGTAACACTATAATATTGATAAAGCAAGCTTATTACCTTCAATTCTTCGACAGTAGCTTCGGCGGCTTCCACACGCTGCTGCTGCTCTCTGAGCGTAGTCCTCAAATTTTGCAGCTCCAGCTCCAAGAAAAGACGTAATTTTTGACACCAATTCTGTAAGGTCTGCATGTTGAGTTCAAGTTTTCGAGACTAGTAGTGTCTGTTTGGCCAAAAGGAAAGTTTCTTGAAGCTTCTTTGGATCCTTGATACTGCCGCTTGAAGACCTTGTGCAGAGAATACCTGGATAAATCAATATCATACCAATAATATCATACACCATCAATAAAGTACACCGTTCTGATTGTAAATATAGTTAACATGGACACTTAAACCTGTGATTTGAGGCGCATTCCAAGTAAAATGAGATAAAACCTTACTTACGATTGTGGATGGTATGTTGTAAGGTCCTCTTTAATTTGGGCCAGAGATTCTTCTTCAAGTATAAATCACAATTTTCTGCAGGGATATATTGGCTAGTACTCGTTCTACATCTATTACATCCTTTGATTCTGACAGGCCTCAATACTGTTAGAAAAAGAAAAACACTATAACAACAAGAAATCACAAGTAACTTAAATATAAATACTATGGTAGAATGTTGAATTGTCATCGAATGGAGCTGTCTTTCGTTTTTTTGAAATCTCTCAACCACAAGCTGGGCAAAGTTCTGGATCTGTACCGAAGAACGCTTTTACAAAATCTAATCCTTCCTTGACTCTCTTCTTAACTGATTGTAGATGGACAAAAAATCTGTCATGATTTTCTAAATTATTGACGTCGACATCTTCCGCTTTAGCAACGTCTTCCACAAAAACCTCCATTAGGGCCTCGTTTTCGACGTAAAGTTTAGCCACAAAGTTTTTCTTGTCTTGCACTGATTTTGATATCACCAACAACCTTTTAATTTTTGCGACCCACGAAGCAATAGTTGAATGTTAAAACTGAATAAGACACTTAAGATATAAAAATAAACGACAAGTTGAATTGGGACTATTTTTGGAATTCCTCTCCACATATTAAATCCGTAGAAATCGTTACCTTTCAAAATGGCTCTCATGTTAGACTGAATGGAGTCGACATTTTTTTACGCCCAGTCATAGCACTCAATGCCCATAAACTATTTAGATTTGTCTTGTTTGTCCATTTTATCAAAGCCCCTGATGCAGTCTTCAGTCACGTCGACTGCCCATCATTTATTCCTTGCTTCTTTGGATAACGATGTCTGCTTAAAAAGATGTCTGTGTAAAAAGCACCCATTTGCCGAATTTTTGTGTTTCTTAATTTTAATTAAAGGTAATTGGCTTAATCCAAATTCCTCTGATTTGCCTCTGATATAGCAAAAGCATCATTTTCTATTAATTGGACGGCCACTCGTCCGCCGCGTTGTCTTATGGCCGAAAAACGTTTTATTTAATTTCATATCTTCCAAACGCAGAGACATCCAAGCTTCATTTTTTTGAGAAACATAAAGCTGCGTAATCCCTACGCGTACATATACTAAAAATTGCCGACAGAACTTATTGCAGCCGCTAAAAAAATTTAGAAAAACAATTGAACGGCCGCAAATTTTTTAGGCCGCCGTTCCTACAGGTGAGATAGGCGGGGAGGAGGATGGGTAAAGGAAAATCGAGCGGGTTTTCCCAAATTAAAGCAATTTTTCTTTTAAAATTCCTTCTGTCACCCTGCACTGTCGCTCAATCAATCGATGCTCGAAAATTTACGGCCACCGTGTTGTTTGTGCCCAATTGTCCCGAGCCCGGTTGTCTTAGGCCCAGTTGTCCAGCAGCCCAGTTGTCCAGCAGCCCAGTTGTCCGGGCCCAGTTGTCCGAGCCCAGTTGTCGGAGCCCAGTTGTCACGAGCCCAAGTAGCCGCAAATCGTTAACATTTTTGAATTGTTTTAACCCTTTCACTGCCAAGCCCAAAAAGTCGACTTTTACCCATACTGCCAACTCTATTGGCAAACCAAATATAACAAAACTATAGTTTATTAAAGAGCTAGTAACCGCCTGAACCACGATTCAGTCGAAAAAATAAAAAAAAACGACGAATCACCGGTGATACACGTGGCACACTGGTAATCAAGCGTCCCCCAGGTGCCAAATGTATCGCCGGTGATACACAAATTCATGGGAAAATGTATCACCCGTGATACATTTGGCACCTGGGGAACGTCATTTTACTATAAGAAAATTGTTTAAATTCAAATTATTCTGTTAAATCATGAAACTCATTCCACCATTTACTGAAAATAATTTCCTGGAATGCTATTATCTTAAAAATATAGCCATGAGAGTCATAAATTGAAGGGTCAAATATCGGCTATTAGGAAAAATAGCAAAACGTGATAAAAGTGCTTAAATTCTGACCAACACACAAGTAGAGATCTTATTCTAGCAAATCAAGTTGGTTAAGATGAGGGAAATACAAAACTACAAGAGTTATGGGCTTTGGCGGGAAATTCGATGATGTATCACCGGTGATACACTTGGCAGTCAACGGTTGGGAGGCCGTGTATCACCGGTGATACACTTGGCAGTGAAAGGGTTAAGTTTTTTAAACTTAAAATCAAATAATAATAAGATTAGAATTTAAGTGGAAACTTGAAGTGGGGGGATTACCGTTTCTTGTAGGCCCAACTACAAATTTGTTGTTATCGATAACATACTCAAAGCGATTTTGGCTCTCTAGACTTGTGTAGTTCTTGGACCTACGACATAAGAAAAACATTAAGCTAAAATCTAATCCCATATTTTATTATTAACTGAAAATCGGCAATGGTGTTTGGAATCATTGGGCGCAATTCTTCTGATAGTTCTGAATGATAAATTTAATTTCAATATTTATGTTATAAAAAAAATTAGATTATATTTACAGGCCAATTGTCTGTCCCCCAAATGTGATTCAACCTAAGAAATGTCTTCTGTATCAATATTATTCTATACAAAAATATTTTTGGAATCAATATATATATTAAACAACTAGCATTCTGTATAGTTTATCTGCTCCTGTTCTGCAACGACTCTATTACACGTTTTATTAGTGTTTCAGTAGAAGATTGCTCATTGTCATTTTGATTCTTCACCTGTAGCTCGACTCCATTATTTAGCATATCATTATGTATATATTTTATAAAATTAGCATTACTGTTTAACAAAATCTTTTTTTTTACCTGCTGAACGTTCTATTAGAATTCCAGAACGGAACTATAACTTTTACAGAAATCGGCGTGGAACGTGCGATCTGAAAAAATACGATTAGAGGAAGCTAGTGCCTCCAAAAGTCTAGATCATAGTACATGCCTATAACAATGCGATAGTTCTCCTGTCTGGGGTGAACTTCATGGTATTTATGTTAAGGGCTAGCTCTACTTAATGATTTGCAACACGAGCTTTAAGTTTTTCCTCTGAATCTGAGCACATGCTTGAGGAACTAGATTTATTCGTCTCCTCTACCAGTTTGATGGCTTCGTTTCAAAAATAAATATCTTTCACGTTTGTTGCTTTAAGTCGGAGAATTTCTTGTTGAATATATAAAGGCTACTAAAGGCATCTTTCAGATTGTTATCGTAGTTCTTAATAAAGCCAGGAGGTCGCTTAGGGCAGCATTTGACAACCCATGTTTTAAATAAAACGCGGAGCTATATATTCCGCGTCAACTGTTTCTTTTTACAGTACAAAAATCATAAATGTTCATAACTAAACACAATTATTGTTAGATCTTGCTGTATTGTAGAAAGTACTCTCTGAGACAGAGGCGAGCAACGGAATCATTGTCATTTGAAGGCGAAAACATTATGACAGCTCGGTGTACAATACGGGGTAGGGGAAGGGGGTAGGAACCCTCTTCTGACCACATAGTCAATATCTAACAATCCTCCCCTCTTAGACAAAACTCTCTCTGGCATAATAGACTAGTAACAAAGACGATAGCAGATACTGCATAGTAGGGAGAGAGTACTTCAGAAGGGGTTTAACAGAAAAGACAAAAGGAAATTGGTCATGGAATTTGGAAATTGAGGCCACAGGTCCGGCTCTTCCTGCAACGCAATCGGCAAAACAGCTAGACACGCTCTAGGAATCCCTCCAGCACCAACGATCCTCTCTTCCCATCCATTTCTGCGATTTCTTCTGGAACTCCCTCGGGCACCGGCAGGATCTCCTCCCAATTCAGCTTGAGGTTGCGGAGCCAGTTTCGACCACACAGAGCAGGGCCGGATCCACCAACCACTAACACGGGCAGGAGCTGCGTTTGGCCCTCGATCTTCAGTTCCGCTTCACATACTCCTTTGACGTTCACTGGCGCACCAGCATAAGTCACCAACCTCGAATCAAACCGCTTCAGCGTTGGAGCCCCCACGAGCTGCCAATCCTTTTCCGAAATCACGGAACAGCTTGCTCCAGTGTCGATCTCCATGGCCATTTGACGACCACACACACCAAACACGGTCTTGACGGGCTGTGACGATTTCTCCGGGCAGACGGATGTTCCCTCGGGAACGGACAGGTGGTACAATTCAAGGTCACTATCTTCGTACTCTTCGACCTCTCCCTGGTAATTCAGATCGGCCTGCCTCCTCGGACGAAATCCACGACTCGATTCCCCCTCATCATGCGCGCGTTGGTCGGATTGCTTGGCATCATGGCAGTGCGACGCCCGATGGCCTCTCTCCTTGCACTTGTAGCACTCCAAGTCCTTATACCGGCAGGTTTCAGGACGATGGCCCTCTCCACAGCGCCAGCAGCTTTTACTCTGCTTACCACGAATGAGATTGATGTTGGACTCTTCTTCGGGTTGGCGTAGCTGACGAGACTGTTCTGAGGCTGCTTCCATGCTCGTCGCCATCTTGACCGCATCATCCAAAGTCAAATTGGCCTCAGCCAACAAACGTGTTTGGATTTTCTGATCAAACAATCCCAACTCAAAGGCATCTCTCAAAGCCTGATTCAAGAAGGCTGCAAACGCTTAATCTTTAGATAAGTTACGAAGGGATGCTAGGTAATTTACCACCGACTCTTCGGGCTGCTGTTTTCGTTGATAAAACCGAAATCTCTCAGCAATTTCAATCTTGGTTGTGATGAAATGAGCTGACAACTTGTTGCAGATGCCATCGTAAGAGATTGAATCTTCAGATGGGTCATCAGGGCTGAACAGGTCCCAAAGTAAGTCGCACACCTGGCTACCCAACGATGTGAGCAAAATAGCCTTCTTCTTCTCTTCATCAGAGTCTTCAAGATCTTGCACGATGAAGGTCTGCTCCAACCTCTTCTGGTAGACATTCCACTTATGGTAGTCAGGATCGAAAGGCTCCAGAGTTATTCTCATTCAGCCACGGGAACGTCCAATGGGATTAGTCGCTGGTGGGGTTGAACTTCCTCCACGCCCACGTCCAATTCCTCCACTCGTACCAGTGCCAGAACTAGTCTGCATCTCACTTGACTTAACTCACTAAGCTCTAACTAATTTTGGAACGCGAATAAAACACTTGGAAAATGTTACCAAAAACGTAGTTATCTTCGTCGCCAGTTGTTAGATCTTGCTGTATTGTAGAAAGTACTCTCTGAGACAGAGGCGAGCAACGGAATCATTGTCATTTGAAGGCGAAAACATTATGACAGTGTACAATACGGGGAAGGGGGTAGGAACCCTCTTCTGACCACATAGTCAAAATCTAACAATTATCATAGCATTTATTTACCGTGGTATCGTTGTCTTCTGATCGGTATGACCGGAACATTTAACTTACGTCATTGACATTAAAAGTAGCACTTGCTGGATGTTTTTCATGTGATTCTACTTGAGTTTCACACTGTGATACTACTTGATGATATTGAATCCCATTGCACCATTTCCTCAAAAGGCCTGTCAACCAACATCTCATTCTGGCAGGAATCTTACTATTGTAATCAGTAGTTCACTTCTGCATTTCTTATGCTCAGCTGCTTGATTCTATCGAGTATTCCATATGATGTTAACAATTGCCAATAAGACTTGAGAAAATGCCAATTTTCAATGTTTACTCCCGCGCTAAGTTGCAAAGATAATTATCTTAGGCTACGGACCCGAGGACGAAAACCAAGAGCATACTGTGACTATATGTTCTGCCGCTTCTTTTCAATTTTACGGTGTGACAGGACTGAAACCGCGTTCCGTCAGTCCTGTTAACTAATAGCGCATCCTTCAGACCTGCATGGTCGTATAAAA
This sequence comes from Ceriodaphnia dubia, assembly GCA_022539655.2. Taxonomy (NCBI): domain Eukaryota; kingdom Metazoa; phylum Arthropoda; class Branchiopoda; order Diplostraca; family Daphniidae; genus Ceriodaphnia; species Ceriodaphnia dubia. Next base: position 2,959,840 of record JAKUCG020000139.1, on the reverse strand, counting down.
CATTCTTGTTTGACTAATCAAACTAGCCAAAAAAACCAATTTTTAATCACTACAAACCTTAAAGTCTTTTCATCACTAAATATAACGGAATTCCACCAGATATCCTCACGGCCGAATTCTTCCACGAATTCTAGTCGCTGTCGCTTTTGTTCCTCGGCAGCGACACGGGCTCTGACACCATGGATCTCTTGCCTCCGGCTTACAGTTGATTTGCTTACGCTTAATCATGCTACTGCTTTATCATGATTGATGCAATTAATTTAATTTAGTTTGAATGTATTCGAAAATATAGTAGAAAATTCTCTTCCCAGCGATTTCCTCAGCTTTTGTTATAGGTTTAGCTCTAACCGCATCTTATATGATTGTGTCTTCGTCATGTGTTGTAATTTTTGGACATCCCGAACTTATATTTCATAGAACATTAAAAGTTTCTTCGTAACGTGAAGCCAATTCCTTCACGGTTTTCCATTTGCAATCATAAAGAGCTGCAATCTGCGTAATCGAAACACCATGATTTCTTAGAGCGACTGATCCACCTCTCTCTTGGGGGGTCAGTTGTCCGCGTTCACGAAGGAACATATTAGCCTTTATTTATTGAGCCAACTAAAAACTGGGAGTGACACGAAACGAAGATGATGATGATGTCTAACAAATTATTTCGGTTCTAACATTTAATGCTGCCCTTGGGATACGAATCCTTCCTTTCCTTACCTTGATGGCATTCAAATTCACAAGTGTAAGAAAGGATCTGACTAGCCTTCTTAGGGTGTTTCATTTTGCTTTAAACAATTTTTGAAATAAAGCGGCCGTCTAGATTGGGGTGCCCAATACTTAAATAATGTTAAATACAAAGTTTTTGATTTTTTAAAAATCTCACTCCCCGCCGTGAGAAAATACCTAAATTTACATTTTTCAAATTTTTTCCTCTGTCTAATGGCATCAAAAGGCTCATCTGTGGCATCAAGCCACGCAATTTAAAATCATTTAAATAATTTCTTAGTTTTTTACAATTATAAATGTTTAAAAAATATTGCCAATGAGCACTAAAAAAATTTCACAAAAAAAATTAAATTCAAACGTTCAAAAAGTAGAAAAACTTGATTTCCCCTTATGGCTATGTGCTATCTGAGGAATCAGTGACGTGACGACCATTCCGCATACAACTCGAAACGTTACGCGAATGGCGCAATGGGAAAACTTGCTACAGGCCAAAGGCAAAACAAGTAATAGAGAAGGTTTTTTAGCCATACTACGAATTTGAAAGAAATTTGGCAAAGAGCCGCTTTCTCATTCAAGTCTGAAAACAAATATCTTGATCAACTCATAAAAATTCACAAAGTTGGGAGTCTATTAAGAAAGTCAAAGTGTCTGCTCGTGAAAACGAAAACTCTGAATGGTCTATGTGACTTGTCTCCATCGAATGTTGAAAATCAGCTGAAAGCTTTACGAACGAATAACTGGCAAGAAGATTTATAATTTTAGTTGGGCAACGACAGTATCCTCAAACTGGTACGATGTATGGATTGGATCGAAAAGAGCAAGAAAGAGCATGACCAAGAAGAATGAATCGAAAACAACCTTGCTTAATCGCTGACAAGTGAACACCTGGTTTGGTTGATGACGATGCCCAGCTGTCTTCTGGATCGGAACCATCTATCCTTGATTGTAATTTGAGTATTCAGCAACACGCGCAAGTCCAGTCCATCATCAGTGGTGCTTCAAATTTCAGCAAAAAATCTCACGAAACAAACTGGACAAGTTGCCCATAGCCGTAATATCAGCATTCGGTACCATTTAGTTCTGCAGTCAGCTTTTAAGAGCAGGAAGTGGTTACATAAACGAAATGAGCATGTCTTCTTCGACCGCTTACCACAACCGTCGCGAGAACAAAAAGTCATAGGTGCAAAAGTAGAACAGGACTGCCTGAAACAAAAACCTCCATTTTTTATTGTTAATTGAGGTTCAAAGCTCATAAAGTATTGAAAATTATTGATGATATTTTTTGAATGCATATCATCGACATAAATATATATGTATTCTTAATATTTGTGCTTTTAAAGGTATTTAACAGGATATTTTGACGATCGCGTAGCTGTTAGTCAGTGGCAAACATCAGATTGAAGCCCCAAAGTTGTTAGGAATTCCAGTAATTCCAGTTTCCACATGTGTAGCTCAACATCGAGCTGTAGTCGAATTTTTAGAAGATTGGGGCATATTGAAGAACGTTATTGGCCTTTGTTCGGATACAGCCACCAGCAGTATGGGACGTTTGAAAGGCAGCGCGACCAAGGGGGGGGGCTTATTAAGAGCCGTGCTCACATTACTGTTTGGGCCTGGTTTTCCAAATGTGGCGCTTGGATCCATTCGTTTAATGCCAGAGAATCCGTCAGACGAAGGTTTAATAGAAGCTTTGGATGAATCATTGAACCAGAGACATGGGCCCGCTTGGGATTGGATCCCGTCCCGGTGCTTCTCGAACCACCACCTAAATTAAGTTTGAATTCTACATCAAATTTAGTGACCGATTGGTTCAAAGAGCATGAAGAGTTTAAGCCAGAAAAATTGGCGCTGAAGTCATGGGATCTTACTCCTTTTCACCAAATATAGTTGGATTTCCAAGGTTCGCTTAGGTTACAGCGGCTGCAGACTCAGGATGCTGAGGAATTATGGATAATGGGCCGGAATAGAGGATATATGGGGCTATCGCAACACACGGCCTCTTTTTTGTACGGGACTACTAGATTCTTTCGAGGTAACCTTGAATTAACAATAAGAAATGAAGGCGTTTACCAACCTTAACAGCACTGTAAATATGTATTTTATATATTGACAATACAGTTTTTTTCTAGAATGCAAACACAAGGAGACACTTTTAACCATTCGCAGGATTTCTAATTTTTTTTTATTTAGTCGCAATTGTTTTAAAAAAAGATGTGTATTAGCAAGAAAGTTTATTTCTCCTGATGGGACGGTCGGTGATGTAGTTTCCAGTGAACTTTACCGGAAAAATCGTCGTGAGGGACGTATATGCCCCAACGCTATCATCGTGTTTATTTGTATAAATAGTTTTCAATGAAATGGCGAGAGGCAGAGACCAAAAAAATCGCTCCGGCCTGACATATATTATTAAGAGGAGCCGCCTTCAAAATGAAATTTTTTAAATCCCACTAGTTTGTAGTTCAAGAACTACTAGTGGATAGTGTCCTAAGATTTTTACTCTTACCCTTTTCCTACCCTCGAGTTATGATTTTTCAGACATTTCTACAGCCAGGGGTTATTTCTAGAAATGTTCACAATAAGGAATTTTTTTTTATAGTATGAATCATCAATGTGACATAGGAGATGTACAAAATTTGTTTGGTGGTCCCTGGAATTGAATTCAAACCTTTGCTTCATTAGAAATGCGCGGTGCGCAAGTGCCAATGTTAACTACGAAATCTGCCGAAATGTTTTGAAAATGTTGAGCTAGATAAATTTTAAAATGAACTAAAAGCATATAACAAGATGTCCGTGCCGTATATGTAGCGTTCGTCACTAGCACGCACGAGGTTCGTAGTTCAAGCCTTGCCTAAATATAATTTTTTTTCTTTTATCTAAAACGTTTTTGGATGATTCTCTTTCATATATGAAATCCTTGAAAAAGTCCTAAAATTTGTTCCTGTCGAGAGAAAAGAAAAAATTTAGAACGTTTTTGAGGATTTCGGAGACTAGTTTGTCATCCCTAAACTTATTTAGATAAATGGCAAAATAGGCTTGGATAAGATTTGAGCTTATTCACTGTCCACAATAGCCCCCGGCTATGTCTGGAAAAATGTCTGGAAATAAAAAATTTGGGGATAGGAGAGAGGGTGGGAGTAAAAAAATCTTTGGACACTTTCCATTAGTAGTTCTTGACTTACAAACTAGGGGGATTTAAAAAAGGTAATGTTAAAAGCGGCCTCTCTCAATCATCTATGTCAGGTCGGAGCGAATTTTTTGCTACATACTGTACATACATTCGAGGCCATGAAATTGCCTAAGATGCCTGAAGTTGTTGTAAAAGACCGGCATGGTAAACTTGGAAAATTCCGGGAGAAACGAGTAAGCGGCTTTTTGGAGTGGTTGTTTAATCAATTTTTCCGTCTGCGAACATTTGACTAAGGATAGTGTGGGCATCACATGGAGGATTGTGTTTCCATTGCGGCATTTTTTGCTCATATTTAGCTTGAAATTTGCTCTTAAAGAAATAAACACTGATTGTGGCAAACAAACGTGACTTCCTTCAGCAAAAATTATCGTTTGCTTTATTTTGACATGGTTGAACGATTTGTATAATTGGGAAATATGTAAAATATTTTTAACGGTTTAATTAATTAAAATTGGCTAGCGAGAAATTCTTTTAGGAATGATGAAATTGCCTTGACGAGTTTTGCATTAACTAAAGCGATCATATGAGAAACTTTGAAAAAGTCCCTTATGCGGAACACTTTAAAAGTTTTAAAAGATTCAAAAAATTGAGATTTTAGAGAACTGTAAGATGCTAATTTGCCTTAAATATTGATGAAAAAGTGACCATTTCTTTGAAATCTGTTCTAGACTTACATCTGCGGCTGGTTGATTACATATACCAGTTTGCCCTCGCCCGGAGCCAGAATTTCTCGTGACGTCATGCACCCCACAAGATTCCGAGAAAGTGCGATTTTCACTCCAACATTATTTTGTCCTGGGAGTATCAGAAGAAAAGGTCGTCTTGTTAACAAATAATATTAAATGTTAAATCAGTTGTTGTACGAAAGTTCGTCTTCTGATTCGGTTGATATTTCATTTACGTCGGAAATTTCGTGGTCAAGTGAAACATCAGACAGTGAACTAGAAGATGTGCTGTATTATTATCTGAATTTTCCAGAACGAGTTCCCAGACCGAAAGTTAACAATTACTTGGCAGTGGTTAGTGAGTGTACTGATGAAGTGGTATTTTATTGTGCGTTATAGTGAAATTTCCATTCAATCATAATTTGAACGGCTCCGCTCTCATCCCAAGTAATAGCAACAACAGCTCAGCCGCAATCTTCACCCGCTCTGGTGTAGTGACGTCGCCTTCTGCACCATCGGGGGCAACGTCGGTAGCAACTGCAGCAACGGTTGCTCGCAAGGCAACATCAGTTGAGAGTCAGAAATCTCCATTGCCTATAACTGATAATCTCGACTGGTCCGTCTTTACACCGACTACGTCACCCGCGGGAAGAAGGAACAACCATTTGCGACCTCTACCAACCAAATCAACGCTTCGAAGACTGCCAAAGCACAAACACCATCGCGAATACTCATTCACCACCAACAGTATCAAATATCTTCGACGACAGGTCAATTTGATGAAACGGCCAAACAGCCGTCGTAACGCCCACCCCACCTCCAGCTCAAGATGGCTGAGCGAAATAAAGATCGCCTGCAACAAATAGCTTTGGTCTTGTCGTTGATGTTTTCAACTGATTATCTTTTTTATTCAAATACATGAGTAGTTGACCAACTGGCTTAAATAATATACATTGTAACATTTTGTTTCATGAGATAAAGTAGATACATAAAAATACTGAGCTGAGGAGAGAGACTCGACGTATCACGTACGTAAAAAAAGATGAGTACGAAAAAGAAAATCATACTCATTCAAATCAAAATCTTCCTTGCTATTGTTCTTTAATGCCAGCTGCCGGATCACATTATTTTTTTCTTCACGCAATTCAATTTCTTTCCGCTTGAACTCGAGCAATGTTTTTCTATCTGTCGCAAGTTAATCCATGTGCACCTTTCGTTCTTCGTGTCTCAACTTAATGGCTTCTTGATTCAATTGAATCTGCTTGAGAATCTCGATATTAGGGTGTGGTTTTGTTTTCCTGATGATTATCAAAACTGTAACTCGATCGGTCGACTTATTCAAGGGATCGCCTCCAAATGTTTCTTTGTGGCCCTCAGTAGGATTTTTAGGAAACTCGACCTTCATCTGTCCTCGAAGAACCAATGGGGCTATACTGTAGTCAACAGCTTGTATCTCGGTAAACTCGCTTTCATAAGGAACATCAGCGCGAACTTCTCCCGTTGAATTGTTTTGAGCAGCTGCGTTTACTTTTAGTTTCTTCACGGTTTTAAACCTATTTGATAAAAATAGTTTTTAGTGTTCATCCCACTAAAACTCCGCCTATGTTCGATAGGTTGGCAACTGATTCAAAGCACATACACTTTTCCCAAGAATCACGATAATTACTTAGAGGAGTCGAGGACCTATAGGAAAATGATGCCAAATTTGGCTTCAATGAGTGCAGAATCATGAGAATGCACACTCTGACAGCTAGTTGCAAACCCCTCGCCTATGTATACCTGTTTTCACACTGAACACCTTCAACTCTCCACACATCTCTGGTAAGTTTTGATGCGTTAAACTCCCACATGACCTTCTTGTTCTTGAATTTTTTTATTGGTCCAACTTCGTTCATGCACTGTTTTTACAACTGTAGTAGCTGAGAAGTGTCTTTACCCGACAACACAAGAGCAATTTTCGAGTCCCTTGTGCCCTCGGAGACTCGGAGAGTGCCGGATTGCCACTCGAACTTAAAAAAATTATGCACCAAAAAAGTGATGCACTGATATCGCCACTCGAACAAATTTTTTCGGGGCAGTTGCACCAGTGCAAGAAAGTGCAGCCAACCGAAGACGCCAATAGTTTCACGTCACGTCAGATTACTTACATATGGACAGCCAACGACATCGACAAAAATTAACCTATTTGAACGTGTGGACACAGTTGCAACTGTTATCTAATTCTATGGTTGGGATACATTAATGAAATCGCGCTTGCGCGCCAGCCCTTCGTGGCATCTGGAACAAAATATGTTTCGTTACTTTTAAAATTATGGCCTACAGTCATTGTAAAATACGTAGGATTATTGCATACAGTACCCACCAAAAATATTTGAACACCCCCCAGATTTTGCCGGTTTTAACACGGGCTCTTATAGTGTTTTGGCGGCTTTTTTTCGCTCTATGTTGGCGAAATTCAAAGTAAGGACAATGAAATTAGAGATAATTCTTCCTTAGGCGGCTAGGCCCATTCATATATCCATAATTTTCTTCAGAATTTTCCGTCAACGAGTTCTAGTAGAAAAGAGGTAGTGCACAATCGTTTGAACACCCGAGAGAAGCTTATGGCTTAAATCGTTTCATTTCTAGTTCTAGCACATCGACAAGGAACAATAGAACATTCAGCTTTTCATGAAAATTATAAAATGCTTTGCTCCACACGAAGAAGTTAAAGCGCTGGACATGGGATTTTTTTTTAAATTTAGGGAGAAGAAATAAACTTTTGAAAGTAGACATTTTGAAAATTCGGCCACTGGTCTGTAGGAAAAGGTAGGGGGTAGATTAGGGAGAAGAAATTTCGGAGGTTCACGGGGCCTTTTTATTTTTGAAATCGAAAAAATCCCACGTCCAGCGTTATTGAGCTATCAAGTTAGCGCAGGCCACCCTGGAGGGCTTTCGCTAGATGGCTAATAGCCCCCTTGGTTATCCTCTGTAATTGTACCCCCTTTCAAGTGTCAATTAGTATTGAAGTGTCAAAGAGTAAGGTGGACAATACACCAAATTAGAATCAGCATCGCGTCTTCTCTTCTCATCAATTTCTCTTCGAAGTAAGGGGCTGATGCGACACTTATCCAAAAGTTATGGCCGTATTAATTTGCAGACAACAACCTTTAAACGGTCACTGGTTTCTCTCATCAAAATTTTCAAGCGGCAAGGTTGGTTTAAAAAAAAATTCCAACGTCTTTCTTGAGGTGCTTTTCACTTTTTAGATTGTCTTTGAAGTGTTCCAGAAATTTTTCCAATAAAAGGTACTTTCTTTCAGAAGCCAATTCCGCCCCATTAAATCCAAAGGATAATCTTCTCTAAGATATTAGTTTTGATATATGACACCGTTGACAGGGAAGCTTCTTTCCTAATATTGATCAACCTTTGTCATTCATTTTATTTCTTGTCTTTTGTCGTGCGTTTAGCAGAAATTTTGGCTTAATTGCGTGGAGATCTTTCTGCACCAGTAGGGAAACTTTGCTTCTTTGGCTATCAAGTCAACACCCTGTACCGTTCTGAGTAAATTGACAACATACAGTTCTGTAGCCTCATTCACAATCAATTGTTGAAAGGAACTTTGTTCATTATATTATTGTTGATTTGTAAAACTCTCCTAAAATTTTTTCGTTTCACGGATTGAATTTTTAAATGGAAACTTTACACTTTTTAAAACAGTAAAAAACGTGATTTGAAACATTTATTTTAAATTTTTCCCCATGAACTTTGTTAAACAAAGCTATAAGCATGAAACGTAGAAATGTATAAGTATCCCTTTCAAAATAGGAACCCGAAACCGAATTCAATAACTTTACGAGGGGGGATTTTCATCGTCTCATTCAACAGGAAGCGTGGTTGAGGCAATATAATAGTTGCCCTTGTTAAAAATCTTTAACTACTTACCAAAATCATGTCTTTGGTTATATTATTTATAAGGACCCTCCCTGCATTTGTTTACCGCGTATTATTAGGCGTGTGCTATTGACGTAGTTGGAAAGTAACTCATCGAGCTCGTGTGGCTTAATGGATAAGACTTCTAAATCGAAAATTACGGGTTCAAGTCCCGCCTCGAGTAATATATTTTAGAGTTAGCAAATTTTTGGTTAATATGTTGTCTGTCCCTGAGGGTAATATACTTTAGTATATTCCGAAGGCATTCAAGTAAAATGCCGGTATATACAAGTACGGAGGGGGCGGAACGTATCTACCCCACCCTTCGATTCCCTCCGACTGGTGTTTTCAGGACAATAAATGACTACTTGCTCCGATTTTATAGGTGGGAAGGCAGTAACTATTTCCGGCATAGACTATGCTAAAAATGAAATATAGATATTAGGTCAGTATCTTGAGGAATTGCAATTGCTAGAATTATTATTAAGATAAGGCAAGGGTCTTGTCTTCTTGTTACTTATATGTAATGTAATGTAATGTATTTCATTTGATATAGCGCCTTTTCCATTAGGCATGTTCAAAGTCGCTGGCTGTGTCAATTGACTATTGATCTGTGTACCTGGCGTGAGCCTTCTACTTTCATTTAAAGTCAGATCCTGCTACGCTAATATAACAGGAAACTAGTTTACTGCCGCTAATGGCGCACTACCACTTTTTAACTAGTTGGGTGTTGGGTTTGAACCCAAAACCACAGTGTGTGTGTTTCACCACACTGGTGTCTTAGTCCACAGAGCCTTCGAATTGGACAAATACAAATCATACCAAATAACAAGACCCTTTCCAGGTGCTCCTTCGGGTTTTTATTTAATATATTGAAGTAGTAAGGACAACGATGTTTTTTTCTCCCGAGAAATGAGTATTGAGCCGCCCAATTGTAAACCATATTATTCTCAATTTCAACGCACCCTTTATACCACATCATATACACTTAGAACGTCATATAGTACATAGAATGTGTAAAACTTGATGATTTTACACTCAAAACAATTTTCTCTTTCGAATGAGATATAGCACGTCCTTTAATTTTATTGTAGTTTTTGACGTCCGATTTCGTGAATTCACCCGGACGCCGACGCTGACTGACCCATTTGTGACGCGTAAGACTTACATATTTAGTATCAGCTAACTTGTTTCTACCCACTAAAGGTACAACACCAAATTTAAGGATGACAACCTCATTTCCGTGCTGGCTCTTGGTCTATGAATACAAAGATGTAATATAATACTATGTTGCTGTTTAAATCTATATATTTTTACACGATTATAGTAACAAATTAAATAGATTGTAATTTGGTTTTATGTGTTTAGGAATTTATCTCTCTGCCACTAGGTGGCGAGTGAGTCGCGTATTCGCGTCGCGTGGTTGCGCGGGCAAGTTCGCCGCGTGCTTTCGTCGCGTTATGTTGTCCGTGTGTTATCCGTATTTTTTTCTATAGCTGCTGAACTTGTGCTATTTGGATTACGCTTACAATTGCAACAACTCTTACAACTCTACTGGTAGATACAAATCTATTGTAAGTTTTGAAAAGTTTTGAAAAGGTGGCATTTATTTTTATCGCTTGGCACAAATTGTTACATTGTTTTTACGGTGACTCAATTTGTACGACGGTTCTGAAGTCTGAACCTATTTCTAGATCCTATTTTGATTCAAATCTTTCTCCATCTTGCCAATAGATTGACAATAGATGTTGCATATTTTTTGTATCTCATTACTTTGTATGCTTAGAGCTTCATCTTGTGATAGTAATTTAGTATTAAGGTCAATCAAATCTGCTTCTTCCCGTAATATGCCAATGAATTTAATTAGATTAGGGCTATTGGAGTTGATTAAAACTTTTACCATGTTATGGAAGCCTTTGAAGTAATTATTTGTTCTGCGCATTTATTTAAACATCGACCAATTCTCGGGGGGACACACGGAGCTATTAATCCAAGTGTTCTCGATATATCTGCAAAATTCTATGAGGTTCAAGTCCCCTTCTGCCTCCACCTTTTTTAATGCTATTAAAACGCTTTCCAATTTTCTGTGCTGGTAGTAAGTTCAAAGTCAGAAGCTGGCGGCAAAATGTTTCAACCACTTCTATACGCGGGTTTGGCAGCTTTCATTACTTTAGGGGAGTTCAACCTTGACGGTCGAAGACATTTTAAGAAGGATAGAAAGGCAGAAGGGATTCAATGGCTAACAGTTTTCCTTCTCGACATATAAATTGTAGCGGGGATTCAAATAATTCATTTCGCGGTTCTTTGTCTATAAATAAGGGGATTGTAAATAGGCGCTTGAAAAGAACGAGGTTGTAACCTAGGCATAATGCAATACAAATGTGTAACATTGTATTTCCTTGAAAATCTGTACGCCAATTGAAATGCACTGGCTTGCAAAGACCAGTCTACGGCTCTTTCATTGCCGAGTCTGACGGCTGTTAAAAAGGGATTGTCATCACTGTCATTCTGTCCACTGAAGAAGGTTTATACCCAGTCCTGTCCTGGTGGCATTTAGGTGTCCAGTTAGTTTGATGGTACCAATTCCACGCGCATATAGCACCATTCAACCAATTCCATTTATTGGCCAATTTTATCTTGAATGTTTTTCATATCTTGAAAGTATGATTGTTCTCCGCTCATGTGTCTTGTGGCACCAGAGTCCGGGTAAAGAGCATCGGGATCGGTCGTAGTGAGGTAGCAGACCGAAACGAGTTTCGTAGTGTCTTGGCTTTCCACAGTAAGTACATCAGGCATTGTCTCTGTTCCCCGCGTCACGGGGGCCCCCGTTGGGAGCATCCCCTCCGTCCACGATTACCGCGGAATGATGTTCTCTGTTGTCCTCTTTGACTAAAAGCCGGTAAGGCAGTGCCATCGGTAGTACTGTTGGAAGAGTGATGTTGATCATCGTCATCGTTGTGGATTCATGATCCGGTCGGCGTATTAAGCTCTTCAGTTTTGCGAAAATCTATTCTTTTTTGTTCACATACTATTCTAGCTCGAAGGGCGTCCATAGATCTTTCTGCATCAGAAACGTTATCCCATGATGAAGTATGGCCAATAATAAAATATATACCTATCTTTTTGTAATAGTAAACCCATCTTTTTGCATCGATACAACAGCATGATACGTCATGGCTGCTAACGAGCTAACGAGCTAAGTTTTTTTGTGACCTTTACAAAAATAATGATTTTTACTATTTGCCGAATGTCTATTAAAACTATCAATTACAGTGATTCAAACTACTCCCATGGTCGCTTGCAGACATCAGATACCTGATTTGGGTAAATAGACGCACTTTTGTCACTTTCACCAATGTCATTTTCAGCTTCGTCATTGGACGATTCAGATGACACTAATGCTTTAAGACAACAAATTTTCAAATTATACGATTTTAGAACATACAAGATTCACTAGTACTTACAATCATCTTTGTCAGGCCGGAGCGATCTTTTTGCTACATACTGTACTTCTGCCGTTTCGAGTTGAAGAGAAGCATTGTTTTTTTCCTGAACCCATGTTACACTGAATTTTCATGGGATATCCCATGGATATGCCACTTTATATACTTACGCAAGGGTTTCTTTCAGAAGATCATAAAACTTCCAATTTATTTTTGACCCATCCATAGAGATGTTAGTAACTGTTGTAAAAGGGAGCGTAGAAAGTCCAGTGAAAAAGCAGATAGAAATGTCACGGCTTTTGGACGAGCCAGCAAAACTGAATTGTAGTACACGGTACATAATTTCGACTCTTCGACGTCAAAAAATCAGAGAACAATCTTTCTCGTTATCCACCTAAAGGTAGAGAACATTCGAGGATTGAAAGCTAACTTATTCTTAACCAAGTTGGTCCCATCAGATCTTGACTTTAATTTGAAATGCCTCCCAAAATATTTGTCATTAAAACTTCTTTTTGAACTTTGGATGAGGGTAGAGTATGTTATTGCAGATTGCAACTCAAAGTGACTAATATCAGACTCCCAATAAATGTATTTTCTGATAGTTAGTGTTAGAAAATATATAATGGGGGATATGCTTTAACCTAACTGGGCGTTTCAATGAATTTTGTGTGGCATAGTTTTGATGAAATATAAATTGTTTCTTGCATTTGTAATACGTTGAACTGTGGAGTAAGATATGAAGATCAATTTTCATTTTCTGAAAGTTCATTCTCACCTTATAACTAGAATTTAAACTAAAGTAGAAACTGAATTAACGTGTGGGTTACGTCACTTACATTTCCGATTTTTAAAAAATGTCTGTAGTAGCCTCTCCATTTTTTACGTCAGTTTGAATAGTTTGAAAACAATTTCTACCCAAACTGTTGAAATTATACAGGTTCCACTAGGTGAACTCTGTTAAAGAGTTGCTAAACCTTGTTTATCATAATAAGGAAAGAAAATTTCATCCATGACGGAGTTCATTTTAATTGTCGCAAGTGCTGGATCCAAAACGTTTCAGCCTCTGCCATTAAAGGCGCGCAATATTTCTGTTTAATTTTAATCGGTTCTGTCTGTCCATTCTGCGTCATTTGCATTCCTATATTATTTTTTTAAGAAAATAAAAACAAGAATTCTGGAATCATTACTTGTGGCTAGATTAGATTTTTCAAACCCCAAGAACTTAAAAGATCCAAGATATCTAAATATGTTGCTGAGTAATATTTAGAGAGTACCCCTTTTCTCATGCAAAAAATGGCGGCCGACCCGAAAAACAAAGTTTTTTTTTTAGAAATTACACCAACTTGTGATTTCCCTTCGATATATTCTTTGTGAGAATCCTTTCTGCTGGCAGTGGCAACCCTTCTTTTCCAATTGTCTCGCAATTCTTTGCTGCTTGTTTAACATTTTTTAATCTTAAATTTGGCTTCTGAAAACATTCTTTTAGTGTCAAGGACGGCTGCATTTACTTCCTCCACTGAGTCTGCTCCTCCCAGAAGATCGTCCGCGTACAACTGTTCTTTAATATCTGTAACTAGATTAAGTTATTTAGTTTTACAATTAGTTTTCACATGGTTAGAAATAGTTGCCAAAGGATGAAAGGACTCGATGTCAATCCAAAGGGTAATCGGTTCCATCGGTACGCTATTTTCGGAGGTTTAGGGTCACAGGATCCGAGGTTTAAAGGGACCTTTTGGGCTGGGCGTTCCTATCGGACAGGGCTGAGTACAGAAAAGCTTTTACAATGTCTGCTATCCAGGCCATTCGATTCAGCCTCCACAGCATTAGCACTCATGTCAAATCTGGATTCAAATTCGGCCCAGGGTGTAAGCAGTCTGACTGAGTCTATTTCTCTTTTTGGCGATCCATCAAACACCAGTCCAATTTTTGTCGTCTTCTTGTACTCTCTTATTACTGGACGATGGGGTAAGTAGACGCAAAACTCAGTCAGTCTCCGAACGGTACCTTTTCCAAAAATCCATTAAGGTACTTAACTTCTTAATTCTTTCATCCTAATCTTTAAGCTATTAACGTGTTTTCTTTATGCTTCTCAATAGTTCATTTGATCTTGTTTCTCCTAACCCGAAATGGTTCTCTAGCTGCCTTTTTTTGTGCAGCCATGGTAGAGCAGAGCTCCTTTTCATTTACTCTCTATTTTCGGGTTCTATTTTCCCAAACGGGTTTACTTTGAATGCTTCTCCGCCGGTGTTTGGTAGGGAAAATTCTTCGGCCATTGTTGTCCTAATAAAACTCTTCTGGCTCCCGAAAATGTAACGTCAAACTAAAAAAAACTGTGATATTTGCTATAAAAAATCTTGGTTATTTCCGTCGTACATCTCGCAGTCGATCTCGCGACCGGTCTTATCATGGAAGTTGTCGCCAGAGCTCCCCTGGCACACAGCTTCCACTGACACCCAGCCAGATGAATTTTTAACAGCGTCCAACTTAGGACTAAAAACTATATAAGTCTCAAGAGAAATGTCGGGAGAGGAAGGCAGTCAGCTGAATCGCAAGTAAATTTCAAGGGATTTTGTTTATTTCTCGTGGTACTTTTTTTCGATTTTTTTAAAGGGAATTCAAGAAACTAGAACAATCGATTGGATTTTACTATGCTAAGAAAAGGAGGCATTCTAACAAGCTCGACGCATGCCTGGGCATGATCGCAAGTTTAAGCCTGTTGACGGTTGCTTTCTCATCACTCAATTTATTTTGTTAATAAGTAAAAAAACATCGAATCCTCATAAGGCTACATGAGACCAGCGGAATCAGTCACGTGACACCATTCCGCATACAACCCGAAAACATTGCGCGAATGGCGCTCAGGGAAAATTTGCTATACAAGGATGTTAAACATGTCTAAATAGAGGGATGGGCAATTTTATAAATGAATTTCTAATGATCTTGAGAAAATTTGGCCAATGAAACAGCTGTTTGCACCAATCTGGTTTCGCCTACATAATGTTTTTGCCGTGAAGCCTTGAGGTCCCTGCATTGAGACTGTCACTGGCCTTTTATTCCTCTCAAAGACGCTTAAAACAACTCATGACATATTAGAAGCACACGAGTTAAGGATATCCTAGTTGGTATACACAAGGGATATTCCAGGAATATCCTAAAATGTACATCCTTTCGAAGTTATGAAATGTATATACTTGGGATATACTACTGGTTTTAGCCGGCTCAACTTAATTGAGAACCTATGGAGTGAAATGGTTAGCGAAATGGATATTATCCATGTTTCAAACAGGAATAAACTTTGAATTTGTGCCAAAGATATTTTGGGAACGAATGAAAAGCTAGGCGTCTCGAGTAATTTTTTTTCAGTTCAGGAATTGGTTCTATATCTGTCACAGCCAATTAGTAAAAAGTATAACAGTTCGGTTGTTGGTTTTTTTACTGATGTAATCTTCTTTTGTTATGGCGAGAAAACCGTTACAAAACGGTTTATTGTAGAAAACAAAATATGTGAAACCAAACGAAAAATGGCACACACCAAGAACAAACAACGTGAACAAAGGAAAAAATGTAATCCCAATAACAGACACTTTGCAATGAAAAAAAAGAAAAAGTCTTCAACTAGAATTTCTTCCGATAACATTTTTCTGTGGATTGGCCAAAACAATATTTTATAGAAAATTATTTTCAGTCACTAATAGGCTGGTAATTCTCTATGCCGTAATTCAATCAAAGTTATTCTAGCGGCAATGGCAATGAGACAATTCTGGTCGGCTTTCAGATTTTCCATATCCGTTTCCTCTTCTGTCTCATCGGATGTTAAATTGCGAACCACTCCTATGGTTCCACCAGTAGTCGATTTGGTGTACTCAAATCCATGATACTTTCAAGCATTTGAAAAACGGCAACGTTTTAAGAAGCAAAAGTTCTATTTGCTTATGGATCTTCAGAATGTTGTTGATAACAACTGTTAATGAAAAAAACTGTATTTATGGCAAGAAGCGTAAAAATTAAAAGCAATTGAAACTACCTCCAAATATTGTTATTCAGTTAACGAGGTGACCGATTCCTGGTCTGTTGTCCTTTCTTCTTTTCTTTCACTGCACCTTAGAGCACAGTGATCTCGACAATAGAACAATCAATAGAGCTTTTGCTATTTTTTTCTTTACTGGCCAAAGCGCTTAGCGATGTTATCTGCACACAGCAATAAAGAGAAAAGCAATAAGTTAATGAAAAGGGGAAAACTCTATGAAGTTTTACCAAACTGAAAGAGTTCCTTGCCCAGCAGGTCACTCTTTAAAACATAAACCTCTTCAGTTGGGTTGAAGGGTAATCTAAGTTGCATGGTAATTGACAACCATTCGAAAATGGTCAAGGTGCTCCCGAACAACTCGATCTTGCGTAATTTGCGGGTCACGGAGATTTTTCATGAATTTCAGCTGCTCCGCCATCAAGTCAAGTATCTTCTGATAAAAGAAGTTTCCGTCTTTGTTTCCTATAAAAAGACAAGAAAAGCAATTATGGACTTTGATAAAAGCTTGACTTTATGATTAAAATTTTCATCGAAGCTCTACCTGTCGAATGCAGTGTTTGGTCAGCTTTTGGGGACGCAGAAGTTCGAGTGAACGACTCGGAAGTATTATTGTGGCCACTGTCTGCCATTTGCGAAGAACGGTATTTCCCAGTTGCCATTCCGGAAGGAGTTTGTGACTATTACCTGCCTTCCCCGACAAAAGGATTTGCTCGTATGCCAAATAGGAAGAAATATTTTGGGCGCTAGATGCAGCTCTCAACGAACGATTATGGCCTGATGCGAATCTTGGGGAAGCATGGCGGCCGTTTCCAGAGGAAGGTCCCGATATTCCAATCTGGAAAAAAGTTACGTGGCTACAGAAAGTGACCACGTATGGTTGGTTTTGGCCAACAGCGGTGTTGTGCTGTGGAATTAAGCTCGCTTTAGGTGCGATTGATTTTTCAATTACGAATAGGGCCAATGGGTGTGCTACTGTGCTAGTTCTAATGATTTTTACATGAAAAATATTTCAGATTACAGAAACACTAGAGTTGCCATTTTTAAGGAAACCACGAAAATAAGTGGTGAATTATTACCCCAGGAAATCGATTTGATCCCCTTTTCGCAACTTGGACTACAAAAAGTAGATAAAGTATAAGGTTCTTAGTTTTTTGTACAAGTTTTTTCTTCCTTACCTGTTTTCCTTTTAGTATTTCCTGTAACTAGGGTCGTTGGTGAATGAGTTGAGTTCAGAAACGAATCGTTCCCAGACAAGGCTTAGAAAAATTTGAAAAAGATTTAAAAAAGATTTTGAAAGTTTGAAAAATGCAATGATTACATTTACTAGACCTGCTGTCTAGTAAAGTTTTAACGTTAAATCTCGATTTAATACTCCCATGTTCATCAATGTAACCTAAAATTAAATTAATGAATTTCAGTATCTCATCAAAATTTCCAGAGTTATTAACGCCATTTGTATCATTCATATTCATTCAAATGCTGCCTTATAACTTGGTAATCGTGATACATCTTTGCGCTTACTGATATTCATTTCCTTTGTTGTCAATTACAGGAGAAGCCATTAAAGGTGAAAGCCTCATGGCCCTCACATCCACTGACTTGCGAGAAATGAATCTGCAGACTGGGTCATTTAAAGAGAAGATTTAATTCATGATTCTGTATTTGAAGGAGGAACTTCAAGGTGCAGATGCTATTCCAGGGTCCCTAGTAGAACACCATAGCTGCAAGACATCTTGTAGCCAGGATTCTAGCCTGCACTGGTTGGCTAAATCATAAATTTAAGGTGGCTTCAAGATATCTAAATGTCACTCTTGATGCAAACTTTCAAGATAGATTGTAGCTGCATTTCAAGATACCTAAAAGACATCGAAAATTTAATTTTTACTTGTTAGAATATTTAAAAAATGTTCTGCCACCATAGTGGGCTTCTGCTCATGGCAGATATAGCTTAGGAGCTCTTTCTGTATAGTGTCCCGGGGATCAAACCCGGGCCCTCCGTTCTGTGAGTCGGGGGTCTTAACCACTTGGCTACCAGTGTACATCAGCGGTTGTTCTCGACCAACTAGTGATTGATCTCATACTCCAACATTACTATCATCACTTTATGTCATACTTCTATGGTTCTATACAATACCATTCCCTGCTAGTTATTAATTATCTAATCATTTAATGTTTACCGCAGCTTAGACGGCAGCTTAACCGTCAGCTTAACCGGTAACCGGCAACCGGCAACAGCTTCCCCATCATGTATGGCACCAATTGTACCACAATCACGATTCAAAATTCTAAACAATTGTTACATTTCTGAACAATCATTGCTTCTCAATCATTTATTACATGGAAACATTGCGTGTATTTAAAGACAGAGGCTGAAACGTGTTGGATAGTGAAATCTAGCACTTGCGACAATTAGAGTGAGCTCCGTCGTAGATGAAACTTTCTTTCTCAACTATGATAAACAAGGATTAGCAACACATTAACAGAGTTCACCCAGTGGAACCTGTATAATTTCAATAGTTTTGGTAGAAATTGTTTTTAAACTGTTCAATCTGACGTAAAAAATGGGGAGGTTACTACTGGCATTAAAAATAGCTCTAAGAAACCCCACGTAAATTCCGATTCTACTTTAGTTTGAATTCTACTTACCAGATGAAATCAATTTTCAATAAATGAACGGTGATCTTTATATCTTACTTCCCAGTTCATTATATAATATATGCTAGAAACATTTTATACGTCGTTGAAATGTCGTCAAAGAAAATTCAGTGAAACGCCGTTTTAGGTTAAAGCCCATCCTATTATATATTTTCTAACACTTACTATCAGGGAAGACAATTATTGGGACTCTGTATTCTGATGTTAGTCTATTAGATGTGAAGTAACCAAGTCTACTCCCACTAAATGTTACAAAACTTGTTTAAATGACAAAATTTTGTGAGATGTGACAGATGTCCCCAAATCTACAGTAACCAATACTAAAACGTCAAATTGATCCAGTGCAGTGTGTTCTTTTAATCTTTATAAGGATATCTCGTAGACATGCTGTATATACACATACAAGACATAAAATGAAAAATCGATTCTTGAAACTATGGCTAATAAGAAAACTAGAAGATATCTTAGAACCGGCTATCTTAGCTAGATTCAGCATTACTAGCTCTAAGACATCTAACAAGACACAGATTGTTCACGGCTTGAAAATTGTCTTTCAGATATCTTGAAGCTATAGTGTTCTACTAGGGGTGTGGTGCGTCCAGTATTTCTTCCATTCCTGCATCTGTTTCAACAGTGATTCACCATCCTGTTCTGTCAAGCAATCCTGTTGCTACCTCAACGCAGTCTCAAGTTCTCCAAGTTTGTCAACGACAAACCAACAATGCATTACTAAGGTAATAATTTTAGTATCATAGTCTTACTCTGGAATACTGTTATTTTAGCCTGTGTTTGATGTTGTCAAAATGATAACATCAAAAGCCCAGCCAAAAATGGACAATTGTGTACGATTGTGCTACCACAGTTTTACAAAGTGAGTCATTAGGAAAACCAAAGTAAAAACACCAATTTACCATTGTTTTCCTATGCAACCCATTGTAAACCAAGCGTAAACAATTATACAGTTTTAGCTGGGGACAGAGGAAAGGAAGATATTTGATGACTATCTAGAGAGAGAAGATCATAGTATGAGCGTCTCTGAACGACGGGTTTTGGTTTCCATAATTGCGCAAGCATTGATGGCTATTTGTGGAATGTTTCCAACAACTTTAGAGAATGACTCGCTTGCTGAGTCCTTTGTTGCAACTTTTCCAGTCCTTGGCATCAAAGTAGGAGAAAAACTTATTTACAGTCACTACTTCGACTCCAAGTCAGGTAGATTTATTGAAAACGCATTGAAAAGGATTCGTTTGATGCCTGGGAAAGGGACTGCCTGATTTTCGTAAGCGGAAAAGTAACAAGGAGAACCGTCCCCATCGTAAGATTCCACCTGGCTCAAATGGACATGCAGACGATGAATTCAGTCCTGAAGTAATCGAGAGATTTGAATTTATTGTAAAGTTTGCAGTAGCTTCCATCTCAATGTTTTAGTAATCTGTTTCTTTCCCTCATCAGATCCGTTTCTTAAAGAGCATTTCTCCAACATCTAGCAACTTAAAGAAGATATCTGACAACATGAAAGCGACGTTTAAATATCGACAAGATCAGATGAAGACCAAGCGGACACCTCCTATACTTTTTTTTGGAATACCCTAGGATGATTGATAATAGTAATGGAAGATTGGTTAGTTGACATGTTTTCAGTTTGTGAATTTTTTTTTAATTTTCACTTTTCATCTTACAGAGCTTTGACGATTTTATGAGGAAATAACTAAAATCTAAAAACAATGAGCAATTATTCATCAATCGGTACAAAGAGAATCTCAGGCGATTAGCTGAGTCAGACTCTGTCTCTGTGCCATCCTGCAACGATGGTGAGTTTGAGCGATAATTTGAGTTCAACGATTTATACATAGGCTATATAGCCTGTATATAATAACAATACCAAGATATATAAAAATACCGTATATAATATTTTCTTTATATTTTTCTTCGACTGCTAGTAATTTGCATTTTAACAATGCCCGAAATCTAGAAGATACGTCGTAAGTCGGACGAAACGAAGATAAAACAGCTATTAATTTTCATGCCGGTAAATCAATTTTCTTTTTCTTCTCAAATTCTTAGATAATTATTGATTAATATATAGGCTTATGTATACATCGAGGATTTTTGGACCAGGAGAACGCAAAAAACAAGCCCTTTTAGCTGTGATCAGACTCGATATTTGACACTCTATTTTTCAACCTGGTTATCGAGGATACCGTCATTCCCTGTGGCAACACATCCACACGTGAGTAACGAAAGGAACCAAAAACCAGTAGCCAATTAATTTTGGAAAAACTGGCCGCCATGGGAAAAAAAACTTGAGGGGTTTGAGAAAAAAAAATTTCTGATTATGATGAGGATAAATTTTTGTTTGACAAGCTCACGAAAGAGAAGGACCTAGACTCGGTCGACGAGTCCTTGAGAAAGAAGGACAGGGATTTGAAACTCGAAATAGTACCTGATTTGTTTTTGTTTTGGCTCTATTGTTCTGTTTTTGATTTTAATGGAATCTTTTATTTTTTCAGGCGAAAGTCATTACCATGCAAGGACATTTTAAAAGAGGAGATGTCGTGTCTCGGTCATGGTCGCATGATCGCGGCTGTAATTGACGATAAACTAGGCCAGCATTTGAATTGGTATGGCCATTAAGACGCGCGTGTACCAGAGGGTAAAAAAGTTCACCTTGTTGATCGTCCGTTAACCACACTAGTTCATGGTATTAGATGCCTATGTAAAAAATTGCGATAGCAAACTAACTATGAACAATTCATTATTTTCCAGCTTTTGTAAATTCCACCTCAAACCGAATCATCACGAAGGCTGAATTTCAGAGTATGACTGCCGCACATTTCAAGAATTCGAAGGCTCAATTTCAAAGCCAACAACAGAAATAACTTCAATTTTTTATCATTTCTTGGTTGGAGGAAATACAATTCATTGAGCAAATCATAACATGTATTTTAGTTAACTTTTTGATAATGTGGTGGGTGTTGAGGATTTAAAATAACTAAAATACATTTCAATGAAAATTTTTTATTATTAATGGATAGAGAAACAATTGAAAATGCTACGCACGTAGGTAATTTGGTTTTGTTCTAATTTGTTTGTTCAAAAATGGATTCATTTTGTCTTGAGATTCAATTCCACTACTACTTCGTATTTTGTAATGATTGGTTTGTGTAGTGGTTAAGGTTGTGGCGAGTGAACTCAGAAGTCAAAGATTCGAGCTTCGGAGGAGACAATTTTTGTCTTCCATCTTAGCATATCCGTAGAATATCCCAAAATAAGTATGTTGGGGAGCGACATTAAGATATCCACCTGACAACCAGAAAAAATATTTTTTTATATACGCAAAAATTTTTCCGATATTCCATGGATATCAAATGGATATAAGTGTGTCGCCTGGGATTGTGTATTTAAATCGTATTCTCATGAAAGAGACAATAAACATCGTAAGAGTCAGGGCCGAGAATTCAGGATTTCAGGAGGACCCCCATTCCCTAATTCTATTACGAAGAACATCCTCGAGGAATAAAGAGGGCCGTTGGACTTCGACAATAAGGGGATTGTGGTCTTCGTAAACGTCGGGATACTGGATGCTGTGTATGAATGTTTCAAACGGTCGTCTGCATACCGGGCATTCCAGCTTGATACGACACCAATCTACCAGGCATTGAAAGCAAAAGAAGTGACCGCATGGAGGCCGCGCCTTATTTTCATGCGGTCCCATACCATGTCTTACTATATAAGATAAGGCTGGTCAACTGGCAATCTCCCTATAGTGTCAATTGCAAATTGCCGATGGCAATGTTTTGGGTTCCATACTGCGCCTATGAGCAAGACAGAAATGCATAACCATTTTAGCAGACGATAAATGAGTAAAGAACACATGCAGTCGCATTGCTGTCATGGCTTGTAAGAAATTATTAAGAAATAGTTCGTTGTCTGTTATGTGTTAAGTACAAAAAGTTTGTAACTCTTTTAGGGCTTTGCGTTTCGTGATTTATAAATCAGCCGGATAATCAATAGTAAATGTAACTACAATACCTTTTTCCCCTTGTTCCCAATTTGTTACACAACACCTTTTACCTATTTCAGAAGCAATCAAACGGAAATACAAGTGTTTTTATCTCACAATGGTTATCATTTTCTTCGTGTTTCGGAGCTCAATCAAAATCAAAGGATAACGGGATTCACAAAGTTAGAAACCTCAGACATTAATCAGATTGCATTCATACTACTTTTCATATATACTAGATTTGCTAAATTTGAGTGTTCCCCATTTTACATCACATAAAACTTCTATATGTTCTTTAAGCAAAATAAAATAACTCAATCATATACGTAACTGATGTATCTAACATGTCGTTTCTAACATCTAAAAGACAAATCCATTTCAAAGTGTTCGCCGGTTTGGTTTGTAGTTTCGAAGTGGCCGCAAGAGGCGCAACGATCAAACCTTATCGCACCCTCCCTCCTTGCTTCACCTTATTACATGGGCCTTATGGGACTGTTGACCAGCATTATCTAATATAGTAGGCCATGCCCAAACATATGACGCATTGGCCATCGTCGTAATCAGTTCTAGCAGGGGTAATGTCAGTTGGAGATTGATGGGTAGCCATCGTTGATATCAGAAAACGGTTCGCGTGGTTTGGGTGCTTTGTGAATCCACTTTACACTTAAAACTCGATAACACACATACGTCGATTCCAAGTGACGATTCCATGAAACAAATTTGGTTAAATGCGTTTAAAATGATTGATTCCCCATAGTTCAACAGAAATAGATGCATGTTGGTAAAACCAATCAATTTCATGGTTCTTGAGAATTAAAGTTGTATTGGAAATGTTAAAAATGTCATTTTAATTAGCTGTTAAGCCCGATTCAGCCAACATGACATACGAATTAACACGAACCCTTGTACGGTTTTTAACTCGGCGCTTGAAAAGCGGGGTTTCCATATTTGAAATTGTATTAAAATCTAACACACCTGCTTCTGGTAAGGTGAAGGCACCCGATTTAACGTGTGGTTTTTTAAACTGAAAACTACTGAAAATTATCTATCTTTCTAGACAGAGACACATAGTTCATATTTTAGGAAATATTTAGAGGCCAATATAAAGAGGCCAAATTTGCAACCGCACACGTTTACTTAAAGAAAATTGACACGTTTCCGCGTATTGCGACAGGCCCATGACAGCCTAGTCGATGTCTCCTCTAAGACGATAACACTAGACGTCGTGGTCGGTGTTGAAGACGCTAGCAAACCGACAATTCCGATACGTCTCAATTCAAAAAAGGGTAGCGAAGCACCTGCGAAATTCATCATCTCTCACCAGAGAGAGAAAGCGGGGAAATGAATGGAATCCTTCAAGAGACACACAAGTTTCCAGCACAAATATATATATATATGGGGAGAGAGAGAGATGGGGAGTAGTACAGAGTGCACTACAGTACCCACCAAAATTGTTTACACCCTCACACCCTTTTGCGTGTTAATGACCCTCGCGTGCCGTGAGCCCCCAGCAAAACTAAATGTGCTGGAATTTTTATTTTTGTTTCTCAGTAGATATTAAGTTTGTTAAACCCCCTGATTTTTTTTCTGTCAGTTCTCGCAAGCTAATATCACATATTTTGGCCGCACTTCATGTTCGGCGCTTGTACCCGAAACATTTTTATAGCGGTAACGGTCCTTGATTTACTTGCAGACATAACGAAGCTGTTTCGTCGGAAGTCACATGTTCAACTAACAAGACAAGTGAGCTATTTTCCAATGTTCAAAGGGGGTGGGTTCAAAAACCAGAACAAAGACTTTACTTGCTTGTGAATACACAAGGGTTAGGAAAAATGCTAAACGAAAAAAGGTTATTTTATAAATATTTTTTTATGTGACATAACTTTCTTACAGAGTTGTAAACGGCGAACAATGGATTTAAATTTAATAATTTAATTTACTGTCGAAATCTGATTTATCTTAAACACATTTAGGCATAAAGAACAATGTAGTACATTAATCGAATACAAATTTTCTCTTGTAGAGATTTGATTTTTTTAGAAAATGAAATTTGAGGCTTTTCAATGTCATGTATAGCCGAATTTTCTGGACTCCCTACTCTCACCCTCTCTTTCATTAGGATCGGGGGTAAGGAGCGCAACTAGAGGTTGAAAGAGGGGAAAGCCTGCGGTGACGGCATAGGCTGGGACAAAGAACATCCTTGGTCAATTACAACATGGTTTTGTATGAAGTGTTTTGAACAGTTTACATGACATCATGTGTGATGTTCCCTTAAAGATAATGATTAATATAGAATAGAATTAAAATGAAGACTTCCCAACAAATTCGGCACGTCAATAGATGTATCTAAAAAGTCGATACACAGAAAATAATTTAACTGTTTTGCCGCTAGTCAGTAATAGTGAATGAGTTAATTGTACTATGCCCTTAGTATATTATACTCCCATGGTGCTTTCATTGGTAGGGAAAAGAAGAAAATGAGTATAAAGGAAATAAACAGAAGTGGCAATAGTACATACGCACTATCAGCTTTTTGTATACATTTTGTATACAAGCATTCCAAGACTTACAACGTCTTGATAATTACTAGACACGTTTTCATAG
This sequence comes from Ceriodaphnia dubia, assembly GCA_022539655.2. Taxonomy (NCBI): domain Eukaryota; kingdom Metazoa; phylum Arthropoda; class Branchiopoda; order Diplostraca; family Daphniidae; genus Ceriodaphnia; species Ceriodaphnia dubia. Next base: position 2,934,624 of record JAKUCG020000139.1, on the reverse strand, counting down.
TCACGAACATTTTTAATCATTAAATTAATCATCATTTAATCATTACCCCGACAAAACTATTGCGTGTCTGCAGCGGGTCCAGAATGCTGCTGCCCGCCTCACGCTACGCAGGGGTAGGCTCGTGAGCTCCAGCTCACTCCTCAAGGAACTCAAGTGGCTGCCAGTCAAGCAGCGGATCATCTTCAAGGCTGCCACCCTTGCTTTTCGCTGCCGCCTCTCTCCCCCTCTCGCGCCTCGGTACCTTTCTTCTCTTCTATCCTCCCACGCACCAACTCGCTCTCTCAGATCCTCCACCACCATTTCTCTCGCCGTCCCCCGCGTCCGTCTTTCTACATATGGCGAGCGGTCTTTTGCCTTCTTGGCTCCTACCCTGCTCAATTCCCTTCCTTCCGCCATAACCAGTACGTCCACTGTCACCTCTTTCAAGTCGAAGTTGAAGGCCCACCTCTTATGCTCTGCGTTTCCCCAGTGATTTTACTGCTTTTTATCCAAGACCATGTGTTTGCAACATGCCATGCATGACAAATGCGCTATATAAATAAACGACATACATACATACATACATACATACATTAATATCTATTTGGAAATTAGGAATTGTGTGTGTTTTGGGCAAGTGTGATGCATTCCGTCTATTTAGAATATCGTTTGAAAATACAGCAATTTACGGATTATATTCGGACTTATTGATGTAGTAAGTTTACGAGAATACAAACCATTCAGTCAGTTGGCATCTTACATTGCTACTTGCAACATGCCGGGAAATTAAACTATTTTGATATTATTATACCCATCTGTTTGGATAGTTTCAATTTTCCACCAGGTATGTTTTACAAAATACAGCTAGCAACCTCTCACGAAGTCTTAACGCTCAAAGACTTTGTTCTACATACTTTATACGTCGTTTTAAGGTGGCCGATGTCAATAAAAAAATCATAAACTTACGTTGCATTTCTTTGTCAGTAATATCGTGGTAATATGTGGATGAACGACTTAAATAAATAACAAAATTGTCCAAGTTGACAAGTAGAAATAAGACTTTATTCCTATGTATTTCCAACATGGTTTATAGGTGTTTATTTCTAAACGTAAATTTTTTTTCCACACATAAAAAAAAGTATTGCTGAAATATGGCTGGTATGTAGTTTTCCAACACTAGATGTTAGAAAAATTTTCGTGAAGTACAAGTTGAACGGACATATGTATTATACGTGTTTTCAACATATGTTTTCTACATTGATTTTCAATTCAAAAATTTTAAATTTTGTATCGGCAATGTATGTAACCCCTACATGGGAAGAATATAGCCAATTACAGTTCAATTTTCTCCATGCTTAAACTACGTATCGCCGACATCGTGATAAGTAGACCGACATTCACATAGGCAAACGATATAGAATACACATAGCAAATATATAGGGTGCTACCTGGGAACGCGGAGACATCCAAGCTTCATTTTTTGAAAAAAAAACATAAAGCTGCGTAATCTCTACGCGTACATATACTATAAATTGGCGAAAGAACTTTTTGCAGCCGCTAAGAAATTTAAGTAAAAGAATTGAACCGCCGCAAATTTTTCAGGCCGCCCCTCCTTTGAATTATGGGATTATGATCCGCGGGCTAGCATTATATTTGCCTTTCTAAAGGTGATTAAAATTCTCCAGTTTCCTCGGAAAAACACCGAAATCCTCTGTGGCAACCGAATACTGATTGAACTGAGGTACAGCCGTACAGGACCCTGCCAAATTAACTCCAAATCCTTGCTTTATCCAATATTTGGTTTTATTGGTCTCACCTAACCCTTCAAGAGATGTTGTTCTGAGGGTTATGCACTGACCCTGCTGCCCTGAGACAACAGAGTCCTGCACAAATCTTTTGTGTCCCGCCCTACCCACCCACAAAAAAAAATAAAAAAAGTACACACATAATATTTAAATAAAACACACAAGAATATTTTAAAGAAGAACACATAAATTATTTTCTTATGGATAATTTCCGATTATTCTGGATTTTGAAAAAACTTGATTTTTAATAAAAAGAAATTTGAAAAAAGAAAAAAAGAAGAATTTAAAAGAATTGCTCCCCTGTCAGGGCAAGTTCCACGGCGATCTCGGCCGTCATTGCTGCACGAGAGGCCCGTTCCCCGGCGGTCTTGTCAGCCTCCGGGGTCGGTTCTCCAAGAGTGGCGAGGATGGCGTCTGGATCGATATCGGGGAAGTCGCCAAAAACGGGCATTGGAGCATTTGCCCCGAACGCAGCTAAAGCACCATTCAACATGTCATCAGTCTTGGCATCGCCCAGGAGGAACCCGTCCTGCGCCGGTGGTAGAAGAACGGGATACTCCCATTCAGGGACAATGGTTGACCGACGGGCGCCTCCGGCGGGGGAGGAGGGGGAGTTGGTTGACGAGCCAATACGGGCCGTTCCTCCTGGCGAGGCGGCTCTGCGGCCCGTCTCCGACCTCCCCTCCGCACTTTGGAGACAGTCCTGGCCTGCGACAAAAAAGGCAGCAGAAATTGAGCAGGCAGTAAAAGCAGTCGTAGTACTAGTACTAACACTGGCTTCTCTCTTCTCTTTCTCTCCCTCCCCTTTTTTCTAACAAAAAAATCTCTCGAACTACAGGCTGAGACTGCTGCCCACCGACGCGTCCACGTTACGCTCCAATCAGCGCTTTTGGCTGCAACTCGTTCGCGCTCCACGAGCCGACCTACTCACGATGAAACATCACGTTCGATCTCTACTATCAAGCCATCACCATCAACAACATCAACAACGACGAGCCGCTCGATCCTCGAGTCATGACTCTGTCTTTTCTCTTCGCCAACGGCCGACAGCCCATCACCCGGCGCTACATGCCCATCCAATTGACGTCCACGGAAATTCAAGCCAAACAAGAGTGCGCTTTCGCCGAATGGACATCGCTCATCATGGCCGAGGCTAGAACCGTTCTACGTTCTACGCACCCACCACAAAGGAGCCATTCCCATTTTCGACATTTCACCACCGTTGCCCCTGCTCAGGCTCCCTCGAGCAGCGTCGCCGCCGCCGACGACAATGCATCAGTCGCCGACGCGTCCACGAGTAGTCCAACCGACGCTGCCGACGCTCACCCCGTCCGGTACGGGTACTGACGCCACCGCCGTCGACGCTCGAAAAAGGGTCCCCCTCGACCGGCCGTCATCGACCTCGACTTTCCTCCTCGCGCCCCGCCGCCGCCGTCACGCTCGCCCATGCGCTCGACTCCACCGCCACCACCACCACCTTATGAGCTGAAAATTGTTCTACAGGGGAGATAGGCGGAGAGGAGGATGGGTAAAGGAAAATCAAGCGGGTTTTCCCAAATTAAATAAATTTTTCTTTTAAAATTCCTCCCGTCACCCGGCACTGCCTTGTAGCATATTATTGTATAGTTCAACTGAGTTAACTTACCCGGCACCACATTAAAAGTAGCACTTGCTGGATGTTTTTCATGTGATTCTACTTTCACAGCGTTTCACACTGTTATACAACTTGATGATACTGAATTCCATTCCACCATTTCCTCAAAAGCGCCGTCAATCAAATGTAATCTCTTTCTGGCAGGTATTTTACTATTGTAATCAGTAGTTCACTTCTTTATTTCTTATGCTCAGCTGCTTGATTCTATCAAGTATTCCATATGATGTTAACAATTGCCAATAAGACTTGAGCAAATGCCAATTGTCAATGTTTATTACCGCGCTGAGTTGCCAAGATAATTATCTTAGGCTACGGCCCCGCAGACGAAAACCAAGAACATACGGGGACTATATGTCCAGCCGCTTCTTTTCAATTTTACGGTGTGACTGGTCTGAAACCGTGTTCCGTCAGTCCTGTTAACTAATGGCGCATGTGACTAATAGTCTTGTGTGACTAATCAAACTAGCCCAATAAACCAATTTTGAATCACTACAAACCCTAAAGTCTTTTCATCACTAAATATAACGGAATTACACCAGTTGATATCCTTATGGACGCTTTCTTCCGCGAATTCTAGTCGCTGTCGCTTTTGTTCCTCGGCAGCGACCCTGGGTTTGACACCATGAATTTCTAGCCTCCGGCTTATAGTTGATTTGCTTACGCTTAATCTGGCTACGGCTTTATCATGATTGATGCAATTAATTTAATTTAGTTTGAATGTATTTTAAAATATAGTAGAAAATTTCTTGAAAAAGGAACATTTTAGCCTTTATTTATTGAACCTACTATAAACTGGGAGTGACACAAAACGAAGATGATATGTCTAACAAATTAATTCGGTTCTAATATTTTATGCTGCCCTAGGGATACGAATTCTTACTCTCCTTACCTTGACCGCATTCAAATTCGAAAGTGTAAGAAAGGATCTTACTAGCCTTCTTAGGGTGTTTCATTTTGCTTTAAACAATTTTTTAAATAAAGCGGCCTTCTAGATTGGGGTGCCCAATACTAAAATAATGTTAAATACAAAATTTTTTGTTTTTTTTTTAAATCTCACTCCCAGCCGTGAGAAAAATACCTAAATTTGCATTTTTCGTATTTTTTTTCCTCTGCAATTGAAATGTTGTACTTTTTGTAGTGGCTTTTCGATTTTAAGTTCTCCAACATACCAACATAACTAATTTATGCTCCGAATCCCATGTTAATTGAAGAAGTTTTAGAGGTCGCAAGAAAATGAATAAATATGGCACCAACCCTTAGTCGTCCTTTTTTGACAGTTATTGTTGGTGAGAGCCAGTAGTAGTGCGTCGGACTAGTGGTAAATATTTGGATTTGGAATGGGCAAAACAAGGAACAACAATATAGATTGGCTACTCGGCCATGGAACCGAAAGTAGTCTATCGAGCGGGACTAAACTGCCTTTAAAGTGAGCCGTCATGAAGAGTTTTTTGTGAATGAGACACTAGGTCAAAGACAATACAAGTAATAGAGAAGGTTTTTCAGCCATACTTACGAAATTGAAAGAAATTTGGCAAAGAGCCGATCAATGATCAGTTAATCAATGATCAATTGATCAACTCATAAAAATTCACAAAGTTGGGCTGTTAAAACATCGAAGTGTCTACTCGCGAAAACGAAAACTCTGAATAGTCAATGTGATTTGTTTCCATCGGATGTTGAAAATCAGCTGAAAACTTTACGAACGAATAACTGGCAAGAAGATTTAGAATTTTAATTGGGCAACGACAGTATCCACAAACTGGAACGATGTATAGATCGGATCGAAAAAAGCAAGAAAGAGCAAGTAGTTGACCAAGAAAAATGAATCGAAAACAATCTGGCTCAATCGCTGACAAGTGAACACCTGGTTTGGTTGATGACGATGCCCAGCTGTCTTCTGAATCGGAACCATCTATCCCTGATTGTAATTTGACTGGTGTTGAGTATTCAGCTGCACGTGCTAAGTCCAGCCCATCATCAGTGGTGCTTCAATTTTCAGCAAAATATCTCACGAAACAAACTGGACAAGTTGCCCATAGCCGTAATATCAGCATTCGGGACCATTTAGTTCTGCAGTCAGCCTTTTTAAGAGCAGGAAGTGGTGACATAAACGACATAAGCATGTCTTCATCGAAGCTTACCACCACTGACGCGAGAACAAAAAGTCATAGGTGCAAAATTAGAAGAGGACTATAGTGGCTGAAACAAAAACCTCCATTTGTAATTGTTCATTGAGATTCAAAGCTCATAAAGTATTGAAAATTATTGATGATATTATTGAATGCATATCATCGACTTAAATATAGATGTATTCTTAATATATGTGTTTTTAAAGGTATTTAACAGGATATGTTACAAGAAACATCAGATTCAAGCGCCAAAGTTGTTCAGCGCGACCAGGGGGGGGGAGCTTAATAAGAGCCGTGCTCACATTACTGTGTGGGCCTGGTTTTCCAAATGTGGCGCTTGATCCATTCATTAAAGGCCGGAGAATGCGTCAGACGAAGATTTAATAGAAGCTTTGGATGAATCATTGAACCAGAGGCATGGGCCCGCTTGGGATTGGATCCCGTCCTGGTGCTTCTCGAACCGTCACCTAAATTTAGTTTGAATTCTACATCAAATTTAGTGACCGATTGGTTCAAATAGCATGATGAGTTTAAGCCAGAAAAATTGCCGCTGAAGTTATGGGACCTCACTCCTTTTCACCAAATATGGCTGGATTTCCAAGGTTTTCTTAGGTTACAGCGGCTGCAGGCTCAGAATGCTGAGGATCTAGGGATAATGGGCCGGAATAGAGGATATATGGGGCTATCGCAACACACGGCCTCTTTTTTGTATGGGACTACTAGATTCCTTTCGATGTAACCTTGAATTAACAATAAGAAATGAAGGCATTTACCAACCTTAACAGCACTGTAAATATGTATTTTATATATTGACAATACAGTTTTTTCTAGAATGCAAACACAAGAAGACGCTTTTAACCATTCGCAGGATTTCTAGTTTGTGATTCAGTCGCAATTGTTTTAACAAACGATGTGTATTAGCAAGAAAGTTTATTTCTTCTGATGGCACGGTCGGCGATGTAGTTTCCAGTGAACTTTATCGGAAAAATCGTCTTGAGGGACGTATATGTCCCCACGCTATCACCGTGTTTATTTGTATAGATGGTTTTCAGGTTTTCAATGAAATGGTGAGAGGAAAATCTAACAAACAGTCCCAGCTGTTCCCAGGCGGCACAGGTACATCCCTGGGATTATCCCTGGAATATCCGAAAATGAGAAGAGGATTTCCAATTTTTCATCCTTAGGATATCCTTGGGATACGTATATGTCCGCACCAGAGATATGCTATGGATATTCAGCCCTGCCAGGAATTTATGAAAACTGTAAAATCCAAGCCAGTCCCTGGGATCGATCCCGAGTTCCGGTTCTTGAAATCTGGGAGCTGCGGTAAAATGAGAGAAATTCGAATAGGTACGAATAGGGTTTGTGACTATCAGTTTATTTGTTTTAACCCTTTCACTGCCAAGTGTATCACCGGTGATACACGGCCTCCCAACCGTTGACTGCCAAGTGTATCACCGGCGATACATCAACGAATTTCCCGCCAAAGCCCATAACTCTTGAAGTTTTGTATTTCCCTTATCTTAACCAACTTTATTTGCTAGAATAAGATCTCTACTTGTGTGTTGGTCAGAATTTAAGCACTTTTAACATGTTTTGCTATTTTTCCTAATAGTCGATATTTGACCCTTCAGTTTATGACTCTCATGGCTATATTTTTAAGATAATAGCATTCCAGCAAATTATTTTCAGTAGATGTTGGATTGAGTTTCATGATTTAACAGAATAATTTGAATTAAAACAATTTTCGTATAGTAAAATGACGTTCCCCAGGTGCCAAATGTATCACGGGTGATACATTTTCCCATGAAATTGTGTATCACCGAAGATACATTTGGCACCTGGGGGTCGCTTGATTACCAGTGTGCCACGTGTATGACCGGTGATTCGTCGTTTTTTTTTATTTTTTCGACTGAATCGTGGTTCAGTCGGTTACTAGCTCCTTAATAAACTATAGTTTTGTTATATTTGATTTGCCAATAGAGTTGGCAGTATGGGCAAAAGTCGACTTTTTGGGCTTGGCAGTGAAAGGGTTAAACAAAAAAAAACGACTAGAAGTCTAGAAATCTTCAAAACCACATTGAACTTCAGGTTTGATTGCTGTATATGCTCTGTGAAATGCACCTAAATCACAAAATCAGCCATTAATACTATTACGCTACCTGCTTCTTTAGCCAACTTATAGTTGGCTTGGCTAGTTGGCTAACAGTGTTTGGATCAGTTTTGACAGGATAGGCAGAGAGATCTCCATAAAGCCCTGGGGTTTTTAATCTACGTGTTGTCTATTGTTCTCTAGTTCAATTTTGAGGGCTATGATCTTAGGATAGTCCACTGTCATAGTTTTTTTATTGGCAGATGCAAATAAACCTTCAATGTCATACATCACTTAAGGCCAGGTATACGTAATGGTAGCAAGCGTCGTTGCGGGCCCAGTGCTATCAATAGTGAAGCGGGTATCAGTGACACCACTTGGGAGCGTAACACAGATAGAGACTATCTCGGCTAATGAATGATCCTTGTAAACTGACACCAGGACCAGCTGGTTCCGGTGAATAACCATGAAATCCAAATCTTCTATTTCCTCGTTTAAGTCAGGCTCTTGATCATCACGGAGGCGTTTTCGAGAAACGACAAGAGAGCTGGCACTACTTGAGTTGGCCGAGTCATCTGAAAAACTCAAGGCTGACGATAAGCTTAAATTTTCGGAATTTTTTACTATTAAAAATATATAAAACTGTAATAATAATTGCTAAACGAATAGAGGCTAATAAAATGTACAGTATGTAGCAAAAAAATCGCTCCGGCCTGACAAAGATTATTGAGAGGGCCCACCTTCAAAATAAAATTTTTTAAATCCCACTAGTTTGTAGTTCAAGAACTACTAGTGGACAATGTCCTAAGATTTTTTACTCTCGCCCTCTTTCCTACCCTCGAGTTATGATTTCCCGACATTTCTACAGCCAGGGGTTATTTCTAGAAATGTTCACAATAAGGAATTTTGTTTTTTTGATGTATGAAAAAGTCCTAAAATTTGTTCCTGTCGAGGGAAAGGAAAAAACTCAGAACGTTTTTGAGGATTTCGTAGACTAGCTTGTCATCCCTAAACTTCTTTAAATAAATGGCAAAATAGGCTTGGATAAGATTTGAACTTATTCACTGTCCACAATCTCATTTGCGCCTCTCTCATCTCTAATTGCCTTAAATATTGATGAAATAGTGACCATTTCTTTTTAAATCTGTTCTAGACATACATCTGCGTCTGGTTGAGTGCATATACCAGTTTGCCCTCGCCCGGAGACAGAATTTCTCGTGACGTCATGCTTCCCACAAGATGCTTCCCACAAGAGAAAGTGTGATTTTCACTACAACATTATTTTGTCCTGGGAGTATCAGAAGAAAAGTTTGTCTTGTTATCAAATATGAAATCGCGCTTGCGCGCCAGCCCTTTGTGTCATTTGGAACACTAGTTATATGTATTTTAAATTTAATGGTTATCGTATACAGTCATTGTACAATGCGTATGAATTTTACATTTTTTTCAGTCAAAACAAAATTATCCCGAAAATTCATTTACTAAAATCTCACTTTTCTCCTCAATATATTTAATAGGTTCTTTCCAATTTTCCTATTTTAGGCCTTTTCGTAAAAAGGTTCGTCACCATTGCTTGGTATTGTTTTGATTTTCAGTGACCTCTAGCGGCAGTTTTTAACACCTCGTATTAGTGTCGTGTTGTAATATTGGACCCTTTTCCATTTAAGTTTTGGTATTCATGTAAATTAACTGAGTATTTCTAATTATTATATGGCCATAGACAATTGTACATATTTTCTTTGTATAATGTTTGTTTTGTGAATTAGCTTTCTTAAATTCCTGATTTTCTACCGCCCCATCAAATTTCGCCATGGCCATCTGTTGAAGGTAAAATGAACTAAAAAATTAAATGTTTTGAAGTCGTACTCGGGGGAAAGTAACGTCCTTCTTGTCGGTCCGATAAGGTAGAAGCCCTCGGTTCCCACCTAAAGGTGGGAGACACTCGGGGAAAATAAAATGTTTAATCAGTTGTTGAACGAAAGTTCGTCTTCTGATTCGGATAATATTTCAATAACGTCGGAATGACGTTGTCAAGTGAAACATCAGAGAGTGAACTAGAAGATGTGTTGTATTTTTATCTGAATGTCCCAGAACGAATTACCAGACCGAAAGTTAACAATTACTAGGCAGTGGTTCATGAGTGTACTGATGAAGTGATATTTCATTGTGCGTTATAGTGAAATTTCCATTCTATCATAATTTGAACGGCCCCGCTATCATCCCAAGTAAAAGCAACAACAGCTCAGTCGTAATCTACACCCGCTGCGGTGTAGTGACGCCGCCTTCTGCACCGTCGGGGGCAACGTCGGTAGCAACAGCAGCAACGGTTGCTCGCAAGGCAACATCAGTTGAGAGTCAGAAATCTCCATTTCCTATAACTGATATTCTCGACTGGTCCGTCTTTACACCGACTACGTCACCCGGGAAGAAGGAAAAACCATTTGCGACCTCTACCAACCAAATCAACTCGTCGAAGACTGCCAAAGCACAAACACCATCGCGAATACTCATTCACCACCAACAGTATCAAATATCTTCGACGACAGGAAAATCTGATGAAACGGCCAAACAGCCGTCGTAACGCCCACCCCACCTCCAGCTCGAGATGGCCGATAAAATAAAGATCGCCTGGAACAAATGGCTTTGGTCTTGTCGCTGGTGTTCTCAACTGATTATCTTTTTTATTCAAATACATGTGTAGTTGACCAACTGGCTTAAATATTATACATTGTAACATTTTGTTTTATGAGATAAAGTAGATACCTAAAAATACTGAGCTGAGGAGAGAGACTCGACGTATCACGTACGTAAAAAAAGATGAGCACAAACAAGAAGATCTTACTCATTCAAATCAAAATCCTCCTTGCTATTGTTCTTTGATGCCAGCTGCCGGATCAAATTATTTTTTTCTTCACGCAATTCAATTTCTTTCCGCTTTAACTCGAGCAATGTTTTTCTATCTACCGCAAGTTGATCCATGTGCGCCTTTCGTTCTTCGGTCTCAACTTTATGGCTTCTTGATTCAATTGAATCTGCTTGAGAATCTCGATATTAGGGTGTGGTTTTCTTTTCCTGGTGATTTTCGAAACTGTAGCTCGATGAGTCGACCTATTCAAGGGATCGCCTCCAGATGTTTCTTTGTGGCCCTCAGTAGGATTTTTAGGAAACTCGACCTTCAGCTGTCCTCGAAGAACCAATGGGGCTATACTGTAGTCAACAGCTTGTATCTCGGTAAACTCGCTTTCATAAGGAACATCAGCGCGAACTTCTCCAGTTGAATTGTTTTGAGCAGCTGCGTTTACTTTTCGTTTCTTCACGGTTTTAAACCTATATTTGATAAAAAAGGTTTTAGTGTTCATCCTACTAAAACTCCGCCTATGTCCGATAGGTTGGCAACTGATTCAAAGCACATACACTTTTCCCAAGAATCACGAGAATCACTTAGAGGAGTCGAGGACCTATAGGAAAATGAATGCCAAATTTGGCTTCAATGAGTGCAGAATCATGAGAATGCACACTCTGACAGCTAGTTGCAAACCCCTCGCCTATGCATACCTGTTTTCACACCGACACCGTTAACTCTTCACACATCTCTGGTAAGTTTTGATGCGTTTAACTCCCACATGACCTTCTTGTTCTTGAATTTTTTTATTGGTCCAACTTCGTTCATGCACTGTTAATACAACTACAGCTGAGAAGTGTCTTTGTCCGACAACACAAGAGCAATTTTCGAGTTCCCCTGTGCCCTCGGAGACTCGGAGAGTACCGGATTACAACTCGAACGCAAAAATATTATGCACCAAAAAAGTGATGCACTGATATCGCCACTCGAACAATTTTTTTCGGGCAGTTGCACCAGTGCAAGAAAGTGCAGCCAACCGAAAACTATTCATGATGGATGCGGTTTAAATTATTGTCATTTTCGACGCACCCCTTATACCACATCATATACACCAAAGAGCTGCTTTACCTTACAATCCGAGAAGATAAAGTTATGTTTAAGATCTCAACTGATCATCCCGGCCATGCGAGTAGCCAAATCTGTCATTTAAAACCATGGTGTTTTTATTAAAACAAAAAAAAAATTAAAAAAAAAATGTATTTGCACTACAAATTTTCCTATTTGTAAATTTTTCAGAAATCCTCCAAAAGTTAATCATTACTGATCAAATTGAAACAAAATTTGATAGTAAGCTACTATCATGCAATGGTAAGCAAACCCATTCTAGAAATTTGAAAATGCATAATTTCCTTGAAGATGTCCGAATCACTAGCTGTCAGTCCAAAAAACGCAGAAATGACAGTTCTTTTAAAATTCCTGACAAAATACTAGATTTGGCCATTTACTACTTAAAAACTATACTATTTTGTAGAATTTTAAATTCTCCATCATTTAATATAATTAGTTATGCGATTAATTTATTTTTTATCTTATATTTTTTATTTGCCATTTTTGTTCGGCCTACTGTCCAACACAGAGCTCAAAAACTTTGCCTGCAAGCGTTACTGTGAAATTCTATTCGTCAATTTCTAAGTCACTAGGGATAGTTATAAAATGCCCTTTGGCGCATTGGTGCGTTTTTGGGATTATTTCAATGTTCATTTATCGGATGTTTTAAGAAACGCTTCGTTCAGTTTCAAACACGTATGCAAAAAAATCGAATTTTCTGGTTGAAATTTGCAGAATGTTTGTCCTGTCCGGATTTAAGAGCTTTACCCTAGTGATAACGACAGCAAGCTCAGATGCTTGATCCAGCGCACCTTTCACGACAAGCCTCAGTGTGTGAGCGAAACAGGGAATGTGTTTGAATTTGCATTCATCTTGCCCAATAGCCTTCACAATGTTTGCTGCATTTTCCGAAACCACCGCTACAAGTTGTTGTTCCGTTAATGTTATCTACTCGATTTCTAGACATTACCTTTTGTAACGAACCGTGTTAGTGATATAACGATCGTTGCACCGCGACGTCCAGCAGTCGGTCGTTAGGGCAACGTAATTCATAACGTTCAAATCATCCAGCAATGTTCCACTTGCTTTCTGATAAATCTCAGGGAGCAAGTTGTGAGTGATGGTACTTCTCGATGGAACGGTCAACCGCGGATCAAAGAATTTCACGAATTCTACAAAAGACTCTTCGTCAACTATTGACAGAGCATGCATGCCCTTACAATAAATGAAATCAGTACAATCCAAAAAAACTTATTCTGGGCACAATGAATTGTATAGGGCTCAACATTGGCATTACGTGTCTTATCTACAAATAAAACATAATTATCAGGCATACACTTAAGAAACTTATTAATGTATCATGGTCTCCAACATAACAGTCGAGCTAGTTGCACAACATATTGTGAGACCCAAAGAACTCGAAAAGTTGGTTGCTTCTATGTTTGAACAACACCAGCACCTTCAATACAACAAGAATTGTTAATAGCAATCTTCTACGACATAATTTTATGGTACATACTTTCAATGATACTATCCCTAGTGTCTTCGGACATCCATCAACCCAGGCTGTCCAATTGTGTGTTTTGTTTCCTCCTTTCTTGCTTAGTTGAGTTTTGTTCGTCACATCCTTCCAATAGATTTACAATAGATGTTGCATAATTTTTGCATCTTTACTGAGTATGCTTAAAGCTTCATCTTGTGATCGTAATTTAGCATTATAGTCGATGGAATCTGCTTCTTACCGTAATATGCCAATGAATTTAATTAGATAGGGGAATTGTAGTTGTTTAAAACTTTAAGCATATTATGGAACCCCTCTACGTGATTGTTACTTCGTCGCATTTGTTTGAACATCGACCTATTCGGCCTCAACCTTTTATTTAATACAATTAAAACGCTTTCGAGTTTTCTGGCCAGGTGTAAGTTCAAAATGAGAAGCTGGCGGCAAAATATTGTAACCCGCGGATCCCTCTTATGCGCGGTCCCTAGATCAAGAGATTATAAATGCCGCAATTTTGCTTGGCCAATATGAAATGCACAGCCCAATAATTTTACATTGAGAAGCTTTACAAACATGCCAAACCGCTGATTTGAAATCCATTAAGAATTCCTCCTCGACTAGTTCCTGACCCTCAACCAAATAAAATATTTTTTAAAATACTGCTCGGTAATCACAAGCCCTTTTACGGGCCATCAACACGAATATAAGGGGGACTTGGACTCTAAGTCATTGACTATAATGAAAACATGTATGCAATAAACTTGGGCCCATATACCAAATGGCTTGGTGTGTTATACTAAATTTAGCGTCTCCGTGCCACCCTTTAAGCTTTACGTAGATTTTCTAGTTGTCGATCTGTCGCAAAAATCATGTGGCGTGCGAATGTGCATGTTGTTTCAACCGCGGCGTCCCAACGAGACCTACGTGGTAGAATACAGGCTGAATAAACTCGTCATAAGTCTCTGTGGATTTATTGATTAATATTATGTGATTGGTTTAATATATGTGAATTTTATAAATATAGGTACCCCAGTTGAATCGAAAATCAGTTGCGGATTCATTGGAATGTTGAGCCCATGATCACGCTGAATTCAAAATTTACAGAAATAACAACTAACCTTAAGTGGTCGTGTGATGGATCTCAGTTTTATTTTTAGAGAGAATTGGTGCCAGCGTGCCCGGGTTCCTCTGAGTCACAACATTCAAAACGATTTTACCTGTGGGTGGTTCTACTCCACCCAACATCCAACCACCATCATAATCTCTTTCCCTTTTCCCATATATCCTTTTACCGAAGACGGATTCGTCAATTTCCACCACGCGTCCATCACCTCCAAGAGGCCCCAAAGAATCTTGTATAAATAGACACACTTTCCTAAAAAACGACCAATAGGCTAATGTACAGTATGCATAAAAAAAGAGCAGGCCCTTTGAAACAGATCTGCCACTTATAGTCCGGGAGCCCATCCAAAAAATGGACCTGATCGACTTTATTTAGTTTGACCTGTTTATTGACTAGTACAAACCATGGGATGATATGGACCTCATGGGTCAATTTTTTGGATGGGCTCCCGGATTATATACCAAGCATGTCTAGTAATACTAACGCAACTTTAAAGAAAAATCCTAAAGCCAGAGGTCCTGAGTAATCTGATAGATGAAGGCAAAACAGCTTGCGACTTAAAAGTTCAGCCAATTTATTGACATACCACACTGTTGACATCGGAATTTGTTGTTAAAAAGAATTCAGGGAGGTGCAGAAGAAAAAAAGGTGTGACGGAAAAACATGTTGCTGAGTTTCGAGGAGAATCTTTAATATTCCTTACCAAAATGTGCCAAAAAATTCAAGAGCGTTCTCCGTTGAAGTACCAGCTACAAAGTTCATATCTTGTGTGACACCTAGTCTGATTTACAACGCACCGAAGAAAGCCACTACAAGAATGACCAATCTTCTTCTTATGCTTCTTGAGAACAGAATTGTCTCCAAAGAAGATAGCGAATGATTGCAAAAGACCATTTGTGGAACTGTGCTGTTTTGTGAAGTCTTCTAGCCACCCCCTTACCAAATTAATTAAAAATTGGAGTGAGGACGCAATGCCACTCGATGACTTCTACAGGGAAATCGGGCCTACAGGGGGAAATGACTTCTAAGGGGGATTTATAAGAAACGCCAACAGAACGAAGCCTTTTTAGGCTTCACTCTGGGGAGAAACGTTACAAATGCGACATTTGTCAACAGCAATTTACATTAAGAAGCTCTCTGAAAATTCACTTTTTGTAAGTATCATTTTGTTTGTTACATTTGCCTAGCTAGCTTATAATATGCGTTTTCTACCTTCTTAGGCTTCACTGTGGGAGAAAACTTACAAATGCGACATTTGTCAACAGCAATTTGGGCGGAAACATCATCTAAAACGCCACTCTATGTAATTATCATTTTGTTTGTTACATTTGCCTAGCTAGCTTAGAATATGTTTTTTCTAGCTTTTTTAGGCTTCACTCGGGGGAGAAACCTTACAAACCCCACAAAAAGCTGTTGGAGCTGGCGACATCCATCGTTTTGATATCGAACCGAGAAGGAGAAACCTATTTTCTCAAAGGATTGAATGGTAATTTCTCTCTTCCTTTAATTATGTATTCGGATACCACGTGTCATCCGTATTCTCTTTAGGTAGCAACATTTGGCCTCATTGGTTGAAAGGTATCACCAAAACTCTATCAAAAATTCAAACCAATAACGTTACTGAAATTACGCTACCTGAGGATTCGAAAACCTCTAAAATCAATTAAAGGTATTGTGGTGAGGTTTTCCAACAGAATGACTAACGTGAAAATTAAATTTATATTTCAGGCGGTAATACCAGCGAACGAGAAACTTCCAAATCCTTCGCCAACATTTTATGCAAACAACAATGAAAACGATATCACGCTACCTGAGATTTGGAAAACCACCAATACGAACGAAAAGGTGTGTGAACAAGTGTTTAAGTTGTGAAATAAAATGTTTAACGTGAAAATAGAATGTATTTTTTAGGCGGCAGTTGAAGAGAAAGAAAGTCTAATAGTTTCCTCGCATCAGTTCAACTATGAAATGTACCCCTTTATCCACGAAATCGCACCGAAAGATTTCCTACGGTTTTCGGCAGTAACGAAGAGTTACGTCAATGGGCAAGAAGTAACGAATCAAGGGCTCGTGGACCAAACTACCAGAGCTGGTAAGCTGAATATCGTTAGAAAATTTCGCGGGTCATGAAATAAAATAGTTACACCGTGAATTCAGAAGAAAACTCCGATACACTGTATTTATCAAACGAAATTGACTTTGTTGGACTTACTTATTATTCACTTACTTCGTCTCCTTATCCTACTAGGCCACAAATTTTCCAAAGTAATTCGTCGTTGCAGCCGCCGTTTTCACCGTTACAGCCGCCTTTTACACCTTTTCCGTCGCAGTTTACCCCTTTGCCGTCGCCGTGTTTGCCGCTTCCGTTGGACCACCACAATTCGTCTTTGTCATCGCTTTATTCATCATCGCAGTCAACTTGGAAGCAGAAACATGGACGACCGTCTCAGGCATCGCACGACAAGAAACGTAAACGAGCGGTAAACCGGAAGCGAAGCCAATTTCTGGCCACATCATCTAGCTCCGTGTCGTCACCAGCACCGGTTTTGGGTAACTTAGAGGCGCTTGCAGCCTCACTCTAGCCAACCAACGGACCTTCCGACGCAACTATTGCGGAACGTAAAAAACAATTTTTAATATTTAGTGCGTGTTCCTTATAGCCTTTATTAATATCTTTTTAATTTGTCGTTTTTTTACTTTATAGAAGAAGTAGTGGATTCAGTTTTGCAATCCATCGTGGGTGACATGGAAGAAGCGGTAATTGTAGCTTTGATCTATCAAGCAGAAGTGGTTCCACCATTTGATTTAGAGTTGTTGCCCAACTCTAAACCATCGCCCAACAACCTGCCAGCTGAACCATTTACACCGAGGGACGAGCTTCTTGCTGATAATGCGCCTGGCGATGGTACTGGACTGTTGGACCAACAAATTGAACCCGAGCATCATACGGAACTAGAAGTATCCAACCTCTTTAATCCAAGATAGAGTAATAATTATTTTTTTTCTTTTTAGATGTCAGCACACTAATTGCTTTGGACTCAATTCAAGATAGGCGCAGGGAAGCAGGAAGAAAGAGGAAAGAGAGAGAGATGAAGAACACCAGAGAGAAGAAGCAATGAAGGAAGCTAGGAAAGCGGATATCCGTATTACAAGGTTAATGATTTTGCCATCCGTTCTGATGGATGAAAAGTGTACAAAATTCACTGGCAGCCGACAAAATCGTGGCACACACCCATAGAGTTGGCCAGGTCGGTTCCAGCCAAGGAGTTAAGAGCCATTGAACGATCGACGGGCAACAACAGAAAACGAAAGATCACTGTTACGAATTTGAATTTAAATGCCACTTTTAAGCTCATTCCTTGATTGTATTATTTTTTTTATTTTGTTTTTGTTTTCCTTTTTTTGTACCCTTAGAAAAACACGTTTTGTTATACTCCACATGTAATTGTAAACTGCTTTTCATATCATTTAACTTTTCAGGCTGTTTTGGCTGAGACTCTTTAACTTTAAATTTTTTTCTTAACTTTCAAAAATGATTGGCTGAGATTACTCGTTAACTTTAAATTTGTTTATTCACTTTTTAGATTAATTGGCTAAGATTACTCTTTAACTTTAATCTTATCCCCAAATATCCCCTACCTTTAGGTGGGAACCAAGAGCTTCTACCGATTTATCGGACCGACAAGGTGGAAGTGACTTTCCCCTTAGTGCGACTTTGAAACATTTAATTTTGTAGTTCATTTTCCACCAACAGATGGCTATGGCAAAATTCGAGGGGGCGGTAGAAAATCAGGAAATTTAGAAACTAATTCACAAAACAAACACCATACATAGGAAATATGGACAATTGTCTATAGCCATTTAATAATTAGAAATACTCATATCATTAACATCAAATCATAAACTTAAATGGAATAGGGTCCGATACTACAACACAGAACTACTAAGTAGTGTTAAAAACTGCCACTAGAGGGCGCTAACAATCATAACAAAAACTAAGCAAAAGATGAGGTATTAACTCTTTACAAAAATGCCGAAAGAAGTCAAAACAGAAAGAACATAAAGTAAAAAAGTTTCGAAAAAATTTTATTTTGTTTGAAACTTTTTAACTTTAATGTTATTTTTTGACTTTTCAGGGTGATTTTCTAGAGAGTGAGCTCGAATTTCGACATCAACGACCTTCAGTGAGCGGCAGCCTGGCAGCCATTTCGCTAGAGGGCCCTGTGCCTCAATCGAATTTAACAACGAACGACAACTCTTTAGTTTCTTTTACCAAGTCAGTCGCATGTCAAATACGTCGTCCTTGAATCCAACGACTGTGAGATATTAGTAATCTAGTGGAATTTACTGCTTTTGGTGATCGTTCACGTCATAATTTTGCGTAAAAATGAGCGACTAATTTAATTGTCTCATTGCCGCTCAATTGCAGGCCTTGGGAGAATCTATGGAATTCCCTGATTATTTCCGAAGAATATCAGGGCTAGATTTTCTACTATTTACCGTTCGTTTTTAATCCTTAATTTAGTATATTGTAATCTATGGCTAATGTTTTCTAATCTAACTTGTTTTCAATAGCTCATCAGCAGGGAGATCGATGAGATTGATGAAGAGTCATCTTCATCAAATGGGATTTCACAACATACTACAGCTTTCCGGCTGCCGTGGACTGCCCCCCATAAGTCCACGTTTCAGAACCCCAAAAAAAATTTAAAAAAAAAATTTAATTGTTATTCTGACTCAAACAAACAACTCAAACAATAAGCACTGGTTTTTTCGGGATTTTGTCATCCGCCAGAATTCCCATTCTACGAGTCAGACACAAACCAGCTCTTTTATATTCTTTCTTTCTATCCAAATGGTTTTATACTGGCTTCAGTTGCTATATTGTCTAATACCTAAGAGCCAAGTAGCTAACTATCACATTACACCCAACAGCGTCTTCTCAGCAAGAAAACCACTTTGATTGTGGTGTTTACGCCATTAGTAATGCGACGGCACTTTTAATCTTCCAAACTTAATATTTGATCCCAGTATGTTACGAGGCCATCTATTAGAATGTCTAAACAAAAAGGAGATGACCGTGTCCCCCTCCACACCTAACAATTTTTTTTATTGAACCCATAGCGAAAATTATTGATGTCTATTGCTACTGCCAGACGGCCGTCAAGGTACAAGCTTTCGTCAAAAGGACAAAAGACAAAACTGTAAATCAATTTTATGAATGCTCTGACAAATTTCATGTTGGTTGTTTACTTTTCAAAACGCCATATCGTTAAGTTTCGTTTTTATTTCTTTTTTTAAATATTTTCAGCTTTTTTTCAATTATTGAATGTGTTATTTACACAGTAGGCATATTTACTTAATAAAATGACAGTAATTAAAGGATTTCGTTTTTTTCAAAGTCCATCGAGTCCATATTTTAGGTACCCAAAAAGCCCATTTTGGACCAGTAAAAAAGGGGGAGTCCATTTGCAAAAGCCCACATTTCAGAAGTCCAAAGTCCAGAGTCCAAGTGCACGTTTTAGTCACACCCTTTAATAATTGCGAGATGTATTTTTAGATTCAATTCCACATGGAAAAACTTTATAACAACTTGAAAGGTTGAACATCTGTTAATTAATCAGGAGGTTAGTGTCTTAACCAGCATACCATCAACGTGAATTTATATAAGTAGCAATTATTTATCCCTTATAACACCGGGCGGTCCAAAGGACACCATTTGGACAATCTTCATGGACGTCCAATGGATACGCTCCAGCTCATCCGATGACCGCCCGCAACACTAACTTATACAGCCCATTTAACGTGCTAAGGACATCCAATTTAAATGAGGAAGGGATGTAAAGCGGGTTGTTTTATTCTATTATGAAATTATCTTGTAAGATTCCCCTTTTATTTTCAGTATTTAACGGCAGGTTCCAACACTTAAGTTTGACAGTCCAAAACTTCTTCGCGAGGAGTCCCTGATTGGTCTCGTAGCTCGCGGTCAACGAAATTTAAGTGGTCCAGGGACGGCGATATATAACTTTGCTCATTGTTTAAGTGGCTTGTTTTGATGTTTTCTTTTAGTCCAGTGTTGTACACGTTTAATGAAAGCGATCAGCGTTCTCATTACATGAGTTGATCCGCATTATCTTCTTCTCTATTGTTCTTAATGTATATTGTGAATTTTAGGTCCCGTAGGTGACTTATATTTGTTTTAATTAGTTTTTTTTGCTACTTGGATCTAGTTTATTTTTTGTCGTCTTCTCTTTCTGAAAGCTTAAGTCAATGTTCAGTCAGAATCTCTGTCTTACATCTGATGGAAAAATTAAAATATTTTTTTAAAAAGTCAAAATTGTAAGCGCAACTGTTGACTGAATTTAACGAAAGAAGTTAACGACAAAGTCCATTTCTAATCCTGAGAAGGATACAAGAAGGACATCCAATCTAATTCATAATAACATATCCATTCCTTATCCAAAATGCCACGTCCAAGGGATGTCCATTTCAGATCCGAAACGCTTTGGATGTTGATCGGATTTTTGGACCCCAAATAGATGTCCGTCGGATATCCTGTGCTAGATGGGTATCGGTTATTGTAATCAGGTAACAATTTGGAACGTCTTATTCTACAATAAAATTGGGAGAAAACTTTTTTCCTTGGTATATTTATTAGATCCAGGACAAGTGAAAAGCTGCCAAATGGCTTTCATTTAACGAAATTTTGACTGTATCGTTGGTAGCTGTTTAAAAGTTGACAGGAAGCTAACTTGGTAAGCTTTGAAAAGCAGGTTAGTTCCTGTCAGTATTGACAGTTACCCGGCAACGATTCGGCAGGACGTGTGCTAGCTGGGCCAACTCTTGTTTTCAACAAAACTGTTTGTCTAATTTCCGACTACAAACCGACCAGTGTTGGAAGCGGTACTTTTAAATAGTACCGCTACCGCGGTAGCTTTACTTCAATTTTTCTTCAAAAGTAAAGCAGTAGCGGTACTACCGCGGTACTACCGCGGTACTGCGATACTGCGGTACCACTCAACAATCAAAATATGTTCGTAACTTTAAACAAAATGACAAAAATGTTGATTGTGCAAGATAATTTACTGGAATCTTTCCACTTTGAACTTCACATGGCACATTATTGACTTAACAGTAGCTATTTAATTTTATATAGTTGAAAGAAAACGTTATTTTTTCGAAAAAAACATAGCATCATCTATTGGTTTATAGAAAAAGTTCCAAAATTGAACGCTAGATGGCGTTATTTTGCAAATTTAAGTACCGTTACTGTAAAGGCGATTTTTTAGTTTGCGATACCGGTACCGGTACTTTTTTAAAATAATTACCGACTACAAACTACCGCGGTCCTTTTTGAACCGCGGTAGTCCAACCCTGAAACCGACACATCGCCCTAGTACTCACGAAAACATCGAGTTGGATGCTCCGGGATTTCATTCTGTTCCCATTTTATTCCACGTTAAAGACACTGGGGGAAGATCTTTGAGTTAGACCAGTCTATGGCTATTTAATAATTAGAAATACTCATAATTAACATTTAAAAAACTAATGAAAAAAGGTCCAATATTTCAATACAGAACTACTACGTAGTGTTAAAAACCGCCACTAGAGGGTACTGATAATCAAACATAAAACTAAGTAGAGGTGACGTATCTTTTTAAGAAAATGTCGAATGTCAAAACGGAAAGAACATCTCGGATCATGACCAGCATCCGGGTCTGATTCATGAATAGCAGCAAGGGCCGGCTCATCACCAGTGACTCGAGCAGGCACGTTTCGGTTGGCAACTTTTCTTTGCCAGCCTGGTCCACGTCGAGCAGGAGGGGGGGAATCAAAATCTGATTCCATTGATATATATTTCATGAAAGTTCGTTGTATTAATTAGATAATAACTTAAAATGAAAAATTGACGGCCGAAATTTCGTCTCACGGCAAAACGAAAAAAACGCTTTTTCAAAAATGAATAACTAGAGAACGGATGGTCAAAAAAATCTGAAATTTTACAGATTACTTTATATTGCCATCTTGAATCCACCTTCCAAATTTTATTCAAATCGGACACATGACCGCGCCCACGATTTGTGGTTTTCGCTTGGATTCCCCCAGGAGGAGGAACCGAAGCAGGTGTTTCATTTGTCACAGCGATTTGAACACGGGAATTTCGAGTGCGGCGTCTTGCTTTTATTTATATAAGTCATTAGTATTTTGTTATACTAAACTAAAAAGTAGTAAATAGTTTCAAATTAAACCTGGTTTGCTTAGGGGAAAAATCCGTTCGGCCTCAAATGTCTCGGCAAACTGCGCCGGCGTCGCCGTTCGACGGTTCTGCTGCCGATGGTGATAGGCTCTGTTTCTGTCGCTACTTCTTCCAGTTGAGTAATGTCACGTGTAAGGCTCCGACACGCAACACTGGTTTTCAGGTGACACTGCAAATCAAAACTGGAACCCACGTCCACCCAGCCCATTGTTTCGAGAGAATTTTGTCAGGGTCAGGGTAAGAAACGTAAAAATAAAAAGGTTATTGGGTTGACGCGTTTAGGAAGGGGAAATAATTTGGGGGCCGAACAAACAAAAAGTTTAGTTAAGCAAATAGTTTATTTTGATTATAAACCGAAAAAATTACTGAGCCAACTTTTCAGACACATTGTTGCTGTCAGTTTTTCAGGTGATAGTCCCTATCGCATACCTTCTAGTATAGTTACATACTTGTCTCCCTACCGAAGATGCACGCTCCAACGGCGCACTTGTTGCACAAATACTCAAGTATTTCATGACCATCACTGAGAGACTTGGAAATGTAACTTTACGATCTATCCAATAGACTAGAAGGTCCGACTGCTTTGAGACATGTGGCTCAGATAAAGCCCCTTGGGTGCCTTCAGGATTTATGTTAACGCGTCAAAATTTTCGAAATAAATCTAATCAATCTCATTCTAACAACGTAAATTTAATCTAACTAAATGATTTCTCCATGTAATCAAAGAATGGATCGTTTTTTCTTTAATCCCCCAATTTTTAGAAATTAATTATTTTTTACTGTTTTACGAACGCACCCTGATTTCAATGTTTACAATTTTAAAAAAAGTGGAATCAAAAATGACCGCTTTTCTCGTCTTCTTTGAGATGGAAATAGCATAAATATCTAAAAGGTTTGACATTTTATTGTGTCAAAAGGTGCTTAGCGTTAATTAGAAACTTTGTCATTACATAGGTTCATAAATTTTAATTCAATATAAAATATTTGCTAATTTATCACGTTCTCGTCGCCTTTTGGTGGAAATAGGGTTGTTGCATGAATAAAGGATAAGGTTAAGACATATATAAAAAACGAAGTTTTTCATCCTGATTCTCGTGATTTTTTAATATAATTTAGAAATAAGAATAACCATGCCAAATTGTGGTTAAAAGTTGAAATAGGCTCCTCCTATTCTAAAACGGACCCCCCGCCATATTTTGGGGGCGGTCCTTAAATTTAGATGAATTTAGCAGACGAATCGTCTAAAATCTTAATTTTAGGCCCTTCAAACTTAGCAGCGTCTGCTTTTGTTTACATTTTTTTTGCAATTTTTGGACGATTCGTCTGCTAAATTCATCTAAATTATGGTTATTAAGGCAAAAAAGCTTTGATTGTACATCAAATTGATTCACGATATCAAGAAATTAACTAGACAGATTTTTCCCGCTGTGTTTTCCTTCAATTTCACAGACTCCTAGTACTAACTCCAATGAATAAGATAATAAAATGTTACTCAGTTTGAATTCACTTTATAACTAGAGAGGGTTACTTTACATTTTCCACCTGTCTTGCTTGTCCAATATGACCCGTAAGAGCAAAAACGGGGTCGTTAGTTCGTGATGTCCACACATCACAAGTAAAATTTATATTTTTTTACATCTTCTTCTATTAACTGGTTAACTTCAGTCCGTATATGAATGTACAATCTCATCGCGTGGTCACAAAGTGCATCTGCCTTCACCATTAATTCAACCCCGATAGGATTTAAAAGCTTGACAACATTTAGAAGGATTCCGATTCAATATGCGTAAAAGAGAGGTTCTCATTTATCACTAACAAGGTCATAGCGTGTTTAAAAGAATCCGCATTCAATTCCTGAACAAGATGAATAATAATGTTAGGGATATAAAGTTTGTCTTACAGGGTCACACCGAGACAATTCGAAGCTTGGGGTGATTTAGTTGGTAAAACCTCAATCGCATGTTTCTTTCACAAGTGGCGAATTAGATTTACCGTACCATAGCTCCAATTGTAAATGTAAGGTGACTGGCACTTTGTTGCTTCCTTTTTAGATTTGTTTAGCTTGCATACACTAAAAACGCATCGTTCCATATTTTCTGTTTTTTTACTTTGATACTCCCTTTCCTCGCTAGAAAAATAGGTAGACTGCCAAGACTCGGTGATTTCAGGTAACACAGGATAATCAGAACCAGAAGCAGTACTTGTTCCGTCTTCATTGTCGGTCGTTTCGTTTCCGGCCATTACGTTTTTTTTCAATTACTACGTGGCAGAGAGAAGCGGGTACGAACATGCACGAACGTGTGCATATAATACCCAACTACTGATAGTACTGAAACAAAATTCATATTCACGACAATTCACCCCCTTCCCTA
This sequence comes from Ceriodaphnia dubia, assembly GCA_022539655.2. Lineage (NCBI taxonomy): Eukaryota > Metazoa > Arthropoda > Branchiopoda > Diplostraca > Daphniidae > Ceriodaphnia > Ceriodaphnia dubia. The sequence continues at coordinate 2,909,763 of JAKUCG020000139.1, read as the reverse complement.
ATTTTGACTCAAGTTTCGACAGGATTGGGTAACCACCGATAGTTTTTCTGGTATCATTCCATAGACAAAGTATTTCTGCCAGTTTGTTTCATTCAGTATCGTTTTTTTCTACTCAGTTCCACCAAGTTGGAGCCTTAGTCACGTGGTTCAGGAACGTCAACATTTTTGGGTTACTATATCTTAGCTACTTTAGCTAATGAGGCGTTACATTGTTACGGGATTTGGTTAGCGAGTAACCCTATGTATACAGCCACGGTTAGCAAATGAATTCGCAAACCAAACGAAATTGGCCAATTCATTTGCTAACGGTTAATTGGTTAGCTAATGCATTTGCTACTTGACAATTGAGTTGCTAATTCATTCGCTAACCAAAAATCAATTTGCTAATTCATTCGCTAACGGATTTTAGAACCACGTGTGTTGAGTGTTTCTCAGCGCTCCAAGATATTTAACCACTTCCTGAAACTTTTTTGATAGATCGAGAATCTTAGCCAAACACATACACCCTATCGAAGCTATCAGCTAAGTGTAAAATTCCAATCATAAAAAACACTGATTTTTGAGGAGTAGGGGAGACCGGACCCATACTGGACACCGTTCCATCCCAGGCGGCACTGTATATCCATGGGATACCCCATGGATATCCACTTATCCTTTAACTATCCGCATCCCGCGGGATATACCTAGGATATCCAAAGTATATCCCAATCATAGCTTCGAAAGGATATACAGTTTCGGATATTCCTGGAATATTCCTGACGTATACCAAGAAGGACATCGTTAATTTGTGTGCTTCTTATATGTTGTCATGAGTTGCTTGTAGCGTCTTTAAGCGAAATAATAGGCCAGTGATAGTTTCCACTTCAGTTCAGCGTTCTAGAAATGCTTCACGGCAAAGAATAAGATTATTTGGCGCTACCAGATTGGTGCTAACAGCCATTATCATTGGGCTTGAACAAAGTATTCTCTGTTCATAAACCGTTGGACAAATGAGTGTCTTCTTCTATGGTTTTGAAAACCAAGTATCAGAATAAAGAGTCCGCCTTTGTCAAGCCGAAAGAAATGGCAACTGTTGTCTCCTCTCTGGTGTGTAGAAACGCTGCCCTAGTTTTTCTCAAAATCCCCCCACGTGCTCTGAATACCATCTTTTGTAAAGTACTATTATTGGAAATAAGAACTTGGTCAAAGCAGAATGATTATTTAAAATTTGTTTTTTTTAATTTAAAAAAAATCATATATATGGAAGTTGACTGTGATTTTCGTATTCCGCCAACTTCAACGTTATTCATAAGTATACTACCTTTGCACTTGTTTATTTACACTCAAATAGTAAGGATTTACATGTAACAAATGCCATAATAGTAACACGTCCGACTGCAAACTTCAAGAACGTCAGAGTCTCGGATTCGATCCCCGGTACAGATTAAACTTTTACACTGCAATAAATTGTTGACAGGGCTGTATATCCATAGGATAACTCTGGTGCGGACATATGCGTATCCCAAGGATATCCTAAGGGTGAAATACTGGAAATCCTCTTCTAATTTGGGAATATTCCAGGGATATCCAAGGAATGTACCTGTGCTGCCTGGGATGTTGGACAGGGCAATTAAAAATAGTAAATATACATATAAAAATCTAGTCTTACAATATGTTATTCTTAGCAGTACGATGCTACATTTTGTAAAATTTCATTAGTTTCTGACTTATAATGAGAGAGATATTGAGAAAAATAAAAACCCGAAAAAATATCGGAAATGTTTTTACCGCTAATTGACCAGTTTTGCCCAATATATCTAAACTAAATCATTTTTAGAGATACCATTTTGTAGAGAAATAAATTCCCTATCATTCTTCCTAAAATTTTTTGATAATGTAACATAGATTTGCTGTAATTTAAGTTTAAGTGGAGGATGGGTGTTTGGGGGCAAAGTTGGACTGCAGAAAGCATAGGTAAACTAAGCTCCGCCCCCTTCTAACGCGGTGTTCTTATCTAAAATTGTAGAATTTTTCCTTTTAAGAAATTTTACTCACTTTTTGAAAACAAAATCCCTCATAAATAATTTTTTCAGACTTATCAGGACAGCCGTCTCTATCTTACTTGACTATTGTATTCTTGACAGTATCCTAGTAAGAAGTGTCTTTGTCCAAATATTAAACAATGTTACATTAATCGAATGCCAGAAGTCGGCTGAAGTGAACTCAGGTCAAAATTTGTATGTAATGTGATGTATTATATTGTTACAGCTCCGAGCTGTTGCAATTCAAAGTAAATCAAGTAAATGCGAATTAGCGAGTTAAACTCTTGTATTTCACGCAAAACGACCAGAGCCTCTCACGAGGTCTAGTCGAGTCGAAGATCCGAGGCAAGAGTGACGAGAAGACGAGGAAGGGGAAATGGGATAAAGGGTGGCGAACGCCATCTAGCGGAGGGGAAAAGAAGTAGGGGAAGAAATGCCGGGTCGTAACAATATTGATTGCCTTCTTTTGAGATTTAAAGCCTTTTCTACGAGAAAAAAACAAGGGTAAATAAAAGCTGCTGCCACAAAGCGCCATTCTCAACGAAAATTGTCCGAAATCTGACATATTAAATTATTTCAAATGGTGCCTATCTTTTCACCAATACAAGTAATGTTTACCAGAATATCGTCTTTTGTGTTTACACTTTACGTTTCACACGATTTCCGACAACAAAATTTTGTTCTATTTCTGTAACTAAGAGTAAGATGGCGCAGCGAACGCTAAGTGCTCTCGTCGGAAAAGGGGATGAGAAAGGGAAGGGAAGGTACGCGGATGGTTACCACTACGGGATAGTAGAGTAGATTCCTTTACTCCCTGGTTCTGTCAGAGAATTGATACTCTCGACGAATAATGGTCATGGGAACTTTATTCCATCAGAAGTAGGTAAATAAGGGAATTTCGGCAGGTCTAAGTTTGGACTTAAAAACCCATGTATCACACCTGACGCTTTTGGTACCATTACATATCTTAAACTTAACCAGCACTTTGCCAGTACTTATTTTATTGCGATATTCAAAACGTATACCGTCAACAGAAGAATCATGCTCTTGTAATGCAATTTTGCCAAGAACAAAATCATTGATAATGAAATCATTCTCAACAAGATAGTAATAGAAATCTGGCTTATTCATTACCATCAAAAGGAATAAAATTTTAATACTAGTCCAAACCGCAAATAAGTCACGACCATACGAGAATGCTTCCGTAGCATTCTTAATTTGTTGAGAGTACTTAGACAGCTAGGGCTCTCACCCGTCCGGTTCGGGTCGGGTTTGCCCCAACCCATACCCAACCCGAAACCCGGGAGAAAAAAAACGAACCGAACCGAACCGAGGGTCAATAAGGCCGAACTGTATCCGAACCGTCGGTTTTGGCGGGTGAACCAGGTAACCCGTATGGACGGGTTTACCCGACAAAACCGTTGGGTTACCCGCTAAAAACCGTGGGTTAACCAACTCGAATTTGCGGTTGAATCATAATTTGCCTTTTCCTTTAGCACCTTTCCTTTAATTTAAGAATAAAACACAGGAAACACTTATCCGTCGTCACCTGGTGAGTAAATATCGTCTGAACTTTGTTTATTTTTCTGCCGTTCCTGGTATTTTTAATTTTTCGGCAGAGTTGCCAACTTGCTTTAACATTTTTTTCGGCGACCCACGAGTCATCCGGTTCAGCGGTTCGGTTTTGACATTAACCCTTTCACTGCCAAACCCAAAAAGTAGACTTTTGCCCATTCTGCCAACTCTATTGGCAAATCAAATATAACAAAACTATAGTTTATTAAGGAACTAGTAACCGACTGAACCACGATTCAGTCGAAAAAATAAAAAAAAACGACGAATCACCGGTGATACACGTGGCACACTGGTAATCAAGCGTCCCCAGGTGCCAAATGTATCGCCGGTGATACACAATTTCATGGGAAAATGTATCACCCGTGATACATTTGGCACCTGGGGAACGTCATTTTACTATAAGAAAATTGTTTTAATTCAAATTATTCTGTTAAATCATGAAAGTTATTCCACCATTTACTGAAAATAATTTCCTGGAATGCTATTTTCTTGAAAATATAGCCATGAGAGTCATAAATTGAAGGGTAAAATATCGACTATTAGGAAAAATAGCAAAATATGATAAAAGTGCTTAAATTCTTACCAACACACAAGTAGAGATCTTATGCTAGCAAATAAAGTTGGTTAAGATGAGAGAAATACAAAACTGCAAGAGTTATGTGCTTTGATGGGAAATTCGTTGATGTATCGCCGGTGATACACTTGGCAGTCAACGGTTGGGAGGCCGTGTATCACCGGTGATACACTTGGCAGTGAAAGGGTTAACCCGAACCCGAACTGAAAATGGTAAACTAAGAACCGAAACCGAATCCGAACCGAATTTGACCCGGTTCGGAACCGGAAACCGCGAAACGGGTGAGAGCCCTATAGACAGCACAGAGGGCATGTGCATTTTGATGAACAATTAAAAACTATCAAGGTTGGGTCGGGTACTTTTCAAATCTACCTCGGTAGCGGTAGCGATACTTTCGGATTTCAAAAAAAGTACCACGGTACGTGCGGTAATGCGGTACTTCTAAAAGCAGACTTACTTGAAATCTGGGGCGTTTATGCCTAAACTATAAGACTAAACCCCGATTAAAACTCATCTAGATTATTAATATGTACTTTATTAAAGTTTCACAAGGAAAACTGATAGGAAACGTAAAGAATGCAGGGCGTCTTATTCACATCTTATTGACCATGAGATACAACATATTTTCGACGCTGGCTCGGGTAAAATTGCTTCTTGATTGTTTTCAAAATCCGCCCACCTGTACGAAACAACCTCTAGACTAAGGTAGACAATGCAAAAGCCGTGTTGAACTTCAAGTCAATTTATTAAAGGCTGAATACTTGTTGAGTGATCCAACATTTGCATTTTGTTCCGTAAGATATACATTACCCACCGCAAATATCCGAACACTGGACGTTTTTAACACGGAAGCAAGTGGGCAACCCCATGTTGAAGCTCTCGCTACCATTCGGTAAAAAAACGCGACAAAAATACAAGAATTTTAGTGCGTTCTGAAAACCAAATTCTTTATATCGTTAAATTTTTTCAGAGTTTTTCATTAAAAATCCTAAGGGCTAGGCAATCGTTATCAATTATCCAAACACCTTTTTTTCTCTTCAGTTTTCTTCCATTCAGTTTTGACACCGAATTTATGTTGTACAAATATGAAATTGACGTTAAAAATAGCTCAGAGCAAGGGCTTTCGATTGATATAAATATATATTGTAATAGATGCTTCCAAAAAAATGTGGTGTAATTTCAAGAAAAAACTTGGTTTTTTGGGTCGGCCGCAATTTTTTGCATGAGAAAAGGGGTACCTCGGTCTGCCAAAACTTAAATTGCTCGGTCCCCTCACACAAGTAGGTAGAGAATCGGGAGAGTTTTGCTCGTTAATGACATCGGGACTCGACTGAGAAATTTGCCCAACTCACTGGGCACCAACATGTATCGGATGGTATGTTTTGATTCCGATTTGTTTTGGTTTAATCGGATAAAGTGTTGGAATTTTCAATTTCAAATTCTGTTTACAACTTTTTAGCCACGTGAAAACAAGCAGGCGAATAATGGACAGACAAGAAATTAAAGGTTTTTTTTTCTTACATAACAACACTTAACGTTAGTTCCGTTAAGTATGGTAACCTTCCCACAATTCCGATTCTTCTCGACTCTAGGAATATGGTGCCTGTCTTGTCAACTAATTGTCTAAGGGGTTCCAAGACATTGGGAGGCCAAGTTTTTATGGATGGGCCGTCTATATTCACGATGCCATCCAAGTGGCACTTGATGGCTTGCGCTGGGAAGTGCATGAAACTGGGAAAAATTTGATATTTTAAATAATATTAATAAAGAAATAATAATAAAATTACTTTTCTGGTAATTGACATAGAATACGGCCATCTTGGCGATGGCCAAAGTCAACCAAGAAAACTTGAGGTACGCCTCCCTTGACAACTTCCACCAGGGCACGGCACCATTTGTTTTTGTATCTCGCTGCGCAAACGTCACCAATCCGCAAATCTTCGGCCAGTGTTGGATCCAATTCAGATTGAAGCCAATCGGTGAAGTGTTCAAATAATTCCGGAAACTGCATATCCTTGATATTACGGTATACATGTGTTGGAGTTGTGGCCATAGTCATAGTCACATGCTCTGAATAATTACATTTCCACAAGAGTTTTAACCCTAAAAAAGCAATTATATATTTTGAAATAAGCGTAATATCCCAAGCTTGAAGGCCAAATGGTGGAAACCGAATTGGAAACTGAGATCTACCACACTTGACAAGATCAAACCCTCCAAAATGGGTACCAAAACACACCTTTCAATATGACGTGGCTTCCAAGCTTTATGAAGCATTATTGAAGCATCGTCGAAATTTATGGAAGCTTCTACGAAGCTTCCATAAACGAGACTGATGTTACGTCGCTTTGAACCTTCTCGTCCTCGTTTTCTCCACGCCCCTTCCGTTTTCCTTGTTTATTTCTTCTCTCCTGTGGTGCTTTATCTTTTGGTGGTTTTTTTTTGCAGTTGGCAAGGTTTTGACCTCTGAAACGCTTTTTCTCAAGGCTTTCCTCTTACCCATTTTGGTATTGGTTTTTAGGAAGAAAGATCACAAAATATAGAGTTGATTTACAAGTAAGCTACAAAATGTCAATAATATAAGTTCAAAACGTTTTGTATACCTCCTTGATCCGACGGTGTACCTTGAACAGGCTCTGTTACCTCCGCGTTAGAAATTTTTTCAGTTGTGGATGCAAACAACTCGCAATGGACATCTAGCAGTTCTTCATGATTCAGATCTTCGTACACGTCGTCATCGTAAGATGCTACCTGACGCATTTCCACATTTCTCTGTGCCACGTTCCTGTAGGACACCTCTCCAGATGGCCAAGGAACTTGTAGGCTTTGTTCAGGCAGCAAAGTCAATTCTAAATAAATATAAGTAAAAGTCCTTAGTACATTTATAATTAAAAAGAGACGCGGGTTTGTACATGTAATAATTGGTAGGAATCAACCAATCAACGAATTTGCGAGGCAATGCTGCTTTGTCGTTGCAGACAGTTATGTAAGGCAAGTGAAGTGGCCGGTGCCCTTTCGCAGTTTCGCAGTTTCGAGTTTCGCCTTTCGCAGTTCGTTCGACCGCCTTTTCTAGTTTTCTTGGCGGTTTGCCGTCAAGCTATCAGCAGCCCGAGACCGTTAGTTTTCGTCTTTCTACTTTGTCTTTGTTGACTGTTGAGCAAAGATGCAGGAAACACCTAAAGAAGTAAAGATGAAATTGTTGACGGTGCAGAGCAGCAGAGCCAGCATCGCACGAGTTTGGACGCACGCATCTGATGTTATTGATATTCCTCAGGTAATGACGAAACATATTACCAATCGACGTTTTTAAGTATTATTGTTACGTCATTTCTTGTCGTTTAATAGATGGAACATCTATTATTTTTTTCAACCGTGTAGAAAAAAATAATTCCCATGTTATAAGGTACCTCCTGTACAAAATATTATTTTTAGCGTGTATACAGTGTATTTTCATCAAAATATTACCTCTTGCAAGGAAAAAAATAATTCCCATGTTATAAGGTACCCCCTGTACAAAATACTGTGTATTTTGATCAGTTTTTGATCTCTTGTGTAGAAAAAAATAATTCCCATGTTATAAGGTACCCCCTGTAGAAAATATTATTTTTAGCGTGTATACAGTGTATTTTCATGAAAATATTATCTATTGCACGGGAAAAAATAATTTCCATGTTATAAGGTACCCCCTGTACAAAATATAATTTTAGCGTGTATACTGTTGGGTTGACAATGCTCGATGAAATAACATCGTACTCCGGTAACAAGTAATGGTAAAGATGCGTCTCTTCCACCGCTATCTTTGACATGCCATTTGACCATACCCAGTTCCAAGAATAACATATTGCAAGTAAATCGAAACTTGTTTACGCTTTTCAATGGCCGCTATCAGCTGTTCTGTTGACATCTAAGCCTGGCTCAGACCTACCCATACCCTGCCAAAGCCTGGCCTAGACAGACCTGACTCAACCAGGACCGAACATTCGAATTTCGCAGAACCCGACTGCGTCATCATGCAAGGTTGCCAGTTTTTGAAAAACATTCGCCTCGCACCAAAAAAATTTCTTTTTCTTGCTGATTCTTACATGGGATGCAAAAGTGATTACCAAACAAATATTCGGGCACGTAAACAGGGTTGCCATTTTCGAAAATATAGTTTCGCACCAAATAAAATATCTTTATTTATCATATAATTCATTGGATTACGAATGTGACTCTTCATTACAAAATCAAACCAGAAAACAGGGCTGCCATTTCCGAAAAATTAATTTCACGCAAAATAATTATTTTTTCTTGCCTAGAATTACATGGAATGCGATCGTGATCCTGCATTAAATAATTAAAAAGGAAAACAGGGTTGCCATTTTCGGAAAAAAATGGTTTCGCACAGAATTTATTTTTTTCATGATTAGACGTCAATATGAACTTCAATGGCTCGTGCATGAGCGGGAATATTCGTGAATAATCGTTCAAATTTCGTGAATTTACCCTTTTTTAAGTAATGCAATTTTTGAAATGAATTATCTGATTTACCGGCTTACCGTTCTGTTGATTTTGTTAATATAACTGCTGCTGCTGCTTCTGCCTTTGCCCTTGCTGTTGCTGCTGTTGTTGTTGTTGCCGCTGTTCACTAGGCTGGGTTGTGTAATACATATTAAGTTGATCTAGAAAATGGACAGATTATTTAATGTTTGAATTGATTACAATTGCCATTTCTTACCTATTGACATTGGTGGAAATTGATGTATTGGTGTTCCAACTTGATCCATTGCATTCAGTATAGTTCGATGCTGAATTAACGTAGCCAAATCTAGATTCTGTGGATTGTAATAGTTCCCATTCGCCCCTTGGTTATGGGCTTGTCCATTCGGATCTTCATAAATTTGAAGCTGATTGTAGTCCTGTTGCTGGCCAGAGTGCGGGAAATAGCTCGACATATTTAAGTTTGCATCATAATTATGACCAGCAGCCGGCGAATGCATTCTGCTAGGAATGGGTGAGGAGTACAGCATGGGTCTTGGTTGATGCTGGGGACTGGCGTACGGCAACGATGCTGAATGTTGCTGCTGAAAGGGAGTCGAACTAAATTCGTATCGTTGTTGATGTTGTAACTGCGGATCGATTGAATGTTGTTAAGGGTGGACATGGCCAGACAAATGCGGGTCTCCTTCGTAGTTTGGACTTGCAACTGGTGAATGAATTGGACTATGAGTTGGTGTGTAGTAATGCAGTGGTCTTTGCTGATAGTGCGGACTGATGCACGGCAACGATACCACAACGCTTTTGGTGACTTGAATATCCATAGTAATTCGTTCTTCCATTTGGTGTTGACTCCTGCCTGAGAAACGGGCTTTCGTAGCCCATTGGCTGTATCATATGTTGGGGACTCGGTGAGAACGGCGTCCATCGGCTCGGCGACTTCAATATTAAAACACCTCTCCTGTGCTAGTCTCCTCAATCTGTGTGATGGTGACTGTTGGGCTTTGAAAACTTTGATGGCTTTGATGTACCAGTAATTTCCAAAAGGTTTCTGCGGCTCGCTGGGCTCTGGTCATCCCGTTCCTTATTTTTTTTCTTCCGTGGAATTTCGGGAGGTCCCATGCTGCTTGTCGACGCTGTTGGACGATAAAGAGTTACACTCTCTGATCCCATGTGTGCTTTCTACGGACTTGATGGAACGTCTTCTGGCTAAAGTATCGCAAGAGATACTCGTTTTTTCTATTTACTATTACTTTTACTTTATTTCTAGTACACTTTCTTACGGGGAACCTTAAATACAGGGGCTTTGGGTGGGTAAATAGTAAATAGTAAAAAAGAAATAGTAAACAGTAAATAGTAAAAAGTGAAGTAGAAAAAAGGAAATAGTAAAAGGAAAATAAGAAAAGGGGAAAAGGAAATTATAAATAATAATTATCTAAAGCAACATTTCATCTATATATAGTAAAATACAAATTGTATAGTTTTTATTTGAAGCTTTTTCGTCGGTTGCTGCCACATTGGTAGAGTGTAAGCGTCAGACGGTCGAGATCTATGGTTTGAATCCCAGCCCCGTGCGTTATTTTTAGTACCATGTACAGAAAACTTAAAACAAAATAGGAAATAGGAAATAGGAAAGAAGAGTTGTATATACTAAGACAAAAAGTAAAAAAACAGAACTATATTCCCAGTAACTGTTCAAAACTAAAGCAGTCGGTTACTCTTACCGTCTATCTCAACCATGGCAGCCCAAATCCGAATTTATTAAAAGGAACCGATTTGTGTTTTTCTCATGGCCAATTTCAAAAGTTAAAAACTTTCAACATTGGAATAAAATAACGGACAGTCGGGTTTAAGTCGTTTTGTTCCCGGCTGATAGCAATCATAAATAAGTAAGTAAGTAAGTAAATAGTAAAGTAGAAAATAGTAAATAGTGAAATAGTAAAAAAGGAAATAGTAAAAGGAAAATAAGAAAAGGGAAAAAGGAAATTACAAATAGTAAATTATTTAAAGCGGCACTTCATATACATATAACAAAATACAAATTGTATACTTTTTATTTGAGGATGTCGTTCGGAATTGCTTTCATGTTTCTCAATGATAATTCAACTTCCTCCGATTACATGCAAACATCGCTCAAATACATTTTCGAGCTTAAATCAGTTGTAGAAGAAATTCAATCGTCACTACAAACATGTCATGGAATTCAGGTACGGCCTGCCATTTCGTGTTTGCCTTTCATTTGCAGTGAATATGTCTTCATTCTATCTTAGTTCGCTTCCCTGTCGTTCGAATATTTGCTATACTCTCCATTCCAAAGACGAGTCCAATTGGCGAGAAAACATTACCTGGACGATGACAAGGAAACCAATTCAGAACACAACAAAACACAACCTGTTCAGTATACAACATAATCGAAATTTATATATTTGTCGGGCGGAAACTTATAGAAATATGTTATTTTTGTCCAACACTAATTTCAAAAAAAGAATTTAAGTCTGAAACTGTACTATTAAATCATCAGCTCTGTAAATACGAAGAAGCTCTGTCCGACTGTGAATCGGCAAATTCAATAACGTCCAATGATTTGCAAAATGTGTCTAAATTGCGTGGAAAGATCTTTATGAAAATGAACAAGTACAGTCCAGCTACCGACGACAAAGGTGTTTACCATTTTCAATTTACAAAAAGAAAGCAAAATGGCGAAAAACCGTTTAAATGCTAAAAATATTTGAAAATTTTAATTTCTTTTGTTAGGTTGCAACTAATTGCATATAACTTTACACACTATTTGGCACACACCATTGGTAATACCATTGTAACGCTTTTCAGGTTTAGGAGAAGAACAGAGATATCAAGTTTATACTTTTTATAACACTTTCAAACAAAAATTTGTTGGATTAATTAAGAAACTTGGGTTTTTGGAAATTAGCTTTGGGTTTTATAGACGAGGTCAATAAGTATTGTACAATAGTCTTCTCATGACCTACCCCAAGAAGACACCATTTTGATTCCAGTCCGTGGGCGTAGTAGACTTTTACCTACCCCATATAAGTCGGCCGGCCGCCTGGAAAGGGTCATTTCAAGTCGGCCTTTAGTGCTCTCAACATGTCTTCATACTTATTTGAGCGTTTGTCAGGTAGTACCTTGAGTATTGAGTAGTGACGCGGAGAATCTGCCTGAACCCACAATGACGCTATCAAGCGACATGACAATCACCCTGTCGAGTGACAGGTAGGTGAATTTACCTTTTCATTATTTTAATTTTCATGTGTCTGATTTTATTTCTGTATGATATTATGGTGATGAAGATTTCGAAAGCAACACCAATTCGACCATCATCCTATCGAGTGACAGGTTAGTAAATTTACTATTCTATTTTAATTTTTCATGTGTCTGATTTCTCTTTCTGTTATTATATTATAGCGATGAAGATATCGATAGCGACGCCACCGTCCCTCTTGATATGCCCATGTGGAAATTTTTTCCGCGAACTCATAACGAAGATGTATATAAATAAGTATTCGGTCCTGTTTAACTAAAATATGTCTATTTCTATGACTTTTCAGATTTGTTTTAGTATTAATGACGTAGAAGAGGACGAGATATTGCTAATCTACACCTCGGAGGTGACGATCAATTCAAGTAAGCAAGTTTGATTTTATTAAACTGTCGTTTTAAATGTAAATAAAACATGTGTTTTTATCTATTATTATTCTTTATAGACTCGAAGAAGAAGAAACTCTAGTGGGATTGTTTCACCCTATTGATGGCAGCCCACAGTTAGAAAGTGAAGAGGAACTACGCAATCGCAACCTTCTTCACGGCACGGGCCTTAGCCCTATTCCATCTGGGTAATTTAAAAAGACCTTCAGCAATAGTCATAATTTATACTATAGTAATTTATCTACTAGATTTTTTTCAACTCGAGAGACCGGCCGGACTCGAACGCCTTGTTCCACCTAGACTAGATAACGTTCCAGCGGAAATCGCCTGGGATCCTCAGCCATTCATGAGAACTAGATGGACCAGAAGAGCCCTTCAGGTGGGGTGGAGAAACGCAACAAACCAGTCTGGACAACTGGATTTCACTAGACTCGATCGTGGAAAAAGGAATCGCCGATCTTTCCCCTTTTCTCGTCGGTTTTAATGTATTGTGTCATTTGTTTTTAATTTTTCCATTTTTAAATATTTTAATTGTGTAAACCTCCTTTTTATATCGTTTTTCTAATGGATCTTAACGAAGAAGATTTTTAAAACAGTTGGTGATGCTGGAAGCTTTTATAATGCATCGCTCCTTATTCTCCTCCATTCAGACACAGAATCCCAATAGCATGTTTTTTAAACTGTATTGTTATTGTATATTATACACATTGTATATTGCATTTGCACATTTGCATCTCAACTTGCCATATATTACAATTTGATTGAAGCAGTTATATTTTCACGAAACACAATTATTAATTAACGCATGATTAATTATCTAATATTCAAAATATTCATAGTCTTAATTATATTCATATTCCTTGATATATTCATAAAGTAATTTCAAATCGGGAAAGGCAGTTGAAGGGATATATTCTGTGTACGTGTGACGTCACTCATTGACGTAAAAGGGGAGTAAGCTTGACACGGGTACGCTTGCACCGACCCAGAGCCCTTCTCTTGATATGTGTGTCGTCGGGCTTCTCCCGCGACAACCGGTCGTTCGTCCTTCCCTTTCGGTTGTACTGCTCATTATCGCTGTGTACAGCATCGTATATAAAGGATGCTGAACCAGCATGATGCAGCAAGGGAGAAAACCTACCAGCTCTTCGAACGCCACCTACTCTCTCTTGTAAACCCTTCCAATTGGAAAATACAATTAGTTAACTTTAATTCAAGTGCTATCGGACTTCCCTATTTTCGCCACTACACAGTAGACAAACGGTGCGTGCCCATAGCAGACGAGAAACAGTGAGAGAACTAGTCAACGAAATCATTGGTTTTGCTCCCATAATTTAACCTGCTCTCTAAAAAACAGTACCTGGTGAATGGAGCTTGCGCGCTTTGATCCTTATTTGTTTCATTTGGCACAAGTGAGTACAATTAAAGTACCACACTGCAGTAACGTGGCTCTAAAATATGACTTTGCTGTAGCGGTACCTTTAATCGCTTTTGCGCCATCTAGCGGCAGTATTCTAAGTATTTTTCAGCGAACCTTGTGGTCAAGACAGGTACTACAGTGATTTTACACGTTGAGAACAAGTTTTTTGGCACAGATTATCGTAAAAAATATGGAAGAGGTAAGATATATATATTATCAACAAAAAAAGGGGTGTACCATTTTCTTTTGTTTATACCTTTAAAGGGGAATAATAATAATAGTAATAATAGTTTGTATTTATATAGCGCTTTTTTCCAAATTAGTTATGCTCAAAAGCGCTGATCAGAGGCAGGGATTACAATCATTAGTCGGGGTAGGCAAGTTTAAACAGATGGGTCTTCAGTCCGGCTTGGAAATTCTTAATGGAAGGAGACATTTTTAGATCGATGGGGAGGCTATTCCGATGGGGCGCTGGGTTAGTAAAACTACGAGACCCATACGCCCCCGGTAGCGTCACTGGAACCTCTAAATTACGTGAGATCTCACTGTAATTCCTGAGGCGACGATTAACAGACCTTACGGATACAAGTTTACATAGATACGATGGGGCAGTACCATTAACACACTGATAGGCCAAGACAGCAATAATGTACATCACACGCCGACGAATCGGGAGCCGATGAAGACTTTTTCGCTTGCTCGGGAAGTGCTCGCGCTTTCTAGTCTGAGTTACCAGACGGACAGCTGCATTCTGCACCAGTTGGGGCCGTACATAAAGGACGTCCACTATTTTTTCCCGATTTTTGAACCCCCTGCCCCTACATCCACTACCGTCCAACTTGATAATCCCCCCCTCACAAGGACGTCCAAAATGATCGACCCCCCTCCAAAACTAATAAAAAGAAAATGGTCAATTTATTCAGTTTATTGTAAAATCTTGATTATATTTGGTATCGTGGAATTGACTGTAGAGTTGAACAATAAAAGAAGACGCATTAGAAGGAAACTTATGAATACTACACGACCCAATCTCCCGGTGAATCTGACAGCTTAGATATTGGGATTTCGGATAGAACAGATTCTTCCGTGTTCTCTTCAGGTAATATTCCTTCAAAATCAACCTCGCTCTCGTCTAACCAATCAATCGATTGGGCGTTCTCTTGTGCTGCGATGACGACCATAAGTTTGCGCTGACGTAGGGTAGCTATACGCTGCGGACGTACTCGAGTAGCCGGAACTGGCGGCGGAGATTTGTGTTGGGATACATGTTGTTGAAGCATTACTTTTGATGCAAAGTATTGATCACATTTTTTGCACGTCCTGTCTGATACAATTGATCTTACGGAAGGACAATACAAATCATACAGAATTTCTTGAAAAGCAGAGACCTCGGAAGGGAGAAGAGTAGATTTGAGAATGTTTTGCACAGCTAATCGGGGAAACTTGTTCTTGACTGGATCGGCGATCGGCCACTGAGGGGTATAAGGGGAATTTTTAAGCCTTCTTGGGGTATAAGAAACAGGCAAAGGCGCTGGCAGAAATTGATCAATGAAATTAAAATATGAGCTCCGAGAGGTTGAGCAGCATTGCAAACTTGAGCACTTGACAACTTGAGTAAAGTACTGGCTAGTTCGTACGTGACGGTCCATCCAAGACTTTTCACTTTTCATCTTACAGAGCTTTGACGATTTTATGAGGAAATACCTAAAATCTCAAAACAATGAGCAATTATTCATCAATCGGTACAAAGAGAATCTCAGGCGATTAGCTGAGTCAGACTCTGCCTCTGTGCCATCCTGCAACGATGGCGAGTTTGAGCGATCAGTTGAGTTCAACGTTTTATATATAGGCTATATAGCCTATATATATTTATGAATACATCGAGGATTTTTGGACCAGGAGAACGCAAAAAAGCAAGCCCTTTTAGCTGTGATCAGACTCGATATTTGACACTCTATTTTTCTACCTGGTTATCGAGGATACCGTCATTCCCTGTGGCAACACATCCACACGTGAGTAACGAAAGGAACCAAAAACCAGTAGCCAATTAATTTTGGAAAAACTGGCCGCCATGGGAAAAAAATTGAGGGGTTTGAGAAAAAAAAATTTCTGATTATGATGAGGATGAATTTTTGTTCACGAAAACTCACGAAAGAGAAGGACCTAGACTTGGTCGACGAGGCCTTGAGAAAGAAGGA
Organism: Ceriodaphnia dubia; assembly: GCA_022539655.2. NCBI lineage: Eukaryota > Metazoa > Arthropoda > Branchiopoda > Diplostraca > Daphniidae > Ceriodaphnia > Ceriodaphnia dubia. Next base: position 2,893,836 of record JAKUCG020000139.1, on the reverse strand, counting down.
CAGGTATTTGAAACTCGAAATAGTACCTGATTTGTTTTTGTTTTGGCTCTATTGTTCTGTTTTTGATTTTAATGGAATCTTTTATTTTTTCTGGCGAAATTCATTACCATGCAAGGACATTTTAAAAGAGGAGATGTCGTGTCTCGGTCATGGTCGCATGATCGCGGCTGTAATTGACGATAAACTAGGCCAGCATTTGAATTGGTATGGCCATTAAGACGCGCGTGTACCAGAGGGTAAAAAAGTTCACCTTGTTGATCGTCCGTTAACCACACTAGTTCATGGTATTAGATGCCTATGTAAAAAATTGCGATAGCAAACTAACTAAGTAACTATGAACAATTCATTATTTTCCAGCTTTCGTAAATTCCACCTCAAACCGAATCATCACGAAGGCTGAATTTCAGAGTATGACAGCCGCACATTTCAAGAATTCGAAGGCTCGATTTCAAAGCCAACAACAGAAATAACTTCAATTTTTGATCATTTCTTGGTTGGAGGAAATACAATTCATTAAGCAAATCATAACATGTATTTTAGTTAACTTTTTGATAATATGGTGGGTGTTGAGGATTTAAAATAACTAAAATACATTTCAATGAAAATTTTTTATTATTAATGGATAGAGAAACAATTGAAAATGCTACGCACGTAGGTAATTTGGTTTTGTTCTAATTTGTTTGTTCAAAAATGGATTCATTTTGTCTTGAGATTCAATTCCACTAGTACTTCGTATTTTGTAATGATTGGTTTGTGTAGTGGTTAAGGTTGTGGCGAGTGAACTCAGAAGTCAAAGATTCGAGCTTCGGAGGAGACAATTTTTGTCTTCCATCTTAGCATATCCGTAGAATATCCCAAAATAAGTATGTTGGGGAGCGACATTAAGATATCCACCACCGACAACCAGAAAAATATTTTTTTATATACGCAAAAATTTTTCCGATATTCCATGGATATCAAATGGATATAAGTGTGTCGCCTGGGATTGTGTATTTAAATCGTATTCTCATGAAAGAGACAATAAACATCGTAAGAGTCAGGGCCGAGAATTCAGGATTTCAGGAGGACCCCCATTCCCTAATTCTATTACGAAGAACATCCTCGAGGAATAAAGAGGGCCGTTGGACTTCGACAATAAGGGGATTGTGGTCTTCGTAAACGTCGGGATACTGGATGCTGTGTATGAATGTTTCAAACGGTCGTCTGCATACCGGGCATTCCAGCTTGATACGACACCAATCTACCAGGCATTGAAAGCAAAAGAAGTGACCGCATGGAGGCCGCGCCTTATTTTCATGCGGTCCCATACCATGTCTTACTATATAAGATAAGGCTGGTCAACTGGCAATCTCCCTATAGTGTCAATTGCAAATTGCCGATGGCAATGTTTTGGGTTCCATACTGCGCCTATGAGCAAGACAGAAATGCATAACCATTTTAGCAGACGATAAATGAGTAAAGAACACATGCAGTCGCATTGCTGTCATGGCTTGTAAGAAATTATTAAGAAATAGTTCGTTGTCTGTTATGTGTTAAGTACAAAAAGTTTGTAACTCTTTTAGGGCTTTGCGTTTCGTGATTTCTAAATCAGCCGGTTAATCAATAGTAAATGTAACTACAATACCTTTTTCCCCTTGTTCCCAATTTGTTACACAACACCTTTTACCTATTTCAGAAGCAATCAAACGGAAATACAAGTGTTTTTATCTCACAATGGTTATCATTTTCTTCGTGTTTTGGAGCTCAATCAAAATCAAAGTATAACGTGATTCACAAAGTTAAAAACCTTCGACATTAATCAGATTGCATTCATACTACTTTTCATATATACTAGATTTGCTAAATTTGAGTGTTCCCCATTTTACATCACATAAAACTTCTATATGTTCTTTAAGCAAAATAAAATAATTCAATCTTATACTTAACTGATGTATCTAACATGTCGTTTCTAAAATCTAAAAGACAAATCCATTTCAAAGTGTTCGCCGGTTTGGTTTGTAGTTTCGAAGTGGCCGCAAGAGGCGCAACGATCAAACCTTATCGCACCCTCCCTCCTTGCTTCACCTTATAACATGGGCCTTATGGGACTGTTGACCAGCATTATCTAATATAGTAGGCCATGCCCAAACATATGACGCATTGACCATCGTCGTAATCAGTTCTAGCAGGGGTAATGTCAGTTGGAGATTGATGGGTAGCCATCGTTGATATCAGAAAACGGTTCGCGTGGTTTGGGTGCTTTGTGAATCCACTTTACACTTAAAACTCGATAACACACATACGTCGATTCCAAGTGACGATTCCATGAAACAAATTTGGTTAAATGCGTTTAAAATGATTGATTCCCCATAGTTCAACAGAAATAGATGCATGTTGGTAGAACCAATCAATTTCATGGTTCTTGAGAATTAAAGTTGTATTGGAAATGTTAAAAATGTCATTTTAATTAGCTGTTAAGCCCGATTCAGCCAACATGACATACGAATTAACACGAACCCTTGTACGGTTTTTAACTCGGCGCTTGAAAAGCGGGGTTTCCATATTTGAAATTGTATTAAAATCTAACACACCTGCTTCTGGTAAGGTGAAGGTACCCGATTTAAACTGAAAACTACTGAAAATTATCTATCTTTCTAGACAGAGACACATAGTTCATATTTTAGGAAATATTTAGAGGCCAATATAAAGAGGCCAAATTTGCAACCGCACACGTTTACTAAAAGAAAATTGACACGTTTCCGCGTATTGCGACAGGCCCATGACAGCCTAGTCGATGTCTCCTCTAAGACGATAACACTAGACGTCGTGGTCGGTGTTGAAGACGCTAGCAAACCGACAATTCCGATACGTCTCAATTCAAAAAAGGGTAGCGAAGCACCTGCGAAATTGTCATTCTCTCACCAGAGAGAGAAAGCGGGGAAATGAATGGAATCCTTCAAGAGACACACAAGTTTCCAGCACAAATATATATATATATGGGGAGAGAGAGAGATTGGGAGTAGTACAGAGTGCACTACAGTACCCACCAAAATTGTTTACACCCTCACACCCTTTTGCGTGTTAATGACCCTCGCGTGCCGTGAGCCCCCAGCAAAACTAAATATGCTGGAATTTTTTTTTTTCTCAGTAGATATTAAGTTTGTTAAACCCCCTGATTTTTTTTCTGTCAGTTCTCGCAAGCTACTATCACATATTTCGGCCACACTTCATGTTCGGCGCTTGTACCCGAAACATTTTTATAGCGGTAACGGTCCTTGATTTACTTGCAGACATAACGAAGCTGTTTCGTCGGAAGTCACATGTTCAACTAACAAGACAAGTGAGCTATTTTCCAATGTTCAAAGGGGGTGGGTTCGAAAACCAGAACAAAGACTTTACTTGCTTGTGAATACACAAGGGTTAGGAAAAATGCTAAAAGAAAAAAGGTTATTTTATAAATATTTTTTTATGTGATATAACTTTCTTACCGAGTTGTAAACGGCGAACAATGGATTTAAATTTAATAATTTAATTTACTGTCGAAATCTGATTTATCTTAAACACATTGAGGCATAAAGAACAATGTAGTACATTAATCGAATACAAATTTTCTCTTGTAGAGATTTGATTTTTTAGAAAATGAAATTTGAGGCTTTTCAATGTCACGTATAGCCGAATTTTATGGACTCCCTACTCTCACCCTCTCTGTCATTAGGATCGGGGGTTGGGAGCGCAACTAGAGCTTGAAAGAGGGGAAGGCCTGCGGTGACGGCATAGGCTGGGACAAAGAACATCCTTGGTCAATTACAACATGGTTTTGTATGAAGTGTTTTGAACAGTTTACATGAGATCATGTGTGATGTGCCCTTAAAGATAATGATTAATATAGAATAGAATGAAAATGAAAACTTCCCAACAAATTCGGCACGTCAATAGATGTATCTAAAAAGTCGATACACAGAAAATAATTTAACTGTTTTGCCGCTAGTTAGTAATAGTGAATGAGTTAATTGTACTATGCCCTTAGATTATTATACTCCGATGGTGCTTTCATTGGTGGGGAAAAGAAGAAAATGAGTATAAGGGAAATAAACAGAAGTGGCATCAGCTTCAGCTTTTTGCATACATTTTGTATATAAGCATTCCAAGACTTACAATGTCTTGATAATTACTAGACACGTATTTTTCATAGTCACGAACATTTTTAATATCTATTTGGAAATTAGGAATTGTGTGTGTTTTGGGCAAGTGTGATGCATTCCGTCTACTTAGAATATCGTTTGAAAATACAGCAATTTACGGATTATATTCGGACTTATTGATGTAGTAAGTTTACGAGAATACAAACCATTCAGTCAGTTGGCATCTTACATTGCTACTTGCAACATGCCGGGAAATTAAACTATTTTGATATTATCATACCCATCTGTTTGGATAGTTTCAATTTTCCACCAGGTATGTTTCACAAAATACAGCTAGCAACCTCTCACGAAGTCTAAACGCTCAAAGTTATATTCTAGATTTTTTATAGCTATATTTAATTTTAAATACTTATTTTGTAGTGGACCTTCTTCTCCTTCCCAGAATGATTGGTGGATAGAACACATATTTATTCTAGTTATTGGCTTCCAATAACTGATAACGGCTTCGGATTGTCTACGGGAAACAGAAAAAATTAAAATGGTCAAACGGACCCTCGCATTAATATCCGCAAGAAAGTTGCGTGATGTCATAGGAAATGTTATACCGGAAAATGATCCAATTATTTTAAAATGGATCGTTATCTGTCAAATTGAAGGAAAACGAAGAGTAAACCACACAGCAGGAGGCAAACATGGAAGAAAGACATCCATTTCTTGTGGTGCCGAATATAATTTGCAAGCCAATCAATAGCTTCATACAATCAAATCCCATCCCTTCTGAAATATTGTGACGGAAAAGAAGTAAATACTGTATGGTATCAACGAACATTTGTTTCTTTCATTGCCACTTTACCTTCAGGAAAAAGGTACGAAATAATTTTAAAATATTATACTTCATTTTAATACAGAATCATAATATACAGTAATAATTTCTATATAGGTTTCGCTCCAGTGAAAATGAAAATGATAAGTGGAATATTGCTTTTCAAACTTTGATGAAATGTGCGAATCCAAAGCAAATGTTAAAACTTGAATCTGATTCAAGTTCTTGAGTTCCCATCTCAAACTACTGGATATTAATCACCACTACCGTCTCAACTTTATTTTCGAAAATTTAAAGGAAGTTATTGAGAAGATAAAGTCACATCGTGGTCAATAGTGGTCATTAATAATAGTCGTTATACGGACGCTGTATCGGCGGAATTTCACAAAACTATCATTTCGTCATTCAACTCAGTAACGTTGAAACAGATTTCGAGAAATTATGGAATCGATGAAACCGTCTCAATTGGCCGATCCGCTATTCTGTCTCGTTATCCAATATGACGCAGCTATTGGCCCAGTAATATTATTCAATAATACCAAACACATTATTATGGAACAAAAAATCAAATGTTGCGTCCTTTATGTTGTCCAAATTAATAAGAAAACTGGACACTTAAACTGAGTCTACTTATTTGAAGACGGGTGGGAATACTGCTTTGTCAACGAAGTTGTCATTCCAGCAAATCAACATAACTTTTCTCTCAAGGAACTCGTCCAATCTAACAAGCCTGTATCTGAATTTATTCTTTAAATGTCGTATGCGTCATTCAAGTCATTTCTGCTGGAAATGTTGGTCCAATCTTGCAGAAAAGTCTCGCTAATCTGCATTCCAATTTGGGCCAGTTCCAAATACTTTAAGTTCTTATTTATGTATTTAACATCAATGTGACATCAAACTGATGTATATGTGACATCGATTGCTACTGGGTATTGCTCAACACAGTGATACTATTTGTTTGTTTTTTTAAGATGATTTCAAACCCAATTTGCATTTTTATTGTTCGCAATGTAAATCATTACTTGGGAAAATTTGTCAACAGGGAACCAAAAGAAAAGGATCTCGCGTGCGAATTTTGTGTTTCGCCCCGTAAATTACGAAGTTTCAAATGGTTATTAGAAAATATTATTATTTTTTGACCAAATCAATTGTTGGACTGCTATAACACATGTTTGAATTCAGAAATTTGTGGTGTCTTATTTCGCGAGGCAAATTTCAGAGCGAATCAAGTTCTAACCATAGCGGGGAAATTTACACAGGGGAACTGTATCGATATTAGAGAACTCTTTGATTTTCTACAAAATAATTTTAATTTTACTATGAACACGGAAGGAATTCAGGTCTTCAATTCCCCGAAATTTAGTATATGGCCTTTGTTTTGTACAATTCATTCACTGGAATTTGATTCAAAAGCGCCTTTTATGGTACTGCATTCTTTATGGTTTGGCATATCGAACCCAAATCCAAATGTTTTTTGTAAACCTTTTGTTGAGGAGACAATTCAATTGTTCGATCATAGATTTGAAAAGTATGATAATGCCGCAAAGTCATTTCGGGAGTCACGAACTTTATATTCGACTGCCATAGCCGACGCGCCCGCAAGAGCAATGCCTTTGAACTTTATGCAGTACAAAGGGGAGTATGGCTGTAGCTATTGCGACGATACTGGCATAACTGTAGAGAAGGACGATGGGTTCCCTAATTGCAACCCCTTTGCCAAATCTGCGAACCATAGATTCAACCTTACTACATGCAATTGCAGCAATAATCAGTGGAAAAAAACAATCACGACGTAAAAGAATTCTCTATTTTATTGCTAATCCAGTCTAAAAGTAATTTATTTAGGAACGCTTGGGAGTTAGTTTTACTTAGAAAGCCAAATGCCCAAATGGCAAAAGTAGGATACACTGTCGTCTCAACACGGAACAAGAAAGGTCGAAAACAAAAAAATAACGAATTAGATATAAACGGCGACTTTCATTTGACAAAACTCCCGTTTTTTTCTACAAATTTTTTTGATAATGTCTATATTTCTTGTTAAAGCCAATTAAATTTCTTAACACATACCTGTCTGAGTCAGACTGGTCTGCTTGAATATTAAACATTTGGCAACAGTGTTTAGGTCTACAAAGTCAGTTGTGTTTTTACCGTTGAAACTTACGTTTTTTACCCGTTTAAATTTTAAAAAGTAAACATACGAAGTGTGCTGCCAAAACTGCCAAAAACCTGGTCGCTCGAGAAACTGTCGCGAGATCCAAAAACATCAAGACAAAACATCATGCATCGAAATGAGGAATTACTGGCTTTGGTCAAAGAAAGATTGGTCACACTAAAGAATCTCCCTTCTAATCAACTCTAGTCTGAACCTGCTTTGCCCCCTGTGTCCCATGTGCATTGAGTATCTAGAGTTACAGGATCTGTAGGCAGATAAAAGAAAATCTGAAAAGAATCAGCACAGAACAAGGGGACCATGGCAAAAAGAGACAGAAATTGTCTGTCTATCAGCTCCGAAGAAACAACAAACAAACAAGTCCTAGAGACTCAAAGGCTGGAGAGGTACTAGCTGTCTCAATCAGGTACTTTGTTTTAATTGTTAAAATAGTGTTGAACTAACACCACATTGAAATTGTAGGAAGCAAGCCGATAACTACAGCTACGGTATAACCTAATTAATATATAAATATTAAACTAATAAAAACTAATAAATTAATAGAACTAATCAAAGGAATATTTTTTGTTGTAGAAGACGGATCAAGTAATTCATTCAATTAACGTAATGTAATTTTTATTTCAATTTAGCGGTCTCCAAAGTGCCAACTACATGCACACTCAGTTCGGCGGAGAGCATTAGATTGCGCAGACAGGAACAAAAGGAGAGGTTGAAGAAAACTAAGCAATATATTCCAGTACAGCAAGTACAAAAGAAAACGAGGAATGCTGGTAGAAAGGCTAATAATGAGATTCCAAAACGACCTAAAAATTCGAAAAACAACAAGAAAGAAGACAAGCTATCCAATGGTATGAGAGCCTTGTTGGTTAACGTTGCTCGAGATTCAATTACCTTACATGGGACATTAATGGATTGCTTAGACAACTAACGTAGCACTATGCAATTGAATGTAATAATGGGTATAGTACATTTTACATTAAACGCATTTCATTTAGTAGGAGAGGTATTATTAAATTACCCAGGAGAGCAAACAAAAGAGCTAGTGACACCCGATTCATGCAGACAATGAAAATTTCTGCAAATCGTCGTCTGCATTTTTTTCCCATTTCCGTGTTCCCCGAAGAGATTAAGGAGTTGATATTTTGGGGGCAGGGAGAAAAAGTTTACGGACAAAAGTTGAGCTTTTATCCCAAGAGATGGCTACGTTCTGTTTTTTCGGTACAGCTAATTAATTCGGGAAACAATCTCAAAGTTTCTCGATTGCCAATTAAAAAGTTTCACACCTTTCTTCAGTTTAAAGTTATGAAGAATTTTCGATAGGGACTGAAATAGTTTAATGCAAAAAAAGCGGTAACAATTTGAAAAGTTTCATATTAGGCAGGGGTTCGTTAAGTGACGATGCTGAAAAGCACGGTTTCTGGACCAACCGCGGGGGCCCAATTAGTCACGTGATCTTTTCTTGTCCAATATCAGCACGCGCCGAACCGAGCTAACTCCCAAAGAAGAGCGGTGAAGCACGGTGTGGTGTATAGGAACAATAACATACATTTGGCAACAGTCACGTACTGGATCCCTGTAGTTCAAACGAACTTCGTGAATATGTCTCATTTGGAGGTCCTGGGATTTTTTTTTTTATAAAATATCTCATTCTAGGCATGCCAGTTACTAGTACGACTTAGTCTATTTGAGCATACTTGCGCAAAGGCTCAAATATTTAAGTCATAAACTTTTAAACTTGGCAATACTGTAGATCGTGCCTAGCATTGACACTTAACGAACCCCAGACGACACAATTTGAAAAAGCGTGTGTTCCTCATTGCCTCCAAGCTCCGACGAGTGAACGCATAAATATTTAACCTTTATACTTTTTCCGTATTAGAAACAACCCTTTAAACCCATATTGTTTTTTGCATCTGTAAATGAATTCATGTATTTGAGTATGTAGTTCAATTCCGTTGGAACTATTATTTAGCACTACTCGTGGGTGGCGCTAAAATATAACGACGTCAACTCTAATTCGAGGGGTCCGCTACTTTTCCGGAGGGCGTGAGAGATCCAGAATCAACGGCACATTCTTCCTCTTTTTTACCATTAGTTTTTGCCGGTCGATATACTTGCCCGTGTGTCGGACACGTACAGGAACCTTCATCAAATATGGCAACGAAGTGTTTAGCCTTCTTTAAAAAGAAGCAAAATTATCACTTATGTCGACCATTTTCTTACAAAAATCCCACAAGTCGGCTTGATGAAGGGAACGCAAAATTTCAAAATCATGGCGATCATGATCTTCTTCTAATTCTTCCTCTTCTTCGTGGGCCTGAGGTTGAATTAATAATGTTTCATCTGATGACTCCTCGATGGCCTTCCTCTGTCCCTCCACAGCGCTCCAATAGTAGTAGGAAACGAGGATAGAAGATGTTGTTTAAGTTTCCTTGCGCTGTCAGTAAAATAATGGCGTCCCCCTGCACCATTAATAAAGACAAATTATATAAATGTGGATAATTTTTTCTACCACTAAGGCGATTTACCTTAGCAGCTATGTAGATGAATTCCAGAAGAGTAGAGTTGATTATCGAGCTTCCCACTGGCGAGATTTATCGCAAGGCTTTGAAGAATGATTCGTCGGTTGGCTTGAAAAAAGCAATGACATAAACCACTCGGGCATTCCATCGTCTCGAAATTTGGTGAATAGTAACACCAAGCTGTGAGCGAGTACCTCAGCACAAATATATGCGTTGGACGATATGAAGCATTCTGAAAGTTTGTAGACATCGTTGCAGTTTAGCCACCAACAACGCCAATAACGCAAAGAAAAAACCGAATGCCAAATGCGGTAAACCCTTTCAAGTGTAGATATGTTTTTATGAAGGAAACTTCTGGTAATGTTACACATCAGCTTTAAATAAAAGCAAGTTCCGGCGGAAGAAGGAACATAGCTGGCTAATATATCTCTAAGTTCTGGACGACATCATGACGAAAGTGGTAAAACTGCGTCGTAGTTCATTTTGTCCTCTAGGAGCAAGTCACCTTCCTTCAATAGATGTTTGTCTTTTGTTACTTTTCCCATTAATTCAATGAGGTCCGATTGACTTTCTACGAAGTTTCGTAGAAGTAAACGTAATTGTGTCTTCAACAGTCGAATTCGCAATTTAGCGCCTTCGTGTATAATATCTTGAATAGGGAGGCATAAAGTCAATTTCTCTACGACGAACCACGGCGTGCCTATTCTCAAAACTCATTTTTTCCTTTGGTCCATCCTTTTGATCCAACTCCATTTTTTGTCAATGGTAGGCTACAACCAGCAATAGAGTTCGGCACGTGGTCATTTGAAATCCAATACAAATGAGCTTCAAGGAGGCGACATTGGAACTCCCATATCCGACAGCAGCACTCCAGCATTTAAAAAATGTTAAACTAATTTCTAAAATGACCAACAGTTGAACTCCACGGATAATCGGCTTTAAGAAATGGTCGACAGTTGAACTTCGTGGCTATTCGACTTCAATAAATGGCCAACATTTGAACTCCACCACATTCGGCTTTTAAAAATGGCTGACAGTTGAACTCCACAAATTTTCAATTAAAAAAAACACGCGACAGCAGAAATCCAGTATCAAATCAATTTAAATTACAAATAAAGCCGCAATATTTTCTACTTCTTCTGCGTTGAGCGATACTAGTTGCGGTATCGGATCGGACGACCAAAAAAGTAGAACCCAACAAAGACGTCAGGGCAAGCTAGAGGGGACTGCATTGTCGACTGACACGACGCACATTCAGGCAAGCATACGTCTTCTGCTTCAACATCCGACGACGAAACTCGTTCCTCCAGGGTGTGACGAATTTGCGCGATGCGCGAGTGCGCGAGCTTAATGTCTGATTTGCGCGAAATATTGTGCGCGAGTACCACACTAATATGCGCGAAACAAATTATTGCGCGAATAGCCGAAAACACAAAAATTTTTCGCGAAAATATCTTTAAAAAAGGAACAAAACGGATGTCACGGATCGTTCTTGCATTTAAAATTGAAATTGACTAAAATAAATTCGAACTGTATTTACACAAAGTTCTTTGCAAATAGCCTGCATATACACGACTTGATTTTTTAACATTTTCTTCCTGATCTATAAGAATTTTGATGAAATAGTTAAATAAAAAAAAAGATTAGCGAGATTGTATTTGATAGCAGCTCAAAGGACTTGAGAATAGCATTCTGGATTAGAACCAAACAGCACTGGCAAAATTTTTGAAATAGGTGACACTCAAGGCTGTAGACTTTGAAGTTAGCAGTTTTGGCAAAACCACTTCACCCACCAAGTTTTTTGCGGCCACGTTTCGCACTGGCGATGGAACCACTCTTTACATCCCTCACATTGAATCCAATCCCATGGGCACTCTTTTTCGCTTGTTCTCGACTGCGCCTCCCCATTTATTTCACGCGCACGCGCAAATTAGTGTGTATTCGGCTATTCGCGCAGTTAGTTTCGCGCAAATTAGTGCGTTTTCGGCTATTCGCGCAATAATTTGTTTCGCGCATGTTGAGTGTGATAGTCGAGCACAGTATTTCGCGCAAAATTAGACATTAAGCTCGCGCACTCGCGCATCGCGCAAATTAGTCACGCCCCCTCCAGTTTGATGAAAAGGGTGGATGATCCTCTATGGAACCTTGTCTTAAATGGCTTTAGCAGAGCTACGTGAACCCGAAAAGTTATTTCCCATTTTTTGAGTTTTGGTTTCAGGGATATTTTCCAGGCGGCAGGTCAGAGGAGCCATCTTTTTTGTGATCTGAAAAGGACCGATGTATTTTGGATTAAACTTAGTGAACTTGCATTTTCCTGGCAGCGAACCAATACTACGATACCGATGGCGAACGGCTTGATTTATGTTCGTCCCTTGTTTTAGTATTTTGACTTTGGACTGCACCTTTTTCGTCCGTTCAATCCTTTTAACACCATGTCACTTTTTGTATTATATTTTAGTTGGACTCTACCTCTGCTGCAACCGCAGCCTTTCGCAATACCTTCAGCTCGTTATTGAAATACTTTTTAGTAAGTTTCCCACACCTCTCTAATAGCTCTCGAGATGTGATTTTTTAAATGTCATATAATCCTCCCAATATTCCGACAGTTGAGCTTGTATATCTTGAGTGTAAGCCTACTAATTGCCTGTTTTTGGGACAGTAATTTAGCTTTTAACACAATAGTTTCCGACTCATCCTTAATGATGCCTAAAAATTTGAAAAGGTTGGGGGAGTGGGTTCCTACGACCTACAAGTGCTTTCAAATTGTTATTAAACCCCTCGGCATTGTTGTTTGTTTTTCTCAGTTTCATGAACATGGACCAGTTGGCCGGTGGCCAAACTGAATGGTTGATCCATTGTTTCCCTATGTACACATAAAATACCATCATGAGGCCAGATGCTTTAGACATAATGTCATAAAATCTTTTTGCAAGTTTAAGCTCAATAACTTGCGACAAACAGTGCGAGTATTGTTGTCTTGTAAAGGGATCCCTAGGCTGTTTCATTTTTCAAGAATATTTTTATTTCTTTTTCTTCATTCAGATTGGGTTTTTAAAATATGGAAAAAGTTTGAGACCCCCAAAATTTTTTTAAGGTCATGCGTTCAAAAAATTATGAAAAATCAAGGAAATTTTAATTTGTTGACCACTTTAGCTTACTAATAATATTATTTGAGTAAACTCTCAATTTTTCACACTACTTAAGGCCTTTAAGTAGGACGTAAGTAGGGCGTAAGTAGGAAACTGAAAGTCCCTTCTTAGGGCCCTTGGTAGTTCTTAAGTTGTATTAAGTTGTACGTAAGTAGTGCGTAAGTGGTAATACTTGGTAAGTAAATGGTAAGTAGTGAACTTTCATTTCCCTACTTAAGGCCCTCAAAAATTTGAGAGTGTATGGCTCCACTATGACAATCGTTCAACGGCCGGCGAGAACTGGAAATAAGTCTTGTTTAGAAAATTGGTTTCTAATTTTCCACCCTAAGAAGGGATGTCCGTAAATACTTGACATTTGTTAGGGGCGGGTGTTAATAAAACCTGGAATTCTAAATGGAATTTGGAATTGTAAAACCTGGAATTTTGAATAGGAGATTCCAGAGTTTACCCACTTATTATTGTGGTAAAACATGGAATTATTTTGGAATTTGGAATTGTAAAATCTGGAATTTGAATTTTCTTTTTTGTTATGTATGGAAAGCCATACGACAAAAATTGTTCTGAAAATGAAAGAAAATGAAAAATTCTTCTATTCAGTAGATTATGCCTAAAAACCTAAGCTAGGGACGGGAAATCGAATGGGATTTATTCCCACGCTCACTGATGGTGGCGCGCTTGACTGCTAGGTGATTGTATGACTGGTTGGTTTTGTTTTCTTTTTAAGATAATTGAATTTTGATATGTGATTAGTTTTTCTATCGGTATTGCTACAAAAAATTTTGACAGAAAGTGGGTACTGAAGGGTTGCGGCTATTTTAAGCATTTTATCATCTCCCTCCCTCCTCCACATCCAGCATCCATTTACAGAACCAAAGTAAAAGAGACTCATAGCGTCGCGCTCGGTGCAAACGTCCTTCAGATAGGCAAGAGCCTTTGAGTCTTCCTTGCCCTACATGAAGCAGCGGGTTTTCTGCTGAAGAGGAAAGACAGAGGCTTCTGTGGCATTTCGAGACAGGAGGGGAAGCCTGTTGTAGAAAACGTGTGTTCATTAAAGCGTCCAAAAACATTTTCTGCTGAGAAAGAATAGTCTAAGTGGTTGAAACAATGTGACATTTGCGATTAATACATCCCCGACGAACTTTTTAATTATTTGGAAACCCACAATGCAAGTGGTCGTGTATGCTATGTGGAATTGAATTGAATATTCGATCTTTGTACAACCCCAAAAAAAACAAAGAAAAAATTGCAGACGTTTCTTCTCTTGATTAAAGAGGGTCGGAATTTATGATTTAAAATTAAAATTTCAGATTTTACAATTCCAATTCCAGATTTTACACACCATTTCCAGTGATTTCCAAATTTTTCAATTTTGGAAAATTTTGGCTTCCAATTCCAGATTTTACCCTGCAAATTCCAGGTTTTACAATTCCAAATTTCAATTGGAATTCCAGGTTTTATTCACCCGTTAAGGGCCCAGTGGCCAGACAGCGAATGTCCAGTTTTGTTTTCGGAATTTACTTCTTGATGTTAAGGTGAGTTTTAAATGTTTTAGTTTCAAACCTTTTAACTTCAAGACCTTTTTAAGATGTACGAAGCTCATTTTATGAAATTTAGAAATACTGTTACATGCTTACATGCTGTGTGAAGTTTCAAACCCGATTCTATCGTTCCTCCCTTAGGCCATGTTCAATGAGTTGCTGTTTAGCCCATGGTCCAAAAAGTGTTATAGGAAGTGTCATTGCCGGGTAATTTCTCTCTTGCTGAAGTCTTGCTGAAGTCGTATTATTTTGCGACAAATAGTGGTAAAAAGTGCATTACGACTAAAATGTCGAAAAAAATAAGATTTCTAAAGTGGCACTTCATTGAATAAAATTTTGTCGAAAATGTAAAAGACGACTTTTCGGGTAGCATTTGGTTTCTTCTTCTGTCAAGGTCAAGATTTTCTCAGTGTTCTACAAATTTTCATTTGAATTAAAAATGTATTGTCGACGAACATATTTCGAAAGGATCTGCAAATCATCACTGATGCAGGAATCGAACCCAGAACGTCTGCCTAACGAGTGTGAGGAATCATCAACCTCGCCCATGTTTTCGACACCTGGGCGCAATTTACACGTATCACCTTTTAGATTTTGTTTCCCCATTCTGTGTTTTCCCCAAGTAGGCATAATGGCCATCACACCTCGGTGACCTTGCTAAACAACTGTCGTCTTTGTTAAATTCCGTCGACCCGCCGACCTTGATTGTCTTATCGGCCTTGTCAATGACCTCGCTTTACACCTCCGGTAGGCGAGAGGCGAGGAGAGGCGGAGGCCAGAGAGGCAGTCGTTGAGAAACTTTGAGACGGACTACACGGGTCCTCTCTCTTCTTTTAATTGTTTGCTACCTTTTGAACTTGTGTTGCTGTACGTGTGTGTGCGACGACCTAGCAATACAACCGTTTGCCTCTACTACGACTCGGCGTCTCATCTTTTTCCACATTCCCGTCTCTCCTCCCGTCATCCACCTCCGGCCAGGCCCCTCATCGCCGCTCTCCGCCGCCTTACGCCATTCGCCATCGCTACCAGTCTACCACCATGCTATTTACGTAAGAACCAACCTATCCTAACTTCTCATCTATCCCTTGCTATTAAGTGACAAATCAAGCTTCACACGAGGCGAGAGTAATTCCAGTACGCCATGAACTCTGATATGATGACCTCTTCAGACCACTTGGTCTTTGTAAGCGAGCAAGTAATAGAAAAATAGTGGCCATCTTTAAAACCTCTAGTGTAAGGAACGAGCATGTTCTAGTTTTCTATTGTGACCTCTTTCTCCGCTTTCACCTAGTTGACCTTTTACGACGACCGGGTAATAAATCCCGATTTCTCCGGTACCTTCATTTGACCTGTTTTGGCCGACCTTTAACCTGGTTTTTACGTTTTGCCCTCTTGTTGTCAACTTTCTTCACTTCTAGTATAAATGCGTCTGAGAACTTGTCATCTCTAGCTCAGTGTGGCCGTACCTGATCTTCAGTACAGTTCACTGTGTCTCACCCGAGTCTAGCCTAGCCTAGAATTTCTCGAGTTCTGCCAAAGACTCGATGTGGTTCAAAGTTAGGCTAGCTCACAATGCCCTTTAACTGTAACGACGGAATAAACATTTGAAGAAGCGAGAACAATACTTTCAATTGTTACACTAGGATAATTTGTAGCCCTTCCTTCCTTTTTCTCCAGATTTCCATTAGGCTATGTTTTACGATATCCGAAATTGAGTTCTTTGAAAACTCGACTGGAACGTTGCATGTTATGCGATTTAATTTGTCGTCATTGATTCTGTTTACACGTGACAAGAGACGGGAGTCCGACAGTCGTGATGCCAATTTTTTATATTGGAGCAAAATGCTCAGAATAGGATAATGGCTATGAGTTGAAACGATCCTAAAGAGGGAATATATACAGTTAGGAAAAAGGGAACGAAATGACAAAACAATGACACCAAGGCGCGAGATCGAACATAAAACTCTTAGGAACACAACAAGCCTATATAGAGTTCAATTGATTAAGCAAATGGAATATGGCATCACAATATGGGGCATATACCTATGAACAGCCTGTAATAGGATGTAGAGACGTGCACTGGCACATAGACTATACAATCAACGGGGAGACCTGAACAGAGAAAGAGATAGGTCAATAGGGAACGATATCAATAATATAAGCTTGGGGCATTGCCTCAGAGAGAGAGAGAGAAAAGAGAGTAATGTGGGCACGAGACCAATGGGCTATGGGTGGATGACACACACCTAGCCACAGGACACTCGACACCTGATAGATTTACAAGGGTTAGCAGGTGTGGGAACCGATTGCATAACTTATATTACCTTTGATAGAAGAAATAAATATGGAAAAGAGACTTAAGACCGACGTGATAGCTGAGTCGACGCTCAGGTACAATCACTATAGGGTTATAACATAATTAAGTACAAACACACACACAGCAATTGAATAATACAAGTTACCGAGTAATTTGGAGAAGTAACGAGCCGGCACACTCGCTTGAGAATCAAATATAAAGAAAGAAACTGTATGTGGGAGCTCACGCTCGAAACATGTGGGGATAGCAGACGACAAAGGGAGATGACAGCGACACGGTGTGGAGACCACAGCGCCACTGGCGGGGGTAAAGGAGGGAAAATATAAATTTAAAACGTCTAAGCAGTCTTCGCCGGAACAGATTCAGCGACTTCCAAAGTCTTTTGTCACATCAATCGATGGAGTACGGGTAACATTTTCAAAGTTCTACGACAAACATGTATTGGGTATTGGGTGTGAATAAAACCTGGAATTCCAATTGGAATTTGGAATTGTAAAACCTGGAATTTGCTGGGTAAAATCTGGAATTGGAAGCCAAAATTTTCCTGGTAAAATTCGGAAATCACTGGAAATGGTGAGTAAAATCTGGAATTGGAATTGTATAACCTGGAATTGGAATTATAAAACCTGGAATAAGAATGGTAAGACCTGGAATTGGAATTGTAAAACCTGGAACTGGAATTGTAAAATCTGGAATTGGAATCGTAAAATCTGGAATTTCAATTTTAAATCATAAATTCCGACCCTCTTAAATCAAGAGAACAAACTTGTGCAATTTTTTCTTATTTTTTGGGGGCTGTACGAAGATTCCCTAAATGTCATCGAATAGTCAATTCAATTTCACATAGCATACACGACCACTGGCATTGTGGGTTTCCAAAAGAATTAAAAAGTTCGTTAGGGATGTATTCATTCATTGCGTGTCACATTGTTTCAACCACTTAGACTGTTCTTTCTCAGCAGAAAATGTTTTTGGACGCCTAAATGAACACACGTATTCTACAACAAGCTTTACCTCCTGTCTCGAAATGCCACAGAAGCCTCTGTCTTTCCTCTTCAGCAGAAAAGCCGCTGCTTCACTATATGGCGTTTCGCGCACTGTATGTCGTATGGTGTTCCATACATCACAAAAAAGAAAATTCAAATTCCAGATATAACAATTCCAAATTCCAAAATAATTCCATGTTGTACCACAATAATAAAAGTGGGTAAACTCTGGAATTTCCTATTCAAAATTCCAAGTTTTACAATTCCAGATTCCATTTGGAATTCCAGGTTTTATAAACACCCTTGGGTATTGGATATTTTAGGTGCATCTGCTCAACTGGCGTTGCCAAGTTGATATATTGCAGATTTCTGGATCTCTCGAATGAGTTCCTTTCACACCGGCTGAATTTTTTGGACTGACAATTTTTGGGCTTTGCTTTTTGGGTACGTAAGCATGGGAACAATAGCCTATACTTACGCAGGATCATGGGCATAGTCAGAGGCGAAGCCAGGACCTCGACTGTGGTAGCCGACGCCCTAGCTCACATGGCTACACCTCCCCGACAAACATGTAGGAAAACTAAAAAAAAGAAGATATAAAGTCGGAAAATAAAATAAGACTTTTTCCCTCGCAACATAAATCCCAAAATTTCCGGAGAAAACTTGTTGTCTCATTGCAGTTCTCTCAATAATGAAGTTCTCCGAAATATATTCTTTTGTGTCACGAGAATGACTATATACCACAGAAAAACTAAAATGTGTATCATGAAACCCTCGGGGGAGTATAGAAGAAAAGCTGCGTGCCCGACGACAATTCTAAAAGTAACCAGTGCCGTGAGCTATTGTTTTCATACGTCCAAAGCGGTCCACATCAGTTGATCGCGAACGGCGGCGGCGCAGTTCAAATCGTCTTTCTGCGCGTCTTTCCTCGCCGAACTTCTGGAGCTTGCCAATTTGGTGCACGGGGAGTACTTGTACGCTTGTACTGGGCCGGGCTGTTAAGAACGACGGCCATTGATGCGCACTCGTTACATCCGTCTTTCCTCCCGCGTCGGTCAATTTTAGAAAGCCAGAATCCACTTTGATGAAACGGCAATCCGACGCTTACATCCTTCTGGGTCGAGTTCCGCCGTTCGCTTGATGAGGTCTCAGCTTATCCACATTAGTGATGTCGCGTTCCGGGTTTCAGAGGTTCGTTCTATTCTAGTTCCGTTTTGATTTAATGAAACTAAAAGTATTTAGTTTTCGTTTCGTTCCGGATACAAAAACGGAACGATTGTTTTGTTAACTTCGTTAACGGAACGTGTCGTTAACGACATGTTCGTTTCGTTTCCCCAAAAATATAGTGCTAATATACATCGTCTGACGTCTATTTCAAAAAAAAATATATCCTGTAGGAACATAATACGAATAAATAAATTAGAAAAGTAAGACAAGGACGTATGTAGCGATTGTCTCTTGTCAGGAAAGAAATCAAAAATGAAAAACTAATGAGTAATCAATACAATAGTGGTAAATAATATTGACAAAAAAGAAAATAACAAAACGAACAATTCTACTTAAGAAAACGTCGTTTTCGTTTCCGTTTTCGTTTTGTGCATTTGACTTCGTTTCGTTTTCGTTTTCGTTAACGAAGGGAAAATCCGCTTATTAACGAAACATTTTCGTTTTCGTTTTCGTTAACGCGACATCACTAATCCACATCCACATCAAAAACAGATTGCGTTTTAAGTCAATTACATATTATGACACCAATTAAAGTCAAAGAGAATGTACCTGTCTGCCGCTGTCTGCCAATAATAAGCAATAAGCTCTCGATAGTATAATAATATATCATAATGAAGTCTCCTTAACCTTCGCCGATTAGAGTTATAGACTAGACTGATATTTGAAAAAGCCAGTCAATAGTAGAATGGCTGAATGGACGGAATGAAGTGGATCACTCCACGAAGAAAAATTTAGCCTGTGGCTATTGCTGATTAGCTACTCTTCTGTTGTGTTTTGACAACTGCGCAAATAAATCCATTTCTTTTCATTAAATATGTCTAAAGAAAAAAAATTGTATTATAATAATGTAGGCAAGTTTTTTTGTATCATGTTTTATTTTTCATTTTATATTTTATGTTTAAAAGAAAATTGGCAAGATTTCGTTTCTGCTGATTGACAGTAGCAGAGTAGCTACTTAGCTGTTTACTTGCTTAGCTAGGCCAAACCAAAACAAAAGTCAGAAAAGAAAACAAAACCTTATATCACTGTTCACATCTCTTGTGTAGATTTAGTTTGTTAATTGTTACTTTACTATTTCCTCAAAAATTTGAAAGTAAGCTAAAATTGTGCATAGGCTAAAGCTTTTAGATGGTTTAGGACTAGCTAGCATTTGTTTATTAATATGACTAGTCCATTGAAAGGCTACCCCCTTAAAATATATATTTTTATGATTAAACCAGATCCAGAAATGGACAAGTGTAATGAAGTGGATCAGCACGTCATCAAAATGGCCGCTCTTGGCCGTCGATTCCAGCTGGGTGACTTGTACAACTATCACATTGACTGTATCCTCACAGGTAACTTGCATCTAAGTTTAATCTTCTGCAGTTTTCTTGACTCAACTGTCAAAATCTGCTCTGGTTGCAATATTATCATAATATGAACAGACGTTGTTTGTTGATATAAGTGATTTTTTAAATTGACGAGTTTAAGTTGGCTTTTGACCAGAATTCTTATTACTTAGACTACCTTCTACACCCTGATTCTATGATTTCTTTTCTTTACCTAACTTGTGATCAAACTTAATATATAATTGGTTTGAAAATCCTCATTGTAGCCCTTGAATTGAAAATAGACTAAGGAATTCCATTAATAGATGTAATCCCTGAACGTTCAGTGTAATTTTGACATTGTTCTTTTTATTACTGATGTGTTACTTATATGTATTATTTAATATTTTACATTTCAGAATATAGGTGTAATTCAGCTGATTTGCCTTCAGGCACTAAAACTGTAACAGGGTTCAATGTGAAACTGTTGTGCCCAGATTCCGACATCACCCATAAATGGCAGCACATTGGGCTAGATTGGCATCTCCAGTCAAGCATCTTGGCCGGACTCTTTGAGACGGGGGCGGAAATGGATAAGTTGAGCGGCACCAGTCATTACGTCAATGATAAATTTAATCCAACTGAAGTCACTCGTACTTTCATTTGCCGGGCAATCAACAGAAAGGAACATCTAGACTTGCCTCAGTTTCTCAAAAACAATTTCGCAACCAATGGGAAACTACCGGATGCCACTCATATCGTCGTTGGGATTGCTTACGGAGCCGAAGCCTATTGCGTTTTGGCTCAAGATGTCCAAAATGACGATGTAGATTCTCGAGAAGAAGTGGCAGAATTGTTGGCCAAAGTATCTTCTAAGATGGAAGACGCGTTGGAAGAGAAACAAGGCGATATCGAATTCAAAAAACTATTCACCAAGCAAGAGAAGAAACTCGTCAATCAAATTAAATGTCGCATCTACGCCGATCTGCAAACCCAACCTGTTCGTAAATGCACTTTATTCGACGCTTACAAGCACTGTCTGAAACTTGTCGATCAAGTCATGACATCCAATACCGGAAAAGCAGTTCCAGTTGTTGCCGTTCTTTGCCCTCTGAGATTCATTATGAAGGCAAACGAGAGATTAGAAAATCATTTCAAGTATCGCGACGTCGATCCCGGATTGGTTGCCCGCTGCTGTCGTATTACAACGGAACTAGAACAAGTGATTAGCAAATCGGATTCACTTCGCCTATCATTTAAGAAAACTGGCAGTCGTCCTGATTTGCGCCAGTTTATCAAAGTCGTATCCAAATTTCAAGATCTACTTAAGAAAAGTTGGAAGAAAAACATCGTCAAGGCCAGGGAAAGTGAAAACGAGGACGATCGCGAAGTAGAAAGAGCTGCTCACATCGCAGAGGCACATCCGCTCTTCAAAATCTCACGTCTGAACCAATGGCTCCATTTCAAACAAGCTGAACTGGATATAGCAACAAAGATGGGCAGTATTAATGGGATTACCTTCCTGGCCGACAAAACACAACTGGAAAAGGAACTGGCTTTTTGTTTCGACAGGAGACACGCCCTTGTTCTTTACATTCCTTCGCTGGACCAAAGGAGCAAAGACTTGTTGTGCGACATGAAAGACTACGTGGACAACTACACGCGACTGGTGGCTGGAGACGATGACTCTGATGAAGACACACTTCCCTGGCATTTGGTCACAAGCGAGAGGAAGCAGGTGCTGGACAAGATCCGCGAGATGGCCGACCATGTCAAGAAAAACAAGCATCTCGAGAATGATGTCCAGTTTTTCATCCTGCCGGAAGAGATCGGCAAGAAGTTTCAATGCAGTTATTCCATTTACCAAGCGGACGATCTGCTGATGGACAACGTGAACCATTTGCCTACTCCGCCAACAGAATTGCAGATTCAGCTCGACACCAAACGGCCCAGGATCCAGGACGTGTCAATCCAGTTAAAATGGATCTACGAAGACCTGATGGGCTATCGTCCTTGCACCTTTTTAGTTGAGTATCGACCGATAGGCGATCCTGAAGCACACTGGAAGCAGCAAAGGACGTCCAAACCAGGTCAAACCCAGTTGGCCATCATTTTGAGACAAAATTCCGTCTTTGAAATCCGAGTGGCCGCGGAGACTTGCATCGGTCGCAGAGAATTCAGCGAAGTTATCGATACTGGGGCAACATTGAACAATAATCAGTCGATTGATGTGGAAAGAGAAGAAAGAACTATTCAAAATCAGAAAGGAATTCTTTTGCATCCTCCGATTTTAATCGTTTCCAATGTTACCCAAACAACTGCAGATTTGGTATGGACGCCCTCCTCGAATGGCGCCGCAAGTGTTGCTGTTTCTTACAAAATCCGGTACCGCCGAAATGGACAAAGACTGCTAGTTCATGTTTGGGTCGATTCCGGTGAGAATCAATGTCGATTGGAGGATCTTCATCCCGGATCCACTTATTCGATCAACATCGTTGCCACATCAGAAAACGGCCAAGAGAGTGCACCGAGTAAAGCCGTTGAGTTTACCACACATCAACTTCAAGAGGAATCGATTCCTGTTGGTATTTACCAGAACACCTTTTCAACTGTCGTCGACGAATTGAAGCTTCTTCGGGAACTGGTTACTAATTTGATGGAAGAATCAAACGGTAGAAACAAGTGAATAACTTCAAAATAGAAGTTAGTATTATGACTGTTTGATTCCATTACAGATACAAAATCGGCTCTCATCGAAACAGGCTTCAATCAATTGAAAGGTAGATATACCTATCGTGAATTCCTCTTTGTTGATTAGATTTATCGACTGGTTTGCATTTTTAGAGAAGATCAAGGAGAGCACGGAATATTTGACTAAACGCTTACAAAAAACATATGATGTGAGGAGATAGTATTTATTCATTTTTTCATATGCGATATGCGACATTGAAACTGAGAACTCACATCTCATATGAGATCATATTATATGATTTTCGTAAGGGTTGCAAGGTAGGATAGTATTTATTCATTTTTTTCACGTATCATTCTAATATTTTTTTCTTACAGATTCGCTATTTAACTCAGAAACGGAGGAGGCTAATTTGGCATTGAATAAGAAACCGAATGGTATAAAATATTAATCTTCTATTGTAAATAATTTATTTGTGTAACACTTTTTCTGTTCCAATAAGAAACGTCCGCCATTGAACGCATGCCGTTGCTCCAGGGCGAAGAAAAAATTGCGATTGAGAAGAAGTGGTTTGATACCATCAAATTGAGTAATCCCAACGTCAAAGTAATTGAAGATCTCATCCTAAATGGAGTCGACGTCAATACAAAAGACAAATGCGGAGAGACCGCTCTCCACTCCGTGTGTAGAAACAACAAGAATGAAAATCAAGTCGAGCTCGTGCGGCTTTTGATCGTAAACGGAGTTGACGTGAACGCAAAAGACAAATATGGACAAACTGCACTGCATTTTCTGTGTCTATACAACGAGAATCATAAGAATGTAATCGACGTTGTGCGACTTTTGATTGAAAATGGAGTCGACATCAAAGCGAAGACTTTCGAAGGAATAGGATACACCGCTCTCCATTTCCTGTGTCAAAGTTACAAGAATGAGAATCTTATCGACATTGTCCGACTATTCGTCAAAAACAGAGTCGACGTCAACATGGTGGACAACAGGAGACGGACTGCTCTCTTTGGGTTGTGCGAATTTTACAAAAATGAGAATCTAATCGACATTGTCCGACTATTCGTCGGAAACGGAGTCGACGTCAACGTGAAGGACAATAACGGAGATGCCGTCCTCCACATTCTGTGCCGATGCGCCGCTGAGGATAAAAACCTAATTGATATTGTCCGACTATTGGTCGCAAACGGAGTTGACGTGAACGTAAAGGACGAATAGTGGAGAAACCCCACTCCATATTCTGTGGCTATGTGCCGATGAGGCTAAATACCTAGTTGATATTGTCCGACTATTGGTCGAAAACGGAGTCGACGTGAACGCGAAGGCCAATGACGGACGGACTGTACTCCATATGTTGTGTCCAGATAGCAGTAGTGAGAACATAATTGACGTCGTACGGCTTCTGATTGAAAACGGAGTCGACCTCAACGCAAAGGACGAAAATGGGGATACCGTTCTCCATGCCATGTGTCAATGCACCTACGAGCATAAAAATCTTTTCGACTTTATTCGACTATTCGTCGACAACGGAGCCAACGTTAAAGCTGTTAACAACGACGGAGAGACACCACGAGATATAGTTGAACTAATCTACGTAAAAGAGTATGCGAAAGAAATATTGAAAGTCCTCGACGAGTCGAATGAGAAGCAATAATTTGTTTTTTGTCGTTTCCCACATTTGAACTCAGAAAAAATTAAGAAGAATCTGCAGAAACTTATTTGATGAATCATTAATTGGAACGGTCACTAACTAATTAAGCCACCGTGTCATGTGTATGTCACTTGGCCACTTGCCGAACTGCCAAATGCCTCAACCCTCCCTTAATCCTTATTCTCATTTGAACTTCCTCTTGTTGAATTAATTCCACGTCAATTATAATATATAGGTATTGTTTTGCTTCCTAATGTCCTACGGGGCTCGTCATTGTTTTTTTTTTTTAGTTTAAGGACTTCAGGAGATAAGACCGAAGATAGCCTTTTGGTTACGTTAGCCTAATTTAAATTTGAAATGTATTGAATAAGTTGATTCCACGTCTTTTAATGTACAGCAGGAAATGTTTTATCCTCGTCAAGGCCTCATCGTCCTCTTATTTAGTTGTACATTTAAGGACTGAGAGGAGACAGTAAGAGCAGATAATCTACACGGAAGAGCTAATTCGCCGGCGCTCCTTTCAAAATGATTACTGTTTGATGGTCAAATATTTGTGTTGTTTTTTTTTCAGCTTATTAGGCTATTACCGTGGTATTACGTTTTTCGATTGCATGTCGATGATTCAATCGCTACTGGACGGGACATATCATCCGCATCAATGCGGATGAGACTCTTGGCGGGCTTGGTCAGCGTCCAAGGAAAATTTTCTATCATATCTGGTGAAGCCTTATGCGGGAAATCGACTCTTCTATCCCATTACTACGAAAAATTGAAGGAGACGAACAAAACAAATTGGGTGATTCGAATCGACTTTCCGACGCGGACCACTCTGAAGTTCTTTCGAAATTTACCGATGACACCATCATTAGTTTTTTCACAAACTCGTCCGCAGTCGTCACGATTGCTTTTAAATTACCGATTGCTATCGGGCGGTCGAGTCGTCCATGGACCTGCAATAGGATGTTAAAACAGTTAGGATGTTAACAGCAAGAGCAACGACCGGGTTTCCTAGAACAGATCGAGGGCTTCAAGACCATACATGGCACTTACCGATGAGTATTAAAAGAAGAAGTTTATTTCCCCAATCGTGACCAGTTTTTGGATTCCCTTTTTTAAGATCACATATTACTCACTTTTCGGTGACGTTAACGTTTTTTCTATCGTGAATTGGTAAGCCTATTGTGAATTATTGTGAATTAGTAGGCCTCTTTCATATCTTTTATCTCTGGCCCCTCACAATCCTAAATAATATTTAAATCATATCTTATTTTTTGGAAATTTTTTGTTTTAGAAATAAAATGACGAGTGCAATCTGGGAATACAGTTCATTTGAGAGAATTTTTTGTTTTTATTTGTATTACCTGAAAAAAATATTTCTTTTGTTCAGGTGAAATGCGATAGAACTTTTTCCCTTAAGAACACGATGTCTAACATTATTTATTAGTAAACTTAGACTTTCTTTATCTACATTTTCCTTGGTCTATACACTGTTATCTTCAATCTATAGCTCAGCTTTTTTTCATCTCATTACCTTTGGCACTCATAAAATTTTGTTGATTGCCTCATCAGACAATCAAGGGGAATGTAGGAATGTGAACCAGAAAAAGGTTATTTCTCATTTCCATCCAGAGAAAGGGTATTGTTGTCCACATATGAATGAATGAAAGAATAAAGTTATAGAAAGGTGTGACAAAACTGTGACATCACACACAAAAGATAAATTGTCTGGGTTTCCATGCTTATTTGTATCCACCTACTAAAAAAATGAAATGGGCAAAATGGAGATGTGAAATGGTGACAGAGAAAAGATGATGCTTCATAATATATTCAGAATCATTGTTTGCCTATAATTCATATGTATGAAAGTTTGGAAGAAAAAGAAAGTCTAGTAGTGAAAAAGTCCAAAAGGCACAAGATCAACATGCACGGAATCGGGGACTGTTGTATAGAATTCGTTAGAATACTATAGAATTCCCCTGCCTTAATGGATTAATGGGATTGTGCAGTAATGTTGTGCTCACATATAGATGCTACACTTTAAAAGTATTTATAGTTGTTCTAAAGTGACGATAAGTGACTAGTGTTGTTTTAAGGTTTTAGTTGTTATTCACGGGATTTCTATACTTTCAATTCACAATTAATTACAGTGAACTTTGTGAGACATTTTATTAGCTTACTAATAGGTTCATGTGAAAATGCGATGGAAATAATGTTTCATTGAATAATTGAAATCTTTTGCATCATGGCCAAGATATGGCATATGCAATTTTCCCCGCCCACGCAATTTGTTCTGGGACTGGGTAAATGTAGGGTAAATCAAGGCATTACATATTTCATTTTAATTGAGGAATACGTTCCAAATTCACCATATACAGATAAAAGTGATGATTTCTAACATAGTTCACTCAATTTCAATGAAAAACGTACTAAAAGTAGCTTTCAGTTCGATTTAGTAGAGCGCGAGCATGCAGTTGCAGCTGAGTGTGTATTAGGCCTACCTACGAACTAGCACCCAGCTTTAAACGGGCGTACTGAACGTTCAGTAAGGAAGAACGGAGATGGTCTTTAGTTGGCGAACGAAGTTTAGGTGGTGTATCTAATATGTCGTGGATGTCTCAAATATTAAATTGAGATGCCAAATAGTAGCAGCGACAAGGCAATGCGCCGGTCGTCTGCTGCTGCACCCAACAAGCTGCGGCGGCCTGGTCCAGCAACCGTTGCCACTGCGTCTTTCCCAGAGTCTGGAGCACAAACGGTCCAGTCCCAAGGTGTCGACGGACAGTTTCAAGCCGAAACTCAGTTCCAGCAGCTTCAGCCCTCCAGCCAGCAAAAGCGAAGATTTTGTGGCCGGTCACAACCGTACGGGTAGTAGTCCAGCTTCGATCCGAATGCTCTTGAGTCCTCGACATCACCATTACAGTGGTGTGCATCCACCCAAAGTTCCCGAGAAGCCGGCCACTCTTTTACTCCAGCAAGCGGCCAGAGGATCACCTCGACTGCCTCCTCCACCTCCTCATCATCACGCGCAGACTCAGCCACCGCCCAAAGTCCACGATCCGGAGACCAATCCACGAAAAACAACAAAACTCGAGAGACATGAACTGTTATTCTTTTATTCTCAATCTTCTTTTATCGATTCATTTTCTGTCATTTATTTTTTTTTACGACTTGCTCTACGAGAGGCGTTGGTTGGTTGGTTCTTCCTCGGAAAGATCTGCCGTAGTTACCCCAAAAGTTGTTGGCTAGATTCCACCCGATTCCGTTCGACAATCGCTGACGTTGTCAGCATTTGTAACAAGATAGATGTGTTTAATTTTTCGAATCGATTCTTTTTCTCTGTCCTGTAGCGGTGGTAGGAAAACACCAAAACAAAACAATAAAATAAAGTCGTCAACAAATTTAAGAACACAGACTAAATGGAAATTGCTTTGGTTCAGGGGTCATAAGGAAGTGAACAGATTCGGAAGCGGTAGGGAACTAATTAATTATTGAAATAATTATATAAACTTAAGAAGCTCAACGTTTCTAGTAAATTTTCGTAGGCTACTGAACTCGGTAAACGTATAGGAATGGTATCAGTTTATCCCAATATTAGTTTATATAATAGTCTATAACTATGCTAATACACCTGTTAACCTAGATATTTAAACTCAAACCTGGTCGAGCTTGGTTCATGACAACACGCGTAATGGGCTGTCTGAACAGCTTTGTGCGTAATGTGACTATACGTCACTCCCGATGTCCCGAATCGAACGTCGTGACAAATTAGTTTGATCCCTTTTTTCGGGAAGCGCTTGCAATTTCTGGAAATTATGGTATAGCTATAAGTTTATCTGTGTGTAAGAACTCTTACTGGTCGGTATAGAGACAAAATCGGATATAAGCAGTAAGCCGGTATAATGTGCCGTCTGCGTCATGTTGGTGCCCTGTTGCTGTTGCTATTTGCTGATTGCCCGCATTGGTCGAACAACCCCATTTTTCCAACTTTTCTCTCAGTAAGTGTACCAAGTGCTGCCACTTTTGACTTTTCAAGTTAATCCATATGGAACGCCAAATGACGACATAAATAATACATGCGCAAGCTTCAGTTTTTGGTCTATTAATTTGAATTTTTCCCTCAAATAATACATATTGTATACAGTTTACTACACAATATATTCAAGTAAAGTTTTTACGAAATATTATATAGTAGAAAAAATAATGTGCGATGTATTATGCAACAAAATAATATATATAGTATATAAGCCCCATTTTTTACCCCACTCAAAAGGGAAAACGCCCCCCCCCCCCCCCCGAACCCCAGAAAACCGAAACCAATGCCGACGAGGAGTCTTGTCGCCTGCTGATCACAAGATTCACAACAAAAAAGTAGATTAGCGACTCACAATCCTAGAAGATTTTTTGTGGTACGAATCTCGAATTTTTCTCGAATAGTAATGGCGATTCCCGGACCTTACCACAAAAAATCCTCTCGGGAAAACGCGTAGATAACGGATCCAAATAGCTGCCCTTCCATTTCAAGAGCGTGTTTATTTCTAAATGGTTAGGTGTGGATTAGACCGCACTGGAAAAAAATGAAATCTTTTCTTCATAATGGAAATTTCATCATCGTCGGCATTGGTTTCTAATATTTCATATATTATTTTAATATATTATACATACAACATTATTTGATCTACTATATAATATATCGTAAAATACTTGTATATATTGTGTAGTAAACTGGTATACAATATGTATAATTTGAGGGAAAAATTCAAATTAATAGACGAAAAACTGAAGCTAGGGCATGTATTATTTAATGTCGTCATTTGGCGTTCCATAAATCCACGGTAGCCTAGCTGCCAAACCCTACCTCGTTTCAATCGATGCTAATATTTCATATTTATAATATATATTCAACAATAAATAAAACGCAAAAAACTAACAAAACAAATGGCCCATTTCGTTTCAAGCAATCTTTAAAATATTAAAATTACTCATACAACATACATAAAGTACCGGTACGAGAAACATACAATAATTTAATCATTCTTCAGATAGATTTCATGAATGTTTATATGATCGATAGTTTATTTATACGAAGGAAAAAAACGAAACACAAAAACAAACAAACAAATGTGCATTGGTTTTGGCTACCTAGCTAAAAGATTTATACGTATTTTGTCCAGTTCAGGTCGTATAGTCGTAAATTCAGTTCAAGTAATAAAGTGTTTTCAGGAAATTTTAAAAATATATCGAGTTACATTCACAATCCGCTGTTTTTAGCGGAGCGGATTTTTCCGAACCGGTTCTCATGGGTAGGGTTAAGACTCATTAGGTAGGTTACGTTACTAAATGGGGGCGTATTTCTCTGACTCGTTCGAACCGACGGAACCGACGATTGAATTGTTTCGCAAGTTACAACTTTTCCGTTCCGATCATTTTTGGTCACGGAATCTATCGATGCTCTCGGACGGATTCTACCGCCAGATATTCCGTCTCCGTGAACAGACATATATAGTTTGCTTAAAGTTATAAAACTTCCTATATTACGTTCGAATCAACCTCGTTGTAACAGCGCAGCCGAATCGTCTTTAAAATGTTACATTATTTTCAAATTAAACGTGCAGTTTTATAACAGGGAAACAAATAGCGATTTTATAATTTATACTGATGAATTAAATGCTTTCAGTCGACTAACAACGAGTTCTGTCAGAAAAATAACGAACCCTAATCCGTATCCAATCATGAGGATGAAGAACGCCCCAACAACGATACTCAGTTTCAGTGGAACTGGTTTAGCAGATTGATAAGATTTTTGGACTTCGGCTATGGAGCAGCGTTTGTAAGTCATGCTGGTTGATCGTCTCCATGCATATTCGGTAAGACCATACTCATGTAATAAAATTAAGCTAAATTCAGAAGAGTTATTAGAAAATGCAGGAAAGGCGAATTTTGCGCTATATACACACGTTTTATCTAGAGATGTAGCTAAAGGACTTTTCTTGGGAAACGGAAAACCTAGAGTTATGCTGAAAAATTTTTTATTAGCCAGAGTAACACGGCATTCTTTGTTAATTTCATAGCTCTGTTGTACTATGGATTGGGCGTTGGGCGTGCCCTGGAAATAGTCAAGTCAAGTCAGTGCTTAATACGGTAACGCTTTCTATTTTGTTTATGAAAGGCTTGTTTAATACATACCATTATGAGGGCAAAATCATCTTTGACAATTTTTGATATGTCTTTAACAGTAAAGGCATTCACAACTTTCCTCTCGGGATGACGTCGCATTTGTTCGCTAAACTTTTTAGCGATTGGATCCAATGGAACCTTGTAAATATAATACATTTAATATGAAATGTAATCACTTCAGGTTAAATTTCGTAAAGCCGCTGAAGTGAACTGACCTGACTATAATACTCATCCTGAACCGACCCTTTCGCCATTAGTGTTTTAATGTTCTCGCTATTTGCCAAGTCTTCAACTGAGTTAATACTTGTTTTCAAAATTGGAGCCGACAAAATGGAAGTGTATGCCGCCGTAAAAAAATTGGATATGAGGTAAATTCCAAAAGCAGAAAACAAGATGACAACTCGAAACGCTGTCGATGAATTCTGGATTGAAATACCTTAAAAAAGAAATAGTAAAACTAAAGGTGTAACGTGGGGTGTTGGAAAAACAAATAGAAATCCAAGTGAACAGAACCTTGATTCGCCCATACACTGAGAAAATAATAAATCCAATAGATTATAGAATTCTCGCTTCGGTCCGACCTCACATTGGTGACTCGGTGGATACCCCAAGCAGCAAGGATCATGAAAAAGAAAGTTACACCGAGTACGAACCAAACCTTATCACGGAGTGGGAGATTTTATCTTTTAAGAAATAACAACGATTCTAATTGGATAATTTTAAAACTGTACCTGGACGTCGAAGGCTGAGGTATTAGTCCATTTACTGCTTTCATAGGGAAACGGAATAATGATTGCGCTGTCACCCCAAATTACAGGATAGGAAAGATCCATGATACGTGCCTTCGTTGTGGAATGCGCTGTCGTTGTTACGCACAAATCTACTTCCTATTACAAAAAATGTATTTGTTTCTGAAACATACTGCCATAAGTTATAATGTTATTCTAAATCGCGGAGCGATGATAGTAGCTCCTATATACCTTTCTTTCTAACTGTCCAGCTGCTCCAGTCCATGATCCGTTTGCTAGCATAAATCCAGCTGCAATAATGTCTGAAGGAGGACGAACTTCATAACTTTAAGAGGCATAGAGTAATTCGTTTTTGTATTCGACAACCATAGGAGTGGGAATAACAAACAAATTAAGTGAATAGTTAATGTGAAAAATGAGTTATATGTTGAATAATACGTGAAGTTGAGATAACTCGATAACATGTCGACAACTAGCTGCTCATATATACCAGAACCGACCACAGAAAGACCTTTTACTAGAGGACTCTAAAGATATATAGTGAGAAATTACAGCAGACAAGATTGAAAGAGAAAATTCCCCGCCACGGACCGATATTGGACCGAAGAGCGGTGTTACTAAGGGATAATTTTTCAGATATTAGCTTTTTCGGTCTCACCCTTGTAGCGCACACAACTAAATGTGTGAGATTATTAGGCAGCTTGTAAGAATTGACAAAAGATTCTCTGCAAGACAATTCCAATAGCGCAAGCAATAATGAAACTGATGAAAATCGAGGTTTCATATTGTTATTCATCACAGGTGTTGCACAATCGATTTTTCTCGTTCTATTAAGAGATAATTAAGCAGAGTTTGCAATTTAAACTAATAACAAAAGTAGGCTACTATTGCTGAGCTAGGACCCTAACCATGTGAATTCCCTTGATTACTAACGGGGATTCTCTTTCTCTCTTATATACGTACGTAACACAACCCAGGGTAGGCAAGATTTTGAAGACTGCATGACTTGCATCATGATGAATAATTTGAAGGTGATACAGTAGCCTATTATATTACAATTTTTCATGCATATCGTACCAAGGGGTTGGCAACTCAAAAAAGTTTTTTACCTTTTTTACCTTGAAAAGGGAAGGGTTAAAAAGGGAGGGGTATGAAAAAGCACAGTAGTCCGATACCCCCCCTCTCGTCATTTCACCTTGTTTTCCTCAGATTTTACCTCAAAAATTCTAACTTGATTTGAGTTGCCAACCCCTTGTATCGTACGAGAGAAAGAAAACTATCTACTATACAGTAGATTTATAAATAAAATCAATAAAAAGTAATTTTCTTTTTAAAAAAGCCTCGAAAAAAGCACAAGCAACATAGCAGAGAGTTATTGTGGATTGGGCGTTGAGCGTTCCCCAGCGTTTCCTGCAGAGTTTCCTGTACATAGTTAAGTCAGGGCAATTGTCATTCGGCCAGGTTTTCGTTTTTCTTATTATGAGTTCAGAATCATGCTTGACGATATGTGACGTGGTAGTTAATATGTCTTTGATACGGTAGTGAATTAAGGCATTCAGTACGGTAGGCCTTTTCTCTTCTCCGAGTCACGTCTAATTTTTCCGCCAATTTTTCTAGCAATTGAATCAAATGGAACCTCAAAAAGGCCTTTACTATACTGCGTTCGTAATGAACGATGGTTGGTCGGATACGACAAGAAAAATGCTCTCATACTCAGCCAACAGAGGGACGACGTGCACCTCGTGTGTATAATTTGTTCTACTGCCATGTATACTTCTGTTGCCTGTGTATTTGGTACACTCTAAAAACTGACAGGCTTAGTAGCGAAACGGACGAGGCTACTAAGGCCCTTAGTAAACCTTTAGTAGTGCCTTAGTAGTAATGGTAGCCTCGTCCGTTTCGCTACTAAGGCCCTTAGTAAACCAATTTGTTTTTAGAGTGTATGTTGTGTCTGGCAATATTCAAAACTTAACATTATGCTGATGTGCCCCACAGCACAACCCTATAAGGTCTGTTTTTTTGTAACATTATTTGCTATACCGTATTAGCAGATGTTGTTCGCCCATGCGCCTACGCGGCTGTTAGCTATTGGCCCTACTTTTCCCTCATTCCTCTCGGATATAAAAGTGTTCACAAATCAAATTAGGAGATACGTATTGATGGTCTCATTTTCCCTGCCCCTAACCTCAAATTCCACCGAGTGTCGTCATGGAAGTTGAACTCCACGTGCCGAATAATCGACAATCCAGTCATTCAATCGACCAATAGGAAAATAGTATGTAATATCGGAGCAGTACAAAGCTTTCGTCACCCAGCATGACACACTAACCTACTCTGGCCTATTTCTAGATTTTACAAGGCTTATATAGAACTAGATCTAAATGAAACATATAGCAGTAGGGTTACCGTCAATAACTACTTTGAACTGACTACGAAACAAAATTAATACTTTCCGTTATACGTCGGAGTTATACGACGGTGCTGGGCTTCTTTCGATTTGTGAGTTTACAACCGGGTTACAAAAGCGCCTTTCCATATTGCGTTTCCTAAGCTATTTCATCCATGATTTTCTTTTCCGATTGGTTGTAAAACAACAGATGATCCACAATTATTGGTTCGTAAATTTAGAATGTTAAACCAGACTGATCGAGTTCCTTTATTTATTTTGATTTCGATATCTATTTCATTGTTTTTTGGTGTATTCGTTGTACATCGGTATAGTCTGACAATAACAAAAGCTCTAGTTGATAATTATCGATTCCTTTCCGAACCACCTCCGTTTCATTCCGACCCACCTCCATTCGATTCCGAGCCACCTTCATCCCTTCCCGAGCCACCTCCATTCCAGCAATTTACCTTGCGAACATCATCTCAAATCGTCGCCTCTCTCTGCGACTGTGACAAAGAAATCCGTGTAACAACCGACGACTTCTCCACTCCGTCGGAAGTCATCTTCCATTGGTGCAGTCCCGTCGCTTCAATGCGCGGAAGGCACCAGAAAGTCATCGCTTACACGATCTACGGAAATATGACAGACATTTCCGTCTTGAAACGCTATTACTCGCTTCTGCACGATATTGCAGTAACGGCGGAAAAGGAATACCCTGGTTGGAACGTCCGCATCTACCACAATTTCACCGAAGATCGTAAAGGAACACCGGAAGAGAGAGGGGCTCATGAAAAGTTGTGCGACGACGTTTATTGCAAGTTCCACCACGTCGACTTGTGCAGCGTGCCTCTTGTGGTTAAAAGTATCGGCAGTAACAGCACAAATCCCATTGACCCCGCTCTCCTTGTAGGACTCAATCCCAAAATGTATCGATATTTGGTCATGCTTGATCCCAATGTCGACATTTTCGTGTCGAGAGATGTAGACAGCATCATCTGGCGTAGGGAAGTCGATGCAGTAGAAGAGTGGCTCCGGTCTAAATATACTTTTCATCTTATGAGAGATAGTACAGCTCACGGTTCGATTATTTTAGCTGGTAAGAAAACTGATGTACGTAACCCATCTCAATTGGAACACTAAAATGCCATACTTGTATTGTTTATCAAAGGAATGTGGGGAGCTAAACTTTACCAACGCAGAGATCTAATTCAGGGACTGATGAGAGCTATTGCAATTGAAGGCCAAAACCACTATACATTGATGGATCAATCATCGCTGGATAAAATTTTGTGGCCAGTGGCAAAATATGATGTGGTACATTCGATTTGATAAAACTTAAGCTGCAGTTACAATGCTCTCAGCATGTGATTTGTTGGCGTGATGGCGACATTATTCAGTCATGAAACCCTTATTTCAATTAACAGATGGCTCATGACAGCTACCACTGTGAAAACGAGAAAATCCTTAAGACGTCGGCGCTCAAAGTTTTTCCCTTCCCCACCAAACGCACCGGAGGATACGTTGGTGGCGTCGGCCGACATATGGAATCAGATAAATGTCCAGAGGCATGCCGTCCCGCAAATCACAAGGATTGGGATTTTTGCTGATAAACTACGTACCGTACTTTGTTTTATAATTGTAAGCATTCACTGTATTGAATACACTATAAAAAATTACATTGCCCTTTTGCATTGTTAAATACTTAAATTTGCTAGCCTTATATGTTTGTTTGTCAGTGTTTGGTCAGAGTTAATATATCCGCTGCCGCCGTCAATCGATCTGTGTGGAAATATTAAAACAAATGAAGAGATGTGTTTAATTTTATCCTATAGAAATTGATTACCGCGAAGAATCCGTTCGTACTGGATAAGCGCTCGAGACAGCATTTTCCACATATCAAGACGACTTTTAGGTACGGCCGACTCTTTAAAAAGCGCAAAATGGGCACGGATCGTTCCGGCGTCAACGAGGTAGCGTCTCGAAGTTGCCGGTTGATCGCCCAATCTTGAGTTCCGCGATAAACGGATCAAAATTTCCACCGAGTTGCTGTACCGGAAGGGCTGTGTCGAATCGGTAGAAGAAGGTCTCGAGGGAGCACAGAGGGTCGGATTTCCGGTCATGATCGAGGCCAGTGAGGTTGGCGGCGGTAAAGGCATCCGCGCGTAAATCGGAATTTCCGACAGGTTTGATAAATTTTGTTGTAATTTAGACGTTTCTATTCTTGCTTTTGAATTTAAAATTAAATCAATAAAGATGCAAGCAAAAGTGCCCGGATCACCTATTTTCATCATGAAGATGGTTGTTGTGCTCATCACTTGGAAAAGTTCAGATCTTGGCCGATCAGTACGGAAACGCTATTTCATTTTTCGGTCGCGATTGTTCCAATCAAAGGCGCTAATACGCTATCAAAAGATTATCGAAACGGCGTCACAGCTGGGCCAGCCCGTGGGAAGTGGACGAAATGGGATTGGCGGCAGCCGGTGGTGGTACATGCGGCATCACTTACGGTACGTCACCCCGCCTCATCAGTAGTAGTAGTAGTAGTAGCCCCTTTACGCAGAGATGCCGGCCCGAAAACTTTCATCTTGTTCGTCTCGTAATTGCAGAGGAGCGCGGAGCAGAAGGTGGACGAGCCAGGAGCGTCAGTTTGAGTAGCGGCGACACGGACAACGAGCAGGAAGGTGGACACTCGTCGAGGAATCGGCTGCCCGGCGCTGCCACTTTGGCGACAACCTCCGCTAATCCAAAGAAATTCCTAAACTCTAAACAGTTCGGTTGTGCGGTTCTGTTATCGGATAAGACGTTATCTCTCTCTCTGCTCTTGCCCGGCTCGGTCTAATTCTCTACTTTTTTTTTCTTTGGCCTCGTAGCGACGAAATCTTCACTACGCGCAGACTCAAGGTGTTGACCGGCGGCCATACAACGCACTCACTCAACTACATGGGATTTCCGGTAGGATTTCTTTTTTTTTACGTTGGAGATGGAGAGTTAACGTGTGAAATTGCGGTCTAATTTCGGCTTGTTGTTTTTTTCTCAGTTGATTCCGGCCTTGCCGAATACCAAGCCTCGCGGGATGTCCAAGGACAGCGGAGCCAGGCCTCTTTGGCGACTTTGTCCAGCAGCAAGAGCTCTCGACGTCGACGGCCACACGGATCCGCCAGTGGCGCGCCAGGGTTATGTTACCACATGTTTTCAAGCTTATCATTCAAGTCGACAGCAACTGCCACGTCCGGGCCAAAGGCCGACTGTGACGTCACCCGTCGTCACTCTAAAGAATTTATTCGCTCCAACTATTCTTTGACGATTAGCCGATATAGTTTGTGATGAGAGTCGACTGTAAAAGAAATTCAATTAATTAATTCCAATATTGTCCGATACAATAAAGGCAATTTACTCAACCGAAGACGTTGAAACATGACTTGTCAACGAGTATTGAACGAAACCAATCAGATAAATCTGGCCGGTGAATATCCGCAGTTTTAAATTATTTCATCCGCCAAGTCATAACCGGCCAACCTAACCAAAATAACGAGTTAAATCGACCATCGTCAGTGATTTGATGGAAAGTAGGTAGGTCTTCGAGAAATTACGATGGAATCGAAAAGAATTTTGTAATTTACCCAATCGATTGTTCCCTAACAATATATTCCTATAAAAAAAGAAATGATGACTTGAAGCTTTTTGTTCCTTATTTTGAGACAAATTTTCCCAGGGTTGGCCGTAAGTAAGAAAATGTAGCCCGGTAATAAGAACATATTGGATCCCATATATGAACTAGCTATACTCCGTTCTGGATATATGGGCATAATGAAGACTCGGATGAAGAAGGCAGAGAAAAGAAGGATATTTAAATATAATCAGAATTCAGTTCACCAACACTCACCAAGCGCAGATTAATACGCCAACAACGAGAAGGTCGCGCAAATTCGAGATGGACGTGATGGTGGCGAAAACATGGACGTTCCGTCCGGCTGCTTCTTGACTAATTAATACAGCGTGTAAACGAAAAGATAGTTAAAGAGAAAGGGGAGAAACGAAACGATATAAGCCACTATTAAGAGAAGATCAAAAGCCTCAGGCGACTTTGATTAATAGATTTCCTAAAAAATTCTATTTATATTATTATCGTCGTAGAAGAATTGAGTCACAGACTAAAAATTCTACGAGAAAAATGTATTGCATTTTTCAACGTGTATGGCAACAAGTTTTACAAAAAATGAAATTATTACAACTGTTACACTCACTGAAGTTCAATTCCCCTTGCTGAATTTATTTCGGATCGCTTTTTGCGCCGTGCATTTCAAGGAATGCCATCAAAGCCGATGGAATCCTGTCAGCTGCAAAGGGAATTCCGTGATGGCGCAACGCTTGTGCACAGTGACACTGGAGAGATGGAACGCGATGACTGCCAGTCAGATATTTTAAATCATCCAATTTGACAATATCCAGAAACGTTTTCCCGCGTGAATTGGGGAGATCCAAGTGGGCTCCGGCGTCCAACAGCAATTGGGCAACTACAAATTTGCATTTACGTTCTGATTCTGAAGAATTCCATAAATCGTAATGAAACAGGATGTAGAGTGGAGTTTCGCCTTTGATATCGGTTGAATTAGGGTTTGCTCCGAATTTAAGTAATTGACGAACGACTTCAATCTGCAGACAGCCATTATCTTGAACTGTAAAAATCCTATGGATGGCCAGGTGGAGAGGACTAGTTATAGAAGAATTTTCATTGAAACATTTGTTGTAATGAGACAGCCACTTTTCGAATTCTTTGCTTTCTTCTTGCTTCAGTTGGGGGAGCATTTTGACAACTGCAGAGAAAAGATCCATCATGTATTTACCATGGACGAGAGTTGGTTGGAGATCAAAGAAAGCGGCAGCATATTTGAGGGAATCCATGTAATTGGTGAAGGATAATCCCTCACACCTGTCTGAACTATTGCGTGCTAATTCTTGCAACTTGGTGAAAGAAAGACAAAGCCATCCAAGCGTGGAATTGAAGAACGGCCACACTATTGCGTAGTTGCTTTCGTTGACGTAAGACAGTTCTAGGATGAGAAGACAGACATCGATCATGCGTTTGTATCTTTGTTGTGTTTTCAATCTTCTGCAGTAGTGGGAAAGCTTTTGTAGAAGAAACCGTGAAGGGTGATTAAGATGGATTTGGTTGAAGATGCGACACACAGTCAAAAGAGCTTGAATTTCTACGGACTCGACGTTTATCTGCTGGCCAATACTAATTTGCTGTTCCAACTCTTCCATTGTCGTCACTTCGGAAACATTGAACACCTTTTGGGCACGCTCCGATAAGGGTGGGGGAATCTTCGGAATAGGAGGTCCACCTTCGTCAGTTGAATGGCGAAGAATCATAGCTCCATGCCAACAGTTCAACCCCTTTTCCAAAAATGACCAATATGCGCTTCCATCTGCGATTTGTCATACTAGTATATAGACCGCTACTATCACTTCCAGGAAGTCTATTTTCTGTTGGCGATTTATCGTGTTGGACTCGACGATGGAATTCATACTGACCAAAATAGATTTCTGTAAAAGGGCATTCAGGACTTCGATGGACCCACAAATGACAGCTGCAAACAGTGGTGGGGCATCCATATAATCCAATCCTTCCCAGGAGAACCTTCCAAGTTGGCAAACTTCAACAGCTTCAAGTTCTTTCATCACATAAAAGACAATCTCTTCCTCATTTCTTTTGATGGCCAGTAGAAGGGGGGTTTCACCATGTTCATTAAATGATTTGGCTAATATGCTTGTTTCTTTCAATCCAATCTTGTTTTCAAGTTTTAAAAGTTCAGAGAATGAGCCTTCAGTCACTGCATGGAAAAATAGTTCTTTGTTGTGATTCTTGTCCAAAGCCATATTTTGCATCAGAGTAAAATGCCGAGTCCCTAATCTGTAAACATATTTTATTATTTTAACCAGTATTTTTTAAAGTATTTATTCATACTTAAAATGAATAGAAATTAAGCTCACAGGCTTTGTAGGCAGAACAAAATGGAAAACCAGCCCAACAGCTGTAGGCTATGATGAAAGTGTTCAAACACAACAAGCGAAGAGCCACCATCAACGTTTCCAATAAAGCCAATAATAAAACTGAATAAAACATACATAGATTAGAAAATACCCATGCAAATTTGATTTACATTTCAAATTTTCAAAAAATTAAATATTACCTTAAGCTTAGATGGCTAGATAGTTATCTGATAAACAAATAGCCTTCTTGTTAGTTACATTTAGGGTAAGCCAAACTTAAACTGCAGGATCAGTTTCTTCTGTTCAGCAAATGCAAAAGGAAAATAATAAGTATATTTTCGGTACTTGACACTGCAATACTACTCACGCCAGGTACGGTACGGCAACATAAACCAGAGTGCACAGTATTGCTTAAAGAGAAAATGAGAAGAAAATGAGCAGACGAAAAAATGTCAAGATCTTTTTTGTTACCAGAAGTCCAGAACCGCCAGAACTTCAAAATTTCATTTAACTTTTTCAGTAAATGCGTACGTGTCATTGGGCAATTCCTTGTAACTAGAGATTTCCTTTGGATCCTTCTTTGTTCAATTGTTCTGTTGTTGAGGGAAGTTGGGAATGAAGTCAATCGACGCAAAAAAATGTAGCCTGCTGTAAAAGCCAATAGGTAATGGGCTCCCTGTAAC
The DNA here is from genome assembly GCA_022539655.2 of Ceriodaphnia dubia. Classification (NCBI taxonomy): domain Eukaryota; kingdom Metazoa; phylum Arthropoda; class Branchiopoda; order Diplostraca; family Daphniidae; genus Ceriodaphnia; species Ceriodaphnia dubia. Next base: position 2,853,335 of record JAKUCG020000139.1, on the reverse strand, counting down.
TAAACAGGCTAAAATATCTGTTGTTTTCACAAATTATCTATTTCGTTTCATAAAAATTTGTCTCGAAGAAGAAATAGTTAATTTAAAATCATGCAGCCGATTCGTTTGCAGTCGAGTTTTCTTTTTCATTCTACATTCTACGTGTCTAAACTTGTCAAAAATCATTTCTCCTGATCGTAAAAGGATTTCCAAAAATTTCTTAGATATAAAACCACAAATTAATAGTGCGGAATTGTTTAAAGCTGGCACAGAGATGATTAGAATATGGATTTTTGTTTCTTTTTGAAAAGATTTTCAAGATCATAGTTAAATGTGCAACACAAAACGTGTGTAATAAAAATATAAACTTTCATAATTGTCCTTATTCAAATTTCAGTATTGCAAAGCTATAAGAAGCTTAAACATAACTAAACTTCATTATTTATCGTGTGGGGTCTTATTATTCCATTTGCATCACGCAGTATTAAAAAAGTTCAACAACTAAAATTATTTTAGAAATTAACTTTAAATAATATTTAAAACAAGATTGAAATTTGCCTGTTCATGTCTGACGGCCCATAATAGGGTCCGCCCAATTTTGCGTTTTTCCACTTGTTTTTCTAAAATGGCACTGATTTGTGAGAGAGAGAAAACACGGGAAAAAATCGTATATGGCGATCACAGTTCAGCCAAAAAATTGTGTCTTGCAAGAACTTCCCAAAAAAAAATACATTTAATTTAGCTTGCCTATACTATTTGTTCAATTGTTCTGTTGTTGAGGGAAGTTGGGAATGAAGTCAATCGACGCAAAAAAATGTAGCCTGCTGTAAAAGCCAATAGGTAATGGGCTCCCTGTAGCTAAACAGGCTAAAATATCTGTTGTTTTCACAAATATCTATTTCGTTTCATAAAAATTTGTCTCGAAGAAGAAATAGTTAATTTAAAATCATGCAGCCGATTCGTTTGCAGTCGAGTTTTCTTTTTCATTCTACATTCTACGTGTCTAAACTTGTCAAAAATCATTTCTCCTGATCGCCACTAGAGTAGCTGCAAAACCACAAAGGATCACACTTCACAGAAACATTAGAATATGGATTCGATGGTCTAATGGTGAAAAGATATTCGTACAAGTTAAATGTGCAAACCGTGTGTCGAAAAATATAATACGTCAAGCCTTATTCAATGCCGTCGCAAAGCTATAAGAATTCTCCTCCCTCCTGTAGCTACTGCGGCGCACATTCATTCCTTTCTTACAGTACTTTCATTTCCACTTTAAACAACATTTAAAACAAGTTAGAAGCCTGTTCATGTCTGACGTGTCAACTAGTCAGCTTTTAGTCTAAAAGAAAGAGAGAGAAAACACGGGAAAAAATGCAGATTGGCTAAGCGCCAAGGGATAGAGCTAGCGCCGCTGGCGCGCCTAGTGGTTGAACACGACAGTAATGATAGGGTGACAGATAGTCATTGAGTTCACTTTCGAATGAGCGGCTAAACGTAAGTTTGACTCATGACTGATTTCAGAATGGGTGATTAAATATATATTTCGTTCCGGCAAAGAATTTTTCCCATATCAAAACCTATTATCTTGTCACCATCCTTATTTCAAATCATTATAAATCGCGCCAGCAGTATTTCGCCAGCCGCTTGTTGTTGTTAGTACAAAACGTCTATTGAGAAGGTTCAATTGTTATATCGGAGCATTATGATGGTAAAGACTCTCTCTTTCACGGCATGATGTCGATTTGGAAAGTTTCTCCGACACTTGTAAGAACACTTTCAGCTCCAAGTACTCTACGAATAGCTTAATACCGCCCATTCTAAATTTAATGTTTACCAATTAACTGGTTTTTCTAATTCAACGAATTAAATTTTGTTAACCATTTCCTGTCACAAACATAAGCGCGTTTGAGTGTTTGATAATAATGGACAGTGATCGCAGTGAAATCTTCCGTGATTATATTATCCGGTTATCCCAGTTCTAATTCTACTTCCCAACCTCCCACCGGTCGTTGGGACCTACAAGAAGTGGCAAGTTGCCGTAATTCAATCGCTCCTTACATTTCAATGAGCTTTTTACTACAGACCATTGCAGAGATGCAGAGTGATGCTACATCGTTATAACACGCTTCCGTCATCATCCAACGAACGCATTGGTTCGAAAAAGAGTTTTGTCAGAGTGGCAACGATTGCGTCCTGTGCCTAGTCGTCAATGATTCATTTTTCTATGCTGTAGTACGAGACAGGCTATGAGCATAACAGTAACACGCAAAACGGGAAAAGAAGGAGGAACAAGCAATACTCAGAGGAAGTAAGAACTTGACTGTTGCCCTTTTCTCACGTCGCTCTCTGCGCCCACCTCGTGGGATCCGATGGAAGAATGGCGTCTGATTGTCTTTTGGTGTTTCACGACGTCCCAGACAGCAATTATGTAACCGATGCAAATGAGGTGATTCGTGCAAGAAATGAAACGGTTAATCGAACATATTATGACAAGATTTCTGAAGGAAACTTCCGCCGAACAGTAATCTGTATTGCATGAACAAAAATGCAGTTACATGATGGACACAATCATATCATTAAACATGAGTAATATCAACATCCCAGTTCATCTGACGAGCAATATTTCTTAGTTCGTTGGCAAATTCTTCCGTTAAGAGTTCACATTCGCTCAATTCAAGTTTCTTAAGGGAATTTTTTTCATTCATAAATAAAGAGATACCTTGTTGAGTCACGGAAGAGCAGGCATTCAAAGACAAACTTTCAAGGTTGCGAAACTGATGAACATCGAAGGCTTTCTGCAAAACATCATCATCGAGCTCTCCGAACAAAAAAAGCTTCACATTCACCAAAGATGGTGATGACAAGAGCATTTCTAAGGCGACTTTCGTTGATTCACGTTCCTGCGAAGGAAAGAAAAGTGTCAGTTGCTTGAGTTTTTTCAATATCATTTCTTTCTTAATCCGTTTCGAAGGAGGGTGCTCGTCTTCATCCAACGGGGCGGTTATAATATCTCCAGTTTCATTTTCAAGTTTCAGGTATTCCAACTCGGGGCAATACTCTATGATGGCACGAACATTGACGTGAAGTTCTTCGACTCCGGTAAGCGAGAACAAAGTGAGCGAACTTCCGAATGCCTTCAAAAGGGGAACCACTCCGCCATCAAAAGTGATTTCGTGGTCACCATCGTATAGGTAGTCTCCAAACAAGGAGAGTTGGCAGAGGCTTTTAAGTTCCAGTAAACCCAGAAGGACTTGGTCCGTCAACCCCGGCATTATATTAATCTCCACTTTTTTTAGTGAAGAGCACAACGACGCTACACGCCCAAGTGAACCGCTTTTGTAGGGTACAAAAGGTTCATCTTCTAGATCACTAGTGTCAATCAATGAATCCAACAAGTTGGAAACATTACATTCGTCTTCTTGCAGTTCGGCGGGTGTGGCTAAAAGGTGGACTTGGACTTGGACTTCGGGGGATCTAATCGGTGGACTTAAGGCCGTGGACTTGGCCATTTTTTAAGTCTAAAAACCGTGGATTTAGTGGGCTCTTAAATGCAAGGTTCGGACCAAGATTTGAAAAAAAAGCCCATCAAGAATTTAAATACTGTCCAATGATCCTAAAAGTAGACCAAAAGGCTCAATGCAGGTAAATATTTCAGGTACTACTGCCCAAATATTGAAATAATGGGCAAGTCTTGTCAATCTCGAAGGCTCTTATAAATTAGGCAATCCGTTGCATATTAGCCTATATATTATAGTACTTTGTTCTCTCTAATCTACTAATTAAAGTATTGAAAAATGGATTTCCAATTTGTGTTCGTAACGGGGCCTTTGTTAAATACACTAAATATATAGCTATCAATCTTTCATGTCATATAGCTTCCTGAATCATCAAATATGTCCAAGCACACAATCCTTTGAAATGAAGAATTCCATCATCAGTCACCATAAACTCCTGGCACCCTTTAAGGTATGAATGCATCCAAAATCCATTTTTGCAAATCAAAAGAAACACAAATTTGTCACTTGATGGCACAAATCCACATCCAAAATCCTTCAATAAAATAAACAAAAATTTGAGGTCGCATTTCCTTTGGTACCTATAGTAATTTTGTAAATCATAATGAATACCTCAATTCTTTGCAATTGGCTCCAATGACATGTAGGCATCTATTTGTTACCAAGGTAGAAGTAATATATAACTCTTGCAATTTTGGAAACATTGGTAGGAACATTTGGTAGACTGGCAAAGACCCCACACTTGAATAATGACTCCACTTTAAAACTTTAAGCTGCTGCAAAGTTAAAAGGAAAAATATTAAAATGGAATGAAATTGTAGAATGACATTCAAAATTACTGGATGTCTCATCACTATTAGGGCTAGAAGTCCAGTAAATTCAGTTTCCTCCTTTTTCTGTTGATTGATCGAAGAATCTTCGTGGATAAGATTAGTCAGCCAAGCAATGTTCAAGGTTTCAAGTTGTGAAGTTATAAGCAATTCAAAATGCTTCATTTTTCTATGAGGTGAATAGTCTCCAAGGAGTTCGGCTAACTGTTCCAAAAGCCCTGAAGCTGAACTTACAGGTAAACAGTAATAAAATGAATAATAAGTGGTTAAGGAAAAGGTTTCCATAAATTTTACAAAAAGTTTACTCACGCATCGACTCGAAAGGGCTATGGACATCAAAGCTGTTGTCATGATAATACACTTTTTGGCCACGGTGTGGGCACCAGGAATCAATGCTATTGGCTATATTTTTAAGACACAATTCCTGAAGAGATTTCACACTCGCAACTCGAGGCATTCTTGTAGTTAATCTACCTTTATCGGAAATCGAATATTGCTCATGAAACTGTTCAATTCAACGTCTTTAACACTGCTTTACTATAACAACTTTATATTATTTTATAACAACGAGATGATATGATGGGACGATGACGGACGAACGAATGACGATTCAGGCACTGTTCCGCATAACGGGGATGTTCCGCATGGGGAATTAGATAGCAGATTACAGATCCACCGGGTCCTGCCGCCCCTGGCGCTTCCTGGCGCAAATTGATTTCATTGTTTTCTCTATAATGATACGTAGCCTGACGTAACATTATGCTTATCCGTTACTTGATTTACTTGACGCACCCATTTGGCCTACTTGATGGATGGAAAGGCCCGTAAAGGCCATGAATAAGCTACCTTGCTGGCTCTCGTCAGTTTCTTCGTTTTTCAGCCATTGAGATGTGGTACAGTACAGGAAGTACGTTATGTTATACGTAATATGATGTTCACCCAATTGGCATATTCGATCGGTTAATGACCTCAAGGCCGTTCGGAAAGTGTGTGCCTCTTTGACCAGCTCTTATGTTTACATACTGCGAACAGCTGATGTCCTGCTACTCCTGCAGAAGAGCCCAATAATTTATAATGAATACTTTCTGGCCGAGTGTCAACTGGACCACTTTTTAACGAATGAGATAGAATATCCGATGTCAGTCGACAAAAAGCTCTCATTGTGACGCTCTTGTTTGCCTGTGAACTAAAGCGTCCGCCAGTCCGTTCTGTGGTCTTCATCCGCCGCATCAATTCAATTAATGACGATGGTCGTTTAACTCGTCTGACACTCGTTTACAAGTTACATGTGCCACAAATTCGGTTCCGCATTACATTGTTTCCGCCTCGTTCCGTTTACACCTGGGTATTTAGACATTTACTATCCTGACAGGTATATTCGAAGAAAAAGGGGGATGTTTCTTCGATCAAATGTTTGTCGCCGGATATTAAAGGTAGGCTATATATATGCCTGTACCATTGATATACCTTGATGTAATAGCTACGGACTCGCTGCAGTTATGATAGGTACGTACCACCATGGTGCAAAGACGCAATATTTTATAATTTTCCAACTGTGCGGCATAACTGACGATTCGATTCACTTTTTTTTTCACGAGTGACTACCACAAAAATTCAGATGTATGAAACCCTCGAGGGAGTATAGAGAAGAAAAACTGCAAGCAGAAAATTACAATAGGAATCCTACCATGTCTTGCGCTATTATTTACTTAGGACTTAGAGGTTAGAGCCAACGACTATCCAACGAGTCAAACGAATTGAAACGAAAAACTGAATGGAATATAACTGTGTTTTGATTTTTTCTGAAATTCAAATAGGCTATCAGGAAGTCTGCTTCTATACGACTTAGTTTGCAGAGAAATGCGTTTATTTAATGTCAGGTAGCATAGTTAAATCACATATCTTTCTTCCATTTTGACTAAATCAGTCTTTAATTAACATGCATCTTCTCTTATTGTTTTGCTGAAAAAAAAAAAAAAACGTTTAAAGAATTTAACGCTTCTGGCTTACAATATGCGTATCAAACAGTAAGGTAGGTACCCTATTCATTAGGGTGGGCCCAACTGGGAGAATAAATTTTGGTTCAAGCTTGAAAAAAGTTAAATTCAGCACTAAAGGGCCTTAACATAAAACAGTTTCAAACCAATTAGATTTCGAAAGCAAACAAGCCGCACGCTGGTAGACTCTCCGCCTCCTCAAAGGATTCCATAATTCTCATAGCGTGATTCGTCCGACTGGGGGCTCAGCCTCCTTTTTGGCAATTTTTTTAAATTGTAAAAAAAAGGTTTTCGCATTTCTTAGTGGGGGCCAAATTTTTCTTCGTAGAATCTACGCCTATGATAATTCTTCGTAGAATGGGCTCGATAAGACGTCGATTACGCACCTCCACCAATTCCGCTTCTTTCCTTTCCTTTTTTTCTCGAACTTTCTCTTCAGCTGGTGTGGCCGCTAAGATGACTGCAAACTCGCTGAGACCGAGACAAGTTTCCACCGCCACACGAACCTCCATCGGCGATCCGCCATTGACGACCATCTTTGTTTCGCCCGTCTTCCGCTGCTCCCATGGTAGGTCAGAACGTCCTTTTAGCCGGTACTCCACCACATATTGGCAGGGATAGACAAACTCCACTTGATTCCATTCGACGAGAAAAGATGGCGTGTTTTCGATGTTTCCAGCTGCTGTTTGGTAGAGGAACCGCAAAAATATTGGTGGGCCGGCCAGTCGCTCCAATTTATCGGCAACCAGTTTTTCCTTTTCGAAGATGGAATAAAAGACTTCCGTGGCGTCCTTGTCCAGTATGAAAATGAACTGAACTTGATTTTTTTTCTGTTTGGCGTAATGGGTCAGCTGGTTGATCTTGGCCATCACCTGCTCTTGCTTAAACTCGAAATTGTTCCAGGGCAATTCGTCTATTTCTTCCAGTTCCAAGTCGTCACTGCCTGTCGTCTCCAAATGGTTTTCGGCTGCAGCATACAATTCCATCAGCTTGTCGACGCATTTATTCATCATGTCCAGAATGTTTTTGGTCAAGTCGTCCAAAGGAGGAACAGTTAACACGACGGAATAGGTCTTCTTGCATAACTCTTCCTCCAATGAATCTCTGCTCTTCAGGATGACGGCTCCATTTACCTCTTCCATCTTCTTTACAATTTCCATTTCGGTCTTTTTAAAAGAGAGCCAACGATCCAGTCTGATTGACTTAATAAAGAACGATTCGTTCTCGAGCATTAGGGGAATATCTTCAATATCAAGATCGGAAGAGTCATCAGAGTCAGAGTCGTCGGTTTCATTGACGTCGTCTTCGGTTTCAATATTGACGTCGTCGTCGTCCTTGCGCTTATGCAAGACAACCGCTTGCATTGCCTTCTTCACAAACTTCAGATACTTTGATACGACTGATCTAAATTGGTTCACAGAGTCAGAAATGGCAATTTGACCGACTTGGAGAGCAGTCGCGTAAACAGCATCAGCTTCGACAATGACTTGTTTCCACTTCTCGTGTGTTTTCAAATATTTCAGAGATACTTTTAAGTTGACTTCACTATAGTAGTCGTATTTATCAGCAACTAGAGCTTCGATGTTTCGCAGCGGGTGAAGGAGGACAGCTATGGGGATCGGCTTTTTCTTGGCTCTCTCAATGGTGGCTTGACATTGTTCGTAGGCTTTAAGGATGTTGCAAACTTGTACCTTTTCTTCCTGAAAATCGGCGTACAGACGAACAGTCATTTGTATTTCATCATCATCCAAATCTAACGCGAATTCCAATACGGTCTTTTCTTCTTTTAAGGCCAGCTGCATTTTTGAGAGAATTCCGTGAAGGTATTCTTCGGTGACTTTCGGATTGTCTTTGTTCATTTCTTCCTTAATTGACAAGATGCAATAAGCTTCAGCACCGTAGATGACGCCAACAACGACGTGGGTGGAATTATCAGGGATTAGTGACTCGAAATTCTCTCCGTTTCCATCAAAACGTTCAGAAATTACTCTTTTCACGAGCGATTCCAGATCATTTATTTTCTTCTCCTCTGATCGCACACGGCATACCAGGGTTCGAGTGACGTCTGTTTTTTTGGAAATGTGGTTCAAGTAGTGGCTAGCACCACTGTAATTATCAATCAGTCCACCCATGAAGCTTAAATGGAGGTGCTCGTTGAACTCAATGTCCATGTTGCGCCACTTGTTGCTGGTCATGACATCTAAAACTTTCGAGAACTCTTCCTTGGTTTTGATTGCTGATGCCAACTCATCGGAAGGTTCCCAAAATACCTGACCATCTGTAACATAAAATTTCATCAATGTAATATGTTTTAAAGTCTAATTCATAAGATTGTTCAATGAGCATAATCATGATGGCAAGAGTAAACACATTTTGAAACTGACAAATCATTTTCTTGCCACATTGAGATAGGTTGGTGGAACAGATGAACTATAAGTACCTTGATAATCTTGCCATTTGTAACACTCAAAAGTTTGCAAAGAATCAAACTATTACCTGCGATCTGGTCGGTTTTGTAATCGTAAAAATCACCCACTCGAAATTGTCGACCCCATGCAGCCATTTGTGTGCAAAGCTCTTCTTCATCTAGACCTAGAATCATTTTTGGTTTAAATAATAACATCCCATTCATGATTAATTCTAATCAACTATACCTTTTAAATCCATGTTAAAAGTTTTAAGGTTAATTTCGAAACACAAACTTGGGTTTAACACCTTAACTGAGCGTTGACCACAGACCGTTTCGTTTGCTCGTGTAGTTGTGCTCCTAGTTGTCCATCTGATCAAGTGATCAGCCTAGCCAATGCGGTTGGAGGACAAATTGTGGATGTGGAAGTTGGAACGTGGAAGTGGAACGGAGGTTTGGGAAATGGGACCCGTGGACCGACCCAGTGTTTTCGGCTTATAAACATGCCGGACGCGAAAAGTAGATGTAAAGAATATCAGGGAAACAATGAATATTTTTTTAAGTTAATATTATCTAAAATTCTAAGTTAAATAATTCAGTAAGGAAATAGCTAAATTTGGCAAACGTTGGTAAGCTACTGTTTACATTATGGCTGCTATCAGTGTGCCATCTGACATATCAGACCCAGACCGGCAGACCCAGAGCTCAGAGTGCATGTCGTCATCAATTAAATGAACGAGGCCCGAGGAAAAAACTGAATTGTACTCATTGTAGGCTAGAAAAAGTTTTTGTTGGAGTGTGCTGAATTGAGTTTTCGAATACCCAGAATTCCCTTGATAAGGTAACACATAAACGAAAAAAATTATCTGTCTCAACTGATTGGTTTTTATAACGTAAACAGACGAAGAGCATGGCGGATGAAAGTCTTTTTCGTCGGCCTGCTAAATCGATGGCAGCACTCGGTCGTCATTTTCAACTCGGGGATTTGTACAACTATCACCGAAATTTAATTATCAAAGGTAAGAAAATCCCTGAGGTCTGAGGACGTAGTCCTCAGCCGAAGGCCTAGCGGTCTTTAATGCAATGGAAGATCGCACTAGCCCCCGTACAGCTAGGACTCGCGCAGAACTTTATTCCCCCGCCTGAGGCTACGCTTCTTAGAAAACCATGGATTTTCTCAGAACACAGCAAACTTTGTGCGGCCTACTAGTCGGAAACGGTCGGTCCTATTAAAATTCTGCAACTGCTATCATTTTTGAAATTTCCTCAGCTGCCCCCCCCTTACCAAACACCATTATAATCGGATAACATTAAGTCAATATTGTTAGGTAACACTGAAACACTAACTGGTAACTAGCTGGTGGTCAACTCGGTATAGAACAAAAACTGATTGTCAAGGTTATACGTAGTGGATTTCTAGTGGATTTCTAAGTATTAACGGTCATTAACAGGTTACAAGGGTGGTACTGTTTGGTAGAAGATTAAGGAATATAAGAGGGAAGAGTAGATTACAGTAACAAATATTGGGGTACAAACGGCAAGCATGTAGCAGTGACGTTCAGGAATATTTAAGTGGTCATTTTCATGCTGCTACTGGATATATGTCTAGTATAGTTCCAAATCATGAAATCCACCTTAATAATAGTTTAAAAAGTGAAATAGCTTGATCCCTGAGGTTTGAGGACATAGTCCTCAGCCGAAGGCCTAGCGGTCTTTAATGCAATGGAAGATCGCACTAGCCCGTACTGCTAGCACTCGCGTAGAACTTTATTCCTCCTTTACCGTCTGGGGCTTTGACCTACGACCGAGGCTATTCTTTCCCAGAAAATCGGCGATTTTCCGAAAACGCACAATGTTTCGAGTCTATAGAATTCTAAGCGGTGGGTGGGATAAAAAATCTGAAATTGCTATCATGCTTCAAATGTCTCAAGCTCCCCCCCCCCCGTTACCAAACACTATACCTTTTATCTTCAATTGGTTATTTCTTTACGAATTTACGATAGGGGAAAAGAGTACTCTTACTTTTTTTTTTTTTTTTTTTTGGGGGGGGGGCTTATTTTCAGCGCATAGCCTATACATATCATCACGCGCAGAAAAAATTTATGTGCAAAGATGGGGACACTTGGGCAGTCTGATATTTAATCTAATATAGTAATGACTGTGATATTAGGTAGAAAATACGAACGTTTCGAACATTTTACAATCGGCAGCCGATACGAGGAAAAAATGTATATGTAACCCGCAAAATGCCTAGAGTGACGGATGGGTATTGTCACAATAATATTTAAACTGCCTCTATGGTCCCAATCGAAACCAACCCTAATAGTTAAAAAAATTTAGCTCGATTGACGATTCTACTCCTCAGACCGAAGGCCTAACCCTTGGGGTTTATCAGGGAAGTGCAGTTGTTGACAACACTTGCATCTCAGTTGGCTTTACTATGAAAGATTTCTGATTGTGGCCAGAGGCTAACCACATACATTTTCTTAGTAAGCCTATACAACCAAATTATTGTTGATCATGTGTACTGTCAAACATAGTGATTAGATTAAGTATTTTGTTAATTATATTCCACAGATTGTCAGGTGTGGGAAACCGTAACATTGACATCCAACACTCGAGCTCAAGACAAATATGAACTACGGATTTCATGGGGGATTCCTGGATCAGACAACACTCACTAAATGGAAGAACACAAATCGTGACCAATATTTGCAAGTCAGTATTATGACTGGCATCATTGACGAATTCCACGGAGCCAGCAACTATGTCTTTGGCTCTTCATCACTTGCAACCCAAACATTTGTTAGTCGGGCTACATCAAGGGAGGAGCATCTAGACCTGTTGACTCTTGCAAAAGAGAAAATTCTTCTTCCTTCTGAAGTGAATGAAATACAACGAGCTACACATGCCATCGTGGGCATTTTCTATGGAGCGGAAGCTTATTGCGTCCTGACGGACGATCAACAAAACAACAACAACAATTTGGGAAAACAATTCAGAGGAAAATTTGCAACTTTGTGGAAACAATGTTCCCTGCAGCATTCCATGACCGTAGATTTCGCCCACAAAGAAGAGATCAAAATTTGAAATGTCGACTGTACGCCGATGTCTACCCTGAAGCCGTTCGGGATTGTAGCGTTTTTGAGGCCTACAAGTTGTGTCGCAAGCTTACCGGTCACATCCAAAATCTAAATGAAGGTGTTAACAAATCCATTCCAATCGCTGTGCAACTCTGTCCTTTGGGGAGGAGGGAAGAAGAAATTTGAGAAAATCTATTACGACGTCGATATCGACCTTGTCTCACGTTACTGCCGCATCTGCGACAAGTTGGATAAAATCAGTACCAAGACTAATGCTCTTCGCACCGTTGCGGTGAACGAAAATCGTTTCGTCTTTATCATTTCGGGGACGCCCTTGACAAATACCAAAATATCATGAAGACAAGTTTTAAGGAGAGCGTTGTGAAATCTCGCTCGACGTCCGTGGACGAGGTTAAAAGTATCGTCGAGATCTCCGAGAACCATTCTCTCTTCAAACCTTCCAAACTAAAGCGATGGCTCTTCTACGAAGAGGCCGAATTGATTGACCAGAACATTAACTGCTGCGGACTTGGGCAGAATCACCGTTTTGACTGATGAAGAAGTTTTGAAAACAACAAATCGACGAAAAGCAAGAAATTTGCCTTGGTTTTCCGCGTTCCAACGCTAAACCAAGATTCCTTTTGGACCTTGAACGCACTGAAAAGCTATGTCGAAAGAAATTCGAATTTGGTGGACGATCCGGACGAAGAAGGCGACTTTTACAATGATGGCGATATAACAGAAGAGGAGGAAGAAGCAAGTGGAATTCCATACCACACAGTAAAAGTACGGGAGCAGCAAGCCCGAGATCAAATTCGAAAGTTCGTCAATTTCGCCAGAAGAAACAAACAGCCTTTCAGCAAACAACAAGTGGTATTCTTTGCCGTGTTGAATGATAATAAAATTAAGAATCTGAGCACTTCAAGACGGGTCTTGAAGTGGATATCTGGGGCCAGAAATCCAAGTGCCACTACACTGTCTATGAATCGAAGCGTGTTGGTTGAATTGTTGAATTCGTACAGCTGGATTTACAGCCACTCTCTCATAAGCTTGACCGGCCCTGATGGAAAGCCTAGACCGATTCATCGACTTTCATCCTCCAATGGAATTACGAAGCCATTCACTTTGATTGCTTATTTACGGTGCATTTTCGTGTGAAAGGTTCCGACAGCTGGAAGAGACAAAGAACGACCGCTCGGAACAGAAAAAAATTCATCATCAACTGTGAAGCCGGAAAAATATTGGAAATAAAAGTGGCGGCAATGACTTATATTGGCCAAAGTGAATTTAGTGATATTCTCGACACGGAAACTTTTGTCCACCCGGAAAATTCGATGGAATCATCTGCAACAATCCGGAAGCAGCCGCTACGTTCCAACGGCCAATCGGTGCCGATGTATCGTTTGCGATACTGGCCGAAAGAACAGGATCCTAGCTTCATCCGGAAAACTGTTGGCCATGTCCAGTAACGAGACCGATTTACGTTTGGAAGAACTCGAACTAGAGACGACCTATTCCGTCAACCTTTCCGTAGATACTGGGCTCGGCGAAACGGTCTAACACTGGCCAATGGTGTCCGTTTCGCTCCAATGTTGGTTAGTCGTTGCCAAAAAATTGAAACTCTCGACGGGCTGGAAATTTACACTATTCCACTGACCAAAACTACTCCGACTGGCAGCAAAATAGAGCGTTACGCCCCTGGCAAACATAACAAAGCCCTGGAGTCTGGAAAGAGAACGATTCTACTGATTGGTGCATTCGGTTGCGGCAAGACGACTGTCGTAAACGGAATGCTCAACTACGTTTTCGACGTGAATTGGACTGATCCGTTTCGTTTCCAGCTGGATCAGACGGATAGCGACTGCATCAATGTCTACGACATCAACCACTACGAAGGATTCAATATTGATTATTCTCTAACGATCATCGATGCGCCCGGCTATGGAGACGATGCTCACAAGAACCGAGAGATTACCGAAACGATCCGTCAGTTATTCGAGGACAATAATGGAGCACAAGAGCTGGACAGGACCGGTTTTCTCCTGAATTCTTCATTACCGAAACTTACAGCCACAGATTTTATTTACGAGTCGGTCGGCTCCATTTTTGGTGATGAAATCAAGAGATCGTCCGCTTTTTCATGACATTTGTCAATAACAACGAGGATTCACCGTTCCAAATGTCTTAATCTTTTCGATGAATGGCGTAAGTCATGCACTTGTTACATTGTTGGATGTTTCCACTTGTTATTGAAATAGTTTCATTTTTTAGCCCCCTACTTTGTACAGCAAGTGGTCAGTACCATTGAAATGGGAGGTTTGATAAACCTCAAACACAGAGACCTGCTAGTAACCTCGAGGACCAAAAAGCTAGACTATCTTTAGTATCTCGAATTCTTGATACAAAAACAGTTGTCCATTTATTGGAACACGCTGCAGTCTGCTGCCCAGTAAGAAGTTTCTCATATTTTTGTTTCTCATATTTTATTTTATAATAAATTTTTTATTGGTTATTGCAGTAACTTACTGTGCTGGGGATGCAATACAATGGGGAGGTTAGCCCAGTCGAATATTAAAACTTTCTCTGGATGTCAGCTCTGGAACTTTATTTGATGACAGTGTTTTGCAAATTCTTGGTATTTATTGCACAGATTTAAGGTATGGTATTTGAGAAAACTGCAACAAAATCTTATTTCTAACAATCATCTCTCCTTTTTCTCTTTGGTTTTATAGAGAATTGGATATCTCTCATTGTTTTAACGTCACGGATGATGGAATCACAGGATTGTGTGGTGGTGCTAATCTGGGAAATGACAAGCGGATGGTGCAAAGGGGTCAGTGTAAATCACTTCGAAAACTGTCGATTACATACACCCAAGTTACGCGGAAAGGGATACAAATAGCACTTGAAAATTCTCCTTATCTGGAAGTATTTTCTCTTCACTTAAATCATCACGAGATTGAAATATTGGCTCACATGCACAGAAATGACTTGGTCATTCCCCAATACGCCTTGTCTAAACTGAGTCTTTCGCCGGATAGTAATTCGCCGTCATATTTGCCCTACAAAGTTGGTGATCTACGTCTCGTAGCTTCCTTGTGTCCGTTCGTTACCCGTGTCTCCATTAAATTTCATGACCTTCATATCACCGACTCTGATCTATTGGGATTAATAGTCCTTGAAAGACTCAGTGAACTCCATCTTGAAGCCGGTAATGGTTCTGATGATAAAATTCTCATCACTTTTGATGGCGGCCTGGCCCCACTTTTAAAAGCTATCGGAAGTTCTTTGAAATCTCTTGATCTTAAAAATCTCCCCATTTCCGTTTGTCTGTACAACATCCTTGAGTTTTGTGCGAATCTGGAGCGTCTGATGGTTTATTGTTGCACCTATTTGGCGTGGATGGGTGGAAATGGTGAGGAGCCCAGCAGCCGGACAGAAACGGATCTTGTATGGACGAACCTAAAGGAATTGAGCCTAACTGAATCCAAAAGCGATCACCAACATAAGATACCACCTGAATTTCTGCTATTGGCATTGTCTTCATCGCCGGCACTACAGAAACTTGTACTTAAAAATTGCGACTCGTTTGATGACGGCCTTCTCCAAACGGCTTTTCAATTCCATTCGTTCAACAATTTAGAAGAGTTGGATTTGTATTTCTGCAACTCCGTGTCCAGTGTTGGAATAAATTTATTCATGACTGAAGAAAATCCGTTGAACTGGATGAACTTTGTCCGTTGCGATGATCGTGTGCGTAAGATCGATGTTGAAAATTGGAATATGGAGGGTAAGAAATATAATTGGAATTTTGTAGCTCGTAGTTAACTTGTAATACATTTTTATAAGTTGCTGTGTATTAATACGCCTGTTATATAACAATCTAGCACCTTGGCATGTGCGATATTGCGTGCAAATCAACGTGATCAATGATTATTCCAGTTTTTTGAAGGGCTAAATCTTCGAGCTTGTCGACAATTTCTTCCGTTAAAAGTTCACAATCGAACAAATCCAGATTTGCAAGGGACAGCAACTTAGCCAGCACTACATTCGAATCGGCAAAGTGTGAAAACACCGGACGAACTTTCCAATATGATGTTTGGTAGGAGATCCTTGGCGGTAATGACTCATACTGTAATTGTGAAAGTCCCAATCATTCAAAAGATTAGAACTACTAGACTATATGGTAGGCTATATAAGCCACCAATTAACCTTCATCCGATAGTGTAATAATAGGCTCAGTAGAATCGCAGTTGCCCGTCAGAAATTCTTCAACGTAATCGTGCTCGACTGGCGTCGCGGTGGGAAAGCTAGCGTTGTCACGCACCGGCCCAAAAGTATTCCGAGTTTCCGCCCCGGTCGTTCCAATATCAGGTGTAAGTGATGCCGTTGGTCTCGACAGGCGCGTAATTGCAATCGTACTGTAGGCTACATATTACATTAGTTGGTTTATGCTGACGCCAGTTTTTCTTTTAGAAATCGTTATACAAGCAAGATTAGACTGACGAAATTAGCTAGACAAATCGGCCAACGCACTCCTTTGCCTCATGCTCGCGTTTTATATCGTTAGTGGATGTGTTGAGAGTTTAGCATCCGGGGTTTGCTTAATGGTCGACGTTAATCGGCGATTCGTCGTCATTCTGTATCGATGTGGTACCTGTAATAAGCCCTTTGTAACTATCATTTTTGGTCGCTTTGATTTATTAGTTTATGTTGTTATTTAGAATGAACTTATCCTATAGTTACGCATCACGGAATGGCACGATAAAAACAAAAGGATTATGCTAGAACAATAAATGAGTTAGCTTATATACCTCTGAACATCGTCGCAATTTGGGATCGTCGCCGAGGAATGGAGGAAGCCTGCCATCATCTCTGAGACCTGCCCGTCTGCATCAATCCAGTACATACCGGAACTGAGCGAAGAATTAGCTGCACGGATCGGTTATTGACAAATTCTGAAAATGGCGATCCTTTCCGAGGATTGTTTATCTTTTATTGCGTCTCTCTGACTCTGACTCGAATCGGCCGTCTGCGTCGTTTTTGGCGCAGTGTGTTTTGTAAAATATTTATCAGCAATTCTTGTTGTTCAACTTAAGTTCTTCTAGTCAACCCAGTTTGCCCTCCAGTAGCACAATAACTTTGGCTTCCAATTTGGCAATCAAATTTTCCTAGATTATTGAACTCAAAAAAGATAGAAAGTAGGCTATACAGTCCGGCTCCACAAAGCGGGAGCCCTACATTGGGGGAAATCCAGCAAAGCGGGAAGGGGTGGGGCTTGCACCTCCGTTCCCCCTTCCGACATTGTTTCTTGTATCTCGAAGCGCGCGCTTTAAATTTTCGTTTCCGCTATATCTATATCGCTGCACTATATACCTTCATATAGTACTAGGCTATATACGAACTTAAATAATTTTACGAATATAATCGGGGCTATATTGCATCGCCGCTATAAACTTTTACCGCAATGAACACATGAAATCGGACCAAGAGGGATTGTTTAGTCACAAGTGGAAAGGTGGTTTGAATTCTAGTTAGCCTACAAACCAATTCCAATTAAGGTTCTTTTTTGACTTAGGTTATCAATCAGATTCCTTTAATAGTTCCTCGCCCCAGTCATTTGATGCAGTTGAGAAAGTATTGGAGTGTTCTCGCAATATGGTAGAAGTTGCAAAAGTAAATGACTTTATAACATAAGCCGGGTTCCGCAACCAATCGGTTTAGTACCAAGGTCACCGCTGGCCCTATCCCCTAATACTCCCATTAATTGCCGAACCGCGCTAATGCTTATCTTATGGAGTCGACAAAGAGGGAAAGCTCACAAAGCGGGAAGGCCTCCCCCTCGCACCACTCGTCCCGCTTTGTGGAGCGGCCCTGTATATATGGGAACTGCTTTGTTTTTCCCGGGTTTTCCCTGCGTCTGACTTAATTTGTTCAATTAGTTTCCCCGTACGAAAATCTTTAGAAATATCATATGATAAATCAACTGTTTATCAATGACACGGGTTATTTATCCTTGACATGTCAAATGATAAGGAGCGCCCAGGTTTTGTCTTCAAATAATCAAGGATTTCAATTGACAAATCCGTTGACAAATCAGGGCAGTCATGACATTTACGCATTTACCACCTGGTTGCGCCACTATCGGCTGCACCTCTGAAACAGTTTCACAGATTTGTCTATTTCTCAACCTGCCAGAGAAGCTCATCGCTCGACCCCAACGACTACAGAATGCTGCCGCTAAGCTGGTCTTCGGTGCCCGCAATTTCGACCATGCTAAGCCGATCATCAGTCGCTTACGCTGGTTGCCTATTAAACTAAGAGTCCATTTCAAGATTGAATTGGTCTTGAATGTGTGTCCTTACTTTCCGCTTTCTGAATGGTTTGGCCCCTGTCTATCTCTCTCGACTCATCAAACGTTACATACCGACCAGAGACCTCCGTTCGTCTACATGGGGTAGGGTAGCTCAACCCACTGCTAAAACAACGTACGGCACTCGTGCATTCTCTTATGCTGCACCGGTTCTCTGGAACGGACTGCCCCAGGACATCAAGATTTCCCCTGATCTCAGAACTTTTAAATTCAGACTTAAAAAGCATTTACTCGGTGTCGCGCTCAATGCATAAAATTTTAAATTGACTATCTGTGATTCTGTACTCAAAACTCAAGCGTCATTTGATCTATAACATGGAAAGTGCGCTATACAAAAAAAATATTATAATAATAATAATTTGTTTTTTTAGATTTGGCGGCGTTCATAAATGACGTCACACCATAAGGGGGGGGGGAGGGGGTCTTGTTTTTGTGACTTTCTGTGACTAGGGGGTATGGGGGGTCTAAAAAATGTGACGTCACGCGAGAAAAAAAATTAATTTTAATAGTTCTTTTACCAACACAATGGCACCAGCAAGAGCTAGCATGATTCAAATAAAGTAAGCTAAATTTCGCCACTGCTATCCTTCAAAGTTGCGACAGTACCGTTTTTTACATTGGTTGGTAAACTGTTGAGAACAACCAGTAAACGACTGCTAGTTGCTAAACAGTATCAGAGTCATATATAGACTATATATATATGACATAATATATAGAATATAGAATATATTCTATATATATATATATAGAGTATAGAATATATATATATATATATAGAATATAGAATATATATATATATATAGACTAGTCTATATATGACTCTGACAGTATCAGATTTAGTTTAAAACTACTAGTAGAGGAGACTGGGGTCAATTGTAACGAAAAAATACAATTTTTTTCGTCATCTAGCAATAGAGTTACAAATTCGAATTCAATACGGCGGATAGCTTCTTATCATGGCTTACTTTTTTAAATATATCGAACATATTAGTTTTATAGTTATTTAGTAAAAAAATCTAGAACGATCCCACTGTTTTGTTACAATTGTACCCACATGTCGGGGCGATTGTAACAGGGGTGGGGTAAGAAGTAACGTGAGATTTCGAGAGCTCCCACTATAGGACTCATATTAACTTTTCGTTTTTCTGGAAATATGCCAACTTTTAACATTCAATCAGAAGAATATGATGTTTTGCATCATTTCTGGGTATAAAAGTGGATTAAGACTTGTTTTTTCCCTAAATTATTTGAATTGTTACAATCATCACACCAACCTTTTTCTGTTACTCAATTAAATCTCCGATTCTGTTACAATTGTGTCTGCAATTGACCTCAGTCTGTCTCTAACACGCAGATAAAGAAACTACCGGTTATCAACATCAACAAACTGCCTTCAGGGGGGTACAAAATTTGTGACGTTATTTTATTGGGGGGAGTTAAAATGTTGTGACCATATGTGATGAAGGGGGGGGGGAGGGGGTCAAAATTGGCCTAAATTCGTGTGACGTCATTTATGAACGCCGCTTTTTGAAGTAAATTGTCATCGAAAGATCATTGTTGAAACACAGAAATTTCCAGTACTTGATATTCAACTGTCGTAGAGATGATATATGATTCTGCTATTATTAAGCCACAGAGGAAAAGGTGGAGGTCGTTCAAAACATCTGTGTCTCGTTTCATCTAGTCTGTAGCGAGATTTGAACTTCTCTTCACCGTGTGGCAGCTGAGCAATTTGCCTATGCGCCAAACCTTACTGTACAAACAGTTACACTAAAACTGAAAACATTCCACACTGATCCCAAAGATTTAATGAATGAATGCAGAAATAAAGAACACCATGTCAAAACTTAGTTTACTGAGAAATAACCAAGTGATCTTGATAAAATCCTGATTTCGGTTAAATTTGGTTGCGTTAAAACGGCTTCTATAGCGGCTTTTTGTTTGGTAAAATCACGATGCAATATGAACTCGATAAAATTCATCATACTGGTAAAAATTAGTGACGATGCCGGCTGCCGAACCAGAAAATGACTGGTTTTCGTCTGGGACCAGATTTAAACCCTGGACCACCGCGCAGCAGACCCAGCAGTTGAGCGCTATATCACTGGGCCTTGACCAGTAATATAGTTATTGAAATGATTGACAATGATCGCAACATGTATTGGATATCAAAAACAGTTCGTGATAGAAGAGTGTAGATCAACGACTTGTCGATACCCCATCATGATTTAGTCAAGATCCAAGAGACATTCTTTATAATTAGATTTTTAATTGAAGATGTCATGTTAAAATGTGTCATACAAAATTTTGTGTTTCTAGGTTTAAAGTCATTTCAAATAACGTAGCTTTAATCTTACTTCCAACATTTCCCACTGCGTTATGGACAACATTTGGAACGCGTGTATCTATCAGAAATGTTTCCAAAATTTGTTATGTTGTCAAGACCCAAATGACGATGGATTTTTACATAGTGGAAGAAAGTTATTAAAACACCTCGAACAAATTGATACTTTTAGTTCATTTTTTAAAGCTTGTAGTATTTATAGGTTTCTGACAAAACCCGGCTTTAAAACATTATATTAACATGTAGAAAAACAGAATTATATATTTGAAAATTTTAAAACATTTAAAACTATTTGAAGGAACTAGTTTAAAATTATTTTAAAATGTGAGTTTAAAAGCCCATATTTTTTTGTACGTATGTAGTAATTTTCATCAAAATAAAATGAAAATTGATGAGACAGTTACAGTTTTTGTATCGAACCGTCAGCGGGACGCGCGAAATCTGCCGCCGCGATTAACACGGCTCTTATGGAGATATATATTTTTTAAGGATCGCTGGTTTGTTTTTCTTGTTTATTTTCAGAAGTCGAAAAACGCTCTGGACCGTATCGTTCAGTTCATCAAATGTGAAAATCTTTTGTTGAATAGATGAATGTGTGTGGAATACAAGCAATGACTTACGGTATCATACAACTTTTTTATTCTCAGCCAATCAACCTAAAAGTTAAGAAATTTGATTAAAGTTCACGAGTCTCAGCCGAAAGCGCCGGAAAATTCAACCATTTATAGAATGAAACTTTACTAGGGTAAAGCTCTTAAATCCGGACAGGACAAAAACTCTGCAAATTTCGGCCAAAAAATTAGATTTTTTTGCATGCGTGTTTGAAACTGAACGAGGCGTTTCTTAAAACATCCGATAAATGAACATTGAAACAATCACAATAACGCACCAATGGGCTAAAGGGCATCTTGTAATTATTTCTAGTGACTTAGAAATTGACAATTAGAATTTCACAGTTACGCTTGTAGGCTAAGTTTTTGAGCTTTGTGTTGGACAGTAGGCCGAACGAAAACGGCAAATGAAAAATATAAGATAAAAAATCAAAGAATCACTTAACTAATTATACTAAATGATAGAGAATTTAAAATTCTACAAAATACTATAGTTTTTAAGTAGTAAATGGCAAATTCTAATATTTTATCAGGAATTTTGAAAGAACTGTCATTCTGCGTTTATTGGACTAACAGCTAGTAATTTCGGACACCTTCAAGGAAATTATAGATTTTCAAATTTCTAGAATGGGTATACACCAATCGACGCATAATTTTATGAAGAATCCATTTATACCCAATGTTTTCATCTTATTTGAAGCCGTTTTGGCGCAGTTAAAGAAACAAATATTGTTTGTCTGTCGATCTTAGGCTAGCAGACAAGTTTTGTTTTGACAGGCCAATGATTTGGTTTTTTAAAATCGAATTCTATTGGGAAATTTCTATTGCACCCTCAGTAATGTCATAGGCAATTCTATTCAGAATCAAAAACTGAATCGAATGAGATAATTATTTTTCTAAAATTAGCTCTGTCCGAAAAATGCAGAAATGTCCGACTTTTATTGGAAACGTCCGACAATTGAAGATTCTTAATGCACACGTTTCCCATAAGAAAGCCTATCGGCCAAAAAGTGTCCGGAGTTCACAGCTTTACCTAGTCTGAGCCAATCAACGTGAAAATTTAAGAAATTTGATTAAAGTTAACAGACACAGCCAAAATAGGTGGAAAACTAAAAGGATATGAATGTATATTACTAGCCCATGCGGAGTAAAACAACAAATTTTTCTTGGTGTGCAAGGAATACAAGAGAAAAACAAGAACAAAAGAAAAAAAAACAACAGAATACAATCTAAGTAATATAAGTAGCGTAGTAGTAGCATTTAAATTCAACTATGTAACGGAGATCTTTTCATTTTCTATTACCTTTCAATCTTTCAATGGCTCTCAATTCACGGACTGGAACTGACCTGGCCAATTCAATTGGCGTTTTGCCACGCTTTTGTCGGTTCCCAAAAAATTTGATAAACCTTACATATATCAGAACGGATGGCGAAATCACAAACTTCGTAGTACGGATATTAACGATCTGCTTTGCCGGCTTCCTTCATAGCTTCTTCTCTCTGATGGTCTTTTTCGTTTTTCTTTCGTTTTCGTTCCATTTCCCTTCGCCTATCCCGAATAGAATCCAAAGCACTTAGGATTCTATTCCTAAGTGGAGCGCCTCATAGCGCATACACCAGTAACTTACGGGAGGGCCTTGTGCGCGAATGATTTGAGAGGTAATGTACCATGTGATGAAGCTTATTAATCCCTTGGACATCTGGGAATGCTTTACGAAATTCCTCAAAGTAACGCATAATTAAAACTTCGAGAATAACTGTGTGCTCTTGTGATATTAAAGGGAAAAAATTATATCCATAAATTATGGACCATAATGTGCCTCAGCGTAAAAATGATCGCAAAATGAATGTTTCCTACTTAAATTTTGTCGCTTACTAAAAGAGCAAACATGTTTAAAAGACAAAAATTCTGCCCAGTCCTTTGTCTCGTCGAGTAATTTCCACTTGTTTTAATATTATCGTTTGTGAACCTAGCCGATGGTTTGTTTGGAAGGTCATAAAAGCTGAACCCGAAATTCTGAATTGTTCCTATCTCTCAAAACGAGCTAATCAGTATGAGTTTTAAAATTGACGTCCGATCGAAGAATTAGACAATGGCGACAAAACTTATTTGCCGACGGACTCATGAAACCACCAATTTCACGAGCCCCCTTTGTGTCGGCAGAAACTGACACAAGGGTGCCTCGAATTCTAAAATTTGGCAGGTCCAGAATGTCTAAGGGCAACCCTTCGTCTGATTCTAGCTTATGCAAGTCTTTCAAAAACTCCCTGAGAACAAATCCAAAATTGCCCTCATCACTATCTAAGGTTTTAGATGTGGCAAAAGGATGAATGTGACTGTGACTTTCAATTTCTTTTTTTGTGCAATGAAATTTCGACAAAATGGTCGTGGTCCAACATATCCGAAATAACAAGCCTATTCACTTGCTGTGCTGGTGTAGAAAATCCTACCCCGTCTCGGACGAGCTTACCGCTCACTTTAAATCCCAGGCCTTCCCAACCTCTCATCAGAAGCAAAGACGCTAGATTTTATCCGCATGTATATTGATTATTAATTCTTGTGTTAATGGATTTCTTATCACGACCAATATATTGTCACTTGTTCCTGATTAATCAATCCGATTACAACAAACATCTTGTCCAATGTTGTTAAGTATTACCCCCTTGGTTAATTTGTATTTGTTTGTGTGTGTTAGAGTGCTTTTGTACCTGCCCTAATCCTGACATTGTTGAACTACCTTGCTCCAGATGCAGGCGTGATCCAGAAACGCCACTGGCGTCATATTCTACCACACCTTCAATGCGTTGGCTTTTATAGCAATGAGTCTTGATACCGGTCGACACCAAATCGAACTCTGGGGCCTTACAAGCCTCTTAGTGAGCTCAGCTCCCGGATCGATTAATCTGTATTCCTTTCGTAACCGAAAGACGTCACTTCAGCCCAGCTGAACCCCCCTTTCGCGTGTTGGCGCTCATTTCCAACAGCGCATTTTCCCCTGTATTTGTACATATTGTTGGTGAACAAGTTCTCGAAATGTTGAATGCGGGTGTCATTGAACCTTCAGCCCGTGGTCTACGCCGGGTTTCTTCCTTCGTAAAAAAGATTATTCGGTTCGTTTCTGTATAGATTATCGAAAGTTGAATCGAATCACACGTAAAGACGTTTATCCCCTCCCCCTGATTGATGATGTCCTCGATAGCTTGGCAGGCTCTTCTGTTTTCTCCATTCTAGATTTATACATATCTTGTTGGTAAATATGCCCGGTGGGCGATGGCCATCAACGAATTTGAGGGTCTAACGACAGAACTTTGCCCGGGTGTCAGTAATTGTGTTGTGGATGCCTTATCTAGAGCGCCTCTTGTTGTGTCCGGAGGTGATGCAATTTTATGTGCGGATTGTTTGAATAAAAGCAAGAAAGTGGGGGCTATCGAAAGAAGCGAGGCAAAGTGAATGTGTTTAATAGCTAAGAAAGATCAGAAATTTTCTCCGGAAGACTTGAGCCTTCAGTTGAGCCTGTCGGTCGCACTAGACGTCGCCCGGTGTGGTGAACGACTATGTTGTCGACACGAAAGTCCGATATGATTAACTTTGTCTGATTTATCGTATTCTTTTTCTGCTTCTTTTGATTCTGAAGAATCCTGTGATGCTTGATCTCCTTTTGGTTTCTGTTCTGTCACAGCCAATCACCCTGAAAATTTAAGAAATTTTATAAAATTTAACGAGTCTCAGCCGAAACAGTCGGAAAATTCAACGATTTGTAGAATAAAATTTTACTATTATCAGCCAATCAGCCGAAAAATTTAAGAAATTTGATTAAAGTTAACGAGTCACAGCCAATCAACCTGAGAATTTCAGAGATTTGATTAAAATTAACAAGTCACAGCCAATCAATCTGAAAAATTAGCAAATAAGATTAAAGTTAACGAGTCACAGAAAGAACATTCAACAGCCGGAAAATGCAACCATTTATAGAATTAAACTTTACTAGTCTCAGCCATTCAACCTGAAAACCAAAAGGATATGAATGTATTTTACTAGTACAAGCGGAGTATAACAGATACTTTTTTCTTGGTGTACAAAGAATACAAGAGAATAACAAGAACAAAAGAAAAAAACAGAATACAATCTAGATAATAGAAGTAGCGTAGTAGTAGCATTCAACCTTAAAAGTTAAGAAATTTGATTTAAGTTAACGAGTCACATTCAATCAACCTGAAAACTAAAAGGTTATGAATGTATTTTACTAGTACATGCGGAGTACAACAAAAGATCTTTTCTTAGTGTACAAAGAATGAAAGAGAAAAACAAGAATAAAAGAGTAAAAAACAGAATACAATCTAGGTAATAGAAGTAGCGTTTGAATTCAAATTTTTAACGGTGATCTTTTCATTTTTTATTGCCTTTCAATGGCTCTCAATTCACGGGCTGGAACTGACCTGGCCAATTCAACGGCAGTATGCTACGCTTTTCTCGGTTCCCAAGAAATTTGATAAACCTTACAATCTTACATCCATCAGAAAGGATGGCAAAATTACATACTTCGTAGTACGGATATTGACGATCTTCTGTCCCGGCTGCCTTCATAGCTTCTTCTCTCTGATGGTCTCTTCGTTCTTCTTTCGTCTTCTCTCCGCTTCCCTTCGCCTATCCCGAATAGAATCCAAAGCAGTTAGTGTGCTGACATCTAAAAAAATTAAATAATTATTATTCTATCATTGGATTAAAGCGGTTTTTGGGTGGCACCTGAAGAAGTACTTTCTGTGTGATCAAGATGGTTCTCTGAATTATCTCCGTTCGACGTTACGCTCGTTGATACTTCTGGTTCCACTTCCGTAGGATGTTCGGGTTCGATGTGTTGCGCCGGTCCAGCAGTATCGTCAGCCGCATCATCAGCATGAAATTCGTCCCTTGATGTAACATGTTCAGCTGGCGGGTTGTTTGGCAATGGTTCATAGTTGGGTAACGATTCCAAATCAAATTGTTCCCTCATATATGAACAATTTCTGCTTTATCGAACAATGCTCCAATTCCACATTCTTCGATTTCACCCATGATGGCCTGTAAATTTTCATCCACCTTTTCTTCTATAAAGTCATAAGAAGGACAGTTTAGAAAGTTATTAATTGATGATTATTTCAATGATATATTCGATTATATATATATATTCGATTATTTAAATGATATATGGAACAAGCACTAAAGATTTAAAATTGTTCCTTACGTTCAGCAATTGTTACGCTGGAAGGCCCATTGGATTTCATTGGTGGCTGTTGTGCCTGGCGTGAGGCTGCAAGCGCCTCTAATTTTTAAAAATCCGGTGATGGTGAGGACTCGGGGCTAAATGAAATGTTCAGTGATTTTCTTTGCTTCCAGTTTTCTTGCCGTTGAAGTTTTTTGTCACGCGATGCCTTTGACGGTCGTCCATGTTTTTGCTTCCGAGTTGACGGCGATGGTGAACATGGCGATCGCGATGGTGAATAAAGCGACGGCAAAGACGAATTGTGATGAAACATTCGTGGCCTAGGAGGGTATGACAACGGAAGCGGCAAACACGACGAAGGCAATGGCAAGAATTGCGACGGCATAGGCGAAAACGGCGGCTGCAAAGACGAATTAAGGTGGAGAATTCGTGGCATATTTGAAGTAGGATAGGGCGACGACGAAAGTGGATAATTCCCTTCCATCTTGATGAACAGACTAGTTAAAGGGGAAAAATACGAAGCACTGACTGAGAAAGACTGAAAAACGGAGGAAGCACCGTTCTGAACACGATCAACTTCAGTACTGAACTACTTCTTGATCAACTTGATCAAGAATCGTCGTACGAAGAAACGACGGAATGTTGTTACTTCTCAGAAATTAGCGACCCCCTAACTAGAACCCTACCCCCTCCCCCCAACGGCCCTTTCTTTGGTGTTCGAAGACAGTAGCCGCTTGGGGATTGCGTTAGTTTTGGAGGTACCCTTATCACAGGGCTCGTAATTTACTTATAAGCAACGATACTCCGTCGTCTTTCTGTTCAATGTTTCTTGGTCAACCTGATTTGAGGAACCAAAAACAAGTATCAAAACTAAAGTTGACTGAGTTAGTAACGGGTGGACGTTATACGTAACGTTAATTTCTACGAACCTACCGAGTTAACAATCAAAAACTGATTGTCACATGTTCATCTCCAAATAATACATCTCCCATACTATCTCCATAGTATCTCCATATTATTCATCTTCACATAACACATGAGTCATTCTTTGGAAGAGTAGGAAAAATAACCTCGCTCGTTACTTCGCTACTACGCATTATTCATCCAGCCGTCAGAATAGCGCGCACACATAAATTTTATTTCTCCTAGAAAAATCGATGGAAATTCATTCATTATTAATTTTAAACAACCCCAAAATTTTAAACAACCCCAAAATTTTAAACAACCCCCCTTAATTAGCGTTTTTTAATCCTAATTTTTAGGTTTTCCTCGCTCGTGTATTTGGATTACTGACCCAGCCGACAGGAAAGCGCATACCCATTTTTTTTTAAGCGGGCAAAACTCAGCTTGAGTGCTGCCCGGTGTATTCACGCAAGATATTATACGCGATACACGAGATAAGGACACTTGTGAATGTGACTGAACGAGGTAGGATGATGACGATGCGCACTGACAATGTGCTGCGCAGGAGCAAGAGCGGGCTCAGGTGGTGACGTACCGACGACGGGCTACAGACTGGTGATGACGTGGGGGACGGGAGGGGGTTGTAAAATAAGAGCAAAGGGTTAAGCAAGAGATGAACGACTAAGCCGCAAGGGCAGAAAGAGACTAGCGTGTAGTTTGGCAAAAAAGAGACGCGTTCACAGCGGAAACCAGCCGTAAACGCACCTCAGCCTCAACCCTTACCGGCCGGACACGAGGGACAGGCCGGCAGAACTGAGGGCACGGCCGGCACCGAAGCGAACGAGAGTGCGACAGGTGCGACAGCAGAGCAAGGGATGGAGTGGGGTAAAGATGTAGTCGGAGGAGTGTTAGGTGAATTTGAGCCTTGATGCCACGGGTCACGGAGATTGATTTGGCGGGAGTTGATCGATGCGTTCCCAGAATCTAAAGCTTTGGAATAGAACGAAACAGAGAGACGATTAGTTGACTTTATATAATGTCTCAGCGCTTTCCAGACAAGAGCAGACTGAGGAATAGCAGCATGCTGAGGTGGCCAGCCGAGACCGGCCAACAAGACTCGTGACTTGAATTTCTCACGCGGGGTTGAGTACCGAGGGCACTCGTATAGGTAGTGCTCCAACTGCTCCATGGTTTCGGAGGCCAAACCACACTCACAGACCGAAGACGAGGAAAATCCGAAGCGATTTTGGTGGCCGTTGAGGGCGCAGTGGCCGGTGAGAATCTGTGTCGTGAGGGCACACGTCTCGCGCTCCGACAGAACAGCGGCCGAGATGATGTCAGGGAAGAAAAGGCTTGTCTTACCACCGTCTGGGGTGGAAGACCATTCTCTTTGCCATAAGGCAGCCGTTTTCCCGCGGATGCTTCTTTTAGTTTCTTCTCGCGTCCACTGGTGATCCAGAGAGACGGCAGGTGTTGATGTTTTGGCCCAGAAGTTGGCCAGTAGAGAGCCCTGAGAGTGGTTAGCACCAGTGGTTAGCACCCATGTATCATATTTTTTCAAAAAAATCAATCGAAAATCATTCAATATTGATTTTAAACTTCATAATCCTCTTAATTAAGCTAATTCAATTATAAAATTTCATTTTTAAATGACAAAAAACTAACTAGGCGACTATTTAATGTCTAGCCGATATATTGGTGTCACAGGGAAAAGAAACGGGAGAGCTGTTATATAGACTGAAAGCTGATTTAAAGAGGGCTCTCTTGGGCTCTCTGTTTAAAGAACCACAAATAAATAAATACCCTTTAATTATTGTCATATTTGTTTGCAATGTTGGTTAGAAGACGAAATGAATCTGTGCAGAACGTCGAGTCGTCAGAATGTTGACCACATCGTCTCCTTTTGTCTTAATTCAGGTAAGTTAATTTCATTGTTTTGTGTCTTCATTGTTGTGGCTTGTGGCCTGTTGCAGAATATAAAGAGATATAAGATTCCTAATGAAAATCTCTTTTCATTCCAGAACAGCCACTTATGTAATTGGTTAAAACATACTGCTTCAGTTGCTGTCTAGTTGGAATGGACAGAACATCCTTCCAAAACAGTGTCTATATGTGTTTACATTTAAAAAAAAGTTCCCCATTCTTCATTGCAGAATGGAGATTTCAATTTCTACTGAACTCGCCTTCTCCAACGTGGAACAGGGAACGTTCTTGCTCAGCACGAGCAACATTCAACAGGAACAAGAAAGTTCCCCGTTACACATTGAACATTTTATTTTTTTCTCAGCCCCCTCTCAATTGTGTAACGTGGAACTGGTGTTTTCATAAGTGTTTTCATAAGTATTCAGCTTTATCAAAGGAGAGGGCCGCTCTGAAACTCCTCCAGAGCCGTTTCGGCGCTTTTGTGGCCGTCCATTCGAAACAGAGCCCGTGTTTAGTAAGCTGTTGCTAATGTTGGATTGTGTGCATCCACATTCGCTGCTTTGCAGACACACTCAATCTCTTTGTAAAGGAAGTTGCCATTGAAAAAACTTCAAATTTAGCAACTGTTCCAAAAATCCCGTGAATGTGTCACATACTTCTAGAAAAGTTCCGTAGCTGCCCAGCTAGCATGACTTTATTGGGGAAATGTTTCCCCCCAAGAATATTATTGGATCAACAATCAACTTATTGGAGTAAAACTGGACCCATAATTTTGGCCAAAATCCTCAAACTAAATTTTATGTGATACGTCCAATCTTCCGATATATTTTGTTGTAATGTTTCCCCAATATGTTACCCAATTTTTATGTGTATCATTATTATAAATATTTTTCCGATAGTGGAAAATTATTATGTCGATCATGTAGATCGTGTATTACGCATTTAATTATCCTCCAACTATTTTTATATTATTCATGGGACTTGAATCTAAGAAATTTGGTCTTCAGAGTAGGTGGAACACGCATGCCACTAAAACCATACAGTTTTTTTTTTATTTTTCAATATTTGAATTTCCTTATGATTTGGTTTTATATAGCAATTGCAATTTGAAGATCAAAACTTATGCGCAATAGAAAACGCGATTTACGGAGCACTTAAAAGTCACATTCAAAATTAAAACTCAGTGGTTTATTAATTTGTGTTTTGAAAATATCGAATAGGGAACAAATTTGTAAACAAATTACACTTTTTTCTTATTATAGGGACACCACGGCCCTCTCTGTGACAAGTAATACACTAACAGGAGGATTCCTATAAGTAGCTTACCTTTAAAAAAACCTTCAGATGCAACTCTTATTTATGTTGGGTGGTCTGGTAACCATAATTTAGTATTGAGGGCGGTCTGAGGATAAGCTGAAGTACATCCATTGTACGTCCGTGAAGGGCAACCAAATACTTTCATTTGAACCACCTGGTGCTGTATGGTATTATTGTTGGAACATACGATTCAAGTCAACCACTAGTTGGTCGATATACTTATAATGGAACACTGGTTGCCAAATAGGTTAAACGCTCGACTCATATGGCAACCCGTACAAAAAGCTGAATAGATTTTTACTGGCATGTAACAGGCTTCTAGCACTTTGAGTTATTGGAAGTCAATCAACTATTTGGTAACTTGGAACATGCACAGTACAACATTAATTTTGTCATATTGTTTCTTGTGGGATGTGCTTGTCATTGGAAGTCATATGCTTTAAGTGATTGGTCGGAACGAAATACCTCCAATGAGTTTTTAGTGGATATCTATAAGCTAGTTGCTAATACCCCTGTAAAATATTTTTTTAAATATCGTTCCGGAATTTTGCATTTTTAAAACTACAAACGAAACCTCCCCACCTTGTCCCTATCAGTCCCATCTACTTTTGAAACTTGTCCTTCACTGGGCTTGAACAATTAACTTCTGAAATACCAGCCCAACACTCTAACCACTAGACTATTTTGCTTTAGACATTTCATCCAAAAAATATATCGCACGCGAGTAACACATGTTCTTAGAGATTTTAGACCTAGCATACTTATTTGCAACACATTGCAATGCAAACAAACATCTCAATCTAGTTTATTTTCAATTGTTTGGGATTTTGTTTTGTGGCTAAGATATTTTAGTCATGTAAATGTAAATATAAGATATTTTTGGGTGAAAACCCCAGTCGGAAGATGATTTAGCCAACAAATACGAAGACCCTTAATAATATCCCCAAACATAAGGTTTTCAATACCGCATTGAATTAGATTATCTTGGTCTCTTCTACGTTAGGTTTGGTTAAAAAACTTTATAACTTAAAAGTAATTCAAGTTTTTAAAGTCCACTCCAATGAGGGCCGGCGCGACTTCGGTCAGGCGCTATGCGTGTTAATAAGGGACAGTAGGTAGGCTATAGTCATCTCGCGTATATTTGTATATATATTAAATCCCATGGACAATTTACTATTCTTTGGCCGAACTGTTTAGGCGAACAGAGGGGAAAATTTTGCCATTTATCGGTGGCCCTAACGTTTGGAATTTCATTCACGGATGGGAATTTTAAAATAAACATCAGTTTTAAAATCTCTCATTCATTTCGAGATCACTTTGGTTATCCTCGATACAAACATGTTTCTTTTCAAAACATAAAAAGTTATCAATTAAATAGTATAACAACCAGTAGCCTATATTATATAACGCATTCCCTCAAACGGAAAAGTGTATTCCTGGCAACGGGAAAGGTTACGACAAGTCAATGTGCTAAAAGCCTGTATGGGAAGCTATTTTGCCTTTTGTACGCGCGGGCATACGCAAGAGCATTTATTTTTGAAAAAAGTACTATATATTACATGGGGAATTTACTATTTTGCCTGAATCGTCTAGGGGAACAGAGGATAAAATTTGACCAAAAATTAGTGGCCAAAACGTCGCTGGCATTTCATTCAATGATATGGAAATTAAAATAATATTAATATCTGTGTGAAAATCTCTCCAGAAATGTTTTTAATTCAGAATCCCTTCTGTTTCATCGACTGTCGTAGAAACGTTTTATTTATTATTACATTCCTTGCAACAGGGCGGGTCAATTATTTTGCCACCATCTGTTGATAAAGTACTATAAAACAGGGTGCGCAAGTTTTTTTGTTTACTATTGTCTGTTGCTTAAGTATTGGAGCAGCAAAGTAGGGACATGTTGATGAGTAATATTACAATCTATAAGTTCAAACATGCTTCAGACGACTAAAATTTAGGACTGAAAACGCTTTCTGACTAAAAAAACCATGATTTACAAACAATGGTCATAGGCTTGTTGCATCGAACATACGGGAAGAAACAGGACAGTCGGGTGCTATGTAGCAATTTACCTACCAATCATTTGCTCACATTTCCCAACTGAGAAGTTAGTGAGATGGAGTCAAACGACAGCTTTGAAAAAAGCAAGCTAAAACATGCTAAAAACAGCTTAGAAGTTGGGGCCGCAAATCTATCATTTTTCACCACCTACTATAAGCTGATTAAACTCAGCACTAGTGGAGAAATCGCCCCGTGAACATCTTGTTGTTGCAGCTTGCCAGGTGCGCAAACAAGCGATGTGCATATTCGTATCTTATTCAACCTTATTGGTTTTCCCCGATTTAAAATTAAACTTACAGTAAAGCTATAAGTAACTATAAGAAAAAGCACAAGTTGCAGTTTGCATACGCTGTGCACATAGCGCCCCCTTCAAAGCGCACCAAATTTTTGTACGGGAAAGCTCTCGGGTTCGATTCTCGGATCCTGTAAAACTAATAACTATAATGAAAGAGTTGTGAAGTTAACACTACATCGAATTAATTAATCCTTTTACCAGTTAAATTGGAGAAATATTATTCCGTGTTTTAATGTTAGCCGAAACCAATAAATTTTGGTGCAAAAATTATTTGGGGAAATAATCGTTCCAACTATTTTCCAATAATTTTTTTTCTGTAAAATTTATTTCCCCAACATATGACCAATAAGTTATGTTAGCTGGGTGGTGCCTAACTGAGAAAACAATTTGAAAAAAACCCTGAACTCACAATAACAAGATAAAGTCAATATGTTAATACTTGATGGAATTCCATTGTCATTACGCTCGGGAATTTAGCGACCCTGCAAGTTCTTGCTGCATTAGAGATGATGCAGAGAAACGATCTCACTCCAGGTGAGGAATATTGGGAAAGTATTTCTT
This sequence comes from Ceriodaphnia dubia, assembly GCA_022539655.2. Taxonomy (NCBI): domain Eukaryota; kingdom Metazoa; phylum Arthropoda; class Branchiopoda; order Diplostraca; family Daphniidae; genus Ceriodaphnia; species Ceriodaphnia dubia. Next base: position 2,819,932 of record JAKUCG020000139.1, on the reverse strand, counting down.
CCAGTATCAATCTTTTTGTACCCTTCTTGTACGCAAAAGAATAATTATGTCACGAAAGAAGCGTTTCTCATTAACTCTTTCCGTCTATTTTGTTCTTGTTTTTCGAAATTATTTATGAAAAACTGCCGCCAATCAGATGTAAACACCATCGAGTGGAATTTTTTACGAACAAAATCAATTATTTTGTCGTAAACTATTTTAAATGTTTTGCAAAGCTCTAGAAACGTAAGTAATTATATGAAGTAAAAACTAAAAAACGTGCAATTGCAATATTGTCTAAAATGTAAACAATCATAAACAGTTGAAATAATTATTTTAAAAAACAGTCAAAAAACAGAACCGTTTACAAAAGAAAAAAATCTCTCGCGTGGTCTTTTTTTGAAAGACTGGCATGAAGCACGGAAATATTCTGTAATTAATAGGATTGCGCAGAAAAAATGGGTTTTTGATAGAATCATGGGGTAGTAAAAGAAGAGTAGAATGTACAGTAAAATTGTGGGGTTTTAAAGTGCGTTTGCATTTTTGGCTATTTAAAAAAGATGTTACATTTAATGGGTGACACCGCTGGTTTTTATTACTTTTAACAGCTTCTTGCGTCATAACATCCCATGTAAAGTCCCCCGATCTTATTTAAAAATTCGCCCCTTCTTCTACGAGCTACCCTTTGCGCGGCACCACAGGGAGGGGGGGGGGTAGCACCGCCTGCCCTTCCTGAAACTCTCCTCGACTATCCTGACGCCATGAATCCGAATTCCTGTTCCCGAAGAAGAGACGAAAAAAATCGATCTTGGCGGTCCAAAATCCCCAGAAGTAAATGTAGAAAAAACCTTTCAAGTAAACAATATATTACTAACGTAAAATTTCTAGAGGCATCACAAGGGAAACACTTGGCAGTGACTTATCATCCCTCAATAAAATAAGGACCAACAGTTTTGAAATTCGAATAGCTGGGGTTTATTACAATCAAAACAACGAAACTACATGGAGGCGAGAAAACATACATATATATCCTCAGGGCCGTCACGATGGGGGGTAAGTGGGGAATCTTACCCCGGGCGCTGGGAGTAATTTTCGGGTAGAGTACTTTTTGGGGGGAGGGGGGCGCCGAAATTTTTTTTTACCCCGGGCGCCTACCCAAGTCGTGACGGCCCTGTATTCCCTTGTGTCCGGCCACGGTTGCCAAATGTAACGTTTAACTACTAAAAAGATTCCAAACAATCTATTAGAGCTTTTTCAATTTTGAATGTATTTCTCGAAAAATAAATTTACGTTCTTCCACCTTACGATGCATTGTAGATGAGAAAAAGAATCTTCGTATACGAGGATTTGAGTGGATTTTAAATGAAAATCTTTTAACCTTAACTGCTTATGTGTGTGTGTAGAAAGTCTATCTATTAAGGTATTAAGGTATTACATTTGATATAGCGCCTTTTCCATTAAGAATGTTCAAAGGCGCTGGAACTTGTCCTTCCGATGAAACCTCACGGTAACATCTTGATATCATCGATATCACAGTGTATTTAGCGTCATGTCTGGAAAGCAATCCAAGACCCCGATTTTTTGTGCTGCCTTAAATGGCGCGAGCTATCAGTTTTTGACGGAAAGTTTATAACGAAGACGTTCACTCCGAGTTCACTGTTGCTGGGATTGAACCCAGAATTTCAGAACACAATTTTCATAGTGCCTGACGCCCTAGACCAATTGGCTACAGATCCCCCTATCCCCCTATCTATAGATTATTGACGTAATGTATGTGCTTCATTCGCTAGATTTGGGTACTGTTCGACAATTTTTTGCGCTTTTTTTTCGATATAAGCAATAATGATTTTCCAAACATTTTCAACTTGTTCGCCCCAGCACAGTAGTGCATGGAACAGAAACAATAGAACTATTTAACAAAAAATTGCGTAATATTATCCCTCCCAAAATAATCATACAATTGCCACGTAGTTTTGATTCTAGCAGGGTGTAAGATAAGATTGGTGGGGCTACCGCCATCTTAAGTTTGAGCCAGAACCAAATCTGCCGCTATGGCTTTAGTTGTCGTACTGATGGGTTTTATTGTCTTTTCTTATTTATATTTCTATTTCTTCTTATATCTCTATCTCTCTTCCTATATTTCTATTCAAAACTTAAGATGCTGGGGGAAAGAATGACTACTGAATAACCTACGTTTTTTGCCTTTAATTATATCTAATTTAACAGTATAAAAAGCCCCGTCATTTTGACAACTAGCGCCGTAGCGGCAGAAACTCAAAAATATTTGTACCTTAAGATCTTGTACCTTATCTTAGTACGCCCAGCTTGGGACTGGCCCCTGTCCTGTTTCACCCGATGGTGTCCAGAAGTTTCGAAGAAACTTCAATCCAGAAGAAAATTCAATCCAGCACTATGGGAAAAATACTTAATTTAAAATTTCACAAAAATACAAGAGATGGTTGGAGATAATCCGAATCTTTTGGTTTTTGAAATTATAAAATCGATTTATAACTTTAAGAGATAAAATTTAAAAACTGAGTCTGTCCAGCATGAGTCCGGTCTCCCCTACCGTACCGCCGTAGTTTTGAAAAAAAAACACCAAATACAGCTAACGCGGTAGTTTTAAAACAGTACCGCGTCCAACCCTACTTAATTACGTAATTTTCTCACCAGCCACTCGTATGTTTTACCGATTCCCCTTACGCCGCTCTCAGAGCTCTTACTGTGCTTTGCTCGATGTTTTCCTGTTTTCTTCTACGGCACATTTCGTCTTTCTCGTTGTAAGTTAAAACTGATGGATCCGTCGTTCTTCAGTCAGCTGCCTCTCGGAATTTGAATAATGTCTTCTCAGGGCTTGACATTCTTCCTCTTGCATTATTTCAGCGTTTACCCTGTTCAGCAGGATGGTGTCTATTTCCATCATATATTGGTTGAGTTCGTTCTCTTCCTCTTCAGTAATCAGAGAATATGAATCTTGCATGGTTTGGTTTTCGAACTCTAAAAGGCGTACTGAAAATTGAATAAAAACTTGCCGCGTTCTGTCCTGCACATACAACTGTGACGAAGTTGACATTGGTAGAAACGCTATTCAACACCGTTTGCGTTTTGGAATTAGTTTGAATCAATAAAATCCTCAAATAACCATGGGGGGGGTTATGAGGGGTTTTAGTACTTAACTTAATGTGCCAATGGTGTTCACTGAGAAAAATTGATTTTTAAATTATTTCTAGTTTGGGAAATTCTGAATTTTAGATTAATTTTACAATTTTTAGTAATCTACGTTTGCTAGCGTTTCTTGAGTACTTTGCGACATTGAAAAGATTGTATAGTTTTCTAAGTTTTCTTATGTTTGTTTGCGAACGTACACACTTTTACCACTTCCTCTAGCCCTATTATGCCATCGTCTTTTTTCTCTCGTCTTTATAATCAACTATTGATGGAAAAGCTGTAAGAGACTATGCTGTCAGGTCGCGAAACATTTTAAACCGTGGGAATGCTATATTTTTTTACCCAAATCAGGGATTAAGAGGATATAGGGTGCGAGGAATGGAGGTGGTGGGGATGGGGGTGGTGTTTTCTTTTTTTCTTTCTTTCTAAGAGCCATCCGCAAGTCGAAGATCGATATTTCCTCCGCGTATCTTTTGCTGCGTCCATTTCGAGGACAACTGTCCGCCCGCCAATCGACTAGGGCGTGTACGAGATTTGTTGCCTTGCCCTCGCATCATCAATCGGCAGCTCGTCCGGCCAGCTCCGCTGGTCCTACTGGCATTGCCGGCTTTACCCAGTCTTCAAACTTCTGCCGGCTCTGCAAGCCTTGCCGGTTCCGCCAGCTCCCCCGTTTCCGCCGATCCTGCCTGTTCCGCCGGTTCTGCCGGTTCCGCCGGTCTTGCTGGATCTGCCCGTCAAACCAGCTACACCGATACCTCCTGTTCTTCCAGGTCCGCCTGTGGCGCCCGGACGAGAACAGTCGTTACGGCCCGAGCATTCTGCATCACCCCCATCGGATCCGGAGTCGCCTCCACCATCCAGTCTGGAGGCCGGCACCTTCACCGTACATCTTGACCTTCACGGGGAAAGAAGAGAGCCGCCGAGTCGCGCCCGGCTGCACCCTCCAAGTCTCCAAAGAGAGGGAGAGCCGTAGTGAAAAGAGGGGTCGAGCCGCATGGGCGAGTAGATGAGCTCTTTCCCGTAAAGGAAAGGCCCTGAAGAAGGCTGTCCGCAAGCGTGACTCTTCGACCAGCAGCGAAGTGAGGGAGCATCGCAAGAATGCCAAGCGGTCTGTCTCCCATTTCGAATCGGGTGGTGTCGGCAGTCCGCGACGGGATCAGAGGAACCCGACCGATCCTGAATCCGACGCAGAGTACGAAACCTGGGCGCCCACTTACGAGGACTTATCTTCCGATGGCTCCGCGGGATCCTCTCCGCAACTGGAAGACCACGTCGTTACGTCGCCGCAACGGGAGGACGAGAAGGGCGAGGCCTCTAATCTTGAAAGCGAGGACGGCGATCGTTTGTCGGGGGACAGCCACAGTCGGGCCAGCACGTTGTCCGTGGCCTTCGGGGGTCTCAGTATAGTCGCCTTCTCATAACCCTCAGAAGAAGAGAAGGTTCAGAAACCTAGAAAATTCCGAGGCTTCTCCCTTCAAGGATGGAAACACCTTTCTCCCGTTCGGGCCCGGCCGCGTGTTGGTTCGAAGTAGCGGTCCGGCTGCGGCAGCGGCATCGGCTTTGTCGCCGTCGCCGCTAGTTGCCTCGCTCCCTACACGTTCTACCAGTGGTGCAGCTGGGCATCACAGTAGCGGATTGGTCAATAACCCGGGCCCACCTACACGAATTGCCGTCCGTAAGTCCATGATTACTGTATATATAATTTCAAGGTGCCGGCTGGGGGCCGTTGCTATTTCTGCGGTCGTCCCTGTCGGTCGATCCGTTGTGCAAATCTGTCAGCCGCCTTCGTTAGGATTTATTTATATACAAAAAGACGCTGTATTTCATCTCCCTCTCTTTTTTTTGTTGTTTCAAAATAGTTCGAGGTAGTACCATATGGTACCCGCGGAGAAGATGTCGAGCAGGTTTGCTCGAGAGAGATTGAGTTTTGTTGCTACTTGAGTCCACCGCCACGGACACGATCTTCTACTTGTATTGCAGTACAAACTTACAGAGTGGTGTTGGGTCCAAGCTTCTACAACAAACTTGTCTCTCCACTTCATTTACATGGCGGCGTTAGGGACGTAGATTTTTTTTCTTTACTAGTTCGTCGATTTTTTTTTTGCCATTTCTCATTTATACTTCTATGTAGGTCGCCAGGACGCCCGCCTACAGAATTCGTAGCAGTATGTAGTTTAACGTATCGGGCCCAGTGACTGGCAATGCCACCCATTCCAAGTGACCTGGCACATTTCAAGGCTATCATGAACGGCCACGAGCGGTACAGGTAAAAAAATTCTTTAACAATTCTTTCGGTTTTCTGCTGTTCTAAATTTTTGAACTAATTTGGTTGGATTTAGTTAGCATAGTAAAACCCAATTATTTTTCAGTCGTGGCCAATGGCGGAGAATGCGCAGCAATTGTATTTATCAATGTATGCGCGTTACCAGCGTTTCTCGACGCTACAGAAATCCAAATGGATGCTAATTTTCATTCTAAACCGAGACGGTACTACCAGCTTGCCACTCTGCAGGGTGTGTCGTTTGGAAATAGAAGTTCTAAATTCTTCTGAAAACAAATTGAAGACATTTATCTAGATTTTTACTGGAAATAAAAGTCCACATCCGCAGTTTCAAAATTGTCCAAATTTAATGAACTAAAAGTCCGATATATAGTTCAATTTTTCGTTTTTCAATTGTTTTTTTCCTTCATAGATTATCCTTCAGAACTTTTAGCAAAATTGATTGTAATTTAGGTTTTTATGTAAAGTCCAAAAGATGATTTAAAAATTAATCTCACCTAGGAACGAACCTACGATGTATAGCATGACATACGAAAGCTATAACAATTGGACCAAACAACTGTTGTTAAATATTAACAATATTCAACAGACATGCCTTCGAACTTCAATTAGGACTACGAAATTTTTCGAAGCAACTAGTGCAATCAATAGTTCCGATTCTTGCTCATATATATGTTATTGCAAAAACTAAAGCTTTCACTAGAATCATTTCTCTATTTCATTACCATTGGGCTTTGACTTCTCAAAGTATCCTTTCAGGAGAAACTCCTGAAGGCTTCTAAGGTATTAAGCCACGACCACCCGAGAAAAAAACATTGTTTTTCCCAAGACAAGTAGCGCCATCTATGTAGAAAAATATCGTCCAAAATTGAAAATAATTATTTCGGTTATTTTCCCAAAGAAACTACTGTATTTCGCGTTATTGACTTATATATCTGAAGCTAACAATTCAATCATAAAATTATAAATAAATCCTCGGCGTGGCTTACCTTCAGGATTGGTGTGTTAGTTTGTATGTTATGAACATATCGATATAGATAAGATAAGCTTGAAGAATATCATTAAGGTTTTTTATTAATTTGGACAAAATATTGGAAAGGAAAAAAGGTCTTTCTCATATTACTATTGGCTTTTGAGCTTAGTCAGTTTTTTTTGTCGAAGTATTTCAAATATTCATAAAATTGTAAGAAATATATATCGGTTGTGATCGATTGATCTATCAATTTGTTTCCAGCAAAATCTTTGCAATCTTGTTTCATAAATAAGTTTTGGAATTCCTTTAAGAATCAACTCTCTTTTGTGGTTGTTTCTTTCAATTTTTAATATTTCCGAATTGTCTTCAATTCACAGGCATATTCAAATTCACTATCGTTGTTTTGCTGCGTAGTTGAGATTTCTTTGAAAAAAAAGGAATGTCACTTTTTTACCATTAGATGGCGGGGTTGGCTTAGGGTCAATGGCAACTTAAGAACCTCCGGAGATGTTTTCCAATTTTAAGTTTTAGAACTCGGTAGAAAACAGGCTAAAGCCATACAGCTTTTACTAAAAGCTATATGGCTATAAGGCTATATGTTTTTTTTGAAATACCTAAAAGCCGGTATTTCAAATTTCAAAGTAAAATCACCCTACTTTACCTATAGAAATTTATGACTGAGTGGCTTACTTTAAATGAATTTCAAAATACCTAAGTAAAAGAATAAAAAACAACGTTTCGATTAAACATAAATGAAAGCCTCAAATGAAAATTACAAAAGTTCTAAATGAAAGAAAAAAACAGTGTAAAAGTGACTAGCCCATCAGTGAGGCGGATAAGGTGAACCGCAAACCAATAAGAAATTGTGTAAAGGAAGGCAAGATGTTGCCATCTTGTTCCAATACGGAAAGCTACGATAAATAACTTATAGAAAAGAGGCGGTTTACCCACAATGTCAATGTATTACTGTAGGGGAGAGCGGGGTTATCTGGGACACGGGGTAAAGTTGGACAGAGCTCTTTAAATATGTTACAGTAAAGAAAAAATGTGCAAACTTACAGTAGACTCGGGAAATGATAGGTAAAAACATGCACGAAACTTTCAGTCCAGAATCACAAGTGGTATTTGAGATATTACCGAAATATTGAAATTGCCGGTCACACAGTAAATTCTCTAGCTTTGATTATTGAAGTTTATTCGTACAACTCATTTTCAAAATTAAAACGAATTAAGCGAGTCGAAAGCTCTTTTTTTCCTGTTTCTTCCCCTTTACTTATTCATTTTTTTTAGTTCATCATGGGCTGCAGAATATGTCTTTTATGGAGGTACCTCATGCGGGGTAAGCGAGGACAAAAAAATGGGGTAAAATGGGACAATTGTAAGACCTCCTAGAGGCGGAGCCAAGGGAGGTTTTCACAAAATGGAAACTAATTGAAAAGAAATCCAGAATTTTCGAAACAAAAACAAAAGACAATCGTTGTGGGAGGAGCAAATGACCATTGGCAACACCCACCGTCCACAACTCTTAAAAACCTGGCGGAAATATGCCGTGAAAAAGAGCCCTTGCCTTTTTCGAATTATATTATGGATTTTTAAGGAATATTTTATTGAATTAAAGACGCATTTGTATAGCAAATTGAATTGACATTCCAATACTGATTTTTTCATTAATCTTAGTACTAAATTGTCGAATTATAACATGTCCAATATTACCCCACGCTCTGTCCCACTTTACCCCATCAATTTTTAAAAAGTGGAGAAAAAGTGATCTCACAATTTTCGTTATAACTCAACGAAATCAATGCCAAAAATAGCAGGAAAATCCATGGGGGTTGCCAATATACTTGACTGCCACGCAATACAAGAAAAAAGTTAATTGATTCAGGATTGTCGTTGCTTTAGTCGAAAAACAAAAATTGTCCCAAATAGCCCCGCTCTCCCCTACTAATCTAAGTCTAAGAGAGTGGTACAAACACAAGATAACAACATAGGTAAAAATCAAGAACAGGTAAGAAGAGTCAGACAAGTTGGTCTTACTCATCAGGAACAGTAGCTAGTAGCAGCGGGGGCTGTTCTCGGCTGAGAACTGCCCCAGTCGCCGGACAGTAGGCCTTCAAGGCCGTGACCCAGTTAGAGAAGAAGCATAGGGAAATAAAAGACATTATTCTTATTTTGGCGATCCTGTGTTAAACCTACCCCGAAACCAGTTGACATTATACGTCAGTGAACTGTCACGATTTTTGGGGGTGGTTTTAACATTATGGGAAATACGGTTAGTCTAGATTAATGACCAAGAGTTTACAAAATAAACGGCATAGTGGGAGAGTGGAATTTAAGGTCAACGTCCTGGTAGCGCGTAACGGTGATGGCGCGTGTCGTCAAGGGTTTTGCGCACGTGCCGCGTCTGGCCGGACGACAGGTAACAAGGGTGGGAGGTGGAAAAAGGTGAGCGGTTCGGGGTTCACTATACTGCTGTGTGTGTGTGTGTGCGTGTGTGTGTCTTAGTTAGTAACGGAGGTGAATAGCCTTCCGTTACAATTGTATACTTTAAAAACATGGGACTAAAAATGTAATTATGTCAATCGACGCGTATTGATGTGCTCTATTTGTTTCGTGCCTTTGAGTTCTAGTGGAAGAAAGTTAGTAAAAAACGTCGAACAAATTAATACTTTTAGTTATTAACATGAACTTGAAAACTTTAGTATTTAAAGGTCCATGACAAAAACCGTCTTTTAAATGTTATTATTAGCATGTTATTTACATAATATATGAGTTTATTTTAAATTTTAAAAAATCAAAATTTCTATGAAGAAATAATTTGACGCCGCGATTAACATGGCTCTTATGGCGGAGAATAAAAATTCCAAGTGGCCTTCTAATATTAGCATAACTTTGTTATAAATATATACCGAGCTGTCTTTTATACAATCCATCAACGTTTTTTTTAAATTTCAACTTTTTTATGCGGGGAATCGGTTCGCACGATATTCACTATTTTAAAAATGTTTAATTCACCGCAACTCATCGGAGATCAGGGGTGGTGACTAGTGGGTAATTATGGTTAGACAAACACCCGCTAATGTCTTCCCTTCACCAATATTACGCAGGACTACAAATACCATCATTTTTAAGTTAAAAAGTAAGAAAATGCATCACTAAATTTTGTGAGTAACCATTATTGTCCACCTGTCACCACCCCTCGCTCTACGATGAGATGCGGTGAAATTACCGATTTTTAAATAACGAATATCTTTTGAACCAATAGTCCAAATAAGTCGAGACTTGCTTAGTACAAGGGCAATTTAACCGAAAACTCTATGTATCAATATCAAAGCTGTGCTAGTATTAGAAGGCCAATGGGAATTTTTATTCTCCGCCAAAAGAGCCGTGTTAAACGTGGCGGCAGTTTTCGCGTGTCTCGCTGGTGGTGCGTTACGAAAACTGTAACTGGTTGATATATTTTAATTTTAATTTTATTTTAATGAAAATTACTACACAGATAGAAAATAAAACGGGCTTTAAAGCGCACATTTTCAAATAATTTTAAATTAGTCCCTTAAATTCGTTCCAAACTTAGTTTTGGAAAATAAATTTTCACACTCGAAAGACTCATTTTCTCTATAGCCAAATTATTTGCAGATACGAAATCGCTAACGGATTTTATCATTTAGAACCACGTATGTATTTCGTTTCTCAGCGCTCTGACATATTTAAACACTTCCTAAAACTTTTGTGATCAATAGTTCGAGAATCTTAGCCAAACATATACACTCTATCGAAGCTATCAGCTAAGTTTTAAGGTCCCCATTATTTAAAAAACCCTGGCTTTTGAGGAGTACTCTGGTGTGATTGTGAGGGGAATGGTAACATAAAGGTATGGAATTCCCCCATTTTGTTCCTCTTTTTACTTAAGACCAAACAACAACAAAACATCCTTTACAAATTTCCCATATTTTAACTACTAATAATGTGTTTTCCCCTTTTATTGACCCTTTGCAATTTACAATAGGTTATTGCTGTTCTTGACTATTATTTAAGTGATTTTACCTGAAAGACCTAAATTTTAAAGGCTTACGGGGAAAAGGTTATTTCCGGAGTTTTCTGTTTGAATTTTCCTTAAAGGCATTTTCCCGAACGAATTGAGCTTGTCCTTGTCCTTGCTAGGACCCGAATTGACCTACTGGTTTTTTTCTATTTTGATTTCCTTCTACTTTATTCTAGTATTATTTCGTTAAATCTTTTATATTAGCAACTAAATTAGCGGAAAGCTGTTAACGGACATTGACTTTTCTGCTACTTGAGCAATTGAACTAGCGATTCACTTTTAGCAGCACTGCAATTTTTTTCGGTATTGTTGTAGGCATTAGCGATTGAATTAGCGAATCGGTTTTTGGTTAGCGAATGAATTAGGAACTCAATTTTCACGTAGCGAATTCATTAGTTAACCAATTGTCCATTAGCGAATGTATTGGCTAATTTCGTTTGGTAAGCGAATGCATTCGCTAATCGTGGCCGTATCTATTTGGGGTACTCGCTAACTAAATCCCGTTACAATGTAACGCCTCATTAACTAAAGTAGCTAAAGCATGAAACCCTTTTTTTTAAGCTCGCCACATTTTCCCAACAATTCCTTAGATTCCCAGTAGACTTTAAGTTTACATTGCATATCTGTGGTGTTTTTATTTAGTTTGGACAGTGCTTGCTTTGGTTCAAGTAGTTTAGCCTTCAAATTAATTTTTTCGGACTCTTCTTTGATTATTCCATGGAATTTTAACCAGTACTTTAGCCAACAATTGCCTTTAAGTGATTTTGGAAACCCTCGGCGTTGTTATGCGTTTTTCGGTGTTGCATGAAGTTCGAACAGTTGGCCAGCCGTCAAACTGGGTGGTTGATCCATTGTTTTTCGATTTAAAAACGAAAACCATTAATAGTCCGGATGCCTTTGCCCTAATGTCGTAGAATCTGTTCGCTATCTTTTTGCCGGATATAAGTTAAGGCTAAGCAACTGGATGGAAACAATTCGAGTTTCTTTGTTCTTCCTATAAAGATGACCCATCCCAATTTGTTGCAAACTTGTAACTTACGATATTTTGCCTGTGTAATGTGGAAATTACACCCCATCAGTTTGACGTTAGGCATAAGAAGTTGAGCGGCTTGCCATGCAGCGATTTCCAAGTCCATAAGTAACTCTTTACATTTTGGGTACACTCCCTCTACATCGTCAGGCAGCCAACGCATATCCAGGATATGAGTAAAAATCTCCCTGTAGTCCCTTTTCCTTTTGTGGGACATCAATACGTAGCAGAGGGGAACCTAAATAAAATAAGCGTTTATAAATGTATGTAAAATGTCATATTACATTTTTACCTGTCTGTCCACATCGCCGACCCGTATAAAAGCATGTATGATGAATAATTGGTAGAAGGGAATAGGTGTCACGTAGAAAGTAGCGTCGGCATACCAACGCTTGGCCTTTTTGAGTATTCTTATTTGCCAATCAGTTGCGAAAATCAGATGACGAGCAGTCTTATTTCTGGGTTTGATAGTGATGTCTGCCCGAAAAAAAACCTGGTGGGATGCATTGCAGGTAGCGATCTGTTTAAAATAAAATTGTTTATCCCTGAGGGTAATATACTTTAGTATATTCCGAAGGCATTAAACTAAATTGCCGTTGTATACATGTAAGTACGGAGGGGACGGGGCATGTCTACCCCACTCTTCGATATACCCCGACTAGGGTTTTCAGGACCACAAACCTCTACTTGCTTCGATTTTATAGGCGGCCACAGCTTTCAACCGATTTGTTTCAAATTTGCAAATTTTCAAGATTTCTCCCAAACATCGATTGTTACCGCTGCTGGAATCACCTGCTACAAAACGACGAAACTGGAAAATTTGAAGATCACCCAATATATAGCAAATAAAGTCTACCGACATCTGGTTAGTGGCAATAGACATCAAATGGTGCAAAATGGCATCAATTTGAGGTCATTTTGCACCATTTGATGTCTTTTGACATCAACCGTCGTTCCGTTTTCCCATTTTGAATGGCCATAATTGCTGCTCTTGAGTCAGTGAAGATTGTTGCTGCCTCGATTGACAATCTGTACAGTATTTTCAGGGCTTCTAAGATGGCAGTAAGTTCCGCAGTAAATATGCTTGTGTGTTGTGTCATTTCCCATGATCGTTTGATTTTAAATTTAGGTATATATACAGCGTATGTGGTGAAGGCCCCCCCATCTGCTTATCCATCAGTGTGTACTGAGACGTGGGAGGCAGGTTCATTTGTTGTCAGGGTAAGAAACAACCTGTTTGCAGCTTCTTTATCCTTTGCAGCATCCTTTTTGACATCGGGAATAGTTTTACGGTTATCCCAGTGTCGCACCATGGAGGGAATCGATCCACTGGTATGTTGTCCGTGGGCTCCCAATTGAAAAGATGTTGTAGTGTTCTATTGATCCTGGTGTTGTTCGTGACAGCTGCTGGGGTGGTGCTCTTTTTCATGGTTTATTTTCATTAATTATGGTTTTGACTGCTGCGTACGCCGGGTTCCATGGTTTTTTGCTGAGTCTGATTAGATATCTTGTTCCTAGGTCTTCCCAGCGGTGGGAAACTGGGGTGATTCCGGTTTCCATGTTTAATAGGGCTGTGGGCGTAGACTGAAAGCACCCAAGTATGATCCTCAGGATGTTGTTTTGAGCTCTTTCCAGTAGTGGTGTCCACGTTTGGGTGAGTTCGGTAAGGACGACTGCACCGTAGTCTAGTTTGCTACACACCAGTGCTTTATATATCTTGATGAGCAGGGCAGGTTGTAGGGTCGTCCGTCCTCTGGTTAGCATTTTGAATAAGGCGGCTGATTTACGAAGGCTATCGCAGAGTGTTTTAGTTTGTGTATCCCAGTTGCGTTTGTTGTTGAATGTTATCCCCAAAATTTTGTGTTTCTCCGCTTCTTTGATGTTTATCCCCTTTAGTGTGATGTGGAGAGCGGCTTCCTGGCGGCGTCTGCGAGTGAAGGTTACGTAAGCACACCTGTCTACTAAAAAAAACCAGTCGTCACTCCAGAGCCCATTCTTCAATCCTTTCGAGGTACTCCTGGATTATAGGTTCTGCCTCTTCTTTGTCGTCCGTGGTGACATGGAATTCCATGTCATCAGCAAAGATGGACAGGCCTTCATCTATGTTTTCATTTACTGGTTCGGGGAAGTCTGACATCATTACGTTGAACAGCAATGGACTTAGGACTGTGGCCTTTCTCGTCTGAATTACAATTCTCTTGACAATCTACATCTCTTGGGAATCTACATCCTAGGGAATACCATATTAATATGATTTGGTTGACATACGTGGGGTGGCCATTGTTTTCTCTCTATCTTTCACCCATTTCTCTCTAAAAATCAACCGTTTATACTTAAGAGGGGTAAGCCTTCGGCTTTTAAATGAGAATTTAAAATCTCTCGGGGATTATTTTTTTAGTATTTTAACATGTCTCCTGTAGTATCATTTATAATAATTGATATTTAGTTAATAGAACACCCTTTTTTATGGGCTGCTATAGCTCTCCACATCAGGTAACGTTTCAACATTCTTACTCCTTGCTATTCAAAAGCAACATGGTGGAGAGGGGCTTTTACTAGCGTCAGTCTTGTTTGTTGAATTTTGAGTTATCGCCGTTCGTTTTATTGTTTACTAGTGAGATATATTTGTTATCGCTATGTAAGATAGTGTGGTTGCGTTTGGCTTATCATTTATTCTTGTATTGATATTCAGTTTCAGATTTCGATATGGCGTCTCATGAAGGCGATGACGAGAGTGATGTTATTCAACTTTTGAAGCTGCTGATGATGATGTTGGAACCAATCGATCATTGTCGGCAACATCAGTGAAACCATCAATATTGTTCAAAACTATGCTACAGCATGTTCTTAGTACATTTAATGTAGTTGAAGGAGAGTAGGTTGAAGTATGCGACAAGAGTCAACTATTGATTCAATAAGAAGAAGAGGTGTCGTATTGCAAAGATTACATCCTTCTCTGGAAGGGGAAGCAAAACAAGGAAGAGCGATATGTGTTGTAACATCATATTTTTTCATGGTAATTTTTTGCATTCTTGCTCCAATTATATTATTTCCGTGTCATTTCCATGTACATGAATGTAAAGAATACCTTTTATTTGCATTCTAGATTCTAGATAATGTGCTGTTTCTTACGTACACTATTAAAGAGGTACACAAGCAATGAAATTGATTTGGAAAACATTATTTGTTTACAGCAAAGGGAGATTCTGGTATAGAGGACTGCTCGCCCTCTCAGCCTGAAAATTCTAAGTCTGGAAGAACACTAAAACTTACAGAAAAGGGTGCTCTGAATGAAAAATCCAGCCAAAAACGTAAAGTACTAACGGATAATAAGGAAAACAAGACCGACCAATCTCAGGAAAGAAGAAAAAAATGTTGTCGAAGAAAGGACTAGAGAATGACGAAACCTTGACTTGCTGAATCAAGTGAATAACTGTATCGACAGAAATAAGGTACTAGTTTTAATGAATGTTATTTATGATAAAACGAATTTATATAATTATTCTCTCAACACTCTTGAACTAGGCAAGTCCATGTGATTCAGCTCTGGAAGAAGACAAGGAGAAAGTTACTCCGAACACAACCACAAACATTCGACGTCTAATGTTACCACCAGAGGGACGCAAACAAGATTCCCTTCGGTAATACCTTCGGGTTAACAATTTTTTACCACCAAAGGGACGCAAATAAAGGATGGTAGTTCAACGAATAAACATCTGCTGAAGTCGGCCACCGTTCCTCTAAATGAAGGTAACTGGTTCTCCGGAGTAATGTGTTATAGAGTAATTGACGAGATACTTTATACACAGGTACTAAAAAGTAGCGGTCAAAAATTCTGTTAGTGACCCCAATTCTTCATCCAGTTCTTGCAAGCAAGCCGTGGCTTGTTGCAGATCTGTCTGCTTGAAACTGAATAATTTGTTTTACCGAATCTGATTGCCTTGCTTTTTGCATAAAAATCGACCTCTGGTATTATTTTACTCTTATGGGATTATGATATGCGGGCTGGCATTATATTTGCCTTTTCAAAGATGATTATTATTCTTCAGTTTCCTCCGAATAACACCGAAATCTTCTGTGGCAACCGAATACTAATTGAACCGGGGTACAGGATCCTGCAAATTAGCTCCAAATCCTTTTTTAATGCAATATTTGCTTTTATTGGTATCACCTAACCCCTCAGAATATGTTGTTCTGAGGGTTATGCACTGACCCTGCTGCCCTGAGACAACAGAGAATTGCACAAATCTTTCGTGTCCCGCCCTACCCACCCACTTAAGAAAATAAAAAAAAGCACATTCACAATATTTTAAAGAAGAACACACAACAATATTTTAAAGAAGAGCACACAAATTATTTTCTTCCGGATTATTTCCGATTATTCTGGATTTTGAAAAAAATGGATTTTTAATAGAACGAAGGTTGAAAAAAGAAAAAAGAAGCATTTAAAAGAATTGCTCCCCTGCCAGGGCGAGTTCCTCGGCGATTTCGGCCGTCTTTGCTGCACGAGAGGCCCGTTCCCCGGCGGTATCGTCAACCTCTGGGGTCGGGTCTCTAATGGTGGCGAGGCTGGCGTCTGGATCGACATCAGGGAAGTCGCAAAAACGGGCATTAAGCAATGCAGGAAACAAGTAGCAGCCAAAAATTCTGTTAGTGACCCCAATTCCTTATCCAGTTCCAGAAAGCAAGCCGTGGCTTGTTGCCGATCTGTCTGCTTGAAACTGAAGAATTTGTTTTATCGAATCTGATTGCCTTGCTTTTTGCATAAAAATCGACCTCTGGTATCACCTAACCCTTATGGGATTATGATATGCGGGCTGGCATTATATTTGCCTTTCCAAAGATGAATAATATTCTGCAGTTTCTTCAGAAAAACACAGGATCACTGCCAAATTAACTTCAAATCCTTTTTTAATGCAATATTTAGTTTTATTGGTATCACCTAACCCCTCAGGATATGTTGTTCTGAGGGTTATGCACTGACCCTGCTGCCCTGAGACAACAGAGTCCTGCACCAATCTTTCGTGTCCCACCCTACCCACCCACTTAATAAAATAAAAAAAAGTACATTCAGAATATTTTAAAGAAGAACACACAACAATATTTTAAAGAGCACACAAATTATTTTTTTCCGGAACATTTCCGATTTTTCTGGATTTTGAAAAAAAACTTGATTTTTAATTTTAAAAAAGTTGAAAAAAGAAAAAAAGAAGAAGAATTTAAAAGAATTGCTCCCATGCCAGGGCGAGTTTCGCGGCGATTTCGGCCGTCTTTGCTGCACGAGAGGCCCGTTCCCCGGCGGTCTCTTCAACCTGCGGGGTCGGGTCTCCAATGATGGCGAGTATGGCGTCTGGATCGCCATCAGGGAAGTCGCCAAAAACGGGCATTGGGCAACAACAAGTAGCGGGCATAAATTCTGTTAGTGACCCCAATTCTCCATCCAGTTCCAGAAATCGCGATTGCGCGCCAGCCCTTCGTGTGATTTGGAACATGTTATGATTCGTAAGCCTTATAGTTATGGCCTACAGTCATTGTAAAATATGTATGACTATTACATTTTTTTCCGGGGGAAACAAATTTTTTCCGAAACTTTTTTACTATTATCTCACTCATATCTTCAATTTATTTAGTAAGTTCTTTTCCTTTTGACTTTTATCTGCATTTTCGTAAAAAGATACGTCATAATTGCTTAATTTTTTTATTTTCAGCGCCCTCTAGTGGCGGTTTTTCCGGGAAAAACCGCCGCTTTCCGGGAAAACTTTGATTTAATAATAAAATTTGATTTAATAAGTTTTTAAAAAGTTTTAAAATCAAATTTCGATAAGTGATTATTGTGTCCACTTCCATTGGCCACATTTAAGAATAAAGACATTTAAAATTCAAATAATCATTTATTGGAAAATGGCAAGACGGAAACCTTACATCGATCCTAGAGACCCCAGTTGCCGGACATTTTGTCTGGTATTTGCAGACACCTCTTCTTAGGGTGATCGAGGAAAAATAATTATAGAAAAGCGGTCGAGAATCGAGTTTCCGTAAAAAACCAATAGACCTGGATGTAGACCCTCCAGGAAAGCAGAATCATAATACTCAGATCGGCGGCTTATCTGACAATGCAATGGATCTTTCAATTCCTACTGTAGATGTTGAGGTAATGAACATGACAAAAGAAAAAATGAAAAATAATAATTTCCCAATCTTTTTTAAGAATGCTGTCGGCCCCGCTGCTTCTGCCGGCCATCAAGTTACCACCACAGCTTTTACCGGACAAACAAGTTACCGCAGCTGCTTCTACCGTCCATCATCTTGCCGCAGCTTCTGCCGGTCAACAAGTCGCCGCCGCAGCTTCTGCCGGTCAACAAGTTGCCACCGCAGCTATCCACGATAGAGTCAGCTATTTTTCTGCTAGTCATCAAGGTGACGATGTTTATGCCGGCGTTCAAGTTTTTAATTTCGGTTATGACGTAAATGTTGAGGACATTTCTGGTAAACCTCCTGGTGTTGACCTTTCCACCAGCACTCACGTCAACGCTGCTCCTACCGGTAATCTTGTAGTCAATATGCCTGCTGAGAATGATTGAAGAGTTTATGATTTTGGCAATCACGATGAAAACCAATTAATATTCTACCAATCCGGAGTACTGATTGTTGAGCAACATCAACATGAATGGAGCCAAGGAACTTATCAAACTGGCGTATTCAACAGCTGGTGGCCTTCAGGATACTTTATTTGTTGGGGGCCTCTTGGGACTTGTGTCCAAATTTATTACTCTTTGGGAACAACCCGGCCAAACCAACATGTTGTTGGTTACATCTCAGATTTAATACGTCCGGCAAAAAAGAGCTTCGCTTAAAAGACAATGGCGGGTAAGGTACAAAAAACGGCCATGACTGCGTTGTCTTTGCAATTGCCTTTGCCGTCTCAATAGCATCTGGCAGAGATCCTTCACTCTGAAACCAAAAATAACTACTAAATTCTCTAGCAGTCTCGTCCGATTCACTAATAAGGAATTAGTAGCGGAATAGTAGTGCTTTAGTAGTCTTTAGTAGTGCTTTTTTAGTAGTCTCGTCCGAAAGTAGACCCTTTTTGTGTTCTGACATTCAATATACGATCACTCCCAAACTCGAAAACATTTAAAGGGCTGTTTGCAAACCGGGTGTATAATGCCATTTCTAGAAGCTACAAATTTTAAGAAAGAACTGATGAAAAAAGTCGGGGTGAACAATGTTCCGTCTCTCTATTCCTCTCTCTCTGTACGGCAAAACAGTGTTTGCAACTTTTTTTACGGCAAATTTAATTTATAATAACACAACGGATATTGTTCAAAATCACGACATTAGTAGAAACTGGCATGATGTTTCATAGAAAAAATCCACAAGGCTGTATCTTCATTACTTACTGATATATTGCATTTGTAATTTCAGGAAAACCTCTCAGCTTGGTAGGCCAGAAATGAATTTGCAATATAATATTTCAGGGCGCGTACAACCTCGGTGCATTGGATTTCGGACAAAAAAAAATCAGGAGGTTCAACAAACTTAATATCTTTTCGCAAAAAAATTAGAAATTCCACCATGTTTATTTTTACTGCGGGCACACGGCGCGCGAGGCTGAATAACACATAAAAAGGTGGGAGGATGTAAATGATTTTAGTGGGTACTGTAGCTAAAAAGGAAGCCCTTGGGATCTTATCCAGTGCGAAAAGTGCCACGAATGGTTCCACAGATGATGTGGACTGGTTTTACAAAATTTGTAATAAAAGTGCAATTTAAGCGATAGTCTAAAAAAATGTGAATCACGTAATACTGAAGATAAAAGTGCTAGCAAAACTATTGTTGTCAAATCATAAATACATCAATTTAAAATATTTCCCAACATTTTCCTTATTTTACGGTTTTAGAAAAGGTAAAAACACGAACGAAGCCTATTTGTTAGAAAAAGAAAAAAGGGAGAAAAGATAAGTTTACGGTTTTCTGAAGAGCAGGTATGAGCCGAACAGCTGGAGCAGTCGGTCTGCGGGGAAGTCTAAAGTTTTCAACAAACGGCGATGACTGTTCCACGCAAGTTGGGACAAAGTACGCGCGTCTGAAGGCGCGCATTTTAGTGGGCTTCGATGCCCGAACGAACGAAGCCCTTCGAGAGGGAATAGGCCGCCATTGATCCCTTGAAATTAAATTTAGTCGTCTGCTCTCTGAGTTCAGCTAGACTTTTCAATCTAGTTTCAGCTGCGTATTTTTTATTCAGTCGATTTAATTTCGTTCTGAACGAGAAAATGAGTGAAATTGACCGTTTGCGTCAGTTAAGATTAGGAAAAGAAGCATTTCAGTTAAACCCTCAAAAGGGGATTGATTTTTTAGTCAAGTGTAATTTGATTGATTCTTCAATAAACGGAATCATAGACTTTCTTCAAAGGGAAGCCATCAAAACACATCAATGTTCTCAATTTGACATTCAAAATTGTATTTGCACATTAGAGAAAAGATTGGAAAATCAATTGGCCACCATAGATATTCTTACAGAACACCGAAATCAAGTTATTTTGGAAGAATATTTGAGACAGTTTGCTGATATCAACTTAAGTACAGCATTAAGGTAAAATTCTGTAGAAAAGGAACAATTTCATGGAAATTGAAATCTGAATTTGGTAATAGGCAATTATTTGAAAGAATTGTGTTGCATGGAAAAAAGTTGGAAAGGCTCCTTCGAGCCATTACATCAGTTCTCTGCGTCCCCTACACACTCGTCGTTTCAACTTGTTTGTGTGGCCTACAGAACTACAAGATCCCATAGAAAATCGACGTATTGAAATTTGGAATTTTAAACTCTGGTGTGTCGCCAAATATTTTACAAGTAAGTGTACTACTGTGCAAGTGTATGAGTTGAAAGTGCGTAGATTCTATAAGTACGTAAATTCTACTTAAAATTAAGAGAGTTGTGCCACTTGAACGCTCATTTAAATATGTACATTACTTCAATTGAATTGAATTGAATTGAATTACTTCAATTTAATTCAATTGAATTACTTCAATTTAACCCTTTCACTGCCAAGCCCAAAAAGTCGACTTTTACCCATACTGCCAACTCTATTGGCAAATCAAATATAACAAAACTATAGTTTATTAAAGAGCTAGTAACCGCCTGAACCACGATTCAGTCGAAAAAATAAAAAAAAACGACGAATCACCGGTGATACACGTGGCACACTGGTAATCAAGCGTCCCCCAGGTGCCAAATGTATCGCCAGTGATACACAATTTCATGGGAAAATGTATCACCCGTGATACATTTGGCACCTGGGGAACGTCATTTTACTATAAGAAAATTGTTTTAATTCAAATTATTCTGTTAAATCATGAAACTCAGTCCACCATTTACTGAAAATAATTTCCTGGAATGCTATTATCTTAAAAATATAGCAATGAGAGTCATAAATTGAAGGGTCAAATATCGGCTATTAGGAAAAATAGCAAAACATGATAAAAGTGCTTAAATTCTGACCAACACACAAGTAGAGATCTTATTCTAGCAAATAAAGTTGGTTAAGATGAGGGAAATACAAAACTACAAGAGTTATGGGCTTTGGCGGGAAATTCGTTGATGTATCACCGGTGATACACTTGGCAGTCAACGGTTGGGAGGCCGTGTATCACCGGTGATACACTTGGCAGTGAAAGGGTTAATTCAATTTAATTTCACAATTCCGATGTTAAAATCAATTCAAATAATTCAAATGTTCAACAGTAAAAGTTCAAATGTAAAAAAAATTCAAATGTTCAAGACAGTGGCATGTTTAAAATGCGGTTTATTAATTTATAGGATATTGTAATTTAGATGGAAATCCTTTCCCTAAAGAGCTTGCTACTAAACTATGTGATGGGGAAAATGGATGGGTAAATAGCACCGAATGCGGGCCGTCTTTCAAAGCGTCTCCATCTGGACTGCTAAACATTCTTAACGTTTTTCTTAGCAAAAACTTGGTCTTGGACGCATCAATCATTACAGAAATCATGAAGATCTTAGATTCTGTAAGTAATTGCAACAGATTGTTGGAAACCAGCTTGATTGAAATGGCCATCGAATTCGATCATGGCAGAGTGATCAATTACATGAACCGGCTCAATCGTTTTGATGATCCCTCAGCCATTCATGAGAACTAGATGGACCAGAAGAGCCCTTCAGGTGGGGTGGAGAAACGCAACAAACCAGTCTGGACAACTGGATTTCACTAGACTCAATCGTGGAAAAAGGAAAGGAATCGCCGATCTTTTCCCTTTTCCCGTCGGTTTTAATGTATTGTGTCATTTGTTAAAAAATTTTCCATTTTTAAATATTTTACTTGTGTAAAACCTCTTTTTTATATCGTTGTTTTCTAATAAATTTAACGAAGTAGATTTTTAAAACAGAGGGTGTTGCTGGAAGCTTTCATAATGCATCGCTTCTAATTCTCCTCCATTCAGACACAGAATGCCAATAGCATGTTTTTTAAACTGAATTGTTATTGTATATTATACAATACACATTGTATATTAACCTTTTATGTTTATGTTTATGTTTATGTTTATGTTTATGTTTATGTTTATTTATAATGCGCATTTTCAGGAGTTTTCAAATGACGCAGTTATGTGCAGTCTGTACAACGGTTTCATATCTACAGTTTCAGCTCGAATTTGCAGCGGTAAACAATTCTTTGAATAATCGGGAGCGAAATGTGCTGAGGTTGGGGGATTGTCTTACTGAGTCAGATAGGGAATTCCATATGAGAGGGGCAGCGCGAGAGAAGGCTCGCTTGCCGTACTGTGCTAGTCGGTAGGGTTTTGTTGTGAGGAGATTCTTCCCGCCCGAGCGCAGGTCTCGAGTCGGCATGTAGGGGGTTAATAGGCTAATAGGAGAGGTAGGATGGGGCAGAGCCGTTGAGACAGCGAAAATATAGGCAGGCCACTCTATATTTAGCACGGTTGGAAACAGATAGCCAGCGGAGGGTCTTGAGGTGTTGTGAAACGGGATCATGCTTGCGGAGGTTAAAGATCACTCGGGCAGCTGAGTTCTGTACACGCTGCAAGCGCTTGAGCAAATCCTCTGGTAGGCCAAAATAGAGGGAATTACAATAAACAATGCGGGATAGAACAAGAGCATTCACGATACACTTGGCGGAGGAGAGATCTAAGAAACGACGGATTTTGCTGATCCTGCTGAGTTGGAAGAGGGCGGCACGGCAGGTTCGTTGAATGTGGGCGGCCAGCGTGAGATGTGCGTCGATCACAACACCAAAATTGCAGGCCAGTTGGGAAGGGTAGACCAGAGACGGCCCGACTTGGAGCGGCAGGGTTGACCTAACTAGGGCTGCCTGGCGTGTCGTCGAGGTGAACAGGAGAGTGCTCTTGTCGATGTTGAGTTGCACTCGATTGGAAGTCAGCCAGGTGTTCGTTTTGATGGCTCATTGGGCTAGGGCATTGCAACATTGACGCTGCGCTGAAAAATCCGGCAGTAGGGCGAAGCGCTTACAGGCTTGCGAGTCGTCAGAGAATTGTCGGACGACGACGCCGTCGGTGGCAGTAACATCGGCGAGTGGGGCAACACAAATTATGAATAGTGGCCCTCCTAGAACAGAACCTTGGGGTACTCCGCAAGGAAGAGGTACCGCGCTCGACGTAAAGTTCTCAATTTGTACGGACTGAGTCCTTCCACTTAGGTAGGAACCGAACCAGTCAAGGGCAGAGTTGGATGGACCAAAGTATTCCGATAGTCTGCTGAGGAGAATCTTGTGGTCTACCGTGTCGAAGGCAGCCGAGAGGTCTAGAAGTAGGAGAGCGCTGGCGTCGCCAGCGTCTGCCGTGGTGAGCAGGTCGTCGAAAAGCGAGAGAAGGGCCGTCTCCGTCGAATGGTTTGCTCGGTATGCAGATTGGTGGTCGGGCAGCTGGCGGGCTTTTGCATCTCAACTTGCGATATATTACAATTTGATTGAAGCAGTTTTATATTCATATTAATAATTAACGCATGATTAATTATCTAATACTCAAAATATTCGTAGTCTCAATTATATTCATATTCCTTGATATATTCATAAAATTCATTTCAAATCGGGCAAGGTAGTTGAAGGGATATATTCTGTGTGTGAGGTTATATTAGAACATTGAACATTGAAGGTTCTCCAAACATTATTACGTTAATTTATTATGTAAATCGATAAAAAATTGTCGGTACAAAATCATTCAAAGCAATTTCGATTAGTTTTAAGGCGACACAAAGGACGCATCTGAAAATGGGTCAAAGTCAGGGTTGGTTTACCGCGGTATTAAATTTTCCGCGGTAGGTAACGTGGTACGGCGGTACTACCGCTTTACCGTACCGTGGTATACATACAATTTAAGTACCGCACTACAGTAACGCGGCTCTAAAATTTCTTGAAGGGATTCTATGTTCTTTTGTAAATTTTTCGTTTTTCTACCGATAGATGGCGAACGGCAAATATTCTAACATTGATAACTAATTAAGTTCCTCTGTATTTAATTGCAAAGTTGAATGTTATTTGATAAATCCCGAAATTTATCGTAAATTTACACCAAACTATAATTCTTAGGTTTTATTTCTACAAAAAAACGAAAAATGCCAATGTCGATTCATGCAAATTCTGCTGCCTGGTCTCTGAGACTCCAACGTAAATGATATATCTGATATATTTACCTTTTTTCTTCATGTCTTATTATTAATTGGTAGACCCATAGGTCCCATAGAACAGGGGGAGCGAGGGGGGTGGCAGGTGGGTGGCGTAGCCGCCCACCAGATGTCCCACGAGCTCCGTTAATTAAAAAATTCAACCAACATTTAATTGAACTAGTCACCCGGCCCATTACGCATTTTATAATTTGATGCATATTCCGCTATCGAAAAAATAAAAGCTCGTCGGGAAACTCGTGCCGTACTCGGCGCTGGCCAAAATATGACTTTGTGGTAGCGGTATTTTCAATGGCTTTTGCGCCATCTAGCGGTAGTATTCTAAGTATTTTTCAGCGAACCTAGTGGTCAAGACAACGACTATGACGGCACTACCACAAGCTAGTACATCCTCACCACAAGCTAGGACATTCTCACCACAAGCTAGGACATCCTCACCACAAGCTAGGACATCCTCACCACAAGCTAGGACATCCTCACCACAAGCTAGGACATCCTCACCACAAGCTAGGACATCCTCACCACAAGCTAGGACATCCTCACCACAAGCTAGGACATTCTCACCACAAGCTAGGACATCATCACCAAGAGCTAGGACATCATCACTAAGAGCTAGGACATCACCACACAATAGGAAATCACCACGAATAAGATCACAAGGAAATAGGCCACCACAAAGTCCAAAGAAGAAGAAAAATTAGATAATCCCTGATAAGTGAGTGAAGAAGAACCTCTGTCTTCAACTTGGCCAACTTGTATTATCTTTTGGAATGAAAATGTAAAATTAGAAAGATATGATAAACATGACAGGAGAAATAACAATAACAAGAGAAATAAAATTGAATCCATATCTACACTTTATTACTGTAACTACGCTTCTTATGAGCATATGGCGCGCCGTTTAGCTCAGACCATGGCCTACTTGATGGTTAAGGCCATGAAACTGGCTATCTCCCTGTATCCCATTCTGTCACCCTTCCCCTAGAATTTTCCACCAATCAGTTGGGTACAGGTACCCAGCACTCCAAGCGACCGGCATATTTTCAGCCAATCAAATTTAATACTCGATGCCGGTTTGTCAGCATACACGAAATATCAAATTTGTTGGTGTAATATGGATCATATTTGGGAAAAGTTGGGAATTTTCAGATTTAATATGCATCGGGGAATACAAAAGAGTCGATTAAGTACTTGTTTAATTTTAGATATTTTTACATCTAAACTTTTTGATGGTAAAGGGGAGGTTGATTCATTTTCTCCATTTCGCTTAATTTAATAAATTTTTTTATTGATTAATTTTGTTATTAATAAATGTCGACTACGTCGATGGCAAGTCGCTCAAGAACTCTTAAGAGAGCTCCGGGGTCAACATCTGGAAACATTTGTAGGGCTTTTTCGTTTTAAATCGCTTTTTTGAGTATTCATCCCAAAATCTATGATTTCTTATAAATTAGATTTTTAATAGATGATAAAATCTTAATTATTTTAAGTTTTTGTAACGTTAATAATAATATGACTTGAATGTGATGTCACACAATGATGTCCATATGATATCAAACTCACTTGCATGTGATACGTCAATGTTACCTAGCATTTGCATTTTTTTCACGACGTAAATGTGACTAAGAAAATGACTAAGAAATGATGTAACTGTGACATCACTGTGCTACATGGGATCAGCCCTTCTGATACTCAATAAAATAGAAAAAATGAATGCTAACTCAATAAAACCGATGGCGCGCGGTTAAAAAAAATAGCGCACTTTATCATTGGGATCGAATATCTCTTTTTTCTGGTGGGGAAAATCGATAAATTTTTTTCTCGTCCGTTAGATGTTTTGATTTATTTTGTTGAAATTTGTGCTGGCTATTCTCTATTCGCTTAAAGCTAAGGAATTCTCTTGTCTTAAAATGTAGGATGAGAAAGATGTATTTATTTCTGCTTTGAAATAAGGAGATATCTTCTTGTCTCTGATGCTGTTGCTGATTTGGCGTACATATGATTGGTCAGTTACGTCACAGGTCACATTCGTTTATTACAGACGCAGATGATCAAAAGCCTCCCGAAATATAATTATGCAAACTTGTTTACTTCGAGCATGGTTGCCATGGTAGTTTTTTCTCTTAACTTCGTCTATTTGTTTACTGAAAGAACTTGAAATTGCCATTTATTTCTTTTATCATGTAATAATATCTGCTTCTAACGGGAAATTGTTTGTAAGTGCAGATAGATGGTTCACGGAAACCTATTTGTCCGTAATTCCTTATCTGTCAAATTGTTCAAATTAAAAATTCTTTGTATTTTTTCAAAACCATGGCGAGCCATCTATTGAGCTTAGCCGGCGAATTTACCTTCATCTCTACTTTTTTTCCCTGTTCTTTTTCTCCTCCTAAATCCTTTCGGGAAACAGGTACTACAGTAAAATTACACGTTAAGAACAAGTTTTTTTGGCACAGATTATCGAAAAAAATGTGGAAGAGGTAAGGTATAAATATTATCAAAAAAGGGGTGTACCAATTTCTTTTGTTTATACCTTTAAAGGGGAATAATAATAATAGTAACAATAGTTTATATTTATATAGCGCTTTATTCAAATTAGTTATGCTCAAAAGCGCTAATCAGAGGAAGGGATTACAATCATTAGTCGGGGTATTATTATTATTGCATTTAATAGTGGTAGGCAAGTTTAAACAGATGGGTCTTCAGTCCGGCTCGGAAATTCTCGAAGCAAGGAGTCATTTTTAGATCGATGGGAAGGCTGTTCTAAATCTGGGGCGCTGCGTAAGTGAAACTTCGAGACCCAAACGCCCCCGGTAGCGTCACCGGAACCTCTCAATTAAGTGATATCTCACTGTAATTCCTGAGACGACGATTAACAGACCTTAGGGATACAAGTTTACATAGATACGATGGGGCAGTGCCATTTACACACTGATAAGCCAAGAAAGCAATTTTTTACATCACACGCTGACGAATCGGAAGCCAGTGAAGACTGTTTCGCTTGCTCGTGATGTGCTCGAGCTTCCTAGTCTGAGTTACCAGACGGACAACTGTATTCTGCACTTGTTGTAGTTTGTCAAGGAGGTAACCTTCCTGTCTTCATGGAATCCAGGTTTGAACGAATGTTGACAATTTTTTCATCGAAGTAGCCTATCGTCCAAACACTTCCAGCAAGGGTGACCGGATCAGCTTGCGCGGGAA
Source organism: Ceriodaphnia dubia (assembly GCA_022539655.2). Lineage (NCBI taxonomy): Eukaryota > Metazoa > Arthropoda > Branchiopoda > Diplostraca > Daphniidae > Ceriodaphnia > Ceriodaphnia dubia. The sequence continues at coordinate 2,792,582 of JAKUCG020000139.1, read as the reverse complement.
GCTTCGATACTTTCTTTCTCGATAGACATCGGTCCAGCAGCTGGAATAAGCCACGCCTGTCGTTCCCCATTTCATCAATCTTCGATTTATAGTACGAGGCTTTCGTGTAGTTCATAAATTTTCTCAATTGACGAATGTGGTAGAGGAGGATGTCTTTATCGATCGTCAATCATCGCCTTCGCCTAACCCGTTGCAGCTTCCAACACCAACGCCTTGCGGCGGCGATTTCACCACTGAACCACGGACTAGATGGTCGTTCAATGCGCACCTTAGTCTTCATAGGGGCAAGCCTATCGAGCGCAGCTGTCACTGCTGTTTCATACTGTAGAAGAAGCCCCTCGACTGTTGATGCAGGATTGCAAACAAGAGGAGACCGAGAAATATCACTTGCCAGTTTATCGGCGTCAACCGCAGAAAAAAAGAGATTTTTTTCTTAAATAAGAGCGGTTTATGAGCTCTCACCACAGAAATGACGGCGAAATGATCACTGGTTTAGCCAGACACAAAAGAATCATAGATAAAATCATCGGACGACCATGTGATCATCAGATCCAAAGTGTGACCATCAATGTGTGTGGCTGTGGCATCAACAACATGCTGAGTCAGACCAAAACTCGACAGCGTAGATAAAAACTTAACTACCACCGGCGAATCAGGCCGATCGACATGAATGTTAAAATCGCCCATAACCAGTAGTTTCCCCGTCGACGCAGACAAAAAATCAAGGTACTCGACTAATTCTTGTATGAAACATGGCACACTCGACTTTGGTGGATGATAGAAAACCACTCACCGAACAACAACAGAGTTGACTGTCAATGCCAGCGACATAAACTCACATGTAGTAGGGCAAGTGTGTGGTACGCTTAGGTGCTTGTCGGTAGCCACAATAGAATCACGATAGAGCAACGCCAACGCCACGATGGACACTATCACGATACACGTGAATTGATGAGAAATCCTCTGTGCAACTTACAGATTACAGGGAATATAAGTTTGGGAAGCACAAGTGCTGCACAGCAAAAATAAACATGAGTTACCGTTTACATGACAAGAAAAGATGGTGCGAGAAATGTAGATCAGACTTCACCAGGTAACCTTAATATCAATGTTTTATTTGTTTGTAAAATTTAGCATCAGGCATCATAATTATTCACTGATGGTCGAAGATGGTAGTATATAACTAACAGCCGAATAAGAAAGCTTCAAAAGTTTTAATGTTCATAAGTTTACTAGTTCTCCAAAATCACCAGCTTCCTCTTTTCACTAATTAAATATTTTTGTAGTACCTCAAGTACCGCAAGTACCACGGTATTTACCGCGGTACATTTTTGAAAATCTTATAAGTACCGCTACCGCGATATTCTAAAAAAGTACCGTTACCAACCCTGGTCAAATTTGTTTTAGAATCCACAAGGGTTCACACTCGGCCAGATTATTAATTGAAATAACAGTCTTATTGCTTGTAAGAGCAACCTCAAACGAGTAAAAATGTTCGTTGAAACAAATGAATTCAGAGAACAAGTTATCAAAGAAAAAGTGTCATCATTCTCCACTATAATCTTTTTGATGACAGCAAATTGAGGTAGAGCATTTTGGTTTTCATGGGAATTTTGGATAAGCACAACTGAATTTTCTCGATGTTCACAGCCTTGCACTTTTTTCCAATTCGTTACATTTTCAAAAGAATAAGGCTGAAAATGTCCGTCTCACCATCATCTGACTCGATCATTTCACTAAATAAAATTGTCCTTAAAGGGCCAAATTCTTTTTTCTTTGTCTCAAACATGTGATCCGAAAGCATAGAGGAGCATTTTACCTGCTATATGTGTTTTGCAACGGACAAAGTAATATTTTTGAATTTGAAATTTATTTGGGCTAGTCGTTTTTGCAATATTGTGATATGCCTCATTGCACATACACCAGTATCTTACGGGATGGCCTTATGCGCGAATGATTTGAGGATACTGTACAATGTGATGAAGCTTATTAATCCCTTGGACATCTGGGAATGCTTTACGAAATTCCTCAAAGTAACGCATAATTAAAACTTCGAGAACAACTGTGTGCTCTTGTGATATTACAGGGAAAAGTTATATCCATAATGTGGCTCAGCGTACAAATGATCGCAAAATGAGTGTTTCCTTCTGGAATTTTTTCGCCTAGTGAAAGAACAAACATTTTTTAAAGACAAAAATTTTGCCCAGTCCTTTGTCTCGTTGAGTAATTTCCACTTGTTTTAATATTATCGATAATAATACTAACGATAAATTATCGACGATAATTTATCGTTAGTGAACTTAGCCGATGGTTTGTTTGGAAGGTCATAAAAGCTGAACCCAAAATTCTGAATTCTTTGATTTAAGAAATCTGCATTTACACCAAGTTTGGGATACATTAGAAATAATGCGTTCAAAACAAGTTTAATTGATAACGGGGCAACGCCTTCTAAGAAATCATGCATTGCATCTAAATTCAAATTTTCAGCAAAATGGAAAAATCTACTGGCATTAAGAAGACTTGCATATTTTATTCCTGATTGGGGAATTTCACTGACTCTTTCATTGGAAGCTACTACGGCTTGATCTTAATCATTCCTATCTCTCAAAAAGAGCTGATCAATACTAGTTTTAAAATTGATTTCCGATCGAGGAATTAGACAAAGGCGACAAAACTTATTCGTCGACGGCCTCATGAAACCACCACTTTCATGAGCCCCCTTAGTGTCGACAGAAACGGACACAAGGGTGCCTCGAATTCTAAAATTTGGCAGGTCCGGAATGTCTAAGAGCATCCATTCGTCTGACTCTAGCTCATGAAATTCTTTCATGAACTAACTGAGAACAAATCCAAAATTGTCCTCATCAATATCTAAGGTTTTACATACGACAAAAAGATGAATATGACTTTCAATTTCTTTTTTTGTGCAATGAAATTTCGACAAAATGGTCGTGGTCAAACATATCCAAAATAACCAGCCTATTCACTTGCTGTGTTCGTGTAGAAAATTCTACCCCGTCTCGGACGAGCTTACCGCTCACTTTAAATCCCGCTCCTTCCCGACCTCTCATCAGAAGCGAAGACGCCAGATTTCATCCGCATATATATTGATTATTAATTCTTGTGTTTATGGATTTCTTATCACGACCATTGTATTGTCACGCCTGTTATTTCAATACAAAAGTCACTTGTTCCTTACTAATCAATCCGATTACAACAAACATCTTGTCTTATTATTCCTAGAAGTCAATATTACCCCCTTGCTTAATTTGTATTTTTGTGTGTGTGTTAGAGTGTTTTTGTACCTGCCATAATTACGCGAAGGCCATTACGGGATATTTCCCGTAAATTGAAAATTCGGAAAAAATTCTGTGCATGCGAATCGCCGACAGGTATGTTGAAAAAAAACTGGCATTAACTTTTATCAACCCGTCAAAGTTTTAGAGCACTTTGAAGATTCCGTTTTTCCCATAAGAAAGGACAGGGGGACCCCTGGTGTTCTAATAATTCTGGTAGCGACTGTACCTTGCTCCAGCTGCAGGCGTGATCCAGATACGCCACTGGCGTCTAATTCTACCGCACCTTTAATGCGTTGGCTTTTCAAGCCATGAGTTTCGATACCGGGTGACACCGAATCGAACTCTGGGACCTTACAAGCCTCTTGGTGAGCTAAGCTCCCGGACCGATTAATCTGAATTCCTTTCGTAACCGAAAGACGTCACTTCAGCCAAGCTGAACCCCCCGTTTGTATGTTGGCGCTCATTTCCAACAGCGCATTTTCCCCTTTATTTGTACATATTGTTCGCGAACAAGTTCTCGAAATGTTGAATGCGGGTGTCATTGAACCTTCTAGCTGCCCGTGGTCGTCGCCGGTTTTCTTCCTTCGTAAAAAAGATTATTCGGTTCGTTTCTGTATAGATTATCGAAAGTTGAATCGAATCACACGTAAAAACATTTATCCCTTACCCCGGATTGATGATGTCCTCGATAGCTTGGCAGGCTTTTCTTTTTTCTCCATTCTAGATTTATACAGAGGCAAATGCCAGAACGTGAGGTCGATAAAAAAACAGCTTTCTTCTCTGTCATCGACTGATTCGCCGCAACTTTAACCACTACACCATCAAGATATTAAATTTCTTTACCAATAGTAATATTTATATCTCAACTATAACTTTGTAAAAAACGTTAGAACAAACCAAAATTGCCAACATGCATTTACCATTTGCATTTATTTCTATATCTATTAATACATTATTTCTTATAAGGCCATTATTTTAAATCTTAAACACCCGTTGTATGTAGTCAAAGTTAAAAAATAAAATATGAAAAACGCTATTTTAATGTTACCTTTAGTGATTGGTACATTTAAAATGTAGCTACTTATTTCACACAAATACAATATTTTTTTAATAAATAGAAATTATTGTAATTAAACAGAAGTCTTGATAAATTAACTTGATTCTGAAACTCAAATAATCAAGGTATTTAGATATTTTTGCTTTGCTTTATTGATTTTTATTGTTGTTGTTCCTATTAGTAAGATTATTCTTTAACTGAGAGAAATTGATTATTCTATCATTAAAAGTCATAATAGGAGAATAATTTCGAATGATTAAACGACCATTAGGTCCAGTTTTATTTAGAGTTATTTGCCCTTTATGGCAGCTAAAATAGCATTTCTTCCCAATAAGCAACAGTGCGGTAAGGAAGAGTGTTGCAGGATAGTACAATAAATGCTTGCATTCGGATCCCGGGAATCAAATGGAGGCACGAAAACACTAAGAAGATTAATGGCCCTGGGGAAAAGTCGTCGACGGACTTTTCACCTTTATTAGGGGAGAAATGTATGAGGGGGGACTCTGCCGTAATACGCCTCGAGGGTAGTTGACAATATCCCTATTCCCGTTACAGGCGCTGGCAACATATAAACGGAAAAAGAGTCCCCCCTCTCACACTTCTGCTCTAGTAAGAGTGAAAAGTCCGTCGCGAATTTTTCCAAGGGCCATACATTTTTGCAAAGATGTCTAGATTTTAAAAAAATAATACAGTTTGTTGAGATTGCCAATATCTATCTGTAAAAAAATTGGGGAGTATCAGGTCTTAAATTTTGCCCGAGTAATCGGCATTTGAAATTCTCGTTTTGCCAATCTCTAGCACGGGCGGCGGGCGATTTCCACTCAATTGTGTCAAGTCATCTACCACCTCAACGCGTATTGTAACGACCCTGAAAAACATCGCAGACACGGAAGCTATTGTTTTCTACCAGAGGTAGAAAAAGTTTTATTCTATGACCCCTGGCCTAGCTTCGGCAACGCTTCCAATAAGGGGTCACATATTTAACGTTTGAAGGGTGGTGACCTCCAATCACTTTTGGTGGGTACTGTAATACGAAATATATTGGCAGGATAGCCATGCAGCGTTCTTTTTAAAAACGGAGTTTCATCAACCAAGGTTTAAAAAAGGGAAATATTATGTATGTCCAATAGAATATCCAATTTGATTCTCTAACGAATATCTTAATCAGGTTATTCTCAGAATATCCAACAGCCATCAGAATGGATAGTGATTGCGAACGCATTAAGGGTATGTCCCTTGGATATCCTAAGAATATACTGTGCTGCCTGGGAATGGATACCGTCCTTGTCCCCCTTAATTGGCTTACGTTCCTAATTGACATGGATGACATAAACATCTTCTCCGCCGGTTTTGAGGAACATTTGGTTCGGTTGCGGGAGGTTCTCAAAGCAATATCGGAGGCTGGTCTCATTTTGAATATCTTAAAATTTTTGTTTGCCACGAAGAGTGCGACTTATTTCGGCTATCGGGTAAGTGGGGAGGGTGTTAGCCCTAGGGTGTCTCATTCTAAATAATATATTTTTTTAAAGCCATTTTGGTTACAAATAAAGGATTTCGAAATAAACTCATTCTCCAAAAATTGTAAATTAAAAAAATATTTACCTTCCGCGCAAGGTATGACAATAATCGAAATTTATTTTTTATGATATTGATTGGCCTACTTGAGGCAATACCGTGCAAAACTTTGTAGCGCCCGTTGAATGCAATATTTGATACTCAATTTACTTTACTTCTTTAAAAAATGAAACGGATTGAACTGTATTTAGCTTTAGCGCAAGCGAAAAGCAAGTTGGACGCCATTTTTGCAAAGAATTTTGTTGTGTTGATTTTTTGAAACTAGTCCCAGAAAGTTGTTTCCTTTGTTCTTCGACAACTTGCGCGAGGTACTCCCTTTCATCCGGGTCCTAGGTTCGATCTTTGAAGTCTCCAATTAGCTTGATACCTCTCTCAGTCGAGTCATTTACGGTTTGCAAACTGGATGCAAAGTTGTTGACTTTTTGAAAATCTTCAAATTTATCCCAAAAGTGACAGGGGACGCCAAGCCATTCTTGTTTCTTTTCTAACTTTAGTAGGTGGAATAACAACCAAGACCTGCGTATTTCAATTTCAATTTGATATTTGAAAAATAATAACGATAGACTATCTTTGTGTTAAAACCTCGGTCCAATGAAGGATGAAAGCGATATAAGATCAATAAACGTCGCTTCAGTGTACGAAATTGTTGGAATCTTAGGCTTTCCATCTGGGAATTCTGATGGTCTGGGAAGTGACAGAAGTTTATCAGCCATCTTCTTTTTTTCTTCGTCAGAGGTTTCAGGATCAAAAAGCGCTAAAATTACCAGCTCTTATGTTAAGTAATCTAGATGACGCTCATGTGAAGAAAGCGTGGCATCGGCTGCCTTTTTATCAAATGCTTTGAACTGATTCATCCAGGTACAGAACTGCAAATCGTTTGCTGGAACCATAGCTGCTAATGGCGATCGGAGAAAGTATTAGCCATAAAAAAGACCAATGTATTTCTCAAAATGTCTTTCGCAATCAAAGTTTTTGCGAGGTGTCTGTTTTTCTCAATCAACAACCTGGAAGGCGAGACATAATACTGCACATCCGAGGAGGAGGAATTCGAGAAATTGTTGATAAGCATCGTTTATTTGACGCTTTACATGTCATGTTGATTCATCCTACTGGCCATGATGGATGACATCTTGAATTAAAACAAGTGAACCCTGAAATTCTTGATGAGAGGCAAAATCCGACAACCACCAACAAACGGTTGACTGGTCGCCGATTCTACACTTTTCATCTTCACCCAAGACCAAATGTAACCAATTGGCTACTACTAATGTGTAGATTATTTCAATAGTACCTATGCATTCAATACGAAAAATGTGAAAACCAAACACTATTTTGGATAAGAACAAACCAAACACAAATCCGAGTTTGTCTTTACAATAACATTTATGACGCGATTCATCAATCGGATATTAACGACCAAGCAAGAACGAACATTGGACGTGTAATCGTTTTACCACCTTCCTTCACTGAATCGGACATAAAATTTCATAGAGGATTCCAAGACGGAATGCTCGTCACTATCACAAGCCTGACATTTTCATCACTTTTACATTCTATCCAAATCGCAAAGAACCTTTGGGTGAACTATTGGAGGGACAAAAGCCTAATGATTGGCCGGACTTAATTGCGCGCATTTTCAAAATGAAGCTGAAGTCTGTAATCAATGATTTAGTGAAGGAAAACGTATGCGGAAAATGTGTGCTCACATTTTAATTGTTTTGGATCAAAACTCACGTGTGCGTACAACAGAAGACGTCGACAAAATTGTTTGCGCGGAACTTCCCCCCGATCCAGAAACCTTTCCCATTGGATCAGAAGCACGTGCCAAGCATCTCACCTGCAAGAAATAGTACTCAAACAAATGCGACATGGACCACGTGGAATTTTAAATCCTGATTCTCCTTGCATGAGAGATAAAAATGGATTTTTTTCTCAGAAATGCCAAAAACTTTCCCCCAAACCGTTTCAAAACTTTACTGAATGGAGCGACATTGATTCTTTTCCAAAATACCGTCGAAGATCTCCTGAAAATGGAGGAAGAATCATCATTACACAAAATGGACCCGTGGACAACAGCTAGGTTGTTCCATACAACTTGTATTTTTGTCTGAAATACAATGCAAATATTAATGTCGAAATATGTGTATCGGCATTGGCTGCAAAATACCTCTTCAAATACATCACAAAGGGAGTAGATTATGCATGACCATGATGCGAATTGACGGACAGGGTTTCCGTGATGAAATTACTGAATATCAAGACAGGCGATCAATTGATGCATCCGAAGCAGTTTGGCGAATTTTGAAATATTACATAAGTGAAAGATATCCAGCTGTATATGCATTGCGTGTTCATATGCCCAATCAACAAACAGTCACCTTTCAAGAAGGGCAAGAACGACAAGCATTACAACGTGATAGTGCAAGAAAAACGGAACTAAAAAAATCCTTTACTTTCAATCAAAGAAACCCATTAACAAAAGTGTCGTACGTCAAGTTTACTCAAAACCATGTTTGGGTTAAAAGATCACTTTCCTGGAAAGTGCGCAGTAGAGAATTCGGGACTATCGGAAGAATACTAACCGTTCATCCAACGGAAGGTGAAGTTTTCGATCTTCGAATGCAGTTGAATCTCGATCACAGTGGGGGAGCTAAATGTTTCGAAGATTTAAAATTAGTTAATGGACAACGCAACATTTCGAGCAGCATGTGGTGCACTTGGATTACTTCAAGATAATGGTGAATGGGAAACAGTTCTTCAAGAAGCAGCTCTAACTCATATGTGTCCACAAACAAGAGAGTTTTTTTTACAATGCTTCTGTTTTGCGACCTCACAAATCCTACTCAGCAATTTGAAACTTACCATAACCAAAGGTGTGACAATTACGTCTACTCTGCAAGACGACGCGGCAGCACGCGACAGTTTGATCCAGCACTTCTCCGTACCTTAGTGCTGTGTGATATTGAACGGCGATTACAGGTAAAAAAGTTTTAGAAAAACAATTAGAATGTTAATCAAAGTAACAATATATATTAAATTACATTCAGTCACAAGGAAAGAATGTTCAAATGTGTGAACTACCAGAAATCGACAACAATCTACGCGAAGAGGTCCTACGAATAATGGGCGATTTAAACAGTTCTTATACTAACATTCGCACATGAAGCTACAGCAAGATTTATTGAAGAAAGAATGCAAGGACCAGGAAAACTGATAGAAACTCAAAAGATTCTCTACGATGCTGTCATACACGCAGTCGAATACGTACTTCCCGGTGCATTTTTCATAGATGCACCAGGAGGTACCGGTAAGTCGTATGTTTTGAATGCAATTTTGGCCTCTGTTCAACTTATGAGTGGGGATTCAGTCGCTCTTGCAGTTGCCGCAAGTTTGATTGCCGCTACTTTACTCCTGAAAGGCAGAACGTTCCATTCAAGATTTAAGGCACCGTTAAATGTCACTGAAAATTCAAGCCTTAATATTTCCAAGCAAAGTCATCTAGCCACTTTAATTCGCCTCGCACGCTTAATAGTGTGGGATGAAGCTCCCATGAACAACCGATTTCTACTTGAAGCTCCAGATCGGTCGCTACGTGACATAAATGGGGTAAATTTATTATTCGGAGGGAAACCAGTTCTTCTTGCAAGAGATTTTAGACAAGTATTACCGGTGGTAAAACATGGATCAAGAGCCCAAACAGTTGATGCTGTAATCAATCGTTCATACCTATGGAGACACTTTCAATGTTTTAATCTGCGAGAAAACATGCGCGTTCTTCAACATGGTAACAATGAAGAGTTATTCGGATTTATTCAGTGGCTCTTGCGACTCGGAGAAGGAAAAATTCTAACAGTAGAAAGCCAATCTGACTATGTCTTGCTTAATAATGAAAACTGCCTAACAATTAATTGCGAAAACGAGACCACTCTGCATGCCTCGATGAAAAACCTTATAGATTTCGTTTACCCAATTCTCGAACAGAACATGTCAAACAGAAGTTGGCTAGAAGGAAGAGCAATTTTGGCACCTGTCAATCAGGGTTAGGCAACCGCGATAAAAATTGTACCGCGGTTGTACCGTTTACCGGTACCGCGGTATCGACTTTTGAAAACTACCGGTACCGGTACCGCTGCCACAAAAATGTGACTCGCGGTAGCGGTAGTTTTGGCCCCTGTTAGCGCCATTTGTTGGTCGATTTATTGACTATTTGGTCGCACAAAACATGGATTTTGCTTCATAATTTCTTACTTTAGAAAATTCTAAGTTGGTCACGCTTCCGTGAGAGTGGTAAAAGTCAAATTAAGTAAATTTTATTGAAGTGTGTGGGCAATAGACTTCACTATCCAGAATTAGTTTTTATTTTAACATAAAAGAAATATCTTAACGCTACCGCTACCGGACCGGTAGCTTGAAAAAAACTACCGGTACCGGTACCACGTTACTTTCCCAAACATTTGGAATAACGCTACCGCGGTAGCGGTAGCCTTGAAGGCTACCGGGCTCAACCCTGAAGTCAATATTGCAGTTAACAAAATAAACGAATTTTGTTTGTCGTTATATAGATATAGCTATTGTATCTAGTTGGATCCAATCTTCATTAAAAATAAGAGTAACGACGAGCACAACGGTATGTACAATATGTAATCATTTACAGATACAATGAGTGCTGATACAGAGAAATGTTAATTATCCCTACACAGATGGAACCGTTCACTCCTGCTTCAAGCTTCCCAGGATATAAATTTAATTTTTTAAACTTTCTCAGGTTGGAAAATTCAAAAACCTGCGTAGGTATGATGTAGAACGTCTCCTCTATTTTTTACTTTCAGAAATTTTAAATGAGAATAGTAATCTCCACTTCTAACCTATATTATTTACGATATACATTTTAATTGGATGGTTGATATCATATAAGATGTAATCGGCCTGGTAAAAAATAAGCAAAGAAATTCCAACTGATGATAAAGAAGTAACTAATAATTCAGGAATATTATACGACTCTTCAAACCAAATGGTTGGTCAAAAGTAGAATTTCGTTTTACCCTAGTAGAACACTATAGCTTCAAGATATCTGAAAGACAATTTTCAAGCCGTGAACAATCTGTGTCTTGTTAGATGTCTTAGAGCTAGTAATGCTGAATCTAGCTAAGATAGCCGGTTCTAAGATATCTTCTAGTTTTCTTATTAGCCACAGTTTCAAGAATCGATTTTTCGTTTTATGTCTTGTATGTGTATATACAGCATGTCTACGAGATATCCTTATAAAGATTAAAAGAACACACTGCACTGGATCAATTTGACGTTTTAGTTTTGGTTTCTGTAGATCTGGGGACATCTGTCACATCTCACAAAATTTTGTCATTTAAACAAGTTTTGTAACATTAAGTGGGAGTAGACTTGGTTACTTCACATCTGATAGACTGATATCAGAATACAAAGTCCCAATAATTGTTTTCCTTGATAGTAAGTGTTAGAAAATATATAATAGGATGGGCTTTAACCTAAAACGGCGTTTCACTGAATTTTCTTTGACGACATTTCAACGACGTATAAAATGTTTCTAGCATTTATTATATAATGAACTGGGAAGTAAGATATAAAGATCAATGTTCATTTATTGAAAATTGATTTCATCTGGTAAGTAGAATTCAAACTAAAGTAGAATCGGAATTTACGTGGGGTTTCTTAGAGCTATTTTTAATGCCAGTAGTAGCCTCCCCATTTTTTACGTCAGATTGAACAGTTTAAAAACAATTTCTACCAAAACTATTGAAATTATACAGGTTCCACTGGGTGAACTCTGTTAATGTATTGCTAAACCTTGTTTATCATAGTTGAGAAAGAAATTTCATCTACGACGGAGCTCACTCTAATTGTCGCAAGTGCTAGATTTCACTATCAAACACGTTTCAGCCTCTGTCTTTAAATACACGAAATGTTTCCGTTTGAGAAGCAATGATTGTTCAGAAATGTAACAATTGCTTAGAATTTTGAATCATGATTGTGGTACAATTGGTGCCATACATGATGGGGAAGCTGTTGCCGGTTCTGTTTATCGGTTAAGCTGACGGTTAAGCTGCCGTCTAAGCTGCGGTAAACATTACATGATTAGATAATTAATAACTAGCAGGGAATGGTATTGTATAGAACCATAGAAGTATGACATAAAGTGATGATAGTAATGTTGGAGTATGAGATCAATCACTAGTTGGTCGAGAACAACCGCTGATGTACTCTGGTAGCCAAGTGGTTAAGACCCCCGACTCACAGAGTGTAGGGCCCGGGTTCGATCCCCGGGACCGGCGACTTTACAGAAAGAGCTTCTAAGCTTTACCTGCCATGAGCAGAAGCCCACTATGGTGGAAGAACATTTTTTAAAATAATCTAACAAGTAAAAAGTAAATTTTCGATGTCTATTAGGTATCTTGAAATGCAACTACAATCTATCTTGAAAGTTTGCATCAAGAGTGACATTTAGATATCTTGAAGCCACCTTAAATCTATGAGTTAGCCAACCAGTGCAGGCTAGAATCCTGACTACAAGATGTCTTGCAGCTATGGTGTTCTACTAGGGTAAGTTCAGGGCGATTAACACATATCTTGAAAAATATTCATGTGTTTAGCAATACTGGGGACCTTCATGAAGATTTTACGGGCAACTCTGACATTATAGATGCTTTCGGAGACTTGAAGGTCGATGCCCACAAACGAGAGAGATTAGTATCCCTTTCTTGCTATCCAGACAGCATAATATCGGTAAAATTAACAGAAAACGTATTCATTGGTTTCCATAACACACTATAGACTGCATATCTTAGATAAACCCTTCCAGCGCTATGGCTATTGAACTGTGGGATGTGTGGTTAATGGAAAATCACCCTGAGGAAAAGAAAGAGCAAACATAATAAATATCTTTATGATTATTGTATTTATTAATATTTTCAAATATACATTTCAGTAAGATCAATAAGGACTCATAATTAATCCCGAAACGAGAATTATCATAATTAATGGAATTATTAAGGGGAGTCATATTAACAAATTTAAGTTAATCTTAATAGATTTATAATGCTAATTAACAGCAACAATCGTTGTCTGGGCTATTATCTTCCACTCCAGCTGGCAGCCACCGAGAAACAACATCGACTGAGAACTTGTTTTCAGGAATAGCCAATCGTACTAGATTATTTACTTCATGATTTCAATAAAATCATACTGTAATTTTTTTTATTCCTCAGGGTCAACGTTAAATACTCAAACCCAAAATCTAGAAAACGATGAACTCCCAAATGCATTTTCTTCTGTTAGCAATTCCAGCACTAGTGACATCAGAAGCACATCAGCACAAGGTTATCTGAATCTATTAAAAGAAGGAAGTAGTATATCTTTATTCTTCTAAAATCATTTACAGGAAACGCTTCGTCAAACAATGGAGCTCATGCATCCTTCCCGAGAGGCAACGAAATCCGCCAAAAAACTTCGAGGAACTGTAGTGGAACGAAAGAGAATACGGATAATCCTTTGAGTTGTGGTATAATTTTTCGCATTTTTATTAAATGAGACACCTTAATATCTCACAATGTTTCATTCTATTAGGATCGATCAGAACTAACAGTGGTCGGAAGGAGGAATTTTTAAAGAGGTCTACAAGAACCATTCGACCATACGAAGAGGACAGACGCCAAGACCTGTCGAGTTTCACAAGTGCAAAATCTACGGAAACTGTTTCAGGTTATTGTCGGAAACGGTTATTTCTTTTTTTTTCTTATTCTTTTCTTTTTTTTACAGTTCCAGTTGTAATTTTGGAATCAATCATTCGGCGCTTAGACTCTTTAAGTAGGAGCGTAGAAATAATGAAGGCTTCTGACTGTGATAACCTTCAAATCTTAACAGTCATCATGAAAAACACCTCACCCCCTGAACCTCAATTCAACAGCTTAGCAAAAGAGTTGGGTTTACCGATGAAGGTTATCCGTGATGTACGGCAGCTGGAAAGAAGTCTCAAAGATTAGGACAATCGAAGAAAACTTCTCTCGTTTATTTCGGGAATCGGTGGAAGCGCTTGCAGTGTAGTTTGAAGAATTCTGCGAAAATTGATGACGTACACCCTTGGAAGTAGCTTTTGTTTTGCTGGACAAAATGGCGAAAAGTACTCTTTTAAGGAGACCGAGATTCTTCCGCTTCGACTTCCGCTTCGCTACCCCCTTGGCCCCAACCAAGGGCCAGTTTCATTGACACCAAATAAAGTTCAACATTAATTAGAGGATCCAAGACTAATGATTGAGTAAGCAACTCTGTGTATGTGTCCGTGCGTAGTACGTCCAGCCGAGCTTCGCCTTTCCGCGCCCGGAGTTTTTTCTGAGTTGCGAGCCAACCCCAGCCGCCTTTTAGCAAACCGTCATGCAACTGTTGGTGAAATAGTCGTCACTGTTGACGTTGAAATTTTTGCATATTCAAGGCTATAACATTTTACCAATGTCATAGATGTACACAAGTAGGCTCATGACCAAACTGGGAAAGGTTACGAAAGGTTAATTATGGGAAATATTGGGCCTATAAGAAATGTGGACGAGGAACCGTGGCTGTGTGAAACAAAACCATCCCATATAGCAGGATGTCCGACGGACATCTATTTTGGGTTCGAAAATCCGATCAACATCCAAAGCGTTTCGGATCTGAAATGGACATCGCTTGGACGGGGCATTTGGGATAAGGAATGGATATGTTATTATGAATTAGATTGGATGTCCTTCTTGTATCCTGCTCAGGATTAGAAATGGAATTTGTCGTTAACTTCTTTCGTTAAATTCAGTCAACGGTTGCGCTTGCAATTTTGACTTTTTTAAAAATATTTTAATTTTTCCATCAGATGCCAGACAGAGATTCTGACTGGACATTGAGTTAAGCTTTCAGAAAGAGAAGACGAAGAAAAATAAACTAGATCCAAGTAGCAAAAAAAATAATTAAAACAAGTATTAGTCACCTACGGGACCTAAAATTCACAATATACATTAAGAACAATAGAGAAGATAATACGAATAATAGATAATGCGAATCAACTCATGTAATGAAAACGCTGATCGCTTTCGTTAAACGTGTACAACACTGGACTAAAAGAAAACATCAAAACAAGCCACATAAACACAGAGCAAAGTTATATATCGCCGTCCCTGGACCATTTAAATTTCGTTGACCACGAGCTACGAATCCTATCAGGGACTCCTCTCGAAGAAGTTTTGGACTGTCCAACTTAAGTGTTGGAACCTGCCGTTAAATACTGAAAATAAAAGGGAAATCTTACAAGATAATTTCATAATAGAAGAAAATAACCCGCTTTACATCCCTTTCTCATTTAAATTGGATGTCCTTAGGACGTTAAATGGGCTGTATAAGTTAGTGTTGCGGGCGGTCATCGGATGAGCTGGAGCGTATCCAGTGATTCGACATTTCTCCAGCGAGTAACACAAATGTTTACATCCATCTAAGTGAGTCAGTGATAATGCATAATTCTCCTGGGTAAATTAATCCGTAAAAAGAAAAAACTGTGGTAGGGATCAGATTGATCGAAAGGTAAATCGAAAAAGCAAACCAACAAAATACGCAAGTGACCAAACCAAATAAATATTGGAATACACCGGCTATGTGTCGTAATGGAATGTCTTTGTCACTGTTTATGTTATATACCAGTTGTATATGTTATATACCTATTTATCTAGGAATTCATTTATTCTCCCTGTCAATGTCTGAAATAGGCATATTTCGGGTTAACCTGGCACGGACGCAACTTGCTGCTAAAATCATGGCGGTTAACGCTGTCAAAATGGCGAAATGACTGAAGGTCTGGCGACTGTGACTGAGCGAAGCGAAGCCGCACTCAAAACAGACTCAGATTAGGGCAGCGGTCACAAACGGTGGGACAGGATATTTCTTTGGAGTAAAGCCCCGTAGCACTGGCAGCGAACATGCTAATTCTTTGATTTTTTTTGCGGGACGACCGGCAAATGAGAAACTTGAGGCTGGCACTAAACTATTTGTCAACAACTGCAAATGGTCATCTGGCTAATGACCGCCTAGTTTAAATCATAATTTGTCAATATTGGAAGCGATAGTGGGCGTAGAACATGGTGCATTGCAGATTTCAATTCGAAGAGATTATTATCAGACTCCTGATAAATTTTCCGATAAGTAGTGTTAGAAAATAAATAATGAGATGTGCTTTAACCTAAAACGGCGTTTCATTGAATTTTCCGTCGCGAAATTTTGATGACACATTAATTATTTCTAGCATTCATTACATGTTGAACTGTGAAGATCAACATGTAATGTCGAACATGTCGAACTTGAAAGATATGAAGATCAATGTTCATCCTCTGAATGTTGATTTTCATCCGGTAATTAGAATTTAAACTAAAGTAGAAATTGAATCGCGTGGGGTTACTTCACTTACAAGAACTTTTTAATGTCAGTAGAAGCCTCCCTTTTTCGACAATTTCAGTAGTTTAAATTCAACTTCTTCCGAAACTATTGAAATAACACAGGTTCCACTAGGTGAACTCTGTTAAGGTATTACTAAACCTTGTTTATCAAAATTGGGAAAGGAAATTTCATCCACAACGAAGTTGATTTTAATTGTCGCAAGTGCTGGATTTTACTATCCAAAAATTTCAGCCTCTGCCTTTAAATACGCACAATGCTTTTGTGCTTGATGAATGTCAAACTTCTTATATACATGCACGAGAAGCAATGATTGTTGAAAAATGCAATTGTTGCTTATAATTTTTGAAAATTGATGATGATGCTATTGGTACCATATATGAAAGGGGAGCGGTCGTAGGATCCCGGTTAGTATATAGGTAAACTGCGGTAAGATATAAATACATAGAAAATGAAGAAATTGCAAGGAAAACTATAGAGGTATGACATGATGTGATAGTGGAGCAGAAAATTCCAATGACTTTCAGGTATCTTGAAAGAAAGCTAGAATCCATCTTTAAAGTTTGAATCAAGAGTGACATTTAGATATCTTGAAGCCACCTAATAACTATAAGTTAGTCAACCAGTGCAGGCTAGAATCCTGGATAAAAGATGTCTAGAGCTTATAGTGTTCTACTAGAGGCAATTTAATTTCCGATTGCCATAGCCGATGCGCCCACAAAAGCAATGCCTTTGAACTTTGTGCTGTACAAAGGGGAGTATGGCTGTAGCTATTGCGACGATACTGGTATAACTGTAGAAAAAGGCGATGGGTTAAGTCGCGTTTTCCCTATTGCATTCCCTTTGCCAAATCTGCGAACCATAGATTCAACCTTACTACATGCAATTGCAGCAATAATTAGTGGACAAAAACATAATTACGGCGTAAAACGATTCTCTATTTGATTGCTAATCCATTCTAAAAGTAATTTATTAAGGAACGCTTGGGAGTCATTTGTACTTAGAAAGCCAAATGCTCAAATGGCAAAAGTAGGATACACTGTCGTCTGCAACACGGAAAATGAAAGGTCGAAAACAAAAAAATAACGAATTAGATAAAACCGCGATTTTCATTTATTGACATAACTCCCGTTTTTTTCTACATAATTTGTTGATAATGTATATATCCCTTGTTAAAATCAATTATATTTCTTAAAACATACCTGTATTCGTTTTTTGTACGACAACGTTGTAGAGAGTTTGGAACAATATTCCACATCACTGGGTTCTGGCATGGCCTACTTAGGGTGTTTCACTTCCGCAATATTTTGGAACTCAATATCGGCGTATAGTCAGCGAGGTGTCTATTGACTTAAATTGTTTACTGATTTTATATTTTATTTTTAAAATAATCTTTAAGGGTCGCCATTTTTTAAAAAAACCTAGCTTTTGAACCTTTTTTCTCCCTTTATTTAATAAATATTTTTCCCTTAATAGAATTTAAGTACGACATTTTCAGAAGTTAATACTAACAATAAGAAGAACTTAAGTTGAAAATTTGAATAGAATCGGACTTAGTTTAAGGGTCGCCGTGATTAAAACTCTCAAATTTTTGCCAAGCGTAGCAGTAATCGCCCATTAATGGCCAAAACGTTCGTAGCAACTGAAGCCAATCTTGAGACTTTTTAGCTGTAGTATGGAGAATAAAATCCAGGATCTTGGCCCTATAAACGGGTGAAACAATGGAAGTGTGTCCAAATAAATTGTGGAAAAAGTTACCTTGCCAAAAAATGAATTATAATGACAGGGCAACCAGTTCTCAAAGAAAGATTACCACTATCTCAGAAAGTCCTTTTAAGGTCTGCAGTCTGTTCTTATTTGAAGAAAAGTACCATCAATCAAGAATTCAAATTTAAATGTCGGTTCAATGTCAGTATAAATATGCTATTGCTTTGCAATTTACAATCTATTTAACAGAACCCCGATGGTATAACAATACATAGCTCTGTCAATTTATCTTCATTATTCGCAATGTTTGTTTCTCAAATTATTTATGATATTATGGAGTATGGGATGGGTTTTCAATGTTTAATTATTAGAATTATGATTTTCGTTATCAAAGTAAATCCCATTACCAACTCAGGGCAGAAAAATGCAATAACTATAACTAAGCTAACGGGCGGGTGTAAATTATTGCGCTATTGTGGCGCCCAAGAGTTAAAAGAAAGGTCAAAATATTTATTTTTTAAATATTTTTTCTACTCTATTGCAGCCTCGGCCTGAAAATGTGCCGATAGACGCATCAACTCCTGCAAATCCATCCAACGAGGCCACAAATTTCATTCCTGTCGTCTCTCCGCGAACGCCCTGATCACCCAGCATCCCAGAAGGATTCCCTGCCCCACTGCCAGCACCTACCAATCCCGACCTCTCTAAGGCCTCAACTGAAATCCTTATGTTTCGTTTGAGTCCCGCACCCCTTGTCCTCCTTTTGTCGCTCCCTAATGATAATTAAACTGAGCATCTAAATTAAAAAATTGGGTGAATCAGCTATCTTTTTTGTTAAAATTTTTTAATTCATTGCCGACTTAATTTGAGTCGCCTTCTTAATATTTTTCTCGTTTTGGTAATAGATGGAAACACTGGTAGGATAAAGGTGGTAAAAGTAAAAATAAAAAACTGGAGATGCTGTTTAGCATCATCAAGTAACAGCTGTCAAAACGCATTGGGAAAGACAGCAAACTTCAAATAAGTGCCTATTTCTTATTTTAAGTATGCAATCAATTTAGTATCGTGTTATTTCTTTCAATAGTTTTAGTTAGAATTGTAACATGTAGGCTTTTGCAGCAAAGGTAACAAACACCCTTTAAATTGTTAGCTATCTTGGGTGGCCTGGAACTTTATTGGAAGTTCCATTAGATGGTTGCTACACAGCGTAAGTTGTCCATGGTGACAATTAGTCAATTCTCCCTCACCCTCCCTTCCCTTTAACCACAACATTTCTACTCATATTTCCTTTATCTTCCTACGGCTTTAATTAATTTCTATTTACTATTATGCAAATTACTTTTACCATTACTATTTCCTTTTTTTAAACCCAGATATTTATCGTTGATCTCTTAACGATGCAAATATGGTAAAAGTAAAAGAAATAGTAAAACACATAGTAAATACTCCCGGCCCCGTGTAATACTTTAGCCAGAGATCATAAGAGAGAGAGAGAGAAAAAGAAAGTAGAAAAAAAACAACTTTAGACTGTTGCACGATTTAGAATTAGTTACATGTCATCCAAAGTGACATCACGTACCGGCAGCACCCAACCCAATGCCTCGGTGCCGGGAGAATCCTTTTCACCGTACATAACAGTTTTTTATACCCCCCCCCTCCCTTCTGTCTGTCGCGACAGGTTTTTATAACCCCCTCCCTCCCCGTTCTGTCTGTCCCAACAGGTGAACGCCCTTTAATGACAGCCCCGTAAGGTCGTAATGATGAAAAGCCAATAGAAAGCGAGAATTTCATCACACGTACAGTGAACTCTTCCTAACCTTTATCCCCCCTCGTCATTCCTTCACTAAGATCATGTAGTATATAAATACGCCAGATTCCAAGTCTCGATCATCTTCTCATTCATCCTCTTACTCATCCAAACCCCAATGGAATATTTCCGAGTTCCATATGCTGGAAGTGAGAACGATAAGGTAAGTTTTTAAATATTTTTTAAAGTATCCTTTTATGTGTGTGCACGTGTTTTGTGTGCCATGAAATGTTATTAAAATAATTTTCGTTTGTTCATTAAATATGTTTAGAAGAATTTGTTGCTCTTGGCCGAAATGGTTGCATTGAATCTAAGGAATCCGTGTGAGGTCTCTATTGAACTTGTAAGTAATTTCCCCCTTTTTTTTGTTCTATGAAAATGTTGATAAATAATTTTCTAATTCCCCTCTTTTTTTTCTTAAGAAATTCAGATGTCTTAGGATAATCAGGCAGCCCTGGAAATTGTCGTCAAGGACCCGGCTACCGCAGAAATGATTGCTGAAGGCCCAATGGGACACTGGGGCAGTCCGGGCTCTTTGAAATGTTTTTTCTTTTTTTTTGTCCCAATATTAGGTTTTTTTTTCTTACCATTGTTTTGATGCCATTTTTTGCCGTTTTTTTGTTGAGCAAAAATAAATTGGTTTTCCAGAGCAATGAGTATTGAGTCGCCCTAAGCTTACATCATAAAAAAAAGAACCGGTTTTATCTTTTATTCATGATAGGTGCGGGCTAAAATATTGTCGAATACAAGGCACACCTATACACCACATCATGCACATGTACAGAGAGCTACTTCATCTAACAATTAGAGAAGGGAAAGCTAGGTCTAAAATCTCTGCCAACTGATAATCTGGGCATGCGTATAACCAGCTCTGTCATTGACAACCATGGAAGTGTAAGACTACAATTTGAACCCCAAAAAAAATTTTCCAACGTGTCTCACGTAATATAAGCCAATTCAGGCAGAATTAAAATTTATTTCTTGTTCATTAAACGTCATTTATTTGTGTCGTAAGGGTTTTAACACGTAGTATATTACCAATCTCAAAAATCGTTGATTATAAAATGAAAGGTAACAATTTTACCCGAAGGGTTGTTTCTTACAGAATTGGCGGGGACAGGTCAGTTACTCCTTTTTCCCAATAGATGGCATTTTGAGATTTCATACTTTCTCGCTCCAGAAAATTGGAAATTTCATATATTTTCCCGCGATGGAACTGAAATCATTTGTCTACACCAAAACGGTGAAATCTATTTAAGTGTTTGTTTTTTTTTAAATTCAGGCCACCACTTGAGGCGTTTTCCTAAAAAAATCCTAAAAATGTAATGGTTTCCGGACTTGAACCATAAATATTTTTATTAGCTCCTCGAAACGCTAACCGTTGGACTAAACACTTCACTGAACCCACTTGTTTGACAGGAATCAATGGGAAACAAAAGTGAAATGTTGAAAATCCTTTTCCAAAGTTTGAAATAATTTATCCGGACGTTTCATTGGGTTATTATTATGAAATGATTACTTAAAAATAGCTAACATGGTTGTTTATTTGGAGAACCAAACCACTAACCTTTTATATGGCAGGTCAGTACGCTAACCACTACACTACACTTTACATAATTAATGTAATAGACTGACATCACTCTGATAGCTACCCTAGGTACCCTAGGTTTCTTTTGAAATAAAAACAAATACTTCAAAGTGATATTTCATTGATGCGACTGTGGCGTACTCCAGGTCGCATACTTTTGATACCACAGTTGGCTTTTAAAACGCACGTTTAAAAAAATGACCCGCTGGTGTCGTATTTTAGAAGCAAAAAAAAATTGAGTAAACGCATAGCATTTACCCAAAATGAAAAAAATATATGTTGACATGTCTGAAGTCTTGAACCACAAACATAAATCTTGCCATACACTGCTCGTATCCATTAGACCATTATCAGCTGTTGTAAAAATAACATTTTAGGGTTTCAAATTGTTGTCAGGTAATAAACTAATAATAGTCTTGCCTTTCGGACTTTTTCTCTCTATAGCATTTAAGGCAAAGACATTCTTGTATGAAACCCATAAATACGAACATTTTATTCAGTTTCATTCTGCCATAACATGTACGTCACCAAAGACTATGGTTGTGTGTAGCATTTTAACTTCACCGGCACATTAGAACAGTGTCAAGAGAAATTTCACGCAAAACGACCAGAGCTTCTTCTCACGAGGTCTAGTCGAGTCGAAGATCCGAGGCAAGAGTGAAGAAAAGACGTAAAGGGGAAAAAGGGTGGCGAACGCCATCTAGCGGAGGGGAAAAGAAGTAGGGGGAGAAATGCCGGGTCGTAACATTCGGCCTTTCCTGACCAACACCAAAGCTCCTGCCTTGGTCGACGAACAGGCATGAGGGACGTACAGCACGAATACTAAATGAGAACACAACAAAAAAGAAATACACACAGGAGGAAATAAACACAAAAACAGTTGGGGCTTTCGGTAGGCTTATCGTGTCAATCGGCATCACTTCTTGTGACCCTGTGAGCAAATTCGGAATCATGTCACTCGGCATCACTTCATCTCGAAGTTTTCATTTAACTCTTGGTTGGTCACAGTTAACAACGATACTACTTGGGTGCTTCTAGAATTGGGCATTTTTCCAGTCAAAACCCAACCTAATTTAGTTTCGAGAAGGACAGGATTGTCTCTTTCAATAGGGTTTATTACTCTTTCTAAATAGAAATCCCCCTCTCATGGTCAATGCTGATTAAAATATCTTTATCAGCCTTTTCTTCACTATCGATTTCTTCTGCCAGATCTAGATCCGATGGATAGCAACCAGATTTGCTTTCCTTCCCAAAATTGTGAAAACTTCGAATATAATAAGTTACGAGAGACATTATATTTTTTGCGAGTTTTTCCAGTCCCTAGCGAGCTGATTTCTTATCTCAGGTTCATCAGGGCTAAAAAATACTACGTATTTCGATTTGGAAGACTTTACTATTGGTTTCTGTACTTCTTCCTTCAAATCCTTCGCAGCCGCTAGGTTTCAATTTCTTTGCTATCTTTTTTTTTGGATCGAACTAAAAACCTTTGCTTCGTAAGACACAAGCGCTACGTTGGTACCATTGTGGACAATAGAGAACAAGAACAAAATTCCAGTACTTTTTCAAAATTGGTTCCTGACGACGGAAATGAAAAAAAAAACTTTAGAACGTTTTCAAGAATTTCATACATGAAATCCGAAAAAGAGAAAAGCTTTTCATCCCTAAACTTCTTTTTCTATAAATTGCAAAATTAGCTTGGATTAGAGTTGAACTTCTGACCTGATGCGTTCTTGTCGTGAATGATACCTATGTGATATGGTCACCTTGTAGCGCTTGTTTCTAACGAAGCAAAGGTTTGAAGTTCGATTCTAAACACCTACAAAACAATTTTTCATGAATTTTGTTCATCTCCCAATTTCCCAATTCTCATGTGTCGGGTGGAATCGAACCTTCGACCTATGCGGCTTCAAAGTACCCATTGCTAGACCTACGCCATGTGAGGCACATAATGATCACTGTTTGACCTGGAGCAATTATCGGGAAAGGAAAAGGAGGGGGGGGGGATATGCTAATTTACTACGTCGTATTGGGATATCCCAATACGACGTAGCTTGAGCGTGCTTTTTCGACGTCGCCTAGACATCCCAAAAAATATGTCCATACGATGTACAGTTTTGATAACTTTTGGATGTGACCAAAATTAAAAGAGCAGACGTAGCTAGAACGTCTCAGAGACGAAGTATGCTAGCAGGGTTGGCTCTTGGTAAAAGTTGGTAAAAGTTTCTCATCGTTATTCACCCCCCTCCTCAGCCCCTCCTCCAAGACTGCAGCTATCGGAATGGAATGGAGGATGGGAATAGCACTACACGTGTAGTGGGTGGTGCTATTCTTCGTCTCCGCCCTTCATCTACCATATAAATTCAGCAGCCTCTCAACGCAACTTGATTCTCTCAGACAGACTCTCACTCTCACCACAATGGCATACTTCACAGTTTTTACAGTTCCGTATGTTGGTGATGAACAGAAGGTAATTTTTTAAAATTCTGTGTTATGTGTGTGCGTGTGTGTGTGTTAAATCTAACTTGAATATTTTTCCTTAGGAGATTATTTATCTCGAGGCGAAAATGAGGGCCATAAGCCTTGGGCAGCCCTTCACTATCACAATCGTCCAAGTAAGTTTATTTTTTAAATTATTTAGCTTATTTATTTAATCCCATACAAAATATATTATTTTTTTTTGGGAGCTCTTGGGAGGACGACTCATTGGTCCTGGCGGTCGAGGCCCCAGTGACCAATGAGATGATTTTACAAGCTGAGGCAACATGGAATGCTGGCGACCGCCATCTTTAAAAGACCACACCCTTAGCCCCCCCCCCCCCCACTCCCAGAATTTCCTCCCTTGTTCTTCTGACCGTTATTGTCAATTTTTTTCTCATCGTTATTCACCCCCCTCCTCAGCCCCTCATCCAAGACTGCAGCTATCGAAATGGAATGGAGGATGAGACTAGCACTACACGTGTAGTGGGTGGTGCTATTCTTCGTCTCCGCCCTTCATCTACCATATAAATTCAGCAGCCTCTCATTGCGACTTGATTCTCTCAGACAGACTCTCACTCTCACCACACTGGATGTGTGTACTTGTTTTTTTAAGCGTACAAACAATTATTTTTGGCAATTCACTTTGTGCGATCGTAGCCGTAGGGCAATAATGTCAAAAATAAAGAATAAGGGGTAAACAAGTGATACGACACAGCTAGCGGCTATGATGACGTCAAAATCTGTAGAGATACCGGCCGGAATCAGCTGCACGTGTCGCTGTTCCAGTTGATCGCACAGTGTCTCCGATGCGTCAGTGTGTTTGCTCTCGTTAAGTTTGTTGGATTTCCGTTAATCCCAACTGTCTGGCTCTGTGACATCGTCAAACTTCACAGTTTTTACAGTTCCGTATGTTGGTGATGAACAACAGAAGGTAATTTTTTTTAAATTCTGTCTTATGTGTGTGTGTGTTTGTGTGTTAAATCTAACTTGAATATTTTTCCTTAGGAGATTATTTATCTCGAGGCGAAAATGAGGGCCATAAGCCTTGGGCAGCCCTTCACTATCACAATCGTCCAAGTAAGTTTATTTTTTTAATTATTTAGCTTATTCATTTAATCCCATACAAAATATATTATTTTTTTTTCTTTCTATTGAAATCTTGGGAGGACGACTCATTGGTCATGGTGGTCGAGGCCCCAGTGACCAATGAGATGATTTTACAAGCTGAGGCAACATGGAATGCTGGCGGCCGCCATCTTTAAAAGGCCCCACTCTTAGCCCCCCCCCCACTCCCAGAATTTCCTCTCTCTTCTGACCGTTACTGTCAATTTTTTTCTCATCGTTATTCACCCCCCTCCTCAGCCCCTCCTCCAAGACTGCAGCTATCGGAATGGAATGGAGGATGGGACTAGCACTACACGTGTAGTGGGTGGTGATATTCTTCGTTTCCGCCCTTCATCTACCATATAAATTCAGCAGCCTCTCATTGCGACTTGATTCTCTCAGACAGACTCTCACTCTCACCACAATGGCATACTTCACAGTTTTTACAGTTCCGTATGTTGGTGATGACCAACAGAAGGTAATTTTTTTTAATTCTGTCTTATGTGTGTGTGTGTTTGTGTGTTAAATCTAACTTGAATATTTTTCCTTAGGAGATTATTTATCTCGAGGCGAAATAAAGGGTCATAAGCCTTGGGCAGCCCTTCACTATCACAATCGTCCAAGTAAGTTTATTTTCTTAATTATTTAGCTTATTCATTTAATCCCATACAAAATATATTGTTTATTTTTCTTTCTTTCTATAGAAATCTTGGGAGGACGACTCAATGGTCCTGGTGGTCGAGGCCCCAGTGACCAATGAGATGATTTTACAAGCTGAGGCAACATGGAATGCTGGCGGCCGCCATCTTTAAAAGGCCCCACCCTCAGCCCAAAGAATTTCCTCCCTTGTTCTTCTGACCTTGGTGTTGTTTTTTTTTCAATAAATCCTTTTTTCAATTGATTTCTGGGTTTATACATGGCTTACTTAGATATTAGATAAGGCTGGGCATCGGCTCCATAAGCCCAGTGTTATAAGCTGAGGCCAGGAGGAGGGATTCGATAGTTTTTGATGCCAGCGCCTCTTTCGACCACTTCGGAACTTCACATGGAAACAATGTTTTTAGAAGTGTGAAACCAGCTAAATTCAAAGTTTCAAATACCTTGCAATTAATTTTTAAAATTCGTGAAATTTTCTTTTCACTTGTTTTTTGTCTTCTTTAAAATTAGTCACGCACAAGCAGTAAATGTTACGCCTTAAAATTGTAATTGTAATTGTAATAGTAAGCCATGGTTTATGATGGCCTCTAGTTCCGTTTCTTGGTGATAGACGGATTTCAGGGTACCCAAATTGCTAGGCAGATGGCGTTACTCGAAAGTTTTCTTTAGACTCTAGGTCTCCCTTCCTGCTAACCCCGACGACTGAAGAAAAAGGAGCAAAAGAGGCGCCATGCTCAAACATTCACGATCACGACAACGTTAAATTAAACTAAAAATTGATTGCTCCACCACGCGTTTGGGGGATCATGAGCCTAGACGAAGACAAAACGTTGATGCGTTTTACCGTTATTGTTTCTTGTCGTGGCTATCTACTACTCCCCAAGCTTATACGCACTAGCGCATACTAATACTTATTGCATAACTAATACGGTACGAAAGCTCGAAAAGAAAAAAACACGACGAACGTATTTAGGTAAGATCAGCACCAAACGTCATCAAATGAAAGTGTTGACTGCACGGATTGTGTTAACACGATCCGGAAGAGCACATCATCCGGTATTTTATCAGCAGCAATGAAATGCACATCACGAGGAGCAATTTTTTTGCAGTAGTATAACTGCAGCAGCAAAGGCACAAATCAATCCGAGAATCGACCATGCAATAATACGATAACGGCTGACACTTGCAAGTGCGCTGTTCGTGAAATATAGAGGCCACTCATTGGCCAACAGAGAGCATTTTAGACACAGCGTCACAGCAAGCATGTCCTTAATGTATATGGCTGCGGCTCTCTTATACTCAATGTTATAGTATAGTTAGTAGTACAGGACAGTGGCAGCAGCAATGAGAGAAAGACTGACAACGACGACGATGACGAAGAAGGGACTATACAAGTGTCACGAACGCCGAGAGAGGAGATCGTAAAGGTAGAAAGAGAAAGAAACAAGATTAGTAAATGCTAACAAAATGTATTTGACCCAGAGAGATCACGCAGCCACGAGAGCTGCAAGCAGACTGAGGGGGAAACAGAGGGGCTCTCACCCACGACTACTTGGCCACCTAGCGGTGGCGGGGAGAGTTACATGGGACAATGACGACAGCACTAGATGGCGTTCATTACACGCCGGTACCTTTAAATAGGCGTCGTCCTCGACGCGAGAATAAAAAACACGATTGAAAACAAAAAATTTGGTACGAAAAATAAGAAAAACGGTGCAATGGAGAACACACAGTAAAACGAGCAAACTTCGTCTTGCATCATTCACAATCCATTGAGATACGAACAAAACAAAAAAAAAACAAACAAAGAAACACGGGAAAACAAAAAAACAAACAACTTTGGGGGGTATTATTTTAGCGGTATTGCACTGCGGTATCAACAACATAATCCTTCCACCAGGCCGGCCTTGTTCGAACACGGAGACCCCGACCAACCACCGGAACCTCTTCTTGGTTGATGGCGAGAGGGGGCAGTGGCGGATGATCCTCCAGCTCCCTTCCGACTGGCCCCGGGGACGGTGTTGGTAGGCCGTCAACCGCAACTGGAGACGTCTGGAGAGAAGACATGATTTTTCTTTACCAGCAAGCACATTCTTCTGACGCTGACGCTGACGCTCAAACAACGGGCCTGCAATAAAGTCTTTCACAAAGCGTCGGCAGTATGACGCCATCCCAATGAAACGACGCGTCATTGTCACGCAACAAGGGTGGGGGAAGTTCAGAATCGCATCGGTTTTCTTTGGATCCAGGCCAACCCCTTCGCCGCTAATTCTATGGCCGAGGTAAGACGCGCTAGTCGTCGCAAAAATACACTTCGACGGGTTGAGAACAAGGCCAGATTGAGAAAGAGCTCGAAGAATTACACGCAATCTTACGAGATGGTCGTCGAAGTCCGCCGAGAAAATTATGATGTCGTCCATATAGACGAGACACGTTATCCATTTGAAGGGCGCCAAGATCGTATCCATCAAACGTTGGAATGAAGCTGGTGCATTGCACAAGCCAAACGGCATCTGCCGAAATTGAAAGAGTCCGTCGGGGGTGACAAAAGCCGTCTTCTCCTTGTCGGTCTCCTCGACCGGCACCTGCCAGTACCCCTTGTATAAGTCGATAATAGAAAAACAAGAAGATCCCGCCAAACTATCCAAAACGTCGTCCACCCTAGGGAGGGGGTAGACATCCTTGGCTGTAATTTTATTAAGCTTACGGTAGTCGATGCAAAATCTAATGGAATTGTCCTTCTTCTTAACTAAAACAACTGGTGACGACCAGGGACTGCAAGACGGTTTAATCACGTTGGAATTGAGCATTTCCGCAACCTGCTCACGAATAATAACTTTCTCTGCGGGGGCTACTCGACGAGGATTAGTGCGGATAGGCAGAGCCCGTCCTGTGTCGATCGAATGTTTAAAGCCATTAGCACGCTCCGCTCTCAATTCCGCAGGATGAAAACAATATTGAAATTCAGAAAGTAAATCAAGTAGCCTGGTTCTCTCGCCTTCGGAAAGGCCTTTGCCGATTTCAAAGGAAGTTGGTATTTGCGATAGAGACCAACATTTGCGACCCGTAGGGTTGGTTGAGTGTCACAACGTTTCTAGTCCACTCCCACCCTTTGATAATTTTACCGAAAAGGCGTGAAATTTGAGTTTACTTTTACGAAGGATCAAGGGACGAGGGCTCAAATTCGTGATAAGTGTCTCGCAATTACCCCTTTTAACGTTAACAAGGCAACGCGGAGCAACCCACTCTTTCCCTTGATTTGAAACAAATTTGCCCTCCAACATCAATACGCACCGATCAAGCCCCACGGCCTCCAGTTTGACGAAGTGAGATTGACTCGGACCCAAAATTACATCCTCTTTCAACACCAAGCGGTAGCGCTGCCCACCACTGACAAATGGCCCGCCACTTCCGCGTTCTTTTGATCATCTCTCCCCTAGTTGTATCGGCCGAAGGGAAGGACTCTCCAACAGTCTCTGTAGCCAAATGTCGTCTCTTAACGTCTCGCGCGCTGGTTCCATGTTCCCCACTAAATAAAAAAAACTCCCGGAAAGGATCTTCCAAGCTCTCTGACACCGTGTCAACCGTTTCTTCCCCGAGGCGCCCGACTTCAGCACCCAACTTTTCGGCATCCAAAGAATCACCTCCTTCCATGTCCTATTCAGCCAGCTCCTCTCCGTCCCATCCTTGCCGACCCTCCTCTTCATCTTTCCACACTGCAACCATCCGCCCTTCCCTTGGTACCAGTGATGCTCCAGACGCAAGCAGCCAATCCATTCCCAGTATGGCGGCATAGGGGGAGGACCCCAGCACCGCCATTTCGTCCAACTCAACCACGTTTAAACCACACCGCAACGTCAGTGAAGCAAGACCAAGGGGGATAAGAGGGTAATCATTAGCACACCTAAACGGCGGCTCACACCAAGACTCCATTTTAAAATTGTCCGGCATTTCGTTCCTTCTGACAGCCGTAAGCTCGGCTCCAGTATCAATCAACGCTCGCATTGTTCCAGCGCCACTTACATCGATTAGAACTTCCATCAAAATTGTTGGGGAAAGGGATGGGATTAAGGAAGTTGAGGTCTTGACTAAACTTGTGGCCGACTCTGCCCCATAGGGGTCACCAGGGCGTTTCCGATGCCGACAGATCGCTCACGGCAGTTGCGCCACCCAATTGTCCGACCGCCCCGCCTCCATTTCGGAAACGGGTTTCGGGGCAGTCGCGCGCGTAATGACCCAGACGATGACAGTTGAAACAGGCCGACGGCGGGCGGGAATATCCGATATCTTATCGGTCTGGCCTTGAGTGCCCCCGGGCCCGTCGCGCAGACGAAATAGGGAAGGGGGACTAAAAATGGTGGCAAAAAGACCGAGAAAACGGGAAATTCTTGAAACAAATTGTTGCGGCTGTTGTTTTCAAAAATCCTTAACATAATTAAAAAGTTCAATAGTTTGTATCTTTATCTATCGGGTTTGACTAGTTTGACTACGCAAAAACGATGCAGAAATGCACTATCGATTTTTAAACTAAGTACCATCAAATATTTTTAAATTCAGTAAACTATAACTATATTTACATATTTCTTTACTTCTACGTGGTAGAGAAAAAAATTCTTCGTCGAATGGTTCCGAGTTAATCCGGAATTACTTTCATTTACGAGTCATTATCTTATCATCTAAAATAAAATTTTGTCGTTGAAAAATGGCCGCGCGGCAAATCGAAAAAAAAAGATTTTGATTTAAATATATCTAGAAAACGGCTCATCAGAAAAATCAAAGACTTGACAAATAAATTTTATTGACCTTTTTTAATCTATTGGTAAAATATAAAAAAGTCGGGCAAATGACCGCGCACTCGATTTGTTTTTTTGGCGTGGATTGGCGATTGGCCCTGTGGAGGGTTAATTGTAACCTTCGCCGTCGTCCAAAGTCGCTGCAAATGCATTGAGAAAATCTCCAGGAGAACTAAATGAATTTGGGCACTTTGACCTTCTACTTGGCATTTTGAATTTATAAAATAAAATAAATAGTAACATTCCCTAGTACAAATATTCATAAAATAAAAACCTGTTTCGAACGCTGCTCCATTTGAACATGAACCGGAATCAAGAGCGTCTTCAGCCTCCAATTCCGACTTGATTTTCGAGGATCGCAGGTCTTCAAAGGTGTAAAAAGCTTCAGGTCCGGTGCATATTTATTTTTTTTAGGTAGTAATAAAACTATCAGCATCAAGTTCATTAAGCAGCGAAATAAGGAGTTTAACCCTTTCACTGCCAAGCCCAAAAAGTCGACTCTTGCCCATACTGCCAACTCTTTTGGCAAATCAAATATAACAAAAATATAGTTTATTAAGGAGCTAGTAACCGACTGAACCACGATTCAGTCGAAAAAATTGAAAAAAACCACGAATCACCGGTGATACACGTGGCACACTGGTAATCAAGCGACCCCCAGGTGCCAAATGTATCGCCGGTGATACACAATTTCATGGGAAAATGTATCACCCGTGATACATTTGGCACCTGGGGAACGTCATTTTACTATAAGAAAATTGTTTTAAATCAAATTATTCTGTTAAATCATGAAACTCAGTCCAACATCTACTGAAAATAATTTCCTGGAATGCTATTATCTTAAAAATATAGCCATGAGAGTCATAAATTGAAGGGTCAGATACCAACTATTAGGAAAAATAGCAAAACATGATAAAAGTGCTTAAATTCTGACCAACACACAAGTAGAGATCTTATTCTGGCAAATAAAGTTGGTTAAGATGAGGGAAATACAAAACTACAAGAGTTATGGGCTTTGGCGGGAAATTCGTTGATGTATCGCCGGTGATACACTTGGCAGTCAACGGTTGGGAGGCCGTGTATCACCGGTGATACACTTGGCAGTGAAAGGGTTAACCCACATTAGGCACTTACCCACTTCTTTGACGAATGAAGCGCATCTATTGTTGTGGCATCATATTGTTGTCGGAAGTAATCAGTATCCATGAAGTTACTTGCCAAATTCTTTCGAGCTGATTGTATGACTTCCGAAGCTCGTGAAGAAGCGGAACTTACGATTGGAAGATAGTGTTGAAGTCAGTCAACGTACTTAGTATGTACTCTAAGTAAGGCTTGGTCAGTGGATCCGACAAAAGCATCAGGATCAAATCATTCGTCGCTTTTGGGTTTATTTTACATTCCTTTTCAAAGTTCAGTACGAGCGCATCTAGCTGCTCATTGTAAGCCACCTTGTCTGGCCTGTTTTTAAAATTAAATGCTGCGGACATTCTGCCAATTCTTGAATCACTTTGAATTCATCCCTCCTGTTTGTGCTGTGGGCAAAGTAATTGTAGACCCCACATACTAAATCCTCCAGCTCCTTTGGAAGCTCCAAGCAGGCTTTGGAAAAACTCAGATGAATGCTATGGCATGAGCATTTCACTGTTAATAAATGAGGAGCGGCCGCTTTCAGATGGACGGAGACTGAGTTTTGGGCGCCAAACATAGTGTTGCAGGTGTCTGCACAAAATCCAACGAGCATGTCCAAGCTGATACCGTTGCTTCGTAACAGTGACAACGAACTATCGGTCAATGACTTCGCAGTTCCATCTTTAACCTCGACCATATCAAACAGTTCGACGACGAGACGACCGACAGTGACGTCGTAGTACTGGGCCATGGCAGCCAATTTCTTTTCGACTGAGATGTCTGTGGTCTCGTCGATGACAAGGGAAAAAAGGTATTTTTCAGCGTAGCTACGAGTTGTTGAAACAAATATTGTCCTAGTCCTGCGAAAAATTAAAACAGGATATAACGTAATACATCGTCAATAATATAAGCATTTTAAAAAATGAATAAGAAGCTTGTCTAACAACGCTGCCGGTTTTTGTGTCTAGCACAGGCCATTTTAAAAAACATTTTATGGTTTTCTGCCAACACTTTTACTAGAAGAATCTGTTGATCTGCCAGAGATAACGCCAAGTTGTTTTCAGCGATGAAAACAGTTATCCTGGATTCTAGCTTTGCTACAGCAGTGTCACTATTTGTAGGTTTGAATTTTTCCAATGACTTTCTTAGCTGTTCATTTTCTGCTAATTTCTTCATGCTTTTGTCGTGAAGTACTGTTTCTGCATGTCTTTCTAGATCACTTTTCATGTTCGTTAGGAACTTGTGACATGCTTTACAATAGGCTAAATCCATTCCACTCTCCATGTTTTTTTTCTTTTTGTCAGCCACGTTTTCAATTTGGCTTCTTGCAGCCAGGTTTCACAAAAATTTGCAGGCTTACACTGTCCCTTATTAGAATAACCAACATTTTTGCTTCCACAAGGACTTTCTTGTTTTTACCACCATTCTAAGAAATGTAAAAGAGGATTAGTTATTAGTAATTTGACCACCATGTATGAAAAGTCCAGACATTTATGAAAAGAGTTGTAACTACCCAGCTAAAAATGTACGATTGTATACGATTGTGCTACCACTGTTTTACATAGTGAATCAATAGTAAAACCGCTGTAAAATCACCAATTTACCATTGTTTTACTATGTTAACCATTGTAAAACTAACGTACACAATCTTACATTTTTGGCTGGGTACTAAGTGGAATATAGTACATCAAGTCAACTACTGTCATAATGTCCTAACTACTGTCTAATGACTCAACTACTGTCAAGTCTAACATAACATAATAAATCTCCTTTTGCCTACTTTTTCATTTTCTTTGCTGCTGGCTCATCAGGCTGCTCAACCTCAACAATATCTAAACTTGAATCAGAATCAAAAACTTTAAAATCACTTAAATCAGGGCCCATGGTCCATTCAATACAATAACAAATTCAAATGCTAGAAGTTTCGAACAAAATGGTCAAAACAAACGTCGTCTGTACTCTTAGCTGCGTCATCTCTTACTTTGCCTTCTTACCCATTCATGTATTCATCATCAAGTAAATAGTAAATTCCAAATTTTTGAAATTTTTTGGACATTTTTAGTGTATTTTAGAAAACCCTTGTCAAAAATAGAGAAAGCTTGCAAATTTCTTGAAATCTTCCAAAAAAAAACAAAATCTTGAATCGTAAAAAAAGTCCAAAAAATCAAAACAAGAGAAATCTTGCAAAGTGGAAGCATTGATTTCCTCTTACATTCAAACGCACAGTTAATCCACATGCGACAATATAGATGATAATTACGATATTTTCAGTAGTTTAAAATTTTTGGTTTTTGCCATTTTTTTTTTGGCTTGCTGGAAAGTAGCCTCTGGCCGGCCGGCTCTTCCCTCTCTTTCTTCGTTGAGGTCTCCACCTTTTTCCGTACCAAGTCCGCATCAAAGAAAGGCGCGGAATGGGTCTTTAGCAAATATTTAATTCTGTGGATGGACGAGAGAGCTTGCAAAAAGTGAAAAGGATCGTTGCAGTTTCACATGATGCACCTAGTCCGATTTAGAATAACAAAACGCCGTTCGATGCGTCTTGTTCAGGCAAATCGTTTCGTGTAAGACAATTTCGTACTATAATTAGACAGTATTTGAATTAAATTTTCAAATACAAAACATAAAAATAGTTTCGTAACCAAAATACCCGAAGGAGCACCGCGACTGGTCTTGTATTGTTTAAGAAAACACTAGAGCGTTTTATTGTAGCTTCGTGGATGAGTATCGGAATTACAAGTAAAAATTCATTGGTTTTTTTTTCTAATATATCACGAAATTGAAATGAAATTCGGTCCGCACCAGTTAACACCATTGCTTCCCCCAATTATTATTGTGAATGCAAGAAATTTTTGTGCATGTAAAGTGAATGTAATAGAAGGGTGGGGTTGAAAAGGCTCATCCACTTCTCACCGAGACCAGTACACTAACCGCTGACTTGTGAATGGTACACACAAGGGCGAACCAAAGCATAAAGGGAAAAAATAAATGAAACGTAATAAGAGAGGGAAAATTAGCCTTGAATAATTGTAAGAATTAGCCTCAAATTGTTCTCGACAGATCCTTGTCGAGTTATTTCCAGATGACTCTTCTTAGAGTGCTTGTCTTAACTGAATTTCAACTGATTTTCAGAAAAAAACTTTTAAGTCGATTCAGTATCAGATGTTGGAGGCATTTAAACCTCGTTTTCATACTTGGAATCAGTTGCCGGCTGAAAGCCCCTTTTTGAACGCTGTGGAATCGTCCCTAAGTTTGCTCTGCTCGGCGTTTGCAAATGTGTCGAAGTTATGTTAAACTAATGCATTACGCAATGTGTCGCCCAATTTCTCCCCGTTATTTAAATATCCGCGAGTTTTTTTACTCGCGTGAAAGCGCACAACTTTTTGGCAACAAGTCTATAGATACCATGGTAAAGGAAGTTTATGCTGATAATAAATAGGCCAAAATCGGGTGCAATGCCGACCAGTCTAATAGCCAATGGAATCGTGGCAATTCTTCTCGGCGAAGTGGCGACCGTGGTGATAGCTAAAGTGGTGGCTTTCATGAAGGGGCATAAGGCGACAACAACAACAAAAATGGTAATGGAGGGAAGGTTCATTCCAATGGCCATTCGTCTAACAAGCAGAAAGGACACGCCAGGTATGTTTAGGATTCTCATCATTGTTATTCCATGGTTACGATACAAGGGGATGGCCGTTTAAGTGAGTTTGTGTCGGCATGGCAAATAGAAAGCCTGGATTGCGTTAAATATTTGTACGAGCGAGGAGATTGGATGGTGAAGCTCGATTTGTAGGATGCTTATCATTTAGTACCTGTTTTGCCCGATCATTGCAAGTACATTAGATTTTTTTGGAGGGAGATTCTTTACGAATATGTTTGTTTGCCCGTTGGCCTCAGCTCTACGCCGCGGTTTATTATGAAATTGTTAAGGCCAGTTGTGGCTAACCTTCGTAGTTTGGGCATCGTTTGATTATATACTTAGATAATGTGCTTATCATTAACAGTTCTGCTTCTGGTTTGCTTCGCGAAGTGAAGTTTGTTATCGACTTGCTATAGCGTCTCGGGATTATTATTAATCATAATAAGTCTGCTTTAACTCCTCAGCAGCTATTGGAATATCTGGGCATTTTTTTTAAACTGGCGTACTCGGGGCCCGAGTATTGCCATTGTATTTGTCATCAAGTGGAAATGTAACATGCATGGCTTCATGGGTGATAATACGATGAGGCTTGGGGAGAGTATGATTAATAACAGGTAAATTTATAGTGTGACAAACATGCATCTGGAATTTAGGCGCTGACGCTGATACGATATATACGACCAATTTCCGGTCGTGCTGGACGAGCAGACTGCTTTGACTTGGCTGAATCGGCAACTCACAAGTTTAATTTATTATGACTAGCATTCAGAAATTTAATGAAAATTGGAATCCAGCGGTCACACGAAAGAGCCGTCCAAGATTCACGAGGTTTTTCGACTCGATCCTTCTTTCAAAGCTTCTATTTATTTTCTGGGCTACGCACCATTTATAGATGGAGCGCCAGAAGGTTACCAGTGGATACCATTGTGCCCTTATTTTTAAGGCAGACTAAGACAAGATCAACTTTATCAGTGGATTGTGTTGGTATCCAGTGGAAAGACGAACAAGCCGTCCAAGAGGTGCGAGTTGCACACCCACACCTCCGGTCAAAGCTTCAAAATTCTATCCAGGGCTACACACCGTTTATAGATGGAGCGCCCTGTTGTTTTCGCTGGATAACATTTTTAGGATTGCCTTTTAGGCATACTGAGTCTTTTTGTGCCCGCGATGAATTTGCTCATCGACGCCCAGATCTGCTCGTCGCTTTGAAGAAGGTGCAGGTCAGGAGACCATGGGAGGCCCTTCTGCGAGGCTGCTTGTTTGAATTGAGACCGATGTGATGCGTGTAGCGGACATAGAAAAAGGAAATGCTCAACTGGTTCGTTATCAAGTTTACATTGACACAGCTGAATCAGTCTTTTTAATTTTGTTTAAGAAGCTATTAAGAATGCAATGACCATTTAGAATTTGAATCACGTGCGAGGAGGGTTTTAAGCTGGATAGCAATCCGTTCTTGGGTACGGATGGGAAAAACCGCCTTGTTTGGTCGCCAACGGAAGCAAATTGCCAAATGCTGTTCCACTCTTCCCATATGAGAATATATATAATCTTTCGTGGCTGCTGTTTTGAGACGGGGATATATTTGCAAGTTGATGTGAATATAGATACTAACTTTTGAATAAGAAGTGAAGAAGATGGGACTAAAGTTGATGCAGTCTGTAAAACCGCCCTTCTTGCGATCAGCTTTTTTATTTCAAGCTCCAATGGTAAGACATCGGCTAATAGGGTAGCTGCCAATGTCGAGGTTGTCCTGAATGTTCGACACATTGCAATGACTAGCGGGCGTTGAGCGGAGTGCAACAACTTTATGCACCATCTGAATCTAGCGGCGCCACCCCAAACGGAGCAGCCGTAAAGAATTTACGGCAAAAAGATTACTTTATACAGGGTTAGTAGGCTCTTACGAGAGAGCCCCCAGGTTAGTCGGCAACATTTCTTTACTGCGAACAAAAGCCGCTTCGAGGAGTAGATTTTACTGGTAACGTGGTCCTTCCATGTAAGCCGATCGTCTATGATAAGGCACAGATACGTACATTTGTTGGTTCTTGAAATTATCGAACGGTTAATGGAGAGAGAGATGATGGGAAGGGCTTGTTTGCATCTGCTGAAGATCATGAAAACAGTTTTTGAGGCGTTGAACCCCAATTTGACAGCTACACCCCAATTGACTGGGCGTCACATGTCATCATCTGTAGGTTAGATGAGGCTGCTGTCGCGTCTCGGTCAAAAGCGCATAGAACTAAGTCATCTGCATAGGCGATTATTTTGTGGGGGAATGGGTTGTTGATCTCAAGAACTTCATCGACTAACATATTCCATAGGAAAGGTGAGAGGACGCTGCCTTGAGGACAGCCAAGTTCAATTGGCACTGAGATTTCACTGCCAGCACCCGAGAGATTCGCTGTTCTATTATTTAAGTAGGAACGCAGGAGCTTTACAAGGTATATTGGACATCCTTTACGTATTAGACGGTTCAATATGGCTGGCTTCCAGTCCGATGTTTGGGCATGTTAATCAATTCTACGTCGCTTGGATTTTCCCTCGCTCTTTTGAAGGTTTCGTCTATTGTTAAAATGTGTAGGGATTTGCTGAATGCTGATGGATCGAAACAAGTCAGACTGCGAACTCTTGCCAAGGTCATGGGTAATTTTTCCTTTGTGATTTCGACTGTCTTTTGCCCAGGGCCCTTTCAGAGAGCTTTAATCTCTTTTCCTTTTTCAATCTGATGGGGTTTTGAACAAGTCCGTTTCTCTTTCGTCTGGGGTGCAAACATACCTTGAATGGTGGATGGATCATTTAGAGACGTCGAACGGAAAATCGTTTTACCCTTTTTCTCCCAAATTTGTTATTTTATCGGATGCTTTTCTTCATGGTTGGAGAACTGTGTGTGACGGATCGCGTACTAGGGAATCGTGGGTGGCCGAAGATTTTCTGCTTCATATTAACGATTTAGAATTGTTGGGGCCATTTTCTGCGTTGCAAATTTTCACCCGTTCGTCTCGCGTAATAGCTGTCAATAAATTACTCGATAATTCCACAGCAGTGGCGTATATCAATAAGTGTGGCGGCACACACTCTAGGGCATTTTCCTTGATTGCGGTGACATTGTTCGTTTGTTTGAGAAACGCAATATTTCGCCTTTAGCTTCCCATTTACCCGGTGTCCTTAATTATGTTTCAGGCGAGGTATCGAGGACGACGCTGTATTCCAGCAATTGGATGTTGTTGGAAATCGAATTTTGGAAGTTGACGAACCTATGGGAAGTGAACATCTATATTTTTGCAGCGTCCTGGAACGCCCAGCTTCCGACGTTCGTATCGTGGCTTCCGCAGCCCAGAGCGTCGGCGATGAACGCGTTTTCTTTCAATCGGCGCAATCTTCGGGGTTATGCGTTTCCGCCGTTCGCCCTCATTCCTCGTTGCCTGGCCAAACTCAAGAGGGAACGGGAAGATCTAGTTCTAGTTGGTCCGCCTTGACCCTATAAGGCCTGTTTCAGGCTTGTTAAGGTAAAACCCGCCAAAGGTAGGCCTGGCACTAACGCGCTCTGCAATCTGGTGGCAGCGGATCATAATGCAAAGATATTTCTGCTATGGTATATGGGAAGATCTTTCTCCTTTACTTCTTACTCCTAGGTCTTATCTTCATTCCTGTTCTGCTTTCTTTCTTTTTTGACATTATTCAGCTCTTCTTACGAAAAACCACGTATTAACGTGATTTTTTCTTCTGTTTTAGATAGCTGAGTATGGCGGAGAACAACGGTATAAAAAGCTCGCATTTGGAACAACGCGGGATGTAATTTGTTGAAGGATTCCCTATTAATCTGGAAAGGGTTTGAGCGTGAACTTCTCAATGTTACTTGAAAACGTCGTTTTAAAATATTAGATTTATCACGTTCGGTACGTGTTATATGGTCTAAAAAATATGAGTTTCTCGGACTAGAGACGCTATTTTGGCATGTTAATGCTAAGCAAATCGACAACTGGGCTTTACTGTACGTATACTGTACGTGGGTCTTCTTGTAGCACTCTACTCATTAAATATGCCTAAAATATATCAGAACATCTTGTTTATTTCTTGACATTTGGTTGCAACGTCCATTACAGCAGGAAAGTAAACATTTAAGTTTGATTAAAATTTTTGGATTTGTGATTCGTTTTAAAAAACGAGGTTGACTTCAATAAATTACTCGTTGCCACTCTTTGTTGGAGGCCTCTTCCGTCCCGTCACCTTACCTTTCGTCGTCAGTTTCCTTTTCGATTTCCGGATTTGAGTAGAATTTTCTCCATTTACTATGCTCTGTTGTCAATTTCTGTTGGATAGCTAACCTTATAAATGCAAGCGATGCATTTTGTTTGAATAATTCCTGCCATGACTCGAAAGCGAAAATTAAAAGAAAAATTTTGGAAATAAATTGCAAAGTAAAGAAAATCTAATATGAAAATCAGCGAAAGCATAAATTTTTGGCAAAATTTTCGCTCTTTCAATTGTCGATTTCTATGTGATACATTAATTTTTTCCCTTTCTATCATGGCAAATATTGATGTAAATCCTATACAAAACATATTTTAGCAAGAATTAAAACGATATTGTGTTGTATAAGGCCGTTGACTTTGGTTGCGTTTTTCAAAATCAGTGGGTTTTGTTTGGTTTCAAAACTTTCAATTCCTATCGAAACTGAAATTGAAAACCATTTATCGTGAGATAATTTAAAATTATCATCATTTCATCAATATCAATATTTTGAATATATATATATATAGTGACAATGTAGCGTATGCCAACAAAAAACGGGACTTTTTCATGAACACGTATAGTTTATATTCATGTACTCGTGGTTTTCAATCGACTGTTCAAATATCGAAAGAACCGAAGGAAAAGTTTGGACCGTGGAGCCGAAATTCTAACTGTCTTCATCGAATTTTTATTGAGATTTTTGAAAACAAACAAAAAACAGCAGATTACACCGACGCAGCTGTTCACAAGACGCATGAAGAGTTTCTAAAGTACAAACGCGAAGTCTTTCGTGGGGTGTTGTGACACTTTTATCACATGCACAAGTCTTTCAACAAATCACCGCTGATTAACTAGATCAACTAGTTCTACCATTTCCCGATGACAACGAATGGCAGTGTTTTGGATTACGATGATCCAGACTTTCGACAACAGTATAACGGAGCATTTTTAAAAAATAATGTTAAATGTGTTGGGGGTATACTTGTTATCCATAAAATGATGAAGATAAATCTTGAAAGTCAACAAATCACACTTACTCTTTCCGACTTACCGAGTTGGGAAGCAAAATAAACATTTACGTGTTTCGGAGATATCCAGGTTATATTAAATCGTTTTAACGATGGTCCTCGATTTGCGATTACGCAAAGCCCTCGATGAGTCAGAGGATATCTGGAAAACTACTAAAATATCGCCTTTTGTTGCACCGGTTTCAGTTGCAATATTACAAGTTAAAATTGAAAGTACTATTCAACTAGTGGACTACTTGTTGAGTATTGGCTATTCCTATGTCTTAATATCGAATGCTTTCAATGTATTTTCCGACCAAACGAATCATGCGTGGTAACGTGGAACACGCTTATAAACTTCGCGTTTTAGCATCGTTTACGCAATGCCTAAGAAACGGGTGTAAAGGTCAGGTCAAAAAAGCTCATTTGCTAAACAAAAATCAAAGACAATGTTCTTCAGAACATTATGTTTGAGGCCCAGCATGATATAAGCACAAAATATGTATCTATCACAGAAAATATTTTGTACTACATGTGGCTACATGATTTACAAATACCGCAGACACAATTGTAAGGATTGTATTGACACCATCAATCTAGATTTGGATTTACTACCAGATAACTTAACCATAGAAAAACTTAGCTTTATAAAGTCGAAACTGCACTTAGCCTCTAACAATTTTTTCAGACTTATCAGGACAGCCCAGTCTATCTTACTTGACTATTGTATGCATGGCAATATCCTTGTAAGAAGTGCCTTTGTCCAAATTGTAAACAATGTTACATTAATTGAATGCCAGTTGTCGGCTTTAGTGAACACAGGTCAGAATTTGTATGTAATGTGATGTATGATTACCTTCTTTTGAGATTTAAAGCCATTGCTACAAGAAAAAAAACAAGAGTAAATAGAAGCTGCTGCCACAAAGCGCCATTCTCAACGCAAATTGTCCAAAATCTGACATGTTAAATTATGTCAAATGGTGTTTACCTTTTCACCAAGACAAGTAATGTTTTTCCAGAATATCGTCTTTTGTGTTTACACTTTACGTTTTACACAATTTTTGACAACAAAATATTGTTCTACTTCTGTAACTAAGAGTAAGATGGCGCAGCGAACGCTAAGTGCGCTCATCGGAAAAGGGGATGAGAAAGGGAAGGGTTACCACTACGGGATAGCAGAGTAGATTCCTTTACTCCCTGGTTCTGTCAGAGAATTGATACTCTCGACGAATAATGGTCATGGGAACTTTATTCCATAAGACGTAGGTAATTAAGGGAATTTCGACAGGTCCAAGTTTGGACTTAAAAAACAAAGGATTTCACCTGACTTTTTTGGCACCATTACATATCTTAAACTTAACCAGCACTTTGCCAGTACTAATTTTATTGCGACATTCAAAACGTATACCGTCAACAGAAGAATCATGCTCTTGTAATGTCATTTTGCCATAAGAAAAATTGCAAAGAACAAAATCATTGATAATGAAATCATTTTCAACAAGATAGTTTTAGAAATCTGGCATACTCATTACCATCAAAAGGAAGGAAATTTTAAAACTAGTCCAAACCGCAAATAAGTCACGACCAT
The DNA here is from genome assembly GCA_022539655.2 of Ceriodaphnia dubia. NCBI lineage: Eukaryota > Metazoa > Arthropoda > Branchiopoda > Diplostraca > Daphniidae > Ceriodaphnia > Ceriodaphnia dubia. The sequence goes on along the minus strand of JAKUCG020000139.1, from coordinate 2,750,490 downwards.
ACGAGAATGCTTCAGTAGCTGTTCAGAGTACTTAGACAGCACAGAGGGCATGTGCATTTTGATGAACAATTAAAAACTCAGGGTTGGGTCGGGTACTTTTCAAATCTACCTCGGTAGCGGTAGCGATACTTTCGGATTTCAAAAAAAGTACCGCGGTACGTGCGGTAATGCGGTACTTCTAAAAGCAGACTTAATTCAAATCTGGGGCGTTTATGCTTAAACTATAAGACTAAACCCAGATTACAACTCATCTAGATTATTAATATGTAAGCTAAGTACTTCATTAAGGTTTCATAAGGAAGACTGATAGGAAACGTAAAGAATGCAGGGCGGCTTATTCACATTTTATTGACCATGAGATACAACATCTTTTCGACGCTGGTTCGGGTGAAATTGCTTCTTGATTGTTTTCAAAATCTGCCCACCTGTACGAAACAACCTTTAGACTAAGGTAGACAATGAAAAAGCAAAGTTGAACTTCAAGTCAATTTATTAAAAGCTGAACACTTGTTGAGTGATCCAACATTTTCATTTTGTTCCGTAAGATATACAGTACCCACCGCAAATATCCGAACACTGGACGTTTTTAACACGGGAGCAAGTGAAAACCCCCATGTTGAAGCTCTCGCTACCATTCGGTAAAAAACGCGACAAAAATACCAGAATTTTAGTGCGTTCTGAAAACAAAATTCTTGATATCGTTAAATTTTTTCAGAGTTGTTCATTAAAAAGCCTTAGGGCTAGGCAATCAATTATCCGAACACCTTTTTTCGCTACTGCTTTCATGTTAAAACCGAAATTTTGAATTCAGTTTTGACACCGAATTTATGTTGTACAAATATGATATTGACGTAGAAAATAGCTGAGAGTAAGGGCTTTCGATTGATATAAATTTTTATTTTAATAGTTTCTTCCAAAAAAGGTGGTGTAATTTCAAGAAAAAACTTGGTTTTTTGGGTCGGTCGCCATTTTTTGCATAAGAAAAGGGGTACCCCGGTCTGCCAAAACTTTGGAATTACTCGGTCCCCTCACACACGTAGAGAGTCGGGAGAGTTTTGCTCGTTAATGGCATCGGGACTCGACTGAGAAATGTGCCCAACTCACTGGGCAGTGGGCACCAAGATGTATCCAATGGTGTGTTTTTATTCCGATTTGTTTCGGTTTAATCGGATAAAGTGTGGGAATTTTCAATTTCAAATTCTGTTTACAACTTTTTAGCCACATGAAAACATGCTTATTTTGAATTGACGAAACATTGTTTGCTGTTTCGACTAGTATTATTTTCATAATAAATACATTTTAAACAGTTTAAACCCTAAAAAAGCAATATATTTTGAAATTAGCGTAATCTTCCAAGTTTGAAGGCCAAAAAGTTGAAACCAAATAGGAAACTGAGATCTCCCACACTTGAAAAGATCAAACCCCCCAAAATGGGTACCAAAACACAACTATCAATATGACGTGGCTTCCAAGCTTTAGGAAGCATTATTGAAGTATCGTCGAAAATTTATGGATGCTTCGTAGAAGCTTCCATAAACGAGACTGATGTTACGTCGCTTTGAACCTTCTCGGCCTCGTTTTCTCCACGCCCTTTCCGTTTTCCTTGTTTATTTCTTCTCTCCTGCGGTGCTATATCTTTTTTCTTGGTTCCGATTTGTTTGCAGTTGGCAAGGTTTTCCCTCTGAAACGCTTTTTCTCAAGGCTTTTCTCTTACCCATTTTGGTATTGGTTCCTAGAAAGAAAGATCACAAAATATAGAGTGGATTAAATAAGCTACAAAATGTCAATTATATAAGTTCAAAACGTTTTGTATACCTCCTTGATCCGACGATGTACCTTGAACAGGCTCTGTTACCTCCTCGTTAGAAATTTCTTCAGTTGTGGATACATACAACTCGCAATGGACATGTAGCAGTTCTTCGTCTTTGCTGATAGTGCGCGCTGATGTTCGGCAACGATATCACAACGCTTTTGGGGACTTGAATATCCATGGTAATTCGTACTTCCATTTGGTGTTGATTCCTGCCATAGAAACGGGCTTTCGTAGCCCATTGGCTGTATCCTATGTTGGGGACTCGGTGAGAACGGTGTCCATCGGCCCGACGACCTCAGTATTAACACATCTCCTGTGCTAGTCTCCTCAATTTGTGTGTTGGTGACTGTTGCACTTTGAAAACTTTGATGGCTTTGATGTACCAGTCGTTTCCAATAGGTTACTGCGGTTCGTTCCGCGGCTCGACATCCCGTTTATTATTTCTTTTCTTCCGTAGATTCGGTGGAATTTTGGGAGGTCCCATGCTGCTTGTCGACGCTGTTGGACGATGAGGAGTTACACTCTCTTATCCCATGTGTGCTTTCTAAGGACTTGATGGAACGTCTTCTATGTCAAATGGCGCAATTGGGTGGATCTCCATTGTAGATGATGTTAAATTCGACGGCTGCCGAACTCTCTATCCTTCTCCATTTTCTGGTGGCAGTCCTCTGAATAAGCCATTTTCATCAAGTAAATCTACGTCTTACAATCAAATTAAATATACGTTTAAAAATCAATACACTACAATACAGCAAAAAAGCGAAGAGAAAAAAAATTACGAGAAAAGAAAACACTTACCTTTTTGTCTGAAGTCTGTTCTCCAGCTCTCGTCGTTCTTGAGTGAACCGCATAGCGATTTGTGCTCCCTTTTTCTATGGGATGGAATCTCGACGACGCTACAACGTCGATCCTTGCATCCATTACCAAAAAAGCAATTTTGGGATTCTGAAATATTTTCGTCAAATAAGCGTTTGCCTTGTCTACGAGCCAAAAGTCTTGTGATAGCAAATTCCGGATTTTGAACACTTGCATCATTGCTTTATTGATGTCACATAATCGTAAAAAAATCGTGATGTAAGCGGCCGTTGAATTCATTTAAATTCGACACATTCTACATTATCTACAATACACTAAAAAGATGCTACAATTTCATTTAATATTAGTGTATTTTGTTGAAACCTGTTAATAGAACTATATAGTGAAACGATTCTGATTTTCGATAAAACCACTGGTCCAAGCTCATTTCCAAACAGTGTTGCAATGAACCCCTTTACCACTCGACAACACGCATACTGCTTTCATTCGTAATTTAGCCGCCGACGAAGAAGGAGCCATCATCGAGAATCAGAATGGACAAGGTACGGTTGAAAAGTGTAAAATCGACAACAAATATGGTTTTCTTTTATTTGTTTCCATTGTTTGCATACTTAAGTGAATTCTCATTAATTTGTCCGTGTTTTAACTGACTGTGCTCCAGGTCAAATATTTCGAAGAATATTGAAATTGGCGATGCCCCCTTAAAGCACGACAATTACGCGTTGGCGATCCAAAGTTATTCCCACGCAATAGAGTGTAGCTTTTTGTTGACCGATGAATCTGAATCCATTAAAGAAATCGGGTTCATCTACCAGCATCGTGCTGTTGCCTACACCAAATCAGGAAAGTATCGGGAAACACTGGTGGATGCCAAGGAAATGATTGGCGCGAATCCAAAAGATATACTTACGGTCACCTTTACGCAGGAATTGCTTTCATGTTTCTCAATGATAAATCATCTTCCTCCGATTCCATGCAAACATCGCTCAAATACATTTCCGAGCTTAAATCAGATGTAGGAGAAATTAAATCGTCACTACAAGCATGTCATGCCATTTCGTGTTTGCCTTTCATTTGCAGTGAATATTTCTTCATTCTCCCTTAGCTCGCTTCCCTGTTGTTCGAATATTTGCTATACTCTCCATTCCAGAGACGAGTCCAATTGGCGAGGAAACATTACCTGGACGATGACAAGGAAACCAATTCTGAACACCTGCTGGATTCTGGAAAAAAAGAAATGGTTTCATCGGTTGAGGGCAATGTGCGTTTTCTCGAGGTATGTAACACTAGTCTCATATTTGTCAACTGTTTTCTTCTTTCTATCATCTTTAACTACCGGAATCCCGTAGCCAAAATTTAAAAACAGTTAAATTATATGATTTTATGAAGCCTATGTGGCTTTCACTGGGGGAAACTTCGAAGCAGCCTTTAAAATATTCTCCGATCCTGTTCAATATACAACATAATCGAAAGATATATATTTGTCGGGCGGAAACTTATAGAAAGGTTATTTTGTCCTACACTCATTTTCAAAAAAAACAATTTAAGTCTTAAACTGTACTATTCAATCATCAGCTCTGTAAATACGAAGAAGTTTTGTCGGACTGTGAATCGGCAAATTCAATAACGTCCAATGATATGCAAAATGTGTCTAAATTGCGTGGAAAGATCTTTATGCAAAAATGAACAAGTACAGTCCAGCTAGCGACGACAAAGGTGTTTACCATTTTCAATTTTAAAAAAGAAACCAAAATGGCGAAAAACATTTTAAATGCTATAAATGTTTAAAAATTTCATTTCTTTTGTTTTGTTGCAACTAATTGCATATAACTCTGAACACTATTTGGCACACACCATTGGTAATACCATTGTAACGCTAATCAGGTTTAGGAGAAGAACAGAGAGATCAAGTTTATACTTTTTATAAGACTTAACAAAAATTTGTTGGATTAACTAAGAAACTTGGTTTTGGGAAATTAGCTTTGGGTTTAATAGACGAAGTCAAGTATTGTAGTCTTCTCATTACCAACTCCAAGAAGACACCATTATGATTCGAGTCCGTGGGCGAATTAGACTTTTACCTACCCCATATAAGTCGGCCGGTCGCCTGGAAAGGGTAATTTCAAGTCGGCCTTTAGTACTCTCAACATGTCTTCTTACTTATTTGAGCGTTTGTCAGGTAGGTCCTTGAGCACTGAGAAGTGACGCGGAGAATCTGCCTGAATCTACAATGACGATATCGAGCGACATGACAATCACCCTGTCGAGTGACATGTAGGTGGATTTACCTTTTCAATATTTTAATTTTCATGTGTCTGATTTTATTTCAGTATGATACTATAGTGATGAACATTTCGAAAGCAACACCAATTCGACCATCACCCTGTAGAGTGACTTGTTAGTAAATTTACTATTCTATTTTAATTTTTCATGTGTCTGATTTCTCTTTCTGTTATTATATTATAGCGATAAAGATGTCGATAGCGACGCCACCGTCCCTCTTGATATGCCATAAGGAGATTTTTTTCCGCCAACTCATAACAAAAATGTATAAAAACAGTATTCGGTCCTTTCTAACTAAAATATGTCTGTTTCTATGACTTTTCTGATTTGTTTTAGTATTAGTGATGTAAAAGAGGACGAGATATTGCCAATCTACACCTCGGAGGCGACGATCAATTCAAGTAAGCCAGTTTGATTTTTATTAATCTGTCGTTTTAAATGTAAATAAACCATGTGTTTTTATCTATTATTATTCTTTCTAGACTCGAAAAAGAAGAAGCTCGAGTGGGATTGTTTAACCCTATTGATGGCAGTCAACAGTTAGAAAGGGAAGAAGAACTACGCAATCGCAACCGTCTTCACGGCACGGGTCTTAGCCCAATTCCATCTAGGTAATTTAAAAAAACCTTCAGCAATAGTCATAATTTATACTATAGTAATTTATCTTCTAGATTAACAGACAAATTGAGAGACTGGCCGGACTCGAACGCCTTGGTCCACCTAGACTAGATGACGTTCCAGCGCACCAGCGGAAATCGCCTGGGATCCTCAGCCATTCATGAGAACTAGCTGAACCAGAAGAGCTCTACAGGCGGGGTGCAGAAACGCAACTAACCAGTCTGGACAACTGGATTTCACTAGAATTCATCGTAGAAAAAGGAATCGCCGATCTTTTCCCTTTCCCCGTCGGTTTTAATGTATTGTGTCATTTTTTTTAAATTTTTCAATATTTTAATATTTTAATTGTGCAAAACCTCTTTTTTACATCGTTTTTTTCTAATGGATCTTAACGAAGTAGATATTTAAAAACGAGGGTGATGCTGGAAGCTTTTATAATGCATCGCTCCTAATTCTCCTTCATGCAGACACAGAATGCGAATAGCATGTTTTTTTAAACTGTATTGTTATATCACATTGTATATTAACCTTTTGCATCTAAATTTGCCACATATTACAATTTGATTGAAGCAGTTGTATTTTCACGAAACACAATTATTATTTAACGCATGATTAATTATCTAATATTAAAAATATTCATAGTCTTAATTATATTCATATTCCTTGATATATTCATAATATTCATTTCAAATCGGGTAAGGGATCCGTGTACGTGTGAGCACTCATTGACGTCACGGGGAGTAAGCTCGACACGGGTACGGTTGCATCGACCCAGAGCCCTCTTGATATTTGCTTTTTCAAAATTTCACGTCAAGATATACTAAAAACTCCCGTCCCTGTGCTATTTCCCTATCACGACCAGAACAGTAGGAGCAATCTTGAAAATCGACGGTGGCGACTCCATACTGAATACCATCTATTGCTGCTCAACAAGGAACAATTCCAAAAACGGCATATTCAAAGAATTGGTACAATTCCATCAAAACTGGTTTAGGGAACTCCTTATTCATAGCAAAAAAAAATCTTTAAAAAAGAACATTGAATGCGGAGTTTATATTAGAACATTGAACATTGAAGGTTCTCGAATATCAACCAAACGTTATTACGTTGAATTATTGTGAAAATTGAAAAAAACTTGTCGGTACAAAACCATTCAAAGCAATGCCGATTAGCTTTCTATTTTATCAATACAAGTAAATTCGATCGGATTAAACTATGTGGCGGGGCGACACAAAGGACGCATCTGAAAATGGGTCAAAGTCAGGCTTGGTTTACCGCGGTATTAAATTTACCGCGGTAAGTAACGCGGTACTGCAGTACTACCTCTTTACCGTACCGTGGTATTCATACAATTAAAGTACCGTACTACAGTAACGCGGCTCTAAAATATGACTTTGCGGTAGCGGTACTTTTAATGGCTTTTGCGCCATCTAGCGACAGAATTCTAAGTATTTTTTCAGTGAACCTAGTGATCAAGACAGGTACTACAGTGAAATTACACGTTGAGAACAAGTTTTTTTAAAACAGATTATCGTAAAAAATGTGGAAGAGGTAAGGTATAAACATCAACAAAAAAAAAGGGTGTACCATTTTCTTTTGCTTATACCTTTAAAGGGGAAGGCCGCTCAAAGTTAATGCAGGTAGTGGAAGACCTTCCTAAGTGGCTAAGATTACAGGGAATGTACGTTTGGGAAGCACACGTGCTGCACAGCAAAAATAAAACAAAAGTTGCCGTTAACAAGACAAGAAAAGATGGTGAGACAAATGTAGATCAGACTTAACCATGTAACTTTAATATCAATGTTTTATTTTGTTTGTAAAATTTGACATCAGGCATCGTAATTATTCATTGATGGTCGAAGATGGTAGTATATAACTAACAGCCGAATAAGAAAGTTTCAAAAGTTTTAATGTTCTTCAGTTTACTAGTTCCCCACAATGACCAGCTTCCTCTTTTCACTAATTAAATATTTTTGCAGTAACGCAGTACCGCAAGGTTATGTACCCACATAAGGTTATGTACCGCACGGGTACCGCGGTACGTTTTCGAAAATCTTATAAGTACCGCTACCGCTACCGCGATATTCTGAAAAAGTACCGTTACCAAACCTGGTCAAAGTTTTTTTAGAATCCAAAAGGGTTCACACTCGGCCAGATTATTAATTGAAATAACAGTCTTATTGCTTGTAAGACATGTAAGAGCAACCTCAAACGAGTGAAAATGTTCCTTTAAACAAATGGATTTCAGAGAACAAATAATCAAAGAAAGAGTGTCATCATTCTCCACTATAATCTTTTTGATGACAACAAATTGAGGTAGAGCATTTTGGTTTTCAAACGAAAGATAATCTTGAAACGATACTTGTTTGTTTTCTTAACACGAATGTTTCGTGATAGAAGATGAAAAGTATCATGTTTTACGAATGATGCCCCAAAATGAGGTCCTAGGAGTTTTTGAAAACAACATTTGGCGTTCAATTAAGTAAGAGGAAGTTTTGTTATTGTATGAATACCATTTTTTCGGGTTCCTGTAGTTAAGCTAAATTAGCTAATGAATATCCATATAGGGAGTAATTTGATTAGCGAATGTTACTCTATAGCAAATTTGGTTAGCCAGTTAACTCGCTAATTGATGTCATTAGCCGGTTCATTCGCTAGCCAATAGACACCGTTAGCCCGTTCATTCGCTAATCGGCAAAAAATCTTTTTTTATTTCTCGCTTCTTACTAGTCCTTGTGTATTATCTCATTAGTCAATCAACTCGCTATTCATCTCGACCATAATGAATATTCATATAGGGAGTAATTTGGTTAGCGAATGTTACTCTATAGCAAATTGGGTTAGCCAGTTAACTCGCTAATCGAAACCAGTTTGAACTGTGGTAATTTTTTCGGTTTTGGGATGTTACGGGTCTAGTTGGAAATTGCTAGATCACAATTGTCCATATGACATGCTGCGGAAAGAGAGAGCCGCCATTTAATCCCGTGGGAAGCAAGGCAAAAAAGACCTTGCCGTAGGGATTTTTCTATTAATTTTCAGAGAAAGATTTTTAGAGAGCACTTTTTACTAAAATGTAGAGAAAAAGTTAGGCTTTCTGATTATGTATGTCAATTTGTACTGAGAGTTTTATTCTGGTCAGCAAAAAATAAAAATAAACGTTTTTGGCTTTTCGGTAGATTTTCAGTTGACGGGGTAGGGCTTGTGAGAGGGAAAAAAACAATTTGGCCGAAGAGCCAAAAACGTTTGTTTTTATTTTTTGTTTTAATTTTTTTCAAGAAATTTCGAAGGACGGTACGCCTGGGGGCTTTGTTTTTCTCCGCCAGAAGCCCACATGTTAAAAACGCTAAAAAAGGGGATTTTCCATCGGCTCTGGTGGGTACTGTATACATCGAAATTAACTTGAAAGGTAGGTAAATGCGAAGGTGAATAGTGAGTTAATTCACCAATAATCTTTCATTCGCTAGTTATAGAGAAAATATAAATATTTCCGTGAATTGAAAAGTATAGTTAAGATGACTAGCGAGTTAATTAACTAATCAGTTCTTTCATTTGCCAGTTGTTTGCCCATTATGAATCTTTGTTTGAATTAGGATACTTGAGTCCGCTAGCAAGTTCATTTGCTAATATTTGAATTAGCCTGTTCTTTGGTTAATATTATGAATTGCCGTACGGTATGTGATATTCCAAGTGATTAGCGAGTTAACTGGCTAATCGCATCGAGTGTTCACCATTTTTTGGCCCAAGAGGAATTTATTTGAGGTAAACAGGGTCGAGATGACTAGCGAGTTAATTTGCTAGTCGGTTAAGGCGTTAGCCAGTTGTTTTACTTCGAGGAGATTCACTTATAAAGGTGTAGCACTGTGGCATATGGCTATATAGTTGACGCGATTAGCGAGTTAATTAACAAATCGGTTCTTTCATTCGCCAGTTGTTTGACTATTATGAATATTTGCTTGATATGGATACTTGAGTTCACTAGCAAGTTCATTAGCTAAGCAATCTTTGCATTAGTCAGTTCTTTGGTTAATATCATGACTCCCTTGAGGCATGTGAGATTTCAAGTTATTAGCGAGTTAACTGGCTAATCCACAATCCAAGCGATTGTTTACCAATTCCAAATGAGTGAACCAATATGAATATTTGGATATACAGTGTGGCACTGTGGCTATATAGTTGACGTGATTAGCGAGTTCATTGGCTAATATAGATAGGTAGTAGTGAGGTAAATTTAGAATTGTTTATCGATTAGCAAATGAACTGGCTAACGATGTCTATTGGCTAGCGAATGAACTGGCTTATGGTTTCGATTAGCGAGTTAACTGGCTAACCCAATTTGCTATAGAGTAACATTCGCTAACCAAATTACTCCCTATAGGGATATTCATTCGCTAATTTAGCCAAATAACGAGACCCCTTTCATTCTCCCTTTTATGCACATCACTTTTACATTGCACTTGGAGGTTAATTCACAGTGTTGTGTATGTCCTCTGAGTCTCGGGTTTGATGGGGCTTCCCCTTACTGTTTACCATTGGACAGAGTCATAATGGATTCTGCTAGAACCTTGCTTCTGTGATTTTTACTACTGACAGTTCTACAAGTAAGAATACAAACCCGTTCTCAAAGACTTAACACACCGAATCCTTTAAGTAGAAACCTCTACTTATCATGCATGGCTGATATACGGAATTTGTAATTCACAGGCGCTTTCGGGCCGTGTCAACTCTCATTCGATTCGCGAACTGCAAAAATCAACATAAAAAAGATATGCGGTACGATGCTGAGTGGCTATTAGTATGCTTACGAATTTGAATTAAAAGTAGAAAAACGTATGACCATATAAGATCCGAAGGTCTACTACCGCTTCCCCACATAAGTACTCTAGCATGTCATGTCATTTCGGGTTCAATGAATTCTCGTTGCTCTCTAAGAAATATGTTCACTTTTTCCGAAACATATATGTATCGAAATCCGCATGACAACATATATGTTTTTTTTTTAAACGAACTTATATTTTCAAAAATCCGAAACCAAAAATGGGGAAATAATATTTCGTTTTTTCTTTTGATTTCAAAATGAAAAAAGTTTTAACCTTCAAAAGGACGGGGGAAGGGAGCGAAAAGAAAAGATCGGCAGAAAGGTTAAAAATGCGAACCGTTGTATGAAAAAACTTCGACTGCTGCTGGCATCGAACGTTAGAACTCCAACTCACCAAGCTACCGCTTTAACCATTGTACCACTTCAGTTATATATTATCATTAATCACCAAGCTTGTAGAAAATATTCATTTTAGTTATTATTACTACTTATAATTGAAAATCTCTAAGTAAATGATCAGTAAAAATTAGGATTCATTCGCTAATAAAAAATAAAGTAATCCCAACTAGTTAATTGAACATTGGTTTGTATAGCCGTAACCCACAGTCTATAACAAGACAGTTAAAATATTTCTAAGTTCCCCAAAATGGGGAAGGGATTGAAAATAGATCAAATTACCTCGTCTCACTTTCTTTGAGGCCGAATTATGTGGGATGGGGTAAAAAAATCAGAGAAAAGATCACGAACTTGTGAAAAAAGCCGTCTCTACCTTAAGACTCAAGTCCAGTTTTACATTAGGAAAGACGAAATGAAACAATATTTTTCATTTCACCTTTTTTCTTGACCTTGATAGTAAATTCCTTTTTTGGGAACTTTATTTTCACAAAACGAGAAGAAAATGTTTCATTTTTCTTGAAACATATATGTTTCATTCCAAAACAGAACACATTTCTTAGAGAGTGGGCGCCCTGGAAAAGATATTTGCTGGAAAGGACCTCAACGAAAGATATGTCTCGTTAATGTGGGATGAAATAACGATTGCTCCGGATCTCACATTTAATTCGTCCACATTTCAATTTGAGGGCTTCAATCCGACCATCGAAAGTTTTCTGTCTACAGCCGAAGCGGATGGTAACGGTTAATCGGACAAATTGACTGATCATACGTTGGTCTTCGTGATTCGGCCGTACATGAGTAGTTGGGTCTTGCCTATTGCCGTATTTCCGGCCAAAAATGCAGTCAGCGGGAAAGATCATTTTAAATTATTAATGAGGGCTTTAATTGCACTTGAGGATAGGGGGCTAGGGTACTGTCAACAGTTTGTGATGGCGCGGCAACAAATGTTGCCATCTGGAACGCCTGCAAAATTTTTGGCCGAACAGAGGGCAAAAAGATGATGAATAATAAGATTGCGCATCCAACTCAATCTGAAACCCCTGTCTACTTCCTTTGTGATGCTCCTCACTTAATGAAAACCATCAGGAATAATTTCTTCACCCATAAAAATGTTCAGGTATTTCATGAAAATTGTCTTTGAATCAATTCGTTATTATTTGTGTAATTCTATCTAATTCTATATAGTTTTGTGGTGAGAAAGTTTCATTTTCATACATCGAAGAGCTTTTCAAGATGGAAAATTCTGCTGCATTTCTGAGTATCCATGGCGGATTGAAAGTGGCTTACAAATTAACGGAAGCTCATCTCTACCTTAATAACTTTCAGAAAATGAGATTCAGTCTTGCTGTTCAGGTACACTACTTACACAATTATTATTGTCTCTATTGATTTCATAATGTAATTATATAGTATGATTAGATTCTGTCGAAGAAATTGGCAGATGCCCTGAGCTTTTATCGCAATAACGAAGATCCCAAAATATCTAATAAGTTTATAGGGAGCGAGGCTACTGAGTAATTTCTCTTAACAGCCAATAATTTATTTGATGCCGTAAACAGTCGCATCCCCGAGAACGCTGTCCGACTATCAAATTGGAGTCAGATTCGTCAGATTCAGGAAGTAAGAATAGGCATTTATAATATACTAAAATAGTTCTCTTCAAGCAGTTTCAATTAATATTTTTCAGAACCTCCGTGATTTTTTCGACGTGTGCCAGAAAACTCAAAATAGTCCAATATGGGCAACATGCATCCAATTCCTCAATAGAAGCAGCGGAGGAGACGAGGGAAGATGACGACATCTTTGACGAAGACGTCGGGGATGAAGAATGCGGAGAACAGAATGAAGATTTTGATGCGGAAAACGTAATTGGAGAGGATTGCCTCGCAACGTTTGCCTCCTCTGTTACACTTGACGGCCTTAGAGTTACCATATTGAGCGTGATAGAAATCATAGATTTCCTACTCAATAAGCCGGATCCATTTCCCTATGTTCTAACGGGAAAACTAAATCAAGATTGTTTAGAGGTAAGGGTTTTATTGAAATGATCCCAATCGTAAGTCTCTACACGTTAGAACCCGTTTGATTTGTTTTGCATTTATTTTAGCGGTTTTTTGGCCTGATCCGGGCAGCTGGGGGTGGAAGTGAAAAGCAACAGACATCTTCGTTTCTTCAATTGTTCCGAATGCTGACAGTCTATACTTCGACGAAACAAATTCTCAATGGGAATGTTGACGGGGAAGAGCCAATCGAACTTCTTCAGGTACCCGGGGCAAGTTTTAAAGACTTGAAGACTGACATGAAAGATATGTACAATAAGAAGCCCAGCTAGCATAGTTTATTGGTCATATGTTGGGGAAATAAATTTTTCCGACAAAAAATTTATTGGGAAAATAGTTGGATCGAATATTTTGAAATATCGAACCTCTCGGACGCTCGAACCCGGGAGCTCCGCCGTAGGAGTCGGGCGTTTAACCTATTTGGCTACTAGAGTTCATTTATGGATATATCGACCAACTGGCATCTGACTTGAATCGTATGTTCCAACAATAATCTCATACAACACCAGGTGCTTCAAATGAAAGTATTTGGTTGCCCTTCACGGACGTACATGTACTTCAGCTTATCCTCAGACCGCCCTTAATACTAAATTATGGTTACCAGACCACCCACCATAAATAAGAGTTGCATTTGAAGGTTTTTTTTAAGGTACTTATTACTGCTACTTATACGAATCCTCCTGACAGTGTATTGCTTGTCACAGAGAGGGCCGCTGTTGTCCCGATAATAAGAAAAACGTGTAATTTGTTTATAATTTTTTTTCCCGATATTTTCGATATTTTCAAAAATACAAATTATTGAACCACTGAGAGTTTTATTTTTGAATTTGACTTTTAAGTGCTCCGCCAATTGCGTTTTCTATCGCGATCCTCAAATTGCAATTGCTCTATAAAACCAAATTATAAGAAAATTCAAATATTGAAAAATTGAAAAGAAAACTGTTTTGTTATAGTGGCATGCGTGTTCCACCTTGCTCTGATGACCAGATTTCTTATATTCAAGTCTCATGAATAATATAAAAACATTTGGAGGATAATTAAATGCGTAATATACGATCTACGAGGTGGATCCCGATGGATCGACAAAGATATATAATTGTCCAATATTGGAACAATATTTAAAATACTGATAGACATCAAAAGTGGGTAACAAATTGGGGAAACATTACGACAAAAATGATCGGGAAATTGGACGTATCAAATAAATTTGAGTTTGATGATTTTGTCCAAAATTATGGGTCCAGTTTTACTCCAATAAGTTGATTGTTGGCCCATTATATTCTTGGTGGGAAACATTTTCCCAATAAAGCCATGCTAGTGGGAGAAGAAGGAAAACCCAGCTGAAAAAAAGTATATGAAAGACATTTTAGAGAAGGAAATTTGTCTCCAGATCGTTAAAGTGGAAGATCCGAATTTTGCTGAACAAGAGAGTCGACTACCTGATGATGAACAAGAAGTTGGGTCTTTAATTAACGACAATATTGTATTTTACTTGTGTGGAAATATGTTGCACCGCAGAAGAAATGGCTGCGCTGACTGCTACTCCACAATGTGTGGAGAAAAGTCTTTTCCACCGGATTTAGATGTTCAGCAATTGACGAAGTGCAAGGATGATGGTCACCTAAAATATGTAAGTTGTAATTTCTTTAGACTTATATCAAAGGCAGAAGCTTCCGTTCTCAGAGTGGTCAAAGACAAGTCACTCTTCTTGAAAGACTGCTTTGAGGAAGTTCTGCATGATATCTGCATTGACCCACTTGCAAGCGTGGGTTGTAATTTTAGTGGTCATAAGGTTTCCTTAATGACTGATTTAGTTTTCGATTATGTCGTCTGTTGTTTTAAATGTTTAGCCATCGCTCAGAAACGGGCATTGACTGAAAAAAACTGCGTCAAAAAGTCATGCTAGTCGTAAACTAGCCAAACTGTACACATAAAATATTTACCATTTCCTACGGTAATAATTTTATCAGGGAATCAATGTGATGATAATATACAATACCATAAATAACGAGAAAATCTTTGAATCAATCCTAAGAAGAAGACACTGACGTAAACAAACAGCAGACGTTGTTTTGAGTTCCTTGAAGCAACTAAATACCATTGTTGCAGCTGCCTACTGGATTTAATTCAGCGGTGTGGCTGCGCATTAAATTTTCCAAAATTCACTAAACATTTTAGATTTGACGAAAAAGGATGATCTATAGCTCAAAAAATGTAAAATAGTTATGCGCATCATATGGGGTAGGATAGTTTCATTTTGCACTATACCTAATATTTTTTTATAATTAAAACCGCTGAAAACCGCGCGTACCTCCATAAGACCTGTACAATGTCCCTAGAACAGTCTATTGCAGCGCCGCCGCTCTGGCTCGCACGTCTGGACAAGGCCCCAATAGAGAGGGATAGGGGGGACCTTCCTCCTTCCAGAGAGAAGCGTCTTGCTTTATGCCAGAAGTAAACTTAGAAAAAAACCTTTCAAGTAAACAATGTATTCCTAACGCGTTTTTGTAAAATCATTTTGGAAAATTTTGAAAAATTGTGAAACTTTCAAGACAAGTAAATAAATTTTCAGGGCGGGTAAAAATCAAAAATAAAATAAGCACCAGATAGCCCAGAATCTAATCTTTCATCTGCCTAACTTTCAATATTTTACGACCTACTGTTACGGAGCTAAAAAAATTAATATTAAGTCTCTATATTTTGCCGACATTTCTGGCCATTAGCGAGTCAAAAGCGAGTCCGGTTTCCCCCCTAAAGGGCTTTGAGCCGGCGGGCTAGGGGCGACTCGATGATGGGCAGTAATGTCGGCAAAATATTGGGATTTGCTTTTTATTTTTTTAGCTCCGTAACAGTAAGTCGTAAAATATTGAAAATTAGGCAGATGAAAGATTGGATTCGGGGCTATCTGGTGGTTATTTTATTTTTGATTTTTACCCACCCTGAAAATTTGTTTACTTGTGTTGAAAATTTTCATTTTTGGAAAACCCTCTTTTAAAAATCGTGATTATCTCCTAAACTATAAGGAATGAAACGTTGGGGTTTATATTAAACGTCTTGTAATATCCTGACGAACAATATTAACTATCTATTTGTCCAATTTGATCATTTTAAAGAACACCCGTGGAAAGACACATCACGTGAAACCCGCTATTTTGGTCTCCTTGACTCGCGGACTGCTTGTTAACTTGTCACCAATATTTTTCGTGAAATTTGATGTCTGTTTCATTAGCCGAAAATACAAAAATGTAAACTGGAATGTTGAAATTACTTATCAATTAGAAAATAGACAGCGTAAATAATGGAAGAATTCTTTATCGGTCAGGTGGATTCGCTACAAGTCGAAGTGGATGTCGATTGTAGGGTCAGTAATAGTCATTGCTGATTAATAGCGTGTCAAACTCGCATTCCACCACATACTACCTTTGAGTAGTTCCGTACTAGAGTTGCTTATCCAACTCACAGACTTAATCAGTAAAATCCATTTGCGGAGCCAAGTCGCTTGACGATAATGCGTGCCACCATATCAACATGTCACCTTTCTCAGCATTACTACTTGTCACCCTTAAGACCCCTTACTACTTGTTTCCCTTCTACGTTGTACAACAACACAAATAAATAAATTTGAATTATATTCTCGGGCAGAAGGCCTGAATCGTAGAGTTAATTAAAAGGATCCTTGAATAAAATTGCACACTGAAATTACATGTTGCATAAAACATGAGAACATTTGGTTGAAAAGGAACATAATAAGGAAATTTTAAATTTTTTCGACAATAGAAATGGCCTTTGAGATGGCTGCTTCGAATGCAGCGACCGAGTCCAGGAAAGAAATCGGATGCATGCTAACACTGTGGTTGCCCATGGTAATGTAGGCAACGTACCGGCCGTTTTTCAATTCGTCTACACCATAGTTATTCACCGATTTCAGGTTCTTCTGCTTTACAATTGCGTCCAAGCGCTTCAAAAGTCCCCTTCTGTGAAAATAAAAAACACAAAAAATTAATAACTAGAGCAGGTAATTTGTTTAACGTGGAAAAACTTACGATTGTGAAACAACTACCGGAATACCAACTCCTCGAATCCTCCTTGGGGCTCTAGTGGAAATGCTGGCGATGTCGGTTGGCTGAAATTAGAAAAAAAAATTAATACCTAGATCAAGTTCTAATTTGCTTAACGTAGAAAAACTTACATTTCTGAAACAACTGCCGGAACACCATCTCCTTGAATCTCTTTTGGGGTTCTATCCATCGCTGACGATATTGGCTGGCGAATCCATTCTTGAATTCTTGAAGAATCCATCACTTAAAACCTTGAACAAAAAGGAGAAAAAACATTTTAAAAATACGATCATGCAATTACACAAGAGTACATAGAATTAAGTAGAAAGAAATAAATTTAACAAAATAACCAAGAAATCGTAAAAATGCACTAGAATCACGTGGTCGCTAACTAGGGGTTGATTCGTCAGAAGTTAATAAAACAGTTATAATACACTGGAATTGTTTAGTTTTGTTACACAGACACAATAGACCAAAACAAACGAGAAATCAATAAGTAAATAGTTTGTATAATTACCGGTGTTATGAGATTTTTGTGGACAAAAAAAGTGACGACTTGCGATTCAAAACTGAACTGTGGAATAGTTTCAGGTTGAAGTGTTCCAAGGTTGCCACATTTTAATACATGGTGCCGCACTATCGTTTAACGAAGAGAACTAGTGGAGTAAAGTTAAATTTTAACCTAGAACTAATTGCAATAACCAATGTTTTACATGAACTTTGACCTATTTAACATTAATGATCATACTTTAAAACCCTTCCAAAAAATAAGCGTATTTACTGTTACTGTTCCTGAAAAACGTAATTCAAATTTTCAATGACTTTTTAGAAATAGTAAATATATTTTTTTAGGAAGCGTTTTACTATATGACTATTTATACTTCTTAAGTTCTTAGGTTCATGTAAAAAATCTGTTATTGCCATTAGTTGTAGGTAACCCCCTGTTTACGAATAACTTTCCTCCACTAAATTCACTTTTAAATATATAATTACACTGTTAAAAACCTGTAGGGGAGGGCGGGGTTGCTTGGGACATGGGGTTGAGTGGGACAAGGGAATAAAAAATAGGAAATAACTTTAGAAAATCTAAAAAAATATGTTATTCTTTAGAATGACATATATTTGGGGCACAAATTTTGTTAAGTTTGGATAATTATTTTTGAAGTTATAGCAAAAAGTTGTTTTGGGGCAAAAAAGGTAAATGCCGTGGTGGATCGAATAGGGCTTTAACCACTCTTAAGAAAAATTTATTATTGCTACTGCTTGTTCCGCGTTCAATTAGCTACAGTTTGATAAAAAGCAAACAATTTTAGGAAAAGAATTGCGGCTACATTTGCGATTTTTCTAACATTGGTTTTTTAGGGTTGAATGGGACACGGTCTGTGGGGTTGATTGGGACTGCAAAAGCATAGGCGCGTCAAGCCCCGCCTACTTTTTGCGCCCTCTATCGGCAAAAAGTCTGATTTTCTTTTCGTCGGTATCCTAATCGCATCTTATGCGATATAAAAAAATTCTTCAATGAACTTTACTAATCTAATAAAAATTACATTTAAAAAATAAATTTTCAAAATAAATTACTTTTAAATATTTGTGCTCTGTCCCATTCAACCCCCCACTCTGTCCCATTTTACCCCACGCTGTTTGCTCCGCCCCTAAATTTTGGCGCATTATGAAAAATCGTAGCGGGCCCATTTTTGAAGCGAAAAGTTTGCAAAAAATAATGGAAAGGGGGACATTTAAGAAGAATGCAATTCCAAAATTTTTTGTAGTTTTGTTTATAAACACCCAAGTTATAAGGGAAAAACCAAAAGTGTCCCATTCAACCCCACCCTCCCCTACTTCATTTTCAGGTCTACAGTTATTGCGAATAGGTTACGTAAGTGCTAAAGAAACGAAAATAAAAACTTTCCAATTACGGGAATTTCAAAAACCTCGGATGCATGCGTTTCAAGTCTTTCAGCTATGTGTCTCGTGAATTACCGTAATCCACAAACAATACCTCGGCTATCTGGCCTTTAACTGACAAGATACGTGAGCGGTAATCTCGGTCCTGTATAGGTTTAATATGATACCGATATCGTGTATCGGTAATATGGTCATAACCCGCTTAGGAGTCTAAGTCTTTACATTTTCAGTGACCATTTAATTTGAATGAAACAAACAAAGTAAAAAAAGGTAAACAACAATTCTGATCATTTTCTTCATAAAATTCCTGTTTATTTTTTAATTTTCTGGCCATTTTTTTTGCATTGGGCCAAACAAAGGAAAACGTTCTTGGCTCATAAGTATTGAAACAGTTGGGTGGTATAATTGATGGTATAAGCCACTAGTCCCGGGTGGCGCTTAATCTAAAATTGGATTATCGTCCGAGTGCTCCATCATTTAGTCATTATATTTATACCATCGAATAGAGAATAATTTTCTACACATTCCCGGTCAATGTTGTATAATAGCAACATATTATACAGTTTAATATCCAGCAACTAAATCCTACTTCAACATTATAAAATAAAACGCGCTTTTAATATAAGGAATCAACAACCACGCCTTCATGATGATGAAACTTTTTTGTTCCGCAGATTCTTTGGTCTCCATCAACCCTTCAACTCTGTGGATTGAAACTTGGAGTGCAAGTGGCGACGCTTAGCTTAAATTTCTGTCACACGTACAAACGGACTGAACTGAAAAGCCGTTAACCAAGAACGGAAACGTCTGTCTCTGACCGTTTTTAGATCCAGCTAACACACACGAACACCAACGTGACTTAAGTCTCTTTTTTGTTGTAAACATGACCGCCAAACCCTTTATTCCCTGCGGGCGATGCGCTTCAGAAAATTCCATTAAAATAATTTATTCTAATTGTATTAAAATGTAATAATTCAGCGAACATTTAAATTTGAATATACAGAACATTAACCAAATAAACTACATATGCCATAAACCAATAATTCGGACCATTTTTCTTCTTAAACATCCAGGTTATTTGTTGCTTTTTTGACCAATTTTGGACACGTTTCATCTGATGATTGTCACCTACGACTACGATGCAAATGTCGTTTTTGTTAGGAATTCCACAAATACCTATATGAATATACACAAAAGAGTTTGAAACATGAAATTATCGAATTTCAAATTGTAAAGAGTGCGCCTAACTTGACGGCCAGGAATTCCAACCCAGGATGAACAGTTGGTTAATTTTAGGCAATCGCACGCAAATTTTGCTGAATAAACTCCATTCGTAGTAGGTTTGAGCTCCGTTACAGAGAAAGTCTTTTAAGACATATGCCTCCTCTACTCTTCTGCACCAAGTCCTTTCACATCTGGAACGAGACAGTCAATCCCAAACGGTTGTTGCGTAAACAGTGTCAAAGCTTGTTGAGCTTTGGGTGCCCAGATTGCGTTGCGAGTAACTTGGAGTTTGTGGCCGTAGTCAATCAATGACACATCTGTTGAAGTTTATCAAACCTACACGCTGTTGCTGAACCTTACATGTTTGCTGTAACTCATACCTCTATCCCTCTGGTGTCCAAATTGTTAATCTGTTATCGGCTGCTACTGCCTCGTATCTCGCTCACTTCTTGTCACGTTGTACTGTGTGACAGATCTCCTGTCTCTTGTCTTTTCCAAAGACAGAAAAGGTATCTTACAGTTAGAACGTAGAAGGTACGTCAAATAAAGACTGACTAGTATTAAATCATTGTCTCAGTTATTATATCATTTCACTAACCAACTTCAACAACATCCACCTGGATTAAGAACAACCAGTGTTGGACTGTAGTAATTAGTAAAAAAAGTGTTTGGATAACACTTACATCGTTGGTATATTCCTTGACAATTTTAGCGCGATATACTGTCCTTGGATATGATGACAAATGGAGTACTCCGATATGGCTGTTACAGTCAGCATACAGCAAAGGCATATGTTCGACTCCTAGAAAATCTGTTAGGTAGACACCATACATCTCCGCCTCCAAGTTCAGCAGTGCCCATTTTGGACGATTTTCAAACTGGCGAAAGAACTCGCCAGGATCACCTGTATAGGTGACTACAAGACGTTCATTTGGCTAAAATTTCACTTCATCAACCTGCAAAACCAATAAATACACATTACATGATGAAAAATAATATGTAAAGTAATTGTTTACAAGTAATGATAGTGTGGGATCCACGTTGGAAAGTTTTGCTGTTCCAGAGGGATAAGACTCTCTTGGATTGTCTACTGATTTAAAACAAGTGTCAAAACTGTAGACCCACCCAAAGTCTAAGTTTGGACTACCCGCAGAAACAGGCCCAAGTCCGGCCTCAGACTTTACCAAAAGCCGTCAGTTTCCAACGCACGCAGTGGAGTACGAGCGGTACAAATCTTGGTTTTTACGCAGAACTTTTCCAAGGACAGAAAATCGCACAGAGTCCAGAATCGGAGGAGCTGGGATTTGAACCACAGCCCTCAGAGTCCTGGCCTCTCTTTTAAATCTCCCGCACCGGAAGGACGCGACGCTCAGCGTCGATACTGAAAATCGGCAGTCAAGACTTTTCTTTTATGTTTTCCTGCATCTGTGGTCAGATGAGGGTTTTTTACCACTTCCGTTCACGTTACCTTATTCCAATGCAATGTATCGTGATAAAGCCGATCGTCAGTAATAAATCACTTGCTTCCTGTCAACCAACCTTGTCAGTCTCATTCATTTCGCTCCAGCCAGCAGTTCCAGAGAGTAAGAGGTTTTTTCTAAGTTCTTTTTGGCTGTCTGTTTTTGTGTCCCCCATTGGAACTTGTATTTTTGTGCCTTATTCGGCTCTGTTAGTAGTAGGACTCAGGGGTCAACCCTTGAGTCGCGAATCTTCAGAGTTCTTCGAGATTGAGGAAAGATTGTTGGGAGAGTGCGTCGGCTCGAGCGGAACGCGAGAGTCGGCTTGAGAACACTCTGAGTCCGCTGAACGCGACTCTTGGAACCCGGGAGTGCGAGTCCGCTCGCTCAACTTGTACCGTGTAGAACCAGACACGGTGCCGACAACTGAATCCATCATCAGCCATTGACTTGAATCGTACGGCTCTACAGACGGAGTAGTGACCCGCAACGCGACCAATACGGCCGCAGTGATTCTAGTTCATGTGACTAGTTTCCACATGGTCCTTTGATCCGGAGCCTGTCACCCCCAGCTTGCTATGCTCTGGTCGAACACTAGCTAGGCCTGACATAGACGACGACGATCGGGATCCCCCGATGCCTCAGTAAACGCGAACCGCCCTTGTGGGGTTCGACGTAGCCCGCCGAGAAAGACTCGAAACTTGGTGGACGGAATTTAATGACGAGTACTTCATGCAACTCCAGCGGTTCATGAAGGAAGCGAAAACCGTAAGGTCCGCAGAACTCGGTATGGTCGTGATTGTACACGAAGAGAATGCCAAGAGGATCGACTGGAAAATGGGCCGCATTACCAAGTTACTACCGGGAGATGCCAACCTAGTTCATCAGGTGGAAGTCACCATGGTCGACAACACGGTGCTCAACAGACCGGTTCAGCGGCTTTACCCACTTGAATTGCACGCTGGATATATCGATGCCGAACCAACGGTCATCGGTAAGCCAAGACCGCCCGCCTCGGTCAAGCCTCTACAAGACGAGACCGCAGACGTGGACATCACCAATTAGACCCCAGTGGTCTCTGCGGGTAAAATAGGATGGCGAAGCCATCCGGGGGGGAATGTCAAAACTGTAGACCCACCCAAAGTCTAAGTTTGGACTACCCGCAGAAACAGGCCCAAGTCCGGCCTCAGACTTTACCAAAAGCCGTCAGTTTCCAACGCACGCAGTGGAGTACGAGCGGTACAAATCTTGGTTTTTAGGCAGAACTTTTCCAAGGACAGCGCAAAAGATTCTAGTTCATGCGACTAGTTTCCACAACAAGGGCAGCAATATTCACAGTGTGTTTTACCTGACAAAAATAATAACAAAAGACAAATGATGGACAAGAATAAATATTAATATAAGTTATAAATATAAATATAAGTTGCTTTTGTGGACAAAGTAGATATTATTTGCCGTCTTAGGTTTTCTAAAATGTTTTTTTTTATTATCTTAATTGAATTAGTAAAAGCTTATGAGTTACATATTGACAATTAATACTTTTTTTGTTAAATAAATCTATCAATAAGCTTAGCACGCAGTTACATTACATTATATATTGACCTTTAATATTTGAATTGATGTTTCTTGACGATTCGTTGAAGCACCGGCCGCAAAAAAGTTCTACAGCCCCCCAGAACATTTGAATGATTTGCAAATAGCCTAACGTCGTTGCGTTTTTGGTTTGCGGTTCTTCGAATGTCGGTTCTTCTTCCGGAACGTTTTTCAAAAAATCTCGTGCTTCAACTACATAATTTTGAGTGCAAAAAAACCATGTCTAAGTTTTCAAATTCTTAACATCAATGCAATCTAAGAAACATATTACATGTAGCATGGTCGTGAATTGGATCCACATTCTTATCATCAGCCATCCATTGTTTTAAATGGGTTTTTCTCTCAGCAGCATCTTTTTGTTTCGTAGCGGCACGTTGTGTAACCATGTTGATTTTGTCACAAACGTTAACGAAAAAGAAGGATGTAGACACGAAATTTCACCCAAGGTTCACTGGAGCATTGTTGTGGCAGCTGGCAGAACCAAAATGGCTGAACTACCAAGCAGTCGATAACAAGAACGTTACTATTTTTGGCACTTTTGTTTGTTATATTTTTTCATGTTGCATTTGAAATTGTTTAAAAAACCGGCGCATATATTATTATTTGTTCCTCCAACTCTTTAAGAACTTGAATATTCTGGGGGGTTTTCTGTTTTTGGGTCGTTTTCATCAGAATCTCTTAATATTCAATTCTGGTCGGCCAGAGTGGTTCCGATGTTTAAGGAGGGCGTCAGGAAAGTCGGAAAAAAGGGGAAAATAAAGGGAAAGAAGGTTATAAAAAACGGGGAAAAAATTAGAAAAAAGTAAAAAATGGTAAAAAATGGTATAAAAGGGAAAAAATGTGTTTAAAAAATTGTAAAAGAAAAATGTAAAAAGGGAAAAAATTAGATAAAATGGACGCAAAAAAAAGTAAAAAAAAAAATAGGAAAAAGAAAAAAATAGGCAAAAGGAAAAAAATTATAAAAAACAGTATGGCAACAATGTTTCTATTTCTGACAATCTGACACCTTCCTTAAGATGTCAGGAGTTCCATATCGGGTCCATCGGAACCCGCCAGGCCACGTGTCGTATGCTTGGTAGTTTAGCCATTTTGTTTCTGCAACTACATTGCTCCAGTGAAATTTCGTGTCTTAATCCTTCTCTTTCTTTAACGTTTGTGACGAGATTAACATGGCATCAAAAACCAAATCAAAAAGTGCCGGTATGAAACAAAAAGATCCTGCTGAGAGAAAAGCCGATTTAAAACAATGAATGGCTGATGATAAGAATATGCATCAAATTCACGACCATGCTGCATGTAATTTATTTCTTAGATTGCACTGATGTTAAGCATTTGAAACTTATATGTTTTTTATTGTTGCACACAAATTTATGTAGTGGAAGACCAAGATTTTTTGAAAAACGTCCCGGAAGAAGAACCGACATTCGAAGAACCGCAAACCAAAAACGCAACGACGTTAGGATATTTGCAAATCATTCAAATGTTCTGGGGGCTGTAGCACTTCTTTGCGGTCGATGCTTCAATGAATCGTCAAGAAACACCAAATCAACATTTAGAGGTAAATATATAATATAATGTAACTGCATGTTAAGCTTAATGATAGGTTGATATAAAAAAGTATTAATTGTCAATATGTAACTAATAGTATTTTACTAATTTAATAAACATAATTTTAAAAAACCACAGCATTTTACAACACCTTAAGACGGCAAATAGTATCTACTTTGTCTACCAAAGCAACTTTTACAAATCCTTGTCCATCATTTGTCTTTTGTTATTAATGTTGTTAGGTAACACACACTATAAACATTGCTGCCCTTGTTGCAAAGCAGGCGAAAATCCAAGAGAGTCATATCCCTCTGGAGCAGCTAAACTTTCCAACGTAGATCCAGCTATGACGTTTAAGCCAATTACAAACATTAATGTCATGAGGCGAATTTCAACGTTTAGCACTATATTGTAGAGTCGGACGACAACTTGAAGGCAAATTTTCGCACCTTAGCAAAGTAAGCCTCATCTAAAAACCATACCACCATTAGCAAAACATAATTTTCGTTGTTGTAGAGAGATGCCGGGAGGTCGTAACAAGATTTTCTTCCGTGGAGAATTTGCCGCATCCGCCTCTCTGAATTCTTCTATCGCTAGTATGAAATACCCTTCCAGCAACGCAAGCAAAAAGCAAAAAATGGCCCCTGCACGATTATCCGAGTTCATGTTCCGCTGCCAATGGGGTCCCTACAGCAAAGACGTTATCCTGACATCCTCGATTGGCAGTTTAACATGCTACCCATTTAACATGGAAGTCAACTCCTACTGGCAATGTATGAATATTGTTGCTAATTGTCTTATAATTAGATTGCGTTACTGCGAGACATCAATGCCAAAACCGGTGGACGCCTGGCGTATGTTTATTTCGTGGCCATAGATAGTGATATCTATGACCCAAATAACATTTTAAAAGTCAACGGATTGAAACTATTGGGGCTACTGGAAACCAAACAAATGCCGAAAGTAGGGAAATTGGACGTGGAGATATGGGTACTCCGGATGTTTCAAGGTATGTTTTCACGGCATTAATACTAAATGATTGCATAACTTTTTTTTTGATAAAAAATCTGACAATGTTTTATTTGTATCTAGAATATCGAGCCAGACTATTTGGAGTGGAAATGAATCGGAACAAATCTTTGCCCCTGGGTAAAGACAAGAAAGCTTCAATACCGCCTAATAAAAACGACTGGCAACAGTTCCACAAAGACACAAGAACTGAAGAAAATGACGCCATAGAAGGTCCATCTACCAGTGCGGATTAACTGCTCCGAATCGCTAGTCGAACTCGGTAAAACTCACCAACCAATTCCTTTCCGAAGCAAAGTCGCGTGTCGAACCCACATTCCACCACTTCCAAATACTACCTATAAGTTGCATTCTCCGTTCCACAATATTAAAATATTTTCCATTTTGCACAAAAATTGCTTGTCGAATTCGCAAAACATATTGCAGCCCAATATCTATGTGTTAAAAAGTCAATTGACGTACTGAAGCCTTTTTTCCTGTCGATGGTTTCTTTGTAAGGATCTTTATGGAAAACTTATAGCAATCAACATTTACATGATAGTTCTCTACCTGTCACATTTCGCACATCTCGCAGCCTAAAAAATTAACAATTCTGCGTAATCACATCATTGGAGATTTCAATAAATGTCACGCCTCGTTATTTGACCAAGAGTTTCCTGTGACCAGCGATTAATTTCTTTTCTATATTTTTCAATTAATGTTTTTAAGAACCGTTCCGTATATAGTGTAACTGCAAGTTGTCACCCAGATTTTTCGTGTATTTTCTTTTGTGTGTTTCAGTTGCCGAAAATACATTGTCAACCTACATTATTATATTACCAATACTTAATTTTTTTGCAAAGTAAGAACATGAATTAAAAAATAAATAATCCGTCAAATAATTTCGTCTAGCCTGGTCGTTATGTAATGTGCGCCACGGCACATTTCCTAATATAGCTATTCGCAACACGCAGTTCAAATGTGAAATGAAAACTTACAGATCTCATATTGATGAATCACTACACGTCCTCTCCACATCTCCAGATTCTAAAAAATTTTAAGGCGCGAATCTTCACGATCATCGCGCGCCTTTCAATAAATGTCACGTCTCTCGATTTGACCAAATTGGTCCTGTGACCAGCGATTAATTTCTTTTCTATATTTTTCAATGGTTTTTAAGCACCTTTCATGGATAAACCAGCACCCATTTTTCGTATATAATTTTCCACTTGTGTGTTTCGGCAGAAAATACATTGTCAACTACATTATTATATTAGCCATAATACACCAGTTAGCCAACAACTCGTGTTCTTTATTCATTCCTAAATATTACAGTTATTACAGTAGACGAACGTAGAACATTTTTCCGCTTCGTTAATGCCATTCACAATTTAGTTTCTATAATGACGTTGTGTCTCATGACTTTGAACAACTATGCAACCGGGTCCCGCGCATTTCTCTTGACACAATAAATCCCTTCGGCCATTATGTGGCGAACAAAGTTTCATAAGACTTTGGCGATGTATTATAGATCTTTCGTGTGCCGACAATTAAATTAGAAAGATGTCTCAATGGTTTCGCTGCCCTTACGATCCGTCTCACGTCATGATTTGTGCGCGAGCTCATTGCCACATCATCAAATGTCGAAAGGTAATTCCTGGTATTTTATTATTTCCTACTGTTAGATGTTTTAAAGTGTGTTTGGATGTTTAGGCCAATGCACACAAAAACTTTGTAATTTGCTCTTATAACGCCATGCACCATTACCCACCTGAACAGGATGCGAGCCACCTAGCTACATTCTCGGACGGAATAGCCGAGAGCAATTGCATGTCTGCTTCTTTTTGTTAGAACATTTCTCCCCCCCCCATTTTTAACTCAAGTTGTAATCGTCAGTAACATGGCATTTTTTTTTTCATTTGTTTCTTTATCCTGGAAAGAAGATTATTACCGGGGATTTGTCCATGCCTCCACCAGCAAATATTGTTTTTGACAATGAAGAAGAAAACTGGAGCAACTAAGAACATTTTTTGTTTATTTCATTACAAAAATTTTCTGTTTAACCTTGTATCACTAACTAAATAGCATATACAAGATCAGTTTTTTTTCTCAAATTCAATCTTGTTTCATTTAATAAAATATAGATACAAAATGGTCTTTCAAAATTGACCTTGATCAATTCGGCAGATTCAACAGACAGGGGTTCAACATACACGGGGGAAATAACATTAAGTAGTTGTTTTAATAAATACCTTGTTGACTTTCAAGGGACATGTAAATAACTGCCACTAATAAATTGCTTGGCATTCGATACATCAAGTGTCATGACTGCATATGTAACACTGCTGTAAAATTCATCCGGTTTCAAATTTGTAGAAGAAAACTTATTGCAGTCAACATTTACATGATAGTTTTCTAGCAGACACATTTTGCTCCCAGTTTTAACATTAATAGAAAAGTCATGGAAAAAAGCATAAGCGTGGCAACGCTGGTGTTCTTTTTTTTGGAACCAAGTTCAAGTCTCGGATTTAACCCCTTTCGTGTGCAGTGTCTAGTTTTCGACTTGGCGTTTCACAGTGCAAAATGAGTTTAGAACTGTTGGAAAACATTTTACGAAAGACAAGCCTCAAGTTTATTGAGATGGCCACCATTGTTGGGGATTTATATTTCAAGGATGTGTGCTTCAATGCCCAAAATTTTCCAATTGAGAGTGAAGGCTCCATACGCTTCCGTCGGCGAGTACGAATACACACCGAGAAACAGTGAACCGAATATCGTCATCAGGGATTATTTGGATGTAAGTGACAAATCTGTTTCTTTCATATTCGCATTTTATTTTAGCACATGTTTTGTTTTTATTAATGGTATGTCGTAGGCCAGAAAACGTGTGTATTTCGCACTCGCTTTGCAGGCCAAAATGGACCGCGAAGTGAGACACATTCGCTCATTTCAACGTCTGCACGACTACGGCCAAAAGTTGTACAGCGGTGCTCTCATCGTTGCCAAGTCACTGGCTTACATTAAAAAAACGCCAGCGTACGACTCGCACGATTATGAAATCGAAGAAGTGTGTGCTGAAGCTGGCCAAAAGATGAAGGTTTTGTCCCCGCCATTTTTACAAGAGCTGTTGCGGTGCGCCAGGGAGACATTGCTCTCACTCAACGCTGCCCAACTATCCCTTGGTGGATTCAAAATGGTGTTGAAACCAGGTATGTGTCCCATCTTTTCAGCACGTTAAATGTAACAGTTTGTAATAATGTTTGTCAATATTTCATTGTTTAGGTGTGGAAATCGCCCAATCGATTCCACACTGTCTGCCCTGCAATTTGTAGTTCAGAGGTTTCGGGTACAACAAGATTTCATCCCAGATCGCAGCATTGCATTGAAGTTCAACTCTCATGCAACGGAATTCAGAGTTTAGATTGACTTTGAGATGGACGAACAAGAAGAAGCCACCAGACTGTTGACTAGGTAGGAAATCTCGATTCTCTTTTCCTACTTTACTCTTCTTTTCTGTAATGAATGCCAACATTTACTTTAGATTACAAAACCTTTCCATGGCAACTTTCGTGAAGGTTTTAGATTTGACATCAGATATTGTCACGCCTCCACCCTCCCACACGGCACAAAGTCTCCGACGAACATCCAAAAATCTTCCGACTCTCCGACAAGGTTTTTGGAAGGTTTTGGGACGTTCGTCGGATAGTGAAATCAATTCAAATTGTTGTTAACTTGATGTGATAATTTTATGAATGATATTTAAAATGTAATGCTATTCTAGGAGATTTTTAGGATATTCTGAGGAACATTACGTTTTATTGGTTCTAAATTTTTTTCGCATCCTATTTTCACCTTTGTTTAAATATCCGTAAACCTTCCCAGAAATGTGCCTGTACATTTACTCGATGTCGAAGTACTTTTCCGAGTCAACATGTTCATCTTAATATAACGCATTTTTTTCAATTTAACCTTCGGGCAAGGTTTCCCTTTTGTACTCACTAGAGAGAAAAAAGCGAGCAAGCTGGAGTCCGATACGCAATGATAACGAGGGAGGGGCCAGCTAATTTCCTTTTCTTATACACGACTCTTGCAGGGCTATATTTCATGACAGCGGCGCAACTTTTGGGCGCGTTGTTCGAATTTGCATCAAAAGAATGAATCTCTCTTACTATATTCTCCCTTATAATCTGTGCATATTTTATTGATGAGTCCGAAGCAGTCGTAACTCCCTGAAATGATTCTGCGTTTATAACACCGACGAATTTTTTTAAAAATTTATTTCCAGAAAATTTGAAAACTCATAAAAAGTCACTTCCTAGAATCGGATTCCTCCGCGTTCCATGAATGCGTACATACGCAGACGCTAATGGATTTGTAAGGCGCTTGGTACATTCCGTCACTAGATTCCCAATCATGTAGAGAGCCGGGCAAAAGGTGGCCGTTTTAGCACGTCTGTCATCAAAACAAGCCGGCTACTGAGCCCCAAAGAAAGAGACATTTGCAACATTCTATATTGGTCCGCTCCAGCCGACAAAAACCAAAAAAGAGGTATAAGATATTTCTGCTGTAATAGAAATACTTATACCTGGGGCCCTGGGCCGCATCGCCCACAATAAATCAAGACACAACAATGTTTATGAAGCAAGTGGATATATACAAAGAAACTTAACAGCTCGAGCGCCCCTTTTTCACAAACTGCGGTCTCGGTAACTACAACAAATGGCCGGCCTATGGATGGGCAAGCAAAGTATTTCAATATAAATGTATTATGTATAAAAGCTTATGAGAAAACAGCGGGACAGTAATTTACGTCAAAACTCGTCAACCGATTCTGTAGCATTCTCAGTGAAAATCCTTTTAAAAATACTATCCTGTTGTAATTAGTATATTTGTGATTAGTTCCGAAATTTGAGTTATACGAATTTGTTATATTTTCGCGCAAGGTTCGAACTTGAAGACTCTTCTGTTGCTCGTCCATTGTTTAACAAATCATCCTCGTTAACCACTACACCACACTTATTTACTTGTGACAAATAATATTTTTCAATAGAAACTTTTATAACCAACTAATATTTACACTCCAACAATATAGTAAATAATAGATATTTCAGAATATTTCATATTGTACACATATTATTCACAATGCGTGTGTTTAGGGATTAAACTTGAAATTGCCAGCCCCCGAAAGCAGACGTCTGTTGATCAGTCACGAGTCACCCACGTTTCGGAACGCCTTCAGATATCAGAACTTCAGCTGCTACTCGCTTGGATATTTCACATTTCTACCATTTTTTCATAATTTTACAAAACGTTGTGTTAATTAACTTCGTCAGTTATAGGTGAGTGAGCTTCTTAGTGTTGAAACCATTGTTTAAATGTTTTTGATTTTATCTTTTGTGGAATTTTCAGCGTGCTTCTTGGAATTGATGGTGTACTCCTACGCCACGTGGGGCTTCCCCATTGATTAAAAGGATATTTGGTGAAGCAGCAGCCAGTGGAATCCTTTTGGTAAACTTTACAATTAAATAATCAAACGCTCATTCCTGATTCTTGCCAATTTTTAGCCTAGTAGGTAACCTTTTTCTCAGGATTTTTGTCGAGACACACTTGGTTCGAAAAACTGTTTCAACCAGAAAAACTGCCACATAGGTTCCAATTGTTCTTCGCACTTATATTTTTATAGACAATTGTGGTAATCACAGATTTAGAAATTATCTCCCATTTTGCTTTTTAAATTTACCTTTCTTGACTTATAGAAAAAACAACCTATTCTTCGGTCTACTTTTCATTGTCATTTTGCTGTCCTAACCAAACCTGTGGATTGCTGGTGTCGAAAGTATTCATTCATCCTTCTACTTTCCACAAAATTGTAATGTTATCCTCTACATTCTTAAAAGGTTTATGAATGTCAACTTAACAACACATTCGGCATCTTAGGGAACCTTTCTTACAATTCTGGCTGGTGTTTGCACTTTTATGTTTTAGTGCTGGGCATTTGATGTACCCAGCCTTCCTTGGTGCGACTTGATTCTTAGACCACGACTAGGATTAGTAAATTTATAATTTCATATTTTACTGCTAGTGACTTTTAAAAAGGTGTTCAACTTTAGGTAACATCTTTTAAGGGTGGATTTCTTAGTACGATTGCACCGCATCGTTGACAAACTTTAGTGACAACGTGGTTACTCTTTGAACACGCTCCCTCAGCATGAGCGGTATTAATTAGTTTAACTTGTTGTCTCAAAGTGTATCTTGATCCCAAACGATCAACATGTATATAACTTTGAAAATAACGCATTTCAAGTGCTTACTAATGTTTCATTGTTTTTCAGGGGTTATGCAACAATTTCTTGAATACGGTTCCTTTTCCTTCAGCATTGTCCTACATTGTTAATTTCATCTTCCGACTAAATCCATTTTGTCATCTGCAGCTCTACAATTCAGGTATACGTAATGTAACAACTTACCTGACTACTTTTACAGACTTATCTTTGTTTTTAGGGCCGCCAGTTCTTTAAGTGACTTTGGGCAGGCTCCTTAGTAACTTCAAGTAGCACTTCTTATCTGATTCAGCAGAGCGTCATCATAGCTGGTAATCTTAAGGCCTGTTTATCTTTTCATTCACAGACCTCACCGCAAATCTTCTTTCCTTTAATTGACAGGATTTTGAAGAGAGACCTGATTTTATACATGCCGCAATTTTCAAGGTACATTTTCAGATCAGACATGGCTACATGGAACGCAAAACGCACTTTTGATAGACGAATTAAAAGAGCTGCAGATCGCAATGTTCAGTCGCTGAACTTGCTAGTTTCCAACGAAATTACTGACAGATCTAGAAGCATTTCAAACAACGAATCCGATTTTGATGGGCACATTTCAACTTTTGTTGACACTGATCACGAGGGTTTAGAGCACGAAGATAACTCACAGTTAATGTCTGTCGAAGGCAACGAGTTTGAAAGCGATGTAACTGAGTTTGGTGGATTCGGCAGACGGCGATCATCAAGCGTTGATTCTAATGACGAACCACTTGAAAGTCTAGATTGGGACGACAATGTTAATGATGTTTTTTTCGTTAGTGATGACAGCGATGTTTTTCTTGTTGAAACTCCTCTTTCTTTTCGCGAACAGCTAGCATCTTGGGCTGTGCTGCCCGGGGTGTTTCATGTTCACGTAAACAAGTTACTTGCGATACTTAAGACCCATCCCTGCCATTCAGATTTGCCGTCTGATGTACGCTCGCTTTTGAAGACCCCTCGAAAAATAGCGATCAAAAAAATGCCCCCCGGGGAGTACTTTAGTTTCGGGGTTTTGGCTGGTTTACGGACTGTATTATCTTTCATTTCTTTCCCCCCTGCTACTGAATCTGAATCCATTTATATAGAAATTGCGATAAATGTTGACGGGCTGCCCATTTTCAGTAATAGCTCTAATAAACAGCTATGGGTTATTCTTGGTCTTGTTCGAAACGTTAAAGGGGTTGAAAAAATTCCATTTATAATTGCAATATATTTTGGTTTAGAGAAGCCTGTTGGGGGTCCGAATACCTTCTTGCAAGGGATGGTTGATGAGTTAAAAATCTTGATTGACGATGGGTTTTCTTTCGCTGGCCATCAATTTAAGATCTCTAGAATAATTTTCGTTTGTGACTCACCAGCTCGTGCATTTATTACTGGCGTCAAATATCATTCAGGTTATAGTAGCTGTCCAAAGTGTGTTACAGTGGGGGAGACCGCAGTGAGTGCAAATGAGATTAGAAGACTAATTGCTCCTAAAGGCCGTCGTGTATTTCCCTGTACAGCCGCCGCGCGACGAACAAACGAATCATTTAGAGAACGCCATGATGAAGATCATCATAATTATTACTCGTGTATTGAAGAGTTGCCCATTGTTGATATGGTTCTTGATGTACCAGTAGACCCCATGCATTTGGTCGATGAAGGCGCAGCTAAAAAACTTTTTTTGACTTATATGGAGGACAGTGATTTCAAAATAAGTCCATACAACGTGCGCCGAGTTAATGAAGACATGACTGCTCTCGCAGAGTTTACTCCTCGTGACTTTGCCCGACGTTCAAGGCCGTATTCCCGTAACTTTAAATGCACAGAGTGGTCTCAGGCAATCAGGTATACTGGTCCTGTAGTTTTTCGGAATCGTCTATCACCCGAACGATATGCGCATCTCCTTACTTTACATATAGCAGTAAAAATTTTATCGTCTGAAAGATTTTGCGTTCGATATAATGATTATGCGAAAAGTTTGCTAAATGTTTTTGTACAAAATGCAGCTTTGCTTTATGGAAAGGCATTTATTTCGTTTAACATCCACAACCTTGTCCATTTAGCAGACGACGTCATGATGTTCGGTCCACTCAATTGCTTTTCCGCTTACGTATTTGAAAACAAGCTTGGAATAATAAAACGGTTGTTGAGAAAAAGTGAGAAACCTCTTCAGCAAATCGTGAAAAGATTAGCTGAATTGGAAGAAAATGGTAGTCACGCTGCTAATTGTGGAAAACCAATATTTCGTTTCCGTTCCGAACACAGGGATGGCCCATTGCCCGCTTCTCTAATTAATTGTAACAAGCAGTTTCGTATTGTCGACTACGGAAATTTTACGTTAACTATAAAGAGTGGAGACAACTGTGTCTTACTGGATGAAAAGATCGTTGTTATTATTGAGAACATCGTTGAGGTATCATGTAAGCCAATGCTCATAGGTAGAAGTTTCCGATCTCTTAAAAACTTGTATCCCCATCCATTTGATTCTACTGATTTTGATATTTTTCAATGTAGTGAGTTATCAGGCGAATTGCAATACTGGCCGATTGAATTAATATTATTCAAAATGTATCTAATGCCATTGCCGGGTCTTGACAGTTATGCTGCCTATCCGCTTGAAAATTTATAATGAATATTGAGCGATTAGCTAATATTTCATTTGTTCTCTTTTGATTGATTAACCAAAAATGATGTCAGTTTTGTTTACCAAGTCTCCTAGTTCAGAGCGATACTGTTTTTTGTTAATTCAATAAAATTTGAAGTGACAACGCGATCAAACGGATCAATAATTATCTAAATTTTAATTCTTTTTAGGCAAAAATGAATCGTAAACGAAAGAACCAAATAGAAGCGCCTGTTGCCATTCGAGTGGGATCAAGAACTCGTACGCCAAAACAGTTCCCTGATTATGTGGACTGCTCTTTTAGCGAATCCGAGCCAGCTCGTTTAATAGAAATACCAAGTAGAAAAGCTGCCTGTAACAAATCAAATTCTTCCCGGGGAAATGGAAATCCAAAACGAAGCCAAAAACGTGTAAATTTCACTTCTGATGCCGGCGAGACGATGCGGTTTCAGGAGCCTGGAAGATTCATTTTATGCCATCAAGATCCGCTGCCTGAAGATTTGCAGATGTATGATTCATATTCACCAGTTACGGTGGCAGAGGCAGATAGGTACAAAGTGCCCGAGACTGTAATATCTGAAAGTAACCCAAGCTTTCCTGCATCTGAAGAAAGTCAAACTAATCTAGCTGGAATCCTATCAGACAGTATCAGTACCATAAGAGAGTGCGTCATAGAATCAATCCCTCCATCGGTAGAAGATACTTCTCCATCACGCAGTTTACAAGAGCTAGCTCCTTTTCGGCCACCCTCCACTGTTCAAACAAGGCTGAGAAACGATCAAGAATCAATCGCAACCCAAGGAACTGAGGAATGGAGTTTCGGTGTGCACGATTCGTCAAGCAATACCGAAGAAAGTGTAAACTCAGAAGACATGACACAAGATCTTCTATCAGATAATTCCGAACCAATAGCTACTCATTTAGGAGAAACTGAGTCATCGTCGTATCGGCCCAGCATTCCAGTTACAACGGAAGGAACTGAGCAATGGAGTTTTGGCATTCACAACTCACCAACAAATGTCGAAGAAAATGAACCATCCGAATCATTTACACAAGAATTTCCGTCGGATAATTTTGGACAAAGTTCGTGTCATGTAGAAGAGAGTGAGCCAATTTCTAATCAGCTTACAAGTTCAATCACGTCTCAAGTACCACAACCCCCTCTAGTTTCAAGGGAAGCACGGCCTGTTCCGTTTTCAACGCATCAATGGCCAGGCACATCTACCGCCTTGCAACACCGACATGGCCCATCGACCGCATTGCAACAACGGCCAGGACCATCGACAAGCTTGCAACAACAACCGGGCCAATCGACCAGAACGCAGCAAAGGTTAGGATCATTAACCACCTTGCAACAGCAGCCAGGGCCTTCAGGCAGTATTCGACAATGGCCAGACACATCGAGCAGAATACAGGAACGGTCAGGCCTATCGACTACAGAGAAACAGCAGCCAGGACAAACAACCAGTTTGCAAGAACGGGCAGCCCCATCAACCAACTTGCAACAACGGACAAGCCCGTCAATCAGCTTGCAACAGCGGACAAGCCCGTCGACCAGCTTGCAACAGCGGACAGGCCTGTCAACCAGTTTGCAAGAACGGGCAGCCCCATCAACCAACTTGCAACAACGGACAGGCCCGTCAACCAGTTTGCAACAACGGACAGGCCCGTCAACCAGTTTGCAACAGCGGACAGGCCCGTCAACCAGTTTGCAACAGCGGACAGGCCCGTCAACCAGTTTGCAAGAACAGGCAAGCCCAACAACCAACTTGCAACAACGGACAGGTCCGTCAACCAGTTTGCAACAGCGGACAGGCCCGTCAACCAGTTTGCAGCAACGGCCAGTTCCATCAACCAGTTTGCAACAACGACCAGTTCCATCAACCAGCTTGCAACAAAGGACCGGATCTTCAACCACCGGGCAACAACGGACTGTCCCATCCACCAGCCTGCAACAAAGGACTGGATCTTCAACCAGCTTGCAACAACGAAAAGGTCCACCGACCAGCTTACAAGAACGGTCCGGCCAGACAAGTGGTTTGCAGCCACAGGCAGGCCCATCAACCAGCTTGCAACGGACAGGTCCGTCAATTAGCTTCCAACAACGGAATAGGCAATCAACCAGCTTGCAACAACGAACAGGGCTATTAAGTAGCTTGCAGCAATCAAATTCGTCTACTGCCACCCAACAAGATGGCGCGAATTCGCAATCGCGCATGAGTACACCATTTGGATTTCAGACGGCGTCAACGAGAACGCAAAGTACGGGACACAGTAATCGTTCATCGCAGGCATCACAATGGCCACCAGACAGTAAATACAGTTTTTTACCATTCCTTACCATATATATATCTTATATCGTTTCTCTTAGTATTCCAAGACTATGTCAAAAAGTCTCTGGAATACTTAAAGGTTCATGCAAGAGAAATGAGCAGTAAAATCGACTTGGCCATCAAAAACGGCAGAAAGGACTGTTTGTGCGCGTTTCGAGAGACGGATGACTTAGAAAACAAATTTAGTCTGCCTTTACAAACATTCGAGGAGATCGATGGTCTTGAGGAACAGTTGCAAGATGTTCCAACAAAACAGCAACTGGTATGATGTGTGTATTTATAGGAGACATTAATTATACAATATTTTCATTTTTAGAAACTGTTGCTGCTTCGAATTGGTGGCCGTACCACCAACTCAGCTGTCTTCAACATCATGTATAGATTGTTCTCCATTAAAATGGGCGCATCGTTTACGTGGACTGGTAGATCGGCCAAGGGGAAAAGGAAAAGGGTTTTTGGCACACTCAACTTGGTTTCAGTTATTCGAGGTATAGACCCATTTATGTACCCAACATGTATTGGTGACTCTTATTCCTTATTTTTCAGATACGGTGGACGCAAACGAAGC
The DNA here is from genome assembly GCA_022539655.2 of Ceriodaphnia dubia. NCBI lineage: Eukaryota > Metazoa > Arthropoda > Branchiopoda > Diplostraca > Daphniidae > Ceriodaphnia > Ceriodaphnia dubia. The sequence goes on along the minus strand of JAKUCG020000139.1, from coordinate 2,713,087 downwards.
AATTGATAAGAAGGATAAAAAAAATCCCCAAATCGACTTTGCTATCAGGGAATGGTTAAGGCACTGCCAGGAAAAGTTGGATGATGCTGAAAATGTAGAAGAAGGAAACGAAATAGAAGATCAAGAAGAAGAAGTAAATGAAGAAGAAGTAAACGAAGAAGTATATGAAGAAGAGTCATGGGAGAACTAGATTTTTTATTTTTCTCATTGAACTGAAATTTTTCTTTACGATGATCCATACCTTTTGCCACTCGTAATTATTTCAAAGAATATGCTGATTTCTAAGTTGATTTAATGCTCTTCAGAAAGTACTCATTCAGTTCCGTTCAAATAATTGTAAGAAAACTTGCTCGCGTCTGTTTTGTTTTACTTTTTCCGAAGAAATAAATGAGGTTTTTTGTTAAGCAGCGATGTTTTGTTTTAATCAATAACAATCAATAGTAAAGTATTTACAAAGATCGCGACATGCCATACGTCCTAAGGTGTTCCGAAGTGGATTACTGTATATATTCTCCTATGGAATATATAGGGTGTGACAAAACGACTATTCATGGATGTTCCGACAAAGCTCCCGATCCTCCTAACGGGAACTCCCAGAGACATCCATAAGACAACTTTGTGCTGTGTGGGCTTGAATTTCCGAGCGCCGCTTAGTGAAGCCTGCCTTCACCTGAAACTGACGGCCATGAAGGTAACGGTTGGAGCCCGATGGCTACACGCCAATGGGTACTTCTCCAATCCGTTTACTGATGTGGCCATGTACGGAGACATTTTCGACTTCGAACGTCACTTAATTATTCTGGTTAATTTTGTATTGATTCTTTTTCTTGCGTTTGTTACAAAAAACTTTTGTTTTCTTCATTGCAGGGCACCAACGCGTTATGGAGAGACTTTGCAACTTTCGTCCTTTAGCAGGATCACATCACACCTTCAGCAGGCGAAAAATTACACACCTTCTGCGGACGCCCGAGGACCTTGGCGTCCGAGGATGATGTTATAAAGATGCATAAAGTGCCTCTTCCCAACCTTGCACAACCCGTCGCCTTGTTGGTCAGCGAGGGTTTGGTTGGAAGGACTCATGATGGCCTCCTTCATCCTACACCACGCAGAGTCGCCATAATCGATGGTCTTCAGGCTCTTGACGATGCCTTCTCAGAACTTGCGAGGGAACATGCAACTACATTCTGGCCAGAATGCCTGCAAATGATTTAAACCTCATTTTGTCGACGGCTGAGGATTTATGGAGGAGTTTGCGATGTTCGACAGCCTCAACAACAATCGCTAGTCGATAACGAGTCTGGTCAAGAATCGCAAGAAGCTGAAGAGTCTGTTCAAGAATCGCAAGAAGCTGAGGAGTCTGAGCAAGAATTAGAAGACCCAGAAGAGTCTGAGTAAGAATCGCAAGTCGATTAACAATCTGAGCATGATTCGCAAGAAGCTGAAGAGTCTGTTCAAGAATTATAAGACCCAGAAGAGTCTGAGGAAGAATCGCAAGAAGATTTACAAGAAAGAGCGAACCCCACTGGACTACAACGACGCAACAGGACATCTGGACCTGTTTACAACTTTTATGGCCCTGTAACCATTAATTGGTTCAATTTAAATTCCAAAGCAGCAATGAATTTTCTTGGGCAAGTTCAATGGAGCAATTATCCTCAACAAGGAGTTTTCTTATCTCAACAGAGACAACAAGAAAATCATTTTAAAGCACCTCTGACGCTAAATTTACGAGCATCTAGTCCGACTCGACAGCCAAGTCCTTTTCGAGCTCAAGTGACTTTGCAACAAAACCGTCCTCAAGCTCAAGTGATTCCCCCATCACAATCGACGCCCCAGCAGTTTAACCCCCCAAGACAACTGGCGCCTCGACGATTTAATCATCAGGCCCAACTGACGGGCCAAGGAATTGATATTAAAACCACTACGACGCCTCATCAGGAGACTGTTGAAGAAGTCCTGCCGTCTCGACAACTCAGTCATGAACCGCAAGTGACGTCTCCACAACCCGAAGCGCAACTGACGCCTAGGCAAAACGATCTACACACACCCCAACCAGCAAATTTTCAAGCGCCTTTGCCGCCAGGTAAACGCACGAAAAACTTCGCATTCTGCCGACAAAACGCCCCCAAAAATTGCGAAAGTCGAAGTTGTTTGATACTGCAAAAAAAGCCGGCTAACGTGTGGCAGTGCAAGGACCCTAAAAAACTGTGGTACCGTCACCTTTTTTATAACTGCCATTAGTTTTGGTAATAATAAAGGTAATTTTCGTCGCCTTCTTACCGAAGAAAAAATATTAGCTGATGGTGAGAAATGCTTAAACTTGCCTCTAATTTAAATTACCTTATTTTTCCTTGTCAAGTTGCCACATACTGGTTTCCTGTTTTCGTCAAAATGTCATTTATTTGTTTAATTTATATCAACAGAAAAATAAAATTTAATTATTGACTATGTAATACGTCTCAACGAATTTCAATTTATTTTTTTTTCTAAGCAACCGGAGACCACCAAAACTGTTAGACATTAAAACTAAGCGATCAATGTTATTTTAATCACTGTAGAACTTGGCCGAAAACAAATCTTGGTGAAAACTCAAAGAAAGATTTATCGAAGAAAATTGGATATTTTTAATTTGCATAGGCACATTTAACTGGTTTTAAGTTAAGGAAGGCAAATAAAGTTAGGGCTCTTAAATTTCAAACGCATCACGAGAAGGCTTCAAATTTGTACATTTGGCAATCGTGATGTAGCCCAAAGGAAGGGGTTTGGGAAACGAACACATTCCAAGTAAACAGTCCATAGGTAAAACACGATTTTCTACACGATGGAGAAATTGCAAATGGAGAATCTTTTGGGTAACTAGAGTTACAATTCCAATTTTTGTTTGTATTGTCAATATGTTGTCATGTCAATTTGTGTTATGCGATGTCTAATGTTTTGTAATATTTTGCTTCAGGAGAATTTGATGACCACGTGGCCCAAGTCGTCCCATCGAATGGGTCCAGCCTTGGAGCCATTCCTAAATGTAACGAGTTATTTAGTGTTACATTTGTGTGTGTATGTAATGTTATTTTACATTTCTTGTAATAGTCCGTGTGTCACCACCAGTGGTTGGCCTCCCTTCTCCTACCCAAATTGTCTCTGCGAATGGGCCCCCAGCAACTGGAGCCATTCATAAGGGTAACGAGTTTTTCATTTGTCGTTTGAGTTCTTAATATTATTCTGTATTTGTTCTTGACAGTCCGTGTGCCACCACCAGTGGTTGGTCTCCCCTCAGCAACGGCCCAAGTCGTCTCACTGAATGGGCCCCCACAGCTAGAGCCATTCCTGAAGGTAACGAATAATTCATTGTAACATTTGTGTGTAAATATGTCATTTTACTCTCTTTTTCTTCTTGACAAGCCGTGTGTCATCACAAGTTGATGGCCTGCCTTCTACTGCCCAAGTCGTCCCACCGAATGGGCCCCCCACAGCTGAAGCCATGCCATTTGGTTATTCTTTCAAGTTTATTTAAAATATAAGGAAATTTTTAACTTTTTCCATTGCAACTTTTTAGATGTTAGAGTAATCAAGTTGGGCGAACATATCATGGCCGACGCTCCCTCGGTTTTCCACAATTTCCGCCATGTTTTTCTGAATGTCCTGGCAACCGAGGAGGCAGAGCTGTAAAATTCGGGCAGAGTTCGACGCCATCGGAGCGGCGGTTGCCTCAACCTGGGAGACCCTGTCCCCACAGTTGAGGGAACCATTTGAAGAAGAAGTGGCGGCCGCGCTATTGAAGATGGCCAATTTTCGAGTTGTGCCAGCCAGTTCGATCAGCCCTGGATGGACTAGGATGTCATTCCAAACTTCCAACATGGCTTTATCCATTTCTTATGGTTCATCTCCCAAAAGGTGTTCCCCTCCCTCGTCGTTTCCAGACCACACAATCGGTGGACGATGAAGGGTACATCTGGGTACTGACGCCATCTCTCCCGCCCCCGAATGAGGCATCCCACCCCCTAATGTTCCTAAACCTAACTCGAGGATCCGTTGCGTCCTGCACGGCCTCGAGCCAATTGGGTCTGTTTGGTGGGCTCGGAAGGCAGTGGAATGTATGCGGCAACAACTTATCCGCCCGAATTGTGATGGTTTCCTCGTTACGGTATCTGTGCACGTGGAAGGCGACCCCCTACACGTGAAACTGACGTATTCCAGGAACTGCCTACACAAAAAATTAGTTACCTACAAATTCGCAAAATATCATGCTTCAGCACAAAGGAGAAGGTCGATTGGCGAACTCTCCTTTGTGCCCTTCTAGGGTGCCATTCTTCCTATTTTTTCTCTATTATTATTTTCTTTGGTTTTATTTTTTTTTTATTGTGGGCATCAAAGAAGTGCTTGTTTTGTTTATTTTGTATTCAAGAATGCAATAAACCCCTTTGTGTGATTCAAACATTTCTAATTATTTTAATTTTTTAAAGATATCTTTTGGTAAAAGGCCAACGGCCCTATATCTTTAAATGATTTGAAAATTTGAACTTGTGGGTTGAGGTTTGGGATCTGCATATTTTGTTCATGTATACTCACCAACATCGGTCTTTTTTAATAATAGTTATAATTGAGCAAGTGGATTCTTCCCTTGGGTTGAAAAGTGAGAATTACATAATATATTTCAAAGGCATGAGGCTAGATACTTGTGTTTTTTTACAATTTTATTGTACGTTTCAACTGGTGCATTTATAACATGGGAGGGGTAGGGGGTATGAAGTCTTCCGATTCGGAATCCGTTTCTAAAATTATGGTTTTTATCCGTTTAGCCTGTTGTGGTGGAGTTGGTGAAACAAATCCATCCGACTGTACATCATTCTCCTGGATGACTCGTTTCTCTAAGTACATAAGAACGGGATCAGCAAATAATAAATGTATCATGGAAAGTTTACATTAGCTAGCAAAACATTAGAAAACTCCTGTACTTACGTGGTACAAGAGAGGAATGTGAAGAGACGCGTAATGAATGGTTTCCAATTCCAAAGTATCCTTCCATCTCCGTCTGAGCGTTTTTACATTCCACTTTATTGGAAAAATGAACAAAAGCATAGCCGCAACTCTCTCCATTGCTCCTCCGGACCACTATCATAAATTTGTCAAAATCAAATTATGTTATGTTTCTGTAAAGTTGTGAGAAATAGGATTTGACAGCTACCTTTTGCCAACTGTACAGAATTGTATTTGTTACAGAAGCACTTGTAGAGGAGATAATCCTCTACTTAACGGCTCAAACCTTCCATCGTTATCGAAGACAATCCTTGAAAGTTGTCTTCATTTCCGCAACGTTCCAAGTTGAAGCAAATTGGCTGCACAAAATTAAAAGATGCAAACAATTTGAAATATTCGAGGAGCAAAATTGTACCGGTTGAATTCTGGGAATTAATTTCACGTTTAATTTTTGCATCGCTTCCATCATTTGTAGCGAATTGCTCCATTTGCAAATGCCGATGCCGCCAGTTAAACCGTTTCCAAGTTTTTCTAGAATTTGGATTTTTTTGTAGCCAATCTAAAAACGTAGCTATTAACGTAGCAAGTTTCTCTTCAGTCATATTTGACGGCAACTATTTCAAATGAAAAAAAAGAAAGTGTGATTATAGCATCGTATTGTTTACAAACAGTGGTTCAAATTAAAACTAGGCCCAGTGTTGCATCACCCCAATTAAAGTTGGCGTGGGGACGCCAACTCCAAACGTAAACAAAAGGGGGACACACGAGAAGCTCGGGGTGCTGCTAAACAGTGAGTCTGCATGAGAGGAAAATGGGCTCTGCATAGTGCTGCCACCTAGTTGTCATTCATGAAGATGTTTGGACAAATTCCAACACCTTTTGGGGGACTCTCTGTCATTCTACTAGGCGATTCGTTCCAACTCCAACCCGTCAAACCGGGAGAAACAACTATGTCTGCCGTTATCAAACAACAAGTACGGAATATCGATCTAGACCCTGAAGGCATTGTCAACGGACCTGAAAAAACGGACTTTGAAAATGATTGAATTAGAACAACAAATGCGTGCGGCTGACGATCCAGCACACACAGCCATGCTACAGCAAATACGAAACCCACCTCCCGGAAAACCGCGGATTCCTCTAGACTCTCTCAACAAACTAAAAATATTCACCTCGAACGACATCAAAGAAGATTCGTCGTGGGCATTGGCACCAATCGTATTCACGGGCAACAAAGAACGAGTCGTGTTGAACGAGTTCCAATCCAGAATGTGGTCAGTTCGTCATCGCCGCCCAAGATTCGTTTGGCGCTCTCAACTATCTGAACAAACTCCAGAAATGGCAAATTTGACATAATAATAATAATAATAATGTATTGCATTTAATATTGAATAGCGCCTTTTCCAAATCATGATCAAAGGCGCTATCAGCTCCGACAATATACATGGGGAAACTCAATTTTCATATGCCGTTCGGAACAAGAATGTTTTTAGCTTACAACGGAACTGTGTGAGAGAGAAAAGAGGAGAGTAAGGAAAAAGAGCAAGTAAGCGAAGGTCGGGGGGTAAGGAATTCCAAATTCGAGGAGAGGCGACTGAGAAGGCTCGATCGCCAAAGCTTTTCATATGGCTGCGAGGAGAGAAGAGTAGAAGCTGGAAGGAGGAGCGAGATTCACGGCCGGCGTCGCGGATGCTGATTAGTGCACTGAGGTATTGTGGCGCGAGACCAACTAGGCAACGGAACACTTGGACAGCAATCTTAAACTCGATGCGCTGACACACTGGGAGCCAGTGCAGGGAGCGGAGAACTGGAGTGATGGATTCACGTCGGCTTACACCCATGATGAGCCGCGCTGCTGAGTTTTGGACACGCTGCAACTTCGCCAGGCGAGTTGCGGGAAGCCCAACCAGTAGAGCGTTGCCATAGTCAATATGGGACAAAACAAAAGCATGCACGAGCTGTATCACTGCGGGAAGAGAGAGGAATTTCTTTATTCTCGCGATTCGCCTGAGGTGGAAGTAGGACGATCTGCATGATGCATTGATCTGTTGCTCCATTGTTAGGTGAGAGTCGAGTAGCACCCCAAGATTGCGGACCACAGGAGAGGGAATGATGTTGGCACCACCGACCACAAGAGGAATAGACGCAATGCGTTTCTTCGCTACATTGTCTTTTGAAGAGACTAGGAGAGCATCCGTTTTGTCTTCATTCAGTTTTAGGCGGTTGACAGCCAGCCATTTCCCTTGTTCTGCGAGAGACGCTGTGAGGTTGTCAAAAACTCGATGTTGGTCAGCTGCAGACAGAGATGGGGTGAAAGAATCATACTCTTGGGAATCGTCGGCGAAGTAGTGGTCAGAAATCCCAAAGGACGCAGCAATTTCGTGCATCGGGGAGTTGTACAGGATGTACAGTATAGGGCCTAGCACCGAGCCTTGTGGAACACCGTAAATGAGTGGAGTGGGAGATGACGATACGCCATTGACGCTGACCGACTGCTGCCTTTTGTCGAGGTACGAGGTGAACCAGGTGAGGGCGAGTCCAGATACACCAAAGCGAGCAGAGAGGCGGTCTAAAAGAATGCCATGGTCGATGGTGTCAAAGGCTGCGCTTTGATCAAGGAGAGCCAGGATGACAGCGTCGCCGTTGTCAACCGAAGTGAGGAGATCGTTAAGTACCTTAAGAAGGGCAGTTTCGGTGGAGTGAGCAGCTCTGTAAGCTGATTGCACAGAGGCAAAGAGGGACTGAGACTCAAGATGGGCCACAAGCTGTTTAGCGGCGAAACGTTCAAGAAGTTTAGAGAGGAATGAAAGAAGGGACACAGGTCGATAGTTAGAGAGCACATCGGAATCAAGGCCGTGTTTTTTCAACAGTGGGGTAACGAGGGCAAGCTTCATATCCTGGGGAAACACTCCAGAGGAGAGAGACAAATTAATTATGTTTGCAATTGAAGGAGCCAATGAGGGTAGGCACTTCTTTAGAACAAACGTAGGCAATGGGTCAAGAGGGGAGGACTTTGACGCACACGACAATATGAGAGACGAAATTTCACAAACTGTTACTGGAGAGAAGGATGAGAAGGCGACGACAGGTTGTTGTGTCTCCGGTTCCCAGTTTCCAGCAGCAGCGTCAAGGTTCGCTCGGATGGTATTGATCTTGGATACAAAGAAATGGCTAAACTGCTCAACGAGTTCTGTCAAGGAATCATGGGCGGGTAGCCGCAGACCAGGCTTGACGAGAAGCAGCGAGTCAACTAGCTTGAAGAGGGAGGTCTTCTTCCCACCGGCTTCCAGGATCTGAGATTCAAGGAAGGATCTCTACCATGGCAAAACAATTGCACTTACCAAGGGACCTTATTAAAGAAACATAGAGTGATTATAACATGACTAACAGTATAACACACCTTATTGTCTCTATTCAAATAGGAAAAATGACCAACAATCATCCCTAACCTGCTATTCACCTAAACAACATTTGAAATCTTTGACGCAACTCACCGTACCACTTGGAATACCAAAAGATGATCCCACTTAATGGCAACAATAACCAACAATATAAAACAATCCTATCGTTATCTACATAAAAAAAACGTTTAAGATTAAAATACATAATTATAACCTACATTTACATGGAGAACAATTATTTCTTATCTGCATTCTTGTACACATGCAACAAGCCACACATCGAATGCATTCACCAAAAAATATGAAATTTTACTACTTTCCATAATACAAACCGAATGTGCCAATACAAATAAACGTGAACAATATATCCATTGCTCACAAGCCATTTTCCACTAAACGTTTAGAAAAAAAAACGAGTCACAAATTCACTAACGCGACTCACAAGCTCCATGCTTGCGCTCTTTCGGGCAACTTGAAATTAGCAGACGAAAACATTCCTTTCTTCTAAAACCTTCGCTTTATAAAAAAATGACTATTTGCCAAATTGCTTTTAATATCGTTCAAGTGGCGTCGGAACCTACAAATAACTAGAAAACGTCTCAATACAATTTCCTGTTTAATTCAGTCACCAAACGAACATCTTCCTCCCATAAAGTGACATCAACCTAATTTTTAATTTTACTATCAATAACCAACACATTATCAACTACACTAACCTTTTCTCCAGATGACAATGAGCCATCGAAAACTTGTATATCAATCTTCCTTTTTGGTGTCTCTACACCAACCACTTTTTCTTCCAGATTTTTTTCCAAACAATATAGCCTTCAACATCTAATTTTCCAAAAATTTTAAAAATCAAATCAAGGAAAGCACAAATATATTAAATTACTAACCAACAGTCGCAAATTCATCCATTTGAAAAATCTCTTTAAATGGAGTTACTGAAAAAACAATCGACGGATTAAAGCCATCGACGTCGGTAACAGTAACTTTCGTGATCTGCAAAAAAAGCCATTAAGAAAAAATATATTCAAGAAAAATAACTGTAACTCAATACAATACAACACTACATAAACCATTTTTCCGAGAAGGCCAATCTTAAACAATGTTACCTGTGTTATATCAGCAAAACGCAGCTCAAATTTGTTCTTTACAGCCGCCAAAGAGTACTCAACTGCTACGATTTTAGCAAACCGAATTTCGTAAACCCCATCCACAATCAAATTGGCAAAAAAAAAACAGTAAACCCATATGATAAGTTAATCGGAAAAATTTGATTTGTATATAATATAAAACAGGCAAATGACCTACATGACGTCAAAAAATAAAATTTCTATCTCTTACACTAAAAACACTCCAGATGTTGGCACATCATTTGCTACATGGCGATCGATTTCGAAAATTTTTTTGCTAATATTGAACGGCTATCATCTAATAACACGGCATAAAACATTTTATCCTATTTTCCTGTCTCTCTAACGGTAAAATCATGCATGGGGGATTTCCTAGCAACTTTTGTCTTTAAAACCCACCTGAAAAGTACACAAATTTAAATATCCTATAACCTATAATCAGAACTAGCATAACAAAAGAAAAAAAACTCACGATTTATGAGAAGGATTTAAATCATTGATAGGGCAGAAAATACTCTTCGCGCATTTCACAACAGCTCCGCTACCTGAGGCTACAGGCCCAGATCCACCATCGGAATCCGTCTCGGAACTAGAAGATCTCTCCAAGTTGAGGGTTAGACCACAAATGATGAAAACGATTTGAGAATAAGACACGCAAACACGGCGCAACAAAGACGAACGACTAACAATCGTTATATTCAATGGCTACAATTTTTTAGACTCGACGATTACAAAACGACACACCAATCACTAGAAAACTACAAGGACAAATTAACTTACTCATCTAAGAATATAAAGACAGCACTCTCATTATTAAAACCCTAACAGCCTTACAACCAAGCATATAAGCAAAACAACATCATTTCCCATTGTTTTTCTTTCTATTATTTCATTCATTCCTTAGTTTCAACCCATTGTCATATTGATTTAATTTCACTTTACACTAATTTTAACTCTTTCATTAATCCCCCCCCCTTGCCCACATTTACTCACTTTGATTGAGCAGCCTAAGCCGAAGGTAGGCCGACGAGGCTTTATTTAAGTATTCTGAAGTGCTAGTCAAGTTTTGAGTTTCTTGTAAATGTAAGCTACCATGTTTTTGACTAGACTAAGCTACTTTCATGGATTTAAGTGGTGTTAAGTAGTGCTCTAAGTGTACAGGTTTGGTATAGCCCTTGATTCGTTTTCATCTTTAATAACTTTCATATTTTTCCAGTTCACAGGAAATTGTTTGAATTCTTTGAAGAATGGACAATCACTGGTAGTTGGTGGAACCACTAATTGCTCTAAGCCACTATCACTAAATCACTATTGGTTAAGATCCTCTTACCAAGTCCATTTGTTATTTGAAATTTTCAATTATATAGTTGAATTGGGGTTCCCTTACGACATGGATGTTTTAGGAAGGGGAACATGCATTTTATTACGCACGCTTCCATCTTGGCAATCATGTTGGAGTAAACCCTAATTCATCTTGAGTTCCAAAATTCTAACTAACTTTGTAAGGGGAACATGAAGAAATGGAGGTCTGAGGTTGAAAGAAGGGCAATAGTGATGGAAAAAATGAACGAATAGTGAAAACAACTGAATAGAGACCTTATAAAGGAGGAAGTTACCATGGCAACGGCTTTGTCTGATGATGGTAAAAGCCAGAACGAGGATAATGCTAAACGGATTGCCATTTCGACAATACGTAGTTGACGAGTTGGAATATTGAAACTGACTGATTCTATTGGTTGGTTTGTTGGTTGGGGTTTGTACATGCCTAGTGTGAGTGCCTATTCACGCCAGTGACTCTGCGAGGTGGGGCTTGTTATGGCCGGGCAGTTGGGCTTTTCTGTTCTGTGTTGACATCGTGCTGGACTGGACTGGCTGGCGGTACTGGTTTCGGCGGTTTCTTAGCGGAGTCTACGTGTGTTGCCGGTTGTTTTAAGGCACTGGAGTGTTGCTTTTACTGCTGTAGGATTCGATGAGTCGAGGAGTGGTCCAATGGTCAGCTCGGCGTTGTCGAAGCAGGAAAACTCGATCTGTCTTTGGGCTGAGTATTTAGGGAATTTCAGGAACTTAAATTTGTTCAGTACTTGAATAATGGGGTTTCATGGACAGCTGGTGGCGTCTTAGTTGTATTGATTCTTAAATTTTTTCAAGTATGGTTTCAACGGCTAGTCGATTAAAATCAAGTCCTGAACCATTTACTATCACCATTTCAAGTCCTTTCCTTCCTTTGATAGTTGATACCTATGTATGTTATATACTTCCATATGGTACACGCGGAGAAGATGTCGAGCAGGTTTGCTCGAGAGAGATGGAGTTTTGTTGCTACTCTTGTCCACCGCCACAGACACGATCTTCTACTATTATTGCAGTACAAAGTTACTGAGTGGTGTAGGGTCCAAGCCTCTACAACAAACTTGTCTCTCCACTCCATTCACATGGCGGCGTTAGGGACGTAGATTTTCTTTTTCTTTACTAGTTCGTCGATTTTTCTTTACCATTTCTCATTTATACTTCGGTAGGTTCCCAGGATGCCCAACTATGAAATTCGTAGCAGTACGTAGCACGATGTATCGGGCTCAGCGACTGACAATGCCAACCATTCCAAGTGACCCGGCAAATTTCAAGGAACTCATCAACGGTCACGAGCGGTACAGGTAAAAAAAAATTCTTTAACAATTCTATCGGTTTTCTGCTGTGCTAAATTTTTTAACTAATTAGGTTGGACTTGCATAGTAAAAACCAGTTATTTTTCAGTCGTGGCCAATGGCGTAGATGGCGCAGCAATTGTTTTTATCAACGTATGCGCGTTACCAGTGTTTCACGACGCTACAGAAATCCACATGGATGCTACTTTTCATTCTAAGCCGAGACGGTACTACCAGCTGGCCACTCTTTAGGCTGTGTCGTTCGGAAATAGAAGTTCTAAGTTGTGATAAAAAATCATTTGCTTTTCGATGTTTATTCATTTCAATTTTTTGCTGATAAATTCTTATTGTATTTTATAGTTTTCAGACTATTCTTATTGTCACATGCCTGAAGACGGGAAAGAACTCAACAACTCTTCGAATTTCTTCAGTTGGTGGTCACTGTTTGTCAGCAGATGATTGGCCGCATCCCTAAACCAAGACGTTAGTTGAAGACTACGAACTCGCTCTACGAAAAATGTCCACTTTTTCGCGGACAGATTCTCCTGAAAACGAATTGAAGACATTTATCTACATTTTTACTGGAAATATAAGTGCACATCCGCAGTTGCAAAATTGTCCAAATTTAATGAACTAAAAGTCCACTTGAGATATTATTTTTCGTTTTTCTATTTTTGTTTTTACCTTCATATATTATCTTTCAGAACTTTTAGCAAAATTGATTGTAATTTAGGTTTTTATGTTAAGTCCAAAAGATGATTTAAAAATTGATCTCATCCAAGAAAGAACCTACGATATATAGCATGGCATACGAAAGCTATAACAATTGAACCACACAACCTTTTTAAATATTAACAATATTCAAAAGAAATGCCTTCGAACTTATATTAGGAAGGCATGAAAGGACGAAATTTTTCGAAGCAACTAGTGCAATCAATAGTTCCGATTCTTGCTCATATATTGATATTGCAAAAACTAAAGCTTTCACGAGAACCATTTCTCTATTTCATTACCATTGGGCTTTGACTTCTCATAGTATCCCTTCAGGAGAAACTACTGAAGGCTTCTAAGGCATTACGCCACGACCACTCGAGAAAAAAATATTTTTTTTCCCAAGACAAGTAGCGCCATCTATGTAGAAAAATATCGTATAAAACTGAAATAATTATTTCAGTTATTTTCCCAAATAAACTACTTTATTTCGCGTAATATACTTATATATCTGAAGCTAACAATTCAATCATAAAGTTATAAATAAGTCCTCTTCGTGGTTGACCTTCGAGATTGGTGTTTAGTTTATATGTATTAGTTTGTATGTTATGAACATATCGATATATATAAGATAAGCTTAAAGAATATCATAAAGGTTTTTTATTAATTTGGACAAAATATTGGAAAGGAAAAAAGGTCTTTCTTATTTTACCCATGGCTTTTGAGGTAAGTCAGTTTTTTTGACGAAGTATTTCAAATATTTATAAAATTGTAAGAAGTATATCGGTTGTGATCGATTGATCTATCAATTTGTTTCAATCAAAATCTTTGCAATCTTGTTTCATAAATAAGTTTTGGAATTCCTTTAAGAATCAGCTCTCTTTTGTGGTTGTTTCTTTCATTTTGTACTATTTCTCCGAATTGTGTTCAATTCACAGGCATATTCAAATTCACAATCGTTGTTTTACTGTAGTTGAGATTCCTTTGAAAAAAGGAATGTCTCTTTTTGACCATTAGATGGCGTGGTTGGTTTAGGGTCAATGGCCACTTAAGAATCTCCGGAGGCGTTTTCCAATTTAGTTTTAGTACTCGGTAGGAAAACGGGCTAAGGGGGGAATCCAAGCGGAGACCACAAATCGCGGGCGCGGTCATCCGTCCGATTTTAATGAAATTTGCAGGGTGGATTTATATTAGTCATATAAAGTACTCTGCAAAATATTAGATTTTTTCGACCCCCCGTTCACGAGATATGAATTTTTGAAAAAAATATTTTGAGACAAATTTTCGGCCGTAAAAGGCGGCGTTCATAAATGACGTCACACGAATTTAGGCCAATTTTGACCCCCTCCCCCCCTTCATCACATATGGTTACAACATTTTAACTTCCCCCCATAAAATGACGTCACAAAATTTTGTACCCCCCTGAAGACAGTTGAATTTTTTTTTTAATTTGTTGATGTTGATAACCCGTAGTTTCTTTATCTGTGTGTAAGAGACAGACTGAGGTCAATTGCAGACACAATTGTAACAGAATCGGAGATTTAATTGAGTAACAGAAAAAGGTTGGTGTGATGATTGTAACAATTCAAATAATTTAGGGAACAAACAAGTCTTAATCCATTTTTTTACCCAAAAATGATGCAAAACATTATATTCTTTTGATTGAATGTTAAAAGTTGGCATATTTCCAGAAAAACGAAAAATTTATGTGTGAGTCGTATAGCGGGAGCTCTCGAAATCTCACGTTACTTCTGACCCCACCCCTGTTACAATCGCCCCGACATGTGGGTACAATTGTAACAAAACAGTGGGATCGTTCTAGATTTTTTTACTAAATAACTATAAAACTAATATGTTCGATATATTTAGAAAAGTAAGCCATGATAAGAAGCTATCCGCCGTATTGAATTCGAATTTGTAACTCTTCTAGGTGACAAAAAAGTTGTATTTTTTCGTTACAATTGACCCCAGTAACCTCTACTAGCAGTTTTAAACTAAATCTGATACTTTCAGAGTCATATATAGACTAGGCTATATATATATATATTAGATATTATATATATATATATATATATATTCTATATATTATATCATATATATATATATATTCTATAGCAGGTTACAGGATATTGATTCATATGAACACATTTTTACATCAAGAAGAATCACAGCATGAGCATACATAAGTTGGGTGCAAAACAAAACAAAAGTAAAGGGAAAACTGGGCCTTCCAGCACCACCGATTCAGACCCTCAATGGCGACCTCAGGTTTGCTCTTTGCTGGGTCAGTTTCCGGCTTAGGTTGCCCTTGAGACTATACAGCCGATAGTCGCCGGCAGACTGACGAGCACCCCCTGGCGCCAAGCGGGCAATCCTCGGTGGCCTGGCCTGCTGGAACGTTGACTACATAGAGAGCGAAACCATTCCCGAAATACTATGGAGGGAGGGCGACAAGAGAGGATGGCTAATTAGCAGAACAGAGCTGCTTCTATAAGCAGAGCAACAAGACAAAACCAAAAAAAATGATAAAATCTGAGCTGCAAAAGCTCAACTTCATACGTGCTTATACCAGCACCGATGTTGCGACTCGATCGACTCTGGATCTTTTAGATCGTTTGAACACAAGCCTATTTGATTTCCTAATGAAGTTTGACATCGCGGCCCACAATCTATTAGACTGTGCCACAGCAGAAGGAGTAGGCGGCCACTGTGACAGCTCTGTTTCGCATAATAGCTGGAACGGCCGTCTCACAGATGCGTGAGCAGGGCAGACAAAAAGGAAGTGCTCAATTGTTTCATGCGCTTGCCCGCACCCGCACATAGGGGAGTTAGCCAAGTTGAAACGGTGCATATGGGCGTTTAGAAGACAGTGACCGGTTAGGATTTGGGATAATTGGGATGATAGTGACTTATCTTTAATGGAGCCCGCAGACTCGACCGAAGGGAAAAACTTCCTTGTAATAGAGCCAGAGTTTGATGTTTGCCATTGAAGACTCCAGAGAGCCAAAATGAAGTGGCGGTAATCGTGCTTTACAGTCTCTTTATCAGGCGGGATGGCCAGAACGACTAACTGCTCATCAGCTATGGAAGAGGTTACAGCCAGCCGCAAGCCTTGAACGGTGGAGTTTGTGTCACAGACGCATAGCTCAACAGAGGCAAATTGGCCTAAAAGCTGAAGATTTGTTATTTCCGCGTCGTATAGGGGTTTACCCAGCTTCACAAATGAAAGGGTTGAAAAGGAGTATGAGAATAATTTGATGGCTGTTTCTGCGTGACAGTGACTAGACATGAGCTGTAAGGCCTCACTTACTGCTGCACCTACGGCAAGGCGGGCTGGACGCTGATTTTCCCACGTGAAGCTCCGCACGAGGCAGCTAGAGTCATCATCTATTACAACTGATACCTTCTTCCGCTCGTGATTCGTTGCTACGTATACGTGCAAAACCAGAGGAGTCAGCGGGCGGAGCTCTACCGTCGAATTTAAATTAATGACTTCGAACGCGAGCTTCCAAGGGGGAAAATTGATAAGATAAGGCAGGGCTGGACGATCAAGCTTCGTATTTTTGTATCCATTTGGCAAAAAGGGGGCAACGGCATCAAGCGAGGACGTCGAAAAGACGTCCATGGAGCGGCAAGCAAAACGGAGGGCGGTTATCTCCGCGATTCGCATTTCAATTGGCAGGGTGTTAGAGAGAATTAAAAGGGAATCCGTTGGAGCAGTACCCAGAGAGCGGGTTATAAGGCGGTTTACAAAGCGCTGAAATGAGTGTAGGCGTTTAACTCCCAACTTTGTTTTGATGAACGAGGCCCAGACTGAGCATCCATACAGCAGAATGGGCTCAACCACTAGCGTGTATAACTGGCGTAGTTTCACAGTCTTGTCCCCACGACGCTCTCAGACAGCCGTGCACAGCAAGCATTGCTCGCCTTGCTGCTGCTGTCTTAAAACTGACATGCGGGTACCAAGTAAGACGGGAGTCGAGAATAAAGCCCAAGAAAGTCGCCTCAGCTGAGGGGGCAACATCAACATAGCCTAACCTTATGCTCAGATCAGAACGTTTTGAGTGCCTGCGCGAAAAAATCATGAAAATTGTTTTAAGCGCATTTATCGTAAGCTTTGTTTTTTTGTACCAAGCCACAATGAAGTCACAGATCTTTTGCAGATTTCGCGTCGCGATCGCAGGATCTTTGTGCCACGTTATTGCCGTTAGATCATCAGCATAGGCCACCAACCGAAAGGGAAAGTCAAAGGTTGCCCGCAGAGCGTCGTCAATCAAAATTATCCACAGGAATGGGGACAGAACCCCTCCCTGTGCGCAGCCAAGATTGATTTTGATGTCGGTAGAACAAGCCTCTAAACTAATGGTCGCCTGCCTGTCGTGGAGAAAGCTTTTGACTAGTTTAATCAGGTAGACTGGGCATGATCGTTTGGCAAGAGCAACCAGTATAGCCGGGTGCCAAGCGGAGTCAAAAGCACTTTTGATGTCAAGGAAAGCACAGGCCGCAGACTCCTTTGCTGAAAAGGCTGACTCAATACATGAGATAAGGGAGTGTGCCGCTGTCTCCGTCGATCGTCCCTCCATGAAGCCATGTTGGGAATCACAGAGCCAGCTCTGCGTTTTTGCAAGCCAAGTCAGACGATTAAGGATTAGTTTTTCAAGGATTTTAGACATGGAGTTTACAAGTGTGATTGGACGGAAACTGTTAAAGGAATTGTAGGACTCTTTGTTAGGTTTACCGATTATTAACACCTTTGATCTCTTCCATACCTCTGGAAAAGTTTCAAGTTGAAAACATGAATTCATAATGTTTAGCAGTTGCGACTTTATGGGAGGAAGACAATCCATAAGGATCTCGGAAGTAAGGCCATCCAAGCCGGGAGCTGACTTGCGATTTAGCGACTGTACAGCAAGCTGAATTTCCTCAAAAGTGATTGGCGGTATCGGGTCTGGATCCGAGCTCGATAGTAATGCATCTACACCCCTCTCAATCTCAGTATGGTGCTCGTCAGATGGGAGGGAGGAAGGAAAGAAATGAGCAGCGCAGGCGGCGATGATGGATGCTGGCTCTGTCGTCAGATGCCCATTAATTTCGACAGCCGAAGGATGCGATGTCAAATTTTTCTTTCCACTAAGCGATCTTAAAGTAGAGAAAATTTCTTTATCCGACGATTTCGCACAGAGAAGTTTGAAAATTCGATTAGCACAGGAAACAGTTTTTTTATTATAAATAATTTTCTATTGAATGAATATTGACCATCTCGTTTTAAATCTCCTTCCAAGTCCTCTATTGGGGTTTTCTGTATTGTTGGTATTATATCCACAATCACTGAGATTATTGTCATAATCGCCATGAACATCTACCACGAAAAGCAAAAGGGTAATTGGTGCGCAATTCATGCTATTAACTCCGTTTTACAAGCACAAACTAATACATTTGAAGATTTCAAAGCAACTGCTGAAACATTGGACAAAAGAAAGATGGCCTTGATGGAATCTGTAGGGGATTTTCATTAACCAAACATGGATAATAGTGGCAACTTCTCTATTCAGATTATCATGGAAGCTCTTGCGCCTTGCGGTCTAGAGCTTCTACCATTTCTTTGTTCAGATCCTAGAGCTACTTCTGCGCGTGAAAATAGTTGTAATGAACAGGCCGTAATGGATTTTCCGTATGATCGCTTTAAAGAATTGAAATTTCATCACTACGAAAACCGAGACTAGACGAAGAAAAAAGGCTGGAAGAAATAAGCACCCAAACGCTCAGTAATTTGGAGATGCGCAACGCGCGTTGAAAATACGAGTATACCGAACGTAACTTACTCAATTCTTCCATTTCAAACGTAACAGTAAAAATGTAACAGTCAATAAAAAAAATTTAAAAACATTTAACATTAGTTAGGTTTGGTTTCTATTTAATTCAGTGACAACTGAATTACCAATACAATTAAGGGGCGAGCTGGAAAGCTTGGAGAGCTCTGGGCCTAAATATCGTCAATGTCGAGTTAAGCCAACTTGAGCATATACCAACTAACACCTCGTTCCTAGACATCACATCCGCGGGGGATCTACTTCACTTGTCGGAATGGAAATTCCTCGATATTCCCTCACTCTCAGACCACCCTTTCATTCAATTTTCGCTGCAAATCAGAAAAGAGGACAGTCCGCCAAACAACTATCGCGCCCCAAAACGATTTCCTCGACTATCCGCCTGCCAGACCGATACCTTCATCTCATCTCTTGAGCAACGGCTGGAAAACTTTCCGGCAATTGACCACAGCTCTCCAGTCTCTACCAAGGCTATTGACGATTATGTATCCGATCTCACGGGTATGTTACTAACCTGTGCGACGAACTCCAAACTTCCACCCCACCCAGCCCACGCCAAGGGCAAGATGCCCTGGTGGAATGAAGAACTATGGAGTCTACGATATCATATGCAGCGGTCATACCGAGCTAAGTGCGATTTTCCTTTTGTAGAGAACATTGAAACTTACACCAACATGAAGTCGAAATACCAAAAACGGCTTCGTGAGCGGAAGGCGGAGAGCTGGAAAGTGTTCTGTACTAATAATTTCAACGGCGATCTGTTTGGTGCGCTAAAGCGGATAACCGAGACAACCGTGAGTCACAGCCCACCACCACTCATCAAAATTGACGGCGCTTTTTCTCGCGACCCCCTCCTCACTTTCAAGGCTTTTAGTAGCTCGTTCTTTCCTATCCCTATTCCTATATTATTCTATATTATATATATATATATAATATAGAATATATTATATAATTATAATAATATATAATAGAAATATATTATATAGAAGATATCTGTATTGCCCGTATCCGTCAAGCATAATGCACGACAACGCTACTTTTATTTCGTCTGCTCCCCTATGTATGTAAAGCCCTTTTCTCTCAGCTTGAGAGAGAGGGCTTTTACATATAAAGGGGAGCAGACGAAATAAAAGCAGACGTTGTTGCTAGGCCACCGCACGGGGGAGCCACCGCTTCGGCTTACGCTTGGCGTATACCAGGCCATACAGATATCATCTATATATTAAAGTTTCTATTTCAAATAGAATACTTATTTTATTTATTTCTAGTAAATTACTGTGAGTGTAGCCCTGCAGAGATTTTTCTGCCATCAATGATTCCAACAAACACCCAGTGGTCATGTAAGTGAGGCAGGTAATAGGTCGAGTTTGCTGTCCCATACAAACCTGATTTTGAACAGAGACAAGTGAGAATTTAGGAACTTTATATCGTAAAAGTTCAAAACATAACTTATAACCAACAACTGTTCCAAGTGGCCAATTTCTTTCATAACACACATGTTTAGCAATACTGATGGCGGCTATGCACCTGGGCAGGGTAACGACGATATTGCAGGGAGTTTTGGTCAAGTAACAATCATCCAAAATAAATTGAGACACTCGGGTGGTTTTACCACAGCCAGTAAAACCCTTAATGATGATGGCAGGTTCATTTTTTAGTGGCTTAAGAATGTCTGATTTCTTTTCATCTATTTTTAGTGATGATCTTCGCACAGGTGCATCAAAACTGTATTGCTCAAAAACAGCACCCTTACTTCTCATGAACTCTATACCTTCACAGTCCAGAGCATTGAGTAAATCTCCACAAACAGTTGAATCATCTTCAAGTATACTCATACCCGATCCCTGATATTGTTTTCGACATTCCTCAAAGTCCCAACACAGAATTGGCTTGGCTAGCTACGGCCCCTTAGCGAGCCACGACGGTGTGGTTTCAGTTGGCACCACTTTTTGCACGGTCCATGTCCATAACAACCAACGCCATCTGCGGTTCTATTTTGAACTGTTTTTGTGACGTTTTGTTTTGTCGGCTGCTAAAACCATTGCTTTCTTGTTTTTTTTTGTAATGGATTTGAAAAACGCAGAAAACAATTATTGTATTTTGCTTCAGGAGCATCAAGGAGACCACTAAATACCAGAGCTTTCTAATATAGTTACCTTACAAATTGATTGATCTGCTGTAATTTGGATGTAACAACAAAAGTAAATGTGTTCTTTCAAGGAGTAAGGAATCTTTGTTTTTAAAACTCTTTATATTTATTTTTTTCAGGTCAGCAGTAATCTTTGGTGGTGGTTGAGAGTGCACCTAACCTCACATTAAGCTTTTTTAATACAGCCTTAATCAGTGCCAACCCCCTTTTGACTTCTTATGCTGCTTTGTCATTGGAGAGAGGCTTGGAGAGAGGCTGGTAATAGCATACAATCTTGTGGTTGCATGTTATACGCAACAGGTTTCTGGTGTATGATATTTTCATCTTTTCATTATAAACTTTACATTATAATACTGTTATATGCTGCTAAAATAGTTTATTTTATCATTTAACCATATGGTTTGTACATGTTCAAAAAAAAATTAACATGTTCACAAAGAATAGAATAAATACACCTTGTCCATACCCGTTTTACAATTGGAAGCAGAAGATAATCATTACATTTAAAAGGTGAAACTTACAATAATACGGGATGTGAGAACTCATTGTTTTCCGCTGACAGGACGCAAAACGCAAAACATACAAAACATAAGGCATACATGTTCATTAGCTAGGACAATAATGTTTTGAACACGTGCTTCAAAAACTAATAAAAAATAATTAAATAGAATGAAGAATTAATTTCGCAAAAGATATAAAAATGTAAACCAAAAATCATTCATAGTTGATGAATCTAGCCTCTAGGACTAGGTATAATACCGGCATAGCTAGCCACACCGGTGTAGCTAGCTACAGCTCCACTCACTCGTCCTTGGATCGTGGGTAGCCGTAGCTAGCTACACCGGTGTGGCTAGCTATTTCAACCCGTTCTGCCCTCTGCCGGCGCATGCAATTCAAAATGGCAGCTAATTTAATCGTTTTTTTCACACTTTTTCAAACAATGAAATGAATGCAGTTCCTTGCTTTGTATTTAACACGCTAGCTTCATTGCGTGCTTGAGTTTATCCTTAACATGAATATTAGAATGAAAAAGGCGAATGGTCAATGACAATTACCAAACATTGAGTTTAAATGGACGACACAATAGCGAAATCGATCAATAATTTTCGGACATAATTAATTAAAAATGAATAGTTACATTACTCCGATCGAGTTCTTTCTAGACTAGTAAATCGAAAAAAAAAAAATAAAAACTGACTTCAGCTATTTTGAAAATTATTACGGTATTTACATTTACCCTAAGTGGTTTTGAATGGCTTTCTATTCATAGAGAAAACCGCCTACCGCACGAACTGGGCTACCCCGCATGGTACTTGGAAAAAAGTTAGTCTTTGATAGACTTAATGAGCGCAAATTTCGTCGGATACTTTTCAATTTTCAGTATTATGTGCAGAAAAAAAGCTCTACAAACTAGCATGCATTAGAAATTCCATGTGTACTGTGAACAGTTTTCCTTACCACTGTTAGCGGCTAGCGCTTCATAAATAAACATGTCATTATCGTTACTTGGATTTCTTTGTTGATACCCAGGCTGCACAGGTACATCCCTTGGATATCCCTGGAATATTCCCAAATTAGAAAAGGATTTCCAGTTTTTCACCCTTAGGATATCCTTGGGATGCGCATATGTCCGCACCAGAGTTATCCTATGAATATCCAGCCCTGCAAGCAATTTATTGCAGTGTAAAAGTGTAACCTGTCCCTGGGATCGAACCCGAGACTCTGAAGTTCTTGAAGTTTGTAGTCGGACGTTCTACTCACATGGCATTTGTTACTTGTAAATCATGCCTATTTGAGGGTAAATAACCAAGTGCAAAGGTACTATACTTACGAATAAAGTTGAAGTTGGCGGAAAACGAAAATAGCAGTCGACTTCCATATATATGTTTCTTTAAATTAAAAAAAAACGAATTTTAAATAATCATTCTGCTTTAACCAAGTTCTCATTTCCAATAATAGTACTTTACAAAAGATGGTATTCAGAGCACGTGGGGGGATTTTGAGAAAAACTAGGGCGGCGTTTCTACACACCAGAGTGGAGCCAACAGTTGCCATTTCTTTGGGCTTGACAAAGACGAACTCTTTATTCTGATACTTGGTTTACAAAACAATAGAAGAAGACACTCATTTGTCCAACGGTTTATGAACAGAGAATACTTCGTTCAAGCCCAAAGAAAATGGCTGTTAGCACTTAGCACCAATCTGGTAGCGCCAAATTAATGTTTTTCTTTGCCGTGAAGCATTTCTAGAACGCTGAACTGAAGTGGAAACGATCACTGGCCTATTATTTCGCTTAAAGACGCTACAAGCAACTCATGACAACACATAAGAAGCACACGAGTTAACGATGTCCTTGTTGGTATCCGTCAGGAATATTCCAGGAATATCCGAAACTGTATATCTTTTCGAAGCTATGATTGGGATATACTTTGGATATCCTAGGTATATCCCGCCAGATACGGATAGTTAAAGGATAGGTGGATATCCATGGGATATCCCATGGATATACAGTGCCGCCTGGGTACAAGCAGCTTGTAAAGCTTTTTTTTATATATTCTTTATTATATATATATTTTATATTCTATATACATAAATATATTATATATTATATATATATATATATATATATATATATTCTATATTATATATATATATATATTCTATATATTATGTCATATATATATAGTCTATATATGACTCTGATACTGTTTAGCAACTAGCAGTCGTTTACTCGTTGTTCACAACAGTTTACCAACCAATGTAAAAAACGGCATTGTCGCAACTTTGAAGGATAGCAGTGACGAAATTTAGCTTACTTGATTGGAATCATGCTAGCTCTTGCTGGTGCCATTTTGTTGGTAAAAGAACTATTAAAATTAATTTTAAAATTTATTAGTCCATACTCAGACGTGCTACTCACACGGCATGTTATACTTATAAAGGGTAAGTATTTAAGTGGTAATAACAAAGTGCAAGGGTAGTAAACTTACGAATCACGTTTGATGTGACGAATCCGAAAATGGCAGTCTAGTTCTATATCTATAATTTTTTTTAAATTAGAAAATCGAAATATAAATAATAATTCTGCGTTGACAAAAAACTTATTTCAAATAATAGTTCTTTACAATAGATGGTATTCAGAGCACGTTGTGTGATTTTGAAGAAATCTGGTGCGGTGTTTCGACACACCACAGAGGCGCCACAAGTTGCCATTTATTTGGGCTTGACGAAGGGGAAAGGAAAACTATCTTTACTGATACTTGATTTACAAAACAATAGAAAAAGACACTAACTTGTCCAACGGTATCAGAACAGAGTATACTTCGCTACGTTAATTACTTGAGGGAGTTTGACAAGTAAAACCACTACTCCCCAAAAAATATGGATTCCCCATGTTATATAAGTTTTATAAATACGGAGTGGATGGCAGTTCTAGATCATTTTGAACATAGGAGAAGACGTATAGGGGAAGACATCTGGAAATTTATAGCTTTTTAACAAATGGGAGGCTTATTGAGTGTGGGGCCTACCATTTCCTAAAATTGTTAATATTTCTGGAAATAAGAAGATGGTTAAACAGTAAAAGAAATTTTTTCTAGTTTTTGTGACGATCTTGAGCGCTAATACGATACTAAGTGATGTACGCTTTTATCGCCTTTCACTTCATACGACACTGCGGTTGATACATTCACCCAAAACTACAGATTTCATGAAAAACGGTTGGGCCCAACTGCGTCGGAAAGTAAGGTTCATTCAGAATAATCTTCATATCTCTTGATTCTTTTCATATTAGAAAAAAGGAATATGTTAAAAAGAAAAGCAAGGGATCGAGGCGGAACAGAAGCACGAGTGAAAATAAATTTGAGTTATTATAAAGTGACGTATGAATGTTGTATATATTTTGTATGAAATTATCATACAAAACAATGGAAAAAATATACAAAATCCATAGAAATTCAAAAAAGAAAAATTCTAAACTTTTCTGCACTCTATAAAAACTATGAGAAATTTTTGATTGGGAAACGTTGAATTACAACTAAGAAAGAAGTTGAAATGTTCTCACCCTTCGTTGTTTAGAAACTTCGCCCAAGGTAAGCCATGTTTTTAAAACTAGAGTTGCCTATTTGAGGCAATCATACTGAAAATCGTCGTATACTACTATACTAACATTATTTTACAGTTAGACCCTAAACAATAAATCATAAGCTAGTTTGTTTATGTTCAAACTATACGGGTTTAGAAACGGGGGAATAAACAAGAGTTTTCTGTTCTTTGATCGTAGTCACGGAACATAATTTTAGAAATGACTGATTATTGTATAGCACTCTAATGACGACGGTAGAAAGGACAGATTACGGTTGGGTCACAAAGATGCTACGGATTACCCAGCTAGCATGGCTTTATTGGGAAAATGTTTCCCCCAGGAATATTATTGAGCCAACAATAAACTTATTGGAGTAAAACTGGGCCCATAATTTTGGCCAAAATCCTCAAACTCAAGTTTATTTAATACGCCCAATCTCCCAATCATTTTTGTCGTAATGGTTCCCCAATTTGTTACCCACTTTTAATGTCCATCATAATAATAAATATTTTTCCAATATTGGACAATTGCAATTTAAGGATCAAAACTTATGCGCATGTTAACGCTATGTTAAATATAGGCTACTAATCATTGAAAGCTAACATTAAAATAGCGTATCTCATATTTTATCCTAACTTAATATGACTAAATATGTGGGGTGTTAAAGATTTACAATAATGACCTAATAAGAAATAATGTAGTAATAGATACAGAAATAAATAAAAATGGTATGCATGTTTGCATCCAATTTGGTTTTGTTTTAACGTTTTTTTCAAAGTCATGTGTTGAGATATAAATACTTCTATTATTGACAATATTTTATATATCGATGGTGGAGTGGTTATAGTTGCGGCGAGCCAGTCGAGAGATCTATGGTTCGATCAACGTTGGAGAGATAAAAAAATAATGGTTTGGAATGACAGAAATATATGCTGAAGAAATATATTTTTATAACCGTTTACTCTTTTCCCATTTCGGGTGGATATCCAATGGATATTGCAGTAAGGACATTTACGGAAGTGACTTATGGATATCCCTGGGATATTCCTCGATTATCCCTTTGGATGAAACCGTATATCCGGCTTAATTTTTGGCATACCACATGGATATCCCACCGGATATACTAGTGCTGCCTGGGAGCCGAGAAATTCAACGTGACCGTAGCGTTCAACGAGAAATGTATTTACGTGATGGAAAACCTGCTGATTTCATTAGTGGCCCCAAACTACAACAGAAACAGGGGGGGGGGGGGGGGGCAGGGAGAAAAAGGGAACCCGGAGAGAAAAAAAGAGAAGCGCGCGACTTAACGGATGCAGAGTCACATCCATCTGATGGTTATCGAAGCTTCCTCTGATCACGTCGTAGCTTCTGTCTCTCTCCAATATCATCTCGTCTCTTTACGATTAAAATATTCAGTGTAAAAACATAAAATTTTCAGCGATAAGAAACTCAATCGGCGGTTTCCGGTTCAAAAACTGGAACATGTCACATTCAGACAGGAAATCAAATGGTAGCAGTAATTACTAAAGAAGGTAAGCTTAAATGTCTATTTTCATTAGAAAAAGCTTCTCTGATTTTCTGCTATTGCAGCCACTTATTCTAATGTGAATTCTAAATTCTAGAGCGTTTTGATTTGAATTGGAGCGAAATTAAAGTGTTCCAGCTGTGGGCGGTAAAGTCGATTACAGAAGCAGAATTTGTTGCTCCCAGATGGTGGCCTGGGTCTCCTAAAAGCAAAGCCTACCTTTTTTCAATGGAACTTTTAATTTGGTGGAAACATTTATCCCACAAAACACCCGGAACCTCAGAAAGAAAGTTCCTAGAAATGCTTTGCGAGATCTCAAAGCTCGCCGGTCAGTGGCCAATAGATTTTTCCATTAGATCGCGGTCGTCCACTTCAGATTACTATGCTATAGTACTATTATAAGGGGGGTGGGAGATATTGGTTGGAATTCGGTCTTTTTATAACATAGAAAGAGAGATTTATAAATTCCTGCTATTATACAGTACCCACACAAAGTATTTGAACACCCCCCCTGTTTTGCCGGTTTTAACACGGGGCCTTATGGCGGCGTTTTTTGGCTCCCATTTGGCGAATTTTTTAGTTAGAAAGTTTCTAATTTTATTTTAAATAAATTGCCGCAATCCGCATGCATGTGATTTTTTTCAGAATTTTTCGATCACGGGATCAAGTGGCAAAAGCATCGTTATCAATTATTTGAACGGCCGCTCGTCCGCCGTGTATTCTTATGGCCGAAAAACGTTTTATTTCATTCCATATCTCCCAAACGCGGTGACATCTATGCTTCATTTTTGGACAGAATATAAAGCTGCCCAAGTTCTACAAGTACATGTTAAAATAATTTGCATAGGAATTTTTTTGCAGTCGCTAGGAATTTTAACAAAAAAATTGAGCGGCGGCCAATTTTTCAGGCCGCCGTTCCTACAGGGGAGATAGGCGGGGAGGAGGAAGGATAAGGAAAATCGAGCGGTTAAAAAATTAAAATAAAAATTAATGGAATTTTTTTTGTTAAAATGCAAAACAAGGGGGTGTTCAAATACTTTGTGTGGGTACTGTATAAAGATATTTTGTTGTCTAGGCTCTCTGTTGTTGCTGTCGATCGCGGCGGCATATATTATCGTTTAGCTACATCAACCCAGTAGTAGCCTCATGCAAACTACCAAGTTTGATAATACAAAGTGCACATTCGAGCATTTTATTTTGATGGATTCCGGTGCTGGCTGGTCATGGCAGTTGGCACCACTGAGCACAACATACGGGTCCCACTGAAGGGCCCTTTGCACCATCATTCACATTCGAACATGGTTTTTATGGTAGTTGGGCTTTTGTTAGTTCGTCTGCTTTGTTTACTATAAGAACTTTAAATTGCCGTTTATTTCTTTTATCATGTAATAAAATCTACTTCTAACGGGAAAATGTTTTTAAATGCAGAAAGATTGTTAACGTAAACCTATTTTTCCGTAATTCTTAATCTGTAAAATTGTGTCGTAAATTAGTTCTTTATACCTTAAAAACATGACAGGCCATCTATTGAGCTTAGCAGGCGAATTTACCTTCATCTCTACTTTTTTTCCCTGTTTCTTTTCACCTCCTTCTCCTTGTCGGTCTGATAAATCAGTAGAAGCCCTCGGTTCCCACCTAAAGATGGGAGACACTTGGGGATAAACTTTGATTGTACCAAGACGTGTCCAGACCCCGACATTTCCGGGCCAACATTGTAATAAGTAGATTTGTCCTCGAGGGGAAAGGATAGCAACAATCGATAGCGGTGTGTGTGTGTGGAAGTCTACAAATAATAAAATCTATCAGAATAAGGATGTAGACTATAATAAGGAGAGAATGGAGATATCCTTAAATGCAAAGGAATTTTGTTCATTGCTCACACATAGACATACGTTGCTAATGACTGACATAACTGAGTTTAACAACATTAAATTGTTGTAATTTTAATGACTACATTATTGAGGAAAAAGATTTTTCTTCTATTCGACGGCACAAAATCCAGAAATCCAAAATAATTTCAGAACAACAGTGGAAAATTTAGGGGTGAGAACCCAAGATTCACACTTTGTTCACAACGTTGGGACAAATGGCAACTAGTTGTTTCAGTATTAGGATTAGCGTGTATCCATTAAAAAAGTGTATTTACCACACTTGAACCATAATTTTCCTTTTTGGGTTCCTTCAAACTAGAAGCAAAGTTTAGTAAATAAATTTCTGCTAAAATTTGTTAAGAATTTGAAAATTTCTTTACCACAACAAAAAACAGTCGAAAGAGTAAGAATGATCAAATAAGTAGGAAAGTTAAACTCGCTAAATAACGCCACAGGGGCCGAGCTAAAAATAACAGAACAGAAAATTTGTTTCTGCTAAAATTTGTTAAGAATTTGAAAATTTGTTTACCACAACAAACACGCAAAAACAACAACTTCTTACGGTATTTACACACTTGTTATTTTGGAAAAAAACGGATGTTCTTAAGCTCTACTTGACGTCTCGATCGAACATAGCTAGTGCAATCAGGATGAACGAAGGTGATACAATTGCGCAAATTAATTAATACTTTCATGCGTCGAAAAAACCGAACATTTTTTATTTAAAAACTGGGCATTCGATTTATAACGAAATTGCATTCGTCAAATGTTAGATTAAAATAGAGAAATGTGTAATTCATCTGTTTGAAAAGCATTCCCTCGTAGCCATCTATTTCGAAACCGTGAAACTAAGAATCTGATAAACCCATGATTTTTAAACGTCTGTAATTAACTTTCTTTTAATTAACATTGAATCTTTTTCATTGTCTGTATGCCTAAATATACTGATATAAGTAAAAAAGTGATTTCGTGGATGATATAAAGGTTATATATTCACATCTGAATTTTTAAAAGTCGACGACTGCATGACGATTCCCCCTTCCCCCTTTGAATGCTTCAAAGCATTCAAAATTCTGCATTCTGCCCCCTTTGTGCAAAGTCTGCGTTTTATGGTCATGGATGTTATTCCCGCCTTAAGTCTCCTACGATCGAAGAAACTAGTTTCCATCCTACTCATGCAGTCCTACAATTCTCGTCGACACGAATATGATAATCTGCATTAACTAATACGGTAAATAAATTCAAGTTCTAGCCCTTTCAATATTTCATAATCTGCGACACAAAAAGAAATTGAAATTTGTTAGGAGGAAAGAAATTTCACGAGCCGACTTCCTTTTAAATTTTTGTAACTTTTAATTGGCATAAATGTATTTATAACTTGAAATCTATTGTTGTTTCTAAAAATGCTTGTTCCACAAAACGGAGTCTGAAAAGTAACAGCACTTAAAAAACCAATAAGATACAACGGCATTGGGTGCCATTTTTGTTCTTTTTGAACGATTTTGTGAACTTCGGGGTGGAAGACCTTTTAGGGGTGTTTTGTTTTGCGCAATAGAGACAGGTGCGCGGTGTAACCAAACTAAGAGGAAAAATCAACTAACAAAAAAAAATTGTTACAATGAACGGCGCGCGAAATAGAGGAAATTCTTTGCCTTTATTCAGCAAGTTGACAGCCAAGTGATACACCAATTTTTCGGGCTGCGTAGAGTCTAAGTCGTCTTTTTCCAGATGATGACACAACCTACAGAAATGCAGGATGAGGAATTCCCCATTTTTTATATCTTCTCCGTGACATTTACTGTTACGTAAACCCTCGCTACTGGTATTTTTGCAGTGATCATCTACTTTATGAATTCCAGCTAGACAGAAAGTCAATTTTAGATAAAATGGATGACATGAGGAGAATTATCACCGACCCTGGATGGAACTTTTCCGCGGCAATGAGAAAGTTTAGCACTTCTTCGATATTTTTTTCTCTAGCACTAGAAAATAGAAAAAAATAACGATCATTTTTCATTAATACGTCCCTATACAGTACCCACACAAAGTATTTCTCTTACACCCTTTTCTTTTCTTCTTAGGATCGTAATAACAAAAACAAAAAGTACTCACGTGGCTGGATAGAAATTGATAAAATTTCTCTGTAACGTGGCCGGGTTTTCATCTTTTATTTTCCCACCATCTGATTTTCTGAAAAGGATGAAAATCTTCAAGGTGGGGCGTATGAAACCCGATGGGGTTCTATTTACCATGTTAAATAAACCTGCTGGGAGTTAATGACAGAAGTTTTCGGAACACAAGAAGCACAATTTGACCGGATATTTCGTACGATATTCATGAGAAATTGAATTGTCACGTTTATATGAGTCCTTCCGTCTAAAAACAGCCCCCAAACATGAGATGCACAAATCTTCTGTAAAACTCTGAAAGTCTTTTTCTTCGAAGGATGTGGTGCGATCAATCCAAATTTGTGCTTCCAATTCATCACCAGGATCCACTTCAAATTGAGCAAGGTCCAGTTGTCTAGAAAACTTTAACATCTCTCGTTGGTTCTCGACAAAGAATTTAAGAGACAAGTTTTTTTCTGAAACTGTATCCAATCTTTTCTTAGGATTCGACATTCTAACTTCTAAGCCTTCGGCAACGTGTAGGCGACACGACACACGAGAGAATAACCTAGACCTGTTGAAAGGTGAACTGGCGAAGCCAAACTGAACTGAGAAGTCTGTCAATACTAGATCGGGTAAAGATCTAGTATTGACGAATATTTTTTCTGCCATGCTTGGAGTGCGTCGATACAAGATTTAGCTTGATGATGACACAAGTGGATGTCCAGTTAATAAGTGCCGTCCACAAAGACAGCGGAGAAAAATCTAGAACGAGAGGTCAACAAACACTGAACAAATCCATGCCACTTCCACCAAGCCCCGTCAGGTACTCAAAACTTGTACAGCAATAATTAGTATTGGAAATAAAAATTACTTGATGTTGATTCAATAGGTAACTAAAAACTATCAACAATTCATCCACTTGTCCTGGTGGCTCTCCTGTCAGAGAAGTTGACTTATAGTTACCTTTTCAATATCAACTTTTATCAACTAACATTGAATGTTATTTGAAAACAAGGGACAAAGGTGTTGGTGCTGGAGAAGAGCATGATGGTTGGTGGAAAGGCCAATATCAAAACCAGATAGGTTGGTTTCCATCAAATTAAACCTTGCCTGATTCTTGTCAGCAGCCTTTCTATTAGTACGAAATTCAACTAGTATTACAATATATTCACAATATTCAAACAAATTACCAGGAAGAGTCTATACGCTTTACCAGAAATAGTAAGTAGGCCTCATATTAAATAAGTAAGATCCATATCAGGTAAAGTATGTAAACAACTTAGCAATTCAGAATGTTTGTTCCCTAACATATTTTACTTTTCTCGTTTCTCATTTTTTCTTGTTCGTCGTTTCTCATTTTTCAAATGGACGATGAACGTTGGCTCTTACCCAGCTAGCATGGCTTTATTGGGAAAATGTTTCTCCCCAAGAATATTATTGAGCCAACAATCAACTTATTGGAGTAAAACTGGACCCATAATTTCGGCCAAAATCCTCAAACTCAAGTTTATTTGATACGCCCAATCTCCCGATCATTTTTGTCGTAATGTTTCCCCAATTTGTTACCCACTTTTGATGTCTATCATAATAATAAATATTTTTCCAATATTGGACAATTATATATTTTTGTCGATGCATCGTGATCCATCCATCCATCCATCCATGTAGATCGGCATGCGGTCATTTGATCACACTCGACAAATGAACTCAGTGAGGTCGACAAATGATCTCACTATTCCGACATTTGAACCCAGTTGAATTTTTAATATTAAAAAATACCCGACAAATGAACTCAGTGGTTTAATGCAATAAAAAAATTATCGACAAATGATCTCGCGGGTAAAATGACTTTAAATATATCCGACAAATGAACTCACGTTTAATTTGAAAGGGGAAAATATCCGACAGATGAACTTACCTTTTTTATTTAAATAAGAAAAATGCCCGACAAATGAACTTACCTGTGCGGCACGCAATTTACCGCATAAGAGTTAGACTAGACTGAGAACCAAAACTTGTATTGGTTTTTTTTCGGTTAAATGAACACGCGAATGAAGCGAGCAATACAGTTGCGGTTTACTGTGTCGCTGTGCGGTATCGGGTCGAGTACTGAAATTATGGGGGTTGGATTACGGGGTTGTAGGCTACAAAAAGGGGAAGGGGACAATGGAAGTCTCTTCCGAATGGCGGTCTCAGAAATTAATTGGAGTCGTCAGACACACAGCCGGCCCTGTTTCAAGCACTGAATACATCATCGTACGGCTGGGACGCAGCAACTTTATCCTTTCAATCAGGTTTGGGATGTACTTCTTAAGCCACCAATTCCAAAAGTGGGTGATATTGTTTTCACGTCCAACCACCTTATTTTGGTTATTCCACCGAATTGGTCGGCGTCGTTGACACGGAAGCGCGGATTAGACCGCCCTGTCAAAAAATGATTTGGGGTAAGAGGTTGCGGATCTCGAGTCTTAACACTGACGTAAGTCAATGTCCGGGCGTTGAGCAGTGCAGCTGCACCTGACATAGCGATGAGAAGGATCTCGTCTGTCAGTGTTCTTACGTTGAGGACACTGCGATATGTTGACTTGGTGGATTTCATGAGACACTCCCAGCGTCTCATTGTTGCTAGTTGGCTGCCAGGAGAGAGAATGACAGGATGCTTCGCATACTCCGAAAAAGGGGCATGCTGAAGTTTTCCGTTGACCCGTAAGACACGTGCAGCGTTCAGAGTAGGAGTAAGAGCGGCCAATTTCGATATAGCAGGAACGGGTTTCTTTCTTCTCAGATAATACAGTTTCACGGGGAAGTGATGAGATAGATCCACGAATTACCGCCGGTATAAGCCACTTCTCTCCGACCCAAGGTGGATTTTTTTCCTTGATAGGTCATAGTTTGTTTTGTCGTTGTTGGAATCGTAGCAGCCACGCTACTTTTCTTTTTACTGTAACGATATTGGACGATTTCTGGACAAGCGTATAAAGGCGATGAGGTTCGACTAAACGGACAAAACCAGCCTATCTGTCTGGAACGACTTCCCGATCATCGGAAGAAGGCTGGCCGATGTCAGCAATCGAAGGCCAATGTGCCTCTGGCATAAGTAGAAAATCTGGGTTACGAAACCACCGATGTTGTGGGAATTCCTCTAGAACAGACATCATCAGAATTAAGCTCGCCGGGTATGTACGGAAGCAGCGAGGAATTTTGGTGGATGAAAGGATTGAGAGATCGGACGCCCAAGCCCTCCAGGTTGCCAAGATACCAGGTGGCAAGGTATCGTCCAAGTCTGATTCTGTAGCGGGTAGAACCCGCTACAGAATAGTTGAAAACAATTAAACCAAAGGATTAGAATTTAGATAAGTTTATTCAACTTAGGGACAAAAAGAAGGATAAATTAATAACCAAATATTTATGAAAAAAGGAGGGAAACGGGGAAAATGAAACAAAAAAGAAAAGGGACGAATAGGCTAACCGGCCGATTATAAGTCACGAGACTAAATTGGTGTTAGAGTTGAGATCTCGAGCGCTCTAAACTAAGGAACGAATAGCTAGGGCGAACATTCGATGAGAACTGAAATTAAGATTGAAGGGATCGATAGCACATAGACTACTAGAAAGTACATTAGGAAATAAGAGAGATTCAAAACGGAAATTGATAAAGAGAGAAAGTAATTACGGAAATCAAACAAAAATTCGATAAAGGAAATTATGAAAAAGAGAAAGCGGCCCACACGGCACACAACGGTTCTAGGGAGGTCCCTGGGAGATCCAAATAGGAGGATCGGGAACCTTTACGGAATCTCCATAAACCGTCATTTTGTCACACCCAAAACACTCCGTAGGAAGAACCGCGTTTTAGAATTTTGGAAATAAATTGTTAATTGATTAAATAGAATGTTGTGCAACTGTTATGGGCTTCTTCTAATCGCAGCGAGTGATTTCTGTGCAGAAGTTGATTTTGTCTGTTTCGGGGATCGAACCCGAGATCTTGGTTGTAAGAGTTGCGCACTTAACCAACTGAGCTACCACAGTTGGTTTGATAGTGAAGTTCGACCAACTAGTGGCTGTTTCGTATGTTCCTATATGGTTCCCATTAGTTGAACTGTAACATTTTTCCATTTGTTTTTATCAATTTTATTTCATACAAATAACAATAAACTGTTTCTTGACTAACATCTTCTTTATTGTTTTAATAAAATAATAGTAAAACTATACTACCACGAGCATGCTTTTGTCACCACGGAATGCAAAACTAACAATATATATGTAACGGTGAAAAGTCTCAAATTCTATTGAAAAAATCCAACATAAACGTAACGTATGCATTTAACAACATTTTAATAATTAATAAAATGAACTTTATACACCTTAAAATGTTCATACATTAAAATTAAAACATTTAGAACTCAGTAAATTGTGAAATCCAATAAGGGCATTTTTAGTCTGGCCACTGACAAAGGTGTGGTACTTACGGATATTTCATCTTATGGTTTTGTTCACGCTTTACCCTACAATGAAATTATAGGCATACAAAGACAACTGTTCCTCAGAAAACTCCCCCAATAACCGGCAGTACGTTTACGTTGAAAAGTGCTTCACTATTTTACAATAAGCACTTAAAAGCTTTCGGGAAATTTCTAGGAAGGTACAATAAAAAGGTGGAGTTGGTATAAACAAATCCTAAATCGTAACATTCCTAGGGATATCCTATGGAAACATGACATTTTTAACGCCACAATAAAGTGTCTGTAGTTTTTTGTACTATCCGTAGAGCATCCCAAAAACAACCGAAATGTGTCTCGGAGCGTCGGAAGAATTGAGGATGTTCTACGGAGACATTGTGCTGTGTGGGGGTTTACTCAAATCTATCGGTAGTTTAAGAATGCCAAAGAAATGCAAAACGAAGTTAATGAAATTGAAATCAACCGATGCCATCGGATACAGATTCACAGCGCCAAATATCTTGCATTAAAATTTTGGCCATCATCACCACCGGTGAAAGAAAAACCCAGTGAATCGTAGATAGACGTTATCTCTCAAAGAACCTCGCGCTTCGTTTTGATGTCAGGTTTAGTTGAAGTTTTTAAAATGAAATTGTCCATGGCATACCAAGCCAAGAGTGCGCTCGACTGCAAGCTTCTCAACATCCAAATCCAATGAACGGGCGCGCTCGTCTTGCTCTACAGATATTAAAACTGGACGGGATGAGGAAAGCCACTGAGCCATGTTGAAATCTCCCAGCTAAAATCGGGACAAAACATCGCGGCGTAAATTGATAGCTTCCTGAGCGCTGCGACTCAAATGGCCTTCGCCGTAACACCGTCCGAGCAGCTTACAGCGATTCGAATGTGTTCGTCCTTATGTCATCCGCTCGCAACCAGCTTCCGTCCCTAGGCCGAAGCCTCTTCTTGTTCTGGCATGGGTTCGGGAACAAGCAAACATGCAACTCGTTGGTGACGATACAGTGCCAAAGATGAAGTGACGGAATCGGAGAAAGACACCAAGTAATGGAGTCAGAAGATCGGGATCCTTATACAGCGGATCGTTTAGAGATGTTCCTTCGTGTTGAGCCGATGGATTGAAAACGACTTTCACCTTTTCTGGTTTGGTAGGTGATTGGAACCCCATGGTATGGCAAGATCCATTCTAGGCCAGCAGAAACTGAAGAAGAGGAGGCTTCGACTGCATGGCTAAGAGAGATGTATTGTTCCACGACTCAACAGTATCATTGGGCGTAAGCTGGGTCCTTCTTAAAACGTCGCTGTAACGAATAAATGTCGAGTAGAAACTTATTTTTATTTCATCGATAGTACTTTCATTCGATATTATTTCGTAGATGTCAGTTCTCACAGCGCCACATCAAACCAACTTCAAACGCTCTCTAGTATGGCGAATGGTGTCCTTCAGGATGCGTAGAGCTTTCTTGTCTTCGTTACTCATAGGAGAACGTGGAAGACAACGAACACCAAACGAGTCGGTAAGCCAAAGGCTTACAATCCAGGGCTTCTTTTCCGGGACTCTAACGTCCAGCACGTCGTGAACACGCATGACGTCACGGTAAAGAAAACGGTCACTTTACTGGGATCGACGTAAGGCAACTCAAAATCAGCTACGTGTTTCCACTGATGCTTAATGGCTGTCCAGTTGGTTCTGCGACAGGTGACATTCAACTTCGGAACGGGAGAAACCAATTTTGACTGCGAAAGATCAACTTCGATTTCGAATAACAAATAATGAAGCTGACTCGCTTTATCATATGTTCGGGATCAAATCCATGAAAGTACCAAGTCTTCTCTTTTCAGTCGGTCCTTCCAGTTTAAGATGATTTGTTAAATTTTGAAGAATGAGAGAAGCTTCACTGGCTTGATCCACCAGAGCAAAAGTGTCAACTCTCTTGCCGTTTGACGGATTACTGCGGATAACTGATTACTGTAGAAGTTCCAACGGCAAACGATAGCCAAACAAGCGCTAGGCAAGCAGCCAGCCGTAAGTGTAAAAGGAGAGAAGCTTAGCACGATCAAAAACAAACGACAACAGTATGGTGATAATTCAGCGAGTAGTAGAATGAGAATGAGCTGTTCCCTTAATAAACTGATATAAAAGAGAGGGATTTCACGCAGCGTTCGCGTTAAAGTTCACGCTTGAACATTTAGTACAGTAAGTACAGCTTGCGTGCTGTTTAATTGTTGAAGGACGGATAAAATAGATCTGCTGTACAAATATTAGTGATCAGACTAATGAAACAATCGGCTGGGCATAAACGTGAGCCATAAACCAAATAAAGATGTCAACGATTCGCTCAACCTAATATCATTTCCTGTTCGCATGTCACATCAAGTGCTCACATCCGAATAAGCCTGTATATTTCAAACCTTCTCATCAATACGCCCCAATCGCTTGATTTGTACTGGCCCAAAAATCACTAAAATAGAAGTTCATTTTGTCGGATAGGTTTTTGCGATTTTTAGCAAGTGTAACGGTAAGTCGGATGTTACCATCCTTCCGGCCGCTACTATTATAATTAATAATAACAAACGTAACGAGGGCGACTTTAACTCACGACGTGTATTACTGTTACTAACTGAGTAAAATAACAAGCACAAAAAGGGGGAGGATAACTAACACGATATAAGAATATAAGAAGAGAGTTAGGCTAGGATAAGCTTACTACTGGTCCGGTATTCGACTCGCTGTCCGTCGATTCAGCAGGTGCGTGCCGGTCACTATGGCGAAAAGAACTGGCCAAGAGGGCAAGAATCACGGGGGCTATATAGTGGGTTAATTAGGCCGTGACCCGTTTCAGAGAGGAAG
The DNA here is from genome assembly GCA_022539655.2 of Ceriodaphnia dubia. Lineage (NCBI taxonomy): Eukaryota > Metazoa > Arthropoda > Branchiopoda > Diplostraca > Daphniidae > Ceriodaphnia > Ceriodaphnia dubia. The sequence goes on along the minus strand of JAKUCG020000139.1, from coordinate 2,675,347 downwards.
CATAGGGAAACAGAAGGAGTAGGGTAAAGCTGTGAACTCCGGACACTTTTTGGCCGATAGGCTTCCTTATGGGAAACGTGTGCATTAAGAATCTTCAATTGTCGGACGTTTCCCATAAAAGTCGGACATTTCTGCATTTTTTGGACAGAGCTAATTTTAGAAAAATAATTATCTCATTCGATTCAGTTTTTGATTCTGAATAGAATTGCCTATGACATTACTGAGGGTGCAATAGAAATTTCCCAATAGAATTCGATTTTAAAAAACCAAAACATTGGCCTGTCAAAACAAAACTTGTCTGCTAGCCTAAGATCGACAGACAAACAATATTTGTTTCTTTAACTGCGCCAAAACGGCTTCAAATAAGATGAAAACATTGGGTATAAATGGATTCTTCATAAAATTATGCGTCGATTGGTGTATACCCATTCTAGAAATTTGAAAATCTATAATTTCCTTGAAGGTGTCCGAAATTACTAGCTGTCAGTCCAATAAACGCAGAATGACAGTTCTTTCAAAATTTCTGATAAAATATTAGAATTTGCCATTTACTACTTAAAAACTATAGTATTTTGTAGAATTTTAAATTCTCTATCATTTAGTATAATTAGTTAAGTGATTCTTTGATTTTGTATCTTATATTTTTCATTTGCCGTTTTCGTTCGGCCTACTGTCCAACACAGAGCTCAAAAACTTAGCCTACAAGCGTAACTGTGAAATTCTAATTGTCAATTTCTAAGTCACTAGAAATAATTACAAGATGCCCTTTAGCCCATTGGTGCGTTTTTGTGATTGTTTCAATGTTCATTTATCGGATGTTTTAAGAAACGCCTCGTTCAGTTTCAAACACGCATGCAAAAAAATCGAATTTTTTGGCCGAAATTTGCAGAGTTTTTGTCCTGTCCGGATTTAAGAGCTTTACCCTAATTTACCCTTTAATGTCCCTGTGTTAGGCCTACCCCGCGATCGATTGACACTTCTGTCAAGGCAATGTCAACATTCTTTGGGGTGGGTTTAACAAGGAGAAAGAGTTCTACTTTAGTATGAATTTATAGAAAAAGGTCGCAAGATTTATGGCAGAAAGTGGTCGGGTCGCTCACGAGGTCGCGGTCGCGTGCTATTGGGGTCGGGAGGTGAAACGGGGGTGAAAGTCCGGGCAGGTTGTAACGTTTAGGTGGACGGTGTTGTAATGTTGAGCGTGAGATGGCGTTCCGTTACACAAGGAGTTCATTTGTCGGGCATTTTTTTAAATTTAAATAAAAGAGTTAAGTTCATTTGTCGGATATTTTCCCCATTTAAATTAAACGTTCATTTGTCGTATATATTTAAAGACATTTAACCAGCGCGATCAATAGTCGGTATTTTTTTATCGCATTAAACCACTGAGTTCATTTGTCGGGTATTTTTTAATATTAAAAATTCAACTGGGTTCAAATGTCGGAATAATGAGATCATTTGTCGACCTCACTGAGTTCATTTGTCGAGTGTGTTCAAATGTCGCGTTGCCTGTAGATCGTGTATTACGCTTTTAATTATCCTACAAATATTTTTATGTTATTCATGGGACTTGAATCTAAGAAATCTGGACATCAGAGTAATGTGGACCACGCATTCCACTATACAGGTTTTTTTCAATTTTTCAATATTTGAATATCCTTATGATTTGGTTTTATAAAGCAATTTCAATTTGAGGATCAAAACTTATGCGTGATATAAAACGCGATTAACGGAGCACTAAAAAGTCACATTCAAAAATAAAATTCTCAGTGATTCAATAATTTGTATTTTGAAAATATCGAATAGGGAACAAATTTATAAACAAATTACACTTTTTTCTTATTATCTGGACGACCGCAGCCCTCTCTGTGACAAGTAATACGCTGTCAGGAGGATTCGTATAAGTAGCTCACCTTTAAAAAACTACTAGTTGATCGATAATATCATAATGCATTTCTGGTAGCCAAATAGGTTGAACGCCCGGCTCATGTGTCAGAGCGTTGCGTTCGATTCCCGAATCCGTTAATACTTGTTACTAAAAGAACGGAAACCAATACATTTTTGTGCAAAAATTATTTGGGGAAATAATCGTTCCAACTATTTTCCCAATAAATTTTTTGTTTGTAAATTTTATTTCCTCGACATATGACCAATATGCTATGCTAGCTGGGATAGTATTAGGATGTTAAGGCTTTGTGTGTTAAACTATATATTTGCTAAAATTGACTTGGTGGTAGTGATGGCGATTATCGATATTAGAAATCGATATGCCATGTTCTAAATACTGTTGCCAGATACTGTTTCGGCTCAATATCGAAAATCACCATCACTTCTTGGTGCGAGCTGCTCTGCATTCCGTTACTAGTATTATCGGGTACTTGGTACTAATTCCTCAAATGAACATATTATTGGATAAGTTTTGTGACCGCAAGAAACAAGGATGCTAATGATACAACAAATATACAATTTCAGTACTTCGAGCAAAAATGCAAAAATGAGAATGTGCCGCTTTCTTCACGTAATCCACCTTCTCGCAGTGCAAGAAGCACTTTGAGATCGACATTTAGATTACTTTTGAATTTTGAAACTTTATAACATCGATTTCAATTGATATTAGTTCATTAAATTTATCCTCGGGCGGACTAAAATACATTTATATCAAGTAAAGCCACCAGAAAAAATGTATATGCGTTTACAATAAATACAGGTCGCTAAACTTGAAGATTAAAAAATTAAGATTTAATTACAAAATTAAAAGACGTATGAATCAAAATTTATAGAGAAACGGTGAGAACGAGATCCAAAAGTTGTGAAAAGTAAAAAAATTTTCACTTAACTTATAGCAGTCCTAATGAAAATTGAAATGACAGTAAATATGAATGTTAGTTTTAAGAAAAAAGAGGCAATTAAAGTTCATAAATATATTAAACAGGAAGGAGAAGAGAATGAGTAGAACAATATATAGGTAATGTAGAAGATACGGTTCTATTCTGTCTGATTTCAAAATTTTGTCTGTTCAGATGATATTATTTGTTCAATAAATTCCTGGTCGGTCGAGTTCCCGACGTGCACGTCGGCGTGGAAGAGATGCTGTAAGCTCGTCATCTGGTTGCCTTATGTCTGCGGCTTCGGCTGTGGCTGGAATAAACTGTTGCTCCTGCAATGTGAATACTCAGAATAAGTAACACTACTAATCTGATTTCATTATCTATTCCAGAATACTCACTCGACCCGGTTCGAATTGTCCTGATGCCTGCTGCAAGAATTCATACAAATTAACGCCTTTGTTAAGACGTTTGACGTGTTGGGCAATCAGTCTGTCTTGTTGGCGCTGCTGATTTGACGTCCCTCTTCGCATTTCTTTCCCATCTCGAGTGACAAACAAATCTCAGCGATTGATTGCCTTTTTTTGCTCACCCAAGGCCGAGTAGCTTAGTAACATGGTCGGTTTCCGACCAGTGGCCGTATGTCGTAGCTTAACAGCAATCGGGATTATGCAACGAGGCAGAAATGGCTAGTCCTTCCTCTTGCAGCCATGGACTGCTCCCGCTAGACGCTCCCGAAGTCCGCAGGAATTGGTGAAAATCCCACTTTAGTTAGGATATACACAAATAAGTTCATTAATTAGAGAAAATTTCACTGATTAAGAAAACGTTGGTAGTATGGAGGCCCGAAACACTGTCACATGTCACTACACGAACTGGTCTTTTTGATGACACATATATTTTCTGTAATAAGAAGAAAAGGGATGTGATATAGCAGTAGCAAAATCTATTTCAAATAGAAACATTCGAAGTTGAAAAACCGATTATGAACGAGGCTACAGAACTGTATGATGCCAATTTACGCGGAAAATTTAGGGTGTTGACTTGATAGCCAAAGAAGCAAAGTATCACTATTGGTGTAGAAAGACCTACGCAAATCAATCTATTACTGCCAAGCGCACAGCAAAAGACACACAATCAAATGAAAGAAAAAGGTTGATCAATATTAGTTAAGAAGCTTTCCCGTTATTAACGGTGTCATATATCAAAACTAATATTTTAGATAAAGTGCAGGTATAACTTGTATTGGCGCCCGAGCTTAAACTTTGTCAAGTTTAATTATTTTGACATATCATTTTGTCAGTTTATATATTTTTATATACAGGTTCATCGCTTGAAAGACGTGGAAATATCACTACTTCATGCTTATGGTATCCCTTAGATTTGATGGAGCGAAATTGGCTTCTGAAAGAAAAATCTTTTCATTGTAAAATTGCTGGAACATTTCGAAGGCGATCTCATATGTTAAGGCACCCTGAAGGACTTTGGAATTTTTTAAATCAACTTTGCCGTTTGGAAACTTTGATGCGGATTCCGCATTAAAATTGTATTTTGTATAGCTGTAACAGGTAATAGAAGAAGCTGACATTCTGTGACATTCTGCAGAAAATTTTTTTAAAAATCAAACCCTTAATCAGAAATTTTTTCTTCCGGGAAACAATACGTCACCGTCCTTTTTCGGGATTACGCATTTCTTTACTACTTAACACTCGTTAAAATTGCTGGAACATTTCGAAGGCGATCTCATATGTTAAGGCACCTGAAGGACTTCATGAATTTCATGAGCTATTGCTCCTATAAATAGAGAACTTTTGTACAATCAGTTCAACGAAAAAGTTTGTTGGCTTTTTTACCTTTCGTGTTCAGTTCCTGCAGGCTACTAACTATCACAAATTTCGGCCGCACTTCATTTTCGGCGCTTGTACCCGAAAAACTTTTATAGTGGTGACGGTTCTTGATTTACTTGCAGACATAACGAAGCTGTTTCTTCGGCTAAGTCACATGTTCAACTAACGAGACAAGTAAGCTATATTCCAATATTAAAAGGGGTATGGGTTCGAAAACAAGAACAAAGACTTTACTTGCTTGTGATTATGCAAGGGTTAGGAAAAATGCAAAACGAAAAAAGGTTATTTTCTAAAGATTTTATAATATGACATAACTTTCTTGCAAAGGTGTAAACGTGGAACAATAGATTCAAATTAATTTACTGTCGAGATTTGATTTATCTTAAACACATTTAGGCAAAAAGTACAAAGTAGCACAATAATCAAATAAATTTTCTCTTTTAGAGATTTGATTTTTTTTCAGAAAACGAAATTTGAGGCTATTCAATTTCATTTATAGCCAAATTTAATAGATAGGCTCACACTTTCACAAATTTCCACCAATAGGAGACGAGAACGTGATCTTTCATATAGCATCGGGGGTAGGGAAACCTTGTTGACATTTATGCCTTTTTAATCGAAAATAACACGAAAAAAGCGGCCATCTTAAAAATGGTTTTTTTTTTGTTTTTTGTTTTTTTGTAAACAAAGAAATCAAGGTGCGTTCGTAAATCCGTAAAAACTAATTAATTTCTAAAAACAGGGAGAATAAAGATAAAACTATCTTTTCTGTGATTACATCTAGTAATCATGTCATTAAATTGAATTTACATTGTTAATATACTATTGAATAATTTTTTTTCAAAAGTTCTGGGAAAAGAACGTCCTTGATCAATTATAACATGGTTTAGTTTAAAGTTTTTGACAATTAAATCGAAAGGAGCAAGAGTGGATTTTTATTTTATTCCCAATGGCGCTTTAGAGCATTGAAAATGGAAACTCAATTGGCCAGCAACTATCTGGTGAGTCGCTGAGTATCGTCACAAACGGCAGCTACTACTATCTCAAGTTTACAACAAAAGCAATAAGAGATATTTAATTTTTAGGAAATTTTATCCAAACATTTTACATGAGATCATGTGTGATGTACCCTTATAGATAATGATTAATATTGAACAGAATGAAAATGAAAACTTCCCAACAAATTCGGCACGTCAATAGATGTATCCAAAAAGTTGATACACAGAAAATAATTGAACTGTTTTGCCGCTAGTCAGTAATAGTGAATGAGTTAATTGTACTATACCCGTAGCTTATTTTAGTCCCATGGTGCTTTCATTGGTGGGGAGAAGAAGAAAATGAGTATAAATTTAAAAAAAACAAAAGTGGCAATCAAACAGTAAATAAGCACTTTCAACTTTTTGCAAATATTTTGTATGTACGCATTTCAAGACTTACAATGTCTTTATAATTACTAGACACGTTTTTTTCAGAGTCATGAACATTTTATATATATATTTGGAAATTAGGAATTGTGTGTGTTTTGGGAAAGTGCATGATGCATTCCGCACACTGGTAATCAAGCGTCCTCCAGGTGCCAAATGTATCGCCGGTGATACACAATTTCATGGGAAAATGTATCACCCGTGATACATTTGGCAGCTGGGGAACATCATTTTACTATAAGAAAATTGTTTTAATTCAAATTATTCTGTTAAATCATGAAACTCAGTCCACCATTTACTGAAAATAATTTCCTGGAATGCTATTATCTTAAAAATATAGCCATGAAAGTCATTAATTGAAGGGTCAAATATTGACTATTAGGAAAAATAGCAAAACATGATAAAAGTGCTTTAATTCTGACCAACACACAAGTAGAGATCTCATTCTAGCAAATAAAGTTGGTTAAGATGAGGGAAATACAAAACTACCAGAGTTATGGGCTTTGGCGGGAAATTCGTTGATGTATCGCCGGTGATACACTTGGCAGTCAACGGTTGGGAGGCCGTGTATCACCGGTGATACACTTGGCAGTGAAAGGGTTAATATCCGAAAGAAAGTTGCGTTATGTCATAGGAAATGTTATACCGGGAAATGATTTTATTCCAATTATTTTAAAATGGATCGTTATCTGTCAAATTGAAAGAAAACGAAGAGTAAACCACACAGCGGGAGGGCATGGAAGAAAGAATTTCATTCCATGTGGTGCCGAAGATAATTTGCAAGCAGTTTTTGAGAATATAAAGTCACACTGAATAGTCGCCATACGGACGCTGTGTCGTCGGAATTTCCAACAATCATTACATCATCAAACTCTACTAAATTGTATTATTGTCTCATAACGCTGACCTGTTACCAGAGATCTACTACCTACAAAAGTAACGAGTCCATTACAATTTAAAAAAAAACTGCTCTGTATTCAACTCATAAGTTTCCTTCATCATCCAACTCAGTAACGTTGAAACGGCGGACAGATTTCAATAAATTATGGAATCGATGAGTCCGTCTCAATTGGCCGATACGCTATTGTGTCTCCTTATCCAATATGACGCAGCTGTTGGCCCAGTACTAATATTCAATCATACAAAACACATTATTATCAAACAGAAAATCAAATGCCGCGTCCTTTATGTTGTCCAAATTAATTCAAAAACTGGACACTTAAACTGGGTCTACTTATTTGAAGACGGATGGGAATACTGCTTTGTCGACGAAGTTGGTAATTTAGAAAATCAACATAACATTTCTCTCAAGGAACTCGTCCAATCTAACAAGCCTACAGTACCCTCCAAAAATATGGACAGTGCCGCTGGGCTCCCACTTGAACTGTGGGTTACACGGCCAAACTTTTCTGACGATTATTTTGGGGGAAAACACGAGCCATTTTCATGAAATTTTTAGCATGCGTTCAAAAAATACCAGGCTAGAGGCTGGTTTTTTTTCAGATTTTTTTGAACGCGCGTTATATGAACAAAATGCTACCCCATAATAATGGACAGTCACTCCCCGCGCAGTCGCTTTTTACATGGCGGCTTACGGGATTTCGCCAAAACTAAAGTTTTTAATTTAGTTTTTCATTTTTAAGCAGGAATTTTTTCCTTGCTACAGGTTGTGTACTTTCATAACCTTAACAAGTTCTAAAAGTTTCAAAGTTGGCCGATGCGTTTTCAATTTTTAAAAAATTAGTTTCCAGAAAAATAATACGGTAGTGCGGTGCCAGCCCCTGGCGTTCGTGTACTGTAAGCTGAGTGTGTCGCGGTCTTTGAATTTTCCGGCACTACCGTATTTTTTTTCTGGAAACTAATTTTTTAGTTTTAAAATACCAGCCTCTAGCCTGGTATTTTTTGAACGCATGCTAAAAATTTCATGAAAATGGCTCGTGTTTTCCCCCAAAATAATCGTCAGAAAAGTTTGGCCGTGTAACCCACAGTTCAAGTGGGAGCCCCGCGGCACTGTCCATATTTTTGGAGGGTACTGTATATCTAAATTGATTCGAAAAATGTCGTATGCGTCATTCAAGTCATTTCTGCTTGAAATGCTTCGTCCAATCTTGCAGAAAAGTCTCGCTAATCTGCATTCCAATTTGGACCAGTTCCAAATATTCGAAGTTCCCATTTATGTTTTTAACGTCATTGTGACATCAGATTGATGTATATGTGACCTCGATTGTTACTGGGTGTTGCTCAACACAGTGATACCGCACTTTGTCCCTGGTTCCAACTATTTGTTTGACAGGATTTTTATATTTATTGTCCGCAATGTAAATCATTACTTGGGAAAATTTGTCAACAGGGAACCAAAAGAAAAGATATTCGCGTGAGAATATTGTGTTTCACCCCGTATAGTACAAAGTTTCAAATGGTTATTTGAAGAGATTATTATGTTTTAATTCAGAAATTTGTGGGGTCTATTTTCGCAAGGAAAATTTCAGAGCGAATCAAGTTCAAACCATCGCAGGGAATTTACACAGGGAAACTCTATCGAGAACTCTTTGATATTCTACAATAAAATTTTAATTTATCTTGGGCTTTCAACACGGTAGAAATTCAGGTCCTTAATTCTTCGAAAATTTGTATGTGGCCTTTGTTTTGTACAATAAATGAACTGGAATTTGATTCAAAAGCGCTTTTTATGGTACTGCATTCTTTATGGTTTGGAATATTGAAACCAAATCCAAATGCTTTTTGTAAACATTTTTTGAGGAGACAATTAAATTGTTCGATTATGGATTTGAATGGTATGATAATCCCGCCAAGTCACTTCGGAAGTCACGAATTTTATTTCCAATTGCCATATCCGATGGGACCGCAAGGAAAATGTCTTGAACTTTATGCAGTACAAAGGAAAGTTTGGCTTTAGCTATTGCGACCATACTGGCATAACTGTAGAAAATGGCGATGGGCAAAGCCGCGTTTTCCCTATTGCAAACCAACTGACTATGGAAACATGTGACCATACTAATGCAGTGTTGCTCTTTTTTATTTACTTGCTGTATACATATGTACAATGTATTTTCTCCTGACGGCCATCACGTAGTCAAGATAGAAGAAGAAGTAGAAGAGGGTCCAGCTAGTTTGCGCGCGGTTGGGTGCTGGAATGCTTCGCTATTCCTGGAATGTTTTCACTGTCAACTGGATAAGAGGCGAATCCGAAAAAAACGAAGAAAAGCATTAATGATGTAATAATAGTTATTGTCCGACAGTAATAAAGTAAGATGACAAGAAGATTTACCTTATTTCGGTCTTTTTTTCCTTCTTTTCCTTCTTTTCCTTCTTGTTCCATTTCCTCCTTTTGTTTTGCCATTGCCTCGATGAAAGCTGTTGAGCCACCTGCTCAGCTTAATGTTCGGTCTCCTGCTCAGCTCGCTGTTCGGCCTCCTGCTCATCTTGCTGTTCGGTCTCCTGCTCAGCTTGCTGTTGGGTCTCCTGCTCAGCGGGCTGCTTTCTGAAAACGTTTGTTTTATTTTGACATTTATGTAAGAAATGAATTAATATTTAAATGTCAATAAAGTTCTAACCTTTTTCTTTTCTTGTTATTTTCAACATACAACATTTAATAATTTCACAGTATTGGATGGTATCTTGGACAGCTTACGTCAGTCTTAGCTATCAGGCCTTCAGCCACAGCACATGCAGACCGAGTACTTAAGTCAAAACTTTGAACTTGTGATGCCAAGGAGAAAAAAGCTACCTTTTCCAACTGAGGATTTTGGCCGAGTACGAACTGGACAGCCTAAAAAAATCAGGCAACAAGACTTCATCTACGTTCCAATAATTGATCAGCTACGATGGCTCTTGAACCTTGCTGATATTTACAAGGAGGTATTAGAGACCCCAAACCCTTTGTAACTGGATTGTGGACGTGTTACGAGCACGGTCTAAACTACCGAAACAATATCTTGTTCATGCGTCACCCCAAGGCACTTCAGATTCATATTTATGTCGATGAAGTCCTCATTTTAATATAATTATTGAATATAATGACTGAAAGTGGGTACTGAAGCGTCGCGGCTCTTTTTAGCATTTTATCATCTCCTTTCCTTCCCCCATCCATCCATTTAGAGAACGAAAATAAAAGAGCCTCATAGTGTCGCGCTAGGCGCAAGTGTCCTTCAGGTAGGCAAGAGCCCTAGTGTCTTTCTTGCCCCACATGAAAGCGGCGGTGTTTCTGCTGAAGAGGAAAGACTTAGGCTTCCGTGGCATATTGAGACAGTTAAAAGCAATTGATAAAAAGGCAGCCAATGCCACGCTTTCTTCAACTGAGCGTCATCTAGATTACTTAACAGAAGAGCTGGTAATTCTAGCGCTTTTTGATCCCGAAGCCTCTGACGAAGAAAAAAAGAAGATGGCTGAAAAACGTCTGTCAATTCTGAGACCATCACAATTCTCATAAGGAAAGCCTAAGATTCCAACAATTTCGTACACTGAAACGACGTTAGTTGACCCTATATCGGTTTCATCCTTCATTGGACCGAGGTTTTAACACATAAATAGTCTATCATTATTATTTTTTCTAAAATCAAATTGAATTCGCAGGTCTTGGTTGTTATTCCACCTACTAAAGTTAGACAAAAAGCAAGAATGGCTTGGTGTCCCCTGTCACTTTTGGGATAAATTTGAAGAATTTCAAATAGTCAACAAATTTGTATCCAGATGGCAAACTTAACTTAATTGCAAAATTAACTCAACTTAATTTTTCAATGTAACGAGTTTTGGCATTGGGAGGCAAATTTTCCGTCACCGATGATAGTTTTATGATGTTTTCTTCACTCATGACATTAGGCTAATCAGCCATATTCCCCAAAACAAATTCGTCACAGAGGCGAACGCAACAACAACAAACAGCTGACTACGTTTTGTTTTGATTTTGTCCTAGGGAAGAACGATAATTAAAGAAGAGATAACTTTTGATGACTAACTCAGGTTCCTCGGGTTCCTTACTCAGAAATAAAGAAAATCGTTCGCGCAATGTGACAAGCACAATTACTTACGGGATTTTTCCAATCTCACGCCAGGAAATGTAAAAAACTCCCGTCCCTGTGTTATTTCCCTATCCCGACCAGAACAGGAGGAGGAGCCTCGAAAAACGACGGGGGTGACTCCATACTAAATACCATCTATACCCATACCTTTCCTTTCTCAAGCAATCTTTGTACCCAACCCTTTCCTTTCTCAAGCCCCCAATAGGCCCCCCAAAAGCTCCCCAAAAGCCCACAAAACACACAAAAAAAGAAAAAAAAGGAAAAGTACGCGCAAAACGGGAACTTAATACCTTCTGAATATTCATAAGAATGAATATTACCCTCAGGGATTATGAAATATTACTAATCGTTCAATCGTTAAATTAGATGAATCAAACCGAACCTAATTTGATCGGCCTTTGTTATGGCTTGCTGTGCAACCACGTTAAGCATATCACGATCTTGAAGTGCAGTTGTTGCCCTCGACCAGCTTTGATCGTTATATATCGATACTGGTGATGCAGCGTCCATCATTTACGCCATGACATACACCCACTTCCGCATTTGCTGTCTGCTTTACTCCTCCACTCTAGTTTGTCAAAAATTTGCATCAAAGAGACCCATGCTATCTTTCCAGTAAAATTACAGAACTAGATTCAGTGGTTAAATGGTTTTAAATTTATGGTGAGGTTTTTCTTACAGAATAAAATTCTTTTGGTAGTAACTGTTATAAAGTCCATAATTACTCAGACTTTTGATATATTCATAAGTAAATACGTGTCTGACAAAGGAAATAAATAATGATGGCTAATAAAAAACAATCATCCTCGTTCAAGCTCGATGTAAAATTGCGAAATTATCTTTAAAACAATATATTCCCTACGCTCTTTAAAATCAACATTCGAGAAAACGATAAGGATTTAAAAAAAAATTAATTGATTTCCTAGCTAAAGCTCGTACTTTTAAGTCGGACGTTTAAATCAGAAGTTCAAAAAACTAAGTATAACTGGAATCACCATGAAAATCTGTGTAAATTGAGGTACCGCGATTTAAGAAATTAAAAATTCACTTTTTTCTGAAAAAATTTGTGCGAAATTGACATTGAGAGTCCAAAAAACACAGAATAGCACTTTTTTCTTATGGATAATAAATGACTAAAATCTGCGTTTTATTACTTAAAACTGATTTGTACAGTTTTAATTTTCTATCGTTATGTGTAGTTTGTAAGATGATTTGAAAATTTTTATTTTTATTTGCCGTTTTTGTTCGGCCTACTGTCCAACACAGCATGAAATTTCTGCCCGTAAGTAAAACTTTGAATTTAAAATTTTTTGATTTCTTATTTGCCGTGTTAAGTTATGAAACACCATTTGGCTAATTAGCGCGTTTTTCAGTAAATTTAATGTTCACTTTTTAGATTTTGCGGTAAATCCTCTATCTAATTGTAGTCATAGGTGAAAAAATTGAGCATTTTGGCCGACACTTATTCGCAAAGTTGTTTCCCGCGACAAAAGACAGGATGTGTCTAAATCCGAGACAGAGGGTCGAAGGCAAAGACAAAAAAAAGCAAAAAAAGAAATCGAGAAGATTGGTATTAATAGCCGCGGAGCAAATGGCTGTCACCCGACCAGATGAAGTTGGCCGAGTTAGAGGGAAAAAGACAAATACAAACAATCGAGATTGCAGTCCGACATGGTTGTACCAAAAGCAATTCAAAGCCTGCCCATTACCACCAGCTACAACTAAGCAAAATATTTAGACGAAAAAGAAAAAGGTAGGAAAAAGCTGGAGCTATCCAAAACACCTCTTCCGAAAAACACGGTTCAGATTCTCATAATTTGTGATTGCGATTCTCGCCCCATCATGGTTTGAAAAGGATTTTAATGAGTGAAAATTAGTCTGTTGGAATAATTTATGTGAACCTGTTAGCAATTCACTGTTGTCTAAACAGAATTGCTCATCATCGATGAACTAGAGAACAATCTTTGTCTCTACAACTCCTCCTTTTCAATGAGGGATTTTGTAATCAAAATCAACCGAAGGTTTAGGGGTCTTTAACGCGATAAGCTCCGCTCTCTCTGAGGCCCCCCAAAAGCTTTATTTCCACCAATAGGAGACGAGAACGTGATAAATTACCAAGTATTCTATATTGACTTAAAATTTATTAAACTATGTAATGAAAAAGCTACTAATTAACGTTAAGCACCTTTTGGCACAATAAAATGTCAAACCTTTTTGACATTTATGCTATTTCCATCTCAAAGAAGACAAAACAGCGGCCATCTTTGATTCCACTTTTTTTTGGTTTTTTTTTTATTGTAAACATTGAAATCAGGGTGCGTTCGTAAAACAGTAAAAAATAATTACTTTCTCAAAATTGGCGGAATAAAGCAAAAACGACCCATTCTTTGATTACATGTAGCAATCATTTAGTTAAATTAAATTTACGTTGTTGATATAGGATTGATTAGATTTATTTCGAAAATTTCGACTCGTTAACATAAATCCCGAAGGCGCCCAAGTGGCTTTATTAATACTTTGCCTATCCGCCCCCCGCTATTGAGATGATTATTCAAATATTCTCTAATGATGTTCATCTCTTCTCTAATTCTCTTTTTCTCTTCTTCTGTCACTTGGACTCAAGAAAAGAAAGAAAACGAAAGATAGGAAATGAAAGAAGGTAAGATTTTTGTCGAGAAATCGAGAAAAGTGCGAAGAGAAAAGAGACAGACTGAGACTTAAGCGCTTGGGTTTTTTCGTTTCATTTGCCGGTGGGCTCGAGATGTTTCAGATTATTCGAAAAGAGAAAGAGAAAATGAGACTGCGCGTTAGACAAGAGGTTCCGCCGTCTTCAAAACTTTGGTTTCGAGCGACTCTCACCGAACGGCGCTAGTAGTCGCTCCTCGGCCCTTACAGTCACTGGCCGGTGTCTATGTAGGACGCGCGGGGTTCAGCCAGAATTCGGAGGGGCGGATTCTTTCGCGTTTCGCCTTTCAGTCAAGTGTTGGCTGCGCTCCGTTGCTGTCGCTGCCACCACCCCTCTGCCATCACTTAATTGAATTCGATCATCTTTTATACGGGCACGTGCTTACCACGCGGGTCTCGTTATCTCTATATGTTCCGCCATCACGACATGTATAAATAAGACAATGTATAAACATAAATTTCATCAACGCAAGCAGCAGTTTGTCAAGAATGATGGAAACAGAATCCCTTTTCTGTTGAGTTTCCTCAAAAAGAAGAGAACTTAAGGAATTGTGGCGCTCTGTGATTCGCGTGCCGAGTGTGAATTGACTCTCAACTTGTGTTTCGCCATGTGCTGCGAAGAATGTTTGCGCTGTTTGTGGTGACAATTTCGGCTCTGTGAATATGGATGCCGTCGCTGCCGTCGTCCGCCACCGCTCCGCCGTCGCCGCCGCCACAGCCCCGGGAATTTCTCTGTGGGGTATTAGGGAGTGGGATGTTGGGCTTTAAAAGGGATTTGCCAAATTGGAGAGCGTTCAAAGTTTCATTTTTGCTAATGTCGTCGGGTGATACATGGTTGAAAAGGATGATTTTTTAGTTACCGCTGAAGTCTCGCTGGAGTAAATATGTCAGGGCACGGCACCATTTGTTTTTGTATCTCGCTGCGCAAACGTCACCAATCCTCAAATCTTCGGCCAGTGTTGGAATCAATTCAGATTGAAGCCAATCGGTGAAGCGTTCAAATAATTCCGGAAACTGCATATCCTTGATATTAACGTATACATGTGTTGGAGTTGTGGCCCATGAAACGCGTACCAAATTACATCATCTAGGATGTAACAGCCGCAACAGCAACAACCGATGCCCCCAGATGGCTACCCAGATGTGATAAGTTTTGTATGTACTCTCTACTATCTTGGATATCCTAGTGGGGCGCTTATGTTTAGCTTGACTCAATTTTTCTCAATGGAGTAAAAAATGTATGTTTATAAAGCGCCGTTCTTGCACGAGAAGGAGAAATAAAAAGTTCTGTGGGCACTCTTGATAAACTATTAGTAATATCGATTAATCATAACAGTATGAATTCCAACTAGAAAATCAATATACCAATATATAAAATGCGCTAATCCACCAGCATAGTGACACAACACCAGCCAGGAAACGGTTTCAACATATACAGTTTCAGTAGAAAATATTCATCACCGACAATGGCGTGAGGCAGATATGCGTCTGAATACGGAAGTTTGGGACGAGGTGGTAAACCAAGAACCCCGTTTTCTAATAATTTTGAAATTCGCGAGTTCCACCTTTTTCTCCCCTTGTCTTCCATAAGCGCCTAAATCAATCAAAGTAAATATGTACTTTTGGGTCACACATTACCATTAGAATAATGCTGTGACATAGCTTGTAGTAAACAAAAAGTCGGATCCTGAATTTGCAGGTGCTTGCAACCTTATGTGTTTCCGATCAATTGCCCCTACGCAGTTAGGATGTTGCCACATCTTGCCAAAATCATTGGAAATTTTTTCCCATCTAGCAGTGTCAGACACTTTAAAGAACTCAACAATTAAGATTTAAAATACCATACCATTCCCCAAAGTTTGAGGTTGATGAGTTTATCAAGTTTCGATAAAAAACTCGCCGAAGATTTGCCTTGATAAATTGTTCCACGAATTGTCGCCAAGTAATCTTTGCCGTTCATGTAACCAATAAAAGTACACAACTGGAAGGTAAACGGGTACTATATTCTCTTCTTGCTCAGATATATGATAATTGTTTTTGTTCATTTCGTAAGACCATGGATGATATTGAGGAAGTTGAAAATGAAAATGAAGAAATTGAGGCTCGTTCTGCATGTAGATATTGGGGTTTTAGAGAAGCGTCCAGAAGTTGGAAATGCCGATGCCCTGCGTGCTGAAGTTGGGAATGAAATTCCTCTGCGCGCTGATATTAGAAACGAAATTGGAAATTCTGCTCGTGCTGCCGCTGAGAATGAAATGTGGTTGGAGCCAATATTAACAATTCAGAATTAACTGCTGATAGCTCGTGCACAAGTTCTAATGGAGAGACCTATATAGTTACACTGGACTCCGATGGAACATTTCAACCACGAAATAACTTCTTAGGAATAGCTTCAAAAATTTATTGTATTTCATTATTCTAATTATTTGAAAACAAAACAGACTTAACTTTCAGTTAAAAAAGAGAGTGAGTCGCGCAGGTGTGTGCTTGACTTGACAAGTTACGACTTTGACAATCTTACGACGGATCCGATGAAGACGTCATCTTTTACTGTAATGCACCCTTCTCATTTATTATCCCTCTTAATTTCTGTAGGCGAGAGTAGTAGAGAGTAGGTGGGATATTAAGAAACTTCGATCACCTTCTAAACCCGATTTCAATCGATTATAGAACTCGCCCGCGCCGTCAGCCTATACCACGATTTTGCCGCCTCTACATCCTCCGTTTCAAATGAATCCAGCTCTTCCGTCTTCATCTGTTTGGGGCACAGTGGTCCAGTTTATGCCACTCAGTTAACGCCTACCAACACCCACTTGCTCAGTTGCAGTTCACTTTGAGCATGCATATCACTTTGAAACTTTGGAAAGTGTCTTCCATGGAAAAAAATACGGTTGCATACCGAGAACATACCTACTAACCAGTTTGGGCCTTGGATATCTCTCGGCAGGGACAGTATTTCGCCTCAGGATCGCAGGATCGGACGGCAAAAACTTTGGATGTTCAATCGCACCTACAAACACCTATCCATTACGTATATTCTAGCTGGTCATACCGCCGACGTTGATGTAAGCAGCTATTCTTCCAACATTCCATTTAAATTGTTCAATTAGTAATCCGACTTTTGGTTTGCTAGAGGAAACAAACGCAAAAATAATCCGCTTTTTTTAGTAGCGACAATCTGGGCGACGATCGCAAAGAGAAATGGGACGGGGTTGGAGAAAGATGAGAGAGGGAAGAAACGTGAAAAAAATTTATTTACTTGAGCAACTTTTTCTCCCATCTTCTGTTGGTGGATGGCATTCTGCTGGAAAGGAGAAAATCTTTGAGAGAGTGCACAGGCAAAAAAAAATAAGTCAAATCAAATCAAACGAATTGAGATGAAAAAAAGGTTAAATAACGCAGTCCCCCCGTCGTCGTCGAGATGGACAAGAATGATAAAAAAATATATAGAGTATGTATGCTGATCTAATGTACCTCGGCCATCCCGACAGTTCTGATGTTTATGTATGAATTTTCTTCGACATCTTTTTAACTTTTCTTTTTGAATATTTTCCTCTCTCGGCTTCTTTTTTATAACTTCCGTTTTTCTTATGTTTCTCTTTTTCTTTTCGACTTTTATTTTCTTTTGAATTAAGTTGTTGAAGGGAGCTGGGACGAGGAGTAGGTACTGAGGTTGGGATGGAAGAGGTGTAGGCGGGAAGAATAAATCAAATTCAAATCGAAACCCAAAGTGTCAAAGTTAAGGCTCGTTAAATGCTCATCAATAATTCATGCCGTGAGTCGCGTCAAATAAAGAAAGCTCGCCAAATGTTTTTTTTTATATATAGAAATAAAATAGTGAGAAAATAGAGATAGAGAGAGATAGAGAGAGATGATGAAGAGTGTTTGTGAGTGTCGATATGGCGATGCAAATGGTGCTCGGGAGAAGGACGGGAGGGAGGAGATTATAGAAGAAGGAGGAGGAATGGTAAAGGGGCGGGAGGAAGGAATGTGTGTTGTTGTGAGAGCGCTACGAGAGCCAAAAAACCAGAGCAGCAGAGCCATCTAGCCTACCAAGCCGCAAAAGTTATCAGTAAACTGTACACTGTACAAAGCAGATTGACGCAATCCGCTCGTCTCCTCTGACTTTGTTTAGCTTCTTTCCCGAGAAAATTCAACAATATACTGCATGGATACGTATGAATCAAATTGGAAAAAAATAGAGAGAGAGAATCCAACCACAATCTACTTTTCAAAAGACGTACGTACGCGAGTTGTCGTAGAGTAACTAGTAGACGGACCGTGTTTTTTTGTTTTCATGTACCTTAATTTTGGCGGCTTCCACGGCTGTTGTGGCGACGCTGAGCGACGGCGATTTGCGGTCACCTCGTTGAGAATTCCGGTCGGCCAATAAAGTGCGGTAGCGCGTCAGATCAGAGTCGGAACTGGCGTTGGGCACGCTTTTGCTAATCTGAGATCGCGAGGCTACGGTCAAACCAAAGCAAATCAATCAAACTACTGATTGACCCTTTCGCAACAATGACACACAACACAAAAGTTATCTACTTACTGTTGTTGACGGAACTGCTGAGACCCCGAAACGCCCAGGGACCGGTCACCTCCGAAATGCGGTGGCGACTCAGAGCGTCCAGGGAGGAGGTAGGCCGTAACGACACGGCGTTGCTCTGGTGCTGCGCCAAACAATCTAGCGTCATTTCCAGTTTAAATTAACGCAGAAGAAAAAATCAAGTTAACTGATTTCAAAAGTTTACCTGATCATTTCCAGAGCGATCGGTCGCGTTCGTCAGGTGATATTTCTTGGCCAGGTAGCCAGGCACTCCGCCGTCCGTGCGGCTAGATTTGCGCTGGAGTTGCAACAAAGCGGCTTTGCTGCCGTTCCAGCTGCTCCTGGGCGTAAAGGCGCGGCCCAGTGATGTGAGCGAGACTCTTGGCAGAGAGTTGCGACACTGCTGGTCGCCCGGATGCCTCGGCGGCGGATGCGAAGGCGGATAACCGCGGTTGCTCTCGTTCGTGTAAAAGAGCCGCTTCTGGGTGTGCGGCGAGAGATCGACACTGTTTGAATGTCCCGCCGTCGCTCCTGTTGCTCCTGTCCCCGATGACGTCGCCGACTCCGCCTCCCCGATTTCTTCCTCCAGGCCGTTCATGTCGCGATCGCTAGATGGCCCCGTCGGCGACCCATCCGGGATGATTTGAATGAGAGGCGCGTTGAGCCGCGATGTAATTAACACCGATTCTAATCACGTACGAGTCTTGTTCAGTAAGCCTCCGATTTACGGAACGCAATTCAACGCCATCCCTCCGCGTACGAAATAACCATTACAAAGATTACCGTCTAAAGAAATAGATCCCCGTTGGCGGCTGAATCGACGCCGATGGTGCAGCGCTAGACATTGTTGGCCGTCCATCATGGCCGCGTCGAATTCCAGCGGCTTGAGCACGCACAAATCTAGCTCGGGCGATGGAAGCTCTTCTTCCTCCTGGCTCGTATCCTGCCTCGTCGGATATCGCCTTCGGCCTGGCGCGCTCTTCTCCCCGGCGTCATCCGCCTCGCGTTCCGGCCGGCGCTGTTTCAAAGTGATAGCCGGCAGGACTTTTTCGTTGACCTCGCACACCGTCGATAACAGCACGTCCGTTCTGGAGAGTAATAATAATCGAGTTAATGAAAAAAGAAAAGAAAAGAAAATGAAATAAGAGTTATGAATCAAAATTGAAAATAAAAACAAAAATCAATTAAAAAGTGTCGCGGCAAGTTGACGACAAACAAGAAGAGCGACACTTTATGAATCATTATTAAATTCGCTGTAGAGAGCTAGTCTTCAGATCGTTCCGTCTGTTCAGCTCCATAATAACTTTTATGTTTCACAATTGACAGCCCAGGATCTCTTTTTGTTCAACTAGACTTTCATTCTTCCCCCATAGAAGCACGGAGTCGGCCGTAAAGTGCCTAAATATAGTGTTTCTCGTAGTGCGCGTGTGGGCCGAACCCGAAAAAGTCAAAGTTAGTCCTAGACAGCAGAGTCTTTTCTTTCTCTTTTCTTTTGGGGCCCTAGCATTTCCATTCATTGGGCTTCCTTATCTCTATGGGAACCGTCGGTGTCGGTGTCGGTTTTTGTTTGTTCCAATGTCGCCGTCGTCGTCGTTGTCGTCTCTCTGCCCCAGCAATTCGCCTGCCTTCTTCCTCCCCCCTACCCAATTCGTGCCAAAAGACATTTGTTGTTGGAACGGAAGTCGGAAGCGGAATGCTTGTTGTTTAGATGAACATTACTGGAAAGAGTTCTCTTCTTCCTCTTTGGGGCTCTCCAGTTTCGATCCGGACACGAGCCGGACTTCAGGATCCTGAGTGGACGAGGCTGACGAGCCGGCACTGTCGTCGATCGGCGGACTCGAGAGCCCAGATGATGACTGTTGGCTGCGACGACTGCGACGCATCGACGTCATCCGGAATGACTGCCGGAACGATTGCCGTGCTCGATCGACTGCACAAAATCGCACAAAGAGAAAAGAAAAAAGAGAAACAACACGCAAACATGTATATTATTAAAGAAGAAAAGATAAGATCAGAAAAATATAAGATCAAGCTAAAAAACAAAGTAACTTTAGGAAGACGATTCTTGTAAGAGGCGAAAGAAAGAGACAGAGAGAGACAGAGAGGAAATTGGGAAAATAGATTAGAAAAGAGGATCAGCAATATGTTTCCTAGCATTCTTTGAGATTGCCATCCGGGCCTAACCTGTTTCCCCGTTGACTTCATCTAACAAGGTCGGCAGCATCAGGAGCTGCAAGAGCCGGAGAATTTGGTCGACAGCATGCATAACTTTCGATAGCGATAGCGGGATTTGATCATCGAGATTGATCTGCCTCTCTGGGGAAACAGAAGGCACCGAGTATGCAATCTTGGAAGAGAATCAATTTGTTGCACGACAGACCAAAGACCAAGTCTTCATACTCGACATCATATAGTACCAATAAGTTTTGGCGACGACGATCAATACGCGCACAGCACAACCTTGTCCGGCTAGTCCGTCTCGGAAAACTTTGGGGGGCCCTAAAGTCCTCTGCGTACGTCTTGTAGCGTTCGCCAGTGATTAGCCATTTTGATGGTCAACTGTGAGTGACAGTATGACTGGTTTCTGGTGCTGTTGCGACGGGTTGCGGCTGTTGCTGTTGGGGCAAAAATCACATGTCTGCAGTCTGGACCGGGTTATAACTGGCGTTTCCAAGCGCATGCAAGTGCTAGACGCAGCACAACAAAGTCAGTCCGTTTGTTTACGACTCTTCATCTTTTTCCCTTCTCGTACTGTGCAGTCGACGTCATCGTCTTGTACTTTCTTTCAGAAGCGAACCGTCGACGATGGTTCGGCACTGTTGGGGACTTCCGGCAGAGCATCGGTGTCTTCGAAGTTGAGGATGTACATACAGACTTCGCCCGCTTCGTTTTTGATTGGCGCGATGACTTGGCTGCACATGAACTTGGTGCCTGAACAAAGAAAAGAAAAAAGAAAAGCAGAGAAAAGTTATTGGATTTCTTTCTATTATTGGTGAAATGTTAATTAAAAACAAGGACACTTGGAGAACGAGGTTCTATAGTAGCTGTGCGCATCAAAGTCAAGAGAGACATAATCCACTGTTCTGTTTTCCATCATCGGTTCGCTCTCTCTCGCTCTCTCTCTCTTTAATTTTCTAAGCTTCTCTCTTGTGGGATTGGCGCGCTAACTTTTTGAAGCAGCTTGGGTGCTCTGCGGTGCGCTCGCAGCCTCCTACAGACTATCTTGATCTTACTTTGTACTAGTACTCGAGAAGCGTGATAGAATTCATTAAAGAGTGAAAGCTCAAAGCCGCCTTTATACAATAAAATTCGGAGCACTCCCTTCTGCATAAGCGCGCAGACACACAGAGACGCAGAGATAGAGAATAAGGACGGTTCGGGGGGTTTGCGGGCTTTTCGCCGTTTTCCTTCGCTTCAGGCAGAGCATTGGAGGTGGGGGATTAC
The DNA here is from genome assembly GCA_022539655.2 of Ceriodaphnia dubia. Classification (NCBI taxonomy): domain Eukaryota; kingdom Metazoa; phylum Arthropoda; class Branchiopoda; order Diplostraca; family Daphniidae; genus Ceriodaphnia; species Ceriodaphnia dubia. Next base: position 2,653,540 of record JAKUCG020000139.1, on the reverse strand, counting down.
ATTACGCTTGCTTGAATATCGGTTTATTTGATTAATTGCACCCCGCTACTAATGCCCAAACAACACATCACAGGGGTAATAGCCTACAAATAGGAGAGTTTCTCGCAGAGAGTAAAAGCGGATTTGGTGCAGATCAGGCGTGCCGACGACTAAACACGCACCTTCAATGTGGCTGGCTGCTTGTTTACTCGCGAGTTTTACATTCCCAAAGAATACAGCAACTGAGCTACATAGCGGAACATGCACGGAACATCAACCTTGAATGTCCTCTACTCGTCCGGACATCTTGTGAAAAATATGAGTAATTGAAGGACGACGACGACGGACGGACAAGAGGTGGTACGTGAGAGAATAGACACGTTTCACTCGCTCCTGTAAATTACAACCATGCATTTTTCAGTGGAAAACAACGGTTCATGGTCTTCTCCGTAGTCGACATGGAGGTTTTAATAATGAAAACATCGATCTGGGCTCTTCAAAGTGGTCCGCGATCCTACATCGGAGGTTTTTCCGGTTCCCGGTTGCTGCTGTCGTCCGGCAACTTTTTTGGCTCTAGGATTGCTGGCCAAGCTGCAAGAGGCCACGCAACCTAAAACATCCCGGTTGCCCCCAGAATTGTTTTTGGTACCTGCTAAATTGGTGGATGCGGTGATGTGGGCGGCTTCGTTCTTGCTGGTCAACGTTTTAAACAGGTTGAGCACATTCGTCGACGGGATTTTTTTCTTTCTTTTCGATTGAAAAAAGAAAACAAAAGAAAGTCGTTCACTTGTCAAGTCAAGCACACACCTGCGCGACTCACAGCCCCAGTCTCTCTCTCTTTCTCTCTTACCCTCAGGAGTCGTTTCCGAGAAAACACGCACGAATTCCCAAACAACTTTACCTTCTTCTTCTCCTTTCACCAAAGCAAAAGCCCAGAGACTTTGCTGACGTCTCTCGGATATTGTTGGTCTTTTCTGCACTCTGATTCAAAACGAGGTTTCGGCCATGTTGTTTTTTTTTCTCTTTCGGCTCGCCGAGAAAACGTGAAATACTTTTGGTGTCGGCATTGTTGTGAGATTTCAGAAGAAATCCACAAAAGCAGAGAGAAAATAACGAAAAACTAGTTGGTTGCTGAGAGCGACTTGTATTTCGACCTGCTCGCCTCGGCTGCTTCGTGCCAACTGATCATGGCGGACTGCTCGTCCATATACATGGTTATAATCTCGACTCCTAGATGGCGCGCGAGTCGCCAAAACTCAAAAATATCACAACATTCGACCATAGCTACCCACATCAAGTCCTCCTGGACTTGATACTTTTAACTCAAAATATATGAAATCAACTCAAAACACACAAAAATCAACACAAAACTAACTCAAAATAATCATAATTTAGTTTCTTCGGGTAATTCTTCCATCGGGGCTGCGCGGTCGATACTCCAGAAGTTAATAGTAATCGTAGTCTGGTAGTTGAGATCTCCGGATGGCCCTTCCGGTCCGGGAAACACGATTGAACGGGGCGTCCGATTCTCCAGTTACTTCTCCGGGTGAATCCTCGCCCCCGATTTCTTCGACAACTAAGTCCGGGGGGTTGTTAGCCCCCAAATCCACTTGAACACTCTCAACACCGCGAGACGGTTCTTCAAGAGGAGGTGCGACTTCAAATGGATCGTCAGCCCTTTGTAATAGCGTCGGATCAGCACAGAAACCCCTACCAACAACAGAAGCTTCGTCAACACCAGGATTCTCACCATCCTTCTCTGAATCCTCCTCCTCTCCCTCTGGCTTCCAGTCGAATTCGCACCTTGTTTTGTAGGGATGGATCTGACTGACGTGAGCGTTGAATCTTCGGCAAACTCGTCCTCTCCGATTATAGGGAAGATCCTCGACCGTGTAGCATGTCTTACTGACCCGTTTAGCCACTTGGTACGGACCAACCGACCGACACACGAATTTCTTAGTCTTGCCAACATGTACTCTTCGTCGCGCCACGATGACCAAATCACCTGGTTGGTACGTCCGATTCTCCTTTCTGGACAAGTCTTCGTAAGCTTTCGTTTTCTTCTGCCGCTTCACGATAAGTCGTCTTGCGATTCGCCTCCACCTCCTTTGACGGGCCGGCCACTCGGGTTGGGCTGGCTGGCCTTGCGTCGTCCACTTCCGGCTGCTCCGGTACCTCCTTAAGGGGCGGCAGTTTGCTGGCATCCTCCACGGTGGGCGAAAAGAGATGGGCAGCGGGAGGTAGGGGCGGAAGCGACTTCGGCCTCTCCTTCGTGGCGGCTGGCCGAGCCGGGCGGGTCTGCTGACGCTGAGTCGGGTCAGGCCCCGAAGGCTTGGATGCTGCTGCGGCCGGGCGAGGCACCACTCCTGGGCTCTCGGTTCTCCTTTTGGCCGACGGGCTCCTTTGCTCCTGCCTCGACTGGCCCGGATTGCGGCTATGGCTGGAACGGTCGATCGGAGGGTGGATCCGCGAGTACGCCGACGTCCGCTTGGTGGCGCTGCGTTCTGGTGGAGGAGGGGGCGGAGTGGACCAGCTGGGCGAAAAGGGGAAACCGGGCCCATCAGCTTCCGTCTGGTAATGGGCATAACGCCACTGGGCCGGGGATGGCGGAGGCGGCTGCTCCTGACGACGAGAAGGAGGGCGGCCCCTCCTTAACTGGGCCGGCAGGGGCTCCTCATCCGCGATGGGAAAGCGGCGTCGCCACATCTCCTCCTCCAACAAGGCCACGTCATTTTCTAGGAGCGCCCGTCCTAGCTCCTTCTCCTGGACCCTTTTGTCGGACTCCAGAGCGGCGTGGTGGGCGAAAGCGTTCATCTCCTTCTGCAGCTGATGGCCGGCCTCGAGTCCTTTCTTCCTTGCAGCGCTGATCCGCTCCACGTCGGCTCTATGAAACGACGCCACCCACTCAGCGATGGCGCTCTGATATGCACTACTAGCCTCCTTCAGCCGGGCGTACTGGGCGGCATCCACCTGGGCATAGTCTCCTTTCGGGGCCAGGTGTTGAACCGCCAGGCAGCCCATGACGGCTGGTTCCTGGGTGGAAGCTGGAGTGGGGGCAGCACCTGCATTCTTGGGTTGCTGGGCGAGTGAGGAGCCGGCCTTCTTATTCAAATTCTTCTTCAACCTGCCCTTGCACCGCTTGACTCGCTCCACCTCCCGGAGATCCCATAGCTTCTTTTCTGCCTCGCATAAGTGCTCCGGGGCCGGCCTCAGCACGAAATGGTCCACCTCGTTCTCCATTTCCTCCCAAAACAATTCTATATTCAATCGAAAGAGAGTCGAGAATCAAAACAAGGTTATGAAAACCTTCGTCAGATTCTCGTCTCAACTTCTGATTACGCCGAGAGAGAGGACTCCACCAAAGAGAGATCCGTGGTCGAGACCACAGATCAACACCAGGTGTAGTCCCCAACAGCCGGCTACAGGAGAGAGAATCTCGTCAAGAAGAGACCTTAACGGCCAATAACAGACGAAATCCCCAACTCCTTACCACACAAACACACGAAAAGGCCCCTCTCGGGCCAAGAGAGCACCGTCAGCCACGCCGACCGCGTGCTGACCACGTGTGGCCACGGCAAAGTTACCACACACACGACATAAAACAGACAATAAATCGACTTAAAACGGGCTTACTTTACCACAATTTCGTTTCTATCTCGCCGCTGCCACCAAATGTTGTGAGATTTCAGAAGAAATCCACAAAAGCAGAGAGAAAATAACGAAAAACTAGTTGGTTGCTGAGAGCGACTTGTATTTCGACCTGCTCGCCTCGGCTGCTTCGTGCCAACTGATCATGGCGGACTGCTCGTCCATATACATGGTTATAATCTCGACTCCTAGATGGCGCGCGAGTCGCCAAAACTCAAAAATATCACAACAGCATTAACGAACGGTTTTGTTTTGGGGGAGTTAAACTACATCGAAACAACCGGACGACATCGTCGTTCCTCCTTTGACGAGAGCCCAAAGCCCCAAAGGCGACTGACAGTCTGACACGGGAGGCAGGGAGAGAAAACTACAAAAACGAGAAAAAACAGACTTAACTTTCAGTTAAAAAAGAGAGTGAGTCGCGCAGGTGTGTGCTTGACTTGACAAGTTACGACTTTGACAATCTTACGACGGATCCGATGAAGACGTCATCTTTTACTATCATTATTATTTTTTGCTGCTCTTCCATCAGGTTTCATAAAGAGCCTTGCTTGGCTTTTCAATGATTATACGAAGGTTGGCTCGTATTTGGCTGCTCACATTATTCCACATCTGATATGGCGTCTTCTGTCGAAGGTAATTTTCTCCAAGGTTTGCGTCAGCCGCATAGTCTCTCGTCTTTGAATTTTCTGGCACTTTAAGGCAGGGTGTCGAATACTGCAGATAATTTTTTCCAATCTCCCTGCAGGGAATATCTCAGATCATGTAAAAGCCTTTTGAAAATATTTGCTGCAGGTGAATAGGCCCTACGGCCCTCAGTTTTGTTACATCTAATAGGAATATAATCGAAAAAAAAATTTAATGCGGTTTGGAATAGGGTAATCAAATAAAAAATGATTGGAACCCAGCCCATTCATAGAGTTCGGTATGGTTTATTATTTTGCAGTAAAGGAAAAACTATTCCCGACCCCGGCATTTGCTGCATTGACATGGAATGAAAATCAATAAGTAACCCTGCAGCATTCAACAACCTGCTTTAAGGTCATCTATATAAAGGAAAAATAAGTTAGTTAATATACATCTTAGTTTAATAATTTACTATCAAGCTTACGTAGGAAATCCCAGAAGTTGATGTGACTTCATCCACATGCTTGTTGAACCAGAGATGCCATGCTTCGAAAAAATTGCTGGTTTGGTTGAGATGGTTTAAGACGCTGAATCCTTCCGGTGTCCCTTTGTCGATCGAAAAATTGTATTAATAGTCCATTAAATTCTTCATGAAAGTCTAGATTGCGGCTGTTTCACTCAAAAGGGACATTTGGTAGTGAGACTTTGTATTCTGCAATAATTCAACATCTAAATTTAATAAAATTTATTATTTTTAAAGTGAAGGGGAATCTACCTGGAAACCAATAACGATGTCACCCGCTTTATGTCTTAGGTCAACTCGTGCCAGTCGTCACGTAGACTAAACCAAATCAACGTTCAAATATAAAGTTTTTCAGTCAATTTTCCCAGTCAACAATCAACTTAGTAGTAACCCTCTTGTTCTGTTTACTTTCCGATGTTTCCCGTGTTAATTTCAAACATTTTTAGCATTTTTCCCCATTCTAAAAATTATTTTTCCCCCTCTCTTTATTTGTGTTTTAATTCTTACATTGGAAAATCAATAAATTTCTCCTAATTTTCTCATAGAACATAGAAAACTACATGTATGCTGATTCGTCACACGAAAGCGTACAGTACCCACACAAAGTATTTGAACACCCCCCCCCCCCTGTTTTGCCGGTTTTAACACGGGGCCTTATGGCGGCGTTTTCCTGCTCCCATTCGACGAGTTTTTTAGTTAGAGAGTTCCCAATTTAATATTAGGATAATGATAAATCCGCATATCTCTGATTTTTTGAAAGAATTTTTCAATAGCGGGATCTTATGGCAAAAGGATCGTTTTAAATTACCTTTGGTGTTATGGCCAAAAAACGTTTTATTTCATTTTATATCTCCCAAACGCGGTGACATCTAAGCTTCATTTTTTGCAAAAACATAAAGCTGCGTGAGCTCTACGTGTACTTATAAAAATAATTGATGTCAGATTTTTTGGGACCGCTAGGAATTTTAAAAGAAAAAATCGAACGGCGGCAAATTTTTCAGGCCGCCGTTCCTACAGGGGATATAGGCGGGGAGGAGGAATGGTACAGGAAAATCGAGCGGATTTTCCAAAATTACAGCAATTTTTTATTTTAAAATTCCTGGTGGTTACAAAAAAACAAGCTGATCTGGTTTAGTTTGTAGTCTGAATTGTTAGATCAAATCGATGTTGAGGCTATTATTGATGATTTTGCCGATAAAAAGTGCAGGAAAGTTTTCATCTAAATACTGAATTAAAAATTACACCGTTTTTCATCAGAACCGGGTTTGTCCAGGGGCCCAAAAACTGATAATGCGGCACTTAACAGTACTCACACAACAGCCAATATCCTTAGCAATTCTTTTGATTGTCCATTTTGCATCACGTAGCGCAACTATTCGTGATCGATCCGAAACCGTCAGTTCCCTCACTTTCACCATTGATTTCGAACCAGATGCTGCGCTGTGCACGTGTCGAACTAAAGCCTTTATTTCACTGAGTTAATAATAAAATTGCGAGGCAATTATATAGCAAAAGCGCCGGAAGTCGTGTGTGGAGATGATGAGGTTTCATCACTCTTCACAAATAGTCCCTATGATACTTTGAGTGCCAACTCCTATCAAGGAATGTATTCCTTGTTAGCGTGCCGTGTGCAAAAGCTATGTGATCTGTAAGCCAGTGGTGTTCATCCTAAACGAGTACCGCGCGCACAGCGCTCGGTAATATTTTTTGCACTTTAGCTGTGCACTATAGAACCCTAAAGCGTGCAGTGCGCACAACATATACCACTGTGTTTAATAGAAAATCTATTTTTAACAAAGAATCAGGAGCAACTTGTCAAGGACATTAACCCGACGGCTACGTTGACAGCAGTGTTTAAATAGAGGCAAGGCCGAAAAAGAAATCATTTAGACTCTAGCTTTCAATTCATCATGACGTCTTGCAGTTTAACGTACGGCCCTTCAACCAATAACCGCGAGTAATTCATTAGTCCCGACCAAAGAAAAGCTCGTCTGGATTTTGCAAAGGCCTACTGTACTAAGAGTTATAAATTATGGCAGAACGTTACATTTTCAGATTAATTAATTTTTTGGTAGAAGAAAAAAAACGACAAATTGATGATGTTCCCTGATTTCTAACGACCGGATTTTATCCTCCTTCTTTAGCTTTAACGAGTTAGGCAGACCTTGCATCAATGATGAAACTGGTTTCCGTCTCCGGAATAGTCGATGCGTAAAAGTTTGGGTGTACTTTGATGCCGAGAGAGGAGCTGAGACTCACCGTATTGAAGGATCATTCAATGGTGCCAGATACATTGAACTGCTTGGTAATCTTTTAGATGACTCGAACAAGAAAAGTTGGGCGAATTCAATCGTTTTTGTTCATGATAGCCACCCTGTCCACAAGGTCCGGCTTGTCGTTGATTGGCTCGCAGCCCGAATTTTAAGTTCTAGATTGGCCTAGGAACTTTGGAGGTGTCATGCCCTTCGAGATTTTATGGCGGGACTTACAGACAAAATTAATCAACAAGGACGTGCGCGTCGAAAACGCTGAACAACTGTGGCATTCTATTGATACTGAATTTTGAGGCCTTACTAGTGAATTGTGTTCAGGGCACAATATAAAGATATTTTTCTAAATATCAATAAAATAGAAAAAATGTATATTCTATTTTAATGATTTAAAAATATGTGGCGCAGTGTCACATGTGACGAAAAAATGTTAATTTACACCTTCAAAAAGTCAAAAAATATCAAATACCCATAAGGCTACATGCTATCAGCGGACTCGTGACTCACGTGATACCATTCCGCATACAACGCGAAAACGCTGCGCGAATGGCGCACAGTGAAAACTTGCTACACAAGAGAATAGGAAACTATTTAAGTAGCTAGAGTATAAAGAATTTTATGGTTTAATGTAACTAATTCTACTATTCCTACTAAGCTAAGACTAGCAGATTCATATGCAATTATTTTTAAGTTCTTGATTTCAAATGAATAACACATTACATGTTAGCCCAATAACTACACATCGGCAACACTTCTTTCTACTTGGTACTCTAGTGGTTTCAAGTACTCTTCGATGGTAGATTCTTTAATGTTGGCTACTTTCTGTCCTGCTACCCTTGCTTCGTCTCGGAGGGTCTAATTAAGAATCAAATTTTACAAAATGGGTTTTACCACCTGCTGATTAATTTTGAAGCTACCTGAACTCGCTGACGTTCTCGTTCAAGGTTTTTGTTTGGTTGTCTATGGTTTTCTTCAACTGTGTTTCCATGATAACAAACTCCTCGTGACGTAACTGTCTAAGAGCTTTAATCCGACGATCACTTTGAAAAGATGAACGGCCTTGAAACCTGAAGCGGGCTTGGACGCGTATTCCTTTCCGAACCGCCCGGTGTATACCATGTTGCAAGGTTTTCAAAAGTTTTGCATTTTGCGCAACAGGTCTCATTTTCATACCGTACGTCAATACAACTAAAACAGAAGTGAATTACTTGAGTAAATGTCGACAGTTGGAATAAATGCTATCTTTGATCATAATAATTAGAATACCATCTTCCTTCTCTTTGAGATCCAGATGTGTAGGTTGCAGTAGTAGCGTACTGGCTGTCGTTAACGAATCCATTACAAAAGGGTTGTTTGTTAAATGAGTCTAAAATTCCATTGACGTCAGATATTGTATCAAACGGCACTTGATTCTCTTTATTTTCAACACATAAAGACTGGCAACTTTCATGGCCAAATCAATTTTGACGGATTTAAAAACAATTGGCCGGTACTGCTCTATTGGACAGATCCCACATAGCACCAGGACGTCTTTAAGACGTCTTTTTTTGGGCTAAGTTGTCTTACGGAGGTCGTCCTTATAACATCTTTTTTATTCTGTTTTTAGTCTTTTTTTTTTGTCTGCGTGTCGCACGGAACGTTGTCCTTTAAGACAACATAGGGAAGCCATTGTAGGGAGATGATTTTAAATATTAAAGTAACAAAATGAACCAATCAATGGCGACTAAACCTTGTATTTATTGTTTGGTTCTCCCCAAATTAATACTTAAGTTAATCAGTCATTTTCATCATCATTTTCTCCAACGTAAACTAAAAAATATTCTAATGTTCTTGTCCTGTTGGAGGTCCAGACATATAACTCAGGGAGACTTGGCCTAGCAATCCGAGAAGGGAAACTCAGACATAGTACCCGAATCTTATATATAAATCGGCCATGATTTTAAGTAGATCTGTCCATAAGAACCATGGTTGTGTTAGGTTAAAATTAAAAACAAAATAACTTTTCAATGTGAAATCAAGTTCCCACGTACCATAAACTAATTTAAGCGGAATTAAAAGCACTTCAATGTTCATTAAACGCAATTCAATGTTCGTTTTCTATATTTTTAAGAGTAAGGGTGGTACTAAATGGTTTAAGGCTAAAATGTTAAATATTAGTTCGTCAATTGCATTTGAAAAAAAACAGCAAATGAACTATGTCGTACTAGTCACAAATGGTTCTAAATTAATAAATTACACAGGTTTCCTCTTTTAAAAGTAATTCGCTTAGAAGTTATTGTTTCTCTCAGACTGTAGTAGTAACGCAGAGTAACTTTGTTTACGCATAGTTTTGTCTATATTAAGTGTCTTTTAAGGACCCTAAAGTCGTCTTTCGAACGTTTATTCTTGTGTGATAAATGTACTATAGACACTTGGACATATCGGTGTGCAGATTTTACGTCTTACTCACGTAATTTATCTTGCCGGCTGCCGGGTCCTCTTTAACCCTTTCACTGCCAAGCCAGAAAAGTCGACTTTTCCCCATACTGCCAACTCCATTGGCAAATGAAATATAACAAAAATATAGTTTATTAAGAGGCTAGTAACCGACTGAACCACGATTCAGTCGAAAAATATTTAAAAAAAACGACAAATTACCGGTGATACACGTGGCACACTGGTAATCAAGCGTCCCGCAGGTGCCAAATGTATCACCGGTGATACACAATTTCATGGGAAAATGTGTTACCCGTGATACATGTGGCACCTGGGGAACGTAATTTTCAAAAAAAGAAAAATGTTTTAAATCATCAAAATTACTTAATTAAATCATCAAACTCAGTTCATAATTTACTGAAAATACTTTCCTGGTATTCTATTATATTAAAAATATAGCCATGAGAGTCACAAATTAATGAATCAAATATCGACTATTAGAAAAAATAGCAAAACATGATAAAAGTGCTTAAATTCTGACCAAGACACAAGTAGAGACTTTATTCTAGCAAATAAAGTTGGTTAAGGTGAGGGAAATACAAAACTACAAGAGGTTTGGGCTTTGGCGGGAAATTCGTTGATGTATCGCCGGTGATACACTTGGCGGTCAACGGTTGGGAGGCCGTTTATCACCGGTGATACACTAGGCAGTGAAAGGGTTAAGTCAAAATTAAGACTATCTTAGCATTTTAAAAAACACCTTTTTTCGCCTAAGCCCACTCTAGGACCAAAAGTCTTCAAAAAAAAGTAAAAAAAACGTCCTGGTGCTATGTGGAATAACTTATAAATTTAGGTAAACTCGGTTTGTGCTCGGCGAATTGAAAAAAAAATAATTGTAAGGCAATGAGGGAGAAATGGGCTCACAATGTGGGAACACAATATTTAAATCCTCGGCTACGGCTTTTTTTAAACCAGACGGCTTTATGGTGTACCCAATGTCCACGATGACATTCGACGCTGCCATAGAGAACAATTCGGCCTTTTTCTCTCTCAGTCTTTTTAACATGTGGTACTGGAATTACAGAGCGTACGAAAAGGGCCAATAAAAGGGGACTAAAATATATAAGTTGAAACTATCAACCTATGGGAATGGGAAACTGGCTATAGGCTATCCTTCTGCTAGAACATATTGGTTTTTAAAAAATACTTATATGGTGGGGTCGGTCTGCCAGTATATGGTTGCAAGCGATGATTAAGTTCGGTATTCCGACGTAGTAAGCTAGAGGTGGTTCCACTCTACAACTGTCTATTTTGAAGAACATCACCATTTCATCTCGATATTTCTTCATAACGGAAAAGCCGGAAAGTTACAACGGAAAGAATATATTAAATGAATGGTGGAAAAAGTGAGATTATAGTAAAAGAAGTTTCGGAAATATTATTTTTTTTCTGAGAAATAATGTAATATTCATACGCATTTCACAATGACTGTAGACCATATCTTTAAAGCTTACAATACATAGTTTTTCAAAGTGACACGAAGGGATGGCATGCAAGCGCGATTTCATTAAACAAATAATCTGGATTTACGCTTCTGAGAATATAAGCCAAATATCTCTGTTTGCTCATTGGTTGTTATCTATCACGTGATATTTTCCGGTTTACATTTAAATCCATGCACTAAGAATGAATTCTTCTGTAGAACTTCTGCGCATATAGTAATAATTAGTTTATGGATTTGAATACGCTTCCGAAAAGCTGTCTGTTGAGTTTTTCCATTTCTTGTGCAACATAACGGTAGCCAAGTTTCTTATAAAATGATGTTTAGCGCTATTATGTCGAGGCACGATCCTTTGGCGTGGTACCAAAAACCTTCATTGGTGTTGGTATGTGCCCCCGTTTTGGGATTTTTGAACGTTACGGAATTATATGCCCTCAGGTGTTGATAATCATTTTGTTTTCTATAAAGCAAACATTTAACAAGTAAAATCATTAAATAAACCTTATTAGAAGAGTACGTTTGCCCCGCAACAGGAGACGACGAGACAATTTAATAAAACAAAAGAACGGATTTCGCTCAAATCCTGTATTCAAACAATCAATAATCACGTGAGTCTGCTCAAAAGGGCCCACAGCAAACCCGTCTCTCTGTCCGCTTGCCGTAGACTATTCTCCATCATCCCACCATCGTTGTCGGCCAGCGGTGCCATTCTCCTCTCATTCCGTAAACTCAATATTATTGTATGCCTTTCAACTGTCTGATATAATGATTGCGTCGGGGAGAATCCAATCCTTTATGATAGCAAGGCCTACGCCTACTATATTTACATGGCCGAACTAGTCCCTATCTCCCCATAGTTAAAATTTTTGTACCGAAGCCAGATCCTCTGGTGGCTTAAGTAGAAGTTCCCATCCAAGGAGTAAACGCGATAAGGTTTGTTAGAGATGAGAATTGAATTTGGGTTTCAATTATTGAATAGCATGTTTGAAATAAAATAAAAACTACGGATTCCTTATTTTTTAGAAACTTCGCTCTATTTAACAACAAAAATACAGCAAAATGACTTTGAAAGATCACAAACATTTATTCTTAAGAGCTGGATTAGATCTGTGAATTTCCGACTTTGAATGCGACGCCCTAGTAAACTAGGCTATGGTTCTGCCAAGGGGTTGCTATTTATTTCTATGCAATCCGTTTTTCTGATGTTCACAAAATAAAATACATAATCGGCTTCCAGGTGGCTCTGACGTCCGTACCAAGAACTTGACAATCGTGATACTATGGGGAGATAGGGACTAGCTCGACCATGTAAATATAGTAGGCCTTGATGAAAGCCAGCAACACCACCAGCCTCAACTGGAACAAGGAAGCACTTCGCTTCCCTGTATCTCTTTCTACACCACCAAATACCCACTGATCTTCAGCGTGCTTACCCATATAATATTTCACAAATAAATACATAATCAAAACATATAAACCATTTAACTATGACTGTAGGGTAATATTCTAAACTATAGTAGTTTATAGAAATCAGCCTTATTCATGATCATAGAATGGAAACTAATTTGATTTTGAGTTCCAATTATTTAGAATGTTCGCTTTGACAGAATCCCGACGCGCAAATACGGAAGCGACAGCAGTTTAAAGAAAAATGAACGCACTGCTGAGATTTTCTTGGCTACTGTCACGGATACTCGAATGATGCGTAGCTTTGCAGGTCCGGCACCTCCTCTTTGACCGACAATCATTTTTTAGATGGCCCGATCTGAGGAGTTGCTGCATAAACGTTTTTGCGTGATAGTCTTGAGGCGATTTTCGGCTTACAAATATTTGTTAATTTTTTCGGGAAATGTTCACCATTGCAAAACGCAAAAGACTGTGAGCGGTTACCTTCGGTGACTCCTTTGAACATTGCGGTTGAGTTTTGATGCGGGCTGTGACGTTTCTGGAGGGAGAATATTGTGTAGACTACCCAGCCTCCAAAACTCGAATCTCGCCACGAAGAGCCTTTTGCAGCTACTAAAGTGTGCAATAATTTTGGGCTCAATACCGTACCTCTCTTGAAGTATCTTGATTAGTTCTGGGTAATAAGCGATTGATGGAGCCAAACCAGCGACGACATTTACAACTTTGGGTCATAGTTGACCCATCAGTTGTTAAGCTTATTGATGTTGGCAGTGTAAGGATCGGAGTGAATCTCGGCGTCAAACGCCTGCCAAAAGGACTGCCATTTTAAAATTTCTCCGTTGAAGCGATGGAGTAGAATTTTCGGCCAACTGCTGGCTCTTGAAGTGACAACTGGCGCTGGGATAACTGGAAGTAAATTTGGAGCAAGTGGAGGCGGTGTGGCTGCAGCAAAAGAGGTCGTTTTCTCACCTTCAAGCACTCCAATTTGATCCATACCTTTGTCCCGGGCGTCTCTGATGACCGAGTTGTTAGTCTCCACAGTATCCTGCTCTATTTTCAGATCTGGTACGTCTGTTTTTACATAAATTATTCAAAATTTAGACGATGGAGATCCGCGAGCCTCTGGCGCAGGCAAAGATTCCGGACATTTGGATTGGACTAAATTCTAACCCTGTTGGTGATTCCGACGACATTTCGAATCTTTTTGTTGATTAACAGTTCTTTCACACTGTTTCTGCAATTGAGATAATATAGATGGTAAATTACTCTCCCTGTAAATCTTGTTGCTTGGATCCAATTACAAATTTTCTTCTTAAGCAAGTAATCTCTGTTCTAGCCTCTCCAATTAGTCAAAATGTTTACTTGTCACTGTTTTCTGTTTATATGTCTACTATTCTTAAAAGTGCTGTGATAATTCCTTTACGGAAGAAAACTGGCCTTGCTCCTGACTGTCTCTTGAATCACCGTCCCCCAGCCAGCAAGAATAAAGGACCATTATTATGAAAATCTTGGATCAAGAAAATATTCTTGGTAAATTATTGGACCAATAAAGGTCCAAGAAATCATGTTTGCTGGGACAATTTCCTATCTTCCTTTTATTGCCAACCCAGCTAGTATGGCTTTATTGGGAAAATGTCCCCCCCCCCCAAGAATATTATTGGGCCAACAATCAACTTATTGGAGTTAAACTGGACCCATAATTTTGGCCAAAATCCTCAAAGCAAGTTTATTTGATACTCCCGATCTCCTGATCATTTTTGTCGTAATGTTTCCCCAATATGTTACCCACTTTTGATGTCTATCATAATAATAAATATTTTTACAATATTGGACATTTTATATTTTTGTCGATGCATCGTGATCCATCCATCCATCCAAGTAGATCGTGTATTACACATTTAATTTCGTAGCATCTATTCAAATGTATATTCAAATCAATTCATTTGTTTGAGTAAAATCCATACTAATATTTCTTTTTTTTTGGCAACGATGCCAGGCCTCTACTAGATTGTTAGTGCGCTTCAGTAGGCCACAGACGCTGAATCCTTCGGGCATTATCACGTCTATCCAAAAGCTGTAGTTAGAATCAGTCAGATTTTTTACGGCTGCCTGAATTTGGGTCGATTCGCTGAGCAGCGCTACTCGATAGCTTGTCTTGATATTCTGCAATACGAGGTAATAAAGTCTGGCATTTGTAAAACAACATATATGTAATTGTCTTACCTGAAATCCTCTTAGGATGTCTTCCGCTGGAAGAAGAGCAATCAACTCTTGTACAAGAATCCTCACCGTTTTCTGGCTGCGGTAGGCACACTGGAGCCCGAACTTCTGTGCATTTCGCCATATAGCCTTAAGTATTATAAACAAATTAGTACCTATCATCACAATTGATTATATTGTAATTTACTTGTCCATAGTGAAACCAGCAGCCAGCGCACTCGCATCCCAGAAAGGCATGCTTGCACGAATCCTGAATGGCTTCTTCGAAGTCGGACATTAGGCGTTCGACGTTAAGGTAAACCACCGGGTATAGTTCGTCGTACACGGACAGTATCTTCTCCAGAACAGCATCGGAAAGTAGGCGAGTTTTCCTTGTCATCATTGCGAAAGCGAAAGGATAAACCTAGGTTAGTCAACAAACTTTTCATTAGCTCTTCAACACATTAAATTAAATTTTCAAATTTGTCCGTTAACCTGGCCAAAACGACTGATATGGAGCGTGCAAAGCTGCTTGAAGAGCAAAGGTAGGGTATCGAAGGTACCGTCTGCCTGCAGTTCAGTAGTCTTGGAGATTTCTGGAAGAAGTTTTGGAGAAATAAAGACAAAGGCTTCTCGCTTCCGTCGCCCGATTTGACACGGCCTTTAAAAAAGGTCCCTCCTTCAAACGCCTCACTGGTAAAAATAAACAAAGCACAGTTAACAAAACACAATTTTCTAATGTCCAGCTTCCAAAATCTTACGTGTAATCAGGATTCTGCTTAAGAAGTTCCTCGGCCTCATCGATGGTTTTGGGGATACGAGGTTGCATGCTACGCTTAGTCCGCTGAGTTCGTTGGCGCATTGCGTCATTGTAGGCAACAACGAGTCCAAGGAAGTCTCGGCGGACGCGGTCAAAAATTTCTCGCGGAAGATCACGCGATGTCATCGCTTCTCGGGCACAAGCGCTTACAAACGCGACATTTTTTTGTTGTTCTGACTCCGGCGGATGGTTGTGGGCGTGCTGGCCATCTTTTCGGAATTCCCCACTCTCGATGTCTCTGCGGAGTCGAGCGTTGCAGTTGCCATGTTTCTTCTTGTGGCTTTTGCAGATAAAAATGTCGTCGTATACGTCCTGTAAAAACATGGTTAAAATACGATGATTAATTAACCCATTGAATTAAGGATTCGAAATCTCTGCTAACGTTGTCTTCTGGTAATGGTAGATAAATCCTCGGTCCGAGTTGTAGTGGACATGGTTTATCTGAGTGGCTGTGACTTCCTCGATGTTAGGCTCGTCATCCTCCTCGAACTGTTCCATGTTTAACATGGTAAAAATAATTGAAGCAAAAGAATAGAGTGCGCGAGCGTGTGAGTTGTATAAAGACTGAATTGATTTTTAAATTGCCTTTGTTTTTTATATATCGTCACGTTTGAAAATTGGTGAGGCTCTAAACACGCCCAGCTAGCATTGCTTTATTGGGAAAATGTTTTCCCCCAAGAATATTATTGGGCCAACAATCAACTTATTGCAGTAAAACTGGACCCATAATTTTGGCCAAAATCCTCAAACTCTTTTCTTTATTCGTTACGTCCAATCTCCCGATCATTTTTGTCGTAATGTTTCCTCAATTTGTTACCCACTTTTGATGTCTATCATATTAAAAATTCATTTTTCCAATATTGGACAATTATATACCTTTGTCGATTTATCGTGATCCATCCATCCGTCCATTCAACGTAAATCGTGTATTACGCATTTAATTATCCTCCAAATATGTTTATGTTATTCATGGGACTTGAATCTAAGAAATCTGATCATCAAAGTAAGGTGGAACACGCATTCCACTATAAGCATACACTTTTTTTCAATTTTTCAATACTTGAATATCCTTATGATTTGGTTTTATATAGCAATTGCAATTTGAGGATCAAAACTTATGCGCGATATAAAACGCGCTTGACGGAGCACTTAAAAGTCACATTCAAAAATAAAACTCTCAATGGTTCAATAATTTGCATTTTGAAAATATCAAACAGGGACAAATTTCTAAACAAATTACACTTTTGTGTAATTACGTGGCCCTCTCTGTGACAAGTACGCTGTCAGGAGGATTTGTATAAGTAGCTTACCTTTAAAAAACCGCTAGTTTGTCGATGTAATCAAAATGCAACTCTAGTAGTCAAATAGGTTAAACGCCTGACTCATACATCAGAGGTCTCGGGTTCGAATCCCGGCTCCGGTAACACTTGTAACTAAATAGAAACAGCTGTAAGTTAATCCTACGGCTAATTAATTAATTATTTTACCAATTACATTGGTGAAATTTTATTCCGTGATTTTAATTTTATCCGAACCCAATAAATTTTGGTGCAAAAATTATTTGGGGAAATATTCGTTCCAACTATTTTCCCAATAAATTTTTTGTCGGTAAAATTTATTTCCCCAAGATATGACCAATAAACTATGCTAGCTGGGCGGTAGTTGGTACGCTGTCTCACTAAAACGAAGCCCAATGCTGGCTACCTCGACACAATAGCCAGACAAAAGGTTTAGTCTTTGCGCTGTAGCACTGGCAAAGTGTATTAACTACAAGCGCGTCTTAGTAGAAACTACAGAAGATAGGGAAACAGAAGTACACTCAAGCTAGGTTAGCGTAAGACTGAATACAGGGTTAGGGTAAGCAAGGTCATAAAAGGTAAGGGGAAGAACCACCACGCCATCTACTACAGAGACATAGGCAAGCAAATAGGTATAGACAGGTCAAAATAAGGTAGCAAAAGGGAAAATCAACTACAAATACAATTACCATCGTGACAATACCTCCCCTACAGAAATCCCGATCATTTAACAATACAGTTACCACTACAAACAAACTAACCAATTCAAAAACATACACAAACTACAAGATTATCGTCATGTTCGTAGACTAAAATCAGTCAAGAGCGGCTGCGCAGCACCAGATCTGTCTAATCGATATTCATCAATCCACTTGTTATTCGTGCAGGGGTTGAGAATACGATTCTGTATGTCAGGACCCCACCGTTCCTCTTACCGCTGAGCGGAAAAGAACCGGCGGCTACTGCCCGATCGCAAATTTGTCAGGCCCCCATCGGCCTTCTTACTTCTTGAAGAAGACCGACGGCTACTGCTCAAACTCTTTGACTTTGACATAGTAGGTCTTTCACGAAATAATTTCATTTTTGAAACATGTACACATTCTGGTTTTTTCTTACCGTAAGGCAACTGAACAATGTAGTTAAGATCATTTATTTTTCGAATAACCTGAAATGGACCATGAAAAGTATGTAAAAGTTTCTCTGATCGTCCTTTCTTCCGCAGAGTGCGGAACAGAAGGACACTATCTCCAATCTTGAATGAACGATTAATTCTGTGTCGATCATATCGGTTCTTTTGACGAGCTTGAACCATTAATAAACGACACTTCACAGTTTCTCTTATGTTAGCCAAACGCGACATCAATTGTTGTACATTCTCACGATCTGCCATAGTAATCGGATGGTTTGGGTTGTTACCGAGAGCAACGTCAATTGGAAGTACTGCTTCTCTACCATACAAAAGAAAGAACGGACTAAAGCCAGTTGATTCTTGGCGACTGGTATTGTAACCAAATGTAACGAAATCGATTGCATCATCCCAGTTGTTATGAGATGAATTCACATACATTGCGAGCATGTCAGCAAAAGTATGATTAAACCGCTCCACCAAACCGTTACATTGTGGATGATACGCTGTTGTAATTAAATGATTCGTCTGCAGAGCTTTAAAAAGTTCTTCAGTGAAACCAGCCGTTAAATATGAACCACGATCAGTAATAATAATAGAAGGAGCTCCGTGTTGAAGGATAATCCGGTGTATAAAGAAATCGACAAACTCCTTCGTATTTTTTGTTTTGACAGGCTGGGTAATAACCCATTTGGTAAAGTAATCAACGGCTACAATCACATAGCGATTACCTAATTGAGAGAGGGAAAATGGTCCAATTAAATCAATTCCGACCCGCTCAAAAGGCTGATTGGAACGTATAGGCGTTAGATAACCGGCCGGTCTGTCCTGAGCTCGCTTTTTGGTTTGGCAATCGACACATGAAAGGACGTATCGTATGATCTGCTTTCGCATACCCGGCCAATAAAAGCGCTTTTCAATTTTATCAAGAGTTTTAGTCACACCCAGATGGCCTGCTGTCACATCGTCGTGACAGGCCAATAAAACTTGATCGATGAGTGAAGGAGGAATACAAAGTCGCAAATACAATTGTCCATTCTTAATCTTACGATGATAAAGAACTCCTTCTTTCAATTCAAAGTTGTTGATTTGCTTATGATTACGCGATTTTGACCTAGATATCGGGTGCTTCTGATCCAAGTGTGACATAATCACCAATCCGCATCCTTTTGAGCTGTACCAATATCAACGGGTGTAACGTAAAAAATAACATGGGGATTTCTGATAATTCTTCCGATATACCGACAGGACTGCGCGATAAGGCATCGGCATCTGAATGCAGGCGACCACTGCGATGGACAATCTCAAGATCAAGATCCTGAAGTTGCAGGCTCCAGCAAGCCAATCGCCCTGCCAAATCCTTCTTTTTTAACAGCCAGCAAAGAGAGTGATGATCGGTTACCACCCTGACTTTCATACCCCAAATGTAGGTCTTGAATTTCTGTACGGCCCGTACAAGTGCTAAGCATTCCTTTTCCGTCGCCGAATAGTTTCTTACTCGTTCCTCTCCATTCTGTCTTTGTAGTAGAACCGCGCCAGTGCCGTATCCGGAAGCATCGCAATGAATCTCCATTGGCAATTGATAATTTGGATGGCCGAGAATCGGAGGAGACATCAGCGCGAGTTTGAGACAATTAAAGCTATCTTGTTGCTCGTTTGACCAAGAGAATGGTTGATTCTTTTTAGTTAAATTCGTAAGGGGTCTGGCTAGTAATGCAAAATTTTGAACAAATTTACGATAATAAGAACATAAACCGACGAAACTTTGAACTTCCTTAACGCAAGTTGGTACCGGAAAATGTTGAATAGCGGAAACCTTGTCCGGATCTGGGGAGAGACCGTTTCTGCTTACGATGTAACCCAAAATTTTCAGGCAAGTGGCGAGAAAAAAGCATTTCGCGAGTTTTAATTTTAGACCAGCTCGTAGAAGACACCTCAACACCGCCTCCAAGCGTTCTAGATGTTTCGCCAACGATCGGGAAAAAACAACTATGTCATCGAGATACACCAAGCATACATGCCATTTAAGACCCGCCAAAAGAACGTCCATCATTCTTTGAAAGGTACCGGGAGCATTTGAAAGACCAAAAGGCATTACTCGAAACTGGTATAAGCCATCTGCCGTTACAAACGCGGTTTTTTCTCGGTCCTCCGGCTCTACCTCAACTTGCCAATACCCGCTCTGCATGTCCTTAATTAAAAAATACTGTGAACCATCTAATCGACTAAGAGCATCGTCAATCCGGGGCAATGGGTAGACATCCTTGACGGTCACACTATTTAATTTCCGATAATCTACACAAAAACGCCATTGACCGTCCTTTTTTCTTACTAAAACCACCGGCGCCACCCATGGACATGACTGATCAGCGTCACTTGTTCAGCAAATTTCTACCGGAGGCTTCATCTGAAAGCAGACCTGTAACAGGTATAGGTGTTGACAAAGCACCACTCTTTGTAAAAGGCCATGGTGTAATCAATATCCGTAGCAACGTCGGCGGAGTCTTCTGTACTGTATGTACCTCATTTGGGAGTAAATCTTTTCTCCATTGGGGCCGCAGCTAATCGAGGATTTAATTTTGTGTTCAACAAAACCAAAGTAGAGCTGTTTCGCAACAACAAACTGGTGGCGGATGGTACTCGAGTCGGTCAAAAGTTGTATTTGTTAAATGTCGAAGCGGTCCCACCTCCTGCTCCTACGAATCGGAGTTCAACTGCCCTTCTGTCACTTTCAGTTTGGCATCGGCGTTTCAACTACGTTCACAACGAAGCCATTAAGAAAATGTCGGTCAACGGCCATGTCGATGGACTGCTATTGGATACCAACAAAGAAGAGTCTCCTCCGTGTGAAGGATGTGCCTTCGAGAAAAGCCACCGACAACCTTTTCCAATAGTCGGCCGTACTCGAGGTACATGTGTTGGGGAACTAGTACACACGTTGCATCGCCTGGTGGTTCGAGATACTTTATCGTTTTCAAGGACGATTTTTCTGGCTATCGTTCGCTGTACTTCATGAAAAATAAGTCGGAGGCTTTCGGATTCTTCAAACAATTTGCAGCCCTACTCAAGAATCAAACAGGCAACAGTATCATGACCGTGAGATCCGACAATGGCGGCGAATTTGTCAGTGGAGAATTTGAAACACATCTAAAAAACTAAGTTATCAGGCATGAATCCAGTGCCCCGCATACACCTCAGAAAAATTGTGTATCTGAGAGAGAGAACCGAACGGTCAACGGGAGGCGGCGAGGATCATGCTGTATTCAAAAGGTGCTCCGCTATGCCCAAAGGAACTCTGAGCGGAAGCTGCGCGGTGTATACTCTTAACCGCGTTGTGGGCCGTACCGCGTTGCAGTAACCCCCTACGAAAGATGGTTTGGAAAACGACCAAACGTTTCTCATTTTAAGATTTTTGGATGCAGCGCTTTTGTCCACATTCCGCAAGTATCACGTACGAATTTGGACCCTAAGAGTGAAAGATGTGTATTTGTTGGTTACTGTGAAGACCAAAAAGCATATCGATTTTGGAATCCGCTGACTAGAAAAATAAAAATCAGCCGCGAAGCCATTTTCGTGACAATGATATTCTCTTCAGAGGCTGTTCGATATACCAACGGAGCAACACCATAAAATATAACGTTTTGGACTTTGGTGTTCAATTAAGCCGCATATTATTACAAATTTTGAAACCAAGAAGAGAAATTGGAATTTCTTGAATACATTTTTTTACGTACCAAAAAGTAGTAAGTCTAGACTTTGCGGTGAAAATAACTTTCATGACCACCTTAGCACCACAGTCACTTGTGATCGTTCCGACTGCGCATGTTCTTTAGCATTATAGTTGTTCGTTTACTGACGTCCACTTCAAGACTGAATCGACTGCGGTCTTAAACTTTCTTTTTGTCTCTATATTAAAAGGTTTTCTCGCTCATCGCTGCTACGGAAGATCTTCGTCGTCGATTGATGTAACGACCGCTACCTTTCATCAGAAGAAGATTATTTCGCGCGCGGGATTTATTGTACAAACTGTTTCTTATAGACATGACGGCCTTTACGTCTGAAACAGGCCTTAGAACGTGGAACCAGATATCTGACGATTTTTGTACCCGTTTTGGCCTCAAAATAGTCTGGATAAAACTGAAGTGTATTATTGATCTACCATGAGAAATGAGTTCTCAAATGTCGCATTCAAATATGATTCTGATGTGATTCTCATATGCGAAATGAGAGATAGGCGCGCATTTTTTTATTTTGTTCTTGCACCCAACGGCTGATATATAACTAGCTACAGGAAGACATATATGGTGGACCTTTTCTCTCTTAGAAAAATGTCCGATTTTTCTCGGACAATTTTTCTAGTAAACTGTACCGAGACAAAATTGCCCACCTTTTAACTAGACATTTAAGTCCTATATTTTAGCGGCAAAATTTTCCAATAAAAATGGGCTTAAAGTCTAGTTCGTTTTGGTCCTTTTTCGTCTCTTTTTTTTGTAGGTTCTTATTGTACAATTATCTTTTACAGTTTATAAACTTAATTTGATGAGTCGTAATTAAGTTAATTTAAAAATTTTCCAAACGATTTCAAAATGTTGCCGAGAGTGTTCGAACATTAGATATCTGGTGTCATAGTCTGACTTCATAACCACTACACCACAGTGTTCTTATTTAATCTATGTCACAAGTAGGGAATCTATTAAGAATCATATATTCCATTGATGTAAGTTAAAACTTCATCATGCAGTAATCAGACGTATTTATCTTTAAAACTTGCATTTGTGTAGAACAAAGTTTCAGCTTCGGTGACTTTTACTATTCGGATTTCATTCATCGCTTAGTATTAGACCTATAACGAAAAAGGGATTTTGGCCAAAAATTCTCTAAGTCCCATAAAAAAGAAGGGTAGGTACACTATTGTATAAAATGAGAGCCATCCTTATTGACTCGCCCTTTTCCTCCAAAATTTTTGCTTTATATATATAACCTGACTCGATGGGGGAAGCAGGTTAAAATCAGATGCCCTCGAATCGCCTGAAACAAACCAGGCTTTATTTCCAATTACTTTAACCATATTGTCCATTTTCATCAATTGAACAAAAAGCCCAAAACTACTTTAAATGAAGTGAACAAATTTTTCTTTTTTATTAGAGTAAATGTCCACTAAAGCAAGTAGACTTATATTTCCAATAAAAAACCGTAAAAAACCGGACAATTTTTGTAGAGAGTAGTATTATTATAAATATGTCACAAAGGGACATCGAGGCTATTGGTCGGTGGGGGGATTCTATGGTTTTTAAACAAAACTCAATTTTAATTCATGCGAAATAGCAGTCGTCTGATGAACTAGTCGATAGTCTTTTCTCATTTTTTTCTTCAACACTAGCTTGTGCGACAAAGGGACAAAATTTGCTGTTAAATTTTCTTACTGCTTTATTTTGTTATATAGGCGTAAACAACAATTGGCGGTTAAAGTTTCAAGGTTCTCTGTTGCCATCTCTCCATAAGCCACACGCAGGTCATTAAAAACTCTGATACGAGTAAATAATGGATAGACCTATATATATTATTGGACACCTATATAGTATACAGACGACGAACTCGACTGACCATATGAACTGATTTGTTTCTGGGTAATCAGTCAAGATGCGCTGGTTGGTTATCGATCGTTAACCTTTCATCGAGCCTTTTATTTTTGCTGTTCTATTATTTGGTAGGCTCTTCTTTTCTCTTTTACTACTGGCTGAGACGACACCATAGCCCTATACACGTAATGCCATTGCGGACGCACTTATTGCTTCTTGGTCATTAACTTCGGTCATTACTATAGTTTAATACTGTATAGTTAAACGGTTTGCTAATATTGGTCTGATTTTTTCCATTTGAAGATTTAGACAGGATATCGAATCTTCTTCTGACGTACGCGATGCGCCAGAATGTGAAACAACGCGTGTTCTTCTAGTGCTGCGTTGTCATTTATCCTTTTTCCATCCAAACTGGCCGTTTGCTGGAATGAATTGATTGAGTGCGTTCACTGCCTTCGTTCAAACTTCCATCGAGCTTTCCCCGCATCTCAACGCTCAACAGCTAATAATTCAGCGAATTCAGCAGCACAAGTACCCAAAATATCCGTCAACATACTATGCAACTGGTCGTCAAACAGATCGTCCTTCTTTAAGCCGGCGGCCACCTCGAGGGCCATTTTTGTTTGCTTGCTAAAGAGAAAGAACAGTAGTAGCCGATATTTATCTTGCAGCAGATAATATATATGGCCGAGTAACGAGGCTTATTTGTACACTCAGAAAAGAAAGAAAAGTAAAATTGAAACAAAGTCCGGCAAAGCAAAGAACGGGCCTGTTGAAGAAAATTAAATAAGCAAAGCGTTGCTATTCTCTGTCTGAAAAACGAAACCCCAAAAGATATTAGACTAAGAGATTAGACTTTGGTTGCATTGTTTTCAAACTCGAAAATTCAGGAATTTTAATTTTTGTATTTTGGAAATTCGTTTGGAAATTCAACCAGGCCTACATTTCAAAACAAAAACGACAACCATCGAAGAAAAGAAAACGCCGATGCCGCCAACGGCCAACCACATCAGTTCCAGCTGTTCCGTGATTGTTGGTTCAATTTGGGGGAATTTCGGCGTCATCCGCATATGTTGTCTAGTAACTTGGTGGCGGAGGATAAGCTGGTGGAGCATATGCCGGTGGAGAGTAAGATGATGGAGAATAAGCTGGCGGAGAGTAAGGAGGAGAGTAGGCCGGCGGGGGTGCATAAGCCGGTGGCGATGGGGGAGCATACATTGGCGGAGAAGGATAGGAGGGTGGAGAAGGAGGTGAGTACATTGGCGGAGGAGGAGGTGCGTAAGCCGGTGGTGATGGAGGAGGATACATTGGTGTAGGAGCATACATTGGCGGAGGAGGAGGTGGGTAAGCCGGTGGCGACGGAGGAGGATACATAGGCGGTGGAGCGTAGGCTGGTGGCGGAGGATAATATGGCGTTGTGGTGGGCTTTTCAGTTGTCATCATCATCATCATCATCGGTGGAGGTGAACTTTTGGGGCTTCCACCACCACCACCACCCATCTTCTTCTTATAAAAAATGAAGCGCTTCTCTCGGTTGCTATCTTCTTCGTCCGCTTGGCCGCCCAACACTAGCGACAGCAGCAGAACCTAAAGGAAACAATCAAGAAAACATTTCGGCATTCCATTCAATCATAATTTTTATAGATATAGACAAAAATAATTTACCATTGATACGAGCTGGCTCTTCATCTTGGGGAAGATAATGGAGAAACGCACCCAAATGGACAAATATTTCAACTAAACTGTGGGAAGTTGTGGCTCAATCGAAGCCAGATGATCGAATGATGTCTTTCTGGATTTCATTCCCATCTTTTTATACGTTTTTATATACTCATTTCCTTATTTTTTCGATTCAATTTGACCTTAAGAGAACCTCACGGAGATCCATAAGTATAGGCTATGCTGTATTAAACCCCTTCACATAATCCTGGCATCCTTCATTCAAGATAATAATCCCATATATAGGTAAACAAGGTCGAAAGCAAGTGTTTTCAACGTGGTTTTTGCTACCAAATTTGCTGAAAATACTCACCTATCGATCGAAGGTCGTCCAATGCTACATACAAATAAAATAGACTAATTGTATCTCTCTATCAAAATTTCTGTAGCAAATGATGCACCTGATTCTATGATTTTGTGTACTTTACGTAGCTACGATTAAATATTTATATTATAGGCTAGTTAGAATCCACGACTCTGAAGTAGGACGAGTTATGAACTTCGCGGAAACAACGACCACCAGAAATTGTTGAGCTTATATCCACGTTTCCCTTTTCCAACAACGCATTACTTTTTTTCAACCTTTATTTTCGGCTTTTCGTGTCATGGGTGTTTATTGCCCTTTAACTTAATAAGTTTTCTTTATAAAATTCCCGTTCGAAATTGGTTCCTTCGATTCGAATTTATTGTTTGTTTAAGCACCCGCAGTGATTTCTTCGTCAAAATGTCTTATTCAAGTTCCTCTCATTTTGAATGACCAAGAAGCAACAAAAATTTCAATTTTTGGCCATTTTCTTCACCGCTTCTTCATTGTGCCTAAATTTCTACCGTCCAGCATCAGTTTATGGGAATCAAACCGCAAATGCGCACAAATGCCTATGTATGTCGTGGTGATCTACTCTCTTAGAAAAATGTCCGATTTTTCTCGGACAATTTTTCTAGTAAACTGTACCGAGACAAAATTGCCCACCTTTTAACTAGACATTTAAGTCCTATATTTTAGCGGCAAAATTTTCCAATAAAAATGGGCTTAAAGTCTAGTTCCTATTTGGTCCTTTTTCGTTTCTTTTTTTTTTGTAGGTTCTTATTGTACAATTATCTTTTACAGCCGTTTATAAACTTAATTTGATGAGTCGTAATTAAGTTAATTTAAGTTTTTAATTTTCCAAACGATTTCAAAATGTTGCCGTCTCATAGGTTCGAACATTAGATATCTGGTGTCATAGTCTGACTTCATAACCACTACACCACAGTGTTCTTATTTAATCTATGTCACAAGTAGGGAATCTATTAAGAATCATATATTCCATTGATGTAAGTTAAAACTTGTCATGCAGTAATCAAAACGTATTTATCTTTAAAACTTGCATTTGTGTAGAACAAAGTTTCAGCTTCGGTGACTTTTATTATTCGGATTTCATTCATCGCTTAGTATTAGACCTATAACGAAAAAGGGATTTTGGCCAAACCGTAAAAATTCTCTAAGTCCCATAAAAAAGAAGGGTAGGTACACTATTGTAGCTGGGTTTCTAGAAATCATGGGATGAGAGCCATCCCCTGAAAACCTCCAAAATTTTTGCTTTCCTTTCACTCTAACCTGACTCGATGGGGGATAGATCATAATCGCCTGAAACAAACCAGGCTTTATTTCCAATTACTTTAACCATATTGTCCATTTTCATCAATTGAACAAAAAGCCCAAAACTACTTTAAGTGAAGTGAACAAATTTTTCTTTTTTATTAGAGTAAATGTCCACTAAAGCAAGTAGACTTATATTTCCAATAAAAAACCGTAAAAAACCGGACAATTTTTGTAGAGAGTATAATGTATATGGAAATCTTGTGTCACTCAAAACACTATTGCATCTTGTGTCCAAGGGATCCACTGTCGCATTCTCGAAAACGTAGTGATATAGCGCGTAAGACAGCTCTTGTGTAGACTAGACTTTGGCAATATTGTTTTTAAAAAATGTGGTCAGGTTAAATTTTTATTGTATTTTGACATTCGTTTGAGAATTCAACTACATTTCAAAACAATAACGGCTATCATTGAAGAAAAGAAAACGTCGATGCCGTCAACCGCTCAGTTCCAGCTGCTCGTGTGGTTGTTGCTTCATTTCTTTTGGAGTAGTTTCAACGTCATCTGCTGTATATGTTGTCTAGTAGCTTGGCGGCGGAGGATAAGCTGGCGGAGCATATGCCGGCGGAGAGTAAGGTGGTGGAGAATAAGCTGGCGGAGGAGGAGAGTAGGCCGGCGGCGATGGAGGAGAGTACGCTGGCGGAGGTGGAGGAGCATACATTGGTGGAGGTGCGTACGGCGGAGGAGCATACATTGGCGGAGGTGCATAGGCGGGTGGGGAAGGAGGTGCGTACGGCGGAGGAGAGTAGGCCGGCGGCGGAGGAGGTGGGTAAGCCGGTGGCGATGGAGGAGCATACATTGGCGGAGGAGCGTACATTGGCGGAGGAGGATAGGCGGGTGGGGAAGGAGGTGCGTACATTGGTGGAGGAGGAGGTGGGTAAGCCGGTGGCGATGGAGGAGGATACATTGGCGGTGGAGCGTAAGCTGGTGGTGGAGCATAGTATGGCGTTGTGGTGGGCTTTTCAGTTGTCATCATCATCATCATCGGTGGAGGTGAACTTTTGGGGCTTCCACCACCACCACCACCCATCTTCTTCTTATAAAAAATGAAGCGCTTCTCTCGGTTGCTATCCTCATCGTCCGCTTGGCCGCCCAACACCAGCGACAGCAACAGAACCTGAAGGAAACAGTCAACAAAACATTTGTCGGCATTTTCATTTCAATCACAATTTATATAGATATAGACAAAAACAATTTACCATTGAAACGAGCTGGCTCTTCATCTTGGGGAAGATAATGAAGGAACGTTTCCAAATGACCAAATGTTTCGACTAAACTGTATTGGAGAAGTCGTGGCAGAATCGAAGCCAGGGCATCGAATGATGTCTTTCTGGACTTCAATCTCGCCTTTTTATACTTATTTTCTTATGTTGTCGATTCAATTTGACCTTACGAGACCCTCACGGAGATCCGTTAGTATAAACCTCAAAAAGTAAGCCTGGTAACCTTCATTCAAGGTATAGGCAAACATAGGTAAACAAGGTCGAAAGCATATGTTTTCAATTTGTTTTTGACACTATAGGTCGCTGAAAACACTACAGAAATCTAGAAATCTCTAGGAAGGTTTCAAACATATTGTACAGAAATTTCTTACCGATAAGCTGTAAGTATTAATCCAAGTTGTCATCACGAACCACATAATATGTATTGTGCTGAATAGCAATAAAAACGCTGACGATGAGCTTAGATAGAGGGTTAAAGACTATCTACCGCGCTAGTACAAAAAAAAAACAGGTTAAAAAATTTTAACAGGACTCGTATAGTAAAGTAGTAATAAGTAAATACATTATCATATTCATCAACCACTTTCAAACATTTTTAGCAATTAAATAGCAACATATATACTTTTTTTTTAATTTAGAAACCCAAGTTACATTTACCGGGTGATGCTTCTCTCTTCTATGAGTTCACTGTTGAACCCCCATGTTTACTTGAAAGGCAACCATCAAAACAAAACAAGGCATAATGCGCCACACATTCACCGACTCAACATCACTGGCTGCTTAGGCGCTTGTGGTTATTACGGCTGACATAGAGTTATAGGCAGATGTAACTTGTGGAATATTGGCGACACACAAAGGGGCATTACGCATTATTTGCTGTTGAAGATAATAATACAAAAGTCAGTCGGCCGTTGCAAATAGAATGAATTTGGGACCGATTTGTGGATTGGACACTAATTGGCGCGCGGCCCGTGCGAAAAGAAACACGTCCGCATTCTTGTGGTGAAAAAATGTAGGTATTTGGTCGGTTTCGTAAGCTCGGGCCGTTGTTGCTGCTGAGCTCGCTCTTCTCAAAACAGTCGTCGTCATTCCCGTCAGCTCAATAAGAGACGACACCATCGTCGGCCTGCAGCAACACCGTGTTCCATCCCAAATCAAAGGCCGTCGCGTCTTCAAAATGACGTTCTCGTATTAACTCATAAAAGATAAATGTGGTGGTGCCCGACCCAATTAACATTTCGTCAGCCAACAGCCCTGCTGTTGTTTGCACCTAACTCAAAGGCGAGGCATTTACCTCCCTCAAACCATGACGTTATCTTTCTCCGTCCGTTTAGGACCAATGAAACGGTCGTCCTCCGCCCATGCCTTTTTTTCGTCTTCTTCGAACGTTTACCGACATTTTTTCGCATCCGGCTAATAGTTAAGCAGCAAAAGTGCCAAAAGTGTCCGTCGATCCACCAGCGACCGTCAAACGATTGTCCGCTTTGGAGCTGTCACGCGCCCTGAGGACCATTTTACCTGTTAAAGCGACGCAACAGCCGAATGTTGTCCAGCAGATGACAGATGAAGTCACTGAGAAGAAAGTAAAAGGATAAAGGAATGAGACTAATTAACCTGGAAAGCAAGAAAAGACGGACCGGTTAATTGAAGTAGGAGAAGTAGCGCAAAGGGAATTTCGGTCAGATTGATCGCAGACAGCGAAGAAAAAATAAACAAATATTTTTAAAATAAATTGCGTTACAAATAAAAGGAATGAAACGTTTGCCTTTTCTTAGGCGCACATGGAATTCACATCCAGGATAAACAACTACGTCATCTCAACCGTGTTCACGAATATTTACGTACCGGTAGTGTCTTTTATTTTAATTTGCACAAGTATTAAAATAGGAGACCAAAAATTAAAAATGTTGACAAAGCCTTTTTAAATATACCTATAATGTTCAATTGTTTGCCCGTGTTTATTGCCCAACTAATCACAAACCAATTATTAAATAGTCCACAGAAATATGTTGAACAACGAGAAGAGTAAGTATCAGCATCTAAAATTTAAAACAACCCTATTTATATTCACAGTTTCAATTGGAAAAGGGAAATTACAGTAGGCTACCCCGTTGCATTACAAGTTACAACACTCTTCTTAACTAAGCATTAATATATGCCGTCAAAAAAGGGCTTGTTAGCCTAGGCCAAATTTGCACTTAAACTTTGTCCCCCGCCTCTAAATCAAACGTAGACTGAAGAAGTGAAGAGTCAACATGTGCCGAGTTTCCGCGAGTTTCACCATATTTCCCGTTGCGACCGCCCCTCACATAGGCTATTATGGCTGAGACGGAATCGAGCCCCGGTATTCTGGTATTGTCTTTCTGTTATGAAGCATTTCCAAAAGCTTTCTGCCTTATTCATAAATTTATTCTGGTTAACTTAATTACGTCATTCTTTTATTAGAAGGCTAATCAACCCTTTTTATGTAGTAGGTTGACTACATGTGATCTGGATATTACGACGGATTTCTGACAATTGCTTGTCTCTCTTGTCTCGTCTTCATATCAGCTTAACAACTTTCGTTGTCATTGCGTCTGAGGTATACCGTAATATCTTCAAGACGACAAAACAGTCATTCGACTACTCCAACATATTTTTCGAGAAATATCAACGTTCTTCTTTTTAACTTGAGGTATAAGAATTGTCTGTTTACTGCTTTATGTAACGTTTATTTTATAGTTAGAGAAATATTTAGCAGTTCTAGAGAATGGTCCTTTGTTATCTCGTTTTACATTTGAGTACTGAATTTTAATCTCTTTTCCTCCCGAGGCTACGTATCTGATTTCCCCAAAATCTTGTTATGTATCATGAAAACCTACTTTGTTTTTTTATAGTTGACAATTGGACTTGAGAAAAAGAAGATGAATTATGTCAAGCTCCACAACAGAGTCGACGACTCGGCCGTCGGCAACAGTATGCTGCACCCGAATTCCGTCAAGATCGGCCATCGTCTCGGTTATCCGGCGATGAAAGTGAAAGCCATCCAAACGTTCTCCTCATTCTGCGTCATTCTTGGAATCCTGTCGATCCTCTTTCAAGTAAAACTCATTTACACGATCTCGTTCTTAAATTACTAATTGAATAAAATGCTGTTTTGATTCCTTATTAAAGTTCGCCGCACTGGTGATCAACCAAGATTCATTCCGACGTTACGTCATCTTTCCAGCAGACCTCATCGCCCACGGCGTCTGGGCTGGGCTGTTTTACCTAACAACTGGTAGTTTAGGCATAGCAGCCACTCGAAAACGCACAAAATCGCTGCAAGTCCAATCATTTCAGTTATATAAGACTTCTAATTCATTTTTGATTAAATCGAAATTCAGGTTGGTGGGCACGGTTGTGATGTCTGCCATATCCATCGCTATCTCCGTCATTGTCTCTCCACCGTCGGGGATCGCAGCTGGGCTTGGTCTCAGCACTCCAAATGCTTACACCATCAGTCAACCAAATCAGGATTGCCATGTCAATTACGGCTCTATATGTACGAACCCCTTTTGTTTTCATTTTCACTTGGAACTATAGTTTGTAAATTTTTTCTCTTTGGCAACCGCCTTTAGGCGACGCTTGGCTGCAGCTGGAGTGGTCCTTGTTTATTTTCCATATTCTGGCTTTTGTCTTCAACATCACTCTCACCGTCTTGGCGTCCATGGCTCTCTGTACTTGTAATTGCTGTAGCGATAGTGAGGCCATGATTACGGTATTATAATAATACTTGGCTGCCCTTAATTTCTCTTGTTAATAATATAATTGTTGAATTTCCCCCACGCGGTACAAAGGCAACTTCCCAGCAGCCGACTTATATTGTGGCTTCGAACGGGCAACCGCTACTCGTGCAACAACAGCCGGAAACGTATCAAGTGGCTTACGACGGCCAAGAAACTTTATTCCACAAACTCTAACGTGTTGACAATTACAATAAAGCAAAGTGTAGAACTTTGATGTTTTCGACTTTTGTCAGTGGAAAGAAACCTCGCTCCTCTCTCGGGGTATATTAGTTGGTTATCGTAGTGTTATAGAGGAAATAATACACTGATTTGACAACTAAATTGCTGTGACTAGTGCTTCGTTTCAAATGGTCAAATTTAACTTTCATAATTGTATTTCAAAGTTTAACTTTTTGATATAAACGGCGATTGTTGTAAAACAGGACGCGTCGACCCCGCCAACCACATCAGTTCCAGCTGTTCCGTAGTTGTTGGTTCACTCTGATGAGAAATTCGACGTCATCCGCAAAATGTTGCCTAGTAGTAGCTGGGCGGCGGAGGATAAGCAGGTGGAGCATACGCCGGTGGAGAGGGAGGAGAGTATGGTGGTGGAGAAGGAGGTGCGTAGGCCGGTGGCGACGGTGGAGAGTAAGCCGGTGGAGGAGCATACATTGGTGGAGGTTCGTACGACGGAGGAGAGTAGGCCGGTGGGGAAGGAGGTGCGTATGATGGAGGAGCGTACATTGGCGGAGGAGCGTAGGCTGGTGGGGAAGGTGGCGCGTACGGCGGAGGAGAGTAGGCTGGCGGAGGTGGAGGAGCGTACATCGGTAAAGGTGCGTACGACGGAGGAGAGTAGGCCGGTGGAGAAGGTGGTGCGTACATCGGCGGAGGAGCGTAGGCAGGTGGAGGAGGAGGTGCGTACGGCGGAGGAGACGGATAAGAGGGCACCGCGACGGGATAAGGTTCGGGCTTTTCAGTCATGCCGATCAAAACGAACGGCGGTGGACTTTCCTCTCCCTTGTCCTTTTTGGGGCCTCCTCCTCCACCGCCCATCTTCTTCTTGATGAAAATGAAGCGCTTGTCTCGATTGCTATTCTCTTCGTCCGCTCGGCCGCCCAACACCAGCGACAGCAGCAAAACCTAAAGGAAACAATCAACAAAAACATTTTTTGGTATTTCTTTTCAATCACAATTTGTATAGATAGATAGAAGGAAACCATTTACCACTGATACGAGTTGGCTCTTCATCTTGGGGAAGATAATGAAGAAACGTGTCAAAATGTCCAATGTTTCAACTAAACTGTACGGAAGTTGTGGCTTGATCGAAGCCAGAGGATCGAATGATGCCGTTTTGGACTTTAATCTCACCTTTTTATACTCATTTTCTTATTATATGTTGTTGATTCAGTTTGACCTTACAAGAACCTCATGGAGATATCCGTTAGTATAAGCCCCACCACATAAGCTTAGCAAATTTCATTCAAGGTAGTCAGCACAGGTAAACAAGGTCGAAAGCATATGTGTTTTCAATTGGTCTTTTCTACCAATGTCGCTGAAAAACACAATAACATTTCCTCGGCAAATATTGACAACTCTAAACAACTGACACTCTTGACAACTTTAAACTTGGCCAAATAGATTCTCCCAGATCGATGATGTAGTCTATTATGCATTGGCAGATGAATGTCGACATCAATATTATTGACCGCGAAATGTAGCGGATGTATAGTATAGTGGTTTCTTACAACTCCGGTGGTTGGTTTCCGACAACACCAACTTCCTGCAGTTTAAAAGAGGCTCATTTTATAGTTGCTTATAGATTTTAGTTTGAAAGGTTGCCTTTAAATTTTCTCTTTCCACGACGCACGAACTCGACAACACTCGGGTTGTATTATTCAATCTCCAAATTCAAGGTAAGTCATTGCCAGAAATGATTGACAGAGATATACCTTCACATGCAAAATGTTGATAGCTCTTGTATAGCTTATAGAAACTAGACATCTAGTGGAAGAAGAGATGTTGAACAACCGGGCCGAAACAACAATTGAGGCCAGGCGAGAACCGGCCGCTCATGATGGGGGCAACAGCAACCTGCTCTTACTGAAGTTATCAAACACTGGTAATCTTATCGATTATTCGCGGGCAAAGCTGACTGCCGTCATTTTTTTCTCCATAACTTGCATCTGTTTCGGCGCAATGACCATCGTCATCCAAGTTGTCAACAGTTTTGTTATTAGTTCTATTACGTTTTTCATTTTATTCTAAAACTTTCTTTTTCTGACATAATGTATTATTTTCGAAGATAGTCGCGTTGTTGATCAACTTGCACTCTGGATTTTTCCACTGGACTGATATTTCCGGCCACGGAATTTGGAGCGGAGCATTATACCTGGCAGTTGGCAGTTTAGGCATAGCCGCCACCCAATCGAGAGCCAAGTGTTGGTAATATAAAATGAATTTCGGTTCCATTAAATACAAATAACTTTTACATTCTCCAGTTTTCTCAATTAAAAAGTTTAGTGGGTACAGTGGCAACGTCGTCAATTTCAATCATATTTTCCTTAATTGGCGTTTCAATCTCCCTTGGAGCATATTCGTTTGAGCTGGGTGTCTGCCAAGACTCGGCTTCGATGAATTGCTCCTTTGGTAGGTTCCCATATGCGCTTTGTATTACTACCCTCTTTCTTGCTATGAAATTCTCATGAATTCATTTGATTACAAAATTATCACTTATTAAGGTCTCGTTTGGAAAAATTTACAATTGATTCTACTAAATTTACACGTACTGGCTCTATTCAACAGCCTCATTCTCAACATACTTACATCAACGTCTCTTTGTTATTGTTCCGCTCGTCATACTACTGTTGCCAAGGTAGCACATGATTTCCCCATTTCTTAATCGTTTTCTATTTCTGCTTATAATTTTTTTAAATTTTATATGTAGCAAACTACCCAGCAAAATATTGTGGCGACGAGAAGACGTTCTGAATTATTAATTGAAGAAATATACGAGGATGTAGTTTGACTTTACGTTTCAAAAAGTCCAATCTAAACATATATTATGATCTGAATTGGATAAATATATTAATAAGGTCCTCATCATTTTTCAAGTTTCAGACTTGTAGAATTTCATTGAACCACCAAACTATAATCAATTTGACGAAAGTATGACGAACCCCAGACTATTTTCGCATACGAAAAAGAGCGTGTACACATTAAGCCTTAATGTGTGCACGCTCTTGCTTGTTGACGTCTAGATTTATTAAAATGATGTTGCTGTGGAAGTGTGGTGGCTTTTGTTCCGTGGATCCGGACGCGCCCAGCATCCATCCGGGGAAATAAGAGAACTGCAGCACACAAAACGTCGCTCTCATTTTACTGAAACGAAACGAACTGGACATCATGCAGGCAATTTCGGTTCAAGCGATCGCTTGAATCTGATGATTCAGCCATAGTGTAATCAAAACTCCATGTTCAGGTCTCCAATTTACCATCGAGTTGAATCATTTCCGTCTTTTTACCAAGAGACCGAAATTTCGATTTGGGAGACGAAAACGTCCCGTTCCGTTTTTAGCGCAAAGTCTTGATGCGGCCAATTAATGTCTTTGCTATTCCAAGAAGATTGAGGCCTTTTTGGTTGGTATAAACAAATTTCACGACCTTCCATTAATCAAAAATGTTTTGCTTAGTGCTGGTAGCTTGGCCACCACTATATAATATTGCTTCTTGCCTTCCTATGGCTTGTATGCGTCATAGCCTATTGAAACCTCTCTGATCATATTTCATCCATCAGTTCGATTGGCGTCGATGCAAGTCGTATGGCGATAACCTACTAGTTGAGTACTATTTCACTCACGATTCAGACGCGTTTTCCGTGATCTCAGTATCCGTTAGTGGCTTTGGATATTTCAACTTCATTTAAATTGTGCGAAGGCAGTGCATAATAGCAATAGGTTAACAATTTGATATTCATCTTTCGGTTTCGTTCTTTTTGTAACTTTTCCCCCCTCTATTTTGGGTCATAAAAGATACACCATGGGAAACTATGGCAAAACAAGTAATGACGGACGAGTAAGAAACGTCATCCTCATGCAACCCGTTACACCCGGACGCCAGCTCAACTATCCACAGATGGAGGTGAACGCTATCAGAAAATTATCTTCTGTTTCTGCCATCGTCGGAGTACTCTCAATCGCCATTCAGGTACTGAATCTGAATATTATTGGATTCAATTATCGGATGTTGCCAATGAAAAAAATGATAATATTATTATTTGAAGGTGGCCGCGTTATTGATCAACGTTTCGTCGTTGAAACCTTACATTAATGTTCTGGCAGACCTCTCCGGTCACGGCATCTGGGGTGGAGTGTTCTACCTGACAACAGGCTGCTTAGGAATGGCTGCCTCTCAAAAATGGACCACATCTCTGTAAATATGATCAACTGAATTACAGTTTTTGTTAAAAAAGCATATTTCACCTATTCAATTGTTATACAGATTGGTGGGCACTGCGGTGATGTCTGCCATTTCCATCGCGCTGGCCACACTTTTCACTCCAATGGCTGGAATCACAGCTGGAGTCGGCTTCAAGACTCGATATTTCAATTCTGACCCTAAGCCTATTTACGATTTCTACATTTACTATTTTACTTTGGTTCGCTATGTAGGCAATATGCCCATTTAGACTCTTGTATTGCCATTAACTCTTTTAATTTTGCTGGTGGCACGATTTTTAGGCGATGTGTGGCGGACTCTAGAATGGCT
This sequence comes from Ceriodaphnia dubia, assembly GCA_022539655.2. Classification (NCBI taxonomy): domain Eukaryota; kingdom Metazoa; phylum Arthropoda; class Branchiopoda; order Diplostraca; family Daphniidae; genus Ceriodaphnia; species Ceriodaphnia dubia. The sequence goes on along the minus strand of JAKUCG020000139.1, from coordinate 2,617,057 downwards.
CTTATTCGTTGGCCATTTTCTAGGATTGGTCTGCGCCATCACTATCACAGTTCTCGTGTCCAAGACTCTGTGCGCCTGTGTTTGTTGCGACGAACCAAAAGGGCAACCTGAAATGTTTGAAGTCATCTACGACGGACAGCAAGAAGCTTTGAAAAAATCTCCAGTCTAGCAATTTTCTTTTTTTTCTACATTTTTTAAAATTGGAATTTGGAGCAGTGCATGTGTTATATGCATTCTTTCAAGTTTCAACATGCAGATATTTTTAACTTTTCAAATTTCAGTTATACACAAGATTCCAGTTTTCAGTACTGTATTAGTTGTCAGTTTTGTACTTGATGGTGAAAGCCTTAAAGGTAAATCAGCACCGTATATTGTTCACACGGAACCTATTACAAATTTCCCAAGCACAGCTCAATGAATTTCTTCTTCGTTAGGGACTTAATCACGAATTGAAATTTAGTCCTTACCTTTTGTATTAGCTGTAGCATCCGAGGGGAATCACCTGTAACTAATTACAATTTAGGCTACTATAAAATACTTGGTTCTCTTGATTCAACTTCCTTCCATACTCAAAAGATATTCGAGTGGATGGTGCTGGATGCATGCTTCAATTGCGCCATGATAAATTTAGTCTTGGTTTATTGCGCTTCTTTGTGTTTCAATGTTCTTGTAGCCTGTTTAGGTATCCGGAAAAATGTCTGAAAAACAACACCATAATAGATCGACGCTGCATTTTCATTTTGACTATAAGCAGAGGGGTTGCTCCAATTGTGTAAAAGTGATATTTGACCGTCAAAATCGACACCAACACGAAAAGACGCCGAGTTTCGTTTTTGACCGTGATATCCGAGACACCCCACAGCCTAGCCTGCTGAGATTTTATACAGCGTTGAAAACTCAAGCAGTGTCGTTCTTGGCTCATTCAGCAGCAGCTGAAGCGTACATTCGGAGTGTGTTGGAAGACTTGTTATCGCCAGTTCGCCACTTATCAGCAGTATCACTTGGAGTGATTTTTTAAAAGTTATAGTTGCAATAGTATAGACCTTAAAATATAGTTTTGTAAAAAATAAATCGAATAAATATCATTGTATTAATACAAGTTTGCGTAAGATTACCCATTTCTCAAATCCACACGGAATAGTTTTGGTGAAAAAGACAATATATATAGGATATGCCAAAGAAAATGCTTGATAACGTGAAAGGAAACTGTCGTTGCGAATGCGATGTTATAGATGACGCGCTTATTCATCATCCGCAGAAAACTAAAGCCAATCACCAACTCAATTACTCCCGTTTGAAGTCGATTCTCATTCGAATCGTTTCCGTTGTCTGTGTTATACTAGGCGCGCTGTCCATCGTCCTTCAGGTAAAGGAAGACTCTTGTTTATTTAAATGTATATTATACTCAAATGTATCCTGCATTTGCTCCATACATCATCTAATGCATTGAAAATTGCTGGCTTTATTGAAGGTAGCCACGGTGATGATCGACTTTGTTTCTATGGAAACCGGAATGCACTTAATTACAGTAGACTTTGTCGGCTTCGGTATTTGGGGTGGGGCACTTTACTTGACAGCTGGCGCTTTGGGAGTAGCTTCCACTCAGAAGCAAACAAAAGCCCTGTAAAAAAATACACGTACAATTGGTTGTTTGTCTCATCGATTGATTTTGTAATTCTGTTTAATTATTTATAGGCTAGTGAGTACCTTGGTGATGTCGGCTATTTCAATTGCGGCGTCTGCCGTTGCAGCTTTGTCGTCTGGGTTGGCCACTAGTTTTATTCCATTTTGCAGACCTACTGGCTCATCAGATTCGTCAATATGTATGACATTTTATAGCGTTTTCTGTATATTGTTACAACAGACATTTCGATAATTCAACAACTGGGTCTACTGTTTCTCCCTTGTGCTAATTACAATGTATATTAGGCAATGCGCGGATACGATTAGAGTGGTTCCTTATCACGTTCCACCTTCTAGCTTTCGCTAGCAACATTGCTCTAACCGTCCTTGTATCCTTGGCTCTTTATAAGTGCACCTGTTCTCTTTTATACGAGACAAATGAATGTCACACGGACGACGCGGTAACTCGCGCGGTAACCAATTTCATCTTTTCAACATTTCCAAAATATGATGCGCCACTGAAAGTATTGTGTTTTGACATAGCTTAAAAAACCCCTTTTCTTCAGGAAGAATCGATTGCCACCTTATGTTTCTGTAAAGAGATCCAAGCGCGGCAAATATTAGAAAACTCTAGAAAAATTGCACGACGATCCAATTAACGAAATATACTCGCCGTGTATTGGAAAATCCGAGGGAAAATCAATTATTTTAAAAACAATTAATTTCTTACATGCGAAAGATATGCGTGCACTATTGCTGGAGTCGTGGTGGTTATAATAGAATTTAACCGTAATAAATTCTGAACATCAGACTTTGAATAATGCGAGCATGTTTTGATAAATACATTTCCACTCACTGCACTTCGTAGTCTAGTGTGTGAATTGTTGTCACAGTAGCCTATATATGTATATTCTAAGGTAGGCCTAGTCCAAGTTTATTATATATTAGTCAGGCCGTAGTGGACCCAAGAGTGCTGATGGGGTTCGGTTCTAATAAGAAATATTGCGCAAACGAACACAATATACCGAGCAATATGCACTACGTGGTGAAGCAACAATATAACGTGAAGGCGGATGTTATTTGTAACTATTAACTGATTAACCGATGGAAACATGTTAGAAAAACATCCTGACATCCTGTTCCAACATCCTGTTCCAACCGCAGAAAGCGAAAATGCATGTACTAGTGTACTACATAAGTTTTTTCATCACACGGGAAGCATTATTTCTCCCGCGATGCAGTACCATTTCATCTGAGTTTAGTGGGCAATAATTTTCTTCAACATTTGGAGCTCTCAGTCTAGAAATTCTCAAGTGACGAAAGGTGAACTATTTATATGTGCTGAATTAAGCAAATATTTCAGGAACCCGTACGTTCCGGAATCCTTCTCTAAAAAAATTGGGCGCGGCGCTTATTGCTAACTTATTGCTAAGGAAAGAATGGCGAATCACGCCGAAATAGTATCCGAAGACGGCGACTACAGAGATGATGGTAACAATGAAATGCTTACGAAGAACGACGTCCAGTTCAGCTACTCGCGTATGAAGGTGATACCCATCAAAATTTTCTCTTGCGTATCCATTGTCCTTGGAATCCTGATCATGTCTAATCATGTAAGCCAGCAAAAAAATATTTATTATGTTTGATTATTATGTCTGATTTCCTTTAAATATGTTTCGATCGAAACTTGGAACTTGAAAACAAAATCGATCGATCAATTAAGGGAGTAGCTACGGTGATCTCCTCAACGTCACCGTTGAATGGGTTTATATACTATTCCATGCAGATTTGTCGGGCCACGGTCTCTGGGGTGGAACTTCTTACCTGCTCACCGGCTTATTAGGCTTCGTCATTACTGGAAAGCGAATCAAATCCTTGTAAAAATGATTTATATTCGATAATTTTTATCAAATCGAGATTGCTCATCACAGACAAGTTGTTAGATTAGTGAGTACTGTAGTCATGTCGGCCATCTCGATTGCTGTCTCCATCGTCGGCGCGTCCCTATGCGGCATCTTAGGTCCTGCTGGATTTGCTTTGGAGATGGACAGGTGTCGCGCAAGACACGGATTGCTATGTGTGATGAGAGAATTGTTAGAGCCTTACATGGAATTTGGCAATAACTTTGTTTTTATTGATAACAAAATTCCACTATAGGCGATCATTACCAAAACATGCAAAAGGCCTTGTTCAGTTTCTATCTTCTGGCGATGATTAATAGCATCAGTCTTACCATCTTAATTTCCAAGGCTCTGCACCCCTGTTGCCCCAAGTCCACGGTAACTAATAAACTTTTAATTTGACCTTATTCGTTCAATGGAATCATGCTAACTAATAATATGTATTTTAATTTACTCGTGTTATTCCTTATTAGCAAATTATTACGTAGCTGCAACGACAACGAGCATAGGGAAATAAGTTTTACCTCATTGTTCTGTTCAACGCCCCAAAGTTTCCCAGTTGTGTCTTGTAATCGAAAACTTTAAATTATTAGTGCTCTGGACAGAACTCTCCTGCCATTAATTGTGTCAAGTTATCGATGCCTGTAGACGTTATTCACTCTTGGTAGCCTATGGGGGAACTGGGTTGCAAGGGAAAAAGCCAAATAAGCGGCTGGGGTGCCACATTGTATAAGGGTGTTATAAGACCCTTATGTGGGTGTGCACCCGTATTTACCCAAAATATTGTTACCGAAGGGATCTTCTATGCTCAATGTATTGGAAATAATTGAGCGGAAAAACGGATCAGTAATAAAAAGTTATTTTATGTTGAATATTATGAAAATATTTCGAATCTAATAATAGCTAATTCGACAGGTAGGCCTAAAAATGATATCAATAGGCTAGCTATACGCTGTCCGTGACCGTCAAGCGTATACGCTTGACGGTTGCGCCTTATAAGGCGCAACATCACTGCTTTTATTTCACTTGCTTGCTTCCCTCATATTAGCCTACTTAGCCATTTTTTCATGGTCCAGTGAAATTGATAAAGAATATGAGTAAATAACGTTGAATTTTAGGCTAGTGTTTTTCGTCATTGTTGGTTTAACTATAGCCTATACCTTCTCAGTCTTGATGGCATTTAACCCCCCCCCCCCCTATTAATTGCTACTGAAATTCCACTACGAGGTGCGAGGAATTATTCTACTGTTACGATGTCTTATGCTATTAACTAGTTGTCACGCAGCTTTAAGATTGTGATTTGAACTATTTTGACCTTATTGGACTTAAAAATAAAACTGGAAAATTGAACAGCAAAAAATAAACTAATAAGACATATTACTTCAATGTGCTCGTGGTCTACTTCAAATAGAGAACGACAGAGAAAAACAGAAAATCATACCAAACTCAAGTATTTATCAGTCAGCTGGCCTTTTGTTTAAAAAAGGAAGAGGGAGGCGCACAGGTGCTTTGGAGGTCTCGACAACTACGTGTTCATGAAATAATCTAAAATTGAACTATTTGAAACGATCGACCTTAACCTTCAGGCTTCAGCAAAGGGCAATAATATGGGGAAAAGTATCCTTTCTCCATTTCTTGACTCTAGTCTCATGAGATTTGATCTTCGGAACCGTGGGTACCGTAATTTTGCCGTACTTAAATGCGTCGTTTGTTGCGAGAGTGCGAGTCGATTTGCAATCGAAGATTCTGGGATGGGTTGATTGTTCCCTCCTTTTGGGAATATACAGTAGGCCTACCGACTTTAAAATCGGTGAAAATTCCGACAATTTTCTTAGAGAGTAGGCCTACATACAATCTATGTATGTTATTATAAACACACACGGCTCACCAGAATATGCTGGCACAGTGAATGACATTATTATATATATTATACCACCAACAGTAGCCTATAACACCCGAACAGCTTCAGCAGGTTAATAAAATCATCGATAGGTTAAGCCATTGATGCAAGTTTATGTTTAAATTGATGCTGTCGAACACTGCTAATAATTAATAGCGCGATGAAAAAACTTCTCCAAACCTATCATGTTATTCAAATTCCAATTTCCAACTGTAGATGTTATTCGCTTGGTATATGGGGGAAGCAAGGGGGAAAGCAAAGCGAAAGTCACCCTCGTTACTCCAAGAAGTACTTGTGCGTAATGTACTTAATACAGCAAGAGCATATACCTCCCCTTTCTGCCTTGAAAAAGGAGCCGTTCTATATGTATAAGTATACTACGTACGGTAAATCCGTCGTAATAAGACTCGGCAACGCTGAATGAAAGGCAGCTGCCAGCAATATAAGAAAGTGACGAAACTGCATGCATATCATCTCAAAGCAATTCGTCAGTAGGCTGTTACTTAACGTAATATACTAACTCAGTTGACCGAAACAATTTGGTTTATGATAAATTATTCTACTTTTCCGTGTATAGGTTATTACCCTACACCAACATGTGTAACTGTAAACCAGTTGTAAAAATTGAAATACAGTTATACTTCTTATTGTCTGTTTTGGGTGATTTCAGAAATTATAAAACGTCTCTGATAGAAGAATACAGAATAAGGATAGGTTCCGAGAACTAACATTAAAGGTTGTCAAATGAACATTATATTTTGTCAGTTCGAAGAAAGGACAATTCTGGAAAAAAATTGTTTTAAATATCTTTTCGCAGAGTTGTCCTTTTGAGGCTATTCTGGGAACTAAGAAGACCTCAATACAACGTTGGACGAGACGCGAGCGTAGTATATATATACTGAACCATATATCGACTGTATCCCTTCACAACAAGTTTAGAACAGAAGCTGAACACTTCCAACTTATTTAAGTGTACCATTTGGAGAATATTTACAATCTGCAAATGGGAAACTAAATTGAATTGGAATTGTTTTGTAGTCTGTTTCATGAGTATTGTTCACGTAAAATTTCATTGATTTTATCCAGAGTGTTTATATAAAGTCCGAATGCCAAGCAGTTATACAGTACCCACCCAAATGATGCGAACATCCGCCCCCCACCTTTAGCACGGGAATTTACTGCGAAGTTTTTATTTATTTAAAAATCGGGGAATGAAGCTGAATTTTGTAAATTTAAGGTATGCCGTACCGCTCCTGAAAGTAATTGATGGTAAAATTCAGGATTTATTTTTATGAGCGGCCTAAGCAAAAGTATCGTGTTTAAATATAGGAATACCCTCCTTTTTCCCTACTGCTCCCATAGAAACGGGAGATTTTCGAACTATGTTTTCGAATAGAAATAGTTGTCGTACGAGCTTCCTGATTTTTTGGAGATAGTTAACGTCTTATCTTTAAGTTGATATGTACATGCATGTCCTATACATTTTTTATACAAGTTAATCGTTTTTCGCATCTGAAATTTTGAGGTAATTTTCACCGTCGTTTTCCCCCCTCGCCCATGGCTAGGGGTGCGACCTTGAGGGACAATGACGAAAAAATTGCCTCAAAATTTCAGACGCGATTTAACCCAGAAACCTGTTAAAAAATGTATAGAAAATATGCATATGAACTTAAGATAATGATGTAAACTATTTAGAAAAAATCAGCGTCTTCGTAGCACAAATATTTTTGGTCGAAAATCACGTTAAAAAATCTCCCGTTTCTACTAGTAGGGACATATAGTACATATAGTAGGGAAAAAGAGGGGATAATTAAACGCGATACTTTTTCTCTGAAGCTGCTGATGGGAAAAGTCCAGGATTTATATTAGTCATATGCAAGGCGGCGGCACGGCATACCCCAAATTTCAAAAAATAGCTGGATTCACCGAATTAAAAAAAAACCTCGCCATAAGCGTCCATGTTAAAACGGCGAAAAATTGGGAGTGTTGCCATAATTTTGGTGGATACTGTAGTTTCTGTCCCTGATGTAAAATCTTAAATTTACTGCACGTAACTTTCAAATCTTTCTGCAAAGGCGAAAAATAATTTAAAAAGAAAATATTCATTGCTTGACCCAGAACTATCTACAGTCGGATTTTTACTTTTAAAGTTTTATTGTTTTTCAGTTTTATAATAAACACATTTAATACCTTTAGACAAAGATTTTCATAAACTTCTGTTTTGCTGTAAACCATACTCTTAATGGAGTCAGCAGTCTTTCAACACAAACCCAATGTATTATTTGTTTGCCCTCAATACAATTATTCTAGATTTACTTTCTATAATAGCAACAAGAGCCCGCATCTATGATAAACAATATCAAATGTAATAATGAGGCTTAAAAAGAATAGAGTTCGTGCAGATAGTTTACTTACGGATGCTCCCACGGATACACAATATCTTCAATTTTGATATTTTAGGGGTAACTTGTCCTGTGACTGTTGATTTATCATCTTGCAATATTGAAGAACAGCAAAACATGCAAACAAGGCTTTTATACGATTTGCCAACGCGCAATGTTGGTAGTAACGATAATAATGTCGCACGGGCTTGGTGAATGATGAAACAAGACCATGCGATTTGAAAGTAACTGATGTATTTGTTCTCACAAACAAGTCTATGGAATAATAAGGATTAAATAGAGAGCCCCGACCTACACTTGTCATCTCCTTTTATAGGATTTAACATGCAGGGTCTGGAGTACATTTAAAAGGAGGATAGGGTAGGTCACTTTCAACGGAAGTAATCTACATCAATAAAAGAGAAATGTCGTGAGCTTGAATCAATATAACCTACTCGACCTCGCTGAAGGTTGCCCAACGAGGGGCCTTCCAACGAGGGGCCTTCCTAAGAGCCATAAACAATACTCTAGAGTCAGTGACAGGCCCACCTCTCTTTAGTCAGTCATCCCGACTGACACCAAGAAAAAGAGGAAATGGGATAAAGGTGGTGGTGATGATAAAAAGTTGAGACCTCTAAAATGAAGCCGAATGCGTTGCACAGCATCCGAAAACTGATAAGAACCAGCAAAGGAAAGCAAAACAAAGAAGTGGGTGTACTGAATTTACGGAAAATAACTATTAATTGAAAATTTGTAATAATCATTAGAGTGAAGAGAAGACAAAATTTTAAACAAATTGTAAACAACAAAATTTCCAGACAAAGGAATAAAAAAGGTGTACACGCTTCGCTGAGACGAGAGTTACATTACCACAGGCAGCGTGCTGTCACACTGAATCCAACACCCACAAAATAAAGTAATAAACGCATGACGCCCATGCGTTGGAACTATCTTAGTGACGGGCATTCAGAAAAACGCTGACCCCCAGGGAAAGGTGAGAAAACAAAGGAGATGGAAAAAATAAAATCTTAAAGGCACGGTTTTTTATATCGAAAACACGCATCTCCACCACTTGTCGCATGTGGATTAAGATGTGCGTTTGAATGCGTTAGTGAACTTGTTAGAGTTGGGAAAAACGAGGAATACTCGGAAAGGCGTCCGATGCCTACTGGCCTCGGCGAAGGGGAAGCCAACGCTAACCAACGCTCCCCTGAGGAAGGGAAGAGACTACTTTATAAACGGCCCCGAGTGATGGTGACGGAAGTACGGAAACGCCAATAAAAGAGAGAGCAAGGTAGTACAATGACCTGGCTAGGAACTGGGGTAAACCTAGCTCACAAAGTAACCTAAGCCTAGGAAAGGGAAAAGAGAAATAGGTCAGGAAGTCAATGCCACAAAGAAGAATAGTCCTTCTAGAAGGATCCAGACGTGACAATAGATCACGTTCGAACACTCTAAAAAATAGTGTGTGGTGAATGGAGCTAGCTCGCGCGCTTTTGGTCCTTTGTTTGAGTATACACTTGTGTTTAATGAAACGAAGGGCCAAAGCGCGCGAGCTCCATTAACCAGACACTATTTTTTAGAGAGAAGGGAAAGTAGAATGGCAGTCGGATTAACATGCGACAATAAAATGTGACTTGGAAAAACGTCCCAATTACTTGGGGTCTGGTATTCCGCAAGTAGCTTAAAAAATAGCAAACTTTTCTCACCTCTTTGACCTTTTGTAGGCAATGCGCCTTAGGGCTCTAGCTTTTCTTTGAAATCTTAGAAACAGTAGTGCAACGTAAAAATAGCTCACCTTTTTTTTGTAGAAGCAGTAGCCCAGTGTAAATAATAGCTCAACCTTTTATTTTGTAACAATAAAAATCTTGCTATCTACTTATTCATGGCTATTTGTTACCTAAACAATGGCTAGATGTATTAATTTGCAGGGCATCTTTTACGAATCAATGTTGCTTGCTGCCACGCGCAGTGACGACGTCCTCGAGTTCCACTTGCACTGCTGTCACTATTGGAAGATGAAATAGGTGGACAGAAATACTGGGGAAAATTTTAAATAAAATCACTTAAGGTTCCTCTCTGAGCAAATCCGACCGACGAAAATGCTAAACGAATTTTTTTATGCATATTGAATGTCATATCAGTATTGAATAGCGTAAGATATTCATGGAAAAACTCTTCGTTCGTAATAAGTATTTTTTCCAGCGATGGATGACGCGGTAAAAACATTCTAATGTTGGCTTGAAGATTATAACGTTTAGTAAAATAATTAAAAACTGAACGGTTTTTTATTTCGATTTTAATTCGAGTCTACAAACCCACTTGAAAAAAAGAAACTCCTAGATCTGTTGCTAGAAGCGCACTTATAATGTCAGAATAGGGTGTCAGAATAAGTTTTCAAGAACACTTTCAAAACAACGAATCTGAGTTACGGAAGACATTTCTGCATTCAACTGAAACAGAACTGGGCAAAAACTGCGAATCTTCTTTAATGTAATGTGCTGTTCATTGGTGTAAAAGCTCTCCTTTTCAAAGGTAACCGAAGAGAATCTGAGAGGTCTTACTCTGCCGCACGCGACAAGGCGGGAAAAGGACGAGAGAGCGTACTTCTGGATTTTGACTGGAAGTGTGTTACCAAACAGTTGTTCCATACCACGGTTTCCCGAGGCAAAGGCACACATTCGAAGGTGCGATTCATCAACCTAGAGCCTGACGATCCCGTCCGAGATTTTTCCGTGCACGACAAAAAACCACTGGACTTACTAAGAGTTATCCTTTTCTAAAAAAAACTTTTAACGGCTTTAAATATACATTAATTATTAAGTAAATAAGAAAATGCAAGATACAGATGCGTAGATAGGAAAGTACCAAACACGAACAAGTATGAGTGAAGAAAAATAGACATCGATCGGACTTTTACCGCGTCGAGTAAGGAAGAATGGATAGAAAAGAAATTTAACATGGCTATTTAACATGGTTTTATAATCTCAAAAGGTGGGCCATGATACACAAAAGAAATTCTTACTCCGTCAAGTCAGATGAAAACAGTGTAAAAATCAAACTGCCAAAACGGAATACAATATAAGGCCACCAAACGAGAGTTATTGAAATAAAAAAAAGATTCTATAGACTGTCTATCCCTGTCGTATATATATACGGTATCACCTCAATGTTCTAGAACACGAAGGGAGGTAAATGATGACAACACGAAGAAAAGTTTTGTCTTCTAGGACATGTAGTGTAAGTTTCAGTCGTAGAAGGGGGGCGTATACCATCACTACGCATGAAAATCAGACCGCGAACATCATAAGGTTCATCGCGACTGTTTGCGAAAAAGGCACTAGTGAATAATGACCCGGGTTACTGGTGTAACACGGGGTTTCGTGTTATGAGTGAATGAGAAGACGCGTAGATAACTGAAGGGGCCGCAAGCGGGACAGAGCTTATTGGAGATTTTGGATGTTGAGACCACAGTTTGAGTACGAAATTCCGGAATTGTTTTGATCAGTTGACTTATCTTTTGCTTGATATTTTATGAGTAGAGCAATGCCCCTCTCTTGGTTTAATGATCTATGTTGTATCATGGATTCTGATAGCTTTGAGACTAAGTTTGCCTTAGTTTTATCAGCATTTGATAGCAATCCCCATGACTCTCGGAAGTTTGCATATTGGGATGGTATATAGCGTCATCGGTACTTTAGAGACAACTAGATTATCGTCCATTTTAGATCCCAGATCATTTAGTTGAGCATTGCTTCAATTTTGGAGAGGTGTGTCACCATGTTGTCACCCTCCATGTGAGTATACTGGTAGAGCTGATCAATTAATATAAATATGTGCTCTGCAGCATTTTGTTCATATTGCTGAGTTAGTCTCGTCCACATTTGGTTTCAGGTGGGACATTCCAAAAGGATTCGCTGAAAACCTATGTGGGAAAATTTTGACAGTGACTCAAAAGATTTTGTCTGTATTTAATGAGGAAAATCGGTATTAGTTTAACCAAATAATCGTCTTGAGATTGTACAGAAAATTGACGAGATTGTGTGTACGTTCTGTTTACTTTTCGAGCGTAAGAATGTTTGCAAGACCGTGCGGAGCAATCTTCATGAGATTGTGCGGAACAATCGGAGATGTGTCTGTATAAATAATCTCAATGAGATTGTTACATTCTATTTATTGTACTATTGATTATTTATGGAATAAAGCCACTTTTGTGGCACCTTCAAAAAATGATGCAGAATGTTTTCTTAAATAATATATAGTAGTATCAGTTGTAATTTGGTGCATCAAACAATTTAAAACTTGATACAAGCAATTCTTTAAAAGAAATAGATAAAATAAACTCCGTCCGATAAAAATTCCCTGTTTTCTGAGTTTTCTGAGGAATTTTCAATAGATTTTGTTCTGTTTCAATGTCCGGTAAGCTTATCAAATCCGTTCAACCAACTAATCCATGTTGGGTCGGGTAAAAGTTTTTGAAATATTGTAGAGAAAGACCGAGTGGTACGGACAGAATCTTCAAATCACATTGTTTCTGACTCTGGTAATTCTAGTAAAATGTAAAATGCGGAAAATGTTAGAGGTCTTATAGGTTTATTCCAAATCAGGAACAATCTTCTTTGTGGTTTTTCCTTGTTTTTTTTGCATTTGTTATAGCGAATCCTAGTTCGACTGCATGACATTTCACGTCTACACATTCGGAAAGCTTGTAACGACCGCAAGGTCTAACTTTTACTGGATCAGTATCACTTTTTTGAAATACAGGAATAAGAACTAACCCGGCTTAGAGAGTGCAAACTCTATTTTTTAAAGCCTCATTATTTACTTTCGGATGCGCCCACGTAACACGCCGGTGTGTTATGTAGAAAGGAGACGCGTAGACTTTTGGAAGGGGCCGCAAGCGGGATAGAGTTTATTCGAATACTTCTTGTTTAAGAAAAAGCACAATGACAAAATAAGGGAAACTGGGAGAGAGAGGGAGAGAGAACTGCGACTCGAACTGGAGCTGTACTCCGACTGCCAACTGCTGCTGGAGGGACAAGACGGCAGCTCTTATACACGTCTTTGTACGTGCTAATTGCTTCGTCTTGATTGCTGAATCATAGGTGCAAGAATAGCGTGCCAATCCGGGGTCCCGTTGTTTCCGTGGGTCCAGTTCCGGTCCGGCCGAAAGAGTCGGTTCCGCTTTGCCCGGCGAACATTTACGGGCGGCAGCGGGAATAGAATGAGGGACTTGAAGGCGCGGAAAATGGAGAGCGGGATGCGGAAGGCTGATTCCTCCGCTGGTGTGTAACCGTCCGTTACATTCCTCCCTCCTGTAGTTAGAGGCTCCGCCTCTAGGGAAAAGCAGGTAGCGCAGGTGGAAATCTTCCTTTCCATGACAATGTAGGGGGGGAATGGCATGATGGAGACATTACGGCGTATTAAGCCATGAAAAAGAAATGGCACAAAAGGGGGGCATTTCATAAGAAAATGGTGACATATATTGGACGTACGTCCGCAAGAAAAAGAACGACAATTTTTAAAATAAGGCGAAAATGAGTCGCCTGTTCTAGCGAGCTCAAACAACGGCAATAGCAAATGGTTTTAAGGAAATTAGTGCAATAGGCGGGCGAGAAATTCGCCGTCGGCAAAGAAAGTCTGGCGCATGTCGGAGTGCAAGTAACTCCTGAAGTGATTTGTCGTGTCTTGTGTGTGTGTACTTGTTTAAAATGGCTATAACGTAGCCGAGAATACAATATTTATCGCTTGTGGGCGCGACGTGTATGGTGTTTAAATGTGTAATCCATACTTGTACAACTTGATAAAGGACAAGTTGTACTCGATTGGAATGAGTGATAGAAAAAAAAAAAGGAAGATAAAATATCAGCTTGAATGAAATGATTGTCACGGCACAAAGTGCAATCCGTTTCCGTCGAATTTCACAGCTGGGGGGCATGTTAGAGGCGGCTCAAGATGCCGAGTGGTATTTTTTGCTTGTGTTCTTCCACAAAAAAAATTTTCGAGGCAGCTCAGGATGCCGAATGGTATTTTCTTTGTTTTTTGTTTTTCAAAAGTCTGTTAAAACATACTCGAGCGAAGCGGCTCAAGATGCCCAATGGCTTCAGTCATTGTATCATAGGAAAATTTACGGGAACTTTCTAGGAATAACGATTTTGAATGCGTCATTCGGAAATACTTTTGACTTTGTTAAACAAAATCAGAAATGACGCCTAACGCGATAGGTACAAAAAGGAAATACCAAGCAGGCTACTGCACTGACGGAAAATTTGCCGTCGGAAAAAAATGAAATGAGACTGGTGTCGGGGGGGGGGGGGGTCTTAGGCCTAGGCCTAGGCCTAGAAGGTCACATGGGGGAAACGTGGCACACTATACGAGAGGGAAACTGGGGCGCAAAATAGAGTTTAGAAAAAGGGGAAAAATAGGGCTTGCGTTTTTTTTCTTTGTAAGTTTTTCTTAGAATTTCTTAGTTAATGTTTTCTTACTTTGTGAACTCTGCTGAGTTCAACTGATTCTCCCAGTTTTCACTGGTGAACCAGTAGCCGGAGGATGAGGATGATACAGTATCCATTTCTGAGGCCCACTCACACACGCGCACGGTTTGTTGGGTCGCCGGTTTCTTCACTGGCACGATTGCCTTTTTTTCGCGCACGACACGGAGACGCAAACATCGGATGTAATGGATTTTGATGGATGTCAAGTGATCCATCCACTGTTCTTTTCGCGACCGTACCGCACGGCTTTTGAAAACCACTTCCCTACACTGCGGCATTTCTACTTGTTTTTTTTTTAATCTACCACGATGAGTCTCCTAGGACTTCGTCTGGCCGGTTCTTCGATGCTACTGACGCTCTTGTTGCGCAAAACTTTCAACATTCTTCTTGAGAGCTGGTTGATGACTGACTGTTTCTGACTTTCTTGAAATGAGAGGGGCGAAAAAAAAATGAAGGGCGGCAGCTGCAACAGATTTTTCGCGCCTTTTTACTGCGTTTTCGTTTTTTATGAGGTGTGGCTGGCTATTAAAATGAAGAAAGGGGTGATTCGGCGTCGGCTTCCAATTCCTCGTGGGAATTGTTCGAGTTTGTCTCAGCTTCTTCGAGACGGGCGAGGATTTGTCCATATTCTGGCAGCCGATGTACGGAATTTTCCAAAATAATCAATGCCGCTGTTTGGCCATTGTTATTTTCCAGCGCGGGATTCGCTCCTTGTTCGATTAGTAGGCGGCCGATGGTTGCGTTATTTGTCGACGCACATAAATGTAGCGCGGAATTTCCCAAGTTGTTCTGCGCGTTTATGGAACATGCTGCGCCATATAACGGGTTCCTTATTAAAAACTCGCACATCTCATTATTTCTAACTATGATGGCGGCCATTAAGGGAGTTTGTCCTTGTTTATCGCACGTGTTTACATTGGCCGAATAGAGGACCAAATTTCTTACTGCTGTGATGTTATTTTGTTGACAGGCAAAATGTAGGGGCGTTGCGCCTTGGGAATTTCTTGGTTCTATTTGTTGATAAAGCCGTTGCTTTATTAGATGTGTCAAAATGGTTCCATTTTGGGGAAGGCAGGCGAGATGTATCAGGGTGTTCCCTTGGGGGTCAGTGACCTTCAATTGTTCCAATTTGAGAAGGACAGCTTGGAAGACTGCTCCAGCCCCTTTTTTCGTTGCTATCATTAGCGGAGTATCGCCATCGTCATTTCGGTGGTGTACCGCCATCAGGTGGATGACAGTACGGGCGATATAGGGATTTTCTACCTGCACCGCGCAATGAAGTGCTGTATTTCCCTTAGCGTCCGTTGTTATCCTACTTGCTCTATCTTTCACTAAAGCCGTTGCCGTTCTTGCTTTTTGATTTTTTACGGCAATATGGAGGGGAGTATTTCCTTTTCCATTTGGCACGTCAATACTAGCTCTTGCAATGGCTGACTCTCTTATGACTAGTCTGACTATTTTTGGGTCGCCTAAAGCGGCTGCTATGTGAAGGCTTGACTCACCCTTGTTGTTTAGAATGGTGCTGTTGGCGCCTGATCTGACCAGAAGGGAGATCATGTAAGTGTCTTCTTCCTTCATCGCCCAATGTAGAGCGGTATTCCCTTGTGGGTCTCGGTAGTTTAAGTTGGCACCAAGTCGAACAAGTTGTCGCACAGCGGCTGATGATCTCTCTTTCACTGCCGTTATCAAAGGTGTTTCCCCTTGATAATTCAACGCGTTCAATAAGTCGGGTGTCACTTCTGTTCCTTTTGGTAGCCTGTGTCTTCTTGCCATGAAATGTAGTACGTTGTCACCGGTGATTTCTGCTGCGTCCATTTTGCTGTAAGATTTTGGGTAGACTGATTTTTTTCTCGTTTCTCTGTTTTCGTTTTTTCTCTTCGTTTTTCTTTCTGGTTTACTTGGATTTATATAACTAAAAGAAACAAAATAATAAAAGGGTTTTTGGTGCGTGCTTTGTTTTTCTTAAAGGTCATGTTCGTCGCCATTGTGGCGATCGAGCAGACGGGCCTGCTGCAGTTTAACAGCAAAATCCGTTACGTCTCTTTGGTGCTGACGGATTTTTAGTTTCAAAACGGTCGTTATTATGTAGACGACGACTAGCGCTGTTATGATTCCGGCTACTGTGAGAAAAATGGTTTTTAGCGTAAGAGTCCATCCGCTTAAATTCCAAAATCGCGATTCAGCTTTCTTGTTCAAGACTAAAGATGAGAGGGAATCTGCATTTTCGTCGCGAATTCTTGTGACGAGCTCGTTGATTACATTTAGTTGTTCGAATTCTCTGTCTTGATATGCTTGGTGATGTTTGAATGAATATTTGTATTCATTATCTTCTAGTTCTTGAAATTTTTGTGTCAGCTTTATCGTTGATAAGTGATAAGTGGGAATTTCTAATTTCCATTTTCTGTTTCCTTCGTCCCATTTATACGATTTGCCATTTAGGTTGACGATTCCGTCCTTCCAAAAACATTCTTGAAAAGGGTGGAGGGAGTAGCCGTCTCTCCCTATGGTATTGGTGTCATAAAAGGGTTCGAATCCGCATTTCGTCTCTTTCGCTGTCACTGTGATATTCCTTGTCTCACAGCGCTGTACGATCAGATGTTTCCCATTAGGTTTGAGGCGGTGACAAAGGGGCAGGTTGTTGGCCATTGCCGCCATTAGTCCATTTGTTTCGGCCAATAGGAGCGTTGCGTATCTCCGTACTTGAAGATTGCCGCAATACACTTGTTTTATTTCTCTTTCGAGGACATTTGATCTTTCCACTGCTTCGTCTTCAATAAATTGGTGGTGTTGAGCTAGTAGTGGTTGATTTTCTTCGTCCGTGTTTGTTGTTTTGTGCACTGGCGCGTCTAGCAGCCATTTTTGATCTGGGAAATCTGCGCAGTCCGACGGGAAAAGTGTTTGGTTTTTTCCTGCGACTAGGCATTTTTCTCCATCTGTGATTTGTGTCGTTTCTGGATTCCATACTAGTTTTCTGTTTGATACGATTTGGAAATCGCATATAACTCTGATAATGCTCGTTCGTGAAAAGCTGTAACAAGTTTTGTCTTTCGGTTCTTCCGCCGGCTGAATTGTTAGGTCTTGATAGAGCATAAATCGTTGTTTGCTGTCGGTCGTAGTACATTGGGCTTGTTTAGCAGTGTTTTGTTGGATACAAGTTTGTGTGTGGGAGTTATAGAAATTGAACCAAGTTTTATTTACTTTTTCTGGGAATTGAATGTAGGCATTGTCTATATTTAAAAGTTTGTGAAATGTGTGGGTGCAAATTTTAAAAGTTTCTGGATTGTAATGAAATTCTAATTGATTTGATTCGTCTACAAATTTAAGGGATTCATCTTCCATTTTTGTCGTTACTCCTGTGCCTTGATGGATAAGTTTAAGGGAACAAAGTTCGTCTTCACTTGCCGTCGGCAAGTTCCATACGATAGTTGCATCGTGCGTTATTACTGCGGTTGCATTTGTATTGTTTGTCAGTATACCAAATGGAGATGTGATTGGACAGTTAATACAATCCTTTTTTAGAATTATTTCCTGCGTCACACAATTCCTAATGGTTTCTACTTCTGTTTGCATCCAAGAACCTTCGTTTTTAGGCGAGGCCTTGTATGAAAAAGTGTTTTGACTAGTTTCTTCCATTTTGTTTCCAGCACAGTCGTGTGTTTCCACTAGGCTTTGACATTCTATGGCGGACATAGTTTGTATGCTCATGGAGTCGACTGTGTTGTATGACCAGAAGAAATAACCGGTAACTTTTCTTTCTTTTAACCATGCCATGCAAAGGTGGCCCTTCCAAGTGACGTGTGGCTCTTCGGTTATGTAAAATTCGTACTTGTCTATAACCGGTAACTTTTTAGATTTGAATCGCAGTACGCTGGCTGTTGGATATCCATCAGTCCGATAATTTCTGCGTTTTTGCAATCACAGACGGAAATGTTGAGAGCCGTCGCCACTTGGATGAGTCCGACCAGGACTATTAATGTTACTCGAACCATCTGTAATTTTATGTAAATGAAATTGTTCTTATTATACTGCCTAATTTGCCTAATTTTTGTTCCTTTTAACGATTTAATCTCTAAGTTTAGCTGGTAATTTAATTTCTCTTCTCAACGCGTATCTAGTTTGCTGCGGCGGATTTTCTAGGCTTTTGCTTCTTTCTCGCCTAGGGGAGCGCTTTGTTTTTGCTGGTGCTATTTCACTAGGTGGTGGTGGAGCTATATCTACTGTACTTTCCTCTATTCTTTTTTCTTCTGCTTCTTCCGTTTTTTCTTCCGTCGGCTTTTCAACGATGACGACGGGTTTTTCTAAAATAAACGGTTTCATTCTGTCGATGTGCGTTACATATTCTGTTTTTGATTCTAAGTGAAGAAGTTTATATGTAACGTCGCTTTTCTTTTCTATTACTTGGTATGGGCCTAACCATCTCATGTTGAATTTACCGGGTACGCTTGCTAATTCTTTTAGTAAAACGTGATCACCAATTTTGTATTTCACAAGTTTGGCATTTTTGTCGTAGTAGTGTTTCTGTTTTTCTTTAGCTTCGACTAAATTACTTTTTGCGGTTTCTTTGGCTTCGTGCCACATTTGTGAAAAGATAGTATTTTCATCTGAAACGAGTAATAGTCTGTTTGGGGGGAGAACGTCGTTTGGCTCTCTTGCCTCTCTGCCAAACATGAGATAGAATGGCGTATATCCTGTGCTTGAGTGAACTGCGGTATTATAAGCGAATGTTGCGTATGGTAAGTACTCGTCCCAACGGTTTGGTTGCTTTGTGACGTAACTAGCAATCATGTCAGCAATCGTCCTGTTGAATCTTTCTACCATTCCATCGCAACATGGCCTATATGCCGTCGTTCTTTTGTCGCTCTATACCTAACTGTTTGTAAAGTTCGTCCATCAGTTCTGACAAAAAGTTTGATCCTTGATCAGTGAGTACTTTTTCTGGTACGCCATGAGTTAACACTATTGATTTTATAAATGTTTTAGCGACTGTTTCTGCTGTTTGGTTAGGCATAGGAGCTGTGATTGTATATCTAGTCAAGTATTCGCCCATTACAAGAATGTAACAATTTCCATCCGCAGATACAGCTATTGGTCCGACAATATCCATTGCCATAGACTGCCAGACATGATCTGGTGGTGGCATTGATTTCAAAGGGGCTTTACTTGTTCCTATCGCTTTTCTTTTTGCACAAATTTCACATTTCTTAACATAGTCTTTAATCATGGCCGTCATTTTTGGCCAAAGGTAACGCCTTCTTATTCTGTCTGTTGTCTTCTTTGCTCCTAGGTGTCCTGCGTATGGACTGTCATGAAATCTTTGCAAGATTTTGTGTCTTAATGATTCTGGTACAAGTATTTGTCCGCTAGGCGTTCCCACTAGTCCATTATGAAGTTCCATAAATTCACAATCGTTTTCATCGTCGGAATCGTCTTCATCGGAACTAGTGTTAACGTTTTTACTACGATATGGGCTAGGCTTGCTGTGACGACCGTTATTTCTAGTTTCTTGTTCTGGTGCCACTCTATCTGTCGAGCTGTGCCTTTGTTCGGCAAGCGAAATTGTCCTGCGAGCGCTCGCACAATATTTATCTTTAGCCTGCTCCGCAAGAAAATCCTTTGTCATGAGAAATATAACTGGTACCTCTTTCTCAATTAAAGTTTGATCATTGTTGTCTGGCACCGGAATTCGGCTGAGGCAGTCAGCGTTCTGGTTAGCCTTGCCGGGTCGGTACCCGATTTCGATGTCAAATTCTTGTAAGCGGAGTGCCCATCTAGCTAACCTCCCTGTTGGTTCTTTTATGCTCATTAACCATTGTAATGGTCGATGATCTGTTAACACTTGGAATTTTCGGCCGTACAGATATGAATAGAAAACCTTTACTGCATGAATTATTGCGTAGGCCTCTTTTTCTATCGTACTCCAGTTGATCTGAGCTTTGTCCAAATGTTTCGAGGTATAAGCTATAACTACCTCTTTTTCCTTGCCATCTACTTCTTGTATCTGTGCTAGGACAGATCCGACACCGTATCCTGAAGCATCCGTATGGATGATAAAATCGCGCGTAAAATCTGGATAGGCCAGGATCGGTGGCGAGGTTAGGCAATTTTTAAGACGTTGAAAAGCTTCTTGTTGATCGGGGCCCCATGTCCATTCAACGTCTTTACTTGTTAGCTTTGTCAGGGAGTGAGCTTTTTCTGCGTAGTTTTTCACAAATTTTCTGTAGTAACCTGCTAACCCGAGGAAACTTCTAACCTGGTCTACATTTCTTGGTACTGGATACTTGTTAATCGCTTCTTGCTTCTTCGGGTCTGGCTTCAACCCACTGTCTGTAATAATGTACCCGAGGTATTCTACCTCTTTTTGCAAAAACGTACATTTCTCTAGTTTAATTTTAAGTCCTTCTTGTCTTAAGAGGTCGAAAACTACCTCAAGATGTTTGATGTGGTCGTCAATTGTTTTTGAAAAGATAATTACGTCGTCGAGGTAAACGAGAGCGAATTTCTTTCTTATGGGCTGCAATATATCGTTCATTAATGTCTGAAATGTAGCTGGTGCGTTTGTCAATCCGAATGGCATTCGATTGAATTCGAAGTGACCATCGTCGGTTGTAAACGCTGTTTTGTGTTTGTCTACCTCAGCTATTTCGATTTGCCAATAGCCGCTATATAAATCGATAGTCGAGAAAAATTTAGCGCCATGTAAATAATCTTTTGTGTCCTCGATTCTAGGGAGCGGGTATTTGTTTTTCTTTGTAATTGCATTTAATTTCCGATAGTCAACGCAAAATCTCTGTTCACCATTCTTCTTGGGAACTATCAGTGGGGGAGAACTATATGGGCTAGTACTCGGACGTATGATTTGATTAAGCAACATTTCTTCTACGTTTTGTTGTATAATTTGTTGCGTTGCTCGGGCATAAGGGCGCTTGGGGGTGTAGGCCGGCGCATTTTCTCCTGTGTCGATTTTATGTGTAACTGACCACGATCGTCCTAAGTCAGTTAATTTCTCAGCGATAACATCTTCATTGGAGGCGATTAAAGTTTCGATTTTCTTTTTGTTTTCCTCATTTTCTAAGTCTCCAATTTTGATTTCTTTCTCTACTTTAACTATTGTCGCAGGCGCTTCTTTTAGGCCTACTCGGTCTATCTTTCCAATTATGTGATAACGATTTTGATTATTTATATAAGAAATGCGGCGGGTGAGGCTATCTATTCTTAGGCTATTATTAGTAATGAAATCAATTCCTAATATACAAGGCTCTGTTAAATTTGGGATTGCGTGAAAAAGCTGCTTGATTTTACTTTTATCCTGACCGTGAATTCTAATATTAATTTCGAACGCTCCGATAGATTCCATCGGCATTCCGCATGCGCTTCTGAATCTATATTTTTCTGCATGTTCATTTGTTAGTTCTTTCTTTGGGATTTGCGATAGAAAATAAGAAGAAATAATGCTAGCTTGGGATCCCGTGTCTAAGAGTCCTAGGGTTTTTACTGTTCCTATATAAATTGGGATTTTGAATAACTGATAAACTACTGGGTATGTCGGGGGAAATCGATTTTGTGTCGGGTTATGCGAGTGACTTTTTAATTCCTTCGAAAGCTTGACGTCGGGTTCGGTCCCCTGTACTGCTGTGGTGGTGGTTGATTTTCCATGAATGCTTTGTATTTGCGGCATTCTCTTTTAATGTGACCCTTATGCTTGCAGAAATAACACGTTCGGGTTTCTCTTTCTTGAGATTGCTCACGGCTTTGTTGTGTCCATCCTGGCGACGGAGTTCTCTGTCTCCATTCGTTGGATGGTCGTCTTACTGTCGGCCTATAATACGGTCGATTTCCGTATTCTTCGCTTCTTCCGCGAGTCCGATCGTTGAACCGTACGTGTCCTTTTCCTTGTCTTTCTCTATCCTCTCGGACATAGGCGACGGTTCGTACTTGTCCTGTAGCGTTAACAGATGATAACTGAAGGTTAGCCATCTGTTTTACGAGTGCTTTCATTGTGTCGTAGTCTTCTTTTTGAGCTTGTTTTTCTGCTTCGGTATGCGCTTTTTGTTCTGCCTCTTTTGCTTTCTTTTCTGCGTCTAAAGCTTGCCCTAGTGTACGCGATTCTGTTGATCGTCTTACTTCTATAATTTGTTCGCACTCGATTGCCGTGTCTGCTGCTTGTTCGTATGTTGCGGCTGGTGGGAGTCGTCCCCAAATTATGAATAATATTTCGCTTCTGAGTCCATTTAATAATGTTTCTTTCTTTATCTCGTTTTTCAAAATGATCACATGCTGATCTTGGCTATTGTCTATGTCTACGCCGTATGCGTTGCGGTATGTTTCGTCTATGCGTTTCCGAAAGTCTCTGGTTCTCTCAGCTTGTCTTTGTTTCAAATGTTTTAATTGGTCTTTGCGTAAGTTTTTTAGTGCAATATCTTGAAAAGCGTTTAGCATGGCGGTGTGCCACTGATCATAGTCGCCTAGGACATTTGCGGCTAACGTGTTTGAATAATTCGCTGCAGATTTTGTTAATCTGTCTTTATAATACTTTAATTTCTGCTGATTATTCCATCCTGCTGTTACGGCTACTTGGTCTGCGACTTTGAACCATTCGTCTATCGGTAAAGATTCGTCAAGATCCCCTGAAAATGTTGGAATTTCTTTTTGTAACTTAGGGCGCTTATGTTTTGGAATCCGTTCGCTATCGCTGTAGCTTGATTATCGCTAAAATTTGCCCAATCTTGTGGTGTCATTGCCATGATGACTACGTTTGGTGTGTCGCTATCGTCGGAGCTACTGTCGGAATCGTTGCTTTCGTCGGAGCTACTGTCGGAGTCGTTGCTTTCGTTGTCTTCGTCGGGTTGATTTGGGGATAAAGGCGGAGAATTTGTTGGATCAGTTGGAGAGTTTGCGGTAACAATTATGTTCGGTTGTCGTCTGCGAGTTGACGGAACCGGGGGAAAAGCTGTACGGTAGTCTAACGGGGCGTAGGTATTTATCTGGTCATTAAGTTGGTCGAATCGTTGTTCCCACTGGCTTTGTAATGCTTTTAAACTGTCAATATAGGCTGTTAAAGTATCGTCGTTCTTAGCGGTTTCTTTTTCTATCTTACGTTTTGTTTCAAAGATTTTACTGGCTACGGTGTCACGCTCTTTTTTAAGAACGCTTAAACGAACGTTTTGGGGCGATGGTGGTGGGGCGGACGGGCTGGTTTGTCCACGAACACGAGGGGCAACTGCGCCAATAGGCGTACTAGTAGTAAGATCTATAACTAAAGGTTGTACCTCTGATGTTGGCGGTGCTGAAGTCATGTAGGCCTGTTGAGATTCCAGGGACGAAAGGTTGGCTCGCCAATTGTAACACGCCGGTGTGTTATGTAGAAAGGAGACGCGTAGACTTTTGGAAGGGGCCGCAAGCGGGATAGAGTTTATTCGAATACTTTTTGTTTAAGAAAAGCACAATGACAAAATAAGGGAAACTGGGAGAGAGAGAGAGGGAGAGAGAACTGCGACTCGAACTGGAGCTGTACTCCGACTGCCAACTGCTGCTGGAGGGACAAGACGGCAGCTCTTATACACGTCTTTGTACGTGCTAATTGCTTCGTCTTGATTGCTGAAT
Organism: Ceriodaphnia dubia; assembly: GCA_022539655.2. Classification (NCBI taxonomy): domain Eukaryota; kingdom Metazoa; phylum Arthropoda; class Branchiopoda; order Diplostraca; family Daphniidae; genus Ceriodaphnia; species Ceriodaphnia dubia. The sequence continues at coordinate 2,593,158 of JAKUCG020000139.1, read as the reverse complement.
CATAGGTGCAAGAATAGCGTGCCAATCCGGGGTCCCGTTGTTTCCGTGGGTCCAGTTCCGGTCCGGCCGAAAGAGTCGGTTCCGCTTTGCCCGGCGAACATTTACGGGCGGCAGCGGGAATAGAATGAGGGACTTGAAGGCGCGGAAAATGGAGAGCGGGATGCGGAAGGCTGATTCCTCCGCTGGTGTGTAACCGTCCGTTACAACATAAACAAATCGTTGGAAAAGGGAGTGCCTCAGTCAATGTATCATAACACTTTGTGTCAGCGTGGCCAGGAAAAATTTTCCGCGATCAGTGATGATTTGTTCCGTAGCCCCATGCCGCAAAATAATCTGTTTTACAAACAATTCTGACACGTCTTCCGCTTTGCCTGTTAGAAGAGCTTTCAATTCCACCCATTTAGTTAAATCGTTTACTGTGACTTAAATCGTTTTATTCCCACGACTTGAGAGAGGGAAGGGCCCAAGGAGGTCCATTCCAACCTTCTGGAACGGCCGTTCAACTTGAATGCATTGTAATAGGCCCGCAGGGCGTCCGGAATTCTTTTTTGTCCTTGGCTAATAGGGCAGGCCTGGATGTATAATGCAACGTCAATTGCCAGTCCAGGCCAAAAATAACGTTTGATTATTTTAGTAACGGTACGCTTAAATCCCATATGACCCGAAACTACGTCATCATGGTAAGCTTTAAGTATCTTTTCACGAAAGGCCACAAGGACGCACAATCGCAAATACATCTTGTCATTTTTTACCGATCTTGAATACAATCTACCAAAGCGAAAACAATAATTTCGTTTTATTTCCCGTTCCGCCTTCAGTTGGTCTATTAGGCGTCTTCATGCACGGGGCTGATGTTGGGCGACGCTGAAGGCATCTTCTTCCACCGAAGTCCCTTCATTGGCGACGACAAGAGATCCAACAGCAAGGCACCTATCATATTCATCTTCATTGCACGAAGGCAGTGGATAACGTGAGAGACAATCGGCCTTGCCATGCAATATACTACTACGATACACGATCTTAATGTCCTACTCCTGAAGCGAGAAGCTCCATCGAGGCAAACGGCCAGCTATGTCACATTTACTCATGAGCCAACATAACGCTTGATGATAGTAATGCGACAGCCCAACACGAAACCGCGAAATTTTTGCAAACTCCACACCAGAGCATGGTATTCCTTCTCCGTAATGGAATAATTCCTTTGAATTGAAATCCACTTAAGAATCTACTAGCAAAAGCTAGAGGATGCTCTTCACCATTCACTCGTTGTGCGAGTACGGCGCCAATGCTGTATCCACACGCGTGCGATATTTTTTTCATCGGCAGAGTGTAATCCGGATGTGCCAAAAGCTGGTCTGATTCATAAAAAAAGTGTATACCCTTTTTTGTTAAAGGTGTAAGGGGTTCCGCAATCAGGGGAAAACGATAGATATGACGCCGGTTGTAAGAGCATAGGCCCAAAAACTTTGTACCTTCTTGATTTTATCAGCCTGCGTTTTCTCTTCGTGGCAGGCAGGGAAATTCACTACCGCTTCAATTTTTTCTGGTTCCGGGCCAATACCGAGACTGGTAACCACATGGCCCAAAACTAATAATTTCGTTTCCACAAAACGACACTTTGAAATTTTAATCTGCAGGCCTGTAGTATCCAAACAATTTAGAACGAGGGGTAGGCGTTGGAGATGTGTTTTAAAAGAATCTGAATAAACTACGACGCCATTCAGATATACTAAACAAGTTGTCCAGCCGAGACCCGCAAAAACGATGTCCATGGTACGCTGAAACGTACTCTGGGCATTAGTTAGGCCAAAAGGCATCACCTTAAATTGATAAGGACCATCAGCTGTGATGAAAGCAATTTTAGGACTTTTATCCCGTTTAAGGGGAATTTGTTGGTATCCCGCTTGAAGATCAATGATTGAGAAATATTTCGACCCCTCTAGACGGCTTAAGGCATCCTCAATACGAGGGAGGGGATAGACATCTTTTATAGTCACAGCGTTTAATTTTCGGTCATCAACTCAAAATCGCCAACCCACACCCTTCTTTTTAACTATGACTACGGGAGAAGACCAACAACTGTCTGAGGTTTCAATGGTGTCTTGTTGCAACATTGTGTCCGCCTGCCGTTGAATCATTTCCCGCTCCTTCCAAGCAGATGTGTAGGGCGGTTGATGGACAGCGGAAGCTAGATCCGTGTTGATGTCGTGTTCTGAAACCGTGCATCTCCCCATTGCCGAATTGTCGGCAGAAAAACAATGTAAGTACTCTTTAAGAAGGCGCGCTACCTCAACTCGTTGATCTTCAACAATATCAGGATTAATTTGTCGTGACAATTTCTCTTAAACTTCGTTTATGCCATTGTTGTTGACGCCAATGTCTTTTTGTGGCGACACAAGATTAAAATTTAACACGCGACCATCATAAGCTGCCACTGTCCCCAACGCTAATCCTTCTCGCAACCAAATCGGTCATTGAGAAAGATTAGCCACAGGAATTGATTGGCAATGCGCTGATACCACCGAACTTCGATGTCAAAATCGTTGACGTCAGCGTTGACGTCGTCTCAGCTCTAGATCTCCCGGAATAACCTGAAGGTCTTCTGGGGCAACAATAGGAGGAAGAGTTGCCCTATAAATTGGGTTTCTAAACGTGGATAAAACGTTTACTGGCTTCTCTTGGACAAGATGGTAAATTTGGATTTAACAATTAGCGCCTATAATGCAACGCAATTGCTCCGTAAGTTCCCACAAAAACAAAGCACAAAAATCAACAAGGATATACTAGCACAGCATGTATATAAAAAATATTGCTCAAAACTTGTTCTTTGTTGGTCAGTAGCGTAGACCCAGGCCCAAAAGATTTAAGGCGTGCGAGCTCGTTTGGTAAATGCTGCTTGTGGCAGGACCCCTATACGCTAGGCACCCCCAACAAAATATAAGATCGAACTAAAACAAAAAAAAAATATATTGCCTTGCTTACCCCTGTTGCTGAAACTTGAATTCGAAGATTAGAACTGGATCTTTACCATTTTTCGCGCCGCTTCTGGCTTGGGAACAGAATTTTAAAATTGTTCGAGGTCGCGAAGCGACCGATGGGCTGATGGGATTGTTCTGAAATGAAGTGAAGACCTAAACCTTGGTGTTGACAGTTTTATTGAGCACTTCAAAGCACAGACTTTCAGAAAAAAAACAGGTCTCTTCTATGCCCATTTCTAGGCTAACTACTCTCAGTCTGTTTAGGAATTAAAACAATTCGAAAGTTTGTCTTGGTTCAAAAAGAGTTTATTTGAAGGTAACGCAAGTTTCGACTTGGGATCGATCAGAAAAAGGTGACAGATAGGAAAAGCAAGTATAGAGCGACTAACCCTTTCTCGGAGGAAAGGTTCTTTTGAGTATTCAAGAGAAACAAGAACACGGGAGTAGCCAAGTGCCTAAGAGTTCGATGATCGAAAACAAAACACCTGCAAAGGTGTCGTCTACGGTATGAAAGGAAGGTCATTGATGAAGGGAATTCGAGGAATTGGGCGTTTCACAAATTCATCAGTTCAGAACAAAAAGTGATATGGGATGCGGACCATCCGTCCAAATCTTGTCTTCATCACGGGCCATCCCAGTAAACATTACTTCTTGGTCCTCTGTTGGACCAATGATTTGCCAACAATATTTTCTTGGTCCAACATTTTCCCAATAAAGGGCCTTTATTCTTGCCAGCTGGGATGTTCCACGAACATCTCGAACATTCTCCTCGCCGTGAACAATGAGCCATTACCGGTCTCAACAATGGGTCTCTGTATCAATGAGTCTCTGCAATATCCGTTGGGAGAGGGACCTCTTTGTCTGTACGAGGGGCCACTTCTTCTTCTGGATGAGGGGCCTCTTCTTCTTCTTCTGCATTAGGGACCTCTTCTTTTTCTGCATGAGGGAACTCTTCTTCTGCTTCTTCAGCGGTACTCCGTATTTCTAGTTTGTGGAGTCGCTAAATTGGGCACCGGAAATGCTTTTTTCCTACGCGAATGATGGCGCGGCGAACAAGGCCATCTGTACCTGAAAAAGTTTCTGTTACAACTTCCATAGGCCACCAAAGTCTGGGTTTGTTGTCTTCTGAGATCAAGACGACCTCTCCGACCAACATCGGAACATAAATTTCCACTTGATTTTATTCATTGCGATGTAATTTCCAATTTTTCCTCTCTTTTTGCACAGTTTGTTCAGGTCCTTGCTGACACTGACGAGAGTTTTGGCATTGTCGGAGAAAATGGTGAAGCACCTTCCCCTTGTAGAAATGAACCTTTTGAAGGCCATCCGAAAAGATTCAATCGTCATAGCGGAACAGAGTTCTAGGTGCACAGCTCTTGTCACCGCACATGTAAAAATACAGACGTAACCTTTCTCTTGCCTTTTTTCTCTACCTGTTTTCAGGTATGAGGAGCCGGCGAAGTCTAATCCGATAGTTTCAAAAGGGAATGCTTCTCGCACCCTCTCCCTTGGGAGGGATGCCATCTTATGCTGCGCGGCTCCAGCCAATATTTTCCGACAAGGCAAGCAAGATTTCAGGATTTTTCGCACTTTCTGTCGTGCTTGCGTAATCCAATATTCTTCACGAACCCTGTTCAGTGTGTGATTGATTCCACCATGTAGGCTCGAGAGGTGAAAACATCTGATAATGAGCTCTGACAAATAAGATTTCCCAGGTAAAATGACCGGGCCAATAGTCTCTCGGGGAAGATCGGAATCGACTAGGCGGCCCTCCATTCGAAGGGTTCCTTCTTCACTTAGGTAGGGACGAAGTTTGTATATGCCAGTACCTTTTCCAAGGTCCCGGTGACGTTCCAATTTCCTTATCTCTTTTTCATTATGTTCCCACTGAACCTTTTGGATTCAGTGTCGCTTCGCCTTGGAGAAATCTCCCGAGTCAAATTTTGGCGGCTCCGTTTGACATGTTTTTGCCTTCCAATTATCAATAAGGTAAAAGATTTTGGATGTAAAACTCAGCAGCTTTTCGAGCCGAGTAAAGTTTTGGATTTTTATTGGAGAGTCATCGATAGTATTTGATGCAAGAGCACAAGATACTCTATTTTCTTCTTTTTGTTCTGGATTCTGTTTTTAATAATAATTTCTTTTTCCAGCCAATGTTCTTCATCTTGTTTTAACCATATGGGGCCTCCCCATCAGAGCGCGCTCTCCATCAAGGTTTTGACAGAGGAGCCTCTGGAGCAGATATCCGCGGGGTTTTCCGGGCAATGCCTCCATTCGGAAGGGTCTGTTTGTGATTGAATGTCGCGTACTCTAGAACGAGACAAGTTAGAGACGTTAGAAACAAATTGTTTCCATCTTGAGGGGTTTCCTTTAATCCAATGTAGCGTGATTTCAGAGTCACTCCAACAAAATTTCTTTGGTCTAAACACTATTATTAATTGGATTAAAGGATTAAATGTTTTAATTTTTCTGGTTAGCCTAAATTTGTTTTGATTTTACTCATAATTGGAATGTTTGTTGTTTATATACAGACATATCTTGGGGCCGAAGCCCACTAAGAAATTTTAATTACAACTATTAAAAATAAATATTTTACATTTAAAAATTCAAAAATGGCCGTTTTTGGCCGACTGCGATGCTCAAATATTATTTTAAAATTAATAATTTTTGTATTTAAGCCTCTTTTATCATCAGTTACCCCAATCTGAAAGCCCCCATGAAAATTCAAAAAAAAGTGTAAAATGAAACACCTTAGGTAACACCTAACATACCATCAGCAAACTGAACCAAAATCTTGTTATTACTGGTAGCTCGCCATGAAACACCTTAGGTAACACCTAACATACCATCAGCAAACTGAACCAAAATCTTGTTAGCGCTGGTAGCGAATGACATTTTTGGTGTAGCACTGTGGCAAATTTTTTGTGATGGGCACTGGAAGAGCAAAAGACTTCGACGTTCGAGCTAGAACTGTTAAAATATAGTTACACTGTCAAATAATGATTCAAATGAACGAAAATTTCTAGAAATCAATATGTTATTTTACCTAGTTTTTACACTTAAGGAGTGCCTTCGTGCCATACTCAATGCCAACATTGACCAGAACCTCCAGATTTGTGTCCAAATTGCCACCAAATATCACGAACAGCTGTCCACGAACTCGCTGATTGAGCTCTTTGAGTCCTTTGATGTATGTATATATATCGGTTTTTAACTTTTTTTTATGAATCGTGTTTCTGTTCGGTGACATGTCAATGGCTGCGTCTTTCTTTGAGAGGTTTAGAAATTTAGAATTTATCGGATATAAGACTTGGGCATTTTTTTTCGAAATGGAGACACAAAATAGTAAAGGCTTTCAAACATTTTTATAATTTGATTGTAGAGCCCTCGAGGAATCTTCAACTTTTTGGGATCAATCATCAGTTCCAGCCGAGATCCAGAGGTTCACTTTAAATACATCCAAGCTGATGTAAAACCGGACAGATCAAAGAAGCGGAGCGTATTTGTTAAGAGTCCAATTGCTACGATGTTGAACGAGTCGAGAACTTCCTCAAAGTTAGAACTACCACGACCGTGTGATTGAAACTATTATCTAAATTGTTTGTTTTTCTATTTTAGGAAGTCAATTTGCTAAATATTTTGCCTACAGAAAATGAAAAAGCATCTTCACTCTCAACACAACAACTAAAAGCAAGGAAGGGAATAGAACGTAGAGAAAAAAGGATCGCTGATGCAAAGAGTTTCGTATCGGAAGAAGTTGTTAGCCGCGCAGTCACGTTGGCACGCCGAGATGTTTTGGCATCATCAGGTATGCCATACATCATCATATCCAGTCAGGAGAATCCAGAGAAAAGAGATTGGTCACTAGAGGAATAGGGTTAGGTTTTTTGCGTAAACATGGGCTGACCAATCTCTCTTTTCTCTGGATTCTCCTGACTGTTTAGATGATGTATGGCATACCTGATGATGCATGAAATCACTAAAAAAATTTTTTATTGTATAAGGTTGCAATTTCACGGGGAATGAATGTACAGAAATGGTTGCGAACTCTAAAGCGCACAAAGACAAGGAAACCGATCCCTTGGAGTTATTCTACTCCTTGAAGTCGAAGGTTTGTCTTCGCTGCTTCCTAGATGCCGTCACTTTTTATACAACACAAAGAGATGTGATGGGATGTGAGTTTCCTGTTGCCGGCCAGTGTTGTTGGGATGGACATGAACATAAACACAATATGGGTATGGGTACGTTTATTTGGCCTGAAATTTTGCCAATTGACGGAAAGAATGGTGTTGCCATTCATTTGACGATTGCAAGATCGAGTGGCGGAGAAACAATTCATCAAGGAAAATTAGAGACGCTCCGTCTCTTTTTTTCATAATAAAGAGATGTTGAAACGTTCTCCGGGTGGAACTCTGCCCCAAAGAAATGGAGGATATGTATGCGGCTTTGGGTCAGCTGTATCCAGCGTTACCTATGGGAAACACCCTTGCCGAAATAGCAAGAAGGCAAATCAAATGACATTTCAATGATTGCATTATGATTTCTGGCTTGTGTTTGCGGTCCAATCGAGAAATGCTATTTTCTCATGTACGTATCCATCCCTGGCTCCCTAACTTGCATGGCGTCAACTATGTTAGAGTTCCTGGCATCTTTGATCGATCATGGATTGCCTCTTTCAAGAGTATTTATTCTCACTGAGGGAACAGATACCAACAAAAATGGTGTTTACGGCCGCAGTTTAATAGTCAATGCTGTGGATTTATTGGACAAATTGCTCGGAAAATTCAACCCTGCGGGAAAAAATATGTAAGAAGTCGAAAATCTCTATATTGATAGAATGTTAACAGGTTGCTAATTAATTTTTTTTCATATATTTGAAATATTTACAGTTTTTCTTATATAAAGAATTTAAAGGGAGACTCTATATGCCGAAACCAAATAGAAATGGCAAGACTACCTTGAAAAATTTCAAGAAAACGTCGGGAAATGTGTAAAGGATTTTTGCCCTTATTTTGCTTTTTTCACTCGACTGTGTTCGAACTTTTGTGTTCATTTTTTTTTGTTTTTTTTTTGTCGCCGTCGCTGTCTAGTGTTTCCTTACATTTCCACATAAGATGTAAGTTGTCCGTAATTTTTGTAATAGCCTACTTTTCATTTCATCTTTCCCTTCTCAGCCCGATCATAGTTGTAGCTAAACAAAAGTGTGATGGTCGTCTCTCTCACTAAGGAAAATGCCAACAACATAATAACATAATAACTCTGATGTTCATTCTGCGATGGATCATTCCTAATCGAGGTCTCCGCTAGTATTTCCCCGTCGAGGTTTTTTTCCCATCTTTTGGAACGATGGCAAAATTTTTGATGAAACTGTGGAGTTTGATAAGTTGTCCATTAAATAACAAGTCTTACGTTAAATAATAATATCACTCTAATTTTTGTTTTTGATGCTGTGCATAAAAATACCCAAAAGTAAAAGAGAGTTTTACACCACCTAGTATACAACGCCAAGCCACTTTAAAAGTAAATGTATCGAAGCATTCTAGTAAACGTTATTAGCCTTACACAAGCAGTGCAAACCACTAGTTGGTACAAAGGAGCTACTTGTGGGAAAATAAACTAAAGTCCAGAATGCTCGCGAAAGATTACGGCGTCAATAAATCTCTTGGCAGACACTTGGCTCTGTAACAGTATATACATTACAAACATAAAACTGCATCATTCTTATTCACTAAAGGGCTCACTATTTACTTTGATCTTGGTCCTCCTCAGGGTAGTTTATTGTGATTTAAAATTTTCAAGAAACACATTGCATTTTCCCGCCGGAGTTGGACGCTCATCATAGACCTTTTGCTAGGTGGCAGAGACGGCGGCAAGTGTGGCGACGACTATCTGCACTGCGCGCCCAGCTTGATCCACATCACCCCATGCGATTTATTCCTTTGGCTGATGATGACATCAATCAGCACTTCCAGCGATGGGAGAGACGTCGTTGGATTGAACGCATGGAAGTTTGGAGCGAGTTGAGCTGGGAAATGCGCCTCTCTGTGGATTCGCGGGCAAACCCTGCTCAGATCCGGTAAACTGCTGCAGACGTCTGGAAACCGGCACCAGCGACCTTGGACGGCGCATTCTTCCTTGTACATATCAAAATTTTTCCTGCTTGTTCGTTTTTGTATTTGCTTGATGTTATTGTTGTATATAGATATAGATTGATGCGGCCAAAGTTCTTGTAAATAAAACAATTTTTGTAAAACCTACTTAGCTTGTTCTTTAAATTAATTTACTATACACACCACACACCTCAAACACGCAGTAGACTCTCGAGACGACTCTTTTTTGCAAAGGGTCCGTCACCGAATCGTATAACGTGTAGTGTACGCACCTTCATCAGTTGAAAGACGATAGTTACCTGAGGTTTGATTTCATAATTTTAATAAGTATACGAAAATTAAGAATCTACACGACGGTACGGTAGACCCGTAGACCGGTCCATATTTTCCTTATAAGCGTTTTATTATTTTACTCAACCAGTTTGAAAGAAAAAAGGCCTTCTGTAATGATGAAATCTCGTCTCGGTCGTCAGTTCAGGGAGCGTACTCTATAAAAGATGTTTGTTATTAGTACGATCTCCTTTTTAAAATCACAGTCTTCATATATTGTGTAGCGTATGATGTGAAATAAATAAATAATAAATAATAAAAAAAAGATCATTACTTGATCTAACCGCATTGGAATCACAATTGGAAATTAATATACCAGTTTTCATACAGAACGAAGAAAATTTGGTTCAAGAAATTCTTGTGCGGATCGACTGTGATGGAGAGAATGTAACATACATCGCATCCTAAGAAACTAAAATTACATGTAGGGTGTACCCTGTGCGAAGAAAAAAAAAATATCATCGTCATATATAGCCAGTCTGATCATCAGACTGCTGCAGAAACTTCTTACTGATTGTCGGGACTTATTTATAACCAAAGTCAAATCGTGACGTAAATAAATAAATTGATAAGTAACATTTAACAAATTTTGTATTGAATGTAACACATAAAATGTATAGATCTCATAATTACTTAGTCGGAACTTGAAATTTACACTCTCTTCAAAAGGAGCTGGACCACCGAACGAAATCGTTTCTCCCAGCAAGTGTCTTGGCATATGGCATTGCAGACTGGCGGCGAATAGGGCCATTTCGTGTCGGATCGAGTTCAGTAAAGCCAAACTGTGACCGGACCGTTTGAAAACTCCGTCGACGCTTTCCATCAACTTCTTTACTTCTGGTTGTTCTGACAGTCGACGGCGTCGGCGTTGTTCAACGTCAACAAGAAAAGAAAGTTGCGCACTTCACAGCGCGATTGGGCCGATCCCTGTGCGATGTCGAAGTGGAGCAATTCCTGGAGCAATACTTGCTCGAACATTAAACACCAAAGTAAAGGCTTTGTAGCCATGGCGCGCAGCAGAATCAAACAATGCCTCGCCACAATTTTCACTTCCTGCCGATTATTACTTCAATTCCGCAATTCTCTCACAATTTTACTGACCAGCAACTCTAGCGCTTCTCTGTTACCAACCGAAAGTCAGTTGGTTAAGTTAAAATCAATTCAAAAGACAATTTAACGTACCTGGTGTAAGCCTTGTCGTGTAAGGCCTTGGAGTCGATCGTCCTTTTCCAGGATTCCGTTGATGGCTTGTAGCGACTTTTTCCGATGTTCCTCGCTCTCGACCGGCTTCACGGCACAGCAAGGCTTGGCGGATAACGTCAGGTCGAACTTGGCATGCTTGCAGAAGCCACAGGCATTGCACAAAAATGGATCCTTTTCGTCGTAGTTGATGGAACGGCACTTGTGGGCACAGGTAGACGTTCTCACCGCCGTGCTTGGAACATATACTCCAGGGTTGGCCGGGACGGAAGCCGAGCAAAGCGGGCACTGCAACATCTACGACAGTCCAACGAGGCGACGACGGCCTGATCGGGCCGCTTGTTGTAACAATGAAAATTGCATTAACACTTTACCTGAAACTGGATAAAAATAAAATGCACTGTTAAAATATAAACGTTTACAATACACCAGCAAAGCAGTGTAAATATGTCGTTACGGAGCACGGAAATGAGCAAAAAAAACGAGTATGGAACAAAAGTTTGAGCTGGAAAGGCAAACCGTCACAGTCTGTTCCCCCGTTGCCAACTTTCGAAAACCAAAATAAGAAAAGAAACGAATTTAATGCAAAAATAAATTTAATTTAAATGCGAAAGATTGCTGTATCTGTATTCATTCAGCATTCAATAGAATGAGAAAATTAATAAAATTTAAGTAATGTTCAACTAACCCAGACTAGCCTAGACTTCTCCACTTCATAGCTTCAGATAATTGGATTCTTTCATCTTCTTCATTTTGAACTAGGGAAAGCCTAAACATTTCATGGAAGCCTTGACTTCACAGCTCACGCTTGTTTTCTGTAATATTGTTAGGAATTTTAACAAAGAAATCTCGAGGGGAATAAAGTTTGATTTAAGACTACCTCCGATCATGAACACAGGGCCCCAATCAATAATTTTCCCATTATGTTCTTCTCCTTTTACTGTCACAGGAATATCGTCCTTCAGCTTAGGGTCTTGCAACTGAATGGGGTTTTCGATATTTTTGACGTCGATACAGTTAAGTGACCAGGGAACCGGGAAGTCACCGTCCAGCCAGAATACAAGGGCCTAAAGTTCAGCGTCTGAATCATCCATGTAATCACCGTCTGTGTAAAATACATAATCCGCCATGATTTATATCACAAACTTCTTGCAAAATACGATCACTTTAAAGCTGAGCTTACCATTTTGTACGTGTGTCGCTTTCCAAAATGCCAACACCAACTGAAAACTGGCCCAGATAAATACCCAAAGCTTATTCAAGAATGTTGACACAAGTACGTGCGAAACAAGTCAAATGATTGTATGGTGGTTGAACTTCCCATCGGAAAGCAACTCGAATATTTCATTGAACATCATAGACTTGATCATACTACTGCAGAAATGGATCCCGATTGTAGAAGTGACGTGAATTCCGGAGGTTGCTACAGGAAGTTAAGAGAAGAAGGAAAGATAGACGATCGCACATTAACTCTGCAATTAAATGCTGATGGTGCAAGATTCTTTAATGTGACCAAATTCGGTTTTTGGCCTTTCATGGCGCTCGTGAATGAAGCAAAATATGGACGCCGACGTTCTTTCGTCATTCTCCTCGCCATCTGGTTCGGGAACAAAAAAACACCAAGAAGTGTATTCATGGATGGCTTTTTAGAGAGATTGAAATCCCTCGAGAAAGATGGCTTTGTCTATAATGGAATACTTTTCAAAGTTCGCGTACTAGTCATAACCGTGGATACTATTGCTAGATCAGAACTAAACAGCACAACTCGATGCAACGGTGAAGATGGGTGTGATTTTTGCCTTCATCCTGGTGAACAAATCAAGAGAGGCGTTAGAGTCTATCCACAGCCTGATGCAGAAGCTGAAAAGGACGCCGGTCGTGAACCGATCGTTTATCCTCTTCGAACATTAGAGCAACATCGTCGCGACGTTAAAATAGCTGAGGCAAGCGGAAAGGGGGGTTAATGGAATCATAGGACCAAACCCATTCATGAATATACCCAAATTTGATTTCGTCAAAGAACTTGTGCCTGACTACTTTATACATTGTTGCTGTCAAGGCGTTTATAAGCTCTTCATCAATATATTTACTTCTACAAAAAGACCGAATGGACAACAACCCTGGTTTCTTGGGAAAAACAAAATGAAGATCATTAACTCCAGACTAAAGCAGACTCGGCCTCCTTATAGAATAACTAGAAAGATCGAGCGGATGGATGATACGAGCGATTGGAAAGCATCTACCTATAGAACTTTCACACTTTACTTTTTCCCTCTTTTAGAAGATTAACATCGTGTTTTATATGTTTGGTCTATTTCAAGAGTCTTACATTTTCTGATGAATTCCCTAATTCAGGAGTTGGTGGTGCCAAGATTTCATTATTGATCTACAAGTAGATGTGATTTCAAAATAGGTGGGATTTCTGTTTTGATGGGAATCAGTTAACCAACTCTCAAACGAAGGATAAAAGAAAATGGTCTTTCGATAAGAGACAACACTCTAAAATGTCTGACAATGATCTGGATACTGTTGTCGCAGCATTACTAAAACAGCTTCCAAAGTTTGGTAATCATTAAGCTTTTCAAATCCCTGAGAATTCTAATAACAAATTCTATTTCCAAACGCAGGCTTACAGTTGTTGAAAGGCAAACTTGTTTCAGATATTGTTGTTTGAATGATTTTTAACGTTACCACCGAAGGAAGTTGATTCTACAACTTACGTCTTTGGATTCCCAGGCAGCACAGGTACATCCCTTGGATATTCCTGGAATATTCCGAAATTAGAAGAGGATTTCCAATTTTTCACCCATAGGATATCTCTGGGATACGCATATGTCCGCACCAGAGTTATCCTATGGATATCCAGCCCTGCCAGCAATTTATTAAAGTGTAAAAGTGTAATCTGTCCCTGGGATCGAACCCGATACTCTGAAGTTCTTGAAGTTTGTAGTCGGACGTGCTACTCACATGGCATTTGTTACTTGTAAGTTTTAACTATTTGAATGTAAATAACAATGTGCAAAGGCAGTAAACTTACGAATAACGTTGAAGTTGGCGGAATACGAAAATAATAGTCGACTTCCATAACTATAATTTTTTTAAAATTAAAAACCAAATTTTAAATAATCATTCTTCTTTGACCAAGTACTCATTTCAAACAATAGTACTTTACAAAAGATGGTATTCAGAGCACGTGGTGGGATTTTGAGAAGAATAGAGCGGCGTTTCTACACACCAGAGAAAAGCCAGCAGATGCCATTTCTTTGGGCTTGACAACGGGGGACTCTTTATTCTGATACTTGGTTAACAAAACAATAAAAGAGGACACTCATTTGTCCAACGAAGAAGAAGATGAACAGAGAATACTTTGTTCAAGCCCAATGAAAATGGCTGTTGGCATCAATCTGGTAGCGCCAAAATAATATTTTCCTTTGCCGTGAAGCATTACCACTACATCTAGAACGCTGCACTGAAGTGGAAACGATCACTGGCCTATTATTTCGCTTAAATACGCTACAAAAAACTCATGACAACATATTAGAAGCACACGAGTTAACGATGTCCTTGTTGGTATACGTCAGGGATATTCCAGGAATATCCTAATATGTATATCCTTTCGAAGTTATGATAAGGATATACTTTGGATATACTGGGTATATCGCGCAGGATACGAATAGTAAAAGGATAAGTGGATATCCATGGGATATCCCATGGATATACAGTGCCACCTGGGTTACGGGCAGGCGAATGCTAGCCCTTTTCGCAACGTGGGTACACACACATGGGAACAATGCGTGTGCAGGATCACGGGTATAGACAGAGGCGAACCAAGGACCTCGACCGTGGGGAGCCGACGCCCTAATCCACATGCCTATACCTCCCCACTTGTTTCAGATGGATATAAGATACAAGAAAATTGTTTGCGAGCATCCTATGATAGAGTTGGTCTAAAACCTTGCTTGAAACGAATTCCCCGTGTGGTGTATCAGTCCGATTCCCCTTTGAAACGTGGCACTTGGATGGTTTTCATAAATTTGATGGGTATATTCGTAACTTTATACTCGGTATTTGTTTCATTTTCATTTATTAATACTTGGCATATTTAAGATGGGGGTTTGTTGTTCATGGTATTGTTGATGGCTATAGCAAGGCCATTGTGGGAATGCAAGTCAGCGACAACAACCGCTCAGAAACTGTTGTCAAATTATTGCATTCTAGCTGTATCATTTGGGGAACACCAGCTTGCTTACGTTAACATCTCTTACTATGTTAATATTGATCTGTTATAAATCTAATATATTTTCTTCTATTTTAGAACCGATCGCGGGGGAGAAAATGTTTTGACAGCTGATAACATGTTAACTGTGTGAGATGTAAATAGATTCAGTTTCTATCAGCTTATTACGATTCTGATTGAAAGAAATGGACTAGAGAGGGGGAAGAAATGTACTGGACAAGGACTAATAACATACCTGATCCACATTGGCAGCCGCTTCTCATCTTTCTCGGTGACGGAGCTCTCCTTCTTGTGGAAGAGTTTGCCCTCTTTGGTGCGGCGCCAAAAGACGGCCACTTCGTGCTGGATCTTCTTCTCGACGCTAGTGGGAGAGCTCAATTTCATGTTTGCTCTTCTTACCTCCATAGGGATGTGGTGGACGCCATTAGATGCTGCGATTTTTCTGCCGATGCCGCCGCCACAGCATCCATTTTCTCAATGACCGCCTTGTGCAACAAAGGAAAACAGCTTAGTCAATTTGCGTTTGCCGATTTGTGGAGAGCCATCCGCAATAACCAATGGGCGCCTGGAGACATCCACGTCCTGATTTCTACGACACCTGGGACATGGGGCTGTATCCCAGCTAACATAGTAAATGTATTTTAATTAAAATAATTGAATTGAAAATAATAATTTTTGTTTTTTAACAGTTGGAATTTTTAAATAAATTGGAATCGGCCGAGATCGAATTAATCGACGTTTTTTTCTTCTTTACCATGCCTAAAGAGGGCCGAAAACGTGTTATTAACGCTGCGGAGTTACAAGACGCTTTGCGGCGAAACTTCTACGGTGTACCGGGCAGTGATCTACATCACATGATCGCTCACATGGAGAGGGGTAAGTGTCTCGTTAAAATATATATATCTACAAGACAACTAATTTTTGTTTTGTTTTTAGAACTCGTAGCTCGATGCTTCCCCGCCGAGCGGCACAGAAATGTTCCAGAGCCCGCGAACGTACTCCTTCCGGCGCTAAACGGACCACCCTCGCCCACGAACGAACTCCTTCCGGCGCTCAACGGACCACCCCCGCCCGCGAACGAACTCCTTCCGGCGCTCAACGGACCACCCCCGCCCGCGAACGAACTCCTTCCGGCGCTCAACGGACCACCCCCGCCCGCGAACGAACTCCACCCGGCGCTCAACGGACCACCCCCGCCCGCGAACGAATTCCACCCGGCGCTCAACGGACCACCCCCGCCCGCGAACACCGTAATAAACGTGCCTCCCCTCGAGATCAACCTCCCTGATCAGGTTATCCACCACCCGACCATGGCGATCAACCTTCCTCCTGAGGCCGCCAACGTCCCAATTCAACTACACTTCCACTTTAACGTCCTCGCCCCGCAACCGGCTCCAGTCGCCCATCAATCTCGACGAGTTGGTCCTTTGTGCACTTGTGGACACGGGAGACGTTGCCACATGAGAAGAACGGACAGCAATAACGCGAATGGGAATGGGGGGAGACTATACTGGAAGTGCGGATTTTTTAATTTTTTGGGTGGGTTTATTAACTAACTGAGTGTTTTATTATTCTTTTTTTTTCTTTTTCATTCATCACCGTTCCAGTTCTTACTCCTTTTCAAGAATGCTGGTTATTCAATGCGTAATCAGAGATGTGAACGTCAGTGGAAAGACACGAATGAGCGTGGTGTCCGACCTTTACTTTTCAAGTTCAAGTAACGATTGCATTATGTTGTATTATCGTCACTTATTAATTATTTGTTCTTGTATGTAGCGAGATGGAGAATGCGGGGATAATCCAAGTCGACTGTGAGCTTGATCTTTTCTTTTTGCTCCAAGTGTCTACTAACTTGTTCCAGAGAACCCTGGAAACGTTTGTTGATACCTGGAACAACCATCCTGTTATACTTATACTATTAGGTGGAACGGCTGTAAAAAATTTCGTCTGCTAGTGATGAATAAATGATGGAAAATCAGTAGTTTTTTACTTTTTAATATTACAATTAGCTAAAAATTAGCATAAAAAGCTAAAATTTATGGCCAAAACAAGAGCGCCATCTCTTTTTTGTTGAAACAAATAACTTAAACGCTACCTATGATGCACCAACGTCAAAAAAACCGTTACCCTTCATCCCAGGCAGCACTAGTATATTCGGTGGGATATCCATAGGATATGCCAAAAATTAAGCCGGATATACGTTTTTCATCCAAAGGGATAATCGAGGAATATCCCAGGGATATCCATAAGTCGCTAACGTAAGTGCCCTTACTACAATATCCATTGGATATCCACCCAAAATGGGAAAAGAGTAAACGGTTATGAAAATATCTTTCTTCAGCCCATATATCACTTACTCCCATCTATGATTATTTCTATGTCTCCATCCGGGATCGAACCATAGACCTTATAACTGGCTTGCCGCAACCTTAACCACTACACCATCAAGATCTAAATTATGCCAATAATAGAAGTATTTATATATCAACACGTGACTTTGTAAAAGAAAAACGTTAGACCAAAACCAAATTGCCAACAAGCATCCCATTTGTATTTATTTCTGTATCTATTACTACATTATTTCTTATTAGGTCATTGTTGTAAATCTTTAACACCCCAATTATTTAGTCATATTAAGTTAACATTAAATATGAAATACACTATTTTAATGTTAGCTTTAAGGATTATATATTTAACATGGAGCTAATTATTTTACAAGAAATACAAGATTTTTTTTTAACAAAGAGACATTAGTAAGAGTAGGGGAGAGCGGGCCCAAACAGTGGACGAAAAAAATTATTTTGTCCGTATCTCAAAATAATAGAACCAGGGAAACAAGTAATAAAATACATTTGTAGAGCGTATTTTATTCCACGACCAAAAATTTCTGAAGATAAGTATCTGAAATAGAGTAATCATAAGTGAGTTTTAAAATTGCGAAAAATGTTAGGAGGGTCTCTTACTTGGGGGGAGGGGTAGGATAAGTGGGGGACATAGTTAACTCTCTAGTTAACTGTGTTAACTAATTAGCTAAATCTCCAAAATGAAAGAGAGAATAATTTGAAAAAACAATGGTTTGGTACATTATTTATCATACGCGAAAACACCCAGAGCCGGCTGCGACATGTCGCCGATTTGGTTTAGATTTTAAGAATGGGTTCTCTATAGGTTCAATTAAAGATGTACCAAAGGATTTTTTTTTTATTTTATGGGGTTCGACTTTTATCGATTGTCAAAGTTACGAATTTTTAATAAAAGTCCGAAAAGGGTTATCTTTCTAAATAATTATTTAAACTGAAATGAGTTTGAGAATTGTTCAATATTATAAATGTAACAGGCTAATATTGTCCTAAACTTAATTTTTAGTTTCCTTGAATCGGTATATTGTATTTAGTTCTTATCACATTTTGAAAGTTTGACGATAATTTAATTACATTTTAATTGGAGATAAGTAATTGATAATAAACAAATATCAATCCTTAAACAGGTATTTCAACAGAAATGAAAAGGAAATAATAGCAAATATATTGGCAGGATAGTTATGTAGCGACGTCCTTTTCAAGTCACAAATTTTAGCAACTGAGGTTTCAAAAAGAGAAATATTATTGATGTCCAGAGAATAAACAATTTGAATATCCAACGAATATCGCTATCGGGTTATTCTCGGAATATCCAACTACCATCAGAGTGGATAGTGATTGCGAAGTTCGCAATCACTATCCGCAATCACTATCATATTAATGCGTTCGCAATGCGAACGCATTAAGGGTATGTCCCTTGGATATCCTAAGAATATACTGTGCTGCCTGGGATGTCACCTGTCTGGACGTCAGCCACTATTTTATGTTTTGCAGTCATTTTTGTACTGTAAATTGTACGTATTTTAACTTCAACCTTTTCCTTTCAAACCTATCAGTCAATTATATTCAATTATATTATTCACTGTACTAATTTCGTTCGTTTTCAACATAGGTACTCGTACGACACAATCTGTACGTGATGTAGGTTCGGGAAAAAAATGAGTAGTCTTCACCCTTCGCCAAATATTGTCGTTCACAACAAATTAATGAAGCGATCTACAAGAAATTTTGCCTTGCAGCTAATGGCGACTAAAGATAAAATGGAATCAACACTTAATTGGGGAAACTTGGGTCTTACAAGCTCTAGCTCGACAAATCAACAGTATGTCACAGCTTTTCAAGTTTTATTTCATGTTTCTAACACTACGCCAACGGCATTTTCGACGGAAACAACTTCGTTTAACTTTTTGTTAGCAAAGTCTAAAAAATCTTGCTCTCTCAAGCCATTCATGGTGACAATTAACTGGATACTTTTCCGTTGAATTCAATTCAATTACCCAAAGGATTCTATGCGCTTCTTTCAAACGGGTTCGTTTTCTTAACGCTAGGTGCCACTACTTTTGTCGATCGCTAGGTGCTTCTACCCGTGCCTGTATTTTTTAAAAAACAATTTCGTCTGCCATCCCCTCGTGTTCAGTTAAACTAAAAATGGACGTTCGTAATTTGGCAAACAATTTTCATGGTGTTTGTGAAGGCCTTGAAAATGATGGTTCGTTTTGGATTTTTAAAAAGATTGAAAAACACGAGTCATATCTTAACTTGCTCATGTCTCCATCCCGTGCGGCAAGGTGTGTGCTCTATGGGGTCAAAAACATTTCCCCACAGGGATACGAGTTTCTGGAAAAAGTAATTTCTGGTGATCAAGGTGCAGTCAAGATCCACTACCATGTGATCAAAAAAGAAGGCTCTCTGCACTAAGTGACAATCAACAAACAGAAAAAATCAATTGCGAAACAGTTAATCAAGCAAAACTTTGCCGAGGAAGCGTAAATTGTAGAATTCTGGCTGACAGCACCTCTGGTTTGTGGGGTTTTTCAATTATTTCCTTCTTTTTTTTTCATTTCATCTACTATGTAAGTTCAAATACAGCACCTCTGGTTTGTGGGGTTTTACATTTGAGTATGAGGCTATTGTCTTTCTAATAATTATTTATTATAGTTATTTGGATGGAAGGAAGAAAAACCCCCAATCAGCTCTATATTTCAGGTTTGGTTCTACTCAAACAAAGATAAGACGCAGGAGAATTTCTTCGACCTCGTGTTGAACTTCTCCAGGTATACAATCAAACTATTAATATAAATATGTGACATTGCTGTACTATAAACAGATAATTTTGCTTTAGGATGATGTTCTCAATCTTCCGGAGGATTTCAACGACATTGAATACTTGGAGTCGATCTTCGGGCCTTTCAGACAGGCACGGGAAGTTCCAAAATTCACATCTCCATTAGATGTTCAAGAGTTGGCCGAACTCAATCAACTAATTAATCCCGAATCAGTTGAATTAGACAATTTATTCTCGAAATTTACTCTTGCGAATAGATTTGTAATTTTTGCATTAAATAACAGAGACGAAGATGTTGGGCAATGAATTGAATGTTAATGTGAAAGACGCAATACATCTGATACCGTTAAGGGAATAATTTCCTAATTTTCAACAAAGCAAAGGTATTTGTCTAGTCCCTACACGGGCGCTGAGAGTTATGGAAGGCGAAGCCATCCGTGTTAATTAGCTGACAGCTATTAACGCTGGTGTTCACATTTCCTATATCGTTCCACGCAAGGTATTGATTTTCATATTCTTTTTTGGCGGAGGTGGTTTTTTTGTGCGACGTGCAGTCTTATCGTGAGTTCTACACCGATCTTTTACCGGTAGCGCCTGGATCCGAAGAATCTAAAATTCATAGTGAAACTGGTAGAAACCAGTTTCACCAGAAAATCTAAACAATCTTCAGTAAAAAGGAGCGTGTGGGGGGGGCGCTAGTGATATTTCAAAGGGCTTCTTACTTCCCGTGAAGTGACGTGAGTACACCTTTATTATTTCTCAAGTTCTTGGATACAAATTGGAATGATCGAAATGGAAATGACAATGACATGACATTTTCATAGACATTAAAATCCAAAGGACACACAACAACAAGAGAATGTTCATAGAACTGAATTATCCCTTCAGAAATCCTTTCAGAAATCATTAGGGGAATTCCCTGAACCGTTGCGACATCTAGCGGAGGTGGAAGAAACCTTTTATACATTTGACAGGAAACCGACTGTTACCAGCGCCGCCTTCCGTCGCTCGCTGGGAGGATCCCGAAGGGATATACTAGTGTTACTTTTTTCTTTTGAATGTGTTGAAATGAAAAGTACCACCAGCTGACTTTGATTACTGAATATGAAAAGTACCACCAGCTGACTTTGATTACTGAATATGCAACCACTGCATACCAGCTTATCAAGCAAATCACTGATTTAGATTTTATTGTCAACGTACTTAGTGGTCTACGCGCGAGTTTTGAGGACTTTTGAGGAGGTTTACGCACTCACTCAGGCACGCACTCACAGCACAACACCAATTAGCTAGGTTTAGCGGCCTGTTTGAAAAGTTTGGGAGGTTATTTGTGATAATAATCTACCAGCATACTAAGCTGATAGAGAAGCGGAATATTTCTATTAGTGAGAAATCAATAGATAGACTAAAATGAAATAATAGTATCCATCGACACGGGGATCTCGCGGGCCGTGGGTCGGGGGGCTTCGCCCCCACCCCCCGCCCCGCTCGCTCCCTCGCGAGTTTTCTCTCCTGTGATGTGTGAGAATCTCCGTTTTATTAATCTATACTTCGTCGTCGTAACTCCGCAGCCAATTATCATCGAAACAAACGTTTTGATGCCATCGCCTAGCAGTCTCGCTGCAGATGGCAACTGCGCTTTAATTAATTCCGTTAAAAGTAAAAAAAATCAAGTTTTATCCATTACTAATAAAAGAATTGAGCGAGTTGAAGCCGAGTTTACTTTCTGTACAGACTTTGTCTGTCTGTCCAACTCTGCTCGATAGCTCATTGGTCAGAATCGGAAAGGGGGGACGGAAAAATGGCCCCCGCGACTCCCCCGAAGAGGTGTGAAATTCCTCGAGCTCCCTACCCTCGCTCTACCCTGACCTTGCTCTACTGCAAAAAAAGAAGGGAGCCAAACGCGCATCTTGCTCTTAAGATCGCCGTCAAGTAGCCTATGTTTCTTCTCATATTTTGAATATTATTACTTGAATATATACTATAGATATATATGTATGTCTATATCTATATACAGCTTTCGAATTAAACACGGCCCATAATAAATGCGCGCTGACGACGGCCAAAATAAAAGTTTTCGAATAATCAAATTTAGGAAAGAGTCGACGCCTCTACGGACAGACATGCAGGCATTTTTTTTTATTACGGCCTACGGACAAACTGTCGGAATACTGCTCATTAATATTGACGGATAGGGTAGTCAAAGTCGAGAGTAGCCTAAAGACAACGCGGGCAGTGACGGGGGGAAATGGCGAAAACGGCTAAAGGACGCAACAAAACAATTATAGGAGCGGGTAAAACGGGCAAAAATCATCTTATACGACAAAGGGGATAATATAGGGAGAGTAAGGCTAAAAGGTTAAGAGAAACATCATAAAAGAATATGCCTACTATTTATCATATAATAAGGGGGGGGGGAGAGATTTTATAACTGCATAGATTGATCCCCAACGTTCTTAACAATATACTGTAGATGTTATATAATTCTTGCATACGGCTGATTTTAAAACTGCCCTTTATACGTGATTGGCTCAACTTGCTACCACTTATCTAACGGGCTAATGACCGCCTAGTACATTAAATAATTGCGCACACGATTTGTAGTTGAATTTCATTCGTCAAATTTTAGTTAAATGTAGGGAAGTGGACAGTTTTTTCGTTTAAAGAAACAGCAGCCCCTCGTAGCCATCTAGGTGAAAACCTGTTAACTAATGCACTACACAATACCAACAAAAAACGTATAGAATCCCTTCGGGAAATTCCCGCTTAATGCTACGTGGATTTGTATCTCTACGTATCCAAGGAATCCTAATTGCAAGTCGTCCGCGCTTCGTTGGCGCTGCCAAGGGGTTCCCGAAGGGCTTTTACGGTCTTTTAAACCAGAGAGACAATATTATGCGTTGACACGTTTAATTCCGTGGGTTTGCGAATGCGTGCAAAATACGGCAGTCGAAAAGTATGGTCGATGATATTCTTCAAGTAATGGTTTTTGAAGGGCCTGAAGAAGATAGCAGCTATTACTGGAAGAAGGCAATCTAGGTAGGCATAGAATTTCAAAGCGCTATTCGTATAGATGAGTGTAAATGAACAGAATCAAACAGTTTTCTTGTTCTAAGAAGTCTCTTGACTTTTTTTATGAGTATATGATTATCTATTTTGTATTGATTGATAGACTTCCATTTTGTATACATAAATTTATTCGATCAGATATGCTACTATTCAGACAACACATTTGAATCCATTCGACATAAAGTATTGGCATTTCTTCAATTACGTCCTTGTGTGGTTTGTATTTTGGGGGATTCGAGCAATCGCTAGTTTAGCTAAACTGACGATACACTATATCGTATTATGGTTAGCTAACGAAAGTATATATAATAGCCCCGTCGATTAGCGAAGGAACCCGCTAAAATGCACCAATGAGCAAGTGCAGCGGCTAACAAATTCAACGTTAGCCAGTGAAGCTAAAGTTTTACCTGTTTTGATTTTAAATATTCGAGTCCATTTGCAATTTGATGCAATGCTTTGTGCTTCAAATTAAGGGGAAAACTATCTTCCAATGTATCGAGTTGCTGTCTGAGTGAGTGAACAGCGTATTGTGTTCCACTAAAGTTGATCATCTTGTTGGCCAACTCCAGCACAAGAATCCCTTTGCTCGTACAAACACCATAACATTTTACAACGTTTGGATGATCAAGGTTCAGAAGCTCTTTTGCTTCATTCAAGATGAATCTTGCATCTGGATAGTCCTGGGTTGTCCATTTTAACTTGCTTAATGGCAACTCGTTTTCCATCATACCATCCTACATACACAGTGGCATTGCCACCTTCTCCAACTTTATCTTTAACATCATATTGAAATTGACATTCGTCAAGAGATACGATGGAGTGTTTGCTGTGGCCCCCATCCTTGGGTTACAGTTACGGGGGGTTAATTCAAAATCCATTGTTGTTCACTAAAAATCTTGAATGAGACAGATCAACATCCTCCTGTAAGGAATTAGATATTCGAAATGTGCAGGGTATTTCAATTCATTTGAACTATACTTTACTTTACTACACGGCAGTGCCGGTAACTTAATCATCGAGTGTACCCTGAATTTTGTGTTCAAATCTGTTCAAAACTACACTTTACTATACTATACTATATGCGTCATAATAATATATGCGTTTATGCACAAGAGAGGTACACCAATGCTTCCCCCAAGGGGGAAAAAGGGGAAAAATCGATTTAACTGCTCGTTCCGCTAATAAGTGTTTGGTGTCGCTAGTTGAATTTTTTAAGCCGCTAAACTCGCTAATTGTCTTATTTTAGCGGGTTCAATGGCTAATCAACAAGGCTATTATATATACATTCATTAGCTAACCAAAAAGCGATAAATTGTATCACTTTATTAGCTAATGTAGCCATTTTTGGAAAATCTGTTGACAAGAGTGTTAGAAGAAATAAGCCATCTATTTTACGAACTCGGGATAGAATAACGTACAAATATCCTGTCGCACCATATTGATGTTGGGGGGGGGGGAAGTGATTCTAGTACAATGGAACTAATCGTCTGGCGTTGAACCTTATGTCCCGTTAGTATGAGAGATAAACAGCAAGGAAATTGTTCCGCTAATAAGTGTTTGGTGTCGCTAGTTGATTAGCTATTTGACCGTCTTGATTTTCATCCAAAAGCGATAAAAGAAGTCTTTTTTGTTAGCGACTGCTTCCGCTATGGCAGAGTCGTTCGCTGCTGCACTGGCTAATATGAATTTTTTAAGCCGCTAAACTCGCTAATTGTCTTATTTTAGCGGGTTCAATGGCTAATCAACAAGGCTATTATATATACATTCATTAGCTAACCAAAAAGCGATAAATTGTATCACTTTATTAGCTAATGTAGCGAGTATCTACTAACCCGTATTTTGGAATATCTGTTGACAAGAGTGTTAGAAGAAATAAGCCATCTATTTTACGAACTCGGGATAGAATAACGTACAAATATCCTGTCGCACCATATTGATGTTGGGGGGGGGAAGTGATTCTAGTACAATGGAATTAATCGTCTGGCGTTGAACCTTATGTCCCGTTAGTATGAGAGATAAACAGCAAGGAAATTGGGTGATTTTTACTGTGTGGCGGTCCTGTTGTGTACCCAAGTTAAAAACTTATCGTCAGACAATCCTGTCAAAGGAAACATACCATTTGGTAAGTTCTGAAAGAGAGGCGCTTCTTTCCAACCCGGAGATTAATGTTGAAATAATAGGTAAGTCACATCGTTTACGTAAAGACAGCGTGAACTTGGTAACCTCCTTGAAAATTGAGAATCCGAGTGTTGGCGTCTTTTTTTATTTTAATGACAACTGTCATTATGGCTAAAGTTCCGTTAGCTACTCCTTTACTGACGTCTTGATTAGCGCTAATCATGTAACTATACCCTAGGATGCAACATGCAATACAAATTCCCTACTACTCCTAATTTAGCAGTGTGCAATCGACGCACGTATGATTGTTTCTGCGGGCTGATCGTAGCGTATTCGCCGGATTTCGATCTGGAAACTTGAATTAAAATTATCGATCTGTTTCGCCAATCCATGTCACCTTCGATGATGGGCGAACGGGTTTGCATAAAGTTCCATTCACACAAGTGCATCCCTTGCTCTCTCGCATTATTATTCGGAACAACAGTGACCGTTCCCGGAGGAGGTGATAGTTGGTTGTCTATAAAAGGTCAATAGATACATTAATAAAAAAACTGAAGTTCAATAAAAAAAAAGATGCATTCATTTTCGACCGAACCTTTAGTTGGAAGGAGACGATTATTGACATCGTCGATATCTTGACGAGTCGGGTGGTTTATTCGGCAGTGTTTTAGGGATTCTGCCCATCGATGATCCTGCTGTCGATGGTTCTTAGCTAGTAAGATAACGTCAGTTAGGGCCTTTTTCCAAAGTAAACGACCACAGTCAGACGCGATGGCGTACTTTTCTTGATTTTGCGTTCTTTATAGTCCGTGAGAATGATTGGTAGGCGGACGATAGATGCACGTTCCAATGGGTGGTAGTTGGTAAAGATCTCCTATCAGGATTAGGTGGACACCACCAAATGGCTTGTCAGGTCAATTTTTCAACAATCGCAACCAACTGTCAAGCAAATCAAACATTGCCGGCGACATCATACCGTACTCATTAGGGTGTTTCATTTCCGCATTTTTTTTGAATTTGACCATGCCGGTTGGGATTGGGGTGTATTGAGTCATAAAAAACATACTGATTTTTTTTTTAATTTTTAAAATGAAATCTAGACCCCCCACCCCCTTTTTTATGCAAATTAGCCCAATTTTTGTCACAAAATGGAGGCGCTTGGTAGGACGGGTTGCATATTTTTTTTCGCCGTTTACACAAGTTGTAGAACACTATTCTATCAACATCTCTGCCAAAAATAGGCACTACCAGACTAAGTTCAGACCCCCCACGGTCCCCATGAGTCATTACGACTAAGTGACATTTGACTATTATTTGCCTTTTTGTTACAATTTTGGCGAATTTTTTTATGTAAAAGTTGATTTTGAACCTAATTGGCAACGTTCAATCAATTGTAAACAGTACGAATATCTCCGATACCGGCATCAAGTTTAACAACAAATCTCAACGTGTGTGGATGTTTAAATCCTTGTGTAAAGTTAAAAGAAATGAATCTGCGAAGAGATTCAAAGGATCCCTTTGTTCATCGTTTAGAATATCGTAATTTGGCCGAAGGTATCAGGTTGCCGACAAATCGTACGATCATTGCTAGATTTATGTGTTTGAGAGAAGAAAACAAACTTACATCATCAAAAGATGTAAATAAAGCAATCGCCAGTGAAGTAGAAGAGATTTGGAGACGAGCATTTATCCCTATTAAATCGACAAAAAGTGTGATATCTAGTGTAACTTTACTTCATCATAAGTGGGAATCGATGAAGAAATACGGTGCTGCAAGATTGCAGCAACCTAACGAACAATTGACTACTAAGATCAGTGAATTCCAAAGCCTGCTAGGTCAGCTATTTGACATAGCTAGTGATGATGCTTTTGAACAACTAAAATCATCTCGTCTGTCAACATCGAAAGAAGATTGGGAGTTCCTCCTCAACCAACGAAACAGCCGAACTGGCTACATGGCTGGCGTTGATCGGGAAACAGCCAAATTAGCAGAACGAAGGGCGCGTCGTGTTCACAGAACGCAACAAGGAAAGCAATCTACTCTAACTGAAAGCGAAATTGAGTTCGTTTTAAGCGAAGAATCTGTCGATGAGTCTGAGGATACACATGAAAACTATATGCCGATTTCAAAAAAGAGAAAGGAAACCCAAGAGAGTGTTTGCCTCGTTGTGCCAACGACAACGCTTCTACATGCGACCAGTGAAGTGTCTGACCGATGTGGTATATCGATCAGAGATCAACTCTTAATGACATCAAGGATCGTCAATGTTGGGGGAGGAAACATTGAGAATTTCACCCTATCTGTAACGTCAGCTTGGCGTCAACGCAATGCAGCCCGTGAACAGTTAGCCGAGAAGATAAAAGAAAAGTGGCTATTAGAAGAGAGACCACAACATGCTGTCATCCATTGGGATTCAAAAATGATTTCGTTTTTGTCAGGGAGAAAGGAAGAACGGGTAGCTATTCTCGTCAGTGGCGCACCTTCTGGGTACCGTTAGTTTTTGTCCTTCCGTCTTTGTTCTTAAGTAGACTATCATAGTATCATAAGTATCAAAGTATCTTCATTCTTCTCACATTTAGGCCTAAGATGATTGGGATTCCCCCAATGGGTGACGCGACTGGTGTCTCTCAAAAGGATGCTGTCATAGAGATGGTAGAAGATTGGAAGGTGAAGGATAATATTATTGGATTGGTGTTTGATACGACGGCAAGCAACACCGGGATTCGTAATGGATGCGCAGTTCTCATAGAAAAAGAAATCAACCGCTCTCTTCTGTGGCTAGCCTGCCGTCATCAAGTGTACGAAGTGCACATGAAGAATATATGGCAAGATTTATCAGGAAAGACCGTCGGGCCCGACGAACTTCTGTTCAAGCGATTCCAATCTGAGTGGAATAATTTCAGCCACGACCTGAACGATTTGAAGGTATTTGAATGGCCATTGGATAAAAAATCCAACATCTGGAACCAAGCGTCAGAAGTGATCAGCTGGGGAGAACAATGCGTTGATCGAGATACTTTTCCCAGAGAAGATTATAGGGAGCTACTGGAGTTGACTCTTGTTTTTCTAAGAAGTGATCTGCCCGGTAAACACCGATTTCAGTTTCGAAAGCCGGGGACTCTACATCACGCAAGGTTTATGAGCAAGGCGATCTATTTTCTTAAAATATTCATGTTGTCTGAACGTTTTGACCTGAGCGAAGTTGAATTTTCCCAAGTTAAAAAAATGGCAAACTTTATAGCTCTATTCTACACCAAAACCTTTCTTCGTTCCCGTATCGCCTGTTTTGCACCGGTCGACGATTTCAATTTCTTTAAAGCCATGTTCTGGTACAAAGAAGAATGTGTGGATATAGCTAACTCTGCTCTGAAATCCTGTTTAAGACATTGTTGGTACTTGACAGAAGAACTTGTAATTGTCGCCATCTTCAATGAAGAACTGTCTTGTTTCACTCGCTCGATGCTAGCCAGAAAATTGTTTAACACCCCTAAGCCAAAGAGCTTTATTAAAGGAAAGCCTAAGTTCCCCGTGTTTGAATCTGAGCTGCCTTTACTGTCTTCTTTGATCGGGCCGAGATCTTGGCTTCTTTTTTCTTTGATGGGACTCACCAACTGCCAAACCGACTGGTTACAGTTGCCCCCTGAGTACTGGGGCGTACTTGAAAACTATCGTTCCCTAAAGAGCTTTATTAACCGACTGGAAGTAGTCAACGACTGTGCAGAAAGGGGAATTAAAATTATCTCTGATTACAAAGATGTGTGTCGAAATGACGACCAGCTCGAATATGTAATACAAACGGTAGAGCATCACCGCCAACGTGTATCGTCCCTTGATAAGAATAGCCTACCAAATGTTTAAACTAAGTCACGGAATATGATCATGTAATGAACCAAGACATAATTTAAAACAAAGCAAGCTGAATAAACTTTAAAATATGCGCTTTTATAAGCTGTCGGACCTATTGTTTCCTTTTTTCCCCCTACCTCAATGTAGTGTATCAACTTGTGGGGGGTCTAAACTTAGTCAAGTAGTGCCCATTTTTGGCAGAGATGTTGATAGAATAGTGTTCTACAACTTGTGTAAACGGCAAAAAAAAATATGCAACCCGTCCTACCAAGCGCCTCCATTTTGTGACAAAAATTAGGCTAATTTGCATAAAAAAGGGGGGTGGGGGGTCTAGATTTCATTTTAAAAATTAAATAAAAAATCAGTATGTTTTTTATGACTCAATACACCCCAATCCCAACCGGCATGGTCAAATTAAAAAAAAATTCCGAAATGAAACACCCTAGTACTCATCGATAAGTAAGACGCAAACTTCAGACCATGCTAAAATTTGCTGGTTGGTTGGCGCTTTGGGTTTCAATGAGATCTGTACTCCCAAGACGGAGTGAAGATTAAAGCTTCTAATGTTGACAGCTGCAACGCCAGAAGTAGCTGCCACCACGACTGAACTTCAGGTGTTACAGAATATGTTCCCCGTGTGCTGCTTCTGTTTAAGTAGAATGACAAGAAAAAAATGTATATACAGTAACTGAACCTATGTTTCATAACAAGTAAAAACAGAAATTACTTATTACCTTGATAAAGATACTGATGAAAATAAAGAAGGTTCCACATTGTTTGAAATCTTTGCAAGTACTTGCAATATTGATGGTCTTTAGTTATAAAAAAAGGTTAGATTTGAAAAATAGGAATACATTAAATATACACTATTTACTTTTGTAACTTTCTTTTGTACGTACTATTGTGGTCACAATTTATGTTTTGTTTCATAGTTATATAAAAAAGGGGTTACTTAAAAAAGGGGAAACTTTTCTGACAAAGGTAAAAATAAAAAAAAATAGATTCTGACAAATCAGTTTGTTTGAAACAAACAAAACAATGAATGGTGGCAAATCGTAAGGTAGTGGAAATGTTTACATTGTTTAAAATCAAATTTTGAATATGAATAAACTTTATTGAACGGATAAATCGGAAATGACCCATCGGGAATAAAGAATGGCAAGTAATGTAAAAAAAAGTATTATATCTATTAATTTGTACGTTTATTTTCAAGTTATATCTAAGAAAAGAAAACCCTATTTCATACTTCCCTCTCAAAAGCAAACTCCATTCTGCCTGACAAGGTCGGTAGATGGCAGTTATTTCATAGTCAATTTGGAGACGAAGCTATATTTTGAATAACGAAAAATTATTTGCTAAAATAGTATGGTGGTTGAATTAAAAAATTGGCATGAAAATTTATTCAAATTTCATCGAGGAACCCATTTGAAATACGTGATTAAAGAAAAAGTTGAATCAGCGCTGACGGCGAGTACTTTTGTCACTATTTAGTCCCTTGGGACCTAGCTCGCCCCTCGCCAAATTTGTATAGAATCCCTTCGGGAAATTAGTAGTATACTTGTATGTTAACGAATAATATTTTGACTCCACGATTAATTTCTTTCAATGGTTCTCTACGGTAGTAATGATGAGGAAATTTTTTACTAGTTTAAAATCCGATCTCCGAAGAGTCGAAAACCCTAGTTGAAAACCGTATCGTCTGTCAAAATAAATTTGCCTAGGATTAAAGCCTAACCTCCCTATGAATATAAACATTATTCCCTCTTGGTTTACATGAGGGCCCGCCCGCCAAGGCAAATTGTTAAGGAAAGTTCGTAATAAGAATAAAAAAAGATTTTGTAACCAATGTTACTTCCTCCTGAAGGTTAACCACGCAGTGGATTTATCGGGATTTGAACGATTAATGGCCACAGCTGATCACATCAATTAGGCTGACAATTGAGACATTTTCAAAATCCAAAAGGGTTGACGAGATTGAGAAACATTGGAAATATCCGGATTGTTTGGAAATAATGGCCACATCTGATTACAGTTTGGCAAAAAATTGAGATTTTTTCAAAATCAAAGGGGTTGACGAGATTGACAAACATTGGAAATAACTGGATTGTTTGGAAATAATAGCTGCATCTGATCACAGTTTGGCCAGATATTGAGATTTGTTTCAAAATCCAAAAGGGTTGACAAGAACACACATTGGAAATATTTTGATTGTTAAGAAATAATGGCCGCAGCTGATCACAGTTTGGCTGACAATTGAGATTTCTTCAATTATCATAGGAAACGAAATCATAGTATGGAGGAAAATTACACTATTCTCTTACAGTGAAAAAGACACATTAAATGGTATGGTACGCTAGCTGTAGCATCAATGCAACAGAATGAAAAGCAAACCGTAAAAAGCGCTAGCTTCGATCGGAAGCAAAGCGACTTCTTCATTTGTGAAATAGAGCATACAAGGGGAGGGAGTGGCCCGTGAACGAGTTAGCAAGCCCTTTGGTATTGTGACGGACATTAAAATCAATTTCCGTTTTTTAAAAAAAAGCCACAATAAAAATGGAACATAAGAAATTCTAACCACGGGGATTGAGCGTACAACGACAAAGGGACGGAATATCTCGCAACCCAAAGGATGAGTGGTAGTATAACAGAAACAAGAACGAATTTTTCAAAATGTCTTGGAGAAGTTATGCCGTCTCCATTGGCATATTTTTGCTACAAATCGGCAGAAATCCGTCAACTCTATTAGTCCATTGAAAAATCGACCAATAAAATTAACGGATTTTGAGATGAGAGAAGATTTGTAGCAAATGATTTGCCAATGGAAAACGGCATTAGTTTCTACGATCATTGCATAAACCAAACCTTTAAACAAAGGTAAAGCCAAAGGGTAAAGCAGCGATCGCTTCCATCCGGACAGCGACGCATTCTTCCTTTTTTTAAAAAAACCGGAAATTCAAGTTCGGCGAAAGAAGGACATGTTCTTATAAGGCCACCTCTTTTCTCCTTCTTCCAGGTATCTGAAAGTGCATTTGATTTGAAGTTCCATCCAATTGACAGGAATAATTGATGAACCGGTTAAAACTGAAGAATTTCAGTTAATTTCCCCAGATCCTCGTCTGACAGTCAAAGGATTGTCACCAGCACTGATAACGGTATCCAGGTGAATTTTCAGCTTCGCAATGGCTAAAAAAATATACACATTTTAATTAGTTGTACTAATTAAGTGAAAAATTCTTATGAATATGAATCTTACCTTCTTGAGAAGCTGGTTCGGTTGAAACGAGATGCAAAGAACGACATATAGACGACCACAATGTGGTAACGATTGGTACTTCGATGCCGGATGACCTTCTGGATGCGGCAAGAAGGCAGTTTCTGCGTCGAACGACAGGATCTTAAATTATTGAAACATTAAGTAGTGACTCGAGAAATTAGCAGAAATATTAGTACCTGGTGTGCTGACGGTGGATGTCGACACAGTTGGCGGAATAACGCCAGCGGCGGAATAACCATGGAGATACTCAACGTTTTGTTCAAGATTCCTTTCCAGCGACGACGACTCGACGAACACAATATCATTTTCATCCAAAATATTAACTATCTGGGGCAATTCAGACCCAGTATTGCAAGGATAATCAGCAATGACGTTATCATTAAGGTTTTCAACCTCTCTCTCATTCTCAAATAGAAAATCGTCATCGTCATCACTCTCTTGTTCCAAAAAATGAGAACAATTCATTTTGTGAGAGACATATTGATGGCTGGTTTTCACATGGTTGACGTAAGCGAAACAACCTTCGCAAAATCGTTTATCAACGAATGTGTTTGGCGCATCAAAAGCGAGTTTTGCAATTGAAACTATCCACACCGTTCCTTGGTACTAAATAAAAATAAAAGAAATTTAAAAACAAAAATATCAAGAAACCTTACTAGAAATTTCATTACCCCTTTAAATAGAGCTGAATCTAAGTTGGGAAAAGCAATAAGATTAGACCCATTCCCTTCTGTTCGCATAGCTACAAAATTCTCCAGCATTTTTTTAAAATTACATTTTTACTGCATTTTTTGTTTCTTCTGCCGTCATAGGGTCGTGCAGCCGACCAATCCTTTCGGCATCGTACACGTTGTTAAGGTTTCTTTTTTTTCGGTTTTGTTTGCTCTAATCAACTTCCAACCCAGGTGGGGCAGCAATACACATTTCCTTGTAAACCAACCTGATGCTTTGAACTCTGTATGAAAAAAAAGATACTGGAATCCATTATATTAAAAGAAAACTCCATTCTTGCTTTTAGAATTAGTCAATTTACGTGGTTTGGATGGAGACCGATGATCCATAGCCAATTTACGCGATTTAGATGGAGACCGATAATCCATGTTATCAACGTTATTTCCTGCGCCTATACAAAATATATTAAACTGTTGAATCTTTTATTAGGCTTTTGTTTTTTACTACTTACTTGATCTAGCAGATGACCCCATCAAGGCTTTTCTTTGTGATTGGACCTTTTGCCGCTTCCTCACATTTGCTTCTACTTCATAGCTGTTCGATGAATCAAAGTGCTGGCCTTCACTTAAAAATTGATTGAGGACACTAGCCCTAGCAGGCAAGATGGGTGTTGGAAAATTTTCCATCGTAGAAAAGGCATCAGGTGTTTTGGGGCTGACATCACTACGTGGCAGGATTGAGGTAGCTGATGTGCTGGCACCACTGCGAGTAAGGAATGTGGTTGCAGTTGCTGTTGGGGTGTCATCACTGCGTGGCAGAATTGAGGTAGCTGATGTTGTGCTGTCACCACTGCGAGTAAGGAATGTGGTCCCCGGTGCTGTTGGGGGGACTTGACTGAGTGGCAAGATTGTGCCATCAGATGGACCAGTGGTCTCTTCTGACCGATACTGCTCCAGAAATGTGTATAAGGAGATTGGTGTTGATCCATTAGCAATATGATCCTTCTTGACTGCTAGGTACATATCATAATCATCTTAATAATAATTGATACAACAATACGGTTAGTTTATGCAAAACACATGACTCTTATTCAGCATTACCAGTCCTAGCAAATTGTATGAAGACATCATCCGGCATAGGAACTTTCCCATGCATGCCAATTTCAGTCTGGTAAACCTTATACTCCTTCAGAACTGCGAAATAATTTTCCACACCAGCCATTCTAGCTACACGCTTAAATATTTCTTAAAAAGAAAGCTCGAAAAACCACGCTGATTAGAATAAAATTGTCACGACGTTCATTAAAATGTCATTGCACCATGGCCCACACGGTGCGAGTGATTGCTTCTCAGCGACGAAAGTTGCAAGCCACAGATGGCGCGCTGTCAATTTCAAATTTTCAAATGAAAAATTCGAATCGAAAAAATCAAATGAAAAATTATCAAATAAAAATTGAATTGCTTTAAATTCGTGAAAGTATTTGAAAAATCAAATCAAATTTTTTTAAAAATCGATAAAAGGTTAGTGATCCTAATATCGTGCCATACTGAGATGAAAAAATTTGAATTTTTTTGAATTAATTAAAAATCGATTTAAAATTTTTTATTTGAATTAGAAGTTAAATTAAATTCAGCAGAATTCAACCTTTTAAACTTTGAATTTGAATCTGAATTTGATTTAAAATACTTTTGAATTTGGCAAACATTGGTGTGCAGCCCTTGAGGTATTGCCACTTTTGAGGGTGAACTTAAGTGGCGTAACTAAACTGTGTCACATGGTGGACGCCATAAAACGCCCAAATCGAGAGATGTTGTTTCTTCTAGGAATTAGCGACACGTATACAGTCGTTGTTGACAACGAACCCTTGATCCAGGTAGCAACTGGAAGCATGGAGGGACTGCTGCTATTAAGTGCATCCCACTACATCTTTTTCATTCACTGGTGCCCGAAAGTACTTCCTGCCCTGTGCTTCATTCAGACACAAATTCTGAAGCTCGAAGATTACGTTGCGTCAAATTTGCAAGGCTTAGCGTATTTCTGAACCATCAGTTTTGTGAAAAATTCAGTCAGAATCAGAAAGATATACGGTTTAACGGATGTTTTAAACTCCGATTCTGATTAGCCAGGTATCGGTAGTTTTAGCAACCAAAATATTGTTGCCATTTTTAACAGTGGAGTGGGCGTATTTACCGTTGCTGTGCAAGAGAATCAGACCGCGGACATCACAAGGTCGATCAAATTTGATTGTGAAAAAGGCCTAGGTGAATGACCCGGGTTACTGGTGTGTCTCTTTGCCCCGTTAATCTTTTCACAAACCACCTGATTTTTGTCTTCCTTGGGTGGGACGTAAAAGTAACGTGCACCCCTTTAATTTAAAAAAAATTGACATACTATCTATGGTCGCCATTTCCGATACCCGGAAGAGGTTAGATAGGGCAAAAAGTATTTTTACACTTTTTGGTCAAGTTGGGTAATGATAACTCACTGTTGTCGCCCAAAAACTTGCAAGTATGCTAGCAAAATGTTTCATCCCCGAACCCCATATATTTCGGCTTTGGGGGGTTGCAATTAAACATTCCTTGCATAAGCTTAATTACTAAAAGGTGTTTACCCACGTAAAAACCGTCTACTTCTGTTATTGTTGATGACAACATAGATAGATAAATATGAATCCATCTATAAGCTTTCTTTTCCTTATTCTCGTCAGACAAGAACTGAAAGACGACGTTTATACTAATTGACGGAGTATGGGTAACATTTTCAAAGTTCTACGACGATCATGAAGGAAAACTAAGAAAAGGGAGATGAAAAGTCGGAAAATAAAACGTGACTCCCAGCTAGCACACTTCCTACCAATTCGTTGCCGGGTAGCTATTAATATTGACAGGAACTACCATATTGCTTTTCAACGCTTACCAAGTTAGCTGTCTGTATGCTTTTAAACAGCTACCAACGATGCAGTCAGAATTTCGTAAAATGAAAGTCTTTTAGCAGCTTATCACTTGTCCTGGATATAATGAAGATGGAAAATAATCAAAATGTGTTTAACGTTTCTATCGTTAAAAATGATTTAAATTCTTTTACAACAAAAAATAAAGTAACGACGAAAAATGTTTCTCTCACTTTTATTGTAGCATAAGACGTTCCAAATTGTTATCTGATTACATGCAATGAGTTATTGCTTCTAAAATTTTCTCTACGTTGGTGGTATTTTGGTGGTATTAGGCCCTTGGTTGAATGTCTGTTTCGTTCTCAAACGTTGACTCTGGATGCAATGTTATCATCAACCGAACACATCCACGAACCAAACATTGGAGATCGGGCCATTTAGATGCTTGAGTCCATTTGTTTTTCCCATTTCACCAGTTTTCTTGCAAAGTTGCTGGTAAGATGATTTCTTGTTTTCTCATTGTTAACTAGGCATTATTGTCACTCACACTACTTTTATACCCACTAAATTTTATATTTCTTTTAGAAAAACAATTCGATTGGCAAGAAGATGCCAGTGCTACCGCAAAGAGGCCCAAAAGTTTTTCGTTATGGATTGTTAAACAAGACATGGCCCCTTCCACTAAAGAGCTCATCCAATTTCGGCAGAACACTTTGTATTTTTTCGCAGCAATGCGTAATACGTAATAGTCATTTTTCATAAATCGGATCTATTTATTAATTATATGTATATGTCTAACAGTAAGCTGAAAGGTGCAGCCAGGCTTTTTGCCTTATCGTCTCTTTCTGTAGGTGCGAACCCAGCTGCCGTTCAAATGAAGCTTCAAAAGAATTACGGAATTGTAATGAAAGCGAAAGATCTACGAAATATTAATAAGCCATGACAGGAAAGACAATTTTATTTATCCGGCGTTATTTACATAAATTGTAATCTCTTTTTAGGCATTGTTTCTAACGATTGGGCAGTGACTTGTGACGTTTTAGTCAATTTGACAAGCAATCCGGAAAATCTTGTAAACATAATCTCTGACGAACAAGGAAACATCATGTGCATATTTTTGCAGTTAGCTGCGAAAAGAAGAATGTACCCACAATATGGCGAAGTAGTGCAATTTAATGCAACCCACAACGTTACTGACGTCCCTTTGCCTCTTTCCACTTCGGTCACGATAGAAAAAAAAACCGGTTAGAAGAACGAAGGTCACGTGACCAACTTTCTAAACGTCGAGGAAAAAACATTGCCATTCGGGGGTGCTCAAGGTGCGGTTAGGAAATGGCTTCAAAGGACCTTATGGAGCTTTTCTTTTAACCATATTTATTAAAATAAAGGGAAAATTATTATTTTCTCTTTAAAAACTTATAGTAATAAAAAATGCATTATTTTATAGCCTCGCGCCCAGTCTGGCGCGAGCCTTAAGGCGGGACTGATTTTTTTTCATTTTTTCAATTTTTCTAAAATGCCGAAACAAGAAAAACTAACAAAGTTTTTCAAGAATGAAAACAACCAGATGGACTTCATAGAAAGTTATTGTACTGTTTTCATTCATTGTCCAATAATCTTTATTTACTTTAATTCTCCCCCATGAACAGTACAAGTACAATTGCTGAAACAAATTAAGGCATTGATTTCTAAATTTTTTAACGAAGAAAAAATCAATACACCAGAAATAATATTCGCATTATATGTTAGGAAAATTATGTATTCCAAAAGAAGGATCGAATTGAAAGACTATATGATTTTTCTGTAAGAGAATTTCGAAAAGCTATCTGCTGAAGACAAAAGTTTGTTCATCTCCCTAACATACAAAGAAAGGAAAAGTCTTCGTATGAAAAAAAAAAGGAATTCAGCCAACAAATCCAAAAGCTCAAAAGGAAAATGGAAAAATTTAAGAGTCAAGAAGAAAAAGTATAAATAATACCAACAAATAATAAATGGTTGACAAAATGTACGGAGGCGGCAGAAAAATTGAAAATACTATTGCTAAGCCCAGATCAAAAAAAATTATGATATGATCAGAACGTTTATTTGACAATGAAGAACACATAACAAAATCTAAAAATAAATCATCATATTTGCAATTCAACCTCTCCTTTTTTAAATCTGGCGATATAATACGAAAAAATTTCTTTTTTTCGTTTTGAAGTTCACGTTAGCTTATCGTAATATCAGCATAACTTGTCTCTTTCAAATGTACCGTTCAGAAAAAAGATTTTTCCTGCAGTGTAAAAATATGTAAAAATTTTCTGTAGTGTCTGCTGGGTCTCGTGGTTAATATTGTCGGGTTTTTGTGGGAGGGGCTTTCAGAGATAAAGAGCCATCTGTTGAGTATGCCTAGAACTACCACTGATTGCAGACGCAATGGCCGTCTCACGTGCTTTTAACCAAAAATGGCTGTAGGTAACAATATTCGACTACTCAGAATTAATTAAAATTAAATCTAAATTAGAATATATTCGACTACTCCAACAACCGTCTTTCGCTCGAGAAATATCAACGTTCTTCTTCTTAACTTGAGGTAAGAATAGTCTGTTTATTTCTTTTCGCAACGTTCATTTTACTAAGTATAGATTTATTAGCAGTTCTAGTGAGCGGTCCTTCGTTATCTCATGGTAGCTCAAGCTCAATATGTTACGAGATAAAAATTTACATTTCAGTCCTTTTTTTACGTAAAAAACAAGAACTTGGAAATGCGCCATCTACGTCGAAGAAAAAACGTGACGACGAAACACAATTTTCATCTTGTTCTGACAAGAACTTCCTGGGACCGACACACTCAAACAAGGGCAAATCAGTTAAACAAGCAGTGAGAAATGACATTGAGGAGATTGATGAGGCGGCCGTTGATGTTCTGCCTTCCATGTTCTGCCTCCCATTGATGTTCTTTATCAATGTCACACTTGTAGATTTTTTGGAAATGCCTTATTTTGTTATCAGTTTTTCCATTTGTTGACTTACATTCTGGTTGGAGGCACTTGGTAGGTTACCCAGCTAGCATGGCTTTATTGGGAAAATGTTTAGATGTTTAGATGTGATAACACATCTAAATGTGAGAATACTGAAATATTAAGCTGACAAGCTTGACACGTATACATGGTGCTTGTAATTCTAATTTCCCCCTGCCTCAAACATCTTGTGATATGAAATGTCATGATGAAACAAAGAGCCCTGTCACTCTTCCGTCGCCATTGCTTTTGGCATAATGAGGCAGGCAAACTGTTAAGCTGTGTGCCATAAGTTTCAAGCTGGGTATAGGTTTGAAAGCCCTGTACCCCACCCAAATTCATTTACTCCCCCGAGCTATGTTATGTAAGAGCTATACTTGTGCGGAGGAAGACAGGCATAAAAATCAAATATCGATATCAGATGTAACTGGGGCTGGGATGGGGTGATATAAACAAAGACAAATTTCAAGACAGAGAAATTGTGCATTTATATTATTATGAACATTGTCTTGACTGCAACCCACATTATTATTGGAAAATATTTCCCACAAGCCCTTTCTTGAACATTAAAACAAGACCACTTTTTTCAGAGGTTAGAGCAGTACAAAAATGAGATAATCGAAAATTTACATCGAAATTTAAACGCCCATGGCGCTTCATTCGGGTTTATCCGAACCGCACGGTCAATATTTCGGATAATTCATACAAAGTAAAGACAGTTCATGTAAATAGCCTTTAACCTTTGTATGAAACGATGATATGGAGAGACGAACCGGCACCAGAAATGGAACCCACGACTGATAAAAGAGACCACTTTTATAACCCCGCGGCCACTCAGACGGGCACGGACGAAGAAAACGATACATGTATCAAAGTTCATCTTGAAAATAGGCCTACGGATCCTATTCCTCCCACCGAAGCTATTACAGACACGAGCAGCCTTGTCCCAAGCGATTTCCCACTATCTGGCCTAATAAATTTCCCAAATGAAACCACGCAAGATGCTCCTGCCCTCCAAGTAAACGACGTAACTAGCACGGGCGCTTCTTTACTGCCCCAAATCATCGATCCATCACCGTTTTTTCCAATTGTAAATGATCTCCCTGTAGCACCCCCTCTTCTCCCCACTGTCCTGTAAAACGAGCTGACCACCGGCAACGGCAAAATAAACGCGTAAATAACACGGGGTGCAATGGGAATGCGCCCAGTGTTCTAATAATTTGAGTTCCCACTGTATGAATCTTGTATGAATATTTACCAACCTCTGGCTGTAAGAGGGGCAAACATTTGCTTCACGTGTATTGATTTGCCCTTTTTGCTCTTTCAACCGCTTTCTAATCCTGAAGATTTTCTAACGCCATAGAATGTGGTTTTACTTACAACCCTTTTGTTTAACTGTCTTTCAGCCTGGATGTTAACTTTGGCATGTGGAGTTTCAACAGGTGCATCGCTGGTTGAAAATTTTGAAGCACGTTTACCCATATTTGTAAAAAAAAGGAACAGGGTTATATGAAACACAACTAAACGAAAAACACATTTGCAGTCTTTCAGTTTAAGAAATAAGAACGAAAGCACACCACCCGGAAACCTTATAAAGGGGCTAAGTCGTAATTAATTGATTAACTCTGCCAGAAAATACGCACGTGTTTTAGCAAACAAGATTCAAGCAAAGTGTTCACGTTCAAACTTAATTGTCGTCTTTAGCGCAACAATAAGATATTCAATATGAAGGATGCTGCTAAAAAGCGTTCCAGAAATTTTAATATTCTTATTTGTAAAACACGAAGCTTACCGCCGCTTGTGACGCTTACAGTCACAAGAGAGTTTTTGGTTGTATAAAGAAATAAAAAAAAGTGTTCTGCGATTTAAAAGAAACTTAAATTAGCGAAATTCACTCAAAGATGGGCGACACTAAAACCAGGCATCTATAAGATGTTCGGTTGTTAATTCAATCGCAATTCTAATAAATTCTTTCGGTAAGGCAAGGCATAGTTTAATTTGTTTAAAATATATAGTCAGAAAAGCCTACAAAATAATTATTCCTCAGGGAAAACAGATTTGAAATTCAAGCACCGTTGCCAGATTATTTTCAAATAGAAACTTGGCAAAAATCACATTACCATAAATAGTGGAGGAAAGTCCATTTTTAGCCTAGAACAAATTACAATGTCATATTTTTTACATGAACTTTGTAGCTTTAAGCATGAATGATCATATTCAAAAATCCTCCTGAAAAAGAAAACAGCTTGGACGCCTTTGGGTTGTATTTGACCCATCAAAGACCGAAAGGGGCCACCCGTGGGAACATCAGACGTTAAGAAAAGTATCCCAGCTAGCATTGCTTTATTGGGAATATGTTTCCCCCCAAGAATATTATTGGGCGTACAATCAACTTATTACAGTAAAACTGGACCCATAATTTTGGCCAAAATCCTCAAACTCAAGTTTATTCGATACGTCCAATCTCCCGATCATTTTTGTCGTAATGTTTCACCAATTATTTACCCACTTTTGATGTCTATCATTATAATAAATATTTTTTCCAATATTGGACAATTATATATCTTTGTCGATTCATCGTGATCCATCCATCCGTCCATCCAACGTAAATCGTGTATTACGCGTTTAATTATCCTCCAAATATTTTTATGTTATTCATGGGACTTGAATCTAAGAAATCTGATCATCAAAGTAAGGTGGAACACGCATTCCACTATAAGCATACACTTTTTCTCAATTTTTCAATACTTGAATATCCTTATGATTTCGTTTTATATAGCAATTGCAATTTGATGATCAAAACTTATGCGCGGTATAAAACGCGATTGACGGAGCACTTAAAAGTCACATTCAAAAATAAAACTCTCAATGGTTCAATAATTTTTATTTTGAAAATATCAAATAGGGACAAATTTCTAAACAAATTACACTTTTGTGCAATTACGTGGCCCTCTCTGTGACAAGTAATACGCTGTCAGGAGGATTTGTATAAGTAGCTTACCTTTAAAAAACTGCTAGTTGGTTGATGTAATTAAAATGCAACTCTAGTAGCCAAATAGGTTAAACGCCCGATTCATACATCAGAGGTCTCGGGTTCGAACCCGGCTCCGGTAACAATTGTACCTAAATAGAAACAGCTGTATGTTAATCGTACGTCTAATTAATTAATTATTTTACCAATTACATTGGTGAAATTTTATTCCGTGATTTTAATTTTATCCGAACCCAATAAATTTTGGTGCAAAAATTATTTGGGGAAATATTCGTTCCAACTATTTTCCCAATGAATTTTTTGTCGGTAAAATTTATTTCCCCAAGATATGACCAATAAACTATGCTAGCTGGGTACCTTCTTCAGCACTTTCTGCGTATTCGTCACTCGAATACCGTATTTCCGACTTATTTTCGGAATCAACAATTTCATAACGAAAGAAATTCCGATGTAAGGGATCAAAATAAAAAAGACAAAAGCGACGATTAGCCATGTTTTGTGTAACTGACGTCTAGCTAGATATGCCTAGAAAAAAAACATGCAGATTGTTATGATCGAGAGTATCTGAGTGTATTAGCACAGGCCAAGAGCGTGGCCAGCCAAGACCAAGAACCATACAGAACTGAGGGGGCGCTAGGCTTTCGATAGCCTCTGGCTATCAGCTGATCAGGATCACCACAACTCCCCCCCAAGTTTCAAAAGAATACAAGCAACTTTTGTAAACTGAAACAAATCGAAATGGTCCTGATGGGATTAGGGGATAACAGGGTTAGAGACAACGATCATTGGCTGTGCATATCATATGGCAAGTAGTAAAAAATAAGAAAATGAAAAAGAACGGTGGAACGGGAAACGGCATAGTAGAAGGCAAAATGAAAACAAAATTGTAATTGTCTTCGGGCCGATCAATCTTGCGCTGCGATGGCGGGGTTGTTCTCCCGAATTTGCGCTCGTCACCGTCACCGTTATTTTTTGTGATTGCGGGATGTTGCTAGAGGTGGGATGAAGGTCTCACGGGCGGAATCGTCATGTGCCTCGAATACGGGCAATGGTGGAGCGTCACCGCTAGATGGTTTTGCGTGTTCAATGCAGAGAAAACGTCTCTTCAACCAGTAAACCCGGCCGCTCTGCATTTTGACTCGATAGTCCCGACGATACCCGATGGAGATGACGATACCGCAACGATCCCATCGTTTTGAAATTGGGTTCTGAACTCGAACTGCTGTGTTTGTTGGTATAGGGGGTAATGGGTTGGCATGTTCTTCAACTCTCTTCATCTGCTCGTACTGAGCTCTGTCACGGCAATCCATGATGGCACGCCACTTCTCAGCAAATTTGGAATGGTGGGCGAAGATTGCGCGGTTAGCCGGGGTATTTGAGCGAATGGGATGCCCCAAAACAATTTCTGCTGGAGAAAGTCCGTCGAATTTTGGTGTATTGCGCCACTCAAGTAAACCTCGCTGAAATGTTTTGGTATCGAAGCGGCCCGTCGCGACCGTCTTCGTGATGAGGGACTTCATTGCGTCTACAGCGGCTCCAGCGTAGCTGTTGGGTGGGGCGTGCGACGGATCTGAAATCGCGTAGTGGGTCGCCCATTTGTTAAGAAAGGCACGAATTTCGACCGACGCAAATAGACGGCCATCGTCCGACCGGATCCATGTAGGAACACCCAGATCGACGAAATTCCTGGTAAGAAACTGTGTGACATCTCTGCGGGAATAGTCACGATTAAACACGACATGGACTGCGGGCCATCCCGATAAACAATCAGCGTATATGAGATAGTGATTTCCAGCCAGACTGAATATCTCCACCACGACGTCTTCGAACACGCGTGATGGAGGCGAGTCATCAGTCGTGCCACATGGCTCGGAAACTTCCGCCGGGCTGTAGGAAAGGGCGGCGTGGTTATCCATCTTCATCGGCCGGAATGGCTGAACTTGCTCTGGCTTCTCCAACAAGGTCGTGCTTTGGATGGAAGGAGCGGTGACCGGTTCAGGGTAGTTGGCCGGAAGAAGTCCCAGCTCTACGCAGACGAACCATGACAACGACAGTCCCGTGTGTTGGGGGCAAAATATTATACTAGCAAGTGTAGAGACCCCGCGAAGCGAAATTTTGTAGTGAAGGCGACCACTTGTTTCCAGTGATAAGCCGTTGGCAGCTACTAAATCGTCAACGCCACGATGGAGCAAGTTCTCAACATCGCCATCAAGTAGTTTCAAAACGTCGAAACCAGCAACTGTAGCTTCGGCACCACTGTCAGGAACGGCGGTTATAGTTGCCAAGTATTTTCCGCGGCCATCAAATATTTCCACGTCGACGGTCGGCGCTTTACGAGTAGCGGCGATTCGAACACTACCGACTTTCTTCTGGTCACAAAGTCGCATTCGCCGGTCGACAATGGGGATACGATTGTGCAACTCAACAATCAGATTCTTTAATTCCTCTTCACGCCTTTCTCTCTCCTTGTCCTCAGCAGCCCAGTTTTTCCGCATGTCTTCGATAAATTCAAGGAGTTCAGCTCTAGACGGTGGTGGCTGGTCATCGTAGTTGTTCGTGGCATCGTTTTCTTGTATCGTAGCCTGGCCGTCGCTGTTGGTAACGCGACGATCCAGTGAAGTACAAATGCGCGAAGTACCCCTTCCAGACATTTGAATGAAAAACTAGCAGATGCGAGCGATAACACTGGATAAATGTAAGTTTTCCACAGTGGCAGCGTGGTGCCTCAAGATGGCCGACCAAAAGCTGTCTTCGCTCCGAACACTGCTCACACGAAACACAATGCACATCTCACAACACACGATTGCACACTCATAA
The DNA here is from genome assembly GCA_022539655.2 of Ceriodaphnia dubia. Taxonomy (NCBI): domain Eukaryota; kingdom Metazoa; phylum Arthropoda; class Branchiopoda; order Diplostraca; family Daphniidae; genus Ceriodaphnia; species Ceriodaphnia dubia. The sequence continues at coordinate 2,548,477 of JAKUCG020000139.1, read as the reverse complement.
ATGCTACAAACAGTTACCGTAGGTGGATACGAAAAACGAAAAAAGTTATCCTACCAACTGCGCCATGTTATGATCGAGAGTATCTGAGTGTATTAGCACAGGCCAAGAGCGTGGCCAGCCAAGACCAAGAACCATACAGAACTGAGGGGGCGCTAGGCTTTCGATAGCCTCTGGCTATCAGCTGATCAGGATCACCACACAGATCGAATGCAGAAACTACTGAATGATGTTGGCAGCATTGCCTGAATTCATATTCACTCTTACTCCATATCATATTGCCAACACGTCATGCAAAATTAAAAAAATTGATATCTGATATGACCAGCCACAAGAACTTAAGAGTGGAAGTGGAATGGCGTGGTGGAAAAGGTAAGGAATATGACGGTAAAGAACTGAAGTTCAAGGCCATCTTCAGACATCAATTTGTTTTCTTAGAAAACACTTGACGCAAACCTCCATTGAACCTTTGCGGTATGAATGAAAATTCCCAAAACTCATTTAAATAAAATGAGTCCCTAATTTAAAAGTTGAAGCAAATTCAATTACAACAGTTACAACTAGAATTCTCCAACGCGAGCAACTTACTCTTGGAGATTTTTTTGGAGAATGGATAAAATGCAAACTTAAGACAAAAAAAAAATCGGGACACAATTTGCAAAATCCCTTTATGACACCATGTTAGAGAGAGAAAAAAATTAACTGTCAAGTGATATTTTTGTTTCAGCGATATTTCTAGACCCTAGGTAATTCAAGTTAAATCATTCCAATAGTTTTCCTTAAATTACCTTGCTTACTATGTACAACATCCATGTTCACCTTTAGGTTCAATGTTTTATTGACACCAGGTGAATGCAAAAGGGCAAAAACTCATTTAAAGCAACTTTGGTCCACATTAAAGAGTTGAGGAGAAAACCAGCGTCCTGATTCAGTCGAAGAAGAGATAAAAAGACCAGTTCAAAAAATTGACGACGACGAGTCGGATGAAGTTGTTGTAATCAAGGAACGAATGCTTTGTAGACCCTTGTTGAGTAACTTTTAACATCAATGTATATTGTGCCATATAGCAGTAATTGCACAGATATACATTGGATAACAGTGGGGGAAACAAGAATATTACCTTGTGGTATACACGTGAAGATTAATTGGTAATACCAGTTGAACAAGTTGAAGTTTAAGGGAAAGCCAGAGCTGACACGGCGTGATCGTTACGTCAGAGCTCGATACAGAAAAGAGAGAGAAGGGAGATGGCTAAACAGCATTACGTCTCTCCTTAGTTGGTTAAGCAACCAGGCTGGGTACGGCAACAACACGGATTGACCGTGACAGTTTGTAAAAATTACAACACTCAAAAACACTCAACGGTCAAAAACAAAGTAGGGAAAAAGATTTTTAAACATTTGGGACATTCACTACACCAATCTTATTTATCACATTAGCAAAGCGGGGGTTGGCCAAAGGCTTGGTGAATACATCAGCTAGTTGTTTCTCGGTTTCTGTATAAGAGATGGCAATCTCTCCTGCTTCTTGGACATCTCGGATGAAGTAGAAACGTACGTCGATGTGTTTTGTGCGCTGATGGAACTCAGGGTTCTTCACGAGACGTATGGCGCTCTGGTTGTCACAAAGAATAGGTACACCTGAACTGAGCTGTTGTGTGTCGATTTCATTCAGCAGACGCCTTATCCAAACGGCTTCCTTTGTTGTTTCGCTCGCAGCGATGAACTCAGCCTCTGTCGTGGAGAGGGCAACACAGGTTTGACGACGGCTACTCCACGCAATGGGTCCATTATTCAGGATGAAGACGAAGCCTGTTGTTGATCGGCGACTGGCTGGATCTCCGGCATAGTCCGCATCGGTGTACCCGACTACCGCTCCTTTTCCATGGTAACACAGGCCATGACTTCGGGTGCCCTTGAGATAGGCTAAAATCCTTTTCACAGCTCTCCAATGTGTCACGTCAGGATTCTCACAGTGTTGCGCTACTTGTCCTACGGAGAAAGCAATGTCTGGGCGACTTACTGTCATTAGACTCATCAAACACCCAACTGCTTCCCGATATGGTACAGCTCCACCATCCAAAAGGGTAGATTCTCTTGTTGACTTGTCGAAGGGCTAAGACGTGAATTTGGATCAGCTGGTAAGCTTTTTGGGTTGCAGTCCAGCATATTAAACCTCTTCAGAATCTTGTCAATATAGCTAGACTGTGATACATAGAGTTTCTTTTCTTGGCGACTTCTGGATATTGTGAGTCCGACGAAATTGTCCGCTTCCATTGACCGCATCTCAAAATGTACCTTGAGATAGTCCAGAATGTCGGTGATGGTTTCTTCGCTGCTGCTAGAGATGAGGCCATCATCAACCCAGATGGCCATGATGGTAAGCTCACTTCCTCGTTGCCGAAAGTAAACACATGGATCCGCCGTACTGACATTCAAGCCATATTTCTGGAGAAAGGAGCCAAAATGCTGATTCCAAACTCACGAAGCTTGTTTTAAACCGTAGATTCATTTGTTCAGCTTACACACCAGCTCTTCTTTCCCCGCCATGACGAAACCTTCTGGTTGTTTGAGGTAGATTTCTTCTTTGATCTCTCCATAAAGAAAAGCGGTTTTAATGTCAAATTGTGTCATGTTTAGGTCGTACTCAGCTACTAGGGACAGGATAGCCCTGAGTGAAACCATTTTCACGACTGGGGAGTAGGTCTCTTCGTAATCGATTCCGGCTCTCTGTGTGAATCCCTTCGCCACTAATCTCGCCTTGTACCGAGGGGCTGCTCTTTTAACTCCTTGTTTCAGCTTGAATACCCACTTCGTTTGAATTGTTGTTCGACCGGGTGGAAGAGGAGTCAATGTCCAAGTGTTGTTGGCGATGAGGGAATCGTACTCTTCAGAAATAGCAGGTTGCCATAGATGACCTTCAGGACCCTCTGTTGCGTCTTTGTAGCTGTTTAGCTCGTAGACTTCTGCCTCTGCGTGATGTGCTTCAAAATGCCGCATGGGAACTCGAACTCGTAGAGGATACCGACGATTGTTTGGGCCGAAAGCTGGAAGATCAGTTTGAATATGATTTATCTCAGGCGGTGCTGGAGCATCGTCTACTTCCATTGGAGTTCCTCGATCTTGAGACATCGGAAAATCTGGAACAGGTTCTCGAACTGACGGAAGGTCTTCCTCGCTTTGGGGTCGAAACGTTGCCGTTTGATCTTCTAGACTTGAGTTGTCGTTTGGTGTTGGAGAAAAAGTAGAAGAATTCCGCTCCCCCTCAAACGGATCGTTTCGTGCTGTCTCCGTTAAGTTAGACGAGGACAATCTGTCATCAGGTTGTCCACACCTGAGTTGTCATCGAAGATGGCGTCGCGACTGACTCGTATCTTGCCGGCTGCTGGATCCCAAAAACGGAAAGCCTTTTGCGTCAAACAGTAGCCCACGAAGATACATTTTCTACTCTTTGGGTCCAGCTTTTGGCGTTCTGAATCCGGAATATGGACGAAAGCCGTGGATCCGAAAATGTGTAGGTTAGACAGATCAGGTTTTTTCTTGTGCCAGACTTGATAGGGTGTAACAGACGCTGCTTTAGAGATGACTCGATTCAGTGCGTAGACAGCACATGATACAGCTTCGCCCCACAGGAACAGTGGTAGATTTCTGGCGTGTAGCATGCTACGTGCTGCCTCCGTGACGGTCTTGTTTCCTCGTTCTGCTACTCCATTTTGTTGTGGAGTGTGTGGAACACTCGTCTCGTGTTTAATATTTTTCGTCAAAAGCCACTCGTTGAATGCAGCTCCAATAAATTTCCCTCCATTGTCAGACCTGAGGGTGCGGACATGATGACCAGTCTCACTTTTGACTAGACTGACGAAATTTCTAAAGCAGTCGAGGGTTTCGGACTTGTGTCGAAGAAAATATACTGCTCTCCATCCACTAAGATCGTCCACGAAGAGTGCAAAGTAACGAGATCCTCCTCGAGTTGCCACCTGCATTGGTCCACACAGGTCTGCATGTACCAGTTGACCGATTTCCATGGCTCTTGTGCGTCCAACAGGGAAGGATCGTCGATGCATCTTGCCGAAGGCACATCCAGGACAAACTTGGCTGGGAAGATCTTTAGTTTCTATGGAATCAAGTCCGTCGACTAGTTGTAGGGATGACATCTTGAGGATGTTCTTGTAGCTTGTATGTGCGAGTTTTTGATGCCAGACGTCTATGGTTGTAGTCTTTGACGACGCAAGATTTGCTCCATCTTCTTTTGAATTCTGATGGGAAGAATCTGTACCATGCGTGCTGACTGCTAAATGGTAGAGGTTTTGTCCAACTCGTTGTCCTACTATCTCGACTTTCTCATCTCGTGTAAAGATGACTCTGGTGCCATCGAAGATGACTTGCATGCCCATATCAGTAACTGCTGCAATGGAGAAAAGATTTGCCCCAAGGCCTGGAACGTAGAGTACTTTTTCTATGATCGTGTCTTCAGCTGAGCCATTCACCATTGCTGAGAACTTGACGTTTCCTTGTCCAAGTACTGAGAGTTGGGCTCCGCCGATTCCTTTAACGGACCACGAACCAGATGGAATGGGAGTGAAATTCATCAGCATAGACCTCTGATCAGTCGTGCGATGTTGCGTCGCGCCGGAATCGGCAAACCAGTCGGTTGAGTTTCGGGCAAGAAAGCATGAGGATGACAGATAACCTTGACTTTGTGCATCTTCGGTCTTGACGTTCTTCTCGCCTTTCTTCATAGCTTCATCTCGTATGCGTTTTCTGCAGACATCTTCTGTATGCCAAGGTTTCTGACAGTAATTACATATGATACGTTGCCTCGTTGATCTGGAATTTCCGCGAGCCTTTCCTCTCCATGAGCCTCTGCCTCGTTCTGATGGATATGCGCTGTGTTCTTGTTGACTCGAGGGCTGAGAAGAGTTCTTTGTTACGAAAGCTGCTTCCTTTGTCTCCTCTTGTGTCCAATGCTTTGCCATGTTCTCTTCCTTCAACTGTCGAGACGTCAGGAGTGCAATTGTCTTCTCAGCAGTTGGTGTCCCATTTTCTAATTTGAGATGAAATGTTTGTAGCTTGGTGGAAGGCTGAGGACAATCTTTGTCATAATTTGAAGGGGAGTTACTGTTGCTCCAACATCGTTGCAGGCTGCAGCAAGTGTCTCAATCTCAGTCACATGGCCCATAATATCTAGGCTCGAGTTGTACCTGACCCACATGTCAGACGCAGTCTTGCAGTTGACCAGAGACCTTTGCTGAGCTCTCTCTATTGTTGAGAAGAGGTAGTTGCGGGCTGTGATGTCTTTGTCTAGCCACTGATTAATGTTGTCTTTGTTGGTGATAACTCCTCGATCATTTTTCACCTTAAAAAAATATAGAACGTTACCCATCTGTTGGCTTCAACACTTGAACGTGTGTTTGACTTACTTCAACAGGAATTTGTTCTGTTCCGTCCACCACACTTGTGAGTTTGTGTTGCTCGAACAACATCCAGACTCCATATTTCCATAGTGGGAAGTTCTTTCCATTGAATTTCTCCAAATGGCTTACATCTCTCAGGGTTGAGCTTGTCATCTTGATTTATTCTCACGGTTGCGTGCCTGGGCCCATAACCTGTTGTAATCAAGGAACGAATGCTTTGTAGACCCTTGTTGAGTAACTTGTAACATCAATGTATATTTTGCCATATAGCAGTAATTGCACAGATATACATTGGATAACAGTGGGGGAAACAAGAATATTACCTTGTGGTATACACGTGAAGATTAATTGGTAATACCAGTTGAACAAGTTACAGTTTAAGGGAACTAGTCGACCCGCTCATCTTCGTTGAGGAAATATAAATTTCACATACAGTAGGCTATAGCTCTTATTGAAGAATTATCAGATGGGGTAATAATTTGCTTGTAAAAAAATATGCTATTACTGATATGTTTTTAAATGTAAACTTTAATTTAAATGTTTATGTCCAAAATTGGTAGGCTATAGGCTAAAAAGCAGGGAGTTGATGTAAATAATGCCTAACGAACGAAACTCGATGGTCAGTGGTAGTTACCAGAAATTATACAACTAAAACTGTGGACTTACATATACCGACCCATTTGACAGTTTCTGAAAATTGGCAATAGTCTTCCTCTTTTACCTTTTTACTCACAAAACTGAAGCATTTTTAATTAAGCACCCATTCACTCACTCTTTTAATTATGCGAAAGGACCTCACTATATGGCCACGAATAGTCAAGTTGTCTATAACTTGATTTGCATATAATATTTCTATACATGCTCGCAATAACGGTTATCTCGCTATTAATATCAATAATAAAAGTTTTATTTCCCAGTATAGTTATAAATGTGGTAGGGGAGAAAAATGTATGGCCTAGTGTTCTAAATAAAGGGGGTTTTGGTAGCAAAGTCATACCGAAAAATGGGTATTTGCTATTACTGTTTATACCGATAGGCAATACCGTATAAAATGAGCACGTTGGTCTATGCATACTGGCCTAAAGCATAAATAATCGTAGGTATTAGTATGAGTTGGGATAATATTTTAACAAAAATATTATCAAGTGTGGTCAATTGTTTAGAGTGCTGGAGTTGAAATTTTGACAAAAAATTTGAGGTTTTATGTCCGATTCTCTATTCCGGGAATTATTTGCATCTAATTTTTTTAAATCTTTCGCTTCACGTTGCTACAGAAAATCAAGACAAATATTTAGATAAAGTCGGAAAACTATTTCAAACGTAAATCAGGGGATGATATCGATTAAAACGAACGATAGCATATGCGACCAAAAGAGTCCGCCTCATCGGTGTTGGCGTTTCCTAACATTTATCACGATTTTTTAAAACAATGTACTTAAGTTGGACCTGTTCATTCTATTAGAGATGATTTTAACTTAGGAGATGATCAATAAAAATTTCAAATACTGTAGATTTCTTTTAGGAATAGTCTACAAAACCAGTATATTACAACTCTCCCTGATAATAGGCTGGGTACGGCACAACACGGATTGACCGTGACAATTTGTACAAATTACAACAGAAGTCGAATAATTTATTAAAAGAAGAGAAAAATTATTAGATGGGTTTCTTAAAGAACCCCGGCTCGAAAAAACGTAACGTTTTGAAATATTGGGTCAAAAGAAGTTTGGATGGGCCAATTTTGTTTCGGTTGGCGAAAGTTGTTCTGGCAGTTCCGGCTACCCAAGTTAGTGTAGAGAGACTATTTTCGTCATTGAAATTTGTCCTATCGCCACAGCGATCACAACTGGCCGAGAATGTCTTAAATAATCTATTAGTTATTACAGCTAACAAGCTTTTTGCTGCTGATTCATGAAAATGGTTGATAAAATAAATTGCCACCAATATAACTAGTCTTCTATATAATTTTTCTCTCCTGCCCCGCACCCGCAAACAAAATCTGTGATGCATCGTATTTTTAGAAAGACTTTTCTTGCGGATGCGCTGCAGCGTGGGGATGGGTTAGAAATCTATCGTGGGGAAGAATGCAGTGAATTGTGTCTAGAAGAGGGGGCGATTCTAATGAACCAAATCTGCTTCCACCTTGAAAAACTGCATCATTTGACTCTCGCCTCCCACTAAGAAAACACCTTTGCCTATTACTACTCCAATTTCTAAAAAATGGGCCTAGTGCTAAGAATGGAGATCAAGAATGTAAAACCCGATTTTACTCGAGCCGACGTCACCTAGATTCCAAGAATGCGCAAGAAAATACAACTAGAGCTGAAGCTGAAGAAAAAGTCAATGTCAAAACAAGTTCAAGCGTCAAAATATCTTAATCTTAATATTTGATTATCCGCGAGGAAGTTGCTGCTGGAGTTAAACGCTGCTTAGAGCTGGTATGTTTTGTAAGGTATTTTAACTTGTTTCAGGTTGTTGAATTATGTTTCATTACTTAGGAAAATGAAAATGTATGTCAAAATTAAAGGTGTCAAAACTTGAAGCAAGCTTAAATGAATCAATAGAAAAACGAAAGATTTTAGAAGGACAGTTGGCGGAGCTGGAAGCAGATCTATCGTCAGAAACTAAAGATCGTTTAAAAAAAGAAACGGAGATTTTAGGTTTAAATAAGACCCTTGAGAGGATGCATGCCAACCAGTTACTTCCAGACGAGTTGTACAGACGTAATCCTTGTTTTACTAAGTTTTTAAAACGCATATTTTTCTTATTTTATTGAATGTTTTTGGATATTGATAGTCTTATCACTGTTATTGAAAAAGACACAAAGAAAAGGGAAGAGGCTCGAAAGACAATTATACTTGTTTCAAACTTGACCCCTTCCTCTAGTCCGAATGTGACACCAAAGAAGAATATGGTATTAATGGAGCAGGATTTTCAAAACAATTCGTATTAGTTTCTAATTTCGCTGATCTTAGTATAAATTGGATGGTTATGTCATGATTGACTCAAACGTACTTAAAACGCCATCGTGTACGATTCTACTGGCAACACGGATCACAACTTGAATTTTATGATCAACACAATTTTGGAGGCATTGGTGAAGCCTAACGAACTGGCCAATTTTAGTTTATCTGGATGGCCATGCCCAACCATGCAAGGAAGCATGGCGAAACCAAGTTCCCTAGCTCGATTATGACCGCTCTTAAAAGTTAGAAATTATCGTAAACGGTACGTTTTAAAACAATAATAATCAAAAGTTTTGAACTTCAGGCTACATCCGGAAAATGTGGAAAATCTGGTACAAAACTATTCCAAGTGACAAATTAATAAAAGATGGTATGGGGGCCAAACTTCGTTCGTGTCACACAACAATAAAGAAACTAATCAAGAAGTAGCTAACGTCACACTGCTGGAGACGAACGAAGATCGTAATGACGTTAAAAGAGTCGAAGAACAAATCATAGATTGGCCCTAATGAAGTAGAGAAAGACCGAGAGAAAGACAATTGGTCATAATCAAGCAACTCCGCCAATAGCAGTGATGAAGAGGTTTCAGATGCCGATTATTAACCAAAGAGATAAAACGGTGCCGTACTCTTTTATTTCTGGTCTCATTGCTTATTTTTTAATTGCTCATTTAAAATAACGTCAGTGTTTATTTTGCACGTTCTCTACCGTATTTCGTGCCCTAATATGTTTTGCCTATTCCCAGCTTTGAAATGTTTATGGCATTGTATTTCTATTGTTTTTATTCTCGTCCTCTCCTGTTTGAATCCTGCCAACTTTGAAATGAGTAAGTTAGTTTCCAGTTTTAATACAGATATTTTGTTCGTGCAATAATATAATTCAGTCTAGTTTCAAATCAATTTTATTTTGTAATTCATTTCAGTAACAAGTTTATCTTGTTTGGTCGAATTAATATATAGAATGGGTTATACGTTATTGTAATTTTATACTGCTAAATACCGGTAATCGAATGGTGACCACAAAATAGCTATATTCTAGTTTCTGTAGCGCATACGTTAATACGTTGATATAAAAAATGCTACCCACTAACTAAACAAAGATTAGGTTGTCTGGGTGCAAAACTAGCAGGCGAAGCGCATGTTGGACCCAAATAAATCAACCAATTATGGATTACTTGTTCTAAGCTAGAAACCCGCTATATTTTGCGCACGGGAATGCCTCGGGGCCGGGGGAATCATTTTCACCGTACAAAACAGTTTTTTTGTATTATTTATTTCCCTCTTTCTTTTTCTCTTTCTAAAATTCAGATATCGTGGGATAACCCGGAAGCCTTGGAGATTGTTGTCAAGGACCCGGCTACGGCCGAAATGATTACAGAAGCCGAGGCTGAATGGGACGCTCGGGCTGTCTGTGCTCTTTAGGTGGCTTCAAAATTTTTGTTGTCCCAACATTGGGTTTTTTTCCAAGTTGTTTGTTTGTTGGGCAAAAATAAAGTTATATGTTTTTCCAGAGCAATGAGTATTGAGCCGCCCAAGTGTACATCATGAGAAAAAGCCAACCATTCTGTTACCGGATCTATGTTTCATTCATGATGGATGCGTGGTAAAGTATTCTCGAATACAGGGCGCACCTTTACACCACATCATATACACGTACAGATAGCTACTTCATCTAACAATCCGAAAAGGGAAAATTAGGTCTACCACCTCTTTTAACTGATAATTTTGGCCATGGTTATAACAAGATCTGTCATTGAGAACAATGGATGTGTTAGAGTGAGTTAAAAACCAAAAAAAACTTTACAAGGTTTTTCACGTCTTATAAACCAATTAACCGCCATTTAAGTGCGTCGTAGAGGTTTTAACACATAGTATACCAATCTCAAACATTGTTGATTATAAACGAAAGGTAAAAACTTCGGTTTTTCGAACCAAATTTAAGGCGAAGACATTCTTGCAACCCATAAATACGAACATTTTATCCCCGAGTTTCTCCCACCCTTAGGTGGGAACGAGGGCTTCTACCAATTTATCGGACCGACAAGCAGGAAGTGACTTTCCCCCAAGTGCGACTTTGAAACATTTAATTTTTTAGTTCTTTTTTCATCCAATAGATGGCTATGGCAAAATTCGAGGGGGCGGTAGAAAATCAGGAAAATAAGAAACTAATTCACAAAACAAACATCATATATAGGAAATATGGACAATTATCTATGGCCATTTAATAATTAGAAATACTCCTATCATTAACATCAACACAAAAACTTAAATGGAAAAGGGTCCAATATTACAACACGGAAATACTACGTAGTGTTAAACACCGCCACTAGATGGCACTTAAAATCAAAACAAAAACTAAGCAAAGATGAGGTATCTCTTTACAAAAATGCCGAAAGAAGTCAAAACGGGAAGAACATTATAAATATATTGAGGAGACAAGCGAGATAATAGTAAAAAAGTTTCGGAAAAATTTTGTTTTCCCCTGAAAATTTTGTAATGTAAAACGTGTTTTACAATGACTGTAGGCCTGTAGGCCATAACTATGAAGCTTATAAAACATATTTTGTTCCAAATGACGCGAAGGGCAGGCGCGTAAGCGCGATTTCATCCCCGAGTTTCTCCCACCCTTAGGTGGGAACGAGGGCTTCTACCAATTTATCGGACCGATCAGCAGGAAGTGACTTTCCCCTAATTACGACTTTGAACATTTAATTTTTTAGTAAATTTTACCTTCAACAGATGGATATGGCAAAATTCGAGGGGGCGGTAGAATATCAAGATTTTAAGAAACTAATTCACAAACCAAACATTATACAAACCAAGTGTTGACAATTGTCTATGGCTATATATTTATTAGAATACTCATTACAGTTACATGAGAACAAAAACTTCAATGAAAAAGGGTCCAATATTACAGGATAGAACCAGGGTTGGGCTACCGCGGTGAAAATTTACCGCGGTAGGTACCGCGGTACTGCGGTACTACCGCAATACCGTACCGCGGTATTTTTATTTTGAAGTACCCTACCGCAGTACCGAAGCCTTCAAAAAGTGGCTTGCGGTAGCGGTACTTTTAACCATAAAAGCTCGCCATCTTATGATAAGTTTCAACACTTTTTCGTTGTACACCTGGCGGCAGAGTGAAAAATCAAGGTTTTAGAAACACTCGAACCGAAGCGGGTATGAGTTTCGAACGTTTTACAATGATTTCATCATCAATTCTAAATTTGCAGCGATTCTTACTATTAGTATGAGGCTGAGGAGTACACTGGACGAGGTTTGACTCTAATTTTTCGAGTCCTTGACGATCCCTACTCTTCTTGCGCTTTTCGCTTTGCCTCAGCTTTCCTCTACCCCCTTATCTGCTTTATTTCATTTGTGTTTTTGGGTACTTTATCCATCTCTTGCCGTCTTCTGTTCCACTGCGATTCCTCTCTTAAACCTGCCGTGGCCTTAGTCTCATGCTTATCACTTACTGCCTCACTCTCGCTTGATCCTTTTTTTGTGTACCGCGTCTTATGTCGTGAATACACAGGGCTGCACTCGATTCCAGTTTCACCCGAAGAAACAAAAAATTACCTATCCTGGGGCAAAGAAATTCGAGCTATATCAAATTGAAAATGTTGAATCACTCAACAAGTATTCAGCTGTGAAGTTCAACACTACTTTTTCATTGTCTACCTCAGTCTAGAAGTTGTTGACTTGTTTCGTACAGGTGGGCAGATTTTGCAAACAAAAGAGAAGCGATTTCGCCCATGCCAACGTCGAAAAGACGTATCTCATGGTCAATGAAATGTGAATAAGCCGCCTTGCATTCTTTACGTTTCCTATCAATTTTTTTATGAAACTTGAATAAAATACTTAGTTTACATAATAACAATCTAGATGAGTTGTAATCTGGGGTTGGCTTAATAGCTTGGGCAAAAACGCCTCGGATTTCTATTAAGTCTGTTTTTAAAAGTACCGCATTACCGCACGTACCGCGGTAATTTACCGCGGTATTTACCGCACTACCGTACCGCGGTACTTTTTTTGAAAACCAAAAGTACCGCGGTAGATTTGAAAAGTACCGGACCCAACCCTGATCTATTGTTGCTGTCTTAGTGTAACCCTCCCCGTCACGACTAGGTGGCCAGAAGTCAATGGGACAACCCTTCAGATTTCAGAAAGCAAATGAGGATCGAGGTTCGAGAACCTCAGTTAGTCAGTTCTCAGACGTCAGACGGGGCGGGGGTCGGACCTCAGTTAGGACTGAGTCCTTATCTATTAAATCTTGTTGTCTGATCCAAATACTATGGCCAACGATTTATTATTTTAGCAGACCAATCTGTTTCTGGTGTGTATTGTAGATGTCCGTCACGGATGGGCGTCAGCCATCGTTGACGGACAAAACCTCACAGTGGCCACTACAATTTGGCTTACTCTTCTAGAAAAAGTTAAAATTTTCAAATTTGCGCATTACTGATAGGGTTTTAATCTTAACGAGTCTTATGATTTGAAGAATAAATTAGAAATTCTATATTTATTATTATTGTATGCGTTTGTCTGCCAGTTAGTTGACCGAACTAGCCCTCCCCCCGGAGATCACTTCGTTCGTGATCCATTCTGGCCTTATCTTCTGTGACCTTACCTTCAAATGTTAAAATTTTCGCTTTTGCGGTTGTGAATAATGCAAACAATTCCAGTAGCTAAAGAATAAAATAAGAAATTCAAAATAAAATGCAAGACTCTTTGTTTTAACTAAACAAAAGGTCAAAAGTTTGTAATAATAAAGAATTTTGCAACGAGTCTAATAAACCATACATTATACATATTACATGTGACAACTTCGAAATTTTTGGATTTTCTTGTTTTGGCATTAAAGCGTGTGCTTCAAAGGCACTTCTGTCATTTTCCTTCCCCATCGCTCTAGAGCGCATTGAAGGATGGGGTCGGATGTTTAGTACGGAATTAACACCCTACATTTCTTTTAGTATTTTACGGACTTTGAACTTTTATTTTGGGGTCGGCCGAAAGGCCCAATTCTTTTTTCGAAATAACTATTAGCCATCTCTAAACTTCTTTTTTTAGGGAAACACGTCCTTGACGTTTCTCTTGGAAACACTTTCTTATACCAAATTTAGAGAATAAACGATAATAAAAGATTCTGAATTATATTATGAAACAAATATTTAAAACCGTCTAACTCGGAACAAATACAACATTTTAAAATGTAAGTCGAGGTTAAATCGTGGTAAATTTTTTCTGCCAAAACTGGTTGTGTCCGAGAAAGAACAAAGAACATAAAAAAGCGCATTAACGTCAACGTCACCATTAGCTTCTGAAGCTTCTTCTGGAGCTGGAGGTGGCGCTGGAGCAGGAGGAGTAGGCGCCAGAACAGGAGGGTCAACTTTATGATGTCAAACTAGGGAATAATACAAAATTATACTTTTAGAATATACATACTAACACTTTTTTACTAACCGAAGGAACTGGATCGAGTGAAGCTGGAGCTGGAGTTGGCGCTAGAGTTGGCGCTGGAAGTTTTTGTTTAGGCTTTGCGGACGAAGACGTGGTGTGCCATACAGATAAAAGTACCTACTTAATCAGTTTTGTTTGTTAAGGAAAGACGATTAATAGTTTGGAATAAACAAAAACATATAACTTGAAGAGATGGCACCTTTTTCGCAAGATGGACACCTTTTCCCCAAGATGGACAGGTGGAGCGGCTACACTTGCCAGAAGATGCTGGAATACGTCTCCGACTCCTTCTCAAAATTACGGACTGACGAGGCGTATTACAGGAGCGAAGACTCATCAACGAAAGAATTAGCGAGCTGGGCAGTCATCTGACAACCAAAAACGGCCCAGTCGTCCGCGTCTACGTCACGTTCAACGGAAGCGAAAAGAACTGTCACAGCAGCTTCTCAATCTACAAAGGTGCACAGTGCATCTGCCCGTCCAGCCATCTGGTTTCCGAGATCTTCCACTTCTGGTCAATGGCACGCCTCTTTACCGAGTTACTTGGAAGTACGAGGAACTCGACAACCCTTTCAAATTTATGTCGTTTTAAAAGAATATTAAATATAATTCAAAAAGAAGTAATTAATAATTATTCTTAAAAATTGGAGTTTCCGCCCTTTCTTGATGATACCGGGAGTCAATCGGTCCGCGCCAGCCACCAAACCGCAAACAGCTTGCTGAGGAGTCGCCTTGGCCTTCACGAATCCTGCTTCTTCCTTCAACTCCCGTAAATGGGCTTTTTTCTGTTCCTTCCTCGTCACAATGTCCTGACAACAAGCGTCGGCCGGTGGGAGATGTTTGAGTTGAAGGCGTGGATGTTCTAAACACGGGATTAACAAATTGTTTGCAATTAAAAAACCAGACTCTCGTATAACACATTGGGAGAATAATGACCCCTTAAATAACAATATTTTCAATATTGTCGTTTACCTACCAAGGGGCAGCGCTAGATCGTGGACTTTAGTTTTTAATCAACTTAATATGTAGTTTTGAACGTATCCGTCCTCGCTTCGTTAAATCATACAAGATGGCTCAAAAACTATATTCAACCTTATTATAGCATAACGCATCACACTTTTTAAAAGTTCTTATATCGTATTCATGTATTTGCATATCTTCCCAAGAAAGAAGACCTGCTTTTCCCCGTTATTTATTTCTGCCTTATTTATGCGGAAACGAAGTAACGTATTCATAGCAATCGAAATTTCAGTTTCAGCGAAGATGGGTGAGAGATTCATTCATTTCATTCATGAAACTAACCACGCACTCTCTTATGGTGGTACAATAAAAAATTTACAGAATTTCCCGTATATGGCGACTCGGCGAGAGTACGAGGCCGCTATTCATTGGACCCCTCGAGCAAGGCCATAGCGGGGTATGCATAGAGAGGGTTTTTTTTTAATTCTAGAAACTTGAAAACCAAATGATTTACCAAAACAATAATTATGTTAATGAATGGAAAATTAAATAACCATAAATAATCATTGGGGTTATCTGAGATGAAAAGTGGAATTAATATGATTTTTTAAAGGCGCCGAATTTCCGTTATTTTTGCTCGTAATGTTCGACAAAACGCCAAAATGCGCTGTTGTCAATTTTGAAATACCAGGTTTTCATCAAGCGATTTTTTTTTCAAAGTGTAAAAGAGATCTCATACTAAAACTAGATGAATTAGAATGAAAAACGATTATTTTAGCAGGGCTCTAGCTAGTTTTGGCGGTAAAAGTACGAACGGCTCTCAAATGTCAACAATTGCAACAGCACATTTTGGCGTGTTGTTGAACATGGCTAGCAAAAATAACGGAAATTCGGCGCCTTTAAAAAATCGTATTAATTCCTTTTTCAATCTCAGATAACCCCAATTGTGTGAACTTTATAACATATGATCTTAAATATCCTTTTCTATTTGAATAAAATGCTTACTAGACCTTGTTCCAAAAAAATTGGAAAAAACAGTTTTTCTCCCTATACCCTCTGTAGACGTTAGCGCCAGATTAGCTGGTGGCGCCGTAGCGGCCGAACCGAACAGTGAAGCACCGCCTCCTTATGGCGATGTGTCACCTTCCAATTATTCATCATGGTATAGCAGTCAGCAAAGACGGACGTCTCTCTCTCTAAATAGATGGCGTTGACTGCGGACCAGCTCGGCCAATTTATTTGATCTGAAACGCAAAGCCCCTCTCTCGCACCAAAACAGAAACAAAAAAGATATTCAAGTTTGATGAGGGGGCTAGGTTTCGAGATGCCTAAAAAGTAGAGAAAGTGGAAAAGAGACTGCGCGCTATACAATGGGGAAGAATCATGAAATTTTCTGAGATATACGTTTTGTAGATCTCAACGAGCTGATCATTTTGATATAATAGACCATGCGTCGGAAATGCAAATTAGGTTTGGTTTCAAGGGTTAAGAGACGGGTCTTTCCTGGTTGGTCGCGTGCGTCACGTGATCCCAACCGCTCTAGTAAGCGCCACCCCCCATGTTATAAGGATAGGGTCTATTCGTTTTCTTCAAAAATCGCTACGGCGGCGTTTTTTCAACTCAATTTAAGGACCAATAGTGGTATACAGAAAATTTTTCTCTATTTTTTAGTACTTATAGCATTTTCTTCAGGGCATTAGTGATTTAAAAAGGACGAGAAAAGAAGAACCGCGCTAATTTCACCCCATTAAGCACTCCGCGACTCTTTTGTTTTTTCGCTCCCCTTTATTCACCCTCATTGGCAACCTTGAGATGTTCGTCTGCTTACCTAATCGTAATTTCGATTTCTACAGCCATCATTTTTTCATTTTTCTCTTAACCTTCATTTTTTCATCTAATTAATAAATGAAATATAAATAAAAATGAGCAATGTTCTTACTCCTGGCTACACAAAAGGAGATTCTTCTAACTTGCCTGAGTGTGGGGCACTCATGGTGGTTAATTTTTTTACGAATGACGAAAGATTCATTTCAGTCGAGACAAGAGGATCAAAATTCACTAAATCATCAAGAGAAGACTACTCTAACAACGCAGTTGATTTCGTTCAAGTAAAGCGAGTAGGACGAAAATGTTACGTCTTGGCTCGTGTAACTCCCGAACACCGTAATAAAAACGCGGGCTACCGAGTGGAAGTCCACATCAACGAAACGAATAGTGCCAAGAAAATCACTAAAGCCCAGTGTTTAGATTGTGCTGCGTCTCTTGGAGGGTGCAAGCACATCGTGAGTTTGGTTATGTGGCTTCATCGTAAAAGTGAGGAACCGACTCCAACTGAAAAATTGTGTTATTGGAAAAAGTCCCTTCTAGCTGACGTTGGCTCGCGATACAAATATGTGCTCGCCGAGAATTTTAATTGCGATATCCGTACATTGTTGCTAGAACAAACAGCTTCTACCCAAAACCCGAAAGACAACGAAACAAACAACAACAACGATACAACGGAAACAGAAAGCGACGGTTCTACAACAGATTCAGACAGCGACAAAAGCAGTACTTCAACTTCAGACTCGGAAGACAACTTTTTGCAAGATATTGTAGCTTCATCAAAAGAACTACGATGTTCTGGCCAGTTATTTGCACATTTCCATACAGCCAGTCCTTCAGTTCGTCAAATTGAGATGTATACGATTCTAGGCGACTACCAGGGTGATCTCAACGATATTGACTCTTTTCTATCTTTCTGCAGCATGAGGATAACTCAAGAGTTGTGTGATAATGTAGCCACTGCTACAACTGAACAAAGCAACATTAGCACATGGCATAAGGTGCGTGTAGGACGAATAACTGCGTCAAACTTTTACCAAGCTGCCCATTGTAAAACCGACGGAAGTTTAGTGCAAATCATTCTTGGAAGCGTTGCTCCCTTCGATTTAAACGCAATGAAAAGAGTAAGGCGTCTTGAACCATTGGTATTGGCAGCTCTTGAACGGAAACTTGGCAAAAAATTGAAAACTACCGGAATTATCTTCAATGGAAAATATCCTGTGTTCGGAGCCTCACCAGACGGAATTTGTGATGAATTCACGGTTGAGATAAAGTGTCCAATGTCCGAAAATAGCAAGAAAAACTATGTATTACCACGAAAAGGTGCAGCCCCCAAAGTCTATGCGCAGATGCAGTTGCAAATGTTCCTGACAGGGAAAAGCCGAGGATTATTATGTGTAGCTTCTCCATCTTTTGAAACAACTGGCGAATTTGAGATAACGTATGTCGATTTTGATAGAACATATGTAATCCAAAATATGCGTGCTGCACTTAACTTTTGGAAGTCGTTTGTGTACCCTAAATTAATCCTGCCATTTTTGCCAGATGAGGAAGACAATGAAGAAGTGGAATAAGTTCTCAAATACATGTTTTTTTCGTTTTACGAGATATTTGTTTTTATTTAGGGACAAATTAGTGAAGCTACATGTAGCGTTAACAGGCAAACATGAATTCGAGTCATCAAAATTTTATTAAGCTGCTTTGCAAATTGGTAAGCCCACATGCGATATTTACACAATGATCGAGTTGGAGTACCATATAATGGTCTACACACGCATGTGGTGCGACAAATAAAAACTCTCGAACACGTCTGATTGCTCGTTCTACATGACCTCTTAATGCGGCGATTTGTCTCGATTCCTTTACTACATTACCGTCACATTTAACACCGGATTCAACGCTAGCCGGACGAATAAGTTCGCACTTCAAATCATTTAAAACATCTGCCACTTGTTTGAATCCACGGTCAGCCATTACTACTGCCCCTGATTTAAGTTGTTCTGTATAGCCACACACTTTCGTCAATTCTAAATCAGAAATTCTACCACTATGACCTTTGGACACGAAGTTCACTAGGCCGTTGGGTGTGATGGAGATCAGGTATTTCATTGTGTTTGCCTTTTTGTAGTCGGACCAAGTAAGTGCTTGCTTAACAGGACAGGAAGGTTTTTCTATTTCGATTTCGAAAGCATCAATGATTGACTCAACTTTCGAATATTTACCCCGAAACTGAGCTGGCAGGTTTCTCTTAATAGACTGACGATCCGGCCAATGAATTAATTGTTTCACATTCCTAGAAATGACGGGTATGACCGATAAGAAAATTTTAGTGGCATAAGATTTGGAAATTCCAAATTCATTTCCTAAAATAAAAAATGATTCCTTTAATCGAATTTTTCTTAAAACAAGAAGGACGGTGTCTCGTTTCTCAATTTTTTTACAGTTTACAAAATGAATCCGGTCAACTAGTTTGTCAATAATGAATACGCAATCTTCGGGTACTCTCATATACAATCTTGGATGTTTGTTCATGAGATATCTTGTTGCTTGGAGCCGAAGCATTGCAAAATGCTTGTCTTCTTCCTCCTCTTCACTGTCCCATGCATCTTCGTGTTCCCACTCTTCGTTTGAGGGACGGAAACTGTCGTCATCGTCATCATATGATTCTGGCGATTGCGATAATGTGTCATCATCTTGTGGTGGTTGCAGTTGAGATGATGGTTCTTTACTTTTCGGGGGGCAGTTGCACGTTAAAACTATTCCAAGATCGTCAAAAGTTACGTTGGTTCCACAATCACGATAGGCAAACGACAAGTCTTCTTCTAGTCCTCCATCAAACATTGATTCTTCGTACGTTTCAACAAACAAAGAATCAGACTCTAGTATCACGGAATCACAATGGGAAGTTTCTTGAATAGCAAAATCATCTTGACAAAGTGTGTCATTGTTTCCAACAACTTGATCGTTTTGGTCTTGGGAAACAAGATCAGGTTGTGGAACGGCATTGTCTGATGGGTCATTTACTTCAACTTCAGTTGTGTTTTTCTTGTTTCGGTCTCCTGAAACACACCTTCTAGATATCTTTCCTTTGACTGCTGAACGACTTGGCTGACAATCAAATATGTGTGGGACTACACCTGGCTTAAGTCTACGTTTAAACTCTCCATTTTTAGATGTGACAAATGTAACATCATTTTCAATCTAAGAATAAATGTTTGTAGATTTGTAAAGTGTTAAAATAAATTATGCTATGAAATCACCTCAAAATGGTCAGCACAAACATATGCTCGAGTCTTATAAGAAATTGTCCCATCTTCTCTTCTTATAGCATTAAGCCAAATAGTACGCGTTTTACTATTTTCGGGCACATAAAAAAAATCTTTGTCTGGAGTTGAATTTGTTGTGCTGTTACACTGAGGCACAATGCAATACTTATAAGATTTTTTGTTCTCCATTTTGGAAGAAATAATTAGGCGGAAAAAACTGTCAAACTAAGCTTTGTCCAACTTTTACTGGGTTGCCAATGAGGGTGAAAAAGGGGAGCGAAAAAAACAAGAGTCGCGGAGTGCTTAATGGGGTGAATTTAGCGCGGTTCTTCTTTTCTCTTCCTTATTAAATCACTAATGCCCTGAAGAAAGTGCGATAAGTACTAAAAAATAGAGAAAAATTTTCTGTATATCGCTATGGTCCTTAAATTGAGTTGAAAAAACGCCGCCGTAGCGATTTTTGAAGAAAACGAATAGACCCTATCCTTATAACATGGGGGGTGGCGCCTACTAGAGCGGTTGTGGCCACGTGACGCGCGCGACCAATCACGAAAGACCAAACTTTGAACCCTCAAAACATGGTCTAATTTGCATTTCAGGGATATGGTCCTATAAATCAAAATGATCAGCTCGCCGAGATCTACAAAACGTATATCTCAGAAAAAAATGTTTTTCGCCATTATTCTTCCTCATTGGGTCCGTCGTCTACAAAACTCGGATTTCGAGCGATTCTCCGAACGGCGCTAGTAGTCGCTCTTCGTCCCTTGACTCACTGTAGCGTCACTGGGCCGTTGTATATGTAGAACGCACAAGGTCTAGCCGGAATCCGGATGGGCGGACTCTTTCGCCTTCCAGTCAAGTGTTGGCTGAGCTCCGTTGCTGTCGCTGCCGCCACCGCTTTGCCATCGCTTAACTTAACTCGATTATCTTTTACACGCCCACGTGCTTCCGACGTGGGTTTCGTTAACTCTTTCTGCTCTGCTATCGCGCCCGAAGATCTGCGTAGTGCCACGTTCTTCTCCGTAGTGCCCGCTTGGAAATCATTTTCTTAAGTTTTGAAAACTTCTCGTCTAACTCTCTCACGTTCTTTTTTGTATCGGTTATTCCCCACCATAAAAATATTAAGATGGGATATAACTAAATAAGATCAATGCACTCAACAGCCGATGGAATATGTTGGTTTTTGCAAGATTTTCTTTTGATTTCTTTTACAACAGCATAGTTCTTAAGTAAATTGATAACTTAAACGGAAAAAGATAAAGAGTTGGGCAAGGGCGAGATTACAATGCAATTTCTAACAGCGAACTATCTTATAAATCTGCATAGTTGTAAGGAATTGATCGGGTCTTATTTTGTCCTTCAGGGACGGACAATAAATTTGAATTTCTCCTTGGGGTTTTAGGGAGTGGGATGGGCTTTGAAAGAGATTTGTCAAATTGGACAGGGTTCCAGGTTTCGTTTTTGCTCGTTTTGTTGGGTGATATGTGGATGAAGAGGATGATTTTTGTGTTACCATTGAAGGCTCGCTGTAGTAAATATGTTAATTTTGAATTTCTTAAGATGAGAAACTGTTTCTTTTGACTAAAGTCTCGTAAGACTTTGCCTAATTCTAAAAGTGATTTATTATCACTAAGTAGATCACGCACTTCCTAGTTGTAAATTTCAATGAAGGCGATTTCGACTTGAGATGTCCAATCATTTTTTCTCTAATTTTCCAATGACGTTACAAAAGATTTCACGCAGCGAGGGATCAATCCTTCGATATCAGTGCCAATTTCTCTGCCATTAAATAGGTAAATTGTAACTTTTTCTTTCTATAAATCGATTTTGTAAATGGCAATTTTTTTAAAACATGCATTGTATGGGTTTTCCTGAGCAGTTTGCCCGTAGGCAAAGAGAACTGCATCATGACCATCCAAAACTGGTTGCGCCAGAGAAGAGATGCCCATGAATACATCAAGCTGCGTTCTCTCGGACCAAAAATTACATAGTTGAATCTCTGAGCTCAGTCCTCAAATTTTGCATCTCCTCTGGGACAGTCTTCTTCGTTGCGATGGTTGGTTAGTTGTCATCTGTTCAAAACTTAAATGTAGACATAAATTCTTTTAATTTTTGTTTTGTTTTCATCAAACTTTAAAACTAGTTCCTTAAACTACACTATTCTTAGTAGCATGGCTTGGTCTACAATTCAATATGGCTGAACTGGACAGAAGATACACTTTAGCACTAATTTGTAGCATCAATTACAAACCCTATATCAAACCTTAAAAATTACCTTCATTGCGTGCATCCAGGCATCCTTGAAAGCGACAGGGCTTGCAAAATTCTTCACCCACGCACCCCAATACGCACGTTCCGGGAGGGAAAGCATCAGCTACATTACGTTTCTTTCGTGTCTTTTGTAAAACTTTCAACAGGAATGGCAAACTGTAACGTGTTCAGGAAAACCGGCAGGGCTATAGTGGATCAGCTCCAACGTCTTCGTTCACACTTTGCAAACAAACGCTGCAAAAAGCACTAAAAACACAGCAACAACAACAGACACAAGCTACTTGTTAGACTTCCGTCATTGTTGGTCATTTCGATTGTCGCGTTGGTAGGTCTGGCCTTGGACGTGATCGCAAGTAAAGTTTCAACGTAGACGGTGCACCACAATCAAAAAGTCTCGCGGTTGTTGACGTTTGCCAGGTGATACAAGCAGATGAGAAAGTCTAGCTTTACTCACTAAGAGTTTATGAATTTGTTGGTCTGTCCAGACAGTTCAGAATTATGCACTATTTTTCTGCTGGGCAGTGTAGAGCCATAGGTTTATCTTAAATTTTAAAATTTTTATGTAAATTATAGAATTACGCAATTTTTATTGTAAAAGAATATTTGCAAGGTAATAACTTTCTACGGGTAGGTAGAGTTAAAAAAATTTAATGTACTGTGCCTCAATTATTAAATTAATTCAAAAGTTTGGCAGGACAGAGTGTTAGATGCAAAACTTGCAACATGAGCCCCATAAACACACTTTTTACTAGTGATGGCATCATCAAGCGTTTTTGGTTTGAAAGATCCTTGGTCCTCAACACTTATGTGTTAGTTTCTGTGGTGGGAACTCCACTTTACATGGCATACTCCAGATGTCGTAGAAAAGAGAGAGACCCATTATTTGACATTTTATCCGACGGAACACCTTTCTGGACGATGCCGTCCAAAAAGCATTTTACTGCTTGAGCCGGAAAGCTAAGAAATCTATGAGGAAGAAATGAGGAAAAGATTACATATTACCCTTAAAACATAGGTCATTAATTACTAATTACTTTTCTGGTAATTCGAAACACATCGAAAGATGAACATCTGATTGGCGATAACCAATATAAACATAAAAAACTTTTACTTTTTTTCCCTCGTTGAAAACATTTTCAATAAGAGCACGGCGCCACGTACCCATGTATTTAATGGCTCCTAGGATCACAATACGGATTTATGGTATGACTTTGTTCCCAACATTGAGTTACGATTTTTTTTAAATTAATGCGAAGTATTGACAGGTCTTTGGGAAGGGTTGTTTTTTTTAACGAGTTAGACGGGACGGTTGCGGACGTCATAGAGAATCCACAAACTCTAGAGCAACGGGATCTGTTCGCTGTTGTGGTTGCTTCGTTACGGAACGTCAATGCCAGTCCCAGATCGGTTGAGGGCATCGCTAAGTTGCTAGCCCTACCATGGGCCGGCGTCAACCACGAAGAATCGGTCGACAAAGAAGCCATCATCCGGGCCTACGCCGACAACCGAATCGTAACCAATCTGCAATTTTACGTTTATGTTATAACAAGCGTAGAGTGATTGCAAGTATTTTGAACGGTTTTGCCTTTTCCGTGAACACCATTACCCGGAAGTAAATAAAAACGTTACTGAACTTATTACTATTCTAAAAAAAAAACAATAATTTTTTATTGAAAATTCAGCTAAACGCCGAAAAGGTCGCGGCCCAGTTGACGTTGCTGGTATTGCCCATCTTGCCCAGCAACCCGGAGCTGGTGCCCAACGTGGCATGTCGCTCCGTTTCAACCACGTCTGGTCAGTTTCTGCTTTCTGGGACGTCCAAGAGATACTCAACGAGCCAAGACGAACCGCCGTCACCAAGAGGGATGCCCAGGAGCTGGTGAGTTTTTAAAATCCAACAACACTTTTAAAAATAATTTTCTACCTTGCATCTTCTTGTCTTCCGACGGCAACATATAATACCCAGTACATGACGGTTTGGTTAACGATTCAAGGCTCTTCTCGTCAAACCAATTGGCCATCTCGGCACGAACCAATTTCCAGACGTGACCACCCGTCTTACGTATTTCTTCATACTTCGAATCTTCAAACAACATCTGTAGTTCTCTTTCTGGATCCTTTGGAATGGGGCTACACTTAACCGCAGTAGTTTCCGTCGATGATGGTCCAATGATTGTCATCGTGTCGCAATAAACTTTTTAAAAATTTGATTGAAATACGGACATGTAGAGTAGAACAAAGACTGAACAGCAATGACTGAGACATGAGCAGCCGTTTTACCAACAATGGGAAAAAACTGAAAAATTGCGGGGCCTATAGGCTATCTTATACTCTATAATCTATACCAACTTTGTAATTATTTTGTCTTAGGGAAAATCGTAAAAGTACCGCGCGCGGGGAGAAGTTTCAATAATTTTCATTACATGTCGTAATATGATTGTAAATAAATGGAGAGTTTAAAGTGAGCGAGAGTGGAAAGCTAAACTAACTGTGTACACATTTACAAACATAAAAGTAATTTTCTAATATTTCGAAAGACCATCGCTCATTTTCATGCACAGTCCTCTCGCTCTACAATGGAATTTCTCCGAGGCCATCGGGCTTCAAAATTTGACGAAGCAGCTCAACATACGGCGGATGTGTATTGAAAAATACTAGGATTTCGAGAAGATGGTTTTTTGGCTGATCATTATGGGTCGTATGCGCAGCTTAATGACGCAATACAGTGGAATAGGGGTAAAAATAATTATTTTAACTTTTTTTTTTATTTGGATATTTTAGATCTCATGGGAGGACCACACCTTGTTCCTGCATGGTGGTCAGGGCCATTGTGCATACGTGCTAAACATAAACTATTCGTTCTACACACACATCAAGACACCCACCTGTACATGTGTTAGCCCTTGTGCATTCTGGTAATCTTCAGGGGATTGGACTACCAATGTAGATGCCTGAGTCTACGATAAGTCTACAAGTTTAATTTCTTTTAACATGGGTATCGGTATCTAGTTGTTTATCTCTTTTTTAAGGAACAACTCATCACGTTTGGATTTATCAAAATTTATATTTATATTAGAATCCATTCAAATTTTCAGCACGCAGGATCCAACCCGTGTGCAGAAAAGGAAAAGATAAAGACCATATCCAATGGGTATTTTCGGACATATGAAGGGCCATCCGAAACAATCAATGGGCACCAGGGGATATTCATGTCCTTGTAACAACATCACCGGGAACATGGGGCTGCATCCCGGAAAAACTAAAAATAATATTTTAATATTAAAGTAATTAAAAATTTGTAAATTATATTTTTGTAACAATTGAAGTTCCTCGACCAATTGGTTGCGGTACGAATCGATTTGATTGATGTGTTGTTCTCACAAGGCCGAAAGAACTTAGAAAGCGCCTTGTCAAACCCACAGACCCAAGTAACAATATGATGTCATTTAGATATGCGACTTAAATGCATTTGATGTGCAACGAGTGACTAAAAACAGACATTCATTTAACGTAACCCCTGCACCTCGTTTTTATGTTTTGGATATTCGTTAATCTATGTCAATGATATGTCGGCTTATGGATAAAGAGTACATTGCGATATAATGATAATGATTCGATATCCTCCTTATGTTCTGTTGCCGATATACGACCATGCCATGTCAGTATCATATTCTTGACCTCCGATGTACATCATTAGTACTTGACTTACTACTTCGAACTATCCGAATCCTAGTTATGATGTGAAATTAAATAACATTGTAATAAACACCAAATGGAGTTTATTTAGTCGAGATTAAATTGAAAACAATGTTACAATAACACATCCAGGTTTCAATGAGCTGAGAAAAATACAGAAGGATACGGTTTACCCATCGACAGTGAACATAACTTAGGAAAAAAGAACTGGAAAATTTAGAAATCCGAATAATTTAAATCTCATCAGTTTTTAATCTGTTTCTTCATCAGATTCTTCTTCGTCTTCTTCGTCTTCTTCTTCTTCTTCCTCTTCTTCCTCTTCTTCTGATTTTACTTCTCCTTCTTCTTCTTCTTCTTCTTCTCCATCTTCATCCTTTTTGGCATCTTCGATCTCTTCTCGCTCCCAACCAGGCATATTCTTTTTGCCAGTTTTTTTTTTGGCAGCAAAGTAAGATTTTTTCAGAGTAATGATCCTACTCATTCTTGCCTCCACGGTCGGCATTTTTGTTTTTGTGAAGTTTTCCGAAAGGAATTCTAGTTTTCAGAACAAATATATAATGTTGTTCAACAGACGTTTTTGAAAAGAAGTTGACCACTTACTCAAAATACAACGGCACAGTGCCAGATCACAAAACTTTTGGCTATCCCGGCTGTCTTTTTTGTACACAAATCCTGCCCACATGTGCGGGGAAAAAATTCGCTCCATGATGGCCTTAAGTGTGGTGAGGGCATTCTTACGTTTGAGGAAGGCAAAATGAGTCATCTGAAAGATTACGTCAAACAAAGTGTAAACGAATTGTAAATAAATTTTAAATAAATTTTTAATAAAAGTAAATTACTGTTTCATTGTATAGTTTCTCATCTTTCCGTATTTGCTTTTCGAAGGCTTCAAGGTCTGCATTCCGCCTCAGAGGAAACATAACAGCTTTGTTTGAGTGAGAAGTGAGGTTTCCTTTTATGGCAACGGCTGAACTTGAACTGTTTCCGTTTTCCTTCATAATCTTAAAAATACGTCCAACTTTTCTGTAAATATACTCGATCTTAAGTTCCGTTTCAACAACTTTCCGGGATTGCGTGTCAAAACTACTATTAAAAAAGAATATTTTTTAATTGCTTATATAAGTAGTTAAAAATTCGTTTAATTACAGTGTTTGCTTTTTTTTAGAGAGACAGTCGCTGCACTTGAACTCTGCTGTTGTTTGTGTTGCAATTGTTTTGTACGACGTGCTTTCCTGGGATAATTGTGAGATACGCTGCGTCTCTAATTCAAAAATTCGAACGTTAAAAAACTATTTTTAAAAATGTTAAAAACAGAACAATTTCTCACCGCAAATGGCTACAGTCATGTCCTCATTGTTCACCACTTTTCGTGACAGACCTGATGTCGTAGGCGTCTTATTTTCCAATTCACGATGGTCGCCCTCTTTCTTCTCCCAAGGGTAACTGAAGACAGGTTGTGTATCGGGAATCTCGTCAGCCATTAACCAAGCATGATTTGTGTTCATATCGCATGCATTATATCTAATGCCCAAATCAGCTAGAGAATTGAAACCGAGCAGCCCAAAATTGTTCGTCGCGCTTTCCTTGGCACGAGAATCCACGACAGATGGAGATACATTTCTTTCTTGACTGGCTTGAGCAACTTGTCGATTCCCTTCTTTTTCATGGACATTTGTCGTACGATCAGTTCTTTGTTTCCCAATTAGGTGTCCAATCTTGCTTGAATCTTCACCGATAGGTTTCTGGTTATTATTAGTATCCTTCTTGGTCATTTGTAACTGTTGGTTGGTGGATTTGCTGCTAGATGAGCCAAGAGAAGTTTCTTCGATGTTCCTTTCTTTAACGGACGTGGGAGTCTTCGACTTGTTATTCACCGTCTCTTCTCTTTGATCGATGGCGTTTGATACTTTTGGCGCAGTAATGTCAGAGTCCTTGTAGCTTAGAGAAGAGCCTTTGTTAGTGACATCTGTCCCCGCAGCTGTGCCAATGTTGGGTGTACAGATTTTTTTGTTAGCTAAATTATGTACACTGTTTCCCTCCGGCGGAACTGATGAGCTGTGTATGTCACCTAGAAAAAGTATAAATATTTTAAAACATGATATCACAAAGTTTGTAACGAGTTGATGAAAAACATATGCACACAAACAAACTTTACAAAGTCTTTTAGTGATCCTCAAATTGTTATTAAGATGAAAAAGTTGTAACCTTTCATACCATACCTGTGTCCGTTGCTGGATTTCCTTTCTTATTGATGACTGCTGCTCGTTCAGGACTGCCATCTTTCTCCAAGTCTGCCAACAATGTTTCACTGCAATCTAAAATAAATTTATTGATATTAATTGACGTACAACACAAAACCTTGAATGTGGGTGTGGACTAGTAAAGTGTCAAAGCATTGCGACTTGGGCTTACCTTTCTTCTTGGCAGCACTCGCAGCAGGTTTCTTCTTTGGGTTGTTGGATCCAGCACGTTTCTTCACAGTGCTAGTTGTCTTGGTAGCCTTTTTCTTTCTATTTTTAGCTGGGCCTGATGTATCGATCACCAGTTCCTGGCTGTCATCAGACAATGGAGCATTTTCAAATAATCCTGTGGGGGATGAAACAGGTTCAAAATAAAAACACTAACAAAGGCAAAAAGAAAAAAAATTTCAAAGTTTTGTCTTAGAATAAATACCGTCAGAGTCAATGGGTAAAGTCATATTCTTTCGAGAAGTTCCTTTCCCAACACGTTGATTTCCATTTTTGCCGGGACCTTTTTTCTTCTTGGCAGAGGGTTGCTCTTCCACCGTATTTTCTGGAAAATACCGCCTGTTTCTTGTCCTAGTACGTTTTTGTGAGGCAAAACTTTCAGCATCTTCCTCGTTAGACATTTTCAAAAAAAGGATGCACGACTTAATCCCATGAGAGTACCACGAGGTTCGAATCACGTTGCCGAAATAGAGAAGATGTCGACAAAGCAATGCTGTAATTTATCTAGTAATTGACATACAATATTTTATTTCGTTATTCTTTTCAACATAAATTTAATTTTTAAAAAAGAATTTATTTTTCACAAGTGAAAAGGATAATTAAAAGTTGTTACATATTATATTTTTCCATTTTATCCGTAACTCGGCGTCGTCGTCCAATTAAAAAAAAATACTTCAATCGAATTAACATAGATGTCGTTTTTCTCGGTTATGAAATTTGCTGATATTCGAAATTATACATCTCTTTATTGAAATAAATAGTATAACCAAGGGGAACAAAATGTAAATAATATAATGATATGTTCTGCGTATTCAGTTAAGGATGAGGATGGGCTCCAAAAGAAGTTAAATATAAAAAAGCAATAATGTGCCTCGTAATAAAGAGATTAGAAAAACAATTGGACTAGATGGAACTAGAAGCCGAACATATAAATACTTCCGAATACAAACGGGCGGTGAATAATACAGGTGTGGAATGATGCGCGCTCTGTACTCAATAAATTTAATAGACTAATCGACGGAGACGGAAAAATGCTGCTGCTTTATATTATTATTATTATTACTGTTTATATGATGAGTTTTGATGATGGAACAAACTGACGTCAGGCACGCATATTTTTAACATCGATTACCGTATTACATTGTTACGTATTACAAAATCGGTTGGAGCATATAATGACAACTTAATTTTTCTCACTATTTGTCGCCACTTGCGATACCGCGTACGTTTGGAATTAATAATCTAATTTATACAGTAGGGGCCGGTCCTATTATATTTTTATATGCGTGTATGTGATAATAACATATAGTTCAGTATTATAACTGCAATAAAGGAAGTTTTTCTCCATATTATTCGTCGTTAAGTCTAGTGTCGATGGATCCTTCTCATTCAAGATGGACAAATCAGCGAAGAATAAATGCCGAGTTAGAAAGAGCATTTATGGCAGAGAAAAATAGTCGGAAAGTGAATACATTTCCCGGAATTGATAATGGAGCTGGGAATTTCCAAGTTTCAACCCAAGACACAGCACCTGCTGAAATTCCAACAGCCACAACAGATACTAATTACAGCACCGACCACAGTGATTCTACTAATTTCTCCGATCTCTCCGCAAATAGAGAATGCCAAAATGTAGAGATTAATATTCCCGAAAATGTAACAGTGAGACATGGTCGTGTAATAATAGCAGAGACTGATTATATGGAGCATGATGATCTGTCAATTGCGTCGTCCTCATCGACAGCATCTTCACTTGTAAGACCTTTTGATCATTTTTTGAGTGAAGACGATTTTGCCAATGATGTCAACGACATGACAATTGACGACGTGGATATTCCTGAAAGCTTAAAAACCAAAGTTGCAAAGTTAGCTATAACACATCGCCTGACACATACGGCAGTAAACGGAATACTTGGACTTCTACGTGATTTAGGACACGATATTAATAAAGATGCAAGAACCATATTAGGTACGACAAGGGAAGTTTCTGATGAGCACTTTGAACATTTTGGTTTGCTCAAAGGCCTTGCGTTAAAAATCCGCAAAGGAGTTCCTCAGAATGTTCACGAATTACAACTTCAAATTAGTATTGATGGAGTTCCGCTCTATAATAGCAGTCGGATCCAGTTTTGGCCAATACTGGGTCGACTCGTGAACGTGAAAGACAAAAGACCATTTGTGATTAGTGTTTATTGTGGAACTGGAAAACCACCTAACGTTGATGAGAATCTAAAACCATTCCTTGAAGAAATGAGTCTGCTTGATACAAGAAGTCTTGATGTTGATGGAAGATCTTTTCGTGTGAAATTGAAAGCCATTATTTGTGACGCCCCTGCTCGAAATTACGTGAAACAGACCATTTCCCATGGCGGTTTTTATGGATGTGATCGCTGTGAGCAAAAGGGGTTAAAAGTTGGTGGCTCACCTACATTTCCAAAACTTATTAATGAAGTGACGCTGAGAAATGGATTCTCTTTTCGACAGCAGAGGAACAAGCAGCATCATAAAGGTTCCAGTCCCTTCATCAAGATTAAGTCCCTTGATATGAACTTTGGATTCCCCTTGGACTATATGCATCTCATATGTTTGGGGGTAATGAAACGACTGCTGCTTTTATGGAGAGGTGAAGAAACGTTGAAAAAGCCTACGAAATTCCGAAAAACCAAGAGAACTGCCAACAAATCGCTAGACCTTGCCCATCGCCTCACGTATGAATCTCAGCAAGAAATCAATCGCCGAATTTTTATCTGTAGTAAAGATTTCCCTATAGAATTCAACCGCAAAGGTAAAAGGTTGCTTTTATTAAATAAATCCTATCTATATACTATGTTTTTTTGTTTTTTTTTTGGAAAAGGACGACCTTTGGAGGATTTAGAAAGATGGAAAGCCGTTGAATTTCGGAATTTTCTTCTCTATAGTGGCCCAGTTGTCCTTCAAGGCCTTCTGGAAAATAACAAGATGGAACATTTCTTATGCTTTCATGTTGCAACTCGAATACTAATGAATCCAAAATCAACAACTTCCCAAACTAATCATGCAGGAAAATTATTAAATTATTTTGTGGGAAAATTCGGGGAAATTTACGGCGCCCACCACTTGGTTTACAACGTGCATGGTCTGATTCATCTCGCACAAGAATGTATATTTCAGCGTGGTACGTTGGACACGTTTAGTGCTTTCCCTTTTGAGAATTACCCCATTTGCGAGGATCACGTAAGCCTTTAGCCCAGCTAAAAAAAAGACTTTCGGAGTTAGACAAAATTGCGGACAATGATGCTGACGTCGAAAAAGAGTGGGATAGTTACAAGTTTAGAATAAAATCTGTTAACACTAAATCAATACGAGACAAATTCTGTATGGTTAATAATAGAACTGTTATCAAAGTTATTGAAGTGAATGAAACTCATGTCACCGGAATCCCTTTTAATTTAAAAAATGATTTTGGGGATGATTATTCAAATTTGTATCGGAGTCCGTTGGAATCAAGTAAACTGTCTATTTTTGTATCCGATGGCGAGCTGAATCGTAGTTTAGTGTATCCAAAAGAAAGTGTACATAATTGGGTTAAATGTGTTGCTTTTTCTGTGTTTGATGAAACTGAAAATTTAGTATTCTTTCCTTTGCTCCACAACTTATAAATATAATATGATGATGGCTGTATATTATATATTAATTATTAGAGATTTAATTTTTTTTATTTTGAAAAAATACAATTCCGTCAGCTTGCCATTACCTTTTTTCTTCGATTTCAATTTTGGCTCTTTTTGATGTCGCAAAACCATTTGTTAATTGAGAAATCATGCAAACGAGGATGGTCACGGCCAATATCATTCGAACATCCCAAGAGTGATATTCAAATGTCAATGTCGTTTCCACATAATACTTTTTACTTTTCATTTTAATGTTGAAGAATTCACGTATGACAGATATCAGAAACGCTATCTTCGGTCGACTTACCAGTCAATATCAAAATAATGACGCAAAACGTACGTAAGTCCGTGGTATGTTTTTAAATTAATGTCTCAAGGATATCATAAATACTATCTTCTGTTGACTTACCAATGAATATCAAAGTTAGGACACACAACGTACATCAATATTATGACATGTTTGAGAATTTACATCTCCAGGATGTCACAAGTGCTATCTTCAGTGTATATTGCAATTTAGATCATAACTCGGATACTTGAAGTATATCAAATTAATGACATCCAACTATAAATCAGTTTTTGATGAACATTTTATGTCTTCTGAAAGTTGATTACAGCATTATTTAAAAATGGATATTTCATAGACATTGCAAAGATGTCGGCAAATGAAATTTGACATGAAACGAACAGCTACGATATCAAACCGATGTATCAGTAACGTCAACTGAACCCAGAAGGCTACATGGGGAGTTGCAAAACGCTTTGCGACGAAATCTATTCATTTAGATTTAAGGCCTCGCTTTAAGGAACTAGTGTGTATTGGCTGCGACGAAAAATACAGGGAATCCAATGCTAGACTATTCCACATTCCGGACACTATCTGCAAACTGGTGACCACTGAACCAGTCATGAGGCTTTACCCTATTTATGGGTTGTCTTGTGGCGACAAAGTGGAGGAAACGAAGACTATCAGTCCACTGATTGAAAATTTCAAAGAAAACTACCCTATAGCGTATGGAATCCCATCATTTTATTCATTTTCATCATTTAATTCAGTTTTTTTTTTATCTAGGGTAAAGCTGTGAACTCCGGACACTTTTTGGCCGATAGGCTTCCTTATGGGAAACGTGTGCATTAAGAACCTACAATTGTCGGACGTTTCCCATAAAAGTCGGACACTTCTGCATTTTTCGGACAGAGCTGATTTTTTAAAAATAATTATCTCATTCGATTCAGTTTTTGATTCTGAATAGAATTGCCGATGTCATTACTGAGGGTGCAATAGAAATTTCCCAATAGAATTCAATTTACAAAAACCAAAACATTGGCCTGTCAAAACAAAACTTGTCTGCTAGCCTAAGTTCGATAGTCAAACAATATTTGTTTCTTTAACTGCGCCAAAACGGCTTCAAAAAAGAGAAAAACATTGGGTATAAATGGATTCTTCATAAAATTATGCATCGATTGGTGTATACCCATTCTAGAAATTTGAAAATCTATAATTTCCTTGAAGGTGTCCGAAATTACTAGCTGTCAGTCCAAAAAACGCAGAATGACAGTTCTTTTGAAATTCCTGACAAATACTAAAATTGGCCATTTACTACTTAAAAACTATACTATTTTGTAGAATTTTAAATTCTGTATCATTTCGTATAATTAGTTAAGTGATTCATTGATTTTTTATCTTATATTTTTCATTTGCCGTTTTCGTTCGGCCTACTGTCCAACACAGAGCTCAAAAACTTTGCCTGCAAGCGTAACTGGAAAATTCTATTTTTCATTTTCTAAGTCACTAGGAATAGCTATAAGATGCCTTTTAGCCCATTGGTGCGTTTTTGTGATTATTTCAATGTTCATTTATCGGATGTTATAAGAAACGCCTAGTTCAATTTCGAACGCGAATGTAAAAAAATCGAATTTTTTGGCCGAAATTTGCAGAGTTTTTGTCCTGTCCGGATTTAAGAGCTTTACCCTAGTGATGGTCCGGGTGCAAAGCTCCCCATACTGCCTATGGGAATCATTGCCTGTAACGGTAGAGGTCTGTCGGTAGAGGTCACCATGGAATCAATGATAAGGAACTGTACGGGTGCCAAAGACCGGGGATTTTGCACGGGAGCCATGGCATCGGATTTTAAGGTTGCCAATCTAGCTAACGAAAGTGACGTCATTGGCCTTATCATGCCAACAGTTGAGTCCTTGCCGTCAATAGCACAGAGCATAGTATCTTAATTTCAGTAATTGCTGTGATTCCTTTTTCATTAATTTTTTTGTTCTATTGACGGTTGATTTGAAAAGAACACTTTTGCTGAAACGTGTTCCAGTACATCGGATGTACTTTATCATCCATCAATCGAAGGATGCAGCATACTTGGTCGTCCATTTCTGCGACCTTGTGGAATATTTTCAAAAACAAAAACCGGCCGTCAATGACAGCACCGACCCTACTTTAACGATTTTCCCTAATACAAAATAATTACAAAGTTGGTATAGAATATAGAGTATAAGATAGCCTATAGGCCCCAATTTTTCAGTTTTTTCCCATTGTTGGTAAAACGGCTGCTCATGTCTCAGTCATTGCCGTTCAGTCTTTGTTCTACTCTACTTGTCCGTATTTCAATCAAATTTTTAAAAAGTTTATTGCGACACGATGACAATCATTAGACCATCATCGACGGAAACTACTGCGGTTAAGTGTAGCCCCATTCCAAAGGATCCAGAAAGAGAACTACAGATGTTGTTTGAAGATTCGAAGTATGAAGAAATACGTAAGAAAGGTCACGTCTGGCAATTGGTTCGTGCCGAGATGGCCAATTGGTTTGACGAGAAGAGCCTTGAATCGTTAACCAAACCGTCATGTACTGGGTATTATATGTTGCCGTCTGAAGACAAGAAGATGCAAGGTAGAAAATTATTTTTAAAGGGGTGTTGGATTTTAAAAACTTTACGTACTTTTCTTTGGATAGGAGTGTACATTATGTCTAGTGAACCGACTGATGTAGACCAACCTGAATTTCATAGGGTGTTGCAACGAGCTTTAGAGAAGAACATTGATTTAGACACTGATAGTTCTAAAAAAAGGAAAGCAACGTGTGGGAAGCCTTGTCTCGATTTTCAGAACTTTAAGTACCAAAACAACGTCCCTCCAATCACTATAATTTTTTCAAGAAATTTGAACGAGAGGATGGCGAAACAGAAGACGAGGCTGTTCTTAGGGAGTTGAAATCCAAACGTAAATATAGGCTTTATTTTGCCAATATTGACCATACAGTCATTAGAAAACAACTTAGGTTTTTAAGTTAAAGTCAAAATAAAAAAAAAACAACAATTTTATTACCTAATTCCTAACTGTTTGTTTGTTATTCTGGCTCACCTTACTAGGGGACGAACATGTTGCAGCTAAACACTCATGCATGCATAATATACTGAGGGACGTTGAGGACGAATTTTTTGGAGTTAAAAGTTCGCAAATCTTCATTGGCTACCCGGGATCCACCTTTGGTATCCAAGTCGAAGATGGCCTTTTTGGTGCCATCAGCGTTTTGGTGAGTGGACAGGCCAAGCAGGGGGTTGGAAGCCAGTTATTGACAAATACCTAGAAGGATCTCATTTGTGGTGTCATTGTTTTAATGGAAAAGAAAACTATTTTCATCTTGAAGCCGCTCGTATAATGAAAAATTCCCTAAAAAGTACGTAAATTAGTGATTCTATTATATTTTTATTTTTAAAAAATTTAATAACCTTAATTCGTTTGTTTAGAGAGAAAGCAATCAGTGGAACAGGCACTCGAAGCACAGAACGTCAGTGGTGAGCGCTTGCCCGAAGTGCCAAGGGTAGAGGATGGGGCTGAAATCCATGATGCTGTTGCTGTTGCTGGTGCTGTCGCAGCTGAACAAGTGGCTTCAACTGCTGTAAACACTCGGTCCTCTAAGCATACGCCCATTGTAAGATTTAGATTTTTTTTCAATTTTTGTTTAAAATATAAAGGTTCAATTATCTTAATTACTTTTGATTTTGACGCCGTGACAGGATTGGCCGGGGCGTGAAGAAAGGCTGGGGGACGTGGCCGATTCATTCGTGTTACCAAGTGTGTCACCACCAAACATGCGACGGGTACTAAAATTACCAAAGAAAAAAATACCATTTAATGGTTTTACATTGAATATTGATATTTTCTCAAGGTTTCGCGTCAACAACGTCGCAGTTGCAGCCCCATTCGCTATCACTGTCACGGACAGTGCGTCAGTCACGACTGTAACCAAAGACGCGACCGGGAACGGGACGTCAGTCGTGACGGGAACGGAAGACGCGACCGGGAACGCGACGTCAGTCGTAACAGGAACGAAAGACGCGACCGGGAACGGGACGTCAGGCGTAACAGGAACGAAAGACGCGACCGGGAACGGGACGTCAGTCGTAACAGGAACGAAAGACGCGACCGGGAACGGGACGTCAGTCGTAACAGGAACGAAAGACGCGACCGGGAACGGGACGATCGTCGCGGAGGAAACCGCAATTCAAGCTTTGACCAAAGAAGAGAGCGAAGATGAATCAATAGAATTGCCACCAACTACACAATCAATACAATACACAGTACACATAAATTTTTTTTTTAATCTTAGAGCATGGAACGGGTAGTTTACCAGTAAATTAGTGCCACAAAATTGGAATAGGATTACGTTCCAGGGACGAGGAAGTATTAGCCACAAAGTCTTGTGGCACCAGATGCGTCCATAGATCAACACGTATAGAGACAAAGAGGCAGCATGTAATCAACCTTAAATGTTTTATAAATAATAAGAATCTAAAAATAATAAATTGTACAGTAACACGAATGAAAATAAAGATATTCAGCATCTCTTGTTGCTGTCTCCCCGTTCCTGCTACATTTTAAAAGACAGCAGAAAGGAATGTGGAGGCAGATTGAATTAACAATGGTGAACCTACTTTTACACGGTTGGTTACTTTAAAAATTTAGTTTCATCATTTCTAACATAGTTTCACTCGTTAAGCTGTACGCTTCGCGACGAAATACATATGGCCAACTGGGAAGTGACGTGGAACACATGATAAACTTCATGAAAAGGCCTAATTGAAGAGACACTAGAAGATTAATTCTTGGATTTTTCTAGAATTCGCAACTCGTCGTTTTCCTGCCGAGGCGAATAGAAATGATACCGCCAGAAAACGTCCCATCTCCGGCGCGCAACATCACTCCCCCGGTGCTCAACCTCCCTGCTCCGAGGTCCACAAGACAAGAACTCTTATTATCTAACCCCCCGGACATAAGAGTACCTAATTAAATTCAATGAAGCCTCACGCGCCCACAGATCGGGATTCAACGCGCACATCTCTCTAGAAGAAGTCAAATTGTAACTACTTTGAACCCATGGTAATTACACATCTATTTGTTTACATACCCCAAGATTTTAACACCCTTCCCCAAAAACCACTTAATTTAAAAGGAGAAGATCAACGTGCGTCTGACATGTTGGTCTTTGTGATAGAGTATGACGCCAACACTGTACTACCAAGCAGACGACAAGAAAGAAGGCAGCGCCGGTGCACCACAGAGAAAGAGATACGACCTATGATAGAGAAATACGCCATGATACTTTTGCGAACGCCATCTAGCGTCTTATGCCCGCCGTTTGTTAAGAGATATGAAGAAGTCAGATGTAGGGAAGTCTCAAAGGCGAGGGGTGGGAGTCCCTTGAGAATTCTCCCCTATCTTTTAACACTATAGGGCGGGCATTAGACGCTAGATGGCGGGCGGAAAAGTGTCATGGCGCATTTTAACATTTGTTGTTGTATCTCTTTTCCTCTGCTCTTGATCTCCTCCACAATTTATTTCACACTTTCAAATGAGCTAAAACGTGAACGCGAGATTACAAAAGGTCGTACTTGGTCCACATTTGAAGCTCTTGATCCCCTCTACGTGGTCTAAAAAAATCTTGGTGATGTTTGTCTTCTAAGGAAAGAACAAGTGATTAGAGTATAGAGCATTTCCATCAAAAATTTCTCGTCGAAGTTGTCATAGTCGCAATCATTCTCGTGGTGATCAGAGTCGCAGTTGATCTCATAATCGTACTGACAATTGACCTCGTACTCGCCGCCTTTTTCTTGCACCTGAAACACGAGAGCTGCCCCTACCGTAACCTCATAGGAGCATCTATTGTCTGTAACTCAGTACATTCTATTCACATGTAAGATGCTGTACGAGTTTTTTGGAAGCATCAGTTGTTCCGCAGCAAGTTTGCAGGCTTAATGAGTCAAGAGTGTGAAGAAGTTGACCAATATTTGTAGAGTTTTAGTAGGAACTCTTTTCCATATTTTCGAGATAAGCCTGGAACCTACTTCGGTTTGCGGTTTCTTGTTCGCGAAGGAAATACAATTCTGAATTCCTGAAATCCCAGTCAAGCGTTTCCATAATGAGAGGAGGGCTAGGCTTCATCTTATCAAAAGCAGCGTGACAACTTGGATCGTCGAGAATTTATCGAGAATGGAAATTAAAATTATAAGTTGATGGATTTAATTGCAATAACATATTTAATCTTACATTATTTGCATCAAGCAAGTGAAGGTCTTGCACGAAGGGGTGCTCACTGCCGTTCGAGGAATTCAAGATGCTTGTGTAAGCCTTTAGCACCCAAACGGGGCAAACCAAACTCTGGACGATACCAAGAGCTATCAATTAACATAAATATTTAAAATACTGATTTAAATGAAAGGAGCATTAGTAAATTACCCGCTATTTTCCCTGCGGTACGGAGGTCCCTATCCCAATCGACAGGCGAGAACCCATAAATGGGACTCACAACTTCACCGGATTGAGAAAGTTGCTTTAGCTGCGGATAAACGAACTTGTCAAGCATGACGTTGACGGCAGACATTTTAGGGCCTTCATGGTCCACAACTTCATTTCGAAGTTCACTATTGTTCATTTGAATGACCAGAGGTTTTCTTACTGCTCTATCAAAATACGACGTTTGAATGGCGTAATCGAAATCATCGAGAACAAATTTTTCGCGAAGCGGAATAACGTTCCCATATTCGTCGGGATCTGAATAAGCTTGATCATCTGGAAACAGCATTATGGTTTCTTTATGCCTGGCAATGATCCTCGTAGCTACAAAAGAGGCGCAGATTTAATACAGATAATCTTAAGCGTAAATTATGCATATATGGACCATGAGCCAGCACGGAAATGACGTTGTCATCCTTTAATTTGGTTTAGTACTTTTAATGGATAGAGAAAGGTTAGCCAATACCAAATATGTAAGTCTTACGCGTCTCAAATAAGCCAGTCAGCGTCGGCGTGAATTCACGAAATCGGACGTAAAAAACTACCATAAAATTAAAGGACATGCTATATTTCATTCGAAAGAGAAAGTTGTCCTGATTGTAAAAACATTAAGTCTTACACATTCTATTGGGCCCTTCTAACTGAGTCACTTTCTTCTGTTGATGGAATCTCACACAGGAAATCAGAGTCTGTTTTTGGATTGTCGACAGATATCCCAGAGTCTTCGTTCTCTTCCAGAGCCTTCTGATCGGTTCCCAGGCAGCACAGGATATTCATGGGATATCCCGCGGATATGCCACTTATCCCGTGGCTATCCTAATCCAGACGACGACCTTTTGGGATATCCAGAGAATATACAAAAACCGTTGCCAATTGAAAATTACAATAGAAAATTCTATTAATGCATTTTGGATATCAATTTTACAAATTAACACCAAATCAGTTTAATTTTCTTGTATTTAAAAGACATTAATTATAAATGACGCTTTTCTAAACATCGTATCTTTTTTTACTAACGGGTAATACCTAAAA
The DNA here is from genome assembly GCA_022539655.2 of Ceriodaphnia dubia. NCBI lineage: Eukaryota > Metazoa > Arthropoda > Branchiopoda > Diplostraca > Daphniidae > Ceriodaphnia > Ceriodaphnia dubia. Next base: position 2,508,673 of record JAKUCG020000139.1, on the reverse strand, counting down.
AATCTTTTGGCTAAAAAGGCTGATAGCGACTGATTTGAACATACTGATGCTAGATTGTTTACAGCCTTTTACAGCCGTTAGGTTGAAGGATTGAAACAAATCAGAGTTTAAACTGTAATAATTTCTATTATGGAAAATTTAACAGACGAATCTAGCACGTTTTGTTTAGCCATTAGCATATCGGGTCGCGAGGGTATTTTACTCGTGAAAGACAAGTGGAGAGGTGATAACCCAGATAGGAATCCAAGTTGTTTTGTGGTCCAAAGTCCGTCATTGTAGGACGCCTAGGACAGGACATACAAAATACGTCTAAATAAAGTCCTATTTTTTTCACTTTTAACATTTTGAAATTTTAATAGAGACTCATAAAAGACGTCCAAAAGAAGTCCAAAATTTCCGGTTCAAATAAAAACAAAAATTTAGCAACCGACAATCTGTATTGTGTCATATATAGAGACATATTGGCGAATGAAGTCACTCAAGTTAAATGCATAATTATAGTGTTAAGGATGTTTGTTAAGACACATAGTGAACAGTAAATTTCAATTAAAATTACTCTTCTGCCGTGGGAATCGTACCTGGTTTATTCACGGTGCTATATAAGTGTGTCTAACATCTACGCTATCTTGGATAAATTAATCTTAAATAATGGATTTTAAATATTTGAAATGTTGTAGCCTTGTTTATCCACGATTTGATTCTGTTTTTAGGCTTGAAAACATATTATTTTACAATTTATACCATTAATCTGACCCGTTGGAATCTGTCTGAGAGAGGAACATATAACTTATTTTCAATAGTCGGGGTCGAATTAAAAGTCTGAATGAAAATAGACAATAAAAGCAAAAATATAATTAAATTACAATGAATTTTATTAAACAGACATAATTACAGATATAATTACAGATATCACATGTATACTGATATCATACACTGTTATAATGTGAGATGCAATCACTAGTTGCTTGATGAATCAGCTAGGTACTCTGGTAGCCAAGTTGGTATAGCGCTCGCCTCAGACTGCGAATGTCTTGGGTTCGATCCCCGATGTAAGCATTTTTGACTTGCGCAGAAGATTGTACTACGGGCGGAGGAACAGCCTACTACTTTGAAGGAATTTTATTTTACAGACGGTTTTCAGAAATAAAGCCCCGAAGTAGTTTAAAATAATAAAAAAACGAGGTTTCCCCCATAAGCGCCTGTATACGGTTGGCGTTCTTTTGGAATTCGACGGTGGAGACATCTAAGGGCATGCCACCGCAAGAGTACCGGTTTTTCAATACTCAGTTCCCCTACCGTTCTAATTTACCGTGCCAAAAGTATTAAAAAATACGTCTAAATCAAGTCACTGTGTTATCTGGGGTTACATTTGTAAATGCCAAAAACGCCAAAGGGATAAAACTACTAAGTAGTTGTTATTCCCTTATGCCGTAGTAAGACATGTTGTCCCCAACCTGCCAACTGCTGTCAACAGCTGGATGGATCCCATATCTCCCACGACTCCGCCTCTTATCTCTGTGTGTGCAAACTGCAAGCAGTCGACAACCGACCACCGGCGGCTATACATTGCCAAGAACTCTTACTTTTCTTCGTTCTTACCATATAGCTGGTTAATTGAATGCCACCAATCAAATTTTTCATAATGCAAATTATGCTACCAATCCAATTTTTCTGTTTTTTTTGGAGGAGGGTCATTGTTTCCGTCATTTGTATTTGTTATTTTATGTTGTTATTTTATGCTGGTATTTTGACTGATATGGATAACCCATTTTCTGATCCATTACACATCTGTCGTTTGGCTTCAGCCCATTACACTTTTGCCGGATATTACGCTCCATTTAGGGACTTTTGAAACTAAGTGAAGTGAGTGGTTTTCTGGAGATCTGGATTGGATGATCTGGAGGATAACATGTCAATGACTCTCAAAGATGATCAAACTAGACATTTATCCATTGTTTTTTCCATTTTGAATGAAAATGGATGAGAAATGACGGCGGCGGATGAAGTGGCAGCGGCGAATGAGGTAACGGCGGCGGTTAATATCAACTACCGAGATCGAAATCATTCTTAAAAGTAAAATCGCCTTCCCAGTTTCCTACTGTTTTTGCCGCATTCCATTCAATTAGCATTTCATTGGGATCGATTAGCTTGCAATCTATTACACTTAGGTTACAAACACTAGTTCGCCCATTCTTCAACATGTTGATTCCATTTGCCGTAATTGACTCACAATCGAAGATATCAAACAGATGTATTAGGTAGCCCAATTTGTTAGAGTCAACTGCGTTTTGTAAAACATCGTCAGTTAAGGTTGGACAGCCAAATATGTAAAGGCGTTCTATAGTAGGGGCCCCTAAAACTATTTCGAATTCTACATCCGTTAGGAACGATTCCAAAGAGGTGGTGTTGTCCTCTATCGCAGTGAAACGAAACAATTTCAAATACTTCATTTCTGGACTCGTACGGTAATTTCTCCTGTTGCTATGTACCTACGTATTGTTTTGCAATTGAACATCGTTAAGAAAGGGCAACACATGAAAATGAAACACAAATCGACGTCACGGAAGCTATCGATAATTAAACGCTGCATTCCAATTGTAAATAAGAGTTGCGCAATACCCTTCGGAAATGATACGTTCGCATTGCTGTCATAGCGACTGATTTCAAAGTTACTGAGGTTTGTTAGAACTCATAGATATTATATCTTCGTTAGTTACTTGATGAGAGCAGAATAATTCGATTTTTGATTTTAAAAAGCACATCACACACAGAGATGGCTGAAAGCAAGTTACATGGAGGGTACGCATAATAGCCTATATTATGGTAACGTAAAAACTGAGTAATAATTTGCTTGAATCATCATTCACCTACCTCTGTAACGCAAATTGTGCAACCGCATCCGCGGTAAGTGACCAATCGATGAATTGCAGTGATTTTGAGAAGTCTATGAACCGTTTTACGCCTTCAATGGTAACGTCTGTATCTTGAATGTGTAGGTCTTGTAGTGTGGTACAACCCATTGATCCGTTTTCTTCGACGCATAGAAGGTAGAGTCCTTTTTCGGTGATTGGACATCTAGTAATGTTTAGGTGTCTGTTTACGGCATGGGTCAGGTAATGCGGTTTAGTAAAATATCGATATAAAAGTGTCGTTTATCATTAGGCATACCCTAACTATCTACAATTTTCTCCCAGTATTTGTTAACCACTGTCGTCAACGGAAGAACAACACAAATTCAGAAACTGCACTTTATTGAAATGTTTTAGGTTTGATATAAATTCAGGAATTCCTTGGTTTTGTAACTTTTCACCATAGTGTAGACTAGTCAATCCCTATATTATTCGTTTACAGTTAATATCACTCGTAAAACAAATAATATATAGTGTTTAAACGTATAATTAAATATATAAAATATAAATAAACTTGCGAATCACGTTGATGGCCTCGTCAGTTAACGACTCATCGATCTTCAACAAATGGAGATTCCTAATTTTCTGGCATTACAGAATTTCTGCGTTTATTGCTTTTTCAAACTTTCCGTTGAAGATATGAGTTATTCAAGATTCCAGAATATATCCAGTTAATCAAATATTTAGATGATTGTATTATAATTAAAATATGCGCATGACAAATAAAAAAGTAACGTCCGCTTCCTCTCGAGTCTAGAGACTCTTGACATCGGGATGTTATACATACGTAACCACTGAATATCAAATATGTTCTTTTTCGTTTTACTCAGATCACAATACAGTTCAAAGTTTGCGTAAATGAATTTGGAACACTTGACTACAAGAGTAATAGGTTGCTTTTGTCGGGGCATTGCTGAATGAGGGAGTCTATCAATTTATATTTGATATCCGTTCTCTTCTCTGGTCGATTCGAACTTACGAATACTTATAAACGCCCTTATAGAATGCGTTTCACAATTATTTTGAGGGGCAAACCTCTAAGGTATAGTCTTCGAGTTCTCTAGTACCGCTTTCTTCCGCCAAACTTTTGCAGTACCTATATCCTCTGATAAGGAGATAAAAACGGTACCAGACATGAGCTTACAAAAATAAATGAAAATAAAAAAAAAACAATACGCACGTTTAGTACAACAACAGTACAAAATACATACGATAAATAAGTCTTCACTGTCTGATGTGATTTTTGTTATCTCTAGAATTGAATCATCTCACGAGATATGGTGCATAGATCTTGAGTTAATATAATTTCAATTAAAAAAAACTACATTGGGAGTGAGTGGGGTGTGCCACGGTCGACGATGATTCTTTATGATAGGCAGTGCCTCCACTGCCTCGTTCCTGGCACGTGTTCTCCACCGTTCTTCATTGCTTATTGTGGTTTTCGGCCCTGTCAGCTGACGGCAGCCCAAAAATCTTAGGGCTAACGACCTCTCAGGTGTCCCTTGCTCTCTGGTGAGCACGATACCCCCTTTTCACTCTCCCGCAGTTCTTGTCTGTCTAATACAGTGAACATAATACTCATGTCTATTAATTCTTTATTCTGGACCCAAATATAAACTCTACCCCTATATAATGTCGGAATCTCGCGACACAAGTCACCGGATACTATATTTAATACTAAAAATCTATTGTTTGTAGTGGAATATAAGCGCCGCAGTAAGAAAGTGCCAAAATTACCAATCTGAATATAGTCGTAAGGGAAACCATATTGTTTGTTTAGTTTGCTTCATTCGTTCATTTGTTTCTTGTGTTGCGTGCAAACCATGTTCGTAGAACTATGGTTTCTGATCAAAATAATTATCCGGAGGATTTCTGTAAGTTTTATGGTTTGTAAGCGTGCGTTCCCGTGATTGCATGATCTCAGGATTACGGTAGCATCGAATTGAGTTAGTATTGAATGTGCACGTGAATGGTTGAGTACACGACCCGTCCTTTTGCTACACCTCCCAAATTTTGGGTGGCCGTCATAAAAACAAACCTCCGTAAGAACAAGCAGGGCCAGTCATAAGAATTTGTTGACAAAAGTAAAAATAATCAATAGTATATTAAGACACAAGTATATATCTAATCAAGTATTTGTAGCATCAAGGATTTTTGGTCACCAATTCTCCAGTCATAAGACTATTTTTACAGAAGTATTCACAGGGTTAAATGGGAAAAAATATTCTTGTGTCCGAACAAATATTGTGAAAGTAGCTATGACCAATTCATCTTGCCAAAATTACTTAAAATCACAAATTCGTATGACAGAAATTCTTATGTTGACACAAACTTGTGACCGAAAATCCTGAAGACTTTAGTATTGTGACTATATACAATTGGCAAAAGTTTTCATGACGGCCACCCGTTGAATATGTCTGCTTTTGTTCGACTGCTGTTTGGGCAATATACATGCCAACCGTTTAAGTTCCTTTTAATGAATGCAAAGCTATTGGACCATACGTCACGTCACGTCCCATTTCATTTTGTAATATATGTATTCCAAATGTCTTCCTTGTACAAGGGGAGTGGCTAGGGTCGCCGAAGGACGGCTCGGACGATGAAACGCGATCTCTGCGAGTCAACTAATTCAACCAATATTTATTAAGCAACTGAACTAGTCACCCGGCCATTAAGCGCAATTTATATGTCTTATGTTCCATTAATTAAAGTGAAAGGCCATTCGTCCTGAAACGCGAAGCGAACTCGGCGCTGGCCACAAGGTGTACGTACGGTTGTTACCCGAAGGGTTTCTGTAGGTTTTTTGGATGTGGGTTCCTTCAGTTCCATTCAAAAATCTAGATGGGGTTACTAGTCCACTAGTTTCGTGCCCTAAAAGCCATCTATCAACCAAATTGAAGATTTCAGGGTTCCCGTATGGCAAGGCAGATGGCGTTGAGTTCTGTAGTTTACTATAGATTTTTCTTTTTGCTAACCCCCAACTGAATGGAGAAAAAGAAGGCAAAGAAGGTGCCGTACTCAAACGTTCACGACAACGTTCAATTCTCATACGCCATTCGTTTAATTAAATGTCATCAAGTGGGAATTTAGGTAAAGGAACATTTTTCTACACCGAAATATGTTGTCAGTGTTGTCGTCCGATTCGAGGTAAATTCCAACCGACTTGCGTTCCATTGCCGTTACTGACGAGGTCAATGACAACGCGGTTCACTCTTTAAATTAACATAAAGCCATCTGTCATCATATTTCAATCAAGATAGAAATAGTACTAGTGGATCGAAAAGACCGATTCATTTACTAATCTACAATATATTTTGGATGGTTGAAACATAAGGAAAAAAATATAAAAAATTGAGAGTTAAGTAAATCATCGTTACTTAATATGCTAGGCCTAATAAAAAAGTCTCCTTGGATCTGATACACACGGAAACGCAGTACGATGACAAAACTTTCACCATATTGTGTGGGAGGAAAGCATTTATAATTGGGTTTAACTCATGTCTGATGTGATCCTAATTTTCAAATTATATTCATACAATGGCACACTAGGGTGTTTCATTTCCGCATTTTTTTTTAATTTGACCATGCCGGTTGGGATTGGGGTGTATTGAGTCATAAAAAACATACTGATTTTTTATTTAAATTTTAAAATGAAATCTAGACCCCCCACCCCACTTTTTTATGCAAATTAGCCCAATTTTTGTCACAAAATGGAGGCGCTTGGTAGGACGGGTTGCATATTTTTTTCGCCGTTTACACAAGTTGTAGAACACTATTCTATCAACATCTCTGCCAAAAATAGGCACTACCTGACTAAGTTCAGACCCCCCACGGTCCCCATGAGTCATTACGACTAAGTGACATTTGACTATTATTTGCATTTTTGTTACAATTTTGGCGAATTTTTTTATGGAAAAGTTGATTTTGAACCTAATTGGCAACGTTCAATCAATTGTAAACAGTGAACAACAAATCTCAACGTGTGTGGATGTTTAAATCCTTGTGTAAAGTTAAAAGAAATGAATCTGCGAAGAGATTCAAAGGATCCCTTTGTTCATCGTTTAGAATATCGTAATTTGGCCGAAGGTATCAGGTTGCCGACAAATCGTACGATCATTGCTAGATTTATGTGTTTGAGAGAAGAAAACAAACTTACATCATCAAAAGATGTAAATAAAGCAATCGCCAGTGAAGTAGAAGAGATTTGGAGACGAGCATTTATCCCTATTAAATCGACAAAAAGTGTGATATCTAGTGTAACTTTACTTCATCATAAGTGGGAATCGATGAAGAAATACGGTGCTGCAAGATTGCAGCAACCTAACGAACAATTGACTACTAAGATCAGTGAATTCCAAAGCCTGCTAGGTCAGCTATTTGACATAGCTAGTGATGATGCTTTTGAACAACTAAAATCATCTCGTCTGTCAACATGGAAAGAAGATTGGGAGTTCCTCCTCATCCAACGAAACAGCCGAACTGGCTACATGGCTGGCTTGATCGGGAAACAGCCAAATTAGCAGAACGAAGGGCGCGTCGTGTTCACAGAACGCAACAAGGAAAGCAATCTACTCTAACTGAAAGCGAAATTGAGTTCGTTTTAAGCGAAGAATCTGTCGATGAGTCTGAGGATACACATGAAAACTATATGCCGATTTCAAAAAAGAGAAAGGAAACCCAAGAGAGTGTTTGCCTCGTTGTGCCAACGACAACGCTTCCACATGCAACCAGTGAAGTGTCTGACCGATGTGGTATATCGATCAGAGATCAACTCTTAATGACATCAAGGATCGTCAATGTTGGGGGAGGAAACATTGAGAATTTCACCCTATCTGTAACGTCAGCTTGGCGTCAACGCGATGCAGCCCGTGAACAGTTAGCCGAGAAGATAAAAGAAAAGTGGCTATTAGAAGAGAGACCACAACATGCTGTCATCCATTGGGATTCAAAAATGATTTCGTTTTTGTCAGGGAGAAAGGAAGAACGGGTAGCTATTCTCGTCAGTGGCGCACCTTCTGGGTACCGTTAGTTTTTGTCCTTCCGTCTTTGTTCTTAAGTAGACTATCATAGTATCATAAGTATCATAGTATCTTCATTCTTCTCACATTTAGGCCTAAGATGATTGGGATTCCCCCAATGGGTGACGCGACTGGTGTCTCTCAAAAGGATGCTGTCATAGAGATGGTAGAAGATTGGAAGGTGAAGGATAATATTATTGGATTGGTGTTTGATACGACGGCAAGCAACACCGGGATTCGTAATGGATGCGCAGTTCTCATAGAAAAAGAAATCAACCGCTCTCTTCTGTGGCTAGCCTGCCGTCATCACGTGTACGAAGTGCACATGAAGAATATATGGCAAGATTTATCAGGAAAGACCGTCGGGCCCGACGAACTTCTGTTCAAGCGATTCCAATCTGAGTGGAATAATTTCAGCCACGACCTGAACGATTTGAAGGTATTTGAATGGCCATTGGATAAAAAATCCAACATCTGGAACCAAGCGTCAGAAGTGATCAGCTGGGGAGAACAATGCGTTGATCGAGATACTTTTCCCAGAGAAGATTATAGGGAGCTACTGGAGTTGACTCTTGTTTTTCTAAGAAGTGATCTGCCCGGTAAACACCGATTTCAGTTTCGAAAGCCGGGGGCTCTACATCACGCAAGGTTTATGAGCAAGGCGATCTATTTTCTTAAAATATTCATGTTGTCTGAACGTTTTGACCTGAGCGAAGTTGAATTTTCCCAAGTTAAAAAAATGGCAAACTTTATAGCTCTATTCTACACCAAAACCTTTCTTCGTTCCCGTATCGCCTGTTTTGCACCGGTCGACGATTTCAATTTCTTTAAAGCCATGTTCTGGTACAAAGAAGAATGTGTGGATATAGCTAACTCTGCTCTGAAATCCTGTTTAAGACATTGTTGGTACTTGACAGAAGAACTTGTAATTGTCGCCATCTTCAATGAAGAACTGTCTTGTTTCACTCGCTCGATGCTAGCCAGAAAATTGTTTAACACCCCTAAGCCAAAGAGCTTTATTAAAGGAAAGCCTAAGTTCCCCGTGTTTGAATCTGAGCTGCCTTTACTGTCTTCTTTGATCGGGCCGAGATCTTGGCTTCTTTTTTCTTTGATGGGACTCACCAACTGCCAAACCGACTGGTTACAGTTGCCCCCTGAGTACTGGGGCGTACTTGAAAACTATCGTTCCCTAAAGAGCTTTATTAACCGACTGGAAGTAGTCAACGACTGTGCAGAAAGGGGAATTAAAATTATCTCTGATTACAAAGATGTGTGTCGAAATGACGACCAGCTCGAATATGTAATACAAACGGTAGAGCATCACCGCCAACGTGTATCGTCCCTTGATAAGAATAGCCTACCAAATGTTTAAACTAAGTCACGGAATATGATCATGTAATGAACCAAGACATAATTTAAAACAAAGCAAGCTGAATAAACTTTAAAATATGCGCTTTTATAAGCTGTCGGACCTATTGTTTCCTTTTTTTCCCCCTACCTCAATGTAGTGTATCAACTTGTGGGGGGTCTAAACTTAGTCAAGTAGTGCCCATTTTTGGCAGAGATGTTGATAGAATAGTGTTCTACAACTTGTGTAAACGGCACAAAAAAATATGCAACCCGTCCTACCAAGCGCCTCCATTTTGTGACAAAAATTAGGCTAATTTGCATAAAAAAGGGGTGGGGGGTCTAGATTTCATTTTAAAAATTAAATAAAAAATCAGTATGTTTTTTATGACTCAATACACCCCAATCCCAACCGGCATGGTCAAATTCAAAAAAAATGCGGAAATGAAACACCCTAATGGCACACGGGGAGCGAGTGGGGTGGCCGGGGGGTGCGGAGCCCCCCACCGGACGACCCACGAGTTCTCCGTGATATTGTAACGAGCCTCGATCGAATGATGACAAAGGGCAAGAGTGATGAGTTGGATCACTTGTATTCGTGTAGTCAAAGGGGGATGTTAACCCTTTCGATACAGAAATTAGACTGACTGCTGGCGTCCTCGTTCGCCCTTCTTATTGCAAGAAGGAACAAAGAGACGCGCGGGACGCGGGGACGACAACGTCCGGTGGGAAGCTGGCGTGGTCACGTAGCAGGCGTCCGGTGACGGCGACGGACTGTCGCTTCGCTCGGTACTTTACGACCGGGCGTCGTAAGCGGTCGGCGGCGGTCGTGAACAAAGTCGCCACTCCAGATTCGCAATTGGGCTACGGGTCGGGTAGCCGTCGTAACTGTTGGCAGTCATCAAGTCGGCTGCTGACAAAGTAACCCTGCCGATACGCCGCAGTGCTGGTATCGGGTAACCTAATGTGTTGACTCCGGCGTGGGAACGGGAGGGAACGTAACATCCCTCTCCTTAGACCGTTCGTCCCGAACGGTAATAGCGTGAACAACACATTCTCAATTTTTGGATTAAAATACCGGGCTATGTTTAAGATAATGGACCACGATTAAGGGTAAATGATAGTAACAAAAACTCTATCCTACTAGTATCAAAATGTGGTCTATGGTCGGGAAAAGAAACAACGACCTCTAGTTTCTTACGAAGGAGGAAATCAAGGATAAATGATAGTAACAAAAACTCTACCCTAGTAGTATCAAAGTGTGGTCTATGGTCGGGCAAAGAAACAACGACCCATAGTTTCTTACGAAGGAGGAAATTACCAAGATGGTGGGGAGTAACAATGTCGGACCTTGCAAGCATAGAAATTATAGAAACACATATTTGTGAAAAGAAAAACAATCGCCGGGGTACCCTTTTTACCCTCTCTGCCTATCTTCTATGGTCATGAAATCTTCTTCTTCAGACGTCTCCTCCATACTGCTCATTTCTGTCTCATCTTCGTGGTCGGATTGGTCTTCATCCTCGCTTATTGGGGGGCTCTCTTCTTCGTGGTCCGTTTCCATTCCGTTTTCTGGGCTGACCGGGGGTGCAGCTGGTGGATTTGGGGCCAGGACGGGTTTTATCTCTAAAGGGGACACTGGGCTCCAGGATGAATTTGATGACGAGCTGTCTGTTTCGGAGTCAGAGCTGTTTGGAGTAAGAATCACCCCTTTTGGGGACATCTTGCTTGAAGATGTCCTCTAGCCTGGCAAGTCCGACAGGTAGGGATTCCTTTTTGAGGTCCCTGGAGTCTTCGTTCAATTTCCGACAGGACTTCGTGGACCCAGTCCCGAGTTAACGGTGGTCGTCGAGGAATTGGGATCCTTGCCTGTCCCATTTGGAGGCGCATTCCCAACCGCGCCATTGTGTCTGATCCTAAAAGGAGCTCTGGTCCCATTGTGATGACCGAGGCTTCTATGGTTATGGTCTGACCGGCTGATTCAATTACTACACCGACTCGTCCTGTCAGACACGATATATCTCTTTCGAATTCATCATAAAGGAAACGCCTTTGCGGGAGTACTGCCAGTTTTAGACGGTCCGATAGTTTTGTCGAGATGAGGTTCTCCATTCGACTAATGGTGAGGTCGGCCTGTACTGGGACCCCGTTACAGAGTACTGGTATCTTTACTACCATATTCTGGATCTTATATAACTGGATGGATATTTCCTTCTTCTTTTCGTTATTCGAGGATTTGTTTGGTCTTATCTCGATCTCTGCCAATGAGACGCCCAAGATTAGACTCTTTTGTAAGTGTTTCGCGGGTTTTTCTGTTTCTTTTGAGCAAGATGCACAGGGTTAATGAGTGTCCAAATGCTGTTAGAGGGAGGAGTCGGTAAGTTAAAGGGTGAAGAGGCTATACTATTCGCGTTAGTCGGGGTTCACTTTTGAATGTTCGGTCTGATGTTCTAGATTTTACTACGTCTTTCTTCCGAAAAGACCCGATTCCTTCCATACGGTACCGTCTGAAAGAAACCACCGGGGGAAGATCGTTTTGTTATGCAGAGTCTTCGCTCACGTCTCTCACATGAGCCGCGAGTCGCAATTCCACTACACTGATGCGGTCAGCTAACTCTCGCCTTTTGCGAATTTCCTGCCCTCTGAGTGCTCCGAGTAGTGCACCTAAGGCGATAGTGAATAAACAGCCTAGTACGACTAACTCATACGGATATCGGGTGTTGTCGTTAGGTACATCTCTTTTCCGATCTTCTTCTGCTTCTTTTATTTCAATCAGATCCTCTTCCAAGGTCTTCAGTCCCTTGGAGACCCTGCTGTTTCTCAACAACACGTTTCGGGTCTGAGACGAGTAATTCGTTTCTTTGCGGCTCACTGGGGTTGGTTCATCCCACGAGTCCGTACTATCTAGTTGTCGTAAGGCTGGGGGCTGGTACCGGCTGCCCTGTTGGGGTAGGGTCTTTTTAAAGCTTGCCTGGAAAATCCAGATATCTGTTTGTGCGGTACATGACATTGGAACTTCAAACACTCCGATAGGAGGGAGATCCAATATTTGTCCTGCTACACCGGCGTTTGTCTCAGGGCAAGTAATTACTACTTGCTGTGGATTTACGGCGGAATAGCCCCAACGTCGTCGTCCCAGATAGACCGTTTCAGGTCCCCTCCACGGCGAGACAACGGGTACGCACTCCTGTTGGATTCTACCATCGTCGTTCAAAAATATGGCCAGCGCGCAAGCTTCTTTAGACCGTTTCCGATTGATCGCTCTGCTTATGGGGCAGATAGATGTTACTGACGAGAGGCAGGGTTGTGCTTCCTTGCTGGTCATTTCCACGAAGGACTGATGATCTGAGGAGATGGCGAGATACTCGGGAAGAGGTTCGTATCTAAGCGCCCAGGTCGCGTTTTTGATTGCTCGTGCCAAACTGGTTATTCGATATAACGTGAATACCAGCGGAAACTCAAACACCGGTAGGTGGATAAAGAGGCGAATCCCCGACGTTGTAGATGCTGCAACGACCCGTGCTTCCGCATATGCCTTCCACAGATCACCGGCTTGAAGAGCGGGTGTTAGTGACCAACCCGGGGGCAACACTCTTTTTATTTCACTCAAAACTGTCTGGAGCTTAACCGGAGGGAAAAGGGACGGCGGAAGACGCTCCGTGGCCAGAACGGCCAAACCCAGTCCTAGGTCATTTACGAATTGTTCCAGCCACTCTAAGGCGTTGTCTATCGCCCTGTACGCATCGTCCGCTTTTCCGGAAGCGGACCAGGCTTTTTCGGTCTGGAGTACGATGTTTCCTAACTTCCATTCCGCTAAATTTAGTTCTTGGCGAAGTTTTGCACGCGCTGTTTCTACTTTTGCTAGTGTCTCGGTGACTGTCCGGATTTCCCATAGCGACTCATTTACCAGAGATGCATGTTCTCTGACTGCGTGTGCGATTGTGGAGACCTCGGTTGACAAGGCGTTTACATGATGGTTAACCTTCTCTAATTCCTCATTAGTCGTCACTCCGAACAGCCAGTTAAGCACTTTTCCGCCCCCGTCAATCACTCCGCGCTTGCTTCGGACCGAACTAATTGTGATTGCTTCTTTCAGTTCCGCGAAGTGATTGGAGATTTCCGATAGTCTTGCCATGTAGTCTCTTGCCTTCGAACGTACCTGATCTTGGATGATTGCCAAGTATCGGGTTCCTTCGGTTACGTTGTGCAGGACTGGTAATTCGGACTTTTTCTTCAGCCACTCACTTAAGTTATTGATGAGTTCTTCGGGTTGTCTGAAGCTAATATCTGTTACCACGATCCACTCGGAATCCGTGAAGGATTTGGTTCCTTCCGATTTGAAAATAACCCCCTGTGACATGGTGATTTCCTTTCCAACAAAGCCTTGGGGCAGAGTCATAAGGGCCACCAGTAATGAGAGCGTAAGGACAAAACGCTGTTTTCGGGTTCGAAGAGGATAACGGCGTTCCTCTGCCATGGGAGTTGGTTCTTCTTCATGTGATTCCGCTTTTCCCTGTTTTTCCTCTTGAATAACTGGAGTTATTCCGGGTGTTTCTTTCAATTTGGTGTCGGTTTGCAAAGCCTCTGTAACCTGGTCATCTTTGTTTCCCATTCTGTTTCGGGTTCCTTCAGGTTCGTTTAGGACTTCAATAGTCTCGGATCTCTGGTTGGGGTTCTGATCGGTCGCTGGATCTTCATTTGTTTTACTATCTGGGGCTCCTTCGAGCCACTCCTCATGGAATTTCTTTATTCTTTCCACATGTACTATTTCGGTGTAAAGCTTTTTCCGTCCCAACAATTGTACCAGATAGTTTAGCGGAGTGGTTTGCATCAGTATTTCGTAAGGTCCATGCCACTGATGTAGTAGCTTCTCGGCTCTTCCCACCACTCGCGTGGGTTTGTAGACTAGGACTCTTTGTCCGGGTGAAAATGTTTCCCCCTCGCTTCGCTTTTCATCGTAATAAGCTTTTGACCGGGCTTGAACAATGGCCGCTTTCTCCTTCACCTCGGCTTTGGCCTTCTGAAGTTTCTTTGTGAGGCAATCCATGTTTTCTGCCGGGTTTAAGTTGTTGGGGTTGATGCTTAGGGCTGCGTCTATCGGGAGGACCGCCTCCCGACCGTGCATCAAAAAGAAAGGAGTACGTCCTGTTGTCTCTTGCCTACTTGTATTGTAGGCAAAGGTGACGAAGGGCAAGATTTCGTCCCAATCTTTATGGTCATCACTGACGTACATTGCCAGCATATCGGCTAGGGTGTGGTTGATCCGTTCCACCTGGCCGTTGGCCTGTGGGTGGTACGCAGTTGTGGTTCTGTGGTTCGTTTCCATGGTAGTGAGGATGTCTTGGAACAACTTGGCTATGAAGCACTTCCCTTGGTCAGTCGTTAGTTTTTTTGGTGCTCCGTGTCGGAGAATTACTTCCTTCACGAAGAAGTCTGCTACTTGTTCTGCGCTTCCATCGATCATCGCCCGGGTTTCTGCCCATTTTGTTACGTAGTCAATGGCCACTACTATGTATTTTTTTCCAGAAGTAGAAATGGGAAATGGGCCCAGGATATCCATGCCCACTCTTTCGAATGGCTGTTCGTGGTGACTAATTTCCAAGCGTCCGGCAGGCTTATGGTAGATTCCCTTACGTGTCTGACACGAAGGGCATCTTCGTACATAGTCCATTGTGTCGGCTTTCATTCCTTTCCAATAGTAACGGCGTCGGATCTTATCTAACGTACGCGTCTGGCCCATATGGCCCGCGGTGATGTCATCATGACAAGCTTTTAATATTTCCTCCCGCCAGTTACGAGGGATACAAAGTCGGTATTCTGGTCCGTTTTCTTTTTGCCGGGTGTGAAAGAGTAGGCCCTTGGAGATTGTGAACTCACTATGGGGGTCTCCTTCTTCCAATTTTCTGAATTCGGGTTCCCACTCCTTCTCCTGAGCGTCGGAGAACAGGGTGGGGAGTCCGTTGGGACCTTCCATTGGAATCGTCATTACCCAGGGAATTTCGTCGTCGATATCCTCTGGTTTGTCAACCGGATAGCGAGAGAGAGCGTCTGCGTCTGTATGAAGCTTGCCGCTTTTGTGAACGATCCGCAAGTTATGTTCTTGCAGGAGCAAAGCCCAGCGAGCTAACCTTCCAGCTAAATCCTTTTTTGAAAGTAACCAACACAAAGCATGGTGGTCGGTTACCACGTGAATTTCGCACCCCCAAATGTACTTCCGAAATTTAATCGTTGACCAGAGTAGTGCCAAACATTCTTGTTCTGTGATCGAGTAGTTTAACTCGCATGGTGTCATAAGTCGACTGGCATAGGCGAGGGGTCTTTCTTGACCGTCCACTCTTTGCAGTAGTACGGCTCCTAACCCATACCCACAAGCGTCTGGGTGTATCTCAAATGGGAGGTTATAGTTTGGAAAAGCGAGGATCATTGAGTCGGTCATGGCGTCCTTGAGTATTTCAAAACTTCTTTGTTGTGGGGGGCCCCAATCAAACTTGATGCTTTTCTTTGTCAGGTCAGTCAATGGTTTGGCCAGTTGCGCGAATTTATCGATAAATCGACGGTAATACGAGCAAAGTCCCACAAAGCTGCGTACAAATTTTATTTTGTCGCTCTCTTTGGCATCCTCAGGGGGAAGGGGAAACTCCTTGACTGCTCTGATCTTGTCAGGGTCCGGGCGTATTCCCTCTTTGCTGATTACATGCCCTAGCGCAGCGATCTTCCTTTCGGCAAAATTACATTTTGACAGCTTGATTTTAAGATTGGCTACTCGTAATGCTTCCAAAACGCCTCGCAGTCTTTCAAGGTGTTGCTTGGGATTATCGGCATAGACGATAATGTCGTCGAGGTAGACAAGACATGATGTCCATCGTAATCCGTCGAGGACCAAATCCATCATTCTTTGGAATGTCCCAGGGGCCGAGCAGAGGCCAAAGGGCATCACTAAGAACTGGTACAAACCGTCAGGGGTTATGAACGCAGTTTTCACTCTATCCTCTTTCTTCATGGGAATTTGCCAATAACCACTCTCCAGATCCATGGTGGTAAATATTTCGGCCCCTTGTAAGCGGTTTAGGGTGTCTTCGATGAGTGGGAGTGGATAGGCATCTTTCGTGGTGATGTCATTCAGTCGACGATAGTCGACGCAAAATCGCCAGCTTCCATCTTTTTTCTTTACTAGCACGACTGGTGAGGCCCATGGGCTTGTCGAGGGTTCAATTATTCCTCGACCTAACATTTCTTTAACTTGTTGCTGGACCAACATTCGTTCGTTCCATGCACTCTTATAAGGGTTTTGGCGCACCGGTTTCTTGTCACCTGTCGGTATTTCGTGTTCCGCCGCGGAACAGAGTCCCAGTTCTTCATCCTTTGTGGCAAAGCAATCTTGGAATTCTTCCAACAGATTCAACAGCTTCTGTTTGTCTTCCAGTTCCAGTTGTCCACCAATACGTTCCGCGAAGGCAAAGTTATGGGAGCCTCGAGGAGTCGGGGTTGTTGGTTGGGGCTCGCCCACTTCCTTATTTTCTCTGTTCTCCACAGTTAAGGGATCTACGGTAGGTATCGTTAAGTCCATAGGAAGGACAGGCTCGGTGATCGGTTCGATGCTTCCTAGCACGGTGCCGGGGTACACGTACTTTTGTTTCTCCGTCATGTTTAACATTAAGACTCTATGAAGCGTCTGGCTTCCGCCAATCAGTGTTTTTCCCGTTGACAAACCCTTTTTCTCGGCTAAATGCGCTGAGGGTTCGATTAACCAGTTTGTCCCTTCTTTGGGCCGAAATGGGGTCTGAATCTCAATCGGAACCATCGTCCGTGGAGGTATTTCTTTACCTTCCTTCGTGATGAGGTTTTGAGTAGGTGGCTCAGGGCGATGCTCGTTTAATAACCCAATGGGTAGTTCTTTAAATAAGAGCTTAGGCTGTTCCCCTCCGTACCAAATTTCCAATCTTTGAAATTGGCGGAGGAAGTCATTTCCCAAAAGAAGAGGAATACCGTTCATGTCCAGCACCCGCACTTTCCCTTCGGCGCATTTTCCGGCTAGACAAACTTTTAATTCCGTTTCTCCAAGAAATGGTATTTTTTCTCCGTTGACCATGATAGCCCCAGGTCCGTCACATTTTTCTAACGTTAGATTAAGCAGTTTCATCAGGGACGGAGTAATGACGGACACAGCAGCGCCTGTGTCTATTACCGCGGTCACCGTGACGTCGTTGCATTGGACCTTTTCAGTGAGTAACTGATTCAGGTTCAGGTTCAACAAGGGCATTTCTCCCCTAGGTGGGTTTTCTGTACTGCCAGGGCGGAGAATCCCTACGTGAGTCGTCGCATCAGGGCCTGTTGGTTCGGAGTCACAGAATTTGGCGATGTGTCCGATCTTTTGACACTTATAACAGATCGGCCGCCCATCATCGGTTCGGCTTCTTCTTCTCTGATCCGAGGAACGGTCCCTGCTCCTGCTACGCCCCCTATTTCTTAACTGGACTATTTCTATCTTCATTTCTTCCAACATTTTCATGATTCTATTTTGCTGCTCTTCATTCTTTTGTTGTTGGAGACGTTGGGCCTCCTCTCGACGCTCCATTGAGGGGGATCGGAAGTTTACTTTCTTACCCTCCGTGCCCACGACAGCAATTGGTGGTGCGTCACGGTAGGCCAGTTCCTCGGCCTCTGTATGTATTTTGATCTCTGATAGTAGGGCCGCACAGTTTTGTGGGCGCTTAATCCAAATTTTCTCTACTAGCGAAGGTTTTAATCCCCTAAAAAGGTGGAGGAGTTTCGCTTGTTCTGCCATTGTTGGATCGACCAGACAGCATAGATCCATGACGTCGTAGAAATAATCCGAGGCGGTTTCGTTCGGCCCCTGTTTCCGATTTCTTAGTTTGTTTTCTTGGGATCGACCATAGCCTTCGGGTTGAAATTCCCGGATGAAGACGCTTCGTAATCCGGGCACTAATGGGGGCCCTGGCTCGTCCTCCCAAGACGCGGGTGCCGTTAGACATTTCATCCATTTTTGGGCAGTACCTTCGAGGTACATCCAGAAGTTATTTTTCAATTCCTCCGGACCCCACTTGTTATACCGCCCCGTTCGTTCATAGCTATTAAGCCAGTCTATCGCGTCTTCATCTTTCTTTCCGGAAAAAATTGGGGGCTCTTTGAATTTTAGTTGAGCCATCTTGGGTTGGTTAAACGTAAATGAACGGTATGCTTCTTCTTGCTCCGAATCGGAGCTTTCTTCTAAAAGGGTTTCGTCGAGATTATCGTCACTGGTCAAATCTGCGACACCGCTCTCACACGCCAGATCTTCGGCTTTATTCAGGATTGGGGATGTTGGTATTGTTGTAACGCTTGGATTTTTTAATTTCCTTTTTACCGCTGTATCGCTAAAATCTCTGTCTATCTCTGGTGCCTTTAAACCGCGCACTCTCTGGCTCTCCCTGCACTTTGTCCTACTGCCCTCCTTCCCTTCAACAGGTCCTTCCGGGGCCTGGGGTCGGTCAGCCGTCTCGACTTTTCGGGACAAGGTCCGTTATGTCCCGTCACGAGGTGGACCGTCTGAAGGCCTTTGACGAGATTGCTCTCGCCCTTTTCCTCCTTTCTCCCGACGACGCGGATCAGGATCGGTTAGCCTTCACGAACAGCACCGCGCGCTCGTCCGTGGTGAACCGTCTAGGGGCTTTCAACGGAATCCTCCTTCGCCTATTTCCCCTCTGCTCCCCCGCTTTGTCGCCCTAGCCAACTGCGCTTCGATCGGTCAGCCTTCACGCCCAACCTGTCGTCTCTTGGCGTGGTGGACCGTCTGGGAGCCTTTTGGCTTACTGATTCTTGCAGCTTTCCCCTTCTTGGGGCCTGTAAAGACGATCAGCTCACCCCTTTTCTCCTTCCTCGATCGCTAGTTTTCCTTCCCCGGAACTACTGTTTAGCTAGAAAAAGCGACAGTCTACCGTAACTACTAATTCGTGCACAAAATTAAAAAAAAATAAACCCGTTGTCATCTATCCCGCCGTGCTTGATAAGTGCTCCAGCCTCGGAAACACAGTAGCATTGAATGACCACTCGACAAGTGGAGGGCCGCCCCCGTGGCTTTATACCCGGTCTATTAAGGGTATCCACACCCACCGGTCTCGCTTTTCAAAAGCCTATAAACGAGTTGCGCCTCCCTCCAACTTCATTCGATGTCAGTTCAATGCAATTTAAATCGTGCAAAACAAAAGGCTATTTGCTTTTCGACTTACCAAAGAGCAGAGGGCAGGATACCCTGCATCTCCACCATGTAACGAGCCTCGATCGAATGATGACAAAGGGCAAGAGTGATGAGTTGGATCACTTGTATTCGTGTAGTCAAAGGGGGATGTTAACCCTTTCGATACAGAAATTAGACTGACTGCTGGCGTCCTCGTTCGCCCTTCTTATTGCAAGAAGGAACAAAGAGACGCGCGGGACGCGGGGACGACAACGTCCGGTGGGAAGCTGGCGTGGTCACGTAGCAGGCGTCCGGTGACGGCGACGGACTGTCGCTTCGCTCGGTACTTTACGACCGGGCGTCGTAAGCGGTCGGCGGCGGTCGTGAACAAAGTCGCCACTCCAGATTCGCAATTGGGCTACGGGTCGGGTAGCCGTCGTAACTGTTGGCAGTCATCAAGTCGGCTGCTGACAAAGTAACCCTGCCGATACGCCGCAGTGCTGGTATCGGGTAACCTAATGTGTTGACTCCGGCGTGGGAACGGGAGGGAACGTAACATCCCTCTCCTTAGACCGTTCGTCCCGAACGGTAATAGCGTGAACAACACATTCTCAATTTTTGGATTAAAATACCGGGCTATGTTTAAGATAATGGACCACGATTAAGGGTAAATGATAGTAACAAAAACTCTATCCTACTAGTATCAAAATGTGGTCTATGGTCGGGAAAAGAAACAACGACCTCTAGTTTCTTACGAAGGAGGAAATCAAGGATAAATGATAGTAACAAAAACTCTACCCTAGTAGTATCAAAGTGTGGTCTATGGTCGGGCAAAGAAACAACGACCCATAGTTTCTTACGAAGGAGGAAATTACCAAGATGGTGGGGAGTAACAATGTCGGACCTTGCAAGCATAGAAATTATAGAAACACATATTTGTGAAAAGAAAAACAATCGCCGGGGTACCCTTTTTACCCTCTCTGCCTATCTTCTATGGTCATGAAATCTTCTTCTTCAGACGTCTCCTCCATACTGCTCATTTCTGTCTCATCTTCGTGGTCGGATTGGTCTTCATCCTCGCTTATTGGGGGGCTCTCTTCTTCGTGGTCCGTTTCCATTCCGTTTTCTGGGCTGACCGGGGGTGCAGCTGGTGGATTTGGGGCCAGGACGGGTTTTATCTCTAAAGGGGACACTGGGCTCCAGGATGAATTTGATGACGAGCTGTCTGTTTCGGAGTCAGAGCTGTTTGGAGTAAGAATCACCCCCTTTTGGGGACATCTTGCTTGAAGATGTCCTCTAGCCTGGCAAGTCCGACAGGTAGGGATTCCTTTTTGAGGTCCCTGGAGTCTTCGTTCAATTTCCGACAGGACTTCGTGGACCCAGTCCCGAGTTAACGGTGGTCGTCGAGGAATTGGGATCCTTGCCTGTCCCATTTGGAGGCGCATTCCCAACCGCGCCATTGTGTCTGATCCTAAAAGGAGCTCTGGTCCCATTGTGATGACCGAGGCTTCTATGGTTATGGTCTG
The DNA here is from genome assembly GCA_022539655.2 of Ceriodaphnia dubia. NCBI lineage: Eukaryota > Metazoa > Arthropoda > Branchiopoda > Diplostraca > Daphniidae > Ceriodaphnia > Ceriodaphnia dubia. Next base: position 2,487,699 of record JAKUCG020000139.1, on the reverse strand, counting down.
ACCGGCTGATTCAATTACTACACCGACTCGTCCTGTCAGACACGATATATCTCTTTCGAATTCATCATAAAGGAAACGCCTTTGCGGGAGTACTGCCAGTTTTAGACGGTCCGATAGTTTTGTCGAGATGAGGTTCTCCATTCGACTAATGGTGAGGTCGGCCTGTACTGGGACCCCGTTACAGAGTACTGGTATCTTTACTACCATATTCTGGATCTTATATAACTGGATGGATATTTCCTTCTTCTTTTCGTTATTCGAGGATTTGTTTGGTCTTATCTCGATCTCTGCCAATGAGACGCCCAAGATTAGACTCTTTTGTAAGTGTTTCGCGGGTTTTTCTGTTTCTTTTGAGCAAGATGCACAGGGTTAATGAGTGTCCAAATGCTGTTAGAGGGAGGAGTCGGTAAGTTAAAGGGTGAAGAGGCTATACTATTCGCGTTAGTCGGGGTTCACTTTTGAATGTTCGGTCTGATGTTCTAGATTTTACTACGTCTTTCTTCCGAAAAGACCCGATTCCTTCCATACGGTACCGTCTGAAAGAAACCACCGGGGGAAGATCGTTTTGTTATGCAGAGTCTTCGCTCACGTCTCTCACATGAGCCGCGAGTCGCAATTCCACTACACTGATGCGGTCAGCTAACTCTCGCCTTTTGCGAATTTCCTGCCCTCTGAGTGCTCCGAGTAGTGCACCTAAGGCGATAGTGAATAAACAGCCTAGTACGACTAACTCATACGGATATCGGGTGTTGTCGTTAGGTACATCTCTTTTCCGATCTTCTTCTGCTTCTTTTATTTCAATCAGATCCTCTTCCAAGGTCTTCAGTCCCTTGGAGACCCTGCTGTTTCTCAACAACACGTTTCGGGTCTGAGACGAGTAATTCGTTTCTTTGCGGCTCACTGGGGTTGGTTCATCCCACGAGTCCGTACTATCTAGTTGTCGTAAGGCTGGGGGCTGGTACCGGCTGCCCTGTTGGGGTAGGGTCTTTTTAAAGCTTGCCTGGAAAATCCAGATATCTGTTTGTGCGGTACATGACATTGGAACTTCAAACACTCCGATAGGAGGGAGATCCAATATTTGTCCTGCTACACCGGCGTTTGTCTCAGGGCAAGTAATTACTACTTGCTGTGGATTTACGGCGGAATAGCCCCAACGTCGTCGTCCCAGATAGACCGTTTCAGGTCCCCTCCACGGCGAGACAACGGGTACGCACTCCTGTTGGATTCTACCATCGTCGTTCAAAAATATGGCCAGCGCGCAAGCTTCTTTAGACCGTTTCCGATTGATCGCTCTGCTTATGGGGCAGATAGATGTTACTGACGAGAGGCAGGGTTGTGCTTCCTTGCTGGTCATTTCCACGAAGGACTGATGATCTGAGGAGATGGCGAGATACTCGGGAAGAGGTTCGTATCTAAGCGCCCAGGTCGCGTTTTTGATTGCTCGTGCCAAACTGGTTATTCGATATAACGTGAATACCAGCGGAAACTCAAACACCGGTAGGTGGATAAAGAGGCGAATCCCCGACGTTGTAGATGCTGCAACGACCCGTGCTTCCGCATATGCTTTCCACAGATCACCGGCTTGAAGAGCGGGTGTTAGTGACCAACCCGGGGGCAACACTCTTTTTATTTCACTCAAAACTGTCTGGAGCTTAACCGGAGGGAAAAGGGACGGCGGAAGACGCTCCGTGGCCAGAACGGCCAAACCCAGTCCTAGGTCATTTACGAATTGTTCCAGCCACTCTAAGGCGTTGTCTATCGCCCTGTACGCATCGTCCGCTTTTCCGGAAGCGGACCAGGCTTTTTCGGTCTGGAGTACGATGTTTCCTAACTTCCATTCCGCTAAATTCAGTTCTTGGCGAAGTTTTGCACGCGCTGTTTCTACTTTTGCCAGTGTCTCGGCGACTGTCCGGATTTCCCATAGCGACTCATTTACCAGAGATGCATGTTCTCTGACTGCGTGTGCGATTGTGGAGACCTCGGTTGACAAGGCGTTTACATGATGGTTAACCTTCTCTAATTCCTCATTAGTCGTCACTCCGAACAGCCAGTTAAGCACTTTTCCGCCCCCGTCAATCACTCCGCGCTTGCTTCGGACCGAACTAATTGTGATTGCTTCTTTTAGTTCCGCGAAGTGATTGGAGATTTCCGATAGTCTTGCCATGTAGTCTCTTGCCTTCGAACGTACCTGATCTTGGATGATTGCCAAGTATCGGGTTCCTTCGGTTACGTTGTGCAGGACTGGTAATTCGGACTTTTTCTTCAGCCACTCACTTAAGTTATTGATGAGTTCTTCGGGTTGTCTGAAGCTAATATCTGTTACCACGATCCACTCGGAATCCGTGAAGGATTTGGTTCCTTCCGATTTGAAAATAACCCCCTGTGACATGGTGATTTCCTTTCCAACAAAGCCTTGGGGCAGAGTCATAAGGGCCACCAGTAATGAGAGCGTAAGGACAAAACGCTGTTTTCGGGTTCGAAGAGGATAACGGCGTTCCTCTGCCATGGGAGTTGGTTCTTCTTCATGTGATTCCGCTTTTCCCTGTTTTTCCTCTTGAATAACTGGAGTTATTCCGGGTGTTTCTTTCAATTTTGTGTTGGTTTGCAAAGCCTCTGTAACCTGGTCATTTTTGTTTCCCATTCTGTTTCGGGTTCCTTCAGGTTCGTTAAGGACTTCAATAGTCTCGGATCTCTGGTTGGGGTTCTGATCGGTCGCTGGATCTTCATTTGTTTTACTATCTGGGGCTCCTTCGAGCCACTCCTCATGGAATTTCTTTATTCTTTCCACATGTACTATCTCGGTGTAAAGCTTTTTCCGTCCCAACAATTGTACCAGATAGTTTAGCGGAGTGGTTTGCATCAGTATTTCGTAAGGTCCATGCCATTGATGTAGTAGCTTCTCGGCTCTTCCCACCACTCGCGTGGGTTTTTAGACTAGGACTCTTTGTCCGGGTGAAAATGTTTCCCCCTCGCTTCGCTTTTCATCGTAATAAGCTTTTGACCGGGCTTGAACAATGGCCGCTTTCTCCTCCACCTCGGCTTTGGCCTTCTGAAGTTTCTTTGTGAGGCAATCCATGTTTTCTGCCGGGTTTAAGTTGTTGGGGTTGATACTTAGGGCTGCGTCTATCGGGAGGACCGCCTCCCGACCGTGCATCAAAAAGAAAGGAGTACGTCCTGTTGTCTCTTGCCTACTTGTATTGTAGGCAAAGGTGACGAAGGGCAAGATTTCGTCCCAATCTTTATGGTCATCACTGACGTACATTGCCAGCATATCGGCTAGGGTGTGGTTGATCCGTTCCACCTGGCCGTTGGCCTGTGGGTGGTACGCAGTTGTGGTTCTGTGTTTCGTTTCCATGGTAGTGAGGATGTCTCGGAACAACTTGGCTAGGAAGCACTTTCCTTGGTCAGTCGTTAGTTTTTTTGGTGCTCCGTGTCGGAGAATTACTTCCTTCACGAAGAAGTCTGCTACTTGTTCTGCGCTTCCATCGATCATCGCCCGGGTTTCTGCCCATTTTGTTACGTAGTCAATGGCCACTACTATGTATTTTTTCCAGAAGTAGAAATGGGAAATGGGCCCAGGATATCCATGCCCACTCTTTCGAATGGCTGTTCGTGGTGACTAATTTCCAAGCGTCCGGCAGGCTTATGGTAGATTCCCTTACGTGTCTGACACGAAGGGCATCTTCGTACATAGTCCATTGTGTCGGCTTTCATTCCTTTCCAATAGTAACGGCGTCGGATCTTATCTAACGTACGCGTCTGGCCCATATGGCCCGCGGTGATGTCATCATGACAAGCTTTTAATATTTCCTCCCGCCAGTTACGAGGGATACAAAGTCGGTATTCTGGTCCGTTTTCTTTTTGCCGGGTGTGAAAGAGTAGGCCCTTGGAGATTGTGAACTCACTATGGGGGTCTCCTTCTTCCAATTTTCTGAATTCGGGTTCCCACTCCTTCTCCTGAGCGTCGGAGAACAGGGTGGGGAGTCCGTTGGGACCTTCCATTGGAATCGTCATTACCCAGGGAATTTCGTCGTCGATATCCTCTGGTTTGTCAACCGGATAGCGAGAGAGAGCGTCTGCGTCTGTATGAAGCTTGCCGCTTTTGTGAACGATCCGCAAGTTATGTTCTTGCAGGAGCAAAGCCCAGCGAGCTAACCTTCCAGCTAAATCCTTTTTTGAAAGTAACCAACACAAAGCATGGTGGTCGGTTACCACGTGAATTTCGCACCCCCAAATGTACTTCCGAAATTTAATCGTTGACCAGAGTAGTGCCAAACATTCTTGTTCTGTGATCGAGTAGTTTAACTCGCATGGTGTCATAAGTCGACTGGCATAGGCGAGGGGTCTTTCTTGACCGTCCACTCTTTGCAGTAGTACGGCTCCTAACCCATACCCACAAGCGTCTGGGTGTATCTCAAATGGGAGGTTATAGTTTGGAAAAGCGAGGATCATTGAGTCGGTCATGGCGTCCTTGAGTATTTCAAAACTTCTTTGTTGTGGGGGGCCCCAATCAAACTTGATGCTTTTCTTTGTCAGGTCAGTCAATGGTTTGGCCAGTTGCGCGAATTTATCGATAAATCGACGGTAATACGAGCAAAGTCCCACAAAGCTGCGTACAAATTTTATTTTGTCGCTCTCTTTGGCATCCTCAGGGGGAAGGGGAAACTCCTTGACTGCTCTGATCTTGTCAGGGTCCGGGCGTATTCCCTCTTTGCTGATTACATGCCCTAGCGCAGCGATCTTCCTTTCGGCAAAATTACATTTTGACAGCTTGATTTTAAGATTGGCTACTCGTAATGCTTCCAAAACGCCTCGCAGTCTTTCAAGGTGTTGCTTGGGATTATCGGCATAGACGATAATGTCGTCGAGGTAGACAAGACATGATGTCCATCGTAATCCGTCGAGGACCAAATCCATCATTCTTTGGAATGTCCCAGGGGCCGAGCAGAGGCCAAAGGGCATCACTAAGAACTGGTACAAACCGTCAGGGGTTATGAACGCAGTTTTCACTCTATCCTCTTTCTTCATGGGAATTTGCCAATAACCACTCTCCAGATCCATGGTGGTAAATATTTCGGCCCCTTGTAAGCGGTTTAGGGTGTCTTCGATGAGTGGGAGTGGATAGGCATCTTTCGTGGTGATGTCATTCAGTCGACGATAGTCGACGCAAAATCGCCAGCTTCCATCTTTTTTCTTTACTAGCACGACTGGTGAGGCCCATGGGCTTGTCGAGGGTTCAATTATTCCTCGACCTAACATTTCTTTAACTTGTTGCTGGACCAACATTCGTTCGTTCCATGCACTCTTATAAGGGTTTTGGCGCACCGGTTTCTTGTCACCTGTCGGTATTTCGTGTTCCGCCGCGGAACAGAGTCCCAGTTCTTCATCCTTTGTGGCAAAGCAATCTTGGAATTCTTCCAACAGATTCAACAGCTTCTGTTTGTCTTCCAGTTCCAGTTGTCCACCAATACGTTCCGCGAAGGCAAAGTTATGGGAGCCTCGAGGAGTCGGGGTTGTTGGTTGGGGCTCGCCCACTTCCTTATTTTCTCTGTTCTCCACAGTTAAGGGATCTACGGTAGTCGTTAAGTCCATAGGAAGGACAGGCTCGGTGATCGGTTCGATGCTTCCTAGCACGGTGCCGGGGTACACGTACTTTTGTTTCTCCGTCATGTTTAACATTAAGACTCTATGAAGCGTCTGGCTTCCGCCAATCAGTGTTTTTCCCGTTGACAAACCCTTTTTCTCGGCTAAATGCGCTGAGGGTTCGATTAACCAGTTTGTCCCTTCTTTGGGCCGAAATGGGGTCTGAATCTCAATCGGAACCATCGTCCGTGGAGGTATTTCTTTACCTTCCTTCGTGATGAGGTTTTGAGTAGGTGGCTCAGGGCGATGCTCGTTTAATAACCCAATGGGTAGTTCTTTAAATAAGAGCTTAGGCTGTTCCCCTCCGTACCAAATTTCCAATCTTTGAAATTGGCGGAGGAAGTCATTTCCCAAAAGAAGAGGAATACCGTTCATGTCCAGCACCCGCACTTTCCCTTCGGCGCATTTTCCGGCTAGACAAACTTTTAATTCCGTTTCTCCAAGAAATGGTATTTTTTCTCCGTTGACCATGATAGCCCCAGGTCCGTCACATTTTTCTAACGTTAGATTAAGCAGTTTCATCAGGGACGGAGTAATGACGGACACAGCAGCGCCTGTGTCTATTACCGCGGTCACCGTGACGTCGTTGCATTGGACCTTTTCAGTGAGTAACTGATTCAGGTTCAGGTTCAACAAGGGCATTTCTCCCCTAGGTGGGTTTTCTGTACTGCCAGGGCGGAGAATCCCTACGTGAGTCGTCGCATCAGGGCCTGTTGGTTCGGAGTCACAGAATTTGGCGATGTGTCCGATCTTTTGACACTTATAACAGATCGGCCGCCCATCATCGGTTCGGCTTCTTCTTCTCTGATCCGAGGAACGGTCCCTGCTCCTGCTACGCCCCCTATTTCTTAACTGGACTATTTCTATCTTCATTTCTTCCAACATTTTCATGATTCTATTTTGCTGCTCTTCATTCTTTTGTTGTTGGAGACGTTGGGCCTCCTCTCGACGCTCCATTGAGGGGGATCGGAAGTTTACTTTCTTACCCTCCGTGCCCACGACAGCAATTGGTGGTGCGTCACGGTAGGCCAGTTCCTCGGCCTCTGTATGTATTTTGATCTCTGATAGTAGGGCCGCACAGTTTTGTGGGCGCTTAATCCAAATTTTCTCTACTAGCGAAGGTTTTAATCCCCTAAAAAGGTGGAGGAGTTTCGCTTGTTCTGCCATTGTTGGATCGACCAGACAGCATAGATCCATGACGTCGTAGAAATAATCCGAGGCGGTTTCGTTCGGCCCCTGTTTCCGATTTCTTAGTTTGTTTTCTTGGGATCGACCATAGCCTTCGGGTTGAAATTCCCGGATGAAGACGCTTCGTAATCCGGGCACTAATGGGGGCCCTGGCTCGTCCTCCCAAGACGCGGGTGCCGTTAGACATTTCATCCATTTTTGGGCAGTACCTTCGAGGTACATCCAGAAGTTATTTTTCAATTCCTCCGGACCCCACTTGTTATACCGCCCCGTTCGTTCATAGCTATTAAGCCAGTCTATCGCGTCTTCATCTTTCTTTCCGGAAAAAATTGGGGGCTCTTTGAATTTTAGTTGAGCCATCTTGGGTTGGTTAAACGTAAATGAACGGTATGCTTCTTCTTGCTCCGAATCGGAGCTTTCTTCTAAAAGGGTTTCGTCGAGATTATCGTCACTGGTCAAATCTGCGACACCGCTCTCACACGCCAGATCTTCGGCTTTATTCAGGATTGGGGATGTTGGTATTGTTGTAACGCTTGGATTTTTTAATTTCCTTTTTACCGCTGTATCGCTAAAATCTCTGTCTATCTCTGGTGCCTTTAAACCGCGCACTCTCTGGCTCTCCCTGCACTTTGTCCTACTGCCCTCCTTCCCTTCAACAGGTCCTTCCGGGGCCTGGGGTCGGTCAGCCGTCTCGACTTTTCGGGACAAGGTCCGTTATGTCCCGTCACGAGGTGGACCGTCTGAAGGCCTTTGACGAGATTGCTCTCGCCCTTTTCCTCCTTTCTCCCGACGACGCGGATCAGGATCGGTTAGCCTTCACGAACAGCACCGCGCGCTCGTCCGTGGTGAACCGTCTAGGGGCTTTTCAACGGAATCCTCCTTCGCCTATTTCCCCTCTGCTCCACCGCTTTGTCGCCCTAGCCAACTGCGCTTCGATCGGTCAGCCTTCACGCCCAACCCGTCGTCTTGGCGTGGTGGACCGTCTGGGAGCCTTTTGGCTTACTGATTCTTGCAGCTTTCCCCTTCTTGGGGCCTGTAAAGACGATCAGCTCACCCCTTTTCTCCTTCCTCGATCGCTAGTTTTCCTTCCCCGGAACTACTGTTTAGCTAGAAAAAGCGACAGTCTACCGTAACTACTAATTCGTGCACAAAATTAAAAAAATAAACCCGTTGTCATCTATCCCACCGTGCTTGATAAGTGCTCCAGCCTCGGAAACACAGTAGCATTGAATGACCACTCGACAAGTGGAGGGCCGCCCCCGTGGCTTTATACCCGGTCTATTAAGGGTATCCACACCCACCGGTCTCGCTTTTCAAAAGCCTATAAACGAGTTGCGCCTCCCTCCAACTTCATTCGATGTCAGTTCAATGCAATTTAAATCGTGCAAAACAAAAGGCTATTTGCTTTTCGACTTACCAAAGAGCAGAGGGCAGGATACCCTGCATCTCCACCATGTAACGAGCCTCGATCGAATGATGACAAAGGGCAAGAGTGATGAGTTGGATCACTTGTATTCGTGTAGTCAAAGGGGGATGTTAACCCTTTCGATACAGAAATTAGACTGACTGCTGGCGTCCTCGTTCGCCCTTCTTATTGCAAGAAGGAACAAAGAGACGCGCGGGACGCGGGGACGACAACGTCCGGTGGGAAGCTGGCGTGGTCACGTAGCAGGCGTCCGGTGACGGCGACGGACTGTCGCTTCGCTCGGTACTTTACGACCGGGCGTCGTAAGCGGTCGGCGGCGGTCGTGAACAAAGTCGCCACTCCAGATTCGCAATTGGGCTACGGGTCGGGTAGCCGTCGTAACTGTTGGCAGTCATCAAGTCGGCTGCTGACAAAGTAACCCTGCCGATACGCCGCAGTGCTGGTATCGGGTAACCTAATGTGTTGACTCCGGCGTGGGAACGGGAGGGAACGTAACAATATCCGCAGCCTTTCACGTATGACCTGACGTCCGGCAATCTCGCGACGCAAGTTGCTTGTCACAATATTTTATTAAGTGCTTTAAAACCCAGTTGATTTATCAGGCTTATGTTAGGTCGTTTTAGTAGGTAGTTTTATTGGGCCTTAGGTCTTTCGGGTACCTTGTGGCGTGAAAACGCTACCTACGATTTTTTAAATTGTTAAAAAAAATTTACCCGTGGCCATCTATGATCTACCAGTGCAACTACATGGCCGGGTAAATTGGTACTCAACAACATACTGTTACCTGCGCTCGCGCAGGCAGGTACCCGAAGGGTTTTCTGTGTATTACCGTAGCCTTCTTTTTTGTTACCAAATAAGTAAATTAGTAAACAAATTTTTATACAATTTAAATAACAAGGGTAAAACTGTTATCTAAATTGATGTTTTACGCTTTGCATTGTAAGATTAGCGACGCACGTAACATGCGAATTTTACACCGCAAAATTTCTTAAATTATTTATCGCAGTAGTAGTAGTGGACTTGTGTATAAAAGTTGATAAGCCTTTCTATTTGAGATATTTTTGGATATTAGGAATAAAATAAAATGTATCATTGATAGGTTCATAGTTTTAGCGAAATTAATCGAATGAAGGAATTTAAAGCGGGGATCTCTCGGGGCGGCCCCGCTCGCTCCCCGTAATTTTTTTGTAACACGTGAGAATATAGATTTTCTAAAACGTGTTATTTTACATATGATCTTTAAGTATGCATGTGGGAAAGGTATCGGAAGGTAGGCTTATGATATTGCTACTGATGAACGCGATACATATATCAGTGAAACATATCTCGTTCTACGGTCGGTAACAATATTGTCACGCTTGGATCACGGCACAGGCACGTGATCAGGCGAGACGTGGGAATGGGGTCATGCGCCCCGACTCAACTGACCTTCCCCACAACGGGAATGTTGGGTCAGTTCAGGTCGGGACTAAATGGCTTTATAGCCCAATAGGTTCATACTGGTCATAAACCAGTTGACCTCATTTTATACCCACTCCTACTTTCTACTTTCTTCTGCCTGATGCTCCCGACGACATAAATAGAGGTCGAACCGGGAGGCCAGGCAGTTCGAGCTCATACGTCGAATACACTTGTTAGCTGCACATCAAACCGCTGTCGCTGTCTTTTCGTCACCAAACCAAGGGTGACAATTGGTGGAGATTCAGGCCATCGACTGGGAGTATTGGGTAAGTCGGAAGCATCTATTTTTCTTCAAGCATTTGTGTTGTCAGGGGAGGCGTGTGCTGTTTAGGGGCTCTCGCCACAAGCGGCTTAATCAGACGGGTTTCGTGTCGTGAAATCTTAAATTGTCTGAACACAGGGCTACAACCACGGCCGTTGACAGTACATTTTCTTGGGGGGGAGATTGTTTCTGACTCACAGTATTTTTTGTCGGTGTTGACCCTTTTGATTTTGTTAAACAGCGATAATTTTTTTTATTCACGTGTATTTTCGAACTCAAGGAAAACGTTTTTTCCTCTCTAGCCGTCGTTCAAAGAGGCACTCATTTCTTTTCTCTCTCGTTGAGTGAGAAAAGGCTTTTTTCGGTTTGACAGCAATCATTTTGATTGTTCCCGTGTGTCGTTGAACTCAAGGGAAACGTTTTTTCCTCTCTCGCCGTCTTTTTCAAAGAGGCACTCAGTTTGTTTTTCTCTATCTCGTTGATTAAACAAAGACTTCTTTTTTTTTTATTTTTCATTTTCGTTTGTTCCGCCTATGAGAAAGTGGGTTAACCCGCGTCTTCCGGATAACCCAAAGGGTTATAGGACGCGACTGAAGCCTTTGGGTCAGCTACCTTTTCTCCCTCTTAGCGCGTCGACCTCCCAACGAAGTCTAATCAATTAGAATTCAATCAATTAATTCAAATCTAATTAGAAATTCCAGTGTATTTGATTTCAGCCCAGTTGGACGTGGTAACTCTGATCCCCATTTAGACGACGACATTGCTAGTAATCGTAGTGGGGTTTCTATAAAAAAAGACATGGCTCCGCAGTTCAAATTCTTGTGCCCGCCGACTTTTCGGGGCCTACCAGACGAGGACGCCCTCGACTGGCTGGACAGATACGAGAAGACAGGAGCGTACAATCGCTGGGGCAACGCGGAACTAAGGGATAATTTTAATATGTATCTTGATGGGGCCGCTAGGAAATGGTTCTTTTGCTCCGTAATACCGGTTGACTGGACGGATCTTCCGATCCGCCCAGATCCGGCCAACGTGGGCGCCAATCTGCCGGCAACCACCGGTCTTCGGACGATTTTTTTAAGAGAATTTCAGCAAGCAAATTTTGCTGTATTTCAAGAGGCTAAGTTGCGGAATAGGGCGCAGGGGCTGGATGAACCAACCACTAGTTATTACTACGACATTCTTGATTTGTGTCGAGTAGTAAACCCGGCAATGCCGGAAGCGGCAAAATTGGAGCACCTATTCCGAGGGTTGAAACCCAGTTTGTTAGAAAAAATCTATCCGCTGAAACCAGGGACATGCGCTGAGTTTTTAGCAAGCGTAAAAATTTACGCTGAGGCAGCCGTACTAGCCAACCGCCGCACTTGGTCGGACTCAGTGCTTAGGTCATCTCCCGCGCCGGCTCTGGCCGACCCAGTTGCGTTCATTCGAAAGACGCCAACGCCACCGGTGGCCGCTCCCGATCAAGACCTGTGAAAGATCCTCCGTGATCTACAGGTGGCCGTGGCGGAGCTAAAAAACAACAGGAGTCGCCCGCCAATCGTGAAAAAAGCCGTGAGTTGGGACAAACCGAATCAGAATCCTCGTTCCCCTAAGGGAACTGTCATTTGTGGCTATTGCCGACGAGTCGGTCACGTTGCTGAGCGTTGTTTTCGCAACCCCAACTCTCCTGAGTACAAGGGAAACGCCGGCGCACACGCAGTGTTCGAGGATGACGGGCAGCCGGATTCGTCGCCGACAGCGGATCCGACAACCAGTAATTGGTCAGTGGCTTCCTTATCATGCCCTCTCCCAGGGACTCTTGCCGTCGAGCGCCAACGGCCTGCTCAGCCAATCTTATTATTGGATTTTAGCAAGCTAGTGACAGAATCAGTATTTTGCGGTTCACAGCCCGTAATGGCCGTCATCGATACGGGAGCCGCCGTGACCGTCATTTCCCCTCAGCTTCTTAACAAAACGGAATTCTCGCTCTGCCCATGGGATGGGCCGAGGATTGTTATGGCTAATGGAGTTATAGCGTCCCCCTTAGGATCAGCTTTAATCTCTATTCACCATCCGAAAGGAACGGCTACTGGAGTAGCTGTCGTCCTACGTATGGATGGGATCGACTTACTGCTGGGTAATGATTTTTTAAAGCAATTTGGCCGCCTCCAAATCGATTACAAGGAAGCATCTCCGTTATTAACCCTGGGGGATTTGCCGCTCTCAGCCATCACCACCGCCGCCGTCGATTCACTTTCACTTTCTGAAGACGTTAAACTAAGAGCCACGGAAGGTATAGAGATTCCCCCTTTTTCCGTAGTACGTGTCGCTACGTGTGCGCTGCCCATCACGTCGACGGAATTACTTTTTAAACCTTCAGAGAAATTGCTAAGTACAAACGCGCTATCGGCTGGCCACGCTATAGTAAATGCGAACCTAACTGCGATTCCGGTCACTAACCTCTCCTCGGCTCCGGTTTGGCTTCATCGGGGAGTTACTCTAGGTACTGTTGAAGCCTACGTAGAGGACGTGGTAATTTGTAATTTTTCGTTAGGAGAAACGAACGAAGCAGTTGGCGCAGATAAAGGATCGCTCATTCCAGATCGTAGCGTACTACTTCAACAATTACACCATCAAATCGGCCGGGAGGTCACCAACGATCAGCGGGACCAAGTTCTATGTCTGTTAAAAAGACATCTCGATTGTTTTGCCGTCAACGAGCAGGACCACGGGAGGTGTGTCGTGGCAGAGCACGACATCAATACCGGGTCATCGCCAGCAGTCCACCAGGGCCCTTACACGAACGCGTGGAAGGCCAGACAGGTTATCCAACAACAAGTGGACGACATGCTCGATTCGGGAATAATCGAAACCTCCGACAGCCCGTGGGCGTCTCCGGTTGTCTTAGTAAAGAAGAAAGATGGGACATGGCGCTTCTGTGTAGACTACCGCAAACTTAATGCGGTGACAGTCAGGGACGTTTACCCCCTTCCAAGGATAGCGGATGCGTTGAGCCGTTTAGAGGGGTCGAATTTTTTCTCCATAATGGACCTTCAGGCTGGGTACCACCAGGTCCCTGTTAGAGAACAAGATAAAGAAAAGACTGCTTTCGTCACGGCTGACGGCCTATACCAATTTACAATGTTGCCGTTTGGTCTGACAAATGCTCCCAGTACGTTTCAACGTACGATGGATATCATTTTGGCAGGCCTGCGTTGGACGTCTTGCCTAGTTTACCTCGACGATGTGATCGTCTACGCCCCTACGTTCGATGTTCACCTTGAGAGGTTAGATTTGGTCCTTGCCTGCCTTGCCAAAGCAGGCCTCAAACTTAAAGTATCAAAATGTCAGTTTGTAGAATCGAGCCTGAAAGTACTAGGCCATATTGTTGACCAACGTGGGATTAGCCCTGATCCAGAAAAACTTGCTGCGGTTCGGGATTTTCCAAGTTGTGACGAGGGTAAATCGTTGCCCAATAAAGTAAAGCGAGTGCAAAGTTTCCTCGGTCTGTGTTCGTATTATCGACGCCACATTAAGGATTTTTCAATCATTGCCCGCCCACTTACTCTCCTGACTAAAAAAGATTCAGTATTTGTTTGGGGCCCAGATCAGTCGGGTAGCTTTGAATCCTTGAAAAAAGCCCTTCTCGAGGCTCCGGTGCTCGCACACCCTAACTACGACCTACCGATGGAAATCATTCCCGATGCGTGCGGGTACGGGATCGGTGCCGTATTAGCACAGCGGCATGGGGGTCTCGAGCATCCTCTTGCCTATGCTAGCCGACTTCTAAGCAAATCCGAGCTAAATTATTCCATCACAGAGAAGGAATGCCTCGCTCTGGTATGGAGCATCAGTAAATTTCGCTGCTTTGTTTGGGGGTGTAAATTGACAATAATTACGGATCACCAAGCACTTTGTTGGCTGATGAGTAAGCGCGACCTAGCGGGTCGTTTAGCCCATTGGAGCCTCTCATTGCAGGAGTATGACCTCACCATAGCCTATCGCAGCGGCAAACTACACGACAACGCCGACTGTTTGTCCCGTAATCCTCTCCCTTCTCAGGACGAGGAAGTCGACGATCGTTGCCTTTCCACTAACGTTATTCTGGCGGACGACGAAAGCAGCAAGACCGCCAACGAGTTAGGAAGGGAACAGCGGAAGTCGAAGGAATGGAAAAGGCTCATCAGCAAATTAGAATGCGGAGAAGCAACTAAACAAAATTATTGCCTCAAGGACGGTACCCTTTATTTACAATCAATTCGCAATGGAAAATTTTTCACCAGACTTTGTGTGCCGCGGTCGTACCGGGAACGCATCATGAACGCCTTCCACGATGACACTATGGCTGGTCACCTCGGCATTCAACGAACTTTTTCAAAAATATCAGCGCGTTACTACTGGCCAAAATTGGGCCTTGACGTCATGCACTACGTCCAGTCCTGCCCCAGCTGCCAAGGGAGAAAAGGAGTCAACCGTCGCCCCAACGGGCTTTTGCTTTCCATTAAGGTCGACCGCCCATTTCAAAACCTCGGCATCGATTTACTGGGCCCTTTTCCGGTATCGACAAAAGGAAATACAAACATCATAGTAGCTGTGGATTACCTAACCAAATGGGTAGAGCTCCGGGCTTTACCCTCGGGGAAAGCAGATGACGTCGCTGAATTTTTCGTTTCACAGATAGTCCTACGACATGGGGCTCCCGAAAAATAATCACAGACAAAGGCAAATGTTTCGTGTCCATTTTGATGCAGGCTGTGACAAAGAAACTTCAAACCAACCACAAAACGACATCGAGCTATCATCCACAAGCAAATGGGCAGGTCGAACGGATGAATCATACTTTGGCAGCCATGCTGTCAATGTATGTCAGCGAGGACCACAAGGATTGGGACGCCTCTCTACAATACGTGTGCTTTGCGTACAACACGGCCCGTCAAGAATCCACTGGCTTCTCTCCTTTCTATTTACTATACGGCCGCGAGCCGGTTTTTCCTATTGATTTAGAACTTGGTGCGGACCCCAACCCAAAATTGTCGAAGGCAGCCTCAAAAGTTGCATTTGCGACCCGAATGTTGGCTAACTTTAAAGAAGCCAAAGCCCTGGTGATGCATCGTCTGATGGCTGCACAAGAAACTGAAAAACGGACCTATGACGGCCATCACAGGGACATCACGTTCCAGCCAGGCGATCTAGTTTTACTCTACAGACCGTTTCGCACGGTGGGGCGCGCAGAGAAACTGCTCCACCGCTGGCTCGGGCCCTACACGGTAGTCCGCCAAACTACCCCGGTAAACTACGAAATAAAGCTGCGGAATAGTCGAGCCAAATCGATCATAGCCCACGCAGTGAGCATGAAGCCGTATCACGAACTCACAGAGGATACCCAAGGCGACTCCGACGACGACAGGGAACCAGATCCGTCGGTAAAGAGTCAGCCGACAATTCCTGCCCTACCACCCTCTGAACCAGAGAATGTCAGTGTCTCAACACCTACCAGGCCCGTCCAACACCAGAAAACGTCGAAGCCAATCAGGGCAACGACGCCTCCAACTAGGGTACAACCTACCCGGGCTCGGCGTATGCCAGCTAAGTATGTGGCCTTCCTGTTGCCATACATGTTCGGTTTAATAACATTACTTGGCAGCCACCATACGGAGGCAGTACTTGTTCGCGACACAGTAATCTTTAATGAAAGACCAGGGGTCGCGTTCAGCGAGTCGTTCTGGACGGTAGTGACCGACCTCGACCTCCGCCCAGCAGAAGTGGCCATCGCATTTCTCGAAGCCCGAATCAAGGACCATGTAACCTTGGCAGCAAAACATAGAAGGGAACGGCCTACCCGGCAAGGAATTATGGCTGCCAGAAAAATCGAAGAAAGGACTCGCCTCTTTGACAGAGACCTCAGTTACTCTAAAACAAGACTTGCCCTTTTTCAGGAGACGATACGGGCGGTTGTCCGTCCCAAGCGTGCCGCTATCGACATAGGTGGTTCGGCACTGAAATGGCTCTTTGGCGTGGCGACGCAAGGGGACCTCGAGCACTTGAACAGTCGCATCACGGGGATGAAGAAACGGGATAACGAGATTGTTCACATCCTGGACCGGCAAGCGACAGTCGTCAACGAGACTCTTTGGGAACTTCGAACGACGGCAAAATTGATCGGCGAACTTCAGTTGCAGACGGCTGCGTTGGGCAATATCACAGCCCATATTGTTCAACGGCAAGAATCCATCCTCGAGTATTTTGAATATTTGGCACTCTTAGACTCATCATTTGACTCCGTCTCCGCCATTATAATGTGGTTAAATCAACTGGCGAACTCATTTGATGTCGGTCTCGACGTGCTGGCTAATGGACGATTGGCCCCTCAAATCTTTTCTCCCGAGCGTCTATCCGCCGTTTGACGGAAATAAACACCCAGCTACCTTTGGGTTGGGCGGTATCCAACACAGAACTATGGGTAACGTACCGAGAGGCGAAAGTTTCCGTAGCCGCAGTGGATGGTCGTTTTCGTCTCTTCATTCAAATTCCAATTTACGACCACGCACAACAATATACGTTGTTTCAGATCTTTAATTTACCCAAAGTAACCGATAATGAAACTCACGGGGTAATTTTTAGTGATCTTCCTAAATTTTTGGCTGTTTCAGCCGATTTAGAAACCTTTATCGAACTCTCACAGGACGACGTCCAAGGTTGCAGAAAATTGGAACGCCAACTTTGCAATTTCCACACAGGTCTCAGCAAACGCAGCGCACGGGTGTCGTGCGCCGTGTCGTTATTTCTTGATGATTCTGCCAGGCGATCCACCCAATGCAGACAGAAATTTGTTGAATGGAAGGGCCCCGAGATCGCGTACTTAGGCCGCAATCTGTGGGCCTTCTCGGCTGCCGCTCCTCACGACGTCGTCTTCTCGTGCCCTGCTGGTGTCCGTCGCCTCCCGCCGAAAACGATCCATCTCCCATCTAGCGGAATCTTTGAGGTTCCGGCCGGCTGCACGGCCCGGACAGCGGACTGGGTGTTTCCAGCCAGCCTCGAAGGCCGAATCGAGACCACCCTCGCCCCCATAGTTTCCCCCTCTCTGACAATTCCGCCCATAGAAGGGATGCTCGACCAAACCGCCGCAGTCGTTACGTTCCTTCAGCAAAACGTCTCGGACCTCAACATCATCAGCGAGCTTCTGAACCGGAACCACGACGCACGCCTTTCGACAGAAATGACGGAACTCCAGATTCAACATCTTCTCCGATCAACCGACCAGGACTTGGCTGAAGACTTGCCACGTTACCCAATGGAGCTGGCCGTCTTACTCGCGGTACTGGGGTCGGCTGTCTTCTACCTCGGCTTCCAGATCCTGTGGCTTCGTTCCCGGTTGGCCACCACCGAACGACTGGCACAATCGGAACTACTCTCTCCGCTCACCGCCCGAGATGAAGAAGAAGACGTATTCTCCGCGGCCTAAACATTTCTTATCTAATTCTGTGTAAAGCCCACGAAACTTTATTTTTTGTCCTCCTTTTTTATCACTTTATTCATTTTTTCTACTACTTTCCTGTTGTTTGAGCAGTCGGGGCGACTGCCTTTACGCGGGGGGACCTGTCACGCTTGGATCACGGCACAGGCACGTGATCAGGCGAGACGTGGGAATGGGGTCATGCGCCCCGACTCAACTGACCTTCCCCACAACGGGAATGTTGGGTCAGTTCAGGTCGGGACTAAATGGCTTTATAGCCCAATAGGTTCATACTGGTCATAAACCAGTTGACCTCATTTTATACCCACTCCTACTTTCTACTTTCTTCTGCCTGATGCTCCCGACGACATAAATAGAGGTCGAACCGGGAGGCCAGGCAGTTCGAGCTCATACGTCGAATACACTTGTTAGCTGCACATCAAACCGCTGTCGCTGTCTTTTCGTCACCAAACCAAGGGTGACAATATGTAAAATACCTGTAAAATACGGAGGAATCATTTCTTATTTTACATTTATGTATATATGATGGACCCACGGAGGATTTCTTATTATTTACAATAATAACTCGGTCCCTCGTCTCCCTGTCATATTGTTGATCTCTAAGCAATTTTATTTTCCTCCGGTAAGTCATTATTTATCCTACGAATACAACTTACAAAAGAAAATGTCAGGAAAGGATACTACAACTCTCGTTTGCAGCATGTAAACACAAACGTTTGTAATCGTCGTAATGAGACGAGAAGAAAACCAACTGAACTGCTTGTACAAGCACCACTGCAAGATCGTTAATGAAAATTTAAACTATATTTCTTATGAATTTAAATAGTCTATGAGCACGTAAGAATTCTTTCTGCATTTTTTAAAAGAAATAACTTTTCAATCTGTTAAGATTAGAATGAGTAATCTGTTTTGTTAGTTTCCTCCAAAGCCATCTGTTGGGTGCACCGTAAACGAATGTGTCGTAGTAAATAGTAGTACAGAAACCCTTCGGGTAACATAAAAAAGAAAGAAAACCCACCTTCGGGAAATTGCACAGTGAAAAGTCGTGTTCGTTCTTATTGAATGCAATTTAAAAAATCAGGAAATTACATAGAATCCCCACATTAAAGTTACATCATTCTAGCTCACATAACTACTAGTAGTGAATCAACATTCTCTCTTCAGGTTGTGTTTGCAACACTATTTCAGGATGTTTTAACGCGACAATGGATGGACCCTCAAACTTTACGCGTAAGGACATTTCGACAACGACATTCCTTTTCCATTGTTTTTCACTGATTCCTTGTTAGTTTTTTACACAAATATGTTTAAACTCCTCAGTATTTATACGGTTTGAATTGAGACTGATTTAGCAAACCTACAATTTTAACTTGTGTCTTTCTAGAGAGTAAGTGTTCAAAGGTATTCCCTCCCCGAAAAGTAAGTAACAAAAAATTAGTTTGTACGGGTTTATATGTGTCCACAATTAGCAACGGAATTAACTCAAGTAATGCTTAAATTAATATTTACTTATGTACTACTTCATTTCTCTTGTAGAAATACTATATCTGAAGACAAAAATATTCGCAAACAGGGTTTTGACGGTTTAGAAATGAAACACGAAAAACTCGTTTACGGAATCCGTTTGTTGTACAAAGAAGATGAAATTGTGGACAAAGAGAAAGAACAAGTTATCGCCACACGGATATTGTTTTCATTTTGTATGCTCTATACATATAATAAACGAATCAGTACATTATAATACCGAATGTAAATATTGGGCTAAATATTTGTAAATCTCTCAGAATATCGAAATGGTACGAAACATTCTGGACAGGTACCTATACGATGGTGATACATTGGAATATACCTTGCCCACCTACAAAACTCTGAGCTATTGGAAACATACCGAAATGGTGATCGGCATTTACTTAAAAAACTTGCAGGCGACAATGAGGTAATTGTTTGATTTGTACGAAATTATCAGTGTCCAATAGTTCGTCCTACAATAATGTTTTAAGCTTTACAAGAAACTTGCCGACTTCATTGAATTCAACTCTAGTTCTATAGCATCTCCACATATTTGTGAGCGTACCAGGGACTATAAATTATCTTTTTTGCTTCCGAAGGTATTTACACACTGACCTAGTATACTCTTGATTCTACTATGGTATAATTCTTTAGTAATGAAATTGAATTATATTCAGGCTATTAACAGATGTTTAATTAAACAATATTCTTGTAACCCAAGAAAAACCAACAGCATTCATATAATGGGTCTTGAAAGGAGTATTGGAATCAAAAAGTAACAATCAGTCCGCGAGTCAAGAATATCAAAATAGCTAGTTTCGTGTTGTGTAGCATTTCGTGGGTGTGCTATAAAACTGTCAAATGTGAAACATAGATAGTCAGTATTGCTCGGCTGAATAATACAAGTCGTTTAAAATGAAAATCAATGTTTCCTTCCTTAAATTATAGAAGATAACGACGATGTTACATCGAGGGTTTTACAAAAATGACCATCTTCGACACAAGCAAATTGAATTTAATGATGGGTTAAAATCATCAGATAACTTAATCGTCAGATAGCCCAAAATATAGTCGTTCATCGTCCCAACTAATAAATTTACTATATGACCTACTGTTACGCAGCTAACAAATAAATAGCACATCCATATATTCTGCCGACATGTCCGTCCATTATCGAGTCGCCCCTCTCCCGCCGGTTCAAATCCCGCCAGCGTTGTTTTATTACTTTTGGGGAGGGGGGATCCTTACTCACTTTGAGTCACTTGGGCGTCATACGTCAGAAACTTGATCCATATAAAAGATATCCCTACTCGTTCAGGAGTTACATCATGAGGTTGTTTCTGCGTTGCCCGTATGGGCTATGTGATTGACCCAATAAGCCAACTATTAATTATGAAGCATTAGTTAGTCGTTTCCTCTAATAATACCATCAGTTATGTTTTTTTGCGTTTGTTGTTTAATTTGGTAACACGAATACGCTACATGATATTCGTGATACGTTGTCTTTTTAATTTCACACCTGTCGATTCATGCATTCATTTCTGTAATTGAAGTAGTCAATAATTACATGCCAGTTATATGCTTTACCTATATATGCGTGCTCGGTTATAGTGACAATCGATCTTCTGTCGTTTACTATATAGTCTGCCATACAAAAATTCTCAGCAAGAAACTTAGTTTTTGTCATCGTGACGTTTGTTTTAAATATGGGTTTCATACGATAAGTTATTTGACGTCAAAATATCTGAATCCACTTGGTACTGTATGGAGAGCTAAATATATTTAGTACACAACTTCAATTTAATTGTTTTTTATTCGTATCTTTTAAAAATATTGAGCATCCTGAAAAGCCTTAGAAGGAACGTGAGAACATCCGGTGACCGGGCAGTCTGTCACATTAGCAAGGCCCCGCAAAGTACTGTTTTTCTGTTGAAGCTTACATACAAAACTCTGTTCAGGTACTACTATCGAAGATTGTTGGTGTAAACTGTGTAATATATAGTTTTAAAATCGGTGAAACGCATTCAAAATCGCCAAAAACAAAATGTCTTCAATCAAAGTTGTATACGATTGACAATATTTTATTTGAAACTACTGGCAACTTGTAACTGAGGTCCAATATAATCATGTTACAAATATGAAGCATTTGAAATTGAAATTATAACTTCTGCTTACGATCGAAAAATCTAGTTGAGATCCCCAGCTAGCACACGTCCTGCCGAATCGTTGCCGGGTAATTGTCAATACTGACAAGAACTACCCTGCTTTTCAAAGCTTACCAAGTTAGCTGCCTGTCAGTTTTTAAACAGCTTCCAACGATACAGTCAGAATTTCGTTTAGGGCTCCGATCCACAGCAACCCGCTCTGGGGCGCGTTCATAAGATCCTTATGGTTTCTTACCTAACCCGATCCAACCCGTAGAGGCGTTTTCACGGGATCTTACGAACGCACCCCAGAGCGGGTTGCCGCGGATCGGAGCCCTAATTTCGTTAAATGAAAGCCTTTTGGCAGCACTTCACTTGTCCTTCATCTAATGAAGATGGGAAATAAACATAATTTTTTCAACGTTTCTATCTTTAAAAATGGTCCTTAAATTCTTTTACAACAAATAACCAGGAAAGGAGGGAAAAAATTTTCTCCCAATTTTATTGTAGAATTAGACGTTCCAAAATGTTACCTGATTACAATAACCAATAAGTAATTGCTACTAATTTACAGTCACGTTGGTGGTATGTTGGTTAAAACACTAACCTCTTGATTAATTAGTTGATTTTCAAGCTTTCAAGTTGCCCTAAAGTGTTTCCATGTAGAATTGAATAACAATACATCTCGCAATTATTAAAGTATAAACAACAATATTATCAAAGTCGAAACAATTTCAAGTGTAATCAACTGTTCTTGTGAGTCAAACAAGTATCAACCAACTAAGAAATTAATAAGAGGTATCGGTCTAGTGGTTAAAATGTCGGCGTCGCATTCGGTTTATTGAGATTTGGAGTTCAATTCCCAATGCATACAAAAATATTTTCAACGATTTATTCATTTTGCAGTTCTTGGCAGCTTAAAAGCGCTGTCTCGGCAGCGTAATAGCTGAGCAAATGAAAGTTGGCAAGTAGTTAGTATTGGCATGAAGAATGAATGAAGGAGGACGTACGGGGAATGAACCCTATGTAAGCGTTTGATGCAGGGCTGAAATCGTCAATGGGCTGGAATCGCCAATGGGATCGCCAATGGGCATTTTTTAAGCTTTTTAAAATGAAAACAGATGGCGTTTGGGGGCACAGATGAGTTAAGTTTTTTCATTTTTTATGACTAAAGTGCTAATGAGTAAGGATTTTCTCAAATTTACAAACTTCTAGAAGGTATATCATTAATCAATTTATTTTAATGGATTTATTGTTGCCTTGTTTCCCTCTGAGTAACTCATCTATGCCCCCCCACTGCCATCTAGGAACGAACCTGGAACTACTGAAAATGCCCGTCGGCATTTTCAGCCCTTTATCAAAGTTTTAACATGGCGATCGTCCTCCTTCTTTCTTACTTCATGGTATTGGTAGCTACCCAACTACCAATGTTAGCTGCCTGGCAACGATTTGACAGTTCTTTGCGCTAGCAGGGGAGCATCTGCGGTTTTTTAAAATAATTGTACGGTAGCCTAATATTACAGAAAAGTAACATTGTTAATTGATGGGATAAATAGTAATAATTCGATACCGAAAATGTGAACCAAATCGATTCCAACGTTTCGAATCCTACGTCGAAACTCTCAACTTGAAAAAGGCGCTGTGTCCCCAAGAGGGGAGGATTGACGGTTGGCGAAAATATGCTCCTCCCCCTTGTACTCGATATCTGGGCATTTCACTTAAGACAAAGTATAGTCTTTGTTTCATTCTCCGTCGCACTCTCTTGTGCGAAATACGTGTTCTTGCCGTCTAGTGTTTGTATTGTATTTTCATCGTCAGTATACCAGATGCCCAAAGACCCAGAAGTTTATTTGAATTGACATTTGCCTACATAATCAGAAATGAACATGTATGGTGTTTCAACAAGCCTGATGTTCCATCGCTTAGCAATTTGTGATTTATTAAAAGCCACGTTACACTCTGTCCCTGACTTAGGACTCAGTGTTTAAATAAGAAACACTCTGTCGATCCAAAAGCTGAGTTTATTTCTTGGTCGAAACGAAAGCTTCACCGCCACGTCTGCTCCTTCGAGTCCTCAGAAAACTCTGCCTTCCTCTTGCTCCAAGATTTCGAAAGAAAGCGAAGGCAGGCCGTTTCCCACGGTCAAATTGGTCACACGGGTGTCGACATATCAATACAGAAAAATGGAAAACGAGCTAAATAGGCTTTGGGGAAAGATCTTGACGACAGCTTTATGCGAGAGAAAGAAACAAAACAACAATCTAGAAATCTGAGTGAAGACAGCTGCATTTAGGCCAACGGGGGCGAGTTAGAGTGTGAAAAACGGGGCGACTGAAATAGGACTGGGGTAATGAATAAGGGAAGAAGGAAGAAAACACATAAGACACGAAATCTGAATTTGGATGATTGAGAGGCGGACAATATAACACAAAAAATAGTAATCTATCGATGCTCAATCGGTTACACACTCGTATTCATCAATTAATGTATGTCCTAAAAATTTTCATGTTTTAATCGCATGCAGCGGACTGGGTTGCTTCCCAATTTATAAACGTCCTCATTCGACAAAACAAATTGACCTATCAACACGCTTTATATTTGTTCACGCGTGAAACAATTGAACTAAATTTGACTAATTCCGGGAACGAAACCCTTTCGTCTCTAAATGGATTAAGCATCCTCAACGTTGCTTCGCGGCAGTGCCCTGTAAGTGTCTGATGTACAAGTCCCTTGTTTATGTTCATGGCAACGTTTGCTAATATTACATGATGTCGTAAAATGTGTAAATTGTCGTTCCTGTTTTAATTGCTTAATGATTGATTAACTTTTTACTCTGTTTTTATTTTATGCAAGGAACTAGTTGTACTCCTTTATTTCGGTTCGGTACATATGGAGTCCATACCTTTGAATTTTGGTGATTCTGTAATATTTACCCGATTCAGACGATTAAAAATATTGGATCTATCCGACAACGCGACATTTGAACACACTCGACAAATGAACTCAGTGAGGTCGACAAATGATCTCACTATTCCGACATTTGAACTCAGTTGAATTTTTAATTTAAAAAATACCCGACAAATGAACTCCGTGGTTTAATGCAATAAAAAATACCGACAAATGATCTCGCTTGTTAAATGTCTTTAAATTTATCCGAAAAATCAACTCACGTTTAATTTAAATGGGGAAAATATCCGACAAATAAACGTTTAGGCCCAGCCAATTGCCTCATCACTCTGATCACTAATATCTGTACAACATATCGATTTAATCCGTCCTTCAACAATTAAAAATAGCGCGCAATCTGTACTTACTGAACTAAATGTTCAAGCGTGAACTTTAACGCCAACGCTGCGTGAAATCACTCTCTTTTATATCAGTTTATTGAGGTAACAGCTCATTCTCATTCTACTATTCTCTGTTCTATTATCACCATACTGTTGTGGTTTGTTTTTGATCGTGCTAAGCTTCTCTCCTTTTACATTGACGGCTGGTCGCTTGCCTAGCGCTTGTTTGGCTATCGTTTGCCGTTGGAACTTCTACAATAATCAGTTATCCGCAGTAATCCGTCAAACAGCAAGAGAGTTGATATTTTTGCTCTGGTGGGTCAAGCCAGTGAAGCTTCTCTCATTCTTCCAAATTTAACTAACCATCTTAAACTGGAAGGACCGACTGAAAAGAGAAGACTTGGTACTTTCATGGATTTGATCCCGAACATATGATAAAGCGAGTCAGCTTAATTATTTTTTCCTCGAAATCGAAGTTGATCCTTCGCAGTCAAAAACGCTTTCTCCGTTCCGAAGTTGAATGTCACCTGTTGCAGAACCAACTGGCCAGCCGTTAAGCATCAGTGGAAAAACGTAGCTAATTTTGAGCTGCCTTTAGTCGATCCAGTAAAGTGACCGTTCTTCTTGGCCGTGACGTAATGCGTGTCCACGACGTGCTGGACGTTAGAGTCCCGCTGGACGGAAAAGAAGCCCCGGATGGTCTTCAGACCCATTTTGAATGGTGTTTAATGGGTCCAGTGCCGACATCATTGCTTTATAATCACGATGGATCACCAGAGACTATTCTCCATGTGTCTCGAAGTTCCATTTTTCAACAGTTGAATGACGCTGTCATTCAGTTTTTGGCTTACCGACTCGTTCGGTGTTCGTTGTCTTCCATATTCCCCTATGAGTAACGAAGACAAGAAGGGTCTACGCATTCTGAAGGACACCATTCGCCATATTGGAGAGCGTTATGAAGTTGATTTGATGTTGCGCTGTGAGAACCGAAATCTACGAAACAATCTCGAAGTTTCTACTCTACATTTTCATTCGTTACAGCGACGTTTTAAGAAGGACCCAGCTTACGCCGAATGATATTGTCGAGTCGTGGAACAATACATCTCTTTTGGCCATGCAGTCGAAGCCTCCTCTTCCTCAGTTTCTGCTGGCCTAGAATGGATCTTGCCACATCATTGATTTCCAATCACCCACCAAACCAGAAAAGGTGAGAGTCGTTTTCAATCTATCGGCTCAACACGAAGGAACATCTCTAAACGATCCGCTGTATAACGGTTCCTCCGATTCCGTCACTTCATCTTTGGCGCTGTATCGTCACCAACGAGTTGCATGTTTGCTTGTTCCCGAACCTATGCCAGAGCGAGAAGAGACTTCGGCCTACGGACGGAAGCTGGATGCGAGCGGATGACGTAAGGACGAATCGCTGTGAGCTGCTCGGACGGAGTAGAGAATTGAAAGTGCGCGTACGTTACGTCAATCGTAACATTGCTCTCAGACGAACAGTAGAATATTGTGTCTATCTTTATCCCCTTGTTGTCGAGGTGCTGAACAACATCCACGTCGACAATTATTTAGATTCAGCGGAGACGGAAAAGGAAGCTTTCAATTAACGCCGCGATGTTTTGTCCCTATTTTAGCTGAGAGATTTCAACATGGCTCATTGGCTTTCCTCATCCTGTCCAGTTTCAATATCTGTAGAGCAAGACGAGGGCACCCGTTCATTTGATTTGGACGTTGAGAAGCTTCCAGTCGAGCGCATTCTTGGCTTGGTATGCTATGGGATTGATAGGATGACAGACTCATTTTCAAATCTTTAACTAAACCTGACATCAAAACGGATCGCGAGGTTCTTTGAGAGATAACGTTTATCTACGACCCACTGGGTTTTTCTTTCACCGGTGGTGATGATGGCCAACATTTTAATGCAAGATATTCGGCGCTGTGAATCAGACTTGAACGATATATTGCCACCTGGTCTCTTGGCAACCTGGAGGACTTGGGCGTCCGATCTCTCAACCCTTTAATCCACCAAAATTCCTCGCTGCTTTCGTACGTACCCGGCGAGCTTAATTCTGATGACGACTGTTCCAGAGGGAATTCCCACAACCCACAACATCGGTGGTTTTGTAGCCCAGATTTTCTACTTATGCCACAGACACATTCGCCGTTGATTGCTGACATCGGCGAGCTCCTTCCGATGATCGGGAAGTCGTTCCAGACAGATAGGCCGGTTTTGTCCGTGTAGTCGAACCTCATCGCCTTTTTACGTTTGTCCAGAAATCATCCAATATCGTTACAGTCAAAAGAAAAGTAGCGTGGCTGCTACGATTTCAACAACAACAAAACAAACTATGGTCTATCAAGGAAAAAAAATCTACCTCGGGTCGGAGAGAAGTGGCTTATACCGGCGGGAATTCGTGGATCCACCTCATCACTTCCCCGGTGAAACTATGTATTATTGCGAAGAAAGAAACCCGTTCCTGCTATATTGAAATTGGTCGCTCTTACTCCTACTCTGAACGCTGCAAGTGTCTTACGGGTCAAAGGAAAACTTCAGGAGTATGCATCCTGGCATTCTCTCTCCTTGTAGCCAACTATCAACAATGAGACGCTGGAAGTGTCTCATCAAATCCGCCAAGTCAACATTTTTTACTCAGCAGTAATTTCGCAGTATCCTCAATGTACGAACACTGACGGACGAGATCCTTCTCACCGTTTTGTCAGGTGCAGCTGCACTGCTCAACGCCCGGCCATTGACTTACGTCAGTGTTAATCCTCGAGATCCCCAACCTCTTACCCCAAATCATTTTTTGACAGGGCGGTCTAATCCGCGTCCCGTGTCAACGACGCCGACCAATTCGGTGGAATAACCAAAAAGGTATTTGGACGTGGAAACAATAATCAACCACTTTTGGAATCGGTGGCTTAAGGAGTACATCCCAAACCTGATTGAAAGGATAAAGTGGCTGCGTCCCAGACGCAACCTTTAGCTCAACGACATCGTTCTTGTTATCATGCCAACCACTAAACGAGGGGAGTGGCCTATTGGTCGAGTCGTCCGTGTTATTACCAGCCAGGATGGAGTCGTCTGCTCCACAGAAGTCAAAGTAATTTGAGCTCTTCCCGGACGTAAAAAGTAAAGATCCGGCGGACGTTAAAACCAAGACTTCGACGTTCGTACGGTCCGTACACTATTAACCCTGCCTTCTGGAAGCGGATGACGAAGATGTTTTCAGTGCTGGGAACAGGACCGGCTGTGTGTCTGACGACTTCAATTAATTTCTTTGACCGCCATTCAGAAGAGACTTCCATTGTCCCCTTTCCCTTTTTGCAGGCTACAATTCCGTAATCCAACCCCCATAATTTCAGTACTCGACCCGATATCGTACAGCGGCGCAGTAAAGCTGGCAACTATTGCTCGCCTCATCCGCGCCCATATAACATCGGGCGGTACAAAGGACAGTATTTGGACATCCTTCACGGACGTCATATGGATGCACTCCAGCTTATCCGATGACCGCCCAAAACACTACTTATATGTACCCATTTGATGTCCCAAGGACATCCAACCTAAATAAAAATGGGATGTGATGCGGGTTTTTGTCTTAATATTAAACGTATGTAATTATCTTATAAGATTCCTCTTTTATTTTAATTGTTTAGTTGCAAGTGGTTCCAACATTCTTGTTGTAAGTTCCAAAACTTTATCGCGAGGAGTCCCTAATGGGTCTCGTAGCTCGCGTCCACTTAAACGCAAAGGTTTCAGGAATGCCAATATATTACTTTGCTCAATGTGTATGTGGCTAGTTTTGATGTTTCCTGTTAGATCAGTGTTATACACGTTTAATGAAAGCGATCAGCGTTTTCATTACGCGAGTTGATTCGCATTATCTTCTTCTATATTTTTCTATATTTACATTGTTAATTTTAGATACCCTAGATGACTTATTTATGTTTTAATTCGTTTTTTTTCTCGTTACTTTGAACTAGTTCATTTCTCGTCGTCTTCTCTTTCTGAAAGCTTAAGTTCATGTCCAGTCAGAATATCTATCTGACATCTGATAGAACAATTGAAATATTAAAAGAAAAGTCAGAATTGTAAGTGCGACTGTAGTCTGCGACAAATGTGCGTTTCTAATCCTGAGCAGGATATAAAAAGAATATCCAATCTAATTTGTAATAACATGCACATTCCTATTCCCAAATGCCCCGTCCAAGGGATGTCCATTTCAGATACAAAACGATTTGGATGTTGATCGGATCTTCGGACCCAAAATGGATGTCCGTCGGACATACTGTGCTAAATGGGACCAGCTCGTAACTCTGCATTGTTGTCTTTGAGGTTTCCTAGGTTGAATGAAATGCATTGACATTATAATAAAAACATTAAATTATGTGGTTTTATATTCATGAAACCCTACCTGCTTCTCGAGAAAAGTTTAAATTATCCACTTTGTTAGATCTTGCTGTATTGTGGAATTGACTCTCTAAGACAGAGACGAGCACTCGAATCATTGTCATTTGAAGGCGAAAACATTATTACAGCTCGGTATACAATACGGGGTAAGGGAAGGGGGTAGGAACCCTTTTCTGACCACATAGTCAATATCTAACAATCCTCCCCTCTTAGACAAAACTCT
Source organism: Ceriodaphnia dubia (assembly GCA_022539655.2). Classification (NCBI taxonomy): domain Eukaryota; kingdom Metazoa; phylum Arthropoda; class Branchiopoda; order Diplostraca; family Daphniidae; genus Ceriodaphnia; species Ceriodaphnia dubia. The sequence continues at coordinate 2,458,683 of JAKUCG020000139.1, read as the reverse complement.
CTCTGGCATAGTAGACTAATAACAAAGACGATAGCAGATACTGCATAGTAGGGAGAGAGTACGTTCTAAAGGGGTTTAACAAAAAGAAAAAAGGAAAATGGTCATGGAATTTGTAAATTGAGGCCCCAGGTCCGGCTCTTCCTGCAACGTAATCGACAAAACAGCTAGACACGCTCCAGTAATCCCTCCAGCACCAACGATCGCTCTTCCCGTCCATTGCTGCGATTTTCTGGAACTCCCTCGGGCACCGGCAGGATCTCCTCCCAATTCAGCTTGAGGTTGCGGAGCCAGTTTCGAACACAGAGCAGGGCCGGATCCACCAACCACTAACACGGCCAGGAGCTGCGTTTGGCCCTCGATCTTCACTTCCGCTTCACATACTCCTTTGACGTTCACTGGCGCATCAGCATACATCACCAACCTCGAATTAAACCGCGTCAGCCTTGGAGCCCCCACGAGCTGCCAATCTTTTTCCGAAATCACGAAACAGCTTGCTCCCCTGTCGATCTCCATGGCCATTTGACGACCACACACGCCAAACACGGCCTTGACGGGCTGTGACGATTTCTCCGGGCAGATGGATGTTTCCTCGGGAACGGACAGGTGGTACAATTCAATGTCACTATCTTCATACTCTTTGACCTCTCACTGAAAATTCAGATCGGCCTGCCTCCTTGGACGAAATCCGCGACTCGATTCTAGTGATGTTTCGTTAAACTTTAACGATAACGAAAACTTTCGTTAATAAGGCCTATTATTCGATTTTTCGAGTAACTATGATAGAATAATAATAATAAGAAAGATCTTCAACTTTTTTCGTTATTTTCGAAATTTTTAAGTCTTTTAATTTAGCCGGCAACCCTGTGATCTTATTGTCAAGGAGTAGGGAGGGAAAACCGGAAAAGACTGAACTAGCTTTTTCGTCAAGAGGACAAAAGAAGGATGTTCGTTGACCACGTTGGGTCGTTTAGCGTTTAATATCCCTTGTGTACCCACGTGGGCACATGGACTTGTAAAACTGTAGTCTTAGTCAAAAACTATTTGGCTGCTAAACTTGATTCTTAAGAATGGATCCAGAATCAGAACATAGTCCATGTGAAGAAGACTTGGAAGAAGATAGAAATGGTCTCTTTTGTCCTCCATCAGCCAAAAGAAGCAAAGTACTTATTTTAAGTTGTACTTATTGATATTCTTAAGCCTAAGTATATGGTTCTACGTAGCATGATTTAGTACACAAATTGGTTAAGTATACTATTCACTTAAAGAATTAAGTATATGATAAGTACAGTATGTAGCAAAAAAATCGCTCCGGCCTGACATAGATGATTAAGAGTGGCCGCTTTCAAAATTACCTTTTTTAAATCCCCCTATAGTTTGTAGTTCAAGAACTACTAATGGACAGTGTCCAAAGAGTTTTTTACTCTCACCCTCTCTCTCACCCCCGAAAATTTGATTATTCCAGACTTTTTTCCAGACATAGCCGGGGGTTATTTCTGGAAATATTTACAAATAGAAATTTTCTGTTTCTCAAGTATGAATCGGCAATGAGACATGGGAATTGGGAGATGAAAAAAATTTTTAAGAGTTATTTTGGTGGTCTCTGGAATCGAACTTCAAACCATTGCTTCTAAAGACACAAGCGCTGCGCAAGTGCCAGTAGACTTCGTCGTTACCATTGGCACTTGCGTAGGGCGCGTGACTAATGAAGCAAAGGTTGGGAGTTCGATTCCAGGGACCTCCAAATAACTCTTGCAAATTTTGTTCATCTCCTATGTCACATTGCTGATGCATACTATGAAAAACACAAAATTCCTTATTGTGAACATTTCTAGAAATAACCTCTGGCTATGTCTGTAGAAATGTCTGGAAAACATAACTCAAGGTTAGGAAAGAGGGTGAGAGTAAAATATCTTTAGACACTATCTACTAGTAGTTCTTGAACTACAAACTAGGGGGATTAAAAAGAAAGTTAATTTTGAAGGCTTAATAATCTATGTTAGGCCGGAGCGATTTTTTTGCTACATACTGTATATATGTACTTAATAAGTATACCCTCAATACATATAATAGTCCGGGAGCCCATCCGAAAAATGGACCTGATCGACTTTATTTAGTTTGACCTGTTCAATGACTAGTACAAACCATCAGGTCCATTTATTGTCAAGTCTTATGCCCCGCATAGGGGCCGTTTGGGTTTGACGTCGGCGTCGGCGTCGCAAAAAATGTCAAAAAAGTGTTGATAACATTCACGCATAAGCTATACATAATCTGATTCGCCATGAAATGACGATTCAGAAAAACACAAATCTGACAAGATTGTGTGGGCCGATCTACGAATCAGACTTCGTTTTTATTGGAATTTAGAAAATTCCGCGTGGTGGCGCTACAATCGGCGATGAATAAGTATTAAATTAGCAGCAATGAAAGAAGTGATCAAATAATACAAACATTGAACAAATATTTTAAAATTGAGAAAATACATTAAAGTTAACTTTTAATCGAAATTGGGTTTGAAATTAGTTTAAAAATTAAACTCATCAAAAATTCAGTTCCTGTCCTTTTACGTTTTGAACCAAGAGAATGTCTCAATTTCAAAAACTGCGCTAATGAACATCTCTCTTGAATATTTTAGTTTATATAGGTTAGCATTGTTTTGTGTATAAGCGAAAAAATAGCTTATTCACCAGAAAGGTCTATATACGTATACATACAGGTTTATGTACACATGCACACGCGTTTACATGCGCGCATGGTTACATTCATCTTCTAATGCACTTACCTTCTAATTTTCAATTCTTTTTGTATGATTTTTGTATCAAGGCTGTTTCTCTCGTCAAGATTTTTCAATAGCTAGTCATCTGTTTTTGTTAATTTGGGGTGCATGTTGGTGAGAATATTGTATAATATATAATTATCAACATATAATGACTATAACAGCGGGCATTATTACTACTGTGTCGACCGAAATAACATGATCGACGACGGGCCGATATTGGAACATTTTTCTCGGCTTTATAAATGTACTTTCTGACCCGTCACGCTATGATAACCAGATATTTAATCAGAGTCGTTGTTGCATGTTTTGCAACCACATTTTCTGAATATATTGTTCTTAACATCTAACAGCTGATGGTACAAGACGACAACCGTTTTCTGAGGTACCTAGAGTCTATTACTAGCCATGGGTACGCCAAAGCCCGAAGCTACTTTTTTTTCATTTTGGTACGGTTTTTAGGTTTTACAGCGATAGTATAATAGTATATAAAATGACAGAGGATGGTGGCCAGACTATCGTCTTCTGCCTTGGATCTTTATTGAGTATCCACCAATAATAGTCATCAATACTGACAATACATATCAACTAGTCAACCATCAAACGGCAATTTGACCCCTCTCAAGCGAAAACGTTAGACTATTGTAAAAAACGCAAAGAGCCCGAGTGTAAGACAGGAGTCGGAAATTTGTTGTAATTATTCGTCACGATCAGAATAAATATATACCGGTTTTTAAGTATTTCGCTGGATGGGCTCCCGGACTATAAACAGATTAATCCATTTTTCTACTTATAAGTACATTTAACAAGCAGTCCGCGAGTCAAGCAGTCCGAGTTCGTGTGATGTGACTTTTTACAATGTTAGTAAAATGTATTAAAAACTATGATTAGATAGTTCATTTGGTTCGCAAAGACAAGAAAATGTGATTAAGACAAACCGCGATTTTTTATTCCTTGTAGTTTCGGAGATAATTGCGATTTTGTAAAATCATTTTTGAAAATTTTCGAATATTGTGGCATTTTTGACACAAGTAAAAATTTTTTTTGGGGGTGGGTTAAAAATTGAACTAAAATAAGCATCAGGTAGCCCAGGATTTTGTCTTTCATTTGCCTGACCTACAATATTTTACGACTTACTGTTACGGAGCTAAAAAATAATTAGCAAGTCCCTATATTTTGCCGACTTTTCTGGCCATTGCCGAGTCAAAAGCGAGTTGTTTTCCCCCCTGTAGGCCTTTGAGCCGGCGGGCTAGGGGCGACTCGATGATGGGCAGTAATGTCGGCAAAATATAGGGATTTATTATTTATTTTTTAGCTCTGTAACCGTTAGTCGTAAAATTTTGTAAGCTAGGCATATGAAAGACGAGATTTTGGGCTATCTGATGCTTATTTTATTTTTTATTTTAACCTATCCTGAAAATTTTTTTACTTGTGTAAAAATTTTCATTTGTGGAAAACCCTCTCTGAAATATTGTGATTATCTCCTAAACTATAGGGAATAGAACACTGCGAATTCTTTTAAACGATTTGTATTATCCTGGCGAACAATAAAAGCTATCTATTTAATTTGACCATTTTAAAGAACACCTACGAAAAGACACATCACACGAAGCCTGATATTTTGGCCTGCTTGACTCGCGGACTGCTTGTTAAGTACACAAAAAATTTTATGAGTGCGAATAACGTGCCATACGCTTTCGTTACCAAATTCAATTAGACCCTAAATACTTGAATTTGAACTCAATTCTATTGACCTTAAGAAAATAATCGCTAATTATTACGAGAGACGCAAACCGCGAAATAAAATGATCGTAATATTTCCGGAAGGATCGGGAGGAAACTTTATCAGTTATTATCAATAATCAATAACTATTGAAGCTTTGATTAGTGAATAAAGGAAAAAACAGAGTACACAAGTCTTTTAATCATCCCGAGAATAACGCATCCAACATCAAAGATGTGACCCACTTATTTCTTAGCACGCAGAAGTTTCGGTTATTTTTATTTTGAGACCAAAAAAGAAATCGTACAGGTGACAGTGAAGATTTATGCTCCCATTTACGTATAACACGACAAAAAGAACCAGTCAGTGGGTTTTAACCAAAGACTTAAACGGATTCATCTGTTTTTCCTATAGATGTTATTCAGACTGGTATGGGGGGGGGCAAGGGAAAAAGCAAAGCGGCTGTTTGTGCGTAGTGTACTGCCACCTAAATCGCAACCTTTTTCAAGGCAGAAGGGAGAGGTGTATGATCTTGGTGTTACACTACGCACAAGCAACCCTTGATGGGGTGACGAGGATGACACCCTTACAATGTGGCACCCCAGTCGCTTTACTTTCTCCATTGCTTCCCCCAAACTATGAGTGAATAACATCTATAAAATTGGCCCACTCCAATTGTCATTTCATTGAGGAAATTTAGTTGAAAATTAGATCGCTATTTATTGCATCGTCAATCATTTGTTTATCCACCTTTATAAAAACACTTTACACAGACTCGGTGTTATTACTGTTTATAAAATTGGGTTTGCATCAGCTGAAAAATAAGAATTTGTAAAGTGATTTGTTATATAGACATGCTGCTCGTGAATTCCCGAAATCCTGTTGCGCAACCAAGAAACAGTGCTGTCGATGCACGGGGTTTTTGAAGAAATTGGCGGTGCGACCGCAGTGAGTTTAGATTGTGGTTTTGGGACCAACGAATGTAGTTTTTGGTGTTGCTCTCTCTCTCAGCACTGGTGTGACACTTTAAAGCTGACGCCTTTAATACGCCCGAAATGCGTGCTCCCTTTTTGCTCTTCATCGATCAAACGTCGTGTAACAATGGCCTCTGCCACCGCAACAGCCGCAATCAAATGCAACAACGCCATCACCGGCTATGGCCTTATCGATATCTTCTTTTTCTTATAATTCCTCTTTGGACGTAAATGCACAGGGAACCGTCTTCCATTATTTGCTCGATATATCAAAGTGATATAGCAAAACAACCTTCATAGTCGTTTTAAAGTAAAGAGGGCAGTCGGATGACTTTTAGTCGAGATAAACAGCGAATTCGGGGTCACGAAACATCGGTGTGTGGTTGTATCTCGCATTGTCTGGTTTTGTTTGCTACCGGCTCATTGTAGGCTAGTGTTATCCTTGCAACACTGCTCGGCCTTTCTTTCCCACTTCCCATGCATGGCTCACATTCTAAATTTATTTCCTGGAATCATCAACCACGCGTACGCCACACGCAAAAACAAAGCTCCCATTCATACGGTACATCAATGATCAATCATGCGTCGGGCATAGAGCCGTCATCATCGCACGCTCTTCTATAAAACTGGCAGTCGTTGGCTCAACTGAGTTGAGTACGAACGTACAGTCTTAATCATGTTTTTATCTCGGGATCTTGCATGGAAGATGTGGTGGACAGCACTGGCAGTGTTCGTTACCACGGTGGATGGCGTCCGCTTACCTCGTCATTTCTTACCCCGACACTACACTCTCCGATTACTTCCTCGGATACTCGACGTCACCGAAAATGCCGCCGTTGACGGTTTTGTTCAAATCGACATCCACTGCCTTCAAAACACTCGCGAGGTCGTCCTGCACGCTGTCGATATCCGGGTAAATCTCGAGTCCATCAAACTGTACGACCGGGCATCTAAAGAGCGCTTCTTCGTCCAAAACATCACGGAAGACGGTGAGCGCCAGTTCTTAACTATCAAGATCAGACGCAAGTCCATGTACAAGGGAGCCAACTATGTTTTGTCTATGAATTTTGTCAGTCGTCTCTACAGTCAAGTGCGCGGTTTCTATCGCTTGAATTACGTGGAAGCCGGCCAGCCTAGGTTCATCCGCTTATTTTATTACGCTAATTATTATTATAAAAGAATTGATTAAGAGTCTTTTATTCAATTTGCCAACCGTCTATAGTATGATGGCGTTGACGCAAATGGAGCCAATTGACGCCAGACGAGTCTTTCCGTGTTTCGATGAGCCCAACTTGAAGGCTGATTTCACTATCACTGTCGGCCGGCCCGCCCACATGATTTCCGTCAGCAACATGCCCAAAGACAGAACCACTACCGTGTAAGACTTGAACGCTGTGAACCTCTTTGATGAATTGATGTTTATTGAAACATAATTATTTCGCGTACGTCTGTTCTCCAAACAACAAATGCTTGCACATATTGGGTGGACGAATAACAGGAAAGAGCTCCCCGGATACGAATGGGATTCTTACCATCGATCCTACCCCATGCCAACGTACCTCGTCTCGTTGGCCATTTTGGAGAATTCAGCTTGGTTAAACTTGACAGACGGAAATGTGACGCTGAGGCTCTGGGCTCGCCAGTCGCTTCTCAATGAGAATATTTTAATATTACACAAAGTAGGTATAAGGTGTACGTATAATAGCCTATATAGGATGCAGGTTACTTTGTGTTCATCAAGTAGACCGTTGTTTCGACCAGTTAAGCTCGATCTCTATAATCAGCAATCTATGTTGCTTAACCTTTTCAAGGTATTCTTTGAAGTTGGCTAGCAAGATGCTGAAGTTTTACGAAAACTATTTGGAAGTGCCCTATCCGTTGCCGAAGCAGGACATGATCGCCGTCCCGTCGATCAATTCAGCCATGGAGAATTGGGGCCTCATTATCTACGACGAGAACTTTTTGACGCATGGCAACGCAACTACATCGGCGGCCAAAAAAGAGCTCAACACGCTGGTCGTAGCTCACGAAACGGCTCACCAGTGGTTCGGCAACCTTGTTACCCTTAATGGGTGGGCCGACGTCTGGCTGAACGAAGGTTTGGCTACCTATCTCTCCTACGTTGCGGTCGACCATGTATAATTTCACGCCATGAGACATCGTTGTCCGTCTTCTGTCTGCTCTGATTAATATACTACCACGTTAATTATTCCAGTTGTATCCAGAATACAAGATCTTTGAGCAGTTCGTCTTAGACGAAATGCACACGGTCATGTATGACGACGCTCAGTTAACATCGCATTCCGTCTACCAGCCGGACGCCGACCTTCCGGAAGGGATCGCTTCCATCTTTGACAGCATCTCGTACAAGAAAGGAGCTTCCGTATTGCGCATGTTGGCCCATTTTCTCGGACACAAAACTTTTACTCAAGGACTTAAACGCTATCTCAATAATTTGTACGAAATCGGTTCGATTGTTTCACAATTCACATCATAGCCTACAAATTATACGATTTTTCATTTTTTGGAATTAGGGAATACGGCAATGCCGTGCAAGACGATCTCTGGTCATCTCTTACTCATCAAGCTCAAATCAATGATGTGAAATTGCCATACGACATCAAATCCATCATGGAAACTTGGACGCATCACGTCGGCTACCCCGTCGTTACTATTTCCAGAAATTATTCGACTCGTACGGCTACTGCTGTTCAAGTAGCCTTCCTTTCGCCCTTTTGCTGACATGCATTTCAACTCGTTTGTTCATTTCTAATTTGGCATTCAGTCTCGTTTCCTGCTACACCGCAAGTCTTACAAAGCAGAAGGCGATGATAATCTCTGGATAATTCCGCTTAGCTTTACATCGACGGCCAAGAGCAATGAAACGAATTTGAGGTGGATACCTTCGCTTCTTCGGCCGGAGAACATCTCCGACTTGAACGTCAATGCCGATCGGTGGGTTATCTTCAACGTGAACCGTTCAGGTATAAAAAAGTTTACAACTTTTATCGTTTGTGCGACTAACTGCGGCATTCATTAACTAACAATTTTCTCAAAGGATATTACCGAGTCAATTACGACGAGCGCAATTGGAATTTAATTTCCGATCAGCTACTACATGAGCTGTCTGAAATTCCCACCACCAGTCGTGCTCAAATCGTCGACGACGCGTTCAATTTGGCCAGAGCCGACCTTTTGCCTTACCGAACAGCCATGAATTTAGCCAATTACCTGAAAAAAGAAGGGGAATACTTGCCGTGGAAATCCGCATTCGACGCGTTCCAGTACATCGATTCTATGTTGACTAGCACGCCATCAACATACGAAGCGTTCAAGGTTATTGTTTCCTCGTTTTACCATTCAGTTCACTATATAGGATATTTAAATCATATTCTAATTATTTTCTAAGAGTTGGTTGTGTGGAAAAGACAAAGACTTGATCGTGATATCTAATATTAGCAATTCACGATTGGAATACTATCACCGATGTACGGCCGTCTTACGTTCTTTGAACAATCTGGAGATGATTCACTGACGATCCGACTGCGCTCGGAAGCCGTCAAGTGGGCCTGTTACTGGCAGCACGAAGATTGCGTCAACAATTCGCTGGCCATCTATCGAGATTGGATGAGCCGACCAGACGTTGATGGTCTAGTCCCGGCTGATTTGAAAAGGACTGTTACGTGTACAGCTGTTCGTCACCTAGGCTACCTTGAATGGGAATTCGCTTGGGAAAAATTCTTAAAGTCAAACAACCAGGCAGAAAAGAGCGATATTTTAAGCGGAATGGGTTGCTCCACTAACATTTCTCTCCTCTCAGGGTATTTATAACAAATTCTCAGAGACTTGTTCTGTTCGATGAAAAATGAAATGAACGAATTCTTATTCATTTCGTAGAATGCTTAATTGGATGCTGCTGGGGCCCGTCAAACTCAACGATCTGTATTTACAGGATGTTATTAGTAGCATTGCATTGGGGTCAGTAGAGGGCAAATACCTTGTCTTTGATTTTGTCAGCAAGAATTGGGAAGCCCTCAAAACTAGGTTCGCCTCTTTTCATATTGGCTATAATGTTTGATGTATCACCTAGTAGGCTAACCTTATTTATTGACTTCAAAGGTTCTCAGCTCTCGTTACCGTTGTCAAGGGATTTAACACTATTTCCGATTTGGATAAGGTAGGCTATATAGGTCCATGGAATAAATAGTTCCTCGACGTCGATTATTGCCCGAGATGGTTAATAGTCTACTTTTTCTTGTTGCAGTTGGGACTACTGAACCAAGAACACGGAACCAAAGCCGGCACTGTCAGAAACTACTTAGATAATATTTATCTCAATGCGGAGGCCAATGTGCTGTGGATGATGAAGCAGTTCCGACCCATTGACGAGTGGCTTCACCAACCACGTACCTAAATAAATGAAGGAATTAAGCTCCAATTCATTATTTATATTTTATAAAACTAAATTAAGTGAACCGAATGAATTATCAGCTTAGCTCTCCAAAACAAATGTACACTCAATGTTGTACTTGAAACTTGAATCGGACTTAATAACCATAGTCGCCATATAAATGCCATTTTATTTATTCTCCGGGGCAGCACAGTTGGAAATCAGTTTGTATCAAATGAGCTGTGCTGAACCTACCTGGAGGCCTCATTTTTCAGACACTCCTTTGATACCAGAAATATAGCCTACTCTTTGCTTTGACTCGAAGAAAATAGCAAGGCAATGCATGTACATCCAAATTCATTCCGGCTTGTGGCAACTTCATCCGCGGTTAACGACGATATAGATGTTATTCACTCTTGTATGGGGGGAGCAAGGGGGAAAGCAAAGCGGCTGACGTGCCACATTGTAAGGGCGTCACCCTCGGCCTCGCCACCCCAAGGAGTGCTTGTGCGTAGTGTACTTAAATCTGGAGCGGCCCCTTTTACAAGGCAGAAGGGGGAGGTATATATGCCCTTGATGTAAGTACACTACGCACAAGCGAATTTGTTAACAATGAAATTGAATTTAATGCAGTAGGCCTACGCTTTTTAATAGTTCTACAGTGTAAGAATGGCAATTTTACACACATCACTCAATTTTTCGGATTTCAGTTGCCTTTATACAAGTGTACGCCCCCCCCCCCACAAAAAAAAATTAACACGAATGTTTTGGAGTCGCTGGCTAAATACAATTTTTGAGAGAGGATATCCATGATCTTAACTAGTCGTGGAATCATATAATTACTAATAATATTTTTTTAGCTTACTCATGATTATACTCCTTGATTACTACGTTGCTGCAACGACATAGAATATACAAGCAATATAGAACAAGTTTTTGCCATGCACGGTGAAACTATTTAGATCGCGCATCGCGGGGTTATTTTCTTACGTGTATAACACATACACCCTAAGAAGAGATGTCCGTAAATACCAGACATTTGTCAAGGGCCCAGTGGCCAGACAGCAAATGTCTGGATTTGTTTTCGAAATTTAATTATTTATGCTAAATTGAGTTCCAAATGTTTTAGTTTTACAACTTGGACATTCGTAAGATGCATTAAGTTCCTTTTATGAATTAATGAAATATTGTAACACGCTTACGTAAATGGCGAAAACAGAAAGGAGCGTTTTCAACTTTTCATAAAGGGCTCAGTTGCCAGACATGCCGTCGGGTATTTACGGACATCCCTTCTTAGGGTGTATACGATAGAGTTCATCATACATTATTATTGTCTTAAGTAACACCCCAAAGTTTCCCAGCAGTTGTATATTGTAGCCGAATTTATTAATTATAATTACTCTTTAACAGAACTTTGTTGGCTGTTAAATATGTTGCAGGTTATAGATCCGCGTTTACGGAACATTGTCTTCATGTGCGTCCATATTCTTTGCTATATATTTTTGCGTTAAATTACTGAATTACCGAACTTGCTTGAGGAATTAGCCTATATTTTGACATTCGTATTAGGCCTACATTTAATTATTTCAATGACTGATTTATTATATTAGCCTAAAAGGTTTGAACACGTGGCTTTAATTAAAAGCAAGTTCCTCTTCATCAAGGTGACCTGGCGTACAATCAACCCTTTTCTTAATTGAATATCTTTATCGATGCCTCGCTCTTTTTTTGACCTTCGATTCTCCCCACCCCTCTTGTTTAAAGCAACGACTGCAAACGTCTTTAAAGGGAAAGTATCTGAAAATCGAGAAAGTATTTTCGCAATAATTTGGCGGTGTAGTCTGAATCCCTTGTTAAGAGTAGAAAAGAATGTTAAATTACGGCGAAAAAAAGGCTTGCGGTGGTTCTAGCAACATCGTACCCGTAAGAGAAGTTGAAGCCGACCCTCCACTAAATTATCCACGGATGAATGTGGTGCCCATTCGACTCTTCTCCTCTGCCTGTGTCGTCCTTGGAATCCAATCCATTCTCTTTCAGGTAATTCTAGGAAAATACATGGGTCTTTATACTCAGAAAGTAATAGGAAAAAATTATTTTCTGTTTAAAAGGTAACCACGCTTTTGATTAATGTGACGTTACTGAGACCTCACATCAATTTTGCGGCAGACCTCTCTGGCCATGGTATTTGGGGTGGAGTGTTCTACCTGACGGCTGGTAGTTTAGGCCTAGTTGCCTCTTCTAAACGGACAAGATGCCTGTAGATATCTATATTGAATTCATGGTTAATTGATTTTCTTGAACTATTATAATCAATCCTGAACTTTAAGGCTGGCGGGCACTGTGACGATTTCGGCTATTTCGATAGCCCTCTCCGCCTTTGCCACGCTCATTTCTGGAATCGCCGCCGGAGCCGGCTTCAAAGAGCATATTTTTTATTCTGATCCTCAGCCCGTTTATGCTTGCTATTTACAATACGGACTACTATGTAACTAGGGCAATTACGAATATTTTAGGTCTAGTATTATACAGTTCCCACCCCAAAAGAATGGACGAGCAATATAACAGCTGACCTGCTCTAGAGCATGATGATTTTGCTCCGTCATAAGCTCCCGTGTTAAAACCGCAAAAAAAAAGGGAGGGAGGGTCGTCCATTCTTTCGCGGTAGGTACTGGAACTTGAAACAATATTAACGTTTGAATAACTTTCTAGGCGATGTGTGGGAATGCCTCGAATGGCTTTTGTTTGTTTCCCATTTCGTAGCTTTCTTCAGCTCCATCACTCTGACTGTTCTGGCATCCAAGGCTTTGTGTACTTGTACAAGTTACGCCCAAACAAATGACACGACCAGGGTAAGCCGTGCTTCGTACGCTATTTACTCGACTACTAATTCTGATATCGTCCTGTTTTGAAATATTATTAAATAGTCCTCTCATAATGTGGCTGTTAAAATGAATGGACACACGGAAGCATTACAATAAATCATCTACAACCGTGAGGCAGTCTTTCACAAATCTTCAATAGTCTAAGTTATATAGGCTAACGTTAGTTTTGCAACTCTAACATACCTAGCTCAGAAGGTAGGCTGATTAATTTTCAATATAATTGAAGGAAAAGCGGATCAGTAACAGAAGTTGCTTTATGTTGGATGTAATAAAAATACTTTGAATCTAATAATAGCCAATTATTCGAAAGAAGAAATTCATACGCTGTCGCTGTCCATGTCCGTCAAGCGTAATGCGCAAACAGCAATAATTTTATTATTTCACCTGCTTGTTTTCCTCCTAATTAGCCATTTTTTCTCAAGGTTGAGAGAAATGGATAAGGAATCTAAACAACGCAAACATCTGACTTGTCGTTTATCATCTAAATGTCGTTTATCAAGCATAATGCACGACAACGTATATAAAAGCCTCTCTCTCATTATTCAGTCTTGATGGCCTAATTATTCAGTCTTGATGGCCTTTTTAAAACCCCCCGCCATTGCTAGTACCAAGTTACCGCTGCGACAGATGCCTTATATGATGCCTATATGATACCTATAAAGGATATTAACTACGCTATTCACGTAACTTTAAGATTACTATTTGAATGATTTTTACCTCAGTGGACTTCCAAATACCAAAAAATTAAACAACAATATAGAAATCAATACCGATATATTACTTTGAATGTATACTTAATAACCTTTTGTTTAACAAGAGGAAGAGGGAGGCGCTTTCGTGGCCCTACGTAGCCTATGGGGTATATCTATCATCGTACTATTCGAAACGATCGACCTTCAGTATTGACTCTAGTCTTATGAGGTCTCGTGATCTTGGTGGTACCGTAATATACTTGCACTTACTTTTAATGCGTCGATTATTGTGAGTCTCATTTGGAATCGAAACCTTTGGATCGCAATTGATTGTTCCTCCTTTTTTGGCTATTGAGGTGTTTATAATGAGAGCGTTCACCATCAACGATAGACATAATTGAGAGCTGGTGTTGTGAAAAACGGATTGAGCGGCCCTCAGCTGTGACATTATATCTCTTATAAGTTTACTTGTGGGTACAAAAATTCCGACCTTATCGGAAGCATTCCTGATGAACACATTGTAAGTTACGGAGTCTTGAGCTACATAATATTCTTAATTTCGTATGCGACATGCCGGCAGCCAGAAAACACATATTAGCGCAGCCTATACGTAGGCTATATAATATCTCTGTATGCTATTACGAACACTGAGTGTTCGTACGTGTGGTGTTGAACACTCACACGGCTCATTAGAAATGTTCTGGCACATTAATTGAAATGACATTATATAGCTATATATTATCATCACTAGCTCTCTAAATTCCGACAATTTTCTTAGAGAGTAGGCCTACATATAATCTATGCATGTTATTATAAACACACACGGCTCACCAGAATATGCTGGCACAGTGAATTACATTATTATATATATTACCACCAACAGTAGGCTATAACATCCGAAACAGCTTCAGCAGGCTAATAAAATCTTTGGTAAGTTAAGCCATTGATGCAAGTATATTAAGAATGATGCTGTCGAACAACGCCAATAAATGAAAAGCGAATAAGGACTTCTCCAAATAACCTATCACGTTCAGAAAAATGAAAATCATTATTAGACAAATTATAATGCGCATATAGTCCTAATTGATTTGCAGTATTATGGAATGGGCAATGACTATAGATGGCAAGCAACATACCTTTGGTAGTACCTAAAACCTCCCAGGCAGATATTATGGTGGCGACAAATGAGGCTAGGATAGCCACAGCCGAAATCAATACAGTATTCACCACCCTTAACGGTTAATTGGTTATTAATTAAACAAACTAGATTATCTGTTGTAACCAATTTATGCATTAATTTATATACAGGAATGGGATCCGTTTGCAAGTCCCAGCAATTCCTAAACTGCCAGCAATCAAGTATATAGTGCCACTCCAAAAACCATGACCAATGAATGGTGTTGAGATATTAGACCTTCCGGGTCCGGAAAACGGGTGCAAAGAATTAGCGATAGGATTCGGTCGATTCAAGTAAACGATGACCTCTTAAAACCAAAAATTCCAATCTATAGGCAATGAACGGGATTCGTGTTTTGTATATATATTTTTTACTTGAACGCTGATAGACAATATTCCCAGGATGACGCAAATGGAGGACACAATTCTGATTGGAATTACCTTCATCCGTGGATAATTGAATTTATTAGAGTTTTCTCTCATTTGACTCATCAGGGGAGCATTAGCACTTTCTTCTTCATACATTATAATTCTTTAAACTTTATAGCAAATAAAAAAAAGCCTTCTTACATTGAGATTTAGTACACTACAAATTGCATGCTGTGGTTTCGTTAAAATAAAAATACAAACCAATGCTGATCACGCTGATTCACGGCAATTAAAAGAGGATTGAATAGCATAGCACTGAACGTTGCTGTGAGAAACGAATAAACTATACGTGGCTTTAAGTGGCTTTTGTGTATGAGACTGCCGAGTTTCCATTAAAAAAAGGCAATGAATATTGGTTGGCCCATATCAGTTGCAGTCAGCATAGCAGCGTATAATCAACTAGTACATGTGGTTGCTGATTATATACTTATTCCAGCCATTTCCTTAGTACTGATAACTCTATATAGCTTCGGTTTAGTTTGCGCGCTGTATAAAAATCTATATAGTCGAGGGCCCAGTGCGGTTTTGTTTGCGCGCATTCCGTGTTTTATAAATTTGAACATGTAATAAAAGTTCATTTTGAAAAATTTAAAAACGTTGTCAAATGTTTACGTAAATGTAAAAAAACAGAAACATATCAAGGTAAAAAAATCTACCAAAAAGGTTCTACCAAAATTGGGCTATATTTTTTACCCTCTTGCTGTTTTCGTTAACCCTTAAAGTCTAGCCGCTCCCACGCGGTAATGCTTGATAGAGACTCGGCAACGATGAAAGGAAGCAATCAAAAGTGACAAAACTGCATATCGTCTTGAACTATTTGTCAGTAGGCTACTTAACATATACTAAGTCGATTGAACGAAGCAATTCAGTTTATGATAAATTACTTTACTTTTAAGTGTAGATTACTCACAGAATAAAATAAGCTTATTTAAAGCGTCGAAGTTTACCAATGTAGGCCTATAGAAGTTGTTCACTCTTGGTAGGGGGAGTAAGGTTGAAAGCAAAGCCGCGGTTGTGCCACATTGTAAAGGTGTCACCCTCGCCGTCCCGAGGATTGCTTGTATGTAGTGTAATTATACCTGGATCAAATCCTTTTTCAAGCCAGAAGAGGGAGGAATCTAATCTTGATGTGAGTACACTAAGAAGAAGCACTCATTGGGGTGGTGAGGGTGACACCCTTATAATGTGGCATTGTGGCAACCCAGCCGCTTTGCTTCCTCCTTTGCTCCTCCCATTCCAAGAGTGAATAACATCTATACATACATTGCATGGTCGTCTTACAAAAATAGCGCCTACCTTTACGAACTTATTTAACAAACCACGGTTGTAAAAACCTAAATTCACTTACACTCTTTATTGACTGTTTTGGGTGATTTAAGAAGTTTTAAAACGTTTGTTAGAAAAGTATTAGAATGTAAGGATGGCTTCTGAGAACTATTGAAGGTTGTCCAATGAATATTATACTTCAGTTCGGAGAAAGAAAATTTCTGGGAACGATTTTCAATATATTTTCGCAAAGTTGTCCATCAGTGGCTATCCTACGAAATAAGAAGTTTTCAATGCAACGCTGGGCGAGAGTAGTATATATATATAAGCATGGTGACTCGATTTCTTCACAACAAGTTTAGAACACACACTGAACACATCCAAATTATTTAAGTGTTCCATTTGGAGATTATTTCCAATCTGCAAATGGGAAACTAAATTAAAATTGGCTTTGTTTAGTAGTCTGTTTTATCAGTAGGGGGCAATATTGTTACTTTAAATTTAATTAATTTTATCTGTGTTTGTATGATGCGTGCGACATGCGGTTTGTTATGATTTGCAATTAGAAAGGCTGAGAAATCATAATTTCAGGCCCTGGCCCTAAACTAACTATTATACGTGGTTTTTCAAAACTTTCTGTAAATGCAAAAAATCATTTTAAAAGAGAATATTCATCCAGCCATCTACAGTTGTAAGAATGTGCCGATGTGTTTCATTAGACACAATTGTATACTTACACAAAGGGCCAAAAGCGCGCGAGCTCCATTCACCATACACTATTTTTTAGAGAGATCCTGAAGAAATAATTTCTAAAAATTCTAATTGAAATCTTAAGAAAGTTTTTAAGCAAAATCCCACAACGTCAAAATTTCTTCTATGATATTTTTAAAAAGGAAACATCTACAAAAGGATAAAGATATAAGAAAAAATACGTATTTAATGCACCAATATTGCCGTATTCAGAACCCAATGACATTCAAAAACTTAGAAGTAGCGTCAAAACCCAGAAGCTCCTATTTTCGTTGTGTAAGTGACATCCCAGATCAAGGTTGTGGTTGTGTGAGATAGCGCCAGCGGTCACGTTTGATAATCCAAGAGCTTTGACGACCGGGTTTCCGAATTCATCAACCAGGCTCAGTTTGATTTCTTCCAGGATACAATTGATTGTATAGACATGTACTGTACGAAGCCACTAGGATTCGTCGGAAGGTTCCACTGTGTAGCTCCACTTTCCGTCGGAAAATGTCATTGTTTCATTTTCACATCGTTTAGTTTCTTGCATGATTTTGCATTCCGCCACGGACGTATCCAATGCAATTTTTTCAGGTACCATAGTGGCTTAGTTGAAAAGGTTTGCTGTTATTATTATTAGATAGCGGCGGCTCGGGTCTCAGTGAAGACGCAGTAGTCGACCTGGTTGGATGTCGGTTTTGTCAATGGCTCGCAAATGCCGTCGGAAAATAGAAGTAGGCCGATTTGTGTTGGTGTGGTGCAATCACAAACGGTCGTCATTAGGGCGTGAGCGGTTGAGAGTAGGGTAAAGAACGTGATTAAAAGCGCCATTTCTAATCAACAAAGGAAAAGGGTTGAGTATATAGCAGTAGGATATTACATAAGCATTGTGGGCAGCATATTTAGTTATTTTGATTGATTTGAAATGGAATTTATAGGAGAGAAGACAAGAGGAAACTTAAATATTTGTATAATGTACGTAATTAAAGAAGGTAAGTAATTTAATGAAGGATATGATATAAGACATTGTGATTGGTTGAGTTCGTTTTTGTTTTGTTTGTTTTTGTTTTATTTTTGTTTATAGCATTGGTACGTTGTTGTCCAATGTTTTCATTATTTTTTTATAGTGAAGTTTTTTTTATAGTAGGAGTATAAAAGTAATTAGTTATCAAAGGTAAAGGAGGGGCATTGTTTATGGGGATATTGGGAGAAAAATCATAGTTTTTAGAGAATAAGATAAATTGTGTATAGTCATGAAGGGAAACGTTGATATGGGGCGAGAGGACGAGTGTTTTATAAAGGACATAATTATATAGTAGAGGATTCAGAAGAGAAAGGGGGAATAAGAAGAAGGGAGAGAAAGGAAGGTAAAAATAGAACACGGAATGCATCGATGTCGATAAGACGTTGATAAAGGGCAAGGAAAGGGCGGTGAAAACAGTAGAAGCATTTAGTTAAGATTGTATGTTGGAATGGAAGAGAAAAAAAAGTTAATTGGATTTTTGACCCGTAGATGGCGCCAAGCGTTTTGAATGAAATACAATATAGAAACGGCTACGGAGAAAGGAAAGCGAAAGTGAGCATCTGCTCGAGGCGAGAGACGGCAGAAAATCCGAATATTTCGTAAGATTTTATTTATTTATGTTACATGTCAATTTCAACGCAAGGCTACTAGCCCGTTGTAATTTTTTGTTTGTTTTTGTTTGTTCTCTTTTTCTTTCATAATTTAGATTCCAAAAATGTTTTCTCTTTTTTTTTCTTTGTGAATGAAAAGTTTTGTATTTGTATTTTGTTTTCTTTTTAGTGGTAGGGGGAAAAAATGAGGACGAGAAGAGGTAGCAAGTAGTAGACAAAAAATGGTATAAGGGTAGTGGAGACAAAAATATAGAGAAACAAAATTAAAATTGCAATTGCAAGCCATGGGAGAAGTAGAATAGCGACGGCTGCCGCTCCTTCAATTTTCAATTTAAAGTTGCGCTGGGGGACTTTTGTAGGGGGGAGAGCGGTGATTTCTGATGAAGTGCTGGCTGGGATGTTGTTTTCTGGCGGCGAAGTAGACATGGCCCAATCGTCGACGTGGTTGTCCGCTCCAAAACCCCACTCGTCGCTGGTTGCTGTTGCCCAACAGTCCTCCGACTCGTCGTCAAGGTAGCGGAATGGTATTGATGGCGTAGCCCGTGTTACGGTTTCCCGTGCAGCGTTCGCCTCCGTCACTCAGGGCGCTGGCAAGTACTGCCGTCCGTTGTGGCCATCGAGACTGCGGATTTTCTCCAGGTAACGACTGAAGTCGAAGACGTTGGTCCAGTTGATTTCTCCTTCTGTCTCCAGGTATCATGGCATCGGGTTTAAACCCGCCAGGTACGAGTCCAGCTCGTCGTCGGACATCAGCTCGCCAATGTCTTCGGCTGATGGGACGATCGAGTTAACAAGACTTGCTTGATTGGCCATGGTAGTTTGATTTTTTTTTCTTGAGCGGTTCTTTGATGTTCAAAGTTTGACGTTTGAAGTAGAAGTGGTGTCTTTTTGAAGATTGACGGCGTTTATATACGAATATTTTGTCCCGTTCCTTTTTATTTTTATTGTCTGTTCCATTAGTCTTTAGAATACTCGAGTTTGGGTGTGTTCACTTCACTTTGGGCCAACACGTTTCAATTGCACATTGTCGTTTGTGATGAGAAGATAAGAAAACTATTAACCAAGGACGTAGTCGTCGAATCTTTTTGGTGCCTGAGCGGTTCGTTTTGCGCGAGGGTTTGCTCTTTCTCGCTCATGAGGCACATTCAATGATTCAATTACTGCGTCTTGTTCATTTTCAAAGATAGCGTGCGGAACAGGGGGCAATTCGGCTCATTCAATCACAATAGAAAAAAGGTTTGGCGGGTTTATTGGGGAAGGTGGGAGAAAGATCTTATCTTGGGTCATTTCGGCTGGAGGGTCAGGTGTAACATGAGCAGTATCAGTATCTATATGAGGATTTAACTGGTCTGCTTGTGAAGCTTGGTCAGCAATGGATCGTTTTCATGGGGGGGGGGGGTATCGATATCAAGAGAGATTGGGCTTATAGGCCTAATTTCTAACTCGTTCTCAACTACAGTTTCTGCTTCTTCCTCAACACCAGTCTGCGTAGACATGTGTTTGCAAAAATGGTTTCTTTCCTCAATAGTCGGTAACATTTCTGGTTCCGGCTAATCTCTCCAAAGCATTGTTTCGTACAACGGTTTTAATCTATTTACATGAACAGTCTTAACTTTATAGGAATTATCAGTAGTATCGGCAGCGCCCTTTGTCTTTCTCTTGCTTTCTTGTTTTCTTCGCGAGTGCGTTGAAAACTGAAACGGAGACGGTCGACAAGATATCCCATGTAGTAAGAAGAAGAGGGTACAGGCTCAAAAATAGTATCTAAAAATTAATTGATTGGAACGTTTGGGTCTCTACCATGGAGTGAATAATAAGGCGAGAGATAAATCGTACAATGACAACGATTTTGCGTAAAGAATTAAAAGACAGAAAACTGGAAGCATGGAAACTGGGAAAATATGCTTGGAGATGTTTGTTTTGCATATCGCACATCTACTATAGACGATTCTTCAACATTAGAATCGTCTATAGTAGCCAACTATGCCTAAAAACGATCCGACTTCGTCAGTTAATGACAGAACTTTATAATTAGCAATTTTATCATTTTTTTCCGCGTCGGGGGAAATTCCCTCCCTTGAAATTACTTGGCCAAGGTGGTCAACAGAATCTTTAAAAAATTGACATTTCTTGCGTTTCAAGCGAAAGCCCGCGGAACGAATTAAATTAAAACTAAACGAATGTCAGCCAAATGCTAGTCAAAAGAGTAAGAAAATATAAAGTCGTCGAGATAGACTAAAGCTTTTTTTCCTAAGACGTCTCTCAGGATATAGTTCTTTAATCTTTGAAAAATTGCCGGCGCATTATATAGACGAAAAGTCATCCGATTAAACTCATATAAATTGTTATTCTCCTAGTTCTATTTGCCAAAAGCCCGATGCAAGGTCGAGCGTAGTGAAAAATTGTTTGCCGTGAAGAATGTCGATTGTGTCATCAATACGTTTCTTTCTGTTATGATGGTCCATGAAGATTCACTAAATGCTACCCCAGGCAGCTCTTGGGAAAATGCATTATCACCGATGATGGAGGATACCACTGGCTACGCGAGATGTAAGATGCAAGCGATATATTTTAGTAGGGAGTCGGTGTACTGGTACGGGAAGCGCTCGGTGAGGCCGACTCGGCGGTGTAGGAGGAAGGGCGGTTCCGGGGGCGGTTCCGGGGGCTGTCCCGTTGTCGGTGGTTGCCCGTCCAACTCGGCTGGTATACTTGGCTTCACGGGGTCTGGTGCCGGGTCTACTGTGGCAGACGTAGTTTTTCGGCTGGATTCTGCATCTGGGTGTGTATCTGGACTCAGGTCTATGTCGCTGGTAGTGCTCATCGGCGCCATGGGAGGTGTCTCAAGCGGAGCCTGTGATTCGTAGTAAGGTTTCATCGTTTCGACGTGGACAATGTTTTTCCGTGGTCGGATTCAGGGAGGACCTCGTAGATGACCGCCGTCGTCTTATCTATCACTTTGCAGGGTCCAGCCATCGGTGGATTAGTTTAGCTGGTATTCCGTATTTCCTGGTTTGTAAATGAAAACTAGATCGCATGGGTTGAAAGAAAAATCGCGCCAGGTATTGTCAAAGTTTGTTTTGATCTAGTTTGAGCTTGCGTCAATAATCATCCTGTTGCCTTTCACGGACAA
Source organism: Ceriodaphnia dubia (assembly GCA_022539655.2). Lineage (NCBI taxonomy): Eukaryota > Metazoa > Arthropoda > Branchiopoda > Diplostraca > Daphniidae > Ceriodaphnia > Ceriodaphnia dubia. The sequence continues at coordinate 2,436,881 of JAKUCG020000139.1, read as the reverse complement.
TAGGAAAGGGTTTAGGAGGTCCATACCGATTTTTTCGAATTGGCGGTCCACTGGGATACATAATAGTTTTCCGGCTGGTTTCTTCTTAGAGACACTTTTTCTTCCTTGGCAGCTTTGGCAAGTATGCACATACTTCAATAGTTCACATCAAGGACCTATTTTGGCTTATAAAGCTCTGGGAGATTTTTGTCACAGTACGCGTGATAACCATATGGCCAGACGGCAGACAGGACGTGATCGTGGTAAGCGAGGAGGACTTTGCGAGGGAAGAAGCTTGTTAGGCGGAGACTTAACGCAATTTTTCCTTCGGACAATCTTGGGATGTAGAGCCGACCGTCCTGAATGCGGTATCGGGGGTGCGTCGGAATTCCCTGCTCCAGCTGGATGATGATGCCAAGCCATTTTGGCTCATCTCGTTACTCCCCTATGATTTTCTAGCCGTCGGTTTGTGGGGGGTGCTCTAGTGTTATGGCTCCAAGCAGAGTGTACTGATCTTCTACCTGATCCTCGGCCGGTAGGAGGGGTTTCCTAGACAGGCAACCCAGATTGTCGTTGAATTTCCCACTGCGGTATACGATGCGGATCTTGTACTCTTCTAGTGAGAGGCTCCATCTGGCGAGGTGGCTGGCAAAGTCCCTCTTAGTCATGACCCAACAAAATGCTTGATGATCCGTTACTACAGTGATAGGATATCCCCATCGAACAAAGAAATTTAACAAAGCACCGAACGAGAGCGAGGCACTCCTTTTCTATGATGAAGTAGTTGATTTCTGAACCACTTAAGAGTCGGCTGGCGTAGGCGACTGGGTGTCCGACGCCGTCAATTTTTTGGGCGAGTTTTCCTCCAATCCCATATTGGCAGGCATCAGGAATGATCTCTATCGGTAACGTGTAGTTGGAGTGGGCCAGCACGCTGGCTTATGTAAAGGCCAATATGAGGTCGGTGAAACTTCGCAGCTTATCCGGGTCGGGATCGCTGCCAGACTTTCTGACGATGTGGCCGAAGACTCGTAGACTAGTCTTTGAAAGTTTTTCCTATCTCGTCGATGGGAAATATAAGGATAAGGGACTTTTCACTTTGTTGTTAAATTATTTAAATTAGATGTCGGCAACGATTGTATGTATTAGATTGTTTGGAAATAATTAAGAAAAAGGATTGGTTGTTGAGATCAAACTCATGCAGCGGCAAATGGAACAATTATTGGAGCGCACAAATCATGATCGCCACTGTCTTGATTCTACGTCTGTACAAGTAATGAAGGAAAAACACAAGGTGAAAACGAATGCCATTGAAACGCATCAAACGCTACAAGAAATTCTAGAAAACGTGGCAACTGCAACATTGGAGTCCACGGCGGCTAGATTGTCAGCAGTTAGATCCCTCAGCCGAAATATTAGGCCAGTTTGACAAAGAGCACCTTCTGAATTTCACCTTCCGGAAAATTTGGAAGAATTGGCGTTTCCAGAAACCCTTCTCCAATGTTTCAATGTCTCATGTCTCGTATGATTCTCTTGTGCGAAATGTGGCATTGGAACTGAGAACATATCTCATATGACCTCATATTATATGATTTCGTAGGGTTTTTTCATCTAAGTTGCTAAAATATTGTCCACCATGTTCAAGCTAATAAGGTCCTTTACGCTGGCTACAAGGAGGACGAAGATTTAAATCTCAGAATTTGGATGATAGTTGCGATTGCGTTCTTGCTCTTAAGATATGTCAAGAGGATTCGAAGCTCTTTCAAACTTTCTGCCAGCAGTTTGTGAGCCTATTAAAGAAACCAATTTATTGGTTTCAGAAATTCAATTTGATTTATCGTATCAAGTTAAGACATTTTTGCCTGTTTGAAAAGTCCCTGCGTTCAATTTATCATGAGGCCTAACGTCCTTGCGCCCAGTTTGTCATGAGGCCTTATAACCCTGCGCCGAAATGCATGGGGTGAAAGAGACTGTAATTATATAATTACTGTGAGACGAAGAGTAATCTCCCTTTATCACTCATGGAGATAATCATTTTTTGGGTTTCACTACATTTTTGTGGTTGGTCTTTTCTTCCTACAAATTATTCAACAAGATTAGCCTAGAAAATGGTTAACAATATTTAAATCCCTATCAGGATCCTCAGAAGTTTTGCATGAAACAAAATTAGAGAATCCTGAAAAAAACCTAAATTGTTACCAAATCTCAAACTGTTACATAAAATGACGAGCTTAGATCTCCAACGAGATTTAAGGCGTTAATATATCAACCTTCAACATTCACTGTTACGTAACCTGATTGGATGGCTGAACCATTGCAGGGTTCTGTTTAGCATCCCCTCCTTCTGTCGGACATTTGCGACCACATGGGGTTCAAGCCGTTCCACAAGGCCACAGCCTAACTTACGTATGTAGAGCGACAATCTTAACTGTAACAGAAATGTAATGCAAAACATCAGTTAGCTAGGAAAGGTAATCAAAACACTAGTCTGCTAGGAAAAACACAAAAAAATAAAGTTCTTAGTTGACTGCAAAATGCATGCAGACATTTCTAAGCTTAAACTGAGAAATCCTACCTATTTAGTCATTTTCTCTAGTTTCTTTTCATTTTTAAGTAGAACAATTTTCGGGAAAGTCTAACTAAAAGAAAAATGATTTTAATGCATTTCTCAGTATTCTCCTCTCTACTTTGGTCGATTTCTCCCAGAAAACCCGGTCTTGCTGTCCAAAACAACCTAGCAAAGAGAATCAACATTTTTTGTAACTGCGTGTAAGCGAGAAAATAAAGCACTGTTTACACGAAAAGAACAAAATCCTTTCCAATTTATTGATTTGTGTACGGGGCAAGGGGTAAAAAGGCATCGCAAATTGATATTAATTGTAGTTCCCGGGGTGTAGAGTAACATTAAACGCTACTATGTAACATCATTGAGTTCAGACGCAATCAGTGAAAGGTACTGAAAAACAACCAAACGTGTAGTGTCCATCGTAAAGCAATAGATAACGGATGGAGAGGGGCCAGTGGTTTAATTATTATGAGAAATTCGGCTAGTATAGGTTTATTTATTACCAAGAGTTGAAAAATAAATGGCATAAGGGGCAGGAGAATTTCATTTCAGATCATTGCCTGGTAAGATGTAACTATAAAGACACGTGTCGTCAAGGGTTTGCGCATATGTTGAGCTTTGGCAGTGAAGAACGTTTCAATTAAAAAACTGGAGGTGGTAGGAGATTAGTATAATCTTTTGGTTCTTTACATCTTTAAATCTACTTTTAACGTTGAGAGAGAGATTACTGAAAATTACATGAATTCAACTCTTTAACGATAATCTAAGATGAGAGAGTGAAGCCAATTGTTATGTTCTCAGGTATAAATCAGATTATAATGAATGCGATTTAAATACTTATACTTCTAACTTTTTTAATTAAATTTTTTCTTTCTACCAGTTGATGGGGGTCCCGACGAAAACCCTCGTTACAACCAAATTATTCAAGTTGCCATATATCACTTTGTGTCACACGATCTTGATGCGATTTTCTTCTTTACGATTGCACCAGGTAATATCGACTTTATAACAATCCTATTTGAGGAGATTTTGTATATAAACAAATAAAAAACGCCTTTTCAATAGATTTTTCCCTAAAAAGGCAAGAGCGTCCATACCCAGCTAGCATAGCTTATTGGTCATATGTTGGGGAAATATATTATACCGACAAATAATTATTGGGAGAACATTTGGAAAGAATATCTACCCGCAAACTTTTTGCACAAAAATTTATTGGTTCCGGATAAATTAATAACGCGGAATGATATTTCGCCAATATAATTAAGAAATAAAATAAGAAAAAAAACAGTTTCATGGTCTAAACACAGAATTAGTTAAGAAATGTTGCCGCCGCGGCGAATACGTCTTCTTTGTCGTCTTGGATGGTGATTGGAGAGATTAGCTCCGACCGCGACAGTCGTTTGCCAAACAGGAACGAAGCCACCAGATCCGGAAGCAAAGGTGGACGACAGCCACTCCCAGCACCACGCGTAAGACGGCTAGCTCCATCGGATTACGCGACGGGTCTTCAGCCACGTTCTGGTTAGCTGATCAGAGAAGATTCCGAGTCTGATGCTCCGTCATTTCTGTTGTTTTTGAGCTCCGCAACGGCCAACTGTAGGTCAAGGAGGATCTTCCACAGGTCTTGATCGAGGGCGGCAATCGGCGAGGTTGGTGCCTGTCGAATAAACGCAATTGGGTCGGCCAGAGCCGGCGCGGGAGATGGCATAAGTACAGAATCAGAACAAGTTTGGCGGTTAGCCAGTATGGTTGCCTCGGCGTAAATTTTTACGTTCGCTAAAAATTCCGCGCATGTCCCTAGTTTTCGTGGATAGATTTTTTCCAACAGGCTGGGTTTCAAACCCCGGAAAAAGTGTTCAAATTTTGCCGCCTCCGGCATTGCCGGGTTCACTATGCGACATAATCAAGATTGTCGTAATAGTAGCTAGTTGTTGGTTCATCCAGCCCCTGCTCCCTATTCCGTAATTTCGCCTCCTGAAATACAGCGAAATTTGCCTGCTGAAATTCACGTAAAAACTTCGCCCGGAGACCGGTGGTCGCCGGAAGATTGGCGCCAGCGTTGGCCGGATCTGGGCGGATCGGAAGATCCTTCCAGTCAACTGGTACTACGGAGCAGAAAAACCACTTCCTAGCGGCCCCATCGAGATAAATATTAAAATTATCCCTGAGTTCCACGTTTCTCCAGCGATTGTAAGCCCCTTTCTTCTCGTATCTGTCCAGCCATTCGAGGGCGTCTTCGTCTGATAGACCTCGAGAAGTCGGCTGGCACAAGAGTTTGAACTGTGGAGCCATGTCTTTCCTGATTAAAACCATACTATGATTACTGGAAATGCCGTCGTCTAAATGGGGATTAGAGTTACTACGATCAACAGGGCTCAAATAAAAAACACTGGAATTCCTAATTAGACTGGAAACTGATATTTCAACGGAAAAATCACCCGTGGACAGAATCCGTTGGGAAGTCGGCGCACAAAGCGGCCGAAAAGGTAGCTGACCTAAAGGGTTCAGTGGCGTCCTATAACCCTGTGGGTTATGTTATCCAGAGAACGCCGGGTAGCCCACTTTCTCAGGCATGGCAAACGAGAAAAAAAACTCTTTTTTAAATCAACGCGAGAGAACAGAAATGGGTGCCTCTGTGAAAAGACAGCGAGCGAGGAAAAAACTTTTTCCTTTAGTTTTGACGACACACGGGAACAATAAAAACAATTGCTGTCAAAACGAAAAAAAGGTCTTTTCTCAATCAACAAGAGAGAAAAGAAATGAGTGCCTATGTGAAGGGACGCTGGGAGATGAAAAAACATTTCCCTTGAGTTCGATAGCACGGGACAAGTAAAACAACCACTTTTTTAACGAAAGAAAGGGGTCGACACCGAGAAAAAATACTGTGAGTCAAAAAACAATCTTTTCTCCCCCCAAGTAAATGTACTGCCAATGGCCTTGGTTGTAGCCCTGTATTTAGACAATTCAAGGTTTCACGACACGAAACCCGTCTGATTGAGCCGCTTGTGGTGAGAGCCTCTAAACAACCCACGCCTCCCCTGACAACACACAAACTTGAAGTAAAATAGATGCTTAAGACTTACCCAATACTCCTAGTCGATAGCCTACATCTCCACCAATTGTCACCCTTGGTTATGGTGACTTAATCGACAGTGACAGCAGGTGATTGAAAGTTGAACAAGTGTATTCGACGTGTCCAACTCAAACTGCCTGGTCTCCCGGTTAGACCTCTATTTAAGTCGTCGGGAGCGTCAGGCCGAAGGAATAGAAAGTAAGGGAAAGGTATAGAAAGAGGTCAACTTGTTTATGACCAGTATGAACCTAACGGGCTGTAAAGCCATCCGGTCCCGACCTGAACTGACCCAACATTCCCTTTGTGGGGAAGGTCAGTAGAGTCGGGCGCATGACCCCATTCTCAAGTCTTGCTTGATCACGTGCCTATGCCGTGATCAAAGCGTCACAATATTAAACCAAATCATAAATAAATATTAGAAAATTGAAAAAAATATACGACTATCTTGGCGTGTATGTTCCACCTTACACTGATGACCAGATTTCTAAGGTTCGAAGGATCTTGACAACATAATCATATTTTGAGCATAATTAAATGCGCAATACACAATCTACAGATGGATTATGATGGATCGACAAAGATACACAAAATGAGATATAAAAAGTTTTCCACTATCGGAAAAAATATTTGTAATAATGATGGAAATCAAAAGTGGGTAACATAATGAGGAAACATTACGACAAAAATTATCGGAAGATTTGGCGTATAAAATAATCTTAAGTTTGAGGATTTTGGCCAAATTTCTACAAATAAGTTACTCCAATAAGTTACCAAATTTTACTCCAATAAGTTGATTTATGGCCCAATAATATTGCCGGGGGAAACATTTTCCTAATAAAGCCGTGCTAGCTAGGATAGGACTCGCAGTCGATGAGTAAAGAATATTTTTTTTAAATTCTTATCGATGAAATGTCTCATGTAGTCATGTTGTATGGTTAATTATCGTCTCCTTTATTCAGTGTTGGCGATTCTCCACAAGACGACAGTGTTGATCAACAATTGAGAAAGGAAGAGGATATGATCTACTTACTAGCCGAATCAGACAAAGGGGGAGTTTCCAATCGGTAGAAATAATTACTTATTTTCATCTTAAACTGTACCTTATTCAAGTTTTGATATCTATATTCTAGGTATAATCGTACTCCACTTCGACCTATTGGAAACACGCCATGCGTAATAACACAGCGAGCTCGTGACAGCGGTATGAAAACTAAACGGTCTTTGGCTTAGTTCACAGTCAAATCTTAAAAGCTGCGAAAACTTAAAGATCGACTGGATGTAGCGAATACTTTCACGGCGGCATGAGCTGCAATGGGAAACCCGGTTGAAGTAAAAGAACTTCCGGACGGCATAGACAAAATACTTGTGGATCCTTTGAAAATCAAGATTCTGGAACCTATTTCTACTTTACAAAGTTTTTTTCCGGTTTCATTCCCTATTTCAGCCATCTGAAAATTATTTCCTACCATCAGTGTTGTGGTAGTTATATTCCAGCGTTGACGCACTATGTTTGACGAAGGAAAAGTTAATACTTTCTTTCAGTTTTTCCTTTCTACCTGTGATATTGGTAGCATGATATGGCTAATACCAATTTCGAAATAACTTGTGTTTATACTCTCATGATTCATGCCAGTTTCACGTCATTCACGTATGTCTAATACGTGGTTGTACAGTCTTCACAATTTTTGTCGAAAGGGCAAAAGAATTTGGTCACACAAAAAGTTTAATCAATGCATCTAAAACTGTTTTAATTGCCCCGTCATAAGTTGTTGGTTCATGCCCTTAAAATATTACGATAATACCCTCTCGGATTGAAACATCCAGTTTTCGCTATCAAAATTAAAAAAAAATTCTCCAATGTTTATGCACAGTATAGGTCTGTTTTTAAGAACTACTGTCTCGTGATCTCCTAGCGCTCGGTTTTAGCCATCTGACGAGACTTAGTGTCTTGTAAAACATGGGAGGTATAGTTTCCAGTTTCTCGGGAGTAATCTGCAATTGCAATGAACTTTCTCAGTTGCATCATCAATACTTCGCTGCCCTTGCTGACCATCGAGTGTCGATTCGTGTTATCGCTGAGAAAATGGGTTGTCATGTTACCACTGTAAGGCGATGGAAGAAACGCTATGAGGAAACCTTTAATGTGAATCGACGAATTGGATCCGGACGCCCCAGAAAAACTACTCTCGACGAGGACCAGATGCTGGTGGATGCTGTGCGCGCTAAACCAATAATCACGGCGCAAGAGATAGCAGGTAGACTATTATTTTGCTTTTTTGTTTTAGGGGGGTTATTCCATTTAGTTTCAAATCACTTTAAATTGTAGACGTCACTGGGGTTAAATTGAGCGTCTTCTCCATTTCACGGCGACTTAAGTCGGAAGGATACAAAGCGAGAGTTGCAGAAGCCAAAGATTTTCTAACGGACGACCACAAGAGGGGCCGCGCGGATTTTGCCGGAGCCTACGGAGGCTACGATGACGGATACTTGGCTGGAGTAGCTTTTTGTGACGAAAAGACTTTTGGGTATGATGAAAAACAGAAGCCTTGGATTTGTATTGTGTATTTTTATTGATTGATTGTTTCTTTTTAAGGTCCGACGAGTGCGGCCGGGTGTTTGTTTATCGCGCTAATGGAACTAGATTCCAACCGGGTCACACCCAAACTACCAAGCACAGTGGTCGCAAGACTGTGTCCGTATGGGCCTGGTTTTCGGGAGATTGCGGAAGCGAAATTCACAGGATCAACGGACGATTCAACAGTGAGAAATACGTTGATGTCCTGGACGATACCCTTCTTCCTTCTGCTTTGCAACACTTTGGTTCCAGGTCGATTCCTTTTGTTCAGGTTCGGTCTCCGATACACACGGCCCATGTAGTAATAAGATGGTTTCAAGATCACCCACAATTTAATTTACTTCCATGGCCCGCAAAGGCAGCTGATCTTAATCCGATCGAGAACATTTGGGCCGAAATGGTAAGGGACATGGAGGCCACACATGATCGAAACCAGGACGAGCTTTAGGAAATTGTTTCGGGCATTTGGAAAAACTTCGCGAAACCAATACTTAAGAACATTGTCCAACTCGATGGTCAACAGGTTACGATTAGTCAGAGAAGTAAACGGGGAGTGGACCAAATATTGATTGCCCCGATATTATGAAATAAAACTTGCTCTGCATTACAAATGTGTTCGTTTTTTAATAAAATAGTAGGTTTTTTTCTTAAGATAAATAATATAAAGGTTACGATAGTTTGAAGAATGAACAGATGCTTGATGAATTTGTTTCATCCCAATGAAGATTACCAAAACTGCTTCATTAGGCTATACATAAAAAAATTCCTCTCGAAGATGTTAGCAATTTTAATAAAATAACTTTGATTGAACATTTATTATATCATTATTTCGAAGTTGTGTAGGCTGCTTGGTGGATCATTGGTGGTCGTTGTGTGCTTGAGGCGGGAGAGAAGTAAGGAAATTAAATCTTCTGTAGTATCTTCTGTATTATTTGATGATGACTTGCCTTGAATGACGATTTAACTTGATCAGCCGTCAGCGCCTGTCAAAAAACTTCACGTCTCACGTCCTTCTGCCATAGCATCCAATTTTATACAATGATGCTGTATAAGTTTGTATCAGAAGCCACAATAGCTTTACTTTTATTTAGTCCAACCTGTGGGGCAAAAATGGGTAAGGATTAACAATTTTAATAGCTGACAATCAGACGGTAAGAAAAAAAATCACCTGCAGAAGTCTTGTTGAAACTAGAAGATAAGAATTGTTGCTCAGTTGTTGAGCAAAGAGCAATGCAGTTGTGGAACAATGCAACCTACGGGGCAAAAATGGGTTGGGATTAACAATATCAATAACTGAAAATAAGACGGCAAGAAAAAAAATCACCTGCAGAAGAAGTCTTGTTGAAACTAGAAGAAAAGAACTAATGCTCAGTTGTTGAACAATACACAGGTCTATCCAATTTGGGCAATGGCCCTGGTAGTTGAAAGCACTTTAATTGAAACATAAATATATTATACCCTGGTGAACATAAAGAAAATTAATAACATTCATGCAAGAAACTTTTTGTGTAACCAACTGAATACTTACCCTTATACAGTAAGATTTTAAAATCTATGTTGTGCGTATACGCTGAAGCTATTGTGTATAATAAATATGTCGTTTGTTTGTTGGAGGTTTTGCCATTCATGGCCATGGCGTAAAATAAAATCGTTTTATGTCAAACAGTCAAACCCTTAAAGCCTTTTTTCACAAGAATCGTCTGCAAAAGTCCGCACATCTTTCAATCACCACTTAGAAGTTCATTTTCGACCGCTAGATGTCACTTAGTTTTAAAGGACCAGGAGCGATTTTTTTGCTACATACTGTACATAACATTGATCTACTTATTAAAGTAACGAGAGACGCAACTCTGTGAAATATGGAAACGGTAGGCAAGGTCTTGGTTCTTTAGGTTTAAGCGTAGCTTCATCAAAGTCATTGCAAATTGTGCCTCCAACGAAAGGGCCATGCGATTGTGCTCTTTGACAAACGGTTTGCACAGATCAAAGACGGCATTGAAAAGTGTCCAAGTTGGGAATCCAGTGTAGAACTTTCACTTCGTTGTCTCCTTGGATTTCGTTAAAAACGGTCCTCTTTTTTTTGTAGCAATACCTCTCGAAGATCGGACATTAACTCATCAGTCGATTTCCGATCACCTATAGTCTTTCTACATGATGCAACTTCCTGCAACGCATCACTGAGTTTTTACGTGAGTGATTCGATTTGTGACCTTAAAATTGCAATTTCTTTCGCACAATTGCATGGGAAATGGTAAGGATCAACTGGGAATTGTGTCGTATCGCCTTTTGGACACATGATTGTGTCGTCAGGTTGTTCAGGTTCGGCTGATAATGATCATTCATATTAAACAACGGCGCGGCACGAAAGAGGATCTAAGATTTTGGTATTGATTTCAGTCCGTTCCTCTGCTACAAGAGCCTGTAAAATATTATTATATTCTCGCAGCAGATAAGACAAGCCACTGAAAAGTCTACCATATTCGTCAACTTATTTTTATAGCCATTTGTCTCTTTAAACAGCACGATAGTATCTTGCTACAGAATAAACACCACTGTGTGAATTTGTTTTTCGCACATTCAGTGTTGGAATCTAATCTGGGGTTTTTCCGTCATGATCACCACTTGCTTTACCTACAATTGTCAAGTTCTTAATTAGAAACTGTTATAAAACAATTATGATCAGTTATTACCAGAAATGAAATGCTTCGAAAACACATACAAATTCTTCGTTTCATCAATAAACAAGCAAATATTCTTTAACCAAAGCTTCCTTCGTTTGTGGCCCAATTGAGCTACTTCATTACCTAGCGTATTTTCCTCAATGAGGGCACTTTATAAAAAAAATGCACTGTTGCTTTCCATAAACACTCGGACAATTCGGGACACAACAACTTTTTTACCATGGTTGATAAGAAAAAAAAAACAAAGTTTAAAATTGAGATGCAATCAGCCAAAGAACTGAACTATGACAGCAGACGGCGTAGCAGACAAAATATGAGACTTCCAAAAATTCGAAAATCGCCGACTTTTTATAAGTTAATTTAAATGTTAGAATGTAATCAAGTACTGCATAAAAATATACTAAAATGACGTACTCGTTTTGTAGTATCAAATTTGATACTTCATGTTAGCCAAGAAAAGTTTTAAGCCGTTCAAAATAACTAAAATAACCAACCCCCATGTTAAATTCCATAAGAACCTAGAACCGTTAGGCGGGGCCGAAAAATCGACGGTGGCGCCGCGGTATTGAAAACCAACTATACCTTTCTTGAGTCGATAAAATGGCGACGAGATTTCCCCCCTTTAAATCTGCCTACCAAAAAAATGGCAAGAGTTCCAATGCTGCTCTCGACCGACAATCTAAAGGTACGTTCAGTTATAGTTTCAATAAAAGTGCTGTTTTATGTTTTATGACTATGATTTATGACTATCATATAATTTTCAGGGGAAAATATAGTTTTTCCGAATCTTTTTTACTATTATCTCACGTGTCTCCTCAATATATTTAGTATGTTCTTTCCGTTTTGACTTTTTTCGGCATTTTTGTAAAAAGATACGTCATCTTCGCTTAGTTTTTGTTTGGATTTTCAGTGCCCTCTAGCGGCGGTTATTAACACCACGAAGTAGTTCTACGTTGTAATATTGGACCTTTTTCATTTAAGTTTTTGTTTTGATTTTATTGATGAGTATTTTTAATTATTAAATGGCCATAGACAATTGTCCATATTTTCTATGATGTTTGTTTTGTGAATTAGTTTCTTAATTTCCTGATTTTCTACCGTCCCCTCGAATTTTGCCATAGCCATCTGTTGGAGAAAAAAGGAACTAAAAAATTGAATGTTTCAAAGTCGTACATGGGGGAAAGTCACTTCCTTCTAATCGGTCCGATAAATCGCTTGAAGCCCTCGGTTCCCACCTAAAGGTGGGAGACACTCGGGGATAAATTAGTAACACTGAATACATTTCAGATTTTAATCAAACTTGATAACGGTTGTTAATAAACATTTTGTACCGTTCCAATTTAAATGAATAACAAATTTAACACGTTTATATATGACCATAGCTTCTATGAGTCGAATTCTTAAAAGGTTTTGGTTTAATTCAGTTCGAACATGATCCGGGTAGAGTTTATTACTTTGGCGAATACTAATACTATAATTAGATAAGCTTGTTTACCCGTATTCGACTGGTATCCACGCAGAATTAAAAAATGTATAAAAATTATGGATGGTACTGACGTACATTTACCAACTAAATTACATGTAAACTATACTGCAATTCTAACAGAACGGTCAGCTTGGTTTCCGACGAGAAGCGCATGCAGGCCTTTCGTCTTATGTCATTATTTCCTCTTTGAATTTGATAATTAAAAAAGAAGCATCCGGTTTTGATCAACAGTTCCGCAAAGACAAACTTTTCCAATAGGAGACATCCCTAGCACATACACGACACCGCGGTTCGTGATGACGGTGACATCGAGAATGGCTGAAATAAGGTTGACTTATACTACGGCCGCGAATCTCCTACGAGATAGAAAGTTAATCCTCTGTGGGACATATTATCAATCGATAGGCGAATTTATACGAAATGTCTTTACGATTTATGTTCCGCCATTAATCGAAGCCGGTTCCCGTTTTACAACTATTTAATAGTTCGCATTGGTATTACGAACGTCATTTGTAATAAATGTTAGTCCATTCTCCGGTTTAATTCAGCCGAAGCATTTTAATTATTAATGGGAATTCCAATTAACCTACTAAAAAAACCTTCCGCACTAATGATCTCATATATTAACATGTTGTGTAATAAAACAGTTGTACGTTTCAAAACAAGGCACGTGCTTATCAACATTGGTCGAATTAAAAGACGGTTTGCGAATTCGTTAGGAATTATTCGCTGTCACCATCTTCACTTCACGAGTAAAGTGAAGATTGACAATACAGAGAGGACTGTACAGTGGACGACGGACATCAAAAGATCGAAGTGGAAGTGGGTCATATTGCCACGGGTTAAATTGTTATTAGGCCAAACTACTTGCTGGAGAGGACACCGAAAGAAGTCAATTGTTGTGCAGACTCCCTTGACCCGAGAGCCAGCAGCAAACAATAGAATTTCACTGTTGGTGTCGACTTGGTATATTAGTTACCATACAGAAATTGAGGTAAGCCGGGTTACTAGGATACTGAATTCAGATGACTCTCACCAAGAGGTAAAAGGAGAAGAGACCGAGAGGGATTCAAAAACAAAAACAGATGACTCGCGACATGCGCACTATATGCCACCTAGGGGTGGCGCATACCAACCGTTAGACAATAGTAGTAGAGAGAAAATAGCCAACTAACTACTGAGTACCAAAAAAACGTGACAATATCATGAGGTGGTGAGCACGATGGCAGAGGATGATGTGAAACAAATGATCAGATACATAAAGGCTGATAAAGGTATCAGAATGAGGAATAACACGACCTAACGCAGCAATTGGCTTCTTGTGTTCACGAGTCAAACTAAACGTGAATTGAAGAGGAAACAAATTCAAAACGTTTGGTTCTACGAGTAGGTTTATTCGCCAACACGTCATTTATATCTTGTTTTATTTTAAGAAACTATGTAAAACACGAAATTTCAAACAACAGAACTACAGGTTAAAGGGAAGGATGCAGTACAAAACAAATAACATTAGAGAGAAATCCATAGTACTGCCAATGTACAATGGATAAAACATCATTCAATGTAATGATACATTATCATATTTTTCCCCGATGTATCAAACCACAGTATTTTTTCCTTGTCACCAATCTTCAGATCCCAATTTCTTATTTTAGCTTAATTTCTCCAATACTTGACATTATTTTTCGACTCCTTCAAATCGCATTCACATAAGAAACTGAAAATAGGAAACATCTTAAGTTTCTTTAAATAGTTTGCTTTGTTCAGCATTCGATTCATTCCGCTTTTGGTGATGGCATTACAATAATGAAATTCCTACGGTTCCAGATTGTCAAATAATTGTAAAATTTCACAAAGAGCTTCGCCATTGAGACCGACACACGTAGTAAGGAAAATTCTTTTCAGAGAAGGATCCCCATGAAGCAAATGAAGTCTGCCAACATTTGGTTAGTGTCTGGTTAGTGTCAACAGACATCAAATGGTGCAAAATGACGTCAATTTGAGGTCATTTTGGTCATTTTTCTTCATCACTGCAATCACGACTTTCAATTTTAAGCTCTTCCAGATGTTTCCAAACTTTGTCGGTTTTCATCCGCTTACTCGGTCTGCTAGAACGTGTATTGGCACTGTTTTTACAATGGTACGCAAGACGTATCAGTTTTGGGCGATACTCTACGAGTAGGTCAAGAGGAACGACTAGTGAAAGATTTTCTAGTGACAGTGTTGTCAATGAACTGCCACTAGCTATAAGAAAAGGAGCAAACCCGCCATCAACAGTGAGGAAACAATGGTCATCACACTATCGAGTTGTGCACAGAGAGGATGTAACATTCAGCTCACCTTGTCTTATTCCTGGAATTAGTCACACAGAAAATTTTAAAACTGAAACAGCTCTGAGTAAGCATTTAGAGAAATACCATTGCTAGAATGATAATCAATCCTCCAAGGGATCTTGAACAGACAACGAGGGTCCAACATTACCACTAGGCAGACAGCACGAGGAACAGCTAGACACAATTGAGGAGGCAGTCGAAGAAAACCAAACCTCTTGTAATGTTAATGTACCCAAATTGTAATGTTAAATCCAGTAGTAGCATAGCCTTTCAAATCTAACTAATTATACTTCTCTCTTAGGGATCCAGCCTTGTTTGTTTTGCAGTTTTTAAAGGAGCGCAAGCTAACTCAAGTTGACCTTCAAGCTATCAGTAAATCAGTCCGTTGCACCAACCCTGCTTTCTTGACTAAAGGCCTGCTTGTACTACAACTCGGCGTACTTTTACCCTTGATAGCTGGCAGATTTGACGGACTCTCCTCGATCGAGACGGTGCTCGCTTGACTCATTCGTCTCTCTCTCTCCACCGGCGTGCCGTGGATTACACACCCTCGCAGCGTCAACCATTGCTTGGCGATCTCTGTTATGGCCTGCTCGCTAGAGTAGTATTGATTCACTTCACCCGTACATATCAAATTACAAACACATTTAGCTTGGAGTTTATACTAGACACGCCACGATACCCTATACTCACGGTTGATAGCGAAGGCAGCGGTCATCTGCCGCACAGTGTGATCGCTTAACAGATCCTCTATCAACACCTTACAGGCCCGGGTAGTAATATGACGCGGATCATTCTCCGGATGTACAGACAACAACAACGATAACCTATCTTCGTCCATCTTGCTGAAAATTGCTGAAGCGGTTCAATCACTGAATGATGAAGAGTATGAAAAATATGCTACTCTAAAAAACATGATCAAAATTTATTCAACACCTCGCACATCACCAAATGGGTTTGATGGGCTGGCTACCCAGTATTCCCAGCGTAAATGCTTTTTCTTCCCAGAAATTGCTCTTCTCCAAAGATAACCTTTAGCACCTTAATAACTAGAGCATAAAATACAAATATACAGATAGAAAAGTACTAAACACGGATTTCAACCGGTTTGGCTAAGTATTATAAGAAGAGCAAGAAACATCAACTGGGCTTCGCGTAGAGTAAGAGAAAAAGAGTAAGATAGAAGATATTGATCATAAATCAAGTTAGATGAACCTTTTAAGTAGGCGCACTTCAATTGGTTCGCCATTGTGTAGCAAAATTCCAAAAGGCAATCAAATGGACCCAGGTAACGGAACTCGGAACTAAAAAACACCGAACGAGAGAAATAAATAAAAAACACAGGAACAATACTTTCTCCTCCTGTCCTATGTATACGGTGTCATCCCAATGTTCTAGAACATGAAGGGAGAGTGGTGACACACGTATACCGAGAAAGGTTCAGGTAGTACAAAGTTGAGTCGTAGAAGGGGGCGTATTTTCCTTCGCCGCGCACGAGATTCAGACCGTGGACATCACAAGGTCAATCGCGCTTTTGAGAAAAAGGCGAAAGTGAATGACCGGGCTACAGTGTGTCATCGACAACCTTTGCAATACGAAATCTCTGTTCTCAACCGTTTTTCTCTACTAAAATCACCGGGGCTGCCTAAGGTGAAGTTGAAGGTCAAATAACATTTGAATGCATCATTTCATCAATCTGACGTTCCATTTTATCTTTCTGGCGACACGCAGTTCTATAGGCTGGTTGTCTAGTAAGTCTATATCCTTGAGTATCATCAATCGAGTGCTTAATTAACCCAGTGCTACCCAACTGAGAATCTTTTTCCGCAAACAAATCTCATATTTTTACAACATCTTTACTTACGACTGCTGATAAAAAGGGTCTTTGTCTTGCACCAAGGTCGTTTCTGACGCTGTGTCTTTAGCTGGGCTGGGGCATACTGAATCAGAAATGTAGACTTTCCCGATAAAGTAGCAAGTTAGTTCTAACTCCGGGAGTATAGAACTCGACGCGAATTCGAAACCAATACTTAACCCAGTATTGACTTTCGTGGCCAAATGATAGGCCTATATTTGACTCATTCTCCACCAAAATCTGATATTCTCCATTTTTTTCGTTTCTTAAAAAATCTTTCAATACTGATTCCATCCGGCAACAGCTTGCAGCTTGCTCCGAGTGAATCAAAATGACGTTCTAGGGGGTGCCTGTAAGTCCTTTATTCCCATAATGTTGCGCTATACACTTGCATGGTAAAAGGAAGCAATTACCTATGACACAGAGACAACTAATGGCATGCGGAGGTGATACGTTAACAATTAGTCTTACTCCGCTCTATAAAAAACTGTTCTACTACTTTAGTTGCGATAATCAACAAGATAGGGCGCCCTGGAGGGCGGTTTCAAGATGACGGAAAGTATTCGAACGTTTCGTACTCATCGACGAATTCCGTACTCAGGACTATCAGCATTTGGGTCACGGTCTTGAGGTCTTCGTACTGATTTTTCAGGTCAATAATGAGTCAGGTGTTAGTCCGAACTTTCCACAGGGACTCGATGACGACCGTGGCCTGGCGATCCAGTACGTAGAAATCTTCCATCTTGTGATGAGAAAAGCCCGCTACCAGTCCCTTAACGGATTCCAAGTATGTTTGGGTGGCAACCCCGAATAGCTACTTCAAGGCGTGACCTCCTGCGTCGACCATTTACCGTCTTTTTTGAATTGGGCCACTGAAGATGGATTTAAAGCGGTAAACATGGATTTTTTGAATTTTAGTATGTCGAGGAATATTTTAACTTTTTTCTCAATCCGTTCACCCGCTAGTCGCCATTAAGCGGGAGGGGGCGCACTTGCGGTGGTCACATGTGCGATCTTCTTATGCTGGTTGTAATCGAGTTAACGGATTACTTTCTATGCTTGCGTAAAGTTCATTTCTGTTATGATGATTCATGAAGACTCGGTAAATACTACCTCAGGCAGCTCTTGGAAGAATCCATTATCACCGACCATGTTGGAGGATATCACAGGCTGCGCGAGGAAAGATAAAATGCAAGCGATATATTTTAATAGGTAGGCGGCGTATTGGTCGGGTTCGCTGGTTCCGACCCAGCGGTTTAGGAGGAAGGGCGGTTCCAGGGGCTGTCCCGTTGTCGGCGGTTGCCCGTCCAACTCGGCTGGTGTACTTGGCTTCACGGGGTCTGGTGCCGGGTCCACTGTGGAAGACATAGTTTCTCGGCTGGTTTCTGCTTCTGGGTGTGAATCGGGACTCAGGTCTATGTCCTTGGTGGTGCTAATTGGTGCCACGGGAGGTATCTCAAGCGAAGCCTGTGATTCGTAGTAAGGTTTTATCGTTCCGACGTGGACAATGTTTTCCCGCGGCCGATGATGACTGCTCCTGACTGCGAAAAAAATTTGAGATACGAAGAATTCTGCCCCGTTAACGGCCTTCCCATCGGTAGTGCTCGGAGTTCCACCCATTTGGTTAGATAGTTGACTGCGATAATAATCATCCTGTTGCCTTTCTCGGACA
Organism: Ceriodaphnia dubia; assembly: GCA_022539655.2. NCBI lineage: Eukaryota > Metazoa > Arthropoda > Branchiopoda > Diplostraca > Daphniidae > Ceriodaphnia > Ceriodaphnia dubia. The sequence goes on along the minus strand of JAKUCG020000139.1, from coordinate 2,418,661 downwards.
ATGGGATAGGGCTTAGGGTCCATACCGATTTTTTCGAATGGGCGATCCACACGGATACATAATAGTTTTCCTGCTGGTTTCCTCTTTGGGACACTTTTTCTTCCTTGGCAGCTTTGGCAAGTATGCACATACCTCAATAGATCAAATCACGGACCAATTTTGGCTTATAGAAACTCTGTGAAATTTTTGTCAAAGTACGCGTGATAGCCGTGATACCCATATGATCAGACGGCAGACAGGACGTGATCGTGGTAAGCGAGGAGGACTTGGGAGAGAAGAAGTTTGGTAGGCAGAGACGTAACGCGCGATTTTTCCTTCGGACAATCAGCAGAGTGTAACGATCTTCTTGCTGATCCTCGGCCGGTAGAAGGGGGTTCCTAGACAGGCAATCTGGATTGTCGTTGAGTTTCCCATTACGGTACACGAAGCGGATCTCGTACTATTGCAGTGAGAGGCTCCATCTGGCGAGGTGGCTTGCGAGGTCACTCTTAGTCATGACCCTACAAAATGCCTGATGATCCGTTACCACAGTGATAGGATATTCCCATCGAACAAAGAAATTTAACAAAGCACCAATTGAGGGCGAGGCACTCTTTTCTATGATGAAGTAGCTGATTTCTCAGGCACTCAAGAGTCGGCTGGTGTAGGTGACTGGGTGTTCCACGCCGTAATTTTATAGGCGAGTATCCTCCAATCCAATATCGGCAGGCATAGGGAATGATCTCTATGGGTTACGTCTAGTTGGGGTGGGCCAGCACTCTGGCTTATGTAGGGGCCGATTTGAGGTCGGTGAAACACCACAGCTTACCGGGTTGGGACCGATACCAGACTTGCTGGCGATGTGGCCGAAGACTCGTAGACTAGCCTTGGAAGGTTATTCCTATCTCGTCTATGGAAAATATAAGGATAAGGTACTTTTCACTTTTTTGTTAAATTATTTAAACCAGGCGTTTGCAACGATTATATGTTATTAGATTGTTTCGAAATACTTAAAAAGAGGATTAGTTACTTATTAAACATTTAAAAAGAATACTGTAGCGCACAGATCATGATCGCCACTATCTCGATCCTACATCCCCAGCTAGCAAGAATAAAGGCCCTTTATTGGGAAAATATTGGACCAAGAAAGTTTTCTTGATAAATTATTGGTCCAACAGAGGACCAAGAAGCAATGTTTACTGGGTCTGTACAAGTGTTGGAGGAGAAACACAAGGTTTGGTTTCACTACATATTTGTGGTTGGTCTTTTCTTCCTACAAATTATTCAACAAGACTAGCCTAGGAAATGGTTATTAATGTTTAAATCCCTGTCAAGATCCCCAGGAGATATGCATAAAACAACATCAGAGAATCCTGAAAAAAGCATAAATTATTACCAAATCTCGAACTGTTACATAAAATGACGAGCTTAGATCTTCAACGAGATTTTAGGCGTTAATATATTAACCTTCAACATTCACTGTTGCGTAGCCTGATTGGGTTGCTGAACCATTGCAGGGTTCTGTTTAGCATCCCCTCTCTCTGTCGGACATTTGCGACCACATGGGGATCAAGCTGTTCAACAAGGCCACAGCCTAACATACGTATGTAGAGAGACAATCTAAACTCTAACAGAAATGTAATACAAAACATTAGTTAGCTAGAAAAGGCAATCAAAACACTAGTCTAATAGGAAAAACAAAAAAAATAATAAAGTTCTTAGTTGACTGCAAAATGCAAGCAGAAATTTCTTAGCTTAAACTGAGAAATCCTACCTATTTAATCCGTCATTTTCTCTAGTTTCTTATCATTTTCAAGTAGAACAATTTTCGGGAAATTCTAACTAGAAGAAAAATGATTTTGATGCTTTTCTCAGTATTCTCTTCTCAAGGTTGGCCGATTTCTCCCAGAAAACCCGGTTGCTGTCCAAAACTACCTCGCAAAGAGAATCCGCATTTATTGTAACTGCGTGTAAACGAAAAAATTAAGCACTGTTAACACAAAAAGAAGAAAATCCTTTTCAATTTCTTAGTTTTTTTGGCTTTTTTCAATGTTGAGGTTCTTTAAGATTTAAAAATAGTTTTAGGACAAAAATGGAACACACACATTTTTCGTTCTAACTCCCAACATATTGGTTAATGTTTAACAAGATTTCATGCCAAGATGTGCCATATTATCCCAACCAGACCATATATATATTTTTTTCATTTGTGTACGGGGAAGGGGGTAATAAGGCATCGCACATTAATATTAATTGTTTTTCCCGGGGTGTCAAGTAACATTAAACGCTACTATGTAACATCAGACACGTGTCGTCAAAGGTTTGCGCCCATGTTGCACTTTGACAGGGCGTTTCAATTACAAAAATGTTTCCAAATATTTCTGCATTTTTGCACAGCAGCCAACACTTGGAAATCTTGTAATAGTTTAGCCTGGGTGTGACATGTCATTAGATAGACCAAACCAGGGGAGACAGGACCCAAACTGGTTAAAAATCCTTAAAGTACTGGTTTTATGGAAACCTTATTCTTCAACTAATCACCAACATCAAATCTCAGCAATCCCAAAAAAATTTTTGAAAGCATCAATTGAATCAGCAATCAATTTTTTCTGGAATCGGTTTTTTGGGGGTAAATTATGACATCTGCCCGGGGTGATTCTAGTCTAAAAAAAACAATAGGGGAAATTATTTAGCAACACTATGCACCCCGTCTTATTTTTCCTTTATCCCAGCATTTCGTTATCTTAAGGTATAAGATTATTTTATGTTTTTGTTTTTTTATTTCATCTTACATCGTAAATATGAATCACCATAAGTACCTACAAATCGTAAATTTTTTTCAGAGATATTAATGAAGTTCTCCTAGTCTTAAACAACTAGGTCAGCATGGGGCAGGCGCCAGTCCAACTTCATCCCGGTGGTGTTCAGAAATTGCAAACATTTCAAACCAGCGCCCTAGACAAAGTATTTCGTTTAAAGAAAATGTTGTAAACAAACAAAAAACGCTTTTTCACTACATTTTCTTTTGAAAAGGCAGGAGCGTCCATACCCAGCTTGCATAGCTTATTAGTTATATGTTTGGGAAATATATTATACCGACAAAATAAATATTGGGAGAACATTTTGAAAGAATATCTACCCGCAAATTTTTTGCACCAAAATTTATTAAACGGGTTAAATTTATGACACGGAATGATATTCTCCCAATATAATCTAATATATCACCGGACGGTCTAAAGGACAGTATTTTGACGACCTTCACCTACGTGTTGTGTATGCACACAAGATTATTCTAAGATCGCCCTACATACTAAATTATGGTTACCCGACCATCCAACTTAAATAAGAGCTGCATATGAATGTTTATTTAGGTAATCTATTTTTATGAATCCTCCTGTATTTTCATTATTGGATTACAGGCGGTCCCAGTATTGATGTCGGAATGTCCAATATTTCATCGTAAGGAGTCACTGATGAGTCTCGTAGCTCACGTTTAGTTTGACTAAATGAACGATGTAGGGACGAAAATATATCACTTGTTTTGTACATCTTTTTGAATATATTTTCATGTTTATGTCACTTGTTTTCATGGTTTCTTTTATACCAGTGTTGCACACGTTTAATGAAATCGATCGGTGTTTTTGTTACACGAGTTGATCCGCATTATCTTCTTCTATAGTGTTCTTTATATTGTGAATTTTAGCTACCATATTTGACTTATTTATTTTAGTTTTATTTCTCGTTACTCTATCTCTCTTTCTGAAAGCTTTATTCTATGTCTAGTCAGCAAAGTCAAGTACTATTATTCGAATGTAACACAATGTACTACTTTTTTTAAAAAAAGGGCCGCGGTCGTCCCGAAACTTATAAGAAAAAAGAGTAATTTGTTTATAAACTTGTTCCCTATTCGATATTTTCAAAATAAAAAATATTGAACCATTGAGAATTTTATTTTTGAATATGACTTTTTAGTGCTCCGTCAATCGCGCTTTCCATCGCGCATCTATTGTACAAAATGGTCGATAAAAAGATGTTTTTTCGAAGGATTACAATCGAAATTAGCTTGCTAGGACAGCTCAAAGAGTTTTTGATGGAACCGAAATCGTGAACGAACATTCAATCGGACGCAATTCTTGCTGGATGGTCATCCGCTTTATCAGTTTAATCATTGTGGAGCAATTCTCTGGCCTCTGGAAGTTACGAGCAGGGCTGGCTCCGGTTCTATTCAAATCTACCGCGGTAATTTCGGATTTCAAATAAATTTCCGTGGTGCGGTAGTGCGGTAAATACCGCGGTATTTTTTACTGCGGTACGTGTGGTAATGAGGTACTTTAAATACTCTTAAGTATTTTATACTTAAGAGTTGTATACTAAGTATCACAAGAGAGATTGGTAGAAAACGTAAAGAATGCAAGGCTTATTCACATTTTATTGACCATGAGATACTTTGTTCTTCCGACATTGGAATGAGCGAAACTGCTCTAGAGTCTAGACTGAGGTAGACAATGAAAAAGTCGTGTTGAACTTCAAGTATATTTATTAAAAGCTGAATACTTGTTGAGTGACTTAACATTTTCATTTTCGTCAGTAAGATATAACTCAATTTCTTTGACCGAGGGAATTGTAGGTTTTTTTTCTTCTGGCAAAAAACGATTTGAATGCTACCCTGTGTATTCACGACGTAAAGGAGCGGTTCAAACAAAAAAGAATCAATTGGGAGTGAGGCAGAAAGTGATAAGCATGAGACTAAGGCCGCGGCAGACGTAAGAGAAGAATTGCAGTGGAGCAGAAGACGGCAAGAGCAGGAGAAAGTACCCAAATATAAAAAATTAAATAAAGCAGATAAGGAGAGAGATGAAAGGTGAGGCAAAGCAAAAGGCGCAAGAGGAGTTGGAATCGTCAAGGAATCTAAAAATATCCCAGATAACACAGTGACCTCTTTAAGACGTAGTTTTTTTCATTTTTTAATGACTTGGATAGGCTCAAGACAACCTGTTTATTGCAGTTTATGACTTTTGGACAAATTTGGGCGATCCCGATGTCCGCTTAAATTTATTAAATTAATTAAAATTAATTAATTTAATTTAAAAAAATTATGATGAATTTAAATTTAAAAAATTAAATTTATACTCTCAGAGCGCATCCCTTTGGATGAACAAATGCTTCTATTTTGACATCTAATATCTTCCTACAACGCCCATTAGGCATATGAAAGACGCATAATCTCACATTAAGATTTACAACATCTAGCTCTTTTTGTTTGTTTTTATTTTATATTATATTAATTTATATGAGAAAAATATAATAATTTTCTTCAATTCTAGGATCAGTTTACACAATGATTTTTGTACTCAAACTCAGTTTATTGAAATTCTGAAACCATGTTGATAATTAACAAAAGAGAAGGAAAAATGTTAGAACTTAAATTGAAAACAAAAACGAATCATATATCTGTCATGGTTGTGTGACTTGGGTCTTCATTTCTAGAAAATCCCTTTTGCTCCAGTCTACTTCTCTTCCAACAATTTCTCTACTAGATTTTGCCAAAAGAAGTTCAACACGGTTTTTTTTACAGGTACACATTTCTATCTGCTACATTCCAATTCAATTCATACCCTACCCGTTAAATGGCAGATTAACTTTTTCTTGTCAACAAGTTTTTAATTTTCCCATAACTTATTTAGAATCCAAAGAATTTTTCTGGAAAAATGCCATTGACTTTCCAAGAAATAATTGATTTAGTAAATCAATGCTACGAGTCTGCAATGATTAAGAATCAATATCTCGAAGTACTTCGTTGTGAGACGATTGGTAGTTATTACATAAATTTTTAAAATTACCTTTTCATTGATTATATAAATAATTATTCAGGAGGTACTCCTGAAGGCTTCTAAGGGAATTACACCATTTATTTTAAATAAACAAGATAGCGAGAGATCTAAGGTGAGAAAAATATCGTCAAGAAATCGAAATAATTATTTCGTTTATTTCCCAATAACATTTCTTTAAACTTTATTTTTTTTATATCCTTTCTTTATGCTTACAATTCAATGATAACAATAATATATAATGCATATAGGACTATATAAATTTTAAAGTAAAATGACCCTTAAATTTATTAAATTACAAAATTACTGTCTGGATAGGCTCACTTTAAATGAATTTCAAAATACTAAAGGAATGAACAAGGCCTAACGTTATTTAAAACATGAATAAATTCAAATTTAAACGAAAAAATTTAAATGAAAAAATAACGAATTTATTCTAGCCAATCAGGATGAAATAACCTGGTTTATTTTGACATCTAATATCTTCCTACAACGCCCATATGGAACTGAAAGACGCATAATTATATCAATCGACGCGTATTGATCTGCTCTTTTTGTTTGTTTTTGAGTTTATATTATATTAAATTATATGAGAAAAATATAATTTACATTTAGTTGTTGACAATGGCTTTGACAGTTTACACAATCATTTTTGGGGAAAAATATATATTTTGAACTTCTTAGAACCATTTTGATCTGAATAATTCAAAGACACATATAAAAGCGTATCGGGAAAGATCGTAAATCTTTGTGCTAAATCGTTCAAATTTCGTGAATTTTTCTCTTCTTTACGAAAAATAATATTTTCTCTAAAACGAACTTATACGTTCTCTAAATCAAAATAAGCGTGAAAATTTCATTCAAATTCTTATTTTCTTCCAATTTTTAATTTTCCGTTTTATTTAGAATCTTTTCTGGAAAAATGCCATTGACTTTCTTTTGATTTACCGTAAATCAATGCTACAACAAATTAAGAATCAATATCTCGATGTACTTCGTTGTGAGACGATTGGTAGTTATTACATAAATTTTTAAAATTACCTTTTCATTGATTATATAAATAATTATTGATAGATGTGGATGATACCAAGGATGCAGCTTGCCCTGGTACAGCGGCTTTCTAATGCCCTGTTTCTCAAGTTGGTAAAGTTAAAGAATGCTGCTGTTCTTGTGTGATTTTTTTGTATTATTTTAAAAATGGAATCAGAAAGAAAAGCCATTTGGATGCATCTAACACCGTTTACAAAGTTTCATTGAAACAAACTCAATAAAAAAAGGGTGGAATCTTATTTAGTGTCCCACATAAAAATGCTACATAATGATCATACCAAGTTATTATGTAATTTTAATAAATTCGTATGTTTCTAAACAAAATATTTCGTTAAAAAATTAACAAAAAAACTGGAGGTGGTAGGAGATAAGTATAATCTTCTGGTTCTTTACATTTTTATATCGACTTGTAACGTCGAGAGAGAGATTACTGAAACTACCTGAATTCAACTCTATAACGATTATCTAAGATGGGAGAGTGAAGCCATTTGTTAAGTTCTCAGGTATAAAATCAGATTATGATGAATGAAATGTAATTACTTCTAACACGCTTCATTAAACTTTTTTCTTCCTACTAGTCGATGGGGGTCCCGACGAAAACCCTCGTTACAACAAAGTTATTGAAGTTACCATACATCACTTTGTGTCATACGATCTTGATGCGATTTTCATCTTTACGAGTGCACCAGGTAATATCAACTTTATAACAATCCTGTGTGATGAGATTTTGAATACAAACGGATAAAAAACGCCTTTTCACTATACTTTTCCCTAAAAAGGCAGGAGTGTCCATAGTTAAGCAGAGTGGAGGATGGTCCCTTTAAGACAACCAACCAACTCAAGACACTATCTGAGTTAGTTCTTTCTCATTATCACTGCGGGGACCACCTTGACGCAGCTAGTAAGACCATCGATGTGGACCATTAAAAACAGACATTTGAAAAAATAAAATAAACGAAGTCGTCAACAGAATCTGCGCAGATTGCTCGAACAAGCGAGAATATCATCCAGAAATGCTAATAACGCACTTCCTCGACAGCCAGAATTACGTTAAAACAAGCAAAAAAAGTAGATGAGCCCATAAATGTTGATCGAGAGTTTCCAGATAATACCTCCATCGTTGGCGTGAATGATACCAATGTAAAAAATCGTCGAAAAATGATGTTTTATCGAAGGATAACAATCGATACTAGCTTTCTCAAAGAGTTCTTGATGGAACGAAAACCGCGAATGAACATTCAATCGGATCGCGATTCTCGCCGGATGGTCATCCGCTTAATCGGTGTAATCATTGTGGAGCAATTCTCTGATTGCAAAATGTTGCAATAATGGTCAAATCAGACTTGAAGCTTTTCCGGAACAACTCAATTTCATTCGAAATTTGTGGTTAAACGCTTCACAAGAAGGTCAAATCTTTAGGGAAAAAGCTCGCATTGAAAAAACGCCGTGGCTCTTGCATCTCAAATGGTGACTAAAATAATCCCCCGGTCGGAGGATTTCACAAAGTCTAATTATACAAAAAAAAGCCCAAGATGCATTGTCAAAAGGTGCTCAAAGCGAGCGCAAGTCCATTCTCGAGTATATAATAAAAACCTGTATGAAGTAGCAGTTCTCCTTAATGAAGAGCTTGGTAAACGAGACTTGGTTTTACAATTACGGGAAGGTGGAGTCCAACAAATAGCGGAAACTCATCGTTCTTCGGGCCCTTTTCAGTTTGTATTAATACATCCGCACGGACATCATGAATGATACGTAGAATTAAAACAGGCAAATCCAAACATTATTAATCAATATTGAAATTCTACCCATGCAAATGAACGACTTACTGTACGGGAGTACTATGAATTTCATCTCCATCAGGGACTAAATTCCAGCAACTCCTTACTCCCCATGTGTCGACTATTCCAAGGGAACTTTTGTGTATAATGTTCGAAATATGAAAACCAGAAAATATTTTTTTTTGGTTGAGGATTAAACAAAGTAAAATACGTGGTGATCTCTACAACAATGTTGTGGATGCTATAGAAGAGTTTGACCTGCCCCTGTGTACGTCAAACTGTAGTAGAAGCGGCCTTTTCTCTGCACAGCAGACGTCGTTTCAAACACTGCTTATATTACAGTACCCACCAGAATTGTTTACACCCTCCCACCTTTTTGCGGGTTAACGGCTCTTGCGCTCCCGCACACCAAAGCTTAACTAAATGCGAAAGAAATTTTATTTTTTTTTTGGTAGTAGAAATTAAGTTGATGAACTTCCCTGATTTTTTTCGATGGCCAGAACATTGACGCTGAAGCCCTACACGACCTGAAATATTAACTTGCAAATTTGTTTCTGGCCTAGCTAGCCGAGAGGATTCCCTGAAATTGCAGATGCAAAAAGTCGGCAAAAAATGAAGGTACGACCTTGGGAATTTTTTCCCTAAAACATCTCGGTGGTTTCTACTACTGTCGTAATTTTGAACAAAATCTGTTCGGTTTTTGTAAATTAAATTTGCCCTGAAAAAAGTTGGAAAGACTGTTTTGGTGTACAGGGAGCGAGAAATAAGAGAGGGGGGTCTAGTTTGACGATAGCACCGCTAGAGCTTTACATTCTAGGCCGTAAACCCCGCGGGCTGAGAAGTGTCCCCTTTTTTATTTCCCGGTACCCTGAACTTTTATTTCCCCGTCAAGGAGACGCTTTTATAATAGCAGCAGAGTTGGGACGAGCGCGCTCTGAGCGAGAGCGAAAAACGAGCGCGCTCGCCAATTTACAGGAGCGACGAGCAAGAGACGCTCAACTTTGAAAAACGCGAGCGATGAGCTGAGCGGAGACCCACTGAGCGAACGCTCACTTTAGGTGGCGCCATCTGTTAGTCAGAAACACGAACATTTGCTCTATACCTTGCCTTCATCACACAACAGTTACTTTTCACTTCACGTGGTTTTGATTTCCTTGTTCCTTCCCAAAATTCCTAGTTTCCTACGTTTCTGGCTTCTGCCTGGACTGGATTAGAAAGTGAAAACTTGAAAAGCTCTTATTTTAGATATCATCATGGCTCCGAAAGTAAAGAAAAGTAAAAGTAAAGCAAAAAATTCTCGTGATAGAAAGCAGTTAAGTGAACAAGAGAAGGAAAGTGATATTGAAATGGATGTTGATTCGGTCTCGGTCGATTCAAGTTCGTCCACGCGTTCTACACACACTGTTGATCTTGAAGTTGAAAATTCTGCAGGGTAAGTTATAGAGACGTGCACGTGTTGAGTGTTGGAGTAATTTCAAAATGTGAACCAATTAAACATATTAGTTTGTTGTAGGGTGGCCGTCAGGGGAAAAGAAGTTAGTAGTAAGGATGCTTCAGGCCAATCCAGTGAATCCTCAAAACAAAGAATATCACTTCCAGCCAAGTACTTTGAATTTATGCATGATCAGAAGAGTGGCAAAGGTTTTAAGGTCAAATGTTTGTTGTGTAATAAGCAAAAGACCAAGTACAATAAGGGTGGCAAACCAGAGTATTTGTCTATCACTAACAACTCTGGGTTTAATGCTAAAAGACATATGAAGGTAATATAAATCATCCATTTCCATTATAGTTTTAGTATTTTACCGTATCTTTTATAGTTATTGACATTTTCACTTTAATAATTGCAGGCCAAGCATCCTACTTGTCTCAGTGATTTTAATAATTTGTGGAAGAAAGAAAAACAGCCTGAACAGGCCACCAGTGCCAATAAACCACAGAAGAAGGTGAAGCAAACTAAAATTGATGATCACGTCAAGTCTATTCCAACATTTCAACCTATTACTACACAAGAGCAGCTTGACGACGCGATCTTGGTGAGTTGACGATGACGATGAGTTGAAATAACAAATGTAGTAATTAAAAAAAAACTCCAATCAGTAGTACTTGTACTTTTCAACTTTTGCGTTTTGCCTTTTCTTTAATTGTTTTTTTTATTTCCCACAGAATCTAATCACAATTGATTTGCTACCATTAAGCGTGATAGAAAAGGATGGATTTAGACAGCTTATTGGTGGTTTAATTGGACCACTATTAGTTATTAAAAGTCGTCGTTCATTGACAGGCCTGTTGAAGAAAAAAGACCAGAAAACTAAAGAAAGTGATTACTGAATTGGAAAAACCGGAACATGTTTCAACTACAGCTGACTGTTGGACCTCTTACCACCGTAGCTATTTGGGCATGACAGTTCATTGGCATGAGGACAGAGGATCAGACAAAGAAGACGAAGATTCAAAAGAAATCATCCGGCACAGTGGCTGTCTTGGTGTTCGAAGAGTGTATGGTTCACACACTTACGATGTCATTGCCAAGGCCATTGCAGATATTCATGCGGAATTCAAGATTACCTCTAAAGTCAACTGCACGGTGGGATTTTTTTTTGAATTTTTAAATCGATTTTAAAAATAAAAAGGCCCCCACACGCTCCGAAATTTCTACCCCTCCCCCTCCCCCTATCTTTTCCTACAGACCCGCGGCCGTATTTTCAACATTTTTTCTTTCAAAAGTTTATTTCTTCTCTCTAAATTCAAAATAAATTCCCACGTCCAGCGCTTTCACTTTTTCGTGTAAAACTTATTTGACTTTAATTTACGTGAAAAGAGGAACGTTCTATCGTTACTTGTTTAGGAGCTATGACAAGAAATGTAACGATGTCTGCCATAAGCTCCTCTCGGGTGTTCAAACAATTGTGCACTAGCCCTTTTTTTACAGAATCCGTTGACGGAAAATTATGAAAAAAATCAGTGATATGTGGATTGGTCTAAGGAAGAAATACCCATAATTTTATTGACCTAGCTTAAGATTTCGCCGCCTTAAAGCGAAAAAACGCCGCCATAAGAGCCCGTGTTAAAAACGGCAAAATAAGGGGGTGTTCAAACATTTTAGGTGGGTACTGTAGGTCCCTTATTAGCTACTGCTTTCGCTAAAATCTAGTCATTAGCTTTCGCTTTCGCTAATAGGAAGTCGATTAGCAAATACGTTGGCTAACATTTTCACATTAGCTGTCGCATTCGCCAATACAAATGCATATAGTCGAAGCATCGGAAAACGTTTCCGACTAAAAGTAGCAAAACAAGTCCAAATGCCATTGAAGTGGCGCCTACAAGCGACGATTAGCGAAAGCATTCGCACTACAATTTTTGTATTAGCGAATGGGATGGCTAAGCGAGATCCTTAACCTCAAATCAGCAAGATGCTATTTCTTGCAACGTAAAAGCAATTTATTGAATAATGAATAACAAGCGGTACAACTGATTTAACATGGAGTTCCTGTTTATTACTGGTAATACAAACGACAGCTTAGCTGATTAAACATTACACTTTGTTGAAAGCAATAAAATAATTAGCGTGACATAAACGACATTTTAGCTGGGTTAAACTGGACAACTTAGTTGAAAGCTTTAAAAAAGCAGAGTTAAAATAAAACTGGACGGGCATAAAACGTAAAAAATCAGTCTCAGTTGAAGTAGAACCCAACGAACTTTAGCACATTGAATTTGTTCGTAACGCGCATATCTTTCTATACTGAATCGACGATGATTATTGGCCCTCGGGAAAGGGTGAAACAAATCGGATTTCATCTTCATCGTAGATGTCTGGAATGCGTGTTTGGGCCATTTGGTGTAAAATGCTACATAGTTTCCATTTGCTTGTTTTTCCTTGATAACAGCTTCATACCATCCGAGGTGTTTGCCTCTTGAACCAATCGTATCAATCCAAACATTTTTACCAATATGTTCATCGTCATCAGCTCCATTAACGTCAACAGTTTTTGAAGAAACAAGTAAAGGTTCATCAGTTGAATCAACTTCATCCTCTCCTTCAACATGTCTTTTTTTGCCCTAAGGCGACGAGTCCTGCGTTTGTCATTCAACCTTTTTCTTTTTTGAGCCTTCGTGCCAACTGCGACACCCAATTGCGCTGCCAAGGTTTGATATGCCGATCTCTTATCGACACGATAGTAATGTTCCAAAGCACAAATCAGTAATGACGTTTTTGCATTACTGATTTTATTGTGAGACTCTACTGCGTTGGTTGTACGAGGACAGGCAAGCCAGTCGGCATCAGTCATTTCTTTGAAGCTTCTTGTCAACATTTTAACATGTCGAGGCCTTGACCACCATTCTGCCCATTCCGCTGCTGCTACCCAACCCGTAGTACTTGCAGCTAGTTCTTCTTCATTTAATGACAGAAAGGACGAAGCTTCTCCGATTTCAGCGACACCACTAAGAATGTCAAAAGATACAAGGACGTCCGATTGATTTTCCAGTCTCGAAATATTATATGCAATTTTCTTAAAAATTTTTTTTGGAAACTTCATCCTTGGTGACCTTGTCCGCAATTTTTTTAACCACTCTCATGAAATGCACTTCGCAACCCCGAATCACTTCTGAAGCCTTTTCACCAATGTTTTGGGCTAATCCATGGTACTGAGCAGAACTAAAATCAAGGATCCATTCTTTAACTTCCGCGCCGTGGTTAAATTCGGGGTGAAGATTAGTAGTGATGGAAAAAACCTTATCAAAGGCTAATTTGTAAGCTTCTGCGTCCAAATTGGACATGAGGACGCGCGCTACAACTTGGAATTGAATTGTGAGGTGGTTGTAGGCCACAATGTTCAAGAGGTATGGAAAGGTCGTTATCCCTGGGAAAGTCACATCTGCTTCTACAAAAATGTATTCCGACAGCACCTCGAGCATTTGAGGAGTAACAAAATCGATCGTACTCATCTCATCATTTATGTCATGAAATCTAAAAACAAATATCAGCATTTAATGGCAATCGTGGATTAATACAGCTAATTTCATAACTACCTGAGGAAAGGTGAGCAGTAATTCAAAATTCTGTTGTTGAGGTCATCACTCTCTGCGTTTTTTGTATCCATTTCGTCTACTTTATTCTTCACTAGGCCATCGAAATTCGAAATAATGTTTCGATTAACCTTTCCACTCAAATCAATTCTGGACTGATTGACGAAATAAGAAAGGGTTCCTTTGTTTGCGGCTGCGACTTCATTTTCTAATTTTGATATTTCGTCGTTGCTAGCACCGAATTATTCATGCAGATATTCAACATCACGCGATAATATAGAGTAAATGATGGCTTACCAGCATAGAAGGAAGAATAATGAATGAAGTAGGGTGTGTCATAGTTAGAAGGATTACATCCCCAACGCGGAACACGAATTGAATCCATGGGTATATAGCCGCGAATGGCTCATATACCACGGGGCCGTTGTCGGTTTGGAAAGCATCGCAAGTGTTGGTCATCGATGCTACCGACGACTTGCCGGAACCGTTGCCGGCGAATGGAAGCCATCCTTTCAGCGGCAGCGGCAAGCCTGGAACTGCCATGCCATTGTATGGACCGGGATTCCTACAGTTAAAATTTTTAAATTAATTTAATATAAAAATATAACTAGAAATCCTTCCATACTTGGCAATGGCTGTTAATTTGCGACGAATGTGGCGCATCACGTCGATTTTTGATGCATGGCCGCTTGATGACCGGTGAAGCATCATGACGGTCACTTGGTTCCCAGGATCAACGTAGTGGAAAAGACGTAACCAGTCCACGTTAATTGGGGTGATGTCCGTCATGCGGGCAATATTCTTTCTGCATCTCATGCAGATCTTTGATGCTGTTGTAAATATGGACGCAAATTGGCGGCAAAAAATGCACCGCATTTCATTCCCTGCAGCATACACCTCATGCGGCACAAATTTGACAATTGTCCGCGAGGAGCAAATTTCTTTAATGCCAACCTCGGCATTAACTCGCCTATAATGAAACGAATCAATTTTAATTATAGATTTTTCGTACCCCTGATTGAAAGAGATTATATTATTATATATTAAGAGTATATTATTATTCTATATTAATATATATATGTCTACGGCCCCGATGCGGACAGCCCGGGTAGCACAAAATCATGAAATCCGGCTACAACTGTTCAGACCGGCCGTGATGGGTCAGTAAACACCGACCTTTTCTTTCCACCTTCTTCCTTCCTTCCTTCCTTTTATATTTATTTCTATTTGCCCACATCAATACGTTGCTACATAGACCGCCCGGACTGCCGGACTACCAGACGGACGGACGGCTATAGCTCGGCTCTTATTCCTTTTCTCCTTGCTGGCCCACTTTGTCGTCATTCTTTATTCTATATAGCGGTGGCGGCTGGAGGAGAAGAAGCAGCCAACATGAACTTACTTTATATGGACACCCGATGACGTCCTTTGCTCGCCCCAATAACCGGACCCGCTTGTTTAACGCGATTCGCTACGCAACTCGCCCGCTCCGCCGGGAGGAGTTGGCCGAGGACGGTAGTAGTAGTCCGTCTTCATCCTCTCTCGTCATAGTTTTGCTACTAACCTGCTTTTAGGCGAAGGATCCAACGATGTTAAGGACGGCCAACATCTCCTACTCTATATACGTTTCCTTTTTTAAACGGCCATAACTAACAACAATCGAGCTGGCGAGAGAAAGAACGCCCCTCGGCTTCGAGTTTTCTCTCTTATTCCCGGCCGCCTCCTCCTGCCTTTGCTGGCCCTCAGAGAGCAAGAGAGTCACCCGACTCTGGCGCGAGCAGCCAAAGAGTGTCAGGTAACCTCCACCGAGTTATTTCAATAGGCCCGACCCGCGCGATATTATTCCTCCTCACTACCACTTTGCATTCGCCGACCGAGGACCTTGTTGTTGTCGCCCAGGACACGGACAGAGAGAGAGAGAAAGAGAGAAAAGACCAACTATTATCGGAACGGTGACGCCACAACAGTCGAACTACTAGAATTGCTTCTCTTTTTTCTACATTTTTACATTTCTTCTTACTATGGTAAAACTGCTGGGGCTGTAGCCTAATCCAAATCCTTTGCTTATGTCATCACAAGTTTTACTTGGGTCCAGGCCGTTCGCTTTTTTCAATATCCTCTTTTAGTTTGGTTCCTAATTTCGACGCCACTGGCATTGGGTGCAAATGAGTTGCAGGAAGTTGAGACCCAGAATTTGATAAAAAACCGAGCCATCTTCTGTTATCGTTAGTTGTCTTTGGAGTGATGTAAATGAAATAGCACGATGAACATGGCCCTGAAGGAACTAAAGCCACCGTTTCATGGTTCATGCATACATTTTCGTGTCTACGATTACACACGGCGAAAGTACACGGCTTCTCGTTTTCCACTCCCGAACAAACCTGTAAATCCAGATTTTTTAACATTTTAAATAATCATATTAGTTTTTATTTTTATACCTTAACACCGGCGCATTTGCTTCTATAAAGAACAAAAATGGACTTGTCTTCGTGATCTTTCCCTAGATCAAACTCTAACTTGGGAAAGCTGGATTTTTTCGTTAAATGGATGTCTTTCCATAAGTAGTCAGGTGTTTTCTTCACTGTGGGGCAACATTTAAGCTGAGTATAATCCTTAACAAACATAGCGTCGATATGTACGGCACCGATATCGATATGTATACTCTCTAAAAAATGGTGTATAGCCCTGAGCTCTCCCGCGCTTTTTTCTGGATAGAGTGTATTCCTATCGCCATACAATTGTCCGGTAAAAAAGTGCGGAAGAGCTCAGGGCTATACACCATTTTTTAGAGAGTATCCACCATAAAGCACCACTATTGCGTTTTCTCCAGCCTCTGATATCTTCAACTTAGTCGCATTTTTCTTCAAAAATATTTTTCAAGCTGTAACAAGGCAATCGTTATGCGTTTTCCAAAGCTATTTCACCACAAAACCTTTTCCGATACTATTAATATGGGAGGTTGTGTCGCATCCTGATATAAAATGGACAAAAATAATATGATTGGAGACAACTGGACCAAGTTGTTGTTGAATCAAATGAATGCCCCATGACTTTCCCGGCTTTCCACTTATTCCCTCATTGAAAAAATAATTTGTTTGCATTGTTGTTTGACGTGATGGAGTAGTAACACGAGCAAGTGTGTGTCGTCACTGATTTTTTTCACTTTGGAAGATTTTGATTGCTCAATTGCTGTCATAAAAATTAAAACGTCGGCATCGCCTTCAGCATGAATTGTCGTTACATTCTTGTTTCCTAGATAATTTGCTAAAAACTTTATAACACGGCTTTTGTTCGATCTACACGTGTAACGAGCCGTTACGTCACGCACGCCGCGATCCGCACTGGAGCGTAAAAGCCGGGTGTGATCCTAACTTTGTTCGGACGGAACGAATAGGATTCGTACCTCCGCGTGGACTCAAGGTATATCTGTCCCGCAGCTGCCGCCGGAGCCGGAACTGCAAGACCGGATAAAAGGCGCCCACGGGATCCAGAAAGAGCAGTGTCGGCCGAGCAGTGTCAGCCAGCGCGAGTCCGGTCGCGGTCAACTCTAACTCTATCTCTTTTTTTCAAGCAAGTGTAATCAGTAAGTGTTTCTAAATACAGACCTTTACCCGCTTCAATCGATCACCCTTTACTTAGCTTAGGCCTTTGTGATGTGTAACCACCCACGGCCGGGTGCAGTATTACACAATAAATACACAATAAACTCTTCTTTTTTTGTCGTAAGTTTCACGTTGGCGCGGTGAACAAAACTTCTTGCCCAATCAATCTTGCTCGTCTTAGGTGTGTAAGACAATTGTTACACCATCCCCATAGTGCTTCGTCGCGTACTTGAAATATTTTTCGGCGAAATAGGAATACTTGTCACCTTTGGTCCAAGGAATTCTGTATATAAGAGCGCCGCCATAAAGCACATTCTTGAAACAACTATCAGGCACACTCGACGACGCGTTAATTGTAGTTTCAATTTGACAAATGCCAGAAATAGCTTTGGCCAAATCTGGTTTGTCTGGAGCTCTCATTAGTCCAGTACTGTGAAACTGGGAAGTGGGATGCCTGCATTGCTCATACTGAAAAATTTCGGCTTCGTCCATAACTGAGTGCTTCCCAATCACCATTAGACGCTGGAAGAGAAGGGAAGGGTCAATTTGCCCGGCGACTGTTCCAAGATTATTCTTCGTAGTCATTAGAACGACTTGTTCTTTCTTAAATGTGAATTTATCGGGGATTTCCCGTTCATTGATTCTAGATCAATTGTCCAGTTGATTTTGCGTCGTATACGTCACAAGAATCGCATGATGACACGCCCATAGCAATGCTTCTCAAAACTCTTTCATCTCCAATGGTGACGCATTTTTCAAGTAATCAAAAACAATCTCTGTGTCGTTGTTATCCCTCAAAATTCAAGATTCTCCCATATCTTTATGCTGCTCACTTGTTTTGAAACAAGTGCAAAATCGCACGGTCAAATCTTGCCACGCCGGTTAAATCTTATTGCATTATGAGGCTCAAGAAGGTACAGATTGAACGCGACATGACCCATTTATGTCGTTGTACCTCGGTTATTCCACTGCGACGGGTAAATCCGTCTGAAAGAAGTTTTGAATACTAAGAATATACCCACATTAATATGACTAAGGTAAAATCTACTATTTGACTTCATGCTTCGCATCAACACTTGCTCTATCACCCAAAATCAATCACTCCGTCTAACAACGAATAAACCTCTAAAAATGATGTTTCATTTGTGGATTGGTCTTTTTCATCTGTAGCATATCTTGAAAATATAATCGGCATGACTTCGTATAGTTATTGTGCCCTGAAGGAGCAAAGAAAGGGAGGATTTCCATTGTTGCTTGCAAGTGCAAATTCCAGTCGCCGGTACGATCAGCCCTTATGTATTTCCGTATAAGAGCGACCATATCCATGTACATAAAACATAAGCGAGCAGTCCTTTATAATAATACGCTCCTTATTAGTCATGATGTTTAGTTTTCAAATATATAGGCTACACATACTTATTGATTTTGACGAGCGCTTTTTATCCAATATTAGTTCTAAAGTTTTCATCTGGGGAGTAAAGCTAAGTTGTCTTTCGATGAAATTTTTGTCGACAAAGTCCTCGAAAAGATTTTTTCTTACACTTTTGTCTTCATCTTTTCGACCTGAATCCTAAGAAGACGCTTCACCATTGAACACGTCAAATAATAATCAGGCATGCAGAGCTGAATCAATGATTTGGTGCTTTTCCCGATAATAGCGCTTAGAAATTGCTTACTTCCCGATAAGCATATGCGTGACAAAGTTTTTTCCTGGCATCAGTCTTCCAATTGAAAAAATAGCATTCAATATTTTTAAAGAGAATAAAGAATAGTCATTGAAATGCAACAGTTGTCTGCTCGGCTACGAAACACAATGTTGAATATATGCACGTCTCACTGCTCGCTGCACTCGCTCACTGCCAACAACGGCTGTTTGCATTACCCCACTTCAACCTGGCCTTTGTATTTTAAAATGCCAAGCAGTGTGCCATAATAAATCAGTAACAACGGTAGCCGGATCTTCACTGAAAACAAATACCGAAGTGTCAGTTACGAACTTGTGATCAGAAAGCTAATTAACTTTTATGATAAAGATTTACCTGGCGCCTGAATATTTATGGGTAAAGCAGTATAAATAACCGACGCAAATGTAGCAGTATGATTATAAGGTGGAATTCGGATGGATACGGCCGTTCTAATGTCTTCTGATTTTATGGATTTCGTTCGAGGAATAATCTTTTTTCTTAGCGTTGAGGCCTGGGTAACGACGGCCATAATTTCAAAACCATGAAATGTATTTTTCCCGTCAATTGTGCATATATTATGATCGGTGTTATCGGCAACAAAATGAAGAAAACATCCAGGGAATATACAGTCAATGTCCGTTTTATTGGTCATGGCAGCGTTGCTTTCAAAAAGCGTTACCAATTGGATTCCTAAGCCCAAGCCCAAGTAAACTTTAAGAAGGTGAATAATGAACGCGGGCGAGATGCTTCGGTGATCGCATGACCAATAATTGCAATCTTAATTGATTTGGCTTTTCCGCGCAAAATTTTCTCAGGCAGTATTCTAATACTTGGCGGAATGTACTAGAGAGCTTCTTCTTGCAATTCCAAGACGTGAAAAAAATTATATTATTCTTTATTGGTAGCCTTCACATCAAGAATGTCGTTCCGTAGTAAACGTGCTGTGGCTGACAGTATTTCCTCTTTTTTTCGTCTTCTGATTTGTCGGCCTGGTTTTTTTTTATTGCTCTTGGTAAAATTCCCGAAGAATTTAAGTAGTGCAGGATTGATGACAAACTCTCTCTTCGCCAGGACGAATTTTGGAGAAAATAACATTGCCTTCAAAGTACTCAACAATTCGTGTTTTCTTGAATTTGTGGTAGTAGGGCTCTACTGCTTTTTCGCCAATCAAGTTACACAGGTCTTTTATAGAGAAACCGCCATCGTCTTCTGCTTTAAAGAGAGCCATTGATGCTTTGAACGCCTGATTTCGTATTTCATAATTCCTTTTTCATCAGTTTTTCGTTTTCTCCGGATAAAGGTCCATTTTCCGAAATGAAATTGAATGGCATGTTTTAGTTTGTCAAGAAATTTATGTCACGCTGTCTATGATATAACACTTGTTCAATTGATTTTTGGCTGCAATAGTTTTTTCTGCAACACTCATATGAACTTTATGGCCAATACGTACTTCACCCAAATCATCTTGTCCAGCAAGAACTGCACGATTGAGTGAATCTGCGCCTTTCTCGTAAACAGTTTGCAAAGTTATTTCACTACCATCTTTGCCACATAACTAACACACGTTTCCATCTGCCATTTTTAAATACACACTTACACTAATTAACTTTATTGATGTGTTTTTTGGTGCACTGAATGGACTTCTTAAATGCTATCGAATCGACATTACTATTTTGACATAAGAACCACTGTTGAGTTAGTCCTCCTTCATGTTTCATCACCTAAAGGGTGCAAGGTCACAACATCCCCAGAAGGCCTCCAAATTTAAATTTTAACTTTACTTCTTAATTTATAAGTAAGAAATTTTATAAATAACATAATATGATGCAACAATAATATATTCTTTGAAATACAGTTAGAACATACATTTGTCAACATTTGGTTTAAGAACCACTGTTGAGTTAGTCCTCCTTCATGTTTCATCACCTGATGGGTTCAAAAAACAGCGCCACCGCTTTACGAAAATAGTGCGTTTTATAATTTTTGCAAAATAATATATTCTTTGAAATACAGTTGGAATATAGAAACGGGTATTTCTCTTTGGCCAATTTTTGCCGCGTTTTATAAGTGAGCTAGAAAAGACATAAGAACGAAAGTTTAGTAAAGACGGTCTTTCCTGCTGATTTTTCCCGTTTTTTAATGATTGATTGTAAAAGGCCCAGAATATCTGTAACGTACTATAAAATGATCTGGGTGAAATAAGGGAAAAGGGTCGAACACAAGACCTTAAGAGAGCGTAATTGTATTTTAGTAAGATCGTCAAGTTTAAAATGTATTAACAGCCATTTATATGGTAATGAATTCAAATTTAGTACAAGCTATAGAGGATTACATTTTACAACATACTTAAAAATGGGAGTATTTGATTAGAGAAATGGACAGGAAACGGACAAAAAAGCATTTGGTGCCTTTACAAGCAAACTGAACTTGAAAAACTTATAACACGTAATTATTGAACTGTAAAATAAATGAAATTAGATGCAAAATGATCGCAATGACTAGCGCTTTCGAGATATATAAGAATCAATTGTAAATTTTGGCTTTATAACTTATCTCAAAATAAGAAATTTGTCGCAAAAATGCCGTTTTCCGGCTACGCCTATACTTGCTGTACAGTGGATTTAGAATGACAAATCACATTCGAAAAGAAACATTTTGTTAGTTAAATTAACCCCTTATTTTTATATATATTTCGAAAGCTTTAGTCATTTGAACACTTTTCATGTAATTTGATGTACAGTATCGTATGTACCGTAGCTCAGATTTCTGCCCTCCTATCACTCACTTCCCACTTTCCACGGTGAAGCGCTGCTCATTTCTTCTCGTTTCTCCCTCGCCTTTTTGTGATCTATCCCTCTTCGTCTTTGGTTAATACTTCGATATTTTTCATCCGTCTTCTTTTATTTGGTATTGATTCTACATCTTGTTCATTCCTCAATTTCAACAATGTGTGGATTCCACAACTTCCCTCTTCTCTCAGTCTCCCACCTCTTTCCCCTTTTTCCCACCCCTACAGATACTCTCCAAGTTATTTGAGCTTCCCCAAAAATTTGTCGAAGCCAAACATGGCTCATTATTTAACGGCTAATTTCATCAAATTCTAGAGAACTTGAACGGTGCTATTAAGTGTTCTAAATTGTGGACAGGTGGTAATTTACTCGTTTTCCCCGTCACTCTTGTTTAAAAATTCAACCTTCTGAAGCTTACTTTATTGGTCGGTATTACCGACCACGGCATGTTTACCGACTCGGTTAACATGCCTTCTTGTGTCATCTCAATACCGAGACCTTTAGCAAAGAGTTAATTTAAACTGTTCTCAAAACTGAATGAGAAAAGGATATTTTGGATCTTCTCTCTTCCCAGGGCGTTTGTGAAGTCAAAAGATTGCGTCGTCCCAATGATTCCAGGGAATCCCCGATGTTGTGCTACAACTGTTACATTTTCCTCCTCCATTCCACTCCCAGCCTAGGGTGTTCATGGCGATCCTTGTATACAATGGGGATATTCAACAACCTTGCCCTCTCATCTGCCATGTATGGCAGATATGTAGACATGATGGCAATTCAGGCACTCCCAGTCCCTTTGCAGCTTTGAGATCCGCTGCCGCAAATGTAGATCCTTCTATCCCTTCTTCATCCCCGTCAAAATGACCCACATGCGGCAAAAAGGGTAGTTTGGCGAAAACTGCGCCTGCCCTCAGATCGCCAAAAGAAAGAAAATTATAATGATAGCACACAAATTAATATCCCGTACCAAGAGACTCGTCGGCGCGTCGTTTGATGAGGTTCTCAAATGGAAAACCACGTCTCCACCTGCTACCCTTTCTTTTATATTTTCTTCGACAACACCGGTGGACCCTCCCAACCTGATTCAGGTTAATCAGGACTCCTCATTTCGTGACATGAGAGTTTTTAAATATCAATTCGCCTAACTCCAACAAGAACTTAAAAAATTCGTTCCACTCATGATATGGTAATCCGTTCTGACCACTGGGTTCCACAGCTTTCTGAACGCCGAAACAATTAGAGATGCTGCTACCTCAAGCTCAAACTTCTGTTGATCCATCTACTACTCCTATTCTTTCTGCATTTGAAAAAAGTGTGAGAAATGAAAGTGATGCTACTTAAAGTTTCTTCACAGCTGAGGCCTAAATCACACATGTTATTAGTATCTTAGACTCATACGATTAAAGGTAGACTGACGATTGTTTCATTTAAGGACATTCAGTTGTGAATGTACTTTTGGGTTGTCTTTAACTGGCATGTAAACTAGAAATATGGTTTGAACAACATGGTATTGCATCCTGAGCACATGAAATACACTCACTATGAGGAAGACACGCGGCAACATATTTGTTAAAAGTGTTTTGAACCCTGAATATTTGTGAAAAAGAAAAAAAAACTGTGTAAATCGTGTGATGGCAAACCGTTCCCAAAATTCGACAATCAATACCTCGGTGCCCTAAGAATTTGAGATTTTTTTGTGGTAAATTCCTTTTTAGAAAAAAGTCACTCTTTGCCTCAAATAAACCTCTTTGGGTTTTCGTTTTTCTTGGAAAAAATCTAAATCACCCAAGAATTGCATGACAAAAGCGCTGTTGTCTGTAAAAACAGTTATAAGGTATAACAAATTAATTGAATCAAGTGATCCAATATTTTAATTGTAATAGTAATGATTAAGTTATCCCAAATCATTTGCTGCCTAAAGACAAGTTCTTGACAAAGATGCCACCTTTCAACTAAAACCTCAAGAATGTTATGCATCAGTCGGTAAACTTATAATACCACCATTATTGGCAATGATTTCTTGATGTCCAACTTCTCCAACCGTAAAGCTGTATTCTAGGTAATATTTTTGTCATCCGAAGGACTCATTACAATGGAGATAAAACTATCATCTCTTAAATACTTGTTAACAATAAAGCTTGTGCTGGACACAAGGGTTACGACACTCCAAGAATATTAAAGATAAAGAAAAGTATGAGTATACATATAAGTAATCCTTAATCTCATACTGCCTAGGGTTTGTCGAGTGTCATGCACCTTGGTTACACCAGACATAATTGTAACAAATTTGAATTTCGTTATCCACAATTTGAAAATTTACATCTTTGAAATTTTACAATTTTTTAAAATTGATTCTTTGAATACATCTTTTTAAAATTCTCTATCAGGTTTCAAATTAAGATTCAAGATATGAAAAAATAGGGATGCCAATCAGTTAGGGGGCCAATCTTTTTCTCCTTTCCTGTGCTTAAAAAAAATAGTCGTCGTATCCCAGAAGACACCTGATATACAATGGATATCTACCGGATGTTATATACATACTTTTCATATCCCTATCTTTTTGAATTCATATCCATATGATATCTGAAAGATGTTATGTGGTAACTTAAAATGTCAAGATTTTTTCTTCAAATTTGTTAATTTCCATAAATTTAGTAGCTACTTTTGAAAAAAAAAATTTTCATTACATCTAATATTAACATACCAGATTTTAGGTTTTATCGTAAGTTTTATTAACTGTAAAATTCAACCAGTTGCATTTTTTCCGCCAAATCATTTAAAAATCTTTTGGAAGTTATATTTCTTTCCAGTCCAAATACAATTAGACGAATTCATTAATTTTAGTGATATTAAAAATTTTACAAACATTTAAATGATCGTGGAATTTTGTTCACAGTTATTATGTTAACTCTTTGATAATGTGTTGGTTGTTGAGGATTTACAATAAATAAATTCACTTCGTGCTGGACCTTCAGGATTAGTTTATATTTAGTTTTTTATTTAAAATTTATGAAGAAGAGGAAAAAATAATGATATTGTTTTCAAATCTGGTCGTTGAATAGCTTCTTTCCATTTTTCAGATGAACTATTGGAAGGATGATGAAATATGTTATTCTTTAAATTCCAATTTACTTGTTTACTACTTTACTTGTTGTAAAAAACCGCATAGGAATACTCGATCATTTTACACTGTGTTTTCAGTTTAAATCCTCGGTAAATTTGATACAGGAAAATAACTCTCGTTTCTTAAAGTAGAGGACATTTTGTCGCTAGGTGGCGTGTTTGGGAGGGGGAGGAGGGGGTGGAAAGTGGGTGAAGAAGAGAGGGTGTAGGGTCAATGAGCACATAATAACCGCCGGAGGCGTTTTCCAATAAAGTTTTAGAACTTGGTTTGGGAAACGGCGTAAAGGCCTATAGAACCTGAAGGATAGGAATCCTTCAGGGATAAAATAAATTTAAATGAAAAATTTTTTATTGGTAATGGATAGAGAAACAATCGAAAATGCTATGCACATAGGCAATTTGGTTTTGTTCTAACTTTTGTTTTCAAAAAATGGTGAATTCATTTTGTCTTTAGAATTCATTCGACTACTACTACCTTATTATTGCTGATTGTTGGTGTAGTGGTTAAGGCGGCACCGATTGAACTCAGAATTCTATGGTTCGAGCCTATAATTTTTTTCTTCTGACTCAGCATGTCTGTAGAATATCGCCAAATATGTATGCTGATGAGCGACATTAAGATATCCACCTGACAACCAAGAAATATATTTTTGGATATCCGCAAACATTTTTCCGATATCCCATGGATATCTAAGGGAAATAAGTGTGTCGCCTGGGAAATATAATGTTAAGAAAATTTTAATAAATACATTTTCAGTAAAAAATTTCCACCGTTACCACCCGTGGCACTGGCAATGAAGACGTAACAAAAACGCTTGCATATCTTCTGTAAATTTGCAAACTCATTTTTCAAGTATTCATCTAGAAACTTGGCAAAGCACCAATATTTACAAACGACATTATAACCTTAAACTTGCAATTCATTTTGCTAAGTTTGAGTTGGGGGATTAATATATGTCTGAATGTTTACCATTCACACCTATCCAGCGCATCCAAAACACATCCGTGCGGACAAAAAGCCATCATCATTCTAGCAGTATTCAAGTTCTTGAACCTAGTGGAAACCTCCTTGATGATCAAGAATTCAGAAATTGCCACATCTGAAACGATTGTATATTTTCTTTGTGGTCTCACTGTGGCCACTTCTTCATGTGTCAGTTCGGCTCGGGAAGTGATCACCTCACATCTTCCTGTTGAAGTATGAGAATCAACCACTAGTTGGTCGAGAACATCCGCTGACGTACTCTGGTAGCCAAGCGGTTAACACCCCCGACTCATAGAGCGGAGGGCTCGGGTTCGATTCCCGATAGAGACAAAACCCTTGAAACTATACAGAAAGAGCTATAAGCTATACCTGCTACGAGCAGAAGCCCACAACAGTGGAAGAACAATTGTTTACAATTGTTTGATACTCTTACAAATTATTAAACACTTCCAACCAGATTTTACCTTTTTTCTGTAACATATAGTTTAAAATAAAAGTAAATCATTAACCAAAAAAAATATCTAATCAGTATTGCTTGAATACTGATTTTCTCTGTGCCAATTTTAAGTTGCCATCGACGTGTGTGGCTCAAACTTTTCTGTCTTTACGAATGCGCAGGCTCTACATTCATTTTTTAAAAGTTGTTTAATGTGCTTTTCCGCGAGGTGATTCACTTATTCACAAGTTTTTCTACTTCAGTTACCCGAAGGGTTACTGGTGAAAGTTGCATTTCTACACCAGGTCCTTAGTTCAGTGTTGCATTCATAGATGGCATTAGTTCCCTTCTGCGTTCATAGATGGCATTTCAGCAATTGGGTACAAATAAGATATAGGAGGGGTATCTGCTGTTGCCAGTTATATTTGGTAATCAGTTTATAACTATAAATAGAAATTCACACTAGCTAGATGGGGATAGTAGATTTAAAGATCGGGTATCGTTTTGACTCTAATTCCATATTCCACTAGCTTCCCTCCTGTTAACCCCGGTTGATTGGCGAAAAAGGTGAGAAAGGAGAGTCGTAGCTACTCGAACATCCACGACAACAATCGATTCTACATCGATTACTCTGTAACGCGTTTTAAATATCGTCAAGTGAAAATTAAAACAGATGAACTTTGCTCTACACGGACATATGGTGACAACATTGTCGGCCAAATCGAGGCAAATTCAAACCCACCTGTATTGCATTGCAGTTTTTGACGAGCACATTGACAACGTGGTTCTGTCTTAAATTTAGAACATAAAGGTGTGTGTCATTGTCATCGTTTTAGCTAATTAAGAACTAATTTGAAACACTTTATCACTTAGTACACGTTATATCACCAGTATAATAGAATATAGAACCCATGGTAATTTCAGTAGGGTGATCTAGATGCTGCTGCCTACAGGATGATGGGAACGATTGGGAACGTCTTGATGCCTTGAATGGGAAGCACGAGCACGGGCGATCGCAATAATTTCAAATTAGGTGTGTGAGGAAGCGCGTCATTCACAATCGGCATTTTATTCTAAATTACTATCACGCCTTCAAAGTTCGAGTAGATCAAGTATGAGCTCCGCTATCAAGATTAACTAAGAAAACCTGCACACGGGGGAGCGAGTGGGGAGGTCGTTGGGTGGCGAAGCCCCCCAACGGACGACCCACGAGGTCCCGCGTGTGAACGCAGTTCAATATGATAATATGTATTTTCATTTCTCTTAATCATTTCGGCCTTTTTGTTATTACGCTATTACCTAATTATTACGCCATCTAACTCACTTCCCCGAGAATCGCAGTTCATAAGAGTTATAGTTATATATAATTGAATTTTCCCAATTATTTTTTTTCGAAATTTCTAAAGTATTTCACCAAACACTAATTCTTAAACATTTGTGAAGAATTGAGATACATCCTCCCCCCTTCGGGTACCTTGTGGCATGCAAACGCTACCTACAGTAAATTAATAATCATTTTGTTATGACCCGGGATTTCTTCCCCTATTTCTTTTCCCCTCTGCTAGATGGCGTTCGCCACCCTTCGCGCCTTTTTCCTCTTTTCGTCATTTTCGTCACTCTTGCCCCTGATCTTCGAGTCGGCTAGACCTCGTGAGAGGAGGCTTGTCGCTTTTCGAGAAATACAATAGTTTTTCCCTCGCTAATTTGCATTTACTTTGATTTAATTTGGATTTAAAAGCTTCGAGCTGTAACACTTTTTCCCTTAGCTGTAGAATTTTTTTCTTGGATATCACTTTTTCTTGAGTTCTGCTGCTTTCTCAGCGGCCTGGGCACTGAAAACAAATATTTTATTAGGATTTTTCAATGGCATCTGTAGTAATATTTATTCATACAAAATTTCTAACCTATTTTTTGGTTTTACGTCTTGTCTTCTTTTCAAATTTTTTCTGGCATTCCTACTCCTCTTGGCTGGATCAGTGGTATCCTCTGGATCAGTGGTATCCTCTGGATGAGAGGTATCCTTTGGATCAGTGGTATCCTCTGGATCAGTGGTATCCTCGAATTCCTGAGACTTAGGGGCTACTGTGGCAGCCCAGACATCATCAACAACTG
The DNA here is from genome assembly GCA_022539655.2 of Ceriodaphnia dubia. Lineage (NCBI taxonomy): Eukaryota > Metazoa > Arthropoda > Branchiopoda > Diplostraca > Daphniidae > Ceriodaphnia > Ceriodaphnia dubia. Next base: position 2,390,269 of record JAKUCG020000139.1, on the reverse strand, counting down.
TGGCTTCGACTTCCTGAGCCTCAGGAGCGATTACCAGCAGAGTCATTTGACTTTTTCAACTGCTTATTCTTTTTCTGGTTTAATCTCTTCTCGGCACGTTTGCTCATTTGAGCAGGAACAGGGTCCTCGATTTCCGGATCATTAGCAGTGCTTTCCGGAGCGGAGACATTGGCAGCTGCTGTAGGCTGGTCGGCTTGGACGGTGGCATCGACTTCTAGTTCGACACGGGCGATTTCCGGAATCAAGACATGGATAGGAACTGTACATGTTTCAAACAGCACACCGAAAACGAACGACAGAACACCGTGAACCGCTATCATAAATTTAGAAAATTTGGATTTTTTAAAGAAATGCACGTACCGTATTCGATAGGAACATGCCAGGCAAAAACGAAGATCGCCAGGAGCCGAAAAATAATTCGGGGTTATTGAGCCTGTTGATGACTTGATTTTAGTCCTTTTTGACACGATCAAGAGTTGTGCCAAGGGAATTCAAGTTCCTTAACATGTCTTATAATAACACATTATTCTTATTGTGTTTTACCAATAACCAATATTTGACAGCAGGAGGCATGAGGCTGTACTGGACATCTAGTCCGTAGTAAGGATAGTACGTTGTGGTAGCCTACGAATATGTTTCCAGAAGAAATTTTCATTGTTGAGATGATCATCCTCACCCTGCTGTCTCTCTCTGTAACCACTCGTGTTGGCAACAAAGTCTTTGAATTCCCTCACTGTGATGGTTTCCTGCTGTAGTGCCCTGTTCCACAGTGTGTAAATCCCATCTTTTCCTTCAACAAATTGTTCCAAGGGGTTGTCGAACCCTATATTGCAAAGTTCTGTGTAAATGTACAACCTCTTCATCTCCTCTTTCCACACTAGGGGGGGGGATCACTTTGACCAGGCCGCATTTTTCGTGTTGTTCAGTGTCTTGAAGGAATTCAATATATTCGTTAAAATCACGAAACCCTTCCCAAGAAGGGTACATCACCGGCACTGTGTGCGAAGATTTCAGCGAACTTGCCGGTTAACGAAAACAAAAACTATGAGACTTTGCGCCTAAATTCGACGTTTACACTGATAAATGTCTTCTGCTAAAAGCTGTTTGTTCTTATAACCCATGATTACTTCAGTAAATGAATTCAATATTTGGCCATTATATTTATACCAGATTATAGATAATATTTTTCTACACATTTCCAGTCACATTTCGCCATCCAAAAATGTATATCTAGGTCCAAAAATTTAAGTTACTACGATATGGGCCACCAGTCCCAGTTGGCGCTTTACTTTAAACTAGCCCCATATGGTCGAATGCGTCAATATTGTGTGGCCCTTGGGAAAATGGAGGAATATAATCGCGCCCTACCATGATATAGTTAGAAAAAACAAAATCTCGTCAGTGGGGCATACTTTTAAGAGAACTTTATCAATACATTCTTCAAAGTTTTGTATATAATAAAGTGATGTGCAATCAGATTTCCACATGGAAATAAATTGCTTAACGATTCCAAGCAAGACGCAATGTATATAATCTGGAATAAATGTCTTGGAAATATCGAAACGGGGAACAAGGTTAACTTTAATAGGTCCCTTTACTCCAAGTATTGCTGTTTCGGGTTTCAATAGCTAGACCGACAGCTTGCGAAAATGACTCTTTGTCCCTAAATGCGCACGGGGCTTTATCAAAAGCCTGAGCCGTTCCATCTCCCTTTCTGACACGTATTCCAGGGTTAAAACAAAGTCCGCTCTCGTACTCACCATAATGCTGAGTCATATTGGCTGATATCCAATGGATATCTAACGGATGTTATATAAATCCTTTTCATATCCATATCTTTATGAATTCATATCCATATGATTAAATATGAAATCGGGGTCAAATCGTTATGATTTGTTCAAATTCCTTTGAATTCATATTTATTGATTCTTCAACAAACGGAATCATAGACTTTCTTCAAAGGTAAGCCATCAAAACAACACTATAAAAATCTAAATGAAACATCAACTGAAGATGGCGGATAATAATTAATATAATAATTACTTATGAAATTAACATATCGTGCCTTTTTCTGCTGCATGAGTTTCATATTATGCGAGAGTGTTTAGCCTTATCATGTGGTTTGAGGCTTATTGCAAAGCCAGTTTTAGCAATCTTTTCATTAACACTTTCTTCTTCTCCATCCATATACCTGAAATGGAAAATTTAAATCAATTTTTATTATTATATTAAATAAGAATAATATATTGTGAATAGTTTTACAATATAGATAAGTGCTGCCAGCACTTTCAAAATATGCCATTGTTTAAATCTTGAATATCAGCAGTACACAAAAGGAACATTACCTTTGATGTTCTAACTATTCCGTTGACATATTTCCATTTGAATCCCAGATAACACAGTGACTTGATTTAGACATATTTTTTAATACTTTTGGGGACAACTGGGACTCAAAAAGTACATCCCGTTTTTTGCGGATAACAACGTATGGACGAATATAGTGTGATGCCGATGTCCGGCCTAACGGGTTCTCAAAACTGAAACAAAAGACGTCCCATAATCGAAAATAGGACATGTATAAGACATCTAAAATTATACCAATATAATATTGCAATAATCCGTCACCGTAGTGGGCTGTCAAATAAGAATTCCTTCACCGTAGTGGACTGTCTCTTCTTCCGCCCGTAGCTCAATCTTCTGCGCTAGTCACAAGTTTTGCTTCCATCGGGGATCGAACCCGAAACCTTCGCAGTCTGGGGCGGGTGCTATACCAACTTGGCTACCAAAGTATCTAGCGGATTCATCGAGCAACTAGTGATTGCATCTCACATTCTAACAGTGCATGATATCAGTATACATGTGATGGCATGTAATTATATCTGTAATTATGTCTGTTTAATAAAATTCATTGAAATTTAATTATATTTTTGCTTTTATTGTCTATTTTCATTCAGACTTTTAATTCGACCCCGACTAATGAAAATAAGATATATGTTCATCTCTCACATAGATCCCTACGGGACAGATTAATGGTATAAATTGTAAAATAATATGTTTTCAAGCCTAAAAACAGGAGCAAAACGTGGATAAACAAGGCTACAACATTTCAAATATTAAAAACCCAGTATTTAAGAATAATGTATCCAAGATAGCGTAGATGTTATAGCACTTATATAGCACCGCGAATAAACCTTGTACGATTCCCACGGCAGAAGAGAAATTTTAATTGAAATTTACTGTTCACTATGTGTCTTAACAAACATCCTTAACACTATAATTATGCATTTAACTTGAGTGACTTCATTCGCAAATATGTCTCTATATATGACACAATACAGATTGTCGGTTGCTAAATTTTTGTTTTTAATTGAACCGGAAATTTTGGACCTCTTTTGGACGTCTTTTATGAGTCTCTATTAAAATTTCAAAATGTTAAAAGTGAAAAAAATATGACTTTATTTAGACGTATTTTGTATGTCCTGTCCTAGGCGTCCTACAATGACGGACTTTGGACCACAAAACAACTTGGATTCCTATCTGGGATCCTTCTGACATTCTTATACGAACGGGACAAGAAATGCATGATTAGAGGATTAGGTTTTGAGGCTCCGTGCCACAAAGTACTCAGACAAAGAAAGTAGGATTTTTCGTCAAAATCCAACTCATTTATGGTGCAGAAAATCGGCCATATAGAATAAGGTGAAGATTCATAAACAGAAACTCCATCAGTACCATATCCTTCGTTTGCCTGATAACATTCACCAGTATAAATTTCACTTACTTTATTAGTTTTGTCGATGTTTTTCGATTTGTTTTTCCTGATTCGTTCAAATAACTTCATGTCCTCCATAAAATATTTCAATTGATCCTTTAGTGGGCTGGACAAGAAGTACTTTCCGCTCAATAAGCATTGTTCAGTGGATACGTTTTCGGTACATTTGGGGCAACTATGTACTGCATCTATCGTTGGTGGTTGATTGCCAGCACCCAGATAATCCTCGCATTCTGGACAATAATAATGATGATCAAATGTAGAACTACCCTTTAAAAAACATTATCAATAGTCGTCAATCTATTAGCCTAAAGTTAAGCATTATGAAAAGCTAAATTTGATGCCGTATTGCCACTGAAAACTGTTGTTTACTTTTGAGAAAACTGAGATTACGGGAAAATAGGATGGAGCTCGAGGACGAAAAATAGTTCAAAATGAAGCATTTTTTGTCAGTTGTTCAGTTTTTGGGTCAAAAGTTAAAAATAATGCCTTGGTCCGACTTAAAATCGGAAAAATCTTAAAAATCCCTAGATGAACCAAGAAGCGATAACAATATTTTGTCTATGTTGAAAGTCTTGGTACAATTTGCCCTGATCCGGCTCCATTCTGTGTTTGTTAGCAAACAGCATCGACAGAAGTGATTTAGAAACTTTATTTGATGTATTGTCCATCTACGATTTTCTGCTGCACTTTCTTCGTCCACTAGTTCGTCAGAATTTTCCCGTTGAGGTAGATTGGCCACATCTTCTTCAGATGTTTCTCGTGATTCATTGTCATTAGAGTTTGCTCGACCAGCACTGTACCTGTTACGTGCATTTCTCAGTTTTATTTTCTGCTGGTTTTTAAGGTAGCTCCTCTTATTGGTAGTGCATTTTGTCAATAACTTCTTCAACGTGTACTGAAATGCATATTAATAAAAATATTCATTAGTAACAGCACACTTGATTTGAATCTAAATATAAAGCGGACTATTTACCCATTCGTATGTAACCATGCCAGATTCTATGTTTGCAGTTTTATCAGAAAACATGGGATACTGCTCCAAGACTTTTGAACTGTAAGAATTCCATTCTTTTCTTGTGGAAGCTGGTTGAATGGACATCATGTGCGACGAGTGTAAATTTATGAATGCATCTCTCATTCCTAGTAAACGATTCTCTTCTAGCGCCAACTCCAACACGTGATCGAGGATCGGCAGAGTGATTGTAGGTCTTGCCAAGGAAAATGTAACCTGCACGGTTTGTGAAAGATCACATGTCGAAGAAACCAAGTCGAATGGTGGAAGACATTTGGATAACTTAGTTTAGTTGGGTTTTCTTGGATTTGAAAACCCCTGATGTCCCGTTTTGCGCCTGCAGTCCAGAGAGCCTCACTCACCATATGGCGTTGGGGTCAGGGGCCGCGGCTGTGGCTCGGCCGGTGAGACCCCAATAGAGGTTTATCTGTCCCCGCATCCTCCCTGCACAAAACATTTAATGCAGGAAGTATAATCAAATAGTCGCGATGCACATTCCCCGTAGGGCAAATGTGCTGCGGTAGCAGGCCTGAATCGCAAGACGACTAGTTTCGTGCACAAACACTATGTTTCGTTTCGTCTGCTGTGTCTTACTGCTTGCTCCCATAAAGATAAAGGATTTTCGAAACCCCATAACTGCCTTCAAATTACGTTTGCCATCCAAATTTTTTTCACCATTCGACTTTGTTTCTTCTCCCGAGTCGATTGGTAAAAAGAAAACGAGATTCGAAGACAACCCGTTAAACTAGAACTTTGCCCCAGACTTTTGTGGAAGTTTTGATTAGTCAACTTACTGCAAAATATCAGGTAGTATGATTTTAAGTCTTATTATAATGTAATTGCTCTTTTATTAGTTAATTTGTTGAGCTAAATGTATCCATCATACAATGACAGACCCCAAAATGAATGTCGATGCAACAAAAAGATGTAAGAAATAAATTTGGTGTTTCAAGCTATCAGTTTCCTGTACCCTAACTCTTTGATATTCTTTTTTATTTTATGTTCTATTTACAGAGTGTGTTTATATTTCTTTAGGAATTTTGAAGTCATAGTGGAAAATATATAATTGGACCAGAACAATCGTTGTGATGTAAGTTATTTTGTGGTGTAAACTTAATTAAGATGCAATCTAAAGTATATTTTTAAGAAAATCTGGCATCTGGAATTTTAGAAAGTGTTTGCTACTCTCCGTTTCGTCTGCAGTCATAAACATGGCCGTGCGCCCGTGCCAGCGTGCCTTCAAGTTCCAGCCTTATACTACTGTTTACGGCTATGTTTACGGCCCCATCGTTTTGCTGGTTTTCATCCTTTGAATTTAGGTATAGTGTTTGATGATTATCACTACTTAATAGTAATTATTGGCTTGTGTTGTGTAGTCTAGATGAATGGATAACTGATGATGAGTCATGTAAAATGTGAGTAGCATGTCTGAATAGGGGTTCCAAGAACCAACGCGTGTCGGGTTCGACCCGAAAGACCAGCTTACATTTTACATTTCAATAAATTTCTGGCAGGGCTGGATATCCATAGGGCATCTCTGGTGCGAACATATGCGTATCCCAAGGATATCCAAAGGATAAAAATTGAAAATCCTCTTTCCATTTTAGGAATATTCCAGGGATATCCCAGGGGTGTACCTGTGCCGCCTGGGTATATGGGTATAAGTTATGTTTGCGACTTGTGAAATATATGAGATCCACATGAAAAAACATAACACACCGGCGGCGGGGGGCGCCATTGGCCACTCGGTGCCAAATTCCAAATTGTGGGTACATAAGCTACAAATCCAGAAAACAATGTTCCTGCTGGATCTGATTTCATTCCGGCTGATCGTAAAATTGGCAATTTTAACACGTAGTAAGGAAAAAATTGTTGTCCACATCCTTCACAATATTTGTACAGTTTTTGTTTGAAAACTGAAGTATTGATATGTTAGACTAGAATTCTCTATTTGTTTTTATCAGAAAAAAGGCCTTCGAATACAACAACTCCCACGGTAACCTCAGTTGATGATGACTATAATCTGCGATACCAATAAGCTGGATACGACACTGATTCTGAACATAAGACCATATTGGATCGGACAGAGATCTTCACGACAACAATCCAACTAATAATGAAGGATCTGACCGAGGGCCAGAAATGACGAACGAAATTCCAAAAATACATATGATGGCAATTGAGGATTGGAAGAGTGGTACTTTACTGTACCTTAGACAACGTTTTTTCCTTCCATTTAAATGCCTCACATTTATTGAAAATTGTATGGAGGAATACCATGTAAGAAGACACATTGATGGAAGCGCGTCTTGGTCAAGAGACAGCTGACAGTAATTGAATAAGGAAAGAAAGGATTACCGAATTAAATAAGCAGCTACATAGAATCTTCGGCCGCATTTATAACATAATGCCAAATGATTGGCTTTTCGTGTATGCAAAGATTTTCTGAATCATTCAGCTTCCATTTCTCAAACAAGCAACACACTTCACTCACCGAGATGTCCCGCTCTGCGGCAAGTTGAGCAGCTTGCAACTACAAATGATAAAAATACTCGAGAAAAATGTAATTTGCTCGAGGCTTGAATGACAAATTACCTTTAAATTTCTCAAATGTCGAACTGGATCTTGCTGTAACTTTGCTTCTTTAGTGTTGCAAAGAAATTGTTGAAAAATATTGGAAAAAATCATTGGTTCATGTAGTCGTTGTACGTTTACTGCACAAATTTCTTCAGTATTGCAACACAGTAAACCGTTTTCTCCTATTTGTTTTAAGCACGTCCATTTATTTTCTGTAGACTTGGATTGTTGCAGCCGGCTCAATGAATTCAATGAAAATTCAATTGTAACATTTTCATTTTTCGATTCATTTTTCTCTTTCTTTTCATGTAATATCGGTACTTGCATATTCTTCAATTGTTCAAATCTCGCTCTCTTTGCAATATTTAGTAGGTTGCTATCCGAAGGGCGCTTAAAAATACGTTTGCCTTCGATAAGAAATTTCCGATCAATCCAGAACTTTTCGTCGTTAAGGAACGCAAAATGTTCGATCGGTATTTGCTTCTGTTTTTCTTGTGTCCTCTTCATATTTGAATTTTCCAATTGCGATTTTTTTATTTTCATTAAATAACTCTCTAGCCAAACTTTGTTCTTCAGCTGTTAGTTTAGGCCATAGCAATAAGAATGCGTCCCACAAATCGTTTTCTGTTATCGACAGATCTTCAATTGTTAATGTTTCACAAATCTTCTTAAAATAATTTTTTTTTGCAGTAGGGTACTCTACATTAATACTGCCATCTGAGGTTCCTGTTCTTTCCACAAGATTGTTGAAATCCAAAAGTTTTTCAGTTATGTTTAATACAGGTAAACATGGAGCGGCAATTGGGTTGCTTCCCAATTTTTCAATGATTGTGATCAATTCTTGTACAGTATCTGGATACTTTTTTTCAGTTGCATGTACGTACCAACAGACGTCAGAATGTGTATGACAACATCAACGACACCGCTGTCTTTGCTGACACGCAACATGTTTGCTAGCCGTTGAAGGACATCGGCCGTGCATAAATATCCAGGAAACACCCCAGCGAGTTCACGTAAGAGTGATAGGCCTTTTGCTCCCGCCGTATTAATGTCAACTCCTATGTCGTTAGCCATTGCTTCATTGGATTTCAAACAAGACTCCACATATTGGACCTAAAAGAACGGCACAAGTTTTAAAATTGTCATTGTAATTTACCCTAGCAAAACGGCTATTGAAATTAATGTGAATAAAATGGTGAAAACATACCAGAAGAAAAACAGCATCTTTGTCAATGAGAACAGATACCGTTTGGTCTACCAGTAACTTGATGGTGTCGTAATACTGGTTGTTCACGTACTCAATTGTTATTATCTTTGTACCAGCTTCAACACTTTCCTTGCAGCTACTTTCTGGATTAGCTACGATTTCTACAAGTTGTTGCATGTCCTCGTTTGTCTCCAATGTAACGAAAAACTTTTGAAGGCTTTTATTAGCTATGACTGAATCCGGAAAGTATTGGGAGAGTAGCCCAGGCAGCACAGTATATTCTTAGGATATCCAAGGGACATACCCTTAATGCGTTCGCAATCACTATCCATTCTGATGGCTGTTGGATATTCTGAGAATAACCTGATTAAGATATTCGTTAGAGAATCAAATTGGATATTCTATTGGACATACATAATATTTCCCTTTTTTAAACCTTGGTTGATGAAACTCCGTTTTTTAAAAGAACGCTGCATGGCTATCCTGCCAATATATTTCGTATTACAGTACCCACCAAAAATGATTGGAGGTCACCACCCTTCAATCACGTTAAATATGTGTTAAATACCCCTTATTGGAAGCGTTGCCGAAGCTAGGCCAGGGGTCATAGAATAAAACTTTTTCTACCTCTGGTAGAAAACAATAGCTTCCGTGTCTGCGATGTTTTTCAGGATCGTTACAATACGCGTTGAGGTGGTAGATGACTTGACACAATTGAGTGGAAATCGCCCGCCGCCCGTGCTAGAGATTGGCAAAACGAGAATTTCAAATGCCGATTACTCGGGCAAAATTTAAGACCTGATACTCCCCAATTTTTTTACAGATAGATATTGGCAATCTCAACAAACTGTATTATTTTTTAAAAATCTAGACATCTTTGCAAAAATGTATGGCCCTTGGAAAAAGTCGCGACGGACTTTTCACTCTTACTAGAGCAGAAGTGTGAGAGGGGGGACTCTTTTTCCGTTTATATGTTGCCAGCGCCTGTAACGGGAATAGGGATATTGTCAACTACCCTCGAGGCGTATTACGGCAGAGTCCCCCCTCATACATTTCTCCCCTAATAAAGGTGAAAAGTCCGTCGACGACTTTTCCCCAGGGCCATTAATCTTCTTAGTGTTTTCGTGCCTCCATTTGATTCCCGGGATCCGAATGCAAGCATTTATTGTACTATCCTGCAACACTCTTCCTTACCGCACTGTTGCTTATTGGGAAGAAATGCTATTTTAGCTGCCATAAAGGGCAAATAACTCTAAATAAAACTGGACCTAATGGTCGTTTAATTATTCGAAATTATTCTCCTATTATGACTTTTAATGATAGAATAATCAATTTCTCTCAGTTAAAGAATAATCTTACTAATAGGAACAACAACAATAAAAATCAATAAAGCAATAAAATATCTAAATACCTTGATTATTTGAGTTTCAGAATCAAGTTAATTTATCAAGACTTCTGTTTAATTACAATAATTTCTATTTATTAAAAAAATATTGTATTTGTGTGAAATAAGTAGCTACATTTTAAATGTACCAATCACTAAAGGTAACATTAAAATAGCGTTTTTCATATTTTATTTTTTAACTTTGACTACATACAACGGGTGTTTAAGATTTAAAATAATGGCCTAATAAGAAATAATGTATTAATAGATATAGAAATAAATGCAAATGGTAAATGCATGCTGGCAATTTTGGTTTGTTCTAACGTTTTTTACAAAGTTATAGTTGAGATATAAATATTACTATTGGTAAAGAAATTTAATATCTTGATGGTGTAGTGGTTAAAGTTGCGGCGAATCAGTCGAAAGGTTTATGGTTCGATCCTCGTTGGAGACACAGGAAAAAAGAGGAAAGAGGGTATCAGTAAAATGTGCCAAAGAATGTTAGGGGACATAATTATTTTACAAAATCGTTTACTCTTTTCCCGTTTCGGGTGGATATCCAACGGATATTCCAGTAAGGACATTTACGGAAGCGACTTATGGATATCCCTGGGAAGCTCCTCGATTAACCAAATGGATAAAAAACGTATATCCGGTTTAATTTTTGGGATATCCAATGGATATCCAACCGGATATACTAGTGCTGCCTGGGAGTGTAACTCTGGTTAAGATTTCTTTGTCAAGAGCTTCTTTTGAGCTACTTTCCGTTGGCTGACGGTAAATTTGTATCAATTTCCACAAATCTTGCTTTACAGAAGACCTGGTTTTCTGAGTTTGGATTAACGTCTTTCCAGCATTCTCATTAATGGTTGCGTAAAGATGATACAATTTTTTCATTCGGATATCTGCTGGTAACATGTATGAAACAATAGAAGTAACAAGCAGTTTGTCAACCAGGAGACGATCTTCATGTTCAGTTATGTAACGTCCATTGAATATCATGTTTTTAATCCAACTCAATGCTTTCATAGCGGTTTCTGGAACATTACAACCATCCAATATTGTTACATGAATCTCAGCCAATCCTGTTAAGGCCTTCTTTCGTACATTGTACTTCTTGTCAACTATTAGGTCTTTAAATACATCATAATAATAGGCTTCACTGTAGAAAATTTAGAAAAACAATCATTAAAAGTTCATTGAAAATCAATTTTTGTAAGCAAATACTATTCAGAAAAGAATGAAAAATCATTTTTGGCTGTTTCAATTAGCACATCCATCAACTCAGATCTAAAAAATTAGAATTAAAGCAAACACTAAATTTCAACATTACTACCGTATTGTACGAGCAATAATAATACATACCGAACACACTCTTCTGGGTCCTTTCTTAGTTGCTTCAGCGTTTCTGTGATTTTTGGGCGTAGTTCTGGATGATTAATTAGGAAAAGCATCGAGTTTCTGACACAAAGCGTGCGGATATTAACGTTCACATCTCTGAACCTAATATATATATTATAACCAGAGAGGAGAGAAATTTTTCAAAAAATGCATATTAATCGTTAATTTTTTCTAACGAAAATCAGTAACTTCTTAAGATAAATTTTCCAAAGATCCGTATGCTGGGTAGCTAGCTGAGATTCAGTTTCCGAAAGTAAAATAGAAAGTAAAGACACACAGTCCATTCTCTCTTGCTCATTAAAACTCTTCAATGTCAATTTAAGCTGTCAGAAGTGTTACAATTAAAGAAATATTTAGATTTAATTAGTGAACAATTGTTGATAGTAACAATTATATCATTTCAATGTGTGGGTTCATTGCTTTACTTGCAGTCAAAAGAAATTGCGTTGCTAAATTTTTGGTGTTCTTCTCTTGGTCTTCACGCAATTCAAAAACACAGTGTACAATAATGTGTTGTACGGCCAATGAATCATTTTCAGTTATGACACGACAAATTGTGTCACGTATCAAAGTGTTTGATACATCAAATGGGTCATCACTGCAAGTAATGTTTCTATCTTGTGTTAAATCAAAGAGACACTCTTGAGATTAAACCCATGTATTCAATTCTCGTGGCACGCTATGTTTGGGATGGACCCGTTATTACACACCTCGCGTCCCTGATGGGTTGCGCGTTTATATACCCGTACAGAAGGGTAATATGATATGCTATATCTACATTGTGTATATATGTTACACTACCTCTAGTGGTGGTGTATGCTACTACACTACATCCCTCCCTTTGTTTGAAATAAAGACATGGGATCTTAACTACAAGTAAATCATTGTTAGATCATTAAACAAAATACTAATAAACAAAATCGGGGTTTTGTGTCGATTTCTTTTCTCGCTGTCCTCGTCCTCTCGCTCGTCCTTGTGGTGCTGGCTGCTCGCCTGGTCTCGGTGTTTCAGGAGTCGGGTTACCTCCTCGTCGTTGAGGCGATGGTGGGTCGGGTTGCCCTGTTCTCACTGTGCAGCGTCTGGGCGTTGGTCTGGATGCTACTGCAGTCGGCGTCGTATTTTCTGGCAGTTGTTCCCCCACGGTGTTGTCGTCGGCGTCTGCAGGTTGGTTGTTGTCAACAGTTTGGTCTGGGTTGTTAGCTGTTGGATTGTTTACTGGTGTTTCGTTGTTTCGTTCGTTGCTTTGAATGAGAGGCTCAGTTTCTTCATCTGATCCTTCTTCCTCTTCCTTTTCGGATAAGATTTTCGCCAATTCTGTTTCATCGTGTTTCGATGATAGGTTGTGCCAGCGTTTTACAAGTGAAACGTTTCTCGAATATGTTTTTCCGGTATTCAGATGAAGCAGGATGAGTGTGTCATTTCTCACTTCCTGTACTCTGTAGATGTCTTCTTTATATCGTGGCTCAAGTTTGTTGGGTAATCTTTTTTCATTCTTGAGAACGACTAGATCGCCCTTTCGAAAGAAGTGTGGCTTTGTCTGTCTTTTGTTGTCCGCGTATTGTCTCACTTTCGATTTGTAGTGTTCATGATGTTGCCTCATTTCCTTGTCTTGATCTTTCCTGTTGCCATTTGAGGTTTCTGGTAGTTTGTTGCTCATGTTTCTGCCAAATAGCGCTTCGGCTGGCGTTGTACCAATTGCTGGATGTAATGTTGATCTGTAGTTACGCAGGAAGTTATGGAGCTCTTCCTTCCAATTTAACCTGCTCAATTTTGCGGTTGCGATCGCTCTTTTCAGAGTTCGCATGAAGCGTTCGGCTTCTCCATTTGCTTCCGGCCATAATGGAGTGACTTTCCTGTGTTGGAATCCGAGACGTATTGCATTGTCAGCAAATTGTCTACTGTTGAAAGGAGGACCGTTATCCGTCCTAATACTGTCTGGTATTCCGAATGTTGCTAAAATATTGTTTACTTGTTTGATTACAGTCCTTGCACTGACTGAAGGAGTTTCTTCGACAATTGGGAATTTCGAATAGTCGTCGATGATGACCATTAATTCTTCGCCATCTGGTAAGGTGAAAAAATCCATGCTAAGATTCTTCCAAGGTCCAGTTGGTAGGTCAGACATCTTGATTGGCGCTCTGTTGTTTTCCGATGTCGTCAGGAGACATGGCATGCACGACTTTAGGCGCGTTTCTACCTCTTTGTCGATGCCAGGAAACCATACTTTGGTCCGAAGAAGTTGCTTCGTTCTTCCTATCCCTTGGTGTCCTTCGTGAGCTAGGTCAATAGCTTTTTGTTGAAGCTTCTTTGGGACACAAATTCGTGTTGCTCTCAATATAATTCCCCCAAGAATTTCATTACCTCTTCATTTTCAATCGGCCACTTATGCGTGCTCAGTGCCTGTTTTACTGCTCGCAGCACCGGATCTGCTAGAGAATCGGTAGCTATTTCCTCTGTCGTCATTTTGACAGGAGTGTATCTTGTTGATATAAAATTGACATAGGCTTCTGCAGCTTTGGTTAGCTCACTCTCTTTTTCTTCTTTTTTAGGATGCCGTGACAGAAAATCTGCCGCATTTTCTGCACCTTTGAGGTACTTGACCTCCATGTTGAATGGTTGCTTCCTTATCATCCATCTTTCCATCCGTGGTGATAAGTTGGCGCTAGTTTTGTTAAAGATTGTTACCAATGGTTTGTGATCCGTGTATGTTGTAAATTGAATTCCTAGCAGGTATATGCGAAATTGCTCGCAACCCCATACGATCGCTAGGGCTTCTCTTTCTGTTTGCGAATATCGCTGTTCCGTCGCGGTAAGTGTTTTACTCGCGTATGCAATTACTTCTTGCTTGCCATCTGAATTTGTTTGGCTCAGTATGGCACCTAGACCTATTGGACTAGCGTCCACAATTAGCTGTGTTTGCTTGCTTGTTTCGAAATACGCTAGTTTCTTTGTGTTGCGCAGACGATCTTTTAGATGCTGAAAGGATTTTTCGCACTCAGCCGTCCATTTGAAATTGGCTCCCTTCAATGTTGATGCCTTTCTTAGCGGCTCCGATACGTCTGATAGGTTTCAAATGAATCGCCCACAGTAGTTGATCATTCCCAGAAAGCTTTGGACTTCCTCTGGTGTCTTTGGGCTCTCGAAATTGCATATATTGTCAACCTTACTTGGATCTGGTTCTAGGCCGTTTGCTGAAATGATTACTCCCCAAAATTTGATCTTTGTTTTACAAATTTGTTCTTTTTCCTTTTGTGTTGTTAGGTTTAGCTGTGTTAGCCGCTGACGCACTCGTGCTAGCCGTTCGTCATGTTCGTCCTTTGTTTTCCCGTGGATCAAGATGTCGTCGTGTGCATTCATGACACCTTTGATATCACTCAGCCTCTCTCAGCCTCTCTCGTTGTGGAATATTTCCGAAGCTGAATTAACTCCGAAGAAAAGACGTTTGTATCGGTACAACCCCATGTGTGTTGAAAACGTTGTAATGTACCGGGATTCTCGGTCAAGTTCAATCTGGTGGAACGCCTGGTTCAGGTCCAAAGTTGAGAAGAATTTTGATCCAGTTACCTCCTGTAGAATGTCTTCTAGGGTAGGCGTAATGTGTCTTTCTCTCATGATAGCTTTGTTTGCTTGTCTCATGTCCACGCAGATTCTTATTTTGCCGTTTGGTTTTGGAACGATAACCAACTGTGAAACCCAGGGGGTTGGCCCGTCCACTGGTTCGATGATATCTTCTTCGATGAGTTCGTTCAGTGTTTGTTCTAACTGCTCTCGGAGTCCGTATGGAATTCTTCGATGTGGCGTTGCTACAGGTTTGACATCTTTGTCGATGTGTAGTTTTAACGAATAACCATTAAGTTTTCCTACTGTTGTTGTTAGATTGTTGATCATCACGTCGTTTGCAAATTGGATATACCCGAGGCTGCGGGATGCTTCACAACTAAGAATGTTCTCGTGTTTCTGGTCGTCCGTTAGTACATAAATCACTTCGTTCACAAAATGTAGGCCTCGTTTCAAAGGTAATGTTAATTTTCCTTGGATCTCTAATGGTTTGTTGCTGCGGAAAGCATGTATACGTTTGTTTGCCTGCTGGAGTTTTGGTTTTCCAATTGCTTTCCAGGCGCTGCTGTCGATCAGCGTAGCGTCTGAACCCGTGTCTACAAGGAATTCGATCTTTCCTTTTAGTGCTCTTAGGGTTACTCTGGGCCTGTTAGCCCGCCTGCGTTTGACCCATGCGTTAAAAACGTATTCGTCTTCTGACCTTTTACGCTTTTCTGCGATTGTTAAGTTGTACACTTCATCTTCTTTTTCTGCTTCTTCTGAAGATTCTGTTTCTGCAGCAATGTCGTTCACTGACCGCTTTGTTTGTCCGCTGTATTTCCCTTTCATGCAGACTTTTGCGTAATGCCCCTCCTTTTGGCACTTGTGGCAGGTCTGTCCCTTTGCTGGGCAGTTTTGTCTTCCATCCTCGTGGAATTTTCCTCCACAATTTCTACATTGCTGTTTTTTCCACTGCTTCCCCATTTGTTTTTGATCCCCCTTGCTTTGTTGCTGGGGTTTCCCTTGTTGGGAATGTTGTTTGCCGTGTTTCTGTTTAAACTTCAGCCTGTTTACGGAACTAGCTTCCGTGTTCTGTTCGATATTCTTTGTTTGCAAGGATGCGAGCTCTAGAGATCTTCCCTGCCCTAGAAATTCGTCTAGCGACCAAGCCGGATTCGCTAACCCCTGTCTGCGAAGCTGTGTTGCTCTACATGTTAGAATGATGTTCGACTTAATTTCCCCCTGCTCATCGGTGAAATTGCATCCGCTCGCTAGGCCTTTAAGGCGCGCAAAGTACTGGTCTAGCGTTTCATTCGTACTTTGTTTTGTTTGCCGGAACATGTACTTGTTGTACTCACGGTTTTGTTGCGGTGAGAACCTGTCGTTGAGCGCTCGCTTCAACGCCGTAAACTGGTCTTCAGCTGCTGTGTTGGTCGCAGCATCTCCTTGTCGTGGCGTGGTGTTGAGTGTTTTCGCGATCTCGAAGATGCCATCCCCGGCGTAGTGCAGAACCATTGCTTTTTTCCGCGTTGCGTCGGTGATGTTGTTCGCCACCATGTAGTTTTCGCACCGTTCCATCCACCGTGTCCAGCGCACTCCGATCGTTGTTCGATCTCGTTCCAAGTCAAAAGGTGGTAGCTGGGGTGTGTGGTCCATCGTGTTTGCTTTGGAGTTCCCGATGCACCTTAAAGCTTACTTTTGCTCCTTTCTTCCTCGTCGCCAATGTAATGTTTCTATCTTGTGTTAAATCAAAGAGACACTCTTGAGATTAAACCCTTGTATTCACACACACGCAGATGGACCCGTTATTACACACCTCGCGTCCCTGATGGGTTGCGCGTTTATATACCCGATCAGAAGGGTAATATGATATGCTATATCTACATTGTGTATATATGTTACACTACCTCTAGTGATGGTGTATGCTACTACACTACAACTGCAGATATGTTGAACACACAAGAATTTTACAATTGATTTTACTAAACATGTTGCATTACATGAAATTACCTAACATTGTCGAAAATAATTTCGAAGAAATCCCAGAAAACTTGTTCGCAATCGTCAAGCTCAAAAAACTTGTTGAAGGCCTTGACCGATGCAATGATTTCAAATAGATGTAAATGATATTGGAATCAGCTTCATAACAACTTAGTCCATCCAATTGAGCAATTAGAAAAATGAAGATGTCTTTGAATTCCTCTTGATTGAAGTTGAAATCATCTTGATGACATAGAAGTAGTAAATTAGCAATACAATTTGCTGTCAGTAATCGTACAAATTTACACGGATGATTGAGTAGAAATTCTGTAGCCAACTCAAAAACAATTGGAGAAAAACCACTACATGTACCGAATTCTTTTCCAATTGCAATTAGAGAATCACACAAATTCTGTGAGAGTGGGATTATGTTAAATACAAAACAACTATGTTAACTGTATAATTGTTATACCTTCAGTCTTCTTGAAAGCTCTTCGATAGGCAGATTTTCCATGACTTTTTCACAGCCTTGTGGGTAAATTGTTTCAGTATTAGCTTCACCAAGCATTTCGGAATGTGACGCATCAAATATTGGATCCATATTGGTACGTAACATATGAAACGGCTATATCATTAAATGTCTACAAAGAAACTAATTAATGACGAATTAATGCGATATGATGTTCACAAAATGTTTTGGAGGGAAACCATGGGGATGTGTGTGTGCTTGATTTCTATCGGTGTCACTGAACGGTGCAGGTAGCAGACTACATTCAGATTAGGGTGACAGAACCCTTTGCGCACCGGGCGAGAAGTCGGAATTATGAAGTACTAGACTTGTGTAGAAAATGTTTACATTTGCGTGAAGGAACCAGGTTTCTATGAGAAAGAAAAGAAAGAAAAAGAAAGAACCAGGTCCAGCTGATTTTTTTTGGATCAGGACTTGAAATCAAGCTTGATTTTAACCACATTCTATAATTAGAAGACTCCTTATATACTGGAGAAAAATTAAACTATAGTTTAAAAAACCATTATGAAGAGTTCTCTATGAAACCTATTCCTGTTTATTTTGGCAGAAAACATGAGTATAGACTAGAGCAATGCCCTTCATAGTTTGCATACAGCAACCATCGCCATCAGTTGGCGTTTGAACAATTAAATAGATTATCGGAAATTGTTGAGCAGGTAAAAAACATACGCAAAACTGACAAATTTGTTCAGAACCAAAAAAAAAACAGAATCCTTCGACCGATAGGCACGGTAACCTAGAACCAAGATCAACTCAATGAATACGGCAAATAGATACAGAAAAAGCAAAAAAAAAAAAACATTCAGAATCATACAAGTAACAAAATGGAGAAATTTGTTTAAAAAGTATTGGTGGAATTTATGAAGTTTCAAATACAAAGTCTTCGAATTCGAAATTGTTTCGACCAGATTTGCCCCTTGCTGTATTTTCAATTCGTGCTATTTCTTCTTTTTTGCAAGTTTCGATCCATCTTTGTAATTCTGGAGTAGGTTCAATTAGTCCTCCGGCAATCCCTCAAAATTCTTGCATTAATGAGAACCGGATCAACAATTAATGTAAGTTGGTAGGTTTGCTTGCACTTTCTCTTACTAGAATTTGCTATTGGTTTTTTTTTCAATGTCAAATCCAAAAACAAGGATGTCAAAGTCTTCTAAATCACAGAAATCTTCTAAAATATTTAGAAATTCCCACTGATGAAATTTTCCAACTATCCAACTGGATGGGTAGGACATTACAAAGTACTTTTTTCTTCCTTTTTTGTAAGTTTTGATACATAATGATAGGAGCTCATTAAGTGCTAGCACATTCACATTTTCATACGATGACGATATGAATTGGAAATTTGAAAGCAATCCACATCCCATTCCTTGGATCATTGCGGAAACTGTACTTTCGTCCACTTTTATTCCTGCATCCGGTTTGGTTGGATGACGGAATTTTGCGGGATTTAGGAGTAAAGTTATTACCATATTCTTCAATTTTTTAAACTCGTTGAGTATATAATGGTCACTGTGGCAAGAAACATAGTTACTCTCTCTTCTTATCAGCAACTGACAGCTTCTTCATAAACGTTGGGTGAAATCAATTGTAATGTAACTTTCCGTTTTCGGCAACATTTACTTCCACTATTAATCATACGTGGACTAAGGCATTTTGAACAATTCGAAATATCTGGCGAATTCTCAACAACTCCAATTTTGTGTTCAACAGGGGAAATCGTGCCAAAGATGAATTCCAATTTGTCGGCAATTGAAGAACGCCATGGGATAGATTTAATTAACTCTATTTGAGCGACAATATCCGCTAATGGCTGTCTTAGTTTGTCCCATACGTTGGCGCAGTCGTAGCACACATTGCACTTCATCCGTATCGCAACGTTACTGGAACAACATCAGTATGCCACAGTTCCGTTGCAAATTGAAATATTCTTAAGATTTCTCAAAGCATGGCTCACTTCCACTTGTACATCTGGCCGCAATAATTCCATTTTTGACGAACAATAAGATACAACTATTGCCTGGGACTGCAATTGATTTCTCCTCCCAAAATTGGACCCCTTTTCTGGGAGCTTTAAGTTTTTTACTTCCTCACTGACGTCGTAACTTGATTTGTGTTCTTCAATGTTAACAGTGTTGCACGATATTTTTGTGGGAACGTACTTATGCACAAAAACGTTCCACTTAAAAATTGCCGTGAAATTTTCAGCAGTTGTGTTAACATCTATGCTGTAGGCCCGAAATTCTTCAATGGCTGCAGACTGATGATTGAGTTTCATCCGACCAAGTCTCATTTGTGTGACTATTGGCTTCTTCAAAGTACAGTTGAAATCTTTTGCTATGGATTCCGCAGTATTTTCCAATATTTGAACCTTTGTAAGTATTAAATGCTTTTTAGTATGCATAAAAGACATTTAAAAAATTGGACAAAAAACACAAGAAAAATTCTTGGAAAGAACTTTTGTTGTACCACGGTGGTATAAAAGACATTTCAAAGTGCATTTCTTTTTCATTCCAATTTTGAAAAAGTGTAGTGAGAAAATTATTTTTTTTGTCAACCCTTAAAAAGGGTTGCAAAAAAAATTCCATGCTTGACCAGAAATTCCATGCCAATTCAAAGATTTCCAAGACCAATTTTCAATTCCATACTATTTCCAATACCAATTTCAACTATTTGACACCAATTTTGTCCACAACTTGAACTGTGCGAAATTGCGAAATTTTACCTCAGTGAGTACACAACACGTTTGTGTAATGAGTTGAATTTTAATTGATTGCTAAATAATTGTTTTTTGATTGTTTGAATTTCAACTATTTGACACCAATTTTGTCCACAACTTGAACTGTATCGGCTTTCATCGAACAATTTCTCACCTGTTGTCCAACTAGCATTAATTTCCAGATGGTTTCGAGGCAGTGGTGCGCAGTTAGAATGGCGTCTGCTTTACGGCCCGAATCACCGCCAATAACTTTTGTGTGAGTAACTGTTGATTCGCCGTCTAATGAGTGCGCCTTCACCTCACTAATAATAACGAACATATTAATTATTACCAAAATACATCTACGTAAACAAAGACATACATTACTACAGTATCACCATTTTTGAATGTAGATGATTTGTTTGGTGCAATCCCATTTATAGAAATTTTATGCATTGAACTCATGGGGACCGGTTGTCCTTCTTCACACATTTTCAAAATATTATCCATTTTCTCATATGACATTTTTCCAGCAGTTTTAAACAATGATGAAAGTCTAACCATGCTCGATTTTAAGGCATATTTCACCATCTTGCTAGCGTTTCTTGTTACTAATTGTTTCATTACAACTTTTCTTCTGGGAGTTAAATCGTAAAGATTCTCATCGAGTTTGGCAAATGCTTGTAAAATGTGCACGGCATGCACAGGCTTCAATGATTTCAATCTCATTCTGAAATCACGGCCTAACCACATACATAGTTCAGCACTGATGTTTCGGGCTGTAATGGAGCAGGGACCATCGAAATACATTACTTGATCAAAGAGATATGTTATTTCTTCTTCATCAAATATGCTTGGTCCAAATTCCCTAAATGGAAAACAACACGTTTGTGTAATAAGTTAAATTTCAATTGATTGCTAAATAATTGTTTTTTAATTGTTTGAATTTCAACTATTTGACACCAATTTTGTTCACAACTTGAACTGTGCGAAATTGCGAAATTTTACCTCAGTGAATATGAATAATGAGCTGAATTTCAATTGATTGCTAAATAGTTGTTTTTTAATTGTTTGAATTTCAACTATTTGACACCAATTGTGTTCACAACTTGAACTGTGCGAAATTGCGAAATTTTACCTCAGTGAAGTCTGGAGAAAAGTTAGAAGTGTGTGTGACTTTTTTTGATCTATGAAGAAGTTGTCTCTTATTCCTTGTATCACGCCATGTTGAACCTCAACCTGTCCACTTTTTTCAATGAACATAAGCAGGATGTTAAAATTAAGTTGTTGGTTAACCTCAAGCTTCGAAGCGACTATGGTATCTACCAAATCTCGAGTATCACTAAAAATTTCAAAATTTCTACATAACAAAAGCTTTATTATAAACATAATGATTATAATTCACCTTGGCACATTTTTAATTTTCTCAACAATTGCTAAAGCATACTTGAGTGTCAGTTCTTGCACCTCTGGGTTCTTCTCATTGACCAAATCTTTCAATCGCTTTCTCCAATTTTTCTACCTCAAGTCGTTCTGTCCCCAATTGGGGAATGCCTATAAACAATGTAATTACAGTCACAGTACAATACATACTGATTATTTCATTTACCTTTAACGCCTCCTCATATTCGTTAATTGGAGCCTGTAGGTGGTATTGGTTGCATTTCTTCAATTTTCTTTCCATTTTCTGTTGTAGGAAATGTAGTTGACCTCCAATTTATTAGTAGTCATAGATATGAGGCCCGCGGCAAGCATGAATCCAATGGCACACGTGCATAGAAAAACGGAGTTGAAGGAAATCAAGAATATTTTGCTCACTGTTTTAATCCAGTTTTGGGTATCACAAAAGTTGGTCGTTGCTACTGGGAACTTGCACACTACAAGTTTGACACACAGCGCCTGCTTGTTTGAAATTCTGGGGACGGAGACGTCCCAGGTAGCATTTCATGTCAGTTTTACGTCAATTTGATGTCAGTGTGAGGTGAATAAATCAGAATGACATCAGTGACTTGCAAAGTACATGCAAATGATGTGAGAAATGGGTCAATTTTTGGTCACGCAAAAAATCATATCAGTAGAAAATCAAATATACGTCAACTACTTTGACACGTCAAAATTATATACAATTTGTGACATCAAAAGGACATGTTATAGATGTCACAACATAAGACATGCGAAAGGTCATTTTTAAATAGCAATTATAATGTTTTGGGAATATTGGCCTAACGTCACTTCAATGATATTATAATAATGTCCTGTTATTCTTACAAATGACATTGTAGTGATGTCCTCGGGATGTCAAATTATCTGACACGTCCCATCCACTTCATCCCGTCAGTATTACCTTCACTTTCGTGACATCAGTAACAGCTCACGTGAATATTTAAAATTTAAGTTTTACCCATTTAGCATTGAATGTCAAGGAGACATTGTTTTGATGTCATTTTGATGTATATTTTACGTCAAAGTGACATCAAACTGATGTGTGACATGAATTACTTCCTTGGAATAAATCCAAAGATCCACTTCTGATCAAATGAGAATTGAGAACGGGAAAATAAAACTAACAGTAATTACTGCTAATTTTACTTTCCCGTTTTACTATATGGAGAATACCTCTTCTCGATATATGAAATAACTAACGACACCAAACTTAGTTTATTTTTATATCATTAATGACCTCCACTTCTTACTCGCATAATCTATTATTTTGTTCATCGTAGGCACCCAAGTTTTGGGGAACGACATACACCCGTGACACCAGGCTAACAAGAAAATTTCTAAGTTCTCTTCTGTGCAACTAGCAGACCAACAGCCTAAAGTCTCTATTTATTGGTCAAATAAACTTAAACACGCGTACGAAATCTCAATTCAGAAGTGGATCTTTGGATTTATTTTTGTTTATGGATATTAATAGAGTGGCTTGAAATTACTTGTATTTATTTTAACGATAATGTATAATACAGTAGTACAGTTGATAAAGCGTTCTCCTCTCAGGCCCATCCAAGTGAGTGGTATCGATCCTAACCTAACTTTTTAATTTTTTATTTTTTTTTCTTACAAATTCTATTCAAATCAATCTCTATTTGATTATTAAAATCGATCAGATGTTTTAGAATATTTTATTCAATTACCGTAGCCGATTCGCGTTTTGATGTCACGACGTGATATCAGGTTGACATCAATAGGATGGACAAGTTGTACGTCTAATTGACATCACGGCTCATCAGACCGACATCAATCTTTTGACGTCATTTGAATGAATAACTGATGTCATATAGACGTCATGGTGTTACATGGGGTAGGGGGTCTACCCCATGTAACACCATGACGTCATCACCCCGTAGGCCACTAGGCTCTTGTTTTTCCACTTGGGTGGCGCTGAATGCTGAAATTTTTAATGGAATACAGATGGCGCTGCATTTTATGCGGGAAATCATTTTAATCTCTTTTTTTTCATTGTTATTTCTATTAAGTCAATTGAATTGCCTAGATTTTCACGATTTTTCACCATAAAAATCTAGCAGACGACATTATTCATTTTAACGTCTGTGAAGGTATTAGGCTCTACATGATAAAATGAAATGGACAAACAAATTAATATATCTACTTTATCTTAAACTTGTAGGAAAAGTTATCGACACTACTACCAAGTAATATTCAGAAATCAAACGTGTATCAAGAGGCATTCGATAACTCTTGTAATAGTGAATTGTTGACAAGGAGTGAAATGGAGATTCCCTGTGCAAAGTTGTTTCCAACAGTGCTACCGACCAAAGTTAGTCTAAACGATGATTTTCCAGAATACGCATGAAGCCACAACAAAGACTCAGTAGGAGAAATTAAGGATACCATTGAAAAGGTAGAATCTTATGAATATCTCGTGCCCTTTGTCGCCAATGTAAAACAGTTTCTTGGAATCAAGTCCGTTTATGGGGAAGTAGAGTTAAACTTTAAAAAATCGAGTCGTTGCTGCAAGAGTTCAACAACCAGGACTAAACGAAACTGTGTATGATGACATCTGGAGTGGACAACGTAGTGAACGAAGTGAAAGAGGGGGGAAAATTGTCTTACTCTTCGTCAGAAATGAGTAGTCTTGCCAAAATTTTGCCATTATTTCTCGGGAATTACTGTAGTATGAACCACGATCCCTTTTATGCTAATTTGATCCTCCTTCTCGAAATATGCGCTTCACTAAAATGTTATTCTTTTAGTGAAATAGATCTGACGGAACTTGAGGGCAATATTGAAAGACATAACACTTTTTCTGTTTTGTATCGTAAAAAATTAATACGAAAAAACAATAACACCTAAACTTCATGCCCTCTTGCACATGCCACGTCAAATTTTTGGTGCTACAAATATGAGTCCAAAAATGCACCCTTCAAAAAAATTATGCGGCGTAACTGTAATTTCAGAAAAGTTTCATATACAATTGCAATGAGTTGACGTTGCGGCCGACAACGAAGACCATTTCGTCGATATGGACCGCGTCATTGGTGGAGATCCAGCTGCGGTCTTTTCTGAATCGAGTGCCCCCCTCCCCCAATAGATCCATTGCCAGTTGCTGTGCGGACCACCCGTTCCGGTCGCACCATCCGCCGCCCAGAAATTTACCGTGACATCGTCGCATCGATTTTGATATGTTGATCCAATGTTACACTGATTGCTGTGCAATTTTGTCTTTTGTCCTTTTACTTATTTTGATTCTTTTCTAAACGCTACTTAATTTTTTCATGCTGCTTCCGTTCGTGCACGTTGTATGTTGTACGTTGTTTGTTCTTCTCCACGCTTCAATTGATGTTGATATGTGCTTTGTCTTCGTGCTTTTCCCCTTTTCTAGTTTCGTTTTTTTATGTTGTGCGACTCGGACTTTTGTTTATTTCTAGTGGCCTGCGGGGGACCTTGGCCGAGTCAGGAAAGGCCGAGTGTTGTATTTGCTTAGTATTGTGTTTGCCATTCTCCCTCCGCCAGATGGCAACCGTTGTTTCCGCCCCCCTCGTGTAGCTTTTGGCGGCAGTCGTTCTCAAGTTACGTTCGCACGAGGGTGATGCGTGACGCCGAGTGCGCAATACAGTGAAATTAACCCGGCACTATCGACTTTCTCGTCATTTATTTTGTCCCGTATTCGCTCAGTTTGTAACAATCGGACGTAGTGGTAACTGAAAAACTACGCAGTATCCTACGTAGTAAACATGTGTCGATGCCTTAGTACGTTGTCAATTGAACTTTGTCGTCTCAACGCACTACGTTTCAAAGTAATGTGTTATAAACTTGGTTAACTCATATCTTGTGGATGATGTTCAAACTAATTTAGGTAGTTACCGGTACTAAATACTTTCTTTGCATTTTAGCAAAATGCGGAGAAGTATTCCCAAAATTGACTGCGCAATAATCTTAATCATTTGTAGACGGACCCATTACATTAAGGCGTTATACATACATAAAACATAAACATTTGGTTAGGAATAATCTCTTTTCTATCCTGTTTGCCATATATTTTTTCTTTCCACCCAGAAGGGTTACCGCATATGTTCCCCAATAACGTACGAGTAACAAATACAGAAAAAATCTGTAAATTTTGCTCAACGTTTAAAAAATATTTTTACTACTATAAATGTAAACTCAAAAAGAAGCCTAGTGTGTATCTCAAAAATAGTAGAACCAAGTAGAACTCAGCCCTTAAACATATGTATTTATTTCATCATTTCATTTTTTAAATAATATCTTTTCAATTTAATCATGCTAAATTCAGTTATGCTGCAGAAACGACAATTTATTCAGAGCTCAATCATTCGCAATCTAGATAACCGCGCAAAAAAAAACAACGCACGTGGTTGTAATTGCAATTTTTTTACCTGACAATACAGCATGCGTCTCCCCCGTCCCCTTTGACTAGAGAGACTACAAATTACAAATTCTATAGTTACAAATAGAGGTATTTGCCTGATATCCGGATGTTCACCTTCGTACAGTTCAATAAGTAATCCAGTTTGATGCATGTTGTATATGGAAAAAACTATGACTCATGGACTGGAGTAAGATTGCTGAACTTTCTTGATTTTCATTTATTATTGAAATGGAATGTGCCGTTACTTCTATGACGGCGATTGATATCTCGCCATTAGCTAGAGCGGTATGGGCTGCAACGCCGTTTACAACAGCTTGATGTGAATCGTCACTAAGTTGCCTAACTTCAATTACAAATTTCTTCAGATATTCTTGAAGCAAAAGAATTTTGGTTGAATCTACTGGTTAGTGCTTCAAATTCTTCTCTAGTCATCGTGAAGGTGAATGTTGGTGTCAAAGAAATTTCAACAATAGCATATTTGTATGCTGATAGATTAATTTTTCAACAGAATAAGTTTCACAAGCTTTCAAAAGTGACAAACTTTTTCACAATTTTGAAAAAAAATTCGCCCTGACTATTCAATTTAACCAAAAAGTGCCTAGTAATCGGTCATTATCAGAAGGTGTGACTCTGTGAACCATCAACACATTGTACCTCAACAATATACTATCGTGTACCGTTATAATAACTGTTGAAACTAGACTTAGAAATGAGACAAATCAAGGGACTTCTAGGAAGACGAACGCACTGTAGTAAATTATACGACATGAATAGTTTAAATGCTACATGGCAATACCTTGAGACACTTAGTGATAATACAGAGAGCGTCCGAATTCTCTCTTTGATGCAAGAAAGTGAAATAGGAAGTGAACGAGAGAGAAACGTGACAGATTTCAAGAAGAGAGAGAAGGAGCAGACGATAGAATCTGTTTCTAGGTTTGAGCAACGTACGGGGCTCGGCAACCTCACTGCAATCGCTGTTATTTGATTCTTAACAATAACTGATACGCTTAAAAAATAAGAACCAATATTTAAAAAAAACAGAATATTCTGCTCGCTGGGCTTTGTTTTTTAAACCTTAAAAAGAAAAGAACTCCTTAGTTACAAATTTTTTGTACATTTTCTTTAATTACAGTATGTGACGGCTACAGCGGTCGTGTCGAGTATGAGCCGTAGAACGTTAAGGACTGCAATGCTAGAGTTATCCAAAGTCGTTTGTTGATGTGCGTATTTGAAGCAGGAAGGAACAGTAACGACGACATTGCCACCGTTTTTCATCTGCCACCTCACCTATCCAAATCAGATTTGGCCGTCTTCTTCACATAAACCAGAATGATGGACACAAGTTCTTCTACGGTTGAAGATCTTATTTCTCCCATGTTTTTGAATTCAACTTTTTGTATGCAATGTTCACCAGTTAAAATTAGACACTTTAAGTTTGAAAAAAAAGTTTAAAAATGAAATGATTTGAATCCCCACGTGTCACCTACGTACTCTAAAGCTGTACATGCCGACTCAAATTGACTTCATAATAATAGTGTAGGGGAGGGTGGGGTTGAATGGGACACTTTTGGTTTTTCCCTAATAACTTGGGTATTTATCAACAAAACTACAAAATATTTTGGAATTGCATTCTTCATGATTGCCCCCCTTCCCGTTATTTTTGAAAAAAAACCTGTTTTGCAAAAATCGCAACTGAAGCCGCAATTTTGCTTCTAAAATTTTTTCTTTCCACCAAACTGTAGATAATTGAACGCGCTACAATCAGTAATAATCTCATGTTAGTGTGTTGAACGGTTAAAGCGGTATTCGATCCACCGCGGATTTTTTTTAACAAAAATTTTGCCCCAAAACAACTTTTCCCTATAACTCGAAAATCAACAAAATTTTTGCCCCAAATAAACGTCATTGTAAGGAATAAAATATATTTTTTCTAGATTTTTCTAAAGTTATTTGCTATTTTTTATCCCCCTGTCCCGCTCTACCCCATGTCCCAACCAACCCCACCCTCCCCTACATATATTCACAGCTATGTTGCACGACTAAGAGCTAAACTGCGAGACATCTCCAAACACGACGACAATTTCAACTTCGCAACTCAATAGGCGACAAGAAAAAAAGCGCAAATAAATAAATCCAAAGAAAAAAATAAAGAGTTATGGGTATGCTTTGTGCGATAAATTTGTAATTGGAAAAATGTGAAGGACTAATTAAATTTCAAAATGAAACTGTTGTGATCCCTCAAAATACACATTATATAGACTGTTATACATCATATCGACCTACGTAAGTAACCTAAGATGCAAAGTCTGAAATTCATTGTTAACGTTGGACAAATATCCCAATTTCACAAAACTTAAAAATTGCACAACCTTCCTACCATAAGTTCATACCTAGAAATGTGTTGGAGCGGTTGAAACTTTCAACTTTAATGGCATCATCGCCTACCAGACGTCGAGCATTGAATTAGATTACGCAAGGAATGGCCCCAAACGTTTCCAAAAGACCATCACGATGAATCCAAATCGACAGTGATAACTACCCAGCCAGCAAGAATAAAGGCGATGGCGACCATTATTGGAAAAATCTTGGGGCTAGAAAATTTTATTGGTAAATTATTGGACCAACAGGGGTCTAAGAAATCATGTTTGCTAGCCTGGGTAGATAAATACTAGGTAATGGGTGGTAATAAATACTAGTGCCGTACACACACAATACAAGTAATTATTTCAAAGTAGAGTCGGCTTTTAAAAATTCAACTCTATCCATTTCAAACAAAAACGAGTATCAAACAAGTTGTTTATACGCCACTTTAAAATAATCCATTTCACGCGATTCAATGGCCTGTTTTCTATTGAAGAGTTTGCTTATTACAGTTCGTATCTAGCGATGATAAATCATTGAAAAAAAATCTCTAGCACTCCAATCGATCTCCGTCTCTGTCGCCGTCTGTTGGACTACGTCGAGTCGAGACGACAGAGCACCCTGTCTACCCAAATTTTCTTTCCTCGGAAGCCTCCGAAGCTACTGTCGAAGAATTGAAGGTAATAAGCCTTCTTTATCAGTATTATAATATTACTTCCCTGTTTTTAAATTCTGCATAGGACTGTAAGAGTAAAAGACATTGAAAATTCGAGGTTCACTTCCCAAAACTACGAGTTCAAAATTCGCATTCGCAACAAAAAGAAGATTGTGATTGGCCATCCAGAAGCTGCGCAAAGAGAAGAGGAATTTCTATTTGACCAAGTATTTGGTCAAATACTTGAGACGCAGCTTGATGTATTCATGGGCATCTCTTCTCTGGCGCAATCAGTTTTGGATTGCCATGATGCAGTTTGCTTTGCCTACGGGAAAACCCATACAATGCATGGTAAAAAAATTGCCATTTACATAATCGATTTATAAAAAGAAAAAGTTACAATTTACCTATTTAATGGCGGAGAAAGTGGCACTGATATGGAAGGATTGATCCCTCGGTGCATGAAATTTTTTCTAACGTCATTGGAAGATCAGAGAAAAAATGATTGGACATCTCAAGTTGAAATCGCCTACATTGAAATTTATAACGAGGAAGTGCGTGATCTACTTAGTGATACGAGAATGGAAAACAAGATTCAAGACAACAGCGAAATTACCAACTTAAAAGTACTGATTAATGCACAAATCATAGTTTGCCTTATCTAAAAGGGTAATTTTAGTCCATGAAAATAAGTCTAATGGACGAATTTACAACCATTCATGCAACAGCGATGGAAAAAATAAAGATTGGTAGTGCCAGATTAAACGCCCATTCTTCTCGCTCACATTGCATTACACGGATTAGGATAAGTAGAGAAAATGTTGCGACGAACTAAACATTAAAGGTACATAAAAGAACTTATCATATCCACTGCTTTAAACGGTAGATTGAAGCATTTTAATTTTTGTACAGCCGAATCCTATTTAATTGATCTCGCGGGCTTAGAAAAGCTATTGGGTCCAAAACTAGTAACTGAATAGAGGAGACAGAGACATGAGTCGATTAACATCAATAAATCATTTTTAGAATTATGCAGTTATACGAGACTTTAGTCAAAAGACAGTTTCTCATTTTAAGAAATTCAAAATTAACATACTGACTACAGCGAGCCTTCAATGGTAACACAAAAGTCATCCTCTTCATCCACATATCACCCAACGAAACGAACAAAAACGAAACCTGGAACACTCTCCAATTTGCCAAATCTTTTTCAAAGCCAATCATCCCTCCCTAACCTCCCTAAAACCCCACGGAGAAATTCCAATTTATTGTCTGTCCCCAAAGGGCAAATAAGAGTCTAAATCGCCTCTCCCCAAGGTTTAACTGAGACCCGATCAATTGCTTACATCTATGCAGATTAATAAGAAAATTTTCTGTTAGAAATTGTATTGTACTCTCGCCCTTGCCCGTCTTTTTTTGCAAAAATCAACTTATTACATCAGCTGTTGCGCTGTTGCAGAGGGCATTGAACTTATTTGTTTCTATCCCATCTTCATATATTTTTATGGTGGGAAATAACCGATACAAAAAAGAACGAAAGAGAGTTATACAAGAAGTTTTCAAAATTTAAGAAAATGATTTCCTAGCGGGCACTACGGAGAAGAACGTGCAGATCTTCGGGCGCGATGGCGGAAAAAAAGAGTTAACGAGACCCGCGTCGGAAGCACGTGGGCGTGTAAAAGATAATCGAGTTAAATTAAGCGTCAGCAGAGCGGTGCGGTAGCGACAGCAACGGAGCGCAGCCAACACTTGACTGGAAGGCGAAAGAGTCCGCCCATCCGGATTCCGGCTGGACCCCGCGCGTTCTACATATACACCGGCCCAGTGACGCTGCAGTTAGTCAAGGGCCGAGGAGCGACTACTAGCGCCGTTCGGAGGATCCCTCGAAACCAGAGTTTTGGAGACGTCGGACCCTCTTGTATAGCACGCAGTCTCTTTTTCACTCTATTTTTTTGAATACTTTTGAGACATCTCGACACCGAAACCCTCATCAAACTTTTTTGTTTCTGTTTTGGTGCGAGAGCGGGGCTTTGTGTCTCAGATCAAATAAATTGGCCGAGCCTGTCCGCAGTCAACGCCAACTATTTAGAGAGAGAGACGTCGATCTGTGCTAACTGCTATACTACCATACCATCGGAGTGCATGAGCCCGCCGGCAAATGAAACGAAAATACCCAAACGCTTAGTCTCAGTCTGTCTCTTTTCTCTCCACTTTTCTCATTCTCGATTTCTCGACAAAAAGCTTTCCTTCTTTCATTTCCTTTCTTTCGTTTTCTTTGTCTTTCTTTAGTCTTAGTGGCATAAGAAGAGAAAAAGAGAATTAGAGAAGAGAAGAATATTAGAGAATATTTAAATAATCAACAATATAGTGAGGCGGATACACAAAGTATTAAAAAATTCTTTGCAGTTGCGAAAATTGGGGAAAGAGACGGAAAGAAAAAAGACTCTGACCAAAATGAGACAGCCAGGCGGGGAAGGAATCAATTAAACAGTCTACCGGGTTGTGGGCACATGTAGATCTAATATAATTCATTTGTACTACGTGACACTCTACTCGATTCTTTTCTCTCGAAAAAAACAGTGGATGCCAGGTCGTACGAGTTTTTAAATGGCCAGACAGATTGATATATACAACAAGGCCAATGTGAAACAGCCAAATATTTCCCCTCCTCCCTCATTTCGTTAACTTTTCACTGTTTTTCTTTTCTCGTCATAAAGTCACCGATGTGAAGAAGAACTATCAGAGAGAAAAAACGGGTTTCATCAAGTTTCGGCGTGAAAACGCATAGGTGTTAAACGTTAACTCAATTTAAGGTGATCGGAAAACCGCGAAAAAATTACGGAAAAATTTAAAAACAAAAAAGAAATATTAACGGCCATCTTGTCTTGTAAGATTTCATATGCTAGACGCTGTTACTGCGCTAATTTGCCTCGCGGCAGACATACTTCGTAAAGCACTTTCCCTATTCCCAGTCCTATAACATATCTGAAAACTCCCCCTCTCCCCTCTAACGCGTTGCGTGCTCTGGTTACGTATTTGATGAACGAGAGATAGTACTCATAATAAATACGTTGATTAATAAACATAATAATATTAACATAAATTTTAAGTTATAACACTCAAGGTAGGATAAAGTCTGGAAACCCGCGGGTTGTCGTACCCAGAACACATTTTTACGTAGTATTTTCCCCGATTACGACGATCGGGACAATCTGCGGTTCTAAACAAAATAACGACTCGGGGCGATATTTTTACCTTGTTTAACAGCGTCAGTTTTACTTTTGTCGGCGTCCTGCAGGCTTTTTTTATCTAGAAAAAAAACAACATGCACGAAATCAGATGTAGGAGCATTTGTCATGAGCTAGTGAGCCGGTGAGCGTCGGCGACGTCGGGATTGAAAATTAAGGATTTTATTTTAAATACAAGGTATGCTCGTAGTTACGATAATGCCAACTCTGGCCGTCTGGCGTATGCTAATCATGGGACTCTGTTGGCTGCTGACTGCTGGCTTTTAAATTGCTATTGTTCGGACTTCTTATGTCAAAATTGAAAATTAATTTGGAGTAAAGCAAGAATTAGTGTAATGCCTCTTTCAAGGAGTCTGAAATCTGTGCAACAAGGTTCTATAGATATTGTAGTTAACAACATCGAGAAATGGTGTAGTCAATACACTAAAAAATATGGAGCCAACAAACTCGACCACCTTGATGTCAATGGCACTTTTGATTCACTGCGCAAGTCCATTGTTGTCTAAGATGGGCGATTCCCATTGAAATTCTCAATCAAAGTTTCTTACCTTTTGAATGTATATTTTCAGCTTCAACATCTTTAGAGCAAATCATCTATATTCTCTCGAGAGAGAAACTCCTGAAAAGACATCATCTTGAGTTTTTGGTAACTCCAGGGCTCAAAACCTTAGATCTCATTTGCTGGCCCCGGCTTTCCTACTTTGCTGTTCGGCAGCAGGCCCGGGTAGCAAAACAATACCGCCCCATTATTGTAGCGGTCTTGGCAAATCGTGTTACAATTCTGGAATGCCGAAGGTAAAACGAACATGTGCCGATACTGAAAGCACACGCGGCCCAAGCGCAAGCCAACATGTAAAACAAGACTTGTCACGGTAATAAGAAATCAAAGTAGGGCCATAATAGAACTATGTATATTGAGATAATCGGCTAAAACAGTATATTTCAAACCCGGACCATGGAATAAAAATCATGCTTGGCCCGTCATCATTTTCCCCATTATTTACTTTACAGAAATTAAAATGGGGTCCAATCTTGTTTAAATGGCACATGGTAGTTCGTCTCAAAAAGGTTTTTCTATTGTGGTCCAGCATGAGAAATACTCATTTACCCCTATATAGCTATTCAGTAGCCAACCAACTTCGTAATTACATATCTGAAACTACATTGTCTGGTGCGTTAATCGCTAGTTCGTACAGGATTATTTACCAGTAGCTTTACCCTGGCATTCCAATAATGAATGGCGGCTCATTTGTATGACTCAAACAATATGGAGACGCCTGAATTTTCCCGATACACCCGCGGATTAAATAATAAAACGGCGATAAATATTTAGAATTTCAGTTGTGTATTTTTAAACTGTCCGTCATGAAACAATATGAATGTTAATCAGAGAGAAGACTTTCATCGTCATCCAGAGGCTCAGGAGGGGGCTGATTCTGCTGCCGGTAAGCTTCAAGCGCAAGCTTGTTGTACGCCGATCGTGCTTGACGATGCTCACGACCACCCTTCTCATCGCTTGATCTTGATAAGACTTTCCCGAGTGATTGTAGAACTTCCTGCTCTGAAACTTTTTCAAATCCAGGTTGATCACGGACAGCATCTATGAAAAAAGTTGTAAGAGCTACGTTGAATGAAATAATGTTTTATGTATACAGCTTACCCAAAACGACAAGGTAAATTCCTGTGTGCTTCAATACCAACTTTCCGGCGGTTTTTTTCTGTGCAGTGTATTTTAAGCGAAGCGACTTCGACAACAATGTCCTCATAATGTTACAGACGATTTTATCAAGTTTGTTACCTCCTAGGAGACTTAGAGCTGTAATCTATAAAGTTAAATAGTATGATTATTGCAGCTCACAGATATATTCAACAATGAAAAGAGGTTCCTTACCAATTTATTTTTCTCCGTTTCGTTATTTTCAAGCAATTCTTCAGCTTTTTCAAAGTCATCTTTACTCTTCAGAGGAAGTTTCAGGATACAGCGACTTGATAAATCAGTTGAATGTTGTCCATTCCCGCGTTCAATCGCCCTTAATTTACCGTTAAAATACTTTTGGTTGTTCAGGACGGTAGTTACGTCTTTTGAAACACCCCAAAGGACTCGTAATACTTGTATCTTACTAATACCACGACTCTGAACATCAACCTCTTTCTCTGAAATGTTAAAAATCGGCATCGAAATGTATTTCCCATAGGTAACAAATCTAGCCAAGTATTACCGCCATCCACTGGTGCCAGAAGAAACGGAACAAAATCTCCATTACGTTTAACATGGAGAACCGGAAATTCACTATCGTTTTCACTTCCAGATTGCAAATCACTATCACTCTCGTCGCTTGATTTAGAATCTTCGCTATCCTCTTCGTTATCAGAAGCATCGTTGTCATTATTGTTCTTGTCTGGAGTACGCTTCGGCTGATAGGTGGTACTATCTTTAAATTAAATATATACTTTATTCATACGAATCGTATTTTAAGATTACTCCAAGTACCTAAAGGGCGTTTGGCGACTCTTGGCCTAGGAACTTGCACTTGATTCTGTGATGAGGGGATTAAGTTTTTATCCAAAGATGTTGATTCCCGCTCTTCCATTTGGGAGGTAGACGCAGGAAGTGTTGGCCACAGTGTATTTACCGGACTGTATACTTCAGTAGCTCTTCCATCCAATGGTTGTGTTACATTTTGTAGCACACGGACTGTCAAAGGTTGGTCCAGTGGTACCTGTGTAAGATAATTGAAGGCGTAAAATAGGCTGCAATTTCACGGAATTTTAAATGTTTAGGGTTTCATACTGTTGCTGCTGGACAAAACGATTTATCGGATAGCCTATGAGAAGGTCCCTTTTTATTGTTTGATACCTAAAAAATTTTAAATCTGCTTTAGTGGGTTGAAATTTTTATCAATATGGGCAACTTATAGTTACGTCTGCTACTCGAGCATCACATTTCAATGGTGACTATTCTTTTGACTTTTCAATTGCTCCAGTTTTGGCCAGGTCGTAGAGCTAAATATAATTTCAATCTTCTAGAACATGCTGACTTTAATGAATTAAAAATGTGTGGGTTATACGCACTATTGCTGATGCATGACTCATTGGTTGAAATTGGTCCAGAAATTCCTGAATAAGAAAAAGTCGGCTAGAATAGGTTCCACTTTCATCAATGTAAAATGGTTATGGTTACGTACTCCTACATCTGGTTCCACTACTGTATCTTCTGACATAGTGTTAGCTATTGCTGCAGGACTGGCTGACACCTGTGTAAATTAAGAAACTTTTAGAGTTTGCACACTTGCATCACACCATTGATTATCGTAGGGTACTGACATTTAGTGTTGCGTCTAAGATTGGCTCAAAAGGTGCAGGAGACATAATTGTAGAACTCGAGGTACTCGCTATTGCATGATCTCCACACATCCAATTACTGTTTCCCTTGTTCATGCTCGTGATCCCAGTAAGTGAGCCTAAAATAAATTGATTGTGAATTTAGTTATTATTAAAGTATGAATCTTGTATGAATATTTACCAACCTCTGGGTGTAAGAGGGGCATACATTTGCTTCAATTGTATTGATTTGCACTTTTTGTTCTTCCCACCGCTTTCTGATCCTGAAGATTTGTTTCTAATGCCATAGAATTTGGTTTTACTTACAACCCTTCTGCTTAACTGTCTCTCAGCCTGGATGTTAACTTTGGCATGTGGAGTTTCAACAGGCGCATCGCTGGTTGAAGTTTTTGAAGCACGTTTACCCATATTTCTAAAAAAAAACACAAAAAGGGTTAAATGAAACACAACTAAACGAAAAACACTTATATATAAGTCTAAATAGTCTAGGGCTAAGTCGTAATAAGTGATTCCAGAAAATACGCACGTGTTTTAGCAGACAACAATCAAGCAAGACGTTCACGTTCAAACTTAATTGTCGTCTTTAGCGCAACAATAAGATATTCAATATGAAGGATGCTGCTAAACAACGTTCCATAAATTTTAATATTCTTATTTTTAAAACATGAAGCTTACCAGTCACAATGAAGTTTGTGGTTGTATAAAGAAATAAAAAAAGTGTTCCGCGATTTAAAAGAAATTAAAATTAGCGAAAATCACTCAAAGAAGGGTGACACTAAAACCAGGCATCTATAAGATGTTCGTGTGATAATTCGATCGTAATTCTAATATATTCTTTTGGTAACGCAAAGCATAGTTTAATTTGTTGCCAATATATAGTCAGAAAAACCTAAAAATAATTATTCCTCAGGGAAAACAGATTTGAAATTCAAGCACCGTTGCCAGATTATTCTGAAATAGAAACTCGGCAAAAATCACATTACCATAATTAGTGGGGGAAAGTTAATTTTTAGCCTTGAACAAATTACAATGTCATATTTTTACATGAACTTTGTAGCTTAAAGCATAAATAATCATATTCAAAAATTCTCCTGAAAAGTAAACCCCTATTGCACCTTTGGGTTATATTTGACCCCTCAAAACTTTTGAAATAAATGTTATCACTGGCATATTAACAATGTAAATTCAATTAACTACATGATAACTAGATGTAATTACAGAATGGCTCTTTTTTCGTTATTCTTCCTACGTTTAGAAATTGATTATTTTTTACTGTTTTACGAGCGCACCTTGATTTCAATGTTTACAAAAACAAAAAATAATAATTTTAAGATGGCCGCTTTTTCGTCTTTTTTTGGATAAAAAGGCATACATATTGAAAAGGTTTGACATTTTATTGTGCCAAAAGGTGCTTCGTCCTTATTACTATCTTTGTCATTACATAATTTCATAAATTGTATCATAAAAAAATATTTGACTTAAACCACGATCTGGTCCAAAGGTGTGCGGTCCCCATAACTGCGAAAAATTTGTGTACTGGAAAATGCAAACATATACGTTATCCAAAGTATGCTTCTGAAATAATTCAACAATGTACCTAATATTCGTGGTGTAAAATTGGTACAATGCAACACCCGTCATCCGTTGGAAACACCCAGCACTTTGCACACAATTTCAATTCTTTTCTTGACCAAACTTGTAACGTTTTTGATAAGCCTTTCGTTTTATAGATGTTTATTTGTTTTGAATGAATCGGTTTCGTGTACAAGCTTTTTAGTTCCGTAAATTGCTTTCCAGTAATGTGCGTCTTTGAATATCCCATGACTCGAATCACACTTCCATCGTCAGTGAGATAAAACGAATTAAATTTTGTACGTACTTGCAATTTTTTCATTAACACAGTTGCTGTGTCTTCCGGATTATAGACTGAAGATGACACTTGAAAGTCAAATGTTGAAATGTGGTCCAGTTCAGAAATTCTTTTGATCACTTGAGCTAGTGGTTTGTTTGGTGATCTTATGAGTCGTTTTAACTTTCCTAAGTAATTTTCAAATGGAAAAGCCGAGAAGGTATCAAGAGGGCCATGTATCTCAAATTCATGTGCTAAATGAATCAGTGAGTGGACGTTATATATCAAGGGATGAACGCCGTAGATGTCTCCAAACTTGAATACAAAATATTTCAACCATTCATCAGCTATTGACAAAAATTTCTTGCTTAACGTTGACGATGCCAAGATCCTTATAGCAAAGTGCAGAGACAAAAAGTGTTCATATTGATCATGAGGTAAGATTCCTTGTAAAATTGCCGGGCCGGTATAGAGAAGGAAAGATCTCAGTTCAACTGCTTTCCACTTTTTTATGTGGTCGATTGATAATGGTGCTCGGTGAAACTCTTTTGGGTAGGTATTGCGGATTCTACGAAGTCTTTGATCAATTTTTTGCCTTTCTCTTATTCCAAGTTTAAATCTGAGCTTTTTCTTGTGCCACTTCCCGGTCCAGATCAAAATCAACCGCTTAAAAACACCGAGAAGGACAAGATGCATGTAGTCCAAAGGAAAGGCGGCTATCATGTCGATGTTCAGTGACAGGAACGGACTTTTTCCAACGTGATGATCTTTGTGAACCCTCTTGCGAAACGAGTCATCGGTACGATGGACATTGTCGAAAAGAGTAAAAACCATACAACTATGCTCTAGAATATGGTTGCCTTTTTGAATGCAACGTTCACAAGCTCCATAGCCAGAATGGCCTTTGATGGCTTTCACAAACTGTCTGGCAGGAGCATCACAAATTACAGCACGAAGTTCGACTGTGTATGTTGTCCCACCAAATGACAGGCCATTAGTCTGAAGCTCACACATTTCGGTCAGAAACGGCATCAAAAAATCCTCCGCAGAAGCAGGTTTTCCTTGTCCAGCATAAATACTCACGACAAAAGGTTCATTGTCAGACGAACTAATTACTCTACACAAAATCGGCCACATTTCAACGGAGTGTGTCTTAAAAATGGGAATTCCATCAATGTTAATTGTAATGACAATCATATTGGTTAATGGCTTTTTGATTCCCTTTTTAAGTTTTCGAATAACTCCATTTCGGAGTGAAAAATGATGAAAAGATTTGTCACCTACTTTAATGCGGCTTGTTTTTAGGATTGTCCTGGGATCCGTAGGGACGTCGTGTCCACAATCGGCCAATAGTTGGGCGAATTCACCTAAACCACTCAAGGACACGTTTTTTCTCGCGTAGATGAGAGCTAATCTTTGAACTATTTCTTCTTTAGTGAGTGGAAGTCTTATTTTGGGAATTTATTCTTCATTATTTTCATTTTAAGTTTCGTTGTCGTCTTCCTTTGCCACTTCATTTTCATTCTCGGTTTCATTCTCGTCATCATCTTCGATTTCATCTTCGATTTCATCTTCAATTTCTTGTTCAATTTCATCT
Source organism: Ceriodaphnia dubia (assembly GCA_022539655.2). Taxonomy (NCBI): domain Eukaryota; kingdom Metazoa; phylum Arthropoda; class Branchiopoda; order Diplostraca; family Daphniidae; genus Ceriodaphnia; species Ceriodaphnia dubia. The sequence goes on along the minus strand of JAKUCG020000139.1, from coordinate 2,351,266 downwards.
TCATCTTCATTTACACCTGCATTTTCAGCTTCATTTTCCACTACGCTCTCATCTTCATTTTCTACTTCATCTTCATGGCTGTTGCACAACCTAAACGATTTAAAAGTTAAGATATTTCCTTGAGTTTCACACATGTCTACGAAATACTTACTCGTCCACTGTTTGAGGGATGCTAATCTTTCTCGTCTTCGTCTTCTTGACAAATTTTGATGTCGCCACTGATTGCGCTTCAGTCAAGAGTTTTTTAATACTATGATTCACGAAATGTGCCTTAGAAAATCTAGACGGGTTGAACATGATGTTTTTCTGTTCGTAAGCTGATTGACAACGGCTGCTGTCAGAATGACAGACGACTAAACAAATGGAAATGTTTTTTTCGGCTGAAAATATTGGAATTCGACGTTAGGTTGATATGATTTAATCGAACGCAGTTAGCACAATGGTTAGCGCTTTCGACTGACAAACTCGAAACTAGGTGTTCGAACCTTAGAACACCCATAAATATTAAATGTGCCAAAAAAGCATTATGTTTGCCCAGCCAGCAAGGATAAAGAATCATCGAACCTAGAAAATTTTCTTGGAAAATTATTGAACAGAGAGAGGACCAAGAAGTCATGTTTTCTGGGTTCAATTTTCGTTATGTTTTTTATCTAGATCATGGAACTATTTTATGTTTTATTTTTATTGTAACACAAAGTTAACCAGTAAAAAAAAATAAGCAAATAGAAGGCATTTTCAGAGAACTTGTTTATATTTTAGCCTTGTGCACGGGGACATGGAGGCTGAGAACTAATGTAAATACGTCTTAATTCTTCTCGTGCTAGTTCTCTCAACTCTTAACGGTTTTCTGAAAATATAGAAATGGTTTCATTATGAATAAGAACGGAACACAAAGCAGTTTTTGACTTACCACCAATTCCAAATACTCTTCCTGGTATGGATTGAATTCCTTGTCGAGCAATGCTAACGGAGATGTCCATGATGAGGGTTGGATAGAAAAGCTGGCGAGAATCGACCGAACGTACGTCCATGCAGCTAAACTCGTGAGAAATTCCGTCTCCGTTTTCCCAAAAAACCAAGACCGAAAGCGGCCACTCGGGGGAACATCCGTAATCAAGAAAAGTACCTTCTTCAGCACTTTCTGCGTATTCGTCACTCGAAAACCCATTTTCCGACTCATTTTCGGATTCAACAATTTCATCACGAAAGAAGTTTCGATGTACGGGATCAAAATAAAAAAGACCAAAGCGACGATTTGCCATATTTTCTTGTAACTGACGTCTAGCTAGATATGCCTAGAAAAAAAACATGCAGACCGAATGCAGAAACTACTGAATGATGTTGGCAGCATTGCCTGAATTCATATTCACTCTTTATTGTCAACACGTCATAATTAAAACAATCGATATCTGATATGACCAGCAACAATAACATGAGAGTGCCAGTGGAATGGCGTGGTGGAAAAGGTGAGGATTATGACGGTAAAGGACCGATGTTCAAGTCCTTCTTCAGACATCAATTTGTTTTCTTAGAAAAAACTTGCCTTCTTTGACCCTTTGCGGCATGAATGAAAATGCCCCAACTCATTCAAATAAAACGAGTCCCTAATTTAAAAGTTGAAGCGAATTCTTCCATATCCGGATGAAATCAATTTTGTTTGGTTGTAGAATTTACGAAATTGGACTAATCTTGTTTTTCAAAAGTGGTACAGGATTTTTATGATGAAATTAAACAAGGCGTTAAAAATTCAATAAAACAACTGAAAAAGTTTTTGCGACGATATTGGCGTTACAGTATTGTCAAAAACTGGATTACCAATTGTGAACAAATCTGTATTTACTGCGAGATAGAATATTTGGGGGAAACGTTGATGAGCAGTTTTGCGGCGATATTGGCGTTCTATTATTGTCGAAAACTGGTTTACTAATTCTGTAACAGATCTGTATTTACTGCGAGATAGAATCTTTGGGAAAAGTGTTGATAAACAGTTTTGCGACGACATTGGCTTTCTAATATTATCCAAAACTGGTTGACCAATTCTGTAACAATACTGTATTAACTGCAAGGTACGACATTTGGGAAAAGTGTTGAAAATATGGGAAAACGGTTTTGGGACGATATTGCTATTCTAGTATTTTCCAAAGCTGGTATTACAATACTGGAACAAAGTTGTTTTGCTGTCGAGATACCAGTTTTTTTTTAAATTGTTCAGAACATAACCGCACCGTTATTGCAAAAACAGTATTGTATCATTATTGAATTTCTGGGCGGGGCAAAAATCGTTTTAGTCTCCAAGTCCATAAAACCGAGATAACAAGCCTGTACCACTAAAGGACCACTGACGAATTTTGTATTCCGTTATTTCAAGCCAAAATGTACTTTGGTCCATTGCAATTCCAAAACCGTGTGCTACCCGGGAGGAAGACATTCTTCGCATTTTAGGATTTCTCCATTTAAGTTCCATTCGCTGCCCAGTAAGAATGTCTTTTTTTGGCTATCATTGTTTTCCCTTTAAATTTAAAGTCAACATTTCCTTAATTTTTTTCAAAATTCAACAGAATTTAGAATTTTTAACACGGAATTTAGAGTTTCAGAAGTCTATCAACCTCCTTTATATTTTCCTTCCGATGTTCCAGAAGTTGAAAGTGTTAGACATATGCAATACTAAGACAGGAGACAGTTGCTTACAAGTTCTAGGGGCATACTCCAAAGAATTGAGGTGTGTACTACCAAGAGATGAATTGTTAAGTACAAACATTTTCAGAACATGCAGTTGATTTTAATTCCTCATTAGGGTTTTGAATGCAAAGAAAATTGATGGTTGCCAGGGTGTTACAGATGTCGGGATAAAAGGACTGTGCGCCGCCTTTGATGAATTAGGGAGGGAAATTCAAACAGTGGGGCAGTGAAAATCCATTCAAACCTTGCACATACGAGACGCTGGAGACACCCAGAAAGGCATTCAGTTAGCCATAGAAAATTTACCTGCTTTGAAGATTTTTCAATTTGATTATTATTGAACGCTAAATGCTACTTGGACAATCCTCCTCTACCCTACAAAAGTGGTTCTCTTTTGCGTTTAGCGACGTTTTTCTCTTCGCTTAACGAAGTGCATAAAACGCCGCTGGCGGAAATGTCGGACCAAGAGCTGCTGGGCTTACTGCAACTTCGCAACCTCTGTATACTTTCCATTTATTTACAGCAGAACTACTCAGGCGTCTACGAAATGACTTTCGAAGAGTGGTTCCTCTTCTGAAGGTATTTGGAAATTCGCTTACTATACTCAAAATGTTTGAAGCCGTCGAACTTCGCGTTAGTACTCGTGTCATCGTTGAGTATTGTCCCAAGTTGAAAGTGCTGAATCTTGAAGATAATGGAGATTACATAACCGCCCCATTGGATGAAGAGCAGAATTCAATGAAACGTGTGAAGAATAAGGATCTAATTTTGGAAAACCTCAATGTACTGGAATTTGCATGTGATTCGGAGGGTAAAAATGACATGCTTCGATGAAGGCTTGGACATGCTTTTGTCATCGCCTGGATTGGTAGTTTTAAGACTCAATGGTTGCCGTACGCTTGACGATAGGTTATAATCACAGCGTGACCGAACAAGCTATTTATTTTTTAATGAATGAAAACAATCCCCTTAACCCTTTCACTGCCAAGTGTATCACCGGTGATACATCAACGAATTTCCCGCCAAAGCCCAATCCCATCTTAACAATTTCACTATTGCAAACATTTCACGTTTGAGTTTGTCAACAAACTCAAAGATTTAGCCCTTCAGAAAAACTGGAATCTATCCTTTCTATGCTTTTCGGATCTTCGGTATGATTATATGTGATTATGAACTGGCTGTATTTATATATATGTATTTATTTACGCATTGTCTTTCCTACCAATACAGATGGCTGCCTTCCTGCATGAAAAATCCCGTTATTTTTATTCGATTTTTCTGTTATTTTCCTGGATTTGACTGTTCAATTGATCTAATTTTTCCAAAAAACCCTCAATTGTTCTTCTATGAAAATTTAGTTAAATGCCGAAAAGGTGGCGGCCCAGTTGACGTTGCTGGTCGTGCCCATCTTGCCCAGCAAACTGGAGCTGGCGCCCAAGGTGGCATGTCGCGCCGTTTCAACCATGTCTCGTCAGTTTCTGTGCCGTCCAAGAGATACTCGACAAGCCAAGACGTGCCGCCGTCACCAAGAAGGATGCACAGGTGCTGGAACGGCTGGCCGACCTCTTCTCCGACCACAACAACTGCGAGAAGCTGCGCCAGAACATGGACTCGCGCGTCAAGGTGCTTTGCATCTCTCACCTGAGCCTTTTCCTCTCCGACGTAAATTTTATCGATGTGGCTCATCTATACAACGGCGTCCTCGAGCCGCAGAGGCGCCAGCTGCAGATGAAAAACAACCTTCTCCGCCTCTTGGCCAACTACCAGCAATTATGCTGAGATACATTCTGAAATGGTTAGGGTGTTTTACAATTAACGTCTTGAGTCTTAAAATGGGTGATCTTTCTCTTTTACGATGTCCTTGGGAAGGAAATGTTGCCCGTTTGGGATTTAGTATAGTCGATGTGCCACGAAGTCTGCTGTTTATTCAGAAAATGGACTTTGCTACCTTTTGGTAGGATCAAGTAAATAGCTTAGATGTCGTGATTACTGTCTAAATATTGTATTTGTAATTTGTAATTTGTATTGTATATTCTTGTAGAGATCATCTTGGTGCGACAAAGATACAAATGTATGCGTCAGTTTGATGCGCACAAACGTAATATGAATTTAAATATGTAGAGCGTAGTAGTTTTTAAAATTGACTCTTTAATTATCCATTTCTTTTCCCAGTGCTCCGTTCGTCGCCGTGTACCGGGCGTGAAATGTTAAGTTGATCTTATTGTGGAATATGGTGGTTCCCATTGAACATCTAGGAGTGCCGATCCATTTCACATTTATTCACGGTTTTTTATGAGCTGTATACGAGAAAACGCCTTTGATTTCCCGAGGAATAATCTTCCCGGATAAGATCCAATATTGCACGTATATTGTTCCAATATAGTTTTTGTGTAGGGATTCCGATATACAATATCCGATGCTGGTGCATGATTGTACCAGCATCGTTTTCTAGAAAACGGAATTACGGTGCTAATACCATAATGTACCAATATCGTTTCTGGTCTGTTTTTCCTTTATTTTCAAAAGCGTTTCTATCATCGATTCCGGGTTCAAACCCAATACTGCACCAACACTGTTTCTGGTATTTTTTCCGTTATTATAAAAAAACATGTCTTATTCCGAATCCGGGGTTAAACCAATACTGTCCCGATACAGTTTTTGACATTTTCCCCCATTTCTTTAAAAGCCGTTTTCTATTCCGAATCCGGGGTTAAACCAATACTGTCCCGATACAGTTTTTGACATTTTCCCCCATTTCTTTAAAAGCCGTTTTCTATTCCGAATCCGGGGTTAATCCAATACTGGCCCGATACAGTTTTTGACATTTTCCCCCATTTCTTTAAAAGCCGTTTTCTATTCCGAATCCGGGGTTAATCCAATACTGGCCCGATACAGTTTTTGACATTTTCCCCCATTTCTTTAAAAGCCGTTTTCTATTCCGAATCCGGGGTTAATCCAATACTGGCCCGATACAGTTTTTGACATTTTCCCCCATTTCTTTAAAAGCCGTTTTCTATTCCGAATCCGGGGTTAATCCAATACTGGCCCGATACAGTTTTTGACATTTTCCCCCATTTCTTTAAAAGCCGTTTTCTATTCCGATTCCGGGGTTAATCCAATACTGGCCCGATAGAGATATTCAGTTCATTCCATTTATTTTTCCTTCTATTTAATTTTTGCCTTAATATGTGGTAATAACGTTTATCTAACATACACCCGAGAGGTGTCAATCACGCTATGTTTTTATGGCGGTCGGGACTCGAACGATTTCCCAATAGCTTCGCCTTCCCCAGTTACTGACAGTGCGCGAAGAAGTGTTCAAAGGTGTTCTTGTTCGTTGTTGTTTTGTTATTTATCTCATTTCCCAGACAGTTAGTTATTACAGTGATGTTTAAACAATCGAAGTGGCAAAGGAGATACAAAATAAACCGGGCTCTTAAAAACTTTGTTGAAGCAGAGAAAGATGCAAGACTAAAGCAAAGTTCTCAAGCTGGGGGGTACGTATTACCATATAAAGGGTTCTCATCTTCTCGGTTGTAAAAACTATATATAGGTTATTCATGTATATTGTTCTGAAATCTAGTTATATAGACGGTTTCAAACATTGGTACAATGATACATGTAAAATATTGCTTTCTACTCGCAATAATAGTCCAAAATAGATGTTTTAAACTGATATTTCCAAAATATTTTCATAGAACTTCAACACAAGAGATTCCACCGGTACTGGCGGTACAACAGAACACTTCTGTCAGCATAGACAGCGATAGCGACAACCACAACATTAATGACAGCGGCGTTCTTCCAAACTCGTTTTCAATTCAAGTACGAAATATTAGAAATGATAATGTTTCAAGTGAAGATAGTGTAGACGAAAGGCAAGAAACGCAGGGCAGTAGCAATGATTCGGAAAGTGAATCATCTACATCTATCCCAAACGCTACGAAACCGATCACTAATGAAGAAGTTGTGAGACGACTGGCGCTATTGTATTCAAGGAAGAACATATCTCTCAGCGGACTACGAGACATGGCCCAATTGGCTCGGGATATGGGTTACGACATTCCAAAAGATCCGAACACATTATTGAAAACCCCAAGAACTAAAGTAGGAGACAAATCTTTCCACCACTTCTCACTTCCCGACGGAATCATTCGAAAACTGAAAAAGGGAATAATAGACCCGCACAACAATGTCATCGAAATTCAAATTAATATCGACGGAATCCCTATTTTCAAAACTCATTCCATTGAGATGTGGCCTATTTTATGCCGGGTGATAAGCGCATCAGACAGTGAACCGTTTGTAGTCAGCATACATGCTGGGCACGGAAAACCGAAGAGCGCAGAAGATTTTCTGGGACCATTTCTGACAGAAATGATGAAGCTGCAATCGGAAGGATTACATTTTGAGGGAGTACAATTTGCCGTCGAGTTGCGGGCGGTTATTTGTGATGCCCCTGCTAGGCAATTTGTGAAAGCTATCAAAGGGCATGGTGGCTACGGAGCTTGTGAGCGTTGTACTCAAACAGGCTTTCACATCGAGGAACACAACTGTAGAGTATTTCCTATACTTGAAAAAGTTGTCCTTCGCACAGATGTGTCCTTTCGCAGGCAAATTTCGAAGAATCATCATACTGGAAAAAGCCCATTCTTACCTCTGAGGATTGACATGATATTATCATTCCCCTTGGACTACATGCACCTTGTTCTCCTTGGCGTATTCAAAAGACTTATATTGATTTGGACTGGAAAATGGCATAAACAGAAACTGAAACATAAACTCGGCATTAGAGAACGACAAAATATAGACGAGAAACTTGTCCAGATTCGGAAATCGTATCCGAAAGAATTTCATCGGAAACCAACAAAGATCGATCACATAAAACAATGGAAAGCTGTCGAATTAAGATCGTTTCTTCTTTATTCTGGACCAGTTGTACTAAAAGGAAATCTGTCAAAAGAAAAGTATGAACACTTTCTTTACCTTCACTTTGCCATCAGAATCTTGGCATCACCATTGTTGTGCAAAAATTATTCAAGCCTAGCCAAGGAATGCTTGACATACTTTGTGTATCAGTTAGGGAAAATTTATGGCGTTTACCATTTGATATACAATGTCCATTCGTTGATTCATTTAAGTGATGAGTGTGACGTTCATGGCCCTTTGGATCGATTCTCGGCGTTCCCCTTCGAAAATTTCCTTGGGAAATTAAAAAAAATGATTAGGTCACCAAATAGGCCTTTCGCGCAGATTGTACGAAGAATTTCCGAGCTTGACTATATTTCAACTCTTGACAACAAAGTTTCACCTTCAGTATACAGCAGTGAAAAAAATACAACACTATTGAAAAGTGTCAAGTCGGGAACACAATCAGATTCCTTTTATCTGTGTGACAATGGTTTAGTCATTAAAATAAATGGGGTGACTGATTCCCACATAACTGGACAAATATTTGTTGGACTCAAGAGCCACTACACAAAACCAATGCACTCAAAGTCAATCAACATTTATAAGTCTAGAGGCCTACAACAATCGTCTAGTGTTTGGTCTACTAGTGAATTGCAAATCTGTGCAAAATGTTGGGTGATGCCTACGGATCATGGCTGTTATATTGTCCCAATCATCCATCACGACTATTAGGTACAAAAGAAACATTTTATGCTTGTAAATAATGAAATCAATTAATTCAACTTGTTTTCTTTTAGTCAAGAAGAGTGCTTCAAAAAATCCCAAAATTTATGTTTTCGAAGAGCAGACAGCTTAAGTTTTTTTGTTTACCAACGCCATCTAGCAGCACTTACTAAATCATCTTATTTCTCTTTTTTTTCTCATTCCGGCTCGATGTAAATGTTTTTATTTTATTTTTCTCTTGATCATTAATTACGATATGGCGAATTTTTTTGTTTTTTAACAGTTTGCACTTAAGTAACGGTCACAATTCAATGGCATCGGTACATCACTGAATGATTGGACTGAAGACTAACAGTCTGACAATCAGATTGACAGATAATCATCGTCTGCCGAGGCTCTCCTTCAGGGTGTTTGCTGTGCTGTACTTCGGCTTGGTTATAATTTATACACAAGGGTAAGTTTGTTTTAAATTCTATGTATTGGATGCATATAATGTTATGCTAAGTTTCATGATTTTCAGAACTAAATGTTTTTCCTTTTATACAGGTTGGCCCATTCTCAGGCTGAAACACTACTTATCACAATTTCACTCTTTTTTTGTATTCATTATCTCACGGAATTACAATAGGATGTTCGACACTGGATATGCCTCAGCCTACAACCATTAACACTCAGCATCCTCAGTTGCATCACAAACTTTGTACCCATAAATGTGTGTGAGCCCCTCAACCATGTTTGTCAAGCTCATCGACAATCAACCTGACAAATGGTAATCAAAGCTAGCTTCTCGAGAAAGCAGTCCACACTGTCAAAACTATTGCTGTTGTTCATGTGAGTGAAGAGATGAACATTTGCTTGAATCAACTTGTGATTTGCACATCACATCAAAAGGGAAATATAAAAAAAGACATCCAACTTAAGAAAGCTAGGTATATTTCATTTCATTTTGAAAAATTGTATGTTTAAGACATGCATTGATAATGGGTAACCAATTTCAAGAAATATCAAGGAAACTTCGATCAAATGCCTCGTCATGCAGTCATCGTTATCCAACCGCGGCACCAGTCGATCCGTCGCTGCTGCTTCTCTCATTGGATCATTTGGAATCTCACAGTTCTTCAGATGGCGATAAGAAAATGTTGCGTTTCCACACTACAAGATGCCTCGCACAGACGATTTCTTGCTGCAGGGAAGAACCGCTGAAATTGTGGGACGTTTCAGCAGACACTGTCACAGAAAGAATCCAGTGCTTGTTGAACATTTGCCGAGAGCTCAAAGCTGAAGAAGAAATCATTTCACTAATGGAACTGCTCGGTTAGGATTACAGGCAGACAATGGAAAAAGTTTGCTGTTCATGCAGGTTATTTTGAAATTCTCTGTTTCGATTTGACTTCAACCTAATTTGTTCCTTTTTTAATTCCGCAGGTTGTTCCACGATGATTGACAAGTCCCCCGTGTTCTACAATTAGTGAGCATCAAATGATTCATTTGAGTTCTAATGCTTGGACTGTATGAGTGCTTAGCAACACCCTTGAGCTGTCCCTTGCCCCAATTCCGACTAGTTTCTAGACCGGCAGACCGCCGTCTGCTAGCGTACTCACGTGTTCAGGTTCAGGTGTTCTGCGTTTACTAAAATTGCGAGTCCCTGTTTCTTCTTTGTTTCTAATTTTTGGTATTAGTAAGTCGTGAAATCTCAAATACTTGCATTTCCACTCATTTATCATGTTGTTTATGTGACCAGCAGGTTCTAGGTTACCAAAAAGTGTTGGTAGGTTTACCAAAACTACAGTGCAGCAGTGCTTGCTACAATGGGAATCGAAGATGTTACTAGCTTTCAACCAATTGAAAGAGGGGCAGGAAAGGTCAAAAGAAATAGGAAAAAAACGAAGCGTTTTGGGAAGCGTGCAGAATCCGAGTCGGATCCTCCCAAAAAAAAGAAGGCAAAGAAGTGTATTGATGTCGAGAAGAAATTAAAACCTGTGAAAGCTCCACGTATTCCGAATGGTAAAGTTGTTTTAATTAAGTTGTTGGCCAAGTGTGTCTTACTTTACATTTCTCAAATGTTTCAGGTTCATTTACTGGTATTGATGTTGACCAAGGAAATTGTGACGTGTTAAAAAAAAAGAAAAGGGGGAGACCACCTAAAAATCAAAATGTTTCCTCATCAGCCCCATCTCCACAAACATCCAATGGGACTCCAGCTGAAATACCCACAGTTACACCTAAAGACACCAAAACAGACACACCCACAGACACTTCCACAGTCACTCAAACAGTCACTTCAACAGACACACCCATAGACACTCCAACAGACGCAGTCAGAGTCACTCCAACAGTCGCAGCCAGAGTCACTCCAACGGACGCAGCCAGAGTCACTCCAACGGACGCAGCAAGAGCTACTCCAACAGACGCAGCCAGAGTCACTCCAAAAGTCGCAGCCAGAGTCACTCCAACGGACGCAGCCAGAGCTACTCCAACAGACGCAGCCAGAGTTCCACCGGTAATCAAATTCACGGCTAATCTTCCCGCCTTAACCACGATCAAACCTACGGCAAAATCTACGGTGAAACCTCGAAACGCAGATATAGTCGCACAGACACCCCCAGATCGACAGCAATCGTCCATACAGGACCAAGCACCAGATCAAAACAATAATGGATTGGAAAGTGATAGCGTTGAATCTGGGAGTAGTGACAGTGACAGCAGTGATTCAGGAAGCGATGATTCAGGAAGCGATGATTCAGAAAGCAGTACCGGAGGTAATCAGGGTACTGGAGACAATCAGGATTCCGGAGGTAATCAAGATTCCAGAGGTAATCAAGATTCCGGAGGCAATCAAGATTCCGGAGGCAATCAGGATTTCAGTGACACTCCAGAATATGAAGTAATACATGAATTAGACGGAGGAAATGAAATTGGTACTGAAGTGGCTCTGTACGTCCGGCAAGGAGATGATTTCGTTGAGTTGCAACTTCCACCGTACATCAATATTCATGATGATGGTAGGCCTTTTCCGTTGGTAGCCAACGTTTGCATGTTACTTACGATCCCGCTGGGCGAAACTAATGTTGAATTTATCCTTATAGAATCAGGAGGATATCTGCAGTTGGTTCAAGTGGTTCTCGGAATTTCCGAAGACGTGAAAAATATACTAAGAAATCAACAAAATTTCCACGAACGTTTAATGGCCTTGGAGGACCAAAGACCCTCAAGACAGAAATCATCAGAAGCAGTGACAGCAATTAAGCTCCCGATTGAAAGTGTTGAACGCATTGATGAATTGGAGGATGTTTTCGAAAACGAGCCGGCAACAAGAGAGCAACTAGTAATGAATTTTTTGGTTACTAAATCCTACATATCGTTGTTCTATTTACCTTATTACCTTTAAAACTATTTCCAGGTTTTGTCTCTGTCGCTCTTGGGGGGTGACACATTGAGCTCAACTGTCAGCCAGATAATGAAGTCTTTGATGACGAAAAGCCTGAGAATGAAGTACACGGCCCAGAAGAAGCAAGCTGACAAGCTTGTTTTCAGAGTGACGGAGCTAAGCAATGTTGTAATAGGTTAGTTTTTATTGACGATAAGACTATTTTTGACTCCTTTTAATTTTATTTCACATCTTTTCAGAGGCTATCCGTAAGCGTCGAGCATTTAAAGACACGTCAACTAAAGATATTCTTGCTGCTATTGGACTTGCATTGACGAGGTCGTCGGATGAAAAAGGCGGAAGAGAGGAGCGTCGAGAACATACTGCGTTAAGGAAAGCTGCAATGGCCGCCCTGAGGCAAACTCGGCCAGAGCTTTTTTGATGTTCCTCATGATGTCACAGTCTCATTTTGTTCAATAAAATGAATCACTTTGAAATGCATTTGTGTTCAGCAAACCATTTTTTATAAAAAGCCCAAAAAATTATTTTCATTATCGACTGTCATTAAGACCAAAACCGGGAACGGCACATTGTCGGCGTATAGAGAATTGGGGAATTCCTTCTTTATCAACATTGGCGGCATAATGGCATTTGTCAAGTGAACCGTTGTTGAAAAGCCGTGTTTTCCCGGGACCCTTTATCGGCACATTACCGCAAATCCAATATTGCCCAGGTGTGAAACTTCATTTTATTATCCACATTGATAGTCCAATATTGCCCACGTTTCCCCGTCATAGTACCAATACTATTTTCAGTATACTATTTGGCTTGGGCCGTGTGCGGAATCGACACTGCGCCAACATTGTTTTACCGACATCGTACCAATACTATTTTCAGTATACTATTTGTCTTGGGCCGCGTGCGAAATCGACGCTGCCCCAACATTGTTTTTGTCCCGTTTTCCAATATTGTATGACGGTTTTGCAACATCTATACAACATTGGTTCACTATTGTTTTCTTGCCCGGGCTTTCACTGAAACTCTTCATTTCTAGCTTTTGATATTTTTAAATAAAGTTATATCATAAGTTCAAGGTGACTTTTGGGTACTGAATTAATTAATATTCATGAAACTACCGGAACATGGGCCCATAGTAATTAATTTATCAAGTTTTTTGTTAAGTTAATTTTTGCATTGATTAAACAAAGAATCAATGTTACGTTGGATATGAATACATATCATGGGTAAGTAAGAGTACAAGGGGTGAGATCGCTGTCCTTTTAGTTATTGTGTTTGTGTTGACTTATCTGTAATTGATTTCTTCTTGTCACCCAATCGAGTTTAAAAGAAAAATTATGTTCTATTTGTTATAGAGTGAAAAGAAATGAATGGATGTTACACGGAATTAAATAATTTGTGTGCATTTTTCTGGTTTACGAGATGCAATAATTTTTGGTTAACGTTTGGTTTTCTCTTGTTATTTTCGCTTTTGATAGAGCAGTCTTTGGGTAAATAGTGCAATTATTGCCTATTTTACCACGCGGCTTTGAGGACTATCTGACTGTGAGGAGTATGTTAGTACTCATTCTATACTCTTCTCATACTTTCTATTCCTTCGGCTTGACGCTCCCGACGACATAAATAGAGGTCGAACCAGGAGACCAAGACCAGGCAGTTCGATCTGACTAGTTGAATACACTTGTCGAACATTCGTTCATCTGCTGTCGCTGTCTTTAGTCACTCTTAACCAATGGTGACAATATAAATTGTTTCTAGCATTTATTATATATTGAACTGTGAAGTAAGATATGAAGATCAATATTCATTTTTTGAAGGTTAATTTTCATCCGGTAACTAGAATTTAAAACGAAAAGAAGAAACGGTTTTACCATGGGACTACGTCGCTTACATTTCTTAGAGCTATCTTTAATGTCAGTAGTAGCCTTCCCAATGTTTACGTCAGTTTGAATAGTTCAAAAACAGTTTCTACACAAACTATTGAAATTATATAATTTCCATTAAATAAACTCTGTTAAGGTATTGCAATATCTTGTTTCCCACAAAGGAATCCAAGTTGTTTTGTGGTCCAAAGTCCGTCATTGTAGGACGCCAAGGACAGGACACACAAAATACGTCTAAATAAAGTCCTATTTTTTTCAATTTTAACATTTTGAAATTTTAATAGAGACTCATAAAAGACGTCCAAAAGAAGTCCAAAATTCCCGGTTCAAATAAAAACAAAAATTTAGCAACCGACAATCTGTATTGTGTCATATATAGAGACATATTGGCGAATGAAGTCACTCAAGTTAAATGCATAATTATAGTGTTAAGGATGTTTGTTAAGACACAGCGAACAGTAAATTTCAATTAAAATTACTCTTCTGCCGTGGGAATCGTACCTGGTTTATTCACGGAGCTATATAAGTGCTCTAACATTTACGCTATCTTGGATAAATTATTCTTAAATACTGGGTTTTAATATTTGAAATGGTGTACCCTTGTTTATCCACGTTTTGCTCCTGTTTTTAGGCTTGAAAACCTATTATTTTACAATTTATAAAATTAATCTGTCCCGTAGGGATCTATCTGAGAGATGAACATATAACTTATTTTCATTAGTCGGGGTCGAATTAAAAGTCTGAATGAAAATAGACAATAAAAGACAAATATAATTAAATTACAATGAATTTTATTAAACAGACATAATTACAGATATAATTACATGCCATCACATGCATACTGATATCATACACTGTTAGAATGTGAGATGTAATCACTTGTTGCTCGATGAACTCACATTTACTCTGGTAGCCAAGCTGGTATAGCACCCGCCCCAGACTGCGAAGGTTTCAGGTTCGATCCTCGATGTAAGCAAAACTTGTGACTTGCGCAGAAGATTGAGATACGGGCGGAGGGAGAGACAGCCCACTACGGTGAAGGACTCTTATTTGACAGCCCACTACGGTGACGGATTATTTCAATATTATATTGGTATAATTTTAGATGTCTTATACATGTCCTATTTTCGATTATGGGACGTCTTTTGTTTCAGTTTTGAGAACCCGTTAGGCCGGACATCGGCATCACACTATATTCGTCCATAAGTTGTCATCCGCAAAAGTATTAAAAAATACGTCTAAATCAAGTCACTGTGTTATCTGTGTTATCATAATTTGGGAATAAATGTTCATCCATGACGGAGTTGATTTTAATTGTCGTAAGTGCTGGATTTCACTATCCAAAACATTTCAGCCACTGCCTTTATATACTCGCAATATCTCAGTTTCAAATTATAGGGTCTCTGTATCTGTATTTCTGTCACTGATGTCTGCCCGAGAAGCAATAACTATAGGTTTCTGGTTTGAATATAGGTAAGCTGCGGTAGCACATAAATATACAGAGATTAAGAAATGGTAGGGCAGATGGTAAAGTATAAAGGTATGAGATAACATAGTAGTGGAAACTGTCGATAATTTTCAGGAATCTTGAAATAAAGCTTCACTCTATCATGAAAGTTTGTATCAAGAGTGACATTTAGATATCTTGGAGCCACCTCAAAACTATATATGATAGGTTCGAATACACGAACTATGCGATTTGATCTGATCGAGTCTGATTTATGATACAGACGCTTTCAGCCCGTTTTCTGAAGTTGTATTGCATGAAAATAAATTAACAAAGAATGAGATTCTCCAATAACGATTTCATAACGAAAACTGAAGAAAAAACGATGTAAAAGATATCATCAACAATGTCTTCTGGAACACTGCCATCTTCGAGGAACGATTCGATTGCCGTCAATCGCACAACCTTGAGACGCATGTCAGAAGAATATGCGATCAGGAATTTATTTTTTCTCTTTTTTTGGCAATTTCGAACAGGAAGCTATCGCCGAATTTGTCTGTATGTGAACGTCAAGCGCATAGGTCAGGACAATCTCAGGACATAGCACTAGCAATAACGACGCGCTAGCTATTCATTCTACGATTCCTTTGAATCTGGTAGACCAAGTAACGCTCCGAATCTGGTATGAGGACGTTCGATGTTCCTTATTTGCTTGACCGCACCGGCGATAAATTCCACCCACTTTATTGGTTGGCTCATCCAAGAATTAAGATTTATTATCACTAATAAAAGCAATAAAGGAAAAATTATCGACTGCTTTAAACGCTTCATTCTACTTCCTAATCTTCTTTTGCTTGTTTCCCTCAGCATTAATTGATAATCCCTGGGGGTCTCGTGTACAAAACTACTGTATAGGGAATGGAACTCGCGTGGCACTGGTCCGAGATTTCTGCCTATATCTGGTTTGTTTCAGTATCAGTAGACATAAAATGGTTTAAAGTCTTACATATCCTTTAGTTGTATCAAAATAGTATAGAAATTTTATATTCGTTTGCACTGACCATTCCCTAAACAGTTTAAGGCCGACAGCATTTGCATCATCGGTTGTTTTTATCTTATTCAATGAATCTAAAATAATATCGTGTCCTGTGCAAATTAAGTTGGATGAACACAGGATTTTTGAAATTTTAGTTGGTATAAAATACCTAGAAATTTCGAACAAAAGGTAAAAATAACAAGAAAAGTGGAACTCTAGCATGTATTACGTCTCTCATTTTATGTTCCTATGAACTTGGATTCAAAATATTCGTTTTGTAGAATATTTATATCGAATTTGAGGACATATGTATTAATTGTCATTGGGACATTGAAACTGAGGCCCTGCCTGTGAACAAGTTGGAGACACGGTGATTGTAGTTAGACTGAACAAAACTGACGTGAACCAAATAGTCGACGTGCTAGCAGAACGTTCGGCCGCAGAATATTTCATGGCACGGCTAAGAAATGGTGAGCTAGCAAAAGGCAGAACAGAGTTGCGATCGTTAGAGAAATCGCTTTGAAAAGCCGATTGAATCTCCGGAGATGTTCCCCACGACAGCTGCGGTTCTTTTTCACGGATATCTGGGATGGTTTCTATTGTTGGCTCTACTCTGCAGACAAAGTATAAGAATTTTTAAATAGTACGGTAAATTTGATATACTGATAACGAAATATAAATAGAAGGGATAATTCAAAACGGACCCTTGGACTGCAGAAGGTGAAATCGGAAATTGTTCATCGGAATCATTGTCAGTGGGAAAACCTCTCAAATTTCGACGAGTAGCACAAACCTGATTCGTTGACTTAGTACAATAAATACTTGCAACCGATGTCGTCGTCGTCGTGTAGTATGTTAGAACTGGATTGTCAGGACATTTTACTTTATCACAACATTTACCAAAGAAATTCCACGTAAAGGATTTAGATGGAATTTCTTTGGACTCTTCAGACGATGAAGATGACGATCCCCCAAGCAAAGCCAAAAGACAAGCGATTGAAAAAAAAGCTGTAAAACGCATTTTTTAAAGTAAAAAATTAGCTTAATCGTTACTTTGAAAATAGTTTTAAACGGCTGACGACGTGGCAATGCAATAGTATTTGGTCTGCCTACAAAAATGTCTGCTTTTATACAAGTTATTGGACCGTTTCAGTGTAACGAAGCGGGAATACGTACTTCCCATTTTATTTATTCAGTTGGGTCGAATATACTGATGTAAACACATTAAAAAAATGTGTCACCAATGTTGAAATAAATACTCATATAAAGTTTTAGAAAATATTTCATGTCAATTTTTTTAGATCTGGATTACTTTATATAATTATTTTAAATAGAAAAAACTCAATAATTTTCAACAACAATGGTCTTCGTACGTAGCAATCTTTATCTTAAGTTTTGTGAAGTTATTTTTTGAATATATCGTTCTATACCTGGCTATGGACGAACCAATTTTGAAATATGGAATTTACTTCGGATGAAAATGTAAATACAAGGTAATTGGTTTACATACCAAGTACAAATAGTAACCACCTATAATACGCATCGTAAAAATGTATCGCTCATTTTAATGAAAGAAACCAGCTGCGTGTTTTTTTCCGGGTTATGTAGTAAGGTACAGTACCCGTCAAAATTATTCGAAATGGCGGCTGCTCTGCCGTCCTGCATTTGCCAACGAATTAAACGAGGTGCCCAATTTATTAGAACTAAAAACAACCGCCAGGTTTCGTTGAAGCCAATTGTGGTCGCCAACGAAACATGGTTTTTTAGTTATTTTATAAATTTTACACCTCGTTTAACTAATAAGCCAGTTTTCAGGCCCATTTGTTCAAAAAATCTCTAAAACTAATAAAGTTGGTTGCTCTAAAGTTCATTTTATACAAAAAGCTTAACTTTTGGGGGGAGGGGATATGAAAATAAACAATGGTGCGTTTCCCCATTTAAATACACGGAGAGCAGTGGCCATTTCTAATTATTTTGACGGATGCTGTATATTTTGCTTGCGCATATTTGTCACGAACATATATGGTCACCCTTTTATGGTCGTTTTAAACGACAGTTCTATTTTAATTTTTAAAAGAACTGATTCGGCAGGGTTGGTATATCCCAATATTACAAGGGTAAAAGATAAGACTGGTGGAGCTACCGCCATTTAAAGTTTGAGCCAAACCCCTGACCCCTACTAATGGCGCTAGTTGTTTTATTGCGCCGTACAGATGGGTCTTCATTGTGCGGCATTTTCGCAACGTTTTCGCGTTGTACGCATGTAGCATGTAGCCTTATGGGGATTTGATGTTTTTTTATTTTTTGAAGATTTTAATCAAAATTTTTTTCGTGAAATTTTTTTCGTGAATTTTTTTCACGGCTCACATGTGACACTGCGCCACATACTTTTAAATAATTAAAATAGAAAATAATTTTTTTATATTTTATGAATATTTAGAAAAATATCTTAATTGAGCGCTGAAAAAATGTCACGAAAAATTTTTCATTTAAACCTTCAAAAAGTAAAAAAAAACATCAACATCTCCTTAAGGCTACATGCTACCAGCGGACTCAGTAAAAAAAAACGTTGCGCGAAAGGCGCTTAGTGAAAAATTGCTATAGCGATTTCTCATTACGGCCTATTCCACGTTAAACTAGATTTATTTAAAAGCTATAAACAAAATGTTGGCTAAATCCAGTCTTTTCCCTTGTATCTTAAGTACAAATTAGAATCCACTTCACAAAGTTAGCTATTTTACCCAGTTGAAGCTATTCATTTTATTCTAGTCAACTTCCGGGAGTTTAACAGCACAGGGTACAGTGTGAATGAAAACACAAGTGGTGTTTTTGTCTGATGCGGTTTTCGCCAGTTTACTGTATGTATGTGGTTTTTGCCCTTTGACAAATTGATTAGGTCAGCAAGATCGTTTTGAACTTTTGTTTTTATTTCTAGTCCAATATCAACTATACCCTGATGCTCAATGGTTTCTTTGTCAAAAGTCAGATCCTTTTCAAACTTTATTTCATTAAAAAACAATTAATTGTCCTCGTATGCTCGAAAATGGCCGGCCTTGCAGAGTACTTTTTATACTGTTTAGAGTCAAATCATTGAACGCAAACTTGCATCCAGATGACGATAGCATAGTCCTTATTGTCCTAAATGAAGGAAGAGCAAGGAGACCCTCTTTTGCAATGTGACGGTAAGCTTTGGCACATTTCAATATATGCAGACAAAGCTTGCCATTAAGAACGCATTGTCGAATATGATCCCATGAGCTCATGAGCTCTCTTACATTTTGCTTCCAGTATAAATCTACCCATTTCAATGAATGTTTTTACAATAATTCGTTATATATATAATATAGGCTATTTGTTCATAATGTATGAATATCCATTTTTATATATAGCCAAAAGCATTTCCGATAACATTATCGGAACGTTGCCCACCGGCGTACATCGTGGCACCTCATTAGTATTAGTCAGTAGTACATTAGTCACCGATGTCCGCTGTGCCATACGACCGGTGGACATAAAATATTTCGACTTTTTCCCACAATGTTATTTTTAGTGGAAAAAGCTTCATAAAAATAAATAATTTAAGGGGGAAGCTTGTAAAACGAGTGGCATTGAAGTGCTTTTGCACTTTTTCGCTGTCTCTAAAAGGGTTAACTGACTAATGTGTTGAATAACGTGAATTTAAATAACTTACAATAAATAGTAAGTAGTAAATAGTCTTACAAGAAAAAGCAAGTCTTAAATACATTCAGACAATAAAAACTCACTTCAATTATTTTTTTTAAGTGAATTTTGAAATAGGATGATTCAAAGTTTTGATTCAATTTTTAACCAAAGTGTTGGTCGTATAGCGTATCTCGTATCGCGCACAGTTGTCCTATATTCGGAAGCAATTAGTTTTATTCTTCGTCAATAGATAGCGTATTCTAGCGAATAGTTTGAGCGCTGAGCGACATGCTTCCGTTTATTTTATTTAGTGTTAGCGGAGCAGCCGCTTTTGCTAACTTTGGAAAGCGACCGCTGAGTGGCGCTCAGAAATTGCTAAGGTTTTACTTTACTTTGCGTGCTAGTTTGTCATGACAAAGCACAGTAGCAACGAGGGGGTACCCTTTGCAATTTCATAGAGGACTTTTGTTTTTTTCTTGTTCCAGAGGTTGTGTTGTCCCTCGAGATCGTTGTTCGTTTTTACTTACAACATGAAACAAGACCAGCCCTTGTGTGGCCAGATGGTAGAAAAGATCCAGTTGTCATGCATGTACGCGACGAGTGGAAGTGTTTTGGGCTAGTCTCTTCCATTTGTTTCATAATTCCTTGTAAAGGTGGCTCGCTCAAAATCTGTAATGACGCGACAAACAGATTGTAGATTAAGGTGTTTAATAATTCATGGAATGTTGCCTCATAATCAATTGTCCGTCGTCGTGTCAACAAGATGAAAGCAAATGGAATTTGTTTGATTTCTTTTTTCTCGTTTTTCAAGATACCCTTGATAAAAACAGTTATTTGAATGGCAATTGCATGAGAAAGAAAGTTCCATCCATAGACCAGAGCTTCAAACTTTCCATTTGCTTTTTCATCAAGGGAGTAAAGAAAAGAAGTTGGCACTCTATTTTCCCCGCTACTAGCAAAAATCTCCCTCCCCCCTTGAACCAATCTCGTGGAAAAATTGGCATCCACAATGAAGAAAGAATCTTTTTTACCTGGATGTTTAGGTAAAGTCAAAGCTCTTATGTAACATAAACGGCAAGTTGCGTTGTCTTAATTTTGGAATCTCAGGTCCTTAAATATTTTCGTGTTTTTGGAACTCTGCCATAACAATTTGACGCGGAGATTTGAATTTTTCCACCGTTGAAACCTCTTTTGCTTCACGCATCACTTCCTTCTGATTGTGGATACCTTCTTTTGGCGGGTGGTTATGGGGTTCCATAAAGGCGTGGGGTGGTTCGGTTTGACAGATAACTTGAATTGACTTAGAACAAAAAAATTAATTTGAGCAATTAACACTTTTGACATAGGTAACGTGACATTGGTAAAGTTTATCAATTAAAATATTTTTTAAATAATAAATGTTTTGTTGAAATAAAAATAAAAGAAATGACTTTTACTATGCAACCAAAAGTTGTCGCATTTACATCTGGTGAACAATCTATCGAAATATTTTTAGATTCATCGAGCTCACGTTCTAGGAAAACTTCTGTTCCACAATTATTGCGTCGGTTACCGTCAATGTCGAGCGGACAGACCGATGGATTACGTCGGGACTTCTTCACCGGTGGCTGCTGCCTGTTGTGGCCTCGGCACAATTGTAACTGCCTAATTGGCCTCGCTGCTTGGCCTTGTGGTGCATGAGGTGCAACCACATGTGCTGGCAGTGGAAGACCTGTTGCATTAATGTCGACTTCTTTCTCCAATGCTTCCCGTGTCTTTTGGGCAATAACTAATTGCTTTTCCCGGATCTCAGGTGTTATCGTCGTATCAGTTCGTTAATGTAGTTCCGGTAGCCTACATATGGATGTAGCCTCGCCATGAAATATATAAAAAATGTTGAATAATTATTGTTCTTTTTTCTCGACTAAATGAGGCACTTACGATGCCAGTAGTCATTTGATGTCCTTTCTAAGACTGTTTCCCTGGTCTAAAAGTGAAGTCTGCCTGGTCATAAATTGTACCAAAACCTACCCCTTTCGTTAAACTTTGTGCCACTGTTGCATTACATAGGTCAGGGGGTCGTCTATGTGAGCAACGTCAAGTAAATGTAATTGTTGACTTATCCTTCTTCGTGAAAGAAAATCCATGCTGATCTGTAAGTGCGTGTAGATTTTTTGTTAGTCCTTTTAAGTATAACATGGCTGATCTGGAATTTCGTAGACAGACTGCTCTAAAGTGTCTTCTGCTAAACTTTCTGGAGGTGGTTCCCTATGCCCATTGCTGTCGAAGAAAGAATTTGACGAGAAAGAAGAATGTGATGACGAGAAGTCTAAATCAACATTATCTGAAGGTGGTAGTGGTTCCCTAATTGAATCACTACGATTGCTAAGAGAAGAAGCAAGACGCAAAAAAGAATCGGGAGAGGACGGAGAATTTACATCAATATTTTCTGTAGGTGGTTCCCTAGTTGAATCGCTACGGTGGCTAACAGAGAAGCAGAAGACGAAGAAGAATCGGGTGACGAAGGATATTCTACATCAATATTTTTATGGAGCAGAAACAGCTGGAACAGAATAACTGGACGAGGAAGAAGAGTATAAATAGCACAACAAGGCAAAACAGTGGCATAGATCTCAAACCAAGAACGTGATAAAATATTTAATTTACTTTACCTCCAGTACAAGTACGATGAACCACTACAAGAAAAAAAGCAAAGACAAGAATGTTGACGACCAATAATGGTGATAGAACATACAATACAATCAGAGGAAGACGACATTGTGCTCGAAATGGAAATCAGAATGAATGTGAACTGTGATTTCAAGAAAATGAGGAAATGCATCTCTACACATAATTTGGAAAAGGTCTATCTCAGCCAATCGCGTTCGTCGATATTGATCCGAAGAAAATGGGAGAAGGCCACGACAGGAAGGAAAAGGCAAAAGGATGGAATCATTACATCGCTCCATTGGGAATCTCGTAAATTATGTTTGGCAACGATTGGTTGGCACCTCCTTCAGATTACTGGTTATTCTTATGAGACCAAAGAACTAATCCGAATTTAGAGAACAATCCATCAAACACCTCTGCCGCTTCTACTTCGATGTACCGGCAAAATGATGAATAGAACAAATATCCACCAGCTGTACTAAGGATATGAGAGATCACCATGACAGCGAAGTTTGTCCCTACATGTGGCGTAATTTTTGTGGAGGTGGGTGTGGTACAAGGAGAGAGAAGAGGATTTGATTGTTTCTAAATAAGTTTAATGGAGACTCTCGGGAGACGGGAACTATTCTGATTGTGTAGTTGAATCTGATGAAGTCTACTGTGGGTGCGACTCCCCCTAAAGAGGAATGAAGTTTTTGCTGTTTGTGCTTCACCACGTTCACCTTCGGCGCTAAGCCTCCCAATGTGACCTGGAAAAAGGAAAATACATTTTACACTATGTTTTTACAATCAAAACAAAATAGACATTGTGAAAGCCTCTTTGACCTTTTAGTCTCTAAGATTTGCAGGGTTGTTGCGTCTCGACTAAGGGTGTTGACAGACACAGACAGTTTTGGTCTCTTGTTGTTTGAATCCATGTGCCCCGTGCTGAGTCTTTTTAAATTCTCTTGAATTTGCCTTACAGTGTCTGTTACTTTTGATACTCTTCCCACAGACTTGCCCAGTAATAAATGATGGGTCTCACTGGGACACCCTATGTTCTGTCCATCACTTTCAAGGTATACTTGGCCGATATAATATGGGAATTTCAACTTTTTTGAAATTCTTCTTCAATACAGTCACGGGCAAATGGCTTTGCCTTAAAAGAAGCTCCAGGACGTGCTGTTTAACTTTTTTCGTCAATATGTTTTACATGATGTACTGATGAAGAACTGATGGCGCACAGCCTATAGATAGTCAATCGCCCATATTCCATAATATTGGCTGATTTTGACCAAATTTCGTGGAAAGTTGTGCTTTACTATTCTCTTTATCATGTTAAAAGCCAAAAAATTAAAATACCGGTCCCAACCAGCCTCGGTCTCCATTATGTTATGTGTGCACGGGGCAATGACGCATCGCACCCTAATACTGATTGTATCAACCATGTGTAAAATAACTTTAAACGCTACTTTGTAACATTCTCGAGTTTAGACTAAATTAGTGAAAGGCACTTAGACAACCCGACGTGTCGTAATCAAAATTAGGTAATAGCTGGACACCTGCCAAATCCCAACACGAATCTTAGGAGTGGTTATATTTGTTATGGTTTGTCTAAAATAATTACCAGGAGTTGCAAAATAAACAGCATGGGAAGAGATATATTTGAGGTCATCATCCGGGAACATGTTTCAGCCATTTTCCTTGTCGTAAGAAACGGAATGCTGGGGAAATTTTACTACGACCTGGCAGTGCGGGTTGCCATGGAAACATGAGAAGAAGAACGTATCTCTTATTATTGCATTTTTTGTTAAACGGCCGCATGATCATTTTTGTGTGTTCTGACTTTATCTGTCCTCTATTTATTGTGAAATAATCCTCGATTTCGATATCTACGCATCGCAGTTAAAAACATGTCGGTGGATAAGCTAATATCTCATCATAGCGATTAATTAAAAAGGGCTGACATTCGTAATTAATTTCACTTTCTCACATTATACTTTCGGTGTCTTAAATTCTTGATTTAATTTTCTTGTATGTGAACCCATTCATAAATTAACGTTTTCTAAATGAACTTAGGAGCGCATATGTTGGAAAAATGTTTTCTCTATAAAAAGTTTTAAAAAAACCTTATAGGAAAACGAGTGTATTCAAAACTAAAAGCTGCATTGTCCTCGTTTACCCTACTGTAGGCGTGTGAATTTTTCGTCCGAAATAGCAACTGTCGTGCGAGATGCAATTCAAAATGCAAAATTTCCGAAAGTTTCCTTGTCGTATTTATTCTCTTTATTGATCTTAGGCTTTTGATGGTTAATTAATTGGTACTACATAACCACGGTAGTACCGCTACTGCTTAACCTTTTTAGCAATAGTTAAGTTAACGCGTTAAACACTGCCGCCTTTACTCCATTTCAGATCTTACGAGGCTGTGATTTATGTTGTTCTCATCGTTCGTCAAAAACGCTAGCAACCGACGTTTATCTTCTTTAGGTTCTGGTGTGAAGTAGACAAAGTAGCCAATATATTTCCCACTTGTCTTCGACGTTGCGGAAGAATGTTTCCTGTACTTGTCGTCGTTTACTCCATTTGAAACCACATGAGGGCCAACTTTGCCATATTGAACCTGACATACTTTGACAAAGTTATTACTCCACAGAAATCTCTGACTGGTCTGGGCGGCCATTAAGATTAGGTTAATATTCAATGTAGAGTAGCTTCGAAATATCGAGATAGAAACCTACTGGCTCTATCTTATCCCTCTGTTTCAATTTGCACACTGATCATAATCTAATTTCCATAATTTCCCTACCACCACCAAACATCACCTTTGTCAACGCTGCAACCATTCTCTCTTGTTATGTTTTCGCTGGTTTTGCTGCACCCACGTTTCATCAGACTTAGAGAATACAAGGTTTTAAGTAATTATATCTCGGAAAAATTCTCCTTAAAATGAAAAAAGTACCTACTTTTTCATCTAAAACTGAAATTTTCAAGTTAAGGCAGGCCACAGTTAGGGTACGCTTTTTTTCATTCAAAAAATGGCGGCCGACTCCAAAAATCTTTGACATTTATATACATTCTTAAAGGAAGCAAATATTTAGAGATACTGAAATATACTACTATTTACTTACTATTAACTGCTATTTATCTTAATTGAAAGCCCTTACTCTGGACTATTTTCTTTGTCAATTTTTATATTCTACTTTATGATTTGCGTTTCCAAATTGAATTTCAAATTTCCAATTTATCATGGGAGCAGTATAGGCGAAAAAATTGGTTCAGATAAAAGATAACTATTCCCTACTAAAAAAAGTACTATGGTAAACTATTGGAACTATTGTAAACTACGGGAAACTATGATGATTCCGGACAGTTTAGCATAGTCTGCTATAGTTCCTATAGTTTACTATAGTACTTTTTCAGTAGGGTTGGCTAAGCCTTAGGCTTTTTAATGACAAATTCTGAAAAAACTCAAATGAATAAAGCATTTTCTTTTCAGAGCACTCAGTAATTTTCGCATTAATGCCGCTTTTTTCCACAGAATGGTAGTGGAAACTCCGACATGGGGTTTTCTACTTGCTCCCGTGTTAAAAAGGTCCGGTGTTTGGATACTTTCTAGGAAGGTACAATAAGAAGGTAGTAAATGGTAAATGGTATACCTGAAATTTATTGTATGATCCGTAAAGCATCCGCTGGTTACAACAGAACACCAGTGGACTTGCCTCAAGGCAGCAACAACTAGAACACCACAAAATCAACGCTATTTGCAATTCTGACATGGGACAGCAGAAACCAATGGTACGAGAACGGTTATGTAAAAAAGTAATAACAATTTAATTAATACAGTACCCACACAAAGTATTTAAACACCCCCTTGTTTTCCCGGTTTTAACACGGGGCCTTGTATGTGCACTGTATGTGAAGTGTGACTTATATCTTGCGTTTCAATAATGAATTGGTCACATCTAAGAGGAGCAAACTTGGCAGTGAATCCTGATTCCATTTGCAACCATGCGCTTTCACAGCAGCATTATATACTGCTATTTTGACACTGACGAAAAACCTGTTGCTCTAGTCAACAGCAAGGATTCCGTCGTCCACTTGAAGAATATCCGTCTTATCGAAAGCGAGTTTTATTTGTCCCCTTTATCACTATCGCCCCGTTGATCCAGTTGCAATGAATTAATTTGTCTGTTTTTTCGTGTCCGTCTGACCAATTCTGCCACGAATTTTCTGCACCCCTTGGCAGATGACGAACCCTTTTGGCTGAAGGAACATTAAAAGAAGGATTCTATAGAAAACAGAATGTTGCCACTTTGGTTTAGCGTCACCGGCCGTCTTGTTTTTATCATACCTGTGCTACACCGTATGACTTTACGTTCGCATCCATTTACTACACCTGATCCTTAACGCTTGAAAATACATGTATTACGTGATTTTATCTGTGCAACCATAATGTTACATCATTGACTATTCCTATGCTTTATCAGAGCTAATCCGTGGCAAAGGATAGTGATCAAGGATGGTTTCAAATCATTGTCCTCTCCTTCTTAGAAATGAGAGAGTACGAGTAGCCGAGGAACATCGCGATTTGTTACATCAACAAGAGGTTCTCCTACCGTTAATTCCCTTCGCTCAATGACAAATATAGTTCCCAAAAAGACACAATCAGCCATGCAAGCCAATTACGATCTCAAAGATAAACATACCAAAACCAATTTTCTTATTTCTTCAACTTCAATCACAGCCCCATTCATTTTTCCATCTTCATCAATATCAAATAAATCATATAAAACATTTAAAACAAACTATGTTGATCATGTAACGGAATACCGTTCTGGTATCGGGTAGCCCCGCCCCATGATTCGCGCGAAATACCCCGTAGGCCTAACTAGCCCCCTTGCCTACTCTCTTTCGGCAGCTAGTACGGCACACTCTTTTCTTGCTCACACGCATAATTCCCCACCCTTCTTACGCAACACGTGTCGAGCTTCTCACACTCTTTACTCTCACGCGCACACTTGACCTCAATACTTTGCTCACCCTCACTAAAACATATTAATCACCCTTTTGAGTAGTTTTTCGCTACTGTACGTTAAAGCCTACTCCGACTAAACTGTCAGCCCTTTGACAGTTAATGTCAAGATCTTGAGGGGATACTTTAACAAAAAGGCTGAAGAGAAGAGTTTTTGATCTCTCGCAGCGATAGTGTAACCTCTAAAACTAGGTTACGGTCGGGCCCAATTAGTATAAATCCCCCAGCATTTCTATGTTAAAACAACAGTCTTAATCCTGTTCCTCCAGTGCCTTGGCCGTGCCCACTCACCACTACTTGTTAAGTAAGTTCAAAAATGCATTTGAGCACAATTTGTATGTTTTCCTCCACTTGTCGTGTACTGTTTTGTCCCTTTCCCTCCCTATATTTTGACTCTGTCTCCCTTTAAGCTTACACTACTAATCCATTTAACGCTGTGGGTTAAACCGCCTCTTTTCGTTGAATTATTTACAGTAAACTCTCCTTATTGAAAAAAGATGACCACATCTGGCTTTCCATTACAATCACAAAGAGTTTGTGTTGTAATTTAGCGAGTCTAATGGCTACTGCCTTCTGTATTGATCCTACCACCCCCAGGTGGCACTGAGATCCTACAACATCAACATTTTCCCTTTATCGCGGACAAACAAACTGATACAGAATACAATGACATGAGAAAACACTGAGGGAATTAGTGAATCCGCTGGGAAAAGTGAAAAATTTTTGAATTTAATTCTTGAATCGGACGCCTTTCTTGAGAATCCCGCTGGACGGCTTGTCACTGCTCTCTCGGCCCAAGTCCTCCGACCGACTGCGGACCCGCTCGCTGCTCTCTCGGCTCACGATCTCCGACCGACTGCGGATCCGGTCACTGCTCCGTTGAGGAGAAGGCCACTCCTTGCGCTGCCTCCGAGCCGTAGGACGTACCGACGAGTTAGGCAAGGCAAATGGGGATTGAATTGCGGGATCAATCTCGCCAGGACCGGGCGGCCGCGCAACTCCTGAAGAAGACGAAGAAGATGCGGGACGACTCTCACCCAAAGGTTGCACCGCACCTCCCGAGTTCGCCAGTCCTGTAGATGAAGAAGGTGTGTGACCAGTCTCGACGGGATCAGGTGGTTGCACACTTTCCGGGGCTGTTGGTGCAGCAAGTGAAAGGTTTGGCGCACCATGTAATACGGGCTGAAGTGCGCCACCGCCACCGCTGTTACCAGAGAGGGAAAAATTCAAAGTAGGGAAGACGAAGCTTGCCGTAGGTAGTTGTGCAGGACTGCGCGGAGATAGTGATTGAGAGCGTTGATCTGAGGAGTTGTGTGAACGATCAATATTAATTGCTCGTCGGTTGCGTCGAAAATCACGTCCGTCATCAGTGTGAACAACGTATGAATTAGGTTGTTGGCACACTTGTGTAACAGATCCAGGTATCCATCGTTTTCCGATCCGGACTCGAACTCGTTGATCAATGTTCAAGTTTGGGACTGGGTTTTGACCGACTCGTGACTGATGAAACGCTGCTTCGGCCTGGCGTTGCTGAAGACATTCTCGAACGCGGTCAGGCTGTATTTGGCGATGATGCAAGGCCGACGACAGAAATGGAAGACTGCCACAAAGATTTCTGGCTTGCAACAACACCGAAGGCGAAGGTAACCCATCACTAACTGGAGTAGAACGAATGGCTCGAAGAGAATCTTGTAATGATTTTCCATCCTCCATGGATTTATTGAATGCGTTTTTGACTGTTTGAACGGTCAGTTCGGCCATCCCATTGCCTTCTGGATACTCAGGACTGGAAGTACTGCTAACAAAGTCCATCTTCTTTGCGAAAGCTCGAAACTCCGCGCAGCCAAACTGGGGACCGTTGTCGGAAATAACGACTTCAGGAATACCAAAATCAGCAAAAATCCGGTCAAGCTCTTCAATAGTGGCAGAGCTAGTCAAACTTTTGAGAGGAACGACACACGGCCACTTGCTGTAGTAGTCTACCACAAGTAGGTAGTTACGCTTTTGTAGCTCAAACAAATCAGCTCCGACTTTCTGGAATGGGTAATCCGGTATTTCTACTGAGTAGAACTGCTGCGCTGGATTTTGATTTCGCCGTTCTTGACAGATGCCGCAGCCAGCAACCAGATTTCGGATTTGATCCGTGTAGCCCGGCCAATACACCGCCGACTTTGCCCGCTCAATCGATTTGCTCTCTCCATAATGTCCATCGTGAATTTTCTTCAGCATTTCGAGACGAAGACTATTAGGGACTACAATTTGTTCACCTTTCAGCAGAAGGCCCATTGATGATGACAAGTCTCCTCTGATGGACCAATAAGGCTTCGCGGACGCCGGGCAGTCTCGTTTGTGTTCCGGCCACCCTTTTTCCACGAGCCCGATGACCACTTGTAGTGTCGGATCCGCTCGAGTCGCCACTGCATACTTTTCCTTGGCCGTCTGCTCTGGGATGACATAGCTGAGAATGGCGTTCACTTGTTCGTCGTGGTGCTGAGAAGAATCGTCGACATATTCACGGGACTCAGGAGATCTGCTCAAAGCGTCTGCTAGATGCATCTCTTTTCCGGGAGTGTAGTGAAGGCGAAAATCATACGATTGTAACTGCATACGCATTCTTTGGATTCGAGGCGTACACTGACCAATTGGCTTGTCTACTAAACCGATGAGAGGTTTGTGATCGGTTTCGACTTGAACCGTCTGACCGTAGACATAGTGGTGAAAATGTTGCAATCCAAACTGAACCGCCAGTAGTTCTTTTTCAATTTGGGCGTAGCGTTGTTGCGTTGCAGTCAGAGTGCGCGATGCGAACTCAACCGGTTGCCCAGCCTGTAGAAGCACAGCTCTAACTCCATAGGGCGACGCATCAACCGACAGCATAACTCATTCGGGTCAAAGAGGCGTAAAATAGGAACAGTCGTGATGGCCGTTTTGAGATTTTCTAGAATTTGCGTGTGGGACTCGTCCCAGGTCCACTCCACATCCCGCTTGAGAAGATCACGTAAAGGGCTGGTCATGACTGAAAGATTTTGACAGAATTTTGAAAGATAATTGACCATTCCAAGGAGACGTAGCAACTCTTCCTTAGACTTCGGCGCCGTGAATGCTTTGATGGCTTCAATTTTTCGGGGGTCTGCCTTAAGTTGTTGATGGGAAATGACATGATCGATCCAAGGTAGTTCCGGCTGAAGAAACTTGCTCTTGGAGTAGTTGATCTTCATGTTGACCTTCCGGCAGCGCTCGAAAACCGCCTTCAGCCGACTATTATGCTGCTCCAACGTTTCGCCCCAGACGAAGAAATCATCAAAATAAATTTCGACACCTTCTAAGTCGCCAAACAACTGCTCCATCATTTGTTGATACACCTCCGGCGCAGAACAAATTCCAAATGGGAGGCGAAGAAAGCGGTATCGGCCAAAAGGAGTAGCGGATGTTGTGAGATAGCTGGAATCTTCAGTGAGAGGAACCTGGAGAAACCCAGATGTTGCGTCTAACGTTGAAAAGTACTTTGCCTTGCCAATTCGCGAAAACAATTCTTGCGCAGTAGGAGCGGGGTAGTGTTGACGTTGGACCGATTTGTTGAGATCCAAAGGATCGAGACACAATCGAACGTCTCCACCTGGCTTGTGAGCAACCACCATAGGGCTAACCCACTTTGCAAATGACTTTGAGTTGCTCCATTTCATCCAGCTTGTGTTTTACTTGGTCACGGATTTTGAATGGAATTCGTCTTGCCGGACGTACTACAGGGGTGTAATCTTGCTTCAGTCGTATCTCATGTTCTGTGGTAGCTTTCCGAGACCCCGAAAGACGTCACTGTAACTCTCCATGCCCGGTGGTAGCTTTAAGATGGGTGCGTCACGCATTTGAGTTTCCTGCACTGCCTCATCCAGTCGTTCAACAACGCGAAGTTCTTGGCAACTAGGAAGACCCAGGATTGGAACTTCACTTTCCTCAATAACGACAAAAGGCAGAGTAAATTGCTTGCCCTTCAGATGAACTGAGAGATGTTGCTTTCCCAGCACCCGAAGCAGCTGACCACTATAGTTACGCACATTGGGCCCAGGCAATAGAGGCTTGTCGCAGATACGGTGATAAACACTCCACGGTAGTACATTGCACGAAGATCCAGTATCAATCTTGAAGCGCACTTGATGACCAGTAACGTGAAGTTGAATGAGCCACTGTGAGTCTGTTCCACTCTTCAATTCCGGGACAATCAAATCGTCAATGTTGACGATTTCTTCGAGGCTGTCAATTTTATTACCTGCTGTTGTCGAACGGCATACTTTAGCTAAATGATTCTTCTTTCCACACTTGGCGCAATCTTTACCAAACGCTGGACACCGTCCTTTTTTATGAGAATCTCCACAGAAATGACAATTCTTGATTTCAGACTTCTCACGCTGTTGTTGACCTCCATCACGATTTTGTTGAGCTTCTTGAGGTTGCTGCTGACTCGAGTTAGAGTTGGATTTGTCCCGAAGGCGATGAACAGCTTCCGAATTCATTTGATCAGCCAACACTGAAGAAGCTTCACATGCTCTCAGAATATCGATAGCCTTTGACAAAGTGAGTTGAGGATCGAACAGCAATTTCTCACGAGTCTTGTTGTCAGCAACACCAATGACGATCTGGTCACGAAGAATAGAGTCACGTTGAGTGGAATAGACACACGTAGCTATGAGAGACTGAAGTTCGAGTAGCCTCACACGACTCGCCAGGGCGTCGATGGCGTGTGAGAAACTTGTAGCGTTCAAATGTTTCACTCTTCCGTGGTTGAAAATGTAGATCAAACTTTTCCAGCACTTTCTTGATTTTATTTTCATCGCCAGCATCTGTCCAACTGATGGTTTCGTAGATGCGAAGACCCTCCGATCCAAGCAACGGGATCAGAATGCCGACCTGGACGATCTCGTCCTGTTGGTTTTTCTTCGTTGCCTTCAAATACCAATCGAATTGTTTTTTCCAAGATGACCACTTATTGGCCACATCACCATCGAACGAAAACTGAGATGGTGGATGTAATTCCGATGCCATTGTTGAATCATAAAAGCGGATGGATTCAGATAACTTCTGACACCATGTTGTACTTTAGCGAGTCTAATGGCTACTGCCTTCCGTATTGATCCTACCACCCCCAGGTGGCACTGAGATCCTACAACAGTTTGCTGTTGATAAATTCTCAAAGAAAGTTTAATGTATTCATATAGAGTGGTTTACCAATACTTTCATCTTCAACTTTGCTCTCATGTATCTAAGGGCTGGATGGAATTCCATATGCTGGACCTGATGGAATAATTTGACTCCTATTTTCTCGCGCTGCAAATTTAGTTTTTTTGGTACTAATTAAAATAATTAATATTTGATTCAAGATTAAAATTTAAACTCAATATTTCGTGTTCCAGAAACTCGATAATTAACTAGATGAAACCAAATTTAAAAAAAACAAAATCCTGTATTATGGAACTTAGTCATAACAGTTTAGGAGAAATCGTAGTGACAGACCGGCCGACTGAGTGACTGATTCTGAGTATGGAACAACGGACAAATGACTGAGATTTCAGCAAAGATATAACACATAACAGTGAGGGAACTTTAGCAGGAACGGCGTGAAATTTCAGCAGGAAAAAGAGGAGACAGGATAAGAGTGGGAGATCTTAAATCTTTAAACAAACATTCAAACACTTCGGACTTCATTTTGTCCGTAATAATTTCTTTTTGAGATTGGTTTCCTGGATTAACTTCCCAGCCAGCAAGAATAAAGGACCATTATTGGGAAAATCTTGGACCAAGAAAATATTCTTGGGAAATTATTGGACCAACAGAGGTCCAAGAAATCATATTAGCTGGGTTCGTCGATCATGCGCCTCCGTTTGCACAGGGCCTGCTTTGCAGCTTTTATATCAAGTTCTTTCTGATTAGGTCTCTTTGAAGCTTTTGCTGCATTTGATGCTGGTTGGGTTCCTGATACCTGGTTTGTTCAAACCAATCGTTGCCTTCAACAAAAACAGTAGATGTAGATAACGTAGTCGCTGACTGGGGAGATTGCTTTGAAACGATGTCTGCCACCGATGACAGCAAAGAAAGACGTAATTGCTGCATGTTTACCAATATCAAACAATTCTTGATCCAACTCTGTCATTTTTTCTAGACTGAACATTATTGCACAAATCAAGAAAGTTGGATCAAAATTGGTGTTTCTGGCTATATAACACGTACTGGCAAATCTCTTTTCCAATTCAAACATAAGATTCTCACTGACGGTTTTGTATCCACCAAACTTTTTTTCAAAATCGCGTAGATGTTCAGAGATGGTAAGAAAAAAAGGAATGATTGAAGGGCTCGTGGCCTACTTATGGTCTTCTAAAATCGTTGTCGCCGATGCCGAGGGTCTTAAAAAGTCCCGGAAAAGTTCCAACTTGGTCCATAAAAATGATATATTCCATTTCCTTTCGAAAGAAACCTGTATAATTTCTTTTACTTTGCAAAGAACTAATAGCACAGAAATAATAGAAGCAATTCTAGCATGTATGTGCAATTTTCAAAAGCTTTTTCCCAGCCAGACGTTTGAATTTCTCTGTGGCTACCCCAGAATGGCAGATTTTATTAATTAAGGGCAAAACTTAACATAAAAAACTGGATTTCAGCTTGAAAATGACAGATGTTTTTTTTTTCCAATTGACTATGGTACTTGTGTTGAGCAAATGGGCTACACAAGACTTATGTTTCGGAAATTTGTATTTTCCATTCCATATCTAAGGCCAATGATTCTAGATCAGCTTCATCTAGTGCGAGCACCTGATTCGGTGTAGACTCAATTTCTTGCTGGACGACTGGTTGAGCTTGACGAAGGAGAATAAGGCTTGCTGCGCAAATCTAGCAGTTCTTTGGCGTGTGTTTTTTAAACATGAATTCCAAATTAATGCTCTGCGATCAAACTATTTTTGTGTAATTAACGACTATGTTGTTTTTTTCCCGGTTATTGTTATGTAAGAACGATTATTTCTTGTATTAGGACATCATCACTGAAGCCTACTCTCCAACAGTGACTAAGGAATCAAAAAGGCGACATGGGAAGAAATAGCTGCTGTTATTCGTTTGGAGAGCCCGGACTCAAAAGTCAAAACTGTTAAAAAAGTTAAGAAGAAATGGAACAATTTGAAAACTGTTGCTCTTAAAGACATTGCTGCTCATCGAGCATTACTGACAGGCACAGGTACTAATATTGTCGACTGAAATGTTTTGGGTTTGAAATAATATATATCTTTTTCGAACAGGTGGTAGACCGGTGTTTTTGCTAAAGCCTGTGTATGAAAAGATTTACACTTACATCTTTCATAAGAATAACCCAAGCCTAACAGGATCTCAAATAAATTTCAGTGTCGATACTGAGATGGAGGATCCGACTTTGGAGGAGAACATTCGCGGCTTGCAAGAAAGAAGCGAATAAACTTTGGAAATTGTGAATGAGAGAGAGTCGTAAGAGTTGTTGTTCTGCTCATTGCCACCACTAGCTAAAACTTAAAACTATTGGTTTCAGAACTTTTTGTATCCAGCCACACTATTGTCTCAGTCTGACGATAGCCAAGAATCGTTTGATTTTGTAGTCTCGGTCCCATGTGATTCTGCTACTGTCAAAACTCCTGCTAACTCGAAAAAACGTCTCCTGTCACTACTCAGCCGTCTTTTACTAGAGGGCAAGCAGCAGATCGTGGAAAGCGTCCAGCGTCTACCAAATCAAAGCCCGCAAGGGTTCCACAGACTGGAAAGAAAGTCAAAATCAGTGTTTGTTAATGGACTGCTACGGCAGCAAACTTCCGGGTCAAATAACAAAGACTTAATGCTGGAAGGCGAAATGAAATCTACGAACCCTGTCAGCACCGTAATCTGTGATGCCCGCAACGACGTTTCTCAAAGATCAGCAAGTTGTATCGAGAAGACACAGCAAAACCGAACAAATCAAGACTTCTGCCAGTCATCAACGCCGACTCCCTGGTTACCAATACGTCGTGAGCCAGCAGTCGGTCCAAATTTTTGTTAACTCATTTTGACGCGAGAAATTTTGAAATAGCAGGCATTCTGGCAGACATTTGATGCTGAGATTCAAACGGACCGAAACACAGCTAACATTAACAAATTTAATTACTTAATAGGGCAACTAGAGCTCAAGGTTGCAAACGTAGTGGGCTAGTGGCCAGCCTAGCCCCCTCTTTTAATAATTATTCAGAGCCTTTAAAATTCTTGCAGGACCGGTATGTTAGCGTACCGAAAATCATCTTAGCTTATATACAAGCTTTCTATAGCTTGCTCAAACCAGAAGGGACACTTGCACATCTTTGAAGATTTTACGATTCATTGGAGTCATACGTACGTGGACTATCCGCTGTCAGAAACTTCCTGACAAGTACGTCGACCTTTTTGTATGTATCCTACTAGATAAGCTACCTAGCAATCTACGCAGAAACATGACACGACAGCGCGGCCAGAACCCGTGGCCGATAGAACAGTTACGCAAGGCTCAACGAGCAGATATGCGGGTCTATGAATCTGAGCTGCCGACTGACACACTGCCACTGCTGTGTCAGCTTTCAGCTACCAATGCTTCCATGTTCAACGGGATAACAGAAGGAAATCCGATCACGTACGCCTTCTGCAATGGTGAGTACTAAAATCAATGCAATATATTTTAAACAATTGAAGAGCGAACGAAAATCGCTCTCCAAAATCGCCTGGTGTCTTAACTACAGGAGACCGGGTCACAACGCACCTTCATCACACGGAAACTAGCCTGCCGGCTTCGGGTAAAATCGATAAAATAAGATCCATTCTTTCCGGATTTTTTGCTGTATCGCAACAGCCCCATGAGTAAGAGGTAGCAGAGATCATGCGCGAGTTGCAGAGACTATTCGCTCACGATAATTATATATTATTCTCAAAGCTGCTATCATCGAAAACTTAGTGGATATCATCTAAGCCTTTCAATACCGCAAAAATCTTTAATCTCTACCGCATCTTAAATACTTGGATCTTGCTTGATCCGGTTAACGGATCCAACCCATTTGATATTGAAATTCTCATTGGAGACGACTGCTACTGGACACGAAGAGATAACGAGGAAACGAGGTACAGGTGCCCATTCGAGGAGAGGTACCAACAGCTGTACGTTCAATAATTGTAAAACTCTCAAATCAAAAGGTGAAGTATCGGGGAGTTATGCTTTGGAAAATTCAGAATTTTGTGAAAACCATGCCATCGGTTTGCTTACCTGTTGGATAATTGTTATCAAAACCAACAGAAAAGTAAGAAAATGTAAGATAAGCACGGCTCGGATCTTCATGCAATTACATATTTTTTTAGAACTTCGAAACATATGCAAACTTAGTTTTCTTTACGAATCAGATCACGGCGATCTTAAATCCGGTGTTTTAATTTTTCATATTAGTGCATATTTGTCAATTTCGGATTTTAAGTGCATATTTTATTTTTTTAATGCATACAAATTTTTTTAATGCATATTTTCGGGGATTTCACCAAAACACATGGCAAAATCGAAGAGAAAAGAAAAGGTGACCCCCCTCCTTTTTACCGATACTTGAACTTCATTGACTCCCAAGAGATTTTCCAACCGGATGTGTCAGATTAGTCTTGCAAGT
The DNA here is from genome assembly GCA_022539655.2 of Ceriodaphnia dubia. Lineage (NCBI taxonomy): Eukaryota > Metazoa > Arthropoda > Branchiopoda > Diplostraca > Daphniidae > Ceriodaphnia > Ceriodaphnia dubia. Next base: position 2,314,223 of record JAKUCG020000139.1, on the reverse strand, counting down.
TGCGACATAAAAAAACATCAACAGCATAGGCTTTCAGCGTTGACAAACAAATTTTAAAAAAGAATTCGGGAATGGAAACAATAGGCAATTTAAATGTTCAGTCACTCTAGGTCTCACTTGAACGGCCGTGAAAAAACAATGCGAAAAAGGAAGACGCCTAAATCAGCTGTTTTGCGAAATTTTGTTGAGGAATTTGGTGAACAAGTTTTTGCAATTCACAAAACTTGAGTTTCCGGCAGTTTTTTGTTGTTTTTGATGGAATAAGGCTTGTTTTTAATGAAGATTTGCTAACATATAATTACATATTTTTCGGTTTTTTTAGCATATTTTTAAGTTTTTGAGGGCATATTTACATGCATATTTTCGAGTTTTTTAGTGCATGAAGATCCGAGCCCTGAAGATAAGATATGGTCGGCTGCATTGAAGATGAGGCTAGGTACCATTTCAGTGGTCGGACTCATTGGTAAGATATTCTCACATTATTAGAATGTAATTGGCGAGTATCTACATAATCATGTGTGGTATAGTAATGGGAATTTGACGTACGACTACTATTAAACTAAACTGCAGCGGTTCGTATCACAGAAAACGCTAGCTAGCGAATGGCCGACTTGGATGATAAATCCAGATTTATTTTCTGGTGTCGTTCTGCTGGGTGATTGGTTTTTGTTGGATGAGATAAAAAGGTTTCACGAGATGCTGTCGGTTTCGAAATCGACAATCCTGTTGATTGGGTGGAAATAGATATCTTACATCGTCACCGTAACCTCCCAGCAGTATTCGCAGAGGAGTTTGTGAACATTAATCCAATGTTGATTGTTGAGAGAATCAATCGTGTTTTATGTCATGATGTTTGGTTCTCTGTAGTAGGAGACAGAAACAAAGATTGGCCATGGATGTTAAGAGTTTTTTGTATTGATCAGGTGTATTTCCTTGAAACGTACTTGTCTAAATACATGCATATCAATTTCTTCTTATGCTTCATGGATTTATCTTGTATGCTCTTTGTTTAGTTGTTGTTAAATAAGGAAGGATCTTTTCATCATTTTCATCGGTTAGGGTTAAAATCGCAAATGTTATTTCCGTCGGGTTTCTTTCTGTATTCAAGTGGCATGTACCCACTTTTACGTTGTATTAATTAATGGTATTTATTGTGTGTTCCATATATAATCAGATGTCTAATCTCCAAATTTTTGTTTCCTAGCGGAACGAGAGATCATTTGAATTTTTGAATCATACTTTCATCCGGATTTCTTGTAACCGTAGAGATGCCTGTTCGTCGTGTCGGTTTTGGCGAAGAGACGAGTGTCTTGGTTATTTTAAAATATGTCGTTGAAGTAGTACGTTATTAACCGGACAGAGAAGCGTATTATGCTGAGAGACATTCTGACATGGTTAGGGTGTTTTACAACCCAGCCAGCACATGCAGTAACATGACGACTACCAGGTAGTAACCAATGGTAGCTGGGTAGTTACGAACGGTTGCCACCTTGTAGCTGGCAGACAACTGCCTATTACCATGCCCATGCAATGCTTTTTGGTAGCTATTTGGCAGGTGATTTATATAAAAGAATTTTCAAAAATTTTAATGGTTGCCGGGGATCGAACCATCGGCCTCTGAGTTCCAAGACAATTGATCTAACCACTAGACCACGATTGTACTTGTTCGTCGTCAGTACATCCTGAAGTATAACGTAAGATAGTAATTTTATATTTAAAAATATACTTCTTTTTTTTACAATTCGTCGAATAAGTACAATAGGTTGTTGTTTTAACCATCATACTACAAGCGAAATTTAACATAAATGAAAGCCAGACGAAAATAAATCTTAATCATACGCAAATCCTACAATGTAAAACTATATTTTTGTACAATCTTGGATGTAAAAGTAAATGATTAGACAACTTTAATAACCTGGCTATGATTGTTTCTAAAAATGGATTCTGTAGTATCATAATCTTCTGTGCTCCACTGTTTAAATTGTAACTAAACGTTATTCGGTGATATCAACAGTTCATGATAAGAAAATTGCCAAAATGATCAACGAATAAGGTACATTTTCTTTTATTTTCTGGTAGCTACCATGTAGGGTAAAGCTCTTAAATCCGGACAGGACAAAAAATCTGCAAATTTCGGCCAAAAAATCGTTTTTTTTGCATGCGTGTTTGAAACTGAACGAGGCGTTTCTTAAAACATCCGATAAATGAACATTGAAATAGTCACAAAAACGCACCAATGGGCTAAAGGGCATCTTGCAATTATTCCTAGTTACTTAGAAATTGACAAATAGAATTTCACAGTTACACTTGCAGGCTAAGTTTTTGAGCTCTGTGTTGGACAGTAGGCCGAACGAAACGGCAAATGAAAAATATAAGATAAAAAATCAATGAATCACTTCACTAATTATACTAAATGATAGAGAATTTAAAATTCTACAAAATAGTATAGTTTTTAAGTAGTAAATGGCCAATTCTAGTATTTTATCAGGAATTTTAAAAGAACTGTTATTCTGCGTTTTTTGGACTGACAGCTAGTAACTTCGGACACCTTCAAGGAAATTATAGATTTTCAAATTTCTAGAAAGGGTATACACCAATCGACGCATAATTTTATGAAGAATCGATTTATACCCAATGTTTTCATCTTATTTGAAGCCGTTTCGGCGCTGTTAAGGAAACAAGTATTGTTTGTCTGTCGATCTTAGGCTAGCAGACAAGTTTTGTTTTGACAGGCAAATGTTTTGGTTTTTTAAAATCGAATTCTATTGGGAAATTTCTATTGCACCCTCAGTAGTGTCATAGGCAATTCTATTCAGAATCAAAAACTGAATCTAAAGAGATAATTATTTTTTTTAAATTAGCTCTGTCCGAAAAATGCAGAAATGTCCGACTTTTATGGGAAACGTCCGACAATTGAAGATTCTGAATGCACACGTTTCCCATAAGGAAGCCTATCGGCCAAAAAGTGTCCGGAGTTCACAGCTTTACCCTAGTGGTTCAACCACAACCAAGAACTCTTGGCAGTAACTACTCCTACCGGTAGTTACCTGGTAGTTGTCTGGCACTGTCTGTGTTAGCTGGGAACGTCTTGAGTCTTAAAATGGGTTATCTTTCAATTTTACGATGACTTTGGGAAGGAAATGTTGCCCGTTTGGGATTTAGTATGGTCGATGTGCCATTAAGTCTGCTGTTTATTCAGAAAATGGACTTTGCTACCTTTTGGTAGGATCAAGTAAATAGCCTAGATGTCGTGATTACTGCAGTAGTCACGACATCTTAGGCTTAACCAGCATCATAATCAAAAGTTACACCTTGCATTGGCTTATTATAAACTTGCCTTACTTTATATACTGTTGCCTTACTGTACAACTGTTGTGCTAAATAGCTAGTTTTGAGTTATGTTTAAATGCTTTGTTTAATCTAGGCTATCCTGAGGCTATCCTATTTTCATGATGCCTCTCTGGTGTGAATTATAAGTTCATTCGTCAAAATTGAAGAAAAGTCTTACTTCCAAAGCCTACAACCATTCTTCTTCCAACAACTATACTAGGTAAAAAGTTTTTAAAGATATTGATGTGTTTTTGTTCAAGCAATTACCGTACTTAAACCAAAATAATAAAATTCATGAATTGTCTCAGTTCACAGGTTTAGAAACCACTTGGAGAATGTTAACCAGGTAAAAAGTGCTTTAGGGAAATAATAAGTGTTCGTGAAGCTTTAAACATGTTGTAGTAGCCTACATTTCAAGTAGTTTATGTTGATTGTTACAAATTGTTTAGGAAATCTTGCAATATAAAATGAGTTTCAAGCTCCACCCTCTTACGTCAAACTGTCAAAGCGTCGTCGACTCGTCGTCTGCAATATCATCAACGTGTGGTCGTGTGACAAACCCGTCAAACTTGACTGTTTACGTAAGGTAATTGGTAAAAATTGATTGTCGTATTCATGAATCACGATGCTTAACTTTAGTAAATGTGTTAAATAATGCATTGGGTGTTTACTTGTGACTTGCCAAGTTAGCAACCTCACTCAGGCTTTTTTAGTTAAGTGTCAGTACCTAATCTCTATTTTGTTTTCAGAACTCCTACCCCGGACGTAAAATGCAGTTCTTAAAAGAATTCAGGCAGCACCCCAATACTTTCAATGACAAAAGCCAGTCAACTACCAGCACATTCTAAGGTAATCAATTGTATCAGCTTTCGTACAAAATAAGGAAATGTTTAGTACATTTTGGTTTGAGCAATACTGTAGTCCATATTGTGCATGTTTTATTGAAGAATAACTGTTGATACATTCTTTAGGTTTTAGGCTCTTCTTATTATTTTTATTCCTCAAGCATATCAGGTAAGAAACTGCTACTTCGCAGAGTGATGAAATCTCTTCGTAAGTGAACTAAAATAGCAAGTTCAATGCTGAAGAAAATCAATGGTCTGCAACCTAAATTGTTGTTTTTTTTATTAAATAGGATCTAGTGGTTTTTGTGATTCTACTAATGAACAGAAGTTGGAAACCTGGTCAACATCAGCCCTCTTATTGTGGTCTTCCCCAGGTTTTCTCGTATAACTTGAGCTAAGGTATTTTTCAATACAGTCTTTTGCTTGCTTCCATTAAATAAAATCATGTGTTTGTTGCTTTCAGAATTTCAATTTAACATAGATCTGAATGTTATGAATGGAGAACTATAATAAGGTCAACCGTACTTTCATCCATCTCTCTCAAAATACTATTTTGAGGATAAGAAAACCAAGTTGGCAGCTATTCACTGCAGCAATTAGGATTCGATCGAGACAAAAGCGTAAGAACTTTTTTAAACTTTGAGTATGTTTCGTTTGTATCCATGTATTTTTAATTTTTCCTTCTTTTATACTTTCAGGAATTGTTTAAAGACCATACAAAAACAGAATGTTCTTGCCATCTGAGACAACCTTTCTTTTTATGTTTCCAAGATAGCATGCATGATAGACCATGAAGCCTTGATCGCTTATCCCATATATATTATTTATGTTATCGTTTTTTGTTTGTTTTCTGAGTGTTTGCCTTTTCCGGGCCAGTTTGATTGCAATATACAGTTGAAAAGGAGCAATATTGGGATTCATTTATTTCTTTTCTGGAGGCTGGATGAAACGTCATTCATCTAGCTCACTAAAGTTGAGTGCCGCAAAATTTGTCTAGACCTACCTACAAGGTACGAAGTAAGAGTACATCGAAGGGGTCTTCGAATCCTATCGTCGAGTGTTAGCTGACAGGTCACCAAAGAAGGGGTCTTCCCGCTTCGACGCATCACCTCTTCGAATTCGAGGCACTTTTCATTTCGCATCGAGTTCGAAGCATCTTCGATGACCCTAAAAAAATGTGAGTGTAGTCTGCAAAAGAAAGTGGCTTTTAGTCATTTACCCACCATTTACTCGTTTTCACTAGTACGCCTTGTAAGAGATACTAAGGAAATAGTAGACCCATTATTTTCGTACGTAGGCTTCGTACGGACACACACTAGCTTTATATTTGTACCGGATCACTAAGGGGGTACGAAACAGCTTCGTTGATACACCTACGGCCTAGTATGGGGCGAAAAATTTAGAGTGTGTCTAAATATTGTATTTCTAATTTGTAATTTGTATTGTATATTCTTGTAGAGATCATCTTGTTGCGACAAAGATACAAATGTATGCGTCAGTTTGATGCGCACAAACGTAATATGAATATAAATGTGTAGAGCATAGTAGTTTTTAAAATCGACTCTTTAATTATCCATTTCTTTTCACAGTGCTCCGTTCGGCTCCATGTACCGGGCGTGAAATATTAAGTTGATCTTATTGTGGAATATGGTGGTTCCCATTGAACATCTGGAAGTGCCGATCCATTTCACATCTATTCAAGGTTTTTTTATGAGCTGTATACGAGAAAACGCCTTTGATTTCCCGAGGAAGAATCTTTCACTGAATCCTTCATTTCTAACTTTTGATATTGTCACGACCCGTTTACTCATGCCCCGTTGAGGGTCCATCGACGGCCTTTGTGCGTCATGACCCTGAGTTCAGTAAACAAGGTCGTGACCTCCCAATCTCAAGAAACGCCTCATCAGTTGTTTGTCACCTTCCTCCCCGCTGACCTTAATTAAAGCCAGCTATGCTTTCTTCTTTATTTTGAACCTTCCTTATTGTTCCTTTGACCTCATAAACAAGAGGACGCGTCCTTGTTCGGGCCTCCTTAAAAGGGCTAGGAACAGCGTCTCTCGCTCTCCTCCTTCAGTCGCAATTGACGCTTTCGAGAATACACACTCATCAAAATGAACTTGACAATATTTTTAAATCGAATTATATCGGAAGTTCAAGGTGACTTTTGGGTGCTGAATTAATTAATATTCATGAAACTGCCGGAGCATGGGCCCATAGTAATTAATTTATCAAGTTTTTTGTTAAGTTGTATTTTGCATTGATTAAACAAAGATCAATGTTACGTTGGATATGAATACATATCATGGGTAAGTAAGAGTACGAGGGGTGAGATTGCTGGCCTTTTAGTTATTGTGTTTGAGTTGACTTATCTGTAATTGATTTCTTCTTGTCACCCAATCGAGTTTAAAAGAAAAATTCTTTTCTATTTGATAGAGAATGAAAAGAAATAAATGGATGTTGCACGGAATTAAATAATTTGTGAGTGCATTTTTCTGGTTTACGAGATGCAATAATTTTTGGTTAACGTTTGGTTTTCTCTTGTTATTTTCGCTTTTGATGGAGCAGTCTTTGGGTAAATAGTGCAATTATTGCCTATTTTACCACGCGGCCGTGAGGACTATTTGACTGTGAGGAGTATTTTAGTACTCATTCTATACTCTTCTCATACTTTCTATTCCTTTGGCTTGACGCTCCCGACGACATAAATAGAGGTCGAACCGGGAGACCAAGACCAGGCAGTTTGATCTGACTAGTTGAATACACTTGTCGAACATTCATTCATCCGCTGTCGCTGTCTTTAGTCACTCTTAACCAAGGGTGACAATATAAATTGTTTCTAGCATTTATTATATATTGAACTGTGAAGTAAGATATGAAGATCAATATTCATTTTTTGAAGGTTAATTTTCATCCGGTAACTAGAATTTAAAAAGAAAGAAGAAACGGTTTTACCATGGGGCTACGTCGCTTACATTTCTTAGAGCTATCTTAAATGTCATTAGTAGCCTCCCCAGTGTTTACGTCAGTTTGAATAGTTTAAAAACAGTTTCTACACAAACTATTGAAATTATATAATTTCCATTAAATAAACTCTGTTAAGGTATTGCTATTTCTTGTTTATCATAATTTGGGAAGAACTTTTCATCCACGACGGAGTTCATTTTAATTGTCGTAAGTGCTGGATTTCACTATTCTGAAGTTTTGATTTTTAGCAAACTCAAGTTTTGTGATCCAATTTGTAGTTTCTTTCTGAAATACATACATTTTAGCAACATTGTTTTGTTTCTCAGAGTGCTTTAAGCTGGATAAATCCGTTAATCATGAGGCCGCATTTTATGAGGGCACTGCGGCCTAAAATTCTAGTGCGTCCCGTAAAACATTTTTGGTCTGTTCGAATACCTATACTCGATGAGCGACGAAGTAAGCTTTCGCAGCCCTGTTCGAAAGTTTCGAGTATAGGTATTCTAATGAAATTCGAGTACCCCTACTCGAGCTTCGGAGCGTTTCGACTCGAACTCGATGCGTTCTGCATTTTACATCGAGTTCGAGCACCCTTCGAAAACCCAAAAAGAATGAGAGTGTATCCAAAACGTTTCAGCCACTGCCTTTATATACTCGCAATATTTCAGTGTCAAATTAAAGGGGTTCTGTATCTGTGTTTTTGTCACTGATGTCTGCCCGAGAAGCAATAATTATAGGTTTCTGGTTTGAATATAGGTAAGCTGCGGTAGCACATAAATATACAGAGATTAAGAAATGGTAGTGTATGGTAAAGTATAAAGGTATGAGATAACATAGTAGTGGAAACTGTCGATAACTTTCATGGATCTTGAAATAAAGCTTCACTCTATCATGAAAGCTTGTATCAAGAGTGACATTTAGATATCTTGGAGCCACCTCAAAACTATATTAGCCTCAAAACATGAGTTAGCCGACCAGTAGGTCGGTTACTCATAGGTCGAGTACCTTCAATCTAGAATCCTAACTACAAGATGTCTTGAAGCAATAGTGTTCTACTACGGATACTGTCAGTCATCTTCAACACTTTTTGCAAACACCGCTACTTTGACTTCTCTAAAACATTCATCGTACTCTAAAAAAAATTCACTATCAGTGATCGATTCCCGACATTTTAGTGCCGTAACCAGGATACGTTACTCTTTTCATCAACTCATAAACCCCGTATCGAATCGTCGCATCTCGTTTCTATGCACAAATTGGTTTCACTGCATCTCATACGTCTCCGAGTTGCCTCTTTCACCCACAAACAAGGGTATACAACTTAGGAAAATCATTTGTAATCACCATGGCAAATGGCAGACGTTTAGTTGCGGCTATCCGCCCTATGCACAAAACTGAACAAATCATTGTAGAAAAAGAACTCGAGACACAAAACTCACAAGTTACGTCAAAAATCATCAAAGTTAACCATGTTCTTGCTAAAGTCGAAACTTGACAACAGTATTTATGCCAAAGCAGTTAAAGTCATGCTGGAAGACGAAATGGAAGTTGTGAACGCAATATCAACCCACCAATCTGTGATGTCTGCAACGCGAGTTCAGCCATTGGAATCGGGGAGAAGCAGCCAAACTGAACGAATCAAAACCTCCGCCGGACATCAACGCCAACTCCCTAATAGATACCAATACGTCGAGAGCATTCAGTCAGTCCGAATGTCGTCTGCCTCGCTTCGACGGGGGAAATCTTAAAATGCAGTCATTATGGCATATGTTCGATGCATAGATTTGCTCGGACCCAAATACATCTAACATTAACAAATTTAATTACTTAATGGGCCTAGCCCCCTCTAATGATAACTAACCAGAGCAACTAAAACTCTTGCAGTACCATATGGAAGTGTGCCGAAAATCCGTCTTAGCTTACATGCGAGCTCTCTACAGCTTGCTCAAACCAGACGGACACACATTCACAGCTTTTACGATTCATTGGAATCATACCTGCGCGGACTATTTGATCTCGGTAAACCTTCGCCAGATTGTGTGGCCTTCTCTTCTGTATCAAATTAAATAACCTACCTAACGATCTTCACAAAACATGGCAAGACAGCACGACCAGGACGAGCGAACGAAAATTTGAGTACATCTATTATAATGGGAAGAAATTAACTGGCAGTGGAGCCCGGTTTGATTATTTATTCGGATGCATCATTGTCGGGATGGGGAGCCGTCATGAATACGTTATAATTAGGGGGCCATGGACAAATCTACAGTCTATTATTAATGAATTCGAATTATTAGTCACGAAGAATGCCCTAAAAACATTCACGGCGAAACTATCCAGAATTTCAATAGGCCTACGATTGGTGATTGATAGGCTATAATTTGACGGCGGTATGCTACATTAACAAGTCGGGGGAGTCGAAATCTCGTAGGCTATCAAAAGTAGCCACCGCTATCACACAATGGTGTGAGGTGAGAAATTTTGCAGTTCAAGGCGTATGTTACCTATTGTCTTTATTTTCCCACCGTTGGAGTGTTTGAAATGTCCTTCCAACGAACCGCACAATCAAATAAATGATGAAACCAAAAAAGTTTCAGCATCAAAGATTTGGTCGTTACTCAGTCCGACAATAGATCTTCCGCTATTAAACCTATGTCTTTGTTGACTGCTGATAAAGGACAAGAGTTTGCACCGCACAACTTTCAGACAAGTAATTGGTATTAAAGGTTGTTTGTTATTTGAAATTGACTGCAACAATGCTAAAGATAAATTTGATCCGCGATTAGAAAAGATAGCAAAAGTTTGTTGGCGTATCGGTTATAACAGGCAAGAGAAGAAAAGAAAAGGCATCTACGCATTTTCTAAAATAGTCCATCATAACCATAATCGCTTTGTTCCCATTTGGAGATGGCATGATGTATATCTGAAATCCATTCCAGTCCCTTTAGAAAGATGCAGTATATCTAACTCACAATAAATTTCGATCCAGACCACTTTTGAAAATACCCATAACTTTGTGATACCACACGATTCTTGGGAAATGGTGTTTCATGGCTTAGGTATAAAGGTCTCACATTTTAGGTCGTCAAGGATGAATAAATTAGCACCGGAAAGAGGTTGGAGTATGCGCAACACTTTCTTGTGTGGTAATAATCATTTGACAGGGTTAGAAGTCCATTAGGAATTCTAACCGCTAAAGTAATGATTTGCAGAGCAACAGCATCTTTGATTTAAACTCTTTTCGTATCAATTTTCATTTCGTTTTTACAGCCAATCTTTGTTGTAGTAACGAAGAGAAAAGAGACCTTAAAGAGAAAATATCAATCTAACACTTAGAAAATTTATTTCTTTAATGTCTATGAATGTTTATGTTAGAAAACTTAATGAAACGAAGCAATTTGTGAATTTATTTCACGCGTCCTATTCTTATTTTATCAACACCAGGGCAGTACTAAAAGTCTACAACCTCAGCAAGAACTAATAGACAATGACTAAAACTTACGTCCCTCTATTTTATCTAACAGTGCTGACGTTTCAGACTGCACTAGCGAGGTTATCGCTGTTAGTGTCACTAACGAGTTCTAATAATTTTCCTATTAATAGCCTTTTAGCCAGTAATGTCCCTGGGGTCAGGATAAGTATTTTGGAGAATTTGTTTGTCTGTATTTTTCTAGTGTTACATTATGAATGTTTTCTGGGAAAGAGCTAATTGTTTTCATCGCGAGAAATAATAATAAAGAAAAAGCATCTTGACGCACCAAAACGTTCCGATGCAAATGTAACAGCTCCATCGGTGTCCACTTGGCTTCCAGCTAGCTTGAGGGTTGGTAGCCCAGATTTAAAGCAATTGTATTTGCTTCTTATACACTTACTTTTTCCTTACTTTTCCTTTCCTATACCAACTCGATCTCCTTGACTCGCGGACTGCTTTTTAAAAAAAGTGTTAAATTTAATTTAAAATTAAAGCCTTAGTTTAAGTCAAACAAACTGAGGGGGAGGGGTTTTACAGAGCACCAAAAAAATTATATGATGAACAAAGTTCACTCAACATTTCTTGAGAAGCAGTTTTTTCCAGTTTCTTCGGCAATGTTAAAGTCTGGGAGATAACCGCAGATCACATATGAAAAAGAAACTGATAGTTATATAATGTTAAATACGATAAACCCGCCAAAGCTATTGCTGCCGCCAGCAGCTAACGCGTCTGATTGCCACTTTGCTAAAACTGCGTTCGGCATTTTAATGTCTCGCGCGTCAGAGTCATAGAAACCTGGTTCCTTCACTCTTATGGAAAAGTTTTCTATGGCTGTCTGCTGGGTCTAGTGGTTGAAAAAACCAGGGTTTTGTGGGATTGGCTTTCAGGGATAAACACCCATCTATTGAGTAAGTTTTTTTTTTACATCGTACCTCATTGGGTTTGCTTCACATAGTGTAACCCCACCACCGATAGAGGCGCTTTATCCCTGACGCATTGTTAACCACGAGACCCCGCAGCAAGCATAGGGAAATTTTAACAGTACGTGAAGGAACCAGGTTTCTATGACTCTGGACTCGTCGCTAAAATCACAACTAATAAGACATCGTTCGCTCTCTGAAAATGCAAGTGTTTCACTGTTTCTTCTCATTATCATTTCTTTAACATTTGTGTAGTGTCTTCTCTTACTTTGGAGCAAAGGGTGGAAAGCCTTGAAAAAAACGATGTAAGTAGGAGTAGGCTGTAACGAGTTCTATATTCGCAACAAATAAGCGAAAAAATTTTTAAATTAATTAAGAAAACAGCGGAGGCCAAAGTTGATGCATTGGAGGAGAAAGTAAAAAGTTTGGAAACCGAAGTGCAGAAACTCAGCGAAACCAATGTAATAATATATCTATAACACTTAATTGTAGCATTTTTTATTTCAGCGGATTGTGATTACAAGTTGTATAATGACGTCTAATACTTTGGTATCTACAAATTAAATATATTTGACCTTATAATAAAATACATAAATTTTTTTCATTTTCATTGATAAAAATGAAAAGATGGCCATGAAAACGGAAGTAGAAGCCAAAATTAAAAGCTCGATTAAAAGTTGGGAGGCCAATGTTACTCGACTGGAAGAAAAAGTGAAACAAATTGAACTGCAATAACTGCTCTTGATGTTGAGGGAACGACAAAGGCACAAGTTTTTATCAACGAGTGTAGAAGCGAGTATGCAAAACCGCTTGCCCAAACACGTATTCCACCAAACTTGTCACGAGGTTCGTGAAGCCAATCCGTCGCTGGTTTCTGCCATGCAGCATTGGATCGATCCAGACGAACCAGGTGTCGGTGATGAACCAATACATGTCCACTGCAATATGACGACAGGTAATTTAATAATCATGTAGTTAAGGGCCAGCAATAACATTTGTAATTTGTTTCACTATCAATGGAAATCAACTCTAGGGACAACGTCAATTTTGCACGACAACGAATCGGAGATGAATGTGGGTCATTGCCTAGATCGCGGCTGCTATTCGAGAAGAATCAATTATTACGCAAGTAATAAGCAAATTGAGGCGCTGACTAAACTATCGACTGAATGCCATCAGTCTATAAAAGTAGGCTACATTTTGACCAAATCTATTTAAAGTAAGGAAAAATATCTCCCTAACTATACTCGACTAATATTTAGTACGATTGCATCAGCGCACCTTTTAACTTTAATAGAGAAGCTTTCTCTTGGTGGAACGATAAACATGGAAATCCGCAGTATTTTTGGTCAGGGGGCAATGCCAGCGAGCACACTTGTCAGTGTGGTATCAACCGCAATTATGCAGAATCGTTTATGAAATGCAACTGCGATTCGCTATTAAGCACGAAGTCATCTGACAGTGGTAAAAGAACCTTCATCGATTTGCCTCATACGTAACAAAATTGCGTCAATTTCTATACTTATTTGCGCAGGAATCATCACAGCCACGGATCTCCTACCTGTCACCAAATTGAACTTTGGCCGAACCCAACAGGCAAGTTCATCTGGATTTCACGCACTTGACAGATTCGAATGTAGAGGGCAAGTTACATCAGTCAGCGGAATGCCAAAGTCCTGCAGAGATTTGCGGATTATTGGACACACTTTGAATGGATTGTACTCCATTAAGGGACCAAAAAAGATTGAATCTGTCTACTGCGACTTTACTAAGCCATCTAAAGACGTTGGTATTGAAAACTATGCATTGATGATTCTTTAAATTTTTCCTGCTACCTATACTACAACAATCGACCAAATCAATTAAACGCTTTGCAGGTTTCCAGACCTGGATCGGATTTGTTGACGTTAAATCATCGCCCGTCTACTTCTACGGTCAAAGGAATACCACATTCTCCTTCACCACCAATAACTACACCATTCCGTTCGAGTTGCAAAGATTGAACATTGGAAGAGCCATGAACATAACATCTGGTATTTTCACGCGGCCCCGCAACCAGGGATTTATTTCTTCTCCTTTTCCGGAAATTCTCGTGATGACGACTACCTACTCGTTGGCCTATATGTGAATGACGAGCTCGTCGGAACAGGAAACTCCCAAACAGTTAGCAGCACGTTGACTGTCCATTTGAATACGGGAGACCGAGTATCACTGAAACGGTATAAAGGAAGTGGTTGGTTGCATGAAGACAAAAAAAGTCATCGGACCCACTTAACCGGCTGGCTCCTCCAAGAAGACTTGCCTTTTTGAGTCAATAAACTGTTTACTCGTTTCATTGTTAACTATACTAATGGTGCATTGGGTCATACCTCCATTTCTGTCCCCTTTACTTTTGGTGACATACAATAATGTTTATATATTCGTACATTTCAATTAGTTATGGTCTATAACCAACAGCATCATCGCAGCGACGATGCCGTATCGAAGTAAACCATTCACACAAATTACCGCACATTATATACTGTCCACTAAAGCGGGGGAGTTCACGATGAGATGTTTATTTGTACGTCACAAAGCTAACAATGTTGGCAGTATGTTAAACGTTCGCAGTTACTTCGTCATCAAATGTTTTAGATTTTATATTGTAAACTTGACGTGACGCCCGTTTTCTGTCCCTCGACCTTTATCGGTTCATCAACGGAATCATGGCCGGCTCAGTCCTCTTGTGAGCGCCTGATTCCGCTTGGTGTTGCTGCCGAGCCCAATACGACTGATTGTGCGAACGATCATCGTCTTCCTCTTCTTCGGGCACTTCCCAAGACAATTCGTCGTCGAACAAATGTTCACGAGGCACTTGATCGAAGATGGGCAACTTCAAAAACAATCCTTAATATGACAAGTTGACAACATTTGTTAACAATCGCTAGTTTAAGTTAATAAAATCTTGGATATACCGGTGAGAAGACCGCCGGTGATGGCCACGGCCAAAGTCGTCAGCAGAGCGTAAACTTGATAAGTTCCTTGGACGACAGCCGTGCGATTCAATCCCGGCTCCAAATCGGAGAAATGGCTCTTTAACTCGAGATATTCCGTCGTGTTTGAGAGGGGAACTCGAGCCGGGAACTGTCGGTATAGGCTATATACAATGGAAATGAGGTCTACAAATTCAAACGAATTTCATTTAGAAACAGAAAAGTGAAATTTACCTCAATCCGTATTCTTCTCGAGTGGCCAGAGCGGCAGTGACGGCTCCGACGATGCCGGCCATCACGCCCGGCATTCCGTGGAGATTGTGGACTCCGCAAGTGTCGTGGATGCTAAGCTTCTTGTTCATCATGGGCTGTTGCCATCAAAATAGAATTATAAGTTATTGATATTAATAAATCAAATTTTATAATTGTATATACGGTGAGGAAACGATAGCCGAGGACGGACAGCGCACCGGCGATGCTGCCGACGAGCATCGCACCCCAAGGATGGATCATCATATCGGCCGCGGTGCCAATAGCCACACCTCCAGCTAATGTCGAATTTTGAATATGCACCTACATAAGTCAATCAACTTTAATTCTTTAATTAACTTAATTCTAAATAAATATTTATTCGTACCATGTCGAACTTGTTTTCTTTGCTGACGAGAGCCGAAACGGCGAATGCCGTGACGCAACAGGCGGCTAACGAGTAATAAGTGTTGATGACGGCCCTATGCTGAGCGTCGCCTTCGGCCAGACCCGAATTAAAGCTGGGCCAAAACAGCCATAAAAAGATGGTTCCTAAAGACAAAATACAATGAATTAACTTTATTTCCATCGTAAATGAGCTCAAGTGGCAATACCAATCATGGCGAAAGTGTCTGATGTGTAACTAGGTCCTTCTTTGGTGGATGTGTGGTCCCTCTTGAGCACGAAACTGACGGCCAATCCGAAATAGGCGCCAAAGACGTGGACGAGCATCGAAGCTCCGATATCCGAAACCTAATTTCCCACGGTCAAAACTTGTTGTCAAAAATCACCACCAGAAAACTTCAGGAATGTCTAATTCATCTCACGTGATAAATCTCAAGACCGAGGTGTTCGTTGCCAGCAAAGATGACAATCTCAATCAAGGACATGACGATGAGTTGGAAGGGCGTCGTCACTCCGAGGACGGCGCCGAAAGAAATGAGGACCGTGGCCGAGGCGAAATCGGCGTTCAGCAAACTAAAAGATCAAACAACAACATGAAATCGAGGTCATTGACCCTTTTATTTTAAAAAACTATTCAATTAACTTTATTACTTATCTACATTTCTTATATAATTCATGCTTGACAGAGATTGGTAACATACTTTGTAATACTGACGTGGATGGAGCTCGAGCCGTCGAGTCCATGGAAAAATCCCTGACAGAGAGTGGCCCATTGCAAAACGATGGCGGCGATGAGGAAGTTGAGAGCCACGGCGCTGTATCCGTACTTTTTCAAAAAAGTCATCAAAAATCCGAAACCGACGAAAATCATCACGTGGACATCTTGGAACACTGAAACGAATAGAATAAAATTAAAAAACGCCCCCAAAAACAAAAATTCCATTTTTAGTCTTGAAATTTGTGACGTCACGTAATTATCTCTCCCTTTCTCTTACTGGGGTAGTAGTGTCCGAGCGTGTTGGCATCATCGTGATTGCTGTCGCCAGCCGTTTTGTTGCCAGCGGTCGAGCTATTTCCATGCGACTGGTGTTGGCCGTGATGAGTGGCCGGCTCGGCCGGCGTGTCGTACTCGACGAAGAAACCGAACAGAACGATGAGAACGGCCTGCAGGAAGAGCAAGAAAGGGATGTGCTTCACCCGACGCGACGATCCTGGATGCTGGCCATCGCTCGACGACATTTTTCTCTCTTAACCCGCAGCGCAGAGCGCAATACGGATCAACTCTGGACGACGGCCGAGAGTCAACTGACGGCGGCGACGGCTCTGCCGCCGGCTCAAACTGTCTGGCCTCTGCGTCCAGCCAATCGGCATCGTCGATCTGTTTTTCTTTTCTTTTTTGTTTTGATTTCCCTTCCTGGTTTTTGTTTACAGCACAAGTCTAATCGCAGTAACCGATCTGGACACGTAACACGTTTTCTACTTCTGTTGGCTGCTGATGCCTATAGGGGAGGAATACAATACCCGCTATGTCGATTTATGCCGAGACGCGTGACTGCCGCATTCCTTATTCTCCCCGGCCCTAGTCTAACGAGCTGATGACTATCGAATAGATCGACTCGGATGTATATATATGTAACAGGTCGATTTGTAATCATGTCGCGTTGTGCTGCAGAGTTAATTGGGCCCCGTTTAGAAATTTTAAGGACTTCTCTTTTTTTCTGTTTTATCTTAGATATTGTCGGACGTGCTTTGCTCTTGGTTTTTCAAATCACGTGAAATTATCATTCCAAACTGATTTGAGTTAGCCACCGCGTTTGTTTACTCGAACGGCTCGTCAATTATCATGTCCTCTGTCGAAAATAACAAGTTTGTTTGTTTGTTTTTTGTAAAGAAAAATGTCTTATTGACGGGCACAATCACACGGGTAATTCGTATACAATGACGAGATTTTAAGTTTACAATCATTTTTTCATTTAAGCTAAAAACATTTGGGGAATTTTTATTTTTTTTTCGTAGAGGGGGAAATGAAATTTAGAGGATCTAAATGTTGGTGTCTCCAACGGCTTTGCTCTTTCCGTGGCCGACCATCGGCGACGATTGGTGGTGGTGGTCGGGTTCGTGGTGATGGGCAGCCGGGTGGGAAGATTCGGGTACCTCCCAAGACAACTCGTCGTCGAAGAGATGCTCTCGGGGCACTTTGCCGATAATCGGCAATCTCAAAATGAAACCTATTATTTGTAAAAAAAAGGAGTTGTTTTGAGAAAATGCTGTTGGGATTTCAACGGGATTCAACGGGGTTATAGTTTACCGGTGACGACACCGCCGCTAATGGCGACGGCCAGCGTCACGAAGAGACAGGCGATCTGGTAGCCGCCTTGCATCGAAGCCGAACGGCCCAGTCCGTGATGGAGGTCGGCGACATGGTGGTGCAGTTCCTTGTACTCCGGAGTTCCTTCCAGAGGAATTCGGGCGGAAAATTGCCGGTACAAACTGTGTAAAGCGCCGCCACAAAAGATTTAGAAAATGTTTTCATTCTAATAGATTTTAATTTCGCACCTGTAACCGTATTCGGCTTGGGTGGCGGAGGCGGCCGTGATGGCACCGACGATGCCGGCAATAACGCCCGGCATTCCGTGGAGATTGTGGACGCCGCAAGTGTCGTGGATGCCCAATTTGCGGTTCAACACCGGCTGTTTCACATTCAGAATTTTTAGTTACATCATAAATGATATAAATCTAATAAAATTACCGTGAGGAAGCGATAGCCCAAGACGGAGACGGTGCCGGCGATGCTGCCGACAATCATGGCGCCGAACGGATGGATCATCATATCAGCCGCAGTGCCAATAGCCACACCACCGGCTAATGTCGAATTTTGAATGTGCACCTACATATAAAATAAATGAACTTTAATTCTTTGAATAACTTGATTTTAAATAAATATTGATACATACCATGTCGAATTTGTGTTCTTTGCTGACGAGAGCCGATACGGCGAAAGCCGTAACGCAACAAGCGGCTAATGAATAATAAGTGTTGATGACGGCGCGGTGCTGAGCGTCGCCTTCAGCCAGACCCGCATTGAAGCTGGGCCAAAACAGCCATAAAAAGATGGTTCCTAAATTGAGATTTATCCTTCGATTAGAGTTTCTCTAATTCAATCAAAGAGACTCTTGGATATAAATTACCAATCATGGCGAAGATGTCTGAATTGTAAGTGGCGCCTTCCTTCTCTGAAGTGACGTCGCGACGCAAGACGCAACTAACGGCCAGTCCGAAATAAGCACCAAAGACGTGGACGAGCATCGACGCTCCAATATCGGAAATCTTTTGAAGAAGTGAGCCATTAATTTTTGATTCAAGACGAGAACAACAACAATTACCCTCAAGATTTCCAGGCCGAGATGTTCGTTGCTGGCGAAGATGGCGATCTCGCAGATGGCCATGACGGCCAATTGGAGCGGCGTCGTGACTCCGAGGACGGCGCCGAATGAAATTAATACCGTGGCCGATGCGAAATCCGCGTTTAATAGACTATACAAAACCGGACAAAGTCAAAGTCAATTAAATTCATTAATTAGAGATAAAAGATAATACCTGGTGATGGTAATGTGGAGTTTGGTGCCGTCGAATGTGTGGTAGAATCCCTGACAGAGAGTGGCCCATTGCAAAACGATGGCGGCGATGAGGAAATTGACGGCGACGGCGCTGTATCCGTACTTTTTCAGAAAAGTCATCAGAAATCCGAAACCGATGAACATCATGACATGCACATCCTGGAACACTGTTGAAACGGATCTGCGTAATTAGTCGTTCCAGTAAGTCGAGGCAATAGCCTACTTACTCGGATAGTAGTGGCCGAGACTGTTGCCCTCGTTCTTGGTGGCGTTGGCGTCGATGTCGAAGGCGTTGGCGCTGTGCGCTTCCTTGTCGTACTCGACAAAGATACCGAAGATAATGATGAAGGCCGCCTGGATGCCCAGCAGGAACGGAATGTGCCGTCCGTGCACCATGAAATGCTTCAACGACATTCTCAAGATTCAAATATAATTTCGTCGTCTGTTAAACCCTAATAATCTCGTCTCGACATCGGCGCTTCACCGGCCTTCACTGCGTCGCGTTCCTACACCTGCCGATCCTTTTATAAGGCGCCCATTAAACCTGTTGGTCGTTTTTAATAGACTCGGTGAGTCGCTATAGAGAGAGAGAGACGTCGATTGACATTTTCGGTCGATCGCTCTGACGACTTGGGGAAATTCTTTGGTTGCCAAGGCGACAGGCGTCGGACGCCAGCGAATGGCCGGTTGGTGAATTTTTTCAAAAACGGATCGGCCCCTGTTGCTGTCCACCTGCGTCACTGGAATGGATCAGATGACCCGGCGCGCATATTAAATTGCCACAGTAGCTGTTTAGCCTCTGTCACGCGGACTGTAGGTGGGTGGACCCCCGTCTAATTAAGATGCCGGCAGTTGCGGCATCACGGAATGATGGTGGTAGAGGGCAATTATGCAATCGCTTCGGACGAATGAGCGCGAATACTTTGTCGTCGAGCAAGAGTTGAAGGCCCGACTCGAATTTCTGATGCCAAAACTGAATAAATAGTTCCCATCGGGCCACCTGCTGCGCTTATTAGCGCCATCGCCCGTTCCGAATGCCAAAACGGCCAATTAAGAGCGAATTTCTCGTTGGCTAGTCGCGTCCGTATTTAGCTCGCATTCCAAGAGGGAAATTATTTGGCGGACGATCATAGATTCAAGTCAAATGGAGACAAACAGAGAAATTCAGCCATTCACCGAATTTGAAATTCCGAAGAATTGGAAATATCGTGCCGTGGACAGAATTCGCCTCGCGGGTTATTTTCGGAGAGCCGTTGACTTATTTCGGGATGACAATCGATTTTAGTGGCCTTGTCGATTCGAAGTGCGTCCAGATGCCAATCGAAATCTAAAATGGCGAGAGTTTATCGGGGGCTCGTCGACATCAAGATCGGCCAACTCTCGCATTCGGTGAGCGTCGTTGTCAACAACTTTTCATCCATCGATAATTAGCCAATCAATGATGTTTTCGATGGCCGTTTGGATCAAACTTTCCAATCGGACGCGTTCTGTTGTCGTTTTCGTCAACAAAGTCGAAAGACGAAAAACAACAACAACAGATCCGTATATTAATGATGTTTTGATCGGTCGGCAGACTGACGTTCAGTTTGAACCGCTTTGCGACGTCTGCTGACGCAACGCGCTCACATCCAACGAGGTACATTAACATCCTAATAGTTTCACATTTCCATTGGTGATCGCGTCACCTGACGCGGAAGTCCGTCAAACCGTCTCCCACAGCACAGCACAGTCTCCAACCGGAAGACTATTTGGCGAGCCATAGAAAGAAAAAAGTGTCAATGTAGGGTTATTATTATATTCAGTTCTATTCTAATATTTGTATAGAAGCGGGCTCGTCGTCTGCTGTTGCCGGGCCAAATGGACCGGAAAAAAGTCTTTTAACGAGCACAAAGGAATTTGCCATCGTTAAGCGGACCCTTTTTGGAGGGTGGTGGGTCGTCGTGGTGGCCTTGAGATGGCAATCGAACGGGGAAAACAAACAAATGGTCAACTCTTATTTGTTGTTATTCCTTCCGAGAGAGAGAGAGAGAGATCTTTTTCCCGGATATGAATTGATAAATCGATCGTTAACTTTCGATCGGACGCCGGTTGCATAACAAATACACAAACCGGACAATCGAGTTCCACCGGATATTTGTTATTCTAGATTGTTGTTTTGCGTTTACAGCAAGCGAATGATTTCACTATCGCCAGATGGCACCGACCGGCCGTAAAAACTCGAAATAATTTGTTCTATTCAAAATCTCGAAATGCTTATCAGTTGCTGTGGAAATAAGTTTCGATCGAGTTTAAGAATAGAGGTGAATAAGCGGACGGTATAGACGTCAGGATGACGCGAGTTTGTGCGTCGTCGATGAAAACAAACATAAAAAAGAAAAGACAGATTTCGCAATGGATGGGATTATACGCATCTCGAGGCCGCGCGGTTTTTTGATTGAGCGATCTGCCGGCTTTTTGTACAGTACGCGTGATTGAGTTTCAGCTGCAGCGCGTGGGAAATCTGTCGATAAGGACGCTAGATCCATAGCAACAAGGTCCGCGGCAGAACGTTTGTTGATAAAAAAGAAAAGCCCCTACTCGTTGCGACATTCCTTACGTCAACAAAAAAAGATCCCAGCTGATTGGCGGTCGATCGTCATCGTCAATTCATTTGAAATTCTATAGCAGACGAGATAATTCCTCGCTTTCATATTCTAATTTCATTATTATTAATAGAATTTCATCTATTAGTCTCTTTCAAATTGGAGAGCCTTAGGAAAAAGTCGCGCCAACATTATATAATAATAATTAGGCTTTAATATAGTTAATAGCTACGTATATCAACTGTTTATTTCATCGAAAAAGTTCTCATTACAAGTCTTAATACATTTGGAATGACTGACGGTATCGACAAAAGTACACGCTAGTTGTGCTGAAGTGAACAGTCAGTCGTTGAAGAAAAGTGAAGGATTGATACACGGTTAATTCAATCAGGCAAGGTTTCATTTATTGAATGGCGGTATACAGTCTTCAGTCCTTTTGAGGGGCAGGTGGGGCAGCAATCTGGGCTCCGGCGACTCTATTGAGCCAGGCGTAGTAGACGGAGAGGCGAGTAAAAACGCTGGGTACGGTACCGTCACAAGTTGGGCTGCGCTTTGACAAAACACCGACGACGATCGTCTTTTCCGTGTCTGTTTCATAATTATATGTTTGGATCAACGGGGAGCCTTCGTCGAAGGTGCATGGACTGATCTGAGGATCAGCTGAAAAGAAACGATAGAATTGATTCCAGGATATGAGCTCTGCATTTCATCGTCAGACTTGATTAAAATTGGCGATTGTTAAATACCCGTCGAAATTCCACAGATCATTGTGGCAACGCTGAAATCGTCCGCCGTGTATGGAGCACAGTCATTCTGGGCTGGCTTCCGACATGCTCGTTACTGAAAAACGAAGTCTCGGCGACACACCTCCTCCCGACTGAATGAAAAAAATGCAATATTGCTGGACATTAATGGAGAAGGAAATGAGCAAAATAAGCATACCACTGTGGCACCCCAGCCCATGGTAGTTCCTGTGACATTAAAACCGCCGTCAGTATTAACTTCATTGAACTCGATCAAGTTGGCATAATAAGGGTTGGTAGTGTTCAGTTTCAGGTTGCTCGACAGCTGAAAATAACCATTTAGTGAATTATGTTATTGAATTGCAATACAAGTATTTTCTGATGGACGAACCTCGACGAGAGCAATGTCGTGAGTTTTGTTGGCAGCGACGTAATTGTCGAAAGGCGTGACTTTGAAGACGGGTATAATTTGTTCCGTGCCTTCATCTTCAATCAAGTTGTACTGTCCGGCGACCACCGACAACAAACTGATGGTTTTCCTGTTGGGAAAGAATTGGAATGACATGGATGCGATTTTCGTCTTTCTGATAGATTATAGAATGTCAATAAGTGCAGAAGTGCTCACCCCTCCATACAAGATGCCGACGTGACGATGAATTTGTAATTGTAGATGAAACCGCCGCAAAAGTGGTTGCCATTCTCCGTGATGGAAACGACAAATGGATAAGTAGCACCATCAACTGTAGGAGGATCTACTGGCGCTCCTCCAGCAATGCGCTCCTCTACGCGGGGTGCTCCTAAAAAACGGAAAATAATTCCAATTTAGTGCTAAACGTTTCATCAATTGAATTTGCATAAGGCGTAAAGCAAATCGATGTAGTAGCTACCTTGAACAAGGGCAGCGAAGGCTAGAAATGTGAACAAGGTGGCCTGCATGATTTTCTACGGTCCGATCGCAGTGAACAACTGACTGACGCTTCTCCACTCGAATTCAACCAATACGAGAAAACTTCCCCCGACTTTTCAAATGTTCCGTCTCGGCCGATAAAAGAAATACAAAACACAGAGCAGATAAGAACGTTTCGATTGATACATCGATTCCATTTACAATTTAAGCCACATTTTGTATCGTTTGTATCTCGTCCATCTCTCGTTTTGCCGACAAGTTTACTGGCCTATTCAAAAGTAAAATTACCCTAATGCCGCAAGCGTTTGCGGTTCATTTAGGCAACATGTCGTCATGAACGACGGCCAGCTGACGACTTGGATTGCTGATGAATTATGTCAACAAATTCCGCAAGAGGACATGCTAGACATGCTTTAGGTTGGATCACCGCGTGCAGGTTTTTTGTTGTTGCAACAAAAGATCCTTGTTTTTGACTTAGATAGCCCATTTGGACATGTATCTATCATTAATTGGCTAGATTTAGACTCCATTTTCGTATAATAATCAATAGCAGACACAACATGTGTACGTATTTGTTCAGTGGTTCTCTTCAAAAGTTATTCAGACATTTATGGTACAATCAGCGAGACTATTTATGGCGTCAACAACATATAATGCGTACTATACTATAAACGGATATCAGCCTTCGGGCTCATTTAGGTTGCGCTCCGGCGACCCTGTTGAGCCAGGCGTAGTAGACGGAAAGACGAGTGTAGACGCTCGGCGTCGCTTTGTCGCAGGTCGGGCTGTACTTGGATAAAACTCCGACGACGATGTAGTCAGGAGCACCTGCTGATGGATCTGCACCTTCGTTACGATCTTGGACCAGCGGTGAACCTCCGTCGAACGTGCAGGGACTGGACGACGTGATTGAATCAACTATAAATGACAGATAAAATGGAATCGTCTCAGTCGTTAAATAACTTCATCCATGATGGACTGTTATTACCATCATCTGCAATTTCATAAACAGGAGCGCCACAGATCATAGTGGCAACGCCGAAATCGTCTTGCGTGTATCCCGGAGCGCATTCATTGCTGGTCTCCGTCATGACGGCCGTCGTGTAACGAAGTCTCGGCGACACGCCTCCACCCAACTTTGAATTCAAGAAGTTTAGTATAGTACACCACTGTAGTCGTCAAGAATCGACAGAATGGCAGGTGACATACCACAGTGGCGCCCCATCCCATGATGTACCCATTGGGCTTGAAATTATTATCCGTGAATACCTCGTTGAACGGAATATAATTGACTGTTCCAGGTTTGGTTAGATCGAAATCTTCCGACAGCTGAAAATGATAAAAGAAAAAAAATAGTCTAAGGACGAATCCAGATCGACATTCGTTTCGTTAGAATGACGAACCTCGATGAGAGCAATGTCGTGAGTTTTGTTCTCGGGAACGTAACTGTCGAAAGGCGTCACTTTGAAAACGGGAATGATTTGCTCCGTGCCTTCATCTTCGATCAAGTTGTACTGGCCGGCGACGACCTCTAATAAACCAATGGTTTTCCTATGGGTGAAAATAAATGCATACATATAGTACATTCTATTGGTAAGTCAGGTAAGATTATCAAGTGCAAAATGCTGACCCCTCCATGCAGGACGCCGACGTGACGACGAATTTGCTGTTGTAGATGAAACCGCCGCAAAAGTGGTTGCCATTCTCCGTGATGGAAACAACATATGGGAAAATGGATAAACCGGTATTTGGATCGGGTGTTGGAGCGGGCGTTCCTTGAATGATGCGCCCACCGGGAACAGCAGCGCGAGGCGCCCCTAAATTTTCCAAAAGAGTTTAACCCACTAGTAATAATAATGGAACCCAATTCAATTTATTCCTACCTGAAACGACGGCAACTAGGAACAACAAGTACACTGCGGCCTTCATTCTGTCTATCACGTTGCCAACCGACTCGTGTTCAAGACTCGGTGCGTACGACATAATAAAGGGACGCAAAACAACATCATTGTAAGCCGGCGATAAAAACAAGTACGGTAGAAAGGCTCCTTTTGTTTGAAGAGGTAGAATGACGAGAGGGGGAACTTGGAACATTTCGAAATGCTTGTACAAGATAACATCGGGACTCGATTGATGCATCGAGCATTGAATACTGACCTCGATTTACGGTGAGATAGCTCTCTAATAATCTCTCATGCAGTGATGACAAGGAATTTGAAATGGGAAGTACATGAATTATCAAGCGCGGTCGAATAAACAAAATAAGGCTAATTCAAACTCTTGTATCAGTCATTGTTCATGTATAGTCAACAGAGGCTAGCCGTTGTGTATAGCTTACTCGACCACAGATTCGATTGGATTGTGTTGGTCGTAAATCCTATGGTCCCATGTCTTTTGAAATATATTCAATCCGGCTTGGATATCTAGGGCATTAACTATAATCTCTTCACATCGTCATCTCGGACCGTAAATCCCGCCAGCAGATTTTCATCTAACGCAAACATGACCAAAGACTCAAAGTCTTTGTTCTTTCAAAATGATGACTGTTATCCAGGACCGTTATCAAAACGGTGGATATATTTTCTAAATGTCAGATGAGGGTGCTTATGTGATTAATGATTGACATTTCACCGCTTTTTTTCCGTGTCAAACCTTGTTTATGGTGGCTCTTATATTTGGTCGGGATTAGTTGGATCTGAAAGACCCAGAAGTCGACGTTAATGCAGACTATTTCATCTCCCATTTTAGCCCCGTAATGCCTTCCACAGCCTATAGAAATCCTGTCTCTCTCTTTCCACAAAAGATATATTTCAAGATTTAGGTTTGAATTTGTATATTAATGGATCAATCACGTACAGTAAGGTTTATTACACAAATCAAGTTCATCAACGGGTGCTGGCGATATTTGGTTGCGGGCCGGCTACGCTATACAGCCAGGAATAGAAATAGGAGAGGCGAGTGTAGACACTGGGCGAGTCCAAAGAGCAAGCCGACGTTTTGGACATGATGCCCACGGCTATGTACTGGTTGGCAGCGTTCGTCTGGACCAGCGGAGACCCTTCGTCGTAATGGCAGGCAGTCCCAGAAACTACAGATGACGAAAAATGAGCCATATGAACTCTTTCATAATTATTATTAGCCTAATGAATTATACCCGAAGGATCGGAACTATTGCTGGCGACGGCACACAGCATGGAAAAAGGTTTGTATTCGTTAGCAGTGTAGTCGCCACAGTAAATGTTTGTCTCTTCTTGGAGGTCGACGGCTCCGTAGCGAAGCGTTCCAGACGATGACGCCTCCTCCTGTTTTAATAAAACTCTCAAACAATTATATCTCTGACTAATAATTATTATATTGAATATAATACGCTGCTAGTAGCTCCCCAACCAATGATTTGTCCTAGCTGATTGGCGGGATCCACTTCGTCGTACTTGATAAAGGCAACATTGGCGTCGAAGTTGATGTTCCTCGTCAGCTGTTTCCAATTGCCAAATTTTTAAGGAAATCTATATTGGTCAGTTTCTTATTTCTAGACGAACCTGAAGAATGGCGATATCGTTCACCACGAACGTATTGTCGTACTGATCGAAAGGAATTATGTTGAAGACGGTAATGTTTTGTTCGGGCACCGTCGCGACGCCGAAATCCACTAGTCCAACCATGACTCTCAAAGCGCTGGGTGATTTTCTACATTTTGTATTAATTAACTCTATATATTGAAGGCAAAAAGTACTTCATCTTTTGCATGTACCCATTGACACATGAAGCTGCCGTGACGATCCATTTAAGGCCGTAAATAAATCCGCCGCACAAATGACTGTTGCCATTTTCGATGACGGAAACGACGAACGGGAACTGACCCAGGGTCGCCTCACCACCTCCGATGACGCGCTCGTTTAATTTATTAGGCAGTCCTTAGTTTCGTTTGTAAAAAATTGTTTACAGATTTATTATTGAGCAATCAGGTTATTGTTTGAGCTCACCTGTAACTGCGCCTAAAAAGGCAGCGCATATAATCTGGATGATGAGGAGAGTTGGTTTCATGGTCGCCGTCAGTTACCACAAAGTAATGACAAACGTTCTCCAAAACTGCCTATTAGTCGTAGGTGATAAGCAAATATAGGCTAGTTGACTAATCTAGAATTTATTTGGATCTTTCGGCTGTATATAAAATTGTTTCGGTCGTTTGATTCGGATGGGATAAACGCATCATCATGATTTATTACCATCAGTTAGGGGGTTACATCGTCCTCTACGCCAAACTAAAACAATATGTGTGGGTAAAATAGACTATCCTATGTACATATCTGACCCAGCGCACTCTACGACTGCAGCTGATAACATTATCTCCTCGTGGTTTTATAACGTTACTTGCATGAACTATTTACCATCAATCAGCATCGATTCCAATTTACTTTAACTGAATTTTAAATGAGAAAGCGGATTTTCTAGCGCAACGAAAATGTTTCTGTTTTTATATTTGGCCAACATATTCCAACGACGTTAGCATCGACGTCAAGAACGCTATACAAATTTTTATAGGCGGTTTTAGGGGCGTGTTGGCTGGGCGCCGGCCGTGCTGGAGAACCAAGAGTAGAAAACGGAGACCCTGGTGTAGACACTGGGCGTTTCCAAAGAACAGACGCCCGTTTTCGACATGATTCCCACGACTTTGTGCTCCATGGTGGCCGCGTTCACCTGAATCAGAGGAGATCCCTCGTCGAAATGGCAAGCGTTTCCCGCATCGTCGGGAACAGCTGCAGAGAGTAGACAGTTAATATAAAATATAAATAATTAAAAACAGATTAATGATTTATTATTACGATCCGTGGTGCTACTCTTGGCGCAAATCATTGTCGCCGGCTTGAAATCCGTGTTGTAGACATACTCTCCGCATGGCTCGGTGCTCGTCACTTGCGTGATGTCGACCACTCCGTAACGAAGGTTCACCGATTCGACACCCCCATCCTGCGACAATCGTTCTCTGAGTACAACACAATTCGTCTGTTCTAACGAATGTCAAATGACTTACGAAAGTGGCTCCCCATCCAGCCACTTGGCCAGTGAGCCTGGTGTCCTCCTCGTTGTAGTAGACGAAATCGACATTGACATCGAATACAATGTCGGCAGTTAGCTATAAGCACAAGACGAGCAGAACGCAAAGAATTGAGAATTATAGGCCGTCATTGAATATTATTTAAAAAAATAATATTTTACTTTAAGAAGGGCGATATCATTTTGTTGGTACGTGCTGTTGTACTGATCTACAATGTAAATGCTCGTGACGGAGATGACCTGCTCGCTGGGATCCGTTTGAGCCAAGCTCACCTGACCGGCCACAATTTTCAATTTGCTCGCCGTTTTACTATAGTATTATGGAAAACGAAAGAGGGCGGAAATGAGAAATGCGTCGATTGAATCATCTGGTTGATACCCAGTAACACAAGAGGCCGTCGTCACGACCCATCGGGCGCTGTATATAAATCCGCCGCAAATGTGTCGATCATTTTCGGTCACAGAAGCCACGTAAGGGAACTGCCCTGAATTGGCCAAAGCCCCTCCAATAATACGCTCGCTCGGGGCCGGCAACCCTATGATGAAACAAGGCAGGTTATTCTACCCGCTGGCTTAGGCTAAAGCATTCTGAAGGATGTAGACAACACTCTGGATGATAATTGTAAATAAAAATTAGGCCTACCTGAAACGGAGTATATTACGAGCGCTATGATTAGAAGAACACTAGCCTTAGGCTGCATAGTTCTTTGTAGCTATGAAACTAAATGATGGCAGGGGAATTATTTTGTTCTCCATCTATAAAATCGAAGGCGATAAGCGTTTCGAATGTCGAACAAACTCTAATCCCCGATATAATCCAATATCCCAAAATCAATAACCGTTATTCTTACTGACCTTTTCGCTATCTACGAAATTGATGACTTTAAGTTTTCCATTTATTAAAACAAAATCTGCTTAATAATAAATAAATAAAAACTCAGGTACATGTATAATCTTTATCTATGTATAGAGTTTTGTTCAAACACGGGGTCCTTTTCTGTATCGGGAAATTTTTTTTTCCTTTCGAGTCGTTCGTTAGCACAAAGGGATGAGAAGATGCAGCATAGGTATAAGTCGATGTGACCAGAACAAACAAGCCGAGGGGAAATAAACTTTTTTTCCAATATGTTCCTGATACCATACAACGGAGATACGGACGAAGAAAAATAACAGAGGTGTAAATTCCGGCCTTTGTTTGGAAAACCCACCGGCACAAAAATGTATTTATTTAACCATGATCGCAAACCTCATCTTTATATACACGAATGAACTAGAGCAGTTGAATACAGGTAAAATGACTAGATGAACTTTGTGAAACTAAAGTATCGTCCACAGCTTGCTGATAAACAAACGACCGCACTTCCACAAACGTTCAAGGACGTTCTATATTGTTTACTTGGGAACTTTCCTTTTTCATGTTTTTCCAAAATTTTACCTACTGGTACCCAAACCTGCGGACAGCCTATACGGTGTCTTAATTTACGGGATTATTTACTGTTTTCTTTGGCATATATTTTCCTGAAATAACGTTAACTTACGAATCAACTCGTTGTTTTTCACTGTGTTATAATTTTTACGTCTACTCATTTTTTATAATGTCCATGAGACTATTGCTTGAAAAAAAATATATAGTGAGTGAGAGAATTTTCAAGGTTTTATTGAACTCGTATATTTGGTACATGCGGGAAGATTTAGTTTGACAGTTTTTGCGCACAAATAAAATACACTTTATCAAGTTCTTTGGAAAGTCGAAATTGTTTGCCAACAGTTTGCCTTGTTGCTAGGGAATCTACTAGACTGTTTATGCGGTTGGCTGTGGACCAGCTGTGTTAATGAGCCATGAATAGAAAACGGAAATGCGGGTGTAAACACCAGGAGAGGTTTCGTCACAGGTTCTAGTTTGGGACATGATTCCCACGACGAGATCTTTATCGTCTGCGTCCTTTTGAACTAGCGGAGATCCCTCGTCGAAATGGCAAGGAGCTCCAGCAGTATCGGGGGTGGCTGTAATTATAATTAATAAATTCAATTTATGACTTAATTATAGCTATCAGTTTCTTAAATTGTGATTAGTATTTTATTTACCCAATTTGAAATGTTAAATACTACAATAATTGGAAATAGAAGTTTTTACTTACTAGGTGTGGCAGCAGGTTTAGCGCATACCATGGTTGCAGGCTTAAATTCTGTGCCATAAACATAGTCTCCGCAAGGTTCCTCTGCAGTCACAGCTGTAACGTCCACTGCAGCGTAGTGAAGGTTAATGGATTCAAATCCTCCTTCCTTTAGACAAGGTCGTCATTTTTCAGAATCTTTTCATTGTTTCCCTTACGTCTATATATTGATTTTAGATACGTACGAAAGTTGCGCCCCATCCCATAACTTCGCCCATCGTGCCATCTGTGGCTTCGCCATATTTTGCGAAGGTAACATCATCAGGGGTAGCAGTTAAATTGAGATCTGTAGTAAGCTGTTTGAAAACAAGATCAATAACTAGTGAGCGCGTAAATGATCGTTAATTTTTGTTCCACTAACCTTGACAAGAGCAATATCATTCAGCTTGAGCGTACTGTTGTAATACTCACTAGGGACGATGCTGAAGACGGTGAGGGTTTGCTCGCTCTCTTCCTTGTCAACTAAGCTCACCTGTCCAGCGGTCACTTTCAAGTTGGTCGTCAGCTTACTGGAAGAAGGAAAAGAGATACATATGGAAGAGACAAGACAGAGGCAGCCTGATGATATACTGCAGGCTTGTAACATACCCGGCAACACATGAAGCTGCTGTGACGATCCATCGGGCGTTATAGATGAATCCGCCGCAGACGTGGCGATCCTTTTCGGTGATTGATACCAAGTAAGGGTATTTTCCAGCTTCGGCTGTACCACCTCCGATAATACGCTCGTTCAAAGCCGGTAGCCCTGCATGGAGAGTAAAATGGATATTATATGCACACTATCACTGTTGAAAAAATGGAGAGACATGAAATTGAAATGAACTATAAAATGTTAATTAAAGTACCTGAAACGAAGCAAATGACGACAGTGGCGAGAAGAAAAACAGACTTCATTGTTTTCATTAGCATTGGATTACGGCTAAGAATGGCGTTGGTTCTACTTACTTCTCCCGTTTATAAAAGACAGATCATGTGATAAGAACTGTGAGTTGAAAGATATGGATAGAATCAATCAATAAATAAGGTGTTTATTTAATATAAACCATAGGGCCGGTTGTCTTCGACATTGTTCTAGTCACAACATTTGGTCTGAAAACATAAAATGAGTACGCGTAGATTTTTTTTGTAAGCCACAAACATCGATTGCTGTAATAAAAACAAAGTTGGTCATTATTCCCATTTGCCAATACATTCTAGATACCACAGCTATCTGGTGTCCTTCCCGGTAAAAAAAAAAAACATAAAACAACTTTTCACAGTTTCGAGCAATTGAAGAGTAAATTGTATTATATATGCCAAAACAAACATTTTCAAAACTGAAGGAGTATAGCCTTCTTTGACGCAAAATGATTTTTTGATATAGCAGAAGAATTATTTCTATCTCATTATAAAGGACGGACCGGCTGTGCACCGGCTGTGCTCGATAACCAAGAGTAAAAAACGGATACACGGGTGTAAACAGCAGGAACAGCCACATCGCAACTTTTTGACTTTGACATGATGCCCACGGCTGATTTAACTGTTATCGTTGGTTCGCTTGGATTTGGAATCAATTGTACCAGTGGGCCGCCCTCGTCGAACTGGCAAGGAGCCCCAGAGGCTGTGCACACAAAATATAAAGATTATTAGGTTTATGCGCGGATTTGCATTGGCGTTAAATAGGTAGCTTATAAAGTTGCATCTTTTTACACGTTTCTCTTTCGAATGAATTGTAGCAATTGATAATGGGAAATAATGGGAAATACGACTTACGAGTAGCGGTAGCAGCAGCCGTGACACAAGCCATCGTTGCAATATTAAAATCCGTGCCAGTAACGTAACCTTCACAAGGAACGGTGCTCGTCACTTTCTGAATGTCAACCGCTCCGTAGCGGAGATTAATGGATTCAAGTCCTCCATCCTGTTTTTAATTGATAAATTAATGTTGCTTCAGCTTCAAATGAATTTAAAAGTAAATTATCCACTTCTAGGATACTTACGTAAGAGGCACCCCAACCCATAATTTCTCCGGGTAGGGTGTCGTCAACTTCGTTATATTCGATGAAATCAACAACGGATGGTGTGGTGGCGTTAAAAACAATGTCTGCCGTTAACTATTGAGATAATATTTACAATAAATATAAATGCCACCACAAACAAAATTATGATATTAGGACTGGCGTCAACGATTTACGAACCTTGACGAGGGCGATGTCGTTCAGTCTCAGCGTACTGTTGTACTGGGTAAAGGGAACGATGCTAAAGACGTTAATGGTCTGTTCGGCGTCCGTATTGACCAAGCTAAGTTGTCCGGCAACTACTTTCAGTTTGCTGGCTGTTTTACTAAACAATTAAAGAGATGCGATGATTCTTACAGTATTAACCACTGAGTCTATCTTATTAAAATCATATACCCAACTACGCAAGAAGCAGTTGTGACAATCCATCTGGCACTATATATAAACCCACCGCAGAAATGGCGGTCATTTTCAGTGATGGAAACAACGTAAGGAAATTGAGCCGCTGCAGCTACACCGCCACCAGTGACTCGCTCTTGCAAGGCTGGTAGCGCTAGAATATAAGGCACAGCACAGAATTATTTTAAAAATCTACTTTAGTAATGAGACTAGTTACGGTTTGTTATTTATTTACCTGAAACTGAGCAAACGAAAAGGGCTAGAAGAAGAGCCGTATTCATGGTTATTCTCGCAACGAAGTAACAGAGTCAGCCGTTTCTCTCTGCGTTCTCTAATGGTTCTGCCTAGTTACTATATATTGCATAAACAATATCGTATATACTGGTAAACGTGGGGGGCATCCAGATAAAAGCTTGCCACGCATTGTGGCGTAGCTTATTTCCCAATTCGATGGCTGCATGATCACATCGAGGCCTGCTTTCGATTGAGTTCATCTGGTATTAGCCCAGCTAGATAGTATAACAGCGAGACGACGCTTTGGAGATAACGAATTAGGTTATTGGGTAATGTGGTTCTTCCCACGTTTCTTTTTTTAATTATATCATTCGATATCTTTCGAACTGGGCACTTGGCAGTAGAACAAAAATCAACAATTATTACTCACCAAAGGTTTTTGTCAAAGAAGGCGCAAGACTTGGAAAATCCAAAAGGGCTTAGACTTAGTTTATGGCTTTTGTTTGAGTGCAACACTTGTAATAACAGCACGGTTTTTTATTCAAATTGATAGTTTAATCACGTGCCGCTCCGCCACTGATCGCGTTACATGTCGGTTACAGGCTTCCCGATGCAGCAGCGCGACTGCAAATATAGTACTTTATACGTATGCACGGCGGGATATAATCGAAATGTCTGGCCATCTAAAAGTTCTAAACTGATTTAGGGATTTTTTTTTCATCTCTTGTTAAAAAGAGTGAAAAAATCCAGCAAAATTAATAAGTACATTTCATTCCAATATTTGGAAACGGGGCTTCCAATATTTTCACCATTTCTCGTATATGAATTAAAGAAAATCTTCGTTGCGAAGCCTGTGAGACAAGGCGTTTATTGTTGCCACATAAAATCAACCATCATCATATACTGTCCGTTTCACGTTGACTTTTCGTCTTGTAGTTGAAGTTCTTGGATGTCGATATTTACTCCTGTGGGCCAGCTACGCTTAACAGCCATGAGTAATAAACGGACACGCGAGTGTAAACGCTGGGAGAGTCAATTGCGCAGGTTTTCGTCTTGGACATGATGCCAACGACTGTTGCAACTCCTGTTGCATCATCCGGAACAACTTGGATCAAGGGACCTCCTTCGTCGTACTGACATGGGGAGCCAGAAGCTGAATGAGAGAAGATCAAATTTTTAGATGTTGAAGTTGTTATGTTCCACTAGCAACTAGCTTACATGTGCATTCAGTAAATATGATAACTGTACGATTTTAAAAGTTCTACCAGTTTGAATGTTTTCTATCGTATGCGATATTGTAAACTTACGTGTGGCAGCGTCAGCCGCATTGCTTGCGCATATCATAGTTGCCAGTCTGAATTCTGTGTTGGCGACATATTCTCCACATGGTTCGCCAGTTGCCTTTTTCTCGATGGTAACCTCTCCGGACCGAAGGTTTATCGATTCAAAACCACCATCCTGTTTTCAGAAACAAGATTAAAAAAAGAAACACGAAAAGCATTAAATCAAATTTAAATTATACAGCTGGAAGTTTTTGTTCCGAGTTAACTATACGTACCAAAGATGCGCCCCATCCAACAACTGTCCCTGTTGTGATGGTATCGTCCACTTCATTGTAATTGATTAACTTCACAGAATCAGAAATAGTCAAATTTAGACCAGGGGCACCCAACTATTTCAAAAGGTGCAATTGATTGTGGTTAATTTAATACAGTTGTGAAACTTTGTGTTTCGCTACTACCTTAAGAAGGGCGATATCGTTTAGCTGGCCAGTACTATTATACTGATCAAATATAACGACACTGAAGACTGGGACAGATTGTTCACTTGCCTCGGCGTTGACCAAACTTAGCTGACCGGCAATGACTTTTAATTTGTTTGGCGTTTTACTGCAATAGTCGAAAAGTAAACATTTATTTGGCTTCAGAGACAAATCAGAACTACTGATGCTATCTAGCCAGTAAAAATATCAGTATATACCCGACAACGCAAGAAGCTGCTGTGACGATCCATAGATGATTGTAGATGAATCCACCACAGAAGTGACGGTCGTTTTCAGTGATAGAAACTATGAATGGGAAATCTGCTTCCCCGGCTAGCGTCCCGCCAATGATGCGCTCATCGCTCAATGCCGGAAGCCCTGCGGAGAACATCAGAACATTTTCGACTCATTTGTACACTTTAAAGATTCAGTTTTTGACTTAATTCGTTTGGCAATGTGTGCCTTTTGTACCTGAAACAGAGCAGATAATAGCTGCTAGAAGTAGGACGGGATTCATGGCTCTCAACAGCTAGTAACAGTGTCCGTAAATGACAATCTTTCCACCTTTCCCTCATTCCTAAATAATGGCGCTAAGTTGAACTTTGAACGAATTAAGATAAAAAAACGGACGATTCAGGTCGGATTTGTATTGAGGTACAATCCAACATACAGCAAGTGCGGCTTTCGAAACCTGCCGGGCTGCCGATAAGCAATCAAAGAAAATCAAGATTATGTTGTCGAGATTAACATATCTTAGCCCTCGATCGCACGATGTTAAGACATGATTTTGTTTGAAAAGCTGATCGTTTGTTGCACTGTCAGAAAATACGTCATCAGAAACTTAGTGGGTTGTGAAATGCTTTGTTTATTTCCAGAAGATATGCTGCCGAGTCCTTAAGAAAATATTAGATCCAATCAATCTTACCAAGCATAAAAAGGTGGAATTTCAATAGTTATAGCTTTAGTTTTCCAATGTTTTGGTGAATATCTTTTTTCCTTGATCTAATAAAAAACAAGACATAATTAATGAGCCAATAATGGCCAAGCACTTTCTATCATTTCATCCGAATCGCTGGAAATAGCCGCATATTCAGCCGGATCTAAGAGCTCTGTGGAAGGACTTGTCGGGCTGGGGCTGATGGTTTCCGGTTGTCGGCCAGCAACCTGCAAAAACCAGGCGTAGTAAACCGATACGCGCGTGTACACGCTGGGCAAATCCACGGAACATCCTTTGTTTTTAGACATGATGCCAACAGCTGTTGGCACACCTTCAACCGTTTGAATCAATGGCGAGCCTTCGTCATAGCGGCATGGAGCTCCTGTGTCGGCTGTTAAACCAAGCATGCAATATAAAACCATCAATAAGCATCCCTGGAAATGAATAAGTGTGGACTTGCGTGTTACCATCGGCACTTTTCATGGCGCATATCATGCTTGCGCGGTTGAATTCTAATCCAGTGTAATCACCACAAGTGGTGGCTTCATTGCTCATGAGATCGACGGAAGCGTAGCGGAGTTTAGTGGATTCAAACCCTCCTTCCTAAATTAGTTCCGCACAATTGTTTCATTAAGTACAGTGCCATAATGCGGGCCATATTAATTGTATTCTAAAATAATAAAATATTAGCTTCTTGCCTGAGTAGCGCCCCAACCCATAGTTACTGCTGATAGGTCAGTGATATCAACTTCGTTGTAGACAATGAAGTTGACAAATTCTGGTGCGCTGAAGTCGATATCTTTCGTCAACTGTGTATCAAGTCAAAGAATTACTTAGCTACTCGACAGAGAAATTTTTCAACAAACAATTGGCTTTGAAAAAAATCCTGCAGGTGTCATACCTTAAGAAGGGCGACGTCGTTCAATTTATACGTACTGTTGTAATTATTAAAACGATAAATTTGGTTGACTGAAATGATATCTTCGTTAGTGTCCGTTGCGGTTAGCTCCAACTGTCCAACAACCACCTTCAAGGTGCTCGTAGTTTTGCTAAAGTATTTTGCAAATATTGCTTTGTCACTATCGCGTTAAAAACTATATACATGTGATAAACGAATCAATTATTATTATTCCTCCTACCCATCGAGACAAGATGCTGTTGTTACGATCCACCTCTCACTGTAGATGAATCCACTGCAAAAGTGACGATTGTTCTCTGTCAGGGACACGACGAACGGAAACTCTCCAGCTTCAGCAACAGCTCCTCCGACAATACGTTCATCTTCGATGGGTGCGCCTGACGAAGAAATGTAACGGAAGCAAAAACGAATTGTTTTAATAAGTAAAGTAAATATAATTATATATGAATGTATACCTGTGGCGAGACAAAGAATTGCTAAAATGGAAACGGCGTATTTCATGGTTCTTGTCAGAGACGACTCGGCTTAGTTACTGGCTCTCACGTCATCACTTCATTTGAGTTTTCATTTGTGCAATGTATTAATCTCTTGTATTATAACCTACACTTTGAGCTTCCTTTGTTTACAATGTAGAGAGATAAGACAAATAACAAGGCAGAGATGCGTTTCCTATTGGTTTACCACGTACGAGCTATATAGTATGCCATCACAAGACCAGACCTCAAAAGTCAAAATATATGTAAGAACATGCAGAGTGAGTCCAGGTCACATGACAAATGTGCTTATTGATAATGACGACTAGACAAATAGACGAATTATGATATATACGTAGCCTGTATATGTAGAAACGGTAAGATTGTTCATGCACAGCTATATGATGGAGCTATTAAGCATGCATGTTCAGCATGCAGCCAATAATTACAGACAATAAAACACTTCATATTATTACATACATATATACAATTACGATGTTACCAGGGTTTCTGTGCATTCTAGCGGGCGGATTATTCTTGTGGCCTTGACGGGAACTGCTACAATGACTCATTGTATTGAGAGAGTTGTCTTGTCTTTATGATTTCGTTATTATGAACTAGGAATCCACTTATATATAATTTCGTATTCTTATCCACTCTTCTCGCTCCCCGGGCTCCCCCTCTTCCGCCAACATTCTTTAGGCAGCCCCTCTTTCCCCAACCAAGTATAGTTAAATTCAAGGCCAAGTCGGCCAGCATTGAATTTACGTGGTCGGTTTCTGACCGTGCCCACTGCCCACCTCTAGCTATTGTATTATGACTCAAAATCCTTTGCCGTGTCACAATACCGGTATTCGTAATATTATTATTATTATTATTATCCTACACCCCTTCTCTGCCTATACGCAAACTCTTGTGTGACGCTTAAGACTAAAAGTTCTAGATTATACAGGCAAGACGCGTTTAAAACGTGAGCTGTACGTAGACTGCTGATTAAGAGCGAAGCAGAATTCTTTATAACCTAATTTATTTTAATGTTACCTTTACCATTATTATGCCTGGAATATTCCAGAACAAGTCCAGTCCTGCTCACCCTCTTGCGAAATTTATC
Source organism: Ceriodaphnia dubia (assembly GCA_022539655.2). NCBI lineage: Eukaryota > Metazoa > Arthropoda > Branchiopoda > Diplostraca > Daphniidae > Ceriodaphnia > Ceriodaphnia dubia. Next base: position 2,276,159 of record JAKUCG020000139.1, on the reverse strand, counting down.
CTTTACCGTTGGGTAGTCTATGTTTCCCCTTTCGCTTTCCCCCTCTCGCAAGTCATCAAGGTCGTCAAACACCAAGATGAGTAGATGACCCAAATTCTTGTCCTTCCTAGCCAGTCGTCTTTTCACCTTTTATTCAATCGCGAGAGCGACACATCACCGTTGTTGCATCGGAATCCAGAAATCTCAAATTCGAAATAAAAGTATATGGCTAGCCATGCTTTTTTCCAGTTTCGACTAGTTTTCGCTAGTTCTTTTTTTCATTTCGTTAGTGTAAAACTTATGTATAGGCTATAGTGTCGGCGCAAAAATTTCCGACACATTATACTGTTATGATCGAGAGTATCTGAGTGTATTAGCACAGGCCAAGAGCGTGGCCAGCCAAGACCAAGAACCATACAGAACTGAGGGGGCGCTAGGCTTTCGATAGCCTCTGGCTATCAGCTGATCAGGATCACCACAACTCCCCCCCAAGTTTCAAAAGAATACAAGCAACTTTTGTAAACTGAAACAAATCGAAATGGTCCTGATGGGATTAGGGGATAATAGGGTTAGAGACAACGATCATTGGCTGTGCATATCATATGGCAAGTAGTAAAAAATAAGAAAATGAAAAAGAACGGTGGAACGGGAAACGGCATATTAGAAGGCAAAATGAAAACAAAATTGTAATTGTCTTCGGGCCGATCAATCTTGCGCTGCGATGGCGGGGTTGTTCTCCCGAATTTGCGCTCGTCACCGTCACCGTTATTTTTTGTGATTGCGGGATGTTGCTAGAGGTGGGATGAAGGTCTCACGGGCGGAATCGTCATGTGCCTCGAATACGGGCAATGGTGGAGCGTCACCGCTAGATGGTTTTGCGTGTTCAATGCAGAGAAAACGTCTCTTCAACCAGTAAACCCGGCCGCTCTGCATTTTGACTCGATAGACCCGACGATACCCGATGGAGATGACGATACCGCAACGATCCCATCGTTTTGAAATTGGGTTCTGAACTCGAACTGCTGTGTTTGTTGGTATAGGGGGTAATGGGTTGGCATGTTCTTCAACTCTCTTCATCTGCTCGTACTGAGCTCTGTCACGGCAATCCATGATGTCACGCCACTTCTCAGCAAATTTGGAATGGTGGGCGAAGATTGCGCGGTTAGCCGGGGTATTTGAGCGAATGGGATGCCCCAAAACAATTTCTGCTGGAGAAAGTCCGTCGAATTTTGGTGTATTGCGCCACTCAAGTAAACCTCGCTGAAATGTTTTGGTATCGAAGCGGCCCGTCGCGACCGTCTTCGTGATGAGGGACTTCATTGCTTCTACAGCGGCTCCAGCGTAGCTGTTGGGTGGGGCGTGCGACGGATCTGAAATCGCGTAGTGGGTCGCCCATTTGTTAAGAAAGGCACGAATTTCGACCGACGCAAATAGACGGCCATCGTCCGACCGGATCCATGTAGGAACACCCAGATCGACGAAATTCCTGGTAAGAAACTGTGTGACATCTCTGCGGGAATAGTCACGATTAAACACGACATGGACTGCGGGCCATCCCGATAAACGATCAGCGTATATGAGATAGTGATTTCCAGCCAGACTGAATATCTCCACCAAGACGTCTTCGAACACGCGTGATGGAGGCGAGTCATCAGTCGTGCCACATGGCTCGGAAACTTCCGCCGGGCTGTAGGAAAGGGCGGCGTGGTTATCCATCTTCATCGGCCGGAATGGCTGAACTTGCTCTGGCTTCTCCAACAAGGTCGTGCTTTGGATGGAAGGAGCGGTGACCGGTTCAGGGTAGTTGGCCGGAAGAAGTCCCAGCTCTACGCAGACGAACCATGACAACGACAGTCCCGTGTGTTGGGGGCAAAATATTATACTAGCAAGTGTAGAGACCCCGCGAAGCGAAATTTTGTAGTGAAGGCGACCACTTGTTTCCAGTGATAAGCCGTTGGCAGCTACTAAATCGTCAACGCCACGATGGAGCAAGTTCTCAACATCGCCATCAAGTAGTTTCAAAACGTCGAAACCAGCAACTGTAGCTTCGGCACCACTGTCAGGAACGGCGGTTATAGTTGCCAAGTATTTTCCGCGGCCATCAAATATTTCCACGTCGACGGTCGGCGCTTTACGAGTAGCGGCGATTCGAACACTACCGACTTTCTTCTGGTCACAAAGTCGCATTCGCCGGTCGACAATGGGGATACGATTGTGCAACTCAACAATCAGATTCTTTAATTCCTCTTCACGCCTTTCTCTCTCCTTGTCCTCAGCAGCCCAGTTTTTCCGCATGTCTTCGATAAATTCAAGGAGTTCAGCTCTAGACGGTGGTGGCTGGTCATCGTAGTTGTTCGTGGCATCGTTTTCTTGTATCGTAGCCTGGCCGTCGCTGTTGGTAACGCGACGATCCAGTGAAGTACAAATGCGCGAAGTACCCCTTCCAGACATTTGAATGAAAAACTAGCAGATGCGAGCGATAACACTGGATAAATGTAAGTTTTCCACAGTGGCAGCGTGGTGCCTCAAGATGGCCGACCAAAAGCTGTCTTCGCTCCGAACACTGCTCACACGAAACACAATGCACATCTCACAACACACGATTGCACACTCATAAATGCTACAAACAGTTACCGTAGGTGGACACGAAAAACGAAAAAAGTTATCCTACCAACTGCGCCATGTTATGATCGAGAGTATCTGAGTGTATTAGCACAGGCCAAGAGCGTGGCCAGCCAAGACCAAGAACCATACAGAACTGAGGGGGCGCTAGGCTTTCGATAGCCTCTGGCTATCAGCTGATCAGGATCACCACATATACGAATACCTTATGCAAAAAAAATCTACTCTACCTACGCCCTTTTGGCTGTTGAAAGTAGCTCCATGTGTTCATTGTAGGCTTGAAGCCCCATTTCATTTGACGGTGGAGACTTAATTATAAAGTGACTGACTATATAATTTAAACATTCTTGTATTCATGGAACTTTTTCAGGACGCCCATTCCACGGACGTAACAATTAAATTCAGTGAGTTTCAGATAGGCTACACTTTGAATGGTTTTCAGTATTCAGCTCTCGATTTAGCTCGAACAAGTGAACCCTGGTCGCTCAGGTCCATCACGGAGCCATACAAAAATCAACATGACTACCACATGTAACATGTCTATCTATGACAACGGTGATGGGGCTCATGATAAAACAAGATAAGCGGCTGCATTACGTGATCTGGGACAGGTTCAGTCCTACCAAACGCCAAAAAAAGTGAGAGTGAAGTAAAGGGCACTTCTGTCCCATCGTTAATGAAATTCATGAATGAGTTCCTGTTTTCATGGTCAACAGGGTGGGTAAAACCCTCCTGTGTTGTAGATTAAATATTGGAACCGTTTTCACATTTTTATTTAGCAAACTAGCAAAGTTCATGTAGATTAACAGATGGGCGAACTTGGACAATCACACAAGTTTGAATTTTCGAGTCTCTACCCTCACGTCGATCTTCGTTATTTGACATGAAAGTCACAACCCCGATATTTACCTTCGTAGAGAAAAGTACGGACATCCAAGTCCATCATTCCCGACTGCCAGCAACTACAATAACGCACACAACTCAGCTATCCAACAACAGTGCACAACACCAACACATAGTCTAGGCTCTTAACATTCTTCTGTTGGAAAATCATCTGGTTTCAAAACATCCCGGTTACGTTTACTAAGGAAGGGTTAAAAATAGTAGGCCAGGGAATAAATCATCAGAGTGGGAAAATGTGAAAGGAGTTTATGTAGCTATCGCGTTGGATCGAATCCTGCTTTTAGAGAAGTGAATATATATACCCAGTTATTAGATACGACTCTTATTTCTCGCACTGTATTTATATTAAAGTTATCAACAACTTTTTAGATTCCACTTTTTAATCTTGCCACTACATTGAAAATAATATTTGTTTCATACATTTTGGCCATCAGCTGAATAACATAGAGACTTTTGGTAATTAAGGGATTGGAGTCATGATTTATTAGCTTATGGCTATACGCTAGATCCCTTCGGAGTTAAGTACTGATTTGCGGAGCGATAATTAACAGTACTTAGACCCCAGGCCTGTTTTTTACTGCTCTGCAAATCGTTACATCATAACCCCAAAAAAGACCTAGCGTGTAATATAATTCTTCCAAAATTTAGATGGGTTGGATGAGGAAACCCGTGAATGCGGTTACTTTGTCATAGTATTTTTCCGTAGCTGAATCATAAATGGCACCGTCTACAAGAACAACTGAAATGGTTTCGCCGACATCCAAAGCTACAGTCGCCTGCAGATCGAGTTGCAACCAATTTAAACCTGCATTTTTAGTATCGTTTGTCTCTGTAATTAGATGAACGTGCCTCGTGGTAATCTCTGTTTTGTTATTCTGCACCAGCCTTATCGTTACAGAAGGATACGAAAATTGCTTGAGACATGAAAAGTAGAAGTAGTAGAGTCCTTTAAAGGGTGCGGTAAAGAAACCAGTTGTAATGTTCAAAACATTTCCGATGTTCAACGACACGCCATCATAAGGAATAGTAGTGCCATTCTGTTTATAGGGAGCTGTCCGGTAGGCGAAAAACGACGGAATGATACTGCTTTCTACTACGTCAGACTTCAGATGTAAAAAAAAAAAAATTGAAAGGCCATTATAATGTCATTTTCATTGATAATAGTTCATGAATTGTGTTTATTTTTTCCCAAACGGCGGCCGCATAATTTTATACCTGTGAAGTTTGCCGTTTAAGGATTTTTTTGGGATGCTCGACAATCGAAGTATCACCGGCATGTACCAATTCCATCAATCCCAGAACACAGAATATAAGGATCTAGAAAAATCGAATGTCAGGTCTAGGCTATAGTTAAGAATCGAACTGAAATTAACGTTTGCATAGTAAATTATATATCACAATTTAGTAACTTGGGTTTAATAAGGTTTAAAAATAACGGTTTTCTTACTTTTCTATACATTTTGTTGCCGACTTTTTAGCACTAAGCCTACCTTGGTTCCGTTTCACTAATGAGGTGGTCATCATGTCAGGTACACTCGCTATATTAAGATGACCAGAGCTGCTTGTTGAAGCGTACGTGCTAGATTCGTAATAACATTCTAGGATATCCGCGGATCAACACGTACGACACGATCTGGAGCCGAGAACGCTACAATTGTTCACGCGATTTGTATAACGTGCCATATTTCGTTTTACGCAAATCAGTTGTTTCTTGTTACTTTGATATTAAATCGCTTGAACCCATGCACGTGTTTTTTTCAAATCTCAAAAGAGTGGGTCCGGCGATTTTCAAGTAATCCGGTTTCAAGTGTAATTCAACTGATGGTTGAATTCAATCTTATAGACCGTACGTACGTAGGCTACTACTTGACATTCTTATTTGTAATGACATCAATTGTTTATTACTGTTCAGTTTACATTATGGTATTTTATTCAGCAACAGAATAAGCCGCAAATTAAAAGTTGTACAAAATTGAAGCCGCTTAGCTTTTTCCACCAACTTTCGTGCTTGTTTTACTACGGTACGACGTAGATTCAGTTTTCTGTTGGACGACAGTTGAAATTTTCCCATTTTTTTATAGAAGCCGTAAGACTAGTATACCTCGCAACTTTAACTAGTATAGAAGATGGTTTTTTTGGTAAGTTAAGGGAAGTCTTTAAAACCTGATTTCTTTGACTGATGTCCTTTTTTATTCCTATAGATGCTTCGCTGTTGTGTATTGCTGACGATGTTTTTGATAGAAACCAAATGCTTCGGTAAAAAAAAGAGACGAAATAAACTTGTTATTCTTACATTTCTAAATATTTGATAATTTAGAACCCGCTCAGGGAATTGTGGACATATGGAAAACTGAGGCAAGGGGTGAGTACCGTATTTACCCTTGCTCAATACAGCTTTTAACTTTTTAATAGGCTATAGCTGGCTAGTAATACTTTGCAATTGTTTTTCAGACCCCAACAAGAAAGAAAACGAGATGGTGTTCATCGCCTTGGTATGTAGCCTACACAATTATGATAAGCTTTACGTATAGCCTATACAAACGCTTAGGCAGTTCATCGCGTTACTTTTTCATTGACTGAATCATCACTATAAGCTTAAGCATTTTTTCGTTCTATTTAATTTTCAGCCTGCCACCAATTGGGTCCAGAAATTAATCGAGCTCGTCACTGCAACGAAAATTAAAGAGGCAAAAAGACTAGAAATGAAGGCCAAAAATGATTCCACTGAAAAGACTACGACCTTAGCGCCTAGAATGAGTCCTTTCGGAAGAGGGATTATCCAAAATGGCCCAACTAGTCGCTCCATGGAAAAAGGGAACCCTGCCTTTCATGCAATACGAGTTCGACCTTACGGAACTGCGGAAACCTTCATTCAATATAACGAAGCTCTTTTGAATGTCGGAAATTGTTTGAATAGTAATACGGGACTATTCACGGCTCCATTTAGAGGGATCTACTTTTTTTCGTTCTCTGCAACGAAACAGTGGGGGCAAGAAAACATGTCCGTAGATCTTAAGCACAACAATGTCACCATTTCAAGAAGAACCGTTTCGACTGGTAAGGCAATTGGCGGTAATACGGAATGGTTGTCCGTTAATTTACAAGCTACGTTGCGCATGGAAGCTGGGGACGTCGTTGGGGTTTACACATCCCTGGGTTTGCTTTACGACATTCATCCTCTTCTCGGGCCGTTCAATGACATCGGAAATATCACAAAAGAGACCGCAGGAAGATACACTGTGTTCACCGGGTTTACTCTACAGAAGTTGTAGATTATAATTTTTCCAGCAATACAATATTAAATTGTTTCATTTATTTTCTCGCTTATAAAAAATTTCAGACAAAGAAATCGTTGATTATTTAGCTAATTAATAATATATACATTTCCATATATATTCCTATATATTTTTATGATAGCCTTCTGAATCATCAAGTCGAGAATAAACTTTGATTTCGTTTTAAATAAAATAATTGCTTTGGTGTGTAATAATCAATAAATATTTTCCCTTTTTCAAAAAATTTTATAACTTTTAACCAACAAGACGATCAGGACCTGTCTTTTGTTTCACTAGAGACACATGCCAATCAATAATGGTTTCTGCGTATGACAACCTTAACGACACCCTATAATGCGACCCTAGAAGGGGTGTCCGTCGGTGTCCGTAAATACCTGACGGGCGACGGCCTGTTTGACAACTGGGCCCTTGATGACGAATTCTATATTTCTATTCTATGGTTTTCATTTATGTTAACGTATATTTTACATATTTCAAAGTTTTTCAAGATGAACTTTGTGCGCCTCCAAATTTTGAAACCAAAACCAACTCAACTTAGTATAATTAAAGAAGTAAATTGCGAAAAAAGAGACATTTGCTGTCTGGGCGCTGGGCCCTTGACAAATGTCTGGTATCGGATATTCCTTCTTAAACCTTATTCTCACTTTAAGGCTCGCTCAGACGTGGCTGTAAAAAGGTCCTTAAAGTCTGAAAGCATTTTAAACTAAAATGTTAGTTTCAGCCTATCAGCGGATTCGCCATTTGAGACTTAGCGAGAGTTAGGCGCAAGTAGGAATGAGACTTAAGTAGAGGTGGGCACGGATCGGATCGGATTTGCATACGCGAATCAGATCGCATGCAACCGGTTCTATTGAAATAAAACAGCTCAAGGGCTAGTTACATTTTTACATCAATTTATACGGTTAATATATCGAGAAAAAAACAACAGAAGAAATAAAATTAACCGTTCGTTAACAATTGTGCTAACATTTGTGATTGTTTTATCCACATCCGATCCGATCCGAGAGAAAATCTGATCCGAACCGAAATAAGAATGGGGAAAATTTTTTGACTCGAGTTATCCGACGGATTCATCTGAACCGTGCCCACCTCTAGACTTTAGGGTAGAAACAAGTGAAATATAAGGTAGCTACACCTGAAAAGTTGTTCATCACAGAGTACAAGCACGATCTACGTAAATCCTTTCCTAGAATATAAAGGGTAAACAATAATAAAAACAATTTTACCGCATCATGCCGTTGACGACAGGATCTGGGGACATGAAAGTAAAATAACTTGGAATTCGGTGATGGAATTGTTAAGGCTATTACAATATAACTTGGAAGCAAATTCTTGAACAAATTTTTTCCCTGCTGGGCCATAGGGTTTTCGGCAAGATGATTTAGCCAGCACATATATTTGACCTAGCCAAAAACGCCGCATTCAAACAATGCGAGGTGTGCATTTATTGTTTTCTGATGTGACCCAAAAGGCATCTCAGATATATCCTTATTCATGTATTATCATAGCTCAAATATTGTATTTATGTTCATGTATTATCATAGCGCGAAATGCTTCACCGGGATAATAAATCTTTTTTCGTCACGTTTTATATTCCCTAATACAATACCACAAACACGAGTAGCCAGTAGTCTACATGGTGGCGCATGTCTGAACAAAAAACACCCCGATCTTGTTCATCGTACAGTAATCGAATACCACTCGCAATTTTGCCAGCCTATCGAAAGAAACACCAATACGCATTCAACCGATCACCTGCAATGCTTTCGTCACCTGCGGCTGGCATTTCACTATTGGTCGAATCATTCCACCACAGAAACGGTGACCAAACTGATGCTTTAAAAAGACTTCTTAAAGTTGTTACTTCAGAAACTAAGCAACTATACATCGACAGCTTGGAAAGGTAGATAAATATATTTCAACAACAATTTATAAATATTAATACCATGTTAAATAGGGTTCAAATCTAAAAATTATTGTACCATCAGTATCATAGAAATACCTCTCCCCTGCCCAAAAAATGTCTCCACTGGTAAGATTGAATTTTACGCAATAAAAAACTTGAAGTAGTTATTGACGTTAATTTCCGTTTTATGAAGATTATTTTGTCTTGCTGCGTGATGATGGGAATGACTGGTGCAATACAAATCCCCTTTCTGAACAGCAAAACACCATCAGGTAATGGTGGTGAGGGTTGTCGCATTTGGATTACTTTGACAACATATGAAACTTGTTCCAAATGTTTTGAATAAGTTTACTTTGATTTTCATATTTTTACTTTGATTTGCCAAGTATTGACATTTTTGTGTTCTTCTTTCTCGTATCTATTAAAGCAATAGACCGATTATTGGCCGATGTCATGAAGAGACAGACCGGTAAGAGAAAAGTTTTTCATTCTTAAGTTTCCCCATAAACTTCTTTAGATTTCTGTTTTGCTTCGTTATTTCAGATCTAAGGGTAGAAATTAAAGAACTAAGGGACAAAATTATCGAGGTATGGTTTACCTTTCTTCCATAAAAATGTGCTGTACCAACGATTGAATGAAATCAATTTTTTATATTTTAATTCCATATAGGGACTAAAAATTCAAGTAACCGAAATGTATGTAAAACTCGATTCTACCCTAAAAATATCGTCTATACATTCTGAAAGGGAAAGCATTCACTTTGAACAAATTGCTGAAGCTACCGGTCTCACTTATTTAGCAAGCAACCCTGTTTTCTATGCGCAACGAAATACTTCATTTAAAACGCCGGGAAGCATCGTCAACTATGATTTGACTGTTTTGAATATCGGCAATGGTTTCAATGCACTTTCAGGAGCCTTCACTGCTCCAAAAAACGGCATCTACTTCTTCTATTTTTCGGGTTTGAAAGAATGGGGAACAACTGATCTGACAATTCAAGTTATGCTCAACAACCAGCCTGTCAACTCTAGACACATATCGGCCGGTGATCGAGTAAGCGGCGATCATTGGGCGACTCTCGAGTCACAGGTGACGCTGCCATTAAATGTTGGGGATACCGTCGCTGTTAAACTTTATTCTGGATCCATATACGATACGGCTCTTCCAAACGACTTCATGGGTAAAACCACTACATTTTCCGGATTTCTACTGCAAGAAACAATGACCATCGTCCCTTATTTGATAGCATCAAATAACTGAAAGATGCGAAATTCATTATTATTCTTGTTCGTAATAGTTTCTTTGTTCATTTCGTGAAATCAATAAACGAGCTGCTAAAGCGCCCATGAAAGCAAAATACATCTTCAATAAATGCAATTAATTACTAATAATTAATTTTTTATAATTGTTCACCAAAAAAATAAACCCCACTTTTTCTCTTCTTCCGTGGCACAGTGACTCGTCTGTTTAGTTACGAGCTTCGCGTAAATTTTCACTGAAAAAATAGACGTGAACAGTACTATGTGAATCGTGAAGATCAAATTATGAGGTCCGTTTCCACGCGTGGACGCAATATAGTTATGAATGTATTAGTACTAGTGTTATGAATGGAGGACTCAAAACCTAGGGAAATGTACTCAAATTCTACTTAAAAGGGTTCAATTTCAATTTACTACACTAACTAACTAGGCTCAGAAGCGGACTGTATTAAATTCAAAGTCCACTGAAGAGTTATCCGAGACCTTTTCACACACTCACACTTTCATCCTCTTCGAAGCGAAAGTAAAAGTGCTTCGAAATACACCGAAAGTACTTCAAAGAGCTTCAAACAGAGTCATAGAAAGGTTTCTATGACTCTGCTTCAAAGCACTTTCATTTCGCTACTAAATGGGTCTTATAATAGCCCCCCAAAAAATGAGAATGCAAGTGCCAAGCACCGTCTGGCCTTATTACAACTTTCCGCTTCGATCATTGCCCAGTCATGGTCATGCACGTCAACGTCATTTCGCAGTATCAGCTGTCTGGAAAAATCTTTTAGGAAACAAAGGAAAAAGGGTGGCTTGAGGACATTAGAGGAAATTCGAAGGAAACCATCCTCATAACAATAGAATATTAAATCATCAATATTACCGAATATTACAAATTTCGACGCGGTATGACGCCGATATTGCTGTCACAACGCTTTGTCTCACCTATACCCTAAAATGTTTATATATAATCGTGTCTGCCTCTTTTAATAAGAGCACTCACATTGAAGCCGGGCGGAGGTACTTTGCAGCACCTATAAGTGTTGATTTACTGATCGATACTTATTATAAGTGTGGATGACTCATGCTGGATGACTTGTCGTTACTATTGAGTCTCCCATCAGACAAAAATCCAAACTAGCAATTCCATTCTTCCAGTACCCTTTCCACGCGGCTTCCGAGGCGATGTCCTGTAAACAGTTCCCGAATCAGAATGGTCCAGGATTAGGCGAGCTAGGATTATTGTCCTGAGACTCAGGACAACAGGGTCCTAGGACCCTGACTTACCGCTGTTACCCCTTGGAATAATTCAACCCAAACATTTTCATCGACTTCATCTGTGTTATTGATACAAATTATTCTAGTCAAATACACTCGGCAACACTCTTTTATTTATTAGGGTAAAGCTCTTAAATCCGGACAGGACAAAAACTCTGCAAATTTTGGCCAAAAAATTCGATTTTTTTGCATGCGTGTTTGAAACTGAACGAGGCGTTTCTTGAAACATCCGATAAATGAACATTGAAACAATCACAAAAACGCACCAATGGGCTAAAGGGCATCTTGTAATTATTTCTAGTGACTTAGAAATTGACAATTAGAATTTCACAGTTAAGCTTGTAGGCTAAGTTTTTGAGCTCTGTGTTGGACAGTAGGCCGAACGAAAACGGCAAATGAAAAATATAAGATAAAAAATCAAAGAATCACTTAACTAATTATACTAAATGATAGAGAATTTAAAATTCTACAAAATACTATAGTTTTTAAGTAGTAAATGGCAAATTCTAATATTTTATCAGGAATTTTGAAAGAACTGTCATTCTTCGTTCATTGGACTGACAGCTAGTAATTTCGGACACCTTCAAGGAAATTATAGATTTTCAAATTTCTAGAATGGGTATACACCAATCGACGCATAATTTTATGAAGAATCCATTTATACCCAATGTTTTCATCTTATTTGAAGTCGTTTTGGCGCAGTTAAAGAAACAAATATTGTTTGTCTGTCGATCTTAGGCTAGCAGGCAAGTTTTGTTTTGACAGGCCAATTTTTTGGTTTTTTAAAATTGAATTCTATTGGAAAATTTCTATTGCACCCTCAGTAATGTCATAGGCAATTCTATTCAGAATCAAAAACTGAATCGAATGAGATAATTATTTTTCTAAAATTAGCTCTGTCCGAAAAATGCAGAAATGTCCGACTTTTATGGGAAACGTCCGACAATTGAAGATTCTTAATGCACACGTTTCCCATAAGGAAGCCTATCGGCCAAAAAGTGTCCGGAGTTCACAGCTTTACCTATTATTATGATTATGATTTAAAAAAGTACTTATTACTATAAGTGTCACCATAGAGTCTTTGTCTAGTGTCCGAGATACTTACCTAGGCCTACCCATTTTCCTAAACGCCTAATATATTACGTATAAAAATATATTTACTTTATACAGCGAAACATTATTAGTAATAAATTGTATAGAATGTATATCCCTTACGAAAATCATATAATATGATCTCATATGAGATGTGCGGATGTGAGTTCTCAGTTCCAATGTCGCGCATATTGCATATGATTTTCATATGATTCTCATTTGCCAAATGAGACATTGGAACTGAGAACTCACAACTCATATGAGCTCACATCATATAGCTGGGTGATCGATATTTTTATTATTTAGAACTATTCAAACAATATGGGACGGCGAAAAGCCATGAAACTGCTACGTATGGCTTATACACACTTAAAATAAAATTCAGCAAACTGAAGCTGCTTATAAGGAAATATAAAAACAGTCCAAAAATGCGACAAACGCTTTTGCATTTTCACGTGTATAAAATACCGATTTATCCAGTTTTTGACATTGACAAAAAATGTGACACAATTAGGAAACCGAAAAGCGTGTGTATGAGATTTCAATTCTCAAATCTTGTATTTTTATTCTATATCGCCTGAACAAGAAATCCGGTAAGAGAGGTGAATTTATGCATCCAAGGCTGTGTTGGCGTTATTGTCATGTCAAAAGCGACACCAGATTTAAGATACATGGACATTGTATCTCCATCTTCCATAAGCAAGATGGACTGGATATTCATAGGCAACCAAATATCAGCGTCACCCGCATTATTGCCTGATGACACATGCTGTGCAGTGACTTCTTCTTTGTTGTGCAATAGACTAACGGTTAGATGATGGGGGGCGCCCCAGCTCTTCACGGCTTGGAAATAAAAGTGGTAAATGCCTCTAACCGGGGCGGTAAACACTCCCGAAGTGACGTTAAAGAAGCATCCATTGTTAAAAGGACTTTCTTCGAAAGGGATGACGGAAGATTTCTTGTTGTAAGGGGTCGTCCGGAAAGCGTAAAATGCTGGTAGCTCGTTTTTATATGTAGAGCTAAATAATGATTGACTAGAAATCTTCGCTTTCATCTCAATGTTATTCGACTGAATCTGCTTGAGGTATCCGGTCATGCTTATTAGAAGGCCTTTCAATTGCTATGGATGTAATTACAGTGAAAATAAACATTAAAAATTACTTGCTTTTTCCATGAAGGTGTTTTAATGAAACCCATGTATATATATTAAGCAAAATGTTTGCCAAAGAATGATGGTGGCTATATGATGAAAATATATTATACCTCAAGAATCACGTTTCTTAAATCATTGACATCGCTCTCCAAATCTGGAAAACAATATTTTTATTCTTTTAGGCGTACGGTTGTGACATCAGGTCTGGTTCAATGAAAATAGAATTGTATTTTTACCTGAGTTGACTTGGACGACGTAATCCACATCCGTTCTCAATTCTGTTATAGGAAATGTGGTTCAATAGGCTACATATATTTAATATACATACATAAAATTAACTGAAATTAAGATTTTACTTCGCTCAGCCGATAATGTCGATGCGTTCAATCCACTTGTCACCTGCCCGGGACCCTTATTCAGGACTGTCCTGTTGACCTCAAGTACGGTTTTCGTATCCTGGGAAGTATTAATATCGGTTGAGACTGATACTCTGGATGACTGTCCAGTTTTGATGGCTTGCATGTTCACTCCGTCAAGGATCAAAACCGTTATTGCAACCATGTAAATCATGAATATCTTTAATAGCAAGAAATAAAACACAAATGAATGTAGAGATTCAAATTATAGCTATAATTGATAATCATGTTAATTTATATACTAATAAATTAACAATTCTTGCTCACCGATGAATTCATTTCAGATGATCAAAAAATGTTTGTCCCAATGATACCTAGCTCATAAGTAATAGATCGTGTGATGATAATCAGACACGTTTTACATTGCGGTCTCTTGGACTTCCTTTCTCTTTTATAGAAGTAGTGCTTGAATCCCCTTATGCAGCTGCCACTTTCTGCCATATTGCTTCATTGGCCAATAGGAGATCGACAGGCAAATAATTGATGACGCACGGTTTTAGTGACTCGTAGTTATTTGATCCACAAATAAAACCAGCATGAAAAATGCTTACTCCTATTATACCAGCTATCCGCTGCTATTATTTACGTGCAAATTTACTTCTTTGGCTGATATCTGATGTATCCTGTTTCCTGTATCAAATAATGTACTAATTTGATCTTTTTTGTAGAACGTGTTTGAAGAAGCAGAGAATAGTAGCCTAAGCTGTTTTGTTCGAAAGGTCAATACTGTTCGTTTTAATAGGGAAGTTTGTATTGAACGTCAAATGACTAAAACTTCGTAAAACTGTTATAAAACTTTTATTGGCCACATTTTCTAGGACTTCCTGAAAACCGATATGCGTTCGAATAATACCTCTTACCAGTTACCACTTGGGCTATCTAGCGTCATGCGCTTGACCTTTACCATTTTAGGATGGGCTTAACTCCGTGGGGTGGACCTACATCAAAACCGTGAGATGAGACCGCCACAAGTTTAGGTTGTTTCCGTAGGCCTATATATGGAAACACCCAGGGCTTTTTCCAGCAGTAAAACGTTCTGAAAGATTTTTTAGTTCCTTCATAATTATAATGTCGCCACGAGAAAAACTTTTGAAAATTGGGAAAACCTTAAGAGCGCCCGTGTAAAACGTTGCTAAAAATTGCCGAACGGTTTTTAGATGGATATTGTAGGCCTACAATCTTTATTCTGCATGATTATGAAAGACTTATATAACAGAACCCTTCTTGTGTACTACTTTTGGTTTAATAATCCTCTATGTTATTTTGTGTTTGATGTGCGCACATCACGTATGCAGTTTTCTTGAGTTATTTGAATTTTTATTAAAGATGCTTGACTTTACTATCTGCTATCACTATTTCTATACTAAAAAGGCTATTTCCAACACAGTAATATTCCGTTTTTAAAGGTTTTCTTCATGTATATTTCTTATGCAGTATGTTATACGACAGAACATATAATCTAATTACATTGTAAGATCATATTTCATTATAGTTTTGTTGATCTCCAACTGAGACGCTGCACTAAACGATTACTTGTAAGTTTAAACTTTTGACACGTAGCTTATCGAGTTACCATCAACGAATCAAAAGAAGCATATTTTTTTTGTCCGTTTTCTATAAAAAGGCCAGTTGAGAGCCTAAATGGGTTAATAGATTGTTTAACAGTGCACAAGAATATACCATTTATTTTAGGTATAAGCAGGTATACAAAAAATTTTACCGCAAGTTCTGATTTAGTTCTCCCTTAAATAAAAAACCTTAACTTTCAGTATTATCAACAAATTCAAATTCAAAATGCGCTATCTGGTAAGATTGATTCGCCCTTGAAAAATTTGCTAGGACTCCCAGACTTATAATTATTAACAAATAATGTTTCACATTCTCTTAATTTCATCAAGATAATTTTTTGTTGCTGCATGTTGGTCGTAAGGACACAAGTTTCTCCTGCTGTTGAAGAAGGTATAATGCACTAAATTTACAAACATCCGACCAGCAAAAGTTAGCCACGCCATAGAATGATACATTTATTTTAATGCATAAATATTGATTTAAACAGTATAATTTGTAAAAATAGCTTTATTTCTTGTTTTCTTTTTCCGGTAATTGCCAATTTATATAAA
The DNA here is from genome assembly GCA_022539655.2 of Ceriodaphnia dubia. Classification (NCBI taxonomy): domain Eukaryota; kingdom Metazoa; phylum Arthropoda; class Branchiopoda; order Diplostraca; family Daphniidae; genus Ceriodaphnia; species Ceriodaphnia dubia. The sequence continues at coordinate 2,260,147 of JAKUCG020000139.1, read as the reverse complement.
AATAAGCCATGAGAAAAACACTGATTGAAGTCGATAAACGTCAAGAAGGTATCGTTTCACTAATGAGTGCCCATCACCACCTGTGACACTTATCAGTTTTGTTAAATATTGTTTCTTTTTTCTAATGTTTCAGTTCTGAAACAAGAAGTTCAAAAACTGAAGGACACGATGATTAAGGTTAGATATTTTACATTTCAGACCTTGCAGAATGTTCGTTTATAATAAATATGCTACACCATTCAACTTTGAAATATTTTTTTACTTTTCAGCCGTTTGAAGTTGAACTTGGAAAAGTGTCGTTGGACATCGAAACAGCCTTTAATGAATCGAAATCCCTCGCAATTGAAAATATTAAAACTTTGTCTGCTATCAATGGTGCTTCCAAAGCCGGTAGCCCAGTGTTTTTTGCACGAAGAGAAACACCGTTTAATACGAATGAAACTATAGTTTCGTACGATTCGGTCCTTGTAAACATCGGCAACGGCTTGAATCCCGACACAGGGCTTTTCACAGCCCCATTAAAAGGCATTTATTTCTTCTACTTCTCTGCTTCAAAAAAATGGGGAGATGTCCATATGACTATTCAGGTCCTGCACAATGATGAAATTGTCACATCTAAAATAGTTTCGGCTGGAGACCGTCAGAATGCTGCTAATAGTGCGTCTAATCTTGAGGTGCAAATTTCTTTGGAGTTGGAAGCTGGAGATACTGTTTGCATATACCTCTATTCTGGGGCTATCTACGATGCCAAACTGTCAACCAACGAGTTTGTCGATAAATCCACTACATTCTCTGGCTTCCTGATCCAAAAGCAATAAATTTAACCTATACTTGTTATACAATATATGTTGTTACTACTGATGTTATTTGAAATGGCTATAATTAGTTTCACTTCTTATAAAATCAATCGACTCGGGCATCTTTTTCTTTCTTATCTGTACAACAAATAAACTTAGCCCCTAGTAGGGGAGAGGTGTACCAGTTGCCTCATTTTGTTTTCTTCCCTTCATAAAATCTTTCCCGTTACTTAAATTTTTGTCTGACAAATTCTAAAAAATAGAGAAAAAAATCAGCTACATTATAGATCTTTCGAAGTCTTTGAAAAATTGCTTATTTGGTCACAGATTTTAATTTTAGAAAATAAAAACGGAATGTCATGCCCCGACACGGGGCACTTTGCCACAGGGGTAGGGGTAGGTTGGCCCCTTGTTATTCTTATGGCCTTATCAGGAAAAAGGTCGGGGGATACTAGCTATTCTGACTAATAGAGCGACATTATATGTCGTACTTTCATTAGCTAATAGACCTATTATATATAGGTCGTTCATTAGCTGACGCTTTCGCTAAAATTTAGTCATTAGCTTTCGCTTTCGCTAATTAAAAGTCAATTAGCGATTGTTTCAGCTAATATTCGTCCCATTAATGATTGTATACGCCAATGAAAAGATATTAGTAAAAACCGTAGCAAACCGTAGCGGCTCCTAGCGGGCCGAATTTTCCTAGATAGCTCAAACAGACACTAATGGTACTTCATTTTAGCCAGTCCACTAGCGACCTCTTTTTCTACTAGCGAGAGAAAAGACTAAGACCCCCCCCCCACAAAATCGGGAATTAGTGCAACCGCTTGAGCTAGAGCATTATTCATTTTCCATGTGCACAAGACCCTCAAGCCTCAAGTGTGTTTTATTTGAATCGAGACTAGACAAAAGCACGTGTATTTTAGAAAATTGCTTCAGTTATCAATCCTGGTACGCATGGTTTTTAGTTTTAAGCAGGGAGTCGAATGCTGCAGTAATTTTCGATAAATCTCATTCGATTCCACTGCGGCTAATGCCGAGGGTTGGGTTAGATGTTTTTGGTTTACAGCAGTATTTTTTAAAAGGGTCCACTTTGGTACTGATTCTCATGATTCTAATGATCTGCATGTGAATGGGGAAGGTGAGAATCCTTTTCTTTTGTTTCGCCTATCTCACACCACGGGAAAATCGCGGCAAAAATCTGTTCAGCGATGCAATTCCACTTCGCTGCAACAAAACTTGCCTGTCTTTAGTGTCTGCTGACTGCAGCAAATTTCTGTTTAGTGTGGTGGCTTAACGTTCGAAATTCGCTGCAGGGAGAATGGGAACTCGATTTTGCATCATTCGACTCCCTGGTTTTAAGTTATAAGTCATCTCTTGATTTTCGGTTGTAGCTATGCTTTTGTTCGAAGGTGAAGTGTTGAAAACTGAATTACCTTAACCTTTCACGATTTCAACCATAACAATATAGTTTCTGAGCAATGGTTCTTAAAAAGGGGGCTATGAATAGAGTTACGGAGTAATTAAGAGTTAATCAACGTATTTATCCTTATTTTAGGTGTGTACCAGCATAAGTGTGTTACAGTCCATGCTTTTTAAGGTTTGGTAATGGATTTGGTGAACATGATTACGGTGTCGATGTAAGAAACATTTCAATATATTGAGTCCAGGTAAGGTTTTTTCTGTAACGTGTGTAATACCCTTTCATGTTATACACTTTCTCACTAGGTCTCATCACAACAATGACTGCGAGAAGCTTCACATCAACATTTTCAAAACCTGCATCCCGCAGTAACATCAACTTATTACATGTATTCCACATTGCTGCTTCTGAATTTGATTGCTCGAAGACTCCTATAGGCCAAGCTTATAGCTTAGAAAGAGCCTGCCTGATCATGGAGTTGGCAGCGAAACTTATTACAGTTGAACTTGAAAGCACCACCGTCCATTCACTGCGACAACTCATCGAAACAGTTGGTGAATTGCCACTGTAAGTGAAACTGATGGCATTCCTGATAGTGCTTTTATCTCCGGGATAGCTGTTGAACGCCTTAAATTGCCAGTCTGGTATAGCAAATTTTAATATGAATCATTGTTATATCCTCCACCTGATTTGAAACTATCAACAAATTGTGCCGTTGGTCGCTGCAAAATTTGTGTATCAGAAAATAGAAAACGCACCTTCAACAGAGCAAGTTTAAGCTCACTGTTGAATCTGCAAAGACATGTAAAAAGAAACCATAGTGTAGAGTGGGAAGAGTGGAACAATTCTCGAATTGTCAGCGTTGCTCAGCCTCCTCCAGGCCAAGTATCTTTGTGTATATGTAAATTAGTACCCGATGGGTAAAACACGTCAAGAAGAACTGAAGGCTGCCCTAGCTACGATGATAGTGATTGACAACATGCCACCGACTTCGGTTTTGAAACCTGGTCTACGCCACAACGTACAAGTAATGCATTCCCTAGTAGAACACTATAGCTTCAAGATATCTTGTAGCCAGGATTCTAGCCTGCACTGGTTGGCTAACTCATAGTTATTAAGTGGCTTCAAGATATCTAAATGTCACTCTTGATTCAAACTTTCAAGATAGATTCTAGAATTCTTTCAAGATACCTGAAAATCATCGAAATTTTCTTTCCATTATCACATCCTGCCATACCTCTATAGTGTTATGAGCGAGGTTTAAATACGAGCCAAAAGTTCCTAGAAGCTACCCTTTTCTGTTGTCCTAAAAGACGTGTCCTGACTGACCCCTAAAATGACGTTGACGAGACGATGATCAGGCGATGATCGAGGCGGAGAGTTGATTTGATGCCAGACGGTGCTTTGCGCTCGCGATGGCCAGACGACTCAGCCGGAGGACTTTGAATTTTACAGTCTGCTTCTGGGCCTAAGAGTCGAGTCAGCTTAACTAGTTGGAACCCTTTTCGCCTGGTATCGTGTAGATTTTCCCTGGTTTATGGTGATTTTAGCCCAACCGTTCCTAACATGGTGTCAGAAGTGGGATTCGAATCTGCAAACGCTTAAGATTTATTTTCAATCTGTAAAAAGAAACTCCATTGGCCCTCTTTTGGAAAAGTGAATTGAATTGAAGGATGGCCGAAGCGGTCTTGAAAGTGTCGGGGTTCCTTTTCTTAACTAGTGGTGTGGATTGGTTGATCTTGGACTCTTTGTGTTAATTGTGTTGTTGTATTCGTGATTTGGTGATTGGGGTGTTGTTGGGTCGTGGTGGCTTGTGGATGGGGCTGTAAATTTGGTGTTGAGAGGCGGAAGTGCTGGTTGTCTGGGAATTGGACGTGATGGCTCGATTTAGTTTTAGATGGTCGAGGCAGTGTCGTGCTGTATGTGAATGTAAAGTGTCGTTCCGGCCATCAAGTCGGATGGCCGAGGCGAGAGACGAAATTTCCGGCATCCAGTGATGGCCGAGGCGAATAACTGAAAAAGATTGCCGGCACCCAGTGGTGGCCGGCGAAATGTTGAAAAAAAGTGGCCGTGTTTCAAAGTCGGAAACACGAGGCGAGGTGCCGGCGTCTAGCTAACGGTCGAAGAATGCAAGGTGGCATAAAAAGAGAGAAACAAAGAGAAAAGAAGGAGAAAAAGAGGAAAAAAGACGAAGTTGCTAAGTTGGGCGCATCTTGTTGTGGTGGGCCGGATGTTGAGTTTGGTTTCCGTTAGTCGAAATTTGTGTGGGTTTGTCTAATTGTGTGTTGAATTGATCATCGAGGAAAACGAAGAGCGGTAGGGCAAATCGTGGCCGATCACGGCTAAGAGAATGCGAAAATCGAAAAAACGACAGTGAAAGGGTGAATCGCGGCTGAAAGGGCGAATTGCGGCAGTAAAAATGCGTCAAGAAAGCGCGTGTTGGGCGAAACGAATTAGAAGAGTTAGGCTCGTTGGGTTCGGTTAAGTTGCGTTTACGGTCTCAGCGGTAGGATGCGTGATTTATCAAGTCGGGAGAGGTAACTTTTTGTAACGTTTTGAAACGTAAGGAAAAAGTATTGTCAGGAGAGGCCGATTGTTATGAGCGAGGTTTAAATACGAGCCAAAAGTTCCTAGAAGCTACCCTTTTCTGTTGTCCTAAAAGACGTGTCCTGACTGACCCCTAAAATGACGTTGACGAGACGATGATCAGGCGATGATCGAGGCGGAGAGTTGATTTGATGCCAGACGGTGCTTTGCGCTCGCGATGGCCAGACGACTCAGCCGGAGGACTTTGAATTTTACAGTCTGCTTCTGGGCCTAAGAGTCGAGTCAGCTTAACTAGTTGGAACCCTTTTCGCCTGGTATCGTGTAGATTTTCCCTGGTTTATGGTGATTTTAGCCCAACCGTTCCTAACAATAGTTTACCGAACCCAGTCATTTCTTCATTTTCCATGTATTTATATGTTACCGCAGCTTACCTATATTCATCCCGGGAACATACGACAGCGTCCCTATCATGTATGGCACCAAAAGCACCATCATCATAATTCGAAAATTTTAAGCAACAATTGCATTTACGCTAACATTAGACAGAAATATTGCGCGTATTTAAAGGCAGACGCTGAAACGTTATGGGTAGTAAAATCCAGCACTTGCGACAATTAAAATGAACTTCTTTGTGGATGACATTTTCTTTCCAAATTATGATAAACAAGGTATAGTTATACCTTAACAGAGTTCACTTAGTGGTACCTGTATAATTTAAATAGTTTGGGTAGAAATCGATTTCAAACTACTGAAACTGGCAGAATGGGGAGACTTCTACTGACATTTAAAAGATCTCGTAAGTGAAGTAACCCCACGTGAATCAGTTTCTACATTTGTTTAAATTATAATTACCGGGTGAAAATCAACATTCAGAAAATGAACATTGATGTTCATATCTTATTCCACAGTTTAACATATAATAAATGCTAGAAACATTTTATAGGTCATCAAAATTTCGCCACGGAAAATTCAATGAAACGCCGTTTTAGGTTAAAGCACATCCCATTACATATTTTCTAACACTACATTTCAGATATCTTGAAGCTATAGTGTTCCACTAGGGTTAGACTTACAATTGTAACGTGCGTGTTGCCATATTCGGCTGCCGCACGTTGACCTCGCTGTCCGTGGAGACGCCAGGCCACATATGGTAATTTCGCGAAACCACCGGTCGCGAAGATTCTCTTAGCAACAAGAGAGATCTCGCGACCAGGAAATCGGCGAGTGACCTGACCCGGATCCGCGCTAATTATCCGTTGTTCGCCAGTGTCCTGCGTGACACTTTCCCCTGTCGCCCTTCTTCGCGAACTTTCGCTAAGCGGAAGTTCGCAAGTATGAAAGCCCGCCTCACTGTATGAGAGCGGATCTTCCAACAACGTCTTTTAGTAGCTTGTTGTAGTTGCCGTTGCCTGGCCTTCAATACAAAACTTAACATTTAAAGAAGTGTCTGATTCATTTAATTTATACCACAACAACTATTACACAATTGTAGTAAACAAATACTTATTATATGTTGGTATTATGTTTTCGTGTTGCATGTTATTGACATGCAACACTCCAGTCAAGTTTTTAAAGAACTCAATTTTGGATATCGTAAAAAAATAACCCAAAAATGGCTAGCTGGAGATAAAGGGAGGAAGGGCTACAAATTATACTAGAGGCTTTTAAGGTGGCCGCTATTTTCTATTACTTGCTTACAAACACCAAGTGTTCTTAGGGACTTGTGATAACAGAGTTCAATACGTTTTGAAATTACTCTCGCCTTGTATGGGGTACCATTGCGAATTCTCGTTGTTGTGATTGCACGACACGTTTTTACGAGTGTCGTCTGCTTTAGAATTGTCAAAAAGGAACTCGGAACGGTAGGGAAGACTGGGGTCAATTGTAACATGAGACAATTGTAACGAAAATCATTTAAGTCATTTAAATTATCTCTAAAAATCTGAAATATTTATCATAAAGTCATTTTATTGAGAAGAAATTTTGGTAATTTTTTCAAATAAATCAAATTAAAACTGTTGAAGATATAAGAAAAAACGTTTTCGACACCCAAAAGTCAAATTTTGTGGTCGTAAGTTTTTTTCTATTTTCCTTACCATCAAGCTCGAATTTGATCAGGTATTTTACACAAAACGCTTTCTTATTATGTCCCTTAAACATTTTTACTATGGATTTGTGTAAAAATCAGAGATGTAATAGAGTAATAATTAATTTAAGAGGAAAGGTTTAGTGTAGGGCGATTGTAACAGTCCAAATAATTAAGGGAAAAAACAAGTCTATACCAGTTTTTGTCCCCAGAAATGATGCAAAACGTCATGCTCCAATCCCATACAAACGGCTATACGGTGGCGCCCCGTGGTGTGTGAGTCGTCGCACGAGCTTTTCTCCAAATAATACGTTCAGCCCTGAATATTGTAACAAACGGGGTAATAATAAGCCAGTACTGGGGAAATAACTCTCTTGTATTACCGTTCACCACAAGAGGGGAATACAGACTGACCGAAATGGAAATTTGCCTTTATCTGGAGATGTACGTATTATTTCAAGGTGATCTCGACCGGTGATTTCACATTAGTCGGAATTCCGACAGGATTTCCGACACGATAAGATTTTATAGGCTTCCGCTCTAGATTAATTGGGAACAGTAATAACATAATCAGGTTATATCTGCTCTTTGTCACCCCCGGATGCCGATCCAAAATAACATTTAAAACTTATTCGTTGCAATATCATCTATTCTATAAGCATCGAACTTATCAATTATTTACATTGCTTTACGCCGTTTCCCAACCAAATTCTATAACTTTATCGGAAAACGCCTCCGGTGGTTCTTATTTGGGCAATGACCGAACAATCACCTTGCCATCTAGCGTTCAGAAATTCATGATAATGTTATAAGGAATCTCGACTAGGACCTACAACAAAAACGACGATATAGCCGAATTTGAACTTGCTTGTCAATTAAACAATAGATAACCGGAAAAACTTTCTAGATATTTGCGACATTTGCATGGTACTGTCGCTATCAGCAGCAGAACGTTACGTTAGTTGTTTCACTAGATATTATTTTCTCCGTTAGCCGTTGCTTTGCCTAATTCTATAGTTATAGTGGTATAGTGGAAGAAACGTAAAGTAAAAAAAAAAGTAAAGTGGAAGAAGTGGTAAAAAACCTAGAACAAATTGATACTTTTAGTTCTTTACATGAACTTTAAAGCTTGTAGTAATGTTAAGTCCCTGACAAAACCCGGCTTTACAATTTTTATATAGACCTGTTAAAAATATAAAGCCTCGCGGCAAGAGCTTCGGACTGGTAAAGTCTCGTTTCGATGGGTGGTACGACGGGGGTGTATGAGTACGGTGTATCATTGGAATAGTGTTGATGATATTTACAGAGCCATGCTCTTTGAGAGCTTTTCTCGTAGCTAATGGCTCCAGCTCCATAGCTATACGTCGTGAGCTTATATGCTTCAAGTCGATTCCTTTAACGGCCAGAATTCAAATTGGTCAATGCATTTGCCAACTTTGCTCAGTATATTCCCTTATATTGAGCATGTAAACATATGTTGCACTACCTGTGAAAAAACTGGGGCTTTCGTTAGAACTAGGAACCTTTGTAATTAGCGTTCAAATGTCCACCGCCTCATCCACCGCTGATAGGAAAACGGTTTAATTTTTTGTACCCATGTATATGGGTACAAGTGCAACGAATCTCAGTTTTTCTTAACAAAAAACGGCTTCGTGCCCTGAAGAAATATACCCTGAAGAAGGGCAGGGAGTGCCCTGAAGAAATATCAGCTTTAAAAAGCCTTAAATGTAAATACCGGCGCGAATAAATAATCTGAAATTCCCAGTTTTCGTGGAATGGTCTCTAGGGTCCAGCGCGCTCGCTCCGAATACCGTACCCTTGAGACGATCTAGCTCCTATTCTCTCATGCTAATCCCTTTTAAGCGGAACTCATTTTTATCGTGAAAAAAAAATTTTCTCGGACAGTCCCGGTTTATACTTTGGGAACCAGATTACATAATTTGGAGCACGATGGTGCAAACCATTTTTTTCTACGATGCATCGTTTAGGAGGAGATGGCTCCCCCGATTTTGCCCCCGGGCGTGGGACAAAAGTCTAAATAAGTTTTCGCGAGGCCGAGTCTCAAAGAAAGTAGGCGTGGCCCTTATAAATAAGGGCCGGTAAGCCTTCGGCTGGGGACTACGTCCCCAGTCCTCAGGGATAATTATTTATTATAAAATTTAAAAAAATGGAAAACTGTATGAAGGAATACATTTTACATTTGTAGGCCTATGTAGCAATTTTCAGAAAAAGGAAACTTGATCAAACAGTTACAGTTTTTGTAACGTACCGTCAGCGGGACGCGCGATATCTGCCGTTGCTATTAACACGGCTGTTATGGCGTATTAAAAAATCATCATCGGTGTTCTAATATTAGCATAACTTTGATATCAATATACCAAGTTTTCTGTTATCCAATCCATAAGCGTAGAAAAATTTCAACTTATTTGGGATATTGGCTCGGATATTGGTTCGCATGATACTCTCTAGAAAATGGTGTTCAGCCATCAACGCTAAAACAATTATGTTTAGTTTTTGTTTTTGGACCGTAAACTTTTAGTCGGGCAAATTGGTTGCCATAAACTAAGCCAAATTTGAAAAAGTAGCATTTCCACGTTTTAGGACTATAAGTAAGGATATTAAAAGCAATAATGCCATCGTTATATGAGCAAAAATGAAATCTAAACAAAAATGTCTTGGCGTTGATGGATGAACAAATTGCTCACCCTTCCCTCTATTTTGTGAACACCATTTTCTAGAGAGTATTTGCTATTTTAAAAATCACCGCAACTCATCGGAGAGCGAGGGTGGTGACGGGTGGGCAATTATGGTTACCCACATTCCCATTAATGTCGCTTCTTTATCAATATTACGCGGGCCTACTTAACTAAACAAATACCATCATTTTTTAAGTTAAAAAATAAGAAATGGGTGGTAGAAAATGGGGCTAATAGCTTCGATAGGATGTATGTGTTTAGCTATGATTCTCGAACTATTGATCAAAATTTCAGTAAGTGTTTAAATATCTCGAAGCGCTCAGAAACTCAACATATGTGGTTCTAGTCTTCTAGAATACGTTAGCAAATGAATTAGCGAATCTTTTTTTTTTTTTGTAAGCGAATGAATTAGCGAATCAGTTTTTGGTTAGCCAATGCATTAGCTAACCAATTTTCGTTGGCGAATGAATTGGGTAATTTCGTTGGTCGTGGCCATATAAATAGGGTTACTCGCTAACCAAATCCCGTTACAATGTAACGCGTCATTAGCTAAAGTAACTAAAACATGAAACCAGAGGACGCTTCCTTTTTCTGGTTTCGTTTTCACAATACACTCAGTTAGCATACATGTCGCCCATTTTACTATACACCCCAGCCAGAAGCTTGCGCGACAATATATATTTACAAATAAAGACTTTTTTTCCTTCAAGAAAACTTTTTTCCCTTTTATTATTGCTTGCTTGCAGCCCTGATAAATTCTCGTGGGTATCAAATGTTGAAAACGTACTACAAAATTAATGAATAGGGGAGACTGGGGTCAATTGTAACACGAGACAAATGTAACATAAATCGTTTAGGTCATTTAAATTGGCTCTAAAAATCTGAAATATTTATCATAAAGCCATTCTATTGAGAAGAAATTTTGGTAATTTTTTCAAAGAAATCGAATAAAAATTGTTGAAGTTATCAGAAAAAAACGTTTTCGACACCCTAAAGTAAAATTTTGGAGTCTTAAATTTTTTCTATTTTCCCTATGATAAAGTTCGAAATATATATTCCTTATTATGTCCTTTAAACATTTTTATCATTGATGTGTGCAAAAATCAGAATTGTAATAGAGTAAAAATTAATTTAAGGGGAAAGGTTCAGTGTGGGACGATTGTAACAGTCCAAATTATTTATGAAAAAAACAAGTCTAAGTCATTTTTTAAACCCAGAAATGATGCAAAACATCATATTCTTCTGATTAAGTGTTAAAAACATGTTGAGAAAGAACAAAAAATAATCCAGATTTACTGTTTTAAATGGGTAATGAAAATACGTCTCGACATGTAGGTACAATTGTAACAAAAAAGCATGATCATTCTAGATTTTCTTACTAAATAACTATAAAACTTATATGTTCGATAAATTCAGAAAAGTTTAATAAGCTATTTACCACATTTTTTAAAACTTTGTAGAGTTATTTCTAGCAGACGAAAAAAATTGAACCGTGTTTTTTGTTACAATTGACCCCAGTCTCCCCTACGTTCGAACGTATTTCACAAAAGATAACGTTTTTCTACATTGATTAGAACCGGTATGTGGATAATAACGTTGGTAACGACTAAAACTAAGTTCAAAGGTGTTATTTACTTTTGACGTACAGCAAAGTCTCACCCACCGTTTTTTTAAAGTTTTACGTCCGACATCTGACATTACGTCTCATGAGACGTAAGAAAACTGTGTCTCATGCATCCACGAGACGTAAAAAACGATGGCTTAATAACTGTTTTCACTTTGAGATGCCTCAGTGGGGCGTTGTGCAACGCATGTAACATTTTGATGGCTAATGAGGCTTACTAGACGTTTTTCTAATTTTTATACTTATTACTCCTGTTATATGTAAATAAACTATAATATTGTCATGATGGTCTGTGTGTTTAAGTTTTTGCTACCCTTCTCCTCAACCTATTGTAATGACGACGTCCTTACCTCAGAACACCCTGAGAAGGTGATAAGACGGTCTAGTTAGTGTGTTGTGGTCACCGCCGAGTAGAAATAGTGTCTCAGCGTTGAGGAAAGACTCAACGGCCGTACTTGTCTTGGAAATAGGGAGTCGGCGTCGGGTTCGGCTTCTAAGTCGTATAACGAAAACCAACGTGAGCGAGGGAACCGAAATGCCGGTGACAATATGCTTTTAGTAGGCTATATGATTCGATGAGCTTTCAGTGTCATCTATTAAGCCACGCGAAAGCGTTCGTATATTTTCACGATGTTTGTGTCCTTGTTCCGGAAACTTTGATACAAATTCCTGCAAATGACAACACATGGAGAATATTTCAGTGAGTTTTCTAATTCTAAATTCCTTCTAAGTTATTTGAGTTTCACATTATTACGTCCTAAAAAATGAAACAAAAATTAGAAACTATAAACACTCTTTTTAGCTATAGACTCGTCTGTATCTTTGTTTAGCTATTATACTACGTTGATAACGCGTGGACACGTTCGATTGTGAAACGTTCAAAGTTACGTTCAGACGTAAAACCATGAGAAAATGATTGTTTTCTCTTTGAGATACGTCAGTGCAACGAATGCAACATACTGATGAAAATGAGGCTTTCTGTGACTTTTTCTAATTTGACCTTACTCCTTTTAATTGTAGTTTTTATTACTTCAGTTACGCCCACCGCCGTTTTTCTGCACGAAAATGGATATTCAAATATTGTTGTTGCAATATCACCAGAAGTTCCAAATAACTTAGCAGAAAACGTAATAAATAACATACAGGTAATAACAAACGAGTCTTATAATATATGATATAATTACAAATTTGTTAAAATTAATGTGTATAAACAATCGCATGCTCTCAGCGTATGATACGACGAGCATCAAATGTCCTCTATCACGCAACACGAAAACGAGCGTACTTTAAAGACGTCCGTATCCTTGTTCCAGAAACTTGGATAAACGTTCCTGCTGCTAATGACAGCACATGGGAAACATTTTCAGTGAGTTTCCTAATTTCCATATCCTTCTTGGTTGTCGGAATTTTACATTACTTCCTCAAAAAGTTGGCAAACGTTAGAGTGGCTCCAGCTGTGTTGGCGTATGGTGACGTTCCTTACACTCTTCAATCCGGTGGTTGTGGTCAACCGGGCGAATATATCCACTTTACACCTGACTACATACTTAATCTTTCACATTCAAGCAATATCGCCATTTTTGGACCATCTGGTAAAATAAAATAAAATTTCAGCCGCTTACAACAATGCTGTACATTATAAATGTGACTGTGAGTGAGACTGCTTATTTTTCCAGAAAAGGTGTTTGTGCATGAATGGGCACATTTAAGATACGGCGTGTTTAATGAATATGACCAGGACGACAACAGCAATTCTCCCATTCATGTTCGTAATCATAATATTTCTTCGTCAGAAAATCTTCAAAATCAGTGTACTTCCCTCATGGCTTTCGTTTCGAATGACACGGTAACAAAATTAAAACTTTTTCAACTTTCAAACAAGAAAATGGTATGAGGATCTTCTTTTCGTTTAAAGTCGATGGATTATTTCTGTGACGAGGGGAATCATATACGAGATGCACAAAACAAACATAACGCTATGTGTGGGTCACGTAGTGTCTGGGAAGTTATTTCTAGACATCAAGATTTTACTAAAAACAAGTACGTAATATATTATTGAACTTTGTTACCGGAGTTATTACAAGTTGTTGGTTTGACCGTTGTCTTGTTTATCTCTCTGATTTGTATACAGGAATCCACCAAATTACGACGCAAACACAGAGCCCAGTTTTCAGATTGTGCGATCAAATGGCTCGCGGTTTGTTCTTGTTATCGATTCCTCAATCAATAGAAAAACAACTGTAAATAATCAAATTAATGTATTTTATTTACAAATATACAGTACGCACCCGATTGATTAGAAATCGTCCGCTAGCCTGTACTAGCTTATGAATACAAATTTTGAAAATGTATTGTAAAAGCCATAAGTTAGTTCAGGCTAGCGGACGATTTCTAATAAATCGGATGCGTAGGCCTACTACAAATTAGATATGTATATAGACTGTAGTAGGGGAGAGGTGTACCAGTTGGCTAATTTATTTTCTTTCCTTCGTAAAATCTTTCCCGTTATTTATATTTTTTTCTGACAAATTCCAAAAAATTGAGAAAAAAATAGCTTCACAATAGATCTTTCGAAGTCTTTGAATAATTGCTTATTTGTTCACAGATTTTAATTTTAGAAAACAAAAACGGAATGCCATCATGCCCCGACACGGGGCACTTTAGAGCCTTTTAAACAAGATAAACAGAATCATTTTTACATCATTCTACGTCAAATTTTAAAAAAATTTACAAAATTTAGAAAAAGACAAAGCACGCTAAGTGTCTTTCATAAGGCCAATAGACCCCACGTTGCCAGACCAAGAAGCCCCAAAACAGAAGGGGGGTTTAAACTTTATTTGTTATAAAAACAAAGATAATCAAATCATGTATTTAATTGATGTAGGTTAAAGAGCGGAAAATTTTCTATAATTTGTGTATCTTATAATATCTTATTTCCAAATTTAAGTAAGGGAAAATAGATACCGTAGAAAAAAGTTGGGCATACAAAATAAAGGCCGAAAAATATATTTTCACATAAATATTGAATCCTTTAACGTAGAAGCATGATTTTTTTTTTTAAATGAGCGCATTGTCTTTTTCTATTAGGTGTACAATTTATGGCTTCAAAATTTAAATTTAACGGAAGTTATTTAAAATATGGCTACCTGCCCCCGGGCCTACAAGCCCCTCTCTCCCCTACAGCTTCACTTTGAGTTTGCAAGAATACTCTCTAAGAAATATGTTCTGTTTTGAATGAAACATTTTCTTCTCGTTTTGTGAAAATAAAGTTCACAAAAAAGGAATTTACTATATCAAGGTCAAGAAAAAAGGTGAAATGAAAAATATTGTTTCATTTCGTCTATCCTAATGTAAAACTGGACTTGAGTTTAAAGGTAGAGACGGCCTTTTTCACAAGTTCGTGATCTTTTCTCTGATTTTTTACCCCCATCCCACATAATTCGGCCTCAAAGAAAGTGAGACGAGGTGATTTGGTCTATTTTCAACCCCTTCCCCATTTTGGAGAACTTAAATTAGAACAGAAATATTTTAACTGCCTTGTTATAGACTGTGGGTTACGGCTATACAAACCAATGTTCAATTATCTAGTTGGGATTACTTTATTTTTTTATTAGCGAAGGAAAACTCATTTTTACTGCTAATTTACTTAGAGATTTTCAATTATAAGTAGCAATAATAACTAAAGTGAATATTTATAATTAGCTTGGTGATTGATGAAATTACACAACTAAAGTGGTACAGTGGTCAGAACGGTAGCTTGGTGAGCCGGAGTCCTAAGTTCGATTCCAGCAGCCGTCGAAGTTTTTTCAAACAACGGTTCGCATTTTTGACCCTTCTGCCGAACTTTTCTTTTCTCTCCCTTCCCCATCCTTTTGAAGGTTTTCCCGTTTTTTTCATTTTGAAAGCAAAAGAAAAAAACAAAACATTATTTCCCCATTTTTGGTTTCGGATTTTTGAAAATATAAGTTCGCTTTTTTTTAAACATATATGTTGTCATGCGGATTTCGATACATATATGTTTCGGAAAAAGCGAACATATTTCTTAGAGAGTAGTTTACTCGAAATTTGTCATGGCCTACTATAAGTCGTTAATGCATGCTGCGTCATAAATTAATCTTTAACAAACAACTTAAATTAACTAAAAACAACTTGTTAGTTAACTTAATAGTCTGTGTCCACTAAATACTTTAAAGAATTTAGTGGACACAGACTATTAATAAGTAGCCTAGCCTAGATCTATAGCAATAACCAAATGCGAGCCAAATTGCACCGTAACTAAATTGATGGTTAACCTAATAAGTTGTGTTTTTTTCATTTTATTGCTTAGAACCAGGTAATTCAAATTTACGAATGCATCCAACGTTGGATCAAATATGATTTTGAAGCAAGAAATAGTCTAGCAATAGTAGCCTTGTAAGTTAAGCATAATTTTTACAATTTTTTACCCCTCATGTCGAAAAATCCTGTCTTAGGGATCAAGTCAGCAAACTAATAAAGATTGGAGAAGACTTTAACAGTCGAGAAAAACTAATCTCATTCCTATCTGGCGCTAAACAAGACATTAGTTCTGACTGCATCGAATGTGGGCTGCAAAAAGCTTTGAATGTAAGGTTATTACTTGACTATTTCTTAATTCCTTTACGCATGTGTCAAGTAAATACGTTTGTTTTATTATCAATTAAGGTGCTTTCACTCGGAGGTCATAAAGGGGGAATTATTGTTCTATTAGCTGACGGAGTTAACACCTCGTCATTAAATTCAACAGTACTACAAGAAGTAATCACCGCTGGAGTCCGGATTATCTCCATCTCTATTGGGTAAAACAGTAATTGTCTAATAATTATTATATGGTTCGTATGCCGAAACCTATTCTAAAACTAAACGGTTGTCAAACTAAATGTAGGCAAGGGGTTGATGACAAAATGGAAGAACTTGCCGATAAAACCAAAGGCAAAAGCTACTTTGTTAGTGGGAAAAATTTCATCCAAGGACTCAACGACGCCTTAATTGGCACTCAGACATTCACATCTGCGAACTCAGCTGATACGATAACCACTGTGGTATGAGATTTAGATTTAAAAATACAATTATTAATACATTAAGATCTATATATTTTCCGCTGTATGAACCTATCTAAAAAGGTTTTAAAGCGAGAATATCAAAACGTGACTGGAAGTGGAAATATTTCCGACCATTTTATAGTTGACCACTCCATTGGGCAGAATTTGGTGTTCCGCATAGATTATACAACCAAAAAATATCTGCAATTGTTTAGCTTGAAATCACCCAGTGGAATCGTCTATACCCAACTTGAATATGATGAATTAAACAAAATGGCATCATTAAAATTGCCAACGGAAGTACTGGTGAAATGATTTTCTTCGATCGTAAATGAAAATATGTTTAATATGTATTTAACTTAAAGGAAGGAAAGTGGGAATTTACTCTTTTGGTGACCAATAATTCCATTGATAATGCGTTAGCAGTACAAGTCACGTCACATGCTGACTCAAGGATCACATTTCCAATAACAGTCGAATGTTATCTCCCAGATGGTAAAATATATTTTTACAACATCAATATAAAATATTTAAATTTACAACTATAGGTTAAATTTTACTTAAACTAAAATTAACCTACAAGTACAAAATAGGGAAATAGTCAGTGTCGAACCATTTATAGGTTGCATGATTTCCCGTCAGTTTGTTGTTTACGATGTGAAAGCAAATTTATAAATAAGGGTTGCTATAGGCTTTCGGCTATTAGGCCTATTAGGTCTAAGCAGGGATAAGACAGGCTACTTAGGCTTAATATATTGATTCGTCACGCGCGGTAGGAATATATAATATAGTGTAGGCTATTATAGGACTTTAATGGACGAGCTCGTGCGTTTTTTGGTCTAATGACTATTCGGGATATACAGTATACATGTGTGTCTAAAGGATCGTTCAGACTAGCACCTTTTTGGGGTTCTTATGTCAAGATTTTCAGGAAACATAAGTAAAAAATAAGCCAAAAAAATCTGAAAAAATTCGCTGACATAAGGTTTTGAAAGACATAAGATTAGGGCTGTACCTATAATTCTTATACTATGTTTCATTCTTCTGTAAACTGGTGTTTTTGTAAAATTTCCTGACATAAAGATCCCAAAAAGGTGCTAGTCTGAACGAGCCTTAAAGGGCGACACAAGGGGGGGAGGCGGCTGTATGTGGGGTAAAATATCCCGTACCGCACTCTCTATGATGTATGCCTCCAAATTTGTATTTGAACTAAAACGCTTACTTCAGCCAATGACAGCCATAATTCTTTTACGTTACCAGTTTGGTGGTAAAGAAAAAAGTAAAAAATTAAAGCAGGGGGACATTAACTTGATTCAAGTTCAGCAAGTTAAAAACTTCCATAGTAGGTCTACGCTATTAGTTTTGGTGGGGGCTCATGGGAGAGGAATTAGTAACCCGTAATAAAATATTAAGAAGGTGTAAACATTTTTGTGACTTCTTTAAATTATATAGTTAGTGATTAATACCAAGACATCTTATAAATGTAAATGGCAATGAGCATATACTTACAGGTTTTACCGACTTTAACGCTAACACAAGTCCAGTGCGAGTATTGGCTAAAGTGCTAAGAGGAAGCGATCCAGTGATCCGAGCTAAAGTTAGGTAGGTATTGTATTATAGAAATTTTACAAATAATTATCTATAAATGCGATTCATTATTGATTTTTAGGGCATATGTTCAAATGCCTTATGGTTCAACGGAAGTATTCCATCTACATGATAACGGTGTGTCAGCTGACACGTTTAAAGATGATGGGATCTACTCCGGCTACTTCATCTCAGCCACAACTCTAGGACGGTATACGGTCAACTGTGAAGTTTGGGATGATGGCTCGGCTTACATTAATGATGCTCCTGTCATTCAATCAACTACCGCTGTATTAAAAAAGATATTAAGCAACAGTTATTCAGTAAAAACAAATTGGGCGAAATCTGAAAAAACTGGAGAATTCATGCGTATTGCAAATGGCGGCTCCTTTATGGTTTGATATAAACATAACTTTCTATGAACAAAGGAAATTTTAAACTTGTTTGTACTATAATTAGATTGCCAAGCCATTGTACAGAGTATGGAATGATTATAAGCCGTCAAGAATTACTGACCTCTTGATTGTAAACGCCAAAACGGTCCACAACAGCAGGAGGGTCACAATTCAATTTACGGCCCCTGGGGAAAATTTAGATTCGGGAACTGCTTCTCGTTACGAGATCAAATATTCCCCAGTGTTCAATGATGTTTATGGAGCTCATTTCAATTCAAGTAATAACTCAACTCTTGTCTTGGAAGAACATATCATGAAAGGTTCATCATTGCAACCCATGGAATCGGGTTCAACACAAGTTATCACGTTCTTTTTAAAAGACAATGTAAAAGCTGAAATTTACTATATTGCTTTGAGAGCCTTAAATCGTTTTAATGAAACTTCCCCAGCGTCCAATATTGCCATTGCTTACCTTCCTAGCAAGCCCACCACCTGTCCTGCAAAGTGCGTCTTTCTATACCAAAGTTCTAGTCCTATTTGCTGGGATAAAACCAATTTTAATTCGACAGCCCATAAACAATGCCCAAACAATTTTGAGGGTACAGCAAGTTGGACCTGTGGTGCCGGTGGTTACTGGTTGACTCCTCTACCCGATCTGAGGTAAAATCTATGCTACAACTATATTTATAGTGTCGGCCTGTATATATAATATGTATAGCCTATAATTTCTCATTTTCTATATTGTGGCTAATTTTTTGGTTGTATATTTTTTAGCACATGCACTAATCGGATTGTTGAACAAGCTATCAAAACAGCAGAGGAAGAAATTAGAGGTGATGGAGAACCAAGTTTAACATTGAAAAATCTTACCAGGGCAATCGAGAAAATCGAACTAGCTCCAAAAAACCTCTTCCAACTCGACAAAATAATTGAATCAGCAGTCTATAAACAAGTAAAGTCATTCAACATTACTTCGGATGACGATTCAGAACGAGATGGCATTGCCAAAAATTTAACGTCGGCTGTCGTGGAATTAGATGATAAAGTATTAGGAAGCTCCGATGCTTTCGAAGGATTGCCCCAAAAAGAAAAACATGAAGTGTTCAATGGCATACAAATAAATGTTGACGCAACGTTACATCTTCTCGCTGAAAACATGGTAGAAGAGAAATATATACAAGGAGTCAATAATCTTTGTAATTTATATCTAATATGGGATTGATAATATTGCTTTTAATGATCATTGCTGTTTTTTGTAAAGTCGTTCAGGTTGAGAACAAACCTAAAGAGGGCTACACAAACGAAACATATTACACGTTCCAGGTAAATCAGGATCGTTTGACTCTTCCGGTTGGGTTCTCTAACGCAGTTAACGATACGAACAATGCTTGCATCTCGTTCACATCATATTCTAGTATACAAAAATTGCTTAACAATGGCAAATTAACGTAAGGGATAAAGAGATTTACATAATAATCATTTATTAATTTTAATTTTATTCTTTTGATACTTTTTTATAGTCAATGGGAAGAAAGCGAAGAAATCCCCCCAAAACCATTGAAACAAGTCGTTGTATCAAACGTGTTGGGTGTATCTTCATGTCAATTGAAAAAAACTGAACAATTTATTGACGGCAGCGTTGAGGTTCTATTGAGTAACACATTAAAGGACAAGTATATTTTTGATAAGTCGAGTGTCAAGTGCGTTTATTGGGATACAATTGATCTTGATTGGTCTTCTAAAGGATGCGAAGTGATGCCAAACCATGGTAATTAATACAAAGCAAAGCCAAAATACGTGCATCTGTTTTATTAATCCTTTTGAATTCATTCTTTTTTCTTAGATTCGTTGGATGTAAAATGTCGATGCAATCGACTTGCCAATTATGCAGTCCTCATGGACATTAATGGACTTTTTGTGGAAAAGGTAATAATAATAATACACATACATATGATCACATGATTCGTAATAACTGTATATCAATTGCAGCGAGACATTATTTTAGAATACATCACAACAATTGGAAAAACAATTTCGATAGTATGTCTGTCGTTGACACTCATTGTCTTCTATGGAGTGCCCAAGTTGAGAGGCGAATTTCGTTTCCACATTCATCGCAATCTTTGCTTAAGCCTACTTGTCTCCGATATTCTTTTGTTAGCTGGTCTCACTGCTACTACAAACAGCGACTTATGTCTCTCCATCGCCGTTTTCTTGCATTATTTCTTATTATGCTCTTTTGGATGGATGCTGGTGGAAGGTCTTTATATGTACTTCAGCGTTACAAAAGTATGGGTTTAGTCATCACATCCTTCCAGCATTTGTAAGAAAATAGATTTTTTTCCCAAAATAGGTATTCGAAGAAAGAGGCTTAAAACATTGGCAGTACTACGTCATTGGTTATGGATTTCCTCTATTGGTTGTCACAATCACTCTTATTTCAACCCAAACCTCAGCTTACCAGAATTCTTCACAGTAATGCGTTTGATATTGACTTGTGTGATAGGCTACGTTCCGTAACTATATATATTAACCTACTCTTAATATTCTATTTCAGTTGCTGGCTTAGCTATGCTGACGGTGCAATGTGGTCTTTTTCTGCACCGGTACTAGCTATTGTCTTGGTAACTAATAATACCATTTCAGCTTAAAGCTTTTGGCAATATCACAGTTTTTGTTTTTCTTATTCAGGTAAACATAATTTTTCTTACAGTAGCTGTTTACAAGTCCTCCCAATCAAGAAATCATAATAAGCGCGGTATACTGCAAAAGAAATGGGAACACACTTTCCGACGGATATTTGGCACAGTTTCCTTGATTTTTATTTTGGGAATAACTTGGATGAGTGGTTTCTTTTACTGGAGCACAGAAACCTTCGCATTTTCGTATCTCTTCACCATCTTGAATTCATTGCAAGGATTGGTTACCTTCGTTACTTATTGCTTGTTCAGCAAGCACGTGACCGCTGACTTACGGAGGAAATGGGCCTCTAACCTGGTTTGCATTCATTGACTTCAATTCAATATTATTTTCAATGGCTATATAAGGAAATGTTCTAATTAATGTGCTTTAATGTGCATTTAGAATGTCCAGGGTAAACTCCACCTGCCACGGCCCTTTGGATCGAAAAAACGAGTAGACTTAGTTCACTCTCCTGTTTGGACAAATAACTTTACTTCAGTTACAGAAACCATAGTAGACTATCAATCCAGTTGTGAAGGTGTTGTTATACACCATGCAAGAAATCCTTCAATATGGCAATACCATTCACTGGACTCTACCATTTTGGGGCAACAAAGTAGGCCTAATTCAAATACAACAGACACCATGGACTACATAAGTGAAGATTCTACGCAATTTTCTCAAAATGCTTTAATCTCCCAAGAACATTTTTGGACTGATCAATCCCCTGCTTGGAAGCAAAATAGCATGAAGTCAATAATTACGGAAAGGATAGAAAGCCAAACCAGCTGCGAAAACCATTTGATTACTCCCACACTTTTAGACCTCGATGATGTCACAGCTCCTTTAAGAAACAGCTACTCCATTATGGAAGTTACAAATGATCCGTTGGAGAAAAGACCAAATTTAGAAATAAATGAAAATCATCAAGATCTTCCACCAGCACGTTTGAATAGTATCAAACGATCCAGGTCGCTGCTGAATAGGCAATATAATAGAATCAAAACGATTATTGAATGGTTTGAAAATAATATGCTTAGCTAGACAACCTAGCCCATTTCAGCTTATTTATTTTCAAATAATCTCAATTGTCTCTCTATATTTGAAATTGTCTGGAATTGTCTACTGTACCGGCCGCGCGACAGTCATCCACAGCAGTTTGCGTAATTTCTTACAACCGGCGACTCATTGAAGCTATTGTTTCAATCTTTCGTTGAAACGGCACCTATATATAGAAAGCCTCAACAAGAAATTGCGTAATACTGCATTAGTTGATTACTAATGCCTACTGCTAATTCGCACTATTATATTAACTCATATGAATTAATAACTCAAGTCTAATATATATACCCTTAACATGGATCCTGCCAAAAAAATTTCTTTAGACTTGAGAGGGCAAGGACAATTCGCTTCCGCAAAAGCTTCCAATCTATTAAAATACACGGCAAGGTTCAAATCGACCCAAATAAATTTAAAAAAAGATAAAGTACCTAATATAATATAAGATCTCTTCATTCCCCCGTCTAAATCCGTAATTTCCTTAATTGTTAATTTGCTCCTTTATTTTGTAGTGCATCGTATAATCAGGCTTTAGCTTATAGTCAATCGAATCTCTTTGTGTCTTTGTGTATATAAATTTTCAAATAAAAACTATCTTTTTGGCAAGTAAACTGTCCAAGAAGTGAAATTAATACCAGTTATTTCTCCATCACATATAAAGTTGCTGTGCTTATTTTAGTTTTTGTTGATTTTATTCAAGCGCAATTAAACTGGTTTCTGTGTGTCTTCACCAAATTTCGCATTTCCTCTTTGGCTTCATCGGTGATCCTGGTGGACATTTAAATACCGACGAGAATTCAGGCAAGTTGGAAAGAGGTCCAATCACTCGATAACAATCCGGTGAATGAGTATATTTTAGTTTTGGTATATCTTTTTCCATTTACGAGCAAAGTGACTAATATGCGGACAAAATGCATTAAATTTTACATACTATTTCTATTAATCAAAGGCTAATATCATCGCTATCTCACCCCAACAAAAAAATTTTATAGAATGCATATACTAACATCTGGGCAAAGGAAAGCAAGAATAGTTTTTCCCGTATCAAATCCAGTCCAGGAAACGCGCAAAACTCTTCATCATAGGTGTACCCCCAATTTTTAAAAGCGTTGAAAGCAGCCTTTAAACCGCTACTATCG
Source organism: Ceriodaphnia dubia (assembly GCA_022539655.2). NCBI lineage: Eukaryota > Metazoa > Arthropoda > Branchiopoda > Diplostraca > Daphniidae > Ceriodaphnia > Ceriodaphnia dubia. Next base: position 2,237,052 of record JAKUCG020000139.1, on the reverse strand, counting down.
TGAATGTTCTCAGCTTTGTATTTTTAAAAATTACTTCCTATCATGACGGTCCAATTGTGCATATATAGGCGTATATAAGTCGATTGCTAAAAAGTAAATACCAAGCGTCTGCATGCTCTCCGTCGATTTGATATCCCTTAATTGAGTAGTACGAATATATTGCTGCTTGAAACATTTGGCTCGTTTTTCAAAGCGTTTAATACTTTCGTCACTCCACCACTGTCGCAAGTTTCCATTAGGGTCGTGTTTTCGGCCATCACAGTCAAAACCGTGCACCAGTTCATGGCCGATGACGGTTCCAATTAATTGAACCAAAGTTAAAGGCCGATGGGAACGTTATACATCAAAGATTGGGCGGCGCAGAAACCCGATTGGCAGTTTGATCAAGTTCAAATTTGGACTCAATGCGAAGGATGGTAAAACTGAAAACGATACAGTGTTCATCCACCTGTTCATTCAGTAAGGAATGATTTCTTGTTTTGACACCTGCTGCCATTGGCAATTTAAATGGAATTTGAATTTGAATAGAGTATATAGCACCCTATTTACAACCACACCGATTGTCGATTGAGGCGTACGTGAAATGAAGAAAATATTTTGAGAGTTACCTGAATTTTATAAACGAATCGACGGCACGAATATAGGCAATTAGTTTTTCCGTTGTCCATTACATCCAAAATAATCATCATGCTGGCATTCTAGATCTATGGAAGAGGAATTATTGGGCACGCCCACATTAGAGTGTGCCGAATTTGGATGACAAGGCGGATAAATTTTCATCTCACTTCGAGGAGAGTTTGCCAATCGAACTAGAATTGTGCTATCCATTTTTCTACTTCCCTTTATTAATGTTTTCGGCAGACTTTGTACAACAGCAACATGTACTTCTGCAATATTCAAAAGTTATTTCCTCGAACTCAAGGGTCAGGTAAAAAAGAGAAAAGACATTGAGAGAAATGCAGGCGCAAATCGAAATTTAATCGTCGTTTAATCGTGATCTACTGACGTACCCTAATACGAATTTGATTCATCATAATGTTACTCACATACAACCGCAAAACAAGCTGGCAATAAATTAAACACGAGTAGTTTTACCCGGGATCACATCTCCTAGCTCCATTATTTACCCATGTACGATTCACTGAAAACTGCGATACAAAGTCATAAAAGTCGTAAGTTACGTTACAATAAAGTCACAAATTTGAGTCGTCAACTCAAAATGTATTGCTATTCGTTCCAGCAGATTGAGAAAAGTTGATTGGAGTATGAACAGTGGCAAAATTTTGCGACAAATTTCGCTTTCACTTCTGGAATAAAAGGAACCAAAAAAAATCAATACGTGAAGCGTGATGAATTACAGAAGATATAAAACGAAATGATGTTCAAAGATAAAAAAGGAAATGCAATTCAAGGCTGAGATATTTAAATACTAGATCAGTTCTTAAAAAAAAACAATCAAATGAGTTATCGCTAAAGTTAACTATTTGTTCAGCTACGAGTCTCAATTCAAAACCTGAACGTCCTCACCACTCGAATCGGACACCGAATCTGTTGGATCATCGGCTATGGGAAAAATGGGTATCAAAGGAGGAGGCGAACTTGGAAAGGATTTCTCAGGATGAGAGGGTTTAGGTGAGGGACCATAGCTAAGAGTAAGGATTGTGCCGTCCACTAATGGCGAAGATAAAGATACCAATCCGATTTGGTAACTGGAATTGGGGTTGGAGTCCCGTCGGGCATTGTCGGCGAATGCGACTAGTTCAGTACCAATACTCTCGAGCCGCCTCTTGTTGGCCGAGAGGATGGAGAAGACGGGCCGTTTGAAATCAAGCGACGGATAATCGACGAACTTGTAAAGGCGTTTCATCACTAGGTCTTGCTGATAGTCTACTTTTAAGACGAATACTTTGGCTTGATGCTCGCAATCGAATGAAGTTCGAGTTTCAATTTCCATAAGATCCATTACATTCAGTTGAGTGTCTTTCAGGATCGAATGGAGGGTTGCGACATCTTGGCGGAGGTCGAGCAACCAAGCCATCGCATTTGACAGCAACATGACCATCTGCTGTTGCTCTTCGAGAAAAAGTTGTGGAGCAGTCGAGTTAGTTGTTCGAGATGAGTGGAATTCATCTAGTTTGACTTGAAGAGGATCCAGTAGTGCGCGGAATTGGTTTAGAATATTCCGAAAGGCGGCTATTTTCTGGAGACATGGATGAGTGGACAGGAGATTACTCTTGGCTGAAATCCGACGTAAATTCAAGTTTAATTCCAGTTTTCTTGTTGTAATTTTCTCCGTCAGAAGCCGAGTCTCAAGTTGTGATGGAATCAAGCTCAGTCGGATGGTAACAGGGCGCCACCCGTCGTCTTTGCTGCGTTTGATGGTTTCTCCCAACCATGAAACCGAGTGCTGAATCGAACTTGTCATTGTCTGAAAGACGTTGAGGCTACTGAACACTGTGCAAGAAACACCTTCCAGTTGCGTAGGCAGTTTAGTTGGAGCCCAATTGGAACTGATGATTTGATCTAGGTACTCTGTGGTTGCTTTGTAAATGCTATTTTCGGCAATTGTTTTCGTTTCCGTCTTCATATCGAGGGTTTTTCGCATCGAAAATATGAATTCTCCACCATAGACGACTTGATCTATCACATGTGTGGCCCGACCGTTGCTGTTCAGCTGATATCGGGGCATATTAGTTCCGACGCACTGTTTGCTGATGGTCTCGGTCCGGCGCTCAACTTGAAAGAAAACGGTAACATGGGCTCCATCATCTTCGATTTCTGTTGGACTTATTGTCTTCAGGTATTCACCAAACCAGAGCTTGCTTAAATCCAGCGTTCCATTTGCGATACTTTGGTCGAAATGGGAATTGATGCCCATTATAAATTGTGTGTATTTCTCATCCAGCTGAGAGGTAAAAAGGCGTTTTGTTACGGTCGATTTGACTTCCACCAATATTTTTTCCGGTTTTTCGCCTAAATCTGTATAAATTATCAACAGAATATGTAGGCATGTTAGTGATATTAAGTACATTAATGGCTGCTGTTGTATGTGGCATTCAGCTCACAACGATGAAGTCCAAGAATAGTTTTTCGTTACATACTTGAAACACAGCAGAACTCTTATGTAATTTCATAAGCAGTTACCCTTAAACTACTTGTCAAATGCATAGAACATTTTAACTGGGAACAAAAACAATTACATGTTTTCAATGACTTACTTTTCCATATGTCATCTGTATAGTAGTTGTAGAGATCCCCGACTTGTAAATCGCGACCTATGGCTGAAAGTGTAATTGATTCCATCTTCTAAGTAACAGCCTTCAAACACAGTCTGTATTTCTGAAATTAGTGTAAGGATATCACAACTTATTTCCAACTTTTAAAAAAAAGTTGACGCTAACGTCAGTTGTCTGATTAGATCTAACTGTAAAAGTAGTTGATAGACGAAAGCTGAAATTTAATTTATACCGTTGTGTTTATGATTAGCAAAGTTTACCATACAGAAATTCCAGACTTTCAGTGAGAATTTGACAAAGCTACATTGACTGCACGACGCACGACGCTTAAACTAAGGAATTGGAAATCAAATTGATTGAAACATTGAATTGACAGTGTTATGTTGCCAGATTTTGGGAAATACTTGAATCGCTTCAGTCTTGTCAGCCTGTCATGTTTTGTCTTGTAAAATTCCTCTCAGCCCTGTCTCAGCCTCATTCAACTTTCGAGACAAGAGTAAATAATAATTAGAACTGTTATTTAATTTATTGCAGGTTAAACATTTCTCATAGATCTCTACAATCTTCAGAAAAAAACACGCCATTATTCCGTTCGTTCGTGAAGTAGCCGGTGTAAAAAAAAGGACCAGAATCGTACTTGAAGAGCCTGTCGCAATAAGGATCAAGACCTTGCTGATCGATAATCAATGATATTGAATAGGCGATATCTTTGCCCAGGGGAATATATACAATTTTTTTAAATTCCAATGAAGCAATGCAAGACTGGTGTTATAATGACAGTGCCGTACTTCTTAATGATGAATACCCAGCATCTATATTAAATTAAATGATACAGAATGAATAGGAATGTAATGGGTGTCTTAAGAATTAAGTTAAACTAACTCGGCAGCAATCCCACCAGCAGCCTCCAGTTCAAAAATTGTCTTTTATAATCCCTCAGTCAGTTCTGGCAATCTGAAACAGTCATTATACCAGTAATTTAAACTTCCCTCCCTGGAGTCTAATTAACAAAGTAATAATAACGGGCCACTTGACTAATTACCTTTTTAGTGAAATGCAACATTAAGATAAAGAGCAATGGGAATTTTTTGGTCCAGCTGGGTTTCAAGCACTGGATGCATTCATTAGTACTGCGATATGTTTGGCAGGCGAGTAATCCATATTTGAAAGAGGATCCATTGAACTATATCTTATGGTAAAGTGGCAGAGAATTTTTTGATTCTATTTTCTATCATCGCCCGCGCTGATGTCCAGTATGCATATGCGCATCAGCTGGCAGCATGAAACAGCTGTTTTGGAATTCCCATCATCACTTAGTACATTAGTGAAAATCAATCTTTTCAGTTAAACTCGCCGAGCCAGCTGAGTCTACCTTATCGATGATAGAAGAAGAAACTCAATCTCTGTCAAAGATGGTAGAGCAAATTAAATAATCTGATTAATATTCTCTGAATACCGATCGAAGTGATGATGTCAAACCCCAGGCTGGCCACAGGGCCCTCAGGTCAGATTTATAGTCCACTTTACTTCTCCGGTTCTCCCAGTCAACCTCAGCAATAAAGAAGTCCGCATGGCGCGGTGGCGCCGCATGGCGCAATGGGCAATATGCTATGACTTTGAAATTAAATTGACGTTGATCATCATCTCAATTTAAATGAAACCGGAAGCAAACACAAGAACATCCATGTACACACTTCGACTGTACTTGCACTCCTTCAGACTATTAGGATGTCGATGTTGTGTTTATATTAAACTCCCCATTGGGAATGTTTTGTACAAAGGCTCTCCATATTTTAGGCAGGGATCAGTGTGATTTTAATAAATTGTACTGTACGTATCCGTTCTGGTGGACCACAAACGATAAGACTGTCACCAGATGAAGGCATCACTGTCCCCGATTCATCTCTCAAGTCACACAGCTTATACTCGTCGCGCAAATTACTGGGATGCACCGGGATGCACGCACTATGGCTACGACTACTGTATTTCGCTCGGTGTTTCGCTTTATTCCTTTCCATGTTTTCCGATTCATTTCGTCGTATAGAATTAAAACACGTATAGCTGTAATCTATATATTCCATGTATCATCTGTTATTTACAAATTATTATCGGGTATCGCGATGGCCAGCAAGGCGGAGATCCGAACTTCCAGAGAGACTTTTTTTATGTAATCGCGGCTAGAATGCTATAGGATACTATGATTGTTGACCGCCATTCTCAAACCCTATTCACGAATCCTAAACAAGTTGACTTCTTCTCGCCTTCACCCCGATGGTCAATAATACGTTTCCGTTTATGGCTTTTTACACATCCTCTATACACAGGTATAGGTATACACTATATTAGGAAGCATTATTTCAATAGAAACGCAAATTAGTCAGGATAATGAGATTGTCGTCTGTTATGATGTCTAGTCTCGACGAAGGACAAAGCTGAATTGATTTTGCGCATGCTGAACAACCTATCTGGACTGTTTGTTCGTTAGCGAGATACATATATGTGGTACTGTGGAATAGCGGAGTGTAGCGGGGGTTTCGTGAAAGTGCTCATAGCGATTATACATGGCCAAGTATATTATACTGAACTGCCCGGGTCTGCCGAAACCATGAAACCATCACGCGCGATAGTTTTGCTCGCGGTTGGAGACAAATATCAGACTTGTCCATCAGCAGGAGACTTTGAATGGCGCGGAGTGTAGAGTTTTACAACTCCATACAAGTGTGATGGCAAGGCCACGAAAACTAAAAATATCTCAAAGAAAACACAATGTTTTCCCGCCGGATGAGGCTTAAAAGGCTGTGGTTTGTGATTCTCTATGCTGACTCTCTTTATACATTTGTACCGTATGCAAACTAGCGCGTGTTAGTTCTTTTTTTCTCCTTGGAGACTTATTGTTATTTAGATCAAGAAACACATCTAACGTATCGAATTTCTGTGGACGACAAATAAATGGTATTAGCCTAAATAAATCATGCCATCCTGTTGCGATTGAAATTAAGACATATTAAGGGCATTTAGCTTAGTACACTAATAATTACTAGTACATCAGTTTCGATGTGTCGATTGTAAACGGCCATCACTCTGGTGTCAATATAAAAACAAACCGTATTCATCATAAGCCGGAAATACTTTCTTATCGTCTTGAGAAAGTCTATCGAGAGAGTGTTTTATTAATTTTGTATGGTTTCCGATTCACCGTGATTTCTGATTAACAGTCTATCAGTCGCTTTTTCAATTGGAATGTGCAGCGTGTTGAATGACGTATACAGGCCCTGCCTAAGGGGATAACAAACGCATCCTGTTTCGAACAAAAATTCGTGCGCGGGTTTCTTTTCAATCTCGTTAACGGGCGTCACGGCGCACACACTTCGACATTTGCAGCCGCGTTAGCGTGACGCGCAGTTTGGACGTCTCGCGATAATAAGGCGAAGGAAAAACCCACTCAACAGCTGTAGAGCTGTGACGCAAGTTGTAGTTGACGCGTTACTATAGCCGGTTTTAACGTGTCTAATTGTGGATCGTGTCAAGTTAACCAAAGTGAACTGCAAATCCGCGACTTTGCAAGTGCGTTTCGGACGTTTAATTTATACATTAGGCTAATTGTGTTCAAAGCGAAACAAGAAAATGGCGGGTGTTATAGGGGCAAATTTTCGCGGGACTTTGTTGTACTTACAGAGAGTGAGGAATGAAATGAAGTGTAGTGAAATGTCTGTATCGTCGATATTGGAATGCATTTCATCAACGGAAAACAATTCGGCTGGACCTTTCATTGGGAATTCTGACGCCGGTTCGTTTATTGACGAATCCTCCACTCAGTCGTCTCTTGCTGGATGCAGTTCAAACCGAGACGTTTCGTCTAGTCCTAATAATCGAAAACTCAAAATCGACAACTATATAATACTCAAGACGTCGTTACATTTAAAAATCGTTGAAGTACGTATCTACTCGGTTCCTTTAATTCAAGCGCTTCACAAGAAAGCCAATAAGAAATACTTGATTCACACATTTGTCGTTTTCAAAACGGTAAACCCCAAAAAGAAAAGAAAAGAAATGTGGTGGTCGCTGGAAAAACTCACGGACCATATTTTGTTGCAACATTCGCGAAAAGAACACGAGGTCCGCGATTTTAGATGGGACAAAGTAACGGAAACGTGTAAGGAACGAGATTACTTGCAGGAAATAAAAAAAGAGACAAAAGCAACGATGAGCCAAGAGTCACTTAAAGATCTATTAAAAGCCCTCTTGAATGAAGATTTAATCATTGATCCGTACAACGTTTACATGTCCAACTGTCAACAATTTGCATCGTTTGTGTTTAATAAAATCAACAGGGAAGGCGTAAAGTGGGAAGCTCCCGTCACAGGCCGCACTTTCAAATTATTTTTCAAATTGTGGTTTGCCAATTACTCGGCGAAAATACGAAACAGAAACGACCACCAAAATGATGAACATGAACAAAATTTGACACAGAACGTGTTGAAATGGCACAGGTTTTTCAAGATTCTTCAACGCTGGGTTTCAAATAAAGGAAAAGAACCTTTACAACTGGACGAACAAGTTAATTACAATAGAGAAACGGATGGTTCGATTCTGCACTTTGCTTTGCTTGGAATGGCTAGCAAAAAGAAAGGAAAACAAATTGTAAGAAAACTTCTGGAATATGAGTTAGCTGACTGTTTTTTGGAAGCGCTAAATGACAACGGCGAAACACCTCTTCTTCTAGCAGTGAAATTAAAATGCCCAACCAAGATATTTACCCTAATTCTCAATAAATCCTTGAAGAAGATCGACCATGTAGACAAGTTTGGATCGACTCCCTTACACTATGCGATTCACACACATTCAGTAGAAAAAACCAAATTACTATTGGATCTCGGAGCAAATGTCGACGTCGAGACCAACGACGATGTCGGTCGCCAAACGCCGCTTCATCTGACAGCCAAATGGTGGAACAAATGTCCTGAATCTAGCATCGAAAAACTTGTTACTCCCGCGACTCTTGACAAAGTGGACCAACGGGGTTACACTGCCCTCCAACAGGCACTAGAGTCCAAAAACGATAGAATAAGCCAACATCTATTGAGAAATGGGGCCAATGTTAACATAAATCACGAAGAGAACGGTGCTATCGGCAACAACGCGATAGGTGTTTTACCAATTTTCTTAGTAGCCAAGTGGCCGAACATTCCAAATTCGCAGGCTGAAACTATCATTGAAAAATCAAAAAAAGAGATAAATCAATTCGACGAAGAGGGGTACACTCCACTCCATTGGGCACTTAAAACAGGCTCAATGAATATCATTGCCCACTTATTGGATAATGGAGCTACGTGTGAAATTTCGAAAGATGCTCATGAAGATACGGTGCTTCATCTCATGGCCCGTCTCAAAGATTGGCCTGCTGACTGGATCGAAAACAATGAGCTACTTTTGAAGTTAGCGGAAAGATTTCGTAATTTGTGGAAAGAAGGAACAAAAGTCGCAAGTAATAAAGATTCATCATCGCGCCAGAATTTTGATACAGATAGCTCTCAATCTGACGACCTGCTCAGCGTGTTTAACAAGCAGGGATATTGCGCCCTGCACACTGCAGTAATCTCAGACAATTTACTTGTCGTAAAAGTACTCTTGAAATGTGGAACTGACGTCAATTGCCCTACAAATGAACCCATCAAAAAGAAGTCCACCAGTACGGAGAACACCCAGCATTTACAAAGGAATCCGATTCATTTAGCAGCGATGTATAAGAGGGTTTCACTTGATATGGTTAAATTGCTCATCGACAGGGACGCTAACGTGCGAGCTAACGTGGAATCCGTCGACAGCTCTGGCTTCACCCCTTTCCTATGGGCACTGAAAACCAAACACACAGAGAAAAGCAAACTATTTTTAGGAATAACTCCTCTCGTCAAATATCATCCTGACATCAAATGGGAACACTCGCCACTTCACCTCATCTCAAAATGCTGGGCGAATTGCCCGATAGATTTCATTCAAAAGCTTGTCGACCAGTACAAAGACAACATCAACGCTCGTGACCAGCATGGACACACACCCCTTTATTATGCTCAGCAAAACAAAATTAAATCGGCTGAACAGGTTCGAATATTCCAGAGAGCAATCGCAAACAATGTTCAGTAGCCTAACAGACGTCGACGCAGACGTTAAAAACTTTACGGCTCATTCCATTCACTACATGCCGAGACGTGGTGCTGTGCTTATTGAAAGTACAAATTAAGTTAAATGTGTTAATGAATTGTAGGGCAGAAACCTGGCTATATCCTTTCCCCTGTTCCCCATCACGATCCTATTTGCTTTTCCTAACGTGTTTCAAGGTCGTGGCATTCACACCAGCATCGTCAGGCGTAGCGGGCGGCGGCGGCCGGATTACGGCGCTTGACTGCTCATCACAGTTTCAGGTTCTTCTTTAAGATCGCAATTTCCATAAGAACTCTGTAAAAAGATATGCAGACGAAACTATATGGCATTCGTCAATATAAATATAAAGAAAATACAATCGTTTGTTATCTTTTCAAGTTATATATTTTATAATTGTTTTCCATCCAGTTAAATAGTCGGTAAAAAATGGCCAGGAACTAAGAGAGTAATTTCAACACGAGACGAAACGCTAGCCTATCATTCTTTGAATTGAAAAGAATAACTTTTCGTTCATAGACTATACCGTACCCAATTAATTTGACTCGGTGATAAGGTCATCAAGTCAGTAAAGAATTCACAAATTCAGTACATTATTATGTGGAAACCTCGACTTGCGCTTCATGGGAATCCAAACACGGAGTTATGAAAGGTATAGTCAGCATGTGTCATTTAACAATAAAACACAAATCAATCTCGGTAACCTGATTTGGATTCTTCAGTTATACCCATCAGGAAATCTTTCTCGAAATCTTTATCGTGTTTCGTTCAAGTGCAGTTGTATTCTGCTTACCTGCTGTGATTATTGCTTGTAGGGTGTAAGTCTTATCCGTAGACAAGTCTCTGTCAATGATGGCAAAGGCGCAAAGCACAATTTTATTAATATTATTTGATAATCAATGAAAATATTATTCAGCCACAGATAGGGCACAGGCCCATCACATTCGGCTGATGGGAACATAAGAACATATTAATTCCTTTCAGAAGGAAAGTAGGCCAAATTAAAGGCTTGACGCGGCTCTTCTCTTACTGCTAGAAATCGGAGGAATCCGATAAATCAAGAAACAATCTATATATGTATACGAAAACAGATCTAAATCTTTCCATTTTCCTCCGATTCATTTGCCTTTCGATTTTTATAATGACAGTTTATATTTCGCTTAGATAGTTGTAAATGCGTTTGTGTTACTTCTCCTCCTCCGTGGCAAATGCATTCCGTGTATGACTCGTCCTGTATCCCTTGAAACACTTTGACTAATAATACTAGCTATTTAATGGCCTCTGTTTTACGTCGTTGAGGAAACTTGTAGTCCGTCTTGTTTCAATAAAATCGAAGTGGATGATTGAATATACTTTTATAGGCTAACTAATAGGTGGTGTATTCACTTTTCAGAACTGATTCATTATCTTAATTCGAAAAGTCCTATAATGAAATTAATAAATCCACAACAACCATTAGTAGGCCTATCGTCAGCACCTACTATTAGAATCCCAGCACCAAAATCGTCCTTCCGTATTCGAAGGATTACAACGACTATACCTACTGAATTCAATATTTAGTCGTTGTCGCTACGATACTTAAAAGAATCCTCCGCCCCCGATGGTGTTGGAGATCCACGGAACGAGGTCCATGACAGGGGTGTATATTTTGGTTCCTAGCGCAGAACTGGAGTTGGAAACTCCCATCAGTGTATGGACGCCATTGCCGTCAACAGCGATCAATGAAGCAGTGGCATCCACCGGTTGAGATAAAGTTTCAAGTCCACTCCAGTCGCTAGCTATCAAAGTTTTACCGAAAACGGTTTCGGAGGCCGATGGCAAACAGACGGGAGTGTTTCCAGCTGCGTATTTGAGCAAACATTGGTGAGCTGATGCGTATAGCCCATTTTGCCGAGCTACGACCGTAAACAAATTACTGTTACTGTCATAATCACTTACTTGAACTGATCGGAGATTCAAGGCGAAGCAGGGCGATATCGTTAGCTCTAGTCTTCGAGTTGTAGTTGGGGTGATTAATTGAATCGACAACACGGACTTTTAGTGGTTCTACAAGTTTTTTGTAATGGTTGTCCAGAATGACTTGAAAGTGATTGACACCACCGGCACCATCAGCGCAGTGAGCAGCGGTCAAAACCCAATCTGGACTAATCAAGCTGCCTCCGCAAAACGAGCTGCCATCTATTACCACGGCCACTTGCCTTAACATCGTCATAAATTTTGGTGTTATTACATTATGCTCTAATTTCACTCATTAATTCCAAATGTAGAACTATTAGACAAGAGACACACCAGGGGAATTCGTGAGGGACAGCTTCGACTCCGCCGATGATGCGGCTTGTTTCGACTTGGCCGCAGGTAACCGGTTCAATAATGGAACCAAATCCAAAATCACCGTAGCTATAAGGGTTGGCGGTGTTGAACCTGTTACTACTCTAAAATGACAAAGTTTAGAAAGCGAATCAAACACGGTAGCCGGTAGCTCCCCTAAAGTACAGATTATCTTAAACACATTAAAGTTAATTTGTACAAAGTATAGATAAACGGAAAAGTGAAACCTCATCGATTGGTGAGGTAGAACAGGTGTCGATAATGGCAGCGATGACGAAAACGGTGAGAATAAGAGCAAAGAACTAGATTGCAACCCCCCACCCCAGAAAAATGGTTCATGTTTGTTTATTTCTCAATTAATGTTCGTTGAACATAATATTGTATAGACATTACCTTCATTATGGTTATGGACGAAATAGCGCTAAAGTAGTGAGTAGCGACCTGGCAAGAGAATGTAGGGCGGGACTGGCAACAGGTATGAGGGCTTCAAGTGATGAAACTCAACTAATCGTCGAATAACTAATAATGGATTTCTGTTTTTATTTTCGCGTTTATATATTTCCTTTGCATGTACCGAATACTCGGACGGAGAAACACGTCATCTCTTGGAGTGGCTGTCGGTTAATTATTTACAGTCTAATTAATTCGAATGAATTAATGCTATGTACGCGACATATGAATAGACTGCGACAACTCGACAGAATTGAGACCTTATTTGCCATCTGTACGTTAAAACCATGATGTACGAAAAACCATTTGGTTCCATATTCCGAATAAATGAATAAGTGAATAATAAAGGCAATGTGAGTACTAAATAAAAGGCACGTACACGGCGGAACGCGTAGCGCTGCGAAGCACCAACCTACAGCAATATCCTACTTTGTTGAAGATATTGACAGAAATGACGTTCAAACAAATTCGCTCTTCACAATTTTGCCTTTTTGTAGAAAATGGCTTTCATTGAAAAGATGTCAATTGCAAAGGGAGGGGGCAGGAGGAGGAGAGTGTCCTGTTGCGGGGTCGTCGGGTCCGAAACTGTAGCCCGTACGCACTACACAATGACCATGCAACGTCACCATTTTCACATCCGGGATAGTACCGTCCCTGTTGTCGTTAAAGAGTTGTCTCGAAGCTACTATTATAATTTATATGTTTGAATATGTTATTGGATTTCGTTCATTTCCATGTTTTATTGTTCTTGACAATGTCTTCATTTATAACAGTCGACTCTCAAACTATACAAATATAATCGCCAAAGAATGTACGTGGTCCGAAATTCTTTTTAGTGTCGTCGACGTGGTTGCCAAAGACGGCCGTATTTAATAGACGCGGATGAAGTCGTTGACTTTCGACTTGAATAAAAGCTTGAAACTTCGTTTGTCGAATGCAACCATTTGGCAACAATCGTGGTCGAAATATCCCTCGCCGTTACCATTTTCAAATCCCTGTCCATATGGTTAGTTATCTTTTTATCTTCATTTCAACCGTTATCACCTTTTCTTTTTTAGTTACGTTGCTGTTGACTAACGTATGGTGGAGTTACATTATAGGCTAAACTGGATGCGACTGTGAATTTCGGTGGTAGACCGAGCGATTCTCAATAAAGGATCAAGTAAAATTTAAGCACCAGAATAACGGCCAGAAGAGGAGGAAGGATCAGCTAAGGGAGCAACACAAATAAGCGTGAAAATGGCAAGGAAGTGAAAGGAGGTTGAAAAATATAGCTGGCTGTGGAAACAAAGTTCTCCGGCCCCAAAAAATGAATCGCTTTTTTTCGTTTATTAGTGAATGATCCAAACGTATTGCAACAAGCGGGTCAAATCCGAACGAAAGAGTGGAGTGGCCGAAAAAATGAACAGACGTGAGCTAATTAATTGAACTATTCAAATGGCGTCAACTCGAAACAGCCAGAGATTCGCCGTTTTGAAATTCACAGCTGTATTGGGGACGGAAAGTTTTGTCTTATTAACTTGATAAAGTTGAGACCTCACAGCGATAGTAAATATGTCGTGCTGTCGATGATGGTGGCCGAGTAAGCAATGCAGAATCCGGCCGAAATGGCCGGTTGATCTCGTAGACGTTGACGCGGTTTTTGTGCCGACGATTATAGACATTATAATGTCTATAATGGCCATCATCAGGTTGTTGTGAAAGGGCTGAGATCGTCGGAGCGATTTTCTCCCTTGGTTGGTTGAAGTCTTGTAGAGCATTTGGTTTTACATATAGATTATTGATAAGAATACAATTGATTTAATATATTGAATTTGTAAAAAAATTATGCGTAGGCTAGTAATAATAAATTGGAGAAGTTTTTTTTATTCCTCTAAAAAATCACGAAAACAAAAACAAGCTGAAAAAAGTAAACGAAGCATTTAACGTCGTCTGCTGAATCCTATATTTTAGTCCGAAGAGGTTTGAGCAGGTTTGAGTTCGATTTAACTTTATTTCGAGGACTTCAATTTAGTAGAAATCACAGCAATTAACACATTAATAGTAAAGTTGAGGAATGTAAGTCTACTGTAATCAACTAGTCTACTGTACAAGTAATTATTAAAAGGATTGCATATTCGGAAAAACAGATCAAGAAAATGGACATCGGCAGTGTAGATAAGCACGTCGTCAAAATGGCTGCACTTGGGCGTCGGTTTCAACTCGGTGACTTGTACATGTGTGGTGTGTGGCGTGTGCTTATGAAAATTCAGAATAATGTAAAATTTGCTAATTAATTTTAGGGCTCAGTTGTTTTCTAGTCAGGAATCTAGCTATCATTTTCCCTGTTCCCCATCATGATCCAATTTGCTTTCCTTGACGTATTCCAAGGTCAGGACATTCACAGCACCATGCACCATCAGCAAAACCAGCTAGGATTACGCTTGGCTGCTCACAGCTTTCAGGTTTTTCTATTAAACACAATTTCAATAAGAGCTCTATAAAAAGACAGATGAAATTATGTGGCCTTCGTCAATAAATATAAAGAAAATACTACAATCGTTTTATTGTTATCTTTCCAAGTTATATATTTTATAAATTTTTGCCATGTTAAATAGCCGGTAAAAAGTGTACAGGAACTTAGAATAAAGTAATCTCAAGACGAGACGAAACGCCAGCCTACTATTCATTTGAATTGAAAAAAAAAATTTTCTCATAGACTACCCAATAAATTCGACTCGGTGACAGAGTCATGAAGGCAATAATAAATTCACATTATGTGATATTAAGTGCGTATATCACAACGATTTCTCTCTCTTTGATGATCTCTTTCTTTTCCATGTTCCTCCGAATCATTTTGTCTTTCGATTTTTAAAATGGCAGTTTATATTCCGCTTATAAAGTTTTAGAGATTACAGATTATTATAACACGCAGCTGTAAACTATCCCATTTAGCTGATATATACTTTGATATAGATTACTGTATATACTCTATATCCATGATCGCGCCGCTTCTGGCTAGGGTGTAGAATAAAAGGCGACGTGTATTTAACTGTGTGTATTTCTTTAGAATGAAACCAGAAGGGAAGAAGCGTCCTCGTAGTCACCTTTTATAGGCTACTACTAGGCGGTCATTAGCCCGTTAGGTAAGTGGTAGCAAGTTGAGCCTATCACATATTTAGGGCAGTTTTGAAATCAGCCATATGCAAGAATTATATAACATCTACTGTATATCGTTACGATCCGGCATTTCTCCCCCTACTTCTTTTCCCCTTCGCTAGATGGCGTTCGCCACCCTTCATCCCCTTTTCGTCTTTTCTTCACTCTTGCCTCGGATCTTCGACTCGACTAGACCTCGTGAGAGGGGGCTCTGGTCGTTTTCAGTGAAATACAAAAGTTTAACTCGCAACTTGTGTTTAGTTTGACTTTAATTCTAATTGCAACAGCTCGGAGTTGTAACAGTGGTGGCAGCGGCGAGATCGATTTTTCCCCCCATCGGTGACATTCGCATGGTTTTTTCGTGGGTGTTTGTTGCAGATTTCGCCTTGCAGCATGGCCACGGCGCCGATTGTACACCTCGTGTTGACTACCTTATCCCTCTCCATCGACGTTAAAATGTCTGCGTAATGTATTTGCTGAACGAATTGTATGGTCGGACCCAAGTTGGACTGGCCTACAGCGTTTTGTTTTTGATGGTGCACATTTTTATTCTTCCGCCTCGTGTTCGTGACGTCATGGGCTCCTCGTTCTCTCGCCTGTTTCTTCTGATCTTCGTTTTGTGCATTCTTTTGCCCCATCCATCGTCGGGATCAGAAACATAAGACGTTTTTCAGGAGAAATTGAACAGTTCCGGCCAGACGGACCAGTTAAGCCTTGAAGGACGGAACGGGATGGTGAACGTCGTTGTTTAAATTTTGAGTGCTGTCACGGTTGCCTTCATAAAAATCGGACCACGCGGCATCGCCACGGACGATCCCCAGTACGCCTTCGTTGAATTCCCATTTTAAATTCAATTTCGCTACCGACCCACGCATTCCGTCTCGATTCTGCATTCTGATTCACATTTTTTGCCACGATCCGTCGACTTGTTTCCGTCTAAATTTCGTCCTTTCTCCCCCAAGTCCCCTAAATTTTTCTCTGGAGGTCCATAATCATCTTGGTCATTTTGTCGACAAGACCGGTGTCTTTCATTGTTACCATTCCCTTTCTAGAAACTTCCTCCTCCTCCTTCCTATCCACCTTCTCCTTCTTCTCCACATCTTCTTCTGCCTCTTTCTCCTTCTCTTCTTCGGCGCTGGTGGAGGTCATCAAAGAAACAACAGCTGGAAATAGGAGAATACTGGCGGTTACGCCAATAACAACGGCTGCTGAAAATTCTCTCAAATTCATCTTGAGACTAGTCTGAAAATCCCTAGACTGAAAATCCAGTAGCTTGAACCTACTGAAATCCAGTGCCTGAAACCTACTGAAAGCCTTTTAGATTGGACCTGGTGAAACAAGAACTAATGACTATTTTGTACCAATTGTATTTTGAGAAACAAACAAAAACATAAGAACTTCTTTACAACAAATCAACGATAAGTATGAACAATGCTTCGGAAATGCTTGATACAGGTTGTTTGGATAGTTCAACACTCCACCTACGATCAGCCACATCAGCTGCCACATCAGTTGTAGCACCATGTTTTGCTCCTCTCCCCAGAAAAGAAAGGCATGAGGATTTTGACCGACGACATCCATATGTTTGGTTTTTCGCCAATCTAAAAAATACACACCATCACATATTAATAAAGTTGAAAAGGACAATCTTCAAGGGTTGTATTGATAACGCGGTCATACCTTAGGATGGGTAAGGACTAGAGGCACGGCTGCTTTCCTGCTAGAGCGGTCGGTCGAGCTTAGTTTATTGATAGAATTCAACAATTCTGATTGTGTTCGTACAGATTTTCAAGTCTTTTGAAATTGTTGTAAATGGTCGAAATAATTTTCAAAGTTGGCTATTGTTATAGCATATTTTCTTTTGAAATCTTCTTCAGTAACCTTATCAATCAATCTAAGAAAGTCACACATGACCTAGAAATGATAGTAAGAAAACTCAACACATCACATTATACTTACAACACGAAAATCCTTGTAGAGAGGAATGTCTTCTAATAACTTCGCAGTTGTATATTTTTGCCTCCTTTGTCTACAGTAGTTCTTCGTGAAACAAACCGACGAATTTCTTCTTGATCCATGCACATGTACATATTGAACGATACATACTCAGATATGGGTCTACACAGTGTATTTGAATATCATGTGAGACTAGTACTGGGTTACTTACATGTGGTGAGACAAGTTCACAGATAAGACACAAATAGAAACAGTTGATAGTCGGACTTGTTGGAGTGTGTATGTGTTTCCACAACCAGCTCACAGTCGACTGCCTTCTGGGAAAAGCGCGCGTCAGTACGCTGCCAATGCAAAGGCCAAGTGTGGTTGTCCTAATGCATCAGATTGACGCTTTCCCTTAACACTCCTTCTCAATCTGAGCAGGTGGACAAAGGTTAACTAGTTGATAAACAAAAGAGAGCATTATCTGGGTTTCTGAATTGTAGTAAAAATTACTTCCGGGGAAAGTTCCGGCAGCTCAGCCGAGTAAAGCTTTAAAGTTGAAACATCATTATGTTTAGATAGCTACCTCTGGTACTTTGACAATACCAAAACCTTTCAAACATTTCTCGTGACTTCCAACATCCACAGCTTTCGTCAGGACATCTGCCAGTTGATTGTGTGTATCTACGTATGTGATGCTGATGTTTTCCTTTAGGATTTGCTCACGGATGTAGTGGTACCGAACTTCAATGTGTTTAGATCCTTTGTGGGATTCTGGGTTTTTCGCCAGTAGGATGGCACTCTGATTGTCGCATCTAAGTTCCGTTGGCTCCTTCTGATGTGTATCCAGCCCTTCAAGGAGTCGGCGTAGCCAGACAGCTTCGCGTGTAGAGTCGCTTGCCGCAATATATTCTGACTCCATGGTTGAGAGTGCTACTATTGGTTGACGTCGACTTGACCAGGTTACAGCGGCCCCATTCAGGATGTACACATATCCTGAAGTTGAGCGTCTTGTATCAGTATCTCCTGCGTAATCTGCATCTGAATAGCCAACAATTGTGTTTCTGATATTATTCCCACCGTCGAAGCAGAGACCATGTGTGCGCGTGGCAGCCAGATAGCGTAGGACGCGTTTTGCGGCTGTCCAGTGATCCATTCCAGGATTTTGACAATGCTGTGCCAGTTGATTTGCAATAAATGCTATATCAAGGCGTACAGTAATGGCCGCGTACATGATACTCCCCACTACTTCGCGGTAGGGTATAGCCGCCATAGCGGTCATATCAGATTGGTCGGTCGGTGCCGATGATTTGGAGAGGCGTGGTGCACATTTGAGAACTGGGACGGTGACCGAACGACTGTTAGACATGTTGAATTTTGCAAGTAATTTGTCAATGTACTGTGGGATTGATAAGTAGATTCTCTTGCGAGGACGATCGCGAGAAATGACAATGCCAACGAAATGCTCAGCCGGACTAGCCGCTATATCAAATTTTGTGTTCAGATACCGAACAGTTTGAGCAATGAGGTCCATGTTGCTGCCTGCAACTAGGCCATCGTCCACCCAGATGGCTACGAGTAGAAAGTCTGTCTTTTTGATGCGATGGTATACGCAAGGATCTGCAGTGCTTTGTTGGAAACCAAAATCAATGAGTGCAATGTGTAAAGTCTGGTTCCATATGCGAGAGGCTTGGCAGATGCCGTATATAGATTTGTTTAGTCGACAGACGGCATTTTCGCGTCCAGGGACGACGTAGCCTTCCGGTTGGGCGATGTAGATCTCTTCGTCAATTATTCCGTTGAGGAAAGCAGTCTTTACGTCTAGCTGAATAAGTTCCAAGTCGCGTTCGGCAGCAATGGCGATGATCACACGGAGTGAATCATATCGGACGACTGGTGCAAAAGATTCTTGATAGTCAATACCTTGAATCTGGCGATAACCTTTAGCAAAAAATCTAGCCTTCCTTCTGTATGGAATGCCCATCTTGTTTACTTTGAGTTTAAAATTCAAACCACTGGGAATACATTCTCGATCATGAGGTAGTGGAACTAATGTCCAAGTGTTGTTCTTTAGATGGGAAGAGATTTCTTCGTCGGCCGCAGTTTTCCAGAGAAGGCCTTCCTCGGATGCCATTGCTTCTTTGAAACTTTTTGGTTCATAAAATATGAAGTTAAGAGCTTGCATGGCGAGAGTTGGGAAACTATTCCATGAACGGGTCTGCCCATTAGCCATTGTATGCATGGCCGAATCCATGTTCCACTCTTTGCGAGGGACCACACCACGTAACGACTTCCTCGTGAAAGGTTCTGTTTGTGGCAGATTCACATATCGGGCTCTCTTAGTCTGAGTTTCTCCGGATATCTGAATGGACTCCCCCGCTTCTGTCACCGTTGGTTCATGTGGAACCAAATCCGATTCAGGATGTGACCAAAAAGGAAGAGTTTCGTACACACGGATGTGTCGAGTGATGTGTGTCCGTCCGGTTGCCTCGACGTACACACGACTTGCCTTTTGGGTTTCACTTTCCCCGACGTAAATTCATTTTGTCGCTTTCGGATCCATCTTTTGACGCCCAGTGTCGGGTATGAGGAAATAAGTTGGGGAGCCAAATACGCGCAAGTGTGACAGATCTGGGGCTGTACCATGCCACAATTCATAGGGCGTTACGTTGGTATCCGCAGATAACGTTCTGTTCAAGACATAAACCGAGTGGTTTACCGCTTCAGCCCATAGTTTCAATGGGGCGCATTTGGCATGTATTTGGCTTCTAGCTGATTCGACAGTAGAACGATGGTCACGTTCGGCTATGCCATTTTGCTCTGGCGTGTGGGCCGCGCATGTTTGATGTTTTATACCTTTCTCTGCCAACCAGGTAGCAAACGTGTGGCTGGTGAACTCACCGCCGTTGTCAGAGCGAAAAACTTGCACTCGCTTGCCAGTGTCAGTAAGTAATTTTGAGGTATAATTACGAAAACTTTCTTCTGTCTCTGACTTCATCTTAAGGAAGTATACGACTTTGTATTTGCTATAAACGTCTTTGAATAGTACGTAGTATCTAGCGCCACCGATAGATGGTTCTTGAATGGGGCCGACAACGTCGGACACTACCAATTCTCCAACAACCTTGGGTTTGCTTGAGCTAGTAGGGAAAGGAAGTTTGTGCATCTTTCCCATATTGCACCCATGACAGCATTCGTCTAGCTTGCCACTACCTGGTTTGATAGACATGCCTGTTACTCCAACACCAGCCGCCATTCTGGATACCGTCCGTACATTAACATGTCCGAGACGTTGATGCCAAATGGTAAGTGAGGCATGATTGGTGCTGGCGGCAAAACCCATAGTTGGTGAGCGTTTTGCAATGGCATCGACCTGGTAGAGAGTCTCTCCTGTTCTTTTGCCAGTCATGATCAGTTGTTTGTCACGATAAACTTGTGCAGTCAAGCCAGAGAAAATAACATCAAAACCATTGCTAGTGATGCTAGCGATTGAGAGGAGGGTAACTCCTAGGTTGGGTACATAAAGTACATTATTTATTATTCCTTGAAATTGTTTTCCTTGGACTTCCCAAATCAGTTTGATTGTACCGATACCATGTGCATACATGACTGTGCCTCCAATTCCATTGATAGGCCAGCTCCCTGGTTCGACTTCGTTTAATTCGTGGAAGTAAGAGCGTTGGTCACTCATGTGGCGAGATGCGCCAGAATCCAGGAACAAAGCTTCTGGACTGGTGGCTTTCAGACAGGAGATTGAAACGAGGGAGAAATCTGGGTTAGGCGTGGAGCCCCCTCCCTCTCCGTTGTTTGCTCGTTTGCCTTGTTGCTTTTCACCTTCGTGGGCAATTCTTAATCGGCATTCAAATTCGTAATGGCCAAATTTGCCACAGTATGTGCATTTAGCACCAGCTTTGTCAGTTTGGTCTCGCTGGCCTTTTCTTTGTTGTTGACGGCCACGCCGTCCACCGAAACCACGGTAATTTGATCGGGAGGCAGTTTGCCCGCCACGATTTCCAAATCCGTGTAGTGCGTTGCTCTCATTGTTTGGGTTTTGAGTTGCATTTGAGCTCCCATTGTTCAATGTGATTGATGGAGCCATTGTGGGTTTGGTGTCAGTCATACGAGCCGTGATTCTTCTTTGTTCTGTTACAAGCCGAGCACGAAGTGCGTCCATTGTTTTCTCATGGTCAGGGATGTTGTCCCAAGAGGACGACAGAAAATCGAACTGGACTGGTAGGCTGCATACGACTTTCGTAATCAGGTCGTGTTCAGTTACATTGACTCCAAGATCATTTAGTTCGGCCGCCATAGATTCAAGTGCAGTGACATGTATCATGATGTCTTCACCCTCTTTTGGCCTAGTATTGGAATCGAATTAGAGAGTCCTTCAGATTTATAATGCTTTAGAGACATTGTAAGATATCACTAACCGAAGGTTAAAGAAATCTCTGTGGAGACAGTGTTTGTTGTCAGCCGCACGTTGGAGATATTGAGTTTCCAGACGTGTCCACATTTCATGGCTGGTTCTACTGTTTAGTAGTGCCAATTTTCTTGCTTCGTCACAGCAATTGAAAATGATAAATCTGGCATAACAATCTGTCATAGTCCATGTTTCAATTTCATCTCCATTGATTAGGATTGCATTCTCCTTCTCCTTCGTACTCTTCTTCAGGTTGAGTGTTTACTCCCTGTGTAAAGAAAGATACCAGAATGGAGTGAGTTAAAGCATGCAGCAGCGTTTTTGTGGTGTATGTCATTACCTCAACGGTGTCTTTTAGACCCTTTAGGCAGAATAACATTTCCATGCTGTGCTTCCAAGTGGTAAAGTCTTTACCATCGGACTTCCTCATGTGCTTAATAGCATCGAGGGATATATTTAACGCCATTCTGGTGTTCGTTTGTTAGGTGTAGCGTGAGCTGGGCCCATAACCTATTGAACGATACATACTCAGATAAGGGTCTACACAGTGTATTTGAATATCATGTGAGACTAGTACTGGGTTACTTACATGTGGTGAGACAAGTTCACAGATAAGACACAACTAGAAACATTTGATAGTCGGACTTGTTGGAGTGTGTATGTGTTTCCACAACCAGCTCACAGTCGACTGCCTTCTGGGAAAAGCGCGCGTCAGTACGCTGCCAATGCAAAGGCCAAGTGTGGTTGTCCTAATGCATCAGATTGACGCTTTCCCTTAACAGTACATTGGTGGAATTTGTCTCTAGTTCCTCGTCTACAGCGTTGACAGCAACGTTATCGTCTTTCAATTCCTTCCGATTTTTGGAGGCAAGTTTCTGCTCTAGGCGCTTCAGCTTCAAGTTCGGCTTGTTGCGAGCGTAGCTTACATAATTTCCAATCAATCGGGCTATTTTGCTTTTAAGTGTCTCCTAGGAGAAAGAAAGAGTGTAAGGTACATTAAGCCGTCCAATCTATTGTTAGCTAGCTTACAAAAGATCCAGAAAGATATGGATATTCATCAATGACCGTATTAGTGAACTTTGCGTACATAGTACTGGATCGAGTCAACCCAGTGCGAATAATGTATCGAGCACTGACATAAGCATACTGATCTAAGTGTTTTAGCAATGGCTCGTTATGTTGATGGCATCAACAAGGATTGGATTTAGGTGCCACTCGTCATCACCTGGTATTGGTAGTGTAATATCACAACTAGAAGAACTCCCTGTTAATGGGATGAAACAAATGTATAATCTACAATGCATAGTACATTAAGAAGAAATACCTTTTTCATTGGGTTGATGTTGGTCTACGTTTTTTTCTTTTTTCTGAATCACTGCTTGTGGAACCAGAGTTATCTCGGAAATCCATATCTTGCGTGCTCTGAGACTTTTTCTGAGATGTGCAGAAAAAATATATAGTTATGTACTTTATCAATAGAAATGAACGTAAATTTTATCCTACCTGTGGTAATGTTCATCCTTCTAGAGGTAGATTGAGCACCAGCTGATTCTGAAGGTTGTGGAGTAGCAATGTAGCATGTTCACTGGTTCTTTTATTCTTTGGGGGAGAAACGAAAGCACTAAGCACTTCAGAATAAACAGACGTACTTGAATCAGAATCACTAGTTTCACTGAGTAAATCAACCCAGCTAGCAATGCTAGCATAGCATATTGGTCATATGTTGGGGAAATAAAATTTACCGACAAAAAATTTATTGGGAAAATAGTTGGAACGAATATTTCCCCAAATAATTTTTGCACCAAAATTTATTGGTTCCCGATAAAATTAAAAACACGGAATAATATTTCTCCAATATTATTGGTAAAATATTTAATTAATTTGTCGTAGGAGTAACTTTACAGCTCATTCTATTTAGTAACAAGTATTAAAGGATTCGGGAATCGAACCCGAGAGCTCTGAAATATGAGTCGGGCGTTCAACCTTCAACCTATTTGGCTACCAGAGCCCTATTATGTTCTTATCGAACATCTAGTGGTTTTTATAAAGGTGAGCTACTTATACGAATCCTCCTGACAGCGTATTACTTGTCACAGAGAGGGCCGCGGTCGTACAGATAATAAGAAAAAAGTGTAATTTGTTTATAAATTGGTTCCCTATTCGATATTTTCAAAATACAAATTATTGAATCACTGAGAGTTTTATTTTTGAATGTGACTTTTAAGTGCTCCGTCAATCGTGTTTTATATCGCGCATAAGTTTTGATCCTCAAATTGCAATTGCTTTATAAAACCAAATCATAAGGATATTCCAATATTGAAAAATTGAAAAAAAACTGTATGCTTATAGTGGAATGCGTGTTCCACATTACTCTGATGTCCAGATTTCTTAGATTCAAGTCCCATGAATAACATAAAAATATTTGGAGGATAATTAAATGCGTAATACACGATCTACGTGGATGGATGGATGGATCACGATGCATCGACAAAAATATATAATTGTCCAATATTGCAAAAAATTTATTATTATGATAGACATCAAAAGTGGGTAACAAATTGAGGAAACATTACGACAAAAATGATCGGGAGATTAGGCGTATCAAATAAACTTGAGTGTGAGGATTTTGGTCAAAATTATGGGTCCAGTTTTACTCCAATAAGTTAATTGTTGGCTCAATAATATTCTTGGTGGGAAACATTTTCCCAATAAAACCATGCTAGCTGGGCCACCATTTTCGCCGCCATGTTTTTGTTACGGTAACCGTTGGATACCAGTTGTCATTCGTTTTGCCAGTCCTGTGTTGTTGTTCTTTAGTTAGTTCTGTTTTACAACATGGGACCCAAAAGAAATGTAGTTTTGGCGACATTACCAACACTTGAACAGCTAAATAATTTAGCGTTGAAGACAAAGATCAGCGGGACAAAATAGTAAAGTTGGCGATGAAGGCCGAACCGCCTAGTGTAGCAAGTCTTAATTGTGCGAAACAAATAGTTCGGGACATTCGTAATTCTCAAGGACGAGACGAAGAATTTGCTACATCGATGGCAGTACGCTTTCCTTCCTGTTTCCAAGTAACTCCTAGGAACAAGACCGAACGGATAAGAACTCGTGACAAGTCAGATCCAGGTTGGTTTTTAAACACCATTTACCTCTTTTTATCTCATTTTTTAATTCAAATTTCTTTTAGTACCTAGACATATTTTTGGACAAAAAGTTTGTGTGGCCTGTTTGTTCCAGTGTATGCAAGAAGTGCCCGATGGCCCGTTCCTTTTAACTCTGTACATGCCCCTCCCAGTTACAAGGGTCACCATTGACGCCTACAGCCTGTTTAGATATTCAGATGGAGGTGAGCACAAGAACGAGACAACAACAAAATTGAGGCACAACGTAAAAACGTTTTTCAAAGCTCGGTAAGAGTTAAAATCTAGTTAGTTAAAATCTAGGTTAACATTTTTCATCTAGTTTCTAACTTAGATTTCCAGATTTGGCAATTATTAACTTCAGAGCCACTGTTGTGGCCAGTGGCTAGTACTGTACAATGGAAGGTTTATGAAACCATGTAACAAATGGCTCGAAAAATTATCAACATCCAGGGTCGAAGTTGGCCAACGTCATTACTTGCAGGGTTGGTTTACCGCGATATTAAATTTACCGCGGTAGGTACCGCGGTACTGCGGTCAGGGTTCCCACTTAACAAACGACACCAAATTCAAAGATAATTTAAAGAATTCAAAGACTAGATTAAGTTATATTCAAAGACCAAAATGGGCATGGTAGTCAACATGAAACGAACTCATATATGAGTTACAGCAGTGAAAACATACAGAAAATTCAAGAGACTACCTGCAAGCTAGTAGGACAGAACTTAAACTTGAGGTTTTACGAGAATTTGACGTTTTGCTCTTAAATTTCACGCAGGCGAGCTTTTGAGGCTGAAATTGCAACATTATTTTCCGCTGTTGATCGAGAAATCTGACGCCTGACATTTCGAGCTTCTGCTTCTAACTTTATTTTAGTTGATAGTCGCTTCTCCTGTTCGTCTTGTTTTTTTTTCTCTTCTAACGCCCTTTTGTACTTATTCGAAGCTGAACGTGCGTCTGAAATCATTTGACGATCAATTTTAACCTCGTTCGGCCCTCCGGCCTTCAAAACATAGTCGTAGACTATCCTGAAATTTATTATTCGACGAGGAATATTGAAAATTAAAATGTGAAAAGAGAAAAATATTTGGAGTGAACGGATAAAAAAGGATAAATTAAATGAAATACCTCCGATACACAATACTTTCTGTCTCCATATTTTCTTCTAGCATATTTTCATTAATTGAAAACCCTGCCTCAACGGGAGCGTTGCTTTGGGAGAAAGTAAGAGCGTCCTGAACTAACTTGTATAGCTCCTCATGTCCATTGGGAAAATTGGAAGCGCAAAAAACTGAGGAGTAAAGTGCATCGAGTCTATAATTTGCTTCGTCAGTATTCCTTTTTGGATCGGGATGAAAAGCATCAAAGGCAGATTTCAACTTTGTTCCGACCATAGTGACGAGCCTGTCAAACTGCTTTTCAATAAGATCACTCTCTGAGTGGCTAATACGGATCTGAAGAACGAAAGCTTTGCAAAGAAGCGAATTTCTTTTAATGGCAGTATCAGGCTTAACCAGGAGAACTTCTGGGTCAAAACAGGAAATCCCCCTTAAGGTTGAATAACGAAAAGGGGACCATTCCAAGAGTATTGAGCGCATTTTACTGAGGAATCGCCCTAAAAGTACCACAGACAAAAGAAAAGGAAAAAAAGAAGCCTAGGGTATTTGATTCAAAATAATAAAAAAATATATAAGAAAAAATAGTAAAGGAGAAGCCACTTCGTACCACATTCCATTCTGAACGTTTTGATCATCAGATCAGTTACGGCTGAATTAGAAGCTTTCTCCCTATTTTTTCTGAGATCAACAAGTTTTGAAATCTCGAAAGAGGCTCCACTTCCTATTTTGATCTTCTCTGCGGGAAGCAAAAAATTGTTCTCGTTTAACTCGACATTCACAGTTTTGTGCGGGTGATCCTTGAATTTAGCAAAAAACTCCTTTTTTTAAAAGCGTCTCAGAAGACTTGTTAGTAATTGCAATAGATCTTCAAATAATAATGGGGCCATTGGGTTTGACAATTGGAATTTGCGCAGAAATGGCTCCACTTCTTGTCAAACGGAAATGAAAAACTGCAGTTTAGCTTTGAAGAAAAATTCGTCGAAGAAGGCCACCAGTGTTTTCCAGTTGTGAAGATTTTCCTTTCTACTGTCTTTAGCTTCCTTCAGATACTGTTCCAAATGGGGAGCGATAGCAATTAATGTTTTGGCTGGCTCAACATTCTCTACCCATCAAGTAGATCAAAATTTCTTCGGAAGAACAGCTGATTTTGTGATAGTTTTATACTCCGCTTTTCTTAGGGTGCTTTCTTTGAAAAGCCAGAAGCCACACGTGCTTGTTGAACCTTCCAGCTTACTTGATCGTGGCCACTTCGAAATGCCCCGTGAATAACATGAAGGCCACACGAACCTAGCTCGAAGCGACCGGGAGGCTCTGTAACATTTTCTTCGCTTAATGAACAACCAGCTCCTGTTCCAGCTTACTCAAAGAACTCTAGTTCACGTTAGGGCCATCCATTGAAACTTGAATCATTTTGCCGAATGGCGTTCCATCAAAGCCTTGCTTAAAATGTTCCAATAAATCTTGCGCTTTGCTTCGCTCAAAGAAAACCGAATTGAAGTAGGAGGTCGTAAAACGTCTGGTGTTTGATCAAAAAAACGAAAGTGAAGATCCATCTGTCCTTGCTTGACAACTCTGTTTGTCGATTCATCAAAGTAACTGGTAAAGCAACGGCTGCCTGTAACTTGGGCACGTAACCTTTCTTTCAAAATAGGGCCTATTCTGTAATACAAGACACACGCCATTTTCGTACTGCCTTGACTGTAGCCTTGAGTTATACTGGAATCAGGAAACATCAACTTGAAGCTTTTCGAATCTTCTTTGGCAGATGATGTTGAGATTTTGCATGACTCGTAGTGCTCCTTTGCCCATCCCACTCAAAAAGATTCTCTGTATACACAAACGACACAAAGCATTTTGGTCTTCACCTTTGACTTTTCCAACCCAGCCACTTACATCTGAATGTAACTCTTTGTTTAGCCAATCATCATTGAAAAAAGTAGATTAACCACTACTTTCTTCAAGCTTTTTGTTCTTCTTTCGTTCTCTTGGAGACATATTCAAAAAGGAAAGCCCAGTTATACAAAAAAACAATTGAGAGTGACAAAGCAAATGTCACTTGCTCACTGACAAACTGAAAATAATTGTCTAGGTAGCTTGCTAAGCAGCAAAAATAGCAAAAAACACAACTCTACTCTCGTTAATATTCAAACACATGTGCTTGAGCTGGTAAATAACGCAGTGCCACGGTTGCACTGTATCTATAAGCACGTTGAAAACGTTACCCAACTGCCTACAAAAATAATAGCGGATCATTCTGCATTGCCAGATTTAAAAATAAATTGGGTCGTTAAAAAACCGTTGCCAAACAAGCGAAAAAATGTCAAACTTGGCCAAAACGCCATTTTCAAAGATTATCGCGAAAACTTTCGAGAATTCAGAGTATACAGTGAAATCCAGAGACATTTTGAAATTCAAAGACAATTTAAAGAAATCCAAGAATTCATTACCGGTGGACCCTGGCGGTACTACCGCTTTACCGTACCGCGGTATTCATACAATTAAAGTACGGCACTACAGTAACGCGGCCCTAAAATATGACTTTTAATGGATTTTGCGCTAGCTAGCGGCAGTATTAGTATTTTCAGTATTTCATTGTCAGTCAAAATTACACTCAATTTTTGGGGTGTTGGAAGGCGCTTCCAACTAGTAGCGATTTGATTTTTAGTACTAATAGTGGTAGTAGCGCAAAGTATTCGAACTCCTAGTTCTTACGCACGTTCAAATCGGTTTCGAATACCTTCAGTTCTAAAGAGCTTCAAACTCTATCACGCCTATCGTATCCAGTTCATCCCTATGATTATTCAACGGCAAAAATGCCTTTTAATTGTCGTCGTCTAGCCATAATGAAAATCAAAACAAATTCAATTCTATGCAAAATAGTGTAGTGTATTACGATGAAACAACCGTAAAAAACCTCACAAAAATTCACAGATCACTATGAACCCGTTTTTAAGCAATAAGTATTATTAAAATAAGAAGGGACAGCGCATCAAAAACATTAGGCAACAGGATTACGAATAATGCTCCAATTGATTATCACATTATATAGGAGGCCATAACATACGGCTCAGCCATTAACATGAGGAAAGATTAGGAACATGGATAACCATGCAGTCAACACATTTGTAACTTAATCCGAGGGAATGCAGCTACTAGGAAAACAATATAAATGTATCCTTTGATTATTACCTTCCAGAAGGGTCACTTACTATACTAGTTCCGTAGGGCATCTTGTCAATTCCTAAACTATCTAGTTAATATTGTAACGAATAAGTTTTAAATGTTCTTTTGAGCGGCATCCGGCGGGTGACAAAGAACAGTAATAACCTGATTAAGTTATTACTGTTCCCAATTAATCTAGAGCGGAAGCCTATAAAATCTTAACTTGTCGGAAATCCTGTCGGAATTCCGACTAAGTTGAAATCATCACCTTGAAATAACACGTACATCCCCAGATAAAAGGGGGGGGGACAAATTCCCATCTCGGTCAGTCTGTATTCCCCTCTTGTCTCGATAAGAAATACAATCTGTGAAATCCCCGTTTGTTACATGGTGGAGATGCAGGGTACCTACCCTACCTGGGGTGGGCTAACCTGGTAAGTCGAAACTCAGTTGCCCATTTGTTGTGTCCTTGTTGCAAGATAATTACCAGGCATACCAGGTTAGACAAAAGGCTAGTAGAATTGTTATTTTTACGACCCTATGCTATTCTTCGGACTATAGACTCTGTGGAAACGTGGAAGGAAAACTGAAGAGTCGAGAAGAGAAAAAGGACGGGTTGGTCTGATTCTGCGTGTTGGACACTGGCGGATAAACCAACAGTTCAAAGGCTCTTAGACGGTCCTTCACGGGCAAGATCTTATAGTCTGCGCTTGTGAGAGGTGACCGATCGGCTCGTTTGGTTGGAAAACTGAAGAATCGAGAAGAGAAAAGGGACGGGTTGGTCTGATTCTGCGTGTTGGACACTGGCGGATAAACCAACAGTTCAAAGGCTCTTAGACGGTCCTTCACGGGTGAGACCTTGTAGTCTGCGCTTGTGAGAGGTGACCGATCGGCTCGTTTGGTTTTCACGGGCGAAGCGGGGGAGTAGAGGGTGAAGCGACGAAGGAGGATTCCGTCGCAGTGAGCCCCAGAAAGTCAATCACAAGGAGGCAAACCCTCCTGACGATTGGACCGATCCCAGCCGCGTTCGTCGAGAAGGGGGATAGGTGGAGACATTTTGCCGAAGACCCCTCAAACGGTCCACCTTGTATCGGGGCAGGATTGCCTCGACGGTAAGACGGGTGACCGATTCCGAGTTTGGATGCTACCATTTAGCTGCTACTTCTTTCCAAGGAAGTCAGTAATCTAGGAAAAAAATTGGTGGGTTACATAACTTAAGCTGGTTACTATAAGATTTATGATTTTATTGTAGTATGTTATACAAGAAGAATGCATCCAAGATGTTACCCTCTCAACAAAAAAGTTACTTTACAAGGTACCTTTTACTACATGCATACAAGTGGAATGTAGAGATAAGACAAATGGAGAGATAGGGCTGATAAGTTACAAAAAAAGACAACGAGCATCTATGCCGTACAGTAATTAACGAAGAATATTCAATTACCTCATCCAAGCGCATAACGATCTACTGTATGGACCAAAATTCGAGAAATATTCGTGGATTGCGAGCCTACAGCCGAGTCTCTCACAAAGCTGTAGGTTTATAGCACATTTCATAAATGTAAACAAAAGACCAGTAACAACTGCGGATCTTGTGGTTGTCCTAAGTGCCTAACGGATAATGATTAAATCCGCACAAAACCAATAAAAATAAAGTAGTACCAATCAAACCGAAAATAGCCTAAACGCTCCGACAAATAACAAAAAGTGTCTACAAAAAATTTCAGGAAAATAATGCAGTAATTTAGTTTTCTATAAATTAAAACGAAACTGGAATAAAAGGTTCTGAGAACCCAGTTCAGAGCAATGGAGGGGAGGGGTAGCAGTAGCAGACAACACCCGTACAACCCCATTTTTACTTTAGAGCCTTCAATAGTATACTACGACGTCCACAACAGTTTCACAGCCAAAACACCTGGTAGTGCCGGCAAGAAACGTAAATGATTTTCATATTTTCCGACATTTCCACATGATAAGCTAACTAATAAAAACAAAAAGAAAAAATTTGTATGGAAACTGATTATTTTGGTTGGTGGTGAGGAGTACCTCGTGAATTGCTGGATTACACAGACGAGAAGTTCTTTACGCCGTACATTTATCCCGAGTCTTGGCGGCCTGACCATCTTTGAAATCGACCACGAATTGTTTTGCCCCATACTCTATAAAAATTCAGAATATATATTCTATATCTTGGACCTACAAAGTTTTTTTCCTTGCAACTTTCTCGAAAATAACATATCCGGGCCTTGTGATTAGAATTGGAAAATACTCTTGTCAACAGCCAAGAAGTATTCTTAAACGTTGCCTTTGCTCTTTTCGTGCCGTGAATCCGCCTAGGTGGCTATTCATAAATTACGTAGTACGATTTTGGCCAATTTTTGACCCCCTCCCCCCCTTTTGTAGTGCATTTTCCCTATACCTAATACATGGGCGGTAACCAATTTCAAACCCCCCCCCTCCCCAAAACGTACTACGTAATTTATGACCAGCCCCTAGCCTCCGTGAGATAATGAACTCTTGGTTTATCAAGAAGGAAGCAGCGCATTCTGATCAGGATACGGCCAAGTGGATATTCCAGGACGCATGGTGGCTCACGCTACGAAGAACGTGGAAAGATTACTTCTACTTCAGGGCTGGACACGCAAACCTTTAACGTAGTGATTTGTGCGCAGCTTGAACTAGAAAACTCATTTCGCTCTGACGTTCCACTTGACATTTGACTGTACAGAACGTACAGTATGTAGCAAAAAAATCGCTCGGGCCTTGACATAAAAGATTAAGAGAGGCCACTTTCAAAATTACCCTTTTTTAAATCCCCCTAGTTTGTATTTCAAAAACTACTAATGGACAGTGTCCAAAGATTTTTTTACTCTCACCCTCTCTCCTACCCCCGAGTTTTTGATTTCCAGACATTTTTCCAGACATAGCCGGGGGTTATTTCTGGAAATATTCAGAATTTTCTGGTTTTTTTAGTGTTAATCGGCAATGAGACATGGGAATTGGGAGATGAACAAAATTTTAAGATTTATTTTGGAGGTCTCTTAGGCTGTTCCATTTTTCAAAAATATTTTTTGATCTCAACCTTCTTTCGAATTGGGTTGCGAATTCGGATGAAAAAAATCGTGTAAAAGTTTGGGGACGAAAAAAAATTTTTTAGGTCACGCGCGTGCAATTTTTCACGACAAATCGTGAAAATATCGGGATTATATTTTCTTTGACCGTCTTCCAACCAATATTTTTTTTTCTTCTTTATATATATTTATTTATTTATTTAATAACTAAAAAATTTATTTATTATTTATACCTATATTTTCACGATTTTTCGTGAAAAATTGCACGCGCGTGACCTAAAAAAATTTTTTTCGTCCCCAAACTTTTACACGATTTTTTTCATCCGAATTCGCAACCCAATTTGAAAGAAGGTTGAGATCAAAAAATATTTTTGAAAAATGGAACAGCCTAAGGTCTCTTGAATCGAACTTCAAACCTTTACTTCGTAAGACCCAAGTGCTGCGCAAGTGCCATTGTGGACAGTGAACGCACCAATCGCTTAAGGGTAGTTCTTAAAAATGCAGAGCGAGATAACCAATGGATGGCGGCTGGATGATGCGAGGCCGTCTGCAACAAAGGGATCGCGGCTGGTTAACGCGAGGCCGTCTGCAACATAGGGATCGCGGCTGGATGATGCGAGGCCGTCTGAAACTGATGGATCGCGGCTGGACGGCGGGGACGCGGATGAGACCCATGGCCGATAAAAATTTCTCTCCACAACCTCCTGCATACTTGTATCGATTATTTCAGGTGCTTCATCATTGGTTTTAGACGCTTTTTCCATCCTAGCCAGATGTACCGCTGATTTTACACAAAATTTGGTGATTAGGTTCCGATGCATCTCGTATGGACACATCCGTGCCATGAACCCTGGATTTGGAAAAGAGGTTTATTAGGGGAAATACAACATAATAAAAATTGTAAACTGACTTACCATGCAAAAGTGGATTCGCAAAGGTTGCAGTCGGGTCGTTACTCTCGTTGACGGCCGGTTTCTGCTGTTTAAAATAGTCAACCAGGTCGCAGAAATGGATGACCATATATGAAGATTCCTTTGATTGGTGGATAATGAGAAACATTCGATGAACGGGAACGCATTTCAACAGGAAAGTTCTTTTCAAATCAATCTAAGATTAATAAAAATAATTAATCGAAAAGGTATTAGGGCCATTATTTCAATGAACATACCAAGCTTTGTGCTAATAGCGGCAAAGATTCTACTGTAGGCATAACGAGGCCGATAACGTCGTCTTCGTTGGATAAATTGGCAACGAAAACATCGGGAGCCATGGCTCCCGTGCAGAATCCCCTATCTCTGGCACCCGCACAATGTCTGGTCATCGCTTCCACGGTAGACAACCCACGCCCGCTTCAGGCGATAACTCCCATGGGTTTGATGGGGAGTTTTGAACCCGGACCATCGCTAAATTGAAAAACAAATTGAATTAAGTGATGACAATTAGTGTTACCGCGTTAACGCATGACCTACTTGATTGTTAAGGCAATGAAACTGGCTTGAGAAGAGAAGTCTTAGAATTTTTCACCAATCAGTTGGGTACAAGTACCCAGCATTCCAAGCGGCCGGCATCGAGTATCAAATTTGATTGGCTGAAAATATGACGGCCGATTGGAGTGCTGGGCACCATCCATGAGTAGTCCACTATGCACACTAGCACCTCCTAGAACAAGACGAACACAATTAAAAGCTGGATTTTATGTCAACAGATAATATTTAACTTGCTTTGACAATTGTTGTCTGATGTGGACGAAGAACTGCTAGATGAGGTTGATTCGTAGCTTAAAGGGGCCCGTCACATGTATTTCCTACACCACCAGCACTATCCATGGGTAGTCCACGATGCACACTAGCACCTATTAGAACAAATCGAACACAATTAACAGCTGGATTTTATGTCAACAGATAATATTTAGCTTGCCATGACAATTGTTGTCTGATGTGGACGAAGAATTGCTAGATGAGGTTGATTCGTAGCCTAAAAAATATAACCTGGAACCCTAAACACAATTAACAGCTGGATTTTATTTATATTGATAGTGTTTTACTTGCCTTGACAATAATTGTTATCAGATGACATGGATGGAAACTGCTAGTTGTGTTAGAGGCTGCCGGGGGGGGGCGGGGGGGCCGTCATGTGGATTTGGTACACCACCAATGTTGTTGAAATTGCCCTCGTCATGAAGAGCAGCAGCGAGATTCCTGTTATCCGCTAAAGTCTGCCTCGGTACTCTTAGATGATCTTGTGACAAATATTTCTTGTAAGGGCCTCTTTTTCCTTGGCTCATCTTAGCGTAGCAGCGAAACAATGACAGCTGCAATAAGCCACACAGTAAAAAAAAACAACCCCACCTAAGAAAACAAGAAATTCTCCCCCAAGCGTCAAAACGTAGAAACTCGTTCAAATCGCGACATTTGTTACATAATGAATCAGATATTTATTTATTAATTTACTGCACCATTAATAACAACGCAATTACAATACTAGCCAGAAACTTTTGTTTTTATTTTTATCCATTATATTGTTCAATTTTCCTTTGACTTCTCTTCCTTTCTTCTCGCGCGAACATCTCGTAACTTATAGCGAATTTTATCGCGAATTCGCGAAATAGTTGCGGAATTTGGAAAACGGGCAAGTATGTAAGCTATTGGGAAATTAAAATAAAAACATCTTAAAATGATCTGCATCTGCCTGAAATTATCGAAAACCTCACCTTCAATTTGGGCGACTTTTTTCTGATCTAATACGTTTGGAATCTCACTTTTTTCTCCTTTTGTTAGGTTACTTGTTAGCAACTCTTCTTGTGTAAAAATTGCCATCATTAGGTTTGCGATTATAATCGTATAAGCCTTTCCTCCTGCACAAGCAATATCAACTCTTTCTTGCGAACAGTATTCATAAAACGCCTTCTGTTAAAAAAAAAAGTGACAATATTAGCTTAACTTATTCACCCGTTTAAATTTAGGTACCTTTTTCTTTTTGACGTCGGCTTCGTCCACTGGTTTATTATCGACAGCATTACTTTCATCAAGTGTGGCATTTTTCAGTAAATCCTTGAGGGCGTCACCATTGCGAGTTTCAGAAATGATATTTTTTATCGCAGTCGGTAGGTCTGTTGGAAATATATAACTTTCAATAATAAAGGTTACTTATAAGTTCAAAAAAGAGATATTACCATCGATTTTCTTAAGAATCTGATCCTGTGAATTAGATGCGTTTTTCCTTTTAGACAATTCAAGTTCTTTTTTTAACGACACATTTTCCCTTTTCAATTCAAGGTATTTTTCTCGTAAAGATTCAAATTCCCTTTTTCCTTCATCATCTTCAATGCGTCGCCGCTTAGGCGAACTGTCAGCCAGACTTCCAGTTTCCAAATTAGAATTCTGTCCCAGTAAAAAAAGTAATAGATAGCTTAAGAACATCAACATTTAGCAGCATGTAATTTAAAAAAAATACTGTTCATAATATAGAACCTGTTTTTCATGACTCATGGCTGTCGTTGTCTGAGTCTGAGTCGTTTTCTGTCTCGGATGATTCACTGCTGCTTCCCGTGTTTTGCCCAATTGAATCACACAATTCCAGTTTTTTTGCTGTTTCTTCCGCCGCCTTTTTTTGACTTGTAATATTGTTGAATAAGCTCGTTAGCCCGGTCACTAAGATCCTTTTTCTTATCTTGAAAAGATCAAGAAATATAAATATATATACATAAACGAACGGCGTAAAAAAATTACAATATTTTAATAGTACTCGCTAATTTATGCACTGAGCCAAAATATTTTTTCCAACCTCCTTTTGGAGGGGCCCCTTTTCTCATGTGAGGAATTAAATCTAGTTTAGCTGGATTGTATCATTGTTCTTGATTGGGAATATCTTGACAATGAAGTATGGAATACTGAAATTTATTCTCTTGTGAACTATGCCATAAAACTAGAGCATACTTGGACCTTTTTTTTACCTGACTGTCCTGCCTTTACGAGATATTCTAACCGCAACTCTTTCTAGTAGTCAGTACGCACAAATACTTGCCGGTCTCGAACTGTAAACTGAGAAGGTAATTAACGAGGCAGTACAGACATTAACCAAAATGGGTGTTTCCTAGACATTAACAAGGCCTTTGCAAACTTCCCCATTCTCTAAAAGCCAAGGTCTATACAAATTGTTCAAAAACCTCCCCATCCAATCATCCAATCACGTGATTCATTTTAGCGTTCTTTGAGGCTTTTTTACGAGTAAAGAAATATAGTAGGTAAGAGAGCGGTAATTTTTGCCCTGCCATCTGGTTGGGAATTTGATATCTCTATTATGCAACAGTTTGCCAGTCTGGCACCGTCCTATCTGTCATGACACAAATCTGTCATGTGACGTTTGCCATTCTCTTAACTGGTTAGCCTGGAATCGGGGGTGTTGTGACATTTAGATTGATGGTAAGCATTTCTGTTTCAATTTCAACTTGTTTCACATCATTATGCACTAAACACATTTGATAATTGTTCGAACTTTGTTGTCTCCTACAGGTACAGTCCCAAGAAAAAAGAACTGGTCGTGGTGTATCTGGGTTAGTATGAGAGTAAGCTACGAGTAAGTTCTTTATTTGTCTGATTGATGAAACATTTTATAGCTAATTTTCTAGCTTTGACTTAACAGAGCTGCAGCAGTGATTCCCAAGACTACAGCTATCGCAAACTCTGATTGCCCGTCTTTTATTTGTTCCTTCACAAGGCATCAACAACATTCCTTTTTGATTCCAATTTTAACAATCCAAAATTCCAAAAAAAACTAGCAAAACAACATGAAAAATATAAGACTGTAAAGTAGTCCTATACCTCTGGATTAGTTGATGATTACCCGTTGGGAGCTTGATTGCCAATAAAACAACTTGAATTTGAGTTAATGATGAAACCTTCTATATACTCGAAAGCTTCGTACAGGGCCTCGAATGCATCCTTCGTAACTTTTCGATTATGGGTATCCGAACACATCAAAAACGTTTTACGGGACGCACTAGAATCGACCCCGCACCAGATGCATATATTCCCGCCATTAAAAGCTTTGAATCCCGCTAGATTCAACTTCTAAAGAGATTCAGTAACGATACATATTGGTATGAAGCATTGTATTGCATTAGTAAGAATGGTGATCGATAATCTTAAAAAAAACATACATCGACTATTTAGCTAAGTCAGCAGCACAAACACAAGTGCATGTTAACACGTTCGCTACTTCTAGGAATCCTAATTCTGCTTCTCTTATGGCAATCTATAGCGCCTATGTTCTTCCTGTCTCAGCTCATTTTTTCCCCCTCAATTGGATCAGCTTCGTCGATTTTGAAAGTAGCCTATATAGTAAGACAGATAGGCTAGTTAGATTGTTTGGTCCTATATTACTAAATTATTCAAGTTAACCTTAAAGGCATCGAACAGGTCCTTGAATTAACGTCTATGGTCCTCGTACAGCTTGCTTCACAGCAAAAACCTGCGTAACACAATTCATTATAATATGAAAACAATAAAACAAATGAAATGTCTCACCTGAGATCTGTTTGGTCAAATGACAAGTGAGAGGTTTTAATGAAATATGAATTAATGAAATAAAGACAGAAAACTTTTTCTTTCCATCAAGTAACCAGAGAAGAACAGTCCTGCAGGTAGGCCTAGAAAGAAGGAAAAAACAAATACCACCATATTTCATCAACAAACAAGTTTATTTTTTTTTCTCAGTCGAACCTTGATTTGCTTTCGATCAGCCAAGATTTTTATTTTATCAATGTAGCATGTCAACTTTATGGTAGCCCAAAAGTAAAAAAAATAGCATAGTTTTAAATAAATAATAAGCCAGACTCACAAAATGTGTCAGTGAAATCACAGACCATTGTTGGGTTACGCTCTGTAAGTTATTCCTGAACTTCTTAGGCAGTCAATCTGACTGATTAAACCTAACCTATTAAAGTAAAGATAGATATACTGTCAATATATCACAAGATTCACTCAAAAACTTATCCTAATGCAAAAGTGAAAGTTAGTAAGAAAGTCTGGTCTAAGGTTATGTGAAATTCTTGCCCGTTCAATGAATGGCCAGCCAGGTCCTGAGGTTGGGTTTGAAGCTTGTACTGGTGTACACATCATCCTGTTAGGTAAAATCTACAAGGAGTTAGTAAGTTGAATTAACATCACCAACTCCATATTGTTACTCAATGATAAAATCACAAAACAAACGAAACGGATGCTGGGTAATATTTCGGGTTAAACAGCGAACAAAAAAAAATCACAAGTGATTCAACACACAAGCTGAAATGAAAACCATACTTACTCTAGAAACTGATAAGGCCTAGACACTGAAGCTGTGAGTGCTTTAATGGAGAAAACAATAAGTTAAAAGGCCACACAAGCTTGTTTGGTGAGCGGCCCAACATGTAAACAAAGCTAGAGACTCGTTGCTCGAGGAAAGTGTAGGAAACCCGTTGCCAAATCTATATTGGGTTCTTCTGTAAAATGATTTTGATTGGATTTTTACTTCAAGAATCTTGAAGGTTGGCCGAGTACTATTAAAACCTTGATAGAAATAAAATTATCGAGAAATCGGACGTTGAAATGATTTTTATCTATGCATAGGGGAGACCGGACCCATATTGGACACTTCCGGTTTTTCTCCATTATTTCTCGTACCTGTCATGCAAAATAATTTTTTTCTTCTGCAAATTATTTGTTACCTTCCCCCTACCTCTCGTAATTTTTGAAATTGTCAAACCAAATAATTGAAAAAGTTATAGGGCTTTAAGTTTTTGGGGTTTTTCTGCTCGGCCTGGGGTCCAACTGGACAGACGCCTGTACCAAGTTAGACAGGGTCAATAAAAGAAGATAGAATAATGCAAAATTTCAGAAAATATTTAAGAACGTTGTTTATCACGTACCTATATCACAATCCTAATTTGGTAACAGTAACTCAAAAAATGAGTCAAATTTCTTATAAGAGAAAAAACTACAATTTTAGATAAGAACACCGCGTTTGAAGGGGGCGGAGCTTAATTTCCCTATGCTTTCTGCAGTCCAACTTTACCCCGCCGTTAAGTCCAAAGTCCCACCAAACACTCATCCTCCACTTAAACTTGAATTACAGCCAATCTATGTTACATAAAATTTAAATTTTTACGAAGAATGATAGAGAATTGATTTCTCTACAAAATGATGTGTCTATTAAGTATTTAGTTTAGATATATTGGGAAAAATGGTCAATTAGCGTTAAAAAAATTTGCGATATTTTTCCGCGTGTTTTTATTTCCTCAAAATCTCTCTCATTAGAAGTCAGAAACTAATGAAATTTCACACAATGTAGCATCGCACTGCTATGAATAACATATTGTAAAACTAGATTTTTAAATTTATATCTACTATTTTTAATTGCACTGTTCAACATGGAACGGTGTCCAATATGGGTCCGGTCTCCCCTATATCAGCTCGACGTGTGTTCATATTTGAGTACAGTGCCCCGATACAAGGAAGCTATCGAAGCATAAAAGAAATGAGCCAGTGCTCGAAGTGGCATACGAAAACTTCGAATACTTTAGTGAATCGAATTCGAATACCATAATCGAATAAGAGTAGCCGTCATCGAACGCGTCGGTGACACTAAAGGTATTCGAAGGGTACATCGAAGAGACCATATACGTACTTCGAATACCTAAAAAGAATGAGAGTGTATGGTATCGGGTTACAAACACTAATATTTTTAAACGTTGTTGTTACTGAAATATATTTGGATTTATAATTTTTATCATTTATGTAGGGCTCTCACCCGTTTCGCGGTTCGCGGTTCCGAACCGGGTCAAATTCCGTTCGGATACGGTTTCGGTTCGTAGTTTACCATTTTCAGTTCGGGTTCGGGTTAATGTCAAAACCGAACCGCTGAACCGGATGACCCGTGGGTCGCCGAAAAAAATGTTAAAGCAAGTTGGCAACTCAGTCGAAAAATTAA
The DNA here is from genome assembly GCA_022539655.2 of Ceriodaphnia dubia. Taxonomy (NCBI): domain Eukaryota; kingdom Metazoa; phylum Arthropoda; class Branchiopoda; order Diplostraca; family Daphniidae; genus Ceriodaphnia; species Ceriodaphnia dubia. The sequence goes on along the minus strand of JAKUCG020000139.1, from coordinate 2,196,927 downwards.
AAATACAAGGAACGGCAGGAAAATCAACAAAGAGCAGACGATATTTACTCGCCAGGTGACGAGGGAGAAGTGTTTTCTATATTTTAGTCTTAAATTCAGGGAAAGGTGCTAAAGGAAAAGGCAAATTATGATTCAACCGCAAATTCGAGTTGGTTAACCCACGGTTTTAGCGGGTAACCCAACGGTTTTGTCGGGTAAACCCGTCCATACGGGTTACCCGGTTCACCCGCCAAAACCGACGGTTCGGATACAGTTCGGCCTTTTTGACCCTCGGTTCGGTTCGTTTTTTTTCTCCCGGGTTTCGGGTCGGGTATGGGTTGGGGCAAACCCGTCCCGAACCGGACGGGTGAGAGCCCTATTATCTATTACAGTGCTGGTTGGCCTAGATCGGAGCGCGATCAGATCGGCCGGGGCGTACATTTCTAAAATAGTGAGTGCGCCAGCGTTTACGTTCTCTAACTTTAAAATGTAGCGCTCGTGAGCCGACCGTTTCTAGTTAAAATATACCTGGAATATTACTTCTTGATGACTGATTGCAAAAAATATTTTAATATTTCACTAGACTGCAAATATATTATTATATAGGGTTAGCTCTCAAAATATACCACGCTCGCGCGTACTTCCCTAATTGATCGCGAGGGCATAAAGCGCGCTTTTAAAGGCCGCGCTTATCCCAACATCAAACTTTATAATAAGTTTGTTTTTTCCTATTCGGTTTTTAAGTTGGCTTTCGTATCAAAACAGATTTCAGATATGCGAAATCAATTTAGATTTTAAGACACATGGGCTTCAGATAAAAAGACAACCGTATAATGCCTCAAGTCTACCGAATAATCGATTAATTGTAGTATCCCGTGTTGGGGCTATTAATACTGGTGGGCACCGAAACAATTAAGATGATGAGAGATGAGACAAGTCGGTGTACTCGGGTTTATTGCTATGTCTCAACTAAGTCCCTCCACTTGCCAGAGGCACAGCGTTGCCGATTCTCTGGTTGTGGCCGTAGGCTACTACATCTCTCCCTACTTTAGATTAATGGATACATTACAATTGAAATTGATTTCTGAATTGGTGCTGGGGTTGTTCGGACCGATTCTTTGGGTGCTAATCTCCAACGGCATGGGTCGGCATCTCAGGAAAGATGTGTGAGGCAGAGGAAGCAAGTTTAATTAATTGTTTAGTCTTCTTCGTCCTCCAAGTGTCTCTTCCCCCACGATGGTATGGAGCCGGTCGTTTCGTCGGACGCATGCCACGTCGACAGGGAGCGATAGGATGCAGCCTCTTTCTTCCGAAATCTATTGCTGGTTGCCGAGCGTTATAATTGTCGCCCGATAGTTCAGGGTGTTTATCTCGTTTTGCGTCGTCATCAGGTGGCAGCGGAGACAGATCGCCAAGATGATTGTTGGCTCAATAATATTCTTGGGGGGGGGGAGGACATTTTCCCAATAAAGCCATGCTAGCTGGGAATGTCCTGTGAATCAAAATGTAGAAAAAACGACACTCGTAACTTAGTTGGTCAATTTCAAACATAAATATATAAGTGTTCAATTACCATATAGAATAGGACCCGTGTCAGGCTTGTAAAATTATTTCTTCTTACTTTTGGACTGATTAATAAGTGGCAGAAATTCTTGTCTCGAGAAATTAGCCATATGGCCATTTATCATACTCGGCTGATCATTTCCTGCTGGTATATCAAATACAGTTGTATGTTTCAGTTTTACAATCAAGTTGTTTTCTAAATAATTCAGAATTTCTCTTGAACTGAGTTCCACTTCTTCTTTGATCTCTTCATCGAATAGAAATATAAGAATGTCGTCAAATGAGGGAAAAAACAGATCCTATTAAGTCCTTGTAAGACTCATCACATTTCATTTCGTGAATGAGCTGTTCTTTTAGGTATAGATCACACTTTTCACATTTTTAAAGCCTGATTTTCTTTTTCCTATCAGTATTCGTTAGTGAAAGAAAAGAAACGTAAACTACTCTATCACCGTTGGCAGCCATGCTTGTTTAACCTGACACGAACTAGTCACTAATGTGAAGGATTTACGTCTGCACTCTGCTTGTTGCAAATGGGCGCCATAACTTTCGTTCCCGCTCCATGGTTTTTGTTGAAAAAAAAATAAATTGCGATAAAATTTTGTTTTAACCACCATCAAAGTCGATTAGTTCTTTGTCAACGATTAAAATATAATTGATTAAAATAAGAAACAAAGGACGTTTATTCTGTCCTCTTATTCTTGTGGACACATTTTACCGGATGAAAGCACTTGTCAGCATAGTGTCGCTCCACTCACAAGAGACGATCCGACGCCTTGGCGCTGGATCTGAGCAGCTTCTAGCGCCAACTTGTTTGGTTACCATTAAATGAAAAAATGTAAACAGACAACTTTTAAAACTCTTATGACCTGACATGAGATCTGACTTACCTTCAAGTGTTGTAACATAGTTGACCATGTCAGGACGAGTCAGAAGATCTTTCCATGTAGCAAATGAAGTCTGTCAACATCTGGTTTGTGTCTGGTTAGTGTCAACAGACATCAAATGGTGCAAAATGACCTTAAATTGACGTCATTTTGCACCATTTGATGTCTTTTGACACTAATCAGATGTTGGGAGACTTCATTTGCTACATGGGTTACCTAATTCTGGCGTAAACTTGTTTGGTCATTAAATGAAGAAAATGTAAAGAAACAGCAATTAAAATCATCCACTTATCACACGTCATGAGAGCCTAAATGGAGAGTTGGTTAAGAGATCATACAAAAATAAAGAAAGAGACCAGTGAATTTACGGTGGGGTAGGCAACACCAGGCAATGCAGACCATAACAAACAGCCAACGGCAGCCTAGGTCAAAGACAGTAATATAGTAACATAATACATGGGTGTATACTTCTTCAGGTTTGGATATTACCTCTCCGAGTAGAGGAGGGTCAACACATGAGAGACCAAACAGCCCAATACTCCAGCAAGGTGGCTTGACACGACCAAAGAAGTGAATCATAGTCAGATAACTATATGTATATATATAAGAGAATAAAGACATGTCATCACACACTTTAAAATCATTACATAGATACCTGGGCAAAAAAGTGGAGGAAGAAAATGAATGGGCTCAACACCCAAGAGAATGACGACAAGGCGGTGTACGGTCGATTCGTCCGCTTCCAACTCGTCCGTTTTGAACTTTCATTTACAGACATTGAGATAGAGAATAAAAGATTTTTGAGATATAGTATTTAATATTTGATTGCAATCAACTGTCGTCTGCTTCACCCCTTTTGGTTAAAGAAAATAAGGAATGCAAGGAGTTTTTACATGAGACTTAGAAAAAACAAAAAACTATAGTTACTAACTACTGAGTCCATAAGCACCAAGATTTGAAATATCATTTACGATTTATAATTTGATATAATGTGAAATAGAGAAAATCTAGAAGAGAGGAAGAGAATACAGTGTTGCCGCAAAACAACGCCATCTACAGTACTACAGCACTACAGTACTACGTCAGACACTGACGAGCTGTCTGTAGGGCTGTAGGCTCACATCTCTTGGAAAGTAGGACATAAGAGGGGCACTATAAAAACAGCTTTATGGTACATCTGTCATCGCTTTTAATACTAAACTTTTCGAATTTAGTACTTTATTATGGGGTGGATGGCTATTTTTACTATTTTTACTATATTTTTGGCTGCGGGTTTTGTAGGCCGAAGTGCGAGGCCTATAGATCTGGGTGGTTTACTTAAGTTTTCTGTTTTGATTTTACAATTTTATTATATTTTCTAAATAGTTTTTCATGATTAAATTGATTGTTTTTTTTGGGAGGGTTGTTTTTCAATAAAGTGAATTGCGGGGATATTTCGCCATGTCATAAGACACCCTCGGTGGGGCCCCCTCTCTTCCCCGACTATAGATCTGGGTTGTTTACTTAAGTTTTTCGTTTTGTTTTTTAAATTTTATTAGATTTTCTAAATAGTTTTGGCTTATTTGAATTTATTGTTTTTTTTTGTTTGGGAGGGTTTTGTTTCCTAAAAATAATTGCGAGGAAACACAACAAAAAATGTTGAACAGGCGGAACAAGTTTTCCAGCCAGAGCAGCAAAGTATCTAAATCCTTTTCACGCTAATCTACTAGCGTCAGAATTTTAGATATAACATTTTCAAGATTGCCTGAACTTATTATTAATTTCGAAAGAAAGGTTGTACATGACAGAATTCGTTTTATTTTGTTTTCTGCCGGCTTATGAGGTTAATCGATATTATCTTTGCCAATATTACGTTTTTTGTGCTATTTAAAGTAGAGAAAACTAAAAAAATTTTTATTTTAGTTTTCCAAATTTATTAACTTCGAAAAAAGGTTGCACATGACAAAATTGATATCATTTTTTTTTTGAAGAGTGGGATTCTTGTTAATTTCGCGGGAATTTCAACGACAGAACAGTTTTGAAGCGTGGTATTCTTACCTTTAAAATAGCTTCAATTTTCCCGTCATTCTTTTGTTTTGGGGCATTGTCTAACCGTTCTTTCTGGTCGGATCTTAGCACAATGACCGTAAAGTTTTTCAAGAACAAATTTGTTTCTGACGGCATTACTGGTTTTTAAAATCTATTAATTTTGACAAGGTTTTAATGACAGAACTTGACAGTAGATGAATTGATAATCTTTTGTGGGGGGGGTCTTCTTATTTTCCCGGGAATTTCACCGACACAATAGTCTGGAGGATATTTACCTCTATTCATATTTTAATTTATGAGAGTGAAGGCCGATCAAGATTACATCCAGCAAAATTAAGTCGCATTCATCGTAGCCGTGCGACATACTTTTCGGTCAACCACATCCAAACAAAGAAAACTAGTAGAATTCCTATTAAACAAAATGTCATAACATTGGTATCCAAGATGATGTAAGATGATGGCAGCATGGACATTTGTGAGTACATCACATGCCAGATTAGTTAAAGCAGCTAGAAGACGTTACAAAAATGAATCAACTTCAAACTTAAATTTTGTATACTGTTGAACAAAACGACGGTTACCTCCAAAAACAAAAAAAAATAGGGCCGAACATCCCACAATGGCTCGTGCTGGCATTTTTCGCGAGAGAAAACACGTGGTGGATTCCGCGCGCTTCTGCTGCTCTCTAAGCTCAGTCCTCAAATTTTGCAGCTCCTTGACGTCTTCTCAGGGACGGTCTTCTTCGTTGCGTTGGTCGGCAACTTGTACTTGTTCTAAACTTAAATGGAGACATCAATTCTTTTAGTTTGTTTTGCTTAAATCAAACTTTAAAATTAGTTCCTTAAACTACACTATTAGTGTTATAATTAACACTATTATTGCATTTTAGTAGTATATTGTATGGGGAGATTGTTGAACTGGACAGACGATACACTTTAGCACTAACTTGTAGCATCAATTACAAACCCTATATCAAACCTTACAAATTACCTTCATTACGTGCATCCAGGCATCCTTGAAAGTGATAGGACTTGCAAAAATTTTCAACCGCTAGCCCCAATATTCACGTTCCGGGAGGGCAAGTAGCAGCTACATTACGTTTTTTTTCGTCTCTTTTGTAAAACTTACAACAGGAATGACAAACTGTGACGTTTTTAGGAAATTTGGCAGGGCGATAGTGGATCAGCGCCAAGTTCTTCGTACACACTCTGCAATCAATTTAATGGGACTCTTATCCCCAAACTATCTTCAATTATTCCGGGTTTCCTTTGTTTGCGTTCATCGTCGTCCCGTTCCTTCTAGTCTGATCTTGACTGAACGTAAAAATTCTTAAAAAAGAAATTCGCTTCCGACGATGACGTTGTGTGTGTCGGCTCATGATGTTGGTCGTTTCTGGAATTCGGAGCTTTGTATAATGTGTAGGCAGCGGCTCTTGACGCAGGGCACCCAAAAAAAGTGTCCTGTGATAAGGGCTCACCTTCAGCCCAACCATTCTAAGATGGCAGGGGCGGGGCTTACCCTCCAATTATTTTTTTGTATGGGACTTTGGTTTTAATTAGTTACCTGCGCGGCTATCCACAACAACTATAGCACAAGCGCACTTTATAAAAGCACAAGCGCATTCTGTACAGACTTTGTTTGTCTGTCCGTTTCTGCTCGATAGCTCATTGGTCGAATGGCTTTCGAGGGCGAACAAAATTGCCGCCGCACTCGCCCGCCGCGAGGAAAAAAGGGATGTCGGGAAAAAGGGTCGCGGCGACTACCTGCTTTTGAGATGGGTTCGGCAATCCTCCTTCCCGAGTCATGGGTTTCTGCAACCAACTAATTTTTGATAAACGGCCAAGGGGTATTTTTCACATTTTCCCGCTTTCGTTGGACTGCGAGTAATAAAAAATATATATTTGTCTTGCTCCCTACTCGCATTCCTTCTTCCAACCTTTGCCTCTTTTTGTTACTCGCAGTCGAAAAAAAGCGGGAAAATATGAAGTACCTTTCCCCTCCGCGACTTGATGAATAAAAAAATAAAGAAGCATCATTCAAAATAAAAACTCAAACTGATGTATTATAAGCCGTGCAAAGAGAAAAAGCAGGCATGCGGGAAACAAAATGATTTCTGCTTCATTTTTTTCTTTTTGTTGAATGCGTCCATCTGTTTGAGAAGGCTCCACTTCTCCCTCAAGCGATCCTCAGCATCCTTAACTTTTGTGTACACGATAGTAGCACTGTAAAAATTAGATTGAAAATATAAATCATATGTTGATAGCTAAAACTACTGCAGAGAAGAAAGTGTTTTTAATTTTTTTATTTGACTGCGAGTAGAAAAAATGGGCCAAAATTTGAAGAGAGACTCAGAGTAAGTAAAAAACAGAAATTTTGTCATGAGGGCTACTCGGGCACTCTCTTCAAACTTGGGCCCATTTTCTCTACTCACAGTCAGATGTAAGAAATTAGCTCATAAAAGCCGACTTTTCAAGCCTCCATCTTAGCTGTTTCTTTTCTTCTTCGTGTCTCTTCTCTTGGCTTCTCTTCTCTATTTCTGCTTTAACTTTTTCTTCCAATTTCTTTTCTTCTTCTTCTCCGATTATTTCTATTCTCTCATTCTTTCTTTCTTTCTTCCAGTAGCTCGCAAACAGCATCGACGTTGGACTTTGCCGCGGCTATTTGACTCATCGCTTCTTCCATCTCAGCGTCATCACTATCATCTACCCAAGTCGTGTTGTTTGAGGCGGGGTAAGTAGCAGCAGGTATTACCTCTTCATCTAACGACGAATTAGTATACTGAACTGGATCCTGAACTTCAAAAAATGGCTCTTGGGATGCCATATTACGCAGATTAATAGCTGACGGGTCAAGGCGCGAGAGTGACCGAACAGACAATGAAACAAGATGGCGGTAAAGATGGTACCAGGATGATGGTACCAGGACAGACTACCATACGCTATAACGGCCGGGCCCGGTAAACTCTGCAAACTTTCATACGCAACATTGCTCCGGACCCCTTTCAGTGCCACCACCCCATTTCTTCGTAATGCGGTTGGCGCTGATGGGGGTCCAGAGCAGAGGAAAAGTTGTTTTAACACATCCAAAACAAGTCCCAGAACTACTCCTTCATCTTTTGACCGACAGCCATCCGAAAGCGAAGCATTTTATGCTCAAAATCCGCAACTATAACAGCGCTCTGGCTTTCGCCTCCATGGGAGCAAGTATTTCAACATCTCCGAACACGGGTCCGTACTGCTTTCGTATTCACGGCCAGGTGTACCACAACACCAGCTCCGTGGGAGAAATCAACAAGTCAACACCAAAGTACGCGCAGCTTTACTTTATCGAAGCGGAACAGGCTAGCGCGCATCGAGCGTCGGTAAACGCTAACGGTGGCTGCGATCGGCAATTGATGGATAGATTGGACGCCCTTCTTCGCGAAATAAACCCTTACGCGTTGTTGTACAAGACAATGCGTCGAGTCTGGGAAGAATAATGCCGTCAGGCTCAAATCGAAGGTAGACCAAATCTCGCTGTCAGTATGGTGATTCACGGAGACCGAAGGACACATGATCAGAGACGCTACAACAGTCCAACCAGCAACGAGATTGTTGTCATTTTCAAAAGTATTGATGGCGCGCCACCGGAGAACAGAGACGTGCGCGCCCAGCTCTTGAATCCAACAAGGGGAACAAGATTTATCCCTATCGACTCGCTAAAACCAATGTGTGACCCCATGACCTATCCGTTGCTCTTTCCAAATGGTGACAACGGTTCGGATCCAAACATGCGATACTTAACAACAACAAGGGCTGAAAGAATGGAAATGGAATAGACTGAAGAAGATCCAGAGCAATTGGAGGAGATGGACAATGATGGTGATTTGTCAAACCAATTCGTCATGGTTCGGGTTCGAAGGATCGTTGGTGCGGCAGGAGAAGTAGAAACGATAAATGAGCCGGAAGAAGATGAACCCGAACCCGAACCTGAAGAGGAAAACGATGCCGACCACGATGGTCAAAGAAGATCAATAGTAAAGAGGACAAGGGTGACCCAACTTCAGTTCTACAGTTACCTCATGGCGATTCGAGGGCAGTTCAACAACGTGTTGGCTGGGGGCCCACTGACACAACAGTGGATTGTCGACTCTTATGTAAAAATAGAAGCCAATCGATTAAAGTACATAAGAGAACGCCAAGCTGAACTTCACGTCGCCCGTTACAAAGGCCTCACCGACTACATCAACACAAGAGCCGAAAGAGAAGAGCACACGGTTGGAATAATCGTAGTTTTGAATTCGAATTTTATCGGGGGACCGAGAGCCATGAAACAAGGATATCAAGACGCTATGGCCATTTGCGGAAAACTTGAAAAGCCAACTTACTTTCTTTCCTGCAACCCAAAATGGCCTGAAATAGCCAGCAGCATTCCATCTTATCAATCGGCTTCAGATCGTCCCGATGTAGTCGCAAGAGTTTTCAAACAAAAGTTGGACGAGTTAATCGAGGTCATTCAGAAAGACCAGACGATTGGAGTGGTTATTGCAAGAATTCACGTTATCGAATTCCAGAAGCGCGGACTTCCGCATTGTCACATGCTCCTCTGGGTCGCCAAAGAAGATGTCCCCAAGACTCCGGAAGAAATGGACGGTATTTTATGCGCCGAGATCCCGGATGAAGAAACAAATCCAAGACTTCACGCTATTGTTATGAACAACATGATTGACGGTCCATGCGGAAAGGACGTGAACAGAAGTCTCCTTGCATGGACGGTGACCGCTGCACCAAATCTTTTCCCAAGGAATTCCTTGCCGAAACCAACATCAACACAAACGGCTATCCCCTGTACAGACGAAGAGATACAGGGAAAACTGTGACTCTGAAGCGCAACAACAGAGAATATCGAGTGGACAATAGGTGGGTCGTTCCCTACAACCCCTATCTCTTGCTAAAGTTTAACTGCCACATTAACCTCGAGTTCTGCGCATCCATCACCAGCGTCAAATACATTTACAAGTACGGGGCCGTACATAAAGGACGTCCGACTATTGGGGGGAGAAGGGGGGTGTTTAAGAAACTGTGACACGCCGTGTCTAAGGTATAGCAAAACGCAGGACATGAGGGGGGGAGGGGGTCCAAAAATTCCCAAAAATGTCGGACGTCCTTTATGTACGGCCCCTACGTCTACAAGGGACACGATTGCGCTGACATCCAAACAACGGTCAAGATGGTGACAGTCAACCAACCATCAATTGGGATGAAATATCAACATTCTTCACATACGTGATACGTCAGTGCGCCAGAAGCAAGCTGTAGAATATACAAATTCGCACTTTCATACCGCTCTCATCCTATAATTCGCCTCGCCATCCATTTGCCGCTCGAACAATCTGTTTTCTTCCAACCCGGTCTGGAGGATCGTGCAGTGGCTAGGGCTGCATTGAAAGATACCACATTGACGGCCTGGTTCAAACTGAACGCAAGTAATGAATCGGCTCGTCAGTATAACTACAATCCCACATCACTTCGTCTTCGACAAAAAACATACACGTTGGAAACCGCGCAAGAAACGAGCCAAAGTCATCGGTCGTACATACTCGGTGAGCATCAAACAAGTGGAAAGATTCTGTCTTCGCTTGCTCCTCATCGAAGTCAAAGGGGCTACGGCTACCAGCTTCGCCGATCGCCGTACGGTAGACGGCATCGAGTACCCGACCTTCAAAGCGGCAGCTATTGCCCGAAATTTATTGGAAGACGACAACGCTTGGCACAAAGCTATGGAAGAAGCGGCAGCGTTACAAATGCCGGCTCAGTTGAGACAACTCTTTGTTGACATCTGCAGTCACTGCAATCTGACAGATGCGGTCACTTTATTCAACTTAAACAAGCACCATCTTGTGGAAGACTACCTCCATAAAGGACACGAGGTGGATGATAGTTGAGAGAATCAAGCCGAGAATCTTGCCTTGAAAAGAATTCAAGATCGGCTGAAATTTATTAATTTAATAATATAATAATTTATTTATTTTCTTGCCGAAAAAAAAAATTTTAACTACCAGAATGACGTTTTTGCTACGACGTCATTTTTTTTCCTCTCGCGAGCCCTACCCCACCAACTGAAATGGGGTCAAAAATCGGAAAATGTTAATTTGTATTTTTTTCGGCAAGAAAAAAAATCGTATTACTTCGCTCCTGGCATTATCATGTAAATTAGTTTGTTTCTTAAATCTTGTCAAACTTACAAAACTGAAATAGCTTTCTCCAATTTTTTTATGAATTTTCTACGGCTGGGTACTTTTCGTCCGCATTTACACGGGATTAAATGGCGGCTCCTCCTTTTTTGCAAGTCCTAAGTTTGGACTGGTGAACCCACTCCCTGGTGATAGACCTCAAACAATTCAGAATCGAAAAAAATTCAGCAGTTAAAACTCATCGTAATGAGTTCGCTGAATTTTTTTCATCGACATTGCACACCCTACTTGCCCGGGGGCACGATTTTGCTCCCCCATTTGCTCCCATGTTAAAACCGGGAAAAAGGGGGGGTTTTCCATTCTTTCGCGGTGGGTACTGTAGATTCTGAAGGTTCTCTGTTTCGGGTTGTAGGAGAGATGGCAGTTTCATCAGCTATCAGTTGATTTTTCTCTTTCGGAATTCTTGTTTCCCGGGATATCACACCTGCGAGTTCTTTGATTGATTTAAATTTCAATTTGTGAAGTTATTTGTAGGATGTTAATCGTTTCGGACCTTTGTACAAAAGCGTATGCCGAAGGAGTGGCTGCTGACACCAGAGCAACAAAGAAATGTGTCCTGTGATAATGGCTCACCCTCAACCCAGCCATTCTAAGATGGCGCGGGCGGGGCTTACCCTCCAAGTGAGACACTCTCTAAAAGTCCACTTTCTTTTTCTGACGCTGAGAATGCCTTTAAATGTCTTTTCTATAAAGTGTTTGGTGTTACAAATATTCAAACGTGATCTAGCGGGAGTAAAACCCGTTTTTCTCTCATTGGCTAACGCTTTAGCCACACCCTGGTACCCGACGTCATCTCGAGCGCTTATGGGAAATGGCGAATATTTGCGCTCACGGGTGGGGATATTATTGGGGGGGATTTTGACCCCTCTTGCGTGGTAGATTTTAAAAAATTTCTATTTTTTGAGACTAAATTTAACTGCAAATGAATTTTTCTAATAACTCTAAATAGATTTTTTTAAAACCCGATCCGCGTTCCCCCCTTTATGCATTGCTCTCCGCAGTTTCCACTTTATTTCGCTTGAGGGGTTCGCACTCTTCGCTCTCTATGCTCCCCTCATCCGAAAGCATGGAAAAAAAGAAACGACCTTACCGCCGGGGGTGTCGACAGGTCGTTCACTTTCTTTGCTATGGGCGAATAGTGCGAACCCCCAAGCGAAATAAAGTGGAAACTGCCCGTGTTTGTTGCCGAAAAGAAAAATAAAAGTTACCAAAATGGCGATTCTAGTACGGCGCCACTTTCCCCCCTCTCAGAGACCCTACCCCTCCAACTGAAATTCCGTCGGAACTGAAAAAAACGGTTTTTTTTGGTTTTTTTTTGCAACATAAAAAATTCTAGTCATTACGCTCTTATATCATCGTGTACGACCCCCATAAGTTTTAAAAAAATTAAATAAGAATTCACCCTTCTTGCTCTCATCGCCACGGGGTTAAATGGCGATTCCCCCTTTTCGAAAGGCCTCAGAATGGACGGTGTGACTCATGAAATTCCAGCTAGGCAAGTAACGTCCGTAACTTGAAAAAAAACCACTTTTCAAGATTATCATGAACTGGACGCTGAATTTTGTAAATCCAAATTCGTCAAAAAACCTGCCCGGGGGCCTAACTTTTCCCCGCCATAAGCTCCCGTGTTAAAACTGCCAAAAAGGAGGATCGTCCATACCCTTCGGGAGGGTACTGTATGTCGTAATTAGTATTTCAATTCAGACCAAAAAAACGACAAAAGTTACCATTTACATTCGGCTGCTTTCTAGGAGTAATGTGATATTTTGTCCATTGTCCAATCTTCGAAAAGAGGAACACAGATTTTAATACCGGTAGCACTTGTCGTACCCAGCTAGCAGAAGTTATTGGTCCTAGGTCGGGAAAATATTTTTTCCCGATAAAACTATTGTTGGGAAAATATTTAGAAACGACATTGGTTCAATAAATTTTTGCACCAAAATTTATTGGATCCCGATAAAATTGTACATCCAAAAAATATTTCCCCAATATAGGCCAAATATTCTTTTTTATCCCTGAGGGTAATATTCATTCTTATGAATATACCGAAGGTATTAAGTTCCCGTAGCTTTCGGCGATTAGGGGGCTCTAATAAGTTCCCGTAGCTTCCGGCGATTAGGGGGCTCTAAATGGTTTAATGCTAAAATTCGTTACGGCCTGGCTCAACAGATGGCGTGGACCATCACTTGCACATTTTTCACTCGTCTTTTGTTTTAGCCGCGTTTTCTCCCTCATTAGATGGCGTGGAAAATCGCTTGCAAATTCTTCACTCGTCTTTTGTTTTAGCCGCGTTTTCTCCCTCATTAGATGGCGTGGACTATCGCTTGCACATTTTCCATCTGTCTTTTGTTTTAGTTTAGTTTTTCGTCCTTCTTTTGTTTCACTTACTGATAGCAAGTAAAATTTGATAGGTTTTCTAGATATGTCGATGGCCAGGATCGAACTCGTTTCTCTGTATAATCAATCAGGTGACGGGCGTTCGAAGCGTTATCGATGTGGCTATCTAGGTACATTAACTCGAATCCAAAATCGTGTAGAGTATCTGGATTTTCTACTTGATTAAAACAAAAGTTGAACCAGCAAACGAAAAGTAAAATCTGATCAAAAGTAAAATAAGATAGATATTATAGATATGTCGCTGCCCAGGATCGAACTCGTTTTCCTGTACAATTAGATGACGGGCGTTCGAAGCGTTATCCATATGGCTACCTTAAGACTGGGTATTGTTTATTGTTTGATCTAATATCCCCCGCTCATTAACAGAGCAATTCAATGACCTAGATCTTAAACCCTTAAATTAATGCTATAAAAATGGCTTTCATCTTAATTGATACTCTATAAAACAGCACCACAAGAAATAGCCCGAAGGTATCACCGAAGGGATCTTGTTTTTTTATACAGTTCTTCAAATCGAAAATTTGTACCAGTTTGCTTTTAATCTTATTCCTTATTCACCTTTTAATATTATTCCTTGTTCCTTCTTATTCCTTCTTATTATAAGGTGTACAAATGACAGAAAAAGATAAATGGCAAACTTTTTATTTGAGCATCATTCAGAATCAGACGATACAATTAAACCGACATAATGATCAGAATCCGAATTTGCGCCATCTTCCGACGAAGAAACAAATTTGTTGTTCAAGCCATTTCTCATTTGTAATCTACTGCTCTTCGAAGTGTCGTTATTTTGCGCCTCTTCGTCAGAAGAATAAAATGCGTTCTTCTTGTTGCCGTTCTCGTCTGTTTCGCTTTCTTTTTCCTTAAGTGCCTTTTTTTCCATTGATTTTTTCTTTCTTCTTTCGGTCCCGCCATTCTTGTCTCCCGAACCAGAAAAAAAGCGTTGCATCGCAAACGTAAACTGGTTCGCGTCAAATTTTTCACCATGACGATTAAGGCAAGTTTCTGGCATAAAAAAATATAAAAAAATAAGGACGAACACAAAAACTTTCACCATTTTACAATCCTTATTTGAAAAACAAACATTCTTAAAAATTTCTTACAAACTCGAAAAAGGCGCATTACTAACATAACAACGCAGAAGAAACATAAAAAAAGATATAAATTACCGTTTATACACGAGTATATAGTCGGACAGGACGGGCTGAATTTCTGTTTCTCTTTCTTCGTTACTCGATTGATTGAGGTACCTTTAAAAGTACAGTTCTGTGATAACGAAACCGCAATGACTGCCGACATCATATTTTTGGCTGAAATAATTGTTGATTTTCCTGGCACCATGTTCAAGAATTTTAACTAAAATGAGAGTTACAAAGTAAGAAACGTTGTCAACGTAGTTCACTAGAAAGTATAAATGACAAGACTTACAAACGCTTGTTTAACTGAAGTTCCTTCAGTGCTGTACAACAGTTGTTCGAATTGTATTAGTTCATCCCATTCGTTGAAAGGCATAGCTGGGAGTTCTTCTTCTACCAAATGGAGACTAGCAGCAGGTAATACACCAACAGAGCGTTCATTTCTGATCTCCATCACCATACTTTCGGTTCGTTTACTACGCCGATCCATTTTCAGCAATAACATGCTCATTTGAGCAGGAGTCCTGCACAAAATACACAATAAAAATAAGCGCACGAGTTTTAAGCTAAAAAAATTGAACAACTTACAGAATTATTTCAGCCGGCTTTTTTGTGCTTTTCTTCTTGGGAGGTGGCGTGGAAGTCTGACGGCTAGTTTCAATCTCGACATCATCGTTTGCAGTATCCAAAACATCTAGGACAGCTAGGGGTGTAGTTGCTGAAAAAATGTTGCTACCGTCGTCTTGAACAGGGGTGCTTCGAGGAAAAATGTCTATGAAAACATTAGCCTACAATATATTCTATTTGTCTGGCGCGCTGAAAATCAAAAGATCACCTTTTGGAGCGGTCAAATCCTTTAGCAGTGATTTTGGAACGGCTGCGTTGGTGTTGCAGGTAGCTTGTTGATTTGAACCCTTTCCTTTATTTCCGGCACTCTTAGACTGAGGCTTTTCATTATTTTTCTTTGATTTTTCTGCTGACGGTGAAACAGAATTATTTTCCTGCGTTTCCACCCTAGATTTTTTATTAGAACCCGATGGCTCGCAAATTTCAAAATTTTCAGCATATTTCTGGCTTGGCTTTGGCGTCCGTTTGGTTGGTTGTTCGGACTCTTCTAGTGGCCCATCTCCAGTTCTTAAACGCTCCACCCGTCGATTGGCCGACTTAATATCGTCTATTGAATGTAAAAAAGGAAGGCATTAACAAAATCTATATCTTATTCACTTCCTCATTTAAAACTAAAACACGCAATAATTCGACTGATTATACCATCTCTGAATAAAACAAAGATTTGCATCCATTTACTTTGACTTGATATTTTCTTTACTAGCAACGATTAGCGATTCAGTTAGCGCTTCATTAAAAAAACTGGACGTCAAGTTATGATGAGTGGCAGGCTAAAAGGAAGCATAACGAGGAAGAATAACCAACCGACTAGTCTTTTCCTTACATCCTTTCTTATCCAACGACCAACGAGTGTAAACAATCTCCAAAACAAGCTGATTGCCACTCAGACTCGAATTCCTCTCTAACTTGACCTACCCTTCCATCCCCCTTGTCATGCGACAGCTAGCAGCCAGGATGGGAACAGAAGCAACACAGGACGCCATCACTTACTGCTGAGTGAGAGCGAGCAAACACAGTACGGCGACGTTCAAAATACAAAATGGATACTTTTCCTATCAGGCAATCCGTCTCTGCGACTTTTCCGATCAAAACACGGAGCAGTGAAAAATAAGTGCTGAGATGAAAAAGAAGTAGATAAATGAAAACATAGAAAACTATAGAAAACGGGTAAGCAAAGAACACCACTGCATGTCTCACCAGACGGCCTGTAAACACAAAAATTGTTTCAATGAGATGAATGAGAGAAACCAAAGAGAGGAAAAGTGCTGGCCTGGCCCGGCCTCAAAGCGAGAAAATGTAGGTCGGCAAGCGAGGCGACGCTTACATGAGCTGACTGGTACAGTAACGCGCGACTCAATGTTGTTTTGTTTCACGATATTATGGAAAGAGCCATTAGTAACCTGATTTACCCCGATTAGATGAGAAAGAAAGCCGCCATCACGAAACATCTTGAAATCTTCTTTTCCTGTCGCCATATGAGATTGTTGTTTTGATATCGTGCCCAGTCATCGTCATTTACAAATGGGCTACTGACCTTGGGTACGACCGTAAAGCTGGGGAAAGGGATGAAAAAAGAGACAATCTAGGAAAAGTGGCGGAGGCTGTCATCATCTACAAGTTTTGCTTCCTAAATTCCCAACCTGCTGATTGGTTTACAGCTGTCTTATTCAAAATATTGTTTACAACAATTTATACACGCACGCTCTATTCCGACGGCAAAAGCAAAGTATAATCGAGAGTGACGGACGAATTCGATGCCGACGGCGAAAAAACTGAAGATATGGGAAAATACTAAAAGTGACGTTTGACAAGAGAGTAACAGCAAAGAATATATTTAAATTGAAAGAATAGTAAGAATGGTAAAAAAGACAAGTAACGAAAACATTAAATAAACATTTTAGTGAAAAAAAGAGCAGAGAAAAGGAAGAATGAAAACAACTTTGAATGAAAGCCATCTATGAACCAGAAAATAAACTAATATTCCCGTCAGTGGCAAAGTACAAACGCAATCAAATCAAACAAATATATAAGATGAAAATGTGAAAATCGCGTCGGAAACTTACAGTTTCGTCAGTATTTAATTATGACACTTGAACCTAATGGTAAGGTGAAAGACAATACATTACTGGAAATTCACGGCCAACTTACCAGTTTGTGAAAAAAACACGTAATCATGAGAAGTCCAATCAGGTGCCGGCGGCTTCAACGAAACGGCACGTGCGCTCACTTTGCTACAAACTTTCAAATCGGCTGGAAACTGACACATCAATTTTTCGTGCTGGCACCATGACGGAACTACAACAGTAAAAACATCCTTGCCTGGTAGTAGTCGATCATACACCTTCACTATCCAATACCGTTTGAAAGGTTTTTCTGGAACTCGTACAATTGCAGACATGTTAGCGGCTAGTCGTGAAAGGTGCAACTGAATAAAACGCGAAGCTCAATGTAGTGTTGCACGATTGTTTCCCAACGGCATCTAACCGTTCAAAATTAATTTACGTACTGGTTATTGAAATTATAAAATTGCAACAACGATTATATTGTCTGCTATTTATCAATGTGCTGGCTCACTTTCTCATGGTGTGTCTCGTAATACATTTTCCCTATTTCTGTGTGTACATTTATCGTCATCATGGACAATCGGCCCTCAAGATGGACCGAAAACAGAAAATTAGCGATGACAATTAACGAGTTGCTGCACGAGCAGCAAATAGAAAATCACAATAACAGCCCTATCGGTGAGGAATTGTAACGGATGGTATTGACGTTGGACATGAACTTTTAAATATAATGAGCCTCTTTTAACCAGAAAATGGGACTACTAGTGATGCATCTTCGTTGGAATATTCGGCAAATGAATTGTTAGCTGACTCTGCTGATATGTTTATGCCAGTTTCAAGTAACTCTGTCTATAACTGAACAATATTTGCTTGATAAAAATTTTGCGGGTATTTTTGTTTAGGCGAATCAGATATTAGTCACGCTGAGAATTTGGGAAATACGGCGGCTGTGGGTAAAATTTCAATAAATAATATTACATAGATCATTAAAGCCTATTTTTTTATATATATTTAACGATTTAGGATCACATCCAGATTCTTTAAATAATGACAAATACCCATCAGATTTTGAATCTAATGACGACAATTCTCTTATTTACACTACTACTTCGGACTCTGAAGCAATTTGTTACAACACTGATGACAGTTATGAAACAGATAGTTCGCCTGTCGAATCGACTGCTATTGAAGAACTGACCATAACGGAGAGGATGGCTAACATAAAAATCAAAACAAATTGTTCACTTACGACCATCGCCGCATTTGCTCAGCTGTTGCGTGATATCGGCCACGATGTGCCTAAGGACGCAAGAACAATTATGAAAACAAAAGTCCGCACTCGTCAAATAAGCAGCAACGACGATGATCAAGTAAATAGCAATACGTTTGTTCATCTCGGTTTAGCAGAAAGGCTTAGAAAGAAAATAGTTGCTGCAGACAAACAGCTAGAAGAACTTATTCTACAGTTCAATATCGACGGTTTACCCTTATGGAGAAGTAGTCGGACAGAATTCTGGCCAATCATTGGCAGAATCATTAATGCCCGTGATGGCTCTGAATTCATGATCTCCTTACACTGCGCAGTCGGGAAACCGACTAGCTTACGAGCCTTTCTCAAGCCATTTTTAGACGAAGTAAAGGAACTTTTAAAAAACGGACTACATCACATTGGGAAACATTTCAACATAAAGGTATCTGCCTTTTGCTGTGACGCCCCGGCGCGCGCTTTCATTAAACAAATTATTGGACATACTGGTTATTGCGCATGTGAGCGATGTGAAACCCACGGAATAAGAACTGAACGTAGAACAACGTTTCCTAATCTTTCAGATCCCTTAAGGTATTTTTTTTTCGAAATATATATGCTTAACTTTCATTTTACCTTGTACAGTATACCCGAAGGTATACTGATATTAGGAAAACCCTGAGGGTATCTACCAAAGCGGAGCGGAGGTTCTCTTTAAGAGATTTTCGAAACTTCTATTATCGCTATCATGGCGTGTGTGTTCCGCATCGAACTCTTACCGAAAGTCTACTGGTTCAAATCCAACATAACACATCATCTTTTAATAAATGGTGAAATGGGTAAAAGAAACAATTCATGTCAAATAAAAAGGAAAAAGGAAAATTACTTCCCTTTAAGTTATTATTTGATTATTTTTGGTATGAAAATGTTCACTTTCAAATAAAAGGACCATTATCGGTAAAATAACTTCGAAAGTTTATTGAAAAAAATAGGAAAAACATATTACAAAAATATTATGATAGAGAATATTTGGAATTTGTTGGTAAAAAATAAGTTTAAGTAAGAAAGTTCCGACCTAAATAATTGGCTCAAGATTACTGTAATAATCGGATTATTGGCCCAATAATATTGTCGGGAGAAAATATTTCACCAATAAAGTCATGCTGGCTGGGTACTGGCATATGATATGAAACTTAGTGCTCTTCATGTGAAAGGCTTTCACATGTTCGAAAAAATCCTCGAAGAAACTACCTCTTTACACATATTACAATTTAGTAACATCATGTTGCTTCAGTTACAATAACGGACAAAAAATTGCAAATTTACCCTTGTTTGTGGGTCAACACAGCCATTAAGAAACGGAAGACACAATTTGGGGGGGGGGGGTGAACGTTGGTTCCAGAACATTCTAGAATCCATTATTCCATACGCGACAATAGAAACTGAGATTCAGTGAGCACTGAGCAGGAGAGACGATTCTAGTCGGCATGGCTAAAATAGGATTGCTAACCACCATTCTCATCCATATGACCACCCAAAACAAGTGCTCCGTGGCAAATACATGCCGTGATATATATGACCTGTCCTGAAATCCTTGAAACACTTCGACCAATATACTATTTAATGGCCATCTGTTACGACGTAAAGTTTACGAAATACGAGCTTTCCGTCGTTGAGGCAACTCGTTCTTGTCCTTTCAATAAAATCGACGTGGGTCATTAAATATAAACATATTTATATAGTACTACATGAATAAGCCGTGTATTTACTTTTCAAAACTGATTCATTACCTTAATTCAAAAAGTCCTGATGAATTAATAAATCCACAACAATCATTAGTATCGCCAGCACCTTATCTAGAATCCCAGCACCAATATCGTCCGATATCGTAGCCTATTATAAGAATTCAATATGGTCGTTGTCGATCGTTACGATATGCGTCTTTTAATTAGATCCCCCGATCCCAGTGGTTTGGGAAATCCACGAAACGAAATTCGGTACAGAGACGTAATTAGTGGTTCCTAGCTTAGAATTGGAGCTAGAAATTCCAATAAGTGTATGAACACCACGGCTGTCAACGGTGGTCAATGAAGCAGTGGTATAACCCGTTTGAGGTAAAGTTCCAAGTCCACTCCAGGTGCTGGCTTTCAGAGTTTTACCAGCTACTGTTTCAGTGGCCGATGGCAAACAGATGGGAGTGATTCCAGCTGAGTATTCGAGCAAACATTGGTGGTTTGTTGCGTATAGGTTTACGAGCTACGGCCGTAAAAAGTATTAGCTGTCATAATAATCACTTACTTGTAGCAGTATTGATAGGAGATTCAAGGCGAAGCAGGGCGATATCGTTAGCTCCAGTCTTCGAGTTGTAGTTGGGGTGAACAATTGAACTGACCACGCGGACTTTTGTCAGTGCTTTATCGGATAATTTGACCTCATGAGAGCTCGTGAAAGTATTAAAAAAGACTGCACCATCCGCGCAGTGAGCAGCGGTCAAAACCCACTGATCCTTAATCAAGCTGCCTCGGCAAAAACTTTGTCCATCTATGAAGATGGCTACTTGCCTTTACATCGTAAAAATCTTGGCGTTATTATATTCTTCTCTAATTTCACTCTTTTTGCATGTACAGTACCCATACAAATTGTTTACACCCTCCCACCTTTTTACCAGGGAGTCGAATGCTGCATCAGAATTCTATTTTTCTCATCCAAATGCAATGCAGCGCATTGGAAGAGTCAATATTTCCAGTTAAAGATTGATGCATACAACTTTGAAATGGCCTGGGCGTAATTTGTTTTGCTGCATTGCATTTGCAACAGAAGCAAATGACGTCCGAATTCGCATCAGATTATACTTATTAGGCTATATTCTGTATATTACGTTATTCGTTTGTATGGTTTTGATCAAACAAAAAGAAAGACGGAAATGTACTTCTACTGTTGGAGTAAACGGTTCAACCACTAGTTGGTCGACAACATTTGGTAGTGTACCCTGGTAGCCAAGTAGGTAACACCCCCGACTCATAGAGTGGAGGGCCCGGGTTTTACCTTGGACACCGACAAAGCTTGTAACTATCCAGAAATAACAATTAAGTTACCCTGCTAAGAGCAGAAGCCTATTATGGTGGAATATGAATTCATTAAATACTATTAACATCTACTTCATACCGACGCTCACGAATATAACTAGACTTGTAGGCTACACTCTCAATTTTTGAGGGCCTTAAGTAGGAAAATGAAAGTTCACTACTTAGTACCACTTACGCACTACTTACGTACAAGTTAATACAACTTAAGTACTACCAAGGGCCTTAAGTAGTGATTTTCAGTTTCCTACTTACTCCCTACTTATGTCCTACTTAAGGGCCTAAGTAGTGCGAAAAATTGAGAGTGTACTTTGTCATTACTACCCTGAAGTCCGCATACAAAACCTGTACTTCATCGGATTCCCAAAAGACTTTCAATTCCAATGCAATGCAGTCATCGGAGTGCTAGAAACCTTATGGGGGAGATGCATGCAGTGAATCTTGTCGAGAAAATGTGGCGATTCTTATGAATCAAAACTGCATCGACCTTAAAAACCCGCATCATTCGACTCCCTGCTTTTTACGTGTTATTCCCACAAAATTTTCACACATTCATTTTCTTACCATTCACAAAAAAAATTACAGTAAGTTTAGTTTTGCTGGGGGCTCACGGTGCGCGAGGGTCATTAACACAAAATATGAGCTAATAGGAAAATTTTCTGTTCCGCCGACGAAGCGGCTTGTTTTGAGTTGGCCGCAGGTAACCGGTTTAATAATGGAACTAAATCCAGAACCACCATTGCTATAAGGGTAGGTGTTGAGCCTGTTAGTACTCTAAAATGACAAAGTTTAAAAAGCAAATAAAAAACGGTAGCCGGTAGCCCCCCCCCCCCCAAAAAAAAAAAAAATCTTAACAAGCAGTCCGCGAGTCAAGGAGACAAAAATAACGGGTTTCGTAGGATGTGTCTTTTCGTAGGTGTCATTAAAAATCAAAATATTGGACAAATAGATACATAATATTGTTCGTCAGGATAATTCAAGTCGTTCAAAAGAAACCTCAATGTTTCATCCCTTATAGTTTAGGAGATAATCACGATTTTGATGAGACGGTTTTCCAAAAACTCAAATTTTCGACACAAGTAAAATTTTTTTTTGGTGGGTTGAAAATTAAATTAAAATAAGCATCAGATAGCCCAAAATCTCATCTTTGATATGCCTAACTTACAATATTTTACGACCAACGGTTACAGAGCTAAAAAATAAATAGGAAATCCCTATATTTTGCCGACATTACTACCCATCATCGAGTCGCCCCTAGCCCGCCGGCTCAAAGGCCTGTAGGGGGGAAAACGACTCACTTTTGACTCGGCAATAGCCAGAAAAGTCGGCAAAATATATAGGGACTTGCTAATTATTTTTTAGCTCTGTAACGGTAAGTCTTAAAATATTGTAAGTCAGGCAAATTAAAGATAAAATTCTGGGCTATCTGATGCTTATTTTAATTTAATTTTTAACCTACCCAAAAAAATTTTTTACTTGTGTCGAAAATGCCACAAAATTCGAAAATTTTCAAAAATAATTTTAAAAAATCGCAATTATCTCCTAAACTACAAGGAATAAAAAATCGCGGGTTGTCTTAATCGAATTTTCTTAACTTTGCGAACAAAATGAACTATCTAATCCTAATTTTGGATAGTTTTTACGAACATTGTAAAAAGTCACATCCTACGAACTCGGTCTCCTTGACTCGCGGACTGCTTGTTAAAACGCATTTATGTTAATCTGTAAAAAATATAGATAAACGGAAAAGCGAAACCTCATCGATTGGTGAGGTAGAACAGGTGTTGATAACTGCAGCGATGACGAAAACGGCGAGAAGAGTAAAGAACTGGTTTTCATCCCCCCCCCAAAAAAAAATGTGAATGATTCATTGCAATTTTTCTCAATTAAAATTAGTTGAACATAATATTATAGACATTACCTTCATTGTGGGCGAAATAACGCTAAAATAATCAGTAACGACCTGGCAGGAGAATGGAGGGTGGGAGTGGCATCAGGAGAAGGCTTCAACTGATGAGATTCAACTGCTTACCGAATAACTAGTGATGGTTTTTAATTTTTTCGCGTTTATATACTTTCTTTCTTTGCACATACCGAATAGCGGCGGAGCAACACGTCATCTCCTGGAGCGGCTGTCGATTAATTATTCACAATCTAGTTAACTCGAATGAACTTTACACGCGACCCATCATGAACAGATGCGACAACTCGACAGCATTGAAACCTTAACTATTTGCCATTTATGCGTTCAGACCAGTATATGCACGAAAACTATACAGTTCCATATTCTGAATATTAAGTGAATTATAAAGGCAATAGATGTGTGAGTACCGTACTCAGTACTAAATAATGGGGCAAACGAAACTCACACAAGTGTATCCTGCTCGTTCAAAATATTAACAGAAATGACGTCCAAACAAACTCTCGCTCTTCACAATAATTTTTGTCTTTTTAAAAATGTTTTTCAATGAATATATGTCAACTGCAAAGGGAGGGGGGAGAGAGTCCTTGCGGGGGTCGTTAGCTACTACGAAACTGGAGTGCGCACTTCACATTTACCATGCAACGACACCATTTTCACATCCGGGATATATTGACGTTATAGAGTTGGCTTAAAGCTGCATGTTTTGGTTTCCTCCATTTCCATTTCCTTGTGCTTGACATCAAGGTCTTCATTTAGAGTCGACTCTCAAACTATAGGCTACGAATGTAGTCACCAAAGAAAATACCTGGTACGAAATTCTTTTGAGTGTCAACGGATGCCAAAGACGGTCGTATAGACGCGTCTAACAGTCAAGTCGACAGCAACGAATCCTCGCGAGGATAAAGTCGTTGCTGTCGACTTGAATAATAAGCTTGAAACTTCATTCGAGTGCAACCATTTGGTAAAAATAAGCCTTAGTCGAAATGGCCCTCGCCTGTCACAATTTTTCATTCCTTGTCGATACGGTAAGTTATCTTCGGTTTTCGAGTACTGAACTCACAAAACTCAAACTAACTTGGAATCATCGGCTTGGGAAGAGAAGAGTCTTTAATATTTTAACCACAAACAGCGCGCTAAGGCTAGAAGTTGTGTAGTCTATTGACAGCCGAGATTGAAGAGAAGGAGAAAGACTCTTGAAAAAGAGCTGAGAGGAAGGCCTAAGTTGGAACGGCAAGCCTTAGACGGCGAGATGAGGCAACGGAAAATCGGTCCATTAAAATACGTCCGGCCGAGACGCGGAGCCGTTGGCAGATATTAAAGCAAAGAGGGCGGTGGTGACGGCCACGATGGACTGGACGGAGAAGATGGAAAGTTTGGAGCTGTGATGGAACGCTACAAAAATTTGCTTAAGCAGCTCATTGATTTCTTGATTATTGTACTTTCGTTGTACTCTGGAGTGTCGATGATAGCGACCGAGAAAGGAATGTAGAATCTTTCGTAATGGCCGGTGGATCTCTTATATAGACGTTGACGCAGTTTTTGTGCCGACGGGGCGTTCAATGTTGTCTATAAACTATAATGGCCATCAGGTGGATGTGAAAGGGCTCTTGGGGATCTTTGGGTTGTTATAAGTACATATAAATTCATATAAATCTATATAAAATACAATTGATTTAATTAATTATTCAATATTGAATTTTTAAAAATATATAGACATTTGCACAATTTTTTTTAATTCATTTATTCTAGCCTAACAATATGTTTAAAAAAATCACGAAAACAAAAACCAGCTAAAAAACTAAACAAATCATTTTACGTTGGCTGATGCTGTATATTTTTATTCGTAGAGGCGAGCGTAGAGGTTTCTTGCCTAAATTTACTAAAATGCATGCGCGCATATGGCAACGATTTCTCATTTTCTCTCTGTTTCCCTTTCCTTTCCATTTTCCTCCTCTAAATTTATTAATTGCTTTTAGATTTTTATAATGGCAGTTTATATCCGTTTATAAAGTTTTAGAGATTACAGATTATTATAACACGTATCGAGACCCAGTGAGCCGGCCGAAGAGACGCTTCTATAGTCAGTGCGGCCAGAATAGGATTGCTAACTGCCATATTCTCATCCATGACTGCCCTAAACAAGTGCTGACTTCTCCTTCTCTGTGGCACATACATGCCGTGTATGACTCGTCCTGTACTCCTTGAAATACTTCCACTCTACTACTCATAAAATTTACAAAATACAAACTGTACGTCGTTGAGGGCACTCTTGGTTTTCGTTTGCATAAAATCGAAGTGGATCATTGAAAATGTATAAAGTATATTACTATATAATGGGTCGTGTATTTACTTTTCAGAACTGATTTATAAAAATAAAATAGTTAATTCGAAAAGTCCTGATAAATTGATAAATCCCCAGCAACCGCCAGCCGCTTTTAGAGTCCCAGAACCGAATCGTCCTTTCGTATAAGAAGGATTCAGCAATTAAGTCGCTGTCTGTCCATCATACTCCATACAATACTTAATAGAATCCCCCGACTCCAATGGTGTTGGAGATCCACGGAACGAGGTCCGCGACGGGGGTGTATTTTGTGGTCACTGTCGCAGAACTGGAGTTAGAAATTCCCAGCAGTGTATGAACACCATTGTTGTCGACGGCGATCAATGAAGCAGTGGCATCAACCGGTTGAGACCAAGTTTCAAATCCACTCCAGTCACTGGCTATCAGAGTTTTACCGAAAACGGTTTCGGTGGCCGACGGCAAACAGATGGGAATGTTTCCAGCTGCGTATTTGAGCAAACATTGGTGGTTTGTTGCGTATAGTTTTACGAGCTACGACCGTAATAAGTAGCAGGTAGCTAATGTCATAATAATCACTTATACTTGTAAAAGTATTGATGGGAGATTCAAGGCGAAGCAGGGCAATATCGTTAGTTTCAGTCTTCGAGTTGTAGTTAGGGTGAACAATTGAATCGACAACGCGGACATTTAGTGGTTCTACAATGTTTTTGTTATGGGTCTCACATGAGGGACAGTCATGAGGGACAGTCTTGAAGTCACACTACGACTCAGACTGTTAAGGTCTCAGTCATGAGACTGATGTGAGCGCCCAGGATGACTTCAAAGCGATTGACACCACCGGCACCGCCTGCGCAGTGAGCAGCGGTCAAAACCCAATCCGCTGAAATTAGGGTGGCTGCGCAAAACGAACTTTTATCTACTACCAAGGCCACTTGCCTTTACATCGTCATAAAATTTGATGTTCTTATATTCTTCTATAACTTCACTCTTTTTGCATGTAGAGCTAGACACATACCAGGGGTATTCGTGAGGGACAGCTTCGACTCCGCCGACGATGCGGCTTGTTTCGAGTTGGCCGCAGGTATTATCTGGTTCAATAATGGAACCGAATCCAAAATCACCATAGCTATAAGCGTAGCTGTTGAACCTGTCACTGCTCTAAAATGACAAAGTTTTCAAAGGAAATCAAAAAACGATAGCCTCGGCCCCTAAAATAGAGATTATCTGAAAACGCATCTAGGCAATCTATACAAAATATGGATAAACGGGAAAATGAAACCTCATCGATTGGCGAGGTAGAACTGGTGTCGATAACGGCAGCAACGACGAAAACGGCAAAAATAGTAAAGAACTATAGTTTTCATCCCCCACCCCCCCAAAAATGCTGGTTTATTTTTCAATTAGTATTTGTTGAACATAACATTATAGACAGTACCTTCATTGTGGACGAAATAACGCTAAAATAATCAGTAACGACCTGGCAGGAGAGTGGGAGTGGCAACAGGAGAGGGCTTCAACTGATGAGACTCAACTAATCGCTGAATAACTGATGAATTTTTGCAATTTTTCGTCGTGTTTATATACTTTCTTTCTTTGCATTTACCGAATATAGTGACGGAGCTAGCAAACGTCATCTCCTGGAGCGTCTGTCGAATAATTATTCACAACCTAATGAACCCTGTAACATGAATAGATTGCGACAAGTCGACAGCATTGAGACCTCATTTTCCATCGATGCGTTAAGACCAGGATGTACACAAAAACCATTTAGTTCCATATTCTAAAAAAGTGAATAATAAAGGCATCTGAAAGGCATATGATGTCATGAGTACTAAATAAATAAAGGGCACAGGGAACGTAAAGCGCTGCGAAGCACCAACCTACAACAAAATCTCATTTGTTGATCAACATATTGACAAAAAGTTACGTCCTAACAAATTCGCTCTTCAAAAATATTTCGTTAAAAAATGGCTTTCATTGAACAGATGTCAATTATTGCAAATGGGGCGGGGGGGGGGGGCATTGCAAAGGGGAGAGTCAGGTAGGCTACGAAACTGTAGCATCCGTACGCACTACACAACGACCAAGCAACGCCACCATTTTTACATCCGGCCGGGATACCGGAGACGACTGTGTCCCTGTTGTCGTTAACGAGTTGGCTTGGAGCTATAATATCCATATATATTTGCATTTCTTATTGTTCTTGACAAAGTCTTTATTTGGTATGGAATTCTTTTGAGTGTAAACGGATGCCAAAGACAGGTCGCAGACGAGGATGAAGTCGTTGCTGTCAACTTGAATAATGAAATTTCGTTCGTCAAGTGCTTAACCGTTTGGTAACAAGCGTGATCCGAAACAGACCTCGCCTGTCCCCAATTTTGTTCCCTGTGGATACGGTTAGTTATCTACATTTAAACCGAAATCACATTTTCTTTTATAGTTTCGTCGAGTTTTATATTAAAATATGGTGGAGTTACATTAGGCTTAATTGGATGCGATTTTGAATTTTGGTTTTAAAGATGAGATATTATATGGTCCTTATAATAAAGATCAATTAAGCACCAGAATAATGGCCAGATGTCAGATAGGATCAGCTAAAGGAGCAACACAAGTAAGCGTGAGAATCTCGGTGAGAATGGCCTATCTTATTCCTTCTGTAAGGAATGCAGAATCCCGTGGCCGGTTAATCTCGTAGACGTTCTCGCGGTTTTTATGCCGATTTATGCCGATTAGTGCCGACGGCGGGCCGTTCAATATTGTCTAGAATCAGGTGTGTGATAGGGCGGATCGTCGAAGCGATTTTCTCGATATTGGTTGGTAATTTTTGAATATTGAAATTTTTTTAAATATAAAACAATATACGTAGTAATTTGCATAATTTATTTTTCAATTCCTCTATTCTAGCATAGCAAAGCATAGCCAACCAAATCACGAAAACAAACACAAGCTGAGAAAATAAACAGTACCTTACGTCGGCTGCTGTAGTGCTGTAGGCTATTCCTATTCCTATCCGAAGAGGCATGGAAGAGGTTTGAGCAGGTTCGTCAGAGTTCGACTTGATTTTATTTTGAGGACTTCAATTTAGTAGAAATCACGGCAACACATTGGTAGTTAAGTTGAGGAATGTAAGTCTACTTTAATCAACTAGTCTACTGTACAAGCTATTATTAAAAGTATTGTATATTCGGAAAAACAGATCAAGAAAATGAACATCGGCAGTGTGGATAAGCACGTTAAAATGGCTGCACTTGGGCGTCGGTTTCATCTCGGTGACTTGTACAACTATCGTACCGACCTTGTAATCTCAGGTATATGCATGGACATGATTCGTTACAATCAAAATATATTTAAAAGTCAACATGGATGTGCACTATGTGCACACGAGAACTTAATACTAAGGATTATGAAATAGATATAGATTGATGCCATTAGTCAAACATGCATGAGAATTCTGTTGTGTACTGTGATGTCTCATTAATCTATAATTCTCTAACAATTTGTGTTATATTTCAGAAGGCAGGCTTAGGTGGGGATCAACTGATTTCAGTGCTGATTTGCCTTCAGCCACCCAAACTGAAACTAAATTCAAGTTGAAACTGTTGTGCCCAGATTCTGACACGAGCAACAAATGGGAACACTTGCGTCTGGATGAACATCTTCAGGCAAGCTTTTTGGCTGGGCTCGTGGACAAGTTTAGAGGTGCCAGCCACTATGTCAACCACAAACCCAATCCAGTCCAAGTCACTCGAACCCTCATTTGCCGCGCAACGTTCAAGAAAGACCGTTTGGATTTGCCCACTCTTCTTAACCACAACGTTCCAACTATGTCGACCAATGGAAAACTACCAGATGCCACCCACGTCGTCGTTGGAATCACCTACGGAGCCGAAGCCTATTGCGTCTTGGTCCAAGATGTCCACGATGAGGATGAAGGTGCTCGAGAAGAGATGGCGGAATTATTGGCCAAAATATCGTCTAAGATGGAGATTGCTTTGGATGAACAACAAGATGTCGCCGAGTTTAAAGAACAGTTCGACAAGGAAGAGAAAAAACTCATCAGTCAAGTGAAATGCTGTGTCTACGCCGATTGGCAAACCCAACCTGTTCGTGAATATTCTTTATTCGACGCTTACAAGTACTGCATGAGATTTGTTGATCAAATGAAGACATCCAATACCGTCAAAGCTGTCCCAACTCGTGTGGTCCTTTGTCCTCTGAAAATCGTCATCAACTCAACTGGATTGGAGAAAATGTTGCAGTACCGCGACGTCGATTCCGAATTGGTTGCCCGTTGCTGTCGCATTTCGACGGAACTGGAGCAAGTCATCTGTAGGTCAGAGACGCTTCGTCTCTCCTTCAAGAAAGCCAGTCGTCCTGCTCTCCGCCAATTTATCGAAGTCGTGCGCAAGTTTCAAGATTTACTCAAAAGCAGCTGGAAGAAAAGTGTCGTCAAGGCAAGAGAAAATGAAGACGGAGACGACGATGAAATTGAGAAGGCCGCCAACATCGCCGAGACTCATCCTCTGTTTAAAATCTCTCGTCTCAATCGATGGCTTCGTTTTAAAAGGGCCGAATTGGAGATAATAACAAAGATGGACAGCGTCAACGGGATAACCTTCTTGGCCGACAAAACTCAGCTGGAGAAGGAACTGGCCGAATCCTTTGACAAGAAATTTGCTCTGGTACTCAACGTCCCCCCGCTGGACGTAAGGAGCAACGAAATCTTTTGCTCTATGAAAGATTACGTGGAAAATTACACGCGACTGGTGGGTGGAGACGAAGATGACTCTGATGAAGATGGAGACGAAGACGGACTACCGTGGCATATGGTCGCGAGAAAGAAAAAACAGGTCCTGGACAAGATCCGCGAGATGGCCGACCACGTTAGGAAGAACAAACATTTGGAAAATCAAGTCCAGTTTTTCATCACGCCGAATAACAATAAGCAGTCGGTATGGAATTATTCTGTCTACCAAGTCGGTCTCCTGCTCAAGGACAACTTGGGCCAGTTGCCAGTTGCCCCTACTGGATTGACGATGCAAATCGAAACCACCAGAGGTGCCAAGCGACCAAAAATGTCGACACATGCCATCCAATTAAAATGGGACTACGAGAACCTGGGCTATCCCTACACCTTTTTGGTTGAGTATCGGCCGATTGACGACCCTGAAGCATCCTGGAAGCAACAGAAGACGTCCAAGCCGGGCGAGACTCAGTTGACCATCCACTTGAGAGAAGATTCCGTCTTTGAAATTCGAGTGGCCGCGGAGACATGCATCGGTCGTAGCGAATTCAGCGAAGTGATCAACACGGAATCCGCCCTGGACGTAACACCGTTGATTGATACTGTTGATTGTGGACAGCGCATCGATTCAACTGTCATTGAAGAATTAAAGGTTTTACGGGAATTGCCTACTAATTTGACAAAGGATTTGAACGGTAAAAGCAAGTTAATATCTCAAAAATGTATTACTAACAATGCAAATATTTCTGTGCTTTATAGACCCAGAATCAACTCTTATCATCGACCTTTTGAAAGGTAATCGATATTTCTCACAATTATTCACTCTTTTGTGAATTTATTTTAGTTCTGTTGTCAATTCTAGAAAAGATGAAGGAGAACACAGAATGTGGGACAGTACTGTCAAAGCGGGTGTATGGTAGGTTAATATTTATTCAGAATATATATTACAAGATACTGATAAATTACATAAAACTTCCATTCGTTTGATTTAGAAATGGAGGCGGTTATTTCGAAAATTAATACAAAACTCGACGGTAATTTTTAATTCCCTTTTGGAATTAATGGACTAAATTTACATTATTCTTACTTTTTTTCAGAAATCCCCGTTGAATCAAAGAAGAGAAAGTTGATGGAAATGCCAGTTTCTGTCGACCGAAACACGAGAGCACCCAGGCCGTTGCTCCAAGGCGAAGCAAAAGTTGCAATTGAGAAGAAGTGGTTCGGTACGATCAAGGGGGAAAATCCAAATTTAGAAACAATCGAAGATCTCATCTTTAAAGGAGCCGACGTCAACGTGCAGGACAAAGATGGTCGGGCTGCTCTCCATTGGTTGTGTTGGAAATTCAACGACGAAAGTCTAATCGACGTCGTCAGATTGTTGGTTCAAAACCAAGCCGACATCAATGCCAAGGACAACTACGGATCGACCCCCATCCATTTCTTGTGCCAAAACTATAAGAAACAAAATTTAATAGATGTCGTGCGACTTTTTGTTGAAAATGGATCTGACGTCAACGCAAAGGGCGACAGCGGACAAACCGCTCTCCATTGGTTGTGTGAAAATAACAACGAGGAAAATCTAATAGACGTCGTCCGATTGTTGATTCAAAACCAAGCCGACATTAACGCCAAGGACAACTACGGATCGACCCCTATCCATCTCTTGTGTGAAAATAATGAGAAAAAAAATTTAATAGACGTCGTGCGACTTTTTGTTGAAAATGGATTTGACGTCAACGCAAAGGACGGCGACGAAAAGTCTGCTCTTCATTGGCTGTGTGAAAATTTCAACGACGAAAATCTAATAGACGTCGTCGGACTTTTGATTCAAAGCGAAGCCGACGTCAACGCAAGGGACAGCTACGGATCGACCCCCATCCATCTCTTGTGTGAAAATTACAACCAAGAAAATCTAATCGAAGTCGTCGGACTTTTGATTGAAAACGAAGCCGACGTCAACACAAGGGACAAAAACGGATCGCTCCCCATTCATTTCTTGTGTCAAAATTACAAGAAAAAAAATCTAATCGGCGTGGTGCAATTGTTTGTTGAAAACGGAGTTGACGTCAACGCGAAGGGCGACAACGGGCAAGCCGCTCTCCATTGGTTGTGTGAATATTACAACAATGACAATCTAATCGACATCGTGCGACTTCTCATTGAAAGCGGAGCGAACGTCAACGAGAAGAACAACAGCGGACAGGTACCACAAGATTTCATTCGAAGCTGTTACAATAAAGACAACATGAACGAAATCCTGAAACTTCTCGGCGGGGCAATGGCTGTTTATTAAAAATTAGAAAACTGGTTTCTCTCTTTTTTCACATTTGCAATATTTAATATGAATCAAGACATGTAAATCCTTCATTTTGTGAATAATCAAGACAAGTGCTCCAATGTCACAGCGCTTATACTCGGTGCCAATTCGCATCTCTCGATCCTTTCCTCAGTCCCTTTTCTTTTGTTTTTCAATTGATTCCACGACATTAATACAGATACACAGGGAATCCCGGGGTGGACTCATTTTTTTCAACAGCGCTTGCTCCCATCTTTCAATTCAGATTCCCGTTTCTGTCCTGTAATCATGCAGATATTTAAATATCCTGTATTTGAATTCCAAATTCAAATTTTGGAAACTAGAAAGAACATCTGAATTGGGGAAAAAAAAACAGAAAACAATTTACACAACTTCAAACCAAGAATAATGCAGTGCGACAATCCAAAAGCAGTTCGGACTCGATCAATTCGACTCTCCACTAATTTCAACATCATGTCGGCCATGCAGCAGTTGCAGCACAGGCGGATACTCTTCAGGCTCTTGTTTCTCTCTCGACACATCAAGACCTTCTTCTCTGCGGCGATCAATTGGCTGATAAACAGAAGGACAGAGACGTTGAATATGGATTTAGTGAACTGTCAAGACGCGGTCCAGCACAGCGGCTTCTCATCCTTCTCCAATGACGTCGACGTACAACTGGAATCTAGCATTAATGCTATAGACTCAATTTGCTCCTTTTGCTCAGTTGTTCCTCAGTTGTTCCTCATAATAGCAAGCGGTTTAACTTGTTACCGATTGATGGACAAACGTAAGTAGAATTAGGATGGCGTCTCTTAATGGTCTCTAAATCTGGTTCTCTCATCCAATTTTCTTATCAAGTCATCGATTAGGGCATGCGCCAAATTATCTCTTGATATTACTGGAAAATTAATTCAAGTTCAAGGCACATTCGGTTGCGAAAGTGTCGCTTTCGGTTGTTCTTCGAGGAAAATAAGTTATGCAACAACTATTCGCTTTCGTCATTGAAAATCTCCAATAATTCTCCAATATAATTCAGGCGCCATCCAGTTCAAAGTTCATCCTAATCGACTTTGGGAAAAGTTTTCGTCCGGTGACAACAAATTCTTTTTCTTGCAGATTCAGGATGACAGTCAATCTATATTTAATCTACTAACCAACATCAGGATGGCCACAATTCGGACTACGTCACGGCTCATCTTATGGTGACTTAAGCATATAGATACGGCATTGAAAGCCAATTTCAGTTTCCCATTTAGACCGTCGACAGTTACGTTAAATAGACAAACTTCTTCATAAAACAAAAATAGAAAGACGATAACAAAAACTCAGGAATTCTCTCGATTTAATCAGATATTATTAAAACAATTTTCTGAATGGGAATTCTCAAGTACAATAAGACAATAAGACATATACTCGAAATGTAATTAATAGTCTACAAGACACAATAGCCTGTAGTTGAATCCTTTTGAGCTTGAATTTTTTACTCAAAATGCCAACGAGAAAATTCGAAACCATCTTCTACGTCATCATCATATTCGTAGTTCTCTTCTTCGTAATACTCGTCTTGTCTGTAATAATAATCTTCTTCGATAACAATATTCATTGCCAAAATGTTCTCTTCTTTACGAAATAAATCGGCCCCTCTCTTGGTGACACAAGGACAATCAACTAACCGCAACGTCTCCAAGTTCTTGAACGAGTTACACTGAAAGACCCGTTGGAGGACGTCGTCTGTGAGAGTTGAACTATGGGAAACAGTAAGAGTTTGTAGGGCGGGTGACGAAGTCAGGATCAAGAGAAAAACTTCGGCCATGATTTCAGACCGACTTGATGAAACAATTTTCAGTTCTCTTAGGCGTTTCCATGCAAAGACTGATTTAGCACGTTCATCATCACTGGCTTTGCTTGTTTTAATATCTTGATCCAGTCCAGCCAATCGAGCTGATGAGTATTTGCAATCAACAAAGGTAAGAATCTCCAAGTTCGGGCAGCATTCCATAACGCTGGCAAGGCAAATGAATGAGGGAAGATGTTCAAGGTATAGTGTCGTCAAAGATCTTCCTATGGCTTTGAAAATCGGAACCAGACTCCCATCAAAAGTGATGAGTTCTTTGGAAACGTTGGAAAGCTTGAACACGCTGAGTTTTTCGAGTGCCGTAATTCCAAGAAGATCATCGTCAGTGACTCCTACAACGATGTAAATATCTAAATGGGTTAGGAGGGGGCACAAGGAAATTGCCAGACGTAGTGAGCGAGTTTGGTGAGGCGAGTATAAGCGAAGATGTAATCTCTCCAACGATACATTCCGGAAATCCAAATGGGTTAGGGCGAGCGGGGGCTCGTGGGTTGAGCCCACGAGGTCTTCATCAAGGGGCATATGGGAAAATGCATCAACCATACGCTCATATGCCAAAATCCGAAGGTGGGGAAAACGTTGAAGGGCCATTGCGGCTCCAGATGCTGTTACACTGGTGTTAGTGATCTCTAATTCTTCAAGGGATTCACAAAGTTTGTTCAGCCCAATTTGCATTCTCTTCCCCATCATTTCTCTAGAACTTCCACATAGCCATTCAATTCCTTTATCTGTGACATTGCACCAGTCCACATTCAATTTCCTGTCAGCCAGAAGAGTGAGAAGGGGAATAGACGACTTATTTTAAAG
This sequence comes from Ceriodaphnia dubia, assembly GCA_022539655.2. Taxonomy (NCBI): domain Eukaryota; kingdom Metazoa; phylum Arthropoda; class Branchiopoda; order Diplostraca; family Daphniidae; genus Ceriodaphnia; species Ceriodaphnia dubia. Next base: position 2,161,755 of record JAKUCG020000139.1, on the reverse strand, counting down.
GCTAACTAAACACAAATATATCATACCTCAAATTTCTGCAATGAATACCAAGAATTTGCAGGCACCTGTCGTCAAAAGTTTTATAGTTAAGTGCCACATCCAGTACTTGAAGGTGTTTGAAGTTTGGAAGAAATTGTTCGTAGTCTATTACTGAGAAATTCCACCAATTCATTTTGAGCACAAGATCAGTAAGTTGCTGCAATAATACATTTTCATCAAGATGAAACATATAAAAGTTTAGCAGTATTATTGAAGTAATTTCTTACTGGGCACCGGACTTCAGCAAGCTGCAGTAACTGGATAACCATAGGCCTACTTTTATTTTGTTCTGCACCAAATGAAGAAGAATCCAGATTTCTGGTCTGTGTGTTTATAAGGAGGTCCCTGTGTTTCACATTCAGCAAACCTTTCATTCTGAGAACACCAATGACTCGTTCCTGGAGCACCAAGGCTGATAAACAGACATAACAAAAAGAATATTGCAGAATGAAGGTAACTTATAGCAATGTAAACAGTGACTTACGCAATTTGTTAAAAGGATTTACGACACTGGAATCTTCTTTATCGTGATTTGATGCAGTCATCTTGTCGTATTCTTCCGCTGCGTGATTTGCCACAGTTGTGGAACAAATTTCGAACAAAGACTCGACATTTCTAGTTTTAAGAGCCATTTCGCCGCAACAAACTATTCTATGTTTAACAATTCTAGTACGATAGAAGTGAGCAATTGGGTGGGCAACTCAACTCGGCAAAGCAACGAAGATAAGATAAAGATAAAGATTTTGTTAGGTGCCACTGCAGACGCCCGGCGTTGCCGAGTCGTTGCAGCACTCTGGGTCTCATATTGCATATAGCTTGAGTCCCTTACGCACCGGCGGACTTGTAATTCGGTAATTTGTAATTCGGTACTTGTAAGGCAGGAACAAAGGTATGGGGAATGGAACGAGGATTTTTGAGCGGTATGTTTTTCGACTGATTCGTTGTTAGTAGGTGTTAGTAGTGGTTCATCGGAATGGGGATTGAACCCGGAACACCGCGGTGAGCCCCCCCATGCTCACCTGACGCCCTAGTCCACTCGCCCATCCCTCCCCAAGCAACGAAGAACAAACGACAAAAATTCAAGCAGACGAATGACAAACGCAAGCAAACGCATGGTGTCGAATTAGGCCACCAGAGGTCAAGCTTTGTTTTTGTTTACACCAGTGAGGTAGGCTAACGATCCTGAATTATTTTAACACGAACTCAACGGCTGGACTTTGGGACTGGAGCCGTTTCAATGTCGGACAAGACGGGCAGAGGAGGCTCGATGAGAGCTTCCGACGGGATGGAATCCAGCTCGGCACCGTCTCGTGGTGATTTAGGGAACGACCAGCGATTTGGAGGTGACTTGTCCGGCATAGAGTTGGAGATGTAAGAAGTGGCCGTAGCTAATAGAGTCCTCAACTTTCCGTAGAGATTGGGACCGAGCTGGACATAAGTCGGGCGAGTCTTCTCCGCCTTCACGGTAGAGGCCGGCGGGTTGGCGAAGAGCGAAGCGCTGAGTCTGTCGATCGTTTCCGTCACAATGGAAGACTGGACTTCCTTGCGAGACTGGACGACCGTCTTGGTGCCTTGCTGGAGCGTCGTGAAATGGGAAGTAAGTTTTGGTGGCGACCAGCGGCCCGTCACCTCATCCAAAATTCTCTTCGGTCGGCATGATTTGAGAGCCTTCGAGGACGGGCGTCGGTTCGAAATCGCGGGCGGACAGTGGTGATACGATGGACGGTGGATCTGGTCCCGTCGATTTGCGTCGACAGCAGAGTCAGCGTGTTCAAATAAGTTTTGATTACTTCGGAGAAGGGGACGACGGGCGTCGGCTGGACTCGAAGAAGACACCGGGCTTCGGTGACAACGACTTGGGTGACGACTTCCTTCGACATGGCGATGGCGTCCCTGTCCAGTTATTGCTGGAGAAGATACAAGTCCTCAAATAAGTGGCCGTTTCGAAGGATCGTTCAGTGATCAACCACTTCGGGATGTTGCTACAGGATTCGGTAATCAATAATGAATAATGATCCTAATGCCGTTTTTGTCCCTTATAACTCGCGACCTTCACCTCGCTAATGTAAACAAACTTGAGAATCCTCGTTCCTCCATATTACACTGTCAAAAAAAATAGTCAAATCTCGTTGGCTCGCCGTCCTAGTGTCCTAACTATCCTTGATTCCTGCGGAGCCCTCTTCGTTCAGTTAACCGCCAAAACTTGTATTGAGGGTTATATCAGAGATAGATCAAAATCAAAACCTATTAAGATGCCTAAAATTCGAGAAGTTGAGTCCCTTTTAGGGAAATGTTTACACACTGTCGCAAGTCGTGTGGCGAACTACAATTCAAACATTCAACTAGAGGCGACATCGGTAGGCTAAACGACGTTACATCAGAAGAAAATTCGGATTCCAAGTTTGTCCTCAATCCTTTTGATGCATGGCGTAAGTTAATTGTTACATGCTAGTTATTTTCACTGTTTATATTCTTCTTTTATTATATATTCTCATTAATTTAGCATCACAACTGGTGAAGAAACTTATTGATTCCCTACAAGCTAATGGCTGGTTAAATGTTGTGCACCGTGACCTGCTTATACAACCGCACATTCAAGAGAGTTGGATCGCCCGGCTAAAAATGTACGACTGTGTACGATTGTGCTACCAATGTTTTACATAGTGAAACAATGGTAAAACCGCTGTACAATCACCAATTTACCATTGTTTTACTATGTAAACCATTGTAAGACTAACGTATACAATCGTACATTTTTGGCTGGGTCTGTCATGTGTCTCGGGTTTTTGTTATGCAAACACAGCAGCCGTTTTTCTTCAACATGCTGCAGTATGTGATCTTTCAAATTACTCCTGCCATCATAAATTTCAGTTTGTTAATAAGTATAATCAAATTGCAGCACATTACAGTATTGTTGATGGGAGGTGCTCGTCTTGTTGTGAAACACCCACTCAAATGCTATTAGGAGCACCTTCCAAAGTTGAAACAACTGGAAGTTCTGGATGTGTCTCATAGCCGAGAAAGATTTGATGACAGTTGTTTGCACATTCTAGGAACTTATTGCCCAAACTTAAGGTACTGTATTTTTTACAATTGGCTAGCTTAGTTTCATTTCATAGCTTTATCACCTCCTTTTGACTCTCAAGATTTGTTTTGTTTTCCAATAGAGATCTGAACATTACTTTCTGCAAAGTCACGGATGATGGGATCGAAGGATTGTGCGGTGGTCCTACGTCTGGTCATGGAGAGGACAAGCTGATTGGACAGAGACAGAGTGGTCAATGTAAACTCATTGAGACATTGTTAATCCGGGGCACAAAGGTGACACAGAAAGGCGTCCAAATGGCCCTTCGACATTTGCTTCATCTTAAGATATTTGACTCTTGGTACGTGATTGAGGCCTTGGCTGACATGCATCAAAATGACTTGATCCGTCCCAAGTACGGTTTGACTCAATTGATGACTGTTTTTTTTGGCGGGATGTCGTATTGGGAGGACGGGCATTTACTGCCTTACCAACACGGTTCTCTTGGCCTCGCAGCTTCCATGTGTTCGTCTCTTACCCGTTTAGAACTTCACGTTGGTGAGAAAATCACTGACGACGACTTACTAGGGCTTACAGTGCTAGAAAAGCTGAACGTTCTCCAAATCTCCAGTGAGGAAAATGTTTGTAAATTCACGTTTGAAGGCGGCCTGGCTCCTCTATTGAAAGCTCGTGGACGTAATTTAAAAACACTGAAACTTGACGCGCTCCCTATTATCACAGTTGATCTTGTCAGCATCATCGAATATTGCCCGAACTTGGAGCTTCTGTACCTTGGATGCCATTTTTCGGCGTTTAATACCGGACTTGAAGAACAGTCCAGCAGACCCAGCAAGCGAATCAAAACGGATCTTGTTTTGAAAAATCTGAAAAGGTTGATACTATCTAGCGTGAACCTATACCTAAGATAAATTATGAATCCCTGCTCTTGGTTTTATCGGCATCATCTACTGCTGTGAGTCATCTTTCCATCTCTTTTTCTGATGATCTCGACGACGGCGTTCTCCAACAGACTTTTCGGCTCCATGCATTCAACAACCTGAAAGTGTTGGATTTAGTATTTTGCCCCTTGGTCACCAAGATCGGGATCGACTTGTTCATGAATGTAGATAACAATCTCAAGACTTTATCAATTATTCATTGTCATTCCGTATCAGAAGAGGATATCGCGAATTTGAAGGAGAAGGCCAAAAAGATGAATTGGGATTTGGAGATTGTAGATAATTTAGATTACTGGCTTCTACGCCCAGACAATGTTTAATTGAAGTTTGGCTATTGCTGTGTCTTCTGTACGCGCCATATGTCAGGGTTAAGTTACTTTGAGCTTTAAATTCGTAACTGTTTGGTTAATAAAATGCTGTGTGCTTGTGTTTACTTTCATGTTTCGTTTGGCGGAAATAGAGCCTCATCAGTCGTTTGAATAAAAAATTTTTTCAATATTCATCTTTACTCCTCTTTATGCTTTATTGCTTCTCAATAAGAACTGAAACGATGTGGTTAACTTCTGAACGAGCTGTACCTTAAAGCGTTATTCTTCAACTTTATTATAGCATAAGGACTGTGACCACCACAGACTTTATAGACTATACACTATTAATAGTTTTCTTTTGCTTTGTATGAAGGATATTTTTCTTATGCATGATTGAAATCTTTGCGTAATCATAAGATGAAGTGGCGATGGCAGTGGCGGCCGAAGCCAAAAAAATAACAGCGACCTAATTTTAGCGGCAATAGTAAACACAAACAAAGAGTTATTTATAGACTAATAGTGTTGAGGGGGACCTGACTATCGCAATATCACATTCCCATACTTGCCCAATTGATCGTCCGGGCGTTAGCGTCCGTTCCGTGTCGAAATAAGTTGTCCCAAATTTGAAATTTCCATTTCCCCTCATCCGGACCGCTAAGGCTCTCAATAGTCTCCAAAGGGAAAACTACCGTCCGTGGACAGATGCAAGTGGCCAATTTGCTACCTCATGCACGTACTTGAAGTCAAACTGGTTCCGACAAGCGGCGCTGGTGTTTTTGGAGAAATGCGAGGCCAGGTCTTTTCGCTAGAACACCTGATGTAGGCTTGTCAAAGTTCGTTTACTGGGAATAATATACTTGGTCTGGACTCGTTCCACTAGTTCAACTCGAGACCAAAACCAGAAATGTTTTACTTGTTCGAGGTACTGACGAGGTCATTTGGCCCCTTAGTAAACTTCAATAGATTTTCTAATGCATTTGATTTTAAATAGTTGCTCAAAAAGACAAGGAGGATTCACTCAATTTATTTTGCCATTTGTGGACGGAAAATAAAGTCGATCAACATCGTTGTAGATTATATGGGAAATTATTGGGAAAATTCCTGTTGTAGCTAATAAACTATGGATTACATTTGTTGTTTATAATATTTAATAGGTCCTGTTTTACCCCTTTATGCAGTTATTCGTTCGTTTTTGCCGCAACCGCTACTACTGCCTTTTTGAACTCCGGGATTACAATACCAGCTTATTCAAAGTCGAATGTATTATCGGCGACACGGATTTATCCGCCCTGGACGTAGCCCCGTTGATTGATATTGTTGAATATGGACCAAAACTTCATCGATCCAATTGGTCCCGAGGACTATGCTAATTAGTCAGAAGAGAATTAATTGTTTTTCAGTCACCGAATTAATTAAGCTAGCCGATTAAAATTAAGCTCGACTTTAATTTAGTAACGCAAACAACGGCATCAAAGCCAATTGAACGATCCGGAACGACCCTAGTTGCTGCTCCTCACTTCCGGTTGATTTCTTCCGAGAAACAAAAAACAAGGTCGAGCACAACATGTGTCGAGCAGCCGTCCAATACTTTGAAGAAGTAATCAAGACAAACTGGGCAAGCACAGAAATTCCAATCGAGCTAGCCGATGTCCCGTGTTCCATCTTCAACAGCCTCAACGTGAACTATGTGATGATCAATAATTTTCAGCACTCAGTTAATTGGTTACAAAGTGCAATTACATTGGATGGGCGCCATGAGGAGTGGCTCGAGCGGCCTCTACCTGTCGAAATCGTCTTGCATCACATCCCGATATTCAATAGCTATGGGCTTTTTCCTCTGATTTTGTCAAACAAGGAGAAAGATGCGCAACTCGAAATCGACAGGATGTGGTACGATTTGTCGAAAGAGCATCGCTTTCTGGAGAGTCATCGAGTCAACAAAATATTAAATAACCCTGTACGGATTCCTTTAAACACGTCTCCATTCTGTCCAAACAATTTCGCTACTCAGTTGAATACGGTGCGTGAAAGATCTATTGGAATGAACAAAGCTGTGACCAAAGACCTTTTGGTACGTGCGTTGCAGTGGATTGGATATCGAATGGAAGAGATTGAAATACTCGACGTCTTTTGTGATGAATTGGACCGTCTACCCTTTGTCCAGATACTAGCCCCGTTGCCGCCGACGAGTAGTCAACAAAATCTAAAACTATTCGTTATTCTGTTCGAGTATAAACATGACGCGCTGTTGTACGAGATTAAAACATTGGCTAACAATGTAACTTCGAGATATTGTCATGTCACAAGAACCATTTTCCCAATCACCTCGGCTGGAAAGGAGAGTCTCTCTATTTTTAAAAACAAACTAAAGGATTTTGTTGAAGAGGCTAGACGGTGTGCAAACGCTAACAACGTGTACAAGTTTGGACTAATGTCAGTTGGTAATAACGCTAGCGGGAAGAAAGGGCTGAAAGATGGTGATATTAAGACAACAATTGTCTATCCATCAATCGCAAATTCCTCGGCAAATACGCCATCACAATCTTTCTTACCTACAAATCCAGTCAAAGAACTTCGACTGGACCCTATTCCGAGAACTGTCTATCCAGCAATCGCTAATACGCCATCACAATCTTGCTTGCCTACTAATCCAGTCCAACATCTTCGACAAGATCCTATTCCGCCCGGTGCATTGAATCCTCAAAATTCATTTGGTCGTCGTAGAAAAAGGACTCGCCCCTCTCGAGGTCAACAGAGCCAAATCGACAAAAAATTGATTTTTTCAAATTTGCCAAACATTCCTGCCCAGCAGAAGACCAACCTCCATCGTCAGCAAGATCCACCATCGTCAAGTTGCTCGACTCTTCGCTCTAAGCTTTTGGCAAATCCATCAGCCTCTTCTCTTCCGTCAACGAGCAAACAAGACTGGATCAAGGAGAAATTGCTCGCTGCTAACGCTTCCACTGCAGCTTCTTCTTTGAAACGTGAGCTAGATCCTGTTGCTGGAGCCAGTCTTGTGGTAGTGCCAGTATCTCAGCCAAAGTTTCAAATTGATAATCAAGGTCCACCGCTGAAGAAACCGAAAACTATATATATTGAACGCATGCAGAATCAGTCGCAGAAGGAGGAGTCTAATCTGCCTTAAGACACTGGCAGACCTGTGTAGTAATTGTTGATTTCGGTAGAAAACGTTCAAGTTATGTGCCATATTGACAGCAAACTAATTTATTGTTTACTTGTTTTAGATTCCGACCGACAATTTAGATGTGATGGAAGCCCTTCTTGGTATAAGAATAACCGCTGTTTCAGTTCATGCGATTATTTATTGACGGGTTTTAAGTTTTTCTTTCATGTTTTTTTTTGACTCGGTTCGTCCGCGCTAGCTTACGTGTCGTTTTATTGTTTTTCTTTTTTTTTTTTTGTTATGTACCTGAATTTTCCCTGTGTTATACTTATACTTTATAACTCGGACTATTAGTTTTCCATCCTGCTGACGGAGAACACACTATTTTAAGTGTATTTAGAGTCCCCAAAATAATCGAATGGTGCGAGTAAACCATGGAAAGCACTTTTGTGATGGATATTCTGAAATAAAATTGTCAAAGTCGTATGAACTCTGAAAATCAATGATTGTTTTACGTCGTAATCAACATGAAAATTATAAATTTTTTAAATTGTTCCTAAAGATTAAGAAGAATAACTCGTTATGCGAGAACGTAATCCTAATTATTGCTGCTTTCTTTGTATTTAATGTTCGCGCTGTCTCTCAACTTCGGTTCTACAATGAAACACGATAATAAAACACAAGGTAAAAAAATGGTCCTTCCCTTCCTGTAATGGAATTTGCCAGCAATGAATTAGAACTGTTGTTGAATCATATTATTAAGGAAGTTTACAGACCTTATTATTAGTAATATGTCTTGCTGTGCTACACCATCAGCTAAAATATTAACCAATATTATTAAGATCAGAAGAAAAACAATAAACTTGCTAAATAAGTCGTATTACCAGCTGATGCTTTAGCTTACAACAGAATGACGTGGCATAAGTTTTTCCACAACTTAATCTTGACTGTTATTGCTGACACCTTTTTCACATCCATACGACCCAGCACTTATTTCCACTTCACATGTGTTGCAAAACAGTTTTTCTGGAACATCTTTCTTTATCTCGAAATCAACGTGAGGATTTTCCTTTCGCATTCTCTCAAGTCTCACTACATATTAATGAAAAGGGAATAAACAGTCAATGCACATAACTCAAATATGAATAACTACTTTAACTTACACTTTAATTCTTGACGCATTTTTTCATTAAATTCTGGCGTTTTCGTCAAGGCAATGAACTGTTCAGCACCTTCTTTTTCTCTTAGCATTTTGGCTTGCCGATTCGCCTTCCTTCGTTTCTTGTTGGCCTCCTTTTGTTCCTGACTTAACGGCATGGTTTCTTGTTGATAAAAGATGGAAAACAGCTGTCGATACTGTACAATTCTTAAGTTCGAGAGGGCAGCTTTTGTCAGCTTAATTGCTTCAGTTTCAGCTAGGCCTCCAGCAGTCCAGCCGAGTCCAACAGTCCAACTGAATCGGCTGAATTTAGTCTGCCGTGATCACGTGATCAATATTTTATTTGTTACCCTCGGCAAGTTCCAGCTGATCTCTGACGTCGTCAGAGAACCAGTTTGATGGTAGATGGCTCCGTCAACAATGAAATTGATAATTATAACTTCATGATCTGAGAAAAAGGGTTCATCTCTGGTCATGATCAATAATGTTCTGGGTGTCGCTCATGCAAACTGGAGGAGGACAACACGTCACCTTTCAAGCTAACCAGCGAGTTGTACTGTACAAGGAACTCAAGTGTGTTCTGTACGGTTCTGTACTTAGCAGCTCAAAGTCAAAAGAACCCTGTGAACGACATGTATTATAAATAATAGGGATACGGTAGTGCATGAGACCACAACAAATTTGAAATACAAGAAATTCAAAACAATTTCAAATGGTAGCTGATATAATTTCGTTTTTAGAAAATTCGCCTTAATCTCAGGGCATTTTCGTAGCGGTGGCGGCAAGAATAGTAGGAAATACGGGAAAATCACTACTCGAGTCAGATGGAAAATATCTCGTAGAGACGTGCCAGTGCCCAATAATTTCGCAGTTCTTTTCCCCATTTCAGTCAAACAAATTCTGTTGGAACCGATGATTCTCACCAGTGTACTGACTCGACCTAATGATCATTCCACTAAAATAATCGGTTGAAGGGAGGAATCGTCCGTCATGGTGAAAACGGATGCAACGTAACAACAATACGGTACCTCATCGTTCAAAATTGATTTGGAGAAATGAATTCGTCTATCGTTTGCCTCGTTTTCTTCTTTCACCGCGGATTCTAGAAGGTAAACCGAGCTAGTTAATTGTGACCGGACCGGCAGTTATGTTCGGTGGGGTGAGTCAATGTTCTCACTTCACTTCTCTTCTTGAAAATGATAAAAACGGAACAAACAAAAGTAGCAATATTAAACATCAACGCAAATGCGGTAACTGTTACCAAACGAATGCAAAGTTTTCTTTATTGAATTTTCTCGCCGCTCCGATTTCTTATCCGTCGCTGCTGGGCGTTTTCCCGTTTCGAAATCAAGCCGAACTCCAACAGTTACAGGGAAAGGGCCTGACATATTATTGGCTCCCCTCATTCCTCTGCAAGCTGACTTCAGTTGACTGCGCTTCCATCGCCTGGACGCCCTATTAACCGGTTTGCATCAAGTAAAAACATCTCTGTCACATTTACAAGTTAAAGACGCCATGTAAATGATGAACGGACAATTGAATTAACCAATCTACAGTACATATACTGGGCTGATGGGCTTTTCCTGTTCTTACGCATTGACGACTTGCCTGCCTTTGTCATTATGCTGCATGACAGAAACCCAATAGTAATAGCCTATATTTCCAAGTCGATCCTCATCTCTATTATTTCGATAAGACTTATTATAGAGACAGCACTCGACTGATGTATAGTCCATTCCTCTGGTGTCCTTAAATGCAAACATTGGCAATAATGAGTCTCAAATCAATATGGGCAGATTTACGGTAAAAAAGGTACCTAGGTTACGTGACTATACCCTTGGCGATATTTGTCTTTCTTTCTGTCCCCCCTCCTTGCCAAGAAACTTCTCAACCCTCGTTCACCGGGGAGAAAAACAAACATCACCAAAGGTAAATAGTCACATCATGATAACTTTCGATATCTGATCACCGTGTGTATCATTAGCCTATGATAAGTAGGCTATATCGATGTATAGCCTACTTATCGTCACTGTTAATATATAGGCTATTTGCTTCGATAGATATTGTCATGTTGATAAGGGAAGGAATGATGGATTTATTTTAGCTTATCACATTGAAAAATAAATACGAATAAATACTACGCCGTTCGTTGTTCTAATAGAGATGAGCAGTTAGAGACAATTAAGTCACAGCGCAAACTCAGCACCAAGTAGTGATGACTCGTTTCTTGCCTTCAGCACCCTTACAAAAAAGTGTCATGAGATAAATGTGAGAATCTCATTCTCAGTCCGAAAAATTGAGATTCGCGTGTGAAAATCAAAGATAATCTCAGGAGAATCTCAATTTTTCGGACTGAGATTGAGATTCTCATGAGACTTTTTCGTAAGGGCAGTTGTATTAAAAGTATTAGGTTTGCTGGTTTTGTCTTTTACGAGTACGAGCAATGGCCTTTCGTTGGAAGATCAAATGCTAAAGTTAACCAAAAACTATGTAAGAAAACCAAATGTTATTTCGTCCAATTTTATTTCATAATGTTCTTGGATATTCAAGGACAAGATCGCGGACGCTCTGACAACTAAAAATGCTCAGTTTGAGGCCTTGGAAAAAAAAGTCCAGCAACAGGAATCTAAGTTTATTCGACTAGAGGCGCTGGAACTAAAAGTTGAAGAACAAGAACTCGAAATGGTTCGATTAAAGGCCATGGTTATTCAGCAACAAGAATCGTTGCCCATCGTCTTGAAAAAAGAAAAACCAACATACCCTAAACTGATTCATCCCAGCAATAGTTTACTGCCCTTTCAAGAACAATCAGCAATAGTCGGGAAGAGCATGTTCCCTAGGACATGTCGAGAGGTCCGTTCAGCGGATCCTTCGCTGAGTTCCGGAATGCACTGGATCGATCCCGACGGACAGGGTGTTGGCGACGATCCTATCTATGTGTACTGCGACATGAACACAGGTAAAAAAATATGATAGCGAGTGGATTTATTCGATTTATTAGCGCCAAGTATTTCGATATGTAGGTCCACAATTATAATATTTAATTGCACTAGGCTACATCTTCTTTTGTTTTGATTACTAGGTTCTACCTCGGTTCTGCACGACACCGAATCATCGATTGACGTGGGTCACTGCGCCGATCCCGGATGTTACTCACGATCCATCAATTACAATGCGACAATGAGGCAAATGAACGCATTAGCCGACCTTTCCAACGAATGTCACCAGTCTATCCAAGTAACTTTCAGTAACCTATATTTTTTCTTGAATAGTATAATGACAGTTATGCGACGGTAATTATTTGTTTGTCCTTTTCTTTTGATCGATTTAGTATGATTGTAATTACGCGCCTTTCGTGTTTGATGACGTCACTTTTGCCTGGTGGAACGATAGAAGTGGAGATTCGCAGACCTTCTGGGCTGGAAGCAACGCTGCCAGCCACTCTTGCCAGTGCGGCATTGATCAAAATTGCGTAGACGCTTCAGTGACGTGTAATTGTGATGTGGCAGCACCTGTTCCACTCACTGATAGCGGTAGGTCTCTGTATCTAATATTAACCTGTATTATATTGAATACTTTTTATGGCATAAACATACCGAGACTGGTAACATTCTCTGTACTATTGCACGTACAATTTCGATAATTTTGCACCAGGTTTCCAAACCAGAATCGGGAACGTCGACATCAAGTCTTTGGCAGTCTATTTTTATGTACAGCGAAACAATAGTTTTCAAACACACGATGTTCCAATTCCCTTCGAGTTGGAAAGGCTGAACGTCGGTGGTGGCATGAACTTAGCTTCTGGAATTTTCACCGCCCCACGATCAGGAACTTATTTTTTCTCTTTCTCCGGATTTTCGGAAGACAGCAATTTATGGATTGGTCTGTATGTAAGTGGAAACAAAATCGGAGCAGGACATAGTACTAGCACTCACGTCACGCTAGCTATTCAATCTACGCTCCGTTTGAATGCGGGAGACCAAGTATCGATGAGAATTTATGGTGGATCATATTTGTATGATAACAGCAGTGAACATTTCACCCACTTTACTGGTTGGCTCCTGCAAGAAGATTTGTCTTCCTAATGCAAATAAAGGATTACAAATGTTTATTTTACTTCGGCGAAAGTTTTCAACAGTATGCAAAATGCGTTAACATTTACCCACTTTTAAGACCGAAGAAAGATGTTGTTGAAAATAAATGTTTATAAAATCTCGTTTCTATACTCTGTTGACTTGTTATAGCTCATCTCACCTCGACGTATATCTCATAACGCTCTATGATCTGCATCATAGAGCGAGTTAAAAATTCCAGTTCCAAAAGTCACTGTCGCTGAATACTCCGGCCCCTAGCGTAATAGGTTCATCGTGTTCAGCGACTTGATTCTCAGGCTTCGAGTTCCTCTTGCTTTTGCTTCTTCATTCGTTTTTTATTTCTGTATTTTTCATTTTCCTTTCCCACTGAAGTTGGCAACGCTGTGTCTCTGCTATGTCAAATCTGTATAGAATCCCTTCGGGAAACAGTAAAATCACACGAAGTATATCATGAAGGATATACTTAATGGTAAAATCATTGTTTTACTTGCAATTCCATAAAAATTGATAATACTTACAAACTATGGTAAATTGAAGCGACGATTTTTGAAATAATAATGCGTACTAAATTAATTAAAAATACGTACTATAATTACTAAACTATATAGCCCAGTACACCATATCGTACTATCGCCCAGGACCCCACTATTGCAACCAATACGTACCTAAAAAAGCAACTACTCTCGCAGCTTCTTAAAAAAGCATGGAATTGATCAAATAAATTTATTTAGCACGCTCGAGATAATTTCTGAGGGGGGGGGGGGGGGGGGGGGGGGGGGCGAAGCCCCCCGCTCCTCACTTACCTAAGCCTCCCTCATAATTAAAGTTGTCAAATCATTCTTTCACATTTAAACCATTATTTGTTATTTACTTATTCGGGTGCAAGAAGGACGGACGTTGGGGGGGGGGCGCAGCCCCTCCCCCTCCATCAGCCATTCTACGTATATATAATAATAGTAACCTCAATTACAAAGCATTTTCTCGAAAAACATGTAATATCACCCACAATTTTATTTTTTAACGAATAAAGGCTGGGCAGTCCTCTCCTTAGCCCTAGGTCTCTTCTGTTTAGCCCTAGCTCTTTTCTGTTTAGCCCAAGCTCTCTCCCGCTTAGCCCTTGCTTAACCATAATGTCAAAGAGCTTAAGTTAGCCCAATATGGAAACGTTTATGCAAACTTAATTTCCGCAACATGACTTTAAATCCATCTAAAAATTAAATCATATCTACTGCGAGACACAAAACATTGCCACACATTTGAAGATGATTCAGTCATTTTGACTGAATTACACCTATCCTTATGGCGAGCTGAAAAGCTTCGCTTGAATATCTTAAAATCTCGTTTCTATACCCTGTTGATCTTGTTATAGCTCATTTCGCCTCTGCGTATATCTCATAACGCTCTATGATTTGCATCATAGAGGTACAAATTCCAGCTCCGAAAGTCACTGTCGCTGAATAGTCCGGCCCCTAGCATAATATATAGTTGAAAAAAACCAGACGCGATCCAAATCAAGGATCATGTATAATAGGCATAAAAATTGGTAGGCTATTTCAGATTTTACTAGCCGTAGGTAGGCTATTCCAAATAACCAGCCGTTTAAAAAGCTGGTTACAACAAAATATGAGATCGCGTTACCATTTATTTTCCCTGCAGCAGCAGAAAATTCACTAATATTAAACAATGAAAAATAGTACTATCCATTCTGTGGATACGAAATAGGTTATTCGGCACCGGTCGAAATTATTAGTCGCTCCGGCTAAACCAACATTTTTCTTGCGCAAGACCCGTTGCATTAATAGCGTAAGACCCACCCCCCACAGTCCGGGCTAAAAATAAAATAAATTTGAGGTTTGTATGTACGGGGGATATAGTAAATCGTTTCTATTGATAGGATGTTAAGAATTTGGTTTTTAAAAAACTCACCGAACCGTGAAAATATCCATATGAAAGTATGTATTTTTTGAAACACTCAAAACTCAATACCGTACTCAGCCCTAAGAAATATGTTCGCGTTTTCCGAAACATATATATATCGAAATCCGCATGACAACATATATGTTTAAAAAAATGAATTTAAATTTTCAAAATCCGAAACCAAAAATGGGGAAATAATGTTTAGTTTTTTCTTTTGCTTTCAAAATGAAAAGAACGGATTAACCTTCAAAAGGAGGTGGAAGGGAGAGAAAAGAAAAGTTCGGTAGAAAGGTTAAAAATGCGAACCGTTGTTTGAAAAAACTACGACGGCTGCAGGGATCGAACTTGAGTACGCTGACTCACCATCCTCTGTACCGCTTCAGTTATATAATATCATCAATCCCCAAGTTTATTAATCGTCGGGATGAACACCTCTCTGTCCTCCTCTGATCAGTTCCACCTCCGGGATATCCTCACAAGGTTCATCTTGTCCAGCGACTTGATTCTCAGGCTTCGAGTTCCTCTTGCTTTTGCTTCTTCATTCGTTTTTTACTTCTATATTTTGCATTTTCCTTTCCCACTGAATTTGGCAACGCTGTGTCTCTGCTATGTCATTGTTGTAGCACCCTTTTCTCTTCTGCTTTGCTACGGCGGCTTGTATCTCTGTTTTTCTGCTTTTGTCCTCCCTTTTATTCCCCCTCCACCACACTACAAATTTTAAAAAGTCCGCTCAGTTCTATTAGTTCCCCGCTCTCTTGTAAATCGAGCAGTGCGCAAAGGTCGTCGTTTCGACCCGTTCAGCTCTCGAGGCACCAAACCCAGTAGGGCAACGAGAGGGGCACTATAAAAATCAAAATCAAATCACTTAACATGGATAATTCTACGTAAAGTGTTTTTTTGTACCGATGTGTGCTAACATACATAGTAACTACGCCTGACAAGATATTTTTTAACGTCCCAAATGATTCGAAAACTTGGAATTTATGGATGTTTGAGGCGAAAAGAAAGGATGTACCATCCTTCAGTAGTAAACTTTTGTCCTATATAATATTTTTCTAAGTTTGTCCTACTTTACTGTTCTATTGCAAATGTTACCATCTATTTTTTTTCTATAGTATCCAGATGCCTCCTGTCTTAAAGAAGGAAATCAAGTTAATCGCAGACTTCATTGATTGTTGATCACTCTATCACTCCATACGAGTAGTTATCTACTTAGTTAAGGATTCAAGAAGGCCACAATTACTCATTTTCAGAACGAGGATGCATTCTAGGAATCATGTTTTTTTTTTTAGATACTATTAAACTACAGTACCCACCAAAAATGTTTACACCCTCCCACCCTTTTGCGTGTTTAGGTCCCTCTCGCTCTCGTACACCACAGCCAAAGTAATAACGGTAGAATTTTTTTTTTTGGGTAACAGATATCAAGTTGAGGAATATCCTTAATTTTTTTCAATGGTCAGAAACTTGGCGCTGAGGCCCTACACGGCCTGACACAATAAATTGCAAATCAGTCGTTCGCCTACTAAGCTGAGAGGCTTAACGGGAATTTTCAACAGCTATAAAGCAAAAAATAATTATGATACGGGGTTCTAGATTTTTTTCAATACAGATGTTGCCGACTTCTATTACTAGTTTGATTTTGAAATACATCCAATGAATTTTTCAAAATCAAATCGACCTCTAAAAAAATTTTAAATAACCGTTTTCTTACGCCGAGCGAGAATGGAGAGAGAGAGACGACCTTGGCTAGCGATGGAGCCCCAGAGACATTATGAAAATAGAATTTTGAATGTAAACACGGTAAACAATAGGAAGATTAGGACGTTGAACATCTAAATAGATTTTTAAAGATAAGTTTAACCAATTTTATTTTGGTAATACATTAATTATATTAAATATGAACTTAAGGTGGGAACTTGTTGCTTTCGAAAATGAAGTAACTGGTGTTTTTGTATGAGTGTCTGGTGTGGAACATTATATGAATCGGATTTTTCAGCTTCCACAATTCCATTTTCCATTGTTCCATGTCCAACTCATACTGGTCCATCTCTACTTCTTTTGGAGGATTTAGTAATGCAGCTATTACCAATATATTTGTGTCATTACTGGAAATTTATTGATTGAAGTTAGAATGAATGATTGCATTATTACCTTGATCGAAAAATTTTCGTTGATCCACGAAAAATAAGTGGTGAGGTGGTGAAAAAATAACGATCTTACTGCATATCCGTATTGTATTGTCTCCATACATCCGCGTCCGGTAAGAAGTTTAACTCCCATGTCTTTCTTCACATTTTCTATGAGGTTAGTCGCGAAAATCTTCATTGGTTTTTCGACTCTCTCCGACTTGTGTAACTCTTTCAGAACCTTCGCCGACATTACTTCACATTCTTCTTGCAACTTTGCAATTTTCTTGCGAATTTTGCGTTCTTCAATTTGAGCTGGTGTTTCCTTTATCTTGATTCACTCGGCGAAGTTTTGGCGCCCACAACCAGGGACACAGACACGTGGTGAAAGGACTTGGTGTAGTGGAGACTGGAGAGAACTAAAATGGTTTTATTTTTGCGCCCACGCGAGCGTTTTGTGTGTGGGGTGTGGAATATTTTTAGGCCAATCACCGTCAATTTTCGTCATAGTTGCCTGCGGGTTTGTTTTTCTGGAACTGGCTACCGTTGTATGGGTGGCTGGGTGACCCACCCTTCATTGCCCGAGGGCGAACAACCGATTCTCCGTTCAGGCGGGCACCCCATCCCCCACGTTGCTGATATCTTAACAATCATTGGGTGGTGGGAAATTGGAACTAAAATTCAATTGTAATTTTACTAGTAATGTTCCTGATTTAATAGATTCGAAAGATTACATTTCTATGGCCTCGGGAAACTATATGTTTAATAAAAAATTTTGCGGCGGTTTGCCGGCCGCAAAAAAAGGTGTATGTCGGAAGCCAGATCCTACTCATCCATTCATCCTGGGGCTTCCGACCCTGGAGATCGCGGCAGTAAGATTTTTTGAAAACGTATGTGCGTTTAATTTTACTGAATGTTTTAATGACTCTTTAGTTCATCAGCAATTGGCCTTCGGTCCAGAATCTATTCCGTCCTTTCTTATTGAAAATTGACGAAATGCTTGCACATTTTGAACACCGACGTGGATGAAATTCATGCTTTTTCATATGGATGGGAAACTGGGGCCGTAAGAGAGTGTCGTGACGCTAGAGGCCTATAGTAAACAAGATTTTGTGCGGGCTGAATGGCCAAGCGACATGAGACGCCGCAAAGTAGTGGAATAGAAGAGGAGAAGAATAAAATAAGTAGAGCTGACTTTCCTGTTTGATTACAAGGTGCTCTCTAAGAAGAATGTTCTGTTTTGAAATGAAACTATATTTTTCAAGAAAAATGAGATGATTTGTTCTTGTTTTGTGAATATAAAGTTTCCAAAAAAGGAAATTACTTTCGAGGTCATGAAAAAAGTTCAAATGAAAAATATTGTTTCACTTTTTCTTTCCCAATCTAAAACTTGACTCGGGTTTAAAGGTAGAGAAGGAATTTCTCTCAAGCTCGTGATCTTTTCTGTGCCTTTTTTCCCCCACCCCACTGATTTGGACCTCAAGGAAGTTGAAATGAGGTGATTTTGTCTTCTCTCTTTTCTGTTTTCAAACCCTTAGAAATATTCTAACTGCCTTGTTAGCATATATGATGGGCTTCCAAGCTAATATTCAATGAACTATTTAAGATTGTCTCCCAATTAATTGCGACAGAATACCCTTTTTTGTCTGAAAAGTTCTTCTTGTCTCGGCTGTTCTTACGGTACTTCCAAAATCTGGTAAATGCCGTTTTGACTAATGTAGCAGTCCTGGAAGCCTGGGTGAACGAACTTGTATTGATGCGGTCCCATTCATTTTAAAAAGTAATGTATTGTAGGACATAAAGCTTTATATGGCCATTTTAAGATGACTGGCATGTCGGCATCTCGAGAACGACTTCGTCAGTCCCTCAACCGAGTAAGAACTGTGCACAAGCTCCCGCAACGCAAGACGATTAAACGAAGGGTTTACGAAGTCAAGGGGCCCCTATCAATGCTCCACATTGAAGGACATCATAAATTAATAAGGTAAACTTGGACTTGAGTCAGACATTGTTCATCATTTGCATATTTAATATTTGTCATTTAGATGGCGGTTTGTAGTTCACGGTGGTATTGACGGGTATTCAAGACTTCTAACTTTTCTAAAATTATCGCGGAACAACAGCAGAGCGTCGACTGTACTTGCCCACTTTAAAGAAGGTGTTTCGCAGTGGGGCCTTCCTGCCGCTGTCAGGTAGTTATTGTCAGTATATATTATTAACTTCCAATGATTTGAAGTTAAACCGTTAATGTCGGTTGCGTACTTGCTCAACGGAGTTACAGGTCAGATCACGGTTTAGAAAATGTCGGCGTTGCAGATTTTATGCTTGCTGCAATGGAAGACCTAATCAATCCCTATCTCACTGGCCGTTCCGTCCATAATCAGAGGATTGAACGGATGTAGAGGGACGTTTTTGAAGGATGCCTGGAACCATTCCACACCGCTTTCTAGTAAGGCAGTAAAAAATACACATACTGGCATGGTGTCTGTTAACCAAATTTATCTTCCCAGTGAATTAGAATATCGTGGACTTCTAGATCCAAGTAGTGAGTTGGATATTTTTTGTCTACATACTGTTTGTTGGGATTTACTAAAAAAAACAGTTGGCATGTTTCGAGACGGCTGGAACAATCATCCCATCAGCACATCTGAAAATTTTTCACCTTGCCAGCTATTTGTGATGGGTTTGATTAAACTGAAAAACACTGGTGAATACCATCCTGACTAAACCAGGTAATCTGGTTATGAAAACGGTTTCATTGTTCTGAATTGATTTATCAAGTTTTTTTGAGGAACATGTAAGCGCGTGTTTTTCAGAGCGTGAAGCTTTCTCTTTCTTCTTTCACTGCTGCAGGTCATGTAAAGAGTGTCTTCAAGGTACGCCCATTTAACTCCACTGAACGAAATTCAGACCCAACTATTATACCTCCAGTTCGATCCTTCGTCTGTGACACTACAAAACCTAGCTGATATGTTTGTATTTGTAAAGAATTATCCCTCACATGTATTCATCGTAATTAACCATTTTGTGGAAATGCTACTAAGGCAACCGTATCATCTTTTTCAAGAAAATCAATTAATATCAAACAAAGCGTGATTTGTGCGTGATTTGTGCAAAGCGTGAATAAACTTTTACTTTAAATCTTTATTCGAATTCATTCTAACTGAATAAACCCCATTTCCAACGGACGTTAAGTTCCCTATGAAGTTCTGAAGAGAACACCATTCCCCGAAAACTTACGCACATAAATTTCAGAGCCAAGATTCATCCCAATTTATTTATTAAAAAATCGGACTGAGTCGTTTTTGGAAAAAGTTTTTCATTTCCGAGCGGAGCTTGTTGTCGGAACTCGACACCCAATTTGTCTGAGCGAGTTTTGACCTGCTTACACCAAAAGATGTCAGTACACGTAGGCCTTGAGCTAGAAGAAGGCGTCGCCGGCAGCCATGGTGGTGGATAAAAGTTCGGATCTGGAGCTAGAGACTTGATTGTAAGTAAAAATTATATGAAAACCACCTGAATGTAATCACCTCTAGTAGCAGACCATTGGGCTTCCAACTTGACTCAAACGAGTGTCTAACTTGCTGAACTGATGTCCAAGTCGCGGAACTTGCTGTTGGCCTTGCATAGGTGCTAGTTGAGCTGACTGGTGATGTCCCAGCTGCGGACCTTGCTGTTGGCCTTGCATAAGTGCTAGTTGAGCGAAATCCATCCGTTTAGGGCTGTCAACGAATTTTCTAAAAAATTATTCCGATCAATTTCGAGCATATTGGCGAAATCCTCGTTGCAAATAGCCTCATGATGTGACACGAGCATGATTTTTTCTGTATGTACCGCCAGCAGAGATAATGCTGAAATAGGGATAAATATTTACTGAACAAATCCATTAATAAAAAAAACAGCAATAAATTACCTTCATCGTCGCTGCCGTCAGAAATAACATAGAAGCAGACACATTGTCAGCTAAACCATTAGGTGGTACTTGACCGCAAACAATTGCTGGATCCAAAAAATCTTAAGATATTGGCGTTTTAAAATTAGAATGTGCAAGAGTAAATACTTCTTCCTTACCATCATCATCCGATACCGATGTCGAATATTCCGAGAACGAAGTAGAGTTCTTGCCATTGCAGCGTGTTTTTCGAAGAGATTTTCTTTTATTACTTGGCGTCGACCACTGCATCGTACTAGCATCGCAAAATAACGTCAAATGACATAATCGCGGGCTGAATCGACGGGTATTTTTTTTCAAGGGAACATTCTTTAGTTCGTTTTGAAAAAGTTCTTTTGCCATTGGCTTAAAGTTGTTTGAAGCGTTGATTAATATTGACGCCTTTTTTCTTTATCCCGTTTAACTCCACTTGACTTTCATGTTGCTTTTTCTTTAGTCGACGAACTGTTTGTTTAAGTAAGAATATTTTTTCCATTAACCGCTTTCTCTCTTGTTCATAAGGTTGCCATTGTTTTGGAAATTTTTTTACCTTTGTTCCTTTGCGGCTTCGATGTCTTTTTATTTTTCTAGTGGCCTTACTTGGCACCGGCGGGTTTTCAACAGCTTCATCGAATACGTCATCGACGAGTGGGTAGAAGAGAGAAGACTTGGCCCGAACAACTATAGTTCGTCGAATTGAAATATCTTGAATTATCTGCAACAAAAATCTTGAAAAATATACCATTCATTGGTGACACATCTTCGCTATTTGTTCTTTTTTTTTGGGAGGCCCTTACAGTTCCGGTTGTAGGCTGAATTCTTTAGAACTCTCAGTCTGATTATTGAATAGACTCAAAATAAAATCATTTTCAATCGGGTTCAGAGTCGAGGCAGTAGGATGAGAGCCTGGCTCATCGAATAATTGGCTGTCACTTTCAATCCAGTCTAACATCGGATCGGCAAGGTGTAAGTCAGTGTCAAAAGCCATTGACGAGTCTGTATTAGATATCAATTCAAATTTTTGAAGAGAAAATGTAGTAGTATTCAACCCGTTAGGCCTACAACTACCTTCTTCCTCATGGAATAGTTGACGGCTTACGCCGCTTTCAATCTGGTTCAACATTTGTTAGTCTTCCTCAGCCTCGATTGTCATTGACGAGACTGTGTTTTCTACATCTAAAACATTGTGTAGCAATGCAATACAATTAAATTTGCACGATGCTTCGAATTGTGATCGTCAAGTCAACGTTTAGGCTTACAACTACCTTCTGAAGTTGTATCAAGTGAAAGGGAGTTATCTGGGGAAACTGTTTCTTGCTGTGGTATTGCGTCGAAATTCAAGGTTTTGGAACGTTTCTTCGGTGTTAGAAAATAACATGACGAGGGGAAATGTTTGTTACACAAACGACTATCTTTGTTTGGGACGAAATCAGCGGGACAAATGGCTTTCCAAGCCCGCATTCTGGCTGGGTCACTCCATGGAAACCTGTACAGGAAATCAAACACGATAGGAACTTTCCTTCTAGTGCACGGTTGAATACATCTTTAACCTATGGAAAGTGATTGACTTGTCACGGTGTCGAGAAATACAATTTACAGCAGGGCAATTACTCATTTTTGATAACGGCCATAGCAACATTAAAGGCAGCGGGCCGGCGGCACTAAAGCAGACGAACCTTAGATTCGAATTTCCCCTCCCAAAATATGGTATTCCTCACGAGGTTCGGTTCCCAGTCGCTAGGTGGCATCATTTTTTTAATTTCCCGATTTACACAGGACTGACCCATCTCTATCATCTCTGATTGCGCTTCAAATGTTTTGATTCTAAATGATACCGCACATGCACGAATTCACTTATTAAATAATGGAAAATATGATCATGGTGAACATCACAGAAAAGTGGAATAACGTTAGCCTTTAAAATACTCGAAATGCACGTATGAAATGATTCCTCGGCGTACATCTGCCCCATTGGCTCAAAATACTTTTGAATTAATTTTTTCAATCACGCTAATTGTTTCGAAAATTTCTACCGTGACAAAAATTAAATTACCCCGATTGAGAAGAGCAATATAGAAGTCAGCAGTGAACTGTGGCGGCAATTTGAGCTCATCACCAATTACTGTTTTCCTACATCCTTCACATTCTGTAATGTTTGAGCGGGAATGCAACATGTATCAACATACTATACACATGGTCGACCAGTACCTGTCAGCCGAGCGTAACTGGATCGACGACCCGCAGGAGCTGGTCGACCGACCTCCATATAACAAGTACTACACTATATAACTACTCCATACATCTGCCAGTACTAAACGAAACTTTTATGAACTTATTGGTCTTCTTTTTAAAGAAGGCAACATTGTTCCGCTAAAAGTTAAATTATTATCCCTCGAAAAACTAAAGCGACGGTATCGGAAGCATCAACACTCTGTGCAATTTCATATTTTTGATATGTGGGAACAATACGAAGAGCGCGAACTTAACACTCGTAAGCTGCTAGAAAACCTTTCGAATTTATACAATATTATCAGTGATGATACCGTAGATTCCATTATTTTAGCCATTGAAGATAGGTTCTATGAACGACTTGCAATTTCTGTATGATTAACGTACACACATATTTATTTCTATGCATGAAAAAAATAAAATCAATACCTTTACAGTTTCATATATTTTTCCACTTTTATTTAACCTTTTTTGCTGTTATTTGCTGTGCTTTAAGTAATTTTTCCTGAAAGGCCTAGATTTAAGAGCCTTTCAGGAAAAAAGTTTTTCAGGAGTTTCCTGTTCGACTTTTCCTGAAAGGCGTTTTCCTGATCGACTAGGACCCACTGTAACTTGTCAATTCATGATGGATTTCATGATTGTTCCTATTGTTATTTCTTGCCTTTGTATAAGTAACTAACAACTTCTTTGCCTTCAGTAGTCAATCTTTTAGCCATGAATGAAATATATATGAAACATTCCCAAACCATATCGGCTTTTTCAGGGACCGTTGCCTGACCAACATCAGGGCTGCTTAACTTTTTAGCCACTTAAGACTTATTCTTGCAGAAATACTTCTTTTGAATACCATGGTTCATCACCTAAAGTTAGATTATTCAGATATTTTTCACTTGAGATTCTAGTTTCAATTGCTACCTCAAAATATGCTCCACGTTCCCACTGAGCTGAGACTTTGATTTATTATAATTGGTATGAAAGTTGGCTTTAAGCTAAAATTTTATCTTCATTATTTGCCTTACCTACTGCCTAGTGCTTTGTAAGGATTACATTTTGAGAAATAATATAATTTTATTAAGGACTATATACCCTTTCAGCAGGAACTTTTTTCAGAGACCGTTATATGTCAGTATTGAATAGATGTTGAGTGTTAAGTAGTCTTCAAATATCTTCCTTCCTTGCAAAAATTTAGTTTACTAGCTATTGTTTTTTCTTTATTTTGTATTCATTTAGAGTATCTCAGTTTGCTCAAAAGATTCAGTAGAATGTTATTCAGTTGACAACTGAAGTTGTCGTTCCAAACATGGAATGACATACATCTCAATTTCTGAAATGTGTCCTGTACTGTGCAATATGTTTGTCATTAAAACTATATTCTTTATTTATTACTGTCGTTTCCTTACTAAATCTGAAATGATGGTGACCTGTCATACTCTTTCAAATGCAGGTCATCATAGATATATGTCAAACAGGAGTCAAACCTTGAATGCTGTGTACAACATCAAGCCAGGAATGCAACAGATTCATTTTTAAAATGCTTGGTTACCAACTGTTGGCATATTTAAATGACATCCATGGAATAATGTAAAAATGTATGCTTTGTATTTATTTTTTTAACATATCATATCTCTGTACAAACCGGTACAAACTAACATCCTACGGACTGAAAACTCTGTTAATAATCTAATAGAACAATAAAGATATATTTAAACCAGAATACTATAATGATTGAAAAATAAAATAAAGGGCTTCAATGTCTGTAAGGTCCAAAAAGCTTGACGGTGGATCTGTAAATAAAAATATGTAAATTAATAAACTGCTCTCAAATGTGACATGTGCTAAGACTAACGGCCTTAAACACTAGTCAGAAAACACAGAGAAAACAAACAAATGAAATCAAGCGATACGAGAGATATGGCGAAACAAGTTTTGCATTCAAGGTTACTTTAAAATAAGATATTTAAGTGATTAACCCAAAGAATCATTCACAAAGCCCAGCCACGAACAGCAAATTGATGAAGAACTTGTACAAAAACCGGCGTTCGGAAAACAAATAAAATAACGCCAAACGGAGTTTTGTAATATCGTCTGCACTACAATGATAACGTCACGTGACTTTATGGACCCCAAGGCAACTTGTGCGTGATTTGTGGTAATCCGAAAATTTCGATATTCTACGTTGCTAGACACAACTTTTATTTAGGATAGAAGAAATCGCATTCAAATGAAGACAAATTATAAAGCATTCGGTAGGAAAATAAATTATGCTTCTTCATGAATTATAATCTTTCTTCGCTTCCGATAATATACTGTGGCTGGCACAAAAGAAAAAAACGCACAACCTGTAGAAACCGCTATGAAACTACAAGAAAAAATTACTAATTTTTTTGCTCCACCTTACATACTCTAAAATAAGAAGTAAATCGGTGGAAAAATACTCAAAGCTTTGTCATAGGATGAGTATCGCAACCGCACCGCAAAATATGCGCATTTCCCTGTATGCGCAATGAATAAATTTGAAATCGAATAGAAATTTAACAACCTTCGGTAAATTACTAACGTAATTAACCCTCAGGGATAAATTGAAATCAGGTAACTTTGTGTTCGTTGTTCTGCAATATGTATGTCCTTGTGGCTGGTACAAGTGTTTCAAGGAGTTTCATTTTTCTTGTGCATTGGTTTCACGAGGCAAGTGACATCATTACTTGACATTTTATAAAATTTTTTTTGTCTTTAATATTTATAGAATAACCATCAAGATTTGGAATCTGAAGAGGCCTTCGCCAGTGTGTAGGTTAATTTATTATTTATATATTTGTAAGATGAGAGTTATAAATGCAATGTTTCCTTTTTATACTACCTTGTTTTGTTTTTTAATTCCTTAAGTTTTTAAATAGTAGTTACCATTTCCATTTGGTGAAGCAATTTTAATTCATGGTCAAATTTGAGAGAAAGGTCTGAAGAAGAGAATGAGAGAGAATGATCTTTAACTCTCCGATACTGCTCAGTTTTGACAAATGTTTGATCCTTGTTCGATTTTCCTTATAAATTGTTAGACTAGACCTTAGAAGCATTTATGTTAAAGCTGTATGTTAAAAGTGCTAATGAAATTTCATCAAGCATTTAAAGAATGAATCTGTTGCTTTGTTGTCTTGATGTCGCATACACTATTCCAGGTTTGACTCGGCCGTTTTTTTACGGTTATTTCGTCACCAAGACAGGCCTATTTCGTCCTCCAAACTTCAAAAAATTTCTAAGTCCTTTATATTTGGAAAACATTTCCAAAAAAGTCCCAATACAAGTGCTTGAAAAGGTGTCGAGGATTCCGAAGAAAGCTCGCGCCTGCTAAATAGTCTTTCCCGGCCTAGTATATGTTCAAATCGCGGGTCCCCAACACTGTTAACAACGTTTGAGGTTTGCTATATAGAAGTAACGTTACATCCCCATTTCCGACGGGAAATCCGTCGGCTTTACAGCAATCAATAGCTCAGCTCAAGTACTACACAGTCCTTGTATTGCAGGAGTAATCTGCGTTCAAATCGTTTTCCCGCCTTCTTTTCTCCCTTCAAGGGGACGTATACCTATCCCATTGCGGCTCTGCGCCCCCCTCCGCCGCGGCGTGTCCCCCTTTTCGCACCGAAACCTGTTTTTTCTAAGTGTTAGCCGCAGTGCCAAACTGAATTGCAATCGGTTTATAGAACTAAGTAGGTCGTGTTGCGTTCTAAGTAGTTCATTATTTCGATGTTCGATTCTACAGGTTTTACGGGAGCTAATACCGATAGATCATTTTCTCTCGTATCATACTACTTCTGCAAGGTCGCCGGCTGCGTCCCCCTTCGGCCCGGCGTTTTCCTATTCCCGCACCGAAACCTATCTTCAGTTTTATACCGAACCGAATCGCATTTGGCTTATAGAACTAAGTAGCAATTGTTGCGTTCTATGTAGTTCATCAATCTAATCTTTGATATTAGAATTTGTACGAGAGCTAAGACCGGTAGCATAATTTTCTGTTTTACCATTCTATCTATCCAAGGTCGCCGGCCTGCGCCCCCCTCGGCCCGGCGTCATCCATATACTTGTCCCGTGTAAGGTTTTTCATTATTTTCTAATAAATCATTTCTCCCGATGTAAAATAATGCTAATTCATTATTCCTATTTATAATACTTTTGAGGCGTTCACGTCTTAAATTGACGGTTTTTTTAAAGCTTTACATAGGCATCAGGTTTCTGTTGCCAACAGCAGATGGCGTTTTGACGAAGCTACAGCAGACGCCATAACGCTGTCCCTCACCTGCATGCTGCATCATGCACAGCACACGCGTTTTACGCGCCACGCTTCGACGCTTTGTTTTTGTTGTGTTGTATGCTGCCTACGTCCACTACCGAAAAAATCGTTCGTATTAGAATAATGTTACAGCTCGAAGCTGTTGAATCTCAATTAAGTAAAAGCAAATGCCAATAGCGAGGGTGAAAATTCTTGTATTTCACGAAAAAGTTGCTAGCCTCCTCTCAATAGGTCTAGCCAGCCCAAAGATCCGAGTCAAGAGTGACGAGAAGACGAAAAGGGGGAAAAGGGATGAGGGTCGGCGATCGCCATCTAGCGGAGGGGAAAAGAAGTAGGGGGAGAAATGCCGGGTCGTAACAATAATGTGTAATGCAATTTAATTTGAATGTTGCCTGTTAGTGGAAGCAACTCATTTTGTTTTTACAGTCTTTAAGGAAACACCCGACGAACCCGGACGCTCATCAATGCCTTGTAGTATTCTACATTTGAGAGTCTAGTTTCAAGAATGGACTGGCTGCAATTAACAAAAGTTCTAAACTATCAGGGTATATTTTAATTTAACCTGTTCTTGGCTAATGAAATTGATACTAATGTTTTGATTCTGGCAGACATTCGGGAAAGCATACTTAACTTGGCACCACGGGAGGCACTTTCTTTCCTTAACGTAGAACCAAACCTGAGGCTTAATAATACAAGGAATTACATGCTCAGATTGTTCCAGATAGAAAGGTTATTGATACTACTAGCATAATGCAGTAGTATCTAAAGTCAAATGACTGGATGCAATGGAGACCGAGCACAGGGGAAGAAGAGTTTGGTGGGACCATCATCATCCAGAGCTCGCGGACAGTCTGACTTGATGGAATCCAGAGCTCGCAGACAGTCTGACTTGATGGAATGGAGACCGAGCACAGGGGAAGAGATTGGTGGGACCACCATCATGCAGAGCTCGCAGACAGCAGGTGGAGGATGTCCCTGCCTGGATTCATATTAAAGAGCACAATAGGGTTATGGACATGGATTCGCATAAGGAAGTATAATCGCTCTTACCACTTGAGGATGGAATGGAGACCGAGCACAGGGGAAGAGTTGGTCAGGACCACCATCATCCAGAGCTCGCAGACAGTCTGACTTGATGGAATCCAGAGCTAGCAGACTGACTTGATGGAATTGAGACCGAGCACAGGGGAAGAGTTTGGTGGGACCACCATCATGCAGAGCTCGCAGACAGCAGGTGGAGAATGTCCCTTCATGGATTTATAGCCACCGTTCCACAACTTTAAGCTTGTCATCCCAGGGCATGTTGGGGCAAATTCCAGTGTAGATGTGTTGGTCTTATTTATCCTAGGAGTAACATTAACTAAGAATTAAACGATTTTTGCATAGTTGAAAATGAATTAGAACGGTACCTTATTTGATGTAATCGAAACGATGAGAACAATCAGGCAGCACGCAGCTAGACAGCGTGTGCAGGGGGGCGAAAAAATGGTGAATGCAGTAGCGTGGTCTCGTGGTCAGAACGCCATCGGTTAGTGGCGTCTGTCATAAAGCTGATGTAGTGAATAGGTTCAAAAAGAGTAAAATGCGTCATTTAATGACGTGAAAACATGTATAACAGTTTCATTAATAAGAAATTGAATTTATATTCCATTACCATGTGGGAAAAAATTGATTTGAAAGAAATTTAAAAAAAAATCATTAGACGGGACATGAATGGGATGACGCCGGGCCGAGGGGGGGGGGGGCGCAGCCGGCGACTTTGGAGAGAGATAGCGCGGTAAAATAAAAAATAATGCTACCACTATTAACTTCCGTAAAAATTAGAATATTAAGGATTAAATTCATGATTTACGTAGACAGCAAGAAGAGCTACTCAGTTCTTCAAACCAAATGCGATTCCGTTGGAAAATACGGCTAACACTTAGAAATCACGGGTTTCGGTGCGAAAAAGGGGAAACGCCGCGGCGGAGGGGGGCGCAGAGCCGCAATGGGATAGGTATTCGTCCCTTTGAAGGGAGAAAATAAGACGGGAAATTGAATTGAACGCAGATTACTCCTGCAAAACAACGATTAATCACGAATATAATTAGAGAACTGTGTAGTACTTGAGCTGAGCTATTGATTTCTGTAAGTATAGAGTATTGGTTGCTTGGCGACGAAATAGGCCGGACCGTTTTAAAAAACCGGCCTATTTCGTCCGGCCTATTTCGTTTCCGGCCTATTTCACCGCGATTCTTCTATGAATGAGCCCTCATGACAAAATTTCTATTTTTTACTTACTCGGAGTCTCTCTTCAAATTTTGGCCCATTTTTTCTACTCGTAGCAGGGAGTAAAGGAGTCTACTCTTCCCCATAAGCCCTAGCTATTTTGTGTAACCATGCGCGTATAGGGCGTTTTCCCCCTCCCCTAGCCCTAAGAGCGCACTTAGCTACCGCAGTCCCATCTTAGGAGAGTCGGAGCAATCAATTTTCCTATCTGTTTTGCCGGCAAAAGCAGAAAAGGCCCGTTAGATGGTGCAGCGAACTTTAAGTGCGCTCGTCCAAATGATGGGATGGGGAAAGGGATGGGAAGGTACGCGCATGGTTACCATTACGGGATAGCAGAGTAGACTCCTTTACTCCCTGCTCGTAGTCAAATAACAAAATTAAAAACACTTTCTTCTCTGTAGCAGTTTTAGCTATTAACATATGATTTATATTTACATCTAATTTTTACAGTGCTACTATAGTGTACACAAAAGTTAAGGATGCTGAGGATCGCTTGCGGGAGAAGTGGAGCCTTCTCAAACAGATGGACGCATTCAACAAAAAGAAAGAATGAAGCAGAAATCATTTTGTTTCCCGCATGCCTGCTTTTTCCCTTTGCACGGCTTATAATACATCAGTTTGAGTTTTTATTTTGAATGATGCTTCTTTATTTTATTTATCAAGTCGCGGAGGGGAAAGGTACTTCATATTTTCCCGTTTTTTTTCGACTGCGAGTAACAAAAGGAGGCAAAGGTTGGAAGAAGGAATGCGAATAGGGAGCAAGACAAATATATATTTGTCACCAGTCAATCTCCGTTTTCTTGCATGTGATCCAGTGACTGAGCTGGTTAGGACCGAAGAGCCAGTGATGCTGTGCCCATGTGAAGGCTGTTTCAAACTGGTCGTGGTTGAATTTTTGCAAAAATGAGATGTATTTACTGACGGCGTGTACGAAATGGCGCAGGGGTACGAGATGGGCCACCAAGTCGACTCGCTTGATGATGCGTTGAACTTTGGCGACGGCTGATGTGAGTTTTCTCAAAAGTTTGTCGAAACGG
Organism: Ceriodaphnia dubia; assembly: GCA_022539655.2. Taxonomy (NCBI): domain Eukaryota; kingdom Metazoa; phylum Arthropoda; class Branchiopoda; order Diplostraca; family Daphniidae; genus Ceriodaphnia; species Ceriodaphnia dubia. The sequence goes on along the minus strand of JAKUCG020000139.1, from coordinate 2,131,254 downwards.
ACACTTATTAGGTCGGAATCGGACGCGTCACTTGCCGAACGACTGGTCGGAGTGGGCGTACATGTATTACATACATCCCTCTGTAATACATCCCCCAAGTGGAGTGGAGATAGGCCAACCTACCCTCCACATCTTGAGTCAACGCTTTGTCTTAACAATGGGACTTCATTCAGTCAAAGGTATTTCTCAAGATTCATAAATTTTTACGTATTTTTTCTTTAATTTGTTTTCCTACGCATGCTTGCTACTAAATGCTCAACAATATGTTTTTAGTAAAAATATACTTATTTTCGTCGCTTTATCGATTTAGTAAAGAATAAATACATTTTTATATAAGTTGATTTTTCTTCAGTAACGGGTTTAAATTTATCGATTTAATAACTAAATTCTTATTTATGAACAGTTTTTTTTGCTTTTATGATTTTCTCGAGACATTGCACTGTCTTAATATTAAAATTGTCTTAAGACAGTTTTTCACTTCTAGTCATCCAATACTTTTTTTTTCTTATATAGTTAAGATTGATAACTTTACTTTGTTCTGCTCCGGAAAAGAAATTTTGTTTTGCCAAATGTGAGGCAAATTATGTTCAGACAATGTTTAACTTCATTTAACGATTGTTTTTTTAGACCTCCTGTGCTTTATTTTTCATTATGTAATCGAATATTTTCCCCAGTACAGCTTTTTTCATTAATCATTATGGATTTCAGAGGTGGGGAATTATCACAAAGACTCTAGTAATCCTCAAAGCTATTCTCCGTATTTTTGTAAGTTAAAAAATTCACTCTTGGAGGCCGTGCGAAGCAATAATAATGTTATTTTTTTACATTTAAAAGATAAACTAAATGGCAATTATTAGAGCATTCAATTTTGGTGTTTGTTAGAAAAACTGGCAATTGAATAGGTATAGAAAAGGAGACGAATTTCATTGACTTCGATTCATGCCCAAAAAATCATAGATTATCGAATAAAAAATAAGTTGGAACATAAAACATGGCTGGGCATGTAGATATTTCTAGTCGTCCTTGCATCATCCTACATAATAAATATAATTTTTCATAGAAAACATTATCCTTGAGGGTTGCTAATGGAATCTTAAGACAATGCTTTGTCTTGAAATAAAATTCAATCTTGAGACATAGCTTTGTCCTTATTTTTCAGATCTCTCTTCTTTTGCCATCTTGAGACGGTGACAAGATGGCACAAAACATTTTTTTCAAAACACTTTATTTTCAAACAAGCTTTCACAACGTTTGACTGCCTTTTCTACATTTTACGGCTTTTTTAAATTGATTACTTATCCAACCACTTTTTTCCTTTTTCCACCAAAAAACATAATAGAATCAAATTTATGAACTTAGATATTTTGGTCAAGAGACTTGAGAAGGTGATGAGAACCAATACTTAAGGTTTAAGCGGAAGATTTGATCAGATGAATGGTGAAAGACTGCAACACCTACTGAGGGCGACAAATTAAATTAATCAACAGAAGAAAAAAGTTATGGCAAGTCAACTTTTTCAATTAAAATATTCATATCATTCGATTTCCATTTCCAAAATAGAAAAGATAGGATTTAGGGTTCACGAAAAGTTCGGGCGCCAGGCCAATAGCTTTTAGAAAAAAATATCTTTTATTCTTTTATTTTTCGTTCGGGTTACGAAGCCCACAGCGTACGGCACCTGGGTTTTGTGGCCCATCTTCTGACCCTCTTCTGACGCCCCTGACTGTGAATTTTAAATCAAATTTTACTGCCCTTGCACAATCGATACTTTCTGTCAATGTCTAAAAATGTCTTGAGACATACCTTTGTCTACATTATTTTTATTTTTAGTCGGAATTGTTTTATTTATTGAGCTCAAGAACAGTTGGAGATTATAGCCATGTTGTGATCCCCAATGATTATCAGCATTTACTACCAGAGATAAGGAAGCACCCTGAGAATGGGTGTCCGTAAATACCTGATGACGGCATGTCTGGCAACTGGGCCCTTGATGAAAACACCGTTTTTTATTATTACATTTACGTTAATACTTTAAGATATTTATTTGTGGATCGTATAAATGCCCAAATATTGAAACTACAAAATTCGCAATTTAAATTACAATATAGTTAACTCAAAGTGAACAATACGTAGACTTCCAAACAAAACTGGGCATTTGCTGTCTGGCCACAGAGCCCTTGAAAAATGTCTTGTAGTCTATTTACGGACATCCCTTCTTAGGGTGAGATAGGACAGTTAATACGAAAGCCGCCATGGCACCTTTTGTCTCGCCATCTAGCGACCCTTGCGATGATTCCTCCATCATTTCCTAAAAAGGGAGGGAATAAATTGAATCGCGAAATATTCACGGCTTAACTCTGATTACTTCTTAAAAGTTTACCTTCCATTCAAACACATAATGAGGAAAATGATTTTAAAAACTTTGAATGTCGGCCGACTACAGGATGATTTATCGAAACAATGAATGCGAATTATATCGCCATTAAACTCATTCAATCACTATCACGCAGCAATAACTTCGTTGATCGCAATTCATTCATCACAATATTTTTTCGAAACTTAATAGGTAATCCTTTATCTTCTTAAAATAATTTAAAAAAGGTGCAACTGCATGGCTGGTCCCTCTTAGTTTACCATAAACGTTAATGAAGACCTATATGTATGTATAGCGTAGGATAAGGAAGGTTGGATGTAGGAACGGTATAGCTTTTGGATTGGGTATTCGTTTTAGTCTTGTTTATTCATGGTGGATTTAAAAGAATGTGGTATAATTTGGTGTAACTTAAATAAAGTGGAATGAAAAAAATGATATTGTTAAGCGGATAGGAAGTGTAAAAAAAGTTGGAAGTAGGACTGCGGGGTGACAATAATGGGAATTTCTGTTTACAGATTAGCAAAAGAAGTAGAGTGAAGAAGGGCATACTACACTGAAAAGGGGTAGGGAAATAAAGCTAAACCAAAAGGAATAACATAGTGTACTATGTCTATATGTTTTGTATTATTTATTTTTAAGAAAAAAATTTATGTGTAACAAGGTTTACTTAATTTATTTATTACACGGTCTTATAGGGGGAACTCTACTACTTAAAGAGTAAAAAAGTCCTTGCCTAACATATAACAATGTTGGAAAAAAACTCGTCATTCAATTTTATGTACCCAAAATAAAGAAGTAGAAAATATTCGTAGGGGTAGTGGCTAATTAGATTTTACGATTAATAGAACCACGTTTTTGGTAATATGGCAACATATCCACATTGCAGATTTCGTGCCACGGAATGATTTGGTGTTTTGGCCATTCCAGAGTTAGACTTTGGGCAGTCGAGGTGCTTGTATATCCTCTTATGAAATATTTTACATTTTCTGAATTCTCTACAGAATCAGTTCTTTCGAATCTTTGTCCTTAATACCTAAATGAAATAAAATGAGTCCATCGAGAAAAGCTTCGGGAGGCAAAGGAGATGAGAAATCCGTAAAAGAGAAGCTGAAACGAATAAAAAGGAAACAAATGAAAGCTGACGGAAGAGTTTTCGTCGAAAAGCAGAATAAAGCTAAAGAGAGATTGACCGATCTAAAAGTATTAGCATATATCGTTTGTTTCTGCCTTTAAAAAGACTTTTTAAGTTTCTTTTATTCCGTTGAGCGTTGACTGAGTATTTTATATTTGAATTGTTTGACTATTAGAACAAGTACGCCAATGCTGTAAAAAACAATCCTAGCAGACCACACGAAGATTGGGACACTTACTTGAAGACTTTAAACTCAGAACAGCAGCGAAACTTATCTCGCCGGCAAAGTCATGCCTTGGCATCATTGAGAACAAAAATGGAAAAAATGGAAGCTTTGTTTGGGGCCAGTATACTGGTCAACGCAAGATTCCCCAATAGATCTCAGCAAACAATGTACACAATCAAAGTTGGTGAAGCAAATGAGTTTGCTGCAAGTAATGAAGGGATATTGCTTATATCCAGCTTCCAACGATTCTTCAAGAAAGTTCAAAGTAGGTTAATTTGTAATCGTACGGACATTATTGGTTTGTGTTTTTAACAATTTTTTTTTTAGAAAACAGAAAAAGCCGTCTTAATGCCAAAACATCCCACTCGAATGAGACATGTAAGAAGAGAGCCTGTGTTGTTGAATGGAACCCCTAATCAGATTGAATTATTTGCAGGTCCAGGTGTTGAGCGTCTCAATAAGCAGCTTAAGAAAAAAAAAGCTATTCCAATTTATTCAGACTCAGAGGAATGCTCTGACAATTCCAACACCGGGCACACAACTGCAGAGGAACGTCAACAGTTTCCCAGTAAAAAGTTTTTTTTCAAAAATGTGATAAAAACACTCTGACTTTCTTTAAATTAACATATATTTTGAAAGTAGAATCATCTGAAGATGAGTTTCAAGTTTCTGACAATTCCAACACCGGGCACAGAACTGCAGAGGAACGTCAACAGTTTCCCAGTAAAAAGTTTTTTTTCAAATTGTTTGTACATCTTACAACTAATATTTATTAAATATTTGTAATAGGTGTCTCACCTGAGAAGAAGTTAGATAATTCTGATGAAAACTTGTTTGATAAGCAGTTTCAAGATTTGGATTCTGATCAGAGCGAAGGAAATTTCCAACTTAGTGGAACGCCAAAAGATTGTTTGACAGGCAAGCTTCAATTGTGATAAAACACTCTGACTTTCTTTAAATTAACATATATTTTCAAAGTAGAATCATCTGAAGATGAGTTTCAAGTGTCTGATTTATCTGACACGATAGAGAAAAATGGTGGACTAGGCACACTAACTAAGAAGGTGGATTATTCTTTTGCTGGCAATCTGCATTATTCTGATGCTACAGAAACAAGTGGAAATGTAAGAATATTACGTGGAGCAACAAAAGAGTCTTTACCAAGTAATTATCCATTTAAAAATAAAACATGGCTTAGTTTCTAAACAAATTTGTCTTTTCCATAAGAATCAGCTGCTAATCTGTATAAAGATTGGGATTTTGACGAACCAGAGAGCAACATAACAACAATAAGTGGATCCACTAAGGAGTCTTTGCCATGTAAGCTTTCTATTCCTCTTTGTTATGAAAGGGCTTCCCTATTGTTGACTTGTTTAGATAAAAATTGTCTATTGCTCCATGCAAAAATCAGATATTTTAATAGATATTTTTGTTCCTGTAGTTGATTCTAGAAAAACAGTTTCGGGCAAAGAATCAGACAAGTCTAAGGGTATGAAAACTACCCTGAATTCAAGCAAGTCCTTGTCATCTGTTCGTAAGTCATCTGAAAACCCCGATTGCCGTGAGCCGACGGATGTCATTAAACAATCTCTGTCTGGTAAATATTGTGTGGGCATAAGAGTGTAAGTGTATTCACAAAATAACTTTTTTATTACAGTGAAAAGAACTGGTAAAATTATTCAAAAGGTTCCTCATGAGATACAGAAAAAGCCTGTAGGGGAAAAGGTTACCCAAAATGTAAACCACAACTTTCCATCAGATTCGCAGCCCAAAAATCCCAAAAGAGACAAATTGAGTGCCGTTCAACAACCTCTGTCTGGTATAGCATACAGTTTAATGTGAACCTTGTGTATGTATTCAATAACTGTTTTCCTTTTAAGTTCGGACAACACGGTCTGGTGAAATGATGCAGCAGAGACCGGACAATATGCAGAAAATGACAAAGAAGACAAAGCTTACCCAAAAATCAAACAAAAACTTGTCATCAGATTTGCCACCGGAAAATCTTGATAATGGCCAGGTTGGTGTCATTCAACAATCTCTATCTGGTAGGTTATATCATCAAAAGGTAAATCATAATTTGGTTTTGTGGGATAACATTTGTTTCTATAGCTACACGGCCTGTAACTCTGCAGTCAATTCCAAACAAGCTAAACACAAAGAAAATTAATCTTCAACCAGTTGTGGTGTTACACAGAATGCAAATTTAAATAGCATTGTGTTGATGGTGTTGACTTAATCGATGTGGAATTTGACATTGTTGTCGTACAAAAAGTGATTTATCTTATCCCAGGAAATCTTGAGCCTTAAATATTTTTTTAGTATGTTACGCTAATCTTCGCAAAAGCCATGTGAGTTTTCTAATTAATTTCACAGGAGATACACGGATTTGAAATTTAAAATGAGAACGTTTAATTTATCTTGAGCTTTTTTTAATAATCATAGAACACTCAACTGAAATTTTCTCTCATCTGAATATTATTCCTGCCCACCGTAAAATCACACTATGTCTCGCTTGACTAAATTATTTAACCTTTAGATGTCATAGCAGTTTTGTTACGTGATGATGGTTGTAATATGATGCATATTAAAAGCGAGCATTTCCTCATTTTTTATATACAAAATATCCAAGGGTTTCACAGTCAAGCGAAGGCCATAACGCTGATCAATCACGAGAACACTTCAAAAGTGATTTGTTAAATTGTGAATAGCAGAAAATCTACAGATAGCTTTTAAATGTTTATTTATACATCCGTAACCTATGAATTTTGGGAAATTATGTAGTGTATTAATACATATATATGTTGAACTTCACCGAAATCTCGTTATTCGTATCTACCTATAATACAGCGTTACTTTTGAACACAAACATTTAGAATTCGTCATACGGAAACTAGGCTATCAATAAAATCGTAGTCTTCAACACGTAGTTCCCTTTAAAAAAATTCTACGTGGATTTCGACGACCTAAAAGGTGTAACACAAGACAAAAAGTGATTTATTGAGTTAATTACGATAGGCTACTTAGAAAAAAGCAGGGGAAAAAAAAGATAAACACGAAACAGAATAACTATAATTGTTGTAAACGGGTGTTCAATAAAACATGATTCGGCAACTTAACCTTATAGTTGAGTGAAAAAAGTACGCACTTTTATTAGCAAAAGCTTATAAATAGTTCAATTGGGGATAATTTATTGAATCCGAAAATCCATATCTAAAAGTAGGAAATGTAGCAATCGACACGTAAAATGTTGAATTTTCTCGATCTCGGAAAAAAGAGTACTATCAAATAAAAAACGAAAGGTTTACCAGAAGAGCGCATTAGAAAAGACACGTCGATTGCACACCTTGTCGAAGCTATCGAATAAATTTTGAGGTTTCAAGCTTAAATAAAAAGAGGAAAAACGGGAAAATCACCCCATCTCTCAAAATTCATAGTTTTACAATAACCTACGACCCGAAAATATTGATAGCTTCGACAAGGTGTACAAGTGATTTGTCTCGTCTATGCGCATTTTGTAGTACCTCATTTTTCATTTGATAATTTTAAACTTTTCTGGGATTACTACTTTTTAGCCGAGCTGGGGAATTCAAACGGGACTAAAATTTCGGAGCATTTTTCGTATAGATTTCCCCATTTCCAAACCTTTTGGTGTAATTTTTCGGATTTAGGACATATTTCCTATCGAGCGATGTATTATAAGCTTTGGTAATATGAATGCGTATAATTTTGTCACTTATCTCTCAGACTAGCTCTCTTATTACGTAAACACTGGAAGTACGGATATCTCCGTTTTATACTTTTCATAAGCCAAAATTTTTCACTAAATGACACTAACGCGTGCTTTTAATTACTTTCAATAAAAATACTTTGACGTTCGAGTGTTTCAAGGCTTAAATTGGTATTAACAGAATGGTCGAATAGATTTTCTTGGCAGCCATTTCCAAATTATTTATTAGCAACTCCAGAATTTTCACAGAATAATTAAAAAATCAAAACTACTGCAGATAAAGTAAAACTTTACAGAAAAATGATCGCCTGAATAAGCTGAACAGAAATATATATAATTTCTTTGCTGTAGGCTACGTTTATACTGCAGAAAAGACTATTTGTGTTCATATTGACGCAGCAGGTCGAGTATAGGTCCATAATAACAAGAGAACAATATTTAAAAGAAAAAAAGCGGCGAGCTATTACGATTTATTCTTACATAATAATTCTAAACTTAAAATTATATATTTTGATGCGAAATTTAAATGGGTTTATTCTAAAGTTAAATATAACTTTTCCGTTATCATATTGTTTCTTATTAATTTCTTATTAATACCTTGTACGGTCAAAAATATGAGTTTAAAAATCTGTATACGAGTGTTTACTTATCATATATTAAACATAAATATAATATCATAAATTAAACAGAGCGTGCGTTGGTGTCAGTAACTGGGTATTTAGTGTCATGGAAGTTTTGAAATGGACATCTTTAGTTCCTATATACAGCGCGAGTTGCTTAACCTTATTTCTTTTGAACCCAGTTTCTTTTGCATGCCGTTTTTTTCTGTTTTGTGTTTATGTTTTGCACCATTCAAAACCGAGTATCCGAGACCAGTGGCACCGAAAACCAAGTAATCAATCAACCAAGAATCTGAATGAAGACTTTTGTTGTCTTTTATTACTGAAATATATTGAAACCCGTTCCAAGTTATCTGTTAAATGATTGCATAAGATTTTCTGTATGAATATTGTGTTTAGAATTAGCCATAGCAATTTTAGACCATTCAATTTATCATGGCATATAAGTCCTTAAAATCCTGTATTAACGTTTTATTTTCAGATTTCCAGGTGTATAAAACGAGTTTGCTCGTGCCTTGCATTTACTCATCTTAAACTATACAGAGGCATTAGACAAACTAGTATCAATTTGAAATCAACCAGTTAATAGTCTGCATGTTAAACAGGAGTCTTGCTTTAGAACGAGGCAGAAAAACAAATGTTGAGGAGAATATTCAACAAAAGATTTGGATGGTTTATTTTTCACCCTATTTATATGAATAACATTTTATGATACTTTTTAAAAATTGTACAGAGACTTGGTCCCAATCTAGAACTAATTCACATTTAAATGTAAAAAACAGCAATTTCTTCCAACTTGCATATCGGAGTTGGTGGGGAGCAAGAGTCCTTCAGCTGCTCACCTAAGAAGAAAAAATTAATAGATAACTTGATGAGCAATAGAGTTGATGAATTTTAAAGAAGCGCGATGTTAATGATGTAATGTTAACTATGTTTTTAATTTTTAAATTTTATTTGAGAGCCTTCCTAGGGCAAAATTGAAAGTGTATAAACATATACCTATACGAATAATGTACAATTAATATTCAACCAAAGATTTTCTTTCTTACCTGTTATGGTTTCTTTAATTGAACAATGAATTCCGAAACTCACCTGTAAAACGATAAAACTAACACTAAACTTCAAATCCTGGATTCTATCCCAAGTAAGCATACCATCTGATTTTGTTCTCACCAGTGTTATGGCGGCATTCGCCGTTGCCATGGATTGACACTTTGTAGTTTGTCTGCTAAAGTTAAATAAATTTGACGGTGTAGTTCTATGTTCCAGTTCCACATTCCCATAGTTTCGTTGAACTTCATTTTGGGAAATGGAATCAGGAAGTTCCGATGAAGATTATTATGAGGAAGACTATAATACTTCTAAAAAAAAACTAAAGTATTCAAGGGTCCGTTTGGCTGACAATCAGCGTGCCAAAGAAACAAAAGCCATTAAAAAGAAAAGGAAATTAAGTGCCAAAAATAATGGAGCTGGTGGAAAAACTTTTTCATATACAGGAAGAAAACGCGATAAAAAAGAAGAAAATATTGCGACAAAAAAGCTTCAAAATATTAGTGAGCCTGAGACGTACCATTCGGAAGATGAAACAAATGCCCCTTCTTGTTCTATAGAAACTGGTAAGTTTTCCCACTTACTATAGTATACATGCATAGCCTAGTGTACTTGAAGCACAAAATCTTTTCCTAAGTTTGAATTTCAAAAGACGATTAGGCTAATGGCTCAACTGCTGGCCAAATGTCGTTTTAAATGCTGTTTTTTTAGGCCAACGACGTTAAGGCTGCCAATTTTTCTTTGTCAGTTAGGTAGGCTAGTTAGCCACCGAGTCTAACAAAAATTCAAAGTCAATGGCGTAAGTTAATGCTTCATGACCAATTATATTTCAAAGGATAGAAGACTACCATTACTGTACGTAACATATGTTGGATAAGTTTTAAGCTAAAGTAGAGGTGGTAGATGTGATAAGTTGTAATAATTATCTAGACTATTCCAGTCGACTCGTGAGTGGATTATGGAAGAAGATTCCAACCATACCATGCCATCTATATAAAGCTTACTCTTGAAAAAATACAGAGATACACTCAGACCAAACATCTGACCGACAGGGTTTACTCGTAAAAAAATAGCCTATAACATAAGAAATTTGAATGAAATAAAAGGAAAATTGTATTTTCGGCCTTTATTCGGCAAAAAATGACTTGTCTAATAAAATACCGAATAGGCTACCGATTAGGCCAGCCCGGATAGTTAGGCTTCTGGTGATTGGCCAAAACGCCTGGCATTCCCTATTTCAAATTTTTATATGTGGATTCAAAAACAAACTGATTTTAAATTTTATACCCACAAGAACGGTAACATATTCATTGAACGAATTTCAGACAAGTATTTTGAGTGTCTTTGTCCTTTGAAGTTTGATCTATTTCAACTTTAATACTCTTAAATATTCAAATGTAAAATGGCAAAAGGTACATTGTTATACCTAATCACATAAAAAAACCGAAGAATATTACTAATCTAAAGTAGAATGTAGCAAGAAAGGCGAATTTCTACTATATAGTTTTGTAAATTAATAGCCTACACCTTACATATTAGCGATACGGGGAATGAGACAGGTTTCAGGTGATGCTTCATTGAACCCAAAACTTTATTTACAACAACTAATAGAATCGACAGTTTTTTGCAAATTTTCCGCTTTATGTATATGTAAGGTGTTTTGATACATTTGTGATTCTTAAAATTAACCATTCGCACTTAATAGCATCTCATTTTAACTGATTTGAATTCTATGAACATATTGAAGCGTGGTGGCGTGAATTTTAAAGTGTCTTGGATAATGCAAAATAAGTATTCAATCTTAAGAAATAAATTTTTCCTTCTTACAGGAGAACTAAGTGAAGCTGATCGAGACTTGATTGAAAGTTTGAAATTAGATTTTCAGGCTGCTACAGAGAATCGCACAACTCCAAAAACCTGGCAGCAAAGACAAGCAGATGAGAGGGGAGCTTGGGAAAATTGCAGAGCCTCTGTGTTTCAACAATATGTGTCCCGGCAATCATTTATTCCGTATACTTGTTGTGGTAGATGCCCTACCGTTTTGAAATCAGCTGCGATCCGATGCATTACTTGCAAACAGCACTTATGCTGGCAATGTGATGAAAATGTACATTGTGTTGAACCATTTCACCGCAGACTACTTGTAACAGTGGAAGACTCGAAGCCATTAAAATCGTTTGAATTTCAGGATAAAGCTTGGAATACCATAACAAAAGGTAATTTATTCACAACATTTTGCACGTCCCACCTAAATAGAGAAAGTCTTAGACCTACATTTTTGGGCTAAGGAGAATACGGTCCCGTTTTAGTGTAACGCGTAATGTGTCCCGTTAAGGACCAACCGAATAAAAAATGCTAGGAAAAATGATCGCATGCAAAATATACAGTAGCCATTTGACATATATGTGAATAAGTGAATCATGTTTACATTCCAGATGTATGTATTCCTTGCTTTGTGCCTGGTAAGTGTCCAAAGTGCCACTGCCAAGGAAAAATGAAGCTGACTCCTAATCCTGATCCAAGCTGTACCTTAGCGGTGGTGACATGTGAAGGTATAGGTTTATGGCTTGAAAAAAAATCAAAGTATAACTATCTAATTTTCCTTTTAGGCCGCTTTGATTTAAAATCAGCAAATTTTTTTTGTATTCAATGCAAAAATATTCTAAGTGCTGATAAGAATGACTACATTTTTTCTGGGTTTTGGCCTGGAAGTGCTACGGGTACCCTTAGTTACCTATTCTCGGAAGAGCTGTTTCTCACATGGTATCATCTCCGGCATAAGTCTCCTCTCAACTCCGAAAATATGTTTGTCAGCACACTAGAAGAAATATCAAAAGAATCCGGAAGAGTACGATACGATAATTAAATATAAACTTGAGGGCAAAAAAGTCAATTTTTTTCACAGGTGGCTGTTATAAATGGTCCTTTGTTCTCAACAGCCTTTAAGGAATGGGAAATATGCCGATTGAAAATCAAAGTTGAAATACTTAACATGAGTACGACTTCTTGCCCTCCTTGTGGCCCTAACCCTGTAATGGGTTCCTCAGATGGGAACATGAAATTGAGACGCCGAGCTTCAGCTGGAATAGTGCGAAAGTCTAAAAATGAAAGGAAAGGGTAATTGCTGAAATTTATGAATATGTGTTATCTGTTAAAATGACGACCCAATTCGGGAGGCAAAAACTGTACTCAATTTTAAAATAAGGGACTTCTTAATTTTAAGTTCTGATACAATTTCTATTTCTAACATTATGTAGAATACAAGAAGTTCCACGATTTGGAGACCTCGTGATAAAATCGGACAAAGAAGTTGAAGAATTTCGAAACAACATCTATACAAAAATTAAAAGAGTAATAAGGTTTTTTTCTTATATTTGAACATCAATAAGTAAAAACTGTTATTGAAGTCTAAAAAAAAGGAAATGTGCGGCGGTTCAGCTTTCAAAGCTGCCAAGATTGATTCTGCAAAAAGTAAGAAATCTGACGAAACTGGCCTTCTTCTTAGTGTTTGCCGTCATGGATTCGGATTGGGTGCCATAAACATGCATGAAGGAGAATCTATGACCTACACTTTCTTTCTTCAAAAACTCGTTTTCGAGAAGAATTGCCAATATTTCTGCAGTGACGTTATTTGCATCTACGAAAAATTTGCGAAAAAAGTGAGTCATGCCTTCCCCGAATATCTTACTATGACAAAGATGAAAGGTTTTTTACCAAGAATGCATGCCAAAGCCCACCATTCTCCATGTCAGGTAATATATTTAATAATATATTTAATAATCAATTATTACAAAATCTTAATCAGTACAAAACCTTTCTAGTATTCAACAGAGGGAATATAAAAAACAAATTTTAAGTAATATTTACTAATGGAATTTCTATTCTTTTATTAGATTCTCTATAATCCCCATTGGTGTGAAGGGGTTGGTCTTACTGTAGGCGAGGAGCATGAGCAAGTCTTCTCAAAAATGTCTCTTTATGGCTACGTTACGAAACATATGTCTAAAGCAAGTAAGAATCTTTTCTGTTCTAATTTGAAGGAATATTTGTACAATTCTTTATTTTAGACAGGATAGATTTGATTTCATCTGCTATACTCTACTGGAATTGGAATAAAATTGATAGGATGCCCACTATTCTAAGTAGAAGATTTAAAAAAGTATGTTTAACGTATAAGAATATGCTTAAGAATATGTATTGAGGACCAATCGAAATTTTAATGTTCACAAGGCTAGAGGACTTGTTTTTGAATATCAGAAAAAGCTTAAGTCGCTTTTAGAGACCCATGGATGTGCTCTTCAAGACCTCCCAAAAATGTTAAACGAATTGCAACTGAAAGCCAAAGCTAATATGGCATCACGACAGACAAAGAAAATCCCTGTTGACACGATAAAACGAAACATCGAAGGTCTTTTCATTCAAATGAAAAATGTTTCTGTATTTTTATCGAAATCAGCTGGTAACTTTTTCGACTATAGGTAAAGCAAATTTCAATTCTTTAATGTCTGAATAATATGTTTTTTAAACAGAATCCTGCAAAGCTCGGACCAAATTTCGAGAGTGTTAACCAAATTAAAAGCGAAAGCTGTCAAGTTGGTTGATCTGTATAACAAGAAAATCACGTCCCGAATAAAACGAATTACTATGGAGGACTTCCAGAAGGGCATTTTCCCTTGGGACGCACAATTCAAGAACGAGTTGGAAAATGAATCTAAAATCTGTAAGCTTTTTGATGATGCCTGTCGAAATTTGAGTGAAATTAATCTTAACTTATTTTTCCTAGTATCAACAAGCGAGAAGTACGTAATTGTCGATACGTGGATGTTGTCAAAAAGAGCAGAAGAGGAGGTTAAATTATTGAAACTGGAGATGAAGCAACACCTCGCATATTTAGTCTCAACTCGCTCAATTTTATCTAAAAACCAGGGCTACAAGGACGGAGCATCTCACTCAAATGAGTTTTGCCATGGAAAAGCAATGTTAGCCAGTAGTGAAATAACTCGTTTGGGTGAAAAGATTCAAGAATGTCTTCACAAATTTCGGATGTACTCTGAGGCTGATTTCCAACACTTTGGTCACGAGGATCAATCTGAAGTATATAGCGCAGAAAACGATGTTGAGTCTAGTTATTCTGATCCTTCTTACGACGATGAAAGTACTGAGACAGAAGTTTCAGACGAAATTGCCGAAGAAACCGGCACTGATAGTGACGTCATCCCCTCTGATGGTAGTGAAAGTGAATAGACTAGTAAAACAGAAACCTGATTGATTCCGAATGTTGTATGTTATAAAGTCTGTCAGTTCAAGCAAGTGAATAAAGGTTTTTAGATGTAAAGTTTACGAATGTATTATTTTGCGAAGTACAGAAGTCAACATACTACATTTGGTAGAAAAATGAGAAAAAGTTGTGTTTAAAACCGAAAAGTTAAGACAAAAATTAATGATGATTTCGTTTTATAATTAAGACAAAGGTATGTCTCAAGCACGAACTTTATTTCAGGACAAAGCATTGTCTTAAGATTTCATGAGCATCCAAAGTATGTTTTTAAATGAAATATATTGATTATGAAGGATGATGTAAGGACGACTAGCAATATCTACGAGTTAAGTCATGTTCCATTTTCATGTTCCAACTTGTTTTTTATTCGAATATCTACGATTTGTTGGGCGCGACTCGAAAGAAAACAAAATTCGTCTCCTTTTCTATACCTAATCAATTGCAAGTTTTTTAAACAAATAACAAAATGGAATGCTCCAATGATTTCTATTTAGTTTACCTTTCGAAAGTAAAAAAAAAAATAATACCATTATTGCTTCGCACGGTCTCCAAGAGTGAATTTGTTAACTGACTAAAATACAGAGAATATCGTCGAGGATTACCAATTGGGCTAATTCCACAGCTCTTTAACCTTAATGATAAATAAAAGAAGCAGTGTTGGGGAAAATATTCAAATACCTTATGAAAAGTAAAACACAGTTGGTCTATAAAATATAATCGTTAAATGAAGACAAAGCGTTGTCTTAACACAATATGTCTCAAATTTGGATAAACTAAATTTCTTTACAGGAGCAAAATAATTAAAATTATAAATCTGTTGCCATTTTATCCAACAAAATAAATATGGAATAAAAAGAATATGAAAAACTGTCTCAAGACAATTTTATTATTAAGACAAAGCAATGTCTCTCGAAAATAATAAAAGAAGCAAAAACTGTTAAAAAATGAAACCTCAGTTATTTAATCGATTAAAAAAACCTGATTATGAAGAAAAGTTATATTATATATAAATATATTTTTTTACTAAAACGATAAAGCGGTAAAAATAAGGATATTTTTGCAAAAAACATGCTATCGAGCATTTAGGAGCAAGCATGTATAAGAAAACAAATTAAAGAAAAAATACGTAAAAATTGATGAATCTTGAGAAAAACCTTTGACTGAATGAAGTCCCATTGTTAAGACAAAGCGTTGACTCAAGATGTGGAGGGTAGGTTGAGATAGGCAGTAAAAGAGCCCATTTAATCGAAATGAAGGTGAACTACCTGTTTTTGGCTCTTCTGTTTTTCATTTCTAATAAAAATAGAATGACAAGTAAGAACATATCAACAAGTCATTAAAGCTTGGTGGTACCTTAATCTCATATTCAGGGCTTTGTAGCGCCCAACAATTTCAGCAGCTGAACGTTTGAGTCCTAGATGAGTAAGTTCTTCATGCATCTTTGCATGTACACCTGTTTTTCGAACGGCTAGAAAGAATACCCTTGAATGAAGTAGAAAGTATGAAGATTTGAAAATTTTATGTGTAATATAAGAAAGAGCAAAAATTTAGCTAAAATTGTGTTAAGTGGTAGGGAAAACGAATTATTCCAAATTTCCGGGTACAAAACGATGCATTTTATTTTAAGTTTCTAATTTATTTTTTAAATTATGCAAAAGCGAAAATTTTATCCCTTATAGAAGAGAATCCAGAATGCATCCCGAACTATGTGATCTAGGGGGGTGGGGGGTGGGTTGAGTTAGGCCAACTACCTGACAGGCTTACAATGCTAAATAAATATAGAATTTCCAATTTATTCTGTAAATCATAAGACCCTTTTAGGTTAAACCAATACAACTGCAAAAATTGGAAAATATATACTTTTTCTAGAAGAGTAAGTCGAATTTTAGCGTGACGGCATGACCATGAGATGTGGGAGAGAAAACGGATTCTTCCAAACTACTGGGAACAGATCAATGTATTTCATTTTAAATATCTTAACTTATATTTTAACTATTGGAATGGGTTGCCTATGGAGTACGATTCAATTCCGGATACACCATAAGCGATGAATCTAGAAAAGGATACTACTGTTTTACCAGAAACATACGAACAACAATCTATGGCTACTGATGATTCCAAAGACGAAGACAATTTGATTCCCGAGGTAATTTATCCAAGAAAATAATATTAATATAAGAAATTAATATTAGTTAGGCAGTTTATTGGAGTGCAACCCCAGGAAATTAAACCCCTATTATAGATGTTGGGCTCTAAGTCTAGGAAGTCTAGGAAGCTAGGAAACAACGACATCTAGCTAAGAAAACTTCAAGTCCTTCAGTACTATTCTGTTACCCTCAGCGATAACTGGCGAAAGCAGCCCCTCCTATATCTTATTTTTACCCAATGTGCTCAAATGCCATCTATGAACGCAGCAGGGAACCAAGGATCTAGTATAGAAAATTGAAAATGTAACTTTCACAAGTAATCTTTCGGGTAACTTCAGATAATGACAGAAGAGGGCACACATAACACTTAAGGTCTTGAGCTTGGTGTCTTGGTCTTGAACAGCGATCCGATATACTTTATGGGGCACACAACTGACAACTTACTTACACACTGCCGGTGTCAGTAACCGAGAGCTATTGTTCACTGAGCCGATATCGGAGCGGCGAACATACTTATGCAATTTATACACTAACATTGTTTGTAGTAATCAGGATATCCCGCTTCACGCCAATTTTCGTCAAGTTTTTTCATGTCAATGGAAACTGTTTCTGTAGAACATCTGCATCGAGTTGCTTTCATACCCTCCGGCACCCAGCTCGGTGTACCAATATTCACTGCTTTGGCACAATTGAAGCCGCGGTTAAAGCCGGCGTGGTAACTGCGGCTGAAAGTGATAATAAACTCGCCGGCTCTTTGGATTACGCGGTTATAGGGGATAGAATGTTCGTCTAAAACTGACGGCGATATTATTACACTTTTGTGCCTAGAAGAAGAAATCATTAGGTATATATTAAAGAAATTTTAAGCAATGTTTTCACTAGTTATTTACCTCATGAAATCTGCGCAATAAATGTTAGAGTCCTCCTTTGCCAGAGTCTCAAGACGATCATTGTACGCAGGAGGGACATTATACCAATGTTTTGGTTCACCAAAGTGCAGAAAATTGATTGAATGGAGATTAAAATCTTCTGTATGCCAGGCGAAAGTGGATTTCGACGTTCCAAAATAGAGGTAAGGTGTATGTATTCCTTGTATCTCTTCTTGTGTGTAATCCAATATTGTTCTTAGCTTTCCCATGTTCCTATTTCAAAAAAAGTAAAAATTATATCAATTAAAAATAGTCATTTCATGCTACCAATATAACCATTCGGTCACAGATGGGTGGATGAGGGAATTATTCACATCAGCTGCGTAAATTGGTTTCAAATAATCCAAATTCTGCCAATATGCTGTCTCATATGCATCATAATTGTTTATATATTCTTGCCTGATAGGATTCTCCATGATCATTTGTCCTATATCGTCGTTGCACTTCATCCTGCGATTCCACTCAGGCGGAGGAATAACCTTGGGAAGTCAAGCTTTGTCGGCCCCACTCTGGATCATCAGTTTGACATACTTTAGAAATTTTTCAAATTCTTCCCAAGTTGACCGAAATGTTTGAACTGTTTCTGGTTCATGCCCAGCGCCTTCTGCTTCCTCATCTACACGCAGCGTTGGCCGTCGTTCCTCCCGTGCGACTAAAGAATCCAACCTTAAAAGAGGAAAATATTTGAAATGTGATTTGAAAAATGGAATAAATTTGTTGACCACCATGTTTTCATTTTTGACCACCATCACTATGTTTATGTTCAAATTTTCTAAAATAGTGGTTCCATTGTGGTGCTGTGAATCAGTCTGGCTGCGAAACGATTCTTCGGTTCTCAAAGCAGCTTCCACTTAAGGGAAAACCACTCTCCCCTTCAATCTTCTTCTCTAATTCTCAAATCTAATTGTCCTTCTCGTCTGCGGTTCCTACCACCTAGCATGGTGAGGCACCCCGGTACACCTACGCAGCCTCTGTCTTGTTGACGACGTTCATTCTGACGACCCAATTCCCGTCGACAATGAATGCAGGGTAAATTTAAGGCAAATTCTCCCACAGTTTCACATTTGGGGAAAGAAGAATAACCAGTGTGTCCTGTTATCTTTTTAAAATAAACGATTTTGCCGGGGCATCGCAGACAAATGCAATATTATTAGAATTTTCAATTCATCAACTGTTTCATGAAGAAATTCATTTGCATCTCGCGGCTTCTTTTCCCCCCAAATATGGCAATGCAAAATGGTTTCGTGGAAACTCCAGGGAGCCTATCAATCCGCCCCAGTACCGGCCAAAACTGACTTTCGCCTGACATGGTGAGCGGCAACTAGGGTTCCGACCGGCATTGACTGCGGGATATCTGTTTTGCACCCATATTGTAACATTGAAACAGGGGGCGTTTCGTCTAAATTGCAAAAACTAACCCACGGCAACTTTTGTTTTCCCGCACCATCATTTATTGAATGCACCTAACTGCCTTGCGCGTAATGCAGTTTGGGTTTATGTAGGGTTGGGTTAGAAATTACGCTGACCGGCTCATTTGTTATATCGTTCTGTGTTAGTACGGCGATAATATCCGCCCTGTCACGTCGTATAGAAAAGACTTAGTGTCTCAAGTTCTTTCAGTATGGCAAGTGACAAAAATCAAAATGAAGTTGATATATCTGTTACAACCTTTTTCAATCGCGTTGACAGGAAGTAGAAACAAAAGTTTTTTACACGTTTGCAATTTGAAATGTTTCAAGAGTAAAGAAAGCAATTTTGAAAAGGCCTACAAGTTTACGTCTCGTACTGGAACGGCAAATTTGAGGCGTCATGTGCTGAACAAACAGGCCATGGATAATGCAGTTAAACCATGAACCTGAACGCAAAAGATGACGAAAAGGTATAAGATACATTCTGTTTAAAAATGCTATAATATATATTGCCATCCAGTGCAAGCTGACCGCCGTGCATCTGGATCACTGGCCGCAAAAATCCATCGATGTCATGAAGAACATCTGCCGGCCTGAAATGTTGAGCTCTGCTAATTGCCGGCCTCGTATCAACGATGAAGTGATGAAAATTGAATCTCTCTTTGTCGGCGACGTCGTCAAGACGGAATTTTTTTCTGACCTGACCCAACGCATTAGCACCTAACCCTACGGGGTCAAGATCCGTCGACTATTTACATCCGGATCCGTCGATCTACCTGCTTGGAACTGAAGAATTGGTTTTATTGGATTTGATTACCTTGCTTTTTGGCATAAAAACCACCTGGTATCACCTAACCCTTCGGGGATTATGATTCATGGGCAAACTAATTAATTGCTTCCCATCGATTGATTATTATTCCTCAGTTTCTCTGAATACTTACTGAAATTCGCGGCGGCAACCGGATACTGATCGTGCCGGGGTATTATGGTTATTTCCGGATGACTCCGGATTAATATCCGGTTTTTGGATGGTATCACCTAACCCCTCGGGAGATTTTCGTCCGAGGGTTATGCAGTGAACCTGCTGCCCGAAGACAACAGAGTCCTGCACCAATTTTTTCGAAGTCCCGCCCTACCCACCCAATAAAAATACAAAAAAATACATGCAAAATTAATTTAAAGAAGACAAAAACACTATTTTTTTTAAAGAAGACACACGAAAATATTTTTTCCGGATTTTTTCCGATCATTCTGAATTTTTAAGAAGGCTTGATTATAATAAATTAAAGAAGTAATAATAGTAAAATGAAAAAATTAATTGAACATCTCCCCATCCTGGGCGAGCTCCTCGTAGATCCTGGCCATCTCCCCCGCGCGAAGGGCCCTCTCCCCGGCCGTCTCGTCAACTGCTGAGGCGGGGTCCCCGAGAGATTCAAGTTCGGCACTCGGATCAATGATAGGGAGCTCCCCCAGAACGGGCACGGCGGCATTTGCCCCGAACATATTAGCCAACGTCCCATTCAACATATCCTGGGTCTCATCCTCGCCCAAAGGGAAGAACTCGACTTGCACCGGTGGCTGAGCGGCAGGCCACTGCCATTCATAAGCCACCGGGGGCTCGTCAACCACTTCTGGCGGCTGCTCGATGAGCGGCTCCGGCAGCGGCGGGGGAGGGGGGTCGGCTGAGGCTCTGCCACGGGCGGTTCCTCTTCGGCCGGTTCTTGATCCTCATCCGCCCGGTCAGAGACTGTTCTAGCCCTGGTCTTCATACTAGCAACAAAAGTCTCATTTGAGATACCGCTCAAGTTTTCCTTATTCTCCTCATACACGGCCTCAATAATGGCCGCCCGCTTGGCAGGAGTGTCGGCGTTACCCTTCCTGACTGCTTCAAGGGCCTAGAAACGGCGCCGAACTGCGTTAGCCTCGAAAGGCTTCAACCCAACGCAGGTTGCTCGGTGCCGTTTCTTAAGAGTCCCTTCGCAGTCGGCCTGGCCGCCTGGTGTACCTTCTTCTTCCCGTCGGCATGAAGACGAACGGTCTTTGTCTGACATTTCAACTGGCCCGACTTATACCAGTACACATACCCATCTTCATTTATTTTTAACTTGCCCCCATTCCTACCGGGGAAATCGGCTAGGGCCGCATATTCCTTTGGCCACTTTGGCATTTTTTTTGGTTGATTCCAAACTAAAATGAACAAATCCAACTATTTTTAATCCCGGTGACTAACTTAACCAACCCAGTGATAACCGGTGAACAACGAAAAAAAAAAATTCGGTTTTTGTTTTATAATTTTCAATTTTTAGGCTAAAGACATTTTATCGAAGCAATGGACTTGGAATAATTCTTCTAATGCGGTGCATTGCATTTTCATGAGAAAAATAGATTTCTAATGCACTATTCGACTCCCATTGATTTGCTATGCTGCAGTTTAGAAATTATCTGGGGTCTACAGAAAGCAGTGATGCAGGAGATCTTGATGGAAATTAACCGACAAGCTTGTACATCGAAGGGGACTAAACATATTCCGTCGTTCACCGAATTACAGGTAGTGTTTTTCCTTATGTGTAAGCTACTTAGGGAGTTGTCAGAAGACATTCTTTTTTTTCTTTCAGATTGCTCAAAAGTTCACTGCTACTCTTCTGGCAGTTAGTCCACATTTGGTTCTTTTCTACGAAGACAATGTACTGATTGTGCGCACTGCGCACAATCATTACTGACTGTGGTGGTGGGATCAGCCACTCAATGGATGTTCAGTCTGAAGCAACTGCCATTTTGTATTTATTAGCCATATATTTTGTTTACGATGTTAAGTACCCAACATTATATGGCTTATTGTACATAGTGGATACATTTTGCATCCGAACGAAAAAGAAAGCCAGAATACCCGATACCGAACTGCTGGGCCGATTTTCTGAAGGACTCTACTAAATCCATACCAGTAACTCAGGAATCTCAGTCTCTGACCCAATTGCACACTGCATGATTTCCGAATTGTGATTAAACTTTTACATTTTTGTTTCGTTTGGACTGACCACTTTGATTGATTTAAAATTATTTGGTTTACTCATTACTTCATTCGTCTATTGACTCAACAGTGAATACAATACAGATTACGTTTGCAATTCAAACATTCCATTCCTGTTTTTATTGATTGTTCCCACCCTACTGAAAACTCTTTAAGCACGGAGTTTTCGGTTAAGGATTCATTTAAGTTTAAATTGGCTAATTGTTAAGTAGGGTACATTTTGTTAAGTGGGACTATTTTCTTAAGCAGAAAGCCGCATTAAGTATGAAATAAGGCTTAAAGTCACGTGGCACTAATAGAAGTTTAGAAGTTTAGAAGTAGGGAAAACATTCCTCAATTAAGGAGGCAATACGCCACTGTGCTCCCCAGAAAAAAAGAGAGAAAAGGACACCATTACGTGCCAATCCAATTAAATGCCCTCCCAAAATGACAAATGGCTACATGAACAAGCCTGCAATTCGATTCACTTTCGGTTTTGTGCCCCAAAGTGGTTAAAATTGTGCTGGAAAGATTGCCGAAAAAGTATCAGCAAAGGCTTAAAACAGATACAGAAGATGGTGTTAACAAATTATAATGCTATTATTTCTCAATCAAGACAATTCAGGAATAAAAAACATGTTGCCATGAACATGAAGGTTTTAAATTGTTTATTTCCTTTTTGTTTAAATTGGTTCATAAGTAAACTTAAACTGGAATGCAACATAATTAATTCTTTTGTGTTGACACAAAAGTAAAAAAACTTTTTAACCTTCAATCTATGTAATGATTTTGTAAAATTTAGTTTAATTATCCAGATCATTGTAAAGTTCATCTGAAAACCATGACGAAAGTTGCTGCCTCGGATCTTGCCCCATGGAAGAAGCTTGAAGTTTTCCACGCCCATCTGCTGTCTTCACTTTCGCACCACTTGGCCACGGGAAGCGCGCTTCTTGGCTGTCTCATTGAACTCGACACCCGCTGTGCGGAATTCCTACGGCTGGTCGCGGACGTCCCTCGCACGGCCCACAACGCCTTCCTTTACTCCGACGCCAAGCTGGTGGGCTTGGTGCGTCTAAACTAAGAAAAGACGCTTGCATCTGGATTGTGGCTAGGGCCACTAAACTTCTCGACAATCGTGACCCGGTTGTCCGTCTCACAGCCCGCGCCCAACTCACGCAGAATATTAGCAAGGGATTCTCTGTCAAACCTCCTTATCCTCTACCCTTAAATAACTACCTTTCAGGCTCCACGCAAGGAGGAATCTACGACACACACTTCTACAAGGTTGGTTCCAACACCTGGTCGCGAGCCAGAAACAACACAACGGATTGTTTGGCTGTGGGTGGTGTTTAGTTCCTGGTTTTTCTACTCCTAAGGGAGATGGGCAATCACGAATTTTTCCTCTAAAATTTCCGATCCCTCCTCGACGGACATTGGAAGGTACGTTGACAGCTGCTAAACTAGCTTTGGAGTTTGGCGTAGATCATATCAATGGTGTCAAAGGTCTATCTCAACTTTACCTTCTTCCGGGTTTCAACATCATTCGTGGTGTTGTTCCAGATTATATGCATCTTCATTTTATGCCTTCTCATAGGAGTGTGTTTGCAGTTTCTCAAACTATCGCTTACGACGGTCGGTGCACCTTACTACATAAAAAACCCTGCGCAACTTTTGATTGATGAATTGTTAAAATCAGTGCAGCCACCCAATGAAATGCGTCGTATTTTTCGTTCATTGGTTCAATTCCTGTATCAATGGAAATAAGCAAGTGAACTCAGAAACTGACTTCTTTTTTACTCACCTGTGGTACTCAAGAGTTTCCTGCCCTCCCAATATTACCGGCACTGGTTGCTGCTGGTTCGGGCCTTCCGAATTCTACTCTCCAAGAACCTAAAAAAGAGGAGATACCGCACGCTAAACTTCTTTTATTCAAGTTTGTCGGACTTGTTTCAGAATTGTATGGAGTTGAACTATGTACTTACAATTTGCATATTCTGCTACATATTGTTAAAGCCGTTGAATATTGGGGATCGCCATGGGCGTATTCCGCTTTCTTATTTGAAGACATAGGATGATTGCTGAAGAAGGAGTTTCATGGAACGACTTACATTTCCAAACAAATTTTTTCAAATTTTCTAGCAAGAAGGAATTCAGAAATTACAGTAGGATGTTTATCCCATATCCCTGTCCAATCGTTGTATGAAGACTTTGATTCGCCGTTGACTACAGACGCGTATGTTTCACGTTGCAAATAGGAGCGCAGGAGCGACATTTATTAACAGCCTCCGAGTTTATCGCTGTTGAGCAACATCTGGGTGTTGAGTTTAATTGTCAGTTTGCTATAACATTTCATAGAATTTGTGTGAAAGACACCATTTATTCGTCGAAACTTTATTCTTCCAAATTTAAGAGAAGTAACTCTGTTGTTTCTCATGGAACTGATGGTCCGATATTTCTGAAATTATTCGCTTTGTTTTCGTTGACCCCAAATGTTGTTGTCGTCTTGCCACCGATGATGATGACCAAAGAAATGTCTGTCTTCTCGGAGACGTAACTAGTAACCTATTCGAGTCGATATGTGGTATGAACATGATTATCTTAGCTCAGAAGTTGACTTTGTCCCCAGTATTCTAGTGCATCGGTATAGAAAAAGAGAACAGAGGTGTTAAATAAGCTAGAATAATCCGTGACTGAATCAGTTTCAAAAAGTGTTCATAGAAGTGTCCATGATTAACTGAAAGAGCATTACCAGTTGTGGGGTTGTCATCAGACTGAGACATCGTAGCTGTGGATGTTTCCCCCAAATGGTGAACTGCACCATTACGTGTTTCCCCGTTTAGATGGAGGACACCTGTTGCACTGCTAGATTGATTTTCAATTTGATCTAAAAGCAATACAGAATGTATAACATAAGAAAAAAGACTGAATCACTGCAAAAAGTAATACCTGAATCATCATCATTATGTAAACTAGGTCCATTTTGGATTTGCTTCCGCCAATTGTAGAGAGTACTTTTAGGAATCACTCTTAAAATTCCGCCCAAGTGAAGGTTCTCCATATATTTACGATATTTTAACCTCTTGAGAGCTGGTGCCATATTTTCCGATTATACTCACGAGAGCTCATCGATTTAGTGGTCAATTTCACTAGCTATGTTTAGACAGAATTTCAAATGTTACCGGAAGCTCCAAAGAAAGATTACACGACCACAATAAGACGGATAAACAATAAAAGAAGAACGCTGTGCTGATGAATAGACGAGGAATTTAAAAACTAGCAACCCGAAAAACTGGCCTGGGTACCAGCACGTAGCAAAAAGGATCGAGTTCCTCAACAAGTATCACGTGTTTCTAAGATCGATACAAAAGAATCGATATATCATTTATTTGCATAATAAACAACTGATTTGCTAATAATTTATGTTTCAAATATTAACGAGAATTTTTTAAATCGGTTTTTTATTTACTAGTTTTTTATTATATCGAAATAAAGTAGAATATTTATGTTTTGTAAACCAATCTGGCATGATGCACTAACACTCTTTTTGTGATGTTCCCCTTCCTTTTCAAACATGGAAACATGGCGGCAAAGAACTCAGAAACGAGGTTTCTTCCTTGTTCGCGTACACCTTGTGTAATCATTTGCTTATCGTCATCAGCCGAATTAAGGTTTTGCCGAACTACAAGTTTTTACGGATTGGTAAGAAATTTTCGTTTTTTTTTTTGAGAAGCTTATTAGTGTAACGTATGCGATGTATGTTTCACACACGTGTGTAATTGACGTTATTGCTGTCCTTTGATAATCTCATCTCCTACTTATAAAAAGAAGGCTTTTGATTATTCTACTGAGTGTGTGGTTTATTGGCCAGAACGTCCAAAGTCATCAGCTCATCATCAGCAACAACGAGGCAGGAAAGGAAAGGCTGAAAAATATTCTGCCACTATTCTCCTCTTTGATGGTAATCATGAATTTTTTAATTATTAAATCAATGACAATGTCTCTGATTCTGTAATAAAACTTTAATTCGAGTTTATTTTTCAATGGCAGAAAGCAAACTCACTCTCCATGGCTTGGCAAGTCAGTTAGAAAAAGGACTGATATCAACTGAAGAAGTTGAAGACATGAGCAATCCTGTCTCGCCAGTAGGTGGACCAGGAGACCGCAAACCAATACGTCGGCGGACTCCAACAGAGAAAGTGAAAGCTATGTATGATTCTGCTGATGATGGTGATTTCGTGCTATCCGCGACCAAGGCTTTGTCTGCTAAGAAAGCCGCAACAAAGCGCCAAAGAGATGCCACCCAGAAACGTTCTGGTCATGAAATGATTAAACAACTTTGTGACCAGGTATGAACTATTAATACGGTTATTTGATTGGTTAGCATAACGAAGGCCTTTTCTTGCAGGCAGCTGTCGTAACTGAAGATGAAGACGAAGAGTTGGTGGATGACGACGACTACGAAGAAGCTGGTGAAAGACGGAATAACAAGAACAAGCAGACGCCACAAACACAAACTCGTCACGCGTCCAATCTTCGTCAATCTCAGCCAACATTGGAAACAACATTGAATCGCATCAAAGCTCGCGTATTACAAGTGAGTAAAAAGTGAACTATATGCGCAGCTTGTTTGTTTTGTTGAACTTGTAATTTTTTAAATATTAGAAATGCGCAGCTTCTGATAAGGAGTACATTAGAGATCCTGAATTCGCTTGGCTGCACAAAAAGCAGCGTCTGGAAGAGGAAACTGAAATAAAACTGAAAAACTCTAAACTAAAAGAAAGAGTGGAATTTTTTGAAGGTTGTTGTTGTAAATCAATTAGTCGTGGATACGTTCAAACTCATGCTTGTTAATGTTAAGGTTTTATGGAAGTCAAATTCCTTGTGTCGCATCTTGAAAGTATGAAAAATACTCTGTTCACGGTGTTGAATTCTGGCTGCGGAGTGGGTGAAAAACCAAAAGCGATCGAAGTTAACATCGCAAACACATCAACATCAGTTATGAAATCAGAGGAAGACGACGAGACCACAACGGCAGATGAAAAAACAAGTGTTGTGCCCAAAGAAGACAAATCATCTCCAAGCACTGACGAATTTCCACCGCGGTTCCCTATCTCCCCTCACCTGGTGGCGAAAATTCCGAAGAACATTAAATTTACGTTTTTCGTGGGAAGACTTTTGGACAACTTGTTCGATTTGAAGTGCCAGACCTCGCATACACTAACTAACAAGGGGTCAGCAGTAGGAGACAAGATGGCCATGGAGGCGGACCATTTGACTCAAATATTGGGTAAAATTTTTGAAAATTTGATATCTGAAACCAAAATACGGACTATTTTTTTGTATTTAGAGGTTGTCAACAAGACGTTGCCACTGACGATGAAGGGTTCGAACAGGAAAGGATTGTCCGGAAAACCATCACTACAAAGCTAAACAACAGCAGTTCGAAAGCAAAACGGGAAAGTGGTGATGGAGGATCGGGATTAAACTCAAATTCCTCTTGTTCATCTATTGGTGCGATTGCTGGTGTTGTTGCCGGCGGTAGCGTTCAAAAAAATAAAGGACGGACCGCACGCTTAACACTGGCAGTGGATGCCGGCCCCATATGTCCCCCATTGAAATTTTTTGTTACCAAACGAGGCAACGCAGAAATTTTTTTTATTAGTGTCGCCCACCCCCGCTGCCTTTTATTTGTATACGCTGGAGTACGCGCGTTTATTAGCACGTTTTTTTGTTTGTTTTTTTTTCTTTTTGGCTGAATGCACATCTTACAGTTACTTATAACTGTTGTGTAATTTTTAAAGGGACGCAGAAATTGTTTTTTTTAATTGTTTGGTGTTTTTTCGCCATCAACCTCGTATGTACAATGAAAAATGTGCCTCGTATGTGCAATTCTTTCAAATAAAAGGAGTTAAACCTTATATTAAACCTTATCCTTCATTTTATAATAATTTATTTTGGTTATATTTCGGGATTATTCACATAATTAACACGAGATTCTAAGCTATTTAAATTATAATTAATTGTAAGTACTTGCTTTCTATTTAATTACGAAATTAGTTTTCATTAATTGATGATAAATGGTCCCAAATAAATGATATTTAATGTCTGATTTATTGATAATATGTCACTTATTTTATTACGTGATAAACACCAAAAATTTTTACCTGGGCAGTCAGCACGGTTATGTTGTAACAAGACTGTCATTATAACTGTGTACAGGATAAAATCAATGCTGTTTCTACATTGGGTTTGGTTGCTTTCTTCTGTCTAATAACCAATACTGAATGAACAATACTGGCCCGATATTGCACTACATTAATGCCTACTGTGTTGATTGATGTTGCCAAACTATACTATCTGATATTGGAAATACATTGTAAATACAGTGAAAATGTTGCGAAAACCAAAGAAGGTTCATTTTTTGCTGCGCTATTGCTTAAGGCGGTAATTGTTTTCCCTTTTGTCACATTTTGTCATTAGACGAGATATTTGAGTCTTTAATTCTAATATTTGCCGCAAATTTTCCCAGCAGCTGTAGCAGATGTTTAGCTAAAAATCCATAATTTTTTTCGATGTTTCTTTTAGCTGGGGTTTCCTCAATAGTTTGAATGTTGTCTCGTCAATTAAAGTCTTACCTGCCCCTAAATTAACCAAGGAATGATTTCTTTTCCACGAATGACTATCCACAGTACGTACACAATCTTTTTGTTTCGTTCTCGTTTTTATTTTTTTTATAATTTGTTCCCTTGTTTCGGGTAGAATTTTTCTGTCTGGATTTTACGCCAAAATGTTGCCCCTTGTTTCTTAGTACATTAACGTCTCCGGAGAGCGTTCTTCAAAGTTAGTACCTTGCATTACTTTATTTTGCTCAAGTTCTTGTGCCTTCCCTTTTTCTAAAATTTTTGTACTGTCCATTCAGGATTTAATAGAGCCTCACAATGTAGTTTATGCGATTGACAACACGCAATGATCTGCGATTTGATTTGACATAATGAGCAACATTCACCCCATAGTGATACAGCCCAAAATGGAAAAACATCCGTTGGTTACTAGCGCTCCGAGTTCCGGAATAGGAGAAAGTTGAAGAACCAAAGGCAGACCCCCTACTTGATTTTCCGCCACCAGATACGCAAAATAATCCATTGGTGATTCGGAAAAGAAACGTCGAAAGAAGAAAGACAAAGAACTGCAACTTCAGTGGGACTTACTTGAAACGGTGGAAGCCTCAAACACATGGGGCGGAGAAATTTTCACACCTTTTTCCAGTTGTTTGTTCTTGTAAGATCGAAATAATCAGCCAACACATTAGTAATTAACACATAAAGTAATTAAGGAATCGGAGAAAGTTGAAGAAGCAAAGGTCTTACTTCTGAATCTGAATCGATATCAAGATCAGATTCAACAGAATCCGATTCATAAGAATAAAAATTCGATTCATAAAAATTCCTTGTTTCATATAAGGGAGTAATTATTTACGATCAAAGGGAACCCCATAAATTAAAGATTTTTGGTAAAGTCACTGCGGTTGTAGCAGACAACTTAGCGAGCCATCAAATTGGCCGTTTTAAAATCGGTTTTTCTAAAGGGCATCGTAAATGTCGAACTTGATTAGCTTTAGACAGCGAAATCCAGAACAAATTTTGCGATTTTTAATTCGTACACCGGTCAGCGAAGAATCATGATGAACAATGTGGGCGTAGTTGACGCACCTGGTGAAGCATTGGGTGGCGGAATTCGTAGACAAGAACTAGTTGATGGAAACTACACAAGACGTTTAAGTTTTTTTCAGAGGCATTACTTCCAAATGAAATTTACGGAGCATGTAGAGGAGATCAAGAGCTTCAAAATGGGACCAAGTACGACCATGTTTTATCTTGTGTTCCTGGTGTAGCAATTTTAGGAGCTGATGATTGACTAGAATTCGTTAATGGAAACTAAGTCATGTTCCAATCGTTGAACTTTTCTCATTGGTTAAACATCATCACCAAATTTATGTAGCACGTAGATGATATCAAGAGCTTCAAATTGGGACCAAGTACGATAATTTTAAATCTCGTGTTCTGGATGTAGCACGTCCAGTTGGCTGGCTAAATATGGAATAACGCGGCACGGGGTAGTATTGCCTTATCCGATTGAAGGAGAAGATCGTAAGATTTTACACGCCGTTACAATCTCAAATAACTGTAATTTCTGAGTGGTTGCTGAATGTTTTAATTGGTGCCATTTGCCTATTAGAAAATCATGGGACCTTATAAGTAGTCAATGGCAAATCAAATGGTTGTACTCATTACCAGTTCATTAGCTAATGTAGTCTTGCCAATGTACAATAAATATCTTAGCCCCCTCTATTCGAGCTAAATATATGCTGACTCATCACCTCGTACCGACTTATAATGGTGGCCCAGTCGCATCCAGTCTCGCCCAGTCGGTATCTCGGTAAGAAAGAAATCTAAGACGGCCGTACGTTGGTTTCTTTACCGCACGACGGCCTTCCGCCAGGGCAACGGACGGTTCGATTTGGCTTTCGAAAAAACAAAAAGAATTTCCTCTACCCCCTTGCTGGGTGGATGTTTTAAGAACCACGATGATGAGTGCTAGTTGTACCAGCTCAGTTTTTCCCTAATGGTCTGGAAGTATTTCGGGAGTTGAAAAATTGAAAAATGTCAATTGTTTTCCTAAAGTATCAAGAAATACTTGACCAAACAAATAATTGTGGGTCATCTACAGAAATTGCTGCCAGTACCTCAATACATTGCTGTGGTGTTCTGAGGGTAACAACTTTTACAAGACGTAAAAATTTCTCATTTACATAATATGAACTAATAGAACTTGAAGATGTTAATAATGGTTTTCCAGATGTTCCCAAATGTCCTGGTACATCCACCTTCAATTGTCCAGTTGAAGAAACTTCGAAGGTTGTTGTTCAACTTGTGGCAGTGGGGCTTTTCTTCAAGAATGCCATAAAAAATGAACTTACGAGGAAACGGGCGATTATGTGTTCTTTTTTATGATTAACAGAACACAACGGTATGTTGTTATACATATCACACTCAATTATTTTCGCATAATAGAAGTTGCTGTATTTTCGGAACAGGTGAACAGCAGGTGAACTAAATGGTCTTCATAAAAATTCACAAGAATTAGCTGATCCCATATTCTGAGCCTAAAGTTTACAGCGAACGTCTACGACTAAAATGCAAGGATTGTTTATTGTCCGTGTCTGGCCTCTCATCAAAAATAGGCTTGTGTTGGGAGCGCTTTATGGAAAAACCCTTGACGCACTTTAAGCCACATGGACTCCTTATCACGCCTGAGGTGAATATTACAGCTCCAGTCAGACTTCGTTTAAGTATCAAATTTCTGCCTCCTTTTTTCTTGTGTGCTGTGTCCCTCATTGTGACTTGTATTATTTGTGTTCGGCTCTTCTGAAAGTAGAAACATAGGATAGTTCCTAAGTCTCGAAATCTTTATCTCGAGTTCTTCGAGAGAGAGAAAGAAAGAGAGAGTGCAACGGTTGGTGGAACGTGAACTCGTCTGAATACACTCTGAGACCGCCAAGGCGTCTCTAACTCTTGAATTATAACTTTATAAGACTCACGTTACAGATCTTTTTGATTTTGACTTAAATACCAGTGGCTATTACTAGGCTGTCCCATTTTTAACTTTTATTTTTTTTTCTTAACGGCCTTTCAGTTTGGGTTGTCTTTTAGTCTTATTATGCTATTGTCGAAGTTTCAGCGCCCCAAAAAAATTTCGTGATATCGCACACCTCAAAAAACGTGAAAAATTCACGTTTTTTCGTGTCCTGCAATCTATAAATCCCGAACGGGAAGGAATCTAATGCTGGCCTTTAGTTAGCAACATTTGTACCAAATTTCATTGAAATCGGAAAATATTTAGATATCGCACATGTTAATTTTCCAACTTTGATTCCCAGTAATCAGTCACCCATGATTGACATGGGAATAACTAGGCTACGCGATTTTATTTATTTTCCGCTTGTTTTTCGCATTCTTTCGATGATTTATCGTCAACTTCAATAAAAAGCAATACAACCACACACAATATTTATAAAAAAGGAGGCTTTTCATGAAAGTTTTTGCTATTTATTTCCTATAGATTTTACATAAGGAATTTAAATTTTTTCCCCCTTTTTATTCGTCTGTCGTGATGAAAAAAACTTTTTGAAAGCCACTAAAACATCAGGAATAATGCCATCAGCTATAAACATAGCATTGTACGTTGAATTAGAAAAGAAATGTGAAGTGTAAGTGTTTGCAAATCAGTATGCATCATACTAAAGAAAGTGATTTTTCTCTGAGCGTGTCTATGGCACTACTCTACTAACATGGCATGAACAGCATTTTTAAAATTTATCTTTCTTGTCGATTTAGTATCCATTCTTTGGGCATAATGAAAAAGAATCTAAAGAATGCGAAAAGCAACTGGAAAACTAAAGAAGTCGCGTAGCCTAGTTTTTCCCATGTCAAACATGGGTGACTGATTACTGAGAATCAAAGTTGGAAAATGAACATGTGCGATATCTAAATATTGTCCGATTTCAATGAAATTTGGTACAAATGTTGCTAGCTAATGTACAAACATTTTCATAAAAGGCCAGCATTAGATTCTTTCCCGTTCGGGATTTATAGGTTGCGGGACGCGAAAAAACGTGAATTTTTCACTTTTTTTGAGGTATGCGATATCACGAAATTTTTTTTTGGCGCTGAAACTTCGACAATGGCATAATAAGACTAAAAGACAACCCAAACTGAAAGACCGTTAAGAAAAAAAAATAAAAGTTAAAAATGGGACAGCCTAGGCTATTACGGGCATAATGTAGTGCTCCTAATCACAATGTAATTTTCCCCAAGTCTTACGCAAAATTCAATATTAAAGTTATATTAAATTTGGAAAAAAGTCGACGTAATTTTGTAATAGTGAATTTCAGAATTCTAGCAGAAATTTGGCCTAGCTAAATCTCTTATCGCCGAACGCAGAAAACCCAGAACGCAGATGCGAAAGAAGCGGAGTGTATCCCAGCTACCTGAAAAAAAGCTTCGATTTCTGTTCGAAAAAGGTGCCGTCTCTTTAAGTTATATGTTTTTGCTTATTCCAAACTATTTAATCGTCTTTCCTTAACAAACAAAACTAATTGAGTAGGTACTTTTATCTGTATGGCACACCACGTCTTCGTCCGCAAAGCCTAAGCAAAAACTTCCAGCGCCAACTCTAGCACCAACTACAGCTCCAGCTCCACTCTATCCAGTTCCTTTTGTAAGTTAAAAAAAAGTGTTAATATGTAAATTCCAAAAGTATAATTTTGTATTTTTCCCTAGTTTGACATCATAAAGTTGACTCTCCTGTTCTGGCGCCTACTCCTCTTGCTCCAGTGCCACCTCCAGCTCCAGAAAAAGCTTCAGAAGCTAATTATGGACGTTGACGTTAATGCGCTTTTTATGATTTTTGTTCTTTTTCGGACACAGCCAGTTTTGGCAGAACAAATTTACCACAATGTAACCTCGAAATAAATTTAAAATTTGTATTTGTTCCGAGTTGGACGGTTTTTAATATTTGTTTCTTAATATAATTCAGAATCTTTTATTATTGTTTATTCTCTAAATTTGGTAGAAGAAAGTGTTTCCTAGAGAAACTTCAAGGACATATTTCCGTAAAAAAAGAAGTTTAGAGATGGCTAATAAATATTTTGAAAACAGACTTGGGCCTTTCGGCCGACCCGAAAATGAAAGTTCAAAGTCCGTAAAATACTAAAAGAAATATAGGGTGTTAATTCCGTTCTAAACATCCAACCCCATCCTTCAATGCGCTCTAGAGCGATGGGGGAAGAACATGACTGAAGTGCCTTTGGAGCGCACGCTTTAATGAAAAAACAAGAAAATCCAAAAATTTCAAAGTTGTTGCATGTAATATGTACAATGTATGGTTTATTAGACTCGTTAAATTCTTTATTATTAAAAACTCTCGACTTTTTGTTTAGTTAAAACAAAGAGTCTTGCATTTGATTTTGAATTTCTTATTTTATTCTTTAGCTACTGGAATTATTTGCCTTATTCACAACCGCAAAAGCGAAAATTTTATCACTTGAAGGTAAGGCAACAGAAGATAAGGCCAGAATGGATCCCGAACGAAGTGATCTCTGGGGGGGGGAGGGGTGAGGGCTAGTTCGGTCAACTTACTGGCAGGCAAACGCAAACAATAATAATAAATATAGAATTTCTAATTTATTCTTCAAATCAAATGGCTTGTTAAGATGAGAACCCTATCAGTAATGCGCAAATTTTAAAATTTTAACTTTTTCTAGAAGAGTAAGCCAAATTTTAGTGGCCACTGTGAGGTTTGGTCCGTCAACGATGGCTGACGCCCATCCGTAACGGACATCTACAATACACACCAGAAACAGATTGGTCTGCTTAAATAATAAATCGTTGGCCACAGTGTTTGGATCAGACAACAAGATTTAATAGATAAGTCCTAACTGAGGTTCGACCCCCGCCCCATCTGACGTCTGAGAACTGACTAAACTGAGGTTCTCGAACCTCGATCCTCATTTGCTTTCTGAAATCTGAAGGGTTGTCCCATTGACTTCTGGCCACCTAGCGGCGACGGGGAGGGTTACACTAAGACGGCAATAGATGGCGTTTATTACAGTAGCAGGGAAATTTATCGGTGTTGCTGTTAATTACAGCTCTTGTAATTATTAATAGCCCTAGCAGAGTCATAGAAACCTGGTTCCTTCACGTACTGTTAAAATTTCCCTATGCTGTCTGCTGGGTCTCGTGTAATATCTGTAGTATTTCAATAACTTCTCAATTGCCAATTTATAAACTTCTTTTCCCGTTTAGATTGCGTCGCCCTAACAAAACAGAAACAATGTCTATTTCATAATTTCACTAGAGCTATAATTTTACGGATATGTTTCTTGATTCCCATTTCCTACCCTACATACCACGTACTTTCCATTTATGTAACGTGCGTGCGTGTTATTCGGCTGCCGCACGTTGACCTCGCTGTCCGTGGAGACGCCAGACCACATATGGTTATTTCGCGAAACCACCGGTCGCGGAGATTCTCTTAGCAACAAGAGAGATCTCGCGACCGGGAAATCAGCGAGTGACCTGACCTGGATCTGCGTAATTAGCTATTCTTCGCCAGTGTCCTGCGTGACACTTTCCCCTGTCGCCCTCCTTCGCGAACTTTCGCTTGGTGGAAGTTCGCAGGTATAAAACCCCGCCTCACTGTATGAGATTGGGTCTTCTAACACTTGTCTTTTTGTAGTTTGTTGTAGTTGCCGTTGCCTGGTCTTCAATACAAAACTTAACATTTAAAGAAGTGTCCTATTCACTTAGATTATACCACAACGACTATAACATTTATATTTTAACATGTAATTTCATACATTTTACTCCATCTATATACTACACTAAACCTATTGCTACTCCAATTCTCCCCCTGCCTAGTTACCTAACAATTCCATTCCTACGGCAAAAAAAACCAAGAGGGACCC
Organism: Ceriodaphnia dubia; assembly: GCA_022539655.2. Classification (NCBI taxonomy): domain Eukaryota; kingdom Metazoa; phylum Arthropoda; class Branchiopoda; order Diplostraca; family Daphniidae; genus Ceriodaphnia; species Ceriodaphnia dubia. The sequence continues at coordinate 2,095,827 of JAKUCG020000139.1, read as the reverse complement.
GCCGCACGCGGCGATTGATTATTAATTGTATAATTATTAACTTATAATATGTGCCCTGCCAGTTTGCGATTAAAATCAAATGAAAGGCTGAAGCAAGTGCCGGATTGAAATGTTTAAAATGCCATATTTTTTGGGATGGAGGATGAGCAATGAGCCTTTTGTAGTTTTGTCAAAGACGATATTGCGTCGCCCGATTTTGCCGGTCCCCCGGTCCCCGGTCGCCCAATATATTGGTTGCCTAACAATTCAGAACTCACATACTTTTACTCCTGATGAAGCAATTGCATAAGCAAAGAACCCTACTGAGATAAAACAAGATTCCCTTCGGTAATACCTTCGGGTTAAAATTTTTTTCCGATAAACTATCGAAGATATATAGGTCTATGCTTAGGTTATGCCTATACTTATGCGGAAATGAAATCTAAGCATAGTTATATATAGCTAAAATATGCCCCCGTGTACCGAGATCGAGTACCACACACCATATTTTATTCTATTTAAATTTGAAATTGTTTAGTAAAATTCGTTCGACACTAACTGTGTGTGACCTTGTATTTGAGCGCTTTTGTAGCAAACATGACGTAGAAAAAAAGGGGGAGAGGAAGGAAAAAGGGGCGTTTACTGACTCAATGAGTCAGGTGTAGAGCCAACAGATCCTCAGATCTTTTTTCGCTCTTAGGTAGTAAACATGGCTAAATCTTCCCACCGATCTAGTTCTCCCCGGCGCTCCCGTTCTTCTCGCCGCTCACGTTCTCCTCGTCGCTCCCGTTCCCATTCTCGTTCTCTTCCAAGTTCGGACTCGGATTCTTCTTCGTATTCGGGTTCCAAGTCTGACGGTAGCAATTTTTCTGATGTTCATAAGGCTAAACCGAGGAAGTTCGTTTTCGAGAGGAGCGGATCGGCTATCTTTTCCAAATGGATCGTGAAAGGTATAAGTGACAAGTGCATTAAATCGGCGAGGGAGGCTTTCAAGCCATCCTTGAAGCGTGACAGGAAGTACGATGGTTCGGATCTTTTTGTTAATCCTAAGCTAGACGAAACTATGTATTCCGCCCTTAAGACGGTTAGAAACTCCACGGCTGCTGTCGCTAATATTGACCCGCAGGAAAAGATTTACAGGAGGCAGGCCGATTTGGTCTAAGACATGGCTAAGCCAATTTTGTTTATGGCCAGTCGATCGAAGTATAAGAAGAAGTCTAAGTCCGACGCACTCGTGATGAAGACGCTGTTGATGTTGTGGTCCCACCTCTTTCGTGACATCACTCTCGCCCGGCGTCTCAACATCTTATCTCAAGTCAATCCGAACCACTCGGGCTTAATTACCCGGGCGGCTGAGTTACTTCTCGTCGGCGGCGAAGACCTCTTTGGTGGAAATTTCGTCAAGGAGCTTCTGTCTCAGGTGCAGACTGCTGGTCTGGTGAGCAACTTCGTCGCTTCTACACCTAACCTATAGATCCGGTGCAAACAGGACTCCTCGGCAGGACCAAACTCCGGTGGCCGGCACATCGCAACAACAGTCCTACGGAAACAACAGCGATAGTCGGTATGGCCACCCTTTGGCTGATTTATCTATCTCGCAAGTCGCTGGCCATACGGCTCATTTTTTCTGAAGGCCCCCTTGGGTGTTGTCTACTGTCTTGAATGTTTTTAAATTGGAGTTCATTTCTAAACCACCTTTTCAACGCCATGCTCCGCCACTCGCATCAATGGATGCTTTTCAGTCGGCTTTATGCGATCCCGAAGTAGCAGATTTCTGATTTCACTGAATTTTTTCCTTCTTTTCAACATAATGCTCCGTCTATGACATCATTGGATATCTCTCAGTCGGCTTTTTGAGTGTAACTGTATCTTTCCCCCTGCTTTCTGGAATCAGACTCGTTTTTTTACCTTGATGTTTTGCTCATCATTGGTTGATTCGTGTGTTAAGTTAAAAATTTGACCCGATTTTAGGGCGAGAAAAATACCGAAAGCGAATTCCGCCATAATGGGTCTAAGAAATACCGAAAATTCTTGAGTGGGAAATGGCCCCTAAAATCGGGAAAATATAAAAACCTAAAAACGGTTTTTTTTTACCCCAAAAACAGATGATAAAAGGTACTGAAACAGGAATTGTTAAATCTTATTTCCGGTTTGCTTTTATACCGGAAACAGGTTGTTTTAACCGTAATTATATATATATGAAGAAACCGGTCTAAATAAAAATTAAAAGTATTATTGCTTTAAGCCATTGTGGCTTTGAACTTTCTGTATTTATTTGTAAATCGCTTCACAAATGCAAACATACATAACAAAACGAAACAGTTGAAACATGATCACATTATCATGACTAACATCTTGGTTTACACCATCACAGTAAATGCAAATGGGGATTAATTTAAAAAATGAGAACAATTGAATCCTGCTCGTCAGTCGCTTTCTGAAAGGCTGTCGTCAGAAGTTTGAACGGTCACATTGCGAGCTGCAGACGCGCGTTCTTCCTCTTTTTGAACAAGCTTGATAAAAATGGAGGCAGATTCACAATTAGCCGTGTAATCATCCGGCATTTTCAAAAGAAACTCTTGTAGAAACAGGAGAGTTGGCTTCACTTCTTCACTGTAGCTCAAGTCGAAAACATAGTACAAAGCCATGAGAGCAAGTACAGCATCCATTGTTGTTTCAACCCGAAGAAACGGTTGGCCTTCAAGTACCAGATGAATAGCTGAACCATGAAATAGGATAAATGGCGCAGAACGTTTGATGGTAGCAATTGCTTGGCCCAAATTAGCTGAATCCTAAAAGAAAGATGAATTCGTTCAATACATGTGCAACAATGGAAAATAGGCAATAATACCTTTCTGGAGTCGATAAAATGACGACGAGACTTTTCTCCTTTGAATCTGCCTACCAAAACAATTGGCAAGACTTCCAATGCTGCTCTCGACCGACAATCTAAAAGAACGTTCAATTAGTTTCAATAAAAGCGCTATGTTTTTAAAAAACAGAAGTGTTCTCACCAAAATCATCATCCAGGTTTTTGAAGGACTTCAAAAGAGTATTAACGCTTTTAGTGTTAGTTGACTTTGCGGCAGATATAATAAAGGGCACGCAATCCATCCAGGCTTGCCGGAACCGCTTGCTAGTGCCATCTCCGAGAATTAGATCCATTTCAATTAAAAGCTATAAAGAACAAATATTTAAACACGCAATTATATAAAAGGAAAGAAGACAGAATGTTAAATTACGTAAGTGAGCTGACTCAGGAAAGGGCAGTGACGAGTAATAAAGTCATCGATGGATTCGTGTTTGTTTTTTTTATACTCCGCCCTCCTCCCAACCTGTGTAAGCTTCATAAGCAAATCAACTCCTCCGTCGTCGGAGGCCAACTTTGGATCCTTGGAAATTTCACGCATTTTTTGTACATTCTCGTCATACGACACACTGTCAAAGCCTAAACTCTCAGAAACAAAATTCATTTCAAAATGTATCCCAATGACGTTAAGTACTATTTAATTTTCAACTTACCAGCCCCGAGGGGTTGAATGCTGTTGCCAGGAGAGACTATTTCGTTGTTTTTTCGGTCTTCCTCTTTTGTTCTTGTTGGCTCCATCAGCATTATTCTTTTTCTGTGCCAATTCCCTTCTTCTAGCCATAAGTTTCTGCAATTTCCAGGTTAAAAGTTTCTAAAAACCAAAACCAAAAGTTAGAAGTTTGAACCAAAGTAACATGGACTTCCATAACGAGATGAGTATGCATGGCTTACCACTTTTCCTTCTGTGTCTTTGTTTACTGACAGTTGAGGATATAGAGCAACTAGCTGCCGGACGACAAAACTATAATCTTCTTTTGTGGGAGAGTAGGTATAAACTTGAATTGAAGTAGCCACTTCTCGTAAAACTGCTGCAGTGTCTTTTGGAATCATTATACTAGTCTTGTCAGCAAGCAATGGTTGTACATCCTTCCGAAATCTGTTAGGCAACTTGTAGGACGGAGGAATTTTCCCCTGAGAACAAAGACTGTCAACACTTTTCTTTTTTGATGATTTACTTGAACCAGCTTTGTTCGAAGCCTTTGTTTTGGGGCTACTGATACCAGTAGTCATATCAACCTCTTCGTTATCACTAAAATCATGTGGTGGAGTATCAGAATTTTGTAAATCTAAATAGATACAGCAAACAATGAAAGTTAGGCTCAACATGAAATAATCTTGTGTCAACATGAGTACCATCAGGGTTTCTAGCTGTGGAGTTGAACGTTGGGCCACGATCACTGACTTGGCTACTGGTGTTCCCAAAATGGCTTGGCTGGTTTGAGGTCCCTTGAATGTCAGATTCTGTAAATAAATAAGTAAGTTAAAGTAAAAAGTAGATGAGAATCAGGATATACAACAAATTTTGAATACCGATAGAATTTGTTGCTTGCATTCTCAGAAGTTCTTTGTCTGCATGGTACGAAACAAACCCAAATAATTTTCACATTTAATTAAATTAACTCATATCTTTAATGTACATACCTGATTGAGATAATGAAGAAATAAGTAAATTTGATGGCTTCATGCAACATCTGATTTCCATTCCATCCTTAACAGGGGAATCATCCCCGATGACAACCCAAGAACCAGGCTTAACAAGACTTTTACGTTTGAATACCACGTCACATTTTTTGGCAGTCTCTCGCAATACAGCATTCTTCGAATGCAATTTCTTCCAAATTGATTGGAGATCCGACATTTTACCACTTTTATTTTGAAATGAGATTTCATACTCATCTTGGAATTCCTCTGCATTATTGACATCAACCTCTACCATCACAGTTTTCGTCTCTCCCCCATGTTCATCACTCATTTTGGTCAATTTTTACGGTCGAAAGAAAAAAAGGATAAAAAAAACCTCGTGGAAAACTAAGTTGGTAACAGCACATTGCACAACCGACTAAATTCAAAAAGCCAAGTGAAAACTGACGGTGGTACGGGTAAACGTTGCCATACCGAACATCCGGAAAATTTTTGGGAAATTATCTTCTTAAAATATACCCTATATTGTAAAGTGAATTATTTGAAACAATATTAGATTTCAATAAAAAGTTTCCAAAGCTCATTTGATATGAAAATAGGGAAAAACTAAAAAATAGCAGGTTAAACGATTGTGGTGTAAAATGGTGTTAACGATGACTGTTGGATTCGTCTGCTTGCTGATTTTCGTCACACAGAAAAGCACATGTTTTTCTTGGTTTCTTTGTCTCTATTTTGTGAAATTTCAAATTCCAGTTTAGAAACTTTCATCGCGTTTACATACTTGATAACAGTTGCAGCAACTGCTAGTTAAGGATGGATAGTGTGCCTATTGTACCAGGAGTAGGTGAGAAACGAGACAGTATTTATCTGAGTTTTCTTGTAAATCTAATTGGTTTTTCCCCCCTCAGGGTTTTTTCCTTGCCAAGTCCCACTGTGTACATCTGTTTCTGAATCAAACACAGCATTGTTATCACACTATCGAGTTGTGCACAGAGAGGATGCAACATTCAGCGTACCTTGTCTTATTCCTGGATGCAGTCACACAGCTAATTTTAAAACTGAGACAGCTTTGAGAAAGCATTTAGAGAAGTATCATTGCAAGAATGATAAGCAATCCTCCAAGGAATCTGGAACAGACAACGAGGCTCCAACATCACCACTTGGCAGGCAGAACGAGGAACAGCATGACACCATTGAGGAGGCAGTCGAAGAAAATCAAACCTCTTCCATATTGTAATGTTGAATCCAGTAGTAGCATAGCCTTTCAATTCTAACTAATTATACAACTCTTTTAGGGATCCAGCTTTGTATGTTTTGCAGTTGTTAGAGAAACGCAAGCTAACTCAAGTTGACCTTCAAGCTATAATGAAGATGACTAATGTTTTAGTAAATCAGTCCGTTGCGTCAACCCTCGCTGAAGCTGTTCAATCACTGAATGATGAAGGATATCAAAAATCTGCTACTCTCGAAAACATGATCAAAATCTATTCAACACCTCACACAGCACCTAATGTATTTGACGGGCTGGCTACCCAGTATTCCCAACGTAAATGCTTTGCTGACCGATTTGGTTTAATATCTCCGGTTGTTGAACGTCTTGAGAAACGAATCGAGGACTTTGGCCGACACAGAACGGGGAAAAGTCAGTCGCAAAAGCGACAGAGCTACGTTCGTGTCCCTTTAATTCCACAGCTGGAGTACTTCCTAAACCTCGATGGAGTTTTTGTCGAGTTAAGTAAGAGGAAACCAAGACGGGAAGGCGTGTTGTCTAACTTCGAAGATGGAATCGCTTTCAAAGAGAACGCTTTATTTTGTAGACATTCCCCATGTAGCCTTCTGGGTTCAGTTGACGTTACTGATACATCGGTTGGATATCGTAGCTGTTCGTTTCATGTCAAATTTCATTTGCCGACATCTTTGCAATGTCTATGAAATATCCATTTTTAAATAATGCTGTAATCAACTTTCAGAAGACATAAAATGTTCATCAAAAACTGATTTATAGTTGGATGTCATTAATTTGATATACTTCAAGTATCCGAATTATGATCTAAATTGCAATATACACTGAAGATAGCACTTGTGACATCCTGGAGATGTAAATTCTCAAACATGTCATTATATTGATGTACGTTGTGTGTCCTAACTTTGATATTCATTGGTAAGTCAACAGAAGATAGTATTTATGATATCCTTGAGACATTAATTTAAAAACATACCACGGACTTACGTACGTTTTGTGTCATTATTTTGATATTGATTGGTAAGTCGACCGAAGATAGCGTTTCTGATATCTGTCATACGTGAATTCTCCAACATTAAAATGAAAAGTAAAAAGTATTATGTGGAAACGACATTGACATTTGAATATCACTCTTGGGATGTTCGAATGATATTGGCCGTGACCCTCCTCGTTTGCATGATTTCTCAATTAACAAATGGTTTTGCGACATCAAAAAGAGCCAAAATTGAAATCGAAGAAAAAAGGTAATGGCAAGCTGACGGAATTGTATTTTTTCAAAAGAAAAAAAATTAAATCTCTAATAATTAATATATAATATACAGCCATCATCATATTATATTTATAAGTTGTGGAGCAAAGGAAAGAATACTAAATTTTCAGTTTCATCAAACACAGAAAAAGCAACACATTTAACCCAATTATGTACACTTTCTTTTGGATACACTAAACTACGATTCAGCTCGCCGTCGGATACAAAAATAGACAGTTTACTTGATTCCAACGGACTCCGATACAAATTTGAATAATCATCCCCAAAATCATTTTTTAAATTAAAAGGGATTCCGGTGACATGAGTTTCATTCACTTCCATAACTTTGATAACAGTTCTATTATTAACCATACAGAATTTGTCTCGTATTGATTTAGTGTTAACAGATTTTATTCTAAACTTGTAACTATCCCACTCTTTTTCGACGTCGGCATCATTGTCCGCAATTTTGTCTAACTCCGAAAGTCTTTTTTTTAGCTGGGCTAAAGGCTTACGTGATCCTCGCAAAAGCCTTGTCAAGACACCGAGATAATTCTCAAAAGGGAAAGCACTAAACGTGTCCAACGTACCACGCTGAAATATACATTCTTGTGCGAGATGAATCAGACCATGCACGTTGTAAACCAAGTGGTGGGCGCCGTAAATTTCCCCGAATTTTCCCACAAAATAATTTAATAATTTTCCTGCATGATTAATTTGGGAAGTTGTTGATTTTGGATTCATTAGTATTCGAGTTGCAACATGAAAGCATAAGAAATGTTCCATCTTGTTATTTTCCAGAAGGCCTTGAAGGACAACTGGGCCACTATAGAGAAGAAAATTCCGAAATTCAACGGCTTTCCATCTTTCTAAATCCTCCAAAGGTCGTCCTTTTCCAAAAAAAAACAAAAAAACATAGTATATAGATAGGATTTATTTAATAAAAGCAACCTTTTACCTTTGCGGTTGAATTCTATAGGGAAATCTTTACTACAGATAAAAATTCGGCGATTGATTTCTTGCTGAGATTCATACGTGAGGCGATGGGCAAGGTCTAGCGATTTGTTGGCAGTTCTCTTGGTTTTTCGGAATTTCGTAGGCTTTTTCAACGTTTCTTCACCTCTCCATAAAAGCAGCAGTCGTTTCATTACCCCCAAACATATGAGATGCATATAGTCCAAGGGGAATCCAAAGTTCATATCAAGGGACTTAATCTTGATGAAGGGACTGGAACCTTTATGATGCTGCTTGTTCCTCTGCTGTCGAAAAGAGAATCCATTTCTCAGAGTCACTTCATTAATAAGTTTTGGAAATGTAGGTGAGCCACCAACTTTTAACCCCTTTTGCTCACAGCGATCACATCCATAAAAACCGCCATGGGAAATGGTCTGTTTCACGTAATTTCGAGCAGGGGCGTCACAAATAATGGCTTTCAATTTCACACGAAAAGATCTTCGATCAACATCAAGACTTCTTGTATCAAGCAGACTCATTTCTTCAAGGAATGGTTTTAGATACTCATCAACGTTAGGTGGTTTTCCAGTTCCACAATAAACACTAATCACAAATGGTCTTTTGTCTTTCACGTTCACGAGTCGACCCAGTATTGGCCAAAACTGGATCCGACTGCTATTATAGAGCGGAACTCCATCAATACTAATTTGAAGTTGTAATTCGTGAACATTCTGAGGAACTCCTTTGCGGATTTTTAACACAAGGCCTTTGAGCAAACCAAAATGTTCAAAGTGCTCATCAGAAACTTCCCTTGTCGTACCTAATATGGTTCTTGCATCTTTATTAATATCGTGTCCTAAATCACGTAGAAGTCCAAGTATTCCGTTTACTGCCGTATGTGTCAGGCGATGTGTTATAGCTAACTTTGCAACTTTGGTTTTTAAGCTTTCAGGAATATCCACGTCGTCAATTGTCATGTCGTTGACATCATTGGCAGAATCGTCTTCACTCAAAAAATGATCAAAAGGTCTTACAAGTGAAGATGCTGTCGATGAGGACGACGCAATTGATAGATCATCATGCTCCATATAATCAGTCTCTGCTATTATTACACGACCATGTCTCACTGTTATATTTTCGGGAATATTAATCTCTACATTTTGGCATTCTCTATTTGCGGAGAGATCGGAGAAATTAGTAGAATCACTGTGGTCGGTGCTGTAATTAGTATCTGTTGTGGCTGTTGGAATTTCAGCAGGTGCTGTGTCTTGGGTTGAAACTTGGAAATTCCCAGCTCCATTATCAATTCCGGGAAATGTATTCACTTTCCGACTATTTTTCTCTGCCATAAATGCTCTTTCTAACTCGGCATTTATTCTTCGCTGATTTGTCCATCTTGAATGAGAAGGATCCATCGACACTAGACTTAACGACGAATAATATGGAGAAAAACTTCCTTTATTGCAGTTATAATACTGAACTATATGTTATTATCACATACACGCATATAAAAATATAATAGGACCGGCCCTGACTGTATAAATTAGATTATTAATTCCAAACGTACGCGGTATCGCAAGTGGCGACAAATAGTGAGAAAAATTAAGTTGTCATTATATGCTCCAACCGATTTTGTAATACGTAACAATGTAATACGGTAATCGATGTTAAAAATATGCGTGCCATATAAACAGTAATAATGATAATAATAATATAAATCAGCAGCATTTTTCCGTCTCCGTCGATTAGTCTATTAAATTTATTGAGTACAGAGCGCGCATCATTCCACACCTGTATTATTCCCCGGCCGTTTGTATTCGGAAGTATTTATATGTTCGGCTTCTAGTTCCATCTAGTCCAATTGTTTTTCTAATCTCTTTATTACGAGGCACATTATTGCTTTTTTATATTTAACTTCTTTTGGAGCCCATCCTCATCCTTAACTGAATACGCAGAACATATCATTATATTATTTACATTTTGTTCCCCTTGGTTATACTATTTATTTCAATAAAGAGATGTATAATTTCGAACATCAGCAAATTTCATAACCGAGAAAAACGACATCTATGTTTATTCGATTGAAGTATTTTTTTTAATTGGACGACGACGCCGTTTACAGATAAAATGGAAAAATATAATATATAACAACTTTTTATTATCCTTTTCACTTGTGAAAAATAAATTCTTTTTTAAAAATTAAATTTATGTTGAAAAGAATAACGAAATAAAATATTGTATGTCAATTACTAGATAAATTACAGCATTGCTTTGTCGACATCTTCTCTATTTCGGCAACGTGATTCGAACCTCGTGGTACTCTCATGGGATTAAGTCGTGCATCCTTTTTTTGAAAATGTCTAACGAGGAAGATGCTGAAAGTTTTGCCTCACAAAAACGTACTAGGACAAGAAACAGGCGGTATTTTCCAGAAAATACGGTGGAAGAGCAACCCTCTGCCAAGAAGAAAAAAGGTCCCGGCAAAAATGGAAATAAACGTGTTGGGAAAGGAACTTCTCGAAAGAATATGACTTTACCCATTGACTCTGACGGTATTTATTCTAAGACAAAACTTTGAAATTTTTTTTCTTTTTGCCTTTGTTAGTGTTTTTATTTTGAACCTGTTTCATCCCCCACAGGATTATTTGAAAATGCTCCATTGTCTGATGACAGCCAGGAACTGGTGATCGATACATCAGGCCCAGCTAAAAATAGAAAGAAAAAGGCTACCAAGACAACTAGCACTGTGAAGAAACGTGCTGGATCCAACAACCCAAAGAAGAAACCTGCTGCGAGTGCTGCCAAGAAGAAAGGTAAGCCCAAGTCGCAATGCTTTGACACTTTACTAGTCCACACCCACATTCAAGGTTTTGTGTTGTACTTCAATTAATATCAATAAATTTATTTTAGATTGCAGTGAAACATTGTTGGCAGACTTGGAGAGAGATGGCAGTCCTGAACGAGCAGCAGTCATCAATAAGAAAGGAAATCCAGCAACGGACACAGGTATGGTAGAAAGGTTACAACTTTTTCATCTTAATAACAATTTGAGGATCACTAAAAGACTTTGTAAAGTTTGTTTGTGTGCATATGTTTTTCATCAACTCGTTACAAACTTTGTGATATCATGTTTTAAAATATTTATACTTTTTCTAGGTGACATACACAGCTCATCAGTTCCGCCGGAGGAAAACAGTGTACATAATTTAGCTAACAAAAAAATCTGTACACCCAACATTGGCACAGCTGCGGGGACAGATGTCACTAACAAAGGCTCTTCTCTAAGCTACAAGGACTCTGACATTACTGCGCCAAAAGTATCAAACGCCATCGATCAAAGAGAAGAGACGGTGAATAACAAGTCGAAGACTCCCACGTCCGTTAAAGAAAGGAACATCGAAGAAACTTCTCTTGGCTCATCTAGCAGCAAATCCACCAACCAACAGTTACAAATGACCAAGAAGGATACTAATAATAACCAGAAACCTATCGGTGAAGATTCAAGCAAGATTGGACCCCTAATTGGGAAACAAAGAACTGATCGTACGACAAATGTCCATGAAAAAGAAGGGAATCGACAAGTTGCTCAAGCCAGTCAAGAAAGAAATGTATCTCCATCTGTCGTGGATTCTCGTGCCAAGGAAAGCGCGACGGACAATTTTGGTCTGCTCGGTTTCAATTCTCTAGCTGATTTGGGCATTAGATATAATGCATGCGATGTGAACACAAATCATGCTTGGTTAATGGCTGACGAGACTCCCGATACACAAGCCTGTCTTCAGTTACCCTTGGGAGAAGAAAGAGGGCGACGACCATCGTGAATTGGAAAATAAGACGCCTACGACATCAGGACTGTCACGAAAAGTGGTGAACAATGAGGACATGACTGTAGCCATTTGCGGTGAGAAATTGTTCTGTTTTTAACATTTTTAAAAATAGTTTTTTAACGTTCGAATTTTTGAATTAGAGACGCAGCGTATCTCACAATTATCCCAGGAAAGCACGTCGTACAAAACAATTGCAACACAAACAACAGCAGAGTTCAAGTGCAGCGACTGTCTCTCTAACAAAAAGCAAACACTGTAACTAAACGAATTTTTAACTACTTATATAAGCAATTAAAAAATGTTCTTTTTTAATAGTAGTTTTGACACGCAATCCCGGAAAGTTGTTGAAACGGAACTTAAGATCGAGTATATTTACAGAAAAGTTGGACGTATTTTTAAGATTATGAAGGAAAACGGAAACAGTTCAAGTTCAGCCGTTGCCATCCCAGATAACACAGTGACTTGATTTAGACGTATTTTTTAATACTTTTGGGGACAACTGGGACTTGAAAAGTATATCCCGTTTTTTGTGGATAACAACTTATGGACGAATATAGTGTGATGCCGATGTCCGGCCTAACGGGTTCTCAAAACTGAAACAAAAGACGTCCCATAATTGAAAATAGGACATGTATAAGACATCTAAAATTATACCAATATAATATTGCAATAATACGTCACCCTAGTGGGCTGTCAAATAAGAATTCCTTCACAGAAGTGGGCTGTCTCTCCCTCCGCCCGTAGCTCAATCTTCACTAGTTTTGCTTCCATCGGGGATCGAACCCGAGACCTTCGCAGGCTGCGGCGGGTGCTATACCAACTTATGATTGAGTCTCACATTCTAACAGTGTATGATATCAGTATACATGTGATGGCATGTAATTATATCTGTAATTATGTCTGTTTAATAAAATTCATTGTAATTTAATTATATTTTTGCTTTTATTGTCTATTTTCATTCAGACTTTTAATTCGACCCCGACTAATGAAAATAAATTGTATGTTCATCTCTCAGATAGATTCCTACGGGTAAGATTAATGGTATAGATTGTAAAATAATATGTTTTCAAGCCTAAAAACAGAAGCAAAACGTGGATAAACAAGGCTACAACATTTCAAATATTAAAAACCCAGTATTTAAGAATAATTTATCAAAGATAGCGTGGATGTTAGAGTACTTATATAGCACCGTGAATAAACCAGGTACGATTCCCACGGCAGAAGAGTAATTTTAATTGAAATTTACTGTTCACTATGTGTCTTAACAAACATCCTTAACACTATAATTATGCATTTAACTTGAGTGACTTCATTCGCCAATATGTCTCTATATATGACACAATACAGATTGTCGGTTGCTAATTTTTTTTTTATTTGATCCGGAAATTTGGACTTCTTTTGGACGTCTTTTATGAGTCTCTATTAAAATTTCAAAATGTTAAAAGTGAAAAAAATAGGACTATATTTAGACGTATTTTGTATGTCCTGTCCTAGGCGTCCTACAATGACGGACTTTGGACCACAAAACAACTTGGATTCCTATCTGGGATAAAAGGAAACCTCACTTCTCACTCAAACAAAGCTGTTATGTTTCCTCTGAGGCGGAATGCAGACCTTGAAGCCTTCGAAAAGCAAATACGGAAAGATGAGAAACTATACAATGAAACAGTAATTTACTTTTATTTAAAATTTATTTAAAATTTATTTACAATTCGTTTACACTTTGTTTGACGTAATCTTTCAGATGACTCATTTTGCCTTCCTCAAACGTAAGAATGCCCTCACCACACTTAAGGCCATCATGGAGCGAATTTTTGCCCCGCACATGTGGGCAGGATTTGTGTACAAAAAAGACAGCCGGGATAGCCAAAAGTTTTGTGATCTGGCACTGTGCCGTTGTATTTTGAGTAAGTGGTCAACTTCTTTTCAAAAACGTCTGTTGAACAACATTATATATTTGTTCTGAAAACTAGAATTCCTTTCGGAAAACTTCACAAAAACAAAAATGACGACCGTGGAGGCAAGAATGATTAGGATCATTACTCTGAAAAAATCTTACTTTGCTGCCCAAAAAAAAATTGGCAAAAAGAATATGCCTGGTTGGGAGCGAGAAGAGATCGAAGATGCCAAAAAGGATGAAGATGGAGAAGAAGAAGAAGAAGAAGGAGAAGAAAAATCAGAAGAAGAAGAAGAAGAAGAAGAAGAAGAAGAAGAGGAAGAGGAAGAGGAAGAAGAGGAAGAAGAGGAGGAAGAAGAAGAAGACGAAGAAGACGAAGAAGAATCTGATGGAGAAACAGATTAAAAACTGATGAGGTTTAAATTATTCGGATTTCTAAATTTTCCAGTTCTTTTTTCCTAAGTTATGTTCACTGTCGATGGGTAAACCGTATCCTTCTGTATTTTTCTCAGCTAATTGAAACCTGGATGTGTTATTGTAACATTGTTTTCAATTTAATCTCGACTAAATAAACTCCATTTGGTGTTTATTACAATGTTATTTAATTTCAGATCATAACTAGGATTCGGATAGTTCGAAGTAGTAAGTCAAGTACTAATGATGTACATCGGAGGTCAAGAATATGATACTGACATGGCATCGTCGTATATCGGCAACAGAACATAAGGAGGATATCGAATCATTATCATTAGATCGCAATGTACTCTTTATCCATAAGCCGACATATCATTGACATAGATTAACGAATATCCACTTCTAAACTCTCCAAAACATAAAAACGAGGTGCAGGGGTTACGTTAAATGAATGTCTGTTTTTAGTCACTCGTTGCACATCAAATGCATTTAAGTCGCATATCTAAATGACATCATATTGTTACTTGGGTCCAACAGTTTACAAATTCATCTGTATATAGACGAAGCCCAGCCTTGTGATTCCTTAGGAAGTAGAACCATAAAAAAACAAGCTTATTTTCGTGTATTGCTCGCTGGGTAATATTGATCCTATGTATCGGTCTGCCCTTAAACACATTTTTTTGCTGTCCATCTTTCCTAACCACCAAGTTGCGACCTATGGGCTGAATGTTCTGCTTCAACCGATTATTGACGAGTTAAAGAAACTTGAAGAAGGTGTTGAATTTGTCATCCACAACAAACCAACTAAACTATATGGAACTGTCTCTATTCTAACTGCAGACAACCTTGCGAGTCACGCAGTTGGGGGTTTTAAGATGGGATTTGCAACTGGCTACCGGAAATGCAGATACTGTATGGGGACTGAGGAAGAAATACAGTCTAAGTTTTGTGACAGCGAATTCGTTCCCCGAACCAAAGCTGATCACGATCTGCATTGTCAAGGCTTAGATACCGAGTTATCTGAATACTTTTCTCGTCTTTACGGAATTAACAATTCGTCTGTTCTCAACCAACTTAAATTTTTTCATGTTATCGGTGGGTTGGTTCCTGACGTGATGCACGATCTGTTAGAAGGAGTGCTACCACTTACAATTTGTGAAATGTTGAAACACTTTATCTCGGTAAAAAAATATTTTACAATTGATGAGCTCAGTCACGCTATCCGTAATTTTGATTATGGACATTCATACGTAAAAAACAAACCTTCTTTCATAGATATTTCACATTTAAATAGGAAAAAACTTCGTCAAAGTGCATCTCAGCTATGGTGTCTAGCCATTTTCCTTCCTATGATGATTGGTTCCGTTGTACCAGTAGACGACCCTGTTTGGCTGTGTTATGCCGACCTCCTCGAAATTACGAGACTGATTTTCAAAACTTCGATCACCTTGGTGGAGGTTGAAATGCTTGAGTTTTTGATTAGCGATTATTTGACAGCATTTAAGGATTGTTTTAAAAGGAAGATGACAGCGAAAATGCATTTTCTTGTGCATTACCCAAGACAAATTAGATTGTTAGGGCCGCTGGGATCTTTCTGGTGCATGCGATACGAAGCAAAGCATTCTTATTTCAAACAGCTGTCCCAGTCT
The DNA here is from genome assembly GCA_022539655.2 of Ceriodaphnia dubia. Classification (NCBI taxonomy): domain Eukaryota; kingdom Metazoa; phylum Arthropoda; class Branchiopoda; order Diplostraca; family Daphniidae; genus Ceriodaphnia; species Ceriodaphnia dubia. The sequence goes on along the minus strand of JAKUCG020000139.1, from coordinate 2,080,105 downwards.
ATTGGGAATTACATAAATCTCCCTTGGACACTTGCTTGCCGTCACCAACAATGGCAGTGCCACAGCTTTTTTATGTCAAAACAAATGAAAGAAAGTTTTTTGAAATTCAAGGTTGAGATCCCATTGAAAGCAAATGATTTTAAATGTCTTCATGCATTCAAATGTCAAGGTCAGCTGGCTGAAATTTTATCTATCTCAGATCCATCAAAAACTGTTGTGAGAAAACTGAAATGGATTAAAATTGCATCGAATTTACTAAAAGTGAATAAAAGTGTTGTTTTCTGTCCATTGATTGGATCGAATAGTAGGGGTTTCGGCCTCATTGTTGAAATTGTTTATTATGAGCGGAAGCATGTGCTGGTTTGCGAAATGTACCAAACTTTGGAATTCAACACTCATTTGCAAGCTTTTCAAGTGAGCAAGCGAAGAGACAACTTACACATTGCAATTCTCTACGAAGACTTACTTGATCATAAATCATTTCAATTTCACAATCCTGTTGATCTTACTATTGCGTCCTCATAAAACATGAATCTTGATAATTTGTATGTTGTTCCCAAACATTCTTAGAACTATATTGAATTGTTTGTCATCCGTTTTGGTGCCAAGTTCGATAAGAAATAAAGAGAATTCCTTCGCCTTAAAACAAGTTCGAAATTTTATTTCGTTTTTCGGATTATTATTTTCCAAAAACCACAATATTTCCGGTCTAAAAAATAAATCCTCAAAGTGGATTTTTAAAATTCCAGTTTTAGGAAGGGCATATACAATTAGCGGAATAATCTTCCGCTTTAAGGAACACATTCCGAAAATCGGATGGCCTTCCGGTTTTTGGGTTGGCCTTCTGATTAATGGGTGCGAAAAATGTCCGGTTTTCGGAATCATTTTTAACAGTGTCCGTAACTGGTCTACTTTTGCCGTCGAGTTCGCCCAGCTGGTTTCAAGCACCTCAGATTTCTTTTAATTTCTGAATCTAAAAGAGTGATGACAATTTACAGGTTTTTATACCCTTTGTTATGCATCATTCTTCATTGTTTCTACAATATTATTTGGAGTTGAGTTGGCGCACGCAATATTTTCTATGTGAAACCTTTGCTTTAACCCGCCCATACGTTTAACTTCTGATGCCTTTCGCTCCGTTGGGAGCCCTGTGTCTCGATACCGTCTAATACTTCTTTGGTCAGGACAGAGCCTTAAGAGAGTCGTTGTGGCTCGTTCTATACTCTCATCTTCACTTTTCTTTGAACCTGGGTGATCATACTGGTGTTGTCTGGTACCCGCCATGTTCCAAAATGGTTCATTTTACCCTGCATTTTATGTGGGTCATTATACTTATTTCGTCCAACCGTTGCGCTTCGCTTCCACCTCTCGTTCCTATTGACTTCGGATTTAATAACAATAAAATGTGACCGGTATTGACTCGTCCACCTTTTACTAGTCACTCAACAAGTATCGCAACCACATTCCAAGCTGCTTCGACCGGTGGTTTCAATTCAGCATTTTTTTCGGACCGGGGCCACTGGGCCAATGAGTCTGCATTTGTCCGTTTTTCTTTGCCACCGGGAAATGGTCATTGGACCGTCAAACCCTGTCGGTAATAGTTTCAGTCCTCCATGTCTCTGCGCATCTAGGCCCTTGAGTATAACTCTCTCTTGTGTAATTCGTTATTTACTCAAGTTATCGTTAATTCTGCTTCTTTATGCTTTGAAATCACAGTGAGTGTCGAACGAATTTTACTAAACAATTGTAAAATTGTTCGAGCGAGCATAGCTCGTGATGAACAATTGAGATTGTTTGTATAAATGAAAGTGAGACACTAACTGTCTCATCCCTCCCATCCCACCGCTATATGATTTTATTACGGCTTGCCCCCTTTTTTTCTTTTATTTCAGTGGAAATGACAACTATCGTGGAAGGAGGAACTACAATTACAACTCGAATTACAACAGCAGCTATAACAACAACAAATGATTCAATATACTTGTGGCCCATAACCTGACACTTGTTGTTGCTGTCTTGGCTTATTTGTCTGTCCAGATGGACAGCTCTTTCCTCTTGTGCTTTAAAAGTCTGAGGATCTGTTGGCTCTACACCTGACTCATTGAGTCAGTAAACGCCCCTTTTTCCTTCCTCTCCCCCTTTTTTTCTACGTCATGTTTGCTACAAAAGCGCTCAAATACAAGGTTACACACAGTTAGTGTCTCACTTTCATTTATATAAACAATCTCAATTGTTCATCACGAGCTATGCTCGCTCGAACAATTTTACAATTTTTTTCTAATTTTTTAATTGCTGTGGTCAAGTGGTTAGAACGTTGCGCTGGAATTCATAAATTAAAAAGCAAGTCAGACGTTCGATCCTGAGAGATGCCATTTTCCCCAAAAATATTTAGAAAAAATACCTTCATTTCATGCAAATCAAAATAGAGACCGGTGGTTATAAATGCCACAGAACATCCATCATAAATCGGATAATGATATGGATTAGAGACAAACGGTAACAAATTAATAATTCGCCAAGACGGTAGCATCTCCTGCAGTTTATGTTTTATAAGAGCAATCAGAATATGTAGTAGGCTACATTTAACGAATTACCGACGAAGGTCTTGACTATACAATATCGTCGACCAATTGAGTGATGTATGCATCGGTAAAAGAATGAATCGTATGTTTTATGAAGTAGCTATTTTTTAATCCGTGACGCATGAAACATACGGTTTCTCACGACGCATAAAACGTTTGTTACTGTACTCTATTACTATAGCCTACGTACTCGAAACAATTTTTTAAGGTTATCACCAAAATCGGTTAACGTAGCCTACAATCTTGCACGCCATCTAACATCTCGGTGGAAAACAAAATTTCTCGCATAAACGTTAGGAAAGCAAAACCACAATCGGTTAGGTCGGTTAAAATCGGTTCTTAACGTACAAATCTTATTACGCCGTCCAATAGCCTGCCGGCAAAGTAAATTTTCTCATATAAACGTTTGGAACCTATCCTAAACCCATTCCTTTCCTTTCACAAGCCCCCCCCCCCCCCCCCCGAAAAAAAAAAAAAAATATATATATATATATATATATATATATATATATATATATATATATATATATATATATATATATATATATATATATATATATATATATATATATATATATATATATATATATATATATATATATATATATATATATATATATATATATATATTATTATTATTATTTTTCCCCCCAAAATCCCTCAACAAACACAAAAAAGGGAAAAAAAAGGAAAAGTGCGCGCTAAACAGGAACTTAATACCTTCGGAATATTCTCAAGAATGAATATTACCCTCAGGGATAAAGAATCAGAATCATACTCCTTCAGCGGAAGATATTGTTGAATCTGCCTATTCTGTCTGTCATGATAGATGACCTTGCTCCAACCAGCAACTGTGGATATCAGAGCATTTTTTCGCCATTTACTGCACCCATTCCAAAGTTTACTGCAGCTGAGTTCTCATCAAGCTTTTATCTTAATATATATAAAATTTAAGAGAACTCTGGAACAACAACAGCGTAGAGAACATTGCGAGAAAATTCCAAGTGCTAAAGCACCTCTGCAGGTCGAGTGGATAAAATGTAGGAAAAGATCCGACCTAGCATGGTGACCGACTATCTCACAAATTTATCACGCAAGTCCAGTCTTGTCCGGAATTTTATGAAGGACCAGGAGAAGATATGGAGTGAGCTAGCGGATCAACAAGAAATAAGAGAAGAAAAATAAACGAAATCGGATTAAACTTATCCGTGGTCCGCCCTTGCTAGTACAGCCGGGCATTGCACTCTTCTTATAGCTCTGACGGGCACGATGGAAATGCGATCGAACGAGGCCCGTCGATTAATATATAGTCCAGGGACCAGTTTGTTGTAGTGGGTAGCCGGCCTGCAGTCTAATTTATGAAACGAGCCCACTGCGGTTTTCCGCTAGGGCAATCTCATCATTCCCGTTAGGTTAATAATAACTACCTATAACCAACGTAACAGCTATACTAAACTCGATAAAACGGAGACTGCCACGTATACGCTGGTCTCTGGCGATGACGGCCAAGTCCCTTGATCGTGAAAGACAATCCCTGTAAAATCTCGTCGTATTAATGGCTACTGACCAGGCTAAACCACCCGAAAAAAAGACTCTCCTCTAGGCTACTTTCCAGGTAAAACTTTATCAAACGGTTCGATGGTCATCCCATTCTTAGCCAATAATCAAATCAAATCAACTGGAACTGAAACCAATTACCTTTTATTTGTCAGTAGGTGACCATTATTCTCAAGGACGTCAATGACATGGTGCAGAATTTGTTACTTCCAATGAAATCAACAATCATGGAAAGTATTCCAATCAACAAGGTGGTGATGGCCATCAAAGCTATCGACAGAGACAAAGGACGCAACAGTTATTAGCTACATCAAACATTCGCTGGCACCGGTTGATGATCCACAGTTGTTTTACGCTGCGAGTTTCTACCTTGCTGGATCGTGACAGTCGTGCTAACTACACTTAAGTCTATACCATCACGCTCCCTGTCCCTTGACGTCATGGTGCGTTTTCTGGACGAGAACGATAACAGCCCTCTCCTTGACCCCATTGCAAAGTGTACGGTGCCAGTGTGCTCGAATGTTTCCGAGAACGCCATGCACCATCGGATTGAGTGGTCCTATTTCAGGTTTTGGCAACTGATTTAGATGAAGGCCTCAACGGTCGCGTACGATACACTATCGTCAGCGGCGACATCAACTTTCCACATCGGCGAATATTTTGGGCATCATACGAGTGGCCAAGAACTTGAATTTCGAGCGACGCTCACAAAATGTCCTGATGACGATTCAAGTCGAGGATTCGGAAATGACGTCCGTTACGCTATTACCATTACTATCCTCGATATCAACGACAACCCGCCGGTATTCTTGGACTCGCCTTAATATGTCGCTTATGTGATGGAAGAAAGCAACCGATTATATACCCGGTTCCATCATTATTAGTTCATTACCGTCCAAGCTCACGATGCCGACTCGCCGCCTTTCAACCGAGTTCGTTATCTCATCAACGATGGTGATAAAAGACTATTCAGCATCAACGGAACTACTGTCCTGGAATCGTTCCTTCCATTTTCTACTTCAGAGAAGAGAAAGAGCGAGCGCAGTGGTAAAATCGTCTATCAATTATTTGGTAACGATGCTACCAAATTTAGCGCCGAGCAAGACACTGGAGTCGTCAAAGGCGTCCAGTGATGCCTTTATTGGCTTCAATGGCTACCAAATCGGCCGTCTTCAAGCTGGAGATCCGCGCATCCGACAGCGGAGAGTCAACCCGTTGTCGTCGACCACACAGCAGCGACTGCTTACTTAAATGTAAATACTTAAAAAAGGCCAGGGATACTTTCACGTTTTTTGTTACTTAAAATCTTTTCATACTTAAACAATTTTCCATACTTGACATTTTCAGTAGGTTACACAACCTACTTAACTTTCCCAGCAAAATAATTGAAAAATAGGAATGAAACTATGCTAAAATGTGTAATATATCATGCTTAAGCTTCTGAGCTATCCCTAATGACGAATTCATGAAAAAATGCAACAAATTTTAATAAAAAATAAAAATGTTATTCGGGGATTGATACCATGACTCTTCGAGTACCAGTCTAGCTCTCTAACCATTACACCACAGATAACTTATTAATTTGGATGTTTTGACTTGGAAAATTACAAATTAGTTCCTTTGGACTTAAAATAAAAGGAGGAATAATTATGAAGATAAGAATTGTGAGGTTAACTGTTTGAATACCACAGACTTAGGAATTTTATCGACATTTTTTTTCAAAATTGTTCAACAATTTGGACTTAGACATTTTTTACGAAAAATTGAATCTCTAAAAACAAGTTTTAAAATCATTGAATGCCGGATATATACAATACGGAATATTCGTAGCTTTGGCTATTTTGATGCATGTGTCCTACTATCGTGTTTTCAATACTGCATTTCATATAAACGAAACAATATATGTTTAAAATAGCTTTCAAATATCAACAAATGTGTGTTTGAGACGAAGATTCCAACTTGTCGTTAAGTAGTGAGGTTGAAGATTAAGTGTGAAATTCTAACTTTAAGTACCTTGGCATAAACTACTTAAAATATTTACCGACTTGTTTTAGATATTTGATACTTAAATTCGAAATATCATACTTAACTTGAACACAGCCCTAGAAAGTAAGTATGGAACATATGGTTAAGTATCAAAAACTAGATTTCAGTATCCAGTGAAACATTTTAAGTGCTAATTTATAAAAACAAGTAGGAAAATGTTCCTACTTAAATTTTCAGTAGTTTTAAGCTACTGAAATACCCTGAATTAAGTAGGCAATCGCTGCTGTGCAGCACCGTTGAAATCCGATTGCGTCCCGCTGCCCAATTTCACATCATTTGTAGCGACGCTAGGTCTTTCACGTTAAGCGAGCAAGTAGAAAATCAATAATTACGTAATCTCCAGAATCTCTAAGATTCAGGAGTTCCTATTTCGGACAATTTTCAACGATGGCACGAATATTAACGCGAAATAAGGTCGTAGACCCAGTCAAGTGAGAACAAAGTAAGCCCATATTCCGGTCTAGAGAGAGAACAAAAGATTAGTCTCAAGAGTTCAAATGAAATGACAGAAAACAAGAGGCGAAATTACCGATCGAGGAATTGGTCGGCATCGTCGGGCAAGTCAGTGGATGAAAGAGATGCTGGATTGCATGTGGTGAAGCCGAATCCCATTCCGCCGACGTAGATGAATTCCGTCTGGACGATCTGAACGACTCATCACGACTCGCCCGGGTTGATGGGCCTGGACGAGAGGACGTAGCCGTTGCAGAACTCGGCGTCGTGGTGGACGGCTGTGCGACAATCGGGTCCCATGCGGATGTTGACGCCGTGCGTGCGCGGGTGGAACGTCAACGGCTGAAGGAAGTTCTGGAGGACGGCCGGAGAGGCTGCGGAAGGGCTGTGAACGGCCTGGGGCGAAGTCGACTGGCTGCCGGGGATCGGCGGAAGCGGCAGCGACGGGAGTTGATGAGGTCCGCGATTCAAGTTGAGCGCGTTCATCGAGACGAGCAAATCGGCATCGCACGCATTGCTGCGCGGCCGCGGCATTTGCTGCTGATGCGGACGGTTGTTGTGTTCGACGGCCATTGTGCTGACTCCCCCGCTAGAAGCGCTCGATTGCAACCTGTTTGTGCTCCTTTCGTGTCGGCAGTCCGCATCGGACTATTGTTCGAACTGCTTCTCGGTTCTACAAAAAAAAAAAAAGAAAAAGAGAAACGCGCGTCATGAATACGGATTGACGAGACGGGCAAATAGCCGGGCATCCATAGTGAGAGAGAGGGATCTTACCAACAATTTGGACGGCTGTCGTGTTGCCGTAAATGTCAACCATGATCCAAAGTGGCGCGCGTGCATCGACGCCCGTCAAAGAGACGCCTTTTATCCTGTCCGTTGACGTTGAGCATCACATCGCCACTGGCCGTGAAGTGGACGGCGAAGAGGACGCCGACGTCGACGTAGCGTGCAGGAAATGCCTTACCCCAGAAACCGGGACGGCTCGTCAAATCTGTTTCTCCCGAAAAAAAGAAGAGGAAGAAGAAGAAAATCAAAAAAAGAAAAATCGTTAGTTTTTAGGTGGAGAGAATTTGAATGGGATTCGAGACTACTTACCATCAGAGCAGGCGCATTTGGGCAAGACTCCACAGAAGAATGCCGGATTGCATGATGTGAAGCCAATACGGAGCACGTGACGAAGATGTTTGTTTAAAGTGCAAGTTACTTTGGTAGACGGACTGAGAAAGAGTGGACGAATGCGACCATAACTTTTCATTGGGACGAACGGTGCGCTAGGAGAAAGCGATGCCTTTGCAGAAAGAATCGACGCGGCGGGCCGTGCTCCAATCGGCTGATAAGCGGACGTGCTCTCCGCGCGTGTTGTGGAACTGTAGAATCGGCTGCGACGCGCTGCCGTCGCTGATTGTTTGAATCTGGACATACGGAGGGAAAAAAGTGAGGTAGGTTGTAAACAAAAACAAAGCTTGACCTCTGGTGGCCTAAATCGACACCATGCGTTTGCTTGCGTTTGCCATTCGTCTGCTTTAATTTTTGTCGTTTGTGACTTTGTGTTTGACTGTTTGTTTTGTTCCTCGTATTGTTGCTTTGCCGAGTTGAGTTGAGTTGCCCACTCAATTGCTCACTTCTATCGTACTAGAGTTGTTAAACATAGAATAGTTTATTGCGCGAAATGCCTCTTAAAACTAGAAATGTCGAAAGTTTGTTTGAAATTTGTTCAAAAACTGTGGCAGATCACGCAGCGGAAGCATACGACAAGATGACTGCATCAAATCACGATAAAAAAGATTCCAGTGTCGTAAATCCTTTTAACAAATTCCGTAAGTCACTGTTTACATTGCTACAAGTTACCTTCATTCTGCAATATTCTTTTTATTTTGTCTGTTTATCAGCCTTAGTGCTCCAGGAACGAGTCATTAGTTATCTCAGAATGAAAGGTTTGCTGAATGTGAAACACAGGGACCTCCTTGTAAACACACAGACCAGAAATCTGGATTCTTCTTCATTTGGTGCAGAACACAATAAAAGTAGGCCTATGGTTGTCCAATTACTGCAGATTGCTGTAGTCCGGTGCCCAGTAAGAAATTACTTCAATAATACTGCTAAACAATTATATGTTTCATCTTGATGAAAATGTATTATTGCAGCAACTTACTGATCTTGTGCTCAAAATGAATTGGTGGAATTTCACAGTGGAAGACTATGAACAATTTCTTCCAAACTTCAAACACCTTCAAGTACTGGACGTGGCACTTAACTATGAAACTTTTAACGACAGGTGCCTGGAAATTCTTGGTATTCATTGCAGAGATTTGAGGTATGATATTTGTGTTTAGTTGGCCTTTAAAATAATTCATCTATCCCCCTCTCACTCTTCTGGCTGACAGGAAATTGAATGTGGACAGTTGCAATGTCACAGATAATGGAATTGAATTACTATGTGGACTAGGAGGTCCAAGAGAAAAGATGGGAAAGAACGTTCTGGTGGGGCTTAATGGACTATGTAAATCCCTTGAAGAATTAGACATCACTGGCACGAAGATAACTGCATATGGAGCCACAATGGCCCTTCAACGTTTGCCTTGCCTAAGAATTTTGGAATATAGGCTTATGGCTGAAGCCTTTTCCCTTTTGCACTCAGCCCAACCCAAATTCGCCTTAACCCAATTGAATTTCAAGAGTGTAGAATCGTCGTGGAATCAACATACGTACGTATGGGAATCGTGGGAATCTCCCTCGTTCATGCCTTACCAGACTCGCTTGCTACGAGTGGCGATTTCCTTGTGCCCCCTCCTAACCCATTTAGATATTGACATCGTTCAAGGAGTCACCGACGATGATCTCCTGGGAATTACGGCACTCGAAAAACTCAGCGTGTTCAAGCTCTCCAACGTTTCCAACGAACTCATCACTTTTGATGGGAGTCTGGTTCCGATTTTCAAAGCCATAGGAAGATCTTTGAAGACACTACACCTTGAAAATCTTCCCTCATTCATTTGCCTTGCCAGCGTTATGGAATGCTGCCCGAACTTGGAGATTCTTACCTTTGTTCATTGCAAATACTCACCAGCTCAATTGACTGGGCTGGATCAAGATCTTGGAACAAGCAAAGCCAGTGATGATGAACGTGCTAAATCAGTCTTTGCATGGAAACGCCTAAGGGAACTGAAACTTGTTTCATCCAGTCGGTCTGAAATCACGGCCGAAGTTTTTCTCTTCATCCTGAATTCGTCACCTGCCCTACAAACTCTTACCGTCGAGTGGGGCTACTTTGAACAAAAAACGACTTTTTTTGACAGTTTTTGGTTAATAACTCGAGTAATATGCCACGGAAAGAGACGCGAAAAAAAGCGTATTTAGAGAAAGTTATAGCGAATCTGCCTGTATCCCTGCCATCTCTGGAAATGTAGTAGAAAAATTTTTATGAGCATTTAAAAATGGCTGTTCAAAGTAGCCCCGGTACGGGGCTACTTTGATCACAATGAAAAGCTTATGGGAAATTAGGAAAATAAATAAATTGGGGAATAATTTGTTCATAGGTAAGATTTTCGAGAAGATATTTTTACTGTAGTTAAACGAACATGTCCTTACTACCTTTATGAAAAAAAAGTTAAAAAAAAAACGAAATTAGTGCCCCCAAAAAATTCCAACAGAAAAAAATTAACGTTTTGGACGCAAAAATGGCAAAAAAACCTCCACAACTAAAAAATGGCTTTATAGATTTCTGAAATTTTTGGTACCAATAGTAGTGGCTGTATGATGAACAAATGGATTAAAAAAAAAGTTAGACTTAATCAATGTTGATGCCCTGAAAACCCTCGGAAGAGGGAAAAACAAGCGTATTTCTTGTTTAGGTTGCGGTAACTCCCTAAACGCATCTTCAAATGCGACGAAATTTATTTATGATCATTCAACCATTGTGAAACGTAATTTCGAAATGAAAAAAAAATGAAATCAAATTTGTCAAAAAAATTGCAAAAATAGTGGGGCTACTTTGAACAATGGAAAAGCCTGTTCAAAGTAGCCCCGAAAATACGAAAAAACGTGGGGCTACTTTGAACATGTGAGCTGTAGGCTCAGGGAAACAGTTTCGTAATTTTTTTTTTATGCACATGCTTTTTAGTGTTTCCCTTTATACGAATATGCAAAAAAATCTAAAACTTTTGTGGTCCTTTGCAAACCTTGCAAACTTACTTTTCACACTTTACGGATGATTTTTAGGGTCACAATTTGGCATGAAAAAACTTGCACTCGTAAATGAGATACACAGGTGAAATTCACAATGGGTAATGACTCGTAATGAGGGGTGAAAATGAGCATTTCTCCCGCCAGATAGCTTTAGCCGGAAAAAATTTAAGCTGGAAAATATGTTTTTTTTTTCTTGTTCAAAGTTACCCTGCCTGTTCAAAGTAGCCCCACTCGACGGTACTGTTTCCCATAGTTCAACTTTCACAGACGATGTAATCCAACGGGTCTTTCAGTGTAACTCGTTCAAGAACTTAGAGACGTTGTGGTTAGTTCATTGTCCTTGTGTCACCAAGAGAGGGACTGATTTGTTTCGGGAAGAAGGGGACAGCGACAACGTAGAAGAGTATAGTAGCGAAGAAGATAGTTAAATTACGAATTTTCTCGTTAGCATTTCGAGTGAAAAATTCAAGCTCAAAAGGATTCAGCTACAGGCTATTGTGTCTTATAGGCTATTAATTTCATTCCGAGTGTATGTCTTGTTGAACTTGATTCTAATTGAGAATTGTTTTCTTGTGATGCTCGAAATAATATTTGATTTAATCATCGAGAGAACGCCGGAGTTTTTGTTATCGTCTTTCTATTTTTATTCTATAAAGATAGCAGTTTTTCGGTTTAAAAACTATCGACGGTCTAAATGGGAAACTATGATTGACTTTCAAGTTTCAACCAAATGCCGCATCCTGATGCTTGTTATAGCTGGGTTATAGTGGATTAAAATCATAGGCTAGATCGGCTGTCATCCTGAATCTGCAAGAAAAAGGATGTTGTTACCGAATGAAAATTTTTCCGCATCATACTAGCATTGTCGACAGGCCGGCTAATCATCCATATATATTTTTTCTAGATCTCAATTGATGCGAGGTAGAATACCGCGTATACTGGAGACATATCTGTCCTTCAATCGTTCCTTCCATTTCCTACTTCAGGGAAGAGAAAGAGCGAGTGCAATACTGAAACGCAGAGCTAAGCGTCTTGGAATATGGTGTTGCTGGTGCTGCTGTGTAGTTTGTGCGTCGAGTATTTATTTACGCGCACGTATTTGAGTATATATAGAAGTCGAACGTATTCGTCACTAGAGAGTAAATTGCTTGGGAGTTGATTACCGGCAAAGGCAAGGTGAGACAGCTCCAAGGCCGCTAGATGATGGATGTCGAACCGGAATCGAAAATTCCATCTTGCCTTATCGCCGGCCGAACTGCTGACTCGAATCTTATATTCTTATCCCAGGTGCTACAGGACTCACCGGCACGGGAACCGCATTATTGTTTTTGTTAGAGATGTTAATGACCACACTCTAGTTTTCTCACAAGTCTATACCGGTCGATACAGTGATGCTATAAAAAATGGACCGGCTGGCGTACCTGTCTTCAAAAGCCTTTGACAATGATGCGTGCAGGAGACAACGCGCTCGTTTGGTACAAAAGTACGAAACCAATTTCACGCTCTAGTTGCAGTTCAAGTGTTTAATAATTATAAACAAATAATGACGATGTGTAAAGAATTTCATATATCCGTAGGTATACGCTGCATGAAGAATGCTAAAAACAAGTTCAAAATTGAAAAGTTGACTGGAGAAATCTCGACGGTGGCGAAGCAAATTCGCAAAGAGCGATCCGAATACGATGAGCTGGCGGTGATTATAGCTTCCGATTCCAGCTTAACCAGCCTTCAAACTACTGAATGCAACGTCACATGCATGTGACGTTGCATTCAACATGAAGACTGCATGCAGTCTTTGTTTTAACGATGTCAACGAAATTCCTCTGATGTTCTCTAGAGAGTTAGCTTCCATTGTTTATATCCCTGACAACATCCAACCGGGCCAATTTGTTTTGGGTGCCACTCGGTATACATTGAATGTTGCATGGAGATAATCGGAGATAATAAACTGATTGGAGAAGTAGTAATTGTCTCCTATGCATTTCATTTTCTGTTTTGGTGCATGAAATATCAAAAGATGGTCGACTTCTAGCTGTATCCGCTGGCATCAGCAACTGAACAAAAATTACGTAAAAAACAAACGTTTTAAGTAGGCCTTTCTTGCGTAGCTTTTGAATGTCTGGCGCTATAGCCTACTTTTAATCGTATCTGCCAAATCAGCCAAAAAAATTCCAAAATCATAAATTCCAGACAAAAATAGGCACTGTTTGTTGCGGCTCAATGGAGTTGTATTTGGCGATGACACGAGCGATAATGAGTGAACAGACACGCATACAGCCTGAAAACTAGCAGAGGGGGGGCGTTTTGGGAGAAATCAAAGACAAAGGGGGAAAATGATACAGAATAACAGTAACACTCAAAAAATACAAGACGACTCACGCGACCCGATCGCGATGGTTTTCCGCAAGCAAGAGAGCTTGCCTCGCCCGACGTTTCGGAGACCAAGGGGTGGGGGGTAGCTCGACAAGTCGTGCCATCTAATGAAGGGAAAGGGACAAGTCGTATGCTGGCGGGAAATTGAGGGTACTCCCGCAACATTCGGCCTTTCCTGGCCTGTGACTTTTCATGACACAAAACTACAAAACACATGCATATAACACTAACAAATATTCCAACTCTTGACAAAGGCACAGAATTTCAACCAGACAACTTACATGAACCAATTTGCACATAAATACCAAAATCAAAACAGGGTATACTTAACAACTAATGATTCGCCCAACCCACTTAATTCAAATTTGATCTTACGCTACCCCTTTTGTACTAAAAAACGAAACAAAAAAAAACAAAAAAAACTAAACAAACAATAGTAATGAATAGACCAAAAATGTTGCGTGATGCTACTAGACAAATTACGGGAGAGAAAAAAAAAAAAAAAAAATACTAAACAAAAACAAACAAAAAGGCCAAGAAACTAAATCGTTTGCTTACGGCTCGCGGATGGGGGAAACTATGGGCTGTGGGAAATAAATCAATATAACTCATATTCTTCTTCTAGTATGCTGGGGAGTTTGGTGATGCGGCCGCTTCTTGTTCGTACTGGGGGGTTTATGGTGGGAATTTTTTCTGCGGGTTGATCTGGAACTTCCTCTTCATCTTCCTCGCTTTCACTCACGACTTGTTCAGGATCGCTGTAATTTTCGTACCAGTCGTCATCTTCTCTGGCTCTGAACGGCTTTAACTGCATGACATGCGCGTTGAATCTTCTGTATTTCTTCCTTTTTCTGTTCGACGGGATGTCTTCGACAAGATATGTTGTTTCGGCTACCTTCTTCACGACTTGGAATGGACCAATATATTTTGGCATAAATTTTTTCGTAAGTCCTTTCTTCTTTATAAGTCGACGTACTAAAACGAGGTCACCTTCCTGCATCGGCTTTGCCGCCCGTCGTCGAGCATCCACTAACTTCCTGCTTTTCTCTTGCCGCTCGATGATGTTAAGTTTGGCGGCCTTTCTCAGCGCCTCGACCCGTTTCACAAACTTCTTCCTTGAGACGGCAATTTCTTTCGGCCACTCGAAAAAATTGGCGTCCGGTCTGTTGGGGAGGCGGCCGTAGACTAGTTGGAATGGCGAGTGTCTTGTTGTTGACTGCTTGGTCGTATTGATTGCGTAAACGGCGTCGGACAGCTTTTCATCCCAGTCGCGATGAGTTGGTGCGATGTAGGCAGCGAGGGTTCGAGCAGCTGTTCGATTCAGTCTCTCCACCAGCCCATTGGTCTGGGGATGTTCGGCTGTTGCCACGACGTGTTTGATGTTCCACCGTTCCGTCTCCACCTCCAACTCGCGGCTAGTAAATGCAGAGCCAGGATCTGTAATGATGCGGCTTGGCAACCCGTGTCGATTTATGATGGACTCCTTGAGGAATTTGACGACAAAATAAGTTGATGTGCTCGGCACTGCCACAGCTTCGACCCATTTCGTCAAATAGTCGATGGCGAATAAGATGTGGAGGTTGCCAGACGGAGTTTCTAGAAGCGGTCCTTGGTGATCGATTCCAACGGTGTCAAATGGTTTCTCTGGTGGGGGGATAGGCATTAAATGCCCAATAGGGGTTCCGGGGGGCACTTTGTGAAATTGACAGAATGTACAAGACAACACATATGAACGAACACTTTTTTCCATCCGCGGCCACCAATAATTCTCTACTACACGACCTAATGTTTTTTCTATTCCAAGATGACCGGCACTAGGCTCGTCATGACATTTACTTATTAGATCTCTACGCAAAATGGAGGGAACCATCAAAAGCAACTTTCTTCCTACTTTACTTTTACTTTTCTTATAAACTACCCCTTTTCTTATAGCAAAGTCGGGCTCTTTTTTGTTAGCAAGGATTCTGTTAGTAAGGGGGCGTAACTCTCTGTCCACTTGTTGCAAGTAGGCGAGTTCTTGAGCCGTGTACCCATCGGATTTCAGTACACAACTAACGCGATGCTCTGTCGCGGAGACGTCGGGACTCGGGCGTGTTACACCGACGTTCCGGGAGAGAGCATCAGCCACCACGTTATTCTTTCCTTTTACATGTTCAATTTTAAAGTCGTATTCTTGTAAACTCATGATCCATCTTGAGAACTTCCCCGAGACATCTTTTTTATCCCACAACCACTTCACCGCGGAGTTATCCGTACGGACCAAGAAGGGTCGCCCGTACAGATAACACCGAAATTTCTTGAGAGACCACACTAGAGCCAAACACTCTAATTCATTAGAATGATACCTCTTTTCTGCATCCGACAGGGATTTACTAATGTAAGCAACTGGTTTTACCTCACCTCCCGAGCTCTGTGCCAGGACAGCACCAAGACCGAGATGGCTAGCATCTGTGTGCACCTCCGTAGGTAAATTTTCGTCGAAGTGGGCCAGGACCGGAGCCGATGAGAGCAAACTAATTAAAGTTTCAGCTGCCGACTGCTGCTCCTTCTCCCACCTCCACCTTGCGTTTTTCTTCAGTAGCGTGACAAGTGGCGCCGTCAAATGCGCGAATTCCGGAATAAACTTTCTGTAGAACGACGCAAGGCCCAGGAAGGCTCTCAGGGTCTTCAATGAGTTCACCTCCATCGAAAGCAAGGCGCTCACTTTTTCCGGATCCGGTCTCACTCCATCCTCCCTTACGATGTGACCTAAATGCTTTACCTCGTTCGCTGCGAATAGACATTTCTTCATATTAAGAATAAGGTTTGCCCTCCCGAGGGCTGTCAACACCAGATTTAATCTACTCTGATGCTCGGCGAAAGTTTTTCCAAACACTAATATATCATCTAAGTATACAAGACATGCCGTCCACTTGAGTCTCTTCAACACCTGATCCATTAGCCTCTGGAACGTGGCCGGGGCATTGGCCAAACCAAAAGGTAGCCTGTTAAATTCAAACAACCCGTCCGGTGTCACAAATGCCGTCTTTTGACGGTCCCTTTGTGCCACCGGAACTTGCCAATAGCCATTCGCCAGATCTAAGGTGGAAAAATATTTTGCACCGGCGAGTCTATCAAAAACATCGTCCATCCGCGGGAGCGGATAAACGCCTCTCTTTGTTACAGCATTAAGCCGTCTGTAGTCCACGCAAAATCTGTGCTCGCCGGATTTTTTTTTGACAAGGACGACCGGCGAAGACCAAGGGCTATTTGAATGTTGAATAACCCCATCTTTCAGCATTTCACTTACTTTATCGGCAATAATCCTCCTTTCGAATTGGGAAATTCTAAAAGGACGACTAGTGATAGGAAGCGCGTTACCCGTTTCAATTTCGTGCTGGACGTTGTCCGCGTAGCCCAACTTGTTCATTTCGGACGGAAGGCAGCGAGAGTGTTGATCTAGCAGGTCCAAAACCATGGACTTTTCGTGTTGTGAGAGGTTTGCTCCGACGTTTACGTCCTCTCTATTTGTGGCCCGTCGAGACGTTCCGACTGCCGCGCAGCAAATCCGCTCGTCTGTCTGACACGTCTGTTTTTGTTCGCTTGGAACGACGGCCACTTGGGCTTCTAAGTCAATATCAATAAAAATAAGACAATTATTTTTCTTTACTGTTACCGGATTCGAGTTAACGTTGAGGAACGGCACTTTTGCTTTTCCGTTCTTGACCGAAACTAAGGCCGACGGCACCACCCAAGTCATGGAGGGCCTTGCAGAGAATCCAAATCTCACAATGCCCGTGCCTGTGAAATTCTTCGGAATACTCCCTCTTATCATCTTCAGGGATTCTCCTGGTATGTCGATGGGCTTGTCGATTGAGAACCGGAGTGCTCCCTTTCTTCGCGCTGATGGCAATGCGCTTGCGACCTCTTCTAAAAAATCTTCCGACGGCAACGTTTCTTCTTCATTATCCAGCGGCGTTGTACCGGTCATAGCGGTTTCAGCCGAGGTTTCAGCCTTATCTCTTGCTCTTCCAAAAACAACTGGCAAAATTTGATTATTCCTACATTCTAAGTTTATTTCGGCCTTCACTAGCCAATCGACACCCAAAATAACAGGAAAAGGGGCCATTTCTACTACTGCAACTTTATCGATTAGTACACTGGTGGCTCCCCACTTAAATTTTAGCGAAATTTCATCTATCACATCAATAACTTTATTATCAATACCTCTTATGCCCGGCAGTCTACTCTCACCTTTCTTTTTACACATTCTTTTTACGAGATTAAGTCTAGCTGTCGTTATGCTGGATCCGGTATCCAGCAGAACCTCTGTTTCTCCAATCCCCTCGATTGTCACTCTAATTACCGGAAGATGAGGACGTGATGGCTGGATGAGAAAACTCCCCGTCAACGCTGGCCTTGGCCAGCCGACGGGGCCTGGCCGTTTCCCGCCAACTGCGGACAATCTCGGCGAATATGGCCGGCAGCGCCGCATTGGTAGCAGTTGCGGTTATCCGGCTGTCGTTGGTACGGCCGTCGTGCGCCTCCGATTGACAATCCGTTTAGCTTCTCCACCAATCCAGCAATCTGGTTACCCATGGATAATAATGCTGTTCCGACGTCGACGGGCTGATGAGTAGGCCCGCCGGTTTGCTGTACTGGAGGGTGTGGTGTAGGTGTCGGAAGTACCACGGGTGGCAAAAAACTTTGATTGAAGGCAGGAGGAGGCTGTGAGAATGATGCGGTTAATGGGGTAGGAGAGGCGCCTCTAAGGTTGACGAACAAAGCTTCCAGGTCTCGTAGCCTGGTCATAAAATCGTCGATGTCGACTGGCGGATTGTTTACCATCGCAGCAACGTGCTGCCAATTTGCCAACCCATTAATGAGATACGAGACTTTCTGCGCGTTCGTTAAAGCATGTGGGGAGAGATCGAGTAAACGGGACTTTTCTACTGCGTACGCAATTCCTGGTTCTCCCACCTTTTGCACTCTTTCTTCAATCATTTTGTACCATTCCGCTGGAGAGAGTCTATTAGTAAAATTAGCGCCCAACGCCGCCGACCAATTCGCCCAATTGGGGTTATTATTACCGGTTTGCAAGTGCCATTGAAGGGCAATACCATCCAAACGTCTTATTGCCACCTGTCTTTTCTGCACGTTCGTCCACCCTTCCACATCGCCGACCTGATTGACTATCCTCACCCAATCTCTTCCAACATCACCCACTTTACCTTCAAAAAACGGAATGGAATCCACCACCGCGTTGTTCACTCGGGCATTAGCAGCACCCACTTGTTGTTGTTGCGCCGTTACCAGGGCTCTCAAGGCAGCGGTTTCTTGCTGCTGTGCAACCAATATATTAACAAGCGCGTCGTGACGTCCCTGATACTGCGCTCGATCTTGAGCAGCCCCATTGGCGAAGTCCGTTAACGCTTGAGCTAACGCGGGATCCATTATCGTCAGACGGGCGGGCACTGGGGGAACGGGAATGCGTTCGTCTCTAACCGGCAAAATATCAAAATGTAGGCGGCGATTGGGCCTCTCCCTGACAGAATCGCTATCGGGAATTAGAACAACAGCTCGTGGGGGATTCAATGCGGGGCTCGCTCCCTGCTGCCTTGCAGCGCTTCTAGTTCGAATGTGATAATCAGTTGGAACTACGTTACCCGTTCTTTTTGGCGGCATACGAAACAAAGCAAATCAAAGGCAGGACTACCACGCTATCCTATTCAGGGTGGGGGGGGGAATCCTTACCTCACCTTACATACACGTGAGCTTTTAATATCGGACCCAAAATGGCGGCTGATTTGATGAAAATGAGCACCGACGAAAAAAAAATGAAAAAAATGACATGCACCAATGAGAATTCAAAAATGAAGTTGAGCAACGTGAAACCAAATAGCAACTCGTATGGCCGGGGCAAATAAGTTCTACGGGCAGTTCATGAGAGAGAGATGGAGAGAAAAAAAAATGAACTTTTCTGGGGCCCGTAATCCGCTTCTGACACCAACTGTTGCGGCTCAATGGAGTTGTATTTGGCGATGACACGAGCGATAATGAGTGAACAGACACGCATACAGCCTGAAAACTAGCAGAGGGGGGCGTTTTGGGAGAAATCAAAGACAAAGGGGGAAAATGATACAGAATAACAGTAACACTCAAAAAATACAAGACGACTCACGCGACCCGATCGCGATGGTTTTCCGCAAGCAAGAGAGCTTGCCTCGCCCGACGTTTCGGAGACCAAGGGGTGGGGGGTAGCTCGACAAGTCGTGCCATCTAATGAAGGGAAAAGGGACAAGTCGTATGCTGGCGGGAAATTGAGGGTACTCCCGCAACAGTTAAAAAAACTTATCGAAAATCGATTTCCGCCAGAAAGGTATTTTAAAAGTATCATTTTGTGACATAAAATACACGTTTTTAGATATAATTATATCAAAATAGTGACAAATCGCTATATTTAATGACGAAACCTACGGAATCGGTTTTCGGGATAAAAAATCCCTAAAAACGATAAGAATTTTTCACAGTGAGGTTTTCAAGGACCAAATAAGTCGAGCCCTATGCAGTCACCGCTTTGAATTTTCTGCCAAAAAAATTGACAACATGAGACGCGATTGCACGAACACTATGCTAGCTATTCGGTCCGCCTTTCTCAGTAGGGTAGAGGTCTAGAGCGATCTTGCACCAAGTATTCCCCGGGGCACTACCGGCCCCGGTTCAGCAACAGGCGCTACATGGTCAGTGATAGGCTACGCACAAGACGAGTATCATTCAATGCTGCCATCAAGGCATCAAGATCCCGTCCGAATCCTCATACAACTTGGAAAAGACGATCGACAGCCATGCACATTAAATGCTGGACGACTGTTTCTGTGTCGTATGTACATGCCACGGTGGATGGTGGCAACGTAATCGAAAAGTTAAACTCCTTCCATATTCCAAATAAGCTCGGTTTTGTTGACTGGCCGATTCGGCGGAATAATAAGTGACCCGACAATTCCAGCGGAATAAGGATAGTCTATTCTAGAAAGCGGCTTTGGGAAAAGGACAACCCGAGTCACCCCTGTCTGTTCCACTGGTGTAGGCGACAGCACGGCAATCGACCTTAATCGGTAATTGGAGTCATCAGTGTTTAAGAGTCTTTCAGCCCGTCATCCGGCACAACCGGCAAGTTCCATTAGCAGATTAGCTCTCTTTTTACTTCTTGGCCGGCTAAAATTTACGTAACACGGGGCGGAAAGCTGCATTAAATTAGAAACTTTGGAAAAGGGAAATAAATGAGAAAAATGTCAGCAATCGGTTTTATATTCCAGCAAACAAAATGATACATCCTGAATTCTAATAGCAATAGGGACGAAACGTATTGCAGTTAGCTGATTCGATGCTGTATAATGTTAATTGTTAATAACCAGGCGGAAGTTCCAATTGTTTTTCTCACTCTCATTCAACCAATAGTCGAAATCCTCAACAGACAGCGACTCGCATCCCCGGATCGAGGCCACTCTCAAGGCGTTTCCATTTTGAATGAACATATCGACACCACTTTTAGTAACCGCTTTGCAATCAAACAATGATAAACTAGACAAATTGTTGAAGGAGTGGATTCGAAAGGCTCGATGGAGGACGTCGTCATCTAGGACTATTCACAATCATAAATGACAAGTTCCTCTAAATTAGGAGCTGATGTCAAGGCCAAGAGCAGGGACTCGGGCGGCAACGTTGATGTTTCATACAGTTGCAAACTCTTCAGATTCGGGCGTACGAAATCAGTTTTAGCCCGTTTACTGGGCCTGTTGGACTGTTCGTCATCATGATCGGATAACGACGAATAACTACAGCTGCAAATGGACAAAAGCTCTAAATTTGGGCAATGCTCGAGGATACTGTCAAGACAAAGGGATATGGAAAGCTCTTCAAGTTCTAGTTGTTTCAAAGATGGCCCAATGGCTTTTAAAACCAGAGCCAAGCCATGATCAAAGTGAGACTATTACGTACACTACTAGGTACCAAACTATTAATTTTGAGTATACTAATTCTCTCTAGTGCCGTTAAAGTTAATAGATCAGAGTCGGTGATTCCCTTAAATAGTCAATAGATAATCGATGTAGGAATGGACAAAATGAACTTGCAAGACGAAGTGCGATAGACCCATAGGACTTGGAAGAGGATAAATCAATTAAATCTAAATGAACCAAAGCGTAGCTGGCAGGGTTCAAATCGTTCCGGTGCATGTGAAAAAAGGCTTCAGCAATGTCATAAGTACAAAAGTGCTTCAAATCGGGCAAATTTCGAATAGCAATCTGTACTCCTTTTTGTGTGATCATTGTCTCATGGATTTCGAACTTTTGGAGAGATTTACATTGTCCCCGTTGCCCCTCAAGCATTTCCTTTCCGATATCAGCTACACCGCCACACAATCCTTGGACCCCATCATCCGTGACGTGACAATAACATAGATGTTTAAATGCCTCTTATCCCAATAGAAAAGGATTAACTAACTGTTAAGGAAATAATAAAATTAAAAGGGTGATTAGAATACTTTAAATTTCTGCAATAAAGTCCAAGGGTATGCATGCAACTGTCGTCAAACATTCCAAGACTATTGGTCACATCAAGTACTTGCAGATGTTTAAATTGTGGGACAAGTTTGCGAAAGCATTTTAGTGAATTTTTCACTTCAATTTTATTAGTTTTACGCATAAATTTCTCACCATACCCCAACAGCAGAGTTTCAATTTTCTGCCAACAAAAATTCATTGAAATAATTATTTGAGAGGCAGAGTAAGAGAAAATCTTTACCGGGCATCGGACTGCTGCATGTGTCAGAAAATTGACAGTTCTTTGGGAGATTTCACTGAAACCAAAGACAAAAGTGAGGTCCAACTCTTTTGTTTGTGGTGTAATTAGCAATTCACGATGATCAATGTTCAATTTTTTTTGGCTTCTGAGGGCTCCACTGATTTTTTCCAAGACATGAGGTGCTAGTCGAGTAAAGAGGTTTGACTATTGGTTGTTTCAATGTGCAAACAGCTTACAATGTAAAAGGGTGACTTACGCCATTTATCAAATGGATCAGCTACCAGCACGTTACTTGGATTGTAATTCGCCAAATGGTTGACGATTGAGTTTAAACACTTTTTCGACAAAGACTCAACATCTCTAGTTTTAGGCATAGGCATCTCAGTGAATTGTATGCAGCAACCCCTTTAAAAAAAGCGTGAATTTATGTCCAATTTAAAAGGCGATTCCAAATAAAACTATACACGTGGGAAAATTC
Source organism: Ceriodaphnia dubia (assembly GCA_022539655.2). Lineage (NCBI taxonomy): Eukaryota > Metazoa > Arthropoda > Branchiopoda > Diplostraca > Daphniidae > Ceriodaphnia > Ceriodaphnia dubia. Next base: position 2,057,650 of record JAKUCG020000139.1, on the reverse strand, counting down.
AAAATTGAAGCAGCAATTGGCAAAAAAAACGAGCAGACGAACAAATTGCGAGGTGTCGAAGTAGGCCACCAGATGTCCCATTTGTTTACTTTAAAATTCAGACACGTCAAAAAAGTAATACAAGGTAAATTCTTCTTTTGTATAATTATGTTACCGTTGTGATGACTAAGCTAATAACTGGTGCGTCACTATCAGTAACAAGAGCTTCTGTATATTGCATTGCCACAGTGTTACCAGATTTCATCTTGAGTTGCTATTAGAGCCCTTCAGTCACCTTGGAGACAGATGACTCAGGCATAAAAGTGTAGGCTACCACTTTTACCAGTGTGAGGCCCCAACAATGCTTTCTGTAAAAAGACATTAGCACCGTCATCAACAAGCAAGTTCTTGTTCAGTCTTTTTGTTTCAATCTCCAGTCTCTTTTCACCTCTCAGCTGAGGTTTAAGTTTTATGAACAGGACTGTCGTCCAGCTGAACCAGGTCTACATGATAGTGAAAAGAGGATCCTTGACTGGGAGTGCTTCATATAGGCCTCCTTCTAGGTACCCTTCATCACTGAAAATCTGCCTCTCAGCTTTCTAGCTTTTCCACAATTAAGTCTGTCTTCTTCTAGGCTAGAGTGACAGAGTCCTCACAAAGGAGGTGCCGCACCCAGTCCAACGACAATAGCTCCACATGAGGACGGACATGACGAGGCGCCGATTTCTTACTACTCGAGTATGTCAACTGCCCGTCGAGGCCCACGTCTCTTCTTGTACTCATTGAACTCGAATAGGTAACGGAGGTAAGGTAAGGCCTTTGTTCGCCAAAGGTAGGGTGGAAGGGAATATGACATCCATCAAAAACACTAACGACTCCTTGGAACCCAGATTTTTCTTTGAAAGTATTCACAACAGATCGAAGCTCATTACGATTAGGGAAACGAACAAAATGCGACTGCTTATTGAAAAAAACTGACATGTAGTTCTGACTGCATTCACCCTAAGAAGAGGTGTCTGCAAATACCAGACAGAAAGTCTGGCAACTGGGGCCTTGACAATAATGTCCGTTTTGGTTTTTGCCATTTTGTGTCCCAACTGTTTTTTAAATCAAATTTCGATTAAATGAGCATTGTGCCCCCTTCCATTGGCCACATTTTACAATAAAAACATTTAAAGTTCAATTAGGTATTTATCAAAAAATGGCAAAACGGAAACCTGACTTCGATCCTAGAGGCCCCAGTTGTCGGACAGTTTGTCTGGTATTTGCAGACACCTCTTCTTAGGGTGTTCCATACGGAAGGTTCAGTTCTATTGAATTTGTCCGCCAACAACCGTATTGCTCCTTGGTTACCCAAATACTAATACAAATACTAATACAGCGTTATTAAAAGGACCTCGAGGTTATCCATTGGCTCGTACCCACCATGGTAAACTACTTCATCTCTGAATTTTTCTGCTTTCAGGAAGTCAAGACGCAGTGAAAATGTGGCTCGCGTGACTCTAAAATGTCTCCAAAAGTCAGCGTCTGAATAAGAAAACACTATTTGGATATATCCTGTCTGCCTTGGGTGGCTTTCTGGAATAAACATGGCTAGTATCAACTTCTGTTCTAATTCATCCTCGCTACTGCTATCACTAGATGAGCTACTGTCAGACATAATGAATGACTGTGCAACAACTGCAAACAGTATTTTTTTGTTCATCGTGTTTTCTGCACAAAAAAAATGATTATCCAATGTGTTATCCTGATTCTTATGAAAAGTAACAACCTGTTGGTAATACGAGCAGCCAACAAGAAAATGTGTCGAATCGACGATATTACGAACAAGAGGTCTGTTATTACAACACGAACCTATTGGATATTTCAATATAAATTTTTTATTAACTAAAATCTGTAAAATTATGATATTTACCAGAGTTTCCGAAGCGAAATTATCAAAATAAGCATCATCACAGTAACTACGACGATAGCATCAGCTGTCACCAATTTTCGTCTGCTAAACGATGGGAGGAGCTTGTAGTCAGTTGACCAAAACTAACATTTTGGCGTACCCTTGGTTAAACTTTCATTGTTGAACCGAGGCCGCTGATTGAGTTCAACTTTCCCCTCGAAAAACTCATTTTGGCGTCAACTAGCCTCTCGGTACAGCTCTACCATGAACCGAGCGCAGTACACGCCAAAACCCGCCTATTGTCTGCTATAATAAGTGCCCATTTCGGGCTCAACTTACCCCGACTACTGGGGTAAACACCGTGTAGCGGGTAGAACCCGCTACAGAAACATTGAAAGCAGTTAAACCAAAGGATTAGAATTTAGATAAGTTTATTCGACTTAAGGGCCAAAATTAAGGATAAATTAATAATCCAAATTGGCCGGTTAGCCTATTCTATAGTCAAAATACAGAAAATACAATTTTTTTTTTGGGGGGGGGGGACTAATTGTAACAAAGGTTTTTTCCATGAGCATTTAGTTGAAATTAGTCACCCCAAAAAAATCTCTCAAAATCTCACCACCGAAAGTTTTCTTAATTTCTTAGGAAAACATTTCCCATGGAATGGAAAAGTACAGCCTTTCAACTTAAGATAACTTTTCATCCCTAGCTCAAAATCCTAGAGCTCCTTACTCAGGATCAAAGGGAATTTTCCAACGCATAGGCTACAACGACTTACCTTACGACTTTTTTTAAATTTCACGTCAGGATATGCTAAATACTCCCGTCCCTGTGCTATTTTCCTATTCCGACCAGAACAGGAGGAGGAGCCTTTAAAATCGACGGTGGCGACTCCATACTGAATACCATCTATACTAATTATACTAAATATATTGAAGATATAAGTGATATAGATAATAGTAAAAAAGTTCCGTAAAATTTTGTTTCCCCTGAAAATTATATAATAGTCATGCGTATTTTACAATGACTGTAGGCCATAACTATAAAGCTTACAAACATATTTGATTTCAAATGACACGGGCTGGCGCGCAAGCGCGATTTCATTGATTATATCTTTAGTTTATTTTTTAGATCTTGCTATGTCTGAAATTTTGTATAACTTGAACTAAATCTTTGATTATATCTGTTTCTAATATGTGTTGTAGTAGCAAGCAATGAAATAAGTCACCTTTTCGTATAGAAAGGCTAAGAGAGAAAGAGCAAGACCAACGAAAAGGACGACAAAAGCACCAGTCATGTTCTTGAGAGTTAGTGCTTGCTGATGAGATTTCGGTTGGTTGTACAAAGTACAAAGACTTTGGGAGGGTTTTGTTTTTAAGTCCCAAAAACGAATTATCCCAGTTTGTTGCACCTCTAGAACTCTTTTCAATCGTATAGAATTTCAATAGTAAATGGTCGTTTGAATAAATAAGGAAAGTTTTAGTTGATGACGATTATGTTGCCTGCTTACCCAATACTCATAGTATTTGTGTATGGACTGTTCTTTGGTAAAGCATATGATAACGACATGACTAGAAAACCATCTCTTGCGACCTGAAGATCGCATTTGCCAGACCTTTTAAATTCCTCTTCGATGTAGTCCTTTAAATACGATTTTGCCTGGAAAATGATTATTCGTTATTTTTAGACTATGTAGAAGATATCTCAACTGTCCGTATCCGTCAAGCGTAAAAGTATCATGCACTTGAGTGTAAAAATTATTGTTACTTTATTGCGTTTCTGCGTTTCTATACGTTCTTACGGAAATTGTATTTCACACCATAGAAGTTCACGTAAAAGCGTAATTTTTCCCTTCGTTTTTCCCCCTAGCCCATGCCTATGGGTACGTCCTTGAGAAAAAACGAAAGGAAAAACGGCCTATAAAATTTCTGACACGATTTGACCCTAAACTTGTTAAAGAATGTATAGGATTTAGTAAATAAATCTAGAATGATCCTTTTTTTACAATTGTACCTATACATGCTGGGACGATTGTAGCAAGGTTGGGAATCAAAAGTAACGTGGGGTTCCCCATATAAGAGCTTACGCTTGACGACTCACCCGTTTAAACCGTCAAATCTGTTTTTTTTTTCGTTCTTTCTGCAAGTCTGCCAACTTTTAACACTCAATCAGAAGAATGAGATGTTTTGCATCATTTTTAGGTGCAAAAATTTAATAAATTTGTTTTTTCCCTAAATGATGTGGACATTGGACTGTTACAAGTGTTACAATCGTCCCACTCTAAACCTTTCCCGTTGAATTAGTTTTTACTCCATTAAATCTCTAATTTTTACACAAATTAGTGTAAGAAATGTGTAAAGGACATAATAAAAAACCATTGGTGTAGAAGACTTGGTCAATTTCAAACTTTAAGATATCGAAAATAGAAAAAATTTACGTCTCGAAAACTTTACAATGGGGTGTCATAAAACGTTTTTTCTGATTACTTAAAAAGTTTTCAATTGATTTTTTTGAAAAAAATTACTGAAATTTTTACTCCACAAAATAGCTTTATGTCGAATATTTTAAATTTTTAAAGCTATTTTAAACGAATAAAACGATTTTTGTTACAATTGTCTCGTGTTACAATTGACCTCAGTCTTCTCTACACCCTAAGAATGGATGTCGGGATGTCCGTAAATACCAGACATTAGTCAAGGGCTCAGTGGCAATACAGCAAATGTCCGGTTTTGTTTTGGCAGTTTGCTACTTTATACTAAGTTGAATTCAGAATGTTTTAGATTCAAAGTTTGAACATGTGTACGAAACAGAAAGTTCATTTTGAATAATTCGAAAATATTGATAAATGATTACGTAAATGTAAAACAAAAACGGGCGTTTACATCAAGGGCCCAGTTGCCGTCGGGTATTTACAGACAACCCTTATTCTTAGGGTGTATATTAGTGACGAACGGAGGAACTGTGGGACTTAAGAATTCGATTAGTTGTCAAAGTCCAATGTGAAGGTAATACAAGAAACAGGAATAGGCTAAAGGGAATTCGTTAAATTTTGCTGCCGAAAGAATTTTTTTTTTTGCGCCTAGAAATATTTGTACCAGGGCCGTCACAATCTCACTCGGCGCCTGGGGTAAAACCGCGATTTTGGCGCCTATCGGCGCCCCTATGCCTATCCCTACGCCCAGCAAATTCTGCGGCGCCCGAGGTTTTCTACCCCACTTGACCCCCCCTTGTGACGCCACTGATTTGTACACGAGAAAAATTTAATTGATCTCATCTTAGTTTAAAATGTTGGATCTAGCTTGTGTGAGCTGTGAGAAAGCGAGAATCTTAATTTGTAATTTGGTTGGGAAAAGATATTTTCCCCTTTTATCATGCCTGAAAATATCTATGTAGGCCTACAAAATAATTTGTCGACGGAAACTCATCGTTCGAACAGAGAGCAAATTTTTTACAATAACGAAAATATCGAAGAAAAAAAATTTTTTTCCTATTTTTCGAGACTTTTTACGAGTATTTTTTTGCGTGAGTATATGGTACGATTGGTACGTATACGCTGTTTTTTCGCATGATACTAACTATATAACAAGAAACTTATACAACACCGGACGTGGGATTTTTTTATTTAGCTAGTACAAATACTCTTATAAAAGTACGCGATTTGAAAACAAGGCTGCGGGTCTGGGTAAGGTAGGGGGTTATGGCGGGTATGAATTTTCTGGAGCCTCTAGGTTCTTTTTTTACATTCAGTTTTAGATTCAAAACATACACCCTAAGACTAGCCCTAAGAAGGGATGTCCGTAAATACCAGAGATTTGTCAAGGGCCCAGTGGCCAGACAACCAATGTCCGGTTTTGTCTTTGCAATTTACTTCTTGATGGTATTAAGGTAAGTTTTAAATGTTTTAGTTTCAAAACTTGAACATTTGCAAGATTTAAAAAGCTCATTTCATGAATTATAGATCATTACATGTTAACGTAAATGGTGAAAACAGAAACGGGCGTTTCATGAAGGGCCGCCCAGTTACCAGACATGCCGTCAGGTAGGCCTATATTTACGGACACCTCTTCTTAGGGTGTACTTATTGGTTTCTTATACTACATGAAATAGTTACTATAACACGTAGGTAAGTACGCAAATATCATGTTTAGCTATTAAACAGTTCTTACATCTGCATAGACGTTTCTGGATCCCCGTGTTATTTTACTGATGCAATCCGATGTTATATTACAACGAGGGGAAGCATCGATCCTGGTCTGTACTTTCTGATACACTGTTTTATTAGAACTCTGTCGGTAGAAAACAATATTATGTCATCGTTACTAATTTAGAGGCCCATACGAAGGCCCTAATTGTCCGTAAAAAAGACAATATGTCTAGAAAATGCCTATAAAATGTTCGTTTCTTTTTTTCCCGTTTTCATCCTTACAAAAATGTCTTATGAGATAAACGGGAGAATCTCAGTCTCAGTCTGAAAAATTGAGATTCGCATGCGAAAATCAGGATGACTCTCATATGAGAATCTCAATTTTTCGGACTGAGACTGAGATTCTTCCGTTTTTCTGTATGAGAAATTTTCGTAAGGGCCTTCAAAGTTTGCAGTTCAAACTGGTAAAATGAGCTTTGTTGTCTATACTGGACACTTGACAAGTAGTCTATATATAGGCCTACTTGACAACTGTCCGCGTAGACATTTGGAATATTACATTTGAACTCAGCTTATATTAAAAGTCTACAGAAGTAAATGGAAAAAACAAAACTTGGCATTTGATATGCATGGCAATTGGGTTCTAGTATTGTTTACAGACATCCCTTCTTAGGATGTAAAAAATTAGATAGTAGGCTATAAACACCTTTCCTAATAACATATTTAGGCCCTGTATAAACCTACCTTGAAGAAATATTCAAGTGTTCCACCTCCCCTGACTATAAAATTAATGTCTGTGCTATCCGCAAGGTCGTAAACAGATTGAATGAGGGGTGAAGATATGGGGACCATCACGTATGTAAAAAGAGTGGACTGATACGCTTGCACTAAGACAAACGCCGCTAAGGTCCATACTCCAGCAATAATACGGAACGAAAGACGAGTCTCAGAGCATGGGCCACCTTTATATAATTAGAATTTTAACTTTTATTGAAGGCAATTTTCGTGCAAAATAGACCTGCATGCTGTCAATAAATCTATTACCTTGTGATAACAATTGGCCCAATACGTACAGGAAATGGTTACCTCCTCTGGTGCTGTTTTTGACAACACGACTATTATTCATCTGTCGTCGTTCCCAAGTAGGGGCGGATTGCTTTACTGCATAACCCAGCCTTAGTAATGAAGGGTATTTGTTGTTCGTATTATACAGCTGCTGCAGTTTACTTAAAACGAGAAAAACACAAACAATTGAGCTTCCTAGGGAGAGCCACACCTGCGTACCGGTCAAAAGCAAACAGTTAGTAATAGTATCCGCGGTTACCGCAAATTAAAAGGTTTATTTATTATCGAATTAACTACCGGCCATTGAAAAGGTTTGATGACAGCGTTGATATTTGCCGTGTCGTCGGAAACTGGAATAAGGAACGCAACCACGTCACTAACCCAAGGCAACGTAAAATCAACCATAGTCAGGCGACGATTTGTGGCTACCACATCAGCCATCAAAAAGTCACATTGCTGCAAGCGTATAATAAAAATTATTTTAAATTGTGCCAGGATTCAGCGGGATTATTTTAGGTATTTTTATTCCATACCACTATATATAGCGGTATAGAATTGACTGAAAGGTGGTGTAGTTTAAGGAGATTCGCAATTATATTTGGTTTCGGTAATAAATCTTTAGTAGGCTACGCATAGGTCTATACTCTTAGCGCGTACTAATAATAATAAACTCTTTAAAGCCAACGTTTCTAAGTCATATATAACTTAACTCCATCCAGTAAATAGCTAACAAATCCTTTTCCGCGTGCAGATGGCTCCATTGTGTTTTCTGTTACTCTAACCATTTCGTACCTGAAAAAAGTTAAATAACCACAGAATTTATGGTAGTCTAGTTGTCTAGTAACCAAATAATTCCTAAAAATTGTATTGATAAAAAAATGTTTTACGTGAATTTAAAACGAGCTGATAGGTAATCAATCATTTCCCCACCAGTGAGAGATCCAGCAAGTCCTGGAGGATTACCTTTCCATCGGGGCTGCAAGGGGCATTTGAGTGCGAAATCAATGTTTGGCAGGTAATAAAAACTACAAAATCAAATGACTTATTACCCAAATAACACGAAGATGCTGGCCTTTTAGCGGATTCATCATTGAAACAGCAAAAGAGGAAAATTCACTTAGAATTTTCATCCAAATGATTAAAACTGACAAGTAAATAGAGTAAGCCATCTGTATAACCCCACTGAAACAGTGGCCAGTATATATTCCACCTAATTTTCCTTATATAGGCTGAGGCATATGAGAGACAAGTCTCCAATGTTGAACGAGAGCTGATGGCCTATTGCATTTGTTTTTTATAAAGGCAAAACTCGTGAGACCAGTACTACTAATTTTATAAACTCATATTGTTTTCAGTACGAACCACATACACTTCGAATTTTCATCTATAGTATATAATGCCATCGATTTAACGAAAAATCGATAGAGGTCTTAGTGGTTTCGAAGAAGAGTAATTGAGTTACATGTAAACTCGGTCAGCTTTATGAAGCACTAGTTAATAATGCTTTAAGTTATATTGGATATATAATTTCATGGCCATTTTATAACCACATTATTTTGAATTTTTAATAACTTCAGAAAACTAAACCGTCTCGTAGAATGGCTTTCAATAGGATATATGAGTTCATAAAACGCGTACAAACCATGTTTTGTTATCAGTCCCAGCATAGCAACAAAATTGTATATGTCACTCTGGGGCAATTATCGGGGGCAAAATGGCATCAAAAGTTCAAAAGCAAGCAAGCACAGAAGTAGCCTATCCAATTAAAAAATATACATTTATTTTGACATTAGCACAAAAGTGCAAACGTCATCGTTATCGTTTACACAGCAACGGTTAAATATTAAACTTAAATTATTATAAGAAACCTAAGGTTGAACTAGGCCTACTAAAAGGCATTTTGACAATTGAATAAATTGCAGAGATTACTGAAACTCAGTAATCTACGCACTTTTACGTATTTTACTGCTGCATGCTGTGTACGTAATGAGATGACGGAGTTGCAATTAACGTAACAAGCAATGCGTGAGCGCACCAACGATAAAAATACAAAAAAGTGCAGTAGCCTAATAAATGAGCCACTATATATAGGCTATATGTTACAATTATTTCACTCAGACCCTACTTAAATTCAGCAGTCTAATACGCAAATTTAAAAATAGTTTACCACTGCTATGTAGAAAAATTTCCGTTTTAACTTGAGTGGCACATTCCTCTTCCAGTCCTCGTTTTCTGATCATGTTCGTAACTATACCGATGCACGTATTAATTAACAACAATCCTTTAATTCATGCAAGTTCTAGCGGCAGTTTGGCTAGGGAGGAAAACCAAAAAAGTTATAAGAGAACCCTTACAAAAATGTCTCATGAGAAATTACGAGATAATCTCAGTCTCAGTCCGAAAAAATGAGATTCCGGTTTTGGTTTCTCCGTTACTTTACGCTGCATCCGCTAAGAGCTATATGATTTTAAGAATGGTGGATTCCGTTTCCTTGGAATCCCATTCAGTTCTCATAACACGATATATTCACTGTACTTTATTTTTTCTATTTATTGACGTATTCGAGTGCATATTAGTCGAACGTATTCGTCAATAGACGGTAAATTGGTAGGCTACAGTGGGTTAAGGTGAGGTGAGACAGCTCGAAGGCCGCTAGATGATCAATGTCGCATCACCGGAATCGAAATATCCCATCTCACCATGCATGCTTTTACCTTAGGCTATCGCCGGCCGAACTGGTGACTCGAATTTATATTCTTATCGCAGGTCCTCCATCAGTACTCACCGGCACGGGAGCCGCGTTTAATTGTTTTTGTTGAAGATTTTATGGAAATGGATGGTTGCCTAGCGTAGGACGTATATACCTGTCATAAAAAGCCTTTGACAACGATGCATGCAGAAGACAACGCGCTCGTCTAGTACGAAACCAATTTCACTCTCTAGTTGTAGTTCAAATGTTTTACAATTCAAACAAGTAATAACGATGTGTAAATAATTTCATACATCCATAGGTATACGCTGCATGAAGAATGCTAAGAACAAGTTCAAAAAAAGTTCAAAATTTTTTTTAAAGGCTCTCTAAAAAGTGGTGTTCACAAAATAGAGGGAAAGGTAAACATTTTGTTTCGCCACCGACTCCAAAACATTTGTGTTTAGTTTTTGTTTTTGGCTGAATTCACCTTGAAATTGAATTAAATACGGCTTTTAATAGTCCTACAGTGTAGGAATAGCAATTTTACACAGTTCATCAAATTTTTGGCATTTAAGTTGCCCCTATACACGTGTACGGCCCAAAAACAAAAACTAAACACGAATGTTTTGGAGTCTATGGCTGAACACCATTTTTTAGAGAGGGGTCAAAACCCTACAGTTTACAGAGTTTTAACCCCGTTTCTAGTTTAGTCAGATCTATAAGGGGTATAAGACACGAAAAAGTCGGAACGAAGATTAACAGTGTATAGTCTACTATAGCATGCGGCTTTGGGAAAAGGACAAACCGAGTCACCCCTTTCTGTTCCACTGGTGTAGGCGACAGCCCGGCAATAGACCTCAATCGTTAATTGGAGTCATCAGTCTTTAAGAGTCTTTCAGCCTGTCATCCGGCACAACCGGCAAGTTCCATTAGCAGATTATAGCTATATATAGCCTATCTTTTTACTTCTTGGCCAACTAGAATGTACGTAACACGGAGCGGAAAGCTCTATTAAATTAGAAATTTTGGCTGTGTTACGATTCTGGAACGAACATGGATTATTAAACAATTGGAAATCAATAAAAAAAATGTCAACAGCGGTTTTTATTCCAGCGAACGAAATGATACAATTTAAATTCAAACAGCAATAGGGACGATACATATTTTAGTTAGCGGATCCGATGCTACACTGTTAAAAATGGTTTCGATTTTTGTCCAATTTATATTGCCATAAAATGGCATGGCATCTCTGAAACGGGCAACTCGTACAGTTTTTCAGCTGGCAGGCCGAAAAATCGTACACCTGAACCGAAATCGGGCACGACTTCTGAATACCGGCATTTTCAACTGCCGTGTTTCAGACTCTTAGCCGGAAAGCGGGAGATGCTCCGAGTTCCGTACTCTTCCCCACTTCCTCCCCGATTAACATTATGGCTATCAAGGTTGTCCACTACCAAGATAGAAACCACATGCAGTGCTATTTCGTTTGTTTATATTTGCGATTTAGTGAAGTAAACAAATCATTTTTCGTATTAAAAATCGGGAAAAAAGAATACGTATGTAATAGGATAACAATATGGCAGTGTCGGAACTTTTGTCACAACTCACAAGAGATTTTTATTCTACCTTTCTCTTGCTAGTGTAACGTTCGTTTGTTTCGTCAAGACAATGTGTTCACTAAAGGTTTTGTATGGTTGGTATCAGGGCCGTCACAACTTAACTCGGCGCCTGGGGTAAAACCCCGATTTTGGCGCCTATCGGCGCCCCCCTGCCTATCCCTACGCCCTGCAAAGTCTGCGGCGCCCTTGTGACGCCACTGGTTGGTATGGTAGGTTTTATATAAGTCTTAAATCAGTAGACCGACAGAGGGTTTAAAGCTAGTCTGTGCATTTACAAAATTGTGCACTAAAAATAATGGTGAAAACTGCGACCTCATTTTTAAAAACAGATTGCAACGACATTGGATGTAGTCTACACACTTATTAGTAAAAATTTAGACAAAAACAAGTTTTGTTCTTTAAAATGTCATTAACTTCTGTTTTTATGGAGTGTGTTGTTCACAGATAAGTTTGTTGTGAAAAACCATATCTCTGTGAAATATTATGGTTCTCGTTCCATCTGCCACTTTCAGTCAAACCTCATTTGAATCATCATGAACGTTAACTCAGGTTAAGACATCTTAAATCTTGTAATGTTCAATGCTTTTTAACTTTTCCCATACTATATTTTCAATTTTTTCATACAGGAACTTCAAGTAACTGTCGTGCTGGTTGGATAAATTGCTTACAGAGATGGAAAGCAAGGGGTACGACACTCAAATTCCGACAAAAAATAGGGGAAAAATCCTCTTAAAAAACTATTGAGAATAGGCATATTCCAGTATTAGGGCATATTCTCTGCAATGAAGAAGGAATGAGCAAATAGGGGTAAGAAAACAGAGAATGGTGAAAATGAGAGAAAAACAGGGGAAATTAAGGTAGAGAATGAAAACGATTTTGAGAATATTCCAGCGTTTTGCGCCTCACGCGGTAAAACGCTGCATTAAACCATTACAAAAATAACAAATTAGCAGCCAAATTTTTTGACGACCAGGTTTGTTGATATTAGGCGGGAGTGGTTAGTGGGAGAATCCGCCGCAGGTTAGTCGACTGGTCTTTTCGATGTTTTCCTACCACTACCGCTATCTTTGTCATTTTCATCTCCTTACCTCAGATGCGAACCCTAAAGGGTATTGAGAAAAAGGTGACGGAAAATTGAACTTGTATACCACAGTTGCCGAACACAACCTTGGCACCTCAAGTTGCCCAAAGCAGAGCCCAAAGCAAAAGAAAAGTGATTTTTAGTGCCCGCTTGCGTGGGGTAAGGAAAGTGCGGCAAAGAATAGAGCAGAAGGTATTGAGAATGAAGAATTCACGTGGGATGAGTGAGAATACGGAATATTCTACAGCTAAGCAAAATATGGCATTTTCTAGTGGCAATAAGCCATTTTTATTCTAAAGAATTTAGTCGGAATTTGAGTGTCGTACCCCTTGATGGAAAGCACCATTTCAGTTTCTGTTGATCGCTCTTGGTCTTGGACTTAATTGTTAAAAGTAATATCTTAAACTTATCTTACTGACTTAGGCTTATCATATTAGTGCAATACAAACAATCACAGTGTATAATAGGTAATATTCCCTTTATTGCATCACAGATACTCATTCTCGAAAAGCTGTTAGACCGCTTCACTTCAACATTTCCATTGGCACTTGCAGTCTGGAAGATGAGAATTTGGCTTTGCATTTATTTGTTGGACTTGGTAAAATAACTATTCTCATTTTATTTGTCCTTCTATCTGCCATCTTTAGGCTTCCTTATTTTCTTTTAGGAATCAGCAAATTAAACTTTGGTAGTCAACGAGTCTCCTTATCCTCATCCCCAGTTTTTGCATGAGCTGTTGGTAAAAAAGGCCTATGTCTAATCGTTTTTCCGTTTCACAAATTATATTTCATATTGAGTGCGTACCTACCATATGTTTAGATATGCCGTAATTGAGAATGAATTATAATTTGCCAATTGAGTTTTTTCATTCTTGCTTTTAGGATCATCTTTATTTGGTAATTTTGGTAATAAATAATTTGCCAATTGAATGAAAAAGGCCTTAATTTGGGCATTAAAAATTCGTGTATTCAGTAAAATAAATAGCCTATTTCCGTCATTTAAAAAAATGCCAATTTTAGGCAGCAAATCGCACACCTGAATTTTCGGCAATTATTTTGGACATCCTGGCAGAATCGCCTTTCGGCAATTTTTTTGGACAAAAATCGGCAAAGTTTTTTAACAGTGTATTTAATGAGAAGTGTCAGTAACCATGCGGCAATTCCAATTGTTCTTCTCGCTCTCATCCAACAAATAGTCGAAATCCTCAACAGACAGAGATGTTGAAATTAAAGAACGAATGCTCTATAGACCTTTGTTGAGGAACTTGTAACGTCAACGTATATTGTACTATATGGCAGTAACAACACAGATATACATTGGAAAACAGTGAAGGGAAATAAGAATATTACCTTGTGGTATATACACGTGAAGGTTGACTGGAAGTATCAATCGAACAAATTGAAGTTAAAGGTAAACGTGAGCTGAGCTGACACAGCGTGACCGTTACGTCAGAGCTCGACACGATGAGAGAGAGTCAGAAGAAGAAGGCTAAACAGCACTAGGCCTACATCTCTTCTTAGTCGATTAAGCAACCTGACTGGGTACGGCAACACCACGGATTGACCGTGACAGTTTGTACAAATTACAACAAGAGACTCGCACCCTTCCCAGGCAGCATTTTACATACATTATATATAGTCGTCAAGTGGTTGCCACATTGCCGTAGCTATGTATACTCAATATACTCAATGTTACAAGGAAATCTACATATGTATATAGCAAATATCTAGTACATACATTTTCGGAATAACATTAATCTACATGACTACTGCTGGGCATTGACCTATAAACTATATCTATCACTGTTAAAAAGAGTTTTGGTTTTCGAGGGTTTAAAATTCTCGAAAATTGAAGGTAGTTCTCGAAAATCGAAATACTTGAAATTAAACCCCCGAATTTCGAGTAACCACCTGAAAAATGGAGGTAATACTAGAATCCTTCTAATTTAGAAATGAGACTATCGAAAAACGATAAATATTTTCGAAAATCGAAACTGGTAATAAAAATCCTGAACTTTGACAAATCAATAGCTAAGGGAAAATTATGAAACAATAGGCTACTACATAACTCAATAAGTAGCCTCTCTTACTCTCCTGACTATATTGCGAGATTTGTGACTCTAATTTAGTAATTTTGGCATTATTGGTGTAAGACAGTTAGACTAAGACAGACAGTTCCAGATTGGATTGAATAAAACCGGCAACGCCGTGTTTCGTCACGTCTTCTCGTAACCGTTGCAAGTACGTTCAAGATATTTGAAAATTTTTCAATCACTCCATTTACACAAGAGTCAACCAATACCCAAAAGCAGAAGAATATAGTGTTGTAGTGATGTAGTTTGGAGAAATGGGAGAAGAAAATGAGAAAAAAGAAATGTTTATGGAGTTTTCAGAAGTTGAGGCTACAGTATCTCAACACACCTTCATATTTCATGTTCAGTCTGATAATGAAAAATTAGATTTCGATCTCGTGGTCAAAAGGGTAATTAGCAAAAATACGGTTCTGGCAGATTTTACCACTAATTACCTTTGCTTGAAGGAAGACAACCTTTCTGGGCCATTTGCTGGAAATTTCATAGACATCAGTTACAATTCTTCCATAGAAAATGGAACCAGTATTAAAGTCATAGCAGCTCGCAGACCCTATGCTTCGAAGAGTAATTTTTGCCTCAATAGTTTGCATGGTTTATTTAATATTTTTCCTTTGTGAATATTTATATAGGTCTCTTTAATTCACTGCCTATTGCGGAAAAATTATTACAGTCTGTTAAGCCCATTCGTGCCATTGCACCGAGTTTGGGTGAGATTACATCAAAGAGACAGAACACAGCAGTCTGTAATACCACTGGAACGGAGGTTGTTCCTGATTTGTTACATTCAGCTGGTAATAGAATTACCTTACCAAAGAGTATTGTAAATAGTTAGGTGTATTGTTGCTCGTAAACCTTTCTCTCTTTGACAGAAAATATGGAGTTGGAGGATGGAGGTAATGCATCAACAACTGATAGTGACCGAGTGGACTTCAAACAAACCACAGCATTGAAAGTAAGTTCTTGCACGTAAAATGTAAATCATAGTTGATACATATTTTATTCTCTAGGACAAAAAGCATCTAATCCATCAAATGAAAAAAGCAAACAAGCTATTGGTAATTCTACCAGGGAGCATTGTGGAATCTCTAGCTGGATCAAGAAACTTCATGCAATATCCAAATGTCTGCGTGATTAAGAAAGCCGGGCCTGAATCAGAGGTGTGAATGAATTCCTAAATAGGCTTTTTGAATGCATGTTAACTTGTTGTAAGTTTTACAATTTTATAGCAAATTCTATATACGAAATGGGCAGATGATTCCACCTGACGTCTTTGTTTTGTTAACGAAAAGATGCCCCCTCTTAAAACATCAAGGTGTGTAAGTTATACTTACAGCTTATCGATTATGGCCGAAATTTTTTCATCGGTAGGCTATACTCGTTTCTTCTCAACAGTTTCTTATTGACAAGTTGGATTTGATCTGTGGGCCGGAAAGTTGCCGGAAATTTCGAAAAAACGTTGGTAGCTGTAGTTCCAAAGATCCTTCTTGTTATCCAACAGAAAAGGTGAAGAAAATTAAGGAAATCCTTGAACGTAACAGACTCTAACTTGACTGAATATGGTATGCCACATACGTTTAACGAGTTTACTTTTTTTACTATAAGATAATGTATGCTCATTGATTCATTTATGGAAACAAAATCGTCAGTATTCGATCGCCTCTTATTATGTGTTTTCCACAGATGGTGCCCTGAAATCAAATTAACAAGACTGCTTAAAGCGAGCTTCTCGCCTCCTCGGAATGGTTGATGGCGAGACAGAGATCAAGAACGTCAAAGGATTATGTTAATAACTCAAATTTAATTGATGAAAATTCAAATTGTAAAATTTGCTTTTAAAGCTAATCTAACTTTTGTATAATCTTTACAAACAAATAAAATAAAAACATTTAAAGATTTTAACTATCAGATCTTATCATTTATTTTCATGGTATTTGTAAACGCGGTTCAGCAACCAACGCGGGTTTTGGTTGCATAAAAATAGTGCCGTTGAGCATATCTAAACCGTCAAAAAAGAAACCTTTCGCCGATTGATTTTCATCAGCAAAAACCATCGAAAAACGATAGCTTGTTTTCGATTTCCTATAACATCAAACGAAATCGGTATTCGAGAGTTAAAAACCCTCGTTTCTGGTACAATCGGTATTAGAGGGTTTTTACCTTTGAAAACCGAAAACTATTTTTAACAGTGTAATCTACCTTGACCATGAATGAATAAACGATGTATGAATAATATGTGGTTGTATTACTTCAAAAAAATCAAAACGTCCAGCATACAGAATTGTAACGAAATCTTTGTCTCAATAAGAATCATATCTCATCCGATAGTCGTCATTTAAAAAAGGACACAATAAAACATACATTTTATAAGGACATTAAGACACATAGAAACATGTACACTTCCTTTGGCTGTTCAATATTAAACTTCCATGGGCGTAAACCGAGAAAAACATAACTTTGCAAAAACAAGATCTTAAAATGGAAATATTCAAAATCAAACAGAAAACTGAAGGATTAAAAAAGAAAAAAATGAAGCTGCTTTATGCGTCCAGACGCAGAAAGTATAAGATGTGGTAGTATAAATTGCGGCTTGCGAAGCTGGATTTCGTAGACGCGTTAATTGTGCTTTGAAACGGCAAGCTTGACGAATCTCTCCTAAGATATATGTAAGTGATCGACAATGCTTAGATATTTCACAAGTTGAATAAGAATTCCAAAAGAGGATGCGATACCAATAGACATACCTAGCTGAATGGGAAGGAGAAGTTGATGTGAATTGAACAAAAATAAACTCAGTTAGTCGAGATCATCATCTGAACTTGATCTTATTTGCTGTCCGGAGGTTTCACTATCGTCAACACCACCACTTCTTTGACTTCCGTCAGGACTGCTTTCCCGGCTGCGATCGCTACCATCCTTACTGACACTTTGACCGCGGCTACGACCGCTTCTGTCATTATCACTTTCTGATGAGCCGTCAGAACTTCGGCGCCTAGCATTCTTTTCGTCGTTCTTTTTTTGTTTTCGTTTGAATCGCTGGCCTGCTTCTGTCAACCAGCGACCGATACGGATGGCGATTTCACTCTTAGACGGGCGAGGTTTTGTGGACTCAAACCTTTTACGTATAACTTCTAAGATTGTAAAAATAGTTCCAATTTATATTACATGAAAATAATTGATTAATGAACATACTTATGAGTTGCTGCTGTGAGGTAAAGGTGCTGTCAAATCTAAGGCCATTACGCCCTTTCATGGAATATAACACCGCTACACACACATCTAGAGTCTCGTTAAGGCAGGCGTACACCATTGTGTCGACGTTTTTTGCCCTCGCACCGACCTCGCGAAAATGCGATTTCTACACAACGAAAAAATAAAGTATTAACATAATGTGGAAGAATCCCGAGCAGCAGCAAGTAAGACGGTAGAAGAATAATTACCAATTTACTACGGAAGTCTTGCTCCATTCCGAGCTTGAACTCGAACTCGTCGAATTCAGATTTAGAGTTGGAAAAAAAATTCCTTCTTCATCTTCAGAATCCGGTTCGTTTGCTGACACCCTACTGTTGGCAAATTGACTCTTGGCAGTCAATTTGGCCGAAATTTCCTCAAGCAAGACACTATTTTTAGAGACCATATAGGTCAATTTTCTAGGTGTGCTGTAAATTTAGCATTATACATACGAAAATTAAACACTTTGACGTAGTTCAATCAATTGCGAAAAAATAACTTACAATGGAGTGATGGAGGCATAACGACTTTTACTCGGAGTCTTTACTACTTTCTGGTTGTCTTATCTACTTTAGGGTTGGCGACTACAACAGCGGTGCTGGTGAAATCATACTGTTCCTTTCGTTTCATCGCCAATCTGTTTTTGGGTGAGTTACCCAGCAATGGTACTGGGGAAACGGACCACGAATGACGAACTTTTTTGGAGACGGGGCTTGATGTGCCATCTGAATGTTTAGCTTGATTTTCTGTAGTAGGGGATTCAACCATTTCCCTGATTTTGGGCTGTGAAGTTTTCCCTTGGCTGCGTTCCACATCTGCCACATTCTCTTTGTTTCTGAAATCTGCTGGCTTGTTTGTGGAGTTGCTAGGTTGGACCTTCTCAGCAGTGGATTCCCACCTATCCTTGTCGGGCTGTGAAGTTTTCCCTTGACTGCCTTCCACATCTGCCCCATTCTCTTTGTTTCTGAAATCTGCTGGCTTGTTTGTGGAGTTGCTAGGCTGGACCTTCTCAGCAGTGGATTCCCACCTATCCTTGTCGGGCTGTGAAGTTTTTTCTTGACTGCGTTCTTGCTGCTCATTTCTTAAAGTTGGTGTGCCAGTAGACTTATTGTTCTCAGGATGTTTTGGTTGTTCTTTCTCAGCATCTTCAGTAGTTTGACTGCGTTTCCCCTCACCTTCTTTAGTTCTTGAACTGGACGACCTGCTTTTAGCCTTACTCGCAGAAGAACTTTGGTTTGCTTTTGCAGCAGTTCTGGTCTCCCTATTCTCCTTGTTAGACAAATGTGTCTCACCGTGGCTTCTTGATTGTGATTTTGCATCAAACACACCTGTGTCAGGTCTTGTGGGTTCTTTGGCAGGAGACACCTGGGTTTTCTTCTTCAGACTCTTTTTAACCTCAGCTTTGCCTGTCGCCTTAGTTTTTCCGTTATCCAGACTCCTATTCAAGCCATCTTTAAATCGTAGTGGGGTAGTGTTTTTGGTCGACCGTTGTGCACGTTGAGACGATGACGACGACGACGACTTTTTCCTCTGGCCTGCCATTTGTCGACGCTACACGGAAATTACATGAAATATGTAACACGAACTCGAGCACATTCCTAATGTAAAAGTGTTACCTGTTGAAATGTGCAGCAACCGTGAAATGAAGATTAATGAAGAAAGTTTTCTGGAACAGAAGGACAGTCGGCCATCGTTCGCGATTTATACCTGTTGCTATGCATGACGCTGAGTTGCCATATTTACGAGTTGATGATCCGCATTTTATTTAAGAGTTTATGAATTTCGATTGCTGCATATTATGACTACGGGATTGATAGAGGACTCTTGACTCGTTAATTTGTAAATAATAAAGTGTCATAAATATACGTCTGCTTGCACGCAATAACATTCACTCGCTTTGTTACTAAGCTTATCTTTGGAATTACAAATTTCTTTTTTCGCTACGCCCTGAGAGTACTAAGTATATTCCGCAGAATAACGTTACAACGATATATACGGACTGAGAACTGCTTTAAGGTCAGAAGGATGTTAAAATTTATCGATTTTTAATATTATTGCCATGCTCATGAATTTCTCATCCAACAGGCCTTATAAGACAGCAGTAATAATGGTGAAGCCAAAATGTAAAAGGACTTCTCGTCCGTGCCGTATGACGATGTATCGGCGTACTTTACGTTACATTAACGAATCGAGTTCTGATTCAGAAGATGATGAAGTAATAAGGATGATTGCTGTAGACGATAATCCATTGGAGAATTCTAGTAATAATAATAATGACGAGGGTATGTCTGAATCTACTCATACAGTTATAAACTATATACAGTTATATGTATTTTAAGAAACCATTATTGTCATGCAAAATTTTATTTTCTAAAACAGGCCTCATTAATAAAATATCGGTACCGCGTTCTTATGTGGAGGATGAAGTGATCGCAGCAAACAATAGCCAATTGGAAAATGAGGATTATATAAATGAAGGTTAATTTTCAGTTTTGCTTCTTAACAACCAACTATCTAGGAACTTTATTAACATATATTTTTCAAATAACGCGATAGGCCAAATAAGTAACCAGTCCGTTGACATCAATGATACATTTGAATCGCCAGCGTCACCACTAAACGATTACGAAGGATACAATACTACCGATGATGAAGAAGATCTGCAACCAGGTGATTTTGTCGAAAGAGTATCAACTTTTACGTCTGACGAGGAGGAAAGTAGCATGATCAGTGGAACATTGGCAACTAGCGGCGAATATCTTGATTCCATCATAGCTCGCCCCTCACTTTCTCTGATGTAAAAATAGCAGCTATTGCTATTTTTTTGTCATCTTCCATTCGCTGTGATCAACGCGTTTCTGGCTTTGTTTCGGTCATTGGGCCACCAAGTTCAGAAAGATGCACGGACAATCATGCAAACTCCCGTGTCTGGCCCTTCGTCAGACGAGTTTGTGCATATTGGGTTACTTAAGGGCATACTGAAGAAGGTTTGCGGAGAAAAAACAGAACCACTTGAAATTGTACTACAATTAAATATTGACGGCATTCCTATTTTCAATAGTTCATCAACATCTTTCTGGCCAATTCTGGTCCGTGTTGTTAACTGCAATGATGACCGTCCCTTTGTAGCTAGCGTTTATTGTGGCTCGTCAAAGCCACCCTCTTTGACAGAATATCTTCAACCCGTTTTGAATGAACTTGAACCATTATATTGCGCAATGGACTCATAATCAGTTCTCGCGTTATTCCAGTCAAACTGATGGCCATAATTTGCGATTCTCCTGCAAGATGCTTTGTAAAGTGCATACAGGGTCATTCCGGGCGACAAGCATGTGAGCGCTGTAACATTATGGGTCGGAAAGAGAATGGTTTTTTTATTTTTTCATAAATCTAAGCGCGGTGCTCCTCCCTTACTACGCGACTCGCCCCCTCCCTCCCTCCCTTACTCCCTTTTCGCAGCAAGCGTGATCCTATTCACCACAAAGCTAAAAGTTCTCCTTTTCTGAAACTGAGACCGTATTGCGATATGATTAAAACTTTCCCGCTAGACTATATGCACCTTGTCTGCTTAGGCATTGTGAAAAGATTGCTTAACATTTGGATTACTGCAGATAAGCTCAACAAAGATGAGATCAACTCCCGCCTTACCAAATGTTACAAAAGCTATTCTGTCGAATTTAGACAGAAGGGAAGACAAATAGATGATCTTTGTCGATGGAAAGCGGTTGAATTTCGATCGTTCTTATTATATAGTGGCCCTGTCATTCTCAAGGGACTATTTTCGGATGAGAAATACCAACATTTTATGATTTTACATGAATGTACGCGGATTTTATTGAGCCCTTCTTCCACCCAGCCTCAATTTGAGATAGCTAAGGTTTGGTTACAATTCTTTGTAGATCGATGCGGTATACTTTATGGGACGTCACAATTGGGATACACTGTGCATAGTCTGAAGCATCTTGCTGATGACTGTATTCATTTTAATCTTCCTCTTGACTGCTATAGCTCTTTCCCATTTGAAAACTATCTTGGTTCCCTTAAACGACTAATCTCAGGGACAAGGAAACCGTTAGCGCAGCTTATAAAACGTTTAGCTGAAATAGGAATTCACGGAGATATGAATATACATACAAAAAGGGCTTTGATCGCAATGGCGCAAAAACATCCGTTTAAGGAAGGCGCAACATCCGACTCTTACTGTTTGCTAGATGGCGAGCGTCTAGTTCAAATTAAAAAAATTTCCCAAAATAATTTTCAAGCCTATACTATGAATATTGAAATTTCAGATGATGATGGAGATTACAGTAACATTGCAACAAAGCCCGTGAATTCCTCGAAAATGAATATATATGTAGTGTTGAAGCGGCCTAATAGAGAATTGTTTACTTTTCCCAACGCCCTTCTGGACAGTGCAGTTAAGTGTGTATTAATGCCTATGTTTGATTTACCTAAAAATGAATCCAAATTTCTTTGTTTGCAATTGCTACATACATGTGAATCATAAAAGAATTGCTCCTCCCCTGTGTCGGAGTACGTTTCCCTCTATTGTTTGCAAATCAATATATATTATGCTAAAACATATTCACGAACGTTGTAATAATATTTATTCCTCTTCTGGGTAAAGAGATGGAGGAATGTTAAATTGGTATAATATTGTAGTTGCTGGAACTGTCTATTGTTATTATATCCCTTTTTCTTGTTCTTGTTCCACTTTGCTTGCCTATTCTTCCTTTCCTTTATTTCCTCCAGCAGCAACTTAATTCTTGTTCTTCTTCTCCTCGACAATCTTCTACATCCTTCTGGTTCGTAACGTCTTATTATAACCTTAGTAACGTTAGCATCTTAGATGAACATTTAAAAGTATTTTAGAGATGGCCCATTTTCGGGATTTGAACCTTTTACTTCTGCGTTATGAATCGAGCGCGTTTCCCTCACGCCATTATCGACTGTAAAAACGATGTGAAGTCGGCGCTCTATATCGCAGCTGGACAGTGCAGAAAATTAACTTATTGACACTCCAGTCGGCTTACACTGTAATTACAATCAATAATCGATGGTTTATGGATTTATTTACGTTTGGTTCATATAACATTCTATATGAGTGAGACATGGACGGACATATGTTGCTGCTACCTATTATCTATGTATATGCTATATATGTTAGCTTTATTGCCATATATAATTACCAAGAAGCTAGGGATAATTCATGCGAGTGTAAATATACATGTCGTTAATATATTGATTTGATATAGGGAGACGATGTATTCGAAACATTTACAGTATAGATGGATTCCATGTATTTTCTATATATACTAGAATGTGAAAACTCGACTTTAAAGTTCAAGTGGATAGAGTGTAGGCAATCGACGTCTAGTCACATGTGCGGGCGATGTTTTACATCTGCCAAACTAGTTTGTTGCAGTTATGTAGACGATCCTATATGGCAGCGATATTTCTGCTACATTCCGTAGTGTCATTTGAAGCAATCCATATTAAAACAATACTCTGTCGATTTAGATTTCATGTAGAATACAAAAAATACATATTCAGCTATATAGCATCTCTGTAAAATGCTGCCTGGGTCGGATCGAGGCCTCTCTCAAGGCGTTTCCATTTTGAATAAACAAATTGACACCACTTTTGGTAACCGCTTTGCAATCAAACAATGATAAACTAGACAAATTGTTGAAGGAGTGGATTCGAAAGGTTCGGTGGATGTCGTCGTCATCTAGGACTTCACAATCAGCAAATGGGACTTTCTACTGATGAGTAGATGTATGATGCACAATCTGTAATGCTGTAAAGCAAATTTTCAGTTGAACTTTAATCTGAAGATTCGTTTCTTGCTTCGTGTTACGAATAAACCTTTACTTCAACTTGAATTTATTTGTGTATTTATTGAAAGTAAACCTCGCATCGATATTTAATTATTATTCGCTAGTCGTTAGCAAAGCATAAACGTAATAAGGCAATAGCATCCATAAGGTAAGCCGTTCAAATATGATGATAATAGGCAACGAATATCGAAGTTTTCATTAAATGAGAACTGTTGTTTTCTTTCTTCGGAAACCGGGGACTACGGCGATCGCTTTTCCATACTAAAACCAAGGTACAAAAACCGGAGTTTTTAAATACCGGATCTATTTAGCCGAAAATCGATGGTTTCAGCAACCGAAAAACGGAGGCTTTTTTTAACAGTGTATCCCTTTGTCTTGACAGTATCTTCGAGTATTCTATTCCAAATCTAGAAATTTTGTCCATTAGTGGCTGTAGTTATATGACGTTATCCGGTGATAATGATGATTAGTGCAGCAGGCCCAGTAAACGGGCTAAAACTGATCTCGTACGGGCAAATATGAAGAGACTGAAACTATTTGAAACATCAACGTTGCCACCCGAGTCCCTGCTCCTGGCCTTGGCATGAGCTCCTAATTTAGAGAAACTTGTCATTTTTGATTGTACAACTGAACAAATGTTGTAAGTGAGGCACATTTTGAATTAAAGTCGTCTTCCAGCATCATGATTTTAGTCATAAGAAACCGTAAAGATGGAATTATAGTAGGGCACCATACTATATAAAAACATAGTAAACTGCCAAAAGATGCACCAACGCTTCCATACTGCCTGTTGATTGAAGTAATAGTTTGTTGTCGACGATGATTGGGTATTGTTAAAAAAAGCCTCCGTTTTTCGGTTGCTGAAACCACCGATTTTCGGCTAAATAGATCCGGTATTTAAAAACTCCGGTTTTTGTACCCTGGTTTTAGTATGGAAAAGCGATCGCCGTAGTCCCCGGTTTCCGAAAGAAGAAAACAACAGTTCTCATTTAATGAAAACTTCGATATTCGTTGCCTATTATCATCATATTTGAACGGCTTACCTTATGGATGCTATTGCCTTATTACGTTTATGCTTTGCTAACGACTAGCGAATAATAATTAAATATCGATGCGAGGTTTAATTTCAATAAATACACAAATAAATTCAAGTTGAAGTAAAGGTTTATTTGTGACACGAAGCAAGACACGAATCCTCAGATTAAAGTTCAACTGAAAATTTGCTTTACAGCATAACAGATTGTGCATCATACATCTACTCATCAGTAGAAAGTCCCATTTGCTGATTGTACAACTGAACAAATGTACACACTAAAACTTTTGTGCCTAAGTAATTGATAAGTAACGAAATGGAAACAATTACTTAGAGTGTAAGTAATACTTAAGTAATATTAAGTAATCATAAGTAATCGTTTCCGATTCGTTACTTAAAGCCAAAAAGATTTAGTGAGTAGTAAGTGAGGCACATTTTGAATTAAAGTCGTCTTCCAGCATCATGACTTTAGTCATAAGAAACCGTAAAGATGGAATTATAGTAGGGCACCATACTATATAAAAAACATAGTAAACTGCCAAAAGATGCACCAACGCTTCCATACTGCCTGTTGATTGAAGTAATGGTTTGTTGTCGACGATGATTGTGTAGCTGTCTCCAATCTTTAAAATGAACGGCATCAATCGTTTCGGCAACTTAATGGCCTCGGCCATGTTCACTGAGTCCTGCAAATGAAATAATTAGTATTTGTTGTATGCGGATCCATTAATATAAAGTTGTTGACGTACCTCGCGAACGTCGAAAAGAATTGGTTTTGTTTCATCCGTTTTCTTTGTGCCCAAAGCTAGTCAACTCCAGTGCAGCGCAAGATTTAGAATAGTTTAAAGTAAGTAGTTCCGTCATAAACATTTAACCCAAGAGTTTCATCTTTATTGGACTCACCGAACGAACTGTTGTCAAGACGCCCATAAACTTTTAGTAGCTTGATCACAGCCTGGCTCTTACTCTGTTTTGCTACTTCAATGATGACTGGGACTGCCACTAGCCATTTCTCTCGGATCCCTTTGCATGTTCCGTCGCCCAAAATTAAATCAAACTCGTCACAGAGCTGAAAAAAAGATTGATTGTGTTACAAAGAAAACGAAAGACTGTATAACACTAGACAAATCACTTACAAAACTAGCTTGATTAAGAAAAGGGCAGAGCTTTTTGAGAATGTCGTCTGATCCGGACACCACTCCAGTAACAATTTCATGACGGCGTCCTGGATGTGTTAATTGGAATAGGGATTTCAGGGCAGCTTGATTGTTACCACCGTCTCGAAACAATTGGTTTTGTTTATCGGTATTTTGGCGGTACGACACCATGTCAACTTAGAAATGAATAGATAAAATTCAAATTAAACTTAAAACAATGAATCATTGGCAAAACTAAGTTAACATGCATCAATACTTTCAGGTGCCACGGCGGCTGTCACTCTCACACCAGGATCAAGCAACGATCCTACTCTCCTAGTTTTGGGTCGTCCTCCCTTGTGGCCCAGTTGAAGGTCATTACTAGTTCTGATGCGTCCCATCCTTCTTTGTAACTTTTCGACAAGGTGAATCTAGAAGTTGTAACTTCAAATTTAAAGAAGAAAGTATTTATCATTTTGAGAGAGGTTATTACCTTGGCGTTAATGGGATCCCCTTCACTCTTAGCATGTTCTGGATATTTGCTAAAGATAAGATCAGCCACAAATCGAAGAGAGTCACCATCTGGGCAATATGTAAATTCTTCAATGGATGCAGCAATTCTACGAGCAAAGTCACTTTTCTCATTATCTCTTAAGGCCTTTCCTTTTGCTAATTTTGAATTGAGATTAGTTCCAAAGCCATCTGGCAGTTTGTATTTTGTTACGTCCAGCCTTTCAGTTTTTTTGGCTTCCTTTTGAATTTCACAACGCTCTGAAAAGTAAACAATATTAATAATTAATATAAAGGAATGGACATTAGAATTTTACCTATAGCACGTTCTTCAACAGCTTCATTAGTTTCCACAGGTGTTGGGGGAATTTCCTCGACTGGATTTCCACGAAGGACATTTGGTGTCTCCAATACAGTGAGTGTGCTGACTGTTTGTGAAGTCTCTTTCCCATTTTCAAAACTGATGTCTGAATTTAGACCATTCTTGGACTTTGACATATCCTTCACACAACAGCATTTGAGTGCGACTGAATCACTTACAGAACATGTTTTACTCAAAACACTCCAACGATCTTTGAATTTCTCACTTTGTTTCTGAAAACTTAGAGTTCCACCACTTGCTTTAAAAACTCTGACCTCTTCACATTGTTTTACCAATTCTTCTATGATTTTCTCCAAATCTGTTGAGTCAGGGGAACTCTTAAAAGAAATTTCGAATGACAATAGTGGATAAAACAAGTCCACTTCGACTATAACAGTCTTTTCCTCACTCATTCCTCAATTTAAAAATGATACTGATCTTAAGAGAAGTATTAAAAGTTGGAAAAGGGATGTAAGAAAAGATTGTATGAAAACCAAAAACGTGGTCGATCACCGGATGTAGAATTTCCGTGGGAACAGGAATGTGACTTGTGAACTCATTCAAACCAACTGAGAGGAGTAAAAACACAAAATGGCGCGTAGTTGCCATGAAATACTTAAATCGAAATAAATTTATCTATTATCTATTTGCTTTCAAATTGTTTGTATTTCAAATGAGAAAAGGGGATTTCCTTATCTCTTTTTTAGTTTTGTATTTAGACTACAACCAATTGAGCTGTTAAGCCTAAATAATGAAAGAAAATTTGTCAGCCAAGACGCCTTTTGTTGAGACGAACATTTTCAATTCGTCTGTCTTCGTCCTCCTGCAATTGAATTTGCAATCGCTGAATTTCTTCTCGCGCCTTTTCTCTCAACACCGTGGGGCATTCTAAAATAATTCAAAGTATTCTTTAGATATACAACCTTGAGAGAATATTCTAACTTTAACTTACTTCCTGTCATAAAAACGGATCCTAAGCAATACTCGGTCTCCTTCTCGCCATAAACAGTAAATTCAAGTAGAGCTTCCAAAGTCGGATCTTCAAGTTGTCGTAAATCTTTGATTTTTCTTATGTCGAGGCAGTTCCACTTTTGTGGAACTGGTGTAGCACTTGTGTTCCAGAAAACTAAAGCGTATGTTTCTGCCCTTTCGTCATCCATCCACTTGCCAATCTTTGGACGGACACCACGCATGAATTCGTGTATATCCAAATAAAACAATTCAGCCATCCCTACATTCATTTTCGACGAAAATATTGGAAACTTCTGGAAAGATAAATCAAGTCTTGAGCTCGTGCTAACTGCCAAGTGCCAAGTGAGCCAGTGAGGTGAAGCAGACGAAATCTTTAACCGGAAACGTCAATTGATGGCTGTGAATGTACTGTCTTATTTTTTGCGGGCCGATTTTACACTATTTGATTTTAATCTAATTATTTTCCACTAGTTTGCAAGTTTTTTTGAACCAGCGTGACAAAATGCCATCTTTATCAAAATTTCAAACGCCTTTTGATCCCTCAGATTCAGTTTGCCAAGTTGTTGACTGTACTCACAAGGCTTCAACTTTGAGAAAATTGCTTTCCCACTATCAAAAGGATCACAATGGCGATCCAAAATTTGCAAGTTCTTGTATTTATTCAAAACAGTGTTTCCACAAAGAGAAATTCCGGACCTTCTCTAATTTATACTACCACCTTAAGACGTATCATCAGAATTTCTTTGATGACTCAACTCCTCGTGTTGTACTGACTGACACAGTTGTTGGTAATGTATAGCCTAATAGAATTATTTATAGTACAACATCTAATTATTAAGCTTATACATTTTACAGAGACTTGTGGACAGGATGAGGGAAGTCTGGTACGGATGCCTGATTCTGTTAACGAGACAGAACTTGATGAGTCAGATAATGGTATAACATATTAACCTTTGTTTTTATTCTTAACTTTTAACTTTGAATTTGACACTAGTGGAAGGGAATCTGACTACTTCATCAGAGCATGCTGGTGAATTTGTGATGAAGCTGCTTGCGGAACAAAAACTTACTCAAGTCGACATGCAAGTTATCATGAAAGGAACTTCAGAGCTTGTGAACCATCTTGTTCAGGATAAGTTAACAGAAGCAAGAGAGAGGTTGATAGAACAAGGGTGCTCCCATGTAGCAGTTGTTGAGAATCTCCAAAAAGAACAATCTCTGTCATTAGACATATTTACTGGTCTCCATACTCAGTACAGTCAAATCAAACACTTCAAGAAACATTATGGCTTGATAATGCCGAAGAAAATTCAATTGCCACCTTTGCCAGGAGACTTTGGTCGTCAAAAGACGCGACAAGACCAAGAAATGATTATGGAGGAATTCGTAGTGACGCCTCTTTTGGAACAAGTGGAGCAGCTTCTTAACATCAAAGCCATTTACAGCGAAGTCAACAATCCAAAGCAGTCCATTCCTGGGATGTATTCTAGTTACAGAGATGGACAACTTTTCAAGTCAAACCCACTCTTCCAGCTCCATCCCAATGCTCTGCAACTCCATGTGTACATTGATGAAGTTCAGCTTTGTAACCCCGTCGGTAGTTACACACACAAGATTGTTTTCGTATATTTCTCTTTAGCTAACCTGGACCCCCAGTTTCGTTCTTCATATAAATCTATCCACTTGCTTGCTATGTTTTACCAGAAACAAGTAGAAAAGTATGACATGAATACTTTTCTTACTGGTATTGTAGACGAAATTCGTAAGCTCGAAGATGGTTGCCCAATGACGATTGGAGGTCGTACCGAAACCATTTACGGTACCTTGACTGCTGTCGTCGCAGATAATTTGGCGAGTCACCAAGTTGGAGGGTTTAAGGCAGGATTTTCTACGGGATTTCGTAAATGCCGATCATGCCTTGGCCTTGATGAAGATATTCAAACTAAGTTCCGGGATGCCGACTTTATTCCGAGAAATAAAGCCGATCATGACGCGCAGTGTGAAGGGTTGAATTTAGAACTTTTACACCAGCATTATTCCAGGCTGTATGGGATTAATAAAATTTCAGTTTTTAATAAGCTCAGATACTTTCACGTTATTGGTGGACTTGCACCTGATATTATGCATGACCTCTTGGAAGGCGTAATTCCTCTGGTTCTTGCTCTTTTTATTGCACATTGTATCGATAGAAAGTATTTTACTTTGAAACAACTTAACCACATCATTGCCAATTTTAATTACGGCCGCGCGGAAGTAGTTGATAAACCTGCTCGTATAACAAGTAAACACCTAAAAGATTACACCATTCGGGGCTCTGCAACGCAAAAATGGCTCCTAGCTGTTTACTTTTTAGTTATGGTCGGTTCCAAAATTGATACGTCTGATCCTGCTCTCCATTGCTACCGTCTTCTGCTAGAAATTTGCCGTTTGGTTTTTAAGAGCTCACTCTCAACGCCCCAACTTTCAAATCTTGAGAATCTTATCGCGGATTTTTTGGCGGCGTTTAAGGAATGTTTTCCTTCCAGGCGACTTATTCCTAAAATGCACCACTTAGTCCACTACCCTCGTTTTATTAGAGAAATTGGTCCTTTGGGAGCTGTGTGGTGCATGCGGTACGAGGCCAAGCATGCTTATTTTAAATCCCTTCAAAGACGAAGTGGTAACTGGATAAATCTTCCCTGGTCTCTGTCTTATAGACATCAACAATGGATGTGTCATAACATGAAACTAAAATCAGCCAAAGATTTTCTTAAGTTTCAAACGGTCGTACCAAAACAAAGTACTTTGTCATTTGCTCATTTTCCTTACGCTGGGCAGATTGCTCAGTATTTCGACCTAGACAATGTACTGTCTTTTGTTGAAAGCTATTCTTGGATACACAAGGGATCAACTAGATTCCGTGTAAATGAGTCTGTTGTAATCTTACAGGGTCTTCGTCGTGCGTATTTTGGTTTGATTGTTCATATAATTGGAAAAAACAAAAAGTTTGCGTTTGTTTGCAAAGTTTTTCAAACCAAACGGTTTGACACACGTTACCAAGCATTTCGAATCTGCCAAAGAAGTGACGATTTCCATATGGTTGTCGACCCGTCTAAACTCGTCGACTTTCGGTCTTATTCATTGAACGTCCCTGGTTTTGTAACCCCTTATGATTTACTCGGTGATCAATTTGTGGTAACTAAAGCCGAATTTGGAGATATACTTTTGTAATGTCTCATACTTATGTCAAATGTAACATTGTTAGACTCTCGTCTGTAACCCTTGCTGTATTTCATCGTAAGTTTCTAATAAACAAACCTTTTCACTACCATCACTGAGCCTACGAGAAAGTTGTATATTTTCTCACTATGGTTGTAATATACAAATAAGGTGTTTGCATCTGAAATGTAATAGGATAGACATATTTGGTTAAAGGATTTGTTTTTTGACGAAACTTAATTGGACGGACGACCCGGGAGATGATACTGTCGTCTGAATACGTTGCCAATTTTCCTGAAGAACCGATTTCCGGAGTCATATATTGTCTAAAATCGGAAACCACCATGCCTTTAATGGATAAGATCGGTTTACGACGTATGCATCCGTTAACCGGCACTTCAAAGGATCGATTTCCGTAGGGGGGGTCCCAAAACTGAAGGTATCAAACGAAATCCGATGGCTACTTTTGGATTCCGATGGTTAAATCTCTTCGAAATCCGGAACCCTTTTTAACAGTGGCTGTCTCCAATCTTTAAAATGAACGGCATCAATCGTTTCGGCAACTTAATGGCCTCGGCCATGTTCACTGAGTCCTGCAAATGAAATAATTAGTATTTGTTGTATGCGGCATCCATTAATATAAAGTTGTTGACGTACCTCGCGAACGTCGAAAAGAAACCGTCTTCATTCATCCGTTTTCTTTGTGCCCAAAGCTAGCAAGGGTAGCAACTCCAGTGCAGCGCAAGATTTAGACTCTATAATTAAATTATGTTTAAAGTAAGTAGTTCCGTCATAAACATTTACCCCAAGAGTTTCATCTTTATTGGACTCACCGAACGAACTGTTGTCAAGACGCCCATAAACTTTTAGTAGCTTGATCACAGCCTGGCTCTTACTCTGTTTTGCTACTTCAATGATGACTGGGACTGCCACTAGCCATTTCTCTCGGATCCCTTTGCATGTTCCGTCGCCCAAAATTAAATCAAACTCGTCACAGAGCTGAAAAAAAGATTGATTGTGTTACAAGGAAAACGAAAGACTGTATAACACTAGACAAATCACTTACAAAACTAGCTTGATTAAGAAAAGGGCAGAGCTTTTTGAGAATGTCGTCTGATCCGGACACCACTCCAGTAACAATTTCATGACGGCGTCCTGGATGTGTTAATTGGAATAGGGATTTCAGGGCAGCTTGATTGTTACCACCGTCTCGAAACAATTGGTTTTGTTTATCGGTATTTTGGCGGTACGACACCATGTCAACTTAGAAATGAATAGATAAAATTCAAATTAAACTTAAAACAATGAATCATTGGCAAAACTAAGTTAACATGCATCAATACTTTCAGGTGCCATGCACCCTAATAAGGGATGTCCGTAAATACCAGACAATTTGTCGAGGGCCCAGTGGCCAGACAGCAAATGTCCGGTTTTGTTTTGGCAATTTGCTACATTATACTAAGTTACATTGCGAATGTTTTAGATTCAAGATTTGAAAATGTGTACGATGCACAAAGTTCATTCTGAAAAATTTAAAAACATTGTCAAATGTTTACGTAAATGTAAAAAAAACAGAAACGGGCGTTTACATCAAGGGCCCAGTTGCCAGATATGCCGTCGGGTATTTACGGACATCCCTTCTTAGGGTGTGGCGGCTGTCACTCTCACACCAGGATCAAGCAACGATCCTACTCTCCTAGTTTTGGGTCGTCCTCCCTTGTGGCCCAGTTGAAGGTCATTACTAGTTCTGATGCGTCCCATCCTTCTTTGTAACTTTTCGACAAGGTGAATCTAGAAGTTGTAACTTCAAATTTAAAGAAGAAAGTATTTATCATTTTGAGGGAGGTTATTACCTTGGCGTTAATGGGATCGCCTTCACTCTTAGCATGTTCTGGATATTTGCTAAATATAAGATCAGCCACAAATCGAAGAGAGTCACCATCTGGGCAATATGTAAATTCTTCAATGGATGCAGCAATTCTACGAACAAAGTCACTTTTCTCATTATCTCTTAAGGCCTTTCCTTTTGCTAATTTTGAATTGAGATTAGTTCCAAAGCCATCTGGCAGTTTGTATTTTGTTACGTCCAGCCTTTCAGTTTTTTTTTGGCTTCCTGTTGAATTTCACAACGCTCTAAAAAGTAAACAATATTAATAATTAATATAAAGGAATGGACATTAGAATTTTACCTATAGCACGTTCTTCAACAGCTTCATTAGTTTCCACAGGTGTTGGGGGAATTTCCTCGACTGGATTTCCACGAATGACATTTGGTGTCTCCAATACAGTGAGTGTGCTGACTGTTTGTGAAGTCTCTTTCCCATTTTCAAAACTGATGTCTGAATTTAGACCATTCTTGGACTTTGACATATCCTTCACACAACAGCATTTGAGTGCAGCTGAATCACTTACAGAACATGTTTTACTCAAAACACTCCAACGATCTTTGAATTTCTCACTTTGTTTCTGAAAACTTCCGAGTTCCACCACTTGCTTTAAAAACTCTGACCTCTTCACATTGTTTTACCAATTCTTCAACGATTTTCTCTAAATCTGTTGAGTCAGGGGAACTCTTAAAAGAAATTTCGAATGACAATAGTGGATAAAACAAGTCCACTTCGACTATAACAGTCTTTTCCTCACTCATTCCTCAATTTAAAAATGATACTGATCTTAAGAGAAGTATTAAAAATGGAAAAGGGATGTAAGAAAAGATTGTATGAAAACCAAAAACGTGGTCGATCACCGGATGTAGAATTTCCGTGGGAACAGGAATGTGACTTGTGAACTCATGTTCAAACCAACTGAGAGGAGTAAAAACACAAAATGGCGCGTAGTTGCCATGAAATACTTAAATCGAAATAAATTTATCTATTATCTATTTGCTTTCAAATTGTTTATATTTCAAATGAGAAAAGGGGATTTCCTTTTCTCTTTTTTAGTTTTGTATTTAGACTACAACCAATTGAGCTGTTAAGCCTAAATAATGAAAGAAAATTTGTCAGCCAAGACGCCTTTTGTTGAGACGAGCATTTTCAATTCGTCTGTCTTCGTCCTCCTGCAATTGAATTTGCAATCGCTGAATTTCTTCTCGCGCCTTTTCTCTCAACACCGTGGGGCATTCTATAATAATTCAAAGTATTCTTTAGATATACAACCTTGAGAGAATATTCTAACTTTAACTTACTTCCTGTCATAAAAACGGATCCTAAGCAATACTCGGTCTCCTTCTCGCCATAAACGGTAAATTCAAGTAGAGCTTCCAAAGTCGGATCTTCAAGTTGTCGTAAATCTTTGATTTTTCTTATGTCGAGGCAGTTCCACTTTTGTGGAACTGGTGTAGCACTTGTGTTCCAGAAAACTAAAGGGTATGTTTCTGCCCTTTCGTCATCCATCCACTTGCCAATCTTTGGACGGACACCACGCATGAATTCGTGAATATCCAAATAAACAATTCAGCCATCCCTACATTCATTTTCGACGAACATATTGGAAACTTCTGGAAAGATAAATCAAGTCTTGAGCTCGTGCTAACTGCCAAGTGCCAAGTGAGCCAGTGAGGTGAAGCAGACGAAATCTTTAACCGGAAACGTCAATTGATGGCTGTGAATGTACTGTCTTATTTTTTGCGGGCCGATTTTACACTACTTGATTTTAATCTAATTATTTTCCATTAGTTTGCAAGTTTTTTTTTGAACCAGCGTGACAAAATACCATCTTTATCAAAATTTCAAACGCCTTTTGATCCCTCAGATTCAGTTTGCCAAGTTGTTGACTGTACTCACAAGGCTTCAACTTTGAGAAAATTGCTTTCCCACTATCAAAAGGATCACAATGGCGATCCAAAATTTGCAAGTTCTTGTATTTATTCAAAACAGTGTTTCCACAAAGAGAAATTCCGGACCTTCTCTAATTTATACTACCACCTTAAGACGTATCATCAGAATTTCTTTGATGACTCAACTCCTCGTGTTGTACTGACTGACACAGTTGTTGGTAATGTATAGCCTAATAGAATTATTTATAGTACAACATTTAATTAATAAGCTTATACATTTTACAGAGACTTGTGGACAGGATGAGGGAAGTCTGGTACGGATGCCTGATTCTGTTTACGAGACAGAACTTGATGAGTCAGATAATGGTATAACATATTCACCTTTGTTTTCATTCTTAACTTTTAACTTTGAATTTGACACTAGTGGAAGGGATTCTGACTACTTCATCAGAGCATGCTGGTGAATTTGTGATGAAGCTGCTTGCGGAACAAAAAATTACTCAAGTCGACATGCAAGTTATCATAAAAGGAACTTCAGAGCTTGTGAACCATCTTGTTCAGGATAAGTTAACAGATGCAAGAGAGAGGTTGATAGAACAAGGGTGCTCCCATGTAGCAGTTATTGAGAATCTCCAAAAAGAACAATCTCTGTCATTAGACATATTTACTGGTCTCCATACTCAGTACAGTCAAATAAAACACTTAAAGAAACATTATGGCTTGATAATGCCTAAGAAAATTCAATTGCCACCTTTGCCAGGAGACTTTGGTAGTCAAAAGACGCGACAAGACCAAGAAATGATTTTGGAGGAATTCGTAGTGACGCCTCTTTTGGAACAAGTGGAGCAGCTTCTTAACATCAAAGCCATTTACAGCGAAGTCAACAATCCAAAGCAGTCCATTCCTGGGATGTATTCTAGTTGCAGAGATGGACAACTTTTCAAGTCAAACCCACTCTTCCAGCTCCATCCCAATGCTCTGCAACTCCATGTGCACATTGATGAAGTTCAGCTTTGTAACCCCGTTGGTAGTTACACACACAAGATTGTGTTCGTATATTTCTCTTTAGCTAACCTGGACCCCCAGTTTCGTTCTTCATATAAATCTATCCACTTGCTTGCTATGTTTTACCAGAAACAAGTAGAGAAGTATGACATGAATACTTTTCTTACTGGTATTGTAGACGAAATTCGTAAGCTCGAAGATGGTTGCCCAATGACGATTGGAGGTCGTACCGAAACCATTTACGGTACCTTGACTGCTGCCGTCGCAGATAATTTGGCGAGTCACCAAGTTGGAGGGTTTAAGGCAGGATTTTCTACGGGATTTCGTAAATGCCGATCATGCCTTGGCCTTGATGAAGATATTCAAACTAAGTTCCGGGATGCCGACTTTATGCCGAGAAATAAAGCCGATCATGACGCGCAGTGTGAAGGGGTTGAATTTAGAACTTTTACACCAGCATTATTCCAGGCTGTATGGGATTAATAAAATTTCAGTTTTTAATAAGCTCAGATACTTTCACGTTATTGGTGGACTTGCACCTGATATTATGCATGACCTCTTGGAAGGCGTAATTCCTCTGGTTCTTGCTCTTTTTATTGCACATTGTATCGATAGAAAGTATTTTACTTTGAAACAACTTAACCACATCATTGCCAATTTTAATTACGGCCGCGCGGAAGTAGTTGATAAACCTGCTCGTATAACAAGTAAACACCTAAAAGATTACACCATTCGTGGCTCTGCAACGCAAAAATGGCTCCTAGCTGTTTACTTTTTAGTTATGGTCGGTTCCAAAATTGATACGTCTGATCCTGCTCTCCATTGCTACCGTTTTCTGCTAGAAATTTGCCGTTTGGTTTTTAAGAGCTCACTCTCAACGCCCCAACTTTCAAATCTTGAGAATCTTATCGCGGATTTTTTGGCGGCGTTTAAGGAATGTTTTCCTTCCAGGTGACTTATTCGTAAAATGCACCACTTAGTCCACTACTCTCGTTTTATTCGAGAAATTGGTCCTTTGGGAGCTGTCTCTGAGAAAAACATGTTTACTAGCAGTAAACCGATGTTTAGCTATAGCTAAACAACTAGGTATTGCCATCCCGTCCCAAACAGGCTGTTAAGTTTTTGTAAGTATGCATATAATGTTAAGCGGCCGACAAACCAAATGTTTGCGTTACGAGATGTCGGGGAAAACACCCGAAGGGATTATCTACCCATTCCAAAAGCTAGGATTCTGTTTTTGGTAATTATTTTTATACCATCATTATTATCTTGAAAATGATTCAAAAGATTTCTTGGCGATTAAATTCTACACAAAAGCCATAGAATTTAAATGTATATGAAGGAAATCGTTTTCATTTAAACTTAATCTTTACTCCCTCAGCTTCAAGGTCATCCATAACATAAGCGTTATATTATAAACTCCATCCTTTTATTTTATTTGATATATCCACGATTCAGTCAGCCACTTCCTGTCCTTTAATATTTTATTAGTTAAGAAAAAAGAGCGAGAAAATGCTAAATTAAGGTTTTCACCATGCAGTTATTGTATTATTCATTATTATTTCCCAGCGAAACAACTGAGAACAACATATGAACATCTTGTCCTTGTGATGTAGCAGACGGCACAATTTTGAACAGCTTTTCAAAGAAGAGAAAAACAAATCTTAGACTCGGGATAGTTGAGGTTAAGTATGTAATAATACATAGTAAGGTATGCAAAGGCCTCGGTCAATGTGGAAACGTGAGGGGGCAGTTGGATAGCAGACTCGTCAATTTTGACAAAATATTGGCCATTAATGTTCAATATTCCGGGAAGATTCATCTTTTCTGCTTCTGCTGCAGCCTCGACTGGCAAAACCACCCTCTAAAAGAACACAAACACATTAGAAAAACTATGTTGAGCTGCTCATTAAAAAGGCAACAGGGAACAACTTACTTCTACTGAATAATATAAAGCCTGCCACGATTCGGATGTCGGGAGCCTAGTTCTTCGTCCCTTGGCTACCTTGTTAGGTAACAGATGTAGCAACAATTCAAAAGCCAAGGAGGTGAATTTTTTCGTATCTGAAAGTATAAATACTGAGACTTAAGTTCCATACTTCCATAGCAAGATAACCAAATACACTGTTAAACTTTCGTTTCGATTTTTTCGGGGGTATACCCCTTAGATCTGAGTAAGCTAGAAACGGGTTAAAACTCTGTAAGTTTCGGGGTCAAAACCTCAAAATTTACAGAGTTTTAACCCGTTTGTAGCTTACTCAGATCTAAGGGGTATAAACCTTGTAAAAATCGAAACAAAAATTAACAGTGATAAGAAAATATATTGAATTACCGTAATCATCTTCTGCTTTTTGTAGTCTCTCTAGAATCACTTTTCCTTCAGGAGTTTTTATAACAACCTTCCCTCTGGCTACAATCTGTTTTTCAATACTCCTCCAGGATTCTATGAAAGTTAGTGGCGAAGAGTCCTTCAAAAACTTAAATTCATCTTCTATCTAAAGTTAAAGTAAATTAATAATAGGTGAAAGCTCAATTATTTACGGTAAAATGGAAACGTACGGCTTCTTGCATGTCCTTTAGTCGAGGGTATTTGTTCAAAATAGTTGTTGCTGCGGTTTTTTCTTTGGCAATAAATTCTCTGCGAGCTTGTCGAGTCAAGACAAATTTTTCCAACATCTCTTGACGATTATTGTTTCGTTTATCGTGAGAATCCAGTACGTGTTCTCGCATAAACTTTTCAGCAGAAAGAATGTCCTCAGGTCCCAAGCAGCACAGTTAGGCTGTTTCATTTTTCAAGAATATTTTTCTTTCTTCTTCTTCTTTCAGATTGGGTTGCGAAATCTGCTTTAAAAAATATGGGAAAAGTTTCAGGGTCTCAAAAATTTTTTTAGGTCACGCGCGTTCAAAAAATCACGAAAAATCGTGAAAATTTCGTGATTTTATTTTTTTTGACCACTTTTAAATTAAAATTTTTCCCGCTTCTTTACAGCAGTGCTTTATGACTGTTTGAGGCACACTGAGGAATTTTTTCAACGTACTGCCGCCAAATTTAAGTATCGCGCACCACAATTTTGTGAAATGGGTACCAGGGTACCCCCACTCCCGTAGTATATCTACTATATAAAGATGGATTAGAAAACCCCTATGCGGATAGAAGAAGATTTTTTTTCGCTACCAAGTACTCTTTACGGGAGTCTTGGCTCTGTTTTTATTAAATAAAATCTTTCCTATCGGGCTTATTGATTGACTTGGCGTCCGTGTCACCTCCACTGTATTACTCAAGAGCCTCAGTATGGGTTTTAGACTACAGGACTAGCTCTTAAGAACGCTTTTGCTGGAAATAATTTGCAGCATAAAAAGGAAACTCTGTTTGAGTCTAAAATTTATGTTACAAGAATAACATTACACGTACTGGCGAATCGCAGAGTGCAGGCCAATTTTCTTCATCATTTTATCTCTTGGAAACCATAACATTTATTTGTCATTCGTCAGGCACTCTGGCTTACTATTGCTCTTACTATGGGTTTAATTTGGTTTCCCTTTCTTACTCCTGGTTCAATTGTTTTCCAAATATATCCAATAACAGGCTATTTGAACAATTTATTTTATAAAAAACTTTGTCAATGGTATAATGACGGTAGTATACTGAGCAGTTCTTCATCAGCAGTTACCCAATGTTCGGCAAACTATATATATGGCTAAAGTATCGCAAGAGATACTCGTTTTTACTATTTACTATTACTTTTACTTTATTTCTAGTACACTTCCTAACGGGGAACCTGTTAAATACAGGGAGTTTGGGTGGGTAAATAGTAAATAGTAAAATAGAAATAGTAAAAAGTAAATAGTAAATAGTGAATTAGAAAAAAGGAAATATAGTAAAAGGGAAAAAAAGGAAATAGTGATAGGAAAATAAGAAAAGGGAAAAAGGAAATTATAAATAGTAATTATATATAAAGCAATATTTCATATACAAATAGTCAAATACAAATTGTATAGTTGTCATTTGAGCAGATTTTCATCGGTTGCTGCCATATTGGTAGAATGTAAGCGTCAGACGGTCGAGATCTATGGTTCGAATCCCAGCACCGGGGCATTTACTTTTAGTACCATGTATTATGTGTCATGTACACCAAACTTAAAATAAAATAGGATATATGAAATAGGAAAGAAGAGTTGTATATACTAAGACAAAAAGGAAAAAATCAGAGCTATATTCCCAGTAACTGTTCAAAACTAAATACTCTTACCGCCTATCACAACCATGGTAGCCCAAATCCGAATTTATTAAAAGGAAATGATTTGTCTTCAATCTTTCAATATCCGAATAAAATAACGGACAGTCGGCTTTAAGTCGTTTTTTTCCCGGCAATGGTAATATAGTAAATGGTAAAATAGTAAAAAGGGAAATAGTAAAAGGAAAATAAGAAAAAGGAAATAGGAAATCACAAAAAGTAAATAATTTAAAGCGACCCGAATATACACATAACGAATATACATATAACAAAATACAAATTGTATAGTTTTTATTTGATCCGAATTTCGTCGGTTGGTGCCATAATGATAGACATGCAAGCGTCAGAAGGTTAAAATCTACGGTTAAAGTCTCTGCACCGGGGCGTTTTCTTTTAGCACTACGTAATAGACTAAAAGCAGAGAATTCGGGTTGGGAAATAGTAATTAGTAAAAGAGAAATATAGAAAATTACAAATAGTAAAATCTTCATATAGTAAACATTTATGTGCATGTAGTAAAATCAAAAATTGTATAAAACTTATGTTTCGGGAATGTTAAGTTGGCTGATGCCATATGGGAGTGTAAGAGTAAGAAGGCCGACATCTGTGGTTAGTCATATATTTCATTATTTTTTTTATTACATAATGTTGCTAACGTTCTTAAAAAAAAGCTGCGTCCTGCTTTGCTTTTGTCCAAATTTTAAATACGGGCTTTTCG
The DNA here is from genome assembly GCA_022539655.2 of Ceriodaphnia dubia. Classification (NCBI taxonomy): domain Eukaryota; kingdom Metazoa; phylum Arthropoda; class Branchiopoda; order Diplostraca; family Daphniidae; genus Ceriodaphnia; species Ceriodaphnia dubia. The sequence continues at coordinate 2,017,070 of JAKUCG020000139.1, read as the reverse complement.
GTTGTTGTTTTGTAACTGAGAATAAGTAAATGGGAAATAGTAAAAAGGAGATGTAAAAAAATCGAATGAAATAGGAAATTAGAAATAGTAAATTTGTTAAAGTAATGTCAGGTGTGTAATAGAATATGTATTGTAAAGCATAAATCCATTTACGAATTACGACAAAAGATGCCACAACGGTAACGTACCATAATGCGAACTATAGGTTCATAGGATCGAGCCTGACTGTTTATGTGTTAATGAATCAAATTTTTTACTTTGTACGTTTTACTGTAATGTAAAGTAGATGGTAAAAGTAAACTAGAAATGTCTTAGAATTTTTTCAAAATATGGATTAGATAGAAGCAAGTTTCTGGATTATATATGACTTTTTTGTATTAAAGCCAAGTTTTCCCTTGGCTGTTTATTAAGAAAAAAAAAATTTACGAGAGATAAAATACGGTAGCCATATAATTAATTATATGATAATTATCCCTGAGGGTAATACTCATTCTTATGAATATACCGAAGGTATTAAGTTTCCGTAGCTTCCGGCGATTAGGGGGCTCTAAATGGTTTAATGCTAAAATTCGTTACGGCCTGGCTCAACAGATGGCTTTTTTAGACTTTTTCCATCACTTGCACATTTTTCCCTCGTCTTTTGTTTTAGCCGCGTTTTCTCCCTTATTAGATGGCGTGGACTATCGTTGACTAATTTTTCACTCGTCTTTTGTTTAAGCCGCGTTTTCTCCCTCATTAGATGGCGTGGACTATCGTTGACTAATTTTTCACTCGTCTTTTGTTTTAGCCGCGTTTTCTCCCTCATTAGATGGCGTGGACTATCGCTTGCACATTTTCCATCTGTCTTTTGTTTTAGTCTTAGTTTTTCGCCCGTCTTTTGTTTCACTTACAGGTAGCAAGTAAAATTTGATAGACTTTATTTTATTGATATGTCGCTGCCCAGGATCGAACTCGTTATCAGGTGATGGGCGCTCGAAGCACTATCGATATGGCTACCAAGGAATATTAATAATGAATTCAGAATTCTTTAGAATATCTGAATTCTCTTTTTAAGTAAAACAGATGTTGAGCCAGTAAACGAAGCAACGGTTATTTTAAAGGGGGATTGATTATAAGTAGTTCCAAAAAACAAACTTTCATTTTTCCCCTAAAAATGAGATCCCCCCTTTACTACCTAAAGATTGGATATTGTTTATCCCCCGCTCATTTACAGAGTAATTTAATAACCTAAATCTTAATTCAAACCCATAAAATTAACGCTACATAAATGGATTTCAGCTTTATTGGCACTCTATTAAAATCCCCACATATATAGCCCGAAGGTTTTACCGAAGGGATCTTGTTGGCACTAGACTTTATTTTAGTAAAAATTACATAAAGTTGCATAAAGTAAATAGTATGAGTTTAATCTTAGATTTAGTGGCAACACGGTTTGTTGTTTTCTTCGTCTGGGCCTTCTATAGAAGAGTTGCTGCTAATGTTTTACTTTGAATACTTAAATTTGCTAGATTAGGATAATCAGAATGTCCCCTAAAATTACATAGGTTATTATGAAATTAAGGCTTTTATTCTGCTTTCCCATTTAATATTTCCTATTTTTTAAGTTTTGTACATGATAGTGAATACATAGTTTATAAAAAAATCACAGCCATTTTCTGAGACTCGAACAATAGATCTCGCTAATCTGATGCTTACGCTGTATCAATATGGCAGCAATTTTAATACTAGCATTTAATTACTGAATGTATATTTTGGGTTACTTTAATCTATTTACTATTTGGAATTCCTTGTTTCCTGTTCTCAATTTCCTTTTACTACATTCTTTTTTCATATTGTCCTATTTACTATTTCTTTTTTACTATTAACTATTTATTAACTTAGATATTTGCACTAAAATGAAGGTTTTTATTGTGATATTGAAAGATTCTTAAATTTTAAAATCGGCCATGAGAAAAACACGAATCGTTTCCTTTCAATTCATTCGGATTTGGGCTACCATGGTTGAGATAGCCGGTAAGAGTAACCAACTGCTATAGTTTGGAACAGTTACCGTGAATATAGCTCTGGTTTTTTCCTTTTTGTCTTAGTACATACAACTCGTCTCCCCTATTTCCTATATCCTATTTTATTTTAGGTTTGGTGTACATGACACATAATACATGGTACTAAAAGTAAACGCCCCGGTGCTGGGATTCGAACCATAGATCTCGACCGTCAGACGCTTACACTCTACCAATGTGGCAGCAACCGATGAAAGTGTGCTCAGATGACAACTATACAATTTGTATTTGACTATATGTACACGAAATGTTGCTTTAAATAATTACTTTTTATAATTTCCCTTATAATTCCCTTTTCTTAATTTCCTTTTACTATTTCCTTTTTCCCTTTTCTTATTTTCCTGTTACTGTTTCCTTTTTTCTACTTCACTATTTACTATTTACTTTTTACTATTTCACTATTTACTATTTACCCACCCAAAGCCCCTATTTTAACCGGTTCCCCGTAAGAATGTGAACTAGGAATAAAGTGATAGTAAATAGTAAATAGTAAAAATGAGTATCTCTTGCGATACTTTTACCGAATAACCTGATAAGGATAATCGTTGGATATTAAAATTGGATATTCTCTGGACATTAATAATATTTCCCTTTTTGAAACCTCTGTTGATAAAATTCTTGACTTGAAAAGAGCGTCGCTAAATGGCTTTCCTGTTAATTTATTTCATATTATTTCCTTTTCATTTCATTTAAAGTACCAGTTTAAGGATGGATATTTGTTTTTATCAATTAACAAAAAGTATGTAGCTACTCCGACTCTGATTACTCCTTTTTTATTTGACAGAGTGAAGAAAATAAGGTAAAGACAAATTAAAATAAATGCGAGAACAAATTGACATAAAAATAGAAACGTAACACAAACCATATGTTTGCGACAAAAGACGGGAAACTACAAACGAATTAGCAGGGATGAATGATGGTACAATGAAGCCCCTACTGAGCTCTCAGCCTATCATAAATAGCCGCTGCCTTACCGCACTGTTGCTTATTGGAAGAAGTGCTAATTTTAGGTGCCAGGTAAATTCATACAGATAAAGGGGCAAATATCTCTAAATAAAAACTAGACCTAATTGTAGTTTAATTATTCGAAATTGTCCTTTATTATTCTCGATATTACTTTCATGAATTATTAAGTTAAATTAATACATTTTATGTCAAATTCAACTTTTGTATACATAGGCCTAATACAGCAAGCAAAAACCATTTGAGTTTCTGATATAAACATTTTGATCACTCAATCGATCACAATCCGATACTTAATTTTAAAAGCCCCTCCTACTTTCATTGTTTTGAGTCAAACTGTAAAAATTTCACCCCAAGGAAATTAAACCTTTTTATAAAAATCAACTTTAGATTTAAACAATTTCTTTCATGCACAACTGTAGTATGATGAATAATGTACCATTCCATTGTTTTTTCCAAATTATTCTCTCTTTCTTTTAAAAATTATTAACTGTGTCCAGTTAACTATGTCCGGCAGTTGTCCTGTTTTTCCTCCACGTAGGAGACCCTCCTAACATTTTCCGAAATTTTTTAAAATTCACCAATGATTATTCTATTCTAGATACTTTATTATCTTTAAAAATATATGGGTTGTAGAATAAAAATCTCTATAAATGTATTCTATTACAAATTTCCCCTAATTCTATTATTTTTGAGATATGGACAAAATGTAGTTCAATCCGGGCCCGCTCTCCCCTACTCTTAGTAGCTTCTGTTTGTAAAAATAAATCTTGTATTTCTTGTGTTATTATTAGCTACATGTTAAATATAGGCTACTAATCATTCAAAGCTAACATTAAAATAGCGTATCTCATATTTTATCCTAACTTAATATGACTAAATTTGTGGGGTGTTAAAGATTTACAATAATGACCTAATAAAAAATAATGAAGTAATAGATACAGAAATAAATACAAATGGTATGCATGTTTGCAATTTGGTTTTGTTTTAACGTTTTTTTCAAAGTCATGTGTTGAGATATAAATACTTCTATTATTGATAATATTTTATATATCGATGGTGGAGTGATTATAGTTGCGGCGAGCCAGTCGAAAGATCTATGGTTCGATCCCCGTTGGAGAGATAGAAAATGAACGGTTTGGAATGACACAAATATATGCTGAAGAAATATATTTTCATAACCGTTAACTCTTTTCCCATTTCGGGTGGATATCCAATGGATATTGCAGTAAGGACATTTACGGAAGCGACTTATGGATATCCCTGAGATATTCCTCGATTATCCCTTTGGATGAAAAACGTATATCCGGCTTAATTTTTGCCATACCCCATGGATATCCCACCGGATATACTAGTGCTGCCTGGGGTGTAGCTTGGGTTGAATCACGTTCAATACGTCTGAAATAAATAAAAAAAAACACATGTTTAGATGTTCAAAACAGAAATCCACTCTTGAAAAAGATCCGCTCACCTCTTTTTATGTTGATCACTATTGACAGGTTTGTTGCGGAACTTTTTCCCACGAACAAAATATTCTAATGGACCCTTGTGTGTTAGGCCATCAAAGAAGAAATCCTATTATTAAAAGCAATATAATCATTTAGTACGTAAAGAAACAACTCGTGCACTGAAACAATACAAGGATTTTGGCTAACGATACACACCCATGGACTTTTTGATGCTTTGTTTCCAGTGGAAGGGTAATAGTGGACGATAGACTTGGCCATCTTTAAAAACTCCTGTGCTGAAGGATAGTTTTCCTTACTGTATACAAAAAAAGTTACAAAATGCGAGGAAAAACTAAATTCGATTGAACTAACCTTTTGCAATTCGCCATGAGCCACGTCCCAGTATAGCCTTTTTAACCAATGATCTGTCGTGGTCGCTGCACACATCACTTGCAATTAGTCTTGCGATTATTTCTTGAGCCGAATCACCTCGTTCAGTTTCACGCATCTTAATAAGGATTTCATCTACTGGATAGAAGGCCTATAAAACATAAATATTTAGTTTTTTTTTACAAAAAAGTCATTGACAGGTGACGATAAATACTCACAGAATTGCTTGATGAATTGCTTGCATCGTCTGCTGCAGTGTTTACAACTTGCTGGATTGTTGGCGGTGGCGTCTCGATTGCGTTATTTTCATTTCTAGTTTCTCCTTCTTTCTCAATCAATGTATTGTTTTCGGTCTGGCCGTGAAGTAAGGGAATTTGTTCCTGAATAACTTCTTGTTCAACCTATTTAAATATGTAGACATGAAAAATACACAATTAGCTTAGCATGCACATCTTATAGGTTACAAATATACGTAAAGAATTATACACTATCAAGTTGAATCCTGACGCCTTGTTGGGACACAGCAGCACTCCCTTCGTCAAGTATTGCTTTTACGTATAGTGGTTCTTCTTTGTACAGAAAAAACAATACTTCGTCGTCGACAATAGCTGTTCCACACCCAGTAACGATTTCACAATCGCCAGACAATCCGTGCGCTATGGCACCTAATAAGATTTAAAATTAGTTTGACGGAGATAAATATAAAATAATAGCGCTGAAAAGATGGAGACATAGAAATTTACATACCTTTTATGCACAGTTCCTGTAACCCGCTTGCAACAACATATTTCGCTCCCGCGACACCTTGTACAAAGTCCGTGAAAGAAGCCAACTTTACCGCAATTTTAGACATGTTTGTGTTTTCTCGACGGAGTCTAACAACGTTTTGACGATGAACTGAGGATTTTGAAATACGGGGTAGGGGGTAGGGAAAGCGTTTGGCGTTTAGAGTAAGAGTAAGGGCCGATAAACTAAAAAATGCCGCTTTTGTACTAGAAATGGGAAAAGTGAGAGAGAGATTTTAAAGAAACTGGTAATGAAAAATGGCCGGCAAATAAATCATTTGAATTTCTACAAAAGTTGATATTTTTGAATGAGAGAATTCGAGACAAATTTTGCATTTTCACTTTAATCAACAGCTGATTCAGATGTATATTTAGGCAAAACATGATATTTTAACCGAATAAAATTCCCTTCTTTAATTTTAATCAAATCTAGTGGTAATGAATCCAACAACTCACAAATTCGAACAAGTCTCGTAACTTGGGGTTTTTTTTCGATCAAGTAACTATTGCGAAGGACATCAAACTGCTTTGTTCTGTAAACAGAGACAAACAGCACAATGTTACTCAAATCTTCACAAATAGAAAATATGATTTTTCCAAAAGTATAGCCAAAGTCACCAGGCCCTATGATGACAAATGTACTGTCACGGTACTCAACTGCGTTTACAGTGATTTTTGACGCAACTGAAACAGAATCAGATTGAAACAAATCACGAAAATCGTCAAAATTATCGGCTAATGCAACATTTCCAACTGAGATTTCTGATATCTTTTTAACGTAAACAAAGTTGCGATTGTGTTTCCCTTCAACAAAGTTATTAAGCGCGGTGCATTGCCGTCTATAAGCAAGTGTTTGTTGTGGATCTCGGAAGTTTTGTATAATATGAGCTGGCAATTTCACAGCTCCGTTCATTCGCTCAAAATTCATACACCAGTAGCTCCGCGTGGGGCCATTTTTCCTTATGATTGAAGGATAATGCACTAAAAAATGCATTTTAGGCCTGATAGGTAAACTAGGGACCAAATGCTTGAACTAGCTTAAATAGGTTTCGATAAGTTGAGACAAGTGATCTAGCAAAGATTCGGTCAAGCTTGGGGCCATAATTAAATCGACGATTTCTTGAATTGTTATAAAAAGTTCCCAATAGCTTAAAGCCTTATCCCCTTTATATTTTGCCCCCGATAATTGGAGCCAAAATTCTAAAAAGTGTCCACATTTGGATAGAGGATTGTTTGGGCGCCATGTCCTTGCCGGGTTCCAAAAAACTACTCAAAGGGCAAGGTTTATTATGCCTCTCCCCCGAGATGAACCCGCTTGTTACTTGCAAAATTTTTTGATTTACATAAGAAAGTGTGATCTCGGGACAAAGTTTGTTAATTACAAAAAGAACTGCCCCTGTTCCGTACGGCACAAAACCTTCTAATGACGTATGCATAGAGTCATTGGTCCAGTTATCGGTTATGTGATAACTTGGGAGAGAATTGAAAGAACATGGACGCTTCACACCACGGTAATGATTTTTCCCGCCGGCAAACTGTCTAGCATTTCCAAATCGCGTATGTACTCTTCTTTCGAACGCAAAGTAAAATCGGATTCTCTCGCATACGTCTGCATATCGTCTCGCGTTGCGTAACATAATAAACAAGAAAAATCAGAAGAAAAACTCTCAATAAAACCAAAAATTTGGTTCATGCCTAAATTGTCACCAGTAAATTGTGCTAGTCTAGCATAAATCTGCGTTGGTCCTTCCTCTGTTTCTATTGTAATGCCGTGTGTTTCTAACTGAGTTATTTCGTCGACCATTTTAGAGAGCAAAATTTCTAGTCCTTCATCACTTTTAAAGTCTAAAGTATTGCACATGGCGAGCATGTGAATGTTTGAAAGTGAAGCATTGAATCTGGGAGGTAAATTAAGTATGGCAAAATAAAACATCCCGCTATTGTGAACGGAGCTAGAACTTTTATTGAAACTAGTAAGGCCTAGGCCATCAAAAAAAATTTGTATGAATAAAGTTTTCTGGTTGACTGGGAGAGATGAGAGCATCTCTTTTCCTCTGCTGGAATCGAGAAAACAAGTAATCTCGTTTTTTCCCTGATAATTAATTGGAATAGAAGGGAAAACAGTACGAAAAAATACAGGATCAGAAAGATATGTTTTTTTATAGTTTTGGACATTGAACAGTACTGCGCAGTATTAGGCCGATTAACAATTCTGATTGTGGATTCCCCTCTAACTTTCGCCAAAACTGTCTTATCACGATACCCAAGTACGAGGGGTTCAGGGCAGACAAAATTCGGGTGTTTGTCGTACACCTGGCGGATGCGGTATTCCGTTGATAACTTAGGAAGTACTGTCTTTAAGGTCATAAAATTTTCTTTCGACGAGACAATCGTTTCTTTCAAAACGGTTATATCGGCTACTGTTTTAAACTCGCTTTCAAAAGCTTCCGCAGTTTCGGTCACTATCAAATCTACAAAAATTGTTAGATAACGCAAAATTTCGACTGAGACTTTATATGGGATGTTGCCTCGAGCTCGCATTTCAACGATCAAATTAAGTGCCTCGGTTTTCATTTTCTCTTTGATTACATCAACTTTTTCCGAAAAAGATAAATGGGCTCTGGGATTGTCATGGCCTTCGGTACCGTTATGGCCTTGAGAATCATCGGGGCCTTGAGAATCGTCATCGCTTTCGTTACCATCCACGTCCATGTCGTTTTCGTTTCTCTCGCCATTATCCATTGATTCAATGCCGACGGGAGGCAGGGGACGAGGTATTGAGATGACGGGTTGAGGGGATAACGCAACTGGTATATCAACATCATCATCATAATGAAAATTTTCAAAATGTTTCATAAAACTATCAATGCAATCAAGGGTAGATTTACAAATTGTAGAGTTAAAGCATCTGATGGGAAAATTCAATTTTCCCAATGTTTTGTGCTGATTGAGGTGATGACGTAAATCACGAAGGGAATCTAGTTCGATTTGAGTCTTGCAAGTAGGACAAAAGAAAGTTAACATTTTACGAACCAGATGAAGACTGAAAATGCAAAATTTTTCCTGGAATCCCGAAATATTTCACGCTGAAGACAAAAGGACAAGAGGAGAACAGGATGGATTTGGATACTTTAGAGCACAGACTTTGATGGGGAAACTCAATGATGCCCTACTAACACATTTTACAAACACGTCTGCTTCATTCTGCATTAACAAAACAATATGTTTACTAAAAGTAAACATCAAAGTATGCAAAATTTTCTACACATGATTTGTTTAGAAAAAAGTAAACATGTTTTTCTCAGAGGTGTGGTGCATGCGGTACGAGGCCAAGCATGCTTTTTTAAATCCCTTCAAAGACGGAGTGGTAACTGGATAAATCTTCCCTGGTCTCTGTCTTATAGACATCAACAATGGATGTGTCATAACATGAAACTAAAATCAGCCAAAAATCTTCTTAAGTTTCAAACGGTCGTACCAAAACAAAGTACTTTGTCATTTGCTCATTTTCCTTACGCTGGGCAGATTGCTCAGTATTTCGACCTAGACAATGTACTGTCTTTTGTTGAAAGCTATTCTTGGATACACAAGAGATCAACTAGATTCCGAGTAAATGAGTCTGTTGTAATCTTGCAGTGCCTTCGTCGTGCGTATTTTGGTTCGATTGTTCATATAATTGGAAAAAAAAAAAGTTTGCGTTTGTTTGCAAAGTTTTTCAAACCAAACGGTTTGACACACATTACCAAGCATTTTGAATCTGCCAAAGAAGTGACAATTTTCATATGGTTGTCGACCCGTCTAAACTCGTCGACTTTCGGTCTTATTCATTGAACGTCCCTGGTATTGTAACCCCTTATGATTTACTCGGTAATCAATTTGTGGTAACTAAAGCCGAATTTGGAGATATATTTTTGTAATGTCTCATACTTATGTCAAATGTAACATTGTTAGACTCTCGTCTGTAACCCTTGCTGCATTTCATCGTAAGTTTCTAATAAACAAACCTTTTCACTACCATCACTGAGCCTACGAGATAGTTGTATATTTTCTGACTATGGTATAAGAAAAACAGATGGTGTTTGAGTATTACTCAGTTGTAATATACAAATAAGGTGTTTGCATCTGAAATCTAATAGGATAGACATATTTGGTTAAATGATTTGTTTTTTTACGAAACTAAATTGGACGGACGACCCGGGAGATGATACTGTCGTCTGAATACGTTGCCAATTTTCCTAAAGAACCGATTTCCGGAGTCATATATTGTCTAAAATCGGAAACCACCATGCCTTTAATGGATAAGATCGGTTTACGACGTATGCATCCGTTAACCGGCACTTCAAAGGATCGATTTCCGTAGGGGGGGGGGGGTCCCAAAACTGAAGGTATCAAACGAAATCCGATGGCTACCTTTGGATTCCGAAGGTTAAATCTCTTCGAAATCCGGAACCTTTTTTAACAGTGTATGGAAAGCTCTTCAAGTTCTACACTGTAAATCTTCGTTCTAATTTTTTCAGGTTTTATACTCCTTAGATCTGTGTTAACTAGAAACGGGGTTAAAACTCTGTAAATTTCTGGGTAAAAACCGCCAAAAAGATCTTTTTTGGGGTCAAAACCCCAAAGTTTATATATTTTTAACCCCGTTTCTAGTGTAAGGAACGAAGCCGTTGGAGATCTTTCCCCTCAGTTCATTCACCCTACAACGTCAGCGAACTATTCTCCCCTTCTATGGCGCCCAAGGCCGATTCAAGCAACATTTTACCATCCTTTATTGGCTCCCTCTTTACTTGTATTTGACCTTGTCTCTAGCTAGTATAAATGAAACGTTAAACTTGTCATCCGGAGCTCAGTGCTTCCTTGTCTGTTCATCAGCTTGGTTCACTGTGTCTCACCTTAGCCGAGAACCAATCGAGTTCTGTCTGGCTCGATGTGGTTTGAAGCTAGCCCACCATGTCCTTCTTTGTTCTAAATTATATTCATACTTGTCAATAAATATCTGACGGAACGGAAGTAAGACATTTCTTGTCATGTTTTACATTTGGTGGCAGCGAAAGTCAACTCCCGCGCCCGAAGATGCCTTGACCGTCTCTTGCCCCTACCATCTCGTTTCAACAAGACTTTGTATCGGCGAATGTCTAGCTTTTTCCTTCTGATATGTTGTGTGACTTATTTTAATATCATCTACCATCTAGCTGTGATAAGTAAAATGAATTCGTTTCACCCTTTTTGCCTTACTTTCGGCGGATGGCGAGCGCTAAAATGCCTCTACCGTCTAGCTGTGATCAGTCAGTCAGGCGGAGTTCGCTTCAATCCCAAATGTTGGCTTTGTATCGGCGGATAGCGAGCGCTTCTTGTCTCTACTATCTAGCTGTGATCAGTCAATGGGACTTTGTATCGGCGGATGGCGGGAATTATTCATGGCCACGTTTACACTGTCACACTGAAAAGTGTCTCTCGCATTTAGCTGTGATCTGTCTACCACCATGTTGAAATAATTATTTACATCTTGATTGCGGGATGCAATCCATTTGAAGGATTGGTGATACTCTGCATTTAATTTAACAACAAGGACCCGTCTACACACCGCCGCATCTACTAGGCCATCCCCAGTCACCTCCCGCTCGGACGTCTTGCCTCTTTCATTCTCCCAGCCTGACCGATCGCCAGTCCCACAACTTTTGAAAACTGCTGAGCTGTTTTGAATATTGTTGACCTATCTTCCTTGTGCCACTCAGAACGACAAAGAATTTTATTGAAACTGATCCCCTTAGCTTTAAGTTAGTTTTAAGAGAAAGACGACGGACGAGTCAGGCCGCAGCTAGCCTACGCACTCACACTACTGTTTCCGGAGAAGCCGCTTAATCAAAAGGATGCCGTTTCTACGGACACGGATCGGGCCACAGCGCCACCACAATTCACTTCCTATGTTCCCTATCAGTTCAATATTTTGCTTGCCTTTCAGTTTGAATCAGTATGCTAGATCGACTATTTTAATTCTTCTTTAAAGTTTTCTGGAGATTGCGGGACGCAATCTTTTAGAACTGTGAGTAATGTAAGGAACGAAGCCGTTGGAGATCTTTCCCCTCAGTTCATTCACCCTACAAGGTCAGCGAACTATTCTCTCCTTCTTTGGCGCCCAAGGTCGATTCAAGCAACATTTTACCATCCTTTATCGGCTCCCTCTTTACTTGTATTTGACCTTGTCTCCAGCTAGTACAAATGAAACGTTAAACTTGTCATCCGGAGCTCAGTGCTTCCATGTCTGTTCATCAGCTTGGTTCACTGTGTCTCACCCTAGCCGAGAACCAATCGAAATCTGCCTGACTCGATGTGGTTTGAAGCTAGCCCACCATGTCCTTGTTCTAAATTATATTCATACTTGTCAATAAATATCTGACGTAACGGGAGTAAGACATTTCTTGTCATGTTTTACACTAGCTTACTCAGATCTAAGGAGTATAACCCCGAAAAAATGGGAACGAAGATTAACAGTGTAGTTATTTCAAAGATGGTCCAATGGTTTTTTGAATAACCAGAGCCAAGCCATGATCAAAAGTGAGACTATAACGTACATTACTAGGTATCAAACTATTAATGTTGAGTATACTAAGTCTCTCTAGTGCCGTTAAACTTAATAGCCGCTACCATCGAAGATACCCCATTTCAGGGGGCTTAAGGGAGATAGGAAGATTCCCGGCCATAACCTATAGTAGGCCATGGAATTCAGACACGTCAAGGATGGAATACAAGGTAAATTCTTCTTTTGTATAATTATGTTACCCGTGTGATGGCTTAACTAATAACAAGTGTGGCACTACCAGCAACAAGAGCTTCTGTTTATTGCACCCAGCTAGCACACGTCCTGCCGAATCGTTGCCGGGTAACTGTCAATACTGACAGGAACTACCCTGCTTTTCAAAGCTTACCAAGTTAGCTGCCTGTCAGTTTTTAAACAGCTACCAATGATACAGTCAGAATTTCGTTAAATGAAAGCCTTTTGGCAGCTTTTCACTTGTCCTGGATCTAATGAAGATGGGGAATAACCAGAATGTTTTCAACGTTTCAATCTTTGAAAAATGATTCTTAAATTCTTTTACAACAAATAACAAGGAAAGGAGGAAAAAATTTTTCTCACAATTTTATCGTAGAATAAGACGTTCCAAATTTTTACCTGATTACAATAATTAATAAATAATTGCTACTTATATAAAGTCACTTTGGTGGTATGTTGGTTAAGACACTAACCTCCTGATTCTATAGCATTAATTACATTAGCATTCTAGAGATTTGCGGTTCGGTTCCTAATACATCTAAAAATATTTTCAAGGATTTATTTATTTGGCAGTTCTTGGCAGCTTTTTTTTATATTTAAACGATGTATTGTCACAAATAAAATTTAAATGGGTTTACAAATAATTTGAGACAATTTTACATAAGTGACATGAGTGACTTGCTGTGGCCAGAGAGGAAAATAATATTGATACAAAAACATTTGGAAATTGCATTGAAGAAAAGTCAAATCATTAATTTTATGGTTGAAAATGAAAGGTGACAACATGACATCTGTGGAGGGATGATAGAAATAATAATTATAAATAGAGAGGATTGTTATAGAAAGATACGGAGACATCTATGGGAAATTTAAGAAGGAAAAAAAATTTAGGGTTTAGAAAGTGAATCTGGGGGTCATGTTTTTAATGAAGGAGGCTTAACCAGAGAGACTGTATTTCGTTAATGGCTGGGGTGAGGTTTTTGCTGCGGGCAGTCCAGACGGTGATGATGTAGGATTGGATGAGGGCCAGGATTTTCTTTTTAATTGGGCCATTTCTAATGTCTCCATGAATAGCAGATGTAAGAGGTTTCAAACATTTGAGTTTTTTTAGTTGGATGCGAAGCCATAAATTTATGTTGGATTTTTCTGAACAAAGCAGCATTAGATGATCGTCAGATTCTGGCTCAGTATTACATAATGGACATTGGTCGTTTTCCGATAGCTTAAGGCTTGTGAGACGCATGTTGGTGGGGAGTTGGTTGTGATAAAAATCCCAGACCAGTTCAGCGTTTTTTCCTTTGATTTTGGCCACCCACCGCCAGATGGATGCCCAGTCGAGGTCCGGTTTTGCCATCTCCGTCCTCCCTGGTTGCCCAATGTTGGCGATCAGATGATTGTAAGTGGCGCGGTGAGTGGAAGCGGATGATGATGAAAATATGCCAGCCTTGAGTAGATCGGAGAAGATTTGAAGTGCTGTAGTAAAATAGGGATGCGACAAATGGGTCGATTCAAATCTCGGCTGGATGATTTGTGGAAGAAGACTCTTCAGATGTGGCCCCAACCAATTAACTGATGCAGTTCTCTCAATAGCCTCGGGATGAATTAGGGATTTAAAGATTTGACGGGTGAAAAGGGGTTGAAAAAATTGGAAAAGTAAAGTGACACCAAGCCCACCTTGTAGCCGGGGGCGGATCAAAACATTTAAGGGTGGGTGTTCTCTACGTTGGGCCCAAAGAAATCTATTGCATTTCTGTTGAAGTTGGAGGGCTTGGGTTTTGTTACAAGGGAGGACGTGTGCTATGTGTATGAGTTGCGATAATACATGTTGTTTGATGAATAAAACGCGACCATAAATTGTGAAATGACGATGTGTGTTTGTGATGAGTATGTTTTGTACAATGTTGAATTGTCTTTGCCAATTAGTTTGGATAGTTTTCCTCGTGTCGGGGGAAAAATAATACCAAGAATTTTCAGTTCATCTACTTGAGTAATCCAATCGTATGGCCATGTACGTTTAGAAAATGTTTTGGTTTAAGTTGCTTCTACTGGGAATCGAACCCACGACTTTGGGAACTCCAGACGGTGCCTCAGCCGACTGCGCCACTACTGATGAGTTGCTCACATTGAATGCCCAAGTCCCTAGGCCCAGTAATTTAGTTTTCCCCTTGTTTATTCTGGCGTGAGTCCAGGCACAAAATTCTAAGATAATTTCGCAAGCACGACGGATGTCTTTGACAGAGGAGACGAAAACTACCAAATCATCCACGTAGGCACGAACTTTTACACGCCTACCATAGTGTTCAATACCGTCAATACCTTTAGCCAAGCAAGATAAAAGTGGTTCGATATAGAGAGCGAACAGGTGGACAGACAGAGGGCACCCCTGTCGCACGGATTGTGCATTGTCCACCGTACCGACTATATCGTTACCATTCAATGGACATAGTTCAGTAATACTGTTCAGCGTTTTCAACCAATCAACAAACAGAGAGGGGTAGCCCGTGGCTATCATCACTTCCCACAGAACATTTCGGTTGACAAGGTCATATCCTTTCTCCAAATCGTACGCGATAATGGCGGCCGGTTTGAGAGAAGATACCTCTTTTGATTTACGGCCTGTATTATCAATGACATCTCGAATTAAACTCAAGCTGTCAAAGATATAGCGGCCGGGTACACCACCTTTTTGATGTGAACCTAAAGAATTTGGTAGAGATTTTCTCAGACGAAAAGCCAGTACTGACGCGATTAATTTATAATCGGTATTAAGCAACGATATTCGATTGGTCGGTAATCAGTGATTTTACTCGGTGTCGGGATTTTTGGGACTACCCAGGCTGCACAGGTACATTCCTTGGATATCCCTGGAATATTCCCAAATTAGAAGAGGATTTCCAGTTTTTCACCCTTAGGATATCCTTAGGATGCGCATATGTCCGCACCAGAGTTATCCTATGGATATCCAGCTCTGCCAGCAATTTATTGCAGTGTAAAAGTGTAACCTATCTCTGGGATCGAACCCGAGACTGTGAAGTTCTTGAAGTTTGCAGTCGGACGTTCTACTCACATGGCATTTGTTACTTGTAAAACATTCCTATTTGAGGGTAAATAATCAAGTGCAAAGGTACTATACTTACGAATAAAGTTAAAGTTGGCGGAATACGAAAATAGCAGTCGACTTCCATATATATGATTCTTTAAATAAAAAAAAACAAATTTTAAATAATCATTCTGCTTTGACCAAGTTCTCATTTCCAATAATAGTACTTTACAAAAGATGGTATTTAGAGCACGTGGGGGGATTTTGAGAAAAACTAGGGCTGCGTTTCTACACACCAGAGAGGAGCCAACAGTTGCCATTTCTTTGGGCTTGACAAAGACGGACTCTCTATTCTGATACTTGGTTTACAAAACAATAGAAGAAGACACTCATTTGTCCAACGGTTTATGAACAGAGAATACTTTGTTCAAGCCCAAAGAAAATGGCTGTTAGCACCAATCTGGTAGCGCCAAAATAATGTTTTTCTTTGCCGTGAAGCATTTCTAGAACGCTGAACTGAAGTGGAAACGATCACTGGCCTATTATTTCGCTTATAGACGCTACAAGCAACTCATGACAACACATAAGTTACACGAGTATAAGCACACGAGTTAACGATGTCCTTGTTGGTATACGCCAGGAATATTCCAGGAATATCCGAAACTGTATATCCTTTCGAAGATATGATTGGGATATACTTTGGATATCCTAGGTATATCCCGCCGGATTCGGATAGTTAAAGGATAGGTGGATATCCATGGTATATCCCATGGATATACAGTGCCGCCTGGGTAGTCTAATAGCTGCTCTTCCCTGAGATGGTTGTAGCTTTTCCTTGTCGAGAACGGAATTCATCATATCGAGAAAATGGATACCGATGACATCCCAGAATTTTAAATAAAACTCAAAAGGAATGCCATCCGTACCTGGGGCTTTGTTCTTTTTGGTAGCTCTAAGGGCATTGTTAATTTCTCCAACTGTAAAGGGTGCTACTAAGAAGTTGTCACTCTCCGGGCCTCGTTTTTATGTTCTTTTAACGCAAGTCGATTTCAGTACTCTCTACGAAAAATGTCCACTTTTTCGCTGACAAATTCTCCTGAAAATGAATTGAAGACATATTTGTCTACATTTTTACTGGAAATATAAGTCCACTTCAGCAGTGGCAAAATTGTACAAATTTTGTGAACTTAAAGTCCAGTTCCGATATATTTCAAAATTTTCGGTTTTCTTTTTTTTTTTGGTGGGGGGGGGTTTTACCTTCGTTGATTATCTTTCATAAGTTAAATCCAAGTTAATTAAGTTTTTATTGTAAATTCCAAATGATGATTTAAAAGTTGTTCCCATTAAGGATCGAAACCACGACTTCTAGCGTACACGAGAGCTATAACCATTAGACAATATTACTCTGACGGTTGTTGTCTTACATTCAAAATAGATGACATCGATTAGGACTTAAGCAACTAGCGCAATCAAATGTTCCGATTATTGCTAACCGTTTAGTTTATTAGAAAAACTTTGGCTTTCATTAGAATCATTTGAATATCATCAGGCATTGACTTATATTATTTAGTTTAAATTAAGAACCATTTTTATCTAAACGAAAACTTCGTTTTCCATTCAAAGTTCCATTAAAAGATGCTGAGATTTGAAAGGAGTGGTGCACTATTTTTTTTTGTGACTCCAGTAAAAGAGGGATCGGCAACATTACTTTCAAAGACTCGTTCTTTTCCTCTACATTTTTTTGATTCTCGGAACCTTTTTCCTCTCAAAAAATGAATCACTTCAACTAATTACAAAAACTCTGCAAATTTTGGCCAATTGGGAATTTAAAACTCTACAAAATAGTATGGTTTTTAAGTAGTAAATGACCAATTCTAGTATTTTGTTAGGAATTTTAAAAGAACTGTCATTCTGCGTTTTTTGGACTGACAGCTAGTAATTACAGACACCTTCAAGGAAATTATAGAATTTCAAATTTCTAGAATGGGCATACACCAATCGACGCATAATTTTATGAAGAATCCATTTATACCCAATGTTTTCATCTTTTTTGAAGTCGTTTTGGTGCAGTTAAAGAAATAAATATTGTTTGACAATCGAACATAGGCTAGTAGACAAAGTGTTCAGTCAAAGTTTTGTTTTGACAGGCTAATGTTTTGGTTTTTGTAAATCGAATTCTATTGGGAAATTTCTATTGCACCCTCAGTAATGTCATCGGCAATTATATTCAGAATCAAAAACTGAATCGAATGAGATAATTATTTTCTAAAAATCAGCTCTGTCCGAAAAATGGAGAAATGTCCGACCTCTATGGGAAACGTCCGACAATCGAAGATTCTTAATGCACACGTTTCCCATAAGGAAGGTGATCTAAATGGTCTGCCCTTGAGTTGTCTGAACAAAGTGGACTTAATTCTCCACTTAATGGACAAAAATGTCTGATTCAAAAATGAATAATAAGTCCACCAGCAACTGTCTGCAAACAAGGACATATTTCCCAATTTTTACGGAGAATATTTCCGTAAATGCGGGCGGGCATATTTGTCTATTAAAAAACTGGACATTTTTCGTAGAGAGTAATAACATGAAACATAAAATGATGTTCAAACATGTTATTACACTAGTCTTGCTTTAGTTCAGTACGTTCACCCGCCTTATTATAGTTTTGGCTGAATAAACTGGGAAGTTTTTCCAACATTCTTACACGGGGCGGATTTCAGTGTAGCGTGCAAGTAAACAGAATACCAAACTAGATTTGTGGCGCGCTAGAAACTACATTGAGCAGACTGTATTTGATGATAAGATCCACGTGAAGCTGTGTACCATGACTTAGGCCTTCTACGATTTCAAATAACTACAGTTTCTGTATGTTCTTTGAAATCAAATAGTCATTTGAAGTTAAATTGCATCATGGAAACGCCTTGCTTTGGACTGGTTCCCAGTTGCGGATGCGTATCGCCGACGTGCTTTTGTCACCCATCTATTTCGATGTGAAAAGGTTCGACGTTTTGGGGGCATGGACTTCTATATTGTTTACTTAAGCATAAATTTAGCAACTGGGTGATTTGCGCCGCAATCGTGAACTTCTTCTCTTTTCCGGATAGTCCCGGCTCCTGAGAGCTGGTTTGCGCGTAGGTCTCTTTGTTAATGGAAATAAGTCACTAAAGTTGTCTTCGACGAACGCGTTCACTGTCGTCCACGACAATTTCTGAATTTCAAGGTAGTTTGGTGGCTATGCATGGCAGCCAGAGTTTACACCACATGCAAACCATCGAATTTTTTCATGTGTTGTAAATACCGGAGGGCCATTTGAACCCCTTTGTGTGTCACTAATTAACAATACTTAAATGGGCGATTCCCAATGGCCGTTTTTCTCCAGAGGCATTTCTTTACCAAGTTAATTTTCTCCACCACACAAACTTTCAATTCCATCATCGGTGATCTCGGGACATTCTTTTAGGTTTAATTTTGTCACACGCAGTGTGAATCCTCAGCGCTAGATGGCGTCCCCGTCATCTTGGCTAGAGGGAAATTTTACCATCATAGGAACATTACTAATTTAAGCCCGGGTGAGTTGCGTCAATAAAATCAAATTTTTTAAAGCAAGTGAGAGGGAAGTTGACCCCTCCGTCGGTTGCATTTTTCTGCCATTTTGCTCATAAGAGTGTGCCTGACCCAGGGTGAGAGGGCGTTACGTATTTTTTTTCTCTCTTGCGTGCCGTAATCGAACAACCCCCCCCCCTCGTTGTCGGGATTCTCAGCCGTCCAACACGTGGTACTACACAGCCATCTTTTTTTTTCTCTCACCTGTCGTTGCGCTTTTTTCCAACGCGGGGTGTATTCTGAGTGACTGTCGTGTCTTGGCTTGCTTTCGGTTACGTTTGGTGTCACTTTGTACCTTTTTTTCCTCTTCTCCGCCTCTCGTTCTTTTTTCTCCCCTCTCTCGTTTTTTTTAAAGTCGTCTTTTTGCTTGCGGTTTAAACGTTGGGCCTCGGCCATTTGGTTCTCAGCTGCCAGCAACCTCTCGTTTTTTTCCAAATTAATAATTTCACTATGGGAGGGTGTTTTGGTCAAGCCTGGCGCTTGGTCTTCGTCTTGCTAGCGTACCCCAGAGTTGGATCTCAGCTCTCTCTCTCTCTCTCACCTTGCCGTCGAGCACATCTAAGAGAACGAGTTTGTTCCCCAGGCCGCGTAATTCTTCTGTTTTTGCCCGTAGATTATTGGCGCGTGGGCATGTTTTCTTTAATTTTCGAGAAGATTGGGCCACAGGTGGTCGCGTCAATACTGCACAGAACCCTTCGAACTCAACCAGCGATCACGTCGTCCAGGAACTTATAATGCTAATGATCAGGGCTCGGATCTTCATGCACTAAAAAACTCGAAAATATGCATGTAAATATGCCCTCAAAAACTTAAAAATATGCTCAAAAACCGAAAAATATATAATTATATGTTAGCAAATCTTCATTAAAAACAAGCTTAATTCCACCAAAAACAACAAAAAATTGCCGGAAACTCAAGTTTTGTGAATTGTAAAAACTTTTTCACCAAATTCCTCAACATAATTTTGCAAAACAGCTGATGTAGACGTCTTCCTCTTTCGCATTGTTGTTTCACGGCCGTTCAAGTGAGACCTAGAGTGACTGACACTCAAATTTCCTATTGTTTCCATTCCCGAATTCTTTTTTAAAAATTTATTTGTCAACGCTGAAAGCCTATGCTGTTGATGTTTTTTGATGTCACAACTTGCAAAACTAATCTGACGCATCCAGTTGGAAAATCTCTTGGGAGTCAATGAAGTTCAAGTATCGGTAAAAAGGAGGGGAGGGGGTCACCTTTTCTTTTCTCTTCGATTTTGCCATCTTTTTTGGTGAATTCCCCGAAAATATGCATTTAAAAAAATTTGCATGCATTAAAAAAATAAAATATGCACTTAAAATCCGAAATTGACAAATATGCAATAATATGAAAAATAAAAACACCGGATTTGAGATCGCCTTGATATGATTCGTAAAGGAAACTAAGTTTGCATATGTTTCGACGTTCAAAAAAAAATATGTATATGCATGAAGATCCGAGCCCTGCTAATGATACACCACATGGAGCAGCAGGAGGCTCATTGGATGAAGGAACAGCAAAGGGCGGACCAACGGGCGGATGCGTTACAGCAGCAGCCTGTGGCGGCATTGAACAAACGTCGCGACGCGAAGGGCGGTCCCTCAGCAGCCATTGCCGGAACCGAAACTAGATCAGTTGGCAATGGCTCAGATCCCGGAATTTTATGGACGGCGGGACGAATACGTTGTCGAATGGCTGGAGCTCGTAAATGGGGTTGGAACATCTTACAACTGGACCGAAGGACAGTGCCGGCAGGCGGCCGTTTCCAAACTTCGGTCAAGTGCTTGGAACTGGTACGTGGAGTATGGACAAGGGGCGTACACAGGGTGGGAAGAATGGCGTGAGGTGTTTGGTGAGGCATTCGGTTGTAGGCTGACAATGAACCAATGGATGGCGCAGGCGATGGGAAGGGTACGGCAGAGCGTGGAGACAGTACGGTCCTATTGCTATTCGAAAGTTGAAATCTGCGGACCATATCCGGCAGGCGTGCTCCCGGAAACAGAGGTGATTCGTTACCTTACTCTCGGCATGAAGGACCCACAGGCGGAATCGTTTATCCTGACCTCCCGTCCTCGATCGCTAGACAACTTCTTCATCGCTGTTAGGGAGTGGGAGGAGTTTGCGTTGGAAAGGGAACCGTCGCAGTCGTTGTACCCGCAGTGAAGGTCGGTCGCCGGGCCGGCTGTTGCTCAGGGCGGGCAGAGTCCTTCGTCACCGACCGTAGAAAAGGTTAATTTCCTCATCGAAAGATTGGATAAGTTGCAGAGTCAGTGGGACGAGATGGGCCCTCGTTTCAGAAGGCCGGCCACTCCAGTCAGCCCAGGGGGTCCCTTTAGCTTTCAGCACCCACAGCAACAGCCCGCCTATCGCCAGCCGGCAAACCACGTCGCTCCTCTAACTACCCTGACCAATCAAGGAGCTCCTCGCACAGCCGCGGCGGGCCAGTTTAGTCGGCAAGCCCCTCCCCGTCGACCGTCCACCAGACGCGTCGTGCCGTGTTCTCTATGGAGCCTTTTTTTGGTGCAGCCAAATGGGGCATATCGCGGCACACTGTCCGAACAACCCAATGTAGGGGCAGCCAACAACTATTAACGGTTGTCGTCGGGAAACGTGTAGACCGGTCCGAGCGGGCAGGACCGGTTGTAGTGATTGAAGCCACGGTGGAGGAGAAGAGAGGACCAGACTTTGGAGTGAAGGTGTCGGTGGCTAGGGTAGGGGACGTTCGAGCGTTGGTGGATACTGGAGCGTGCATTTCATTGGTGCGCCGTGACGCACTCTCAGAAGTATTGTTGGGGGGCATGGTCCAGTGGAAGCGGGCCCCGTTATGCGGCGCTGGCGATCGGGCAATCTCTCCGTTGGGTACAGTAGCGCTGCCCATCCGGTTGGGCGCGAAGGTGGTCGACATTTCCGAGGTGGCAGTGGTTGAGTCGTGTCCGTACCCGTTGCTATTGGGCAGCGACTACCTCGAGACGATGGAAGGGTTCACAAACTGCAGCACGGGGGAGTTGGTCGACGTGGACGTGGAGCCCGGCAAGAGGCCGTCAGGTGACGAGATGGACGGAAAAGAAGTAGGAACGTCTTTGCCCGCGAAGGGAGTTGAGTCGATGCACGTGAAGGCGGAAGAGAGAGCATGTTGTGTTGTGGAGGGTGACGAGTCCCCGTCAACCAGAATTGTCGTAACGGCTCGAACGACCGCGTTTGTGGGGATGGAGGTAGGGTTACCAGAGGGAAGGGAGGTAGTGGTGGAGCAGAAACTACATTGCCAACCAGGGAAGGAGTGGACGGTCGATTCGATTCCGAGATCGATCGTGCGAGTGGTGGTTGACCAACCTGACCAACACGGAACTTAAACTAAAGAAAACGGACGTGAAGCTGAAGGCGTTTGATGTTGCGGACGTCGAGACGGATGAGCAGGGCTCGGATCTTCATGCAATAAAAAATCGAAAATATGCATGTAAATATGCCCTCAAAAACTTAAAAATATGCTCAAAAAACCGAAAAATATGTAATTATATGTTAGCAAATCTTCATTAAAAACAAGCCTAATTCCACCAAAAACAACAAACAATTGCCGGAAACTCAAGTTTTGTGAATTGTAAAAACTTTTTCACCAAATCCCTCAACATAATTTTGCAAAACAGCTGATTTAGGCGTCTTCCTCTTTCGCATTGTTGTTTCACGGCCGTTCAAGTGAGACCTAGAGTGACTGACACTCAAATTTCCTATTGTTTCCAGGCCCGAATTCTTTTTTAAAAATTTATTTGTCAACGCTGAAAGCCTATGCTGTTGATGTGTTTTGATGTCACAACTTGCAAAACTAACCTGACGCATCCGGTTGGAAAATCTCTTGGGAGTCAATGAAGTTCAAGTATCAGGGGGTGGCGGAGATGTTGGAATTAAGGGTCATCGAGCCGGCCAGCCGGCCGTGGTCGTCTCCGGTGGTACTAGTGAAGAAGAAGGATGGAGCTGTCTGTTTTTGCGTTGACTACCGCCGTTTTAACGAAGTGACAGTGAAAGACGTCTATTCGCTGCTGAGACTGGATGACGTACTCGATCGGCTGGGTGGGGTAATGTTTACAACGCTGGACATGTATAAAGGCTACTGGCAGGTTCAAATGGCGGAGGGGACAGGCCCAAAACTGCGTTCGTGGCCCCCGATGGCCTTTTCCAATTCACCCGCACGACCTTCGGGTTGTGTAACGCCCCTGCGTCCTTCCAGCGAATGATGGACACAATTTTAGGCCCTTTGAAGTGGAAAGTTTGTCTAGTCTACAGTGGGCACTCAAATTATTATACACGGGGCGCATTCCCATTGCACTCCGTGTTATTTTTGCGTTTCTTTTTCCGTCGCCGTGGGCTCAAAATTAGTTCTAAAATTTTTTTGTTGATGCCGTTAAATTTGTCTCGGCGAGATCTCTTTGTGGTTTTTTTTGTTTTATCCCAACAATAAAACCCTGGACGCAAAGGCAGAAAATTTATTTATTAGAACAGGCCTTTTTCCCCCATCCTTTGTACACAAATCAGTCAACTTTTACAGCTGACTGCTTGTTTGTGAAACATTGCCCAAACTTGCAATTTTTACAAAAAATCGAGTGAGATTTCTTCTTTAAGGCTAAAAATTTTCATTATTTCATTATTCATTATAATTCGTTCGCGATGAGATCTTTCACAAATTTGGCATCCCGCAGCAAATCGTATCGGATCATGGTACCGTGTTCATGTCAGGGCTATGTGGGAGGATGATGAAAATGTATGGTATCAGAAAGTCATTTGCGGCCGAAGAGCATCAACAATCGAATGGGCTTGCGGAGAAAAACAATGGAGTGCTCGTCGATCGTCTGGCTGCCTACTAGGCTGTTTCATTTTTCAAGAATATTTTTCTTTCTTCTTCTTCTTTCAGATTGGGTTGCGAAATCTGCTTTAAAAAATATGGGAAAAGTTTCAGGGTCTCAAAAATTTTTTTAGGTCACGCGCGTTCAAAAAATCACGAAAAATCGTGAAAATTTCGTGATTCTATTTTTTTTGACCACTTTTAAATTAAAATTTTTCCCGCTTCTTTACAGCAGTGCTTTATGACTGTTTGAGGCACACTGAGGAATTTTTTCAACGTACTGCCGCCAAATTTAAGTATCGCGCACCACAATTTTGTGAAATGGGTACCAGGGTACCCCCGCTCCCGTAGTATATCTACTATATAAAGATCGATTAGAAAACCTCTATACGGATAGAAGATGGACTGTTCTCGCTAACAACTCTTTAATGGAGTCTTGGCTTTGTTTTTATTAAATAAAATCTTTCCTGTCGTGCGATTGACTAGGCAAGGTAGTGTGCTTTGTGCTTCGTATGTCGTATATTTTTTTTGCATCAATATTAGAATACAGATTAATTTATATTTATAACCCCAATGAACATTAACCATGGAAGCCAACCAACTGGATTGCTTTCTTATTAGTTTGCCGAACATTGGGTAACTGCTGATGAAGAACTGCTCAGTATACTACCGTCATTATACCATTGACAAAGTTTTTTATAAAATAAATTGTTCAAATAGCCTGTTATTCGATATATTTGGAAAACAATTGAACCAGGAGTAAGAAAGGGAAGCCAAATTAAACCCATAGTAAGAGCGATAGTAAGCCAGAGGGCCTGACGAATGACAAATAAATGTTATGGTTTCCATGAGATAAAATGATGAAGAAAATTGGCCTGCACTCTGCGATTCGCCAGTACGTGTAATGTTATTCTTGTAACATAAATTTTAGACTCAAACAGAGTTTCCCTTTTATGCTCCAAATTATTTCCAGCAAAAGCGTTCTTAAGAGCTAGTCCTGTAGTCTAAAACCCATACTGAGGCTCTTGAGTAATACAGTGGAGGTGACACGGACGCCTAGTCAATCAATGTCAATCAAAGCCAAGATCCAGTAAAGAGTCATCCGCATAGGGGTTTTCTTGTCGATCTTTATATAGTAGATATACTACGGGAGCGGGGGTAAGACCCATTTCACAAAATTGTGGTGCGCGATACTTAAATTTGGCAACGTTGAAAAAATTCGTGTGCCTCAAACAGTCATAAAGCACTGCTGTAAAGAAGCGGGAAAAAATTTTAATTTAAAAGTGGTAAAAAAAAAAAAAATCACGAAATTTTCACGATTTTTCGTGATTTTTTGAACGCGCGTGACCTAAAAAAAATTGTGAGACCCTGAAACTTTTCCCATATTTTTTAAAGCAGATTTCGCAACCCAATCTGAAAGAAGAAGAAGAAAGAAAAATATTCTTGAAAAATGAAACAGCCTACTGCCTACATTGCGGAAAACCCAGCGACATGGGACGACCAACTCAGCGCGGCTGTCTTCGCTATCAACACTAGCTCTCAGGCCTCGATCCGAACAACACCGTTTTAAGTGTGTTTCGGCATCTTACCCAGGTTACCAGTAGAAGCGATGAGAGAAGAAGGAGGCGGTCGATGGAACGGAGGAGAGAAGTGGCGGCCAGAATCCACACTGCTCAACAGCGGCAGAAAGACAACTATGGCCGGCGCCGAGTGCCAGCGCAAGTGTTGGATCCAGGAGATCTAGTGTCATTGAGGCGGAAGGCGACCAAGCGGGGCATCCCAAAGAAATTGCAGCCGCGGTACGTGAGGCCATTCGAGGTCGAAAGGCGGTCATCGGCCACGACTTACGTAGTTCGAGACCTCCAGTGCAACCGATCTCGCACGAGATTCTGTGTGTTTACAATCCATACCTGTCAGCTGAAGCTCTGGAGAGCGCCCAAGTCAGTGGGAGAGGATGAGGAGGAAGAAGGCGGCAAGGAGGATGGGGAAAGGGGTGCTCCAGAGGCTGGACCTCTGGAGCATCCATCGACCGAAGATCAGGGAGAGCTTCACCTTTTGGTGGCACCACGGGCAGAAGAAGGTCGCCCAAGAAGAACGCGTTATCCCCCAAGGGCTCTTCGGGACTACGTTGTCGAATTACCCGGTCGACGTCATGGAGGAGGAAGAGGAAGAGAGTGATTGTGATGTCACCCGTTTTACTGGGCTTGTAAATATCTATTCCCGATCTGGATTTTTTTCTCCTGTTTAAGTATAGAGCTTATATATCTATTGTGATGTTACCGGTTGCTTTGTGCTCGTTAATATTTATCCCCGTTCTTGATTTATTTATCCTGTTAAAGTATAGAGCTTATGTATCTATTGCGATGTTAGCTGTTGCTTTTTGCTCGTAAATATTTATTCCTGTTCGGTTCTATTTCTCATATTTAATAGTATAACGTTCATATTTTCGGTTTCTCACCTGTCGTGTCCCCGTTTGTATGTGCTGGTTTTATTCAGTTTTTGGTGCATATCGTATTGTGAAGTATCGAGGTGTAATCAATATGCTAATTAGAAGTGGTGAGATGGTCACGGGTCGTGTCGAGGGCGTCACGCATGCACCCTAGAGGGGGATAAGTGTCACACGCAGTGTGAATCCTCAGCGCTAGATGGCGTCCCCGTCATCTAGGCTGAGGAAAGCTCGCACGAGCAGACGGGGAGTCTTGGCCCGAGCTCAGACGGCACGGTTCTCTCACATTGTCTCTGATCTTCAGGGCTCGGATCTTCATGCACTAAAAAACTCGAAAATATGCATGTAAATATGCCCTCAAAAACTTAAAAATATGCTCAAAAACCGAAAAATATATAATTATATGTTAGCAAATCTTCATTAAAAACAAGCTTAATTCCACCCAAAACAACAAAAAATTGCCGGAAACTCAAGTTTTGTGAATTGTAAAAACTTTTTCACCAAATTCCTCAACATAATTTTGCAAAACAGCTGATTTAGGCGTCTTCCTCTTTCGCATTGTTGTTTCACGGCCGTTCAAGTGAGACCTAGAGTGACTGACACTCAAATTTCCTATTGTTTCCATTCCCGAATTCTTTTTTAAAAATTTATTTGTCAACGCTGAAAGCCTATGCTGTTGATGTTTTTTGATGTCACTACTTGCAAAACTAATCTGACGCATCCAGTTGGAAAATCTCTTGGGAGTCAATGAAGTTCAAGTATCGGTAAAAAGGAGGGGAGGGGGTCACCTTTTCTTTTCTCTTCGATTTTGCCATCTTTTTTGGTGAATTCCCCGAAAATATGCATTTAAAAAAATTTGCATGCATTAAAAAATAAAATATGCACTTAAAATCCGAAATTGACAAATATGCAATAATATGAAAAATAAAAACACCGGATTTGAGATCGCCTTGATATGATTCGTAAAGGAAACTAAGTTTGCATATGTTTCGACGTTCAAAAAAAAATATGTATATGCATGAAGATCCGAGCCCTGCTGATCTTATTGTCTCTGATCTTATTGTCCCTTGTCTTATTGCCTCAGGTATTGTCTTAAGTATTCTATGTTATCTTATCTGTCGTGTTCTGTCCGCAGCTAGCTAAATAAATTGCCGATTGGCCATCGTACACTATATGCCACTTCTAGTTCTTGGAGATCTTTAAGAAGAGGAAGAACTTGGAGATCTTTCAAGAAGAGGAAGAACTCTTAAAAATCAACATCATCTTATTTTGTTTTCATTTTACCAACATCATGATTTTACCATAGGAAGAAGTTACCTTAAAATATTCAATGGCATAATATATCCAACGTCCACATCCCCGTTCATCACGGTATATCCTGCTGGCCATTTCATGGTAACATGGGCAAAGTGATCTTCAATTGATGACGATATATCGACAGTCTTTCGTTCATCCCTCAACGTCAAATCGATTTCCATGACGGCCCATCATGGCACAGCAATATAATAACTTTTTTGCCATGATAGCCGGTTTTATTTCCACTGACGACTTTTTGCCTTTTCGATTCATCGATTCATTGCTAAAAGCCAGCAGACGATAACGTGATTTAAAATTAGGCCACCAGAGTTCATCAAGTTTGTTTACAAAAGTGAGATGACGGCAGTGAGTTTTTAGCAAAACAAAAACAAAACCAATCTGACGATTGATAAATCATGTGTTATCGGTAGAAAACCTGTTTTAGATTGGATCAAAGACAGACTAAATCTTCAAATTGCCATATTAGGATTAAGTTGGGTGTTGGGATTAATAAAAGTCACTCGAGACGAATCGAGAAAGCCGTTCGAAGTAGTCGAGTCAAAATATTTACAAGTAGAAATATGTAAGTAATTAAGAATATGTTCTTTTGTATAACTTTTTGTATCATAAATTTTTCTTCAGTCTTATTCACATGAAAACAAGAAGACACAAAGAATTGAATTCTGAAAGTAGACTGGTTTCATGTAAAATGCACATCAATAAAGGATGATTTTTTTTTAAATTTGCAAATAAAAGTTCGTTAGTCAACAAGTATAGTGAGTTATTTTTGTACATTGTGAATTTGTTCTTTTGCAGAACCTTTTGTCAAAATATTTCCGTTTAGTTTAATTATCCCAGGCGACACCAGATATACAATGGATATCTAACAGATGTAATATATCTCCGTCTCCCTAACCACCGTATGCTACGGGAACTTAAAACCTTCGGTATATTCATAGGAATGAATATTACCCTCAGGGATAGATGGACATTCTGTTTATGAAGCTATTTACGGCCATAATTGTCCTTTAAAAATGGACAAATTTTGTAGAGAGTGCATCCTTCTTAACGTAAAGTGACCTCGTCAGAAAAATTATAAGCAAGGAGCGGATAGGACTGTGCTCCTTGGGTTGCAAAAGCCATTCGTACAAATGGACCGCCTATTCAACAGGTGGTAGATTGCCCATTGAAGAAGACTTGCAATATACCAGCGAAGACGGCCTGACGTTATCTCACGTAACGGAGCCTTTTGTTCGACATTACGCTTGTACCACCAGACACTCTCTAAAAAACGATATATAGCGCCAAAAGTACGACAATTTCTGGTATAGTACGACAAAAACCATCCAGCATGTCTTAAATATGCACTCTCGGTAACTAGTTAAAAAAAAACATTTAACAAAACAACAAACACAAAACATAAAACAAACATATTTATCTTTTAGCCAAATATTGATCACAGGGTTCTCTCTTCCTATTTGCCCAATTGGCAAATATTCTGGCAGTGGTAATGCTAGGGCCAAACTTCGGACAATGACT
Organism: Ceriodaphnia dubia; assembly: GCA_022539655.2. Classification (NCBI taxonomy): domain Eukaryota; kingdom Metazoa; phylum Arthropoda; class Branchiopoda; order Diplostraca; family Daphniidae; genus Ceriodaphnia; species Ceriodaphnia dubia. Next base: position 1,987,882 of record JAKUCG020000139.1, on the reverse strand, counting down.
CACTGCCGTCGATGACGAATATTCTCTTGCGTCCATGCCTGACTACTTTCAAGCGGCTCGTGAAGATGGCGATGTCAACTACGTAATAATTCTACATAGCCACCATTTGCCAATACTGTCTTCAGAAATGGTAAACATGTTATTTAAATGGTCTCATTTGGTGTTGGGGTAACATCAGATAAGAGGTGTAAGCACGAAACATAATTGGGTATTATAAAAGGAAATCCCTAATAATTCAATTTTAGCCAATGTTTTAATTTGTGACATAAAAGTTGGATCTGGCCCAACTTAACCCTGTGCCAAAAATGGTTTATCATACCTTGTAAACAATCTGTAAAAATGTTTAAAACTTGGGGCTTATCAGAGAGCGCTAGTGGCATCACACATATACCATCTCCTTATGCAGTACAACGTGTTTGAAGCATACGATCTCCAAGTTTTGGAACTTTGCTTAATACAAGGGGTTACAATTGGATCTTATGTGGGAATGTAGATCATCCGTGGTTGGTCCAGAAGAACTCTATTTAGAAATCCATATCAATGGCATGCCAGCTGGGTCTTCGGCTTCATCTGGAAAACCAAATGTATGTAAATTTAACTTTTTTGAGATTTTAGAACATCTTACTCATCAGAAGAGGAAGTTTCTTCGAAGGTTTGCAGGTGAAAAGCTTGCTAAGTTGTTTTTGAGAGACAAGGAGTTGTCGTTGGGAAGATGGATAACCAGGGAACTGCGAGTCGGCAAATTGCCCCAACGCAATGGTGGAGCAAGCATCAAATTGAGGTGGTAATGTTAGGCAAGACGGCGCAGAGTCAAGTAATAATGGGCGACAAAGTCGTCTTTCAAAGTTTGATCCACATTGGGACTGTAAAAAAAGAGACGAAAACTGTGGCATCTCGAGAAAGCACTTTAATACAAAACCCAACCGGCTGTTTGGCTCTGGTAAAAGTATTCGCGTTACAAGGTCCGCGGCAAAAGATCCAATGTTCAGCGGTATGTGTATTTGTTTTTTTTATTTTGTTGCATGCGCCTAGCTTTATTGGCCTTCAAACGGCGTTTGGCCAACCATCAAAGTATACCTAGGCATTCAAAACACTACAAGTGTTATATAAGTTACTCATAGTACATATACATAAGAATATACTAACTTACAAAATGCATCCCATGAACCAGATGAATGCTTTACACCAAGACACTAAGTGAGAGTTTTTACAGTTTGCTTCTTAATACTGAGCTGCGTAGAGCCGTTAAATGAAACCCATCTGACGTCGCTAACGTACATGGCATTCGTTAGCATCTGCATTCATCCATTACATCGTAGGATTTATAGTAGTTACTGTATGTTTTTCGTATTTAGTAGACAATTTGCTTTAATTTTGTGTGTTTTCATGATAATTGCCTGATTTCTATGACCCCGACGAGATTTCCTCTTGGCCCTTCGGCTGTTTCTAATTACCTAGCCCGGCCTGTCATTTGTCTACTTCAAAACTATGACCTCGCTTGCACAATATTTCAGGTTCAGTGTAAACTAGAGTACCACAAAAAGTACTGCAAAGAGAAATAAATGAAATTGGAAATAACAAATGTTACAAAAGAAGCTTGTTACATACTTTTTCCTTTCACCCTCAAATTGCAAATTGGTAGCTAGGCCAAAGTCTCAAATTTTCCATTCTATTTTATAATACTTTTACATTTTTACAGTTACCAACAGAACTAGATTGAACTAGTAAATATTATACCTTAAAGAAAATATTTCAAGATTGGTCAATATCGTAAACACTTAAAACGTTTTGACTAGTATTCCTTCCAGTCATCTCACGACAAGCCAGTACGAAGGTAAAGAGAGTAAAATCGTCTTTGACTCCAGAAAGAGAAACGCCATTAAAACAATCCATAGACTTGGATGACCAATGATCGTTGTTGGCTGCTGCCCCCTTTCTCTGTCATCTGTAAAATCCTTCTCTACGTCATCGACCATTTCAAGCTGGTGTCTTAACTCCTCTGGCATCTGTTGTGGCGCGTGAGCTGATGGTGTTTGTGCTTGTTGCTGCTGATCTGGATTCGGGGGCTCTCAAACCCCTTTTCTGGCTGCTGCTTTATTGTATTCCTCAGCTGCACATACCGCTCCGCTGCTACACCTGCTCGCTGTAGCAGGTGAAAAACTTCAAAATATTATTAAAATCTGATGATTTACTTGCCTTATCTTCGGACCATTTTCTATGTTTCGGGCGGTAGGCTGATGAGAATCCTTCTTCCCAACAAACCTCCGTATGTTTAGACTTCCCATGTCGTCGAGTGATTTAATGTTTGATACGACGTGTCGATATAGCTGTTTGGGGGAGGACACGTCTGTCGGCTTTTTTACCATGGGTAAATTGTCCAATCTCTGCAGGTGGACGTCGATCAGACTTTCTTGATTTCCATAGTCTTCTTGCAGTTGCTTGATGACCTCCGAATGATTCCCATTGATCATCGAGAATCCTTTAATTGACGCGGCGGCTTCTACTTTCATGTAGTCCTCCAAGATAATTTAATTTTTGGACGTCTGACGGATTAATGTGTACTGCAGACTCAAAGGACTTTCAGAACGGTACCGATTCCAACTTCTGTCTCCGCGAAAATCCACAATCTTCAATGTGGGTAACTTAATAGTAGCTGGTGTAGTACTTCAGGTTAGCTTGAGCTCTACTCGACAGCTTGTTAGCGCAGGTTCCAACCCGACGGGAGTATATATTCCTAACAAAAGTGACGTCAGGAGAGGAAAGGGTCCGATTTTGTGGAGGTGGAAATTGTGACGACCAATGTCAGAACTTGGAGCTTGATAGCTCTTCAAATAAGGTTTTTTAAAATCTGTTTCTCTATTTTTTAAGTGTTAGAGAAAAAGATATCGGAAAAGTGCTAAACTTACTCATTGGCTTCCTTCAGAGTCCTAAGTTCTAACTTCTTAGTTCAACTTAGTTACATTAACATTCATAGCAAAAATAAACGAACGAGAACACAATGCAATGAACTTACAGTTAATTGTTCTTCTTAGTTAAATCTGAATTCTACTACCAAATAAGGCTAGTTCAACAATGATAGGGTAAAAAGCAATCGTAGCAGTAACATTTTTGAATAAGGTACCCTAACTATTGACTACAGTTTGTCGTTTAACTGAAAACGTTTTGTTTAGTGCATGGCCTACTAGATGGGTTATGGCCGGGAATCATCCTATCTCCCTTCAGCCCACGAAAATGGGGCATCTTCGACGGTAGCGACACCGCTTCCCCATTTAAAATACATGGGAAAGCGGCGGCGCTACCATCGAAGATGCCCCATTTTTGTCGATTTTCGTGGGCCCAAGAGAGATAGGAAGATTCCCGGCCATAACCAATCTAGTAGGCCATGGTTTAGTGTATGGATGTTGTCAATATTCGGAGTAAACAGCAACGCCCTCCTCAACGCCCGCAATGAAATCTTCAAGTGAGGTATAGACGGTCACAATCGGTAGAATCAATTCAGCAATATCTGGGCAGGTTTTGAGTTTCGGTCTGCTTTGGCTAGGTGGAAAATCCAGTTCAAACGACTCCTTTGTTTTCCCTTGCATTGCGGGCTAAACATTTCTATGCAATATGGGTTTTACTTTTAATTTACTTCCTTTGTTTACTTTTTGTCTACATAGTTTGCCATTTTCACGTCTAGAAGTTGAAATAAAAGTAGAGAACAATTTTTTTGCTGCAAAGAATTTATATAATAAATAAATAAATACATGTAATAATTTAAATAATGCAAATGTGTAATAACTCAATTATACTTGTTAGTGTAAAGTTTTTAAATTATATACATTTTTCGTAATAATATAAAAAATTGTGATTTCTCAATTCAAAATCTTCTGCCCCCACAACAGACCACAAAACTAATTTCTCCAGTTCCTTCCAGTTCCTTCCAGTTCCTTCCAGTTCCGTGAAAGGGATTGAAGATCCGCCCTAAAATTGTGTCTTACATGACTTCAGCAGAGCTACGTGAACCCGAAAAGGTATTTACCATTTTCGTTGAGTTTTGGTTCCAGGGATATAATCTAGATGGTCAGAGGACTCGTCTTTCTTGTGATACGAAAAGGAACGTCTATTTTGAATTAAGCTAAGCGCAGTTATTCAGCTGATGGTGAACTGCGTAAAGTTGGTCTCTAGTTCTAGTATTTTAACTGCTTGGACTGCGTCTTCTTCGTCAGTTCAATGGCCGATCTACACATCCTTTTGACACCAGGTCACTTTTCGTTGGTAGACAGATAGGCAATCAAGATAAGTAGTTTTTTGACTGCCGTCACCGGAAGACGACCATATAGCAATTTGAAAGGGCTCTTCTTTGTAGTCTCCTTGCAGCTCATGTTAGTAAAAATAACGGCTCTCTCCAATTTCAAGTCCCAAATGTAATGCAATTCACAGACGCAAGCCGAAATAACTTCAGTCCTTGTACTATTATCCCTGAGGGTAATATTCATTCTTATGAATATACCGAAGGTATTAAGTTCCCGTAGCTTCCGGCGATTAGGGGGCTCTAAATGGTTTAATGCTAAAATTCGTTACGGCCTGGCTCAACAGATGGCTTTTTTAGACTTTTCCCATCACTTGCACATTTTTCACTCGTCTTTTGTTTTAGCCGCGTTTTCTCCCTCATTAGATGGCGTGGACTATCGTTGACTAATTTTTCACTCGTCTTTTGTTTTAGCCGCGTTTTCTCCCTCATTAGATGGCGTGGACTATCGTTGACTAATTTTTCACTCGTCTTTTGTTTTAGCCGCGTTTTCTCCCTCATTAGATGGCGTGGACTATAGCTTGCACATTTTCCATCTGTCTTTGGTTTTAGTCTTAGTTTTTCGCCCGTCTTTTGTTTCACTTACAGGTAGCAAGTAAAATTTGATAGACTTTACTTTATTGATATGTCGCTGCCCAGGATCGAACTCGTTATCAGGTGATGGGCGCTCGAAGCACTATCGATATGGCTACCAAGGATCATTAATTCTGAATTCAGAATCCTTTAGAATATCTGAATTCTCTTTTTAAGTAAAACAGATGTTGAGCCAGTAAACGAAGCAACGATTATTCTAAAGGGGGATTGATTATAAGTAGTTCCAAATAACAAACTTTCATTTTCCCCCTAAAAATGAGATCCTCCCTTTGCTACCTAAAGATTGGATATTGTTTATCCCCCGCTCATTTACAGAGTAATTTAATTACCTAAATCTTAATTCAAACCCATAAAATTAACGCTACAAAAATGGATTTCATCTTTTTTGGCACTCTATTAAAAACCCCACATATATAGCCCGAAGGTTTCACCGAAGGAATCTTGTTACGCAGACATAGACCATTTGATTTATGGTGGCCCGTGAAATCCTTTGCGTGTTGAATTCAATAGCGCTGTAGAATTTCAGCAAACTCCAACGAAGTGAACGTACTCCGTAATAACTTTAACGGGTAGGACGTGGTGAAAGATTACGGAATGCAAAAGGCGACAGACGTGAGAAGCATACCTACAAGAGAACACATCCGGCACAGCCGCGGCTTCCAATCAACGTGTCAAGAAATCCACAATGACGTGGTAGAGGTTCTACGACAATCGCCTCCCTCTTCTGCGAAACACCACAAGCCCACAGCGACGGCAGACTTAAGGACGTTCACAGTCGTGTGTACAAAAGACATCTAGATGCAGACAGAGTGAGTTTAATTAGCTCCGGAGCAAACAGAAGAAAGGAATTCTATCCTAAAAAAAACAAAATACTCTCACGTGTACCGCTTTGAAATTAAATGGGAGTCTAGACGAAGAGGGGACTAACCCGAGAAAATTTACTAATATTTAACCAAGTGAATGTACAAGTATATTTATAACGTAATTTCGCGTCATTAAGCCCGTTCATTTTTGTCGCTTTAGATGTGAGACAAAATTTTAAGATTGCAAAATTTTGATTGAAATTTCTTCGAAAAGGAATATACAGTACCCACCAAAAATATTGGAACACCACCCCCCCCCCTTTTTCGCCGTTTTAACACGGGCACTAGGCTTTATGACTGTTTGAGGCACACTGAGGAATTTTTTCAACGTACTGCCGCCAAATTTAAGTATCGCGCACCACAATTTTGTGAAATGGGTACCAGGGTACCCCCGCTCCCGTAGTATATCTACTATATAAAGATCGATTAGAAAACCTCTATACGGATAGAAGATGGACTGTTCTCGCTAACAATTACTCTTTAATGGAGTCTTGGCTTTGTTTTTATTAAATAAAATCTTTCCTGTCGTGCGTTTTTAATTGACTAGGCAAGGTAGTGTGCTTTGTGCTTCGTATGTCGTATATTTTTTTTGCATCAATATTAGAATACAGATTAATTTATATTTATAACCCCAATGAACATTAACCATGGAAGCCAACCAACTGGATTGCTTTCTTATTAGTTTGCCGAACATTGGGTAACTTGATGAAGAACTGCTCAGTATACTACCGTCATTATACCATTGACAAAGTTTTTTATAAAATAAATTGTTCAAATAGCCTGTTATTGGATATATTTGGAAAACAATTGAACCAGGAGTAAGAAAGGGAAGCCAAATTAAACCCATAGTAAGAGCAATAGTAAGCCAGAGTGCCTGACGAATGACAAATAAATGTTATGGTTTCCAAGAGATAAAATGATGAAGAAAATTGGCCTGCACTCTGCGATTCGCCAGTACGTGTAATGTTATTCTTGTAACATAAATTTTAGACTCAAACAGAGTTTACCTAATATGCTCCAAATTATTTCCAGCAAAAGCGTTCTTAAGAGCTAGTCCTGTAGTCTAAAACCCATACTGAGGCTCTTGAGTAATACAGTGGAGGTGACACGGACGCCTAGTCAATCAAAGAAGTCAATCAAAGCCAAGACTCCAGTAAAGAGTAATTGTTAGCGAAAAAAAATCTTCTTCTATCCGCATAGGGGTTTTCTTGTCGATCTTTATATAGTAGATATACTACGGGAATCCCTGGTTCCCATTTCACAAAATTGTGGTGCGCGATACTTAAATTTGGCGGCAGTACGTTGAAAAAATTCCTCAGTGTGCCTCAAACAGTCATAAAGCACTGCTGTAAAGAAGCGGGAAAAATTTTAATTTAAAAGTGGTAAAAAAAAATAAAATCACGAAATTTTCACGATTTTTCGTGATTTTTTGAACGCGCGTGACCTAAAAAAAATTGTGAGACCCTGAAACTTTTCCCATATTTTTTAAAGCAGATTTCGCAACCCAATCTGAAAGAAGAAGAACAAAGAAAAATATTCTTGAAAAATGAAACAGCCTAAGTTGCTTGCAACATAGATTCCGCCATGATTTACATTTATATCCTCTTTATTTCAACGCTGTAGTCAACTTAACACAAATGATGATTGAACATGCCGAGCCTTTGTATTGTAGGATAAGTGGATTTTTAATAGGCAAAATAAGTCAACCACGTTCTTATCAAAGCTTTGTACTGCTGATTGCTGAAAATTAAACTCAAATTGAACAAAAACTAATTCAAAAGTCGTGAAATCCACATTTTACCGCAGCTCCCGGTGCATTTATGTTTCTTCTACTTTCAAGCCACAGCAGAAGGAAAATGTTTAGGGCGTTCAAAACATCTACGTCTCCACCTCTCCATTAATTTAAATGTAGTGAGACTGTAGTGAGATTCGAACTCGTAGACTCGGATTCTAAGTAGAAATTACGGATGAATAAACGACAAGACTTGCAAAGATTTCTACCCCCTTCCATGGAAGACGTATTGGAAAAGCTTTGCGGTTAAAAGTTTTTCAACACACTGGATCTAGCAACGGTTATTTGCGAAGTATGTATTCGATCGAGTATCGATCGCCAAAAAAAGGCCCCCGATCGGGCATTATCTGGGCTGAAATTGTCGGTCTGTCTTGTTTACTTGGACTAAGGCATTATGGGAAGGATATAGTGGAGCCCAATTGAAGCCTCTATCGTATTCTTCGCGCTCTAGGTAAAGCAGGGCTAATATGGAACCGACGAAAATGTTAACTTGCTTCTGAGACAGTCAAATATCTCGGTCATTTGGTGACGTCCAATGACTAAAGTCCAAATCCTGAAAAGGTCCGTTGACTTTCCGGTACCAAGATCAATCAGTCAGTTACGTGGATGCCTCGGTGTAGCGTCCCTTTATAGGCGTCCTGTTCCTTCTTTTTCTACAATCTCTCGGTCGTTGGTGCATCTACTGTAAAGGGGGGGGGGACTTTCTGAATGTAACAGATTGAGCATCGATAGATGGCCATTTTTGTGTTTTATTGTCCGAATGGACATGGACAATTTCAGAAGAGCAGGTAGCTTTTGAAGCTTCTCGACTTTCTGAATGTAACAGATTGAGCATCGATAGATGGCCATTTTTGTGTTTTATTGTCCGCCTCTCAAACTTCCCAATTCCAATTTCGTGTCTAATGTGTTTTCTTCTCTCTTCCCTTATTCATTACCCCAGTCCTATGTCAGTCGCCACATTTTTCATACTACGAATCTCGCCCCTATTGTCCTAAATGCAGCTGTTTTAACTCAGATTTCTAGATGGTTGTTTTTTTTCTTTTTCTTCTGAATGGATCTCCGTGGGAAACGGCCGGCTTTTGCCTTCTTGCAAAATCTTGGAGCAAGATGGAGGCAGTGTGTTCGGAAGATTCGGAGGAACCAGACGTCTCATAAAGCTATCGTCTCAATTGCCTATTTAGTTCGCTTTTCTTCTTCTGAATGGATATGTCGACACCCGTGTGACCAGTTTGACCGTGGGAAACGGCCGGCTTTTGCCTTCTTGCAAAATCTTGGAGCAAGATGGAGGCAGTGTGTTCGGAAGATTCGGAGGAACCAGACGTTGCCCCGATGCTTTCGTTTCGACCAAGAAATAAACTTAGTTTTTGAAATTTTGATTCGCCAGAGTGTTTTTATTTAACACTTGAGTCCTTAAGTCAGAGACACCGAACCTCCCTTGCCCATTTACTCTACTTTTCTATATCTACAGAGGAAAACGATTTCCTAAAACATGTGTCATCCGGTAGGGGACGTCCCTTACGTTAGGTCTTACCGCGACCCCTTCTTCGAAAGTTTCTTGAGTGCACTCATTCGGGCCCAACCAGTGGACACTTTGTGGTGGCCAAGACATTAGATCGATTGCGCACTAGAAAAAGGGGAAAAAATTCATAAAAAACCGCGTTCATTGCCATTTGAAGTAGCTCAGGGAAAAGTGCTGGCCTCCTTAACCCTATTACCGTCCCTAAAAATCCTTTTAAAGGATATGAAATTGACCACGTAAGACCGCTGATGAAGACAGAAAAAGGAAACGAACACGCTTCATATCGTCATATATAGTTCGGTTCTCAAATTAAAAATAACACTTTCATTTGACTCTGAGTTTACACTAAATTGTTTTCCACGAAACAAAAGTTAACGACATTTACTAATATAAGGTATATGCGACAGAATTTGTGTTCGTTAGAGAATTTTAGAAGCTGGGTAGACAATAACATTTGAACGGGGAGAAAAAAAGTGAATCGAAAGAAAAAATGACAGACTTTTGGAAGTTCACCGACGTCGCTGGGTAGACGGGTCCGTTTTGTAACAGGGCTGTAGCTTGGATTGAAAATGACTTTAGATTTGATGCGAAAAAAGAGCCTTTTTCCATTAGAAGGAGTTTCAATTTAGGATTCATCCGTTTTGGGCGTCACGACTGAAACAGGGGGCTCTGTAGTAAGAACATTTTCCGTTTGGAGGACAGCGATATCTGCAACTCTAGGCATTCGACGACAACAACTTTGTTAACTCTTTCGAAATTCTGCAGACTGCCGCCGTGTTGTGTCACTGAACGCAAAATGACGACGGCCGAGGTCAGGCGATTTCCATGACGATCAAGAGCAATTCCGTCTGGAACTGCCCACATAGCACCAGGACGTCTTTTTTTGTTCTTTTCTAAGACTTTTGGTCCTAGAGTGGTCTTAGGCGCAAAAAGGTGTTTTTTAAAATACTAGGATAGTCTTAATTTTGACTTAAAGAGGACCCGGCAGCCGGCAAGATAAATTACGTGAGTAAGACGTAAAATCTGCACACCGATATGCCCAAGTGTCTATAGTACATTTATCACCCAAGAATAAATGTTCGAAAGACGACTTAAGGGTCCTTAAAAAGATACTTAATAAAGACAAAGCTATGTGTAAAAAAAATTACTCAGAGACAACGAAGAAAAAGTCTGACAGAAACAATAACTTCTAAGCGAACTACTTTTAAAAGAGGACACCTGTGTAATTTATTAATTTAGAACCATTTGTGTGACTAGTACGACAAAGTTCATCTGCTGTTTTTTTTCAAATGCAATGGACGAACTAATATTTAACATTTTAACTTTAAACCATTTAGTACCACCCTTATGTTACCCATACTGTTAAAAATAAAGAAAACGAACATTGAATTGCGTTTAATGAACATTGAAGCGCTTTAAATACTGTTTTTATTAGTTTATGGTACGTGGGAACTTGATTTCACATTGAAAAGTTATTTTGTTTTAAATTTTAACCTAACACAACCATGGTTCTCATGGACAGATCTGCTTAAAATCATGGCCGATTCAGACATAAGATTCGGGTACTAAGTCTGACTTTCCCTTCTCGGGATTGCTAGTCTAAGTCACCCTGATTTCTATGTCTGGACCTCCAACAGGAAAAGAACATTAGAATATTTCTCAATAGTGTACGTTGAAGAAAATGATGATGAAAATGACATTAGCTTAGGTGATTAACTTAAGTATTAATTTGGGGACGAACAAACAATAAATACAAGGTTTGGTCGCCGTTGATTGGTTAATTTTGTTACTTTAACATTTAAAATCATCTCTCTACTATGGTTTTTCAATATGGGTATACGTTGTCGGTGTTTCGCACGAAAATTTGCCCTACCATTCAAATGTGGGCCTTACATTGTCCTAGAATGTTGTCTTAAAGGACAACGTTTCGTGCGACACGCAGACAAAACAGGGACTAAAAGCAGAATAAAAAAGACGTCTTAAGGACGACCTCCGTAAGACAACTTAGCCCAAAAAAGACGTCTTTAAGACGTCCTGGTGCTATGTGGGTGGCAGTGTTGGCTGTAGCTAGCCAAATCCGGAAAGGCCTCCATGATGACGTCGATGTTGGGCACTGGCCGAGCGTTGCTGTCGCCATAATCCGGTTGGTGATATTCGGCTTCGCACAGACCGTCGAGGATCATCAGGCAAGTGGGAAAGCCACCCTGTTTAAAATGCCATCATGTTTACCTTTAAATATTCATGTATTGGTCGTATAGTTTACTGGAAATTCCTCTTCGCCGGCTTCAAGGTAGACAACGGCTCCAAAATGCCGTTGACAAATGCGCTGTCCGGATTGGCCACGCATTCTTTGAGACTAAGCAGCGCTTGTAGGTGAGGATCGGAAGATAAGTTTCAGACAATAAAAAAAAGAATTGCTGGATCCGCCTCCACGTAAAACTGATCCGTTGTTGGTGTTGTTTCAACAATTTGGACGACTACTCCACCGCTCGAGACAGGCAGAAAAAAACGAGTCGATGACTATCTTCTGAGTCAAAAGTCAATCAGCGTCTTGCCCGGTGGAACTTCAGCGGCTCTCGACTTAACACCATGGACGGCTTTCGACGTTAACTACGATTACAATCTTTACTTTACATTTAACATTTCGCCTCTCGGCCGGCCTCTGACGGCGAGCTCTCGATGACGACATACTGCTGTTGCGTCCGTCTAGACGAAGAGTCCTCCACTGGACTGGGAACACTTACTAGTGTTGGGCTCAGAATTGAAGTTCTAGATGACGGTCGACGATTTGCCTTGAGGCTGGAGAAAGAGGATGAGCCAATCGAATTCCAGGACGCGCAGGAATTCTTCGACAAACCTGTGAATTAGATAAGAAAAAACATAAAGAGAGAAGAAAGGGAATGTCATACAATTAAAATTTTTATACTGTTGACTGAATATTTATGACTGACGCCCTTGTCATGGACGAGGAGAGACGTCCCTCGTTGCGGCTGGCCACTAGAGCGGATGTCTTCTAACGTCCAAATGAAAGGATGTGACAAATTGGATGAATGTAACAGCTGGAACATGGGCAAAACAACGCCTGGGTGGACTAAAATGAGCTCAAGAAGAAACGATGCAAGCGAAGAGGGGAAACTAGAATGACAGAAAATACACAAAGACGACGGTAAAGACCAGACCAGGCCGTTGTCGAGGAAACACGAGACTGCACGCGCAACACACACACACACACACTCCACACGACGAATTTGAAAGAGAAAAAAATGTCGATGATGTTAGGTAAATCAATCACGTAGGGCAAGCAAACTTTGAGCTGGTCTTCTTATTTGAACGGACGTTAACAAAATGGATTAAATGCCAATCTCTTCAAAATTATTTCTTCCAATATGGCCACGGGCGAGGTCGTTTTCTCTCAACCCTTTTCCGTAATTGCAGCAGGTCATCCACCGCTGAATTTGTGGGGTCGGTTGAATAAGACCTCCAATAGCGTCTCGTAATTGCCTCGCTTGCATAACAATAGGAGACAATTTAACGAATGGATCTTGAAACATCGCATTCACCGGATTATCAATGATTTCAGTTCCATAAATGACGAGAAAAAATTCTTCCAAGTCGAAGAATTCTTCCACAGCATTAAAGAAACACCATTGATGGTGTAATACACATGACCAATTTGACGGATAAGAAAAACCTAAAAAGGTTTTTTTCCCCGGTGAATGGCCACCGATACAAACTGACAACAGCTCGTTGAAGCTATGATAATGGGCGGTCAAGACAGTACTGGTTGAGTAGAGAATCGATGCAAGTCCTGAGGCAACTCCAATCACTGTAAAAAGTGATTCCACTTTTACGTTTGCTAAGTCTTCATGTATGTTGTAGAGATTTGGATTCTCCAAAAGGAAAATTAGAGATGTGGTTAATTTTCCGACTAATATATCAACGACATCTTTCTTTTTTTCTTTTTCAATATCTGTACTGAAGCGGAAGATCGCGATGAGTGACGACGATGACTTGGTTGTAATAAATCGCGTTTGAGCTTCGGTTATCAATCGAAGCGAAAGGGGAAGCCATATTTCCGTCTTTGAACAACAACTAGGTTTTTTGGAGCCAAGCAATAAGGACAAGTTGAGGAAATTGAAGATCCGACGGAATGGGAAATGGGGAGTTCGGTTTGCATCACGATTTCCAAACGATTCTTCGGATCACCTCTCCAACGAATGGATTTTACAAGTTGTACATAGTCAAATGTTGCTTCTTTAGTCAAATCAGGTTTGCGTAGCTTCTGCCAAATTATGCGACAATTGGCGCAAATTCCGCTTTGATCGATGTTTTCAGAAATTCGAATGACACATCTGTAGGCCACCGTACCATAACAAATGTTCTTCTTGCTGATTGTTTCTTGGAAACTCTTTTGAATGTAATCTTTTGTGAATATCTGAGAAATGATTTCGAGTTTGTTTTCAATTTTTTTTTTACTATCTTCAATTGATTTCTTAGTAATAATGCTTTTCCATTGAATCATAAGGCTTGGGAGACTCATGTCCATTAGTGGATGCTTGAATTTTGGTCCAAAATTGACTTTTGAAGTGTCGATCACGAGAGTGTCTGTTATATGATTAGTAAATAGGAAGGTGAAAGACTGCCTAAGACGAATAGTTCTTTTACTTCACGTTTTTCATTCTTCTTTGACTACACGTAGATTGTTCAACTTCTTGATTTGAGAGGAGGACCACGCGAAGAGTGTTAGCTTGGTCCCTTTTCTTTGCCGACACGTGGATAACGAGGCGGATAGTTTTCGGGTGTTGATTGTCTACTTGTTCTCTTTCTGTGGCGTATGTAGCCTGGTGGTTTCCTTTACCACGGTTGTTACGACGTCGCGGCAGCTTGACGACCGACGCGAAACGTGGCGAATCTTGGCCACGCGATTAAACGTGGAGGCGGAGCAGGGATAAAATGAGTTTCTAGTGCCACGCGGGACTTTTTTGTAAATGATGTTAGGGATTGAACTGGATAAGTCGTTGTCTCCACCACCTCGTCCATGCCTTGGGGTGCGACCTTGGGCAGAAATGACGGGAAAAATGGCCGAAAAATTTCAGTCGCAAAAAAAAGAATAAACTTGTTGAAGAATATAGAACATATACATATAAAATTAAAGATAAAGACGTCAACTATTTATAAAAAAATCTGTGACTTCGTAGCCCAAATATTTCTGGTCGAAAACATTGTTCAAAAATCTCCCGTTTCTATGGGAGCAGTAGGGAAAACGAGGGGTATTCCAATATTTAAGAACGATGCTTTTGTTCTGAAGCCACTGATGGCAAAAATTCAGAATTTTTACCATCTATTAGTCATGGGACTGGCACAGCACAATCCAAATTTTAAAAATGTAGCTCGATTCCCCGAATTTTTACAAAATAAAAACCCCGCCATGAGTGCCCGTTAGGCTGTTTCATTTTTCAAGAATATTTTTCTTTCTTCTTCTTCTTTCAGATTGGGTTGCGAAATCTGCTTTAAAAAATATGGGAAAAGTTTCAGGGTCTCACAATTTTTTTTTAGGTCACGCGCGTTCAAAAAATGACGAAAAATCGTGAAAATTTCGTGATTTTATTTTTTTTTACCACTTTTAAATTAAAATTTTTCCCGCTTCTTTACAGCAGTGCTTTATGACTGTTTGAGGCACACTGAGGAATTTTTTCAACGTACTGCCGCCAAATTTAAGTATCGCGCACCACAATTTTGTGAAATGGGTACCAGGGTACCCCCGCTCCCGTAGTATATCTACTATATAAAGATCGACAAGAAAACCCCTATGCGGATAGAAGAAGATTTTTTTTCGCTAACAATTACTCTTTACTGGAGTCTTGGCTTTGTTTTTATTAAATAAAATCTTTCCTATCGGGCTTCTTTGATTGACTAGGCGTCCGTGTCACCTCCACTGTATTACTCAAGAGCCTCAGTATGGGTTTTAGACTACAGGACTAGCTCTTAAGAACGCTTTTGCTGGAAATAATTTGCAGCATTAAAGGGAAACTCTGTTTGAGTCTAAAATTTATGTTACAAGAATAACATTACACGTACTGGCGAATCGCAGAGTGCAGGCCAATTTTCTTCATCATTTTATCTCTTGGAAACCATAACATTTATTTGTCATTCGTCAGGCACTCTGGCTTACTATTGCTCTTACTATGGGTTTAATTTGGCTTTCCTTTCTTACTCCTGGTTCAATTGTTTTCCAAATATATCCAATAACAGGCTATTTGAACAATTTATTTTATAAAAAACTTTGTCAATGGTATAATGACGGTAGTATACTGAGCAGTTCTTCATCAGCAGTTACCCAATGTTCGGCAAACTAATAAGAAAGCAATCCAGTTGGTTGGCTTCCATGGTTAATGTTCATTGGGGTTATAAATATAAATTAATCTGTATTCTAATATTGATGCAAAAAAAATATACGACATACGAAGCACAAAGCACACTACCTTGCCTAGTCAATCAAAAACGCACGACAGGAAAGATTTTATTTAATAAAAACAAAGCCAAGACTCCATTAAAGAGTAATTGTTAGCGAGAACAGTCCATCTTCTATCCGTATAGAGGTTTTCTAATCGATCTTTATATAGTAGATATACTACGGGAGCGGGGGTACCCTGGTACCCATTTCACAAAATTGTGGTGCGCGATACTTAAATTTGGCGGCAGTACGTTGAAAAAATTCCTCAGTGTGCCTCAAACAGTCATAAAGCACTGCTGTAAAGAAGCGGGAAAAATTTTAATTTAAAAGTGGTCAAAAAAAATAGAATCACGAAATTTTCACGATTTTTCGTGATTTTTTGAACGCGCGTGACCTAAAAAAATTTTTGAGACCCTGAAACTTTTCCCATATTTTTTAAAGCAGATTTCGCAACCCAATCTGAAAGAAGAAGAAGAAAGAAAAATATTCTTGAAAAATGAAACAGCCTAAAGCAACTAAACGATTTCAATCTGCCATTTAAAGTTTTGTGTGTTTGCCATTATTTCATTTTTCTTTTGGTCATTATTGCCATTTGGAAAATCAAAATAATCTGGGTCATTGTAGCCGCGATCGGCTATGGCTTTTTCTCCTTCCCGAAGTCCTAAAACAAAAGCACTGCGGGCAAGCCTGATATCTGGCCATTCGCCACAGGGAAGTCCACCATAAACCGCCGTGACGAGTTGTATAAGAATGTGAAAAAATAATGAATAACGTAGACATTTTGTTCAAAAACAAGAAACATGCGGAGAAAAATGTTTGTATACTTTACGAAAACATGTTTGTAATGTTTGAACATTACGATTCTGTAAAGTGAGAATTCTCGTTGAAACCCGTTTAATGTTTATAAATTCTTATTACATGTTGTACTTTAAATGAATCTGCATCAAAGTGCGTTGGGAAATGTTGAAGATAGAATGAAGAAATAGTAACATGCAGAAATAGTAACACACTTTAAAAGTGTGCATGTTACCATTTCTTCATTATATTTTCAACATTTTCCAACGCACTTTGATGTAGATTCATTTAAAGTACAATATGCAATAAGAATTTATCCCTTCAGAAGGTACTCATGAAGGCTTCTAAGGCATTACGCCCTGACCACCCAAAGAAAAAAACTTTATTTTCCCTGAGACAAGTAGCGCCATCTATGGAGGAAAATATCGTCCGAAATCAAAATAATTATTTCGCTTATTTCCCAAATAAATTTCTAACTACATCATTTTGTGTTATAAACTTCTGTATTTTATGCTAAAAATTTAATGATAAAAATGATAAATAATAGCATTTAGGTAATTAAAATTTCAAAGTAAAATTGACCCTACTTTACCGATACAAAATACTACCTGAGTGGCTCACTTTAAATGAATTTCAAAATACTTAAGGAATAGAACAAATAACGTACAGATTGAAACATGACTAAAAGCTCTTAAATTAGATACGAAAAAGTTCTAAATGAAAGAAAATAATGATGTAAAAGTAATATAAATGTCGGGGGGGATAAAACCTATTTTGGAAATGGTATATTTTTACAACAGCGAAACCGACATATAATATGTCGGGTTCCATGTTCAGTGTTTTGCATCTTCCCAGATAAAATAAATTAAAATAAGATAAGATATTAAATTTTTGTTATCTCCCAGCCAGCACAAGCAGTAACCTGACGACTACCAGGTAGTAACCAATGGTAGCTGGGTAGTTACCAATGGTTGCCACCTTGTAGCTGGCAGACAATTGCCTATTACCAAGCCCAGGCACTGCTTTTTGGTAGCTATTTGGCAGGTGATTTATAGAAAAGAATTTTCGAAAAACTATCAGGCGCGACCTGGGATCGAACCATCGGCATCTGAGCTCCTAGCGAACTGCACTAACCACTAGACCACGATTGAACTTACGAACCTGAGATTAAGAGTAAATTTAATACCTCACTAAAGAATAAACGTTGGATATTTGTTCTTCGTCAGTACATCCTGAAGTATAACGTAAGACAGTAATTTCATATTTAAAAATATACTTCGTTTTTTAAAATTCGTCGAATTAATACAATAGGTTGTTGGTTTAACCATCATACCACAAGCGAAATTCACAAACGACAGCCAGACGAAAATAAATCTTAATCATACGCAAATCCTACTATGTAAAACTATATTTTTGTAAAATTCTGGATATAAAAGTAAATCGTTAGGCAACTTTAATATCCTGGCCATGATTCTTTTTAAAAATGGATTCTGTAGTATCTTAATCTTCTGTGCTCCACTGTTTAAATTGTGGCTAAAAGTTATTCAGTGATATCAACAGTGCGTGATAAGAAAATGGCCAAAATGATCAACTGTTTTTGTTGTGCAATTACGATGTTGAAATAGCGTATGAAACGGACTATCGATTTTTTATGATACCACTTCCTCTTTCGTAAAACTCCATTACTGTGCGTGAACTCTTCTTTTTTTATATGGCTTTAGATTATTATATCAAAAGTCATTTTCCCCTTACAAAATGTGTATTCATTAATATTAATCATTATTCAGTATCATTATCAGATTCTTGCCGTGATGATAAATGTACGAGCTCGCAAAAGTTGGCAAACCCTCATTAGTGTAGTCATTAAATTTAACTGCCCTTAACACGTAATTAAATTAGGCTATAGCCGCAATTGCCGGCAGACTAAGGAAGGTTTTACCAAGCCGAGCATGCACTGCAAAAAAAATTGTAGTGTCGATGCATAAACCATCGGATCCAATTTCTTTACAACTAATTTTTCTTCCAGATAGGGAGATGAAATACAAAATGTTACAATATCCGCCACGCGAGAGGTTGAAGACTTGGAGTAATAGACGAAACGGGGATTTTTATGGGATGCCTTTTAATTCGTAGCCCAAGCCGGTAGCATAACTCCGAATGACTTACAGTAACGTACTAATATAAAGGGGGCAACATTGGCTAGGGTGACATCATTTGGGGGGGGGGGGATTATGGACTAAACTCTAAACAATAATGTTAAAGCCGCCGTTCAACTATTTGACTCGCCATCTAGTAACAGTTTCCCATCAACAGACAGACCTTTAAGGGGGGGGGGGGAGGAATTGGCAGGACAATTAAATAACCTGGAGTCCTGTATACGTCTGCCCAGCAATTTCCTACCCCAGGTGTTGAAGTCTTTGTTTTATGTTAAATCCTGTCATGGCGTATTTTCCATAAAGTATTGCTTCTCCTCGTGGCTTTTATATCTATAACAAAGTATGTCAATGGCTTTCTGTAACATTTTGGGACCTTAAGAAACTATCGCGAAAAAGGTACATTTTCTTAATTTTCTGGTAGCTACCATGTAGTTGTTCAACCACTACCAAGAACTCTTGGTAGTAACTACTCCTACCGGTAGCTACCTGGTAGTTGTCTGGCACTGTCTGTGTTAGCTAGGCTTTACGTTATTTTTTGCGTTTAAGTTAAATATGAGAAATCCTATATCTTTATCTGGATCTTTATCGGGAAATTCGTTGATGTATCGCCAGTGATACACTTGGCAGTCAACGGTTGGGAGGACGTGTATCACCGGTGATACACTTGGCAGTGAAAGGGTTAAATACTGGGTTTATTATATTCGAAATGTTGTAGCCTTTTTTATCCACGTTTTGCTCCTGTTTTTAGGCTTGAAAACATATTATTTTACAATTTATACCATTAATCTGTCCCGTAGAGTTATATCTGAGAGATGAACTTGTTTTCATTAGTCGGGGTCGAATTAAAAGTCTGAATGAAAATAGAAAATAAAAGCAAAAATACAATTAAATTACAATGAATTTTATTAAACAGACATAAATACAGATATAATTACATGCCATCACATGTATACTGATATCATATCCACTGTTAGAATGTAAGATGCAATCACTAGTTGCTCGATGCAACCAGTAATACTTTTTCTGTTTCCCTTTTAAATTTCCCGGTATTTACCTCAAAACTCCTCCCCTTGTGTACGGAATGGAAAGGCCTTTACGATTGGCCGCTTTCATTTTCTTAAAATGTGTGTGATTGGTGCAACTGCAAGTAGTATTACACACACCCGCTTGAAGCGCGATCAGTCAAGTAAGAAATCAACCATTCGCCCTGCTCGAGGCTTTCCCTTCTAACAAGGCGGAAAATGCCTTGGTTGAGCAACCAGGGTTCTATGGCTGATTATAAACGGACCTTTATACGTGATAGGCTCAACTTGTTACCACTTATCTAACGGGCTAATGACCGCCTAGGGCAAAATCAAAAACTAATATCTATATGAAAAAGAAGCGTCAATTTGTATATCATTTCGACCGCATTTTGTTACAGTTAACAAGAAATAGCAACTAATGCTTTACTACTCGAGAAAAATTCTACATAACCTTCTGAAGGTCTAACCACAAATGTGGCTTAATATATTTTTGGGTGTTTTACATTAAATTACATTTCACCTTTGGAATATTATGTCCTTCGTTCTTGGAGAGTTCGGTATCCTTTAAAGTCCAGTATGAAATTGTTACAGAAGTAATGCTGAACATACGGAGACAAAAAATTAGGAGACACTGCGTGTCCGCATAACTTTACCATTTTCAAAGCGTTGACAGTATTGAAATGGTCGTTTTCATCAAAGGTACTAGTGATTTCTGACGACGACAAAGAAATGGACAATTAAACAAATTCAATGTTGCAATAGAAATAAGAAAAGAAATTCATTATTTGAAACACTAATAATTCTTGTACCTAGATTCATATTATTATTACATTAAAAGTACTATATGAAGAATATTGTATACCGATCGCCTTACAATTAAATGTCTAAAAATAAGAAAGGAAATGTTGAAAAAATTAGTCAGCTAGCATCTTCTGATGACTGTTGACTTGTTCCCATGTTTCTCATTGAAAGTATTTCAAACACATTTTTCTCCATTACAAAAATTGATTGATGACTGTGTGCTTTCTAAACGTCCATTAAAATTACAGAGCGTAATAATAACGACCAAACAAATCCGTGCTCCCATTTCCTTTCATATATAAACAAATACTTTTTGGTTTGTCTACTTTTGGCTAACTTTTGTCTTCTTTTGTCTACTTTTGGCTTACCGAAGAGGTTCTGGACAAATCAAAAACCGATACTAATTCTCGAATTGTTACCTAACTTTCCCAAAGTAGTCCCTTTCTCGTATTACGTTTCTTTCGGATAAAACCTACATCACCTCCTGAAGGTACCACATATGTAGCTTTATGAATATTAAACGGGTTTTAACGAGAACTCTCACTTTACAGAATCGTAATGTCCAAACATTACAAACATGTTTTCGTAAAGTATACGAACATTTTTTCCCACATTTTTCTTGTTTTCGAGCAAAATGTCTGCGTTATTCATATTTTTGTTCACATTCTTATACAACTCGTCACGGCGGTCACAAATATACATAAATCCAATTTTTAAAATATATTAAGCTTTTCACGTAATTACTGATGTAACAATTACGTATATCGTGCACACGAGAGCAGACAAAATTATTCGGTAAACCACATCGTCAACACGTTTTTTTCATCTCGTGTCATTGAATTGATTTGTTGTCTAATGTTCTTGTTAGTATACCACACATTGCTTAAAAGAACATGCCTGGTAATACGTGGAGACACAACCCGCCTTGCAAGGCACACGTACTTCTTTCTGAAATGTTTGAAAAAGGAAAAAATTGCTGACGGAACCACTCCCAAGACGGCGCATGCATTTTATCCCGAGTTTTGTAAAAAAAACGCCGCCATTGTCATAAACTGGCTTTTTTTCGGTGATCGAAAACTAACCTTGGAAATTATCGGCCGTCAGCGCCCTTACACTATGATATAAAGGCCGTCGATGCGCAATTCTGTAAAATTACAGTTCTGAGGAACCTAAATTACGGCACAGGTCGCTGAAGGAGCATTCCGAAAACCCCATAAGAATGCATCGGCAGCAACAAAATTTTCGTCAATTGTGGCAAGTGTCATAAAGCTTCGGCGGAAGCTAGTTCAAATTCGACGATTTTTTAATAAATAGCATTTAATAATTTCTACCCATAGAAATTAGTAATAATAGTAATTCTATCTCTAGTATTATTCTCAGGGGAATTTTCCGCTCTCACCCGTCTCTTGCTGCCCGCATACGGCGTTTTCAAAAAGTTCCGTCACTTTTGACGGGTACTGTACGATATTTCAAAAGATTTTCATACGGATTGGGTGTCAGAAGCTGACTTCGCCAGAGTGATAATTGTGATTTGTGATTGTCCGTGATCTCATTGGGCTACACTGCTCAATCTGGTAATGTGTTCCCCTTGAGGATGTCATGCAACTCGTTCAACTTCGGCCAAAATAGGACAGGTGTTCAAGCAAATAGGTCATAAAACTGGCAGAAGAAAACTGACATACAGCCCAGGCGACACCTGACATCCAATGGATATCTAACGGATGTAATATATCTCCGTCTCATATCCATATATTTTTGGATATGTCGTGGATATAGATTAGACATCCAGATTTTGATATCCAATAGACAGTTTGAGCAGAGAACCCATGGATATCCATCGGTTATTAATTAAGAACAGCAAACAATATGATGATTTTCTTTACGATTGTTAAGACTAAATAATTGAACAAAGACCTTATTATTGGAAAACAGAAATACAAATGTTTCGTCTTCAGTTTTCAATGTGGTGGTTTAAAAAAGTATATTGATGTCCATCTATGGCGATAAACTTCGCCATAGTTAAGTTGGGATCCAAAAGATGTTATATGGTAACGTGTGATGTCAAGATTTTTAATCGGGCTTCTACCGATTTATCGGACCGACAAGCAGGAAGTTACTTTCCCCCAAGTGCGACTTTGAAACATTTAATTTTTTAGTTCATTTTACCTCCAACAGATGGCTATGGCAAAATTCGAGGGGGCGGTAGAAAATCAGGAAATTAAGAAATTAATTCACAAAAAAATCATCATACATAGAAAATATGGACAATTGTAAAATCTCAAATCAATAACATCAAAACAAAGACTTAAATGGAAAAGGGTCCAATATTACAACACAGAACTACTACGTAGTGTTAAAAACTGCCGCTAGAGGGCACTAAAAATCAAAACAAAAGCTAAGCAAAGATGAACGTATCTTTTTACGAAAATGCCGATAAAAGTCAAAACGGAAAGAACATACTAAATATATTGAGGAGAATAGTGAGATAATAATGAAAAAGTTTCGGAAAAAAATTCATTTTCCCCTGAAAATTATGTAATAGTCATACCTATTTTACTATGACTGTACGCCATAATTATAAAGCTTACAAAATATATTGTGTTCCAAATGACACGAAGGGCTTGCGCGCAAGCGCGATTTCATTATTAATGGATAGAGAAACAATTGAAAATGCTATGCACGTAGGAAATTTGGTTTTGTTCTAACTTTTTTGTTCAAAAATGGTGGAATTTTGTCTTGAGATTTAATTCCACTACTACTACAAAAATTGTATTGATTGATTGGTGTAGTGGTTAAGGGGGCGGCGAGTGAACTCAGAAGTCAAAGGTCCGAGCCTCATAGGAGACAATTTTTGTCTTCCATCTTAGCATATCCGTAGAATATCCCAAAATAAGTATGTTGGGGAGCGACATTAAGATATCCACCCGACAACCAAGAAATATATCTTTGAATATCCACAAATTTTTTTCCGATATCCCATGGATATCCAATGGATATATGTGTGTCGCCTGGGTAACGTGAACACTCACAATGAACACAGCAATTCTGGAGAGACTGTTTCCATGTGGTATCGGTGGAAAAACGTTTATTGTAATGCGTGGATTGTGAGTATTTAGAAATTGATAAGAGTATTGATTAAAAATGTGTAATTTTAGTGTCTACTAGGAATGCCCATAAAAGAAATCACAACCCAGCTAGCACACGTCCTGCCGAATCGTTGCCGGGTAACTGTCAATACTGACAGGAACTACCCTGCTTTTCAAAGCTTACCAAGTTAGCTGCCTGTCAGTTTTTAAACAGCTACCAACGATACAGTCAGAATTTCGTTAAATGAAAGCCTTTTGGCAGCTTTTCACTTGTCCTGGATCTAATTAAGATGGGGAATAACCAATATGTTTTCAACGTTTCTATCTTTAAAAAATGATTCTTTAATTCTTTTACAGCAAATAGCAAGGAAAGGAGGAAACAAATTTTCTCCCAATTTTATTGTAGAATAAGTCGTTCCAAATTGTTACCTGATTACAATAAATGTCTACTAGGAATGCCCATAAAAGAACTCACAATAAGGATACCCACACAGAACAGGATTCGGAAAGTATACAGTTTCGATGTGTTTTATATGTTGCAAAAAATCTTCTTCAATAAGTGGATTCTAAATAAAAACTAAACTGTGTTGATGAAAAATATATAATTTGAGTTGTTTATTAGGAATAAACACAAAGAGCTGTCACGAGAAATCTCCGTTTGCCTGTGATGTATATGACACAACATGCTCATCGTTACCTAGATTGTGAGTAAAGAAAAAAACTGTATTGATGAAAAATTTATAATTTGAGTGTTATACTAGGAATGATCATAAAAAATTTCACTTGAAAAGCAAACATCAAGATCAAAAAGGAAGATTTGATTGTGAAATTTGCAAGGAAACGTTCTCTTACCCATTTTGAGTTTTTTTTATTTTGTTATAATGGAAATGAAATTTCAAATTTATGCAACTTCTAACTGATAGGAAATGCCACACCAGAAATGCGCATGGCTGGCCTGATTTGGAAAAATCTGTTTCTAGTGAAAATGATATATTTTAAAAATCGACAATGGTTTTTCGATTTTGTGACCAACGGAAGAGCAGTACAGTATACTCAACTGGAGTTGGAATTTGTTGTGGAAAGCGAAAAGGCAGCTACAATTTCCGCCTTCCCAGTTAACACTGCCGCAGCTGATATCGCAGGGCACTTACTTCCGTACCTGCGTTTATCAATTTCTTAGGGCGTTGAGTGGATCACCCCCATATCTAAATTATTTTCCATACTTGAATTCAGTATTTTTAGAGTAAGAAACATTTTTTATTAAGATTTAGACAATTAAAACATACTAAGTGTGAAGAAGTATAGACATTTAACCGGTATTACATATTTTTAGAAAACTAATTTTTTCGGTCGCCCAGTTGTGTACTGCGGCAAATTCTCGTCTCATGGCACCGAGACATCATCTTTCACCGACCGCTTTTTCCCATGCATTACTTACAATCTCGGATGTATTTATTGCTGGCCCCATTCAAACCCGGAGGAATGTATTTCCTCCAATGACATTTGAGATTGAACCATACACCTCATCACCATGTCTCACTTTGGGCTAACAATGTGTATTGTGGCAGATTGGGTATGTAGTATTATTAGTATATAGATTATTAGTTCAATAGCAGTCTAAGCTCGCGGCTAGATGTAATTGAATTTTATTTTAGAAATTCTGACTGGAAGAACTACAAAAATCTGTTGACCTCAATAGTGTGTTCTTCATTTCGTACGTGATAGATGTTGTCGAGAATAAAAGTAAATCCCCGTAGCATAGAGGTTCAAGTCTTTGCTTTCGTGGACTTCATAAACAAATGGGAAGCTCAGTCAGACATGACGAACGATGCTCACCTGTTCGTTCATACTCTAGACGACCAAGGTAAATAAATATTTCTAGAAATTTTATACTCTTTTTATATAGTTTTTTACATTAGAATTAAGGGCAAGAATTCTTTTCGCAAAACCAGGACGAAATCACACAATGTTATGCGACATTATTCCCAAGAGCCAAAGGAATAACTGAGAATGAGAATGAGGTTTTATATCTCTAGCCTTCAAAGATTTCCATTTCTCTTTAACCTCATCCTGACATGTTTTTCTGCTTTTATCAAGATAGGCAGAACAATATGTTTTAAACAGATCACAGTACAACTTTTTCACATCCATTTTAAAAGATTTGCAAAGCAGAAACTGATAATTATTGT
Source organism: Ceriodaphnia dubia (assembly GCA_022539655.2). Classification (NCBI taxonomy): domain Eukaryota; kingdom Metazoa; phylum Arthropoda; class Branchiopoda; order Diplostraca; family Daphniidae; genus Ceriodaphnia; species Ceriodaphnia dubia. The sequence goes on along the minus strand of JAKUCG020000139.1, from coordinate 1,962,317 downwards.
CTACTCTTTCACTCTTAGTTTCAGACTATTGTACCGTCTAAACGTTAAAATTTTTGGCCAATAGATGGCGTAAAAGATGGGCAGATTGTACGTAACAAGCTTGAACCCCCCCCTCTCTTCCTAACGTAACAGAGAGTAACGTTTGCTCAGACTCCCCCCCCCCCCTCCCCAAAGTCCGTTACTATTTTATAAACGTTCCCGTTGTTGTCAAATGGTTGGCGGCGCAAACGGTAGTTGGGATCTGTCAATCACTCAATCCAATTGGCACGATGCCACAAGAGGTTGAAGAATCGACTGAAGACGTGGTCAGCTCGGTTGTCAAGGCAAACCCTGCAGGAATCGTCCGTTACCTGATTATCTTGTAATTGTAACAGTTCTCGTCGGAACTCCATGAACGTTAAATCTTCTTTGGCCTCCATCTCTGCCATGTCTAATGCTTAATCGTTCTCTTCTTCTTCCAGCCGGCTTTGTACCTTCTACAATCTTCTTCTCGCCATGATTTCGGCTCTTCTTCTTAGGAATATTTGCTCTTGCCGGGCAAAGAAGTTGTCCATCCTTGGGATCCACTCTGCAACGCTTTCATCTTCTGAAGAATCGAGAACATTGTCTAAAATTTTTGGTGCCGCGCCACGTCCTCCTAATGCACCGCAACCAGCGCCGCGACCATGCCCACCCCTCCCCTCATCTTTATTGTCAACAGTGGTGTTCTGTGGCACTGTTTAGGCTGGCGGATTATGCCGGCGGTCGCGCCTCCCACGACCTCCTACCTCAAAACTGTTCGGAGGATCGTTTGTTGGTTCAGCGGGACAGGTGGATTAGCCTATGCCAGCGTCTTCCTTTAACTTCAATTTCGACCAAACTGTTAGCCTGAGCGGCTGCTGCGGGCTCGTTGTCGTGCCTACCGCGCCCAGTGCGTCCTCCACGCCCTCCACGTCCGCCACGTCTCCCACGTGCAATTGCCACTGGTGGTCAGCAACAGCGGTCGGTTCATCAGCACCAACAACGGTGGTCATCTCTCGGTCTACATTACCGCCGTCGGCAAGCTCAATTTCTACTTCCACGACGCGGTTTTGTCTGTCATTGGTGGCATCTTCTATTTTTTCATTGATGTTGTCCTCCACAACGTCGTTAAAGTGGCCGACGAAGAGGAGTGCCTCAAACGCAGCTCTCTTCAGGTAAATAGTAGTCCCTGAAATCATCATGTCCGCCATTTGCGACGGTTTGAAAATGATGTCCACGGCAGAGATAAGGAATTCCCTAATGGAAATTCTTGTTTTGTCCAGATCGCCGAAAAGTCTTCCAATGTTGAGGTCGCGGGTTCTTAGTTACTGGCGCCAAGAAGCCCTTACTGGACGACCATCTTTTCGCAGCAAGATAGTCGACCTGTTATTTCCTAGCGACTTGCTGGAGTTTATCTAATCCACAAAGGTAAGAAATTAACAGTGAAAGTGCTTTTTATTTTGGCGATGAGGTGACTTATCAAGAAATTCTCATGGGTTGGGATGTGCTTGGCCCACTATACTGTTGAGCACGCCATGATTCGCCTCCCACAAGTTGTTCTTCTGGTTTACTTTCTTGATAAACGCAGAAGCATTCTGGACCAATCCTTACCATCCACAAGTTTCTAACGCAGACGGCGAATTGAGTCATCTGAACCCTTGTTTCAACATGTAAGTCTGTGAGCATCAATTCAAGGCTGTTTTCGATCTCCTGCAAAAGAAAAAGGGGGTAGACTTAGTATAACGGGACACGAACGGCCACACAACTAAATCCTACAGTACCCTCCCGAATAGTTGGAACATTCGCCCATTTTCCAGCGGTTTTAACATGGGCGCTTATCGCGTTTTCCCAAAAATTCAATGATTTTTCACGGCGTAATGAAATAAGCCAGGTAAACCCAAAGAATACTTTTGGAATAACCGTTTTGTTTTCTCTCCGATTTTTAAACCGTTTTCGTGGAAATCATTCGGCTAGTATCGGAAAATCAAAGTTCACGAAAACGGAACACTCGACAAAAATTTCTTCGTAGCGCCAGTCAATCCCATGGCAAACGCCGGAAATAGGCCCTATTTACAATTTGATTTTTCAAATATTAGACCAAAAAGCTCAAACGTAAAAAATACCACTAGATAGAGGGAAAACTAAAGATAGCTATGACGTAGGGAAAATATTTTTTATCCTGAGAAGTCTTTGTCTGAAAAAATCAAAACCGGTTTTTTGCCCTTTTTCTACGTGTTCACGTTCCCTGTGGGCGCCATAGGAAACACCCTAGCGGCCTTGAGGTGAAAACTCAAAATTCTTGTTTTAATTTTTAAGGGTATCACCGGCGATACATCAACGAATTTCCCGCCAAACCCCATAACTCTTGTAGTTTTTTATTTCCCTCACTTTAACCAACTTTATTTGCTAGAATAAGATCTCTACTTGTGTGTTGGTCAGAATTTAACCACTTTTATCATGTTTTGCTATTTTTCCTAAAAGTCGAAATTTGACTCATCAATTTGTGACTCTCATGGCTATATTTTTCAGATAATAGAATGCCAGGAAATTAGTTTCAGTAAATGGTGGACTGGGTTTGATGATCTAATAAAGTAATTTGATTTAAACAAATTTTTTATAGTAAAATGACGTTCCCTAGGTGCCCAACTTTTAAATCGCTAACTAACGATTGGTCTAACATGTTCTTAATACGAATCCTGGCTGATTTTAGCAAGACTCTTAAGGAGAGCAAATCTTCAAAAGGGTTGGAATAAGGAGACAAATCAATGACCAGTTTGTCCTAAAAAATACTTTTTAGAGAGCCAATTATGTTGGCTACCTTCAATTAAATTTTCATTCTTATTCAAAATATTTAAATACAACCAATAAAATAGAAAGTAAAATCACTTTTTTTGTTACTTTTAATCAACTGGGTTGAATAAAAGTAACACCGTGCATTCTCCATAAGAGAAGCCGAAAGCCGGAGAAAACGGTTTTTTACACTTAAAACGAAAACTATTAGGATAAATGGGCATTAAAGGGTATCAAATTGAAGAAAACGAGTAGATAAACACATTTTAGTACATTAAATACTTATTTGATACGATTTTACACTTTTAAAAAGCCCTGTTACATCTACACAGCCGCGAGGGTTTACTTTACAATTACACTTTAACAACTTTAAACTTTCGATTTGGCATATTTCACTGTAACCAATCGAAAGAGGAGATGTCCACAATTTTAAAAAAGAAGAGAGAAGAGATGCTGGAATTGTTAAACTAAAATTACACTCAGCACAAACTAAACAACGAGACACCGCGAAAAAAGTTTGGGGGTAGAAAATCACTTTTTCTTAACTAGCAGACGAAGTTTTGTTGCCATAGCAGACGAAGTTTTGTTGCCATAGCAGACGAAGTTTTGTTGCCATAGCAACGAACGTTGCAAAATATGAAAGGGCATTAAAAAGCGCATATTGTGTAATTATTTCATAATTTTAAAGTTACTTTTACTATTTTTAAAGCCATTTGTTACATTCATCAAATGTTACATTTATTCCATACCTCCCCTACGTGACCCAAGATTAATTTTGATACCCCATATAAATATGCCGGCGACATGAACCTCGATGATAATCAGTTTTACATTATTTTGCTGAAATCTTACTATTTTACTTAGATAGGACTGCCATTTTAAAAATTTAATGTAATTTCTGAAAGTAAAATAAGTGTTCTTCATGTAAAAAATCATACAGTGCTTTGATTAAATATTTATTGCCTAAATAATGCCAGTAAACTACAAACTACAAACTAAATTGATCCAAATTTCTTGTGTTAAGTAAACCTACCCTTAACTTCTTAGTAGATCTTCCTCTTTCGAAGGAGCCGAAAGCCTTCCACTTGCCCTATTCTACTAATTCGATGAGGGTTAAACTTATAAGAGGACCACCTTTACGTATTTTTAAGTAGTACCCACCCTATACTTAATGTTAGTTAGTTGTGCCACTTAAGCTTAGTAGACCAAAGTTGACCCACCGGTGAACGAGAGTGCAAGGCAGGCAAGATGACCATTGCTCTTTGAATTTACGACACCTAAGTAGGTAAAAAAAAAGTTATTACTCCGGACCTACGGGTCCAACCACGGTACGACCAACAATTCCGACTAAGGGCACTAACCCGATCGGAGCCTCGGTCCAGACGTTGACACCAGTCGACAGGAGATCATGAAAGCAGTGTCAAAGAACCTTGAATCCCATTTAAACAACGAATTCGCGGCCCTAAACACTGAAATAAGCGACTTGAGAGTCGACTTGAATGATCTAACCGTCGGCCAAAGCAGAAATGTCGCTGGAATAAAAAATATTCAAAGCTCAATAAACGCAATAACGTCTATACAACACAAAATAAGACAACACGACCGCCCTCTAGCAGCAAAAGAACGTCTCCTAGCCGCACTGCCCAACGCAGCAGCGGTGAAGACAGACGCCCAAGTAAAAGACCTTCACTTGCTCATTCAAACGCACACCCACGCATTACAAAAGCTGGGCGTCAACAGCAAGGAAAAGGCAAAAGAAGCGGTTGTATGTTCTGCAAAGTCGATCACAGCCCTCATCAATGTAACAACTCTACGATCAAACACCGAATCAAAACTCTGACCAAAGAAAAACGATGCAGGGTTTGTTTCGGGGCGATCCATCAAGGTAGACCGAGCAAGTGAACAATCTACTATAAAACATGTGAGAAATCGAACCACTCCGAAACCATTTGTTTTAAAAAGCACGGTGAGCCCGACTGTAAGTCAACACAGAAAAATACGACTTCCGGAGAATCTAAATCCGTACAAACCGACAAGAAATCGAACCCTAAGCCACAGTTCGGCCCGGTGGAAGTAAAAGAAGTCAGGACCGAACACGCAAGCAAAGTCGCTGGTCAAAAATTGATCATCACCGGACCGATGGCGGACACAAAATTACCCAGCTCTCTGACAGTCCACGTAGGGGGTAGCGACGAAACCATCCTACCCCTCGCAACGGTACTATCCAGGTCACCCAACGGGTCTCAACACAGGGCTCTTGCCCTGATAGACTCCGGTAGCACGGATACATTCATTTGAGTAGGCCTCGCCGAGAAGCTAGGACTAACAGTAATCGGCTCAGAGCCGCTCGAAGTAAAATCTTCGCTCAAGAGAAAAGCAGAAGAGAAACCAACTTGAGAATATTCGAAGCACATATTCGCGGATCATTCCGAACTCACCCGTCAAAACATTCCAGCTATGGGAAATCCCTCGCATAAGCGGTATGGGGCACTACAGAAATTCTACGTTGCACGACAAACTGCGACGCGACGGGGAAGGAGTATCGGATGACCGACACACGACAAGCGGGCCCGAGAAAGAGATCTAAATATTTATCGTGTGCGACCAATACACTTAGTTGATAACCCAAGGAATCACCACCGGAGACGGTGGTCTGGTCGCCATGAAAGGCATATTCGGGTGGATCGTCAGCGGTAGAGCTTCACTCCTCATGGGGGCAGTAACTCGTCCCAGAAGCACGCTCCTGTAGATAGGATTAGACCCCGAACCAGCAGAAATCAAGAACTGCTAAAAGCTTTCCAGAAATACTGGGAGCTCGAACACCTCGGCATAAGGAATGACGAGCCGGAACGGCCAGAATTCATCACCCAATACCTCAACTCAATCGAACGGGACGAACTCTCAGGCCTATACCGGGTAAAACTACTCTGGATCACAGACAACAAAGAGTTAGTGACCCTTCACAACATGGCCAAGAGCAGGTTGGAAGGACTACTTATTAAATTTAAGAAAAAGCCTGAAATGCTCGAGTTATACCACGGCATTATCATGGAATACCTCGCAAAAGACTACATACAGGCCGTCGAACCCACTCGAACGTCTAACCCACTCACACGTTTCTACCTCACTCGTACGTCGAGCGCCCAGACGCAACGAGCACGAAGAGTTGGCCAGTCTTCGACGAGTCCGCACACTACAAAGGGTCGCCCAGTATCAACAAACTGCTGAAAGTCGGCCGTAATCTAAATCCCGAGCTAAAAATGCATCTAAAGTTCAGGAAATACGCATACGTAGCCTTCACAGCTGACTTAAAACAAGCCTTCCTCCAAATCGAGCTCAAGGAGAAGGACTCTAATTCAGTACGATTCCTCTGGGTAGACAAACCACACGAACCGTCACAAAAATGGTGCAGTACCGATGGAAGCGCTTACCATTCGGTCTCACATGTGTAACAGATGAAAAGTCTTTCCTCTGCTACTCAGATGTTTATTCTAAACTCACACAAAATAACAATAATTAGACATATTGCGAGCCATCTAGCTTCGAATCACATCGAGTCTGAACAGAACTCAAGAGATTCTAGGCTAGACTAGACTCTGGTGAGACACAGTGAACACTGTGCTGCTGTGTGAGGAATCACGCCGGCTTATATGGTAGGCTTAGCCAGGTCGTGACCCGTTTAGAGAGGAAGCATAGGGGAAACAAAAGGAGTAATTCACCTTTTAATGTCCCTGTGTTAGGCCTACCCCGAAATCGATTGACAGTTCTGTTAAAGCAAAGACAACATTCTTTGGGGTGGGTTTAACACGGGCAAACGTTCTACTTTCGTAAGAATTTATAGTTAAAAGTCGTCAGATTTATAGCGGAAGAGAGTCAGGTAGTCGCCCGCTCACGAGGGCAAGAAACTGTGTAAGGATCAAGGACGGTAGCAGGTTGCGCAGCATTGGGGTTGAGGGGTGAAGGGGTGAAAGTAAAAGTAGGCCAGCGTAGATGGCATTTCGTTACACATGTAGTCTTTATATTACGAGTGGTAATGGAAACGCATTTTCAATTGTACGAACCAATGTTTCCAGAGACGGTACGCAACTCCGGCTCCAAATGTACGTCGACGATTGGATCGGCGGAGCGAATTCAATAGAATAGGCGGTAAAATTCATCCGGGAATCCCGTATAATTCTTCGAGCGGCCTGTATGGAGCTCAGTAAGTGGTGCACGAACAGCCCAGCACTAATTGAAGCGCTCGCAGGAGAAATCCAGTTCGAAACGCAGATGCCCAAAATGGGAATCGCAAACTCAGGGTCAAGCACCAAAGCCCTAGGGATTATCTGGGACCAAGAGACTGATCACTCCTTGTTCAAACCCGATAAGATCATCGCGGAAGTAGCAAAGCATCAGAACTCAATCACGAAAAAAGCTATTTAGCATCGCCCTGAAAATCTTCGACCCGATGGGACTCATATCCCCGGTGTCATTTATGGCCAAACTTATAATGCGAGGGGTTTGGATGACTAAAGTCAAGTGGGACGAAAAAGTCCTCCAAGGCTCACTCCGCCAGTAGAAAAAGTTTTTCACCTCACTAGACAAACTCGGAGATCTAAAAATCCCGAGAGACGTCAGTGTGAAACCGGACGTAACGACAGAAATATACGTCTTCCGTGACGCCAGTTTGAGTGTGTACGGCGCAGCAGTCTACCTCGGCCGCCTCGGCAGGAACGGGGACGGCTCTTCGCACCTACTATGCAGCAAAACATGCGTAGTGAATACAGAAAAACCGGTGACCATCAAACAACCGATCTACCGATCGTCAAGGACAAGAAGGATCCGATCGGACGCTTAGAGTTGTTGGGCAACGTGGTGGCAGCCTAGCAAAGTACGTTCTCAAGCACCTCGACCCGAACATTCAGACTCACGTCTGGACGGATTCGATGGTAGCTCTAGTCTCTATGTAAACACAGGATGGATGAGACAGAAGCATCCCCTTCAGCTCTTCGTCCACAATCGTGTCATGCAAATAAGAAACACATTCAATGCGGAGGTGTTGCGGTACGTCCCAACAAAAGAGAATCCAGCAGACCTACTCTCGAGAGGAGCGACAGGGGCCGAGCTCATTCACAACTCGCTGAGGTGGCACGGACCCGACTGGATCCGACTCAAGCCGTTCTGGCCAAATGGACTGAACCAGACGAAGCAAGAGGCCGAAGCCATCAGGGCAGAGTACAGAAAGGAGTCCCTCGTGACTCTAACATGCGCCGAAGGGCCAAAATAGTACACCAAGTACAGCTCGCTCGTGAAAATTCACAGCGTAATAGCCTGGATAATAAGAGTGGCTGATAGAATGAGAAGAAAAATACAGTCCCACAGTGACGTCAGAGCAACCGTGTGGCTTCAGGATAAGAAGCGATACACCACCGAAATCCTCGACACATGTGAATTTCGAAGAGCCAGAATACGGCTCGTACAGATAGCGCAACATGGGGCATATCCCACGGAAATCTGAACGTTACTCCATAGGAAAAGAGTAGACAAAAAGTCTCATATTGCTTACATACGCCCTATATGGGATAGAAACATGCGCGTCATCCGCGTAGCAGTCCGTTCGGACAAGAAATTTGCAGCTGAGGGACGGCTACCCCCGATCCTCATGCCTCGCGATCACCACGTCACGACTGTGATACTCAGAGAAGCGCACTAGGCGCTCATGCATGCCGACCTCAACAACACAATACGGAAGCTCAAACTCACGTATTGGATTCCAAGGCTCCGACATCAACTGAAAAATGAGCTGAGTCGATTCGTCAAATATCAGCGCTTACAATCGCGCTACTTGAACGAAATCCCAGCCAAATTACCGCTGTGTCGGACCATCAGAAGAGCCGTTGGACGTAACAGAGCTAACCTTCACCGGCCATTTGGGGTCCGAGAGTTTACACCCGAGAAACTGGGAGTAACACCCCCCCAGCTTTAAAGTATACGTGTGCCTGTTCACATGTGCTTCTGTGCGCGCAGTTCACTGCGAAATGGTGCGAGACCAGTCACTCAACTTGATTCTGTACGCACTCAGATCATTCGCCGCCGAAAGAGGCGTCCCTCGAATAATCTACTCAGACAATGAAACGACATACCACTCTGCGGCACGGTACCTCTTATTCCTTTACCGGTCGTCGCAAGTGATGGACTATCTCGTGAAGTGCCAGATCAAATGGCGGTTCTCATCCAGCCTCGCCCCAAGGGTGGGGTGGTTTCTGGGAACGAATGGTGCAGTCAGTCAAACGCCTGCTGCACAAAACTTTTTTCAACAATATCGTAGATTACGAAATGTTCCGTATTCTCCTCAAGGAGACAGCCGCCATTATTAACAACCGGCCGATCGGGTACGTCAACGAAACCGATCCGGAACCTGTCACCCCCAGCTTGCTATGCTCTGGTCGAGTGTTAGCAAGACCAGACATAGACGACGATGATGATCGGGATCCCCCGATGCCTCAGTCCACTCGAACCGCCTCAGTAGGGTTCGACATTTTCCGCCACCAGCAACTAGAAAATTGGTGGACGGAGTTTAACGACGAGTATTTCATGCAACTCAACCGGTTCATGAGAGAAGCAAAGACTGTAAGGTCCGCAGAGCTCACTCCCGTTACCGTATTCCAATCCGATGTATCGTGGTTCAGTCGAATTCACTTAGACAGAGACAGAGAGGACTTAGGAAAAATCCTAAAGTTCCGAAATCGTCAGAGTCCTACAAGGAAGAATGAAGGGAAGAGTGCTACGGCTTAGTGGAACGCAAAGGCCGTCTTGAATACACTCTGAGCCGGTTAACCCGACTCTTGGATCCCGAGGTAGCGAGTCCGCTAGCCTACTCGCGCCGTGTCGAACCAGTCACGGTGCCGACGACTGCATCCGGCAACAGCCATCGACTTGTCATTGGCTCAACAGACGGAGTAGTGACTCGCAACGCGGCCAATACGGCAGCAGTGACTCTCGATGCTAGAGGTAGCTCTCGATGCTAGTTTCCACAGCTGCAACCATGCTCGGGCGAGGAGCAGAATAAAACTAACCCCCAGCCTCCTCGTTTTGGTGCGTCTTCTGCTGCGACTCCAGCGCCGCCTATGGAGGGGAAGCGAGTCAGTACAATTCTCCCCCACCTGAATATCACGAAGTTAACGATAACAATAAACCGGACGAATAACAACTGAATCAAGAAATGGAGATTGTAGCAGCTATTCGAGAATTGATGGACACGCTGGAGACGAGAGACGATTTATTCTTATTTCCTGCCCTGATTTGGAAATTGTCATGCTATTAGCTGTTGAATTTGATAGCTACTAATGTCTGGGTAAAGTAAGAAATATTTTATAAAAGGGAGAAATTTATTGTGGGTTTACTTGACGTCTAGATTTTACTCCCAGAGTGTGATAAATTAACTTTGAGTGTTGATCGAATTTTTTTGTAACCGCCCGCACTCCCAAAAACCATTATAGATATCCAAGATGCCATGATGATACCTCCCAGGAAGAGGCAATAATCCGAATTTTTTTGTTAAATTATTAAAGGTGCTTGCCTTAAACACAACCGCAGATGTGAAAATTTGAAAAGTTTTATCCCTGCTAGAAGAGTAAGCCGGAATGCAGCCCAAAACATGTAATTCGGTGAGGGGAAACTTCGGCCAACAACCTGGCCGACTTACAATGATTATTATACATAAAATTTTTAATTTATCCTTCCAATCATTAGATCGTTAATGTTAAAACACTGCCACATATGTTCAGTTTTGAAAATTGTAACATTTTCTAGAAGAGTAACCCGAAATGTAGTGGGAACCCTGTGTTGTTCGGAAGAAAACTAATTCTTGTAACCTTCCGGGACGCAAATGATGCCCAGCTAGGTTGGTACTGGTAGTCGAAGAACATTCTTTGGTGTAGATACTTGTTTTCTTGGGTTGCTTGCTCGTACTGGTTGGTAAGACGACACCAAATCTCACTTGCAGTCTTGCAGTTCAATAATGTTCGCTGACATCTGGTTTCTAAAGTGGCTAGGATGGAATTACTTGCCGAGACATCTTTTTGAGACCAAGATGTGATTTCTCCAGCATTCTTGACAATGTTGTTCTCGATAACTGGATCAAGGCAGGCTTCTTTACCCAGGACAAGGTCAATCAGTCCATGTTGTCTGAGAACGAAAGATATTTGGGATTTCCAAAAGGGAAAGTTGTTCCACTTAGTTTCTCCACACGGCCCACGTCTTTTGCAGTGAGCGTGGTCATTTTCTAGACAAATTATTCTTGAGTTTTGCAAAAACCTCAAGAAACAGTTTGGTTACGGAAAATTTTTTATGGAATATGCAATTTCTTTGATTATGAGTACGGATGCCAGCTTCCAAATTTTCAAAGCGTTCGATTTGGCTTGTGCACTGTTTTGTTCTTGAATTTCCTCCAGTACTGAGGAAACTTCACCCTATTCTGAGTTGCCTTTGGTGTGGGCACGGGCAACCCGACATGAGTGCGCTACTAAGGGGATTTGTCAATGAGTTTAAAAAACTTTCCCTGAATGGTTTTAAATGGCCTCTCAACGGTCGAATCATCACGTCAACAGTTGATCTAGTAGCCGTTGTTTGTGATACGGTTGCCCGTGCTCTAGTTCAAAATTTTATTCAATTCAATGGCTATTTTGGTTGTAGCTGGTGTGAAGGAAAAATGGAAAGGAAGGAAAAATTCCTTCAACTATACGAGTTGAAGGAATCAATAACAACTTATACAACTTTAGAGAATTTTGTGCTCAGAGAAATAAGTATTCAGTTCGGAATTGTGCAATTAAAGCTTTGGAATCATATTTTGCATTTAGAGGAGTACTTGGTCATTCTGTTTTTAGCTCCCACTCTTTGATATTGTAGACGGATTGGTTTTTGATTCAATGCATGGTATTGATCTCGGAGTGATGAGGCAATTAGCTTCTCTGTGGTTTGGTTCTGAAAACTCAGATTCAGCTTTTTATATCGGAACTTATATTCAACAACTCGATTTAAGAATAATCCAAGTATTTCCCCCTTCAAATGTTACCAGGTTGCTCCGTAGTTTTACCTTGCGAGCTTATTGGAAAGCATCTGAATGGCGAAACCTCTTACTGCTACTAAGTAATGCTATTTACTTGCTTAATCAAGCCTCAATCACTCAAGATGAGTTATTCGAGGCAAGAACAAAGCTTGATTTATTTGTGAAACAATTTGAGCAGCTTTACGGGGTGGCATATATGAGTTTCAATGTTCATCAATTGACGCACGCTTGTGGTTGTGTCAGCCGATGGGGAGACCCTTGTGGGTTTATTCTGCCAACGGGTTTGAAGACCATTGTGGCAGGCTGGTGAATTTGTACAACGGAACGCAAGCTCTAGAGATGCAAAATACTAAACGCTTTCGAAAAATGCAAAATATAAAAGAGCTTACAGTGCTTTTATGTGATGCGAACAATGAGAATATTGAATTGATTAGCATTCAAAAAAATTGCTTGGGTCTTTTATTCCTACAAAAAAATTCGACGACATAACCATGATATTTTGTTTGCTGGAAGGGGGAAACTTAGAGAACTAACAAAGCAGGAAAAGCAGTTGAGTGAACATTTTTCTGAAAATGGATTATTTTTTGATCGAGTTGTAATTAAAAATAATATTTACACTATATATTCTTACAAGGAAGAAGCCAAGCGACAAAATTGCTACATCATTTCCTCAGACGAGTAATTAAAATCTCTTCTTGTTGTATCCTTCAAAGCGTGAACTCGTAAGGTTTGATAACTTGTGTGGAATGTTAGCTAAAAATAATTAATTCGAGTAAATGGATTCAGATAAGTTGTTGCTTTTCCCCCTTCAAGTATTGTTTCAAAATATTTACTATTCCACTCTTCTAATGGTATTTTTTATTTGTCTGCCTTATGCAACATGTTGGATAGAGACTAATTATATGTGAATTTTGTGTTCGAAATCTTGCAGTTATTTTATAGAAGATATCTGTATTGCCCGTATCCGTCAAGCGTAATGCACAACAACGCTACTTTTATTTCGTCTGCTTCCCTATGTATGTAAAGCCCTTTTCTCTCAGCTTGAGAGAGAGGGCTTTTACATATAAAGAGTAGCAGACGAAATAAAAGCAGACGTTGTCGCGAGGCCACCCGTGCGGGGGAGCCACCGCTTCTATTTACGTTTGTCGTATACCAGGCAAAACAGATCTCTTCTATAGGCCTACGCATTCTCATTATACCCGATACCCTGTTAAATAAATCATACAATTATCACTTGTTGGTATTGAAATATTGAGAAGTCACACAATCAATGAGAACTGTAGAGTCGGAATATTTGATTCATCACATGACATCGTCAATATTCACGACTTTTTCACCCTCATATGAGCCCCTAGTGATGAATTCGGACCGGATCAATGCCCGTGGGTAAATTCATGTTAACTTTGATGATTATCACGGATTTTCATATGAGAAACGCATATGATTACATGATAGATTTTCGTAAGGATAAAATTACTATTACAATTTTGAAAAATATATTTGCTTTACAACTGGATTATTTTCTTCAGATCAATCCTGATTGTGAGGAGTGCCGAAAGTTGCTAACATGGATGGAGAATGAAGATCCAGATTTAATCTAATTTTTATTATCTGTTGTTGTTCCGTTAACGTTGCATTGATTTACTTTTGAGTCTGAAAAAAATACAGTTGTGAAAAAAAATATTTTTATTAAATTACTTTTTTGATATGGGTTTCATAAACGTCGACTTGGAACGTACTTCCTTTCATAGACATGTTTGACATATGGTAACCAAAACGACCTCGTTGATGATGACGATGATTATATTTTCGATAAAATCCTGCCTAGGCTGTTTCATTTTTCAAGAATATTTTTCTTTCTTCTTCTTCTTTCAGATTGGGTTGCGAAATCTGCTTTAAAAAATATGGGAAAAGTTTCAGGGTCTCACAATTTTTTTTAGGTCACGCGCGTTCAAAAAATCACGAAAAATCGTGAAAATTTCGTGATTTTATTTTTTTTTTACCACTTTTAAATTAAAATTTTTCCCGCTTCTTTACAGCAGTGCTTTATGACTGTTTGAGGCACACTGAGGAATTTTTTCAACGTACTGCCGCCAAATTTAAGTATCGCGCACCACAATTTTGTGAAATGGGTACCAGGGTACCCCCGCTCCCGTAGTATATCTACTATATAAAGATCGACAAGAAAACCCCTATGCGGATAGAAGAAGATTTTTTTTCGCTAACAATTACTCTTTACTGGAGTCTTGGCTTTGTTTTTATTAAATAAAATCTTTCCTATCGGGCTTCTTTGATTGACTAGGCGTCCGTGTCACCTCCACTGTATTACTCAAGAGCCTCAGTATGGGTTTTAGACTACAGGACTAGCTCTTAAGAACGCTTTTGCTGGAAATAATTTGCAGCATAAAAGGGAAACTCTGTTTGAGTCTAAAATTTATGTTACAAGAATAACATTACACGTACTGGCGAATCGCAGAGTGCAGGCCAATTTTCTTCATCATTTTATCTCTTGGAAACCATAACATTTATTTGTCATTCGTCAGGCACTCTGGCTTACTATTGCTCTTACTATGGGTTTAATTTGGCTTCCCTTTCTTACTCCTGGTTCAATTGTTTTCCAAATATATCCAATAACAGGCTATTTGAACAATTTATTTTATAAAAAACTTTGTCAATGGTATAATGACGGTAGTATACTGAGCAGTTCTTCATCAGCAGTTACCCATGTTCGGCAAACTAATAAGAAAGCAATCCAGTTGGTTGGCTTCCATGGTTAATGTTCATTGGGGTTATAAATATAAATTAATCTGTATTCTAATATTGATGCAAACAAAATATACGACATACGAAGCACAAAGCACACTACCTTGCCTAGTCAATCAAAAACGCACGACAGGAAAGATTTTATTTAATAAAAACAAAGCCAAGACTCCATTAAAGAGTAAATGTTAGCGAGAACAGTCCATCTTCTATCCGTATAGAGGTTTTCTAATCGATCTTTATATAGTAGATATACTACGGGAGCGGGGGTACCCTGGTACCCATTTCACAAAATTGTGGTGCGCGATACTTAAATTTGGCGGCAGTACGTTGAACAAATTCCTCAGTGTGCCTCAAACAGTCATAAAGCACTGTTTGCAACATAAAGCAAATTTTCACGATTTTTCGTGATTTTTTGAACGCGCGTGACCTAAAAAAATTTTTGAGACCCTGAAACTTTTCCCATATTTTTTAAAGCAGATTTCGCAACCCAATCTGAAAGAAGAAGAAGAAAGAAAAATATTCTTGAAAAATGAAACAGCCTAATCCTGCCATTCACCAACCTTCGAAAGTATTTCGAGTATCAAGAATCTCTTCAAGATAAAGAGATCCAAGCACGATTTTTAAGTAAAGTAATCGCGTCCATGATACTTTCAACTTACCTTTTTTTTTTTAAGAACGCCTTGTAAAAGATTGTTGGTAGTGATCTCAGATCTATTGTTGTTTCAAGTCTTAGAAGGATTTTGAGCAATGCGGTCGCAAGATTTTAACTGGGTTGGTGGAGTGTAGAAAAATCGGCTGTTAAAAACAAGTTTGGAGGCACCGAACTGCAACTCTCACTATTTAGTTCGTATTAATCGATTTGATAACTTCCTTACACTTAATTATACTAATATCGTTCTAGGAGCAATAAGAAGGATGAATAAAATGTCATACAGCTCCGATTTTGATATGAAAAAAATATTCATCACAAAGTGGTTTAGCAAGGCCCCACAGAGATTTCAAGAAGTTTTAGCCTTGGCTCAACGTAGGCAGGTCCAATAATGATTTAATCCATTTTTCATCTCCTTATCAAAATTTTCGACAGAAAAGTGACAGAAGATATCCACATTTTTTTTCTTGCTGTGTTGTTCGTTATTATTTATTAAGATAATTGGAAGTTCGGCAATTGTTCCTTATTTTCCCTTTTTTCTTATTTTATTTTATGTATAGAAATACGAATTTATGGTTGAATTTTCAACCTATTGTTGCTAGTCTTTCATTTCAAAAAATCTATAAATATAAATAAGATTCATGAATGCCGATGTGATGCTTAAGATTACAAATGTGAAATACTATAGATATAATTTCTTGCATGTTACGGTAGTATTCCAACATAGATATTTACGAGAGCGATATCTGGATATTACGGGAGATATCCCGTGTTATATTCTTTGGAATATTACCTGGATATCCAGGGGATATCCCTGTGCCGCTGGGTTGCGACTACCGCACCTGGTGCTCGACTACCGCCCCAGTAGGTGGCGACCAAAAAATTTTTATGGTACTCTGCCACTAAATTCGGCGAGCGCTCCATGCTACTGCGATTCGCGAGTCCAGTCTCTTTTTCATCTGCTTGCTTTGAATTTCTAATTGCAACGTTAAATTTAGGTTTAATTTCACCGATTAATTGTTTGTTTGTGCGGATTAACATTGGTTTATATTTGTTTAGATTGTTGGTTTAATTGGCTTAATTTTACCGTTTAATGGCACCTCACATTCACCCCATAGGTTTTTTTTCCGCATCTTTTATCCCGCAAAAACACCCCTAAAGAAAAAATCGGAACAAATTAAAAAACAAACAAACAAACAAAAAAACCAACAGCTACAGAGTAGATTGGATTATCGCTCCGTGGTAGGATAATTGGTTGCAAAAGAAACAAAAAAAACAAAAAAAAAAAAAAAAAAAAAAAATTACCAGTTGAGGGACTTTCCGTGAAAGTAGGTGTGATGCGCCGTAGACCTCGTAACGACACGCATTCCACTTTACCAAAGTCTATAAACTCTACCCAGGCGCTGTCCGTCTTTGCTTCCATTTCTAAAATTCTGGCCACCAAATCAATCACCAAATTATTCCCACCAATCTTTCGAGTAGGACGCTGCGCAGACTCGTCCAATTTCGGGTTCAGTATCGAAATATCTGTAAGAGTGGCGTTCGTAAAATTTTCGCATCGTGTCAAAAAATCCCTAAAGTAGTACACATATGGCACGCACGCACGCACGAGCAATTGAAAAACAAAAAAACTTGAACAACTTAAATCAAATTGTTTTCTCAATCTTTTTTGTTATAATCAAATAAACCTTGTAGCTTCCAGTGTCTTTGGGAACGAGAAAGAACCGACGACAGCTGAAGAACTTACCGAGCTCAACATCGACAGCACCTTTCGGGATAGGTAGGGCGGCGATCGAAACTTGGGACGGCGGTCCAGCCATAGCCTGGTTTACAATGGCATCCGCAAAAGAGACGCCAAATGAAGTGAGGGTCCCTTTACTCTTGTAAATATAGCACAATTGTGTAAACACGTCCATTCCATGCATATTCGTAAGATTGACATCTCAGTCTCCTCTGACGACTTCGCACCAAAACTCGTTGCCCAGGACGAGTCTAGAGACGAAAGGAGAAGATGAAATTTATCAGAGAAATTAAATAAAAGAGAGAGAGAGAAATTAAATAAAAGTCATACCTGGCGAAAGCGACATCAATTTGTGAGAGGGAATTTTTTCCCAATGATGAGACAAAATCTAGTGTCACACAAAACAACTGGCTAGGAAGGTTGAAGAAAACGCGCAGCAACTGAAACACCCTTTTATTAGTAACCAATTCCGTGTGGCCTACATCGACCAAGTAGGCAAAACACATTCCGACATTTTCACCAACTCCCACTTTCGTTATGAAGGCACGACGGTAAGTATCGTTCGTGTTGGTCAATATTACACAAGGAAAATTTTTCTTTAACTCGTCGTTTTGCACAGGAGTCGGGTCGGACGTGTAGTCCAAAAACTTGTTCCGAAGCCGTTTATTACTTCCTTCCTATCGACCAATTGGACGGCAAACATTTCAGGGCCTTTGCAAATCGTCTTTACTGTGACTAAATGTCACAGAAAATAAGTTAAGGAAAATTGTAGGCTAAATTCTCCATTTCACCTACACACAAAAAAAGGGATAATTATTCCAATATCTAGACTCGCAAAAAAAACGAGATACGCTCACAGAGAGAGACAGAGAGAGAGAGAACAAGAGTGCGATTTTTCAAGTTTGAACTGTCTTAGAACACTACAAGTACAGTAAGCTATGACGACAGACTGACCAACTCTTTTTCCGACAATTTGTGTTTTTTGCCTCTCTTTTCACCCTCGGCCAATTCTGCACCACCACTCCTCACATCCTTTCACGTCTTTCTTAGGACCGAAAATCTAAATATATAATAATTTGGTGTTGTCTTATTAATTAACATTGTGGTTTTACTAAATGTTTTGAGCCTTATCCCTAATAATAACCTTTTTAAACTGCCCTTTCAAAGCCCCCTAAAAAAATTCGACAACAAGACATACATTAATCAGAAAACGGAAAAAAATATACATTTATATTTATTTATACAGACACTTGACAGTAGCCTAACGAACGGTGCAACATTGTGTTTCAGAAATGGTACTATTCTGGCTAACAAAGCTTCATTGGCCAGAATAGCAAGTAGCCAGAACGTCACAATACCACTGTCCTTACATAGCCCTCAGATACACCAAGTGGTATTGTCAAATGGAATTGTCAAGGATGGGCCGACCTTGTATTAGATTTGTAACCTTTTTTCTCAAAGCATCAGGTTTACTGTAATCATCTCTAACAGACTCTCCTGTCACACCATCTATTCCCCATTCCGTATCACAGTAAATAAAAATAAACATTATTTTTAAAAACATTTTAAACACGGTTTACCACAAAACACAGATGTGACGATTGCCTAAACGACAAGTCGTCGGAAGAGAGAAAGAAAAGACAAAGCTAGTGAATGCTGAACAAAAATGTATTCGAAACCAAGAGATCACGCAACCAAGAGAGCTTCCGGCAGACTGAGAGGGAAACAGAGGGGCTCTCACCGACAACTACTTGGCCACCTAGCGGTGACGGGAGAGTTGCATAGGGACAATGAAGACATCACTAGATGGCGTTCATTACACAGATACATCACAACTGTTTGCAATATTGATAATTTCACTGTTGCAATATTTCAGCCTGCTTTAAAGTCCGTGGAAAAACCTATTGATTCGAATTGAAGGAAAAGTTGTCATAAAAACAGCAGTAGTATCTATCGACAAATAATAGTCTGGGCTTTTTAAAATTGATGAATTAAAAAATGGGAGAAATGTGCAAGAAAGGCAGTTATGGCTGAACTTTGTTTCACATAGCTATAGTAGATCACGTAAAAAACCCGGCCAAAATCGGCCAAGGAGAAATACACGAAATTCTCTTTTTTCCCAAAAGTAAGACGCAAACGCAGTATTTTCGTAGCGGTGGTGCTGTTTTTGGCTGCCGCCAAATCAAAAACCTGGATCTTTCAACAACATACTTAAGCTTTTGGTTGTCGTAATAAGTTTTGTTAAGCAAACTAAAGATAGTTTAGGGCAAATTTGATAATGGGCAGCAATGTAGGCAAAATATAGGAACCTGTTATTTATTTTTTAGCTCCGTAAAAGTTGGTTGTAAAATATTGTAAGTTTGACAGATGAAATATTAGATTCTGTCGCTATTTTTATTTTTTTTTATTGGAACCCACCTTGAAAATTTTTTTTACTTGTGTCGAAAATTTTTATTTTTTGGGAAAACCCTCTCTGAATATCGTGATTATCTCCTAAACTTGGAAGGAATAGAACATTGCGGTTTCTTTTAATTTATTTGTATCATCCTGGCAAACAGTAAAAACAATCCATTTGTTTAGTTTGACCATTTTAAAGAAAACCCACTAAAAGTTAGATCACACGAAACCTGCTATTTTGGCCTGCTTGACTCGCGGTCGTCGCGGACTGCTTGTTTAAACACTATTGCCTCTAATGTATGTTGCAATTTCTAGCGATAATACTAAAGTCGAAAAAAGAAAAAACTGCGAGCAGATAAAGACCACAGTAATGGGTATGTCACGGGGCTTTTCTATAGTGGTCATATAATAAAAGGGCAAAACCATTACTTGCTGCTAACAAATTCCGAAGTTTTCTTCAATCTTTAAGGTCACAGCACTTTGCCACATTTCCGCTATTATTTGCTAGAAATTGTGAAGAAGGCTCGCCTAAGTCCCCCTCAGCCCACCAGACACTAATACGTCCACTAGCTTCTTCTGGTGTTGGAGTCATCGAGTCATTTTGGAACTCTGACTTGCTTCTTCAAAGTGAAACATCTACTAAGAAGTAAAAACTCCCTCATTGTTGGAGGCATGGAACATCACACGGATGGTGACGTTCTGTTGCATTAACACGTGCCGTTCACGTCTCCTATGTTTTTTTTTAAATTTCCCAATATTTTTCTCATGATTGGTTTTCATCTTACCAAATCAACCGATTTATCGTTGAAGAAGGTATAACTACATTAAAAGCTAACACAGTTCCCAACTAACTAACTACTTTGCAATAGAAATTGATTTTGCAACATTGTATGCGACTTTCTTCCTCGACTTCGCTGAGTTCAGCCATCGGCGTGTCCTGCTCAATATGGAGGCTCGTTCAGCCTTTGCACCGTCGGCCCAGATCAACATATTTATAGTTGTGTTTTTTTTTATTCTTGTGTTTACAGCTTGGGACCCTTATTAAATCCACCGCACTAAAAGGTTGATAATTTTTTAAACACTTATATAGTAGGCACGTCAATTATTCGAAAAAAACTCCCCGCCCCACAAGGCCGCGAGAGGATCCGGGCGGGAGGAGAAAAATTCCCCTCCTTGTAAAATTAGAGTTAGACGTATGAAAAAAAAACTGAGGTAGATAACAAGATTATCTACCAGGGGAAAAATTGCCAAGCATGTGCTAATTGCGCATCACTACTTAAATTAGCGATCAACATTTATTCGAAATCGATCGCGTTGGTACAAATGAGTGGCATTTGCCGAATTTTACCGAGTGCCCACGTTTTACCCGTAAGAGATAGAAATTTTATTTTTTAACCATGTATGCCCATTCTCTTGTTTTATATCATATACAAATTTCAAATTTTTCCGATTAACTTATCATATCGGTTTACTGTTTTACATTTTTTGCCGATTTCTTCGGTGTGTAACGCGACATTTTCTACAAATGATCTCCCGACATCAGGACTCCAATATCCGACAGCAGCACTCCAACGTTTTTAAAATGTTAAAATAATTTTTAAAATGACCGACAGTTGCACTCCACGGATATTCGATTTTAATAAATTGCCGACAGTTGAACTCCACGGATATTCGGCTTTAAGAAATGGCCGACAGTTGACCTCCACGGATGTTCGGCTTTAAGAAATGGCCGACAGTTGAACTCCGCGGATATTCGGCTTTAATAAATTGCCGACAGTTGAACTCCACGGATATTCTGCCTTAAGAAATGGCCAACTGTTGAACTCTACAAATTTTTGATAAAAAAAACACGCGACAGCAGAAATCCAGTATCAAATCAATTGAAATGACAAATGAGGCCAAAATCTCTTCAACTTCTTCTGCGTTGGCCGTTGAGCAATACCTGTTGAGGTATCGGGTCGGATGACCAAAACAGTAGAAGCCAACAAAGACGACAAGGCCAGCAGAAGCCCAGAGGGAGACTGCATTGTCGTCTTACAAGAGGCCGATTCGGGCAAGCATATATGTCTTCTGCTTCCACAACCGACGACGAAACTCGTTCTTTCAGTTCCGTGAAAGGGGTGGAATGTTTGCTATGGAACCTTGTATTGAATGGCTTTAGTAGGGCTACATTAAACCGAAAAGTTTTTTTCTATTTTCCGAGTTTGGGTTCCAGGGATATTTTTCAGGCGGTAGGTCAGAGGACCCGTCTCTCTTGTGATCTGAAAAGGACCGATGTATTATGGATTAGACTTGGTGCACTTCATTACTAGGCTACCGATGGCGAACGGCTGGTGTTATATTGGTCTCTAGTTTTAGTATTTCGACTGATTGGACTGCATCTTCTTCGTCCGTTCAATAGCCAATCTCCTCATCCTTTCGACACCAGGTCGCTTTTCGTTGGTAGGCGGACTGTACAATCAAGGTAAGTAGTTTTCTACTGCAAGTACTGCCGTCACCGGGAGACGACCATACACCAATTCGAACGGGCGCATCTTTGAAGTCTCCTGACAGCTCATGTTCGAATAACTAACGGCTCTCTCCATTTCAAGTATCCAAGGTAACAAAATTAACGAACGCAACTATTATTACAATGTTACAATATTTTTGATTGCGGATGGCCCGAATTGGTGTTGAATTCAATAGCGCTGTAAAATTTCAGCAAACTTCAACGAAGTGAACGTACTCCCAATAGCCGTTCGGACTTTAAAGGATAGGGCGTGGTGAAGGATTACGGAATAGTACAAAAGGCGACACCGCGATAGGCGTGAGCAGTTGACACATCCGGCACAGCGGCAAAATCTACTCAACGTTTCAAGAAATCTACAATAACGAGAGTGTGTTCATTTCCTTTTTCGGTCCTCATCAAGGGTCCCACATGTTCAATTCCAAATCCTTCAAAGGGATTTTTAGCGGTTATAATAGGGTTGAGGAGGCCAGCACTTTTCCCGAAGCTACTTTAAATGGCTGCCAATGGACGCGGGCTTTTATGAATTCTTTCACCTTTTTCTCCAACCCCGGGTATCAGAATCTAGTGCGCGATCGATCCAATATCTTTATAGTCCACCGGTTGGGCCCGAATTTATTCTTGAAGAAGGGATCGTTTAAGACCTAACGTAAGGGACGACACGTCCTCTATCGGATGACGCAAAATGACCAGACATCCACGCACTAAAAGATTGATCTTGGTTTGAAAGTCAATGGACCTTTTCGAGATTTGGACTGTCACCATTGCTGACACCAAATGACCGAGAAATTTGATTGTCACAGATGCAAATAAAAATTTTTGTATGTTCAATTTCAGCCCTGCTTTACCTAGAGCGCGAAGAACTTGAGAAAAGTTCAAATTGGGCTCCACTAGATCCTTCCTATAAACCCAACATCCAGGTAAACAAGACAGGCCGACCATTTCAGACTAGATAATACCCGATCAATAAGCCGTTGGAAGGTGGCAGATTAACAAGATTATCCAAAATTCGTCACAAAAGCGGTTTTGGCTTGATCTTTTTTGGGTGATCGGTACTTGCAAATAACCGTTGGCTAGATCCAGTTTGGTGAAAACCTTTTCCCCGCCGAGCTTTTCCAATACGTTATGCATGGAAGGGGTAGACATCTTTACAAGTATTGTCGTTTCTTCACACCGTACACCAGTCATTTTCTCTATGACTCTGACTGGAGTTCAACTGTCGGGTATTACAAAAAAAGCGGGGAGATCTACTGTCGGCTTTATTTTAAAGTTAAATATTCTTGGAGTTCTCTTGTCGTGTATTTTTTAG
Organism: Ceriodaphnia dubia; assembly: GCA_022539655.2. Classification (NCBI taxonomy): domain Eukaryota; kingdom Metazoa; phylum Arthropoda; class Branchiopoda; order Diplostraca; family Daphniidae; genus Ceriodaphnia; species Ceriodaphnia dubia. Next base: position 1,939,116 of record JAKUCG020000139.1, on the reverse strand, counting down.
AATTAAAAATCTTTGGCGTTCTATTGTCGGCTGAACCTTTAAAAGCTGAATATCCATGGAGTTCAATTGTCGGCCATTTCTTAAAGCCAAATATCCATTTAGTTCAACTGTCGGCCATTTTTATAATAATTTAAAAAATTAAAAACTTTAGATTAACTGTCGAACATTGGGTTTAATGTTTGGAGTTCATTTGTATTGGAGTGCAAATGACCGCGTGCCCTGGGGCGATGAGTAAATCTTAGGGAAAATACCCCTCTGCCTTCCCCCCTAAGGCTGTCGCAGCCCTTTCCGTTACTTGCGATCAGGGAGGGGTAAGAAAGGTAGGCAGAGGGGTATTTTCCCTAAGATTTACTCATCGCCCCAGTCCGAACACAAATCTATATGATAGGCTTACTTGTCGTAAAGCAACCGAGCTAGTCAATTTTTACTGGTTCAAACCTACAAAGAAGTCGATGGAAAATTCCACTTATTATGTCAAGAATCAAGGATTTAAAAAAAACAAGATATTTGTAAACTAGTTATGATTGTCAGATAATAAAATTTTATTTTCTCAAACAAAATTTTCAAACACGAAACTCCATTATAAAGTTCGACATTTAATTGGTCATGAGGAAGTGAGTCAATTGCCAAGGAATTGACCATACTTCGTTGCGCAGCAGCGTAGAAAAATCTTCCGTAGCTGACCATTCCGCCCAGCACTCCGAAATAGCTTGCCAGAGTTCTTCACTGCTGGCCCAAATCTGCTCCCGAAAGATTAGTTGAATAACGAAGTGCTGCCAGACATTTCTGAAAGGCATTAAATCGATACTCTTGGCCGGCCATCGCAGTAAAGATAAGTTGGGTTGTGTAGAAATCCACTGCTGCACGGCTTTGGATCTGTGGACCGGATGATGGTCATGAACTAATCCATAAGTTTTTCAGTTGGCAGCTCCTTCAAAACTTGGATATACTGCCGAGCGGAATGCTTTCCATTGAGGCGACGGATAAATGTTGGTCCGTTTACGGAAGCACATCCACAAAGGGTCACAGAAATGGGATTCCTATCAGCGGCAACCATCTCATAGATGAGTCCATTAGGCTTAACTCTAAAAAGAGGAGTCAATTATACAATTAAAATTAATTTAAAATGAGGGCGGAAAAATTCTTACCCAATGCGGATTTCATCAGCAAAAATTAAATCGAACCAGAACTCAGAACGATGCGCTTGATAGTCCAATGCAAATTGTTTTTTTTTGCAGGTCTGCGGCCGACATTTTCAACGTTTCGCGAGGTTTATTTGAAAAACAATGAATGGTTAGTCAAAAGCGCACTGGGTTTATATATCATCGAATGGTCTCCTGATTGAATACATTTCGCACGATAGGTGAGCTTCACCGGAAACGAAAGGCCTTGAAAAAATATAGCAAAGAGATCATATTATATGCATACAGGAGCAAAAATGGTGGACAAAACGTAGGATGGGGATGAAAATGAAGCTGACATGTCCACACAGGTGGGAGTCGTAGGTAGAATAGGAGAAAAATTTGTCCAATGTATGGTCAGCCATTTTGTGCATATAGGGTTACGTTGTCATTATAAAAGTCCTCGTCACATATTAATATTAGTCACTGCACAGACAGAGCAGGAAGAGGTCACCTCAATAGTAAGGAGCGTGCCGCAATCATTGCCCTAACTGAAGCTAATAAATCTATTCGCTATATTGCTGCTACGATGGGTATTGCCCAATCTACCGTTGTGCATTGGCAAAAGCGTCATCGAGAAACGGGCGACGTAGAAAGGCAACCAGGTTCAGGTAGACCGCGAAAAACCACTCAAGAAGAAGACCAAAAAATCCGGGCTGCTGTGACTGCAAAACCCATTACAACAGCTAGAGAGATAGCCGGTAACCGTGTTTTTATTAATTATCATACGTCATGAAAGTTCGTGCTGTCCACTGCGCAGTTGCGTAGGCTACTAAGCAGCAACCAACAACCATCAACTCTTCAGGATCTGGAGAAAAATTTTAACCACCTTCTCATTTTTTGACATGTTCTGTTGTGTTACTAATCCAAAAGACACATCAAAATGTTTTGTATGGGAAACTATGAAAAATGCCAGCTCTACCCTTAAAACAGAAATCGATGACCTAACTCACACCCTCAGCCCAACTCATCACTTTGGTTTACCACTGATGCCCTTCCGTTTAGCAAAAAAAGCCGCTGTGATTGGCGACGACGAGTCTGATGGCCGAAATCACCCACATCATCGACGGAGAGCTGCAACGACTACCCTCGTCGTCGACTCCTTGTGAATCGGTGGCCGTCAAACGCTCCGTCTCGTCGGAGTGGGTCAGTCCCAGCGCGGATTCCATTGTCCATCATCGATATGGCCTCGTCCGTTTCTCCGGCCGAACGGCTCACCAATGGGCAACTGTCCGATGCGATCACTGGGTTCCGTATCGCCGGATTCAACGTCCATCCAGCAGCTGTTGGCCGACATCGATCTAGTCGAGCGTCAAATCTTTGACGATTTGGATGACTTGACTGACGCTCAACCAGTCACTTCCCACTAGCAGCAACACGGACGAATCGTCCTTTCACCTTTCCAGCCCTTTAATGGTTAGTCTCTCGACTTTTTTTCTGTTTTTCTCGTTTCTCGTTGCGACGACGCATTCCATCTGCTTGGCCGCCTCGTGATTGCGTAAAAAGATGCCCGATTCATTACGGCCGTTGGAAAAAATGTAACGGACCCACGGCTGTCCACTGCTGGCCGATGAGTAGTTCCTTTTTTGGCCACATCTATGCTGCGCTGCTGCTGTTCTTGTCCTTGAGTGCGCTAAAACGCCTGTCGTCGTTTTTGTTTTGATTTTCCCCTTCAGACGGGAAGACGTGGTCCGTTTTCTCCTTCTCAAGGTCGTTTTCTCCCCGCCAGTTCGTTGATCCGATTTAATTTTTCCTGATGGATATTCTAGAATTTAATGACGACATTTTTATTTTTGTTTATTTTATCTCAGAGGCCGCAGGAATTGCAAGATTTTTTGAAGAAAGTCGAGGATAGCATCCGGAAGAGTAACACGACGCTGGATCGCGGTTGTTGCGATGGGGATACGACGCTGGAACGGACGGTGTCGCCGCTTCACGAGCCGATTCATCCTCTCAGATTTGCGCCAACAAGGTGGAAAGGCCCGAAACGCCGAGGCCGGAACGCAGACGTCGCCCATGTCTTTATCGCACAGTTCCAGTTTCCTCTGAGTCTCGGATTGCAATTGCAGCGGAAGCCTGGACGGCAGCGTTCCGCTTCCAGACACTCTGAAGCCGGATCGTCCGGCGTTAGTTGCATCGTTCACATGGATATTTCAATTATGTCGTCGCTAGTCTCCAAATCCAGCACTGGGCACGGCGTCCGACGTCGAGTGCTCCGGACTCCGGACAGCGCCAAAGACGGCGAAGAAGAATGCGAAGATGAAGATGAAAATGAAGGAAGTAGAGTGTCTTTGTCGTGTTCTATTGACGGCGGAGCAGGGGGCGGAGGGCCCGAGTATGGTATCGGAACGGAATCGGAGGGGACTCATAGCGACAATCACCCGGGAGTCAGCGTTCAAACGACGTTAATCGGCCAACTGGAATCGGACGAGTCGTCAGATTCAGAGGTCGGCGATGATTCGATCTCTTCTTCGTCGTCTTCGACGGATGATGAAGTGGCAGACACTGTGCTGCTGGCTTCTAACAAGAATAAGAAAAAGTGCGTCGTCACGGGACTTGGAGGAGATCCGACGGAGACATTTTTCTAAGTGCGTCCACTCTCGAAGAGGAACGCCAAAAATGAGCCGGATATTGTGTGGATCTGTCGCGGATAAAGCGAAACTCCTCCACCGCCGCTGGTTCCGCCGCACCCGTGATGTTGACGACATTCACCGAAGCTCTGGCTAACATAATTTATTCGCTGGTGTATCTAGCGCCACCCAAGGTCCTCCACAAACCTCCGGTCGTCATCATCCAGTCGGCTCCGCGTCCGCTTCTATTCAAGAATCCGGTGGAAACTACCATCGTGGCTTTTGTCGTTGGACTAGCGGCAGTAATGCCACGACGTTGGTTACGCAGCGGCAGCTCGCTATTATTTGGAATCCGCAATTGCCGGTAAGGTTACGTTAGTGCCTTCTTTTGAATATCACTTTCGTTCAGCTGTCACTTCATTCTTCTTTCTTTGGGTGATCCGTATTTTCAAAATAACGCTTTGTTTGTCCTTCAAACCAAAATCGCAGCGCTGCGAGTATAACTCACAGATCTTATCATGAGCGAAGCCGTGCTGACTTCTTTCGTTGACGAATGTTTTTGTCTTTTGTGGGAACGTAATAATGGGATAGCAAACCCTTCGAGACTTTCCCGACCAATATTTTTCGGAACTTTTGCCTAGGGCTGATTATACTTAGAATGCGGCCATCTTTGGCCCGAATCGACCCCTTCCCCCCCAAAGTCTCGCACACTTTTTTAAATGCCTGTTTCCGTAACAGGTCTCAAGGTTACAAACAACCGTTAATGAATTAGCCTGGGGGTTTGTTTCAATCGACTTTTTCAAATCGGATATCATCAAATTTATTTTTAAATATGTATCGTGATCAGTTAATTTCTTATATTTCCTGATGAATATTCTAGAGTTGTTTGATGGCATTTTTGTTTTGATTTATTTTATGACAGATGCCACAGGAATCGCAAGACTTTTTGAGGCGAGTCGAGGATACCAACAAGGGAACGGTGCGTCGTCGCGAGACACAGGAGAAGACCCGCGGATACATTCTTGTAAGTGCGTCCACTCTCGAATGAGGAACGCCAAAAATAAGCCGGATATTGGGTGGATCTGTCTCGGATGAAGCGAAACTCCTCTACCACCACCGGTTCCGCCGCACACGGTCCCCGTGGGCTCGGCGCCCGCGTGATGCTGACGACATTCACCGAAGCTCTGGCCAAGTTACCACAACCGGTTGGCCATGGTGACAGAATGCGGCCTCGCCAATCAAAGCCGTCAAACGCATCTTTTTGCTCAACGAGTCAGCCGAGTAGATGAAAAAAGTGCAAAACGAAGCCGCTTGATTACCCAGACGACAGCGGTGGGTGGATAGTGAACGAAATATTTCACCTGGACGTTTGAAATTGAGTAACGGGACAATTGCGTCAATTGGTCTTTTATCGCACTGACGAACAGAAACCGCCACAAAAAATTACGCCCAGCAGCCTAGACGGTCAGCCATGCCACTGGACCCGGCCAATTTAGTCTACCACCATTCAGCCACATGGCTCTGCGGCCAACGAGTTGCGGATTACGACCGTGCGGATCTGTATTGGAACGGAAACTAGGCTATCCGGAAGGAGTTTCAGTTTACAGGAGGCATACTAGCCTACTATTCATTCTATTTTCTTCCGTCGCGTTTAGTCGTCAGGAGTCCGAAGTTGGTTGCAATGCTGATAACCTTTAAAAAACGTTGAACACTGTCCCATGTTTACTTTTTTCTAGCCTTACTGTTTACCTTATAAATAATAAAAATCTTTTAACTTTACAAATAAATTCTCTATAAAATGAAATATAGCCAACTACTTGCATGATATCTTGACAATTCTTTATTTTGTGAGAAAAGAAATATCGATGCTTACTCTCGGGTTTGAACTGGGCGGTTTCATCCGGCCAGGCAAAATAAATCTATCTATGGGGATTACAATTTTACGCCAGACTACTAGACTACCATCCATTAAAAATCCATTTCACAATGGAGGATAAACTTTTTGGCGCATGTAGCACAACTCGCAGCTCAGAGAAAAGGTGACGACCAACAAGTCATGTGTAGAGTTTCCTGGAGAAAAGAATTTGTTGAATTTCTTAGATCCAAACCAGACTATTAATCCACGAACAGGGGGGGTGGGATAGCCTATTTATCTTTTTTTAAAAATTAAATTTACAATATTTGTTATATAAATGTAATGTGACCATAAGATTCAGAACCGCTTCGGCCTAGTGGATACCGCTTCCGACTGTGTAATAGTGCGTTCGGCTGTGTATAGACGTGTCTAACTGATCTCCCAAGAGTGACATCTTGCTGTGAGTCCAAAAACTATTTGTTCCCTTTCTATTTTGTATTGTTGCATTTGCTTCGTTTGTTTTTCGTTGTTTTTTTCCTTGTTACGTGTTTTTTTCCCGTTGTTTCCCCCGTTATTTTGCATTGTCCTTTTTTTGCCGTCCTTTTGCCCCCTTTTTGTGTGGGTAAAATGGGTACGGAAACCCCAGACGTCTGGCCTCGTACTGCCGAAATTAATTTTGGCAGCACCGAAGTGACTAGGCATGAATTCTATGAATGTTTGGAGCGCCATGATAGTGAGTCTGACAGTATCTTTGAGGCAGTTTCTCGCCTACCAGGCCGTTCTTTTTGCGTTTTCCGGGTTGGTTTCAAGACCGTCAAAAATCATATCGAATTTTTGGATACCTTTAGCACCAAAGAGTCTGTAGTCATCAATGGCAAAGAAGTCCGAATCAGAGTCAGGGATAGATCTGTCAATTTAGTACGCGTTCGAATTCAACATTTTAAATTCGATGATGACTTAAGCCTGCTGAGCAAGAGATTGCGTGAGTATGGATTGGTGTCTCGGATTTTTTGGGACACGTATCAGGATAGATCACTTCCAAAGTGGAACGGCATTAAGACTGGAGTTGTCAATGTGGATATGGAAATCCACAAGAACATTCCGTCTTATATCACTTTTGGAAGTTACAAGGATCCACTCATGATGTCTTATGCAGGCCAATTGTACACATGCCGATTGTGTGACTCCCCTTCTCATGTCTTAGCTGATTGCCCGAAGCAACCCGGTAGACTAACCACCCCAAGCACCAACCCAAAAGCCTTCATTGGATCACGTAATTACAGTAGTGTACTAACCAATCGTGCCCCAGTTGGGTCAACAACTTCTAAGAGACCCGAGGCTACAAACCCAATTGGTATGGGGCCAAGACCGAATGCTCCAACTGTTGACGCAGAGTCTTTCCCCCGTTTAGCCCAGAGGCCAACGACGTCGACTGCGGTCGTGCTTGATGAAGCTCCAGAGGTTCCCATTTCGAAACCCGATGGACCCGAAACTCTTTCTGAGACCGATTCTGACGCTGAAGACACCAAGAACAACAACACAACACCCGAAGTGGCTCCGTCTGTAGCGTCTAAACCGGGTAGGAAGGAGAAAAGGAAAGAGTCGAGGGAATTTCGGGATCAACAAAAACAGTTGCAAAAAAAAGAGTCGTACTGCCTCCTCCAACTCTTTTAGCGAAGAAACGGAGGAATTGATGACTGACGTAGCTCAGTTAGTTGAACTCGGGTCTCTGACTCGAGAGGTCCAAGGTTCGATTCCAGGTGGAGACAATTCTTTTGCCAGTATCTCTGGGATAGATGATATGACACCTGGTGGAATTTTCCCGAATGATCCATCAGTAAATCAGGTGGTTATCGAAGAGGATGGAGAGATGGATATTACACAACCGCCTTCGGTTTCGAATCCCGAGGAAGACATTTCTTTTTCCAGTGGCAGTATTCAGCCAGGCCAACGCCCACTTGATAGCCAGGAGGCTAGTCATGTGAGCGAGACTCAGGAGTCCTTGGGCATTCCCCTCGGCACTCCAGCAGACAGCATTAGGGAAAAAACTCTTCGATCTTTAAAACTCGTAAATAAAAATCCTAAAATGAGTCAGAATACCAAACCTAGATTTAAAAATTAATCATGACTAACATCGCAACATATAATATCAATAGAATCTCATCTCCTGAAAAACTTCAAATAATACTAAATTTTTTTTTACATCAGAAACTCGATATTATATGTTTGCAAGAAGTAGTATTCCACTCTAGCACCGTATTTAGTAACCATTACCAGATGTATACGAATCTCGGCCCTAGAAAACATGGGACAGCCATCCTAGTACGACACGGCCTAAGCGCCACCAACATTTTGTTTGAGCCGGAGGGGAGGCTGATAGCCGTTGAAGTAAAGGGCTTTGCTTTCGTGTGTATTTATGCCCCATCTGGTGATCAAAATAAAAGTTATAGAGATTCTTTCCTCCGTCAAACTATTCCGGCTTATGTTGCCCAGTATAAGGCGCCAGCAATTATATTGGGAGATTTTAATGCCGTTGACGAGATCGATGACCGGAAAAGTAGCAAGACAACACCACCTAAAATTAGACAAGCACTACTAGAATCCCTCCGTAATTTAGTAAAAGCTCTCTCTTTAACAGATGTCTGGAGAGACATTCGGAAAGATGAACCTTGCTGGTCGTACAATTGTGCGACTGGCCAGGCTAGATTGGACCGAATTTATTGCCAGCATCAAGTTAAATTTTCCAATATCCATTTGCACGACTTACCACTCGGGGATCACAGACCAATTGTAGGGTATATAAACAGCACCACCCCTCGTCCTGTAGTGAGAAAAAAGTCAATGGATTTATGGAAACTTAATACAGCTATTCTAGAGGAAGAAGAGTATATTGAATTAGTGCATGTTTTTATCGAGGAAATGTCCCAACACCCTTCCCGTATTGCAAATGTAGACCACTGGTGGGAGAATACCTTCAAACCTGGCCTCAGGCGGTTATCAATCAACTATTGTAGAAAGAGAATCTGTGATCAGAGAGTCAAACGGAAATTGCTCCAAGATCAACTAAAAGAAACCGTGAACAGTGCAGATTTCAATCATGCACGCTACGTGGAGTTGAAACGTGAGTTTCTAGCCTGGGAGCGAGAAGCATTGAGGGGATTTGCAATTCGTTCACGCGTGCAGACTTCAACCGAAGAAGAGCCATCTACCTTTCACATGAATAAGTCAACGAGCAATTTCCAGAAATCTCTGATCACTCAGTTTAAAACTGACGAAAACCGTAAAATTAACCAGCCTGAGGAAATTAACCAAGTAATAATTGAACATTTTCGTAGAATCTTTCAGAATCAACCTTCACCAAATACCCAATTAGCTGATAAATTTTTAGAAGGAATTAGGGGTGCACTTAACCGTAGAAAAACTAATATAAACGGTCCGGGAGCATCAGTGGTAGCTCAGTCGATTAACGCTCAAGCATCTGATCGAGGAGTACTAGGTTCGATCCCGTTGACTGACAACTTTCTAGTAGTACCCTTTACAGTTGGAGAAATTAACAGTGCCCTTAGGGCTACCAAAAAGAACAAGGCCCCAGGTACGGATGGCATTCCTTTTGAGTTTTATCTAAAATTCTGGGATGTCATTGGTACTCACTTTCTCGACATGATGAATTCTGTCCTCGAAAAAGAAAAGCTACAACCATTGCAGGGCAGAGCAGCTATTAGACTAGTCCCAAAAATCCCGACACCGAGTAAAATCACTGATTACCGACCAATCTCTTTGCTAAATACCGATTATAAGTTAATCGCGTCAGCATTGGCTTTTCGTCTGAGAAAATCACTTCCTAATTCTTTAGGCTCACATCAAAAAGGTGGTGTACCCGGCCGCTATATCTTTGACAGCTTGAGTTTAATTCGAGATGTCATTGATAATACAGGCCGTAAATCAAAAGAGGTTTCTTCTCTCAAGCCGGCCGCCATTATTGCGTACGATTTGGAGAAAGCATATGACCTTGTAAATCGAGACGTACTGTGGGAATTGATGATTGCCATGGGCTATCCCCCTCTGTTTGTTAATTGGTTGAAAACGCTATACAGCATCACTGAACTTTGCCCATTGAACGGTAATGATATAGTCGGCACCGTGGACAATGCACAATCCGTGCGGCAGGGGTGCCCTCTGTCTGTCCACCTTTTCGCCCTCTATATTGAACCACTTTTAGTTTGCTTGGCTAAAGGTATTGACGGAATTGAACACTATGGTAAACGTATAAAAGTTCGTGCCTACGTAGATGATTTGGTAGTTTTCGTCTCCTCTGTCAAAGACATCCGTCGTGCGTGCGAGATTATCCTAGAATTTTGTGCCTGGACTCATGCTAGAATAAACAAGGGGAAAACCAAATTGCTGGGCCTAGGGACTTGGGCTTTAAATGTCAGAAAACCAACTGTGATGGCGCAGTCGTCTAAGGCACCGTCTGGGGTTCCCAAAGTCGTAGGTTCGATTCCCAGTAGAAGCATTTTACACCCAGATATTTCTAAACGTACATGGCCATACGATTGGATTACTCAGGTAGATGAGTTAAAAATCCTTGGTATTATTTTTTCCCCAGACACGAAAAAAACTATCCAAATTAACTGGCAAAGACAATTCAACATTATACAAAACATCCTCATCACAAACACACATCGTCATTTCACATTTTATGGTCGCGTTTTATTCATCAAACAACATGTATTATCACAACTCATACACATAGCACACGTCCTCCCTTGTAACAAAACCCAAGCCCTCCAACTTCAACAAAAATGCAACAGATTTCTTTGGGCCCAACGTAGAGAACACCCACCCCTCAATGTTTTAATTCGCCCCCGGCTTCAAGGTGGACTCGGTGCCACGTTACTTTTTCATTTTTTTCTGTCCCTCTTTACCCGACAAATTTTCAAATCCCTAATTCATCCCGAGGCGATTGAGAGAACTTCATCAGTTTATTGGTTGGGGCCACATCTGAAGAATTTTCTCCCACAAATTATCCAGCCCAGATTTGATTCGACCCATCCATCACATCCATACTTTACTACATCACTTCCAACCATCATCGAACTACTTAAAGCTGGCATATTTTCATCTACTTCTGCATCCAGTCACCGCGCCACCTACCATCACCTGATTGCCAACATTGGGCAACCAGGAAGAACAGAGATTGCGAAACCGGACCTTGATTGGGCTTCCATCTGGCGGTGGGTGGCCAAGCTTAAAGGAACGAATGCTGAATTAATATGGGACTTCAACCATAACCAGCTTCCAACTAACATGCGCCTTACGAGTCTCAAGCTGTCGGATAAGGATCAATGTCCTCTCTGCAATGCAGAGCAAGAAAGTGACGATCACTTGATGCTACTTTGTCCAGAAAAATTCAACTTGAACGTTTGGCTCCGTATCCAACTAACAAAACTTGGATGCTTAAAACCTCTACAATCGGCGATCCATGGAGACGTTGGAAATTTCGCCAACAAAAAGAAAGTCCTGGCTCTCATCCAGTCATACATTACCACAATATGGACCGCCCGCAGCAAAAACCACACCCCAGCCATTAACGAAGTGAAGTCTCTCTGGGAAAACCTCCTTCGTTCAAAAACCTCTCCCCAGATGTCACCCCACATTTCATAAGCTTTCTTTCTTTAACAACCTACAGATGTCCTTTCCTCTTCCTAAACATATGATACCTCATGATCAATATTACTTCCTTAATCCCTCCCAAGATGTCATATTGTTATTTCTCATTATAAATTATCACGTATTCATAAAAATCCTTCGCTTTACCACTCTGTTCTATTCTCAAATGTACAAGTATCTATTTATTTCCCTCCTTGGCCACAGCAAGTCACTCGATGTCACTCATGTCAAATTGTCTCAAATGATCTGTAAACAAACTTAATTTTTATTTGTGACAATACATCGTTTAAATATAAAAAAAAGAGCTGATCACACAGGTTCGATCCCGAGCTATGGCAAATATTTCTTTAAAAATAAAAATTTTCGGTTGCCATGGTAACTGCTCGTAAATGTGCTCAATTTTCTACGTTGAAGGGGATTCGCCTTGAAAAGCACCAATGAAAAGGAAAATCATATTTTATGTTAAAAGGGGTGCTCGGCTTTTTATGAAGGATACTGTACGTCCTGAAGGGACCTGAACATTTCTTTTCCGCGTAGAAGCGTGTTAGTCTTTTCGATATGAGTTTTGAGTCATGTAAGTCCAGGTAGCACACGTTCAGGTTTCCTCAATGCTTTTGGCCTACGCAAAAATCACCGTCATGGTTTCAAACAATCAATGTCTTTTTGACGCTTCTAATTCTTTCATAATATCAGTTAACATTTTTTGAATTTATGTTGCCCAATTCTTTTTTTTGTAACAATCAGAACTAGTGGCTCGTCTAGGCAATGAATTCATTCTGTATGCATATATAGTTTCGAAATAATGACATTTTGGATATGACTTCTGTTTCGATTTTTATTCGAAAAAAGTGGCCGTAGTTTTTCAGCGAATTATATATTTTCAAGTTTTTCAATTTGAATTATATAATATTATTAAGCTTTTCATTGGCGTAATCAGGTCTCCTGACGCCGAATGATGAACCGTAACGTTGGCTTAATCAGTTAAGACCGAAATCTGTGACCTGATGTCAAGTTGGCCTACGTAGCTGGATGATACAGGTGAGACGGAACAAAAAACACGTTGCTCGAGCGTAGGCGATTGTCGATGATCAAACACATTGAATGAACAGACTTCTCACTTTAATTTTTTTACTTCGGAAAACATGGCCAAATCTGCGCTATCATACAGGTTATTTTTTGAATCCTGCCCCTGAGGGTAATAGAATATTACCGAAGGACTTTTGTGAGGACCGAGGAAGTTTTGTGAGCTAGATGTCGTTGTTTCCTAGCTTCCTAGACTTGGAGCCTAACAACTTTAATATGACCTTACTTCCTTGGGGTTTCACTCCAAACTAATTAACTAATATTAACCAATTTTTTCCTATAATTCTGAAATTCCCTACTCAAAATTACGTCAACTTTTTTTTGGCCTATGCTTAGGTTATCCCTATGATTAATGCCTATACATATATGGAAATGGGGCCATACGAAAGTTATATACCTAAAATATGCCCCCATGTACCGAGACCGAGTACCACAAAACATTTTTAACACATCACAAACTATCAAGTTTGAGATTAGTTTGAATTTCATAAAATGCTTTGGTCGAGAACTGCTTTGGTTAAAACATTAGGCTGAAGGCTTCATCGGACATTTCTGTCCTCTTTTAGTTTTAATCCCCTTTTAAAATTAAGAAATGAAATGATTGTTAAATAAAATGAGAATGTGAAATAAAGCTCCTTGGGCGCCTACGGGATTTAAGTTTTCGCATTAACACTTTTGAAATAAATGTCATCAATCGCATATTGAAAATGTTCATTTGAACTACATTATTACTAGATTGAGTATTTTTTTCTTGATTTTTCTTGCTTTTTTAAAATTAATTATTTTTTACTGTTTTCGAACGCACCTTATTTTCAATGTTTACAAAACAAAAAACGTTTTTTCGTCTTATTTGAGATTGAAATAGGATAAATGTCCAAAAGTTTTAACATTTTATTGTGCAAAAAGGTGCTTTACCCAAATTACTAGCTTTGTTATTAAATTATTTCATAAACTTTATTACAATATAGAATATTTGGCAATTTATCACGTTCTCGTCCCCTATTGAAGGAAATTTGCGACAATAAAGATTTGCGGGGCCCTCAGAGAGGGCGGTGCCTATCGCGTTAAAGATCCCTAAACCTTCGGTTGATTTTTATAAAATTTTCTTTAAGTTCTAGGAAACGAGATTTTTTTTGTTTTCCGATAATTATCTTAATTTTGCTTGGGTTTCGACAAGTTGTAAGAACTACTTACTTGTTATGTACGTCTGACAGCGGGAACATAACAATATTATATTGTGCTAAGTTGTGTATTCGTCACGGAAGCTTTTCCTGTGAAACCAGTTAAAATCAAGGCGAATCCAGCATTTAGCTGGTCCTTATGAATTTTTTATTGTAGCCGCGCACGCACAAAGACTGTATCATGTACAGACTTATTATTGTAAAGGGATTGATACATACCTGAATGCATTTGCAGTCACGGGCCCGCGGCGAAATGGCCCTCGACTTATACGTTCTCAACGTCATCCCCTGCAGGGAACCGCTGGCCACCGCTGAGAGGCTTCGACGACGACAACAGAGGATTAATATTCGACCACCATATAATCCACCCACGGCTGGACGACGTCTACATCCTCGGCTTGCTCAAAGACCTCCGCATCGAGCTCGATGTGAATTGCATGTGGGATTAGAGTGGTGGGATACGTCATCACACTTCAGTAAGAGGTAAGTGGAAATTTTTCAAACATGGCGCAAAAAGCAAGCGAGGTACTATAGGATGCCTCCAAAGAATCAAAAGTGGCAGAGCCCAAAACCGATGTTAGTGGGGAGTGAAAAGTTCAATTGTTTGTGATTATTACACCCTTTTTTATACATTTTGTTGTTGAGGTTTAACTAATATTTTTTAACGTGACCCGTATAGTTGACTATGTGGAAAATGAATGAATGGCAAAAATATGACTATAGAGAAAGATTCGAAACAGAATTGCTTCGCGAGTTCAAAACTTTGACCGCACCCGAGCGGCAAAAATATGAGTAACACAAGTTTCCCAATAAGTTAAATTTCTTATTATTATTATAAAGTGGACGCAGATTGTAAGAAAGCTAAAAATGAATCGTTTTAGTAGGATGTACATTTGAAAAGCAAATTTCGGTGTCAATAAATACATCTAACTTATAAGAGTTTGGCATTTATAAAATTAAAATAACTTAAGAAACACGCTTCACTGGCTTAAAGCACATTTTTGCATGTTTGTTTGGATCACTTTCTACTTTTCCAAACAATTATAATTCTTCAAAAAAATATTCTGAGGATTCATCGACCGCTATATAGTGTATATACAGCTTTTTTCACTGGTGGGGATGATATTGATTCAATTGGCTAAGCGGAAATCCTTTGACCGAAATAACATTTTATGGTTTCCTCGCAGAAGTTTTAGAGGAGTACTTACGTAAGCTTTTCAAAAACTATAAATGCCAAATACAGCAGCCACCAGAAATGTTCACATCCTCCCACCCTTCACGGGTAAAATACCCCTCACGCTCCAACCGAGGCAGCACAGGTACATCCCTTGGATATTCCTGGAATATTCCCAAATTAGAAGAGGATTTCCAATTTTTCACCCATAGGATATCCCTGGGATACGCATATGTCCGCACCAGAGTTATCCTATGGATATCCAGCCCTACCAACAATTTATTGAAGTGTAAAAGCGTAATATGCCCCTGGGATCGAACCAGAGACTCTGAAGTTCTTGAAGTTTGCAGTCGGACGTGCTACTCACACGGCATTTGTTACTTATAAACTTTAATTATTTGAATGTAAACAACAATGTGCAAAGGCAGTAAACTTAAGAATAACCTTGAGGTTGGCGGAATACGAAAATAATAGTCGACTTCCATATCTATGATTTTTTTAAATTAAAAAACCAAATTTTAAATAATCATTCTTCTTTGACCAAGTCCTCATTTCAAACAATAGTACTTTACAAAAGATCGTATTCAGAGCACGTGGTGGGATTTTGAGAAGAATAGCGTGGCGTTTCTACACACCAGAGAGAATTAAAGCCAGCAGATGTCATTTCTTTGGGCTTGACAAAGGGGACTCTTTATTCTGATACTTAGTTAACAAAACAATAAAAGAAGACACTCATTTGTCCAACGAAGAAGAAGATGAACAGAGAATACTTTGTTCAAGCCCAATGAAAATGGCTGTTGGCACCAATCTGTAAGCGCCAAAATAATATTTTTCTTTGCCGTGAAGCATTTCTAGAACGTTGCACTGAAGTGGAAACGATCACTGGCCTATTATTTCGCTTAAATACGCTACAAAAGACTCATGACAACATATTAGAAGCACACGAGTTAACGATGTCCTAGTTGGTATACGTCAGGGATATTCCAGGAATATCCTAAAATGTATATCCTTTCGAAGTTATG
This sequence comes from Ceriodaphnia dubia, assembly GCA_022539655.2. Classification (NCBI taxonomy): domain Eukaryota; kingdom Metazoa; phylum Arthropoda; class Branchiopoda; order Diplostraca; family Daphniidae; genus Ceriodaphnia; species Ceriodaphnia dubia. Next base: position 1,923,380 of record JAKUCG020000139.1, on the reverse strand, counting down.
ATAAGGATATACCTTGGATATACTAGGTATATCGCGCGGGATACGGATAGTCAAAGGATAAGTGGATATCCATGGGATATCCCAGTGCCGCCTGGGACATACCACGGCTAAACAAAACGTGCTAGATTTTATATTTAAATTTTACCCTATAGAAACTATTAGAAGGAACCCCATGTTTTTTTCCGATTTCTCAATTCTCTGCGCTAAGGCTGTATGCGACCTGGCATAAATATTCGAAAATTGGTCGTCAGCCTACTGAGCTTAGAGGTTTTGCAGCTGTGACCCGTCGGTAAAATAACAAGATACGTAACTCTCGAAACAGTGGGATACGCGAATATTCTGTACTGCTCGAAAGGCCACCCAACCAAACATGTCCCAGGTAGTTTATTTCACATTTATAGTGTTGAGTCTTGAGTAATCTTTGTAATGACGAACCGTCGAGCATGAGCATACAAAGCAGACTGGTTGGGGAAAAGAGGGAGATGAGCCCAAACCGGATGTCCACTAGCCTTAGGCAAGAGGAGGGAAGGCAGAGACATCTGTGAGGAGGAGAATCCGAACACAACATCCCCGCACAAGCCGAAAAACGGGAAAAAATCCGGGTTGAGGCTGAACAAAACACAAAGGGAAACGAACGAAAGAAGAAACTGGAAAGGGGGAGACTAAAACGAACACAGGAAAATAAAGCATACCACTGCAACACGCATCGCGAAACGTACATGAAGAGAAAAAAAATCAGGGAAACACATATTGGGGGGAGCGTAACGATAGTGCTTTATAAATTCATCTTGACCACAGCTCTTCTGTTGCGGCTGGAGCGACGTCGAGCCAGGCCGGCTCGGCTCGCCGGTGGACCGATGTCCCCCGACGGCTTCGGCACGACTGTTCGACCGGCGCCAGACAGTGGGCCGGGTTCAGGAAGCTCAGCATGTGAAGGAGAAGGGGTAGATTGGGCAGGTTCAGTCGAAGCCGGGGCAGCGTTAGGCGTCGATCGCTGGGGACGGATGAAACGACGATTGCGCCACATGACAGCGCCACCTCCCATCTTGACACGGTAGTCCCGGTTCCGGCCAATACCGACGACCGTGCCAACACGATCCCATAGCTTAGTGGTGGTATCCTGGACCCGGACGAGCTGGCCGGTCTGAAGCGGACGCAAAGGATGAGCGCGGGCATCGTAGTAGCTCTTGGCGGTGGCGTCGATGACGGCCTGACGGTCGCGGGCCTCCATGGCTGCTGTCCAGCGTGGCTGGAACGAATATCGGTGAGCCGGAATTAATGTCCGTAGCTGATGCCCGAAGACCACTTGGGCCGGCGAAAATCCAGTGGCGTCCGGTGTATTCCGCAGCTTCAGCAGGCCTTGAAGAAACTCCTCGCTGGTCAGGTCGCCGGTTGGTGCCACCTTTAGTACTAGATGTTTGACGGCCTTCACTGCGGCCTCTGCGTGTCCGTTGCTCTGCGCATAAGTGGGGCTGGACGTAATCCATTCCACCCCCATCTGGTCAAGAGGTCACGGAACTCCTTAGCGGAAAACTGGGGGCCGCCGTCCGACCGGAAGCGTTCTGGCACACCAAGGGCAGCAAAGTTGTCCACAACGGCCCGCCCGACCTCTCTGGCGGAGGGACAGTGGCGCCATTGCTGGATGACTGTCCAGCCGGAAAGTCGGTCGGCGTACACTAGCACGTGGAGACTTCCGGCCTGAAATAGGTCAGCTGAGACGGACTGGAATACGTATTCGGGCAGCGGATCACTCCTGAGGGGCTCCTGGGGTAGGCTGGATCGGTGTACTTGGCAGGGCTCACAGCATTCGACCATCTGTGTGATCTCGTTCGAGATGCCGGGCCAGTAGACAGTCTGGGCCGCCCTCTGCTTGGTCCTCACGATGCCCTGGTGGGAGGCATGCAATTTTGCCAGCACGTTGCGCCGGGCGGCAGCAGGCACCACAATGCGACATCCGAAATATACCAGACCGTCGTCGACTGAGAGTTGCTGCCGTATGGTCCAGTACTGGAGTACAGCCGGATCCGTCCGATCACGCCGAGATGGAAATCCATTCGAAACGGCCTTGATGAGGGCGGCATAACCCAAATCACGATTAGCCAAGTCGCGGAGCTCGTCCAGGAGGGGGTCAGGCCGATGTTGACCGTCGTCGAGTGACAACAGGCCAACACGATGAGAAATGACGGAGCGCAGATGGGCTATGTCGGCGTCCATCACACTTAAGTCCTCTTCGGATGGCCTGCCTACGGGAGCGCGAGACAGGGCGTCCAGGATGAAGTGATGCTTCCCCTTCCTCCAGGTGGTGGTGAAAACGTACGGTGACAACCGTTCCTTGAGACGCTGAATCTTGGGATTATCGACCATATCCAGGGTTTGGCGATCTAGGATGGACACCAGAGCCTGATGGTCCACCACAAGGGAGAAGGACGGCAGGCCAAGAAGGTAAAGCTGACACTTGCGCATGGCCCATTCGACAGCTGCCAGCTCCAACTCGACGATCGCGTAGCGCGACTCGGTGTCGAAACACCAGCGGGAGTTTGCGTCGATAAGCTTCCAGTGGTCGCCGTGTCGCTGCAGTAGCGCGTAGCCCATCCCATTTTTCAACGAAGCGTCGACTTGGAGTTGCGTCTCGAGGGCCGGGTCGAAATGAGCCAGCACCGGGGGTTGCGTTAGGGCCAATTTGACGGCAGCGAAGGCCGCGTCATGATCCGATGTCCAGGTGTAAATGTTCTTGGTGCTGAGAAGAGGACGGAGGGGGCCCTTGGCTTCGGCGACGGCGGTGGAGAAACCGGCAAACTGTTCAACTAAGCCAAGAAATGAACGAAGCTCAGTGATATTTTTGGGTGGAGGAAAGTCTCGAATGGCGCGGAGCTTGTCAGGGTCGACAGCGAACCCGCCTTGCTGGATCTGGAAACCGGCCCACATGAGCTGTCGCTGGGCAAAAAAGAATTTGTTTGGGTTAAATGTGATGCGAGCGTGACGCGCGGCCGCAAGAACTCTGCACAGGCCGGCAACGTGATCAGCAAATTTTTCGTGATATAGGAGTAAGTCATCCACGACGCGCACGAGATCCTGCTGGCCGTCAAATGCGGCGTCTTGTCGGCGGTTGTACTCGTCGCCGGAGCAATTGAGCCCCTGTGGAGCTCGCAAAAAACGGTACCTACCCCATGGAGTGGCAAACGTTGTCAGATGCTGGCAGGAGGGCCTCAGGGCAATTTGAAAATATCCATCATTTGCGTCGAGTGCCGAAAACCACTCAGCAGAGCCGCTAATCTCGGCGACAGCGTCGCGAGGGGTACGCACTGGATGAGCCGGTCGGCGGACAAAGCGGTTGAGCTTCGTTAGGTCCACACAAAGACGGAACCCGCGCCCGTTTGGTTTTCGAACGATGACGAGAGGAGAAACCCATTCGGTGGGCTCAATCTGAGGGGCAATGATCCCCTTGTGTACCATGGCGTCCAGCATGCGCTTGACCTCGGCCCGGTCGTGGAAAGGTGTTGGCCGATAACCGTTTATGGCGTAAGGCACCGCGTCATCCCGTAGCAAAATGTCCATATCCGGACCCTCCATGCATTTGAGGGTTGACTGGTCAAATACGTCTGCAAAACTGGCCAGAATTGCCTCCTTAATCGCGGCCTTCTCACCGTCAGTCGGGTTGGCCGGCATGGGTTTCTTAAGGAGCGGGTGGAGGTCCGGCTGTGGCGGGTGCGGAATCTCCATAACGGATGCGATGGGCCGCTGCTGACCGATGGGCAGGGGGTAGTCGCGGTGAAGAATGTCAAGGGCCTTGCAATCGATCCACGACAGCAACAGACCGGACATCTCCGGGCAAAATACGACGGTAACAGTCGCCACCGCCTCGCCATATGTCAACTCCACATCCAACTGGCCGATGGAAAGTAACGGCGCCTTCCTGTCGGCCATTACCAGACCAAAGGTGGCCTGAAAGAGGTCCTCCTCCTTGAGGCCCAAAGAGCGGAGGACGTCGGGGCCGGCAACGGACACCTCAGCGCCACCATCGGGAATCACACCGTCAAGAATAACTGTCGGGTAGCCAGGGCCGCGGCAAATTTGGACCGAAATGGTTGGAACGCGTCGGCGGGAAGTTTGGACACTACCGATAAAAATGTGGCGGTTAACAGATGGAGGATTAGTGCCGCTGGATGTCGGTGGTGGCTGAATGCTCGGTTTCCCGGCCAATTTGGCGGGGCATACCGGACTAAAGTGATCGGCGGCACCACACCAGAGGCAATTCCGACCGATGGCCGGGCATTTCGGGCCACGATGAGAGAAATTTCCGCAGTTAGGGCAACGAACTTTCTGCCGGGCACCACCTTGCTGTTGCTGCTGCTGTGTCGGTGGTGGCTGGTGGTGAACGGCGCCAATATCGTTCGTTCCTCTCAGCGTGCTGACGTTGGCTCGTGCCGATTCCTCGCTACGACACAAGTTGACTGCGTCCTGAGCCTTTGGAAATGGAGTGAGGGCCAGGAGCTTCTGTTTCGTAGCGGCGTCACGAATGCCCGTCATGATGCCGGTAGCCATCTGCTCGTCTGTGCATGTGCCACACAATTGGGCGGGGCCCGCCAGGCTTTTCAACCGCATATAAAATTCATCAAATGATTCCGTAGCACTTTGACAGCACTCGCGAAAGGCCACTCGGTCGAGCGCGACATTTCTCTTGGCCCGGATGTAACCAGTGATGCTGTCCAGGACCTCGTCCGGCGAGTTGGAGTCGGTGGGCAGGATGCCGAGTGCGATCTCCACTACCTGACGCATAGAGGTGTCAAAGGCGAGCCGCAAGTTGGCGGTCTGTTCCGTCACAGGGAGTGATAACAATCCGCCAAGGCAAACGTAATCATCCCAACGATTCCCGGCGAGTTCGCCGCAAGACATTTGGGCGCAGACATCTGGGCGCAGACAATTGGGCGCAGGGACAATTTGGCGGAAGACATTTCGCCCCATGCCATTTCGGCGCATGGACAAATGGGCTCATGGCCAATTGGGCGCAGGGACATTTTGCCTCATGATAAACTGGGACATTCTTTTGTACTGACAAAAGTGTCAAATTGAATTTATGACACCAATAAACTTGTTTATTAAAAAATTTAAAGAGCTGGACAGAGGTGAAAACAATGGAAACTCAAGAGAACTGAAACAATTCTAGGTTGGGAACATTTTGCGAGCTGCAGAGTAACTGGGCAAGTTTGAAACAATAAATATCTGAAAATACGTAATTCAGATTTTTAGGCTACCTTAGAAAGCTAGGTTCAGAGCAATACGCTTAAGAAAATCTAAAATGTCGTATTCTTAGTAGCGTTGGAAAATTCCTTTCAACCTCCCATCTAATTTCGCGTATTTTGTTTGCTTTGGAGCTCCTTGAATCCCTGCTTCTATTTGGGAAAGCTTCTGTTCTTCTAGACCTTGTGACGATTGAAAAACTTCGATAAATTTCTTGTTTCCCATTGCCCAGTTACTTTACACTTGACTTGCAAAATGTTCCCAACCTAGAACTGATTCAGTTCTCTTGAGTTTTCATTTTTTTCACCTCCGTCCAGCTCTTTAACTTATTTAATAAACAAGTTCATCGGTTTCATAAATTCAATTTGACACTTTTGTCAGTACAAAAGAATGTCCCAGTTTATCACGAGGCAAAATGTCCCTGCGCCCAATTGGCCATGAGCCCGTTTGTCCATGCGCCGAAATGGCATGGGGCGAAACAATCCCAGACTGCCCCAAATCCTCCATCCCAGACTGAAGCTGGATAAGAGTGACGTCGGCGCTGAGTTTCGGCAGGTTGGATGGATCCAAACGACGCCTGTGGTCAGGGGCTGCCGGTGGGGCCGGAGGCGGTGGCGGCGGAGGGGGAATCACCTGTTGCTGGAGATTTGGCTGCTGCTGCTGACCAGCCTGAAGCGCCTGTATCGCCGTCAAGAGTGCCTGAAACTGGCCACCGAAGGCGGTGAGTTGTGTCTCGATGGCCCCAAACCGGGCGTCCGTGGCTGCCGCGTTGTTGGCCGCATCATTGTCCCCCATGGTGTGAACTCGTCCACGACCGGAGCGTGAACGTGGCAGGCCAACGTCAACGTCGAAATACCCGGAATCCGTCGTGGAATGCCGTCAGCGAAGAAAAACGGCGAGAGTATGTAGAACCGCCACGTGGCGATTGCGTCACTCGGCAACAAAACACAGTCACAAGGCGAAAATGGTTCAGTACACAAGGACACCCACGTGAAAAAAGTAAAATCGAAACACTCCGCAAAAAGTTAAAACACTAACACAAAGAAGCATAGGGAAGTAATCAACTGCGCCATGTTGAGTCTTGAGTAATCTTTGTAATGACGAACCGTCGAGCATGAGCATACAAAGCAGACTGGTTGGGGAAAAGAGGGAGATGAGCCCAGACCGGATGTCCACTAGCCTTAGGCAAGAGGAGGGAAGGCAGAGACATCTGTGAGGGGGAGAATCCGAACACAACATATAGTTTAAGATTTGCTACCATTTTTCTTATTTCTTCTCAAATATTAGATACATAAAATGTATCAAGAAATCTACGCATGGACAATTTTTGGGATGAAACAGAGCGGCTAGCCCATTATGTGGACAAGTTGTCTCTGAGATGCGACTCGGGCGACACGTTGCTCCCGTCGTTGCGACACGAGGACACCACAACGAGAGAGAATGCCGCGAGGTTGAACGCTTGCGCCTATGGCTGGACGTCCAAATAGCGGCCACCATACGTAGCCAACGCGCCGAACGCTCTCGCCTTCTGCAATCTTTTTTTTTTTGTAAAAGGCGTACTCGGTTTCCTGAGTGTTGCCAGGTTTATTGATACACAACCACAAAATGTACAAGAAGCAACATCAGTCTGCCGAGCAGTCTGCAAAATAAAGCTATGTCGAGTTTTCCGAGGGGAGCGTACGCGATGGTAACCGCACGATTCCTCTGGTCCTCGATGACTAATACGGGGTAGCCTAGCATAAATAGAGAAGAGCGAAAGAAAAAGTGAGATAGAGAGTCCAGAAGAATAGACTCCAAACAAAGCTAATGTCGAGTCGTCCGAGGGGGACGTACGCAATGGTAACCGTACGACTCCTCTGGTCCTCAACGAGATACGGAATAGACTAGCATAAATTGAGAGGAGCGAGAGCGAGAGTGAGAGAAAGAGTCAAGAAAAACAAGCTCAAAAAAAACAAAACAAAGCTAATGTCGAGTCGTCCGAGGGGAACGCACGCGATGGTGACCGCACGGTTCCTCTGGTCCTCGTTGATAATAACTGGAAGACTGGCACGAATTGGGAAGAGACAGAGAGAGAGAGAGAGAGAGAAGGCAATCTCCTGCAAGCATACCGGCGTCGGTGCTAGCGACGGGCCGCAACGAACGCCCACTTTCAGATGCAGCAACCAACAGCTGCCCGCGGTGAACTGGCCTTGCATAGGCCCGTGCTCCACCGCGTACCCGGAAAAGAGCCTGCCGGGCGCAGGCCACTATCCTCGAAAGGCTTCGATGGCACGGATCGTGGCTTCATAATGAACTATAGACTCATTGACGAACGGCCGGGTGACGTTCCGGGCTGGCTCTTTGATCAACGCATCGTGGCGCCCGCCCTATGCAAGCGCGACACGTACGGATATTTATGAGGAGCATTCGGCCAACATCGTAACAATTCTAGTCAGAGCTTTAAAACGAATAAAGATAGAATATTCAGCATTGGCCAAAAATTGAAGTCAATATATATGTAAGGGAAAAGGTTAAAGTGCTGGACGTGGGATTTTTAAATATTTTTAAATCGATAAAAATAGGCCCCGTGACGTTCCGAAATTTCTTCCGCCTCTTTCCCTTACCTTTTTTACAGACCTGTATTTCAAATAGTTAACTTTCAATAGTTTATTTCTTCTCCCTTAATTTAAAAAAAATCCCGCTTATTATTTGTGAATACCTTACATTTCTTTTTGTCATCATTGCGACATTTCTTCTGCATGCAATTATTTACCAGGTGGCAGCACCAAGTGTAGTTCAACAAACTATCACTAGATGGCGTAGTTTTACACTCTTAACTGCCACTCTTAGCCCCAGAGTTCATTCGGGCCCAATAACCCGTATTGACAAGCCGATCTTACGGCCTAACAACTCCTCATGATTAAAAAACCTCTTGGCAATTGAAACAAGCGTTTGTTTATACATGAATTTCCTTTTCTGTCCCTGAAATACAATCAAAAATAGGTTGTGATAAGTTTTCAAATGAAGGTCATTTATTTTGCATTAAGTCCTTGAAGGCACATAAAGTACAGATATTGCTTTATATTTTAATACTTTAAATTTAAATGTTCAATTCTGAAAAAAAATTTTCTCTTCTTTTTCTTTTCTTTTCTCTTCTCTGAAGTCCAACGGTCGGCAAGTAGGTGCAGACGTGTGCAGTTTTTTCTCAAAGGTATAGCCATACCAATTAAAGTCCGGTGAACTGGATGGTATTAGAGGTTAGTTTCATCATCTGAGAAACAAAGAATTTTTAAGAGATAGAACACTGAAAGGAGTGATATCAATCTACTGAAAGATATCAACGGTAGTATTAGTTGATACCCAAACACGCTTGCGGTCGTACCAGTCATTAAAAAAGTTATCTTCAATATAAATAAAAAATTTACTCGGCGAAATTAACTAAAATACATATGAATAATCAAGTTAAATGAAAAACCAAATAATTAGGTTAAAATTTAATTCTTACCAATTGTCGATTCTCCAGGAGTGACTTTTCTTTTCTTCGTACCAGCTCCTTATTTAACACTTCCAAGTTGGCTCTGCCATCCAGCATTTCACTCTTCTTTATTTTCCCTTGAATAGAATTAAGGGAATTAAGGGGAAATACGCGCATCGCTTCAACGGGGGCATCAGAGAGTACTACGTACTCCTTGACCGCTCCGAAGACGAACCCTTTCTAAAGACTCTGGCGTTTTACGACCGGCACGATAGCGTCCTTTTTGCCCGTCTCGCTAGCGTCTTCTATGGCGGCACGTTCACAGCAGTCATTTTGAGGACCAAGAGATTGTCAATTTTAAGATAGAATAATTTTACCATCAAAAGTCGCAAAGTTAGAAATCAATTGGAACACTGACACTGATGCTTGCTGAGTACATCATGCTTGTTGTGTCCAAGATATTCGAAAAACGTATAAATAAAGTATTTGATGTCAACATATGTATTTGTTTCATAGTTGTCACATTTGAAAAAAGGCAAATTCTTGACATAGAATTCAAAGATCTTAAAAGACCGGCTCTGTGTGATGATCATCAACCGTAAAAAAGATTTTCATTGATGAAGAAAATATTAAAAATTTTAGCATTCTTTAAGTCAAATAATGAACAAAAGAATAGACTTCCGATCGTCGGCCGACAGCCCAATGCAATCTGCCTGTGGCTAAAACGGTGGAGCTACAGCCTACTGGTCCTTACGTCGTCCTTATGATTAAGACAGCAGACGCTATCCCACGCCCACACATCCCTCAAACGAATTTATATAAGCGTTTGCCACTAGATGGCTTCTGAGTTGAAACCTATTCCATTTTTTGTCGCAAACTTAACATTCTTTAGGGAGAACCTTTTTGAGAAGACAAGACAAAAAGAAGAATACAACTACAAAAATGACATGCCTTTTCATTCCCCCATCCAGCACGGGTTGGGGAAAAGATCCCAACCGACACACTAATTTTTAACTACCTTTTTGAATTTTTTCAAATGTTTCCAGTTATAAGTTTGCACCACGCGCCTATGACAACCCTTGTTTTTCCTAAAGGTTTCGTCCATAAATTGAAATGGGTTTCGCGTGTTCCGCGATCGAGTTAGTTACTTTTTCCAGTTCACGGACCCGGTACTCTTGACGCTAATATAAGAAAAGTAACGAAATATTACAATGTAGGAATAAAAAATACACACTTACATTACCAAAATTTCCTTTCAATTGTTGAATTCGATTGATCTGGGTGTCAACGCTCGCAGACTAGATGACATGTTATACAATTCTGAAATAACCGCTTCTTTAGTTGTCAGCCACGCCGACAAATCGTCTTAAATTTTGTTAAAGTTGTTGACATCACTAATGAACAAATAGTGAGCTCTCCAATGCTCTTGTAGGCTACTCCAGAGGGGAGATATGTTTGATAGATCTCTGTAGTCTTCTTCTTTTTTGGGACTCTTATTAGAGAAATTTCAGACCATATAAGAAAATATTCATGTATATAGGAAGATCAGTAGCGAAAGAGCAGTAGCGGTAAAAAAAGGGATAGCACACCTTTGTCAGATCAGGAGGGCTGGGCTTGCTAAGGATGTTGCTTCGACTAAGTTTTAATTTTAAATCAGCTTTTCTTTTAGATTAAAAACCTTTGATGTCAGGCTTATCGGTCAAAACTCGTGGGCATTCTCCAGTTGGGTCGGAGTGTTGCTTTGAATTGGACAGCCATCACGACTAAATTTATTTTTACATCATAAACACCTAAATGAAATTTAAAATGTTAATGATAAGAAAACACACAGTACCAGATTTATTAGAAATTGTTCGCTAGCCTGTACTAGCTTATGGGTTCTAAAAGTTTTAACATTTTTCTTTAGGAATAATATAACAGCTAGCATACAATTTTTTAATAAGGGAGCGTTCACATAATACGTCCCGCAAAGAGGGAGGAAGGGGGTCAACAAAAGTGTTACCAGGTATTTAACCACTTTTCCAGCTTTTTCCACAACGTTTGAGACCTAACTTTTTTGGCATTTTTTTCAAATTTCAGTTATGAATATATTATTTTAGATACTTCTCTGAAAAAACTGGGTTTGTAGGTTAAAATACGCTTTAACAATTTATTATATAACTTTTTACCTAGTTTTATTATTTTTCAAGATATGGACAAAATAATTTTTTTATCCAACCCGGATCTGCGCTCCCCTAAATATATTTTCATACCGATGGAAACATACGTGTATTAATAGGGTGTTTCATTTCCACAAAATTTTTGAATTTCATTGCGCCCTTTGAGATTGGGATGTATTGGGTCATTAATATTACTCTGATTTTTTATTGTAATTTTAAAATAAAATTTAGACCCCCCACGACCCCTTTTTATGCAAAATAGCCTAAATTTTTGTCATTTTTAGGTCCGTTTGGGGGGATAGAAACAGAATTTTTTATGCCGGTTACACACAATATAAGACAATACTAGATCTACAACTTTGCAAAAGCTGGGAGAAATCTAATCAAATTTAGACCCCCCACAATCGCTTTGAATCATAACGATTTTTAGCATTTGCATAATAGGCGATTATTTCAATTAAAGTTGGGAAATGCTTCAAAGCATCGGCGAATTCGAAGATGATAACAACTGTTAACAGTTATTTCCCTGTTAACAACAAAATAAATCTAGTCTGAATGTTCTAAATTCTAATCGATCTATCTTTGAAAGTAAGAGTAAAATTTGAGAATGGAAATAACTGTTAACAGTTGTTATCATATAATAGGCCTGGAGGAGGAAGGGTACTAAAAATCGGACCATTTTTTCGCCAAAATTAATAGATTTCGCGTTGCGGCAAGAAAAAAACTCCCTCTTGTAGCTTGTATCATATCGCGTTCTGGAGTTATGACGAGAAATAAAACGTTTTTCCCCCATAAGATCCTCACGGCGGATGACTCCCGTTCAAATAATTGATAACTACCCTTTTGTTACATGATCCCGTGATCAGAAAATTCTGAAATAATTCACAGGCATGCATATTGGGACAATGTATTTATACAAAAATTTAGAACTCTATCTAAACAATTCGTGGAAGTAGAGCAAAAACCCGCCATAAGACGCCGTGTTAAAACCGGCAAAACAGGAGTGTTCAAATACTTTCCGTGTGTACTGTACGTAACTGAGAGCACCTACCTGAATGCAGTGGTTCCATATATGGTGAGTTATATTTTTAGATGACTCTTATCAATTGAATATAAGAACTCCAACTGAAATATAAAACCTGTATCAAATTTGATCATATCCAAGTTATTGTATATAGCGACTTTATAGTATCTTATATTCTTGAAAATACCTTTAAAGAGTAGTAATCATTCAGGCCAGATAGTCCACGGATTTGACTGAACCCTGATTATAAATTTTCTTGCTTAACAGTGATCTTTGGGAATGGTTGAAGATGAAATAAATGCATTCGACAACAAGTTCAAAATTACTGTAGGGAATAACAAATTTAGGATAATGTTTTTGTAAATACGCTTTTTTAAATGTTTTATTTATTCTTACTCTTACTTCTTACCTTTAGGCCAGCTCGCCATGGCTTTCACCTACCACTAAATATTAGATCTGCCATAGCCTGCCACGGTGAAGAATTGGCTACCGTGGAGTCAATGTCTGAACATAGTAGGAATGTTGGGAATTTTTTCTGGTTCGGATTGTGATTTCAACATCAGGTCAGAACATTTTCTGAAAACCTAAAAGAAGGTCTACCGTTGTCAGTGCGTGCAACGCCGGCAACCAACTCCTGGTGTCACAGGCAGCCAAATCTCCGCAACAAGCTGGCCCTCCACCAGCACGTTTTCAACGTCTTCTCCAGCAAGGAGCCCCTTCCACCGCGGACAGGCTTCGACGACGACGACAAAGGATTCATATTCGACCAACAGATGATCCACCCACGACTGGACGACGTCTACATCCTTGGCTGGCTCAACGATTCCCGCATCGACCAGCTGTGCACGCCTTCAAACAATCCAGATGTATCAAGACATCTACGAATGGACGAGTTTCCCATGTAGCAAATGAAGTCTCCCCACATCTGATTAGTGTCAAAAGACATCAAATGGTGCAAAATGACCTCAAATTGATGTCATTTTGCACCATTTGATGTCTGTTGACACTAAAATGTGAAACTGTCATTTTGGGTTGGGATCCTCTCAGTGTTTGCCCAATTCACTAGTTTCTGCTTGAGGTCATTTTGCACCATTTGATGTCTGTTGACACTAACTAGACACTAACCAGATGTTGGCAAACTTCATTTGCTACATGGGTTGGGATCCTCTCAGTGTTTGCCCAATTCACTAGTTTCTGCTGAATTAATTCAAAAATCAAATTCAACCGTATTCCGACTGAATCCTGAATTTAATTCACCTGAATTAATTCACTTTTGTTTCAAGTGAATTAATTTGAATTAATTCATTTAGATTCACATGTATTGCATTGCCACTAAAACTTAAAGTTTAAATTTTACGATCGATTTTAAGCAACCATAAATGCTCTAACAGCACATCATTTAGACGATTTCGCCGAGTAGTTAATATAAGGGAACCAATACCTAACAGCCTATTAAGTGTTAGCTCAGCGTGAATTGATTCATTCCGGCAAAAGTGAATTAATTCTAAATTCAAATTCACCCTCAAAAAAGTGAATCTGAATTTAATTCAAAATTCAATTGACTGGGTGAATTAATTCGTGAATTAATTCAAATTCGAATTAATTCGCAAATGAATTGGGCAAACACTGGATCCTCTGTATCACTTAAGAATTTCCAGAGGATTAAAATGGTATTTCTTTTTTGTAAGATTGCAACTTCTGTGTTGAGCAGCTGAAATATTCTCAAAATAATCCATGATTTATACCTCCTTATGCGAGATATTGTTCAGAATCCCACAAGACTCAACACTTTAATTAGCATCCTCTTCCATACATAGGATCGGAAGAGGATTTACAGATGGTAGCCGGCAATGGATCCTCTGTATCACTTAAGAATTTCCAGAGGATTAAAATGGTATTTCTTTTTTGTAAGATTGCAACTTCTGTGTTGAGCAGCTGAAATATTCTCAAAATAATCCATGATTTATACCTCCTTATGCGAGATATTGTTCAGAATCCCACAAGACTCAACACTTTAATTAGCATCCTCTTCCATACATAGGATCGGAAGAGGATTTACAGATGGTAGCCGGCAATGGAATTGAGTGTCTCGCCTGGGATACATGTTATCTTCTTGACTTATGTAATGTATACAATATAGTTCTTACTATATTTTTTTCGATGAACCCATTTATTCTACGTTCCAGTATTGTAGTGTTATAATATACAGAAATACAATCTTAAAAAACCTCGTTATTTATAGGGATTGATACGTAACTTAATGCAATGGTTTCATATTAGGGGAGTTCTATTTGTTAAGTGGCTTCGATATTTAGGAACTATAATTCCTTGTTTGTTTGTTTGTTACGGTAGAAGATGAAATCATTGAATGGGACAAGAACCTGTGTGGGGATTAAGAAGAGTAATTGCACTTTGATTCTTTCGAGCATTGGGGCAAAAGCATTGTTGTTTTCAGTATTTAGAGGGAACTTGATATGATGAATAATTTGAGTACAGGTTTAGTAAAATACGCTAGATGGTGCAGCGAACTTTAGGAACGCTCATCCAAACAATGGAATGGGAAAGGGAAGGGAATATACGCGCATGGTTACCATTATGAGATAATAGAGATTTTTAAATGGGAAGTTGCTGCCATCTAGCATTCGGGAACATGTACTGCGTCCACCGAGGCTTGGCTTCCACGGATCTTTATGGGTTAACAGAGAAGGCTTGGAAGGCTTCCCCTTATCCAACCGCAAGCTGGCAGGACAAAAAAAAGCAAAGTCTCTATTTATTGCCCCATCACTGGGGATTATGAATTTCAGGTACCGACTGTTCCTGTTCCTCCTCAAGCTCAGGCGAGGCATTGATTGGAGGCCTATTAACGGCAATTGATCATTATATTCATTTTAAAGATGTAAAATTAAGAATTAAGAGAAGTAGAGAATCAGTGACATCTCGAAGCTTGAAGATAAGCTACGAGATTTCCCTTTTTAAGATATGGCGACAAAATTTTGTTGTTTTTTCGGAAGGGCGATTGAATTTCCACTAGGTGGTCAATCGAGTCGAGAGTTGACGACTTGTTTTTAATGTTAAACGATAAACAAAATACTGCATTGGTGTGAGCTAGAGCTAGCGTTATTTCAGTGTACTTGTTGAATTTCTTAAACACCACTGAGATAAACGAAATATTTTGACCTGAAGCCGAAATGGTGTTGTGGCGGGTTTTGCACATTCTGTTCTCTAAGATTAATGAATATCATATAATCATTAAATCACATAGGATAAGTTACGTTGAACAACACACAATTCATTATCATATCAAGTTAAGGACTGTAAAAGATACATGCATAATTATACTTACAATCCGATTGTGGGCGTTCTGCCCTATACCTTGATTGGCTCCCAAAAAGGGGCGAAAAAAATCTCTTAAAACTAGCCTCTATCTTCTTAGCTGCAGTAAACTGTTTCTCAGTTCCAATGTCGAATATCGCATATGATTCTCATATGATTCTCATATGCAAAATGAGACATTGGAACTGACGTTAAGATGTAAAAACCAAAGCTAAACAAAAAGACAAACCTTAAATTAGCCTACTATAAAGATATAAGTATAATTTGGGTATCAAAACTTTGTTTTTCTCTCTGCATATAAACGTGTAACGTACATCTCGCTGTAGCGCTTGAAGCAGGTTGCTTGCATTATAATAGCGGCAATTTTGGTGAATAGATGAAAAGAGAAGGCGATTCTTCTTTATACCCGAGATTTTCCCCCTTTTTTCCCTTTTTCAGTTGGCTAAATTGTGACGAGAGGTTGTAGACGAGTCGAAGACGATACGACGTCCTTGGAAAAAAGAAAGAGAAGCAAGGCAGAGGAGAAAAGAAGCAGTAGCGTTTTGAGAGGAGAACGAAAACGTCGACCTCCCATTCTTTTCCTTTTTCTCGTTCTTAACTAATTTGTATCCCAGAAGTCTAACTTAGGAATCGTAACATAATTTAGTTTGTTTTGTTATCATTTTGTGTGTGGATGTGTTACGCTGTACCGGCCATCGAAGTCGGATGGGCCGAGGCGATTGTCGATGCCAGCATCTGGTCGGATGGCTGAGGCGCTGTTAAAAGGGTAATAGCCAGATCTTTTTCAAAGTTTTTTAGCTGTTGAAAGGTTGGGGTTCCCTTAGAGTTTAGATTGAATTTGTTGTTGGTCGCTAAAGAAACTTGAGGCCGAGGAAAATTCTCATTCTCCGCTGTCAGTATTTCAATATGCAGCGGTCCAATTAGGTCAGCTGATTCCTGATTGAATTCACCTATTTCAATGTAACCATCCCCAACCTTTCTCGCAAGTTTTTTAAATTAGTCACAATTTATAAATGGTTTTGAAGTACTTGACCAATTTGCATTTTGATAGTGATACAACGATTAATTACCTCTAAAGTTGGAATCTCCCATCAAAACAAAAAACTCCGTTTTCCCCTAAGGACTAGCGCTAGCATCAAATATAGTGGCAATGCTGCATTCCTCTTTGTCTCCGAATTGAATCGGGAAGTTTATTTAAGAACACAATAATGTGAAAACATTTCCAGGTTTTCATACGAGATGACAAACTTTAAAAACAGGTGTCTTAGTTTGAATTAAATGCCCGTAATTTTTTTAAAGTGGTCGGTGGGCTATTTAAGTAGGGTTCAAAGTTGGGTGTCAGGTTTTGTGAGGAGAAGAGAAGTTTACTGGGATGGAGGAAGTTGGATTTTTTAAATTACTTATGAATGGTTGTTTCTTGGGGTCTGTATATGTTTTTCCGGGGTGGTCTCTTGGGGTCTATTTCGTTTGCTTGCGTTTTCTAAAGAGGGATCGACTTCGTCGCTGCTGTGAGAAGACAAGCCTTGTGAGCCCGTATCTCTGTCTTCATCTGTGTCTGAAAGATCCATTCTGTTCTTGGCCAGTTTAGTCAGCCCCCCTTTCTGACTTCTTCTTCCTCTTTTGTAATTCACTCTTAGCCAAGGGTTTGAGTTGCCTCTAGTTTTTGCCTGATATACAGTAGGCACGTCAATTATTCGAAAAAACTCCCCGCCCCATAAGGCCGCGAGAGGATCCGGGCGGGAGGAGAAAAATTCCCCTCCTTGTAAAATTAGAGTTAGACGTATGAAAAAAAAACTGAGGTAGATAACAAGATTATCTACCAGAGAAAAAATTGCCAAGCATGTGATAATTGCGCATCACTACTTAAATTAGCGATCAACATTTATTCGAAATCGATCGCGGGCCCGTACAAAGGGTGGGCATTTGCCGAATTTTACCGAGTGCCCACGTTTTACCCGTAATAAGAGATAGAAATTTTATTTTTTAACCATGTATGCCCATTCCCCTGTTTTATACTATATACAAATTTCAAATTTTTCCGATTAATTTATCATATCGGTTTACTGTTTTACATTTTTTGCCGATTTGTGTTCGGACTGGGGCGATGAGTAAATCTTAGGGAAAATACCCGCGGCCTTATTATGGGGCGGGGAGTTTTTTCGAATAATTGACGTGCCTACTGTAGAATGTTTCCAATTTGTCTTATTGTGTTGGAGATGAAGCTAGAGCTAGCGTTATTTCAGTGCACTTGTTGAATTTCTTAAACACCACTGAGATAAACGAAATATTTTGACCGGAAGCCGAAATTGTGTTGTGGCGGCTTTTGCACATTCTGTTCTCTAAGATTGATGAATATCATATAATCATTAAATCACATAGGATAAGTTACGTTGAACAACACACAATTTATAAGCATATCAAGTTAAGGACTGTAAAAGAGACATGCATAATTATACTTACAATCCGATTGTGGGCGTTCTGCCCTATACCTTGATTGGCTCCCAAAAACGGGCGGGAAAAATCTCTTAAAACTTGCCTCTATCTTCTTATTAGCTACAGTAAACTGTTTCTCAGTTCCATTGTCGAATTCATCAATGTAAACCAAGGGAAACCGACCGTACAGCGCCTTTAAAAAGAAAGTGTAAAATAATACTGACCATGATATTGTGCATTTACTTGACGAGTTAAATAAAAACGTATATTTCCCAGTCATAAAAGGGCGGATGGGTGCTCGTCGCGGAAGTTCAATGGAAATCTTATATTGGTACGAATATTCTATTTCCTCCATTATTTATCGCATAGACAGGTCCCAGCTTCTCACGAAACCAAGAGGTAAAGTTAATCGCCAGTATAGAAGAATAACAAATTAAAAACACATGCTGCAATTCTATTAATTTGCAAAAAACACTCTAACGCTTACTTAAATAATTAAAACGAAAAAATGTAACATTGAAGTTCGAAGAAAAATGATGAAAAATTACACGAGAAATTTTAGTTTAAGTTGGTTTTAATAAAAGCGAATGGTTCGAAAAGATATGACTATTAAGTAAGGTCAGGAAGAACGTCTTCGGCTTGCCAACGCACAGCAGTGGTAAACTACTTAAAAGTGCGTAGATTACTGAAATACTACTTAAAATCAAGTGAATCAGTAAGGTTGTGCCTTTTAAACGGTCATTAAAGTATATACATTACTTAAATTTCAGTAATCTCTGCACTTTTAAGTAGTTTACCGCTTCTATGCGTTAAATACATTGCTGGCAAAAGACGTTGCCTCATAAATCGAGTGCCTAGATTATTAGGATACTCGATAGACAACGCACGGAGAGTAGGAAATGCCATCAGAGATCCATTCGCGTCTACCGATCGATCCGTTTTACCCATAGGGATGGCCGGCGTGAAATTGAGAAACGGACTCCTTTCTCTCTCTCTCTTTCGTGCTCGCGCTGAATCTGTGAAGGATGAAGGCAGGTCAGTGACAAATTAGGCTGAGCGAGTTTTCGTCTGCATTTAAATTTTCCAACAAGGTGTGTTCTCGTTAACAGGTTAAACTTTGAGGAAGGTCGTGTCTTTCCGCAAAATTTTTTTTGGGACTTACTCCAAATCACCACCATCAGTATAGCAGAATGAGTAGTGTATTTGAAAAACTTGTGTGGGTTCAAGTTATTGATTGTAACCAAAACAAACGGAATGTAGAGTTAAAGTTTATATTAATAAATGTATTATTTATTTAAGTTAAGGTATCGAACAAATCAGACCTGAAGTGTACTATACTCAAACAGTTGCTTCTAGCAACTCCACAGAAACCACTTCAACATTATACACATAGTATATATAAGTACATTTTCAGATTGTCATACTTGTTAAACACAATTAGCTTAAGTGACATTTTTTTCTTATCTTTACAGCTAACTCTGATATCAATCGGTTAGGTGTCGCAAACTCAGATTCCTAAAGGCAGCAGAACTCTTCTAATCAACTAGCAATTGATTGTTCATTGCACAGTAAGCAATATTAACTTGCATAATTTTCTTATTGCCACAATGCCACTTATTTGCCATTCTTACATTATGTAATAGTGGGAGGATATCAGACTTTTCCATTGGTAGCGTATCTATCTATCATACCAACTTGATAGCAATAATAACTAGTGTTATTTGCAATAAAAAAATCAAAAGTCACTTTAAAAAATAAGTTATTTCTAATTTACTACTAGCGCCTCTATCAGCAAAGAACGTAAACTTTTTCTGCAATCGAGTAATCGTCTAAGCTACGTCAGCTACGTCTTATTCTTTTGTCAGTTGAAGTCGGCCCAAAATCGACATTTCTAGCCAGTATTTCAATAAAAAAAATTAATTCTTAACATTCATTTAAAGATCCTATGCAGTGTAAAAGATTTTTTCGCAAACTATGGTATGGTAACAATAGAAACGCACGTAAAGTCTTGGTCTTTTCATTTTGTTCTCAGAACTGGAATATTTCAAAACGTATGGCGCGAAAGCGACTTCCGTTTTTCGCGCATAGAATCCCTCCGGGAAATTGTTTAGAATTTCTTATATTTTCATCGACTTATGCCTCATTCAGACTAGAGCGTAAAAACCCTTTTTACGTTTCTGCGTTATTACGTTTCTACGTAAATCTAGTTCACACTATAATTTCACGTAAAAACGTAGAAACACAAAAACGTAAAAACTCGAAAACGCAAGATAAAAAAGCTTACGGTTGGAATTGGTCCGGACCAATTTAAAGATAAGAAATGCAACGTAGAAACGGTTTCTACGTGAAAAAATGTGGTTCGAAGAGGCTTCTGTTTACAAATTTCCTTCTTGATTCCTTTTCTCTTTTGAACAATTATTTCTTCTTCAAGGACTTGTAGTTTCATCTTCACGTGTTCATTTATTTTACGTTGCTGTTTAATTGCAATATCCTTTCGTTTTTTACGGTGATTTATTATCCCCACAATACAAGCAACTTTTGATTTTCATTTTTTACTTTGACGAGCAAATATGGCACGCTGCACATCTTCAATAAAATAACTAGAATCGTCAATAAAGTAATCAGAATCTAAATAATCAAAATCTTCGTCCATTTTGTAAAAAGTGACATTAGCTAGAATTTAGCAGACGAACAAAAACAAGATTTGATACCATCTAGAGTTCGCTCTTTGAACTTGACATTTATTTAAAATGGTTGCCTCCTCTTTTTTGTGTAGCTTTGCTTATAAAATTACATTAGTGTGAATTGAAAAGAACAAACTCACGTAAGCTTTTTCGCGTTAAAAAAAACAACCGTAGAAACGTAATAACGTAGAAACGTAGAAACGTAGAAAATAGCTCTAGTCTGAATGATACTTTACGCACTATCCCTATTATGTGTGATGCATGTCGTTTACAAGGTTCTTTTGACTTTGAGCTGTTACGTATAGAACTTGTTGGCCGACTCGCTGGTTAGTTTGATAGGCGACGTGTTGTTCCTCCTCCACTTCGACACTCGTAACCGCTCGTAACATTGTTGACGATTATTGATCAAGGCGTTATGATTTGCATCTCCTTTGTTGACGGAGCCAACTACCATCAAACCGGTCCTCTGACGACGTTTTGATCGGCGTTGAACAGGTCCGTTCGGTTCGGTAAATTTCGACCTTGTACTGGCCCTGTAACGTTGTAATATAGCCAGGGTGGGTCGGCGTCTTGACTTATTCAGTTACATACGCGTTCCTGTCATTTGCCGCCGCTGTCAGCTTAACTCAGCTTTTACTGGGGTGTGACTAATTTGCGCGATGCGCGAGTGCGCGAGCTTAAAGTCTAATTTGCGCGAAATACCGTGCGCGAGTACCACACTAATATGCGCGAAACAAATTATTGCGCGAATAGCCGAAAACGCACTAAATTGCGCAAAAAAAACTGCGCGAATAGCCGAATACACACTAGTTTCTCGCAAATTAGTGTGGTACTCGCGCACGGTATTTCGCGCAAATTAGACTTTAAGCTCATCGCGCAAATTAGTCACACCCCAGTAAAGCTGAGTTAAGCTGACAAAAGCTGCCCTCTTGAATCAAGAATCGTACAGTATCGACAGCTGTTTTCCATCTTTTATCAACAAGAAACCATGACGTTAAGTCAGGAACAAAAGGAGGCCAACAAGAAGCGAAGGAAGGCGAATCGGCAAGCCAAAATGCTAAGAGAAAAAAAAAAATGCTGAACAGTTCATTGCCTGGGCGAACACGCCAGAAAATCTGGAACAAGTACTTCAAAAGGCTAGGTGTAGTTAATAAAGTAGCCTAGTTCATATTTGAGTTATGTGCATTGACTTTTTGTTTTCTTTGTCACCAATATGCAGTGAGATTTGAGAGAATGCGAAAGGAGAATCCTCACTTTGATTTGGACATGAAGGAAGATGTTCCAGAAAAACTGTTTTGCAACACATGTGAAGTGGAAATAAGTGCTGGGTTGTATGGATGTGAAAAAGGTGTCAGCAGTAACTATCAACAAGTTGTGGAAGAACTTACACCATGTCAGTCTGTTGTAAACTAAAGCTTCAGCTGGTAACACGGCTTATTTAACAATGTAGTTTTTCTTTCTGATCTCTATAATATTGGTAAATATTTCAGGTGTTGGCTTTTCTGGACAACTTGGAAAATTTAAGAAAAAATAATGAGGTAAGGTCTGTTGATTTCTTTAATAATATGATTCAACTACAGCTCTAATTAATTTGCTAATTTCATTACAGGAAGGGACGGAAATTTTTTTGTACTTTGTTTTTTTTTTATTGTCTTTAGGACCAAAACTGAGAAACAGTGTTAACGTTAAATACAAGGAAAGCAGCAATAATTAAGGGTATTCTTAGTTTGTTTGGTGTCGAGCCTTAGAGTCACAAGTCATCATGATCAGTTAAATTTGCGCGTCTTTATCGCGCGACTCATTCTGTATTTGAAAAAAAAAAAAAGAACAGACAAACGGGTTATCTCGGACTCGACATAAAAATATGGCACTTGTTCTCATTAAAGGTAAAAAGGTAGGCTACATTACAAAGAGTATTCGGTTGAAAGAAAGGAAAGAAAAACAAGCAAGCGATACGTAGCGCGACATAGCCTAAGAGCTAGGTATTTTAAAAATGGGAGAAAATTTCAAAAAACAAAACTCACAATAATAAATGAAATTGACACCGATTGTACCAACAAGAGCGTTATCACATCAGCATTGTTGTCCAGAATCTGAAACGAATAAGCAATCGATTAGTTTGCTGTCAGTGGAACATAAAACAAGCTTTTCATACCGAGAATGCAAAAAACATTTTTCCGCAGATCTGCCAGCGTTTTAAGGCGTGTCAAAGAACCAGGACGTTGCTGATTGATATGAGCTTCGATCAACTCAAGGTAGTCGGCTAGACTACTGGGCATGACTGTCCTATTGGCTGTTGAATCCAGTGATGGGATGTTTTTACTGCTCATCCGACTGAGCAGGGAGAGTACCTTCTCTTTGGCCGAAAGCAATTCGATTTGCAACATGTTCTGCGACGATATTTTCACTTCTGTGACTATCCGTTTCCGATTCCATTCAAAAGGCTGCAAGGCGTGGTCGGACAGCGGGCACGGACACAATTCACAGTTCTTACGTTCCGTGATGTCATGAAACTGCTTTGATGGCTTTTCACAGCTAACACGACAACGACGGCAATTGTAAGCCTTAAACCCGTCGCTGCAAGGATTTAAACTCGGACGCAATGATGTTTTTGCCACGACACACTCACTGATATCACTGCCTGGTACATTCTTCCTCTCTAGGTTTTCAATGTTGTCGAGCAAGACTTCCAACTCGAGCAAACTTTCCAGTAATAATCCACGATTGTTGGGCGTGGAACTTGACTTCTTGAGACTGTTGCAGGAAGTGGCTGTTTCTGCATTTTCTTGAGTTCGCAGAATGCGCACCTTCGTCTGGGACCGAGTCTGAATTCTCTCAGTACACACAGCTGGAGTTTTTGCTTTCTTCAGCGGTGGACCTTGAGAATTTTTTTCAATGTTTAATTCCGCTGTTGGCATTGTCGCCGGACTGGCTTTTGGAGCAGGGTGTAGTTGACGTTTCAAAAGAGATGGTAAAGTATGGGACAATTTTTCGTTGATCCGT
Source organism: Ceriodaphnia dubia (assembly GCA_022539655.2). NCBI lineage: Eukaryota > Metazoa > Arthropoda > Branchiopoda > Diplostraca > Daphniidae > Ceriodaphnia > Ceriodaphnia dubia. The sequence goes on along the minus strand of JAKUCG020000139.1, from coordinate 1,900,052 downwards.
TCCTGATTGCTCGTTGATGGAAGGGAGGCGGATGATGGATTTGCCGGCGAAACCATAGTGGGAATAGAAGAATTTAACGATGACGAATCTTGCTGATGACGAAGGTTAGTCTGCTGCTGGCCCGGCATGTTTGGCAACTTTGAATCAACCATACTGTTGTCGATTTGTCGACTCGTAGAAGGAGCTCCTGTTGAATTGGGAGGACTTAACGCACCGGGCGGAATAGGGTCCCGTCGAACTTGCTGGACTGGATTTGCAGGCAAGCAAGATTGTGATGGCGTATTTTGGATTGCTGGATAGACAATCGTCTTAATTTCACCATTTTTCAGCTTTGGCGTCGGGTTGCTATCAACTGGAACAAGTCCAAACTTGTAGAAGTTGTTAGCGTTTGCACACCGTTTAGCCTCTTCAACAAAATCCTTTAGTTGGTTTTTAAAAATAGAGAGGCTCTCCTTCCCAGTTGAGCAAATTGGGAAATAGGATCGAAAAATGGTCCGTCTGAAAGAGGGCATCAGTTTTAGATTGCTGACCAAGTTTTCAATTTCAGACAACAGCGCGTCTTGTTTGTACTCGAATAGAATAATGAAGAGTTTCATGTTTTGTTGATTACTTGTCGGCGGTAGAGACTTTAATTGGTGCATGTGGACAAAGGGCAGACGGTCCAATTCATCACAAAAGTCGTCGAGTATTTCAAGTTCTTTCCTTCGACGTCCAATCCACTGCGACGCACGTGACAATAGGTCTTTGATCGGAGCATGCTGGTCTGCTTTCATTTCAGTAAATCGTTCACGCACCCAATTCAACTGAGCACTGAAATTGTGTAGACAAAATGGAGACGCTTTCAACGGAATTCGTGGACGGTTATTTAATATTTTGTTGACTCGATGACTCTCCAGAAACTGACACTCGTTCCACAAATCGTACCAAATCCTTTCGATTTCGAGTTGCGCATCCTTCTCCTTGTTTGACAAAATCTGAGACAAAAGCCAACCACCGCCATCGAATCGTGTCGGGATGTGATGCAAAACAATTTTGACAGGCCGAATCCACTCGAGCCACTTCTTATGGCTCCCATCCAATTTAATTGCGCTTTTTAACCAATTAACTGAGTGCTGCAAAGAATCGACCCTCACATGGTCCACATTGAGGTTATTGAAGATGGTGCACGAGACATCGGCTAGCTCGATTGGAATTTCTGTGTTGGTCCAGTCCGTTTTGATGACATTGTCAAAATATTTCATGGCTGCTTGAAACATGTTGTGCTCGATACTTTCTTTTGTTTCCTGCTGGTTGTAATCAACCGGCTTCCGTATGCAAAAGATGAATTCAGATCCGTAGCTGACTTGCTTCACTACATGCGTGGCCCGGCCATTACAATCGTCTTGGTAGTTCTGCAACTGTGTTTGGAGAAACTTGCGGTCGACAGTCTCGGTCCTCCTAACGACGCGGAAGTGGATGGTGAGGCGAGCTCCAACGTAGTTTGCTTCTTTTAGAGTCGAATCCAAATATTTGGTGAACCAAAATTGATTTGGATCCAGCAATCTTTTTTCAATCCCCTTTTTCACATGAGAATCAATTCCAATAGAGGAATGTATGAATTTCAGGGGCTGCTGGTAAAAAATGGAGTGTCTTATTTCAGGTGATGAAACATGCTTGATTCCTAAGCTGCTCCTTGGTACTTGGATGTCACCTGTTAGTTATAATTGAAATATTACAATTATGAAAGATAAGTGGATGTTGATGTGCAACCCATATTAATGAAGAAAAAAGGATGAACACCAAAAAAATCAAAATTTTTTTCATAGTAAACTACATAAAAGGAACAAAGACTTGTTGATAGCTTATAGGCTACAGTGTAGCCTAGCAGTATAGGTTCAACTAGCACAATCGACAAAAGGATGATTAAGTTAAACTTCTTGTTGAAAACAAACAAATATATCTTATGATATGAAAATTAACAGTTTAACACTTACTGCGCAAAACACGGTGGTACATGTAGTCATACAGATTTCCAATAAACACTTGCTGGCGGCCAAGGCCAGAAATTTGGATGGGCTCCAACCGTTCCATTTCAAGAAATCAAGTTAACCACCTGGTAAAATAGCTTAAATTTAGATTTACCATTGTATATGATGGAATATTTTACTCCTAATAATGATTTTAACAAATATAGAAGTAAATAGCAAGCAGTAGGCTACAGAATAAATGGTGTACGAATACGAAGGTAGGGAGAGCCCTTTTACGATTGGCAATTCGTGAAAAGATTTAATAAACGTACGTGATTTAAACTGCTACGCTACATTAAATAATTAATAACGGTTCGTATTTCGTCTTGTGTAACGACAAATGTGCAGGTGCAGATCAGACCAGAGAAGATATCGCATCATATGGTGCACATGCGCAGAGCCGCAGACGAAAACAAAATGGACTGTTGTTGCGTTGCCGGAACAGGAAAAAGGAATAATTTAGGGAAATGGAGAAACCTGGCTGGAGAAACCGAACCGGCCGTGAAAAACTTGTTTTCGCGCTTCTTGTGATGAGGATGAGGAACTTAACTTCAATTCTTTATTCTAGATTTCCAGAATTACGAAATTCTTATTCATAGTGATGAGAAAGAAATAATGAACCAAAAGCTCGCAAGTAGCCTATGTGTCAGACTATATCGGACGCATCCCGGATGTGAAGGCTGGGATATTGGCTAGTTTATTACTTATCGCGTTCATCGAGCGACCATTCATTTTTCCTAAATTATTCTTAAACTGAGATAAAAACAACGAGTTCGATCACCTCGAGCTTAAACTTACTATATGTTTACAACTGCAAAATTTGCTCTCGAAGGAAACATATAGCAAATGGAATACCATTTCAAGGACATTTCCAGCTATGCTGATTGAATAACATTTGGAGATACCTACGATTATCAACATCACGATATAATCTCATCCCCTGAGGGGAATCAACAACATTTGGAACTGAAACAGTTAGCATCGCTTAACAATTGCAGTTGCCGCGTTTTGATGTTTTTCTTTGCAGGGCCCAAATCCATTGAAATGTCGTGAAAATAAAATCTTTTCCACGTGAGAGATCGTATTAGCCGAGATCTCTGGCTTGGGGCATAGCGTTTCCTTATATTCAATCTGGTAATTAGGAATTCGGCACAAGAAAAAAATATAAGAATTGAGAAACATGAATATTGATTATTAAAGTTATGGGCTAATGCATTTACAATGTCTTTTGGTTCGAATTCTCCACTGATTCTCCATAGACTATATTTGGGGCCGCCCGGCGACTACAAGCGCTTTGAAAGGCGCCGGTAGCAGCAAAAACCCAGAGAAGGATTTTATCCCTTTATTGTGTTCATCCTTTGCTTTCAACCTAGGGATACTGATTTGAGACCGAAGAGTTCTATTAGTTTCGCTGCGTAATTTCAATTTAACTCGTTTTGTTAGCTCATCTGTTCCCAATCAATCCCTCTCTTCTCCCTAATGTACCCCGGAGTTCTTTTTTCCTTGTGCTTAAGCCCTATTCCCCCTTCCGCAAATGGGCTTATTAACTCTCGCTTAACTGCGAAAAGGCGAACCCTGATTGGCCGTTAATCCATCAGTTAATCTAAAGTCGGAATAGGGCTCTAATTCAGGGACGACTTATGACAGTCGAAACATCCTGGCGAATTTCGTCCGGCAAATAGCTCTATAACTCGCTCTAACCCAGCAGTGTGGGCGGGGTATTTTCTGCTACCCGACGATTGTATCTGGTGCGTAGACGCCGCGCTCTACTCCGACTCATCACGACAATTATACCGGTCCTTTTATCACCAAGGATTCAGCTGTCCAAGTAAATACCATACGATGATTGATGGTCTACAAGAGTATGCGTTTGGATATGTCTATAGCGGTCTGTAGCCCCCATAAGTCATGCGTATATGCCTCACGTATCTTTTGCTTCGCCTCGATTTAAACCGAGTATAAACTGAATGTTGTTCTTTAAAACATACCGAAATGAGTGAGAAGAGCTATTTTTGTGTTATTATTTTATCCGTTTACAGACATCGTATATTTATTGGAAAATATTTTTTTTTTTTTTGCAAATAATTTTGTTTGAAAACCAGTAGTACTTTTCATCGACAATTAAAATGGCAAATACGTATCAACAGTATCAATTTATCAAATTATTCAATTATTTATAACTTAGATAATACAAAAAGCAATCGACAGTCGACAACGTTGGCATTTTATTCGTCTGCTCCTGCTGGCTTGACAATTGAAAAACAGAGTCAGACCTTTTAAATTTAGATTTTGCCTTGAAGTTACTCACGTGCGTGCTCATCGCCCACTGTATCTGTATAAATCAAAATCAGCCAAACAGCGGAGTCAGGAAAAACACAGTTTCATATTTTGTTAGAGTTGAAAGTCGTAAATAGCTTATTAGATTTCTTGATGAGTTGGCTCTGTTTTAGGTCGTAATTTGACAACTGATGATTCCCGAAAGTTCTAATGGAAGCACATAATACCGGCAGTGATGATGAAATCAAGCCCTCAGTAGGTAGGTAGGTCTGTGATTGTACGAGATCATTGATTGAGTTACTGCTAAATTATTGAGATTTACATTGTTTAACTTATCCCAGCTGATGATGGCTGTTGTTAAAGAATATTCTTATTTCTGTTTTCCAGAGGACCTTCGTAACCATTTAAGTAGAAACCATCACAAAATGAAAAAGCGCTTGAAACAGAAACGCAAATTACAACATATAGGTAGTCTCTCTCACACTAAATTATTCCATCTTTCCATATTAATATTCAACATACATCTGTTGGGTACTTACTTTACCCCATTCTTTGTTATTTACAGAGAATCTGAGACTTGTTGTAGAGAATAACAAGAAGGCTGCTTCTGGAGGAAAGAACAACAATGTCCCTGCTAGTGTCAGCTGCTGTAACCCAAGACCTAATTTGTTGAGCAGTGGAAATAAAGATGGAGCACATCTTCCTGATAATCAAGAATTCCATATACTGGTAAAAATATAACTTGTCTGGTTCTGTACCTCAGTTTCTTTTGTAAAAATCTGCAAAATTTGGTGGAAATCCTAGAATTAATTACCTACTACTACTGATGTTTCCTCTTATTTTCAAGTCGAGCATAGAAACTGTTGTTGGATCATCTTCTTCAATACTGACTCAGCACCATGTAAAGCACGATTCAAACAATTTATTTGAACAAAGCAGCAGTGCAGTAGGATGCGTCATCAAGCCGACTGGTGATCGAATAACAGTTGAAAAGCAGAAATATCGCAGCTACTATCATTACTGCAAACCTAAGCTACAGCGAATCCTAGAAGGAACTACAAAAGAAGTGGAAGTGGTATTCGTGTTCATGCTCAACCTTTTCACATGTCGGCTAGTTGAAAATGAAGCAATTTTTCAACGATTAATGGCGGACCTGTCGGCTTATGCAGGTAGCAGATTTTATTTTACATTTTCCACCAATTTATTCTAAAGAATTTGCGCACCATATTTTATTAGATAGTCCGATAGCCGACGAAGAAATAGTTCCACAAAAAAATACAGCCTGCATCGTCAAGAACAGTGTTGACAATCGCTGGTATCGCGGATTAATTACCGAAATTTTTGAATCGGAACTTGAAATTCGCTTTATGGATGTCGGAGAAATAAGACGCGTCCCCTATAGCTTCGTGAAAACGATCACAAAGGAGTTTGTCGTCTTGCCACCCCAGTTTTATTATTGTACTGTGGATGGTGAACCCGCAGGTGCCTGGACATTGGAAGAAAAGATTTATTTCGAAACTCTTACCCAGGGTAAACGGCTCACAGCGACATTTCCGAGATTAATTTCCAAAAAATTGAATGGCAAACATAAATTTGGTCCTACATACCCAGTCATTTTGAATGAAAATCAGTTGAATGGTCCACCGATTGTCATCAACGAATTGTTTAAAACGTTTCGAGCCACATTGGCTGCTCGAAATGTTCCCATTTCCAAGCCAGAGGTAATTTCAATCTTTTTTTTTCTCCTATTTTACTAGACTGTTAATCATTTATAATCAGTTTGGCGGTGAAAGAACTTCAAATCCTGGGATGAACGACATTTCCGAAATAGCGTCACTTAATGTTGACGCTCCCAGAGTCGCCCGTCGCCGTCGAGCCAACGCCAACAAGTCGCCAGAACGACAACGACATATGAACATAGAGCCAAGAACTCCGGATAGAGTAGTGAAACCAGTCTCTTCACCCGAATCGTCGCCAGTTGTGCTATGTCAAATCAGCAAAGAAGATAAGAAACGTTCCTTCGAGTGTATCACCTTATCCGACTCGGAGTCCGAATCAAATGAAGATCCGTTACAGGTCAAAAAGTTGTGTACAGATTCCAATATGGACATTGAAGAGCAAGCCAGCAACGTTTCATCCGAGTCGGAACTTGAGATCGCTCCGGTAGAGAATGAAGATGCTGCCCTTCTTTCCGTATCTCAGGTAAAACCCTCCTAAATGCTGTCGTCGTTTGGGCATTAATTATTGAAAATTTTATTCTCTAGGAACCGAAACTGAATGGCCACAACTTTTTATTGTTTCCTGGTATAAGAGGAGCCACACTGTATTTCGAAACAAGTGAAGGGCACTTTTATCGCGACATGAAATGTGTCGATTCTCAGTTTTTCTGGCTACGTGAATCGGCCGAAAAAGATGACCATCCGAACGAGGCGATGGGCTGCCAAGTGAAACCGGGTGGACGACACCAACACGAAGTCGTTCCTCGCGAGTTGGTCGAGCTCGCTATGCTCCGCTGGGCCTGTATTTTAAGAGTACTTCATCACGTCGAGGAACCCGTTTTGCAATCGGTCGAGTTCACCATCGGGTCGTGGCCTCACAAACTCCCCATTGCCGTGTCTCGATTCTGTTCCAAATTCTCCGACACTTTTAAAAGATTTAGGAAAGAATTCAGCGAAGGAAAAGTTATCATCCGCAACTTTATGAACCGGCACGGTGAAGACCAACTTGCATGTTTCCGACAGTTGATGTTGGAGTCTCAACCGTACTGGTCGTCGCCCATTCCAGTCGGACCAGAAGGTCAGTCTTTCCATCGAGTTCCACACAAATGAAGAATTTTAATTAATCTTTTTCTCATCATCTTGTAGGTCATTTGCAAGATAAGTCATTGAAGCCTAAATCAAAGAGACCTCACTTGGAAGAATCGAATGAAGAAGAAATTGAGACATCTTGGACTCTCCTGACTGAATCGGATGACTCTTTTCTGTCCGACAAATTGGAAGACGTTCCAACCCTGGATGAACCAAAGACGATCCCTCCCTGCAATAATGACGAGGCAGACCAGCCGACTCCAATGAAAGCACGGAAGATTCGTTTTGCCGAACGATTGGTGGAACATTTGGAGAAGATCGGCAGACGGAATGAAAAGGATCTCTACGCTGTTCCGTTGACCAAATCGACTGTACCCGAGACGACAACTTTCGATCGCTTTTGTTTCCACGAAGACAATGTCAGGATTGAAGGATTCGTCCCGAATAAACAGAAAGCCAAGAACAAGACGATCCTGTTTGTGGGAGATACCGGTTCCGGCAAGACATCCCTCATCAACGAGATGATCAACTTCGTTTTTGGCGTCAAATGGGAAGATCCTTTTCGCTTCCAGCTCGTCGAAAATCAAGTTTCCAGCGAGCCGAAAACCTACATCAAGACGGGTCGCATCACCATCTACAAGATCCAACATATGGAAGGATTCCGTGTTCCGTTCTCCTTGACTATCATCGACACACCTGGCTACGATAAAAACGAGTCGGATAGTGACGTCGCCCTTATGGAGATGATTCGTCAATTGTTTGAAGACAAAAACGGCATTCAAAAATTGGATCACGTCGCCATTGTCAGTTCGACTCTACTCCCATCGCCCACTCAAAGTTACATCCACGACTTGGTCTTGTCCAATTTGGGCAAAGATCTCTTGGAGAACATAATTTTTTTGTTTACTTTCGCCACCGACCAGGAGCCACGCAAGTTGAAATCTATTGTAGCATACAGCATGCCCCGTCGGAATTCAAAACTCCCGCTCTATTTCAAATTCAACAGTTCCGATTGCTTGGGCCGAAACCAAGCCGACCACATCAGCGAGTCTCATTGGTGGATGGGCGTGACAAATTTCAACGGCTTCTTCGACAATTTATCCAAGATGGATACGAAATCAGTGTCGTTGAGCAGGCAAGTGCTGGAAGAGCGGGAATTGCTGGAGGCCCGAGTGGACGAGCTGCAGTCATTCGTCAAAACAGGATTGAAGCAACTGGAAGATATCAAACAAGCACGCCGATTCCTGACGGCCTGTCAGACACGAATGGAAACGATCCAGAATACCGACAAAAATGGAAGAGTAGTGAGAGAAGAGAGCCTTCCGCCCGGAGAGTTTGCGACTAACTGTCTCAATTGTGACGTGACGTGCTTCCTCTCTTCCCAAAAAGAGAAAACAGTCCAATGTACCTACTGCCCTCAGAAATGCAGCTGGAACTTGCACACGACCGGCTCCGTGTTCAAGTGGTGTGAGTACGTCACTGAGACATCGATCAACAACAAAGAATTGTACTTGGCCGAATTGAAGAATCTGCAGACAGCAAATGACGACTTGGAAAGGCTTCAACAGGAATTTAATGAGAACCGGAGCGCTTTGCTGGAACTGAGGAATGCCGCGTCGGGTTCCATCCAGCGACTGGAGGAAACAGCTCTTGTTTCGAACCCGTACTGGATGAGATCCTACTCGATCCAACTGATGATCATAAACGAGCAGAAGGAGAAACGGAAGGGCTTCGAAAAGCGGGTAAGCAGGCTGGAAAAGCGTCGGCTAAAGTCAATTACCATCAGTAAGATTAAGAAAGAAGAAACTCTATTGACTCTTGATGTTAAGTCAGATTAATCCTAGCTGCCTAGATTAAATGGAAATCTTAATTGTGTTAAGTTTATTTTTGGATGAATGCACTTTTCTTGATGTTTTTTGCATATCGTTTTGTTGACAGTTCTTTCTCTTTTGTTTATTTGATCCGGCTTTTCTTAAGCTGAAACTAAAATAAAGATAGGGTCATATCTTGCAGTTTCTTGTCTCATCGCTGTCACCACCAGCCGTTTATGTCAATATCGGAACTGAGTGCAACACGTCCCAAGTCCAAACTTGGTCCAAAACTGATGTCAGTGTTTTTGTTGCCAAGCGCGTAATAGGCTATGTAACAACTTATCTTGATTTTTTCAATTGAAAACAATAACCTTTGGAATTGGTCAGTTTTCATTTTTATAAGGTACAGGCGCTTTGTAGTCAAGTGATGCATTGATCTTGATATCGTGATTTTATTTAGTGCCTTGTGGTGAAAAAAAGCGAGCAAAAGAAAGAAATATATATACCTCGTTGATAGCTTGAAACATTATTCTGTTTCAAAGCTAAATGACAGTAAATGACAATTAACATTTTGTCGGCACTTTCCAAAATTAGAAAAGTATTTTTGGCAATCTCGTATTTGGCTTCATCCAAAGATAAAAATATGGGTTTATAATACTGATATAGATTTTTTTATCCACAGCAGTAAAGTGTAGGGTCGAGCTTGCAATTATGCTAGTCGGATTGTTTTTAACTGAGCCATCGCGATGGGGCAAAGCGATTCTGTTGCCGTCAAAATCAGAGTGAACGGCGACGACCAATTAGAGTTAAAAGGCTACCGCGTCCATCGAGGACGTTACGTTGTGGCATGTCTGGCCGTAGTGCTGACCTTTGGTTTACTCCTCTTGTTACTCGCTTGGCGTAGGGACTTTAAATTGTGGATGTTTTACCAAAGATGCCCGCTACAACACGCTACAAAAGTTCTCGTCAAGGTAAATATTATAAGATATATCAAATTATAATTACAAAAAAAAAATGAAATTTGTAAAATGTAGTGATTGCTAGGATTCCTTTGGCGTACTATTCGAAGAAGATGTTGGTAAGGAAGCGTGTGGTCTAATCACTCAGGATCAGCCAAGCATCACCCGCTACTTTACGAACAAAAACGTCAAATACATCTGGGATGATGACACGACTCAGTTTATTCGATTAAGGTAGTATGCTTAATGTACAAGAATATTTTACGCCAATAACACAATTACTTCTATGTACGTTTAGCTTCTTCGAAGCTAAACTTACTTGCCGATCGTTTCACGACAATCCCGGCGGATTGAGCATGCAAAAAGTTAACGAAATGCATCAGAAATATGGCGACAACTCTATACGGATTATATTGCAGCCAATTTATGGATTGATATTAGAAGAGGTATATCGATCACGCCAAACAAATAAAGATAATCCTGTAAATCTATTTCGTCATCATCCCTTTCGAAAGGTTTCCAATCCTTTCTACTTGTTCCAGTTTTACATGATTATCCTCTGGATGGCAGAGGGCTATTTCAGTTACAGCTTTGTGATCATCATTTCTACAGTAGCGGCTGTGGGTTCTAGCGTCTACGAAACGAGAAAAGTATAATTTTATATTATTATCACAAGGATATAATAATCATCATGTAGCCTACATACATTTCAATCTAATTTTTTCAACTGGTAGCACATGCTAACATTGAAGAAACGATTTCAAGTTTCTGGATCGGCGACTGTTGTCCGCGACGGCATCGGTATATTTATAAAATGAAACATTAATAAATAGGACCGAATACAAGATTAAACATTCTGAGATTTCTGACTAATGGATTCCTATTGCTTGTTTACTTTCGCAGAGAAAAGGATTTCGACGGATCAACTCGTCCCTGGCGATATCCTCCTCATTAGTCCAGTAGATGACAAGGTGCCTTTCCATTGCGACGCTGTGCTCGTCGAAGGGATTTGCTCTGTCGACGAGTCGGTGTTGACGGGCGAGAGCAATCCCATTACCAAAGTATACGCCACATATAGTATTTTATAATTTAATGAGTTGCTATTCAATTCCCTTTGATTTGAGTATAGATGGCTGTGCCAAAAGACGACGAAACCTTCGAGTACGAAAAGCACAAGCGACACATTCTTTTCAACGGGACTCAGATGTTGCAAGGCCGTCCGGAAGGCGATAACGTCTTTTTGAAAGCCGTAGTCATCAGAACAGGTCGGTCTCTATACCTTTTTTTCAAAGACATGATGATAAAATAGTGACTAGCAGTAGAAATTGAACTCTTTGTTTAAAAGGTTTCATGACTAGCAAAGGCGAACTCATCCGGACAATTCTATTCCCTAAACCGATCCATTTCCGTTTCTACACTGACCTGGTTAAAGTCACAGCACTGCTCCTTGTCATAGGTTTGGGTGGAATTGTGTACTCGATGTACGCCTGGATTCAAAACGGAGTATTATAGATGTCGTACCAACAATTTGAGTGATCGGTAGCCTCTAAATTCTATTCTAAAATTGTTTCTAGGGAAGCACGAGAGAGGTTATTGTGCAATCGTTGGAGATCTTTACGTTTGTGATTTCGCCTTTGCTTCCTTCCGCTTTGACTACAGCAACTAACTATGCCCAGCGTCGACTCGGAGAGAAAAAGATCTTCTCCCTCAGCGCCAAGCACATAAGCCTTTGTGGTGGAGTCGACGTCGCTTGCTTCGATAAGGTTTACGGCACAATAAAAAAAAAGTGTTTCCTTTAATTAATTAATTGTGCTTTTCAGACTGGAACCTTGACGGAGACGGACATTGATCTGGCCGGAACCATACCTATCCAAGAAGGCAAATTCCAGAAGCCAGTACTCGATTTAACAACACTGCCAGAGACGCATCCGCTTTTGCAATCTACGGCAACTTGTCACGCGCTCATCCGTATTCAAGATCATCTCAGTGGATACTCGATCGACCGGAAGATTTTTGAAGCCACAAAATGGAATTTTACAAATGGCCCAGCTGGGATCAACTCGGATTACGGAGAGGAAACGCCTTTCCTCGTCAGTTCCAGCAGCAATCTAGGTGCGGAACTGGGCGTCCTCAAGCGATTTCCCTTCGAGTCGAGTGTCAAACGGATGACTGTATGTCAGCCTGCATCAACATAATAAATATCCCATCAACTTTAATGGCCGTTTATTCTTTTGTTTCCGTTTCGCAGGTGATTGCCAAGCAAAAAGGAAGTGAACACTACAACGTCTTCATCAAAGGGGCACCAGAGACCCTCGCTGGACTCTGTGATCCCGTCACAGGTTTGAAACGGGAACGAATCCTGTTCCATTAAAAACTGTCGAAATTTGGGTCATAGCTTAAAATGAATTGCTCTTTATTTTTCAGTTCCATCCAACTATCTTTTGGTACTCGAGCATTACACTATGCAGGGGTACAGAGTTTTGGCTTTGGCAACCAAAACGTTACATCCAGCTCAAAATTTCACCTGGGCACGCATTCAGGAGATGTCACGGGATGATATTGAAGTCAATTCCGAATTGATTGGTCTTTTGGTAATGTGGAACCCGTTGAAAAAGGAGACGACTTCAACTATACGCATCTTGAACGAAGCATGCATCAGGACCGTCATGGTGACGGGCGATAACTTGCAAACGGCCGTCGCAGTGGCCAAAGACTGCGATATCATTGATCGAGTTCAAAGAGTCGTCCAGGTGAAAGCTGAAATTACTTCAGCAACAGCGTCAATCCAGCAGGGCGATGGAGAACGTCTCCAAGTGCATTACAGCAATCTGTTGGCCACACCGGAATGTATCGATGACCATAAAGGCAATTATTGTTTCGTCATGGACGGACAAAGTTTCGAGTTGCTTCGAATTCACGATCCATCTTTGCTGGATAAATGCATTCATCGAGGCAAAGTCTTCGCCCGGATGGGTCCTGCAGACAAACAGCATTTAATTGAAGCCCTGCAGAAAATCGGGTAAGTCTATTCATGAAAGATTGTACTGCTGGACAACAGTTCACATCAATTATTAGGCGGCAAGTTTCTATGGCGGGTGACGGGTGCAACGACTGCGGAGCTTTAAGGGCGGCCGATGCTGGTGTTTCCCTGTCTATGGCTGATGCTTCCATTGCAGCCCCTTTCATATCTCAAGGTATCCTGTATAAGTAATAATCTGCCTAGAAAGTATAAGCCAAATTCCGTTTGAAAATAAACAGAAACCAACATCAGCTGCGTTATCCCGCTGATATGCGAAGGACGGACCACATTAGACGCGGCTTTCGGCACCTTTCTATTTTCTACTGGAATGAATTTAATATTTTTTATCGGCCTCTTGATGCTTTATTCGGTAAAACGGTCAAACATAGATGACAATATCTTAATTGTATATCGATTAGCTTATAGTTGGCTATAATGCAAAATACGCACGTTAGATATCGACGGTGCTGGACGATTCCCAGTATTTACTGTCTTATTTTACTACCATTTCGATATTCATCATGAGCAATGCTTCTCCACCCGCGTACCTCCATCCTCGTCGACCCCTTCGACATTTATGGGCATTTCTGCCTCTGTTTTCTTTCTTCACCTTCGTATTGTGGCAAATGATCATTTTGCTCATCGGATGGTTCTATTGTTACGCTCAGCCTTGGTAACACAGTAGTCTACCGCATTATTTGTCATTGGACTTCGTGATTACTTATTTGCGTTTAAGGTTCGTTCCGTTCGTGTACGAAAACGACAAATACCCACCGAATCCGAGCTACGAAGAGACGACACTTTATCACCTTATGCTTATGGGGTCCATAGCAGCGGCGTTTGTTTTTTCACCCAGTCAGCCTTACAGTCGCAACGTCTTCTCCAACAGTTAATACTAATGATTGCCATCAAAGGTCAAAATTAGGTTAATAAACGATAATAATTCCATTTTTTTTTCAATTAAAATGAAATAGAATGGTTTGCCGTTTGGGCTGCTCTGGCGCCCATATTTATGGTTTGCATCATGTTCATTTCTGACGAAGGATTTGTCAACTTTATGAATTTCAAAACTCCACCGCATCCGGAATACATGGTTGTAATTTTGTTGTTGGGTGTAGCCGGTGGACTTTTCTGCTACTGTTGGGAGGTGACAAAGATAGAAAATAAGGTATTTTATATTTAAAGTCTAATTTACGCCGTGCAATAGAAATACCTAATTCGTGGATTGCTGTACCAATGGGCATGGCCGCGCATCAACCACAGCTTTCGCCCGTTGCGTCATCCGTATGAAAAGATTGAAAAAGAGTTAACAAATTTGGATTGGCCCAAGACATTGGGACAATCCCCAAGGAAGACGACTAATTCAAAAGGTAGCCTACCCTATACGCGCGCAATGTAATTAATATTGAATTCAAAAATCCATAGAAAAAACTTCATCAATAACTCCTTATAGCTGTACAAACAAATACTTGTCTTTCAGATAAAGAAGCGGAATCTTCAGATGCAGGCTTACCTTCCAAAGTTGTGGAAGTACCTTCTTAACAAGTTGAAGAGAATCACATCGAGCCGATTTGTCCTTTGAATACGACTATATGAGAGCCAATAGTATTTTTTCCTATTTCGACATCATCGTTTTACTTCTTAGAAATATAACGAACCTTCCTATAGACCAAGTACGGGTAGTGCATTTTCCCTAAACACATCGTGGGTTGCCAGGTCTGGAAATCTCACTTGATCTTCCAAGTCAAAGAATTTTGACAGAAGCGACCACGTGCATGAATGTTATGAAATTTTTTTTGTGAAATTCCTAAGTAGTCTTTATATTGTCGACATGGGATTCAAAAGGGAAGCTTAAAAATTATAAGAAAGGGTAAAAACTAATTCCTCAAACAGCTTAAATCACTAAAAATTCCCTGTCTCTCAAGTCATAGCACAATAGAAACAATTATGAAATCATTATGTCCGCAACTCTAAAAGGGTTTGTAAAATTGAAGTAGATTGCCTGAATAGTAAGAAATCTGATAACAGAAAACGATTTTACACATTGTTGTTCGTTTTCAGTGCAGATTTATTTTTAAAACGAAGCCCCATAAGACCCCATGTAAAAACTTGACTGACAAGATCAAGTCAGATTTTAGAGCATGTGGCAACATTGGCCAATTTCGGACCCGTACTTGGTCTATGTTTATTACAAATTTCGATTTCTAAATATTACAATAATTGTAGAACCCAACTAGCACAGGGAAATCTGTAGGGGCGTGTGTAAAAATGCCAGGGGAGTGCCCTGTGTTGCCTTAGTGCTAGCTGGCACTGGCACACAACTGTATTGTTTATTAGACTGTAGACGTATGGTTATTACGCGCTAATTGGCTTGTACAGAACAAACCCAGTTCGATCGACCCTGAGCGGATACATGAAATTGAGATTTTGTCCTCAAAACGAATTGAAACTGTTCATTGCTCGTAACTGTGCATTTAAAAACACGATAATATTTCAACTCATGCCCAGCATTAGACGTAACGTAACTTTTGCTTTGCCTCGCTTTAAACCAAATAAATCAATGTTGTTAAAATATCTCGTAAAATATGTCAAACTAGGTGCCGTAATGTAATAATAGCCTCAGAGGAAGAGGGAACTTGTATTACTTTCTTTCGTTTCCAAACTTCATTCAACGAATCTTTAGGTTAATAATAAATCGAATAAGTATATAATGCTTATTAGGTTATTGTTCTGATTTAACTCATCATAATTGTTTTTGCTTGTCTTGGCAAATTTATAAGCCCTTCAGAAACACTACTGTTTGGATGCCGGCCCAATTAGTCGGCGATATTTCATATCAGACCCGACATGAACCGATATTGGACCGAACATCGGGTGTTACTATAGGGCCAAATAAAACAGTTGACTGGTTTGGCTGTGTCTGTGTCCATGCGTCCATTTCGCCATCATTCGTTGATGGTCGGTTCTGTTAGTTAACGTCTATTATAATACGTTTTTCTGTCCACAGCATTATTGTTAACTCAAGCTGTAAAACATCCAGCGTTGCCAGGTCTTAGCAAATACGAAAATCTCGATCGCCTTTTTCGTCATCATGGTGGCTTATGGAGTTTTGGTTCGTTTTGGGTGAAAAATAGTAGTGGAGTAAAGTTATCCGTAAACAGGGGGTTACCTAGAACTAATGGCAATAACAGATTTTTTACATGAACTTAAGAACTTTAAGTATATATAGTCATATTGTAGAACCCTTCCGAAAAATAAATATATTTACTATTTCTAAAAAGTCATTGAAAATTGATTTTATGGGGGAACTTATTTAAAATGCATTATAATAGAACATAATTTTATTTAACTCATACAACATATTCCGTATAATGTTTCAAATATATTTACCAAATATGAACGTAATCAGACGTACAGTATTCATGCAACTTAATTTATTGTCAAGGACTACGTGAGAAATTTCACCTCGCCACCCGCCGCTCTTAACATGGCCTTATGGCGGCTACTTCATTCTGTTGTTAATCATATTAAGCGACCCATCAGTCCTAGAAATGTGCGTGAGGTCTCAAAAAATCTAGAATAAATTTATAAATTACTTTATCTATGTCGGCATTCTTCAATTTTATCATTACTTGCTTATTTAGCCCATAACTAAGGACGTCAGATTGAGTCCGAGCACTATAGTTTTTCCATTGTCCGCTGTGTGATGGTGGCGCTACATAAGTTCCCTCAGACTAATTGTTATTTATCTTTCCTGAACTTGAAAATCAGTCTCGTGCTAAAATATTGGTTAACATGACATACAACACTCTGTACAAATTTTTAAAAGAAAAATCCGTCTGACAGGGGAGTTTCCAGTAGCGCCACCTTTCGCAGCGGACAATGGGAAAACTAATACCCTCAGATTGAATCTGACGTCCTCAGTTATGGACTAAATAAGCAAATAATTATCAAATTGAAATATGCTGACATAGATGAAGCTATTTATAATATTATTTTGTATTTTTTGAGACCCCATGGCAATTTTTAGGTCTAATAGGTCGCTTAATATGACTAACTAAAAAATGCAGTAGCCGCCATAAGAGCCCATGTAAAGAGCGGCGGGTGGCGGGGTGAAATTTCTCACGTAGTCCTTTCCAATAAATTAAATTGTACGAATACCATATAAGTCCAAAAGCATTCATTTTTGGTAGACATTTGTCGAACATGACAAGGAATAGGTTATATGAGTTGAAAAAATTTATTTCAACTAAATAATATTTTTTAAACAAGTTTCCCCCTTAAATCAAATTTGAATTACGTTTTTTAAACAATAAATACGCTTATTTTTTGGAAGGGTTTTTAAATATGATCATTCATGTTGAATAGGTCAAAGTTCATGTAAAACATTGGTTATTGCAATTAGTTCTAGGTTAAAAATTAACTTTACTCCACTATAGGCATAAAGCCTGATTCACACTGACGGTTTTTTCACATTTTTAACGTATTTTTTCTTACGGAGTGGGGTTTAGCAACCCATGCTTTTTCCCTATCTCGCCCCTTTAATCTTACGGTTTTGGTCCCAATTTGTCGTACCCTTCGTAACCGGGGAAACGAAAGAATTTTGCCCACTTTTACGTACCATTTGAATAATGTCTCTGACTATTATTTTTTTGTTACGTTTCGGGTACATAGAGGATTTTCAATACGGGTGTCGCTCGTCAATTGTTTGGCCCTGGCAGCCATTTTCTGTAGTAAGTTAACATTGGGGAGATAGGGTTTTTTAAGATTTTTCCGATTTAAAGTCGGAGAAAGGCATTATTTTTAACTTTTGACCCAAAAACTGAACAACTGACAAAAAATGCTTCATTTTGAACTAATTTTCGTCCTCGAGCTCCATCCTATTTTCCGGTAATCTCAGTTTTCTCAAAAGTAAACAACAGTTTTCAGTGGCAATACGGCATTAATTTATAATTGATTTTGCATAAATAGCATTATAACATTAAATAAGTATGAGAAATGAAGTAAAATACGTAGTATTTTTTGTTCTGTTAGTACAAACGGACGAAAGGCCTAGTACAAACAAACAATATATAAAGGGTCAGCTATGAGCTGCATACTCATTTTTCTCAAAATACTCTATTATATTATATTTAAGAATGGTATATGAATAAAAACCAAAGACTAAAAAGGTCGAGGTTAGTTTTTTCACCCGTCCAGGAAAATATACTACATTAATTATTTTTAAAAAGTCCAAGACTACATGTGGTCATGTGTGTTACTCTGAACACATTTTCATGTTCCCCAGGTTTCCGATTTCATTGTAATCAATTTCCAATAGCTTCCTTAGCAAATAGTTTTCTCTGATATTTCACATATTTTTTACTCTTGACAATTGCAACAGTTAACTAACACTCTGGCCTATTTATTGAGGGTCTAGTAATCTACCGCCAACTTCCTGCATGTAAATACCGGAATTCACCCTCTCAAATTTACCAAGTCCAAGGCCATTTGCGGCCATTAAAGCGTCATCTCAAGGGCGCGCTCAGCGCTCCATGCAATACTCGGCTAGGGGAATTCACCCCTGTTCTATTGGGGCTATATTTTCCTTCCTATATAGCAAATCGGCGAAAGGCAAAAGTAACCCCCGGACCGTCCGGTGTTGAGAGCTATAAATAGCTGTTTAGGGTAAAGCTGTGAACTCCGGACACTTTTTGGCCGATAGGCTTCCTTATGGGAAACGTGTGCATTAAGAATCTTCAATTGTCGTACGTTTCCCATAAAAATCGGACATTTCTGCATTTTTCGGACAGAGCTAATTAAAAAAAAATAATTATCTCATTAGACTCAGTTTTTGATTCTGAATAGAATTGCCTATGACACTACTGAGGGTGCAATAGAAATTTCACAATAGAATTCGATTTAAAAAAACCAAAACATTGGCCTGTCAAAACAAAACTTGTCTGCTAGCCTAAGATCGACAGACAAACAATATTGGTTTCTTTAACTGCGCCGAAACGGCTTCAAATAAGATGAAAACATTGGGTATAAATCGATTCTTCATAAAATTATGCGTCGATTGGTGTACACCCTTTCTAGAAATTTGAAAATCTATAATTTCCTTGAAGGTGTCCGAAGTTACTAGCTGTCAGTCCAAAAAAACGCAGAATGACAGTTTTTTTTTAATTCCTGATAAAATACTAGAATTGGCCATTTACTACTTAAAAACTATACTATTTTGTAGAATTTTAAATTCTCTATAATTTAATATAATTAGTTAAGTGACTCATTGATCTTTTATCTTATATTTTTCATTTGCCGTTTTCGTTCGGCCTACTGTCCAACACAGAGCTCAAAAACTTAGCCTGCAAGTGTAACTGTGAAATTCTATTTGTCAATTTCTAAGTAACTAGGAATAATTGCAAGATGCCCTTTAGCCCATTGGTGCGTTTTTGTGACTATTTCAATGTTCATTTATCGGATGTTTTAAGAAACGCCTCGTTCAGTTTCAAACACGCATGCAAAAAAATCGATTTTTTTGGCCGAAATTTGCAGATTTTTTGTCCTGTCCGGATTTAAGAGCTTTACCCTAGTTAATTTTAAATCGTCCACATTCAACATAGTTAAGTCGTCCGTCTCTTTTTTTTTCATTAAATTTAGCAATCTCTAAAACAGCAGGATCTTGCGCGTTCGCTGCTTCATTTTTTTTAATGGCGCAAAAAAGTCTTTTTGCTGTTCTTTTGGAGTTTTTAATCCGTTAGCATCAATAGTTACAACTGGATTTTTTTCATTTTCTTTCTCTTTTAGTGCAATTAGTCGCTTTTTAAAGTTTGCAAAGATTTTATCGATGACCTTCTTTTTTTCTTCTTCGTCTTTTTCTTCCAGCCAACTTAATGTTTTGAATTTAGGATGAATAGCAGATGAAAGTAGAACATCATCGTCTTTAAAGAAAGAACCGAACCTTTTTTCTAATCCGGATGAAATGGCACTAGCAAGAGGCTCACAAAATTCTAACGATCCCTTATCTTTTATGTTGTTGATTGCTTGGCGGATGACAACAATTGCTGGCAAAAGGTGGCCAATAGTGATTGAACTGCCATTTTCCCCTTGGAGGACATCTAACGCGTGTGACAATGGAGTCATTATGTTACGTACTCCCCCATTAGACGAAACTCCTCATCTGTAAATGGCTGCACTTTACATTCTCCACACAGCTCGTTCAGTTTTGTTTTATTGTTTGATTCGTCAGAATCATCAAACGCATCGCTCTCGTCTGGGCAATCCACAATAAGTTTCACAAGGTGTCGTACTGCGTCAAACTGCGAATTCCAGCGTGTTTTATTGGGAACGATAAAGAGAACACCTTTGAAATTTGTATAAAATTTGATTATATGATTTTACTCCGTTATAATATGAAAATTATTACCTTAACTCTTTTTAACTTGTTCCGAAAAAATCGAACTCTTACTTTGCTTATTGAACAAAGCTTGCAGCTTTGAAAAAGTAGAGCGAGTAATATGATTATCCATCGCTTCCTCAGTATCAGTTGTGGCGACTAGGTTTAACAAATGACACGCACATTTACGATGGGGTGGAAGTTTCAATGTGCTATTTGAGTTAAGAGGTTTTAAAATATTATCTATCTCCACATACACCTTATTGAAAAAAATTCAAATGAGAACTTCAGTTAATTATAAAAAGAATTAGTCTTACTGTATCAGACGTTTGTTCGGGAATCACATTAATTTCAGTACCAGTTGTTAAGGAATACACGCGGAAAGCTTTAATGAAATTCGACTCACTATCAGTGACAGTGCTTACTATTTTCTTCGAAATCCGGAATTCGTCGTGAATAGATTTCAAAGCTCTTCCGAGAACATCGTACGTAATGCTCCCATAAAGTCGACGAATTGCCAAACAAGCGCTTTCTCTTTTTAAACCAACACCATCTAACCAATGGCATGTAGTAACCAATGGCGCCTAGATACGAACGACCGCGTGACTTCCAACAGTCAGCTGTTGTACAAAACGAGCCAACAGCCGCGAATTTACCAGTTATAATCTTCTTTTTGAACTCGGCGTATCGCATTTCAATTTTCTTCGTTAGAGTTTTGCGACACATGAAATCAACACCTAAGAACATACAAAACAACAATTTGTGAAATTATGAAAGTCTTATTCTTAAATTGTCGAACCTTGCGCGATGTTGCTCATTAGGGTGCGGAAAGCCTCTGATTCATCATGTTGTAAAGGTAAAAGACTATCTATAATGTATGTTATTATTCATTCGTCAAATTCATTTTGAGAAAAGAGCTTGGCTCTTTTACTATTAGAAAAACCTTCTTTGATAGTGGCCTGCCCACCAGAACCAGCACTTGCAGTGCTATCAGAATTTGACACTTCCAGCGTTCGTTAAATTCCACTATTACTAACTTTTTTACACGCCGCTACAAAGGAATCCAACGAACCTATGTGCCGCGACTTAGAAATATGCACATGTTAACTTACATTTGACAGGACCCAATGTAAACAATATGTTACCGTTGTTATAAGTTGTTATAAGTGTTTTTTTCAGATTTCCTCTTGAAATGTCACTACAAGAAACTAAAACTGCTTTACCATCACGAGCCGGAGTACAAAGCTTACAAATATACAAAGAACAATCTTTTGCAACCGACAGGTCTCGGGTTCGATTCCAGGGACCGACTTGGATTTTACATTTCAGTAAATTTCTGGCAGGGCTGGATATCCATAGGATATCTCTGGTGCGGACATATGCGTATCCCAAGGATACCCTATGGATGAAAAATTGAAAATCCTCTTTCCATTTTAGGAATATCCCAGGGATATCCTAGGGATGTACCTATGCCGCCTGGGTAGCTTAGTTCACAGGCTATCGTATGATCTTTTGTTTGAAGCTTCATTCTGTCTTAGTTTTTTTGTAAATTGTGTTTAATTGTTCTATCGTCTGCTGAGCCGACACAGAAACGTTAACGGAATTGATGTTATTGTCGTTTGAAAATAATATCTACCTGAACGTTTTAAAAAGCTCTTTTAACAAACTGCCCATATTTTAAAAAGGTTTCACATGTTTGTGGTAGGGGATATTTCAGAATTGTCGAGCTAATTTAAATGACCTAAACGATTTTTGTTACAATTGTCTCGTGTTACAATTGACCCCAGTCTCCCCTACCAAAACAGTCCCACTTCTGTATCGAGCACATGTATTACATAGAAAGATAATAAGTTGAAAAGGCCTATTACGTCATTCTACATCATTCAACTTGACGTTGGCGCGTTTCCAGCCACTGAAAATTGAATGTCTTATATATTTACTGAATCCAAGCACAAAATAATTAAAATAATAAGTTACGACTGTAATATATTGCAACTTCACATAAACTTGTTGTATATTAGCCTAGCCAGATGAGGTTTTCCATTTGTCTCAGTCCCTCTTGAATTGGTATTAACCGAGTCGTCGTCTGATTTTCACCTGCTGTCAATCTCATCAGTGCTGTAGTGTTTTAACTGCTCACCCAACTGAATAAACCGTTCAAGACTTAACATAAACTAATATTATATTCATTCGTTAAGGAATGTCTAAATAACATACATAGGAAACACACCAACACTTTATTCCCCTGGACGGTTACTACAAATATATTGCCACTTCTCAGACAAGAACCTTTGGGTGTCTGGGAAATGGATTGTGATGCTGCAACACGTTTCCCGTATAATCTGTCGACCATACAGTATCCATCCAAAATATTAGTCCCTTTTTTTTAGTCCCACCCTTTTCTGTGTAAAAACGGCAAATGGGTCTGTTAGGAAAATCGGGTTTTCGACCATTTAAAATTAAGCTAGAATTTTTAAATTTAGATTTTATTAAAGAGGAAATCTTTCTCTGCACGCTGATTTTTTTTCTGGTTCGGACTATGATCCGCCAAAAATCACGAGTAGTCGCATCATTTATTAGACCCCAAATGTTTCCCCGTGTTAAACATTGAAATTTAGCATTTTCTTGAAAATGATTCAGACTGACGCCAAATTTTGTTTAAAATCCCGTGTTAAACATTGAAATTTAGCCTACCCTTTTTTCTTCTCTTCCCCGATTTCTCCCATGAATTTGGACGTTTTGGAGCCGTGAATGTGGGGAGGGAGACGAAAAAAAGGTAAAAAAATTGGAAAAAAGGTCAGTCATGAAGCTGAGCTTCGCCCAGCCATAACAAAGATTTTTTTCAACTTCCGATGCAATTTTCGACGATCAAAATACATTGGATCAATTTGTAATTGCAAAATTGTTAATTGTGTTGGCGTCAGCTTCAGGCTGATTTTTTTCCTGCCTCTGCCGGTTCATATTTAAGGAACTAGAAACCGCTAAATTTCAATGTTTAACACGGGAAAACATTTGGGGTCTAATAAATGATGCGACTACTCGTGATTTTTGGCGGATCATAGTCCGAACCAGAAAAAAAATCAGCGTGTAGAGAAAGATTTCTTCTTTAATAAATCTAAATTTCAAAATTCTAGCTTAATTTTAAGTGGTCGAAAACCCGATTTTCCCAATAGACCCATTTGCCGATTCTACACAGAAAAGGGTGGGACTAAAAAAAGGGACTAATATTTTGGGTGGATACTGTAAACTGTCAGTCGGAAAAATTGTTACAGGCTACTTTATCCCTGAGGGTAGTATACGTAGTATACTATTGAAGGCTCTAAAGTAAAAATAGGGCTGCACGGGTGATACTGCAGACTGCTACCCCTCCTCCTTCACTGCTCTGATTGGGGTTCGCTGAGCCTTTAATTCCGTTTTACTATAAATAACTAAATGGCCAAACTATTGGACCGATTTTGTTGAAAATTTGTGTACGATATTAAAGCTAACTGTTCTAGTGGTTAGGCAAGTTTCGTTCAAATCGGTAATACTTTCGAAATCGGATTTTTGTGCGGATTTAAGAGCTAAAACTTGAGTCACTTAAAGCAACCACAACAACAATGTGCACTAGTGGGGATTTTGTTTTGTTTACAATCAAGTAGGCCATGGTTTACTTATAATTTATCGGTCAACTTTTTTAGTGTCTTGAACAGTATTGGTTATTGGTTATGTTATTCCTTTCATCAATTAGCGATGCAGAGCAGGCTTTACCCATCAAGTATTCTTAAGTTATAGTCGTGAGTTGCCACCATGGAACACAGCAGCTGCATGATATTAATGTTTTTGATAACTTTTTTTCATGGGTTTGTTTTTAGATTATTAAACTTACTGCTGCATCTCCTTCTTTCACATCAGATTACTGTTTCTTAGAACTGATAAGTCCTAAATCATTAGGTTTATTTTTGGCATGCAGTGGGCAATTCTCTAGCTCAGAAACTTCACAGGTCTGAATTCGAGCTGCTATCCTTTCTTTGTACAGTTATTGACCGATAGTTTAATTACTCAGCTTAAATATTACAGTAACGGATTCTAGATTTTTTAAGTTTATCGTTAGATACAGTAACTTATGGTCCCTATAATGATTTTTATTCCTTGTTCCCAAATAATTCCAACCCACCCAACGGCTCATAAATATTTAGTGGTATCAAATACATGAGTTGGGAAAAGTGTAATTATCAAATCGTTGTAGGGAAAACATGGCGCTGAAACAAATACTGTTTCTGGATGTAACAACATCCAGAAAAAAATAAAGAGTTTTCTAGAAGTATTAATTAAAGTCTGTAACGGTCATAGGTCTAACCCGATCAATTATATATCGTCTTTGTTTCCGCAGCTAATTTGTAGCAAAAATGAAAGTGCCCGCATTGGACTTCACCGTCAAAACAAAAACAGACTTGATAAAAAAGAGCTAAAATTCAAATTTCTCGTTTTAATGATGCAAGATTATTAGTAATAGAGTCCAGAGTGTGAATTCATCCAGAACTCGAATTTATTTTGTACTTTTATTACTTTTTACTCTTTTTTGATTTCATTTGTAACCAAATGAGATCCGACGGAGCTTCTGGCGTCAGATTGCTAAGTGAGGACGCGAATCGTGAAAAAAAAAACATTTTAAGGGGAGAAACTTGAATGAGTCTCGCAACACAAGTAAGGCGAATATTTAGGAGCATCCGGGCCAGGTTAAAGCAACTTATTGAAATGCCAAGCCCAAAAAGTCGACTTTTGCCCATACTGCCAACTCTATTAGCAAATCAAATATAACAAAACAATAGTTTATTAAGGAGCTAGTAACCGACTGAACCACGATTCAGTCGAAAAAATAAAAAAAACGACAAATCACCGGTGATACAAATGACAAACTGGACCAAATGAACGTCCCCAGCGTCCAAATGTATCGCCGAAATCATTTTTTTTTATTGTATCACCCGTGATACAAAAGACGTCATTTTACTATAAGAAAATTGAATTCAATTATTCGTCATGATCCACCATCTACTGAAAATAATTTTTTAATGTCTATTATCTTAAAAATATAGCCACGAGATATAATTTTATCAAATATCGCGGTGGAGGAAAAATATCAAAAATATAAACACAATTTTTCTGACCAAAAACAAGTAGAGATTTTTCTAGCAAATAAAGTTGGTTAAGATGAACCTAACAAAAAAAGAGTTATGGGCGTAAAATCGTTGATGTATCACCGGTGATACAAGCGTAAAGCAACTTATTGAAATTTGAGATTATACGATTCCACTTTTTTCGTGTGTGTGGTTACTCTGCAAGTCGGTCGCCGCGCGTTGACAGCTACGTGTTTTATTGATTATAGATTAAAAGAGTCTTTTTCGTCGTCGATCGTGTCATTCCTTTGTTTACAAATGACAAAGGACCAAATGAACTGCGTCGCAAAGATCAAAAAAATCGAAGATTTGGACAGAAATCTGCCACGACGTTGATCGATGTTCGTCAAGATCCTTACTAAAAAGTATTTTTTAATGCCCTATATGGAACGTCTTAGATAATTGGCTTCGTCCTAGATATAATTTTATCCTATTGCGCTGTGGAGCGCTAATTCGTCTCAAATAGTAAACACTATTTTTAAAAGAAAAAACTGGTAAATTTTCCATACCTTTTACTTGAACCTAACCAAAAAAAATAGTAGTACGTAAAATTTGGCCTGCAAGCGTAACTGAGCAATTGTATTTGTCAACTTCTAAGTCACTAGGCATAGTTATAAAATGCCTCTTGGCTCATTGGTGCGTTTTATGACTATTATAATGTTCATTTATCGCATGTTTTAGGAAACAGCTCACTTAATTTCAAACACGAATGCAAAAAAATTCGAATTCTTTGGACGAAATTTGCAGAGTTTTTGTCTTGGTCGGATTTAAGAGCTTTACCCTATATTGATAATAAATATTGCTGTTTAATATGTTCAAAGAAATGAAATCGCGCTTACGCGCCAGCCCTTCGTGTCATTTGGAACACAATTTTTTTAACTTATGGCCTACAGTCATTGTAAAACACGTATGACGACTTTTTCGAAACTTTTTTACTATTATCTCACTTATCTCCTCAATATATTTAGAATGTTATTTCTGTTTTGATTTCTTTAGGCATTTTCGTAAAGAGACACCTCATTTTTGCTTAGTTTTTGTTTTGATTTTTTCAGGGCCCTCTGAGTGGCGGATTTTAACACTACGAGTAGTATTATGTACTAATAGTTGACCCTTTTCCATTTTAGTTTTTAACCCCTGACTAAATGTAACAAGAAATATTTTAAATTCACTTTATAGCCGATATCTTCAGCATACCACGTAAAAACCCTTAGATGAAAAAATAATAAATAATTTAAGAAATTCGTATTCAAAGTCTAAAATTTTTCGGTTTTTCAAAAAACGAGCATTTAGAAATTGAAAAAATATTTTCTTTAGCCTTAAATGCACTGTGTATATTCCTTGAATCAACTACAAACTAGCTTATACAATTTCTTATCATTCATCAGTGGAAGGGTTTGGGAGTAAAATAATGAACATCTAAGCTATTCAGTTCATTAAAAGAATGTCTTGTTACAAATAAACAGGGGTTAAGGGTTTTTTGAAGTAACTACCCTCGACTATAAGGCACTACTCAAGGTTAAGTTGAACCCTGAAAGTAAACTCTTTCGCACTATTGACTGTCAACCCTTTTGTATTCTTGTGAGAGTTTAACAACGAGACTGAACTGGAGAGACATTTTAGAAAATGAATACATAAAAGTCTGTTTTTATGTCATAATTACAAATTAGCGCATTCAAAATTGTAATTTGTTGGCCACTTAATTAAACAGATTTTTAAAAACCTTGATGAAAATACAATTTTTACTCTCGTTCATCGTCAATATTGACTCGAAAAATTAATTAGTGTCTCTCTGCTATCTAATCTAGTCTAACGTGTATATACATTCGAATGAATTATGAAATAAGAAAAGTAATTAAACTACTATTGGAGTCAGGACGAAAACATTTGAATTGCTAACTCTTACAACAATCATTCGAAATTCAATTGTGTCAATTACGTTGTCCAATCAATTGTTAATTATTAATAAATGAATTTTAATTTGAAAATATCTTAGTTATTTAGAATTAAGCTCTATAGTTTACCATTTTACGATGCGTCTTTGGTAATTCAACTAGTTTCATGTTATATTCTGTACGCTGCCTCTTTTATATAGTTACGTAGAAAAACTGTCGTGCATGCAAACACATCTGTAGAAAACATGTTTCCGTTTCGATAAACTGAGTTGACAGCTTAGAGAGATGGTATTACAAAGATTGGGACACAGCTGTTCCTTTATCTGCAGTTTAGTTATTTTTATTGGATAATATTGTTTAATTCAAACATTTTTATGAGCATGCACCCTTTGTCTTTAACTAAAAACTCTGATGCAGCTTTCTTGTTCATTTTAATTTTGGCAAGACCAATATTTCTTTGAAACTAAAAGTCATACAATATGGACTGATTCATTATTGGGACCATGTGATCGTAGCTATCAAGCATATAGAGCCTGGGGAATATGTTGGACCACAACAAGTATGTCGGGATATTATTTTACCGAAACACCACCTGAAAGTCATGTTGTCTGGAATGGAACTTCAAACAAATATTGCAACAATAAGCGTGTTTTTAAAGAGAACCGTCTAAGATGACTTTACATGTTGCGTGAGAAGCTGATCGTCTCGGATGACTTCAACATGTACGTTGGTTTAAACCCTGATCGACCTGGCAAAATGTTCCTCGGCCTTATTGAGTCTCTCGGCTCGCCCAGCTAGTCCGAGACCAGACATGAAAGTCTCGCCCTATCGATCCTCTGTTTACTTGACAACGAGACGGTATAGTAACCAACGTCACGGTATCACAGCATTTAAACGACCATGAATACGGAACAGTGCAACCTCTCTGTACCTTAACCACATCACCCTTTCAAGGCCGTCACTTTCCGCTCTGTATAAACGATTGACATCGATATATTCACCGCCGACCTCTTTGACCTCCCTTTGCTTTGGCACCCTGCCTCTACCCTGATTTAACTTTTTGATCAATACGACTCTGGCATTAGGAGCGTAATCGACAAGCACGCACCACTGAGTACCAAGCGCATTTTAATTAGGCAGCCTGCACCATGGCTATCGGGAGAGATTCGCGCTGCTCGTTTCTGAGCTGGGCCAAGCTGAGACGACATGGAATGCGACCCGGTTAGCGATTCATGAACAAATTTTTGAAACAAAGAAAGAAACAATACTTACACAAATTATCTTGATCAATAAAAGGGAAGCATATGTTCTGCAAGAGAATTCCAAGAAATTACGTTACGATTAATAGTACAACATTTTAAAAATAATTGATTTTTTTCACGTACGAGTTGATCCCCAAAGCTGATTTTTTGTGTTAAAAAACTTAACAAAGCTTTTAAAAAAGGCGATCGTAGATTTGACTGATTTTTTCAACTCATTGGAGGAAATGAAGAAAAATTTGAAGGAACTAAAACATGCTGTCTCCGCCACCCACAACGAAAATAAGACCGTGTTGTTTGGGAACTTGTTATAACACTTATGATTTTCAAAGTCTGCTTATTCTTTATCAAAAATGAAGCCGTTCTATTTTTTTATATTTTTGCATGCTCCAACTAGAAAACCGTTTCAGCACATCATATCGTTCATATGATTCATCCAGTAAGCAAGTCACTCGTGGATTGATTCATAGATGTAAGAAACATTTTTTTTTGTGTGGGAAAGGGTGGATTGGACAGTTATTAAAAAATTAAAATTTGTACATCTAGACTGGGTAGTTGCATCGATTATGAGTGGTCCTCAGTAGGGCTCTCAACCGTTCGGTTCGGGTCGGGTTTGCCTCAACTCAAAAAGGCCGAATTATACCCGAACCGTCGGTTTCGATATTCCGCTAAAACCGTAGGTTAACCCACTCGAATTTTCGGCTCAACCATATTTGCCATTTTCCTGTAGCACACTTCCTTAATTTTAAGAAAAAAAATACTGGAAACGTTACTTAGTCGTTGCCTCGTGGGCAAATATCGTCAGCCCTTTGTTGATTTTTTTTTCGCCTTTTGAAATTTTTCGGCAGTGTTGCCAACTTACTTTAACATTCTTTTTCACCGACCCACGGGTCATTTGGTTCAGTTCTGTTTTGAGATAAACCCGAACCCAAACTGAAATTGGAAAACTATTTACAGGACCCGTATCCAACACGAATTTGACTCGGTTCGGAAACGCGAATCGCGAAACCGTTGAGAGCCCTTGTCCTCAGATGAAATAAACACAAACACATTTTTTTCAAGCGCAAGCTATTTATTTGAATTTCAATAAAAATAATACCAGTTAATATAGGAAGGAAATCTGAATTGTGAATACATAAACTGAATTTATATAAAATGAAATCAGCCGGTAACTAAAAGAGGGAATGAGACTAATACAGAACTCCTAAATCAACTATTAAATTTTAGGCTTTCCTACTACGACGGAGATAAAGGGCGGAAAAGACTGGCCTTCCAACCTTCCTCATCAATTGTCCAGTTGACGAAAGTTACGACGCCTTCAGGGTCTGTAAAATTGAAAGAATGAGGAATATTATCAATATTTCCTTCGTCGTTCCGATTGACCGGTGGAGGTAAAGGACGGAAAAGATTGGCCTTCCAGCCTTCCTCATCAACCATCCAGTTGACGGAAGTTACGACGCCTTCGGGATCAGTAATGAGGAAAGAATGAGGAACACTATCGATATTTCTGTCATCGTTCATTACATTCGAAGCCGTGGAGGAAAAGGCAATTAGACCCAAAAAAACAGCAGCTGCAATCTAAATTTGATAAAAGGTTAAGTAGAAATAAGTGTGTTAGCAAACATATTAGCTTATAACTACTGATTGTTTATTCATAATTAGCAATTCATGGAAAAAAATATTTAACCATGATTTGAAAAAAAATCCTACCATTTTCAAGCACCCGTTTTGAATTTAAAGAGCTTAGTGGTAATATTCTCAGGGCTGTCTGTTTTATATAAAGCCACATTGTAACTGAGCTGTGGGATAACGTGTTGGGACAGAGCAGATGTTTCCGTTTCAACAAACTGAGCTGGCAGATTATAAGGATCATTTAAGTTGGATAAGTGCCCAGGTGTTCGTTATTTGTAAATATGAATACATCTGGAATTTTTGAACAATTTTTTTGTAAACTGAACATCTGCAAGCCAGTCGGAAATGATGCTTTAACTGATATGACAACTGTCCCTCGCTCACGGGGGAGGCACAGCTGAAAATATGTATATTAGTTTGTGAATTTTGTAATTCCCAATAAATCAGGTGAAAACGAAAACGTATATTTTTTAGAAGGAATCGATTACGCATTTCGTGGTTCTACTAAAGGAAGGCATACGTTTTTTACCTGAAAATATTCAGTTAAATATATAGGCTACTATAGAACACTCATGTATACTAAACCTAAAATCATTATTATTTAGTAGAATAGTTGATTGCGAATTTATATGTTGGGAACGTAGCGATAGGCGGTCACGTAGCGGGGTTATCTGGGACATGGGGATAGGTTTGACTGAGCATGTTCTGCACATTACACACCACGAAAAATTCGAAAAGCTTACACTGTACATGTGCAATTACTCAAAGGAGCATACTTAAAGCATTCAGATGAAAATCATAAGTGGTCTTCGAGATTCTAACAAAAGAGTCAACACCGGTTACCAAAAATCTTTGGAGCTTTTTCTTTATGGCAATATTTGCACGACGGCGGCTATATAGAGGGCTTTTTTCAGAGTGAATGGACTTATCTATGACTTTGGCAAATGAATCTTGTCGTTAACCGAAGTAATGGCTAATGAATTTACAAGGTTTAAATATGGTGCATTGGGAAGGCTCATTTGCCACCACAACCGCATAAGGAATATTACAACTAGCTTTCACAATGACAACCAAATTATTTTCAACTGCAATCGTAAATGGCAGTCATATATAGATAGTTGAGGCAACGGCAAAAAAATTTGGCCTAATTGGGAAAATGTCTCCCCCAAGAATATTATTGTGCCAACAGTCAATTTATTGGAGTAAAACTGGACCCATAATTTTGGCCAAAATCCTCAAACTCAAGTTTATTTGATACGTCCAATCTCTCGATCATTTTTTCGTAATGTTTCCCCAATTTTTTCCCCCACTTTTGATGTCTATCATTATAATAAATATTTTTCCAATATTGAACAATTATATATTTTTGTCGATCCATCGTGATTCATCCATCCATCCACGTAGATCGTGTATTACGCATTTAATTGTCCTCCAACTGTTTTAATGTTATTCATGGGATTTGAATCTTAGAAACCTGGTCATTAGAGTAAAGTGGAACACGCATGCCACTATAACCATACAGCTTTTTTCAATTTTTCAATATTTGAATTTCCTTATGATTTGGTTTTATATAGCAATTGCAATTTGAGGATCAAAACTTATGCGCCATAGAAGACGCGATTGACGGAGCACTTTTAAGTCACATTCAAAAATAAAACTCTCAAGTGGTATAATAATTTTAAAATTGATTTCCCCAACATATGGCTAATAAGCTATGCTAGCTGGGAAGCAATGGTTAACCAAAATTAACCTTAACTGAAGCAACGAATTAATTTTCAAAATTGAAGAGAAATCGACTTGCAAAGTAAAACCAGAAAAAAATTTCCCGTAGGGATTCTAAACACTTTTGTAAACGACACATTTTTTTGTTTTTCTACTGCTAGGTGTCAATCGCTCTACTTGTCTATTCTATATCTAGGGCCTACTGTCCAACACAGAACTCAGAAAAATTTGGCCTGCAAGCGTAACTGAGCAATTGTATTTGTCAACTTCTAAGTCACTAGGCATAGTTATAAAATGCCTCTTGGCTCATTGGTGCGTTTTATGACTATTATAATGTTCATTTATCGCATGTTTTAGGAAACAGCTCACTTAATTTCAAACACGAATGCAAAAAAATTCGAATTCTTTGGACGAAATTTGCAGAGTTTTTGTCTTGGTCGGATTTAAGAGTTTTACCCTATATTGATAATAAATATTGTTGTTTAATATGTTCAAAGAAATAAATCTATGCCATTGGGTAGAGTAACTTGGGTAGAGTAACTTTTCTATAATAAGCAAAACCATGTATTTTATGATCACCAAAATTTTTCCAGTTAACAAATGAAAGTACTATGAATGGTTAATTCATGTTAGTCCACTTCATTACCCTTTCATAAGTCCCAAACTCGTAAGCATACCCACCATTATGACACCAATAATAGCAAATCTGTCTGAAGGATCGGTATCTTCGGCGTTCCTTTCAGGACCCTTAGTTTCCGAAGGAACAGAAAAGTGAAAATTCTTCTTTAAAGTTTCCTCGTCGACGAGCAAGTTGGCAATAACTACAGAGCCTTGAGAGTCTGTAATTTGGTATGATCCTTTAGGATTACTTAATTCAGGTTGAGTTGTAATAACCGAGGATCGGGCGATGGAGTTGAGTTTTGCGTCATCGTTTAGTACAGCCAGGCCAGGTGAAGCAAAAAATACTAGGCCAAGAAATATTGTAACTCCAAACTATGCCAATGTAACAAGAAAATAAAGTAATTGTTTTGTGTACAATTTTTTAAATTTCACCTTAAAAACTGTTTAGTTTACTAAGGGTCTTGAAGCGAAACGAATGAGGCTATTATTATTACTAATAGTTGAGGGTACTTAGTTTTTAACCCCTGACTAAATGTAACAAGAAATATTTTACATTAACTTTATAGCCGATATCTTCAGCATACCACGTAAAAACCCTTAGATGAAAAAATAATAAATAATTTAAGAAATTCGTATTCAAAGTCTAAAATTTTTCGGTTTTTCAAAAAACGAGCATTTAGAAATTGAAAAAAATATTTTCTTTAGCCTTAAATGCACTGTGTATATTCCTTGAATCAACTACAAACTAGCTTATACAATTTCTTATCATTCATCAGTGGAAGGGTTTGGGAGTGAAATAATGAACATCTAAGCTATTCAGTTCATTAAAAGAATGTCTTGTTAGAACTAAACAGGGTTTTTTTTTTAAGTAACTACCCTCGACTACAAGGCACTACTCAAGGTTAAGTTGAACCCTGAAAGTAAACTCTTTCGCACTATTGACTGTCAACCCTTTTGTATTCTTGTGAGAGTTTAACAACGAGACTGAACTGGAGAGACATTTTAGAAAATGAATACATAAAAGTCTGTTTTTATGTCATAATTACAAATTAGCGCATTCAAAATTATAATTTGTTGGCCATTTAATTAAACAGATTTTTAAAAACCTTGATGAAAATGCAATTTTTACTCTCGTTCATCGTCAATATTGACTCGAAAAATTAATTAGTGTCTCTCTGCTATATCTAATCTAGTCTAACGTGTATATACATTCGAATGAATTATGAAATAAGAAAAGTAATTAAACTACTATTGGAGTCAGGACGAAAACGTTTGAATTGCTAACTCTTACAACAATCATTCGAAATTAAATTGTGTCAATTACGTTGTCCAATCAATTGTTAATTATTAATAAATGAATTTTATTTTGAAAATATCTTAGTTATTTAGCCTCCATTAGGAGCGTAATCGACAAGCACGCACCACTGAGTACCAAGCGCATTTTAAGCAATGGTGCAGCCTGCACCATGGCTATCGGGAGAGATTCGCGCTGCTCGTTTCTGAGCTGGGCCAAGCTGAGACGACATGGAATGCGACCCGGTTAGCGATTCATGAACAAATTTTTGAAACAAAGAAAGAAACAATACTTACACAAATTATCTTGATCAATAAAAGGGAAGCATATGTTCTGCAAGAGAATTCCAAAAAATTACGTTACGACTAATAGTACAACATTTTAAAAATAATTGATTTTTTGCACGTACGAGTTGATCCCCAAAGCTGATTTTTTGTGTTAAAAAACTTAACAAAGCTTTTAAAAAAGGCGATCGTAGATTTGACTGATGAATTCAACTCATTGGAGGAAATGAAGAAAAATTTGAAGGAACTAAAACATGCTGTCTCCGCCACCCACAACGAAAATAAGACCGTGTTGTTTGGGAACTTGTTATAACACTTATGATTTTCAAAGTCTGCTTATTCTTTATCAAAAATGAAGCCGTTCTATTTTTTTATATTTTTGCATGCTCCAACTAGAAAACCGTTTCAGCACATCATATCGTTCATATGATTCATCCAGTAAGCAAGTCACTCGTGGATTGATTCATAGATGTAAGAAACATTTTTTTTGTGTGGGAAAGGGTGGATTGGACAGTTATTAAAAAATTAAAATTTGTACATCTAGACTGGGTAGTTGCATCGATTATGAGTGGTCCTCAGTAGGGCTCTCAACCGTTCGGTTCGGGTCGGGTTTGCCTCAACTCAAAAAGGCCGAATTATACCCGAACCGTCGGTTTCGATATTCCGCTAAAACCGTAGGTTAACCCACTCGAATTTTCGGCTCAACCATATTTGCCATTTTCCTGTAGCACACTTCCTTAATTTTAAGAAAAAAAATACTGGAAACGTTACTTAGTCGTTGCCTCGTGGGCAAATATCGTCAGCCCTTTGTTGATTTTTTTTTCGCCTTTTGAAATTTTTCGGCAGTGTTGCCAACTTACTTTAACATTCTTTTTCACCGACCCACGGGTCATTTGGTTCCGTTCGGTTTTGAGATAAACCCGAACCCAAACTGAAATTGGAAAACTATTTACAGGACCCGTATCCGAGCAACGTTTCGAATATTGCAATGGGTTAACATTCGAAGATTTCAAACATTTCATAGTCTATTATAGCCTAAAAGTATATAGTCGGCTTCCTTGTTTATTCGGGCAATCGCTTGTTTACCTAAACTGACGATTCACTTTATCGTATTATGGTTAGCTGACGAAAGTATTTATAATAGCTGCGTCGATTAGCGAATGAACCCGCTAAAATGCACAAATTAGCAAGTGCAACGGCTAACAAATCCAACTTTAGCCAGTGAAGCAGCTAAAAGGACGACAATAGCGATAGCAGTCGCTAATGAACACGATGATAGCGGGGGCAATCGCTAACAAAGCAAATTAAAATTACCAATATGTAAACTTAAATTTGCTAAATTTCCTTGTAAAACTTTTAAGTACATCTAGCTCACTTTCTGCCATCAAGCTATCATCAAGCGTTTTAAATACATGGGGCAATATTCAAGTAAGAGTGCGCCCGTCAAACCATTAAAAAAAAGTGGGGGGAAGAGAGAGAAAAAAAGGGTAGGCCAGCTAGCGGTTTCACCACCTGCGAGAAATTCACCCACTCGATAACCCGCTCTTAAATCTCAATTTTTAGACTAGAAACTTTTATACGGGTTAATAAGTTGAAATAATAACCAATTTGATTGTCGGTATTGGTGCTCGTTTAGCCGGGAGTTCCACGGAGGTTTTTCTCCAAAGTCGTGCGAATTTTTAAAGCTATACTGTGGCCTCCCGTTCTTAACATGACGAAGGTCCAGTGTCTAAATGAAATCGCGCTTACGCACCTGCCCTTCATATCATTTGGACCAAATTATGTTTTGTAAGCTTTATAGTTATGACCGACAGTCATTGTAAAATACGTATGACTTTTACACAATTTTCAGGGGAAAACAACATTTTTTCCGAAACTTTTTTACTATTATCTTACTCATATCATTAATATATTTATTATGGTCTTTCCGTTTTTACTTTTTTCGGCCTTTTCGTAAAAATATACGAAAGTCATTTTTGATTATCTATTTAATTTTTTGAGTGCGGTCGTATTCTTTTGTAACTGAGAATGATTTCGATAATTTAATTAAAGAACGAGGCGGCTATATATATTTAATACGTTCGATGAGAGCCGTTTTGGTTTTTCGTAGTATAATGGTGACGAACGAGGTGTCATCGATTATTTCTTAGTATATTTTTTTGAAATTCCTTAAGGGTTTGGTGGGTTTGAGTAATTTTTAGTTGGTCTCTTGGGTTTTTCGGAAGCATGCAATACGGTTAAACGTTGATGGCATGTTATAAAGGGCACGTCCAAAATCGCAGCAACTGTAGTCGTGTTTGTGCCGTTGATTGCGATACACTGTCTGACGAGCTAACGAAAATGAGTGCGGTTGTAAAGTTAACGTGGGTAATGAGGTAAGTAACTCTGGTGTGATTGGTAAAGCTGGTCCGTCGGATGCTGAGAAGGTGTTGGCAAAAGCCGGTTGCTGGTTATCATAATTGCGAGCTGTTGTTTTTTAAGCACAGCAAGGTAAGGCATTGGAAAGGGAAAATACCCCTCTGTCTTCCTTTCTTACCCCTCCCTAATCGCAAGTAAAGGAAAGGGTTGCAACACCCTTAGGGGGGAAGGCAGAGGGGTATTTTCCCTTACATTTTCTCATCGCTACGCTTACATTTTCTCATTCACAAATCGGCAAAAAATGTAAAACAGGGCACTCCTTCCTTAATTCACATCAATATCGTTTCAAGTTCATTGACTCCCCGGCATACTCGTGTGGGTATCCGGAGGAGACAGTGGAGCACTTTCTCTTTATTTGCAATAATTTTTCAGCCCTCCGTAGTGAGTGTCGAGCTGCCTGCCTGGAAGCTTATGGCTCCTGGCCGCCCTCGATCAGTCTCATTCCGGAAAGCAACAGCGTCTGGGCGACCATGAAAATTTTCATCCACGCTACAAAACGGCTGCAAAGCGGCAGACAGAATCCGGATTGGACGGCTCACAATCGAGCATTATCCACTTGACAAGCCAGGCCACTTTGATTTCCCGTGTCTCTACTTCCCATACCCCTTTCCAGCCCCCCCCCCCCCAAACAATGCTAACAGATACTTCGAGTGGACGCCCAGGATTGCGGACCGGGCCCCTCACGAGGTAGTGGCTATACCGGCGGTCGTCGGCAGACGATCTTGAAGGTCCAACCAAGCCGGGCAGACACTGCCTGCTTGCTTGCAGGCAAGCCTAATGAGGACATCACCCGGCCCCGCCAGAACCGAGGCGTTCAGCAGGCCCAATTTCCCCATCATGTTCTCATCTCGCTGTAATTAATTTCACACTATCGCATGTATGTATATACTTTTTGTGTAATACAAAATACATTCGGGCGGTACTCGATAAGGAATTGAGCCCAGTTAAAATTTAAAAAAAAATTAAAAAATGTCAATAGTGTGTCCTCTCAGGGGACCTAAATCGGTAATCACAGTTAGGACTTGAAAAGGTTGTCCAATTTCTAACCTGATTCCGATGTCCTTAAGATATATAAGCAATTGAATTTTTTTAGTTGTCAGTGGCTGAGTCTACTCGGCATATAATTTTGTATATGACTACAAAATATATAAGACTTTTCTCATTTAAAAGCTATAATAAGTTCAAGAACTTTGAAAATTGAATGAATTGAATTGAAAAGTTTTCAATTTTTACATACACATAATAACAATTTCGGCGACGATTACAAAGTTCACCTTATATATATTTGTGCAAAACAACATGTAAACTTAAATAAAGTTATATGGATTAAATATGGACATTTGTCTGTGGATGTCGTAGCTACACCAAAACAAAAAAAAACGTGGTGAATCGAACAAAATTTTTCCTATAACTTAAAATGCGTATATTAAAGCGTAGAAAATTGAAAATGCAATGCGAGTGTCATACACTCGTACCCCTTGGCGGAACAACAGCCGTAGCTTATTCAAATCACAGCCAGACACCTAGTTATCTGAAACATAACTTTAGCCATCTAATATCGACACTCTCTAGAAAATGGTGTTCAGCCATCAACGCTAAAACAACTCTGTTTAGTTTTTGTTTTTGGACAGTAAACTTTTACTAAGGCAAACTATTCGCCATAAATTGAGCCAAATGTGTAAAAGTAGTATTTTCACAATATAGGACTATTAGAAAAGATATTTAAGGTAATGCCATCGTTAAATCAGTAAAAAATGAAATGTAAACAAAAATATCTTGGCGTTGATGGCTGAACAAAATGCTCACCCTTCCCCATATTTTGTGAACACCATTTTCTAGAGAGCACCAAAAATCATGAAAAACAAAAGATTGTTACCCAACCTCAAAACTCCCATCTATTGACCAGTGCATCAACGAATTTTTACCTGGAATAAGCATTTGGATCCCTCCTTCGACAATAGCCTCGGGGTTTCTTTGCGAAAACAAGCACGGAAAAACGAAAAACGACTAATGGCCCTTACACAGGAACTAAATACCTTCGGTATATTCATAAAAATGAATATTACCCTTGGGGCCAACGGTATTTGAATCCCGTTTTGTGATTTGTAATTGCAACTGATGATTGCAGAAAACTGTGAACAAAAATTAATTAAAAAAACAAGTAGACAACATGTCACAATATGAATTTTTCGGATTCAGAAACCCACACAGCAGCGATTGAATACTTAAAATTGGGTGTTTAAGTATCGTAAAACTACTTAAAATTAAAGTAATGCGTTTTTTCGTACTTAGTTTTCCAATATAGTACTTAAACATTTTTTGTCCGTACTTAAATTCTAAATTTCATACTTACACTAAAAATTCATACTTTTTATTTTTGTGAGCTAAGAATTAAAGTATGAATGTCCAAAGTTAAGTATTATGTTTGTGAAAAAGTACGATTTCATTTTAAGTATTTTTCCCCGCAATACTCAAATCAGATTCTTCCTACTTATTTTGTTTTTTAAAGAATAAGACTTAGAACAAATTTTTTCAACGCATTGTTCGTCAGCAGACGATTTCGATGTGGCAGATAACGTCATCATGGCGTGCGTCCAAAGCCGTGACGTTTCGTGCCCCATTTGCAAAAAAATGATTGACATGAAGGATCCAACCAACTATTTCAAGCATATCAAAGTTACTCATTCGATGTCCACAAATTTTTTTGTAACTTGCAAATATCCGGGGTGTAATGACCATTATAAGAAGTTCGATTCATTTCGTCGACACTGGTACAAACGTCATGGATCATCTTTACAACAACATAATCCTCAAAATGGTAAGCATATATACTTCTCACAATTTAAATAATGGTTTGTCTTATAGCTTATGGAATTTTTTTTTTACAGCCATGCCAGGGGTTTCAAGGATGGAAGTTGATACTGACTTGTCGTTATCAGTTCTGGATTCAAGTTCTGTAGTTATCGGTATAACTTGTGCTGTTTTATTTAATTTATACTAATTCTTATTGGGCTGATTTTGCTTCTATTTAATTCAGGTAATGGTGTTTTTATTGGAGAAAAGGACACACATTCTCTTTTAGAAGCAACCACAAATCTTACTCATGACGGTATGACTTTTATAGTCTTTTTAAGTTCAAATTGACACGATCAGTTTAATTTTGTTTATTTTTCACAGATATTGAGGGAATGCAACCAACAGAATTTGTTCAACAAACTGGACCGCAGTCTGAAATTTCTCCAACCATTTCTTCGTGGGCTCCATGTTCACCTCTATTCGATAAAGAATGGGAAGCAGGAGTTTTACTTTTGCTGCGACAGAAACATTTTCTGTCATTTGATGCCCTCATGCTTGTATCGAGTTCAATTCACGACTTCTATGAAAGAAGAGTTATATGTATTCAGGTAGGCTACGACATTTATGACTCTTCATCATGAGCAAAAATCCATTGACATATGTCACTTATTTTAGGAAAAGCTTAGTAAAATGTTATCGTCTACCATTACTGGCACACGGGAGTTTAAGGATGTTTTCAAATTATTATTATTATTATGTATTAAATTTATAAAGCGCACTTTCCAAGTCCAGGGACAGATCAAATGACGCTACAAAAATTACAGTCTCCAACACAAATAAAAAAATAAAAAAAATTTCCAGCAGGGATAGCTACACGAACCAAATGAGTTTTCAGGCTCGTTTTAAAAGATTTCAGGTCTGTGGCAGATGTCACGGAAAGCGGCAGTTCGTTCCATAGAACAGGCGCCGCCCTGGAGAAGGATCTCCCACCATAACGGTCCAACTTGATGTTCGGAACATCCAGCTTTCCCGAGGTAGCCGATCGAAGACTGCGTCGCGGTTGGTAACGGCTTACAAGGGATGAAAGATAGCGAGGGGCAGTTCCATTCAGGCATCTGTATGTCAGCACCATCAGCTTGAAGACGATGCGTTGGCGTAAAGGAAGCCAATGTAGCGCCTTCATATGAGAAGTGATGCGGTCGTACTTTTTCGCACCGACAACTAGCCTAGCAGCCGAGCGTTGAATTTTCTCCAGGCGCTCCAGAAGCTCGTTTGGCAGACCAAACAGTAACGCATTAGCGTAGTCAAGATTAGACAGCACCAGTGCTTGAACCAAACTCTTCGCAGCAGCCTTAGTGAGGTATTTCCTGATCTTGCCAATCCGTCGCAGCTGGAAGATCGCCTTTCGACACACATCTTTCACTTGCGGAGTCATAGAGATAGTACTATCGATCGAGACGCCGAGGTTGCGAGCAACCAACGAGGGAGCTAAAACGTTGTCGCCAACTTGAAGAGGAAGCGACTCAAGTTGTGATGAGCTCCTAGTTGATGACACATACATGAAGATACTCTTGTCCATATTCGTTTTCACTCGGTTTTGCGTAAACCAGTCTTCAGTAACGGTTGCACAATCAGCCAAAGAGGACAAGGCTTCCCTTTGCTGAACTGCATCCGGAGAGAGTTGAAAGTCGATCCTGTATTGTGTATTATCGGAAAACTGATGCATGTCCACGTTCGTCGAAGAAACTAAGTGATAGAGCGGAATCTCGTAGATCACAAACAAAATGGGGCCCAAAACTGACCCTTATGGAACGCCAAAAGCCAAGTTTGACGAGGAGGACGATGCACCACCCACAGACACATATTGACTCCTTCTCGAAAGATACGAAACGAACCAATCATGTGCCACTCCGTCGACGCCACACGAATGTCTCAAACGATCTTTGAGAATTCCATGGTCAACCGTATCAAAGGCTGCACTCAGATCCAGCAGAAGAAGAGCACTCCCTCTGCCTTGATCCATGGACATTAGTAGGTCATTAAAAATGGCAATCAAAGCTGTCTCTGTAGAGTGGTTTGGTCGGTAGGCAGATTGACGAGGGGGTAACACGTCGAAGGCTGCAAGGTGGTCCATCAACTGAGCTGCAACAATCCTCTCTATCAGTTTTGACAAGAAAGAGAGGTTGGAGACCGGGCGGTAATTTCCCAGATCGCTGGCGTCAAGGGTAGGCTTCTTCAGAAGAGGCGTGACCATCGCATGCTTCATGCCCGACGGGAAAGTTCCCGTCGAGAGAGACAGATTCACAATTTGAGTTATGGTAGGTACGAGTGGACACAAAACTTTCTTGAGAAGAAAAGTTGAAACTGGATCGAGACGACACGACTTAGTTGGCGATGCCATGATGAAATTCTTCACCATTTCCTCTGAAACCGGCACAAACTAACGAATAACAGCATTTTCACCATGACTAGACAAGAACTGATGCGGTACGACGTTATTCATCTCCACCTCACTCCGTTTTGCAGCAGCATCTATGGCTGCTCGAATTTTGGACACTTTGGAGGTGAAAAATTCACCAAAGTTGTCTGCTAGAACTTGTTCAGAGGAGTGGGGTGGGAGGCTAGACACATCACTATTTCCCATTAGCCGATTCACCAATCCATACAGTGCCCGCTGGTTAGTGCCACACTCAGCCACCTCACTCTGCATGTGTACTGACTTCACTCTTTTGAGTAAAACCGAGTACCGATGGGCGGCAAATTGATGCAGCAAGAAGAGGAGTTAACCAGAAGTCGATTAGAAACCACCTGGAAGAATGTATTCCCCACTGTTATGCCGAAGGCGGTGTTGCTTAATGAAGGTGATCCTTCTTACGAGTGGCTAAACGATCCTGAAATTGGCATTGTTTTAGGCGAGGTATTCGAAACAGGATACATTATCCCATTTGTCGAATCAGTTCAACAGTTTTTATCCATTAAGGCCACGTATGATGCTGTTTGTGATAGTTTCACTAACAATTCTTGTGCCCCTAGTGACTCTTACTCGGATGTATTTGATGGGGAATATGTAAAACGGGACCCTTTGTACATTAAGTTAAATGGCGCCGTTCTGTGCTTTCAGATTTATATGGACGAAGTCGAATTAGCAAACCCACTTGGAAGTAAGAAAGGAAAGCATAAGGTATCAGTGTTTTACTGGGTTTTGTTGAATCTCCCCCCAAAATTCCG
The DNA here is from genome assembly GCA_022539655.2 of Ceriodaphnia dubia. Lineage (NCBI taxonomy): Eukaryota > Metazoa > Arthropoda > Branchiopoda > Diplostraca > Daphniidae > Ceriodaphnia > Ceriodaphnia dubia. Next base: position 1,857,496 of record JAKUCG020000139.1, on the reverse strand, counting down.
ATCATCTTTGAGTTATTTCTGGTTGAAATGTATCAGTTTATAATTTTCTAATAACAGTTTTCCAGATGCTGAATCAGGGGATTTGATTCAAAAGTGGATGTTGGCATGTGAAGCTACTAGCCAGGAGATAGACGTAGTGAATAACACCAATTATGTATGCAGCCTACATTTTTCAATAGACCAATACAATATATGTACTGTTAGGAAACAAATGTTTCTAAAACAACACGCCATTCCAAAAAAGTTGCTACCAATTGACACGCAACTGTATCCAAAGGAAACATTCACACTGGAAGAAAAATTTGCATTCAATGAGCCTGAAACGGAATATAGATCGAATCTGCTAAGTATTATTATGAGAAAAAGTGATTATTACACCACTCTAATAACGTTGTATTCTTGAAAGGTGATTTAGAGTTGAGATACACCGCTACAGAACAACAATTAGAGGATGTGGAACGGCTATCTGCTGTTGAACTGGTCGTAAATTCAGATATTTCATTATCACAACTTTCCAAAGGAAGAAATCGGAAACAAAACCACTGTGACCACACTTATGCAGCTTCTCCATTAGATGCTCCAATCCTGAAAAAGAAAGTAGATATGCTTCTTTTAGAGAACGAGCAATTAAAAACACAATGCAAAGAGCTGAAACTGGCTCTAATTGATACAAAGAAGGAAAACATGGTGCTATTGGTAGAAAATGCAAAGAACGCAAAGATTCATAAGCAAATAGAATCGATGAGCCCAATAGCAAAATCCCTATTTCAAAATGAAATAGAAAACCAGAACAAGTCCAAGAATAATCTACAGTACAGTGCGGACATAATTAACTTCGCGCTGGTCCAAAGCTATTACGCCAATGCAGGTGGTTAAGCCAATTTTTGACAAATTTTTCTTTGCACCTCAAGCCAATCTACAATTACAATCTAGGCTATGAAAATTTGCGCAAATGGTTCACGCTACCAACTCAAAAGTCCCTTAACAACCAGATTCGTGCAATCGAATGTGAAGAAGGCTTTTTGTTTAAAGTCTTAGAGCAAATAAAAAGAGACTTGGATAATGATAAATACGGACCGGAATGTATCCTAAGCCTCGATGAAATGGCTGTTAAAAAAGGATTAGTATGGGACACAGGTTTACATACCTTTGGTGGACAGACCACTGTAATTGAAGGAATTGGATGTCAAGAAAAAAAACTGGCATCCAAGGTTTTAGTTTTCATGTTGAAAGGTCTTGAACAAGGGGAGCGGGCTTGAGAAAAACCAATCGCATACTTCTTCACAGCTAATTCAACGACCTCCTTTCATCTCTCTCATTTTGTAAAAGAAGCTCTGCGGTTGACTTTTAAATCAAGCATTTTGGTCCGCGGCATAGTTTGTGATGGACCTGCAGTAAATCAACAAATGTTGAGTACATTAGGTAGTCCAACGCAATGAATATATCTTTTACGAATACTTACAACTAGGCTAAATTTCAGGAGCGCATTTGAACATAGAGAAAATGATCTCCTATTTCGTCGACGAAAACAGCAAGTTGAAGGTGTACGTATTTCTAGATATACCTCACATGCTAAAACTACTCCGGAATACGCTGGGGGAATTGGGAATCTTAGTACCAGGATTCCAACACCCAGCCGAATGGGCAACTTTTGAAATGCTGTATGCCTGCATTCAAGAGAACGGCGGGATTAGATTAGCTAGGTAACAAAATGACCATTAACCACGTGAAGTACCAAAGGCACAAGATGAAAGTCAAATTTGCAGCCCAAATACTTAGCCGGTCCACCGGCGACGCTCTGACGCTCCTACGTGTTGACGTTGGCGATACTCGCTTTGCAAATTCAGATGCAGCTTCTCACCTCTGCCACCGAGTCGATGAAGGATTCGACATATTAAATTCCAGGAATAGGAATGCCAAAGGTTCAAAGGCCCCAATCAATTCCCCAATTGCTGACTAGAGATAACAAACCATACGAAGTGTTTTACACTTATTATACTCAACAAGATTTTTTGGAACACTTTTTCAGTAGAATACGTCAGAGATGCGGCGAAAACAACAATCCTAATCCAGTAGAAGTAATTATTCAAATAACTAACTAATCAACCATTGAACTAAACGTTTATTGAAATAGTTCAGATACATCCTTAGGAAACTGCTAATGATGGGGTATGACGGAATCGATGCCTCAACGTACGGAAACTACGTTCCCTACACACAAAGATGAGTCACTTAACATGGATTCGGTTGATGATATAGCAAAATATTTCCTTGATGATGATGAATCGCTATCTCCAAACAAGGTGGTTAATAACTGCCTTTCATACATATCTGGGTACGTTGTGAAACAAGTTACTCCACAATTAACCTGCCACCACTGCATTGAAGCATTGCGAACCAGTCCACATGATTGCATTCCCCCTGAAGAATTTGACCTAATAATTAGAAAAGACAGAGGGAATTTAATCAAGCCTTCTCGTTCAGTGGTTAACATTTTGAAGACATCTGAAAAAGTATTCGAAGAACAAGTTTTATCAAGAATTATGTTACCTACAAAGCCAAACCTCATCAAGACTTTAACCAGTTTCGTGGATTTAGTAATTGATATTGATGATCTTTTTCCTAAATTGAAATGCAAATATGAAAGTGATGATCACTTGAGAAAATTAATAAGTTGCGTTACCGAACGATACTTTTCTGTTCGGTGCAAATCGTACGTAAAAGTATTCAATGAAGATTCCCTAACAACAACTTCAAAACGTAACCAGCTCTTGAAATTAGTTCACAATTTGCACCTTTGAATAAACAATTCTCACGTTGCTTGAATGTTGTTGTTTTTTTACTTCAGACTCGTTGCGTTGCCATATTTGCGATGTAATTTTAAATTCCAGCGTTGTCATTGCCCAACATTTTTTTAAATGGGCAAAACAAGCCTTTTTTCTATATAAAATATTGTAGAATTTATATTAGGTTGTTATTAAGTTATTTTCTTATCGTATTTTCAATCAATCGACTAGTTTTTACGCTATTTTAAAATTAAGAGTTCCTTGGTACAGCCACGGCTATCGCTAGTGTCGCAGATCTTCAATCGTCCTTGAACGCCCCTTTTTTTAATGTTACGTTTCCAATCTCTATAGTCTCTGCCCTGCGCCCAATTGGCCATGAGCCCATTTGTCCATGCGCCGAAATGGCATGGGGCGAAATGTCTTCCGCCAAATTGTCCCTGCGCCCAATTGTCTGCGCCCAGATGGTAACCGGCGAATTGGCCGCAAGACATTTGGGCGCAGACATCTGGGCGCATCTGGACATCTGGATTTAAGTAATGAGTCGCTGCTGTGCAGGTAAAAATGTAGGATTGTGCACGATTGTGCTAACAATGTTTTGCATAGTGAATCAATATTAAAATCACCAATTTACTATTGTTTTACTATTTAAACAATTGATATGTACAACTAACGTACACAATCGTACATTTTTGGCTGGGAACCCAAGTAATGAAAGATTTGAATATAACGTTAATTGTTGATTTTCTGGGCTTCCAACGGCGAGGGTTATTATTCGAAGCCAAGCGGATGAAACTCTTTGGCCGCTCCTACATACTCAAAAAAATTGCGCCAAAGTGTTCAATAGCCATCTAAAAGTTATATAGATATATAGACGGATAGTAGACGATCATTTGCTTTCTTTACATTCGTTTTACGATTGATTGTCTATTTAAAATAGGAGTACCCACATAGCACAGGGTCGTCCTAAAGCTGTCCCAGGGACAGGAAAAATTTTTTCAGAGCTCTCTTCCTTGCGCCCGTCTTGTTTTATTCGCTTTTAAATTTCAATTTGAAACTTAACCCGAATGATTACCGACAGAATCTTGTTTCTAGACTAATATAAATTTGAAGAAATTAAATTATTTCTACGTCATCTTATAAACAGTTTTTACCAACTAGATTATCGTGGATTGCTGTTTAATGTTATAAATTGTTGAGATGTTGTTGACCGACAGTAGCCGGTATTATGGCGAAAATTCGAGGGATGACGGAAAAGGAGCAGACGAAAAACCAAGATCGAGTTTATACCAATGCTTTCAGTAATCCGATAGCGAGCTTCACCATGTTCGTCAATGAGCTGGACTCGTACTGAATTGACAGCTGACATTTTCTTGATAATATCCGGTGTCAAGGTACTTGAAACCTTTTGCTGGGTCGCACCATTACCGACCCACGCTACCTACTTGAAAAAGATGTTTGATTCCTTCCCAAACCCAATGCGTGCTTCACTATTGGCAGCGATATAGAGATGTATGGAATTTTTTTTTTGTGCTGGGAGCTAATTGAGAGGCAATCAAAAAGAGTTTTTCTTCTTGTGGGCCAAACGAGCCAATCATAAAAGTAATGGTGCATCGATATCCCTAACAGTGGAGCATTCGGGCGTGGTGACTTTGACTCTCCAGGCCACCATTCCAGATTCTAATCAAGACAAACCACACTTACCCGAAAACTTTTTTCTGTTCTAAGTTTAATTTCTCTCAAGTCTCAACTTCCAGCAGCAGTTCAATCGCATCCCCTAAGAATTGGCACTAACCCTCACTCTTATCTCGTACCTACGCCAACTTGCGATCATTTTTATCGATTTTTTTTAAATGTTGCTGAAGTTGCGACCGTCACGGGCGTCCCCTCACTTGTAAACAAAAGTAAAAAACAAGTAAACAACTTGATATCCCCTAGTGGTCCTAGTCTAGTACCCGTACGAAAAATAAGACAGGAGCAGTGATTTCTTACTTGCGAACTAATTTGCTATTTTCCTACCAGCGAAGAAAAAGGGGAACTTTATATGTTGCTAGTCTGGTTTTTACTTACTAGATTTTTAAATCTAGCTACACACTGGGAACTGCTTAGTGCTTAATAGTCTGGATTGCAATGGATTTTGTACTAGGTAGTAATTAGTGAGTATTAGTTTGTGGTGACATGTCAGTAAAAAGCCAATTGTAAACAAGCTAGTTACTAGGATTCATATCCCAGATAGGAATCCAAGTTATTTTGTGGTCCAAAGTCCGTCATTGTAGGACGCCTAGGACAGGACATACAAAATACGTCTAAATAAAGTCCTATTTTTTTCACTTTTAACATTTTGAAATTTTTATAGAGACTCATAAAAGACGTCCAAAAGAAGTTCAAAATTTCCGGTTCAAATAAAAACAAAGATTTAGCAACCGACAATCTGTATTGTGTCATATTGTTGCGTTTGTAAAAAACGGCAATAACGCAGCAAGAGGGGTGGAGGGGTAGCAGACGACGAAAAGAGAAAAAAGAAACGGATTACTATGGTTTTTGGCATCGTGCTTTCCTGGTCGGTAAAATACAAGCGAACAATTCGCACCAACTTAACCCTACTTGGTAATTATTCTCTTATTATTCTCTCTTTATGTAAAAGTATCCCCCACAACGAGTTCTAACAGGTCTGATCATGCGATCTAACATTTTGGTGCCGAAACCCGGGACACGTGACAGGCAGGGCACGTTTGCGTTTCCTTTTAAGTCATATTCCTTCCCAAAACAACTAATAGTGAATTATCTAGGTTGAGACCTTTGTAACTTAGCAGGTCCAAAAAACAGGAGAACCTCCTAAATGAGAAGGAGGGTTTTGGGGCCAACCTGGCCCATTGGAGAGCGAACACTAACCAAGTTATATTTTGTACAGGTCGTTGGAGCTTAAGCATAGACGTTGAGGACTCAAGTCAAGGTTAAGCAACCACCGTGTGAGAAGTACAGCAATTTTGTAGATCAAACGAATACAGTGGCTGTTGGTAACCAACTGTCACATTACTATTGAGGTAAGGTAACTCAGTTGTCAAATGCCTAAGAAGGCTAAGCTCATTCGTTTCGTTCGTACAGTTGCTCCTCTCGGAGACGAGGTGCAAGAGGTGCAGGTCGGGACGGACGACCCAAATCGGAAATCAGACGGATAAATCGGTATTAATAAAACAAAAAGACGTTGTCAAATGCCTAAGAAGGCTAAGCTCATTCGTTTCGTTCGTACAGTTGCTCCTCTCGGAGACGAGGTCCAATTGAATTGGCACAGAATAGTTGACGCGGACGGACGACCCAAATCGGAAATCAGACGGATAAATCGGTATTATTAAAACAAAGTTAAAAATTCGAGACATACTAAAGACGTTTGTACGTTAAGTAGTGAACTGCTACAATAGCAACTGATCCAGTGAATACCTTAAAAGGGCCGTGATTAAGATTCGGCCTGGAGAAAATCCCTCGATTGTAGAGCTAAACGTAGAAAGCAACGTGTTGACTAGAGATCGGAACTTGGTAAGAAAGGAAGACTCGTTTATTCGTTTATATCGGAGACTTATTTCGCCATTCGTTATAGAAAACCGTGATATTTTCATTCACCGCAAACACCCACGAACGAGTGAACTAGCGAGGATGGCAGACTCGGCGGAGGACACGGTCGAATCGGTCTCAAGGGAGACACTGAAAGAACTAAGAAAAGGAAGCAAGGCGCGATTCACCAGACTCGTCTCGACCATTACTACGCACATTGAAGGGCAAGGCGACTGCGGAGCGCTGAAAGTTCATCGTGAAAACCTAGTAGAGCAACACGGCGAATGCCTGCGCCATCACGACCGATATGTGTCGAAGATCAAACCCACGGGAGACGCCTTAGCCAAGACAACGAAGTGGAGGACCGACCTGGAAACAGTTTATTCGGGGTGGCTGAGCACCATTGATGAATACCTGAACGATAACATGGAAGAGGAAGGTAGCGAAACTAACAAAACTGGCGAAGCAGGAATTGAGGAATTGGAGCTCCGTATGCGAGATCATACACGCAGGCTAGCCGACGACTTAGAAGATTCTCGCCTGGAGGAGGTGAGGCGTGCTGAAGACATCCGTAGGAAGGCGAAACGAGAACAAATGGACTTGGAATTTAAACTAGATATGGCACGAGCCTCTTCCAAGAAACCAAACTTTTCCAAGCAGCACGAGACTCCAGTTCGCCGTACATTATACCCAGGGACATCATCGGGTGCGACGAAGCGCTCCTACGCGACCATGAATCAGAAGGAGAATGGTCACCAAACCGAGCTGGAGCAGCAGTCTATCGACGCATGGATTTACGAAGAGTTTAGACCAGTCCTTGCCGGTAGTGAAGGCCAGACTCTGGTGACAATGGCGATGCTGCCGAACCTGAAACCTTTCACTGGCGACCCACGAGAATGGCCAATGTTTATCCAAGCCTTCAAAAGCATGGTACACGATGTTTTCAGCTCCGACGCTCAACGTTTGAGTATGCTTCACACCATGCTCGCCCAGAAGCTTCGGGAGGGTATGAGCCAGATCTTAAATTCGCCTATGGCCTACCGCCAAGCCCTACAAGAACTCCGGAGGAAATATGGCCACCCTCATTTGATTGCGCGAACTTACATCCAGGGGCTTATGGAGTTGTCTCCCTTCCAAGGCGGAGAGGTACTAGAAGATTTCTCGACTCAGTTGCACGGAGCAGTAACGACCTTGGACTCCGCGGGCTATGGACACGAATTAGACTCGAGCGTCGCATTAGAGGGCCTCGTACGGAAGCTACCCGGAGCAATGATAGCAAGGTGGGGAAGGCATGTAAATCAACTACTTCCCGGAATACCATCATTACGAGATCTCGACGCATGGCTGGAGGACGAGGTCATGGGAGAAAAGAACGTACGAAGGATTGAAGGAAGACATCGAGCCAATACGAACACGTCAGGATCCTATCAAAACAAAGGGAACTGGAGAGCTAATCACACGCCTACGGTGAATTCTATCGACGTCTCGCGTAACAACGGAGGAAGATGTGCTGTTTGTGAATCTGGACCAGGCCACCGACTAGAGGATTGTCATAAGTTTATGGCAATGTCTCCAACCCAGCGAGCGCAAACCATTTGGGATTTGAGAAATTGTTTCAGATGCCTAGGCCGGAATCACCACAGCAACGAGTGTAAGAAGGTAGAGTTGCTGTGTACTGTCGGTGACTGCAGAGGTAAACATCATACCCTACTGCATGGAGCTGAATCGGTAGCATCTAGAAGGTCGTCAACGACCGACGACCGGAAACAGTGACTAGGAGTGGGCATTCATTCGGCCAGCCTCGGAGCCGAAAAATACTTAGCGCTTTCCCCCTACGTCCCTGTGATTGTTTGCAATGGAAATCTACGAGTGCAAACTGTCGCCTTACTAGATACAGGATGCGAAACTACACTTATTGAACAAGAATTGGCCCGGGTGCTGAAATTGCAAGGAGTACGACGAAATATTAAACTCGGAACCTTTCATGGTAACGACCCACAACTTGACATCCGAGTAGCTGATTGCCGTGTTGTTTCCGGTTATTCAAGAAACTCGTTCGAAATTTCACGCGTCTTAATTGTTCCCCAACTGAAAGTGTCCAGACGTCGTATCAACTGGCCAGAAGAAAAGAGACGATGGGGTCATCTGGCGAACCTCGACCTTCCCTTCTTGGACACGGGCAACGTTGGAATGTTCATCGGGGCCAATGTCCCAGGGGCATTGCAACAATTGGATTTGCGATTACCGTCGGGCAAGGGACCAGTTGGCGTATTGACACCTTTCGGATGGACAGCGATGGGCGAGATACCTGATGACTTGGTGCGCAAGGATCTTGTTGGTCCCTCTTGCCACAGCGTAGAGGAGGGAGAGGAGACGGAAGACGCGATATTGAAGCAATATTGGATGCACGAGACCTTTGGTTCGAGGGAAGAGAAGCGCGTCTACCATTCAAAACAGGAGGAGGTGGCCCTAAGTATCCTAACATCCACTATACGATCCCTCGGAACAAGATATGAGATTGGACTCCCATGGGCGTCTCCCGATATCCAGCTTCCGAATAACCGCACAAGTGCCTTGCGCCGACTTTACGCAAACGAGGCCCGTTTTCGTATTGATCCACTATTTGCCAAACGATACACGGCGGCAATCGAGACCAATATGACGCTGGGATTCGCACGCCGACTTACGCTGGCCGAGTTGAAAGGACCACCAGGACGGACCTGGTATCTTCCGCATTTTTTAGTCGAAAATCCCAACAAACCGGACAAGCCTAGACTGGTTTTCGACGCTGCCAGTAAGCATCGCGGAGTGAGCCTAAATGACGCCCTTATCAATGGCCCGCTTCTTCTCACCAACCTACACGACCTACTAGTAATGTTCAGGGAGCGGCCACACGGGATTTCGATGGACATCGAGAAAATGTTCCTTCAAGTTCGGGTACGCGAAGAAGACCAGTCGGCCTTTCGTTTCCTGTGGAGGCGACCAGAAAGTGATGGCCCGCCTATCGCATACCAGATGATGGTTGAAATTTTTGGAGCAGCATCGTCACCAACATCCTGCACCTTCGTCCTCCGACGCACGGCTGACGACCACCCGGAATTCAGAGATATCGCCCACAAAGTAAAAGACAACTTTTATGTCGATAACTACCTGGACTCATTTGATGACGAAGAATCCGCTACCCGCTGTTGCCAACGAATGTCCGAACTACTTGCAAGAGGAGGCTTCAACCTCACGCATTTAAAGACATCGACGAAGAGTGTTTGGATGTCCTTTCCAGCCGAAAAACGAGCAGACCCCAGCATTAACGTTGACCTGGATAATCTACCCATCGAAAGAACGTTAGGCCTTCTGTGGCACGGCGAGTCCGACTCATTCTTCTTCACCTTCGCGATGTCACCAGAGGCCAGAACAAAACGACAAGTCTACTCAGCAGTGTCGAAAATATTCGATCCTATGGGCTTCCTGGCCTGTGTAACGCTAATTCCGAAGATCATACTGCAGGAGGTGTGGCGGGTCGGGAGAGACACGTCAGAACCGAAGATAAAGTGGGATGATCAGCTCCCACCAACAGCCTTGAAGGAGTGGAAGAGATTCGTAGAGAAGATGGAAGGGCTGAGGAACCTACGTATTCCCAGAAGTCTGCGCCCGGCTTACTTCAAGAAGCCGCAAACAACATTCCAGTTACACGTGTTTTGTGATGCTTCTTCCCTCGGATATAGTGCGATTGTCTATTTGCACACAGAGTACCAGCAACTAGTGCATGTAGCATTCGTCACGGCCCGAGCTAGAGTCGCACCGGTGGACCAGCTAACGATTCCAAGATTGGAACTCCTCGCAGCCTTGCTGGGATATCGCATCGGAATCAAAGTTAAGGGGGCCCTCAGAGAAGAATTAAAATCAACGACATGGTGGACAGACTCCAGCGCCGTCCTCTACTGGCTACGGACTCGTGCTACAGCCTACAGTTCGTGGGTAGCATGCAGAAAGGAAACCATCTTAGAGCACTCGACTAGCGCTCAGTGGCGGCATGTGCCAGGCAAGCTCAACCCGGCGGACGATGGCAGTCGGGGCGTACCAGGAGACAAGCTTCACATTCAGCATCGATGGTTCCAGGGGCCGAGTTTTTTTAAATTAGCTGAACCTGAGTGGCCTAACCTTGCTGTCGGCAAACCAAATGAAGAGGATCTAGAGATCATACGCCCACTGTTCGTCGGCCACGTTGCACCACTGGACGACTTAGAGAAATGTATGGAAGAGGCCATGTCGTTGGTCGAGTTAAAAAGAACGGTGGCCACAAGAAGATCAAAGAAGTTACCCTTAGGCCCAAAAGACCTGCATTTTGCAATGAACGAGTGTGTGAAGAGGGTACAGGCGAGTAACTATGGACCGGAAATAGAAGCCTTGAAGAAGGGGCGAGGAATCCACAAGTCGTCTTCGCTACGGAAGTTAACCCCCTTTTTGGACGAAGAGCAACTGTTGCGAGTAGGGGGACGACTTGAACGCGCCGAGGAGCTCCCTAGAGATGCCAGGCATCCCATCATTCTACCAGCCAAGCACCCGCTATCAACTCTCGTAATACAGGATGCGCATGAGAAGAATTTTCATTCGCAAACCCTCCGGACCCACTACGACGTACGGAGCCGTTTTTGGATATTTAAAGGACGCCAAACAGTGGAAAAGGTCTTGAAACGTTGCCTACCGTGCCTCAAGAGGTACGCGAAGCCATTAACACCACAGATGGCCCCACTTCCGGCGGATCGACTTAAAGCGTATGTTCCTGCCTTCACCAACGTCGGCGTGGATTATTTTGGACCCCTGTACGTGTCGATAGGAAGGCGCGTCGAAAAAAGATACGGTTGCCTATTCACGTGTTTCACAACACGAGCAATCCACATCGAATTAGCGCACTCCCTGGATGGCGATTCCTTCCTGATGGCCTTTAGACGATTTGTCTCCTTAAGGCGGACCCCGACTGAAGTATACAGCGACAACGGAACGAATCTGGTGGCCGGGGAACGGGAGCTCCGCGAAGGATTGCAACGCATGAAAAAGGACATCAAAATCCGTGATCAGTTAGCCGACCGAGGGATCAGCTGGCATTTCTCCCCGCCGTCAGCGCCCCACTTTGGTGGAGTATGGGAAAGGATGGTGAGGTCGGCGAAGACGGCCTTACGATTTGTGTTGGGCTCCCAAACAGTGCCAGAGGAGGTGTTGTCAACCGTGTTGCGGGAGGTCGAATCCATGCTTAACGCGCGACCGCTTACTGATCTCAGCCTCGACCCTAAGGATGCTAGCCCTTTAACACCCTACCATTTCCTTCTTGGTTATCCTAACCCCCATATCCCACCAGATATTACTGAAGACCGGCAGGGTTTGTCGCGGCGACGATGATGTAAAGCGCAAGAGTTGGCGCAACATTTCTGGAGGAGGTGGTTGGTGGAATACGTGCCATCACTGATAGAGCGCCCAAAATGGACCCAACCACAACGGAATGTGAAGGTTGGAGACATGGTGCTCGTCGTGGACAATCAAACACCAAGGGGGCAGTGGCCGGTCGGAGAAGTTACTAAAGTAATGCCGTCCAAACCGGATCCAAATTCAAAAAGAGGGGAGCCAACAATTCGTACCGCCGTGGTGAAGACCGCATCGGGTGAGTTCCGGAAAGCTGTGGCCAAGCTGTGCCTCCTCCGTAAGGCGGAAGATACCGACGTGGAAACTGGGGTGGAGTATGTTGCGTTTGTAAAAAACGGCAATAACGCAGCAAGAGGGGTGGAGGGGTAGCAGACGACGAAAAGAGAAAAAAGAAACGGATTACTATGGTTTTTGGCATCGTGCTTTCCTGGTCGGTAAAATACAAGCGAACAATTCGCACCAACTTAACCCTACTTGGTAATTATTCTCTTATTATTCTCTCTTTATGTAAAAGTATCCCCCACAACGAGTTCTAACAGGTTGGATCATGCGATCTAACACATATATAGAGACATATTGGCGAATGAAGTCACTCAAGTGAAATGCATAATTATAGTGTTAAGGATGTTTGTTAAGACACAGTGAACGGTAAATTTCAATTAAAATTACTCTTCTGCTGTGGGAATCGTACCTGGTTTATTCGCGGCAGGGCCGTCACGACTTGGGTTGGCGCCTGGGGTAAAAAAAAATTTCGGCGCCCCCATCCCCCCCAAAAATACAAATTTTGAGTCTAAAGGGGGGCCTAAAGGCGCCCCTAACTCCCAGCGCCCGGGGTAAACTTCCTCACTTACCCCCCCCCCCCCCCCCATCGTGACGGCCCTGATTCGCGGTGCTATATAAGTGCTCTAACATCTACGCTATCTTGGATAAATTATTCTTAAATACTAAGTTTTTTATATTTGAAATGTTGTAGCCTTGTTTATCCACGCTTTGCTCCTGTTTTTAGGCTTGAAAACATATTATTTTACAATTTATACAATTAATCTGTCCCGTAGGGATCTATCTGAGAGATGAACATATAACTTATTTTCATTAGTCGGGGTCGAATTAAAAGTCTGAATGAAAATAGACAATAAAAGCAAAAATATAATTAAATTACAATGAATTTTATTAAACAGACATAATTACAGATATAACTGCGAAGATTTCAGGTTCGATCCCCGATGGAAACAAAACTTGTGACTAGCGCAGAAGATTGAGCTACGGGCGGAGGGAGAGACAGCCTACTACCGGCTGAAGGACTTCTTATTTGACAGCCCACTACGGTGACGGATTATTGCAATATTATATTGGTATAGTTTTATATGTCTTATACATGTCCTATTTTACGATTATGGGACGTCTTTTGTTTCAGTTTTGAGAACCCGTTAGGCCGGACATCGGCATCACACTATATTCGTCCATAAGTTGTTATCCGCAAAAAACGGGATGTACTTTTCAAGTCTCAGTTGTCCCCAAAAGTATTAAAAAATACGTCTAAATCAAGTCACTGTGTTATCTGGGTATAATAACAAGTTTTACATCATATTGGAAGGTCTCATTTTTTTTATTTATTCTCCCTGCTGACATCAACATTTTAATCGGTTTCAAGAGTATTTGTCAAGGCCGAATCAATAAACGATGGAAGCAATGAGTTATAAGCTGCCACCACACATTTTCTTACAATTTGATGAGGCAGCACTGCTTCCATTTCCCCCAAACCTGTTAGATTTGCTGTTTGGCCCGGAAGAGAAACAAAATTTTTGCCGATAAAGGACGGAGTGTAAATTTTTGTAAAATCTTGACCCATCGGACGACCAAAGACAAACATTTGAAAATTTTTTTTCGCTCCTTCAAAAAAAGCAAAATTTTCAATTTAAAAAAAACGACCGTCTTGCAGAAGAGCGCAAAAATTGATCCGTTTCTTTGATCGGACATAAGAGGATGTAGTAAAAGTGGTACTACTACCATTTCGAAACTTTAATCTAGGATACAAAGCACAAGAAACATGTTCAGTTATTTCAACAATTTTATCGATTTCCGTTTCATCAATCTTATTGGCACCTGTGTACTGAAGCAAACAGTTTTCGATGGCACTTTGCTCAAAAAGTGTCGGTGTTCGCAAAGTAGGTTTACCTAGCAAACTGAGACTTACAATTCCGTCAATATTCGGACATTTTGAGTTTTGGAACTCATACATGTTACAACAAATCATTCTACGAATCAACTTAGACCATTGAGTAGGGATTGTCTGATTTGCAAGTAAATCTATAGCCTGATTTCGTACTGAATTTCTCACTAAAAATGAATTTGCCATTTGCTCGACGACGGATTGAGTTCCGTTTGAAAGCCCCTGAAGTTGGCCATTGAGCCATTCGGGTATGAAGGCGGACGTTGCCCATAAGCAGCCCCAGTCAAGAACGCTTCTCGACAAATGCGTCAGAAGATGGACGTTAAACTTAACATGCTTTTCCCCATATAAGATTTCAAACTTTTTAACAAAGTCAGAAAGAAGAATTTCCACATCCTTCACACACTGAGTAGGGACTGACTCTTGTAAGAGTACTGTAAGAGCATATGACAAATTTGAAAAATGAGAAAAGTAAGGTTCAGGCAAGATGCCTTCGAGAAGGGGGAAATAGTATAGTGCAAACGCCCTAAACTCAGAAGCTTCCCAATACTTGATAGTTTCAAACGTTACTGGTGTTCTTGTTATATCGTATGGCGGCTTTGCGTTAGATAAGCGCTTGTTCAGAATTGTTAACTTATCCTTGCTAATATGCCATGGCTCTTTGCTGTGGGTCGAAGAAATCCACAAGAGGATCATATATCGAATTACTCCCAGGCAAATGCAATGCATGTACTCAGGTATGAAGGATGCGATGAAATCAAAATCTTCTATTTCAGAAAGCGTAGTAGTTCCCTTAATTCCATGAAAGGGTTTTCCAGTTTTCAACGCTCCCTGAGACAAATATAATTTATGAACTGTAAACAAAGAGAAAACTTAATAAGAAAACTATGTATATAGCTTACTTTAAGGTCATTTCTATATTGCAAAGTAGAACGCAGCGGATATTTTGGAACCGGATCATTTTCTGCTTGTTCACAATAGACAAGAGTACTTCCTCTTCCTATTTTTACTGATTTCCCTGGCCATTTCAAACTGATTGTTTAATATAATAAGTTCAAGAAATTTCGTTGTTTAATAGTACCTGGGTGTAAACAAAAGTCACAACCAAATGCGCCGTTGAATTGTGTTGTGTTGCGAATAACTGGACGGGCAACTGTATCAACAGTCACTATTGCAGGCCGTATTTTGTATACATTCCCATCAACTTTAAGTCCAGTAGAACAAAGATTTTTAAGTTCAGCCACACACGGATCCAGAAAAACGTTTCGAGGCGGCTTTTTGTTTCCAAACCAGATAGCCATTAGAATGACATTTGAACGTCGAGTCTTATAACCAGTTTCATTTATAATACCCATGAAAGGCCAAAATGAGTATTTACTGGATCTAAACTTTTGAGCACCATCTGTGTTGATTTGCATTGTAACTGTCTGTTCGTTAATAATGCCATCTTTCACGTACTGCTTGTAACGATCTCCTGTACAAACATCTCCTTTCCAGTCATCGGCATCATCAGATGCATTCGCTTTCTTGATTCCGTGATGACGAATAAAAAATTTCAATTGCTCATAGACGGGAAGTAAGAGTGTGTAGCATTTATCTGAGGAATCCTTTGAATATTTGTGACCACACGGCTGATTTTCAATGGGTAAGCCACTCTCTTCGTTGACAATTAGTGTTTTCGAGCAAGTTGAACATGGATAGACTCTTTTTAAACCTTTCTTCAGGATCCCATACTGTTTCATGAACATGTAAGGGCTTTTTAATTCTTGGTCGCCATATAGTTGGGAAGAAATGTTCAAGATATCGAGAAAATCCGCAAGACCTGATTTGGATAAACCGTGCTTTAAATAAAACGCAGCTGAAAGTAGCCGTGTTATTGCGATGCGGTCGTAATCGTTCCCCAGCGTTACCTAAATATCATATTTGAATTAATAATGAATATCGATTTAAAAAGAAATGATTTTCATACGGTTAAGTCCTCTTCGTCTAAAAATTCATTATTTTCTTCAATCCCGTTGGGCTCTTCGTCCTATTTACAAAAACTGCTTTGGGGAATTCCAAATCCTCCATTATCGCTTCATCGTCAGGACAAAGGCAATAAACTAAATTGGCATCAGGAGTCTCCTCGGATTCGTGACCCGCTATTTTATTTTCCTTATTTAGTTACTTTTTCATAATTTTTCAAGACAATTTTTAATTACCTAACAATTCAAAGGCATCATCACAGATGGAAGAGACTGCAGAATTCAGCTTAATGGTTGGCATCGGAGTTAATTCAAAATTCTCAGACTCGTATGTGTTGCCAGGACTTTGACTATGGCAAAGATCTGGATTTGTTTCTGCCTGTTGAATAAGCATATCATCCACATCCAATCCAGCCTGCCGTTCGGCCATTTGACGTGAAATAGAATTGACCGTCCACTTAGAACTTCCAGTGAGTCGACGTCTCTTGCTAATTACATTTTCTTCGTCAAGCTCAGACTGTTGAGACATTTTAATTCGAAAAATTAAAATTCGGTGTCTCCAAAATGACAACACAATCCAAAATAGAATTCACTTTGTTTCACAACACTAAAAAGTTTAAGAGAGAGCTCAGCAAACAACTAGTAAATAAGCTCAGCGCCAAAACAAAACAGTTGAAAGCTGATTTCCGTCTTTTTTAATGTGTTTAGATATTGGCGGTATTTCGGTTACTCGCAGCTAAGTACCTAGTCTGATTTCGGGAGAACATCAAGAATAGTAGGCCCCTGTGACCGGTTTTCAAACCCTTCTTCATCGAAATATTTAGAAATTGGGCCTTCTTTGTTCAACCATTTCATCGGGACTGATTCAGCTTCATCATCTTGGTAAGTACTGTGTTTTAGGATGTTTTCCAAAAAATTTGAACAATCTTCTGACCGTTAAATGTCTTCACCATGTGCTGTCTACAAGTTTCATAGGGTTTTTGATAAGTTCTTTTTATTTGTTAGGTGAAATCAAATGGCTCCCCAATCTAGAAGTACTTACAAAGAAAGTATTCAAATTTTGTTCAAGGTGAAGAACACTAAGACTTATGTAATTGCCACAGCAGGCATCATCTCGTTCCCTAAGTTGCCTTCTGACAATATCTCTGCTCGAGGTCATTGAAAAATGTTTAAGTGACCAGAGTGATACAAAAATCAGGTACACACACATGAAGGATGTTGAATATTCTTGTTAAAATAATCATGTAACTTTTCAGGATTGAGGAATTCAATGGCCAAAAATCTTCAAAAAAAATAGTCGTGACAACAATTTCTGGATTTTCCAGTACGTACTCACTTCTATTTAGATAACTAGTGTTCCTATCATTTCTTTAATTATTTCTTTCAGAACTCCCTTCTGGCAGAGCTGAAATGGAGGCTCTTAAAGATCGACTTTACAATGAATCAAAATTAGTTGAAGAAGCTGCCAAGAAAATGGCAGAAGAGGAAGCAAAGAAAAAAGCTGAAATAGCCAAGAAAAAAATGAAAGAAGATACTAAGAAAAAGGCTGAAGAAGCCAAAAGAAAGGCTGAAGAAGCCACAAGAAAGGCTGAAGAAAAATCTAAGAAAATAGCTGAAGAGGAATTGAAAAAGAAGGCAGAAGAAGCCGAAAGAAAAGCTGAAGAAGAATCGAAAAAAAGGCAGAAGAACCTGCCAAGAGAAAATCTGCGGATTTGGAATCAAATAGTCACAAAGAGGGCCCTGCTACCAAAAAGAGGCTTGTTTTCAGTGAGGAGTCTTCTTCATCGAAACAAAACATTAACGAATCTCAAGATGATATGTTCCACGTGTCTTCGTCAGACGATGAGGACGAAGCAGATGAAACAGAGGAGAATGAGGAAGAGGATGGGGGGAAGAAGAGGAAGAAGAGGATGTGAACGAGGAAGATCAGAATGGCCAGAATATTGATCGTGAAAGTTTAGCCTATTTGATGCTGCAACCCAGAGACATTCCACTTCGGGGGAAAACGTTATGGTAAACCAGGCTGCTCGAAAGCTGTAGCCTAAGCTGACCTTTTCAACGATTATTTCTTTTTATCTTAGGTTCAGTTGGTTCAAGGCCACACCCTCAGAATTGAAAAATCTGATTTAAAGTTTGCAATAACTATTGGAAGACTTTCCAAGAACCATTTGCACCAAATGGTCAACAAGTTGATGGAGTCTATTTACACTCGTATTTACATGAGTCAGCACTCACTTTCCGGATCGTCTCCAAGAATTTCGCGTGCTCAAAAGGAGATGCATGTCCGCCTTAATACACCACCAACCAAAACAAAGCCGGGACTACCAAAAGAAGACGTAGTTGCAATCACACGTATATACATTTCTTCAGTGAAAATTTTGTTTAACAGAGGGAATACTAATATTTTTTTTTAGTTTTCATGATTAATGCTTGGCAAACGTATCACAAAGAAGTGGTAACGCCTAAGCAAATTAAAGATGCCATCCGTTCCAAGCTATTAACAGAAACCCGTGCCTATCTACAGTACACACCGCCAACCACGCCTACAGAAGACGCTACATCTTCAGCTTGATTGTCAGTAAGACAATGATTTCGAAATTTCAGAAGGCCTGTTTTTATTGAGTCTTCACTCTCAATTTTTCGCACTACTTAGGCCCTTAAGTAGGACGTAAGTAGGGCGTAAGTAGGAAACTGAAAATCACTACTTAAGGCCCTTGGTAGTACTTAAGTTGTATTAAGTTGTACGTAAGTAGTGCGTAAGTGGTACTAAGTAGTGAACTTTCATTTGCCTACTTAAAGCCCTCAAAAATTGAGAGTGTTTTTCAACCTGTTATTTTATCCTCAATTGCCTGCCATGCCTGTAACTTGTGTTGTGTTGGCTTCATTCCAATATGTACAATAGGCCGTGTTAATGTAAGTCTGGCCGGGATTATGTTTCGTATCTATGTTCGCTTTTTGTTCAAGAACAAATCATCTTAATCCGGTTCGTCAAATACATCAGACAGTTTTAAACTTAACTCGGTTTACTTTTAAATTTTCTTCTTGCTGCCGCTGATGGTAAAAAAGTAGGGATCAATAAGGGATGGAATGAGAGAATGAGGAATATATTAAGAATATCTTACACGTTAATAGCTAACTTGGAGATGGCATGGAGATTTGCAATATATATAGGCATTTTCACTTAGTCTCCACACTACAAGTTTGCAGCGTGAGACGCGATGTGTTCCTAATATATTACTCGATACCATCAGGATCAAAGTTCTATAGTTTGATAACAAAGAAAAACTGAAAACCATTTTTTTCTATAATTTTTATGACAACTTTTCTTGAATTTTAAAAAAGTAACTCGTTTGGCTGATAGATATACTATCAGCCAAACGATAGTATAATGAACAATCCATTAGCAAAAGTTGTCGCTAACGAAGACTTCATTAGCGAAAACTTTAGCAAATGAAAGTCGATTAGCGAAAACTTTCGCTAACCAAATCCGTCTATATAGTCAGTCGCTAACAAAATCCCGGTATTAATACCCGGCCATTCGCTAACTTAGCCAAAGTTGGCGACCCTACATTTATTTGTTGAAAGATAACTGATGGAGTGTATAAATATTTAGTTATTTCAGACACCTATATGCCTAGTGACATACAAATATTACAGTATTATTTTTGCTTTTATATATATATTAGGTTAAAAATTCACTGTTGTAAAGATATTAATTTTCAAAGAGAGTAGTATTTTTTCGACGGCTAAATAATGTCCTTGAAAAATGTACTTAATTAATTATACGGCAAGGGCAGGGCACTGCTATTATAGTAGACTATACAATATCTCTCCCAGAAACACAAAGAAACTCATTAGGCACCCGATAATTAAAGTTGAGAAAACGGCCCAAAAATGCTTCAGTTTGATTGACGTTGGGTGACTTCCCTTTGACTTAAGCTCACGAATTGAACAGGCAGAATACGACGAAGTGTAAGATCTCTTTTCAAAGTGGTGAATCATGCCACTCTGTGCTAAAAGAAGAGACCTGGAATAACATAAGAAATTGTTTTATGGTAATAGCTTATTTAATTTCTAACAGATCCGTTATAATTTTGATAACTTACTTCCAATTGAAACTCGAAGTATATGGACTATTTTTACGAAGTGTGATGCTATTCGTTCGGCTCTGGATAAGTTTTTTAAGAGTAAGAGCACGACAATATCCTACTTTTTTAAAATCATTTCCAATTGCATGATTTTGAACGATATCTGACTATAATTTATATGTAAAAAGAGAAATCTTTTTAGCCTTTTCAGGATAAGATAATCCAATTCAACAATAGCTTACCAGGATAAAAACTTGATTAGGTGACTTCAAAAGTGATTCTATATAGTCTGAATCATTCACTAGTAAACTAGGATTCCGTTGCCATCGGATTAAAAGCTTTTTCAAAATTGGCAAAGGTGATGTCTAAATAGTTTTGTTGTCATTTTAATTCATTCCATATAGGCAAACAAAATAGGAAAGAATAGGCTACTTAAGACTGCTATTTATATAGTTTTTTAGAAAGATGAACAAATTTTCTTATAATTGATGCTTTTTCTTTGCGTTTAAATGTTAAATGCTTAACATATTGTTTGGAAGATAACGTACTGTGAGATCTCCAAAGGCAGGAGACCCTTTAATAACTAAAGCATTAATGTTTTCATTAGCTACCACATCTTCAAGTGAATGAGCTAAAAGTTGGTAATTAGGTGTCATCAGTGTTGATGTGAGCGTTCCCGAGTATACGTTTAAAACTACAAAAAGAGCCAGTAGCCAGGAGCCATAGATCAGTCGAAAAGTAGTTGATTGTAATCTGAAACATCCACCTGAAGCAAATACTCAAAAATGAATTAATGCTGGTGAACGTAACAACTTTTCCTCTGTTTCCTCTGCATGTGGAAAGAAAAAATAACAGGCCTACCTTGGTATAAAGTAACGGCTACCAAAAAGATGACAACTTCACCACCAATAAATTTTCCGTCGGTTTTTAAACGATGCATAAGCCAAATAACGACGGCGACTACAACTGATGTCGCTAAAAATGATGTTATACCCTGAGTTAAAAAAAAGGTTTTGATTCCGTCCATCAATATTCGAACGGGATATGATGTATAACGAAGTAAATACAGTAGTTAACATTCTTTTGAATTGTATACTTACGATAGAAAATTCAGGAGAAATCGTAAAGGAAACACTATTCTCTGTTTCTGGATAAGGAATCATAATCGCCAGATTGTCCGTGAGTACTGGAAAGGTTTGATCGACAACATGAGATCTAGAAAGGGTCTTTGGAATGGGGAGAAAGTTTATGTCTGCTTCCTGTATAAATAAGAATGAAAATGGCACAATTGTAAAGCCTGCATGGCTGCATCATGTAATATATTACATGATAAGTTCGTCCCGTTACACCATTATAATATACGTCTAAAGATCGTATAAATTATCGGCTATACACTATATAAATTTTCGCACTTACTTCTCTCATTAACTGGCCAATTACACCAGTCCATGTTCCGTTGTTTAGTGGAAATCCTATTAGCTGGTTGTCGCCTGGGGTACACAGCTCGTACCTACGCATCGTTAAATCATTCATAGTAAAAAGAACTTGCATTCCTTCTGCAACTGTTAAGACAATCTTTTAAATTGTAAACAATATACAATACGTAAAGTTCATGTTTTCAGATAAAACTTCAAGCAAATCCCTTTCCACAAGCCCGTATGTACTCACGGCTATACCGGCTCGCTGAGCCAAGGGATTCTGGGAAAAATAATTCGTATTTCAAATCAAAATTTTCTTTTATTGCTGTTTACATGCCATGTTGAGTTACAAATGTTTTATAGATCTCATATATAAAACTTACGGTTGCGGTTGAAACACGCAAATGGCTGTTGATCATGACTGAGGTTCGTTATTTTCTCCTATACATTAATTATAATTAATTGAATAATAACCATTTCCGTTATTATATCCCCTTACGAAAACCATATAACATGATCTCATATGAGATATGAGTTCTCAGTTCCTAAGTCGCATATCACATATGATTCTCATATGATGCGAAATGATGCACATGATGCGAAATGAGACATTGGAACTGAGAACTCATATCTCAAATGAGCTCACATCATGTTTTTTGTAAGGTCTCCTTTATTAGGGCCGTTATTATATCTCCAATAGGGTAAAGCTCTTAAATCCGGACAGGACAAAAAATCTGCAAATTTCGGCCAAAAAAATCGATTTTTTTGCATGCGTGTTTGAAACTGAACGAGGCGTTTCTTAAAATATCCGATAAATGAACATTGAAATAATCACAAAAACGCACCAATGGGCTAAAGGGCATCTTGCAATTATTCCTAGTTACTTAGAAATTGACAAATAGAATTTCACAGTTACACTTGCAGGCTAAGTTTTTGAGCTCTGTGTTGGACAGTAGGCCGAACGAAAACGGCAAAGGAAAAATATAAGATAAAAAATCAATGAATCACTTAACTAATTATACTAAATGATAGAGAATTTAAAATTCTACAAAATAGTATAGTTTTTAAGTAGTAAATGGCCAATTCTAGTATTTTATCAGGAATTTTAAAAGAACTGTCATTCTGCGTTTTTTGGACTGACAGCTAGTAACTTCGGACACCTTCAAGGAAATTATAGATTTTCAAATTTCTAGAAAGGGTATACACCAATCGACGCATAATTTTATGAAGAATCGATTTATACCCAATGTTTTCATCTTATTTGAAGCCGTTTCGGCGCAGTTAAAGAAACCAATATTGTTTGTCTGTCGATCTTAGGCTAGCAGACAAGTTTTGTTTTGACAGGCAAATGTTTTGGTTTTTTTAAATCGAATTCTATTGGGAAATTTCTATTGCACCCTCAGTAGTGTCATAGGCGATTCTATTCAGAATCAAAAACTGAATCTAAAGAGATAATTATTTTTTTTAAATTAGCTCTGTCCGAAAAATGCAGAAATGTCCGACTTTTATGGGAAACGTCCGACAATTGAAGATTCTGAATGCACACGTTTCCCATAAGGAAGCCTATCGGCCAAAAAGTGTCCGGAGTTCACAGCTTTACCCTAATAATAACAACAACTAATACCCTAATAATAACAATACCGTTACTTGTGCTTACACCCTAAGAAGAAATGTCCGCAAATACCAGACAATTTGCTACTTTACACTACTTAGTGTACAGGTTAATCTTAAGATTAATCCCTGAGGTCAGCCGAAGGCCTAGTGGTCTTTAATGCAATGGAAGGCAGCACTAATAGCCCGTACAGAACTCGCGCAGAACTTTATTCCCCTTTGCGTCTAAGGCTTTGACCTACGCCCGAGGCTATTAGAATACAATACTTGCAAGGCGCTTTCTCGCTGCACGGGGGCCTATTTCGTGAACTATAGTTGAAAGTTTCCGATTCAACTTCTCCCTAAGAAAATTGTCCACTTTACAATGTGGACAATATTGTCTTGGAGGTAATGAAACACTATTGTCCATTTTAAGTGGACAACATTGTCCTAATAGCAAGTCAAAAGTGGAGCATGTTTAAAGTGGAAAAGATTGTCCATATTTAGTGGAGGGGAGTATTCTCTCGAAAAATTTTTGACTGCTCTGGTCGCCTTTCCCCCCTTTTTGTGGATAGAAAACTACTAGGGTAAAGCTCTTAAATCCGGACAGGACAAAAAATCTGCAAATTTCGGCCAAAAAAATCGATTTTTTTGCATGCGTGTTTGAAACTCAACGAGGCGTTTCTTAAAACATCCGATAAATGAACATTGAAATAATCACAAAAACACACCAATGGGCTAAAGGGCATATTGCAATTATTCCTAGTTACTTAGAAATTGACAAACAGAATTTCACAGTTACACTTGCAGGCTAAGTTTTTGAGCTCTGTGTTGGACAGTAGGCCGAACGAAAACGGCAAATGAAAAATATAAGATAAAAAATCAATGAATCACTTAACTAATTATACTAAATGATAGAGAATTTAAAATTCTACAAAATAGTATAGTTTTTAAGTAGTAAATGGCCAATTCTAGTATTTTATCAGGAATTTAAAAAAAAACTGTCATTCTGCGTTTTTTGGACTGACAGCTAGTAACTTCGGACACCTTCAAGGAAATTATAGATTTTCAAATTTCTAGAAAGGGTATACACCAATCGACGCATAATTTTATGAAGAATCGATTTATACCCAATGTTTTCATCTTATTTGAAGCCGTTTCGGCGCAGTTAAAGAAACCAATATTGTTTGTCTGTCGATCTTAGGCTAGCAGACAAGTTTTATTTTGACAGGCAAATGTTTGGGTTTTTTTCAATCGAATTCTATTGGGAAATTTCTATTGCACCCTCAGTAGTGTCATAGGCAATTCTATTCAGAATCAAAAACTGAATCTAAAGAGATAATTATTTTTTTTAAATTAGCTCTGTCCGAAAAATGTAGAAATGTCCGACTTTTATGGGAAACGTCCGACAATTGAAGATTCTGAATGCACACGTTTCCCATAAGGAAGCCTATCGGCCAAAAAAGTGTCCGGAGTTCACAGCTTTACCCTAAAATGTTGTCCAACCCCTGATTTCAGAGCTCGCGTCGAGAATAGCGTGCCCTCCCTCATGCTCTTCCTCTTTTTATGGGACTTGTAAAAAAATCGAAACTCGCATGCTTTCTATAGGCCTACATTCTACAAATTTACATATAAGGAAATAAGAGGGAGTATCGTAGATTTGTCGAACAAAAGCAATGAATCCGATTGAAGCTCATGAGACACTCAATATTATCTCTCAATTAAGTCTGATAAATGTGTTTATATTAGGTTTTGGGAAAACTATGACGTCTACAGCGAAGCAAGTATTAGATTTCATTGTGATTTCATAATATATAACAGGGGGAAAACGGCTGTTTTCACGAGTTCCATTTTGAGGGTGGGTTTCAAATCACTTTAAAAAAATCGGAAAAAATTCAAATTTTGGGAAATTACAGAACTAACGCAAACAGATTTTTCAAGACTTGTCGCGTCTCTGTAGCTCTTCCCTTTTGGACACGGGCACAGGCCAAAGTAGCCCCAATTAGATATGGCCCTCTCGTCTGTCCAAATAATTATGACGCGGATATTAAGTACCCTGCCCCGTGATTAAAAAATTCTGAAAAAAATCAGCGCATTCCCACTACCATATAGGGCACCCCAGAAAAAAAAATCGTCGAGTTGCGGCAAAAACTCGGACCATGGGCGCCCCGCAAAAACGACGATGTTGCATAAGGTTCTCTCGGATGTCCAAATAGTTCGTGTGCCTACTGTATGTCCAGGAAATACGTGGATATATATGTCCTGAACGGAGTGTCTGGTCAATATTGTCCGTAAAAAAGTGGACATTTTTACTAGGGAGTTATTGAGAGGAACATAGACGTTTTAGCTCTTACATGTAGTGGGGGGGCCTTATTTACAGAGTATATAGGCCTACATATATCATCGCGCGCAGAAAAAATGTATTTGCAAAGGACACTTTGACAGTCTGACCCTTACAGCCGAGAAAAATAAATTTATAAATTAAAAGTGATCTCCTATAACTAAATAGTAAACTGGATTTGAAATATTGAAATTACGCGCATAGGTTTAACAGAACGCCACAGAACAGGTATCCCCCGCCTTTCAATAAGAACAAAATATATTCTATCTGAACACTTTATATGAGTTCAGAAGAATATATATTGATTTTTGATTTGACGCAAAACGGATTCCATTTTGCCTCTACACTCTCATTCTTTTGGGATCCTTCGTAGCAAAATGAAGAATGCTTCGAAGCTCTTCGAAGTAGCTTCGCAGCATTTCGTAGCACTCTTCATTTCGCTACGAAGAGCCTTCGAGGACCCCAAGAGAATGAGAGTGTACCCTATATGGTCCAAATCATGAAACCAACCCTAATAGTATAAAAAATATAGCTCGATTGACGATATTCATACTCCTCAGACCGAAGGCCTAACCATAAGGGTTTATTCAGAATGTTCTAGATACAATTTTTGAACATGTGTACGATGCGCAAAGTTCATTTTAAAAATTAAAAAATATTGTCAAATATTTGCATAAATGTAAAAAAACAAAACAGAAACGAGCGTCTGCATCGAGGGCCCAGTTGCCTGACATGTCGTCGGGTATTTACGGACCCCCTTCTTAGGGTGTAACGAACAATACAACACAATTTTATAGTTATAGCGAATGTTCCATTCACTTTTCATTTTTTTTGTTAGAAAAAACTACAATATAGGCTACATAAATTATTATTTCACAAAAATCGTAATATACTTTCACATTCTCATCCACAACATGCATATACGCTATATCGTTACAACGATATATGTTGCAATTGGTTCTTGACCTCTACTAGGTTAATACTTACATGAGAGCACTGTCATGAGTAAAAGGTGAACTTATACTGATATTTTGACTCGGGTGAATATCATACTATATACTCCAATATGCGGAATAACCGGTCTGTAGGGGGAATTCTATCCACGTTCAAATACGCACTATCTTGAGAATCTTGAGAATAGAATGTAATTAATCTGGACAGCAGGAAAGCATTTTATCTCTAATATTCTCTCGCTTGATGGCCATAGAATGATTTAGGCCTACATCATAGCCATATATAATATATGGGCTGCCTAGTTGCCCTATTGTTTTACTAATTTAATATTAATTATCCGCGGCCTCGGCCCCGACTCTATTGTTACTTCCGTCTGATCTTGTTAAAGCCGATGGAAAATATATGTAACACCGGTTACTCTTGGATAGAAAACGTTTCGTAGGCTACTTGACATTGGAAGCCAGAGGACGCTTCATTATCTTACGAAAGTGCTTTCTGACTGGAATGTTTTAGTAGGCTGGATGTCTAAGTGACTTTCCATTAAGTCCAAGACTATATATCTAGATATTAGCTAAAATTTAGAACTATTAGATAGTTTTTCCTTGGGTGTGAGTTGTTGATAACTAAATATTTATACGGTAATCTAGGCTATTATCGAGCATCAATTACGGAAAAGCCATAATAACTTATCAAGGGACAATTTATAATTCATGGTTGGCTTCTATATAGTGCATCCTAATAGACGCTAATAACATACACGCTAAATTATTTGGGGTTCAGTACTGATTTGCAGAGTAATTCTTAGACCTTAAGTATTGCTTAAGTACTACTAAGTATTGCTAAGTGTCGATCTGCAAATCAGTACTCAAGCGTCATTCAGACTACACGTGTTTCGTCCGTTTTTTCGGTCCGGATTTCGAAGTCCGATTTTTTCTCTCTCCTTTTTTTCCTCTTTTCCGAATCGCCATTCATACTAGGTTGTCCTTTTTCCGGATTTCGAACCAATAAACTTCTCCTTTTCTACTTGGCAACGTAGCCGACGCATTTGACAGCAGACTCTCTGATTGGTTGATCTTTGGGGGCATGAAAATCTGGACCGAAAAAACGGACGAAAAAACTTTGAGGCTTGATATTTTTCAAACCTCAAACTTTTTTACTTTTGGTCCGGATTTCTTGAAAAAACGGAGAGAAAAAAGGGACTTCGAAATCCGGACCAAAAACGGACGAAATTTAATTTAAAAAAAACTTTCAAATGTATTTTATCAAAGTACACGGTTGACCACCAAGCTCTTTTTCCCTTCTGTCCGTTCGGCTTGGTCTATACGCGCTCTCTCTCTCTCTCGACAACTGAGCCCTGTATTAACAGGGCACTCCTTCCTTAATTCACATCAATATCGTTTCAAGTTAAAAAAAAAATTTGGCTATTTCATATTTGAATTGCTTTATTTCCGAATTTTTTTTTGATCTGCGTTGATTAGAATTCTAATTTTTTTGTAAAACCATTAAAAAAATTTTTTTTTAAATTGAGAGTGGACAGTTTCAATTTTGGTAGGGAGAAAAGCAGACGAAACGAGGGGGAAAATATTGTGCGTACACAGCGCCATCTGGTGGGTATCTTAGAACTATTGTAACATTACAGGCGGCTTGACTACCCCCCTCCCCCCTGTAACAATCTGTCACAGACGTTTCAACCCCCTCCCCCCCTTCCAGCGTGACGTAATTTATGGATGGCGCCCAAAGGTCGTGAACGATTATGCTGAGAAAGCAAAAAGCAAGTTTGTAAATTTGAATGTTAAGACATAAAAGAGCAGGAGGGTCAGTTTCAGGTTATAGAAGATCATTGAAATCATTTAAGTTCAAAAATTTAAGATAGATTGAGGGGTGTACAAAATTGAATGACATTAACTGTGACTTTGGTCATAACAGAAAAAGTTTTTCCCAGTTCAGTACAAATCTTTTGTGGTGGGTCTAAATATTTTATTTCAAAATTGAAACTTGGCATCGTTATTCGAAATAAAGTAGTAACTTAATTTCGATCGGTCTTATTTAGAAAAATAAATATTTTGGAAGTTGTGACTCACGAAAGCAAAAAAATTGAACCAAATAAATGGTTTTTTGCTTGGTGGTGACCCTAAATATTTTTTTATCTAAAAAATAACTAGCTCAGTCAATTTCATTCATAAAAACACAACCCAATCCAATCGTTTGTGAATAAAATGGAAAAAAATGTTAAGATGGGACACCCCAAGGCTGCCTAATTAAAATGCGCTTGGTACGCAGTGGTGCGTGCTTGTCGATTACGCTCCTAATGCCGGAGTCGTATTGATCAAAAAGTTAAATCAGGATAGAGGCAAGGTGCCATAGCAAAGGGAGGTCAAAGAGGTCGGCGGTGAATATGTCGATGTCAATCGTTTATACAGAGCGGAAAGTGACGGCCTTGAAAGGGTGATGTGGTTATGGTACAGAGAGGTTGCACTGTTCCGCATTCATGGTCGTTTAAATGCTGTGATACCGTGACGTTGGTTACTATACCGTTTCGTTGTCAAGTAAACAGAGGATCGATAAGGCGAAACTTTCAAGTCTGGTCTCGGACTAGCTATCTAGGCCGAGGAACATTTTGCCAGGTCGATCAGGATTTAAACCAACGTGCATGTTGAAGTCATCCAAGACGATCAAATTCTCACGCAACATGTAAGGTCATCTTAGACGGGTCTCTTTAAAAACATGCTTATTGTTGCAATATTTGTTTGAAGTTCGATCCCTGACAACATGACTTTCAGTTGGTGTTTCGGTAAAATAATATCCCGACAAATTTGTTGTGGTCCAACATATTCCCCTAAACGGCTCTATATACTTGATAGCTGCGATTACATGGTCACAATAATGAATCGGTCCATGTTACGATGTTTTTCCCCACCGTAAGGAGAGACGACTAGGAGGTACCATGGCGACCAAAAAGGAGAAATGACGGCGGACAGCAGACGCAATCCAAAATCAAGAAAGACAGGTGGTCGGGAACGATCTCGCCTACTTTTCCTTTTTGCCTATTGAGTTTCTCCTCAAAATTGTCGTCTAATAAAAGAATTTGATCTCCCAGGCTAATAGTGTCGCTATTTATTCAATTAAGGTACATACTTAACCATAATTTTATGTCCTAGACAAGTTATATTAATAATAAGACTTCACACGCGTTAACCACGTGAATCCAGTGAGAAAATATCTTACATAATGGTGCCGAAACCCGGGACCTTTAGATAATTTAGGTAGTGCACTCCCCCTTTTAATTTTATATAACATTTTTGAAGTGTCTAGGATAAAAGCACCCTAAGCCTGTATCAGAGCACATGGTTGGGTTGACTGCGAGTGACTCTTGCTCGAGTGGCTGTCCCAAACCCAGATTGAGATCTCACCTCAAGTTTTCCTACTACGTGTTCATTAATTCAGCACGACACAAGGGTCATTGCCATTGTGATCCACATCTTTGAGAAAGCGTACTGGAAGCCCTAAGGCAATTACCTTATTTAAACCTAGCCTTGACAGCCAACAATTAACATCTTGAATTACAGGTCCTGCTAGCCCTTCCTAGCAATAAGCCCACTTTCGAGTGGGAAACGGTGCGTACAAATCTTACTGGAACGGCCACAAGGTCTTATCGGAGCCTGACAGAAGTCACCCTGGTACATCCTCAACCTATTCGAGCTACGAAATCCATTCTCATTTCCTTTCCTCTTAGATTCACTCTGAGCCGTGACTTGTAAAATCTCGGACTGGCCTAGCCCAGCATAAATCATCGAATTTCCCTTAACACATCGAAATCGGTAAACCTCCTTGCGGAATTATCCTTGTTAAATCGTTGTTATCTTTGTTAAGTTCGTTTGTCTTTCCAGAGCTCAAAGCCCTCTGCAAGCTCTCCCTTCTCTCTCTGTTTTTGACACCCTTACTATCGGACTAGCCTGAAGGCTAACGGGACACGGTCGGGCCGATAGGTATAAACATTTGAACGGAAAGCAGAAAGTAAAATAAATAATTAACGGATGGGCGTCTTAATAATCTAGAATCATGAACGGCGAAGGAGCTCCCGCTGGCACACCTAAGAAAGCCAACAAGAGCCCAGAGGTGTTAAAGCAATTGCGCAAGTCGGCTAAATCGAACTTCACCAGATTGCTACACAAAATCGAAGCAAAGATCAAGAGTCGCCCCTCAAGCGAAACCATCACGCTTCTCCGCGAGAATTTAACCTAGCAAACGGATCAAGTGCTCTCGTATCACACTAAATACGTCGACGCAGCTACACTCACCGGAGACCAGCGCGATGAAGCCGATGCTTGGGCCCAAAAGGTGGATGACGCTGCCATCGGAGCCTACAAAGCGATCGATGACTACCTCGCGGAAGTGAACCTGGTGGAGTCCAATCACCGCCCTCAGCAAGAAGAGGACGTGTCGGCGACCGACGCGAGTCGCCTTGAAGCTAAAAGAATAAGGCTCGCTGCGGAAGAAGCTCTACAAGAAATCGAACGAGAAGTCGATGAATTTGTCCGCCAAGCCTCGGAGAAAAGAAAGAAGCTCGAATCGGACCTTCACCAAAAGAGTATGGAAGAGACGCTGCTGAACAAATCCGTAAACACAACCTTCGCGCCTGGGCCCGTCAGAACTTCTACTCCAAATGGCATTGCAGCCAATGAAGGTGCGGGAACTTCAGGTGGAGCTGCCCCTTTTACACAGAATCAGGTTCACCGTTGTCTCGATCACACTGCACCGACCTGGCTGTCGGGCCTCCTACCCAAGATAGAACTTCCGATCTTCAACGGCGATCCACGAATCTGGCGGTCCTTCGCTCGATCCTTCAGGGAGCTTGTTCACGACACGTCTCCTTCAGACGCTCAACGGATTGTAGTCCTGAGGCAGATGCTCGCTCCTGAAGTGCGCTACGGTTTTGAACAAATGCTCCGCAATCCGGACCACTATGGACGAGTGTGGCAAGAGCTGCAAGAAAAATACGGCAACCAGTACTCCGTCTCCAGAGCCTATTTGCGTAGTCTCCAATATCTACGAGGATGCAAAGATGGCGACCACAACGCCCTTCGAGAACTCGCGGTCCGTCTTCATGACGTGGTTTGCGGACTACAAGATGAATGTTGCACTCACATGTGCTCCGGTTCATCACTAGAACTCGTCATCGACAAGCTACCAACAGAACTAAGAAATAAATGGGAGATGCACGCTTTTAAGAAAAAATCCGAGATGCCCACACTGATCGAGCTGGATTCCTGGCTGCAGCAAAGAATGATCGGCAAGAGCTGGTATAGACCCTTTTACGACAACAGAGAGTCCAGGAGCAGCACAAGGCGAGGTGACAACCCGAGCGTTTTGGCGACCTCTACTGATACTAGAGATGAAGAAAGAAGTAAAAGCAGCCGATCACCCCACAAAGATGAAAGGAGAGACCAGAAGGGAAACGTGAGCAACCCATCATGCAACATATGCGGCGCCGCTGGACACCCGCTTTACGAGTGTGGGCGTTTCATCATGGCTACCCCCGCCGAACGAATTAGAATGGTCATGCAGGAGGGAAATTGTTTTCGCTTCTTGGGGCGCCAACACATGAACGTGGAGTGTAAGAAGAATTTAAATTGCTCGGTGAACGGATGTAACCGAAAACATCATCCACTTCCTTACGGAGGTATCATGCCAGTTGACAGCGCTGGCAAAAGACTCACATCCGCAAACACTCCAAAACTAACCGGGGCTAACACCGAAACGTGCCTCTCTACCCAAGTCAAAACCGGAGGAAGACAACTGGTGCTTCTTCCCATCACCACTGTGACGATTCGGCATGCAGATCGGACCCAGAAGGTCCTCGCCCTTTTAGACAGTGGAAGCCAAGTTTCGCTGATACACAAAGATCTCGCAGACAAATTATAGATGCGCGGAACTAAAGAAAAAATAACTTTCCACGGCTCGGACCCCCATATCGACGTCACGAGAACATCTTTTGACCTTCTCTGTGGTGACACTCCCTTCGCCGCCACCAACAACGCACTAGTCGTTCCCTACCTGAACGTGGCAAGTTGCCCGATCGACTGGTCTGTAGAAAAAGGAAATTGGAATCATTTAGCCGATCTTAGTCTACCACTGACTCATGGAAAACCAGTGCTGGCACTCATCGGCATGGACATACCTGAAGCACACATACCGAAGCGATAAGAAGAGGGCCTCATGCGCAAAAAACTGCCCTCGGTTGGACCGTGATTGGCTGTTTTCCCCGCTCCCGAGCAACCACCACTTTAAGCTGTCATACGCAAACTCTCGATGAATTGTTAAAAAACTTCTTCGAGGTGGATGTTTATGCACAGCCAACTTTCACCGGGCCTCTCGTCTCCAGCGTGAAGGATCAAAGGGCCATAAGCATTTAAAAAAATACCACTCGCTTACGTGAGGGGAGATACGAAGTCGGACTGTTGTGGCGAAAAGATGACTTCGAGATACCTAACAATCGACCGATCGTCCTACAACGCCTTTTCTCTAACGAGCATCGCTTCAAAGACGACCCGGAGCACGCCAACGAATATTCCAGGATAATCAACGAGTATATCCGGTTGGGGTTTGCGAAAAAGCTGACGATGGAAGAGCTCGAGTGCACATCAGGACGTATTCACTACCTGGTTCATTTTGGTGTCAGAAACCCCACCAAGCCAGGGAAGCTCCGCGTCGTCTTCCACGCGTCGCTCAAGTATAAAGGAGTAGCACTCAACGACTTGCTCCTGCCCGGACCCGATCTACTTACTAGCCTCTTCGGGATTCTTATTCGTTTTCGAACATCGGCTATCGCGGTTTCGGGTGACATAGAGAAGATGTTCCATCAAGTAGGCGTCCAACTGGAAGACCAGAGTATGCTGCGGTTTCTTTGGCGTGAGCCGAACACCAATAACCCCCCACATAACGTATCAAATGTGCCGTCAAGTTTTTGGTGCAGCCTCATCTCCAACATGCTGCACATGGGCTCTTCGGCAAGCGACGGAGGACCAACCAGAATACAACTTGAGTAAAAAGGTTGTCAACAATTTTTATGTTGACAACTATCTAGACTCTTTCGACAGAGAAGAAGAGGCGATTTCTCAGTGCCACAAGATGATAGAGATGCTCGGAAACAGGGGCTTTCGTCTAAACCAGTGGTGCAGCTCATCACGACCAGTACTCAATGCGATCCCCACGAGTGAATGGTCAAAACCCGAAATGGACGAATCGGATCGCCTGCCAGTAGAACGGACGCTGGGAATGTATTGGGACTGCGAAACGGACTGTTTCACTTTCCTCTTCAAGAACCCGGAGACAGTGTTGACCAAAAGAGAAATGTTTTCCGCCGCAGCCACAATTTTTGATCCCCTTGGATGCATTGGACCAGTCATACTTCCGGTTAAAATTATCATGCAAGACGTGTGGAGAGAAGGAATTCGCTGGGATCAACCGCTGCCTGATCCTTTTTTGAAGACTTGGCATCGATGGTGCACCAACCTCAAGGATCTAGTGAAATTACGGATTCCTCGCTGCTTTCGGCCCGCAGGCTTTACTACAGCAAACTGCAAGATCCAGCTACATATTTTCTCAGACGCGTCGAAGGTCGCTTACGGTGCAGTTGAATATCTAAGATACGAGAGGACCGACGCGGATCAAATTCATGTATCCTTGGTGCTGGGCAAGACAAGGGTGGCTCCAGTCCGGAAACAAACAATACCAAAACTAGAGTTGAGCGGAGCTTCGATAGCTGTGGAGGTGGCTCGCATAATAAAAAGAGAGTTTGAACCGTCCATCGACACCGTCACATTCTGGGCGGACTCGATCACAGCTCTACATTGGATAAATGCGCCGAACGCTCGGCAGCCAGAATTTGTTGCGAACCGCGTCTCACACATTTTGACGAGCTCAGGAGCAAATCAATGGAACCATGTGCCCGGGACGTTGAATTCGGCGGACGACTGCAGCCGTGGATTGAAGGCCGCTCAGCTTGAAAACTCACATCGTTGGCTATCAGGTTCAGATTTTCTACGAGGTCCTCCAAACTACTGGCCGAGTCAGTCGGCATGGCGCCTGAGTGAGCCACCAGGACCTGAAACGCCCACCGGAGTCTACACTATCTCCTCTCCCGAAACTCCATGGGACGAAGAGATTGAGGCCGCAGTCCAGGAAGCCACAACATTGGTCGAGCTGAAAGATGTCGTCACGGCACTGATGTTCGACGCCAGCAAGACACGAGTGACTAACGTGCGAGACGCCATGAGCACAAAGAGCCTACTTTAAAGAATATATTATTCGCCTCACTTCCGGTGAGCAAGTGCACAAGACGTCTAGGATAATTTCGCTTGATCCATATCTCGACGAAGAGGGATTACTGCGTGTAGGAGGACGCCTCGAACACGCTGAAATAGACGACGGCGCTCGATTCCCTTTGATCATACCACACAATCACCCCCTCGCAAAGCTCATCATCCTGGAGGCACATGAAACAGTTCGTCACGCCGGAAAAATCAGAACACTAGCACAAGTGCGCGGGAGGTATTGGATCACGAGAGGATTGGCAGCCGTCGGAAAACATATCCGGCACTGCGTTATTTGTTGCCGGACGAGAGCAAAAGCGGCCCCCGCGGATGGCTCCACTTCCAGCCCACCGGCTTATGTCACACGTAAGGCCCTTCACAAACGTTGGAATTGATTATTTTGGACATCATAATATAATAACATTTTTATATCTCTTTTCTTACTTTGAATCACTTCGTCGTTCATGTAAATGGACAAGTAACAATAAAGTATGTGAACGGTTATTTAAGCTGACATCTCATATATTTTAGAATCGTTATCCAACATTTACTATATAATCGCAAATTAGGATGCATTCTTTCTTACATCTTTGTTCCTGCTGCTGTTGCTCTTTCCCTTTCCAAAAATAAAAATCTGACAACGTACAGCCTCTCTTGTCAGCTGACGGCCTGACGCTATCGTCAACGTAAGCGTGGTTTATGAAATATGAGTCTGAATGTCTGATTAGCAGTTGACAACAATCTGCTTTACTGGTGTCTGAAATTTTGTGTACTTGTGTGAACTCAAATCATTCTTTTTTACAACATCTGGCTTGTGAACATCACATACAAGTTGATTCCTCATGTTGAGTTGGTAAACTTTGACAGTGTGTAAAGTCAGGAATTCCTGTTCAGACAAGAGCTTCATTAAGTGAGTATTGTTTCTTTACTCTCTGAAAAATTTGCTTCACAACATTCTCATGGGCTATCCTTATCCAGATAAACTAGTAGGGAATAGCACTGAACACTACAGGGCCAGTCAAGTATTGAGCTATGGACTACAGCTATGGATTTCATCACCCCCGCAGCTTGATGCTAAATCCTAGTCGAGCAGTCAAGTTTTCAGGTATCTCAGATCTTTCAATTCTATCAGCAAATCCTGGGAAAGGTAACCAAAAAAGTTTATCTTTACTATTCCTGCTAATGACCCTACTTTGTTTCCAGCCTGTTGTCAACACAATTGTCAACACAACTGTAGGGATAGTTCAAAGCTGTTTAGGTACCGTTTCCAAGCCATTTCCAGCTTCCATCATTTCAACAAGTTAATCTTGAGGAAACAGTAATCTAAACTGGTGATTCCTAATAATTTTTATCTTAATTTTTAAAGCCTCTTGTCATCATAGGCAACACAGATCCAAAGCTTGTGCACAAGCATGGTTACCGTTTGCAACACCTGCTAAAGTTGACCACCAAGTTGCAGGTTCTACGTCTATAGTTCTTCAAAGCTTTTTACAAAATAATGGAACAGGTAATCTTATTTGCCTTACTGAAGCTTTCAATCTAATCTTGATTTGTATTACAGTTTGACATAGCTCGTCAACTTGGATGAGAGCTTGATGTTTTGACAGTTCAGCTTCCGCTATTTCAATATTTGATCTCTGCTAGATGCCATTCATTTGTCAAGCAAACAAGTTTGCTTTTGCCTCTCAGTTTGATGGTAGGCTAATCAAGATTTTAATGCGAGTATTTTTGCTGCTTGTGGTAATATTTATTTTTCAATTTTCAGAGTCTGCTGCAAATTTACAATGTGTGAAACAATGCTTAGGCTCCAGAAGTATGGACTTTACCTGACTAGTCTAGGACATAAAAGATTGTAGTTTACTGGTATACACTATAAACTTTAAGCTATGTATATAGTTGCAAATCATTTCAACAATTATTTCTTTCACTAGGTCAATTTAAACATCAAGTTTTTCGTCAGTTAACGCCCGTCGGGCTAAATATAAGAAAAGAAAACCGTTTTTATTGTTTAGAATCGAAACAAGGCGATCCTTCTCAACTTCTGTTTAGTTTATCGACTCTACTTTTTGTTCCGTAGGGCTGGTTTAGTACAGATACCCAACAATCTTTGTCCATCATTCTTTGTTTTCATCCTCTACCATGTATATCTGTATATACAGTTCAAACCCCTTATATATGAAACTGATGTTTTTAAATAGCATGCATATTAGGATAGTATGTCATTGAATAGTGGTTGTAAAATGTTCCAATGAGTTTAAAAATACATGAGCTTACTGATTAACTTTAGACAGTCAATAGTATAAATTCAAAAAATTTTTTTAATCAAATCTTTTAAACGGTAAAAGGGTACTTGTAGTTAAGTATCACATGTGCTTAACCAGGAACTAATTAAGTACAAATACGTACTTTGTTTCCAAGTATGTAAGGAACTAAGTAAGTAGTGAATCAACACTTATAAGTGTCGATCTGCAAATCAACACTTATAAGTGTTGATAAGTACACCCATTCCGATTTAGTGTGAAGTAGTACTAGAATGTAAGGTTACATTCTTTGCCACACAGAACTAGCGCTATATAGGTCTTTGCAATAGGTTATACTGAAATGGAGGCCTTTATTCTGCTTTCCCATTTAATATTTCCTATTTCATTTTAAGTTTTGTACATGATAGTGAATAAATAGTTTATAAAAAAATCACAATCTTCTGAGACTCGAACAATAGATCTAGATAATCTGATGCTTACCGCTTACGCTGAATCAATATTTTTTTTTATATTTAAACGATGTATTGTCACAAATAAAAATTAAGTTTGTTTACAGATCATTTGAGACAATTTGACATGAGTGACATCGAGTGACTTGCTGTGGCCAAGGAGGGAAATAAATAGATACTTGTACATTTGAAAATAGAACAGAGTGGTAAAGCGAATGATTTTTTTTTTATGAATACGTGATAATTTATAATGAGAAATAACAATATGACATCTTGGGAGGGATTAAGGAAGTAATATTGATCATGAGGTATCATATGTTTAGGAAGAGGAAAGGACATCTGTAGGTTGTTAAAGAAAGAAAGTTTATGAAATGTGGGGTGACATCTGGGGAGAGGTTTTTGAACGAAGGAGGTTTTCCCAGAGAGACTTCACTTCGTTAATGGCTGGGGTGTGGTTTTTGCTGCGGGCGGTCCATATTGTGGTAATGTATGACTGGATGAGAGCCAGGGCTTTCTTTTTGTTGGCGAAATTTCCAACGTCTCCATGGATCGCCGATTGTAGAGGTTTTAAGCATCCAAGTTTTGTTAGTTGGATACGGAGCCAAACGTTCAAGTTGAATTTTTCTGGACAAAGTAGCATCAAGTGATCGTCACTTTCTTGCCCTGCATTGCAGAGAGGACATTGATCCTTATCCGACAGCTTGAGACTCGTAAGGCGCATGTTAGTTGGAAACTGGTTATGGTTGAAGTCCCATATTAATTCAGCATTCGTTCCTTTAAGCTTGGCCACCCACCGCCAGATGGAAGCCCAATCAAGGTCCGGTTTCGCAATCTCTGTTCTTCCTGGTTGCCCAATGTTGGCAATCAGGTGATGGTAGGTGGCGCGGTGACTGGATGCAGAAGTAGATGAAAATATGCCAGCTTTAAGTAGTTCGATGATGGTTGGAAGTGATATAGTAAAGTATGGATGTGATGGATGGGTCGAATCAAATCTGGGCTGGATAATTTGTGGGAGAAAATTCTTCAGATGTGGCCCCAACCAATAAACTGATGAAGTTCTCTCAATCGCCTCGGGATGGATTAGGGATTTGAAAATTTGTCGGGTAAAGAGGGACAGAAAAAATTGAAAAAGTAACGTGGCACCGAGCCCACCTTGAAGCCGGGGGCGAATTAAAACATTGAGGGGTGGGTGTTCTCTACGTTGGGCCCAAAGAAATCTGTTGCATTTTTGTTGAAGTTGGAGGGCTTGGGTTTTGTTACAAGGGAGGACGTGTGCTATGTGTATGAGTTGTGATAATACATGTTGTTTGATGAATAAAACGCGACCATAAAATGTGAAATGACGATGTGTGTTTGTGATGAGGATGTTTTGTATAATGTTGAATTGTCTTTGCCAGTTAATTTGGATAGTTTTTTTCGTGTCTGGGGAAAAAATAATACCAAGGATTTTTAACTCATCTACTTAAGTAATCCAATCGTATGGCCATGTACGTTTAGAAATATCTGGGTGTAAAATGCTTCTACTGGGAATCGAACCTACGACTTTGGGAACCCCAGACGGTGCCTTAGACGACTTCGCCATCACAGTTGGTTTTCTTACATTTAAAGCCCAAGTGCCTAGGCCCAGCAATTTGGTTTTCCCCTTGTTTATTCTAGCATGAGTCCAGGCACAAAATTCTAGGATAATCTCGCACGCACGACGGATGTCTTTGACAGAGGAGACGAAAACTACCAAATCATCTACGTAGGCACGAACTTTTACACGTCCACCATAGTGTTCAATACCGTCAATACCTTTAGCCAAGCAAACTAAAAGTGGTTCAATATAGAGGGCGAAAAGGTGGACAGACAGAGGGCACCCCTGCCGCACGGATTGTGCATTGTCCACGGTGCCGACTATATCATTACCGTTCAATGGGCAAAGTTCAGTGATGCTGTATAGCGTTTTCAACCAATTAACAAACAGAGGGGGATAGCCCATGGCAATCATCACTTCCCACAGTACGTCTCGATTTACAAGGTCATATGCTTTCTCCAAATCGTACGCAATAATGGCGGCCGGCTTGAGAGAAAAAACCTCTTTTGATTTACGGCCTGTATTATCAATGACATCTCGAATTAAACTCAAGCTGTCAAAGATATAGCGGCCGGGTACACCACCTTTTTGATGTGAGCCTAAAGAATTAGGAAGTGATTTTCTCAGACGAAAAGCCAATGCTGACGCGATTAACTTATAATCGGTATTTAGCAAAGAGATTGGTCGGTAATCAGTGATTTTACTCGGTGTCGGGATTTTTGGGACTAGTCTAATAGCTGCTCTTCCCTGCGATGGTTGTAACTTTTCTTTGTCGAGAACAGAGTTCATCATGTCGAGAAAATGGATACCGATGACATCCCAGAATTTTAAATAAAACTCAAAAGGAATGCCATCCGTACATGGGGCCTTGTTCTTTTTGGTAGCCCTAAGGGCACTGTTAATTTCTCCAACTGTAAAGGGTACTAATAGAAAGTTGTCAGTCAACGGGATCGAACCTAGTACTCCTCGATCAGACGCTTGAGCGTTAATCGACTGAGCTACCACTGATGCTCCCGTACCGTTTATATTAGTTTTTATACGGTTAAGTGCACTCCTAATTCCTTCTAAAAATTTATCAGCTAATTGGGTATTTGGTGAAGGTTGATTCTGAAAGATTCTACGAAAATGTTCAATTATTACTTGGTTAATTTCCTCAGGCTGGTAAATTTTACGGTTGTCGTCAGTTTTGAGCTGAGTGATCAGAGATTTCTGGAAATTGCTCGTTGACTTATTCATGTGAAAGGTAGATGGCTCTTCTTCGGTTGAAATCTGCACGCGTGAACGAATTGCAAATCCCCTCAATGCTTCTCGCTCCCAGGCTAGAAACTCACGTTTCAACTCCACGTAGCGTGCATGATTGAAATCTGCACTGTTCACGGTTTCTTTAAGTTGATCTTGGAGCAATTTCCGTTTGACTCTCTGATGACAGATTCTCTTTCTACAATAGTTGATTGATAACCGCCTGAGGCCAGGTTTGAAGGTATTCTCCCACCAGTGGTCTACATTTGCAATACGGGAAGGGTGTTGGGACATTTCCTCGATAAAAACATGCACTAATTCAATATACTCTTCTTCCTCTAGAATAGCTGTATTAAGTTTCCATAAGTCCATTGACTTTTTTCTCACTACAGGACGAGGGGTGGTGCTGTTTATATACCCTACAATTGGTCTGTGATCCCCGAGTGGTAAGTCGTGCAAATGGATATTGGAAAATTTAACTTGATGCTGGCAATAAATTCGGTCCAATCTAGCCTGGCCAGTCGCACAATTGTACGACCAGCAAGGTTCATCTTTCCGAATGTGTCTCCAGACATCTGTTAAAGAGAGAGCTTTTACTAATTTACGGAGGGATTCTAGTAGTGCTTGTCTAATTTTAGGTGGTGTTGTCTTGCTACTTTTCCGGTCATTGATCTCGTCAACGGCATTAAAATCTCCCAATATAATTGCTGGCGCCTTATACTGGGCAACATAAGCCGGAATAGTTTGACGGAGGAAAGAATCTCTATAACTTTTATTTTGATCACCAGATGGGGCATAAATACACACGAAAGCAAAGCCCTTTACTTCCATGGCTATCAGCCTCCCCTCCGGCTCAAACAAAATGTTTGTGGCGCTTAGGCCGTGTCGTACTAGGATGGCTGTCCCATGTTTTCTAGGGCCGAGATTCGTATACATCTGGTAATGGTTACTAAATACGGTGCTAGAGTGGAATACTACTTCTTGCAAACATATAATATCGAGTTTCTGATGTAAAAAAAAATTTAGTATTATTTGAAGTTTTTCAGGAGATGAGATTCTATTGATATTATATGTTGCGATGTTAGTCATGATTAATTTTTAAATCTAGGTTTGGTATTCTGACTCATTTTAGGATTTTTATTTACGAATTTTAAAGATCGAAGAGTTTTTTCCCTAATGCTGTCTGCTGGAGTGCCGAGGGGAATGCCCAAAGACTCCTGAGTCTCGCTCACATGACTAGCCTCCTGGCTATCAAGTGGGCGTTGGCCTGGCTGAATACTGCCACTGGAAAAAGAAATGTCTTCCTCGGGATTCGAAACCGAAGGCGGTTGTGTAATATCCATCTCTCCATCCTCTTCGATAACCACCTGATTTAATGATGGATCATTCGGGAAAATTCCACCAGGTGTCACATCATCTATCCCAGAGATACTGGCAAAAGAATTGTCGCCACCTGGAATCGAACCTTCGACCTCTCGAGTCGGAGACCCGAGTTCAACTAACTGAGCTACGTCAGTCATCAATTCCTCCGTTTCTTCGCTAAAAGAGTTGGAGGAGGCAGTACGACTCTTTTTTTGCAACTGTTTTTGTTGATCCCGAAATTCCCTCGACTCTTTCCTTTTCTCCTTCCTACCCGGTTTAGACGCTACAGACGGAGCCACTTCGGTGGTGTCTTCAGCGTCAGAATCGGTGTCAGAAAGAGTTTCGGGTCCATCGGGTTTCGAAACGGGAACCTCTGGAGCTTCATCAAGCACGACCGCAGTCGACGTCGTTGGCCTCTGGGCTAAACCGGGGAAGGACTCTGCGTCAACAGTTGGAGCAATTGGTCTTGGCCACATACCAATTGGGTTTGTAGCCTCGGGTCTCTTAGAAGTTGTTGACCCAACTGGGGCACGATTGGTTAGTACACTACTGTAATTACGTGATCCAATGGAGGCTTTTGGGTTGGTGCTTGGGGTGGTTAGTCTACCGGGTTGCTTCGGGCAATCAGCTAAGACATGAGTAGGGGAGTCACACAAACGGCATATGTACAATTGGCCTGCATAAGACACCATGAGTGGATCCTTGTAACTTCCAAAAGTGATATAAGACGGAATGTTCTTGTGGATTTCCATATCCACATTGACAACTCCAGTCTTAATGCCGTTCCACTTTGGAAGTGATCTATCCTGATACGTGTCCCAAAAAATCCGAGACACCAATCCATACTCACGCAATCTCTTGCTCAGCAGGCTTAAGTCATCATCGAATTTAAAATGTTGAATTCGAACGCGTACTAAATTGACAGATCTATCCCTGACTCTGATTCGGACTTCTTTGCCATTGATGACTACAGATTCTTTGGTGCTAAAGGTATCCAAAAATTCGATATGATTTTTGACGGTCTTGAAACCAACCCGGAAAACGCAAAAAGAACGGCCTGGCAGGCGAGAAACTGCCTCAAAGATACTGTCAGACTCACTATCATGGCGCTCGAAACATTCATAGAATTTATGCCTAGTCACTTCGGTGCTGCCAAAATTAATTTCGGCAGTACGAGGCCAGACGTCTGGGGTTTCCGTACCCATTTTACCCACACAAAAAGGGGGCAAAAGGACGGCAAAAAAAAACAATGCAAAATAACGGGGGAAACAACGAAAAGACACGTAACAAGGAAAAAAAACAACGAAAAACAAACGAAGCAAATGC
Organism: Ceriodaphnia dubia; assembly: GCA_022539655.2. Lineage (NCBI taxonomy): Eukaryota > Metazoa > Arthropoda > Branchiopoda > Diplostraca > Daphniidae > Ceriodaphnia > Ceriodaphnia dubia. Next base: position 1,814,699 of record JAKUCG020000139.1, on the reverse strand, counting down.
AACAATACAAAATAGAAAGGGAACAAATAGTTTTTGGACTCACAGCAAGATGCCACTCTTGGGAGATCAGTTAGACACGTCTATACACAGCCGAACGCGCTAGCCAATATGGCAGCAATTGACGAAAATTTTATCAATTTTATTACTTAATATATATGTTGTGTTACTTTAATCTATTTACTAATGGAATTACCTGTTTTCTGTTCTCAATTTCCTTTTACTACATTCTTTTTCATATTGTCCTATTTACTATTTTTTTTACTATTTATTATTTATTAACTTAGATATTTGCACTAAAATGAAGGTTTTTATTCCGATATTGAAAGATTCTTACATTTTAAAATCGGCCATGAGAAAAACACGAATCGTTTCTTTAAATACATTCGGATTTGGGCTACCATGGTTGAGATAGCCGGTAAGAGTAACCGACTGCTATAGTTTGGAACAGTTATTGTGAATATAGCTCTGATTTTTCCCTTTTTGTCTTAGTACATACAAACTCTTCTTTCCTATTTTCTATATCCTATTTTATTTTCAGTTTGGTGTTCATGACACATAATACATGGTACAAAAAGTAAACGCCCCGGTGGTGGTAATCGAACCATCGATCTCGACCGTCAGACGCTAATACGCTACCAATGTGGCAGCAACCGATGAAAATCTGCTCAAATGACATCTATAGAATTTGTATTTGAATTTGACTAGATGTATATGAAATGTTGCTTTAGATAATTACTATTTATAATTTCTCTTTTAATTCTCTTTTCTTAATTTCCTTTTACTATTTCCTTTTTCCCTTTTCTTAATTTCCTTTTACTATTTCTTTTTTCCCTTTTCTTATTTTCCTTTTACTATTTTCTTTTTTCTACTTCACTATTTACTATTTACTTTTTACTATTTCTATTTTATTATTTACTATTTACCCACCCAAAGCCCCTGTTTTTAACCAGTTCCCCGTAAGAATGTGAACTAGGAATAAAGTGATAGTAAATAGTAAATAGTAAAAATGAGTATCTCTTGCGATACTTTTACCGTCATACGATTCCCTGTGGTAGCTGGCCATTGTATTCTCGTTGGCAGATGTCAGTTCATTTTCCTTCATAAAGTTTTCCATATCAAGAACGTTGACGTCTTCGTCGTCTTCAACATCTTCTTCCGTACTCAACCTGAAAACAGATGAGCAAGTCGTTTAAGATTGATGTGCAAATTGCTTAAAGATGATATTGAACACAATATTAATAAATTCTAAAAGAAAATACGACGGAGAAGTTCAACCTTTTCTTATAGCACCTTACAGTTGCTCCCTTGTTTTTATTGGTGGATCTAGTATCTCTGACATAGTTGCGTAACCTGCCAAGTCCTGAACTCGTATCATACAAGATTTCTAAAGCACAGAGAACATTAATACTAAAATAAACCATGGATCACGAGACTATAAGTGAATAAAAATTTCCCCCTACCCATTCAATAATATTCGGATCCTTATTATTATCTTTGGCTACCGGAAATTCTGCAACAATTGACTGGGCAGCTTTATCGAATTCCAATGGTTCCGGCATCCTTTTTCTATAACAAAGAGATCCAAAAACTAATGAGGAAAAAACAGTATCAGTGATTCAGAAGGCTACTCACTTTCCTTTGGTCACATAGAGCCATTTACCGACGGCCATGTTGATTGACGATCTGTCATTCTTTGAGAGCTCAGCACCACTATCTAATCGGGAAAACAGTGCTTCTACTTTCTTGGAGTCCCAACCGTTGTTTCGTATAATCTCCCTGATCGGATAATGTGCCTAGAAACATTTATTTAAAAAAACTTATATCAACAAACTAAAATGGGTATGATTACAACAAAAAATGTTACCTTTGGGCCAGTAACTTCCGCTGGTGGATTGAGGCTCTCAATCACTGTGTCAATATCAGGGGTTAGAGAACCATTAGATACATCTTCTTCATGTTGATATGTCGGTCCCGCTCTTGGACTTCCAGAAAAAGATGAGGGTACTGATCGTTCCACAATCAAAAACTCAATGGCAGAACTACTGTCATCACACACTGAGTGAAAGTCGTCTTCATTCAACACGGGGAAACCTTCAAATTGCAACTCAAAGTCTGTTGATCCAAATCCAAACCGACTCACTACTAAAACACACAATATCATTACTGTTTAGAACTAGTTCGCGTTATTATTATGGTTGGATCCCACTTACTTTTAGTTGTCAAATTTGACAAAGAGTCTTCTCGAAATAATCCAGTCGCACCAGACTTGACGATTTTCACTTTGCACACGGGCATTATATTTTCACACGTTTTTTTACACTCGACACTGACCCACAATAACAACTCTGTCTTTGGCGATCACTTGTAGCGTGTAGACTGCGTGGTTCACAGTTAACAAATGGTGGAGAGAGGAAACTTGCAACGCAAATGCGTACCCACCCCCATCCCTTCAAGGTCAAGAAAACGACGATTTACCGTAACCCTCAGTAGAAAAAATTGAAAAAAATTGGAAACAGAATAACATGCGGACGAACACAATTTGTACCACTTCTTTTTTGTCAAGTGCCGAGAAGCGAATGACGACATCAATGAATTTTTTTTATTTTTTTAAATCGGACTCTTTTGCACGGTGGGTTTTCAGCAATGAATAGACTTTAGAAAAAGAAAAATAATAAAACGGATAAACAGAAAGAGCAATAAATCTACGGTGTCGATAACACTACATATTTTAGTCTAACGTAGTAATTACTATCACAAACACAGTAGTATAGATCCAAAGGATGGTAATCTAGAAGTTCTGATGTTTCGAGGCAAATATTAATGTTATTGTCCGCTAACCTAACATTGTACGCAAGTGCAAGTGCAAGTGCAAGTGAGAATTGGAACCAATAGTCAGAAGCTTATCGATAATGAAAACACATCTGTCGTTTGACACACAATTACTTTAATTACGCCAAACTGGTATTCGAAAACTTCTTTGGAAATGATGACGACATCCCCTATTGAATATTTTTGACCAAAACGAACAATTGAGTTGGAACTTGGAAGTCTCAATGACACTCCCTAGGGGGATATTAAATTTTCTCGATAAAAGGAGAGCAGACTCGACGGACTGTAACACAACTTTTTGTAATTTACTTGATAAATCAAACTCATCTCGAACGTTATTTCCGTTTAAGGCACGCGCCAAACAAGCATATTGATTTCGAGTTGCCAAACTTTTGGATATGTTTTTGAAGTTACAAATTACATGACTTAGCCGTTTGAAAAATCCGTTACGTAACTCGTATTTTAGGCAAGACAGATATCGTATTGGTCCGTTTTCCCTTACGATTGTTTTGAAATGGATTTTAAAATGTTGCTTTGGTTTTACTGGGACTGTAGGGTATAGCTCTTTGAATAACAACATATGCTCTTCAGAGTTCTTCAAAATAATTTAGCATGCTTTCTGTTAAGACAGGAGCATATGCGATGTCGACGATGTGTTGTAACTGAAGAAAGAGAGCCCAATGTCTATCCCCCTCATCAATTAACGGACCTAATATAATTGGCAAATATCTAATCAAAGACTATATTTCAGAAGCAGTATGCTTGGGTGAGAGACCTTCCCCCAGCGGTTTCAATTGATTTAATTCTGCTGGCGTATTTCCTTTTTCTACGTTTAAACCTTCGAATAACCACGTAATCTTTCGGTTTAGTTCCTCTAGTGACAAAATTTTTCGAACACATATAAATTCATACAAAACGCATCCAGTTATATATGGCAAACTTCCTTCAGGCAATGCGTGCATCAAATCCAAAGATCGATTTTCGAATACGTGGTAGTATCTAGTTGTCAATATACTAGCACTTTTTATTCCTCTTACATGCAACAAATTTGGGTCGGAAGCCAACTTTTCTAAATCTGCTTCGTGCGACTGTCTGGTACGCAGTTCAAATTCAGATTCACAGAAATGTTCACTTCTTTCAGCTTTTTTTCCATAACAAATTGAACAAGAATAATCACATGTGCTAAAATTTTCAACCATACCAAATATCTGGTGAGTAGCAAGACTGTCGCCACAAAACTGACTCAACGCTCCAAATATTTGCTGATCTTTACCATTTAGTCGCACGGTAATTCCTGTTGTTTCAAGAATGATTATATCTCCAGTTATTCTTCGCATAATCCTATCAAATCCGTACGTTATATATCTATTGAATTAACCATCGCAAGAAGGTGTACTTTTTGGGAATTGTCACAATACTTTTCATCGAGGTTTTGAATAAAATAAAATACACCGACATTATGAACCGTTGAATGACCTCTGAGAGGATTCGTCGTGCCCATGCCGTTGTAAAATAGTTGAATCCGTAAACTTATTTTTGACGTATCAGAAAAAATGGGATGATTTTTAAATCTTTTAGAATCGCGAAAATGTGAATACACCTCATCAGCCGATTGACAACGCGAATGGTCTTTCATAATAAGCGATACAAATTGTTCGTCCATAAAAAGGTTTTTTGATAATACTGAGGATTGGGATATAATACGCTTTATTCTTGACCGTTACGTTTGAACGTTTCCCGCCCATTGCTAAATGCATTTCCTCTCTCTGGCCTAAGACAATCTCGATGGGACTCACATAAAAAGGATTTTCCGTCATTCTCTTTTGAATTTTGTATTGTGTGTTAAGGTCACATAATGCTTCTCTCGATTTGTCAAGTTCTTGAACCAAATCTGTAACCAGAGCTTTACTTTCCTCTGAATTTTCAACACCTGTTAGAATAGCATTTAACCTACTTTTCACGTTATCTATAGTTTTTTCCATGTAGCTGTCAACATACTGCAACACTTCATAAACACAGTTTAACGTAATTGAGCTTTTAATAGCTAATCCCATGACTAATTTCATTGCTTCATCGGAATAATCATTGGAATCAGCGTTGTGAATATCGTGTTCAATATCAACGTCGGAAATGTCTTCTTGCACATCGATTTCCATCTGAATGTTAGGGTCGGCGGGGAAATCCGAAGCAGCAGCACGCCTATGCTGCGAGCAATGTTTTGTATGAAAATGTTTTACGTACCCATCGAGCGTTTCGAAAGAAGATATGCATCCGTTTTGAGAGCAACGAAGTGGAAAAGAAAACTGATAATCCAGGGACCGTCGATGATTTCTTAAATGCTGTCCAACTTGCAATCTAGAATCGACTTCTACATCCTTTTTACAAACAGGGCAGAAAAACATGGTAGCCGCTGAATTTCGCGCCGGGTTACAACTGAAAGTGAGACTTTCAGAGATTTGAAAGCGAGAGTTGGCCCAAAATAGAGGCTGAGAATTATAAAGCTTGAGGCAAAATTGCTTAGGGACATTAAGAGACACTTGTATTTTTATTTATCAGACTCATCCCCTCATTAATCTATTACTTCATATTACATTCTTTTACGGTTGATATTGCTGTTTCACCTAATTGTTGTAACGGCGTGGAATTTAAAACAAAGAAAACTGTGTCGCGCGTCAGGCTATTAAGAGTGAAAAATTTTATACTGTGCTAAAAGGGTAAGAGTGTGATACTCCGGTAATGAAGTAAAGTAACATAGAACGCAATAGATTTTTCAAATGTCAAAAAAATAAACTAACTTTATTCGACATTTTTGAACTCTAGATACAAAATTTTGCTCTTCTGATTTCTGCATATTTTTCAAACCGGCTGATTCCATTTATTGGTTCAGTAAAAAAATCCTGAATAACAAAAGGTTTCAAATGCGGAGTGGACGTGACATAAGTAAAGTAAATGCTTAATTAATTACCCAAGGTGTTGATGATTGTTGATTTCCCGTAAGAGGAACAAAATGGACAATGGTTTTTGCCATCTTTAAATACTCCTTTTCAGAGGGATAATAGTACCACCTGAATGAAGAAAATATGAAATTAACATCGCAAAAAAAAGAGTAATGAAGTAAAGTAACATAGAACGCAATAGATTTTTCAAATGTCAAAAAAATAAACTAACTTTATTCGACATTTTTGAACTCTAGATACAAAATTTTGCTCTTCTGATTTCTGCATATTTTTCAAACCGGCTGATTCCATTTATTGGTTCAGTAAAAAAATCCTGAATAACAAAAGGTTTCAAATGCGGAGTGGACGTGACATAAGTAAAGTAAATGCTTTATTAATTACCCAAGGTGTTGATGATTGTTGATTTCCCGTAAGAGGAACAAAATGGACAATGGTTTTTGCCATCTTTAAATACTCCTTTTCAGAGGGATAATAGTACCACCTGAATGAAGAAAATATGAAATTAACATCGCAAAAAAATCATTTAAGAGCACACATTTACTGACCCGGTTTGAGTGTTCACCATGAGCCACCGTGTTACTTTTTTCGTTAAATAATCAACATCTTTACTTGAAGGGTTATTTTCTAGCTTTTGCGACAGTTCCAATGCACCTTCTTTCCCACACGAGTTGTACAGTATTTGGGGAAGGGGACAGAACTTTGTAAAAAAACACGAGGGGAATCGGAATGTTTTCTGAACAAAAAGCAAGTGGGTTATTAAATTTTCTTACTTCTTACAATAAAATGAATGAAATCACCTCGTTTTCATACTTAATCTACAAAGCCCTTTCAATACTCCACATTTTTATTTTCAAATCCGACTTTAAATTTTTGTTTTGTCGGAAAGGAGAAAAAGCGGCATAACCAATTCTATTTGTCGGTAAAATCCCGACATATTTATCGAAATATCTTACCGACATATCAAGTCGAACTTTTTCCCCGACATTTTTCTTACTCTCTAAAAAATGGAGTATAATAAAAGGTATCCACAAATCTGTATAAATAATTTCCTATACAGCGCATATATTAATTAAAGTACAGTGTGCACATGTTGTATGTGGGACCAAATGGTATGTCGGCAGGGCCGTCACGACTTGGGTTGACGCCCGGGGTAAAAAAAAATTTCGGCTCCCCCATCCCCCCCCAAAAAGACAAATTTTGAGGCTAAAGGGGCGCCTAAAGGCGCCCCTAACTCCCAGCGCCCGGGGTAAGCTTCCCCACTTACCCCCCCCATCGTGACGGCCCTGTATGTCGGCCATCATGAAAAAAATGCCGTCGGCTGACTGAAATTAAGGAAGGATCGTGGAAAGGATAGGCACTAGAATAGAATATGGGGTTTGGTAGTCAAAAAGTTGGAAAAGTGGTGGAAATAAAAAAAAATCAGAAGAGAAAAAGAATGGGAAGAGAGAAAGAAACAATGGAATCAATCTTATTTCATAAACCTTAAAATACAAGCTCATTATTATAAATTTTTCTTTGTTTGCCTTCTGTGGTTTTATGTTTATATCGTATGCGCTGAAATAATTCAGAAAAATGGCAACTCATTACCCTGCCTCCAGTCTTATTCTGGAATCTGGATAACAACATTTTCGGTAGCCGTCATCGTTGCCAAAATACTATGCCCTCGTCTTTTCTTTTCTCAGACGGCATCTGGAATGGTCACGTAAGTAAAGGCATGTCTTAAGTTTTTTTTTCATTTATGTGACTTAGCTTTCATTTCATTTGCAGTGGGCACTTGTTTCTCTCCAGTCACAGTACGTGATAAAGTTTGGACTTGAACTTTTTGAAAATTGCTGTATTTTGTATTCGTGTTTGGCAAGTAGTCAGCAACATCAACCAGGTACAGTAATATATTGTGTGAGTCTTATATTAACCTGAAAGTTCTCATACTGGTTCGGTCCATTACCTTAATAGGTTTACGTGTGATTGCTATGAGGCATATAGTTTCAGCTCAACAACCTTTTGTGTGTCCATCTGGCTCGGGAGGAATGCTGAACCCAGTAATGTGAAGCTGTTAAGATTATGTTTAACTTCCATAGATTATGTTTTAACTAAAAGGTTCTATTTCTATTCTACAGGCTAAGATATTTTACTGGATCAAGAGTCTCGTTTATCAACTTCTATTTTAGCATCAGCAAGCCTTTCAGGTGAGTGAAGTTTTCTCTAGTTATTTACAATAGTGTTAACTTGTTAACCCACACATATTTGCATTGTATTTAGGTTTGATTGGAATCTAAATTCCGTTTAGCCAAACCACTTCTGGACTAATTGTCCTTCTCATAGCCTTATCCTGGTTGCTGTCAGGTTAGTTAGGTTACTTAGATAATTACGATAAGTTTCAACATGTGCCTCAGTTATGTTTGATAAGATCGGAATGCTGTGAAACAAAACACTACCTGGACTAGCTTGCCATACCTTTTCTGGTTCAACACATGTTCGCCGTAAGGTACTAGAGCTGAGATTTCTTCTATTGTTTTTTTATTTTTTCGTTCAGTGCCTAATAGATAGATGTATGATTTAAAACTTCATATATTGTTATATATTCTCTTTTAATAATCTATATATTTATATTCTTTTTCTAATGCTGACTCTGGCTTGTTACATTTGTTTTTCAGGCAAACGAGGCTGGATATATTTGTTCTTCACTGGTATGTGAGTGCAGTGGATGATGCTCATCTGGATTGGACTGGAGAAACAAGGTAGAATGCAAAAACAATAATGTTGCATCCAGTTAAATCCTTATTAAGAGCCTATTCATAATTTTCTGTGTATTTTTTGTTTTGTTTTCCTTTTATATTGGCATTCTGTTATCTATTTAAGATATTGTAAATGCATCACATCCCATAATAAACATTGGCCAGTTTTGTCCATACTGGTCGATTTAAAAGTAGTCTCTAAGTTCAAATATTTTGTTAACTATGCTTTACCATCAAAATAGTTCCAATGAAAAGAGATAACGATTTCGAAAAACCTTGTATTTCAGACGAATGAACAACTCATTGGTTTTCTTAAAACAATCGAGAGGATGAAAATCCAGCAAATCTTCTAATTGTTTTCCGCCGTCATTTTTGGTTCTATGCAGTAACAGAAAGAAAAGTTGTCAAAATGTTTGGTGACAAAGAGATTCAAGAGAAATGTAGGCTTTTCGAATTCGCCAAAAAAGATTGAATCAATTTTACCAAACAAATATCCGCGAGGGTGATTCTCAATGACAACAAAATACCCTCGTTTGTACTTAGTCCCATGAATGATTGCGGAATCGGAAGCATCTAATGTCGTTTGGTCTGGCATTGTAAGATAAGGCTGAAAATTAGTTTCCGAAAAATCAGTAATATTCAATTGACTCATCTTAGATACTTCGACCGTGTCTCTTAAATAATCTTTAAACATCTGAGATTCCAATGCAGAAAACTGATGTTTCTTTGATAATGTTAAAGGGACGTTTCGAAAATTCTTCATTATATGAGTAGGCTGTTTAAAACTTCCATTTAGCCTTTCGTAATTCATTGCCCAAAAGGTTCGAGGCGGCCCGTTTTTTCGAACGATAGTTGAAAAATGGACCCCGAAATGCATCTTTGGTCGAATTGATTGGGTTGGGTAAAGAGACTTGAACAATTCCAAACATTTTCCATAAACATGATCGAAATAAAGCAATGAAGACTCGTAAAGTTTCGGTGCCATAACCAAATCGAGTATTTCTTGTAAGTAGATCAATAATTGCCAATGCTCGTTAAAAGTGGGAATTTTGTCACAAATTGATACAGGTAAATATCGAGACCAAAGCCACATTTTTGCAGATGAAAGTTTAAAAGAAATTTTCCCACCTTGGAAACTTATGTCATTTGGCTTATTTTTTTATCTACTTCCGATTGCGACATAACCTTGGACATGGAATCATTCAGTTCATCTACCGTCAAACGCCCCTCGGCGATCAAGGTTTCGAGAATCAAACCAAAAACATACGGAAGGATTCCTTCCAGAAACGTATGCATAATATCGTTAACCCAATTCTCCATTACATGAAAGTAAAGGAGTAAGTTTAGTAAACAGTCATATTTAACTCCACGGACATGATTGTTGATTATTCAATCTGGATGCTGTTTATCTTGTCTTTATGTGTCGCGTTCGACGTTGTGTTTACGTATATTATACGTTGCTTCTTCTAGCTTCTAGACTAAGACAACTGTGTACTTGTGTACTGTGTGGCTGAAAGCCAATTAGTTTCCTATCCAAGATAATTACACTACTTACAACTTACTATTCAAGGTAACTAAAATCTCTGTATTTATTCTTGTATATTCTCGACCAGAGATTCGTGCCACAGATATAGCACTTTATCCCTCTGTAATTCAACAATGATTTAGATTCGGATTGGCATTTAGCTCAGCGATGTCGAGTGAATGAAGGGCCGCCGTCCTTACCCTGAAACATTTTTCGTGAAATCCGGATTGCATTTCGTTTTTTGTGCAATAACATAAGGCACAACAAAAATCGTGAGCAAAACTTTCAATAAGGCCGAAAGTTTGGTTGATAGCTAAATTGTCGGCTGTAAACTGAGCTAGCGTAACAAAGACTTTACAAAGTCCTCTCCCTGGAATATCAATTTCAAAACCTTTTGTCTCCAAATCTATTAAATCGTCCATAATTACCCGCATCATGGCCTCTTGTCCAGATATTTCTTTAATATCAATACTCTTGCAACAGGAGACAAAATTTATGTTGGACAAAGATGCGTGATATTTTGGTGGCAAACTTAAGTCAACAAAGTAGAAATCGGTGCAGTTATGTTCGCTTGCGACACCCGACAAAGGATTAGTCGTCCCAAGCCCATCGGCATACAGTTGGATTGGAATAACGATAACTTTTTCGCTTGGGACAAGGGGATGCTGCTTGTGCCTTGTTCCATCCTGATAACGAGTATACACTCCTTCAGTGACTTCTAAATTCTGGTTTTCTAACACCATTTCAAGATACCTTTGATTTTTGAGCTTCGATTTTATTGTTTCGCTAATTGGAACAAACTGCGCTACGTTGTTTAAGACTTTGGCTGTTGGCCCGTTTGCTGTCAAGGAATGTACCAATCTTTGGCCGATTGGAACAGTTTTGGGGGCGATAAACGCGGGGTGGGATTCATAAAGCTTAGAAAGCTTATGTTCTGATTTAAACGGTTCAAGTTATTTTGCAGCTGGTTTCCAAACGATCGACAATTGCAGAAATTGTTGGTGAAAGAGAATTAATATCAGTAATAGGGCGCAAATGATTATTAAGAATGGAAATAACATCGGTAATCATAGCTGATATGAATGATTCGAAACTGTTTACTATTTCTAACGAAACCGTGTACGGCAAATTTTTTTTAGCTCTAACAGTTAAAACCATCGACATAATACTATCTGAAAGCGCCGCCTGCATTCTGTTCAACGGTTCCTCTATGTTAAGGGATCTTGGCTCGCTTATTGGTTCAGAATGAACATCACCAATTTCGTTTTGTACGCCACCCTCGACCTCCATCGTAACTTCTTCATTATCAACTTCATAATTTTCATCTTGTTCAATTTGATCTGCTTCGGGAAATATCTTGTGAGTCTTTAGGTACTTATTACAATGTAGCTGCAAAGTAGTATTGTCGACAGCAAGATTAAACAAATGAGTGTCGCCAGATGCGAGACGAATTCTGACGAGCCAAATTTATTCTTGTGTTTCGTAGACGAGCACGCCTGAGAATATTACATGTATGATTGTTTAAAGTATGTTAATTTAAATGACAATCTTCAAACTGATATCCATCAATTTTTACATAAAATAGAATTAACGAAAAAAGACAGAATCTTAATGTTGAACAGTTGAAGAAATACACAATTTTAAGTTAGTGAAAGATTTGAAAAGGACCCAGCAAACATGATTTCTTGGACCTTTGTTGGTCCAAAAGACTTTCCCAATAATGGTCCTTTATTCTTGCTGGCTGGGGAGGACAAAGAAAAAAAACGCAAAGATTTAAAAATGTAATAGTTTCCTAATATGTACATAAGCATCAGTGAATCATTGTCAAACTACAGGAACTTGTGATGTCCGCAATGGCCGAATCAGGCAATTGAGTAACTTAATTCGAGGATCAGTTAAAGGCCTTGAAGACTTCGATTTCCAAACATTTTGAAAAGGGTTGGGAACAATGTCTACTTATATCCTTCAACAGAAAGGTAGTTCCATTTAGTAGATTGATTGTAGTATGGAAACATACTAATTCCTGTTTTCTTTTCATTGAAGACGACTATTCTATACAGCTGAAAGCTGGATAGCTAATGTAAGTTTTCTTAAGCTGTTTGTTGGGTGCTGATACTACCTTAGCCATGTGAAAGTAATGGGCATTTACAATGGAAATAATGTTGGTAAATTCCTTCTGTTTTGATAATATCCTTGATGGATTTACTTATGATTCACTATTGTTTGTACAGGATCTTATAAGGAAAATAGCTCTAAAATGTTACTCAAGCACATCACCTTGATAGTTATATTCTGTTGTCAATGCATCCGAGCAAGGAAATGTTCTAGCACAGATAAAGAAGCCTGGTTAGTGCTCTTCTAGTATTTCCCCCCTATCCCTACTGACTCCGTGCCAACGGGCGATGGCACTGCCTCCCAGCCAGCAAGAATAAAGGCCTTTTATTGGGGAAATCTTGGACCAAGAAAATTTTCTTGGTAAAATATTGGTCCAACAGAGGACCAAGAATTAATACTAGCTGGGCTATAACGGATGAAGTAGTGCACTACATGATCACAACGAAACGGGAATATAAGGGGGAGAAAATTGTACCGTGACAGTTGTTGCAGACAAATATTTTGTATTTTTGTAAATAACAAGTTAGAACCAACTTAAATACAAGCAAGCTTTTCAGCTCGCCTCCTGGATAGTCGTAAGCCAGTAAAAACTGTCTTAATTGACAAATCCGGGATTGAGGACAAATAAATGACCTACAACTGGTGCTACATTAGCCTACAAATAAGTACTTGTGAATTAGCGGCGTGAAGGAGACGGAGAGAAAAATCGATAAGTAAAAGTCGCCGAACAAATCGATTGGTAAGTGGAACCGCTATCACCACGATTTCCACCCCCAAAACAGCCTGAAGGTTAGAGTTGACAGTCATCCCCGCCAGAGACCGCCCACTGACCTTGTTTTAGACGTTTTTCGTTAATTGCGGGAGTAAAAATTAAAGTATGGTAATTTTTGCGATGCGAGTCGCATCGTATGATTTTTCTTCATTTTTTAAGTTCAATGTCACATTGATCTGACGTGTAACACCTGAGCTAGGGCGCGAGACAGACAGACAGAGTCACACGGCTTTTTTTTCTGGCTGGCTAGCTTATTGGCTTCGCCCTACGGGCTCGCAATAAAATTTAAAAGTATAATCATCTACATGCAATTTGCGATACTGACTTGCTGGTTATTATTTTTCCATAAATTACTCGGTCGATATTGTAATATTCATAGAAACTATTTTTTGGTAATCAATAAAAATAAAATAGCCTTTCATTTTCCGTATTTCTGAATCCAACCAAACAATTTTATTCATATCTTAGTTTCAAGAATTTAATGACTTATAATATGGATCACAATTAATTTGTAAATGGCCCAACTAGAACGATTATTCCCTAGTTAAGAATTCATCACACAATCATCGTTCACAGCTTTAGCTGACAATGAAACACAAAAACCTGATATAACCAATATTACCGAGAAAATGTTAGGTACTGCAAGATCTTTGTGCTTCCATAACTTGAATGGATTGAAAAATCCTCCCATTTCTCTCTTTAATCATGTCGATATCAATCAGCTTCAGGCACTACAACGCCCATTGGATCAAAAAAGAAGAGGAAGTGTTTCCAACATTGCGGCGACAGTAGGGATAGGGGGGAAAGACTAGGACAGCACGAACCAGGTTTTTTTTATCTGTGGTTCTAGAATAGTTTATTGACATGAGACTCAACACAATCAAAGATTTGTAAGATATTCTCTAGTAATCTATGTGCTAAGCTGATCTAATTGAAACGAAAGCTTACTACTTTCAGAATTATTTAGAGTGCTAAATTCCGGTTCTATTTGAAAATTTCAATCTGGCAACGGTCAGCAAGCAGTAAACACAATCGTGTGTGTGACAACTGTTAACGATCTGAGTGAGTCTTTTCAATTTGTTATGTTTCTAACTAGGTTTGGCTAAGTTTGGCATCTGGGTTGCATCCCAGCAAACATGATTTCTTGGACCTTTGTTGGTCCAATAATTTACCAAGAATATTTTCTTGGTCCAAGATTTTGCCAATAATGGTTATTATTCTTGCTGGCTGGGATGGCTGTCAGCGTCATTGGTGTATTCAGACTTACAATCATTTCCTCTTAATATTCTATGATGTACACCCATGACCACAGCTTATTATTTTTCTTTTGATTTCTGGTTTAAATAAGTTAATGTTGTAGTCATAATAACCACAGAGATTATGTTCTTTTTCTTTTTATTTATCAGGAGTATTGAATGGCTTCTTCTGACAAGTAACAATGCTTGGACCGATAGAGATGGATCAAAGAGGACAGATTAGAAAAGAAGAGTGCGACGGCTTAGCGGAACGTGAAGGCCGTCTCGAATACACTCTGAGTCCGCGTAGGTGACTCTACGATCTCCGGGAAAGCGAGTCCTCTTTCCCACTCGCGCCGTGTTGAAGCCACGGTGCCGACGACTGAATCTAGCAACAGCCAACGACTTGTCGACAGCTCGACCGACGGAGTAGTGACCCGCAACGCAACCAATACGATCGCAGTGATTCTAGCTCAAGGTGTTCCCGACTTTTATCTCCGTGGTTCACTCGATGGAGAAAATGGAGAAAATTCGGATAATTTCCGTGAAAATAAGGAGAGTTTGGAGAAATAAAGAAATTCGGGATTGGGGATCGTGCGAGAATAGTTGATGCTAGTCGTATGGTGCAACAGCAAGGTTCAAAAAATGGTGTCGTTTATCGGTGGTACGAAGCAAAGAAAACCGCAGTGGTGGCTCAAATCAAGCGCTTAAAGAAATCGTGCTACCGACAGATGAGGAAATTGTAAATGAACTCAAACTGTGCATGGAAATAGCCAAGAAGAAAATGAACGACTTAGGCATTTTTAGATGGAAGAAATGTTATTAATTTTTTATTCAGTCCACAATACGGGAGGAAAATTAGAAACAATAAAATATCCGAAAATGATATTGAAGATTATAATGATAAGGAAGAAGAAGGACAGCGTGATCACGACGGTGCTTGCATTGAAAGTGAATCTGAACAAGACCCTTACAATCTAGAAGTTTTGCGCTCGCTTGAACAAACTGATTTCAAAGATTTTACTTAAAGTTTTACTGATCTATCAACGAGTCCCTTTGGGTTTTTCAAAAAAATCATATGGATGGCGATATTCGTCTTGTTAAAAAAATAACGGTCTGTTGTTTCTTGGAAAAACCTGCGAAGAAGATTAGCAGCGATCGTGTTTTGCGAGTACGTCAGTTGAAATCATTTCCAAACTCTAGAAAACTGATTAAATCGTCAATAGAAGAAAGGACTGTTGTGTGAATCAGTGACTAGTGTTTATTTAAGACTCTCCCAGGTGGCAAGCGCGATTATTAGTTTCTATTATGGTTCTGCAATTCCAATCGGCTGATAGTAATCGAAAACTTTTGCCTGGGATAATAGTAAGGTCAAATGGGGATAAAAGTGGAAAAGACATTGGAGTTAATTGCACTCGGTACAAGTTTGATGGTCAAACCAAACGGTCAAAAACAATTTCATTCACCGTCCGAACAAAATTGTCTGTTATTTCTCATGTTTTTTACCCTTGTAAAATGTATATTTGCAGTCTCCCTCCACCATCGATCCCGTCAAGTAAAAATATTTTCTACTCTTAAAATATTGTAAATGATGTGAAACCTTTTCTAAAAGTCAATTACGGTCTTCTGAGTTACAAAGGGGTCTCCTGAGTTACAACAAGAGAAAAATTATCAAGGTGAACGGAAACAATAAATGTACACAATTTCACGACGGGGGCGGTTACTTATGGACAACATCAAATTTAAAAAATCCAACTGTTCAGAATAATCAATGACTTCATTCAGGTCTTCATCATGATGATGTTCTACTCGTTCTTGTCATGTACGATTGAGCAATATCCGTTGAGGAAGGGAGTCAGTCCTCCAAATTACAAAACGATGAGCTTCGTCAATGTATACTTATATTTCAAAGGATTTGGATTATCATTCCATCCTCCGTACTGACGAACCAGACTGAAAATTTGCTACAAATAATAATCTTGATTCAGGTATTAGTTACATACCATTTCGCACTTGTTTTTGTGTTCTGTCAAGAGTTCCTGTGCCAGGTGAAAAACGAAATGAACTGTGATGTGAAATCCGATCACACAGGTCTTCCTTCTTCCTTCGTTGACAAGAATTTCCCCAAACCTCCCCCACAATTGTCCATTGTGGTTACAATATTTCATTTTCTTCTTCTTGATCTCTTTCTCTGCCACGTCCTCTTCCTCGGCCTCTTTCCCGGACTCTTTCCCGGCCTCTTCCTTGGCCACTTCCTCCACCACGTCCTCTTACTCCTCTTCTTCCTCGCTCACGTTTTCTTTGATCTGAGTTTTCTATACTTTCTTCATTAGTAATCATAATCTTCTTTTGTATAGCTCCTGAATCGTCACGCCATTAAGCATATCTAGTATCTCCAATTCTCCATCATCCGTCGTTTCTCTGTTTGAAAATTTTCACGGGTAAGCGGAGCCTTTTGAAGTTGGAAGCCTACAAGGGGGTGTACTTTCGCCTTTCCTGTGGAACATTTTAATCGACGAATTTCTTCGCATCAATCTCCCATTTTCATTAAGACTAATTGCCTACGCGGATGATTTTATCATATACGCCACATTTTTCGCAAATACTATCCATGGCTACGCATGTGTAGCTTGACTTGTGATTCGTCAATTATTGCGCCTCGAGGAATGAGATGATTTCTTTTCAAAAACCGTTTTTTTTTAAATATTTCAATTTCTTCATGCGGCACATCTACTACAATCTTGGCATGATCTACTGCATCTAAGGCTCTTTGCAACTCATCCGTTTCTTCTTGCTGAAGTCGTAACCTTTCTGTTCGCATCGTATGTCTCTCTCTGTCTTCTCTGTTTCTCTCCACCGTTTCTTCTAAATTTTCAACTGCCCTCCAATCGGCCATTTGCTCCGCTGCATACTGACGTCTTGCATTACTTTCTTCCTCGGTTTCTTCTGCGATTCTTTCTTGGCGACGTAACCTCCGTTCCGATAACCTTTGTTCTTTTTCCTCTTCAGTTTCTTCTCTTAAAGCATTTTCTTGGTACACTCTAGCTTTATTCAGCCTAGTAGCTTTATATTATTATGTTTCTTTCTGGCGAGCTTCAGCTTGGCATAACGCATCTGAATTTCTCCTTTTCTGCGTTTTTTCTGGTGTCTCTTGTTGACGCGATAATTTTCTTTTCGCTGCTTGTTGTTCGGCATTCATTTCATTTTCTTCAGTTGTTCTTTTCTGTTTAAATATTCACGTCGTTCTTTAGCTTTCTCTATTTTTTCGTCCTTTTCTTCCTGATTGTTGTTTGCATATTTGGCTCTTGCTTCTGCAATTTTTTTTAATTCTCTGTTCTTCTTTCTCTTTTGGAGGGGTGGGGGCTTTTTCGGGGGCATTTTTAAGAGCGTAAATCACAATGTTTATGATTAGAAAGCAAAGAGCTGATTTACCAGACGACCCTTTACCACAAAAGATGCCCGCTTGGTTTCACAGCGTGAAATAAAAAACAAAAAACACAAACGGTGATGGACCAACGTCGCTGCTATATCACTACTGCCGATTGTCTTTCCTCATCGTTACTGGCTCTGGCATTCCCAGCCTTCCCGTAGTCTTTGTCTTTATTGGGGTTAATACTCTGTAAGTTTCGGGGTTTTGACCCCAAAAAAGAACTTTTGGTTTTTTTTTACCCCGAAATTTACAGAGTATTATTCCCGTTTCTAGTTTACTCAGATCTAAGGGGTATAAGCACCGAAAAAATCGGAACGAAGATTAACAGTGCAATGCAATTACGTTAGTTAACTTAAATTTTTAAGGAATGGGCCAGGATCAAAATACCCAATGTCTGTCAAGGCCATAGTTGTGCTTAATGGTCGAGCTTTAAGCTCTATAGAACACATGGTTTACCATGTCAGTAACGGGGAAGCCAAGAAACAATTACCAGGGGCATCCCTGGCAGCCTCGATCGCCAAGGACCGGTTTAATCCTAATTCGGTGGTCCTATTGGTCACCACCACCTGGAGAACTTTCCCCCCACAACTTGAAAGCTGGGCAAGGGAAAAACTTTGTTGTTTTCTCAATGAGTGCAGAATCACGAGAATCTCGTACACTCGGACAGCTAGTTGCCAACCCCTCGCTTTTTAGTATCGAACTTAAGAGTTTTTTCCTTAGATTGATTTCGAGGCAACGTGCTTGGACATGCGTTTACCAATTGACCGATTCCGTTGTGGTATATGATACGCAGTCGGATGGAACGAGAAGTTTTTAATCCGTTCATTTTTGCGACTTACTGGAGCACCTCCGTAAACAAACGGATGTGATGGAAACTGATACTGATCTGGCCGATGCACAGAATCATCTTTTCCATAGTAAGTTCTTATTGTAAATATCCCAAATCGTTTTCTAATTTGAATTTTTTTCCAGCATTTGTTTCTC
Source organism: Ceriodaphnia dubia (assembly GCA_022539655.2). Classification (NCBI taxonomy): domain Eukaryota; kingdom Metazoa; phylum Arthropoda; class Branchiopoda; order Diplostraca; family Daphniidae; genus Ceriodaphnia; species Ceriodaphnia dubia. The sequence continues at coordinate 1,796,117 of JAKUCG020000139.1, read as the reverse complement.
GGAAATTTCCGTACGAGTTGCGGAGGAACGAAATTTATCGGATGATGGTTGAGAAAGGATATTCTCCTAACGAAATTGCTTCTCAAATGAAGAGATTGGAAGAGTATGATTGTTCGGGCGATGAGAATGAGGAGGCTGTCGACGCGCCTTCCACTTCTGCTGGTGCTATTCCTAAAAAGCGCTCTACTGGCAAGCGTGCTCCCCGTCAACAGGCAGTCGACGCGCCTTTCACTTCTGCTGGTGCCTGTCCGTTTTTCCACCAACAGATGGCTATGGCAAAATTCGAGGGGGCGGTAGAAAATCAGGAAAATAAGAAACTAAATCACAGAACAAACAACATACATAGGAAATATGGACAATTGTCTATGGACATTTAATAATTAGAAATACTCATATCATTAACATCAATACAAAAATTTAATTAGAAAAGGGTCCAATATTACAACACAGAACTAGTACGTAGTGTTAAAAGCCGCCACTAGAGGGCACAAAAAATTAAAACAAAACCTAAGCAAAGATGAGTTAACTCTTAACGAAAATAAGAAAATAAGAAAAAAGAGATAAATGAGATAATAGTAAAAAAGTTTCGAAAAAAATTTGTTTTCCCCTGAAAATTTTGTAAAGGTCATACGAGTTTTACAATAACTGTAGGCAATAACTATAAACCTTACAAAACATATTTTCTTCCAAATGACACGAAAGGTTGGCGCGTTAGCGCGATTTCATTTCATGATGATTAGATATAATAACAGAAAGAACTGTTTCTTGATATGAATTGACTTACTAACTTTTTACGAGCGCACCTTGATTCCAATGTAAAAAAAGAAGAAGAAGAAGAAGAAGAAGAAGAAGAAGAAGAAGAAGAAGAAGAAGAAGAAGAAGAAGAAGAAGAAGAAGAAGAAGAAGAAGAAGAAGAAGAAGAAGAAGAAGAAGAAGAAGAAGAAGAAGAAGAAGAAGAAGAAGAAGAAGAAGAAGAAGAAGAAGAAGAAGAAGAAGAAGAAGAAGAAGAAGAAGAAGAAGAAGAAGAAGAAGAAGAAGAAGAAGAAGAAGAAGAAGAAGAAGAAGAAGAAGAAGAAGAAGAAGAAGAAGAAGAAGAAGAAGAAGAAGAAGAAGAAGAAGAAGAAGAAGAAGAAGAAGAAGAAGAAGAAGAAGAAGAAGAAGAAGAAGAAGAAGAAGAAGAAGAAGAAGAAGAAGAAGAAGAAGAAGAAGAAGAAGAAGAAGAAGAAGAAGAAGAAGAAGAAGAAGAAGAAGAAGAAGAAGAAGAAGAAGAAGAAGAAGAAGAAGAAGAAGAAGAAGAAGAAGAAGAAGAAGAAGAAGAAGAAGAAGAAGAAGAAGAAGAAGAAGAAGAAGAAGAAGAAGAAGAAGAAGAAGAAGAAGAAGAAGAAGAAGAAGAAGAAGAAGAAGAAGAAGAAGAAGAAGAAGAAGAAGAAGAAGAAGAAGAAGAAGAAGAAGAAGAAGAAGAAGAAGAAGAAGAAGAAGAAGAAGAAGAAGAAGAAGAAGAAGAAGAAGAAGAAGAAGAAGAAGAAGAAGAAGAAGAAGAAGAAGAAGAAGAAGAAGAAGAAGAAGAAGAAGAAGAAGAAGAAGAAGAAGAAGAAGAAGAAGAAGAAGAAGAAGAAGAAGAAGAAGAAGAAGAAGAAGAAGAAGAAGAAGAAGAAGAAGAAGAAGAAGAAGAAGAAGAAGAAGAAGAAGAAGAAGAAGAAGAAGAAGAAGAAGAAGAAGAAGAAGAAGAAGAAGAAGAAGAAGAAGAAGAAGAAGAAGAAGAAGAAGAAGAAGAAGAAGAAGAAGAAGAAGAAGAAGAAGAAGAAGAAGAAGAAGAAGAAGAAGAAGAAGAAGAAGAAGAAGAAGAAGAAGAAGAAGAAGAAGAAGAAGAAGAAGAAGAAGAAGAAGAAGAAGAAGAAGAAGAAGAAGAAGAAGAAGAAGAAGAAGAAGAAGAAGAAGAAGAAGAAGAAGAAGAAGAAGAAGAAGAAGAAGAAGAAGAAGAAGAAGAAGAAGAAGAAGAAGAAGAAGAAGAAGAAGAAGAAGAAGAAGAAGAAGAAGAACTTATCGGGCGAAATATCAAGAATTATTAGTAAGTCATTAGTTTTGCCATGAATTGAGCTTCATAGATGCCGGCGAGTCGTCACTTTTACAATGTGACTCGAATACTGCATTGCTCGAATATTGTCGTAGAAGCGAGTATCAGTTCTCCACTGAAACGATTCCTTGGATTCGAAAATTGGTTTAAAGGAAAATAATTTTGATTCACAAAATCACTTACACATGCATCTGCCCAGGATCGAACTGAGGACCTGTTGTGTGTAAGACAACCGTGATAACCACTACACTACAGATGCTCTATGTAATTCCCCAATGAATCAAGAACTATAAGGCCTTGAACTCAAGCAGGATTCGAGTATCTTTAAGTTATCTTCAGACTTCTGGTTGGGAAATTTTCCAAAGGGACAGAACTGGTCTACATTGATTGCAACAGTAAAGAAATGCAAGGCATTGATTTTGTACTGACTGTTAATAGTTTACAGTTTCCATAGTGTAGTGGTTATCACGTCGGCCTAACACGCTGAAGGTCCTCAGTTCGATCCTGTGTGGAAACATGATGAAATCTATATTGTCGGTAATGACGTAAAGCGTAGTTTTATTTTGGGGTAAATAGTTCTGGCCTTATTCCTCACACTATAGCTCCTCTTTTACTCATAGAATACTTGAATCCTATATTACATCTAGGGGTTTAGATACAGAGTATTGTTTAGGTACATATACATGTCAGAATGGCCGAGCGGTCCAAGGCGCTGCGTTCAGGTCGCAGTCCAGTTCTCTGGGCGAGGGTTCGAATCCCTCTTCTGACAATTATTGCTTTTTGCCTATCAATATTCATTGAAATTGGAACTGCTGTACGTTTTAAACACCTAGTTAGAGTTTGCATTCAAAGCCATGTCGATTGAAAATCGTTTGGGCTGAATTTTTTCGTGAAGACTTCTAATTTTTTCTAATCAACATTAATCGAAAGAGCAATATGTAACTAACAGCGTAGATGTGATTAAAAATTTTTTATCCCTGAGGGTAATATAATATAATACCGAAGGACTTAAAGTTTTGTGGGCTAGATGTCGTTGTTCCCTAGCTTTCTAGACTTGGAGCCCAGCATCTTAATTAGGGCTTTAGTTTTTTGGGGTTGCACTCCAAACTACGAAACTAATAATTAACTAATAAACTAAATTTTTACAAAATATTAACGTTGAATTTTTAACAATTCCAAAAGAAAGAAATTACCGCCAATCATAAACACCCGGCCATAGCTGAGCAGTGGCCCATCTTCTTCTTGCCCTTTAATCAGTGCTGGAATGTCGTCCAAGAGATCAGGATCAGAAAGCTGAAGTTGATGTTGTTTACATCAATGCAACTCATTCCATAAGGGACTGGGTCATCGGCGCTTTCAATCCAGAAAACAAGAGCATACGTTTCTGCATTTACGTCATCCATGCAGTCCCCATTTCTGTAATAAACGTAAAAGTCGTCCATAATCAGTAGTCGTGACTGTTTTGCACAATACGTTTCGAAAATTATTTATCTGACGAGAGCACACTTGCTGCCTTAGTCTAAGTGCCTGCCTGCCAAGTTCCACCTGGCGAGAAAAATCTGCAAGTGCATTGCGCCATTACTCATAAGCAGGCAGGAAGTTAGCTACAAGTTTGCTGGACTTTAGAAACTCCATTTTCTGAAGTTTACTACATTTCTCAAAGGTACATTTTTGTTCAAAATACTTATGAAAGTGTATAGAACTGTTTGCGACATGTTATACAATCAACAGATATTTCCTTATTTTAAACAATTCATCATACGTAAGGTTTGGTGGGACTGACGACCACGTGCTTCCCAGTAGTGATGTTTCTTTTGGATTCCAGCAGCATGGTTACTAAGTTAACCGTTGAGGAATTGGAAACACATCTCTTAGGAAAAGAATTTAGTGAAAAAACTACCAGTGTCTTAAAAGGTAAAAATTTCAGTATCATGGTTTGTAGTCTTAGATTAAAATAGATCTATTTTAAGTATCATCTTCTCATGTGTTGGTTCTCACGTGAGGATCATATGAAACCTCATGAGAGTCATATGAGATTCATATGAGGCCTCATCTGATCTTTTCGGACTGAAAATCACGTGATTGTCATGCACTCAATGAGAAAATCATGTTGAAATACTCAATGAGAATGTCTTCAGGTCGTCACGTGAGAACCTCAGTGATTTCTCACGTGATTTTTGAAAGAAAAGTCATCACCGTCTCTCACGTGTGCCGTGATTAACGATGTATACAGTCATACTTTCCGAACGATTTTGAATGCTGGTGGCTGGATTCGAACCTGAGTCCTTTATGTTCCTCAAATCTGTGGCGTGTTGCTTAACCGACTGCGCTATCCGTTCCATGTCAATTTCATTTGGTTGTTCGTCCTGATGAGTAGCCTATCAATTCTTCATGTGAGTTTCTCATTCTCACTTTTTCTCAATTAGTCAGTCTATATACGTGAGAATCTCAATTTTTCTCGGTTCACTTTTCTCACAAGAATCTCATTCCTCTCACGCCCCAGCTTGCGCTCTTCGCAGTTGTTGTCATTTCCTCACAAATCTTTTCACAAACTCGTCATCTCATAATGATTTCATACATCAAAAAACGTATATCTTAACTCAATGACTTAACTCGATCCTGACATGATGATGACTTACCTCTTGTTTGAATGGTTAAAGCGTTTAACCACGACACGAAAGGTCGACGGTTCGAACCCGCGCTAGATGATATTTTATGAGATTTAGACAACAGGAAAAAATTACAAAAGGAGCTCATGATCTGCCATTTGAAAATGACTAAAAAATGATGTAAAAGATATCATGATAGTCATGTGATTGTGAGTCACACAATATCATCCATATTAATTATCTGCAGTCAATAGAAAATCATCAATCCAAATTCTCAATCTTTGTCATCTAGCTCTGTGTTTGAATGGTTAAAGCGTTTGGCCACGACACGGAAAGTCAACGGTTCGAATCCGTGCTAGATGACATCTTATGAGTTTGAGAAAATTTACAAAAGTCATGAAGCATTTGAAAATCACGAAAAAAAATGTAAAGGGGATTTCGATAGTTATGTGATTGCGACTCCACATTATCATCTGAAATCAATAGAAAATCACCTCATATCTTCCATCCAAATTCTCATTTTTTTGTCACCACTTTGTTTGAATGGTTAAAGCGTTCGGCTATGACACGGAAAGTCAACGGTTCGAACCCGTGCTACATGACATTTTATGAGATTAAGAAAACAGAAAAAAAATTACAAAAATACAGAGATCATGACAGTCATATGATCGCGAGTCCTCAGCGTTATCATCTAAGATCAATAGAAAATCATGTCATCGAAATGAGAAATTTCCAAATATATGAAGGGCATAAAAATCATGTGGACCCTCATGTATAATCACGGTCAATCATCTATCACTCAATCACAGTTATCACTTCTCACGTGATCTACTAGTGACAAAAAAGCTTGTTTCAATGAGACTATATGAGGTTCAGTAAGAATCATCTGAGAATCATGGAGAATCACGTGATAAGCTCATATGATCGTATGATAGTTTTTCGTAAGGGGACCTAATTATTTGAGAGTCATCGAGTTGAGGAAAATTTTTCACATGCTTCATTTGCAAGTTGAATGTTCCTGGTTCATACTCTAACTTAGCTATTCATTTCAGTATACATTTATTGTTTGAGTACGTAAACTTAAAATGTCGAACAAGATGAAATTTCAAGTCATTGCGTTGAGATAAAATTCTGCATATTTCATTTGCAAGTTGAATGTTCCTGGTTCATACTCTAACTTAGCTATTCATTTCAGTATACATTTATTGTTTGAGTACATAAACTAAAAATGTCGAATAAGACAAAATCTAAAGTCACTGCGTTTAGAACAAATTTTACATGTTTCATTTGCAAATTGAACGTTCCTGGTTCATACCCAAACTTAGCAGTTCATTTTAAACATGTCCATGGCTATAAAACCAGTAAACAATTTAGTAACTCTTTGATTTGTGGACAAAACAGTTGTCCTGAACAGTTCAATAATTTTGCAAAGTATCGTTACCATTTAAGTAAATGTGAGTTGTTTAATAGATCTGTGGTTACACGTATTCAAAAAAATGTACCAGAAACAGAAAATGCAAATGAAAGCATTGATTTTATTCCTGACTCTAATTGTATTTCAGTGACTGACAAACCCATAGTTTGTGCAAAGCAACTTCAAGTGGCCAAAATGTTTTTGAGTCTGCGAACTAAGCACAATGTCACAAACGCAGCATTGAACTTTGTTTCCCAAGCAATGTCAAGAATTCTAGCAGAGGCCAGCATCAAACCCTTTCCACTTCCTTTGCTAGAAGAGGCATTTAAAAATCTCGATTCTCAAATTAATAGAACAAATTTTTACGAAAAACATTTTGGTCACAAGTCCCCAAAACAGTTGTTGTCCCTTCAAATGGGTCAATGGGTGAACCGTTTTGAAAGTAATTCCCTAAATCAGCGTATTGTTCCAAGAATATTTCATTATATTCCACTTAAAGGAACACTGTCTTCATTGTTTTCGATTCCAAAATTTCGTGCTTTGATTTTTGAAGAGAAGGCTAGCCCTGACGGAAAGATGAGGGGACATATCGATGGGGATCATTTCAAATCTCATAAACTTTTTAACGAATTGCCACATGCCCTCAGAATTCAGATTTTTAATGACGACCTGGAAGTTTGCAACTTGTGTGGATCAAAAACTAAGCTTCATCAACTAGCAATGTTTTGTTTTACCATTTTAAACTTGCCCCCTTGTTTGATGTCTCAGCTATGCCATATTCATCCCTTCGCCATCTGCAAAACTTTAGATGTAGTGGAGGACAATTTTGGGTTTGTGCTTCGTGAATTCATGAAAGAATTGAAAGAACTTGAATCGGACGAAGAAATGCTTTTGGATATTTCAGATTTGCCCAATTTTCGTATTCGTGGCACTCTAGTTTCTGTTTCGGCTGATACGAAAGGGGCTCAAGAGATCGGTGGGTTCATGAGCCCATCAGCAAACAAGTTTTGTCGTCTCTGCCTAATCCATAGATCAGAAATAAATTTGAAAAGTAACATCGACCAGCTTGTTTTGAGGGATCGACAAAACTACGACGACGCTGTCGTGGCGTCTAACGAACATGCCAGTGTGATTCCTCTATCAGGAATTAAATATGCCAGTCAACTTAACGCCAGTCGATTTTTTTCATTTCGCCGAAAATCTCAATATGGACGCAATGCATGACTTTCTCGAAGGGGTGGCTCCGTTTTCCATTAAACTTGTATTGCACGCTCTTGCCACTATTTATCCGGATCTTGGTGTTAACGCAGCATTCCTTAACCAACGAATAGAAAGTTTCCAGTACAGTTTTTACGATCTTTCGAACAATCCCTCAGCTAGATTCACCGAAGAAAACCTTAAGACAAGTGGGAATTATTCCACAAGACAACGGGCAGGGCAGAATCTTTGTTTGCTTAACATATTTCCGTTGTTAATTGGCGACAAAATTCCGAAGGGGAACATTCATTATGCAATTATTCTAACTCTCAGGCATATTATGGCTATAATTTTTTCTCCTGTTTTAACGAAAGAACACACAGTTCTTTTCGAAGTATTAATAATGCGGTACTTCCAGGAGTTTCGTACGGCCTTTCCGGATGTCCAAGGCATTAATAAAATGCATCACATGGTGCACTACCCTTCAATCATTCGTGCCATGGGTCCACCGATGAGGTATTGGTGCATGCGATACGAGGCGTATCACAACATTGCAAAGAGACTGGCACAAGTAAATTTTAATTTTAAGAACATTACTTTATCAGTGGCCAATCATTTGCAGTTGGTTAAGTGTTCTTCATTGCTGTCAGAAGACTTATTTGATACAAGAAAAAAAGAATTTGGATCTTTAACAACTGTCGTATGTAGCGAAATTATTGATTTTTCGGTAGTTGAAACAGAATTGTTTCAACCTTATTCTTTTGTAAATATTACAAACTGGGTCAAGGTTCAAGGATGGGAGTACAGAGAAAACTCAGTCGTCGTTCTAAAAAATTCTCATAAGACAGAAACATCTCTACCTGAATTTGCCTTCATCGTAAAGATGATAGTGATGGATCCAAAAGCTTTTTTTCTAGTGCTACATATTCTTAAAACTCTTCGTTTTAATGAACATTTCCACTCATTTGAGGTTGAAGGTACAGCAAATTCTATTGTCGTTTCAATAGATTCGCTATCTGAATATGAACCTCTATGGATTCTTAAAAATTTTGATCAGTTTTCAGATGTGTCCTTTGTATCACCCCGCCATATGGTTTAATTCATTTACACGTTGTATTAAGAGGTTTCGGTCGGAATTAATTTGATTGTTTTCTTATGAAAGTGTCTTTTTCGTTTAATTTCAATTCCGCTTTAATTTTATTTACCAATTCAGTTCAGTTCAAGTTTCGGGGGAAAGTTGCATACGTACCAGTCCCGATGCACATCACGTTTCATGTTTTGTTTTTATTTCTAATGATTTTTCCTTAATGTAATAGATAATGACGTAGATGGAGACATTTTTACTACTCTCGATGAAAAGCATTTGGAACAACTCGGGATATCACTTGGACAACGTTTGAAGTTGATTCGATACATCAGGAGTATCTCAAATGTTGCAATCTGAGCCCCAGACGACGACTAGAATGTCACAGGAAGGGGAAAACGTCACAAACTCTTTCTTGGATCTAACGCCGGAAGTTAACACCCAATCTTCTAATTCGCTAACGGATATTTCTACCGGCAGTTATCCAAACACAGCAAACAACACTTCTGCTGGAGCCTTAACAGAAAACACAGATGCTGATCTTACCCAACCAACTCTAACAACACAGTCAGCCGCGACAGTAAACAAGTTTTAGCAAAATCATTGTAGCATTTTTACGTACAATGGAATTTTATTTACAGGAAATTAGTTTTGACGTTAAGGCAATTTTGAATGCCTCTTTAGATGGAGCGAAACTTGTCAAAAAATATACTGATCCCGAAATCCCTGTGACAGACGTAGATCGAAATGCCATCATTAATATTGCGCTGGGACATCTGATTAAGGAAACCGGTGATTACTATCCCAAAGCAGCAAACAAAGAAAAATTGGCAGCCGCAATTGTGGCTGGTTTCCCACAAATGGGACTTGTCCGACCTGGTATGCCGGCTCATGCTTACATTTATTGCAGTGCAACTGGCAATGAATACATTGACCAGCATTTGAAGCGAATGCGAGATGTTGCTCTGGCTCCAGAACAAAGGAAAAGGAAATCAACAGAGAAAGTAAAGGAAGCGAGCGGTACGAAGGGGAAATCCCTTAAAAAGTCACCAGTTTCTGTTGAACAACCATGTTCAGAAGACGAAATTACCGAATTCAAAATTAAGGTGTTCACAATATATACAATATATACAAAATTTACTGCTCCAAAAAGTGAAGATTTTCATTTTTAGAATTTTATTTGTCTTTACTTAGGTTGCTTGGCTTCAGACTTGTGGCGTTTTTCTTGAAAACAAGACAAAGATCATGGATTTCATGAATGATACCTATGAGTATAGGCGGCATCAAATAAGTACCTCCCTGACAACTCCGACAGATATTTTGAAAGAATATCCAAGGTTCAAGGATTTTGATCAGGGGAAACTGGTAATCCCTTTGGCAATTAAAAGCATTGTAATTAATTGCGAATAACATTGACACAACTTTTTTTCAGATAATAGCGGATTTCGTTCATCAATACCCAAAAGCTACGGATTTGGATACGTTTCTTTCAAAGTATGGCAAAAGATTGGAGCGGCTTGCCCATTACAGAAATGTAGAAGTTTGCGAATCCACTGACGGTAACCGTTTGTTTTTGTTTTTAATATTTATTAATCGAATAATGACAAAAAATTTTCATTCAATTCATTTTAGCATTCCTTAAAGCTCTCCTGATTTGTGCAAGGCTAGTACCGCGAGTAACTCAAGCTAAAACCAAAACCGTATCGACATTACAGCAACTTGTCATGTTTTTAAAGGTATAGCTAAGTTGGTTACAACTATCTTATTGAATTGCGTGCTAATGTTTTTATTTATCGTTAGGAAAACACAAACTTGGAAGACTTCGTGAAAAATAAACCGAAGCATTTAAGTCAGCCTTTCCTTATCTGTTTAGGAAGTTGCGCAACCCCAAAGCAATTTTTTCTGGTCGCAGATTTTGATATCATCGACTGCGGCACTGAATGCTTCCACGCATTTCATGTTCTCTTTTCTTCGTTTTTTTCATTGAACATAAATTACCCTAAGCCAGTACTGGCCGAGCTGTACTTTTTTTTTGAATATGCCATTTTTCAAATTGTGTCGAAGTGCAGCAGCAATATCGGGGCATTCGTCAGTAGTTTGGAATGTTTACCCTCAGTTTAATCGAAGCATCGGTTTTCCCCCTTTCAAATGTGTCTTTCTTACTCTCGTTTTATCGTATTCAGTCGAAACAAATATCGTCACAAACTAACTGTCTGTTTGTGCCTCATGTAATCTAGACCGTTGCAATAAATGCAGTTAAAAGTAATACCGTTGAACCGTTTATTTTTATTCGTAAGTGATTTGACTGGTAGAGGCAGGATGACGACGAAGGATGAGTAAGTGATTCAGTATACGGTGTGTAAAAAGGGGGCAGGGGTAGAATCGTGGAATGTGAATGGGGGCCGAGGGATACTAACGACTGCTTCGAAGAGTTTGTATGCGTGTTACGAAACTTTAGTGTCCAGTAGTACGAACTGTTCTTCGTAGACGGCAGACGAATAAGTATCCACTTCGACCAATTTCGCAGAATACTACTAGAAAAGAGCCCTAAGTACCCCCTTCCTCGCCATCCAGAGATTTAGAGTGCAAGGCCGTTTGTTCCTAAAATTGATTTTCATTCGTTATATGTTGGATTATCTCGTGTTCGATCTGGACAACACTTAAGAATCATGCCACTTCACCAAAGAGTATCAAATCTTAATTACTTAAATAATATGAAACCTGCAAGTACTCTAATAACCCAGGCGGCACTGTATATCCATGGGATATCCCATGGATATCCACTTATCCTTTAACTATCCGTATCCCGCGGGATATACCTAGGATATTCAAAGTATATCCCAATCATAGCTTCGAAAGGATATACAGTTTCGGATATTCCTGGAATATTCCTGACGTATACCAACAAGGACATCGTTAACTTGTGTGCTTCTTATATGTTGTCATGAGTTGCTTGTAGCGTCTTTAAGCGAAATAATAGGCCAGTGATAGTTTCCACTTCAGTTCAGCGTTCTAGAAATGCTTCACGGCAAAGAAAAAGATTATTTTGGCGCTACCAGATTGGTGCTTAACTTCTAACAGCCATTATCATCGGGCTTGAACAAAGTATTCTCTGTTCATAAACCATTGGACAAATGAGTGTCTTCTTCTATGGTTTTGAAAACCAAGTATCAGAATAAAGAGTCCGCCTTTGTCAAGCCGAAAGAAATGGCAACTGTTGTCTCCTCTCTGGTGTGTAAAAAACGCTGCCCTAGTTTTTCTCAAAATCCCCCCACGTGCTCTGAATACCATCTTTTGTAAAGTACTGTTATTGGAAATAAGAACTTGGTCAAAGCAGAATGATTATTTAACATTTGTTTTTGAATTAAAAAAAATCATATATATATGGAAGTTGACTCTTGACTGTGATTTTCGTATTCCACCAACTTCAACGTAATTCATAAGTATACTACCTTTGCACTTGTTTATTTACACTCAAATAGTAGCTATTCATAAGTAACGAATGCCATAATAGTAACACGTCCGACTGCAAACTTCAAGAACGTCAGAGTCTCGGGTTCGATCCCCGGTACAGATTAAACTTTTACACTTCAATAAATTGTTGACAGGGCTGTATATCCATAGGATAACTCTGGTGCGGACATATGCGTATCCCAAGGATATCCTAAGGGTGAAAATATGAAAATCCTCTTCTAATTTGGGAATATTCCAGGGATATCCAAGGAATGTACCTGTGCTGCCTGGGAAGCTGGCTGGAATTTTTTGATTCTGATGGGAACTGGGTCCCTAGTAATGCATAAAATGTTTAACTGTTAATCCTTACATAATTTTTTTGCTGATCTCAAAATGTTTATGTGAGTAATAAACTGTTTTCCATTCATTGTCGTCAATATTCAAAATTCCTTTTTCCGCGACTACGGTACTATAAACCATAAAGAGTTACGCAAAATCTCGAAGAACGAAAGAAAAGGCTAAATACTCAGAGAGTATATTATACAAATATACAACGGTATATTCGCAGATAATCATATAATTAAACTTTGAATGATAAGCGTCTCAGATAGTTCGTAACAAAGTTAATGTAGATTCACATAAATCACAACACCATGTAGACGGTTTTAATCATGTTTGTGAAATGTTGTTCCCTGGATTAAAGTTAAGGTTATTTAAAGATAATCTTGCCATACCTCTCCTTATTAATGAGGCTAATTTTCAGACAGACAGACATTCGAACCCTTCCTTAAAAATGTGATCAACGGGTATGATATAAAAGGAACTTTCCGCTAAACAGAACATTAGTTCTCACAGCGCGCTTGCCATTGAAGGTTCTTTCCATTTCATCATGGCCAGCATATCATTCAGAGCCTTAAAGAGAAAAATTGAAGCCGAGCCGCTTGCCGAACCTACATCATGGCTGGGGAAAAGGGCTGATGGCTGGATAAAGTTTTTTTTTTTTCTTGCTTTTCTATTTTTTTTATGTTCCGTTTCTTTTACAATTGTATGCTTCCAATTTTAAATCTCGTATACTTTTTCCTTTTATATCCTCTCCTATAATTTATTTAAGTTAAAACAGAATTTTTAAAATTTAGAACCCAACAACCATTTCGCGTCACGCACAAAACCTAATTTGTTACTGGTAATGAAAAGATTGTTTGGTCCTGAATATAATGGATGAAGAGGGGATAGAGTGGCGCGCAGTAGCGTGGAACGAGTTGGCTTCTCGTTTTTTTAACGAGTTTAAGGTAGATTTTTAGAAATTTTACGCTTCATAATTTGAAGTTAATCTTCTTATTTTCTTACAATTCTTATAAAGGTAGGGAAGATCCAGCATTTAAATGGATACTCCAAAGACCCAAAAGTTGGGAACTACACAAGAATCATGAACGAAAAACAACTTTTTCTAAACAAAACCACAACGGTACACTCTTACAATTGAATTATAGTTTTACAGCTATTAAACTAATTAAAACATTATTTTAGACAAAAATTTCACCCGAGCAGCCTGAAGATTTTCCTGATCTTGCATACAACTACAAGTCAATCGTAGAATGTTCAGACACAACTTTATTGCAAATAATAGGTACATTTACATAGGGTAAATTTTTAACTTATCATAATAGTATAAATTCTTGTGTCTGTAGATGTTGTAGGGCTGTATGTTAAGCAAGAAAATAGCAACTTCTGGACTGAAGATGGAGATGTAACGGCCCACGCCCTTATTCTTTGCAATGAACGCGAGCAGAAGGTTAGATCTAAATGATTGAAATTGCTTGTTAATTTACATGAAAAAAAAAATTGTCTATGCAGATTTCAGTGAGATGTCCTGCATTAGAAAACCAATAAGCCCAACTTAACCTCGTTCCTGCAATGTCAATTGTCGGACTCAAAGGAGTTCGAGTTACCAAGATCTCCTCTTTTCAATGTCAGGCCTTCAATGACACAATTCTGGAGGTCAGTGTTTTAAATTTATTAAAATGAATGTTGTTTTGAGTTAAATGAATTTGTAAAATTCAGATCGAGCCTCCTTGTGATGTAACAAAACATCTGAAAGCCTATCTAGAAAAGGGGGAGACTGAACCTGAAAACTAAAAATAGAAGTAAAAGAATTTCTCATTTTTAGAAATATCACCATTATTATGTTACTCTCAATAAACAATTAACTCATTCATCTTTGACTTCTTGTCCATTTTATTTACTACCAAACTTTTTCCTGCTTTCTCTTTAGTTCTTTTGTCAACAAACTTAAACCCCACCTAACGATAGCGTACGGAACTACGATACAAAAACCTAATTTATTCTTAAGTCGTGCCAAATGGACCTCTATGTCCGCATATAGATATAAAAATATATTACAAGATAAGCCTCTTTAAATAGATTTGAAAAATGAAACCTGAAGGTATTACCGAAGGGAATCTTGTATTTACAGATTCTTTATTATGCTCCACAAGATCTCTAATTATGAAGAAATTGCATCTATTTTCTTAAGCATAAGTAGTTGAGTTATAAATAAATAAAGCCACATTTGTGGTTAGACCTTCAGGAGGTGATGTAGAATTCTTTCTTCTAGGAAAAATTCCAGAAGATTCGAAAATTGGAAAATTGGAAAAAATTGGAAAAAAGAAAAAAAAAATTAAGAATTTGAATGAAAGATTCGCGCTTATTTTGATTTAGAGAACGTATTAGTTCGTTTTAGAGAAAATTTTATTTTTTTCGTAAAGAAGAGAAAAATTCACGAAATTTGAACGATTTAGCACGAAGATTTACGATCTTTCCCGATATGATTTTATATGTCTGGGAATTATTGGGAGAGAAAACGAGTTGTAAGAGTCCAAAAATATATATTTTTCCCCAAATTAAGTTTGGCAACGCCGTAGTCAGCTGTCAAAACCATTGTCAACAACTAAATGTAAATTAACCTTACTTGTGATTTAGAGCGCTTTATGAACTCAAAACGCACGAAACTGAAAGAGCAGATTAATACGCGTCGATTGATATAATTATATTTCCGGTTCCATGTTGTAAAAGTATACCATTTCCAAACCAGGTTTTTTCCATCTCACGGATTGGCTAGATTACTTTTACATCGTTATTTGCTTTCATTTAGAAATTTTTCGTTTCTAATTTGAGAGCTTTCATTCATGTTTTAATCTATACGTTAGTCCTTGTTCTATTCCTTTAGTATTTTGAAATTCATTTAAAGTGAGCCGCTCAGACAGTATTTTGTATCGGTAAAGTAGGGTCATTTTACTTTAAAATTTTATATACCTAAATGCTATTATTTATTATTTTTATCATTGAATTGTAAGCATAAAGAACAGAAGTTTATAACACAAAATGAAGTTGTTAGAAATTTATTTGGGAAATAAACGAAATAATTCTTTCGATTTCGGACGATATTTTTCTCAATAGATGGCGCTACTTGTCTCGGGAAAATAATGTTTTTTTTCTTCGGGTGGTCGGGGCGTAATGCCTTAGAGGCCTTCAGGAGTACCTCCTGAAGGGATAAGTTAAGTCAAATGCATCAACAAAATTTTGTAGAGATCGGGACATGAAAATGTTGAGAGTGTGAATTATAATACATTGTTTTCCCTGTACACAATCAAGTGCTGTAACTGTATTTTTTGTACTTGCTTACATATTGTTAATATGGTGGCCTTTATATTTTTTTATTTACTGTATATATTATCTTAAATGATCAAAGAGTTCTAAAAAAAAAATAGTCAAAATTATTAGCCCGTAGGTATTTCGTCTGCATTAATATGTCCCGTGACTTGTTGTGACGTCATGAGACCCCAGGCAGCTTATGAAAAAGGAAAGGAAAGTAAATGAAGCAGTAAAATAAAGGATAGAGAATAAATATAAGATTATGGCAGAAAGCTATCTTTCACACCAGTTATAATGATTCAGGGTTTAGCTCATCAGTGACCTGTGGGAACGGGGAGCATATTTTTGGGTAGCAGTTGAATTTGTCAACTCTGATGTATAATATACAAATACATTTACCTAAAATGATTGTAAGTATTTAAAAGGAAATATTTCTCTTAGAAAAAGCCATCAGTGGATAATATAATAAAGCAATACTGATGTTGGTCAGGTAACGGTCTCTGAAAAATTTGGTATGGTTTGGGAACGTAGGATACATTTAGCAGTGATAGCTCAAGGATTGACTATTGAAGGAAAGGAAATAGAGATTATTTATACAAGGTCAAGACAAAACTATAGAAAAATATTGTAGTTACAACTTTCTACAACAAAATGATTCAAGCTTCACTTTTGAGGGAACAGGGCAAATTTTGGGAACGAATGGACAAACAATAGCAATTTTATGCAATTTCCCACTGAAAACCATAAAAAGTTTACTTACATTTTGGGACTGGTAATCAGGACTTTATGCCACTTTGTCTGTTCATGGTAATTTTATTCCAGACTTTATCAGTATAATATATTATTTATTATAGCATTTAATTTATACTTAATACTCAAAAGCAAATAAATAAAGGCTTGAATAGCCTTCATATTATGTGCTTGGTGCATAGGCATTTGCCTGTCAACGCTTTTCATATGGCGCTCGGTCGACCAGACCCTGCGGATCGTCGATCCAGTTACGCTCGGCTGACAGGTATACTGGTCGACCATGTGTATAGTATGTTGGCGATGAAGGGGGAGACGGCAAAGGACTGGACGTAGCATCATCTGCAAGGGTGATGTTCAAGAACACTTAAATCCATTGATTTCCTGCACTTTACATATTTGACTTCTTTTTCGCTCAACTTGGCCATGATGGGGAATTCTTGATCCTGCAAGGGAGCAGCATAAATGAATTTTGCCTTGAGACCCTAAAATGGAATGAATTAAATTGTTTTGTGACACTTTTCAAGCAATTTACTATATTCATTACTTGTAACTGTTGGCCGATAAATAACGGAAAGAAATATCCTTCAATTTTTCTAGATTTTCCCCCAATTGATTGCTGGTACAACTTTATTCCGTCTATGGATGCTATGATTGGAAACATACTAAAAAACTAAAATAATAAGTAATTTGAAGCTCTTGGATTAATAAGGTAATTAAGCTACTTCAGAATTTTTTGGTAAACATCGCCCATTGAATCAAATGAGTGGAATTATATATCTTTTGATATTCCTTCATTTACATGAGACTGGGGGAAGTTGTGTAAGCTAATAGAAAACGATAATTAGACAGAATGTCAAGTGAACAGTAAGAAGATAACTTACCAAGTTTTGTTGACACGAAACCCCAACAGTGAATGTAGAAGCCAGAAAAAAAATTTCTTTCGGTGTTTCAACGGTGAGTGGAGATTCTTGAGATCCAAGTTCTAATGTTGCTGCAACACCTGAAGTTAGCAAGGGGAATAGTGGTGGTGCACAATCAATTCCAGTTTCTGCAGATTGTGGAAGCTCACAAACATTTTCTTGGGTAATGTCAATGGGCTCATCGGTAAGTGGAGATTCACCATGTGGCTTTAACGAGGGCACACTTGGGGCTTTTGCAGAGCTCAGTTCTGACCCAGATGTGATTTTCTCTAGACTCTTGATGAAGAGAAACAGTTTTTCTTTGGACCTTGTTTTGAAAACATTCCCCTTTCCTTCAGGCCCTAAGTCGAAGTGATCAATACTTGCCCATCGATCCCTTGCTCAATGCATCCCTTGCATAAGATAAAAAATGATTAAATAAGCATCAACTCTGTGCATTTAACTGTCTTAACTAACCACTAAATGTGTTCAACAAGCTGGAATCAAAACCTTGGGCTTCCAGGACACTAATAACTTTCTCAGATGTCCACTGCACAACTTTTTCACAGTCGAATACAGCCTCCATTTTATTTCTATAAAAAAATTGAAACACTGAAAATAAAGAGCACACAGAGAACAAAATTAGTTTTCTTACCTGATTGAGAACGTTGAAAAATGATTCTACCCGACATTGCTAGCGTCAAATGTTAGTTTGAGAGGAAGGGGAGTTGAGCTTTGCCACACAAATATAAATGAACATTTCTTTTTGAATATTTTGCGGCACTTAATTACATTCTATAAACAGAGCACATAAAACAGATTTGAAACGGAACAATTTGGGGAGATTCTAAACTTGAATTATCCTAAAGTACATGACGAGGTGCTACGTACTGCAAGCCTCTTTTCTTCAAAGATTTTAGTAATGATGACAAAGGTTCGCAATCGGGAAGGGATTTTAATGAAATCAGATTCTTAACTTCAGGTGTAATAAGTCTTACTTCAAAAGCGTGAAAGTGGTGGTCGACGCTCGTTTGGCACGAAGTTCAAGCATAATCCTTCCCACAGAAACAGAAAGTGAGCAAGGTGAGGGTAACAGGGGATGCACAATAGGATCCAATGTAGGCTGAGAGTTTTGGTCACAATCTGTCTGAGGGGAATTACAACTGTAAGAAAAAGGCACACAGTTAGGCACATTTAAACAAGTGTGACACCTTCTGCGAGCTAGACACAAATTTTTAAGTGAGAACGAAATACACTCATAGAAGAAAACGATTCAGTGCAGCCATTCTGGCCATTAGTCATACCCAGCTAGCATAGCATATTGGTCATATGTTGGGGAAATAAAATTTACCGACAAAAAATTTATTGGGAAAATAGTTGGAACGAATATTTCCCAAATAATTTTTGCACCAAAATTTATTGGTTTCCGATAAAATTAAAAACACGGAATAATATTTCTCCAATATAATTGGTAAAATATTTAATTGATTCGCCTTAGGAGTAACTTCACATCTCTTTCTATTTAGTAACAAGTACTAACGGATTCGGGAATCGAACCCGAGAGCTCTGACATATGAGTCGGGCATTCATCCTATTTGGCTACCAAAATTGCATAATGGTTATATCGACCAACTAGTCGTTTTTTTAAAGGTGAGCTACTTATACGAATCCTCCTGACAGCGTATTACTTGTCACAGAGAGGGCCGCGGTCGTCCAGATAAAAAGAAAAAAGTGTAATTTGTTTATTAATTTGTTCCCTTTTCGATATTTTCAAAATACAAATTATTGAATCACTGAGAGTTTTATTTTTGAATGTGACTTTTAAGTGCTCCGTCAATCGCGTTTTATATCGCGCATAAGTTTTGATTCTCAAATTGCAATTGCTTTATAAAACAAAATCATAAGGATATTCAAATATTAAAAAATTGAAAAAAACTGTATGCTTATAGTGGAATGAGTGTTCCACATTACTCTGATGTCCAGATTTCTTAGATTCAAGTCCCATAAATAACATAAGAATATTTGGAGGATGATTAAATGCGTAATACACGATCTACGTGGATGGATGGATCCCGTACCAAAATCTAAGTTAGTTTCTTATCTGTTACATGCTAGTGATCTACAGTCAACCGTACTAGTACTCGCAAGTTTTCCCCTTGTACGGGTTTTCTCCAAAGCATGCTAGTAAAATGCTTGCTAGCTACGGGCTAGTAATTTACTGACTCGTTACTGATTTGATTTTAACGCGTTCTAGTGAGATATCCACAAGCTGCTGGGAGTTAAATATAATGACAAGCTAATATCCACGGTGGCCTGGGAGTTATTTAGGCTAAATATTTAATGATTTCACATATTTAAGGATGAAAATTTATTTCATACTTTCTACGACTTGTATTGTAGTATTTATTACATTATCACTGAGATAGGATTGATTAGAAGATTTGATCATTTGTAGTTACGAACCGATTACACCATGGTTACCTGAATCCGGAGATGAGCACCTTACTGAGTGAGTTATTAGCTAATACATTTACGGAATAGCGAAGAGATCATAATCGCACAGATGCGTTGCCCAGGCTTTTTCGTAAGGGTATAACCCAGTATAACCAAACAACTTGTTTTCAAATTTAAAAATAATAATGAAAATGAAACAACTAATTTATATATAGATATAGACAACGTAAGCTCACAGACTTGAGACATGTCTATGTCTTTAAAAGTGTCCATGTAAGAGACTGACACATGTCTCAAGTTCACATTATTTTACAATTCCTATTTTTTGTTTTTTCTCCTTTACTCTATTCATGTTTTTTTTATTTTTGATAATGTGACCTCCGTTTTTTACCAGTAATTTTTCTCGTTTTTTTCAAAATGCTATTTAAAATTTTCTTAAAATTTTCAATTGAAAAATTCAGGAATTTTTTTCCCTATTAATGAAATGATTGAAATTTGGTGTCCTAGGAGGCCCTACAACTTTCTAGATACAAAGACAAAGCAGTGTCTCAAGAAAAAAATGTACAGACTAAATAAATAAAATTTTTTAATCAATCATTTTATTTTTCAATTAGTTTTTGTAAATTCATTTGATTTCGTATTTGATCGTATGAACAATGGTTTGAATTGTTAAATTTAGCTAAGACAAAGACTTGTCTCAAGATTAAATGGCTATGCTATTTTTTTCTCCTCTGCTATTTAGGTTTTTTAAATAATATGAATATCCTTTTATACAATTATTTTTTAAATATTTTTTTTTCCAATATGATATTTATTTTTAAAAATCTTTTAAAAAGCTTACTGACAATAACAACAAAAGATTTTGCCTTTTTATCAAGTGAGCCATGTGCCAAGTTTCTAGGGGATTTGATTTCAATTTTTAGATTACATTATTAATGGAAAAGCATGTTCAAACTGTCTTTTTTTTAACCACAATGCCACCCAAAAAACTATTTTTGAAGGGAATAGGCTTAATAAAAATTAAGACAAAGCGCTGTCTCAAGATCTTTTTTGCAATTTTAATAATTTTGTGAATAATGTTAAGACACTTTATTTAAAAAAAAACAAATTGCTTTCCCACTTGTTACAAAAGTTTCTGAAAACGTAAGATGTAGCAATGTCTCAAGATTTGTAGTCACAACCAGTGCTTTGGAACTTTTTAAAAACAGTTCAAAGTTTCAATTCCGATCCGATCCAAATCTAGGAACTTGAACGGAACGGATCTACTGTCCTGGGAAAAGTATTACAAGTGACCGGAAATTTTACTATATATTTTACTTTTACTTTTACTATATCCCGCACCCTAACGGGACAAGCGATAGAAACAGGGGTATTGGGTGGGGAGTAATAGTAATAGTAATAGTAAAAGTAATAGTTAAAGTAATATTGACAGTAATAGAAATGGTAAAAGTAAAAAGTATTCATATTTTTCTATAATAAAATTAAATTTAGAATATAGTTAAAGTAAAAGTAATTTTAATACTATTACCTTAAAAACGCGCCGCTGCGCGGCCGGTCCCTCTTGGTTTATAATGGGAAACGTAAATGAATGCCTAGGTATTTGGAAAGCGTTGTATAGTGAAGGGTTTTATAGAAATGGTATAGCTTTTGGGTTGGGTATTCGTTATAGGGTTGGTTTATTGGTGGTAGGTTTTAGAGAATGTGGTATCAATTCGGCCTAATGGCGTAATTAAATGAAGTGGGAGTGAAGAAATTATATGTAAGGATGTAAAGTGGGAAAAACTATGTAAGTAGGGTGGGAATAGTGGTGGTGAGAATAGTGAGAAGTGAAGTATATAGATTGGCAACAGGGGTATATTGAAGAAAAGCGTACTGTAAACTGCTTGGCAATAGCTTTTAAGCTGTAGTAAATATTGGTGGCGCTAGTGTAGCAATAACTATCAGCTGGTGAGCGCTAGAAAGTGAGGGGATCTGTATAATGTGGAGAGAAGCTCCGCCAATCTTTTTTTTGAAAAACACGAAATTGAACGTTGGTCCCGTAAATAATAAATCTAAAACTTTACATGACAATTAGTAGAGCCACGAGACGCTAATTAGGGTAAAGCTGTGAACTCCGGACACTTTTTGGCCGATAGGCTTCCTTATGGGAAACGTGTGCATTCAGAATCTTCAATTGTCGGACGTTTCCCATAAAAGTCGGACATTTCTGCATTTTTCGGACAGAGCTAATTAAAAAAAAATAATTATCTCTTTAGATTCAGTTTTTGATTCTGAATAGAATCGCCTATGACACTACTGAGGGTGCAATAGAAATTTCCCAATAGAATTCGATTTAAAAAAACCAAAACATTTGCCTGTCAAAACAAAACTTGTCTGCTAGCCTAAGATCGACAGACAAACAATATTGGTTTCTTTAACTGCGCCGAAACGGCTTCAAATAAGATGAAAACATTGGGTATAAATCGATTCTTCATAAAATTATGCGTCGATTGGTGTATACCCTTTCTAGAAATTTGAAAATCTATAATTTCCTTGAAGGTGTCCGAAGTTACTAGCTGTCAGTCCAAAAAACGCAGAATGACAGTTCTTTTAAAATTCCTGATAAAATACTAGAATTGGCCATTTACTACTTAAAAACTATACTATTTTGTAGAATTTTAAATTCTCTATCATTTAGTATAATTAGTTAAGTGATTCATTGATTTTTTATCTTATATTTTTCCTTTGCCGTTTTCGTTCGGCCTACTGTCCAACACAGAGCTCAAAAACTTAGCCTGCAAGTGTAACTGTGAAATTCTATTTGTCAATTTCTAAGTAACTAGGAATAATTGCAAGATGCCCTTTAGCCCATTGGTGCGTTTTTGTGATTATTTCAATGTTCATTTATCGGATATTTTAAGAAACGCCTCGTTCAGTTTCAAACACGCATGCAAAAAAATCGATTTTTTTGGCCGAAATTTGCAGATTTTTTGTCCTGTCCGGATTTAAGAGCTTTACCCTACTGGGTTGGCAGCATCAAAATCTAAAATGCCGTTTAGGAGGTAGAAGGGGGAAACGGTAGCAACTCAGAAAAGGGGAAGGGAAACAAAGGGGGTCTAGACCCCCTTGGTAAACCAAGAGGGAATAAATACTGCTATAAGTTCTGTAAATACTATTACTTTTACAATAAGAAGCGTGAATTTTTATATTGGATAGATGACCGCTTCCAGAATGCACTCTCATTCTGTTGGGGTCCTCGAAGGCTCTTCGTAGCAAAATGAAGAGTGCTACGAAATGCTACGAAGCTACTTCGAAGAGCTTCGAAGCACTCTTCATTTCGCTACGAAGGACCCCAAAAGAATGAGAGTGTGGTAAGGAGGTGGATTGTGGAACGAGCCTCGATTCGGTCAATATTCCTTTTGTAAAAATTTAAAGTTTGCGGTTTATTAATAGTTAATAAAAAAGTAAAAGTAAATCATATTCTTTCCAAGTCAATAAAGTAATCAGAGTAAAGGACTTGGCAGGAAATTGGCAACATACATAGGTTAGGGGAGACTGGGGTCAATTGTAACACGGGACGATTGTAACAAAGCTCGTTTTTCGTCATTAAAAATAGCTCTAAAAATCTGAAATATTCAACATTAAGCAAGATGCTTGGGCTATGAAGGTTTATGATGAAGATTTCAGATTTTTAGAGCTATTTTTAGTGACGAAAAACGAGTTTTGTTACAATCGCCCCGTGTTACAATCAACCCCAGTCTCCCCTACCTTTACAATAATGAAACCGTTGTAAAATAACAAAAAGGTTAAATGTTCTGCCCACAAATGAGATAAGAATATTAAGTTCCGTCGTATCACATATTGCTTAACAATTTCCATTTATTCAAATTCATGTTGCCAAGAAGATTTCGCTTTTAAATATCTTTTTTTTCATATTGGTAGCTAAATGCGTAATTTTAAGACTAGTCCACTTACAAACAAGAACTCTTCCAGTAAGAAACACGAGATCCCGTTATTCAGCATTAAATTCCGATAGGCATACTTTTTCAACACTGAAACCTGGGCAGTCATTTCATTGCTTGCTTTCTTTATTGATTGACATGTACAGCTAGTTAGCTGTACATATTCAATCGAAATCAAATATAGACTACTTAACTTTATAGTAATTTAAGCAGAAAGTCAATACAGGTGTCTAATCAGTATTTCTGTCATAGTTAGCCCACAAAATAGGAAGTCAGTTATGCGTTTCGAACCCTAGATATGTGTTATTCTCGTACCGACGCTGTAACGATTTGGCATCTGTTGCAATACATTGATTAAAATTTAACATTAAAATGTATGTTAAATGTTTATGTCAGAAGACAAAATTAGGATTAAGTAATATTACATTGTAATCAAGTAGTAATCTAATAGTACTATATCTATAAAACTAGCAAGGCAGCAATGTATACATAAACAAACTAGCTAAAGTAAAAGTAAAACTAAAAGTAATAGTAAAAATTCCTGGTATTACTAACTTTTACTTTTACAATTACTTTTACTATTAAATAAAGTTAACTTAACTATTAAATAAAGTCGGATCGATTAACGTTGCTGTTTAAAATCTTTGAAATAATACGAGTTACCAGGAATTTTTACTATTACTTTTACTTTTACTTTTACTATAGCTAGTTTGTTAACCAATATTAATCTGCACAAACAAACAATTAATCGGCGAAATTAAACCTAAATTAAACGGGAAATTAAATGTCCCTGAGGGTAATATTCATTATCTAATCTAAATCTAAATCTAATCTAAATCTATCTAATCTAATCTAAAAAAAACTATACTGCACATCTACAGCCGGAAGGCACGTCTACGAATTATACGTATTTAAAGCACTGTGCACATCTTTTTGCGTTCATAAAGATAAGGCATATATCTGAAACAATTCTACACATTTTAAGACCAATTTCAGTCCCTAAAAGTAAATTTCAAATTTCAAAATTGATTGAACAAATTTGACTTTACGTCAGAGCTTTTCTTCGGCACACGGGTATTTTGCACGTGACGTCACACAGGAGTAGATAGGAATCCCATCCCCTACTACACCTCGCGGCCACGGTTTGTTTTACATAGGCAAAGACATGCATTAAGGCATGCAAAAGAATCGTTGTTAATAGAAATTAACTCCGATTATATTATTTTATACCATTTCGGATCTTTTATTTCCCCTTTTAACAATAATATTTGCAATTTTTGATAGATGTACGGTAGTTCAATTTTCCTAATTTTTGAAAATCGAGTTACATTCTTGCTTTCATTTCAAAATTGCGTAAAAGGACGGAGGTGGAACTTGAACCATGAATATCTAGCGCCGTATCATAGCACCGTATCCACTAGACCATTAATTACACCGTGATTCGACATATAAATATTGTAAGAGACTGATTATATATAAAGTATATACGATAACTACAGCATTTTCAATTGTAGTCAGCTATATTACAAAGTAAAACAAAGTTTTATATTACCGATTTAGCCTATACAATAAAATTATTACACACTCGGTCGCATAAAAAAAATCAAATCAAAAATCAAATTCTGAAATTCATTTCATTTTAGAATTAAAGTTTTTGGTAAGCTTCGAAACATGAATATCCGCTACCGTTTAACTGCGCCATAACTACTAGACCTCACACTGTTTATATATTGCTAGAAAAAAATTACCAACTAGTAATTTAGACGATTGATTGGTTTTATGGTTATAATCTTTCGTCGTGCCATTGAAATTTCAGTATGAGATCATTTTCTTTTACATATTATTCGCCATTCATAACAACCTGTCACAAGCTCAGCCATCAGTATATCAAAACAACATGCTATTTTTTATTTATTTTAGTTGAAAAAAATACTGTTCTACAGCAGCAGCTAAGCGGGTTTTACCCTAAAAAGTTCAAGTTTTCATTCATGAAATCAAAATATTTTGTAACTGGCTAGCCTATAATGCATTTTTCATTAACTGGAATATCAATAAAACGATGTACAATAATAGTGCAATGGGTAAGCAAGTTACTAGATAGAGACACATAGACTAATATTTTAAAGCTAATATATAATAAAATAACAAATTTGTCAATACTGTCTGTTAGACTAATGCTCGGAATAATGTTTGGAGACAATTCTAAAAAATAAGCAGGTGGGCTAGCAGATTATATATAATATCAGATATACATGATATATTTTATATGCATAATAATAAAACTATTCAATGATACTTAGGGTGATAAGTAGGCTACAAGTAATAAATTAGGGTGATAAAAACGTTAGGAAACGCTGTTATACAGCTCTGGCGGACTCATCGGTTGCATACGGTTGCATATTATGCTATCATTCATTTATCATTGGCATAATTACCTGTAATTCCCCGAGTTAATGTAAATATTGGTCTCAATTTTTTGCAGCAACAATAAAGCAAATGTTTCATGAACAATATGCGGAAAATAGTTCCAAGAATGTGGACTCGAACGTCTGACCTCCAATTCTTTAAATAAACTTTCAAATCTGACGCTCTAAGAAATCGACCGCACTTACATGTTAACATGTAAATAATCTCATATAGCTTTATTTTATAAGCTACATGCAGGTCTACCGTGATCGTTTTATGGTACTGCGTTTAAGTAGCAAATGCACACTTTTTATGACTGCTATGCTTTCTTAATTTTCTTAATTTGTAGCAGTGTATTTTTTCCCCTGTCACATTAAGTAAAACATAGAACTAATAAGCCTATAATTACTTAATAAAGATAGCCGTTATTGGGAGTATGTAAAGATATAATTAAATATAATTAATAAAGATAATATATAAATAAAAAATCAAGTTATATAGTAAAATTGACACCATAAAGAGGGCTTACGGATAAAAAAAGTTAGCGTAATATATTTCACGTGGGTCAGTGAAAAGTTCTTGCGATCGTTGGGTCAGAAGGAAAAAAAAAGTAAAAAAAAAACAATCATTTACCGGTATCCCATTAGCCCATCATTGAATCGGGTAATTGACCGGGGAAAATACGATGCAAAAATTAGGTCGGTGTTTAATTCCCGACAACTCACGTTTTTTGCGACTGTATCAAGATTACCTTCGATGCGGAGCAGACCTCTTTTCCACTTCGCCCGAATACCTTCCAGGCGACGGGTAGAGTCCTACCCTACTACAAATAAATTAATTAGGTCCGAGCCCTATTCAAGTTGACAGTTCAATGTAACCCACATATCAGTCATAATGGGCTATGTCAAATTATTTTCGTCTTCGCAAGTCTTTCAAAAACTAAATTGTCTTCCTCTTCTTCTTCTTCAATAACAGAAGCCTATACTGAAGGCGAACTTCATAAATAGTGTTCATCAGCGAAGCTGAGCGTTTCGACTAGTTATGAAAGTTCCTGTATAAGGGCCATTTGTCGTTTTCCTGGCTCGTTTTCACAAAGGGACCCGAGGCTATTATCGAAGGGGAGCTCCAAATGCTTATTCCAGGTTAAAATTTGTTCATGCACTGCTCAATAGAGGGAGTTTTGGGGTGGGGTAATTATCTTTTTTTTTTAAGCTTTGTTGGTGCTCAATAGATGGCTAAAGTTATGCTTCAGGTAGCTAGGTGTCTCACCTACTGTGATGTGAATAAGCTACGGCTGCTTTTCGGCCAAGGGGTACGAGTGGGGTCAAGAAATTATATGTAACTCATACTATTAAAATCAATTAAACGCACATTGGTTTGCTAATGAACATGGAAGCGCTTTTAATTCTGCTTGTACACGTTCATGTTAGTAGCCTACGTCGGAACTTGATTTCACATCACAAAGTTATTTTGTTTTAAATTGCAATCTAACACAACCATGGTTCTTAAGGACTGATCTGCTTATACTCATGGCCGAAGGGTCCTTCTCGGATTGCTAGTTGATGTATGAATTACTTCCATATGGCCGCCAGAAGATCCGCAATTAGGACTGAGTAAAAATAACTCACCGAAGAAGTACGAGGTGAAAAATGCCGTGGTGATAAATAATCCTGTTAGCTGTCTATTCATAGAATCTCCGAATATTTGTCTCCGAATTTTTTATTTAGTTTCTGTTTTATTGGGTTTGTCATCTACGACTTTCATATATAATACCAAGGGATTTTCAATGCTTAATTTCGACGAAAATCGACGGTCATTTTTAAAAGAGCGCTTTTCTCTCTCTTCACTACGCCCGTCTCGTTTTGTTCGCTTTCAAGTTCAAAGCTATAAACCCGAAGGTATTACCCAAGGAATCTTGTATGGAATAAAACAAATGCAACAATAATTAAACGACGCATTAAACTGGTGAATCAACTAGTTTCATTTTATTAATATAGTCCTTATGTTTACAGTGTGAAAGGCAAATGTTTCTGATTAAATAGCGCCCCCTACCGGTGAAAATTCCGCTTTACCTTGCCTCAGTCGCGCGTCTAACCATTCCATCTAAACATTTTAAAAAATTATTGCCCAATTTAATGCGGTTTAATAAATGATTGATTCAGTTGTTTCGCTGCATTGATTTAATTTTATTGTTTGATTTGCGCCATTGATTCATTGTTGGTGAGGTTTAATTAAGGTTAAACATTGGTTTATTGTTTATTTAACGCAGATTCCACCATTAAAATAATGTTTGTTTTGACCGCCAAACGGCACCTCATAGGTTGTGACTGCAAATCTTGAGGCACTGCTGCATCTTACGTTTTCAGAAACTTTTATAACAAGTGGGAAAGGAATTTGGTTTTTTAAGAATAAAGTTTCTTAACATTATTCACAAAATTATTAAAATTGCAAAAATATAAGAAGTAAAAATATTATTTACTTCTAGACCAAATTTCATTTGTTAAGTAATAAAATATATATATATATAAGCATAAGATGTAGATAAATAATTTAATTTTAAGATCATGAGACAATGCTTTGTCTTAATTTGTATTCAGCTTATTCCCTTGAA
This sequence comes from Ceriodaphnia dubia, assembly GCA_022539655.2. NCBI lineage: Eukaryota > Metazoa > Arthropoda > Branchiopoda > Diplostraca > Daphniidae > Ceriodaphnia > Ceriodaphnia dubia. Next base: position 1,767,574 of record JAKUCG020000139.1, on the reverse strand, counting down.
AAATAGTTTTTTGGGTGGCATGTTAAAAAAAAAGACAGTTTGAACATGCTTTTCATTAATAATGTAATTTTAAAATTGAAAGAAATTATATGGAAGAAAAAAATCAAATCCCCTAGAAACTTGGCACATGGCACATGGCTCACTTGATAAAAAGGCAAAATCTTTTGTTGTTATTGTCAGTAAGCTTTTTAAAAGATTTTAAAAAATAAATATCATATTGGAAAAAAAATATTTAAAAAATAATTGTATAAAAGGATATTCATATTATTTAAAAAACCTAAATAGCAGAGGAGAAAAAAATAGCATAGCCATTTAATCTTGAGACAAGGCTTTGTCTTAGCTAAATTTAACAATTCAAACCATTGTTCATACGATCAAATACGAAATCAAATGAATTTACAAAAACTAATTGAAAAATAAAATGATTGATTAAAAAATTTTATTTATTTAGTCTGTACATTTTTTTCTTGAGACACTGCTTTGTCTTTGTATCTAGAAAGTTGTAGGGCCTCCTAGGACACCAAATTTCAATCATTTCATTAATAGGGAAAAAAATTCCTGAATTTTTCAATTGAAAATTTTAAGAAAATTTTAAATAGCATTTTGAAAAAAAACGAGAAAAATTACTGGTAAAAAACGGAGGTCACATTATCAGAAAAAAAAAAAAACATGAATAGAGTAAAGGAGAAAAAACAAAAAATAGGAATTGTAAAATAATGTGAACTTGAGACATGTGTCAGTCTCTTACATGGACACTTTTAGAGACATAGACATGTCTCAAGTCTGTGAGCTTACGTTGGATATAGACCGAGTTAGGTATAGTTTTTATCTCTATTTAATAAAATGTTTTTCTATTCAACCAATAATAAGGGCATTCAATCTTGATTTTTTTATTTAACATATCCGACTGATTGCTACCGTATATAATTTTATTTGAGAAATATCCATTAAAGCAAGTCCAATTATAAATATTGGAATATTGAATGCCAATAATTATTTTAAGTCAGTTTAAAGTTATTTATTTAAGTAGGCCTAGTCAATTGAGTAGCCTAATATAGGGTCTAATATAACAGACACTATAAGCCGTTTATTATAGCGAAATATCTAGTATTGATTATGTTTCTCGTAAAGTTTTCAGTCAATCCGGGCGCATGAATCACGTCTATACACGCATGCAAACGACGAGAAAAATTCCTAAGTCTGAATCGGTAAAATATATATAAGCTCCTAGCCCGGTACTAGCTAGCTTTTTACTTGCTTGCTGTCGCAAACAGCGTAAAAATGGCTAAGTCCATCAGACGGGGTGCGCTAGCTAGTTTCCAGCTAGCTACTGCGTTAAAACTCCTAGCACGGGAAAAACTTACTAGGAACATATTGACTACCCTTTGTTTTTCGCTAGTAAGCAAAAAACAAATAAGTATGCTAGTAAGTGTACGCTGCTATTGCTTTATTTTTCGTAAGGGATGGATCACGATGGATCGACTAAGATATATAATTGTCCAATATTGGAAAATATTTATAATTATGAGAGACATCAAAAGAGGGTAACAAATTGGGGAAACATTACGACAAAAATTATCGGTAGATTGGACGTATCAGATAAACTTGAGTTTGAGAATTTTGGCCAAAATTATGGGTCCAGTTTTACACCAATAAGTTGATTACAGACGTTTTCTGACGGTACAATTCAACAATTCAATAGTTGCCAGATGGGGGCTTTTGTAAGTTTATCAAGTAACAACCAACAGGCTATTTTGGTTGACTTCAGTCTACTAAGAAGCTAGTTGACAGTAAATCTACTAACTAGTATATTGGTTACTAAAATTAGTAGATGAACTACTTTTTTAGTTGTTTTAAATTGACTACTAAATGACAACTAAGACACTACTAGCTTAGTATACCCATTTGTTTCTTGAGTTTAGAGATCGGAGCTTGGTAAGAAATTATGACTCGTTTATTCGTTTATTTCGGGGACTTATTTAGTCATTCGTTATATAAAACCGTGGCAAAACTGATTATGATATCTTGGATCCAGCGGATTTTGCCGAAAAAGAAGATGAAGTTTTAATTTCATTTATGTATATCATAATAGATGGGGTTACTGGCCTTCTTGGATTGTAGTTGTTGAAAAAATATCTTATACATTTTTAAATAAATGAAATCTATACTATTGCCAAACAATTTTGTATTTTAATTTAACATCATTCTAAATAGATAATTTGATTGAACTATTTTGTTCTTAATTTTAATTTTGAGAGCTTAGCACGTTTGCCAATGTTGCCACTTTCATCAGCATGGACAGCATCACTTCGTCTTCCTGTGTTGCTTAGGCATCGGGCAATCGCGCGCTTCACGTCTTTCAAGGTTTCTTCCTTTTTTTCTTATCCTCGCCGTATCGACATGCCCACGCCGTCATCATGGTATCTAAAAAATCAATAGTAAACAACTGGATGTGTTTCATTTTCAAGATTCTGGATTACCTAGGAGTTTGGTGTATTCGTTCGTTTGGAAGTGCTACATTTTTCCCCCAATTTTAGCCACCACATCAGTAGGCTTGTAGTGAACAACGAAGTTTCATTGTTCACTGTTTCAGACACTAAGTTTAGGGATTTGAAAATATCCCATTTGTCTATTTTCTTTTTGCCATTGCCATTGATGCATTTTTGGAAAATTCCGGTTGATCGTCCGTTTTCAAGGCTTTCCTGCTCCAGTGGGTTTCTGTTATTTTGGTGATTTCCGTTAAAATATTCTTAGTTGCCAGAAATGTTACTTCCTGTACAATAAGTATTGTTGTTAGAACTTTTATAATTCAATTTTTTTAGTAACGAACCACTTCTGGCCTTTTTGGCAGTTCAGAATCAGTTTCCTCATTTCGACATTTCTTTCTCCCCATATTCCTCAATTCATTAATGAAATCTTCCTGTTTAGATAAAGTATGTATAGTAATACTAAAATGTTAGAAGTCTTAATATTATTTGCAAAGAAATTAAGATGGCATTCTTTCAAAACTATCAGTTGACTCCAATGTTCGTTTCAGGTTAGTGATCTCAGTCGGCCGGGGTTTCTGGTATGATATTTGCAGTGTTGGGTGGATAGTTGCTTGCAAACTATTTCAAAAGATGTAATATAAATAAAAATAATATGTAAAGCTTATTTACTGATTCTAGTAGCTGTGACATTTCTAGGTCAAAATTGGCAGGTGATGGTGATCTGGGGACCGAAAGAATAGAGAAATATTTCAAAATAGAATAAATTTGAGGAGCAGACGAAAACTCTACCAGTCTACCTCTGGTAGAATCCCCTGCCACTTGAAACTAATCAGAAAAAACGTGGCCATCTCGATGAATCTAAAGCTGCGCAGGGCTTTTGACGTCGACAAGCATGTTGGTCGTCGCAGAACGTTGCAGAAAATGTAAAGCCGTTTTGGCCGACTCGTACAGGATGGCCCAGATATCGTCTTAAGTCAGCGGAACATTTAAAGCCTTAAGGATTGACCTCAGACTGGTTTAACAGAAACGTTAGGTGAATCAAGATGTGATTTAATCTGATCAATTTTACTTGTTTCTTGCTGGTCGCAGGTCGTTGCTATAGAAAAACTTGTGCAAGCCAACATCCGAAACTTTTATCTTCACAGGTTTAGAATGAGAAATCAGAATTATTCTTGGATTTAGATTTCTATGAAGAAGTCCTCTACTATGCAAATTATTGATCCGTCTAGCCATTTGGAATAGGACTTGGGTGTCTGGTGGCATCGGCCCATTGTAGTTTTTATAACAAAATTCTTTATATAAAAATCTACACTTTTTTATTGCAGAAAAGGCCTTGCTGGCAAGGGTTGTCGCCTACCGAGTCCATATATCCTTTTTTGGCAACTGTATTACGGATTTCTCCCACCAACTGTAGGTGCATGTATTGTTTCCATTCCAACAATATTTAAAACCACCATGGGAAGCGAAGTTCTTCTCTGCTTGATATTTTTGTAGAGATGGATGGGGTACAAAGAGAGAAAGATATGATTATTTCTAAATACGGAATTTATGGGAGAATGTCCGGGTACGGGGACTATTGTGATGGTGTAGCTGACTCACCTGATAGAGTCTCGGCTGGTGGGACCGCCGCGTACGACTAGCGGGGTGGTAGTGGCGGACGACATAGTCGGTCGCATAAGGCCCGACGATGGTCCTGAAAGAGTTCCGTTTGTAGGTAGCTTCTCTCTGCAGAGGGGGGAATCGTCCGTCATGTCGTATAGAGCCAACAGGTCGTCTACTGAATCTCCGCTCGAGATGTCTTCAAAAGGACTTTTTTTTAAAGTAGCTTCTGCCACGAATTGATTGACTAGAAAATGACTAAATGTTGGGGGAGTTATTATGCACTCCTTTTTGTGTTCCACCGGTGTTGCCGGGGGGTTGATCAAGAAGCTAACATCGGGTTCATCTGACCAAGAAGGGGGATGAAGGTGCTGCTGTTTGTGCATCATCACGTTGAGCTTCGGAGCATCAGCCTCTCAATGTGATCTGGAAAAATACAATTCTTTTACTTTTATTTTTTAAACTATAAACATTTTTTATTTCATATAAACCTACCTGAATATTCCTTGGGGTACCAGGAGTCGGCTTTGATGCATGCAAGGACATACTCGAATTCGAACGCGTTAAAAAAAGTTGTTATGTTATAATACCTACATAGTTTTATATAAATATATAAATTTTAACGATATATAGCTAAAAGCCACAAGACCCGTTCCGGTGCTCCTACGGGTTTTTTGGTTAAGAACCTATTTCCATGTTTTTTATTTGGAAATGTAATTCAATTAGCCTACTGTGTGTGTTTTATTACAATTTTTTAATAATTAAGATTTTGCTTCGCTCGAGAGGTTCCCGGTAGGAATAAGACGGGATTTCTATTTTGAAAATACGGTTTAGCGGTGAACGCTAGCGTCAAAATCATCTACATATAACTTTCCGGAATCAGGTGGGCAGAGTTGGGGAAGGGAAATATGGCGAAGCAGAGTAGTTTTCTATGATAATAAGAAGGTTTCGGTACTTGTTATTGTGATCTGTAACGAAATATCGACCTAAACATGTTTTTTTCTGCTGACTACAATATTTTGGGTATATTCGTTTCGACAAACATGAATGAAAATGTGAGAGCTTTTTACCGCCAAATAGACATCGCTTGAATGACAAATTGATAACGAACCTTTATTTTGGTTACAATTGCTATAGGACAGACAGTATTATTAAAAATCTTTTTTTTTCTTTTTATCGAAAATTTTACCAAAAAATACGCCAAAGCGGAGGAACTGTCAATTTTTTTTTCAAATCCATACAAACGAAATAATAGATTTAAAAAGTTGCTGCCGTACGATTTTCCCCATTTTACGACTTCTCGTTTCACCGATAAACGCTCTTATTGAAAATGTCAAAATAAGCTTTACATTTGACAATATCAATAAGCGAAGCGGCTTCTTGCGGCTTTTTAAAAATACACATTTTATTCAAACCCTTGAAAATGGGTAATTTATTTAAAAAATTCTAGCTGTATGATTTTTTTTTCATTTTATGGCTTTTCAATCCGCATATTCATTGGGGACAATAACATATTACACAAGTTACCTCAAGTTACATCATTCAACGTTCTACATAATTGGACCATAAATTAAATTGTTGTAAATAGAAATAAAAAGGTGAACAGTCACATAAGCATAATCCAGACAATGTCTCTGAAATGGTCTGTGATATGTAGTGATCGGTAACCTAAAAGAAACTCATTAATTTAGAAAAAGGATGCGAAACCACTCCAGCTATAATGTGTCCAACAAAATCAAATAAGTAGTGAACGGTCACCTGAAAAGAAACTAACACATAAATTTAGAAAAAGGAATGCGAATTAACCAATCCAGCTTTAATGTGTCCAACAAAATCTAATAAGTAGTGAACGGTCACCTGAAAAGAAACTAACACATAAATTTAGAAAAAGGAATGCGAATTAACCATTCCAGCTTTAATGTGTCCAACAAAATCTAATAAGTAAGTGAACGGTCACCTGAAAAGGAACTAACACATAAATTTAGAAAAAGGAATGCGAAACCACTCCAGCTATAATGTGTCCAACAAAATCAAATAAGTAGTGAACGGTCACTTGAAAAAGAAACCAACACATAAATTTAGAAAAATGAATGCGAAACCACTCCAGCTATAGTGTGTCAAACAAAATCAAATAAGTAGTGAACGGTCACCTGAAAGAAACTAAAACATTACAAAAAGTATTTGATTGCCCATTTCCGTGGAAGATACTCACTTACATGGCCTCATTCTACATTCTAAACAAAGATTCAATTTCCCTTTGACGCAAAATGACAACAATAACAAAATGTCTCTTACTACTTTTGTTGTGGTTGTCCTAAGTGTCCAGCGACTATTAATTAAATCCGCACAAAACCAATAAAAATAAAGTAGTACCAATCGAATCGAAAACTAGCCTACACGGTGCGACAAATAACAAAAAGTGTCTACAAAAAATTTCAAGGAAATCGATGCAGTAGTTTAGATTTCTATAAATTAAAACGAAACTGGATTTAAAGGTTCTGCAAACCCAGTTCAGAGCAGTGGAGGGGGAGGGGTAGCAGTAGCAGACAACACCCGTACAGCCCTATTTTACTTTAGAGCCTTCTGTAGTATACTACGTATACTACCCTCAGGGATAATTTATATCTTTGAAATTATTGTTCAATTGCTGCTACTCATAACTCATAAGTTTTTCCAATGCTCATATAGAGGATTTCCAAAACAATGTGTTTCTCTTTTAGCTAAATATATATTATATATACAATTAGATAAATAGTCAAGTTTATAGTCCGGAAGCCCACACCCAAAAGTGGACGTGATGACCTTCACAAAATCGCCCCCCCCCTGAAATGAATAGGGTGACTGGCCGACTAACTCAAGACCCAAGTCTTATGCGCCTCCTTGGGGCCGTTTAGAGGTAGCGTTGGCGTCGGCGTCGGGAAAAGGGGCAGAGAAAGTTTTGATTCGCTTCACTTATGAAATTAGAATATGTAAACCAACTGATAATTTTGTAGAAATATAAATATAAATAAGATTGATTTGTCGGGCCGTCTTGAAAATAAGACGATTTTGCACGTGGCAAAAAGTACACAAAAATGAACAGCAGTTGCGTTCATCCGTGATGCACAAATCAAGTTGGCACTCAAAATGTGCTGGCGTAGTACGATGGCGCATGGAGGGAGGAAACTCCCATCCAAGCTCTTGACAGAGGACATCGGGTTTTTTATTTTTGGCTTATACACTTTCAAAAACATCTCTAGTCGAGTTGCGTTAACTGAAGCTAACTTTTTTTTCCCGAACATTGTACATACGAAAGATTCCTAATCACTCATGACTCCATCGGACACGGCTTCACGTTCTCCTAGTCTAGAAAATGCTTCTTGCTAACGTAAATTGTTTTCCAAAAGCTTCAATGGCCGCAATTTCCCTCTTCTTGAAAAAGATGGGGAAAAATCACATCCAGTAAAGGCATGAAATCCAGGAATCGCGCGACAAAGCGTTGTACCCAACTCTTTTGCAAGTTCTGAGATGTTCATGTAGCAAAGGTTGTTCTTGCCTTGAGTCCCAGCTTCAATCCATACTTTGATGGCGGGGTCAATTTTGTGTAGTATCCCAACAAAATGGCCATTACATCAGTGTCAGCTGTCGAGAACACCACGTTTTGAGCTGGAGTTAGCGATTGAAGGTGGAAAATCATTCTTGTGTCCGCCTCTTCGTGGGTGCCGTAAAGCTGTTCAACTTCTGTCCTCACAATCGCGTCGTCCAAGCATCGATACGAATAACATAACTCTTTATGGGTCACGTATAATTTTTTTCTTTTAGCCATTCAGTGCATTCCAAGGCATCTTTCCAGTATTCCACGAGAAAAGCAATAAGACTGTCTTTAAATTTATCATTCCAGAGAGATTTGATGAAATCGGGGGGCCTAGTTTGCATAGGGCCAGATATTGTGAAAGGTGTTCCTCTCTTAATCCGTCGAATGAAGATCTCGCTCAGCATCTTTTATTGAAGGAATTAATACTTGATCAAAAATAATGTCTACTCTTTTAGAGCGAAGATTGCAGATTTTTCGAAAAATATGAGTTGCAACTTTTCCGAAAGAAGCGGGTAATTCTCCTAGATGTTGGAAGAAGTAAAATCCGTCCACGATGATGCAGTCTATGAAGGTCGGCGGGCTATTAGGAATCATACTTTCAAGGTGATTGGACAGTTTTACTTGGTCTGTTTTTTGCATTAAGCCATCAAAATGACAAAGTGATGGAGGGACAGGCGTAAGCGGATAGGTTAGGACATTGGCCATGTCAACTTTGTTTTCAAGAGCAATGCATAACATACGACTCATTTCTCCATTTTTAGTTGAATTGTTTTCCCATCTACTCGTGATCTGGTGTAACGAGCACCTTCAGAAGCAAATGTGAATGTTTTTTTCTTTTTTTGGCTTTTTAAACCTTGCTGGATTATCAATGCACTATTTGATGAACGAAAGCCTCGCGTTTTCTCCGATTGACGTCAAATTAAGCAAAAAATCAGAGGTTTCAGGTGAAGCTGGTTTGCCGGAACTCAAATTCACTAGTGGGTGGTCTTTTGAAAAAGAATCGAATGGATTCATGCAGTTCAACAAAAAAGAAATAATAAAGCCACATTTGTGGTTAGACCTTCAGGAGGTGATGTAGAATTCTTTCTTCTAGGAAAAATTCCCGAAGATTCACATTCGTTTTGTTGTAGTTTTTATTTAACGGTAAAAGAAACAAGGGTTTTTAAAAGTCAAAAACGGAAAATTGGAAGAAAATAAGAATTTGAATGAAAGATTCACGCTTATTTTGATTTAGAGAACGTATTAGTTCGTTTTAGAGAAAATATTATTTTTTCGTAAAGAAGAAAAAAATTCACGAAATTTGAACGATTTAGCACGAAGATTTACGATCTTTCCCGATACGCTTTTATATGTCTGGGAATTATTCGGAGAGAAAACGAGTTCTAAGAGTCCAAAAATATATATTTTTCCCCAAATTAAGTTTGGCAACGCTGTAGTCAGCTGTCAAAACCATTGTCAAGTGTCAACAACTAAATGTAAATTAACCTTACTTGTGATTTCGAGCGCTTTATGAACTCAAAACGCACGAAACTGAAAGAGCAGATCAATACGCGTCGATTGATATAATTATATTTCCGGTTCCATGTTGTAAAAGTATAATATTTCCAAACCAGGTTTTTTCCATCTCACTGATTGGCTAGATTACCTTTACATCGTTATTTGCTTTCATTTAGAAATTTTTCATTTCTAATTTGAGAGCTTTCATTCATGTTTTAATCTATACGTTAGTCCTTGTTCTATTCCTTTAGTATTTTGAAATTCATTTAAAGTGAGCCGCTCAGACAGTATTTTGTATCGGTAAAGTAGGGTCATTTTACTTTAAAATTTTATATACCTAAATGCTATTATTTATTATTTTTATCTTTAAATTGTAAGCATAAAGAACAGAAGTTTCTAATACAAAATGAAGTTGTTAGAAATTTATTTGGGAAATAAACGAAATAATTATTTCGATTTCGGGCGATATTTTTCTCAATAGATGGCGCTACTTGTCTCGGGAAAATAATGTTTTTTTTCTTCGGGTGGTCGGGGCGTAATGCCTTAGAAGCCTTCAGGAGTACCTCCTGAAGGGATAAATTTCATCTGTGGGCTATCTTTTTTGATACGATGTGGTCGAACATCTTGTGTAACTTCTTCACGTTGAGTAATTCTTATTCTTTCGTTCAGGTGATAAATTATGGTAGAACGAAGATAAAGGCTTTGAGCCCATCGTAGACACGCCGGTAGCGAATTAGTGAATGGCCCGATTCCTGTAGAACCATTTGCCGCATTTGCATTTATCGTTTGTTCAAGCGTCAAATCAATGGGATTCTGCGAAAAGGGCTTTGATGTCCGTCTGATGGAGAGAGATCCGTTATTAAGTTGTAATCCGGGATAAGTGGTTTGAATGGATATTAGGTTATCGTGATAACGCACTAACCATCGGGCGTAATTGGGGTGGTTGAATGCGAAAAACATTGATGCCAAAGAAGGAAGAGTATAGATAAACAATTCCAAATCACCGGTCCGGACAGCTCTTTTAAACTGACGGTATAATTGCATGTATTGGATGTAGATTTACCAGTACTTCGCAGTGTTACCCTGTTCTCCATTAAGAGTTGCACTGCAAAAATCCTGTTGGTCGTCTTAACGAATGATTGGAAATGAAGAGTTTCCATTGCAGTTGAAAACAACTGATGCAATCGTTTGCAGCGATTATAATGTTTTCCTGATATGAATCAATTCAGTGAGCCTTCTGCGAGAACTCCTTTTTCGAGAACCAGCTTTTTCCGACTGCTCCACCTAATCTTTCCAGTTCTCGATCAAATCAGGAAAATTAACAACGCGACACCCCATTGTTGATGCAACTCTTGGCATTGAAAAAGAGGCATGACGAAACCGTAACCACACAGCCCAGTGTGTTGCCGCCCGGGCCGCCATCTTGGAGAAGATGTACGTGGATTATTATTTAAGCTCCTCCAAGACCCCACGTGACGGCACAGAAGAGGCGGTATGAGTGAAGAAGGCCCTCGTTTATGGCGACATGCACCTTCAGGGTTGAATTTCCAACTCTGAAGAGTTTCTACAAGCAGTCGGCGCTCCCGTCAGTCCAGCTTCCAACGCGGAGAGCATGGCCATCGATGGTGACGAGTCTGAAAAGGTTCTTGGGATCTTATGGCGGCCGCAGTCAGACACATTCGGCTTCCGCGTAGGTGAACGAGAAGTGAAATACACTCACGTTGGTCTCCTAAGTCAACTGGCCAGTGTCTTCGATCCTCTCGGCGCTGCCGCGCCCCTAACCATCAAGGGCAAGATCAGCCTTCGACTTCTATACATCAAAGGGCTCCGCTGGAACGATCCGGTCGAAGGAGAGGATCGGCGCTGATGGAAGCAATGGTTCCAGACCCTGCGGCAGCTGAACGACATCCGGTTTTCCACGCTGCTTATTCCCTAATGAAGACATGATAGTGTCTCGGAGCTGCACACCTTTGGAGATGCTTTGGAGGAGGCATACGCGGCCGTCACGTACGTGAAGAACCTTTACCGGGATGGACACGTCGTTACTCGGCCGGTCAAGGCCGCAACGAAGCTGTCAGCTAAGAAAGTTCTGTCGGTCGAGCTTATTTTATACGGCCCTGGTGACCAAACAGGTGAATAAGACGCCCCACCGCTTGGCTTTACGATTACGGGGAAATCCAATCTCCAAATATGGGCCGAAGAGGTCGATGGCGGTGTTGCGAAACGGGGTCGTTCCGTATTCCAATCTGGAGTCTGGTAGATCGCCCATCAGTTGCTCCCAGGGCTTGGCCCGCTCCTTGCGGCAGGCTAGGCAGTCTCTGCGTACCTTCTTCACCGCTTCCCTGCCTCCGGTGATCCAGAAATAGTGTTGGAGGTAGGAAAGAAGCAGTTCTGTCCCAGCATGCCACAGATTTTCGTGAAAAGCGACGAAGATTAGTCGTGTCAATCGGTGATCGCCGGGCAGGAGAGGCACGTGCAGACGGTCAAAACGGAGTTTGGCCCTCTTGGCCCGGTTGCCCAGGTGGAGGAGGCCGTCTTCGCCCAAAAATAGAGTAAGAGAGAGTAAGCTGGTTTCATGTTGCAAATGGTGCAACATGACCTCAAATTGAGGTCATGTTGCACCATTTGATGTCTGTTGACACTAACCAGACATTGAATAGATGTAGGCAGAATTCATTTACTACATGGGTTCCTGGCTTACCAAGGGAAAAGAATCAGATGACTTTCCTCTTAATACCTCAGAATATGTTTTATCTAAAATAACGGATAGGGACGAAACGAACCCACTTCCCTGGTCATTACATTGAAATGAGGCTGTTTGATCCTTTCCTGGTCCCTCACATTGTGAAACTAAGGGCAAATAATGGAACGAGACCAATCTCAGGTAACACAATACATACTTCCATTACCTCCTATGTCTCTCCAACATCGCCAAACAACGCAAATGTAGTTCTACATCAATGTACACAAAACCTATTTTGCACATACGTAGCTTTCATATAGACATTTTCACCTATATTGCAAATACGTTTGAACAACATTCAGCGCAACATTAGTTAGTTGTAAATATGAGTATTTTACATCAACATACATCGAACGCTGGGACAATGTAGGTAGACGGTAGACATTCTAGTGTCTAAGGGCTGAAATGAAGTCTAACATGTATCTCACCGAACTAAATCTCCCCTACATACCTACCAAATAACAAATTTACTTACGGGATGCTATATCCAACATAGAATCAACATACATTAATAGTTGCCGCTTTCGGGTTCAACATCAATGAATTGAAAATCACTAAAATTGTCGGGAGCAGAAGAACTAATTTCGATCGTTAGATTAACACTATTCGATACAACTGATTTCTTATAGACATACCCTGAGGGCATGTCTATAAATCCCTTGGTCCTCCCTTGGTGGTCCTCTCTTGAGTCCCTTACTCCCTTCAGTTGATTCAAACCAGTCATTCACGATAGGTGTTCAAACATGGCGTGCGAAGTATTTGAGTTTGAAAATGCATTCAAAATTCAAAACGAACAGCAGAATGAAACGCTAAATAAATGGAGAAAGTAACGTACAGTTTCTTATATACGTGTATTTTCGTTTTTCGATTCGCCACACTATTATCTATCGTCGGAGCTAACAGCTAACTGCTTTTCAATTTCGGGTAAGTACGACTTATATTATTAACTTCGTAAATTTCCTTTTTGTTTCGGCCCACATGCTCGGTATCATAAAAAGTCTTCTTGAAGGTTTCTATGCTATTTATGTCAGTTCTTACTATTTGATTGCATATGCCATCAATTATATGAATTCTATTTCTCCTAGTTGTATACAATGGCATCTGCATCACAAAGGAAACCCACTCAGGTAAAGAAGCTTACTCAAATTGCTCAGGAGGCAGCAGAAGTTGTTGCGCTGATCAAACCAACGCCCCCCCCCCCCCCCCAAAGAATAGAAAACCAAAGGACATCGTGGATGAGTTTGTGGTTGTAACGAAGAAAGCACTTCCCCTCTGTAACTTACAAGATGGAAATGGTAGTAAGTGTTAGCATTTTTAAAAATCATGTTAATAATTATTTTACTATTTCATTCTATATATGCAGAACAATTTAGCAGTGAGCTAAGATCATCCAGCAAGTGAAGTTTGGCCTGACGAGGATGACTTCCTATCTTCTTTAATGAGCGATGGATCTGGAATTGAGAATTCCGCGCCAAAATCAGCCAAAGTACCATCTAAAAGTAAGCAGAAAACCACTAACAAGAAGACAAGGGACGTCTCACATAAGAAGAGGTTACTTGCTGTCCCGCTAAAAGCGGTGACAGCAAAGAAAAGACCTTGTGCTGCGGAATTGGCGGCTATTAAGGCTACTGCATTATGGCGTATCAAAGACCTGCAAATGATGCCGATGACCAGTCTTGAGTTGGCCACAAACGCAAATTACCAGCAAACCCAGATGAAGACATTAGGAAACGTCTTTGGCTTAATTTCAAACCGTTTGATGATGTCATAAAAGGATATCTGGTTTACATGTGTTTTTTTTAATTGTTTCCTAAAGGTCACCTCGGAAACTCAGCTGGCTGGCCACCATGACTTACCACAATCTATTATTCGCCGCGAAGGCCACCCGTCAAAGAGTCGCAAAATCAACCCAGTCAATTGAAGGTAAAGACAAAGAGGCATTAATGGACACCTTTCCGATGGAGTAAGAGGAGCAGCTGAACAACGTCGACGTAAATCTCCGTAAAGACGCGCTTTTCCGAGAGGCACTTGTGAGTTTTGCATTACATCTTCTATTAAATGTTTTATAATTTTTCCTTTTCTTTTGGTCATTTAAAAGCAAAAGCTTTTGTATATCGGGGGAGCTTCCTGGGGGAAATGGTGTTCAACATTTTACATTCTTAATGACACGGGATTTGGGCAATTCGTATGTATTCGATGGCAAAATTATTAAAGGTCGCAACAAGAAGACCTTTAAAGATCGAACGCTTGAAACCACAATAATAGGTTAGAATTTTGCTTCTTCATGTACTTTCAATATTTTAACTTATGGTGTTTTCGTTATTCTAATAGGTGCTGTCCAATCACGTTTTCCTCCAACATCAGGCAAAAGCACTGACGAAGTGATTGATGTAAACGTCGGTAGAAGAATCGGCCGCTGGTTTACAGAATCAAAGAAACGAAAAAACGATGCTAATTAATGAGTTAAAACTGTCTCTATTTTTTTCCTCCGTCGAAGACGGCATTCTGTAGCCAAAGTATCTTTTTTTCGCAAGGTGGTGCTTGGTGGTGTGACCTCACCACCCGTTTGGGGTTGATTGGGTATGAGACAAAACTTTTTGTAAGAATTTGTATTTGATTAGTCGTAGATATTTCCTTTCCGGGGTTATTATGCCTACGGATATGGGTGTAGAAAGATATAAGTCGAACATATTTTGACGATGATGACATTTGTCTTTTTCGAGCCTAGGAATATCTTAGTAGAAGAGGGAAAATCGACTCGAGACATGCGTTTGAAAAAGGAGCATAAATTTAACGAAAAATGAAATAAAAAAGGAAATAGCTGTTTTTCGTCTTTATGAGGTTTTATTTTAGCGTATTTTTTGCGTGAGTGATGCGCTAACGCTGTTGTGTATCGACTGGTCTAGACGTCGGCCGCGTCCACGCATTAAATAGACAGGACACAAATGGATGAGTACTCGTGGTATTTAGGCGATCGGGGGTAAAAATTCCTGACAGTGGGACGGCAGAGTACAATAAGAGAGCGATTGACAAGTGAGCACTTCCCACCTGTATTCGTGGCCCTCTAGTGGAGACTAGTAGGTCCACCTATACAACAGACGCTGTTTCTACACAAGATACTTACTAGAGCAGCGGTGGATTCGAAAGACAACCCTATGTCCAAACAGGGTTGCACTCGTATGGTTGGCTACGCCCCCTATTTATTTACTTTGACTGCATTGAAATTTGAAGAGATATCATCACGCACTTCAGTTTCTTCGTTAAGAAAATAATTTTGATACTATGATGACCTACAAAGCTAATAATGTAGTGCAATTGGGATATTGTACCTGGCCCAAATCCGTTAGAACATATTAATGCAGTATTGGTTAGGTATGGACACAAATTTTTAATGTCCGATATCCGGTAGCGTAAATTCTATATATATACTCCGACTGACTACAGGTACATATTACTGTGGCATTGTCATGTGGTTAAGGTGTTGGACTCAGGAAATCGAAGTGCAGTATTCAAACCATGGTGAAGTAATTTTCACAATTATTTGGCCACATTAAATTAAAAATACTAAATGATGTAAAAATAATCTCATTAGCGCGGATGTTATTTCGGAAATCGAAATTTGCGATTACATTTTTGGGGATGAATTTCATAACTCGACAGGGTGTTGTTATTGATGGTAAAAACGAATCGCTCACTTTTATGGACGACAAGTTCACTAAGGTTAGGATAGCCAAAATAGAAATAGGCCCGGTTATGGACGAAAAACCGGAACCTACATTCCAATTATCGCACCTACCACGCAACGTTATAAAGGATTTCAGAGAAATGTTTAAAAAGTTCTCGAATTCATTCGCAAAATCAATGCTTGAACTAGGCTACACAAGTACACATCGCAGTTTGACCATACAATCAAAGTAAAGGGACCACCTGTATGTGCTTTCCCATACAGGGTACCCCTATCACGGCGCCCAGCTTTAAAAAACTTTATCAACGAGATGCTGAAGTATAAAATTATCCAACCAAGCATGAGCCCTTACAGTGCACCAATTGTACTAGCACCAAAGAAGACAGGAGAATTAAGATTCTGCGTAGACTATAGAAAGTTAAACGCTATGACCGTGAAAGATAATTACCCTATTCCTAGAATGGACGACATCCTAGACAGATTCTATAGGGCCCAGTATTTCACAACGCTAGACCTTTTCAGTGGATACTGGCAGATCAAAGTCAGAACCTATGACGTAGAGAAGACCGCTTTCACGTGTGAGGCAGGCCACTTTGAATTTCTTCGGCTTCCCTTCGGACTCTGCAACGCACCAGCTTCGTTCCAGAGACTAATGAACTATGTACTAGAACCAGAAATAGCACGAAACTTGGCCCTCGTCTACCTGAATGACATCATCGTGTATTCAAAACCTATGACTGTCATCGGGAACACTTGGAGCATGTTCCCAAACTTCTAACTGGCGCAGGGCTGAAGGTAAAGCCATCAAAATGTGAATTCGTAAAGCAAAGTATTATATACTTAGGCCACATTGTAACGCCCAACGGGATAAGCCCCAACCCGAAAAAGATTTCGGATGTCAGATATTACCCACCACCTAAAATTGTAGCCCAAATAAGAACCTTTCCAGGCCTTGCAAATTATAATAGAAGATTCGTAAGGAATTTCGCGCAACTGGCGCACCCGCTCACTAGTCTAACAAAGAAAAATGTTCATGAAGCCCAGGAATGGACCTGGGGTAAACAGGAAAGCCAGTACCGTCTTTGTCAATAGGCTGAGTAGGCAGGCGCCTACAGGCCCAGCAAGTTTAACAGGCCCAAAGTGGCCGAATTTTTTTTTTTTCGAGATTTTCACTCACGACTGATTTTACAGAAAAATAAAAGAAATCTGAAAAAATTTTATTTTCGCAAGCGCGGAGGTCGAGAATCGAATCGCGTCAAACTTCCTTCCAAATTCGAACCCTTCCTCTTTGCGCTGGAGGAAGGGTTCGAATTTGGACGACAGGAAATGTGTTGCAATTCTTGACCTCCACGCTTGCTAAAATACAGTTTTTTCAGTTTTCTTTCATCTTTCTGTGAAATCAGTCGAGTGAGTGATGAATCTGAGTGAGCCTGTAACGAAAAAGAAGCGAGGGAGGCCTTCTGGCCATTCTCGGAAAAAGATAGCTAAGGAAAAAAGTCAACGTGAGCTGGAACTATTTAAGAAAATGCCATCATATGACATATTTATGAATATGTTAACATTACTGAAACCGAAACCGAATTAAGATTTTTTAGTAAACACCCTGCAGATTGGAACCCATTGGACGATGATCTTGTTTCTTACATCACTTCAAATCCTCCTATTCAAGTATTACCATTCGATTTTTCAAAATCCGTAAGAAAGTACGAAGAGGGAAATCGTCGTCTAACAGCGGCAATGTTTCAGAAGCAACTACACAACAAAGAACTTAAGAAGAGAGATTGGCTTCTTTATTCAGAAAAAAGCGTCAGTTTATTGTGTGCCTTGCAAATTATTCAGCAAAATCGAAACAGACTTCAATTCAGATTCTGGATTCAATGATTGGAAAAATTGTACCAGAATTGAAATTCATGAAAGTACGGCACATCATCGAAACGCTGTCTTGGATTTTGTCGCGCGACGCAAAGAAGATGGAAAAATTGATACCCAATTCGAAAAAGAAGTTTGTTCTCAGCAGGCTTATTGGTGTAATGTTTTGCAAAGAATCGTGTCCACAGTCAAATTTTTATCCTCAAGAGGCCTAGCTTTTCGCGGAAGTGATGAAAAATTTGGATCTCCACACAATGGAAACTTTTTAAGATCCCTGGAGTTTCTATCGGAATTTGATCCATTCATCAAAGAACATATAATCAAATTTGGAAATAAAGGAAAAGAATACACGTCTTATTTATCTGCAAACATCACTGAACAATTCATTTCCTTGATGAGCCAAAAAGTAGAAAATAACATCACTGAAGATATCAAGCTTGCAAAATACTTCGGTATTGTTCTCGACTCCACTCCAGATATATCCCGAACAGATCAACTTTCTTTAATTTTCCGCTACGTCTGTCCAAAATCTCTTCAACCTGTAGAACGTTTTTTAACATTTATTCCAATGTATGGGCACACAGCTGGCGCAATGGAAAATCTTGTTTTGGAATTCATCAAAAAGTGTGGCCTTGATATCAAGAACTGCAGGGGACAGTCTTACGATAATGCCAGTAATATGTCCGGCCAATATTCAGGATTGCAAGCAAGAATTAAATCTTCTTGCAAGTATGCTGCTTTTGTTCCTTGTGTTGGCCATTCTCTAACCTTGGTCGGAGCTTGCGCTGCAGAATCTTGTGTCACAGCTGTGTCTTTTTTGGATTAGTTCAAAAGGTATACACTTTTTTCTCTGCCTCAACACACCGTTGGGCCATTTAAAAAAAACACCTGAAGAGTGACACGAATAAAGAAGGTGAAACTGAATCTGAATCCGAAGAAGAAGATCAACCAAGGTCAGCGACAGTGAAAGTGAAAGTGCCGAAAATATTGTCCGAGACAATATGGTCAGCCAGAGCGGACGCTTGCGACGCGCTGGAATCCGGTTATACGTATTTTCAGAAAGCCCTAGCGGAACTAAGAGACGACAGGACGCAGACATCTAGCACAAAGAATGAAGCTGCATCGATCCACTCCAAATTTGAGACTTTAGAAACTGGCATTCTTACTGTTTTATGGAATTCAATTCTCAAGCGATTTAATATGACTAGTAAGATGTTACAGTCCGCTGAAATTGATCTTGGTGTTTCGGTAGAACTGTTCGTTTCTTTAGAGTCGTACGTTCAAGAAATTCGTGGCCGGTTCGATGAGTTTGAAACAAAAAGGAAAATTCTTTCAGGACGGGAAACTCACGAACTTGATGGGAAAAGACAAAGAAGGCGTAAAAGACACTTTGATGAAGACCCCAATGATGCAGAAGCTGAGGAGCGGCTTGATGGTAGATCACATTTAAAATCGGATATTAACACCATGCTCGATTCTCTTTTAAGTGAATTGAAAAAAAGAAGAGAAGCGTATTCATCTATACATTCACTCTTTGGATTTTTTGTTGAGCTCAGGGAAATGTCTGTAGATGAAATTAAATTAAGTGCGACACAGCTAGTGGATGCTTATAACGAAGATCTTGAAACAGTTCTAATTGAAGAATGTGTTCATCTTAAAACGTTCGTTCCAGCCGCCTCTATTGTCAAAGAGAGAAATGTGAAACCCAGCGCCCTTTCATTATTTCATCTGTTACGGTCAAAAAATCTTGATAGCCTTTTCCCCAACATTGATATTGCCCTTCAAATTTTTCTCTCAACTCCATGCGCAAACTGCTCTGCTGAACGATCATTCTCGGCATTAAATAGAGTTAAGGGAGTTCTACGATCAACAATGGGTCAAAATAGGCTGAATTCCCTTTCAATTTTAGCTATCGAGAATGAAGAAG
The DNA here is from genome assembly GCA_022539655.2 of Ceriodaphnia dubia. NCBI lineage: Eukaryota > Metazoa > Arthropoda > Branchiopoda > Diplostraca > Daphniidae > Ceriodaphnia > Ceriodaphnia dubia. The sequence goes on along the minus strand of JAKUCG020000139.1, from coordinate 1,748,191 downwards.
TATCCCAAGTAGATTTTCAAGATATCATACAAGATTTCGCGTCAGCCAAAGTTCGCCGTAAGGTAAACAGATTTTGAGTTCCACTGTACTTTGTAGATTGTAGCGTGTAGCCTACTCCGTACCGCACTCGGTGCTCCCTGATAGGAATTAAGACTGTAACACATCATTTATTCTTTGTATCCTGTCCCTTCTCCCTTGTGCCTTGTCCGTTGATCGAAATGATCATTGATCATTCGATATATTGAAATGTAAAACTAAGAATTGTTTGTCTGTTTGGTAAAATAAAGAAGTAAATTCGTTGGTCGGGCTTATGGGTTTATTATCTAATTTTTCAGGGATCGGGGGAGGGGGCGGAAGGGGATGGGGAGGCCCAAAATTTCTAATTTGCCTACAGGCCCACAGGTTGTAGAGACGGCTCTGAGGAAAGCGATGCATTTTGCGCGCTTAAAGAAAGACTAACGTCAGCACCAATTCTAGGATATTCAGATCTAGGCAACGAATATATTCTCCACACAGACGCCTCAGAATATGGTATTGGCGCAGTCTTTATCACAAACGCATGGAATCGTCCAAGGAAAAACGCCAAGGGAAGTCGTCATCGCATACACTTCCAAGCATCTGCTAGAAAGGGAGCGTAGATGGGCCTCGGTAGAACAGGAGCTATACGCTATAATATATGCAGTGATAGTATTTGATAGCTACATTCATGGAAGAATAATTACTGTATTCTCCGACCTTAAACCTTTAGAATGGATTATGAGCAAGCAGAACCTAACCGGCCGACTGTGTCACTGGTCACTCTTTTTACAACCTTATAATCTTAAAGTGAAATATAGACCAGGAAAACACAATCAGAATGCCGACACACACAGCCGCATACCATTGCCGACGGAAAAATCCGCGCAAGCCTCAGTTATCAATTATCAGTTATCAACATCTAGCTTGTCCATCAAAGAGGAATTTATTCTCGCACAAGCAAAAGATGACCTATGCAACGAACTTCTAGCCAGAGGATTTGCAGATGTTGCGTTCGGGGAGAAACTCATTACGCTTAACGGCAAGGTTGTCGTTCCTTTATCAATCCGCTCCAGAGTCATCGAACGATTTCATGACCACAAATCAGCTGGCCATCAGGGAAATGCAAAAACTATTAGCAAAATCTGTGCCAAATACTTTTGGCCCAAGATAAGAAAGAATATTTCCGAATATTTACGAATACATTTCTAGCTGCATGTTTTGCGTCAAAAGAAAACCATACGGTGGTAGGACGGCCCCGTTGCAGCCGATCCAGCCACCAATGTTCACACGGCAACGCATAGCCATGGACGTATCAGATTCATATTTTGAACGATGATAGATGACATAGTTGAGAATAATTTGTGTAACTATTGTTATGAAATTTTAAGAACGTCGCCCCAAGCGCTTCCGATGTGTACCGAAAAAGAACGGAATTTCAACAAAAAGGGGTTGTGGGGGGTCTAAATTTTATTTTAAAAATATAAAAAAATTCGGCATGCTATTTACATCATATGACACCCCAATCCCAACTATTATAAATAAATTCGAAAAAAAAGTCGGAAATGAAACACCCTAATGCTTTACAGTGCACAGGGACACATCCGGTGTCAGAGCTTGACCAAGCCCGTCTCTTGCTAAGAAAATGCGCTTACTTCTGCCGTCGACGACAAAACCATGTCCAAAAATAGCATCGGACCCTAGAATGCAAGATTCAAAAATTCCGTTCGTCACTATGAACTCCTGCAGTAGTACATGAGTTCCGAACTGAATAGGGATTGCGATTTTTCCCATGGTCGTAAGTTTTCTGTTGTGCACATCGTACAGTTCAACATCTAATTCTTTACACAAATTTTTCTCATTTACAGACAATTTCTTAAAAAGATTTTCATGAAGAAGACTACGCGCTGCACCAGTGTCAAATAGTGCTTGAAAGGAAACGTCATTTACTTTCAACACAATTTTTGGTGCGGAAATACTTGATACAGTGGAAATTTTAGTGACCTTACGGGATTTAAAAGGAAAAGTTCTACCAACTGACCCGGAGTCACAGTTGGTGTTTACGCGTTTCCCGAGCTAGGGAGATTTTGCTTGTAATTAGGTGGTAAAGTACGACAATTACGAGCAATATGGCCAAGTTGATTACAATTAAAACAAGTTCTTTTATCTGCAGAAAATTTGTTGGCTTGCTGTTGTTGCGTCAAATCACGTATCAATTTACGACAATCTCTACGAATGTGACCAATTTTACGGCAACAGTGACAAGTGACATTTTTATTATACACATTTTTCTGAAAAGATTCTCGATTGGCATGCGCTGCGTTGCTAGCCTGCAACATCAAGGTAACAGAATCTTGAAGAGCTTTAAGTTCTGAATTAACTCTATTAGGCTTTTGATAGGTTGTGACCTGCTTTGTGTTATTCTGTTTGAAATTTGAAGCAATCGCATTGACCGCTTCTGTCTGCTTAGTGATAGCTTCAAGAACAGCAGTAAAGTCTGAGTCATTACGTGTAGATTGAGTACCCTGAGTTATCGTATTAACAAATTTTGTTTTATATTTATCAGATTTCAAATCTTCCACGACGAATATCGTGCTAATGAGCTTCGGACAAAAGCTCCTCAAACGATTTGATATTCGTTTTAAATTGGACTTTTGCACGCAAATCTGGCGCTAAACATTGGAGAAATTTCTGACGCAAAAATTTAAAATCATTCGTTTAATCAACATCTTCATTAGACGATAGAGGATAAGCTTTAAGAAAAATTCTTTTGAGACGGAAGGCAAAATCCATAATTGACTCACGAGGTTTTCTTTCAAAATTATTACATTTCTTTTGATAGTATTCTTCAGTTTCGTTTCCGTGGAAACGAGCTTGAAGTCGATCTTTAATAATTTCGTAATCATCTGAACAACTTTCTAGGAGATTTTGGACAATATCATAGGCTTTATCGGTCATTTTTGTTGACAACAAGGCAAGTTTCTCGTCATCATCCCAACCTGCGAGACTTCGCTTTATTCTCAAATTTCCTAATCCATCTTTCATAACGAGTACCAGGACTACCGGAAAAAGAAGGTAATTGAGTGAGCAAAGTTAAAGCGTTTTGTCCTTTAGTCATTTTAGCAATTTCTCATATAGAAACGGTAGGTGAACCGTCGGATTAGTCTGAAACGACCATTATGCAGTGTCGGTGGACGTTTGTAGTATAAGTTTGATCACTAGAAGTTTCCCTGTTATGGGGTCTACTGCAACTCTGCGAGTTAGGATTCGTCTGCTCTGAGTATCCGGTAGTTCCTGATCTATCGAGAATGATTCTGACGGGGGACTTACTGGAGAAGATGCTCTTAAGGGAGAATGATCGGGACGCTTTTGGTTGGGCGGCGGAGGAAAAGGCGAAAATTGGAGATCCTTCAATTGTGTCTTGAGGGCCTGCAGTCTCTCTGCCTGATGATTCCTGAAGAACGTCAGAGATGCAAGTTTTTCCGACAGTTCCCGTACTGCCGGACGTATATGGTTGAAAACCACTATCGGTTCGAGTTGACAAACAAACGATGTTAGGTACTCCAGATCCGTTAGAAAAGTCAGTATGTATCGAAATAGGACTAAAGATAAATTTCGTGTTAGGCTGCGAATTCCCTTGTCGAAGTTGTACTCCGCTACGTCCAATTCTGGATCGATCGTTGTAGAAAAGTACCCTGCGAAATAACGTCCTTGCGAGGGAATTAACTTTACTAGGCTTTGCAGATTCGAAATTTGTTTCAAGAGTGTTTCTATCGTTTGGGTTGCGTAATGAATCAGGTCTTTTGTTAACAAGCGAAATTTGCGTACTAGCTTGGGAGGAATTGCCTGTCCCGCTTTGAAGTACGGGTCGAGGATCACCTGCGATGCTGTTTGGAGAAACGACAAGTAACGTTGGTCGTGAATCGGTTGTGGGTGGAGATGGAACGGGTGCCAATTTATTTCGTCTATTTGGCGCGATAGGCTTTCTTGGATTATCGATAGGGGAGAATAAAATTGGAAACTCCTTCCCGTTAACAGAACTAGCTTGACTAACAAGGCGTTTAACTGGTCGTCTGGGCGTCGTGGCGGGTCTCGCGGTTGCCCCGGTAGACCGAATAATTGTATTCAACTGAGAAATAGGGACGATAGTCTCAACTCCATCACGGAGGTTAGGCTCGCTGTGAAATCTATCTTTTGTAGAGGCGAAATTTTGAGGCGGGGAAATAACTCGTTGGGCAAAATTACGGATTCGTTCGAGAAGAGATGGGGATTTATTAACTGTTTCTTTCTTTTCACTAAATCTAGCCCAGGTTTTACGTGGAGGAGTCTTTTTGTCAAGAGAAATAGGAATTAAACCAGGCTTGGGACGTGTATGGATAGTACGAGAGACAGGGTTTTCTAATTACTAGTCGGGTCAATCACAATTACAGGTTCAGAATCAATATTTCTTACAACAGTAGGAGGAGTTCTTGGCAATTGAGTTACGGGAGCAAAACCTTCGGGTGCTACATTTGAATTCAAAACAGGCGGAGCGGGTTCTTCATGAATTTCTACGACAGTGAGGGTCATTATGAGGAGTTCGAAAAGACGCTGCCACCAAATGTAATACGCATCTTTTTAATATTGATACTCATTACTAAATAAGTGACGGAAATGTTCTCTCCACAATGCTTGTATTTTTAACTACGACAGGAAATAAACATATTTGAGTTGGACATACCGGACGCGTCAAGTGCTCTGCTAATCCAAAATGATAAGGCAACACGGTACACGATTCAGCCAGGCACAGTCTCGTAACAGCACAAAGTTTAGCACGACACGTCGGAAGCCAAAAGGAAGTTGGACACACAAAGAGTAAAAAGGGGAAAAATGGACAGAGACTAACGTAAGCTTAAGAAGGAAAAATAAGACTAAGACTAACTGAGCCTCGTCGATGGGCGCCTTTATATAAGAACCAACTCGACGTTGGCTGGCGCCGATCGGAAACAAAGGCACATAATTCTCTAATCGAGCTCTGTGTTAAGGATCCCCCCAAAGTCACTGACATTTACGAGTCATAACTGTCAGCTACCAGTCGGGGTACCCTCAACAAAGGGTTACTAGACACCTCTTGACATTATTAACGAGGTGCTAACGTAAGCAAATCAGCACAGAGTGTAAGACAGGGAGCGATCCGGTAACGGAGGTTTTGTTACACCAGGGTTCGAAAAGACGATTTAGTTGTCGCCGACCGTTAAAGACTTTTTAAAAACGAATTGCGAAACACCAGTTTTACAAACCGTTACAAAACAAAGGAAAGGGGCATACTATTTAACAAATGAAGACCATCCTGAAAAAGAAATGACCATAGAGACAGCAAAAACTCTTGACGCGAGAGAGAGTATTTCTGAAGAATTTAGCCTATATTCAGGGTCAAAACAATTTTGGTCAGAATTTAAAAAAGTGGGCAAGAAAAATTTACGGACGCGTAATACGAGGCGTAATAAAAGCTTTACCTTGTTGGTATTGAGGGAACGTTTTTCGCTGAAAACACCCCTTACCTTAAGTTAGGTGCTTTGAATTGTCATCTTCAAACCTTGAAAAAAATTCCAGGAGTGAATACACCATATATTTACGCCGGGGAGAAAGGGTCAATTTTTGCGCTTCATCAAGAGGACTTCGCGTTATTCAGCCTTAGCTTTCTCCATGAAGGCGATCCCAAAATTTGGTAGATGTATGTATAGATAATTTCAAATTATGCTCATACTTTTTGTTAATTCTCAAACAAATTTATCTATCATTTTAGAATAATGACGGAGGACAACGAAAAACTTATCAGCATGTTGAAAAAAACCTATCCCGAAGACTTTAAAGCGTGTAGCGATGCTATTGCCCACAAGGCGTTCTTCATATCAGAGGAACTTTTGAACAAGTGGAAAATACGTTACAACATCGTAATGCAAGAAAAAGGGGAATATATGGTCCTATTCCCTCGTGCATACCACCAAGGCTTCAATGCAGGATTCAACATTGCTGAAGCCGTTAATTCTGCTACTTTTGAGTGGTTAATTGTTCATGGTTTCAGAGAAAAGGAGCGATTTGAAAAGGAAAGCTGCCAAGAAAAATGCGACGAGGCAAGAAACAAGTGTGGCAAAAAATTGGCGGAAATCCCCCGCTCTATCTTTATGCCGCTGAACCAATCAATCTTTACCTGTATGCCTATTTACCCCTTTTTACTATAAATAACGTGCTCTTCATTCATTCTTGGTCAGTCTTCTTTCAGTGTTTGTCGTAGCCTCTGTTGCTAAATTGCTCTTGGTTGTAATTATTCTTATTTACTTGTGTTCAATAATAAACTGTGTTGTGCCGAGAATCCGTGTTGTGTACGCTGACTACACCCAAGCCACGCCAAGACGCCTCACCGCCAGCGCCACCTACAAGATGCTACCGTCTCAAATGTAAGTAACAATCGAACGTCTCTCTCTCTTTTAGTATTAGCTCCCCCGTTTCCCTTTTCCCTTTGTCTCTCGTAATGTCTCGCATCTCGAAAGAGAGAAGCGTTACATTGTCAAAAAAAGAAATTCCTTTACACTCACGAGATTTACCAACAGGACCGTCACAACAGCAATTTGAAGTTGTCCGCCAACGAGGAAAGGGAGCAACAGAGAGAAGAATAGAGAAAAGAGAAAGAGAGCGTCTAACTAAACTTTATGAAGAAAACTCTTAAAACAATGTAAAAATTGATCAAAAGATTGGGTCGATAGCATGGGTAGGGAGTAGAGATGGACTCGAGGACGAGCCATTCTTTTTCAAAGGGGGGAAGAGAGTGTAAGGGATAAGTCATAAGGGTAGCCGATCACCAGTGGCTGGGGGGAACCTCCCAGCCACCCCACCACTCTCACTGATTGGAGGGTGATATACGGATGGAAGGCTCTCGACTTGCTCTGTTGACAGCAGTTGACAGAGAAATATGACCAGTAAGTTAGAGGAGCAATCATGCCAATCTCCGGCATCGATTAGCAATTGTCACTGTCGGGAAGCGGGGAGATGTCAAGAGGAAAAGATGTCAACAGGTTTTGGGAAGGCTTTTGTACGCTGTCGTTAGATTTTACGAACGTGTAATTAGCGGTCATCAGCCCGACTGTTCGTTCTCACTGAGAACGTAGGCTGAGAACTTCTCAGCCTCCTTATAAGATCCCAACCTTTCTTCCCCAAAATGCGTCAGCCAGGGCCAGCCTAGCTACTCTTCCGATCCGTTTCCGGCATTCCAGTCCTTCTGTCTCCCACTCTCCGTGTCTTACTCTGTATCGGTGTCTGTGCTTAATAAACTATTTGAGTCCCAACCGGCATATGTAAAAGGATTACAATGTTGGTCAAGAAATAATAGAAGAAAAGATAAAATAAGTATGGGAACAGGCAGGAAAAGTCAGTGGTGATCACAATCAAGCTCTTATGGAGCCGTTGGCTACATACTTTAAAAGGAAAGAAGCAGAAATTTGGACTGCTTCAATTAAACAATTTGTTGTATCAATGTAGCACTTGTTACTTATTAGTAGGCAACAAAAAATACTTTCGGTGTAAATGATTAAAGTAAGTTGACACTTTTTGACTTTATAATTTTAAACACCGATATTACTTTTACTTTAGTAACATCGATATTCAAAAAAATAAAAACGAAAAGTGTTGAAATGATTTCAGAGCTTTTTTAAAAAATAAATTAACCTTAAGAAGTTTTATGGTAATGAGAGTTTATGGGAGTGAGCAAGCTCTGACTGATCGTAAATACATCAGAAAGCCTAATGGTACAAAACCAAGTGCATCTGAACTTTTAAAGAGCAACAAAAGCCAACCCTTCGCTTCAAATATGACCAATGGTATGGCGCTTCTGATACTGGAATAATGGGGCGTCACTCATCAGGTGTAATAGTAAAACCTTGAAGGAGTTTTGCTTTGGGACTGATGTCCCCAAAGACTATCTTTGGTTCACTTACTCACATATACTCTGTGGGGAATATCCATATTCTATAGCTCATGAAGCCACAAACTAAAACAATGTCGGTGAAAAGAGAAACGGAGTTGAATCTGCCGTGTTAAGATGAGGTTTTAAAAGGGGTAGGTTTGCGACCCTATGGGAATTGATAAATATATGTCAAGACGCTTGAGTTCGTCAGTCTGTGTAAGTTCGAACGAGTTATCAAAAAAGTATTTCCCATATCCGTGACTTTCAGTAACTAATAAAGTAGCCTATATGATAATAAGTTATCAGAACCTAAAAGTGGAACCATATAAACTATGGATTCGTTATAACAGAAGTTATTCTTATTTAAAACGAACCTCCAGCACTTTTACAAGCGCCCAATGCCGTCACTAATACCTCACTCGGTACCTAAATTTCGAATTCAATGTACCATGTAATATGTATAGCTGTTTTATATTTGCAATTAATGTAGAACGCACATCATGAAACGCCCGTGCACTATCATATTAGCAGGCGCGTAATTGCTTCCATGGTGTTTTCGAAGCTTGCAATTGCTAGGATTTTTGCGGATAGTATAGGTGCACAGGGCCGTCTTTATTGAATGTAAAAAAACAGCCTTGGGGCCCCCTTTTTCCCAATTTTTTGGATTTCAAGAAAAAAATTTACTAAAAAAAAGCTTTTTTTCTAAAATTTGGGGCCCCTTAAGCCCTCGGACCCCAGGCGGCTGCCTCGGCTGCCAGAGGGAAAAGGTGGGCCTGTAGGTGCATTTATAGAGTCTCTAAGAAATACTGTCTTACAAACTCCTCCAGCGCAATTTTGGCTCTTTGTTCATCGATAGACAGCATAGACACGATGTCTAATCAAACAAAAGGCCGAAAGCGCGCGGGGGAAGCTCGCTAGATGGTATTTCTTAGAGAGCAAGGCCAAGTTAAAAATTTCATCTTTTCTCCGAATAATGTGTACGTCAAGTAGTTCTCGTCCTTATTATAACCGGCCAGTTTATACAACCCATGGATTACTCTACTATTCTCTATACTAATCTGATTTAATCGAGATAACGGCGGTAAGATTAAGCCGCTTCGTCAGTCCCCCAGAGTAGGCCTATATATAATAATCGACACCCAGCAATAGTTTGAGTTGTTGGAATTAAAAGATATCCATTGGGACGTATTCGAAGGTTAGATTTCTGTGCTGTCATTACGGAGTACGTCGATAAGCTCTTATTTCGTGATATTGTTTCTTTAGCATGTCCAACGGTTTGTGTAATGCATCCCAAATCGTCGCCAGTTGCGTCAATACGTTCTTGTCTTTGTGTCATCCTCTACCATAGAATATAGTAGAAACAGATGGTTGGCCGAACGTACTGGAAAATTACGACAACGCCACAACGGATACTATATCAAAATGGGCCATCGAAAGTGGGGGATAAGCAGAATGAATCTATGCCTTCTTCGAAGTGACCATTTTGAAGTCACTGTCGGAAACGGTGGAAGAGGACAAGAGGTGCATGGACACATCGGAACAAAATTAATTCTCTCAAAACAATCTGTTACGTACATCAGCAAAGCTTCCGTCAAATCCTTAGCATTTTAACTGGCGACCGGCAATTTATTTCGTAAAATATCCCAAATCTTATTACCCACGCGGAGAAAAGTTAAAGTACTCTTGCGATAGGCTATGCAGCAATCAAGGCTGTGTTCCATTTAGTATTTTAGTTGTCTATTGGGGGCCAATTGCTTTCGTTCTTCGTTCTAGGACAAAAATTTCATCTTCAAAGCGATTGAGCGACTCAGTAGCCTACGTAATGGCTTTGCATATGCATAATTGCCCTGGAACTGGCTCCGGAGTCCAGACGCAGCTTGATCTTGATAACATGGAATGAACTTATGGATATAAGAACGTCCGTCTTAGATTGGAAGACGTAGAGATAATCATCTTTTTCTTCTTTTGTCCCAGCATTATACCAACATATAATTAAAGACCATTAGTCAGAACCACCGCCAGCAACTTAATTGAACTTTCCTTATCTAGTTCGCAATTGAAATCGCAATTGGACACGATCGAGATGCGAATTAGCTCACAATAACAGTTCAACGAACCGCCGACATGCTAATATAGACTAATTTACTTTTTATATGAAGACGTACAGTATGTCACGGAATACGAATTTCACAAAATTTCAGGAATATAATTATTTTCTTTTTGAGAATCAAAAGAAAGCAGCAGAAGTTCTCACTCGGCATTGAGATCCGTTTATCGGTGTGGAATTCTCCTGCCATCTTATCGAGATGAGGACACCCAGCAAGTATATAATTTAAGAGTTTGTGGATTGTGATTGCTTTCGTGGATGAAAGCGAATTTTTCCAAATCAGCATTTTCTAGTTTATACCTGCAGTTCACTTTCACCATATATTTATAACTTCAAAGGACAGAAAAGATTTCGTCGTCAGTAGAGAGAAAAGGCATTAAGTGCGGCGACGCTGGCTAACCGACAACGTTAGTAGATTGAGCCCATTCTTCAATCATACATAGGTTGGTGCCTCGCTGGAAAAGGGCGTAGCCGGCCGTGCCCCATCCAGTGCCCCACGAGTTTCGAATAACCTAAGATGACATTGAATTCCGTAATTAGTATTTTATTAATTTTTAACGACTTCTGTTTATCTGATGGAATATCAATATATTATCACCCAGTAATTGAGGCCCTTCAGAGTCCCATATCCGACGACGACGACGACGTGGTAACCGGTGATTTTGTTTTGGCAATTGGCCTCCGTATAGACACCCGACCTGTTTGAATAATCAAGTGGATTACATCAAGCATTTATTATTTCTGTGCCATATGCCAATATGAGGGCGTTGAATAATTAGAATTGATGTTGACTTTTACTTGTAGCTCTTAAAGGAACTAACAACAGCGAAGACCACTGATAAGATGCGTTGATTGGCCAAAAGAGTCATCATGGTGCTGGTGTCCTGGGAGGCGATGTCGGTAACGGGAGAACTTTTGGAAACGGTGGCTACCTTGGCAATGGTGCCGGCTTTACAGGCTCCGTTGGCTGCTTTGTAAGGATATGTGGCAGACGACGCTTGGCCACCGGCTCCGGTCAGGTATATCCAACTTTCGGCGGCATAGCCACCAGCGCAGCCTTTGCTGGCAGTGGAGCAATCCACTAGCTGTTGTTCGCTAAAGTGTGCCGCATGGTGATGAACAGATAATAACCATTCAAGCTCGTTATTATATATATTATAATATAATAATGACTATTATTATAATATCTCTTTTCATAGACTAAATTAAATCAGTTATTATCAATGCGGTATACCTGAGAGCGACTTTGGTCCCGTTGATAAGGCACTTGCCGAATTCGACGACTGCGGTAGCGGAGAAAGCCCAGCAGCTTCCGCAAGCCCCCTGGTTCTTGATTGGCTGCATGCATTTGTGGGTACGGTAGTCAACCTGTGCGCCATTGTCAGCATTATATGGGTGGCGTATAAACCGAAAATCGTCATAAATACTCACGGTTGTCGGCAACACTCGGGCAGGATAGTCCTTGGACGCCACGTAGTTGGTAGTCACAACAGAAACTTTGGGACGAAAGGCCCCCATGTACTGTTTCATCTCTTCGTCGTCCTGTATTAAGCGCACGGTGAAAAGGGATTGCATTCTACCGCCGAGATGAAAGAGGCGTTCTTATAAGTGCAGAGAATTCTCCTACCATGATGGAGAAGATGTTGTGCTTCATTTCATAGGTCGATTTCTTGTTGTTATTGTGCTTGCGGATGCGAGCGTGTGTATTGGCGAAATTCAATTTTGCCTTTAAAGTCTCTTGGGCGGATTTCAGTTTCAACGGATACTGGTTCTGAAATGAGGTTGACCGTTTATGTTTTGATATTCAAATAACAGGTAGCTTACTTGTGCATGTGCTGCTCAAAATGATTACCTGAAATTCCTTCCAGGCGGCTTCCAGTTCTGCATCGCCTTGGACCAAGACGGCCAAGCAGGCCATCGCCAACAACAACGAGATGAACAAATTACGCTTTGTCATTCTTCTATTTGCTGGATGATATAAGAAATTGTTGACATGTTGGAAGAGAAAAGTAATTTCATAAGCCACAGACTTACCTCATAAAAACGGATGATGCCAGGTCGATCGAAAGGATATATATGTGATGCAAATGTCCTGGTCAATATATCTCATAGCCCCGGCCGATCATTATTGACACAGCTGAATTCCATCAGGTTTAGTTTAGACGGACACGTTATAGCGCTAACGGACTATTAGCTTGTTGTGCAGCCCATATTTCGTCACTTGAAAACAAATAACCGGCTATTAATATTTCTATACAATATAAGGACATTCGTCTAATAATTTAGCTCTCTGTTTCCATTTTTCAAATCGTGTTTAGGACTAATTAAGGGAGGGGGTAAAATATTCGATAACTCCAGAATGAACTCAATTTGTTTTGAAACGCAACTCGTAAAACGTACCATAACAATTTTGAATTCTCATAACGTAACAGCGCAACTCGCAATCGACCGAAAGAAAAAAGGATAATAGGGCTACTGTATGATATTTTGTTTCCCTGCTTGCTTCAAACAGATAGCATAGCACAACATCCGTCTTTACAAGCAGATACACATTTGCCCGTAACTAATTTATTTTTACATTTTTATTTAGAACAGCTGTCGTATTATTCCAAGGACGTGTGGCTGGGCAGTTGACGGTATTCCGAGATCCCAGTGGGACCAGTTGGATCTCAATGCCGTTTCTCCAATCTTACCTGTATAAAATGGGTGGGCTAAATATAATGATGATCCAGAAATCACTGCTGCAGTGCAGTCGCACAAACAGTGAAGGGATTAGATGAGCTCTCGGTGGGATGCTACATGCTATGACTCCCCTTCCTTTGTTTCATCAGCAGCCGAAATAAAGCAGTACCTTGGCGGGAATAAAATAAGATATAAATAATGCACAAGTTGTTCCAGCTGTTCATGTATGTCCCTTGCCACTCGGCTAAAATGTGTTTCGGTGTCCTTGATAATAGTCTATTTAGCAAGCTGAGCTTCAGAATGATTTGAGAATATATAATATTATGTGAATATAGTATTTGAGTTGGATGGATAGAAAAGCGTATCGATAACGAGCCCCTTTTCTTTTCATTGCTACGTTACCACAATGCAGGCAGCAGCTGATTGCTTGGGTTTCAGATATGCTCGTCCGTATTTACTCAAATACGTATAGGTGATCGGCCGTCATATGAGCAACGATTCCCTTCTCCGCCTCTTCTTGTAATGGTATCAGATTTTTTTAAATTTTAGAACATTGATCCGTTACATGCAGCCAGAAAAGAAAGAATTGCTTGCCAAGTTCCGTTTGTTTGAGACCAAATCTCTCACACGCCTTAGTGTACACACTCTCATGGCCCCTTCACCTGTAGGCTACTAACTCTTTTTTCCACACCAACATGGCGGTACGCGAGGCGGTACGTAACTTACTTTGTAGTCCAACTAAGAACCAAAACAACTTACTGGTTGCAACTGATGGGCTGAAATCATGGCTAAAATCAAGTCTGGTTTGATGTAAACCGCGAAGGCTGACTGGCAATAAATAAAAACGGCAAGTCTCAAAGCTCTCATTCCCGTTGGATAAAATATTCTTCCCCCTTCTGGCGCTGGCCTGGCCAAGGGCCTGTCCATTTTGTCAACTACATGAGAATTCAGAATTCAAAACAATGTCCAGCACAAGTATTCGAACAAAAAATAAATAAAATAACGGTACGGCAGTAATTAAAAATATACCAAACAATATCAGTGATTTCATTTATGAAACCCATTAGTCAATTAACGCAGATAAAAGATGAAACAATCAAATATGTGATTGTAAATCAATTAAAATGGGAACTGGCAGTCTGGCACTGTGCTCAGTGCTGTGCTGTGCTGTTGTGTCCTTGGGGTGTTGAACGGAAACTGGGTAAAACAAAAGTCTGCTGTCCGATCTGGCAGTCTATATATATCTCCTTTACGAGCTTATCGCTATAATCTTCCAAGCCTTATTCATCGCTCGGAACATAATTCTGATGAGTCATCGAACCGTCACCGAAGATAGACTAAGCTACAGCTATGTACAACAATATACATACATTTATGTCAACTAAAATGGTTAGATCACAAAAGAAAAACTCATCTGATCTATTGGCACAGCGACATGGATTAAACTGTCTTTCGATCAACTAAACGTTCGGATCCCACTGGCCAAAAATTCTCCTAATTCATTTATTTACGCACGCGCGTTTTTTTATGTATGTTAGTTTTTCGGTTGATTACATTTGCGATCCATCAGCCGAGTACGTTACTTATGCACTATAAGACAAGCAATAAAATTTGCTACTATTATACAGTGTATTAGATAATATTACGTATGCAGTTTATCTAGAGTCATGAACAGGTGTGTCAATGCACTATAGGATACCCAAATACTGTCATGAGTCATCATGCGTATAATTAGTCATGCGTAAAGAGTCATCAAAACTATATCACCACCGTGGGTCACCCGAAAGTAAACTATTTCGAAAACACAAACGTAATATATTAGTAACAGTCGGTGTAATGCTTTTCGCTGTTTTTCCGATAAAAGTTTTCAGATAAGGGCGGTCAAAAGATGAGATTTTCAATGTCAAGATGGAAAATGACCCTTAGATAAGTTGTTTTGGGGCTGCGAGGAAACCCAGGTTACCGCTATATAAAAAAGCGTCCCGCACTCACTACTATTCAACATTTGTCATCAAGTCAGAAAGTTCTCTTTCAATCATGAAATTCATCTGGACAGTGGCGACTATGAGCTCGCTTCTTTTATGGGGAGGAAGTAGCGCCCAGCAGTTTTTGGGTCCGCCGTACGACAGAAACTGGCAGCCGTTTGAAAATTCAGTCGTGGAACAACTGGAGGAAACAGGAGCCGTGTCCAACGCACTGTCGCTACTTCACAACCTCTTGGCCGCACTCATGTCTTCATCTTACCCGACTGCCGTCGCCAAAAACATCAGCCAGCAGTGTATCCAAGACAGCCAGGAATACGTTCACAGTCTCTACGTCAACACTAGTCTCTGGGCCTTGCAAAGTAAGTCAAATTTCTACCAAGAAATCACTTATATTATACGATATCATAATACAAACCGTAATTATCTCTTTTATTACTCTAAGAATGATTAATATATTTCTGTAACTCCTGGCGCTAGTCGCTAGCCTCACAATGTTCACCTTACATTAACAATTTATTAAATTCGTTAGTGAAAGAATCGACCGGGCAACTACCACCAGGACTGTTTGGTGCATTCAATATACATGCAGATGGTCTGTTTGATGAATGCCTTGCCATTCGCGCACCCAATTTTGATGGCCAATACTGTTCCGTCTACTTCCAACCTACACCCGTTAGCGAAGAGGAGATCATTCAGCAGCCGAACGACGTGGACGACGGAAGGGCGAACTTTATTACAATTTTCCAGCTTCTTGGTCTGTTGGGCCAGATTGTTGGGTCCGGTCGAGTCGAACCCAAAGTTGCCGAAGCCGACGCCGCTACCTATATTTATCCCAGCATTAGTTTCTGTCTGCCGTCGTCCTGCAGTGCGGCCGATTTGGGCCAAGCTGTCGCCCAGCTAGTTGGCGATTTTGTCATAGCTAACTACTCTATCGTCACCGTAGCAGATGAACAATATTGCTTCAAAGAAAATGTGGATCCACCCAAATTTGACGGTCCCGACATCACTGTCATGTAATAAAAACCATCAGTTTGATTTTACTCGGCTAATTTCTCCATTTTCTATATATCAGAGTTGTATTGAGTCTTCTCGGTTTGTTGGTTGTGTCGGCCACTATTCACGAAGCCTGGCGAATGTATTGCGATATCGATTTCGACGCGGAAAAGGACGGAAAAGCCATCAGCGCCTTTCACTGTTTTTCGGCGCTGAATAACGGACGCAAAATCCTTTCGATGAGAGTGACTGCCTCATCTTCGGCCGACAACTTGGGCTGTGTTCATGGACTTCGGTTCTTCTCTACTTGCTGGGTCGTCTTGGGACACGCTTGGTCAACCGCTGCCTACAAGACGATGAATCCGAAATTTGTACAATTGGTATTTATTCACTAGTCTATATATTGTGTGAGCTTGATCCCTTCAATTGATCTTTCTTGTTTAGGATGCTTTGAACTGGGCATTTCAGCCGATTGGCAACGGCACCATATCAGTCGATACCTTCTTTTTGATGAGTGGTTTGCTCGTTTCGTACCTCTTACTCCGCGAACTGGACCGGAACAAGGGCAAATTCAATTTAGGTCTCTTCTACCTTCATCGATATCTGAGGTTGACTCCAGTTTACGCCCTCATCCTCGGTTATATCGCTACGTTAATCGTCTACATCGGGACTGGTCCTAATTGGTACACGGTCGAACAAGGGTCGGATGGATGTCGCGTCGTTTGGTGGCGTCACTTTCTGTACAGTAAGTTTATATTGGATCAAATTGAAAACTGAATTTGAATGCTATAACACAAAGCTGGGTTTTTCTTTTAGTTAACAATTTATTCCCTGCGGATGCGGACACTCCGGTGAGAAATATAACCTAACATGTAACCTATTATTATAATACTTAGTTATTTGACTTTTGTTTTCATCAGTGTATGGGCCAGACGTGGTATTTGGCAGTGGACATGCAGTTATTCCTCGTCTCTCCTCTCCTTATTTATCCACTTTGGCGCTGGAAGAAACTGGGACTTGCTTGGTTGGCTTGTGTTACACTGGCCTGTCACGGGGCCATCTTTGCCGTCTACGCCATTTACGATATGCCACCTACCACGATGGCGACGCGCTTGTAAGGCATTTCATACGTTTAGAATCGTTTGTGACTAAACTGACGATAAATTTTCTACGAATTCCTGATTAAAAGTCGCGACCTGGTTGACTCATCAGCATACTACAATTATTACTACGTAAAACCGTGGACTAGAGCCCCGCCTTATCTAATCGGCATTTTGGCCGGCTGGTACTTGCACGTCACAAAGCAATCACCGATACGTCTCTCCAAAGTAGGACAATGATCTTATCGACAACTATAGTAATTAAAGATAATCGTAAATTTTTGAAAAATTAGGTTGTAGTGATTTTGGGATGGATTCTTTCCACTGCTGTGGGCCTGGCCATCATCTACGGCCTGTCGCCTTACCTGGACGAGTCTAAAGTGCCTGAGATCGATCCCATCCTTAAAATGACTTATGGCCCATTGCATCGCACTGCTTGGGGCATGGTAATTGCCTGGATTATATTCGCTTGTTCTCGCGGTAACGGAGGTAAACTATAATATACGTCTTGCGTAAACCATCATTACTTTAAGCTGAAACATTACTTTTTTATATAATGCCGATTAGGAATCGTGAACCGACTACTTTCGTGGAAAGGGTTCTTACCACTCGGCCGACTGACTTATTGCGTCTACCTGATCCATTTAGACTACATATCTGTTTTTTACAGCGCTAATCGCAAACAATTCTATTACACCATGTTCGGACAATTCACGACCTATTTCGGGATCGTCGTCATCTGTTTCGGATTGGCTTTTGTGACGTGCGTCACTCTGGAGGCGTCTTTCCTCAATTTGGAGAAA
This sequence comes from Ceriodaphnia dubia, assembly GCA_022539655.2. Taxonomy (NCBI): domain Eukaryota; kingdom Metazoa; phylum Arthropoda; class Branchiopoda; order Diplostraca; family Daphniidae; genus Ceriodaphnia; species Ceriodaphnia dubia. The sequence continues at coordinate 1,730,567 of JAKUCG020000139.1, read as the reverse complement.
CTCGTCTTCTCGTCCAGTTTAAAACGTATGTAGGGCATATTTGTCAAGCATTAATTTTATGTTCTAGTTTTATTTAAACACCAATTAAAAAAAAACAGGAAAATCGCCAGCGGTAGTTAACAATGATCCTGATGCTGTTGTCGTCGAGGAGAAAACCAACAGTTGATGCCGACTTGTGAGACATAAACAACTCATCGCTAGTTCCGTAGTTAATACTGAACTATGAAAATATAGGTGTAAAACTTGTTTATTGTCTCTTACAATACATCTTTCTTCCTCTGAACTCTGTAATCCTATTAAGAAGAGCTTTATGGAATAATACAACAATTTATGATAGTACACCTGAATGCCAGGCATACTATGTTGATGCTTGTAGGGAAATTGTAAGAATACAAAAATAGAGTACCGTGACGTGTCGTGAACTGCAACGTCAGATAGTATCGCCTCCTCCCCCCTTAGAGAGCATCGAGATTAAGCATTAGAATGTGAGCCTGGTAAAAACAAGGGCAAGATATTGGCCGGGATCAAATACCGTCACGGGATTTCTAGTAGACAAACTCACGACTTATTCTCCAATTACCTCATTCAATGGCGATCTTTTTTCATGCTAAGAGCTTTTAAGTCAGCGTCAATCTAGATGAAAAAAAGAGTGTATAAATGCGAGTCCATGATTTTCACAATTTAGGGGGATCGATATATGACGGCTTTGATTTCGGCCCAAAATGCGTTAGGGAAAAAACTATGCTCAATTCAACCCTGAGAATTTTATTGGAATATGAAATGCGTTAAAACACAGACGATACAAAACCAAGTCTTTGAGGGGCGGGGCAGTGGTAACTTTAGAATTTTTAGTCAAAACTGGTCGAATTTTGACAACGCAAACGACATTGCTGAGGAAACGAACGAAAAAACACAACACTTCAAGAATTTTGGGTTAAGATAAAGCAATGTTTTTAATTGAACAACGAAGGAGACACTTTCACAGGATATTCACGGCAGTAACTGTTTTGCTTTAAAAATAACTGTTGACATTTGAGAGATATATTTAAAAGACTATGCGAATATAGCCTCATTTTAAACCTGTAACGACATTAAACCGCATCTAACTAGTTATTCTGAACGTGAAAAGAAACTAAAATTGACTGGAATTGCAAAGTTATAAATTAATTTTTTGGGTTTCAATGAAAAGCAGCGCCTGTGACCACAACTGCAATTGAATTGACAGTTGAATAAGTTAATCCAGTTCAGCAATTTTCTGGGTGTTTTCAGAGGGAACGTATTTTTGCCATTTCCCGGCTTTGACGATCATTCTGATGGGGCGAACGGGATTTGGGGGGATTGCATCGCCTTCCAAGGTTTCTCGTGGTCGCTTCCGTTCAAGAGGCACAGTGCTTCCTGTAATGTCGCTTCCTTGTACCGTAGGGGGATCAATTATTGGCACTAGAGGAGGAGGTGATCTTGGAATGTTTCGGCTGGGCGACGGCATCTTGGCTGGAAACAAAATCTTCTTGATGGAACCATTATCCATCGGTGAAGAAACAGGTACCAGTCCAATCTGGTAGCTGTTGTCCTTGTTGGAACAGCGCCTGGCATCTTCTGAGAATACACGTAGAACTTGTCCAAGACCTTCGAGTCGCTTCTTATCAACCAAGGCAATAGGAAAGAAGGGCCGCTTGACATCCGGCGATGGAAAGCCGAGCACGTTCTGAATGCCCTCCATCACAGAGTCTTTTTGGTAGTCGACGTGGAGGATAAATACTTCAGCTCGGCTGCGGCGGGCCGTCAACGGTCGCGATTCGATTTCGGACATGTCGAACATGGGCAACTGGCTGCCGTCGAGGATGAGATGGAGAGCTGCGATTTCTATGCGGAGACGTTCCAACCAATCCATCGCTTTCACCAACAGGTCTTTCAGGGATCCTTGGACTATCGATGAGAGTTCCAAAGTGGGCGGGTCTAGGGTGCGCAAGGCGTGGCATTGTTCAATTTTGCTCCGAAGCGGCTCCAGTAGATCTCTGAATTGGCGCAGGATTCTTTCAAAAGGTGGGATTCGCTGGAGAACGGGATGTCTCGTTAACATATGCGACTTTGTCCAGATCCGGTGCCAACCCAGTTCCATAACGTGTTTCTTTGAGGTCATTTTCTCTGCTTGAAGGAGAGTTTCAAGCTGTGCGGGGATGTGGCGCAGGGAAATCTCAACAGGGCGCCAATTTTGGTCGAGAGTCAAAAGTACGGCTTCTTTCAGCATTTCAACTGACTTAAGAAATTTGGATTTCTTAGGTAAGGCCACATTAAGGCTGTTGAACATCGTGCAAGAGAGTTTGGCCAGTTCGGGAGGTGGTTCAGTCAGCGACCAATTGTTCTTGATGATCCGCTCAAAATATGTTTTGGCTGCCCAAAAAATTTTGTCCTCGGCACCTCGTTTCGTTTCAACCTTCATGGCGACGTTCCTTCGCATACACAAGATGAATTCGGCGCCATATACTACTTGATCCACCAAATGCGTGGCCTGACCGCAGCTTGCCACCTGATAATCGTACATTTTCGTGTCGATAACATCCTGGTTGAGGGCCTCGGTGCGGCCGATAACTTTAAAGTAGACAGTGACGCGAGCCCCAACGTCTTCGAATTCCGTTGGGTTTGATTGTAGATACTTATTTAGCCACAGCTTTTTCAAGTCAAGGGTTCCTTGAATAAAATGCCTTTCCAGATGAGCACTAATGCCCACTAGTGAATGCCTGAACTTTTCCGGGCATTGGGAGGTGAAAATTTGTGTTTTGACTTTCTTGGCCTCACGGTCTACCTCTGGAACGACTCCCTTCAGTAGCGGAACATCTGCTAATATTTCAAAAAGTGATTCTTTAGTATTTGATGTAAAATGAATGGTTAGTAATAAATAAGGAAAGTAATCAATTTGAATACTGACTAAATAAGGCTACGGCCAGAATAAGATTGTACAAACTGAACAGTTGCTTGGATTGTATGAAGACAATTTCACGAAATGAAATGAAAGTGTTGCACTTTTGTTTTCTTCAGACTCCAAAAAGGTCATTCTAGATAACAACAACTTACTTCTCAAAGTGCGGTCAGTGTAGTAGTTATAGAGGTCTCCAACTTGTATGTCTCGACCAAGAGCCGATAGACGAATCGGTTCCATTGCTTAAAATGAATCTCCTGCTGGGACTGGCGAATTCTAAAATCAAGATTATGTTTAAAACGTCGAGAACAGGACGAAAATAAAAATACTTCCTTTACCTTATGTAAACGATGTGGAATCTAAATCAATTTGCAACTCCTCGTAGTTTAACTAACCTTAAATATAGTGTATAACCTACGCCTGAAATGCTGAAATAGTAAAATACAATCAATTTGTGATGTAAACAATAAAGGTTGGATGGGAATCGCGCGGGATTTCTATTTTCTAACGGCTTTTTTCGTTTTTTCTCCAATGACAATCTGTGAACATTGCCAGACTTCCCAAAATTCATCTTATCCGTAAAAACTTTTCACATTAACATTTTGATCGTTTGATGCAATCTTATATTTTCTAAATCCATCAGTCAGTTGTATTGTGGCGGGCAAAACCGAATATCACACAATGGGAACGAAATGAAGCACAAAAACATTGAAACGCAATATGGCGGCAATGAAAACTAAGGCGTCTAGCTAGCCGTCTAGTTGAAGGGTAAGCAAAATTTCGATGTATAAAGAAAACTAAAAACATTGTAAATGGGCCAGAGTTAGAACTCTTAGAAGTAATAACTCTGAACGGGCACAAAATAAAAAAGGAAATTGCAGGTACTTTTAATTATAAAGTCAGAAAACTTTAAAAAACACTAGAACTTTGCTCTCTTCCCTAAACTCTCATGTAAAATTTGAATGTCTGATGACGTGGAAGAAGACGCTGATGGCGAGTCAATTGGGCTTGAGGATTCACCGAGATATTTCAATTGAGTATCTGTTGGTCCAATTTCGTCAGAACTAGCCAACAATTGGTCATCTTTGATTACACGCATTTTTGGAGTTATTGGAAATATGGGTATGAGTGGAGGAGGCAAACTCGGAATGCTTTTCTCCGGCAGTGCTGGGTACGAAACAATCTTGATTGCGCCGTCGGCTAATGGCGAAGACAAAGGCACCAATCCGATCACGTAAGTGTTGTTGGCGTTCGCACACAACCGGGCATCTTCGGCGAATCTGGCCAGCTCAGCAGCGATAGCTTCTAGTCGCTTCTTTTCAGCCGACAAGATGGGGAAGATGGGCCGTTTGAAATCCATCAGCGATGAATTATAAACATACTGGTGAAATTTTTCCAGCAAAGGATCTTGTTTGTAGTCGACGTGTAGGATAAACACTTGGGCGCGTTTTTCAATAGCTGATGACGGGCGGGCTTCGATTTCGGAAAGATCTGACATGATCAACTGGGCACTGTTTAAATGGGGATGGAGAGACTCGACTTCGTTGCCCAGACGGAGTAGCCAGGCGATTGCATTTGACAGCAAATCTTTGATCTCTTTTTGGTCTTGAAAAACCCGTTCTGGAATGGTAGAGTTCACTGTGTGAGCAGCATGGAGCTCTCCAATTTTATTCCGGAAGGGCACGATTAGAACGAGAAACTGACACAGTAGAGTTTTGAATGGAGTCCGTCGGAGTAGGGAATCCTTCGACAGGGCCCGGCTCTTAGTCGAGATCCAACGCAGATTCAACTCCATTTCGAGTTGGTTCACCTTAATTTTCTCCATATGCAGTCTCGTCTCTAGTTGTGACGGAATGAGGGACAGTACAATTTCGATTGGTTTCCATTTAACATCGCCGACCTCGTTCAGTTGAACGGCGTTTTTCAACCATTCAACTGCCTGTTTAAACGAGGTTTTCTGCACCTGCTGAGGGTTGAGGTTGCTGAAAACTGTGCAGGCTACGCTATCCAGTCCGGCTTCTAGTGGTTCGATTTCAACCCAGTTCGTTTTGATGGTTTTTTCGAAATATGCTGTGGCTGCTTGGTATATCTTGTCTTCCGCACTTTTCTTCGTTTCGCTCTTCAAGTCGCCCATCCTCATGGAAACGATAAACTCGGCACCGTAGACAACTTGTTGTATCAAGTGCGTCGCCCAGCCACCACTACTCAACTGGTAGCGGTGCATATTCGCTTCGATATATTGTTTATCGATAGTCTCGGTGCTGCGAGCGATTCTAAAGTAGGCGGTCACACGGGCTCCATCGTCTTTGGTTTCCGTGGGCCTATACTCCAGATAATCGTTTATCCACAACTGGCTCAAATCCAGCGTCCCTTGGGCAATGCTCTGCTGCAAATGAGGATTAATGCCCACCATAAGTAGTCGGAATTCTTCTGGGCACTGGGAAGAGAACAGTCGTTTCGTAACTGTTGACTTGTAAACGATTTCTACGCACTTCTCCGGCACGTCGATGCTACCTGTAATGCATATTCACATAGATATATCAACTGATATTTTTTTCGCTGTAACTGTAGTGCAAAAAAGGGAATTAAGAGGGAGTCAAATTTTGCTCAACGAACAAAGCTCTGGGCGATATGGGAACATCACACTACTGTTTTGAGGAAGAAACCAGGTTTTGGTTTTAAATTCTGGATTGTGAACATCTACACAGTATATATAAGCAGAGAAGATTCAAACTTGTGGTGTTGTACTTGTACGTCTTACTTTTTAAGAGGCTGTCTGAATGGTAGTTGTAGAGATCTCCTACAGGCACATAACGGCCAAAGGCAGACAGTTTGATTGGTTCCATCATCAGATGCAGTTAAAACTGCTTTGACTGAACATGTAAAGAGTTTGTAGAAGCACAAGAAAATCAATATGATGAGAAACATACTTTTCTGTTAAATTACCTTTTGCATGGAGAATTGGGTTAACTTATGATAAATCAACTGAATTTAATTTTAGATAAGGTACTGTCAAAGTTAAGTTGTATACTGAAACGACTGAAACTCTTTAATAATGCCACAGAAGACAAGTAACCTTTAATTGTTGAAAGCTGAATACAGAATACGTCGCGAAAGAAAACAATAACAAACTGACTTCATTTTGAATAGTGTTGGCGATGTTGATATTCGATATTCGATGTATCGATATTTTGAGGCCATATCGATGTGCCTCGATATTTTTGTAATATCGTATTTTACATCGATATTTTATTCAAAAAGCTTTATCCCTGAGGCAAAAGGCTTTAGCCTTTGCCGAGGGCTTCAATAAAAGTTCCCGAGAAAAAAACTTTCCCCAGCAGTCTTTATGGAAGAGGCGGAGCTAAAGTACTCCACGTGACCCAAATCCACCGATTTCATTGGCTCTCAGTCCGATATATCCATCGATAGTGTGATCGGGTGTACTAAACGGCATCTTTCGATGTCTGAAGCCTTTCTTCCTGTGTTTCAGTATCCCAAAGCCGCCGTCTGAAAATAGCAAAATTGTGGGGCATAGGTATACCACTGTGTCGTCAAATCAGTGTTTTGAGTGTAGTGTAGGAGGCTGTAGGGATTTGGCCGACGACTTTCATGAGAGAACTTTGACAATGTTTGACCGTTTGTAAACAAACGAAGAGAATTTTCTTCAGAGCTGTTTTGATATACTCTTTATATTGTAAAAGTACTATGGAAAACTGTTTCCTGTAGCTGACCTTTATTTTAAAAATATTTATTGTTTAGTGTAACAAACTCAAAAAGAGTTAAAAGGAATATTGCTCAAAGCCTTATAAACTTATTTGAATTAGAGAATACAAACCTGATAACTGAAAACCCAAGTGGTTTGTAACATTTGGGCATATTGTTTAGCCTCATTACTGTGGTGAGAAAGGCTAGCCATACCTACGACAAACTTCCACAATGTTTTTGCCCTTACTTGTATCTTATAGTTTAGAGTTTTGATTGGTAGGGAAATTAATATGGTAATGTGAAGACTTTAACGTTACAAATTAACTTAATTTATTTAATTATTTATATTCTATAAAAAAGAACATAACATACTTAATTTTGATGTAGGCCTACCGACCAATCCCAACTCTAGGCTGTAAGATATAAGTAAGGACAAAAACATTCAGGAAGATTGCCGTTGCCTTATGTGGTCATAAACTGTATAAATGAATAGAATGTTGCACTCGTGATGCAGCAAAGGGGGATTGCTATAAGTCATAACCCAACTCCTTGAATACTTGTCTGAACTATAGCCCTTTGCGCAAAATTTATGCATTGCATGGGGATGAGGTTGAAAATGAATTAATGATCAAGATCAAATAAATCATTATCGAAAGATGTAGGATGTAATTTGCCCGACACTCATTACGCTTACCCCGACATAAAACCTTTGATACACTGCCCAAATCTTTGTCACTATACGAGTGGCGTATCTTCAGGACGTTTCGCGTGCCGTTGCGCATCAGCCACAAAACATTGTACGAATTCAAACTGGAGGTATTGTGCCGGGAATAAAGAGTCTAAAATCGGGGAATGCTTTTATTTGGTATGCAGATTTTTAAAATTTGAGGGTCTCAAGACCACTCAATTTCATTTGCCGAAGGCCCCCGCAAGCGAAGTGAAGCCCTAGTCTGACGGACGGAAATTGCTGCCAAAGAGAAATTGCTAAGAGAAATTGCGCTCAATCCTTATAATATATATATTGATAAATTAGGTCAACAAATTAATTTTACTTTGATGGTACGTTTTTAAAAAATTGTATTTGCTGGGAAAAAACAAAATTAGACCACGTAGTATTTAGGACAACCTTTGTTAGTCCATATTGTGTTAAATTTTGCCATGTCAATTCTGACTGTTGAGTTATTACATTTGCAGTGAGTTGCTTTCAATCCGTGTGGCACCCAGCTCGGTGTATCGAAATTAACCGCTTCGGCACAGTTGAAGCCTCGGTTAAAGCCGGCGTGGTAACTCCGGCTGAAAGTTACCATGAACTCGCCGGCTCTTTGGATTTCGCGATTGAATGGGATGCCATGTTGTAGTAAAACTGCTGGCGAAATTAACACTTTTTTGTGCCTAGAAAAATAAATCATTAGGTATATATTACAGAAATTTTAAACTATGTTTTTACAAGTTTCTTACCTCATGAAATCTGGACATGTACTTGGAAAGTTCTCCTTTGCCAGATTCTCGAAACGCTCATTATGTGCTGGAGGGATGTTGTACCAGTGTTTTGGTTCGCCAAAGTGGAGGTAGTTGATCGAATGAAGATTGAAATCTTCGTTGTGCCAGGCAAATGTGGATTTCCACGTGTCAAAATATAGGTACGGTGTAAGTATACCTTTTATTTTGGGCCGTGCGTAATCCAGTATTGTGCCTAGGTTTTGCATGTTCCTATTTCGAAAAAAATTAAAATTTTACCAATTAAAAATAGTGATTCCATAGTAATAATATTACCATTCGGTAACATATGTGTTTGTGAGGGATTTGTTCACATTAGCTCCGTAAATTGGCTTAGAATGAGTCAAGGTCTCCCAATAGGCAGTCTCATATGCTTCGTCATTGTCAAGAATCGGCATGGCGTATTGTTCTTCTTCTGATTTTTCTTTCAGTTTGAAAACTTTCATTGTTGCCAGGTATTTGTTGTTATTTGTCGCGAAAATTCCATCCGATTTTGTTGGTGTGTACTCTTGAACAATGGGAGACTGCATGTTAATTTTTCCTATGACGTCATTATACTGCAACGAGTGACTCCACTCAGGAGGAGGAATGACCTTTGCAAGTCCAGCTCTTGCGGCCCCACGTTCGATCATCACTTCGATGTAGTCATTAAATTTTTTAAACTCCTCCCAAGTGGGCCGAAACGTTTGAACAACTTCTGATGGGTCATGCGCAGCGGCTCCGACATCCTCATCTACATCATGGTGCTCCTGATCTGATGGGTCATGCGCAGCGGCTCCGACATCCTCATCTACATCATTGTGCTCCTGAACAGGAGCAATCTGTTCGCGAGCCTAGGTTGATCATTAGAATACATGGATTAATAATAAAATTAACAAGTTATCAATTTAATTTTGGTCGAGGTCGAGATTGATAAATGCGTCCCGTGCCAAAAACTTAACAGCCGCAAGTTTGAATGCACTTCGCCGCAATTACCGAATGAACGTCTAGCTCGTCTGGAACCAGTTGAGGTATGTGGTGTTGATTTTGCTGGATTGTTTGCAATGTGAACGGAAGAGTTTAAAACTCACCTGAATCCACCACCACACACCAAAGCGTACGTTTGTATACTTACGTGTACGTCAACTCGAGCCACTCATATCGAAACCGCACCAAATCAATCAGCGACATCATTTCTCTATGCTCTACGCAAGTTTATTACCGAAAGGGGAGTTCCACGAAAGCTCTACTCGGACAATAGTAAAACGTTTGAGTTCGCGGCAACCCACCTTAAAAACATCCGGCACTACAAGCATGTGATTGAATATCTCACTGGACATCACATTACTTAGAAGTTCTCACCGAGCTTAGCGCCATGGTGGGGTGGTTTATGGGAACGAATGGTGGAAAACATAAAACTCCATTTTAATACCGCTGTTGGGATGAAATTCTTAGACTACCAACAGTTCAAGGTGATCCTCAAAGAAATTCAATACGTGATGAGTATTCGTCCTCTCCCGTATTTGAATCAAGAAGAGGGCTATACACTAACGCCCTTCCAATTACTCACCGGACGTAAACCATCACGGACTGAGTTTCACGTGGAAGAAACGGAAGACAACGAAGACTATTCAGGCCATGCAACACCACAAAGACTCAGCAATACAGAGCTCATCCGACGCGATCAACTTGAAGAGTGGTGGATTCAATGGCAAGAGGACTATCTCGATGCAATTAAGAAATTTTTCTACGAAGGTTCTAAACGCAAAGGCATAAAGGGTCCAGAAGTGGGACAAGTTGTCATCATCCACGAGGAAAACCACCCACGGATGAAGTGGGTTATGGATTTTGTATCACGACCGATGTATTTTTACACCTCTTATTTCAATACAAAAGTCACTTGTTACTGACTAATCAATCCGATACAACTAACATCTTCTCTATCATTTCTAGAAGTAAGTCTTACCACCTTGGTAAATTCAATTGTATTTGTGTGTGTGTGCTAGACTGCCCTTTATACCTGCACTGTTCCTGACACTGTTGAGCTACCTTGCTCCAGCTGCCGGCGTGATCCAAACACGCCGCTGGCGTCCAACTCTACCACACCTTTAATGCGTAGGCTTTTATAGCCACTGGCAAGTCTCCATACCGGGTGACACCAAATCGAACTCTGGGGCCTTACAAGCCTCTTGGTGAGCTTAGCTCCCGGACCGATTAATCGGTAATCCTTTCGTAACCGAAAGACGTCGCTTCAGCCCAGCTGAACTTCCCTTTTGCGTGTTGACGATCATTTCCAACAGTGCATTTCCTATTGAATTTGTACACTTCACAACGCTCAGTTCTATCTAACTATCTCTTTTGTTTAGGGCCTAGACATTGGCTACATTAGCTGATGATCCGGTAATGAGTACCGCCATTTGATTTGCCATTGACTACTTATAAGACTCCTTGATATGCCAGTACAATCGCAAATTACACCAATTTGCCAATACAATGGTAAATAAAAAAAAATCCGTATAAGCCAATGCAATTTCAAATCAAAATCTCCATTTGCCGATTTATTAGCTATCCAGCAGAACCAGTATACCATAATAAATTGCTTAAATTTTTGAAAATCCGTTCGATTTTCCTGTACCCTTCCTCCTCCCCGCCTATCTCCCCTGTAGAAACGGCGGCTCTGTATCTCCCCGTCATCGCGTTCGGGAGAACGACATGAAATAAAACGTTTTTCGGCCATAAGACTAAACGGCGGACGAACGGCCGTTCAAATATTTAAAAACGATGCTTTTGCCATAAGATCCCGCTATCGAAAAATTCTAAAAAAATCAGAGGCATGCGGATTAAGCCAATTATCTTAAAATAAAATTGGGAACTCTCTAACTAAAAAATTCGTCGAATGGGAGAAAAAAAAACGTCGCCATAAGGCCCCGTGTTAAAACCGGCAAAACAGGGGGTGTTCAAATACTTTGTGTGGGTACTATATGAAAGAGGGTTTCCGTTTTTTACATATAACTTTAAAATAAGCGAACTAGTTTAAAAAAATACAGAAGTCAAAAACAGAAACCGTCTGATTATGAAATAGATTTATGCAAAACATGGGAGCGAACGAAATTTCCCCCGTAAAGCCTTAATTTTCCGCGAAATTTCCTCCGTGAGCTTTATTTTTCAAAAAAACCGAATTTCTGCGTTCGATTTCTGTATTTTACTCTTCTGTTTTCTGTTTTCCTTTTTCTGCATTTTACCAACACCCGAATTTTGCAAAACTTGGAACGACAAAACGCCATCTAGTACCTTTCAAAATAACGAAATAACGACTCTTGCCACCTAGACTTAATTACGGCAACTAAAGAGGTCGAAAAATACTTTGTATAGAATCCCTTCGGGAAACTTGGGGTCACTTCCTTCTTGTCGGACCGATAAATCGGTAGAAGACGTCGTGTTCTTTGACACGTAACGCAGATCCAGTTAATAAAATCTTTTCGTTTTCACTCTTCTGCTCTCCATCCATGTATCTATTTAGAAAATTGAAAAAATTAAAATGTCAAAAAATAAAACATTTTTTTTTCTTACAACACAACATTTAGTAAAAGTTCCGTTTCGTGGGGTATCCGTCCGACACATCCAATTCTTCTTGACTGTATGTAAATTTCTCCAGTCTTGCCAACCAATTCCCTAATGGGTTGTAAGACATTGGGATGCCAAGTTTTTGAGGACGGGCCTTCAATATTTATGATGCCATCCAAATGGCACTTTATGGCCTGAGCGGGGAATCGCATGAATCTGTAAATGTTGTAATTTGTTGGATTAAAAACTGTAATTTTTTGGATTAAATAATATTAAAAAAGGAATAATTACTTTGCTGGTAATTGACGTAGACTGCTTTCCAATACATTTTGGCGATGGCCATAATCCACCAAAAAAATTAGAAGTTCGCCTCCCTTCACATCTTCGACCAGTGCACGGCACCATTTTTTCTTGTATCGCACTGCACAAGCGTCACCAATTACCAAATCTTCGACCGGTATTGGATCAAGTTCCGATTCAAGCCAATTGGAGAAATGTTCAAATACTTCCGGAAACTGATTATCATGGATGTTGACATACACATGAGTGGGAGTTGTTGCCCATGGAATGCTTACCGAATAATGTTTCGGTACTTTAAATGTTCCTTGACACGTAACGCAGATCCAGTTAATAAAATCTTTTCGTTTTCACTCTTCTGCTCTCCATCCATGTATCTATTTAGAAAATTGAAAAAATTAAAATGTCAAAAAATAAAACATTTTTTTTCTTACAACACAACATTTAGTAAAAGTTCCGTTTCGTGGGGTATCCGTCCGACACATCCAATTCTTCTTGACTGTATGTAAATTTCTCCAGTCTTGCCAACCAATTCCCTAATGGGTTGTAAGACATTGGGATGCCAAGTTTTTGAGGACGGGCCTTCAATATTTATGATGCCATCCAAATGGCACTTTATGGCCTGAGCGGGGAATCGCATGAATCTGTAAATGTTGTAATTTGTTGGATTAAAAACTGTAATTTTTTGGATTAAATAATATTAAAAAAAGAATAATTACTTTGCTGGTAATTGACGTAGACTGCTTTCCAATACATTTTGGCGATGGCCATAATCCACCAAAAAAATTAGAAGTTCGCCTCCCTTCACATCTTCGACCAGTGCACGGCACCATTTTTTCTTGTACCGCACTTGTCGCGTCACCAATTACCAAATCTTCGACCGGTATTGGATCAAGTTCCGATTCAAGCCAATTGGAGAAATGTTCAAATACTTCCGGAAACTGATTATCATGGATGTTGACATACACATGAGTGGGAGTTGTTGCCCATGGAATGCTTACCGAATAATGTTTCGGTACTTTAAATGTTCCTTGACACGTAACGCAGATCCAGTTAATAAAATCTTTTCGTTTTCACTCTTCTGCTCTCCATCCATGTATCTATTTAGAAAATTGAAAAAATTAAAATGTCAAAAAATAAAACATTTTTTTTTCTTACAACACAACATTTAGTAAAAGTTCCGTTTCGTGGGGTATCCGTCCGACACATCCAATTCTTCTTGACTGTATGTAAATTTCTCCAGTCTTGCCAACCAATTCCCTAATGGGTTGTAAGACATTGGGATGCCAAGTTTTTGAGGACGGGCCTTCAATATTTATGATGCCATCCAAATGGCACTTTATGGCCTGAGCGGGGAATCGCATGAATCTGTAAATGTTGTAATTTGTTGGATTAAAAACTGTAATTTTTTGGATTAAATAATATTAAAAAAGGAATAATTACTTTGCTGGTAATTGACGTAGACTGCTTTCCAATACATTTTGGCGATGGCCATAATCCACCAAAAAAATTAGAAGTTCGCCTCCCTTCACATCTTCGACCAGTGCACGGCACCATTTTTTCTTGTACCGCACTGCACAAGCGTCACCAATTACCAAATCTTCGACCGGTATTGGATCAAGTTCCGATTCAAGCCAATTGGAGAAATGTTCAAATACTTCCGGAAACTGATTATCATGGATGTTGACATACACATGAGTGGGAGTTGTTGCCCATGGAATGCTTACCGAATAATGTTTCGGTACTTTAAATGTTCCTTGACACGTAACGCAGATCCAGTTAATAAAATCTTTTCGTTTTCACTCTTCTGCTCTCCATCCATGTATCTATTTAGAAAATTGAAAAAATTAAAATGTCAAAAAATAAAACATTTTTTTTTCTTACAACACAACATTTAGTAAAAGTTCCGTTTCGTGGGGTATCCGTCCGACACATCCAATTCTTCTTGACTGTATGTAAATTTCTCCAGTCTTGCCAACCAATTCCCTAATGGGTTGTAAGACCTAATGGGTTGTAAGACATTGGGATGCCAAGTTTTTGAGGACGGGCCTTCAATATTTATGATGCCATCCAAATGGCACTTTATGGCCTGAGCGGGGAATCGCATGAATCTGTAAATGTTGTAATTTGTTGGATTAAAAACTGTAATTTTTTGGATTAAATAATATTAAAAAAGGAATAATTACTTTGCTGGTAATTGACGTAGACTGCTTTCCAATACATTTTGGCGATGGCCATAATCCACCAAAAAAATTAGAAGTTCGCCTCCCTTCACATCTTCGACCAGTGCACGGCACCATTTTTTCTTGTACCGCACTGCACAAGCGTCACCAATTACCAAATCTTCGACCGGTATTGGATCAAGTTCCGATTCAAGCCAATTGGAGAATTGTTCAAATACTTCCGGAAACTGATTATCATGGATGTTGACATACACATGAGTGGGAGTTGTTGCCCATGGAATGCTTACCGAATAATGTTTCGGTACTTTAAATGTTCCTTGACACGTAACGCAGATCCAGTTAATAAAATCTTTTCGTTTTCACTCTTCTGCTCTCCATCCATGTATCTATTTAGAAAATTGAAAAAATTAAAATGTCAAAAAATAAAACATTTTTTTTCTTACAACACAACATTTAGTAAAAGTTCCGTTTCGTGGGGTATCCGTCCGACACATCCAATTCTTCTTGACTGTATGTAAATTTCTCCAGTCTTGCCAACCAATTCCCTAATGGGTTGTAAGACATTGGGATGCCAAGTTTTTGAGGACGGGCCTTCAATATTTATGATGCCATCCAAATGGCACTTTATGGCCTGAGCGGGGAATCGCATGAATCTGTAAATGTTGTAATTTGTTGGATTAAAAACTGTAATTTTTTGGATTAAATAATATTAAAAAAGGAATAATTACTTTGCTGGTAATTGACGTAGACTGCTTTCCAATACATTTTGGCGATGGCCATAATCCACCAAAAAAATTAGAAGTTCGCCTCCCTTCACATCTTCGACCAGTGCACGGCACCATTTTTTCTTGTACCGCACTGCACAAGCGTCACCAATTACCAAATCTTCGACCGGTATTGGATCAAGTTCCGATTCAAGCCAATTGGAGAATTGTTCAAATACTTCCGGAAACTGATTATCATGGATGTTGACATACACATGAGTGGGAGTTGTTGCCCATGGAATGCTTACCGAATAATGTTTCGGTACTTTAATAGAATTGAAATTCAAAGTTTTATCAAATTTAATCTTGAAATTCAAATTATTTTTTGGGATGCCAATAAGTTTGAACTTTTTAAAAAAGTCTTCGATTATTTCGTTGAATTTCAACTTGAAATGGTCTTGTAAAGCTACATATTCATCTTCACGCTCCTGCTTCAGGGATGGGGTGATCTGATCTGAAGGTGGAAGACGTTCGGAGATACACCAGTTCCCAATTGCACGTTTTCATGAAATTAGTGTTAACGATAGATACACTTTTTAGAGAAAAAAAGAAAATAAAATAAAATAAAGAGAGTTTTCTAGAAAAGAAAAAAGAAACCAAATCTGTTGAGAGACATTTTTGTGATTTTTCCAGTGAATCTTGGACCATACTATTCAAATATTTGAATGATACAATAACAAACTGAAAATATTAAAATATACTATCCTGTGTGCATAACATTTGTTGAGTCGATCAATTACTATCATTTCGTCTCAAAATTGCCATCATCGTCGCTCGGTACGACCCGTACTGCCCAACGAGAAGCAAGGCTAAAAGAAGAGTAATATGAGTTTTAATATCCCATAAAAGACTTGCTAAGGAGGAATATAAAAAAGCTGGGACAGCCTATCAATGACATCCTGATAAATGTATAGGCATTGGGGATCCAGGAAGGAATGTTGAACCAAATTAATTAATTTTGAATTTTTCGAATTGCTTCGTATAGTGTTCTTGTGTAAAATGTTCTTTAAATTTTTTCATTAGGTGAATTTCTGAGGACTTCGAAAAGACTTATCCTCAGCTTTGTTCATATTTTTGCTTCTTTACAATTTTGAACAAGACCAAGAGGTTCAAAGTGAGTCAAGAGGGTCCCTCATGCTTGGGGGATTCCACCTTATAACTGCACACAATCAAATCAATTTAAACAGCTTAGACGAGACAAAACCCATCCCCGCCACCTGCTAATACTGCTGATCTAGATTAAAATCACTTAAACTGGAAGATGAAACATTAGTTTCATTAATTATTGAGAATTTAGAAAAGCAACCTTTATTAGACCCTGAAAAACCTCAAGACTAGATCGGAAATTTTGACGGAGAAGTTTGCTCAAGGATAAAACTTAACATAAAATCTGCAAATAGGCAGTTTTCTGAGTATATAATCAAGATAAATGAAAACCAAAACAATTTGGAAAAAATTAAAATTTCCAATTATCGATTCTCCCGGAGTTATTTTTATTTTCTTCGTAACGGCTCCTTATTTAACACTTCCAAGTCGGCACTGCCGTCCAGCATTTCACTCTTCGTTCTTTTCCCTTTTATAATAGAAAAATTTTTTAAACTGCTGCCGGATTTTTTGTATTCGCTCATCTTGGTTATTGTCCACGTGTTCAAGAAGCCATGCAAAAACACGGTTTTCAAAATGAAGTCTTGACACGTGAAGACAAGACCACGACGGAAGCTCGTACAATAAGAGAACCCGCTACAGATGAGCTGTTGGGGAACGCCAAAACTGTTGCTCAGTCGTGAAGAAGTTCTTGGGCTACAGACCCTCCAAGCGTGAGTACAAAGTAGCCCACAAACGCCCTCTGCTACAACAGTTCTCCATACGGGCGTGAAGCGGCTTGTCTTGAAGGTGACTTCAAGCCGAGCCGATGAGCTGCAACAGCCTGGTTGGACTACGACGAAGGAGCCCTCCGGATCGACGTGGACCTGTCCGAGTCTTCCGATGCAGAACTCAACGACAAGCAAGAGGAAGAGCTCATTAACAATACTCAGAAAATTGTCTATTTGTAGATGTTAAGTCTTATTTTTGGGCAAACTTCTCCGTCAAAATTTTTGATCTAGTCTTGAGGTTTTATTGGTTTAATTTAGGTTGTTTTTGATAAATTCAAGAATTGATTAATCTAATTTTTCACATTACCAAATGCTGTTTTACTTCCTAATATAGTTTCACTTACTTATTTCTGTTTAGCCAATTCATCAGATACTGAAATTAGAGTTTTAAGAGTTTTGTCTTTTTGAACCCTTTTAGTTTTGGTATTTCTTGTCTTGAGTGTTGTGTCCCCATTGGAACCGACAAATCCCCCCCCCCACTTGATTTATTCCCCTCCGCGAGTTGGCGATCTCCCTTATTTACCCTTCTCCCGAAATTCTTCCACTCCCTTAGTGTAGTAATCTGATTTGCCATCGAGCGGGGAGGACCCCGTGAGAGGTTGGCCCGGCTCGTTTTTCGGTTAATACAATGAACCGACCTAGTCGGTCCTGATTCGGACTCAAAAATATTAAGTGGAATGGGTTTAGGGTTTTGTGTCCACTTTTGGACTCCAAAACTGACCTAACCCAACGCATTAGGACCTAACCCTACGGGGTCAAGATCCGTCGACTATTTACATCCGGATCCGCCGATCTACCTGCTTGGAACTGAAGAATTGGTTTTATTGGATTTGATTACCTTGCTTTTTGGCATAAAAATCACCTTCTGGTATCACCTAACCCTTCGGGGATTATGATTCATGGGCAAACTAATCAATTGCTTCCCATCGATTGATTATTATTCCTCAGTTTCTCTGAATACTTACTGAAATTCGCGGCGGCAACCGAATACTGATCGTGTCGGGGTATTATGGTTATTTCCGGATGACTCCGGATTAATATCCGGTTTTGGATGGTATCACCTAACCCCTCGGGAGATGTTCGTCCGAGAGTTATGCAGTGACCCTGCTGCCCGAAGACAACAGAGTCCTGCACCAATTTTTTCGAAGTCCCGCCCTACCCACCCAATAAAAATACAAAAAAATACATACAAAATTAATTTAAAGAAGACAAAAACACTATTTTTTTAAAGAAGACACAAGAAATAATTTTTTCCGGATTTTTTCCGATCATTCTGAATTTTTAAGAAGGCTTGATTAAAATAATTTAAAGAAGTAATAATAGAAAAATGAAAAAATTAATTGAACATCTCCCCAACCTGGGCGAGCTCCTCGTAGATCCTGGCCATCTCCCCCGCGCGAAGGGCCCTCTCCCCGGCCGTCTCGTCAACTGCTGGGGCGGGGTCCCCGAGAGATTCAAGTTCGGCACTCGGATCAATGATGAGGAGCTCCCCCAGAACGGGCACGGCGGCATTTGCCCCGAACATATTAGCCAACGTCCCATTCAACATATCCTGGGTCTCATCCTCGCCCAAAGGGAAGAACTCGACTTGCACCGGTGGCTGAGCGGCAGGCCACTGCCATTCATAAACCACCGGGGGCTCGTCAACCACTTCTGGCGGCTGCTCGATGAGCGGCTCCGGCAGTGGTGGGGTAGGGGGGATCGGTTGAGGCTCTGCCACGGGCGGTTCCTCTTCGGCCGGTTCTTGATCCTCATCCGCCCGGTCGGAGACTGTTCTAGCCCTTGTCTTCATACTAGCAACAAAAGTCTCCTTTGATATAACGCTCAAGTTTTCCTTATTCTCCTCATACACGGCCTCAATAATGGCCGCCCGCTTGGCAGGAGTGTCGGCGTTACCCTTCCTGACTGCTTCAAGGGCCTCAAAACGGCGCCTGCGTAAGCCTCGAAAGGCTTCAACCCAACGCAGGTTGCTCGGTGCCGTTTCTTAAAAGTCCCTTCGCAGTCGGTCTGGTGTACCTTCTTCTTCCCGTCGGCATGAAGACGAACGGTCTTTGTCTGACATTTCAACTGGCCCGACTTATACCAGACACATACCCATCTTCATTTATTTTTAACTTGCCCCCATTCCTACCGGGGAAATCGGCTAGGGCCGCATATTCCTTTAGCCACTTTGGCATTTTTTTTTGGTTGATTCCAAACTAAAATGAAAAAATCCAACTATTTTTAATCCCGGTGACTAACTTAACCAACCCAGTGATAACTGGTGAACAACGAAAAAAGAAAAAAAAAAAAAAATTCGGTTTTTGCTTAATAATCTTCAGTTTTTAGGCTAAAGACATTTTATCGAAGCAATGGACTTGGAATAACTCTTCTAATGTGCTGCATTGCATTTTCATGAAAAAAATAGATTTATAATGCACTATTCGACTCCCTGATGACTCCCCATTTATTTCTAAAAAAATTTAAAAAATTGGTATGCTGCAGTTTAGAAATTATCTGGGGTCTACAGAAAGCAGTGATGCAGGAGATCTTGATGGAAATTAACCGACAAGCTTGTACATCGAAGGGGACTAAACATATTCCGTCGTTCACCGAATTACAGGTAGTGTTTTTCCTTATGTGTAAGCTACTTAGGTTGTTGTGAGAAGACATTCTTTTTTTTTCTTTCAGATTGCTCAAAAGTTCACTGCTACTCTTCTGGCAGTTAGTCCACATTTGGTTCTTTTCTACGAAGACAATGTACTGATTGTGCGCACTGCGCACAATCATTACTGACTGTGGTGGTGGGATCAGCCACTCAATGGATGTTCAGTCTGAAGCAACTGCCATTTTGTATTTATTAGCCATATATTTTGTTTACGATGTTCAGTACCCAACATTATATGGCTTATTGTACATAAGGGATACATTTTGCATCCGAACGAAAAAGAAAGCCAGAATAACCGATACCGAACTGCTGGGCCGATTTTCTGAAGGACTCTACTAAATCCATACCAGTAACTCAAGAATCTCAGTCTCTGACCCAATTGCACACTGCATGATTTCCGAATTGTGATTAAACTTTTACATTTTTGTTTCGTTTGGACTGACCACTTTGATTGGTTTAAAATTATTTGGTTTACTCATTACTTCATTCGTCTATTGACTCAACAGTGAATACAATACAGATTACGTTTGCAATTCAAACAATCCATTCCTGTTTTTATTGATTGTTCCCACCCTACTGAAAACTCTTTAAGCACGGAGTTTTCGGTTTAGGATTCATTGAAGTTTAAATTGGCTAATTGTTAAGTAGGGTACATTTTGTTAAGTGGGACTATTTTCTTAAGTAGAAAGCCACATTAAGTATGAAATAAGGCTTAAAGTCGCGTGGCACTAAATGAAGTTTAGAAGTTTAGAAGTAGGAAAAACATTCCTCAATTAAGGAGGGAATACGCCACTGTGCTCCCCAGAAAAAAAGGGAGAAAAGGACAACATTACGTGCCAATCCAATTAAATGCCCTCCCAAAATGACAAATGGCTACATGAACAAGCCTGCCAATTCGATTCACTTTCGGTTCTGTGCCCCAAAGTGGTTAAAATTGTGCTGGAAAGATTGCCGAAAAAGTATCAGCAAAGGCTTAAAACAGATACAGAAGATGGTGTCAACAAATTATAATGCTATTATTTCTCAATCAAGACAATTCAGGAATAAAAAAAAATGTTGCCATGAACATGAAGGTTTTAAATTGTTTATTTTCTTTTTATTTAAATTGGTTCATAAGTAAACTTAAACTGGAATGCAACATAAACAATTCTTTCGTGTTGACGCAAAAGTAAAAAAACGTTTTAACCTTCAATCTATGTAATGATTTTGTAAAATTTAGTTTAATTATCCAGATAATTGTAAAGTTCATCTGAAAACCATGACGAAAGTTGCTGCCTCGGATCTTGCCCCATGGAAGAAGCTTGAAGTTTTCCACGCCCATCTGCTGTCTTCACTTTCGCACCACTTGGCCACGGGAAGCGTGCTTCTTGGCTGTCTCATTGAACTCGACACCCGCTGTGCGGAATTCCTTCGGCTGGTCGCGGACGTCCCTCGCACGGCCCACAACGCCATCCTTTACTCCGACGCCAAGCTGGTGGGCTTGGTGCGTCTAAACTAAGAAAGGACGCTTGCATCTGGATTGTGGCTAGGGCCACTAAACTTCTCGACAATCGTGACCCGGTTGTCCGTCTCTCAGCCCGCGCCCAACTCACGCAGAATATTAGCAAGGGATTCTCTGTCAAACCTCCTTATCCTCTACCCTTAGATAACTACCTTTCAGGCTCAACGCAAGGAAGAATCTACGACACACACTTCTACAAGGTTGGTTCCAACACCTGGTCGCGAGCCAGAAAAGCAGCGCGTCGATTGAGAGCCAGGATCGACGTATCCAGCGATGAATCGCAATCAAAAGTGATCGCTGACGACGTCTCCTGCGTTTCGGCTAAAGCTGTCAGGGGCCTCCGCACCGTCATCCGGAAGCGATGGACCACCTGCCTCACCGATGCCAAGCACCAGGGCCGCGTAGCAAGAGGACTCATGCTGGACAACTCCAACGACATCGCACGACACACATCATGCTACACCAGCCTCTCCTTCGACGAATGATGCTTCATCCACATGAGCGGTATTGGCATCTTGCCACTATTTGGCACCCTAGTATAGGCAAGCTAAATGAAATCGCGCTTACGCGCCAGCCCTTCGTGTCATTTGGAACAAAATATGTTTTGTAAGCTTTATAGTTATGGCCTACAGTAATTTAAATTACGTATGACAATTACAAAATTTTCAAACTTTCTTACTATTATCTCACTTTCCTCCTCAATATATTTATAATGTTGTTTCCGGAAAACAAAATTTTTACGAAACTTTCTTACTATTATCTCACTTTCCTCCTCAATATATTTATAATGTTGTATCCGTTTTGATTTCTTTCCGCATTTTCGTAAAGAGATACCTCATCTTTGCTTGGTATGTTTTGATTTTAGTGCCCTCTAGTGGCGGTTTTTAACACTACGTAGTAGTTCTGTGTTGTAATATTGGACCCTTTTCATGATATGACCCTTCTCAATGATAGGAGTATTTCTAATTATTAAATGGCCATAGACAATTATCCATATTTCCTATATATGATGTTTGTTTTGTGAATTAGTTTCTTATTTTCCTGATTTTCTACCGCCCCATCAAATTTTGCTATGGCCATCTGTTGGAGGTAAAATGAACTATAAAATTAAATGTTTCAAAGTCGTACTCGGGGGAAAGTAACTTCCTTCTTGTCGGTCCGATAAATCGGTAGAAGCCCTCGGTTCCCACCTAAAGGTGGGAGACACTCGGGGATTAAATGTATTTATTTTTGGTAAGTTCTTGCAACACGTAATTTTTTGGCTGAACTGTGATCGCCATATACGAATTACTGTAGCTAGAAAAAACCCTCCCGACCTCACAAATGGCGAACAGTGCCATATTGAGCCAAAACGAAGTGAAAAAACGCAAACGGACTTTTTAGTGAGCGGACCCTATTATGGACCAATAGGATCACGTACATTCGAAGCGGCAAATTTCAATCTTAGTGGAAAGCAAGTTATTATTTAACTTCAAATAATTTCTAAACAATTTTTAGTTGTTGAACTTTGTCACACTGCGTGTTGCAAATGAAATAGTAATACCCCAATAGATAAATAATGAAGTTTAGTTATGATTAAGCTTCATAAGAGTTCTAGGCACTACTGAAATTTGAAAATTAAGGGCAATTATGAAAGTCAATGCAATTTTTAGTAATACATTTTGTGTAAAGGTCCTATAACTATCATTTTGTAAAATAAAAAAAAAGAAAGAAAAAAGAAAAAAAACACAAAAACGTCTCAAGATATTTCCAAGATTCATCTCTGTGCCAGCTTTGAACAATTCCGCACTATTAATATTTCATATCTAAGGAAATTTTTGTTTCTTTTCGAAATTAAATAATCAAACAATTGTGAGTAATATGCTATAACCAGGTTTCCCCGATTTTATTGTTGACTGCAAGAAAATGAAGGCCACGACAAAATCATTCCAATTGTTCATTACCAAGCGTGTGCAATAGATAGTATGACCGAACCAACCTGGTTTTACTTTGGTTTGTGACCTAGCAAAAAGAGGTCGGGAATTTGTCACTACCAAGCAGCAAGTTCTGTAGCTGGGGTCCCGTGCCAAAATATAATGAAACTGCCCCCGAAGAGACGACGGAAGCAGCATCAACAACGGTTTCTGAACCTACAAGAATAAAATCGACAGCCAAAAAAGGTGTAAGAAAGTCACCTGTTGGGAAAGAAAAAGACAATACCGGCAAGACGGTCGAAGCACCAAAAGCCAGGACACCTGTTGTGAATGGAAAGAGCAAGACGGCTGCAGTACCAAAAGCCAAGATACCTATCACGAATGGAAAGGACAACACCGGTAAGACGGTCGGAACACCATCAGCCAAGACACCTGCAAAATCAAAGACCCAAACAGTGAAGCCGACATCAAAAGAAGATATGATACCAGAGGTAATCGAAAGTCTCATTATCAATTCAGGAAAAAAGACCATTGCCGCGGGAATCACAATGACAGTTCATTCTATCTTTGACCTTGCGAGAGAACTTTTCGATACAGAAAATGAACCTTTCAAAATTTTCTACAGGTACCTGATGCCATCATTTTGAGACTTTGTACGACCTTCTAGTGTCTTTTTGGAGAAAATCAAGTTTGAGGCGACGACATTAGTTTGACGACGACGACGACATGATTTCTTGGACCTTTGTTGGTCCAATAATTTACCAAGAATCTTTTCTTGGTCTAAGATTTTCCCCATAAGTGTCCTTTATTCTTGCTGGCTGGGCCATACTCCAATTGCCTCAGTGCATCCCAGAGGTGAAACCAACAAATGATTTTTCTTGAGCACGTAGAGAGGACCAGAGCTTCAAATTGGGACCTTTTGTTTATCGCGTTATATTTATTGCGTCTTTTTGTAATCTCCTGTTTAGAAATATACTCTTTAATCTAATCGCTTTTACTTTCCTGGTTTGCCAAACATCAGCCAACATTCATAGAACACGTCCCAGCTAGCATAGCTTATTGGTCATTTGTGGGGGAAATATATTTTACCGATAAAATAATTATTGGGAAAATAAATGGAAAGAATATTTGCCAACAGAATTTTTGCACCAAAATTTATTGGTTCCGGATAAAATTAAAGACATTGAATGATATTTCCCCAATATAATTCCAAATAACACCGGGCGGTACACAGGGCAGTATTTGGACGATTTTCACGGACGTGCAATGGATGCACTCCAGCTTATTTTAAGATTGCCCTTAATAGTAAATTATGATTACCCAACCATCTAACTTAAATAAGAGTTGCATATGAAAATCTATTTGGATAATCTACTTTTACGATTCCTCCTGTATTTTAAATATCTGATTACAGGCGGTTCCAGATGTTGAAATGTCCAAACATTTTGAGGAGTTCTTAATGGGCGTCGTAGCTCACTTTCAGTTTAACTAACTTAAACATGTAATAGGGACGAAAAGATATACATTTGCTCCATGTATATGTCACTTGTTTTGATGGTTTCCTTAACAACAGTGTTGTACACTTTTAATGAAAGCGATCGGCGTTTTCATTACACGAGTTGATCCACATTATCTTCTTCTATAGTGTTCTCCATTTACATTGTGAGTTTTAGCTTCCGTATTCGACTTATATATGTTTTAATTAGTTTTATTTCTTCTAACTATTTAGTTGGTTCCTTCTCTTTCCGAAAGCTTAAGTCCATGTCCAGTCAGTAAAGTCAAGTATTATTAGTCGAATGTAACACAATGTACTACGTGTCACAGAGAGGGCCTTGGGCTTCATAGGGCGGAGGGGATCAAGGGCTTCAAATTGGAACCAGGTACGACTTTTTGTAATCTCGCTTTGAAGGTGAACTTCATAGGGCTTCTTAATTCTTATTCGCTTTTACTTTCTTTGTTAGCCAAACATCTGCATGATATTCTTAAATCGCGTAGAGGGGATCAAGGGCTTCAAATTGGAACCAGGTACGAATTTTTTATAACTCGCTTTAAGGATGAAGTTCATAGGGAAGTTGATAGACGAGATATAGTTAATGGAACATACTCCCTACTCCAATTGCCTCAGTGCATCCCATAGGCAAGACCAACAAATGATTTTTCTAGAGCAGGTAGAGGGGATCAATAGCTTGAATTTGGAACCAGTTACGACTTTTTGTAATCTCGCTTTTAGGATGAAGTTCATAGGGAAGTTGATAGACGAGAAATTGTTGAAGGAACATACTCCATACTCCAATTCCTCTCTCCTCTCGCCTCAGTGCTTCCCAGAGGCGGGACCAACAAATGATTTTTCTAGGGCACGTAGAGGGGTTCAAGGGCTTGAATTTGGAACCAAGTACGACTTTTTGTAGTCTCGATTTTAGAATGAAGCTCATAGGGAAGTTGATAGACGAGAAATTTTTGAAGTAACATATTCCATACTCGAATTATCTCAGTGCATCCCAGAGGCGAGACCAATAAATGATGATCGAATAAAACTCATTCGAAAGTCTTTTGATAGGCATGAAACTTTTTATGAAACATACTTTATACTCTAATCCCTTTTACTTTCCTATTTAGCCAATAACATCAGCAAGATATTCATAGAACACGTAGATGAGATCAAGAGCTTCAAATTGGAATCTAGTACGACTTTTGATAATCTCGCGTCCACCCTAACATAGGGTGGGGATGTTAATAAAACCTGGAATTCCAATTGGAATTCAGAATTGTAAAACCTGGAATTTTGAAGAGGAGATTACAGAATTCACCTACTTATATTATTGTGGTAAAACATGGAATGATTCTGAAATTTTTAATTTTAAAATATGGAATTATAATTTTCTAATTTGTAATTTATGGAACGCCATATGACAAAAATTGTTTTGAAAATGAATGAAAATGAACAATTTGTCTATTCAGTAAATTATGCATATAAAGCTCACCTATTGACAGAAAAATCGAATCGAATCTATCCTTATACTATCACCAACGGTGGCGCGCTTGACTGCTAGGTGATTTTCAGACTGGTTGGTTTTGTTTTCTTTTTGAGATAAGTGAATCTCGATATGTGATAAGGGTTGATATCAGTAATGCTACATAAAACTATGACAGAAAGTGGGTACTGAAGGGTTGTGGCTCTTTTAAGCATTTTATCATCTCCCTTCCCCCACCCAATCTATCCATTTTACAGAACAAAAGTAACGCTACATTTCCAATTCCAGGGCTTTACTACTCCAATGCCAGGTTTTAGAATTCCAACTCTAGGTTTTACTCACCATTTCCAGTAGTTTCCAGGTTTTATCAAGAAAAATTTGTCTTCCAATTTCAGATTTTACCCGACAAATTCCAGATTTCACAATTCCAAATTCCATTTGGTATTCCAGGTTTTATTAACACCCAAAGAGTGGCGACCGCCACCTAGTGTTGGGGAAAATAATGAGGGGAGACATGCTGGATCGTTACAAGATGATATAAGTGTGTAACAATGTTTTCGTCGAGCTTCGTACCAATCACATGCATCAAGAAATCTCAAACCATCGAAACGACTTAGCAAATTACGAGAAAATACAGATTACCAAACTACAGCAAATTAAAACCCGATCATTTAGATCAATTATATGTGTTGAAACGGAAAAAATGTCAAAGATTTTTTTACAGCTAACCACAGACACAAATGTTCAATTAATGCACAACTGAGTTAAAAACCTTTTACTATTTCCGAATTTGATCATATTAACATCATCTCTTCTCCATGGTTTTAATTATAATGGCCTAAAAACAATATTTGGGGGAGGGATTCTTTTCAAGGCCAGCGTCTACGCCCTTTAAGAGCAGAATTTCTTTCATTGAGACACGCTGTAAGATCAATGTTCGAATGAGATTAATACAAGGATAAAGCGACAACAAACTTAGCTTAGTGCTATTGCGGTTTTTATTTTATGAAAATTCGGGGAATCGAGCTAAATTTTTTGAAAATTTGGGTATGTCGTGCCGCCTACATGAATAATAGATGTTAAAGATCCTGATTTTTTTTCCATCAGCAGTTTTAGGGCAAACTTTAAGCGCTTATATATTTATCGGGACACCCCATTTTTTCCCTACTACTCCCACGTAATTTTTGACTAGAAATATTTTTGTTACAATGTCGCTGATTTTCTGGTAGATGCTGACTAATATCTATATCTCTAAATTTATATGTAGGTTCTACATGTTTTTTAACAAATTAATGGATTTTTTTGGTGTCTAAGGTTTTAAGGCAATTTTACCCGTCAAGGTCGTTCCCCTAGCCATGGGCGAGGTGGGAAACGACGAGAAAAAAGGGTTTCAGAAGTGAAATTCTCATGGTTGACTGAAAATGGTTGATTTAAAAAGTGATTGTCAGACAACCGTGGGTATCTATTCATGTTTCCGCTGTAAAAGTCAAAAGTTGTTTAATTAAGAAATATCTTTGTTTACAATTAGCAAGAAAGCTCTTTATTTTTCATTTCTATATTTGAAGTTTTTTCCCTGTCTTTGTTAAGTTTTTTAAACAACATTTTTGTATTAACTTTTTGATTACCTTTTTAAGATCAGATCAATTGCATTCAAGTGAACGAAACTTCTCCCTGTCCCAAAAAATTTGCTTGGTAGGAATTCACTAGATATTGCTCAATGCTCATCCCGAAACATTAATGATTGATTTAGGGATCTGTAGCCGATTGGTCTAGGGCGTCAGACACTATGAAAAACTAGTGTTCTGAGATTCTGGGTTCAATCTCAGCAACAGTGAATCGGAGTGAACGTCTTCGTTATCAACTTTCCGTCAAAAACTGATAGCTCGCGCCATATAAGGCAGCACAAACATTCGCTTTCCAGACATGATGCTAAACACACTGTGTTATCAATGGTATCAATATGTTATCGTGAGGTTTCATCGGAAGGAAAAAGTTTCAGCGCCTTTGATCATGCATAATGGAAAAGGCGCTATATCAAATGTAATAACTTAATAACTTAACTTAATTTTCTGCAAGAACAATTGGCTCAAACAAGCCAGTGCTTCCTTCCTTAAAATAGTGGTTTTCGAGCTTGTGGCCGATCTTCTTTTCTTAAGGCGATATTGTTACGTCGGATCGTCCATGCAACGCACTGTGTTATTGCAGATACGCCGATGCGATGTTTCTCAAGTGAACCGAATATTTAATGGGAAACTGCCCTATGTGATCGATTCATTTATTGTTGAACGATTGTCATCGTTGTGGGTTTCCGATCACGCTTGGAAAGGCTCTGGGTGTGGCACCTCAGGTAACAGGGCGATGAGTGTGAACACGTGGAAACTCGTGTAAATAAACTAAGAACACTCCAAGTAACAAAACAGCTACTTTAAAGGAATCGATTGTTACACCAATCAAACAGGCCAAAGGCAAGAAGAAAATAGCTAATTTCTAAACATGAGCCAAGTTCTATTACTGTGTCCCAGGATCGTTGGTTTGCCAGAGTAGGAAACATAATTTTTGATTCCCTTGATTCTGCTTAGAAAATAAGTTTCCGCAATGTGGCAGTTCTGTTCTAAACGCTTCTATGGTCCGAATTTCAACGACCAATTGGAAGAATTTGAAAGTGCAAGTGCAGCAGAAAGTACAACACTAAAAAATTGCCAACCTAAAGAAAATTGGAAATCATCTCGTTACCGTTTACGGTTTACAATTTAAATGGTATGTTTAATAGATGTTGTTCTTAATCTTAACACAAGTAATATTAGCTTGAGTATTGTTAAGTTAGTTAGTTCATGTGCTTAAGTAATATCGTGACACATGAGCCCGTATTGTTGATAAACATTTGGGAAAAGACCTCAAACTTTGTGAAGAACCAACCACTGTTTTACATTGCGGAAAACCTTGCCAGTCAAACGGATATTTAAAGTGAACCAAATTAGAAACTTACGGTGGACGGTTCACCAATCCATGCAAGATCTTAACAACAACAAAAGTGACGGAAGTAGTAAGGGCTTGTCTGGCGAATGGGCAGACATTTTGGGAGACAGAAAAAATCTGTTGCTACCACGTCGGAAGAAACGGTAGATCGATAGTGTGATGGAACGATAGTGTGTAACCCTCGAATGAAGCAGCTGATGGCACTATCGCCTTCATTCAGATCGATAATGCAAGGAGTAGAAAAACAGGTATATAGAATTTCTACGTACTGTTTAGGTGTAAAAATATTATTCCAAATATTTGAATTCATCCCAGCTAGCCAGCATATGGGACAGATTTGGGGAAAATGTTGGACCAAGTCAATGTTTTAGGGATATTATGAGGCCATAAAAGGACCTTCGGTTGGCTGGGACTCTACAGGAAATTAAAGGGCCACAGAATATACAATAAATCAAGACTTTGGTGCATTAATCTTTCAAGATTGTGTAAAGATTCAGGGACGTTGACTGGTACGTGTGTCTCGATTCTTCAAACTCATACATACGTTAATTCATTAATGTACAGTATCCTGAAAAAAAGCCGAGCGTGTTCTAAACAAGCAAAACAGGTATATAGTATTTCTACGTTCTGGTTAGGTTGTAAATAACATAAAAATGTTTTATTTTTTCATTTGTTTGCTTTTCAACAAATCAGAAAAGAGGCGAAGTAACATTTGACGTCAACTTACGAGCAAGCAAATTATTCCTTTACCATTGCAACCAGTCCGTTTTAATAGAAATGTTGGGAGGTAGCTGGGATCGAACCAGACGCATCGAATCGAAAACTTAGACTTTTAACCATTCTGCTATGGTAGTGTTCCAATGTTCCAGATTTCAAACAAAATTGTATCGAATTCCACGACGAATGTGTATTTAACAACAATTGTTGTGCATTTTGTTTTATTTTTATTCTTAATATAAAGCCGACTTAATTGATCTAGATTCTGTATTTGAGATATTATAATTCTGATTTAATCTGAGTTTAAAAAAAGAGTAACTACGATTGCAATAAAGTGCGTTTTCAAGTATAAATGAAGCTAATTAATCATCATGACTAAATACCACTTGATTAAATCTTGACTTTTTAATTGATACCAATAATGAGTTTTTTTTATACTAATACGTGTAAATAATTATACAGAAATACCAGCTAGCCCGTCGAGACTGGGCTATACTATCTACGAATCGCTGGATTATGGCTGCACAAAAGGAGGAGGAGAACGTTCTCAGTTACGATCTAGATTATTTTAACGATCGTTTAACAAGCAATGGTAAAAACGAACGGCGTCAATTTTAACGGAGAAATTTGTGAATATCCCCTTTAGGTTTCAATCGCATTGGGAAATGCGATCGCATAAGTTATTGCTTTAGCTGTATTCTAGTAGTTGATGATCCACCTGCTTCGTTACGTGGACCACAGATATATAAGGTCTAGGGGCTAATATGGTCCGGTAATTGATGAATTTAAAAAAGGCGTTATTTTGAATTCAACCGGTGTCACAAAAGTTGCCCACGAGGACACAAGGATGAACTACGTAGAATTTTTTGAAAAGCCATACGTCCAATAAATAAGTTTGTTTTTGTTTCATTAGATCGCGCTTTGGAAATAGATTTTGATGCTTCAAATTAACGACAAATCAAGAAATGGAGAAACACCTGAAGAAGAACAAAGTATTTTAAAATTCTTTCATAAATGTATCAATTTCCACTATACAACTTATGATATGAGGGTGCCTGATATCTACATGTTAATCATAAAGCACTTCACGAGGGAATTTATTTGTGATTGCTAGCGATTTTAATAGAAAAAAATTTAACGGCGGCTTGAAAAACGGCCGCCACTCTACAGGGGAGATAGGCCGGGAGGAGGAAGGGTACTAAAAATTGGACCTATTTTCCGCCAAAATTTTTAGATTTCGTGTTGCGGCAAGAAAAAAATTTCCTCGTGAAGCGCTCTATAATTAGCGTGTAGATATCAGGCACCCTCATATTCGTAAAAAAAGAAGCTTCTATCACATCACATTCTGAAGTTATGATGAGAAATTAAACGTTTTTCCTCCATTAAATCCTCACGGCGGAAGACTGCCGTTCAAATAATTGATAACTACCCTTCTGCTATATGATTCCGTCATCAAAAAATTCTGAAATAATTGACAGGCATGCATATTGGGGTAGTTTATTTCTTAAAAAGTTAAGAACGCTCTATCTGAAAAAATCGTGGAAGGAGAGCGAAAAAACTCAGCCATAAGGCGCCGTGTTAAAACCGGCAAACAGGGGGGGTGTTCAAATATTTTCCGTGGGTACTGTATGGTAATTCACAAAATTGAGAACAATAATGACAGCAATTGCGAAGAATTCTTCGTAGAAATGGGAGCGCTAAATGCTTCGAGACTCACTTAGGTTAGCTTACCAGGTTAAGTTTAGTTTTAACAGTAGAAATACCGCCATGATGTATTACTCGTAAAATATTTTTTTAAAATATGGATAAAATATTTTTAAAAAACGTTTAATTTTCCAAGCTTTTTCTGGATTCTCAGTATAATAGTTTCTGAGTTTAAGGGAAAACAAGTGGCACAATCACTTTCATAAAACAAAACGCCTCTTCTGCGTCTGCTTCTTTCCAACAACCCATGCCACCCATGCCCCCCCCTTTCATCCCATGTAAGTTCTTCCCAGGCTGGCAGATGCATACCAACTTGCTATAGCATTGTCGTGCCATTGAATTTTATATGATTCACTTGGTCCATCCGGGTCAACGCCAAGAACCCGTTCAAATTGATATAGTCGATCATGTTTGTCAACGCAGATCCAATCATTGCTTGGTTTTTGTTTTGTTTTTCAGTGCCCTCTAGTGGCGGTTTTTAGCACATCGTAGTAGTTCTGTGTTGTAATATTGGACCCTTTTCAATTTGAGTTTGGGTTTTCATGTAAATGAAACGAGTATTTATAATTATTAAATGGCCGTAGACATTTGTTCATATTTTCTTTGTATAATGTTTCCTTTGCGAATTAGTTTTAAAATTCCTGATTTTCTACCGCCCCATCAAATTTTCCCATAGACATCTGTTGGAAAGAAACGAAACCAAAAAATTAAATGTTTCAAAGTCGTACTTGGGGGAGAGTCACTTCCTTCTTGTAGGTCCGATAATAAGTCGGTAGAAGCCCTCGGTTCCAGCCTAAGGGTGGGAGATACTTGGGGATTAAATGATCTTATATGTATATATATATTCCATAAATGCGATGAATATTTCCCCTATTCTCGAACCATCTTTTCCATTTCAGTAGCTCTTCGTCCGACTGTTTAATCTCCACCGCAGTGAGCCATTGACACTTGCTTGTTTTGTCCCACGTAATGTGGTAAAATTTTTCCTGTCGACAACCTTTTTTTCGTGAACCGTTTCGAATTTTAATTCCTTGCAACTGACTGATGGGGCATCTTTATCTTCTTCATTGTCAAAACATTCAATTGAAACTTCCATTCTATCTGGGGTGTTAGAAGAACCTCTATTACAGAAAAAACTAAACATTAATCGATTCCTTTCTTATGAATTTTACTTAACAGACTCGTACGTTCTTCTTCTACGTGGACAGATGTTTCTTCTGTCCTTAGTGGGTTGTTTACTAGTTCCACAGCATCAGGGTCCATTTGCAAAGAACGATCCAATGAAGAAAATACAAATTTGGATATTGGAAATTTTTCCAATCATTAGAGAGCCTTACTCTGTTCATCTTGGTTGACAGGTGTTTCTTTCCTTGATTGGTTGTTTGCTGGTTAAACATTAACACGATCCATTTCCAATGCGCGTTCTACTAAAAGAAAAACCAAGTTGTATAGTGGAAATTTATACATTTATGAAAGAATTTTAAAATACTTTTTTCTTCTTCAGGAGTTTCTCCATTTCTTGATTTGTCGTTAATTTGTTACGAAGCATTAAAATCCATTTCCAAAGCGCGATCTAATGAAAGAAAAACAAAGTTATTTATTCGGCATTTCTCTAATTATTAGAGTATGGCCTTACTCTGTTCATCTTTGTTACCACGATATTCTGTCCTTGATATGTCCTTTGCTGATACCACAGTGTTATCCTAAGTTGGACAACTGGGTTTTCTTGTTGTTGAGGTGGAGAGAACAGTGAAGCGGACTCGACAGAGGTAATGGGACTTGAGGCAACATTTCCAAAATCGAAAGATGCTTCTTGGCCTTTAAAAAATATTATAAGATTGGTATTTCTGATTTAATTATCTGTTACCACCTCGTGAATCCATTGAAGTGCTGAATCTCTGTGGTACTCCAGTAGTAGACACTTTTCCTTGCAAATGTTTCTTGATCAAACGAAAGGCAAGATGAAACAATATATATAATTTACGATATTTATCTTTTCCTTACGTTTTTTGCGTCCACGCCAAGGTTGAGAAGTATTTTGCTGGTGTCCTTCTGATCCTGGATTTCGACTCTTGTTGCTTGGACGTTTCAACTCATTACCGGACCAATATTCTAATAAAAAGATTAGTATTTATTTTTAAAGGAAATTTTTAGTTTTATCTAACTGTTCATATAGCTTCCAACGCTATTCCGATTAACTTGTACCCTGGAATTTCTAGATTTATTAGTGCTCGTTGTGTTCATTTGTCCGGAAATCATCTGCAAAGAGAGAATCAAATTGAGTCTTAATTTTTTAAAACATCTATTTATTTTCCTCATCGTTAATTTTTTTTAAATTAGCCCTGCGTCCTCAAAGTATTGGGAGTTAGAGGATTCAAGGCCTGGCTGTTTTTAAAATCATTTCTGGTTTAGATTCCAGAAACAGTAGGAGGGTTTGTGTTGACCTAAAATTAATAAGGATTAGAATAGAAAATTAATGTTGACCATGGCCTACTATATATTACACAGCCGAGAACGTTAGTTTACCCTCGTGTGGAAGTGGCCGACGGGTTGGTTACTCCTTCGGACCCTCTATTTAACCTCCTTTATTAAACTTGTTTCCCTAAAAGTTTTACTTTTCTATTTCTTAAACGGACGTCACTTTGATAAAGTTTTACATTCTTTTGTTACGACTCGAAGTTCTAATTTGCTGTTCTGGCTCCGGTGTTGGTTGTTCCGGCTCCGGTTTTTACCGCTTTATTAATGGCTCCAAAGAGATTATACAAGGTATAATTTTAGATGGCTCTTGAATGAACTTAAGTTTTTCAAAAATTCTACGTAGTTCATCCTTGTGTCCTTGTGGGCAACCTTTGTGACAACGGTTGGCTTCAAAATAACGCCCTTTTTAAATTCATCAATTACCGGACCATAGCCCTTAGACCATATATCTCTGTGGTCCACGTAACGAAGCAGGTGGATCAACAACTACTAGAATACAGCTAAAGCAATAACTTATGCGATCGCATTTCCCAATGCGATTGAAAACTAAAGGGGATATTCACAAATTTCTCCTTTAAAATTGACGCCGGTCGTTTTACCATTGCTTGTTAAACGATCGATAAAATATTCTAGATCGTAACTGAGGACGTTCTCCTCCTCCTTTTGTGCAGCCATAATCCAGCGATTCGTAGATAGTATAGCCCAGTCTCGACGGGCTAGCTGGTATTTCTGTATAATTATTTACACGTATTAGTATAAAAAAAGGCTCATTATTGGTATCAATTTAAAAGTCTCGAGGGGCTATACTATTCTTTATATATGTTGGTAAAGCCGCTTGTACGCATCGATGACACCGATACACAAAGCCCTCGTTATTTCGTTTCATAATCAAGAGCTCTGGGGCAGGAAGATCTGTAATAATATTTTAAAATTTTTGATTCTAACACGAAGATGGTTTTAGTCTAACCTTGGTTTTGGTCTAACCCGATGTTGAGCCTTCCCCTTCCTTGACAAGCGGAACGCGTGAGATTGATTTATCGCGGAACGCGAAATCGTTAATATATTAACGATAGAGGGAGAGTGCGCTATACAAAATACAGCGAGTGTAAGTGTTGGTGACAGAAAACGCCATATAAAAACTTGATATACAGTAACCGTAATTAGGGTAAAGCTCTTAAATCCGGACAGGACAAAAACTCTGCAAATTTCGGCCAAAAAATTCGATTTTTTTGCATGCGTGTTTGAAACTGAACGAGGCGTTTCTTAAAACATCCGATAAATGAACATTGAAACAATCACAAAAACGCACCAATGGGCTAAAGGGCATCTTGTAATTATTTCTAGTGACTTAGAAATTGACAATTAGAATTTCACAGTTACGCTTGTAGGCTAAGTTTTTGAGCTCTGTGTTGGACAGTAGGCCGAACGAAAACGGCAAATGAAAAATATAAGATAAAAAATCAAAGAATCACTTAACTAATTATACTAAATGATAGAGAATTTAAAATTCTACAAAATATTATAGTTTTTAAGTAGTAAATGGCAAATTCTAATATTTTATCAGGAATTTTGAAAGAACTGTCATTCTACGTTTATTGGACTGACAGCTAGTAATTTCGGACACCTTCAAGGAAATTATAGATTTTCAAATTTTTAGAATGGGTATACACCAATCGACGCATAATTTTATGAAGAATCGATTTATACCCAATGTTTTCATCTTATTTGAAGCCGTTTTGGCGCAGTTAAAGAAACAAATATTGTTTGTCTGTCGATCTTAGGCTAGCAGGCAAGTTTTGTTTTGACAAGCCAATGTTTTGGTTTTTTAAAATCGAATTCTATTGGGAAATTTCTATTGCACCCTCAGTAATGTCATAGGCGATTCTATTCAGAATCAAAAACTGAATCGAATGAGATAATTATTTTTCTAAAATTAGCTCTGTCCGAAAAATGCAGAAATGTCCGACTTTTATGGGAAACGTCCGACAATTGAAGATTCTTAATGCACACGTTTCCCATAAGGAAGCCTATCGGCCAAAAAGTGTCCGGAGTTCACAGCTTTACCCTAAAAAAAGGAGCACGAACTAGACCAAAAAAATTCAGGAAAAGGCGGAAGAAAAAACAATAAAGAATGTGAAGTCTCAGGCGGCCTATATTAATTCAAGGCTAGGTACTTGACATTGTATAAACTAAAATCATGAGTCAGTCTGAAAACAGAGCAAAATTAAGTTTTTGTAACCTACTGTCAGAACTGAAGAATGTGAACTTTCATACTTCTTTTTTCTCAGATTGCTGTTGTCAGTGGCATTTGTAAATGCACAACTTTGGTCCAACCTGTTCATTAACCTTGTCTTTGAAAGTCTCTCCCATGATAATTCCTTGTTGATGAGCCACATCAAAAAGTGTCTTATCCCATTTCCGTTTACTTTTTCGAGTGGCTTTGGAATCTCCAGGTTCGTTGCGACGGTTCCGTTCATCGAATGGCATATGATATATCCACTCGAGTTGTTATTGCGAATGCGTTGGAATAAAGTGGAACGCTTTATTTCCAAGGCGTACGAGTCTATTAAGTAAAATTCATAAGAAAGGAATCGATTAATGTTTAATTTTTTCTGTAATAGAGGTTCTTCTAACACCCCAAATAAAATGGAAGTTTAAATTGACCAAATCTCTAATCTCTGTCTTTAGCGCGCGTAACTACTTAATTCAAGTAACGCTGAGAAGACTCAACATCGGCCTGTCCGTGGTGATAGCACTTTCATCTTTCCTTTCAGACTGAACCAAAGGCGAGCCGGTACCCTCAGTGGAGTCTCAGGACTCACCAAGTTGGACTCAGTGGCCAATATACAGGTCGGAGCGGCTTTGCGTCCCGCTTGCCAATCTCACAAAATTTCTAAAACCATAAAACTTTAGATTTTTTCGACTTATTGCCAAAGCAAAAATGTCCGGGCCTCAAATAAAAAAAATATATAATAGAACTATGTCTAAATTATACATAGAAATGTAAAATGGAACTATATAATTGATTTCCTAGTTACACCCCTTATGCATCGTGTCGGAAGAAAAGGTAATACCATTCTCGTGAACATTGCTCATCTTTAGAACCTTCGCGAAGCCCTCTGATCCAGCAACGGTAGAGAGTAGAGTAGGAACATGAATTTTTCGTTTGTCTTCGTATTGTAAGAGAATAACGATATAAGGTACAATGGTGGTTCAGCTAAAGGACCACCCGGCTATAGAAGTAGTACGGCTAACCGACCACTTTTGTTCCTATACTCTTACTGTACTTATCGGACCACTCACCCACCGGACCACTGCACCAGGTTGTCAGATAGGACCAGCAAAATACTGTAATATCCTATTTTCAAAGGTACCGGATGTAAGAAAACGAGAGATTTCCTTATCGTTTAATATATCAACTTGCAGAGGATCATATCAAATAAGGAGTTTAAAAAGAATACATCGAAAAACACAAATTTACTACTTGTGGAGCGCGCCCACCACGTCATTTCCAAAGAGAAAATAAAATATGCGTTCACAAAAAAATCTTTGATTGATATTGGGTCAGCTCATCGACTACTAGTTACTCTATGCCCTAAAATTACTTCCACATGTCCAGATACAAGTGTGTGGTACCTCAGACTGACACATGCTGGAATCTGAAATGATAAAAGCCATTGGTCTCCTGCATGTCTATGGTCTTCATTGGACCTGAAATCTTTTTAAACAGGCTTGAAAAATCATTTTTTCCATGTAGTCTATCCCTGCTGAAATTTTTTTATTTGTATTGAAGACTGTACTTGTTATTGTAGCGTCATTTGATCTGTCCCTGGACTTGGGGAGTGCGCTCTATAAATTTAATTCAATAATAATAATAATAATAATAATAATTTACCCTTCTGGTCCTATATTTTCGAAGACCTTCCAGTCCCATTATTAGAAAACTACAAAATCCAGTTAGTTGCAATGTTGCAATATACAATTAACTGAGAAATATTAATTTAAGGCAACAATTGACAGTGACGCAGACAGAGGCCTTCCTACATTTAGTTTTACATTTAGTGTATTCTCATTCTTTCCGAAATGGGTGCGTTAGGTATATTTAAAAAACTCGCTTGTACTTCGTGATGTCTTGTATAGTATGTGATGAGTCCTTCGTTGCTCGAGTCCCTCAAAGCATACCATTCCTAGTTTGCGCGGGCATAATTTGGCGAATATTCTACAAAAAGCAGCCTCATAGACTGCGTCGTAATGGTACCCAAGGTTAGACTTAAACCATCTTCGTGTTAGTACACAAAATTTTAAAATATTATTACAGATCTTACTGCCCCAGAGCTCTTGATTATGAAACGAAACAACGAGGGCTTTGTGTATCGGTGTCATCGATGCGTTACGGCGCGGCACGGATCGCGGCTTTACCAACATATATATAGAATAGTATAGCCCCTCGAGACTTTTAAATTGATACCAATAATGAGCCTTTTTTTATACTAATACGTGTAAATAATTATACAGAAATACCAGCTAGCCCGTCGAGACTGGGCTATACTATCTACGAATCGCTGGATTATGGCTGCACAAAAGGAGGAGGAGAACGTCCTCAGTTACGATCTAGAAAATTTTATCGATCGTTTAACAAGCAATGGTAAAACGACCGGCGTCAATTTTAAAGGAGAAATTTGTGAATATCCCCTTTAGTTTTCAATCGCATTGGGAAATGCGATCGCATAAGTTATTGCTTTAGCTGTATTCTAGTAGTTGTTGATCCACCTGCTTCGTTACGTGGACCACAGAGATATATGGTCTAAGGGCTATGGTCCGGTAATTGATGAATTTAAAAAGGGCGTTATTTTGAAGCCAACCGTTGTCACAAAGGTTGCCCACAAGGACACAAGGATGAACTACGTAGAATTTTTTGAAAAACTTAAGTTCATTCAAGAGCCATCTAAAATTATACCTTGTATAATCTCTTTGGAGCCATTAATAAAGCGGTAAAAACCGGAGCCGGAACAACCAACACCGGAGCCAGAACAGCAAATTAGAACTTCGAGTCGTAACAAAAGAATGTAAAACTTTATCAAAGTGACGTCCGTTTAAGAAATAGAAAAGTAAAACTTTTATGGAAACAAGTTTAATAAAGGAGGTTAAATAGAGGGTCCGAAGGAGTAACCAACCCGTTGGCCACTTCCACACGGGGGTAAACTAACGTTCTCGGCTGTGTAATATATAGTAGGCCATGGTCAACATTAATTTTCTATTCTAATCCTTATTAATTTTAGGTCAACACAAACCCTCCTACTGTTTCTGGAATCTGAAACCAGAAATGATTTTTAAAACAGTCAGGCCTTGAATCCTCTAACTCCCAATACTTTGAGGACACAGGGCTAATTTAAAAAAAATGAACGATGAGGAAAATAAATAGATGTTTTAAAAAATTAAGACTTAATTTGATGAGTTTTTTAAAATTGGTTTGCTGACGATTTTGTAAAACTCTTGGTTGTACGTTTTAAGTTTTTCAAGGTTTCCTTATGTTGCCGGTGCGCAGTGCGCACAACCACTACTGTCTGTGGTAGTGGTATCAACCACTCAATGGAAGTTCAGTCTTATGCAACTGCCATTTCGAATTTATTAGCCATATATTTTGTGTTCGATGTTAAGTACCCAGCATTATATGGCTTATTGTACATAGTGGATACATTTTGTATCCGAACGAAACCACCCAAAAAGAAAACCAGAATACCAAACTGCTGGGTCGATTTTCTGAAAGACTTACTAAATCCACATCATTACTCCAATATCTCAGTCTCTTACGCAAAGTATCACAGGTATTGTTGAAAGTAAATCTTCGGACTCGAGGAACTGATGCATTGTGTGTGTGTGGTCCACAAAACGGTCTTTGGAAAGTTTCCAGCATTGTATAGCTAAATAACATCATTCAGGTGTGTTTATACTTATGTTAGTTGTTAGTTGATGTTCAAAGTTGATCCATTTTCTGATAATGTAGAAACATTTTCAAAGATTCAGAAGAATCAAACATGGTGTCAGTTTTGAGCACAGCACCATCATTAAGCCAACGAAACCACAAAGAATGACAAATCGTTGCCAGGCAGCTAACATTGGTAGTTGGGTAACTACCAGTTCTAACTACTTGCCAACTGCCATTTGCTCACCTATTACGCTGCCGAGGCAGTGCTTTTAAGCTGCCAAGAACTGCCAAATGAATAAATCGTAGAAAATATTTTTGAATGTATTAGGAATTGTACCTCAAATCTCTTAAAATGCTACGCCGACGTTTTAACCACTAGACCGATACATATTAATAATTTCTAAGTTGGTTGAATACATCCGTGACTCACAAGAACAGTTGATTACACTTGAAATTTTTTCGACTTTGATAATATTGTGGTTTATACTTTAATAATTGCGAGATGTATTGTTAGATTCAATTCCACACGGAAAAACTTTAGAACAACTTGAAAGGTTTGAACATCATCTAATTAATCAGAAGGTTAGTGTCTTAACCAACATACCACCAACGCGACTTTATATAAGTAGCAATTATTTATTGGTTATTGTAATCAGGTAACAATTTGGAACGTCTTATTCTACAATAAAATTGGGAGATAATTTTTTCCTCCTTTCCTTGTTATTTGTTGTAAAAGAATTTAAGAATCATTTTTCAAAGATAGAAACGTTGAAAACATTCTGGTTATTCCCCATCTTCTTTAGATCCAGGACAAGTGAAAAGCTGCTAAAAGGCGTTCATTTAACGAAATTCTGACTGTATCTTTGGTAGCTGTTTAGAAACTGACAGGCAGCTAACTTGGTAAGCTTTGAAAAGCAGGGAAGTTCCTGTCAGTATTGACAGTTACCCGGCAACGATTCGGCAGGACGTGTGCTAGCTGGGACTGGACTTGTTCACTAAATTCATGAGGTTATTATAATTATTGGAATCAATATTATATTTTAATAGATTTCTTTAAGTATTTGCATTGGATTCATATAAAATATCTGGTACAGCTAAACCAGGTTAATCAAACTGGCTTCGAAAACAGTGAGCTCCCAGATAGGAATCCAAGTTGTTTTGTGGTCCAAAGTCCGTCATTGTAGGACGCCTAGGACAGGACATACAAAATACGTCTAAATAAAGTCCTATTTTTTCAGTTTTAACATTTTGAAATTTTAATAGAGACTCATAAAAGACGTCCAAAAGAAGTCCAAAATTTCCGGTTCAAATAAAAACAAAAATGATGATTAAGATTTAGCAACCGACAATCTGTATTGTGTCATATATAGAGACATATTGGCGAATGAAGTCACTCAAGTTAAATGCATAATTATAGTGTTAAGGATGTTTGTTAAGACACAGTGAACAGTAAATTTCAATTAAAATTACTCTTCTGTCGTGCGAATCGTACCTGGTTTATTCACGGTGCTATATAAGTGCTCTAACATTTGCGCTATCTTGGATAAATTATTCTTAAATACTGGGTTGTAGCCTTGTTTATCCACGTTTTGCTCCTGATTTTAGGCTTGAAAACATATTATTTTACAATTTATACAATTAATCTGTCCCGTAGGGATCTATCTGATAGTACAGGAGCCGTAATAGCATAAGGTTTGCGTGATCAGATTAAGTTTTTTCTTGTAACCTAAATGATCAAAAGCATAAAGCAGAGTCTAAAAAGTCGAGTCTTGGAGGTGGATGTTGGGGCGTTTGATAGGGGGAGGGGATCAAAATTCACGAAAAAGTCAGAAAACGAAACAATATTGCGTCATAACATTAATTCCTGAAATTTACACCAAAATATAGAGTAAAATATGCTGATTTCAAAAACCTAAAATCTGACGTGAAATCTTGGGTCCTACACACAATCAGACGTCAAAAAGTAAAAAAATCTATTTCCTTGAACATGGCAACACCGCTTTTGAGGCGGAAATTTCAATTGCTTAACGAATGATTGGGAAAAATTGTGGTTATATTATTGGTTTCAAACAAAAACTAAGTTTTCGACGTTAACTTTCGACTATTCCCTCAATTAATTAGAAATTTCTTTTTGAAAAGTGCAAAAATTGTTAAATGTGAAAAAAGTGTAATCATCAACCGAAAATACTGGTGAACTTCTGAATTTTTCCCCTTGTGACAAAAGGACAAAGGAAGGGTTACAACGGTCACAATGTCTGTATCTAATTGATTCCCCCATTAGCATCTTTTTAAACTTGGATTGGCGTAAAGATATCTTGAAACAAACAATTTTTGGCTGTATTTCTTATTGATGAGATACTACCATTTTCCCTTCACTTTTTCGAAACCAATCTATGCGATAAAGTTACTCGCCTCATGCAGTAAGATTCGTGTTTTATTTATTGTTCCTAATGTTTCAGTTCTTAATTCAAATTAAATCAGGGCATTGAATTCCATTTTTCCCTTCGATTGTTTTGCATTTTATAATATTACAGTTTCATAATATTACGTTTCGAAAAAAAAATTGAGAGTATGAGGAAAAATTTGAGTCCGGTTCCAGTAGCCCATAAGGTAGTTTTTTCCTTACTGAGAGTACGCCAAACCGAACGAAGAGAAACTGGACTACCATTTTTTGGAAAAAACCTGCAAAGATAGTGTCCTTTGATAATCATAAAATTTCCAAAAACCCACTATTTGTCAAATATTGTGCGCTGAAAAACCACAAAAAGTTTACATGGTATTAAGTGAAGTAAGACCTGAGGAAGGAGCTAGCAGTAATAGGTAGTAATAGGTATTCTTGCTAACGAAATTGCAGTTCTAATAGTTTCAAAATAATGAAAATATTCGTCAAATTAATGAATGTCCCCTCGCTAAGGTGTCCTACTATTCTTTAACAATTAACATGGCAAAATGAATAAAATAATTATTCAAAGCCAAACTATTTAAGGCGATGATAGGTTGCGTCACAGTCAGACGCCAATCACCATTCACTTGAGCCCATTGATACTATGACTGTATTGATAGATTCTTATTTTATATATCCATCTGTACGTCAGAACTTGTCAATTTTATTTGAAAGATTGGTTCGTCATACCTCATACTTAATCCCTATTGCGTTAGGACATTTTCAATCTAGTTTTCATTTGCCGAGCGTCATTTCTTCGTATGGCTTAGCATTTCTGTCGAGTTTACTATTGGTTATCCTCTCTGCCGCGACTGTTTCTAAATTTTCTCATACCAAAAATTCATTTTGAAATTCATAGTGTACGTGAATATTTCGACGTCTAGGTAGTATGCAAATTAGGTGCAGAAAATTCGATTATTTACCTCCAGTCAGGAGAAATTATATCAGTCGACTTTATTTTTGATGTTTCTATTCAATGTACTGAACATCACGAGGAAAAAAGTACCCCTATTTTGTCATTTAACGAAGTGTAAACTTTTTCCGAGAGGAAATATTATGTTGATTAGCACTAAGCTAAGTTTGTTGTCGTTTCATCCTTGTATTAATCTCATACGAACATTGATCTTACAGCATGTCTCAGTTAACAGGCTTGTTACCCGATACTTTAAATTGACATCGGCGCTAGAAATACCGCTAGTGGGTATTTTCTATATCGGAAATAGCGATACCGATACCAGCGACGGAAACTATCGGTGGGCCGCTACCGATACTTTTTTTTTACAAAATTAAGCTTTATGATGGCCTTGATGGGAAAAAATTGTTTATTGTACAATACACTACAGAGTCACATTATTCAGCTTCAATTACAGGCTTATTTGCTTTAAAAAAAACAAGAGTTTAAAAGTTCTTGTCACTTAGCAAGCTGCGTGTTGGTGTAAGAACTCTTCCGCCTAGGGAAAATAACTGTTCACATGCGGCACTTGCCGAGAGGCCGGTGTTATATTGCAGATGCAATTTCTTAATATTAAGATATTCAGACAGAATGCAATGTAACCTGAGCTTTTTAGGTTTGGGCGATGAGAACGCTTCTTGTAATGAAACTTGACGCTTCAAGTCTTCACTTTCTACACTTGAATCATTGAGCTTCCTTTTGGCAGACGGAACCTCTTTGCACGCAATGTCGAATAATACATGGGGGCACCATTTTTTTCTTCAAGTTTTCTGGACAGTTAAGACCTTGGTATAAAGAACTTCCAGCTTTTTTGCCAGCACATTTAAACGAAAAAAATTGCTCACTAATAAAAACACGTGATTCGGCCATTGTTTCTCGGAAAACTGAGTTAAACATACCGAATCGATTGATACCAAATGTCAAGCGTAGCTCTTAAAGGGCGTAGACGCTGGTCTTTAAAAGAATTCCCCTTCCCCCAAAAGATATAGTTTTTTATTTTTCGTTTTTATTATTTGATTAGGAATTTTGAATTACTAAATTATTATTATAACCATGGAGAAGTGATGTTGTTAATAAGATCAAATTCGAAAATAGTAAAAGGCTTTTAACTCAGTTGTGCATTAATTGAACATTTTTGTTTGTTGTAAGCTGTAAAACATCCGTGACATTTTTTTCCGTTCCAATACATTTAATTGATCTAAGTGATCGGGTTTTAATTTGCTGTCGTTTGGTAAGTTATATTTTCTCGTAATTTGCTAAGTCGTTTCGATGGTTTGAGATTTTGTGATGCATGTGATTGGTATGAAGCTAGACGAAAACATTGTGAGACCATTATATCATGTTGTTACGACCCAGCATGTCTCCCCTCAATCTTTTCCCCTCCACTAGGTGGCGGCCGCCACCTTTTGATAGGAGTGACGCGAGAGATTACAAAGGGACGCACTTGGTACCAATTTGAAGAACTCTTTCTCCTCTACGTTTTCTATGAATATCTGGCTGATGTTTGGC
Source organism: Ceriodaphnia dubia (assembly GCA_022539655.2). Classification (NCBI taxonomy): domain Eukaryota; kingdom Metazoa; phylum Arthropoda; class Branchiopoda; order Diplostraca; family Daphniidae; genus Ceriodaphnia; species Ceriodaphnia dubia. The sequence goes on along the minus strand of JAKUCG020000139.1, from coordinate 1,686,049 downwards.
TAACAAGGAAAGTAAAAGCGAGAGCGAGAGTATAGAGTAGGTTCCATCAAAAATATCTTGTCTATCAAAATACTTTGGAATGAGGCTCATCCTGAACGCGAGATTACAAAAGGACGTTCTTGGTCCCAATTTGAAGTCCTTTATCCCCTCTACGTGCTCTAGAAAAATCATTTGTTGATCTTGTCTCTGTGATCCACGGAGGCAATCGGAGTATGGGGTATGTTCCAACAAAAATATCTCATCTATCAATTTCCTTATGCACTTTATCCTAAAAGTGAGATGCACATAAACATGCACACTGGATACATCCATCCCAGATATTTCCACGATTAGAACCTTTTAAAGAATCGCTTTCATATGATTCACTGTTATCATAGAAAGCCTTCTACAAAGGCGATACACCTTCACTCGTTTTACGGGTTGAGCCAAACTCATTGCAGGAATTTTTCTACTAGACCGCGCTTCAGGAAATTTTGAAATTACTCCTCGGCTAAAGCAATCCTTCAGATGAGAGCGCATTTTCCCAACATCGTAAAAAATACGCGATGGGTCGTCTCCGTAAGCCAAAAAAAAAACAGCAAAAGCGATTACGAACACGCCACAATCGCTGCCGTTAGTTTGTTTTTGGCAACTATTAGTGATACAAGAAAATGTTTTTGGTATGTTCTTAATAACGCAGAGATGCATCCTAAAACGTGGTTTTTTGTTTCCGTGGGCCCTAATGAATCGCAGATTTCTACATTTTTGCAGTTTTCACGCATTGTTTCACCAACCAGTGAGCCAATCCATCATCAATTATTTGTGTCCATTCAGCGCTATTGGCCTTGGGGAAATCCAACGTAACTCCAAACTAAATCCAACAAAGTGCCGTACAGACCACCAATAGTTGGTAATTGATCCTTTAATGAGCTGTGTTTCCAGGGGTATAAGTTTGTCTGTCAACCAATAGCCTTTGATCGTTTCATTTGCAATGTCCACCTCTGTTAAACCAATTTTGATACCTGCAATTTGAGAATATGGGATTCTATAATATAGCCTACTCCTTAAACAAAGAACCAGGTTAGTTTAAGAGAGTTCTTTCGAGAGCTGATTGTGAGCTAATATGAGAAAATATCTTGCAATCAGAAATTATGGATATGGAGTAGTTGGAAATGCCATGGTCACTACCCACACAGCACAGGGTTGTCTTTAAAATATCCTTATAACGCCCAGTTGTCCGAGGACATCTGAGGACTAGAAAAGGATATCCAAAAACACGTCCGAGAATGCCTTTTCTGGAACAAGTCAACCGAGGACACAGATAATACTTAAAATTGACATCCTCAAGTGTCCTAGTGCAGGCCTACATTAAGACAATGCGACACGGACTCAGGAAAGATGTCAATAGTGTGTCCTCTGAAGGGACCTTAATCGGTAATCCAAGTTAGGACTTGAAAAGGTTGTCCAATTTCCAACCAGATTCCGACGTCTTTAAGTTATAGAAGAAATTGACTTTGTTAGATGTCAGTGGCTGAGTCTACTCGGCATATAACTTTGTATATGACTACAGAAGTATATAAGACTTTTCTCATTTAAAAGCTAAAGTAAGTTCAAGAACTTAAAGTTTTCAATTTTTACACAAACATAATAACAATTTCGGCAACGATGACAAAGTTCACCTTACATATCTGTGCAAAACAACATTTAAACTTAAATAAAGTCCTAAGGATTAAATATGGACATTTGTCTGTGATTGTCGTAGCTACACCCAAAAAACGTAGCGAATGGAACAAAATTTTTCCTATAACTTAAAATACGTACATTAAAGCGCTGCAAATCGAAAATGCAATAAGTGAGCAATGTAGCATGACTAAAATACTTCTGTATTCTACATTTACGAAAGATCGCAAGTAATTTTAAAGCCTAAATAAACCAAACCCCCGCGTGTAATCTTATACACCGCCATCACTTACAAAGTTAAGATATTGGTTTGTTGGACTTTCGTTACATTTACACGCATGTTTATTCATGTATGACATTAAAATGTTCCAAATGTCCATTTTTGATGGATGATTAGGAATCGCCACGCCAATGACTATTCCATCAACATGGAATAATTGGTATTATGGCGAGCAACGGTGACTAAAAAATCTTAATATAATGAAAACTCAATTGAACGTTAGGGCCTAGGGGGGTATAATTAAAGGGCTTGAATGAACCTGAAATTGGGGATAACAAATTGAAATAGAAGAAACATTGAGTAGTATTGTCGTGTTGAAGTCCTAAAGAAGTCGATTAGACATCCAGTCGTCTTTAAGACAACCTTGTCCTGGACTTTTTGGACTAAAAACTGATGTCTTTAGGGTGGCCGAAAGTAGACATTATGCAATGGGACATCCAGACGTCCCTGGGACACCTTTAAGACAACCCTGTGCTATGTGGGTAATTCCATCACTGATAACATCGGCGCTGAAAGAGGATTTGCTTCTTCCCACTAATCCTAAAGTATAGAAACATGCAGTTTGAATAAACCGTCGATAGTCAGTTAATTAAAATGAAAAGCAGTCTAACTTACCTGGTCTGTCTTTAACAATTCTTCCGATGAAGAAGCTGTTTTTTCAGGGCTCTTGCTGGTTTCCACAACACTTTCAACCACTTTATTTTCGGTCTTTTTTAAATTTTCATATCCAGATTCTGCTCTTGGTTGTGGATTTAGTCGTCTTTAACAGTTCTTTTGGTAGAGAATCTGTATTTTAAGGGTTTTGCCGGTTTCCACAACAATTTCAACGGTCTTCTTTGAATTTTTATTCGAATCCTGCTTGGTTGTGGATTTAGCCGTTAGGTCAACTGGGACACCATCGCACGACGAACTCCGAAGAACATAGATTTTCTTATGCGCTTTTTTACTTTGTGGGTCCGTGTCAAGTACGCGTGGTTTCTTCCCTCCGCTTCGCTTATCAGCAGCTTTTCTAAAAGCTAGCATTATTTCTTAAAGTTGTCAAATTAGGTGGCCGTTTCGTTGAAGGGTCAAAGCAGTTTGAGGCCATGCAGTGCCTAGGCACGAACATTTCACGCTAGAAAAAGTAGCTGGCCGAAGCTTAACAACAGTGCTAACATCATTAGGACGATCTGGCTTGATTAGGAATTCGCCCGTTTCCATGATGAATTCAATCATGCCATCCTTAATCAGTATAATCACATTCACGCACACTGGTACGTGGTTAACTTATCATATTCATAACAGTTCGTTGTTTTCTCTTTAGCATTGGTAGGGATAGCTTCTCTCTGTGAATGAGGAAATACAGTAAAATAAAATAGTAGAGAACAGAAACTAGGTATAAAATAGCACCTCTTTCTTCAACACTGCCAGGCTTGCTTTTAGGTCATCTTCTAGCGCCAAAGTTCTAGGAAAACTTCAGCCCAGTCTTGCAAGCGTTTTAAGACACAGTTGTATGATTCACAAGCATTAGAGGTCACACTGTCGATTTTATGTTCTAGTAATGCATTTTGAATCAATATTCTGTTTAAAATATGAAATAAAATCCTAAAAATAACCAAAAGCATCATTAGAAACTGGACTACACTATAATATAATCGAAATAGTTTGCTGAAAAAGAAGCAAATAATTACCTTGTGCCAACGCAGAGAATCACACAAAATATTGTTTAGTGTCTTATAATATTCCGTCACAGACTCTTGACGAAATAAGAGACGGAGACCCTTTACGTAAAGGGCAACATCTTCGTCAGCCCTGATGTGCAAACGCTTTAGTTGGAATTTCGCGTCATTTAAAAGGTGATTCTAACAACGAAAGGAATGAATGTTTGGCAGATTCTCCCGCATAGCGTTGATGATCGCCATCTCTTCGCTGGTCACGAAAAAATGTTGGTGGCTGTAGTAAGTTCCCTGAAGTGCTTTACAACATTAAAAAAATACGTCGTGCGTTTCGTTGGTCTTCCTTTCGTGTAACATCATCATTCTTCATATCGGACAATTAACATTGAAACATAGATTTCCCCTAAATTGAAGGTAGATTCGTACTGGAAGGACAGATGGGGAATACCATTGCGATTAAGAAGACCCTTCACCTTCTCCCATAGCTCTTCAAGATACATCACACAAATGAGATCAGGGTGCGTGACCGTGTATCTAAAATTGTTTGATTGAGCTAGCTCATATATGTTTTAAAGGGCGTCGCGAGTTAGTCTCATCCCTTCCAAGAGAATCCGATATTAAGCCATTGGAAACGATAGTATTTAGTTAGCAAATTTCCGGTTACTCTAAGCTTCAGTTCATTCTCGGTTCTCAATCACCAACTTTGTGGCAGTTTGATTCTGATCTACGGCCTTCAAGCAACTGCGGGAAAACCTTTGAACCTAATTTGTTTCAAAACGAAATCGTTTTCCTTGGACAGTTTTGCATGGCATATTTTAGTGTAATAAGTATTTTTAGTGTAATAAGTTTTAAGTATTGTAGTGTATTAATAAGTAATATAGTATTTTCCAAAAACTGAGAAATACTAACAAAACTCTCTTATTTAATTTAATTCGCAGAAATATGGGGAGGATTCTAATCTTATCCCTGTATTGGTAAAAATCTCATCGAAGGAAAACATGGAGGACACCAAAAAACTTGGGACGGAGAAAAAGACAGAAGAAGAAACAAAAGTTTTAAAAAGAGAAGATGGAAGAAGAGAAGAGGCAGAAACTGAGAATTGTCTGGAAGAAAAGAATAGCGGAAGAGCTGAAGCGGAAAAAGAAAGGGATATGTTTGACCCTTTCACTGCCAAGTGTATCACCGGTGATACACGGCCTCCCAACCGTTGACTGCCAAGTGTATCACCGGCGATACATCAACGAATTTCCCGCCAAAGCCCATAACTCTTGTAGTTTTGCATTTCCCTCATCTTAACCAACTTTATTTGCTAGAATAAGATCTCTACTTGTGTGTTGGTCAGAATTTAAGCACTTTTATTTTATGTTTAGCTATTTTTCCAAATGGTCGATATTTGAACCTTCAATTTATGACTCTCATGGCTATATTTTTAAGATAACAGCATTCCAGGAGAAAAAGGAAAAAAGTGAAGAGTTGGAAGAAGAGACCGAAGAAGAGTTGGAAGAAGAGAGCGAAGAAGATATGGAAGAAGAGAGAGAATAAGACTTCAGATTGTATATTAAAAAGATGAAACCAAAGAGCAAAAAAACTTGTTGCTTTATGCTGGGCCTCCTCAACCCCCTTTTTGAGGAGCGAGAACGTTTTTTGCGACCCCAAGATTGAATTGCCGTCCTACAGGATGGAAATTTTTAGATTAAGCAATTTTTCAAAGTATACCTGAAAGCCTTTTGTCAAAAACCAAACTGTGTGTAGATTATTCGGACGATAGGGGACCGGAATCAATTTTAAAAAGAGACAATTAATTGTGACAATCGTTTTGGTCATCTAAATTAACTCTAAAAATCTAATATATTCAACATAATAAGTCTATTTTACTGCGTAAGAAAATTTTTCAAATAAAGCAATTTAAAACTAAATCTAAATAGATCAAATTAGTATTATGGGCCGTCAATTTTCCTATTTTTCCCATTACCTCGAATTTGACAAGTTTTTTACACCAAAAGATTAATGTCCCTTCAACATTTTAGTAAATGAATTGTGTAAAAACCAGAGATGTAATGGAGTAAAAATTAATTTAACAGGAAGGTTCAGTGTGGGCGATTGTAACATTTCAAATATTTGACGAAAAAACCAATCTGTATCAGTTTTTGCACCCAAAAGTGATGCAAAACATCATATTCTTGCGATGTTATGATGAAATCGCGCTTTCGCGCCAGCCCTTCGTGTAATTTGGAACAAAATATATTTTGTAAGCTTTATAATTATGGCATACAGTCGTAGTAAAATAGGTATGACTATTACATAATTTTCAGGGGAAAATGAATTTTTTCCGAAACTTTTTTATTATTATCTCACTATTCCCCTCAATATATTTAGTATGTTCTTTCCTTTTTAACTTTTATCGGCATTTTCGTAAAAAGATACGTCATTTAGTTTTTTTTATCTTTAGTGCCCTCTAGCGGCGGGTTTTAACACTACGTATTAGTTCTGTGTTGTATTATTGAACGCTTTTCCATTTAAGTTTTTGTTTTGATGTTAATGATTTGAGTATTTCTAATTATTAAATGGCCATAGACAATTGTCCATATTTGCTATGTATGATGTTTGTTTTGTGAATTAGTTTTTTCTTAATTTCCTGATTTTCTACCGCCCCCTCGAATTTTGCCATAGCCATCTGTTGGAGGTAAAATGAACTAAAAAATTAAAAGTTTGAAAGTCGCACTTGGGGGAAAGTCGCTTCCTTCTTGTCGGTCCGATAAATCGGTAGAAGCCCTCGGTTCCCACCTAAAGGTGGGAAACACTCGGGGATAAAATTTAGCATACTTGCAGATAAAACCATGAATAATCCGGATTGAACGGTTTCAATAAGTGAATCGTCAAGTGGAAGCTCCTATGGGAAAATCCCACTTCCGACCTCGACCACTGTTACAATCGGAACCACATGTGGGTTCAATTGTAACAACAAAGTATTGTTAAGAACGGAAGGTCTCAAATCACCAAAAACTAAGGAAAATCTAGTCAGACGGGATCAATTAGGTTAGGTTAACTAGCTTTCGGCTCAGAAGCGGACTGAAAATTCAAAGTCCTCCGGATAAGTCGTCTGGCCATCGCGAGTGCCAAGCACCGTCTAGCATCAAACCAACTCTCCGCTTCGATCATCGCCAATGTCATCGTCTCGCGAACGTCATTTTCTGTCTGGACAAAGGTCTGGTTAGGTCTCTCGGGATCAAGGGAAAGGAGCATTTCATTCCGGGAATCGACTACCTCTTTCTTAACAAAAACAAATCAAATCATAACAGTATGATCATTCTAGAATTTTTTTCTAAATAACTATGTGACTATCATGTTCGAAAAAATCAGAAGGTAAGCTAAGTTAATAAGCTACAAGCATACAAAATACATTTTAACCTTTGCTAGTAAGTTTTAACATTGCTAGTAGACGAAAATAGTTTTAACATTTTTTTTTTCAGTCGATTGACCCCAGTCTGTCCTAGATAACAAATAGGCATTACTGGGAACAGGGATATACAAGGGGCGCCGGCAGGCAAAATCTTTTTTTACTAGGCGTGGAATGAGGGGTCAAAAAAGGTCAAAACTGTTTAAAAAATTTTTGCAAAATCTGTGAACAAAAAATATATTTTCTGCTTTTTACGCTCCGTAGAGCAGGTCCTGGCTTTATGCTTTTGTAATAATTGTCAAAGCCCTTCTTATGTTGCTGCTACATTGGAGTGTGGAAAACGTGTACATTATGTAGCAAAAAAATCGCTCCTGCCTGAGGGGGACCGCCTTTCAAAATAATATTTTTTTAAATCCCCCTAGTTTGTAGTTCAAGTACTACAATAGTGGACAGTGACCAAAGATTTTCTACTCTCACCCTCTTTCCTGCCCTCGAGTTATGATTTGCAGACATTTCAACAGACATAGCCAGGGGTTATTTCTAGATATGTTTACAATAAGGATTTTTTTGTTTTTCTAGTATGAATCAGCAATGTGACGGAGATGAACAAAATTTGTAAGATTTATTTAGAGGTCCCTGGAATCGAACTCCAATCATTTGCTTCATTATACACACGTGCTGCGCAAGTGCCAATGTGGACGACGAATTTGAATCCGCCGAAGCGAAGTGTTTTGAAAATGTAGAGTTAGATAATAAGATTTTAATAGATATTAATATTACTTAGTAGAATGGCCATATGGGTAGCATTCGCGACAAGAACGCATGAAGTCTGAAGTTCAAACATCTTCTACATATGATTTTTTTCATTTATCTAAAACGTTTAAGGATGACAACTTTTCTCTCATGTATGAAATCCTTGAAAAAATCCTAAAATTTGTTCCTGCCGAGAAAAAGGAAAAAAAATTAGGACGTTTCCCAGGATTTCATAGTATAGATTCTTCGTCCACATTGACACTTGTGGAGCGCTTGTGTCTTACGAAGCAAAGGTTGGAAGTTCGATTCCAGAAACGTCCCAAATAAATCTTCTTTTTTCATCTCCCAATTCCCTTATCTCATTGCCGATACATACTAGAAAAACAGAAGTTCCCAATTGTTAATATATCCAGAAACAAGACCCTGTCCAGGTGCTCCTTTGGGTTTTTTTGAAATATATAACAGTAGTAAGGAAAACCATGTTTATTCAGAGTGGTTAGTGGTTAGACGACTGCGCTACCACCTCAAGAAAGATCTAACCATTTCGTTAGTGAACCATTCATAGAAGAATGCAGCTTAAACGTATTCACTCTAACAAGTACATCCTTTTACACCATGTGAGATAGGCCACATAGGTACTTCATCTAGTAATAATAAAGGGAAGAGGAAGGTTTAGCACCCGATCAGACAGTAAATCGGCCATGACTATAACCAGATCTGTCCTTGAGAACCACGGTAGTGTTACTTTAAAATTAAAAACATAAAAAGGTTGCAACGTCACGTCCAGTTCTCACGTAAAATAAGTCAATCAATACAGAATGAATTTTAACTTCCATGTTCATTAAACGCCACTTATGTGTGTTATAATAGTTTCAAACACACGCTATGCACATTGCCGTAAATTGTTGGTTAAAAATGAACGGCTTACAATTAATTTATACACATTTTTTGTTTTGAATAATCACATTCGAATCAGTTAGAGTTATTTTTGGATGGTAGTCAAGTGGTTAAAGCGTCCGAGTTAGGAAAATAAAATGCGAATAAGGGGCCAGGTGTTCGAATCCTCAAAATTTCTATTTTCAAAAAAATATTTATGAAACATTTTGATGTGAACGCGAAACTCGATTCTAGGTGCTTCTTATTTCGTTTTTTTTTTTACATTTCAAAGTAGTAAGGACTATCAGTATTATTCAGAAAGATGAGTATAGCGAGCCGACTAAGATTACACTGGTCACAAGAGAGAGCCAATCATTAAATAACCGGATAAATCGCAGGTGAAACGTATTCAGCGTTACAATAAGAGGTTGCACTCTTTTTTACCATATCTTATTCATCAGAGTACTACTTCGGCTGACAATCACTTAACAATCCGATGTGACCACTAATGTGATCGATGACCATGATTATCTCGGCCATGGCTATCTCCAGATCTATTCTAAGAACCACGGTAGTGTTACTTTAAAATTTAAAACAAAAAAAACTTTGCAACGTATCATTATGAAGTTCTCACGTAATATAAACCAATTAAGGTAGAATTAAAAATGGTTGATTGTTCATTAACGCTATTTATGGACATCTTGTCGGCACTCTCATTCCTCCTCCTGTCAAAAACATCCGACTAACGGCTCCCGAGGTGTGGAACAAACTTCCAGTCGAACTGAGGACAGAGACTGAAAAATCGTTCAAAATTTAAAGAGATTTCTGTTCAATTCTGTGTAATTTATGTATCTCCCATTCACAACTTGATTTTGAGCGTACCCGAAAGCGTCATTAGGACTGTTATCATGGATAGTGCGCTATATAAGTTTACCAATACAATACAATACAATACAATACAAAAAAAACTTTGCAACGTATCATTATGAAGTTCTCACGTAATATAAACCAATTAAGGTAGAATTAAAAATGGTTGATTTTTCATTAACGCTATTTATGGACATCGTAGTGGTTTTAACACATAATATGCCAACCTCAAAAATCGTTGGTTAAAATGAAAGGGAACAATAACAAATAGGAAATTTGAAATTGTCCAGCGAAATGTAAAGCTGTCCTAAGTGTTTTTTTCCTTACATTAAAGTGCGCCTAAATCAATAAAACGAATCATTAAATTACTAAAAAGTGAGTTAGCTAAGACCACCAAAATATAATAATTAGTCTCTGCTGAAAATTTGAATTAAATCGGTTGAAAGCTGTGACCGCCTATAAATTTAAAGCAAGTGGACATTTATGGTCCTGAAAACCCTAGTCGGGGTGTATCGAAGGGTGGGGTAGACATGCTCCTCCCCCTCTGTACTTGTATACACCGGCATTTTACTTTAATGCCTTCGGAATATACTAAAGTATATTACCCTCAGGGATAACCCCGGCTATGTCTGTAAAAATGTCTGGAAATCAAACACACAGGGGAAGGAGAGGGTGAGAGTAAAAAAAATCTTTGGACATTGTCCATTAGTAGTTCTTGAACTAGAAACTAGAGGGATTTAAGAAAGGTAATTTTGAAAGCGGCCTCTCTTAATCATCTATGTCAGGTCGGAGCGATGTTTTACTACATACTGTACTTGGGACTTCCGCTACTTAGTAATGCAATAAACAATCATTCTGTTCGGGATTGAAAAAAGTATTTTTTTTTCGCAATTATCTGGCCTTGGCAATACATTCATATTTATATTGAGACTGAGATTCGAAAAATTAATTGGTCTTGATCAATTTAGTTGGCAGATGTGTTGCTGTTAGCGGGAATAGTTTGTTTAGCTGCATCCCAGATTGTTTATGCTTCTGATATGTCATCAGGTATGAACTAAAAAATTCCAAACACGAATTATTATCTGAGCGGAAACACTATTTAACAGAACTTACCACGAAGATGGTGTCATCGTAGGCTTCCAAGTATGTTACGACGCCATCATCGTAGCTCTTAACGGCTACCCCTCTCCTCCCCACCCCGAACGTGACGACAATTCCAGCAGGATCCAACTTCGAACAGAAGTCATCCCACAAGTCGTTTAAATGAGTGAATTTGGAATATAAGTTGCAAAAAATTCATAATATGAGATGACTTAGACGAAAGGCCGAACCCATAAAACAAAACATACCTCACGATCGAACTCATCAATAAGCGTCCCCAGCCGTTTGCTTGAGGCGGAGGAGTTTGTGAGTTTTCCCGTGTTCCCAATTCCTAGGACGTACTCAACTGTATCTAAATTATTTAAAAGAGAATTAAAATAAATTTTTAAAATGTTGAGTGAATAAGAAAATACCAATAATTGCCTCAGGTGTTTTATCGTATATTTCATTGAACCCGGTAAACTTAAAGTCGTAAACTTAATTCCGGCATAATTGTATGTCCTCGTCAGATCCTCAATTCCCTCCAACTTTAAAGAAGAAAAAGAATTGAAATGAAGGAATTAAGAAGTAAATGAGAGAGTGAGCATAAGGAAGGAAGAAATGTGGTAGTTGCAGAGCAATGAGAGAGCGGAGCTGGAACTTGATGTAAACAATTAAGAATTTCAAAATGTGTTTCACATCCAACTCCGCTCTTTCATTTGATCACAACCCGTACGAAAATTAAAGCAGCAGAAGCGAGTCATTACTAGCGCACTCATTTGATTTTTGTATACTAGCTATAAATAAAGGGGAGTTTATCTATTTCTAATAAGTTTTCTCCTTACTAGTAGTTCTTTCCTAGTAGCTAGCTGAAAACTGCCTTGTGCATTACGGTCTAGGACGTTACGGTTTTTACGCCAAGTTTTGCTTACATGATACTAGTTCGCGACAGCCAGCTAGTAAAAAGCTAGCTAGTGCCAGACTAGGAACCTGCAAATATATTACAGATAAAGGACTTGTAATATTTTTCGCTGCTTCGCGTGAATGCAACTAGTGCGATAGCCGGCGGTATATATATACGCGCGGGTATGGATTATAAGCTGGATGAAAAATAAACCAATTATGTATCCCTTAGATTAAACAACTTAACATCTACATCATTACCAGTCATAAAGGCTATATATACGTACGTAGTTGACTAAATAACTAACTAAATAACTCTGCTTCCAAAACAAAATCTGCTTAAATTTTATGGATTCATGATGAATAATTGTCCAACTAAGTGACGTTATAATCAGTTAGCCGTTTATTAATTAATTATATTGATTGCATAGCTTTCATTAATTTTGTTATTTAAAAAATCTTTTCATGAATCATGATACCATCAACAATACAATTAACTTAAGTAAAAAAAAGTCGTATATATATATAGATTGACTGATCGAGGGTGTAGGGTTAATTGACTTGAAATATTAGTTTATCATTCTGAGTCTCCCATCTGCTTTATACCGCACTTTTTCTTTTTTCAATTTACCATAACTCATTAGCTCAGTTGCTTAAGCGCTCATCTACAGATTCAGGATATCCAAGGTACAGTGGGATCGATACTAGTTCACATCAAATCTTCTAAACATCTTCACCTCTAGTAAAGATGTTTAAATAACACGATAATTGAAAAAGAAATGTGACATTAGTAACGAAAATTATTTTCGATAATAAATGCGCAAATTTAAGAATTATTTGTTAATCAACCCTCAAGACTGTCATAGAATACTTGTGTGTTCATTTGCTTGCATCAAGGCGTGTTCCGTTAACTAGAACACGTACAAATCTAGCCAGTACCGAATTAGTATATTACTAGTGCGTAGCTAGTAAGTAGAAAACTAACATGTTTTGAAGAAAAGCCGTGCAAGGGAAAAACTTGGGAGTACTGGTAAGATAGACAGTACACCACTAGCATGTTACAGTTAAGTAACTAGCTGATATTTTCCTACGGGAAGTCTGTCTAACTAGTATCAGTGAGTAAAACAAGTTTATTCGTCCGTAGAGGAGTCAACCCATAGCTTATCGGAACTTTCGTCTCAATCCTAGACATTTTGCAACCAATTTTTAAAGTAATAATTGGTTTGAAAAAAACCCTGGTTCTCTGATAGTTCTGTCACTTAGAAAAAAAAACTGCGTGATCCACTGGCACGATTTTACCGTGGTTTAGCAGACGAAACAAAATGCCAATGCTCTGCTTCTTCAGATTTCGATCATCGATGTGCACGTCAATGGCATCGTAGAGAAAGTTGAATTACTAAGTCCTTCTGAAATCAAGAGCGCAACAATAATGTGTCTTCGCATAGCGCAGAGAGATGCTTACCCAGCCGAGTATGAAGCTTGGTTTAAAAGCAAAACGCTCGGCCGGCATTCCCATATTGATAGGCTGCGGTCAGTTTGGGACCTGAAACGGAAATTGGTTAGAGGAGCCGGACGCACGGAAAGAGCCAAACGCGACCAGGAAAAGAAACTACCTCCTCTCATCCTACCACCGTACCATTTTGTCATTACACTGACGATATGACAGGCTAATCGGTAATCCTTTCGTAACCGAAAGACGTCGCTTCAGCCAAGCTGAACTCCCCTTTTGCGTGTTGGCGATCATTTCCAACAGTGCATTTCCTACTGAATTTGTACACTTCACAACGCTCAGTTCTATCTCTTTTGTTTAGGGCCTAGACATTGGCTACATTAGCTGATGATCCGGTAATGAGTACCGCCATTTGATTTGCCATTGACTACTTATAAGACTCCTTGATTTGCCAGTACAATCGCAAATTACACAATTTGCCAATACAATGGTAAATAAAAAAAAATCCGTATAAGCCAATGCAATTTCAAATCAAAATCTCCATTTGCCGATTTATTAGCTATCCAGCAGAACCAGTATACCATAAAAATTGCTTAAATTTTTGAAAATCCGCTCGATTTTCCTGTACCCTTCCTCCTCCCCGCCTATCTCCCCTGTAGAAACGGCGGCCTGAAAAATTTGCGGCCGTTCGATTTTTTCTTTAAAAATTCCTAGCGGTCCCAAAAAAACTGACACCAATTATTTTTATATGTACGCGTAGAGCTTACGCAGCCTTATGTTTTTGCCAAAAACGAAGCTTAGATGTCATCGCGTTTGAGAGATACGACATGAAATGAAAAGTTTTTCGGCCATAAGACTAAACGGCGGACGAACGGCCGTTCAAATATTTAAAAACGATGCTTTTATCATAAGATCCCGCTATCGAAAAATTCTAAAAAAATCAGAGGCATGCGGATTAAGCCAATTATCTTAAAATAAAATTGGGAACTCTCTAACTAAAAAATTCGTCGAATGGGAGCAAAAAAAAAACGTCGCCATAAGGCCCCGTGTTAAAACCGGCAAAACAGGGGGTGTTCAAATACTTTGTGTGGGTACTGTATGAAAGAGGGTTTCCGTTTTTTACATATAACTTTAAAATAAACGAACTAGTTAAAAAAAATACAGAAGTCAAAAACAGAAACCGTCTGATTATGAAATAGATTTATGAAAAACATGGGAGCGAACGAAATTTCCCCCGTAAAGCCTTAATTTTCCGCCAATTTTCCTCCGTGAGCTTTATTTTTCTAAAAAACCGAATTTCTGCGTTCGATTTCTGTATTTTACTCTTCTGTTTTCTGTTTTCCTTTTTCTGCATTTTACCAACACCCGAATTTTGCAAAACTTGGAACGACAAAGCGCCATCTAGTACCTTTTAAAATAACGAAAAACGACTCTTGCCACCTAGACTTAATTACGGCAACTAAAGAGGTCGAAAAATACTTTGTATATGGATCCCTTCGGGAAACTTGGGGGTCACTTCCTTCTTGTCGGACCGATAAATCGGTAGAAGACGTCGTGTTCCTTGACACGTAACGCAGATCCAGTTAATAAAATCTTTTCGTTTTCACTCTTCTGCTCTCCATCCATGTATCTATTTAGAAAATTGAAAAAATTAAAATGTCAAAAAATAAAACATTTTCTTTTCTTACAACACAACATTTAGTAAAAGTTCCGTTTCGTGGGGTATCCGTCCGACACATCCAATTCTTCTTGACTGTATGTAAATTTCTCCAGTCTTGCCAACCAATTCCCTAATGGGTTGTAAGACATTGGGATGCCTTCAAGTTTTTGAGGACGGGCCTTCAATATTTATGATGCCATCCAAATGGCACTTTATGGCCTGAGCGGGGAATCGCATGAATCTGTAAATGTTGTAATTTGTTGGATAAAAAACTGTAATTTTTTGGATTAAATAATATTAAAAAAGGAATAATTACTTTGCTGGTAATTGACGTAGACTGCTTTCCAATACATTTTGGCGATGGCCATAATCCACCAAAAAAATTAGAAGTTCGCCTCCCTTCACATCTTCGACCAGTGCACGGCACCATTTTTTCTTGTACCGCACTGCACAAGCGTCACCAATTACCAAATCTTCGACCGGTATTGGATCAAGTTCCGATTCAAGCCAATTGGAGAATTGTTCAAATACTTCCGGAAACTGATTATCATGGATGTTGACATACGCATGAGTGGGAGTTGTTGCCCATGGAATGCTTACCGAATAATGTTTCGGTACTTTAATAGAATTTAAATTCAAAGTCTTATCAAATTTAATCTTGAAATTCAAATTATTTTTTGGGATGCCAATAAGTTTGAACTTTTTAAAAAAGTCTTCGATTATTTCGTTGAATTTCAACTTGAAATGGTCTTGTAAAGCTTCCTTATATTCATCTTCACGCTCCTGCTTCAGGGATGGGGTGATCTGATCTGAAGGTGGAAGACGTTCGGAGATACACCAGTTCCCAATTGCACGTTTTCGTGAAATTAGTGTTAACGATAGATACACTTTTTAGAGAAAAAATAAAATAAAATAAAATAAAGAGAGTTTTCTAGAAAAGAAAAAAGAAACAAAATCTGTTGAAAGAGACATTTTTGTGATTTTTCCAGTGAATCTTGGACCATACTATTCGAATATTTGAATGTTACAATAACAAACTGAAAATATTAAAATATACTTTCCTATGTGGATAACATTTGTTGAGTCGATCAATTACTATCATTTCGTCTCAAAATTGCCATCATCGTCGCTCGGTACGACCCGTACTGCCCAACGAGAAGCAAGGCTAACAGAGGAGTAATATGAGTTTTAATATCCCATAAAAGACTTGCTAAGGAGGAATATAAAAAAGCTGGGACAGCCTATCAATGACATCCTGATAAATGTATAGGCATTGGGGATCCAGGAAGGAATGTTGAATGAAATTAATTAACTTTGAATTTTCCGAATCGCTTCATATAGTTTATTTTAAAATGTTCTTGAAATTTTTTCATTAGGTGCATTTCTGAGGACTTCGAAAAGACTTATCCTCAGCTTTGTTCATATTTTTGCTTCTTTACAATTTTGAACAAGACCAAGAGGTTCAAAGTGAGTCAAGGGGTCCCTCATGCTTGGGGGATTCCACCTTATAACTGTACACAATTAAATCAATTTAAACAGCTTAGACGAGACAAAACCCATCCCCGCCACCTGCTAATACGGCTGATCTAGATTAAAATCACTTGAACTGGAAGATGAAACATTAGTTTCATTAATTATTGAGAATTTAGAAAAGCAGCCTTTATTAGACCCCGAAAAACCTCAAGACTAGATCGGAAATTTTGACGGAGAGGTTTGCTCAAGGATAAGACTTAACATAATATCTGCAAATAGGCAGTTTTCTTAGTTTTTAATCAAGATAAATGAAAACCAAAACAATTTGGAAAAAAATTAAAATTTCCAATTATCGATTCTCCCGGAGTGATTTTTATTTCCTTCGAATCAGCTCCTTATTTAACACTTTCAAGTCGGCACTGCCGTCCAGCATTTCACTCTTCGTTCTTTTCCCTTTTATAATAGAAAAATTTTTCAAACTGCTGCCGGATTTTTTGTATTCGCTCATCCTGGTTATTGTCCACGTGTTCAAGGAGCCATGCAAAAACACGGTTTTCAAAATGAAGTCTTAGGCCTTTTTCGGCTTTTTCATAGTTAAGTCGCCTTCAAGACAAGCCCGCTTCACGCCCATTTAGAAAACTGTTGCTCTCGGGCGTTCTTGGGCTTCTTTGTACTCGCGCTTGGGGGGCCTGTACTTCTTTCCCTTCTCTGCTACTGAAGGTATGAAAATTAAACATGGCGTCCCCCAGTAGCTCATCTGAAGCGGGCCAATTGCATGAGCCTCCGATTACTTTTCCGATAGAAGAAAAGACTCTTTGATGTGCTAGAATTCTTCTGGATCGGCCGGCGATCCGTTAGAAGATAGGGTCAGTAGTAGAGTGGTGATTTGCCTGCCCTTCCTGTGCACAAACTTCTTGAATCCATTGACATCGAACGGGTGGACTTTTGGATCCAGGGCATGAAATCCGGCAATTTTCCCCTGGCATTTCTTAGAAACGGGATTCAGTGTGGGGTTCAGTGTGACCAGAGGTTCGTTATTAGGCACTTTTGTTTATACTTCTGCCAATTTTTCTGTAAAAAATGTTACTTTATTGTAATTATGTTATCAAAATCAATTGAAAAAAGGACACATGTTTACCACTCAAAAAACAACAAAAATACAACTCATATAAACAAACATTGTAAACTGTTGCCAAACGCTTAAATGACAAGACTTTTTGTCTTGTTAGTATATATAAAACTAGAATTTAAAAAAGTAGAAGCCTCTACATATGTAATACAGAAAGGCACTTCGTAGGCAAGAACGATAAAAAAGGTAGAAAACTTTTGGAATTCCTCACAATCCATTTGTCTCAGCAGCGATCCTGCAATAAAGAATTCAAAATATATATGAAATGAAATGAAGGCAAATGAAGGATGTATATTAGCTATTCGCCCAAAAATCCATTTCGTCCTCCCACTCGTTTCGCGCAGCAGTTGTAGGTGTGATAATCCTTGAGCTATGATGAAAAGAAATACTTAATTGCGAAATTGAAATTTTTTTATTAAGTATTTCTTTTCTTCATGTACCTTCTTCAAATTTGAGCGCACGGAAATCCTCGATTTCCTGGAAGATTGCTTCCAACCCAAACCAGAAAATAATTATGATGCTTTTACACCTGTTATCTTTTATCATTTAATATTTCACTCTATATATTTATCATTTAAATAGCGTACATCGAAATATTATAACAATATATCGAATTGTTTCAAGTTGAATTCGAGTTGGAAATTTGCAGTCCAATTCAAAAAGTGAGTTTTAGGACGAAGATGTAAACTGATAATCCACGCTGAAAAAACGGGCTGGCGCACTCACATTTGCCCGTTTTCAAGCCTTCCGCATATATTTATATTCGCCAGTTCTCATCCATGAGGTGCAATCTGGAAGGAAATGAAATCGTATCTATTATAAAAATATATTCGTTTTTTCTTCCTTTTTTTTAAATTTGACGTGTCCAGTCGTTAGCTCCCGAGAGTCTGACCACTAAAAAATAAATGGAATATTTTTGTGTGAAATAGGAGATTCAAGATTTTTCCTCGGCCTTTGGCTCCGGCTACATTCATCGACTTTGAAGGGGTTCAGAAAATATACAGTTGTTGTACAGCCTGTCTTTCGTGGTGGAAGAAAATGTTGGGACAGGAACCCCCCACGTAGGGTAATGGCCAGTCGATGTGGAGGAGGCGCGCTTGCATGCCATACCTCAACTAGTTCCAACACACACACTGTCTCGGTGTCTTTTCTTCCACAGGATCATTCATATACAACACGGTTGCGGCTGCGAAACTTGGCCCTTTTTGGCTTGGAAGTCTAGACGAAATTCAAGGTCTGGATCCTTTTTCACACAGCGCGCGTTATTGGGTCGAGTTTTTCCTTCTTCCGACTTTTTTGACTGGAAACTTTATATGCTTCCGAACTTCTTTTCACATTCTTTTCTAATTTCTGATGATTTCCTTTTCTTTCTTTTTCTCTCTCTCCACCCTGTGCACGGCCACCACCACGCCCTTGTGTGTTCCAGGATAATTTTAGAGCGTTCCACCGACAGTTGGATGATAAACGACTGGTGATCAAGCAGAGCATCTTATATTAACCGGGCGATTTTTCTGCTCGTTCAGTAATGAACTTGAAAAAAAGCTTCTTTAATGGCGGAAAAAGAGGAGAAGAAGGAGAAGAAGAAGAGAAAATGTTTACTTTTAAGGTAGTAGTTCCGCATTCCCACTGATTTTAAATGTTTCAATCGGCCTCAACTGACCCCGACGAACAATTTACCATTAAAATTGTATACACCAACATACATTTGATGCTTGTTATTTTAATTTCCCTCTTCGAAAATAAAAAAAGAACTAGATTAGACCCGACTAGATAGTCGTATCCGTTTCACAAAATAGCAAAGAAAAAAAAAAGAAAAGAAAAAGACACCAAACAGGGAGTCAACTCAACCAAGCGCAATCAACATTTACTAAAACAAAACAAAGTTACAAATATTAATATTACTATGAGACATGAGTTAACTTACATTAACGTTACATAGGTATGAAATAATCAGTATAATCACGTAGGCCTTGCGACAAGAACGCCTTACGACGCTGGGCCTTGGACAAGGTGAAGGTGTCTATTTGTCGGGATTTGTTGACCGGGACTGAAGTAAACTTAAACTAGTTGAGAGTTAGCCGAAAAGCTGGCTCAGAGCCATTGTATTCACGAGTTCTCTGTGTTGAATCTTGGTACTGACTGCGTTTCGACTGATGAGAGACTGAGGAATGCGAACTCAAGAGGGGGTTGAGATTGCGAAACAGGGGGTAGAGAAAAAGGGGGTTTCGAGGGCTAAGGGGACTCAAGGCCGAGCAGCCTAGCAACACTGCAACATGGTCGGTTTCCGACACTATTTATTATTGATGAGATCTTCATCTTCCAGGTCAAATGGGTGGTCAGAATTCGGAGCTGTTGAGGCTGACGTAGACGGCAGCGAGTTTCTTCCTCTAGACGGAGAGGAAGTATGGATGTCCTCCTAATTCAAGTATGTAGTGACCCTTAACCTGGATGTACTTGTTGGTTGTTGGGGAAACGGTTCGACTTGTATTGGACGACGGTCTTGTAGGTGATGGAGGCAACGCGGTTCCAGATACCCTCACCGAATTTCTCGATGGAATCGATAGCTTTCTCCAAAAAGACCGGCAACGCCTTCCTTTTTGACGGCTCCATCGGGACCCAAATAAGCCTCTAAAATACGTTCCAAGTTCTGAGCACGAACTCCAAACTGTTTTTAAACAAATCATTCAGTATGAGATTTTTAAAAATATGATTGAAATTGTCTCAGTACTTTGAAAATGTTGACAGACTGGCCGAAGAGGTCCAAGTTCTTGTTCATGGAACAAGAACGGGGGATGAAGGACTTGGGGGAATAAACGACATGGTCGTAAACATCGCAGTCGGTGGTGTTGACGGCGCAGAAGTCAGTGATGGCCAAGTTGCGAGAGTACCTGCGCAAGTCGTTGGGGAATGACCTCTCCAAGCTCAACTACTTGACCAGACGGCGGGTCTCCATGCCGGGGGTCGGGTTGAACTTGATGTTGTTCAAGTGTCTGCTGATGTAGCTACCAACTGGAACCGAAATGGTATTTGGTGAAATGTCTAGGGGGGCTTAATTGTACAAGATTACTGCACCTTGGTTGGTCTCTACAGTGTCCAAAAGGTTCTGGATGCGAAGTATAGGAGGAGAACAAGGGCAGCGCATAACACCTTAGTAAGCGGCAATGTGGATTTCACAATCTTCCTTCCTGTCTTCGAGGATTGTCAACAAGTTTTCCTTCACCTGAGTCAAATATTTGATTTAATTTGTTCACTTTTACGTTCATTAGTTACCCAATGTTTTGTTAGTTCATTATAATCATTAAACACTAGGGTGTTTCATTTCCACCTTTTTTTAAAATTTGACTATGCCGGTTGGGATTGGGGTGAATTGAGTCATAAAAAACGTACTGATTTTTTATTTCATTTTAAAAATGAAATCTAGACCCCCACCCCCCTCTTTTATGCAAATAAGCCTATTTTTTCACGAAATGGAGGCGCTTGGTAGGACGGATTGCATATTTTTTTGCGCCGTTTACACATGTTGTAGAACACTATTCTATCAACATCTCTGCCATAAATGGGCACTACCCCATTTGTGCATTCGAAAGTACCCCCCTCCCATCACCGAACGAACGCTGGAGAATCTCACCACCAGGCTTGTAAGAGAATAGGAAAGACTAAGCCTACTCACCGGAGGACAACAAAACCCGGCTGACAAGGCCTTCTTGGATGGACAACTCAAACAACTTAACGAGCAAAGCACATCAAAGGCAAATCTCACATCGAGAGGAAACAACAAACTCAGCCCCTATCCTAAGACGAACCAAGCCCGCTTTGGAGGATGGAACAACATACCACCAAACCGGTTTCGCAACTTTGGACGATGCGACTATTGCCACATCTTCGGACACGAAGAGAAAAACTGTCTCCACAAACAAAGCGGTGCACTACCATGCGGCTAGTGCAAAATATTTGGTCACGAAGAGAAAGACTGCTTCAGGAAGCAAAGACACCAGACTAAAGGCCACCTTGCACAAAAAGAAGAAGGCTACGCAGCAAACGGGTCTCCCACTCCTCGCTCGAGGACAGATTTCCTCCTGGACTTGGGCGCCTCGTCACATATGAAGGATCAACTCTGGATGCTCAAACACTTCACACTATTCGAACCAGGCCGCAAATGGATCAACGGAATAGGACAAGACCGCGCTGCCGTCCTTGGCAGAGGAGACATAGACATCATCACATCAGTTAACGGTACCAACCAAAAACGGACAATTCAAAACGTCCTTCACGCCCCAACCATCGGTGTCAACCTGTTCTCCGTTGGAGCGGCGGCCGCAGAAGGGGCTGACATCCACTTTACAGATTCACAGGCTTTCATCGAGAGAAAAGACACAATTGAAATGACAGCTAGCAAAGTAGGGGAGAATATGTACTGCCTCGACATCAACATCCCTAGAGAAAACGAAGTTTACGCAACGCGGCCGTTCCAAAACTCCCTCCATGAGTGGCACCAGAGACTAGGCCACATAAACTACAGAACCATAATGAAAATGGCAGAGACAAACGCCGTCGATGGCCTCAATCTTCCAGCAGGCACTCGACCCCCAACCAACCGCTGCCATGACTGGCCACGGGCAAGATGAAAAAATGTCTCTTCCAAGCCAGCACCACGCAGTCTCAACGCATCGGCTCACTCATCCACAGCGATGTCTGCGGCCCAATGCAGGTACCCAGCGCGGTACTACGTATTTTTCAGAGATGACCATAGCAGATTTCGCACCGCGTACTTCATCACACAGAAATCTGAAGTGCCCGATTGCTGTAAGGCCTTCTTCGCCACACTACGGACGCAAACTGGACACCTCGTAGTAGCCCTACGCACCGAGGGAGGCACTGAATACAAACCACTTGAGCCATGGATGAAGAAGAAAGGCATCCGACACGAAACAACCGTTCGCTATACCCTTCAACAAAACGGCGTCTCGGAACGGGACAATCGAACGATCGTTGAAGGAGCACGGACTCTTCTCCATTCCAACAAGGCATTGCACCTCACCCTCTGGGCCGAGGCGGTGCATTGCTTCATCTACGTCCTCAACCGATCCCTCTCAAGCACGAGCCCATGCGTCACGTCATTTGAAGCCTGGTACCAGAGAAAACGAGACGTATCAAATCTCCGGATATTCGGATCAGAATTTTACGTACTAATCCCGAAAGAACTCAGGCGCAAACTAGACGCGAAAGGCCTACTTTGTTACTTCGTGGGAAACTCCGACACTCAAAAAGGAGATCGCTACTGGGACCCGATAAGTGGAAAAATCAACATCAGCCGCGACGTCACACCAAGCAGTCACCACTACGAGCCCCGTCTACCTAAGCTCAACATGCAAGGAGACATTGATGTTTCAGCACCACAAGCAACACACTCGTTGAGACTCTCCCCATCGCGGAAGAACCTCACGCCTCACCTATCACTGAAGCTCCACAACCAACTTCCGCAACAGACGGTGCCACCATGGAGCCTGAGGTTGAAGAAATTGCGCCAGAACTACTCCCATTAAGAAACGAGGAGATCCCCGTCGCCATATCAGAGCAACATCATCCCCCGCTCACCACGCTTCGCCGGTCTGTACGCATTCGAGCCCGGGAGGAGCCTCACACAGCACTAGCCAACGGACCTGGACGCTAACTCCAACAGAAAGAATTCCTGTGCATGTCGGCTGCCATTGCCCTTGACGAAGTAGAACCGGACCACTATCGAGACGCCATGGCATCAACTCAGGCAAGAGAATGGATGGCTGCGACCCAAAGCGAGTACGATTCGCTCATGAAGAACAACACTTGGGAGCTGGTACCTCTTCCCCTAAATCGCTGCCTAATCAAAAGCCGATGGACGTTCAAAATAAAACCAGGACACAACAGCAAAAAGAAAATCTACAAGGCCGGATTTGTCGCCAAAGGTTTCTCACAAGTACCCGGGATCGACTACACGGAGGCCGAAATCTACGCACCTGTCTTCAAACACGATTCTCTCCGTATTCTCCTGTCGCTTGCTGCTTCACTGGACCTTGAACTTTGGCAACTGGACGTGAAGACAGCCTTTCTTCACGGGGATCTGACCGAAGAGCTATACCTCCAACAGCCCGAAGGATTCATCCAAACTGGAAAAGAGAATCTAATATGCCGCCTCATCAAGCCAATATACGGACTAAAACAAGCCCCCAGAAAATGGAATGAGAAATTCAATTCATTTCTATTGCAATTCGGTCTGGTCCAGTCAACGGCGGATCCCTGCATCTATTTCCACACAAGCACAGATCATAACGAATTTATACTAATCGGAATCTGGGTTGACGACGGCCTAATCGCCTGCAAATCAAAATCTCAAGCCCTTGCTATAGTGGCCTACTTGGAACAACACTTCGAGATGACATCGGGACCAGCCGATCGCTTTATTGGAGTACAAGTAAGTCGAGACCGGGCACAAAGACGACTCTTCGTCGACCAATCCAGCTACATAAAAAAACTAATCGCAAAATTTCGTATGGCCGACTGCAACCCGTCCGACGTTCCAGCTGACCCCTGCTCCCGTCTGTCGGCAACGAACAATTTCAAATCAGATGGCAGAACATCCCCAAACACTACCGCCTATCGCGCTCTTGTTGGAGGCCTACTATACATCATGGGACTCACTCGACCCGAAATCTCCTTCGCTGTCATTCCCGCATCCCGCCACTGCCAAAACCCGGGGCCAGCTCACTGGAAGGCAGCAAAACTCGTTCTAGCCTACCTGGCTGGAATACCTCAACACGGCCTATGCTTCTCGGGCAGCAGCCTAGACAACGAGTTGGTGGCCTACTGTGACTCGGATTTTGCTGGCTGCCCAGACACGCGGCGGTCAACTACGGGACCTATTTCTCCTGAACAATGCGCCAGTCTCCTGGAAATCACACCTCCAGAAGCCAGTTGCCCAATCGACAGCCGAAGCAGAGTACTACGCCGCCGGCCAGGCCAGCAGAGACAACGTCTGGTTACGTGAAATGTTACTACAGCTAGGATTCATTCAAACTAGCCCCATACCAATTCACTGCGACAACAACAGCGCTGTTCGATTGGTGTACAACCCAGAATTTCACGACCGAACTAAACATATCGAACTGAAGTACCACTTCATTCGCAACCAGGTGCTAGCCTAAAACTTGGTGATGGTTCCAGTCGCTTCCTCCGATCAACTAGCGGATATCCTGACGAAGCCACTCGCCGGACCGGCCTTCAAGCAAAACCGCCACAAAATCGGCGTCATGGAAGTCTCGGAGAATCTACCATGAGTCTAACAACTCGAATCTTTTTTCATTTACATTACCTCTACCTGCTTAACAATAATTTTTTCTTTTTTTCTCTTCCGTCGAACTTAACAGCTCGAGGGGGAGGACACCACCCAGAAGAGATCTTGCTCTGTTAACTTATTCCTCTTTTTTTTTTGGTCAAGTGGACTGGTAAATGGGCCTTGACTCAATCACTTGGATCGAGGGGAAGTGTAAAGTCCCATGCGCAACAAATATTGATCTTGATCAATCAACCTACTGATTGAGGGGAAGTGTCAAGTTTTATGCGCAATATGAATAATGTCACGGGTTCTGTTTAGCCCCAATTTTCTCTCCCCTCTCTCGAGTGAAGAATCTTACGACTAGTCGACTACGCTGTCTGTTCCCCACGATCTTCTCTCACGTGTCAACTACGTCTTTTCTCTTAACTTAACAGCTATGAAGTCATTGACTCAGCCCAGCTAGCATAACATATTGGTCATATGTTGGGGAAATAAAATTTACCGACAAAAAATTTATTGGGAAAATAGTTGGAACGAATATTTCCCCAAATAATTTTTGCACCAAAATTTATTGGTTTCGGATAAAATTAAAAACACGGAATAATATTTCTCCAATATAATTGGTAAAAGAATTAATTAATTTACCGTAGGATTGACTTCATAGCTTTTTCTACTTAGTAACATGTATTACCGGATCCGGGAATCGAACCCGAGAGCTCTGACATGTCAGTTGAGCGTTTAACCTATTTGGCTACCCGAGATGAAATCTAATTATATCGACCAACTACCGGTTGGGAACTTATACGAATTCTCCCGACAGCGTATTACTTGTCACAGAGAGGGCCGTGGTCGTCCCGGTAATAAGAAAAAAAGTGTAATTTGTTTATAAATTTGTTCCCTATTCGATATTTTCAAAATACAAATTATGGAACCACTGAGAGTTTTATTTTTGAATGTGACTTTTAAGTACTCCGTCAATCGCGTTTTATATCGCGCATAAGTTTTGATCCTCAAATTGCAATTACTATATAAAACCAAATCATAAGGATATTAAAATATTGAAAAATTGAAAAAAACTGTATTCTTATAGTGGAATGCGTGTTCCACCTTACTCTGATGTCCAGATTTCTTAGATTCAAGTCCCATGAATAACATACAACTTTTGGGAGGATAAATTAATGCGTAATACATGATCTACGTGGATGGATGGATGGATAGATCACGATGGATCGACAAATATATCTAATTGTTCAATATTGGAAAAATATTTATTATAATGATAGACATCAAAAGTGGGTAACAAATTGGGGAAACATTACGAAAAAAATAATCGGAAGATTGGGCGTATCAAATAAACTTAAGTTTGAGGATTTTGGCCAAAATTATGGGTCCAGTTTTACTCCAATAAGTTGATTGTTGGCCCAATAATATTCTTGGTGGGAAACATTTTCCCAATAAATCCATACCCAGCTAGCACACACAGCTACCTGACAACTACCAGACAACTACCACTGTCACTTGGGTAGCTACCAAAGGTAGCTACCTGGCGACTGCCATTTTCTCACCTATTACCATGCCCAGTCACTGATTTGTTACAGCAACCAAGCAAGTTCCCTGGTAAGGTGCATGACAGCTTCACGGTAACTTTATTGCAGCTACATAGAATCTAATTGATAGCACATGGTAGTTAACTTAAATATTAAATGGTAGTTGTTATTTCACTTACGGACAGTGATATCGGTTTTATTTTTTGAATTATCAATACAAATAGAATTTAACAAAAAAAAACTGTATTTATTTCCACAATTGTACACCATTACAATAAATAAAGACATTTGTGTCCAAACTTCTTAACACATTTACAAGAAACAAAAATTGCATACGGTCCGTCGCCGTTACGAGTTATTCATAGATTGACTCAACATCACTTTCATCGTGTAAATATTCTTTGCCGTCGAAATCATCGTCATGGTCTTGTTCCTCTTCATTTGATTTTTTTTGCGTGAATCTTCTTTTTCGTCGGATCCATCCCCAGCATCTTCATCTTCTTCTGAAAAATTGTGCAATTTTTTGGTTTCATTCTCACGTAGTTGACGACGGGTCGATTGCCAAATCCAGTTTTTCGAGATATTTTCAACTTGTTTGATGTCACATTTCATGTGACCTGGACTTGCAGTTACAGCTTCTATTAAAAGAAAGAGATTATGTAAGAAGAAATTAATTACATGGCTTTGTATATTTCTCACCCACAACTGTTGCAAACACTCGGGAACTCACAACTGGTTGTTTTCCTTTCTGCCCCTTCCAACTTAGTTGCATACCTAACTTGTTGGTAATCAACTGTTTCCAAATGCGCTGTACTCGCTCGGATAGCTGATCACCGCCATGGCGAGACAGCTTGCGCACCTGCAAGAAAAACCAAATTTAGAACACATAACTGCCACAAATATAAATTAAAGTATCTATTACCAGACTCCTTTTGATCGCTTCATTTTGCAGCGCTGATTCTAAGGCCTCCCATTCCTCGAAACTAGTAGCAGGAATTTGACATTATGTTTGTAAATGGGATTCCGGAACTACACCGAGCGTCAAGTGCTCCAATATAAGATCAAGTTTTGTTTCAATGGATGTCAACGACTCGTCTCCTTTTTTTGAAATACGATCTACTTTCTGGATTAGATATTTTTCAACTCTGGTCAATCCTAGAAAAACACATTAGAATTTTATCACTGCTTTCAGAGAAACGTAATCATAAATTTACCTTTAGTTTGTGAAACAGGGAGAATTTGACTTTCTTCAAGAGTTTTTTTAAATTTGTTTGTCTCTACAGAAGAAGCCGTTTTGTTGTCTTTTACCGGAACGTGAGAATCCTTTTGCTTCCTTATACCCTGAGTTTGTAATGCCACTTCCCCTGATTTTCTGATACGAGACGCTTCAGTCATTGATGAACTTTTGCAGGAGGACGGTTTGTACCGAATATCTTGTAATGGTCGCGATTCTTTCTTTTCTTCCATTGAAGCAGGTTTCTTTTTGTTCTTTAACGGATTGACAGTGTCCGCGTTCTTTGGTTGACGCTGAAAAGTTTGTATCTCCGCTTTTCCTGATTTAATGTTTGAAATAGCGTGAGAATTGATGGATTTTGCGCAAGACTGCTTGTCACGTTTGTTGTTTTGGTTAAGGGTTGAACCTATAGCCATTGGTGGACGTTGTTTTTCAATAGATACATGACGGTCGCCATCTGTTGACTTCTTCGTGGCTAGAGTCTGACATTCACTTTCTTTTAGGGTAAAGCTCTTAAATCCGGACAGGACAAAAACTCTGCAAATTTCGGCCAAAAAATTCGATTTTTTTGCATGCGTGTTTGAAACTGAACGAGGCGTTTCTTAAAACATCCGATAAATGAACATTGAAACAATCACAAAAACGCACCAATGGGCTAAAGGGCATCTTGTAATTATTTCTAGTGACTTAGAAATTGACAATTAGAATTTCACAGTTACGCTTGTAGGCTAAGTTTTTGAGCTCTGTGTTGGACAGTAGGCCGAACGAAAACGGCAAATGAAAAATATAAGATAAAAAATCAAAGAATCACTTAACTAATTATACTAAATGATAGAGAATTTAAAATTCTACAAAATATTATAGTTTTTAAGTAGTAAATGGCAAATTCTAATATTTTATCAGGAATTTTGAAAGAACTGTCATTCTACGTTTATTGGACTGACAGCTAGTAATTTCGGACACCTTCAAGGAAATTATAGATTTTCAAATTTTTAGAATGGGTATACACCAATCGACGCATAATTTTATGAAGAATCGATTTATACCCAATGTTTTCATCTTATTTGAAGCCGTTTTGGCGCAGTTAAAGAAACAAATATTGTTTGTCTGTCGATCTTAGGCTAGCAGGCAAGTTTTGTTTTGACAAGCCAATGTTTTGGTTTTTTAAAATCGAATTCTATTGGGAAATTTCTATTGCACCCTCAGTAATGTCATAGGCGATTCTATTCAGAATCAAAAACTGAATCGAATGAGATAATTATTTTTCTAAAATTAGCTCTGTCCGAAAAATGCAGAAATGTCCGACTTTTATGGGAAACGTCCGACAATTGAAGATTCTTAATGCACACGTTTCCCATAAGGAAGCCTATCGGCCAAAAAGTGTCCGGAGTTCACAGCTTTACCCTAATTGTCTTTCGGAATTGTCGTCACTCACGCTGGAAGGTATTGAAATATTTTCACTTCGAAAACCTTTTGTGGGCAGAATTGGTGGCGATGGAGGTGATACCTCCATTTCTGCTGTTGGCGTCCCTTTTTCCTCTTGTGTAATTTCTAGATATGCGTTGTCCAGCTTGGACTCGTCTATCATACCAGAAGTAGATGCATGGACGTAAAAGTGTTCGGTTCTGTTTTGCTGTATATCCGGTGCGATGCTTTGGCTCATTGCAATTCCCATATCTTGATTTTGTGTCAGGGTGTCTGAATCTGAATATTCCCGTTCAGGAGAAAGAGGAGGAGACGCACTTTTCAACACGTCTTTCTTTTTCTTCTCTAGGGCATTGATTTTCTTTTGAATGGCTGTTAACTTCAATTTCTTCACGGGGACGCCTTTTGTCGGGCCAGTAAGCACGGCACTATCTGCTGAATCTGACTCATCGGCATCTGAATTATCTGGCGTGAATCTCTTTGGTCGCTTAGGAATCCTTTTTTTTGGTTCCTTATCCGTGTCTGTTTTTAAAACGTCGTTCTCAACTGCCTTTGGCAATAAAACTCGAGCAGCTTCGTATGTATCTAATTGGAAAATTTTAAAAAATAAATACCAATTTCTATTAGCTTAAAAACTGCATGCATAGTACCACAAATTTTGCGAATAGAATGTTTATAGCGCACGTAGTCATTCGTCGGCTTTTCATGTTTTTTCAGTGCGTTGGCATTTTTAAATCCAGAGTAGTTAGGATAATACACATATTGTGAGTCATCTGAAATCCAACGCTCAGAAACGATACAGACGGAAAGACCACCGGGAACTTCCAAGTCTACAATCATATGTTTCCATTTTTTGGTGTTATCGACCTCTTTGTTGGATGCCTTTGTTGTTTTTACCATTTTCTAAATTTGAAAAAATGTGGTACACGAATAGGAAAATATGTTTGAAAAAAGAATGTGAATTACCTAATAAATTGCAAAGCGGTCTACAGAGCACAGATGAATAACTCTCATCAAAGACTGATTAAATTGGCTCATGAACTGAGAAGTAGAACGACAAGAGAACGACAACTGTCTTTGACTCTGGACACTTTGTAAAGATGGGATTTGTGAGAAGTTATAGCACCTACTTAAAATAGAATTACAATGTAAAAATAAACCTAGCACAATTATCTCTAGCACCAAATATGTTACCCGATACTACTTACTCAGAGGAAAATTGAGGTGTTGGAACCAAAGGGGAGGTGAAGGAACCAACGTGTACTCAATATGCAAGTTGGAAAACCTGCTATAACAAACAACACTAGATAATTTAGCAGGCACTTACACTACTGTGTGATTACCCTCAAATGAGTTATACAACAAAGATAATTACTAAGCACAATGTATACAGCTACCCATCAGAAGCCACGTGCGGAATGTAGACAAGAGATAATATATTTACCGAACAGATTATATGTAGATTCGATGACAACACACCGTAGTATATCGTTTAAATACTATGTGGCGGCAACACAGTTCAATTAAATGCAATAATACAGACCTAATGGCTGTAATTTTTTAAATTATATGAATCGTGACGAGAGTCGTTGAACCACGTGAATCACTTACGAACGAGACACCACGTTTCACCATGGCAACGGCAATGGTGCATTTTACGAGCAAGTTTCCCGACAAATTTCAATAAAACAGAAAGATAGATTATAATGAAGTATTTGAAAGACAGTTAGAAATAAAAAAATCAATAATGGTTATATTAAAGGGATTCAAGAAAAAACGATTGTTATGAATTTCTTTAATTTGAATATGCGTATTGGCAACGCCAGGCTTGTCGTGGACTATATAGACTAGTCTGCTACAGAACAAATGTTAGTGTTGCACGTGTTTAAACGCTGCGGCTCACGTCAAGGTAAGTTGCTTTGTAACTTTAAAGAGATTTCTCATGTGAAATATTTATTTATTTACCGAACCTTTTTTTGACAAGGCTTTGCTGTTTCATATTTCCAACTTCCGGTAGAATTGTTGACCTGTGATTGTTTCAACAAAGACTCGTGTTTTGTACTGTGGTGAGATTCTGTGGTCGTCCGTTTCTTTTATCGTAATAACGACCTGTGCTGGTTTCCCGTTACTACTCCATGGTATGTATGTACTTTATTTTCTTATTGTGGTTGTATATGTATATATAGCTCAGTGCTATTT
This sequence comes from Ceriodaphnia dubia, assembly GCA_022539655.2. Classification (NCBI taxonomy): domain Eukaryota; kingdom Metazoa; phylum Arthropoda; class Branchiopoda; order Diplostraca; family Daphniidae; genus Ceriodaphnia; species Ceriodaphnia dubia. Next base: position 1,655,153 of record JAKUCG020000139.1, on the reverse strand, counting down.
CGTTGAAATGTTAGTGGAAGGACTAAAAACCAAGTTGTTCTGTCGCAATTTTTTTTTGTCTTTATTTTTGCCTGCCTTAACATTATGTTTTCTTATTTGACTCTAGAATCACGATTTCGGATATCAAGCAATCCAGCCATATCTGATCCAACGGTGAACCTGGCGCGGCAAATTGGGAGCTGAATTTTAAGATCTCAGCAGCAGCTAAATAAACATAGACGAGATTCAATGTCACCACACTTTAATAAACGAAAAGAAGCGTTTTAACTCTCAATAGGCCAACAGTAATCAAAGAGGTTTGTTATTACAAAATTAAACACTTTTTTCACATCATTTATTAATAAATTATCTTTTCCAGGTTGCATCAGAAACTAGAGCTATGAGTTCAAGCAGACAGCCAAGGAAACGAAAATTAAAGGTGTCACAACGTCAAGAAAGGAATCGTCTTCTTCCGCTATTCCATTCTCTGGCAGACTCTTCCCCTTCTGATTCGGTTGACTCTAGCAACGATTTGGCAGAAGTAGATGAGCCTTTCAATCAAAGTGTGCGTACTCCTTCAGGAAATGAAACTGCAAATGAATCGCCACACCAAAACTCAGAAAGTGAACTTGACGAAGATAATAGTTTGGTGATTGAAGATGATTTTAACAGTTTCGATTCTCGAGATATACGCGACTATGACCGATTCAGTGAAAATGGATCTTTTTATGACAGTGAAGAGGAAAGCAGTGAACACCTGGCTTTCAATGATGACAACATTGAAGATATTTTGAATCCTATTCCTGAAAAAGATGCTGACACAGAATTGAGACAGTTTTTGGCCGGTTGGGTCGATCGGTTTAATATTCCTGGATCCGCTTCAAATGCCCTTCTCAAAGGACTAAAGTTGTTGGAAAATCAAAATGGAACTTTCGACAATCTTCCCCTGGACGTACGTACTCTTCTACAGACCCCCAGAAAAGTTGCGTTAGATGATGTCGCTGGTGGAAAGTACTGGCATTTCGGCCTAGAAAAGGCAATTCATTTCCGACTCTCTCAGTATCAGCCAAATGTGGATATTCCCCAATCAGTGAAAGTTTTAGTGAATATAGACGGAATTCCGTTGACAAAAAGTAGCAACAGTAAATTTTGGCCCATACTAGGATTAATCATTGGAGAAGAAACCCCGTTTCCTATTGGTGTATTTCATGGAGCAGGAAAGCCAGATTGCGTGAATTCCTTCTTGAGACAATTCGTTGACGAAGTTATTGAACTCCAGCAAAATGGTCTCATTCATCGAGGATTACAAGTTGCAGTGGAGATCAGTGGGTTTGTCTGTGATGCACCTGCCCGATCATTTGTAGCTGGGACATGCTATCACATTGGCAAGAATGCGTGCCCAAAATGCAAGACAGTTGGAGTAACCTACGTCAAGCCTGGAAAAAAGAGAGGGAGGGTGGTTTATCCAGAAATGGAGGCTGCCCTTCGAACTAATCAGTCATTTAAAGATCGTGAAGCCCCAGAACACCATAATATGCGCACGATTTTAGAAGACATTGGAATCGATATGGTTCAAGATATCCCTTTAGACTACATGCATTTGGTTTGCATTGGTGTTATGCGCAAACTTTTAAAACACTGGGTTGCAAGAAAAACCGTGCGTCATTTAATTCCAGTAAATTTTAGCGAGGAGATATCAAGACGTTTGCTGTTGGTACGGAATTGTGTGCCATCTGAGTTCTCGCGACTACCAAGACCCTCTCTGAATTATGCCGGTGGAAAGCAACCGAGCTTCGCCAGTTTCTGCTGTACACTGGCCCAGTTGTACTACATGATGTACTTCCTTCGGCGCTCTATAAACACTTCCTGTGCCTTCATGTGGCAATTAAATTACTCTCCTCTGAGCCGTCTTGTTACCAACGAAACAATCTATGTGTTAGGCTACTAAAGCATTTTGTTCACGAATCGCAAAAGCTGTATGGCAAACATTTTGTCTCCTTCAATGTTCACTGTTTAATCCATTTACCTAACGACGTAATGCGGTTTGGTCACCTAGATAAATTTAGCAGTTTTCCTTTTGAGAACTTCCTCCAGCAACTCAAAAGACGAATAAGGCGAAGCAATAACCCTCTTTGTCAACTGGTAAAAAGGCTAAAAGAATCCAATAACGCTCAACTACACCTTTTTCAGCCTGAGTTTGACATGCTTTACCCTTTGCAAGTTGTTTTGAAACACAAACATACGAAAGGGCCTCTTCCTGGCGATAACATAGAAGATGTTAATGTTTCGCAATTTAAAGTTGCACATTGTGCCAGTTGGAAGTTATCACGCACTCCACCAAACAATTGTGTTTTTTTACGAGACAGTTCTATTTTTTTTGTTTATAATATTTTAAAGGAAGGAGAGGACATTTTTATAATAGGACGGCGTGCCGTAAACCTATCTCAGTTTCTTGACCATCCCACAAGCGCCACCTCTACATTAAAATGTTTAAAAGTTCAGGAAGATCCGGCTGAGAGTCTCATAAAATTGCCTATTTCATTTGTTGAATGTAAGGCTTTTAAAATATTGATACCTGATTCCGACCTTGATGAAGTAATTGACGATACTGGAGATATGTTGCCTAATAATGAACCCTGTTTTGTTGTATATCCTTTGTTGATGCAAGATAAATCTCGGTAAAAATTACTTCGTTCAATAGTTTTTATTCATTTTAAAACATTAAAAAAAATTCAGAATACAGACATATATGGTTCATAAATTATGGGTCACTTTTGGTGAATATCAATGGACATTGTCCATTTTGATTATTATTAACAGCCGTGGTGAAAAACTGCCAAACAGCTACCATTTTAGAAAAGGATAGTTGAATTATCGACCGCTACCGAACAGCTACCAGACAACTACCATCCAAAAGATAAAAATGCCTGGCAGTTATGGTAGCTATTGGTAGCTACCCGGTAGTGACTTGGCAGTACCTGTGCTAGCTGGGTACTAGCTGGGAGTGGATCACATACCACCCCAAACACCTCAGCAATTCCAGAATCAGCAATTCCAGAAGACTTATCATCAAAGATGCAAGCTTAGGTGTTCGTTGGTGTAAATTGCAAAGAAAATTGCTGTAAGTGAAGAAGCCAAGAAAACGACAAAGAAATTACCTAAAAAAATCGACAAAAATTTCTTCTCATCAAAATCTGCCTTGTGCCCGTCTTGTTTCTAGGTCTTATCCCACAACAGATCAATAGTTTCCCAAAAGTATCATTTTTCTGTTCTTTCTTTTTTTCAAGTAGTCTAATCAGTTGTTTTTTTCTAGTGTCACACTATCTTTTAAAAAGGAAAGTGTGCTATGTGTGCTTCAAGAAGTGCCTTCAAAAAGTGCCCAGTGGGGTTTTTCACGTGACCTAAAGAAACACCCCAGCTACGCGACTACTAACGCTTGACTTCTACACGATTAATCGTGCTTCCGATGGATCAAAGATTTCACTGGACAATGTCGTGATAATTGAAACCAAATTTTCCGACTTTTTTTCTTCCCGAAAATGTTTTATTAACAATTTTGACTGTGATTGCGCAAAATGTATTTAACTTTTTAGAGTTAATGAGGTGGAATCCTCCAAAAGTTCGGGGTTAGAAGACGGTGGACCCTTTCGTCAACAATTTTTAAAATTGCTATTCAATGTAATTTTTTCAAAAAATGTATCGTTTAAACTATTTCGTTATTCTTCTAATTTGTATTGCAGACCCGACCGTTGTTTGCAATGGTTGGAGTACTTCAACCATGGAGGGCATGATTTATTTTCTTACGAAGGCACAGTCCAAAAATCAAGTCCCTGGTTCAATGCTTGACAATTTTCTAACTGCTGATTCGTGGAATTCAGCATCAGTAATCGGCCTGTTGATCCCCAACATGGAGTCTTTACCGTCCTTTGTAACTATCATCACTTCGATTAAAGACAACATGATCCGAAAACGTGTCAAAGTGGCATGATGCTGTCATTCTCAACAATTCGAAGACAAAAATTTATTGTTGTTCACTTTTTGGACCTTTGTTCCTATATCGAGGAAAGAAAACCCATTTTCGGCACCAATACTCCGGACGCGATCATAGTAAACCTTGTATTACACGGTAATTTAATTTGAAGTTGCAAATAGTTGGTCGCTTGACGTTTAAAGTGCTCTGGCATATCTTCCCTTAAATGTCCAGTTAACGAGGAAGGTTACAATTTCTGAGTCGCCATTGCTGTACCACATGTAGAACTGTGTGGTTTAGCTTTAATGCCAGAAATCATAAAATTTACAGCAACGTGGACAGTGATGTGTTCTTCCCCAGGTTTCTATCGTGAAGGGGGTAGGCTGGTTTAATTGGGTATGGGGTCCAAGTACCCGGATGATCGAGGTTTTTCTTCCGCCTTTCCTTTCATCCCTTTCATTCGTTGCAAGTTTATTTATTACCCTGCCCGTTTGGTCCGAGGACCGACACGGACAAATCCACTTGTCTCCTTCTTCGTCAAATCATAAGAGGAAACAAGACCACGACGGAAGCTCGTACAATAAGAGAACCCGCTACAGATGAGCTGTTGGGGAACGCCAAGTTTAACTTTCCTACTTACAGTAGTGAAGAAGGAAAAGAAGTACAGACCCTCCAAGCGTGAGTACAAAGAAGCCCACAAACGCCCGAGCACAACAGTTCTCCATACGGGCGTGAAGCGGCTTGTCTTGAAGGTGACTTCAAGCCGAGCCGATGAGCTGCAACAGCCTGGTTGGACTACGACGAAGGAGCCCTCCGGATCGACGTGGACCTGTCCGAGTCTTCCGATGCAGAACTCAACGACAAGCAAGAGGAAGAGCTCATTAACAATACTCAGAAAATTGTCTATTTGTAGATGTTAAGTCTTATTTTTGGGCAAACTTTTCCGTCAAAATTTTTGATCTAGTCTTGAGGTTTTAATGGTTTAATTTAGGTTGTTTTTGATAAATTCAAGAATTGATTAATCTAATTTTTCACATTACCAAATGCTGTTTTACTTCCTTATATAGTTTCACTTTCTTATTTCTGTTTAGCCAATTCATCAGATACTGAAATTAGAGTTTTAAGAGTTTTGTCTTTTTGAACCCTTTTAATTTTGGTATTTCCTGTCTTGTGTGTTGTGTCCCCATTGGAACCGACAAATCCCCCCCCGCTTGATTTAATCCCCTCCGCGAGTTGGCGATCTCCCTTATTTACCCTTCTCCCGAAATTCTTCCACTCCCTTAGTAATCTGATTTGCCATCGAACGGGGAGGACCCCGTGAGAGGTTGGCCCGGCTCGTTTTTCGGTTAATACAATGAACCGACCTAGTCGGTCCTGATTCGGACTCAAAAATATTAAGTGGAATGGGTTTAGGGTTTTGTGTCCACTTTTGGACTCCAAAACTGACAGACCTGACCCAACGCATTAGCACCTAGCCCTACGGGGTCAAGATCCGTCGACTATTTACATCCGGATCCGCCGATCTACCTGCTTGGAACTGAAGAATTGGTTTTATTGGATTTGATTACCTTGCTTTTTGGCATAAAAATCTCCTTCTGGTATCACCTAACCCTTCGGGGATTATGATTCATGGGCAAACTAATTGATTGCTTCCCATCGATTGATTATTATTCCTCATTTTCTCTGAATACTTACTGAAATTCGCGGCGGCAACTGAATACTGATCCTGCCGGGGTATTATGGTTATTTCCGGATGACTCCGGATTAATATCCGGTTTTTGGATGGTATCACCTAACCCCTCGGGAGATGTTCGTCCGAGGGTTATGCAGTGACCCTGCATGCTGATGGGGCGGGGTCCCCGAGAGATTGAAGTTCGGCACTCGGATCAATGATAGGGAGCTCCCCCAGAACGGGCACGGCGGCATTTGCCCCGAACATATTAGCCAACGTCCCATTCAACATATCCTGGGTCTCATCCTCGCCCAAAGGGAAGAACTCGACTTGCACCGGTGGCTGAGCGGCAGGCCACTGCCATTCATAAACCACCGGGGGCTCGTCAACCACTTCTGGCGGCTGCTCGATGAGCGGCTCCGGCAGTGGCGGGGGAGGGGGGATCGGCTGAGGCTCTGCCACGGGCGGTTCCTCTTCGGCCGGTTCTTGATCCTCATCCGCTCGGTCGGAGACTGTTCTAGCCCTGGTCTTCATACTAGCAACAAAAATCTCCTTTGAGATACCGCTCAAGTTTTCCTTATTCTCCTCATACACGGCCTCAATAAGGGCCGCCCACTTGGCAGGAGTGTCGGCGTTACCCTTCCTGACTGCTTCAAGGGCCTCGAAACGGCGCCGAGCTGCGTTAGCCTCGAAAGGCTTCAACCCATCGCAGGTTGCTCGGTGCCGTTTCTTAAGAGTCCCTTCGCAGTCGGCCTGGTGTACCTTCTTCTTCCCGTCGACATGAAGACGAACGGTCTTTGTCTGACATTTCAACTGGCCCGACTTATACCAGTACACATACCCATCTTCATTTATTTTTAACTTGCCCCCATTCCTACCGAGGAAATCGGCTAGGGCCGCATATTCCTTTGGCCACTTTGGCATTATTTTTGGTTGATTCCAAACTAAAATGAACAAATCCAAATATTTTTAATCCCGGTGACTAACTTAACCAACCCAGTGATAACCGGTGAACAACGAAAAAAAAAATCGGTTTTTGCTTAATTTTCTTCAATTTTTAGGCTAAAGCCGTTTTAACGAAGCAATGGACTTGGAATAACTCTTCTAATGCGCTGCATTGCATTTTCATGAGAAAAATAGATTTCTAATGCACTATTCGACTCCCTGATGACTCCCCATTTATTTCTAAAAAAATTCTGTAAGGAACGAAGCCGTTTGAGGTCTTTCCCCTTAGTTCATTCACCCTACAAGGTCAGCGAACTATTCTCCCTTCTATGGCGCTCAAGGTCGATTCAAGCAACATTTTACCATCCTCTATCGGCTCCTCTTTACTTGTATTTGACCTTGTCTCTAGCTAGTATATATGCGACGTTAAACTTGTCACCTTTAGCTCAGTGCTTCCATGCCTGTTCTACAGCTTGGTTCACTGTGTCTCACCCTAGCCGATAACCAATCGAGTTCTGCCTGACTCGATGTGGCTCGAAGCTTGTCAACCATGACCTTCTTTGTTGTAAATTTTGTGTAGACGTGTCAATAAACATCTGACGAAACGAGAGTAAAACATTTCTATGTTTTACAATTCAAAAAATTGATATGCTGCAGTTTAGAAATTATCTGGGGTCTACAGAAAGCAGTGATGCAGGAGATCTTGATGGAAATTAACCGACAAGCTTGTACATCGAAGGGGACTAAACATATTCCGTCGTTCACCGAATTACAGGTAGTGTTTTTCCTTATGTGTAAGCTACTTAGGGAGTTGTCAGAAGACATTCTATTTTTTCTTTCAGATTGCTCAAAAGTTCACTGCTACTCTTCTGGCAGTTAGTCTACATTTGGTTCTTTTCTACGAAGACAATGTACTGATTGTGCGCACTGCGCACAATCATTACTGACTGTGGTGCATGGTGGGATCAGCCACTCAATGGATGTTCAGTCTGAAGCAACTGCCATTTTGTATTTATTAGCCATATATTTTGTTTACGATGTTAATTACCCAACATTATATGGCTTATTGTACATAGTGGATACATTTTGCATCCGAACGAAAAAGAAAGCCAGAATACCCAATACCGAACTGCTGGGCCGATTTTCTGAAGGACTATACTAAATCCATACCAGTAACTCAAGAATCTCAGTCTCTGACCCAATTGCACACTGCATGATTTCCGAATTGTGATTAAACTTTTACATTTTTGTTTCGTTTGGACTGACCACTTTGATTGATTTAAAATTATTTGGTTTACTCATTCCTTCATTCGTCTATTGACTCAACAGTGAATACAATACAGATTACGTTTGCAATTCAAACATTCCATTCCTGTTTTTATTGATTGTTCCCACCCTACTGAAAACTCTTTAAGCACGGAGTTTTCGGTTAAGGATTCAATTAAGTTTAAATTGGCTAATTGTTAAGTAGGGTAAATTTTGTTCAGTGGGACTATTTTCTTACGTAGAAAGCCGCATTAAGCAGTAAATAAGGCTTAAAGTCGCGTGGCACTAATAGAAGTTTAGAAGTTTAGAAGTAGGAAAAACATTCCTCAATTAAGGAGGAAATACGCAACTGTGCTCCCCAGAAAAAAAGGGAGAGAAGGACAACATTACGTGCCAATCCAATTAAATGCCCTCCCAAAATGACAAATGGCTACATGAACAAGCCTGCCAATTCGATTCACTTTCGGTTCTGTGCCCCTAAGTGGTTAAAATTGTGCTGGAAAGATTGCCGAAAAAGTATCCGCAAAGGCTTAAAACAGATACAGAAGATGGTGTCAACAAATTATAATGCTATTATTTCTCAATCAAGACAATTCAGGAATAAAAATCATGTTGCCATGAACATGAAGGTTTTAAATTGTTTATTTTCTTTTTATTTAAATTGGTTCATAAGTAAACTTAAACTGGAATGCAACATAAACAATTCTTTCGTGTTGACGCAAAAGTAAAAAAACTTTTTAACCTTCATTCTATGTAATGATTTTGTAAAATTTAGTTTAATTATCCAGATCATTGTAAAGTTCATCTGAAAACCATGACGAAAGTTGCTGCCTCGGATCTTGCCCCATGGCAGAAGCTTCAAGTTTTCCGCGCCCATCTGCTGTCTTCACTTTCGCACCACTTGGCCACGGGAAGCGTGCTTCTTGGCTGTCTCATTGAACTCGACACCCGCTGTGCGGAATTCCTTCGGCTGGTCGCGGACGTCCCTCGCACGGCCCACAACGCCTTCCTTTACTCCGACGCCAAGCTGGTGGGCCTGGTGCGTCTAAACTAAGAAAGGACGCTTGCATCTGGATTGTGGCTAGGGCCACTAAACTTCTCGACAATCGTGACCCGGTTGTCCGTCTCTCAGCCCGCGCCCAACTCACGCAGAATATTAGCAAGGGATTCTCTGTCAAACCTCCTTATCCTCTACCCTTAAATAACTACCTTTCAGGCTCCACGCAAGGAGGAATCTACGACACACACTTCTACAAGGTTGGTTCCAACACCTGGTCGCGAGCCAGAAAAGCAGCGCGTCGATTGAGAGCCAGGATCGACGTATCCAGCGATGAATCGCAATCAAAAGTGATCGCTGACGACGTCTCTTGCGTTTCGGCTAAAGCTGTCAGGGGCCTCCGCACCGTCATCCGGAAGTGATGGACCACCTGCCTCACCGATGCCAAGCACCAGGGCCGCGTAGCAAGAAGACTCATGCTGGACAACTCCAACGACATCGCACGACACACATCATGCTACACCAGCCTCTCCTTCGACGAATGATGCTTCATCCACATGAGTGGTCTTGGCATCTTGCCACTATTTGGCACCCCTGGTATGTCCGTTCCCAGTACAATGTGCCGTCGATGCAAAGAGGACGTCGAGACCACCTCTCATGTCTACAGCCACTGCCGCTGCAATCTCCCATCCATCAGACGCCGGCAAGACCTGGTCCTGGCCCAGATTGTCAAGACTATTTCAAGACCTGGTCATGAGACTCGAGTCAACAGGGTTTACGACGGCTCCGAACTTAGGCCAGACATAGTCGTTACCACCTCTTCTCCGCAAATCATCATCGATCTCACAATCACATTCAACGCTCCCGAATCTCTCCACGCTGGTTATGCCAGGAAGGTTGAGAAGTACAGCAATCTTGTTCTCAAACTCCCCTGTGTTATCGTTGCACTCGGTTCCTGGTTGCCGTCCAACGACGCGATAGCCAACGCCCTCGAGATCCCGCCATCTGCTTGGCGCCGCTTGCGCAGAAAGTGTCGACTCATTGCCATCCAGGGCTCGGTCTCCATCATCTCCTGCCACATCCACGACACTCAAGAAGAAGAGGACGACGACCCACCTCTAGTTCAAATGTTGTAGTAGCCATACGTACATTTTATCGTCTCCCTCGTCCCTGTGTGCTCTCACAGAGCCAGCTCCTTTATTTATCGTCCGTATTTTATCTCTCCCCTTTTTACTAAAACGTGAACCAGCTTCCTTATTTTAATGTCTCGTGTATTTTCCTTTCTTACTTAATGATATAACGTTGTCATGTGTTCGTGAAAATAAGACTCTATCCTTCTCTGTAATTATGTTGTAAAATTTAGTGAAATATATTGAAAAGATGAAACAAAAGAACGAAAAAAAACTTACTGCATTATCCTTTTGTAATAATTGTCAAAGTCCTTCTTGCTACATGGGAGTGTGGAAAACTTGAACTTGGGACTTACGCTACTAATTAATGCAATAAACAATCACTCTGCCCAGCTAAAAATGTACGTTATTGTAGGATTGTGCTACTAAAGTTTTACATAGTGAATCAAAATTAAAACCGCTATAAAATCAACAATTTACCATTGTTTTACTATGTAAGCCATTGTAAGTAAAACTAACGTAGACAATCGTACATTTCTGGTTGGGTGTTCAGGATTGAAAAAAGTAGTTTTTTATTTGGATTTGACAATAAACATTTATATTAAGACTGAGAATCGAAAAATGTAATTGGCCTTGATCAATTAGTTGGCAGATGTGTTGTTGTTAGCGGTAATAGTTTGTTTAGCTGCATAACAGATTGTTTTTGTCTCGGGTATGTCATTATGGCAAACCATTTGTTTTATTCAGATTGCAGAAGAAATCTACAACATTACTGGTAGATAATATTCTGGTAAGAGTTGTCAAGAGAAATGGAAGAAATGAAACAACAGTACAGGCAGAAACAAGACTAAGAAAACAGGTCTGGCGCTGGGTCCTTATCAGATTGGATCTTTCACAAACCGATCGAGGAGCCGTGTGGGAATAATCCAGAAGTTACGCTGCGCTACGTTCACGAAGCTGGCATTGGTGGTATTATCAATAAACTTAGCTTCCATGAGGTACTATGAATACTGTTTCAGATGTGATCATGGATGTGATGCGAATGTTTCATTACATTTCAAGTTATAGGGCATAGACGAACAGCCTCTCCCACCATCATTAATTGGCGATCAATGGGATGCCCTGAATGACGACAACAACAAATCCATAAAAAGCTGCAAAGAAGCCCAAGATAAAGAGACTCGGTGGAGGCTTGTTTGGCTTTTTATTACCTTTGCCTACATTTTATTATTAATCATTAATTGAATGACTTTCTTCAAACTTTTTTAGACGCAGAATAAAAGGCAATGGATGCAGAATTCCTTGATTGCATTAAGAGCATCAAATCATCAAGCGTGAAAGGAAGGCTGCTCAGTCAGAAAAAAACGGAAAATTCATCCAATAAACTTCAAATATATATAATGAAGCATGAATTATGCCAGCTTTTTCTTGTGTAAGTTTTTTTCTTTTAACAAAGATTAGTATTTTGAATTTTGTTAAACTTGACCGACAAAGCGCCATGTAGAACCTTTTAAAATAAAAAAAAACGACTCTTGCCACCTAGACTAAATTATGGCAACTAAAGAGGTCGTAAACAACTTTGTATAGAATCCCTTTGGGAAATTGGACCCTTTTCAATTTGAGTTTGGTTTTCATGTAAATAAAACGAGTATTGATAATTATTATATGGCCATAGACATTTGTCCATATTTTCTTTGTACAATGTTTGCTTTGCGAATTAGTCTAAAAATCATAATTTTCTACCGCCCCATCAAATTTTTCCATAGACATCTGTTGGACAGAAACGGAACTAAGAAATAAAATGTTTCAAAGTCGTACTTGAGGGAAAGTCACTTCCTTCTTGTCGGTCCGATAAGTCGGTAGAAGCCCTCAGTTCCTACCTAAAGGTGGGAGAGACTCGAGGATTGAATTATCTTATATACATATACATTCCATGAATTCGATGAATATTCCTCTATGCTCGAACCTCTATTCCATTTCAGTAGCTCTTCGTCCGACTGCTTTAACTCCATTGCAGTGAGCCCTTGACACTTGCTGGTTTTGTCCACGTTATGCGGTAACATTTTTTCCCGTCGACAACTTTCATTTCGCGAACCGTTTCGATTTTTAACTCCTTGCAACTGACTGATGGCGCATCTTTATCTTCTTCAGTGTCTAAACATTCAATTGAAACTTCTATCTGGGGTCACCTTCTTCCTGTATTATAAGAACCTCTATAACACAAATAAAACATTAATCAATACTTTTTTATGAATTTTACTCTTCTTCTTCGTGGACAGATGTTTCTTCTGTCCTTGATGGGTCGTTTACTATAGTTCCACAGCATCAGCGTTTATTTCCAAAGCGCAATCTAATGAAAGAAAAACAAATTTGTATTGGTTGGACATGTTGTGCAACCCCGTTGAAGAATTCTGATTTATAAGGTGAAGAGAAACGAATCTAAATCCCGTTTTAGATTAACAGGCATCAACGTAGTCTGGTCAACCCCTTTTCCCGTACTTTGGTCGCTTCAGCAATATTTTTTTCTGACTAAAATAGAGAACTTACAATTTTTACTTAGTTAAAGTCACTAAAGAAAAATATGATCGTAAGATATACAATTACAGAAGATAACAATATTGTTAGATTACTTGCGAAAATGGCTTAAATATTGAAGCTGGAATTCTTAACCGATAATCATTTTTTCTCGGACGCCATTATAATTTCTGGACTAATTCTTCCAAAAACAACGCCACAACGCCAAATTGACGATGGAATCGGCGGATGAACAGAGCTCAAAGTCCCTAATCAACTTGATGTACTGAAAGAGAAAATATGGTATTGTAAATATGTAAACATTTAAACGGTTTACGTGGGAGGCAGCCAGTTGGTACTACCGAGTAGCAGCGTTTCCAGTTCTCCCTTTGAGCCGGGTTGCGAACCCCTTAGAATGCCGATCGACAACAACTTCGGCTACAAGCGCTGGATCGACCACACCTTCTTGGGGAGGTATAGGCATGTGGATTAGGGCGTCGGCTCACCACGGTCGAGGTCTTTGGTCACCTCTGTCTATACACGTGATCCTGCATACGCATTGTTCCCATGTCTGTACACTCACGTTGCGCAAAGGGACAACATTCGCCTGCCCGTAATCCGAAGACGTAAGTTGAGGATACAACTTCCTTCGGTGGTAATGTTAAGAAAATCATACAAACAAATCACATATCTTGCAAAATTTGATGTAACATTGTAAGTTGTGCAACAGATGAGCCATAGTCTCTTGACGACCAGAATCGGCCTCTTGCTCCAACACAGGATAAAATGCTTTTGAACGCAGTTCTCCATACACATGAGTACAAAGTAAATAAAATTAAAACACGTAGACAATTTATAAAATTAACCCACGTTAAGAGTAAAAGCGTACGTAGTAAATGAACTCGGTTTCGTCAAGAGGTTGTCCGTACTCTGATGTATCAAAGTTTCGTAGGCACGTGCAGGTGCAATGGTCGTGTTCGGAATAAGGGTGCTGAACCGAATCTGCTTGTGGACAATGATGCACGTTCGAGACACTTGTTCTCCACTCCAACTGCTGTATTAGACTCTCACACATATACACATAATTTAGGGGGGGCATCGACTATAATAAAAGTAGAGGGAGAGAAGAGGGCCTTTGAGTTAGTTTATGTGATATCTAACACAATTATTGTCAACCAGATGAGTATTTTGATATTTCTAACATTTACAGTTTTTCTGGGCCATTTTGTTTTCTTTTTGGCTTGCTGTTTAGCAGCTTCTGGCCCCCCTTCCTTTTCGCCTGAGGGCTTCCCCTTTTCTCCGTACCAAGCCCCCTTTCTCGCTTCTTGGAAGTCGGAAACAAGGCTTCCCTTTCTCGAAGAAAGAGATCATCCAGAATCTAACGCCCAACAGAAGAGTCCTACAAGATACAACTAAAAACAGACAATTAATTAATCAGCATACGTTTGGGGTTTGGTTAAGGGATTTCCAACGTACAGGAGGAAAGGGGTAAAGAGATCGAGGGTGGAGATCGCCGTCAGAGAGGCAAATGTCGGATTATAGCACATCTATTTAATTTCTCTATAGAAAGGCTCTCATGTCAAAAACGTAACCAAAACAAATAGGGAGGGATGTTGGTTGACGGTCTAAGCAATGTTCAAAAGCGGGATTCGATTTATGGCCGAACCATTCAACGTGTTTTTCAACGAATGTATTAGTTTAGTTGTAGACGGCATCCTCATCAATGACTTTAGATGCAACCGTAAGAACAAATCTAGTCATCATAGCCATCAGTTATCAAATTCTTCGTGTGTTTAGCATTAGTTTCTCTTTGCGTTACCGTGATCGTCTAGAATCAAACTAAGTCGAGTGAAAAAGACTGTACATTACATCTACGTAATGAGTACATTAAAGAATTAACGTGTGTATGAGTTTGAAGAATCGAGTCACATGTACCAGTCAAAGTCCCTGAAACTTTACACAATCTTGAAAGATTGATGCAACAACGTATTGATTTATTGTATATTCTGTGGCCCTTTCATTTCCTGTAGAATCACAGCCAACCCTAATTTATGGCCTCATAATATCCCTAAAATATTGACTTGGTCCAACATTTGCCCCCAAATTTATCCTCTATCCTGGCTAGCTGGGATGAGTTCAAATATTAAGAATTATTTTTTCGGCTCCTCATTACTACGCAGAAATACTATATACCTGTTTTGCTACTCCTTGCTTTATCGATCTGGATGAGGACGACAATCCAATCAGCTGCTTCATTCGAGGGTTACACACTATCGTTATCTACTGTTTCTTCCGACGTGGTAGCAACAGCACTTTTTCTGTCTCCCAGAATGCCTGCCCATTTGTCAGACAAGCCCTTACTACTTCCTTCACTTTTGTTGTTGTTAAGATCTTGCTTGGATTGATGAACCGTAATCCATAAGTTTCCAATTTGGTTCACTTAAAAATCTGACTAACAGCGGTATGATTGGTTCTTCACAAAGTTTCAGGTTTTTCCCAAATGTTTACCAACAATACGGGCTCAAGTGTCACGAAAGCTTTTAATACTTGTCTTAAAATAAAGAACAAAATCTATTATTAATACCATTTAATGGTAAAACCATAAACGGTTACAAGTTGATTTCCAATTTGCTTTAGGTTGGCAATTCTCTAGTGTTGCACCTTCAAATTCTTTCAATTGGTCGTTGAGGGGAGCACCCTAGAAGGGTTTAGAACAGAACAGCCACATTGCGGTAGCTTATTTTCTACGCAAAATCAAGGGAATCAAAAATTCGGTTTCCTACTCTGTCAAACCCACGATCCAGAGACAGAGTAATAGAACTTTGCTAAATTTTATTCTTCCTGTGATTTCCCAAAAAGGAACGTAGATCTCTCTAAGAAAATATGTACATATTGCATACTAACATACTAAAAAAAGAAGGACACACGAGTAAAAAATAACTATTTTCCTCTTGCCTTTTGCCTGCTTAATTGGTGCAACAATCGATTCTCTTAAATTAGCTGTTGGGTTACTTGGAGTGTTATTCGTAGTTTATTTACACGAGTGTCCACGTGTTCGAACACTCACACTGTTACATGAGGTGCCACCTCCAGACTCTTTCTCTAGGGTTTTTTTCTGATTCACCTGGTGGCAGAGTTACAAGTCAGTATAAATGAAGACGTGAACCAATATGAACATGGGTCTGCGAACGTTTTACAATTTTAGGCAAAATATAGGGACTTGCTATTTATTTTTTTAGCTCCGTAACAGTAGGTCGTAAAATATTGTAAGTAAGGCTAAAGATTAAATTCTGGGCTATCCGGGGCTAATTTTATTTTGGCTTTAACTCACCATTGACAAATTTTTTACTTGTGTCGAAAATTATACAATATTCACAAATTTTCTAAAATAATTTTAAAAAACCGCGATCATTTCCAACATCTAGGACCGAAGTTTACTACAAGGGGTAAATTGCGGTTTGTCTCAATCGATTTTTTCGGCGTTGCAAACAAAACGGACTACGTAATCATAATTTTCGACAGTTTTTACTATAACATTGTAAATAGTCACGCATTACCAACTCGGTCTCCTTGACTCGCGGACTGCTTCTTAAAATCGTTTTTTTAAATATTACATATTCTCGACGTCGTCTTTTACATTTGAAGCTATATTGAACGCGCGTGCTACTTATTTTGCTATGTGCTACGATTTGCCCAATTGTAACAGCAAAATGCAGCGAGATCAGATTTTTCCCTCGATTTTGCTATACTGATTGAGCTAAGTGTATTTCCATATTCTA
This sequence comes from Ceriodaphnia dubia, assembly GCA_022539655.2. Taxonomy (NCBI): domain Eukaryota; kingdom Metazoa; phylum Arthropoda; class Branchiopoda; order Diplostraca; family Daphniidae; genus Ceriodaphnia; species Ceriodaphnia dubia. Next base: position 1,638,901 of record JAKUCG020000139.1, on the reverse strand, counting down.
GTTTGTTCATCGTATTCAATTTGTTCTTTTTTCAAAGCTTTTTCTTTCTTATTATCGCTTTTGTTTTCCCCGTTTCAATGCAAAATGGGTTTCGGGTTTCCACTCTACTCCACTTTTCTTCGTCATCCCTTGTAAACGTTGAAGAACAAAGGCGGCCAAAACAGTCAACTGTTTTCTTTGCTGAATAGGAGCTGCCACAAAGGGAATGTAACAAAAAAATGAATATATTTTTTAATATATGCATTAGATAGAGTTTTTGATGCTGAACATTTTGGCATCAAAGTTTTCTATTCCCAAAAATTTCCAATGCGAGGCAGCCCGTGTTAAACGGCGCGTTTTGGGGCTACTGTCCACATATTTCGGGTGGGCACTGTAATGTCTGACGCCTTAGTCCAATCGGCAACAGATCCCCATTTAAAAGAGAAACAGAGTTGTATAGTTGTAAATTAATACATTGATGAATACATAGTATAATATACTTTGTTCTTCTTGGTTGGCAAATGTTTCTTCTGTCCTTGATTTCTCGTTTGCTGGTTCTACATTATCACGATTGATTTCCAAATCGAGTTCTCCTAAAAGAAAAACAAAATTGTATAGTTGTAAATTTCTCTAATTATGAAAGTATTGTCGTACTTTGTTCTTCGTGAACATGTTTCATGCAGTCCTTTGTGTATTGTTTGCTTTATCTAGTTTGACATCTGGGTCATCTTGTTCTTGGTTAATTGGTGAAGGGAACAGTGGTAATGAAGCAGACTGGACGGGGATAATGGGGCTTTTAATATTGTGGGAAAAAAAGATTCCCCATTTGGCCTGCGCCCGTGGCTAAAAAGGAAGAGCTACAAAGATACGAAATGTTTTAAAAATCTTTTTGAGTTAGCTCTGTGATTTCCTGAAATTTCAATTTTTCTCGATATAATTAATATTAATACTTATCTGTTGGATAATTTAAAAATAATATTCGTGATTTTGTTGCAAGTGAAGATCCCCCAGTTTGTTACTGTAGTGGCATTTCACTTCCATGTTTCCCGAACCATGGCATTGGCAGTAAAATATCCCGTCAGGAGAAGCTCCAGTGTACCTATACTTTTGGAATATAAAAAGACCACATTTGGCGAATCGGAAACGAATATGCGTTTTTTCTCTTTGTTCTAATCAATCTTCTGATTGCGAATGATGCCTGAGCGTAGTCCATACCTGTAACTCATGTTGATATACACAGCTGCATCTTTTTGTGAGGATATACCTTCTTGCCTTCCTCAAGAACTAAAATTATACCAATATAATAAAGCAATAATCCGTCACCGCAGTAGCTGTCAAATAAGAATTCCATGACAGTAGTCGGCTGTCTCTCCCTCCACCCGTAGTACCATCTTCAGCGCAAGTCACAAGTTTTGCTTCCATCGGGGAACGAACCCGAAACATCCGCAGTCTGAGGCGGGTGCTATACCAACTTGGCTACCAGAGTAACTTGCGTATTTATCAAGCAACTAGTGATTGCATCTCACATTCTAACAGTGTATGATATCAGTATACATGTGATGGCATGATATCTTTAATTATGTCTGTTTAATAAAATTCATGGTAATTTAATTATATTTTTGCTTTTATTGTCTATTTTCATTCAGACTTTTAATTTGACCCCGACTAATGAAAATAAGTTATATGTTAATCTCTCAGATAGATTCCTACGGGTCAGATTAATGGTATAAATTGTAAAATAATGTTTTCAAGCCTAAAAACAGAAGCAAAACGTGGGTAAACAAGGCTACAACATTTCAAATATTAAATCCCAGTATTTAAGAATAATTTATCAAAGATAGCGTAGATGTTAGAGCACTTATATAGCACCGTGAATAAACCAGGTACGATTCCCACGGCAGAAGAGTAATTTTAATTGAAATTTACTGTTCACTATGTGTCTTAACAAACATCCTTAACACTATAATTATGCATTTAACTTGAGTGACTTCATTCGCCAATATGTCTCTATATATGACACAATACAGATTGTCGGTTGCTAAATTTTTGTTTTTATTTGAACCGGAAATTTGGACTTCTTTTGGACGTCTTTTATGAGTCTATTAAAATTTCAAAATGTTAAAAGTGAAAAAAATAGGACTTTATTTAGACGTATTTTGTATGTCCTGTCCTAGGCGTCCTACAATGACGGACTTTGGACCACAAAACAACTTGGATTCCTATCTGGGATCAGCAAAGCCCTTTCTTACTGTACTCCTCGTACTTTTCCCGTCGATACGACCGGAGAATCCCGTCCGGCCGTACACAAGACAACAGCAGTGCCAACAATCAAGGACATAACTTTGGCACCACAAACGACTTCATACAATATAGTATTACAGCACGAACATGAACACTAACGGGTCGAACGACCACTCAATGATCATTTTACAAGCAAGCAGCCATAATGAGTCCTTTCTTGACAACTCACAATACAAAAATAATTCACCAAATTCGTTGGGTAGGCTCCAAAATTTTAAAAGGGGCGTCTCTTCAGACACACTTCTGTTGTCTCGTTTACCATCTTTTATAAAAGAAGTCACAATCTGATTGAACACGAGATCGATTCGCGATTTACGAATATTGCAAAGCTTTTGCAATATCCCATTTAACACCGGGCGGTCCAAAGGACAATATTTGGACATCGTTCACGGACATCCAATGGACGCAATCCAGATTATCGGATGACAGCCCGCAACACAAACTCTAATGTACCCATTTGATGTCCCAAGGACATCCAACCTAAATAAAAATGGGATGTGAAGCGGTTTTTTCTCTTTCATGTAATTATCTTATAAGATTCCTTTTTTATTTTCACTATTCCTCCTTTATTTCCTTATAAATTGTAGGTGGTTCCAACATTTAGGTTGTAAAGTCTAAATTTTCATCGCGAGGAGTCCCTAATGTGTCTCGTAGCTCGCGTCCAATTACAGTTAAGGTGTTCAGGGAGGGCAATATATCAATTTGCTCCATGTATATGTGGCTTTTTTTGTTTCCTTTTCTAAACCAATGTTGTACACGTTTGATGAAACCGTTCAGTGTTTTCATTACACGGGTTGATTCGCATTATCTTCTTCTATACTGTTTTTATGTAAATTGTAAATTATAGGTTCCGTATGTGACTTTATATGTTTTAATTAGTTTTTTTCTTCCAGGCTTTCAAACATGACAGATTTCTTGGTTTTGTAATGGATCCGTCACTCTCCCAAAGACGAAGCGGTATTGGCGTCAATGGATAAGACAGTACTTGTTCCATGTCAACTTGCTTTTCTAGCGCGATGGCCAAAAGACGACCCATCATATCCCTTTCCATTTCACATCTTCCAGCTTTCTATTTGTCCATTTCCTTGTCACTTTTACGCATTCGGAGCGAAAAATATTTATCTTCTCTACGAGGTTTCTTAAACGATGGGGGATCGTCACATCATCAGCATGCAGACAAATCAATTTGGAGTAGGCTTTGACGCTTTGCTTCGTCTTTGGCAAACTGCAACATTCGACAAAGCATACAAATTGGCAAGTCACTTATAGAAATCATCTTAATTGGAAGGAAAATATAGGTTACGACTTTTTTTTCACATTGAAATTTTCTTCAAAACTTTATAACGGAATAAACACGTGTGTACCGATATTTCACTAAAACGTGAAATAATTTTCTTCTGCCTTTCTTTGTAATTACATCTATCTTGATTGGCGTTAAATCCTCATTCAAATATTCTCGCATATTCTTGCTTGTTTATTTATAGTTTTTAAATTGCATTTTCTTTTCTTTTCGTTCAAAGATGAAAATAAAGTTTGCTTCCACCGGCTTCCACACTTTTCGTTCTAATCACCATTCTCTGGCTTGTGATGGTCGCCGGCCAACTTGCTGACGGAATTTGCTAGACTGGTTACAACGCAGTGGTCGTTGCGTGTTATTATGAGGATAGGATAGGATAGGATTCATTCCTACACCTAGTGCAGGAATTCTTGCTGCCTTATTAGAGTTTCGCATGGTTGGGTGTAAAATTATATTAGGTTCCCCCCCCCCACCCACACACAAAATGCAGACGACGTCGTATGTAAACGGAAACTGAGAGACGAAAACCACAGATTTTACTGAATTATTTAAGTCCATCTAGCGGAAAACAAGCCGAACCAAAATTTACATTGGGCCTTACGGCGAAACCTGATCTCGCTGATCCAACTGATTCGAGTAGTTGACGAACCCCCGTTTATTCTTTTCAGATGTCAAATGGATGTCCGTTAGATATCCAATCGATATATTTGTTGGAGATTCGGGTAATATTCCAAAAAAGACATTTACGGCAGCGACATCTGGATATTACGGGGGATATCCAATTGGATATTCTTTTGAATATTACCTGGGTATCCAAGGAATATTCCTGTTCGAGAGATGCATACGTTGCGTCTATGTAAAAAAAAATTTGAGACTCTCCGCCGTTACATATATATTTGTTAGTTTTGCATTTTATACTCACAAACGTATGCTCGTGGTTGAATAGTTTGACTTTTACCCGAGTGTCTCCCACCTTTAGGTGGGATCCGAGGGCTTCTACCGATTTATTGGACCGACAATAAGGAAGTGACTTTCCCCCCCAAGTGCGACTTTGAAACATTAAATTTTTTAGTTCATTTTACTTCCAACAGATGACTATGGCAAAATTCGAGGGGGTGGTGTAAAATCAGGAAATTAAGAAGCTATTTCACAAAACAAACATCATACATATGAAATATGGACAATTGTCTGCGCAATTTAATAATTAGAAATACTCATATAATTAACATCAAAACAAAAACTTCGCTCTATCTCCTCTACGTGCTCTAGAAAATCATTTATTGGTCTTGACTCTGGGATGCACTGAGGCAATTTGAGTATGGAGTATGTTCCATCAAAAATGTCTTGTCTATCAACTTCCGAATGAACTTCATCCTAAAAGCGAGATTACAAAAGGTGGTGTTTGGTCCCAACTTGATGCTCGATCTTGATCCCCTCTACGTGCTCTAGAAAGATCATTTGTTCGCCTTGCCTCTGGGATCCACTGAGGCAATTGGAGGATGGAGTATGTTCCATCAACAATTTCTCGTCTATCAACTTCCGTATGAATTTCATTCTAAAAGCGATATTACAAAAGGTCGTATTTGGTCCCAATTAAAAGCCCTTGATCTGCTCTACGTGTTCTATGAATATCTTGGTGATTTTTGCTTATAAGGAAAGAAAAAACGATTAGAATATAGCGTAGGTTCCATCAAAAATTTCTTGTCTATCAAAAAACCGAAAGAGATTAATTATAAACGCGAGATTGCAAAACGTCATTCTTGGTCCTAATTTGAAGCTCTTGATCTGCTCTACGTGTGTTATCAATGTGTTGGTGATGTTTGGCTAATAAGGAAAGCAAAAGCGATTAGAGTATAGAGTAGGTTCCATCAAAAATTTCTTGTCTATCAACTTTCGAATGAGGTTTATCCTGAACGCGAGATTCAGATATGAGCTGCATTTTGATAAAATAAATGGCGTAAGCCATGAACCTTTCATGGTTGTGTGCACCTTAAATGAAATAAGACAAGATTAAATACTAATTCATAATTGACATAAAATTTTAACTAACCAGCACGAAGACGAAAAGGATAGACTGTTCCACTCAAGTAAACGACGGTTAGTTCCAACAGCTTGCGATAGTCTGAACGAGGAAAGGCCCAGCTAGCATAGTATATTGGTCATATGTTGGGGAAATAAAATTTACCGACAAAAAATTTATTGGGAAAATAGTTGGAAAGAATATTTCCCCAAATAATTTTTGCACCAAAATTTATTGGTTTCCGATAAAATTAAAAACGCGGAAGAATATTTCTCCAATATAATTGGTATGATATTTAATTAATTTGCCATTGGAGTAACCTCGCAGCTCATACTATTTAGTAACGGTATTAACGGATTCTGGAATCGAACTCAAGAGCTCTGACACATGAGTCGGGCGTTCAACCTATTCGCCTACCAGAGATGCATTATGATCTTATCGACCAACTAGTGGTTTTTCTTAAGGTGAGCTACTTATACGAATCCTCCTGACAGCGTATTACTTGTCACAGAGAGGGCCGTGGTCGTCCAGATAATAAGAAAAAATTGTAATTTGCTTGTAAATTTGTTCCCTATTCAATATTTTCAAAATACAAATTATTGAATCACTGAGAGTTTTATTTTTGAATGTGACTTTTAAGTGCTCCGTCAATCGCGTTTTATATCGCGCATAAGTTTTGATCCTCAAATTGCAATTGCTTTATAAAACCAAATCATAAGGATATTCAAATATTGAAAAATTGAAAAAAAACTGTATGCTTGTAGTGGAATGCGTGTTCCACATTACTCTGATGTCCAGATTTCTTAGATTCAAGTCCCATGAATAACATAAAAATATTTGTAGGATAATTAAATGCGTAATACACGATCTACATGGATGGATGGATGGATCACGATGCATCGACAAAAATATATAATTGTCCAATATTGGAAAAATATTTATTATTATGATAGACATCAAAAGTGGGTAACAAATTGGGGAAACATTACGACAAAAATAATCGGGAGATTGGGCGTATCAAATAAACTTGAGTTTGAGGATTTTGGCCAAAATTATGGGTCCAGTTTTACTCCAATAAGTTGATTGTTGGCTCAATAATATTCTTGGGGAGAAACATTTTCCCAATAAAGCCATGCTAGCTGGGGGTGTCATTTTCTAACAACTCCGTACCCCATTCTATGATCTGGTCAGCAAGTTCTTGTAGGAAGGATCAAATAGGACGAGGCCCTTATAAAGAAAAAAAAACTGTAAAACAAATTCACAACTTTTGTAGAGCGTATTTTTCGCTACATACACAAATTATTTCCAAAATGTATCTATATTAGTTTAACCGATATGGAATTTAACAAAAATGTGGAAAAAGCTGGGGTTGGTCTCAAAAGTGGGGGGAAACTGGACAACTGTGGGGGAATATTGGACATAGCTAATAAATCGGCAATAGAATTGATAAATATTTTCGAAAAATATTAGGGTGGTATATTATTAATCTTTTTACAGTTCTACATGAAAAGAAATATTCAAATCCAAAGTTGATGTTATTAAAAACAATTAGTTGGTTAGGGGGTTGAATCGGTCATTTGACTCAAAACAGCAAAAGTGGGAGGGGCTTCAAAGAATCGAGCACTCCAATTGGTTGTCCAATGTCACCCCCAAAAAGGAGTTTTCCCAAATTACGGATAGCGACAAACATAATAGATATAAAATTATAAATTTTGCTGTATGTGATTAAGAAATTAACTATCTACATCTTTTAATCATTACAATATTTTGAAACCTATTTACTTATATCGCCATAACAAAAATAAGTGAAAAAATTGTACATTTTAGACCCACATTTTTTTCTTTCTTCTCTATCCTGAAAACTAATAAAGACTTAATTAGGAGATTTCATTCCCAAGTAGGGATTTAGATTTCAAACACGAAACTATTTTTTTATTGAGTTTTAGCTAAAATTTGTTGGAGTTATTGCGGTTGTTCAGACCGGTACTTGTCCAGTTTGGGTCCGTTCTCCCCCACTTTTTCTATTCTAATCATTGTCTGTGTTTTAAATAATGTAAGACTTTTGGTAGGTTTGTCCACAGGATCCACAAGTTCAAGTAGTGGAGCTTCAAGCAGTGGTAAGAAGTTATTCAGAAACTTTCTATGTTGTGCTGTTATACATCTATTCTTTGTGTCATGACAGACGTTTCAAATGAACCATATGCTCTAAATGCTAATAAGTGCTTTTATGCTCCAGTTCATCCGAGCTTTGATGTTATTCACAGTTAAATCTATTTTACCTCTATCCCTGGTGGAAGAAGAAGCATTCATCCAATTCATACAATTCTTCGATCCCCGCGCGTGATCGCGTTCCTTGTAGGGTGACTATTACAAACTCACATTTTTCGGATCTCTATAATGAAGCTTGCAGCAAACTACTTGTTTAACACCAACTCGTTAAACATCTCGCTCTTACAACCGACTGTTGGACTTCTAGGACTAACGATAATTTCATCACTGTTACTATCCATTACATAAAAGTAGGTTTCAATTGAAATAGCTTCATCTATCAAGTTTATAGTAACCTTTTGGAATTTTTAGTTCCAGATTGAAGATTATATCGCGGGGGTTTAGTTCCACCATTGCTCGATAATAACCATACGAGTGCCTATATTAAAAAGGTGTTACTCGACATCGTTGCTGATTGGATGCTGCCAACATTGTAAAGGCTATTGGGCCAGGAGGAAGCAACTTTTGTCATGTACCCTGTTTCGCTCATACGCTTAATCTGGCAGTGAAAGGCGCCATCGAAAAGATACCAGAATTAACATTTATTCTAAAACGGTGTCGAGACATCGTTACCTTTATTCACTCAAGTCATAGGGCTACATCTAGACTGAATGACCTGCGTTCCAACTGTAGTTCCAAAAGGCATCAGCAAGACGTCAGTACGCGTTGGAATTCGACGTTAATTATATGTTAAAGACTTGTATTTCTTACGTATTAATGATTTTATTTCTAGATCTAAGGCAAACTATATTTCGAATTCTCATAGAAGAAGGTCACCCCTAGCTGAACATCTGATTTGTGTGGAATTCAGAGAGTCCAACGCAAGGAAAAGTGCTGGAAATCTTGTAAATGTCCCTCAAAATGCAACAAACACCTCGCAGACGTCTGTAAGTGAAGCACACAACAAGATTGTTGCAGCTCGTAACCCAGCAAGAACAGGTGGTAGTAACAGGATTGCAAATAACATCGTCATCATACAGTAGTTCCTTGACATTCCGTTGTTGGAGTGGAATCAAGATCCTCTTAAGTGGTGGAAAAATAGCTAGGAAACAGGATGGATCGTTGGTGGCTTTATCTGAACTTGTTCAAAAATATCATTGTATACCCGCTACATCGGAACCGTCAGTTCAGCTCTTTTCCTGCGCGTGCAACTTAATAAATGAAAAAATAAGTCGCCTGGGCCGAGAAAATGTAAATATGCCTTTGTTTCCTTATAAGAACGTTTAAATGTTACATTTTCCGCACGATTTATTTGTTTGTGTTTTTAATACAGGACCCACCTAAAATGTTTTAACACCCCCCTTTATTATGCCGGTTTTTACACGGTCTCTTATGGCGGCATTTTTTCGCTCTCAGGCGGCGAAATTTTAAGCTAGGTCAATAAAATTAGAGGTATTTCTTCCTTAGGCCAATCCACATATCACTGATATGTTTCATAATTTCCCGCAACGGGTTCTATTAAAAAGGGCTAGTGCATAATCGTTTAACACCCGAGAGTAGCTTATGGCAAAAATCGTACATTTCTTGTCATAGCTCCTAAACAAGTAATGATAGAACATTCAACTTTTCACGAAAATTAAAGTCAACTAAGTACTACATGAAAAAGTAAAAGCGCTGGACGTTGGATTTTTTTAAAATTTGAAATCAATTTTAAAAAGAAAAAGGCCCCTACACGCTCTAAAATGTCTACCCCTCCCCCTACCCCCCCCCCCTCTACCTTTTCCTACAGACCCGCGGCCGTATTTAAAAATTTTTTTTTTTCAAAAGTTTATTTCTTCTCCCTAAATTCAAATAAATAGTCTCCTAGCTAATAATCTTTGTTCTTTCTGTTCTTCTGTTCGTCGTCTTAAAACGTTTTCTTGTTACTACCTATCTCTTTTTCCTTTTTGGCTGCTTTTCCTTTGTTTCCTCATTAGTGCTAATTTGCCGATGCAAGCATAATATTGATGTCTTTCTTCATCGGTTTCTTTGCGTCGAGCAACCGCATGATATGTCGCGTTTCTTTCTTTCCGTTTTCTGGTGCCTCTTGCTGACGGACTAACTTTTTTTTTGCTGCTTCTTCTTCAGGAATCTTTTGATTCTCTTCTGCTGTTTTCTTGCATCTAATATGTTTACGTCTTTCTACCACTTGTTCTATCTTTTTGGCCTTTTCTTCCTGACTTTTCCTTGCATATTTGGTTCTTGCTTCTTAATATTTCTTCAAACGTTGTTGTTGTTGTTTGGTAGTAAGGACGGGCTTTGGGCGGCATTTTACAAAAGGTGGGGGCGGAGAAAAGCAAAAGAAATGTGACTAGAACTGCGCTACACCCAACGACACTTTACAATTGATTGAGGCTTGGGGCCCAATCATCCAGGAATGTCAACTCTTGTGAAAAGAAAAAAAACAGCTGATGTAGAATTTACAAAGGCGACAACATGTGGCAGAGAGAGGGAAGAGGTTTATGTGACAGTTCTAACATCTTCATCTAGCCATGAACGGACATGTGATGCTCTTTGATATAAGAATATGCTCAAAGACCATCACATACGTTTTGAGGATTGTAGACATCATCCCGAACGCGACTTCCGGGCTCAGAAGCAGACTGAAAATTCAAAGTCCACTGGATGAGTCGACCGACCATCGCCAGTGTCGAGCACCGTCTTAGTCTCTCTCTCAACTCTTCGCTTCGATCATCGCCTGGTCATCGTCACGTCAACGACATTTCTTGGGATAAGTCAGGAAACATCTTTTGGGAAAAAGGGGAAAAAAGTAGCTTCAAGAAATTATCGACCCGCGCTCGAACCTCACCATAACAATAGAGAATTTTGTATCAGTAGGTTAGGTTATATTCTTAATTTTCACAGTTTTCAATTATTAGTGAATTTTGCTAAATCTTTGTTAGGTTGCATCTCTACCACACAACGCTAGGTCTTTGCAATAGATACTTGCACTAAAGTGAAGGCTTTTATTCCGATATAGATAAAGAAATATTTATTGTCGACATTGAAGTTCAGTTTTTGTGTTTTTGACATATTTGTAAGTTCATTTCTATATCAGATTATTACGGATTTCTAAGTTTTTTTTTGTCTTGGTATCTACAATTCTCCTTTCCGATTTACTATTTCCTATTTTATCTTAAGTTGGTACGTAATATGGAATACATAGTTAATAAGAAGAAACATCAGGGTTTGAGGCTCGTACCATGTTTATAAAGGCGGGCCTTCAGGTCAACTCGTCAGTCGTTTTCAAATCGTCGTCAGGATCGGTCCGATCCTCTTCTCGGTTCCGTCTATTTTACGTCGTGTTTTATCTGTTACTCATGAACAAACGTGACTGTTACTCGTGACAGTGACAGCGTGAGTGATCTCGTGTGTGCACCTAATGGTGTAGTGTTGCTACAGTGGTTCAACTCCGATATTTCCCGGTGTAGTGCCCCGCTTTCGAGTGTCGTTATCGTCATTGTAGTTGTGTTTCGGTCATAATGTCGGGGCAACTGGATTCTGCGTATGTCAGTATCGTGTAAAAGTGTCCTTTTCTGTCTGGGTACTTGGCCCGTGATGTGTTACTTATGTTGTTTTTTTATTTAGTCATCGGATGCTATGGGAGATCGCTGCTCGCCGTCGGTTCTGGCCGGGCAACCCCCAGCGGCCGCGGTCGAGGAGTTCACTGGTATTCAGGTTCAGTCAGATGCCGTGCCGAGCGTGGAGCCACAGAAAGCGGGAGAGCCGTCCGTCGCTGGAGGCGAGATTGCCGTCCGTCAGGGAGAGGGGGAGTGGTCCGTTGGACCGACTGCGGCCGAGTTGTTAGAAGTGCGAGTTAAGATGGATTCGATCCGGAATCTGATCCCTCACCAAGGTCTGCGCATTGTGACCATAGAAGATATAGAATCGGCTGAGAGAACTGTCGCAAGGCTCCAAAATCAACCAGGTAAATATAGCTTTCGTCGAGTGAAAATTAATTCAACTCGGTCATCTATTAATGTTTTGAATCCTTTTGGTGGTATCGTCAATTCTTTACCTGTTTTAGGAGGTGCTCCCGAGAAATCTTCTGTGGCGAGGACGCCTCCGCATCAACGGGGAGAGAAGAGGAGGAGGAACAAGAAGAAGGGATCGGCCAGACCGGGTCCGTGTAACCCGACACCCACCGATGGAGAGCCTTCACTCAAGATGCTCATGCCAAAGACATTGTTGCCGAAGTTTGTCACAGGCGTAAGTAAATTTCAGTAGCCAGTCAATGCTATTCATTGGCAGAAGAGAAAAACCCGATCGGGATTTCTGGCGCTTACTTGACATTTTAATAGACATTATTTAAGTATCCGAAGTTTATTGAACTTCTAAATTGTCTCTCGGAGAGTCGGAAGATGGACTTCCTCAATCCAGACCCTCAGCTGTACAAAAAAGATTTGAGGAATCTTATTGAAAAAGACGAGGACCATCCGCCATCCATATATTTGAGCCCGTTCCAAACATCCGACCCCATCCTTGAATGCGCTCTAAAGCGATGGGCGAGGAAGATGATAGAAATGTCTTTAAAGTACACGCTTCAATACAAAAACACGAAAATGGAAAAACTTCAAAATTTTTAATTTTTTTGTAGAGAAATGTATATGTATTGTTAGACTTCTTGCTAAATTTTTTTCTAAGCCTCGACCTTTTGTGACCTTTCGTTTTGTTTGAATAAACAGTCCTCATTTGTCCCATTGACCTCTTGTCCACCTAGCTGTGACGGGGACGACTACGCTAAGACAGTTATGACACCAATAGATGGCATTCATTGAAATACTAGGGAAGTTTATTTGTATATTATTATATATTAAGTTATAATAATATAATTTTTCTAATAAATTAATAGCGTAGCAATAATCGGAACATTTTATTGCGTTAGTTGCTTGGAAAAAGTTGTAAGTCCTAATCGAAGGAAGGTCTTTTGAATCTAAGACATAAGTTTGCATAGTAAAGTGGTTCAATGGTTATAGCCTTCGTGCATCACCAGAGAAGTCGTGGTTTCGATCCTGATTGAGACCAATTTTTAAATCATCATTTGCATTTTACGTTAATAACATGTAATAAAATTAACTTGGCTTCAACTTAAAGATAATTGACGGAGGTAAAAACAAAATAAAGAGAAAACCGAGAACATTGAACTATATCGGAACTGGACTTTAAGCTCATTAAATTTGGACAATTTTGGCCACTGCGGGAGTGGACTTATATTTCCAGTAAAAATTAAGACAAATATGTCTTCAATTCATTTTGAGGAGAATTTGTCCGTGAAAAAGTGGACATTTTTCGTAGAGAGTAGTTTCATCTTTGCCGATGAGGCAGATGGACCATTTGGCCCACAAGGACTGTTCGCCCGGCCGATAGATTTAATTTTTTGCTAATACAACGATGACATTGCTTTAAATAGCCTTTATTTTATAGCAAAAACGTGGAAATGCTACTTTTACACATTTGGCTCAGTTTTTGGCAACTAATTTGCCCGACTAAAAGTTTACGGTCCAGCAACAAAAACTAAACATAATTGTTTCAGCGTTGATGGCTGAACACCATTTTCTAGAGATTGTCTGCGCATCACTAGTTTTTGCGTGATCCACAAACTCACAACACGAATTGCCGATCATGCTATAGCATGATCCTTGATTGTTTGTTCTATAGGACAAACTAACGAATATAATAAAGACTTATAATGCTGTGAGTCACCACGAAGTAGGGCCTATAGTAAAAAAGGCAATTCAATTTTATTTGCAACAAATTCTTTCAGTAGGTCCTATAATCAACTGTAAACATATTAATAATTTTCTGAAAACTTGCTTGAACGTCCAAGTACTATAAATCCTTTAGAGAAATGCCCTATAGTGATTTTTATGGTATATTACGGATACATTTTCATTGCTAATAAACAAAACAATATATTGTAATCATTTTAACATTATGAAATGTGATAAATATATCTGCACAATACAGGTAACAAAATAACCGATACCTTCTATGAAAACCGCTTTAAAGTTCACTGAGGCATATATATTGTAAATGTTTTCCAATCCATCAACCTTGTTATTTATGTCCTTGTTTGCTTCTCAGTGCCAATTCCTAATGTTTTGCATCAGTGCTAACACCCAGTGTTGGCGAAGCTGGTATCGGCCACTTATTTTGATGGAAGGATTCATCTACGTTCTACGCCCAGGATGTAATCGCAAGGTCACCAATAATAGCCCGTTAACATGTCATCAGTGTTCTACTTGAAGGAAATTGAACTGCAGGAGTGTTGTCTTATCAAGACGTTTTGAGTCCACAGTGGAACTGGTAGCCCACGCTTCCGGTTGTTGACCCCCAGACGGACGCCAGGTTCTTAAATACATGTTCTCCTACTCTAAATACCATACGTGAAACAGTTTGTTTCCAGCAGGATTTAACGGATTTAACATGACCATTGGTAACTTAAATCAAAACAAGTTTTAAGTTCAATAAAACTCACTTTTATTACTACGGGTCTTGCAACTACTTGGCTCTGTGATTTATCATCAAAGTGCTGCCGAACGATCCTATAGTTAGGTTCACCGATGCATGGAATTCGTGACAAACAGTGCCGCTTGTGGCTCTGGTGTGATTTTTCTTCTTGAAAACAACAAGCTCCCAAATGAACATTTCAATCGTCTTGCATCTTGTATCGGCGTTTCGTGTCGAGTTACGACGTGTTACTGCGACATCCGTGCAAATCAATAGGTACAACTATAACAAACGCAAACGTAGAACTTTTTGCATATTATTGTTCTATACATACACCCATAGGGGAGACCGGTTTTTCTCCATTATTTTTCGTTTCTATCAAGCGAAAGAATTTGTTCTCCTGCAAATGATTTGTTACCTTCACCCCTACCCCTTGAAACTTTTATAATCGTCAAACTAAATAATTGGGCTTTTATAGCGCTAAATATAGGGCTTTTAGTTTTTTGGGTTTTTCTGCTCTGCCTGGGGTCAAACTGGACAGACGCTTGTACCAAGTTGGACATGATCTAAAAGAAGGATAAAATAATGCCAAATTTTAGGAAAAATTTTAGAACGTTGCCTATCAAGTACCCAATTCACAATCCAAATTTGGTAACTGTAACTTGAAAAATTAACTAAATTTCTTATGAAGGAAAAAACTAAAATTTAAGATAAGGAAAGCCGCGTCTGAAAAGGGCGGAGCTTAGTTTTCCTATGCTTTCTGCAGTCCAACATTACCTCGTGGTTAAGTCCAAAGTCACCCCACACCCCCATCCTCCACTAAAACTTACAACCCAATTACAACCAAACTCTGATACATAAAATTTAACTTTTTACGCAAATTCATGGTTTTGGAATTTATTTTTCATCTTTTTCTGGACCTGATTCCTGAAGTGTTGGTAAAGGACGCCTCGTATCCCTAAGCACCGGCCAATGACAGCTGCTTCAACGCTTCAGCCACCGTAATTTTGATGCTTACAATGATACAAAAGAGCAATCTAATAAATTTGAGACGAATTAATGGTACGAATGAGAATTGTGATTTTCGGTAGATGGGAGAGCTCGCTTGCTTTCTTTTAACTTTTCTTTAAGGCTGCTAATTTCAGACTTTGAACGTTCTTTTTCTTCCTCTTCCAATTTTCTTTTTCGCCGATTTTCTTCTTCCCTTTTTCAGTTCATTTTTGTCCTTCACGTTTCTTTCTTTTCTGCTCGTTTCTTTTTCTCCTACCTTCTTTTCTTCGTCACTAAGCCTTCCATGCGCCAATTCCCAATCAACGATCTGGTCAGTTTTGTCTGAGGGGAGGTGTCACTTTTATCTGCAACCTACTTCTCCACATACTTGACGACTAGATCTTTTGCATCTTTAAGTAACTCCCTTATCAGAGCTACAAAACAGACGGGAATACTTTAAATAAAAATATAGGCATAAATACGGAAACAACTTACTGCCGATTTTTAAAACAGATGCTGGATGATTTCCCGCCAGCTACCGGCTCATCACCATTACCAATGTGTGGCAAATCTTCGGTAATGCTGAAGTCATACAGCATCTTCTTGTTTGAAATGGCAGTAATTTGAAGAGTATTACTGTATTCTTCGGTTTCCACCCAAATAACCAATGCATATTTAGAAGTTTAGGCCACCTAATTCTTTTTTTCAAGTTTCTTGCTTAATCTGTCTCCTTTCATCTTGATCTTTCTTCTTGTCCTTCACTTTGTCCTTTTTCTTCTCTTTTTTCAAATCTGTACTGGAATCACATTTTTTATCACTGTTTTTTAGTTTAAAACCTTTTTTATATAAATATAGTGCAGTAATTAAAAGTTGTTGTACTACCATTCAGGTAGGATTGTCGATTTTCAACGAATTTCCCGCCAAAGCCCATAGTAGTTTTGGATCTCTACTTGTTTGTTGGTCAAAATCTTTTAGGCAAGGTATGTAATTTCACTCTCATGGCTATATTTTTAAGATGCAATTTAACGTTGCCCTGCTAATTACTAAACTTGCGCATTTAAAGGGTTTGTCGTCTTAAGTAGCAAACGCTAATAGTCCCATTGTTCCAAAGTCTACTACAAAGCCTCCCGCCGGGTTTTAAAGTAAAACTACAATTAAAATCAAGTTAAAGCCCAGGAGCCACAGGTACATCCCTGGGATATCCCTGGAATCTTCCCAATGTAACGAACGCGTATTTTCGTTAAATGGTGGTTTTATTGAGACATTCTTCTTCGTACTTTTAAAGATTGATCAGCCTTGTTGACTGATCAGGAGTAGCCTGACCGGTTGCTTGGTCAGAACTAGACTAAAGAATAAATTGACGATGACAACATTTAATAGGGGGAAACAAGGTCGAGATCGTGGGAAGCAAGATCACAAGACTGTTTCAGAATATTAAAGCTGGCGGTTAAGATAAAGTGAAGGTTATTAGCTAGGTGTTAGAAGGGGGGAAACCAAGGTTATCGGCCGAGTGTTAACAAGCAATTGAATTTAAACTTAAATAGCGGTTGATGGTCCTTTACACTAAAATGGAAAGAAGATTTCCAATTTTTCATCCTTAGGATATCCTTGGGATACGCATATGTCCGCAACAGAGATATCCTATGGATATCTATGTCCGTTTTGATGAGCGTCCCACCGGCGACCATTGATAAATTTATTGGGACAATTCAGCGGCTAGAAATGATTAGTGGTTCCGCTTTTTTGTCAGTACAACGGCCCAAGCCAACTCAAACTGCTGTGGTGTCTGCACTAATAAAATTTGTAGAAAAACTAGTTAAACAGATGGAAAATGTTGTGAGGGCAGCAGTTTGACCAGGTCTGCCAAGAGTCACTATTCAACCGAACATGTACAATACTAGTTTCTCTACCCAACAAGATGGTCCCGACAACCGGCCTCGTCTCCCATTGACTGAAACGCGCTGCTACAGATGTGAGGGAATGGGTCATTTTGCCCAAGACTGCCTAAATCAGCTTGTCGGAGCTTCTTTAAGGAAAATGAAGAACCCCCCCGCCCGTCGGGGCCGGAGCGGCAGAGCATGTGGATAATGTCCTCGCAACAATCCTACTCCCCGTCATTAAAATCAATATTGCGAGGATCGGAGAATGTGAAGCTCTAGTCGACTCGGAAGCTAGCTGTAGTGTTGTGCGACAGGATGAACTTAAAGGTTTTCTAACCCCGATGCAAAACGGAAAACATTTCCTAATAGAAGCAGATAAGAAGCCAGTTCCGATCTTGGGAGAGATTCTCCTTACAATCAAATTTAGAGACAGAGTTGTCGACTTGAAACGTGTTCTTGTGTTGGAAGAATCCGTATATCCAGTTCTGTTGGGAGCTGATTGGCTTGACTCGAGCCGCACCTTGATCCAAAGTAAAAATGTTCAGCTCGTAGTACATCTCCGTAAAATGGTGAAAGAAACAGCTAAGAAAGTCAACGATGGCTCGGAAATATTTTATTGTAATTCAGAAGAAGTTCAGCCTGTTTTAATATTCGAAGAGGTGTCGACTCAGATCGATTTAAATCCAAAACTGGATTCTGGCGGAAAAGGTGAACCAAATTTTTATTGTATCAGATTGCGTCGCCACAAGTGATGACCCCGGCCTGACGAACTTAGCCTAGCATCAAATTCAATCATATTCACAAATGAATTCGCTGAAAGGTCGTGTCTCTAGATTGGCAAAACGAGCGGTACCGGCACACGAATCGGTGCCAAACATTTCCAACGGTGTACGTAAAACGAAAGAGGAAAATAGACGTCAAACTCTGAGAAAGAAAGCTACCCAATCCAATCTATATCGTCATAAGAAGAACGCTTTTGGTCTGTTCCGATTTGTCACTTACAACTGCCGTCGCAAAAGAGAAATCAATCGCCGGATGAACGTTCGTTTTACTCAGACACACCCTTTTTACTTAGTAGTGAACACCGGATGGCCCCCAAAAGAAGGAGACTTTGAAAAACCCGTCAGATAATTTACTTTTATTTCTTTGTGTGTAGGAGTGTTTGTTCAACTGCATGTAAAACCTTATTGAGTTCCGTCGGTTAAAGTGTTATTGGTGTTGTTTATTTGGTTTTTCTCCTTTCCTAACGTGTGTGCGTCAAAGTTCTTCTTCCGTGCAAGTTTAAATGTTATCATATTCAATGGTCAGGAGGCCATTATTTTTGTCAGGAAAGGCCGAATGTTAGAAAATTGTCTTAAATGTAAGCTCTAATCTGATTGGTCGGCCGACCTTTCCCCCCAAACTCCCCAATATCGTCAGAGTGTGCAAGGTCGAGATCGCAAGAAGTTCTTGAGCGAGCCCGTTCTCGCAAAAAAAAAACAGATATACAGTTTATTTTAGGAGAAAGTTGAATTTAATTATTAATTGAACATAACAATATGATATGAAATTTAGTGCTCCTCATGGAAAGGCTTTCACATGTTTGAAATAAATCCTTGATGAAACTATCTCTTTACACATATTACAATTTAGTAACACCATGGTGCTTCAGTTTCAACGGCAACAAATTGCAATGTAAGAAATTATTATGAGAATAGGAATACAAAATAAACAAGTCCAACAATCGTCTCGACGCCACAGACATAGTTGCCGTTGTTTGTCACAGGCGTAAATAAAGTTCAGTAGCCAGTCAATAATAATCGCATTGCCAGAAGAGAAAAACCTGATCGGGTTTTCTCGAGCTAACTTTACATTTTAATAGACATTATTTAAGTATTTGAAGTTTTTTTGAAATTTCCGTAAAACATCCCCAAAATCTGTTCGTCAAAAACGACGCTCCGTACGCATCGCACCTGGATGAGACACATGAAAAAGAGTAATGTCGTCGCAACTATCGACTTAAGGATTCACTGATCGACACAGGCACAGAACGAAGCAATCGATTACTGAAAGATCGTGACAAACGGCCCATAAGGAGGCCACACATGAATGTCTCTTCATGACGAGGGGAAAACCCATTGATCACCGCATTGATCAGGGCCATTATAACCGGATCTTCAACTGCGGTAGTGCGCAACGCCACCAATATACGATCACAGAGAAATGTCGCATCGTTTCTGCAATTATCAGCAAGAGAGATAGCACGATCCTTAATGTTCGATTGAATGTAAACCAACACATCCGCACCACATGCATCGAACCCACACGGGCATCGAATCCATCAACGGCGTGCGCAAAGCGTCTTGTACCAAATGATCTTGTTCTCCTCTTTGCACTGTTTTACTAACAAAGAGCGACCACTTCTCATTCACTTTCGGGTTTCCCACTGCGTCGGAGTAAAGCGGTTCAAAAGTATTAGCCAGTACTAGTGCACTGCGTCAAATACCCAAAAAACTGAGTGGTCGGTAAAATCTCGGCGACGAAGTCCCTTGTAGAACGCGACGGATGCGTTGGTCGATCAGCACGTTGGCTCAATGTTTCTAAGCCGACACCTAAACGCATTTTTCCGTCTAGTATCCCAACACTGGCAAGTTGGTGCAGTGCCGTCAGAACTTGGGTTGGCGCCCGGGGTAAAAGAAAATTTCGGCGCCCCTTCCCCCCCCCCCCCAAAAAAAAAAAAAAATAAAAAAAAATTTGAGTACTCCCAGCGCCCGGGGTAAGCTTCCCCAGTTACCCCCCCATCGTGACGGCCCTAAGTGGGTGGGCCCATTCCGTCGACTTGATAAAGAGAGCAATAGTAGATGGAGAACGCATCTTGTCCAACATCTTTCGCGCCTCCTTTCGCAGAACGAAAAGTATGAGGCGTACTCCATTCACCGTACACGAAATAGCGTCCTCCGTCAGCAAAATCCACTTTTTCTCGTCGAAAACGTCGCGAAATTTCTAGACCAAATCTTTACCGATTTGATCCAGCGAATTTGTGGCATGAAGAGTAGAAAATGAGTCAACGGAGCAATTCGGAGGGACATCATCAGGGTAACCACCGTGCAAGACGCCAAGCTCCCTGCAAGCGATCCAAGATAACAGCATGCCCTAGGGTGTTTCATTTGCCCCTTTTTTGGATTTCTCTAGCGGGCTTTAGAATTGATGTTTTATATGACCACAAAACTATGCTGAATTTTTTATTTAGTGAAATTTCAATATTTCGGGGTCGCGCAATTACAAAAACTTGAAAAAAATGATTTTTTTCATACATTTTAATTTTTTAAAAATTAAGTTTTTATTTAAGAAATTAGGGGTTACACTGTTAGATAGATTGTGCTTTGGTTCATTAACTGTAAAAATTTTGATTTAATATGAAGTAGTTTAGGGGTCGCGCAATCGTTTGGAAAAGGAAAAAAGTTAACATGGAAAATCAAATGCTGATCAAAATTATTTTTTTTCCCGTCAAACGAAAAGCTCTAAAGCTTTCCCAATACGACAAATAAAATCTAAGTTTCTTATCTTTACGAAACATTTTTTTTGAAGTAAAATCTAAGTTTTTAATGAAGTTTTTTGCTTATCTTTACAAAACATATTTTTAAATTTGAAGTCATTTATTGATTGATTGAAGGACCATAAGAAGGCAAAAACTCTTTCCGCAATGGTCATTTACTACTTCAGAAAGGAAAAGCTTTTAATGAATTGTTTTTTCGTTCGACGGGAAAAAAATAATTTTGATCAGCATTTGATTTTCCATGTTAACCCCTAATTTCTTTGAATCAAAATTTTTAATAAAAACAAAGCTTATATATCTAACAGTGCAACCCCTAATTTCTTAAATAAAAACTTAATTTAAAAAAAATTAAAATGTATGAAAAAAATCATTTTTTTCAAGTTTTTGTAATTGCGCGACCCCTAAATATTGAAATTTTACCAAATAAAAAATTAAGCATAGTTTTGAAGTCATATGAAACCCCAATTCTAAAGCCCGCTAGAGAAATCCAAAAAAAGGGGCAAATGAAACACCCTAAGCATGCCCGATACATCAGAGCAAAATATCAGCTCGATAATCCAGAAAAATTGCATATCAACAATTGTACCAATGTTCGTCTACGTCAAAGTTTCGTCGTCAAATTTTCGTCTACTCTTTTTATTTTTTGTTCCTTTATCCAGACATTTTTTAAAAAAGTATTTCCAGTTCCCTTTTTTTTTACAGAAACATATATATTTATTATTCTTGGCATTTATTCTAAGTCAACTGTAACCTTTTTTAGTTTTAGTTCATTTATTATAAAACATTGTTTTTAAATGTATTTCAGTTATGTTATTGAAAAGACAAACTTACATATAACGAAGGCAATATAAATTTATTTGTTTGATTTTCAATATCAGCATCTTTTCTTGTCTTTATTTTAAAAGAGCTTTTGTATGTGTTTCTGTCGCTTTTTTCATGTCTGTTTTCTCGCTCGGTGCGCAAAGGGTACATTCATTGGCACAGTTAAAATTTACCTGCACACTCACACGTTTTGGAAGAAACTTATCAAAAATGGCGTCTCCGTCTAATGGTTTCAACCATGTGAAAGTGCTCAACGTCACGTTCTCGCCGGAAAAAGCTTACAAAGTTGCTACATCACTTTGTACCAGCGAAATGTCAACAATGACAGTGCGTACCTGTTCAACGATGACTATTCAAACTCAATGGTCGTTATTTCTGTGTGTAAGCCCCTTCCCTCCGTTCTGGACTTTTGTGTTACCCATCAGGGTTTAGTTGATTATCCTCTAGAATACTTGACTGCCCCAGTGCACAATGTTCCTCTTCAGCCTCTTTCGCCCTATGTGAATGAAATATTTCATCACATCATCATTTGAACATCCGATACAGTGAGTTAAGCTGATTGATTCCAAATTTACCAGCAATGCCGGGCTATCAACGCCAGTTTAGTGCCGCATATAGCTAAGTTCTCCGATCTTACGCCAGCCAGTTTAATCAACGCTTTCCACAACCTGGAGGATGTCACCATACCTGGTCTAAAAACAGCCTACGATGCAGTTCACCTACAACTGGGGCTGATGTTGAGAGTTGGAGCAGCATTTACGGCATTTCAAAGGGTTTTACTACGCCAAAGCTTGCCACATATTGTCGGTAATGTTTTTCGCTATTTAATTCGCCAAATCCAATTCCTAAATTTCCATGTTGTATCATTAATGTAATTGAAATTGTTTTCTAGGTCTTTCAATCATCCCATTTCATTTGAATTGGTTCACCGCACTTTGGACCTTAGCCCAGCGTGAGAAAATTCCACTACACTAACATTATCCCGCTGTGTGCTAAAATAACATTGCAACAAGCCGTCAATTTCACTGCTGTTCTGCGATTGGCCACAGAAGATGCCTTATTTAAAGAGTTTCTGCGTTGTCCCAACGCACGTCCCATGGTCAACATGGTACAATTAGTGGCTACCAAGGAACGGCCACTTCCGCTAACAACACAAGTAACTCTTGCATTTTGAACATCCTGTTTGGATAAATAATTTTCTCTCTCTCTTTCTCAACTCCAGACTCTTATCGTTCGAGGCTCAAAAGCTCAAGGACTAACAGCGGCACGGATTTCGTCCGTTGCCCAAGATCTCTTTCACAAGGGCTTCATAAGTCATCCGCAAACGGATAACGATGTTTTCCAAGATAGCATAAACCTAAAGTTGCTCGTGGAAATGCAGGTAAAATATTCTAGATTTTGAAATATTTATATGTTCACACTTACCAAATAATGAAGCGGATTATTGTTTTCCTATTTCAATTGTGAACCCTCTCTTAATTTTTGTTCCCTAATTTTCTTTTCCGTATTTTTTATAGATTAATGACGAAAATAGGAGCTGGTTTGCCTATGGCGTTCTGGAGGACGGGTTGACTCCGAGTCGTGGCGGAAACTCGGGTAGAGACCATCCTCCGATTCATCCAATCATTTACGCGAAAGAAGGGGTGGCAAGGATGAGCAAAAACTGTACGAATTCATAGTTCGCAATTTCTTGGCTTGTGTCAGCAAATATGCAGAGGTAATATGTCTTTCATAATTAATTTTATGGACACTTTGATCTCTGTAGCTATTTGTAATGACCATGCAAGACGATCGAAAAAGTGGAAAATCCCCTCGTCTCACAATACTTCAATCTATTTTACCTCAAGTTAACCCTTTTTTTAAAATTCTTTCCTGTTTTTTTTTTCGTTCCTTTTTCTAGGGTGAAGTCAAGATCGCTACAATTGATATCCATAGCGTTAAGTTTGAGGCAAGGGCGCTCTTCAAGTCAACTCCAAAAACTACCTGGACGTATTCCTCTTTAAGGAATGGGTTGAAAGTTCTTTCTCCAACTTTTTGCAACGCGGACAACATTACCCGGTGAGTTTCTTTCTAGTGGTCATGTAAACAAGTATTGTGCACTCTGCTCCCAGAGTACTATAAATTTAAGTCACACTTTTAACAAATGGTTTTTCTTAACATGTAGGTCGCAGTTGACATGGTGGCTAAAGGTCGTGCTCAAGGGCTTTCAGAGCAACAGCTAATCAAATTTTTGCTTGCCAACTACCTGAGCCCACACACCTGCTCAGAAGTCATTATTGCCCTTGTTAAACATGGCTTTGTAGACTACAATTTTGGTACCCATGAGCTGTCAAAACTTGGACTTGGATTGAGTAAAGGTTATCGTGCCACCGACTACCGTGTGGGTCACCCTCTTATGCGGAAAAATCTTCACGCTGATGTAGAAAGAGTTGGGAGAGGTGACAAATGCCAAAATTTGTTCTGGAAAAACAGATAACGTTTTACAACATCTGATGGTAAAAGTGATTGGGCAGGTTATTGAAACTTTTTCCCCGTTTACTGTTTATTGTTAACAAGTCAAGAAATTTATGCTTTAATTTACGGTTTAGCCTAAGCTAGGTATACTAATCAGTTCAAATGTTTGTTTTTTTTGGCACAGAAATTCATCGACGCAGTTCCAATGCAACATAGAATGGCTCCGCAGCCAACCGAAGCTCAAACTCCTAGTGAAGTCCTAGTCATTACACCGGCACCTACCAAGCCGACCGAAACCGTTGTTCCGCCAAACAAGTGCGAGTTCGGTAACCCTGGGTTCAAGAGGATAACTACAAAAGATAGAGTTAACAAGTGGAAGTTTTTTTCAATTGGAAATTCAACAAATGTAAATATTTCGTGTGGGAGGCAGAACTTGAACATCCATGTTGTAGTTGCCCGCTTCCCAATAGGGCAACCTTGACAAACGGTAAGTTTGTGTGCATCAAAACCAATGCACTTTCAAGGTAGTCGCTCCTTCTTCCTTTTTCTAAAAAGCTAACTATAGCATTACCCTTTGAGCCTCAATTTCTTTTTTTTTTCCTTTTTCAATGTTGCTCTCTCCAAAAATGAACCCCCAACAAGATTCATCACCTGTTTCTCTCACTTTCTCTCTTTATTTTTTCTGCTTGTTTGGTATACATTTTTCATGGCTTTTACATTTTTCGGGTCAAATATCAGCAACTTGAAAATCTTTGGAAATCATTTGATCAACAAAAAACTAAACGAAAGTTCAATCCCACACGGCACACAACGGTTCTAGGGAGGTCCCTGGGAGATCCAAATAGGAGGATCGGGAACCTTTACGGAATCTCCATAAACCGTCATTTTGTCACACCCAAAACACTCCGTAGGAGGAACCGCGTTTTAGAATTTTGGAAATAAATTGTTAATTGATTAAATGTTTTGCAACTGTCATGGGCTTCTTCTAATCGCAGCGAGTGATTTCTGTGCAGAAGTTGATTTTGTCTGTTTCGGGGATCGAACCCGAGACATTAGTTGTAAGAGTTGCGCACTTAACCAACTGAGCTACCACAGTTGGTTTGATAGTGAAGTTCGACCAATTAGTGGCTGTTTCGTATGTTCCTATATGGTTCCCATTAGTTGAACTGTAACATTTTTCCATTTGTTTTTATCAATTTTATTTCATACAAATAACAATAAACTGTTTCTTGACTAACATCTTCTTTATTGTTTTAATAAAATAATAGTAAAACTATACTACCACGAGCATGCTTTTGTCACCACGGAATGCAAAACTAACAATATATATGTAACGGTGAAAAGTCTCAAATTCTATTGAAAAAATACAACATAAACGTAACGTATGCATTTAACAACATTTTAATAATTAATAAAATGAACTTTATACACCTTAAAATGTTCATACATTAAAATTAAAACATTTAGAACTCAGTAAATTGTGAAATCCAATAAGGGCATTTTTAGTCTGGCCACTGACAAAGGTGTGGTACTTACGGATATTTCATCTTATGGTTTTGTTCACGCTTTACCCTACAATGAAATTATAGGCATACAAAGACAACTGTTCCTCACAAAACTCCCCCAATAACCGGCAGTACGTTTACGTTGAAAAGTGCTTCACTATTTTACAATAAGCACTTAAAAGCTTTCGGGAAATTTCTAGGAAGGTACAATAAAAAGGTGGAGTTGGTATAAACAAATCCTAAATCGTAACATTCCTAGGGATATCCTATGGAAACATGACATTTTTAACGCCACAATAAAGTGTCTGTAGTTTTTTGTACTATCCGTAGAGCATCCCAAAAACAACCGAAATGTGTCTCGGAGCGTCGGAAGAATTGAGGATGTTCTACGGAGACATTGTGCTGTGTGGAAATATTAAAATCAAAAGGAATTGCGAAAGGAATTAACATTCAAGTTAACAATTCCGAAAAATTGTCTTCACTAAACGAAGGAGACGTTGTATCAATGTACTAATTTACAGATCTACTTTCGCGCATGAAAACATTATGAATACAAATATTTGTTACTATTTACAGCGAATTCGGATCTCACTTACATACACGTGAGATACAATATATAAAATATACAAGATTCACTATTGAAACTTAGCCAAAATGGCTCCATGTAATGGTTTTGTATAACATTTCCAGTTAAACAGTCAATAAAATCAGTTTCGATAGTCCCAAACTCTTTTCTAAAACAATTAGGATGCTTTAGTGATTCATTCAGTAGTTTGGAAAATGCAATGTGCAACGCCATCTAAAGTTTTACTGTGAATCCCAATAATAACAAATCTAAAAGAAGAGTCCCGTGAAACGAAACGAGTGATATTTTTGGATTCCAACATCATTTTATTTGTTACATTTACCCCGTCGTGTTACATATCAATCTGATCGTCTTTGCTTGCCAAAGTCGTTTGTAACAAAATGAGATGGCTTAAATTTCACTAACGCCGTTGAAAAAGTGAAATCAAATTGTCACTTTCTTGGAATAGTCTCTGGAGACTTTCGCGGTAGCTAAACAATCCCCAGATCCCCTAGCGCTGCGAACTGGGAATTGTGATCAAATTTCACCGGAACTCGCCTTTTATCGTGAAATATAAATTTGCACGTTGTGCACCGTTTTTGATCACGGGGACCGCACCACTTCATTCTGAACAAGATGGTGCAATCCGTTTTTCTGTACGACTTACCGTTCAGGCGTAATCTTGGACCGCGATTATCGCCTGGGGGGTAAACACATTTGCCTAAATAAGTATTTTTTCTGCCGCTGACTCGGAAGATCGGGGGTTGGCCCTTATAAATAAGGGCTGCTGAGCCTTCGGCTAGGGACTACGTCCCTAGGCCTCAGGGATATATTTTGTAAGCTTTATAATTATGACCTACAGATATTGTAAAACTCGTATGACTAAAACAAAATTTTTCCGAAACTTTTTTACTATTATCTCACTTATCTCCTCAATATATTTAGAATGTTCTTTCCGTTTTGACTTCTTTCGGCATTTTCGTAAAGAGATACCTCATTTTTGCCTAGTTTTTGTTTTGATTTTCAGTGCCCTCTAGTGGCGGTTTTTAACACTACTTAGTAGTTCTGTGTTGTAGTATTGGACCCTTTTCCATTTAAGTTTTTGTTTTGAAGTTAATGATGTGACTATTTCTAATTATTAAATGGTCATAGACAATTGTCCATATTTCCTTTGTAGTATGTTTGTTTTTTGAATTAGTTTCTTATTTTCGTGACCTACCCTTCTACCACCCCCTCGAATTTTCCATAGCCATCTGTTGGTGGAAAAATGAACAAAAAAATCAAATGTTTCAAAGTCGCACTTGGGGGAGTCACTTCCTGCTTGTCGGTCCGATAAATCGGTAGAAGCCCTCGGTCCCCACCTAAAGGTGGTTGATATTCGGGGATTAAAGTGTGGAGGTATTTCTCCTGTTGGCGGCAATGCAGTTAAATACTTTAAAAGAAATATGTATTTAAAACTGGTTATCATTTTTAAAAATATGTTGGACAAAAGTTATATGAAATACTATGTTAATTGTGTAATCCTGAGGTATTTTATTAATCAACATAGCACAACGATGTACCCTTACAGAAAATTACCTTGAATCGCTCTCCACTAGCTGTAAGCCAGGAATTAATACGGTTGGAAACATTATGTTGGGGATGTGATTATTGTTGGCAATACATTTTTTCTAACCATACATATCATGAGTTTTGTCTCCTGAATGCCCATATAGCTCATTAGAAAATAAATGTAAGGGGAAGTAATTGGAAAAGTACCTTTTTCCCTAATCGCTCACGAGTTTTAACACAATCAATACAGACGCTGTAGCCACATTTGTCACATAAAAAGTGGAAGTTGAAGATTGGGTTGCAGAAAACATCACACTTCATGGGTGACTTCATGGGTGACTTCATGGGTGGGACGTCGCCATACAGTTGGTCGTACCTCAATGTCAAAGCCCAAATCATTGATCGCGTCAATCTCCTGGCTAACCACACAGCATAAGTGATTGCTAACTTTACTCAGCGGTTTCACTGCTGTGTGCTCGTCCAGGCCGTTGCTGGTTTTTTCGGCAGACACACCAATTTGTCTTCCATAGAAGCATCCCTGTACCGTAGAATAAATTAATTGAATGTCATTTAAAATTTACATAGGTATTTTTACTTTTCAGGATCCAAGAAGCCAGCAAAATCGTATCCGTGTGGCACTTTAATTATTTTTCTAAATAGTTGAAACCTCCAACTATCGTTACTGTCTAAGGATTTACATGCCTTGCATTTCATGGTTGCTTTCAGTTTCAGTTCTTGACAAGAAAGTTCCTAATTAAATATTACATTGTAAATAAAGTGTTCATTAGGCCACCATTCATAAAATTTACTTGGACTATGAGTAGGATACATGGTCCAGCCTCTTCCTCTTGTTGAACGCAAGGAGGTTCCTAATTAAATTTAAGATTATTCATCTTAATTTTCATAGCATAGTTCAATAAATTTACTTGGCCCTTAGACGGCCCAACTGCAATTTCTTGATGTCCCCGCTTAGATGGTCCAGGCTCTTGGTGGAAGCTGAGAAACTCCTTATTAAATTTAAGATTTAAGATTCATTGCAATTTTAATAACAAAGTGCAATATATTTACTTGGCCCTCATACGGTCCAGCTGCAATTTCTTGATGCCCCCGTTTTCGAGAACTCTTTTGCACGTCACGACGGACTGCAACCTATTTTCCCTGATCTGTATTTGGTAAAAAATCAGGAGCAAAATTTTTTTCGATTGTTTTTTGGATTCGCTAGCGACATTCTTCAATTTTTTGGTCGCATTTTAAATGTTCTTTTAGTTCCTAAGAATCTTCGCAACCAACTCCAAATCATAGGACAAGACACTCTTCCTTTCCATTTTTAATACGGATATTTCTAATCCGTTGCACCCTAAATTCACCGTCCTTTGCTTGCTTTCCTTCTTCCAGATCCAACATGTATTGTTGCCTAAAGAAAAAATTCGATAAATGAACAAAATTATAAAGTAGGCTAAGAACGTGATATTTCATTCATGCGTAGTTTTCTTATGCGCACATGTATTCAATTTTATTGAAATAAAATAAACTTGCCTCTTTTGTTCCGCGTTTGACTTTTTGATTCTTTTGATGGCGACGACATTTTCCACCAAATGATCGTCCAAAGTATATATAGTCTTATCTTCTTTGAAAACATTTTTGTTTACGTTGGGATGTAAAGTTTTCAAATATACAAGTTCCCAGATGTGATCATCAAAAGAGTGGGTGGTAAAGTCTTCGCTGGTCAAGGGCTTTTGTAGATAGACTACATTTTTCTTATCTATGATAATCGACAGTTATAAATCGTTTAATGGTTTTTATTTGAATTATGTTTACCAGAAACCCAAGCTATGGTTATGTAACCATGGCGCAAACAGCCGACATGGCATTAGAAAGACAATAGCCTCATATTCATATGTAATACCCCACAAACCAGAGGTGCTGTATTTGAACTTAGATATTGAATGAAATGAAAAAAAAGAAGGAAAGAATTGAAAAACCCCACAAACCAGAGGTGCTGTCAGCCAAAATTCTGAAATTTAGGCTTGTTCGGCAAAGTTTTGCTTGATTAACAGTTTCGCAAGTGATTTTTTCTGTTTGTTGATTGTCACGTAGTGGAGACGACCTTCTTTTTTGATCACATGGTAGTGGATCTTGACTGCTTGATCACCAGAAATTTCTTTTTCAAGAAACTTGTACCCCTCTGGGGAAATGTTTTTCACCCCATAGAGAACGCACCTGACCGCGAAACACCATGAAAATCGTTTGCCAAATTACGAACGTCCATAGTAACGAAATAGAACTGAACACGAGATATCAGACTAAATTGTTGAAAAAAAAATACGAACACGGGTAGAGGCACCTAGCGATCTACAAAAGTAGTGGCACCTAGCGTTAAGAAAACGAAGCCGTTTGAAAGAAGCGCATAGAATCCTTTGGGTAATTGAATTGAACTCAACGGAAAAGTATCCAGTTGAGCGCCACCATGAATGGCTTAAGTGAGCAAAAATTAGCCGCTATGGTTACAGCACCAATATGAGAAGTAGAAAAGCATATCATAAAGGTTCCCTTAGGACAGGCAGCCAGCTGAGCTGTCGCTTGTTGGCGGCCAATTAATCCAACGATCGCGCTACGGACAACGTTCATTGATTGTCATGTATATTGATAGGCATGGATAGGTATGTAAGTTCCTTACTTTTTATTCCATGGTTCATAAAGATATGAAGCATGTAAGATTAATCGAGAAGCAAACCAGTCCCAGAAGGTCAAGTTGCATTCCGGCATTTTTGAAAAGCGCATACCATTCTGACCACGTGAAATGTTTAGTACACTTTGTTGTTTCCAGGCTTGATTTTCTGAAAAGCAATGAGGCCAGGTATAGTTGATTCGATTTTGTTAATCCATGGCCAGTGTTCGAAATAACTGCAGCTGATAGCAGTTTAGCAACGAGCGACCACGGTAACACCAATGGTAACGGAAGGCAGTCGGTCTGGGCAAATACATGGTCCCACATTACAGTGGCCCAAGTAAGAGTGTTTTCATTACTATTATCTATAAAAACAATGGGCATCGACAAGGTCCAAACCTAATAATGATAAATCTTTTAGCGCTTCAAAGTACTATACATGCTCATCAGGATTCATAACATGCGATTACCACAAAATCAGATTTATCCGCACCAAGATAAAACTTTGAATGGAAAAGTAGTCGGAACTTTTCCGCCATCATGGATGTCCTCTTTTTGCTACGCGTTAGCGTCAGCAACGCGATGTTACTATATATAAATGATCTTAGTAAATATTTGAAGAATTCATAATTAGTTATGTACTGGAATGATCCCCATAAAACTTATTATCGTATTCCATTGTTATCACGTTATCAATACATTCTCCTGAGTTTTTAATTGATTCTTCAATATTATTTATATCATGGACAGGAATGGCGTTAGCCTGTTCTTCATTAACCAGTAGCACCTTTATCTATGTCACAAATTGTCACAAATTGTAAGCAATTATGTTTAGGATTACAAAATACCTGTGGCAATCCTTTTTGTAAATGAAGAAAGCTATAAAATTGAGCGCAGATTAAAAGCTGGACCACGAATTGCGCTGCAGGAAGAATTGCGCTGAAAGGTTGCCTTATGTGGACCACCTGTAATGGCTGGGTGTCAACAAGAAATGATCTACAAATAGATTTCAAAAAAATATTAAATAATTCAGGTTCAATAATTGGTAGGCTACTTTAAATAATGAGGCTCACCTTTTTAACAATAGCGAACAAAGATGTCGGCATTGTGTATTAATTTCAGGAACGTAATTCGGTTTCAGGCTCCGTAATTGTTGTTCATTAAGCCAGAGAATCTCAGCCAATTCTTCACACCATGTCTAGTTAAATGTATATATATATATAATTAAAAATCTAGTGTTCAGTAATAATGTATTCAAACCTTAAACATATAAGATTTGTCATAAATAGACTTCCTGCTAATTGCTGCACTCACTTCCAGCGTACAAGTTGGGGCACCAATATGTGATTTTGGAAGATATCATGCGAGTTAAAAATTTTCTTTTGCTGATCTGCCAAAGCAGAGCGCACTTCATGAAAAAAATTTTCTTGTCCCTCGCATGTTTCTAATTATATCCAGTATAACAAGTGGGGTTTTAGTGTACTTCTCCTATGATGGAAGAATGTTCAATCAATTCATAGGAAAAAAGGAATTAAGTAAATTTAAATATATGTTTCTAATTCCCTTATATGTAGCAGCAATTTTTAGAAGTTTCATTTTACATGGGAAGTGTTGTTTTTCAGCGCTGGCTTCCAGTTCTAAAATGAGTTTATTAATAAATGGGCTTGCTTCCTCTGCAGGCTCAAGATTATTTGGATTATAACGCCTTCACGATTAAAAAATAGTTAGATTTCACACAACCTATTTTGTAAATACAATTACATTATTTTTTTTTTCGATCCAGGTAGCCATACAGTGTCTCATTTCCATAGGGAAATGAACTCCATAAAGACCCTACAGCTGGTCTAGAGCTTCGCCTTCTAGTTGCATACATTTTTCCCACAGCGACATCTTATGCGGTAGCAAATATAATCTTCAACGTACAAAATGAAAATATGATTTGAATATTTATTATGTCCCTTATCGATTTGTATGCTTGCGGGTTATAAAGAAAACAGATAAACAAAGATAAGATAAACAATACCACTGACGTAAGTCGTATTACAAAATCTCTTCTTGATATACTTTATATGTACAGCATATTAAGACACTTTGTGCTCTAAATAACTGATGCGTCTCGTTCGGCGGATCGATATCAACATTTACGTCCTTCTGTCTACTTCTCCGGACGTCGGACGACGTTTGTTTTTTTGAGAAGCCGACCAATTTTGATTCGTGGAATCGATCCGTGGTTGAGAAATGGATCACAAGCCGCCGAGCTTTTTTTGCGCTCGGTGATTTGTCGCATGCAAAATGAATTTGCACTTTCCGACGGCTGGCGATCCATTTACCCTCATAATCAACCTTTAAGTTCTTTTCTCTATTTTTATTTGTAGGCAAGGTCCTGGGTGTGAAAATGAGATCAAAATAAGAGCCAGTATCGCAGCCTCTGGTAGAGGCATTAGTTCATTCGAGGGGATGAATTACAGCGCGACAGGTACAGAGAAACTGGAATACACAAATGCAGCCTTCATTGCTGACTCGATCACAAAGGACAACTGGAATGACAAAGGGGTCATTTTGCTGGCCATTCTCAATATCGACACTATGCCTTGCTTACCCGTCAGCTGGGTAAGTCATAACACATAATTGTTATTATTAGCTCGAATTCTAGATTGATATTCGCGAGGATTTAAAAATTTCGTTAATTACAATTTTTAGATTGCGTTAAGAAAAATTATCCAACTACGAGGCATCCCAGTGGAGAAAGTGTGGCTCGTTGTTAACGACAAACAAAACTAGGACGAAAGACATCGCTTTTTAATTGCGAGTTTTTACGAAACAGTCAAATACCTGGAGGAGGAGCCAAGTCTATTTGCGGACACGAATAACTTCCAGTTGTAAAAAAACAAAAGTCTTGTTTTCACTTGGTCTCTTCTTTTCAATGGCTTTAGCTTTGTCGTAATATTCCGTTCGACATGAGTGATGATATCTAACTTCTTTTGCAATGAAGTCGATATTTTGTACTTTTCTAAGGAGAACAGTATCTTGTAAAACTGTTGCGTCTTTCAAAACTCCTTCTTGGAAGGCAAATGTTGTAAAAAGTTGCAGTGTTTCTTTCTTATAGTTCTTCTTCTTGTTGACTTTATCACAGAACAGACATTGTTTTTCTAAAACTCTTGTACGTATGTTGACAGAACTGCATGTTGGTGCTTTGGCTCTTGATCTTAGACTGCGATCAGCTAAACCTAAAATGGAATGTAAATTAAGAAGAAATAGAGGCAGTTATATTAGAAAGCTTATAATAGTGGAAGACAAATGGATCGTACCTGGTTGTGATGCTTGGACAGTTTAAACAATGGGAATATTGTCTATGAACAACTTTTGATTATTTTCTGCAGTGGCTACGTCTTGTTTGGACACAGATGTGTATGCACTGTAACACTTAACATGATAACTACTTTGCCCATCTACCACCGTAGGCAATTTTACGATTTTTTACTTGGATTTATCACGACTTTTAGACTAGCTGTGCTTTCCTACACTTTGCCAACGATTCTTCAGTAAACAACAAAATACCTTTTTCGATATTGGCTATTTTGCCATCTACATGGAGGACACATTTCTTTACGTCATTCAAATTACCTGTAGCCATTTAAAAAGTATATTTGTTTCATTTTTAATGAAAATACAATAAAAACTGTAAACTAGAAACGTAGACATGGGAAGAGCAGAAGACAACAGAAACCGTGTTGTCATACAACTACGAGATAATAAATACAACTAAAATAATGATAAATGTTTATTGAGTGCACTAAAAAGATTAAAGCTTAGATATTTATTTAAATCCGTGAATAAAAAATATTTTGTTTAAATATCGCGGTGCAAAAGCAGCATTGCCACATGAGAGAAAGGTCTCCAGGTATGGTTTTGGTCTGGTAAACTTGCGTCTGGTTCGGTAAAGTCTCCACACTTTGTGTCTGATCGAATACTACCAGATACAGCTTTTCATTCTCTATATTAATATATAAAAATCTTAAACGAGAAAATTTTGGACACATTGGGCATATTTGAACTTAAAAAAGCTCGTCTGGTACATTAAAAAGCTTCAATTTATTGATCTGGTCCTATGAGGATGACATTATCCTTTTGTTCCGCCTACATTTATGTGATAATTATACTATAGGATTAAACTGGACTTTTCCGGATATTCCGCCGACTTCGGGAGTCCCGATCTCCCGAACGCCACAATGCGCCGAGCCAGACGTGGCTTTCTGCTATATTAATAGTAGCAAGAGTACGAAAAAGTGCCGTTAGCTTCCTAGGAAGAAGAAAAAAAACACTTTCTGGCATGGGCTCTCGGACTATTGGTCGCGAATTCCATTGTCCACGGTAATTTAAATTTTTTTTCACTTTAAATACATAAGATTATAAATTTTCATTTTTTTGTGCAGCTTTTATGGCAAGGGTTATTCCCTACGCCCAATTAAGAATGGTGGTGAAATCCATGGCCGAACTAAATGTCGATTATAACAAGGAATTAATTCTATAATGGGAGAAGTTGAACTTAACAAGCGACTCTGATTCAGAAGGTGAGTCCGGAACCCATTATTGTTTTTCCCTTTTTTTTCTTTCCCGACACGTACTCCGGTTGCATGGTCGTCGTCGTCGTGTTATCCTATTTTTTCTTTTCATTTTTGTTTCTGTAGATGATGAAACAACTCCGCTAGCTCCGGCTCCAGGCAACGGTATGGGGGCTCCGCCGCCTCCGCTGGATTACCCGCCGAGCGGTCCCTCGTCGACAGCATCCCGTTCTGAACACAACAACGCTTACCCCTCTAAGATAGTTGAAGTGAAGAGGTACATGGTGGTGAAGGAAGGGGAGGATGTCAAACTAGAATGCAGAGCAACTGGACAACCCCTTACGAAAAACATAGTCGTCTGGCGCCGCAAAAACTTTGAAATGGACGACCGGTTTGAGTACGTAGAACAGACTTTTCTAGAAGTAAAGTCTCAATCAGCAGCCCAACCAATCGATGAGCCAGTTGAACAGGGAACAAGGGCTCGACCGAGAACTCAAAAAAGACAGGAATGAGAAGGTTAGTCGGTTTTTTTTCTTCGTTTCCTCCAATTTTTCCCCAACTTTCCTCTTCTAATCTTTTCTAATTCTTTCTTTGACATTATTGAAGATGCGGCAACAAACACATAAACAACACCGCTCTCTGAGCGACCGGCCGTACGAATCCAAAGAACCAACTACAGGGCCTTCATCTGTTGCCTCCCGTTCTGAACACAACAACGCTTACCCCGCTAAGATAGTGGAAGTGAAGAGGCACATGGTGGTGAAGGAAGGGGATGATGTCAAACTAGAATGCAGAGCAACTGGACAACCCCTTACGAAAAACAGTCGTCTGGCGCCGCAAAAACTTCGAAATGGACGACCGGTTTGAGTTGCTGACTGGAGTTGGAAGGGCTATCTTAAGTTTCGCTAGTGCTAGGCCCCAGGATTCCGGCAACTACCAATGTATAGCATACAACGGAATCGGGGACGAGCACGTAGAACAGACTTTTCTAGAAGTTAAGTCTCAATCAGCAGCCCAAAAAATCGATGCGCCAGCGGAACAGGGAGCAGGGGCTCAACCAAGAACTCAAAAATGACCCTCCCTATCTGTGCATACCAACAGCAACACCCTCAGTCCCAAAAAAAGGAAGAGCTGGCCAATGCCCATTTATAAGAATGGTTTGTTTTTCATAATTTCAACGTTTAACATTTCAACATTAAACATCATAAGCACTATTGGTGCCCCAATACTACCAATACTGGAGTGGTATAGGCTAATAAGTAATCATTTGTAGCACGTGCGATTTAACCGTGAAAAGTAAATGGAACATGGATGTGGACGTAAAAGGTGCGTGGAAAATAGGCTTATCTCTATTCGACTATTTTATTTTGAAATCACGGTTGAGCGCCGTCGGGAACTTCTCCCTTGGCCATGCCTGTGCTCCCTTAGGGTCCGTAAACCGAGGCGGAAGTTAGTTCCTCTCATTTTTTAAGTGATAAGCGAATACACAAAAATAACTAAAATGCAAGTTCTGCCATTCACCGAGAATTCTAAAGACTCGATCAGTGATCCGCAAATGCACAAAAAAAACAATTCAAAATCAAAAATAAAATGCTTTAGCTCTTTTGAAGACGAGGTGTTTCCTTTTCGGGTGCCCCGAGTAGACTGGAGCTGAAGACTGGAAACTTCGACACTAGGGAGTAGAGACTGAGCCGATGTCGTTGACTCGATGGGTGTCATTAGAGGAAGGGACGCGGGAGGTTAGGGTATAGGGGAGGGTGGGGTTGAATGGGACACTTTTGGCTTTTCCCTTATAACTTGGGTATTTATAAACAAAACTACAAAATATTTTGGAATTGCATTTTTCATGATTGCCCCCCTTTCCATTATTTTTTGCAAATTTGTCGCTTTAAAAATGGGCCCGCTACGATTTTTAAAAATACGCCAAAATTTATGGGCGGAGCAAACAGCGTGGGGTAAAATGGAACAGAGTGAGGGGTTGAATGGGACAGGGCACAAATATTTAAAAATAATTTTATTTAAAAATCTAAAATTAAGTCTTTCTACTAGATTAGTAAAGTTCATTGAAGAATTTGTTGATATCGCATAAGATGTGATTAGGATACCAACGAAAAGAAAATCAGACTTTTTGCCGATAGAGGGCGCAAAAAGTAGGCGGGGCTTGACGTGACGCAACCCCATGTCCCAACCAACCCCACCCTCCCCTATATCATGGCGCTGAACGATCCCAAGCTGCAGAATGTGTGGGAGTTATGGTGTTTGTACTACATGAACATACTTTATTATAGATGGAACATTTTTACTAATACAGAATGAAATTGCGCTCATCGAATGTGACACATCTATATTGTTACGATGAATTGTTGTAATCGTAAAATCAACCAAACTAATTTGTCATGTGACGTTAAGCACCGCCTACTTCTATCAAGATTAAAAGGGCTTACACGCAGTTGTAGACAATTTTTTATTTCAAATTTGCAAGGAATGGTGGTGTTCGATACATTCGCCCTTACAAAAATCATATAATATGATCTCATATGAGATGTGAGTTCTCAGTTCCAATGTCGCATATCGCATATGATTCGCATATGATTCTCATATGTGTGGGGGGGGGCGATGGGTGTGATGGGCGAGTAATCGTCGTGGTTTCACGAGACATCGACGACAACGACCGTCGGGGGTCCTGCAATGAATACAAATAATAAAGATAAGCCACGAAGAAACCCGATGAGATGAGATGAGTTCCACGGGGATTCGGAAATACAATCGTTAAAGGCTAAAGTTATGGAACTAGGAAGCAAACACCCTGATGAATTAGTCGAAAGTAAGTATATGGCCTTGTCAAGATTGAATCCTATGATTGTTGGTTATATATCTTGATTTTTTTTAAAATTATAGAACTTAACGCAGCTCTAGCACTGGTTCAGGGGCTTAACACAAGGACTGCAAGCGAGGTTGCAGATGTTGCTCCTCAAAACGGCACTAGGCACTCAGCTTCCCGAGATCAAGTCATGGTAATATTATAGAACTCATACTGGTTTTCATTCTTTGCCAAATTTAAAACTATTTTCTGATAGGTTTCATTGGTTCAAGGCCACAACCTCAAAATCGAGAAATCAGATCTCAAATTTTCCATTAGCTACCATAGGTAGACTTTCGAAGGGTAATCTTCATTTGATGGTAAACAAAATACTGCTGAAGTCGATTTATACCCGAGTCTACATGAGTGAGTATTCTTTGTCGGGGATGGCCCCACGATTATCCAAGGCCCAAAGGGAACTCATCACGCCACCACGACCAACAAAACTAGGTTTACCTAAAGAAAATGTTTCAGCAATAACTCGTAAGTTCAATTATACTTGGCAATTTGGTATTTCTTTGTAAACTTGATAGTTTATGTTTTTTATCCATGTAGTATATATGATTCAAGTTTGGAAAAGCTACCACAGTGAAACAATTAAGCCAAAGCATGTCCGTGATGCAATTCGCTCAAAGCTTTCTACCGAAATCCGGGCCCTGCTTTCTACTGACACTCCACCACCTGAACGTCCTTAATATTTGGCCATCCTAACCCATGTTCCTAAATTTATTCCATAAAAATTAAACCCTAGGAATTAGTTTTGTTTTTAATATTAACTCTGATCTCTTATGTCGTTCAATCGTTGCAACTTTTCCTGCCAGTCAAGTGTTGACTTCATTCTCATTTAAATTGCTTGCTGGCCAGTGATCGGTTTTTAAGACAATTTTAAAACATGTATGGCGTACAGTATTAAAACGATTAAGTAAGCTATTATGGTTAAGTAGTATATGTAAATGCATATGTGTGCACAGCAGGAAGCTGATTGAAGTAAAAAAAGAAAATATTGTTAAATTAAGAAAGCTTGAAGCATATATTACAGTGAGTGGAGTATAGACTAATAAATAAATAGCAGCAAAAGCCTTGCCTGTACAAGTTAGTTTAAAAGTAACAAGTATCTAGTAAGTAGGATTCTTGCATGATATGGAAAAAAAAACCATGCAAGTGTATTAATTGTAAGCGCTAGTACGTTAGTCAGCAGGCCACTAGCACGTTACTTATAAGAAACTAACTGCAATTTTCGTACGGGTAGCCACACGCCCACACCCCCTTCTCGTTTGTCTTTTCTCTGCTTGTAAAGAGACGAATAACCAGCCGGACATACTTCTCGTAGAATATCATCGCACTGTCTTCACGAAGCCAGGAATCAATGTTAGCAACTAGATCGAGATCGAGTTTACTCCCCGCCCCCGCATCCGGGTATAATCCGGGCCTTTCTGGGCGAGAGCCAAACCGTTTTGCTGAAATCTTTGAGAGTTGATATTTCGATTAACACAGAAACACAACAAAGAAGAGAGAAACTTTATTTGCCAATGGACTATTTTCCCTTTAATTTAACTTGGAGTAGCGAATACTGCCAGCTGTGTTTACTCATCAATGCGTAATAGTCCAATAAGATAATTAGATATGGTGGCTAACTCTGGTTTGAGAGGTTAAAAGAAAATGAAATGAAAAGAAATGACTTTGACGAGCAAAATACACCATGCTCCTATTTTTCTGAAATTATTACTTTTCATTTATTTTTTCGAAATTATCTGATGAAATATTAAACCAAAATCTATTAAAATAAATACGATACGAAGTTTTAAACATGTGTCGACATTTTTTTATTTATTTGTCGGGATCACGAAACCATTTCCAATTCCCAGATGAATATTTCCATATGATAACGCAGTTGAATTGCGCGACCCGATATTATGCTTTCAATTCATGACATAAAAGGCATTCTGCTTTCTTGAGAGGTTGATTCGACTTTCCTTGTCTGATTATTTCCCCCGTTGCTTTCCTAGATATATAGGGTAAAGCTCTTAAATCCGGACAGGACAAAAAATCTGCAAATTTCGGCCAAAAAAATCGATTTTTTTGCATGCGTGTTTGAAACTGAACGAGGCGTTTCTTAAAACGTCCGATAAATGAACATTGAAATAATCACAAAAACGCACCAATGGGCTAAAGGGCATCTTGCAATTATTCCTAGTTACTTAGAAATTGACAAATAGAATTTCACAGTTACACTTGCAGGCTAAGTTTTTGAGCTCTGTGTTGGACAGTAGGCCGAACGAAAACGGCAAATGAAAAATATAAGATAAAAAATCAATGAATCACTTAACTAATTATACTAAATGATAGAGAATTTAAAATTCTACAAAATAGTATAGTTTTTAAGTAGTAAATGGCCAATTCTAGTATTTTATCAGGAATTTTAAAAGAACTGTCATTCTGCGTTTTTTGGACTGACAGCTAGTAATTTCGGACACCTTCAAGGAAATTAAAGATTTTCAAATTTCTAGAAAGGGTATACATCAATCGACGCATAATTTTATGAAGAATCGATTTATACCCGATGTTTTCATCTTATTTGAAGCCGTTTCGGCGCAGTTAAAGAAACCAATATTGTTTGTCTGTCGATCTTAGGCTAGCAGACAAGTTTTGTTTTGACAGGCAAATGTTTTGGTTTTTTTAAATCGAATTCTATTGGGAAGTTTCTATTGCACCCTCAGTAGTGTCATAGGCAATTCTATTCAGAATCAAAAACTGAATCTAAAGAGATAATTATTTTTTTTTAATTAGCTCTGTCCGAAAAATGCAGAAATATCCGACTTTTATGGGAAACGTCCGACAATTGAAGATTCTGAATGCACACGTTTCCCATCCTATCGGCCATATATAGAAGAAGCAAATCTACATAGACGTCTACATCTATTCCCTTCCAGAGGAGAGAGCGGCGCATACAACAAACTGGCCACTGGCTGGGCAACAATAATATTGTTTTTTTTTGTTCTCCCTCCATTGATGTTACTTCGGCCGTTTCACCCAAGGACTAGAACCCCTCCCACTCTTTGATTCAAATCGAGCGAGCTCATGTTATGTTTATATAACATGTCCGAATGGCGTAATCGATAATCATGATCCGTGTTTATTGCTCAATGAAAAGGGAATAAAGAGAAGTATGCGACGCCGAATCATTACACCTTGTTCGACTCGGGCAAAACGAAAGGAAGATCAAAATCATCATCATCATTCAAGAGGCTATTTAGCTACGCCTATATAGCTATATAGCTAACCAAACGTGCGGAGACCGCGTTGGGGGGGGGGTAACCCGGGAAGAAAACGGAGATTTTTTTAAAAAGAACCCAAGAACCTAAGTACCCAAAAACCAGAAACTGGAAGCAAAAAACACCCGGAGCCTACTCCCTGCCCGTGGAAAAAGGTTTTTTTTTGAAAGAGTCGTGAAGACACAAAGAAGACACGAAAGGGTACGAAAAGGCACGAAAAGATACGAAAAAAACGAAAGAGCGCACCCTGACAGGCCCGAATTCCCTCCTTATATACGGTTAGTAGCTGCAATTTGGCGGGATTCAGAAATAAGTAGCAATTTGGCAACGCACCGAACTCCTTGCGCTAACTGCTAGGTTCGTAGGCTGAGAATACCTAGCTAGCATAGTATATTGGTCATATGTTGGGGATATAAAATTTACCGACAAAAAATTTATTGGGAAAATAGTTGGAACGAATATTTCCCCAAATAATTTTTGCACCAAAATTTATTGGTTTCCGATAAAATTAAAAACACGGAATAATATTTCTCCAATATAATTGGTAAAATATTAAATTAATTTGACGTACGAGTATTCACAGCTCATACTATTTAGTAACGGTATTAATGGATTCTGGAATCGAACCCGGGAGCTCTGATACATGAGTCGGGCGTTCAACCCATTCGCCTACCAGAGATAAATTATAATCTTATTGACCAACTAGTGGTTTTTTTAAAGGTGAGCTACTTATACGAATCCTCCTGACAGCGTATTACTTGTCACAGAGAGGGCCGTGGTCGTCCAGATAATAAGAAAAAAGTGAAATTTGTTTGTAAATTTGTTCCCTATTCGATATTTTCAAAATACGAATTATTGAATCACTGAGAGTTTTATTTTTGAATGTGACTTTTAAGTGCTCCGTCAATCGCGTTTTATATCGCGCATAAGTTTTGATCCTCAAATTGCAATTGCTTTATAAAACCAAATCATAAGGATATTCAAATATTGAA
Organism: Ceriodaphnia dubia; assembly: GCA_022539655.2. Lineage (NCBI taxonomy): Eukaryota > Metazoa > Arthropoda > Branchiopoda > Diplostraca > Daphniidae > Ceriodaphnia > Ceriodaphnia dubia. The sequence continues at coordinate 1,596,951 of JAKUCG020000139.1, read as the reverse complement.
AAATTGAAAAAAACTGTATGCTTATATTGGAATGCGTGTTCCACATTACGCTGATGTCCAGATTTCTTAGATTCAAGTCCCATGAATAACATAAAATTATTTGTAGGATAATTAAATGCGTAATACATGATCTACATGGATGGATGGATGGATCACGATGCATCGACAAAAATATATATTTGTCCAATATTGGATAAATATTTATTATTATGATAGACATCAAAAGTGGGTACCAAATTGGGGAAACATTACGACAAAAATAATCGGGAGATTGGGCGTATCAAATAAACTTGAGTTTGAGGATTTTGGCCGAAATTATAGGTCCAGTTTTACTCCATTAAGTTGATCGTTGGCTCAATAATATTACTGGGGAGAAAAATTTTCCCAATAAAGCCATGCTAGCTGGGTAAGAGCCAACGTTCATCGTCCATTTGAAAAATGAGAAACGACGAACGAGAAAAAATGAGAAACGAGAAAAGTAAAATATGTTAGGGAACAAACATTCTGAATTGCTAAGTTGTTTACATACTTTACCTGATATGAATATTACTTATTTAATATGAGGCCTACTTACTATTTCTGGTAAAGCGTATAGACTCTTCCTGGTAATTTGTTTGAATATTGTGAATATATTGTAATATTAGTTGAATTTCGTACTAATAGAAAGGCTGGTGACAAGAATCAGGCAAGGTTTAATTTGATGGAAACCAACCTATCTGGTTTTGATATTGGCTTTTCCACCAACCATCATGCTCTTCTCCAGCACCAATACTTTTGTCCCTTGTTTTCAAATAACATTCAATGTTAGTTGATAAAAGTTGATATTGAAAAGGTAACTATAAGTCAACTTCTCTGACGGGAGAGCCACCAGGACTAGTGGATGAATTGTTGATAGTTTTTAGTTACCTATTGAATCAACATCAAGTAATTTTTATTTCCAATACTAATTATTGCTGTACAAGTTTTGAGTACCTGACGGGGCTTGGTGGAAGTGGCATGGATTAGTTCAGTGTTTTTTGTCCTCTCGTTCTAGATTTTTCTCCACTGTCTTTGTGGACGGCACTTATTAACTGGACATCCCCTTGTGTCATCATCAAGCTGAATCTTGTATCGACGCACTCCAAGCATGGCAGAAAAAATATTCGTCAATACTAGATCTTTACCCGATCTAGTATTGACAGACTTCTCAGTTCAGTTTGGCTTCGCCAGTTCACCTTTCAACAGGTTTAGGTTATTCTCTCGTGTGTCGTGTCGCCTACACGTTGCCGAAGGCTTAGAAGTTAGAATGCCGAATCCTAAGAAAAGATTGGATACAGTTTCAGAAAAAAACTTGTCTCTTAAATTTTTTGTCGAGAACCAACGAGAGATGTTAAAGTTTTCTAGACAACTGGACCTTGCTCAATTTGAAGTGGATCCTGGTGATGAATTGGAAGCAAAAATGTGGATTGATCGCACCACATCCTTCGAAGAAAAAGACTTTCAGAGTTTTAAAGAAGATTTGTGCATCTCATGTTTGGGGGCTGTTTTTAGGCGGAAGGACTCATATAAACGTGACAATTCAATTTCTCATGAATATCGTCCGAAATATCTGATCAAATTGTGCATCTTGTGTTCCGAAAACTTCTGTCATTAACTCCCAGCAAGTTTATTTAACATGGTGGATAGAACCCCATCGGGTTCATACGCCCCACCTTGAATATTTTCATCCTTTTCAGAAAATCAGATGGTGGGAAAATAAAAGATGAAAACCCGGCCACGTTACAGAGAAATTTTATCAATTTCTATCCAGCCACGTGAGTACTTTTTGTTTTTGTTGTTACGATCCTAAGAAGAAAAGAAAAGGGTATAAGAGAAACACTTTGTGTGGGTACTGTATAGGGACATATTAATGAAAAATGATCGTAATTTTTTTCTATTTTCTAGTGCTAGAGAAAAAAATATCGAAGAAGTGCTAAACTTCCTCATTGCCGCGGACAAGTTCCATCCAGGGTCGGTGATAATTCTCCTCATGTCATCCATTTTATCGCTACCTTCATACGTATCTGGCGTCGTAAGTTATTTGTATTGTACTAAAATTGACTTTCTGTCTAGCTGGAACTCATAAAGTAGATGATCACTGCAAAAATACCAGTAGCGAGGGTTTACGTAACAGTAAATGTCACGGAGAAGATATAAAAAAATGAGGAATTCCTCATCCTGCATTTCTGTAGGTTGTGTCATCATCTGGAAAAAAGACGACTTAAACTCCACGCAGCCCGAAAAATTGGTGTATCACTTGGCTGTCAACTTGCTGAATAAAGGTAAAGAATTTCTTCTATTTCGCGCGCCGTTCATTGTAACAATTTTTTTTTTGTTAGTTGATTTTTCCTCTTAGTTTGGTTACACCGCGCACCTGTCTCTATTGCGCTAAACAAAACACCCCTAAAAGGTCTTCAGCCACGAAGTTCACAAAATCGTTCAAAAAGAACAAAAATGGCACCCAATGCCGTTGTATCTTATTGGCTTTTTTAAGTGCTGTTACTTTTCAGACTCCGTTTTGTAGAAGAACCCAAAAAGGAAAATTATGGTTCAAGTGTGGTGGGTGCAAATATACTTTTTTAATGGATACACGCTAATCCTAATACTGAAACAACTAGTTGCCATTTGTCTCAACGTTGTGAACAAAGTGTGAATCTCGGGTTCTCACCCCTATATTTTCCACTGTTGTTCTGAAATTATTTTGGATTTCTGGATTTTGTGCCGTCGAGTAGAAGAAAAATCTTTTCCTCAATAATGTAGTCATTATAATTACAACAATTTAATGTTGTAAAACTCAGTTATGTCGGTCATTAGCAACGTATGTCTATGTGTGAGAAATGAACAAAATACCTTTGCATTTAAGGATACCTCCATTCTCTCCTTATTATAGTATACATCCTTATTCTGATAGATTTTATTATTTGTAGACTTCCACACACACACACCGCTATCGATTGTTGCTTTCCTTTCCCCTCGAGGACAAATCTACTTATTACGATGTTGGCCCGGAAATGTCGGGGTCTGGACACGTCTTGGTACAATCAAGGTTTATCCCCGAGTGTCTCCCATCTTTAGGTGGGAACCGAGGGCTTCTACCGATTTATCAGACCGACAAGGAGGAAGTTTCCCGAAGGGATTTAAGAGGTCAAAAAAAAACAGGGAAAAAAAGTAGAGATGAAGGTAAATTCGCCTGCTAAGCTCAATAGATGGCTTGTCATGTTTTTAAGGTACAAAGAACTAATTTACGACACAATTTTACAGATTATGAATTACGGAAAAATAGGTTTACGTTAACAATCTTTCTGCATTTACAAACATTTTCCCGTTAAAAGTAGATTTTATTACATGATAAAAGAAATAAACGGCAATTTAAAGTTCTTATAGTAAACAAAGCAGACGAACTAACAAAAGCCCAACTACCATGGAAACCATGTTCGAATGTGAGTGCAAAGGGCCCTTCAGTGGGACCCGTATGTTGTGCTCAGTGGCGCCAACTGCCATGACCAGCCAGCACCGGAATCCATCAAAATAAAATGCTCGAATGTGCACTTTGTATTATCAAACTTGGTAGTTTGCATGAGGCTACTACTGGGTTGATGTAGCTAAACGATAATATATGCCGCCGCGATCAACAGCAACAAGAGAGAGCCTAGACAACAAAAAATCTCCTTATATAATAGCAGGAATTAATACATCTCTCTTTCTATGTTATAAAAAGACCGAATTCCAACCAATATCTCCCCCTCCCCCTTTATAATACTACTATAGCATAGTAATCTGAAGTGGACGATCGCAATCTAATGGAAAAATCTATTGGCCACTGCAAAGCTTTGGCCACTGACCGGCGAGCTTTGAGATCTCGCAAAGCATTTTTAGAAACTTTCTTTCTGAGGTTCCGGGTGTTTTGTGGGATAAATGTTTCCACCAAATTAAAAGTTCCATAAAGGTAGGCTTTGCTTTTAGGAGACCCAGGCCACCATCCGGAAGCAACAAATTCTGCTTCTGTAACCGACTTTACCGCCCACAGCTGGAACACTTTAATTTCGCTCCAATTCAAATCAAAACGCTCTAGAATTTAGAATTCACATTAGAATAAGTGGCTGTAATATCAGAAAATCAGAGAAGCTTTTTCTAATGAAAATAAACATTTAAGCTTACCTTCTTTAGTAATTACTGCTACCATTTGATTTCCTGTCTGAATGTGACATGTTCCAGTTTTTGAACAGGAAACCGCCGATTGAGTTTCTTATAGACAGAAGCTACGACGTGATCAGAGGAAGCTTCGATAACCATCAGATGGATGTGACTCTGCATCCGTTAAGTCGCGCGCTTCTCTTTTTTTCTCTCCGGGTTCCCTTTTTCTCCCTGCCCCCCCCCCCCTGTTTCTGTTGTAGTTTGGGGCCACTAATGAAATCAGCAGGTTTTCCATCACGTAAACACATTTCTCGTTGAACGCTACGGTCACGTTGAATTTCTCGGCTAGTTGGCTTTCGTCGAGCTACCTGATAGTTGATGCTCAGCTACGAAGAGCTTTATCTTTTATAGATGATCAATGTCGACGCAAATCGTCTTTTAATATCCGTGTTTCCAATTTCTCCCCCTCAAAAAAATCAAAAAGACTTGTTGATATGTTTACATTTCACTTCTCATTAGTGTTCCTGATAACTCATGTCCTTTTTTTCTTTTTCTTTGAAAAATATTCCAGTTCTTGTCAGAGAGGACGGATCATCATCGTCGACTAGAACGCTAACTCGACCGGCAAGCAGCGTTTTCCGTCGATCACTTCTCTTTCGCAAATTAGGCGTTCCTGCTGGAATCAGTAAAAACCATCATGTTTGACATTTTATTCCGTTTTTCTTACATACAACAGCTTACAATGATAAAAAAAAACACATGTTTTGGGTCATTTAATTTCGGAGCGTGTTCAACAGCGAAGTGAGGTCAACCAGTGAGTATAAACTTAGCCAGGAGGGGTTCAAAATATGTGTGGCGAAGAGAAGCACTTCGCTGTTTTACTCGGTGTTTAAAATGCTTGTTGTTGGATGCTAACATTTCAATTCTGTCTTTTAAACGTCTATTCTTCCCCTATTTCTCCCCTGATGTGACTTGGAGCAACAACCCACTAGTTGTTCTTTTCCGCTTCTTTTTTATTCGAAATCAAACATCTTCTCTTTGCAAAAGGTTCGTCGCCGTCGTTTCTCAGTTTTTATTTATATGATTGTTCGTGTCTGACTGTTTTTCTTCTTCGCGAAGAGCACCGACAGTTTTTTTCTCTCTCTTTCAATATCGAGAAGTGAATAGAGAGATAGAGGGAAAGATAGAAAAAGTGGATAGATAGAGATAGAGAAGAAAACTGAGCAACTGAGCGAACAAAAAACATCTTCTTCCTCTTTTCTTCCATCACTCATAAAAGAATAGAGAGTTTCGGAACCGAGTTAACTTTCTGTGGAGACTTTTTCTGTCCATTTCTGCTCGATAGCTCATTGGTCAGAAACGGAAAAGGGGGGACGAAACAAATGGACACCACGACGTCCCCGAAGAGGTGTGAAATTCCTCGATTTCTCTTCCCTCGCTCTATGCTGACCTTGTTCGACTGAAAAAAAGAGGGGAGAAAAATGTAACTTACTGGCCAAAATGGCTGTCAAGTAGCCTTAAATCGCCTTAAATTAAATAATTTTTTGCACATTGTGATTCCTCTCAAAGGCATTCAAATGAAACATAGCCCGTACCAAATGCATGTTCAGGAAAACCAAAAGTAATATTTTTAACGAGCGGGACTCATAGGTTGAGCAAAGCAAAGCCGTGCAGGGGAAATAGGAAAGATGCGACGGGCAGGGGTGCAGGCTGTACTTCTTTTTTTATTATTACGGCGCACGGACAAACAAACGTAGTAGCCTACAAGCAACGGTACATGCCGGGGGAAAATGACAAAAACCAACAAAAACGGGCTATAAGAGTAAAATGAAAATATAATTGGAGCGGGCATATGTGGCTGCATTCGGCTTGCTATATGGAAAAAAGATTGTGCAGGGATAAAAAGGCAGAAAAGTAATACAAAATCGTTAAAATATGTCGTGTCGATGGATTATAAAACTTAGGAAATTGATTTTATAACTGGATGAGTGACTGGGTTCGATTGGGAGAGCGGACGATAAAAATAAGGTAACGGGGAAATTTTAGGTTTTGGTCTATTATTTTCGTTTTTGACCAAAATAATGCACATACTGAAAATGCATGTATTCTCACGTTTTTTAAAATAATACATTTTAGACCAGATTTTCGGATTTCCCATCCCGATCCCATCCAGATTTTGTAATCGATGAATATGAAAAAATACAAATTGTTTCAGCTTCAAAAACGACGTTTAATTATATGTCTTAATCTTATCTATTTTTCATGCAATACCCCTATTACAAAAATCGTAAGCGCTTTAATCGGTATACCACTCAATATATTCATAGCCATCAACTTCATCCGCTTAGCAAGCTAATAGTCAAATCAAATAGCTGGCTTTAGACGATCTCAATTCCATCGAATTCGACTTTTGTGGAACAAAATTATTTACATGTTTTACACAGGAATGCCAACATTTTTTTATTTTTGGAGACAGTCTCTTCAAAAAGTTCGAACCAAAGCATTTCAAAACGAAACAACATGGAGGATCGAAGTTGTTAAAAATGTTTTCAAAATCATTAGCCATTTCAGATTGTTTCTGACATGTTTCCGAAAAATTTGCTTGACAGACGAAGACGATTAAAGACTACGTCAATAAATGAAATAGTGCGGGAGCCACAATGACCGAGGTTTTTCTTACAAGTATAGCTTTTTTAAGCTATTCTAAATGAAAGGCACCATCAAGACATTGCTAAAAAACTTTGTCTTGATAATGGGTGACGGGGCGTTTAGACATTTATTAAGACATTTTGATTTTCTCTTTGGTGATATTCGTGTGAGTTGCCAAGTATTTTAATTATGCATCACATTAAATTTTGCTTGTCATTTCTTGTTTACATTTTTCAAATTCGTTTTTGAATGCTTTTCATTGCTTTGATATGCAAATTAATATGTAAATGTTTTTGTCTATCAATACATTTGTTTTTAACTAAATTTCAATGTTTACTTTATTAATATATAACAATATTAACTTAAAACTACGTTTTTAAGGGTTTTTATTGTTTTTTAATATTAAAATAGTTTTCGAACATCCTTAACACATTCAGTTAGAATAGCCTGTCCGCCGTCATTTCCACTGCTAACTGTTTCTTTAATTCATTAATCACTGAAATGTCTAGTGAAACCGATTCAACATGTGTAGTTACACTTATGGAAAGAAGACGGGAGTTATCTTACAAAACTCCTTTTGGATGTTTTGTTAAGTTATGTACTGCAGAGTTAGTGAAAAAGCTGGTTGTGCAGGATGGGAATAATGTTGAATTGGAAGGGACTTGTATGGTAAGTAATGCAAATCATATTGTGTAACAAAATTAATGTATGTAAATTTTTAATTTTCCTATGTTAGTTTGCTAGCCAAGATTTGAAAGAAATCTGTTTTGGGTTGTCGAGGCGCAGTGAGGATAAATATGACAAAAAAGTGGCTGAAATCGACGCGGCCATCAACAAGTTGACCAGCCATTCTTTGTACGAAAAGCTAGTACAATGAGCCTCTTCATTATTCCAACCTTGGAACCCTTTTTTGGTATGTTTATTTATATATATTTATTTTAGCCAATTTCCAAAAGTGTTGATTACACTTTGCGCAGGTTTTTGATTGTTTATTCACCAAAACGTGTCGATTGGCGCAAGGATGTTGACGGATTTTGTTGACGGCCAACATGGAATTATGAAATACAGCAATATCGCCCCTTTCTTTTTTGTCAACCCAAATTTTTTTCAGAAGCTTCATTTTTTACTAATGTCTTATGTTTATTTTAAGTTTTGTTTTCTCTCTCTTTTCTGCGCTGTCTTCCGAAACGAAGACGACAGCGACATCCACCAAGTTCCCTCAAAGTTCCCCACCAAGTTCTGTTGTAGTATATCCATTCATTGCTGTTGTCATCGTTGATGTGGCTTGTCTGTAGACGTGCGAGCGTATGGGGAACTCAATGAGACGTGTGTTCTCTCTTTCCATCTAGCGTCTTCATTATTGATTATTGAACATTTCAAGAGAAATGATGCAAGAAACGAGCGAATTTGAAGAAAAAGAAAAATCGGAACAGAGAGCAGAGAGAGAGAATTAGAAGATGGTAGAGCCGACATTTGACTATACGTGGAAGTAGCTGGCACATACTACTTGCCTGCTGGAAAACATGGCCAGTCAACTCACTCTGGCTCTCTTTTTCTTCATTTCTTCAGCCACTCTTTGACCTATCTATCCACCTTGCCCTTATATTGTTCCTCTCTTTCTTTTTCTCCTGTTTTTTGCGCCCGGCTATATTCATCTTTCTCTAATGGCTTTTTACTCACTACGGGCTCATAGGCCAAGACGATGCTGTGCTAGTCACTAAACGAAAGAAGAAGAAAAAGAATCACTTTGATTTTTATTTCATTCCTTTCTCTATTCCTCTTTTTGACTTATTTTTCTTTCGTTTTCTCTTGTCTTTTGCTCTACTACCCCCACGATTTCTCTTTCTTTGCTTCTTCCTTTGATCCATCCAGAAAAAAGGGCGTTTCAATTGGTGGGGAAAAAACGGACTGAACGTGTTATCAAGTTCTATTGCCACGGCCAGGAAAAGTGAAGTAATGACACGCGAGTGGCAAACAAACTGACAACAACATAAGGAAGCCGTAAAAAAGCAAAGAAACGCAAATAAAAACAAACTGTCGCACATGGGCATATCTATTTATTCTTGCAGGAAAATAAGCCAAAAAAAAAAACGTCGAGCCTTCACTGTTAATCTTCGTTCAACATAAGGAAGCCATAAAAAAGCAAAGGAACGCAAATAAAAACAAACAGTCACACATGCACACATCTATTTATTCTTGCAGGAAAATCAACCGAAAAAAACGTCGAGCCTTCACTGTTAATCTTCGTTCCGATTTTTTCGGGGCTTATGCCCCTTAGATTTGAGTAAACTAGAAACGGGGTTAATACTTTGTAATTTTCGGGATAAAAAACCCCCAAAAGATCTTTTTTGGGGTCAAAACCCCAAAACTTACAAATTATTAACCCCGTTTCTAGTTTACTCAGGTCTAAGAGGTATAAGCCCCGAAAAAATCGGAACGAAGATTAACATGAAGGTGAAGGCTCGACGTTTTTTTCGGTTGATTTTCCTGCAAGAATAAATAGATGTGTGCATGTGCGACTGTTTGTTTTTATTTGCGTTCCTTTGCTTTTTTATGGCTTCCTTATGTTGAACGAAGATTAACAGTGAAGGCTTGACGTTTTTTTTCTCCGTCTAGACTAAGACAACCGAGTACAATCAGCGCCATCTATTAAATTTCAAAGCTACTGTGGTCTGCGTTTATAGGCCGGTGAAAAATGGATTTTGTAAATGCTTTTTTCTGTAACACAAACAAGTTCAAATGAATTTTGTTCCTCGTAGCAGACTTAGTATAGGATAAAAACCCTTCTAAAAAGGAAGAGTTTAAGATAGTAACTAAAGCGAAAAACTTTCGGGGAAATTACAAATTTGTCACTAAGCCACAAGAGTACAAGGGTAGGCGGGGCTTACGTTTACATTGGAAATCCTATAGAGGCTATTTGTCCATATTAGGGCAAACTGCTTGTTACCGCTCCCGAGTCCGTCAACTATAAGACGGTTGTTAAGCTCTTCGGAGTGTAGATTTGGTTGGAACTCCCTAGCTTTGCAGCATATATTCGATTGGTTCAAAGGAAAGAAAGAACACGAACGATGGTGTGGAATCATGTGGGACGAGATCTCCATTACTAAAGATCTCAGATTTGATACTAGAACACTTCGATGGAAAGGGATTGTAGATTTTGCGAGTGAATGCACCATCGTGGTTCCAAATGGCATTGCCGACCATGTTTTGGTCTTTGTCGTTCGACCACTGCTCGGTGGTTGGATTCAACCATTTGCATGGTTTGGCACGAAGGGTTCTGCAAACGCAGTCTTTTTGAATGAGCTTGTAGTCAAAGGAATTTCGTGTCTTTATGACAAAGGTGGTGCCATTGGGACGGCAGCCGTTTCTGATGGTGTTTCCACAAACAGATTTGTCATGAGTAATCTTGGGATATCTGGGAAAGAAGGCGGTTCAATTTTCCCCCACCACCCCATGTATAATTACTGGTTAACTGATGTACCGCATTTACTTAAATGCACGCGAAACAATATGGAAAACCATAGAGAAGTTCAGGTAATTGTATACAGCGCGCTGAATGTCGTCTTTAATCCTATAAACAACACCGACTTTTTTCAAACAAGTTTCAAGGTATTCAAGTTAATTATAAAACCTATGAAGACCTGCTAGAAGTGCAACGAGGAAAACAACTAATGACTTGTTGCCGGCTTACGGACGATATGTTACATCCTGACAATTGGCGGAAAATGCACGTTGGGACAGCTGCGAGATTATTTTCATTGACTAACGTCCATGGCATGCATATCTATCGTAACCTGGATGCAAAGACACCTGAGGATGAGAGAATTAAAGAAAAGTTTGCAGGTAACGAACACTTTACCGTCATCATAAGTGACTAAATCAAATCTTAATAGAGTTTTTCCTTTCTTTTTTTCTGAACTTTTTAGATTCAGAGCCTATAGAAAGGCTAACTAGATTATTGAATGATACATTTGATATGCTGAATGGTCGCTATTGTAAAGAAGGAATAACGTTAGTAAACTGGGCCTCGAAAAAGCGGGTTCTTGATGGGATGCTCGCAGTTCTAGTGTACACTGAGAGGATTTATGTGTTGGATAAATCTAGAAAGATGGTTTGTGCAATGACAACCCTTCGCGGGTGGAGACTAACAATAAGAAGTGTCATCGCGCTTACCGAACAACAATTTAACACTGTATATAGTGTCGTACTCACTGGGAAACTAAACCAGGATCCCGTGGAGGTGATTATTATGATTTTGGTGTAAGTTCTGGAATACGTTGCCATATTGGTTGTGATGTTCTTTTTAGAGATTATTTGGAATTGTTCGGTCAGTGGATTCGCATCCAACCGTCGCTTCCTTTCAACACATTATCCGCTACGTTTCCCTCGACGCCAGATTATCGAAGCTCGTGAAGGGTGCCAATGTTGAAAATGTTGAGCAGAGGAATATGTTGGTGACTATGTCAAAGTGCCTTCAAAGGAGTGCTAAAGAATGTGACGTTGCAGCGGCTGATCTAAAAGCCATTTTAGAGGACGAGTTGCTCAAGGAGCTCACTATTCGGTATGTCAATTACATTAAAGAACCCGCAGGAAAAGATTGCATAAAAGAGGCCATATTGTATCATTTGTGTGGATACATGATACATGCACGTCCAGGCGTAACCGATTGCGTTGACTGCAAAAAATCTGTTCGATGCGACGAATTAGAATTACCAAAAAGTTTCACTGCGGATCACTACACAGCAATTCGCAATCGAGGCAATCTAGTTTTTGTGACGGTCCCTTTTTCAAACCTTTCGTGTTATCGATAGCATAATTGAAAAACATTTTGAACCAATTGGTCAGATGTATGTAGAAGATTCATTTCAGAAATGCATTTCAAAAATAGCCAAAGCCAGTATTATTCCCGTTTTCTGTAACGAACATTGGGACCATCATCTCCCTTATCTAATAAGGGAGTTTCTATGTGTACGTGTGTATCATTTGATGTGTATGTGTATCATTTCGAGTCAAAACTTCTGAAAGAGTTTTTGTTGAAAAAATCTGCTGTCAAAGTTAAAACTCACGATAAATTGTCAAAACTTGCGTAATTTGAGTAAAACTATGTAAAATGTTGTATTGCAATTAGAAAGACCCAGGTTTAACTGAATAGTTGAATAAAGACATAACACTCAACATGTAAATGGTTTTTCTGTTTCATATTTGCCTCTTACTTGACAAGTGTTGTGATTGGCTGTTGGCATTTTCAAAACATCGTAGCTCATTGGGTTTGCTTCACACAGTGTAACCCCACCACCGATAGAGGCGCTTTATCCCTGACGCATTTTAACCACGAGACCCCGCAGCCAGCATAGGAAAATTTTAACAGTACGTGAAGGAACCAGGTTTCTATGACTCTGCTTGGGTTCAGCATGACGGCTTTTAACACGGGGCTCTTATGGGACTAACCTTTCCTACTAATAATTAAACCGTTTGTGGCTCGATTTGTGTGACTTTTTGGTTATATTCAGATATCTAGTTGTTCTGGTTACCTTTAGATTTTTGGTTTTGTCCTGAAAATATCGATAACCATTTTAAAAAAATAATTGTATTGATGTGTTTTGGTGTGTTTTGATCAAAAGGTCCGAGTTATCATAGTTGCCAAGTTATTGTTGCCCATACCGACTGAAAAACAAGGACCCATCGACGTATAATATCATTTTCTATCATCTAGAACTAAATTTGGAAAGAAACTAAATTATCAAATATTCATAATAAGATAATTTGGATAGCCATTCAGCAGACGACTTATGTCAGCTGATGAAAAAAATCAAAACACACCCAGAGAAAAAGAGATACGACACATAATAGGGAAGTACGCCATGACACTTTTGCGAACGCCATCTAGCGACTAATGCCCGCCATGTGTTAAGAGATAGGGAGAAGTCAGAGGTAGGGAAGTCTCAAGGGCGAGGGGTGGGAGTCCCTTGAGAATTCTCCCCTATCTTTTAACACTATGGGGCGGGCATTAGACGCTAGATGGCGCGTGGAAAAGTGTTATGGCGCACTTTAACATTGGGTGTCGTATCTCTTTTTCTCTGAACACACCGATAAAACTATTTTTTAAAAATATTTATCGACAATTTCAGGACACAAGAAAACATCTACAGGTTAACTGAACAACTAGCTATCTGAATATAACAAAATTGTCACACAAATCAGGCTGAAAACGGGTTAAATATTAATGAGAAAAGTTAGTCCCATAAGAGCCCTGTGTTAAAAGCCGTCATGCTGAACCCGAGTGAGATTTTGAAGCTTTTCCAGACCTGGCAAGTCAGCAATGTGAAAATGGTCTATTCTGACAAACGATACGGTTTTCATCTAGGGTCTTTGACTCTTCGGAGATCGGATTTTAAACTACCCAGTTAGCATCCATCTTCCCGGGGTCTACCCATTACTAAACATCCACGGCAGATGCTTTTTGGCTATCGCTTGGAGCGTAGAAGACAGGCGAAAAACCTCAATCCACGAGTTCGCAGAGATGGCTTGCCGTGGGAGGAGTTTTTTGGGAACATTTTTTCTGGCCGGAAAATATTGTTTTAATGAGTCCCTTGGACATTCTATGGACCTTTGTCATGGATAGTATCTTAGCGAAAACTTGAATAAAATCTCTAATATATGAGGGTAACTAGGCTGCATTATTAGTTACTTGGCAACAGTGGTTGAAAAAAGACAACGGAAAAGAAATTACTCTTCAAAACTTTGCAAGTTGTTGAAGGTTGAACACGCACTCTTCGTATTGTTGCAGTTAACGTTCAGGATTAAATACTGTAGCTACTATGGAATATTACCAGGATACCCAGGCGACACACTTATATCCATTGCATATACATGGTATATCGGAAAAAATTTTCGGATATACAAAATTATATTTTCTGGTTGTCGGGTGGATATCTTAATGTCGCTCCTTAAGATACTTATTTTGGGATATTCTATGGATATGCTAAGATGGAAGATAAAATTTGTCTATTGAGGGGGTCGAACCATTGACTTCTGAGTTTACTCGCCGTTCCCTTAACCACTATACCCAAAAGTCAATTTAAATTGGGTAGTAGTAGTAGAATTGACTCTCAAGACCAAAACGAATTCACCATTTTTGAACAAAAAAGTGAGAAAAAAATCAAATTGCCTACGTTAATAGCATTTTCAATTGTTTCTCTATCCATTACTAATAAAATTTTGTTATTCAAATTTATTTTTTATTGTAGTAAATTCTCAACAACCATAACATTATCAAAGAGTTAGCCTAATATCTAATAGCCTAATACTTATTTCATGGGAAACAACAACTTCGATGAAAAAAAAAACATATTGACATCATAAGTTACCATATAACATCTTTCGGATCCCAATTTATCAAAGATTTCAGTATCACGGTGAAAATTTTCTGAGCTTCCAACAGCGGAGATCAATCAAAGCTAAACCGATGAAACTCTGGAATGAACCACTCCAAATTTTCATCTTCCTCGATCAATAAGCAAATCTGCTCGTATTCTACTAGTTTGTTTTACCTATTTTAGAGCAAAAAAGACCCCTTTAATAACAAATGAAAAGGAAATTGTTAACAGTACCTTGTGGAAATGGTAAAGAATCGGTTCCGAAGTTATCGCCATAGATGCAGGTCAACGTATTTATTTTAACTACCACTTTTCGACTTAAGACCAAACATTTTTATTTCTGTTTTCCAATAATAAGGTCTTCCAATTATTTTGGCTAGACCTCAAAATAATAAAGAAAATCACCACATGAAGTTTGCTGTTCTTAAATAACCAATGGATATCCATGGGTTTTCTGCTCAAACTGTCTATTGGATATCAAAATCTGGATGTCCAATCTTTATCCACGACGTATCCCAAAAGATATGGGCATCAAACGGATATGTATAACATCCGTTAGATATCCATTGGATATCAGGAAGTGAGTTGAGTTTATGTACAGTAGTTTCTGTATACAGGCAACATATTTAGAGATGTTGACACATAATCGTATATCATATTTTGCGTTTTAGTTCCATCCACTCCCAATAATTCTGAAATTCATGCGTGGCCCTGAAGTGGCGAGTAGCCTAATTAAGTCATTACGCGAGAGCCCAACACAGAGTGATATCACCTTGTTGAAAAAAAGAGTTGGTCAATGGTTGTTGTTGAACAATAAGACTGGGTATAATAAGTTTTTTACATGGTCGAATTATCTCTAGTAATGACATGTTGTGTGCATTTAAAGTTACTATATTCCTTCTAAAGTGGAATATGAAAAAATGGCTCTGTCAGTCTGTCATTATTTCCCTCTGACTAACCTCGATGTGCCAATCCTGGGTAAAGTTACTGGAAGAATTTGGAGCTCAAAGGCAGTCAGAAGTGATGCTGCTTTAAATCGTAATTTGAAAAGCTGTAATGGTATTTTCAGTGAATCAGACTGCCATTTCACAATAAAGACAAAAATTTGAAGTAGTTGTAAAATCGTAATATTTATTTCAAAAAGACATTTGCCGGGTAAAATTTGGCCAAAAGGCGGTTTTAGGAAATAGATGGCGCTGGTGTATTCTTAAGTGGAGGCAGTGGAAACCATTGCCGCCAACCGTCATTTGCTCGTGGCTCTCTGTAGAGTGTAGAGGAGTCTGTTCATCTGTATTCTTCAAAGTCGCGATTGAGCTTATTTCAACTTTTGTTTTCTTTCTCCTTACTTTTGGATTAATTCGACGATTGTCTTCAACGACAGGTAATGTTTTTTTAAATGTTGGTTTAAATTAAAAATGTAGTGATTTTATTTTACAATTAGTGTGCGGCAATTCCTGAATATCACACCACGTGCTGGTCTCACGCTCTTTCTAAATTGGAAATCCCACACTCTACAATATTCAAAGGTGAGACTATTTATTATTGATAATATTATGAATGTTGATGTTGATTAATTGAGCTTTAATTTGTCATTTGCAGGTGTGTCTGAGGAAACAGGTCTGGAGGTACTTGTCTGTCATACTTCATATCGAGCAACTTCATCTTGAGCAAGTCAGCCTTTTAAGGGTTCCGCTTTATAATACCCAAAGATAATACCCATTTATTGTGAATCATGATGTTGAAAAGTATAGCTTCTGTTTGTCACCAGCAGGTGTGTTTGAGGAAACAGGAGTGGAGGTACCTGTCTGTCATACTTCATATCAAGCAGATTCATCTTGAGCAAGTCAGCCTTTTGAGTTTCCGCTTTATAATACACAAAGGTAATACCCATTTATTGTGAATCATGATGTTGATAAGTTTAGCTTCTGTTTTTCACCTGCAGTTGGTTTGAGGAAACAGATCTGGAAGTATACTGGAGGTCTGCCATACTTTATATCGAGCAGATTCATCTTGAGCCTGAAGCCTTATTGCTCTACAATACTCAAAGGTAAAATGGTTCATTATTAATAATATAATCAATGATTATGTTGATTAGTTTAGCTTTTATTTGCCATTCGCAGGTGTTCCATTATCAATAGCACCTAGTCATCTTGGGTATTAGATTGTAAATACTTTCTTGGCTGCATCTGCATCATACCAAGGAGGTACGTGTGAGATCTTCACATTTGTGTAACAGTAAAATGGGGGATGTTAGTGAACGTAAGAGGCGACGACATCTTGCTGGAATTATTGAAAATGTGGAGGCTGCCCTCGATGACGGAAGCCTTAATTTGAGTAGCGATGGTGAATCAGCGTTTGACAAAATTGCACGATCGCCAGCTAACGAAGCTATTGTTATGCAGGAAAATGTTGACAAAGGAAATTTAGGAGAGGCTTTACATGTTGAACATGAATTGTTTGATGATGGTGATAGCTATGTATCTTTTTCAGACTAAAATTTTGACGACAGTAGATTCAGTGATTCATCTAATGAATCGAGTGATTTGGGCGATTTCAACGAAATTTTTGAAGTGGAAGACGAGTCTTTTGATAATGAGGAGGGTGAGCCTTCTCTCCAGCAGGAACTTGCTTCGTGGGTTTTAAAGCATGGCCTGCAACATAACAAAGTTGATGATCTTTTGACTTTGTTATGTGACCGTTTCCCCGGAGAAAATTTACCTAGATCCTGTCGAACTTTGTTGAAAACCCCTCGAAAAGTACAATTGGTGCAAATGCATCCAGGCAAATATTTCCACTTCGGGCTATTTAAGGGAATTTCAAAAATTTTTACAAACTTTTCTCCTTTGATCGAATATTTCGATATTTTTATCCATTTTGACGGGTTGCCCCTCTTCATATCGACGAATGTAGAAATGTGGCCCATTTTGTGTAGAATTAAAACACAACGGGATGGATTTTCACAAGTATTTTGCGCGGGCTCTTATGTAGGATGTGGGAAACCGTCGGACTCGAACAACTACCTTTCTAGACTAGTTGACGAACTTAAAGATTTGCTGGATAAAGGTATTGCGGTAGGAGATAGAAAGTTATTTGTCAGGCAGATTGCGTTTATATGTGACGCACAAGCAAAGTCTTACGTTAAAAAAACCAGAGATCACGGGGGGTACAGCAGCTGCCATAAGTGCTTTGTTGTTGGCGTGTACATTATTTCTGAGCGATCAAGACAGCTCAGTAGAAATCCGAGAGGAAAGGTAAAATATCTAGATCTCAAAGCCAGACTGCAAACAGACCAAACATTTCGGGGTCAAGATGACGAGGAGCATCATCGTGGGGTCACCATCCTTGAGGAGTTAAGCATCGACCTAGTTAGAGATTCCCCCTAGATTTCCTTTATTTGTGCTGTGTTGGGGTGGACAAACAGTTGCTATCTCTC
Source organism: Ceriodaphnia dubia (assembly GCA_022539655.2). Taxonomy (NCBI): domain Eukaryota; kingdom Metazoa; phylum Arthropoda; class Branchiopoda; order Diplostraca; family Daphniidae; genus Ceriodaphnia; species Ceriodaphnia dubia. The sequence goes on along the minus strand of JAKUCG020000139.1, from coordinate 1,579,341 downwards.
TTGACGCAGCCATCTCAGTACAAATTGAGCCCTGCAAAAATTAAGATCTTAGACTCCAACTTTTTGTCTTTAAAAGACTATTGCCCTCGAGATTTTCCACGAAAACAAAGATCGGCCAGTGAATCAGCTAGGTGGAAGGCATCAGAACATAGCAAATGTTTTTGTTATACCGGTGTAGTCGCCTTTGAAAATGTCCTGTCTCTCTTCTCCGTTGCTATGAGAATAATGTGTAGTGAGGAGCTATGCACTGATTTCGCTGATTACGCTTGTGATCTACTCAAAAACTTCGTCTTAAACTCAGTAAACTTGTATGGGGAGAGTTTTGTGGGGTTCAACGTACATGGGCTCATTCACTTGGCGGAAGACGTGAAACGTTATGGCTCCCTGTACAATTTCAGTTCGATTCTTGCGTTTTGATGGATAACAAAATGGTCGTGGTCATCACAAATTTCGTGTCTATTGAAGGGGAACCTTTTGTTGTCGGTAACTACTTTGTGGATGCCTGTGATCTCTTTAAAATCCCTATCGAGAATCTTCACGCTTAGATATTTATCAAGTTTCGAAATTAAGTGACAACTTGCAACTTTGGCCCCTAAAATCGGCCATGAAAAAGTGTTTCTTATTTCCTATGCCACCCCTGAATATCTCTTTTTCTGTAATCCCTTTGCTGATCGAAAATGTATCGATTTATTAGTATCGTAATAAATATCATGATTGAACTAAATTCTGTGATCATTACGCTTTTTTTTTCTTAGGATGGCAAATAATACTCCCGTTGTTAGGAGGACGTCGACGCGACCCCACCAGCCGGTCAATAGGGATGATTATTATGAAGGCTCCTTCAGTGAGAGCGAGGTTCCTCGCCAGGAACCACCTCCTAGACCTCCCAAGAACCTGGGGAAACAAGGTGGTAGTGCAGCTAATACCCAGTTTACCCAGATGCCGCCTCCTGCACCACGTCAGCAGCAACAGACGTCTCAGATACAGCTCCATGCCCAGCATCAGCAGCATCAACAGTCCCAAATGTCGCTCCCTTCACCACGGCAGCAGCAGCAGCAGTTTCTTAACCAAACGGTTCCGCAAACTAACCAACAAGGCCAATATCAAAACCCCCATTGGTCTCCATCTTTACAGCCGCCTCATCAATTGTAGTGGGCTCAATCCAATCAGCCAGAGGAAAATTCTTTGATAACACCGTTAGAGCAGGCCCCGCATGAAGGATATTATGAGCAAGCCTCGCAGCACATTTCAACCCCATATCACATCGAGCCAAATTTAGAAGAGATGCAAGTGGCCAATTATATCACACCGCCTGGCAGTGAACACTTTTTGGAGAATGGTTTACAATTGGATGGAGCCGGAAGTCGCGAAGGCGAGTTGAATTTCAACGATGGTTAAAAAAAAGTTTTAAGTTTTTTCTTCTTCATATACAGGCGAGAATAACTAAAATCAGGCCGATGCTGCGAATAGACAACCATGGAGAGAGGGGCAACAACGGATGTTGGCGAGCAGTAGTGGTAGTGCAGTGCAAAGATTCGTAGCGGCAAAACCAAACAAGAGACCGCTCTCTACTGCTGACGAAGGTGTGGTCTAAACTAAACATTGATATTAACTACTGAAATTTGCAATTTTTTATCGATTGTTGCTCTAAACAGAGTTTGCGCGTTATGTGAAGAAGAGTCTTGAGATTCTGAAGCTTCAGCAGCGGGAAACGATTACAATGGTGGAAGCTATCGCCGCTTCAAACTGTGTCTTAGCCAACGCAGTACATGCTGCTAATGACACTGAACTTCATGGATTTAATTTCCCTATCGACTCCGTTGAAACATTTGACGAGCTGGAGAAAGCTATTCTGGCAAACGCAGACGCAAAGAACAGCCTGGTATCTCAAAACAACATTCTAACCCTTACGGAAAAGTCACATGAGAAATCTATGAGATTCTCAACGATGTCCCAATTTACGAGATTCACACAAGAAACTCAGAATTAAGTCATGATTTTCATCTGATTATCTTGTGGGAATCACGTCATGCGCCTTCGATCATTTGTTTTAGCCTCACGTTTTTAAATTTACATTTTCGATTCCAAAGAGTTATCCCGATCCTTGGTTTTGTAACCAGAAGCTCAATATAATTTATTTCATTTTCCATCAAACAAGTCTCATTTATTCATTTATAATTATTATTCATGCTGGTTTTTCAAATATTTTATTGGGCAGCGCGCGCGGTTTTTCCAATATTTTATTGCGCGCAGCGCGAATATGATACATACCCGAATCGTTTCCGGCTTTATATTCTTTATGGATGGAACCAATCTGTGTCACTATTAGATAGTTTGGGGATGTCGTAGGGAATATAGTAGGTCGCCTACAGGATCTTTTAAAGCCAAATTAAATCAAAAGAAAATCAGTCTACGGATGTAAGATGGATTGTTTTGGGTTAGCCCAAAATGTGCTAGCCACTTCCAATACAGATAAACTTTTTTACGTCCCACGCGGAATCACTCTTAATGGGGGGTAAATCTTCAGGAGTACCTCCTGAAGGGATAATCCTTACTAAAGCAGGAATCGAACCCGGAACGTCTATCTTACGAGGCGAGAGTGCTTCCAGCACGCCACGAACTGTGATAAATTTAGTTTCCTAAGAACACTTGATGTTTGTAAGCAAACAAGTAATAGAAAATATCTTATAAGCCTCTAGTATACTTTGTAGCCCTTCCTCCTTTTATCTCCAGTTTGTCATTTTTGGGTTACGTGTTACGCCATCCAAATTTGAGTTCTCTGATAACTCGACTCGAGTGTTGCATGTTTTCCCATTTAATTTGTCGTCATTGATTCAGCGACATCTAAAATCTTTTGTCACACCAATCGATAGAGTACCTTTTCACCTTTTCAAAGTTCTACGACAATCGGGTAGGAAACCTATGAAAACCGAGATATAAAGTCGGAAAATAAAACACGACGTTTTCCCTCGCAACACAAATCCCAAAATTTCTAAGATAGCATTTTGCTGTGTCAATTTAATGACACATCTGTGTATTTTAATAGAATCTTGTATATCTTTTAAGCTAATTTTTTACTTTCATTCAAATTAGGAACTCTATCTGGCTAAACTCAATTGGAGATGCTACATACAGGGGCATGAGGACATTGGTCCCCCACGTCACACGAACCCATGGGGGGTCGACCCACGAACCCTCACATTCGACATAAGTATATACCCCGATTTTTAAAATTATTTTTAAAACCGTCGTCTTACGTACCCTCATGAAAAAAGTGTTGTAAAACCTCCGTCACACGTACCCTTGTGTTGAATAAAAGCCGTCAGATGTCCCCATGTTTCCCAATTCGTATCCCTATCGCTAGGTGTCACTAGTTTTTTAAAGAAACAAATGGTCATGCACCAAAACTTTTGGTATTTTGTATAAAATAGCGGTTTACACTTTGGCCTAAGAATTCCCTACGTTGTATACTTTTTTAAAAGAGACGAGCCTGCCAAGAACGATAATTTTAAACGGAGTCTGTATTTAAGACGAAAAGAGAGAAACTGAGTCGTAAATGGAGAGCGAGAATTTGGGAGACAGAGACACGAGTTTGCTCCAACGTAAAGATGACGACTGAGGGGTGAAAACCCGAGTTGCAAAGAAGAAGAGTGGGGTGAATAGAAAAAAGGGTGTTGCAACAAGAAGTGGAGAGAGGGTAAGAAAAGCACAAGAGGATGGCGAAACATCTTCGAGCGTGGGAAGACAAAGCAAAGCAGAAATACACGGTTAACGATAACTAATAAGAAATAAGGGGAAAAATGAGATAGAATTTTGACATATCTTTTGGTCCAAAAGATAAGTGATCGATAATAGTTTTGAATTGAAATCCAAATTACACTTAGTTTATTGACTACTACGGGTGAAAAATAAGCTGACGTCTTCGTTGCAAGGCGTTGTTGGCAAGGCTGCTCTGGTTTCGATTGCTTTTTGGTCACATATTTATTTTTAATGCAACGATGCTGGTATCTCATGCTTGATGTTTTGTTTGAGATTTAGAAACGAAAGAACGTAGGGGAGGTATGGTATAATTGTAACACTTCGAGGTTTTTGATTTACAGCGCCACCGCTATTTAATCGTATGACAGGATAAAAATATTTTTAGGAAGCCAATTATGTTGGCTAGCTTCGATAAATTTAAGAACATTATTCAAAGTCTTTAAGTATAATAAATAAAATCAAAAGTAGAATCACTTTTTTTGTTACATTTAACAAACCAGGTCGAATGAATGTAACACCGTGTATTCTCCATAAGAGACGCCAAAACCCGGCGGAAACGGTTTTTGACATTTAGCATGAAAACTAAAGAAACGATCACACAACATGGGGGGTCTTTAAGGTAAAAAAGAGTAAGGAAACAGATTTTTACACATAAAAGGCTAATAAAACTCGTTTTTACCCTTTAAAAAAGACCTGTTACATCCGACCCGCCAGGGGGGTATCACTGAACAATAACTTTTTAAGCACTCACAAATGGCATTTTGATACTTTTCACCGTAATAGGTCGATAGATGAGATGTTCACGGTTAAGAAAAGTTAAAGGCTGGGTTTGTTACACTACAATTACATTCGGGATAAAGAAAAACACGGGACACCGTGAAAAAAATTTTGGGGCTCAAAATCACTTTTTCTTAAATAGCAGACGAAGTTTTGTTGCCATAGCAACGAACGTTGCCAAATATGAAAGGGCATTAAAAAGCGCATATTGAGTAATTATTTCATAATTTTAAAGTTATTTTTACTATTTTTAAAGTCATTTGTTACATTCATCAAATGTTACATTTATCCCATACCTCCCCTAACCTATAACAGCTGCTTCTATTATTAGAAGTAAAAGTGCAATTCATTCCCAATTTTCTATCCGTTACAAGTGTAGCGGGATCCGAAACGTCAAAGGCAACAATGCACGAGATAGAGGACATTTATTGAAGGATACGTTTTTCCGCTGCTGTTTTTGTCTGTCCGCCATGATGGTTGGTCTTTTTCCCGTTTTTAACACGGGGAAAGATAGGGATACGAACTTAAAAGTGAATTAACGGAATTTTGCATGCTGAAATCGTCGTGTTTTTTCTTCAGAGTAACATGCAATTACCTAAAAGGGATTTTAATGCCAAGTTTGGTGACCCTACGCCAGATAATAATATCAAAAATAAGCAAAAACGACATTTCGTCTGCTTGCAACTACCATATCATTGCGTCACGTGACTATTTCTATCACAACAACAATGGCGGATGACAGTTAAGAAGCAGACGAAAAGCGGTTTTCAGCCTATTTTATATACTAATAATAGATTAACTTGGATTAAAGATCACTTTTGGCTGAAGGTACGTTATTCAGAAGAAAAATCCAAAATTATTCCCCCAAAATTTCGTAAATTCACTTTGAAGTTCGTAGTCCTATCTCTCCCCGTGTTAAAAACGGGAAATTCCAACCATCATGGCGGTCAGACAGAAACAGGGGGCAATGTAGTAAATAGGCTTTGTTACTCTTCATTTTCAGTATCACGCACTGAAGGAGAAATGAATGTTCATATCAAATGGTCCTTCCGTTTCTGTCACGGACAGGATCAATAGCAGCTTTCGCTATGAACATTTTCACAACCTGCTTCTCCTATGGGGAAACAATTAATGAATGCACAATAAGGAATTCAGCTGTGGTTGTATAGTTAACACAATAGCAAACGAAACAAAACTCATTCGTCCTAGAAAAAGGACTTTGGTACTACGAAAACAATAATTGAATTCATTCAATATCGAGTGATAAAAGGATGTCAATCATCGATATCGTAAATTTATCGGATGTGTAAATAAGAAAAATAAGTATTGTCAATAACAAGATTGGCATAATAATGCCGACGTGCATCCATCGCAGTCTGAGACGACAATCAACTGCGTTTCATATCCATGATCGTATTAATGGAGTCGGGATTGTTACCGTTTGAGACAGATTCCGCAATAAATAGTCTAGATTTCCCCTCTCTGCTTTCTGAGACAACATTCGGCAATATTTTCGCAATCGCTTTACCAGTTGTGAAGTATTCTGTAAGGAAATAATGTTAGGTTACACCAATAAAACCACAGCTTTACCTTAAGTCATTACCTTAACTCTCGTTTCCAATACTTTGATCCTTCGTCTGCAGCCATCTAACTTAGCTTGCTTTTTCTGCGTGCTTAGACAACTCCTGAACTTTGGTCGAACATTAGTATGAATTCGATTTTTCTCATCTTTGGATCTTTTTCGGAGATAAGTTTTCAACAAACGACACTTTCCACACAAGTTCATTTTCCCAGCGAAAGGGGAGCATTTGGTCGAGCGTAGAGCCCCCTGATCATCCCATACACCAGACAATCGAGATGACATCTTGACGTTATGTAGACTGATATCAGTTATTCCAGCACAAGGAGTGACCCTTCCGAAGGCAACGATCAATTTCGATAGTTCTTCGATTGATGCGATCGAAACTCCGAGCAAGATCATTTGACGTGATTTTTTTGCCATTGAAGTAATACGTGACTTTTTGCAATTTTATAACTTCCAAACTCCTCACTAACATTTTCCCATTCGGTAAAATTTTCACATTTGTGCAAAAAATTGTTGGTCTGACAGTATTGTCAAAAGACCACATCCAACCATTTCCCGGTAGTTGTACCAAAAAGGCCAGTGACTGGAAGGTGGTAAAGTTTGGTTCAAATGGAGAAGTATCAGGGGTTTTTGAGGTTGATTGTTCCTGTGGGAGCCCATTAGTTGAAGGGCCTTGTCTTTGTTCCAACTGTTGGTCTTTGGCCTCTACTAAGGAATGGACTGAAATGTAAACAATCATTACAGCTCGTTTTCTTCAACTAGATTTACCAATCGGTGTCAGTCTACCATCTAATTTTCCATCAGCATCAGTGTGTTGGTCCAACCCGTCGATACACAATTCCATCGTGTTTGCGATTACGTTCGTCTGATTGTTGTCGAGTAGTGGAAGAATGGAAGGGTGAGTTGAGGTGCCTTGATCGACCTCCATTAAATGTTGCTCAAGACAATCTATTTTAATAAGGAATATTAAATTAAAAAAATAATCGCAAACACAATTTTTTCTTCATTAACCTACCACCAACAAGCATAGTTGAGTTATCTTCCAATTCCCCAACAACACAGTTATCCAATAGCTCATTGGGAGATTCCTGTACGTTTGCCAGCTCATTTACTATCGGTACACTTGGCTGTAGCCTTGTTCTTTTCATGTTCCCACCATCTGCTGCATCACCTCTCCGCTTGAATATGGTCTTACTGGGTACATTACCTAGTTCTAAAGAAAAAACAGCTATGCGTTATCAAAACTATTGATCAACACATAACTAAAGATAAAATCTATGAATACCTTTTACATTTTTCTGCCATGTCCGTTGGATTATTGTTTGTAACGGTGGTCTGATAGTCCCTTCTAATACAATCATGGCCATGAGTAAAACAAATTAATTCTCACACGAATAAATAAATTACCTGTCATTGTTGGTACTAGAAAATGTTTGGGGAAAACGCCAAGTCTCAGTTTCCATTTCTTGTAAGGATGAAAAACGTTTAAGCTGTCAGTGACTCCCTTCAAAACGTCGTTTTCATCAAAATGACGACTGCAAATTCGTGACGTTTTCGTCAATTTGCTTGTTGGCATTACTTCTTGCCACGTTTCCAACGCCAACTTCGGGACTTGAAAAACGGTTAATTCCATTCTCCTTCGTATTGGTTTCTTTGTCATACATTTCCCGGCAACCATTTACATTACAAAAACGAAGCCGGCTTTTTGTAAAGCAACGTGCAAACGGCCAGTCGCTAGTTACCCGAAGGGTTTCTGTAAGGTTTTGGAATGTGTACGGGGGGTCTTTTTTGCCTGAAGGCATGTCTCTATGGGTTAGATAGGGAAAACGTATGTTTGATTTTTGGTTCCTAGAGGGATTGCAAGGTACCGGGATTACTAGGGAGATGGCGGTAGCATTTGTAAGGTGGGGTATCGGTTCCAATTCCAAATTCCACTAGACTCCTTTCTGTTAACCCCGGTTGATTGGCCAAAAAGGGAGGAAAGGAAGAGTCGTAGCTACTCAAGCATCTACAACGATCGATTCTACATCGATAACTCTGTCACGCGTTTTAAATATCGTCAAGAAAAAATTACGACAGATGAACTTTGCTTTTCACGGACATATATTGATAATGTTGTCGGCCAAATCGAGGCAAAATCCATCCGACCTGTATTGGATTGCAGTTTGTGACGAGCACGTTGACAACATGGTTCTGTCTTAAATTTAAAGCATAAAGGGGTGTGTCATTGTTACTACGTACATTTTAGCTAATTAAGAGCTAACTTGAAACACGTTATACGTTAGGTTCAGTGGATCATAAAGCTTGAAATGAATTATTCCTTCCCAGATCTAGAACATCAGAAGATGTTGGATGGCTGACTTAATAAGGAGGAGCCTGTTTGTCTTGGCCGTATGGGGCTCATGAAGACGGGAGAAACGGACACTGGTATAATAGACCCATGGTCATTTCAATAGGATGTAGCCTACAAGATGATGGGAACGATTGGGAACGTCTTGATGCTTGGAATGGAAGCACGATAGTGCGAGCACGGGCGATCGCAATAATTTCAAATTAGGTGTGTGAGTAAAAAGCGCTGCTCCGTTCCATCACACCATCTTAAGATCGGCATTTTATTCTATAAATCACTATCACGTTTTAAGGTTCAAATAGATCAAGTATGAACTCCGCTATCAAGATTAACATAGAAAACCTGCACACGGGGGAGCGAGTGGGGAGGCCGTTGGCGGCGAAGCTCCCCAACGGACGACCCACGAGATCCCCCGTGTGAACGCAGTTTATTATTAACATGTATTTCATTTCTCTAATTATTTCGACCTTTTTGTTATTACGTTACCCCACCTAGTTATTACACCATCCCACTCACTCCCCCGAGAAATGCAGTTCATAATATCTATATAGCCTACATATTTGCCTTTTCTAAATTTCTAAGTATTTTACCAACAATAATTCTTAAACATATGTAAAGAATATAAAGATAGGTTACGTTCTCCTACCTTCACCCTTCGGGTACCTGGTGGCGTGCAAACGCTACCTACAATCGGCCATTAGTCCATTACCTCACTACAGTCGTCTATCGCGTCTCTACGGACTACGGGTCTAAATAGTTATAAATTTACTCAATAGATGGGTCTTTATCCCTGAAAGCCCCTCCCACAAAACCCTGGCATTGTTAACCACGAGACCCAGCAGACAGCCATAGAAAACTTTTCCATAAGCGTGAAGGAACCAGGTTTCTATGACTCTGACCCGAGTGAGATTTTGAAGCTTTTCCAGACCTGGCAACTCAGCATGTGAAAATGGTCTATAAAATTGCCTAGGATTTAAGCCTAACCTCCCTCTGAATATAAACATTATTCCCTCTTGGTTTACAAGAGGGCCCGCCCGCCAAGGCAAATTGTTAAGGAAAAGTTCGTAATAAGAATAAAAAAAGGTTTTGTAACCAATGTTACTTCCTCCTGAAGGTTAACCACGCAGTGGATTTATCAATTCCTTTCAAGACAAGCTCGTCGTCAATAGATTTTTAGTTCAAATGAAAATTTGTAAAAAAAACCGAGAAAATCTTGATCTTGACGGAAGAAGAAACCAAAATGCTACCCGAAAAGTCGTCATTTACATTTTCGATAAAATTGTTTTATAAAAAGGGCCACTTCAGAAATCTGATTTTTTTCGACATTTTAAACGTAATGCACTTTTTACTACTATTTGTCGCATAATAATACGACTTTTTTCTAAGAGAGTGACATGTGTTGACTATAGATCTGTGCAGAATAACAAAGTATCGAATGACTTTTTTAATACTTATTTTTTAATGAATATAGGCAATAACACAATCTAAGAGGACCTTTTTTTATAAAAAAAAACTAATAATCAAAGTCAGAACCCGGGTGAAGGCATGGCATGTCTTTCAATGTGAGAATGTGACGTTGATTTGCAGACGGCACTAGCCTTGGAGTCTGGGCAGAGGCTGGACCGTAACGGCCGTAACCCCGTTTCTTAGCAGTAGACTTCTCGCTTTGTGTAACATAACTGCTGTCTCAAGTCTAATGAGGATTAAAGGTTTTTTGAAGAACGAAAAAGAGTCAGCTTCGACTGTGGTGTTTCCTGAAAGTCTTATTACATACGCTCTAAAAATTAAAGCGAATGCAGTCATTGGGTCCAAAGAAGCAAATTTACCGGTCAATCCTACTGTTGCCTTACCTGTCGAGAACGTCGACTAAAATACCGTGGTTCAAATATTAAACTTATTACTTTGTATTTCTGTACAACGTACTCATTAGTCTTTAGTTTTTGCTCAATGTTCAAACTTCAAACTGAGATTCTGTTGGGCGTGGTCCTATTTTTTCCATTGAATTGTTTAGTCCAATATGTGTGATACTCGCGGCATCATTTTCTTGTGTCAAGTCAAACGAACCAACTAAGAGCATAATTTAAAACAGAAATAAACGTTTACTAGTCTCCAAAAAGGGACAAAAACCTTTAGTTTTTTGGTAACTTTTTTTTTAGTAAGCTTTTCTTTAAGTTTTGTAAAAGAATGCAAGCTTTTAACGAGTTTTTTTTTGAAAAACGGGTAAGTCTTAATGCAATCTTTCCATTTTTTTACTCATTGCTAAAAATCAAGCTTTTTACGGCAACGCTGCAATCTTTCCCATTTTCCCAAGTGGACACACTGTAAGAGACAGCCAAGACGGAACGGAAAATTCCACTTCAGGATTAAACAGCTCATTTTCTTCAAAACAATACTTGTCAATCAAGCTCACATAGTCGAAAACTTTAATTGCAGGACCAACTTCGAGTCTGTCTTTTAAAAAGTGATTATCATTTTGAATATTAGCCGCGAAAACACAAAGCAAATGATTTGCAATGGACTTGGAGATATTTTGAAAATTAAAGTTAAGTTGAGCTTTGCGTTTTATAATGTTTTGGAATGCCTCGTATCTCATACACCAATATCTTGTTGGTGGCCCATGCAGTCGAATTATTTTGGGATAATGAATCATTTGATGAAACTTATTAATAGGATTAACAGTGGGAAAAAGAGTTTTAAAATCATGATACAACTGATCAATTAATTCTTCCAAAAGATAACTATGAGATGGAGCTAAAACTGGGGCAAAAATAATGTCATGAATATCGAGCAATAATAAAATAAGAGAATAGAAAGGATAGACTGGATGGACTGATTTGTCGCCAAACATTAACGGGAACATCCGAATCAAGCACCAACTCTGCCCCGCCCGTTGTTTAATGCAATAATTTCCTAGTTCTCGCAATGAATTGTTTGTGAATTTGGGTGATGGCTGATTAGACAAGTCGCTACGACCATATTCAAAATACGAAATCCGAGTATCAATGAATTTGGCTGAGAACTCAAGTGATATTTATGGTTCACAATGATTTCCCGAAAAACAAGCTTCAAGATAAACGGATCGATACCCTCTAAAAAAATCGTGCATGCAATCAAGGGTCTTATCCTCCCCTATATGGTAGAATTTACTTTTATTGAGCCAGCAATTTGATCTAATACCTGAGCTGGAATCTCCTTTTTCTGATATGCTTGCAGCTTCACATCCCAACTCATAGTTGTTACGGTTTCTCATTGTTACGTTTCTGGCTGTAGAATGGGATTTTATTTCGTTCTTTTTAATTAAGCAAATACGACAAAATCGGCCTGCCGAAGGAGACATGAACCCACCAAATTCATGTGCTCCTTTGGTATCAGCACAAACATTTACTATAGTGCCATGAATTCGAAATCCTTCAGGTCTATGGGGTAGATACAATAGCATTCCCTCGTCAGATTCAAGGATTGAAATTTCTTTCATTAACTCCTGAAAAACTACGTTAAATCCATGTTTTTTAATCAGGGTGGTAAGACAAACGGCGAAAGAGAAGATGTTCAAAAACATTGAATTTAAAGAAGGTGGTAAGTTCAAAATTGTGAAAAGAAAGTTTGCCAACTCATGTATCATTGTTTTGGACCCAAGAGGGTTTACTATTTCTACCTCATCATAAAATAACTGAAACCGCAATGCAAAGGGTTTGGCCAAGAAAAAAGGATGTTTTTTAAAATGCAAACAGTCCCAATGTGACCTCATGAAGCCATCCAGACTACCTGTTTTCGAAAAGTAAAGGTTGAAAAAATTTAGATTAGAAAACAAAGCTGTCAATCTGTGTAACGAAGCGAAATGTAATAGGCTAAAAAGTGGTTGGAACGAAAACTGGAATTGCATTTCCATTGACCCGTCTTCTAACCTGTTTTCTACCTACACAAATCTCTGTCGGAAAAGCCAAATTGAGATGTTCCTTGAAAAAAGAGTTTCTATTTTTCTGCGAGTTGAACTTTGTAAAAACATTAACAGGTAGAGTTTGGTTGTCTGGGTCAACACGAAGTTGTTCAAAAGAAGCATTCAATTCACTAGCCAGATAATTCAAAGCTGCATGGGAAACATGATACCGTGCTCTTAAGTTCAACATTATTCCACCAATTGCTTTGTCGATATTAGAAGGATTTGAAAGTAAATGAGGAATCAAACTGCAACCTTGGTCAAGACTGACATCAAGTGAGCTATGCAAATACGGAGCAGTTACTACTGGGACATTTGGATTAGCATCATCTGCCGAGTCACATGAAACCATTTTGTCACAATGCTTCAGATGATATCTGAGTGAACCAAAGTTTTTAAAAACTTGTGTGCAACCATTTTGGCCGCACGTCAATTTGTCTCTCACACGATCCCCAGTATTTTTGTGGTGTTCAAAACGGAAATGTTTAAAAAGTTTTTTTAGTCCACCTGGAATGATCACGTTACAAATAAAACAAGTGAAATTAAGCAGGGAAGTTTGTGGGGGCCTAGCAGGCATTTCTAATAAAAAAGGCATTAATATAAGAGTGAAAACTGTATAAAATTGATCATTATTACCTCGAAAGTGAAATGAAAATCCAAATGTCACTCATCTGTTTGAGTCGTGAATGTAAGAGCTAAGAGCAGACAATGTTTTGATTGACATTTTTTATAGCTGACGCAAACGTTGCCACTTTCACGAGTAATCGCAACACAATCTCCCTTTTATGACTATAATGAAACAAAAATCCATTAAGTACTGATAAAGCGTACTTATTAGAGGTTTCATGTACTTAATTTTAAGTGTGGATATAATGTACTTGAAAGTACACTCTATACTTAGTTAGTTAACCGAAACACTTAATTAAGTATTCAAAAACTAATGAATGCTTACACTCAAAGTACTTAGAAAGTGTCGCTAAGTATACCAAGCCGGCTTTAGTGTGTACAATCCGCCTCTCTACATTTTTCCCGTGCTTTCCCATCTTTTTGGAATTCGATGGCCGACATGTCGACAAACTCATTTTCCAACTCAACGTTCGCCAATTGATTAGCCTGCACTTTTGTTAAAAGTAGTTAGTGGCTAGATTGATAAAGGGTGTAAGCGGCAGTTCGCAGTTGCATTGCAGCCAAAAAAGAATTTGGATTATAGCCTTATAGTCCTAGTGCAGTGCGCGTACCCTGGCTCGCGCTTGCCGTTTTACGAACGCACCCCTCACTCTGAAGCCCTTTCGCACCCCGGGCATTTATGTTTAATCGTTTTAGGTGTGATCATTTTCAATTTGAAATTCTGATCTTTTTTGTCACAAAACATACTAGTTTCGAATTAACCAAGCATTGTTTTATGTTTTAATTATTATTATTTACATAATATATGCATTTTATCAACAATTAGTATACTAAAAGTGCAATTATATATTTCGAAATTAGCATTACATTCCACGTTTGAAGGCCAAAAAGTGGAAACAGAATTGGAAATGAAATCTACCACACTTAAAAAGATCTAACCCTTGGTCTTTGTCGTTGAAGGAGATCCAATCAACAAACACCCATCAGAAATGAACGTCTTCCATTGCGTTGGCGTCTCATCAGGGTTGGTCGCACAAGACATGAAAATGTTCATCGCCGGAAGTCATTCATCAGTTTCTCATGTTGCGTCCAAACATCAGCACGTTGCCAACATCACATTACGAGGTATGTTCACCAACTAAAAAGAACTGATTATTGGAAAACATTATTTTATTCAGTATGAACGTACGAATATAAGCTTCAGGCCAGCCACGCGGTTTACATGCGCCAGCACTTGGCGAATCATGTTGATATCGGAAATTTCCGAGGCCATTTCAATGAACGCGGCGACAAGGGCGTGACAGTTTTGAACCACTGTTTTGACGATATATCGCGCTTCCTTACTCGTTTGCAACACGCATCCGCTGCCCACGATGAGCTTGAACGCCGCATAAAGTATACATCACACGTGTTATCCATAAAGCACAGAATGAAAAACTTTAACTAAGCCCTGTCCAGACGGACACTTTTGTCAAGAAAATAACAGGCATTGCAGTTTGTATGTCATCACATGCCTATTTGTCTGTAATTTTCCTGTAAAAAGTGTCCTTTTGGACAGGGATTTAGATACAGTCGAGTTTGAGTTATTGAAGCGCAATAGGCTATAAATCCACTTCGTGCTGGACCTTCAGGATTAGTTTGTTATTTGGTTTGTTATTTAAAATTTAATGAAGAAGAGGAAATAATAGTGATTTTGTTGTCAAGTCTGGTCTTTGAATAGCTTCTTTCCATTTTTCAGATAAACTCTTGGTAGGATGATGAAATATGTAAATCTTTTAATTTCAATTGATTTTGTTGTGAAACACCGCATAGGAATACTCGATCATTTTTCATTGTTTTCAGTTTAATCCCTCGGTAATTTGAAACACAAAGATTACTCTCGTTCTCTTAAAGTAGGGAATTAACATTTTGTCACTAGGTGGCGTGTTTGGGCGGGGGGGGGGGGGGGGGGCTCTCTCTCTCTCTCTCTCTCTCTCTCTCTCTCTCTCTCTCTCTCTCTCTCTCTCTCTCTCTCTCTCTCTCTCTCTCTCTCTCTCTCTCTCTATATATATATCTATATATATATATATATATATATATATCTATCTATATCTATATATATATATCTCTCTATATATATCTATATATATATCTCTATATATATCTCTCTCTCTCTCTCTCTCTCTCTCTCTCTCTCTCTCTCTCTCTCTCTCTCTCTCTCTCTCTCTCTCTCTCTCTCTCTCTCTCTCTCTCTCTCTCTCTCTCTCTCTCTCTCTCTCTCTCTCTCTCTCTCTCTCTCTCTCTCTCTCTCTCTCTCTCTCTCTCTCTCTCTCTCTCTCTCTCTCTCTCTCTCTCTCTCTCTCTCTCTCTCGGGGGGGAGGGGGTGGAAAAGAGGGGGTGTAGGGTCAATGACCACACAATAACCGCCGGAGGCGTTTTCCAATAAAGTTTTAGAACTCGGTTTGGGAAACGGCGTAAAGGCCTATAGAACCTGAAGGATAGGAATCCTTCAGGGATAATAAGATATTATAACGTCGGACGGAGTGACGCATGAGGATTAACACGATTCTACTGTAGGATATTGAATTGATTTTATTGCGAACTTTATATTGTAGGCTATATTTATTTTAACTCGCGCGTGTCGTTCCCAGGTGTACACATCAGCACTTATCTATATGACTAAGCTCTTCGGTGCGTGCACCGTACACGGCAGTCGATCAAAATAAATACCTTATCTTATTAATGTATTTTACAATCTTTTTGACCTTTTACGTTTATAAAATGCCACATCTTTTATTTCTATATTCTTTGTGCTGTGGAATATGCGTTTTGCGGCTTACGCCACTTTCAAAACAGCCCACATAGCACATGGACGTTTTTTTTCGCCAAAAAGCCATCTTAAAGACGCCTTAAGACAAAATTTGCCTAAAAAGTATCTTAAAAGATGTCTTTAAGACAAAAAGTTGTCCTTGGTGCTATCAGGGAGGTATCCCCCGCCTTTCAATGAGAACATGAGAACAATATATATTTTATTTGAACACTTTATTTAAGTTCAGAAGAATATACATTGATTCTTGATAAGACCCAAAACGCATTTCATATCGTGCGCCGTATTTAGCGGATGATTAAAAGATTTTATGTTATTATTCTTATCTTATCTTAAAACCTTTTAACCTTTTATATTTTAAAAATGTCAACTTTCATTTCACTATGGCATTACTTTTGGGTCACATCAAAGTTGCCCATATATATATTCTCTCTCGGGTATATATATTCTTTCGACGCGAGATATATATTTTCACCGCGGAAGTCCGCACAGTCTAAGGGGTCCAAACTCCCTCATTCTTTTTTCCGCTGTTAGGTTTCTTTGCTTTTGCTTAAACTAAATATTCGACCGTTAAATAAAGAGAAAAAAAAGCCCATATGCACCACTAAGACATACTTTGACTGCGTGTTCCTTTTCACATATTTCTGTTTGAAAAATACCGACTAGAAATCTATTAATCAGAATGACTAAATTCATGAAAGTTAAGGTGATAGCTAAACGTTACGGATGGAAGAGACAAGAAAGGCCTTTTTTTTTGGGGGGGGGGGCGTTAGAATGTTTTCGTGTAAATTCCGGCAAGATTTTCAATTTGCGACAGTTACCGGACGCTTTCAAATGTATAGATTTCTAAATGTAATGTGTAGAGACGCACGTTTCGGTGTCCGTTTTCCCCCTCAATTTTCTACATCATGATATTTAGATACTTTTTTGCTTTTCCAATTGCTCATCCTTTATCCATATGTTTATATACTGCGTCATTGATGATCGCTGTCTGATTTGAAATTTACATAATTTGGCATTTGCATTTCTTATTTGCATCAATACCTAGCAAAAAGGTCCTTTACTAAAAAAAAAGTTAAATAGAAGCACATTTTGAAACCGACAGAATGCAAATTTGAAAAACAGTTACTGTAAGGCGAATGTCTCGGTAAACAAAAACAAAAAAAACATGAACAGTGGAAAAAAGAATGAGGGAATTCGGAGTTCGGACCCCTAGCTAGTGCGGACTCTCGCGGTGAAAATATATATCTCGCGTCGAAAGAATATATACACCCCCGCGAGAAAATATATATATGGGCAATTTTGATGTGACCCAAAAGTAATGCCATATTTCACCGCTGTCTGCATAATTTATACTAAAAAAACTAAAAATGAAATGTCAAATGGATTATCAGACCGAAATCAAAGAAAAAAGAACCAAGCAATGGCGGCTTGTCTAATACGAGAGCACGACCACCGACCGAGATCGAATACATCAACATCTTTCAGAAATTTAAACTTTCCTTTAACCTATTGGTACGGACTAAAGATTTAAAAAAGATGCCCACATTATCAGCAGTTTTTAATTGAACATTTTCTTTTTTAAAAGGCCAAATTAAAACGGCATATGCAAAACCCCAACGCTCCAGAGGCAGTCCACCACCTTTTTCAGGGGTTGGAGATAGTTGTGGAAGCGTCACATCATCAATTCAACGCGGTGCCCAATTTGCCCAATCGTGTTGTGACTCCGCTACTCAGTCACGAGGCCATCCAACTTCTTTTCAACTGTTTATCTAGCAAAGAAACGGTTTTATGGAAGTCTCTAGGAGACGCTTGGCACACTCTAAAGTAGGTTTCTCATCGTATAGGATCTATAGGATCCAAGAAGCCCGTTACTTTTTAAAAATGTTCTTTTTATAAAAAATAGTAGCGACACACGTAACAACTTACTCTACATGCCAACGTTTATGGATGGATGGACGCCGGATGCTTCCTTCTATTCAAACAGTATTGGAAGCGACTTTGAAGATTGCCGAAAAATCGCTGCCTTCATAGATGAGAATATTATTGGAAAAAAAGCAGAATTTTCGGGTCCTTTTGGCAAGAGACGAATTATTTATTGTGACTACACGGCTTCCGGCAGATCCTTGAAATCTATTGAAAACTTTAACCTGAATGAAGTTTTGCCAACTTACGGAAACACGCACACATCTACCTCGGTCAATTCCTCGCAAACAACTCTCTTTAGGGAGGAGGCCAGAGACATTCTGCGAAAAGGACTAGGAGCCTCTGCAGAAGACGCCGTTATTTTTGTCGGCAGTGGCTGCACAGGAGCAGTTAACAAGCTAGTAACTGCCCTTCACTTCACAGAACCTCCAATTGTCTTTATAGGCGCCTATGAACATCACTCGAATCTTTTGCCTTGGAAAGAAATCGCTGCAAAAGTGATTCGCATTCAAGAAAATTCAAACGGCCTCCTGGACACTGTTCAGCTGGAAGATTCACTGAAGAAAGCCGCAAAAGAAAAGAAGAAAATGATTGGCTGTTTTTCTGCTGCGTCGAACGTTACGGGAACCCTCAATCAAGATTTGAAAATCACGGCGCTTCTTCATCGATATGGAGCGCTATCTTTCTGGGACTACGCCACTGCTGCCCTGTACGTCAACATCAATATGAATCCTACCACAGCCGATTATCCGTCGGGCGTAGCTCACAAAGACGCGCTGTATTTTTCGATGCACAAATTCGTTGGAGGAGTTCAGACTCCTGGCGTCCTCGTCGTCAAGAAGTCACTTCTTCAGAATCCAGTTCCGCATGGAGTTGGCGGCGGGACAGTTTTTTACGTCGACAGAGATGCGCGTTTCTATTTGAGCGATGCCGAAAGCAGAGAAGAAGGCGGGACACCCGCTATTGTAGAAAGCATCCGAGCAGGATTGGTGCTCCAATTGAAACTCAACATCACCGCCGACTGGATCATGGAGCGCGAAGAAGCTCTGGTGCGACGCGCTTTTTCCAAATGGGGAAACATTCCAGAAATTGTCCTACTCGGCAGTACCAAACCACCGCGAGTGGCTATTTTCTCTCTATTGATCCGCAACCTAAAGACTGGATACTATTTGCATCACGACTTTGTGGGCACCTTACTGAACGATCTATATGGCATACAAGCTCGGGGCGGATGTGCTTGTGCTGGCCCTTACGCGCTAGATTTGCTCGGCATCGATCAGCGGCTTTCTCGTCGTTACATAAATATCCTCGAACAGGACATGATCAACCGTCAAAAAAATGTACAGAGGTTTTTTCGCGCCGGTTTCGCGCGCTTGAATTTGCCCTATTTCGCTTCAGATGAGGAAATTGAATTTATCTTGAACGCAGTTGTCGCCGTCGCCAAAAACGGTTGGACCATGCTTCCTTATTATCAGATGAATTCTGAAACTGGCGAATGGCGCCATTACACCCAAACGGTATGTACATTTTCTTTAATGAATTATTCACTTTCTTTAAGATTCATTTGGTTGTGTTGCAGACGTTCAAAATCCGGAAATCGCTTGGAAAAGCCGATTTGATTGATCCAGGTCTTATGTTAAACCGCCATCCTGAAGGTTTAGACCTAACGCCTGACGCTCCTAGCGGTTTCGAGGATTACCTACGTAAAGGAGAAGAAGCTTTCTTCCAAGCGAGGAAAGACAAAGGGGACGGCCCGACAGTCCAACGTCTAATGAATTTCGACAATGAAATGCAGCCGCTTCGTTGGTTTCTCATGCCCAGTGAAGCCAAAGACCTTCTTCGGGGAGTTTCAATTTCAAAAGTCGAAGCACCTTTCAAACCTAGAAAATATGCCGATACCACGGAATCCTACGCTGTTCGACATTATTCGACGATTTCGTCTCAAGACAATTGGCCTACATCGCCGTCCCAAAAACCCAAGCACGGATCTGTCGACAGTGACGGTCTACTAGACGGAATTCTAAACTTTCAATCATCAAATAGAACTAGTACAACAGAGTCGGTGGTGTCTATATACCAACGCCACCTCCTCCATTACCTGCCAAAGGGCCAGAGAGTAATCCTACCCAGGCGATTAGAAAAGAACTCTTTAAGCCGAAACCTACAAGTGCTAATATGACATTTAACATTGTTTGTTTACAGGTAAACTAATTTTACAGCTTAACTATTTAACAGGTTCTAGTAGCAATCAAAGCGTAGT
Source organism: Ceriodaphnia dubia (assembly GCA_022539655.2). Lineage (NCBI taxonomy): Eukaryota > Metazoa > Arthropoda > Branchiopoda > Diplostraca > Daphniidae > Ceriodaphnia > Ceriodaphnia dubia. The sequence goes on along the minus strand of JAKUCG020000139.1, from coordinate 1,559,314 downwards.
GGTGAAAGAGCTCAAAATTGTTTTGCTGTCCGATTCGGATGATTTCAAATTAAATATTCGTAAGACTCCCGGGACGTACATCACTTCCGAATCTAGTCCGGAGGAAGTGCGCCAATGGCTCAAGGCTAAAGAATTCGATATTGTGTAAGTGGAATGATTGTTGTTCATCAGTGAAATCAGATCAAATTCAATTACACATTTTTGTAATATTCAATATTTCAATAGGGTTCAGAAACGCTTGAACGGCTTGGCGGGCGAAGAGTTGTTCAAACTCAAGAAAGCCGATTTGGAGAAATATTGCGGTAAAGAAGAAGGTCGTCGACTGTATTCGCAATTGACGTTGCAACGGAAAACCTCCGGGGTATTGATTTGAATGTAATTCACATGCTTATCACGGACAAATAATTTCGACTTTAATTCAACAGTATCCGACAATAAATACGTCTGAACTTCAAAATGCCTTGAAAAGAGCTCGTACTTTAACAGCCACTTACGATATTGACGAAGAACCGCATGTTCAACTTGCGCCAATCAACAATCGAAATTATTTAAACCGCGGCAACGGAAATTTAAATGTGGATATATTAGGTAGAAGACAATCTCTCATCCTAACTAACAATCGATATGTCTACTACGTCTAAAAATATACGTGTATTTTTTTAAAAAGATTCCGAAACCGAAGAGGAGCATAACTTCCACTGGTGATGAGAACTTTAAACCCATTAGAGCATATAGGCTACTTTCGATGAAAACATTATTCTTGGAAATAGTTTTCCCAGCTGCTTATTAGCTCATCTTTTTCTCTTAATAAACAACCACCAGATGTAAAAATGAGTTGTTCAATACATGTGTTCAATACATCACATAGTTTTATTCGAGATTCATTTTAAATTTATTATCACTTTATCATTAATTTTAATCGAGACTAACTCAGATTGTGAGATTCTGAATGTTTCGCCAATTTAGGAGGCGATGTCTCCAGTTCCATTAGGCTATACATAAATCGACCTTTGCATATTTGCGATATATGTTTAACTAAAGCGGCTCTGGTGGCAACGCAGAACAAACTAGCTTCACAGGAAGGGCCGGGGGGTATACGACTGGCCAAAGCCTCGCAGTGGACCAACTCAAACCGACCATTATCTAGCCGCATCGAGTGGATATTTTGTTGGTTTAGAGAAGTCGCTACTGGACATTGTTGCCGGACTTTGCCTCACTGTTGAGTTGGACTCGTTGAAACGTCGTCAGAAAGTATCCATCATCTTTATTGAACTTATTATTACGTAGTTAATTAATGGGGGACAACAAAGCCGTCCGTCGAGTTCTGACGTTGCACAGCGTTTCACACTTCGAGACGCCCAGCTGCCGATTCAATATAGACAAAGTCTTAGACTCCCTTGGTATGTGAACAAGAAGAGCAATCAAATCAGGCCGCGTCCTTCAAGGGCCATTAATGTCATCTAGGATGCTGAGAATGAATAAGTCCGGCTGAGAAGAGCACACTCACCCAGTGCCCAGCAAGTGCCCAGCTCCGTCTGGACAAATTTGAAAATCATCGACATTCCGAGTTACGTCGACAGCGATCCCGTCAAGAATCAAGAAATCACCGAAATGATGCGCATTTTCTTCGAAGACAATGAACAGCATCAAGGAAGTAGACATGGTTGGTTTTATGGTGGATTCCACCGTTCCTCATTTGACGGCGCTACAACTCTACATCTACAGTTGCTTCGTGACCGTTTTTGGCAGTAACCAGCAGTAACATCTCAGATACCATCACCTTCTTGTTTACATCCTGCGACAACATGACGGCCGCCCACCTTTGTTGGGCTTTATTGAAGAAACCTTTTATATTGCCCTACTATTATAGTTGAACCAGGTTGCTGGACTTGCTGCTAGAATTTCGACAAGTCAGTTTTCTTCAGTTGCAACAAAGGATTTGGCACCGTCGATTCCGAGAGCTTTTCCAAGTGGATGAACTATTATTTCAACAAGTTTTTCGAAACCCTCTTGTTGCATCCAACAAAGTTCAAGCCCATATCTAAGCAAGTGCTGGAGAAGACGAATCAACTAGAATCGACCATCAACGGACTGGAGGAGGGCATGGACACGGACACGGCCAACTCTCACTCACACGACTCTTCACTAAAATTTATTTTTCGCAATAAACACTTCGCATTCTTCACTTCGTCGGAGATTTATATTCCGTTGTTGCCGATTCTTGTCGTTCTCCGAATACGTCCTCGTCAAAAATATGCCACTTACAAAATGGACAGCAGTTTAACATCCCTCGAGTCGGGCCATTTTTCAACAAGCCGATTAAGCTAACTGGGCATTAAAAAGACGACGACGTCCATGCAAACGGACGAGGCAGCCGTCAGAATAAAAACGTCGAAAGAACCTTAACACGTGAGTAGAATTCAACTGGGTCTTTTGGTTCACTTACATTTGTGGCGGGAGCTGAGGCTCGGAGGCGGCCACCATACCCGAATTTGACCATCATTCATGTATTGAAATTTCAATTATACATTTTTTAATGAAGTAATAACAAGACAAAATGTTCCGTATTCAACAGTGATTGCTGCCACTGCTACGTAGCCTACTTTATTTTCATTTAAAAGTGTTGACCTGAAAATCCCAATTGCTGGTCTTGGCTTTCTCTTGCCAATCAACAATATCATTTTTATACACAAGTTTACACTCATCAATCATCAATTTCTTCAACATGTTAGTTTCGTTCATGAATAAGTTGATACCGACTTTAGTGACAGAATGACAATGAGAAAAACTTAGATATTCCAGACTCTTGAATTGATGAGCTCCGACAAACACCTGTTGGAGGAGGTCGTCATCGATGGTAGCACAAAAGCTAAATTCAAGGTGCTTCAGAGAGGGCGATCTCGACAAGATGAAGAGCAAAACATCGGGAGGTATGGGGATAACAGCTTCTAAATCGCGATAATAACCAGCCCGCAGGTTCAATTTTTCTAGTTGCACCCACATAAATTCCTTTTTCTTTAAATCGCTGGGCCTGGTGGACACCCTCCTCTCTTCTAGCCCGGTCAATAACGAAGAGCAACAATTGTCAAGGGACAACCTCTCTAGGTTAGGGCAATACTCCATGATAACGTCAAGATTAATCTCATCGGATTTAAAATCATTGAATTTCAGTACTTTCAAATAACTTCCAAAAGCTTTAAAAAGAGGAACCAGGCCGCCATCAAAAGTGATCGGAAAGTGTACAGAAAAATAAATATAAGAGACTTCAAGTTCCCTCAGATTTTCAAGTGCCGTTAAGCCCATTAGATTAAGGTCGGTGATTAGTGGTTCTTTAATTGTCAAACTACTAATGAATGGGCATAGGCGTGCTACCAGATGCACGTACAGGGCACCAGATGCCTTTTCCGTATGGAATCGAGTCAGAGATCATACAGGCGATTTTTAACTTAATCAAACGGTACTTTGGAAGCACCACGTCGTTTTTGTGCATGTCAACTAACGCTTCAAACACATTATCGTGTTCTAAAATTTCTAAAAGAGGCAAATTTTTAAGGGCGGTTTGAAGGCCTTTGAGGGTACACTGGTCGTTAAAACCATCAAATTCTTCTACAATCTTAAAAACACGGATTGATAATTTTTGAAGAGATTTACACTGTCCATACACGACTTGACCTCCAAGATCAGTAGGTCCAGCACACAACCATTCTATGCCCTGATCAGTGACATCACAGTAAGTGACATCCAATTCTCTGTTGAACAATTTAAGAGAAAAGAGATGGGTTAGAAGAACAAAAAAGCCCCTAAATGTAGAACACAATTTACCTCAAATCTTTGCAGTGTAGGCCGAGAATGCGCATGCAACTATCGTTAAACTTTGAATAGTTTCCTGACACACTCAACACTTGCAGATTTTTGAACTGTGGGAGGAATTGGTTGTAGTATTCCAATGGGCACATTTTCACACAATCTGTCACCAGAATGGTAAGTTGCTGCAACAAAAAAACAAACCATTAAACAATATTGAACTGGTCAAAGTATTGAGTTGTAATGTAGCGTTTACTGTCGGACACAAGGATGCAGCAAGCTGCAGGAAATGGGCAACTATTCTTTCACTTTCTATTGGCATTGAAGAAAGACACAACATTTTGGTCTCTGTGGTAATTAGCCGCTCCAGCTGTTGAATATTGACCATATTTTTTAGCCATCTTTTATGGACAAGAAGATTTGTGATCTGCAGCAAAAGAGCAGAGGCTAATACAAAAGAATTGCAAATTGGTTAGGATAGAAACAGTGCTCCAACGTGTAACCTATAAATGACTTACGCAATTTTTTGAATGGATTGAAGTCATCTGTCAATAACTTTTCTGTTTGGTCGCTTCGGTTGGTGTTCGCGAAATTATACGCGACATGTTGAAGACAACTTTCAAATAAACACTCGGGATTCCTTATGATACTTGGCATCTAAATGGCTTTCAGTAACTTAAATCTCGACAAAGTAGCTTAAAGCCAAATACAGGAAAAAAAACTCGCAAGTTACAGGGTGGAGGACGACGAAAAACCTAGAAAAACGAGGCCAAATAGCAAGCAGACGACGTTTTAATTAAAAATCAGGCCACCAGAGAGAGAGAAAGAGCAGAGAGGTTTGATGGTTTGGTGATTTTTAGGTGCTTATGTACTGTTTTTGAGTAAATTACACTGAAAATTGTACCGGGGAAGAACAAACTACTTTATTAATTACATTTTCTATATGTCTTATTGGGACGGGCAAAAAAAAATTAATTATTCAACGTTTTATCTAACGTCCTTTCAATAGCCTACTCTTGTTCTTTGCTGGTTATTAATGAACGGCCTTATTTATTTGGCCAATATAGATATATTAATTGACTTTATTGATAGCTTTTGGCGGCTAATGGCTGATGCTATTAAAGGCGCTATAGGCCTATTTATTTCTACGGGTTTCATTGATTGTCATACGTCTTTTATGCTCGTCTCATTATTAGACAATCAAACCGATGGGTCCGAATCGGATATTGCTGAACTTGACGGTAGCGCTGGCCCGCTGCTGTTCGACGTCGGACGGGACACGACGAGCACCATATGCCCTCATGGCCCATCTGTTTCATGCCGCCATTGTTCTTGTGGTCGTCCAAATCGCCGAACAGGGCCTTGGTGTTGGCGCACATTTCGTCCGTGATGGAGTCGTAGATGCTTCATGATTTTGTTAGTAGCCTAATCCCGAGCCTAATCCCACCGTTCACTGAAATGGAATAAAAATGTACAGATTTCCCGCTTTTCCAATGGCTGCTCTCCACTATTTTCTTTCATTTCTCCTCCAGATACTCGGAAATTGTAAATTTGAGTCCTGGTGACTCGTATCTCGATCAATCTGGACTCTAGACTGCGGGCTCTATTAGTAAGCAACTGATGAACGTTTTGCCTGTAATTTATTATAGCTTAATCACCTCATTAATACGTTAATATTCTTTCTGAAAATTTTTCTTAAATTATTTAGAGCATAAATTTAGTGGAATTCTTTTTTGTACGATAGAGGGTTGTAGGTGAATGGATAAAAAAGAAAAGTAAAAGAACAGGTTCGATCCTATAGAACACAGCTATCCCTGGCAGAGTTCGGTTTCCCAGTCGGGCACCGTCGTCAAATCGGGCTCCAGGTCCTCCGCGGTAAGACCTTCCGCCCGGTATTTGACGAGAGCTTCAGCACAAGCTGTCCGGACTGGGAAATGCCGGACCTACCCAAGAGGGAAACCTAGGTGTCATAAATCGTCCCTGAACTAAGCCCCCCAGAAGCAGGGTTACAGCAGCGCGCCAAGCTACCGGCGATAATTAGCAAAGTCATTGCCATTTTATATTTCCTGAACAAGAAGTACAATTCAATCAAACCGCGTTCTTCAAGGGCCCTGCAACTGAACCTATGTTCCAAAACCTGCAAATATGAAGTGTCGCTTGTACTCCCTTGGAACTGACTGTGGTTTTGCAGTTAAAACATACTCAGTAGGTAGAGCTCATTACCTTAAATCCGGCGAAACTACTTTGAAATACGGTGGATCTTTTGGATACGGGCAATTCTTGGGTTAATGGCCGACAATATCAAGTTCAAGGTGTACATCTCAGTTTTTAAAATAATGAAACTCGATTCTGAGAATATTAATTCGTCATTGGAAAACGAAAACGGGTGCTGTGCTTGCTCATGGCCTACTATATCTAGAGGCCGAGAATGTTAACGATTTCCTATGAAACCAATGTAATTTTTTTTTTTACTTAATCAGAAAGAGGATTAAAAACTAGAAGGGTACCTTTCGCTTATTTTCTTTTTAAATTGGCAAATAAACTGTAATTTAACTTTTTCAACCCAAAAAAGCTTAGGGAAGTCCTCTTGCGCACGCCACCTGGTTAGTGTATCTGAAACGTGTTTACCGAAACCCGTATTAAAACCAAGTGAACCACAATTTTTTTCATTTGCGCACTTGTTTTAAAAAGAGTATTTCTAGTAATCTAAGCATGATCAATGTTCTTTTAAAAATATAATCAATACACTCGTTACCTATACATTTCTACATCGTCTACATAGTCTACCTACCTGCAAGGCGAAAATGATTTGTCTTTTGCAACTTGCAAGAAAGGTTGGGGACGAATTGCTGCACGAGAAAAAAATGTTAGAGGTTAAGTAAGTAAAGAAAATAAATGCGAAAATGAGCAAAAGCTGAGAATGAGAAAACGAGAAAATATGTGGCAGTCCGAAAAATGCCCGTCACCTGTATAGTACAGGGCTGTAGCTCTCGAAAAGGAAAAGGCAACCACCAACGAATTTCCTTTCACACGTTACCATCTGATCAATTTCAAAGAGAAAGATGGATATCGGTCTTGAATGATTGGGTAGGAATTAGATTAGACAACCGTAATAAAGGAGAATACGGGTCTGTTTGCGGACTTCATTTTACCCCTGAAAGTTTCAAGCCGGGGACCACAAAGCTAGAAAAAAATGCCACACCGTCTGTTTTTGCTTTCAACTTAAAATTAGATTTACCTGCTCCAGCGACAAAGAAAGCTCGTTGTAATGAAACAGCAACTGAAGGGAAAATAGAGGGAAAAAGGCTGCCACCTCTTTCGCATCCAATCTTGGCCGATTCTGCCTCTAATGGTGATGACTATTTCTAAGGAACTTTGAAATTAACAACCTATTTACATTAATTTACCTTACGAATAGATACGAATGAAGACGTTCCAGAAGTGGAATCAGGATTTAATGGATGGAACGACGCGTCGTTCTTTTTTGACATAAATACTGAGGCAGTATTAAGTTCCGACGACGACTCGGATGACTGCGGATTCTCCGATGATGACTCGGACTACAGCATCGAGGGCAGTGTGATGGACGACGATGAACAAATTAGCGACGACGATTTAGAATCTTTGGTTGCAACGTGTGCCTCTTGTGGAAGTCAAGATGTTGCGACGCCTAGTCAAGACCGGCTCGCTTCAACTATAGAAGAACAACAACGTACGATTAAAAGATTGCAACTTAAGATTTCTCGCCATAAGAAAAAAAATGAGAAACTTACAGAAAAAATAGAAGAAATGAAAAAGACGACATCCGGATTGGTTACTCGGGACATAGATGAAATGAAGCACATCAAGCAAGGCAGCCAGGAAAGAGATGTTTGGTGTTCCTTCATGAATGATCAGGTTTTAACTATTTTAAAATGATAAAGAATTAGATTACTTACAATTAATGCGCAATTTAGATAAAAAATCACGGCAAGAAAAATAAGCAGAAAGGATACAGGTGGTCCCAGGAAGTTATAAAGCGCTGCATTATCCTACATGCAAGAAGTCCTGGAGCATACGAATACCTAAGGAAGAGTGGAATGATGATCCTGCCAAGTTCCAAGACACTAAGAGCCTACACAGGTTCTTCGACGGCCAATGTAGGCGTCACCGACTTGATAAAACAAAGACTGTTAATGGAAAAGAAAACATTAACAAAAGAACAATTGAAAGTTCACCTTATTGTGGATGAAGCTGCTATCAAACCTGTTGAACAATATATGAAGAATGTCGATAAACTTATAGGCCACGTAGATATGGCAGGTGTGGTGGAACCAGAAGAAGAGGGAGTGCTGGCCAACAAACTTCTTACGTTTGTCATCAACGGATTGTCCAAATCCTTTTCAATCATCGTTGGGTATTTCTTAGTAAAAAAATTGAAAGCAACCGAATTAGCAGCTTTGACAAAACATGTGATCAAAGAAATTGAAGACCTAGGATTTGAAGTTATTGGCCTTGTGGCTGATAATGCTACTACAAACACAAAAATGTTCAAGATTCTAAATCCGGAAGGCATTCTAAGCCACGAAATCCCGCATCCGCTCGACAAGAACCGAAAGTTTTTTTTAAGTTTTGACTCCTCCCATTTGATAAAAAACGTCCGAAATCAGTTCATCGATAGACCACTCAAATGGAAGGGAAAATCGATCCGATTTGACTATATCAAGCGACTACATGACAAGCAAAAAAATCAGTTGCTAAAACCGGTGCGGAAACTTACCAAAAAGCATCTCGAACCAACCCCGATCGAGAGACAAAACGTCCAGAAAGCGCTGGATATTTTCAGCCGGGAATTAGCTGCAGCTTTAGAATGTTATCGCAGGCAAAACGTGTCTGGTTTCATCGACTGTCAAGAAACAATTATATTCATGAAAAGATTTATCAAGTGGTTCGAAATTCATGACTCTTGCAACCTCACCCAATCGCTAACGAAGAGATTGCCGAACAAGGCTCCTTTCACAAGTGAAAATGATGAGAGATTGAAATGGCTGGAAGCCTTTGTGAAGTGGTTGATAGCCTGGAAAGAAAGTACCATTCAGGAAAATGAATTTTTGACTAGAGAAACTTATGAAGCTCTTTTGCTTACCACAAAATCCACGATAGCTAAGATTCGATACATGCTGAAAGACCTTAAATTCCAGTTTGTCCTCACGAGAAAGTTCAACAGCGACAATATCGAACGGAAATTTAGCGCTTTGCGTCAAGCTAATGGAGGGAACTACAATATGGACGCCAAGGCTGCTATTTACGGGGTGGAAAAGCTGCTAAGAACCGGAATTTGTTACACTGCTCTAGATTGCAATGCTCCGCTACAAAGAGAGAAAAAAAATAAAATCAATCAAGAAATGATAAGACCTACATCTGAAAAATCTACGAAGAAAAGAGCCTCCGATGTCCTACGTTCGCTAACCAAAGAAGATCGGTCACCGTTGGATGATCTACAGAAACCACCAGGTTAATAGTAAAAAAACATTATGGCAAACTAACAGTTCTAATTATTTCACTCTCACCTGGTAGATTTCCAATCAAAATGTGAAGAAAAAGAAGTTGTTGCCTTGATTGCAGGGTATTTGCTGTTGACACTGGAAGAGAGAGAGATTTGTGTAGAATGTTGTGACGCTCTCACTTTTCTAGATGTCCATGACCCTGTGGGACAGAATATGAATACTTTAGTTTTCACTTTAGGTATATACTTATATCTATTGTCAAAAATTGTTAATTAAAACATTATTTGTAGATAGGGGTGGATTGCATAAGGCATCAAAAGATTTTACAGAGAGGCTCTGCTCAGTTTACAAGTTTCTTGAGAACGTACTACCTAAATTGATCAACACAAACCAAATTTTGCACGACTTGGTGGGATTCCTTGTACCATATGTGACTGCATGTTCCACTTTTACATGCAGTCGAGTAAGGTCATTGCCACAACCACACAAACATAACGAAAGGATGGCTGCTACTCTTCTTTGGAAATTCATATCTCCAATAATTGCGAACTATGCTAAAAGAGCAAGTGATTTGGGCTCGAAGCAGCCTACGGTCAGTAAAAACAAAGTGCAAAACCGCAAATTGCTTACCTTTTCAAAATAATCAACCTCACTTTACTCACCTTTAATGAAGTTATGTCCTTTTTTTGTTTTGTTGAAGCCAACTCACATTTTTACGATTGACAAGTCAAATAGACAGTTTTTTTAAGTTTTTCGAGATGGTCTGCAGAAGTCTACATTTGTTTACATTCGAAGATTCGAATTGTTCGACTTTACTCCGTTTGACACTAACACTTTTAAGTAGGTGTTAAGAGATGGCGCGCGCAAGCGGACTTGCTTCTAATTTTTCTGTTACAAAAACGTAAATTTCTCTAAAAATAGATGTTTTTACTATAGGATAGTGATATCAAACTCAATTTATTTTTTTATGCTCTTTTACACGACAAAATTTCAAAATTTTCAAGGGTTTCACGTTTTAACATGGGAGTATAGGGCAACACTCTCGGCCTCTAGATATAGTAGGCCATGCTCGGTCTCACGGTCTCGGGCAACTGCTGCAGGTGCAGAAATATCAAAACACGAGAACTATCCAACGAGGACGTTTGCCAACTGAAGAAGTCCAAAGACGGGAAAGAAATGCTTCGTGGATGTTGTGTTTGCTCCGATGGCCACGATTGGAAAGAAAATCCATTGTTGGACTGCAAAGGCCCTGGATGTAATGTTGTTGTACATCAAGGTATATATAGTCTGTCCATTTAGTAATTTGAAATATTTTGTACATGTATGAATTCCTTATAGCTCTCTAAATATTTCATTATTAAAAATATGGACCTTCTAATCACTTCACCTTTGATTGTTTATGTAGATTGTTATGGGATTGATGGTGTACCTTCAGGACGTTGTTGGTTTTGCCGTAAGTGTGAAACTCAGGATTGTCAGAGTGCAAAACTAGTAAGTTGCAGTAAAATCAAATGTATTGGAAGAGCCCATAATTTTTCTACTTTCAATTAGAATTGTGAACTCTGCCCAAGCAAAGATGGTGCTTTGAAGCGCACCTTAGATACCAGCAATGTCACTTGGGCCCATGTTGTTTGTGCTTTATATATCCCAGGAGTCAGGTTTGGTGATGATGCCACTAAGGAACCCATCATTTTAACCATGGTTCCACAAGATCAATTCTTCAAGGTACATGGATACTAAAAGAAATTGTAATTGCATTTGACTGTTTATCTGTATTTTTAATTCCTCCTACTTTTAGAGCTGCTACATTTGTGAAAGTCAGGGACAAGAAGTCCAATCAAAACTAGGTGCTTGCATGAACTGTCACAAACCTGGTTGTAAACGCCAATTTCATGTGACTTGTGCTCAATCGATGGGTTTGCTATGTAAAGATGCTGGAAACAATGCCAAATACTATGGCTACTGTGAACTTCATTCCAAAAAACTGGTAAGTTTTTAGGTTTTTTGTCTTTTTGAGGACTGAGGTTATCCGAGTCTGGCATTCATGAGTTCTCCGTCTATTTTAGGAAAATATAGCTAATGGGGAGATACCTGCGTTCAATCCTGTACAGTCTCTAATTGGCGCCCCTTCGGAATCCAATCTGTCTGACAAGTTAAGTTCGTTTCAGGGTGGACCAAGCTCGGCTAGACATCCGCCATCTAGAGCCAGCAATGGATCAAAGGATAAGCAAAGGAAAAAGTCAAAACAAAAATCTGGTTGCCAAGTTTTTCCCCAGGGTATGTAGTTTACATTTGTTTAAAAAGATGTAATCTAAAGGTAAAGTCAATATCACAGGTTGGAAACGGTCTGACCGGTCCAAGACGACTGAGAGAAGAATTTGGAAAAAGAGGAAGGTAACCGAACGGGAATCGCCGCAGACATCATCTATGGAAGAAGAACCACCAGCTCAAGAAATAGAACTGGTTGAACTATCCCTCCTTACTTGTAGCCATCCAGACGGTCACGAGTTGCAACTACCAAAGCCGAAGAGTAATACGGACCGGAAGCAGGAAAAGTCTGAAGTGTTCCAGAAGTTTCCGATACACGAGATAGACGACATAAAGACTACCTTAGACAGAAAGAGTAAGTATAGAAGAGGTAGCTTACATTTTAATATTTGATGTGTAGCGATAATCTTGAATTATTTTTGCAGTTCGAGACTATGACGAGTTAGGTTATTCGATAACCAAGATGTCTATCGAATGGTTAGAGCAACACGGAGCAAAAGTTGTCTTGCCAGCCTCCGGTCTCTATGGTAGGTGTGAGAGTATATACAGAGTACGCTTAACTAATGGCACTTAATAAAAAATCCCTCCGTCATACTTTCAGGATTTCATCGCCACCCTCAAGAAGCCCAAGCTCACAATACAGTCATTTCGAGGAAGGAATCAATGGAGAGTTTGTCGTTCGAAGAAATATCGTTTAAGGAGGTGCTGCCGGAAGCATCAGGTCAAATTGAAACAGGGACCGCTGCTACTATGAGCAATCCTGTCCATCCAGAAAGTTCGAGCAGAGAAAGTCTATTTACATTCGTCAAGGAAAAAGACTCTTCAACACCCAATTCTGCCAAACTCCCGGTGAATACTCGTTGTCTGAATAATATTGCATTTTAAAGGTAGGTTTCACGGTCAACATTAAGTATTGACGTTACTTTTGTTCTTTAGGATTGTGCATAGTTTTAGCTATACATCGCTTATGCCGAAGCTAACCAACAAATCGTCCCGAAAAGTACTGCTTTATCCGTTCGACACGGTCCCTTTGTGACACGGAGCAAGAATCGTTTTTTTATCGTCGTGAAAACTTCGTCGTATAACTTTGGTTTTATGAAAACAAAAATATCCAGATGACTGTTGGGTGATAAAATAATAAGTTTTTTTTTAAGTTGATTTAATGATGTAATTCATAGCACGTATCGTGATTTTTGCACAAGGAAATTAAGTTTTTTAACTTTTTCAATACAGAAATGAATAATGTTTTTTGGACCAGTAATTTAGTTAATTCACACTTGACGTACCTCTACCATCTCGGCAACTCACTGCCTATAAGTATCTTGTCTTATCTTATAATTTATATAATAAAAATGATTCGCGGTTGGTGTCCCGCGACTACAGCGGCCATCCGAGTAAAGTGTTTTCCATCGCAAAGACGCAAAATGTTCTCAATAAAAGTGTGTCTTTTTCATCGTACTTCCCGTGTTTCAATGATGAGAGGCTAATGAAGTTCAGGCGTGAGCAAGATGAATTGGATACATATCGTGGAACGGGGACTCGTCGAGAGGAAGGGTAAGGAAAGAGCGGCCATTTTGGGATAATGTTTCTTTGCCTTGCTGATGCCGTCTGCTCGCAGTTTTTCTTCCTCACTTTTCTCAAGGGTTTCAAATTCATTAATTAAAGAGTTAACAAAGTCCGCACAGTTGATAAATGAACAAACTTGTGGACGAAATAGAAGATATGTTCACGATGATAACGCAGTTTTCGACAAGATCTATAATGTCAGCTTTCAGCGACATCTCCAGCTTGCAATCTTGACGAAAAATCGTTTTCATATTCAAACAAGAAAATCTAGCTGGATCGGATCTTGCTGGACGGGTCTCTACTCGGAATGAAAATCGCCGCATGTATACATAGATTGTTGCTTATGGTACAACGGTTAGTCAAATAGCCTAGCCGTTCGTCGCGTCCTAGCTCCTAGCAGAAAGACTTTTATTGCGTGTGAAATAAAAGAAATAGCTCGATTTTGTTTTTCACACTTGATTCGTCATACATTTAGGAACAAAGTTCAATTATTTTTTTTTTATTCGGAGCTCAAAAATACGTTGAAACGGCCTTTTAGCGTAGCCCTAGCGTGTGTGTAAATGACGATGCACCGGGTCAATTAACTACCTTTTCGTTTTCACTTAGAAGTATGCCGTGATGGCTATGTGGTTAGAGAGCTTGACGTGGAACTGAAATTCATGGCTACTACCAGCCCTGTGTGTTGTTTCGGCAGCACACGAAGGCACGGTTTGACAGCGCAACTGACCCCGCAGTCCCGGCGTCCTCATTGAACGATTAATTCCTACGGTTATTGATTGGATAAAATGAAACGTTAGGCTGTAGCAAGGTTCCTGTAAACGGCGCTGGGTAGATTCAGTGAAAAAAATGGCTTGAAATACCACAATTTTTTAAATTTTTAAAACACGTTAAAAAGCTTTTTGTTCTTGCAGGCCTTTAAATTCAAACCGAAAAATTCGGTAAATAAAAACGACAGCTGCGCCCTCAAGCGGGGGATCTCGGGTTCGATTCCCCAAAAATGAAAACTTTTTATTTAATGAAATAATTCAATAATGGCTTTTTCTGAAAGAATAAACTCATACAACCATTTTCAGTTGCATAATTACATTTTCGGTAGTTTTTTGTATTATTTCAGGATTTTCTAAGTCACTGCTGGGCCGACCCGGCAACAAGTCACAGCACCAGCTGTCAAGTCTCAAGTGTCAAACTGTCAATTTTTACCAAACCATTGCTTTATCGTGCTAAAACACTTCTTTATTATGATGATTTATTCAGTATTATGCACAATTTCGAATTTTTCAAAAGTTGTGATTGCATTTGTTATCACAACTGTATCTGTAAAAAAACCGGGACAATTTGTTCATAACTCGGAACCTAAAGAGGCAAAGAGCTCGTTATACCATGCCCTTTAGAAGAGACTACTTGCTTAACTCATGGAAGAATACAGAGTACGCTATCCACTGCGCCATTCCAGTTACTTAAGTTATATTGGTTAAGAAATGTATAGATTTGTTTAATGTAGGTAAGCCACTTTATAGTCCTTCATACTCGTGGAGAGTGATAATTGTATGTTGGAAAAACTATCAATTATTTACAATAAATTCTGGCATATTATTCTGAACTTGGCTTGAAACATGTTTGTTAACAGATTGAAAACCTGCTCATAAACTTTTAACGAATTTGTTTTATTCATATTCTTCGTATAATAAAAGCCTCCCGGCCGTCGTCACGAAAGTGTTTGGTTATTCTATTGTAGTGTAGAGCGCTCGGTATAACAAGGAGAACCGTTATTGGCTCGGTTATTGGTGGAACAGAATATACTAGCACTAGCAATCAGTTAACTCGGACGTTTTTTAAATAGGACCACACCTTGAAAATATCCACATGGCGGGCAATCAAATTACAACCGGTCGACATCGTGTTAATAGCCCATGATAAAAAATACTGCTGTCTGAATCTATTGTACGTCTTTATTTTACGAATTGGTCATTTACGTTTGCGGGCATTGCTTGTAAATGGTCTCAGCAAAGGGGAACAAAACTCAATTTCTTTTACGGGAAAAGTGAAAAAAATAACCCTAAAGCTATGTCCAGACAGACAGGAATACGGCGCTATGATGGAACACAGTACCGTTCTGCCGTATTCCCATTCCCGTAATTCCATTTTTCGTAATGACTTGCCCGTAATTTTCCTGTAAAAAGTGTCCGTCTGGACAGGGCTTAAGGGAAAAAGAAACGGCTAGTAGGCAAGGAGGGTACGAAAACGCATAGAGGGTTGTTTTCCCCTGCCTTTTTTCTTTCATTCTTTTACTTTCTTAGGGTTGTGGATATCCCCTGTGGCCCTGTCTCAAACTTAACTTATAACTTGCTGATGCAATTTAAGTTCATCGTAATGAGAGTATGTGACAATAATCATCAAGGAACTCTGATCTGTCGAATGATTGAAAGTTTATTGGCGACTGCGATGATGAGGTGAGACATAAGATTGTCGGAGCTTTCAAACAGTTTAATCTTTTTCATTTTTCGAAGGAAATGTAGCCTAGTAAATATAATGCAACGGCAACCGCTAAATTTTTAAAATATATTTCATTCTCGCCAAAATTAACGAAATGTTATTAGGTGAAGGCATTCATTATTATGGGGAAGATGAAACCGCGCGAAACCACTGACTCGCTGGACTTGAAATTATCAAGTTGTAGTGCTCGGTAAACTGGTAAAGTTACTGGGCCGTGTCGAGTTTTGAAAGCTGCTGGGCAGGGCTAAAGGCAAATATTTTACTTGCTGACATTCTGCGCAAATGCCTTTTATTTTTCAATGCCGGCATTTATTTCCGCGAACGAATTGTTGACTACTGATGTGTGGTGCCGATAAAGATTAAAGACGATGTCAAGAAGTAGATATACTGTAAGAGAGACCGAGCTCCGATGAATGAATGAGGTTTGACTCGATCTACTGGGGCCCTGACTCCTGAGGCTCGCATTGTTGGAGACCCCCTCTCAGCTTGAATGTGGCTGATGCTCTAATTAAATTGACAGCCCATAATGCTTTCTTGTATAATATGCTCCGATTATTGGAGTGCCCAGTAAATACTGATGGCGTAGGTAAAACAATTGGCTTTGTCAGAGACGAGGCTCCCAGCATAGCCGATTTTCTATTACCTGATGACTAATGCGATCGAATAAATACAAGAAAATGTGCGTGCATCACATAAGATAGTCCTAGCCTGTTCGTTATAGAATATAGACGGATCGACAAATACCGGTACTGTTAACAACAATAAAGCCAAAAAAAATAAAGCTGAAAGAAACATGAAATGAAAATGGAGACTTCTCTGTCGGGGCGCAAGAGACGCTGAAACGGGCAACAACTGTGTAAATAAAACAAAATGAAGAGACTCAGTTTTGTATTACCGGATGAACTTGCAAGAATAAAAAAACAAACAATAAAAGCGTGAGGAAAAATCGAATCTAAGTTTGTTTTTTTTGGGTATGAATGAAACGATCCCGGGGTACGCAAAAGACGAATTTTGTTTACAGAGAGCATGAACGCAAGTACAACGGTTCACGAATTTCATCTACACTTTTCCGAAGTATAACAATTCAACAAAACATCGCAGCGTTTCGTGGAGATACGTCATCAATGACCTCCAAATCCCAACCATTCATCTTTCCTTTTTCTCGCAAACTTTTCAAATCCTCTTTCGACAACAAAAGACAATCATGAAATATCATCTTCCTCAAAGAGTTCCCTTCCGTCATGAATAGATCGATCCCTCTCTTGGAGACAAAGCGACAAATACTCAGATGCAACTCTTCTAGGCTTTCTAATGAATGGCGGTGAAAGACACGCTCTAGCAAGTCGTCATCAAGAGAATCACAAACGGAAACATTGAGGCGTTTTAGAGCAGGTGACGAAGACAATATCAAATTCAGGACATCGGCTGGAATGTTGAATTCATCTACTAGATCCAATTCTTTTAGGTTCCTCCATAACAGAGGTGACGGTTCATTTCGCAGGGCTGATGCCCAAAAGCTGCAACTAAGGGACACGCGCTCTAAGTTTGGACAATATTCAATGAGGCTGTCGGCGCGCACAGAAAGGAGGTGAGAACTAGTTTCAAGTTGTAAAGATTTTAAAGAACCTCCTACAGCCTCTAATAGAGGAACCAAGCCTCCTTCAAAGGTGACGCGAACCGAATATCTCAAATTGATTTTGATTTCCCTGAGCTTTGTCAGTAAAACTAATCCCAGTAAATCACGGTCAGTAATGTCTACTGCAAAGAACAAAATGTCTAAATGTGTAACCAGCGGACATAGCCAAGCTGCGATGTGTACAGCAGCGTTAGCTAAGGGAATAAAGGGCAATAACGCAAAATTATGCAAAACATACAATTTAGTCAATTTGCATTGGTGGGGACGGAAAGAGTAGTTTTGGTATAGAGAAGCCAAGGCTTCGATAACATGCGGACTTTCCAGGACCTTGAGATGTGGCAAATGTCGTAAGGCAATTTCTACCCCTTTGAGAGTAACCTTGGTGCGTGTGATGACTAACTTTTCAATGAACTTACATCCGCCACCTTGCCCCATAGACACTTCGTTTCTCTTATCAGTCACATCACATAATGCTTCAATTCCATCATTTGTTATCTTAATGCACCCTGTAACATTCAATTCCCTGTAACCCAAAAAAGAGAAAAAAGGGAGTGAAAACAAAAAATGTAAATTGACAAAATGTACTTAGAAAAGATACCTTAAATCTCTGCAATTAATTCCAAGAATTTGTAAGCAACTATCATCAAAATGTTTACAAGATGCAACATCTAGTACTTGAAGATGTTTAAATTGGGGAAGGATATTATGGTAGCATGTTAGTGTGATAGTAGGAAAACTGTCCATCAGGAGAACAGTAAGTAACTGTAATAAAAAATATTGGATTTAAAGAACTGAATTTAAAGGTAAGAGGAAATACTATACTGGGCATTTGATCGCAGCAAGTTGCAGAAAATCATTGACAACCCTCTGAATTCTGTCTATCCATAGGCGTAGATTCAAACCAATTTGCCTGCAGTCCAACTTTCTGGTCTGTGAGGTTAACAGCAGGTCACTCTGCCTCATATTGAGCCATCTGTTATTACTGAGGCAATCAATGATTGGCTGCAAGAGTTGGGAGGCTGATAAAGGAGAAAAGTATGATGTTAAGAGCTAGTGTATAAATATAATCTAGCAGTTTGAAACAAAAGTTGACTTATGTAATGCTTCAAAAGAGTTAACAACATATTTGGAACGCTTTGAAGCTGATTTCTCTTCGTCTTCTAGGTTCTTTGTGGCCGAAGCTTTAGCTCGAGTTGGATCGTAGTTGAAGGCTAAATGCCTTGCTACAGAGTATACACACGTTTCAAACAAAGATTTGGGATGTCTAGCCTTGGGCCTGGGCATTTCAGTAATATTTCCGATGATGCACAACCCCTAACTCTCTAATAGTTTCACTGTTTCAGTTTCAAATATTTACTAGAAAGCTAGAACAACTTGGCACGGATTGATTTCACGAGATGGATGGAGAACAGGAGAACGGAGACGAAACCAGAGAAGACACGAAACAGTCAAAATGTCAAATCCATGAAAGCCAGTAAGCAGACGAAGTATCTGGTGTTAACAAATCAGGCCACTAGAGGTTAATTTTGTTTGCTTTTACAGGTGAGGCACTGTCGTGAGCAGAAATGAGTTAAACTCAAAGGAGGGGCGATTATTAGTTTATAGTTTATATCAAGTCTTTTTAGTCTCAGTTCTGTTGTGTATCGACAGGTCTAGGCGTCGGCCGCGTCCGCGCATTAAATAGACAGAACACTAGTAATTGAGTACTCGTGGTATTCAGGCAATCGGGGGTACAGCTCTTGACAGCAGGACGGCAGAATATAAATAGAGAACGATTGACAGGTGAGTGCCTCCCACCTGTGTTCGTGGCCCTCTAGTGGATACTAGTAGGTCCACCTATACAACAAGTTCCAAACCCTGTTGCTCTGACAGTTAAATCCGATCAAACAATAATATCAGATTTCAAACTTTTCTACTTAAAAATTTGAAATTCACAAGTCAACATGAACTGATAATTCCGAAGCTTGATGACAAAGAATTACTCTGTCTTGATAGAATTCATTTCCAGCATCGATTCATGATACACATCAAGGACAAGGATTCCTCTTGTATCATGATCGATTCTTCAATGAGGTTAATGTAAACGGACGGAAACGCGATTAATCCATATTCAGTGGACTGGGCTATCAGCAGGTTACGGCGTCAAAGAAAGTCTCGAGACATTTTCGTAAAGTTCTTGACTCGCTTTCTAGCTCCCCGCGCTTTCTACCTCCCCGTCATCACTTTGGTCCGCACTCCCGCTCACAACAGGGCCACCATTCGCCCCGACCGTTTGGATAGAAACTTCGCTTACTCCATCCGCTCTACCGAGAGCGGGACACGTATACCCCGCCATATCACCCCCGTCGGAGTCGCTGCTGCTGCTCCCTACTACGCTGCATGGTAGCGATGTTCGCTACCCCTCGCCCCCGTCGCCGTTAGGACACCAATTAAGACCGTCACCGTCGAGGGCAGGTCTTCCCCCGTAGTGTAGCCTACGTCGCCTAAGCAAGAAATTCCAAATGGTGTAGGACACTTATTGCTTGATGAAAATATTTTGATATACACATGACTTAACTCGACATCTTGGCTCTTTAATTTTAATAATGGTTTAATATATTTATTTTCAATTATTTTAAGAAAGATCGAGTTCATTTGAATAAGAACTTAATGAATATGGTATTACATTAAGGTTGTAAGCCGGTTCATTTGGCTTATTTCTGAACCAAATTAAAAATTTTGGGTAGGGGAACTAATCAAACATTAGGCTACAAACTGAGCTGAGTACTCTACAAATTTCATTAAATTGCAAAGGCATATACTCTCCATTAACCAAACAAAAAAACAGCGGAGTCGCATATATATCGCCACCTTATTTGGCGATTGGTTGCCCGTTGCCCTTTGAAGCAGCAATGAATTACCCGGAATCGCCATCCTATTTCTGTATTGCATTGTCATCCTCCCCTCTACAGTATGCCCATTTATCTCCTATAAACTAATTACTGTGCCGTATACGACAAATTTCTGATAGAAATATACTAAGATACTTTCCGCATTCTTTATTTTTAAGATTATTCTTCCAATTTGGGTATATCGCGAATAACGAGCAGGTTGGACGGCAATTAGTGTTACAATGAAAAACACTTATCTAAAATTCAGTTGTAAAATATATGATTATAAGATTGCACTTTCGAAAAATGAATGCAAAAAGTCAAACGATATATCCCTTATTGGTCCCGCATTCTCGCCATACCATTTAGTTCTTGCAGTACGTTAGCAGCAGATCTGATGATATAACTTAAGAGGCGACAACATTCATTAGATGGAAGGATTCGTAAAAGCATGCTGAAAGATTTGACAGAATCGACGATCATCGAAGTTCGTCGAGTCTCCTTATTGATGTGTAGACTACGTAGGCTATCGGCTATCCTATATACCCGCCTCAAATGTGAACACCAGGATTTTTGCATTCGACTGACGCGGACACTTGTCAAAAATTAGAATCTGCCCAGCGTGTAAACTGCCCTGACGAACTAGCCAGCAAGCGCTTACAAACAACAGTTAAATCATTATTGGTCGCCGCTGCATATTTTTCAGAAACACATACAGCTTACAATAAATTTGATGTACGCACAGACAAGCGTGAACGAGCGCGAAGACGATCCGTCTTCGTCGTTCCACCATAAGAAAACGGCCCTGTGGTCCACCGATACAAGGTATTTTTCAAGTCTAAAACTAGGTGACAAAACAATTTAACAGAACTCCAATGCCGTCCACTCTGCCAATAAATCCAAATTATGTTGAAAAAATTATTTAAAAACATGTGTTAGAGATAGTAGTGAGACGATTCCTATTGTCAGCAAATGATTTCCAATTGGCAAGTCGGGTAAAGAATAAACATTTTCTAGAGCTTTGACACTGCATGGACGAGATCGCGAGGAGAGGTCCTCTAAAGAGATTTCAAAATGCTTCAAACATCGTTTATACTTGGACAAACAGACACAGGTCGGCAGAAGAAACATCTTTAATATTAAACGATGATGCTGTGCCAGAACTGGATGCGTTAAAAAGGTTGAATTTGTTCAGGTTTCGCACAAGAGAGTTCGGCCGTCGATGTCGTCACCAATTCCACTTCCAGTCCGGTCGATATTTATAGCTGAGTTATCTTCGCGATTCCGCCCGTCTTGGCCGTCGCTCCTACGTTGAGTTCAATTTTAGACATTTTCAAAAAATTTCTTTCCTCGTCCATGTTTTAGGCGTCGCTGAATTTGCCGCGACCCATGCAACTCTCAGCAGACAGATGATTTTGCCTTCGGCTGCTAACTTGAGTTTCCTACCCTCTTCTTTCCCACGGGCCACGAAATCGACTGTATGGACGAACAAAAATCTCCTGCAGAAGGACTACCATCACCTTTCAGGCAATGGGCAAGTTTTATATGATAAGTCGGTCTAGATTGCTTAAGCAGAGCCCACGGTGCCAGCTGTCCCAATATTATTATCTTTTATCCTTGTGTATAAAATTTATGTATTCATAGCCGCTTTTTCACTATACAGATTAACGGCAATTATATGAGCGACGTCAAAAAAATCAATAAACTCTCCAAAGTGGCAAAGACCATCCAACATCATTTTAATTTTCTTCCTTTTCCACTTATCAATTCGCTGTTTCAGATAACGCGAAAAAGAGAAGAAGGATGTCTTTGTCAACTGATGAAAAGCACGTTTACTGGGATCCAGTGATGAATTGAAAGTGAAGACTGGATTATCGAAAAACTGTTTAATATATTCGAATTTTGAAACTTTGACCAGTCAAGTTAATTAATTAAAATTTTTCCAAAATATAACTGAATATGGGCGAACATAGGTTTGAACGAACTCAAAGCAAAAGAAAGGCACACAGATAAACATTGGTAAGGTAAACTGGATAATTGTAAAATCGAGCTTCAAGAAAATATGACGGAAAATCATTTTTTACTTTCGAAGTCCAGAAGTGGCTGCCACATTCGACCACCTACCACACTCGTCGATAATAGACACGGTAGGATAATCGTCATAAAGTGGCGAGATAAACGTGCAAAGCCAAGGGCTTTGACTACCCATTGGAATGTTGTTTTTCTGCCACGTAGTGGGCACCATCTTGGTCGAGTTCAGATGAAAAATGTAGCGCCAATACAACATTTCTTCCGGTGTCGCGTCAAATACCATCCGTTTCTCTTCATCCAAAGATTCTTGGCCAGAGGAAATGACTCGGTTGAAAAACTCTTTTTCCGCGTCACACTTTTTCATTTTCCCTTGGCCGACAAGAACTTTTTGCATCCTCGAGTTATGAGCCGAAACTATTAAGATTGGACTGCCGGCCGGAGAAGTGAGAACAGGTCGATGGACTTTTAAGCGCCAAATATCTTCCGGCGAGCTTTGAATTTTGACAACGTTGGCTGATGGATTGAGAAACAACTCCTTAATGGATTCGCAGATCGAGTACAATGGGGAATTCTCCTCACTCGGTGTCTTTTTTAACTGAAGGTCAAGATAGGTTTTCATCTCAGTCAAGCTATTGGAACTGCGGGAGTTTTCAATCCATGGCTTAAGATGATCTGCAATCCATTTCGTTTTCTCGTCGGCCTGGATATCACAAGGCCATGGCTCCAACAGACCTTTTTTCAGAGAAAACCGAACGGAAGAATCCTCTGCGTTTCCAGTAATCATCGCGACATCTTCACAAAGAACAGGGTGTGGGAACGACAAGATCAGTGGCTCCACTTGGCTTTGCGGATCCAGAGAAACGGTAACAGAATGAGTGATAGGAAGAACAGATTCAAACGGTTGAGCTAGTTGAATCGGGAACACTTGGACAGCTAAAAACACAAATAAAATAAATAGAAGAACATAAAACAAATACCAAAAAAATAATTACATACCAGACTTGTCGCCTGACTTATTGACTTGAATTTTCAAATGGTATTCGTCTTCGTACTCGATACAGCTGTCCAAAATTATAAAGTTTTTTTCTTGTTCGAACAGAAGTTTGCATCCCTTGAGATCGAACGGATGAGGCTGTGAAAAAAATTCCTTATCCATAGATTCGACTGATTTGAAATAAAAGATCGGCAAGTCACGAACGACATTGAACAAAAGGCCAAAGTGCGTTTTGCCAAGGCCGTGATCCGGAGGCAGAAGGAAGGTAACAGCTGCTGTTTTTTCATCTGACGTGTTTTTGAGTTGGAAATGGAAATTGTCGATGGCATGAACATTTGGAAAAGAGATGGTGTTTCGATTTCTAGCTAAGAACAGTTCTTCCGCTTCTTTTTCTAAACCGCGAATCGCCAGAAGACTTAATTGTGCCAATAGTTCTCGGCGACTCCGCAAGAATTGCCCTTCGAAGGGAACGAGGACAAATCTAAGCAAGGGTTGTGCGAGAAGTTCATCGTGATTGTGGATGAAATCCGTCGAAGAGTTGAGATCGAATTTCGCCGTCAGCTTCAAAATTGGTTGTCCGTTTCTCCAGGCTTCTTGAGTTGTTTTTGCCAATTGAAAGGCGGGTGATACGTTTGCAGAAACATTTGGAAGCCAGGAGTAGCTTCCTGAAATGCGACGCATCATCGAACTTACGACGTAATGGAAAGTGAGTGGGGAGTACCACCTGATTTCATGGCATACGAGCTCAGTTTTGTCGCCATTCGATAAAGGAGAAGATACATCGTATATCGGGGAGAAGCATTTCTTGGCTAGACGATCCAAGCATTGATTGATGACCGGAGATTGAGAGAGGACGACGTTCTCAAAAGTCTTCATTGCCTTTTTCCATGAAATTCTACGATTGCATCCTTCGATGTTTGGCGAAGATAGACCCAGTTTGACGTGATGGGCAAGACGCAATCCATAAATGG
Organism: Ceriodaphnia dubia; assembly: GCA_022539655.2. NCBI lineage: Eukaryota > Metazoa > Arthropoda > Branchiopoda > Diplostraca > Daphniidae > Ceriodaphnia > Ceriodaphnia dubia. The sequence goes on along the minus strand of JAKUCG020000139.1, from coordinate 1,535,195 downwards.
TAGGTATCATTGATAAAGGGCAACATAGAACAGCTTCAAGGTACTTTTCAATGGATAAATATTTTGCATCCAACAAAGGAAATGTTGTCGTCAGTAGAACTGCTTCCAGGTGATCTGCTAACAATCCATTGCAGGCGATGATCACGTTTGACAATCCGATTTCTTCAGCAAGCATAGAAGATTCTATCACATCAAATTTAGTGTTTTTTTCGGTGTAGCAGTACTCGAGTGGATCCTCCAAATGAAAAAAGATTTTGATTGAATCTCGGCGTCTTCGATAAGAAGAAACGAGACTTTGGAGTATTTTCTGGCATGAGAGGATCAAAACTTTCTCTTTGGCAGACGTGTCCAGCTCTTCGTTTGTAAAGGGTGTGTACCCATCAAAAGGACTCACGCTGGGAAAGAGTTCCCACTTAAGGTCTTTGGATAACAGCATCGTTGGGTTTCCGTAACGAAGGGAATCTTCGCCTCCTAAACTGTAGCTTCCTCTTTGGAAATAATGCCGGATTTCTTCCTTGATATTTTGATGATTTTGCAAAGACATTTTTTTCCTTGTTCTAAAACGATGGAATCAACGGCAGTGGAAAATAAACCATTTTGCTTCGAAGTGGCCTTTTCTTCCTCCGTAAAAAAGTAACTCTGAACTTCTCCAATACGCGCCGATCTATAGAATTACATTTGAAAACATCAATTATCCCCTTGATACTTTCAATAATTCATTAAATTATGCTTAACACATAATATTAAGAAAAAAAATGTTACCTTTGTTTTTGAATTTTTGTTACAAGTGATCTGGTATCATTTCGTGTTTTAGAAAGCACAGAGCACCACCCATTCCATGCATCTCTCAAACATTCTAGTTGGCAGCTTTTGGGAATCAAGACATTTTCTGGAGTTTGGCCATCCAAAAGAAACTTCACAGCTTCCACAAATCTCTTTTTTGTGCTTTCTCCCCATTCAAGGTTATACCACACATCCCACAAAAAGGCGATGTCTCTTTCATTGTTGGGATTGAAATCTTCTTCAGATATGACCTTCAAAATTAAAATGTTGCGAGCCAAAATTGAGGGAATATTGGAATTCAGATGAATGTGTAGATTCTTGATATGTTCATTGGTGGATGCTTGGAGCACACCCATCAAATCTCCACAATGCAAGAATAAGACCTAAATATTGAAACAAGAGTTATAACTAGTAATTACATTACATTGTTGGCAATTATACCTTGGTTATTCCATCATCAGAGACAGAATGGCACAGTGAATTCTCCAAGACATTTCCAACTCGATATTCGTTAAAAGGGTAGTAGTAACTCTCTTCAAGTCGACGGCGTGAGGGAGATAACATTTTAGCTTCAAATGGACAAACTCTATACCAAAAGAATACAAGTTTTCCATTTTTGATTACTGAGTACTTCAAGAACATTTAATACAGCATCTTTACCTTGTATTGGTTAGACCTCTTGAAAAACTAGAGAGAAATAGAAGTAACCGTCCGTTAGTTACAAGTCTAGCTCCTACAGTTCCGTATGTAACAATTTGCGAAATTTGCTTCGTCTGCTAGAAAATGAAACTAGCAATTAAATTAGCTCGCTGATTTGTTGACAGTCAATGTCTACGCATTAACGTGGCACACTTTCCCGTTCACAAGGATAAGACACTTTTATAGTTTAAGCACGAGCACTAGAGAGTAGAGACGAAGATAAATTGGATAAATATCGGGGAACGGGGACTGAGACTTAACAGGAGAGGAAGGGTAAGAAAAGAGCGGCCATTTTGGAATATTTTTTCTTTGCCCTGCCGCCGTCTGCTCGCAGTTTTTCTTCCTTCTCAAGGGCTCGACAAGGGTTTCACATACATTAATTGCAGGGTGAGCAAACGCCACACAGTTATTAAATTCACAAACGTGTAGAGTGTGGACGAAATAGAAGATACTATCAGCAGTTTTCGATGTGAGCTCTTCTGCTGTCAGCTCTTTGGCGGCATCTCCAGCTTGCAAGACAAAAAAATCGTTTTCATTTTCAAAAAATAAAATCTAGCTGGATCGGATCTTGCTGGACGAGTCTCTACTCGGAATGAAAATCGCCGCATGTTTAGATTGTTGCCTATCGTACAACGGTTAGTCAAATAGCCTATTAGCCATATTCGTCCTAGCTCCTAGCAGAAAGACTTTTATTGCGTGTGAAATAAAACAAAATAGCTTAATTATGCTTTTCACATTTGATTCGTCATACTTTTAGGAACAAATTTCAATTATTTATTTTTAATCCGGAGCTCAAAAATACGCTGAACCGGCCTTTTATCGTAGCCCTAGCGTGTGTGTAAATGACGATGCACCGAGTCAATGGACTACCTTTTCGTTTTCACTCAGATGTATGCCGTGATGGCTATGTGGTTAGAGAGCTTGATGTGAAACTGAAGATCACGGCTACTACCAGCCCTGTGTGTTGTTCCGGCAGCACACGAAGGCGCGGTTTGACAGCGCAACTGAGCCGCAGTCCCAGCGTCCTCATTGAACGATTAATTCCTTCGGTTATTAATTGGATAAAATGAAACGTTAGGATGTACCAAGGGGCCTGTAAACCCTGCTAGGTAAATTCAGTGAAAAAAATCGCTTGAAATACCACACTTTTTTCAATTTTTTAAACATGTTTAAAAAGCCGTTTGTTCTTGCAGGCCTTTAAATTCAAACCGAAAAATTCGGTAAATAAAAACGACAGCTGCGCTCTCAAGCGGGGGATCTCGGGTTCGATTCCCCGAAAATTAAAACTTTTTATTAATGAAATAATTCAATAATGGCTTTTTCTGAAAGAATAAACTCATAAAACCATTTTCAGATGCATAATTTCATTTTCGGTAGTATATTTGTATTGTCTCAGGATTTTCAAAGTCACTGCTGGACCGAGCCGGCAACACGAACACGGGCCTATTTTCCAATTGTCAAGTTACAACATGGTCCCTATCATGTCTCATGTGTCAAGTTTAAAGTTTCTGAATTTTGTTTAAAAAGGATATCCAACTATTACTGTTATCATTTTAAAACACGCAGTTCGTTGAGTAATACTGCTTTTTAACTTAACATAATGTACTAACTTTTTGTAATCTACTTTTATAGGAAAAAATTTTAAGTGAAATTGGTGAAGTCCAAGGTGATAAAGCCCTACCACAAACTTTTGAAGATTCTGACAAATCTTGAAAACAGTTGATTGAGTATGTATCCAACTTATCTATTCTGTCACCTTGCCTCATTATTAGGTTATTGAGTCTTTCAACAACATGTAATGCAAGAACGTTGGTAACCAGCAACTCCAGATTATTTTCTTTGTTGCCGTTTTAGTTGATAGCAAGCCAATTTTTTACAAGAACCCCTTTCAGAAGTATTGAATTTCCCTTATTCGAAGGTTTTATTTCAGCCAAGTAAATGAGAAACAGTTTCTTTGGGTAGAAAAATTTTATTATACACAGAACTTTAACTGTAAATGGCAGAAATTTATATTAAAAAAAGTCTGAAATTTTACATGGTCTTAAATTTGGTACATTAAATGTTGTACATTTAATGCATGTTTGCATTCCATGGTAACTAGCATGACTGTTGAGTTTGTTTAGAAATCTTGTAGGCTAGTCAAATTTGTATTTCTTGTAAGGGCGATCGTTGATTTTTTCGTTCAGATCGTAGCTGTCACCCTCGAGGGGTTATCTCATTGATGGTCTCTTAATAGCCTTTCGTACGCTTTGTTGGAGGGCACAGCATTTTGAAGTGGGCAAAGGAATGACAACATCGTCGTTGAAAATGATGAAGGGGGCATACATATTAGCAAACAAGTAATTTTGTTCGACTTTAACAATTGCTGCTGGCTCAACAGGTGCCACTGTTTGCTTCACTTCACATTTCGCAAATTTGGCGACAGTAGCTGGCTGAACTGGATAAGGTGTCAGTTTGACTTAATTGCTATCTGGTAATAAAAACAGATTTTGATTTGGTTGCGTTTGCTGTTGTGCTATACGGTTATTTGCGCTGGATCGAGCCGATGGCTGAACTGATGGAACAAGAGGGGCGGATGGGTTGTGAAACCGTGTGAAACATACCGGAAGGCTTTGCTGTCCTTATTGAAGCGGTTTCCCTGTTCTGGGAAATTCCTTGGCGTTCATAAGTGCACTGCGCATGTACACACTTACAGAGCTCTATTAAATTTTTAAAACGGGGAAATCCTTGAAATGAATCATTGACTCAATGATTCATTAATAAGGAAAGGTTTCTTAATAAGGAAACAGTGGTTGGCTCATAACCACTGTTTCCTTATTAAGAAACCTTGAAACAAAGTTGCAGCTGAGCCTCAGGGCTTTTTTTTCAAGTCACGACCAATACGTGGTCCCGTCTCTCATCAGTTCTTTGCTGGTGCGAAACGAGTGCTGACTTAAAAAAAAAGCTATAGGTGACGATTGTTTTATTTTAAATGGCTTATCACTTTGACATTAAAAGGCCGGTACATGTATTCGTTCTGAAGGTTGTACTAGTTCTACTGATATCAATTTCCACCTCGTCCGGACTTACAATACAAGAGCGTTTACAAATAATTGAAGACAATTATGTAAGTTTTCCTTTTTCCTATTGTCTTTTATCTGCATGTCCCGCTATGACTCACATAACTAATAATAGACGTGTCTTTTTTAAAGAATGAAATGAAGACAGATTTGGAAGGGAAAGTTTTGAAACTGGAAAGCCGAGTAAGAAATCTTGAGGAGGAAATAGGTCGACTTGAGCCAAAAACTAATAAGGCATCGCTTCACATTGCCTCGGAGAAAGAAATGAGGCAAAAAGCCGTTCACAGAACGTGTAGTGAGATCGGCGAAGCTGATTCGTCGCTAACTTCTGGTATGTACTGGATCGATCCAGATGGTATCGAAGTTGGTGAAGACCCTATTTACGTCTTCTGTGACATGACGACAGGTACGATTTTAATTTAAAAATCTCATGCTACTTAAATTATATAGCAAAAACTGCTTAATTCAAAAGGTTCAACATCGGTTATACACGACAGCGAATCGCAGACCGACGTGGGGAATTGTGACGCTCCCGGTTGCTACAACAGAACGATCAATTATAACGCAACTATGAGACAGATGGAGGCACTGGCATCTATTTCCAAAGAATGTCAACAATCAATCAGAGTATGATATATAAAGTCGTATTTGTAGGATTGTCATTTTTAAAGCAGGTTATAATGGTGGCTGTATTTGACGAACAGTACGATTGCGTAAGCGCTCCATTTGAGTTCGGCAACATCGCTTATTCCTGGTGGAACGACAGGGACGGAAATCCACAATACTTTTGGTCGGGGAGCGATAACAGTACCCACACGTGCCAATGCGGAATCGACGACGAAGGTTCTACCTGTCATGAATCTTTTTTGAAATGCAATTGCGACTCCAATCTACAAGCAAAATTTGTCGATAGAGGCAAGTCATGAATTGCTTTTATTTTTTTCTGAAATTCGCGCCTTTTTTAACCAGCAACTCGCAACACGCAGGAATCATCAAGAACAAAAATCTTTTGCCCGTTACGCGCCTCAATTTCGGCCGAACTTCACTGAAAACTTCATCGGGTCTTCACACTCTTGGAAGATTCGAATGCACGGGGGTGACAACATTGAGTAGAATGCCGTCTTCTTGCGCAGATTTGTGGTGGATTGGACACTCCTTAAGTGGACTTTATTCCGTTATGAGAGCAACACAAGTCGAATCCGTTTACTGCGACTTTACTAAATTACCTGCAGATTCAGGTAGCCTATCAATAAGATCAATTGCCGGCACCAGTTTACCTACACATGAATCTAAATTTCAATTGCAGGTTTCCAAACAAGGATCGGACATGTCGACATCAAATCATCGCCCGTCTATTTCTACGTACAAAGGAACAGTGGTTTCAATACGCTAAATGTCTCAATTCCGTTCCAGCTGGCAAGACTGAACGTTGGAAGCGCCATGGATTTATCGTCTGGAATATTCACGGCCCCGCAACCAGGGATTTATTCCTTTTCTTTTACCGGAATGGAAATCAACGAACAAGAAGGAATTTTTATGAATGTTGGTCTTTATATGAACGGAAACCTCATCGGATCAGGAAGCAGTGATAGACAATATGATACGTTGAGTATTCAGTCTACACTTAACTTGAAAACGGGCGACCAAGTATGGGTGCAAATATATGGTGGGACGGGTACTTTTCTAGACGATAATCGTAATTGGATCCACTTTAATGGCTGGCTACACCAAGAAGATTTGTCTTTCTATCTAAACTCAACGCAATGATGACCATGATAATGGCAATATCGTTCCGTGAATATCATGCCTTTTTATTTTTTATAATATTTTTTTGTCTTTGTGGTGTGGTAATATTAGCTGTAAATGAACTGATAATAAATTGTAGACTTTGTTAGTTTTTTTTTCAAATTTAATGGCATCTTGCACATAACTTGAGTTATGTGCAACCCTGTTGTTTCCATCCAGATTTTGTACCGATTTGCCTTCCTTGATGATAATCAAATAAAGCCTACTTTCTTTACATGTGAAAATCTCTGCACGTGAAGAAGGCGAGCACCGGACATCATATGTAGCTCTAAGAATCCCCCCTTCTTGCTACTTGGCTTGGAATTTCCAACTGTTCTTGATCGATACTAGTATTTTGGGAACCTAACCAATCTTTCTATACGGTCCCAGATTTGTTATTTTAACACAGGCCAACCGAACTTGTATCAGATATCTCCGTGGTTATCAATAAGGGATGACTAGCCGGTGCAATTGTCGACCTTAATCGAAAATTGAATTTGGCGCTACTCTCAATCAGGAGAGGAAATACGGAACTACGTCAAATGTCATGGATGCGCATACGTTTTTGACAAGAACTTATCAAGCTCCGCTCGTAATAAAAGGAATCTACCGGCTCCAATAAACATGCAGTTCTTTGCTGAAACTTATCCTCTTATTTTGGACTTTCAACCAACACAAGGGCAAACAAAGAAACTGATTAAGTGAAGGAACAGAAAAAATAAAACCAAATGTAGTTAAAAGAATAAAAAATGCTGAAAGGCAAAAGATTTGCGTGAGACAACTTGAAATGATGGCTTTTTACTACTTTTTGGTCGCCGATGGGGGGATCTGCAAAGCGGCGCCATCATCCTAATAATATTGAAGAATTTGATTTATTGAGTCCCCACGGGTTTAAAGATCAGAATTACGATATATGACTTGCCTCATTAGCTAACAGATTAGACTGTTTCATCAAGAAGTTGACATCAGGAGAGGCTTTGTTTTGTTCACTAAGATGAAAATAAGAAATTTAAGGCAATATTATAGTTTTCCCATAACTATTACCATCATCATCATATCATGGATAATAATATTAAATGGCACATTTTAGTTTAAATTGGAAATATACAGTGGTAGTATTTATGATTTTTCAATCAAGGAAGGGGGACAAATTGAAAAGACAAAATTAATGACTTTTCAAAATAAGATAGATTTAATGCGATTAAAAAAGATTTTCTTATAGTCAGCATAAATTCATCTTTCTGTTTCCATTAGAAATGAAAACTGTTGCACTTCACATAATAAAAAGTCAAAGAGACAATTACCTTTCAGCTTTTGAAGCAGATGCTGCTGCATCAGCTCCCTTGAAAAACTCGTCTTCACATCCATTTTTGTTCTGGTCACCGGGAACTTTAATACATTTCCAGCCATTTCCTTTCATGTAGATGATATTCAAGTCTGGTTCACTGGGACTGAACAATTGGGGACTATCAGTCCGTAAATGTTCTTTTAGTTAAAAACAAGAAATAATTGGTAAAGAAGTCAATGAAAATATACCAAAGGTGCTATCAATACCTTTCATCATGGATACCATTTCAGCAAGATATTCTGGTGACTCCATCTTCTCGGCAAGCTCATCAGCTTCTCTCCTTAATGTTTCTTCGCGAGTTTCACGCCTCGACATTTCGATTCCTTCTTATAAACTTGTATAGTTATATTTGACTTCCAACTTCCAAGAAGTGCAGACTGTATGTACGAGTACGACACTAATCGACTTACCGCGCGCTTCTGCACTTTCTGTAGTTTCTGATGAAAATTTGGTTGACCGGAAGTGACGCTTGACGGTTTGGAAATTTGAATTGCGACAGCGTTGCAACTTTAAGAGATTCGATTTTACTCCAGGAAACCTGAGGCAGAGTCCACGCTGAGGAAACCAAGTCCACCAGGCAACAGCCACCAAATCAACAATTACAAAATCCAACAGCAATCTATTTTTTGTCCATAGCCCGATTATTGCCATTAAGTATTTGTCTTGTTATATACGTTATTTCTCCGCTTTAGGTTTTCACTTCTTCAACAAGTCCTTTACCCTAACTCATAAGAAATATTTGACGTGTCCCTAGGACGGTGTAGCCTAAGTAAATTTATTTAAAGTTCATCTCGTAGCAGATGGCTATTAAACAAGGTTAGGCCAGTCAAAATAAAAAAAATTAACGGAAAGCAGAAAAATGGACATGGAAAGTTCAATGCCATTCAACAACGAATGTGCCACACATTTTCCCGTGTCGTATTCCGGGACATATTTGATCTCGCTTCGTTCCAAACTTCGAATGCTTTCAATCTATAAATTACCTCTGGAGCATCCTCTGATGGTTTTGTAGACTCAATGTCTAGAAAAAGTGTGTGGAGTGAGTCTGTGAGTATGTGCCGTGTAAACTGGGGAGAGTGGAGAGACGCTAATACGGCCGGCAACGATTAGGCAATGCTGGTCGTCTGCAGTACCAGTACCATACGGCTTTAGTTGTTTTCTTTTCAGCCCAGCCTTTTCCCAGCCAGCCACCTCACGTTTCAAAGACTTGTTATCCGGTTTATATTGCCTGCTCGACTGGGAAACATAAAGTTTTTCTAGTTTATTTAACGAAATTCGATTTTGTTATTGTTGCTCTTTCGTAATCGTCTTCACGTACGTGGTTAAAGAAGAATTGAAACCTTCTGCGACTTTCGGTAAGTTGTTTTTCAACAGTAGAGTATGAAGAAAAAATGGCTGCCATTTTCAATAACATAATTTGATCGGGAATCAGTTAAAACGAAACAGTGATTTTTTTATTCAAATGGTTTTATGTTTTTGGCTCAACCAAATGATTAAGATTTCCCATTAAGTTGTCCATAGTTTCAAGTTTGGGAGTTCACATTTATTACTTTCATATTTCTTAACTCACGGTGTCTATTGTTCAGAACCTTCCTTCTTTATAGTACCTTCCTGTACTACAAATAATCCTTCTTTTTGTAAATAATTTTATAGGAGCAGTATTCCAAATATTCAATGTGAATGAAGATTGCTGAAATTTCATTCTCCGACATACAAAGCAAATGTCAACAGTAGAATGAAGAAATCATTTTTCAATGCTGTTAGCAAGAGCTCACTCAGGAAGTTCCGCCATTATTCGCAGCCATCATATCCGGCCAACAGATCGTCATCCGTTTGCTGATTCAAAGAGAGACAATGTCTAGTGCTCCCTTCGCCGAGGCAGATTCAATTGCATCGAGCTCCATCAGTCGTCAGGAGAAAATTGATGTACTAGAACTGATGGGTGCTGCTTACATTTTTCAGTCGGAGGATATAGCAAACCGATTGGGAATTCCGTGCTGGATTCAAGCCATGAATCTTCGTTATTCCGTGGAGCCTATCATTCCAAAGATTCCATTTCATCTGTCGAAAGTGGCTCGTAAAGCTACGGAGGAAGTTGACGAAATAGCGACACTAGAGGAGCTGACGGACTCGAAATTAAACCATTTCGATTACTTCATTCAAGCTATTTTGATTTCCCATCGCATCCTGAATCCAATTGGTTCGAATTTCTTTACCATTATACTGTTGGAACGTTACATTGAGGTGAATCTCACGAGTGATCTCCACCGTATGGTGGTCAACACGGCATTATTCATCCTTGAGGAATTTCAAGTCCACGGATGGGAATTCGCCACTCATTCACAAGCCTGCGACATTGTCGACTCCACTTTTAGCTGTTTGACTACAAGTTTCTACAAACTCCTTGAAAAACCGTCTGGCAACTTAGGTCAAAAAGATCTATCTTCCACCAATCTTTTGATGATATTAAGTTTTGCTTGCGCCGATGTCGAAAGACGACGATCTTTCCTTGAAAATGGAGAATCAATCAATGAACGCTATAACATATCATGCGAAAGCATCCCTGATTTAGTCATCTGGATCGCCTGTATACTCCCGCGTTTGAGCCCACAAGAAAAACTGGAATTCAAACGGATTCTCACCCGTTACATTCTTAACGACGACAAATGGGGTGAAAGGCGCAGTAGACTTTTGCATTGTGTTTTGGAACACTCATACTACTGTTCGAAAGTGTCTTTCAATGCATCACTTATCCAGCTGTTGCTAGAGAGCGGAGCAGATCCCAATACAACCGGTGAGAGAGGCAACAATCCATTGCATTTGATAGCGCTTAACTGGGACTTACGTGGATCCCCTTTGGTTGCTGCTCATTTGTTGGTGGAAGCCGGGTGCCACCTCGACCATGGGAACGATGATGGCAAAACAGCCCTAGAGCTTTTCAAACGAGAGAAACTACCAAAGAAGGGATCTGAAGATAGGGTTAGTTTTGAACGGCTAATCAACTCCATGCTGCCTCTATCTTGTCTCTGCGCCCAAATCATTCAAATGCGTCGAATTCCCTTTGAAAATCAGCACATTCCCGATCGGCTGCAGAAATTCATTAGCCGCCACGCCGTCTCTCGAAAACGCCGCCGTGGTATGATTGAAACATAAAGAAATTAGTTTACCGTGTCCGTATAAAATAGCTCGTGTTCATTTGTATTCGTCGCTTGTCTACGCAATAATAAACGCGGTGTTTTTGTCATGCGTAATTGTCATTTTAGCTTTATCAAATGGATATAAGGATGGACTGTTTTTCTGTAGAATCTCGGCCTCCCGGAATTCTCGAGGAATTTTCGTCTAATTGATCGATATTGTAAGTCGATCGATTAATGAGACACTTGAGTGGGACAGCCAATTATATTGATGGATCTCAGAATTTTGTGGAACATAAAAACCTTTCTACAGTCGCGGATTTGAGTGTAAATAAAAGTAACTCTAACAAGTAACTATAATACCACTACCAGAACGGTTCCGTCGAATAGGCATGCTTAAATTGCTGATTCGCGACCTGATGAAGCATTCCCCATTTTATGGAAACACGGACCATGGTTATAAAAATCCATGATATTCTGAAGTATAGCGGATCAGAAAATTATTCCCATTCGATGTCTGATTTGCATACAAATATAGCATGTGTATTTGCCACAAAGTTTGAAACAACTTGATATTCAGAACTATTTCTTGTTTCGTTGGGCGCGTGAAATGGGGTATACCATGTTGGTACAACTGTCGACCTTTACCGAAACTTTAAAAAATCGTCTCTGCTCATCTGGAGTGGAAATTCGGAACTGAAAACCACAGGTCGTGGATGCGCAGAGTTGATTGACAAGACCTTATGAAGCATCGTTTGTTGACTAAACAAAATCTACCGACTCCAATAAACATATGCGATTATTTGCTTGAAACTCACCCTCTTATTTCAAATTGTCAAGCAACCAATACAAGGATGAATGAAGGAACTGGATTAGATGGATGAACAAAAGAATGAAAACCATGAAGATAAGAAAACAAATGCTGAAAGGCAAGAGTTTTGCGTGAAACAATTTAAAGCGCCTGGCTTCTTTATTCCTTTTGCGTCGTGCGAGGGGGGATCTGGAAAGTAGCGATATCCTCCTAATAACAATAGAGAATTCGACTTATTATACAGTCCCTATGGGCTTACAGATCAGAATTACTATAATGACTTTCTTTATTAGATACCAGATTGAGTGGCAAGTTTGACTGCTTTATCAAAAGCTCGTCACCAGGGGGGACTTCTTTTACTTCATTATGATGAAGATAAAAAAATTTGGCCAATAAGTGTTTATCAAAGTATTTCCCATAAAACTATTACCATATGTCTCATTTATATTTCTAACAATAACTCAAGTTGGAATTTGAAATATTTCAGTAGAAAAGGGGAAGGAATTGAATAATGTATATGGTGGGAAAGTACTTATAATTTTTTTAATCAAGGACAGCAGAGACAAATTGTAGGGAAAAAATTACTCAAATTAGAGGATTTTTTCCCCAAAACTAATTTTTTTCTTAAAAGTCAGCAGGCATTCATTTTTCTGTCTCCATAAGAAATGAAAACTGTTGCACTGATTTGATAATAAAAAGGTTAAAGAGAAAAATCACCTTTCAGCTCTTGAAGCAGATGCTGCTGCAGGTCCATAGGAAAACTCATCACATCCATTTTTATTTTGTCCATGGCCACCAGGAACTTTAATATGATTCCAGTCATTTTCTTTCATGTAGAAAATGTTAAAATTTGGCTCAACATTGGAATTAAGCAAGTGAGGACTATCAGTTCGAATTTTCTCTTACAAAGTGAGCAAAAAGCTGTTGGTCAACATGTTAATTAAAATACACCTTGGATGAAATGATACCTTTTACCATGGACACAATTTTGGCAAGATTTTCAGGTGTCTCAACCTGCTCGGCTAGCTCATCAGCTTCTCTCCTTATTAATCTTCCTTCACGAGTTTTACGTCTCGACATTTCGATTCTTTCCTTGAAAAAAATTAACTTGTATATGACTTTCAACTTCCAAGCCGTTAAAACTGTACGAGTATTACCTACTGGTCACTACAACCGAACCGACTAACCGAACCGTAATTCTGATGTAATCTGAATTTCTGATTTCCCGGAAGGCCGAATAGTTCTGATTTCCCGGAAAGTGACGGTTGGAAACAACTGCGACAGGGTTGCAATTTCAAGAGAGATGGCAGCAGCGTAGCCTACACAACGCACAAGTGGCACAAAGACAAAGCACAACAGTCAAAACAAACTTCAAACAAACTGTGAAAAATGAAACTGATTAGTTCTCGTCTGCGCGTCAGCCGCGTCTGTACGTTTGGCGTTACCCAAGACGAAATACGAACCGTCATTATTTATTCGATGGATAGTGTAGCAGTTTATCACGTAGGTTCAATTTCGCAGATGATATACGAACCGTTATTAATTATCTAATGTAGTGTAGTTTTAATCACGTACGTTTGACAACTCTTTGTTATGAAGAGCCGTGCTGAAAATTTTAGAAGTTTCCATCGAATTTTCAAAACACCACACCTGGAATAAATATCACTCAAAAGGTATTAACCAAAAGGAATGTAAAATATTCCATCATATACACTGTAAATTCTAGATCGAAGCTTTTTTTACCAGGTGGTATATTCTTTTATCTCGAGATGCAACAGTTGGAGCCCATCCAAATTTCTGGCCTTGGCCGCCAAGTGTTTATTGGAAATCTCTACAACTACTTCTATGGCCATGTTTTGCCCAGTAAGTGTTAAACTGTTTTAATTTATTAAGATATATTTGTTTTGTTTTCAACAAGAAGTTTAACATGACCATCCTTTTGTTGACTCTGCCAGTTGTTAATAGGCTACACAATTTTAATTGATGGTCTTTTTTCTTATTATATATTTTACTATGAAAAATTTAGATTTTTTGGTGTTGATAATTTTTCTTCAGCAATATGGGTTGCATGTCAACATCTGCTCTTTAGTAATTGTATTGTTTTTGAATGATCACAGGTGGCATCCAAATACCATGGAGCGGCTTACAAATCAAGAATGTTTCACCACCTGAAACAAGACAATCCTTTTTTTACCAGCATACACTGAAATTCATAGATTCCTCAGTTGGAATTGATTCTCATGTAAAAGAGAACATTCACAAGGGGCTACTAAATCCCAACTATTTCTGGTTTGCCAAATATTTGTATTCACCTCTAACAGAAGCAAACGACTTTGGAGCTCGCGTCACCGTCCACTTCCGCGTCGTTAGGAGGACCGATACTATGGACCTAAAGTTTCTCCAAACACAGTTGCAGAACTACCAAACCGATTGCAACGGCCGGGCCACACATGTAGTGAAGCAGGTCAGCTACGGAGCTGAATTCATCATTTGTATGCGGAAGCCGGTTGATTACAACAAGGAAACAAAAGACAGTGCCGAGTACAACATGTATCGAGCAGCCGTGAAATATTTTGACGAAGTTATCAAAACGAATTGGACCAGCACAGAAATTTCAACCGAGCTAGCCGATGTCTCCTGCACTATCTTCAACAGCCTCAACGTGAACTATGTGATGGTCGATTCTTTTCAGCACTCAGTTCATTGGTTAAAAAGCGCCATTAAATTGGATGGGTGCCATGAGAAATGGCTCGAGTGGACTCTGCCTGTCGAAATTGGTTTGCATCACATCCCGACACCATTTGATAACGGACGGCTTCTTCCTCTGATTTTGTCAAACAAGGAGAAGGATGCGCAACTCGAAATCGACAGGATCTGGTGCGATTTGTGGAACGAGTATCGCTTTCTGGAGAGTCATCGAGTCTACAAAACATTAAATAACCGTCAACGAATTCCCTTAAACCCCTCTCCAGTTTGTCTGCACCATATCGGTGCTCAGTTGATTTCGGTGCGTGAACAATTTATTAGAAAGAATACAGACAAAGCTCTGATCAAAGATTTTATGGTACGTGCGTCGCAGTGGATTGGACATAGAAAAGAACAATATCAAATATTCAACGAAATTTATGATGAATTGGACCGTCTGCCCTTTGTCCATTTGCAACATGTAACGCCGTTACCGCCGACAAGTAGTCAACACAACCTAAAACTATTTGTTATTCTGTTCTTCTATGAACAAGACGTGTTGTTGTTCGAGATTGAAAACTTGGTTAGCAGTTTATTACTGATACCTCCTGTCAGACGAACCATTTTTCGAGCCAATTTTCCAATTTTCTCAACTGGTAAGGAGAGTTTCTCTATTTTTAAAAACCAACTAAAGGATTTTGTTGAAGAGGCTAAGCGTTGTGCAAACGCTAACAACGTGTACAAGTTTCTACTTGTTCCAGTTGGTAGTAACCCGACGCCAAAGCTGAAAGATGGTGAAATTAAGACGATTGTCTATCCAGCAATCAAAAATACGCCATCACAAACTTGCTTGCCTACAAACCCAGTCCAGCAACAACGAAAAGACCTCATTCCGGACGGTGCGGTGAATCCTCAAATTCCAATTGGTGCTCTTTCTACGAGTCGACAAATCGAAAACAGTGTAGTTGATTCAAAGTTGCCAAACAGACCGGCCCAGCAGAAGATCAACATCCATCATCAACAGTATCCGCCATTGTTAATTTGTCCCATTCCTGTCCCCACTTTTATGGATTTTTTTGCCCTTCCATCAACGAGCAATCAAGAATGGATCAACGAGAAATTGTCTGATACTTCACCTTCTCTCTTGAAACGACAACTAGACCCTGCGCCAAAAGCCAATCCGGCGACAATGCCAACAACGGAATTAAACATTGAAACAATTTTTCAAGGTCCACCGCTGAAGAAAACAAAATACAAAGCTCTCGCCAAAGGTCCAGTTGTGGATACGCCTACTGTTCCAGTTGGTAAGAACCCCGCGCCAAAGCTGAATGAAGGTGACATTAAAACAATTGTCTATCCAGCAATTAAAAATACGCCATCACAAACTTGCTTGCCTACAAACCCAGTCCAGCAACATCGACAAGACTCTATTCCGCCAGGTGCGTCGAATCCTCAAATTCCAATTGGTGCTCCTTCTACGAGTCGGCAGGAGCAAATTGACAGCAGTTTGATTGATTCAAAGTTGCCAAACATGCCGGGCCAGCAGCAGACTAACCTTCGTCATCAGCAAGATCCGCCATCGTTAAATTCTTCTGTTCCTGCCACTATGGTTTCGCCGGCAAATTCATCAGCCTCCTCTCTTCCATCATCGAGCAATCAGGAACGGATCAACGAGAAATTGCCTGATACTTCACCTTCTCTTTTGAAACGTCAATTAGACCCTGCGCCAAAAGCCAGTCCTGCGCCAGCAACTGAATTAAACATTGAAATTATTTATCAAGGTCCACCGCTGAAAAAACCAAAATCCAAAACTCCAGTTGTTTATACTGAACGAATTCACACCCGGTCCCAGACGAAGACTGTGCAGACTCAAGAAAATGCAAAACCAACCGCTTCCGGCAACAGTCCCAAAACAAAATCGAGTTCCACGCCCAGCAATCGCCAGTTACTACTGGAAACTTTGCTCAACGACATTGAGTTGGAAGTCTTACTCGGAAATGTGGAGAACCTGGAAATGAAGAATATACCGGGCAGTGATTTCAGTGAGTGCGTCGTGGCAAAAACATCGGTGCGTCCATGTTTAATTCCTTGTAGCGACGGGTTTAAGGCTTACAATTGCCGTCGTTGTCGCGTTACCTGTGTAAAGCCATCGAATCAGTTCCTGGACAACACGGAACGCATCAACTGTGAATTGTGTCTTTGTCCGGTATCTGACCACGCCTTGCAGCCTTTCGAATGGAGCCGGAAACGGGTAGACATCGAAGTAAATATATCGTCGCAGAATATGTTGGAAAGCGAGTTGCTTTCGGCTAAAGAGAAGGTACTGTCCCTGCTTCGTCGGATGGCCAGCAAAAACATTCCATCAGTAGCTAACAAGGCGGTCATGCCCAGCAGTCCAGCCGACTACCTGGACTTGTTAAAAGCCCACACCATCAATCAGCAAGGACCTGGGTATTTGACACGCCTGAAAACGCTGGCAGCCCTGCGAAAAAATGTTTGATTTCTCGGTAAGAAAAGTTTAGGTTATGTTCCATTGTCAACAAACTAATAGAATATGCTTATTCGTTTTAGATTTTGGCCAACAGTGCTGATGTCATAGCGCTCTTTTTGGTACAAGAGTACTCGTTATTTTCACTTTTGAGTTTTTTTTTTTTTTTTAGTTTTCTCCCATTTTTTGTATATCTAGTTCTTAGGTCATGTCGGGCTATGTGTCGCTTAATTGCTTGTCTTTTTTTCCTCTTTCAACTTTCTATATTCTATTTGTATTGTACCTTAAAACTCGGAATGAGTAGGCTTAGTGTCTTGAGGAAGATAGATAATGGAGGATAAGGTCTTAATTCTTTGATAATAACATTATTATTCAATCCGTCAATCCGCTCGCTTCCCTTATTTACTAAAAGTAGCCAACCCGACTAGTGTTTCATCACAAAGAAATCTAAACTGTGATTTTTTTTTTCTGGGGGGGAGGGGGGCATTTAAAGAGAACATGTGCCATATTTTTATGACGAGTCCGCGATGGCCCGTTTGTCTGTTTATGTCTTTTTCCAAATACAGAATAAGTCATAGGATCAATACGGGCAAATTTAATTGATTATATCTTGTGGCTCTAAGGCTCGACACCAAACAAACTAGGAACACCCTTAATTATTGCTGCTTTCCTTTTATTTAATGTTCACACTGTTTCTCAGTTTTGGTTAAAGACAATAAAAAAAAAACAAAGTAAAAAAATGTCTGTCCCTTCCTGTAATTGAATGTGTAAATTAATTAGAACTGTTATTGAATCATATTTTATTAAGGAAATTAACAGACTTTACCTTAGTATTATGTCTTAAATATTCCAAGTTGTCCAGAAAGGCCAACACCTAAAACATTTACCAATATTATAGAGATCAGTCTGAAAGAAAAACTTCTTTGCTAAATAAGTTGTATTACCAGCTGATGCTTTAGTTTATGACGGACTGACATGGTGTAAGTTCTTCCACAACTTCTTGACTGTTATTGCGGTATCCTTTTTCACATCCATACAACCCAATTTCCACTTCACATGTGTTGCAAAACAGTTTTTCTGGAACATCTTTCTTCATCTCGAAATCAAAGTGAGGATTTTCCTTTTTAAGTTTCTCAACTTCCACTGCATATTGGTGACAAGGGAACAAAAAGTCAATGCACATTTCTCAAATATGAACTACTTTATTAACTTACACCTAGCCTTTTGAAGTACTTGTTCCAGATTTTCTGGCGTGTTCGCCCAGGCAATGAACTGTTCAGCATTTTCTTTTTCTCTTAGCATTTTGGCTTGCCGATTCGCCTTCCTTCGTTTCTTGTTGGCCTCCTTTTGTTCCTGACTTAACGGCATGGTTTCTTGTTAATAAAACGATGGGTAAAAACGATGAAAACAGCGGCTGAAAGTGTACACCTTAAGAATTTGAGAGAGCAGCTTTCGTCTAGGCGGCTTTTCATCAGCTGCTGCACCTGCTGATCACGACATCACGTGATCAAATATTTTGTTTGGTTTCGGTTCTGTTTCCCTTCCCCTCGACAATTTCCAGCTGATCGATAGATTCGAGAGTTCGATTTGTGTATGATTTAAGTTTTTAATATAATATCAATAATAATTGAAAGTGTCCATTTTTGTCGATCCAGTACAAACCTTATTTCTGAGTTGAATTTAGAATAAAACCAACCAGTAGTTGAAATTCTACCAACAATCACTTCTTAAGTATCGATCGTTATCGAGAATGACAGTTGATATCCCCAACATGCAACATCACGAATTATTCTGTCCTGTTTAAATAGTTAAATATAAACATCGACCTATTCGGGTACAATTTTAGACATTTGCTGGTTTTCGTTGGACGCACGTATCAGAAAAAGGGCCGTGGTGATGTAAGAGGAATTGAACTCTTTGTGTATCATTTGTCGAGGCCTTACTAGATATTTTAAAATTGGCTCTGCTCAGAGGTGAAACTACAAAATGGGGAGCTAAGCCTGTGGATCTATACCTTTAAACGGTTCAGCTTGTTCAGTACGGAAATCAAGAACTATAATTGAGATTCCCAACATCCAACGCTCACAGATAATCCGAAAGGGTTGCAGATATGGTCTACGACGCGTATAATGTGAAATCCCGACGGAACCCACCACGGCCTACTAGTACAACGTTACAGGCTGGTTACAGGGCCCGTTTAAGGCTCGAACATTACGGACCGAACGGACCTGTTCAACGACGGTCAAAAACGTCGCCAGAGGACCGGTTTGATGGTAGATGATACCGTCAACAATGAAACTGATAATAATAGCCATAGTCAATAATGTTCTAGGTGTCAAATGAGAATAGGACAACACATCGCCTTTCAAACTAACCCTTATTTGCTAAAAAACTTAAGTAGCCAACCAGACTAGTATTTCGTTACAAAGAAATCAAAACCAAATCCACGTGTGTTAATTTTGTTCCGGGTCTCATCTAATGAGACCATGTGTCATATTGTTATATGTCGAGTCCGAGATGACCAGTTTGTCTGTTCTTTTCTATTTTCCAATTATACAGAATAAGTCGTAGGCCTACGTGCGATAAAGACGCGAAAATTTAATTGATTATATTTTGTGGCTTAAACTCAACATCAAACAAACTAGGAATTAATTATGCTGCTTTCCTTGTATTTAATGTTCACAGTGTCTCTCAATCAGTTTTGGTTCTAAAGACAATAAGACACAAGGTAAAAAAATGCCCTTCCCTTCCTGTAATGGAATTTAAAAATTAATTAGAACTTTTGTTGAATCATATCATTAAGGAAATGAACAAACCCTACCTTAGTATTATGTCTTAAATATTCCAAGTTGTCCAGAAAGGCCAACACCTGAAACATTAACCAATATTAGAGATCAGAAAGAAAAACTATGTTGCTAAATAAGTTGTATTACCAGCTGATGCTTTAGTTAACAACGGAGTGACATGGTGTAAGCTCTTCCACAACTTCTTGACTATTATTGTGGAAACCTTTTTCACATCCATACAACCCATTCATTTCAACTTCACATGTGTTGCAAAACAGTTTTTCTGGAACTGGAACACTTTTCTTCCTCTCAAAATCAAAGTGAGGATTTTCCTTTTGAAGTTTCTCAAGTTGCACTGCATATTGGTGACAAGGGAACAAAAAGTCAATGCACATAACTCAAATATGAACTACTTTAACTTACACCTAGCTATTTGAAGCACTTGTTCGTCAAGTTCTGGCGATGATTTAATCAAAGTTCTGACCTGTTCAGTCATTTGCATTTTGGCTTGCCGATTCGCCTTCCTTCGTTTCTTGTTGGCCTCCTTCTGTTCCTGACTTAACGACCACATGGTTTCTTATAGGTAAACGACGAAACACAGCTGTTGATACTGTACAATTTTAGAATTTGAATTTTGAGAGGGCAGCTTTTATCTTTGTCATCTCAACTCTGATCACGTAATCAATATGTTGTTGTCTGTTTCCCTTTCCCTCGACAATTTCCAGCTGATCGATTGAGAGTTGGTCGATTTGTGTTGGGCCATGATTCGACTCAAGTTTTCAATATAATCGTAATAATAATTGAGGACATAGTTTTAATTATTCTATCTAATTAACTTTTAAAGTTGAATTTTAAAACCAAGCAATAACAGTTCAATTTCTACCATCAGCACCCCTATTTATTTCTTCTAAAGTATCGATCGTTATCGAGGACAGTCTACATCCCCAACATCACGGATTATCTATCACGTTTAAAACATGAAACATCGACTTTTTTGGGTCATATTTTCGACTTTTTTGCTGGTTTTCGTTGGACGCGAGTAGCAGAAAAAGGGCCGTGGCATGATGTAAGAGCCTGACTGTCGAGGCCTCACTGGAACTACCATATTAGATAATTGGCTCTGCTGAGTGAAAGTTCGAAGTTCGGAGGTGCCTGTAGATCTAGCCTATTACCGCTTGAACGGCTCAGCTTGTCCAGTACTGAAATCAATAACTATAAACGAGATTTTCATTTTCAACATCAATCAATGCAGATACAGTCCGAAAGGGCGCGTAATGTGAAATCACGACGGAACTCACCGCGGTCCAATATAGGGTACGTTATAGGGCCAGTGCAAGGCTCGAACATTACGGAACGAACGGACCTGTTCAACGCCGACCAAAAACGTCTTAAGAGGACCGGTTTCATTTTAGTTCGCTCCGCAATATTCGCTCCAACAATCGTCCATAATATTATGAAACTGGGGGGAGGACAACACGTCGCATTTCAAACTAACCAGCGAGTCAGCCAACAAGTTGTACGTAACAGCTCAAAGTCAAAAGAACCCTGTGAACGACATGCATCACACATAATAGAGATGCGAGCATAAGAGGATGAAAATACAAGAAATTCCAAACAATTTCAAATGGCAGGTGATATAATTTGTTTTTAGAAAATTCGCATTAACCTCAGGGCATTTTCGTAGCGGTGGCGGCAAGAATAATTGGAAACTCGGGAAAATCACTACTCGAGTACTATGGTGGAAAATATCCCGTCATGACGTCCAGCGCCAGTGCTCAATTTCGCTGTTCTTTCCCCTTTTCACAACAAATTCTGTTCCGTTGATTCTCACCTGCGTGCTGTGCCGACCAGGTGTTTATTCCCCCAAAATAATTGGCTGACGAGAGGAATCGTCCGTCAGGTAAAAACGGCATCAACAAAAGTTTACCTCGTTGCCCAGTTAATGATTCCAAGAAATGAATTCGTCTACCGTTTGCCTCGTTTTCTTCAAGCGCGGATTCAAGCGAATTCCAGAAACTAGACTAATATACGTCCGGCCTACGTGGAGTTAATTTGCTTTCGTCGCGTCTCGTCAAATCTTAAATTTTGTGACGCGCTTGTTTGTGCTTCCAGTACATAAATGGCTCATTTCTCACATAAGGCTGAAAGTCAATAAAAACAAAAAATAATAATTTTAATAATAATTTTTGAATTAAGGGATGTAATATGACCTTCTGTTATAGGGGGCCGAGGCATGACGATTGGCATTCGTCGTCTTCACTTCACCAGAATTGCAAGTAGCAAGTTTCTAGGAAAGACAAAACGACGAACCGACATTGTGATTCTTTCTGTTCTCGTTGGTTCCTGTAGTGAAGGCACCTTTTCCCCAATATATTTCCAGTTGGCCACTGACTTTGGTCTACGCTGCATTGGAAATTTGGCCGATCTCTTCCTTTATCCAGAACCTGTACGTATTTAAAGTTATTTGTTATTAGGAGAAACTAGCAATCTATCCTTATTTTGAAATCAATTAACGATATCAATATTGCGCCAATTCGTTTCCTGTTTGCTAGTGCAATTCGCCATTATTAGATTTCTACACTTTTTCCAAATCAAATAGACCATGGCGGTACAGATAAACATGAATTTCACTGTGGAACGAGTCTCTAAATTAGTGCCAACGCTATTTGCACTTGCAACTAAAGTTGTCCAGAAAAATGTGGAAATGTTTTGTCACGAAGATCCCAATGTGACCTCTATCCGTGATTTACGTAAGAAGTGCCTTTATCGAAAAAAAGAAATCAGACGTGAAACCTAAATTCTCGTTTATACATTTTAAATATAGCTGAATTTATGGCTTCAATTGCTCGGAAATGCCTAATTGATAGTGGCAAGCTCGACAGTCGAATGGCCAAAGTGATTTTTACAGAGTCGATTCGATATCTAAATTTGACTCAATCGCATTGCAACACATTTGAGAACGGAAATGAAATTGTAAAAGTGGCTTCTTTGCAATGCCCGGTAACTCCTATATCTATGCATGTGCTCGATTGCCGTTTCGTAATCAAATTTTTTTTCTAAATTTCCCTTTTTAGTTACTCACTGTGCTTTTGTTCTCTGGATCTGGCCATAAATCCAAGTCTTACTTGAGCGATTTCCTTGCGTTTTCAAGATTCCCACATTTGCAGATATTGGACATTTCAAACTCCTCTGCAAACGATAACTGTATGTTTATCTTGGTCAACCACTGTTCGAAACTCGAGTAAGTGACGCTAGCATTGTTAATCGAAAATTTTTCAAAATGTCACAATTCATTTTGAATCTATATTATAGGGCTCTAAGTGTGTCGAACACTGCCGTTTCCCATGTCGGACTGGAGTACTTGCTCGTCGGTCTCGAGTTTTTGCAAGTTCTCTTCGTTCGCTGTACGAAAATCAACCAAGACAAACTCTGTTTGCTTCTCCAGAATTACTCACCATCGAGTTTGAAAGTGTTGGATAGCGAATTTGAGATTCCGGCCTTTGTTAACAAAACTCTTCAAAGGCCTCCTACGTCTCTCGTTTCGGCGCATTTCAAAGGAAATGGAATGATACATTTGAAGACTATCCAGAATTTGTTTTTTTCAAACATTCAAACCTCTAACCTTCAGTTGAGGTCCCATGTGAAAGACGCCGATCTTTTACAGTTGAATGATCCAATGATCTTGATTGGACAGCCATTTGTTCCTGAACAAGTCCTGGATCGTCGTCGGGAAGCCGATTGCATTATAACTTTTGAGGGTATCAAGTCAGTACTAGGGAAATTCGGTAGAACCATTTTAGATCTAAAAATTGATGGTATTCCCTTTGTCGACCTGTCGTACATACGATCCAACTGTCCCTATTTGAAAAGTTTGGTTGTGGAATTCGTCGATTCGATTTCCAATTTAGACAATAACAGATCTCTTTCATTTCCTCATCTGGAAATGTTTCGTTGTATCGATCACCCAAATAATCACACGTCGTGGGGTGAGCGCGAGTTGGCGGAAATTTTGTCGAGTCCCAACCTCAGATCCATAATGATCTCAAATTGTGACAGACTCTCCAATCGCTGTTTACAATTCGCTTTCAATAAGCATCAGTTTGAAAAACTGGAAAGTCTTAAACTGCAGAATTGTAATAATTTAAAAATAGAAGCACTGATGCAGGATTTATTGAAATCCCTACAATCCTTGTAAAAGCTTATTCTCGCTCAAAGCTACCCGTTTCGAGGATCAAGCGAACTACGTTTCATTCAGACAGTGAAAGAAATCGACGAAGAAATTCACATCGGATATTTCCTTCTCTGTCATACTTGCCCATGTTTCATCAATAAATTTGGTTACTTCTCGTGTTTGTACCACCGACTGTGTCTTCCCTCCCCCCTCCCCCCAAAAAATACAAAATTGAAATACGGTCCTCTTGCGATGTTGTTATCTCATATTGTTTATAATCTTTGGTTTGATACCTAGGTGTATAATTCACAGAATATTGATAGATGGATCGCACAAGTAGTCCAGGGAAGAACCAACCATCCCCTCTAACAAAAACAAATAGTGTAGCCTATAGTGAACGAAGCTCGCGCGCTTATGCTTCTTTGTTTAGTTAGGTATATACATTTATGTCTTAGAATGAAACAAAGAACCATAAAAGCCCGCGAGCTCCATTCACCAGCATCGTACAGTATTTTTTAGAGAACACCGCACCTGGGACAGGCGACCGGAAGAATCGTTACGTTGTCTGCCATTGGTTATCGAGATATAAAACATTCTTGATTAAATTAAGTAGATTACAATGCGGCATGTTGTTATCTGGTAAGGAAGGAAGTGTTGACATTGGCATATTTTGGATTGGGATAACATGTTGTTTTAGAATTTCTGTGTAGGGAAATATTCGATGGTCTGGCAACCGCCGTCTGCCTTGGCTACTAGTAGTAGTATATTACGCTCATTTGTTGTTCGTGTAATTTGTTTATGGATTACACAATGGTGACCAAATTAGAATGTTACATAACAAGGGCTTTCGTGTAAAACCGTGTCGTGTAGCACGGGGTGTTGCACTGTAATTAAAGCCTTGTTCACACCGGCCATAATAAGAGATAAGGGTAGTACGAAAAGGAACCGTGAAAGACACATAATAGTGGGGTCAAGTTATGATTTTACCTCAAACTAATTGCAACAAAACAAGTATTAAGTGAACACAGTACTATTCAAGAAGTATAACAACGTGTCAAAACCTTCCCGAAAAATACTAAAAATTAGTTTTAAAAAAACAGATTAAAAAATTTCGGTATTTATCAATACAAAAAAATAATGATTAAAAGATAATTTATAAAAGTTCCAAATAGTGAACTTTGTTTAGAATTTATAATAGTATATGTTGAAAACGTTTCGTTCATTTTGAATGGGTCAAGTTCTTAATGAAGCATTTAACGCGAAGATGGTCACCGATTACGGGTCGGAATGCAGTCGCCGTGTTTAACACGTCAGCTTACGGCGAGCCCCTAAAATTTAATTCCCATAGAATAAGGAAGGGGTATGCTGGAATCAATTGAAACTTTTCCCATATAAACTTTACCATTATTTCTATACGATGCGGTAAATTCAACCAAAAACATGGAAAATTATCCAAGTTATTCGATGTGCAAAATGCTCCTTTTCACTTAATTTGGAAAAACGGGGGATTAGTTGCAACAAATCCGCTACTTCAATTGGCGCGTCGTGTAGTCGCTGGAAAAAGGGACAACAAACTCCAAATATCGTTTTTTCTTTGTGATACTTGCTTGTAAAACGAAGCATAGGGACTTAAACTAGAATTCTGTGTAAAAAACTTTACATTAAATAAGAAAAAAATAAGAATTATATACTTTTTTCAAACGACTTCTCAAAGCGCCAGTTGAAGTAGCGGGTGTGTTGATTACTATTCCCCCGGTTTCCAAAATTAAGTGAAACGGGAGATTTTGCACATCGAATAACTTGGATAATTTTCCATGTTTTTGGTTGAATTTACCGCATCGTATAGAAATAATGCTAAAGTTTTTAATTGAAAGATTGCAATCGATTCCAGTACAACCCTTGCTTATTATATGAACATGAACTTTTGGTGGTCCGCCATAAGCCGCCGTGTTAGACACGGCGAATGACCGCAATCGCTGAGTCTTGATTAGCTGCTACACTAACAGTCAAAATGAACAAAACTGTCACAACTCGAGCTATTATTATTTCCAAACAAAGTTCATTAATTGAAATTTGTCTGAATTTTTTTAAAATCACCCTTTTTTTACATTAAAAAAAGGTGGAATTTTCAAATACGTTTTTTTCATGGTAATTTTTTAGATATTTCCGGAAGGTTTTACCATGTTACTGTGATTCTTATATAGTACGATGTTCATTTTAAACCTATTTTGTTGCAATTAGTTTGAGGTTACCCTCCCTTTATTCATAACTTAACCCCACTATAAAGGCTTTGAACATGGAAGGCGTCATAGTTCAAGGAAAGTAAGAACAGAGGGCTGAGGATGGGAAGTGAACCGCTTCATTGGTACGATCTCTAGAGACCAGTGGGCTCGCTACTAATACCCTGGAGACTAGTTCGTTTCGATAATAACACTGAATCCTTTTTCCGCGGAACTCTTTTAAATCGTGAAAAACGAAAGTGATCGGACATTCCCGATTTCTACTTTGGGGAGTAGATGACACAATTTGGAGCACGTCGGTGCAATCCATATTTTTGTACGATGGACCGTTTAGGAGGAGATAGCTGCCCCGATTTTGCCCTCGGGCGTGGGGCAAAAGGCTAAATAAGTATTTTTCGAGCTGGGGTCTCGAGGAAAGGAGGCGTGGCCCTTATAAATAAGGGCCGGTGAGCCTTCGGCTAGGGACTACGTCCCTAGACCTCAGGGAAAAACATTTGTTTGTCGTATTGAAAGGACTCGCTATACAAGATCCCACGCTTTTTCGGAAAAGAATGCCAACGAAAGAAAAAATAAATAAATAAAAGGGATGAAACGTAGGTTATTTACTAAGTATCAATGCTTTGTTTCAGTACAGCTAATTTTATTTCAAATATAGGCTATTCTATTTCATTCATCACCTAGGCCATCGTACAAGTTAAAGATACGCTAAAAAGTCAATGAAGGATTGAAGGTGCCATATGGTGAATAAAGGAAGGCTTGCGCATGAAGGAGCGTTGAACCTGCAGGTCGACAGGGGAAGCAAGGGATGAGATGCAGCTGGGAACAATCCCGCCGTGATGTGGTACGGTCTTAATGATAAGCAGTTGATTCAATCCTTTTTGCTGATTTCTCAATAGAATTCTAGCACTTTTTATATTTCAAGTCAATCACTTTCTCTAAATAAGTGTTATCATTATGGTGTGAGTGCTGTTTGTAAATCCGCTAAATCTTAGCCTACTAAGTGGGATGGAATCAAAGTCCGCTCTATTTACATCCACTCACCCCTTTCAAATGCAAAAAGGGTAAACATAAAACAGGCATATACTTCGCAACTAAAACTACCTGTGTATGTAAAATCAAAGCACACACTTCTCCAATCCCGGCGGAAAACTTTCACCACTGGTTAAAGACTTGAAAACCCCCGGAAAGAAAAAAAAACATTACCGAAGGGGAGTCACTACGCCATGTTAACTTTTCATATCTGATTGTTGCTGTGCGCATTATCATACGCATCGATGAACTCATCGTCACTGTCAGTATTTATTTGCTCCGATTGATATTGTCATATTGATAGGGAAAGGGCAAAGGAAATTTGAGCTTATCGCAATAGATTAATAAAAAGAAAATCTACAACATTATTGATGCACCAACTGCCGCGTGTAGCCAAAAGACCTCTATATTGTCCTGTTTCATATAAAAAGCACTCGTTGTTCTAATAGGAGAGAGCGGTTAGAGACAATCAATTCACAGCGCCAATTCATCCGCCAGCAAGTCACGATGTCTCGTTTCTTGCCATCAGCAGTTTTATTACAAATAGGTTTGCTGGTTTTGTCATGTTCGAGTACGGTCAAAGGCCTTTCATTGGAGGATCGAGTGCTGCAGTTAACCAACAATTATGTGAGTAAACCGAATTTTGTTTTATTCAATGTTCTTTCGTAATTTTCTTTAATATTAAGGATAAGATCGCGGACGCTTTGGCAACCAAAAATGCTCAGTTTGAGGCCCTGGAACAAAAAGTCCAGCAACAAGAATCCAAGTTGATTGGACTAGAGGGCTGGAATAAGGCGCTGGAACTTAAAGTTCAGGGACAAGAACTCGAAATAATTCGATTAAAAGCGATGGTTCAGCAACAAGAATCACTCCCTAATGCCCTGAAAAAGGAAAAACCAACAAACCCCGAATTGATTCCCAGTAACTTTTTGGCCTTTAAAGAACAAACAGCAGCAGTCGGAAAGAGCATGTTCCCAAGGACATGTCTAGAGGTCCATGCAGCGGATCCTTCGCTAAGTTCCGGAATGCACTGGATCGATCCCGACGGACAAGGCATTGGCGACGATCCTATCTACGTTTATTGCGACATGACCACAGGTAAAACATGTCTAGCGAATGGTTTTATTCGATTTATTACCGTTGAGTATTATTGGATATACAGATAGGCCCTCATTCTATATTACAAGTGTTATACATCTTCTTTTGTTTTGTTTACTAGGTTCTACATCGGTTCTGCACGACACCGAATCATCGATTGACGTGGGCCACTGCGCCGATCCCGGATGTTACTCACGATCCATCAATTACAATGCGACGATGAGGCAAATGAACGCACTAGCCGACCTTTCCAACGAATGTCACCAGTCTATCCAAGTATAAAAGGCTTCGAATATTTAGTTTTTTTTTCTTTAATGGTATAATGTCAGTTTAATGCGACGGTAATTATTTGTTTGTCCTTTTCTTTTGATCGATTTAGTACGATTGTAATTACGCGCCATTCGTATTTGACGGTGTCGCTTTTGCCTGGTGGAACGATAGAAATGGAGACTCGCAGACCTTCTGGGCTGGAAGCAACGCTGCCGCCCACACTTGCCAATGCGGCATTGATCAAAATTGCGTAGACGCTTCAGTGGCATGCAACTGTGACGTGGCCGCACCTGTTCCACTTACTGATAGCGGTAGGCCTGTATCTTATATTATCCATATTAAAGGCTGTCACTGCTGTTGTGTTGTAGCATTTATTTAATACTTTTTATGGCCTAAACATACCGACTATACGTGTTACTACGTGCAATTTCGTTCATTGAATTTTATTAGGGGTCATCACGGATAAGAATTACTTGCCAATCACTCGACTCAATTTTGGCCGGACTCAATTGGCCAGCTCCTCCGGGGTTCATACGCTGGGCAGATTTGAATGTAGCGGACAGGTGGCCGTTAGCGGAATGCCAAAATCCTGCGCTGATTTGTGGCAGATTGGACATACATTCAGGGGATTGTATTTGGTGATGGGATCAACACAAGTCGAATCCGTTTACTGCGATTTTACAAAACTACCTGAAGATTCCGGTATGAAATAAAACCTATGTTTATCCACCATCAGTTACTTATATACATTATTATCGAAACAAATTGCTGTACCAGGTTTCCAAACTAGAATCGGGTTCGTCGACGTCAAGTCTTCGCCCGTCTACTTTTATGTGCAGCGAAGCAGTGATTTCAATACAACGAATGTTCCAATTCCCTTCGACTTGGAAAGACTGAACGTCGGTGGTGGCATCAACTTAGCTTCTGGAATTTTCACCGCCCCGCGACCAGGAATTTATTATTTCTCCTTCTCTGCAATATCGAATGGTGGAAAGTTATGGATTGGTCTGTATGTTAATGGAAACCGCAACGGGACAGGATTTAGCACTGCTGATCATGAAACGTTGTCACTTCAATCTACGCTTCATTTGAATGCGGGAGACCAAGTATCGATGAGAATTTATCAAGGATCGGATTATTTGCAGAACAGCGACATTGAACATTTCACCCACTTTACTGGTTGGCTTCTAGAAGAAGATTTGTTTTCCTAAAAATGCAAATAAGGGATTTGATGATATTTTGTTTTACTTTGAAGATAGCTCCGTGTTGCCAACAGTAGACATAATACATTTACAGTTGCCTCTCAACTCCCACAAGTCCAAAGAAAAAATAGTTGAAAATAAAGTTGACGTTTATAATCCACCGGTGTCTCGTCGCAGCTTTCATTTGATCGTCTTGAATTTATTTGCCACAGCATATATCATCGGTATAATTCGTGTGGGAGATCGTGCGGCTCATACAAAAGCTCGAGAGACAGAGAGAGTTATAGCTTTAAAGCTTGTCATAGATGAAAAGCGCTAATATAGGAACGTGGTGACGGTTACTTCATAGTATAGTGAACTGCATCAAATTTCGGCTTATCCGTTCTCGTTGTCTCTTTTTAAGTGTTTAATTATACTATATATAGGCATTATAGGCTAGATTAATAGTCATAAAAGGTTAAGGTCGATAGCCTATATTCCGCACTTCAAATCAATTTTAGCCAATTGTTTTGATCTCCCTGTGCATGTGGGAGAGAGGTCCTTCTTTGGGTGATTTACCGTCTTCCGCATTCTTGTTTTTAAGCTATGATTCTATTGGCCAGGATGGATTCAATAGACTATTAGAACTCTTGGAGTCATGGAAGGAAAATGATCGACTATTGAACAGCAGCAAAATTCAATTGTTCCGCAAAAAATTTACCAGCCTTATTACTATAATAATAAGGCCGGCTCCTCACCGCGCTGACAATCAGAATACAAAAAAATGGAATACAAAACTATTTTTATCAGCCCTTTTGAACCGTAGAAGACGACGGCTTTTTTGGCAACTGGGCCCGAAGGAGTTGCATGAACGCGCTCGGACTGAAGACGATAACTGCGGTGAAATTTTTGTTTTGAAATTTGACGACAAAAGGTGGATCCTCAGCAAACAGGTCTAAATAGAATCAATAGTTATTGTATAATGCATGAATGAAGAAAGAAGCATCACGAGTATAGTAGCGACAGCCTCAGGAGACTTTGCTGGAGGACAGGAGAGCTAGAGAGATAATTATATCCAAGTAAAAAAAAGGCAGCCTCGATGGCTGACTAGTCCGAGTAGTCCGTGCCGGTCCAGCCATCACGGAATAACACTTTTCCGTTTACCAAATTCAAACGTTATCCCCATTTTTTGTCTCTCAAAAAGAAGCAGCAGAGATGTATACTAATCGACCCAGGCAAGAGGAGCTCGCCTTTCAATAAGAACAATAAACGACACCTTTCTCCATATTTTCTCTCCCTTTCCATCTTGTTTACATCTGCATAATCATAACCGAAACTCTGTGTTACCAATTTCGTTTCTTCTCAGAATTTATTACTCTGGAATTGTTTGTCACGACTCTTGTCCTTTTTCTTTCTCGTGAGAATGATCCAATGCCAGATGTAGGCTATCAACTGATCTCGGTCATTTATTGTTTAAAAATGTTTGTTTCGTATCGGCCGCTTTCCAAATAATAAGTCGGACTTCATCGATTGTTTCTAGTAGTTTAGTTTTATTCGGAGATGGCCTATAAGTAAACTTCAACTGAGCTAGCGGTACCGAACGCAGGCGAACCGTATCTGGTCGGTGGAAATGCGCTGGATCATCGTCGACCAGTGTACGAATCTTCAACAATGTCGATATAATGGGATGGCTCGTGAAGTTGTGAGTATTTGGCCGGATGTATTTGGATTACCTGAGATTTTATCATCTCAAACGCAACGGCCATCGGAACGAATGGCGTCTTAAACCAGTAGGCAGAAGAGATGAATTTGGCTGAGGCAGTGTTTTCAAATTACGTATAGGGCACGAGTATGGACGAGAGAGTTGACGGAGTGATTTATTAATATCAAATAATAAAAAAAGAACTAATGTCCGGCTTCCACTTCGGTGAAGCCGATTGGTGGCCACGATGCGCTCTAATGGGAGACTGGGTCACTGGGAGAGTGGATCTACTTGGCGGAGTCGGTTAGCCTAGCGATGAGCGATACGCAAGGGCCGGTGACGAATGATACCTCTTTTATTGGAGGCCTTATTGGAGGTCAGCCCTTTGTTAAACTGATAAAAAAGATGCAGAACAAGACCAGTTTTATCCGCTGAAAGAAAATACGGTAATGCAAGTCCTTCATTGAATCAGGGCGAGAGAGTGTGTGTTCATCATCATAGAGCTAGAGAATCAAGTACTGGCTGATATACTTCTTCAAAAGGTGGGACTAATAGGCCCAGCGTACAAACCACACACAGGTTAATTCATATAATTTTTGCCATATAGCAATTGCTGCATTTACTAACTTTTACTTAGATTAAAAGCTACTCCCGCCTAAGTTACATGTAAAGACGTTCCAAGTATGCAGTACGTCTCCAATCCGCTTGGTGCCTAGACAGTCGTTGTTGAGTATTGTTGTCTTTGTTATGATGACACTAAACAAATTGTCTGCTTAATTCATGGGAGAGCACAGCACTTTTGAGCCGTTTGAGTAACTATATTTCCTATCACACTGGAAGCAGTTAAGCACTTAACAATTCAGTGTAAATTTCTTATGATTATCTAGCTCTTAATGCAGTTTGAATAAATGGAAACGTTGAAACGTAGCTAATCGAAACTTGACCTTGATATTTTCAGGGATATTTATGTTTACGTCGTCGATTGGGTTTTCATCATTATCTCTTCCCCCGTCCATCTCACGCTATTCTGCTGTGCTATGACTATTACTGATAATTTTGAAGATGGAAATCTATAGAAGTTCTAAATGCTGGTATCATCCTCCTCTTAACCGTTTTCTCTGGCACAAACCAGGCAATGGGAAAGGCTACAGTCAACAGCCAAGGTGAATGTATATTCTCTTAATGTTATTTGTTGAACAGAAAGATTTTAACATTTTATAAAGCTAGAACATAGTAATACAGGTCTTTTTGTTATAATCTTACTGTAGATCGTAAATTGTAGTTTGTAACAGCAATTCAACACTAATGCTTATTATTGTATTGACTGACTTATATGTCTATTGTTTCCAATAATTTATATTGACTACTATCATTGACAGGTATTCTCCTTTTGGCCAATTCACTGGGATTCGTCCCACTACCAAATTCTTGGATAATGAGAAAGTAGAGGGTATTCACCTTGTAACTGACATTGACCTTGTCCGTGATATACATCTGCGTATAAGCGAAGCTACCAAAGGGCCGCCAAACTTTTTTCCAGCAATGTGTCCAGTCAATCTAACTATGCAAGATCTCCATTTGATTGGATCAAACTCGCAGACGCCGTACGTAATGACGATCAGTCCCGCTGGGCCACGTTTCTTGCTCTACATCGATCCTGCCGGCCAAATTTTCATGGAAAACACGTCGCAACAAATTTTTCGCGTTGACAGTGATCACGCAATTAACATAATCTCGTCCAACGGTCATCCCATCACCGACACAATCCTTGACGGAGTCATAGCAAGAGAAAAATTGATTCCATGTTACAGTTGCCGAAACTATACATTAGACAGTCAAAACGTCGCCTACGCAATGCTTGATGCATGCGGCCTCAGCAGTAGACGAAAATTATCTGATTATGACGTTGGCAGTCATTGCCTACGCACCGAATCGAAAACTGCTGGAAAGTTGACATTTGTCATTATGGATGCTATCAAATGCAAAGGAGAGCCGCTACTCGATTTCAAGATTGACGAGCGAATCAAATGTGTCAAGGTAACAAGGAAATTCGCTTCACCAGGTTGTTAATATAATTATAAATTCTCTGTGAAGGAGGAAATAATGAAGCCACGCTTGAACGCTCTGGAGAAAGGGACTATTTGTAACGAAGGAGAAGTTTTTAATCTAGATATTGTTGCCTACAAGGAAACCTACTATTCTTACTTCTTAGCTATGGACTTTTTGAATTGTGGGTATTTTGAAGAGACGTACAAGTATCCACTCGGTTCCTTGCTATTTTACCCGAGCCATTTGGTGGGTCACAACACTTTTTCGCAATTAAAATGTTTCATCAATTTTGAATGTTTACTTTTCTTTCAAGGGATACGTAAGTGGCACGTGGAATGACGTCTTTAAATTGGACAAAAAGAGCGTGGAAATTAAAAATTTTTTACTGAAAATCTCTAAAGAACCATCTTCCTGGTAAATAATCGATTGCTTGACACTTCATAATGTAAAGCCTATAATTAGGTCAAATTTCATTAGGGTAAAAGATGCTGAACTGTTCGCGATTGATTCCTTTTCTAAGAAGGAAATATTTTTCGCTAAAATTGAATTGACGGACGAGATCCGAGAGCTGGACGGCCAGATCATTCAATGCCGCTACATTGACAATTGCTGGGTTAGTGCCAATAGCATCGATATTCCAACGGCAGACGATCTATTCAAATCTCTCGAGATCGTATTTTGAATCAATTCTTTTTCCGAACCAGCCCAATTGTTCATAATTTGCGAGAGGTTACTTTTATACTATATTGTACTAACACCATCTAATTAATAAACAAGTTTAACAATTTATTACATCCGTCACGTAAAAAAAGAAAGATCTCGCAATAGTTCTGTTGATTCGTCTTAAATTTGCAATCGCCCGTCCAAACGTATATGCTGTTCGCTTCACTGGTGGAGTAGTACTGTGGAATTGTCTAAGACTGATTACTGATGTTGAGAATAATAAAGCAGAAGTTCAGTATGATGTTGCTTATTTGGGCTCCTTTAGTCACAAACGAGCTGGATGGCCTTTTACCATTCATGCACCTTCTTACGTTCTCACCGTCTGAGCTTAAAGTGTAGGCTTAGTTCAGGATGGGGTGTCGATGAGGTTAAAGGGAGTAAATAGAACGCACTACCATTCTGCGTCTCACGATTGACACTAGCGGTGACCGTAAAAATACTCGTCAAATGTGCAACGGGTGGATGAATAACTGATAAACGATATAACTGCCGTCTCTTTCCATCAGAGCTAGCAAGCTTTTATTCATAATATCAGTTATTTTACGATAAATCCTTGTCAAACACGGAATATCCCTAAACAGTATATCCCTAACAGTACATACCATCAATAGCTGTACATTTGATCTTGACTCCAAAGTAGCAGAAGATGAAATTTGTTTCAAGTGTTACTATTGTCATAGCGTACCCACCATATTTAAATGCTTGTATTTCGTATTAGACGAGCACGTTTATACATATCCAGATTTGGACCGCGCTCGGAGCGCGATCACTCTCGTTGATTTTTCAAAACAATGAGCGCGCTTGCGATTTAAGATGCGGCATTTAAGCGGGCTCCGAGTGCGCTTGTTTTAAAGTAAGATTTTTAAAGTAAGACTTAAAAAAAAAACTTGACTCGAAGAATAATTTAAAAAAAAGTTTTAACAAGGTTGCACTACGAAACACGGAACTTGTACAAAACAGAGCGCGCTCGCGGCCTCGCTCTCACGTTCGTGGTTTTTAGAACTGATTACGCGATCGCGCTCACAGCAGCCACACGACGAGCGCGTTCGTAAAAGCGCGTTTTAAAAAGGGTGTGATGAAAACTCAAGTCTTCTAAAGTAAAGTCCATGTTTTAGAAGTTCATAGTCCATAGTCCAAGTTCACATATTAGTCACACCCCTTTAAGAAGATCGCGCTCGCGTCCCTACCCTGTATACATCATACCAATAAAATCTGAACATGGTCAGGGCGCCCTGTGAAAGTATTTTTTTTTGGTGGGGAGAATCTTTTACAAGGGGATTTGCAAAAGAACTTTAATAATTGTAACACAATGGCCTATTAAAAAACTCCGGCCGATGTAACTCGTTGGTAACTTAGAAAAAACGACGGAAAAGTCGAAAATTTGACGTTGTTTACCGCCCTAAGGAAGCATGGGGGGTGGGTGGGTGGGTGGGGGGGGGGGGGTTAACGATACACACAAAAAGGAATCTCAAAATATTCAAACAAAGACAAATCGTAATGCAATGTCCCCTTTCGATTAGAGCGGGAATTTTCATTCAGATGTCGTGATAAAATTAATTTTCCTTCAAAATTTTTCCCAAATTTTACTGAAGAGTTTGAAAATGAGAAATTAATGGTTTCACTACTAAACTATGTCGGAAGGAAGAGTGAAATATCGAGATTCGTCGTTCAGACTTCGGGATTTTTTCTTTTTTGAAAAAAATTGTCCTTTTCCATGGGAAAAATCAAAGTACTAGAACTAGACCACCTACAAATGTCGGTAGGAAGAGGGAATCTTCGGGATTAATCGTGAATATTTCGTTAAAAACTCTTCATTTTTAAAAAATTTACTAGTCCTCACGGAACTAAAAATTAGTAAATTAAGGCAAAAATAGTTCAGTTTAACTAGGGTAAAGCTGTGAACTCCGGACACTTTTTGGCCGATAGGCTTCCTTATGGGAAACGTGTGCATTCAGAATCTTCAATTGTCGGACGTTTAGAAAAAACGACCATAAAAGTCGGACATTTCTGCATTTTTCGGACAGAGCTAATTAAAAAAAAATAATTATCTCTTTAGATTCAGTTTTTGATTCTGAATAGAATTGGGACACTACTGAGGGTGCAATAGAAACCCAATAAATTCGATTTTAAAAAACCAAAACATTTGCCTGTCAAAACAAAACTTGTCTGCTAGCCTAAGATCGACAGACAAACAATACTTGTTTCCTTAACAGCGCCGAAACGGCTTCAAATAAGATGAAAACATTGGGTATAAATCGATTCTTCATAAAATTATGCGTCGATTGGTGTATACCCTTTCTAGAAATTTGAAAATCTATAATTTCCTTTAAGGTGTCCGAAATTTGTCAGTCCAAAAAACGCAGAATAACAGTTCTTTTAAAATTCCTGATAAAATACTAGAATTGGCCATTTACTACTTAAAAACTATACTATTTTGTAGAATTTTAAATTTTCTATCATGTAGTATAATTAGTTAAGTGATTCATTGATTTTTTATCTTATATTTTTCATTTGCCGTTTTCGTTCGGCCTACTGTCCAACACAGAGCTCAAAAACTTAGCCTGCAAGTGTAACTGTGAAATTCTATTTGTCAATTTCTAAGTAACTAGGAATAATTGCAAGATGCCCTTTAGCCCATTGGTGCGTTTTTGTGACTTTTTCAATGTTCATTTATCGGATGTTTTAAGAAACGCCTCGTTCAGTTTCAAACACGCATGCAAAAAAATCGATTTTTTGGCCGAAATTTGCAGATTTTTTGTCCTGTCCGGATTTAAGAGCTTTACCCTAATTCCGCAAAAAATCTCGAAGGAGTCACGCAAGGGCTTCATCCCTGAAAGTAATAGACTTTTATATTCCGAAGGCTGTAAAGTAAAACAAAATGCCCAGAAATCGAGTTCAAGGGGGATAAGCATGTTTACCCCACCCTTCAATACCCCCCGGCTTGAGCTTCTAAAGTCTTAACTCATTTTCAGAAGTTCGAAATACGCCTCTAAACATTTTAACCGATTTCGTTCAGGGGTAGAGACTTGTTACTAGTTGTCACATCAATCAAACGGGTTACTATTTTGTTAAATTAGACTTTTTTGGTACATTAAACCAGGGAGTAAAGGAGTCTACTCTTCCCCATAAGCCCTAGCTATTTTGTGTAACCATGCGCGTATAAGCCCTAAGAGCGCACTTAGCTACCGCAGTCCCATCTTAGGAGAGTCGGAGCAATCAATTTTCCTATCTGTTTTGCCGGCAAAAGCAGAAAAGGCCCGTTAGATGGTGCAGCGAACTTTAAGTGCGCTCGTCCAAATGATGGGATGGGGAAAGGGATGGGAAGGTACGCGCATGGTTACCATTACGGGATAGCAGAGTAGACTCCTTTACTCCCTGCATTAAACGAGGATTAAACGACTTACTTATCTCTGTTGATGAGGGTATGGGGTCTGTTCTTCTGCTGGATTTGATTGCTGCCTTCGACACTGTAGACCACGCAAGTCTCATTCATAGGCTCTGCGATCGTTATGGTGTCTCGGGAAGGGCTTTGAATTGGTTCGAGTCGTATTTGAGCGGTCGGAGTCAATCGGTGAATGATGGTGGTGTTGCGTCGGATTCTAGTGCCGTCGTAATGGGTGTGCCACAAGGCTCAGTTCTTGGTCCGACTCTGTTTTCTACCTATTCTGGCCCAATATATCATATCTCAGTGCGTCACGGGATCAACTCACAGCTCTACGCGGATGACACTGACTTTTATGCAAAGTTAGAGCTAGATTTGAACCAGAAAGAAACATACGGGCGACTGGTGGGCTGTGTGGACGAGACGAGAGCTTGGATATTGAAGAAGAACAAGCTAAAGTTCAACGAGGACAAATCTGAGCTCCTGCTGGTCTACTCATCAAGAAAGCGCTGTCAACCTTCTCCGATGCATCTTCAAGTTGGTGAGAGTAGCTTGACCCCTAGTGCCTCAGTCAAGAACCTGGGCGTCATCATTGATGGGCATCTCTCAATGGAGAAGCAAGTAAAGAGTCTATGCAAGAGAGCTAATTTCCACATTTGGAGCATCGGCCGAATTCGCAGATTCCTGGACGACGCTACCACTGAGAAGCTTATGCATGCTTTTGTTTTCTTCGCCATTGACAGCTGCAACTCTATTTTGTATGGGCTCCCCGACAAGCTCCTGGACAGACTTCAACTCGTCCAAAACAAGGCGGCGAGAATGGTGAGAAGAGTGAAGAAGCACGATCACATTACTCCGCATCTGAAGGCTCTGCACTGGCTCCCGATTAAGAGCCGTATAGTGTTTAAGATCCTCGTTTTAACGTTCCAATGCCTTCATAAATCTGCTCCAGCTAATTTATCTGAACTCATCAAACCCTAGCGTCTAGCATCGCAGTCCCGATCACCAACGTCTCCTAACCTTCTATGTATCCCTAGGATTCGTCTTGAGACGTACGGTGCTCGCTCTTTCAGTCATGCCGCTCCGACACTCTGGAACAAACTACCGGAGGATATTAGGGCGATCAATTCTATGTCATTGTTTAGATCTCGTCTCAAGACACATCTATTTAAGATAGCATGCATGTAGTTACGCAACTTTGTTTCTGCCCAATGTAAACGCTTTGACCATTTTATGAAAAAGCACTCTATAAATCCTGGAATAATAATAATAATAATATGGATAGTTAAAGGATAAGTGGATATCCATGGGATATCCCAGGGATATACAGTGCCGCCTAGGAAGGATGAAGAGCGATCCCAAAAACATCACGCCACAACCGCTCGATCCTTTGATTGTGAACGGAGGAGCGACCAGTAATGTAGGGGATAGCCCCAGAGTCCTCGCGCGCTGCAAACAAAAATTCAGCCACGCCCACATTTTTTAATCCCCTATCAGACCTTTTGAAAATTAAACGAATGAGCCAGCTTCCACACACCAACAGAAAAGTCCAAAAGAAGGTGGGATCCAGCTCGGTATCTTTTAATGTAGCTCCTTCCCCTTCCAAAACTGTGCCTACTGCTTCCTCATCATTGACCAGCACCTCACCCTTAAAGGTTTTTCATCATCGCCGCAATACCGAAGGTAATAAAGCCACATTTGTGGTTAGACCTTCAGGAGGTGATGTAGAACTCTTTCTTCTAGGAAAAATTCCCGAAGATTCACATTCGTTTTGTTGTAGAGTATTTATTTAACGGTTAGAAGAAACAAGGGTTTTTTAAAGTCAAAAACGGAAAATTGGAAAATTGGAAGAAAATAAGAATTTGAATGAAAGATTCACGCTTATTTTGATTTAGAGAACGTATTAGTTCGTTTTAGAGAAAATATTATTTTTTCGTAAAGAAGAGAAAAATTCACGAAATTTGAACGATTTAGCACGAAGATTTACGATCTTTCCCGATACGCTTTTATATGTCTGGGAATTATTCGGAGAGAAAACGAGTTCTAAGAGTCCAAAAATATATATTTTTCCCCAAATTAAGTTTGGCAACGCTGTAGTCAGCTGTCAAAACCATCAACTGTCAAGTGTCAACAAGTAAATGTAAATTAACCTTACTTGTGATTTCGAGCGCTTTATGAACTCAAAACGCACGAAACTGAAAGAGCAGATCAATACGCGTCGATTGATATAATGATATTTCCGGTTCCATGTTGTAAAAGTATACCATTTCCAAACCAGGTTTTTTCCATCTCACTGATTGGCTAGATTACCTTTACATCGTTATTTGCTTTCATTTAGAAATTTTTCGTTTCTAATTTGAGAGCTTTCATTCATGTTTTAATCTATACGTTAGTCCTTGTTCTATTCCTTTAGTATTTTGAAATTCATTTAAAGTGAGCCGCTCAGACAGTATTTTGTATCGGTAAAGTAGGGTCATTTTACTTTAAAGTTTTATATACCTAAATGCTATTATTTATTATTTTTATCTTTGAATTGAAAGCATTAAGAACAGAAGTTTATAACACAAAATGAAGTTGTTAGAAATTTATTTGGGAAATAAACGAAATAATTATTTCGATTTCGGACGATATTATTCTCAATAGATGGCGCTACTTGTCTCGGGAAAACAAGATTCCCTTCGGTAATACCTTCGGGTTAAAATTTTTTTTCGAATAAACTATGCAATATATGTAGGTTTATGCTTAGGTTATGCCTATGCTTGTGCCTATACTTATGCGGAAATGAAACCTAAGGAAAGTTATATAGTATACCTAAAAATCCCCCCGTGTACCGAGATCGAGTAGGCTACCACACACCATATTTTATTCTATTCAACCTTGAGATTATTTACCAATTTATTAACTGCTCTGGTCAAGTGGTTAGAACGTTGCGCTGGAGTTCATAAATGAACAAGCAGGTCAGTCGTTCGATCCTTATGGTGACATTTTCCCGAAAAATAAAAAAAAAATACCTTTCATGCAAATCAAAATTGAGACTAGATGGTTATAAATGCCACAAAACATCCATCATAAATCGGATAATGATATGGATTACAGATTAGAGACAAACGGTAGCAAATTAATAATTCGCCAAGACGGTAGCATCTCCTACAGTTTATGTTTTTATAAGAGTAATCAGAATATGTAGTAGGCTACATTTAACAAATTACCGACGAAGGTCTCGACTATACAATATCGTCTACCAATTGAGTGATGTATGCATCGGTAGAAGCATGAATCATATGTTTTATTAATAGCTATTTTTTAAATCCGTGACGCATGAAACATACGGTTTCTCACGACACCTTAAACGTATATTACTATAACGTATTACTCGAAAAAAATTTTAAAGCTTATCACCGATACCACGATATAAGATTAGGAGGTATCCAGGGTGTGTATTCAGAAAGCAGCAGTCGTCTGGTCGAATTTGAGGGGTGGCGCTGCGATCAGTTTTCGGTAGAAATATGTAATATTAAGAGTATAATTACATTTTTCTTTCAAGGAAAATGTAAAGCTTTATTTTTAAGTAAAAAATTAACTACTTTGATGAATTATAACACGTATTTAGTTTGAATTACATCGGCTTTTACGGGGGAAAGTAAGACCCAGCCACAAAAACACTCTAGCGCGTCATCGGCCTTTAGGCTTAGCACTTTTGTAATCTTTCACTAACAAGAATGAAATCGAGCGTAATAAATCGGAGTTATTGAATGACTGGGATGAATCCACTACAAATTATTCGGCGCGCTGTTGTGCATCAATTAAAAGAGTCGAATGACGATCTTCGAGTATCATTTTCGTCTTCTTTTAATAAATATCTAGA
Source organism: Ceriodaphnia dubia (assembly GCA_022539655.2). NCBI lineage: Eukaryota > Metazoa > Arthropoda > Branchiopoda > Diplostraca > Daphniidae > Ceriodaphnia > Ceriodaphnia dubia. Next base: position 1,493,907 of record JAKUCG020000139.1, on the reverse strand, counting down.
CAATTTAGAAGCTGCCCTTTGAACTTGCGTTCTCGAATTTCCAACTGCAGAAGCAGAATGCCTTTAAGAATGGAATGAATAGGCTGAAATGTTAAAAGTCTATATGGGAATTTTCGAAACTTCTTGTGAAGTCTGCAGGCCCCAACACTGGACGGTTACGGATATTGAAAACTTTTGAGTGGATACGGATATTGGGGATTATTCTTCACGCTTCTTGTTGTCTCCACTGGCCTGGCCCCTGGGACGACGGGTCTAGGCCGGTGACAACTTGATGTTCGTATCGGTTCCTTGTAAAAAGTGGCCGTGTGTGCATACATTCGATGCCTTATTGAGCCATTACACGAGACTGATTGGGACATTTGGACAATATGGGGTCGGCCGCGACCGTCACGCACAAAATCCAATCAGTCCACTTGGATATGGGGTTTATGGTCCTTTTCTCAAACGACGGCAAACTGAGAGCTTTTCCATCCACTGAGAAAATGAAGCAGCTCCTCCGTTCTATGCATAAGAATAAGTTTATTAACCAATCAAACTGAAATCAACCAAATATTTCTGATGAACTTGATTTGAAATCAATTGATTTAGTCATTTAACAAGTTATTAAAGCGTTGGATGAAAATAAAAAGTCTAATATTATCATCCATATGGTTAAAATGCGTGTCGACGACTTGATAATCGCACGTCATTTCTTTAACAAACGGCTTGATACAATCTTGTTTTACTTTCAGAAACTAAAGCACAAAAAAGAACACACGATATTAATCAGAATGCCTCTGTCATTTCCAGAAAAAATTGCAACATGTATTGTCGCATTGATCATCACAGGTATCAACGTAACGCTGATAGTCCTAGGGAGTGTATATCTAAACGACTGCCCGGCCCAATTTCTCCTTCCAATTTTTTTAATTTTGGAAGGAGTTTGGAATTTCATCGTCATCATTTCTTTTTTCCATTGGCGTATCAGTCTCATTAGCTTTTTGCCGATGGCCTTTCCTCGTTGTCTCGTTCTCGTATGCGGCACACTGAAAGTTATTTTACTGTTGGTCGGTACAGCTTTATTTCACTTTCAAGAATTCGATCTCGACCATAAAGAAATGATGAATTACTGCAACGAGGCACTCTACTGGGCTGCCTATTTGGCCTTCACGACTCAACTCGGATTAGTATGTAGCTGCATAGGCATTTGTTTGTCACCCTTTTCGTTCGGGGCTAATACCGCCAACATGTTTGGCAGTCCTCCGCCGACAAATATCAGAATGTGTGTTTGAATCAGAATGAATCGATTTGATCAATAAAGTTTAAGTTCAACTAAAATCATTTTCTCTCTTTTCCTTTAATTAAGACAAATTTAGTTTGAATTACATCGGCTTTTACGGGGGAAAGTAAGACCCAGCCACAAAAACACTCGTTATTTAATAACTAAATCTACTTGATACAGTAAAACTAATGAAAAAAGATACCTTAGATCATCTAGTTTTCAAAAACCATAATCAAATCCCTAAATTTACCTGTAATAGTAGAGAAAAAATGAAAAAAGTCCGAGCAGAAACGCCGTCTCCATAAGCAGACGTGCAAAACACAGTCAGATCCCTACCGAAAACTGTTCGCAGCGCCACCACCAGATTCGACCAGACGACTGCCGCTTTCTGCTGGGAAGGCCCACTAAACCCTGGATACCTCCCAATCTTATATCGTGCCGATACCATGAAGTATATCATGATATACTTCATGCCGATACTATCACCGAAATCGGTTAACGTACAATCTTGCACGCCATCTAACATCCCGGCGGAAAACCTTATTTCTCGCATAAACGTTAAGAAAGCAAAACCATAATCGGTTAGGTCGGTTAAAATCGGTTATTAACGTACAAATCTTATTACGCCATCTAATAGCCTGCCGGAAAACTAAATTTTCTCATATAAACGTTTGGAAACCTACCCTAGACCCATCCCTTTCCTTTCTCAAGCCCCCCAAAAGCCCTCAAAAAAAAAAAAAAAAAAAAAAAAAAAAAAAAAAAGGGAAATCACGCCCTAAACGGGAACTTAATACCTTCGGTATATTCATAAGAATGAATATTACCCTCAGGGATAATGTTTTTTTTCTTCGGGTGGTCGGGGCGTAATGCCTTAGAAGCCTTCAGGAGTACCTCCTGAAGGGATAATTTATGCTTACATTAGAATCTAATGTGTGATTGATAGAATTGAATAATACAAATTTTCCATAGGTGCCAAAAAGAAGCTTTTCCAAAGTAAAAACACCGTCGTCGGTAAGCACAGTTTGAATGGAAAGTAAAAAACATAAAAAATATTTAAACTGGTTCAATTAGTAGATTCAAACAAAATTTTAAGTGTGAGTGTTAGCTGTGGGACACTGTAAAGCCGGTAATACAAATAAATGCGTCATCAGATTAATTTGTGACATGTATCTATTCGGATAGGGATTTTTGTGAGCTTTCAGAAAAGCTGAGCATTGCCGACAGCCGCTGGAGCGTTTGACCTTGGTGTCGGTTCCCACGGAGGCCAAAAAAGCCAATTTTTACCTTATGATATTAAGATCTGATTCCAACATCATTAGATGTGGAAAAATATAACGACATTTTGGGTGTGTAATCTGACGCCATTGGTTGGTTCCAAATGTCCTTAAGACGCCCTAAAAAGTGGACAAAAAGGCCAACATTTTTTAAATTATTAAATCTGAAATAAATTGCATAAAATAGAGCAAAAATGTTGCATCTATTGACCTAAAATCTGACGATCATAGCCGGGCCTAACAACCGACAAGACGCAGATGTGTAACTTAAATTGTGATGTTGCATCGCATTACAACCCTGCAATAATCTTAAAAATCACGACACAAAACTGGCGGTTTAAATTGAGGGGGTCTAAAGCAAAGTGAGGCCTACGCTCTTCCAATTTAACAAGTACGTCTTCTAGCCAGACATGACTTTTCTTGATACTTTGTTGCCTTAGTTTAAAAAACAAAATTGTTCGCTGCCCTACCTGCGCCTGATGGCGAGCAAACATTATATGAATTCGAGTTACAAGTTAAAACGAAAAGAGAATAAGTTTGAGACTGAAATTCTCTTTACAGTTGTTTAATGATGAAACTAAGCCCAGTCAATGGGTACAATAATAGAGGACAAGTCAAATTCCGAGTACAGTTTTATTCACTATTAAAGAATGCCGTAGCGACATGAAATAAGTTCTTGAATGCAAATGTGTAAAAAATGGGGACGGGGGATTAAACCTTCAAAGTTTCACCAACATTTAGACCACTAACTCAACTACATAGGTAAATGGAGCGTTGTGATATGGTTTTTCGCCCCCCCCCCCCTTACCCAAACTTACATTTTTTGATTTTGAACTGAATTTCAGTCAGTGGGGTAGGGTTTGTGATGGGGAAAAAGGGAAGTCAAGGGAGAAAGGTGATTTTTAAATTTTTTTCTTAGGATGAATGCAAAAGATTTGCACCTATTTTGCCACTCAGCCGTTCCCTTTTATCTTCTTTTATGATATTGTCAGGAATTGGATTGGTCTATCTGTTAGTGAAGAAACCTCTGTTGGGCAGCAACTTTGCTCGTTCCCAACTTGGCTTATTTCAAACCCCTGGTCCAGTTTGAACTAGCACATTGTAAAAAACAGCTCAATGTTACAATGAACCACTCCTGTTTTGAAGTTGATCATTCCTCTAGGGTTTTCAGGAATTGCAGGGGTCCATATGTTTTAAGGAGACCATTGGGTGGCCATAACACTTCCTTCATTCAACTGATTTGGTCACAATGACAAAATCAGGATTGTCTGAAAAAGATCGAGGACTCGAATTTGAAAATATGCTGTTGGAGATTACAACTTTGGAAATGAGAATATAAGAACAAGCAGCCGTAATAAGAAGATTCTCAACAGAGACATGGTTTCCATGAAGCCAAGTGTTTGAGTTTTTCCATTCTTCTTTCAGTGAAAAGTGAGTTTGTTAAGTGATTGACATTCTTTTGATAATTTTTATCCATCTGTCTGCTCTACGTGGACAAGAGAGATCTATGGTCTAGAAAAATGAAGCCTATTATTGATGAATTGAAAAAATTCGTTAGTTTTAAGCCAACCGGCGTCAGGAAGAGTGCCCACAAGGACTTGAAAAGCATGGTATTCCAGTAAATCTTACACTTACACAAACTATTTTAAATCAATTAAATTGTCAATAAAACAAGTGAAATTACTAAGTTTTCACGTGGCACTTATTGCGATGAAACTTCAAAAACTTGTCAGCAAAAAGACCGCAATCAACAAACTAAACTTAAGATTAAGTATAAATATGACACAAGCACTGAGAACTAATTGACGTTGCCTCTAGTTAGGAGCAAATCAGAAAATTTGACGGCAATTTCAATAAAGTAATTTACATAGGAACGCTTGGGAGTCAGACAGTTTAGAAATCCATGTGCCCAAATGGCAAAAGTAGAATACAATGTCGTCTGCAATTCGAAACACAAAACAAACAAAAAAGAAGAGATACAAACGGTGATTTTTATTTGACAAAACTCCCTTTCGGTTTTTCTACAAGATATTTTTTGAAAATCTCTATATCTCATATGTTATATTACATTAAATTTCTTAACACACACCTATCTGAGTCAGACTGGTCTGCTTGAATAATAACCATTCGGCAACAGCGCTTGGGTCTAAGAAGTCCGTTGTGTTTTTACCCTTAAAACGTACGTTTTTTAACCGTTTAAATTTTAAAAAGTAAACAAACGAAGTGTGCTACCAAAACTGCCAAAACCTGGTCACTCAAGAAGTTGTCACAAGAGCCATCACAATCAAGACAGAACACCATGCATCAAAATGAGGGATTACTGGCTTCGGTAAAAAACGACTGGTCAAACTAAAGAATCTTTCTTCTAAACAACTCTAGTCTGAACCTTCTGTGCCCCCATGTGTCCCATGTGCATAGATTATCTAGAGTAGCAGAAAATGTGAAAAACCCAGCACAGAACAAGGGACTCGGACAAAAAGAAACAAAAAACTGCCTGTTTCATCAAGTCCGAAGAAACAACAACCCAGCGAGACCTATAGATTCAAAGAATAGATGGAGGCTGTATCAATCAGATACTTTGTTTTAATTGTAAACTTATAGTGTAGAACTAACACCACAATAGAAATTGTAGGAAAGATGCAGACATCGGACAAAGTGAGAAAGTGAATTTGTTGAATGAATAATATTCTTTCCATAATTGTTATCAAGCTGTTTGCTTCGTTATACGTGGACCAGCGAGATCTATGATCTAGAAATCTGAAGCCTGTTATTGATGATTTAAAAAAAGTCGTTATTTTAAAGCCAACCGGCGTCAGGAAGAGTCAAGGGAAGAGACAAGGACTTGAAAAACATGGTATTCCAGTAAAGTTATTTTTTTTTATTTTTCTCTAATCTGCTTCTCTCATTGGAAAGGCTGGAAACGAGTCACTACTTAGATTTTTTTTAAATATTAAAGTTATCGGAAAATTCATCAAAAATTATACAATTTATACTAATTTTGGAGCCAGAAACAGAGCCGGAAAAACCAACACCGGAGCCGGAAAACCAAACAAGAGAGAATATAAAAACAATCAGCCGTAATAGGAAGATTTTCAAACCATATTAAAGCGATGTAACCCTGAGGAATAGGAAAGTTGGAAATTTGGGGAAAAAAAGTATAAAGTTTGAACAACGTTAACCACACAAGATTTGTTTTAGATTTTTAGCATGCAATATGTAAATTCATAATATTGCATTTACTTCGGGGGTTCCTCTACCCCCCTTCATAACCTTGAAGTTGTCTTTAGTATTATTCTTAAGTGCCAGAAAATTTACTCCTAAATTTAAAAGTGATACATTTTTGGAATAAAAAAAAAATGAGGTTTGGCTAGAATGGGTTTTTGCTATACCATTCAGCCCCAAATACATTATTAATACTACATTATCCCCAAGGGCTTCTACAGACTACAGAGGGCCTCTACCGATTTATCGGAACGATTAGAAGGAAGTGACTTTCCCCAAGTACGACTTGGAAACATTAAATTTTTTAGTTACTTTTACCTCCAACAGATGGCTTGCAAAAATCAAGGGGGCGGTAGAAAATCAGGAAACTAAGAAAATAATTAACAAAACAAACATCATACATAGGAAATACGGACAATTGTCTATAACCGTTTAATAATTAGAAATACTCATTTCATTTTTATCAAAACAAAAACTTAAATGGGAAAGTTTCGAATTATACAACACAGAACTACAACATAGTGTTAAAAACCGCCGCTAGAGGGCACTGAAAATCAAAAGAAAAACTAAGCAAAGATGATTCGTATTTGTCCTCAGCCAACTCTTCCCTTGCCTTGTACCATTTCTTCTTCATTTATCTAGTCTTCATTCAGTTCTAGTCAATTTTATTAACAACCTCTTCAGTCGGTCTCCTCGTTGAATTTTATGTACACGATTTATCTGGTCCACGGTCAATAAACGGCAACGCTCGGTTACCGAGTACGCCATTATAAAAATTAAAAAAAGCAGATATAACGTATTTAGTTACGAAAATACTACTACTATATATATATATACTAAATATATTGAGGAGATATAATTGTAAAAAAGTTTCAGAAAAAAATTTGGTTTAATGACTTTTTTAAATATAGAATACAAAAATTTCTTTTTGTTAAATCACCGTTTGTATCTCATTTTTTTTGTTTGTCTTGTGTTTCGAGTTGCAGACGACAGTGTATTCTACTTTTGTCATTTGGGCATTTGGATTTCTAAAAAGGTCTGACATCAAAGCGTTCCTATGTAAATTACTTTATTGAAATTGCCTTCAAATTTTCTGATTTCTTCCTAACTAGAGGTAACGTTAATGAGATTTCTGTGCTTGTGTGATATTTATACTTAATCTTAAGTTTGGTTTGTTGATTGCGGTCTTTTTGCTAAAGTTTCATCGCAATAAGTGCCACGTGGAAACTTAGTAATTTCACTTGTTTTACTGACCATTTAATTGATTTAAAATAGTTTGTGTAAGTGTAAGATTTACTGGAATACCATGCTTTTCAAGTCCTTGTGGGCACTCTTCCTGACGCCGGTTGGCTTAAAACTAACGACTTTTTTCAATTCATAATCTCTCTGGTCCAAGTAACGAGGCAGACAGATGGATAAAAAATATCGAAAGAATATCAATCACTCAACAAAATTACTTTCTCCGATGTCCGCATCTTTCTTACAATTTCAATTGTGGTGTTAGTTCTAAACTATGTTTACAATTAAAACAAAGTGTCTGATTCAGACAGCCTCTCTAGCCTCAGCCTTAAGGGTTTTCTCAACGTAGGAGCCATGCAGTGTTACACAGCAGAAAAGAAGGGAAGATTGGAAAGGCTTTTAACGATAACAATCACCGATTTGTGATAGCAGGCGCTCCTTTAAAGAAAAGCTTTAAATCTGACGTCTTGATGATTGATCTCCCACATATTGGTCCCTTTTCGCGCATTCTGAGTTCCTCATTACATGTGTATAAGAATACCATCGAAGGTGACCCATGTGGACGAACACTTGATTTTCTCAACATTGTCTCCTTTAATTGTGTCACAGGAACCATTGTGGGAGAACACTTCAAAAATTGTTGGGCTTCAAATCCCAGGATGGCCAAAAAACATCTGCTGAGGGCACACCCTATTTTTCCAACTGAAATTTAGGAAATTGGAGCTAAAAATGTAAAAGGGATTTTAGAGTTTAATCAACGTTTGAATACTTCTGTTATTGATTTAAATATAAAATGTTGAGTTATGAAGTAAAGTGGGCGAGACATCCCAATTACAATTTCGTCACCTTCGTAATCGTTTTTAGCAATTTCTAGAATAAGGTTACGCGTGCATGCGTAAGTGCGCTCTTTATCAGACACGGGTTTCTTCATATTGAAGATGCATGATGGGGCACTAGCCACAAACCCATAACAGCTTCTTAAGCTGCATAACAGCAGGTAATTTCTCCCATTCTCTGGAAACTATTTTCGTAACGTCATCATAACTTGCTTCAGGATATGCAGCCCGAACCTGTAAACTTCTTTCCTTCCACCACCATATAGCACCTGTGAGTGTAATGGTAATTCCCTGGTGATACGTCTTTGGCAGTTACTAAACGCGGAGTTTTTAAAAGAGCTCCGCAAGTTTTAGGTAGATCGATTCCCCAAGGCTGACGTCTAAAAATTGACAGTAAGTCTTCATTTTGACAAATTCCCCAAAAAGTAACCCACACAGAAAACAATTGCCTAAATGTAGGACGTTCGTCATCAACATCCGGTTCTTGGGTGCCATCTTCACCTTCGTCGTCTACGTCTCTTAGTAAAATGTTCTGAATTAGTATATCTACTTCTTCATCAAAACTAACATTCTCTGAATCTGGGGATTCAGGTGAAAAGTCGCTAAGTCTATCTGGATCGTTAAAGTCAATACAGCTATGAAAATCATCATCCGACGATGATTCTTCAAATACTGATAACCGTTCGCTTGTTGGTTCCGTATCGCGTGTGGTTTGATGATCAAATAGGGAATTACAAGTATTTTGCACTCTCTTTCGCTTATATCGTTTGCTATATGGCTGATATCTATTCTTAGTTACTTTGGGTGGACACTTGGGCGACGCTGAGGGGGATGCTGTCGAAGATGCTGAGGAAGATGAAGTTTGTTGCGAACGTGGAGAACTGTTCGGTGAATTCGAAGACGATGACGTCATTCTTGAAATGGTGTGTGAGCTTCCTTGAAATCTAAAAAAAAGTTTGATTATTGGGGAGCTAAACGATTTTAAGAATACAGTGAAGCAATGCATAGTGCAAATTTTGAGAAATAAAACCAGAACATAGTTAACAATGAACTATACCCGAATCCGACAAAATAAAAAGAAATGTAAATAAAATTGTACATAAAATAAAATTTTACGACGGACATCAAACACTTAGTGAATGGCAGCACGTGGCGAGCACATGGCTCAGCCATGAACAGGATTCAACAATAGGCCCCCATAAAATGCAACACACGAAACCTACAAAGAATGCAAGATTTTAAGTAGAAATTGTTTAAAACAAAACGACTTACCTGATATTTTGGAATATCCTTTGGCACACAGCACAAAACGAAATTTCTTTCACACCTACACTCTGGAGCGTTGTCGATCGTGGCAGCCGTTGGGGAAAATGGGCTCTGGGAGCTCCCCAGCTAATGCTGTTGCCAAACATCTCAAGTGCACAAATTATTAACTACTTTTTTCAAATCAAGCATGCTATGAAAACACATGGCATTTTTTTTTAAATTTATCAACATCAACCTAAAATTAATTTTAATAATAGTTTTTAAAAAAGGGAGTATTTACAATACTGCGCCTAGCTAAAAATTTTCTAAGTCCAAACCCAAACCAGTACATTACACATAATATGAAAATTGAAAGAATCTTTTTGCTGAAATGTATTATAAGTATACATGATATCATCACCGAGTGTCTCCCACCTTTAGGTGGGAACCGAGGGCTTCTACCAATTTATCGGACCGACAAGGAGGGAGTAACTTCCCCCCAAGTGCGACTTTGAAACATTAAATTTTTTATTTAAATTTAACATTCTAAATATACTGAGGAGATAAGTGAGATAAAAGTAAATAAGTTTCGAAAAAATTTTGTTTTCCCTTAAAATTTTGTAATAGATTACGAGTAATAGATTACGAGTTTTACAATAACTGTAGGCCATAACTATAAAGCTTACAAAACATATTTTCTTCCTAATGACACGAAGGGCTGGCGCGTTAGCGCGATTTTATTCCAATAAATTGGACACAACTTTCGTCCGGAAAAAAATTCCCATTGCGTCAAACGATGTTCCCGTGCGCGTGGTAGTTGTTTCACCATACGCTAGTGACAAAAGTGCATTTTCAAAAGCAAAAATTGCATGCATGAAAGAAGATTATATAATTGAACCTGGCAAGATCGACGAAGCTCTCCGTTATTTCAAATTTGTGGGGAACAAGATAATGGCGCTCGTTGAATATGACAAGGAAATTATATCAAGGTTACCATCAAGAGACACTTCTGTAGATATGTTTCTCATGGAAAATGCAGACACTTCAGTGGAAAACATGAACCGCAGTTCAGAAATCGAGATAGAAAGTGGCGAAGGCGCTCCCTTAAATACATCTGATTCGACAGGTGGTTCTTCCCTCTTAAGATCAAACGAAGAAAATGATGATGCAATTTTTTTATCAGCAACTGTAACCATCGGAGCACCACAAGCGGACGAAATAAACATCCACGAACAAGTTGTGGAAGTACTCGGCAATTGTAATGCAAAAGCTAGTATTTTAAAACGTAGAATAATATTTATAAAACTATAAGTAATAAGTATAATGCAGTTACCTTTGGTAGATGCTGGCGAATCTCACATTGGTGACCATATCGAAACAAATGAAACAATTGCTGATGAATTATCTTCTAACACATATGTCATTCGACCCAAGAGTGACTTTGCATCTGATTCGGATCCTCTTGAATATCTTGAATGGAGGTATCCTGACTTATTTCCATTTGGGAGAGGTGGCTTCGGAGAAATCAGACGCATTGACATTTCTCGCAAAAACTTGGTTAAGCATCTTTTAAACCTGAACACACGTCATTTCCAGCGGGTTGACTTCGTGTTACCTGTTTACGACATGTTAAGTCGTATTGACGTTGCGAGAATGGCCTTTGTCCGGTTAATGTTACCATCAATATATGGTATGGGTCAATATATGGGCTCATAAATATATTGAGGAAAAAAGTGAGATTTTAGTAAAAGAAATTTCATGAAAATTTAGTTTGCCTTATAAATTATATAATAGTCATACACATTGTAACATTGTATTGTTGTAACTGTATAGCGTACAAATATTGCGTGTACCCAAATGGAGTTTTGATTCAACTTATTAAAAAATCGTCATTTTTGTATATTTATTTCAAATCTCAACATTTGACATTTCATGAATGACAAGATGCATCACGGTTAGATGAGAGAGGGTATTTTTAATTCGAATGAATGCAACATATCTCACTTTTAAAAAATCGGAAACAATTTGTTTTTACAGCAATTCTTTCAAAAAATTTTGTTTTGAAAAAGCATTAATTGCCTTTTTTTTATTACAAATTGTATAAAAAGTAAATTTTAAGGCAGAAAAAGCAAAACCAAATAATGGCCAAAGCAGTCACCATGACACAAGACTGCCTACACCAAAAACGAGGTCATCCAGGCCAATGCCGTCTACCGTCGGTCCGTCGCGTGCTTCAGAGTACGTCATCAAGTTGAAGGTTGTATACCGCCAGAAGTCCACATCTTTAGGGGAAAGAATGTCGGTCAGGCAAATTAAAAATTAAATCCTGGACTATCCGATGCATATTTTAATTTAATTTTCAACCCACCCAAAAAAAATTATTACTTGTGTCGAAAATTTCACATAATCCAAAAATTTCCAAAAATAAACATACAATAGCGGTTATAATTACCAATTGAAGAAATTTTTTTAAAAAATCAAAAAATTATAAATAACAAAAGTGCATGCTAAAACAGATGTCCACTTACAATGGGCATACATGCTGGAGGGCACTTGACCGCTGGCTGCATCGAATTCAACCGGTCTGTTCCGGGGTTTAAACTTCGCGAGGCAATTTACGCTGTTCACATGAAAACATTTCTAAAGACGTTCATAAATATAAATTACTGCGGTATACGACTCCACAAGCACCGACGTCAAACGGACCATCCTCCAAAGAGACATAGTCCCGGCCCCGTCTCTTTACGCCTCTGCACCACCCAAGCCTGCTCCGGCCCCGTCAAAGACCAAAGTTTAATTTTTCTTTTAATCAGGCTCTAACATTTTTCTTCGTCTATTTGTGCTACGAGAATACCTTTGTCGAGATATTGAGCTAAAAGAAGATTTTCAAGACTTGGAACGAGCTCTTGATGATTGGACTTTTCTAAGTCTCTTCGTCTGCAATAGATTTCTACCTCCAATTCCTACATTCGCAAATGTTGATGATCCAATCACCAAACTATTGTCATTAGTTCGGGACAATATTTACCAAATAAATCTTGTAAGTCTTTGAAAGTTCTTACTTCTAAATACATATCACATGATCGAAAAATAAGTCATAACCTTATACTGAGATTTCAATTGATGATTCCTCAGAAAAAGGTTGCAAACCAACCAACAGAAACAACAACAAGCTTCCTCCGTGACAGATACATCAAGTCATGTGGAAAAAGAGAGTATCATCACATCGGAATCCCGGGGACTAGATACAGGCGAGTTAAAAATAAAGTAATATTGTAGAATTTTCCTTAAAAATTTGTATTGCTCATAGGTTCTTTGAGAGGAAAAAAGCGGAAGCGAGAGAAGGAGGTCCCACAAAATACCCTTGGGAAGATTTTGGAAGAAGGCTTCAAAAGGTTGTCTTATGAAAAGAATTTTGGAGTTGCCCCAATTAACGAAGAATTTTGTTCGAAGTTCGTGTTGAAATATGTCAAAAGACTAGAAGAAAAAAGAACTGGTTGGTATGTAACTCTGATAGCCAAGTGGTTATTAAGACCCCCAACGCATAGAACTGAGGGTCCGGGTTAGATTCCCGACAACGACAAAGCGTGTGTCTTTTCAGAAAGAACTTTAAAGTTACTCTGCCTTGAGCAGAAGCCCACAACAGTGGAACATGAAATCATTGCATGCTAACTAAAAATTTAGCACACCATGTCTCAGATTCAAGTTTGATTCAGTCTAACGCATATTTTGGTAATATATTTTTTTTCTCGGTATCGTGTGTGTGGAGACTCCATGCAGCAGACGACTTCAAGTTGATGGGATGAATCACCGATGAATGGAAACTGTTTCCTTTTTTTCGTGTGGTAAGAAATCTTCTTTTGTAATTCATCTGTACGTGTGTAAGCTACGTTCTAAAAAGTTTTGTAAAACTTAGTTTATTTTCAGGGGTGGTGGTTGGGTATCTCTGATACTATTAGTATTGCATAAGATTATCGTTAGTTATTAGCACGGTATCTTGCTAGCTTTAGTGCTGAAACCTTTACAGGGTTTTAAGGCTACGCTACTTCATGCTCGTGAAAACCTTACGCCTTTTTACATTCATTCAGTTTTTTAGAACTTCGTTTATTCTCAGGGATTATGTTGGGTTTTCTAATACTACCGGGTAAAATTTCTGTATTAAATTTATCATTTCTGAAACTTTGTAACAGCGCTTTATATGCAGATGGAAGGAAAGACGTAAATTTTTCCCTTTTCCTTTAAATTCGGACCGTTTTTGTCCGATTTTAATTAACGAGCTAAGTGCTCGCACTTTGCAAGCAATGAAGCCTAACTTTTTTCCCCGCCAGTTTTTACATGTGACCCAGTAATAGTCAGAACTGGATCCCTACTTCCTATTGACAGAGATAAGAAAAGCTGGCGTGTTGCCCGACTATACAGTATCCAATGCCCTTAGCGCTCGCCACTTCGGGCACCATTTAAACCTGGCAAAATTAGGAACTAACAAGGATGGCACGATTATTCATTTATGAGAGTGCTTCAAGGAATGGGAGAATGGCGAAGATCAAACAAAGTAATTGATCACGCTGAGCAACTTTTGGCCCAGATAATAGATAAAGAGTATTATAAAACTAATATTTGGAATAATCCTTCGTTGTAATATATTAATTTCTTAATTAATTCAACATGTTGGCATTTCATGGATGATAAAAAGCATCACGAGGAGGCGGGATAGGAGATAGTTTGACTGAATGCCATGTATCTAAGTAAAATATCGATAGATAATTGTTTCTGGAAATTCAATATCTTTGATTTGAAAAATTATTAATTTCCTAATATTTCTAACAATAATTATACATAGCAGATCCTGATTTATGTCCTGAATATGTCAAAAGATTATGCTGGGTTTTCCAATACTTCCAGGTAAAATTTCAGTATTAAATTTATCATTTCTGAAATTTTGTAACAGTTATTTATATGCAGATGGAAGGAAAGACGCAAATTATTCCATTTTCCTTTAAATTCGAACCGTTTTTGTCCGATTTTGATTAAAGAACTAAGTGCTCGCAGTATAGATGGTTTGCAGAGCGCGTAGTGTGATTTTGAACAAAAACTGGCGCGGCGTTTCCACACACCCCAGGGGCGCAACCAGTAGCCATTTCCATTGGGCTTGACGAGGGGGGACTTGAATTTTCGTTTCTTTGTTTACAAAATAATAGCAGAAGACACTCATTTGTCCAATGGAAACGAAACTCAGCATACTACACTCAAGCCCAATGAAAATGGCTACTGGTGGCGCCCCTGTGGTGTGTGGAAACCCCGCAGCAGTTTTTACCCCTGGTCATACCACGCGCTCTTAAAACCATCTATATATATTGTATCTATGGTGCCGTCTTTGGATAAACGGAATATATAGCAATGGGCGTTGGTTTATTGTAACCACAAACAAGTATAGTAAGTAAGTAAGTAAGCAGGTTTGGACCTTTTATTTTTCAGTTACCACCAAACCTGCCTGCTTACTTACTTATTATTTTTAACTTGTTTTTCTACCGTTAGATGGCAGGAAATTTTAAATGGAGCTTAAGTACAGCAATGGGGCGCAAGTACAGCACTTACACAACGACCAGACTCCTTTCAGCTTCTCTTCTTATCTTTGGCTTCAACCTCTTCTGCCTCTTCTGCCTTTGCTTTTTTTGAACAATCTTGTCATTCTCTCGTCAGTTTTTCCCAAGCTATTTGCTGTGTACCAGGTATTCATGACACTCTCGTGCCATTGAATTTTGTATCGGACACTTTCTCCATCCCGGTCGATGCCAACACTCCGTTCGAATTGATGTAGTCGATCAAATTCGTCAACGGTGCTCCAATCGAAATTACCTTGAGATGCAATAAGATTAATATTCTAGTTCATTATTATTTTATGTTTGAACTTACTCTCGATTGGCTGAATATTTCCTCCATTCTGGTGCCATCTACACCATTCCAGTAGCTCTTCGTCCGATATCTTCAACTCCGCCGCCGTGAGCCATTGATATTTGTTTTTCTTGTGCCACTTAACACGGTTCTCTTGTTGTTGTGGTGGAGAGAACAGGGGCAATGAAGCAGACTGGACAGGGGTAATAGGACTTGGGGCAACATTTTCCATATCAAAAGATGCTTCTCGGCCTATAAAGCATATTATTAGATTGGTATTTCTGATTTAATTATTTGTTACCACCTCGTGAATCCATTGGAGTGCTGGATCACTGTGGTACTCCAGTAGTAGGCACTTTTCCTTGAGGCAAATTTTTGTTTATTTTACGATAGGCTTTTAAAAAGAGATGAAACAATATATATAATTATACGATATTCATCTTTCCCTTACGCTGCTTGCGTTGACTCCAAGGTAGACAATTATTCAGCTTATGTCCTTTCTGTTCTGGATTTTGACTTATGTTCCTTGAACGTTTCAGTTCATTACCAGACCAAGGTTCTAATAAAAAGATTAGTATATATTTTGTTAGGATATTTATAGATTTATCTTACGGTTCATGTAGCTTCAAACGCTTTTCTGATTCGTAGGGTTTATTTGTCCGGGAAACTGATCTGCATAGAGAAAAATAAATTTATTCTTAATTTTTTCAAACTTCTATTTATTTTCCCCGCCGTTAAATTTTTTCATGTTTGCCTCCGTTCTAAAAGTATTGGGAGTTGGAGGATTCATGACCTGGCTTCTTTGAAAATGTTTTCTCGTTTCGGGGATTCCAGAAAAATAGTAGTGTTGACCTAAAATAAATAAGGATTAGTATAGAAAATTAGAGTAGACCATAGCCTACTATATATTACACGGCCGGTAACGTTGGTATATCCCCGTGTAAGGGTCAAACTTACATTAGAAACAATTTCCCCTGCTTGAAACTGGATACCTGGAAGCAAATTTTCCTGTTCATGTACCTCCAAAACACTTGGGGGGTATCCAATATTGTCTTCTAACGTTGTATGGTGTAGAGATGTTTCCGGAGAAAGGTCTTCCATTTTTCACTTTTGGCTCGTTGATGATTTCCAATCTAAAATAGGTTGCAATCTGAAAATAAAAAAGGGAAAAAAAGAACTCTCTCTACAGTAGGTAAGCTATGTAGGGTGTCATCTATCATCTTTCAGCGCGGGACTTAAAATTGAAATTATGTGAATGAAGAAAATAAAAAATGGACATAAAAACTAGGTGCTACGCATGGACCTACGCATTTCTATCCTACGACGCACGTGTGTCTTATAGGCATATATAACCACTTCGGAAATAAATCTTCTAACGTGTAGTAATGTGTGGGACAGTGTAAGTGTAAGATTTACTGGAATACCATGCTTTTCAAGTCCTTGTGGGCACTCTTCCTGACGCCGGTTGGCTTAAAACTAACGACTTTTTTCAATTCATAATCTCTCTGGTCCAAGTAACGAGGCAGACAGATGGATAAAAAATATCGAAAGAATATCAATCACTCAACAAAATTACTTTCTCCGATGTCCGCATCTTTCTTACAATTTCAATTGTGGTGTTAGTTCTAAACTATGTTTACAATTAAAACAAAGTGTCTGATTCAGACAGCCTCTCTAGCCTCAGCCTTAAGGGTTTTCTCAACGTAGGAGCCATGCAGTGTTACACAGCAGAAAAGAAGGGAAGATTGGAAAGGCTTTTAACGATAACAATCACCGATTTGTGATAGCAGGCGCTCCTTTAAAGAAAAGCTTTAAATCTGACGTCTTGATGATTGATCTCCCACATATTGGTCCCTTTTCGCGCATTCTGAGTTCCTCATTACATGTGTATAAGAATACCATCGAAGGTGACCCATGTGGACGAACACTTGATTTTCTCAACATTGTCTCCTTTAATTGTGTCACAGGAACCATTGTGGGAGAACACTTCAAAAATTGTTGGGCTTCAAATCCCAGGATGGCCAAAAAACATCTGCTGAGGGCACACCCTATTTTTCCAACTGAAATTTAGGAAATTGGAGCTAAAAATGTAAAAGGGATTTTAGAGTTTAATCAACGTTTGAATACTTCTGTTATTGATTTAAATATAAAATGTTGAGTTATGAAGTAAAGTGGGCGAGACATCCCAATTACAATTTCGTCACCTTCGTAATCGTTTTTAGCAATTTCTAGAATAAGGTTACGCGTGCATGCGTAAGTGCGCTCTTTATCAGACACGGGTTTCTTCATATTGAAGATGCATGATGGGGCACTAGCCACAAACCCATAACAGCTTCTTAAGCTGCATAACAGCAGGTAATTTCTCCCATTCTCTGGAAACTATTTTCGTAACGTCATCATAACTTGCTTCAGGATGTGCAGCCCGAACCTGTAAACTTCTTTCCTTCCACCACCATATAGCACCTGTGAGTGTAATGGTAATTCCCTGGTGATACGTCTTTGGCAGTTACTAAACGCGGAGTTTTTAAAAGAGCTCCGCAAGTTTTAGGTAGATCGATTCCCCAAGGCTGACGTCTAAAAATTGACAGTAAGTCTTCATTTTGACAAATTCCCCAAAAAGTAACCCACACAGAAAACAATTGCCTAAATGTAGGACGTTCGTCATCAACATCCGGTTCTTGGGTGCCATCTTCACCTTCGTCGTCTACGTCTCTTAGTAAAATGTTCTGAATTAGTATATCTACTTCTTCATCAAAACTAACATTCTCTGAATCTGGGGATTCAGGTGAAAAGTCGCTAAGTCTATCTGGATCGTTAAAGTCAATACAGCTATGAAAATCATCATCCGACGATGATTCTTCAAATACTGATAACCGTTCGCTTGTTGGTTCCGTATCGCGTGTGGTTTGATGATCAAATAGGGAATTACAAGTATTTTGCACTCTCTTTCGCTTATATCGTTTGCTATATGGCTGATATCTATTCTTAGTTACTTTGGGTGGACACTTGGGCGACGCTGAGGGGGATGCTGTCGAAGATGCTGAGGAAGATGAAGTTTGTTGCGAACGTGGAGAACTGTTCGGTGAATTCGAAGACGATGACGTCATTCTTGAAATGGTGTGTGAGCTTCCTTGAAATCTAAAAAAAAGTTGATTATTGGGGAGCTAAACGATTTTAAGAATACAGTGAAGCAATGCATAGTGCAAATTTTGAGAAATAAAACCAGAACATAGTTAACAATGAACTATACCCGAATCCGACAAAATAAAAAGAAATGTAAATAAAATTGTACATAAAATAAAATTTTACGACGGACATCAAACACTTAGTGAATGGCAGCACGTGGCGAGCACATGGCTCAGCCATGAACAGGATTCAACAATAGGCCCCCATAAAATGCAACACACGAAACCTACAAAGAATGCAAGATTTTAAGTAGAAATTGTTTAAAACAAAACGACTTACCTGATATTTTGGAATATCCTTTGGCACACAGCACAAAACGAAATTTCTTTCACACCTACACTCTGGAGCGTTGTCGATCGTGGCAGCCGTTGGGGAAAATGGGCTCTGGGAGCTCCCCAGCTAATGCTGTTGCCAAACATCTCAAGTGCACAAATTATTAACTACTTTTTTCAAATCAAGCATGCTATGAAAACACATGGCATTTTTTTTTAAATTTATCAACATCAACCTAAAATTAATTTTAATAATAGTTTTTAAAAAAGGGAGTATTTACAATACTGCGCCTAGCTAAAAATTTTCTAAGTCCAAACCCAAACCAGTACATTACACATAATATGAAAATTGAAAGAATCTTTTTGCTGAAATGTATTATAAGTATACATGATATCATCACCGAGTGTCTCCCACCTTTAGGTGGGAACCGAGGGCTTCTACCAATTTATCGGACCGACAAGGAGGGAGTAACTTCCCCCCAAGTGCGACTTTGAAACATTAAATTTTTTATTTAAATTTAACATTCTAAATATACTGAGGAGATAAGTGAGATAAAAGTAAATAAGTTTCGAAAAAATTTTGTTTTCCCTTAAAATTTTGTAATAGATTACGAGTAATAGATTACGAGTTTTACAATAACTGTAGGCCATAACTATAAAGCTTACAAAACATATTTTCTTCCTAATGACACGAAGGGCTGGCGCGTTAGCGCGATTTTATTCCAATAAATTGGACACAACTTTCGTCCGGAAAAAAATTCCCATTGCGTCAAACGATGTTCCCGTGCGCGTGGTAGTTGTTTCACCATACGCTAGTGACAAAAGTGCATTTTCAAAAGCAAAAATTGCATGCATGAAAGAAGATTATATAATTGAACCTGGCAAGATCGACGAAGCTCTCCGTTATTTCAAATTTGTGGGGAACAAGATAATGGCGCTCGTTGAATATGACAAGGAAATTATATCAAGGTTACCATCAAGAGACACTTCTGTAGATATGTTTCTCATGGAAAATGCAGACACTTCAGTGGAAAACATGAACCGCAGTTCAGAAATCGAGATAGAAAGTGGCGAAGGCGCTCCCTTAAATACATCTGATTCGACAGGTGGTTCTTCCCTCTTAAGATCAAACGAAGAAAATGATGATGCAATTTTTTTATCAGCAACTGTAACCATCGGAGCACCACAAGCGGACGAAATAAACATCCACGAACAAGTTGTGGAAGTACTCGGCAATTGTAATGCAAAAGCTAGTATTTTAAAACGTAGAATAATATTTATAAAACTATAAGTAATAAGTATAATGCAGTTGCCTTTGGTAGATGCTGGCGAATCTCACATTGGTGACCATATCGAAACAAATGAAACAATTGCTGATGAATTATCTTCTAACACATATGTCATTCGACCCAAGAGTGACTTTGCATCTGATTCGGATCCTCTTGAATATCTTGAATGGAGGTATCCTGACTTATTTCCATTTGGGAGAGGTGGCTTCGGAGAAATCAGACGCATTGACATTTCTCGCAAAAACTTGGTTAAGCATCTTTTAAACCTGAACACACGTCATTTCCAGCGGGTTGACTTCGTGTTACCTGTTTACGACATGTTAAGTCGTATTGACGTTGCGAGAATGGCCTTTGTCCGGTTAATGTTACCATCAATATATGGTATGGGTCAATATATGGGCTCATAAATATATTGAGGAAAAAAGTGAGATTTTAGTAAAAGAAATTTCATGAAAATTTAGTTTGCCTTATAAATTATATAATAGTCATACACATTGTAACATTGTATTGTTGTAACTGTATAGCGTACAAATATTGCGTGTACCCAAATGGAGTTTTGATTCAACTTATTAAAAAATCGTCATTTTTGTATATTTATTTCAAATCTCAACATTTGACATTTCATGAATGACAAGATGCATCACGGTTAGATGAGAGAGGGTATTTTTAATTCGAATGAATGCAACATATCTCACTTTTAAAAAATCGGAAACAATTTGTTTTTACAGCAATTCTTTCAAAAAATTTTGTTTTGAAAAAGCATTAATTGCCTTTTTTTTATTACAAATTGTATAAAAAGTAAATTTTAAGGCAGAAAAAGCAAAACCAAATAATGGCCAAAGCAGTCACCATGACACAAGACTGCCTACACCAAAAACGAGGTCATCCAGGCCAATGCCGTCTACCGTCGGTCCGTCGCGTGCTTCAGAGTACGTCATCAAGTTGAAGGTTGTATACCGCCAGAAGTCCACATCTTTAGGGGAAAGAATGTCGGTCAGGCAAATTAAAAATTAAATCCTGGACTATCCGATGCATATTTTAATTTAATTTTCAACCCACCCAAAAAAATTATTACTTGTGTCGAAAATTTCACATAATCCAAAAATTTCCAAAAATAAACATACAATAGCGGTTATAATTACCAATTGAAGAAATTTTTTTAAAAAATCAAAAAATTATAAATAACAAAAGTGCATGCTAAAACAGATGTCCACTTACAATGGGCATACATGCTGGAGGGCACTTGACCGCTGGCTGCATCGAATTCAACCGGTCTGTTCCGGGGTTTAAACTTCGCGAGGCAATTTACGCTGTTCACATGAAAACATTTCTAAAGACGTTCATAAATATAAATTACTGCGGTATACGACTCCACAAGCACCGACGTCAAACGGACCATCCTCCAAAGAGACATAGTCCCGGCCCCGTCTCTTTACGCCTCTGCACCACCCAAGCCTGCTCCGGCCCCGTCAAAGACCAAAGTTTAATTTTTCTTTTAATCAGGCTCTAACATTTTTCTTCATCTATTTGTGCTACGAGAATACCTTTGTCGAGATATTGAGCTAAAAGAAGATTTTCAAGACTTGGAACGAGCTCTTGATGATTGGACTTTCATAAGTCTCTTCGTCTGCAATAGATTTCTACCTCCAATTCCTACATTCGCAAATGTTGATGATCCAATCACCAAACTATTGTCATTAGTTCGGGACAATATTTACCAAATAAATCTTGTAAGTCTTTGAAAGTTCTTACTTCTAAATACATATCACATGATCGAAAAATAAGTCATAACCTTATACTGAGATTTCAATTGATGATTCCTCAGAAAAAGGTTGCAAACCAACCAACAGAAACAACAACAAGCTTCCTCCGTGACAGATACATCAAGTCATGTGGAAAAAGAGAGTGTCATCACATCGGAATCCCGGGGACTAGATACAGGCGAGTTAAAAATAAAGTAATATTGTAGAATTTTCCTTAAAAATTTGTATTGCTCATAGGTTCTTTGAGAGGAAAAAAGCGGAAGCGAGAGAAGGAGGTCCCACAAAATACCCTTGGGAAGATTTTGGAAGAAGGCTTCAAAAGGTTGTCTTATGAAAAGAATTTTGGAGTTGCCCCAATTAACGAAGAATTTCGTTCGAAGTTCGTGTTGAAATATGTCAAAAGACTAGAAGAATCAAGAACTGGTTGGTATGTAACTCTGATAGCCAAGTGGTTATTAAGACCCCCAACGCATAGAACTGAGGGTCCGGGTTAGATTCCCGACAACGACAAAGCGTGTGTCTTTTCAGAAAGAACTTTAAAGTTACTCTGCCTTGAGCAGAAGCCCACAACAGTGGAACATGAAATCATTGCATGCTAACTAAAAATTTAGCACACCATGTCTCAGATTCAAGTTTGATTCAGTCTAACGCATATTTTGGTAATATATTTTTTTCTCGGTATCGTGTGTGTGGAGACTCCATGCAGCAGACGACTTCAAGTTGATGGGATGAATCACCGATGAATGGAAACTGTTTCCTTTTTTACGTGTGGTAAGAAATCTTCTTTTGTAATTCATCTGTACGTGTGTAAGCTACGTTCTAAAAAGTTTTGTAAAACTTTAACTTTTTACATTCATTCAGTTTTTTAGAACTTCGTTTATTTTCAGGGATGGGCGTTGAGTATCTCTGGTACTATTAGAATTATTAGCACGGCATCTCGTAAGCTTCAGTGCTGAAACCTTTACAAGGTGTTAAGGCTGGACTACTTCATGCTTGGGAAAAACTGAGGCCTTTTTACGTGGTTTCACTTTTTAGAATTTCGTTTATTTTAAGGGACGGGCGTTGGGTATCTCTGGTACTATTAGAGTTGTTCAAGTTTATCGTTAGTTATTAGCACGGCATCTCATAAGCTTCAGTGCTGAAACCTTTACAAGGTGTTAAGGCTGGACTTCTTCATGCTCGTGAAAAAGGGAGGCCTTTTTACGTGCTTTCACTTTTTTAGAATTTCGTTTATTTTCAGGGATGGGCGTTGAGTATCTCTGGTACTATTAGAATTATTAGCACGGCATCTCGTAAGCTTCAGTGCTGAAACCTTTACAAGGTGTTAAGGCTGGACTACTTCATGCTTGTGAAAAACTGAGGCCTTTTTACGTGGTTTCACTTTTTTAGAATTTCGTTTATTTTAAGGGATGGGCGTTGGGTATCTCTGGTACTATTAGAATTGTTCAAGTTTATCGTTAGTTATTAGCACGGCATCTCGTAAGCTTCAGTGCTGAAACCTTTACAAGGTGTTAAGGCTGGACTTCTTCATGCTCGTGAAAAAGGGAGGCCTTTTTACGTGCTTTCACTTTTTTAGAATTTCGTTTATTTTCAGGGATGGGCGTTGAGTATCTCTGGTACTATTAGAATTATTAGCACGGCAAAATCTGTGGCTATTCAGAAAGAACTTTAAAGTCACTGTCATGAGCAGAAGCCCACAACAGGGAAAGATGATATCATTGCATGCTAACTTTTGGCCAAGATAATAGGTAAAGAGTTGTATATTTATATTGTATAGTTGTATATTATACAACTAATATTTGGAGTAATCCTTCGTTGATATATATTAATTTCTTAATTCAACATTTTGACAACTCAAGGATGATAAAAAGCATTACGAGGAGGCGGGATAGGAGATAGTTTGACTGAATGCCATGTATCTAAGTTTAAAAATATCGATAAATAATTGTTTTTTGTCTTGTTCTTTCACTATCTTTGATCTGAAAAAATATTAATTTTTTAAATATTTATAACAATAATTATACATAGCAGATCCTGAGTTCAAAAGGAACCAATATGTGGCCCACAAATCCAACGGCGCAAAACCGCTGAGCCTCCTACGTTGGGCATTGCATTGCAGTGTACACATATTGCGTGTACCGTAATGTTTTGACATATTTATTTCTATGATACAAAAATTTAAAAAAATTCTTTATTTTTCTAACATTCCCCCCCGAATTCTACATTTAGATTATTCATTGGTGAGGAATGGCTCGAAAGGGAGGAGGGATAGGGTTTTCGATTTTGATTGTGAATGTTGACTGTCCTTTATCTCACTGAAAAATATTAGAAAAAATGGTTTTTTGTAACCCTCTACCAATTTTAGCTTGAAAAAGTATAAATTTATTAGTGGAACCGAGGCCTTCTACCGATCTATCAGACCGACAAGAAGGAAATGACTTTTGCCAAGTACGACTTTGTCTAGTTGACTTGACTACATCTCTGTCTTGTACAGAAAGAGAGGCTTCAGACTGTTCAGAGAGAAAGGGGAGCAGACGAAAACTCTACTCGATGCTAAACAGCATCCGTTTGGAATGGAGGGTTTGTTACACATCAACACTAATTCACAAAACAAACATTATACAAAGAAAATATGGGCGATTGTTTATTGCCATTTAATAATTAGAAATACTCATTTCATTTGCATTAAAGTAAAAACTTGAATTGAAAAGGGACCAATATTACAACACAGAAATACTACATAGTGTTAAAAACCGCCGCTAGAGGGCACAGAAAATCAAAACAAAACCAAGCAAAGATGACGTATCTTTTTACGAAAATGCCGAAAAAAGGCAAATTAGAAAGAAGTAAGAACATATTAAATATATTGAGGAGAAAAGTGAGATTTTAGTAAAAGAAGTTTCATGAAAATTTTGTTTGCCTTATAAATTATATAATAGTCAAACACATTTTACAATGATTGTAGG
Organism: Ceriodaphnia dubia; assembly: GCA_022539655.2. NCBI lineage: Eukaryota > Metazoa > Arthropoda > Branchiopoda > Diplostraca > Daphniidae > Ceriodaphnia > Ceriodaphnia dubia. The sequence goes on along the minus strand of JAKUCG020000139.1, from coordinate 1,469,462 downwards.
CCATAAATATAAAGCTTATTTTACATATTTTGTTCCTTATGACACGAAGGGCTTGTGCACAAGCACGATTTCATTATTTCTTTTAACAACTAAAATCCATTTTAAGTCCTCAGAAGGATTTAATAAGGATATATGTTACCAATGTCCGCTTCTCTACCCGTGTAGGATACCCGATGGTTATTCAATTCAAATCCTATATTGCTACGGATGTTAACTGGATTTTCGGATCTGAAATGGACATCCTTTGGACGTCCTGTGCTATATGGGTAATAAAATAAAAGACTAATTGATTAAAATATTATAAGTGTAGTGATGATTTTGGTCACTCAAGAACAAGAATAACGACTTGCATTGAAGAATCGACATTGAAGAATCGACATTGTCTAGAAGGAAGATACTATACATATACTATAGGCCGTTCCATTTGCAAGACACGAACAAACACTTAGTCTGAATTTGATTCGTCGGATAAATATTTTTAGGAAGCAATATAGCCTAATATTGAATGCTTAAGCTTGAATTATAATAAGGCGGCGTTCATGTATTATGTAACGCGATTTCAGCGTTTTTTGCACCCCTTCTCCCCATTGTAACAAGCTGCCACAAAAGTTAGACAGTTGTTCATATTAAAAATGAATTTAATTTTTCCTCAAAAACTATTGTTGATTGGGGTATTTTTTGAAGAGAGGTAGCAATAGATGTTGTATTGAACCATTCCGAAAAAATTGGTGGGCCTGGCGTTGTTGTTGAGATTGATGAAAGTAAATTTGGAAAAAGTATTTATTTATTATGATTGAACTTATGCTATAATAATTAAATGTTATAATATAATTTAAGGGAAGTATCATCGTGGGAAACATGTGGAAGGACAATGGGTGTTTGGTGGTGTTGAAAGGGACAGCGGAAAATGTTTTCTGGTACCTGTGGAAAATAGGTCTGCGGATACACTAATGGCAGTAATTGAAGAATGGATCTTGCCCGGGTCCATAATCATTTCTGACTGCTGGAGAAGCTACTCTACTATCAAGTACGTTCCTCTAAAATATAGTTTAAATATTTTTACTTATCTAATAAAATATAATATTTAGGGATATAAATGACTACACTCACCTTACTGTGAATCATTCTCTTACATTTTGACATCCTGAGACTGATGCACACACTAATACTATAGAGGGTTTTTGGTTTCACGCCAAAGGTGCCTGTCCACGTAGCAATAGGCATAAAGCTCATTTTCTCGGCTACTTAGATATGCTTTATCACAAATGGGAAAATGAACCCGATAGTTTTTCAATTGTTTATGGAAAAAGCTGCCGATTTGTATTCGGGAAGCACAGATTATGATATATTGAATCCTGCTGATTTTGCTGAAAAGGAAGATCATGTTTAAATTTGTTGTTTCCTATCCTCCATAGATGGTATTATCGGCATTTTGCTGTTGTTAAATATCTTATGTAGTTATTGTTCAATAAATGAAGTCTATATTATATATGCCAAAACAAACTTTCATTTTAATCTAACATCATAATAAATATCTAATTTGAATAAACTATTGTTTTTTAAATTTTAGTTTTGAGTGCTTCACACGTGTGGCAATGTCGCCACTTTAATAAGCATCATTGCTTCTTCCTGTGTTGTTTAGACGTCGGGCAATCGCACGCTTCACGTCTTTACCCACGCCGTCATCGTGGATTCTAAATAATCATTAGTAAACAACTGGTTTCTGTTTTAATTTGATTAATATGGATACCTATAAGTTTGTTGGATTCCGTCTTTGGAAGTGCTACCTTTGATTTTGATCCATTTTTAGCAGCCACGTCAGTTGGTTTATAGTGAACAAGCAAAGTTTCATCGTAGACTGTTTCAGAAACTAAGTAGTTTAGGGATTTGAAAATATCCCATTTTCGATTTTTTGTTGTGCCTTCATTGAAGATGTTTTGTAAAATTCTGGCTGGTCGTCGGATTTCGAGTTGTGTATGCTCCAGTTGGTTTCAGTTATTTTCGTAATTTCAGTTAGAATATCCTTATTTACCATGAATGTTACTTCCTGTTTTAAAATATGTTGTTTGATGTATTATGAATTAAACTTTTAAAGTAACGTACCACTTCAGGCCTTTTTGGCAGTACAGAATTAGTTTCCCCTGTCAAAATTGGCAGGTGATGGTTATCTGGGGACCGAAGGAATAGGGAAATATTCAAAAATATAATAAATTTGAGGAGCAGGCGAAAACCCTACCTCCGGTAGAATCCCCTGCCACTTGAAACGAATAAGAAAGAACGTGGCCAAATCGATGAATCCAAAGTTGCGTAGGGCTTTTGACGTCGACAAGCTTGTTGGTCGTCGCAGAACGTTGCAGCAAATGTAGAGCCGTTTTGACCGACTCGTACAGGATGGCCCAGGCATCGTCTTAAGTCAGCGGAACATTTAAAGCCTTAAGGATTGACCTCAGACTGATCGAGTTTTAATATATGTTGTTAGATGTATTGTATTATGAATTAAATTTTTAAAGTAACGTATCACTTCAGGACTTTTTGGCAGTACAGAATTAGTTTCCCCTGTTCGACAACCCTTTTTTCCCATATACCTGATTTCATTATAATGAAATCTCTCTGCTTAGATTAAGTAACGTAATTCCAAAAGATTAGAAGGTTTAATATTATTTACCGACTAAGATGGCGTTACCTCAAAACTAAAATCAGTTGACTCCAATGTTCGTTTCAAGTTAGTGGTCTCAATCGGGGTTTCTGGTATGATATTTGCAGTGTTGAGTGGAGAGATGCTTGCAAACTTTTTCAAACGATGTAATATAAATACAAATAGTATGTAAAGCTTATTAACTGATTCTAGAAGCTGTGACATTCCTATGTCGAAATTGGCAGGTGATGGTTATCTGGGGACCGATGGCAAGTTTTCATGTGAATACTCCAAACTGTTCTTGATGGATGGCTCATTTCTTAACGTTTCTGGATCACCAACGTTTGGTGGAGAGAATGTTGACGTTTGATTGCTGAATTCTTTTGAGTAGTTATCCTGATTTTTAATTAGTTAATATATGTTTAGAGGAAAAAAAACATTTAGATTGATGTGTACTGATGCCCATTGGAAGAGATTTAATATGAACCAATTGATTTTTTTCCTCGTTGATGCAGAATGGTCTTCATCTTCTTCATTTGATATCATGAAGTCCTTTTATAAAATGTTAGGGTGTTATTTAAGTTGTAATTGGAAATTATTAAATGTTTTATTACATCCTTCAAGCTTCTTGTGTCGAGTAATAAACATTCCTCGAACTCTTTAGTATCTGCTTCTGAAGCTTCTAACGCTTTAGTATTTTGCTCCAACTTGTGTTGTAATACGCTGACGTACTATGTAGAAAATGAAGAGACGTGTAGACTGTTTCAAGGGGGCCGCAAGCGGAAATATAGTTTATTAGGAAAATCTGGATTTGGAGAAAGGCACTATGACAAATGAATGGGAAACTGGGAGAGAGAGAGAGGGGGACTGGGGCTGGAACTCGAACTGTTGAACTGCTGAACTGTGGACTGCGAGCTGCTGCTGGAGGGCAAGACGGCAGCTCTTATACACGTCTTGTACGTGTTAATTGCTGCGCGTCATCGGCGACCTGGCATTCTCGCGCCAATCCTGGGACTCGTTGTTTTCGCTCGTCCAGTTCCGGTCCGGCCGATGGAGTCGTTTCCGCGCTGCCCGGCAGAAAGTTATGGGCGGCAGCGGGAAGCGGAATGAGGGACGCGGAAGGTGGAGGGCAGAGCGCGGAAGGCTATTCTCCTGCGCTGGTGTGTAACCGTCCGTTACAGTGTTTAAGCTCTTTAGAAAATCTTTCTGAAGCGTTCAAATCTGATTTAAGGTGTTCCAGTTGTTGGATGTTTGCATCCAAGACATCGTTCAATTGCTCAATTTTATTAGTAAATTTAGTTTCTAGTTATTTGCAAGACTTTTTTTCTGCGGTCTTGAATGCTTCATGAATTTGCTTAATGGATTCTTTTTCTGCTTGTAACTCTTGAATTTGCCTATCTTTGTCATCCAAAAAGGACTTATGTGTAACAATTTCTTGCCTTGCATTAGCTAAATCAATTTTAACTTATTGACGGGCCCACATATTTTTCTTAGCTGCCTTTCGATTAGATTTTTAAATATATATTTAAAGTTTTCTTGTTCAATTAACCAGTTAACTAAAGATTCCAAGTGGTGTGAAGAATGCAAATTTTCAAGTGAATGTTAATATTCTCAAGTGTGGCCATGTAATCAATTTATAAAAAGAATTCAATAAAGTCAATATTATAAATAGTTATGTTTATTATAAAGTTCGTCTAGAAAAAATTACGGCATTTTTTACAAATCTGAAGTGTTAGTAGGTTAGGTGATAATCTTGCCCGCGCAGCGTTAGGTTTTTGGCCGCGCAGAGTGCAATAATGTTTAAATTGCTAATGAATTGGGTTAGGTAAGATTTGGTTAGGGAATTATTACATTTTTGACGTAACCAGTGTTAGTAGGTTAGGTGATAATCTTGACCGCGCAGCTTTAGGTCTTGGCCGCGCAGCCTTAGGTCTTGGCCGCGCAGCGTTATGTTTTTGGCTTCGCAGAGTTAAGTGTAAAAATGTTTAAATTGCTAATGCATCGGGTTAGGTTGGGATCGGTTAGGTTTGGCTAGGGTATTTTTACATTTTTGATGTAACCAGTGTTAGTAAGTTAGGTGATAATCTTGGCCGCGCAGCGTTAGGTCTTGGCCGCGCAGCGTTAGGTTTTTAGCCGCGCAATGTTAGTTGCAAAAAATATTTAAATTGCTAATGGATTTGATTAGATTTGATTTGGTTAGGATATTTATAATTTTGTTGACGTAATCAGTGTCATTAGGTTACGTGATAATATTCAAGCGCTTATATTCACGCGATAATATTACAACTATATCTCGTCGATATAGTTGTGGGTGACAAGGTTTATCCTGCAAAACCGAAACCCAAAAGTATCAACAAACTTTCTCAAACCTCTAGCACGAATAAATCCGATAAAGTGGATAACAACGAAACTACTTTATTCGATGAAGAGTCTCTAGTCCGAGCATTGTCGTTAGTAAAAGCTAAAACGTATAGTTCTGCTATATACCTGTTGTATTGTTTTGTTACTAATTTTTAGTTGTGTACAGTAAGAAGCCGAAATAAGTTTGAAAGAAGGTAGATACAACAGAAGATGCAATTGGATCTAAAAGGTCTTCAAGGATTCAGGCAAAAACTAGTGTTGTACTTTCATCATCGGGCCTAAATTCGATTGCAATGAAAGAAATTAACCAAAAAAAGGATGAATGTCAAATATGTCTTAAGCCTGCTACGCGAAACGATTCGAATGAGTGTATCATTTGTGATTCCCTTGTACATGAAGTTTGTTTTGCTAGTGATGTCCCCAAAAGACTGCAAATACCAAGTTTCTGCTGCCCTGTTTGGATTCAAAGACAATAAAAAACAGACAAGAAACTAGCAGTTACTTTAAGATTAATAACACATTATAACTGAAGAAACACACCGAAAACCTTTAACTACCTTTAAAACACACAAATTTTTCACTCGGCAGTATTTGAAATTTGACACAAGTTAAAAAGGACGACGGGACGGCGAAAGCTGCAAATTTTTAAATCAAAACTGTCATTTGCTCGTCTGCTCATACATTTACGGACTCGAAGTCCCTAAACCGAAGCCTCTTCGTACTTTGTACATGTTAAATCATTTATTTTCAAAAACGAAAATCGATTTTGCTCTTAACGGGAGTCGAACGATCAAATTTTGTAGAGTAGTGTCAACATCTTACACATGAGCTGTCTGCATACATGCACTAATAGATGTATGAACTACGGCATCTATTATGCCGTCGGCTGTCCGGAATTAGAAGCAAGCTTATCACTAGAAACCAAATGGGTAAAATCCCTTAATAATGAGGTGAAAATTATTATTGTTTCAGGAATGTGCTATTACACCTATTAAAAAGAGAAACTTTCTAAGTCGGCAGATAATAATTTATGATTCGAAAAGATGAATGACGTTAAAAAAATCAACGATAAAAAGTTCTGGACATAAGGACGTGTTTCGATGACTTATTTCCGATTTTATGACTATGTTATGTTATCTAATATTACATTGTCTAGTTTATGTGATTTGTTAGCTTTTGGGCTTTAAAATGGGAATAAGAAATAAGTATTTTAAAAATTTAAAATTTTTGTGTTTCAATGAGGTTTCGAACTAAAATTATGAGGCCTGAGCAGACGATTTTGTTTGGTTTTTTAAAATTCAAATTTCTGTATTTTTTTTTCATTGCTCAGCAGACAATGGCTTCAGTAAAACGATTTACAATTTTAAGCTGAATCGAATAAGATCATTAGTTTTTAGAAATATCTCTGTCCGAATTTGGCAGAAGTGTTCGAACCCTAGGGGAATAGTCCGAATATAGCAGAATGGCAACACACGTAATTCCCATTTGAATCGTTAATAGCCAAAAAGTGTCCGGTAAACGCAGCTTTACCCTAGTCATGGGGGCGGCACGGCATACCCCAATTTTCAAAAATTTAGTTCGATTCCCCAAATTTTAATAAAATAAAAAACCCGCCTTAAGCGCCCGTGTTAAAACGGTGAAAAAAGGGGATCGTCCCATTACTTCGGGTGGGGACTGTAAATAAGAATGAAATGGAACCAATGATACAGGTTATTTCGGTTTATTTATAGTCTATGATGTCATATTACACTGCTTTCACGGCACATCTTCACCAATTCCTTATATAAATAAAAAAAATGCCTGGGTTGATCGCAAGGTTTAAAATGAATGGTGGAATTGCGTTTTTCTTCCAGCCATAAGAGAGTCACCAATGAGCCAGTGGCCCTGCTTATGGACAATTGTGCCGGCCATGACATCAACATCTGCGAATTATATTTTTTCCACCTAACTGTACGTCACTTTACCAACCTCTTGACCAGGGCATCATTAGTACACTCAAAACTCTTTAAAAAAAAGAAATTCTCTCGGAAAAATGTGGTGGCGTGCGAAAAATGAGAAGAACTTGAAGTCCTTGCTAGTCAGGTGAATTTCCACTTTTAAATTTTTAAAACTATGTATATTAAAGCTATTTCATTTAATTTAGGCAAAGAAAGGTAGAAAAGGCCAAACAGTTGGTTGCTCAGCTAACGTGCTAGATGCAGGGAGAATCGTAAAAAAGTGCTGGGATTCGTTGTCGAAGAAGTGTATAGCTGGCTGCTGGATTCACTCTCGATGTTTATCACATCTTCCTTCAGAAATTGGACCCAGTGAGGACATTAAGGTGGCCATACGTTGTGCTAAGCGCGACATATGCAACGTTATATGTTAATATTTCAGACCAACTAGATAAACTTTCTGTCGCACCCGTTAATCGAACATCGATAGAAGAAGACTTGACTGCCGGTACTTCATTGTCAGATTTTTTCATTGGTTTACGAACTGGGTTAAACTACTTGAGAGGTAGAACAAAATGCGATAACCGCATAGATACGTATAGAAATTGACACTGATTTTACCACCGGTGTGTGAGTTGCGATACCACTCAAGCTTCTGCTTCTGCTTGACGACGCTCTTGGGACAAAGTAACGAAATCTTCCAAGCCTTCCACTTCGTTTGAACGTCCGCTTTCTGGGGCGTTGTCGCCGCGTTCCTCAAAGCCCTCGACGCACGCTTGAAGCCAGCCACTAATTTTGGGGCGCATCAAGTACGGTGACATTTCCATCAAGAGCACGTCTTTCAAATCTGCCAAGGATATGCAAGTGGGTATGGGAGCCCAACTTACAATCCAAAGGCAAATAGCAGGACGGCGTTAAGGGGTATTTTGCGCTTTTCAAGCTCTTGGAATTACAAATTATTCTTTTTAACAGAATTCCAGCTAAAACAAGAAAATTGAAATAGTAATATTAAATGTAAAATTTATCAAGTAAATAATGGCTTACCAGCATAGCAGGAAGAAAGATGAAAGAAGTTTGGTGAGTCATCGTTAGGAGAATGACATCCCCAATGCGGTACACGTATTGTACCCAGGGGTAAATCGCCGCGAATGGCTCATACACCAACGAGCCTTCGCTCGTTGTGAAACTTTCGCAATGTGCTGTCATTGATGACAGCGACGACTTGCCGGAACCGTGGCCGGCAAATGGAATAAATCCTTCCAGCAGCAGGTCCGGCAAGCCTGGAACTCCATCCCATTATATGGACCGGGATTCCTTATTTCAAATTTCTTAGATTAATTGAATATAAAAATAAATAAAAATATATCTATTTTACTTGGCTACGGCTATCAACTTCCGACGAATGTGGGCCATCACGTCTGTTTTTTATGGATTGCCGCCTGATGACCGGTGAATCATCATGACCTTCACTTGATTCCCACTAACAGGTTGGAAAAATCTTAACTTATCCACGTTCAGTGGGGTGACGTCCGTCATGCAGGCAATGTTCAATCTGCATCTTCTGCAGATCTTTGAAGAAGTTGAAAATACGGCAGCAAATTGGCGGCATGAAATGCACCGCATTTCACTGCCTGCGGAGTACATTGTATGAGGCACAAATTTTACAACGTTCTGCGAAGAGCGAATCTCCTTGAACCTTAATGCCAACCTCGGCGTTAACTCGCCTGTAATGAGATATATAGTATTATAGAAGTATTTATAGTATTTTCCGTTATATTTGGGACACATTTTGGAAAAAAGTAATGTATCACAAAATTGGTGGAAACACATTACGGTCGTGTCTGACTGCGTTTCTTTTTAAAAAAAAGAGAGGAAAAATTTCTATGCGACAATTCGATCATTTACCGCCGCCTACAATCCCTACAATTTCTTCGAACCCTTTTGCAAATGTTATAGACACTGTATTTTTTTAGGAACTAATTGAAGAACCCGAAGGACTTTTCGAAATAGGCTTTTCCTTTCATGGCGAGAGAATTGTTGTGACCATTGCGGCTTTTATTTGTGACGCCCCAGCGAGGGCTATGGTAACTTATACAAAGCATCACACTTCTGACCGTCATGGGTGCAGTAGATGTACAGGTAGCGGTAATATTGTAGGGCAATTGAGAAGTAATGAAAGTTTTCGTAATAATACATATCCTGATCACCATCATATGCGTTAGATTATTGAAAATCTTACTTATTTTGATATGGTGTTTGACGTTCCTTTGGATCCCATGCATCTTTTTGATCTTGGAATTATGCGTCGAATTTTATTCTTCCATTTCCTAATATTAATGAGAAGAACACTCCTGGTGTTACACTAGACCCCAAAATAGTAAGGAATATTGATGAATTTCTCATTTTTTTGAGAAAATGTATTTCCCGAATCGATTTTGCTCGCCATCCTTGCTCTGTAAAGGAATTGCCTCATTGGAAAGCGACAGAATTGAGGTAATTTCTTTTGTATCTTGGTGTTTTTGTCCTTAAACCATTTCTACCCACTCCTTTTTATAACAATTTTCTTTATCTGCACGTAGCTGTAAAGTATTTGGCGACCGAAGAGTGGTGCCAAATAATTAATGATTACGCCCACGACCTCCTAGTATCATTTGTAAACCAATCACACACCCTATACACACCAAGCTTTGTTAGCTAAAATGTCCACAGTCTGCTACATATCTCCTCCGATGTTTTGAGATTTGGGGCATTTTATTCGTTCAGCGACTATCGATTTGAAAATTTTTATGGAAAGATGAAAAAATACCTGCATAAAAATGACAAGCCTCTAGAACAATTCATCAAACGTCTACACGAGGAGCGTCATAGTAATGTTTCCCGTGATAATAGTTCTACTCTCGATAAAGGGCCTGTGAGGTTATTTGAGAGCCACATTGGCGACCCACTTCCCAGGCAGCACAGGTACATCCCTTGGATATCCCTTGAATATTCCCAAATTTGAAGAGGATTTCCAATTTCTCAGCCTTAGGATATCCTTGGGATACGCATATGTCCGCACCAGAGTTATCCTATGGATATCCAGCCCTGCCAGCAATATATTGCAGTGTAAAAGTGTAACCTGTCCCTGGGATCGAACCCGAGACTCTGAAGTTCTTGAAGTTCGCAGTCGGACGTGCTACTTACATGGCATTTGTTACTTATTTAGAATAAGTATTTGAGTGTTAATATCAAAGTGCAAAGGTAATAAACATAGGAATTACGTTGAAGTTGACGGAATACGAAATAACAGTCGACTTCCATAACTATGATTTTTTTAAACCGATTTTTAAATAATCATTTTTTTTGCCAAGTACACATTTCAAATAATAGTATTTTACAAAAGATGGTATTCAGAGCACGTGGTGTAATTTTTAGAAAAATAAACTAGAGCGGCGTTTCTACACACCAGAGAGGAGCCAGCAGTTGCCGTTTCTTTGGGCTTGACAAAATGTGGGACTCTTTATTCTGATACTTGGTTTACAAAACAATAAAATAAGACACTCATTCGTCCAACGGCTTACGAACAGAGAATACTTTGTTCAAGCCCATTTAAAATGGCTGTTGGCACCCATCTGGTAGCGCAAAAATAATTTCTTTTTCTGTGCCGAGAAGCATTTCTAGAACGCTGCACTGAAGTGGAAACAATTACTGGCCTATGATTTTGCTAAAAGACGCCACAAACAACTCGCTACAGCACACAAGTTAACGATGCCCTTGTTGGTATACGTCAGGGATATTTCAGGAATTTCCGAAACTGTACATCCTTTCGAAGTTATGATTAGGATATACTTGGGATATAATGGGTATATCCCTCGGGATACGGATAGTTAAAGGGTAAGTGGATATCCATGGGATATCCCATGGATATACAGTGCCGCCTGGGTTCCTGATAATTGTATTGGTCAGCAGTTTGAATCGGCAGAAAGAGGAGATATGTGGACTGTGACGTGCAACGAGCCAGACAACTGTGTTTTTCTCTCTGATATTTCTGTCATTATAGATAAGTTCGACCTGCCCCAGTGTACGTCAAACTACACTAGAAGCGGCGTTTCCCCACACAGCAGACGACGTTTGAACGTCTGCTTTTATTACGCTAGTGACAAGTACGTCAAGGGACCCCTGTGGTCTAGCCCTTCTTTGTACTTGTTGGTGTCGTCTCAACAACTAGCAGAAAAAAGGGCAAATGGCGGTTGTCGTCTGCTAGTACACAAGGGTCTCCTTGATATACTTGTCGCCACCCTAATAAAAGCAGACCTTCAAACGTCGTCTGCTGTGTGGGGAAACACCACTTCTAGTGTAGTTTGACGTACACTGGGGCAGGTCGAACTCTTCTATTGTCCGAAATTTTTTTAAAATGAGGAAGTTTAGCACTTTTCGATATTTTTTTCTCTAGCACTAAAAAATAGAGAAAAAATAACGATCATTTTTCATTAATATGTCCATATACCAAAAAAAAATTTTTTAGGAGCTATCAAGCTCCAAAGTCTGACTTTCGTCGCAATAAGCTCCACCCCCACAAAATCGGGCCCTTTCCTCTCCTGACGTCACTGTTTTGTAGGAAGAGCTCCCTCATGTTTTATTTCTTATGGAAGCTCACTTTGGGAATTTCTCCAAGTCCGGCCAATTTTTCCCAAACTAGCCGTTCTCAGTTTTTCGAGAAAGAAATGATTGTGGGTTTCTGTGCCGACACAACAAATTCAATGTTCGGGACTCATCATTCCATTTCGAAACTCCTAAAGGACGAGAACGACCCTCAGATCCTGTGCGTAATACGTAGCTGTCATTCGATCCCCTTATGTTCTCACGTCGCATTTCTACACCGCTGCCAAAGACAATTGAAGATGTCGTGCGCGGAATTTGTACGTATTTCAGTCGAAGCCCGAAGAGGAGGCAAGTGTATGAAAAATTTCAACTGGTAATGGAATGCGAAGCTCATGTTTTCGTCAGTCCGGGGCAAACTCGGTTGCTTACAATGGAGTATGCAGTCAGCCGTGTGTTAGAGCAATACGTCGCTCTTGTTGAATATTTCATTGAACTTTGGAAGACTAATCCGACCATCAACCATGACGTGAGTTTCTGCAGTATGAATTAAAAATGTCCAATGACATCAACACTCAGTTTCAGTCGAAGGTTCCTCTTCTTAGCACATTAAAACAGGAGATTCAAGATTTAATCCGAAATTGTGCAAACAATTTTATGGAAGGTGATTATGTCGATGAAATGGATCCACTGAAACTTGATTCTTACAATACTGAACAGTATCTTCCCGTACATGAAGTCTATCTCTGCCCCAACGTTTTTGTTTGTCCCATCCCATTCCCAAACATATTTACGTCGCTTCTGGCCTTCATTCTCTGTTATAGCTAGAACAGCTACTTTCCCCAAAAAGTAGCAGTCCTCTTGCTCAATTTTAAAAATGCACCAGTCGTGAACCCTGACAGTCTGTCGACCTACTTCTGACACAATCGCTTTTAATCGTTGCGAGATACTTGCCGTCTGCATAACCTGAGATATTCGGTCATTGTTAAGTCTTCTTACCCCGGATTCAGCAAACCAAACTAAGGCCCTTTTTTTGGCAAGCCGCGGAGACCCGTCTTTAGAAAGGATGTAAGCAAGATGGCTTTCTTCTAAATTTGTCCTCTTTAAATTGGAATAGTCTATCCAATCTGCGTCAGGAAGATAAGGCAGTATGTCACTGTGTTCTTCATTGACTGAACAGGGCCCTTCATCGTCTGACTCATCGATATCAGATTCCTCCACTGCACATTCTGCACTTACTACTAGCTTTTTATCAAACATATATTGTTCTTCATTTGCACAGGAAAGGCCTGAAATATTTAGATTTATAATATATGGTTAGGCCAGTAAGATAATGTATCAATTTATTCAAGAGCTAACTAAAACCCGCATGAAAGTTATCCAACCTAAAGCAGCTAGTTCTTTAGTTGCGTTATTTTTACAACTTTTGATTTAAATTCATTGTTGGTTCCAAAGGAACAAATACGAATGGGAGGTACATTGCCCAAAGGTTGGGCCATGATTACCATTAAAACGGATGACCGCTTGAATTGCTGAAATACCTCTTGTAAGTCTTCTGCATGCTTCACAATAGACATTTTGAAATCTGGTAGGCCACTTCTAGTTAGAGGGAGGCAACAGCCAACAACTGAATTCCATTCCGATGAATATTCCCGTCTGCCTACAACACCAATGGCATCTTTGGCAATGGAACAAATTAATGGGAGATTGTTCTTTAAGAGATAATCTTTCAAAATTTCCGCTCCAATTTCTCCTTATCGACAAAAAATTCCCCAAATATTTGCAACTTTTGTTTATATTGCATGTTATTGAAACGTTCACCGTTTGCAATATATAACCGGATGCTTTTTTCAATGGTTGTTATATCCTAAATCATGGATATTGTACGGACACACTGATATCCAAGCGTTTGCAATAGTAGCTGAAAGTGTTCTCTAAAAAAACGTGCCTTGATGGCTTGATGCAAGCAGCTCAAAAACATTTTCCCTTTTACTATCACTAGCAATTTTTACTAATTTTTAGGAAATTTACGGACGAAACTTACTTGGACACAGTTTCGATTATTACTGGCTACCGCTGCACTTTTGAAACACGCGGAGTCCACCTATTTGAAAAGTCAAAACGTAGCATTTTTCTTGATTCTGATAGGGCATAATAGAACACCGTACCCAAAACAAAAATAACCCGTGGATTACTAATTTTTGACAAATCCGTAAAAAAACCAATACCACCCTCCCAAAAAAGGGGCCAAAAAAGGGAAACCAATGACAAAATAAACAAATGAACCTTGTTGACACAGGCGGGAAAAAAGTTCATGGACAACTGCCCATATCAAATATTAGAATTCAAGTTTGATGCTCTCTCTTTCTCTCTCGACCACTTGGGCTCTTTTTTGTTTTGTTTTGTTTGTTTGAATACTTTAAAGCTAAATAGAGTTTAAATAAAAGGAGACGCCCAAACTGAGAGCTAATGGCCAATGGTGAGCCCACCCCACCCAAAAAGTCTTACCCTTTCCAAACCATTAGTTATCCATAATATAGTTATTCCGTCAGTAATTGTTGGTAGAAAAGTAATCCGAAAGGGAAAAAGTAATCCGAATAAAAAACAAAAGCCACACTTTGGATACACTGTGAACGAGACACTCAATCAAGAGACTAGACACTCTCGGAAACAACGCTATTTCGTCAAGAGGACAACCACCAGAAAAAAACACACACAGCGACAGGTGAGACATGTCCTTTCGCCAAAAACTTACGAGACACTCCTCGCTCGACTGTCGACTCTAAACTGAAATCAGACAGACAGACCCAGCTTTAGTCCCATGTATATCCTATCGGGGTGGGGAGTTCAAGGCGGTGGGGAGTTCAAGGCGGTGGGGTACGACGATCACCCGAGGGCGACTGCGCGGCCAGCAAGGTTGCGTTGAGATTTTAGGGGAACGGGAAGGCCGCACAAAAGTTAGAATTAAAAAGAACGTTAGCTGACACCCAACGGTAGAAAATTATATATTTTCTCCACTCAATTGCTGATTTGGTTCATTGAAAACCAAAAAATGGCTCACACGCAGCTGGATCACCGGGATGTAACCTGGATTAATTTCCGTTGTCAAAAAAAGGTGGAATGTTGTGTAAAGTTTGTTGAGTGTGGCTTGAAACTCCGTAAAAAATGAGCCGGCGTTGTTTCTGGCAGCGTCAATAGATGTAGTCAACATTTGGTTTGGTCTGCTCCGTCATCGATCAACAAGAGGAAAATACGGTTTTTTCCTTCTTGCAAATTTCTTTTTTCTCAGATCTAACAGAATAAATTACTTTCTCGAAATGAATTGATTTAAACGAAACCATTGAACCCAGTGGATCGTTTCGTTTTTTGCCGGTTGTTGTTTAGGTTGCCCTTTAATATCTATAATAATGAGACTAATTGATCCCATGTAGTTAACGGTAAAGGTCTGGGTGTGGTTTTTTCTTCGTTGCTTGTTTGACAGTATAATTCATGCGGAACGGTATATCTTAAAAAAATAATATAAACATGCTTTTGGCTCCAAAAATTCGTGTTCCTTCTGTCAACAGTTTTAAGCGCCTATATATCAAATACGCGCACATTTCTCATATTATTAACAGGCTATGAGAACCGGTACGAATATCGAATAAAAAGGTTATCTACAGAGCACTGGTTTGTGTGCTGACTGGAAGCAAAAGGATCTAAAAAATTTTTATCTACGCCATTTTTAAATAAAAACCGCTCAATTTGTTCCGTTAAAATATCTAGCGATTTTTTCACCTTGAAGGTAAATCATCAAAAGGATTGTAGCTTTGGATTTTGGCTGTTGTGAGCTACAGCAGCATGCGTTCCAACACTACACACGTTTGAAAACATATATCTTTCAACGTACACCACTTGAATTGATTCTGGATTGAATGAAAGTATTGTTTAGAAAAATAAATACTTCTCTCGAAATAGTTAGTAGTTGCCTTACTGGGGAATTCATTCAGTTCAATAAGAATTTCCAAGGTACTTTCTGGCAGAAATGATAATGTTTAGGATTGCTGCGGGAACTTACACGACGAAAATAAAGAGATGGCAAAAGGAGAAGTTGAACAATTACCGACTGTATTCTCGCGAGGGATGGCCGAATCGGCTCCCTCCTGACCGGGCGACAATTCGACGTCCGTGCACACACACGACAAAAGAAAAACGGGGAGTGACGCAATAATCGAAAAAGGACGACAGAAAGAAAAAGGGGGGAGGGTGAGAAAGAAGGTGGCGACACTAGGTGCGCCAGGGGGTTAGAGGTGCTACCCACAACACTCGGCCTTTCCTGGCCTGTGCCTTTTTTTGCAACAAAACAAACACAAAGGCAACAACAACCGAAACGACCAATAAATACTTTGCACGCAAGGCAAAAACAAACACACACACAAAGGCACTGAATCTAGAAAACAACACACATAATCAAAACCCTCTGACTGAACTGTTGTAAGCATCAAAGTAGAGGCAATTTCCCAAATTAGTAATAATATCCCGCTAATCAAATATCCCTATCCCTGCATGAATTCTAAATCCCACCCAATGACGTCTAGTTATCTACGATTCTACGATTTAAAAGGCGAGCAAATAAACAAAAATAAATAAATATTTACGATAGCTACTGGACTAAAAAAAAGGAAAATAGCGCGCGGCTGGGGGAAACTATGGGCATTAGGACATGATGTAAGGCAAAGAAAAATAGATAAAAAAAAAGATTATAAAGCAAGCCAAAGAAGAAAAAAAAACAACCAAAACAAATGAGAGGAGGGAGGAGAGGTAACTAGTCGGTTCCTGTTCCGAGTTCTTTATCATCGAGGTATCTCGGTCGTCTCAGCCTGCGACCGCGAGTCGATAGTGCTGATGGAGGTGGCGGAGGCGGCGTAGGCGGCGGAGGAATGGGCAGTTCTCTTTCTTCCAGTAATGTATCCGATTCTGCTTCTGGTGTATCCATTCGTGTGGTTTCCTCCTCTTCGCCGTCACTGTCACCGTTGCACCACTCACTATCACTTCTCGCTCGGAAAAGCTTTAACTGCGCGACATGTGCGTGAAATCTTCATCAACGTTTTCTTTTCCACGTCGCAGGGAGATCTTCTACGAGGTAGGTAGTGATGGCTACTCTTTTAATAACCTGGAAGGGCCCGACGTACTTTGGCATGAATTTCCTTGTTAGTCCTTTTTTCTTCAAACGTCTTCGCACCAGCACCAAATCTCCTGGCACCAATGGCTTAGCTGCTTTCCGACGGAAGACAGGTTCGGTGTTTATCGAGCAGCTCGATCAGAGAGTGCTCCTCTCGGCCCGTCAGGTTGCCGGCCATATTAATGATCCTTTTGTCGATGGGCTCGTGAGCTGATTGTACAGCAACACAACATGTCGGCAACGACTGTTTGGCCGGCTTCTCGTTCCGAACGACAGCCAATTGGACTGCCATATCTAAATCAACAAATATTTGACAACTCTTTTTACCGATCGTTACCTTTTCCGACTCAAGATTGAGAAGCGGCACTTTCGCTCTTCCATTTTTAAAAGTGATCAAAGCGGATGGCACTATCCATGTTTTCGCTGGTTTGGCCGAAAATCTGAATCTCACCATACCGGTTCCGTTGAATCTAACCGGGATTCTGCCTTTCAACGTTCTGAGCGACTCACCGGGCACATCAATCGGCCCGTCGATGGTAAACTTGACGACACCTTTTCTCCGGCGGGTGGGTAATTCTCTCTCGAAATTTTCAAATAACTCGTCCGACATTTCCAGTGAGCTTTCGTATCCTTCATCTCCACTTTGTTTCTCTCCATCGTCCACTTTTTTCTTGCGTTTGGCGGACTGGAATTATTTGATTATCCTTACAATCTCAATTTAACTTGGCCTTTGTCAGCCAATCAACACCCAAAATCAAAGGGAACGGTGCCAACTCGACCACCGCAACTTTTTCTAATTTAATAACACTACCACTCCACTTAATATTTAAAGAAATTTTATCTACTACTTGAATAATTTTGTTATCAATACCCCTTAAACCTGGGGTCATACCTTTACTCTTCAGTCAAATCCCTTTCAAGGCCCCCTTCCTTACTGTAGTCACGCTAGCTCCGGTGTCCAGCAACGCCGTCATCTCTCCCACGTTCTCGATGGCCACTCTGATCATTGGTAGGGGTACTTGGTGGCCCGCTGTTTCTTCGAGATTCCCCGTCAACGCTGGCCGTAGCCGGCCGACGGGGGATTTCCGTTTCCCGCGAGACGTGGGCAGTTGCGGCAAAGGTGGCCGACAGCTCCACAGTTATGACATGCTCGAATGTCTGGTAGGCGTGGCGGATACGACACGTCATTGCGCCGTCTATCCGCTAGCGACAGTCCATTAAGTTTCGTGACCAGCCCCGATATCTGCTCGCTCATTGACAGCAGTGCTGTTCCAATGTCGACCGTAGGATGCGTTGGAGCACTGACTGGTGGCGGGTAAGGTGGTGTAAGCGGCGCAAAGCGGATGGTCGGTGCTGGCGATGTTCTACCCAGCTGATCAGTTCGAAGGTCCGGTAGATGCTGTAAAAATAGATTGGTCGCTTGTGCTGCCGCTAAAGGGGCCGTCATAGATCTCGACGTTACGGGTAATGCTTCCAAATCCCTGAGGCGGGTCAAAAAAGCCTCGACATCGACCGGAGGATTGCTCATCATGCCGGCAATGTGACGCCAATTAGCTAACCCGTCGACGAGGTATGAAACTTTCTGGGCATCTGTCAAAACGTGGAGGGAGGAATCAAAGAGACGAATTTTTTCCATCGCGTACGCTACACCCGTTTCTCCCGTTTGCTGCACTTTTGCATACATCAATCGATACCACTCTAACGGAGACAAACGGTTGGCAAACGTCGTACTTAAAGCCTGAGACCAATTAGCCCACCCAGGAATGTTGTTTCCAGTTTGCATGTGCCACTGCAGCGCATCTCCACCCAAGCGTCTAATGGCGACCTGACCCTTTTGAACATTGGTCCAACCTTCGGTATCGCCGACTTGATTCACGATTCGAATCCAATCACTTCCCATCTGACCTGCCCCACCCTCAAATTTGGGTATAGTGTCAACCACGGCATTGTTAATTCGCGCGCCTGCTTGTTGTTGTTGGGCCTGCACTAGAGCTCGTAATGCTGCACTCTCCTGCTGCTGTACGGCCAACATGTCTACCAAATCTTCATGCTGTTGGCGGAGCAGGACCCGGTCGCTGGCAGCGCCATTTACAAAATCAGCGAGTGCCTGAGCTAAAGCAGGATCCATTGCGGCTGCCTGATTTCCTACGGGGTTCGTTTGAATCGGACTGGTTGGAGAAATGTCAAAATACAAACGACGCTTTCTTGCGCCCTCGGAATCAGAATTGGTTTCTGGGACAAGAGCAACTACACGTGGTGGCGAGGGAGATGGGGTTTCGGGTGGTACACGCCTCGTAGAACTTCTTGTTCGAATATGATAATCAACTGCACTAACGACTCTTACTCGTTTCGGGGGTATAAGGTGGTGTACGACCACGCTATAGCCCCCGGCAACAGAGGTAGACAAAAAAACGAAGGGAGAGAAAAAAATTGGCAAAAAAAGGAGGTAGAGAAAAAAAATGACCGCTTACGAACACAAAACAACAAATTAGAGAAAAAAGAATAGACAAAAAAATTTAACCAGAAGGCCATTCACGAACCAGACAAGGGTTCTGGCAGTTCAAAAAAAGAAAGTGAACTGTTCACAGACCAGAAAGATCCCTCTTCTGACACCAATTGTTGCGGGAACTTACGCGAAAAAAATAAAGAGATGGCAAAAAGGAGAAGTTGAACAATTACCGACTGTATTCTCGCGAGGGATGGCCGAATCGGCTCCCTCCTGACCGGGCGACAAGGCAACGTTCGTGCACACACACGACAAAAGCAAAACGGGGAGTGACGCAATAATCGAAAAAGGGCGACAGAAAGAAAAAAGAGGGGAGGGTGAGAAAGAAGGTGGCGACACTAGGTCCACCGGGGGGATAGGGATGCTACCCACAACAGGATGCTTCGTTTTTGCAAATTCCATTAGCTCTAGTCTAACATTTTCATTGATGTAGGAGTAGACGATTCCATTGCGAATTATTTTTTCAGTCACGCCTTTCAGTTCGACTTTGAAATCCCCCCCCCAACAATTGAAGAAGTGCCCCAAAGATACTTTCAATTTTGTCACTGAAAAATCTTAATGTGAGTACAAAGTGAAATCCAGCGACATTTATTATATAGCGCACCCATGCTACAGTCAAACTGCTGGTGAGTAAAAGGGTTTGATAAGTTTCCTTTGTGAAGCATAATTTTCAACAAGCTGTTCAACTAGCTGTTGTATGGGTTTTCCAACATTCATCAAGCTTTTTTCTTTCTTTTTTCATTCTTTTCTTTTCGCTAGGGCCAAGTTTTCAACAGTTGTAAACGTACCTTTTTAGTCAGGTACGCTAATTTTTCTAATTTCGAATTGTTTTCCCACCTTCTTGAAGTTCCTTAGTATATTTGGCAAGACTTCAGAAAGCCAGTCTCATATGCCATCTATCGAATCGTAGTAGGGCATTTTTTCTGGTAAATTGAATCGTCAATACTGTGTAGTGCTGAAAACGTTGTTGTAGTTCGACCACATAGAGTCATGTTACAGAAAACGCACAGTTTCTTTTCAAGAAATTTTCTATTTCTTAAGAATATACGAACAATCATATAATTAGAGTCATGTTACAGAAAACGCACAGTTTCTTTTCAAGAAATGATGGTGGTGCGATCAAGGAAACATGAAAAGGGTCATACGGCACTTCCTGCACAGTGGCGGTAAACTACTTTCAAGCAGGCAAAAACTTAAATGGAAAGGGTCCAATATTATAACACAGGACCAGTACACATAATGTTAAAGCCGTCGAGAGGGCACTATTATTCATAATAAGAACCAAACATACATGACTTACCTTTTTACGAATGCCAAAAAAGTTGAAACAAAAAAATTAAAATGACATAATATAAATATTTAAAATGACATGTTGAGATTATACTAAAAGCAGATTTTAGTTTTTTCATGTTATATTCATACGCATTTCACCATGACTGTAGCTGACACAACTATAAGCCTTGCAGTAAATATTTCAGTTAAAATGATTTGAAAAGTTGGAACAAAAGCGAGATTTCATTAGTAATAGCACATAATCATTGTGATTGTATATACGGCGGACTATATACCCATTCGTGTGTAACTAGGCCAGCTTTTTTGATTTCAGTTTTATCAGAAAACATGCAACATTTCTAAACAATTTTCGAACAGTAACATTCCATTCTTTTCTCTTGGGTGTGGGCTGGATGGACATAATTTGCGATGTGTGTAAACTGATGAATGCACCCCCCCCATTCCCAGTAATCGGTTCTCTTCTAGCGCCAACTCGAACACTGAATCAGGGCTCGGTAGAGTGATTGTAGGTCTTGTCAAGCTGAATGCAACCTTCTGAGTATATGAGCCATCTCTGTTTGAACTAAATCAAATAAATATTACTACAAACATTTAAAAGGTTAACGTGGTCTGTAACATAATATATTTCTATAAACTAAAATGGCTGGATGACAGCTATCCACAGCAGCATCAGTCCTCGAACAGCATTTGGCAGGCTTTTTCGTTTGTGAGTATTGAGAACTTCACTTGGTGGAACTTATGAAGTTCGTTACTACCACCAGATGGACTTTTGGATGTACCTGACAATGGGGGAGAAACATTATGAATAAAGAACAATTGTTTAACCTGATTCCCCCATAGTTGTATTCGGTTGAAAGTTTTATGTTCAAAAGCTTACTCATTCTTCCAGATGAAGGAGAAACAAAGAGCGTACTAGCCACAACAGCAAGGGTTAATGCCACAGGTTGTAACATAACATGCTGGACCGATGGTTAGAATAGAAGGCTTCCTCTCTTCTTCATGTGGTTTGTTCACTGGGAGCAGTAAAACGACAACTGCGTCTGTTGTATCAAGGAAATAAAGATTTAAACCATTTAGGGTAATGCTCAGTTAAATGCTTAAGTGAGGACAGCATACCTTGAAACCAAACGTTTTGTTTCTACTTTCTTTAAATGTGCTTCGATAAGCAAATACCGTTTTTTCAAACCTAGTTTTTCACTCTTCAACATTATCAATCGGCTTCAACCCTTATGGGAGTTTTAACACACGGTTGACCAACCATCCCCATGACTCTGGCATTACCGAGACTTTTGACTTTGTTTGACGACAACGACTAAGAAGTTATTCTGATCGTTTTGTTGTACTGGCGCTGTTCTCCCGATCCAGCGACACCATTGCCGCCTATAATTTACGCGTGCATATTTGCTAGCATTTATCCCTAATTCGAGCCACCCCATTTGTCCTGTCACTCGTCAGTCATCTGCTACCCTTGCTTTCTTCCATGTGACATGTCATTTCTTTCCTTCTTTACTTGTCGGCTCGGACGAGAATTGTCCTGGCCGTTGTCTCTCTACTCTCGGTATTTGCATGTTTTATATCTATTTTTCTATTATCTGTTATTCATTGCCTGTGTTCGCCTTACGTTCAACAGTGACGTTTTATTCCGCCACTTTGGTGGCCGGTCACGTTGTCAACGACGTTGTCTACCTGGCTTGACTGTACTGGAGCCAGTTCTGTCGCTTCTGCCTCTTGTTCCTTCTTGGTCTCCCTTTTGGAGGTGCAGTACACAATTGTGTTGTTCCTTTAGTTCAGATTTATAATCCTTCTGTGTTCTAGATATTTCTTGTCTCGTGTCCAGCCTGCATGTGTGTGTGTGTGTCCCGTGTTGGTCTCTGAGGGCTTCTCCCATCACAGGTAGCTTCCCTTTCTCGTGCTGTATCTCTCTTCTTTGCCCTAACCTTTCTTTTGTTTATTAGATACCGTGTTTTGTACTCGAGTTTACAGCACTCACATGTGCTGTCATAAAATACAGTAGATCGCAGCTACAGGCGTCAGATAACGTCCCTTTTACACAATTGGTTACTTCGAATGCGAATAACATTGCAACGGATCATTGAATAGCGAAGAATTGGAATTCATGGATTCATCCATAAAGTTTTGCCAAGGTAACATTCAATTCGAAGAACATTTTCGGATGGCGCATACAACGTTTGAGGTAACATCCACATAAAGCGACTTTTTCCCTTCAATATGTTGGAAGTAAGCAAATGTTATTGAAGGACTTGCTGCTCGAAATTGGAGAAGGTGCTAATGCAGAAAGGGGAATCTACAATGAGATACCTTTGCGTTATAAGCTGCGTGTGACTATATGGTGGCTTGCCAACAAAGAAACCTTTCGTCAAGTCGCTGATCGGTTTGGAACAACAAGAGGTAAATAATATTCAAGTTTGAAAAACAAGAAACGGTTTAAATACTTTCTACATTGCCGGCAACGCCCATTATATTTGCAATTCAGTGTGTGCTTTGCTCGCTAGTAGGGCGATAGATTACATTCGGCATTTACTTTTGAATTTCCCGATATTATAGGTGCGATACTCTCTTGCAATACTTAAAGATAATAAGTCCGAACTTTGTACCCAAATTAACTTGTTTTATCTTAAGGTTTAATTGATACGACTGATATTAAGTTGATTCAGCCTCTTAGGCATCTTCCTGCGTACACAAATCGAAAATCAGTAACCACTGTTAAACTTCAA
Organism: Ceriodaphnia dubia; assembly: GCA_022539655.2. Taxonomy (NCBI): domain Eukaryota; kingdom Metazoa; phylum Arthropoda; class Branchiopoda; order Diplostraca; family Daphniidae; genus Ceriodaphnia; species Ceriodaphnia dubia. Next base: position 1,446,259 of record JAKUCG020000139.1, on the reverse strand, counting down.
CTCAAGGTGTTATCGATGTCAGGAAAAAAATTCATTGATGTGAGCTGCGGATGGCCGGGATCGATCCATGCCCAGCCGGCAAGAATAATGGACCTTTATTGGGTCTTTGTTGGACCAAGAACATTTTCTTGGTAAATTATTTGACCAACAGTGAACCAAGAAGTCATGCTTGCTGGGTGACTCCCGCATTTTTAAAATGTCATCCTTATTTAGAGTGATTGAAGATAAGTTAAATGGTACTAATTACCATATCCTTGGCAATTCTGCCTATCCACTCGTAGTACGATTAATGAAACCGTATAATAATAACGGCCACTTGAACCTGGTAAAACTTATATTTTCTGAGTTACGTAGCCTCATCAATTTATAATTCAATAGTAATTACTGCCATGACATTTAAAACTTAAAAGGAGTATTCTACTTTTTATAAATTCATAATCCGACAACTGAAGAAATAAAACTTTTGGGTGTCTGAAAAATGTTTGACTAATTAAACAAAAAAAACTGAAGCTTTTAACGTGTTATTTCCATTGTCAAAATCAGCTGCCGTGTGTAACCCCTAGACGAGTCAATGTAATTGTGACAAATTGGGAAGCGATAAAGCAATCTTTCTCCTTTACTTTAGAACTTCTCGCATTAGAGATAGCCTCTCTCTGTTTTTTTTTTCACTCAGATCACTCAAAATTTGCAGCATCCGATCGTTTACTTCCTTTTTGCCTCTTTCTAATTTAACTACCATTTCTAGTGTTTCACCATTTGATATTTGTTTGCGCTTCCTGACCTGATGCTCCCAATCGTCCTCTTCTTCATCGCGATCTCTCTCTCTGGGCCGTTCTGAAATTGCGAAAATTAGTTCATTAGATGTTTTTTTTTATGACTACAAAATTATTACTCGAATACGGTTAAATCCAGTTGCACCAGCCTATGTTGTTTGGATTGATAGCTACATCATGTCGGAGGAGGTCACTCATCAGCTCAAAGTATAGCCACTTTGTTCCACCTGCAGCCCCAGTCCGCCCGAGTCGTAACTTAATTTTCCTTAGAGAAGCTTTCATATTTTTGAATTTCACTTCACACATACGGCCGGTTATACCGCGAAAACCCTCAGATTCCATTTCTGCTGCAATCTAAAATAATAAAACAAGTTACTTTTTTACCCACAAATCAAGATATTGGAATAAGACATACTTTTCTCCAAACAATGTACTTTCTCTCTCTACCCTCTTCCATCCTCTTTTGGAATTTTCGATAAGTTTCAATAAGCAGCAAAGTTCTTTCATGAGTAAAGTAATCTTCCGACAATTCATCATTCTCTTCACATGGTTCTTCATTCCCATCGTATTCATCCTCATATATTTCACCTTGATCAATTTGTTTATTGTTTACTTCGCAAGCCAATCCAACGTTTTCATAATTATTTTCTCCATCTTCGTATTCTTCGTCTATATGTACACCGTCATATTCGTTTTCTCAATTTGCATCAAGTCGATCGAGATTTTCAAAGTCTTCTTCTTCCACAAATTCAAGGCCTTCTTGAATAAACAGAATTTAATTTTCTTTAGCATAGAGATTCGGCTGAATTATTTTCTCAGGGTGCTGAATGTTTTGACAATGAACATCATGATCACTGTTAGATGGAATCTTGCCATGGATGTCTCCTAGGGAAGATGTGTCGACTCCCGTTCTCATCTATCCATGATCCCACAATCTTGAAGAATTTTGCGAAATATTTAAATATTTAAGAAGCTGTCACTGGCAAAAAGGCACCTACTCAACAGCACTGACTGCTAGTATTCTGATTTTGTTTTAAAAGCTAATTTCTGTTAGATAAGGACCTTACGGTAAGATGGAGGAGGGGAATGTTGTGGCAATGATTTTCGAGACTGGTTAGTAAATCCTGGAATTGCCCACGAAGTTACACCAACGTACAGCCCACAACTTAACAGAGTAGCAGAGAGATCCATCAGGACGATCACAGAGTCAGCTCGAAGCCAAATGTATGGGAAGAACGTCCCACTTCAATTCTGGGGCTCGGTAGTAGAATACACAGCATACATTCATATCCGGACAACACCTAGCGCCAGCATTATTACTCCATACAAATACTGGTACAAGAAGAAGCCAGATTTCTCTCCCTTCAATGTCTTCGGCTGTCGTGCTTTAGTGCACGTACCTGATGAAAAGAGAGAAATGTGATCCAAAGGCGACTGAGGGTGTGATGATGGGATATCTGGAAAAATCTTCAAGCTGCTACAAGATCTGGGATCCCGCTGCTAAAAAGCTTGTTATCAGCAGAGATGCTATCTTCAAGGAAGAGGCTGCGATGAAGATTGAAGGATCGGATGATGTTCAAGAAGAGAACTATTTCCCGATCTTCCCGACTTACGGTGATTCAGCATCAACTAGACCAGACGAGCGTTTTCCTGTGAACCAAGTAGAGGAAGGTGAAGGAAGAGGTGAAAATCACCCGGAAGATGATCGCGATATCAACCCTCAAATTGATCAAGAGGCTTACTTACGGGAGGATGATCGACAACAACCTGCTCAACTGATTTGCCAACCTAGAGAAGATGACGATGATGATTCCCCGAAAATTTCTTTTATGGATGGGAAACCCCGCCTGGGGTGGGTCCAGCTGTTCAACTCTGACAATGACAGGGAACTCCAAAACAAACTGTGGAGTACCGGGAGTTCGGGGGGCAAAAGGCCTTTTTTCCAATCGACCACAGCTAAGAGACTAATGATTTTTAAATTAGAAAAGAACATGGAAAATGTAGAGTAATTAATGTTCTTTAATGTTCAAGCAAGAGAATTATTTTTAATATTTTATTTGCTTTGCAATCAGAAAAATAGGGGGATAGGACGGGACTCACGGGAGCGATTTGGACCCCATTTTTCGTTTTAAACGGTTTTCTCAACAACTATCACAGATTTTTTTCGAAATTTCATCTCCAAATGAGGCTTTATATTCTACATACGCTACTATTTTTTTTATTCGGATAAAATTAAAACTTTCTTCGTTATTGCGTTTGTCAAATTTGGTACTTGTCCAATTCGGTTCCGCTCTCCCCTTAAGCATGGCAATCTGACGAGGAAAAAAATATTAAATACTTCTAACTGCAGCTAAAATACTGAAGAACAATATCAAGAATATTGCCTTTACTAAGGAAGAATTCAAATATTTCCAAAGCCTGACCTCAAATGAAGAAGCACTTGAATTTTTACCAGATAGTTTAAGATTTCTGCTAGACAAAACTTTTATCGGAAATCGAAAGAATGTTAAAATAGCCAGTATTGGCCAGGCCATCATTCAGGCAGCATGGCCTCGTGCGATAACAACTCCACTAAAAATGAGCCTTCTCATATAGATTCATCATCTTTATTCGTCTCGGCATTTAATTGATTTATTAAAATAATTTGGATATTGTTAGCCTTACGTCGACTACTCGACTTCGTGGATTTCGAAAAAACTCGTTTGATATTTAACTCTATTGCCGTCATGTAAAAATGCCGGCCGGATGCTCGTTCCTGATCGGCGGATAGCCCGGCAGCCATCCAAAGTAGGTTTGTACATTTTGTATATGTTTTCCTTAAATTAAAAGAACTTCCGGTGGTGAGATTTGGTGAGCTTTTTTGGGTGACTAATTGCAACAAGGCGAATAATGCTCATGTAAAAGACCTTTTGTTACAATTAGTTCCCCCCAAATAATTGTATTTTCCGTATCTTGACAATACAATGGGCCTTGTTTTCAGCCAACAACAAAATAGCTGAAATTTAGTCTTGAGGGCCGGATGGACACAAACCAACATATCCATTTTTGTCCGGAATGTTTTCGGAGGTGGCGCTCTCACAGCCACAACAGGCTGTAAATTTTGTTCACGATCATCATACCGTCCATGGGGCCCATGTTGTCAAACAATGGTTTCGCGAACGAGACTTTATCAACGTTTTACCATGGCCGAAGAATTTTGGATTCGTAATGCCCATGGAAAGCTTATGGTCGGACATACTTGCAAAATTGGAAGGGATTTCCGTCTCATCTACAGAATAATTGTGGGAAATGTTAGCTACTGTTTTGTTAATTTATGTACTAACGATTTTTTTTAGAAAGCGGAGTGATCAAATACCTCATAAACTTTAATACTTGTTGACAATCAATCAATGATTTAATATCAAATACACCTCTTTAGGTGGGCGATCAAAAGCCTTCCCCCCTAAGGCTGTCGCAACCCTTTCCTTTACTTGCGATTAGGGAGGGGTAAGAAAGGAAGGCAGAGGGCTATTTTCCCTAAAATTTTCTCATCTCCCGAGTCCGAACACAAATCGGCAAAAAATGTAAAACAGTAAACCGATATGATAAGTTAATCGGAAAAATTTGAAATTTGTATATAATATAAAACAGGGGAATGGGCATACATGGTTAAAAAATAAAATTTCTATCTCTTACAGGTAAAACGGGGGCATTCGATAAAATTCGGCAAATGCCCACCCTTTGTACGGGCCCGCGATCGATTTCGAATAATTGTTGATCGCTAATTTAAGAAATGATGCGCAATTAGCACATGCTTGGAAATTTTTTCCGTGGTAGATAATTTTGTTATCTACCTCAGTTTTTTTTTGTCATATGTCTCACTCTAATTTTACAAGGAGGGGAATTTTTCTCCTCCCGCCCGGATCCTCTCGCCGCCTTATGGGGCGGGGAGTTTTTTCGAATAATTGACGTGCCTACTGTATGTGTCCAGACTCCATATTTTTTACGAATTTAACTTTACACCAGGCAGAATAGTAATCTTTGAAAACAGCATAGTAATCTTTGAAAACAGCATAGTAATGTTCTCCATTCGGTGTCGTTACTTCTATGGGGCCACACACATCTAAATGTATAACTTGCCCGACATGTGTCAGATGGGTAGATGAGAAAGGGGCTCGACACATCTTCCCTAGGAGGCATCCATGGCAATGACTAGGTGAGATTGAAAAGTGTCAGTCCTCTCACGCAACCAAGAGAAGCCATCTTTAAGACTGTTTCGTTGTTAAGATGCCCTAAGCGTTGATGCCAGAGGGTAGGAGACTCAACATGGGTAGCTTTCAGTGCTCTGTCAGTTTTCTCAATGTGTTCCACTGCGTTGATGTCCAAGTAAGTACAGAGAGCGAGCTCCCGTCAAACAGATGAGTGGTGGTTGATGTGGGAGTTGGGAGGAATCGTCAAACTCGAGGACACTTTCGAGAAATTCCTTATGGCAGTTATAACATGGAGATGATGTGCCATCTCCTCTATGACTCTGATATTCTGGAGCAGAAAAAAAGTTTTAAAATGGGATGGCTTATTTGTTGGCAACGGAGCCTTTTTCGTTTAGAATTCTTTGTATATCCATTCTTATCTGTTGAATCTGGCAGAGGAGTTGAAGGGGGAACAGCGGTTGCGGACGTTGGAGTGATCGGATGAGTCGTAGTGTCAACGGAGACGTTGACAGAATAATTGAAATTGAAATTGAAATTGAAGTTCAGAATCAGAATATTCTTTAAATCGTTGATGGCCTTCTTGATGACTTCTACCGTTTGAAAAGTGTACGGATCTTCATTGAAACGTATCGACAGAGATATTTCTTTGTGGACAAGTACTGTATATTTCTGAAACTCTGAAACTAAGGTAGAGGAGACCGGACCCATAATATTGGACACTTCCGTTTTTTCCACTATTTTTCGTACCTATTACGCGAAAGAATTATTTTCTTCTGCAGATGATGTTACCTAACCCCTACCTCTTGGAATTTTTACAATCGTCAAACTAAGTAATTGACAAAGTTATAGGGATTTTAGTTTAGTGGGTGTTGTGTCCCACTACAGTATTTTACACCTGTAATTTAACATCTGGGTAGCGGACTACAAGTTATAACCCAATTCACTTGCAGTTTGCTAGCCAGCTGTTCCTGTGAATTGTGTTACCTTCACGCGGATATTCCGCGTGAAGAAGTAGGGCGGCCAGCGGTATAAAACCCACTGGAAAGCCCAGCTAAAGAGCATTTTTGTAGTATTATCATTCGTGTATGAAGTGCTCTCTTATTACTTGTATTTTTGTAATCTCATTATTACTCTACTCATAATAAACATTATTTAACCCATATCACCAGTAGTAATTCACTACAGGGGGTTTTCTGTTTGGCCTGGGGCCAAACTGGACAGACGCCTGTACCAAGTTAGACTGGGTCTAAAAAGGAGGATAAAATAATAAAAAATTTTATATTTAAGAACGTTGCTTATCACGTACTTATATTACAATCCTAATTTGGTAACCGTAACTTCAAAAATGAGCCAAATTTCTTATAAAAGAAAAATTTACAATTTAAGATAATAACACCGCGTCTGAAGGGGGCGGAATTTTATTTCTTTTTTTATTAAGTTCGTGTATTTGAAAGTAATAAGTTTTTAAATTGTTAGGATAAATGAAATCGCGCTAACGCGCCAGCCCTTCGTGTCATTTGGAACAAAATATATTTTGTAAGCTTTATAGTTATGGCCTAATTAAGTTAATGTAAAACTCGTATGACTATTACAAAATTTTCAGGGGAAAACAGAATTTTTCCGAAACATTTTTATTATTAACTCACTTATCTCCTCAATATATTTAGAATGTTCTTTCCGTTTTGACTTCTTTCGGCATTTTCGTAAGATGAGTTACCTCATCTTTGCTTAGTTTTTGTTTTGATTTTCAATTCCCTCTAGTGGCGGGTTTAAACACTACGTAGTAGTTCTGTTTTGTAATATTGGACCCTTTTCCATTTAAGTTTTTGTTTTGATGTTAATGATATGAGTATTCCTAATTATTAAATGGCCATAGAAATTGTCCATATTTCCTATATATGAAGTTTGTTTTGTGAATTAGTTTCTTATTTTCCTGATTTTCTACCGCCCCCTCGAATTTTGCCATTTTGCTGAAAAAGAAGATCATTAATGAAATCGCGCTTACGCGCAAGCCCTTCGTGTCATTTGGAACAAAATATGTTTGGTAAGCTTTATAGTTATGGCCTACAGTCATTTAAATTACGTATGACAATTACAAAATTTTCAGGGGAAAACAAAATTTTTACGAAACTTTCTTACTATTATCTCACTTTCCTCCTCAATATATTTATAATTTTGTTTCCGTTTTGATTTCTTTCGGCATTTTCGTAAAGAGATACCTCATCTTTGCTTGGTATGTTTTGATTTTTAGTGCCCTCTAGTGGCGGTTTTTAACACTACGTTAGTTCTGTGTTGTAATATTGGACCCTTTTCCATTTAAGTTTTAGTGTTGATGTTAATGATAGGAGTATTTCTAATTATTAAATGGCCATAGACAATTGTCCATATTTTCTATTTATGATGTTTGTTTTGTGAATTAGTTTCTTATTTTCCTGATTTTCTACCGCCCCCTCGAATTTTGCCATTTTGCTGAAAAAGAAGATCATTAATTAAATTTGTTGTTTCCTATCCTCCATAGATGGTGTTATCGGCTTTTCGCTGTTGTTAACTATCTTATGTAGTTATTGTTAAATAAATGAAGTCTATATTTTATATGCCAAAACAAAATTTTATTTTAATCTAACATCATAATAAATATATAATTTGAATAAACTATTTTTTTTTATTTTAATTTTGAGTGCTTCACACGTGTGGCAATGTCGCCACTTTCATAAGCAACGTTTCTTCTTCTTTTGTTGTTTAGACGTCGGGCAATCGCACGCTTCACGTCTTTACCCACGTCGTCATCATGGTTTCTAAATAATCAATAGTAAACAAATGGTTTCTGTTTTCTTATTTTGATTAATATGGATACCTATAAGTTTGTTGTGTTCCGTCATTGGAAGTGATACCTTTGATTTTGATCCATTTTTAGCAGCCAGGTCAGTTGGTTTGTAGTGAATAAGCAAAGTTTCATTGTCGACCGTTTCAGAAACTAAGTAGTTTAGGGATATAAAAATATCCCATTTTCAATTTTTCGTTGTACCTTCCTTGAAGATGTTTTGTAAAATTCTGGCTGATCGTCGGATTTCGAGTTGTGCATGCTCCAGTTGGTTTCAGTTTTTCGTAATTTCATTTAGAATATCCTGAGTTACCATGAATGTTACTTCCTTTTTTAATATATGTTGTTAGATGTATTATGAATTAAAATTTTAAAATAACGTACCACTTCAGGCCTTTTGGTAGTACAGAATTAGTTTCCCCTGTTCGACAACCCTTTTTCCCCATATATCTGATATATCGAATCCCCTGCCACTTGAAACTAATCAGAAAAAATGTGGCCATCTCGATGAATCTAAAGCTGCACAGGGCTTTTGACGTCGACAAGTTGGTCGTCGCAGAACGTTGCAGTAAATGTAGAGCCGTTTTGGCCGACTCGTACTGGATGGCCCAGGCATCGTCTTAAGTCAGCGGAACATTTAAAGCCCTAAAGATTGACCTCAGACTGATCGTTGTTTAATATATGTTGTTAGATGTATTATGAATTACATTTTTTAAGTAACGTACCACTTCAGGCCTTTTTGGCAGTACAGAATTAGTTTCCCCTGTTCGACAACCCTTTTCCCCCATATACCTGATTGATATAGGATCAGATATGATATATAGCTCCAAGATTTAAATAGGACTCGATATACTATCCTTACAGATCTCAAAAACTTAAAAATGTAATTTTTTTCTCTTCTCCATTGTTTTCTCTTAAAAAATGTGCATTATTATTTGTATTACTTTCAATTACATTCAAATAGTCGAACCACTCTTTGCTTCTTTTGTTTTTCTTCTTTTGTTCTTCTTTTGTTGGGAGAAATGAGATTCGTATCTGAGGGAGCTCGCGCCAGCGCGTTAATGCTTGCATTAATGAAATCTTCCTACTTAGATTAAGTATGTATTGTAATACCAAAAGATTAGAAGGTTTAATATTATTTGCCTACAGACTAAGATGGCGTTACCTCAAAACTATCAGTTGACTCCAATGTTCGTTTCGGTTTAGTGGTCTCAATCGGGGTTTCTGGTATGATATTTGCAGTGTTGAGTGGAGAGTTGCTTGCAAACTATTTCAAAAGATGTAATATAAATAAAAATAATATGTATAGCTTATTTACTGATTCTAGTAGCTGTGACATTCCTAGGTCAAAATTTGCAGGTGACCTGGGACCGAAGGAATAGAGAAATATTTCAAAAAAGAATAAATTTGAGGAGCAGGCGAAAACCCTACATCCGGTATAATGCCACTTGAAACTAATCAGAAAAAACGTGGCCATCTCGATGAATCTAAAGCTGCGCAGGGCTTTTGACGTCGACAAGCATTTTGGTCTTCGTAGAACGTTGCAAGAAAATGTAGAGCCGTTTTGGCTGACTCGCACAGGATGGCCCAGGCATCGTCTTAAGTCAGCGGAACATTTAAAGCCTTAAGGATTGACCTCAGACGGGTTTAACAGAAATGTTAGGTGAATCAAGATGTGATTAAATCTGATCAATTTTACTTGTATCTTGCTGGTCGCAGGTCGCTGCTATAATAAACTTGTGCAAGCCAAAATCCAACACTTTTATCTTCACAGGTTTAGAATGAGAAATTAGAATTGTGCTTGGATTTAGATTTCTATGAGGAAGTCCTCTACTATGCAAATTATTGATCCCTCTAGCCATTTGGAATAGGACTTGGGTGTCTGGTGGCATTGGCTCATTGTAGTTTTTATAACAAAATTCTTCCAATGTTGCCTCGTACAGTTCAAGGGCAAAATATCGATTATATAAATAAATATTATATAAGATGTGGATCCCGTTTAGAGACACGTCATCCGCAGTCACGGACGTTTAACCTACTGCTGCTATTTATATCCCATGTAGCAAATGAAGTCTGCCAACATCTGGTTAGTGTCTGGTGAGTGTCAACAGACATCAAATGGTGCAAAATGACGTCAATTTGAGGTCATTTTGCACCATTTGATGTCTTTTGACACTAATCAGATGTGGGGAGACTTCATTTGCTACATGGGATGCGACCCCTCCTAGTCACCCACAGACCTTTTTACTCACCCCGCCCACCCTACGTGTTATCCAACCAATGAGTTTGCGTTGTGACATGGGGGAATCAAAAGCTGGAGCAAAAGAAGGATATACATTATTGGAGGAGAAGAAGTCAACACCCCACTCTCAACCCCCTTAGTATCAACTGAAGCCCCTCCCCCTCCCCCCGGGCCCCGGCAGGGCTTTGCTAGCGATTATTGACTGTGAAAAATAGTAAAAAATTAAAGGTTTAGCAAAACTAAGAATCAAACTTTACAATTATTTTATACGTATCCCCATTAAACGAAAACCTAGAGATTATCACCAGTCTAATGTTTTAAATTACATAAGTTTACAAGGAAAATACCATAAATACTTTCTTGAAATTCAAATTTCAAAACTTAGTGCTTCTAGAGTTAAATAAAACTATATTTTGAGAAAGACAACAAAATTGTAAAAAATACAATGTTCTTATTTAATGAATTCCGTTGTTAGAAGCTAGACAAGATCCAAGATTTAAAACAAAAAAAACAGAAAAGAAAACAAAAAGAGTGAAAAGAGAAAAAAAAATCACAAGAGAATTTTTCAACTAGCATAGACAGAACTAGCTGGTATACTAGCTTAGTACTTGATGAAACTTGATCCACTTACAAACAAACTTAAATTTAGCACACATATTATTTTTTAAATGAACAAGTATTAGAAAAAGAACAAGATAAAAAAAAGAAGCTTGGAGCTGCAGAGAACACATAAAACATAACCATTGGTTGCTACGGTTGATATGGTAATAATCAATAGGTATTATTTGAGGAGAAAGACGAAGATGCGATGGACTCACAAAAGTCTTCCAATTTGTAGATAAGGCAATCAAAAGGCAATGGTCTCACCGAGTTGTACTGCCAACACTGTCTCATGATATCGTAACTGGAAAAAAGTTTAAAAAAAAGAAACATTGAAAAAATACATTTAAAAACCATCGTTCGCCCGTTTCTTTAGTGATAATTCATGTACTTTCTTACATGGACAGTGGACAATCCAGGGGTCTTTCCTTACGAAATCCTTCCTTTAAATAGTTTAAAAGGGTTCGAACATCAAAAGACATGTGTGGATACGGTACGTCCCCTAACGTTACCATTTCCCACAGAACAATGCCATAAGATCAAACATCAGACTTGGTGCTGTATCAAAACTTTTCTAAAGATTCAGGTGCCATCCATTTAATAGGTAACAAATCGTGAGTAGATGGAGGGATGGCCGCATACTTTTGGGTAGCATCACCGACTAAAACGTGAGCCAATCCAAAATCGACAATTTTCATCGTAAATTGTTCCGTAACCAGCACGTTTCGGGTGGCTAAATCCCGATGGATGACCTAAATCAATCAAATTATAAATCGTATAGAATAGAAATGAGGGGAAAAAACGAAAAAAAAAACTGGGCAACAATTATGTATAGCCTAAATTAATCGACTGTAAGTGGCTCATTCCCAAAGCGATTTGACGAGCAAACTCCATCAATTTCTTATAATTCAGCGTGAATTCGTTATCGAAAAGGATGTCAAGGCCTCCCCCATTTCCTAGGTTGCCCCTTTGCAACTTGTAGCGCAACAAAAGATCACGAAGACTTCCTCCTGAAGCATGCTTCAAAATCAGGAACGGATAACGGTTGGGGAAAAAGCTCCATCCAAGAAAACGGATCAAGTAAGGTATGGTGATCTGGTGACCGATGGCAAGTTTTCATATGAATACTCCAAACTGTTCTCGATGGATGGCTCATTTCCTAACGTTTCTGGATCACCAAGATTTTTGTTGAGAGATTGTTAGATTGCTGAATTCTTTTGAGTAGTTATCATGATTTTTAATTAGTTGATATATGTTTAGAGGGAAAAAACAATTATATTAATGCGTACTACTGCCCATTGGAAGAGATTTAATATGAACCCATTGATTTTTTCCTCGTTGATGCAGAATGGTCTTCATCTTCTTCATTTGATATAATGAAGCGCTTTAAACCAAACATTCCTTCTTTGCACTCACTTTTTTATCAGATTAAATCTGTTTCATTTTCATTTTCTGTTTACTTAGATTCATCGAATAACCAGATCTTTACCTCTAGTCTTCAAATTATTGCTTAAATTACTACTCAGTTTACTACTTAATTTACTACTGCATGTTGTATTCTAAAAGAATTCCAAAGGATAGATAAGGTAAAGATAAGGAACATATAAGGATAGATAATGAAAAAGAGGGAAAAAGAGATGATAAAAACGGACCTACCTCTAGTCGATCCCATTAACCGTCATCCATAAACATTAACTTTCTGTATACTAAAATATAAGAAAGTAGGTTATTAAGAAAGTATATAAAGGGAGATTCTATCGAGAACCACGAACTCAGCGACCACCACGTGAGCGGACCGAAATATCGTGATGCTTACTAGGTATAGGAATGTGCCTACTAGGCTCCCCTAGTTCCCTAAAAGAACAGTGGACATAGTCAGGATATTGCTTCGGAATTCGATTTCTTGTTGAGACTCTTGCTAAAATCGTTTCATTTCCAGTCATAGCTCCTCAAAGAGGGACGATAGAACATTCAACTTTTCATTAAAATTAAATTAAGCTTAGCTCTACACGGAAAAGTTAAAGCACTGGACGTGGATATTTTTTAGATTTTTAAATCGATTTTTTAAATAAATAGGCCCTGTGAAGCTCCAAAATTTCTTTCCGACTCCCCTGTCCCCCTACCTTTTCCTACAGACCGGTGGCCAAATTTTCAAAATGTTTATTCTCAAAAGTTTATCTTCTCCCTAAATTCAAAAAAAATCCCACGTCCAGCGCTAAGACTAGAAATGAAACGATTTTAGCCACAAGCTCCTCTCGGGTGTTCAAACGATTGTGCACTAGCCCTTTTTTTATAGAACCCGTTAACGAAAAATTCTGAAAAAAAATCATGGATATGTGGTTTGGCCTAAGAAAGAATGATCTCTAATTTCATTGTTCTAACTTTAAATTTTGCCGACTTAGAGCGAAAAAACGCAACCATAAGAGCCCATGTTAAAACCGGCAAAATAAGGGGGGTGTTCAAATACTTTTGGTGGGTACTGTACAGTAGGCACACGAACTATTTGGACACCCGAGAGAACCTTATGCAAAATCGTCGTTTTTGCGGGGCGCCCACGGTCCGAGTTTTTGCCGCAACTCGACGATTTTTTTTTCTGAGGTGCCCTATGGTAGTGGAAATGCGCTGATTTTTTTTTCAGAATTTTTTAATCACGGGGCAGGGTACTTAATCTCCGCGTCATAATTATTTGGACAGCCAAGAGGGCCATATCTAATTGGGGCTACTTTGGCCTGCGCCCGTGTCCAAACGGGAAGAGCTACAGAGACGCGACAAGTCTTGAAAAATCTGTTTGCGTAATGCTGTTTGCGAAATTACAGAGCTAACGCAAACAGATTTTTACACAAATTGGTTAGTAACCCCGTTGGTTAGCAATGAAATTGTATTGGCAAATGAAATGAATCAGAGGAAGGAATATGGGGAGTCTTATACTGATTCCTTTGATTTGCCATTGCATTGGCAAAGGGGCCTTATGATTTGCCATTGTATTGGCCACTCGGTCCTTTGATTTGCCATTGTATTGGCAAATCGAGTGGATCACAGGAACAAATTGGTTGTAGTAGTAATCCCGTTTGTTAGCCATTGTATTGGCAAATGAAATGAATCAGAGGAAGGAATATGGAGAGTCTTATACTGATTCCTTTGATTTGCCATTGTATTGGCCATTCGGGCCTTTGATTTGCCATTGTATTGGCAAATCACGGGGCCTCATAAGTACCAGCCAATGCCTAGGACCCCCAACAACAGCTGTAGCATCCACACTTCAGGAAACTATCATCGGCAACTTGTGTAAAATCAAATAATCTTTAAGGCCTTTGAGGTTAACAACTTCTATTTAAATAGAAAGGTGTTTTTAACACTACGTTTAAAAATTAAGACTAACGTAAACAACAGACCACCTTCTGGAACACAAGTGTTATGTTTGGCTAGTCTCTCGCCCAACGTCCGAGGAAAAGGGAACACTCCTTTAAAATTCGCATGAAAAATTTCATACATTCGTACGTCTTTCTCCGAGAAGGTAGGTGTTTAGGCAGAAGTTATTTAAAGCTTCGTCCTTGTATCTATATCCCTTCGACTTTTCTTACTTTGTGACACGGACTTCTGTACCATTCTTTTCAGTAGAGTGGCTCGGCTTCTTTATTCGAAGGTAATGAATTATTTAAGGAATTATTAAAAATCGCTTGAAATCTTCGGTTTTTGTCCCGCAGAGCACGAAGATGCTCGCTAAATTTGCATATTTTTTGGCAAGTAATTGCCAACTGAGGGGAGTTTACTCAGTTCCTTAGAATTGTTGTATAATTTCAAAAAAATAAAAATTTGAAAATATTATTATAACGTTAGTAAACTATTTAACGCCATAATTACCGAGATGTGGCGCTTTCGAAACTCTAATAACTACTCAATTTATTCACTGATATTCCAATATCAGTCTTACATTGACAACATGTAACAAAAACATTTTGTTCGTTGAAAGTCCAATTAGATTTATCAAGATTGACTTCTCCATGCTTTTCAAACCAATCACTAACTAGGGACAAGACTGACTTCTAGGCAAATTCTGAGCCTCTTTCTGTTTTGAAGACTCATTCTTTAAATTTTAAAGGCTTTGCATTGAGTGCTATGGTTTCCCCTGGGTGAATCATGGTAATATTTCTTTGCGGTGTCCTTTTTGATTTTTTAAAGTCAAAGACAGGGGCTTGAGGAGGCTTCATGATTGGCAGAGTTTCTTCATTGGCTTTCAGAAACATCAACTGCAGCTAGTATGGAATCAATGTCACCAAGTGTGAACGTAAGCTTTTGTGCATTATTCCAGTAAATAGGCCCAAATTGTGAAATCTTTTCCTCTTTAGACAGTTCATCCACTTGGCTTTTGTCATCAAAGAGATCTCTGATAAAGGTTTGAATTGCCTTAATCTTGTCTTTGTATTTTAGCAATCGCTCGAAAAGAGTTGTAGCCACTGCCACTGGTTTTCAGAACAAAGGCCATATGTGGGGCCAAATCAGCTCTATTAGATTTCAGAGATTCCATATAATTTTTATCTGTTTTATGAGATTCTGACAAGATTCTTGCCAGGGTGTACCATGATTCTGTGAGTTGCCTACCCCTCGAATTTATTCCGCCACATACCATAATCAACCCACCACCATGTATGCTTCATTGTGGGAATGAGGCAATATTTCTTGTATCTTTCATTGATTTGACGACAAACGAACAGGCGCCTGTTTGTTCGAACAATTCCATATCTTAGTTTCTAAAAATCACATTTTCCCAGTCTTCAGGTGTCTAATATTGATTTGTTTTCGAAAATCGAAGTCTTTTCTTGATATTTATTGCGATCAGAAGAGGTTTCCGACAAGCCACTCGTCCGATTGGTCCTTCAGTTCTCGAACTTTTCTCAGTGTTACTTCACAAATCTTATTACTGTTGGGGATTGGCACCACACTACTCTGGGTAGCAATAGCCCGATACTGTTTAGACCTTCCCATGTTCTCTGCTGTATCGCCATTTCTTTTGTCTAATACAGTAGATGACTGATTCTAATCAAATACCCTTTCAAGGGCGACTCGTGTCATCATATAACTTATATTAAGGTACTATTATTAAGTTATGCAGTATCTATATTATATTGCACATAGAATTACTCTTATGAATATAGTTTGTATAGCTAAATCACGTGAGCGTGATAGCCTACGCCACATACCCCACATACAGGGGATGCCCATAAAGATATGGAAGCCCACTATACTGTGGAAGACCACTGTATGTGGGAAGCTCATACTGAGTTAGACCGACATTCATATAGTATATCTTTTATATACTTAACAATTACCATGTGAGATATTGAAATAAATTGTTAATTCTACAGAGATTAATTCTACAGAGTTACTCTTTGATTTCTGATCGTATTTTGAGCAATGAAACGTTCATCCGATTTTCTCAACGTTGATTTTCTTCCTCGACCCTTTTTTAAGTCGAGTGACGCCTTTTTCTTAAATTTGTTTAATGGTGTAATTAACAGTATACATTGAACAGTCGACATCTTTAGCAATTCGTTTGATTGTGCATTTCGCATCACGTAGCGCAACAATTCTCGTCCATCCGATACTTTGCAATTCTCTCACTTTTGTACTTCCCTATTGTTTTTGTACCTCAGGCCGCGCCGTGCGGGTACTAAGCCGAAGCAATAATTGCACTGAGGTAATCAGCAGAGTCCGTGCAATTAATATAGTAAGGCGCCGGAAGTCGTGAGTGGCAATCTTGCCTAAAGCTTTCAAAGTTCTTCGAATATAGTCCCTATATTACTTCAGCTGTCGATTTGAAATCATGATGGCGAAGGATTTTGGTATGAGTGGCTTCCTTATAACCATGCCGCGTGCAAAAGCGTTATGATCTTTAGGTAGCAGCGTTCATCCTAAGAGAGTACTCCGCGCATAACGCACAGTGATATTGTGTGTACTTCAGGTGACTTCCCAGCTAGCATAGTTTATTGGTCATATCTTGGGGAAATAAATTTTACCGACAAAAAATTTATTGGGAAAATAGTTGGAACGAATATTTCCCCCATTAATTTTTGCACCAAAATTTATTGGTTTCCGATAAAATTTAAAACACGGAATAATATTTCTCCAATAGAATTGGTAAATATTTAATTAAGTTGTCGCAGGAGTAACTTCACAGCTCTTTCTATTTAGTAACAAGTATTGACGGTTTCGGGAATCGAACCCGAGAGCTCTGACATATAAGTCGGACGTTCATCATACTGCATTTGGCTACCAGAGTTGCATTATGATCAAATCGACCAACTAGTCGTTTTTTAAAGGTGAGCTACTTATACGAATCCTCCTGACAGCGTATTACTTGTCACAGAGAGGGCCGCGGTCGTCCAGATAATAAGAAAAAAGTGTAATTTGTTTATAAATTTGTTCCCTATTCGATATTTTCAAAATACAAATTATTGAATCACTAAGAGTTTTATTTTTGAATGTGACTTTTAAGTGCTCCGTCAATCGCGTTTTATATCGCGCATAAATTTTGATTCTCAAATTGCAATTGCTTTATAAAACCAAATCATAAGGATATTCAAATATTGAAAAATTGAAAAAAACCGTATGCTTATAGTGGAATGCGTGTTCCACATTACTCTGATGTCCAGATTTCTTAGATTCAAGTCCCATGAATAAAATAAAAATATTTGGAGAATAATTAAATGCGTAATACACGATCTACGTGGATTGATGGAAGGATGGATCACGATGGATCGACAAAGATATATAATTGTCCAATATTGGAAAAATATTTATTATAACGATAGACATCAAAAGTGGGTAACAAATTGGGGAAACATTGCGACACAAATGATCGGTAGATTGGACGTATCAAATGAACTTGAGTTTGAGGATTTTGGCCAAAATTATGGGTCCAGTTTTACTCCAATAAGTTGGTTGTTGGCCCAAAAATATTCTTGGGAGAAACATTTTCCCAATAAAGCCATGCTAGCTGGGAAACGACCAGTTGGAGAAAACCAACTTCAAGATCCTGAATCCGATCCCGAAGTCGATTTGGGAGAAGATGAATTCAAGCCAGACTTTGAAATGGATGATTCAATCACAATAAGGAGCAAGAAACATACAAAGTCCACATACCCGAGTAATGCAGTGCGAGTTTAACGGATTCAAGTTGTCGATCCGAAATACGTTCTATCCGATTCTCCATTCAGCATTGCTTTGCCAGCAATTTGTCGTGGATGCGTTCGTCACGATTGAAGCACACAATCTTAATTATAAACTCATCAAATAGGAACGGGGAATTTTACTGTTCAGCACGAGTAACAGTGAACAGGAATAGGAAAGTTCCCCGTTCCACTTTGGAGAAGGGAGTTGAGTACAAATTTAAATCTCCACTCTGCAATGTGGAACGGGGAACCTTTTATAAAATGTACTGAAATTCAATGGCCAATACCGTTCTGCAAGGATGTTCGTGTCTATTCCAGCTAGTTAGAGCAATTCAACTTGGCGAAGGCAACATTAGGTTCGATTCCTTTTCGTATAATTACATTTACGTTGATTTCTCTTGATCGATCGAATTTTTTCCATCCAGTCTGCAATGTCACTGGGTACTCCATCGCATTGGCGAGGTTATGCTGAGAATTGTCAAGACTGGATGGCCGTTATACAACGCTCCGCACTGCTGGGCAATTTTTGGACCTACTTAACTTAAGGTATTATTTCTTTTAGTCTTTATCACCGAGTTTTTGTTAACGCCTCGCTTTTAGGCAACCTTTTGCAATGATCCGACCATCGCCAAGGCTTCGGTACAGATCCCGCGTAGCATCATCAGCCACGTTCTGCAGCCTCCCGAGCACGTTTTGTGTCAAGAAATTGTTGATGCCGACCTAATCCCTTTCTTTTTTCGACCAATAAAAATGTTTCTAAATTTTGTATTTATTAATTTGTTTCTACTCGTAACAATATAAATGACATCTTCTGGAATCGAACCTTTGACGTCTTTTTCAGACGCCATTGACGCTACCAACTGAGCTACAAAATTTCTAAGAAAGAAGACAAATGTAAGGAACGAAGCCGTTGGAGATCTTTCCCCTCAGTTCATTCACCCTACAAGGTCAGCGAACTATTCCTCCCTTCTATGGCGCTCAAGGTCGATTCAAGCAACATTTTACCATCCTCTATCGGCTCCCTCTTTACTTGTATTTGACCTTGTCCCTAGCTAGTATAAATGCGACGTTAAACTTGTCATCTTTAGCTCAGTGCTTCCATGCCTGCTCTATAGCATGGTTCACTGTGTCTCACCCTAGCCTAGAAACAATCGAGTTCTGCCTGACTCGATGTGGTTCGAAGCTAGTCCACCATGTCCTTCTTTGTTGTAAATTATATGTAGACGTGTCAATAAAGATCTGACGACCGGGAGTAAGACATTTCTTGTCATGTTTTACACAAAACAACAAATTTTAATTTTTTCTACATGAACATTTGGTATGATATAAATGATATGCCGCCTACTTGAATCGAACAACTAACTTCTCGTCCTTCAGAAGCAAATAACGCTACCAAGTGAGCTACAACCTTACAAAGAAATAAGGCAAAGCGACAAATTAGTTCAAATTTTGGGATTTGAATATTTAGGACAATTTAAATGAAAAGCCACTAACTGGAATCGAAAGTTTAACCTTTCGATTTTTTAAATATTTAAACGATGTATTGTCACATGTAATAAATTTAATTGTTTCACAGATCATTTGAGACAATTTTTACATTAGTGACAAGAGTTACTTGCTGTGGCCAAGGAGGAAAATATATTAGAAACAAATACATTTGCAAATAGCATTCAAAAAAGGCGAATGATTATAAATATGTTGGGGATGATAGAAATAATAAATATAATGAGAGAAGCTTGCTGTAGAAAGATAAGAAGACATCTATGGGGAATATAAACAGGAATATTTAGTGTTGAGATTAAACTTCAATCCAAGCACGCTATTGCCGAACCCCATCTCTGTTGCCTAAGCCCATCTCCCTTTCTCCTTGTAAAAGAAATCCGTTTGGCACATTGTCGTCTTCCTCACGACCACGCTTCTCAGCGTCTCGCTCACTTCCTTTTGACATCTATACTTGTAAGGTACTATCGAGCAGATTTGATCTCTTCCTTTGTTAATTTACTTTTGAGTCGGTAACCTACTTGTACAATAAATGATCATATGCAAATGTTTATCAGTTTAACCGTTCTATTCATTATCTAAACACAACAGGTTATGGGCCCAGATCACACATCGCTGTGTAAATATCTGTGACTAGAATGGCTGAACACGTTGCAAACGACATAGGATCTATGAGAGCAGTGGCACATGTGCCAAAATTCGATGGAACAAACCACAGGGAATGGAACTACCAGCTTATCCTGGAATGGATATTGATGAAGTAGTTACGGGGACAGAGGTTCTCCCTGTTGAGGTAATACAGCTGACGCAGTCAATTTATGCTGAGCAACTTATCATTTGAACGCTGACCACTGTGACAAAACCTCAGATGTTTAATCACAAGAACACACACACAGCATAGATTGGTTTGTCCTCATACGTCAACCAATTTATCTGGAGTTGATTCTGTTGTGCATCTCATATTGTGTGTCAAAGTTGAAACTTTACTTTGCGTTCTTCATGTGACTTGTGCATTCACCTAACAGTTCTAACGCTATATGAATGTTCACACACATTGAGATGTCTAGTCTTGAGTTCTAACGCTCATACTTAGCCATTCTGTTCATGAAATTAGCTCATGCAAATCTATGCTATGCTCATCGTCCTATGACGAATGTATATATATCAATTATTTGAATTTCTTTGATTCCTTTTTACAGGAATTAAATGATGATGGACAGCTCGTTAACGAGGCAGCCATAAGACAATGGAATTGCAAAGACGTGTTAGCCAGAAACTGCATCATGGCCACAACATCCAAGGATATGAAAGAAAATCTGTATACGTGCACCACCTCAGCACAAATGTGGACCAAATTAAATCAGCAGTACCGACTTCAAACTGAAGAGCATTTGCACGTACTATGGCAGGATTACTACGACTATTGCTATACAGAACGTACACTCATCACGGAAACTGATAAGCTTATTTATTGATTTGACCATCACTAACTGTCGTCTACAAAACATTAGGTGATGACATGAGGACCTATATTCAAAAGTTGTCGATCGCTGCAGATAAACTAAGAGAGAGGGAGCAACCTGCAACCCCTCCCCGAAATCCAACTTGTCTCCAAAGCATTAACCTCTCTCCCAGAGGCTTTTCGCATCGTTAGATCGGTGTGGGCTGGCGTCCCACTTGCAGACCGCACTCTTGATCACCTTCTCCAACGACTATTAACCGAAGAGAATGTCGTGAAATCATATCAACAGAAAGACGGTAGTTCCGATGGAGCATTTTATTCGAACAACGGATCAGGAAAAGGATCTGGTCGTGGCGGTCGCGGTAGAGGAAGAGGAGGCGTGCGAGGAGGATTTGTTGACAAGAATAGCAAAGGTCAATATGGATCGATTCACGACTCGCGTCCACGCTGCAATTACTGCAAGATTGTGGGCCACCTTGAGAAGGATTGTTACAAGAAGCATGGCTATCCAGGCACAAGAAACGAGGACACAGATAAAAAAGGAAGCAAATCAGACGACTCTCTAGTCTCCTCATCAAAACTTAATTCCAAGAGTATTTTTGCCTTCTTCGCCGACTCAGGCGCAATCAAACACATGTGTTATCAAAAGGGATTTTTCTCAACATTGAAACCAATTAAGACTGGCGACTGGTCCGTGTCTGGTAAAGAAAATTATTTTTTGTAATCGAAAACGTTATTAAATGAAACTTCGTTTCGCCCAGGAATCGGAAACACAAAACTGGATGTCTTGGGTGTTGCTGACATCAACGTCGCAATCAAAGTAAATAACGCCACGACTTCAAAAGTTCTACGTGACGTATATACATAGCAGGGCTTGGCGTGAACCTTTTTTCAATTGGTGCCGCAACGGCTACTGGGCTAAAAGCTTGCTTTGAGAACAACAAGGTACAATTCACCTATCTTATATCCAAAGAGGAATTTACATAACTATTAATTTACTCTCATCCCAAATTCAAGGTCTCGTTTATAAGAGATAACGAAGTGGTTCTTACTGGAGAAAGAAAGGACGATACTCTTTATCAGTTCGACCTCAAGCCCGAACTACAAACGTCCAATACAGTTTACGCCCTTATCTGCTCTGATATCTTCAAAGACACTGCACTTGGCGCTGACATTCGAGCTTCACTCATCACTTGGCATCAACACCTAGGTCATCTGGGCTACCACACGCTAGTCAAAATGATACGACGCGACTTAGCGATTGGCCTCAATGTTGAAGAAGAATGCGGAATTCCAGAAACCCTTTGCTCTACTTGTGAATTGGCCAAATTCACCCGCATTCCACTCAAAGTTGGTTTACACAGAGCCAGCAGAATCGGAGAACTGACGCATTCTGACGTCTGGGGACCTATCGCCACTTCAAGTCTAGAGGCGCTCGTTACTTCGTATCCTTCAAGGATGACTTTAGCGGCTAACTCACAATCTATCTTATGAAGAGAAAGAACGAAGTACCTGCACTTATCGAGCTCTACCACGCAATGCTTCTCAACCAGACTGGATACTATATGTTGACTCTCAGGACAGACAACGGCAGAGCTGAATACGACAACCACGAGGCTGACGAGTTCCTCTCCAAAGTTGGCGTACGTCATGAGACCAGTGCCCCGTATACTCCTGCTCAAAATGGGACAGCCGAACGAGTCAAAAGGACAATACTCAACAGCGTACGAGCCATGCTCATCTCCAGTGGCCTTCCACCATCATTGTGGGGGGAAGCTGTGTTGTATTCAGTCTACATTCGCAACAAAGTCCTATACAGAACCAACGACACACTCCGTACGAAATCTGGAACAATAAACAACCCGATGTATCAAACATTCGAATCTCTGGGTCTCGAGCCTTCATAAGGAACCCGACACCATCCTCAAAACTTGAAGCCCGCAGCTTAGAGGGAATCTTCGTTGGTCGCTGCACCAGTCAGAACGCGTTCCGGATTTACATTCCCTCAACTAGAAAAGTACTCATCAGTATGGATGTAAGAGTTGATGAAACAGTCCTATATTGGGACATGACGAAGGATATATCTACCCTAACCAACGAACTGGATGTTGTCAACAAAGAAAAAAAAACCGACAAGTCCTCTCATGACTTCCATCAGTCCTCAAGACACACCAGTTCCTCCTTCTGTCAAGGGGCTAGCGAGATGGCTCCTCTTCAAGACACGATGGAATATCCACCCATTCCAGCCAATGAACCGACCATCCTCGATGATGAAAGTATCGCAGAAAGTTCTCTCGTCACTCCTCCCGCCATCACCGTTCATCTAGATCCAGCAACTGGTGGTACAATTCAAAACGACGCCATCATCCCTAACGATGAGACAGAGCAAGTTATCGACACTGTCCCTATTGCCACTCGTCAATCGCGTCGCAAACCAAAATACTGTGACAAATACCGCCTCTACATGGAATCACTGGCTAAACAAGCAGTGTTCGGAAAATCATTTGACCAAAAAAATCAAAAATGATTTAAATCGCGATTTAAATTGCCTCGCATGGTTTTTGATTTTTGATTGAAATCCTTTTTTCCGAAAAAGGATTTTAGCCATGATTTATGATTTTAAAATCATTTTTTAAAATCAAAATCGTTTTTGTCACCATCGCCTTTTTTCAAATTTAAGAACGTCTGCTACCTATATTTGACAGCAAATCAAAGTGAGAAGAGTATATTTTGGCTTCTTCCTCTCATCCCCAGTTTAAATTCTATTGGATTGATAGTCGAGAAATGAAATCAAAAGTTCGAGGTCTTCTACAAGGCAATACTGGTACATTTGCTTTTAGCCAGCCCTCTCAAACCCAGAATCAAGCTTCGTCCAATTTATATTCTTTCGATGAGACCATTTCGCCCGTGAAAGACAAAACTGATCAGTTTTTGGCTGATAAGAATCTATACTTTTCGATGCTAGCAAATCACAAGGCAATGAGGACCGTATTTGTAAAGTCCGATACAGCCATACCGTCGAGTGCTCCAGTAGAGCGTCTCTTCAGTCAAGCAGCTTTGGTATTGGCTGCTGAACGAAATAGGTTGTCTGATAAATTATTTGAGAAACTTTTGCTTTCTGAAGATCCACAAAAAGTTGTGAACTGTAACATATAATAAAAGGAATTAGAATATGAGATAATTTACTTCGTTTTTCGGTAAAATTTTGATTTAAATCCAGATTTAAATCCACCAGAACATGATTTTGATTTATGATTTATTAATGATTTAAATCTCATAAATCACGTGTAGTGATTTTTGATTTAGATTTAGATTGGTGCTCCATATATGAAATGATTGATTTTGATTGCAAATCTTTTTTTCAAATAATTTTCCGAACACTGTAAACAAGCAATCATCTATGGCATGGCTGCTGAACACCACGAGTCCAAGCCAACAGAACCACGCAGCTACCGTGAAGCCATCACCTGTGCGGATGCCAAGTTCTGGATTGCCGCCATTGCCGAGGAATATGACTCTCTCATCCGAAACGGTACATGGACTCTTTGCCCGCTTCCAGTCGATCGCAAGGCAATTCAAGGAAAATGGATCATGAAATTTAAGCAAAGATTTAAAACAACTCTACCCAGGTACAAAGCTCGTTTCGTCATCAAGGGTTACTCGCAAATATATGGCTTGGACTACAAGGAAACCTACGCACCTGTGGTCAAAAATTTTTCGATCAGAGCCATCATGGCCATTACGGCTGCTAGAGATCTCGAAATGATTCAATTAGACGTCAAGACTGCCTTCCTCTATGGCAACCTTGATGAAGAAATCTACATGGAACAACCCGAAGGCTTCGTGACTCAAGGCAGAGAGCAAGAAGTTTGCCGTCTCATCAAAAGCATTTACGGCCTCAAGCAGGTATCTTTTTTCTGGAATATCAAATTCAACGAGTTCATCATTCTTTTTGGGCTCACCAGAAGCACGGCCGACCCTTGTGTCTACTACCGTCATCTACGTCGGGGGGAAGCAGGCGAAAAGTTAACGATCTTCATCCTCTACGTCGACGACGGTCTAATTATCAGTAATCTGAAGGCCGTTATTACTGAAATGATGGTCCTTCTCAGCAAGGAATTTGTAGTTCGATCGCTCCCGGCCGACCGCTTCATTGGGGTAGACATCAACCACAACCGAATCCAGCACACCATTCATCTCTCACAGCCGGAATACACGAAAGCAGTGCTTGAGAGGTACGGAATGAGCAACTGCGCCACTCATCTCGTTCCAGCTGATCCCAGCGTCAAACTGACGACGCAGATGAGCCCGCAAACAGAAGAAGAAAAACAAAGCATGAAGGCTGTTCCGTTTATGGAATGCATTGGATACGTCATGCATCTCACCCATCTTACCAGGCCGGACATCGCATACGCTGTTGGACAAGTCTCGAGATATTCTCAAAACCCCGGCCAAGAACACTGGAAAGCCCTTAAGCGAATAATGGCTTACCTACGCAAGACTGTGAACTTTGGCCTCCTATTTGGCGGAACTAGCGGTGATCTAATCGGCTATTGCGATGCTGATTATGCAGGTGACTTGGGAAACAGACGTTCTACTTCTGGAGCAGTGTTTACCCTACACAACGGACCGATTTCATGGTTCAGCCGACGTCAAACCTGCGTTGCCCTGTCGACCACCGAGTCTGAATTCATCTCCGCTGCAGAGGCGACAAAGGAGGCCATCTGGCTCAACCGGATCCTCACAGAGCTGGGTGTCGATGAACTGCCCGTGACGCTGAAATGTGACAATCAGGGAACCATCGCCCTCATTCATGATCCCGTGTTCCATCAACGGACCAAACACGACGTGCGGTTCTTCTTCGTGCGTGATGCCCAGGCGGAGAGCAAAGTCAACATCTCTTACATTGAAACAGAAAATCAACCAGCGGATATTTTCACGAAGGCCCTAGCCGCTCCAAGATTTGAGAAATTGCGTTCCAGCCTTAACATTTGTGAACTGTTGTATCAAAGTGCTTGACTATCAAAGCCAATCTCCCTTTCTCCTTGTAAAAGTAATCCGTTTGGCACATTGTCGCCTGCCTCACGACCACGCTTCTCAGCGTCTCACTCAATTCCTTTTGACATCTATACTTGTAAGGTACTATCGAGCAGATTTGATCTCTTCCTTCGTTAATTTACTTCTGAGTCGGTAACCTACTTGTACAATAAATGATCATATGCGAATGCTTATCTGGTTAACCGTTCTATTCATTATCTAAACACAACATTTAGGGTTTAAAAAGTGACATCTGGGGAGTTTGTTTTGAATGAAGGGGTTGAATTTGACTAGAGAGACTGTATTTTGTTTATGACTGGGGTGAGATTTTTGCTGCGGTCAATCCAGACGGTGATGATGTAGGATTGGATGAGGGCCAATATTTCCTTTTTTTGTCAATTGGATGCGAAGCCATAAATTCATATTAAATTTTTCAGTACAAAGTAACATTAGATGGTCGTCAGTTTCTTGCTCGGCGTTGCAAAGAGGGTATTGGTAATTGTTTGAAAGCTTGAGACTTCTAAGACGCATGTTGGTTGGGAGCTGGTTCTGATTAAAATCCCAGACCAGTTCGGCGTTTTTTCCTTTGATTTTTACCATCCACCGCCAGATGGATGCCCAGTCGAGGTACGGTTTCGCCATCTCCGTTTTCACAGCATGGTTACCCAATGTTTGCTATCAAGTGATTGTAAGTGGCGCGGTGAGTGGAAGCGGATGATGCTGAAGATATACCAGCCTTAAGTAGATCAGTGATGGCTGGAAGTTAGGTAGTAAAATAGGGATGCGATGAAAGGGTCGAATCAAATCTTGGCTGGATGATTTGTGGAAGTTGGAAGAAAACACTTCAGATGTGGCCCCAACCAATAAGCTGATGCAGTTCTCTCAATGGTCTCGGGATGAATTAGGGTTTTAAAGATTTTTCGGGTTAAAAGAGACTGCAAAAATTGGAAAAGTAAAATGACACCAAGCCCACCTTGGAGCCGGTGCGGATCAAAACATTTAGGGGTAAGTGTTCTCTACGTTGGGCCCAAAGAAACCTGTTGCATTTTTGTTGAAGTTGGATTGCTTGGGTTTTGTGGCAAGAGAGGACGTGTGCTGTGTGAATAAGTTGTGATAATGCATGTTGTTTGATGAATAAAACGCGACCATAAAATGTGAAATGACGATGTGTGTTTGTTAAAAGTATGTTTTGTACAATGTGGAATTGTCTTTGCCAATTCATTTGGATAGTTCTTTATTTGTCTGGAGAAAAAACAACACCAAGAACTTTAAATTCATCTTCTTGAGTAATCCAATCGTATGGCCATTTACGTTTAGAAAAATCTGGGTTTAAGCTCCTTTAACTGGGAAACGAACCCACGACCTTAGAAACCCGAGAGGGTGCCTTAGCCGACTGCGCCACTACAGATGATTTTCGTTATAGATGACATTTAATGCCCAAGCTGGTAGACTAAGTAATTTAGTTTTTACCTTGTTAATTCTTGCATCAGTCCAGACACAAAATTCTAAGATAATGTCGCACGCACGACGGATGTCTTGAACAGAGAAGACAAAAACTACCAAATCATCTACGTAGGCACGAACTCTACACGCCTTTCATTGAGCCAAGCAAACTAAAAGTGGTTCGAAATTGAGGGCAAACAGGTGGACAGACAGAGGGCACCCTTGCCGCACGGATTGTGAATTTTCCACAGTGCCGACTATGTCATTGCCGTTCAGTGGGCATAGTTTTAGTGATACTGTAAAGCGTTTTCAACCAATCAACAAACAGAAGAGGAGAGCCCATGGTAATCATCACTTCCCATATAACATCTCGGTTGACAAGGTCATATACTATCGCCAAATCGTACGCAATAATAGCAGCCGGCTTGAGAGAAGATATCTCTTTCGATTTTCGGCCTGTATTATTAATGGCATCTAAAATTAAACTCAAGCTGTCAAAGATATAGATGCCGGGTACACCACCTTTTTCATGTGAACCTGAAAGAGTTTGGGATAGATTTTCTCAGACAAAAAGTCAATACTGACCCAAATAATTTATAATAGGTATTTATCAAAGAGATTGGTCGGTCATCAGTGATCTTACTTGGTGTTGAGACTTTTGGGACTAATCTGATAGCTGCACTTCCCTGCGACGGTTGTAGCTTTTCCTTATCGAGAACGGAATTCATCATGTCGATAAAATGGACACCAATGACATCCCAGAATTTCAAATAAAGGGAATGCCATCGGTACCTGGGCCTTGTTCTTTTTTGGTTGCCCTAAGGGTGTTGTTAATTTTTCCGACTGTAAAAGGTACTACTAGAAAGTTGTCATTGCCATTAACGCTAGCATCTTGCAACGCTACAATTCTTGTTCGTGGATTTCTCTCTTTTTCTTGGTAGTAGAAGATTTTGAATTGTTAGAATGAAAAGACTAGTCTTTGGTGTCTTCATCTGGAGGAGCCACAATTCCGGCGATTTGGACCTTTCCAGTTCGTAATGTCCAATGAATTCCAAAGCAACCTTTTATTGTAAAAAAACTTAAATCCACTTAAATACAAATGCTTTTTGTCCTCAAGTTATTGCTCAAGTAGTTAAAATTGTTATCCGTTTAAGGAATATTCAACTTTAAGATTTCATTAATACTACAAATGAAGTGTTTGGGTTCAAAACATCCATAGATCGTGTGCTGAACGAGGAGAAGGTATTGCTTCCTCGCTTGCAAATTTTTCTTTTGCTGCATAATACGATATAAAATGCGGCCAATAAACATAGCTCCACTGGACAGTGAATGAGCTTCTGTCATCAAAAGCCAATAAAAAAAAGAGCTGATATATTCCTCAAAAGACATTTCCTTGGAAACTAAAGCCTGAAATTTACCTCAAAATTTCTTATCTTAATGAAAAGAAAATTGAATTTGTAATAATTTGTCTTCAATTGGATCTAAAGATATAACTTGACTACTTCAATTTTCAACTTGATGCTCTTCAATGGGCATCATCACGCCAGAATGTTTGGTGTAATCGTATTCTTTGACACGTAACGCAGATCCATATTTTAAAATCTTTTCTTTTTCACTCTTCTGCTCTCCATCCATGTATCTATATAGAAAATTGAAAAAATTAAAATGTCAAAAAATATAACATTTTTTTTTCTTACAAGACAACATTCAGTGAAAGTTCCGTTTCGTGGGGTATCCGTCCGACACATCCAATTCTTCTTGACTGTATGTGAATTTCTCCAGTCTTGCCAACCAATTCCCTAATCGGTTGTAAAAAAAAAACATAAGCATTTTTGTTGAACATAGAGAAGCAGGTCCTGTTTAAACATAAAACGTTAGAGATTAATAGGGATTACATGCGGGTTATTTAAGTTTTTTACCTTGATAGATTCGAGCAAGTATAGAACATTAGAAAATTGGTTTTTCGTCACGATTTTTAACTGAGTTTAAAATGTTTCTGGCTGCTCCCAGCCATTGATCATGTCTTGCACAAGACATAGTTCCATAGAATAAAGATCCCTCGGCTTTGGCGGCAAATAAATAAGTTCTCCTAGATACACAAAACCACTCTGAAAATTTAGGTAGTCAAGAATCAGGTAAGGACATGACGGCAAATTACAGAACAGGTGATTTTAAATGTATCGACTTTTTTCTTTATGTGGAAATTTTTCAGCCAAACTAAATAAATTTTGTGATTCCTGAGTGAGTGTCGCAATCGAAACTTTGGAGAGTGAAACGGAGACTGGCTCAAGCCGCCGCTGGGAGAAGAGTGGAAGCAGGCGACTCATTGTTTTCATACTTAAAAGAGAAAATACAAACTGTTAAATTGGGAAAATTCGCGCTTAGTATTTTCAAAAATTTGATGTGTCTTTACGCACGAAATTCAAAAAAGGAACGCCTGATTGTTGACACCCTATTACAATGAATCTAAGTCCGCGTGTAGAAATTGGTAGTTGTCTAAAATGTTAAAGTTTTAACAACATTTGTGGCAACCGGTTTGTTAAACATTGGTTGCAAAATTCATTTTCATAAATATGTTTCTTAGCTTTTTTCAATTGGAATGGTGATATACTCGTTGAGGGTTTCATGCTTGTGAACATCGTTTGCCAAAATCAATCACTCTGTTAACGTTTAATTTATTATATTTTGGCACACGCAACTGCATTCCTATTGGGACGTAGAGTTTTGAAACTGTACGTCCCAATTCGTTCAACCAGTTTTTATTCGCTTCTTGAAATCATCAAAAAGTGAAATGAAAATGAAAGGTTATTCTTAAACTGTAATTAACTTCAGAAGGAAATCTAAGCCCTTTTTTAGACTCAACTTTAAAATGTGTTGCATTGTTTTCGTCGAATGGCGATGCATGTCCGATATTATATATGCATTTCTACAGGTGTGCCGCCTTCCTTGTTCAAAATATTCCAACTTTAAACTAACCTATTTAAAATTTGTCGATCAAGGATATTCGGAAACACGATACTAGCTTCGAGTTTCTCAAACCATTGTTCACAATGGGCCAAGCAGCAGCCGCAAATTCTTCGCTCAAAGAATCAGACGTTCTTGATATTCAACAAAAAGAAATTATACAACGATTCCACGATTATCATTGCAATTTTTTAGTTGCTTCTAGTGTATTAAAAGAAGGAATTGACATTCCTGCGTGTAATTTAATAATTCGGTTTCACAAAATAAGGACCTACTGTGATAACGTACAGAACAAAGGTACCTAAAAAAATAATCTTTATTCAATCACCTTCGTAAACTTATTTTCTGTTAAACTTGTTGTTTTCGCGAATAGGGAGAGCCGCGAGAGCCCTCTGCTACCGTCGTCTGCTGGGTTCAAACTCCCCGGTACATGTCGTCCTTTCTATCTCCTCCTTTCTATTTGCGACGAACGCGCTAAATAATGTTGCTTCCGCGTGCAGCCAGTGCAATACTGTGCTTGAATCAACGTCCACCCTCAGGGCTTTCTTGGTTCTTAGGCCCAGCCATTAGCCAAGTACTGCTCCAATCAGCTCTAGCCTCAGGATAGATAGTTGACGCACTGGCGCCACACGGGAGCGAGCAGTAACCAGCTTAACTGATACGATCGATTTGCATTTTTCTCGTATGGAGACGATTGCTCCGTAACCACGGGTCAACGCATCACAAAAGACGTGGAGCTGGTAGTGCTGGTACTTCGTAAATTCAGGAACGAAGGTGCTTGGTCTCAGACAGCGTGCAATACGTAGACTTTTAAGATCCTCCAAACTAGCGGCGTAGGCCCCCCAACTTTTCTGTAGTTGAAGTGGTAGCAATTCATCCCAGCCTATTGTTTTCCTCGTTTTCGGATTGTCGTCTCGTCCGCACCGGCAGATATCTTGTAGCAGGACTTGGATGTGAGAGTGACACATGCCAGAAACCCAAGAGGGTCGTAAACGCTGGAAACTGCCGCCAGGATAGCTCTTTTTGTGTTTGCTTCCTGCGCTTCAGAGAACGAGAAATAAAAGATGTCGGACTCTCCGTCCCAAAGGAGATCAAGCGTTCGCTCAACTGGAAGGTCGTCGAGGTCCACATTCAATGTTGGCTGGGCCCGTTTCTCCGGTTCCATGGACTGCCACACCTCTCGCGATGATGTCATCAGATGAGTAAGGACGAAACCACCTTTTTTCAACAACGCACTCATCCTGTTGTATTGTATTGAATTGTATTGTATTGTAACATTTGTATAGCGCACTATCCATAATGAAAGATCTAATGACACTTTTGAGTATAGACACACAAATTATTCGACTTATCAGCGAGATAAAGCAAGAGAAAATAGGTGAGTCTTCAGACGAGACTTGAATAGTTGCTGGTCAGTCTCTGATCTCATTGAGAGAGGGAGCGCGTTCCAAATTGACGGAGCAGCACATTTAAAAGACCTCCCCCCATACTTCGCAAGTCGGTAGGGTGGCGATACAATCGTACGGGAATTTTTGGATCTAAGTTCACGTGTGGGCTTGTACAGTTCAACCAAATCAGACAGATAAACTGGGGCAGAATCGCTCAGGCAACGAAACGTCAAAAACGCCGTCTTGAAAATTACCCGCTGCTCGACCGGCAGTGAATGAAGGTTCTTGATATGATCAGAGACTCGATCATATCTTCCCACACCGACAATTAGCCTAGCGGCAGCGTTCTGAACGCGCTGCAGTTTCCCCATCAAAGTCTTTGGGGGGCCAAACAAAAGAAAGTTAGCATAGTCAAGTCTACTAAGTACAAGAGCATGAACCAAGGACTTTGGTCAAGGTACTTCCTTATCCTACCAATGAGGGTAAGATGGAAGAAAGCACATTTACATATACTGTTTACATGAGGGACCATTGTCAGTTCACTATCAAAAGTTACACCCAAATTGCGAGCTTGATCAGAAGGGGGAAGAACAGAATCACCAACGACAAGTGGAGAGAGAACAATGGCCGAAGCTTTACGTGGTGGAATAGTATAAAGTAGCAGGCTCTTTCCCAAGTTCAGCTTCACTCGATTGACGGTAAACCAATCCTCGGTGTCCGCAGCACAAGCAGAGAGAGATCCAAGGACTGGTGTAGATGTTGAAAAGAGATGGACCCAGGACAGATCCCTGCGGAACACCGAACGGAAGAGGTACCGGCAATGATGTCGTTCCAAAAACCTTCACTGACTGGGTTCTACTGGAGAGGTTGTCTGTTGCAGCAATATATTGCTGTGGCTGCGCCGTTGAAGGAGTCTAAGTAGTTGTCCACGTAGAAATTCTCAGTAACCTTGTGTTTGATATCTTGGTACTCGAGGTTGTATTCTGCTGTTCTTCGAAGTACAAAGGTGCAAGAAGTGGGAGAAGAGGCTGCGCCCAATTTTTCTACCATCATTTGGTATGCCACCGGTGGTCCTTCGTCTCCTGGGCGCCTCCAAAAGAAGCGAAACGCGCCCTAATCCTCTTCTCGCACTCGAACTTGTAAAACATCTTCTCTATGTCCATCGAGACGGCATATGGTCCTTCTCTTAACAGTATGAGTAGGTCGTGCAGGTTTGAAAGTAGCAATGGGCCGTTGATCAATGCGTCGTTTAAGCATACTCCGTCGTGTTTGCTCGCTGCGTCGAACACTAGTCGCGGTTTGTCTGGCTTGTTGGGATTGATTACTAAGAAATGTGGAAGGTACCACATCCGCCCGAGCAAACCAACCAGTTCTTCCATCCGGAGTCTCCAAGCAAATCCCATCTTCATGTAAACCTCGATTGCCTTAGTGTAGCTCTCTGTGTATTTCTTGTCGCTGCAAAATCTGCTTTCAGCCCGATATTTAAAAAAACGATAACTTGAATTACGTATTTTGGACGTGTATTAAACACGTCGGGCCAATATTGGTAAAATGCGAGGAATCCAATTATTGATAAATAATTGTATTCTAAATTGTGTTTTACAACCATACACTTGAGCACGTCGGTACATGAATATTTAGGCCGCGAAAACATTTGATCACTCAAACTTGATGATTTAAAAACGCCAACAATAGAAGACTGAACAGGCTCAGTGTACAAATTATTAACTGATAGAAATTGTTTTCCATATACGTGCGTATCGTTAACGCTAGTCACATCATGTACGAATAATCCGTTTTTCAGGCGGCAATATGAATCGGCATCAGATTTAGGTTTAAATGTTTAATACTACTCCAATGAAATCCATCCTTTTTCCGATTATTAACTGGTTCAATTCCAAGTGTACTAAATTCTGAAAACCGGTGGGCTAGCTGGGCCAGGGGATTATGTCCAGTTCGTATTAATCCTTTAATGCTTCCGAGAAAACTCTCAAACGAATCTGAATCTTAATGAATCTAAAGAACCATGAACATAACAATCACCGGCTATATGGGAGAGCGAATGAATAGTATAAACCCAATGGTGTTGGCCGTAAATTCTGCCAAATTGGTCTACAAAATATTTCAAAAACTCGTCCGCAACCTGAATTATTTCATCAGTTAACTTTCCAGAAGTAAGTAACGAATGGCAACGTGGAGGTGCATAAAATGATCGTATTTAGCGGGAGTCAATACTTCCTTAAGCACAATTGGCCCTATGTATTGTTAAGAAAATTGACTAGTTTTGTAAGCCTGAATTTGATTGGCCGCTTTCCCCTTCCCCCAAATTTCCTCAACTGAAGCAGAGTATTCAAGGACGTTGTTGCGAGAGGTTGGAAAGAGAGCCCGCTCTTGCAAAGACGTGAAATACAGTTTATTTGTGCGAAAAAGAAGTTGTAGTTATTACTTAGAACGTAACAGTATAAAAAAACAGATGTATACTCCACTTCTTTCCATCTACGAATTTAGGATCTGAAACTTGGTCAACTACAGGAAAAGTTAGAAGGCAAAGACTTCTACTTCTATCGTGACATCGTCCCTAATACGTTTAGAAACGACAAGTGGCGCAGATGGCAGATAAAATTTTTCTAAACTTACTTAACTTTCTGTCTTTTTGTTGACGAGGAAAAGGTGCCATTTTCATGAAATCACGCAAAATCACCACCCGAAAATCATGCACAACAATACTTGAAAAGGAAAAATAAAAGATTATAATTTTTAAAAAAATTGTTGCGGAACAATGCAAACAACACCAAAAACATGTTTGCAATATTTATCTTCACAACTGTCGCAACATATTTCTTACACAAACACAATTTTGGACGGGTTTGTTAGAGTTGTTGAACAAAAATACGTTTAAGTTGTTCTAAACTAGAAACTGAAAGAGCACTATGAAATAACCGTCGGACTTATACCACTCTGCTTTAGAACTGTTAGGCAAATGACAATGTGGGCGTCTGGTTTCGTGGCAAAAGGTATAAAGCTTCACATCGTCTGAAAACTTCAAAAACATTTCACGAAGACATACTCATCAGGTAAGTGTTTTCCCCCTCTTTCATAGTTTAACAATTAAAGACTTTATGACTGCTATTTATTATGCGACTTTGAAGACTTTTATGTTTGCTTTTATTGTTGGCTAAGAGCTATATGCAGATATGGCTCTGAGGAAAAGTGGCCGTTCCAACCAAGGGAAGGCTACCAGGAATTTCAGTGTCAGTTCCACATCTTATTTAGCCAAGAGTAAGGGTGCTAAATAATATTTATATCTCTTCTGATATGATTTTAATCAATACTTTTCAAAGTAGATCATGTCAGCAACCCTAAGCGTGGGAAAGGTTGTAAGCAGTGGAAGACATCACAAGCGGCTTCTCAGCCAACACACAAAGCGCTTGATAGACCAAATGTTTCTCTTGCATATGGGATCCAGCACATCAACTGTCACTCATGAAGCTTTTGTTGGTTCGACTCCACATCGTTATACTACTGGATCACACTCATTGATGAGACAGCAAAGTGACAATCAGATGTTAAATTGTTCCAATAGATGTGATGAAGGCTTGTCACCAAGCAGCCCTCGTAATTTGTATCAACAACCGCCCAACATTGGGCAACAATCAGGTAGTCATTACTTTGAAGGTAGTACATCTCATTGATGAGGTGTTTTAGGCCTAAACATCAACAGAATGCTGTTCGTCGTTTGGGTGCTGATCAGCAACTTTTGAATACACGACCAGAAGCTGACGCATAGTATAGTCAAGATACGAAAAAACAATTTTTTTTAGGGAACTAATTGTAACAAAAGGTTTTCTACGTGAACATTGTTCGCCGTGTTGCAATTAGTCACCCACAAAAAGGTCACAAAATCTCACCGCCGGGAAGTTATCTTAATTTAAGAAAAATATTTACAAAACTTACAAATCTACTTTGGAAATGGCTGCCGGGCTCTCCGCCAATCAGGAGCGAGCGCCAATTAGGTAGCTCAACAATTTTGTCTATGTAGTTTGTGACCCTTAAATATAAGTTAATATTCATCAATACTAATTTGATTTTCTACATCTTAGGCGTTGATGGTAATCAGAACTCAACGCAGAATAGTCGTCGCCAAGAGGTTGGCAATGCGGTACTTCCGCAAGAAATAGTCGACTTTATTTCGAAATCTCGCGAGGAGCAGACAAAAATTATGCAAATGGTCACATCATTAACAACTAAAACTAAAGCAACAGTCGAGGATGGTGAAGATGAAGACATCGAAATCATTAGTTTTCCCTTTGATGATGAAGAAGAATTTGCTGAACTGTTATCTTGGTTGGAGGATAGAACTTTTCGAAAGAAAATTGATTAGTTCGATTGACTCTTCTTTATATAGTTCTTTAACTTTTATCTTGTGCTTAAGGTTCGCCATTTGTCTTGCCTGGGTGGAGCAGACATTAATGAAACCACGAAAATTCTTCTGCATCACACCATCGATAAGGAGGTGGCCCTTTTGTATTGTCTTAAAGGCCGAGGAAAGTTAAAAAAGGTTGCCTTCAATAAGACGGTGTTTTATAAAGGTTTGCCTTGTAGGTTGATTGTTTTTTTTCTTTCTGATGTGTTTGTCCCCCGAAAACTCACAAGACTCAGGATCGGAAAGGAGTCATCGGAGTCAGCCGAGCGAGAAGAAGTTTAATTTTAATTTACGTTTTCTTTTTTTACGAGAATTCTGTTTTTTTTCTGTTTCGTTGTATTTTCTATATTGACAAATATAAATCCACTACGTGGTTAACCTTCAGGAGGAAATAACATTGGTTACAAAACCTTTTTTTATTCTTATTACGAACTTTCCTTAACAATTTGCCTTGGCAGGCGGGCCCTCATGTAAACCAAGAGGGAATAATGTTTATATTCATATGAAGGTTAGGCTTAAATCCTTGGCAAATTTATTCTTACAGACGATACGGTTTTGAACAAGGGTTTTCGACTCTTCGGAGATCGTATTTTAAACTAGTAAAAAATTTCTTCATCATTACTACCGTAGAGAACCATTGAATGAAATTAATCGTGGAGTCAAAATGTTATTCGAAAACATACAAGTACCCTACTAATTAGGATTCCTTGGATACGTAGAGATACAAATCCACGTAACATTAAGCGGGAATCGATGTTTCCAGTCAAATGTATAAAATGTTCCTTCTACCTCCGCTAGATGTCGCAACGGTTCAGGGGATTCCCCTAATGCATTTCTTATGTAGCCCCCCCTGCGGCAATTTCCAATACAGATAAACTTTTTTCCGTCCCACGCGGAATCACTCTTAATGGGGGGTAAACCTTCAGGAGTACCTCCTGAAGGGAAAAATTTTGGGGGAATTTACGATAGACTTTAATTCTGATTCATCCGTGAAATAAAATGCCCCCATCATCCCCTATAGGCTGGTCGCTGGATTATTCCAGATCTTATTTTATTTAAAGCAATATAGGTCCGACCGTATCTAGTCCTCGCCTCCGATGTCGTGCCAATGCTGGTTCAGATGGGCAGCCGATATTTGCATTGTCTACCTAAAGCGTCATTCAGACTGGACGTTTTTCGTCCGTTTTCTTGGTCCGGATTTTGAAATCCGTTTTTTTTTCTCCGCTTTTTCACGAAATCCGGACCGAAAGTCAAACAATATAAAGTTTCAAAAGTTTGAAACCTCACATTTTTTTGGCCCGGAAAATGATCTCCGGATTTTAGTCCACAAAGCACCGACCAATCAGAAAATTGTCAATAAAATTACAATTAATATTTTGTAGTGGAATCACTGCAAAAATTAAACACTACTATTTGCCGCCTGTGTAGTATTTGTAACGTGCGCGTTGCCTTATTCGGCCGTCGCACGTTGACCTCGCTATCCGTGAGAGCGCCAATCCATAAATGGTCATTTAGCGAAACCACCAGTCGCGGAGATTCTCTTAGCAACAAGAGAGATCTCGCGACCGGGAAATCAGCAAGTGACCTGACCCGGATCCGCTAATTATCTATTGTTCGCCAGTGTCCTGCGTGACACTTTCCCCTGTCGCCCTCCTTCGCGAACTTTCGCTAAGCGGAAGTTCGCGAGTATAAAAGCCCGCCTCACTGTACGAGAGCGGGTCTTCACTGCTTGCCTTTACTTGCTAGTATTGCCTGTTGTCGTGTCGTAATACAACATTTAAAACTAGAAGAAGTGTCTTGATTCTAATTCAATTATACCACCAGCAACTATTACATTTGGCGCCCAACGTAAATTTTAATTATGAATCAAATTTGAAAAGAAACCCGTAATAGAACTTGTGGTTATTGAAATTCGAACCAATACTTTCGATTCTAAAATGTGCTACCCTTATGTAAATTGCTACCCTTATGTAAATGTGCTACCCACTTACAGCAGTGCCATAATAAAAATGTTGAAACGATCTAATTATCTCAAACTGGAACCGACAGAAGCCAGCATCGAGTTCCGTGACGGTGGCCCACAGAACTTTTTAAACAACTCATAAACTACATATCTTTCATTCGTGAGTATGGTCAATATACATTACAATTCCTAATAGACTAACAATGCATCGATTTAAAGATTGAAAAAACAGAGTTTAGAAGTAGCAAAGTCAAAATTACATTTATAGTTTCCAAAAGTGTCGCGCCAGAAATCGGGAAGCACGTTTCATTCTGGAATATCTAAAGCAACGAATCCGAACGTATTGATCTCCTCCCTAGGTCTAGCAGGTTTGTTCCGTGATTAAATGAGGGCTCTTGCTGAGATGGCCCACCCATTGGCGTCACTGACGGAGATGTGACATGGGGAAAGGGGGGACGGACGGAAGGACGCTTTTAACCGCATCAAGTGCTGCTTGATGTCCAATCCTATCCTAAAGTATCCCGACTTCACACGAGATTTCATCGTGCATACGGATGCTTCTGGTTATGGAATAGGGGCAGTTCTAGCACAGATGCAACGTCCACCCCACTCAGAGGGTCCGTTGGGATCAGACGATATTGAGGTAGTCATCGCTTGTAGTTGGAAATATTTAGATGATAGGCATGCAAAACGGTCTACGGCCAAAAAGAGGCTTATGCAATAGTACACGTAGTTAACGTGTTTAAACCTTGCCTGTACGGAAGGTAACTTCTAGTTTTCACAGACCATAGACCACTGGAATGGCTGGTGTATAAAGTGCGAACCCTCTTGGCGACTCACAAGGTGATGAGCGCTTAAGATTTTGGTGTTCGGTTTAGGTATAAAATACCACACGGGAAAGCAGTTAAGAACGCTGATAATCTCAGGCGTATTTTGCTACCCGTGGTGGTTACGTTAGAAATAAGTAGGTAGTAGTTGGGCAACGGTCCCACTAGAAGATGCTTATCGCTAAGATTTTTTTTAAAGCGTTTATTTTTTTTTTCGCTTAGTGTGGCAAGTTAAGAGATAATTGTGTGGTACCGCGTATACAGTAGGATATAGCGGAAAGTTACGGAACAGTAAAAGCCCTGACTAGAATTCAGCGAAGCTACTACTGGCCTAGAATCAAAACGTTGTTGCGTACGAAAGGAATTGTCTGAAGTGCGCACACGTACCCTGAAAGGTCAGAGTAAAGCCCCGTTGAAGCCAGTACCTGGCGCCACACAGGTATGGGAGAGGAGAGCAATGGACATCGTAGGCTCAATGGAGAAAACAGAAATGGAATAGATATTTCTTTGTATTTCTCGGATTATTCATCGCGTAACGTGATGGCGACACCGATGGTAGACTAGACAGTGCATCCAGTATTATATATAGTAAGCCCAAATAGTGTCAACAGTTCCCAACTAACAAATTTACTAGAAAACAAGCAACAAAAAATAAACGAGCTCCCCAGAATTCATCCCTAAGAAGCGATCTTAAAAAGAACTTAGCCAACGGATTACAAATAGTTTCCTCCCCACCCAACTAAAATATATTGACCAGAGAGCGAGAAAGCAAATCAATCAAGAAAAAAGAAACCCTAGCAATCATTCAAAGAGAAAGAAAAAAGGGCTGTTACAGCCAGAAAAATGTAGAAAGGAAGAAATCCGTTAAAAAAAAAAACCTAAGTACGGGAACCAAAAGCATTTGAGAGAAGATAACATCTGGACGGCCATCTAACCGAAGATTCGAAGAATAGAAGCATAATAAAGAAGGCCCCATCCGCAGCCTTATCACCCCACAACCGAGGAGGGAAGGGGAAGGTGCCATAGAAGCAGCCACTGCGACGAGAAGAAGACGCAACAACAAAGCAGCCAGCAGAAGAACCATTCTTCGTGTTAAATTTGTCTGATACGAAGCTTATTGTGACTTTTCTTTTGATCTGAACAAAGAAATTCAGTCGCGATTCCGCGCACATCTTTACTTTACCTTGTCTTCTATGGTAATTTCATTGCTAACTTGATACCTTGTTGCTGTTTCCGTATGGTACTCAATTATAGCCCTACCTTCTCGTTAATAATACCGAGCATCAAGGAGTACCAGTGTAACCCAACGCTGACTAATCTACAAGTATTTACAAGTATTTGCTTACTGTTACTTAAAGTTTGCTCATTATGCATGTTACTCAAATAGCCTACTGTCTATTACTCGTATTAGTACTGATATAATTTAAATGTTTCGATCCATGGATATGGTCATGTTCTCTATGGGCGGGAGGGATGTAACGTGCGCGTTGCCTTATTCGGCCGTCGCACGTTGACCTCGCTATCCGTGAGAGCGCCAATCCATAAATGGTCATTTAGCGAAACCGCCAGTCTCGGAGATTCTCTTAGCAACAAGAGAGATCTCGCGACCGGGAAATCAGCAAGTGACCTGACCCGGATCCGCTAATTATCTATTGTTCGCCAGTGTCCTGCGTGACACTTTCCCCTGTCGCCCTCCTTCGCGAACTTTCGCTAAGCGGAAGTTCGCGAGTATAAAAGCCCGCCTCACTGTACGAGAGCGGGTCTTCACTGCTTGCCTTTACTTGCTAGTATTGCCTGTTGTCGTGTCGTAATACAACATTTAAAACTAGAAGAAGTGTCTTGATTCTAATTCAATTATACCACCAGCAACTATTACATATTTATGTTTAATGGTTCTTGTTATGCTACATTTGGGAGACTTATTCTTCTGTTTCAATAATGTCGAAAGTAAACAAAAAGGATTCGGGCAAGACAAACGTTGTTCTTAGGAGATCTCCCCGCAAACAAAAAACCGAATCTACTGAAACTGTCGTTAAAGAGAAAAAAAGAGAAGAAATGGACACATGAACTCGTCGAAATGCTAATTGAAATAGTTGAAACAGAGTATCCTATCATCTATGACACCAGTTCAAATTTACAAAAATAATGTGATCCAAGCTAATGCCAGAGTCAAAATTTTACAACAGTTGGGAAACGGAATCAGTAAGTTTTTTTAAGAGAAGCAAGCGAGTGTAAACCAGAACTCATAACTAATCTACTCTCCTTTTGTAGCTACCGATGATGTTAAAACTAAGTGGAATTATCTTAAGGATACTTATAGAAAGATGAAGAGGATTGTTACCAGCGAAGGACCTTCTGGCAGTAGTGCTGAGCATATTGAGAAAAAGAAGAAACTTTGGGTGTTCTACAATCACATGGGTGTCATGAACAGATACATCGATGTGGGAGAGTAAGAATGTAGTTTCTTCTGATCATTTTGAGAATAGGATTATATAGTTCTCTTTCGTATTCCTATTATTAGCAGAACCACAAACTTGAAAACGAACAAAGACGTTGTGGAAGCCCAAAAGGACTCCTCGCCTGTCAACCCGAGTGTTGTAAAAGAGGTATTAAAAAAAGGAGAATTCTACGAGAAGAATCTTTCTTCCGGTGAGCATTGATTTTGCAAACAAGTTTGAATATAGTAACCTAACTAAACCTTTTATTAATGTTACTGAAATTTGTAGACATTGAGAACTCTGTACAATTAAAAGAAATTTCTAGCTCGCCAACGTCACCTAGTCAAAGTATGTTTGACCCAGATGACTCGAACCAGTTCCAGTTCAGTCCATCGCAAAGCAAAACAATTGACAAAGAGCCATCGAATAAACCTGCAGTTGAGAACAAAAAGAAGAATGAAGAAGAAAAAACTGCGTTGAAATCTAAAGAGGATCCTAAACCTGGGACTGGTATTGCTGCCCAATCTCCAACACCGATTAATAACAATAAACCAAAAAATCGAGGTGCTTTCCCTTGAGCTGAAATTATAAACTTTATACGTCCTCTAACATTTTTATATATTCTCTAGTCAAAAGAAAGCTGGACGACAGTCTTGAGCAGCAAGTTGTAAAGGTGGTGAGTTATCTTGACGGGCTCCTCAATTCAAGGCCAACCAAGACTACCCCTTCTGTGTCTGTATCTTCCCCAAATGAAGAGATTTGGGTTCCGTTCTGCCAAACTTATGCAAAGAGAGTTGCAGCCATTGAGGATGAAGATGCTCGAGACAACATAATGAGAGGAATGGAGGAGCTGTACTGGGTCAACAAGAAAAAGAAATGAAGTTTCATAACATTAATTTCTTCGTTTTACTTCGAAACGTGTTTATTGATAAATGAATATCAAGTATCCAGTCTCATAATCAGGAACTAATCCACGAGTGATAAGACATGATACATGTCTTTAATCTATTTCTTCTCGGCCATCCCTGTCAATTTTTTCTCCTTGCCATGGGACACTACCTTCGTTGTTGAAATATTGTTTCAAGTTGTGCCTCACAAGTTTTACGTACACGGAAGAATTATGTCCCGATTTCGCAGCTAGGTCAACGAAACTGGTGCGATCCTTCCAATTAATAACCTGTCGCCACTGACCATCAGCTATGACTCCACTTTCCTTGAAACTGTCTCCATATTCATGGGCATATCTTGGGTTCTTTTCTGTTAGAAAGTTATGGAGAACGATGCACGCCTGTGTAAATATTGTGGCGGATTTTGGAGTAGCTGTAATTGGCTTCATAAAAAGTCTCAACCGACAAGCGAGAATGCCAAAGGCATTTTCAATAACTCTTCTTGCTCTGGATAGCCTGTAAAATTTGTTGACATACCAATGATAGAAATTCAAAATAATGATGGCTATTTGTACATACCGATAATTGAAGATTCTCTCTTCACGTTCCATAGTCCCGGTGCATCTGCCTGGATAGGGTTTCACCATGTAGGTCGTTGATGGAAAACCGTCATCAGCAACACAAACAAATGGCATGTCAGGGTAATCACTATCGTCATCCAAATCTGGGAGCTGTACAGCTGGCGGCAAATTCAATTTGTTTGTTTTCAGCTTTTTGCACAATATGGATGAATTACATATATTTTTGTCGCATTCTCGTCCATAGGCCCCCAGATCGATGAATGTGAAACGGTAGTTAGCGTCACACATCGCGAGCAAAACGATAGAGTAAAAACCCTTATAATTGTAGTAATTAGAACCTGAATAACTCAGGTACAACCTAACCTACTAATACACCCACCCACCCACCCAACCTACTAATACAATGAAAGCAGTTAGGACAAT
Source organism: Ceriodaphnia dubia (assembly GCA_022539655.2). Lineage (NCBI taxonomy): Eukaryota > Metazoa > Arthropoda > Branchiopoda > Diplostraca > Daphniidae > Ceriodaphnia > Ceriodaphnia dubia. The sequence goes on along the minus strand of JAKUCG020000139.1, from coordinate 1,403,128 downwards.
GATCTTCGGGACAGATTCCTCGCATAATTGTATACCTGAATTTGCTGGACACGTCAGTGCAATATGTTTGCCATCTATCGAAGCATAGCAATTTGGAAAATTCCATTTATTGTAGAAACCTCTAGCAATGCATTTCCAGTCAGCTTCAGTCTGCTCTTGGAGGTATTCTGGTTGGAGAACTTCATACAAAGCTTTTCCAGTTTCAATCACAATGGTGGATACGGTAGAAAATCCAATTTTATATGAAGTAGCAAGCGAATGCATGTTATCCCCAGTTGCATAGTAGCGAAGAGTAAGGGCTAGACGAGCACCTATAGATTAATAGTTATTTATGGTATAATAATTGAAAGTAATAGTCGAATCAAGTTAGGTTTTTGCCGTGACAAAACTGCTTCCTAAGAATCTCTAAGTGAACTTTGTTCAATATATTATTGTTATTTTTCTGTAAAAACCCCCCCTCAAAATGTTTGGTTTTAAAGCTTGAATTTTAAAATGAAAAATTTTACAGTTTTTGAAATAGCAAAAAAGTGTAATTAGAAATTTTTTTTAAATTCTGCTCAATGAACTTTGTAAACAAAAAACTTTAAGCATGAAATGCAGGAAATTTATAAACATCACTTTTGAAATAAGAACCCGAAACCAAATCAAGCCACCCGCAACAGCCGTGAGCGGGGACTTGCGATTTGCCGGTTTTAACACGGGCCTTATGGGATATCAAATTTTTTTCATAGTGATTTAATAAGAAAACTATTTGAGGCCCACCCATGAAAATTAAGCCATTTGCACATTCAAGCATGGTGAACAATATAAAAACAATTTTACGAGGGGGGGGGATTTTGGTTCTTTCAATATTTTGTTTCGAATGGACCGATACGCCATCGTGTGGTAAGTTTACGGCAGTAAACGGGGTAATTTAGATGACAAATTCGGAAAAAACCAAAATCCCCCCCCTCGTAAAATTGTTTTTATATTGTTCACCATGTTCAAATGTGCAAATGGCTTAATTTTCATGGGTGGGCCTCAAATAGTTTTCTTATTAAATCACTTTGAAAAAATCCGATATCCCATAAGGCCCGTGTTAAAACCGGCAAGTCGCAAGTCGCCGATCGCGGGTTTTGCGGATGGCTTAATTTGGTTTCGACGTCCTATTTTAAAAGATATATATTTCAGACTTCCTGTATTTCCTCCTTTTTTCTTTGTTTGACAAAGTTCATTGTACAGAATTTAAAAGAAAATTCTCTAAACACGTTTTTCGGCAGTTTGAAAAAGTGTAAAATTTTAATTTTTAAATTTCATACTTAAAACCAAAATTTTTCAGGGGGGTTTCTACACAGCAACGACAACAACTTAATTAACAAAGTTCATTTAAAGATTCTTAGGAAGCACTTTTGTCTAGGTTACCCCCCGAAAACTTCTAACTTTCCTCGACTATAAAAAGATGTTGTCATTACCTAATGGAATGCACTTCCTAAGTATTGTGTCCCGTTTCTCAAACCAACCAACTTGACCAAGTTTTTGTGTAAGCAATTCAAAGTTTGTTGGGCTCATTCTCATTTGATTGAAAAATGTAACTGCATCATTTAATGCTGCTTCTTTGACGATGTTGTTGTAATCTGAAAAACGTTCAAACATTCCTCGGCTACAATATGGCTTTGTCCACAGACGCCCTACTGGCCGTTTGCGACGCAAAATGGCTCTCTGTCTTAAAATGCTAGCCAGCTGTATCAACTGTAAAGTGGTAACAGCTAACTTCAACTTCCATGTTAACATGGAATCTTCTTGTTCAGAATCTTCACCTTCCATTTCACTGAAAGTTTCTTGATATTGGCAATCACAATAAGTCGTTCAACATAAAGTTATGATTCAAAACTGACATCTGCTTTTTGGGCTGCGTTGCCAAATCCGGCAACGCAGCCAATTTTTGGTTCCAAATCCGGAGAGAGACAAATTTTTTTTCAGCTAGTGTGAATGGCGATCCGGAAAACACCAAAAAACGGAAAGTGAAAAAAACGGATTTCAAAATCCGGACCAAAAAAACGGACGAAAAACGTGCAGTCTGAATGACGCTTAAGCTGTGGGACCGATATTAGTCCAATACCAGCGTGTTACTTGGGGGATTAAACTGAAAATAGAAGTATTTTCCAACATAGTGCATATTTAGATTGGTCATATACAAGCAGTTAGAAAAAGAAATGAAAACTTCAATCCAACCAATCAATCAATCTAATGTTTTGAAATTATAAAATTTCCTATTAATGACTTGAATGATGAGCAAAGACAATAACCAAATATCAACAAATCGCCTAGTTGATTGGTCACGATTTGACAATTGCCTAACAACTACCAAACAATTACCAAGCCTCTTAAGAATTCTTGGTAGTTGTGCTAGCTCTTGGCAGTGACCCGGCAATGGTTTGACAACGATTGTGCTAGCTGGGGTGAGACAAAACCAAAACGAATCATATCGATTAATTTTTACGCCAACCGTAAGAGAAATATTAATTGCTAAGGTCCATATCTGAGAAGCAGATTGACTCAACTCTCTCTTTACAATATGATTTCGGTCGATTGGAGAAAGTTTGTTTTTAGACTCAGCATGTCCTTAGTCAAATTTTTCGATAATGCTATTAAGCTGGGCCAAAGTGAAATATTTTTTGATGAAAATACAATGGTAAAGTAACTCACATAAGAGATAAGGAACCATCAAGAACAGCATGCATTACGCCTGTACAAGGCCTCCGATAACATGAAAGAATCGCAATTCATTCAAAACAGACTGTTTTCTTATACCATAGATGCTTGAAGAGTGCTGTCTTAACTTTTCAAACGCAATCCCAGCGCAGCGAAAATTGTGGTCGAATTTACTTCTTGGCTTGTGCTGATAATCGAAAGATTTACTCTGAATGTCGACCGCAGTTGCCATACAAAAACGGCATTTCCTGAACCCAAAGCCAAATCCAATTTTAAACCAACCAATTTGGTGACTAGCGAGATTGTCTGCAGATACTGCAGCCAGAGTACCATGAACCATTCTTTATTGTCCATCTATCGTAAGCTCCACCCCTTCAGCAAGTTTTTTCAACTCCTCAACAATTGGCTTTAAAATTACATTTGCGCCATAGCGATTGAAGACGGTGTTGTAAACTATTGCTAGGACATTTATAGCCTTAAATGTAGACCAAATTTAACAGGCAGATTAACAAATAAAAAATAAATGAAAACCAGCTTATTTTTTGTGTGTTTTGGCCAATTTCTGTGCACATTTGCACTTCGTCAAGGTAGAGATGAATTTGAAGCGCTTATGTTACTGGAACAGCGGGATCTTCTAAAAGTTTCGTCGTCTTCATAGGATGACCAAACTCCAGGAACGAATGTTTTCTCTCTTCTAATTTCTGCCATGACATCAGGGAAGTTTAAAATTCTTCCTAGCTGATCAAAGAATGGGATTGACATGTAATGGGGTTTTCGACAACTTCGAGGCCTTCGGATTACACGTCCAAAGTCATCGACAGAAACAGGAAGAAGCGTCACTCTTGGTTTGATCATCCCGAATTGTGAAATGTACTCAGCATTCTGTGCCCTCTGATTGTGCACATTCTGGAAAATGTCAGAATGGCCGAGGATTTCAACAACATCTGACAGCAACATGTCAGCATCCAAATTGTTTTCATCGAGAGAACTGGAAACTTGTTGCAATTTCTCTGCTACGATGGAGTCGATTAAAATTTGGTCTCTTGCATGACATATTGAACATTAACTTGGTTTGAGTTTTTGTTCTGATTACGTGGGCAGTGGGAATTTAGCTGCAATATCTAAAGCACAATATTTATTCAATGAGATAAAAATGTAAAACAATAAAACTGAAAATGTTCTATATACGTCTACTACTTTGTAGTGACTGATGGTAAAGGCTCGTTTGGAATAATGCCTTCATAAATTTGTAAGTTTTCTTTAAAAATAAAGGACATAAATTTTAACAACGTATGGTACATGTAAGGTAAAAGAATCAAAGCATAGGCGCGAAAGGACTAGAGTAATCTAGCTGATTGAGCCAGGGGGAGAAAACAAGAACGGACACTCGGTTGATTCTATCAACCGAGTGGAAGATCAAGCTGTTTCAATAAACAATTGAAACAGCTGTTCTTGACACCGCTGGTAGCGCGGGTCAATAGGAAAGCCACAAGTTAGGACTTGTCACCAGGTTCGAGGGGAGGGTTTCGCACACGGTCGTAATCGAAACGACCGTGCAATAACTAAATACTCTCCCTGATTGACCGCACGCAGCAGCGGTATATAAGGGTAAAGATTCGCGACCCTCGAGGCCAGTCGTCACCTCTTGGACCCCTGGTCAGCTCTCCCTCCAATAGACCTAAGATTCAGTGTTGTAATTCCTATCTGTGTTAGTGGAAAATAAACTGTGTCTGCCGTCAAGGCCTCTGCATATGTAAACTCATTACAGTACACAAAATATCATATTAAAATAATTCTGTGTTTCCTTCCGATGATTATTCTCATCTGCCCTACAACACCAGTGGCATCTTCAGCAATGGAACAAACTAATGGGAGATTGTTCTTTAAGTGATAATCTTTCAAAATTTCCGCTCCAATTTCTCCTTCTCTTAACGGTATCTCAAACTTGCGATTTTTTTCTCAATCAATCGACAAGAAAGGGAGGCTCCTTTGAAATTTTGTTACATTACTTCATAAAACTTACGTCCAGCCACGATGAAAGTGTTCATGCAAAAGTGTTGCAATTCTGTGTCATAATAGCGATACCCTCGAGGATTTTTATCTCTCTGCTCATATATTTGTTTACAAATTCTGCTAAGTAAGTTAGGGGATAGGCCACAAGAAGAGATGAGTAAATAATTTGATGTTGAAGCCAAATTGTGTTGAACACCGAGGATATTTTTTGGCTTGTTATTGAGGGTTGAATGGTTAATATCTTTGGTCTCTACAAATCCTGCGGCGACGAATCAACAGAAGAAATAGTTTCTCCGCGTTGAACTTCTTGTTCTTCTATGACAATATTTCTGCTTGTTCCGTGCGGCTTCTCTTGCTGGGACTTTTTTACAGCAGTACCATCTTTTTCTGAATCATTAGTAAGGTGTTGTGGCTGTTGCACGAAAGATGTGGCCAGCGACTGCCACCTGTTTTTCAGCCATAGCATTTGGTCAAGTGCTCAAAAAGATCGTTTGAGGTGGTTTTCATGTTAAATGGGATGTAAATGTAGTTATTTTCCAGTGACCTAAGGCATCTGAATTAGCTGCAAAAGCAGTGTCTGCGGATAAATCTTACACACAATTAGATTCTGATCTGATACGATATAGCCGTTATCAAACGAAATAATCAAGCTCATTTTTAGTTGTTGTGACAGCCATCGTGACACGTATTCCGAAAAGGGTACCTTTTCTACCCTAGCTCTTTTTATCGAAGTAGTTGTGGGGTAGCGGTAGTTCTTCGTTCATTTTCTTGTGAAGATGTTTCAACCACTACCACAACCGTTGGCTGACTAGCGCGTCTCTTCTGAGGAATAATTTCTCTTCGATGAATATCTTCCCGTTCACTTTTCAATTTTTTTACAACCGTCAACGGCTACCAAAATTGAAATGCACTCCCCGTCAAGAAATGCGAAGTTACTTTGACTATCGACAAAAAATTCTCCAAACATTTTCAATTTTTGTTCATATTGCATGTTATTAAAACGTTCACCGTTTGCAATATGTAACAGAATGCTTTTTTCAAGGGTTGTTATATGCTTAATCATGGATATTGTACAGGCACGCCGATAGCCAAGCGTTGGAACAGCAGCTGAACGTGTTCTTTAAAAAAAACGTGCCTTAAAAACGTAGCAGCTCAAAAACATTTTCCCTTTTACTATCACTAGTCATTTTAGCTAATTTTTACGGGATTTACGGAGAAAACTTGCTCGGACACAGTTCGATTATTACTGGCTACCGCTGCACTTTTTTTAACACGGGGAGTTCAACCATTCGAAAGTCACAGCTTAATAACATTGTCCTTGATAAAAAGTTTTTTGCAACCCCAAAATTACTTTTCTTTGCATGGTAATCACCCTAGGCCATATTCTGTCTATATAGGTTCCTTTTGTTTTTTTCCCGAACTTTTCCAAGTTCCTGTTTTTCTCTTCTTTCCCTTTTTGTTTTCTGAATACCACAAAAAAATCTTTTTCATTCTTTCTTTGGTTCGCTGCAATGCATTTTCCTTTTACGTAGCATAAAATTACTTTATCCCTGAGGGATTTTGTAATCAAAATCAACCGAAGGTTTAGGGGTCTTTAACGCGATAGGCTCCGTTCTCTCTGAGGCCCCCGAAAAGCTTTATTGTCGCCAATTTCCACCAATAGGGGACGAGAACGTGATAAATTACCAAATATTCTATATTGAATTAAATTTTATTTAACTATGTAATGACAAAGCTGCTAATTAACGTTAAGCACCTTTTGGCACAATAAAATGTCAAACCTTTTTGACATTTATGCTATTTCCATCTCAAAGAAGACGAAAAAAGCGGCCATCTTTGATTCCACTTTTTTTTGTTTTTTGTTTATTGTAAACATTGAAATCAGGGTGCGTTCGTAAAACAGTAAAAAATAATTAATTTCTAGAAATTGGGGGAATTAAAAAAAACGAGCCATTCTTTGATTACATGTAGCACTCATTTAGTTAAATTAAATTTACGTTGTAAATATGGGATTGATTAGATTTATTTCGAAAATTACGACGCGTTAACATAAATCCCGAAGGCGCCCAAGGGGCTTTATTAAGTATGACCAACCCCTTGTTATATTACAAAGGAGTTCATTTGTTGGATACATTTTTACTGTTTTTTACAAAAAATTCATTTGTCGGGCATTTTTTTAATAGTTAGAAAAGTTCATTATTCGGGTTTGTTTTTGTATTTTAATAAAGAGGTAAATTCATTTGTCGGACATTTTTCTTATTTAAATGAATAGGGTAAGTTCATTTGTCGGATATTTCATTTAAACATGAGTTCATTTGTCGGATAAATACTCTCTTAGAAATTTTGGAATTTGTGTAGCGAGGGAAAAAGTCGTGTTTTATTTTTATACTTTATATCTCCATTTTCTTAGTTTTCCTACCCAATTATCGTACAACTTTGAAAATGTGACCGGTACTCCATCGATCGCTGTGATAAAAAATTTGGCTTGTCGCTGAATCAATGACAACAAATTTAATCGGAAAACAAATGCAACAATCGAGTCGAGTTATCAAAGAACTCAATTTCGGATATCGTAAAACAACCAAAAAATAGCAAACTGGAGATAAAGAAGGAAGGGCTACAAAATTTACTAGAGGCTTTAAAGATGGCCGCTATTTTCTATTACTTGCTCGCTTACAAACGGCGTGTGTTCTTAGGGACCTATTATATCAGAGTTCATGGCGTGCTGGAAGCACTCTCGCTTCATAAGGTAGACGTTCGTGTAAGTGATGATCATCAGTTCATTTCAAAATATGCTCGTGGTAAATAGCTTATGTAAAAAGTATGAGAAAGAGAAAATTGAACGAGTGTCGTGAAAGTTTTGAAAAGAAGTGGAGAAAAGGGCGCTGTGGGTCTGTGGCAAGAGTTGCTATTGATTGATCATCAGTTAGTCGCTCAGCTATCAACTCGCTCAAAGAAGTCACGACACTAGAGACATCGAACTGCTTCGTGTGATTGCCGTAGAAACAACAAAAGACAAAAAATAATCTCATCAATCAATTTACAACAAAAACGTCGCAACGGTAACGCGACACTTGCAATCCACAACAAATGAACTCCAAGTGGTCAAGATCAGAACTCAAATGTCTAACAGCAACAATAATTTTTAAAATGAACAACAGTTGCACTCCACGGATATTCGACTTTAATAAATTTCCAACAGTTGAACTCCACGGATATTTGGCTGTAAGAAATTGCCGACAGTTGAACTCCACAAATTTTCAATAAAAAAACACGCGACAGCAGAAATCCAGTATCAAATCAATTGAAATGACAAATGAAGCCGCAATCTTTTCAACTTCTTCTGCGTTGGCCGTTGAGCGATTCCAGTTGCGGTATCGGGTTGGACGACCAAATCAGGAGAAGCCAGCAAAGACGTCAGGACGAGCCAAAGGAGACTTCATTGTCGTCTGACAAGAGGCAGATTCGGGCGAGCGTATGTCTTCTGCCTCTACAACCGACGACGAAACTCGTTCCTTCAGTTCGTGAAAGGGGTGGAGTATTTACTATGGAACCTTCTCTTGAATGGCTTTAGCAGGGCTACATAAACCCGAAAAGTTATTTCCTATTTTTTGAGTTTTGGTTCCAGGGATATTTTCCAGGCGATAAGGTAGAGGATTCGTCTCTTTTGTGATCTGAAATGACCGATGTATTTTGGAATAGACTTAGCGCACTTCACTAATAGGCTACCGTTGGCGAACAGCTGGATTTATGTTGATCTCTAGTTTTAGTATTTCGACTGCTTGGACTGCGTCTTCTTCGTCCGTTCAATAGCTAGTCTCCTCATTCTTTTGACACCAGGTCGCTTTTCGTTGGTAGACGGAATTTACAATCGAGGTAAGTAGGTTTCTACTGCCGTCACCGGAAGACGACCTTACATATTGAAACGGTCTCATTTTGTAGTCTCCTGCCAGCTCATGCTGGTACAACTAACGGCTCTCTCCAATTTCAAGTCACAAGGGTAATGAAACTCACCGACAAACAAAGTGCCCACCAGTTGGGCCCGAATGAGTGCACTCAAGAACTTTTCGAAGAAGGGATCGTGGTAAGACCTAACGTAAGGGACGTCCCCTACCGGATGACACACGGTAAATGAGTAAAATTACTTCCTCTTTTAGTCGAAAATGGGTAATTTTCTTCGCGTTTAAATCAGGCGGCCCCTACATTTCCCATATCAGTGGCGGTATACTGGAATCGCTTCGTTCCCTCAAACGGATCTCCTCCAATTTTTTGCGCTAAGAAAGTAACTTAAAAAAGTCGATGTTTTATGGGAAAGGTTTCTTCCGTCACATTCTCGGTTCCGAAACAAGGTGTCTGCAATGATATTTCGCGCCACCCACACATATGCACCAAATCAAAATTATACTCAGCAAGGAAGAGGACCCATCAACCTAGTTTTCCCGGACCATCAACCGGACTGTTTTCTTAAATTTGAGCCACACAAGGGCTGAACTGTCACTTTTTAATTTTGAATTGTGGCTGATATAGGGATGTACCTATTCGAGGGCTCAAACCAAGACAAAACACTCCATTTCGTTGGCATGATAGCGTGACTCGGTCTCAGTCAAATGACGGCTAATAAAGGTGACAGGAAGATCTGGCATAGTACGGCCCGCAGACCCAGGCCTGACGCGTAGTTGTAGTTGCGTAGTTGTCATTACCAAAGCCATGCCATCAAGTCACTTGATGGCATAATAAATCTATCGAAATCAATCCAAGTTCAGTTGTAACTTAAACTTGCAATCTAGAAAATATATTTATATTTCTTGGTTTCATGATGTGTATTAAACAAGTAGATTTTCCCACAGTACCTTGCATGTATCCGACTTCCAGACACCATTATTACCGATCGTCACGATATTACTTAAATCAATAACACTAAAATAGCCTACACCCACCACCAAAAGAATTCAAAGAATTGTTTTTGATTTAAAAAACAAACAAAATTTGTTCGTTGTTGGTCGGTCTTCTACGTTGTCCGTAGTCTTGTCTGTAGTCTATTAAATGTGCATGTGCTCATTTATGTTGATCGTGACCAAGTTTGATTTCCAGGCCCAAACAAATGCTCAGCAAAATGTTACTGAAAGCCCGCTTGGGGATGTAGCCACAGACGTAGTTGGACGGTGGCTGGATGGCCGTTGACCAGGCACCACCAGAACCTGGACTCGTCTTCAGGTAGCATGTTCCGCCGTTGAGGTTGGCGATGTGCGTGAAATGAGTGCATTTCCAGTCTGCCGCACACAAATTGCCACAAGCGAAGGCTGTCGGAATGCAGCTTAATGTATAAAGGCCGTGGTCGCAAAAATCGCAGTTGGTGGTGTAGGTGACGGACGGAAGAGTCGAGTACAAACCCGGCGCCGGAGTAGAGCCGCATGGGTGTGGCGGAGTGGGTGTAGGAGGATAAGTAGGTGGGGGTGTGTGTGGTGGATAAGTAGGAGGATAAGTAGGTGGGGGTGTGTGTGGTGGATAAGTAGGAGGATAAGTAGGTGGGGGTGTGTGTGGCGGATAAGTTGGAGGATAAGTAGGTGGGGGTGTGCGTGGCGGAGTGGGTGTAGGAGGATAAGTAGGTGGTGGTGTGGGTGGTGGATAAGTAGGGGGATAAGAAGGAGGAGGGGAAGGGGGACTACAAGTAGTTACTCCGCAGCGGTTGTCAGAAGATAAAGCCGCATCAAAAGTTACATTTGAAGATGGGGGACCTTCAACTTTTTCATTTAATCCCTGTTATTTTCACCAGTTTTGAAGATTATTATAAGGTGGAGAAATTAGAGTTTATTAGCCTATATAGAAAATGTGTGTACTTCTAATGCTTCGTAGGCTCCTGGACTGTACTGATAAAGTCTTCTTTTGCCTTCGGTTGACGGAAGACGAACGGCGACAGTGGCCGAAATCAACATCACAACTAACCATAATTCCTGTTAAATTAATAATTAAAAAGCCAAATATTAATCAATAGATTTTTTCAACTGTTGACCCGACACTCAAAACTGGCATAAGCCTGGGAGTAAGTAAGTATAGTATACTTTTCCCATTTTGTCTATAATAGTCTTTGAATTCGTCGACTAACTCGCAGATGAATAGATGGGCGAATGCTGCCTTTTCCATCACAGAAATCTTGTATTTATACTGTACAGGGAATGAAGGCCGCAACCAGCAACGTTACAATAAACAACTTCATTAAACGAGATGGTTCATCTTTTGTTTCATCATTCGACTTCTCCTCCATCAATTCAATTTGTTCATTTGAGGATTGAGCAAGATGCAACTAAGCTATAATCAGACGGGTAGCGGCCAAAGTGTCATGGCGTAATACAGGTAACGATCATCAAGACTATCACGATTAGTTGGGAATGTCGGAATGAGCTTGATGTGCAAGCATGTGGGTAATAATAAGTAATGGATTACGGAAAGAATATGCTCGATGCAGGTCTTCACGGCATTGATATGTGTAGCAAATGGCCTTGTGTTTTCTGTGCACGACTCGCGTCAACAGGAAAAGAAATTTAAGAAACAAAATGCCTTTCTCTCGGTATACTATACTTACCGGGCGAATATGGGTGTTATAGCCTACATGATGTGGTTTTGTAATAGGCTACAATAATGTATTCAGCATTTATAATTGCCAGCGGCAGCACGCGCTTAGTTCAAACAATCGAAAGTAGACATAAGTGCCAGGCCGCTTTTCATACAGAATTTAGGCCTAACATAGTTTATATGATTCAGCATTTTTAGGACTTTATTTTAATTATTTAGCGCACACTTTATACCCATTCCACCTATTCCGCAGCTGAGGATGTTGCTGACTCGACTCAACATAGAACCTAAAATGATAACGCGTATAAAAGCATGCCGTTGAGTTCATCGTCTTTCAGAAGACATATAGCCTATTAAAGTAAATCTCCTTTTCATGGGCTATCAAGCTTCCTAACTGACTAATAGAATTGGAAAACAAGAGAAAGTCGATACAGATTGTAAAGGAATGACTAGCACTGAAACATCAGTCGATGAACGGTCAAATTTTCAAGGACAAGCCGCCCCTCGTTATCGCGTCACCTAAGTCAAGGTTTTAACACAGTGGCGTTTTTAGAATAATTCAGTTGTGTTAAGTTGGTTTAAACTACTGAATATTCTTTTTCAGTAGGAAGATTAAGGGGGATGACACTTTCAGTAGGAAAAACGCCACTGTGAAATATAAGGAAGTATTCTTCTACCCTTTCTTATTGTCGACTGTTAGAAGTTTTTCAATTTGCTTCCGGGATTCGGAGATGAGTTTCGCAAAAAAATTATTGATTGACGAAATGATATATCACGCCGTGACAATTGGATTACGTCTCGACCACCTTGAATATGCAAATTATTGGGTATTAATGGGCTCCATCCCAGTGTTTCAAAGAGATGCTCGCCAACATCGAGAATACCTAGAATGCCCGCATCGTCGTTCGTCACTTTGTCGGATCGATGTATCTCTATTATCTCTTATTATGTTACATCAGAGATCGAAGATGGGACACTATTACTAAAATGAACAGAAAGAAAACTCTGGACGGAATTTCTAAGCAATTGGAACACGGACAAATACAATAACATTTTTATTTTTAGCGAAAACAAAACAATAAAACCATCAAAAAATTATTATCCTCCTCAGACTACGGCGCACCATTCTTCACCGATTGACGCATACTAATTTGAAACTTCATAATTTTCACCATGTCTATATCAGTTAGATCGTCTGTCACTACCAACTGCGTCACTATTTTTTAGAGAGGCGTCTCTTCAAAATGCATACATAGAGATGCCAGTGAAAAATTTAGGAAATTGAACTTCAACACTCTGAAAGTCACTAGACATTATGATATAGACTTCGTCCTTATAATTGATGCTGACGAGATAATGCGCGTATGAAAAATATACCGTACCCGTCAGCAGCAACTGATAGTCCAATGTTATTTAATGCCCCCAAACACGGAACGGCTCCTTCAAAGATTCATCAACAGGTTATTTGCAGACGGATTTGTCTTAATAGCTTATTGATGCTTCTAAATCGAGGTCTACAGAAAAAATTAACAATATTTTACTTTCTTGGTGTATATACGTTGGATTGGATTCGAGAACCGAGTCTGATCGAATCGCTGGTCGAACAAAGTACAATATTAATAAGCGAAATCCTGAATTACTTAAAAATATAATGAAAACTCGTTTACAAACCTAATTCGCACCTATTTCATTTTGAAAATGAATCAGTTTTGAAACCTAAGTGCAAATAAATAAATCACCAATCGCTTTACTCGGTATAAGAACCACGTCACGACGAATTCTTTTGTCTGAGATTAAGTACAGTAGGATTACATAAATTGCTCACGAAACACATTGTTTCATGGAGCGGCGGTGGCCGAGTGGTTAAGGTGTGCGAACCATGAAACTATCGTCGCTCTTGCTGAGTTGGTACGTCCAACTTGGGATTGAGGATCCTTCATCCTGGACCAACTATGAAGCAGAAAAATTGCCCTCACTGTATCCATGCTGACGGTACATCTATGCCACATTGATGCGCGTGTGTTCCGCTAACGGTGTTAACAGTTCTTGAGTCGATATGAGGAGGGGATTGTTGTATGCCAGGCTACCGTACGTGGATCGTGTATTGCACCATAGATGTATTGCACTCCCTGAAGCGTGTACAGTAGAGGGCAATTTTTTCTCAAAGATTTTCTCACTCAGTTTTTTCCTATAGATCCAATGGGAAACCTTATAGAATGTTAAACAATAATTTCGAGAACTTTTGAAACTTATGATTTCAGTTTATTATATAACTAAAAAATGTGCGATATTTAGAAAGGTAGGCTAGTGTAGAATCCAACTGCTGATGGAATTTATGGGCTGATTATATACATATTTCCGTTTCCTGTGTCGAGCCTCAAGTGGGGGATCTCGGGTTCAATTGCCCGAATATGAAAACTTTTATTTATTGAATGAAATAATTTCATTAAGCCTTTTTCTGAAAGAAAGAATTCCTGCAAGCATTTTAAGTAGCATAATTATATTTTGGGTCGTTTTTTGTATACTTTCAGGGTTTTCAAAGTCACGTACTACGGGGAATAGGCGGTCTGGGCTAGCTAAGTCGGGAAGCGCTAGTAAATAAACAACATATGGCTCCATTCTGCCCAGTAAAAATGTTCCAAATTGAATAAAATAATATGAAATTAGCCTACTTTTCGCACTTATTTCGTTGCATTTTAATGAACAAGGTTCATATCTCACACATAATTCGGTCTAACTTTAGTGAGTGGAAAGATGCGTGTGATAGGTTTCTTCACTTATCGGGGCAGCAGACTAGATTTCCAAATACATGTTCTTGTAGGCCAGCGATGGCCGAGTGGTTAGCGTACTCGATCCGAGAGCTGACTCCATATAAAGACCGGTAAATGTCGTGATGAGTTGATGGGTGCAGACGGCGTATCCCGGCTGGGCGTCGGCTGCACTTCGACCAAGTAGTCGACTGGCTATCGATGAAAAGTCATAGGCGTGTTGGGACCAAAGTCTCGTGTGCGGAAGGTATCACGTTACACTGGGGAAGAAGAAGAGATTGTGTCCAAGGACGTTGCACAGTCCTTGGTTAGGTTACATCAAATCCCAATTCCTTCCAATTCTCAACTAGAGTTGTCACTATACGCACAAAAAGCGTGGTACCTAATGAAGCACCGTAACGGCATGCTTAACTCCGCTCGTCGACTATTACCATAGTATAGAGAAAAGGCCAAGGCCAAGGCCGATGACCACAACCTTTTTTCCCTATTATTGCTTAACAACTTTTAAGTAGTCAAGTTCAAGTTTTTTTTTCTTATTTCAATTGCAACTTGCATTTTTATTTCGATTACATCTGTTTGTTCTTAAGTGATGAATAAACCGACTAAACCGTTCCCCATTATTTTTAAAGGATAACAAATAAATAATTATACTGCCCTCGACTGCCCTTTTCATTTTTAACAATATCTTGTCTGTGATTGGAAAGGACATTTTTCAGAACTAAATGTGACGAGAGCAAACAAAGAAAAATGTTACACCCCGCGCGTTCCAACCCAACCCAATCCAATTATTCATAGTTTCGGATGCGTCGGTCGAAGCGCGCCTGGTCCGGAAGCGGCGAAGCGCCGGTTAATAAGCAACAAATGCTTACTGTTTTCCTGATTCCCTGAATCGGACAAAGATAAGTTACTTCAACATTCATTTTTGACTTATAGTATAGTCACTATACCGATCTCAGCAAATTACAAACCAATCTAAACCGAACTAATTTCCTAATGTAGGACGTTACTTGTCGGAAAAGTAGTCGTTTAGCAGACGAAATGAGGCCGAACAAACGCTGGCCAGCGGAATCGGCTTCAATAACACTCGGTCCACGAGGAAACCGTGCAAGTTTAAAGTGAAAGGGAGCAACCGTGATATGAATAAGGAAACCGCTCAAATGTGAAAGGAAACAGTTTGCTGTGGTGCTGGCGGACAATAAGAGAACAAAAACAATAGACAAATTTTACACAATGGGTTCTTCTTTAACCAAGTTCTATTTTATTTAACCGTAAGACTCTAGAAAGCAGTTCCAGATCCTTTTTTCACAGCATAAAAAAGCAACAGACTGTTGTTAAAAAGAATAAGTATAAAAAAAAAAAACAACAGCAAGATTTCATCATCAGCAGTTCAACGAGTGGGCAACAAAAAAAAATTCATGTAATTTAAGAAATTCATTACCACCATTCTCGAACTTAATAGAATTCATCAAGACCAGTAACATTCAAATCCCAATTGTTGTCCTCGCCTCTCTTCTGCAAGTCCGCGACGTCTTCCATTGACAACGATTGGCATTTTACAAATTTCACTTTCTTTAAAACATTTTCTTCAGTCATAAGTCGATCGATCGCTCTTTTACTGACTGGGCAAGACCACAATATCAACTCTTCTAGGTTCCTGAAATATTGGCGTCCAAAGGCATGCATGAGAACTCCGTCATCAAATGTATTGCAATGGGAAACGGATAGCTTCTTTAGCGCAGGTGCTGACGAAAAGGCCAAAAGCAGAATTTCGCGCGGTATGGAGCCGTATCTTGCAGGAAATTTCAATTTCTTAAGATGTTCCCATACGAAAGCTGTTTTCAAGCGTTTGCTAGGATTGGTTGCCGGTTGATCTGCCAAGGCCGAATGGGGGCAGTCAAGTAACAGTTGCTCTAAATTCGGGCAATACTCGATTACACTGCCAAGACGGACGGGTATAGGCAACTCAAGGTGCAGTGTTTTCAACTTGTTCCCTCGAGCTTTCAAAATTGGAGCCAGGCTACCATCAAAAGTGATGCAGCAACCGTCATCAATTCCCGCATCCATAATATTAAGAGGAAATATTTTGAGTTCAGTGAGATTTTCGAAGAGCGTTAAACTTAGTAATTCAGAATCGGTGATAACTGCTTGAAGCCGAATGTCCACAAGAGTAACTGACGGACATAGGGAAGCTGCGAGACGTAGGGCACCATTTTCGTAGGGAGGAAAGGCTTGAAACAAGAAATAGTTCGGCCGGAAAACCAACTGAGTCAAGGCGTATTTGGGATACGGACGCGTCAAGTCATTTAGATGCATTTCAGCCAAGTTTTCAATCACATGCCAAACACCCAAGACCTCCAGTTGAGGTAAATGGCGAAGAGCCATTTGCATCCCTTTTGGTGTAATTTTGATGTTTCCCGTCATTGACAATTTACGAAGAGATTTACATTGACCTTTTACCTCCTCCCAAATTTCGTTTTCAAGATCAGTTTCACCACCACACAACTCTTCAATGCCATCATCAGAAACATCACAAAGGCAAATATCTAACTCCCTGTTAACCAACACAGAAAAAAATAATGTAACAAGAAATAAGAAATTAAGTAAATAATATAAAGAGAGAGTGAGAGTACCTTAAATCTTGACAATAAATACCAAGAATGTGCATGCAACTGTCGTTAAAATTCTTTCCAATTTGGGACACATTTAGTACTTGCAAGTGTTTAAATTTGGGAAGGAATCTGTGAAAATATTTCAGTCGGCACATCTCCACGTTTTCCATCACAAGATTGGTAAGTTGCTGCCAAAGTAAACATTGGTTAAATTGAATAAAAGGTAGGCCGGATATGAGTAAAATATTTCATACTGGGCATCTGGCTGATGCAAGCTGCAGCAAATGGGCCACAGTAGTGTCATCATCAATTGCTGTGGACGATACATTCAGAATCTTGGTGTGGGGACTTACGAGGAGGACAAGATGCTTGAAATTCAACCACTCATTTCTTATGAGAGTATTAATAATTTGCATCAAGAGATTTGAAGCTAATAAAAAACACAATATATCAACAATAATCAACAGTATATCTGTAAATGGTAACTTACGCAAACGCTCAAAAGGATTAACGAAACAGTCACAGTGGACACAATTCGGTGGATCTTCAACTTGATCGTCTTCTCTGACGGATAATTGAAATGCGACAGAGTATAAACACATTTCCAACAAGGACTTGGCGTGTCTAATTAGGGGTCTAGGCATTTTAGTTTTAAGGGAGACAACTCTTTCGATTTTTAAATTGAGGTCGTCAAGTCGAGATTTACGAGACGAGAAGGAACTCTAAGAGTCGGAAAAAGAAAAACGAAGGCTCGGCGTTTTATTGTTTTGGAACGATTTTTGGACGACGGACTTGAAAATTGGACTTGATTGTTGATATCAAATCAGGCCACCAGAGGTCAATCTTGTTTGTTTACAAAGTGAAGTGATGTGTCGTGATGTATGTCGTGACGGCCTGGAGGAGCAGTGGAGCACTCTTTTTTCCTTGAAACTTTTTTATTGAAACGATGGTCACTTAATTTATAAGCGGAATGAACTGGATGCGATAGAATCGTCGGCCAAAGTGCAACTGGAAACCGGGTCACCTTCTTACCTGACAAACTGTCATTTAGCATTACTATTTGCCATCGTTCTGTCCGAGGTTCTGTCTGATCGGCCGTCCAATGAATGGACTGAATACATCCCTCTCAACGATGATCGAAAACCTACGTCGACACCATAGGATTGGACCTCAAGTCACGCAAGACCCGCACCGGAAGGCCGAAGTTCTGTATATACGATTCCTAGTAAGCGATTTTATATTACTCTTCGATATTAAACTTCAAAGTCGAATTCAAAAAAAGAAGGCCGAGACAACGTCGTCGTCGATGCAGATTCTCAATATTGTGACGCTCCACGCTCGTGGATGGCGACGAGCAGGTCAAGTGAATCTCTTAACTTGATAGCTCTCACCCTCATAAACGGCCGCCTAATAGCGGAAACTTTTCTAAGTGAAACGTAGCCAGAAGGTTGGCGAAGAGTACGCGGCCTAGACTTGTATGCTATATCGGCTAAACGCTATTCGCGTTCAACTGCGTTATGCGCAAAATTTATCGATCATTAATTTCTTGCTTGGTGCACTTTCTTTTGGTAGGCGCTCCACCGTTCTGCACTTGAAAAACTGTAGCCTACATCTAGACTGTTCCCCATCACCATCTTTATTCGACATCAGTGACGTATGAGAGGGAATTACCTATTTGTTTACATCCTGCGGCAACATGGACGGCCGCTCGTCCGCGCCCGTCTTTGATGTTGGCTCACTTGGCTGCCATTAAAGAAGCCCTTGAACTGAACCCAGGTGGACCAGGCTGCTCGCCGCATTCTCATACAATTTCGACAAGTCAGTTTCCTTCAGTTCCAAGAAGGGATTTGGGACCATCGATTCCCAGATAATTTCCTAGTAAATGTGTTTTTCGGTGTGGTTTAATTCTATTACGCTCGTTCAAGGCACCCAACAAAGTCTAAAACGCTCTCCAAGCAGATGCTCGAAATGAGAAATCAACTGGAATCGACCATTAATGGGCTGGGTGAGTGCATATGGATAATATTGACATTGCCACACTGCGAAAATTGCAAAGTTTATATGAAATACTCGTCAATTTCAGTTACAAGAAAGGAAAACTTTGAACTCGACTGGGATGTTATGGTGGCGACGAGAAAAGAACATTTGTCGATCGGCATGTCTGCAACCAACTGCAGCAACTTGTCGAATCACTTGTCACGCTATAGTTGCGGCGCTAAAAGCGCATCCTGTTGCGATATGGATGCATCCATTCCGTACTTGAGACCCGCTGCTCTTGCCTCGCTTTACCCGTATGATGCCCTTGGATAAATAGGTGGAGCATAATCTTTGGTGAACCGACGAGACTCGCGACTGGTGACGATGGGTTTTACTAGCAGCAAGCGGCATGGATTTAGACCGCGCCTGTATATGGTATATTAATTATAAGCCCTATTCCCACTTAGCCTATACTAGCTAAACTGATGGTTTAACTTTTTTTTTCAACCAATCAGAGCTCACCATTTCAGTGTTAAGCGAGGGTCAATAGGTGTAAGTGGGATTGATGTTTTCATAAATGGCAACAAACTCAACATTTAACACAATTAATCACGAGCCTTCAATCAAAAGTTCAAAACTAACTTGCCACTTTTTTGTGTCCTGTTCAAAGATATATTCTCGTTTTAATAAAAGCTGACCAAAGTTCCAAACATCCACAAGTCCAAATTTCGATATAATTTTATATATCAAAGCATCAGTCAGACCATGGCCTACTTGATTCTTAAGGCCATGAAGCTGGCGCTGGCTATCCCTCCCTGCTGAGACCTGAATCTGAGAGAGTTGGAAACGTCCAAGTGCATGGAGAAATGAGAACAATTAAACTAAACCTGGTATGGAAATGTCTTTCTTATTACATTTGCATGCACTGTGCTCAAGGTGCTGTAATAATTAACTTAACTAAACTCATACGGAGCCGTCCGTCTTCCGACTGAAATTCATCCGCCACCGACGCTCAGTTAACACATCGTGTTCATTTTGCGGTGGCTGCTAATAAGAGAGAATCGGCCATCATTGCCAATCTTTGTTGGCTCAAAGGATGACTGCTGGGAGAACTGCAATTGAGATTTAAGGGAGAGAGAATATCGATATCATCGACTCCGCACAGTCCGCAGGTCAACAATAATAGCCTTATTGATGACGACCAGCGCCCGATTGCAACCGCATCGACGCGGAAGATTTGTTCCATTTTTGACTTATCTGTTATCTCCTCACCATCGACGACTTGTTATGTCAGCTGTACGCCCAACACATCAGTATAGATCGCGAGGGACAATAACAGAGCCGTTCAAACCGTTTTTGCTAGAATGCTGGAGTTGCTGGCTAAGGCTAGACGAAGATTTCTAAAAACGATGACGAAACTCTTGTACTTAGCCATGAAGACGGCCATTCCATTTTCTTTTGTAAGCCTTTGGCTAATATATAGTTTAAGAGACGACATCATCAATGAACAATGATCATTTCGACGTCGAAAAATGTAGCCTGCGGCAATTCTTCTTCTGTAGTTGTTTGCTGACAACTCTGCAAATAAATCAATTTCGTTTCTTTTAATTTATTTTCAAAGAAAAAAAAGAGTGGAAAAATTATTGAATTAAAATTCATACAGACAATTTGTTTCCTTTTTCATTCTATATTCTATGTTAAATAAAACTTGGCAAAAAATCATTTCTGCTGATCGCCACTAGAGTAGCGACCAAAACAAAAGGCCAAACCACGCGAAGTCGGAAAACTCGAGAAGACGAGAACGAAGAAACGAAACAATCACGTTTACTTTTGCCTCTTGGTCTCTTTGTTGATTCGAGATTCGTCGTCTCGTCACGTTAGTTGATTGTTCCCCTACCACTTACCAGAATTAGAAAGTACGGTAAGTTACTCTTTAGAAACCTTTGTTTAGGACTTTAAGTTACGACCGTTGAAAGTGTACCATGCATATTAGAAAATAAGAATTTGCAATTCTTTAACTTTAAGGAAAAAGCAGATAAAAATGGATCAGCACGTCATCAAAATGGCGGCCCTTGGTCGTCGTTTTCAACTAGGCGACTTGTACAACTATCGCATCGACCAGATCCTCACAGGTACAACAAATTGCTTCATCAGTTAAGGCATAGTCTTTACTTGTCCAGTTAGCATCTCATAAAGTTCAAGGGTATCCTGGTTGCAAATCATTGTAATGTAAACCGTTAACCAATTTTTTTGTTTTTTATCGAAAGACCAACATTTTCTTTATTAACCCCCTACACTTGTATCTTTGGTTTATTTTCTCAACATTTTCTATCAAAATAAATATATTGGTTTCAAAATTACTGGACTCCCTCGAGTAGAAAACAAGGCTAATGAATTCAATTAATGGACGTTGGTGTGTGTGATAACTAAATTAACTTAGTTTATTGGATGGAAAAGTTCTGGACTCCCTCGAGTTAAAAATTTAGGACTATTGTTTAATTAATGGACATTGGTGCGTGTGACATTTAAGATAGCTCTGTTAATTTGTAAGTGATAGTTGCTAATATTTATCTCTAGTTGTAATAAAAATCTTTTATTACAATTTGCAGCATACAGGCGGGAATCAGATAATTTGCCTTCAGGCACAAACACTGAAACTGGGTTCAAATTAAAATTGATGCGCCCAGATTCCGACATCTCCCACAAATGGCAACACATGGGACTGGACGGACATCTTCAGGCAAGCATTTTGGCCGGACTCTTTGAGACGGAGACGGAGGCGGACAAGTTGAGAGGCGCAAGTCATTACGTCAACGAAAACTTTAATCCAGCTGAAGTCACTAGGACTTTTATTTGCCGGGCCATAAACAAGAAACATCGTCTAGACCTGCCTAATTTCCTCAGCAACATCGTCGCAACCAATGGACTATCAGATGCCACGCACGTCGTCGTTGGATTAGCTTACGGAGCCGAAGCCTATTGCGTCTTGGCTCTGAACGTCAAATGTGATGAAAATGATGATCGAGAAAAATTCGCAAAATTTTTGAATCATGTATCGTCTATGATGGAGATTGCGCTGGAAGAGAAACAAGATGAAGCCGAATTCAAAGAACAATTCACTAATGAAGAGAAGAAACTCGTCGGTCAAATGAAGTGTCGTGTCTACGCCGATCATCAAATCCAACCTGTTCGCGAATGCGGTTTATTTAACGCTTACAAGCACTGCCTGAAACTTGTTGATCAAGTCGAGAACATGGAGAAAACAGTCCCAGTTGTTGCTGTTCTTTGTCCTCTGAGAATCGTCATGAAAGCGAACGAGGGATTAGAAAGAAACTTCATGTACCGCGACGTTGATGTCGTATTAGTTCCTCGCTGCGGTAAAATTTCGACAGAGCTGGATCGAGTGATAGGCACATCGGAATCAATTCGCCTCTCAATGAAGAAAATGATTAGTCGTCCTGATTTCAATCAATTTACCCAAGTTGCATCTAAGTTCAAAGATCTTCTCAAGGCCAGTTGGAGGAAAAGCATCGTCAAGGCCAGGGAAAGTGAAGACGAAGACGACCGCGAAGTAGAAAGGGCTGCTCATATCGCAGAGACTCATCCTCTGTTCAACATCGTGCGTCTGAACCAATGGCTCCAATTTAAAAAGGCTGAAATGGAGATGGTTGACAACTTGGACAGCATCAAGGGAATAACCTTCTTGGCCGACAAAACACAACTGGAGAAGCAACTGGCCTTTTCTTTCGACAGGAGACACTCCCTTGTTCTCTGCATTCCTTCGTTGGACCAAAGTTCTAAAGAGATCTTGTGCGCCATGGAAAACTATGTGGACAAGAACACGGAATTGGTGGCTGGAGACGATGACTCCTTCGATGACGACGTACTGCCTTGGCATATGGTCACAGACAAGAAGAAGCAAGTGCTGGACAAGATCCGTGAGATGGTCGACTTTGTCAAGAAAAACAAGCATCTCGAAAATGATGTCCAGTTTTTCATCCTACCCTCAGAAGAGGGTGGCAAGAAGTTTGGATGCAGTTACTCCGTCTACCAAGCAGACAACTTGCTCAAAGATAACCTAACTCAGTTGCCTACATCTTTTTACAACGAGGCTGACATCGGTTGCTGTGAGTTTAACGAAGTGAGGGACACTGGATCTACGCTGAACATTAATCAGAAGATCGATTTGGAACGAGAAAAAAGAATTGCCCAAAATCTGAATGAAAAATTTGTTTTGCATCCGCCGATTTTATTCGTTTCCGATGTCACCCAGAAAACGGCTGATTTGGTATGGACGCCTTCGCCGAATGGCGCCGCAAGTGTGGCTGTTTCCTACAGAATCCGGTACTGGCGAAATGGACAAAGATCGTCCGTTCATGTCTGTTTCGAATCCAGTGAGACTCGGTTTCGCTTGGAGGATCTTCAGCCCGGATCCACTTATTCCATCAACATCGTTGCCACATCAGAAGACGGCCAGGAAACTACACCTAGTGAAACCATTGAGTTTACGACACGTCAACTTGAAGAGGAATCGAATCCTGTTGGTGTTGCCCAGAACACCCTTTCAACTGTCGTCGACGAATTGAAGCTTCTTCGGGAACTGGTCACTAATTTGAAAAAAGAATCAGACGGTAAAAATAAGTTATAATCTTCATTATATTTGTTTGTGACATTTTTTTGTGTTTTTTTTAAAGGAACGTCCGCCATTGAACGCATACCGTTGCTTCAGGGCGAGGCAAAAACTACGATTGAGAAGGAGTGGTTTGATACGATCGAAAATACGTATCCAAATGTTAAAGTAATGGAAAATCTCATCCTACGTGGAGTCGATGCCAACGCGGAGAACATATACGGGCAGAACGCTCTCCATTTGGTGTGTAGGAAGAACAAGAATGAAAATTTAGTCGATCTCGTAAGGCTTTTGGTCGCCAACGGAGTCGACGTCAACGCCAAGGACAAAAATGGACAAGCCGCTCTCCATGTTCTGTGTCAATGTGACGATAATAAGAATGTAATCGACGTTGTGCGGCTTTTGATTGAAAATGGAGTCGACGTCAAGGCAAAGGACATACACGGATGCACCGCTCTCCATTTTTTGTGTCGATACTACCAAAATGAGAATATCATCGACATCATTCGTCTATTCGTCGGAAACGGAGTCGACGTGAATGCGAAGGACAACAGGTACGGACGGACTGCTTTCCACTTTTTGGGTCAACATTACAAAAATGAGAATCTAATTGACATTGTTCGATTGTTGATTAAAAATGGAGTCGACGTCAATGCGAGGGACAACGAAGGACAGACCGCTCTCTATTTATTGTGTCAATATTACCACAATGAGAATCTGATCGACATCGTCCGATTGTTGGTCGAAAACGGAGTCGACGTCAACGCAAAGGACAAGAGCGGACGGACCGCTCTCATTTTATTGTATCAAAATTACAGAAATGAGAATATCATCGACATCATTCGTCTATTCGTCGGAAACGGAGTCGACGTGAATGCGAAGGACAACTACGGCGGACGGACTCCTTTCCACCTTTTGGGTCAACATTACAAAAATGAGAATCTAATTGACATTGTTCGATTGTTGATTAAAAATGGAGTCAACGTCAGCAGCAAGAACAACGACGGACAGACCGCTCTTCATCCTTTGTGTTCACATTACCAGAAGGAAAATCTAATTGACGTCGTCCGATTGTTGGTCCAAAACGGAGTCGACGTCAAGGCAAAGAACGTACACGGAGACACAGCTCTCTATGTGGTGTGTCAAAATTACAGAAATGAGAACTTAATTGACATCGTTCGAGTTTTCGTCGAAAACGGAGTTGACGTCAACGCAAAGGGCAATTCTGGACTAACCGCTATCTATTGGCTGTGTAAACATCACAAAAATGAGAATCTAATTGACATTGTTCGATTGTTGATTGAAAATGGAGTTGACGTCAGCACCAAGAACAACGAAGGACAGACCGCTCTCTATTTATTGTGTCAAAATTACAAAAATGAGAATCTAATCGACATCGCTCGATTGTTGATCCAAAACGGAGTCGACGTCAAGGCAAACGACAGCAGCGGACGGACCGCTCTCAATTCGTTGTGTCAAAATTACCAAAATGAGAATCTAATTGACATCGCTCGATTGTTGATCCAAAACGGAGTCGACGTCAAGGCAAAGGACAGGACCGGACGGACCGCTCTCAATTCGTTATGTGAAAATTACAAAAATGAGAATTTAATAGACATCGTTCGAGTTTTCGTCGAAAACGGAGTCGACGTGAACGCGAAGGACAACTGGTACGGAAAGGCACCGCGAGATCTAATTCGCCAATCTTACGAAAAAGAGAACGCGAAAGAAATATTGAAACTCCTCGGCGAGTAGTGATCATCGAATGAGAAGTATTAACGTGTTTTTTTTTTGTCATTTCCACCACATGAATTCAGAAAAAATTCACAAGAATCTTCAGAAATTTGTTTGGTAAATAATTGGAATGATCACTATTGATTGTGAAAAGCACTAGGCCATTGCCCAACTGCAAAATGCTCTCTACCTTCCCTCACTCCCTATTCCCATTTTGGCTGGCTTTTTCTCTTGAATGGAATCCCCGTTAAAAAATACAGAAATGGTTTTGTCCTTCTTTGAACCTCGTCCTCCTCTTATTTAGTGTACATTTAAGGACTTTGATTAGACCGAAGTAGCAAAACTCTTGACGGTAATTCAAAACGACATTGTTCGCGTTGTTCTCAAAATGATTTGGTTCAAGATGGTTTGTTTCTTTTTTTTTCAGGCTTCCCTGGTTTTCGTATGTCGATTGCAGTCGACTGTTGAGTCGATAATGGAAGGGACAAATCTTCTGGGTGCAGTCTCATCCGCGTCGATGCGGATGCATGAGATCCGCATCCTGGCCAAGTCGTCAAGGTTATTGCTGTTGTCCTTGCTGTGTGGGCAATATTGCATCCTCTCGTTTCTCAGCGTTTGCGTTCTGATCGACCGACTTGGATACTCGGCCAAATTTCTCTCTTGAATCTCAATAGCACTTCCGCGCGTCATCCGATAGAGCCATTCGATTCATGTATCAATTAACACGTTTCTCGGCTAAAAGCTATTGCAACTGTGAGCTTCAAGCTTCTAACATTTTTAATTTAGATAACCCGCGGTCGGCCAATGTCTTTAAAATGAGAAACAGTATTAGCACAGTGGGACTGCTGATGAGCTCTGTGTCGTCGTCTAATTGAATAAATGCTGTTTCTGACGAGCATCCTGATGCCGAGTTGCAATTCCAATCAGAGATCGGCTGACGATCCTCGTCTGATTTACCAACAGAATGTCCATGGCTTTGCGCATTTTTCTCGGAGTCAAAAAGGAGTATATCCGTATGGGACTCGTCCTCAGTTAAATGGGCCTATCTCTGATAAAGGTGAGAGCTTCCTTCACGATATTATTGATGGGGCTGAGCAAACTGGCCGTCGCCGATAACGGCCACAGTTAACGCCCTGCAGTTCCTCCATCAGGGTGTTTAATATAATCTTGGTAGACGTTCAAACATTAGATCTACGAAATCCTTGCTATATTTTTCTGGTGAGTACACTCATGTCGACAACGCAAATATGGTGAAATCGTCCAGTGGGTGGAATGAGGCTAAAACGGATTGGCATCATCTCCAATTGACTACGGCGGAACCCGTTGAAAAAGATGACACTACTTGGGGCAACGATCAAAGAGTCACAAGTCATTTCCTCCGTGTTTTCCTTTTGAACTTCTTTGTGCATGTAAACTTTTCCAGCTTGCCCGGCCGTCTTAACCTATAATGGACGACAAATCCGCATCAGTCCATGGACGAACTCGGAAAAAAATGTCACGGTCTGGGATGATGATAGTAGCGCATCTCGAGCTAATTGATAATGTTGTACCGGTTAAAAGAAAGACGGCATCGTCTTTGATAAAGCGGCCACTGGATCAAGTCCGCGGTTCGCTTGATGACGAGCTTACCCAACAATAGATCGCTCCATTGCGAAGTCAACACCACTAAGCACCAATTAAAGTCAAGGAGAAAGTACCTGTACGCCAGTAAGTTTTGGATGGCCATAATGATGTCCCCTAAACCCTTGCCGATTAGAGATTTAGGGGGATTTAGATTGAAAAAACGGTTCAATAACAAAATGAGACGAGACGAAACGAAGTCGATCACTCGAGTACTCGACGCAGAAAAACTTGGCCCATAGCTCTATGTCGGTACCTGTAGTGTAGCTCTTCTGTTTTGACGGGTGTTTTGACAACTGTGCCGTCTGTGCAAATAAATCCTTTTCACTTCATTAAATTTGTCTTGAATAAAAAAAGAGGAATTTAAAAAATAATGTAGGAAAATTATTTGTAATATGCTTTCTTTTTCATTCTATTCTACGTTTTTTTTTGTTTATAAACTTGGCAATCATTATCATTATCGATAGCTAAATTAGCTATCCCTCAATGCTCATGATGATGGTCTCTTCGCATCAAAAACAAAACGAAAAAGTCAGAAAACGAAAACTAATGTCGTTCACTTGTCAAAACTCGTTGAGATTTACCGTCAAGCTAATTTATAGCTTTTGTTTTTCTTTTAACAGTTAGAATTGGAAAGTCAGGTATTAAATTGTACTGATAACTTTTAGATTAATGTTTGAGGCCTGTTTATTGAGACAAGCAAATTGAAAGGCTACCACCATAAGAATATGCAACACATTTTATATCTGATTATTAAGCAGATCCAACTTCCAGAGCTAGGTATTGATTCCCATTGGTAATGCCCAGACCAGAGCCCAGAACACCTATTCAACGTTCATAGACAAATTGAAGCTTCTACAGTGACTGGTCACTAATTTGACAAAATCTTAACAGTAAGAACAAGTGAAAAATTTTACAGTTTATTTGTATTGACTGTTTGATTAAATTACAGAAACAAAATCAACTCTCATCAAAGCCGGCAATCAATTGGAAGCTCTACTTTTTCAATAAACCTCCACTGAATCTAAAAGAAAGTGCTTTGAAATGTCAGAAGTCATCAACAAACTTAAAACCATGGTACGCAGGTTGCTCCAAGGCAAGGCACAAACTGCAATTGAGAAGGAATGGTTTGATACAATCACATCGCCATATCCTAATGTTAAAACAATGGAGTGTCTTATTCTCAATGGAGTTGATGTCAACGCGAAGGACAGCGAAGGACAGACCGCACTCCATTTTCTGTGTAAATATAACCAAAATCAGAATGTTGTACTCGACGTTGTGCGATTTTTGGTCAAAAATGGAGTAAACGTCAACGCTAAGGACAATTTCGGTCAGACTGCTTTCAATTGGCTGTGTAAAATGTATCACAATGAGGATCTAATTGACATCGTCCGACTATTCGTTGAAAATGGAGTCGATGTGAGCTTCAAGGGCACCAACGAACGGACTGCTCTCTTTTTTGTGTGTCTAAGTTATGACTACGACAATCTAATCGACATTGTCCGATTATTCATCAAAAATGGAGCCGACGTGAACGCGAATGCCCTAGACGGACTGGCAACACGAGATGTAATTCGAAGATTTTACAAGAAAAATAACGCGAAAGAAATTTTGAAACTCCTCGGCTAATAGCCACCCTCCGATGACAAGTCAATTCGTGAGTTTCCTCCTTGCTGTCTTTTCTCCTACTTGAATTCAGAAAAAATCAACATGAATCTTAAGAAATTTTGTTTCGTCAATCCGTTAAGCCATGACCATCGTGCGCACAGCAGTAGGTCACCTCCCCAACTGCAAGTTTTCCTCAACCTCCCTCTCTCACTATTCTCTGTTTGATTTTGTTCTTTATTGAACTTTTTCACGTCAAATAATACAGAAATTGCCTTGCCTTCATATTGTATGGTATCATCGTCTACTTTTCAGTTGTACATTTCAGCATCACTGAGACGGAGACCGTAAGGAGCGGTGCATCACCCTTGTGAGACCATGGTCTCCACGGAATAGCTAAAACTATGTGAACTGTTTCCTAAGGGATTATGGTAAGCAGGTAAAATAGAATATTACGTAATTTTGTTACTGGTTATAACTGGACGGGACAAATCGTCCGCGTCGATGCGGATGAAACTCGGGCGCTGGCTGTCAAGGCTTTTGTTGACCTGTGGTCGAGAAATCATTGATCCGTTGACGAGGATCGAAAGTCAAAAACCTTTTACAGGCAGAAACAACATTTTTTCGATGTATCGATTCTGCTCCGTTTCAGCAATTTCATTTTTCAATCTCAGTTGCAGTTGATTCTCCGTGTCATCGTTTGAGCCATTTAATTATTTGAGTCGATACAATTCAGATGGGCAATGATGCCATGGTCAATTCTCTCTTATTAGCAGCCACCGAAAAACAAATCTCGACATTATTGAAGAATTGAGCGACGGAAAATTGGCAGATCCGCAGATGAGATAAGCTTTCAGTCGGTAGACGGACGGCCAATCGATTCATCCGCATATTCATTTCTTCTTTCATCCGCATCGGGCCATTTAAGACAGGTGGCATCGTCCTTGACGAAACAGCCACTTTCGCTCAATACAAATGCAATGATTAGGCAATGCCGGTCGTCTGCAACTGATGTATTTCAAATTTTCAGTCAGTTACTGTTTCAAAGAATTGTCTGACTTTGGTTTATTTTCCGCTCGAATGGAATCAAGAAAGTTTGATACTATTCACGACACTCGATTTCTTGTTGTAATGGCCTTTTGATTCATCACGCTTTCATTCTGGTGGTTAAAGAAAAGAGAAACCTTCTGCGACTTTCGCTAAGTTTTTTTTTTTTAACAGCAGAATATGAAGTAGAAAATGGCAGCCATTTTCAATAGAATAAGGGGATCATGATCAGTTAAAACCAACAATTGATTTTTTATAAAATGATTTCGTCTCTTCTATTAGTTTTGGAACTCACATTCCACTCAATTTCTATTCAAAATTCCAACTCAAAATGTTGGTGTCTTGTTCAGAATTTCTCCCTACACTATAAATAATCCATCTTTCTTTCAGGAACGGCAACTCAAGTGGCTTCTTCAAGCTGAAATTTCATTCTCCTACACAAGCACCACATGTCGACAGCAGAATGAAGAAATCATTTTTCAATGCTGTGAGCAAGGGATTAGTTGATGAACTGCAAGAAATGCTTGCCATTCATTGCCTGGATTTAATGACCAACTTGGCCAAGTCTTACAACGAGAAAGGAGAGACGCCTCTGTTGATGGCCATAAAACGAAGCGATCAGTACACCGTCAAATTTCTCGTTGAGCATTTGAACGTTTGTGTTGGGCAAAGGGGAAGATTTTCGTGGAAAGAATTTGATTGGTTGGAAGTTCCGCCATTATTCGCAGCCATCATATCGGGCCAACAGATCGTCATCCGTTTGCTGATTCAAAGAGAGACAATGTCTAGTGCTCCCTTCACTGATGCGGATTCAATTGCATCGAGCTCCATCAGTCGTCAGGAGAAAATTGATGTACTGGAACTGATGGGTGCTGCTTACATTTTTCAGTCAGAGGATATAGCAAACCGATTTGGAATTCCGTGCTGGATTCAAGCCATGAATCTTCGTTATTCCGTGGAGCCTATCATTCCAAAGATTCCATTTCATCTGTCGGAGGTGGCTCGTAAAACTACGGGTGACGTTCACGAAATAGCGACACTTGAGGAGCTGACGGACTCGAAATTAAACCATTTCAATTACTTCATTCAAGCTATTTTGATTTCCCATCGCATCCTGAATCCAATTGGTTTGAATTTCTTTACCATTATTCTGTTGGAACATTTCATGGAGGTGAACTACATCAATAATCTCTACCATTTGGTGGTCAATCCGGCATTGTTCATCCTGGAGGAATTTCGAGTCTATGGATGGGAATCCTTGACTCACTCACAAGCCTGCGACATTGTCGACTCCACTTTTTGCTATTTGACTAGAAGTATCGACAAACTCCTTGAAAAACCGTCTGTCAACTTAGGTCAACAAAATCTGTCGTCCTCCAATCTCTTGACGGCATTCAGTTTCGCTTGCGCCAATGTCGAAAGGCGACGATCTTTCCTTGAAAATGGAGAATCAATCAATATACGCTATGACATATCATGCGAAAGCATCCCTTATTTAGTCATCTGGATCGCCTGGATGCTCCCGCGTTTAAGCCCACAAGAAAAACAAGAATTCAAACGGATCCTCACCCGTTACATTCTGAAAGACAACAAATGGGGTACAACTAGCAGTAGACTTTTGCATTGTGTTTTGGAACACTCATACTACTGTTCGAAAGTGTCTTTCAATGCATCACCTCGTTCATCACTTATTCAGCTGTTGCTAGAAAGTGGAGCAGATCCCAACACAACCAATGAGGAAGGCAACAATCCATTGCATTTGATAGCGCTTAACTGGAACTTTAGTGGATCCCGTTTGGCTGATGCTCATTTGTTGTTGGAAGCCGGATGTCATCTCGACCATGGCAACGAGAGTGGCGAAACAGCCCTAGATCTCTTTAAACAAGGGACTCCAGAACAACTACCAAAAGAGGGATCTGAAGATATGGCTAGCTTTAAACGGTTAATCAATTCCGTTCTCCCCCTATCTTGTCTCTGCGCCCAAGTCATTCAAAAGCGTCGAATTCCTTTTAAAAATCAGTACATTCCAGATCGGCTACAAAAATTTATTAGCCGCCACTCCTTCTCTCGAAAACGTCGCCGAAGTATGAATCTTGAAATTTTATGAAATTTAGTTTGCTACATCCATTAAATGGCCCATGTTCATGTGTATTCATCGCCTACGCAATAATAAACGCGGTTTTTATGTCACACGTATTTGTTCATCCCTATTTTCAGGCTTGGGGTTACCTATCACGGTTTTTATATTTTATTTTCTAGCTTCATCTTATGAACGGACTTTTTCCTGGAGAATCTCGGCCAGCGGTCCAGCCGTTATGTAAGAATTCTTGTTAATTTTATCTTCCATAAATTTATTCGCGTCAATCATTAACAGAATAGACCCTCAGCCGCACAGCATGACATAGGTTCCATGTAGCTACTCCTTCGCTAAATTAGCCAAATTCTAGTTTTTTCTCTTAATATTTGCAATATTCAAGCTACGCGCTAATTGCCTTACGGATGCTGAAGAATGGTGGAAGGGAAGGCAATATGGGGATGTTTTACGGCGACTTAAATAAAAAATAAATTAATTAAGTATAAACTCATACTGGCCTGGTATATAAGATGTAAGAGAGTTAATATATTTCAAGACATATCTGTTGTGTATGTTTTATAGTTTTATAATGTTTGAGGTGATGTAAGTTCTTCAACAGTTGCAGTAGCTTGAATATCGCCGAAACCTTGTTCACATATCCATACGACCTCTTTATCTTCTCTTCCCTTATCATGTATTGCAAATCAGTTTTTCGAGAACATACACCTTTGTCTTGAAAACTGAAATTCATATGCGGATTTTTCTATTTAGCATTATTTGATCGAGTTTCACTTTATGTGAAATAAACCAAAGCGGCACGCTTTGGAAGATAGGCTATCCTTAAGGGTTTCTGTAGTTACGTATGGTTTACGGTAATAAATTTGCGTTTGTATAGGCTATCCAAAAAAAAAATTACTTATTCAGTAAAAAATTTTAAAAATTGATTTCCTCAAAAATAACTTACACGGCATTTCCAAACACGCGGGTATCAAATGGCGAGGGAAATATGACTCAATATTCACCAATAAATTGCTGATTTCTATTTGATAGAAATCCTGATTACAATTCATACTGGCACGATTGAACTAGTCCGAACCTATAATATACTCTAAAGCCCCGGTGGTCTTACCTAATGTACGTCCCATTAGTGATTTTTCTTCTCACGTCGGCATAACTTGTGTTACTAAGAAAATAAGCCCCTGCGAGTCCCCGTGATTCGAACCAATCAAATTCATACTCAAAGATAAGGTAAAATGGCTGTTATGTATACTGTCTGCTATTGCTTACGGCACTTTCCCCTTCCCTACGAGGTATGCTCGTACGGGAAAGACCGCGCGACAGTCAATACACTTTTTGTCCTGATCGGCTCAGTCGAATCTTTCTCACGGTACAACAAAGTGACGCAGATGGTAGGATTGGAAATTCAAGTTTCGCAAATTGTATCCAGCTGTATCTTTCCAATCTTTTGTCGTGAGTGAAATTAACCTAGTGTTTATTCAAATACTATTTTCGCTATTGTTAATTGTTTTTGTCACTGTCAAATTGGTGAATATTTGAAACCTCCCACAAGAGTCGTCTGCTTGTAGCATAGCAACGGGCCTATTTGTAAACGATCTGCGTTAGTAGTGATGCTAATTTTGGAAGTTAAATTTCTAAATAACTATACTTTACTTCAGCATCAAACAAACTCTGATAGCAGTGCAAAGTAATTAAAAATAGTGTTCATTAATTAGTTTTGCTTAGAGACTAATATTTCTTTTTACTTTGAATTTTGAATGTGGAAAATTTCGGTTTTCTGATTAATTAAATCTTATCTCTTTAATTAGACCAACTTCGCCCTCTGAAATCTTGGGAGCCTTTTTATGGTAGACTCTCCTGAATTTTCTCGTTCTTTTGGTATAAAAATCTCCGAATTTACCACGACTTAAAAAAACACAGATTTTATTTTTAGATTGGCCATACTATACTTGTCATAACCTTGTAGAGGTCTTGTCAAAGGCCAGCTTTTTAAACTTACCCTTTCCCCGCAAGTTAAATTTGAGGCAAACGGATTTGATGAGCAATCCTTTGCAAACCGATTTTGTGGCGTCCGAAACATTGGAACCATCAGCCATGAACCGTATGCGTTGTCTCTAAATTATAGGATAGAAAATAGTTAAAATGTATTATGAAAAGGATGATAAAAAAAAAACAGTTACAAAATTTTGTTGGAAGGAAAGTTCCTTAAGTTTTTCCTTGGGATCGTCATTTTTTCATTTGGTGTCGTTTTCTTACTCGGGTTGGCCTGCTCGTAATGATGGAATCACTCTCTAGTTCACTCACTGACACTCGCTCACAAAATAATTAATAATCTAAATGTCTGTAGATGACAGTCCTTTTGCACTCTCTGTTTTTTGCGGCATCGGGAAACCCCTTAGCATAAAAGAGTTTACACATCATATGATATCGTTTGTTGGGCATTTAATGAATTATGGATTTTCACATGGAGACAAGCACTTATCAGTAGTAGTATTAAACATAGTTTGCGATACACCTGCGCGTAGTTTTTGTAAATGCGTCATTGGACACAACGGCTACGGTGGCTGTGAGCGGTGTGAGGATTCTGGGAAGGAAATAAAGGCAAAAGCAAACAGTAAAAAGGGTAAACCAGTATTTACAAATCTAGAAACTCTTATAAGAACTGATGCATCGTTCTGTAGTCAACGACTGCCATTGCACCATATAGGTTGTAGTCCATTTTTATCTCTAGCTATTGACATGATATTTGCATTTCCATTAGACCACATGCACTTAGTATGCCTAGGCGTCGTTAAACGATTGTTAACTATATTTTTAAAAGACGGACCTCATCGTACTCCTAAACTAAGTGAAACACAAGCTCTAATGAATGAACAAACAATTGCTCTAATGAACGAATTACTCGATCACATAAGTAAATATTATCCACGAGACTTCCACAGAAAGCGAAGTAACGTTACTTTTTTTGCTAATTGGAAAGCCGTCGAATACCGTTCTTCTTTTATTGTATGCTGGGCTAGCTGTAGGGGAGAGGTGTACCAGTTGGCTCACTTATTTTTCTTTCCTTCATAAAATCTTTCCGGTTACTTATATTTTTTTCTGCCAAATTCTAAAACACAGAGACAAAAATAAGCTACACCATAGATCTTTCGAAGTCTTTGAAAAGTTTCTTATTAGATTTTAATTGTAGAAAACAAAAACGGAATGCCATCATGCCCCGACACGGGGCACTATGCCACAGGGGTAGGGGTAGGTTGGCCCAGTGTTATTCTTATGGCCTTACCAGGAAAAGACTAGACAACTTTTAAATGTATTTTTAAAGCAACCAACACGATCAGAGCCTTTTAAACAAGATAAACAGAATCATCATCATTTTTACATCATTCTACGCAAAAGTAAAAAAAAAAAATTAAAACTTGGAAAAAGGCAAAGCACACTAAGTGTCTTACATAAGGCCAACAGACCCCACGTTGCCAGGCCAACAAGCCCCAACAGAGGGGGTTGGTATAAACTTTATTTTTTATAAAAAATCAAAGATAAATCAAATTAGATATTAATTAATGCAGGTTTAATAGTTCCCTATAATTTGTGTATCTTATAATATTTTATTTATAAATTTAAGCAAAGGAAAATAGATACCGTACAAAAAAGTTGGGCATAGAAAATAAAGCCCGAAAAATACGTCACCAACATCTAAATCATCAGTTGAACCATCTGATGAATGGTCAGAAAATTCTAGCGTAACATCAGATTCATTACTATAAGATGAATCAGATGCTTCTGACATGGCTTGTGATCCGCAATCGTTATTTGGTGCTACGGAAGCACCCGCCTCTTCACAATTCAGAACAATTCTTTTTAGTAAAACGAGTGGCGGCAAATTTGCCACATTACACTGGACTTCAACATCAACACATTGGACTTGCGGGTATTGGTGGGGAGTATTGATAAGAGATGGATAACTCTCAGGTACACTGAGGAAAAATGTCTCGTAATCTGCTTCTTTCATCCATGGATAATCTTAAAATAACAAAATATATACTAATATAAAGGTCTGATTGTTATAATGAAGCTCCCCCACACGGTGACCCCACGGCAACAGCTGCTTTTATTTCGCTGAGAGCGCGTATATGGCGGGGGAAGCAAGTAAAGTAAATCAGCTGTTGCCGCGGGGCCACCGCTGGGGGGTAGCTACCACTTCCATTACGCTTGTCGTACACTTGGCGGTTTTTAATTATTTTAGGAATCTTAACAAAATCGCACAGTTTTGACAAATATATGAAAAAAAAATTCTGCACAACTTCTGAGACGGGCATCGTTGAAAAAAAAATCAACCCGAAACCCAGAAGAAGTTGAAGTGTATTCCCATAAGGACTAACATGGGAGGAGGGGCCTACTACAGACTTCTGACGTCACATCACGTGACAACCCCATTTCGGAGGGGCGAGGCCTAATTTGGACGGAACCCAACTTTCAGCTTTGATAGTTCGTGAAATAATTTTTTTGAGGCATAGGGACATCTTAGGGGGAAAAATGCTAGATTTTTTGCTCTATTTTATAGTGGTATTTAAAAAATTCCAAAGAAATTGTTAAAATTCCTCATTGCGATAATGAAGTTGCT
Organism: Ceriodaphnia dubia; assembly: GCA_022539655.2. Lineage (NCBI taxonomy): Eukaryota > Metazoa > Arthropoda > Branchiopoda > Diplostraca > Daphniidae > Ceriodaphnia > Ceriodaphnia dubia. The sequence goes on along the minus strand of JAKUCG020000139.1, from coordinate 1,367,148 downwards.
GGTCCGTCGAGTTCTACTCTGTTAACTCAACAGAAAAGGTCTGAGCAGGAGCACAGCTCCACCTATAATTTCCGATGCAAAATTCTAAAAATGGTTGGCTCATTGGTGGCGATGGCCGAAGAAAAACGGAATCCAGACGTTGTGCATGGAAGATTGATTTTGCAGAATGCTTTTTATTTTTCAGAACGTAGTACCGAAGAACGCCAAGTTGCCTCTAAAAAAGACGAGCGAGATTGAGGACTTCCCACCTTCCCACGCCCTCGTCAATTAGGATTTGTTAGTAGCTAGGGCTTCCGACTCATTTTTTTATCCATATACTCAGCTTTGATTTTTCCTTAGTGTTAGGTGTTGATCGTACGCCTCAAAAGGATCACTTCTTACCATTAAATTGCCAAAATGGCATTGCTTTTTCTGTTGGAAAAAATGTGTGCCAGGCTGTGTGCTGGAAAAGATCTAAAGTCGATCGCAGGTCAATGATTGGACATCTTGTAAATTTCATCGCGGTGTTAACTGGTAAATTCATGAAAGCCATCGAACTGTATTTATTTCTTATTTTTTGCCGTTCTTTTCTTAGTAGTCATCAAATCGGTTCTTCAAATGAACAACAAGGATAATAAAACATTGACCAAAATGTTGTTTCCGATATCCTCAGGTAGGAGAAACATTTCTGTAGACGCAGATAACCGAAAAATCGATGAACAAGATTATGACGAGGCTTTGCTAGATGGAAAAGCGGACAAGGCGTCAAAACTGCAGATCGAGAAGAGAATGGACGAGCTGTTGGCCGGCATCGTGAATTTCCAGCTGTCACAATAATTTTTTTTCTCGTTCAATCCTTTATTCACTCATTTCAGTTCATAGTTCTTCAGTTCATGTCGTAATGTGAAGCGATAGGTGGGTTTTCAAGTCGGAACCAGTGTTTTTTTCAATTGACGGCACCAAAAATGTTTTTTTTTTCTGTGTGGACACTTGTCTCTTTTCAAACACAAAAGGCGTTATGTTGTTAAATGAGAAGAATATACATACTTTATTTTAGTACGGCATTTTTAAAAAATCAATTAACCACTGTAAAAAATGAATGCAGTCTGCTTTGTGTAAGGATTGTTTGTTGTTGATGGGATATGGCCGCCCGCCACCGCGACCATCTATCGAAAGCCCCAGGCGATTCGCCTACTGTTAGTACTCTAAGAGCTACGACCCCTTCTCTTCGCCCTTGCGCGAACACAAAACCAGCTGGATATGCTCTTAAAGTGCCATTGTTGATCATACAAGGACTAATCATTATTAAAAAATGTTGATTCCCTTCTGATCTCATTCAACTTTCAAAAGTTTATTGTCTATTGATTTAATTCAACTTCCATAGACCAAAAGTTTTTTGTCCATTGAACCGACTCGGTGCAAAACAGACAAACCCGCTCTTTTTTCGTACGCTCATTTCATTCAGTCCAGTCATTCACCAAAGGTACCCTCCGGCCGCCCCGCCCTATACACCGAATAAGACTGCTTAAGAGTTTGGAATGATTACGAATAGGCCGTGATTATCGGCACTCTTGGTTTGCTTCCTATTCGTGCGATCTTCACTGGCCAGTTCCTGATGAAGCACCAAGACTCTTATTAAATGGATTAACGAGCGACTGCTTCACTATTTCTCCATAATATTTATACCATCGGATAGAGAATGTTTTCCCACACATTCCCAGCCAATTTCACCGTAGTTCAACGACTACTTGGATCGATACAGTAATTTCACTCCGGCCGGAGCCACCACTGTCTGCGGGCGCGAACTGCACTCTTATCTTTTCCGATTCGAGTTCACTACCGGCCGATAACTACAAATGAGACTGACCTAATCAACCAGCAAAAACTAAAGTCGAAGTTGAATAAACCCTAAATTCATTACCGGCCGATGTTTCTTAATATGTGACTGACCCAACCAGTACTAAAACCGAGGTTGAATTACTACAAATTCATTTCCGGCCAATAATTCGAATACTAGACTGATCTAGCAGTCCCCACACGGTCCGTTCAAACCAAAAGCCGAAGTTGAATTCACCCGAATTCATTACCGGCCGATGATCCAAAAAATAGACTGGTTAAGTTAAATCAAACCAACTTCAAAATGCAGAACAAGTGACAAACAAAACACCACCAAGCGGAAGAAAGTTTAACTTCATTGTCACTTTTGATTCACTTTTTTAAAATCCGAGTATATGTAAAACGTGAACGACATTTTGGCGTCTTTCTCTCTCCTACCCACTCCGTTAAATCTCGACCATTTCGAGATGTCGTCTTTCGATGTCTTCCATACGGTAGACAATAGGCACTTCCTGCTGGACTTGGCTTTGCTCTGCCGCGCTGTGGCTCGGGATAGGACTGGGGCTTGTGACGTCTGAAGATGGCCAACGGATGTGGAACAGGCCGTTAAAGCAGAAGAGTCTCTCCTTGGCATTCCGCATAGCCTGTGGGGACAAGAAGAACCAATTAGCTGTTGTAACATTCAACGGCCCGACGACGACGACGCAACCGACGGTTCGTTTACACTCACTCTCTCTCTCTTCATTACGCACAAAGAGCAAATAGACATAAACTCGGGTTTATCCCTGAGGGATTTTGTAATCAAAATTAACCGAAGGTTTAGGGGTCTTTAACGCGATAGGCTCCGCTCTCTTTATTGTCACAAATTTCCACCAATAGGAGACGAGGACGGGATAAATTAGCAAATATTCTATATTGTATTAAAGTTTTTGATTACGCACAAAGAGCAAATAGACATAAACGAAAATAAGACGAAAAAAGCGTTTATAGAATCGTCAAGGTGCCGTTGAACAAAAAAGGGAGAATAAAGATAAAACTATCCTTTCTGTGATTAAAAATCATGTCATTAAATTGTTCGTTTTACTATTGAATAATTTTTTTTCTAATTGAATTGCCGCAAAAGGTTTATAGGTGTCCTTCCGTCGAATCCGAGGAACACAATCAAGCGTCACACATCACTGAATTCGTCAACTGGACCTTCGGGGACCAACTGTGATAGGGGAGCAGAAATACTGCCAATTGAGCCGCTCGTGAACTGTCCGCCGATAAATTACAGTGTAGAACCGCCCGAGGTGACCAATAAACAACTAGTCGTCAAGCAACGAAGGGAGAGAGAGAGAGAGAGTGACTTTGTAAGTCGTGAAACGGATGATCTAATCAACCACTACACGTACGTACGTCAAGTCTCTCTCCTCAGCTCTGTAGTTTTATGTACGTGATATCCTTTATCTCTTATTTGGTGCGTGAAACAAAATGTAACAATGCATATGATTTAAGCCAGTTGTCAACTACAAATGTATTTGAATTTTAAAAAAATCAGTTGAGCACGTCAACGACAAGACCAAAGCCATTTTTTCCAGCCGTTCTTTATTCTACTCTGCCATCCTAAGCTGGAGGTGGGGCGGGCGTTACGACGACTGCTTGGCCGTTACATCAGATTTCCCCGTTCCGAAGATATTTGCTACTGTTGGTGGTGAATGAACATTTGTCATTATGTTGACTGAAGCGGTGTGCATTTCAAGAAATACATTTGAGTTTCATCTTCAAATTTATCTTTCTATTAATTGTATGGGCTCCAGTTTGAGCTCATGTGTATAGCGAGATGAAACGTCCCTTTCCACTCTTCATGTCGTGCATCATTTATGTTTGAGTGTGCACGTGTGTAGGTGTTTGCGAATATGGCTGGCAGGCTGGGTGAAGCGAAGACGATCTAAAAACAATAGGAAACACCGGGTGTGAAGGTTTTTGACGGGGGGTTAGGTTTTGAAAGGCGATTGTCATTCAAGTCTAAAGTGAGTGGTTTTCAAATTTCGGTATGTTTGGTGTGGTTGAATCTTACTTTTTGTAGTAATTTAAGACAAGGATACTTTCTCACATGCTACAATAATATTGTAGGTACTCTTCAAGATACTCTTCAACCCACCTTCATCCTATAACCTAGTTAGTCATGCAACAGTTTGCTAAAGGGGGTTGTTGATGTATCCTCAAGCTTTGGGCCACAAAACTTGCATTTCAGAGTTGGCAGTAATTTGCCACAACGTAGCCAGAAATATAGGTAGGGTAAGTATTCTGCACTTCAAGTTTTGTTAACAAATGCTGTAGGAGTTCTACTGAATAATTTACTATTTATTCCAGCTCATTGTCAGCTTGATCATCATCAATTTCCTACAACTAAATAGTTTAATCCATTAAGGGAATGAGTAAGTATTTTTTTTTATATGCAAACAGCCCTGCAAGTTATACTTGTTTACCAAAAAACATGGTAATAATTTACAGTATGTCGTAATGAGTAACAAAATATAAATAACACAATAATAGATTTTTAAAGGTTAAATTTCTAGTCAATTTACGCCAAAAGGGTATCCCTCTTCGTCGTGTTTTCATGATGGCGAGGGGAACTAATTCTACAATAAAAGATGGCATAACTGGAAAACAACTGTGTGTTAACGCTGTGGAATTGCTAGATTTAATTGGAGCTAAAGACGATCTAAATGGCCAAACCGATGCTCATGTTTGGCTCACAGTAATGCGGGATGGTATAAAATTTATACTAAAAAGCTTGCTAAAAAAAGTAATCTCAATTTCCATTTAGAATTTGAAGACCGTCTACACAAGTACAAACTGAACCGCAATGCGCCTGTCGTAAAAAAAATCTAATTCATAATATCCTTTATGCTACTTCAGAAACTTATAAATAAACAGAACTCCGCAAAACAACCAGTTAGATAGTAATTCCGAAATTCCTAAGTTGTGTAACACAATATTAAGTTACAAAGGGAGAATAAAAATTGCAACTCAGGCTCACAAAGCCAACATAAGTTCAAAATTAGTTTACAATGTAAATGCAATGGGTTACCACCTAATTAAAACCTCTGAATAATAAAAAGAATTTAGTTATTGGAAATCCATAGTTGAATTGTAGATTGTTGTGAGTCCTGGGACGCGAAATAATGCAAAGCTCTTGCAGTCACCAACCCGGACATTGATTACATGGCCTATGAACCAAGGTCCGACGGCAAGATACAAGGTGTAGGCCAAATACGGATAGAATGGCGAATTGATACTAGCGAAAATCCAGAGTTTTCTGATCCACAGTCGAATCCATCTATTCCGAAAACGACAAATTTTCATCTGCCGATCTAAAAACGACAAAACGCTAATTACAATCCATTCCTTCTTAAAAACTGTTTCAGTCTCTTACGGATGATTTTGTACTGTAAATAGCGAAAGACCCTGTAAGGAAAATGACAATCTGAAATTTGACTAGTAGCTGGCTTTGGGTGTAAAATTGGATGTGTCCACATCCAATGTAGGGATTTGATGATCACATTCAGCTTCGGAATCCATGAGGAAATTTTCTGGGCTTCGTACTTTCGAGAAAGTAACAGCCAAATTGCTTGAATTGCATTGTTCTTTTTTAACATTCGAAGAGGCAAAACTATCTTTATTTTTCAGCATCGAATTTAAGACGGATAATGAACCAGTTTCATCAAGCTTTGATTCATCCAGTTGTGTGGTTTCAATCATTTTTAGAGTGCAGTGATATAGTTACACAGCAATTTGTATTGTACTTATTTGGTATCGGCCTGTCACGTTGTCGGAAATGGTGGAGTGCTGACTGCTGTAGCCGGGAACGTAGACCCCGTAGGTCATATCAGTTTTCATTAAACAACTACAGATGGCGGTTGTGTCACATTGGCCCACAGATGGCGGTTGTGTCACATTGGCCCATATAGTTTTGAGGTAGACTTTAAGTCTTAAAATAACTTTAAGAGGTGTAAGTGACGTAACCCCACGTGAATTCAGTTTCTACTTTAATTTAAATTCTAATTACCAGATGAAATCAATTTATCTATCTAGATGAAATATAATTACCTTACTTCACAATTCATCATATAATAAATGCTAGAAACATTTGATGCGTCGTAAAAATTTTAAAATGAAGTACCGCTGAATGAAATAAAGTACCGTGAAATAAACTACCGCTCGAATTTTCCCCGATGCCCGGCCGTCAAGCAAAAAGAAAATTGCTACTGGTGGTGCCTTCTGGTGTGTTGGAAAGCCGCGTCAGTGTATGCCCTACACAGAGGGTTTTCACGGCGCGTTGTGCGATCTCCGTGCGGCCTTATCACGCCGGAAGGCGCCACCAGTAGCCATTTTATTTTTGCTTGACGGCTGGTCAAACAGTCCACATGGGGGAAATTTCGCGCGGATCTTTATTTCTCGTCATAACTAAATCGCATTTCTCGTTTGTAATGTATTTGAAACGTGACCACTAGATGTGTACCAAGAATTTTGGTAACGCGTCGTTTACGAAAAAACGCAAAAAAGCTTAGCGATATCTAGCGACCAGCACGAAAACTTAATTCAATTTGATCTTGACTGGTATATGGCACGTAGTTCACAATAGATGGTATTCAATACAGTGGCGCCACCGTCAAATTTTCAGGCCCCACTCACCGGTTCTAAGTCAACTTTTTTTTTGAACTGGTACCTTGTGCTGACTCCCGCGGAAAGGAAATATATATCTGGGCGTGAGAATATGTGTATCCCACGCGAGTTTCATCATTAGCCTGCTTGACTTTACTCATGTCAGACATAGGATATATCAAAAGAAAGTCATCGTTAGCCACCAAACAAATAGATTATTACAGATCCTTAAAATGAAACTTACAGTTTGAAACCTTTTTAAAATTATGGTAATACGGCAACTTTTCTAATAACTTAACAAGAGTCCGTTTGTCGTTCCTTTTGAAGAACTGACGCCTAGAGTCGAAATCAGACTTTACAGTTAAACAAAAATCAGACTTACTCTTCTTCTTTACTTCCGTCATCAGCCAAATCCTCGTCCTCACTTTCTGAAACAGATGAATTAGAAGAAGGAGGATTGACAGCATTTAACTGGCCTAGGTCATTTCTGTATTCTGTCCAGCAGTATTCTGCTTCACATTTTCCTTCTGTTCATTTCTTTTCAAGTTGCGAGTCTGCTTTGATGTTCTTTATGTTATGTTTTTTTGCAAGCAACTTATTTATTATTAACGGCTCTAACCATGTATTGGCCTATGGTTACTTGCTAGATCAAAAGTAAAAGTCAAACTATAAATGGTTAAATCTAAATAAGACAGACATTTAGATCATTCATACTTACAAAGATGTTGTATTTTTGTTAATTGTCAGTTAAATGTCCAGAATGACCATGTGTGATTTTAACATCTCTTTCGACGCAAAATAGAAGGAGACACTTTACATGTCTTATCCAGTAGCTGTGGTTGCATAGTTTTATTGTATAAATTATAGGGCAGACTTTAGGGACGAGAAAAGACCCAAAAGATCTTGACAAAATGTTAGAATGGATAGGAGAGCTAGCAATGAACTTTTAGGCCCATTCTATGCAGTCAAACAGTCACATATCCCTGTTTGCTGGAAAAAGAGTTAAGAGAGGAATTTTAATATCTCTTTTATTAAAACATGTCCCATCCAGACTTGAGAGTTCCACTGAAAAAGGAGTTCCATGGTTACCGTGTCTATCTGGGATAATAACCTATAAATTTTGTATGACCACTACTTATAGGGATTGCCGGAGAGGATTCTGTGGGGCGAAAATATTCTAAACCCAATTTAGGATCTGTTTCTTGTGCACGTGCTATTGCTGTTTTTAAACTTGATACTTCACGAAAAAAAATTGTTTCGTTTTTACTGACCTATGAAGTTGTCTGTTGTCTTTTTTCGTTTTTCGTCAAAAGTGAGACCACTTGTCCACATATAAATGTTTAAAAGTCCTCTTTCGGTCATAAATAAGCATGCGCATGTCAGCTCTCAATCCCTGTCAGCACGGTAAAATTCTTTCATCTATAGTTCTAAATTTTTAGGCAAGCCATTCATGATGATCAATCGTAAATCGGGAAATAATTCCTAATTTCACAGCTTTAGTTCTAACAGAATGCGAATAACCCCGTCTTTGTTGTTCCTAAAGTTTCTTGCTTATCCTGATTGTTACACTAATTTCCTGCTCCGGCAGTTCAGGAGTCTTATTTGAGGGCTGCAGGTGTGGTGAGAGGCATAACGCATATCGTGTTCGCAACATTCGTCCCTCTTATGATTATGGGATTCCTCAGAATAGAGCTTTGCATATCCTTTAGAGTTTGGGGCTTCAACGTTGCAATTAAAACAATTACCCATACGGGATTTCGTGTGTTTATGTGGTCAAAATCAACAGAAGGCTTAGGGGTTTTAACGCGAACGGCTCCGCCCTCTCTGAGTGCCCCAAAAATCTTTACTGTCGCCAATTTCCACCAGTAGGCAACGAGAACGTGATGAATTACCAAATATTCTATATTGTATTAAATTCCAAGAAATTATACCTTTTGGAAAAATCATGTAAAACCTTGTTGACATTTATGTCTTTTTATTATAAAATAAGACGAAAAAAGCGGCCAACTTATAAATTGTTTTGTTTTGTTTTTTTGTTTTTTGTAATCATTGAAATAAAGATGCGTTTGTAAATCAGAAAAAAACTAATTAATATCTTAAAACATGGAGAACAAAAGAAGACATCATCATCATCAAGATGTTTTCTGTGATTACATCTTGTAATCAAGTAATTAAATTGAATTTATATTGTTGATGCAAAATTGAATAATTTTTTTCAAAAGTTCTGAAGCGTGAACATAAATCCCGAAGTCGCCCAGTGGGCTTTATTCGACGCTGAATAAAAACTTAAGATAATTCGTCGTACCATTCAAGAAAAAAAGGCTGAAAAAATCAACACTGAACTACGGCGATGGAAGAAAAAACTCGAATAGCCTTTTTCCGCCTCAGGCTTACTTATGGTCTCATCTTCTTCAACGATCTCTTTGCCCACAATAGATTTTATGATCGGGACCGATCACTTTTACGAAAAATCCAAAGGAAGACTGATTAAATCAGCTCTGAGACCCCCTTGATCGAATCCTATTTCATCTTTTTATTGGACGATCAAAAGCTTGTTAATTTTTGCTCTTAATTCAAAGAGTCTCATTCAGCCCCGGAGACAAACATGAATGACGGAACGACAGCGACAGCGTTTTTAACCTTTTTCTTTGGCTGATCAGAGGAGGGGTACTTATGACAGCCATTATGGGCAAGCAGTCAGATTTCTACACTTACCGTGCCAAGATCTCACGTTCGGACTAGATTTTTGACTCTCGTTGTCTCAGTTAAAATAAGTAGGTGACCGTTTCTCCTATTATTCGACTCAAACTCGTCTCGTATTCGACCATTATTTTAACCTATGGTTTGGAAACACCCAAAAAGGAAAGATGGTAACTTGACTGATATACAAGTAAATATAAAAAAGAAACAAAATCTTACTCACCGAGATACAGTATCCAGAGACGCATTTAAATCATCATCATCTCAAAAATGGTATCTTCGAAACTCCCTCTTATTCCCAATCTTGGGGTGTTCGTATGTATGCTTGGAAACCGTGTTTTCCGTGTTAATCAAAGTATCTTCCTTGTGAAACTCAAAGTAACGCAAGGCATCAACATAATCTAATGAACTATATGTAAATTAATTGTCAATGGGTGTTCCGGATTTATTTCGAATTCCTTTTTACCGGTGGTTTCGTCGATAAAAAAACTCATCAAGTTTGGGGGTTTTCCATCCCGCAAAGAAGATCGATTCGTTGTTTGAAGAAACGAGGATTTACTGCAGATCGATCTGTATATACAAGATTTCTTATAATTTTTTTAACCTGATGTTTGCGGTCTTCTTTACCTTGGAGATCAACTGTTCTTCTTCTACAGAATGATCTGTTCCTAGCAGCAACTGCCCTGGTTGTAGAAGGTGAGAGAGTTACAACAAATGTGTTCCCATCACTCACATTTCGTTCAACAAGTCCAATTTGTATATTCATCGTAGGAAAAGCCGTAGGAGTGCCAAATGAAAAATTTCTTAACTCAGAGATTAGGGCTGAGCTAGAACTTCCTACACACTGGTAAAAAGGGTTGTTGTTTGCTAACTGGGCACTGGATTTCCATAAATACCAAAGAAAAGTTAATGATTGAGTCCAAAGTGTTAGCCATAAGTTCCATTTCCTTGATAAAATAGAAAAGGGTATTTGTCTAGTTTTTGTAGGTACACTAAAAAAATAGAGAAAAAAACTAAAAATCTTTCAAAATCAATGTTTTAATCGGAAATAACTATTTCCCTATATATTCAAGCTCAAAGTTCAGCTGGGGAGGAGCTACGTTAAAAACGGGGAGTGGCCTATTTTGACTGCAGCTGTGACGTCAGCTAGCAGATACACGTTGTCTGCTACCACGGTTTTGTATAGGAAATGCGAAAAATGTTCCTGTTTTCTTGAATTGTTTGCGTGGAAAAGGAACAAATGGTCATCTGCAGTACCACTGAGTAACAGGAACATCTATAATAATGGTGTTTAACACTATCTACGTGTTCGCTTCAACTCAAAATACAGAAAATAGCAAAAATCGGTCACCGTCAGTCGCCGTTCAGTGAAAACTTACTTTTTGAGTCACATTCACCCAGTTTTAACTATCGTTTTATTTTCATAGAAGAAAATTGAAAAAAATAAAACTAATATCTAAATATATTGGCCTTGTAAGTTATGATAACCCATTATGACAAAGAGCCATTTAGTTAAGGCTTCGTAAAATGCGGTAAAATATTGAACTGTATTTCAATTCGGTAACATTTACTCCTGATCGAAAAATAGAAAGATAGAGATATTAACTCGTAATCGCAAGTTGTACTAAATGAAATTTATCTGTACTTTTTATTTGGGCAACTGATTTCCCGTAAGAAGGAACCCGGCCCTGCGTACAGCGCTAGGCGGAACGACTTGTCCAAAGTTTTTGTCGTGTTTTGTCTAACCGGCTACCATTTCAACATCAAACCTGTTGTTATATTGAGAATTCTTCCTTTTCATATTTTCTTCTAAATTGATGCGTCGACAGTTCAGAAAATTTCAAGGCATTATAAGATGGGAAACATAGACTACAATGGGCTGAAGTATAGAGTGCGTCGTCTGTATCTGCTATGTGACGTCACAGCGGACGAAATAGGCCATTCCCCGTTTTCAAGAAGGAGGCGCATAATCGAAACTTTAAACTTAAATATCTAAGTGGGGGATTTTTTTCGCTTAATACAATGATTTCAAAAGTTTTTTTTCTCTATTTTTAGTATACTTTTTAAAAAAGTTTCGGTCAAAAGCGAATTCCCTATTGATGACATCGACAAAGAGAAAATATAGACAATTTGTGTATATATGAAAGGCTCTGCACTTGCACTAGACTGATAAGAACGTGCAACGTTCTTAGATGGCTCGAGCTCAACTGCACCTCTGACTAAGTTGGAACTGGGGAACGGTTAAAGACCCAGCAAAAGAATAATCCTGCTGTACAGCAACCCTGCCACTGCTACCTAAGAACCAATAAAACAATAGCCGAAGCAACAGTTCAAAACCACACAGTGACTATAAGCAAATGGAGAACACATGGCGAACAAGCTTAAGGTTCTGAGCTTCTGGACCTTTGCTTCTAGGCAAAACTGGTTGGCTGGAATGGCAGATACTATTACCTACTATACTCTTTTCGGAATGGCATCTGGGCAACCCCGTTCTTCGGAAATGGCAGGCAGTGACTACAATAATACTTCCAAGTCGGCCACTTCTGCATATTAATAGTTGCCCGAGCACTGCATTCGACAGGTAGAGCTTCGATTACAATTTAAATCACAATGTCAATTTTGTACCAACTTCCATAATCGTTTTTTTAGGAAACAACGACGAAAAATTTGGTTATCAGAAGATATTTGATGGTTTAGCAGCTGAAAGTCATGAAAGATCTTTGTGACCCCCAAATTACGCATGATTGAGTTGTTCGGGAACACCATGGCCATTTTCGAAGAGTTGTCACTTCCCAACTTAGATTATCCATCAATCTACCTGAGGAGGCTTATGTTTTAAACAGCATCCTATTTGACGAGGAACCTTCTGTCAGTCCGGTAAGACTTCATGGAGTTTTCCACCTATCACGTATTTACTTATCACATTTCTCTTTGGTCAGTGTAGATAACATTATTACGCACTTAGCAATAGAGACAAAATAGCAAAAGCTCTAATGGTTGTTTTGTTGTCGAGATCACTGTGCTCTAAGGTGCGGTGGAAGAAGAGGAAAGGACAAGAGGCTAGGAATCGGCCACCTCGTGACCTTAATAGCAATATTTGGAAGTAGTTATGATTACTTTTTATTTTGACGCTTGCCATTAATAAAGATATTTTTTTCCTTTACAGTTGTTATCAACGACATTCTGAAGATCCATAAGGAAGTAGAACTTGCTGTCGAAATTGGTTGCCGTTGTATAAAATGCTCGAAAGTATCATGGATATGATTACACCAAATTAACTACTAATGGAGCCATAGGAGTGGTTTGCAATTAAATATGCGATGTTACAGAGGAGAAAGCGGATACGGAATTTCAGAGAGCCGACCGAAATTCCCTGATGGCCATTGATGCTAGAATTTCTTTAATTGAGAACATCATAGTGGATTACCAGCCTCATAGTGGCTAAATATAACTTACTATCTCGCATTGTTTTGGCTCGACAGAAATACGTTATCGGAAAAAATTGCATTTGAAATCGGGGTACATTAGTAACCGAGTAATTTTTTTCTGTTTAGAAATCAGTTTTGTTGCTGTCATATCAACCCAATAATTGAAGAAAACCAGTTGAGTTTACTAATTTTTAACTAATTTGTATGTCTCTTTTTATCCCTTAGTAATCTAAATCACCTAAGGTTAAGGGGCTCTTGAGGAAAACAGAAGTGCAATAGGCCCCGCCCCCTGCAGAGGCCCAACAAAGCCTTATTGGAATCGTTTTCCACCAATGGGAATCGAGAACGTATGAAACGATTTTTCCGGCTTCCCCAAAACATTTTGAATGTAAGTTAACCATGGGAAAGCTATTCCAAGCTTTCCAAATCGGTTTACAATATTCATTGCTAAAGAACAATAATTATTTTGCTTCCTTTCAGCTGGTGACACATTTCAATTTGCCACAATTTACGAACACATCTGTGTGGTAATCACCATGCTAGTAGTGGATAAGGATAAATTTGCTGTTGCACTCATTATCAACTTCCAAATGAAGCGAAAACGGACGAATGTTTATGCTTTGAACACTGCTTGTGGGATCAAAATCTGTTGAACTCATTGCATGTTAATGGAACTGAACGTTTTATTTGTGTCCCTATTTCTGATTAGGTAGGTTACGTTGTTTAGGATTTTTAAGGTTTACATCGTCCTTAATGGTTGTTCATCATTGTTCATGGGATATCGAATGCGTTAAAAACGTGTTGTTGTCTGGACATAATAATCAAACAGCTGCAGTGAATGTGTCATCATCAAGAATGAATGTTGAGGATTCAATTTATAATTTTGTGTATTCTGCTTTAAGGAAAATTATGGGTTGAGGTTATTGAGTAGAGAGTCGAATTTGGCAATCATTCCAGTAAATTTGACATTTATCCTGGCGAGTGCTACCGCGTACACCACTTCACTTCATACATCCCTAAAAACTATTCGAGTATATTGATATAGCAGTGAAAAACAATTTAACTTAAGATACTTAATTTGTTCATCACATAGGAATCGGTTGGAAGCTAATTTTTCCAGTACCTGTTCAGGGGGAGGGGGGATATGAGGGGGGAGGATTATGAGTGGCTAATACGGAACGTTACCACACATTTAACTTTCAAGATAACAGTGACCGGACCGGCAATGACTCATAGCATGCAACTTTTTTCCAAGGCACTGGATGATGGGGCCACTAGTAAGTTTTGCTCAGGTAACCCAGACTTGTTGAACACACTGGGAGGTGGGAAAGAATTCCAGTCCAGTCTGTCCAGTCAGTCCAGTCCAGTCTGTTACCTGTACCTCATGTATAATATCACATCTGTAAAGTTTGATGAAATCAAAAATGTAACGGTCATCAAGTAAATGCCATGAAGTGCTTTGTACCTGGCCAAATATGAAAATTACTTTTACCTTAGTCAAGGTGTTGAGAACAAAACAGACCTTCTACCTTGAAAGCCAGAGAATGAGCTTTCGGTTCAAATGTTCAGCACTGAGTGACATGACAACTGACTGACAACTTTCTCAGCAATTGGCAATACCGTATCGCATGCCGCATAATACAATCAACAATACGACTCGCAGCATCCACTTCCACTGTTTAGACGCGAGGACGTAGCTTTCGTTGGGGTTGTTTTAAAAGGTTGTCGATTGAAAAGAAATAGGATTTTGCCTGTTCAGTTCATAAATAGGTAATTATGTAAATAGAACGATAATTACCCGAAGGGTTTCTGTAGATTTTTGGGTTTGTATGTGGGGTCCTTTAGTTCCATTGAAAAACCTAGATGGCTACTAGTTCCGAAACCTGAAATCCATCTATCAACCAAATTTAAAGATTTCAGGGTACCATATGGCTTGGCAGATGGCGTTGAGTTCTGTTTTTCTGTAGATTTCTTTATATCTTGCTTTTTTGCGTTACTGACGAGCTCAATGTGTCAATGACAACGCGGTTCACTCTTTAATCTTTAAATTAAATTATTTGGGTTTAACTTGTGTGTCTCATGTGATCCGAATGTTCACTAGTTTTTAAATTACCATACCCCTTGGATCTGATACGCACGGATACGCAGTACGATGACAAAACTTTCACCATATTGTGGGGAAGGAAGGCATTATTAATTGGGTTTAACTCATGTCTGATGTGATCCTAATTTTCACTAGTCCCTGAGGGTAGTATACGTAGTATACTCCAGAAGGCTCTAAAGTAATAATAGGGCTGTGTACGGCTGTTGGCTGCTACTGTTACCCCTCCCTCTTCACTGCTTTGAACTGGGTTCTCAGAACCTTTAATGTTGTATGATTATGTAACTTGAGGTAACTTGTGTACTATGTTATTGTCCACAATGAATCGAATATCTTGGTCTTAATCTCGTTTTTAACAGTTTGTTCTTTATTCAACACAAACAGCCAAATTATTTTTTTGGTTTCAGTACTATCCAAAGAATGTATTTTGAGGGTATAAATGTCGATGATTTAGGACGGTACACTTAGGACACGCAAAAAAGACTGTATTCTAAGTTAGAACATGTTGTTTCTTACTAAACTCTTCAGTCTCTTTCTACTCTCTTTACATCTTATATATGGCAATTACGATATTTTCAGTCGTTTAAATTTTTGGTTCTGGCCATTTTTTTGTTTTTGGCTTGCTGGAAAGTAGCCTCTGGCCGGCCGGCTAAACCCTCTCTTCCACCGCTGAGGTCTTCCCCTTTTTCCGTACCAAGTTCGCATCTGGCTTCCCGGAAACAAGTTTAGATTCAAAGGCCCTTTATTGCTATCTTATGTTTTGATTAGAATTACATTGTCTTAGACGACATAATTTGCCTAAAAGAGACGCATCGAACGGCGTTTAATTTTCCAAAATTAGACTAAGTGTGATAACGTTAAACTCCAAGAATCTTTTTCTTATTACGTTACATGCATTTTTTTGCAGAGCGCTCTTTTTTAGAGAGTGCTCGCGTTATCAATTTGAAAAAACTCAGAACGTGTTGTTGACACATCTAATCATATTAAACTATTTTTTAAGAAAGAAAGGCGCGGAATGGGTCTTCGGCAAATATTTAATTGCAGTTTCACATGGTACACCTAGACCGATTTTGAAAAACAAAAAGCCGTTCGATGCGTCATGTTCAGGCAAATCGTTTCGTGTAAGACAATTTCATTTTAATTAAAACGAAAGACAGCTAAAGGGCCTTAAAACAGAAGAACAGCCAAAATAGAACTTATAAATCCATTAAATACCATAATTTTCATCTGGTTGATGGAAATTGAGTTAGCAATGGTATAAACTAACTCAGAACCAAGTTTTGATTTTAGCCGATATTTTAGCCTTCCTAAATGTACCGCTCTAAATCGTTGGGTCATTTAGGACTTCTTACTTTCAAAGATAGATCGGTTAGAATTTAGAAAAATCAGACGTGATTTCTTTGTTGTTAACAGGAAAATAACTGTTACCAGTTGCTATCATCTTCAAATTCGTCGGAAGCATTTCCCAACTTTGATTGAAAGAATCACCTATTATGCAAATGCTAAAAATCGTTAAGATTCGTAGCGATTGTGGGGGTCTAAATTTGATTAGATTTTGCCCATGATTGTCCAATATTGGAAAAATATTTATAATAATGATAGACATCAAAAGTGGGTACCAAATTGGGGAAACATTACGACAAAAATGATCGGAAGATTGGACCTATAAAAAACTTGAGTTTGAAAATTTTGGCCAAAATTATGGGTCCAGTTTTACTCCAATAAGTTGATTGTTGGCCCAATAATATTGTTGGGGGGAAACATTTTCCCAATAAAGCCATGCTAGCTAGGTAGCCAACTCTGCATTTAGGTTCTTGAAAGTAATTATTGTCTTGTCGGGTCATTTATTCCTAACCGCATTTGAAATACTAAATGTTTAAGTACTTGAAGGAGGTAGCTTATTTTAAAATTGTATACCTATAATACTCTCGTAACGCGCCTTCAATTCTCTTGAAAAAGACTTTTTTTGTTCTTTCCTAATCCTTTGAATTTGACATATTATGTGTACGCTAACTACGTGCAATATAAATATTACATAACAACAGGTCAACAAGTGATGTAAGTACATGTCAGACAAACCTCCAATTAATTGCTGAGGCGAACTTCTTGATCTTTAGGAGACAGTATCTTCCTCGTTGGTTGTCAGTTGTCCTTGAGGCTGTTTTGATATTTTTTAGCAGCCTGATGTTGCTTGGCTGAATTGGGGATGCTCTGTTGGTGTTGTATAGTTTATTTTCATGATATTCGGTACGTTTTCTGCCTTGGCGTACTCATCTTTAACATTTATAAGATAGATAGCATTTAAATATCACAACACCTAAAAAGAATTTCCTGAAGTGTTACCTAAACTTCCAACTAATTTACAGGGAACCCTTCAACACGCAGCATCAGCTTTTCCTTCTGTACTCCTAGATCTTTCACAGCTTATGAAGTTTTTAAATTACTGGGCCACATTCATTTCGTCCACTTACAGTACCCACCAAAATTGTTTACACCCTCCCACTTTTAACGTGTTAATGGCCCTCGCGCACCGTGAGCCCCTAGCAAAACTAAACACGCTGGAAATTTTATTTTTCTTTTGCAAATAGATATAAAATAAATAAAGCCCCTGACTATTTTCAGTCTGAAAATTCAATGTGCCAAAGCCCTACGTGACCTGACATATTAAATTGAAAATCATTTCTGGCCTGCCTAGCTGAGAAGTTTACCTGAAATTACATTTGCTTGATTTGATATATCATCATCCATCGTCATTAAATAATGAAAACATAGCTTAGTGGATTTTATTCAAGAAACATCATGCAGGTTTCTACTAATTTCGTGATTTTGATCAATAGTCCTAGTGCAGTGCGCGTACCCTGGCTCGCGCTTGCTGTTTTACGAACGCACCCCGCACTCTGCCACCTAGCGGGGCAGTATTTTTTGTATCTCTTCCGTGTTAAACATCCCGGTTTTCACATTCAAACAACTTTGTAATTTTTG
Organism: Ceriodaphnia dubia; assembly: GCA_022539655.2. NCBI lineage: Eukaryota > Metazoa > Arthropoda > Branchiopoda > Diplostraca > Daphniidae > Ceriodaphnia > Ceriodaphnia dubia. Next base: position 1,349,472 of record JAKUCG020000139.1, on the reverse strand, counting down.
TGTGACCTGGAAGAAGTTTAATTTTCTAATCACGATATCCGCCGTTAAAAGAGGTTTGTTTTGGTTCATAATTTGTTTGGGTTAGATCATTTTAAGTGTGGTAAATTTCATTTCCAATTCTGTTTCCACTTTTTGGCCTTCAAACGTGGAAGGTAATGCTAATTTCGAAATATATAATTGCACTTGTAGTGTGCCAATTGTTAATAAAAGGCATTGATTGTAGTATTGTTGACCTTGCTAAATGATAGGATGTCCTTGATAATGATAGACTAAGTTAAGACCCGATCGGGCGTCCATGTTGTGAGCACAATTTCTGTATTGCAACCAGAGGTGTGCGTTAACTGACCAAGTCCCATAAGGCCCTCTCGTGTGGTTAACTGAAAGCCACCAACGTTAACGCACGTATGTTGGTAAACCACCAACGTTGATGTTGGTAAAGGATACTACATCTCCCCCATGTTTTAATTGAAACAATTCAACAAAACCGACATGACAGACACGAATAGACAAGCTCACGCTGGTCCTAGGTACTGTAAATCCCCCATGATAAGTGTGAGTGTCAGGGTTATACACAAAAGAGCATACATTTAATAGGGTTAAGAAAATGTTAAAATAAAAAATAAGAAATTCTTCGTAAACGCCGAGCGTTCCAGTTATCTTCCAACTTATCAGGTCCTCCCAACAAGTCGTATAGACTCTCCGGTACGCATCAGTTCCGATTTCTTCCTTCGGTTTTAATCTTTGCTAGTCGCCCGGTTGGACTGACAACGGCACCCGATTTCCTGATTTTTCGACTATAAAGTATATTTTCTCCTCCTCTTCCTCTTGTCTATTGTCGGACCAGAAGTCGTTGCTGAACACCTCATAGGCGCCTCCATCGTCGTGACAGTTTGCTGAGTATATTACCGGTAGACGACCGGCTCGGCTGGTGGGGATCGTGATATGGGACATGAATCGAGGAACATTTTGATTCAAACTTTTGCAGCAATTCACGTCGTATAGCGGTCTAATGTTTCTCGGCCGCTGGGTCAGTTGATGTGGGCTAATGCTATCAGGCACCGACGTTGACTGTGGCTTCCTTGTGCTGTCTGCGAGTCTTTTGACTTCACCTTTGGTGATGGTCGTACCACCGGAGGCAATGAGAAACTGGTGATCGGGTTCCCTCGACATTTCGTTCGTTGTTGACGGTTTCAGCAGTTGATCTTCCTGATAATTCAAATCCGAGGCCGGTTTTATGGCTGCATTGTTTTCTGGTGTTGTTGCGGATTGGCCGTCTTGATGCCAAGGTTTAGTCTTTTTCTTATATACACAGACTTTGATGAGTCCAAGTTTCGAGGCCATTTTTCCACTCAGGATATTACCTCTGCTTCCTTTTGTAATAAGTGCTGTTCCTGATACCCTGCGACCGTTCGCCTCGAATGCGATTGCCATTTCACCCTGGAGCTCCAGTGGTGTTGACGAGCCATAAGTATAAACTTTGGTCGATGTTGGACTCAGCGAAGGTTTTCCTAGCTTGATAAATGTTGGCCAATCAAATAACGTAACTGATGCTCCCGTGTCCGCCAATATTTTAATTTTAACATCGTTGACTGCAACTGAAAAAACCATGTCGTTTTGCTCCTCGGAGGTGAGCTGGTACACTTGGCATGCTTCATCGTCGTCCGAAGAACTCTCTACCTCCTGATGACTTGGTCGAAGAAACAGACCCCTCGTATGATGTTGTGTCTGCGGCTCCGTCGGAGTTGATGTTGTAACCGGTTGGCCAGCGTTCATCCTCGAGTGCTGGGAAACTGCTCCTTTTTCATGTTGATTCTGCAGTGCCCACGGTAGAGAGCGACACATTGACTCGAAATGGTGAAGTTTTCGGCACCGTTGACATTGATGATTGCGGGCCGGGCAGTCAAATAGCCTAATGTGATAATCGCCACCACAGAAACTACAAAATCGTTGACCACCGCTCTGCTGATGATGCGTATGTTGTTGTTGGGAAATGTTCATACCGGCACCCTGTTGTCCACTTTGAAAGTAATGATCTGCTGAAAACAGAGTTTGTTGTTGAGTATTCGGTTGTTGCCGATTAGAGTTCGTCTGTTGTTGTGCTTGATACTCTTGCTGTTGCGCATGTGGCCAATATTCCTTAGACAAGGCCATGGCATGCTGAGACTGGCGTTGCTCAATTAAATTTACTTGAAGCGATGCGATTTCGAGGGCTCGTCCTTTTGTTCGTACTTGATCCAATGTTAATGTAGGCTCCTCCAAATTTTTTCTTCTTAGCTCCGATGAGTAGCACCCTTGCGCGATTTGGGCTTTCACTTCCTGATCCCGGTTAGTGAATCCACAGTTGGCCGCTAGCTGTTGGAGTCTCGTATGAAACGTGTCGAACGGTTCATCTTCATATTGGGCTGCCTGACGAAACACCAAGATTTCAAAATCGACGTTTTGACGAGGGTTAAAGTATTCTCGTAGAGCTCGTACGCTTGCTTCATAAGCTGTCTCAACCACTGCAGCTGTATTGGCTGTTGCTGGCGTTATTTGTCGAGGTACGGTGTCCAACGTTTCAATAATATCGAACACATCACCACCACTGTAATGGAGTAGCATGGCCTTTTTGCGAGCATCATCTGTTATGTTCATGGCTGCCAGAAAGTTTTGAAACAACTTCAGCCACCGATTCCACCGAAAACCCACGGATGATGGGTCACCACCCACGTCAAATGGTTCAAACGAAGGCATGGCCGCCATGTTAACCTTGTTCACCAACACACTCGAAAGACCCAGATAAAATAATCGAAGATTCACGCTCTGGTGGGTTACACTCACAAAACACAATCTTCGTCGCCAAATGTAGTATTGTTGACCTTGCTAAATGATAGGATGTCCTTGATAATGATAGACTAAGTTAAGACCCGATCGGGCGTCCATGTTGTGAGCACAATTTCTGTATTGCAACTAACTGGTCATCTTCATTACCACCAACGTTGCCGTATGTTGGTAAAGGATACTACAATTGATTACGTAAATAAAACTATAAAAACAGAAAACAATGCTTGTTTAGTTCGAAATTAGCATGTTTTGTGACGAAAAAAGTGGCAATCAGAATTTCAAATTGAAAATTATCACACTTAAAACGATGAAACATAAACAAATTTGGTACCAAAACATAGCTTTCGATATGACGTATAGCGTGGGAGGGTAGTTTAATCCCTACAGGGTCACACAAAAATTAGAAACTTGTTTTAACTTGTTTTCCGTGTTAAAACATACGGGAATTACAGTCTCGCTAGGGGGCTTCGGGGTGAGAAAGGGCTTCGGAGGGAAGAGTGCGTTCATAAAACGGGACACGATGCTTCCATAAAAGAGATACTGAAATCCCTCGTTTGCTTCGTCTTTTGTTATTTATCAGGGATTTGTGAATGTCCGGCTCATGGCCTACTATATCTAGAGGCCGGGAAACTTACGGGTTGCCCCTATAATCTATGTGAAATTACGAAAATTACGATAGTATTCGTCTAGATAGAACATAAAAAAATAATTTGAGTTTAATCAGGCTTTTTTGCGGAGGGATAGGATAGTGCAAGTACGCTTGCGCGCGCCACCTATTGACAGCCACTTCAAAGTCGTCGTGGATTGAGAAAAAAGATCCGTAGGGTTCTCCATAACAATTGTCACATGTATTCCACAGGTGGCGCGCGCAAGCGTACTTCCTTGCGCTTTTTTGCACTTTTAAAGTTAAATTACATTTTAACTGTGTACTTCTATAAAAAAAGATCCGTACGTACCCGTCTAGTTTTTTATCCTCTATTTTATAACGCAATAAAAAATTTTACATGGATTTCATAGGAAACCCGAAAGTTTCCCGGCCTCTAGATATAGTAGGCCATGGTCCGGCTACACACAGACTTTTGTAGTTGATAAAGAAATCCATTTCGGCAAAAAATCAGGATTATTTCGCAACACTTTTCTCTGGTTTCAACAAAACAAAAGTAAATTTTTGGGATTCTTAATGGACATCTAGCGTTCTCTTGCTTGGAGAGGAAACATCAAATGGATTGTCTTACAATCGATTGCTTATAAAAAGAACGTAGTTAAATATGAAAAATCCATTAGGTGAAACTTTTGGAAGCACTTCTTTATTTGATTTAAAAAACAAATTATGTTCAATCTTTGTGAACAATGACAACACAAAATAATATTCACTGCACACTGTCAACATATATAATAATAAACGGAATCAGTTTTTTATTTATTTTCTCTTTAATCACAATCTCTGATAAATGTCCGAATTTGTTTTGGATTGTTGCTGAATAACCGTAAAACAAAAATTAAAAACAATCTTCGTGATTTAATTTCTCAGACGTACTTATCATGAGGGCACAAACTCAGATATTTTCAAAAGCTTCCTTATTGCGGTTATTGAGTCCCTTGAAGCATAACAATATGCTGCACTCAAACGTCGTCCTTCCTGTACTATTGTGCAATGGTATCCCATCTATGTTGAAATGCAATACAAGAACCGACCTGCCCCCAATTTTTTTTGAATTCGATTAATGATTCCATTTTCTTAATCAAAATGGCAAAGGTTTTTGTTAATCAGTGGAGCTTTTCTAATAATTTTTAAGTGCGCTCTAGCAGTTTTGGGGACTCGCCTGCTATGTGTTTTCCCAGGACTCGGTTAATTGTTTATCGTAGAGTATGACACCTTACACTGCGCATAGATTTGGGCTAGCTCATCTTTCAAAGTTCAAGTATCCTCCCCTTCTGAATCATTATCGCTGCTATTACCATCCCCATCTAACCCCTGATTATCTTGATAGAAATTTTCTTGATTACCCTGATTTAAAAATGGATCATCAACAGTAGGAGTGAAACTGTTAGAAACATCAAAGGAGCCGTCTTCGGCGCTATCCACTTCGCCCACTTCACCATCATCAACACTACAAACCTCAAAATTTACACCCTCGTCAATACTATTGCCCGTAACTTCACCGTCGTCAATACGGTTTGACAAACCGCCGGCATCAGCGATACGGTGGGCCAGCAATTTGCCGTCGTCACTATCACCTGTAGCTAAAGCTTATTGAATGTCAGGCTCCGAAACGTCAGCCGCTTCTACTTCCTGTTGAACATCCACTGTAACTCTAATTGGAACACTTAATTGTTTCTTAAACTTATTAATACTGCAGTAAAATGAATGACGACTGCGTCCATTTACCGGCCGAGAGGCAGCAGGTGACATACTGAAATAGAAAAAAAACGGCTTAATTATTAATTTAAAAAACTAAAAAAATTAAAAAGAAGCAGAGAGAAATAAATCGACGAATTGACTATATCTTTTACAACACACCTAAGTCTGAAAACACAATGGAAAAATGGAAAATATGACAACAGGTTGGATAATTCTTGAAAAATATGACTCCAGTCGAACAACTGAGCCACTCACACAACAATCCACTTATCACACAATCCCTTGTCACACAATATGACTAGTCACACACAATACACTTGTCACAAGTTTGCAGAAATTTACTCGATCGTAGAGAAATAGGTTGGAATGCCTTGACACTCAAAACACTTGCTCAGCAATGGCTTTCCCCAGCGTCACAAGCATGGTACAGTGTTGCCGAGTTTTACAATATCCTATTTTCACTAAATATATACAATAAATGGCATTTGCTGGTCCATATAATTCGGATAACACATTTTTCAATTATTTTATAATGGCTAGTAATTTATATTATGAAAGGAATTCGATTTCCTAATTTATCATGTGTTTCAGAAACCTAGCAACCAAAAACGTGGACCTCAGACGCAGCCCGCCATTTCTATTGTTGTGTGCGTCTACCCGTTCCCTAATCGTAAGTTATATAAGGCTTGCCACGAAGTGCTGAGTAACTAATATTAATTGGCCCTTCTTTTTGAAAATAATGGATCCGCCAATGCCGGTAATGTAACTTTCTTCTTATGCAATTTATCGTTGAAGTATTCAAAATGTGTAACTAATCTTTGCAACCCCGTTAGATCATGAGACCAACAAAGGACTATTTATAAAATTGAACTTCACGTTTTCGAATTCGGCATTATACGGTAATCCTTAAAACTGTTGTAAAGTCGATGTTGTTTAATGCAATTTAATGTGGCATAGGTAAAATGAGAGGTTCAGTAGCTGCTGCGACTAATAAGGTAGTCAAAGCAGCTGGTAAGAAAACTCAACAACATCGGTGCCAGGTTCCATTCTACTAATTCCAAAACCAGTTCATGCATTGTCTCAATTAATCCAAGGTGAAACCAAAAACCTCTTGTGCATAGCTTCATGTTTACCGTGGTCAATATTCATAATATTTCCAGGTGGTGCATTAACAATGAGAGAGGAGAATGGATTGGGGCCAACCACCAACAACACAGAGAAAACCTCATCAACTACAGTACCAGTTTCCGTTTCATAAATTCAAGGACCAGCTCATGCAGCATCATCATCTCAATTAATCCAAGGTGATATTTCTGTCAATAGCTTTATGAAGATTATTGTCCGTATTGATAATATTTTCAGGTGCTGCTTTAACAGTCAGACCGGGGAATGAAAAGGAAAATGGATCGGGGCCATCCACCAACAACACAAGGAGATCATCGTCAACATCATTACCAGTTTCTGATCGAAGAAGAACTATCCTCTCAGAAGCCGGACTAAATCGTACAGTGGCAAGGACCGAACATACAACTGAACGTTTTAATGGTATTTTAATTCAATCAGACCCCCCAAGTAGCTAAATTTGTTGAGATTAAATTGGATTTTTCGGTATGCGCTGATTTAATGTCCAACGATGCCCAGCCAACAAGAATAAAGAATCATTATTGGGAAAATCTTGGACAAAGAAAATATTCTTGGTAATTCCCTAGTAGAACACTATAGCTTCAAGATATCTTGTAGCCAGGATTCTAGCCTGCACTGGTTGGCTAACTCATAGTTAGTAGGTGGCTTCAAGATATCTAAATGTCACTCTTGATTCAAACTTTTAAGATAGATTCTAGTATTCTTTCAAGATACCTGAAAGTCATCGAAATTTCCCTTTCACTATCACATAATGTCATACCTCTATAATTTGCCATCTTCATTTGATATGTATTAATATATTACCGCAGTTTACCTATATTCAAACCGGGAACCTACGACAGCTTCCCTATAATGTATGGCACAAATAGCACCATCATCAAAGGTCAAAAATTTTAAGCAACAATTCCATTTCTGGACAACCATTGCTTCTCGGCATGTGTCCCAAAAGTGACACCTCAATACCTTAACAGAGTTCACTAAGTGTTACTTGTATAATTTCGATAGTTTGGGTAAAAATTGACTTCAAACTACTGAAACTGATAAAAAAGGGGAAGCTTCTACTAACAATAAAAAGATCTCGTAAGTGAAGTAACCCCACGTGAATCAGTTTTTACTTGAGTTAAAATTCTAATTACCGGGTGAAAATCAACATTCAGAAAATGAACATTGATCTTCATATCTTATTTCACAGTTTAACATATAATAAATGCTAGGAACAATTTAAATGTCACAAAAATTTCGCCACGGAAAATTCAATGAAACGACGTATTAGATTAAAACACATCCCATTATTCATTTTCTAACACTATTGGGAGTCTGATATGAGTCTCTTCGAGTTGAAATCTGCAATGCACAATTCTATGCCCTCTCAAAAATACAATAGTTTTTTAATGTCAAATATTGTTTGTGTCATCGTCTTTAAGCGAAGAAGATGACTTAAACGTTTATATGTTCAGTCGTTTACATGTTCAGTCGAGGAGAGTTAAAGATTTCCTAAAAAGATTTCCTATCATAGAAATCTTTCTCTCTCCTCGTCGTTCATAAGGATTGTTTTTTTTATTATTCATGGCTGAAGAAGTCGAAATTTTTTTTCTCATTTATCTTCATTGAATAAAGTGCAGTTTACTGTTCCACCGATTAATACAGAATCATTTTGACAGAAATTCTCGTCTTTACTTGCCATTCGGCATTTTATTGGTTTATAGGCATATTTTATTGCATTGTATTTTATTATGCATTTTATACTGTTTGTCCGTTATCGAGAGCCATCCTTCGTCCGATGTCGGCTCACCGGTTTTCAATGAAATTGGCCCGACTGTTTTCAAGGCGCGGCTCCGACATAGGGCCGACAGGTGGCATTTGCTCGTTACCCGATATCGCCGATATCGAAATTTCGTATCGGCCCACTATCGGCCCGAGTGGGCTGTGTTACTTGGGCCATGTTGTAATATTTATTTGAAATCTATGTTAAAAAAAAGTAAACGATTCCCCAAAAAACTCTTATTTGAGTCTTATCCTAATTAGCCGCGCAATCTCTGCTGTATTAGTTTTGGTCCACTCTAGCACTCTATGACTGTCTTGACCATTGTTTGATCGGGTTTTGATAGTTTTTTGTATTTCCAACAGTCTTCTTCTGGGACGCCGCACATTTCAAATGTCGAGCATGTTAGGTGCCATGTCGGACATTATCAAAAAGATTGTTAGATCACAAATGTTGGGTCCCAATCACGTGGGCAAATCACAATGGCCGTTAACTCGTTGGCGTTCCGCTTGTGGGTAATTGTGGATGAGGTTATTAGCGCGTGCGGTGATTGGCGCGTGCCACAGACGCGTAGTCTGCTAAGGCAAAATTGAAAATTTCAGTTCAGTTATTTCTTTTCCGTCAAGTTTGTCCGTGTAAGTCACTACCAACACGAACAACGACAGCAACGAAGAAGTTGTGCAACTCTTGCTACAGCGGTTCTCCTTGCAGTGCCTCCTGGATTGTGGGTTTAAAAGTGCCATTTTGGAAGAAGTTTTGGCTGATGCATTGCAAGTTTCGTGTAACAGGTACACGATGTGAATTATTGACCACCAGGTAGAACAATTTTTATATATTATTCACGTTTCATAAATATGGAGAATTTATAGATGTATAAATTATGTATGTAGCATGTTTCTTCAGTGAAAACTTGTGTGACGTTTCCAACCACCAATAGGACGCCACTAGCGTTAGCAGCCATTTTCTGTTGTTTTCCCTTTCGTTCCATTACATTCAATTCTGCTTCCCCATCTGCATAAGTCTCCCAACTGCCCATTCTGCATTCATTTCGGTGCTGGTCTTCGTGATGGAAATAGTAACAAACAAGGCAAAGCGCGAATAAAAGTCAGATGATGAAAGCCCTACATACTTTCGAGATATTGTTTCGTTTTATGTTTTTATGTAATGCTATTAGTATACGAGAGTGGTTGATTTGTGACGGTTATCGAGATCGCCGTAGTGCAGCGCTCATAAAAAAATTTGCTACGAAGCTATTTGTCAAACCCCTGTTAAAGATGACCGGTCAGAGTATATATTCCTGGCTTGACCGCGCAGCTCGACATTTTCCTTTTTTCAAATGAAAACATATAACATGTTCACTGCCGGAAATTCCTACATGTTTTTACCTCCCGTGTATGCAGATACACACGCGCCAACACATATTTAGTAAATAGAAATGGCATTCCGTCTTCAATAAAAAAAGGAAATGTAACTTAAATGGAAAAAAGGAAAATGATGCGGACCAAGAAGGGAAAACAATTCGAAGAATAAGGCAGATTATTTTGTATTTTTCACAACCACTACGATACGAGACGGCGTTTGTCGTTTGTTATGTTTGTTTGTCGTATCTCATGTCCATTTGGCGAGAGATAGATGTCTACTGCTGACAAAGGTCTGTCTTGGTCTAAATATTTATATTAGCTTTCGAAATGTTCAATTGTTAATTGATTGCTTCTCTACCCGTCTGCCTGTTATGTGAAAAAGAGTCTTGAGCTTCTGAAGCTTTAGCAGCGGGAAACCATTATGATGGTGGAAGCTATCGCCGCTTCAAACCGCATTTTAGCCAACACAGCACATGTTGTAAACGACACTGAGCTTCATTGATTAATTTCCCTATTGACTCCATGGAAAAGTTTTACGAGTTGGATATATCTATTGGCAAAGGCAGACACAAAAAGCAGCCTGGTAACATAAAACAAGATTGTCACCTATTTGTAGAAAATGTAATGAGTCCAAAAATTTTGTGTTTGTTAATTTTCTTAAAAAAGTTGGAGGCAACGATGCCGTAGAAATCACTCATCGAATCATGGCGAGATTGATGACCAATCAATTGGTTAACATATACACTTGGACCGGAAGATCTAATAGAGGTTTGAGAAACTTAAGTTTGTCAAATTACGGCCGTCAATCTTTAGAGCCATTTCTGTTGAGTTTAACAATGTGGAATTATAATTATTGTATACGATATAATTATTGATGACAAAATCTATTTCATTTTGAGAGGCTGTTAGTAGGGATCCGACAATTTCAGAACCCTCGTCAACTGACAAGAAAATTGTGAGAAGATTGCGCGTGGGCGCGTGGTCTCTCAGATATTTTTATTGCACGCAGCTCCAATATGATACTTATACGGATCGGTTCCGGCCTTATAATGTTTATGGATGGAATCAATCTGTATCTTTTTAGATAGTTTGGGGATGTCGTTGTGAAAATAGTAGGTATGCAATTAGAAAAAACGCAAACGTATTTTTAAACTATTTTTTCGATATTACCCCTGGTGCTGCGTTGCCGTTCTGTAGCGACGTGGCAACCTCGCGAATAAGAGATAATATTGAAAAAATAGGCAGAAAAGTACGTTTGCGTTTTTCCAAGTTCTCTTACCCCTCTAATTCGGTTTAATGGTCGGATATGATGTTCAGATTACCTGAACTTTGTTATAAATAGCAATTCGATGCATTTGCAATACGTGAATCTAGTCTTACCCTTTCATTTTTTCAGTTTTTTAGAAAAAACGAAAATATTTCCTATGTCTCCCGTGTTAAATTTGTGGGCTTGGCGCCACTTCGTATAGTGGCGCCGTAGTGAGCAAACCGAACGGTGAAGCACCGCCCCCTGTATCGTATTTTTATTCGATGTTTAGCCGTACACTAATTGCCTTGTATCTATAGTTTTCGATGCCATTTATATGGGTTGTATCGCTGCATGGCTCGTATCCGAATTGCTGAGGATGGTGAATTTGTGTTAAGCAGCACTCACGATCACGTTGGTGATCCCAGTCTCTTGAGATAATTTCGGTGAATCAATGAATGCAAACGGCGGGCAGCTAATGAAGCTGGAGCATTGTGGCAGATTTTCAACGCTGCTCTTTCTTTGTAAAAAAAGTTTTTGTTTACGGTTTTGTACAAATATTGGCAATTAATATAAGAACTTTTCATTGAAGGCAGCCCGAATTTCGTGTAGTGTTTCCTTCTATTGAGCGAATCATGCTTTCTGCTAGAAGGGAAAACCAGCCGCAAGTTCCGCGCAGTGTCGCCGGTGCAGCGGCTTCATTGGAAGAAAATGTTCGATTTAGGTACGCTGGTTAATCAAATATTTGCATTTGTTGCTGCTTAATTGAAAATATGTTAACACATACTAATCTTATTGTTGCCTTAGAATGAACAGGACAGGCACGAGATTGTTCTACATAGGGAGCGTCACCGTTGGAACTGGGCGAGCTCTACTGTTTGTTAGCGCTGCGACCATTGGGGCGTTGATTGATTGCAACAAGATTCATATTGATGGGACCTTTTGCTGTGTTCCCGTCATCTTCAAGCAGTTTATTAACTTTTCATGTCGTGAAAAATGACTTGGTAAGATGTAGCGTCGATTAAATTTATACTTTGCTGGTCGTGCTTTTTAAATCTTTAATCACATATTGAATTCTCGCAATTTTCAATCACAGGATTCCAGTTTCTGACGCCTTACTAACAAACAAACGCCAGGACCTTAATTTAGGTGTAATTCGCAAATTTGTCCAAGACGCGACGATAGCGAACGGGCAAAAATTTGCGCCACAACTGATCATTTCTGATTTTGAAGTTGCCATAATCAACGCTCTGGAGGAAGTATTTTTGGGTCTTAGATTCCACGGATGCTTCTTTCATTTTGGACAGGTAAATGTCTTTTTGCTTGCCCATGGAAATGCAAGTAATTTATATCCATTATTTATTGGAGTATATTTATTATAGAACATTTACGAGAACGCATGCAAGATGGGACTAAAAGTCGCCTACATGCCACTTCTCCCGCAGTACAGACCATCGTCCGTATGCTTATTATCCTTCGTTGGTACCTCCACATCATATTCTAGCAGAAATGACAGTATATCAATGCAGTTTATGTAAAGCGTTGGTCTAAACTTATTTCCTTATGTTCATTAGACTACTACCCAGAAGTGGAACCCAGCAGTGGACTACTAGTTCTAGAGACGGAAGCCATTCGCAGTGGAATAGGCAGGCTTATCAATTACGTTCAAAACTACTGGATCAATTTTGTTGGGGCGAATCGGTTTTCTGTGGCTAATACGATTCGAAGGACGAACAACAACGTGGAAGGTTTCCACAGAAAATTGAACACAATCCTAGGGAGAGCTAGGAATTTCTTTTCTTTCATTGGTAAAGAACCATTTTGTTATGTGTTAAAAATTAGTTTCTTAACGTGATTGAGTAAATATTTTTGATGTAAACATTTAGTAAACATTTTACAAGGTCTGCAAGGGATCGAGGAGGCAGAGGCGCATGGTACCTTGTGGGCATTGCTTTTGCCTGTTTTGTTCCACTGTAATCTCTCATTGTGGACTCTGTCGCCGGTACATTGTACATTGATCGCAAAATTTCACTTTTGTTTGAATGGTCCAAATCAATACATTTGAATTACATACACTGTACAATACATTGTTCATGAACTCGGTATAGGCTACGTAACATTTTAGTTCCTATAACCGTTATATTTTATACTTGGGGTAGCACGGCTTGTTAACATTTGCGTCTCGATTAACATCGCTCTTTTTCTTAATAATGAATCTTTAAGATTAGATTACCAAATTTAAATATATTCTTAACCTGTTCACGATGATGGCGTTACATATTGGCGAGCATGTTATTATTTTGGATAAAAGGGTATATGTTGCATACAACAAAGTATTATCGTATAAATTCGAACCTTTCGCTCCATAGAGTATGGTTATGGTGGAAAAAAGATGAGATCATTTTTTATGGCGTAAGGATAGGAGATATGATGTCACTCATGTCATTTGCAGAGGAATAGAAAAGAAAGGTGGTGATGTGATTTGACGAGCACGCTGTCATAACGAGTACGACAACGAGTATTCTTACGACTGATACAGTATTTTTTGTGACCTTATTGTTTGAAAATTCATTGTTTTTTTTTTGTCTGAATGACTTTTTGACCGTTAATAATATACGACGCTTTGTTTTAGAGACTGCAGCTTTTATGACTGTTAATACTCCTGTCGCAAATAATAAAAAATAATTGTAACTACATTTACAAATTGTTTTGTCTAAAAATACTTCAGTCGACAAGTTCTTATAACTGAAGTTCTTTTGTAAACACATACTTGCGACGAAAAATGATTAAGACTTTAGTATTATGACTATATACAATTGGAAAAAGTTCTGATGACGGCCACCCGAGCCAGCAAACGACCAACAGTCATTTTACAGGTGGGCTTTGATTACAAATAGTTCCCTAACAAACGCGCTCGCATCTTTAACGTCAAAATTAGATCCGCCCCTTGCAACTTTAAGACTGGGTATTGTTTTCTCTAATATCCCCCGCTCATTTACAGAACAATTCAATACCTAGACCTTAAACCCTTAAATTTAACGCTACAAAAATGGATTTCATCTTAATCGGAACTTTAAAAAAAAGCACCACAAAAATAGCCCGAAGGCTATATCGAAGGTTTCTTGTACCTTCGGTATATTCATTAGAATGAATATTACCCTCAAAAACAAAGAATAATTCACACCACCTAATCAAGGAAAGTTAGTAGGTTTACTGGGCTAACCTACACAAAAGTGCTTCCTAAGAAACTTTAAATTAACATTTTTCATTAAATTGTTGTGGTTATTCTGTAACCCCCCCCCCCCTTCCACTCAAAACTTTTGGTTTTAGGGCTTGAATTTTAAAATGAAATTTTTACACTTTAAAATAACAGAAAAACGTAATTAGAAACGTACGCTTACCAAGACAGCAGCCTCAATTAGTTCGAAACGTATACAGGTATCGGGAGTGTGAGTGAGTGACTCGTGTGCAGGGAAAATATGTGGAGGGTGACTCAGGAAAAAATATGGGATGATAGAATCCAAAAATTTGTGTTGTCCATCTTCTTAATCCACAATGGCTGGTTATCACGAGATGAAGCAGGACGTAGAAATTCTGTGGTATCCCGATACGTGGAAAACATCGGCAGCTACGATGCAGACGCATCTACGAGATGGAGCGTTGCCACAAAAGGGCTGGCAGGCATACACGGATTTTGAAAAGTTTTCAATTTACGGTATGATTTTGTTATCTCTCGTGTTTCTTTTTTTTTATACACTACTTTAGAAGAACTTTATTATTTCTAATTGTTATGATCGCCTATCGAGGAACCTTCAGGACTAAGTTTGGAAGTTGTTATTGTTATTTTTGTTTCAGTTGATTTAACGAGTGCTATGTATAGGATGAATCGATTAATCAAACAAGGAAAAGATCAGAATATGAGTTAAAGTGATCAGGAAAATTTAGGTACCGGAAAGCGAAAAACAAAAATCAATTCTCTATCTGGCGAGAAAAGTTTCGACGGTTTGTTGGAGGACGACAGTGATTCTTCCAGTGGCGAGGAATCTGTGCCAACTTATAAAAGACCTATCATACCAGCCCCTCCTCTTAGGTTAGCTAGCAATGGCCAATTCAACCATGGTTCATCTCAAAATAAAAAGAAATTTAATTCATACGTTACCTTCGATCCCTCGAGAAATGCTGCGTGCACCGTTAAATCTTCAAGTTGAACACAGCAACATTCGCGGTCACAACACAAACCATCAAGTATTTCACCCTCCGCCGCATATAAATGAAATTCCATTAGGTGTGTATCAATTTTTAAAAATCCTAGTTTATTGGTTTAAGAATCCTTGTAATTATCAGGTGGTTTAGTCCATTTGTCCGAGCCAATTATGGACCATTTCACACAACAACAGAGAGGACAACGTTGATTAATTATAAGTGTTCATTATTTGATAGGATTTTTTCTTTAGTTGCGTTCAAAACATTACTATCTACCCTAAGGGTGTAGACCTTGTATTGACAGCCCCTTCACAGTTTTCATGCAGCCTTGTGCTGCCCCCACAAACTCAGATCTTTTTTGGCTCCGTCACAGATCACATCTCTTAAAGATGTCTCGCAAAGTGATTAACTCTAGTCGTAGTTACGCTACGTACTCCGTCGGTTGACTCGCGTGTCATTGGTTATCTGGATGACATGCAGAACTTCGTGGAAGGAAACTCAGCATACGAAGACTCAGTTGAGTTGCACGAGGAAGAAGAATCCAGCGAAGAATTCTTAAGGTACGCAGCTTTGGACTCTTTGAACAATGCTTTGGATTTTTTGGTTGGCGGCTCTTTATCCCAGACGGAGAAGAGTTCTTACAACAGGGTCTCGTACCTGAGGTAACAACGTGGCCCGGTAACTCAGCAGCCGAGACTTAGGCTACTTCGACAGCTCAAAATCGAAATGAGCCACCAACGCAGCCGAGAATGCAGGCCTCTCAGACACCGCCCACGTCACCACGTCGTAGTCGAGAGCCGTTGCGTCAACAACAACCACCGGCAGTTCAGTCTCGCGACCGTTCACGGTCTCCACTTATCCGGCGTTCAACTCGCTTGGCAGATCGTTCGACTGAAGATCAACGCCTTAACTTTTCTAACGAAAATCCTCGTCCCGCCTCATCGTCCCAAGGAGATAGGCGACCGGCTACAGAAGAATCATCCAAATCGGCTATTTCTCGCGATTTCACAGCCAAATTGGCTTCGTGGATGACCAAGGAGGTATCCACACAAGATTCACAAGAAATTCAAGAACGTTTTAAAGAAGTGTGTTTCGAGAGCACTTCTTTTTCGGTAAATCCGCTATTCTATGTCTACGAACAATTCTCATTATTCGGCCTTCCTGAAGGCCACCCGGGCCGTGTCGGTATCGAGGCAGCTCTTCAACAATGGGCTAGAGCTTCAATCACGTCTCCCACCGACGCAGGCAAAATGTTCTCGCTTGTGCAGCTCCTCGTTCGGCCCATCTGCTAGAAACATCTGACGCTTTTTCCTCCAAAGAGGCCTTAAAGAAGCTTTTTGGCCAGACATTTTTGTACGCAACGCTTAAAGAAGCGAATCAAGAACTGACCCTGAACCAGATTGAGGCGGCAACTACAGCTCCAACTAGCACTCAATCACGATCGAGAACCAACCCAGGTGCTCAGCGGGGTCGCGGAAAAGGTGGTCGCGGTGGTAGAGGAAGAGGACGTGGGAACAGGTATGAACCTTTTTCTATTTTGCCATGGTCAAAACCATTGTTTTGCTCGTCCGTTTTATCTAAGCCGGCGTTAGGCGGGCGGCTAAAGTTTTTTGCAAAAAATTGGTCTTTGATTTCAGTCGATGACTGGATCCACCGGTCAGTATCAGAAGGAGTGACTATTGATTTTATTTCCATGCCTACTCAGAATTTCCCTCCATCCGCAGTCGCAATGTCTCAAGAAATGGAAAGTGTTTGCGACAGGGAAGTTCCCGATTTGTTAGAAAAGCATGCAATTACTGAAATTACGGATGGTTCATGGGGTTTTCTAAGTTCTCTTTTCGTAATACCGAAGAAAAGCGGAGGTTTTCGGCCAATTGTAAATTTAAATAATTTCATCAAGTATGAACATTTCAAGATGGAGGGGCTAGAAACGGTAAAATTCCTCGTTAGGAAGGGGGATTGGCTGGTAAAATTAGATTTGAAGGACGCGTATTTAACGGTTCCCATTCTCCCGGCACAAAAAGTTCTTACGTTTTGTTTGGAGAAAACGCACTTATCAATTATTCTCTTGCCTAGCCTTCGGCCTTTGTTGCGCGCCGCGGCTTTTTACCAAGTTGATGGAAGTAGTGGTAGGTTTTCTCAGGGAACGAGGGCTGAGGCTAGTAATCTCGATGATTTACTTTTACTTAATGAGAATGAGTCTGCCCTCAAGGACAATTTAAAAATGGCCATTTCCTTATAAGAATCATGAGGTTTCTTAATAAATTGGGAAAAATCCCACTGCACCCCCACCCAGACTCTCGAATACTTAGGGGTGATCATTGATTCGCTCTCTCTTTCTTTCTCCCCGCTCTGAGATAAAATTGTTTCAATTCAATCGCTCTGTGGGAGACTACTTTTTAAATCTTCGGTAACGCCGAGAGAGTTAGCAAGCCTATTAGGTAGCTTGGTCTGGGCTCTTGTCGGTCCCCTATGCGCAGGCCCATTACAGGTCGTTACAGAATTTTTTCATTTCTAATTCAGAGAGGTGCAATGACGACTTGTCTCAAAGATGCGTTTTGTTGGATCAAGCGCGGGAAGATTTGCAATGGTGGGCCTCTTCTCTTGAGCTAGTAAACGGGAAAACTTTTACTCCGTTAGATCCAGATATAGTAATACATTCGGACGCTTCCCTAACAGGCTGGGGCGCTTGTTCCAACGGACTAACAACGAGAGGACCATGGACTAGTTTAGAGCGCAACCTGCACATAAACGAATTGGAGTTAATTGGGGCCTTCAATGCCCTCAAATCGTTCGCGTCGTCATCGAAAAAAGTATTTATCCGTATGTTCCTTGACAACAATACAGCAGTTTGTTATCTGAACAAACATGGAGGTACGAAATCCAGAAGTCTGATGGCATTGCTATGAAACTGGCCGACTGGTGTGAATCTAGAGATATTGTTGTAGAGGCTATTTATCTCCCTGAAAAATTAAACGTCGTTGCGGACCGAGAATCTAGAGCAACTGGCGACTCTAGTGATTGGAGGCTGTCTCCTCGACTTTTCAGTAAAATCAACAGGCTTTGGCCATCTGAAATCGATATATTTGCCAATGCATAGAACGCTCAATCGCCTTTGTTCGTTTCTTGGAGGCCTCAGCCTGGGGCGTTAGCATTGGACGCCTTCGCATTAAATTGGAAAAGCAGATCGTGTTATGCTTTTCCCCCTTTTTCCCTTATTCCCAGTGTTCTTTAGAATAAAATTTGATTGTAGTCAAATATGATTAAAATCAAAAATCATTGATTGCAAACAATGATTTCAATCATTCTCTTGAAAACGATTTTTGATTATTTATTTTCGACAATCAAATTGAAAATGTTGCAATCACGGTTTTAATCATTTAATTGGAAAAGTGGCAATGCTGGGACAGCTGATTCCTCTACTCAGCTTTTACAGTCTGTTGGTTTGAAAATGTCGAAATCTAACATAGCCTGGTACGAGAAACATATTTTCGCGTATTACGAGTTCCCGTCGTCAGTAACCTTAATTGATACAGAAGCAAACAGTAAAATTGCAGGAAGATGCAAAACCTGTGGCAAGCAGCAATCTGGTTGGATTAATGTGTACTCGAATTTTAGACGACATACTGTAAGTCTTATCACTATACATTGCTTTGATGTAATATTTGATTGTAATGTAAGCTTTGTCTCTAGCGTGATCAGCATCCTTCTAGTTGGAAAGATTTCCTTGAAAAACAAGAATCAGCAACACCAAAGTCTGGATCAAAAAGGAAACTTGATGAGAATAATAGTGCCAATGGAGAAAAAGATGCATCAACTAGCGATCAGCCTGAACCAAATCCAAAAAAACCGTGTGTGCTGTCACTCGCACTCTCTAAGGCTGAACAAGATCGTATCAATAATGTAATACAATAATGTATAAACACCTCGGAATAAGTTATTTCGAGGTGTTTCCGACGTTCAGTGAACATTAAAACACCTTTAATTCTGCCTCGCATGGTCTACAGGGCGTGAGAACTGAATGTCTCGGTGCAATTTAGTTTTGTTTTAAATTTAATGTAACACCATCGTGGTTCTTAAGGACGGATCTGCTTATAATCTTGGCCCTTTCTGCGCCTAGTAATGGGTACTAAACCCGGCTTCCCTTCTCGGATTGCCAGGTGAAGTATCATCTCTGTGGCATATCTGAACCTCCGGAAGAGCCACTATGAGAAATTAATTGACGTAGAGGGTCAAAACACGAAATATCGATTCATAGAGTTCAAAATTAGGTAAGCTTATATAGACAAATTTCTTTTCCATTACCGGTCGAATATCGTTGGTTAACAATTTACGACTTTCGTAACTAAAACCTACGACTGGTTTCGAGGGTTTTAAACCCCCGAACGGCGACTTACAATATTCGAGGGTTAAATTTGACGAAAATCGTTAATCTTTTTTAACAGTGTAGCCTTGGTCCCCGCTACTGTTAGAGCGGGTCTCACCTTTTCCTCACTCCACCTCACCAAAAGGTGAGGTGGAGTTTAAATTTCCCTATTTAAGGGCATTTAAGTTCCAGTAATGTTTTTTTCAGTAATCTGGCATTAAATGATTTATTACATATTTACGATTGCATGAATGCAAGCGATTTGGTACGGAAAATTTATATTGGATTAGATACATCGAAGATACGCAAAAGCTACGTATGTTGTAGCAGAAATCTTCAAGATATCTGTGCTAGGGGGTACAGGACACGACAATTAGAGATCTCGGAGCTAACTTAAGATATCTTAAGATAGTTAACTTTCAACTGTCAAGATATCTAGAAGAAGTCCCTTAGATAATATGTGCTACTAGGGAGGGGAACGATATTTTGAAAAACATTTTATTACTATGCATGCCTTAGATCGTAGTTTTCTGTTTGGTGATCTCTACAATTATGACGAAGACATCATTATCAGAAGTTAGCTAGTTCTGTTACACCATAGTCACCGTATTAGTAAACAAAATGTTGTTTGCATAATTTACAACATTTCCAGTCCCGTTACATTTAAGATTGGTTTCAATAATAAATTTAAGGCTATATGTATAATGGTCCTAATTAGTGCAACTTATCTCACAGATGATGACAATGTTCCACAGAAATCAACAAAACATGTTCAGGAGAAATTTGAACTGAAAGTTGCATGCGATGAAGATGCAGAGAGCACGTGGGAGCAAATGTGCCTTGACAAACACTCACAAGTCAGCGTCACAGTTGGCCTCATAGACAAGTACCATCAGGGCGTTGGCAACTTCATCCATCCCTAGTAGAACACTATAGCTTCAAGATATCTGAAAGACAATTTTCAAGCCGTGAACAATCTGTGTCTTGTTAGATGTCTTAGAGCTAGTAATGCTGAATCTAGCTAAGATAGCCGGTTCTAAGATATCTTCTAGTTTTCTTATTAGCCATAGTTTCAAGAATCGATTTTTCATTTTATGTCTTGTATGTGTATATACAGCATGTCTACGAGATATCCTTATAAAGATTAAAAGAACACACTGCACTGGATCAATTTGACGTTTTAGTGTTGGTTACTGTAGATTTGGGGACATCTGTCACATCTCACAAAATTTTGTCATTTTAACAAGTTTTGTAACATTTAGTGGGAGTAGACTTGATTACTTCACATCTAATAGACTAACATCAGAATACAGAGTCCCAATAATTGTCTTCCCTGATAGTAAGTGTTAGAAAATATATAATAGGATGGGCTTTAACCTAAAACGGCGTTTCACTGAATTTTCTTTGACGACATTTCAACGACGTATAAAATGTTTCTAGCATATATTATATAATGAACTGGGAAGTAAGATATAAAGATCACCGTTCATTTATTGAAAATTGATTTCATCTGGTAAGTAGAATTCAAACTAAAGTAGAATCGGAATTTACGTGGGGTTTCTTAGAGCTATTTTTAATGCCAGTAGTAACCTCCCCATTTTTTACGTCAGATTGAACAGTTTAAAAACAATTTCTACCAAAACTATTGAAATTATACAGGTTCCACTGGGTGAACTCTGTTAATGTGTTGCTAATCCTTGTTTATCATAGTTGAGAAAGTTTCATCTACGACGGAGCTCACTCTAATTGTCGCAAGTGCTAGATTTCACTATCCAACACGTTTCAGCCTCTTTCTTTAAATACACGCAATGTTTCCGTGTAATAAATGATTGAGAAGCAATGATTGTTCAGAAATGTAACAATTGTTTAGAATTTTGAATCGTGATTGTGGTACAATTGGTGCCATACATGATGGGGAAGCTGTTGCCGGTTGCCGGTTACCGGTTAAGCTGACGGTTAAGCTGCCGTCTAAGCTGCGGTAAACATTAAATGATTAGATAATTAATAACTAGCAGGGAATGGTATTGTATAGAACCATAGAAGTATGACATAAAGTGATGATAGTAATGTTGGAGTATGAGATCAATCACTAGTTGGTCGAGAACAACCGCTGATGTACTCTGGTAGCCAAGTGGTTAAGACCCCCGACTCACAGAACGGAGGGCCCGGGTTCGATCCCCGGGACCGGCGACTATACAGAAAGAGCTCCTAAGCTATATCTGCCATGAGCAGAAGCCCACTATGGTGGCAGAATATTTTTTAAATATTCTAACAAGTAAAAATTAAATTTTCGATGTCTTTTAGGTATCTTGAAATGCAGCTACAATCTATCTTGAAAGTTTGCATCAAGAGTGACATTTAGATATCTTGAAGCCACCTTAAATTTATGATTTAGCCAACCAGTGCAGGCTAGAATCCTGGCTACAAGATGTCTTGCAGCTATGGTGTTCTACTAGGGATGACCATCAAGATCCGTCCCAGTTCAGGAGAACATTTGTTCTTCGCGTCAAATTGTTCGAGGAGCATCTGGATGTGCGAACTCACGATGTGCGGGCATTTCATTTTCCCCACCCATTGAAGAGAAAAAGAAGGTTACCCCACAGCACGAGTCTCAAGCAACTCACGTTGTTGTTGGCGTCTTTTATGGAGTCAAAGCTTATTGCGTTTTGACTCACGACTGGGACCAAAGAACAAGCTGAAGAAAATCTACCTATGTTGACGATTGAATGGCGGAATTTTTTTCAGAAGGTCGAAGTTTACTTGAGTTCAAGGAGAGATTTTACCAATCTCAGAAACAGCTATTCCTTGAACATTTGAAATGTCGCCTTTACATCGATCCCCAAACCGAATCCGTTGGCGATATTATTATTTTCAACGCTTACGAGAAATGCCTTATCTTGGCAGACCGGATCCAGAATGGTCACCATTCAGCTTCTCCGATCGCTGTGTTACTCTATGTCTATGGGGGTTTAAAACCCTTGAAACCAATCGTAGGTTTCAGTTACGAAAGTCGTAAATTGTGAAGCAACGATATTCGACCGGTAATAGAAAAGAAATTCCTGTATATAAGCTTACCTAATTTTGCCCCCTATGAATCGATATTTCGTGTTTTGACCCTCTACGTCAACTGATTTCTCATAGTGGCTCTTCCTGAGGTCCAGATATGCCACAGAAATACTTCACCTGGCAATCCGAGAAGGGAAAGCCGGGTTTGGTACCCAGAACTGAACGCAGAAAGGGCCATGGTTTTAAGTAGATCTGTCTTTAAGAACCACGATGGTGTTACATTAAATTTAAAACAAAACTAAATTGCAACGAGGCATTCAGTTCTCACGTCCTGTAAACCATTCGAGGCAGAATTAAAAGTGCTTTAGTGCTCATTGAACGTCATTTAATGTGTGTTCTGTTAATTTTAACCCACACTATTCACATCTCGAAAATCGTTGGTTAAAATGAACGGTTTAACAGTTCCATAGAAACTTACAATTAGGAAAGCTTTTTAACCAATGTTTTGGTAAAATTTCCGTTTTCGTAACCCTTCTACGCTTTCCACCCTGGTACTTGAAATGCCTCTCATTATGCGTTTAAAACCAGTTTCAGAGTCGCAAAATGCGGCTCAACCGCATTTTGCAGCTTCATTTTAGTCGGAAATTAACTGGCATTCATTTGATCCTACGAAACCAGGTTTGTTCCCTTTCCAAAGACGAACATTAACACGGTTTGACATTGGATGAAAGTATCCGTTATTCTGAAATATTACGCTGAAAAACGAAGATAAAACTCGATTCTTATACCAATTGATTGAAATCTTTTTATCCTCGCTTTATTCTCGTTTTTCAAACCGAAATGTTGAACGTATACCAATATCGTTTTGGATCCTGATCAATAGACGCGTTTTTGATTTATTTTTGTGAAATGATAATGAAACAGACCAATGAATGGCCGATTGATCAGCGGTCGAGTTCCGGGTTAATGGTAACATATTACCGTATCCCGTACCGTTCCTCGCTTCCTCCCCATTCTTTGGAGTTTGGAGGGTCGGAGACTTGGAGTAGTCTACGTTCAAAAACTTTGAATGCCAAGAGTCCGTAAGACTCCTGGCTCGCGATAATTGTGTGAATAGCCGGTCCACTGTTATAAGTATAGAGGTATTTTTTTGGTCATTAGTAAAACTACGGCGGTCAGGGCAGCGTTCTACGTGTATTTTCTAAAGTTATCGGCTCTTACTTCACATCAATCGATAGACATACTTGAGTACTTTTAAGTTCTTCATGTAAAATTTCGATTTAATTATTCTGGGTGAATTATTTCAGTTCAACGTGGGTTTCAGCCTGTTTTTTGTTTCGTACTTTCCGATTTATTCAATAGTTTGAACTTGGATTGGATTGAGTTTTAAAAATGTATATTGTAAATTAAATTGGGAGTCAGATAAGACCCGTTTTACAATCTTAGTTTCTGGATAAAAGTTTGCATTCAGTCACCCCGGTTGAAACCAAATTAAGATGGATTGCAGAAACGGAAAACTTCAAGACGCAAATTTGGTCTGATTCGCTTTTTAAGAATCAAGATAGTTCCGGATTATGGGCTTTATTCAGAACTACTTAAAGGATCGACTCTTACAAGCCAGGATGAGACTCGATTTAAACGCATTTCTCATTTGCAAAAGTTTTGTCGAAATAGAGTTTTGAAACGTATGGGTACACTCGACATTAAACCCGTTCTGCAGCCGCTTTTTGTAGGGATCAAATATTCTCGCCGTTATCACGGTTTGAAACCAAGCTGAACCCCGTTTTACAGTCGCAATTTTTTGGGGTTAAATTTCTGATCGAATATCACGGTTTGAAACCCAAATTTAACAAGCTTTTCAAATCGATTTGGTAATCTACATTCTGCCTCTTTTAAAACCAGATTAATATGAGGTTAAGAAAATGACTCTCATTTCACCCCCGTTTGAAGTACCAGGGCATATCTTAAAAACCCACGGAAATCGTAACCCTTTTTAACAGTGTTTGTACTCCCTTGTATTCGCTGTAAAATCATAATTTTTACTGTGACTTTGCTCAATCTTGTGTAACAATGCCTCATCGCCACGTCTGGCGCGACAATTGATCGTTGGAAAGTGCGTGTTATAGATACAAATCTTATCTAATCTAATCTAGTTCAAAGAGCGATGTATATAGAGAAATATAGAGATATAGAATTCCTGGGCTTTGATTAGCGAAAGCTTTCGCTAACGAGCTTGGGTCCCAGTCGGTCGATTAGCGAAAGATTTCGCTATTCAACTGTATTTTGGTTGACTATCGAAAGCTTTCGCTAACCAGTTTTATAGCCGGCCTGTACATTAGCGAAAGCTTTGGCTATTTTAGTCTTGTTTTGTTGGTTAGCGAAAGGTTTCGCTAATCAGAGGGCGATATATAGAGATTGACCCATTCGCTTATCACAGACTGATATTAAGGTCCAGCCATTAGCTAATGTAGCGAATGCCAAAATTCCAATCACAACATAAAACCAGTTGATTCATCAGTGCTGTAATGAAAGAATTTATCGATTCATCAAGTTTTTTAATACTTACCCATTTCAAAATAAGTTATTTACTGGTTTGATTATTTGGATTGGAAGAATGGTCATTAACGTTGTTTCAGTAGGGGAGAGGGGAACTTGTAGGCCCGAGGGCAGGTAGCTATATTTTAAATAAAATCCGTTAAAATCGCATTTTGACGCCATAAATTTTACACCCAAATGCGACAATGCGCACATTTCGAAAAAAAAACAATTCATGCTTCTACGTTAAAGGGTTCAATATTTATGTGAAAATATATTTTTCGGGCTTTATTTTGTGTGCCCAACTTTCTTTTACGATATCTACTTTCCTTTACTTAAATGTAGAAATAAAATATTATAAGATACACAAATTATAGGACATTTTCCGCTCTTTAACCTACATTAATTAAATATCTAATTTGATTTATCTTTGTTTTTTCTAAAAAATAAAGTTTAAACCCCCCTCTGTAGGGGCTTCTTGGCCTGGCAACGTGGGGTCTGTTGGCCTTATGTAAGACACTTAGTGTGCTTTTTCTTTTTCCAAGTTTAAAAAAAAAATTATATTTTTATGTCGTGTGTGATGAAGATTATGTTTATCTTGTTTAAAAGGCTCGCTGGTTGCTTAAAAAAATGCATTTATAATTTGTCTAGTCTTTTCCTAATAAGGCCATAAGAATAACAATGGGCCAACCTACCCCTACCCCTGTGGCAAAGTGCCCGTGTCGGGGCATGATGATGGCATTCCGTTTTAGTTTCCTAAAATTAAAATCTGTGACCAAATAAGCAATTATTCAAAGACTTCGAAATATTTATGGTGTAGCTAATTTTTTTTCTCTATTTTTTAGAATTTGTCAGAAAAAATATAAAAAACGGGAAAGATTTTATGAAGGAAAGAAAAATAAGTGAGCCAACTGATACACCTCTCCTCTCTAAAAACAGATGTTCAGCCACAGCTTCCAAAACATTTGTGTTCACTTTTGTATTTTTTTATTTTAAGCAATCGAAATGTAAATCCCCATCCAGGTATCACTTTTATAAGAGTAAAAGTAATGAGTCATGAATTTATGACTTTCTGGATAAGCCTTTTTGGCACTTTGATGGTTTTATTATTATTTATTTATTTGAAATTGAAGAAACCGAATAAAATGTTTTGGACGCGGTAGCTGAACAAAATTGTTCACTTAATGGGACAATTTTTTTCAGAGTCCCCTATCGTTTAAACATGCAATTTTCTCAAGTATACTTGAGAAAATCTTACTTGTGCCGTCGTAACTTGTAAGTATTTTTCATAAAATGTTATTAGCGTCTTTTATGAAGGTCACTAGCCCAGCCATGAATTATAAATTGTTCCTTAATAACTTATTATGGCTTTTCCGTAATTGCTGCTCGATAATAGATTACCGTATAAATATTTAGTGGTCAGCAACTCACACCCAGGGACAAATTATCAAGTATAGTTCTGAACTTTAGGTTACCTAATCTTGTACTTAATGGAAAGTCACTTACACATCCAGCCTGCTAAAACATTCCAGTCAGAAAGCACATGCGTAAGATAAATAAGAAGCGTTCTCTGGCTTCTCATGTCAAGTAGCTTAAACGTTTTCTATCCAAGAGTAATCGGAGTTGTATATTTTTCATCGGCTTTAACAAGATCGATCTTCCATTTAAACGGAAGTAACAATAGAGTCGGGGCCGAGGCCGGATAATTAATGTTAAATTAGTAAAAAAAAATAGGGCAACTAGGCAGCCCATCATATATTATGGAGCCCTATGATTTAGTCCTAAATCATTCTATGGCTATCAAGCGAGAGAATATTAGAGATAAAATGCTTTCCTGTCCAGATTAATTACATTCTGTTCTCAAGATAGCGCGTCGTTGAACGTGGAGTCAACATCTATAGAAGTCAGAGTAGCTACAGACCGGGTTTCCGCATATTGGACGATAAGGTACGATACTGATACTCACTCGAGTCAAAACATCAGTAGAAGTTCTTCATCTTGTACTCATGACAGTGCTCTCATGTAAGTATTAACCTAAAAGAGGTCAAGAACTAATTTCAACATGTATGATTGCAGCGACGATATAATTAACGTATGAATATATGTTGTGGATGAGAATGTGAAAGTAGTACGATTATCGTGAAATAATTTTTTGTGACCTAATATGCCAATTATAGGCTAGTTTTCTCTAACAAAAATAGTGAACAGTGAATGGAGCATTGGCAAAATTATTTTGTTATTATTCCTTATAAGCAAAAGTAACATCATTACTGGATTATTAGTAGAAGTTATTAGTTGTTGTTATTATTATTGGAGATATTTTAACGGCCAAAACGGAGTGTTGATGTTGAAATGGTTATTCAACTGTATTTGACTAGATTATAGGAGAAAATAACGAACTTCAGACATGATTAACAGCCATTTGCGCGTTTCAACCGCTAACGTAAGTTTCTTAAAGGAGATCTATACAATATATTTTTGTGACTCAACATGACATGTGAACATGCAGCAATAAAAGAAAACCTCATAAAGCTTTGATTCAATCCAAATTTTTTTCATTTTTCCCAGAATCCCTTGGCCCAGAGAGCCGGTATAGCCGTGAGCACATACGGGCTTGTGGAAAGGGACTTGCTTGAAGTCTTATCTAATAACCTGAACTTTACGTATTGTATATTCATTGAAATTTAAAACATTGTCTCCACAGTTGCAGAAGGAATGTATAAGTTCTTTTTATTATGAATGATTTAAATCATGCATAGGTACGAGCTATGTGTCCCAGGCGACAACCAGCTAATAGGATTTCCACTAAACAACGGAACATGGACTGGTGTAATTGGCCAATTAACAAGAGGAGTAAGTGCGATAATGTAGCCTAACTACTACGATTTGTAGGCGTAGTCTAATGGTATAACGGGGCGAATAGAAAACTATAGAAAGACATTAGCCTACATTATCACCTGATGCAGCAGACTTTACAATTATGTCATTTTTCTTATATTTATACAGGAAGCAGACATCAACTTTCTCCCAGTTCCAGTGACCCTTTCTAGATCTAATGTTGTCGATCAAACCTTTCCAGTACTTATGGACAATCTGGCGATTATGATTCCTTATCCAGAAACAGAGAATAGTGTTTCCTTGGCAATTTCTCCTGCATTTTCTATCGTAAGGTTACAATTCAAGCAAATTTTAACTAATTATTTACTTCGTTTTACATTAATCTGTTTGATTACTGATGGACGGAGTCAAAACTTTTTTTAAACTCAGGGTTTAACATCATTTTTAGCGACAACAGTTGTAGTCGCCGTCCTTATTTGGCTTATGCATCGTTTAAAAACCGGCGGAAAATTTATTGGTGGTGAAGTTGTCATCTTTTTGGTGGCCGTTACTTTATATCAAGGTATACCTTATATACACTATATAGCCTAATATATCTTTTCTTTCCGCATGCACAGGAAACAGAGAATATGTTTTTACGTTCACCGGCAATTAATTTTCGATGCAACGGTATTCGTTTCAGGTGGATGTTTCAGATTCCAGTCAACTGCTCTTCGACTGGTCTATGGCTCGTGGCTTCTGGCTCTTTTTGTAGTACTAAACATATACTCGGGAACGCTCACTTCAACACTGTTGACTCCCAATTACCAACTTTTAGTTCATTCACTTGAAGATGTGGTAGCTAATGAAAACATTAATCCTTTAGTTCTTAAAGGGTCTCCTGCCTATGCAGATCTAACAGTACGGTATCTTCTATTAAACAATATGTTAAGTATTTATCAGCATGAACGCAAAGAAAAAGCTTCAATTATAAGTTAATTTGTTAATAATCTATATGATTATTAACAACGAATTTATTATGAACTATATGGTAGCCTAAAGTATTCTTCAAACGAAACTGTTTAGACATCGCCTTTGCCAATTTTGCAAAAGATTTCAACCCGATGGCAGCGGAATCCTAATTTACTAGTGAATGATTCAGACTATATAGAATCACTTCTGAACGCACCTAATCAAGTTTTTATCCTGGTAGGCTATTGTTGAATTGTATTATCTTATTCTAAAAAAGCTAAAACGATTTGTCTTCATTAACATAAATAATAGTCCGATATCGTTCAAAATCGTGCAATCGGAAATGATTTAAAAAAGGTAGGATATTGTCGTGCTCTTACTCTTGACAAATTCATCCAAGGCCGAACCAATAGCATCACACTTCGTAAGAATTGTCCATATACTTCCAGTTTCAATAGGAAGTAAGCTAACAAAATTAACGGATCAGTTAGAAATTAAATAAACTACCATTAACCAATTTCTTATTATGTTCCAGGTCTCTTCTTTTAGCACAGAGTGGCATAATTCACCACTTTGAAAAGAGATCTTACACTTCGTCGTATTCTGCCTGTTCAATTCGTGAGCTGAAGTCAAAGGGAAGTCAACCAACGTCAATCAAACTGAAGCATTTTTGGACCGTTTTCTTAACTTTAATTATCGGGTGCCTAATAAGTTTCTTTGTGTTCCTGGGAGAGATATTGTATACCCATACTATAACAGCGCGCGCAGTATGGAATTCGTTTTTGGTCATTTAAAAACCAATATATATTCTTTCAAACAGATATGTTAGTTCACATGAAATATATATTGTTCTCAATTCTCAATGAATGGCGGGCCGCGGGGGATATTGATCCTGAAAGATCACACGGCATCGGTTAACGTACAACCTTACACGCCATCTAACATCCCGGCGGAAAACCTAATTTCTCGCATAAGCGTTAGGAAAGCAAAACCACGATCGGTTAGGTTGGTTAAAATCGGTTATTAACGTACAAATCTTATTACGCCATCTAATAGCCAGCCGGAAAACTAAATTTTCTCATATAAACGTTTGGAACCTACGCTATACCCAACCCTTTCCTTTCTCAAGCCCCCCAGTAGCTCCCCCAAAAGCTCCCAAAAAGCCCCCAAAAAAGAAAAAATAAAGGAAAAGTAGCTACGCGCAAAACAGGAATTTAATACCTTCGGAATATTCATAAGAATGATATAAGAATGAATATTACCCTCAGGGATAAATTCGACATGTGAAATCAAGTATCCACGAACTATAAAATAATACAGGCAGAATTACCTGAAACATAACTTTAGCCATCTATCGAGCACCAAAAAATTTTGAAAAACAAAAGATAGGTACCCCACCTGAAAACTCCTATCTATTGAGCAGTACATCAACGAATTTTTACCTGGAATAAGTATTTGGAGCCCCCCTTCGACAATAGCCTCAGGGTTCCTTTGCGAAAACGAGCAAGGAAAAACGAAAAACGACAAATGGCCCTTGTAGGGGAGAGGTGTACCAGTTGGCTCATTTATTTTTCTTTCCTTCGTAAAATCTTTCCCTTTACTTATATTATTTTTTTACAAATTCTAAAAAAACAGAGAAAAAAATTAGCTACACAATAGATCTTTCAAATTCTTTGAATAATTGCTTATTTGGTCACAGATTTTAATTTTAGAAAACAAAAACGGAATGCCATCATGCTCCGACACGGGGCAGTTTTCCACAGGGGTAGGGGTAGGTTGGCCCAGTGTTATTCTTACGGCCGTATCAGGAAAAAACTAGACAAATTTTAAAAGCATTTTATAAAGCAACCAACACGATCAGAGATCCCTGCTGAGTGAATTACCCAATGGTAGTGGGTTCGATTCCGGTAAAACACAAAGTATCATCTAATTATTAACCCAGTCAGATTAAAACAAGACGGTAGACATAACAAAGATGAAAAGTATGATGATAACTGTTTTGTATTCTTTTAAATTTATTTTCGAGCCTCTAAATATAGGGGTTCCTAACCCCGGAATTTACAGGGTTTTAACCCCATTTCTAGTTTTCTCAGATTTAAGGGGTATAAACCCCGAAAAAATCGTTACAAAATTAACAGTGGAAAGTCCACTGGATGAGTCGTCCGATCATCACGAGTGCCAAACACCGACTTAGTCTTTTTCTCAACTCTCCGCTTCGATCATCGCCTGATCATCGTCACGTCAACGTTAATTCGTAGTATAAGTCCGGACAAGTCTTTCAGGAAAAGGGGAAAAGGGTAGCCGGAGGTCATTAATAAAGGACATTTCAACTCGCCTCAAATCCTCGCTCATAACAGTATATTTAAAATAGAAGTAATACAATCGTAGGCCATCATACATTTTTAGCTAGAAAACTTTTAACTGAGCCACTGATAAAGGGAAATAATCGCACATTTGTTGCCCTTTCCGAACAATGAAGCTCATCCATTTCAACACGAAGGCAGAGATCGAGGCAGAGATATTTATCTGCTATTTTGTGAGCGTTTAGAATCCATAGAAAAGTTTATCGCCACGCCTGCAAATCAATGCTTGTTATCTTAACCAAAACTTTGCCAGTTGACGAATACATTTATTCCTGTTTGTCAATAATAAAGACCTCGTTTATTTAAGATCGAAAATAGTGTTGTTGCCTGTTTCTCACTCTCTAAATTTTCTGACTGCTACTAGGCCGCTTGTAGGCCTCTTAGTAGATGCTTAGTAGCCTTAGTAGCCCGTTAGTAGTATTTTCCAAAACACTACTAAGGGCCTTGTAGGCCTTTAAAAATTTAGAGTGCAATATCAACATTTAATACACTCTCATTCTGTTGGGGTCCTCGAAGGCTCTTCGTAGCGAAATGAAGAGTGCTTCGAAATGCTACGAAGCTACTTCGAAGAGCTTCGAAGCACTCTTCATTTCGCTACGAAGGACCCCAAAAGAATGAGAGTGTATACAATTGATATATCTATGGATTTTCTTCTCGGACTATCCATTGGATATCCAATTTTGGGTACCCGATGTATATCCAAAACATACCCTAAAAGATATGTATAAGAAATGGTAGCCTTATATATAGAACATCCATTGAATATCCACCGGATATCCGGTGTCGCCTGGGAACCAAATATCTTAATCCAGCCATGCTCGAGCATGGCCTACTATATCTAGAGGCCGAGAGTCTCGCCCTATCTCCCCATGTTAAAAGGTGAAATCGGCCAAATTTTGAAAAATATCTCAAAATTTAATCATGGATAGAGGTTTAAAAATTAAGTTTAGTCATACTAGGTGTTCTTATACCTAAAGTCTTCATTGATTAAGATATTTACATTTTTAAGGTCATTTTGACAGGAGAAGTCCTCTTGCGAACGCCATCTACTTAGAGATAGAGAGATTTCTACATAAAACTTGTGCGCCATCTGTTTTGGTGAGCGTTTAAAAGCAAAACTCGGATAGCCGATTTAACACGTGGAGCTGCAATAGCGTTGAAACGGCTCTCACAAGAGGGCGCTCGCAAGAGGACTTGGCCCGTCAAAATCGCAATTCTAAATTGAAATATCTCCTAAATTTCTAATTAAAACGAAAAAGTAATTGAAAGTACCCTTTCAATTTTTTACGCTCTTCCTGATAAGATTTTAAAAAAATTTACATGGGTTTCATAGGAAATCGCTGACATTCTCGGCCTCTAGATATAGTAGGCCATGGCTCGAGCTTAGGAGAATGACGTTGTCAATAGACGACTTGACTGACACCAAGCTCGTACAAGCA
Source organism: Ceriodaphnia dubia (assembly GCA_022539655.2). Taxonomy (NCBI): domain Eukaryota; kingdom Metazoa; phylum Arthropoda; class Branchiopoda; order Diplostraca; family Daphniidae; genus Ceriodaphnia; species Ceriodaphnia dubia. The sequence goes on along the minus strand of JAKUCG020000139.1, from coordinate 1,317,074 downwards.
GGTCGCATAAAGTCTTACCCATTCAGAAAAACGCCCCGGGTCGATGCGTCGATATGATTCATTATACAGGTAATTTTTAACAAAGTTCGTTAGAGGAAATATGATAGCGATATAGTTCGATGTCACAGTTCAGAGCTCATCATGCACTTATTAAAGTTGCCTCTCAAAACATCGGTGGGTCTTAGTGAAAGTAGACGCTCCTTCATTTAAATTCTTTAAACCAAATGGTTGACGTTATATACTGCTGCTTGATTGCAGTAAAACAATATAGTTTGAGATTTCTTTATAAACAAATCTTTAAAAGTGGCTCGTCGTCTCTTCTATTACATTAAGCATGTTGTTGCTATGATACTTTTTTATATACAAAAGCAGCCATTGGAACCTATTCATTCCTGATTTAAAATATGTAACCGACCGCCCGGAAGGCTAAATAACAAACAATGTAGCTAGCAACAGCATATACGACTCTGACCTTTGGTTGTCATCCTGCAGCTAATTATATAATTTAACCTCCCCCCCCCCCCAAGTATAGGTCCAAACAGCGATGTATGATACTGGGGCCTGTCTCAATGATATGGCAACACGAAAAATCGAAAAAATCCAACTGAAACTAACGTGCTAACCTATTGATTTAACGACTTTTCAGCTGGTAAATTATTATTGTAAGATATATCATATGGAGGCGGATGAAAATTGTGAGTTAACTAAAGCCTGCTCTCTACGAAAATTGTCCGGTTTTTTACGGTTTTTTATTGGAAATATAAGTCTACTTGCTTTAGTGGACATTTACTCTAATAAAAAAGAAAAATTTTGTCACTTCACTTAAAGTAGTTTTGGGCTTTTTGTTCAATTGATGAAAATGGACAATATGGTTAAAGTAATTGGAAATAAAGCCTGGTTTGTTTCAGGCGATTCGAGGATGCCTGATTTGGTAACCTATCCCCCATCGAGTCAGGTTAGAGTGAAAGGAAAGCAAAAATTTTGGAGGAAAAGGGCGAGTCCTTACAGGGGATGGCTCTCATCCCATGATTTCTAGAAACCCAGCTACAATAGTGTACCTATCCTTCTTTTTTATGGGACTTAGAGAATTTTTACGGTTTGGCCAAAATCCCTTTTTCGTTATAGGTCTAATAGGGGAGACTGGGGTCAATTGTAACACGAGACAAATGTAACATAAATCGTTTAGGTCATTTAAATTAGCTCTAAAAATATGAAATATTAACCATAAAGCCATTCTATTGAGAAGAAATTTTGGTAATTTTTTCAAAGAAATCGAATAAAAATTGTTGAAGTTATAAGAAAAAAACGTTTTCGACACCCTAAAGTAAAATTTTGGAGTCTTACATTTTTTCTATTTTCCCTATGATAAAATTCGAAATGAACCAAGTATTTTACACCAAACGCTTCCTTGTTATGTCGTTTAAACATTTTTATCATTGATGTGTGCAAAAATCAGAATTGTAATAGAGTAAAAATTAATTTAAGGGGAAAGGTTCAGTGTGGGACGATTGTAACAGTCCAAATTATTTATGAAAAAAACAAGTCTAAATCATTTTTTCCACCCAGAAATTATGCAAAACATCATATTCTTTTGATTAAGTGTTAAAAGTTGACATACTTGCAGAAAGAACAAAAAATAATCCAGATTTACTGTTTTAAATGGGCGAGTCGTCAAGCGGTAGCTCTTATGGGAAATCCCACGTTAATACAATCGTCCCGACATGTAGGTAAATTGCAAAAAAGCATGATCATTCTAGATTTTCTTACTAAATAACTATTAAACTTATATGTTCTATAAATTCAGAAAAGTTAGCCAAGATAATAAGCTATTTACCACATTTTTTAAAACTTTGTAGAATTATTTCTAGCAGACGAAAAAAATTGAACCGTGTTTTTTGTTACAATTGACCCCAGTCTCCCCTACTAAGCGATGAATGAAATCCGAATAATAAAAGTCACCAAAGCTGAAACTTTGTTCTACACAAATGCAAGTTTTAAAGATAAATACGTCCGATTACTGCATGATGAAGTTTTAACTTACATCAATGGAATATATGATTCTTAATAGACCCCCTACTTGTGACATAGATTAAATAAGAACACTGTGGTGTAGTGGTTATGAAGTCAGACTATGACACCAGATATCTAAGGTTCAAACCTCTGAGACGGCAACATTTTGAAATTATTTGGATAATTAAAAACTTAAATTAACTTAATTACAACGACTCATCAAATTAAGTTTATAAACGGCTGTAAAAGATAATTGTACAATAAGAACCTACAAAAAAAGAAACAAAAAAGGACCAAATAGGAACTAGACTTTAAGCCCATTTTTATTGGAAAATTTTGCCGCTAAAATATAGGACTTAAATGTCTAGTTAAAAGGTGGGCAATTTTGTCTCGGTACAGTTTACTAGAAAAATTGTCCGAGAAAAATCGGACATTTTTCTAAGAGAGTGAGGAAACTGAGACGTTTTACCAACTTAAGCCAGTAAGGGAGACTTGTTTTCTTTCCTTCACAAAATCCCGTTACTTCAATCACGTGACACCATTCTGCATTCAACGCGAAAACGTTGTGCGAATGCCGCAAACAGAAAACTTGTTTAGATCATAATTCGGATACTTGAGTAAGTAGGCTACATCAACTTAATCCACATATAAATCAGTTTTTATGTCTTTTGAACGTTGATTGCAGAATAATATAGAAATGGATATCTCATAGACATTGCAAGATATTGGTAAATGAAATTTGACATGAAAAACAAAGCTTTGATGTCGAAACGACTCTATAGAAAATGGTGTTCAGCCATCAACGCTAAAACAATAGTTTTTAGTTTTTGTTTTTGGACCGTAAACTTTTAGTCGGACAAATTAATTAACATAAACTGAGCCAAATGTGTAAAAGTAATATTTCTACGTTTTAGGACTAAAAGAAAGAACATTTAAAGCAATGCTATCGCTATATTAGCAAAAAATGAAATCTAAACAAAAATGTCTTGGCGTTGATGGCTGAACAAATTGCTCACCCTTCCTTATATGTGTGAACACCTCAACACCATTTTCTAGAGAGGATGAATAAATTACTTATGAGCTTTGGTGTGTGTATCTATATAGTCTTGGACTTAATGGAAAGTCACATATATACTTCCAACTTCCATACTGTAGCCTATATAGAACTTTCAGTCAGAAAGCACTCGTTCGAAGCGTCTTCTGGCTTCCCATGTCAAGTAAGCCTACGAAAAGTTTCTTCTCGAGAGTAATCGCAGTTATATATATTTAATCGGCTGTAACAATAAGGTAGCCTATATTTTTCAGTGTCAATGCCGAATAATTAATAAAGCAGTGAAACAATAGGGCACAGCCAGAATGCCATGGCTATAATGTAGGCCTATACATCATAGCCATGGCATTCTGGCATTCTGGCCATGGAAAGATTTATAAATCTTTCCATGGCCATCACGAGCAAAAACAAGATAAAATGCTTTCCTGTCCAGGTTAATTAGATTCTCTCCTCGAGATTCTCCAGGGACCATAGAAATTAGAAATTCAACGTTGAAAAAGGGGCGTTCAAGGAAGATTGAAGAGCTGCGATGCGAGAATGACCGCCGTGGCTGTATCATTGTAGCCTACTTCTCATTTAAATTAAATAAAAACTCCTCAAGTAATTAAAAAAGAAAGGCTAATTATCTATAAACTAAATCTAATATAGGGGAAACTGGGGTGAATTGTAACACGAGACAATTGTAACCAAAATCGTTTAGATCATTTATATTAGCTCTAAAATTCTGAAATATTTATCATAAGGGCATCTTATAGAGAAGAAATTTTGGTAATTTTTTCAAATAAATCAAATAAAAACTGTTGAAGTTATAACAAAAAAACGTTTTCGACACCCAAAAGTAAAATTTTCGGATCGTCAATTTTTTCTCTTTTCCCTACTATAAAGTTCGAATTCGACCAAGTTTCTTACACCAAACGTTTTTTTATTATGTCCTTTATACATTTTGGCAATTGATTTGTGTAAAAATCAGAGGTATAATGGAGTAAAAGTTAATTTAATGGAAAAGGTTCGGTGTGGGACGATTGTAACAGTCCAAATATTTTAGGGAAGAAACAAGTCTAGGTCACTTTTCCACCCAGAAATGGTGCAAAACATCATATTCTTCTAATTGAATTAAAAAAGTTAGCATACTTGCAGAAAGAATGAAAAATAATCCAGATTCAACGGTTTAAATGGGTGAGCCGTCAAGCGGTAGCTCTTATGGGAAATCCCACGTTACTTCCGACCCCCACCCCTGTTCCGACCCCCACAATCGTCCCGACATGGGTACAATTGTAACAAAAAAGCATGATCATTCTAGATTTTGTTACTCAATTACTATTAATCTTTTATGTTCGATAAATTCAGAATAGTTAGCCAAGATAATAAGCTATCCGCCGAATTTTTTAAAAATTTGTAACTTTATTGCTAGCAGACGAAAAAAATTGAAGTATGTTTTTTGTTACAATTGACCCCAGTCTCCCCTAGAAACTCACAGCAATGGTTTTTAGAATATAAAAAAAAAAAACCAAACACTTTCCTACTCATTTCAACACCGATGGAGGGCAATGACAACATTGAGCACACGGTGGCAAAAACAAACAAAGCAAATCAATAATATCTAGTATTGTATTGTAGTATTGTATCTAGCGCTTTACCTAATGACCACTAGTGGCGTGCGAGGTGGCGTGTGTTGTCATTGCACCGGAACTATTTGGATACAGATTCCCGTATCAAAAGAATAATATTTCTTGATTTTCATTCAACTAGTAATTTTAGCAACACAAAACTGGGGGGTATCAATGTCATTGTTTTGCTAAAATATAGAAAATATATATTTTAAATAATAGAATTAAAATTTAAAAAGGCAAGATTCTATTAGTTCCTTGGTACAACCACGTGGAGCGCTACCTCTGTTTCTTCCTAACCCCCAGCTTCTCCCTATTCAGTTTCTAATCTCTTTGCTGGTCTCTGCGTGGGGTCCACATCTTTAGAAGTCAGTGTACAGACCGGTTATTCCGCATATTATTGGTACGATATTACCCCAAGTCAAAACATCTGTAGAAGTTTATCTTGAACCTCGTGTGCTCTGCTCATAATCTCGTATAATTAACCTAGTTAAGAACCAATTTTATCCGGCAAGAATATATATAGATGAGAATTTGAAAGTAAAACTTTTGTGAAATTATTTATTTTTATAGGACCTTCTAAAAATAGTTTAGAGTGAATGGAACTCACGCACAAAAAAACTTGAAATTTTTATATAAAATCAAGCGAGACTCTTTTGTTCGCTAAATTTGGGTGATAAATGAAAAAACAACTTTCGAAAAAGGTCGTTTTTTCGACCAAGGTCACGGCTCTATTTTTCAGAGAGTTTACTATAAGCGCGTCAAGTAAATTATTACTACGGGTGTAATTGTTCTTAATATGACTAGATATAAAGGAGATTTGATGTTGAATGGTTATTCAATTAAACTGTATTTATTTTCAGGAGAAGTCATGATCAACAGCCATCTGCGCGTTTCAACCGCAAACGTAAGTTTTGTATGGATAAAAATGTTTGTATCTCAACTGCATGACATGTAAACAGCAAAAACAGAAAATCTCACTTTGTGATTCGAAAAATTAAAATATTTTATATCATATTTCCTAGAATCCCTTGGCTCAACGAGTCGGTATGGCCGTGAGCACATATGGGCTTGTGGAAAGAGACTTGCTCGAAGTTTTATCTAAAAACCTGAACTTCACGTAGGCTATTGTATATTGATTAAAATAAAGCCTCCACAGTTATAGAAAAATGCAAACTTTTATATTATGAATGATGTATAAATCATTCAGGTACGAGCTACGTGTCCCAGGCGGTAACCAGCTAATGGGATTTCCACTTAACAACGGAACATGGACTGGTGTAATTGGCCAGTTAATAAGCGGAGTAAGTGCGACATATAATGTAGCCTAACTATCACGATGTGTAGACGTAACGAGACAACTCGCGGTACAGTAGAAAACTAGAATTTAGACTTTTAAATATCATCAGACTATGCAGACTTTAAAATTGTTCCATTTTTCTTTGTTTACAGGAAGCAGACATCAACTTTCTCCCCGTTCCAGTTACCCTTTCTAGATCTCATGTTGTCGATCAAACCTTTCCAGTACTCACGGATAATCTGGCGATTATGATCCCTTATCCAGAAACAGAGAGTAGTGTTTCCTTGACCGTTTCTCCTGCTTTTTCTATCGTAAATTGACAATTCAAACGAACTATACCTTGTTTCGTTACATCCCGTTCGATTGCTGGGACGGAATAAAAACTTTTTTTTTATACTCAGGGTATAACATCATTTTTTGCAACAACAGTCGTAGTCGCATTCCTTATTTGGCTTATGCATCGTTTGAAAAGCGACGGAAAATTTATTGGTGGTGAAGTTGCCATCTTTTTGGTAGCCGTAACTTTATACCAAGGTATCTTTTGTTTTTTGTTTCTTTCCGCATGCATAGAAAACAGAGGATAAGTCACCAGAATAAATTAATTATCGAGTATTCGTTTCAGGTGGAAGTTTCAGATTCCAGTCAACTGCTCTTCGACTGGTCTATGGCTCGTGGCTTCTGGCTCTTTTTGTAGTCCTAAACATATATTCGGGAACGCTCACATCAACACTGTTGACTCCCAATTACCAACTTTTAGTTCATTCACTTGAAGATGTGGTAGCTAATGAAAAAATTAATCCTTTAGTTCTTAAAGGGTCTCCTGCCTATGGAGATCTCACAGTACGTTATCTTCCAAACGATATGTTAGACATTTATCCTAAATGCAAAGAAAAAGCTTCAATTATTAGAAAATGTGTTCATCTTATTCAAATATGAACCATAAATGAACCATAAATGGTTGTCCAATAAAGTGTCCTATTTTATATTTCTTTTACCTATGTGGAATGGATTAAAATGGCAAAAAAACTATTTAGACATCGCCTTTGCCAATTTTGCAAAAGATTTCAATCCGATGGCAGCGAAATCCTAATTTACTAGTGAATGAGTCAGACTATATAGAAACACTTCTGGAGGCACCTAATCAAGTTTTTATACTGGTAGGTTATATCGATGAATTGTATTATATTATCCTTAAAAGGCTTAAACATTTTTTTTAAATTTAAATAATTAAAAAGTCTGATATCGTTCAAAATCGTGCAATCGGAAATGATTTTAAAAAAGTAGGATATTGTCGTGCTCTTACTCTTGACAAATTCATCCAGGGCCGAACCAATAGCATCACACTTCGTAAGAATAGTCCATATACTTCGATTTTCAATAGGAAGTAGGCTATTAAAATTTACGGATTTTTTAAATACTAAAAAAGCTACCATAAAATGAATTTTTCATGTTTCAGGTCTCTTCTTCTAGCACAGAGTGGCATAGTTCACTACATTGAAAAGAGATCTTACACTACGTCGTATTCTGCCTGTTCAATTCGTGAGCTTAAGTCAAAGGGAAGTCAACCAACGTCAATCAAACTGAAGCATTTTTGGACCGTTTTCTTAACTTTAATTACCGGGTGCCTAATGAGTTTCTTAGTGTTCCTGGGTGAGATATTGTATGCTCATACTATAACTGGAACAGCTGTGCCCTTGCCGTAATTAAGTACATTCTACAAGGACATTACTTAGTCGTCGAAAAAATACTACTCTCTTTGAAAATTAATATCTTTATACAACATAAATTTTTAACCTAATATAATACATATAAAAGCAAAAATAATACTGTAATATTTTTATGTCACTAGGTATATACAGCAACGGGTGAAAGTTTCCTGACAGGATTAAAAAATTGGCTGCTTTTATTTTATACCCACTCATAGTTACGTTTAAAAAACTAACCCCTCACCCCTTCTGACCCCGGTCAATTGGGAAGGGTAAGAAAATAGGTATACCCTTTAGCACAGAACTACCGGTAGATGTAAAGTAAAAGCGCATAGTACGAAAATCGCGTCAGGAAACTTTCACCCGTTGCTGTAGGTGCCTTAGATAACTAAATATTTATACACTCCATCAAGTTATCTTTCAACAAATAAATATACATCTTTTCACACTCAAATTTCCCATGACTGGGAGATCCATGGGTTAAAATCACGTAACGATTCTTATTCACAGCCTTCAAGAATCGAGACGTCCTTGTACAAACGGATTTCAGAGACTTAATTCAATGTATTAAATAGACAAATTGCGTTTGTTTATTAATGGTTTGAAAGAGAGCGCTTGAGAATAAACCATGCAATACGGTGCCGTCCTTATATATCTAACAGCCAGTCGAATGAGTCGATTTACGCTTTTAAATTCAAGAAAAAATTTTCATGAAAATGAAACAAAAAATATGGTATTCAGGATTTCTTTCATATCAAACTATTAACTTTGATATCTGACGGCATCGAGTAATGTATGAGGAAAAACATACGCGTCTCGCGCTGAAAACTTTTAGTGTGGAGACTAATTAAGTGAGAATGCCTATACCGAATCGGCAAATGCCGGGCACCGTGTTCTGTCGAAGAAAAGGGAGCTATAATTTTCCAAGCTCCCTCCTGTTAAAGAAATATGAATTTCAAATCTCTATTCGCATGAGTTGTTGGGTTTTATAGTAATTACTAATTATATCCTTATTTAATGATAAGTGCATAGATTACTCGGTTGAAAATGTCAAATATCCACACAACTGTCGACTTTAGTTATGGATGAGGCAACAAAATCTTATGATCCTTCACAATAGTACCCCAGAGACGACAGTACAGACCAGAGGTAAAGTGTGGTTTGTTTTGATATAGAATCATTTTGACACTCTATTTTAGAATGGTGGCCTGGAGAGTCAAAGTCACCACGCCCGAATGCTCTACTGTTAGGGATATCGTTGTCGTTTGCAATGCCTTATTACTTTCATGATTGGCTCGTTTGGCCCACAAGAAGAAAAACTATTTTTGATTGCCTCTCAGTTAGCTCCCACTCTAAAAATTCCATACATCTCTATGTCGCTGCCAATAGTGGAGCATGCATTGGGCTTGCGGAAGGAATCAAACATCTTTTTCAAGTAGGTAGCGTGGGTCGGTAATGGGGCGACCCAGAAAAAGGTTTCAAGTACCCTGACACCGGATAATATCAAGAAAATGTCAGCTGTCAATTCAGTCCGAGCCCAGCTCATTAGCGAACATGGTGAAGCTCGCTATCGGATTACTGACAGCATTGGTAAACTCGATCCCGGTTTTTCGTCTGCCCCTTTTCCGTCATCCCGCGTCATCCTCCAAATTTTCGCCATAATACCTCCTGTCGGTCACCAAACGTCTCTCCTTACGGTGGAAAACGCCGTAACAGGGCACTTAGTGTCACATTGAAGCTGACGTGACGATGACGTGGAGCCTCGCTGACGTACATGGGAGACTAGGCTACAAGTGTCCATGTAGATCCGGTTCCGTCAAATTCTCTTTCAGGTGAATCCATCAAGGTTATTCCGCTAGGCCGGTTATTCCATGGCCAGGGCCATTGAATTGAATAGCTAATAGGAGCTGAAAGTAGCTGAAAACTTGCAGATGTCCTACGTCATTAGCTCATTATGCCGGTGTGTTCGGGATATACGACCGACAGGCGACAGCGACCAAGCACGCTGAGAAAATTGCGTGAATATAAACGCTGGCCGTCTCCACCTTCAAACCACATTACTTGTTCATCCTCTTCTACAACAAAAACAACTATTCCACACGGAATTTTTAACACAACAATGGCTTCTAAGCTGGTGAGTTGACTTTCGAGACTCTTTTTATTGTCAGAAAAGAATTTGAAATTTATAAAATGAAATTCCAGGTGTATTGATTACCCTGTGCCTGATGGCTGCCGTCGTGGCTGCTGTTTCGGCACGTCCCCGCTTCTTGGCCATCCCCATCGAGGACATCCAATTCCTACGCGGACCCGCTCCCTTCCACCCCGCTCAACAACGCATCGTCACCACGCGCGCCACCAGTAAATGATCCTGCTTAACTCTTTCTCGATCTCCAATTATTATCAAAGTATTAATCTACAACAGTCGATGGTGAGCCCGAAGCTGCTGCCTCTGGTACCCGCTCCAGCGGTTATGGTGGCAACGACAAAGTCGATCTTAGAGCCTACACCGGTGGATACGGCGCTTTCGGCTGGTACATCAAACACCCCGTCGTAGACTATGGCAGCGGCAGCTTTAAAAAAAAAAAAACTGACCCAGCACCGAGAATAGGGCCTTACCCTCACCAAATCCACCGAACGTTAAATCGATAAAAAAAACATCCATCTACCAGCCTTATCACTTTTTTATTTAAGAAAAAAAAAAAGAAAAAAACAGCCAACTGATGGTCTGTTTGTTAAAATTTTGTTGTCCTGTTTTCATCATCTGAAATCGTTCGATGTTTCACTGCTGAGCAGTCTCGTTTCCACCCCATTCCACCTCTTCAGTGTTTCGTGGTCATATATGTTTTATATAAAAAATGAAGCGACTACTATTCCTTGTTGCTGTAGCCTAGACAACCATCTCTTTGCAGCAGATAAGCGCACATCCACACGAAAAAAAGAAAGCGCCGCGTCTTTTCTCTTCTTCCCGCACAGATACAGTACAAGTTCTCTTGACTTGAGTAGCCATGAACTTTGTGCGAGTCAAACGATTGCTGACGTGACCGACTCGCCACTGCTGTATACCATACTGATAGGGCAGAAGGGTTAGTTCTGTCAAGGAGCTAATTATCCATCCAAGAGTTTTGAAAAAGCTCCTTTTTCGTCGCTATGGCTACGAGACTCAGCATTATTAATTGACCGAGATCCAGTCATCGCACTAACACGATTGAAAGAGTAGACGGGAGTAGTAGTCATTCCCTTTGCTGCAGTTTGGAAAAAGATAGTACGTGTCCCATACTGCGCCCTGTCAAATTGTTTCTCTTCTTTTACCGCCCGAGCCGTCGTTATATGTTGCATATATGATGTTACGTCATCCAACATTTATAAGTCTGAGAGAACAACACTACAACGTTGCGTGATTTAGGATTCGGTTACTGTCCTACAGAATCATGAAATTCAACTTTCTGAAAAATTTTTTTTGAATGTTTTAAGTTCAACTATTTCCAGAGTTAGACTGTGAAACATAATACTGGGCGTTTATTTAAACATCCCATGCCTATTATGGTTGATGATGTTAATAGCGGAACAAGAATAGACAGACATGACAGCAGTTTTGGAAATAAGCCTGAAATAAGCATAACAAAAACAGTTGCATCAGTCTATTATTTGCACGGCCGTATTTCATTCACATAATTAAAATGCATATTACTTCCTGCTCATCAAATCATCGCTGGTCTCGGCGATCTCGATTGTCACGATAGTCTCTGTGTTCTCGAGAATCTCGACGATCCTTGCTGTCTTTACGATTGTGACTTTCCCAAATATTTCTATAACGATCTCCAGAGCTTTTCGGGTGGTGGTACTCTCTTTGTCTTTGTTGGGGTTCGCGTCTCTTCGAATAGTCATCATTTTGTTGGGTATGCCTAAAGTCTTCTTTCATATGATGAACTTTCATCTTGTAGTCTTCTTTGTTCGGATCAAAGGGTTTGCCACCGATGAAATCCACCCAAAGACCTGTGAAAAACATAATTGAAAAAAAGTTGGTTTTAGATGTCAAGTGCAAGAAATGTTCTACAGAAAGATGTCCTACCTTGTCCTTTTCATTGTAATCTAGATACGGACTGCAAAAAATCTACGTGGATACGCCGGTCGCCGATCAGAACATTATTCATTTTAAAATAAGCGCTTCACAGGATTTCGGGTTATCAAACTCGATAAAAGCGTATTGTAGAGAATTTCCTGTTTGCCTATCGCGAATAATTTCACAGCTGCGAGCACACAATAGAAAAATCATCATTAATTAATTTGAGCCAGCAGTGGGATAATTTAGAGAGGAAACTTACTTGACGATTTTGCCAAAACGGCTGAAGATAATCATCAAATCATCATCAGACTGATGATGATTTCTGAAAATGATGACCCGAAAATGATTTTCTGGTGGGGCTGCATCTGGGCTGCATCAACGGAAGGCAAATCCCCGACCATCTCAAGGATTGTAGCCCGAGCTTTGGCAGTTTGGCTTCCCTATCGGCTATTAATTATTCTATCTCTCCGGCAGATTTGCCTTCCATTTCATTAATATCCTCATCGGCAGCAATCCGACCACTCTATAAGTCTAAAAACCAGTAATTTTAGCATTGAATAAGAAAAATTTCATATTTTGAAACAGTTGATATTTACATCAAGCATCTCTTTGGAAGGCTCTGGTAAATGAATCGGAATTTCCAGTCATGGTGGGTTTGGGAATGGATCATCCAGAATGACACTGTGGGTTATCCTGCTCATGCAAACAATAACATGTTACAAGCAACATCTAGCCAGCCCATAACAACAAAGGATTTACCTAATACCCTGATAGGGGACATGTTGTTCACCACAGATAGCTTCGTTAATGTTCAGCAAGGGATCATGGCCTAGCTTCCAGCACGACTTACAATGCTGTCCCTTATCCAGGATGAAATCAAAATCATCACCTAGTGTGATATAGAATTAACTGGGAACCATTAAGCCTAATCAAGAATAGTTGTTAAGATTCAATAGAATTCAAATGTTGACGTATGTGCAGACAACTTGCAGGAACTATTACAAGTTTTCACCAACATTCACCATTGCAAGCAGACCAGACTTGGTGTGCTTCAAAAGAGGAACCTGCTCAGCTTCATAGTATTTGGCTTGTTCTCCATAAAGCATCCTGTAAAACAATATGATGTCAGTGGCACAAAACATTTAAACACAGGATATTCAGATACCATACCTAAATATTGATTGCCCTCCTCTGCCCGTTCCAGTTGGGTCTCCAGTTTGTCACAAACAATTACGTTCCACATGGTGAAATCTGTTGAAACTATAGCTTTTCATCTGGCAGAGTTTTAGAAAGTTAAGGCAAGCTGTTTAAATACAAAAATGTATTGGATTTAGAAAAGGAATGTTAACCAAATCTCTAATTACTTTTAGGCCTTTATTTAATGACGAGATCCACTGCCAGATCTCCTTTAGTAGTTTCTAGAATAACAGAAATTTAAGAGCTTGTTAAGGAAATGAAACGCAATCGGACTACACGCGAGAAACTCAGAAAAGCCGGGAGAAACTTCTGACTCAATTTTTGTTGTGATAAAACAAATGCGGCTGGAGTAGGGGTATTCAGTATTTCATTTAATGTTGCCGGATTATCGAATATGGCCTGAGAAAACACATCCCCTTTAGTCTACGACTCTACGAAAGTACGAATCTACGATTAGCCTAACTTAAATGCCAAATGCGGGAGATAGAATATATCCGCGAAAATTTTGAGTGATTGAGTCTAAGTGGAAATGGTTTGTATCGAAGTTTGTATGACGACAGTGATCATTATAGGACGCAATTTACCGATGGCTCCTTTTTTAGTACTCGCCACTGAGCTTCCGTAGTTTATGATCCTTGTATAAACTGGAAATAAGGAATTAACAATGTTCCACGTGATTGCGCACAATAAATTCATTTTTTGTTCATAAACCGGCGCTTCCCGACTTGGCCAGCATGGCTTGAGATGAGCCTCATGTAGATGAAATCCGGTCATTAACAACAGAGCTCAACTACTTCCTAGAAGTCAATCTCAATCTCGACCGACCTCAGTCGTGCCTCAGTGTACCAATTCTTATATGGGTTCGAATTTACAAAATTTCCGATTTAAAAAATATAAAAAAGAAAATTTTTTTTAACTGACAATCCTCAGTTGATTAATATATGTCAGTATAATCTATTGAATAAATGTAGTCGTGCGTTGAATGTTGCAAAAATCCCAGCTATGAAATGTGATTGACGATGACGAAGCCTTCAAATAACTCGATAAAACTTAATCTCGTGCTGGTAGCTTGGCGCGCTGCTGTAACCCTGCTTCTGGGGGGCTTAGTTCAGGGACGATTTATGGCATTGAGAGTTGTCCTAGCGAGGGACGTCTGGCTTTGTACAGTCCGGCTACGTAGCAGCTGCAGCTGTTGCTCGTCGTCGAAGTACTGGTTGTAGGACATGTCGTTATGGCGGGATGAATTGCATCTATATTCGACGATAACGCCGACGGTCACCAGAATACCCTAGGCAACCTCTGTCTATAAGATCGAACCTGTTCTTTTACTTATCTTTTTTATATATTCATCTACAATCCTCTATTGTACAAAAAAAAATCCACCAAGTTTATGCTCTAAATATAGTTTTAGAAAATTTTCAGAAAGAATATTAACGTGTTAATAAGGTGATTTAATAAAATAAAAACGAAAGCGTTCTTCGTTTGTTTACTAAACGGGTCTGCAGTATAGAATCTAGCCTATATCATATACTGCATTACCAGCAGACCTGAATATGAGTCCTATTCTGTTTCAAATTTGATGCAATTTTCGGGCTTTGGGAGGAGAAATGAACGAATAAAGTGGAGAGCAGTCATTGGAAAAACGGGTGAAAAACTGTATATTTTCATTCCATTGGGTAGTGGTTCTTCCATGCACAGTCAAGACAACGACCAAGTCAGATGCAAGGGCCAGAAATAGGCTAACTTCCATCTTGGCGTATTTGACAATTTTAGCCCCCAAACAACTCGCTGACTCGCTCAACCTTGGCAATTGGTCCGTTGGGGAAATTTCACATGATGCAGTTCCGTGTTGTACCACATTAGCCTGAGTCTTTGGCCAGTCGTAGATCTAACGGCCCTAATAGAACTGGAGTACTGGACCCTTCCCTATCGCCTGCTAAATTGGCGAATAATTCGGAATCTCACAATCTGCTGCTGAGTTAGTCTCAATTCGACCGATCTCGAGTAAAATTTGAAACTGTATAAATGTGATGCATCTTTTGATTATCTCCTGAGTTACTATCAACCTAACGTTCTACACATACCAAGGGCATTTCATATTAAATCTTAATGTTTCAATAGCCTTAATTTCCACTACCTAATATATTCTTTTATTACTTTCCGTTTGAATTTACCAACATTCAGCTTACCTTCGAACAAACTTCTCAAAAATACATAATACAAAAATACGTTTTCGCCGGTAACTTGGCGCGCTGCTGTAAACCTGCTTCCGGGGGGCTTAGTTCAGGGACGATTTTAGACGTCCTGCCGGCCAAGGTCCTGGAAAAGAACGTCCGGTTCACTCGGGCGCAACTGCCACTGGACTTCGGTGGAGGATTACTCAAGTCGCAAATAGAAATATAGTCCTTTATCGACCTTTGATTGGATTGGTCGGATGCCGGCAGGGAAACGCAGTCTATAGGATCGAACCTGTTCTTTTTACTTTAATATTTCATATTTTTAGTTACAACCCTCGGTCCCTCGAAAAAGAATTTCACAAGATTTACACCCTAAAGAAAATAGGCTAATTTTCAAACGAAATACTAGCTACTAATGTGGTTGAATAAGGCTATGTAACACATACGAATTTCGTTGGATTCCTTTAGAAGATAACACAGATAACACTATAACAGGAAGTAGATTGTTATAAAGTTGAGGAGAAGAGTAGAAAATTTGATAACGAATAGAAGCTACGACTGCCTGTCCCTACGGTGCTGAGCATTTCTATTCTTGCCTTTTTTCCAGTTTAATGCCAGCAGCTCTGATCAGCAGTTGGATATTGGATACACGAGAGATTATCTTTAAGACTATTGTCCCTAAAGGGCCGACGACAAAAAGAGAGATGATATACGGGTTATGACTATTGTGGGCTGAGTTTAAGTTGGAGACTTATGATTTTCTCGATGATGCCGTTTTCTCTGCTCTGACGATAAGGCTCTTCATATTCTCAATAAACGACTTATTTCCCTACTGCTGCTGGAGCCCCTTTCTAAGTTTTCCCTGTTTTTATTCGCCGGAAAACTAATATAGGAGGGAGGCTCTAGAGGTTTTTAGTTTACAGCCAACAAGTCAAAGAAAAATACAAGGAAGGCAAGGCAAGCCTCCTGAGTTTGGAAAGTAAAGACAAGATTCCAGACTTTTAACAAACATTTAAACGCAAGTTTCTTTTGACGTGCTAGACCGACGACCCAGTAGTATCAACATGGCCAATAATCATTTACTATTTTGCTATGAAAACTCCATTAAAAATTATTTTTAAATTTAACTTTTCGCGTTCTGTATTTTCAGCACAAATATCCGAGTCATCAAGACATCAACAAGGTCGATTGTTGCAGTAAACGATGAGCCAATTCATTAAACCACCATCACCAACAAACAAAACATGTGATTAAAAAATTGGATTAAAGAAGAATCAAAGAAATTTAAACATTAATCTCACTTTATAAGTTTGATAATATAATCAACTTAATTGCCATTCAAACGACGAATGGCGGACAAAAAACGAATGCGCTTGACAGTTTTCATCCTTGATTCCGACTGTCCCTCTTTCTTTTTCTCAGCAATCAACTGGTTAATGTACTTCAGTGGAGAAAGACGAATATAGTACTGCTTACTGGCGATGTCTTTCAGTCGATTTTTGCAGTTCTCGATAGTCTTCAAATGAACAAGGATTTTTTCTTCGTAGAACTTGACGCTCGAATCTATTTCCTTCAGTAGTTCCTCCGTCGTCAATTTCCTATTCAACTTGGTTTCCTGTCGCCGCTTGATTGAGTTCGTTGTAATTTCCCGTGTATGCTGGACAAATTCCCATTTGAATGGCTGACTGGCGTGCAAACTCCACAAACAACCACAAACTTGGCAGCGGCGGGTAGCAACCGGCATCGAATGATCCATGACGTCACATTGGCCTGTTGTTTTATTTAAACAGCCGCAGGAATGGTGACAGGTCATGTTGCATCTAGAGCAATTGGTCGCCAAAAGCTCGCCGAAAGCCAACTCAATTTTCTTTTTCTTAATTCCTTTTAAAGGGATTGTCAAATTGACGCCGGCATCCATTATTCCCTTTTCATTGACGGCGATATCTTGAACTGTCGACAACATTTCCATCCCTATTAGGTCAACCTTAATGAGCGAATCAAGTGCTTCGACAGTCGATTCCAGTCGCATTTTCTCCTTCAGCAAATTATGGATCGTGGAAATAGATTTCGGTTCGTTATACATAAACGATACAGCGAAGAATAAGGAATAGAAATTTTCGACAGTCATGGACCAGAGGAAATGGTTCAAGTTGCAAGTGGTCGTTCGTTTCAAATCATTTTCTGCTCCGTAGGTTCCCTCGAGCCGTTGGTGAGGAAAACTTTTGTTCCAGGAGAAAGAAGCCAAGTTGTTAAACTGAAAGAAAGGATTCAGGCATTGTTCTGTTTCTCTAAATTTCGAAGGCACAGGGAGACCAGACCCCGTAAAGTTTTCCAACAATGGAGGCTTCTTGTTGTTATCAGCAAATGTCAGAAAATATTTGATATTCTCGTGGATGTCGTCACCAAAAATGGAGACCAGCGACTCGTAGATAAACTTTTCCGTTGTTGTTGGCTTCTGCAATGAAGACTTCATTACAAAACCGACAATGCTCAGCTCTTGTACTCCATCATTGTGCTGAAAGAATTTTCTGATCGTCTTTGTGATTTCTTGGTTTCTGTTCGCGTCTTCGCCATATCCCGGAGTGTCGATAACCGTAAATCGAGAACATTCAGTTTTGAGCCCCTCGTAATAGTGGAAGTCGTAGACATTGATGCGATCAGCCGTCTGATCCAGCTCAAAACGAAACGGATCCGTCCAATCCACGCTGAAAATGTAGTTGACCATAGCGTTGACGAGCGCCGTCTTTCCTGAACCGGAAGCGCCGACCAGTAGAATTGTTTCGCATGGGCTACCATCTCTATTCCAACGCATGTTTTCAGTTTCGGGCCTGCCAAATGTGTATCGCTCGATTTCGCTGCCAACAGGCGTAGTTTTGGTCAGTGGAACAGTGTAAATTTCCATTCCGTCGCGAGTTTCAACCTTTTCGCAACGACTAACCAACATTTCAGCGAAACGGACACCATAGGCCAGTGTTTGAAATTCAGCAGTTTCGCCAGACTCTGTACCGAAGGATAGGTTGATTGAATAAGTCGTCTCTAAGTCGAGATCTTCCAAACGGACATCGGTATTTTTACTGGACACAACCAACTTTTTTTCAGTTAAAGGATTCTCTCCTTTCGGCCAGTATCGCAAATGATACATAACGGAATTGGCTGTCGGTGTCCACACCACTTCCGCCGTAGTTTGGGTGACGAATCCGATCTTCAATCCCATTGGAAGCTGGGCAGCAGGCACATTAAGAGATTCCACCTCGGTCGGACTGGAATTCGATGAATGTGTCACCATCGGCATCGATTGACCGTCGGAACGTTGCGGTTTTTTCCGAACTGTTGCCGAGTTTTCTTTGTGGAGAAAAGAGTCCGTGTCGATAACGTCGCTGTATTCACTTTGTCCGACACAAGTGATTGTGGCTACCTTCATTTCCAATGCTTTCCCAGGTTCGCAGTTGATGCTGATTGTTTTCACGTTCCGAACGGTCGTCTTTTCTTCCATCCAGCTGTCATCAGAACTTCCTTTTAGACGATATCGCACTATAAAAAAAAATTAGTTAACGGGGTGCGTAAGACTCCATTATAGTTCCATTGGAGAATGAAGGGCAATGAATCAATTTTGGCTCTCTTGGCGGCAGATCCGATCTCCGGATATTGTATGATGCGGAGCTCAGTCGGCGGTAAAGGCAAGTGGATCAGACGCTCTCTGGAATATTGGATATTGGGAAAGTTTTTAAAACGCATCAAATCATAGATCTCGTAAGAGTATGTAGCCTGTAATCTTCTATTGTTTGGCCTCGAATTTCTCTTCTCTTTATGAAACATGACAAAGAACTCGACTTGATGACTGCTGTCCAGCTGTTGGTTTCTTTCCACGAAAACGACGAGTTCCCGAATTTTATCTCGGGCTTGTTGCTCCCTTACTTTGACTGTGTGGAAGTGGATTCCACTTGCTTCTTCCTCCTCTTCCGTTGAATCACCATCGTTGTCAAAATCGCCTTCCTCGTCTGGATCGTCCACAAAATTTGTGTTCGTTTCTACCAAATTTTTCAGAGCGTTCAATATCCAATAGGAATCTTGGTTTAGAGTTGGAAAGCGTAAAACTAAGGCGAATTTCTTGTCTTCGGATGGTTTAGACTTCAATTCTTTTTCGTCGGCCAAAACAGCGATTCCGTTTAAGTCCACAGTTATCTTTTCGATCATTTGTAGTTCGGCCTCTTCGTAAAAAAGCCATCGCTTCAATTTGGAAGGTTTGAAGAGCGAATGGTTCTCGGCGATCTCGATGATACTTTTCACCTCGTCCACTGACGTCAAGCGAGATTTCACAACGCTATCCTTCAAAATTGTCTTCAGGATATCTTGGTATTTGGCAATAGCTTCCTCGAAATCACGAAGACGATTCTTTTCTACCACAGCGGCGCCAAGGGCACCCGCCTTGGCACGTATTTTCTCCAACTTGTCACAGATGCGGCAATAACGCAAGATTAGGTCGACATCGACGTCGTAATAGATTTGCTCCATTGTCTTCTTCGAGCCAAGAATCACGTCCAACGGACAGAGTAGCACAGCGATCGGGACTGAATTATTAGCATTTGGATCTTGAACGTCATTGATGATATCGAGACACTGCTTGTAGGCATCAAAGAAGCTGCATTCCAGAACGGCTTCACGTTGGATATCGGCGTAAAGTCGACATTTCACGTCGCTGTGCATCAACTTTTCTTGACTGTCGAAATTTTCTTTAAATTCCAAAAGACCCTGCCTTTGAGTCAGAGAACTCTTCCATAAAGTAGCAATTTTTTCTTTGGCTTGTTTTCCTGCATCGTCTGTCAGGACGCAATAAGCTTCCGCTCCGTAGAAAATGCTCACGACTACATGGGTGGCTTGTCCTTTTCTATTCTGCATGTCAAGGTGAAGGGGTTCCTCATTTTCAAGAGCCTGTAGGTCTAAATGTTCTTCCCTTGATTTGGCCCGGCACACAAAAGTTTGGGTAGTGGCCGGTGATGAATCCGATCGGTCAGAGGCGTAGTTGCTGGCTCCGTGGAATTTGTCAATGATTCCCGCCATAACACTGATTTGTAAGTGCTGGTCCAGTCTCATGTTTTCCCATTTACTGCCCGTGATGTGGTCTGGTTCATGGTCACATGAAATTCGCAATTCATATTTGTCTTCCACTTGAGTGTTGGATGCCAATGTAGATATCTCCCACACCGGACAATCTGTAAAAATATAATTGACACAGAACTGAGTAAAACTTTTCAGATGAAGCATACACATGAACATGAAGTTGACAACATTCTATATAGATTCTTAGTACTGTATCACGATGCTATGAAAATTGTTCATCATTGAAAAGAAACTGTGACGAGGTAGAGAAATTTTTGGTTAGATAACTAATAGAAGGTAAACTAGTACAAACATTATGAAAATTATCAATAACTGCATTTCAGGCTATTACCTTTGATAATTTCGTCCTGGTGATAGTTGTACAAATCTCCGAGCTGGAAATTACGACCGAGGGCAGCCATCGACTTTTTAGCATGTCGCTGATAAAGACCTTTATCTGCCATGCTCGTCTTTAGTTCTGTATGCAACAGTAGGCTATTCGCTGTTGTAAGAAAAATCTATTAACACATCGAATCAATTTAACAAAAACATTCCTCATTCAAAATACCTCTATAAATACAAGTTGAGCATTCGTCAACTCAATTCAGCTTTCTTCTCTGCTTCTCGTGTCCGCGTATGATCGTCGATCGAACAGTTGACGTTGCTTTCTTTTTACGTCGAGGATACGAGGAGTCGACTCTCGAAGTTCTTTTCGAGAATGACGACTTTTGTCGAGATGTCGACTGCAGTGAGTGAAGTCGAAATTTTTGATGTTTTTTAAAACTTATTACCAGCACCTTTCTGCTTCTGCTGGTCGATTTTGATATAGTTTTAAACTTTTAGAAACTTTTTATTATCATTATCTCATTTGAAGACCTTCTATATTCCTCGTAATGCTAATATTCACCTTGTCGAAAATGTATCTGATTTGCAAAAATGTTGACCGTCTCAATGATTCTGATGGACAGATGGACTATAGTTACAGGGACATTCCTATTTTTACTATGTGAAAATTGCCTTATTTGATCTTGTGAGTCGAATCTTCATCAATTTTTATTCATCGTCACAATCCATCATTAGATGCAGTTCCACCTGCTGGCCAGAACTTATTCGGTGTCCCTCTGGACCCAGTGGTTGGGGCATCTGCTAAATCGGTCATCTTCTGTTAACCGTTACGAATGTGTTCTTGCCGCGCGCGTGTACTTACATGCGCTCTACCTCGACTCATCACAATTACTTCAGTCCTTTTATTACCAAGGATTCAGCTGTCCAAGTAACTATATATACCACACGACCATTGGTCTACAATTGTATACGTTTGGAACTCGACTTCGTCTAACCCAAATGCCGAGAATTCCGGGCGCCCGCAAAGGATACTCGTCTGCCGTCGCAGTTCAAAAATCCTGTAGCGAAAAATGAAAGCTAATCAAGTTGATCGATTTTGGGACGGTAAGCTTTTCAATGTTGACATTGCAGTCGTATTGACAGAAATTCCTGACTGGTGCCGGGGCAGTGCCGGGGTAACCGTGAATAACGCACCGGGAGAATAGGCAGGGTCACATCCGGTCAAAAAGCCTAGCGCAAACAAGATTAAAAAACAATAAACGTTCGACGAGTAATCTCTGGAGTTCTGATTCTGTGTTTTCCGTTGTCTATAATTTCATATTTTTCCTATTTTCTTAAATCTGGTGCTGATATTATGTGACTGGAAACCGACCGACCAATCTGATCGGTCAAATTCGACGAATAAGACATACCGGTACGTAGCTTTACAGGCGCTTGCATGCCTTTAAGAAAAGCTTTAGTGTACTACACACACAATAGGCTTTAGCCCACTGACGCGGGTGAATCGGTAGCGGACTAGCGGACACTTCAAATGCCGTTCAGTTCTGTCGTCTCGATCACGTCTAGATTTTATATTCGAGGTTACATTAAATCACCAATAGTATTATTATTAGGGAATGCGGTTAGAACTATACTTTAAGAAGCAGTTAAATATTTATTGAAGCGCAAAATTGGTGTCGATGCTAGTTCGATGCCAGTCAAAATCATATTGCTCGCGACTCGGGGAAGATATCCGTCCTTTGAGTTATAGTACGATACGTAGTGTAGAGTGTTATAGATTATGGTATAGGAGTTAACCATTTGAAACTATTAAAATTAAATTTAATTAAAAAGGTCTAATGAATTCCAACTAGCCTATGATTAATTGTTTAGTTGATGCGGTATATAGTTCAGCGATTCGCTCACATCTAGTGCCTTGAGTGACATCAGAAACTTTGGTTTTCATGGCAATGCCGCAATGCGGTCTATAAACAAAGGCTAAGCAAACACGGCAGTTTTAAAAGCAGCTTTTAAATAGGCCATATGAACAACTTTAACAAGTCCGCCCAAAAGTGGTTCCGATTTAATAGGCAGCTCAGCTAATCACTGGGCCACCTTTATCGGCTTTCGACCTTTATCGCCCACTGCACACCCCACAAGGAATTAATCAGGAAAAATAGCCTGAAGGATAAATTGCTATAGACGCATAACGGTCAGGGGACAATGGAAATGCTGAAGACTCTCATTGAAACTAATGGGGGAAGCCAATCCCTTAACTCTTGATTTTCGACTTTTCTTGCAAGTTTTTTTTTTTAAATTTTAAGGTACAATCAATAAATTTCATGTATTGTTTTTTGAGTCAATACATTCTCAACTATGGCGGAACTGAAACGTGGCCTAAATTCAAATGAAGATACAATTATTCATAAAATGCGGAGGAGGCAAATCAAATTGAAATTTAGCCTGATCTTTAAGGTAATTCCCACCAGACAGCAACATTTTGTTAAAGTTATACAACAATGTTTACATGGAACCAACCACCAACCAGACCATCAAACACGGTAGGAAATGTCAACATCCCAGTTACTCTGACGGGCAAAGTTTTTGAGTTCGTCAGCAAACTCTTGCGGTAAAAGTTTACAACAGTGCAAATCAAGGTTTGCAAGGGAATTGTTTTCATTCATAAACAAGTAGATACCATGTTTGGTCACGTTATGGCAATAACGAATTTCTAAATTTTGAAGGTTTCGAAACTGATGAAGATCAAAAGCTTTACGTAACATTCGATCGTCAACCAGAGGGCAATTATCGAGCTTTAACTTTACCAACACAGGCGATGACAAAAGCATATCCAAACCTTCAGATGAGATGTCATATACACGCACCGAATCACAGCTAATTTTCAGTACCTTGAGTTTTTCCGATTTTTTCTTTAACCGTTTGAATGGTTTCGGTAGAGATTGCTGATTCATGTCTTCATCCAACGGGGCAGTTACATAATCTCCAGTTTCTTCAAGATTCAGGAATTCCAACTTCGGGCAATACTCAACGATGGCACGAATATTAACGCGAAATTTGCAGACTTCGACAATCGAGAGTGAAGTAAGCGAATTTCCAAATGCCTTCAGAAGAGGAACCACTCCGCCATCAAAAGTTATTTTGCAATCATCACCCCAGTCCGTCTCTCCTGAAATGGCGAGCTCACAGAGGCTGCGAAGTTGCAGTAAGCCCAGCATATCTTGGTCCATCAATTCCGGCAGCGTCCCTATATGCACTTTGGTGAGCGAAGAGGACAGCGACGCCACAAGCCCAAGAGATCCACTTTTGTAGGGTAGACAAGGACTCAGTTTGTAGCCATCAGCACTCAATAGTGAGACCAATTGATAGTTTGGAAAGTTATACTCTTCATGCAGTTCAGCCAAAATTTGCACAGGAGAATCAAATTCAAAAACCCTCAAAGCAGGTAAATTTTCTAGGGCCATTTGAATTCCTTTCTTTGTAACTTTGGTATTCCGGATCTTCAAAGTGTGAATGGATTTGCACTGCCCTAGTGTTTGAATTTCTCTTCCTGATTCATCAAAAATGGTGGCGCATAGTCCCTTTATTCCAACATCAGTGATAGCACTGCATTTTTCAGCATTTAAAACCCTTTAAAAATGTCTCAATTATTAGATTCTGATGTTGTAAAAATGTTAATAAAATTCTCCGACCATGATTCTCTTGATATTTACCTCAATTCTCTACAATATGCTCCAAGAACTTGTAAGCAGCTGTCTCTTGCCTCAGTATTGGGAATGTGTAACTCTTGCAACTTTTGAAACATGGGAAGGAACATCTGAAAGGTGTTGCAAAGCTTCCCATAACATTCATGCCATATGAGAACTTTAAGTTGCTGTCAAAAATCCAAAAATTGAAAAATTGACTTCAAAATGAAAGGAAAACAATAGCCAACAAGAGCTTTTCTTACTGGACAGCGAATGGAAGTTAAATGAAGAAAGTCTGAAATTCTGACAATATCTTTCCGATCAATTTCATAGCACAAGTGAATCATATCTAGAGTTTTGAGTTGAGGTGTTACCAAGAACTCAATGTATTGTGTTTTATGCAGGTCTTTTCTGCTGATAACTTCAATGATTCGCTCCAAAAATCTTGAAGCTGATGTAAATAAATTTAAAGATTAGTAAATTTATCAATTAAAGTTAAATTTTCTAATATGAGGATTACGACCCACATTACGACCCACATAGCAATTGACTTACGTAGGGAATCGAAAGGACCCTCGACATCAAGGTGGTCAAGTTTGTAAGCTCCATATTTTTCGACGTATTGGTTGCACCACTTCTCAATGTTGTTAACTACATTGTCTATACAACATTCTTGCAGAGACTTAACGCTTGTATTAATTCGACGAGGCATTGCACTGTTCCTTACTTACTCCACAAATTTTGGGATTGCAAGAGCCAGGACCGTTAGAAATTGAAATTGAAAAGTGTTTACAGTTTCTAAGTAGACAGCCAGATGACAGGTTGCCACATCGTGACAACGAGCATGCCTTGCATTCTAAATTAAATCGCGACGGCGGTTTGCGGTTATGAAAAATGTTCCTGCATACGATTTGCGGATCTAAGATTTTCTATTTTTTTTTTATAATATGCGGAATTGGAAGAGTGATCCTTTCAGTTGGAAACTCAAATCTGGACTCCGTCATCCGATTCTTCTTGTGTCGAGCAGATAGCCAACGAAAAATACAAAATGGCCGCTTTTTTCTTACCCCTACTCCTTCTTTCAGTTTTCCCCGCTTTGTTTTCTTTTCACGATCGTTATCAAATTTGTCTTCGTCTTTATTATTAGTGCTTGCAACTGAACTTTGTCAGTGTATGACTGTATAAACCTTGACGATACCAGAGCTGTCGAACCTAGAAATAAGTGTCACGTGATTGCGCAGTAAAAGCATTTGTTGTTTTTAAACCGGCGCTTCCCACGACTTAGCCAGTCCAGCACTTATTTAGATGAGAGGGACCTCGTGTACCTATAATGAATCCCGGTCATTAATAGTAGTAGAAAACAGATGGCTGTTCTAGTGTTCTACTCTTTTCCCAATCCATTGAAGTACACTCCGGATCTACCAAAACGGTCTCACTCAAGCTAGCGGTTTTTTTTAAATATTTTAATTTATAGTAATCTACATACCAACAGGTGAAGCAACTTGTTTCGTTTATTCGAAAATCAGGAAATGTCTTTATTGAAACAAATTCACGAAGGCCGCGTTCGCTTGTCAGCGGCTGGACTACTTGATTGGAAAAGCTGACTCCATCTGTAAATATATTTTCACGATTAATACTTCAAAAAGTTACGAAGGCAATTTTATAAAAAATATTTAAATAGGATATGAATCTTATAATTACAACTTTCTATAGATTTTAGGTGCTGCAGTGACATACATGGAACATGGTTCTCCTTCAAACTAATAGGTGGACTGCGCCAGGACGTCGAATCATTTAAAAGCACGCAATATTTTTAAATACATTTCTTAATAATCTGTTATTTATCCTAAACTATAACGACGACTGAAATTTATTTTTTGAGTGTCTCTTTTTAAATTTCATATTTTTAAAAAATATAGAAGATATCTGAACTGCCAGTATCCATCACACGCACTGCGTAACAACGCCATTTTTATTTCGTCATTACAAAGCACCATCAGCAGCTCTCAAGTCGGCAAGGAGTTCGATGACAGTTGGAGATGATCGCCGTCAACATTTTTTTTTTAATTTAAATAATTAAAAAGTCTGATATCGTTCAAAATCGTGCAATCGGAAATGATTTTAAAAAAGTAGGATATTGTCGTGCTCTTACTCTTGACAAATTCATCCAGGGCCGAACCAATAGCATCACACTTCGTAAGAATAGTCCATATACTTCGATTTTCAATAGGAAGTAGGCTATTAAAATTTACGGATTTTTTTAATACTAAAAAAGCTACCATAAAATGAATTTTTCATGTTTCAGGTCTCTTCTTCTAGCACAGAGTGGCATAGTTCACTACATTGAAAAGAGATCTTACACTTCGTCGTATTCTGCCTGTTCAATTCGTGAGCTGAAGTCAAAGGGAAGTCAACCAACGTCAATCAAACTGAAGCATTTTTGGACCGTTTTCTTAACTTTAATTACCGGGTGCCTAATGAGTTTCTTTGTGTTCCTGGGTGAGATATTGTATGCTCATACTATAACTGGAACAGCTGTGCCCTTGCCGTAATTAAGTACATTCTACAAGGACATTACTTAGTCGTCGAAAAAATACTACTCTCTTTGAAAATTAATATCTTTATACAACAGTAAATTTGTAACCTAATATAAATATAATACATATAAAAGCAAAAATAATACTGTAATATTTGTATGTCACTAGGTATATAGGTGCCTGAGATAACTAAATATTTATACACTCCATCAAGTTATCTTTCAACAAATAAATATACATCTTTTCATACTTAAATTTCCCATGACTGGGAGAGCCATGGGTTAAAATCACGTTAACGATTATTATTATTACACAGCCTTCAAGAATCGAGACGTCCTTGTACGAACGGATTTCAGAGACTTAATTCAATGTATTAAATAGACAAATTGCGTTTGTTTATTATTGGTTTGAAAGAGAGCGCTTGAGAATAAACCATGCAATAACGGCACCGTCCTTATATCTAACAGCCAGTCGAATGAGTCGATTTACGCTTTTAAATTCAAGAAAAATTGTCATGAAAATGAAACAAAAAAAATGGTTTTCAGGTTTTCTTTGACATCAAACTAGAACTTTGATATCTGACGGATGAGGAAACACATATACGCTTCTCGCGCTGCAAACTTTTAGTGTGGAGACTAATTAAGTGAGAATGCCTATACCGAATCGGCAAATGCCGGGCACCGTGTTCTGTAGAAGAAAAGGGAGCTATAATTTTCCAAGCTCCCTCATGTTGAGAAATATGAATTGAAAATCTCCATCATTCGCATGAGTTGTTGGGTTTTATAGTAATTATATCCTTATTTAATGATAAGTGCATATAGATTACTCGGTTGAAAATGTCAAATATCCACACAACTGTCGACTTTAGTTATGGATGAGGCAACAAAATCTTATGATCCTTCACAATAGTACCCCAGAGACTCGCCCAAAGACGAGTAAAGACCAGAGGTAAAGTGTGGTTTGTTTTGATACAGAATCATTTTGACACTCTATTTTGGAATGGTGGCCTGGAGAGTCAAAGTCACCATCACGCCCGAATGCTCTACTGTTAGGGATATCGTTGTCGTTTGCAATGCCTTACTTTCATGATTGGCTCGTTTGGCCCACAAGAAGAAAAACTATTTTTGATTGCCTCTCAGTTAGCTCCCACTCTAAAAATTCCATACATCTCTATGTCGCTGCCAATAGTGGAGCACGCATTGGGCTTGCGGAAGGAATCAAACATCTTTTTCAAGTAGGTAGCGTGGGTCGGTAATGGGGCGACCCAGAAAAAGGTTTCAAGTACCCTGATGCCACCGGATAATATCAAGAAAATGTCAGCTGTCAATTCAGTCCGAGCCCAGCTCATTAGCGAACATGGTGAAGCTCGCTATCGGATTACTGACAGCATTGGTAAACTCGATCCCGGTTTTTCGTCTGCCCCTTTTCCGTCATCCCGCGTCATCCTCCAAATTTTCGCCATAATACCTCCTGTCGGTCACCAAACGTCTCTCCTTACGGTGGAAAACGCCGTAACAGGGCACTTAGTGTCACATTGAAGCTGACGTGACGATGACGTGGAGCCTCGCTGACGTACATGGGAGACTAGGCTACATCAAGTGTCCATGTAGATCCGGTTCCGTCAAATTCTCTTTAAGGTGAATCCATCAAGGTTATTCCGCTAGGCCGGTTATTCCATGGCCAGGGCCATTGAATTGAATAGCTAATAGGAGCTGAAAGTAGCTGAAAACTTGCAGATGTCCTACGTCATTAGCTCATTATGCCGGTGTGTTCGGGATATACGACCGACAGGCGACAGCGACCAAGCACGCTGAGAAAATTGCGCGCGTGAATAAAAACCCTGGCCGTCTCCACCTTCAAACCACACAACTTGTTCATCCTCTTCTACAACAAAAACAACTATTCCACACGGGATTTTTAACACAACAATGGCTTCTAAGCTGGTGAGTTGACTTTCGAGACTCTTTTTATTGTCAGAAAAGAATTTGAAATTTATAAAATGAAATTCCAGGTGTATTGATTACCCTGTGCCTGGCTGCCGTCGTGGCTGCTGTTTCGGCACGTCCCCGCTTCTTGGCCATCCCCATCGAGGACATCCAATTCCTACGCGGACCCGCTCCCTTCCACCCCGCTCAACAACGCATCGTCACCACGCGCGCCACCAGTAAATGATCCTGCTTAACTCTTTCTCTCCAATTATTACCAAAATATTAATCTACAACAGTCGATGGTGAGCCCGAAGCTGCTGCCTCTGGTATCCGCTTCAGCGGTTATGGTGGCAACGACAAAGTCGATCTTAGAGCCTACACCGGTGGATACGGCGCTTTCGGCTGGTACATCAAACACCCCGTCGTAGACTATGGCAGCGGCAGCTTTTAAAAAAATAAAAACTGACCCATGCAGCACCGAGAATAGGGCCTTACCCTCACCAAATCCACCGAACGTTAAATCGATAAAAAAAACATCCATCTACCAGCCTTATCACTTTTTTATTTAAGAAAAAAAAAGAAAAAAACAGCCAACTAATGGTCTGTTTGTTAAAATTTTGTTGTCCTGTTTTCATCATCTGAAATCGTTCGATGTTTCACTGCTGAGCAGTCTCGTTTCCACCCCATTCCACTTCTTCAGTGTTTCGTGGTCATGTATATTTTATATCAAACATGAAGCGACTATTCCTTGTTGCTGTAGCCTAGACAACCATCTCTTTGCAGCAGATAAGCGCATGCACATCCACACGAAAAAAAGAAAGCGTCGCGTCTTTTCTCTTCTTCACGCACAGATACAGTACAAGTTCTCTTGACTTTAGTAGCCAGCATGAACTTTGCTGGAACTTTGTGCGAGTCAAACGATTGCTGACGTGACCGACTCGCCACTGCTGTATACCATACTGATAGGGCAGAAGGGGTAGTTCTGTCAAGGAGCTAATTATCCATCCAAGAGTTTTGAAAAAGCTCCTTTTCGTCGCTATGGCTACGAGACTCAGCATTATTAATTGACCGAGATCCAGTCATCGCACTAACTAGAATGAAAGAGTAGACGGGAGTAGTAGTCATTCCCTTTGCTGCAGTTCGGAAAAAGATAGTACGTGTCCCATACTGCGCACTGTCAAATTGTTTCTCTTCTTTTACCGCCCGAGCCGTCCTTATATGTTGCACATATGACGTTACGTCATGCAACATTTATAAGCCTGAGAGAACATACACAACAACGTTGCGTGATTTAGGATTTGGTTACCTGTGCTGTCATACAGAATCATGAAATTCAACTTTCTTAACAAGAATATACAGACATGACAACAGTTCTGGAAATATAAGCCTGAAATAAGCATAAGAATAACAGTCGCATCAATCTATTAATTCCACGGCCGTATTTCATTTACATAATTAAAATGCATTTTACTTCCTGCGCATCAAATCATCTGACAAAGGGGATTCAGTTTAAAAACAGGAAACATGGGAAATTTCGCAGGTACGCATCGGTTTTGAATTGAGAAGACGAATATAACTTATGCTTCTTCATTTATCATTTCCTCTGCGAGCCTTTTGTCGACCTACTACAACGTGCCCTCTTTTGTGGACTGCGACTGCACTATTGCCTACGCGACCTGTCCGAGGAGCTCTGGCGCTCTCGATGATCCCAGTTGTCGCAACTATCGCGATGGTCTCGCTGTGGTCTCGACGATATCAATTGTCACGATAGTCTCTGAATTCTCGAGAATCACGACGATCCCTGCAGGTGTTTACGATTGTGATTATCCCGTCTATTTTAACGAACCGAACGATCTCAAGAGCTTTTCGGATGGTGGTATGCTCTTTGTCTTTGTTGGGGTTCGCGTCTCTTCGAATAGTCATCATTTTAATAGGTATGCCTAAAGTCTTCTTTCATATGATGAACTTTCATCTTGTAGTCTTCTTTGTTCGGATTAAAGGGTTTGCCACCGATGAAATCCACCCAAAGACCTGTGAAAAACATAATTGAAAAAAAGTTGGTTTAGGATGTCAAGTGCAAGAAATGTTCTACAGAAAGATGTCCTACCTTGTCCTTTTCATTGTAATCTAGATACGGACTGCAAAAAATCTACGTGGATACGCCGGTCGCCGATCAGAACATTATTCATTTTAAAATAAGCGCTTCACAGGATTTCGGGTTATCAAACTCGATAAAAGCGTATTGTAGAGAATTTCCTGTTTGCCTATCGCGAATAATTTCACAGCTGCGAGCACACAATAGAAAAATCATCATTAATTAATTTGAGCCAGCAGTGGAATAATTTAGAGAGGAAACTTACTTGACGATATTGCCAAAACGGCTGAAGATAATCATCAAATCATCATCAGTTGTGACCGGATTCAGTTTACAAACGATGGTGGGATGCATCAACGGAAGGCAAATGATCCCCGACCATCTCAAGGATTGTAGCCCGAGCTTTGGCTTCCATATCGGCTATTAATTCTTCTATCTCTTCGGCAGAATTGCCTTCCATTTCATTAATATCCTCATCGGCAGCAATCCGACCACTCTAGAAGTCTAGAAACCAGTAATTTTAGCATTTAATAAGATAAAATTCATGTTTTGAAACAGCTGATATTTACATCATTCTGAAGCATCTCTTTGAAAGTCTCTGATGGTGACTGAATCGGAATTTCCAGTCATGGTGGGTTTGGGAATGGATCATCCAGAATGACACTGTGGGTTATCCTGCTCATGCAAACAATAACATGTTACAAGCAACATCTAGCAAGTCCATAACAACAAATGATTTACCTAATATCCTGATAGGGGACATGTTTTTCATCATCAGATAGCTTTAATTGTCAATGTTCAGCAAGGGATCATGGCCTAGCTTCCAGCACGACTTACAATGTCCCTTATCCAGGATGAAATCAAAATCATCACCTAGTGTGATATAGAATTAACTGGGGACCAAGCCTAATCAAGAATAGTTTCAATAGAATTCAAATGTTGACATATGTGTAGACAACTTGCAGGAACTATTACAAGTTTTCACCAACATTCACCATTGAAAGCAGACCAGGCTTGGTGTGCTTCAAAAGAGGAACCTGCTCAGCTTTATAGTATTTGGCTTGTTCTCCATAAAGCATCCTGTCCTGTGAAACAATATGATGTTAGTGGCACAAAACATTTAAACACAGGCTATTCAGATACCATACCTAAATATTGATTGCCCTCCTCTGCCCGTTCCAGCTGGGTCTCCAGTTTGTCACAAACAATTACGTTCCACATGGTGAAATCTGTTGAAACTATAGCTTTTCATCTGGCAGAGTTTTAGAAAGTTAAGACAAGCTGTTTAAATACAAAAATGTATTGGAATTAGAAAAGGAATGTTAACCAAATCTCTAATTACTTTTAGGCCTTTATTTAATGAAGAGATCCACTGCCAGATCTCCTTTAGTAGTTTCTAGAATAACAGACATTTAAGAGCTTGTTAAGGAAATGAAACGCAATCGGACTGCACGCGAGAAATTTTTTTTTTTTGGTATTGGTAAGGATAGGTACGTCTCCGCAGACGATGGCCGCCGTGTTGCCATGTCCGTTAGTGCAGAGACATCTGGACTGAAAGTCCATTGGTACCGCCGACGTCGTCTGTCTGTTTATGGTAGGCCTTTGTCAAATTAAATAAGGGAAGGGATACGGGATTTAAAGAGGAAAGACACCAGTTTGCCTCTAATATCCAGTTGTGTAGAACGTTCCAGGTTGTGATTGAGACCGAGGATACGCGAGAAATTTTTGTTGTGATAAAAGTCATAAAACAAATGCGGCTGGAGTAGGGGTATTCAGCATTTCAATGTTGCCGGATTATGGAATATGGCCTGAGAAAACACATCCCCTTTAGTCTACGACTCTACGAATCTACGATTAGCCTAACTTAAATGCCAAATGCGGGAGACAGAATGTATCCGTGAAAATTTTGAGTGATTGAGTCTAAGTGGAAATGGTTTGTATCGAAGTTTGTATGAAGACAGTGATCATATAGGACCCAATTTACCGATGGCTCCTTTTTTAGTACTCGCCACTGAGCTTCCGTAGTTTATGATCCTTGTATAAACTGGAAATAAGGCATTAACAATGTGCCACGTGATTGCGCACAATAAATTCATTTTTTGTTCATAAACCGGCGCTTCCCGACTTGGCCAGCATGGCTTGAGATGAGCCTCATGTAGATGAAATCCGGTCATTAACAACAGAGCTCAACTACTTCCTAGAAGTCAATCTCGACCGACCTCAGTCGTGCCTCAGTGTACCAATTCTTATATGGGTTCGAATTTACCAAATTTCCAATTCAAAATATTAGAAAAAGAAAATTTTTTAAAACTGACAATCCTCAGTTGATTAATATATGTCAGTATAATCTATTGAATAAATGTAGGACTTCGTGCGTTGAATGTTGCAAAAACCCCAGCTATGAAATGTGATTGACGAAGCCATTCAGTAACTCGATAAAACTTGTTTACACGCCGGTAGCTTGGCGCGCTGCTGTAACCCTGCTTCCAGGGGGGCTTAGTTCAGGGACGATTTATGGCATTGAGAGTTGTCCTAGCGAGGGACGTCTGACTTTGTACAGTCCGGCTACGTAGCAGCTGCAGCTGTTGCTCGTCGTCGATATACTGGTTGTAGGACATGTCGTTATGGCGGGATGAATTGCATCTAGATTCGACGATAACGGCGACCGTCACCAGAATACCCTAGGCAACCTGTGTCTATAGGATCGAACCTGTTCTTTTACTTATCTTTTTTATATATTCATCTACAATCCTCTATTGTACAAAAAAAAAAATCCACCAAGTTTATGCTCTAAATAGTTTTAGAAAATTTTCAGAAGGAATATTAACGTGTTAATAAGGTGATTTAATAAAATAAAAACGAAAGCGTTCCTCGTTTGTTTACTAAACGGGTCTGCAGTATAGAATCTATACTGCATCATATACTGCATACCAGCATACCTGAATATGAGTCCTATTCTGTTTCAAATTTGAAGAAAAGATGCCAGGGCCAGAAATAGGCTAACTTCCATCTTGGCGTATTTGACAATTTTAGCCCCCAAACAACTCGCTGACTCGCTCAACCTTGGCAATTGTTCCGTTTGGGAAATTTCATGATGCAGTTCCGTGTTGTACCACATTAGCCTGAGTCTTTGGCCAGTCGTAGACCTAACGGCCCTAATAGAACTGGAGTACTGGACCCTTCCCTATCGCCTGCTAAATTGGCAAATAATTCAGAATCTCACAATCTGCTGAGTTGGTCTCGATTCGACCGATCTCGAGTAAAATTTGAAACTGTATAAATGTGATGCATCTTTTGATTATCTCCTGAGTTACTATCAACCTAACGTTCTACACATACCAAGGGCATTTCATATTACATCTTATAATGTTTCAATAGCCTTAATTTCCACTACCTAATATATTCTTTTGTTACTTTCCGTTCCGGGGGGGGGGGGGAGGGGCTTAGTTCAGGGACGATTTAGACGTCCTGCCGGCCAAGGTCCTGGAAAAGAACGTCCGGTTCACTCGGGCGCAACTGCCACTGGACTTCGGTGGGGGATTACTAAAGTCGCAAGTCGAAATATAGTCCTTTATCGACCTTGGGTAGGATTGGTCAGATGCCGGCAGGGAAACGCAGTCTATAGGATCGAACTTGTTCTTTTTACTTGAATATTTCATACTTTTAGTTACAACCCTCGGTCCCTCGAAAAAGAATTTCACAAGATTTACACCCTAAAGAAAATAAGCTAATTTTCAAACGAAATACTATAGCTACTAATGTGGTTGAATAAGGCTATGTAACACATACGAAATTCGTTGGATTCCGCCTTTAGAAGATAACACAGATAACACTATAACAGGAAGTAGATTGTTATAAAGTTGAGGAGAAGAGTAGAAAATTTGATAACGAATAGAAGCTATATCATTTTTCATTACCTAGCATAAGCTGATTAAACTCAGCACTATAGTGGAGAAATCGCCCCGTGAACATCTTGTTGTTGCAGCTTGCCAGGTGCGCAAACAAGCGATGCGCATATTCGTATCTTATTAAACCTTATTACTTTTCCCCAATTTAAAATTAAACTTACAGTAAAGCTATAAGTAATTATAAGAAAAAGCACAAGTTGCAGTTTGCATACGCTGTGCACATAGCGCCCCCTTCAAAGCGCACCAAATTTTTGTACGGGTACCGCACATTGGCCGAGCATTTGCCAATATTTTACCAATACGCTGCCTATCCGCTCCTGGGGAACTGGCTACTTTAGCGAACGTTTTCTAATTTAAACAGCATCAGTTTAAAAACTCACGAATATAAACAAAATTTAAACGGAAGAAACTGGTAAATTTCATAGGGCTCTTATATAGGTCAGTGTTGCACTCGTTATACTCATCATCGGTGACGGGAGGGACAGAACTGCATGACTGGGTAACTTTGTTTTCTTGATTTAAGGGCATCCAAATCAAAAACTTTTCCCGCTGTTACCTAGAACTTTATCAAAGTTGATGCTAATGATATCAGATTTTTTATAAGAAGAACAGTTTAACAACAACTCAATGGTTCTTTTCCAGGCTTGTTCAACTGGCATGGTTTCGATGTGACTGGTGTGGGATCCTCAATATTTGATGATTTTGTTGTGTCTTTTGATTCATCCTTGGCACACTCTTTAACAGCCAAATGTAACAAAGCACTTACATGAATGCAACAACTACCTAGCCTGTTGTTCAGAAAATTATATAGTTTCATCAAAGGGGCCGTTCATTTAGTATGTCACGCGTTGGCATTTTTAAATCCCCTACCCCCTCTTGTCACTTGTTGTCACAAAAGCCTATAGCCCCTCCCCCTAAAAGTATGTCACATTTCGACCCCCCTCTTTTTCAAAACTTGTTTTGCATTGAAAAAAAACCAAAAAGTACAGCAAAGATGCCCATTTATTTATAATAGACTTATTATAATTAGGTTTATTGATTATTATATATTCCGCTGTATATAAAAATGCATCGCGCACTTTTATATACAAATGCAAATGAATCGGTTGACAATTTTAAAGTGAGTACTATTCCAATCTTGATTTTTTTATTTTCATCTTGACTTAGCCTTTACTTTTCGAGGCAATCGTTATCTTTATATCCTGGCCTTAAGATCTGTCATCGACGTCTTGTCATGGGCACTGCAACTGCTTTTCAATTGTGGTAACGGGTAGAGGTTCATTTGAGTCGTTTACAGTATCGTCATCAGGGACCTGATGGTTGGAGAGGTCCACATATTCTCATCAATCCATTCAACGTCTTCTGTTCCGCAGTCTCTTGCAATGTTCACCATAAGTTCACGCTGTTTTTTAGCAGCAGCGCAAACGGGTCTTGTGCGACTGGTTATGATTTTAGCTGGCTGAATTAATTACTTTCTTGCACTATCTGTAGATGATTTAAACTCTTCACTTTAAAGTTTTAATAGAACGATAGCCTAGTTAATTACACTGATTTCTAAATGGCCTCGCAGTATGAAAACGAGTAGCCAGTTTACAATATTTTATAAATACCAGCTTTGTTCTTTTCCTTAGCTTTAGAAACTCGAGGGTGAATAGCTGAATTTTGGTTCTTCATCATTACTTGAGAGGCGAAATATTGGCCACAGGTTTTGCAGATTCTATCCAAAAGACTGGACTGCACGGACGGGCAGTAAAGGTCGTATGGTTGGACGGTAAATTTTGCGAGAAACTCTGGCTGAATATAGTTTTCGGCCTTAATAAATAGGCTACACTGTTAAAAATGAAAGGGGTTTTCGGTAGCATAGTCATACCGATAAATGGTACTTGGTACCGTTTACCGAGACGTCATACCGCATAGTGGTGCAAAGATACCATTTTCGAAAAAATATTTTTTCGATAGGTTTTCGTACTGAAAATCGACGCCTCCCTCCGAAAGTCGGTACAGCTACTACCGATTAAGGGCTAAGTCTTTTTTGATGATATAATCATCTTTATACATACCGGAATAGTTTTGTAACTCCCAATAAAAAAATCTATACTGTTCTCCCCTGGCTATCCAGATGACTTCCGTATAAGTCGTTAGGCAAAATAACACCAGCGATTTCTTGACTTAGAGGTGCCATCCGTCGTTCGGCTCTATATTGAAAGCACTGCGTTTTGGAGCATTAGTTGCGACAAAACAAGCGTCAAGATTATTTTGACAAAAATGATGGATGTTCACATTAATTGCAACGGGCTTTACTTCCCCTGCTGCAGTCTTAGTGAGCTTGTCAAATTCTTCCTTCTTTAACAACTGCTCAATGTCACGACCGTGAGATAAGGCAGTGGATGAGCAATGCTTTCCTGAACTAATAGCAATAAAAGTTGGCCCTGAGTACCCAACAGCGGTTTTATCTCCCAGTCCATTTTCTTTAATTACTATTCCTGCACGTTCACACACAATAATGATGATAATTAATATTAATGCTTTTAAATATATTTTCAACACTTGTCGGATATTGAATATTACCTGCGTAAACAGACGGGATTAGTTTGTGTTTCGCTGCAATTACAAAATCGTGATCGGGCAATTGGACACGATAGTCTACGTGCATCAACATAGGCGTTTGTTTGTTAGCTGCAACCAATCCAATATCCCATACAGCACAGGATGTCCGACGGACATCCATTTTCGGTCCGAAGATCCGATCGACATCCAAATCTTTTTGGATCTAAAATGGACATCCCTTGGACGGTGCATTTGGGATAAGGAATGGACATGTTATTATGAATTATATTGGATGTCCTTTTTGTATCCTGCTAAGGATTAGAAATGGACTTTTGTCGTTAACTTCTCTCGTTAACTTCAGTCAACAGTTGCACTAACAATTTTGACTTTTCTTAAAATCTATTTATTTTTCCATTCATTAGATGTCAGATAGATATTCTTACTGGACATTGACTTGTGCTTTTAGAAAGAAACGACGACGAAAAATGAACTAAAACTGAGTAACAAGAAAAAAACTAATTAAACATGAATAAATCACCTACGGGACCTAAAATTCACAATGTAAATAGAGAACAATATAGATGAAGATAGTGCAGAGCAACTCGTTAGATAAAAACACCGATCGCTTTCATCAAACGTGTAATTCACTTGTCTTAAAGGAACCACCAAAACAAGCGACATTATACATGGTGCAAAGCTTTAAAGAGCCGTCCCTGACCATTTAAAATTTAATCGGATGCGAGCAATGAGATCCATTAAGAACTCCTCGCAATAAATTTAGGACCCTCTAATATAATTGTTATTACCACCTGTAATTAAATAATGAAAATACAGGAAGGATCATGTATGACAACAAACACAAAACTAAACAATAGAAAAGTCCACTGCACATCATACTCTAAGTTTTTTAAATATTATTGGATGTCACTGGGACGTCAGACGAGCTAAAATAAGTTAGTATTGCGGGCGGTCATCGGATGAGCTGAAGGACATCCATTGGATGTCGGAGAAGGACGTCCAAATACTGTCCTTCAGACCAACCGGTGTTATATAGGATTCACTTTAGTCTTGTCTTGACTAAGATAAAACGAGTCGCGAGGTCCCAGAAGTGAGGCTACTTGATCAAATCGTTCAATCGTTACAGCACAAAAATATTGATCTACATGCTTGGCGTGGGCTTCGTTCTGTTCAGTGTTCACGGATGAATTTCACGTTTAAAGTTTGAACATGCCTCTTCCCTTCACGCGTCGAGCTACATCGGGGCAAAAGACGAAGATACACGGCAGATCTGCTAATAATGAAACCATCCTTCTTTAATTGAAGTACCAGCTCTCCAACGTTTTAATGCTGCGTATTTCGTTCGTTCATCGTCTTCCTTGTGTCACAGAGCCGTGAAGGCAAATATCAATGATTGTTTTCAAAATTTCAGGTTGATCTTGAGAAACGCTTGGTCTTCCGGTCTTTTCTCGTATATTTAGAGCCCGTTTTAGCTGAGAATTCGCAGCAATCAATTCTTTTATGATTTGGCTTTTTTAGCTCTGGATTGCTCTTCGTCGTCTCTGGTGCGTCTTCGTTGCTCTTTCTTTTTTGTGTTTAGATCCTTTTCCAATTTAGCTAGATGTGTCCTTTTCTTTTTCATTTCTTCTAATTAATCAGCAGTTAGAACATTGGCATCTCTTCTTCTGTAGAGACCTACCAAGTCTGCGTTTATCAAATCAATTTCCTCCTGAATTCGGTCTTGAGCAGTAGTTTTGTTGTTTTTTTTGCTGAGGGAGGCTCAACATCTTCATTTTAGGAGGGTGTTGCTGATGAGACAATGGCAGCGAATGGCAGTGGAGGAATTTATATTAACGTCGTCATGTTCAATGACTTCTTGGAACTGAGAAGAATCGGGAAGAAACACAAGTTCCACAGCTGGTGTGGAAGAGTTTTGTGCTACTAAAGAGGTACTCGGCTTGCTTTTATTTGAAAAACTGGCTCAGAAAGACAATTTTCTCCTTTGAATGCTGCAGCCTCAGCAGTATATTGATCGAGAAGTCTTTGGAAGTTAAAATCAAGTTGTTTGGAAAGTCTTTGGAAGTTAAAATCAAGTTGTTTGGAATCGTTTTAAATGGAATACCAAGTCTTGCCTACTCCCCTCCCTCCTCAGAGCGTGACATACTAAATGAACGGCTCCAAACGTAACATTGAGGTTTTAAAGTAGTAACTTACCCACTAACACAGTTACAATAGGCGACTACTACTTTGTCGTCACTCTGTAAAGCGGTTGCGCGTCGTTGCCAAAACCGGGTGTTAATAAAACCTGGAATTCCAAATGGAATTTGGAATTGTAAAACCTGGAATTTTGAATAGGAGATTCCAGAGTTTACCCACTTATATTATTGTGGTAAAACATGGAATTTCTTTTGTAATTTGGAATTGTAAA
Source organism: Ceriodaphnia dubia (assembly GCA_022539655.2). NCBI lineage: Eukaryota > Metazoa > Arthropoda > Branchiopoda > Diplostraca > Daphniidae > Ceriodaphnia > Ceriodaphnia dubia. The sequence continues at coordinate 1,277,398 of JAKUCG020000139.1, read as the reverse complement.
ATCTGGAATTTGAATTTCTTTTTGGTTATGTATGGAAAGCCATACGACAAAAATTGTTTTGAAAATGAAAGAAAATGAACAATTCGTCTATTCTGTAAATTATGCCAAAAAACCTAAGCTAGGGACGGAAAAATTGAATCGGATTTATTCCCGTGCTATCACTAACGTTGGCGCGCTTGGCTGCCAGGTGATTCTATGACTGGTTGGTTTTGTTTTCTTTTTAATATAATTGAATTTTGATATGTGATTAGTTTTTCTACCGGTATTGCTAAAAAAATTATGACAGAAAGTGAGTACAGTATCCACCCAAAATATTAGTCCCTTTTTTTAGTCCCACCCTTTTCTGTGTAGAATCAGCAAATGGGTCCATTGGGAAAATCGGGTTTTCGACCACTTAAAATTAAGCTAGAATTTTTAAATTTAGATTTTATTAAAGATAAAATATTTTTCTGTACGATGATTTTTTTTCTTGTTCGGACTAGAATCCGCCAAAAATCACGAGTAGTCGCATCATTTATTAGACCCCAAATGTTTTCCCGTGTTAAACATTGAAATTTAGCGGTCTCTAGTTCCTTAAATATGAACCGGCAGAGGCAGGAAAAAAATCAGCCTGAAGCTGACGCCAACACAATTAACAATTTTGCAATTACAAATTGATCCAATGTATTTTGATCGTCGAAATTTGCATCGGAAGTTGAAAAAAATCTTTGTTTTGGCTGGGCGATTTTTTTTCTGCGCAGGTAGTCGACTGACCTCTTTCCAATTTCGACCTACCCTTTTTTCGTCTCCCTCCCCCACATTCACGGCTCCAAAACGTCCAAATTCATGGGGGAAATCGGGGAAGAGAGCCTGTTGTAGAAAATGTATGTTCATTTCAGCGTCCAAAAACATTTTCTGCTGAGAAAGAACAGTCTGATGGTTGAAACAATGTGACATTTTGCGATAAATACATCCCCGACGAACTTTTTAATTATTTGGAAACCCACAATGCAAGTGGTCGTGTATGCTATGTGAAATTGAATTGAATATTCAATGACATTTAAGGATTCTTTGTACAACCCAAAAAAAATAAATTTGTTCTCTTGATTAAAGAGGGTCTGAATTTATGTTTAAAATTAAAATTCCAGATTTTACAATTCCAATTCCAGATTTTACAATTCCAGTTCCAGGTTTTACCATTCTAATTCCAGGTTTTACCATTCTAATTCCATGTTTTATAATTCCAATTCCAGGTTATACAATTCCAGATTCCATATTTTACTCGCCTTTTTCAGTGATTTCCAAATTTTTCCAGGAAAATTTTGGCTTCCAATTCCAGATTTTACCCAGCAAATTCCAGGTTTTACAATTCCAAATTCCAATTGGAATTCCAGGTTTTATTCACACCCGCCAAAACCATTGTGGCCAACCGTTGTGGCCATGTGGCCACTATGACTCTAAAATTCCTTCTTCCCCTCTGTAATACATAAAAAGCCCTTGTGGCCAGCATTGTTTTCTCAAATACCATTGTGGCCATACTCTTTTTTTCAAATTCGGGCTTAAGCGGCCAAAGTTTATGGCATTACTTTTGGGTCACATCAAAGTTGTCCATATATATATTCTCTCGCGGGTGTATATATATTCTTTCGATGCGAGATATATATTTTCACCGCGGAAGTCCGCATAGTCTAGGGGGTCCAGGTAGGGGGTACTAGTTGATAAAGACTTGAAGGAAATTACAGCAGCTGAGGAGGTTTTCACTTCCGCCGTGATTTTCCTTTGTCACTTTCATGTTCTACGTGCTGTTGACCGACGACTCGAGTTAGCCAATCTGCGTTTTGATCGGCAGAACGAGATCTATGAAATTTTCCGTGACGCTCTTTACTGTAAAAGCGAGGAGGAATTGGAGCTTCTTGGTTGTGAGCTTTGTAGTATTGGTATGCATAAAATGGCATTTGGCAGATTATTTATGTATGTTAACAAATGCAAAATTTTATTCAGTGGAAGATAATCTCGGCGAATACTTGAGAAAAATTGGTTCAATAATGTCAAACTATGGGCGATTCAGTACAGGACTGATTCATTGGCCATGGGCAAATGACTACTAACAGAATCGAGCGCTACCATCGAACACTAAAACGCATGCTAAGAAAAACCGCTGCGAGATTCCCAGAGTTAATTCAGGTGCTTCTTGATTTGATTCTGTTAAGGCTGAGCGATAGAGAACGAAAGGTAAGGCTAGCTGAAACTCGATTTGCTACTGCAAAGCCACCCGCAATATTGCAAGACCTGGCAAATGTATTTACGCCATATGCTGTGACACTTGTTCTTAAACAACTAGAACTTCCAACAACGTCATACAACACAATTGAGGTTTTTTATAAATTCTTTGGGAAGTAACCTTGTTCCACTAAAACCAATCTATTAACAGGAAGAAAATTCATTTTCTGTGACTACCAACTCAGGAGTCTATATTGTCTCTCGTATCGAGCGCTACCATCGAACACTAAAACGCATGCTAAGAAAAACCGCTGCGAGATTCCCAGAGTTAATTCAGGTGCTTCTTGATTTGATTCTGTTAAGGCTGAGCGATAGAGAACGAAAGGTAAGGCTAGCTGAAACTCGATTTGCTACTGCAAAGCCACCCACAATATTGCAAGACCTGGCGAATGTATTTACGCCATATGCTGTGACACTTGTTCTTAAACAACTAGAACTTCCAACTACGTCATACAACACAATTGAGGTTTTTTATAAATTCTTTGGGAAGTAACATTGTTCTACCAAAACCAATCTATTAACAGGAAGAAAATTCATTTTCTGTGACTACCAACACAGGAGTCTATATTGTCTCTCGTACTTTGGGGTTGTGTACCTGTACGTTTTTCAAAGGATATGGCCTGCCTTGTCGGCACATTATTTACATTGGCAAACAAGAAAACAAGAGCCTCCCAGTGGACATGTACAACGAAAGATGGAAAACGCTTGATGTACTTGACACAGTTTTATAGTTTACGGGTTACAACAAATTGAACATTATTTTGGTTTCGATTCAGGACGAAGATGTGGTTGATTTACCGCTCACTGGGGTGTATTCGCCTATCGCTGGTCGTCAAAACAACCGAAACCATCCTCGTGTTATAACCAGACAGAAACTGTATTGCGAAGCAAACCTTTTGGCGAGAACGATCGCTAATACACTTCAGGATATGCCTCTCCCGTCATTCGACGGATACGTGTGCCTTTTGCACGAGTTGCATAATGCTATCAAGATGAACAAAAAAATGAAGCTTATTGAAGGTAATTGTTTCGTAAATATTACGTAGGAGTGCTTCAATAAGTAATCTGTGTATTATTCTTTAGTTAATGAACCATGCACTACTGTCTCTTTGCTTGGGGATAATAACGTAGCGGTAGTGCCAGTTCTCTCCCCGTTGCAAGAATTTGCGCTTTCGCAATCCTTGTTAGATGCCCTCAGCCCTTTATTGGCGTCGGAAGATGGTCCTATTTTCCCTAGTAGCTCAAACAACGCTCGACCTACATCACTAGCCCTGCCAGCACCTATGTCTCAAGAAGGCATCACAACTTCGGTGACTTTATCGTGGAGTGGTATTGATGGCACATGCGTGAGCGGCACTCTGACTCTACTAACACCAAATGCCGTCGTTCGGACGCCACAAGCAACTATTGTGGAACTCTTTGATCCACCTCAGCCGACATCTAGAGTCGCAGAGGTGCCGCCGATTCAGTCGACGCCTACAGTCCCAGAGGTACAGCCGACTCAGCCGACAACTAGAGTCCCAGAGGTGCCGCTGACAACTATTTTCCCAGAGGTACAGCCGAATCAGCCGAAAAATAGAGTCCCAGCGGTGCAGTCTAGTGCTAACGGATCTAACAAAAGAGCACTGGAGAGTGACACGGATGACGTCCGCAACTTAAAACTTCCCCCACAAAAACGTCCTCGTGGTCGACAAAGAAAAACGAAACACTTAGACCGCTACAAATATACACCAAAAGCATTCCCAAGAAAATCAATCAACGAAAAAACAACAAGTAATTAACACATCGCTAGTATTTTTTTGCAAATTTATCTATAATCGACTTTTCCCTGTCAAGTGTTCTTAACTTGGTTCGTCGGCAAGGAGAAAGCACATAGTGTAGTAGCTGACGACGAAATAATAGAAGAGCACGACTTGAACCCAATGCCAGAAAACATAAGCAGCGCCGTAACTAAGGAGGAGCGACGTCCTCAAAGTACTAATAAAGTTTGAAAAATATTTCACCCCGGACGCATGGACTTGCGTACTTCAAATAAGTAGGTTACTTATTATCTGAACTCATTTTGATGATGGATTACTATCGCTTTTCTAGTTGAGGTTAAGAAGAAAAAGCCAGGCAAGCGGTGCCCAACCTGTTCGAAGGCAGTCAATAATACTACTCCAAATTTGGTGTTGTGCGACTGCTGCCAGCTCTGGTGCCATTGGCAATGCGAAGGAATTAAAAAAAAATCAGACATCAAGTCAAACATTTTCACTTGCTCAACTTGACGTTATTGACATGTGGCAGCCACATGTCAATAGCCATTTTTGACGTTATTGACATGTGGCTGCCACATGTCAATAGACTCTACCCGTAGAAACTCATTAATAATTACGAAGAAAATATATTATCACATAGCACAACATGTATTTATGTATCATACAGCATAGTAATATAACACAGCATGTAATCACACGCAGTCTTCAAATCGAAGTATTTTTTTTGTATACAGATTAGCACATGCGCATAAAAGTTCCATTGTCGGCAATTTTTGCTGGTTTATTCATCCCAGTACTGAAAGAGTGTGAACTGTTTAGCGGCATGATTTTTTCTTATTGCCTGACTAAGTTTGTTGTTTGTCAATAGATTGACTTAGACGGGCAGCAACATCGATTCTTTGTACAGGCATGCAACAAATTCATAAAAATTCATCTTCTTACGACAACGCCTTTTTAAACGGTTATGCCAACCTTCAACTGCATTATTCGTTCTTGTGTACTGCATAAAAGCAGACCACGTCTTAGGGGGCCAGACTGTGCCAATAATCCAATTTGACTGGAAGTACTCAAAAAACTTAGAAAGGGCGCGAGCATACTTTTTAAAAACTGCTGACTTGCTTTCTTGTAAGAGTACATAAAATGTAGATTTAATCTTTTGGTAAGGAAGCAAATAAAGGGACATAACCTTACGTAGGAGGGTTTTTAGATTCAAATCAATCATGTACCCCGGGAACATTTTTTTTAAAAAGCGGACCAAACCGCACGTTCAAAATCGCATACCACCTCCCTAACCTTGCCCTTTTCTAAGACATTAAAAATCTTTTGAAAAACACGGCTATAGTCTTTGGTATTTTTACAGGACATCAATATGTACATGAGTGGCACTTGTTTGAATTTGTGTTTTTTTCTTATGATACCATGAATGGAGTTCAACTGACTGAACGGCTTGTCATGCAACCCAAAAGTACCGTCTACAAACCATCGCTTGGCCTTTTTGAGTAACTGCTGTTGAGCTTTTGTAGCAAATACCAAATGCCGTCTGGTTTGTCCCCCCTTCCCTACGTAAACGTCTTCCAACAAAAATTTTGGCGGAAGTGCCGACTTATGAAGTTCAAAGAGCAATTTTTGTTTGTTTGGAGGGCGAATTTTTTCTCGAGCTCGAGAAACGCATCGCGCAACATTTTTTAAGTTCGGTAAATCTAATTCGGGGTGTTGTTCTAAAGCAGAAACAAGGAAGGGTTCAACAATTTCAGGGGCGGAAACGTACAACTTGTTTCGACCTTCGATACGAGCCTTTGTATTAAGATCCATTTTAATCTCAATGTAGCCGTCAGACTCACATATATGGGGCGTCGTTTCCTTAAAATGAGACCCAAACTGAGTAACTAAGCCGGGACAGCGAGTCGGTTTCCCTCGCTTATTACACCTCCAGATTATCGCATCGTCGGTTTTCCGTTTGTTTTTAAAGGTGTAAGCATGGCCTAAGCCATCACGAAGATTAGGAGTCAGCCTAAAAGTACACAGATTCGTATTAGGTTAAAAAAAAACAATTGATGTTTGTAGTCAGTTACCTTCGCCCTCCTTTGGGTTGAATAGTCCATGATGAAACAGTTCGCTTGACGGCAGTTTTCTTTTTCCTCTTTTTTGGAATGATACTTTCATCGACGACAGGCACCGGGAGCTCATACCGGCTGCTCATGTCCGGATAACCACCAGCGCTGGCGTTACCGATGAAGGATGTCGGAGGCACATCGGGTGTGTCTGGATAAGCGTCACCAATGGCGTCACCGATGTTGTATATCGCCGGCTGATCAGGCGTTATAAGAAGACAATTTGCTCCTACAAAATCTATTGGGGAATCCTTGGTGCGGTCCAGTAAATGGGCGTGCCCATCAGTTGTGGAACTAGAGAATTAAGAACACGTTAAAACTACAAATTAGTCAGTTTTAAAATTAAGTTTCCTAAAACGACATTACCGGGGCCAAATCCAACTTAAGTCGACCATTCCGAAGACGCTTTCGAGATCGAGGATTTCCAATTTCACCCTGCTAAAAAAAATTTGAGTAAAAAATAAGATCCGATGGCATGTAGGCACTACAAACAACTTGACTTACATCGGAATCGGAATCCGATTCAGTCCGCAAGCGGTTTTTTTCCTTCTTAGAGATGTCGCCTTTGCTAAAGGTGAAGCTGACTTCTCCAGCAGACAGGAAGTATCACCGACATCTGCGTGGTTACTGTAAGCATTTTCTTGCGTAGCCGTGGGGGAGGGCTGGGGTGTTATAGACATCTCCAATAAAAGGTCAGCATCTGAGTGGTTAGTATCAGTTGACTTGGGCTGACTATGACTGCAAACACTTTCCAACCCCTCATTTGCATGGGAAGCTTGTTGTGTAGGCTGACTTTGATTGCGTACCCTTTGAACATCATCATGATCACTGACAGCATGATGCGAAGTATATGGTGGAGGTTGATTCTGCTTGAGTGAATTACTCCTCAGACTACGAACACCAGTACATTCCTACAATATTGAGTTTAGTATGGTACTTTTATTATCTAGATATTCACTATGACATTACCGTGCCATGAGGCCCCTTTTTATGGGTTGATTTACTCTTTTCGCTGCTGTGTATCTGTGGAATAGTACTTGTTACTAATTGTGCGCTTGATGAACCACGCGGACACGCACGACAAATGAAGTTTAGCTTCCCAAATCTTTTCAATCTAACATAATCAAACGTAGAGAGTTCTATGGCATGAGAAAAACGAGTTAGACAAAATACACTAAAATTCAATTCACTTTGAAATTACCTTCGTGTGCAGCACTCACGATGTATTTCACCCTGGCATCCATCGCAAGTAATTGTTTGCGTACTTCGTTTACTGGAAATATCCTTTACGCAAATTAAACAAATTACAACAGCCTCAGACGCCATTGAGCACGCGTGTGACTACAATCGTGAGCGAGTGACTAAGAAGTAAACTTAAAAAGGTCTTAACTCTTTTTCAATTTGGCCACAACGGCACTGGCCACAACGGCGCAACGTTTAATAATTTGGCCACAATGGCGCTGGCAAAATAACACCTTGGCCACAAGGGTTCTTTAATTTTTAAGTTTGAGGTAAAATTTAACAGTGGACGTTGTGGCTAGCCACAATGACATTGGCCACAACGGCTTTGGCCACAACGTCTTGTTTTCTACATGAACTTTAAAGCTTGTAGTATTTTAATGTCCCTGACAAAACCCGGCTTTAAAATATCAATATTAACATCTAAAAAAAAACAGAATTATATATTTTAAAGTTTTAAAACATTAAAAACTGTATGAAGAAACTAGTTTAAAATTTTTTTAAAATGTGCGTTATAAAGCCCGGAATTTTTTGTACCTTAACAGAAATTTTATCAATCTAAAATGAAAATTGATCAGACAGTTACAGTTTTTGTAACGCACCGTCAGCGGGACGCGCGAAATCTGCCGCCGCGATTAACACGGCTCTTATGGCGGATTTAAAAAAATCCCCATTGGTTTTCTTATGTTAGCATAACTTTGATATTAATACACCAAATTGTCTGTTATCTTTTCCATGAACGTAGAAAGTTTCAACTTGTAATAGCCCAAATAAGTCGAAACTTGCTGGAGGCATGAGCAACATAACCAAAAACTCAACGTATAAATATCAAAGCTATGCTTGTAATACTATGCCTATGGAGATATTTTTTATCCGCCATAAGAGTCATGTTAATCAATAAAAAATGTATTATGAAAAGGATGATATGAAAAAAAGTTCCAGAAATTTTTTGAAGGCAAGTTTTTCTTCCAAGTTCTCAAGATCCTGGAGATCACAGAGGCGAAGATCCGGCATTTCCATAATGTCCTCCTCGGCCATGCCCGGCAATTTCGTACTCCCGTTGATGACGAACTCCGTAAGAAACTTCATGTTTGTGCACACTTGTGCAAGCACTGCATCCTTTTTCTTAACTTGCTGTCTTGCTTACCTGCAAGAAGAAAAATATAATTTAAAAAACTCGGAGGATATTAAATTGTCATTACCGGTTGTTGATGGTCCGTCTGACAGATCAAGTTCTCCCGCAATAGTAGGACTAGATATATTGGCGGGGGCTAAACGATGTTCGTGTACAGGAGTAGACGTAATCCACCGATCGGAAGGTTCTTCCTTCGAATCTATAATAAGCCAACAGAAGGAATAAGTAAGTTTCTAATGGTTGTGTACAAGAAAAGTCATTACCAGAAAACAAATTTCCGGTTGTCCACATGACTAGTTTGAATTCGTCCCTGCTGTGCAGCTAGCAGCTTTAAATGGAAAAGAAAAAGACCCAACTCAATGTAGCTTACACAACTATTTTACAAACTCGTACCAGTACTTACTCGGTCTAGTTAAAGCCTATTTGGTCAATAATATCCATTTCACATTTATTTTTCTTTTGACTAGCCAAAACTTGTTTTGGTGGAACCTCAAGATTCTTTTGATAGACTGTAGGCGGATGATCAGGGATGTACACATTATTAGGATCAGCATTCCTTTTCTTCTGCCTCTGTGATCTTCTGGTGCCCAACGCATCATCATTGTGTGGTTTTTGAGAATCATCAGCTGGCTTACAAGGAGGGTTTACGTTGGAACCCTTTCTCATCTTGATTATCTCAAGTATTGATAACTTGTTGTTCTCGTAAAGACTAATAAATGTCTCCTCCAGTTCACTTTTCCTATCTGAAAAATATACAAAGTATACGTAAATTAAATGTAAAAATTGTAAATAATATTTATTAGACTTACTAGATAACAGCAAGATGACAGCCTCAAAGTATTTACGTTTTGCATCACCATAACCTTGCTGAATCCCTATTTTACCCTTTCTTTCGTATGCAAACATCACTTGTTTCCCCTTCCCTTTAGACTTGAACACGTGTTTCGTCTCTACAATGAACACGAGATTATCGCAGGAAAACTGCACTAATCAAAACTTGTACGTTAGCAACAAATCATTACAATATTGCCTCAATCTTCTTGCTTGTTCGCTCGAGAATGAATGCTGCATGTTCGGTCTATGTACTATATGCCCTAGTCCAGACGCACTTACAGAATTTCTTTTCGAAAAGTTACATGATTACGAATCCGTAACATACAGCGAATGGACAACTGTTGATCGTACTACTTTACTAAAAATAGAGCAATCAGTCGAGGATTTTGTTCCAAAGTCAGTCTCTCTCTTACTTGAACTCCGATCCCATCATTTTCTATCCGTCCAAGCTAATTATTACAAGACTCTAAAACAAGATTTGAAAGATTTTGAATGTCTCATCAATTTAGATTTTGTGGAAAACTATAGTATTGAAAGTCATGACGAAGCGCAGGGTGCACATTGGACAAATAATGAAGCAATGGTTCATCCATTCGTCATTTACTACAAAGAAAATGACGAGTTGCTATCAAAAAGCTTATGCGTAATTTCGGATTCACTCAAACACGACGCAACAGCGGTCTATTCTTTTATTACCATTATTATAGCAAAGATAAAAGTAATTATACCCGGATTGCTAAAAGTGTTTTTCTTATTGACGGTGGACCAGGGCATTACAAAAACCGATTCAACTTCGCAAATCTCTTTTTTTTTTGAAAATGACTATTAAATTTCTGCCGTGTGGCAAATTTGGGCAACATGTCACGGTAAAAACGCTTGTGATGAAGTGGGTGAGACAGACAAACGACTAGCCCGAAGAGCTTCTCACCAGCTCTCTTTTATCATGACATCCTTGGATCTTTATAACTGGGCAGTAGAAAATATCCCTGGTATCGACTTTGCTTTCGTTACAAAAGAAGATATTTTCGTCGACTCTGACTTTCTGTTAAATCGAATGAACTCGGCTTTAACAATCCCTGGTACACAGAAATTTCACTGCTTTGAACCCTTATCTAAGGGAGTTGTAAGAGTTGCCCGTACATCAATCCCATCAAGTGTCATTGCAAAAGAAACATTCACTTTTATGCCCATTCTTTCTGTGCGGTCTCTTGTATCCCTCAATGATTTATTTATTGACGATTATGTTGCCGTTGTTTTTATGGATCAGTGGTGGATAGGAGAGGTGCTAATATTGACGAAAATGGAGTTAATACTTGTTTTTTTTTGCTGAAAATGGGTCTTCTCTTATATACACTCACCCCCGTCAACAGAATGAAGTGTTTATCGAAACATCTGAAATTCTAACAAAGAATATTTCTCCAAAACCTCGCACGAGATCAGCGAGGCCGTTTGTCATATAAGCCGAAGAAATAGAAAAGACATGCAAAGCATTTTAAGTGTATAAGTCTCACTACAATCCTTGATTTTTCCCGTGACCGCATTAAAACCGGCCCAAACTAAAATACAATTTTCTCGAATTTAAAAAATAATACATCTCCAACTTTTTAGTATGATTAAGAAGTCATATCAGACTATATGAGGCTTTTGCTATATGAAAGCTGCAACGCTCAAATTTCTACTAAAAGAAGTTCATACCCTAGACTATATGCCCTAGAAAGTTTGATAACTTATCTCTATATTAAATTTTATTAAATTATCATTAAACATTCAAAATGTAGTTTTAACTAAATGTAATATTTCGATTCAACGCAACACTAGACCGTGGTCTATTTTATCTTAAAATTAAGTTAATGATAGTACTAGCATGAAGTTATAATTTTCAACTATTCTCTCAAATTATTTTTAAAAATGCCCCTTTTCAGACTTTTATTTAAAATTCTTAACTTTGACCCTCGATAAAAGCCGAAGGCCTTAAAATTTTTTAAAATACTTTGGTACATCTTCAATTGGAACTATATGGAACCTATTCCTAAAATATGAACCAAATCCGCGACATGTCGCAGTCGTCTCTGGGTGTTTTGGCGTGGATCGACCCCTAATGAAGAACACCAGCAAGATTTTGATGCCGTTTTATCCTTATCCGATCAAGACAGCACAGAGGAAGACTTGAGATCAGAAGAAAATAGCCCAGTGTTAGATGCTTATGACTCTGATGAATATGGCCTTGAAACACAGTGTTCATCACATGTCAACACGACACATCATCGTCAACTTCTTCAATGAGCAGCATAAGAGCTGTAAATGTAATGGGATTCGAAATCTTTTTAAATATTTAATTTTAAATTTTCAATAAATAACAGGATGATAATGAATCCATTCCACACACAACGGGTTCTGATTCAATTACTACTGATGACGATGATCCTACGCCTGGCTGCAACATGTTCCATACAACTGAAAAGGATAAAATTCATCCAAGTCAACACTGTACTAAAGGTAAACTTCTAGCCCTAACTTTGGCGTTTTATCTTCGACATAAATTGACAAAAACAGCTCTTCGTAATTTGCTGGCATTGTTAAATGTTGTTGTACTGAACTGTGTTCCTGGCTCTAAGTACTTTGTGGAAAGATATTTTTTCAAAAGAGTTCTCTAAAACGGAGGTTCACTATTGTTGCACGAAATGTGAAGGGTACCTTGGTGCCGGAGAAGATTCGTTTGTGTGCCAAATATGTTTAAAGGAACCTGAAATCAGCACAAAAGAATGTTTTGCTAAAAGGAAATATTTTTTAGTAAACCCTCTGAAAAATCAGTTGATTGATTTCTTTGAAAATAGAAATCTTGCACAACTGACAGACAAACACCCAAGCAGCACAGGTACATTCCTTGGATATCCCTGGAATATTCCCAAATTAGAAGAGGATTTCCAATTTTTCACCCTTAGGATATCCTTGGGATACGCATATGTCCGCACCAGAGTTATCCTATGGATATCCAGCCCTGCCAGCAATTTATTGAAGTGTAAATGTGTAATCTGTCCCTGGGATAGAACCCCCGAAAGACACTCATTTGTCCAACGGTTTATGAACAGAGAATACTTTGTTCAAGCCCAATTAAAATGGCTGTTGGAACCAATCTGGTAGCGCCAAAATAATCTTTTTCTTTGCCGTGAAGCATTTCTAGAACGCTGAACTGAAGTGGAAACTATCACTGGCCTATTATTTCGCTTAAAGACGCTACATGCAACTTATCACAACATATTAGAAGCACACGAGTTAACGATGTCCTTGTTGGTATACGTCAGGAATATTCCAGGAATATTCGAAACTGTATATATCCTTTCGAAGTTATGATTGGGATATACTTTGGATATCCTGGGTATATCCCGCTGGATACGGATAGTTAAATGATGGATATACAGTACCGCCTGGGCAAAAGGGAAAAATTATAGACAACAACTCGAAGAGTGAGATATATTCAGGAGAAGGGTATCGAGACCAAAAAGTGAGATCATTTTTTATAGAATCTCCTTATAATTTCACCAAAAGGAATGAGACCGTGAGTTACAATTTTTATGACACATTGAAGGATCCAAACAGTTCTCGACAAAATCAACATTAAAAACCGATCAAAAAGTACTCGGAAAACAACACCAGCTTTCGCCCTTCATAACTGGGTCGATGCCGTCCAGTAGCTTCTTGGGGAATACGAGCGGTCACAAGATGGCAGTTCTGGGTTGTGGTTCAAAAAGCAAGCTTGTTGGGGTGAAAGCCCTAGAAGATAACATTTAAAAAACCGCAAAATCACTTGCCCGATTTAGTGACTCGTTTCTCGTGGTGAAAGATGGACGAATTGCGACAATGACGTTGCTGGTCCGTCGAGTTCTACTCTGTTAACTCAACAGAAAAATCCAAGCAGGAGCATAGCTCCACCTATGATTTCCAAGGCAAATGTTAAAAATGGTGGGCTCATTGGTGGCGATGGCCGAAGAAAAACGGAAGTGCAGGATTTGCGAGATTGATTTTGCAGAACGTAGAACCGACACCCCGAACCGAACGAAGTTTTTTTTAGAACGTAGAACCGAAGAACGTCAAGTTGTTCTAAAAAAGACGAGTGAAATTGAGGACTTAAGCAACGCCCTCGTCAATTAGGATTTGGCAGTTGCTTTGGTTAGTAGGTAGGGCTTCCGATTCATTTTTTGTTGATCCATTTACTCATCTTTGATTTTTCCTTAGTGTTCGGTGTTGATCGTACGCCTCAAAAGGATCACTTCTTACTATTAAATTGCCAAAATGGCATTGTTTTTTCTGTTGGAAAAAAGGTGTGCCAGGCTCTGTGCTGGAAAAGATCTTAAGTCGGTCGCAGGCCGATGATTGGACATCTCGTTAATTTCATCGCGGTGTTAACTGGTAAATTCATGAAAGCCATCGATCTGTATTTATTTCTTATATTTGCCGTTTTTTCTTAATAGTGATTAAATCGGTTCTTGAAATGAACAACAAGGATAATAAAGCATTGACCGAAATGTTGCTTGCGATATCCTCAGCGAGGAGAAACATTTCTGTAGACGCAGATAACCGAAAAATCGAAGAAGAAGATTGTGACGAGCCTCTGCTAGATGGAAAAGTGGACAAGGCGTCAAAACTGCAAATCGAGAAGAGAATGAACGAGCTGTTGGCCGGCATCGCAAATTTCCAGCTGTCGCAATATATTTTTTTCTCGTTCAACCATTTTTTTTCACTCATTTCAGTTCATATTTCTTCAGTTCATGTCGTAATGTGAAGCGATATGTGGGTTTTCAGGTCAGAACCCTCAGAACAAAACAGAGACCCTCTGGTGGTTCCATTTAAAATGCATTCGGCCACCAGAGGGACTCTGGCCGTACTAGCCAAAAAATTGTAACTATGGGGTGTATAGGGAGTACTTCGGCCATGGAAATATAGTAGGCCTTGAGCTGGCTGGCTGGGGTGAAGCGAAGACAATATAAAGACAATAGGAAACACCGGGTGTGAGGGTTTTAGACAGGGGTAAAGCGATTCATCAAAACCAAAAAATTGATACGTACGTATTTATGGGATCTATAATGAATCTTGTGACCATTGGAAAATTGAGACGAATGAAGGGACTGACTTCTTTGGATCCAAATGGCCGTCCTCAGAAAAGTCATTCACATGGTAGCTGAAAAAAATATACGTCGTTTCTTAGTGGGGCGTTCACAATTGGCATTACAATCTAGCCTTTACCCCCAAAATGTATCCCCATTTAAATGCAACGATTACAAGCCCAAAACCCAGAATGCCCTTTGGTTCTTTTTAAGTAGGCTTGCATTGGGGTATCGGAAATGACGCAACGGAGGGAAGCAGCACAGGAGCGCTCGACTTCGAGTTCAGGCGTTTCCGGCAATAAATGAATCAATTCATCTGTCGTTTCTTTAAGAAACCCATCAAATTCCTTGGGTTTCCCATTTCCGCAAAAAAAATCGATGACAAAAGGCGTTCACTAACCTATTGCCGTATACAGGTAATACTGGCTATGATTCTGAAGTATCGTGAACTACGTTGACTCGACACGTCCCAACAAGCCCGGAGGTATTAAGTAGTAGACAGCTTGTGCTCACCGGTGAAGACGCTCGTGACATGCAACGTCCTGTACATTCGCTTTTACGACGCCAAGATCTGGTGAAGTAAATAACAGTTTCTTTAAGATTAGTAATAGTTAATAGTATTGGAGATTGGAGTAGTTATAGTAATGAGCTAGTCTGATACAATAAATAAAATACTCTACAGATCCAAAACCTTTCGATTCGACTCCTTCAAGTGCCTATAGTAGTAACCCAAGCTACACTCCAAAACTAGCAGGTATTGAAGTAGCATCTTCCCAACATAGGTTTGATTTAGCAAAAGGCGGCGGGAAGGGGACTACTCTTGCAACTGACATAGTTTCAATTGATTGGAATTGATTCTGTAGGGTTTTTTAACGATAAGTTTTTCGCTTCTCAGAGGGCAGAGACTTCAGACTCTAAGAACCACCAAACGTGACAAAATGTTTTCCCCGGTACAGTGAACGGCCCGTTTCTGTTACTGAGGTTTAAAGTAGTTAATTGCCATAATCCATAGTCACTGGAGTCCGTCAAAAAGATGTCTTTAAACACACACATATTGGGCATTAGTGTTAGCATTAAAGGCAATGGTACTTCAAACTGCAAAACGGTCCTCATGGCGACTTCCCAAGACGATTCACCTGCGACGATTCATCAAATCACTGGCCCTTTCTTAATAGAGTAATAATTCTTTTAAAAAATTTTTCAATTGTTTTAGGATCAAGAATTCCGTTCTAAAATGTTGAAACTTGTAGCTGAAAATGTCTTGAACTCAACGAAAACAGTTTAATTGCTAGAAAAACAGCGCAATCCGAAATTTGTCCAGGAACGCATCGTTACCGAAAATGCGTGACACTTTCATCAATTTATGGCTGCCAATGTCAACCTTCCGCTTACGGAGCCTGATCATATTGCGCACTTTGATAGCTCTCTGGCTAGTATGGAGTTATCTGTAGCTGCGGTAAATACTTATTTCTGGTACTTTATCCCTGAGGGATTTAGTAATCTACATCAACCAAAGGTTTAGGGGTCTATAACGCAACAGGTTCCGCCCTCTCTGAGGGCCGCGCAAATCTTTATTGTCGCCAATTTCCACCAAAAGGAGACGAGAACATTAAATTTAAGGTGCGTTCGCATAACAGTAAAAAAATAATAAAATTGTAAAAAGGTAGAATAAAGAAATAGATTCATTCTTTGACTACATCCAGTAATCATCTAATTAAATTGATGTCGACGCGTTAACATAAATCCCGGAGGCGCCCAAAGGGCTTTATTCAGATCTCGTTTAAGGTGGTCTTTTAATTATTTTTAGGCATCTTACCACATCATGCGCTTCATGGGTATCAGCTCCAAGGACCAGATTGCAAAACAGTTGCTGCTTTCTGTGATTACCGCTGTCCTTTGTACAACACATGTACATAACACATGTACTGTGTACACACATTTCATTGATCTTGTAGCAGTGTTTGTGGGTGGAGTATTTTTTTAACTTCCTCTCCCATTCACAATTGATTGACTTTTTTTTAATTTACGGGTAATTCAATTAGTTGTAGAAACGAAAAAGCATAGCAGAATAAAGTGGCGTGATTTATTTGAGAAAGATAAATCCCAGAGAAGGTTGATTACTAATGAATCGAAAGGATTATACAGTGCTTTCACCCAAGAGAGAACTCTAATAAATACAGACATACAAACAAAGATAGATATTCAGCAACGAGTGACAGAAGTGAGAGAAGCTGGACTAACTCTTTTGTCTCTATTTTACTTTGGGGGCGTCAACGACGTTTATTTCTGATCTCTTAAAAAGTATAGCAGATGTTGAGAAAATCTTTTTTGATAAAACTCAACTTGGAGCTCATTTTCTTTGATTTAAAAAAGTTTTTTTTTAATTAAGACACCCTAGCTTAAGAAAACCGGACTAATCTGCTGGGGACGTGGCGAGAGATTTCTCTTTACCGCTTTCGGGGTGTGTAAGAATAACATAAGGAAAATGATTAAAAGTGACCCAAAAATTGGTTTGGTAAAAAAAATTAATTTACACGAATATGAGATTGAGATAGAGAGGGGGATACAAATAGCAAAAGATGTTTTACTGAAAAATATTTGCAAAAAATGTCGCTTAACGTCGAAAAAGGCTTTAACCATTCAAAGAACTAATGTAAGATTTTTACTGCGTGTGGTGAGTTAAATTAGCTACAGTTTGGGGGGGGGGGAAATTAGGAGCAAAGTTGCGGATACAGTTGCGATTTTTGTAAAACAGTTTTTTTACGGTTTGAATGGGGTAGGTAGGGAAGGTTGGGGCTATTACATATTCCTGGGGGTTGGTTGCTCTTTTCTCAATTTCTTTTACGTAAGACAAAAGCTAGGATTGGGAACTTTTGCTGATAGATATACTTAAAAGGAACACGTGTGGAAAATTTAATTTTTCTGTTATTAAAGGAGAGGCAGCTAGGATGGAAACTAGTTTTCTGCGCCTGTTAGTGAACTCAAAATCCCAATGGGACGAAGTTCCATTTAACTTACATGGCGGCGTCAACTCGTCCCACCAAGGGGGAAAATGGCTCGAAATTTTAATGGTAAATTGCACTTATACTGAAAATTATACTTCCGTAAAATCTGTAGTGTTAAAAGCTAATTATTTTATTTTTGTTAAAGACATTTCAAACGCTGCTTTTATTACGCTAGCGACAAGTTTATCAAGGAGACTGTTGTGAACTAGCAGACAAAGAGCGCAAATTGCGGTTGTCGTCTGCTAGTTCACAACGGTCTCTTGTTGAGACGCCACCAGCAAGTACAAAGGAGGGCTAGACAAAAGGGGTCCGTTAACGTACTTCTCGCTAGCATAATAAAAGCAGATTTTGAAACGTCGTCTGCTGTGTAAGAAAACACCGCTTCGTTTGTAGTTTGACGTACCTCAGGGCAGATCGAACTCATCTATAAGTACATCTGGGAGCAGACGAAAAAAGCAGACGTTGTTGCTAGGCCACCCGTGTGGGGGGACCCACCGCTTCTGTTTACGATTGTCGGATACCAGGCCACACAGATATCATCTATTGGGTTTTATCATCATTGCGTTCAAAAAAATATGTTCTACCTTAAGGCCGTAGACTTTTTATTGACCAGCCCCATAGTTTTGATGCGGCTTAGGGCCGCACCCATTGCTTCAGATCTTTTTTGGCGTCCTGACGGACAACATATCTAAAGTTGTCACACAGAATTATTAGTCCAAATCGCAGGAGGACGGCTTCTTTGATTGACTCGAGAGTTATCGGCTATCTTGATGACAGGAAGCAGTACGTCGCTGCTTGTATTGCAAGCAGAAAAGATTTATTAGAACTATGTAGCAGACTAGGGCGAATCATACAGCCCGAAAGGGGGTAATAGGTATCCAATGAAGGGTTAAGTCAAGGGTTGCCAGATGACGCTGCTACATTACTCCCTTCTAAGTTAAACTTACTGTTAAGCTTCCGTCTAACGGAAGCTTAAGCAGAAAATCAGAGCCCATCATCAAGACTATTGTTTAGCGGGGTGTAAGTGTTAGTTAGCGGGAAGGTAAATACGGAGCTGTCGGATTCCCCATACGTAAAGACGCTAATTCTCTGTCTTGATCTTCAAGTTTTTTTTCTATTTTCGTTATCACGGTTTCTATAAAAGTCGCGCGTGTTTTTCTTCCCGACTGCTTCAACGATTTCTTCAACCCAAGTTTTTCCTACTTTCTCAAAGCAGTGTTTAATCGGAGTGTCGACATCAATTGGGAGTGGGACTCCTGATGGTCTAGCATTCGATCCTGGTCTGTTCAGCGTCAGAACTTGAAGCCAAGTTGTAGTGTCGATAAACATTGAAATCCAGGTGTCAAACGACCGGCTAATTCCATATCAAAATCGTCTTGGACTTTAAGTACTTTAGCAAAGCCGCCGCCTGGTAACGAGATATCTTTCCATTCCATCCAAGTAGAGACGCCTCCATTGTCAAACGAAAAATTCGGGTGATGAATGTACGGCAGAGAAGTGAAGGTTAACTTGATGCTACGATAGGTTATCGGTAGAGCAACGGAGGTATCCCAATCAATGCGAGCAAAGAAACGAGTTAGTGTACCAGGGGTGGATCCCGGAATCTGCACAATATCTGGACTGATGGTACCCTCTTCAGCAATAATGAATTCGTTGTGCGAAATGTGGTAGCGCCTTTACGAGAGAAACGACAAAAAAGAAAAAAAGAACTAATGTAGAAACCGAATATTTAAGGATTTCGAAAAGGAAAGGGAAAGGGTGCATTTGATATTAAGGAGAATAAAAATTGATTTAGTTAGAATTCAAATATAGAATCTCTTTAAGCATGTAAGATCATGAAAGATGGTATCTCCACTTGAAGGAGCCCGATCGATCGTGTTTTTTAACGACCAACGTTAGATCGTCACTGTCATAGGATTGCAAGGAGTACAACATCCAATGGATTACCACTTTGTGCAAGCACAGACCTGGTGAAAGTCTTTCTTCTTCTGGAACATTTTTGGGTTTTTTTTCCCGTTCAGTTTCTGTACAGAATACAATTAATGGTTACGGAATAACCGATCCATCGTGTTTTTTAACGACCAACTTTAGATCGCCACTGTCCTAGAATTACACGATGTAACCTCCAGTGGATTATCACTT
This sequence comes from Ceriodaphnia dubia, assembly GCA_022539655.2. Classification (NCBI taxonomy): domain Eukaryota; kingdom Metazoa; phylum Arthropoda; class Branchiopoda; order Diplostraca; family Daphniidae; genus Ceriodaphnia; species Ceriodaphnia dubia. Next base: position 1,257,814 of record JAKUCG020000139.1, on the reverse strand, counting down.
TGTGCGGTTACACTGACCTGATTACAGTCTTTCCTCCTATTTTCTGGATCGATCTCATTTGTTTTTTTTTCTGAATGAAGAAAAATATATATCTAGAGGGTTAAGAAGGATCCATCGGCAACCTAGAGTAAGGCGGCAACACCGAACCGGTTCGGTGGTTCGTCGCTGTACCTGAAATTTACAAAGATTAGCGGGGGTTGGTTCCTAATTCCGTATATTCCAACTAAGTACTCGTACACGTGGATTTTTAAACTTCAGTGATTTCCCAGCCTCATTTTAATAATGTCAAGCCAACATTGGCAACCACCTGATGCTGCTACATTTGTAATATTTTCAGTGTTTGAATCCACAGGAGAATTCACCTTAGGTTCTTCATTCATCTGGCTTAACTTGATGTTCAAACGGCCCCATGTTTGAGCTTCATTCCGAATTTCACTAGACTTACAGAAGACTGGTACAGAGACTAGTAATTTAGTCATTTTTGGTGATCTTTGCGGTAATGATTATTTATTTTATTCTTGGTTTTAAAATTGTCACTCTCTGATTATGTAAAAAACAAGAATTATGCCCTCGAACTCCATTTTTCTGTTCTGTCCTCATTTAGTTTTGGGAACATAACTTTTTTACGTAGGCAAATAAATAGACCCTTGCTCTTTGAACTTTTAGGTACGTCTTCTTTCTACAATTTTATTTTATTTTTATTATTTTAATTGTGGTTACAGAGATTTGCAACTTTCGATTCCTGGCATTGTAAATGCAATTGTTAAAACTGGCAACCAATTTAAGTACTTCATGAAGAGAAAATAACATTCAAACACCAAACCGAAAATTTGAAGTACCTTCTGATAAAGAAATTGATAGTAAAGTCTCTAAATTGAAATCCCGGATTCCTGATGCTGAAAATTGACTATAAAATGTCATATTTCCTGTGTCTTTTCGAGCTAAATATAAATTTAGTAGAAAATAAATATTTTATCGGAAAATACAAGGCCCTTGGATGTCTGCCTATTGTGAGGCCTATCGTACAAATACGATAATACTAATAGTATGATTCACTTGATACGTATAGCTATAATGGCTGGAACTGTTCATTGTATAAAAATGGAAAGTCATTTGCATTTTGCAGGACTCTGTGAACATGTAGCTGAGGCCATTAATTACGAAAACGATTAGTACCTAATATTTTACAGATTGTACCGCGGTCTTTTTTGAACCGTGGTAGTCCAACCCTGAGCGTTACTTATGCGTATGATTTAATTTTTTCTATATTTAAAAATGGATCCAATTACTCTCCATTAAAATGGTTTTACAAACAACCGTCATAATCCGTCAAAATCTAAATATATTGTCTTCATCGAAAGTTCAGAATAGCAGTGAGAGTTATCTCACTGCTTTCCGATTACGGAACCAATTCTCTTTTGTTAGTTTTCTTCGTACCAAATATCGAAGAAAACCTAGTTGAAAACATAACGGGTAGGGGAACTGAGTTGGTGTTCCTCCACGCGTTATGTTTTCATCTGACACTCCACTACGCACCACGACAGCACACAAATTCCTAGCACGACTGCTACGTTGCGCTACGATATCTTTCGGGAAATTGTAGATGGAACTTTAAAAAACAATTTTTTATAACACCTGATTATGTTTATATGCATCTATGGCTCCTAAAATCACTTGACACCACATCCTTTCAAAACAAATAGTTGCATGCTTAGGAAGACAGTTGTACTTTGCATACTGCAGTGGCTCTTCAATTGAAAATCGTGGAACAATGTCTATTACTTGACTTACAGTAGCTTATGGAATTAGATCAACGGCAAAGGCCGCCGTAGCATCGAAAATGGCGTAGTTTGCGCTCTGTGCCGCCTTACTTTGGATGCAATTAAAATTGTAATTATCTTCTTTTTACATGGGAAAACGTTTCCTAGAGGCTTTATAAAAGTTCATAATTTATATTTCCGAGCATTTGGCCTACACACGAAAATTTCCAATCAAGTTTGCCCTTAATAAAGGGTATAAACATTCTTCAATATTGGGATTGGTCTCTCAGACTCCAAGATTCTTCAAACTACACCCCGCGTAGCGGGGAGAGTCAGCTAACGATAAATAAAATAAAGTAATGAGCCACTTTTACTAATTTTATTTACTCATGGACTTAAAAATTTTTGGTAGGCCGGCAGAGTGATTTAGTTTAAATTTATTTTATATGATTCTTCCTGTTGCACTAAAAAAAGGAAAAAAAAACATTTAAATGGGGATTCATTGAGAATGAAATAATGTAATCCACCATCCAATGATAAATCCATATACCCTTTATGGACATCTTCTTCAAATTGGTCTTCCATGATGTCTTCTTCCTCTTCTTGGTCACGTTACATCATTTCATCTTCTTCAACATCTTGGCAAACTTCTTCATCCTCTTGCACACATTCTCTCCTAGTTTGAGTTGTGAACCAGGGAATCTGAAAAAAGAAAAAGAAGAAATGAGTAAAATGAATTACCCAAATAAGAAATTTTTATAAAAACATACAGTTATTTATAGTAGCAAGAAAGACGCAGTAGCTACACCGAATGCAATGCACATTGTACGAAAATTCATCTGAAAAGATAATTATATCACATTTGATTTTATTTCAGAAACATAGAGCTTAAATACTCAGAAGATTTTTAAAACTTTATTTTAATTTTAAAACATGTATAGGCGTATAAAAATCATTTTATTTACCATAGAAAATGTTATGAAATCCGTACGTTGCGTTTTTGTTGTATTTTAAAAAATAGAATCTAAAACGTTTCATCATTCCATTGATTTTGTTAGTTCTGCATTCCATGCTGACCCTTTATTCTATTAAAACAATTAAGGGGTTTTTCTTTAAGAAGTAATTTATTGTTTTCTTCTGGATAAAATATAATTCATTTAAACAAATGGAAAAATATTTCAGTTAAACTAATGAGAAACATTTGGATCATAAGAATCAACCACTAGTTGGTCGACAACTTTTCCCAGTGAACTCTGGCATCCATGTAGATTAAACGCGAGACTCATACGGCTGAAATCTTGGATTCGAGCCGTGAAACCGTTAAAGCTTGTACCTATATAGAAAGGATGGCCTGCGATACGCAAAAGCCCACTTCAGTGGAAGATAATTTCATTTAATACCTTAACAAAATATTTCTAAAATTCTCCAGCAGGATTTCTCCCACGGACTACTACGGAATGTTTTGGGTGTGACAAAAAGGTTTGTGGAGATTCCGCAAAGGTTCCTCTTCCGACTATTTGAATCTCCCAGGGATCTCCTACCTCCCTAGAACCATTGTGTGCCGTGTGGGTTGTTTAGTAAGGATTTTATATATATTATTTTTGATATAAAATTGTTGTAACGAGATGATAAGATGAAATCAACTGTTAGAAATAAAGAATTTTTTGAACCCCCTACTGTTGTGGGTAGCACCACGGGCGCACCTAGTGTCGCCACCTTCTTTCTCACCCTCCCCCCTTTGTTCTTTCTGTCGCACTATTTCGATTACTGAGTCACTCTCTGCCCTGCTTTTGTCTTGAGTGTGCACGGACGTAACCTTGTCGCCCGGTCTGGAAGGAGCCGATTCGGCCATCCCTCGCGAGAATACAGTATCGGTCATCTTCACCTTTTCGTTATCTTTTTATTTTCGTCGTGTAAGCTCTCGCAACAATTGGTATCAGAAGAGGGATCATGATCATCATTCTGGCCTCTGAACAGTTCACTCTTCTCAGTTTTTTTTTAACTGCCAGAACCTTTGTCTGGTTTGTGAATTGTCTTCTTGTTTAATTTTTTGTCAATTCTTTTTTCTTTAATTTGTTATTTTATGTGTTCGTAAGTGGCAATTTTTTTTCTCTACCTCCTTTTTTGCCATTTTTTTCTCTCTTTCTCCTTTCGTTTTCTTGTCTACCTCTGTTGCCGGTGGCTGTAGCGTGGTCGTACACCACCTTATGCCACCGAAACGAGTAAGAGTCGTTAGTGCAGTTAATAATCATATTCGAATAAGATGTTCTACGAGGCGTGTACCACCCTAAACCCGATCTCCCTCGCCACCACGTGTAGTTGCTTTTGTTCCAGAAACCGACTCTTTTTTTTTGAGGGCGCAGGGACGCGTCGTTTGCTGGTTTCTCCAACCAGTCCGATTCAAACGAACCTTTTAGGAAATCAGCCAGCTACAATGGATCCTGCTTTAGCTCAGGCACTCGCTGATTTTTGTCAATGGCGCTGCCAAAGACCGGGTCCTGCTCCGCCAACAGCATAACGATTTGGTAGACATGTTGGCCGTACTGCAGCAAGAGAGTGCAGCATTACGAGCTTTAGTGCAGGCACAAAAACAAGCAGGCTCGCGAATTAACAATGCCGTGGTTGGCACTATAACCAAATTTGAGGGTGGAGGGCAGGTCAGATGGGAAGTGATTGGATAAGCTCCCGCAACACTACTTCTAATAAAATCACCAGTTTTGGTATTCTTGTTAGAACACATATAGTTCTACTGCTAAACGAGTAACAAAACGGGAGTTCTTAATACTTATGACTATCCAATAGCAACCCGTTCGATCACTATTCGAATTCTGGTTTTTCGAAATTACGACACCCATCGAATAGCCCTCGAATACCCCCCAAAAAAACTGAAAGTCCCCTTACTGGTGGATGAGCCCTCAGTGACTTTGGCTTTGACAGCATGGGATTGAACCAGTCTGTTTGAATAATGTATAAATTTGGATAACTTTTTCCATAGAGTTTCATCTTGATGGATGGCGGCCATAGGAGGCAGCCATGTGAAATGTTTCCTGTGAGCGGCTTCGATCTATGGACGACGTATACATAAATGAAATAAAATTGTCAAGCTATCCAAGCTAACTTTTTTGAACTTTAGACACACCCCTGTATTCTCGTTCCGAGCAGTTCGCCAGTGCAGCAGCAAAGATTCATACGTGAGGGAAACCCGAATGAAGACCGTCCTCCCGGTCAAAGAAATGCGTCAGTTCAGCAGCAGCAAAAAATTCATTCGTAAGGAAAACCCGAATACACGTTGTGACGGCCTGAGCAATTCATTCGCGAGGGACGACCTTCCTACCGGCAAAAAAATGCGTCAGTACAACCAAACAGGTGACTTAACGATTCTTTGAATATGCAGTTGTAATACTGAACAAATTTTAACGTATTTTTTAAATTCATTTTTTGGCAGGTGTTACAGAACATTCGATGCTCCGCAAATTCCAATAGGTCTGGCAACTGCGTGTCATGCGCGCCAAAAAAGCAATGTTGTGTCTTCCTGGCTGTCTTCCTGACTCAACGCGACGAAGTTTGTGTCCCCACTTTCAAATTTTGCAGTGAAAATGGATATGGATATTTGAAGCAGAACTGAAAAAACTGATTGGCGATTATGCCCATAAAGAAATGGACGAGAAGCAGGCGTACACCGTAGGTCAGGGGAACAATGTGCTCAAAGTTCAAACAATGTGTCCATGGTTACACAATGGAATATTTCCGATCGAAATATGAAGAGTTTCTTGAATAAGCTAGAAGATTCATGCAGAGAGTGAACTATACAATTCCAGATGTCGCACTGGTTGAAAGGCATTTCTACAACTTGAAATGCGAATTGTGTGTTGTCTGCTTCGGGGTTGTGTGGAAGAGAGTCACTGCTACTACTAGACATTTAGGTAAAAACTCTTTCTACTTTGTTTTTTTCTCATCTCTGTTTGTTGTGTTAACAGTCACTTCTTTATTTTTAGGTAAAAGACCACCCTATCAAATATTGGTGTGTAAGCAGTGTGAGGAGCGTTTCTGTCAGTATACCACAGTAGAGGAGCTTCACCTTGAAAAGTTTACCAAGACGGGTAACAACAATCTATTGACCCTTTGTTACATTGTCCTGAGGGAATCAGGCGGAGAAGAGGTGCCGATTTCCCTCATAAACAACATCATGGCTAAAGTGAAGAATTCTTAACCTCAAACGTAAGGTTGCATTTCAAATTATCATGTATTAGTTGCATACGCGAGGAAAAACCCGAATGCACGTTGTGACGGCCTTCCTGCATATGTATTGATTTTTTAACATTGTATTTCTTGCAGGAATGGGCCGGGGGGCTAAGTACAGAATCGTACTTGGACCCGTTATCGTGGCAAATGGGCGGGGCCTTAGCTCCATTCACCACTTCCTACCATGTAGTGAATGGGAAGGATAGGCGTCAAATGCCGGGTGCGTTCTTGGCACCAGCAACGCCGAAACCAAGTACAAAGAATGTTGCAGATGAGGAACCACCCTCAGATTTGATTTGGCCGCACAATTGAGACTCGTCGAGCAGTTTCAGGACTACGAAATGGAAATTGGTGACGACCGTCCTGCCGACCCAAACAGTGTGCTAGTTCAGCAGCGGCACCGTGCCATTCACGAGGGAATCCCGGATTCACATTATGTCGAACCGCGTGCCGGCTCAAGCAATTCATCCATGCATCAGCCTTTCGTTCACGAGGGAAACCTTTATGAACATAGCGAAGACTTTTCTGTCAGTCCAAAAGATTCACTAATGAAACAGCAGCAGCAATCAATTCACGGGGGAAACCAAAATGATCATTACAACGTCGTGCAGGAGACAAGAAAATTCTGCAGCAAATTTATTACAAGATTGAAAGTCCATTTCGGCAAAAATACTGGCTGCGAGATCAAAAATTTAAGAAATTGCTGTGTGAAATCAAACTACGAACAGCTTTCTTTTCCTATTTTTTACAAGAATGTCGCGCTTTTCCTCGTTTATATATCATTTATTTGTTTCTTTCCAGCTCCTCGTCCTCTCCCACGACGTCCTTTTCCTCACCCACGAATCTCAACTGTTTCCGAGACCACGAATTTCATTTCCTTTAAGTCTGCTTGGCTGTCTTCTCTTTTAAATTGCCAGGATGTCAATCATTTGAGTCTTTTTAGAAAACATTTTTGCGAGTTAGTGACTTTATAATTTTATTTTAAAATAGCTAAGTAGGGAGGGGTTCATGTATTTTGAAAGGTGGGACAAGTCTGTTTTTCGTCTTTTCTCCTCAATGTTTCTCTCTTTAACACAGTGATCATGTGTTTCGTGGTGGCTAACTGTCGTTGAAGTAATAAGCTAAGGAGCGCTTTTTATCTTTGGCCTTTCCCTTTTTTTTCTTATTTTCTCCCTATTTAGCTGTTTTCTCTTCCGTTTCCTGACATTTTCACAAACAGCATGGTTGTTTTGACATTTGTATCAAAATTCGAAAGATATTTTGGGGAATTGTGATGTTGGGGTGCGAATGTTTGGGGAGTAAGGACATTCATGTTAACGTCCGATATATCTTCAACAGAAAGCTGTTTTGGAGAACGGGTGTGTTGAGTGGAGGATGTCTGGGGACTGAGGTATCCATTTCCTACCTAAGAAACAACACTGAGCTTTTGGAGTGTAATTTTTCGTTTTCGAACGTTCCACGCTTTCTGGTTACTGCAGGTCTGTGCCTCCTGCAAAACGTTTGAAATGTGTTTGAAATGTGACTACTAGTTGTGTAACCAGAATTTTTGTAACCTAGTTCTGGTCAAAACGTCTTGAAAACTATGACACGTCGTATACGACTTACGAAAAAAAATAAAAAACGCTTAGCGCCATCTAGCAACCAGCACGAAAACTAAATTCAATTTGATCTTGACTGGTAAATGACAGGCAGTTCACAATAATAATCAACTGTTAACAAAGAGTTTCTATCAGCAACAACTCCAGTTTATTTGAAAGGCGTGCCAGTTGCTTTCATTGAAGACAACAGCAGCAGCAACGAAAACGTCCTCCTATGGGAAATTATTGTTGGTTTCTGGTATAACGTGAGGATGTTTATCCCCGAGTGTCTCCCACCCTTAGGTGGGAACCGAGGGCTTCTACCGATCTGTCGGACCGACAAGCAGAAAGTGACTTTCCGCCAAGTGCGACTTTGAAACATTTAATTTTTTAGTTAGTTTTTCCACCAACAGATGGCTATGGCAAAATTCGAGGGGGCGGTAGAAAATCAGGAAAATAAGAAACTAATACACAAAACAAACAACATATATAAGAAATATGGACAATTGTCTATGGCCATTTAATAATTAGAAATACTCCTATCATTTACATGAACACATAAACTTAAATGGAATAGGGTCCAATATTAGAACACAGAACTACTACGTAGTGTTAAAAACCGCCACTAGAGGGCACTAAAAATCAAAACAAAAACTAAGCAAAGATGAGGTATCTCTTTACGAAAATGCCGAAAGAATTTAAAACGGAAAACAATATATAAATATATTGAGGAGACAAGTGAAATAATAGTAAAAAAAATTCGGAAAAATTTTGTTTTCCCCTGAAAATTTTGTAATAGTCATACGTTTTTTACAATGACTGTAGGCCATAACTATAAAGCGTACAAAATATATTTTGTTCCAAATGACACGAAGGGCTGGCGCGTAAGCGCGATTTCATTTCTTTTTTCCTCCAATTCTAAATGAATTGAACGAGCCAGGTCCCGGGACACAGTTGCTCATCATCAATTCGAGGATTGTGGAAAACGAAAATTATCGCGTTAGACTTGATTGTGCCAAAGTTAATAAGTAAATTCAAAAATCAGCCTCCACTGCTTCTTAATCCATTTGACTTGCACTCTTTCTATCAGGAAATCCTGTAATGGCAATAAAAAAGTAGACATAGAATGACAAAATCGGCCTGTCTTTATTTTAACTTTGGTTGCGATTTATAAATATCAGGAATTTAGCAATTGGTTCAAGCGAAAAGCACAATTGAAATGACAAACGTTTTCATGATCTTTCCAAACACATGATTTCAATCTTGGTAAAAGTTAAAATACTGCATTGATCGATTTGTGTTTCTCAGTGTAGACTTATCTCGATCAAGCGTTCCTCGTCCTTCCCAATGCAACTGACTTCAAGTTTAGGTTCATCGTATGCGTTGAACGTGTGGTTACCTTTCCTTTCCCTGTGTATGTGCGAGTCCGGTAGTCGATATCTTCTTCCCTTTAGAAAAGAAAAATAATACGTGAAAGAGAAACGTACTGCCATTAACAAGTTAGTATCTTGATATTACTTTTGTTTTACTTAAAATTATGCCAATTCATGTATTGTCTCGCACGGAGTACATTTATTCTTTCAGTGGAGGAATCGTGAACGATGTGTGTTAGACTGATTTGAGAATCAATAAAGATTGTATTCTATAGGTAGAATCTTTAGAAAAAGTCTAACCTCTTGAGTTTTTAAGATCTGTTTGATATCTTAAGTGGACTTAAACAAACCGCAAGGAACGTTTATCGTTATTATCTAATACAACACAGCAACAAGGTACGACTTTTAAAATCAAAGTAACATCCACAAGAATACTTTCTAGTTTTAAATATATCATATGCCAACTTTTTTATCAACTGGTACCTTGTAATATATCTAGACGTAAGTGTACAGTACCCACCAGAGGAGTATCCCAGATAACACAGTGACTTGATTTAGACGTATTTTTTAATACTTTTGGGGACAACTGGGACTTGAAAAGTATATCCCGTTTTTTGCGGATAACAACTTATGGACGAATATAGTGTGATGCCGATGTCCGGCCTAACGGGTTCTCAAAACTGAAACAAAAGACGTCCCATAATTGAAAATAGGACATGTATAAGACATCTAAAATTATACCAACATAATATTGCAACAATACGTCACCCTAGTGGGCTGTCAAATAAGAATTCTTTCACAGAAGTGGGCTGTCTCTCCCTCCGCCCGTAGCACAATCTTCTGCGCAAGTCACAAGTTTTGCTTCCATCGGGGATCGAACCCCAGATCTTCGCAGTTTGAGGCGGGTACTATACCAACTTGGTTACCAGAGTACCTAGCAGATTCATCAAGCAACTAGTGATTGCATCTCACATTCTAACAGTGTATGATATCAGTATACATGTGATGGCATGTAATTATATCTGTAATTATGTCTGTTTAATAAAATTCATTGTAATTTAATTATATTTTTGCTTTTATTGTCTATTTTCATTCAGACTTTTAATTCGACCCCGAATAATGAAAATAAATTGTATGTTCATCTCTCAGATAGATTCCTACGGGTAAGATTAATGGTATAGATTGTAAAATAATATGTTTTCAAGCCTAAAAACAGAAGCAAAACGTGGATAAACAAGGCTACAACATTTCAAATATTAAAAACCCAGTATTTAAGAATAATTTATCAAAGATAGCGTGGATGTTAGAGTACTTATATAGCACCGTGAATAAACCAGGTACGATTCCCACGGCAGAAGAGTAATTTTAATTGAAATTTTACTGTTCACTATGTGTCTTAACAAACATCCTTAACACTATAATTATGCATTTAACTTGAGTGACTTCATTCGCCAATATGTCTCTATATATGACACAATACAGATTGTCGGTTGCTAATTTTTTTTTTATTTGATCCGGAAATTTGGACTTCTTTTGGACGTCTTTTATGAGTCTCTATTAAAATTTCAAAATGTTAAAAGTGAAAAAAATAGGACTATATTTAGACGTATTTTGTATGTCCTGTCCTAGGCGTCCTACAATGACGGACTTTGGACCACAAAACAACTTGGATTCCTATCTGGGTATGGACGACCCCCCCCCCCCAAAAAAAGGGGGGGTTTAACACGGGAGCAAATGGGGGAGAAAAATTAGGCCCCGTGCACAATTTTTAAGGAATTTCCATAGAAAAAATTCAGCAGCAAGTTCATGATGAGCTTGAACTGCTGAATTTTTTCCAATTAATGAACGTTTGTTGCCTAGCAGCAATTCCATAGACCACATCGTCCGTTCTGAGGCCGTTCGAAAGGGGGGAATGGCCATTTAACCTCGTGGCGATGAGACCAAGAAGGGTCTACTAGAATTTTATTTTTTTAAATTTATTGGGGTCGATAGGACTTTATATTTTTCAGCAAAATTTAAAAAAGAAAATTTTTTATTTAATGATGTAAAGAGCGAAGTAACTCGATTTTTTTATCGTGACGAAAAAAAAAATAAAAATGATCAAAATGGCGTTTCTAGTACGACGGCAATTTTTCCCCTCTCAGAGACCCTACCCCTCCGACTGAAATTCCGTCGGAAATAGAAAAACATTTGATTTAATTTTTTTTTTCGTCACGATAAAAAAATCGAGTCAATACGCTCCTTACATAATTGCCTACACAATTTTCTTTTTTAAATTGCGAGGATTGTGTCTGGTGAAAACGTTTTAGGACCCAATTTAGGATCTGTTTCTTGTGCACGTGCAATAGCTGTTTTTTTCACTTGATACTTCACGAAAATCTTTTTTTAGTTTTCGCTGATCTATGAAGTTATCTGCTATTCAGCCATGTTTGTGCTGTATTTTCACCAGAAGGAAAATATCATTATTAAACAGCGTTATCCCTGAGGGTAATATTCATTCTTATGAATATACCGAAGGTATTAAGTTCCCGTAGCTTCCGGCGATTAGGGGGCTCTAAATGGTTTAATGCTAAAATTCGTTACGGCCTGGCTCAACAGATGGCTTTTTTTAGACTTTTTCCATCACTTGCACATTTTTCACTCGTCTTTTGTTTTAGCCGCGTTTTCTCCCTCATTAGATGGCGTGGACTATAACTTGCACATTTTCCATCTGTCTTTTGTTTTAGTCTTAGTTTTTCGCCCGTCTTTTGTTTCACTTACAGGTAGCAAGTAAAATTTGATAGACTTTATTTTATTGATAGGTCGCTGCCCAGGATCGAACTCGTATCTCCTTGTTATCAGGTGATGGGCGCTCGAAGCACTATCGATATGGCTACCAACGAACATTAATTATGAATTCAGAATCCTTTAGAATATCTGAATTCTCTTTTTTAAGTAAAACAGATGTTGAGCCAGTAAACGAAGCAACGGTTATTTTTAAGGGGGATTGATTATAAGTAGTTCCAAATAACAAACTTTCATTTTCCCCCTAAAAATGAGATCCTCCCTTTGCTACCTAAAGATTGGATATTGTTTATGCCCCGCTCATTTACAGAGTATTTTAATAACCTAAATCTTAATTCACACCCATAAAATTAACGCTACAAAAATGGATTTCAGCTTTATTGGCACTCTATTAAAAACCCCACATATATAGCCCGAAGGTTTCACCGAAGGGATCTTGTCCATTTATTGACTATGGTACTGTATTTTTACTCTTCTATTGGTCTGTAAATGTTGATTGTTTTGGGCGTGGAATTTGTTACATACAATTAAATTTCAAGCTCATCTCGTTAGGCTTTTTTATTCTTGTGGTTCCTATTTGGGTTCACGGTGTTGTTCCAATTAGGGTAGAGGGAGGTTAAAAAGTCACCAATTGCAAATTGTTTCAAATTTCAAAATTGCCATGTACACAGTAGGTAATTGGAAACATAAACGCAGGCTGACTTATAATTCTTTTTTTATTCATTTAAAAATAATGAAATTATAATATATATTTATTACCTTTCCACCTCTTTTGAATTTCCTATGGGGAGAAAGGCTTTGATTGATTGATTGATTATGCTCACATGAAGGGAGTGTTTGAATTGTAGATTTAAGAGTTCTGGAAACCGCCACTATCTGTTCAAAAAAATATTGCTCGCCAGATAGTGAAAATACTTTAGCCAAAGGATGGGAGTCAATTTTTCAGCACTAATGTGAACTGAGTTCCGCCCCAAATTAGGGCACCCGTTATTGGGAAAGAGTGCAAAATATACCTTAAGCCAATAAGGCCTGCATCTTTTAAAAAACTTTATAATTTGGTGTAAAACCACTTTTTTAACCAATTATATCAATATAAATAAGAAACAAGAAAAATTAAGAAGTGACTTCACAAAAGAAGCCAAAGAGAACGTTTCGACTATTGGGGTGGATGTCGGATGTGTAGGATAACACTATCCTGTATTGAAAACATCTGATTTTTGAGAAATTTTCAACTCTAAATCTCTTAACTGATACGTTAAAGTGTTAGCGCAAAACGAACAAAATTCGAACAACTCGAATGTAAACAACTTGTTGAGACCACCTCGACGTTGTTATGAAACTAAAACAAGCTGTCTATTTGATTTTTCAATCGTAAGAATGTGAGTTGGCTTCAAAGAAACAAAAAAGGACATAATTTCACTAAAGGTGAGTTGATTCTTTTGAAAAGGTTAGTAATTTACGGTAGTTCACTTTGTTTTTACTGACTGTAGGCTGCTTCGAGCCCAAATCACTTGCTCTTTTAGCATAGTTCGCAATTATTGGAGATATGAATTTCCACAGAAGAGTAGCCACCATTCTTTCATTATGTTTCTGTGATTCTGGCAGTACCCTTACTCGAATACATGTGAAAGTGGAACAGGCCGTCACATGTGGAACAAGAAATTCTACCAAGTCGTGCAAAACTTTGATTGTGTTCATCAGTTTTTGTAGTACGTTCTCAAGAAATTTGTAGATTGAGCAAAGCCTCTCTGTAAAATCCTTCGATGCCTTATGCAGTCCACCCCTATCTAAAAATAATTTTTAATTAAACAATTCAAGAAAAAAGATGCAAGTAATGTACCTAAGGAAAAAACTAAACTATTCATAATCTGTCCCACAGGGTCGTGGCCCTAGTAGAACACTATAGCTTCAAGATACCTTAAAGAAAATTTTCAAGCCATGAACTATCTGTGTCTTGTTAAATGTCTTGGAGCTAGCTATGCCGCATCTAGCTAAGTTAGCTGGTACTTAGATATCTCCTATTCTTATTAGCCATTGTTTTGAGTATTGGATTTTCTATAGTCCTAGCACAGATAAAGAACACTGGTTCGTTCTCTCCATAAGCGCTTTAACATGGGCTGCTGACCCCCAAATTTTCCTTACTCTTCCTCCTTTTTTGAGAGTTAGCAAGTGCTAGTAGTACCCTCTGTGGAGATTTCCTACAACTTCATCGTTGTCGATTGTCGTTTCCTCGTCGTTGTGCCGTCGTTACTTGGTAATTAGAATTAGGCACGGCAGGCGAGTGAGACGCCAAAGCCTAACGCTATTGAGTAAATTCTGGTTTTTCGAAAATGTCGAAACCAAAGAAAGTTTCACATTGTGGTAGCTGTTTTGTTTGTGGTGCAGTTCCGGATCAGGAAAACAATGCTGGTGTTAAAGTTGGCCGTTTTCTTGTTACCAAAGACCGGCTTCCTGTTTGGGAAAAATTGATTCCGAAAGCTGGAATGAAGATTGGCTCTAGTCTCTGTAGTCGGCATTTTGATAGTGTTGATATTATTAAAGGGAGAGAAATTGGAGGTATTTTCTATCCATTCAAGCTTTGGAAGCTTAATCAGCATGCAGTACCAAAACACCTACTCTGTAATTACATTTGGTTTCCTCAAACTATGCGAGCTACTTCTGTAATATAACTTCATTGCTTTTCGTTCTAGGCAAGCCTGATGGTGATTGTCCTGCTGGACCTCATAATTCTGCAGGCAAAAAAAGTATTGTGTCCAAGATTATAAAACTTAAATAACATAGTAACACCTGTTTTGTATTGCAGCTGGGACAAAGAAGCGAAACCCATTTTCAGAATGCCACAGTGAGAATCGGCAGCTCCTTACTCCTAGAGCTTCAAAGAATGGTACCTTCAAATTAAACTGTAACAACAATTCAGTTATTAATGGAAGAGTTTATTTGTTTCAGATGCATTGACCGATTCATCCAATACATTTCATGTCCAGCCTGAACATTTGATTGTGGTTGATCGTCATCCTGTTTCTGATGTTGTTCCAACAGATCAAATGGTTTCTGCTCCCGCTGATGTTTTGGCAGTTGAGGGTAAAGAGTTGTGCTAATTTGGCTTTACATTTTGTTAATATTATCTGTCGTCTTCATCAGCGGTTACAGCAGAAGGTAATGAAACGGCACGTCACCATGCCATTGAAGGAGACTTCTCTGTCCGTTTACCTCAGTTTGAATCCACGACAAACGATGCTGATCGCCAACCAACGGATCAACATTTATTTCTCAACATTGAGTTTCACGGAAACCAAGGTAAGAGCTAGTTAAAACAGCGCATTGAAATGTATAATAGAATTTATAATATAGTTTATTTCTTTGCATTAATCACAGCCGAAGGCAATGATGCATTAGATCCCCATAATGCCATGGATCAAGAACCACCAGTCATAGCTGTGACCGAAACGGCTACCACAGATGCTGTGTGCCTTCCGATGGATCTAGAGCCCACAGTCAGTGACACCACTACATGTAACGAAATTCCGTCTGATTCAGTAAATCCTAGTCCCTTATCTGAAAACAACCCCTCTCTTCCGAATGGTGAGCAACATCCTTCATTATATTTATTCTTAATGAAACTATAATTGTATTTCTTCTTTCAGTGCCGGGCACTTCAAATTTCGACTTTGAGTCATTAACAAGGGTTGTCAAGCTTCCTGGTAAATGGCGATGGGATTATGCCGATCAAACCTGTTACAACATGATTAA
This sequence comes from Ceriodaphnia dubia, assembly GCA_022539655.2. Classification (NCBI taxonomy): domain Eukaryota; kingdom Metazoa; phylum Arthropoda; class Branchiopoda; order Diplostraca; family Daphniidae; genus Ceriodaphnia; species Ceriodaphnia dubia. The sequence continues at coordinate 1,242,328 of JAKUCG020000139.1, read as the reverse complement.
AACAGGAAAGGAATGCGTGATAAAAATCGTTTGGATCACAACCATGTTGCTTTCCTTCTACATTAATGGAAAAGAAGTCATCCTCCCATTTCTGAAGAACAAGTTATGGGCGCCTCTTGATTTACAGCGAGCTGTTAATGAATTCGACCAACTACAGCCCTGTTCTGGAATGCTTAACCTTGCCTCGTACTGCGATCTCAACGCGGGGAAATTGCGCGTCAACATAGGGCACTCGTTAAAGTGTAAATCAGTTTGTAACAGAAATGAAAAACAATGTTCAAACTGCCGCGTTGACGAAGGTAAGCTCAAATATCTGAAGAGGACGCAGTCTCAAACTGTTGCTTCTCTAACCAAGAGGTTGAAAGCAAATCAAAGGAGAGTCCAGCGCTTTATCGGCTACGGAAAGGTACGTTTAGGTTGTTTGTGCATTAAAATTAAAACTAATGGTTTTGTTAAATTTTAATGACAGAATGCTGCGCTAACGGTTAACTGTCTACGGCGCAGAATTGAATCCCTCTCCGCCAATCAACTCTCAGAGAAAATAAAACATCTTCCACATCAGGTTTCCATTCAAACCATTACTCGTTAAAAACTTTGTGATCCAAAGATGATAACCTAAACCATCTGACTAACCGAAGACATTGACTATGACGACTGGATGCTGATTAACAATTTTGATTTGACTAATTTGATTAATAATCATGTAAAAATTTATCTTCAGTTGATCATGTTCCAGTGTTTGTTACAATAAAAAATGTCAATGCATAAATTCTCATTGAGTTTTTTGTATGTTAATAGCAACAATCTGTCATAAGGACCTTCTTCGAAAAGGGAAAAGCACTGCAGAGGGAAACACATGGGAAAGGGATGCGCTACGAGGCAGTTTTTCTCTTGGAAGCTCTAATGCTAAAGATGAAAAGCAATGCAGCCTTCAAGCATCTCCGGACCAACAGGATTCTCCCGCTGCCTCATCCTTCTACGATTCGGAAGCTTATAAGTTCATCAAATTGCCATTTTGGGTTCAATGAATTGGCTCTAGATAACATAGAGAGTGCTCTGAAAGAATTTGGAAAGGATGATGCATCTAGATATGGTTGCTTGATGTGGGACGAGATACATCTAGTTAAGGGCGTCAAGTTTGACACTCGCCGCCGTGTTTGGGATGGGATTGTTAATTACGGATCAGATTTCCCCGATTTACCAACCGATGCACTTGCGGACCACGCACTCGTCCTTGTCTTTCGACCATACAAGCTGCCTTGGATACAGCCAATCGCCTCTTTTGCTACAAAGGGAGCAGCGTCGGATGCGATCCTACATCGGATTGTAGTGAAAGCACTAACATCCTTGTACACGAGAGGAGCAATCGTGAAGAACGTAGTATGTGATGGGCATTCGTCAAACAAAGGAGCTATGAAACTACTTGGAATCACTGCCAATGACCAGAAGAATGTCAAGCCCTTCTTGTTACATCCAATGGATCCAAAGATAAAAATATGGTGTTTTTTTGACGTTCCTCACTTACTCAAGTGCGTTCGAAATCATCTTTTAAAACATCGACGCTGTCAGGTATGCAACATATTTAAAAGGAATTGAAATATTATTACTTCAATAACTATTAATGTTTCAGTATGCGGGCGAAATAGTAGACTACAAACATTACGAGCTACTTTATAACACCGAGAAGAACAACGCTGCGGAGATGCTTCCGACTGACTGAAGCGCACCTTCATCCCAACAACTGGCAGAAGATGACAGTTAGTAAAGCTGCCCAGCTGTTTTCCAGACATGTTGCCATGGCGTTCCAACATTATCGTGAAAAAAAAGAAACAGCAACCGATTTTACCTGTAACATTCTTTGTTGACATGTATAATTTATAATTTACAAATGATTAACTTGCTAAAATTATTTTAGATACGGCCCCGACAGAAAGAATGACACTGCTCTTGAACGACTGTTTCGATATTCTCAACGGCAGATTTCCAAAAGAGGGAATCAGTAAATCATCTTGGGAAAAGAAGAAGAGGAAGCTAAATATATTTCTTCACGTACTAAACGTTACTGAAGAACTAGCAAACGACCCAAAACGTGATGTCAATGCACTGCCAGACGCAAAGTTCTTATCAGACACCAGCTTGGTTGCTTGGAGACTCGTTGTTCACAGTTCGATTGGGTTGATTGACGAACTATTTGCAGAAGGATTTGGCGTGGTGCTGACTGGTCGGTTCAATCAAGATCCAATCGAGGTTATTAGAAATTACCTATTATTCAAATTATTTGACTTCAGAACTAAAAAAGTTATTATATTTAGAATTTCTTTGGAATCGTGCGGTCAATTGATGACCACCCGACCGCTCATTCGTGGTTACATATTTTCCGCATTCTTTCCCTATACAATCCAACAAAGGCGGCAATCCGTAATGCTAATGTGGACGGAAAAGATGCTGGGCAAATATTAGTTGCCTATAAACACTGCCTTATTCACAAATTTCGCGAATGTGAAAAGAAATCAAAGGAGATAAAGATTGGACTAAAAGATAGCCTGCAAAAAGAGTTATTGGCACGGTACACAGATAATATTCCTGACGGCCTGACTGACTCTACGCGGGACCAGCTCGTATACGATCTTTGCGGGTATCTTATTCGCACTCGCCACGAAGTGTGCGATACTTGTCCAGATTGCAATCGCTTGATGGAAACAGAGGAATCTGAAATGGAGGACTTCCTGCCAGCTCAATATACGTATCAAAGAAGCTACGGTGCTTTAAAGTATGCCACCGTAGCGATGTTCAAAACCTTCCGAGCGGTCGAGAATGTCATAGACTCTCATTTCACATCTCCAAATCATATTTTTGTTCGTGATAGCTACGAGACCGTCTTGTCCAAAATTAAGGAACTTAGTCTAATCCCTATATCTTGTCAACAACATCCGGGAACACTGCCTTATCTTATAATGGAGTATGTCCAAATTCGCTTCCATTTTGAAGCAACGCGTTACCAAAACCTGCACCTGTCAAAGTTGAAAGCCTCAATTTTAAATCACAAGAAACTCTCTACCGTTGTCACAGTTGAAGATAAAGTTGTGAATAGTGATAATCTTTTGACTGAGAAATGTGATAATGTTGTAACTAAAACATGTGATAATGTGATGAATAAAATGTGATAACTGATTCGGTTTAATTGCTTTGTTTAATATTTTAATATCATTAACTGGTGCTTGCTTGTAGCGCTTGTAGCTTTCAAATCGTACGATTTTATCCCCCTATTTCCCTCCCCTTCAGTTGTCGTATTTGACACGTAGTACACTACTTTATCCGCTAGAGGCAGTGCAAGCGGTTGCTAACTACGGGGTCAGTTGGGATAGGGGGGAAAAGCACAGAGAGAACGAACCAGTGTTCTTTATCTGTGGTAGGGATCGGCCCCGCGACGATCGGGGCGAGTTTTGCCCGATCGGGTAGGTTATACAAGGTAAAAAATTTCGCCCCGTCGGGGCGCGGGGCAGCGATTTTTCGCCCCGCAACCCGATCGGGGCGACGTCGGGGCAAGCAATTTCGCTCGACGGGTTACCCCGCGGGTTGCACCGCGGGTTGCACCGCGGTTTGCCCCGAGTTTTGAACTTTTGTTGAAAATATTAGATAGATTTTCTGGTTTTCAGGACATGGCATCATAAAGACTATAGACTTTAGGATGAGTACTTCGATTTTTTCGCGGAAACTGAAATATTACACGTTAAATTTGATGTTACAAAAAATGTGGTAAAACCAGACATATTTGAGCGACGTTGCCATTGGCCTCCTCTTTCAGTCCAACACAACAAAACTTCACCGGAAAAATTACTCGTAAGCTCGTCTGTTGATATACTAGAACATTAACTGAATGATGAATCGGTGTGAGGTATACTTGGTACGTTGAATCGCTAAATTCATAAAGTCATTTCGTCTCAACGAATCAAGCCTGCTCTAAGTCTAGTAGGCCAGCTGCTACGCTTGCCAAGCCCCTAGCAGAAACTCAGTTGGATCTGAAGAAAATGTTTGGAACAATTGAACCTCCTTTAAGAAAATTTTCAATTCGAAAAATTTAAAGTTTGGGAGTTTGAAAATGTATTTCTTCAGAATTGCTAACTATTTTGGCGCTTTTTTCTCTTTTTTACCCCTCGCCCCATGGGGCGCCCCACGCACCGCGGGTTTGCCCCGCGCCCCGCACCGAGTCTAAAAGTGGTAAACCCGCACCGACGGGTTGAGCCTCTTTTTTTTAAGAACCGCGGTTTGCCCCGATCGTCGACGATCGGGGCCGATCCCTAATCTGTGGTCCTAGTGCAGTGCGCGTACCCTGGCTCGCGCTTGCCGTTTTACGAACGCACTCTTCACTCCGAAGCCCTTTCTCACCCCGAAGCCCCCTAGCGGGACTGTAATTCCTGTATGTTTTAACACGGAAAACAAGTTAAAACAAGTTTCTAATTTTTGTGTGACCCTGTAGGGATTAAACTACCCACCCACGCTATGCGTCATATCAAAAGGTATGTTTTGCTACCAAATTTGTTTATGCTTCATCGTTTTAAGTGTGATAATTTTCAATTTGAAGTTCTGATTGTCACTTTTTTGGTCACAAAAAATACTAATTTCGAACTAACCAAGCATTTTTTTCTGTTTTAATTAGTATTATTTACATATTCAATGCATTTTATCAACAATTGGTACACTAAAAGTGCAATTATATATTTCGAAATTAGCATTACCTTCCACGTTTGAAGGCCAAAAAGTGGAAACAGAATTGGAAATGAAATCTACCACACTTAAAAAAATCTAACACAAACAAATTAGGTACCAAAACATACCTCTTTAAACGGCGGATAACGTGATAAGAAAATTTGACTTCGCCCAGGTCAAACAAAAATTACAAAGTTGTTTAAATGTGAAAACCGAGATGTTTTCCACGGAAGAGATACAAAATACACTGCCCCGCTAGGTGGCAGAGTGCGGGGTGCGTTCGTAAAACAGCAAGCGCGAGCCAGGGTACGCGCACTGCACTAGGACTATTGTATGTCTTGTAAGCGTATCTACAGCATGTCTTTAAGATATCCTTATAAAGATCAAAACCACAAATTATACCTGTCACTGCATGTCAACTTAATGTCAAAAACCGCGTGTGTTTGATTGGGACATTTAAATATAACCGATTTTAAATCTAATGGTCCTATTTGATCTTGTTTTTAAATTGAAATGCCACAAAAAATATTTGACATTAAAAAACTATTGTATTTTTGAGAGGGCATAGAATTGTGCATTTCAGATTTCAACTCGAAGAGACTAATATCAGACTCCCAATAGTGTTAGAAAATGAATAATGGGATGTGTTTTAACCTAATACGGCGTTTCATTGAATTTTCCGTGGCGAAATTTTAGTGACATTTAAATTATTCCAAGCATTTATTATATGTTAAACTGTGAAATAAGATATGAAGATCAATGTTCATTTTCTGAATGTTGATTTTCACCCTGTAATTAAAATTTTAACTCAAGTAGAAACTGATTCACGTGGGGTTACTTCACTTACGACATCTTTTTATTGTTAGTAGAAGCCTCCCCATTTTGTCAGTTTCAGTATTTTAAAGTCAATTTTTACCCAAACTATTGAAATTATACAAGTAACACTCAGTGAACTCTGTTAAGGTATTACTACACCTTGTTTATCAGAATTTGGAAAGAAAATTTCATCCACATAGAAGTTCATTTTAATTGTCGCAAGTGCTGGATTTTACAATCCAAAACGATTCAGTCTCTGCCTTTAAATACGAGCAGTGTTCAATTGATGTGTCACTTCTGGGACACATGCCGAGAAGCAATGGTTTTTCAGAAATGGAATTGTTGCTTAAAATTTTTGATTATGGTGCTATTTGTGCCATACATTATAGGGAAGGTGTCGTAGGTTCCCGGTTTGAATATAGGTAAACTGCGGTAATATATAAATACATATCAAATGCAGATGGCAAATTATAGAGGTATGACATTATGTGATAGTGAAAGGGAAATTTCGATGACTTTCAGGTATCTTGAAAGAATACTAGAATCTATCTTAAAAGTTTGAATCAAGAGTGACATTTAGATATCTTGAAGCCACCTACTAACTATGAGTTAGCCAACCAGTGCAGGCTAGAATCCTGGCTACAAGATATCTTCAGGCTATAGTGTTCTACTAGGGGGACATCTTGAAAAGTGAGAGCGTCGCAACATTCTACACAAATCTCTCTCTCTTCTAGTGTCATCAGCAAATACCCTGCAAGCAGGACAGCAACTTCTTTTCTTCATGTTTTTATTGGAAATCTATCAGGTAAGAGTGAAATAATTATATCTGTCAATTTGCAATTATTATTTTTTTCTTAAATTAACATGGCGGTTTCTGTAGAACGATCATCCAACGATGACCGATCTTCTTTGGTAAGCGAGCACATCGGAGGCTCTTTTCTTCGTTGAATTTTCAGATGTAGGTCTTATCATTTCTTGATTGGTTCTATTTAGTTTTTCTCTCTGTAGCGGAGCATTGCAATCTAGAGAAGTGTAACAAATTCCGGTTCTCAGAAGCTTCTCCACTCCGTAAATTGCAGCCTTGGCGTCCATATTGTAGTCCCCTCCATTAGCTTGACGTAAAGCGCTAAACTTACGTTCGATGTTGTCGCTGTTGAACTTTCTCGTGAGGACAAACTGATATTTAAAGTCTTTCAGCATGTAACGAATTTTAGGTATTGTGGATTCACTGGTGAGCAAAAGGGCTTCATAAGTTTCTCTAGTCAAAAATTCATTTTTTATAACGCAACTTTCCTTCCAGGCTATCAACCACTTCTTAAAGGCTTCCAACCATTTCAATCTCTCATCATTTTCACTCGTGAAAGGAGCCTTGTTCGGCAATCTCTTCATTATCGATTGGGTGAGGTTGCAAGAGTCATGAATTTCAAACCACTTGATAAATTTCTTCATAAATAGAATCGTTTCTTGACAGTCAATGAAACCAGACACGTTTTGCCTCCGATAAGTTTCTAAAGCTGCAGCTAATTCCCGGCTGAAAATATCCAGTGCTTTCTGGACAATTTTGACTCTCGATCGGTCTTGGTTCGAGATGTTTCTTGGTAAGTTTCCGCACCTGATTTAACAATTTATTTTTTTGTTTCTCGTTTAATCGCTTTATATAGTCAAATCGGTTAAATTTTCCTTTCCATTTGAGTGGTCTATCGATGAATTGATTTCTAACATTTTTTATTAAATGGGTCTTCTTATTAAAAGAGTCAAAACTTAAAAAAAATTTCTGTTTTTGTAAAGTGGATGCTGGATTTCGTGGCTAAGAATCCCTTCCGGATTAAGAAGCTTGAACATTTTGGTGTTTGTAGTAGCATTATCAGCCACGAGACCAATTATTTCATATCCCAAGTCTTCAATTTCTTTCATTACATGTTTTGTTAAAGCTGCTAATTCGGTTGCTTTCAATTTTTTTACTAAAAAATATCCGACGATGACTGAAAAGGACTTTGACAATCCGTTGATGACAAATGTAAGAAGTTTGTTGGCCAACGTACCCTCTCCTTCTGGTTCCACTACACCCGCCATATCGACGTGGCCTACAAGTTTGTCTACATTCTTCATATATTGTTCAACAGGTTTGATAGCAGCTCCATCCACAATAAGGTGGACTTTCAATTGTTCTTTTGTTAATGTTTTTTTCTTTATCAACAGCCTTGTTTTATCAAGTCAGTGACGCCTACATTTGCCGTCGAAGAACCTTTGTAGGCTCTATGTGTCTTTGAACTTAGCAGTATCAATATTCCACTCTTCCTCAGGTATTCGTATGCTCCTGGACTTCTTGCATGTAGGATTATGCAGCGCTTTATCACTTCTTGAGACCATCTGTATCCTTTCTTTTTATTTTTCTTGCCGTGATTTTTAATCTAAATTGCGCAACAATTGTAAAAAATCGAATTCTTAGCATTTTAAAATAGTTATAACCTGATCATTCATGAAGGACACCAAACATCTCTTTCCTCGCTGCCGTGCTTTATGTGTTTCATTTTATCTATGTCACGAGTAATCAATCCGGTTGTCGTCATTTTCATTTCTTCTATTTTTTTTGCAAGTTTCTCATTTTTTTTCTTATGGCGAAAAATCTTAAGTTGCAATCTTTTAATCGTCCGTTGTTGATCTTCTAGACTTGAAGCGAGCCAGTCTTGGTTAGGCGTCTCAACATTTTGAATTCCATAAGAGTTACACGTTGCAACCGAAAAATCCACATCTTCGTCGCTAATTTGTTCATCGTCGTCAATCACGCTGCCTTCGATGGTGTAGTCCGAGTCGTCATCGGAGAGTTCGCAGTCATCCGAGTCGTCATCGGAACTTAATACTGCTTCAGAATTTTCGTCAAAAAAGTACGACGCGTCGTTCCATCCATATCCGGATTCCACATCTGGAACGTCTTCATTCGCATCTATCCGTAAAGTAAAATTTATGTTATTTATAGCTAGCTAATCCAAAGACTCAGAATTGATCATCACCATTAGATGCAGAGTCGACCGAGATGGGATGCAAAAGAGGGGGCAGCCTTTTTTCCTCGATTTTCCCTTGAGTTGCCGTCTCACTACAACGAGCTTTTTTTTGTTGCAGGAGCAGGTAAATCTAGTTTAATGTTAAAAGCGAAAACAGACGGCACGGCATTTTTTTCTAGTTTTGTAGTCCCCGGCTTGAAACTTTCAGGGGTAAAATGAAGTCCGCAAACAGACGCGTATTCCCCTTTATTACGGTATTCTATTCTAATACCCAATCATCCAATATCGATATCCATCTTTCTTTTTGAATTTGATCGGATGGTAACTTGTGAAAGGAAATCCGTTGGTGGTTGCCTTTTCCTTTTCGAGAGCTACAGCCCTGCACTATACAGGTGACGGGCATTTTGTGGACTACCACGTTTTTTCCTTGGTTTCTCATTTTCAGCTTTTGTTTAGTTTTGCGATTATTTTCTTTACTTACTTTTCCTCCAACAATTTTTTTTCTCGTGCAGCAATTCGTCCCCAGCCTTTCTTGAAAAAGAAGAATCATTTTTTCAATGCAGGTAGACTAAATAGACTACGTAGAAATGTATACATAACGTGTGTGTGTTTCACTTTACAAAAATATTGGCCATGCATAAATTTTCTTAGCGAGGAACACTCTTTTATAAATAAGTGCGCGAATCCACAACGTTGTGATTGATTCACTTGGTTTCTTACGGGTTTTGGTAACAGGTTTCAGATAAAATCACCAGGTGGCGTGCGCAAGAGGACTTCGCTAAGCTTTTTTAGGTTGAAAAAGTTAAATAATAATAATAATAATAATAATGTATTGCATTTAATATTGAATAGCGCCTTTTCCAAATCATGATCAAAGGCGCTATCAGCTCCGACAATATACATGGGGAAACTCAATTTTCATATGCCGTTCGGAACAAGAATGTTTTTAGCTTACAACGGAACTGTGTGAGAGAGAAAAGAGGAGAGTAAGGAAAAAGAGCAAGTAAGCGAAGGTCGGGGGGTAAGGAATTCCAAATACGAGGAGAGGCGACTGAGAAGGCTCGATCGCCAAAGCTTTTCATATGGCTGCCGTTAGTAAATTACAGTTTATTTGTCTATTTTAAGAGAACTTAAGTGAAAGGTACCCTTCTAGTTTTTAAAATTCTTTCTGATGAAGTAAAATAAAAATTTCATGGGTTTAATAGGAAATCAGTGACTTTCTCGGCCTCTAGATATAGTAGGTCATTCCCCATACCTTCGTTCTCGCCTTACAACAATCGTCAAATTACAATCGTCTAATAAGTCAGCCGGTGCGCAAGGGACTCTAGTTAGAAAATGAGACCCATAAAGCTACAACGACTCGGCAACACCGGGCGACCGTAGTGGCACCTAACAAATAAAAAAAAATAATCAGCAGTGAATGTCAATACTGTCAACTCGTACAGTCGTAGGGTAAATTTGTATATAATTAATTCAAGCCATGACTTCAAGCGCGTTCTTCAATAAACCATTAGAAAAGCTTGTCAACCACACTGCCGTTTGTTTGTTGTACGTGGGTCGCATACGCGACGGGATGCTTTCACTAGAAGAGAACCTTGGAACCAAGCCGGACACGATGATCCGTGATGACACCGTCCTTAACGTCTGCACGCTTTACGAACTGTTCTCGCCTCAATTATTTTTTAATCTGATGTTTTAAAGTTACTTTCGTTTTTTATCGTCAAAAATTGAAAAGTCTTCTTCCTTCTTTCTTCCGAACCATCACCACTACAAAATGTACATGTTCTTTTGGAAATGGATGCATTTTCATCTTAAATGCAAAGTGATTTTATTTCCGGTAGTTTTCTATATATTACTATAAAGAAGACGGAGGGGTATGAAAAATTCCACGGGCGACATACGAGTCTGTCGAACAGGCAAAAGGTGAAAAGCGGATTTGTCAGGAAGGAGGGGCCGTAAAGAATTGGAATCAAAAGATTGAAGAAGACTTTAATTGGTTGGGGCTCTGTCACCGTTAATGTAGGATTATTGACGTATCTTTCAGAAACTCATCTGTGAAAAAAAAGATGCTTCTACTCATTTCTTTACTGCATCGGCTACCATCATTTTGGGACAAGTATTCGTTTTCATTCCATGGGATTGTCACCATCAACTACGGTTTTTTTGGCGTTCTTATTGGCAACCTTCTTTCTGTTTTTTAAGTAGTTCTTGCCATGAGTGCGGACATCAGCCGAACCCTCCGACACTTTTTTGTCGTTGTTCCATCCGGTGACGGTAATGGTGTAATCTGAATTGGGTAGAAGTTTGTTGAAACTAGATTTAAAAAAATAATAATTAATTAATTTGTATTACTTTCGAATGGAAGGAAAAAAACTTACGTACGGTTCTTTCCGTTGCCCCGGTAAACTTTATTTGGTCTTTCAGTCGTGGCCAATTTTAGTTTGATGACGGCGACATATTCCATCATGTCAGCCGCCCCGTTAAGGGTACAGTTGACATTGGTGGACTGGGGTAACACCTGGTCCACTTTGACCGTTAAGGTCACGGAAGCAGATACATAGGGGGCCGTTCATAAAGTACGTAACACGAATTTCCGTCTTTTTATACACCCCCCTCCCCCCTGTCACACGCCGTCACAAATCTCAGACCCCCCCCCCCCCCTAAGAAGAACGTCACAAAACTGGACCCCCCTCCCCCCATATTCTAAATAAAAATCTTCCCTTTTATACTAGAATATTAAATCAATTTCAGTCTTTTTATTGCACTATCCAACCGGACTGGAATTATTTGAGGCATCTGGAATAATGGAATACATTGAGACTTCTGTGTCATTGGAGATTTTTGAAAAAAAAACATATTTTATACCGTTTTTGAATGGTAATTAATCATCGTCGACCCATGGCGAGGACAAATGTTTACTGATAGAGATAACCGGAGTCAAGTGTTCGTCGTTGTCTTCTGGAATTGTAACGCCAGTTAAATCTAAGTCTTCCTCGTCGATCCATTCAACGTCTTCTTGACCATTTCCAGTATTCGCGATAAAAGCCATCCTTTCACGTTGGCGCTATGCCGCTATACGCATCGGCCGAATGCGTTTGAAGGGCGCAGTAGAACTTTTAGTGGTCTTTGCCTTAATTCGAACACCTCTTCGGGTAGGTTCCGTTGTTTCCTGTACTACGTTTTCTGTTTGAGTTTCAGCTGTCGCATCATCCGTCGGCTCATCATCAGCCGAATCAGTGTCAAGTGCAGCGTTTTGAGTCCTTTTTTTTTTGTTTTCTTGTGTATCTTCCTGTGGTTATTTAGCATGACTTTCGATGCAAAATACAATTCACAGTCTGGATCTTTGCATATTCGGTCTTTCAATACAGACTGGACTGAAGGACAATATTGATCGTATGGCAACTTCTGGTGATTGGTTGATTTCAAGATAGATGCTGGTAAAATCGATTCTTTCGATATTGCCAGTGATGAAAAGAGAGGAAGGAAAGTCTTCTGTTCATCGGTTGATCCAGGTGGATTAGGAGCCTCCAAGCCTTCGTTGGTCTGAACAATTGGAATGGGACCAGGAAGGAATCTATTGGGTACAATGCTGAAATACGCGCTTCTGGGGGCAGTTCAACAGGTCAAATCGTTGCATTTAACGACTTCAGTAAAGTATTGACTTGTCCTGACGTGACGGCTTATCCAGTCCTCGTCCTTCTTCTGTATCTTTGATTGAGGCATCTTTGAAGATTTGGGGTCGATGTATTGGGCAACGACAGGATGGCCGTCTATGGTAACATTTTGCCAAATTTCGCACAACGCCAGACCAGCGTATTCAAAATTTCTCCTCTCAAGATCGACATTAATAGTCCTGCCTTGCTCATCAAGGTGATGACCATACTTTTCATGCGAGAGGATAATTCCAGAGAGTTCTTTGGTCAATGGTGCCATAATCCTTTCAACCCTGTTTAGGCGCTGCGCCCAGGAGCTAAAATATACAAAATATATTGATTTTGAGACTAAAGTACTTTTGTATAAAATATATACCGTTAGTAACTATGAACATGCAATCAAGGTCGTAAGTTAAAAAGTGATGAATTCCCACGTCAATTACCTTCTGGTATCGTGGGTTTTCATCAGGTCCACCATCAAAACTAATAACGACGACCGGTTTAATCTTGGTCGGATCGTTTTCCATTTTAACCAGCTGTTCAAATTCGTCCATTTGAAGAAGGTTTTCAATATCAAGAAACCAATATCCGTAAACCGGCCCTGAATAACCAACCGCCTACAGAAATAGAATAATTTGTCATTAAGTACTTGGAATACGAACTAGTAATAGTTTTATAATTCCCAGTGCTTTCATATTATATGTACCTGAGACCATTGGGTTTGATTTCGACAGCCACATAAACTGAGGGAATAAGTTTGTGACGAGAAGCGATGACAAGTCGTGATCCGGTAGACGAACGCGATACTCGACGTGCATAAGCAGTGGGGCCTGATTGTTGGCAGCAGTAAGACCGATGGGGACGCAAGCCTTATCGTCTTGGCTAAACCAAATGCATGTTTTTGGGCCTAACAACGAAACAATTCTTCTAACTGACGAATGCTTGCTGTGCAGAAAAGCCCATCAATATGTTTAGCGTGCAAATCATTTTCGGCTCTGCAGAGTTTCACAGGGACTGTTACGACGTGGCGTCGTCCTTCTAGACTATTGCTTCTACGAGGAATCAAACGCAAATATACTGTACTTATTTTAAGGTGGAATCCATTCTGTAAAAAGTATAGTTGGAGTATTAGGTCATTTTATAAGATAAACCATCATAACAATTAAGTACCTTGTTTAATTCTGAAGTAAGGTCATCCAAAGATCTGACAGTCCTATAACGTCACTGCTTTGACGTCCATCAGCAGCAGATCCGTGTGTAGCAATGTCAATTATAGCTTTCTGCAAAGATGACTGATCATCTTCAATTCTTGGTCGGTGGGGTTCTTTCCTGATTTTCAGCTTAGTTGCAATCGATGGATCTTGATCAATTAGTTCACCAATAACTTTTTTTTTATTGTCACGACTTTTCTTCTGTCTAACCATATTACTTTCTTTCTTTTTAAGGTCATTCTTTAACTGAAACAATTTTTTGTTTTTTTTCCTTCAACAGTTTTTCTTGATCGTCAGTGATCATGCCAGAGCTCTTCAATTGATGCAACAGTATCAGTTCTCCTTCAAATGATGAAATTTGGATTTTAAGCTGATCTTGAGCAGGGGCCTTCATGTTTTTTACATTTTTATTCTTCGTTCCACTTGATGTGTCAATTGAGGTAGTAGTAGATGAATCATCATCAATGAAGTGAATATCGTTATGAGCTTGAGTGTTTTGTTCTATGAAATCTGGTGAAGATGTGGTGGGCCTCAATGACAGGTAGAGTGTGGTAGAAGACGACTTCACGGTGGTGGAAGCTTTGCCGAAAAATAATTTGAGATGCCCTGTGTTCTTCATTTTTAGACCATTTAGGTCTTTGACTTCATCATCGACACGCTTTTCGCGTTCAGCATTTCCTTTGCAGCTTCTTTTGATTTCATTCCAAAGCTCATTGACCTCGTTTCCCCGTTTCCGGTTTTTTGTTGCATGAGTGAGCCCCGATATAGGCTGCTTTCAATTTATCATAGGGAGTTTTAATTTCAGGTGTTTTTTTATTAGATTCTTTGGCCATTTTTAGTCTCTTCCATTTGACTTCAGCAGAATGTAAAAAAGCAGACGAAATGGTACGATTTGTAATAAATTCATATAAAGTTTTCGGCCGTCAAACATAGATGGTGCTGTGGTGCTGTGACGTCACAATTTTCTAAACACCCCCCCCTCCCCCTGTCACAAACCGTCACATTTTCAAAACACCCTCCCCCCCTCCCGCGTTACGTACTTTATGAACGGCCCGTTATATTATGGATCGGGCAACAGTGTCAATCCACATTGATTCTTGATTATTTCTTTATCGAATCAGCTATATGGTCTGGATTTTTCCAATTTTTTCTCGGGACTCTCGGACTTTACGCACCAACAACTTTTTTTTTTTTGTGTTCATAATAAGGCAAAAAGCAATTGCAACTCTTCTGCAAAATACCTACCCGAAGTAATGGGACGACCCCCTTTTTTCGCCGTTTTAACACGGGCGCTTATGGCGGGGTTTTTATTTTATTAAAATTCGGGGAATCGAGCTTAATTTTTGAAAATTGGGGTATGCCGTGCCGTCTCTATGACTAATAGATGGTAAAAATCCTGATTTTTTCCCATCAGCGGTTTCAGAATAAACGCATAGTGCATAAATATCAGGACACCCCCTTTTTTCCCTACTGCTACCATGTAAACGGGAGATTTTAAAACGTGATTTTTGACTAGAAATATTTTTCTTACGAAGTCGCTGATTTTTTGGTAGATGAATAACATCTAGATCTTTAAATTTATATGTAGGTGCTACATGTTCTTTAACAAGTTAACCTTTTTGGGCGTCTAAAGTTTTAAGGCGATTTTTCTCGTCGTTTTCCCCCTCGCCCATAGCTAGGGGTACGACCTTGGCGGGAAAATCCTAAATCGGGAAAGCCTTATCGACCTGAGAAATTCTGTGAAGGGCATCAATCTTCAGTGGCGAATGTTTTCCAACGTTTAAGGGAGAACTCCCTGAAGCACTTTGTGATTCATCTTCCTGTTATTAAAAAAAAACAATAGTAAAAAGTATTATGTTATGTGCTTAAAGAGAAATTACCTTTTGATGGCTGAACAAATCTACGACAAGTGAAATAAGCTCAGTCGACTGTGGTCTATCTTCAGGATCTTGGATCCAATACTTTTTCATTAACTTTACACAGTCTGCATGAAACAAATCTTCCTTAGAGTCTACTCCATAAGCCGTTTTAATTTTGGGTCTTTCTCCTTGAGTTACAGCATTCATAATCTTGGCTTGTAGAACAAAAGAGTTTGCTTTCGGATAAACGAATTCCCACGGATGTGACAGGTGTGGATGCAAAACTTTGTAAACCCCCATTCCGTACGCATAAATATCACTCTTGACTGTTTTTCCTGGGGCCGATTCTTCTTGAAATGCCTCTGGAGCTTCAAATGAGACAGTGCCATTGGCTTTATAGCCTCTGTTAACCGAGGATCGTGTAGCAGTGAATTTTGTTGTTAATTCAGCATGAGCAGAACCCATACCACACAATTAGAAAGTAAAATCGTTTCCAAATTGGGCTCCAGTTGGAAGAATGTTGGAAGACTTTAAATCGCCATGCATTATGTTTCGGCTGTGTAGATAGTCAAGGGCTTTAATTATATGGTACAATGCTTCATTTTCAAGATCAATTGGAATGTGTCCAGCAACATCAATTAAGTGTCTTAGTGAATGAACTGTGTGAGGTTCATCGTTTAACTTGATGACTTTTTCTGCGAGTTCAAATATCAAGATTCCTTTCTCTTCGCAAAGGCCATAACACTTAATGATGTGTTCGTGGCTTAGACTCATGATTTCTTTGGCCTCTTTAGCCAATAAAGATTTATTCTTTGGAACGATATCTAGTTGATATTCTTTCAGAGCCACAAGCTTCCCTTTCCATTTTCATTTTATAAACAATGGCCGAACCACCACGACCAATTGAGTTGTTTGAGAATTTTTCAATATCTGAAGGCAATATACGAAAGTTAGAAGGGAGAAAATCAAGGGCAGCTTTTGAAGATGAGAAACAAGCTCTTGATGCAGCCATTATGGGGTCTGAAGCTTAAAAGTGAGCAAATCAATAGTTATCATACTTCAAATTTGCTTATTGACCCCAAAACAGTTTAATCTCAAGATAAAAATTGAAATTGTTAAAAGTTAAGAATCAAAATGAAAAGGGAGTAGTTGGCTAGAAATGTCTATATCCTGCAAAGCTGAAATGGCTATTGCCCTTAACATTGAAGCTGTCCTAGGATTTTCTTAATTATTTTTTTTTTATTTTTTGCCAACCCAATACCGCCAGTAAACAAAAAACTCAAGAGCTCTATTCTGAAACCAAAACACTACTTCCAATTATTATATTTTTTTAAATTCACAAACGAATCTAATACCCAAATGACTTATTGTTAACAAAGAAAAATTTAGGGGGGGGGGGCATTTGTTAGCGAAAGGTTTCGCTAATGGACTCCGGTTGGCAAAAGGCGTCGCTAATGTACACTTTTCAATGGCGAAAGGTTTCGCTAATGAACATAATTGATTTGCGAAAAGTTTTGCTAATGAAGATTGGTTGGCGAAACCTTTCGGAAACCAAATCCGTATTATATGATCGTTCACTAATAAAATCCTGGTATTAATACCGGGTCATTCGCTAACTTAGCGAAAAGAAAAAACGACCCGTTTACAAATTCACGTTGGATGGAAAAGTTTTTGCGATGAAACAAATTAAATTGGATAAGTCAAATCTCCCCTGCAATAGAAAACTAATTCTACAAGAAGCAGAAGAACTTGTGCAGCTTGATCACATTAACATATTTAAGTGCTTTGGAGTCTTCCCACCAATTGGGTTGATTGTGCTCGAGCTAGCTGAAAAAGAAGTTGTTTTTAAGAAGAATGACCTTTCGTTAAACTCTTTGAGGCAGCTGATTGATACTGTGAAGCACAGTTCCCCTCTTTCCTTAAAGCTTGATGCATTGTCACAGATTGCGTGTCGACTGAAACATGCTGAAAAAGGTATACTATTAGTTTCACGAGAAAAGTTGTGCTTAAAATTGTTTTACTACAGCCATGTTTCATGCTTTCCATGATTATTTCTTATAGATTATCAATGTTGATCTCAAAAGTGGCAATGTTTTACTCAGTGGACCAGACCGTTCCAAAATTATCTTTAAGCTGGGCGATATGGGCCAGGCTCACAGTCAAATCACTTCCCGTATTGCACTCAGGTCATCAACCAAAGGGAGCTTAAAGAAAAGAACAACTTCTTTTGAGGCCCCTGAAGTTTCCCTTGCGAGGAGCAAGACATTCCAGAGTGACATATACTCTTTCGTCATGGCGATGAATGAGATGCTGTATCCAGACATTAGTTTCCTATGGGAAAAGGAGTTTTCTTGTGGAAGCGTGCTTACGGTTACGTCTGGCACCATGGATGCAATCTCAATATAGGGAAGAGGCCCTACCTGAATGAAAGGACATCATACACCG
This sequence comes from Ceriodaphnia dubia, assembly GCA_022539655.2. NCBI lineage: Eukaryota > Metazoa > Arthropoda > Branchiopoda > Diplostraca > Daphniidae > Ceriodaphnia > Ceriodaphnia dubia. The sequence continues at coordinate 1,224,635 of JAKUCG020000139.1, read as the reverse complement.
AAACCAAGGTAAAGTGTTGGGCTCATCACCCTGAAGATAGACCTGATCCATCATTTTTGAGACTACACCTCTCCCAGTTAATGGTAATAAATTTTGGCCATACAAGTTTGGATGTTGTTCATTTTGATTCCCCTACAGTCAGCAGGCGCAGCCCAGCAAACTATTGAAACTCCCTCTGCTATCCAGCCTGGTGAAAATGGCGAGCATCGCCAAGTTGAGAAAAGTGCGTCAAACGCTGTTTCCACGCAGCAGTCATTGCATTCAGAGGTAACTTGTTAAATCTATTGACATTGAATCCTTTCCTCAAATTTCTACTGTAAGACGCCGATGGCAAGTCAGCAATGTATTCTGACACTAAACGAGACAATAAAAAATGATTCAATACAATACAGATATTTAAGACAGGACCAGACAGAGGTCCACACTGGCTCGAAGCCGTAACCGGTCTCTCCCGAAGCTCAGACAGAAATCCCCGACGTACACATAGTAGACGACATAAGACACACACGCCATCAAGCGGTGACATATCACACGGCGTGTGACACTAAACCTATAGGGTTATTCGTGACGTCCTCGTCACGCAAAAGCATGAAACATTAACCCTTTCAGTGCCGTAGCGAAAAGGGCAAAAAACACTTCTGTGCCACTCGTATCTACAAGCTTCCCCCCTTAAATTATATATTTTCATGAAGCTTTTGCCATGAAAAATAACGCTGTGGAAAAAAAATCGAAAAATTTGATGTCCGCCGGCGGACATATGGCACAGCGGACATCAGTGACTAGTGAGGTGCCACGATGTCCGCCGGCGGACGACGTTCCGATAATGCTACGGGAAGGCTTTTTGCCGTATATATGAATGGATATTCATACATTCGGATCAATTAGTACTATTATTGAAGATATTTATCGAAACAAAAAGATTTGGACTATTATATAATAATTTTTAGGTGCCCAAAGTAACCCCAAAATACGGTAACAAAGTCTGATTTAAAAAAAAATGTAAACAAACAGGGCTCTCGTCTGCTTCTCCCCAAGTTTGACATTTTTTTGACACAAGCAGACGAAACCTTTGTTTGTTTTGATTTTTTCTAGGGAAAAAACGACAATTAAACTTAAGATAACTTGTTATCCCTAGCTCAAAACCCTAGGGTTCCTTACTCAGGATTAAAGGGAATTTTCTGAAGAATTCAATAAGCACAATATCCAACGGATTTTTTCTGATTTCGCGTCAGGAAATGTGAAAAACTCCCGTCCCTGTGCTATTTCCCTATCCCGACCAGAACAGAAGGAGGAGCCTCGAAAAACGACGGTGGCGACTCCATACTGAATACCATCTATTATTCACCCAATATTCGAAACATTCTCAGTCACCATCATCAATAGCTCAAGGCTAGCTAAGAACTGTAGTTGAATATCAGTCGTATCCCCTTCGAGGCGTTTGGGCCTTACGTGGTAAAAGCATTTTTTCCAAGTTAGACGCTTTTTTTTTCATTAGATTTTTTATAAGATATGTGTTAAAACCTTAATTACTTTAGTTTTAATTGGCAAACGAGGCACTTGACTCGATTTTATTGAAATTTTAAAGATTTTTAAGTGTTGGATGCCGGCGTCCACCGTGGCACTCAACGCTACTGCTGTGTTGGACGCCGGCGGGCACCTTGGCACTGAAAGGGTTAAAGTCAAATACGAACTCTCAATACAATCAACACTGCATCATAAAAGGATGAACAAATTAAACGAAGACAATAAAATATGACGACATCATAACGCATAGTGTGACAGTCCATCATTAAATTCAATAAAATGATTCTTCTTCGGCTCCCATCTCGGACCCTTGGGACGAAGTAGGGCTCTCACCCGTTTCGCGGTTCGCGGTTCCGAACCGGGTCTAATTCGGTTCGGATACGGTTTCGGTTCTTAGTTTACCATTTTCAGTTCGGGTTCGGGTTAATGTCAAAACCGAACCGCGGAACCGGATGACCCGTGGGTCGCCGAAAAAAATGTTAAAGCAAGTTGGCAACTCTGCCGAAAAATTAAAAATACCAGGAACGGCAGGAAAATCAACAAAGTGCAGACGATATTTACTCACCAGGTGACGACGGAGAAGGGTTTCCTGTGTTTTATTCTTAAATTAAAGGAAAGGTGCAAAAGGAAAAGGCAAATTATGATTCAACCGCAAATTCGAGTTGGTTAACCCACGGTTTTAGCGGGTAACCCAACGGTTTTGGCGGGTGAACCGGGTAACCCGTATGGACGGGTTTCGGATACAGTTCGGCCTTCTTGACCCTCGGTTCGGTTCGTTTTTTTTCTCCCGGGTTTCGGGTCGGGTATGGGTTGGGGCAAACCCGACCCGAACCGGACGGGTGAGAGCCCTAGGACGAAGGATTAGGTGGCCAATTCAGGAACTCGACTTTTCAATATGCGGAAGACCTAAGGCATCCCATGGTAGCATTGTCGGAGAGCGACAAGTTCCGTTGCCTTTCCATCCAAGTTTCTTCATCAGTAGAGCTCGCTCACGAGAACGGTCTTCATGGTAAGACCGCTTCCTGTGAGATTCCAGTCTCACTGCTTATTCCTTATTTGGCTCGTCTGCTTGCAACCCACTCATCAGGCCACGTTGGTATTGGTTTGGTAGACGATCTATGGGCTGAATAAGATGTGACAGCATAATTTGTTTCAAAAGCGTAGAATTTACTAAAAGAAACTTCACAAAAGTCCCAAGAACCATGAGCTGGCAAGTATAGCGGGGATCTGGACGCTTTGGCAACGCTAAGACACTCTCGTTCAACCCACCCAGGCTTTCGACGCCCACCACCGCACAAGGACGAACCCCATCCGATCTACATGAGAAAGCCGGCACCTCAGGATAACCACCGCTACCCCCCTCACCAGCACCATCGCAAAGACTGCTCTTGTATAGCCTGAACTCGACTACGATGTGTCGTAGAAGATGTGTCGCAAACGGACGATCGACTACTATTGGCCGGGCCTGTTTGCGCATCCGCCCTATTGATTACGTTTCAAAAACAAGTCTCAAATTTTCCCCAAAGCAAATATTTAGATTGCTCGATCCGAGCTGGACCTCTTTCAACTTTTCGTTGGGAATCCGCTCTACTCTTTTTTCACCATCTACATCTACTTTATCAATCCAACAAACGCGCCACCCTTCTACATTACACATTTGGAAACTGAGATCTACCACACTTAAAACGATGAAACATTAACACATTTGGTACCAAAACATAGCTTTGGATATGACGCATAGCGTGGGTGGGTAGTTTAATCCCTACAGGGTCACACAAAAATAAGAAACTTGTTTTAAATTGTTTTCCGTGTTAAAACATACGGGAATTACATTCCCGCTAGGGGGCTTCGGAGTGAAGAGTGCGTTCGTAAAACGGCAAGCGCGAGCCAGGGTACGCGCACTGCACTACGACTATTGAGTTTTGCACTAGTTAAACCAAAAGGGGAAACCCGCAGCATTGGTTGCGACAAACCAACCCGACTCATCCCCCCTTTTCTTATCATGATTGGTTCGCGACAACCAATTATGGAATGTAATGAAAGTGTTTGTAATTTTCGCCAGTTTCAAAGTTATGTAGCATCAAAAACATTTGGTAATTTTTGGGTAAGTTTCTTTTTGATGAACTTTGTAGAAGTCAGTATGTCCTTTTTTATGTTTTCCTGTGGGTCGAACAATTTTTCGATTTCTTTTTTTAATTTATAATTTTTAACTCCATAAGACCCCATGTAAACGTAGGGGAACTTTTTTAATCCCCTCCCTAAATACAACGAGGTCTGCTACGCGCCTTTTGGCTGGGGTATGCCCTCCTTCATTCTCTCTCCTCGACTCTGCGAAGCCAACACCTGCAGCATTGAAGCAAAAATTTATTATTGACTTGGCAAGCCTATGAAGAAATATTCTACAGCTCCCTGGTCAGTTCCAACACGGCCAATCAGTTTGTTTGTGGGGATTGCAAATTATGTTCTGAAAATGGAATTATAAAATGTACGGACTGCTGCAGTTATTTGTGTCATCAATGTGACACAAAACGTCACTCTTCTGTCCCATTCCATCTGAGATCCTTATTTAGGACGGATTTTCCTTTCAAAAATCTTCTTCCTATCGGGTTTGTTGATTCGCAAGGAATCGTCAACGACCCAGGTATTTGTTATACAATTTAATTAAGGTTCTGGTACTTCAAAGTTCAAATTTTGGTTTTTCATCACATTAAGGGATCAATGTTCCAATGCTACCACCTTCGAGTTGTGCTTGAGTAAATATTAAGGAAGTGTTCTTGTTACCCCAATCTCAACATATTGTTATCTAGCCACAAAAAAGTATGTTGATTTATCATGTTTCATCATACTTCCGATTTCAACTTATTTTCTAAATGAATAGGGCACTTTGACCTAAATTCATCGATATTTCATTGTCAACAGTGTGATAAGAGAACAGATCCCCAAACCGAAGATTTTATCGCATCTAGGTTGTGGCCTGGATTACCTGGTCGGTTTAAAATTATCTTCCATCGAGATGTACTGGAATTCTGGTACTGTTGAGGGAACCTACAAGACGAAAGTAAAGAGAGGGATGGCCGAATCGGCTCCCTCCAGACCGGGCGACAAGGCGACGTCCGTGCACACTCAAGACCAAAGCAAGACGGGGAGTGACGCAATAATCAAAAATAGGGCGACAGAAAGAAAAAGGGGGGAGGGTGAGAAAGAAGGTGGCGACACTAAATGCGCCGGGGGCTAGGGGTGCTACCCACAACAGTACCATCTTAGGCTATTGACTCCGGGTACTTCCAATAAGCAAAAGTATCTGGAGTGTTTGCGTGCACTATCATCCAGCTATGGAAGACGTGGGACGACAGATAAGAAAATGTTTAGTGAAGCAAGCAAAGCCCACAATTATCTGAATCATTTGATAGACAAATGAATAAGGAAGATTGATAATAAGAGATGTCGAGTATGTGTTGATTGGAAGATAGAAAAATCACAATGTCTGGCCTGCCACATGGATGGTAATTATAAGCTACTGAAAAAATGTATCGAAAACGAGTATGTTTTTAAAATCCACTGCGTGGTTAACCTTCAGGAGGATGTAACATTAGTTTCAAAAACTTTTTTTGTTCTTATTACGAACTTTTTCAAAAACAATTTGTCTTTATTGAGAAGTCATAACACAGCAACATGACTCTCATCCGGGTGTGAATAAAACCGGAAATCCAATTGGAATTTGGAATTGTAAACCTGGAATTTGCTGGGTAAAATCTGGAATTGGAAGCAAAAATTTTGCTGGAAAAAATTTGGAAATCGCTGGAAATGGTGAGTAAAATATGGAATTCGAATTGTATAACCTGGAATGGGAATTATAAAACCTGGAATTAGAAAAGTAAAAGGTGGGATTGGGATTGTAAAATTTGGAATTTTACGTAAATCATAACTCCGACCCCCTCAAAACAACAAAACAAACGTAAGCGTTTCTTTCAATTTTTTTTTGTTTCTGAGGGTTGTACAGAGACTCCCTAAAAGTCATCGAATATTCAATTAACTTTCACATAGCATACATGTACACTGGCATTCTGAAAGAATCAAAGACTTCGTCAGAGATGTTTTCGTGGGCTTTGTTGAAATATATATTGCAAATGTCACATTGTATGAAGCACTTAGACTGTTATTTCTCCAGAGAAAATGTTTTTGGATGCCTACACGACACACAATTTCTACAACAAGCTTACCCTGCTGCTTACTATGCTACCGAAGCCTCTGTATTTGAACACCGCCGCTCTCATGTGAGGCAAGCCAGACTCTTGCCTACCTGACGGACTTCGACAAATAAAGAGCTAGCTTCAGACCCACCCTTCAGCGGTTTCGTGTTACTACTTGAATCGCCAATTGAATCGATCGAACTAAAATTGCATTAGAAGATCTGTACTAATCTGTGGGAGGGGAGATTTACTGACGGCGGCCGTGAGCCAGTTTGATTGATGCCATGACGTTTTGGACTGCATCGCAGTTTCCTCCAACACCCGGTAAAGTCATGCGCTCGCAGCAGCCGGTGCCCTCTTTGCTTAGAGACAAAAAAACGCCATCCACATTAAGACTTAACACAGAGCCGAACATCTCAGTACGAACAACGCAGACATTTTTTGCAACACATACCTAGTGCCAGAGTAAGCCGCGTGAAGCACGTGCGCGTGTCCTGTGTAGTGGTCGAGTACATGTGCGACGGAAGAGCGGTGGTGGCAGCGACAGCAACGGAGCGCGGCCAAACCTCGACTGAAGGTTTGAAAGGATCCGTGATTCCTATTCCGGTTCGGACCTCGTCTTACATCACCCGGGGGGAAGGCCGAAAGAGGTGGAGTATGGAAACTCCTTTCTCAGTTGCCGACTACTAGCGCCGTTTGGTGAGAGTCCCGAACTAAAAACCAGACAGCGGATGCAAGGTCAGACGACTCCTAATTAGGCCAGACAACCGGCATGCAAACCTCTGAAACGGCAGAATATCCTACCCTACCTCCCGCTAATTTAATTAACTTTTAAAATTTGTCCTTTCTTGTCAACTCGTCAGAAAAGGAAGCAAAGTGAAGAGAAAATATTATTAGAGGAAGAGAACGGGTCTGATAAACTAAAATCTTATCATTTTTCTGGATAGCCGAAATCTGTTATGATTCGACTCAAATTTGGAACGTTTAATGGTAATATAAAGACAAATCTTAGAGTCGAAGCCCGCTAAGAAATTTTAATTACAACTTTTAAAAATAATTTTTTTACATTAAAAAATTCAAAAATGTCCGTTTTTGGCCCACTGCGATGCTCAAATATTATTTTAAAATTACGAATTTTTGTATTTAAGCTTCTTTTATCATCAGTTACCCCAATCTGAAAGCCCACAGGAAAATTTAAAAAAAGTGTAAAATGAAACACCCTAAAGTATCTCTTGCTTTTTACAAAATAAATTATTCCACAACTTACATTTTATTTTATTTATAGGAACAAATTGTCCAAACTTAGGGATATTGAAATTGCAAGAGAAAAAAATTTCAAGACAATTCAGAAGAGTCTTTTAAGTCATTGACCCCTGTTGTATACAATCGGTTCAATCAACCGGTAAATTTATGATAAGACAGCATGCATAAGTCCCAGCCGTTTATTGTTACGTTCGTTTTGACATTTCAAGGACAATTCTAGTTTGCTGCAGGCTATTGAGGAAGCAAACACCTTAGGAATGGTGTAACCGGGGCTACTGGTACTAGGAAAAGACAAGTTTTTTATCAAAGTGGATAATGAAGCTATTTGCCTCCCTGTCGGCTGTGTTGCAGAAGCGATGGGATATTTGTTCGCATCATTTGTTGTATTTAACTGTCATTATCCTCCACAGCTACACTTAGTATATGGATTGTTTGAAGAAATATTCGAATTGCCCAGAGCCAAAAGGGCCGTTAGGGCTGCGATTTCTATTTCAAATTTCTTGACTAAGATTTCGACCACTGCTGAAAGGACTGCCCAAGTTGCACAAAATGCTTAGCTTTTCATTCTATTTTCAGTTTAGTCCGCTTAATGCTATTTTTGGTTTTGTTTTAATTTAATGCGGACTTGCTAATGCTTGTATAGAATGAAATAAATAAAACAATTTTGTGTTACTTTTGGTTATTTTCACTGTTGTTGAGTTCACTGAATGTATATACTGATACAATTATAACGGAAAGAGGAATAAAGTTTTTGTGAAACTAAAGCTTACAGAAATGCGTGTTCTTTTTCATAAAATAGTTTAATCAATAGCCTGCAGATGAGTTGGTACGGAGTACGATATTGGAATAAATAAAAAATTAGTAATTAACTTGATGATATAAGAATAAATGTCATAAACCAAAAAGAATTTTATGGTGGTCGATGATTTTATTACGATAAGATTTAATTGTATTAGAATAAAATTATTAAAACGTAATGATACTATATCGTAAGAAATTCTATAGCTCTATGATTAAGTTAATGTAATCAAAGAGTATTAGAACATCAAAGTAACTATGTGGCATAACCACATAAAATTTGAAGTTGGATTATGTCCCTAGGCAAGATTGTTGAACATTTAGAGACAGATATACATATGTCTCCAAAAAATAAACAGCTGACATCAAAAGTGAACAATTATATTCACCCTACCATGTGGATTCCGGGAAATATATGTTTCGAAAAAAGTGAAAATATTTCTTAGAGAGCAGCGGGCACGGGTCCCGATTTTCTACATCCTTAGCTGGTTCTGGTGATGCCACCGGTGTTTCAGCGTCGGTACTCGAATCTTCAATGCTAAGAATGAAAAGAAGAAATGAAATAGTTAGTCAAGGTTTATAGACAAGAAATTTCCCGTAAAAATATTACCAAAGTTCGTTGTGGTCACGAATGATTGACATACCGAACATGCCGTGGCATTTTGGGCAAGTGACATCGGTTCCCGATAGTTGCACAACTTCAGGAAAATTTTCGGGGAGAAGTGTGGCAACAATAACTTTATTGGCCTGCAGAGCCTAAAAAGATGAGAAACCAGAGACAATTTCAATCATGTTAATCTAAAAAAAAAATTCGATTGATTTAATTGATATGAATTCTTACCCTTAGTTCGTGCCCCAACAAGACAGGTTTACTGAATGGCCTAAGTTTCGTTGAGTTTCCTGGCACGTCTTGTTGGTACATCTGTATCCCCCCTATTATATGATGAAGTAGAGGATGCGCACTGGAAAACGGATAAAAAAGTAAAATGTAAGAATTTGAAATATTGTCATGCACACAATAAATACTAGTAGATTTTCCATGTGACAATTTCCACTGAATCAGAATCACAGAAAACAACATCCTTAAATGATCCAAAACCGATTGCCGCAAAATCAGCTTGACGGCTGCCAACTGGCCTGTGTTTCGGCTGAAAATCTGGCAAGAGAATTATCGTTTTGGTACATTCCCTCGAAATGTTCGCTTTAAAATATCAAAATTCACTCGTAAGTCGAAAAAACTAAAGAAATTAATTAAGTAATTAGATACTTTCAACTGGTTGTCGGCGGTTATAAGGGCCAAACATGTTGTTTCTAGATTGCTGACGAGCTGGGCGGGAAGTTCCAGCTCCATCCAGGGAAGTACCAGCTCCATCTGATCGCCTCCGATCTTTAATGAAAGATGATAATCAGTTAAATTTTGACAAATTTCGACCAAAAAACACAAACATGTAATTACTTAGGATAACCAATGAGTCCTGCAGCCGATTTCTTCAATTCAGTGACAAGTCAGTAAAAACATCTACTGTAGGTAAACCGATGGACTGATGGTTGCTGGCTGATGCTATTTAAAGAGAAGTTTAAAAAATGTTGGGCAGATGCGGATAAGGGTTACATACCATTAAGAAGTGAGGATGAGTTAAGTTCCAAGGAACGTTGACCAAGTGGCTGGGACACTGCTGTGGAGCAAGATGAGAGTTGGGGTAACGCTCTTGAAGACTGCCAATTAGAAGATGGCAGCAACTGTTGTTGTTGTATGGGTTGCAGTGACAAGCCTTGATTTGGGAACGAAGGCTGCTGTATGGGTTGCAATGACAAACCTTAATTTGGGAATGAAGCAGGGTTGGGCCCGGTAGCCTTCAAGGCTACCGCTACCACGGTAGCGATATTCCAACTTTTTGGAAAAGTAACGCGGTACCGGTACCTACCGGTCCGGTAGCGGTAGCGGTAAGATATTTCTTTTATGTTAAAATGAAAACTAATTCTGGATAGTGAAGTCTATTGCCCAGACACTGCAATCAAATTTACAATACCTAATTTGACTTTTACCACTCTCACGGAAGCGTTACTAACTTAGAATGTTCTAAAGTGAGAAATTTTGAGGCAAAAACAACGTTTTGAGCGACCAAATAGTTAATAAATCGATCCAGAGATGGCGCTGACGGTGGACAAAACTACCGCTACCGCGAGTCACATTTTTGCGCAAGCGGTACCGGTACCGGTAGTTTTCAAAAGTCAATACTGCGGTACCGGTTAACGGTACTACCGAACTACCGCGGTAGCTTCCGCGTTGCAATTTTTACCGCGGTAGCCCAACCCTGGGATGAAGGCTGTGGTTGTGTGGCCCCACCACTAGTAGGGTTTACTACAGTAAAAAAAGCCACATAGAGTCAAGCACATAATTAAAAACAAGTTCATAATACCTGATAAAAATTGCTGTCTAATTAAGTTTGTGAAGTCAGGGTTCGACAACAGTACTCTCAGAAGTCGCTCCCGACTTGCTTCATCCATCTTGAAGTTTCGAAACCTACTAAATTTACACAAGAAGACTACCATTGAAGAAACTTAAGATTGAGCAACATTGCAAGACTTGCAGAACTAAAAGTGAAAGAATATGTTACTCTTCCTTCCAATACCCTTAATGACTCTACCTCATACCTTTTAATACCTCCAACCTGCATATTTTTCATGAACTTCGCGCCTTTTCGGTACACATCATGGAAAACAATGTGATGACCGACTACAGTGGTCATTACTAAGGCCGTGTAACCCTCAAGGTTCCATGGGAAGCGTGAAAAATTTGTGACAACGCTTTCTCTAAGTTACCGCTAGGAGCAACACTGTCGGTGGCGCCTCTGGTGGTTAAATGGTCTTTTACAACGAAATCATGTAAATGGAACAAATTGTTTTTTACTTATCCGTTAGTACAAATAGAGTCGATTGTTTCCATTATGAAATTCATGATTAACGTAATCAATTTTAAAGTTTACAAATCGATATAGATTTTTACCGTACTCGATTGAAATGTTTAGCTTATGTAATTAAATAATTGCCGGATGTGATTACAAGTTTATTTAAAGCATTTGAGTGTTTAAATCTAATGTTTCCCTGATGCGGTTTCGGGGATATTTGTTCTATGCCGTCATTACTCGTTACCGAACGTCAATGTGTTTGCCGGTTTACATTTTGTCATTACGGCCCCTCATATTCGAACGTACAATCAGCGCATGGGGTGCCGATATACCACACTTTACTTTAGTTAACCGCAAACATTAACCCTAAACATTTAATCAAGTAAACCCTGAAAGTAAACAGTAAACACTTTAAGTTACGTAATGCAACCCATTTTATTAAAAAAACAAACCAAATAATTAAACAATAAACCATTTAAACAAGAAAACCTTTTAAAGGAAACCAAATAATTAAACTGTTGCGGATCACCCGCAAAAACGAGCCGGTAACGGAGGAAAAAACAGCAGACGATAATTATTCTTTGGTTCACGTTTTTTGGTTAAGTGGTTAAGTTTGGTTAAAGCAACACGGGACGAAATAAAGAAGTTTTCACCTCGTAAATTTTGTCGTATAATAAATCTCGTCTTAACACAGGTAAACAATTTTTTTCAAAAGCTAACGATGTGGAAGTTGAATTTCTGAGAGGCCTAAGAGAAGGGACATAAACAATTAACCGTTGAAACATGGAAACCTTGTATTGTAATCGGGAACGAACATACAACTTTATTAATTATAACTTTTATTTTTTATTGCAACGAGTAAAAAGAGAAACATCAATTATCAATTGTTTTATCTAACGTCCTTTCAAAACTATTTTAACACGCGCGACACGCGTAGTCCGTAACGTGTATTTCACGATGTGGCAACGCATGCGTGTTTCGCGGATTAGAAACGTTCAGTTTTTTTTTTTTGGGGGGGGGGTTGACACCAGAAGTAACATCATGGCTCTCCTTTTTACAATGGATTACTTGTGTCCGATCGTTCAACAAAATGTGGGATGATTCACGCGAACGGGAGAATCTGCCTGGTAAGTTTGTTTTTTTTCTTGCTCCATGTCACTATTGTGAAATTTAGTTATCGTCCCATAAACACTTTTATACACTTGTATTTTTGAATGTTAGGTCGAATATGGTATTGGGAACAGGCGAACTAAACAGTCTTGATTGTCGCCTTTGACGAGTCGGCCACTGTCGGAGTGAAAAGATATATTTTTCTTCTCAATCGCCTTGATTGCTCGAGCGTAAGTGGTGAAGCGATGTTCTCCAGTGTTACATGTCGCGTCGTTGTCAATCACCGTTTGGGCGTTCTTTAATTAATCGCTAGCGCTTGCAATGTGATCGCCACATCTTCTAACTGCATCCTTGACTTTTTATACAATCGCGTCAACATCGGTATCAAGGTCCGAATCGGAGGGAAGTTGAGGTTTGTCATTCTCCAAGTTGTAAAGGCTAATGAGATGGCCAAGTAAAGTATAGCCTTTGATCCCTCTTAGGTATCTCTCTCGCATGATTTCTACATTGTAAAATTTGCTCAGGTCAGACAGACAGGTAGCCATGGCATCGATTAACACTTCTTTCCAATCGTTAAGTCGTTTCATCACCGCATTCAGCAATTCTGATTGGTTGGTTGTGATTATGTTTTTTTTTTCATAACGCCTACACGGCCACGCTCCAAGTTTTTCACTGTCGACGTCGATGTTGTTTAGAAAATATCGAGCAAATTGCGACGTCCAAGTCAACTGAATTTTATTCAAAAGAGACAAGTAGTCCAGTTTAGAAGATTGATTGAACAAGCTTTTTACGTCCTTCTTGTACCGTTTGCGATCTTCTTGTTTTATTTTTAAATCAATGACTTTTAACGTTCTTAATTTCATGGTTATAGCACCGAAAGGTATCCATTCCTGGTAAATGAATTTCAATGGCATTAATAATTGCCTTTTCTTGATCGGTGACTATGTAAAAATTTTTGGCACGCTTCAATTCTGGAGCAAAAAGCACAACGTATCGAAAGAAGAAATCATGTGCTTCGTTCAACCGGAGGTCGTGGATAAAATAGAAGACTGGAATCGCTGGCTGCTCTTCCTGCAGTTTCACGGAATGTAAGAGACGACAAACAGAAGTCACCAAGGTTAAAAGTTGTGTCGTTAGAAAGGCATTGTGGCTGCCGGCTGGAGATCATTACGCCCAAGTACTGCCTTGAATTTTTCGACAAGATAGTCACTGAAGCAAAACGCCATAACGTCTTCGTGAACCATGAATCGCCTGACAAATCCTGTGTCGGCTGCCACGCACAGCATATTATAGAGATCATCACGTGAGATGCGCTTTTCCTTTCTCAAATTTTATTGGGCATTCGCGACCTGTTTCTGGTCTCTTGAAGCGTTTGTCCGGTGACTGGTCAAATATTTGGAGGCCCGTCTGACTAGTTTTCGGTACAGCAAACTCGGTATGACATCTAGGGTTTTCATAGCTCTTTTAACCGATCTAGCAGTTCGGATGAATGGAGCATTTAACTTTTGTGACGTCTTTGCATTGCCGTGCGCGAAGTTCTTTACGATCTTTTCGTTGCCGATGTATTCAATTAAAACTCGATTTTTAATTGTTGGGTGGTAATAAATTGTCAGATTGAACTCATTTGAGTACTGGAGAGCTTTTGTGATCTCATCTCTACATAAGTCCTTCGGTCCAAACATTCTCTATGTGTTATGTGGGTCCGCGTGCCTAAATGGACGCGCGCGTAGCTACACATGGACAACTTTTTCAAACATGCCTCTATTGTAAAAAGTTGTAATCTACCTCCAGAATCAATAGAAATATCGGTTACTATTGTTAAACTAATTGGCTCATAATTAATAACAGGTAGACTACACAGGGACCCACATAACACATAGAGAATGTTTGGACCGAAGGACTTCTCAAAGTTATTTCTTTATTTAAAATGTTGAAATTGTTATATAATTAAGGCTTATGACCTATTACTTATGATCAAATATTGTTACTGTGCTCTGAAGTAAATGTTTTAGAAGACAACGAGGTCACCAACACATGTTCAATACTTCTCGAGGGTTTGCAAACCTCTATTAGACATCAATAAACGCAAACAAAAGATATATTATAGTTATATTTACCATCTAAATCCTTCTCGTCCCATTGGTACAAATAAATAGTGCCTCCTATGGGTTTCCATGGTTATTCTTTTACCACAGGTCCTTCGAAAGCATGGAACGGTTTTGTAGATGCACAACTTCTTTTTCTAGGCCTAATTGAAGAAACACCCTTCTTAGCTTTCTTCAATTTGTTTGATTTAACCACAGTGTCATTTTTATTTTGCCGAACTCGTTTTTTAATAAACGTAACCATGTCGAATCACTTGGCCTTGAGCCGGGGCAGCTCAACACGTGTTATCACTAAGAATCATCAACATAAACTGCTAGTAGATAGGATACACCCCTACGGCAACCATGCCTAATTTTTAAATTCAGTAAAAAATAATTTAGAGCATGAATCAGCTTGGTACGTTGTTTAATGTTCATCCCGTAGCTATGCTCAGATTCCAATATATATGTGTAGTTACCATAAATCGAATATTTTTCATGATGTCATGCATACATTTCAGGCATAGGTGAAGTACAAATTAAGGTATGGCAGTAGCAGCAACCGTCTTATTGCCGCTGTATCATTACTAACATTGAAGCATTTCCGATTTCCAAAAGATTCCGCTTGGGCAAAAAAGTATAAAATTAACTAGGGTAAAGCTGTGAACTCCGGACACTTTTTGGCCGATAGGCTTCCTTATGGGAAACGTGTGCATTAAGAATCTTCAATTGTCGGACGTTTCCCATAAAAGTCGGACATTTCTGCATTTTTCGGACAGAGCTAATTAAAAAAAAATAATTATCTCATTTGATTCAGTTTTTGATTCTGAATAGAATTGCCTATGACATTACTGAGGGTGCAATAGAAATTTCCCAATAGAATTCGATTTTTAAAAAACCAAAACATTGGCCTGTCAAAACAAAACTTGTCTGCTAGCCTAAGATCGTCAGATAAACAATATTTGTTTCTATAACTGCGCCAAAACGGCTTCAAATAAGATAAAAACATTGGGTATAAATGGAGTCTTCATAAAATTATGCGTCGATTGGTGTACACCCATTCTAGAAATTTGAAAATCTATAATTTCCTTGAAGGTGTCCGAAATTACTAGCTGTCAGTCCAATAAACGCAGAATGACAGTTCTGTTAAAATTCCTGATAAAATATTAGAATTGGCCATTTACTACTTGAAAACTATACTATTTTGTAGAATTTTAAATTCTCTATCATTTAGTATAATTAGTTAAGTGATTCATTGATTTTTTATCTTAGATTTTTCATTTGCCGTATTCGTTCGGCCTACTGTCCAACACAGAGCTCAAAAACTTAGCCTACAAGCGTAACTGTGAAATTCTAATTGTCAATTTCTAAGTCACTAGAAATAATTACAAGATTCCCTTTAGCCCATTTGTGCGTTTTTGTGATTGTTTCAATGTTCATTTATCGGATGTTTTAAGAAACGCCTCGTTCAGTTTCAAACACGCATGCAAAAAAATCCAATTTTTTGGCCGAAATTTGCAGAGGTTTTGTCCTGTCCGGATTTAAGAGCTTTACCCTATAAGCAAAAACAAATTTGAAATTCAATTTTTGTTTTCGTGCAGCTTGACTTTGTAGGCGAGTAAATACGCCAATTCTTCGCTGAGCCGATGGTCAATGTTAAAGAAATCGCTTTAGATTTATTTCCTAATAGCGTAAATTATAGAGTCTTTTGTTAACAGCTCAGCCACTTTTTAGTATTTGTCAGATACTAGATTGACCGATAGGCTATCGGTCAATATCAATGAGCAGTATTCCAAAAGTTACTTTTTCCGTAATAAAAAAAATATTAAATGGCTAAAGGGCTCCTTTATGTCTTCCCGTCGACTCTTTCCAATTTTCTATTAGTCAAAAACTTTTCTTTTGGCTATCGTCAGCACGCATTTGTTATTATAATATGCCGTGTTTAATTCGAAAGCCTTATATAGAATAGTTATTAATACCAGTATATTCAAGCATATTCAAAATTTGCGACGAAACATAGGCTACTTGACGGCGGTCTTAAGAGCAAGATGCTCGTGTGGCTCCCCTCTTTTTTTGCAGTCGAGCAAGGTCAGGGTAGAGCTAGGGTGAGAGCTCGAGGAATTTCACACCTCTTCGGGGGAGTCGCGGGGGCCATTTTTCCGTCCCTCCTTTCCGATTCCGATCAATGAGCTATCGAGCAGAGTTGGACAGACAGACAAAGTCTCCACAGAAAGCAAACTCGGCTTCAACTCGCTCAATTATTTTATTAGTAATGGATTTCAACTATTTCAATCATAGGTACTACACCTCCATTTCCCGTCTACGGCCAGCCCAGTCAACAGCAGTCTGCAACTAACTACCAACAGTTGCTAGCTCATCAATCTTCTAGTGGTAAGATTTGATTTGCCCTTTAATGGCGTGAATCGTTAAACCATTCCAACTTTTTATATTGTAGGTAATACACCTTCATTTCCTGTCTACGGCCAGTCAAGTCAAACTCCAAGATTTTTGGTCCCTATGGTGAAGCTGAAGCTGATAATATGCAGCATGAAAGTAAATTTTGTCTTTTTCCTTCTTGAAGTTTACACTAAGATTGTATTTTTAAATTGTATAGGTCATACTCCATTTTATGTTGATCAAGGGGAGGACTTTCACCCAACTTCTCATGCTCGCAACAGTAGGAGTCGAGTCCAACGCCCCACTATTCCAACACTCGATGTACGAACTGGGCATCGGACACATTGCTCGAGCAATTCTCCAATGGTCTATGTAGGAGGTAACGCAATTCAGTTAGAAATAATGGATTATATCGAGAAATTATTTGGATTTTATACTTAAGGAAATTCTCGTTCCCGTCAAAGTCGCTCAAAATTAAGAGGAGATCTTTTTCGTTCCGCTCCTGGTACTTTTATTCTGTTAATTAATCCTCATGAGATTGATTTATTATTATTTAACCTAGATCGACAACGTCTGGGCGAAGGCAGTAGAACCTTTAAGCAGAAAATTGTTCTCTTAAAGGACTTTAAACCTCTATACACACCATGTGGGCGTGAAGCTGCTATTCTTGCTTCCAAAGGTTTCTGTGCAAAAGATGTCGAATTTGACGAGCAGGACGACTATGCTACCGTTGTTGCAAAGATTGTGGAGTAAGATTTTTTCTACTGCATTATGATTCGTTAGTAGTAATCCCATGTAGCACAAGTGGTCGGATAGACATCCAGTGGATGTCCAGTATTACCTTTTCGTGTCCCACTGAAACAGGACATCCACTGGATATCCTCTGGATTTCGCTGGAAGATGTAAAAACGACACTGACAAGTTTTTTCGCATTATTTTCTGGACTACTTATGGATGACCGATGGGCCCCCTCGAAAGAAAAGCTTTGAATGACACCATTTCGAAAAATATTTTATTTTCCCTTTTTCTGTTAGGTCTATGTACAAGTCCACCAGCGGATCTCACCAAAATACGAATTCTGGATTATTACACTTCCGTCCGTCAAATTGCGTCCATTAGTTGTCAGATAGATATTCTGACTGGACATCCAACATTTCGACACTTCAGGGATCTTTTGACACATCTCATGGTTGGCATTCGGATGCGCGAGCACGCATCGCGCATGCGCATTTCGGGCGCCAAAAATTGTTTGTACCCACGTCAAATTTTAGGTCATGACGGCCCTGGCTGTTGGAATCCAAGCCAAAAAGGAAAAACAAACTGCGCACCCGCGCAATCTGGTTGCTGTTTAGCAGTCACTTCCTGTTGTGTGCGCGGAAGGTGCTGGTGTGTTCCCCAATGTCTTTTGTGCTGTTTTGTCAGTGTCGTTGTTTTCCCTCGTGCCGATTACTGAGGCCATACTTGGAAGTTCTCTGTGTACACGTTCATCCAGACGTTCTTGCAATACAGAAAGAACAAGTATAAACCTGATCTGAGATTGCTTATGTAGTTATCTCATTATTTTCCTCACGATTTTAACACGTGCAGCAGCTACAGCAGAGTCTTGTCCAGTTAAGGAAGTATTAGCCTCTACATCCGGGTCTCGCTTAGCGTTTAATGATTATGGAGCATCCATTTTGACAGTCAACGATGCTGAAAATATGGATCTTGGTAATGGTATAATTTTAAAATTTTCAATTGAATTGTCTAGTAAGTTTTGGATTTTTATTCAGATTTGTTCGAGAATCTCAAAAGAGAATACTTGACTGTGTCAGACGGTGATGCCTTATCCAACACTGAGTTGAACAATCACCTGTTGGTACAACACAATTCGTATATGGAATGTGCAGTCAATGCTGCTTCAGATGCCGACTTTATGTATATATCACATGAATTATTATGATTATAACTGTAATGAAGACGTTTTCACAATTTACAGGATGAAGATTTGTTTCCCATTACAAATTGATTTCCATGGGGAAATGCGTCTTGATCATGGTGCTCTAAGACTGAATTTTGTGTCTCTCGTTATGGATGATGTATCATAAATGCTTCCTACTGTTCATCAGCTATACTTAAACAGTTTGAATGCACGTAACGTCAGGCCGCCACCTTCCTGCGTTGATACAGAATCGAATTCAACCGGAGAAGAAGTTTGCAAATGAAGAACTGGATGTTCCATCATTGAACAAGCCTCTCTTTTCTTTTGGTCTTTTCTCAGGTAGATGTTACCTGATGTGCGAGCAAGTTCTTTTTTAAATTAGTTATTAGTAATTTGTCAGCAATTGGAGTTATCCAGTGTGACTTGTTGGAGCTGTATATTACAAAGTGGGCAAACAAATTGTCGGTACAAGGGCGTCCGGAAAAGGAAAACCCTTTTGTGGAAGGAGTTGAAGTCTTAGGGGTTGCAACAGTAAGAGACATTTAGGATTTTAATAAAATTTTCACTTCTAATTTTATTTTTGACCTTTAAGATTGCAACTAAGCCTCAAATGCAAAACTTGTTTAAGAAGCGCGTTTTAACTTTGTCCGCTTTGTTATCGTGCTTAGAACTTGAATACCGTGAAGACGAAAAAAATCCAAAGATTTTGAAATCAATTTGTTTTGCCCATTTCACTGATTTTCTCAAAGTTGTTGGTGGTCAAATTAACGTTAGAATTCAAATTGGATTTATTTCATGATTTTTTTTTTTCATACAGACGGGTCGATCAAGACCAGTGCAGAAGTAAAAATGACCTTGTACATGATTTTTAAATTCGTGACTTGAAGTAAATCGGTTCCATTTGCCCTCACCAAGAACGGGAAAATAACAGTCAGTTTCGTCGTGAATCCTGATGGTTCTTTGTTGAGGCCATCTGCCTGGGTATGAAACTCGAAGCTGAAGATGCCATACACCGAATCTCTTACAGAAATGATTTGCAAGTCGGCAATCGTCGACGGGGGAGATGGTTGCCATCTTCTCTAAAACATTAATTCCACGCTCAATGCTGTCAGTAACAGTTCTTTTTGCTTTCATTATTACGTTTTTTAAAAACATTTCAAATAAATTTTTCTTTAACAGTGGCTCAATCAACAAAAGTTTGATTATGTCGTTGCTAAACCACGAAATCTCCCCCCCCCAAAGACTGATATTGAACTACAATTCTTAGCTAGCGTTGAGCCATTGACGATGGTGACTGATATAGGTTTCAAATATTAACTAGATTATTGTAATTATCTTAAAAATTTTAATTTCATAGTCGTTAATTGTAGATTTTTCGGCTATACAGTAGATAAAAGCAAATGGAATGGGTTCGGTTGAAAGCAACATAGGTCTTTCTTGCCCTGAACAAAGTAAATAACCAGCCATTACATCTCAAGAGAATGCCCTATCCTTGAGTCCGTCAAAAAATTCGCCCTAATTCTAGGATATGCATTTGTTTTGTTAATTGAACTTTGTTACCTTATTTTGGATCAGTACTTTAGACACCTAAAAATTCTTATATAAAAATGGTCTAATCTTCTTGTTTCGATACACCACTTCAACAACTTTACTATTTGATACTAATTTATGCATATCCATTCATATGTACGGCAAAAAGCATTCCGATAGCATTATTGGAACGTTGTCCGCCGGCGTACATCGTGGCACCTCACTAGTCATTGATGTCCGCTGTGCCATATGTCCGCCGGCGGACATCAAATTTTTCGATTTTTTTTTCTACAATGCTATTTTTCATGGCAAAAGCTTCATGAAAATATATATTTTAAGGGGGGAAGCTTGTAGATACGAGTGGCACAGAAGTGTTTTTGCACTTTTTTGCTATGGCACTGAAAGGGTTAAGCGAAATTTTCAGAAACTTATTTGTTTTCGAAGTATACAACAGATTAAAGATTTCTTCAGTTTTTTCAATTCTACTTCATTCGATTAGTATAAGCAAAGTTTTTCAAGTGTTTTTAAAGTCCAGATATTTCGCTTTAACGATTTTGTCATATGTTTATTAGGGTCATTCCAGCATATCTCGAATTTTTTTCGTCGCTCAAAAAATTTCACAATCTAATAGTATTTACCCTGTGAAATAACTTAAAATTGCAGCTTATTTAAACGTATTGTAAAATAGTAGTGAGACAACGAGAGACCGAAAGGTTTTCTAAGGAAAATGTGGAACGAAATGGTAATACCAACGACCGGAGAGAAAAAATTGCGCCGTAATGACAAACATGCCGTATTTGGAACCAAATAGGCAAAATATGCCCGGGCAAACATGAATAATAAATAGCCTAATGCTCGGTTGTTGGTGATTGCAAATTTTGCTCTAAATTATTTGTTTTGAATATTCGTGGGTCTCTAGACCGGTTGACCCCTCCATTTGCCGAAGGCCCCCGCAAGCGAAGTGAAGCCCTAGTTGGAAATCAGAACCAATTTCCTACCATAAGTCCATAAGGCCACTTATTAAAATGTTCAGGTGTAGAAACCCCTAGCGGATTTTCTCTGGAACTATTTTCGGTTTTCGTTTAGGGCCGTTTATCGGCCTATGACCAAGGTGCCATGTCCTACCTGTCCTTATGTATCATGAAACATGGGCAATGGACAAACTTTGCTGTGCTAATTCCCTATCTCTCAGGATGAGGGGAGCCTGAGGAGGACACTTGAGTTTTAAGAATCGACGTTAGGTGGCGACTACATATCGATGAAACATATTAATTTACACAATTCTTCCAATATCAACGTGACAGTCGTCTGATGATGTGCTCCAGCCTCTACTGAAGTCTGATGGGTTTGGGAAAAGGGTGATACTTGTGATACTGTATACCCACACATTATTCTATTTAATTCCCTATCCTCCACAAACCTACCCCTTTGTAATAATAATTATTTAATTTATAATGACGGCTTCATTATGGAGACTATATATTTTCCTCAATCAATGATAAAAGTTTCTGTTACTATATACCCTAGTCAATATATATACCCTATGATGTTGTTGGTTTCTTACTCTGCTCATAAACAAAGTCCCAACCAGCTGGTGTTAGTGCGCTACAAAGCTGGTCAAGAGCAGGTGTCAGTTTTTGAGTAGGATGTCTTATTTTCAGCTCTAGTTCTTTGTTGTGTTTGATTAGTAAACGCTGATTGACAATATCTAGTAAGATTTTCACAACTGTAGAAAATCGCCTACCCCTCTTGTTCAAAATGTCTTTGATGGTACGGTGATATCTATAAATACCGATAAAGGTCTATATAAATAAAAGTGTCTTTACTACAATATTGTACTTAAAACCTTTGATCAATTTATATAAGTCAATATAATCAATTTGGTTTATGGTGTTGTCAACCATCGTAAAAAGATCTCTTCTGTGTATCATGGGCCATGAATGGCGCCATTTCTCACTAAACCAATTTTTTCTAAAATGTTCGCCGAGATTATAGTGATCTAAGAAAACAATCAGAATTGCTGTACATTATTCTATAAAATTGCCAAATGTCAATATCCCAAATATCTACCTAAATTGATAAGATAATCTTCCGCCAGCTGCAACGGTTCAAACGTCTTGGCATAGATAGCACTATGGAACTTGTTGTAGATTTCCGTTATCTCACTTTGAATGAGACCAGTTTCCTTAGATGTCCAACGGCTTTAAGGACATGGAAGTGACACAAAAAATGTACTGCGTTGGTAAACGTTTCCTTAACGGATGCGATTTCAGCACAGTCTTTGTCAGTCAAAACCACCTCGGTGATGCTGAAGACTTTATCCAAAATAAATTGAAATAATATAATATAATGAGAAGCAGAAAAAGGATCGAAGCTCAAGATTTATAATAAATTGATGTAGCTCTTCATTATCGTCTGCTTAAAGTGCGCTGGCCGAAACTCACCGACTGAGGCAAATCAGTCTGAGGACTCTGTCCATTTTAAGGTGAACGGGAAAAGAATAAGCGCGCCGGCCAAACATTCCTCGCACGCGTAAAAACTCAAACCAAAACAAAAACATTCCTTTTGAAGGGGTTCATTGATTCTATTATTATCAAAATTGTTTTACCACCATCACAGGTTCTGGGAAAAAGTTGATTTCCAATACTTTTATATCCAGATTTGTCTTTCCTGGGGAAATTTTATTGAATTCTGCGTTTGCTTTCAAAACACTAGTTTTCAATGCTCTTAGAATGGACTAAAGGAATTTCTTCGGTTCCTTTTCTAGTCACATCAATAGTGCCGATGCTTAACGGAGCTTTTGCCAATGGAATACGTGAGAGGTTGTGATCAAGTTCCCATAGAACATGACCAAGTTTCGCTGTTATCAAAAGTGAATTTTCGCTTGAAGGGCCTTTCACTTAAAATTTTCCCATAATGTTGTTTAGATAACATGAAGCAAATACAGCGAATTGAGACTCTAATGTGGGAGAAGAGTTAAATATTAGTTGATTGAATTTTATCTTTGCTGTAAAATTTGGTGTCCCGTCGGTAATTTCTACGTAAGCCTCTTCGCATGTTATGGAAGCATGTTATAGCAAATTCCGAATTCCGCGAAAAAGCATTGATTTTATTTTTTTGTCAACCAATGGGTGGTCGGGCGGTATTCGGAGCGCGACTGCGAGACCGTGCAAGCCGTGAAACTTCATCGCGAGACCCGGCGGACAGGCTTTTCAGCGTTCCGTCGAGGGGTCGTCTCCATCTCGTGTCCCGACGCCAAGCAAAGGCCGTTCCTCGGCCCCGCTCTCACACCGCCGCCGCTGAGCACTTTTTTCTTCTTATGCTGCACGTGGGTAGACAATGTCTTCGAAGTATGCACACCAGTAACTTCCGGTTTTCTTCGCAAGGAACACGACATTGATTTATTCGCCAACGTGTCTTTCTTCGTTGTGACGTCTCTTTTCACCATGGATGAGGCTATCTTTTCGAGCACTGACACTCTAGCATAATTTTTCGAGTTTTTCTCATTGATGTTAGCATTACTTAAATGCGGATTCGAATGCCTCTTGGAGCAACGCTTCATGTTTGACACATGCACTCTCTCCTGGTATTTAGACCTCCCGTAAGTGGGGCAACGATAAGTTGAGTTCAGTTATTTTCTTAACACTCTAACGATCCATGGAAGCAATTGAGAAGTTTTTCGGATCGGCCTTTTTTTCTTGAAGGTCTAAAGATCCACGCCAATTCACACAGCGAGTAACTGTCACTTTTCCTTTGTCGATCATAGCGTCTCTTTTGCTTCGCTTGCATCAAAATTAGGCGTCTTTTCACTAGTTCACGAATGGACACAAGGAGCGCCGATAGCTCTCGCAGGTGACTGTTTGAAGAAGTTTTGGCATATCGACTAGCCGCGTTTGGATTGTTTCCCAAAGCAACATCGATCGGAAGTATGGCTTCACGTCCATAAAGCAGAAGAAAAGAACTAGCTCCCGTCGATTCTTTCCGGCTAGTGTTATAAGCGAAGACCACAAAGTCAACAACCTCGTCCAAGTCATCATGACAAGAGTCCACATACATCGCCAACATGTCTGCCAAGGTATGATTAAATATCTCCACCAGACCGTTGGTCTGAGGATGATAAGCCGCCATGACAAGGTGGTTAGTTTGGAGGGCTCGAAACAGTTCTTCCGCAAACCCAGACGTCAAGCACTTTCCCCTATCTGAAACCAGGAAGAATGGTGCACCATGTTGCAACACCACTCGTCGCACAAATAAGTCTACAACGTTTTCTGTCTTCGCGTGAAGGACTGGCTGCGCTATCATCCACTTTGTTAGGCACTTTACCGCATCATAGAGTAAATTTGATGTTTTTTGCTCCACTGGAGGTTAACACAGACACAAACTTTCTCGCTAAAAATTTAGGATCCTTCTACGGTCATCAAGACCGGGGGGTTTTGGTGAACTAATCCGTCGTCTCAGTCTTCTGCTTACTAGTGGCACTTTCCGTCTCATCACAATGTTGACGCTTGGGAGCATTGCCAGCGGAGGTGCTAGTGCTAGCGGAGCTGGCTCTGTCGTCCTGAGATTTTGGAGGGGGCGATGACTTTTTTACTGAAAATTTACTGCACACAAAATGAATGAATATGAAGACTAAAGTTGCACACTAAAAATAAAAATAAAACTATTACATGCACTTTAATGTAGCTGGCGATGCTGTCTGCTGTGTATCTTGAAAACTCTGATGAAATGAATGCGCCGCCTTGGGAGTGGTTCCGTCTGTAATTTTTCCGTTTTCAAACATTTCAGAAAGAAGTGTGTTGGCCTGTCAAGGTGGGTTGTGTCTACACGTATTACCAGGCATGTTCTTTTAAGCAATGCATGGTATACTAGCAAGAACATTATAATAAGCATGCTATAATAATCGTTTGCACGATTTACGCAATCGTTACATCAGCGACGAATCTGATGAGGACATGGAATTATACCCATTTTACCACTTTAAGTATACCGGATTCAACGAAATAGACGACAAATCGGTATTTTCTTATTCACTCAACATTTTACACATTTAATTTCATTCTCTTCTAAATACTCTAGGCGTTACGAGCTACGACGATGGCGTCGTAACATAGGCTATATGGAAGCCTACGACGACACCATCTTTGTGGCAAGTTCAGTTAAAAAGTGTTTCTGCTAAAATATTTATTCGTGTTTCGTATTTCTTAGATCAAACCTGATTGGGACTTAGATCACACACTTCATGGCGGGTGTGAAGAATATAACCACAAAGATCGTAAACTAGTCCCAGGTAACACGGTTATGTTGTAGCAGGGTCGTTTTGACCTTGTTCAACACGTAGTGTTAACATGTCGTAAATGTTACATGAAAACAGGAAATTAACGATATTGCCCAATGCTACTGAAACGACAGCGTAACAGTATCGCAATACCAAAATAAACTACAGCCAAACACTGTTGGAACAACAATGTTCCAGTGTCGAAATTCTAAATTGGGATAACCCTGTCACTTAATGCTGCTAGATATTCAAAACCAAAAATAAGTGAATGGTTTTCATTGTATTTGGTATCTTATAAAGTAAATCAACTGAAAAAAAACGAGTAGAAACCAAATAAAGCAAGCTGCCATAAAAAAGGCTTCAAACAATATTTAAAAAAAACAAACAACTAAATTAGTTTGCAGTGCACCAATATTTTTATCTGAGGCCTCGGCAGCGGGATTTTCAGCTACTTCTCGGTAACAGGGAATCGCTTTTGAACAGCAACTGTGGAAATTACAAAACCAGAATCTTAACTAGTCTAAACTTTAAAGGAAGCAGGTAAGTACAAAAATTACCTTTAATTAAATTAGCTAAGAGACGTTGTTTAAATGCCTTTTTTCCTTTAGCCCCTTCATACGTATATCCCATAGCAAGTGGTTTTGATACGAGGTAGTCCATAGCATTTAAAACCATCTTCGACCAATCAATGCCACCGATGCTACGCAGATTTTCAACCTGATTGATTCAATATAAAACAAATTTAATTTAAGATCTAAAGAGATTGTTGTAGATATTGCCAGTTGTAAACGAAATTCCGGTTCCTTCTGAAGCCGAGTCTCGATGGCCTCAAAACTTTCCTCGTCTTCAATTGGAAAGGCTGGAGCGTCTGTATCAATACCATTTGCAGTCGTGGCGGATGACGCATAGGAAAAGCGTTTAGTCGCCCGGCTCTGCATCTTCTGCAGCTCTAGCACCCCTTGATACGTGGCCATGGCGAGCCAGGTCAGACGACGAGGAGACCTGCGTTATAAATATGTATTAATAAGGGATTATGTGATACAGTATGTATGAATACTTATTACAATGGTGTAATTCCAAGCCAGGGCTTCTTCTTTACGTCCTCTTGTAACGGCGTGGGTCGCGAATGTAAATACTTGTCCCAATCCTTTGAATTGGATGCCGCCTCAGAGTGTGAAGCATGGCTCTCTACTTTGGAGGGAGAGTCATCTTCAGATTCGGAATTCTCTGATGAAATAACACTCATGGACTAGTCCGTCACCCCAAGACTACTTTGATTTGAAGCCCCATCATCCTCGTCTTCTTCTTCTGAATCATTTAGTTGTTTTCTTTCCTCTTTTTCCAACTCCTTCTTTCTTTCCAACTAATAATACGAAATAAAACATGGCTTTAATACACTTATATCACAAAGTACAATGCACAACTCATACCTGAATCAACTTTGGATGAAGATCGTTTGCCTGTTGAGGAGGCCTTACCACTTTGGGATGAACCAGCTAAATCAGAGTTGGAATCACTTTTCTTTAAAGTCTCATTTGCTGCTGAGTCCTTGCTTTTTGATGTACTAGACGCAGTAGAGTTTGCAGCACTTTGGCACGAAGACTGATTGCCAGATGATGAGGATGCCTTGCCAGCACTCGTGCTGGCATTCTCAGCAGTCTCAAACAAGTTGTCTACATCACAATCACAGATATAACATATTACTCTTAAGAAGTAAAACTCCAATTCTGTACCTGAGTAGGTCAAGTTCACTAAAGGAGGTTTTGGAATCGCTGGTGGAGCTCTTGCTTTCTTAGGTGCTGTAGTGGCATCAGGTTCTGGAGCCATTTGTTCTTTCAGCTTCTGAGATGGTACTATTATACGTTTTCCTATACCCATTTCTTCCATCTTGAACCTCCTAAAACATTTAAAGAAGATAAGAACCAGCAATTTAGTATGTGAACACGTGCAGCACATGTGATCACGCAACATTGCATCAACAGCAGCGGCATTACCATAGTTACAAGATTTCACCAGATTACGTAAGTCCACTAACCACGTGGCAAAAGACTCGCCCGGTTGTTGATGAC
Organism: Ceriodaphnia dubia; assembly: GCA_022539655.2. Lineage (NCBI taxonomy): Eukaryota > Metazoa > Arthropoda > Branchiopoda > Diplostraca > Daphniidae > Ceriodaphnia > Ceriodaphnia dubia. The sequence continues at coordinate 1,197,565 of JAKUCG020000139.1, read as the reverse complement.
GACGTAGAAATTTAAAACGTTCATAAACCTCACTGCGACGAGGCTCAAAATGTGCATCAAAAAGGTCTAAAACTGGCTTGATCTTCTTGGCATCAGTGCGAGCAGCAAAAGTAAACGTGTCGTAAATCTTAAGGCCTTCAACACCAAGAAGAGTGTGAGGAATCATCAACCTCGCCCATGTTTTCGACACCTGGGCGCAATTTACACGTATCACTTTTTAGATATTGTTCCCCCATTCTGTGTTTTCCCCAAGTAGGCCTAATGGCCATCACACCTCGACGACCTTGCTAAACATCTGTCGTCTTTGTTAAATTCCGTCGACCCGCCGACCTTGATTGTCTTATCGGCCTTGTCAATGACCTCGCTTCACACCTCCGGTAGGTGAGAGGCGAGGAGAGGCAGAAGCGAGAGAGGCAGTCGTTGAGAAACTTTGAGACGGACTACACGGGTCCTCTCTCTTGTTTAATTGTTTTCTACCTTTCGAACTTGTGTTTCTGTACGTGTGTGTGCGACGACCTGGCAATACAACCGTTTGCCTCTACTACGACTCGGCGTCTCATCTTTTTCCACATTCCCGGCTCTCCTCCCGTCATCCACCTCCGGCCAGGCCCCTCATCGCCGTTCCCCGCCGCCTTACGCCATACGCCATCGCTACCAACCTACCACCATGCTATCTACGTAAGTACCCACCTATCCTAACTTCTCATCTATCCCCTCGCTATTATTTGACAAATCAAGCTTCACAAGAGTTAGTAGAACACTCACCAAAATCTCCTCATCCGGTTCAGCCTTCCTTGTGGCTTTCAAATACCACTCAAATTATCCACGCCACACACTCCATTCAGATGCCTAATCACTCGCACTGAATGAAAACGGTTCACGGGTTCAGGGGCCTTCAAGGAAGAAGCCATCACGAAATAAAAACAACAAACGAACAAAGGAACTCAAACAGTTGGTGAAAACCACGCAGTCAGTTGCTCACAGCACGTGGTTCTTTGTTCTCAACGCTGGCTCAGAGACACACTTCTGACACCATGTTGTAGTCTCTAGTGCGAGGTACCAACTGGTTTATTGAGAGCTCTGCATGAGGGGTATTGGCCGTGAACATCACGACATCTAGCGGTCGCCGTAAGAGTCATACGGCGCCCTCTAGTCAACATTACAACAGATGTTGAAAGGTACCAGAAGACCTCTTGATCAACTCTACAAACGAATATCCGAGATTGGAAGCTGTCGTTACGTCGATAACGTAATCGTTATGCCATCACATATTAAGTGTAATTCAAAAGTAGATACATTTTACCAGATTTCTGGTGGATGTATAGTAAAAATTGTCCGGGTAGGTAAACATAACTTTCGAGCAATTCCACTTTCCCTTTTCCAAACGACGTTTGGTTATATTCAATTTTATTCTCACCCTGTTAAAGCAAGTGATCTTGGAATATATGTTTACACCGATTTAGAGGAAGCTGTGGATTACCCTATAGAGTCATTAGAACGTGCTGTGAAATGTGTCTCTTCCGTTTGTCAATTCCGATTATGGAGACGACGAAACACAATTCTTGTTATTACCTCTTTTGCATCAGCGTGTGTGAATACTTGCCATATGTTGATTGTGTCTTAGTTTCATTTTACCGAATTGACTTACTATTTTACCAGACTGACGATGTGACAACCTAAAAATATTAGGTTTGATCAAATACGTACCTTCCTACCTTTATTAACCAGAAGTCCTTTCATGTATGTACTGCTAGTGTACTAACCACTGTTGGTGTATAGTTAGATTAGCCCTCGTATTTAGTCTCCAATAGTGTTTGGTTGGCTAACAACTGCATTTCATATCAATCAGCATTATGTCAACCAATCATTATCTCTGACTTTTTCTACAGTATTTACTCAAAAAAGGGCACGTGTTGTTCACCGATGTATTTCTTACCGATGTATGTCTATATGCTCTAATGATATGCATCAATATCTAAGCCCAGCTAGCACAAGGAGCTGTCAAATCGTTGCCAAGCAGCTAATATTGGTAGTTGGGTAGCTACCAGTTCTAACTACTTGACAACTGCCATTTGCTCACCTATTACGCTGCTGAGGCAGTGCTTTTAGGCTGCCAAGAACTGCCAAATTAAAATTTGTTTAAAATATTTTTGGACGTATAAGGAATCGAACCGCAAATCTTCAGAGTGCTACGCCGACGTCTTAACCTCTAGACCAATACCTCTTAATTATTCTTAAGTTGGTTGAATACTGGGTTGACTCACAATAACAGTTGATTTACACTTGAAATTTTTCGACTTTGATAATATAATTATTTATACTTTAATAATTGCGAGATGTATTGTTAGATTCAATTCTACATGGAAAAACTTTATAACAACTTCAAGGTTTGAACACTAACTAATTAATGCAACAATTAAATCAACATGGTAACAATTTAATTGGTGGTATGAATTTTTTTTATCTCTGGAGTTCTGAGTCTGTCCTGTCTTTTCCGTTTTCCATTTCAATTTTTTCCCATTTTCTTAGATCTAGTGCTGTTATTATGGGACTGGAAACCGACCAATCAATCTGATCATCGGTCAAAATCGACAAAATAAGACATACCGGTACGTAGCTTACAGACGCTTGCATGCCTTTAAGAAAAGCTTTAGTGTATTTGTATTAGGCCATAGGCTTCAGCCCACTGACGGCGGGTGAATAGGTAGTGGTCAATTCAAATGCCGTTCATCGTCTATCTTGTCGTATTCTATCGTCTCGATCACGTCTAGATTTTATATTCGAGGTTACATTAAATCACCAATAGTATTATTATTAGGGAACGCGATTAGAACTATGCCGGTACTTTAAGAAGAAGTTAAATAATAATTGAAAAATAGGCGCAAAGTTGGTGTCGGTCTCTAGTTCGATGCCGGTAAAAATCATATCACTCGTGACTCGGGAAAGACATCCGTCCTTGTAGTTACAGTACGATACGTAGTGTAGAGTGTTATAGATTATGGTATAGGAGATAACATTTGAAACTATTAAAATTACATTTAATTAAAAGGTCTAATGAATTTCAACTATGGGGTCAGTCCACGCCAAAAAAAAAACAAATACCATCCGTCGTCATCTCGCCGATTTTGTTAAAATTTGGTGAGTGGATTGATTTTGGTGAGATAAAATTTTCCCCCAAAGGTTTTTTTTTATTCGTAGCCGTTTTTGAGATATTAAAATTTTAAAACGCGATTTTCGCATTTTGCCGTGGCGCCATTTTCCCCGCGGATTTTTATATCTCCGCGTTAGGCTAACTAAATTACTTTTCTAACCAATTTCATTGTATTTAATTGATAGAGAATGTTTTTCTCTATCGAATGATGTAATTTAAAAAAATATATTTTAAAATGAAAAGACTTCCTCCTTAAAAAATAAAAACCAGAATTTTAAGTTTTCACCTCATGGCCGCTAGGGTGTCTCCTATGGCGCCCACAGGGTGTGTAACTCGAACACGTGAAAAAGGGCAAAAAATTGGTTTTTATTTTTTAAGGTAAAGATTTCTCAAGATAAAAAATATTTTCCCTACATCATTGCTATCTTTAGTTTCCCCTCTATCTTGTGGTATTTTTGTTACGTTTGAGCTTTTCGGCCTTACATTTCAAAAATCAAATTTAAAATACAGTCCGGCTCCACAAAGCGGGAGCCCTACATTGGGGGAAATCCAGCAAAGCGGGAAGGGGTGGGGCTTGCACCTCCGTTCCCCCTTCCGACATTGTTTCTTGTATCTCGAAGCGCGCGATTTAAATTTTCGTTTCCGCTATATCTATATCGCTGCACTATATACCTTCATATAGTACTAGGCTATATACGAACTTAAATAATTTTACGAATATAATCGGGGCTATATTGCATCACCGGTATAAACTTTTACCGCAATGAACACATGAAATCGAACCAAGAGGGATTGTTTAGTCACAAGTGGAAAGGTGGTTTGAATTCTAGTTAGCCTACAAACCAATTCCAATTAAGGTTCTTTTTTGACTTAGGTTATCAATCAGATTCCTTTAATAGTTCCTCGCCCCAGTCATTTGATGCAGTTGAGAAAGTATTGGAGTGTTCTCGCAATATGGTAGAAGTTGCAAAAGTAAATGACTTTATAACATAAGCCGGGTTCCGCAACCAATCGGTTTAGTACCAAGGTCACCGCTGGCCCTATCCCCTAATACTCCCATTAATTGCCGAACCGCGCTAATGCTTATCTTATGGAGTCGACAAAGAGGGAAAGCTCACAAAGCGGGAAGGTCTCCCCCTCGCACCACTCGTCCCGCTTTGTGGAGCGGCCCTGTATGGTCTTCCGGCGTTTGCCACGGGATTGATTGGCGCTACGAAGAACATTTTTTCAAATGTTCTGTTTTCGTGAACTATGATTTTTCGATACTAGGCGAAAGTTTTCACAAAAACTGTTTGCAAAATCGAAGAGAGAACAAAACAGTCATTCTAAAAATATTTTTTGGGTTTCTCTGGCTTATTTCATTTCGCCGTGAAAAATCATTGAAATTTCGGGAAAACGCCATAAGCGCCCATGTTAAAACCGCCTGAAATCGCCGAATGTTCCAACTATTCGGGTGGGTACTGTATGACTGTATAAACCTTGACGAAACCAGAGCTGTCGAACCTAGAAATAAGTGTCACGTGATTGCGCAGTAAAAGCATTTGTTGTTTATAAACCGGCGCTTCTCGCGACTTAGCCAGTAGTCCAGCACTTATGTAGATGAGAGGGACCTCGTGTACCTATAATGAATCCCGGTCATTAATAATAGTAGAAAACAGGTGGCTGTTTTACTCTTTTCCCAATCCATTTAATTAATGTAAGTAAGTAAATAATAATAATAAGTAAAAGTATAGGGAGATAGGGTTGTCCGGGTCATGAAAAGCGATTAACCGCAGGTATTCTAACATTATTAAGCCTTAATACGCTTTGGGATTTGCCTTTCAGTCTCATTCCGTCCTTCAATAGATAAATATGTCTTTCAGTGCGAGTTGGATAATGCCTCAAGAAGTATAAGATTATGAAGCTATAGGCGATATCGGGTTTTGATAAGAGCATATATGAAAAAGCACCAGGTGAATCAGTACTAATTTAGGAATAGCTTGATTGCTTGTCGCTCTTTCAGAGTTAGCTATAAACCAGCGGGATCATACCTTCTAAAGATGCGTATGCAGGGCCGTCATAACCTAAAATTTGACGTGGGTAAAAAAATTTTTTGGCGCCCCAAAAATCCTTTCGCCCCCCCCCCCATAAATTAAAACTTATTAATTCATCAAATGGTCACTGCTTGAATAGTGGCGCTATTGTCGTACTATCTGTTTTATCTAAATTTTAAAGATTCTTGCATTATAACACACACAGTTCAGAAAAAACATCCAACTTAACATGGGATGCCAGTTACTTAGGCTAAGGGATTTTCCTGACTGCTTGATTAGCAAAGATCCATAAGCGATCTCGTTAAAGTTTTTTTCCCAGTTATTCCTGCTTGATTACAAGAGGGAGCAAAATTTTTAAGTCGGTCTGAAGTTACAGAAGTCTTCATAGAGTTTTTTTAATGAAAGACTTCTAAACTTCTTACTTTTTCGTTACTTTCTTACTCCTAGGTTTAGCTGCCTTTTCTACATTTTTCTGTAGTTTTATTTGAATACCTTTCCAACCGTTTTTTTTCACTTTTCTCACCAAAAAAACGTATGAAAGTCAAATTCCGAAAGCTATGAACTTTAGGCAAGAGACTTAGAGAAGGTAAGTGATGAGAAACAATGCACAAGGTTCAGGCGTGAAATAGCTGTGATAAGATGCATGATGATAGACCGCAACGCCTCTTGAGGCCGACAAGTAAATTAAATAATTAAATAAACAACAAAGTAAAAAAAAACGCGGCAACTGAGCTTTTCAATCAAATTGTAAAACTCATTATTAGAATTGTTTTTCAATAATTAAAAAGTAGGCTATGGAGTTTAAGAAAAATTTGGGGCGCCAGGCCAATAGTTTTTCGAAAAATTTAAAATTTTCTTATTTTTTTTATTGGGTTACGGCGCCCTCAGCGTTCGGCACCTGGGTTTTGCTACCCATCAACCCCCCCCCTTGTGACGCCCCTGTGCGTATGTTAGTTCTGAATAGCGTCAGAACAAAAATCTGCGACGTGCATGTCTCGCACCTTTAGAGACCTTTGACATGTGGCTGCCACATATCAATAGACTTTACCGTTTTTTAAATATTTTAATTTATATTAATCTACATACCAACAGGTAAAGCAGCTTGTTTCGTTTATTCGAAAATCAGGAAATGTCTTAATTGAAACAAATTCATGAAGACCGCGTTCGCTTATCAGTGGCTGGACTATTTGATTGGAATTAAGCTGACTCCATCTGTAAATATATTTTCATGATTAATACTATAAAAAAGTTACGAATGCACGAATTTATGAAAAATATTTAAATAGGACAGGAATCAGATAGGAATCTTACAATTACATCTTTCTAAAGATTTTAGATTTTTAGCGGACACTATTATTAATAGTGTCCGCCCTGCTGAATAACCTGCGTAGCCTACTATTGGGCTAGATATGTCTTTTTACATAGAACCAATCATTAAAAAATGGTTACTCATTGTAAAAGACTCCGTCAATGCTTCAGTGAACTATTAGGCCATCTTTTGATAAAATAAAGCTATTAAAAAAGGCCAAACAGTTCAAAACGGACGTTTACTATATAGAAGGACGCGTCCTAAAATAACTGTTTGCAGAGCTAACAAAAAAATAGGTATAATAAGTTGCGAAATTTCTGGAAAATATTCGTGTCAAATGCTAAGAAATAATCCAAAGTTGAAATCGGCTGATGGGAAAAAACGAAGCGCTTGATAAAAAGTTGCCTGATTCAAGTTCGAGTATAATTTAGCCTAAGGGTTTAGAGATCAGCTAAGTTGCAGAAGGGCGGCTGTAGACGTGTTACCATCAAAACACTCGTCAAAACACGCCAGTTTAGTTGGTAACTCTACGTGATAAGGACCACCAGCTTGGCACCGAACCCTCGAAAACAAAAACAAAAGAGTAGACCACCAGCTGTTCGCCTTGCTCTAATAGGAGAAGACGACCTCCTTCTGGTAACTTTGTTTGCAATAATGTAAAAACAAAGTATGCCACCAGTTGTTATTGGTACTCAATAACAATGAGGATAGGACCAGCTCCTGCTGGGTCCTGGCTCGCTCGGTCCCAGGCGAATAAGTGTAAGTCCGCCAAAAAATCTCGTAAAGACGGGTTTCAGTCGGCCCAAATTAAAGATACTCTTCTCAGGTCCATCACTCTCTACGAAAAATGTCCAGTTTTTTATTGGACATATATGCCCGCACGTATATACGGACATATTCTCCGTAAAAACTGGGGAATAAGTCCTTTTTAGCAGTCAAATGCTGGTGGTCTTATAATTCACTTTTTAACAAGACAATTTGTCCATCAAATCAAGAATAAAGTCCACTTTGGTTCAGACAACTCAAGGGCAGACTGTTTAGATCGCCTATACCCTTTTCCAATGGGAAAAGGGTTACGAGAAACAAAAAAAAATTAGAGGAAAAGAATGAATCTTTGAAAGTAATGTTGCCGATCCCTAGTTTTCCGGAATCGCAAAAACAATAGTGCACCACTCCTTTCAAATCTCAGTATCTATTCATGGGACTTTGAATGGAGAATACAGTTGTCGTTCAAATAAAAATTGTTTCTAATTTACAGTAGATAATATAAGAAGTCAATGCCCGACGATAATGAAATAGAGAAATATTTCTAATGAAACCCATATTTTGTCTAATAACTCATAGGTTAACAAGAATTTGATTACACTCGTTGCTTGGAAAAAATTCTAAGTCCTAAGGCATGTCTTTTGAATTTATCCGAAACGTAGACAGAAAAACGTATGCTTATGTGGTCCAATGGTTATAGCTTTCGTACGCCACGCTAGGTATCATAGGTTCGAACCTAGGTACCTCCGATTTTTGAATTATCATTTGGAATTTACATGCATTACATTTACATACATTATATTTATACATATATATTCATACATTATATTTTACATACATGTATTACATTTACATTACAAAACTTAATACAATTAACTTGACTATAAGTTATGGAAGATAATCGACGAAGGTAAAAACCGAAAAAAAGAAAAACGAAAAAATTGAACTAAATCGAAACTTGACTTTAAGTTCATTAACTTTTGACAATTTTGCCACTGCGGGAGTGGACTTATATTTCCTTTAAAAATGTAGACAAATATGTCTTCAATTCGTTTTCAGGACAATTTGTCCGCGAAAAAGTGGACATTTTTCGTAGAGAGCATTTCTCTCACCTTATTCTTGTCTAACGAAGTTAAAGCCCAGCTCTATTCGACATGATTTAAATAGACTGATTTGTTTGACATGATACTGATGCTAGAATATTTGACGTCATACTAACTACAATTTTTACATCTTATGGGGCACTAGAGGGTCTAGATGCGTGCGACATGCGTCAGGACAGGCTTGATTATTCACATGAGTCGTTTGGCTTATTTGTGTTTGGCTGGGGCGTTCCCGTCCGACTACTTGAGGTATTATCATCAACGGCAACTTACTTTCTCCAAATCGCGCATCAACCGTCAAGTCGGAAGTCGCTCGGCAAAACGAGCTTTTATATAGTTTGCACTCGAGTTTGCAACACTATGAGGTCTCCTTCCACAAACGCGGTTTGATTTTGTTACCGGGGCTCGTCGCAGTTGTCTTTATTTCAAATAAAGATGCTATTAGACTTGATGTCAATATTAAAACTTAATAAGATGTGTACCTGTAATTCTAAATTGCCACTATATATAAAGCCACTTTTCCTTGTTCTTGCAACCACAGAAAACGGAAGAAATCAAGATAGGCTACGAATTTACTCAACTACTTCCTAGAGGTCTATCGACGTTCCTTACTCCTTAGGTGAAGCTTTTCCTGCGCTGCCACCAGAACCGCCTAGTTAGCACCGAAAATTGCAAATGATGACCTATCGATAAACGCCAATAAATTAAGACAGCACAGGACAGCACAACTGCTGCAACCGTCCTATGCGTTCTATTTGACTTAAAATACTTTACAATCTCTGAGTCAATCTCGAACGACATATCAGCGTACCAATTCTTTCATTTTCCCTTCGAATTTACCAAACTAGTAACGTTGAAGTTTTCCGATTCAAAAATACATTAGAAAAAGAAACATTGAAAAACTACCAATCCTCAGTTGATTATTATGTAATCACTAGAATCTATAGAATAAATGTATAGTCGCGCGTTGAATGTTGCAAAACCCAGCTGTGAAATGCGATGGAAGCCTTTAAGTAACTCAATAAAACATAATTATTTGCCGGTAGCTTGGCGCGCTACTATAACCCTGCTTCTGGGGGGCTTGGTTCAGGGACGATTTATGACATCAAGGGTTGTCCTAGCGAGTAGAGTCCGGCAAGGGCAGTCCGGCTTAGTGACAGCTGCAGCTGTAACTCATCGTCGAAGAACTGGTTGCAAGAATTGTCATATAATGGGGATGTCTTGTAGCTAGATTCGACGACAGTGATGCTGGACTGGTCACCGGATCACCGTCAGGAGAACTGTGTCTATAGGATCAAACCTGTTCTTTTACTTTTCTTTTTTATATGTTCACCTACAACCCTCTATTGTACAAAAAAGAATTCCGCTATATTTATGCTCCAAATAATTTGTATAAAAATTTTCAGAAGGGATATTAATGTGTTAACAGCAATGTGATTAAATAAATTAAAAACGTAAACGTTTCTCGGTTGTTTACTATGCAGCCGCATTGGAACAACGGGGGGAAATCTGTATATTTTAATTCCATTTCAGTTAACGGTAGGAATGGGCTATTACTAAGAACATCATGGAGCATAATAGACACGGCGGGCTATTCCCAAAGTAAAGGAAACCTTTTTGTAGACTTAAAAAAGCAAATCTTCTTGGAGAAGCCAACCGGTAAAAGGATTTAGATATAATTGATTTAGTGCGTTGACGATATTAGGTTATCCTATTGCCAATAACGTTATAACGATGAGTATAATAGCAATAGCTCCTGGGTCCTGGCTCGGCAACATGAGCGTGGATTGATTTTGTCACCGGGGCTCGTTGCAGTTGCCTTTCGAATAAGGATGCTATTTGTCCTATTTGTCGGTGCTGTAATCACAGCAGACGAGGGAATCAAGATCCAAATCAATATCGACGTCTTTACGAGGGATGCACGCTCGGTGCAATATTCAACAACGCGCGGGGAGAGGGGGGTTGCTACTAACAACGGAATCGACAGGAAAAAGCCAAACATTTCATTTGCCATTAATAGAAATCTATTTGAATTACCCCAAAATGTGTTGTTATCACAAAACCAGCTGGTTTGAAACACTTGAATCCACAAAACAAATCGATGCGGCTAAAACGAAGCAAAAGACATATATACAGCGCCCATTTAACTTTTACTCATTTGAAGGTACCGATGGATCACCACAATATTCCGCAATCAACAACCACACGGGGTCTGGTAAATGACGGTTGCGGCCGGCTGAACCTTTCATTCATTAGTCACCTCTCAATCCCAGCCGAATTAGATTGGAATAGCCATCGGAGTTTCATATCTGGAAAACAAAATAATGGAATCATCAGTACTGCGGTATATAACGTTGAAGTTTTCCGATTCAAAATATTGGAAAAAGACATATATTTGAAACTACCAAATCCTCGGTTGATTAATATGTCAATGGTATCTATATCTATTGAAAAAATGTAGCCATGCATTGAATGTAACTAAAGTCGCTTCAGGTCGAAATAGAGACCTTCATTGAGTTTGAATCGAATTGGACCAACGTAGGCAGGGAAGCGCTGTCTATTGGATCGAACCTGTTCTTTTACTTATGTCTTTTTCATACTTTCAGCTACAACCCTCGGTCCCTAGAAATTCTAACCCAAAGCGCACTTTACGATCTCTACTCGGATCTCTAGTGGTCGGCAAATTGAAAGACATCTTTAACAGGAAGTAGATGTGCTATATAAAGTTTGAAGAGAAGAGTAGAAATTTGACAATGAATAGAAGCTACGATTGCCTTACCGCGGTGCTGGGCATTTCTGTGTTTTTTTTTCAGTTTGATGCCAGCAGTTGGATATTGTCACGCGGTATGACTATTGCGGACTAGATATAGGTTGGAGACTTTAAAGATTTTCTCGATTAGACCGTTTTCTCTGCTCTGAGGATCATATTCTCAGGAAACGACTTATTTCCCTGCTGCTGGAGCCCCTGTTCATGTTTTCCCCTGTTTTATCCGATGACAAACTAGGATAGTTAGTTTAAGGCCAACAAGTTGGAGAAAATTACAATGAAGGCAAGGTAAGCCTCTTGAGTTTCTAAGGAAATGTAAGATTAATCAGACTTTATAATTGTGGAGGAAGTTTCTGCTCACGTGATAGACCGACAACCCAGTAATACCAGAATGGCCGATAATCACTTGCTATTTTTCTACGAAAACACCATTTAAAATACAAATTTTTTTATTTTAACTTTTTTTCCAATTCTGTATTTTCAGCACTATCCGAGTCAAGACATTAGCAAGGTCAACTGTTGCAATAAACGATCAGCCAAGTATAACACTCCAGCAAACTTTGAACGTAAAAAAACGGATCAAATGACATATTAAAGGAAATAAACACTGCTTTTCTTGAATTAGTTTGATAATATATACTCAACTTAATTGCCATTATAGAGACGAATGGCTGACAAAAAACGAATGCGCCTTAGAGCTTTGATCCTTGATTCCGACCGTCCCTCTTTCTTTTCGTCAGCAATCAACTCGTTAATATATTTCAGTGGAGAAAGACGAACATACCGCTTACTGATGATCTCTTCCAATCGTTTTTTGCAGTTACCGTTAGTCTTCAAATGAACAAGGATTTTCTCTTCATAGAACTTGATGCTCGAATCTATTTCCTTCAGTAGTTCCTCCGTCGTCAATAACCTTCTCAACTTTGTTTCCTGTCGCCGCTTGATTGAGTTCGTTGTAGTTTTCCATGTCTCCTGGACAAATTCCCATTTGAATGGCTGGCTGGCGTGCAATCTCCACGAACAACCACAAACTTGGCAGCAGCGGGTAGCAACCGGCATCGAATGAGCCATGACGTCACATTGAGCCACTTTATTTAGGCAACCGCAGGAACGGTGACATGTCATGTTGCAATTAGAGCAATTGGTCGCCGAAAGCTCGCCGAAAGCCAACTCAATTTTCTTTTTCTTCATTCCTTTTATTAAAGGGATCGTCAAGTTGATGCCGGCATCCATTTTCGCCTTTTCATTGGTGATGACATGTTGAACTGTCGACAACATTTCCATCCTCATTAGGTCGACCTTAATGAGCGATTCAAGTGCTTCTAAAGTCGATTCCAGCCGCATTTTCTCCTTCAGCAAATTCTGTATCATGGAGATAGATGTCGGTTCGCTGCACATCAGCGATCCATCCAAGATTAAGGAATAGAAATTCTCGACGGCCATGGACCAGAAGAAATGGTTCAGGTTGCAAGTGGTGGCTCGTTTCAAATCATTTATTGTTCCATAGTCAGTTCCCTCGAGACGTTGGTGCGGCGAACTTTTGTTCCAGGAGAAGAAAGCCAAGTTGTTAAACTGAAAGGAAGGATTTTGGCCTCGTTCTGTTCCTCCAGACTTGGAAGGCAAAGGGAGACCAGACCCAGTAAAGTTTTCCAACAATGGAGGCTCCTTGTTGTTATCAGCAAATGTCAGAAAATAGTTTACATTCTCGTCGATGCCGTCACCAAAGATGGAGACCAGCGACTCGTAGATGAACTTTTCCGTTGTTGTTGGCTTCTGCAATGAAGACTTCATTACGAAACCGACAATGCTCAGCTCTTGTGCTCCATTATTGTGCTGAAAGAATTTTCTGATCGTCTTTGTGATTTCTTGGTTTCTGCCCGAGTCTTCGCCATAGCCGGGAGTGTCGATAACCGTAAATCGAGAACATTCAGTTTTGAGCCCCTCGTAATAGTGGAAGTCGTAGACATTGATGCGACCAGCCGTCTGATCCAGCTAAAAACGAAACGGATTCGTCCAATCCACGCCGAAAATGTAGTTGACCATTGCGTTGACGAGCGACGTCTTTCCTGAACCGGAAGCGCCGACCAGTAGAATTGTTTCGCATTGGCTACATTCTCTTTGATAACGCATTTCTTTAGGTTCGGGTCTGCCAAAGGTGTAACGCTCGATTTCGCTGGGAACTGTCGTAGTTTTGGTCAGTGGAACAGCATAAATTTCCATTCCATCGCGAGTTTCAACCTTTTCGCAATGACTAACCAACATTTCAGCGAAACGGACACCATAGGCCAGTGTTTGAAATTCAACAGTTTCGCATGGCTTTTTAGAGTCTACGGATAGGTTGGCCGAATAGGTCGTCTCTTCTTCCAGCTCTTCCAAACGGACATACGTCTCGTTACTGGACACAACCAACAATTTTCTAGATGAAGAATCCTCTCCTTTCGGCCAGTATCGTAAATGATACATAACGGAATTGGCTGTCGGCGTCCACGTCACTTCCGCAGTGGATTGGGTGACGAAACCGATCTTCAATCCCATTGGAAGCTGGGCAGCAGCCACATCACGCACGGGAGATTCCACCGCGGTCAGACAGGAATTCGATGGGTTTGTCACCATCGGCATCGATTGACCGTCGGAACGTTGCGGCTGCTTCCGAACTGTTGCCGAGTTTTCTTTGTGGAGAAAAGAGTCCGTGTCGATGACGTCGCTGTATTCACTTTGTCCGACACAAGTGATTGTGGCTACCTTCATTTCCAATGCTTTCCCAGGTTCGCAGTTGATGCTGATTGTTTTCACGTTCCGAACGGTCGTCTTTTCTTCCATCCAGTTGTCATCGGAACTTCCTTTTAGACGATATCGTACTATAAAAAACAAACCAGGAGGCGGGATGCAAAAATCTTGGTACTTCCATTGGAGAATGAAAAACGATGAATCTATCTTGGCTCTCTTGGCAACAGTTCCAGCTTCTGGATGTTGTATGATGTGGAAGTCAGTCGGTGGACCAGGCAAGTGACTCCCCAGGTTGTGTCTGAGATTGAGAAATTTTGGAAAGTTTTTCAAATCATAAATCTCGTAGTAATATTTAGCCTGGAATCCAATTCTGTGTGGTCCCGAATTTAACCTTGTCGCCTTAAAAAACATGACACAGAATTCGACTTGATGACAGCTGATCAGCTGTTGGTTTCTTTTCACGAAATCGACGAGTTCTCGAATTTTATCTCGGGTTTGTTGCTCTCTTTCTTTGACCGTATGGAAGTGAATTCCACTTGCTTCTTCCTCCTCTTCCGTTGAATCACCATCGTTGTCAAAGTCGCCTTCCTCATCTGGATCGTCCACCAAATTTGTGTTCGATAAGACGAAATTTTCCAGCGCTTTCAATATCCAATAGGAATCTTGGTTTAGATTTGGAATGCGTAAAACCAAGGCGAATTTCTTGCCTTGGGATGATTTAGACTTTAATTCTTTTTCGTCGGCCAAAACGGCGATTCCGTCGGACTGCAAGTCCACAGTTACATTTTCGATCATTTGTAATTCGGCCTCTTTGTAAAAAAGCCATCGCTTCAATTTAGAAGGCTTGAATAGGGAATGGTTTTCGGCGACCTCAACGATACTTTTAACGTAGTTCACGGAGGTAAAGCGAGATTTTACGACGCTGTCCTTTATATTTTTCTTCAGGATATCTTGGTATTTGGCAATGGCTTCTCCGAAATCACGAAGACGATTTTCTTCTACCACAGCGGCGCCAAGGGCACCCGCCTTGGATCGCATTTTCTCCAACTTGTCACAGATGCGGCAATAACGCAAGATTAGGTCAACATCGACGTCGTAATAGATTTGCTCCATTGTCTTCTTCGAGCCAAGAATCACCTCCAACGGACACAGTAGCACAGCGATCGGGACTGAATTTTTAGCATTTGGATCTTCAACGTCATTGATGAGATCAAGACACAGCTTGTAGGCCTCAAAGAAGCTGCATTTCAGAACGGCTTCACGTTGGAGATCGGCGTAAAGTCGACATTTCACGTCGCTGTGCATCAACTTTTCGTGATTGTCGAAATTCTCTTTGAATTCCAAAAGACCCTGCCTTTGAGTCAGAGAACTCTTCCATAAAGTAGCAAGTTTTTCTTTGGCTTGTTTTCCTGCATCGTCTGTCAGGACGCAATAAGCTTCCGCTCCGTAGAAGATGCTCACGACTACATGGGTGGCCTGTCCTTTTCCATTATGCATGTCAAGGTGAAGGGGTTCCTCATTTTCAAGAGCCTGTAGGTCTAAATGTTCTTCCCTTGATTTGGCCCGGCACACAAAAGTTTGGGTAGTGGCCGGTGATGAATCCGATCGGTCAGAGGCGTAGTTGCTGGCTCCGTGGAGTTTGTCGATGATTCCCGCCATAACACTGATTTGTAAGTGTTGGTCCAGTCTCATGTTTTCCCATTTACTGCCCGTGATGTGGTCTGGTTCATGGTCACATGAAATTCGCAATTCATATTTGTCTTCCACTCGAGTGTTGGATGCCAATGTAGCCCACACCGGACAATCTGTAAAAATATAATTGACACAGAACTGAATAAAACTTTTCAGACTGAAGATGCATGAGTACATGATATAGTTCTAGGTATAATAGTCCTACGTACTGTATCATCTAAGCTATTGAAAAACTGGTTATCAAGTCAAAAGAAATATTTTTCTCAGCGAACTCAATAGAAGGTTAACTGGTACAAACATTATGGATCAATAACTGCATTCTATTACCTTTGATAATTTCGTCCTGGTGATAGTTGTACAGATCTCCGAGCTGGAAATTACGGCCGAGGGCAGCCATCGACGTAACATGCCGCTGATAAAGACCTTTATCTGCCATGCTCTTATTGAAGTTCTCGTATTTGCTATTGTAAAAAAAATTTGCATATTGAATCAATTTAGAACGAAAACATTTAAAATTCAGAATACCTCAACTACAAACTTGTTGAATTTCCTAGCATTCCAACTTAGTACGTTTCCTAGCATTCAGCTTTAGTACGTACGCCTTTACTCCCCTGCTCTTCTCCCCTTCTCGTGTTTCAAAACAGGATGTCACGGAACAGACGACGGTTCGGTTGCTTCACTTGCTTGCCTGCAGGCAGCAGACATTCTTCTGCCGTTCGAGGACTCGAGGAGTCGACTCTCGAAAGTTAAAAGACGAAAGTTGATATCTTCATTATCGACATCAGACTGCATTGAGTACAGTCGGAAGTTTCGGAAGTCGGGTTACGAACAATTAGCAGCAGCTTTCTCGTCGCATCTGATTTAGTGATTATTATTAACATTTGCTCCTTTAAAGCCCTCAACTATTTCTCGTTAAGTTATTACCGTGATACTTTTACCTTTGTCGAAAATGTATCTGATGAGCAAAAAAGCGAGAGGTTGCCACATCGTGACAACGAGCATGCCTTGCATTCTAAATTAAATCGCGACGGCGGTTTGCGGTTATGAAAAATGTTCCTGCATACGATTTGCGGATCTAAGATTTTCTATTTTTTTTTTATATGCGGAATTGGAAGAGTGATCCTTCAGTTGGAAACTCAAATCTGGACTCCGTCATCCGATTCTTCTTGTGTCGGGCAGACATCAAACGAAAAATTCATGATGGCAACTGTTTTCTTACCCATACTCCTTCTTTCAGTTCTCCCCAGTTCTCCCTCTTTTTTTCTTTTCACGATCGTTTCAAATTTGTCTTCGTCTTTATTAGTGCTCGCAACTGAATTTCGTTTATGTATAACTGTATAAACCTTGACGACGCCAGATCTGTCGACGCCAGAAATAAGGAAAACAGGTGTCAGTGGTGTCACGTGATTGCGCAGTATTAAAAAGCGTTTGTTGTTCATATAAACCGGCGCTTCCCGCTAGTGACCAGCACTTATTTAGATGAGAGAGACCTCGTATACCTGATGAATCTCGGTCCTTAATAGTAGTAGAACACAGATGGCCTTTTCCCAATCCATTTAATATAAGCACACTCCGGATCTACCAAAACCCGAAAAGATTTTTTGGGGTACGATTACAACTTTCTAAAGATTTTAGGTGCTGCAGTGACAACATGGTAGTCCTTCTTCAAACTAATAGGTGGACTTCGCCAGGACGTCGAATCATTTAAAAGCACGTAATTTTTAAAAATACATTTTTTAATAATCTGTTACTTATCCTAAACTATAATGATGATTGAGAATGATTTTGTGAGTTTTTATTTTTATTTTCTTATTTAAAAAAATAAAAGATATCTGAACTGATGCCAGTATCCATCACGCGCAACGCATGACAAGCCATTTTATTTCGTCATTACAAAGCACCAGCAGCAGCTCTCAAGTCGGCTAGGAGTTCGATGACGGGTGAAGTAGAGAGATTGTCGCCGGTATTATTAGTCGTTGAGAAACCGTTATTCTCGTCGGGCTCCCATTCGACGATGTAGACGTTGCTATCGGCGCCGATGTATTCATAAACTGAGCGGGAACGGGCGGCGATGGGCTTTATTACATTAACCTCACCGAATTCGGCTGGAGCCGTGCTGACGAAAATGAACAGACTGAGAAAAACTCCGACTATGAACTGTATAGGCTATCGAATCGATATAACACAAATTAATTGACATAGATTTTGTCAGATAATAACCATTTTTCCATACACAAACAGTTGTTCATATTTCAAACTACCAATAAAAGGACTAAAATTTTTTAAAAAAAGGTTACTTGCTTACAATCTTATTACATGGATAAAAAAGATTTATATCTCTTACCATTTTTCCTTCAACGTATCTGTATGATTTAGAAGAGCGGTGCGTTTTTATTCTTGGGGCCCCCTTTCATATAAATAGCCCTCAGCGTAATTCAGATTGTCCAACGCACACTTTTAGTGCAGCTGCGTGACGATTTCCGGGAGGGTGGGGGGAGAAGCAAGGGAGTTTGATCCATTTCAACAAACCAAATGATTAAAAGTGTCCGTCCTGCTGAATAAGCTGTATACCTATTGACTAGAAATGTCATTTTACATAGTACCAATCATTTAAAAAAAATGATTACTCGTTGTATAAAAGTCTCCGTCTTATGCAGTTATGCTTCAGTGAACTATTAGGCCATCCTTTGATAAAATAAAGCTATTGAAAATGGCCAAACATTTCAGAACGGACGTTTACTATATAAAAGGACACGCCCTAAAACATCTGTTTGAAAAGCTAACGAAAAAATAGGACGCACTTGTCGAGGCACTTGTGGAAGAGAAATTGACACATGACGCATTTGTCTGTTCTATATAGTTTGATACTAAATAAAAGACTTTATTTATTTTCACATATACATAAAAGTGGGCAGAATACAAATATCCATACTTGTTTCAAAGAGCAGTCTGTTGCAAATTGCGTTAATTTAGATTTAGGGGAAGAGCGGCAGGATCTACAAAGCATCAGCCACCAACAGCAGCCCTCAAGTCGGCGAGTCAAGGATTCAAAGACGTGTTCGGGCCTTCGGGGAGTGGATATGCCTGGAACAGTTGTCAACGACAACCCATCAGTTTGACGCAGCGATGACGACGCCATCGGGGCTGCAGGTGTAAGAATAAGATCCAGCCGAATAACGGTGCCGATATTCTTGGGTTTAGGTCCAACTTGATTCCGGCTGCCAAATTCATAGTTTTTCATAAACAAACAAACTATTAACAACTGTCAATAGAAAAATTTGTCAACGTGTCTCTATGGTTTCGAAGAGCAATTTGCTGATGGTACCAGAGACCTCTCATATACGTGTAGGCTATATATATATATATATTAGCCTTCACTTGGATTGTCAAACGTACAATTAGCGTGCTGTGCCTGCCCACATCCGGGAATGGGCGGATGTAGTTGCATAGTCTATTTGAACAAATTAAACTTAGATTTTGCGACTGATGAATGCCCACTTTGCTTGTAAACTATATAAGAACCATTTGATAAAAAGACCATTTGGTGCCAATCAGCATGATATAAAGTAGGTTTAACATTGAAACACGCTTCAATAAACAAGTAGAACATACTTAGCTAATAAATCCGTTGCCAAGGGCAAACATTTGAAACTGAACATTCACTAAAACGCGTCCAGACGCGTCCTTAAAACACTGTTTTAATTCTTAAACTAATAAAAAAAATATGACGTACTTATTGTGGAGAGGGAAGTCTCTACACGCGTTGCATATTCATCTGTATCTAGATACAGAACTGGTTACGGAGTCTACCAGTGCTCTATAACATCAAACATATCTTAACTATATGAAGAACGCGTTTTGTATTCCGGATAGTATAATAGTCTCATATTAGCTGGATAGAATTTGTGGCCGGATTTCAATTCAGTTTCCACTAAATCGTGTTCTTTTTTATTGGGAAAAATCAAGCGATACAAGAAACCTGAAGAATCATTAAGGATCTTCATGAATACGATGAACTCGTTATACTAGCCGGGATAAGCTCGTGTTGACCGATCCCCCGTGAGAGGCCCACGAAACGATTTTTTAGTACTTTAATATCTAAAAAAAGCGCTGTAAAGCTGGTGGCACTATAGGCCTGCCATGGCCTATTTAGGTTGGCGAAAACGAACAGGAACACGCCCCGTGCGCATTTAGTGACAGCTGACAGCCAGTATAAAAAGCGCGGACTGGATGACAACGCACTCTTTCTTTTTGTATCTCCAGCAACTCGCCAATCTCTCTCAACCCCGCTCTAGCATCATGCAAGTCGTGAGTATCCGTTTCGCTTCTTTGTTTATACATCAGCAGTCATAATTCATTAAAAAGCTATTCTAGCTGTGAAATGATATAACAAAGCAACATTTTCAATTTGCTCTGCCCTGATGGAACAGGCCACCATCCTCTTGGCTTGCTTGGCCGCCGCCAACGCTTTCTATCTCCCCTTAACCACCTTGGTCCGCACTCCTGCTCACGACAGGGCCATCATTCTTCGCGACCGTTTGGGTGGCAACTTCGCTTACGAAACCAACCAGCTCCAACGGAGTTGAGGGAGAGGGACACGCATAATACGCCGCCCTCATCCCACTTATCCAGCGCGTCCCCACCCTCGTCGGATCTCCAAGCACGCCGTCGCTTTTCCCTATTAATACGCTGCTGGTTACGGTTACCCCGGGTCTTTCCCCGTAGTGTACGTCGCCCAAGCAAGAAATGCCAAATGATATACGACACTTATTGCTTGATAAAAATATTTTGAGACACACATGATTTATACTCGACATCTTGATTCGCCGATATCCTCGCGTTTATTAGGTCCAACTTGCTTCCGGCTGCCGAATCCATAGTAACAAACTATTAAAAACTGTCAAACTGTCAATCGAAGGTCAACCGACCTTGAGCGGACAAGGAATCGATCCTGAAAATCCAGCAGATAGTAAATTAGAAATTAAA
The DNA here is from genome assembly GCA_022539655.2 of Ceriodaphnia dubia. Taxonomy (NCBI): domain Eukaryota; kingdom Metazoa; phylum Arthropoda; class Branchiopoda; order Diplostraca; family Daphniidae; genus Ceriodaphnia; species Ceriodaphnia dubia. Next base: position 1,177,032 of record JAKUCG020000139.1, on the reverse strand, counting down.
TCAGTCCACCGGTGACGTTGGATTGATTCGAACGCAGACGAGGAAATCTTTTATTTGTTCAAAATCGAGCACGACTCGAGTTGGTCAATTACAATTACAATAATCCAGTCGAAAATCAAATTATAGAGTGTAAAATAAACCAGAATGCGCTTGCAGGTCGTGTTTCGAATTCCCGCTCGATACGATGTCCTGGCCGTCTTTGAGGTGGACGTTCTCAAAGCTGGGCGCGTTTTATTTGATTGCCCATCTGTTGGTCAGAAAATCCAGCTGCAGTGTAGACCACTTGCGGGCGCGTCGACGCTGCGAAAGACGTCCAAATAGGCGTCGGTTTAGTAGAAATGATTTCGACGCCAATGGAAATCCACGCGATGGCATTGCAGACGCCCGGGACGTTGAGGGCCGCGTGACATGGTTCTTGCCGTCCAGCAAGGCGTATGCGCGCGTAGCCTATTCAATGGCTTTGATGGTCCCACCGTCGGCCCAGTAAAGACGCTCGTTCTCGTGCTCGCGATGGGCAGCTCGCTGGGCCAAGTCAGATTGCTGATGACGCTGACGGATAGTTGCGACCCAATCATTCCGGCCCGTTTGATTTTAGGTGTCTGTCCCCAGTAGGTCCAGTACATGTAGCCGCCGCTAGGATCGACGACAATGACCCTGGGCCGGGTCCAGTCCGTCCCAAATCAACAAACTCCGCAAGGCTCTGTCCAAGATGCTCATGCACTTTGATACGGTTCTTTCCGGCATCCGTCCAATAAAGTTTGCCCGTCACCCAATCAACGGTCAGTCCTTCAAAAAGCAAAGGAAGAAAAAAATTGTCAACAAGAAAAATCACATGGACGACGTATTCAGGACGTATTATTATAGGAGTGTACGATTATTGAAGCGATGGTGATTCTGACCGGATGTAACGAAAAAGGGTTGCACGCAGGAAACGTGCAAGAAAGACATGACAAGAAGAAGAAGAAAAAACTCTGAACGGATGCATAAATATAGAAAGCAATACCGACTGGCGATTCCGGATCGTTGGCGACAAGTGTCTTTTGGTTGGAACCGTTCCAGAAGGCTCGGTTGATGACATCCGACTCGACGTCGGTCCAAAAAATGATTTGACCTGCCAAGAAGAAAGAATAAATAATGAGCAATGAGCAAAAATAGTGATGGCGCTTGCTGGCAGTGTGAATTTCCAGCAGTTCGAGAGAAGTATCTATTTCCCCCCGGCCCACCAACGTGAAATGCAGTCATGGAGTAGACGGAGACAACAACGCACTATCTGTGATCAAGATTGTATCTACAGCACGCCGAGTCGGGTTAAATAATGATGGCTTGACGGTTACTGGTGCTGTCCCAGTCAAGACTGCCTCCACGACAGCCGGCGTGAAGCAGTTCACCTTAAATGCTAGGGCGATCGAGCGATACCAAATTATGAGTCACAGGCGTGTAGGGCACACATCGTGCTATGTCGGCTCCCGCTCTCAACCGGCTCTCTTGTTCCCGAATCTGCGACAGCTACTGAAACGCCACCCACCACCTCAACTGCAGTTGAAGCTAGACTGCAGCCGGCGCCGGGGACTCTCGACTCTGTGGCAGTAGGCACATTTTTGTTAGCGAGCGTAAAGACTAAAGAGAAAAAGGAAGAAGGTACGGGGAGAGTTGTAGGTCCCAGGAGTGAAGGAGGCCCGGGAAGTGAAGGAGGCTCATTCCCATCAAGGAGGGGTGATACGGGGGTCAGTGGAGACAGCACGGTGGTACAGCGGAGACGTTCATCAGGATTAGACAGGAACGGAGAAGTATCCGATCTTTAGCTAGATATTACACTCATAAAAATTTGTGTATACTTAAGATATACTTATTACGTTTACCCCCATTAAGTATAGATAAGTATATAAATTTGTTTAGTACACCGTCTACCTAATAAGTATAGTTCTTTTACTTAAATTAAGTTTACTAGATACATATTTAAAGCTAGGTTCACACCGGTCATAGTCCTTAAGAAGTCCAAAAATGCGTTAAGTAAAATTTTATTAACGAACGTACTTAGTGCATAAGTTGCCTCCAGAGTCAACTTATCCACTATGCAAAAAAGCTGCTTTAAGCCTCTTAAACATGTTTTTGAGGTTGTTTTAAGTTTTAATGCCCAACTCTTAAGTATGGTCGATTCACACCAAAATTCGCTTAAAACAAGTAAAACGTACTTAAATGACTGTTTTTAGATTTCTTATGACCGGTGTGAACCTAGCTTAAGTAAAAGAAGTGCATAAACAAATAAGTACAATGGGTAAACCTTTCTCTACTTAACATAAATGGGTCTGACGCACCAACGATTATCAAGATGTGCAAAGCTGTGGGTTAAAACCAAAATGCACATTAATTGATGTTTAATGAACATAGACGTACGTTTCATTCTGTCTTGATTAGATTATAGTACGGAAGAACTGGACGTCACACTGCGGAGTTTTTTTTTGTTTTTAGTTGTAACCTAGCACCACCGTGGTTCTTAATCACAGATGTGCTTATTAGCCGGGCCTATTCTTGATACTTTTGGGTACGATACCCGACTTTCCATTCTAGGATTTTCAGGATAAGTACCTTGGTGATAGTACCTTGGTGATATATCTGGATATCCAGAAGAGCCAACATAAGAAAGAATTGAAATAACTCTCTTCTTCAAGTACTTAGAGGTGTAGTGGACAAAAGAATAGAAGTGGTATTGGGTATCGGGAAAAAAAATTATTTAAACTTAGTATTAATTGAAAAGGTAATTACGATATACTGTTTCGTAGGTTTAAACAAACAGATACCGTCGATGTTCTTTAACGGTGCACATTTCGCATTGTACATAATGTACTTATTGATATACTTAAACCTAAGTATATGGTTCTACGTAGCATGAACAAGTACACAAATTGGTTAAGTATACTATGCACTTAAGGAATTAAGTATATGATAAGTATATATGTACTTAATAAGTATACCCTCTATACATATAAATAGATTAATCCATTTTTCTACTTATAAGAATATTTAAGTACACAAAAATTTTTATGAGTGTAGCCAAAATAGAATATTGAAATATATATTATAGTTTCGCGCTAGCGCTCGAACAAATTTACAATTATTTTGCAAAATTCGTTCGTCTGAACTGTGTATTCTAAGCAGAAAAATGAACACGTTACGTGGGCGAGAGAGATTGAGCAACAGTAAAACAGAGGGCTGGAAGAAGGAGGCATACGGAGAACTGAACTCGCTACTAGGTTGGAATTTCCATTGACTTCCTCCCTAAGGTAGAATCGAGCGAATGTGGACTCCCTGGCCAAATGGCGCGAATCTAGGATTGTTTGGATCGGGACGCCTTCACCTGCTGCTTTAGAAGCTGCTGCACCTCTAGTCGAATGAGCTGAGAACTTGGAAGTGTCGATAACAACCACTTTGAGTTGTTCTTTAATCCAGCAACCGATTGTGGCAACTGCAGCGGGGCCATGAGGTCATTGTTGGTGAGTAGAAGGGAAGATGAGTTGGAGATATAGCGAAGCGTAGCTGTGCGTTCTAAGGATGTTTCACAGCATTATTAGACAGGGCAAATGGAAACATTTTGACGGTAAGCGGCAACTAATATACGTTGAAGGGGTCCGGAATGTAGGGCTTTTCTCGGTTGACCAAAGGGTAAAAGACAATTCGTCATTGGAACCAATAATTGAGTTTAACACGATTGAAGCGATCTCACACGTCCGCAGAAGCGTACATAAAGCGAGGAATGTGACGAACTTGCGGGAAAGTTCACGTAGAGGGGGGAAACACCGGCTGTAGTTTCGAAATACGAGAGAACAGTATCGGGGTCACAAGTCGAAGAATATTTCCCCGATGGGGGGGGGGGGGTCTGTTGTAGAGACCTTTAAGGAGTTTGCTGACCAGGGGGTCTGCACCGACGCCCATACTACCCGGTTTAACAGCAAGCGTAGAAGAGATGGCATGGCGGAACTGGCAACATTAACCGTTCTTCCAACGCTGTACTCGAGTTCCACGCGGCCTGGTATGCAGCGTTTGTATTTTTTCGAATTGCGGAGAGGATGAGGGAAGAAGCGTTTTCAAAAACTCCACTCTGAGTAAAGCGGTGCCTGAGAGTCTCCAAGCGATTAGGCGGATGGAGCTTTTTTGAGCAAGAGGGTGAGTCTCTCCCAGTGGATTGGTGAGATGATTGGAGGGCGGGAGCAACAAGCGCGGAACGGCCACAGCGAGGTCCATTACGGTTAGAAACCACGGTTTGCTCTGCCAATAAGGCGTGAAAAGAACTGCCTCAGCTTCCTCCTCTAGGGTCTTGGACAGGCAAAACGGGATCAAGTTGAAAGGAGGAAAACAATATGGATAGATCCCCTTCCGCGAAATGCTGAACGCGTCTACTTTCCAGCAGCCGGGTTGTGGATATCAACTGACGAAGCGGGTTAGCTGTTTGTTCTATTCGGACGCGAAAAGATCCACTGGGACTGTCCACTCGTAGCAAATGCTCATGAACGCCAGGGGGATAGTTTCTTGTCGCCGGCCGAAAGGGGGCTTGTCGACTCTCGCTCTCGGCTGTCGGCCGGAGAGTTAAGAAAGCCCGGTACAAACACAGCAAAAAGAAAATTTTTTCTTCTAAACCCTAGAGACTATACAGAAAGAGCTATAAGCTATAAGCCCACAACAGTGTAAGAACAATTGTTTACAATTGTTTGATACTCTAACAAGTTATTGAAATACTCTAACAAAAACGTGACAAAATTGAATTCACACAAGGATGTGACTTGGATTTTAAATTCATATTGGAAGCCATGGAAACCATGCATACAATCACGATATATAATTTGAGAGGTAGAAGAACTATCCCTCAGAACTCGACTAAAAAATCGTCCGAAGTAGCAGCGTTTCCAGTTTTCTCTTTGTTCCGGGTTGCGTACCCCTTAGAAGGCCGATCGACGGCTCGCCCTGTGCTCGACTTATGGGACAAAAATTTTGAAATTTGACAGCATAAAAAATATTTTCACTACAACATTAGAACTTAGCAGAATAGGGGCGAAAAAATCAAGGATTATTTTAAGATAAGAAAGTTTTAGAATCCAAACACTATCCAAACACTGTAGTTCAACGAATAGCACCCGGGGGCATTTAGCTGCATATTTGATTTTAAGCACTATAGTTCATGTCATGGCATGAAAAGCTAGCAGTATGTAGATCTTTTAATTCTCAAACATTTTGAGACTTATTACGGTTAAATCAGCTTAGTTTTTATATTTCAAATTTCAATACGATTATTCGATCCCCCGTTGTTCTGAAACGTCCGTCGCATGGGTTTCGTGCACGTGACGTCACATCGGGGAAGATAGGGAGAATAGCTCCTCCCCTTCTAAATCCCCGACGGGAATATTTACGATCATCAGACTGTACTTGATTGTTTTGGATTCGTTCCGTTGGTCCACTTCGTCTACGTGTTTCTACGGTATTTTTGTTTTTTTATTGTTATATTTTGCGAAGATTAAACATAACAAAATTTTTTAAGCACGCATCTTCCAATGTTTTTATTGTCGAACCAAAAATTTTGACATTATTAAATATTTTCGTAATAGAATTTGGACACTGAACATTTTGTTTACAGGAATTATGACTTTTACTTTAACCCATCCGCGTAAGAAACGACATCCACGGTGAAAAGGACAACACTTCCATTTACCATTGTAACAATGAGGTAAGAACGGTTTTTACAAAAGTTACATATAGTGATACTGAAACAATTTTTTTTCTTTTTAGACTTGGTTTTGGAATCTCTTCTCTTAATCTTCGGAGGTCTACAAACTTATTTATTTGGGATGTAGGTTTCAGATTCTCTGTTTTTTCAACAAACCATTTGTCATTTTTTTGCTTTCTTCTTCACCCTCTTCTTCACTCTCTTCTTCACTCTTTTTTCAGTTTCTTCCATGACAGTTTCTTCTCCATTCCATACTTGTTCTGCTTCTCCATTCCATACTTTTTCTGCTTCAGCCACAGTTTCATTTGACTGAATCCTAACCAACTCAGGAACAAGGCTATTATCTTCCCAAGATTTCTAGAGTTATGAATAAAACAGGTTAAAACATTTGCAGTGTTTGTTTTCTTTTATTTAAATTTTAAATAAAAAGGGGTCTATTTTACTTATTTAGTATTTACAGAAAAATATCCGATTCTGTATTTTCTTGAATCCAATATTAGTACGTGGTCCGACGAGATAATTAATTCGGACATTTTTGGCACCATGTTGAGTTGTTGTTTACAAGCTGCAATGAAAGTTATAAGGAAAGTTTCATGAGCTTTCTAATTTTCAATAATAACACATCCGGTTGAAAAACATCCGATGCCGATCCGATCACTGAAGCAACAACAATAAACTCTTTATTTTCTAATCATTTGATTTTCAAAATTTATTCATATAAATAATAAGAAAATGACTAAAACTTTGAATTTAGGTCAATATAATTAACATTTGAAAATACGCGCTAAACCTTATTACTTTTCCAAGTGATTAATCGAGGTTGGGAAGGAAAGATTAGTAGTCATTACTATAGTTTAAGATGGCATTTAGGATTCCTCGTCAAATTTACCTACCTTTATACAGTGCGGTTTTTCTGTTTATAGACTTATAGGAGTTCTTTAATTTGGGAGTTTAGAAATTACGTAACGCGTTTGGGAGGGGAAGGGTGTTTCCATAAGTGTTACAGCCCATGTATTGTGTATAGGGAAAGTGCGTTACCACGGAGGGGGGAGGGGTTCGAAAATTTGCCCAAAATCGCGTTACATAATTTATGAACGGCCCAATTTCCTTAAAAGGTATACGAGTTTGAGAAAAAAGGAAAAGTTTAATGTAAATCTCGATTTTTTATTCATAACTGAATTCATCCTAGCTTTTTTATATATTTTAAATTTACAATTAAGAGAATTTTTTCTTTAAAAAATGAAAAAATGCGAAAATCAAAGACATTCTATCATCAATAGATAAATATGTCATCTCTAAGAAACCCTCAGGTACCTTCCAAAACGTCACGCTTTGGCCATAATAAACTATTTTCCTTTCTTAATATAGCTTTTAGAAGAGAAAAAAACGTTTTTCCTGATTAAGTCGCACTTATGAATATGAATAACTATATATAAAGAAGTATTATTCATGTGTATAAGTCATCTGTTTCTCATCTGACGTTTTTCTCAGTTCACTTGTCTTAAGTCATATCCGAGTAATGGCTAAAAACACAAATCCCTCACCTCGATTTCGTTCGAGGGTCAGCATTAGAAGACAGTTACCAAACCCAACACGCTTAACTTTAATCTTCCACCAGTTGTACACACCAAAATTGGGGACTTGATTGTAAATAGACAAAAGTAATCTTTAAAAGTTGTTTATTGTAGTATATTGACCATATGTTAGTTATATCGTATTTGTCTTAGCCTTAATGTGAAGGCCCGTGTACTCTCTAAGACCTTTAGATCTCTTTACAAAGAAAACCAGTATATGTTTAGTTTAGTTCTGGGGGATGAGAGTGGCAACGTTAGGTTTATCTTTTGGACTGAGGAAATGTGAATGTTCCCATTGAAAAGGATTTTAACCCGATTATGAGTTGGCTCATAAAAAAAGAATTGTCTAGCATCGTTCAATTTTGTGTATTCGTGCAATTTCAATTTTTTGGAGTCCAGGAAAAGTGTACGGCAAAATCTTCTGTGCCGATTTTCCCGTCTTTCAGCACCAAATTTTTTTATGCTTCTCCAACAGTTTCAATATTTCTTAATTGGATCTGAGGCCGAACTGCACCTAGTTTTCAAACTTTCATCTAAAATAAGAATGAGCGAACAACAATTTAACATTTTAAAGATTAATGTACTTACACGTACATAAAAAATCAAACCTCGATTTTCTAGTCTGCAAGTACATCATTGCAATCCTAGTAAGTTTCAGTGCAATCCTCATCTTAAATTAAATAAATAACTACAAAGATTATCATTCACAAGAATAGCAATATAATTACTTACATCTAGCACCTTTTTCACAATATGGACATTGCGGCGTCTTGATAGATGTTTACAGTCTAAAATTGGAGGAACACAGAGCATTTTATTCCGTTTCGGACTAAAGGGAAAAAACAGGAAATGAAAAAAATTCTGAATGCCCGAAATCTAATGATAACGCAGCGTAACAAATTTTGAAATAATTGCATTAGAATTTTACGGTTCGGAGAAAAGGGAACATTTGCAACATGGCAACACTAATGTTAAGAAAAATTCCGAATATATAAGGGCAAGAAATTTGTTCAAAGAAGTTAAATTGTATAATTTGAATGCATCTAGATTTACCATAACCAAAAACATGTATATTTATGAACATCGTTGTTAGGCTAAAAAAGTAGAATAAATTACAGATGGATCCTTTAGCACCATCGAAGCGGATTTGAAAGGTGCAAGCGATCGATATCTTTGTTGGAACTGAAGCGACTGAGAAAAAGCGGAACGATAAGGTTTTAGGACTCAATTTTCGATCCACGGTGTAAAAAAAGAAAAGAACTAAAAGTCACAGAGTTTTCTGCCGACAGACAGATGGCAGTGACATTCACAATAGGATAGGATTTTAAAAAGCGGCGCTCGCCATTGGCTATTCCAAATATATTCGGCTATTCCAATTCCAATTCGATTATGATGCACCATAAGTTGTCAATTGTGAAACCTAGAGGGCACGGATTAAATTGCAGACGCAGACTATTATTACATAATCTTTATTGTGCAGGAGAGTGGAGTTTAAGAAATCGTCATGGAACCTACTCAACATTCTGCTACACTATCTTCGCGACTGAGAAAGTCTACAGTCCCATCCCAAAATAGTGACCGAGTTCTGTACCAAGTTCCGTTTATCAAGTATGTGACATTGATATCAAATTTAGCTGTTGGAGGAATGAAGTAAGTTAGTACAACATCACATCTCATTTAATCGCTCTTAATAGTATATTGTGCATTCCGTTCCATATTTTAAGTTACACAGTTAATGGGCGAATTCTATCAAAGATTACAAATACAGAAAACGGGACACATACGTGCGTGTTTGGCGACAGCAACGGCGCTATCCTGCTGGAATTAGAAGAAACCGAAGTATCTGTTTATTATTTTAGTAGACTGAAGGTATTGATTATCAAAAAGTTTTTACATTAGGCTGTAACAGTTTTTGATTACGTACAATATATCAGATAGGAAATATATTATTAATTCGAAATTTCAAAGTTCTTCTTTACGTTCCTAATAATAACTCTTAAATCCAATCTTCATAAAAAATAAGAGTAACAACAAGCACAACGGTACGTACAATATGTAATCATTTACAGTTGCAGTGAGTGCTGATACAGAGCAATATTAATTATCCCTACACAGACGGAACCGTTCTCTACTGCCTCAAGATTCCCAGGATCGAAATTAAATTTTTTAAACTTTCAAAGTTTGGGAAATTCAAAAACCTGCTTAGGTATGCTGTAGAACATATCTTTTATATTACTTTCAGAAATTTAAAATGACAATAGTGATCTCCACTTCTAATCTATATTATTTACTATATACCTTTATATTGAATGGTTGATATCTTAAAAGATGTAATCTATTTGGTAAAAACAGTAAGCAAAGCAATTCCAACTGAAAAAGAAGTAACTGGATACCCAAATCGTAATTTAGTTATCCCAGGCGGTACAGCATTTTTTTTAAGCGGGCAAAACTCAGCTTGAGTGCTGCCCGGTGAATTCACGCAAGAAAATACACGCGATACACGAGATAAGGACACTTATGAATGAGACTGAACGAGGTAGGATGATGACGATGCGCACTGTCAATGTACTGCGCAGGAGCAAGAGCAGGCTCAAGTGATGACGTACCAACGACGAGGCTACAGACTGATGATGTGGGGGAGGGGAAATAAAAGTGTAGGGTTAAGCAAGAGATGGACTAGGCCGCGAGGGCAGAAAGGGACTAGCGTGCAGTGTGGCAAGAAAAAAAAGAGACGCGTTCGGAAGTTTACTACCTGTGCACTTCTTTATTTACACTAAAATACTTACACATCACAAGTAACATATGCCATGTAAGTTGAGTGGGACAGAGTGATAAAAAATAGGAAATAACTTTAGAAAAATAAAAAAAAATACATGTTATTCTTAAGAATGACATATATTTGGGGCAAAAATTTTGTAAGGTTTGGATTATTATTTTTGAAGTTATAGCGAAAAGTTGTTTTGGGGCAAAAAATTTTAGGAGAAGAATTGCGGCTACAGTTGCAATTTTTCTTAGAGTTGAATGACTATGGTGTTGAATAACATTGGTTTCTTAGAGTTGAATGGGACACGGTCTGTGGGGTTGATTGGGACTGACTACTTTTTGCGCCCTCTATCGGCAAAAAGTCAGATTTTCTTTCGTTTGTATCCTTATCGCATCTTATGCGATATCAAAAAATTCTTCAACGAACTTACTAATCTAATAAAAAGACTTTATTACGTATTTTTTAAATAAATTATTTTTAAATATTTGCGCCCTGTCCAATTCAACCCCCCACTCTCTCCCATTTTACCCCACGCTGTTTGCTCCGCCCCTAAATTTTGGCGCATTTTGAAAAATCGTAGCGGGCCCATTTTTGAAGCGACGAATTTGCAAAAAATAATGGAAAGGCGGGCAATCAAGAAGAATGCAATTCCAAAATTTTTTTAAGTTTTGCTGATAAATACTCAAGTTTTGAGGGAAAAACCAAAAGTGTCCCATCAAACCCCACCCTCCCCTATGTGTATTAGGGTCATTACAGCATATTCCGAATTTTTTTCGTCGCTCGAAAAATTTCACCATCTATTTAACATGTGAAATAGCTTATTATTGCAGATTATTTGAGCGTATTGTAAATAGTAGTGAGACAACGAGAGCCCGAAAGGTTTTCTAAGGAAAATGTGGAACGAAATGGTAATACCAACGACCGGAGAGAAAAAATTGCACCGTAATGACAAACATGCCGTATTTGGAACAAAATAGGCAAAATATGCCCGGGCAAACATAAATAATAAACAGCCTAATGCTCGGTTGTTCGCGATTGCAAAATTTGCTCTAAATTATTTGTTTTGAATATTCGGGGGTCTCTAGACCGGTAGACCCCTCCATTTGCCGAAGGCCCCCACAAGCGAAATGAAGCCCTAGCTGCAAATCAAAAACCAGTTTTCTACCATAAGTCCATAAGGCCACTTATGAAAATGTTCGGGTGTAGAAACGCCCCTAGCGGATTTTCCCTTGAACTATTTTCGGTTTTCGTTCAGGGCCGTTTATCGGCCTATGACCAAGGTGCCATGTCCTACCTGTCCTTATTTATCATGGAACATGGACAATGGACAAACGTTGCTGTGCTAATTTTCTATCTCTCTAAGGATGAGGGGAGCCTGAGGAGGACACTTGACTTTTGAGAATCGACGTTAGATGGCGACTAAATATCGATCAAACATATTAATATACACAATTCTTCCAATATCAACGTGACAGTCGTCTGATGATGTGCTCCAGCCTCTTCTTAAGTCTGATGGGTTTGGGAGATGGGTGATACTGTATACCGACACATTATTCTATTTAACACCCTAACCTCCACAAACCTACCCCTTTGTAAAAATTATTTTTTAATTGATAATGACGGCCTAATTATAGAGACTAAATATTTTCCTCAATCAATGATAAAAGTTTCTGTTACTATGTACCCTAGTCAATTGATATGATGTTGTTGGTTTCTTACTCTGCTCATAAACAAAGTCCCAACCAGCTGGTGTTAGTGCGCTACGAAGCTGGCCAAGAGCAGGTGTCAGTTTCTGAGTAGGATGTCTTATTTCCAGCTCTAGTTCTTTGTTGTATTTGAATGGTAAACGCTGGGTAACTGTATCCAGCAAGATTATCGCAACGGTAGAAAATCGCCTACCACTCTTGTTCAAAATATCTATGATGGTACGATGATACCTATAAATACCGATAAAGGTCTATATAAATAAAATTGTCTTCACTACAATACTGTACTTATTTAACCTTTCAATTTGGTTTGTGGTGTTGTCACCCATCGTAAAAAGATCTCTTAATCTCTTATGTGTATCATGGGCCATGAATTGTGCCATTTCGCACTTAACCAATTTTTTCTAAAATATTTGCCGAAATTATAGTGATCTAAAAACAATCAAGTTGCTGTACATTATTCTATAAAATTGCCAAATGCCAATATCCCAAATATCTTCCTAAATTGATAAGGTAATCTTCCGCCAGCTGCAACGGTTCAAACGTCTTGGCATAGATAGCATTATGGAACTTGTTGTAGATTTCCGTCACCTCACTTTGAATGAGACCAGTATCCTTAGATATCAAACGGCGATCCACGGCTTTAAGGACATGGAAGTGACGCAAAAAATGTACTGCGTTGATAAACGTTTCCTTAACGGATGCGAATTCAGCACAGTCATTGTCAGTCAAAACCACCTCGGTGATGCTGAAGACTTGATTCCAAAATAAATTGGGCTAATATAAAATAATGAGAAGCAGAAAAAGGATCGAAGCGCAAGAATTATAATAAATTGATGTACGTCTTAATTATCGTCTGCTTAAAGTGCGCTGCCGAAACTCACCGACTGCGGTAAATTAGCCCGAGGACGTCTATTTTGGCCAGCGCGCTCGCTCAAGTTGTAACGATTATTTTTTTCGTTTAAGGTGAATGGGAAAAGAATAAGCGCGCCGGCCAAACATTCCTCGCACGCGTAAAAACCCAAAACAAAACAAAAACATTCCTTTTGAAGGGGTTCATTGATTCTATTATTGTCAAGAATTATTTTACCGCCATCACTTGTTCGGGGAAAAGGGTGATTTCCAATACTCTTATATCCAGATTTGTCTTTTCTGGGGTAATTTTTATTGAATTCTGCCTTTGCTTTCAAAACACTAGTTTTCAATGCTCTTAGAATGGACTAAAGGAATTTCTTCGGTTCCTTTTCTAGTCACATCAATAGTGCCAATGCTTAACGGAGTTTTGCCAATGGAATACGTGAGAGGTTGTGATCAAGTTCCATTCTTGGTCATAGAACATGATCAAGTTTGGCCGTTATCAAAAGTGAATTTTCGCTTGACCTGGGCCTTTCACTTCAAATTTTCCCATAATATATTTAGATAACATGAAGCAAATACAGAGAATTTAGACTCGATGTGGGAGAAGAGTTAAGTATTAGTTGATTGAATGTTATCTTTGCGGTAAAATTTGGTGTCCCGTCGGTAATTTCTACGTAAACCTCTTCGCATGTAATGGAAGCATGTTGTAGAAAATTCCGAATTCTGCGAATAAGCATTGATTTCATTTTTTTGTCAACCAATGGGTGGTCGGGCGGTATTCGGAGCGCGATTGCGAGACCGCGCAAGCCGTGAGACTTCATCGAGAGACCGGGCGGACAGTCTTTTCAGCGTTCCGTCGATGGGTCGTCTCCATCTCGTGTCCCGACGACAAGCCGAGGCCGCGCCAAAGCAACATCGAACGGAAGTATGGTTTCACGTCCATAAAGCAGAAGAAAAGGACTACTCTGAGGCTAGCTCCCGTCGATTTTTGCCGGCTAGTGTTATAAGCGAATACCACAAAGTCGACAACCTCGTCCCAATCATCGTGATACATCGCCAACATGTCTGCCAAGGTATGGTTAAATCTCTCCACCAGACCGTTGGTCTGAGGATGATACGCCGCCATGACGAGGTGGTTAGTTTGGAGGGCTCGAAACAGTTCTTCGGCAAACCCAGACATCAGGCACTTTCCCCTATATGAAACCAGGAAGAATGGCGCTCCATATTGCAACAGCACTCGTCGCACAAAGAAGTCTACAACGTTTTCTGTCTTCGCGTGAAGGACTGGCTGCGCTATCATCCACTTTGTTAGGTACTCTACCGCATCATAGAGTAAATTTGATTTTCTTTGCTCTACTATGGAGGTTAACACAGACACAAACTTTCTCGCCAAAAATGTTGGGATCCTTCCAAACGGTCATCAAGACCGGGTGGTTTTGGTGAACTAATCCGTCGTCTCAGTCTTCTGCTTTTCGCACTCCGCATTGCCAGCGGAGGTGCTAGTGCTAGCGGATTTAGCCCTGTCGTCCTGAGATTTTGGAGGGGCCGATGACTTTTTTACTAAAAATTTACTGCACACAAAATGAATTAATATGAAGACTTAAGTTGCACACTTAAAATTAAAAAAAAAAACTATTACACGCACTTTAATGTAGCTGGCGATGCTGTCTGCTGTGTATCTAGAAAACTCAGGATGAAATGAATGCGCCGCCTTGGAAGTGGTTCCGTCTGTAATTTTTCCGTTTTCAAACAGTTCATAAAGAAGTGTGTTGGCCTGTCAATGCGGGTTGTGTCTCCACGTGTTACCAGACATGTTCTTTTAAGCAATGCGTGGCACACTAGCAAAAAAAAATTATCATAAGCATGCTATAATAATTATCTAGCATGTGCACGATATACGCAATTGTTACATCAGTGATTACATGAAAAGCTAAAAATATTTTAAAAATTAGACTTATGTTCATTTGAGACCGTCGTGACGAGTCTTATATGAATGTGAAAAAAAATTATGAATAACACAGACATTTTGTTTAAAAACAAGAAAAATGCGGGGAAAACAGCTAATAGGTATAAGTAGTGCAGAGTCAGGCAATAAGGGCAAAAACTACATCTCCATATTAAAGCCCTACAGGTAAACTACAGATGCCATTAAGTCACAGTAGATTCATTAGATCATTCTAAACATTTTAAGACTAAGCTCGGCCTTTGAAAACGTGAATAAGTTCTATGAATCTCTTTTTTAAAACGAGGTCGGCCGATTCAGTAATAGCTATAAATTGGCCGCTAGGTGGTATCTTGCCAGGAAAATGGCCACTAGGTTGCTCATTTGTTTTCTTTTTTTCGAATGAAGTCTCAAACTTCATTTGACATCGGGACGTCGTGTAAAATCTGCTTATGGTAAACGATGGCCGCATCTTCGAGTTACGTGTTGCCGCTAGCCAGAATCTTTCTGCTAGAAGTGGTTCGATCCCCACCACTCCCATGAAGCTTAAATTTGAGTGGCTCAAGCCCATCGCTGACTTTAGGATCGATGGATGGTAGTACTTTCCTTTTTTCAAACATAAGTGTATTAAAATCCATACAGTCAACTGTTTTACCCTATTTGATTATGCATATCCTCTGCTGGAACTGTAATCAAGGGACGGGTCTTAGCAGTTACCAAAATTTAAAATGTCGGGGACAAACCTGTGTTTAACGTCTTTATTCGCGACGGAAATGGTACAATACGTGACGCAATTTAGGGGGACAAATTGATCCCCAAGTACGTCGACAAATTAGAGGTAGGAATTTGAATCTAATTAAGTGTTTAAAGTGTATATTTTAATTCAAATATTTATTGTCTATTTTCAGCTGACATGAGGGAGGAAGAAATGTTGCCATGAATGCAGAGCAAGAGAGAGATGAGCTGGATGTGAAACACATTTTGAAATTCTTTATTGTTTACATCAAGTTCCAGCTCCGCTCTCTCATTGCTCTGCATTGACAACATTTCTTCATGCCCGCTCTCACATTTGCCTCTTGATTTCTTAATTTGAATTCTTTTTCTTTTTTAAAACTTCGGAAATTTAGGAATCTGATGAGGACATGGAATTATACCCAGTTTACGACTTTAAGTATACCGGATTCAACGAAATAGACGACAAAGCACCAGGGACCATTATCGGTATTTTCTTATTCACTCGACATACTCATTTAATTTCATTCTCTTTTAAATAGTCCATATATAGTTGGGTACATCCTAGGAGTTGGGAACACATGGCTCAAACAAATGGCTGCTGACGGATATAGATGAGTTCGATCGCAAGATTAGTTTTTTATGGGTTGGGATTTCGTTCATGTCATTTCATTTTATGAGTTTTTGTAACGTATAGGCCAAAGTCATCATATTTTACGACTTGATGGATGACTTCTGTTCGAAGTTGGATCTTTCTGGAATTTCCGTTGCGTTCGGGGGGGGGGGGAGGGGGGTAGGCGTTACGAGCTCAGAGACAAAGAGACTGGCTTCAGGTGGGGGCTGCTGACATTACGCCGCTGCCAGCGCCCCTTCGTGTTTCCACCAAGGAACTACATAGCTAGGTTGACTAATAAAAAATAATTTTTTGTGTGATCAATAATGAAAATATTTGTTCTTTTTTGAAATTGCAAGATAAGAGTTAGAAAGTCCATTAATCGTAGGACCTAGCCCCCTTTAACTTACTTTCATCTCAAAATTCCATTAAGATATCATCTGCTTATAATAACAAAGCAGACGAACATGTCGGATCGCACATGTTCTCACTCTCACGTGACACCTTGAGGGGTTTTGGGTTTAGTACCTTAGTAAAAACACGGAGTGGCGCTAGTGTTTTTCCACGGTTTACCATTATGCTAAGCAGACGAAATTTAACTTAATTTTATACATAGCTTGCCAGTCTCTATGTCTTTGTACGAGGTACGACGATGGCGTCGTAACATACCTGGAAGCCTACGATGACAACATCTTCGTGGCAAGTTCAGTTAAAAAGTGTTTCTGCTCAGATATTTATTCATGTTTCGTATTTCTTAGATCAAACCTGACATACCAGAGGAAAAAATAATCTGGGATGCAGCTAAACAATCTATAGCCGCTATCAGCAACACATCTGCCAACTAAATTGATCAAGACTAATTGTTAGAGCGAGCCTAGCTCGCGATGAACAATTAGGATTGTTTGTAGAAATGAAAGTGAGACACTACTGTGTGTGTGACCTTGTATTTGAGCGCTTTTGTAGCAAAAATGACAGGGGAAAAAAAGGAGGAATAGGAAGAAAAAATGGGGCGTTTACCAGCTCAATGAGCCAGGTGTAGCGCCAACAGATGGTCAGACTTTTAAAGCATAAGGCCAAAGAGCTGTCCAACCGGAAAGACAAACAAAAAGAAACAATAACAACAAAAAGGAATTCTGACGAGGAATTCAATGCATCGGAAAGGCCACAAGTAGATTGAATCATTTGTTGTTGTTATAACTGTTGTTGGAATTCCAGTTACTGTACTTGTAGTTCCTCCTTCCGCGATAAATATTATTTCCACTGAAATAAAAGAGATTAAAAAGATCAAGACGTTAAATAAGAAAAGGTGATGGGAAGGGAGGGAGATGAGACACTTACGGATTGTTTGTAGTACACACAATCCTAATTGTTCATCGCGAGCTAGGCTCGCTCGAACAATTTTGCAATTGTTAAGTGAAATTCGTTCGACACTAACTGTGAATTCAAAGCATAAATAATAATAATAATAATAAAAGGAACTACACAAGAGTGTTATACTCAAGAATGCGGTATATGAAGAACTGAACTACCAACTGGGTTTGACGAACCAACGACCGACTCCCGGTGGTAAAAATGGACAAAGGTAGATTCTCGTTTGGCCCAGTGGCCCAGGTCTGAAATCTGTTGAATAGGGACACCCGACGAAGCATCTTTGGATGCCGCTGCGCCTCTTGTAGAGTGAGCAGTAAAAGTGGACGTGTCAACACCCGCCAAATTTAACTGATCCTTAATCCAGCGGCCAATAGTAGCGACCGAGGCTGCCTTGTGTGGTTTGTTGGAGCTGATGAGGAGCGAAAGGGAGTTGTAAGCGTTGCGTAATGGAGCGGTACGCTCAAGATAAAGTTCCACACATGATACAACCATTCCAATACATGATATAATCAATAGAAATTGGTTGAAGAGGACCAGTATGTTGTGATTTCCTTGATTGGCCAAGAATAAAGGACATCTTAGAGTCCGAAATACGAATAGAATCTTGTAGAAAAATTGTACCGTCTATCGACTCGCTGGCGAAGCGGCGGCAGAGCACCACCACTTCTACTTAAAATTCCGACATCCGGAATAAAAGGAGGAAGAAAAAGAGAAAGGAAAAAAGAAAAAAACTCATCGGATGTCGAGCCCAGTCAGTTTGTTGGCTTGGTGGATGCTCTTCGTATGCAAGTCAGTCCAACAAAGAATTCAAAGATGGTGATGGCAAACCGGGCCGTGTGGCAGTCCACGTTACATCACCCTCCTGCGACTCTTTACATCCAGTCTGACGCTCTCAATGACATGGCGCTCCGCGTCGTCCAGAAAATGTGATCGACCGTTTAGTCAATGGTGAATCCGTTCACCGTCGGGCCACACGAGGTTTCCCCTCACCAGGATCTACCGGTTTGATCCGTCCGTGCCGGACCGTTTGACCCTTGGCTGATGCCCCAGTCCGCCTAAATGACGACCGCAGCTTCCGGGTGGACGACTCTGGGTTTCTCCACGTTCCCCCAGACGAGCCTGCGACGCGTCCCGTCCAGTTGGCTAACTTCGATCCGCCGAACCCCAGAATCGGTCGAGTACAGATGATCGTGGATCCAATCATCCAATCGACGGCCACGCCTTCTGGACTTTTGAGACCACACAAGACCCCCCCCCCAGATTCTCCAAGAAAACAAAAAATTTTATAATATTCCTCACAAAAAGGT
The DNA here is from genome assembly GCA_022539655.2 of Ceriodaphnia dubia. Taxonomy (NCBI): domain Eukaryota; kingdom Metazoa; phylum Arthropoda; class Branchiopoda; order Diplostraca; family Daphniidae; genus Ceriodaphnia; species Ceriodaphnia dubia. The sequence continues at coordinate 1,158,452 of JAKUCG020000139.1, read as the reverse complement.
GATTTTTTAAGTAAAAAGTTTGTCGGCACCTTTCGGTTCCTTATGCTTGCCACACTCAAGTGTGTAACGTGTTTTCATGGTTGGCGGCCATTTCCCCCCGAGTTTGGCAAATGGCAACGTTGCATTATTAAGCGCTTAACTTGAAATAGGCAAACTTTTTGAGAATTTTGCCTCAAACGTTAAAGTAAATAAATTAAAAAGGGAAGGAAAAGTTAAATTTGCATTTATGTCTTATTATCTGGCTTAAAAGTTGCATATTAACACAGAATCATGTTCAAAATGTTCAAAAAGAAAATTAAACGAATTCATCAATAACATCATCATTCATTCGTGTTAATCGAATGACTCACCTGAGCTTTCACCACAGCTCTTATAATTCGATTTATCGTCATCTTTTTTATTAATAGAGAATTGTGCCTGTTTTAATCATTCCTTCCATTTTAATACCACCGCCGAAGGGAGTGACTCATCGAGATGATTGAGTTCCACAGTACAACTTCTGATGACTGAACGGGTACATTCGGTGATGACCGAATCTTCCAGCAAATCGTCCGCCGTGGGATCAGATACTGGGGCTCTTGATAAAGCGTCTGGGATGGAATGCTCTCGGCCTTTCCTCCATACCGTTTTGGCGTTTTGAAGATAAACGGGGACACCCGTCTATATCAGGGGACACCCGTATCTTAAGATATTTGGGGAAATCGTTAACTCGAAGAATGGCTTCTTCCAATAACTGAGGAGTTATAAATGTCTCAACTCTATTGTTTACGTCAGTTTTGGTTGTGTCTTTTTTTGCTAAGGTTTGCGTTAATTCCATCGACTTGGTTGGCGGACTTTTCTCGTTGTGTTCAAATAATTGCATTGCAAAAAATTTATCTTTTTTTGTGTTTCATTTATTTGTAGCTACGGAAAGTTTTGGTAATTTTAAATTTTTTTAAAGTTATTACTGAAAAAACTAAGAAAAATAAATGATTGGTTGTCAAAAGAATAGTTGGTGGAAAATTGTCTACATTTTCAATTTCGGGCCGAAAATTAATAGCTGAATTAAAGAGAAATGTTTACCTTTTTTACAGTTTAGTTGTTACCAGAGTAGTTAGTGTTAATTTTTTAGTCATATTCGTTAGTATTGAATGTGAGTATTTAATTTGTTACGGCTTTTTTCCAATCAATCACTCGTCCTCACTTCAAACATTTGTTTTAGCTTCATCATTTTACATAGTTCTGTAAGATGGTATAATAATAGGCTCGTATCCATCTAAATCAGCTGTGTTTAGTGAGCCCAGTGCTACTTATTAATTGCGAGCCCCGTAGGGGCGATGCTTATAATCGAGTCAAATTGGTTTTCGGCGTCTGCTTGTCTGTCTGTCTGTCTGTCTACGGCCATATCTCTATTTCTACGTGGCCAAAAACGTTGAAAATGGTCTTAAAAAACGTGGTTTGCTCCCCTTTTGCAATGGTGTCAATTGCAAATGTTTTGGTGAAGCCAAAAAATTGCAAATTGCGAAAACATGGGAAAATCAGTATGTAGTTGTTTTTTTTACCGCTAGGTGGATACAAAGAAGAAACTTGCCAATCGTATTTGATATCGACAGTAAAATCACATGAAGTATATCATGAAGGATATACTTCATGGTAAAATCATTGTTTTACTTGGAATTCCATAAAAATTGATGGTAATTACAAAATTAATTGGTAAATTGAAGTGACGATTTTTTGAAATAATAATGCGTACTAAATTAAATAAAAATACGTACTATAATTACTAAACTATATAGCCCAGTACACCATCGTACTACCGCCCAGGACCCCACTATTGCAACCAACACGTACCTTAAAAAGCAACTAATCTCGCAGTTTCTTAAAAAAAACATGGAATTGATCAAATAAATTTATTTAGCACGCTCGAGATAATTTCTGAGGGGGGGGGGCGAAGCCCCCCGCTCCTCACTTAGCTAAGCCTCCCTCATAATTAAAGTTGTCAAATCATTCTTTCACATTTAAACCATTATTTGTTATTCACTTATTCGGGTCCAAGAAGAACGGACGTTGGGGGGGAGGGGCGCAGCCCCTCCCCCTACATCAGCCATTCTACTTATATCTCATAATAGTAACCTCAATTACAAAGCATTTTCTCAAAAAAACATGTAATATCACCTACAATTTTATTTTTTTACGAATAAAGACTGGGCAATCCTCTCTTTTAAAAGGGGGGGGGGCGAAGCCCCCCCCCCCCCCTTAGCCCTAGGTCTCTTTTGTTTAGCCCTAGCTCTCTTCTGTTTAGCCCAAGCTCTCTTCCGCTTAGCCCTTGCTTAACCATAATGTCAAAGAGCTTCAGTTTGCCCAATATGGAAACCTTTATGCAAACTTATTTTTCCGCAACATGACCTTAAATCCTCTCCTTTGAAGGGGGCGGAGGCGAAGCCCCCCCCCCCTCTTTCTTTGGGATTCCGCTTAGCCGTAGGTCTCTTCTGTTTAGCCCAAGCTCTCTTCTGTTTAGCCCAAGCTCTCTCCCGCTTAGCCCTTGCTTAATCATAATGCCAAAGAACTTAAGTTTGCCCAATATGGAAACGTTTATGCAAACTTTTTTTTCCACAACATGACTTTAAATCTATCTAAAAATTAAATCATATCTACTGCGAAAGACAAAACATTGCCACACATTTGAAGATGATTCAGTCATTTTGACTGAATTACACCTATCCTTATGGCGAGCTGAAAAGCTTCGCTTGACTATCTTAGTCTATATTTAGAATGAACATTTTCTTGTTTTTTTTTCTCTTTTGTTCAACAACTTCTTACAGAATGTTGATACAAGGGACCTAAGTCTGGCAAAATGGCTTTTCCGGTGCGCTGCTGTCCTTAAGAATAAGACCTACGGAATCGGATATTTTGACTTTACCGATAACGTGGATAGTCCAATACTCCCAATTTAAGTCACGCGCGGCAAAATAATGCCTTGCCGACGTTTAACCACTAAAAATCTGATGTTCTCCATTTTTTCGTTTCATTCATAAAGTGTTTGATAATGATGCGTTCTGTTAAGACCTCATTGGGACTAAATATAAATGATGATTCAGGTTGTACAAAGTCCTGAATTCTTATAATAGTGGCTATACACGTCTATACGCTGTCGAAGGAAGCTTAATTACCCTCGACACGGATGTGACTAACGGGTTATCGGATAACAAGCTCCAGTCTTTTGTCTTGTCCATCAATAAAAATACAGTTTTTAAAGTTTAGCAGAAACTCGTGTTTGAAAGCTACGTCTAGGCCTAAGATGCACGCTTCGGAAATACCACTTGTAGTTATAAATTCTTGGTCTAAAATATCATCGCCGTATTTAACGGACAGTTCTATTTTATCCAAAATGCTTAACTGATTATTGTGCTCGTCAACCAAATCTATACGTCGGAAGGCAAGTAACCTGACCTTAGGTCGGACGGCAACTGTTTAAAAACATTTTCGTGTAACCAACTGGCAAGTATCGAACAAGGATTGAAAATTTATCTCAAGGAGTAGGAGTGAAATTTGTGGAGGCCCTTAATTTCTCTTTCTTTTCTTAGACTTTAATTTAAACAGTGGCTGTTTTTCTTTTATGGATTCCAAAGTCTATAAATAATATTAACTATGTTGCAATTGAAGCTTTTCCCTGGTTTCTATTGAAACCCGGAAATTTTGTCCTAATATGTTTGTCTGGACAACGAGGCGCTGTATGACCAACGTTACCGTAAGCGTAACAAAACATTTTATCAACTCTCAATAACTGCTTTTGATTTCGGAAACGATTTTTCATTGGGTGACCAATTTCCTCGCAAGAAGTACAAATAATTATCTGTTGTGTAGGCTAATTGTTGAAAGATATTAAAAGAAAACGAGGATGAAAATATAATTAGATAATAGGCCTTCATTATCCGCAGCAAAAATGTTTGATTGAATGAAGAGAGGCTTTAATCTATTTCGGTTTTCTGACATACATTGTTGCCGTGAGGTAAAACCCAATTCGTATAAAGGTGAAACAAAATTACTTTCCTTTTGTTGAAATGGTAAATTATATTTTTCTAGAGGGTTGAGATTATTTAGGCTATCGCTCAATTGTGTAAAAGAGTTCGACTGAATAAACGATTTCTTAAATATTTCAAACGATTTGCCGTCGTATTTTTCGTCCCTCTTTATAATTTATTTACGTGAAAAGTTTGCTGTAATGTCGGAGTGGATTGAGAAATTGAAAAGTGAAGTATTGTGGTTTTTTGTTAGCATATTATTTGAATTGAAAGGACAGGGTCGTTCCGTATCATTTAACAATATATTAGAAAAGTAAAAGGTAGTTCTATTTGTAGATTGCTATGAATTTCAACGCGAATTATCCCCTCGAAAAGAACTGCATTTAGTTAATAGATAGGCGATTGGAAAGTCTAGAAAAAATATTTGAATGCTTCCAATTGTTATTGGTATTTTGGCTCGCCGATACACACACAGAACCTCCTGATAACCGTATGAAATCTCGCCATTAACTTTCTTCCCATTCTTTACTAATTTTGTATTCTTTGAAACTGTCGATAAAGTATCTAGATACTCATCGTCGTTCCATGACAATAAAAGGTCTTTGTCAGGGGCCGAATTAAAATCAACTTCTAAAACATTATCGGCTAGCTGTACCTGTACGGTTTCTGAGCGTCGAGTTAAAAATTTACTAGTCAATAACTTTTGTAACTTGGGTTAAAAGAGAGGATTTCCCTCCGGCCTTTTAACAAAAAGCCAAACAGATGGCTTTCTACTATAAGAAGAATTACCTGAACTACAAGGACATTTAACGGAATGGTCATATTGAAGAGAAAAAGAGGCGAAAATATTAGAATTTGGCGAGGTAGAAGTTTTGAAAGAATTAGGCTTAGTAGCGGTTGAAACAAACGATTTTGAGAGAAAGTGAAAAGGCTTAGACTTTAATTTCTCATCAATTGATGCTGAGTAACTAGAAAAATGATCCATGTTACCAACATCAATGGTTGATGAAAACGAAAGAGTTAGCCTACATTCTAGCGCCAGTAATTTTTAACATTGTACCCAGATAACACAGTGACTTGATTTAGACGTATTTTTTAATACTTTTGGGGACAACTGGGACTTGAAAAGTATATCCCGTTTTTTGCGGATAACAACTTATGGACGAATATAGTGTGATGCCGATGTCCGGCCTAACGGGTTCTCAAAACTGAAACAAAAGACGTCCCATAATTGAAAATAGGACATGTATAAGACATCTAAAATTATACCAATATAATATTGCAATAATACGTCACCCTAGTGGGCTGTCAAATAAGAATTCTTTCATAGAAGTGGGCTGTCTCTCCCTCCGCCCGTAGCACAATCTTCTGCGCAAGTCACAAGTTTTGCTTCCATCGGGGATCGAACCCCAGACCTTCGCAGTTTGAGGCGGGTACTATACCAACTTGGTTACCAGAGTACCTAGCAGATTCATCAAGCAACTAGTGATTGCATCTCACATTCTAACAGTGTATGATATCAGTATACATGTGATGGCATGTAATTATATCTGTAATTATGTCTGTTTAATAAAATTCATTGTAATTTAATTATATTTTTGCTTTTATTGTCTATTTTCATTCAGACTTTTAATTCGACCCCGACTAATGAAAATAAATTGTATGTTCATCTCTCAGATAGATTCCTACGGGTAAGATTAATGGTATAGATTGTAAAATAATATGTTTTCAAGCCTAAAAACAGAAGCAAAACGTGGATAAACAAGGCTACAACATTTCAAATATTAAAAACCCAGTATTCAAGAATAATTTATCAAAGATAGCGTGGATGTTAGTGGGCTCGGTGCCACGTTACTTTTTCAATTTTTTCTGTCCCTCTTTACCCGACAAATTTTCAAATCCCTAATTCATCCCGAGGCGATTGAGAGAACTTCATCAGTTTATTGGTTGGGGCCACATCTGAAGAATTTTCTCCCACAAATTATCCAGCCCAGATTTGATTCGACCCATCCATCACATCCATACTTTACTACATCACTTCCAACCATCATCGAACTACTTAAAGCTGGCATATTTTCATCTACTTCTGCATCCAGTCACCGCGCCACCTACCATCACCTGATTGCCAACATTGGGCAACCAGGAAGAACAGAGATTGCGAAACCGGACCTTGATTGGGCTTCCATCTGGCGGTGGGTGGCCAAGCTTAAAGGAACGAATGCTGAATTAATATGGGACTTCAACCATAACCAGCTTCCAACTAACATGCGCCTTACGAGTCTCAAGCTGTCGGATAAGGATCAATGTCCTCTCTGCAATGCAGGGCAAGAAAGTGACGATCACTTGATGCTACTTTGTCCAGAAAAATTCAACTTGAACGTTTGGCTCCGTATCCAACTAACAAAACTTGGATGCTTAAAACCTCTACAATCGGCGATCCATGGAGACGTTGGAAATTTCGCCAACAAAAAGAAAGCCCTGGCTCTCATCCAGTCATACATTACCACAATATGGACCGCCCGCAGCAAAAACCACACCCCAGCCATTAACGAAGTGAAGTCTCTCTGGGAAAACCTCCTTCGTTCAAAAACCTCTCCCCAGATGTCACCCCACATTTCATAAACTTTCTTTCTTTAACAACCTACAGATGTCCTTTCCTCTTCCTAAACATATGATACCTCATGATCAATATTACTTCCTTAATCCCTCCCAAGATGTCATATTGTTATTTCTCATTATAAATTATCACGTATTCATAAAAATCATTCGCTTTACCACTCTGTTCTATTTTCAAATGTACAAGTATCTATTTATTTCCCTCCTTGGCCACAGCAAGTCACTCGATGTCACTCATGTCAAATTGTCTCAAATGATCTGTAAACAAACTTAATTTTTATTTGTGACAATACATCGTTTAAATATAAAAAAAAAAGAGTACTTATATAGCACCGTGAATAAACCAGGTACGATTCCCACGGCAGAAGAGTAATTTTAATTGAAATTTACTGTTCACTATGTGTCTGAACAAACATCCTTAACACTATAATTATGCATTTAACTTGAGTGACTTCATTCGCCAATATGTCTCTATATATGACACAATACAGATTGTCGGTTGCTAATTTTTTTTTTATTTGATCCGGAAATTTGGACTTCTTTTGGACGTCTTTTATGAGTCTCTATTAAAATTTCAAAATGTTAAAAGTGAAAAAATAGGACTATATTTAGACGTATTTTGTATGTCCTGTCCTAGGCGTCCTACAATGACGGACTTTGGACCACAAAACAACTTGGATTCCTATCTGGGTGTGGTTGAGTTCAAAAACCGCTGCCACCAGATGTACAGGAAGGCAAGATGTTGTCATCTTGTTCCAATACGGAGAGTTACGATGAATAACTTATAGAAGAGAGGCGGTTTACCCACAATGTCAATGTATTACTAGTGCTCAGCTTAAGATAGAACCGAGTCAAAATAAGAGAAAGAAAAAATGCATAACAGTACACGAAAAGAGGGGAGAGAACATAGAAATAATACTCAAATACATAGGCAAGGTTTAAACTTACTCAACAGGTAGCGGTGAGTAGGCACGGCCAAGGCAGATGAGGAACTGGGTTAAGACTGTTGCTTATGTTAGGAAACTCAGGGGTTTTTATACTAGAAGGGCTTGTTAGTGACCTAAATATAGAGGTCGTAGTATCATCATGAGAGGGACATAACTCTCTTTAATTGCCCTGTGTTAAATCACCCCCCGAAGATCTTGACATTAGCTGTCAAAGAGTTGACAGCCAAACTGGGGTAGGTTTTAACACGGTATCCAAAAACTTGTCAGGGGCTTGATGAATTTTTGATGCTGGGCTTGATGTGGGCTTGATTAACAGAATGTCTTCGGGTGAAGATTTTGCAAGTCTTTGTTTATCCTACACGAAATATAAGGCTGGGTGTGTTGGTAAAAGCAAGTTTTCTCTAATATCTCTTTTGTCTTGAAATGTCGGGCTGTCTCACAAGAGGTCAGTCTAAAAATAAAATTGTGGTCTGTGATTGTTTGTAGGCCAAGGCATTGAACCGATCACGTGGGGAACGTTTGTTCAAAATCATCAACAGTTTCTATCACCAAAGCCATCCTCTTCTACGTTAACTCGTGGCACGTGATATTATATTCCTCATCCAATCTCACACTCAGCACCTCAGCGAAGTAGAGTGTTGGGCATATCCAAGCGAAACTCCATAATGGCAAGCGGTGCTACCAAATCTCAAGATAAGTCATCAAACTGAACCATTTTGTTTGTTTTCCAAATTTACTAATATTCTTGCTTGCAGCTTCTGCTTTTGTGGCGTCTTTCAAGGTTGAGTGCTTTTTGATGGGGGACCCAACTGATTTGCTTCAAAGGCCAGTGATTTGGAAAAGCTCGGAATAAAGAAGCTTAACCAAGCCGGTAGATCTGGTTCTTTGTTAGCCAATTACACAACTGAAAACACAGTTACTGCATTTAGACGGTATGTAGAAATATTTTTTACTAATGACCACCATTAATTTTGAATTGTTGTAAAAGTAGGGCATACAGGGATCTGCTAAATCAGGACTCTGAGTTTATTATGTATCAACCCAGCTAGCCCAAGGAGCTGTCAAATCGTTGCCAGGCAGCTAACATTGGTAGTTGGGTAGCTACCAGTTCTAACTACTTGCCAACTGCCATTTGCTCACCTATTACCCTGCCGAGGCAGTGCTTTTAAGCTGCCAAGAACTGCCAAATGAATAAATCGTTGAAAACATTTTTGGATGTATTAGGAATCGAACATCAAATCTCTAGAATACTACGCGGGTGTCTTAACCACTGGACCGATACCTCTTAATAAATTCTAAGTTGGTTGAATACTTCCGTGACTCACAAGAACAGTTGATTACGCTTGAAATTTTTTCGACTTCGATAATATTGTTGTTTATACTATAATAATTGCGAAATGTATTGTTAGATTCAATTCCACATGGAAAAACTTTATAAAACTTGAAAGCTTGAACATCAACTAATTTTTCAGAAGGTTAGTGTCTTAACCAACATACCACCACAGTGACTTTATATATTAGTAGCAATTACTTATTGATTATTATAATCAGGTAACAATTTGGAACGTCTTATTCTACTATAAAATTGGGAGAACATTTTTCCCCTCCTTTCCTTGTCATTTGTTGTAAAAGAATTTAAGAATCATTTTTTAAAGATAGAAACGTTGAAAAAATTCTGGTTATTTCTCATCTTTATTAGATCCAGGACAACTAAAAAGCTGCCAAAAGGCTTTCATTTAACGAAATTCTGACTGTATCGTTGGTCGCTGTTTAAAAACTGACAGGCAGCTAACTTGGTAAGCTTTGAAAAGCAGGGTAGTTTCTGTTAGTATTGACAGTGTAATACGCATATTTTTAATGTTGATACACATTACTAAATAAGTGACTGAAATGTTCTCTCCACAATGCTTGTATTTTTAACTACGACAGGAAATAAACATATTGGAGTTGGACATATAGAACGCGTCTAGTGCTCTGCTAATCCAAAATGGTAATGGACGAGTATCATTGTCAGGCATAAAGAAACTACCCAGCCAGCAGGAATAACGGCCCTTTATTGGTAAAATGTTGGACCAAGAAAATTTTCTTGTTAAATTATTGGTCCAACAGAGGACCAAGAAGTAATGTTTACTGGGTAGGGTTCGACCCCGACCACAATCGGGGAGAAAAATGGCACCCCGATTACAAAAAAAACGGGGCAAATGGTCTCCCGTCTCCCCGATTACCTGAAGTTCGGGGCAGACCTCTACCCGATTGTGATCAACGCAGGGCAAAAGCTCTACCCGATTGCAATAGGGCGGGGCATTTTGTCTTATTTTGCCCCGAATTTTGCAAAAATTTTCGGGGTGCCCCGGGGTGCCCCGATTAATTATTTGCCCCGATCGAATTTTCGCCCCGATTAAAATTTTACCCCGATTACCAGTTTTTTTCTCACTTTCCATTCACTGGTGGGACACAAGATGAACTAAATATTTGAAAATTTTTTAAAAAGACAACAATCTAACGATAGTTTATTACTTTAATGAGTAATTGAGGCAAAACCATTGCATAACGTAACTGAGGTGCCCCGCGGGACACCCCGATCATTCGTAATCGGGGCCGAGCCCTAAAAGAAACCATAATGCTGTTTCCAGATGATCAAGCTTATTCAGATCCCGACGAATGTGGGAACGTTATTCCGCTTCGCGAAAACTTTGTTCTCGATGACTTCGATTACGCCATTCAAACTCCGTATTTCGATAGAGCAGTAAGACAACCTCTGCCCAGCTAGCATGACTTTATTGGGAAAATGTTTCCCCCAAGAATATTATTGGGCCAACAATCAACTTATTGGAGTAAAACTGGACCCATAATTTTGGCCAAAATCCTCAAACTAAAGTTTATTTGATACGTCCAATCTTCCAATAATTTTTGTTGTAATGTTTCCCTAATATGTTACCCACTTTTAATGTCTATCATTATTACAAATATTTTTCCGATGGTGGGAAATTATTTTGTCGATCCATCATGTAGATCGTGTATTACGCATTTAATTATCCTCCAACTATTTTTATGTTATTCATGGGACTTGAAATCTGGTCTTCAGAGTAAGGTGGAACACGCATGCCATTATAACCATACAGTTTTTTTTTTCAATTTTTCAATATTTGAATTTTCTTCTTTAATGCAGTATTTTTAATATTTACGTAAATTGATAGCTCTCGGTATTGTCCAGTATTTTGTTTGCCCCGTTTGGGTGCTAAAGGCTTGAAAAAACCTTTTGAATTCCTCGAACGGCAGTGATCACCCCTTCGTGCAAGGCCTTCACTTGCTTGATGCAAATAATGTAAGATGAAAAATGTCAATGCAATTAAATTCATTTACTTACAATTTTATTTTCCATTCTCGACAGATTCTCGACGATTTAAGTTGTCACGCTGCTTTCGTTAAGATGAAGCCTAGCTCTCCTCTCATTATGGAAACGCTTGACTGGGATTGCAGGAGTTCAGCATTGCATTTCCTTCGCGAACAAGAAACCGCAAACCGAAGTTGGTTCCAGGCTTATCTCGAAAATATGGAAAAGGGTTAGAACTCCTTTCAATTCTGTTAAACGAATGTTGGATCAATATTTTTTTACGATTTTAGGCTTAGGTAGTGGTGACATCACGTTAGAAAACGTGTATAGCTTTCTTACGGCTTTCAGTTATGTCCCTATCAATTGGCGAGAAACTGTTATCAAAGTTCTCTATCGCCACCCGATTGCTGGCAACGAAGTCTTCTACCCTCAAGTCAGAACGTGTCTGTCTTTGGCGGAAGGGATTTTTCCAATTGCTAAAACAGAAGAGGAGTTGGTCATAATTTGAAACGAAGCTGTCGCAACATTGTCTTTGGGGTTTACTAGGATGTAACAAGTATTGCTGCAGTGTGTCAAAAATCCTTTTTTTTTTCTTCCGCACTTTATTCTCTTTCATAGGAACCTTAAGTTTAAAAAAGGATGTAGTTTTTAAGTTAACTCTGGGAGTGATGAAGATTTCATTGTTTTGAGTTTTTTTATCAATTCTTTTGACGCAGCTTATACTTCCATTACGTTTGAAGTAGATTGTAAACTCCATCCCCCAATTCCAATTTACTGTTATGGCTAGTTAATCAAATTGTAGAATTCCAAAAATTGGATTTGGTCTCTCTGATATGGTTTCGGTTTAGGTTCATGAACCAGGAAAACTGACCATATTTTTGTTGACCTCTAATCCAGAAACAATGTGATACAAGCTAAGCTCTAACTAGCTTTGGTAGGTACGATTTAAAATTTTTCCAGTCTTGGCGCTTAGAGTTTAATGTTCGGTCTTATGAGACAAGGGCATCCCTCAAGGATTATTGTTAAAAAATTGTCCCGTGCCATAATTTTGATTTCATGGCTCTTGCATTTAATTCAGAATCTATTTTCTGCCCCATTCAATGGATAAGATTTGTGCTAGGAATATAGTGTTCAATCTTATCCATTCCTTAACAGAATTTAATCAAGTACCGTTCCTTCAAGTTGAACACTCAAGAATTGTAGAGTTTTCATAATTTTTCGTCTCCCTCATTGTTCTATTTGAATGCTCTTGCCTTTAATCCATGCAGAATCTTTTTTTCTGCCCCGTTCCAATCAAGTCAGTTTTACCAATCACATTCCTTTCCATAATAGTCCTAGTGCAGTGCGCGTACCTTGGCTCGCGCTTGCCGTTTTACAAACGAACTCCTCACTCCGGATACAAGTTTAAAACCAGTTTCTAATTTTTGTGTGACCCTGTAGGAAATAAACTACTCACCCACGCTATGCGTCATATCGAAAGGTTTGTTTTGGTACCAAATGTGTTCATGTTTAATCGTTTTCAGTGTGATAATTTTCAATTTGAAATTCTGATTGTCACTTTTTTTGTCAAAAACATACTAATTTCGAATTAACCAAGCAATGTTTTCTGTTTTAACTAGTATTATTTACATAATCAATGCATTTTACCAACAATTGGTACACTAAAAGTGCAATTATATATTTCGAAATTAGCATTACCTTCCGCGTTTGAAGGCCAACAAGTGGAAACAGAATATCTGACTTTCCCTACACATGGCCATGGCCAAAAAATCAACGCCAACCACTTCAAGAGAGAAACAACAACCTAGCAAGGTATTTAGCTCATACCCAGCTAGCATGGCTTTATTGGGAAAATGTTTCCCCCCAACAATATTATTGGGCAAACAATCAACTTATTGGAGTAAATCTGAACCCATAATTTTGGCCAAAATTCTCAAACTCAAGTTTTTTTATACGTCCAATCTCCCGATCATTTTTGTCGTAATGTTTCCCCGCAATTTGGTACCCACTTTTGATGTCTATCGTTATTATAAAAATTTTCCAATATTGGACAATTATATATCTTTGTCGATCCATCGTGATCCACCTCGTAGATCGTGTATTACGAATTTAATTATCCTCTAAATATTTTTATGTTATTCATGGGACTTGAATCTAAGAAATCTTGGTGCAACTATGCTATGCCACTATAACCATAAAATTTTTATTCAATTTTTCAATATTTTAATTTTCTTATAATTTGGTTTTATATAGCAATTGCAATTTGAGGATCAAAACTTATGCGAGGTAGAAAACGCGATTGACGGAACACTTAAAAGTCACATTCAAAAATAAAACTTTCAGTGGTTCAATAATTTGTATTTTGAAAATATCGAATAGGTAACAAATTTCTATGGCATGGCATGGTATAAACAAATTACACCATTTTCTTATTATCAGTCGACCACGGCCCTTTCTGTGACAAGTAATTCACTGTCAGGAGGATTCGTATAACGGTATAAGTAGCTTACCTTAAAAAAAACCTTCAAATGCAACTCTTATTTATGTTGGATGGTCTGGTAACCATAATTTAGTATTGAGGGCGGTCTGAGGATAAGCTGAAGTACATCCATTATACGTCCGTTAAAGGGCACCCAAATACTTTCATTTGGACCACCTGGTGTTGTATGTGATTATTGTTGGAACATACGATTCAAGTCAATCACTAGTTGGTCAATATGAATTTAATGCAACTCAGGTAGTCAAATAGGTTAAACGCCCGACTCACATGGCAGAGCTCTCGGGTTCAATTCCCGGGTCCGGTAAGATTTATTACTAAACAGAAAGAGCTGTAAAGTTAATCATAAGACGAATTGATTAATTGTTTTAGCAATTATATTGGAGAAATATTGTTCCTCGTTTTATAATTTTATCCGAAACCAATAAATTTTGGTGCAAAAATTAAATGGGGAAATATTCGTTTAAACTATTTTCCCAATAAATTTTTTTCGGTAAAATTTATTTCCCCAACATATGACCAATATACTGTGCTAGCTGGGTTATTTTGACGAAATTTAAAATCAAAGCCTGCTTTTAACCTGTTCGTCGTCCACCCCCAAACTCCTCAATGCGTAGATGTCTTGACACATTTTTATATATCTAAGATTTGTGAAGAAAAAAGAAAGATAATAGCTAAATAAAAACTATAAATATGAAAATTAACTACCTCAAATAAAAAAGGTCGTTGAACTTTTTTGGCATTAATTTTCTTGCTTGCTAGCGGCAACAATCCACCATGTCGGATTCTGGTAGAAATTTTAATAAAATAATAAATAAATAAAACACGTGTTTTCAAGTGTTTTACAAAATGAACCAGTTTAGGGTTTTGCCCCCTTACTGGCTTCCTTCTTGCCACATTAAAGCGAAGGAATTCCAGGCAATTTACTCCTAAGAATAGACCATGGTAGTTATAATCACTATTATCGACGAGGAAGAATGACCCCACATAACTATTCCGGAAACAGTTGGGAGAAAATCCCCGGAACATTTACATTTATATCTGGTATTGTCGTATTTGGTTGTAGCTCATTTTATAAATACTGACTCTAAAAATTCCGATTTTCTTGACAGTGACTTTTGATGATACTTTATGGAGTTTGGACTCTAATGGGGCAATTTATAAACTGGGAATATCCCCTTCATTTTAAAAATGTCGGAATATCGCTAGCCCTGTATCCGATGATTCTGCTGGCCCTGTATCCGCTGGCCCTGTATCCGCTGATTCCGCTGATTCCGCTGGCCCTGTATCCGCTGCCGCTGGCTCTGTATCCGCTGATTCTGCTGGCCCACGATCTACTTCCGTGTCCATAACGGTCAAGGTGGACCAGGTGTTACCACACTCCATCAATGTTAACTGGACCCTTAACGGGGCCACTGACATGATGAAATATGTCGCCGACATCAAACCCAAATTGGCCACTACTGAAATATCAAATGAAGTTTACCGGGGCAACGGAAACAACTATACGTTAGTTTTTTCCTTCCATTCGAACGTAATACAAATTAATTAATTTTTTTTCTAGTTTCAAAAAACTTCTACCTAATACGGATTACACCATTACCGTCACCGGATGGATCAACGACCAAAAAATGGCGGAGGGTTCGGCTAATATCCAGACTCGTGGCAAGAACCATTTCAAAAACAGAAGGAAGGTTGCCAATAAGAACGCCAAAAAAGTGTAGTTAGATGGTGACAATCCCATTGAATGATAAAATTATGTGATTAAAAAATGTTTATACAAATTTTGATTTTTTCCACGAGTCATAGCTGAAATTCAGTAATCGTTTACTTTGATTTAGTTAAATTGATTTTACTTTTCAATACTCGTTGGAAGGCATGGCGACTGGTGAATTGTAGAGGTTTATAGTTGAATGAACAGTTGAGGGCATAGTTCCGGAAGGGAAGCGTAATAGATTGATCCCTGGAGGAAACAGGTTAGCTGAGGTTGAGTAGCAATGGTGCCTGGTACCATTACTAGATCTGGGCTGCAAGCCTTCCCATTGTAGAAAAGGATATCGCGAGGTGTTGTAAATCCTAGCCGACATAAAAAGATTGTATTCGGTCAGCGAGCATGATTAAATCCCTTAAAGTCGAAGACTATCATAAATCAGGAGGGGTAGTAGGTTTAGGGTTTGGGACATAGGAGGGGATAGAGGTAAAACATAATAGAAGGTGCAAGGGCAGAGGAGAAGAAGGAGTTGGGTCGTTGAATAATTATGTCCTATCAGTGACAACTCCTGAAATTGCCTCGACTGAGTTATTGAGACTTGTTTGAACAACTCTACAATGTTGTTGATATGATTCGTGTCAAAATTAGACTAATAGATGCGCATTAGAGCATTGAAAAAACCGTACACTATCCAAGTGTCGGTGAATGAAGTATTATTGTAAATGAATGAAATAATGGCACGCTCGACCGATAATCCGTTTTTAAGCAATGCAC
The DNA here is from genome assembly GCA_022539655.2 of Ceriodaphnia dubia. NCBI lineage: Eukaryota > Metazoa > Arthropoda > Branchiopoda > Diplostraca > Daphniidae > Ceriodaphnia > Ceriodaphnia dubia. The sequence continues at coordinate 1,142,572 of JAKUCG020000139.1, read as the reverse complement.
AACCAGGCGCTAGTGGCTTATACCGGAGTACAATTAATGTATCGATCAAAAAAATCATGTTAGAAAGACGAAATTGACAGGGAATGTGTAGAAAAACATTGTCTATCGTATGGTATAAATATAGTGAGAAAATATAATTCAATTACTGTATTCATCGTTGGTTATAAGAAAACGACTTGGCAACAGCTTTTAGCAGACGTTTTATTTCATTTCATTGAGGCGCCAAGTCGCACAGTTTTCGTTCACCAAACAAATGGCAAGTTCTCTAAAAACTTCGCGCACAGTGCCGGTGATGTTCCCTTCTTGGGAAGAGTTTAGTGATTTCAACGGATACGTTGAAAATCTTCTAGAAAGTAAAGAGCACGAAAAATGCGGCATAATCAAAGTGATCCCCCCCAAAGTGTGAAAAGATGAGTTGGAGAAACTTTACAATTTTACAGAAATTGAAAATTTTGTCATCGACAACCCCTTACAATAATATGTTGATGGAAAGGAGGGGGCCTACACACTTTGGAACACGGAAGTGCTGCAGGATAACAAGATAGTGAAGAGAATGACAGCGGGTGAATTCAAAAACTTTGTAACCAACAAGAGTGGTCACAGGGAGAGACAGGCTGGTGATGAAGATCATCTGAACAATGAGAATTACTACTGGCAGCATCTTCGTAGAGGTCCAAATCCTAACTACGGTCTAGATGTCCAATACAGCCTGATGCCTCCTGTTGTCAAATATTGGTAATACTAAAAAAGAATATGTGTTATTATCGGATAATATTGTTAATAAATCATATCTTCTGTTTTTTGGGGGGCAGGAACTTGAATTCCCTAGGAGCAATACTTGATCTTGTCAAGAAAGATTATAATCTATTCATTAACGGGGTTAACAACCCCTATCTATTCTTCGGCTCTTGGCGTTCCTCCTTTGCCTGGCATCCCGAGGACATGGATCTATTCAGCATCAACTACAATCATTTTGGCAAAGGAAAGTCATGGTACGGTGTTGCTCCGCAGTACGCCGACGAACTGGAGCAAGTGGCGGCAGAATTGTTTCCTGATCAACACAAAGCCTGTCCAGCTTTCTTCAGGTTCGGCTTCGTTCTTGTACTCTTATATATGGCTACGTTTGTATGTGGAACTTATGTTTCACCATTTTCAATTTCAGGCACAAACAGACAATTATCTCCCCCAAAATTCTATCCAGTAGAAATATCCCGTTTGGCACAACAATACAGCTTCCCGGCGAATTTATGATTACTGTCCCCCGTGGGTATCATGCCGGATTCAACCATGGCTACAATTGCGCCGAGTCTACAAATTTCGCGTTGCCAAGATGGGTAGAATATGGGACGAGAGCTCGCTTATGTGTCTGTAAGGAGGACACAGCCTATTTTAGTATGGATTCCTTTATCAAAAAACACCAGCGTTTGAGATATGACCTATGGCTTCAAGGTAAGAAAATAATTCCTGTTGTATGTTTGGGTCCTTTGACTGCCTCCACATCTTACAATTTGTTACATGTATCTATGTAATTCTATTAAACATGTAAACTTGCTTTGTTACATTCACCTGTGGAATTTGTATATATTTATGAAATTATTTATCCATGGTTTTTGTATAGGTCTCGACATTGGTGCCCATCCAGATAGACCCGGGATTCTGTATGATGCAGCGAGACCTCTTAAGGATCTTGAATGGTTGAATGAAATTAATTCAACTGCGCCAGCAACGTAAGCAAACTTTTTTTAAAATGACATTATATCAATGATGTATTGCACGGATAGTTTCTATTCAATTCATGATGTTGTCTTCTTTCTTTATCCAGGCAATCAGTAGAAGATGAGGTAGAACATGACAGCGACGACGGATATCCCAACATAATCGATAAGCCTATCGAATGCGGTACGTGCGTTGCTTAAAATTTTTAAATTTATGCCAGCGGTTCACTGTTTGTTGTTTTAAATATATACAGTTCCTGCCCATGTCTGGATTCCTGATAATGCTCCTGAAGGAGCTCAGATAGTCGAGGCCACCAACGAATCCGGCCAGGCCGAAGCTCAAGTCGATGACTTGACTCCGGTAATCGCCCAAGTCGATCCGGAAGTTGAGGTCATCATCCAAGCCAGCCAGTCCCCAGCAGATGTCTTGATTCAGGATATCGCTCCTAAGGGAGCTCAGGAAGTCGAGGCCACTGTGTCTGCCAAAATGAGCAAACGTACCAGGAGGAAAGTAGCCCAGAAAAAGAATAGGTTAGAACGATTTTTATATTTGAAGTGTTAATTTATTTTTTACATAAATGTCTAAATGAAACAAATATTTTTAGAAAAGTGCGAGCTGAGCAGGCGGCTCAACAGCCAGCTGAGCAGCAGGACGTCGAGGGCACTAATGTTGATGTCTCGGCTGCCACAGTAGCCCCTACGGCTCAGGAAGTGGAGGATAACACTATTCCAGCAGCCAAGAAGAGTTCTAATGCCAAGAGACAAGCGAAAAAAAAGAGAAGCAAAGCAAAGGAAAAAGTTAGAAAATTCGTACAAATAAACATTAATTCATTTTTTACATAAATGTCTAAATGAAACAAATATTTTTAGAAAGTTGCGAGCTGAGCAGGCGGCTCAACAGCCAGCTGAGCAGCAGGACGTCGAGGCCACTAATGTTGATGTCTCGGCTGCCACAGTAGCCTCTATGGCTCAGGAAGTGGAGGATAACCAGAGATAAGGAGATGGATCACGGAATGGAAAAACTAGCAGACGACTGTCGCTTATATTTCCACCCCGGACCCTCTCCACATTCAGCAACTGTAAAACGTCCCTCCCTACCACCCCGCGCTCCCCTATTTCTACGGCAGCACACCTGGTGTCCACTGCTGGAAACAACCTATCCTCCACAACTTGAGTCAAGCCTTTGTCTTAAAAAAGGGACTCCATTCCGACACAGCGTTGTCTTAAGATTTTCTTTCATTTTTTCTTTTTGGGTTTCTAAATGAAGAACGAACTCCTCGATTGAAATTTTTACTTTGCACCAAAAAAATACTGTTTCTATTTCAAATTCAACTAGCGCATAATTCGATTGAATACTTCAGGTAATAAATGCATTCTATTTTGTTCTTTTTGTTTCCTTTTTCACGTCTCTACGACAGGTGAATTGTGGTATCGCCCGGAGCGCTGAAAGAATTGAAAAAATTAAGACAAAGCATTGTCTCAAGATTTACACAAAATGTCTTCCTAAAAAATTACATTTGGTTGTTTCAGTAAGTATTGAGTTGTAAAGAAATATTTAACACCGCATACATGTTGTAAAATAAAGTAAGACAAAAATAGATTTCGCCAGTACAAAACATAAGACAAAGCCTTGTCTCAAGATTTGGAAACGTCCATACTTCAATTCTGAATTTGCTTTGATTCGTATTTTGACTTGGAATGTTTTAGATCTTATTCATTATTTTTAAATTGATCGAAAAACTAAGGAATAGGATTTTTACCCACAAATTTTAAAACTTTTACAACGGTAGGCCTATTGCAAAAAGTTGGGTATATTATGGAAAGAACTCGTTGGACGGCGCCAGGTACAGCCTTGCCACGTTGCACCCAAGTCGCTTCGCTTTCCCCTTGGCACAAATCATTACAAGGGCCAACTTCATTGATATCAAATATAGTAAAATATAGTAAAATAAAGTGCAAAATGAGTTATTTTTTATTTTACTAATGAACAAAACAATGTACAGTTGGTTCTTGTGGTTCCTATTGAAACGGGTTTTTTAGCACGGCTGATCTTTTGTTAATTATTTGGGTATCGCATGTCCTGTAATAGTTTAACATTCGAGTCAAGATAGAAAGGAGTCGTTATGTTGACCCAAGAATCAAGATGCCTACACAATGAGCTTCTTTTTTACTTGAGACATACGTTTGTCCTCAATTTGGTCAACGCTTGTATTTAAGGTTCTCTGACGTAAACTGTCAACTGCTGTCTGGGTAGATAATAGAAAAGAACGTGTAGGGAAGACTGGGGCAATTGTAACACGAGACAATTGTAAAAAAATCGTTTTGGTAATTTAAAATAGCTGTACAAATCTGAAATATTCAACATCAAGCCATTTTGTTGCGTATAAATTTTTGTAATTGTTTTCAACTAAATCAATTGAAAGCTTTTTAAGCTATCAGAAAGAAAACATTTTTTGAACCCTAAAATAAAATTTAGGGAATTTGTTCTATTTTCCCTACCATAAAGCTCAAATTTGACCAAGTCTTTTGAAGTCTTTTGAAAGACATCACCGTTTGGCCCCACATAACGTTTTGGTATTATGATCTTTACACAGTTCTACCACCAATTTGCTTAATTGAGAGATTTATTTGAGTAACAAATTAATTTAACGGGAAAGGTTCAGTGCTGTGGCACAATTTCAACAGTCCAAATAATTTAGGGGAAAAACAATCTAAATCAGTTTTTGCATCCCGATCTTCTAATTGAGTGTTTAACGTTGGCATACTTGCAGAAAGAACGAAAAATATAAACCAGATTTAACGTTTGAAATGGGTGAGTCGTCAAGCGATAGTTCTTACCGAGGGGTTGGCAACTGATTCAAATATCGTACACTTGTCCCAAGAATCACTGAGAGGACCTATAGGGAGTTGATGTCAAAATTAGCATCAATGAGTGCAGAATCACGAGAATCTCGTACACTCGCACAGCTAGTTGCCAACCCCTCGGCTCTTATGGAAATTGCACGTTACATTCAACCCCCACTCCTGTTACAATCGTCCCGACATGTACGTATAATTGTAACAGAAAAGCATGATATAGATATATTAACTAAATAACTATTTAACTTTTATTTTCTATAAATTCATAAGCAGACAAAAAAATTGAAGTATTATTTTTTATATGCAGGTTGTACATGTTCTTTAACAAGGTCCCTTCGGTGATGGCTTCGGGTATTTTTTTTTACGATAATGATAATGAACAATAAATAATTAAATATGGCAAGGCCAGATACCAATAATTATGTAAAACAAATAATAATTGTGCACAATAATAAGTGATCTAGGTTATATATATAAAAGGAGCGAATTAGCACTAAATTCAAATACTCTATAAGCAGACGCGATTTCAGCGCATCAAAATATCTCGAAAAATCGTGAAGTTTAGGTTTACCCTCTCCGAACGTTATTGAAAACAATAGTTATAAAAATATCTCACATCAGTTTTAAAAACTAGTTCTGTTTATTTGATTTGAGGAGGAGTAAAAACTCACGTTACACGTCTATTTGTATTTGACTGAAATTATATTGTTTGCTACGGGCATAATGTAGTTCTCCTAACCACAATGTAATTTTGCCCAGGTCTTACGCATATTTCAAAATTAAAGTCTATTTAAATGGAAAAATAAGTCGACGTAATTGATGAGAAAGGAAATCAGAATTATTGACAAAATTTGGTTAATATTAATTTAATATTAGTTTGGAGTGCAACCCCAAAAAACTAAAGCCCCATTAAAGATGCTGGGCTCCAAGTCTAGAAAGCTAGGAAACAACGACACCTAACGCACAAAACTTTAAGTCCTTTGGTAATATAGTATATTAACCTCAGGGACAAGTTAATGGTTTTTGGCGTCTAAAGTTTTAAGGCCTTTTTCCCCGTCGTTTTCCCCCTCTCTCATGGCTAGGGGTACGACCTTGACGGGAAAAATGGCGGCATCTATTAGTCATGGCGGCGGCATGGCATACCCCAATTTTTAAAAATTTGAACGATACCCCGAATTTTAATAAAATAAAAACCCAGCCATAAGCGCCCGAAAACGGCGAAAAAAGGGGGTCGTCCCATTACTTCGTGTGGGTACTGTATGTACCGAGTATTTTATAAATTTATTTTTGAAAAAAGCAGTCGCGGGGAATCGAACTTCTGTCCCTTAAGTTCCTATTTCAGTTTTCCAACTCTAATGCTTTTACCATTTGACCACGCTTACATACAATATCAAGAGCTAATATGATATAGTTATTGTTATGAAGAGCTTCTGTTAACAATGATTCAAATTCCGATTCATACAGCGTTAGCTTTGTTATATTGGACATTAAAAAAACTATTCCGGTATTTACAAGGATGATTATATCATCACAAAAGACTTAGCTATTTATCGGTATACCGATAAATAGCTAAGTCTTTTCGTAGGGGGGGCATCGATTTTCAGTATGTAAAACCTATCGAAAAAATATTTTTTTGACAATGATATCTTTGCAGCATTATGTGGTATGACGTCTCGGTAAACGGTAGTAAGTACCATTTTTACTCCAGTGTCCTTGTCTTTTTACTCCATTTTTACTCCAGTGAGGATCCGACTTTTCATGCTCATCACGGCGGCCTCATTTTGTTCACGGAAATATAAAATTATCCCCTTCATTACATGAGCGAGTCAGTATAACATTTGAAAGTATAAAGAGGAGTAAGTAGTGAGGAGTTCATTATTTGAAGCGATTATATATATTGGAAACGAAGCATATATTATTTAAGAATCACTAAGGTTCGAACTGCAGCCCTTTACCTTAGGAAGTTTGCACTCTATACCATGGCTAACAACGTGGCAATCTTATGAGCAAAGCAGTAAGATTTGCGCTACTGTTTCCATATTATTCATCCATAGCCTACTAGATAAAATTCTAAATGTTTTATTAGTTATCTTTTGGGACCGCCAAACATCAAAGAGCCATATGTCTATAAAGTTCACAGATAGTTGACATCACGGTGATCATCGAGTTGAAATAAAGTTCAGGGATAACTTTGACAATTATGTAGGCCTTATGGAAAAGTCTCATGAGAACCAAAGTTTTCATGAGCATCATGAAAATTTTCTTGTCACATATCACGAAATTGAATAAGAAATATCGAAAACATCAGTATTATGTCAATATACATGAATGGTGATAAGGATGTATATGGTAGTAACAATCTTGGATTCTTGAACATCGATTCAGTGGCTCAGTTGGTAAGACGGTAGCAGAAGCAGTAGCCTAGAACATATTACAAAACGGGCAGCAGGCGGCATCAGGTTCGAATCCCAGCAGCTCCAACTCAATATAAATAAATCTGAAAGTATTGTTATGACTGTCATGGGATCATTTTTTATGCTTGAGGATCGCTGATATTTACGGGATCGGGTTATCACGGAATATCCTGTGATTGCATACGCATTGATAATCCGGACATGATCCAGATATGAGAATCGCTTGATAAGTTCGGTCGGATCTTGTCCTAGTCCTGTGATGATCACAGGATAACCAAAAGAAAAATAATCTCATGACAATCCCTACATGATAATAAAAATCACGGGATAGTTTATGTGGTACGTGATGAATTGATGTGGATGATTATACTACCACTACAATAATTGTTGAAAGACTAATGGTTAATCTTTCATCGTGATGCTATTAAATATCTACTTAAGGTTAATTTCCTTTTATACATGTATATGTCAGGGTTGTACCCAAAGCCGTTTAAATGCATTTGGAACGGCCGTCGGCAGAAACCAAACAAACACTTGCGTTTTGTTACCCTACCCCTGATCTCTTGTTTATCAATTTCAAGGACTATGCTTTGACAAAAAACTTTGAAAAATACCTATATTCACAATGGGGGCGGCAAACGTTTAATATTTGAGGGAGAGAACGCAAACCCCTTTGACAATAGCCGCGAGTCGTTTGATTCTATTCAAGACAAGTGATACTTTGAAAAATTCAAATGCCCTTGCACTTGAACACAACCCTGGTATATGTAAAGAATTATTTAAAAGAGATTTCCAAGTCTCCCGTCGGTTCACGAACTTCATATGTTCAAAGATTGTAAAATAGTTGTTTGGTTAGTTGGCTACTTCTAGAATAAATCTACAGTACTTGAAATTTTATTGTTCTGCTGATCAGTAAAGTTCAACTCCATTATGAACTCTATCAAACTCTAGAAAAAAAAATCAACTCTAGAATGAACAGTTCTAACTCCAAAAAGTAAACTGTTAAAAATAAATGGTGATAAACGTAAGGAAACACCACCATTCAGGCCTCAGGCGGAATGTTTTGGTTACTTCATATGCTAAGTAATTTTTCATTAGCGAACACAGCAGCATTACTGGAAAAGAATAATTCAGTAGTTTAAAACGTATTAAACTAATGAATTAATATTCGATTTTAGTAGGTTAGTAAATTAAAGAAACTGGCACTTTTCAGTAGGAAAAACTCTGCTGTGAAGCTGAGCGGGTCGACTAGGCTAGTTTATTATAAAACAAGGCCATTAAATAACTATTGATGCGTACAAATATCAATAGCATTCCGGAAGGACAGAAATGAATTATTACGGTGTTCTCTTAATCTATAACACAGCCATTATAAATTCATAAAAGTACCGTTCCCTAAATAATCATCTATGTTTTATTGCATATTTTGATAGGACAGTTTCGTAGAAATTAAGATTTTTGTATCTCCATGCAAGAAGAGTGGAGTCTATTTTGTTTAGGCCTACTCAAAGAACAAAATTACTTCTATTTCTAAATTTACTTAAATATAATTAAAAGCAACGCAATTTATTACGGAACTAGCTTAAATCTAAGAGTCATAAAAACCCGAGATAAATGCAGTTAGAGTAACGATAATTGGTAGCGGAAGAAGGTTTTGGCTAATAACTGTCGGTTAAAAAAAATAATTTGAGCTTATATTATATGTATCAGCGAACAATAGGCTAGCCACATCGTGGTCAAATAAGAGAGGGAGCATATAGTGAAATAATAACTAGATAAGGGAGACTGGGTTCAATTGTAACAAAAAACATACAGTTTTTTTGTCTGTTTCTGAATTTATGGAACATGAAAGTTAAATAGTTATTTAGTTAATAAATCTATCATGCTTTTCCGTTACAATTGTAGCAATTGTAGCTTGTAACAGGAGTGGGGATTGAATATAACGTGCGATTTCCCATAAGAGCTACCGCTTGACGACTCACCCATTTAAAACGTTAAATCTGGTTTATATTTTTTGGTTCATTCTGCAAGTATGCCAACGTTCAACACTCAATTAGAAGATCGGGATGCAAAAACTGATTTAGATTTGTTTTTCCCCTAAATTATTTGGACTGTTGAAATTGTGCCACAGCACTGAACCTTTCCCGTTAAATTAATTTGTTACTCAAATAAATCTCTCAATTAAGCAAATTGGTGGTAGAACTGTGTAAAGATCATAATACCAAAACGTTATGTGGGGCCAAACGGTGATGTCTTTCAAAAGACTTCAAAAGACTTGGTCAAATTTGAGCTTTATGGTAGGGAAAATAGAACAAATCCCCTAAATTTTATTTTAGGGTTCAAAAAATGTTTTCTTTCTGATAGCTTAAAAAGCTTTCAATTGATTTAGTTGAAAACAATTACAAAAATTTATACGCAACAAAATGGCTTGATGTTGAATATTTCAGATTTGTACAGCTATTTTAAATTACCAAAACGATTTTTTTACAATTGTCTCGTGTTACAATTGCCCCAGTCTTCCCTACACGTTCTTTTCTATTATCTACCCAGACAGCAGTTGACAGTTTACGTCAGAGAACCTTAAATACAAGCGTTGACCAAATTGAGGACAAACGTATGTCTCAAGTAAAAAAGAAGCTCATTGTGTAGGCATCTTGATTCTTGGGTCAACATAACGACTCCTTTCTATCTTGACTCGAATGTTAAACTATTACAGGACATGCGATACCCAAATAATTAACAAAAGATCAGCCGTGCTAAAAAACCCGTTTCAATAGGAACCACAAGAACCAACTGTACATTGTTTTGTTCATTAGTAAAATAAAAAATAACTCATTTTGCACTTTATTTTACTATATTTTACTATATTTGATATCAATGAAGTTGGCCCTTGTAATGATTTGTGCCAAGGGGAAAGCGAAGCGACTTGGGTGCAACGTGGCAAGGCTGTACCTGGCGCCGTCCAACGAGTTCTTTCCATAATATACCCAACTTTTTGCAATAGGCCTACCGTTGTAAAAGTTTTAAAATTTGTGGGTAAAAATCCTATTCCTTAGTTTTTCGATCAATTTAAAAATAATGAATAAGATCTAAAACATTCCAAGTCAATATACGAATCAAAGCAAATTCAGAATTGAAGTATGGACGTTTCCAAATCTTGAGACAAGGCTTTGTCTTATGTTTTGTACTGGCGAAATCTATTTTTGTCTTACTTTATTTTACAACATGTATGCGGTGTTAAATATTTCTTTACAACTCAATACTTACTGAAACAACCAAATGTAATTTTTTAGGAAGACATTTTGTGTAAATCTTGAGACAATGCTTTGTCTTAATTTTTTCAATTCTTTCAGCGCTCCGGGCGATACCACAATTCACCTGTCGTAGAGACGTGAAAAAGGAAACAAAAAGAACAAAATAGAATGCATTTATTACCTGAAGTATTCAATCGAATTATGCGCTAGTTGAATTTGAAATAGAACCAGTATTTTTTTGGTGCAAAGTAAAAATTTCAATCGAGGAGTTCGTTCTTCATTTAGAAACCCAAAAAGAAAAAATGAAAGAAAATCTTAAGACAACGCTGTGTCGGAATGGAGTCCCTTTTTTAAGACAAAGGCTTGACTCAAGTTGTGGAGGATAGGTTGGCTGGAAACCCCAGGAAGGGTGGCGGCAGTTTTTAAAAAAGCGTTTGAGGGATTCACCCTTCCTGGAGTTGCCAACAGCGGACACCAGGTGTGCTGCCGTAGAAATAGGGGAGGGACGTTTTGGGACGAGGGTGGAAGGGAGGGACGTTTTGGAGTGGCTATGGGTGGTGGGGGCTTAGGGAGGAAATATAAGCAGCAGTCGTCTGCTAGAATTTCCATTGCGTGCCCCATCTCCTTATCTCTGAGGATAACACTGTTCCAGCAGCCAAGAAGAGTACTAATGCCAAGAGACAAGCGAAAAAAAGAAAAGAAGCAAAGCAAAGGAAAAAGTTAGAAAATTCATACAAATAAACATTAATTCATTTTTTATTAGAAAATCATAATAAAATATTTGTTTTCAGTTCCCAGAAAGAAACCAGCAAACCCGCTGAGCAAGCAGAAGAACCCCCGCGCAAGACAAGAAAAGAGGACTAAATTTGATCTTTTTGAATTTTAAGAAAATAAGTTTTCCACGAAACAAGCTTGCTTTTGTTTCTAATACTCTTTTTTCTCTCCAGAAGTAACACTTGCAAAATTATGTGCGGTTAAAATGTGTCTGCAGTGCCTTTCATACTTGTGAGTCAATCTCATGGAATTGAATACAAAATACTCAAATATTTTGAGTCTACAAGGGCCCAGGACAACTTGGGCCCTTTGATTGATTTCTGGATAGTAGATCAGCGAAATTAAGTAGCTTAGACAGCATCCGATGTTTGATACCACTTTTCCTCTTTCTTTTCCTAAGTAGAACTAATCATTTTCGAGATTGAAAGGCAACATATATGCTGATTTATTGGATTCGGCGTCGAGAGGTTGAAGGGTTTGCGCTGCATATCATATGCGTCGACAGGCGGTCGCGGATTGTCCTCCATATGTCCGAAAATGCCCGTAGGCCATGGTATTTTCCTTTTGCACACACGGCGTGCATGGACGAGATTGCTGCTGTGGCGGCGAAAGACGCGGAAAAATCACCGCACCTTATGGCGTCTCCCACATCCCTATGGAGGTAAATAAAACGTTTAAATGAGAAGATTGCTTGGCAATCCTGTACACATGATTCGGAATATACAAGTACATTACCCTGAGGGATAAAACCACTCCTGTGGCGCCTTCGAGATTTTTCGGTAACTGAACTATTTTTGCCAACATTGTCTATATTTTATTTTCAACTTACATTTTTAGTTCCCCTAGAAAAGTAGACTTTATCCAGAAAAAAAAGAATATTTCTCGAAATTTTCACGGATAATCCCGAAGATTTCCTTTCCTCCTGACATTTGTCGGTGTTCTAGTAACTATTTTTGATCTTCCCCAAGGAAAAGGGAAAATGTTGTCAAAAAAGATAATCCCGAAGTCTGAACGAGAATTCCCGATAATTCACGATTTTTCCAACTTAATTCAATTGTAGAATCTGTATGTATCTTTTCAAACCCTTTTAGAAAGAAACAGAAATAATTTTGAGGAAAATTTTTTGCAGGAAGCTCGACTTTCGTACGTTTTTACACAGGCAGATTTGTGGAAGGAGACGTTTAGCGGCCTACCCCAGGCGACACACTTATATCCATTGGATATACATTGGATATCGGAAAAAAATTTGCGGATATCCAAAATTATATTTTCTGGTTGTCGGGTGGATATCTTAATGTCGCTCCCTAAGATACTTTTTTTTGAATATTCTATGGATATGCTAAGATGGAAGATAAAATTTGTCTTTTCAGAGGCTCGAACCATTGTCTTCTGAATTAACTCGTCGTCCCCTTAACCACTATACCAACAAGTCGTATAATCGGGTAGTAGTAGTAGAATTCTCTCTCAAGACCAAACGAATTCACCATTTTTGAACAAAAAAGTTAGAACAAAATCAAATTGCCTACGTGAATAGCATTTTCATTTGTTTCTCTATCCATTACTAATAAAATTTGTTTATTCAAATTTATTTTTTGTTGTTGTAAATTCTCAACAACTATAACATTATCAAAGAGTTAGCCTAATAACTAATAGCCTAATCCTAATTTCATGGAAAACAACAGCTTCGATGAAAAAAAACATATTGACATCATAAGTTACCATAAAACATCTTTCGGATCCCAACTTATCAAAGATTTCAGTATCACGGTGAAAATTTTCTGGGCTTCCAACAGCGGAGATCAATCAAAGCTAAACCGATGAAACTCTGGAATGAACCACTCCAAATTTTCATCTTCCTCGATCAATAAGCAAATCTGCTCGTATTCTACTAGTTTTTTTTAACCTATTTTAGAGCAATAAAGACCCCTTTAATTACAAATGAAAAGGAAATTGTTAACAGTACCTTATGGAAATGATAAAGAATCGGTTACGGAGTTATCGCTATAGATGCAGGTCAACGTACTTTTTTTATTTACCACTTTTCGACTGAATTCCAAATATTTGTATATCTGTTTTCCAATAATAAGGTCTTTGTTAAATTATTTAGACTTCAAAATAGTAAAAAAAAATCATAATATGAAGTTTGCTGTTCTTAAATAACCAATGGGTATCCATGGGTTTTTTGCTCAAACTGTCTAATGGATATCAAAATCTGGATGTCCAATCTATATCCACGACGTATCCCAAAAGATATGGACATCAGACGGATATCTATAGCATCCGTTAGATATCCATTGAATATCAGGTGTCGCCTGGGACAGGAATAAATGTCGTCTGCTAGATTCTTATCATGAAAAATCGGCAAAATCTAGGCATTTCAATTAAAAGCGCCCTCGGTTGAGATGAACTCGTCGGACTGTTGAGCTCAACCGACATTTTGGCGTCGATTCGGTTCAGTTCAACCGTCAATGATTGTCATTTTCGCGTCAACTCACTTGGTTGAGTTAAACGAAACGGAGACTAGTTCTTAAAAAGTTCAACTATGCTCAATGAGCATAGTTTAACTCAACGGTTGACGGTTGAGCTAGGTCGCATCCGTTTGAAATTAATTTCATCTGAAAACACCGTCACGGAATTTCTACAGATGACATATTAGCAGACGATGTGTTATCGTTTTGACTGACAGGAATGGATTTCATTCCGGATTCAGAATTGTTGGAAGGTGAATACATTATTAATTCGAGGGATCAGCTAGAGTTTTACGCCTCTGAGATGTCGGAGGTAGCGACCACAGTCCCCGAAAAGGAATCAACAAATGTGCCCAAAGTGGTCCTAAAGGTTATCTGGACGGGGAAGAAGTCAGGTGGTCAAAAAGAAATAGACGAAGCTGCAACGGAAGAATTCCTCAGTAAGTTACTGAATATAACAGTTCCGTTAGTGCGATGTTAAATTAATTTTAGTATTATCTTTCTAGAACTTGTCAAAGATAACTGGAAGAAACTGTGTGATAAGACAACAAGAAAATGTGACATCTGGTCATCTATCGCAGGCAAACTTGTTGATCTTGGATTTCATTTTCAGCCAGGGAGTAATAAACCAGGTGCCGTCTGTGCTCAAAAGTAGCAAAATCTTCTCAAGCCTTACAACAAATTCAACCGGGAGATAAACAAAACTGGCTCAGGTGTTGATGTTCTAGATAACAAGCCACCATATTATGATATTATTAGGGAAATAACTGCCCAGCTAGCATGGCTTTATTGGGAAAATGTTTCTCCCCAAGAATATTATTGAGCCAACAATCAACTTATTGGAGTAAAACTGGACCCATAATTTCGGCCAAAATCCTCAAACTCAAGTTTATTTGATACGCCCAATCTCCCGATTATTTTTGTCGTAATGTTTCCCCAATTTGTTACCCACTTTTGATGTCTATCATAATAATAAATATTTTTCCAATATTGGACAATTATATTTTTTTGTCGATGCATCGTGATCCATCCATCCATCCATGTAGATCGTGTATTACGCATTTAATTATCCTACAAATATTTTTATGTTATTCATGGGACTTGAATCTAAGAAATCTGGACATCAGAGTAATGTGGAACACGCATTCCACTACAAGCATACAGTTTTTTTCAATTTTTCAATATTTGAATATCCTTATGATTTGGTTTTATAAAGCAATTGCAATTTGAGGATCAAAACTTATGCGCGATATAAAACGCGATTGACGGAGCACTTAAAAGTCACATTCAAAAATAAAACTCTCAGTGATTCAATAATTTGTATTTTGAAAATATTGAATAGGGAACAAATTTACAAGCAAATTACACTTTTTTCTTATTATCTGGACGACCGCGGCCCTCTCTGTGACAAGTAATACGCTGTCAGGAGGATTCGTATAAGTAGCTCACCTTAAAAAAACCACTAGTTGGTCGATAAGTTCGTAATGCATCTCTGGTAGGCGAATAGGTTGAACGCCCGACTCATGTGTCAGAGCTCTCGGGGTCGAATCCAGAATCCATTAATACCTTTACTAAATAGAATGAGCTGTGAAGTTACTCCAATGGCAAATTAATTAAATATTTTACCAATTATATTGGAGAAATATTCTTCCGCGTTTTTAATTTTATCGGAAACCAATAAATTTTGGTGCAAAAATTATTTGGGGAAATATTCTTTCCAACTATTTTCCCAATAAATTTTTTGTCGGTAAATTTTATTTCCCCAACATATGACCAATATACTATGCTAGCTGGGTGGTAAGGTACTCTCAATCACCTACTAGTTTCTGTAATGCTCGCTGACTGCTTTTATTTTCTGACAGGAAATAGTGAAAACCTCCATCCGTCATATGTTGGTGATTCAGCAAATGTAGATCAGAATCCAAAAAACTGAGTTCCGAAACCAACAAAAGAAAATTAAAAGACCTTGGTTGGTACATAATTTACAGTTTATAGCTTAATTTAC
Organism: Ceriodaphnia dubia; assembly: GCA_022539655.2. Lineage (NCBI taxonomy): Eukaryota > Metazoa > Arthropoda > Branchiopoda > Diplostraca > Daphniidae > Ceriodaphnia > Ceriodaphnia dubia. The sequence continues at coordinate 1,127,083 of JAKUCG020000139.1, read as the reverse complement.
CATTTATAGCTATTGACTGTTCAATGCAGAAAAAGAAAAGGTTGCCAAGGAGAAGGCTGCTAAAGAGAAGGCTGCCAAAGAGAAGGCGGCCAACAAGAATACTCTCAATGGGAATGTTTCGAAAGAGCACACCTCCGAAGAGGATGCTGCGAACCAGAATGCTTCTAGTGCTGAAGCTGAACATATGTCAGATGAGGAACATCGTTTCCAAAATCTCAATTCCGATACTGACATAAACAACAAAAAAAGACCTGAGGATTCATCAGACGACGAGCCAACAGAATCCGCTCCGTCGGTGAAACGAACGAAAAGAAGATCAAGCATGGCATCGAACTTTCAAAAAATGGCCAATATATTGGTAGAAAACAACAAGAAGAGAGAACAAAAAAAAGGAAGCCAATGCCCTCCTCAAGCAAAAGAGGCACGAGAAGATGATGCACTCCGAGAGGCTTCTCGATATCCTGAGTAGAGTCCTCATCAAACCACCCGAAGTCCCTCCTCAAGAGCCTCTGAATTCTAAGTCAAACGGTGAGAAAATGAAAAGAAAGCACAGAGACAAAAGAAAAAAAAACATTCATCGACACGACGTTCATCAGAGTCAGGCGACTCGTCATCATGCTCATCGAGTTAAAACCTTTTCGCTATGTTTCAGCTGCAGTCGTATCGTTTTATATTGAAAAAAGTGAACTTGTTTGTGATCATTTTTAAACATGTTTTATTACTTGGTTGTTGATTATGAGAGAATGAACGCGAGACTCAGAAATACAGAACGTTTTCTTAAAAGACACAGAAGTTAGTTATCTGCCCGCGAATGCGCGCAGGTGTCTTGGCTCAAATCCAGCACGAATACGATCGCGTTTTACGTTACCAGGGTCGCGAACATTCGGCAAACCATCAAGGATATTGGGGTTCACATTGCATTGAATCAAAGCTGGGGTAGGGTTGGCAATAACAATGTCACCATGTTGGATACAAATATTGTGGATAAAGCATTAGGTCACAACAATGTTGACACCGTTTTCAATCGTAGTGTGTACAGACTTGCACCTCCTGAACCTATTTTTTAGATCACCAAAGGCATGCTCTACCACAATCCGTGTCTGGGAGTGTTTGTAATTAAATCTATTTTGGGATGGTGTTAGTTCTCCATGGGCTGGTTTCTTATACGCCGGAATCAACCACGATTTAACAGGAAATGCGGCGTCCCCAATAATATGATATCGATCGGGATTAAACTTTGCACGGCAATTATTTTCTAGTTGCTCAAATAGGGAGGAACGTTGAAAAATAGTTGAATCGTGCGCACTGCCTGGATAACCAGTAAAAATATAAGAAAAAGTACGGTCAGGCAAAACAGCTGCCATTAAAACAAAGCTGGTGAATTTTTTGTAGTTTCTGTACGGTTTCTGTTCACCGGATGTAGGGCGAAAAGGAATGTGGCATCCATCGATTGCCGAAATGACGCCTGGAAATCCCGATCTCACCTTAAAACTTTGCGCAACGGACCTGAGCTGAGGCCGAGAGGGAAACTGAAAGAAGTGCGATTGTTTCTCAAAAAAAAATTGGCAGGTTTGCCGAATGGCATTCCAGATAGAAGATTCGGTCCTATCGAATTTGTCTGCTAGAAGGCGGATTGCTCCTTGATTTCCAAGATATTGCAAGGAAATAAGTAACACTTCAAGATTGTCCATAGGGTCAAACCCTCCATGAAAAACTTTGTCTGCTCTAAATTTCTCTGTCTTCATGAAGTCAAGAAGAAAGGCGAGTGTCGCTCTTGTAACTCTGAAGTGCCTCCAAAAGTCAGCATCGGAATAGTTAAAAGCAACTTGCATGTATCCTGAGTGTCTTGGATGGCTTTCAGGCACTGAGCCAACTAAGGAGAAAGTTTCTAAATCTTCAGCAGCACTGTCATCGCTTGATGAACTGCTATCCTCTAAGAGATCCAGGAATGTTTTAGACGCGGTAACCAACAAAACCTTCTGTATATCTTCTATTCCTATATGACGTATTCAATTATTATTTTACCATAAAATTTATCCGTCGTTAGTCTTTCTTACCTTCCATGATTGGCAGGAAATACCGTTGAGTGGGCCAAAAATAGTAAGCAAGGCCTTTCAATAGGATGGCTTAGAAACAATTCTTAAAAAAATAAGTAACTAGTTGGACTGGATGGGTATAATAAAAATGTACAAATCAATCAGTAGTACCATTCACCAAAAACAGCAGATCTGTTGTGTTTAATACCAAGGATGACACTTCATAATTAGTGCACGACAAAAGAAAAGTAAAAAACAACAACAAGCTCCTTTGTCGTCTGCTAATCAGTGGGAGGGGCTAGATCAGTCGTCGAACTTGCATTTTGGCGTCGCACTGGGTTGAACCGAGCCACCTCAACCGAAAACTCAGATCGGTTCAACTTTCCACCCCAAAATTTACATTTTGTCGTCAACCGAAGACTCGGTTCACAGTTTAACTTAACCAACCCAGTTGACGCAAAACGCGCCTTTAATTGAAATAACGATGAAATAGACATTGAAATGGAATGATTTCCCGCATAAACTACAGCGCCATCTGTATTCCATAAAAGTTAACGACAATCAGCGCCACCCAAGTGGGAGAAAAAGAATTTAGTAACCTACGGGGTCCACTGGTCCAAGTCTCTCCGTCACCAATTCCACTATTCTGTATTTTTGACAAGAAGTAAACACGGTTGACACCGCATGACAAAGCATTAAGCGGTATTTTTTTCGTCTCAATTCCCAATTTATAATCTTTTCGTTAATTCAAAACTTTTTAGAAAAAATTTGGAGAAAACTCACTGAAGCTAATGTTGTGACTCGCTTCTCCTCCGTAGGCGGCGCTGCAGTCGTAGCAGACAACGCGCCACTACGAGGGAGCTAGACTTGGCTTGCTATTCAATCGAGCATGGTCGCTGCCCAGCTCTCGCTCTCTCTATGTGTTAACTAGCAATACAAACTCTCGCTCTCAACTGATCTCGCATTCATCTCGATCAGGTCTAAATAGCTAAAGTGGAAACAGGGTATCAACAGACACTCCAGAAAAGTTTTCGAAATGGATTGTTCAGAATTCTCATGCTGCTACTCAATACAAAGTAAGTTTGGAAATGGCCTTACGTTATTCTCCACCAACATAATTAACTCTTTCTCCTATATCCATGAATTGCACATCTTTTTCATCATATCCAATCCAGCAACATCAATCATTAAGCCATCTTCTCAAAAAGTTTTCACATCCTTATGGAATGACACAACATGATACAAGCACTACAATTTATTATGTAAAGTCACCTCAACAAGTCATCCAGCAACCAATGGCATCCGATTCCCCAACGCACATTGAGCCCATCATCTGGTTCCTCACCCTAAATACCACTTGCAACTCTTCCTATAAAGGTTGCACAACACAAAATTAGAATAAGATTTATTATTACTAATCTTTAACATCTTTTACATAAAAAAAACAATCAGGAAACTTCTGACGCAGAGAAAAAAGTTGAATCATTTATGAAGAGATGAAGAAATGTAGAACCACACACTAAATCTTTTGGGCCTAAGTAATTGATAAGTAACGAAATGGAAACGATTACTTAGTGTGTAAGTAATACTTAAGTAATATTAAGTAATCATAAAAATCGTTTCCGATTCGTTACTTAAAGCCAAAAAGATTTGGTGAGCAGGAGCAAGATGAAGAGGTTTTTTGGTAGTTAACATAGCTTAAAATTATTATTTTTGAATTGAAATCCTTATCAGTTTTATGTAAGTTTATTTAATTTAATTAATTTAAGTTTAATTTTATTTAAGTTTAAAACGATACGTGTTGTGTCTATGAACAAGAATTCTCACGTCGATTCCAATGTTTGCAAAGTTTTTCTCTTGGATTAATTCTTAATTGTTAATATAATGATAATTTTTTCGGTTCGTCTCTATAAAAACATTTAGGAACGGACGACGGAGATAAGGGTTTCGAGTGCTTGTTTGACTATGGCCCGAAATTCAAAAAATTGACCTATATGTACGGCGATCTCTCTAGCGAAAGCAAAGACGGGTAGCACGTGCTTCAAAGCGGCAATTCGAGAAGCGAAGATTGATGCTAAATAACGCACACCAATTTATATTTTTAAAAAATTAACAAATCAATCCACCCCCTTTATTCCAGTATCTTAAAAAAAATTTAAAAAATGACTGCAATGAGAAATAGTGTTGTCTCCCATCTAAACTGTCCAGAAAACACAAAAGAGGATGCTATGCAACATTTGTTTTGTTTAGTCATTTCGTGCGTTGTACAAGACGTTGTGTGACGAGAGTAACCGGACCTATGCCCGACTGGTGGGGGTGAAAAAACGGTAAAAAAAGGCGGAGCTTGCCTCGTCGCACCAACACAAACATACGATACACGACGACAATCGACCTCATACACGTACAGACACGCACTGACACACACGAGACAGACGAAACACGACACCTCAGACACAACACACACAAAACAACACCTCAGGCACGAGACGGGAAACTGAGTTCGTTTATTACATCTTTACTTCAACGACAAGATTCAAACATTCCCATAAGTGTGGGCAGACCTAAAATCAGTCCGACAATATTAGTTAGAAGGTAGAATAAGATAGGAAAAATATTACTTGGTGTGACGTATATCACTAGCTATTAGAGAAAACTTTTTTCCGCAAATCTTGCAAGGGAAAGTTGATCCATCATGAGCAGACCTAATCAAATGTCCGGCAATATTAGTTAGAAACTAGGAAAAGGTAGAAAAAGGTACAAAAAGGTACAAAAAAGATTACTTGGTGTGACGAACCAGGCTAGCTTTTAGAGAAAACTTTTTTCTGCAAATTTTGCAAGGGAAAGTTGATCCATCGTGAGCAGAACAAACAACAGTAGGACAATATTAGTTAGAAGGTAGAAAAAGGCAGAAAAAATATTACTTGGTGTGACGAATAACACTAGCTTTTACGGAAAACTTTTTTCCGCAAATTTTGCAAGGGAAAGGTTTTTTGTTACATTTTGGCCTGCTTAAAACAAAAGAAGATAAATGTTATTCTACAAGTATACACCCACAATCTTATCCACCATGTGAATAACAACACCTCGACTTTGTACGAAAGTCGAGCTTCCTGCAAAAAAAGCCGGCGCCCCGGAGAAAAAATTATATGCAGATGTTTTTTCCTGCCTTGATCGACTATGTTGGTCATTCTAGCCAACAGAAAAAAGAGCTGGCCGCGTTGCCGTTGTCGTTGCAGACTTTCAAGCCTGTCTCGCTTTAGTTTTTTTATTTTTGGGTTTCTTTTTCATGATGACGTTTTTACTTTTCACTGGAAAAGCGCCTCCATCACCATCGGTCGGGTACAGATTTAGCGGGGGAACTTGCGTCATAGATCCGCGTTTCTCTCCCTCATTTCTTTGTCCCTAAATCGGCCGTACAAGAATTATAAGCGACGTAGCTGTATAAACCCGAGTTGTGCTGCTGGCCAGCTCCATGGCCCTTTACCGTTTTTTGGTTGCCACAAGTTGACGCGGAAACGATGGAGGTAGCTTATGACGTGTCATCGTTTCCTGCAACTCCACGAGCGTCCAGAAAGAATGGAGGACGTTTCTCGAAGTCGAACGGAGCGGGAGTCGAGCGGAGCTTGGGAGTCTAACGGAGCTGGAGTAGTTGGCTGAACTGGAGGAATAGACGGAGCTGGAATACGAGAAGCATCATCTGAGGTACCATTTGGCTCGATTGCTTTGCTGCATGTTAACTTTATCCCCGAGTGTCCCCCACCTTTAGGACCTGGGTTTAGGAGTGTCCCCAACCGTCGTACATATCCTACCATACAGTTTGTAAAATATTTTGTTGCCGACTTAGCGTGCGACACCACTGGTAAGTGTACTTGTATAATTCTTATGCCAACTGGTGTTTACAACCATCATTTTTTCTAACTATTTTTCCCAATTAGTAACGCATGATGAGGCAAAGGAAATCTATAAAGGTGCTGTGGGGAATGACCTGTTCCTATGAATGCAGAGTTGTACGATGCTAAAGACAACTACGACGGTGTGTCTCAATCTGAAGAACAAATAAGGACTCGCAAATTTATGTTTTTTGTATTTACAATTTTCTTTTGAAATTGCAGGCCATCGTTTGGATACATACATTCCTAGACATCACCTATCCAGTCCGGAAGTTCAGAGCAGTCGTCGGTTGGAGGTGACTGGCAACGATTCGTTTGCTGGGGACCGAGCAAGCTACAATGAAACTAGCAGTGATTTAAGTAAGATTCATTAAGTAAGATTCATTGTGTAGTACTACTACACACTGGCAACGATTCGTTTGCTGGGGACCAAGCAAGCTACAATGAAACTAGCAGTGATTTGAGTAAGATTCATTATGTAAGATTCATTGTGTAGTACTACTACACAATGTAAATGTAAATAAAGCCCCTGCGTGGCGCCTTCGAGATTTTGGGGGAAACGCCGTTAATTATCAAGAATCGTTCCTTAGTCTTTTAAATTTTTCATGATTTCCGCTATTTATGGTAAAAATTGATAATATGTACATTTTGTTATTTTCTGTCAAGTAAGAAAAATGTTGAAAAAAAAAATCAAAATCCCGAAAAATGAACGAAATTTCACGAATTTTCACGCTGTCTCCCGTCACTCTAAAGATTTCATCAATGATCAAATCTAGATTCCGTAGTTCAGCATTTTAAAAAAACTTGCGGGGTTGTAGAAACAAATGTTATTCATTCATTTCAAACAACTTGATAAATAGGTATAATTCACGAAATCAACTAAAATTCCAGAAGATTCACGGTTAATTTCGTTTCATTTGATGTTTTTACCATTGCAGAATGAGTATTTCCTTTGATTTGGGCATTTAAGGTAAAAGCCGAAAAAATGTAAACAAAAAGAAACTATTGCGATGGGAATGTGAGGTGGTCCTAAGATAGTGTAAATGTTTTGCGAAAAACGCAATTTTTAAAATTAAAAATGAACGTGAAGCGTTCGTCCTATTTCGTTCTTAGGCTATCGTTGCGAAAGATCACGACGAACTCTTTATGAGTGTGTGTTTTCATCCCTGTCCGATGTAGGCGTAAAAAGCCTTTCTCGTCTGAATTTCAATTCCCTTGACAATCTACATCTCTTGGGAATCTACACCCTAGGGAATGCCATATTAATATGATTTGGTTGACATAAGTGGGGTGGCCACTGTTTTCTCTCTATCTTTCACCCCTTTCTCTCTAAAAATCTACCGTTTATACATAAGAGGGGGTAAGCCTTTGGCCAGAGTTATAGAGTAGATGGTACGATCACCCGACGGTGTACTCGCCGTAAGGCTAGGTGATGGGGTTTCTGAGGGGATTTTCAAAGTTTGGGGGGGATGTTATAAGAGTGCTGCTGCCATCTAGCGAAAGCAGCTAGAAGTGTTAGAAGTAGGGGGTTTGAAAAAATATGGCAGTTGCGTTTTCCTAGGTGACTGTTGAATCATAATCTTTATTCGTGTTTGATGGAAAGGAACATTGGAAATGTCCCATTCCAAACCTTTGAAAACCGTTAACAAATTGTGTTGTTTCATTTGTGGAGTGATCTATGAAGACGAGAACAGAAGAATCGGCTTTTTTACAGTTCCAAAGAACAAATTCACATGTTGGCAGTTACTCATCCCTGAACTTAAACGGACATCGAGACTGTGTGGCAAACATTTTGATGAAAAGGATATTGTAAAAGGACTCACTATCGGCCAGGATTTTCATCCCGCAGATAGATGGAGACTTACTACGTCGGCCCTTCCGAAACATTCTTTAGGTAACTTCTTAGAATTTCTTGTTTTGTTTACGGTTTCAATGTGAACATATTGGCACTATATTTTTAATTATTCTTCTACAACTATAGTCAAAAACAATGCAGCAGCCCCAAGGCCTACCCGAATACCTTTAAAGCAACTATACACTGACAACAACCAGCACCAACAAACTAACGTGCCACCACCCAATTTAAGACTGCCTGATAAAGCCTCATCTACTCGTCTAAACATGACATCAGACCCAATACCAGCCCGAACACCTTTAAAACAAATGCATACTGCAGACAACCAGCACCAACAAACTGATGTACCAACACCAGATTTAAGTCTGTATAGTCAAGCTTCACCTACTCAACTAACTAGGACACCATCAGTCTCGGACGGCACAGGCAACCGCAAGGCATTAAAACGCCTCTTTACTCTAGATTCTGTCAATCCACCGAAAAGGAAGAGAAAGTCTAATGGTAATTATTTAGCATTTTTAACTTCATAAAGATCATTGGTTAATCATTAATCTTTTCAAACAAAGGCCGTGTAGATTCCAGTGTGAGTCCATCAAACGGGAACAATGATTTGTCTGTTGAAGACGTTACTACTTCTCGTGAAATGCCGTCAGCTATATCAGAAAGGTATTTGTTTACAGCTAAATAGAGTGGCGATTCGTCAAAATGGCAAGCTAATCTTTGAATTTCAACTACTTGTAGCCAGGAACAAGCCGATGTAAGTTTTGAGACCATTCCTTTGGAAGATGTTAACTCACCTTCGCCCAGCACATTTGATTTTTCTCATGCTGGCGAATGGATTGTCCACGAAGGAGAGTTTGGTACTTCGTCCTGGCGTTCGGAGTGGAATGTACCTAACGGCATTGTTCTGCCACAAATCGTCGGTCAGGAAACCCCGTTGCCGCCTTCTATCAATAACGTGCCTGTTCGTCTTCGGTCTGGCGCAACTGGTATTGAAAGCTAGTTCTTCGTTTAAGAAATATTATTTTACGTTACTAACAAGTCTCATCTTGTTTCAGTGTTGACAGTTGGAAACCCTTTGCCTGTTACTGTCTTAGAATCTGAAGTTCAAATGGAAACACCGCAGTCCGACGTGGTTACTCCTACTACTGCCTCTGCGGAACGAGTCCAAGCTGCAAATGACGATCTTCCACCGGCTAACGTGCCAATAAAACAGAAAAGGAAATACCGTATCACCCCCCCAACTAATTGCATGAAATGCAAAAAAGAAATTAAAGGGCAGTGTGCTCCATGCCAAATAAAGGAACTTAAGTTGATTGTCAAGGAAAAAGACATGCAGCTGAAGAGTCTCAAGACATCTCAAGAGAAGTCGGCTTTGAAAATTAACAGACTCAAAACTCGATTGCAGGTAACTCGAAAGAAGTTGAATACATCGAGAAACAGGGTCTTACGAATGGGGCGATACGCACAGGTAACACCCATTGTAATTTGGAATGCAAGTAACCAAATTAAAATGTCCTTGTCTATTATTTAGGAGGTTGCAACAACCATTGCGATTCTGAAGGAGGACATCGTTAACCTTTCTGCTAACCAACTGGAAGAGAAGATTAAGCACCTGTCTCACGGGGTAAGTTTCCTATTAATCTAAAGTCGAACTCAACCATTAAGAAATCTATTTTTTTTAACATTGGCAATTGTAAATTGTATAGCACAGACACTGGTATCCATCTATCGTTTCGTTGAATTTGTAGCCGTGGATTGTTTCGTGATGTGGTCTTGTCGTTGAGGAAGCAGTTTAGCGGTACCTAACGTTAACACATTGATTGGCTGGCGACGGACTGTTATGATGTGGGCTCGCTGTTGAGGAAACACAACAGGACACTAACACAACATCACCAACATTACACATCAACTAGACTATTCAGACGTGAACATATATATTAACTCAATTCAGCCAATCATTCTTACTTTGACCATTGACATGTTATAAACGATACTACTCGTATGACGATTCATTCTTGTTTGAAGGAATAAAGAGTTGTGAACAGAAGAAGCACTTGTCTTGATGATAATATTTACATAATTACATATTTACAGGAGAAAGTAATCATAAAGACGTTCATTCAGAAAGGCAAAGCCGAGCTTCAGGCAACATCAGGAAGAGCTCATTCTATGAAGTACGACGGCGGCTTCCTTATGCAGTGTTTACTTCTGAAATTGAAGAGCGCCTCTACTTATGCTCACATGAGGAAGAATAACATCCTCCCACTTCCTAGTGTCTCAACTATTCGTCGGCGATTAAGCTCTTCTGATTGCAAGTTTGGTTTTAACGATCTCGCTTTAGAAAATATCAAGAAAGCGCTTGCCAACCTGGCAGCTTGTGATCGGTGGGGTAGTCTTATGTGGGATGAAATTTCCCTCAAAAAGGATCTAACATGGCATTCCACAAGATTAGAATGGCACGGGATAGTGGACTTTGGGGATGACATTGAAGCTAAGGTTAAAGATGGGATAGCAACTCATGCCCTTGTTCTAATGTTTAGACCCTATAAAGGGAATTGGGTGCAACCCATTGCGTGTTTTGCATCACGAACCGCAGCTAGTGCTGAAATTCTTTACGAGCTAATTGTCAAGGCAATTGTTTTGCTTCACAATAACGATGCTATTGTTAAGAATCTTGTGTGTGATGGGTGCTCCTCAAACAAGTGCGCGATGACTTTATTCGGAATTTCTGGAAACACATCGAGGAATAAGGTAGAGACGGGTGAATCATATTTCATCCGCCATCCTTTGGATCCATCAATCAAGATTTACTGGCTATTTGACGCGCCACACCTTCTTAAATGTACGAGGAATCACATTCTTAAACACAAAGTAGTCCAGGTATACCAATTTCTTTATAGTTTTCTGTATTTTGGTTGTTTCATTCATTTTTTGGTGATCTAGTATGCCGGTGACACTGCCCGTTTCCTTTACTACCAACGGCTGTACAATATCGAGAAGAATAATCATTTTCGGAGAGCATTCAAGTTGACGGAATCTCACATTTCCCCCTCTAACTTCGAAAAAATGAATGTGAGGAAGGCTGCCCAGCTCCTGTCGAATACTGTAGTGCAGGCGCTTCAACGTTACAGAGGCCATAAGAAATTTGCCTACCTTTTTAAGGGATCGGAAACAACAGAAAGATACACCAAATTAATGAACGATATCTTCGATATTATGAATGGTCGCAATATCAAAGAAGGAATCAACATTCGCAATTGGTGGAAGAAAAAGGAAAAGCTTGACGTTTTTCTTAAGATTCTGGATATAACTGAAGAGTGTCATCGCACAAGAAAGAAGAATGACCCTGATATTCCATTAAAAATGTTTCTATCAGAAACCACTTTAAAGGCTTGGCGCATTTCAGTTCTTAGTGTAATTGCATTGACAGAAGAAAAGTTTAAAGCAGGGTACTTCACTGTTCTTACCGGAAAGATGAACCAAGACCCCCTTGAGGTGAAATTTTGTTGTCAGAAATTGTTTCCATGATTGAAAGTTTGAAACGTAATATATTTTGATTTCTAGCGCTTTTTCGGAATCGTAAGAGGAATTGACGACACTCCTACAGCACACTCCTGGCTTCAGATATTCCGGATTTTGTCAATTTACAATCCAACAAAGATGCACGTCGACCGAGGAAACATTGACAATGAAGAAAACATTCGTGTACTCGTCAGCTATGAAGAATGTCTTCTTAACAAGTTCAAGTCGTGTGAGAAGGAAGCTGCCGAATTACGCAAAACGTTAAAAGAACAGCTTCTGGAAGAACTGTCAGTTCGCTATGTTGATGTAATGGACAATGTCGCCTCTACGGACGAAATGAAGGATGAAATGATATATGACATGTGCGGCTATCTTCTCAAAACTCGCGATTCGGTCTGGGTGGACTGCGCTGAATGCAAGAAAGCTCTAATCACAGAGTACGATGAACTGCCTCAAGACTTCTTGGCTGCCGAATATACTGCCACTCGCAATCGTGGTGGTCTTCTTTTCACAACTGTAAATTTTTTTAAGATCATTCAACTTGTTGAAAATGTGATAACTAAATTCTTCGATAAAGATAAACACATTTATGTAGCTAATTGTTATGAAAAAGTCATGTCAGAGCTATGTAAATTGAAAGTTGTGAACCTTTGCTGTAGTCACCATGAAGAGTCACTGCCGTATTTAATGATGCAATATGTACATATTCGGTTTTACACAGAATCAAAACGTTATCGCAATCTGCACTTATCAAAAATTCGAACTCAAATGAATTGTAACAAAAAATTGTCAAGAGTTGTCAGTCATGACAAAAAAAAAGGAAATAAAAAGGTTTAATACTAATTTTATTTCAACTTTATTCAGTTTGTTTGTAGATAAGTTATGAAAATCAAGTTTTCTCTTTTCAAAACAGAACGTTATAAAATTATCCGTTTGAAACATATTTTACTTGAACTACGGTAATTGCTCGAAGGTTCAGTGCTTTAACGCACATGAAATGAAACGCTCGCGCCAAGGTTTCAAGCGGTGTGCAGTGTATAGTTCATTAGGAAAGCCGCCAGGCAGCACTGCTCTCCTTATAACATCTCATCACCAAGCCTTACGGCAAGTACACAGTGGGGTGATCGTACCATCTACTCTATAACTCTGCTTTGGCTTTTAAATAAGAATTTAAAATCTCTCATGGATAAATAACATTTGTATTGTACTACAGTAGTACAATATACGCGAATAGACGGAAGCTGTGCTTCTGGGTCACAATCTGGATTACAAATGACGCATGGACGAAAAAGATCAGAGCCCCTCCTAAAGTTGATTACCAAAGAAAGATGCTCAAGATGGTGGGTACTTTGGTTAATTGGGATGATGGAAAATGCCCGCTACTTCCAGCAGCTAGTGAGCTCCAAAGTGAAACTGCCGCTTAAAATTCCTTCGCAAATTTAAATTGAGGATCTAAACAACCCGCTGGTGAACTTTAAGCTTTCTGTAGCCATGGTACGCATGGATTTTTTTAAATAGTAAACTTGAATAATGACTAAGGTAAACTTCTTCTTTTTAGTGTTCAGTCTTGATTGTCAAGATGAAAAGTCGCTCTTCACGAGACCAAATTGCTAAAATGGGTGTATCCTCGATACTCGGAGATTCTTTTGTTGCATTATATAAGGAGAGTAAAGTAGACTTAACTAGGCATATGAACACGACTCAATGTATTAGTCTGCAAGCCCATTAGGCTTAGAACCATCACGCACATATATAGTACAATGTTTAATACATTTAGGACTATACCTTAAGAGATCGTAGAGACAAGTGAGGAGGGAACTAGGACATGGCAGACACGATGGGTTTCAGACTAGGGAACTAGTTGCTTAGCAACCAAAGTAGAGCAGGCGAGCTGCGTTGGGTTCGGCATCCTACGATCTGATTGTATCTCCAATATCTTTGTGCCACAAAGTGAAATGGCGGAAAAGGGCGAACGACAAAAGACCGATGACTGGTCATCTAGTGAACCTGATCGCTGTTACAGGAGATAAGTTCATTTAGTGTGGTTATAGTGTTTAATTTTTTCTCTTCTCTTCACAGTGGTCATCAGGTCTGTGCTAGAAATCAACAACCAGCCGGAGGTTTCCTTGAAGGTACTTCTCAGCTCAATTCAGATGGCAAGGGGGAACATCTCATTTGAAACAGCTAACCGAGATGTCGATGAGGACCATGTCAACGTGTACGGGAGAGCAGACAAAGATAGTCAGTGTGAAATTGATAATCGGATGGACACACTTTATTCGGCTATTCCTAATTTCCGCCCTAGCAAGTAAATCGCTTATTCCCTCTTGGCACAAGAGGGTCTACAGGGGATTTAAATCCCTCTTGGTTTACCGAGAGGGTCTACACCACTTTTAATTCCCCATCCTTCTCTTTTTTTTAGCTTTTTTCTCCTCTCACACATCGTGTTACAAAACGGCAGGCGCACTCGAAATCAAAATGACCTTCATATGGCATATACGAAAAATAATTTTGACCCCCTAAACAGCGTGCCATACTTCCGATTACACGCGATAGGGGCGTGTCATTTTAATTCATCTCCAATAACTTTGTAACTTTTCCACGAAACGTGGGAGTCCACGGTAAGCGCAATGAAAAATTTACGCTCGACAACATTCATATTTTTTTTAACCCTCGGTACAACGTGCCGATTTCCAGATTACACGCGATAGGGGCGTGGCTTGGGTAGCAATTGATAATTTATATACGATCGTATACAAAAAATCGATTCTTAATTTAGCATTACAATAAACATTACAATCGTATTGGATAACTATTCAATTATCGATCAGATTATAAGTTTCGATTATAATGAGACCACATGTTTTTTACATTACAAACATTAAACGTTTCAATTTCACTTTTCGTTTCTTCTCTCTAACTAACACTTTTCTGTTACTGGTTCTCGTCCAGTTGATGACAATAAATTTTCCATCTGCTGAAAAGTATCTATTTTATATAAGACTGTTGGCATTTTCATTTTTGCAGTAATTAATAATAGATTCCTATTACAGATTATATGGAATTTCTTACTTTTCCCACATTTCCTTACTCCTTTTTCAAAGAGAGTATGTACCTATAAACAACAGGTATTAATTAAGTCTCCAAGTAAAGCAAACAAAATGTAATTATAGTTACTTCAGTTTCTTTTCTTGTTACAGCGCTTGTCAGGGAGAATGATTGTATTGGTGCCCGCCCAGAGATCTCTTTTAATCGAATCTGCCAACGAAGTAAGTTATGCGACACGAATGTTAATATTCGTGACTGGGCACAACATCTAGACAACGATTGGTAATCTTAATATATTTAAAATCTTTCCATCCTTATTAAGATTTTATAATTATAGTATGAAACCCTGTGGACGTTGTGGCACCAAAAGAAGCCGTACTTAATAGTCCTTTTTACCAACCAGTGCAACAAAAAACGCAGTTCTTCCACATTGATAACTTTTACAAGTATTCAGAAATGTTGTTATTGTAAGTCTTTCTTTCAAAAGTGCAATTTAGTATGTGAATGCAACGTTGGGTCACGTCTGAAAAATGATTTTTTCAAATCCAGAACTTGGGCAAAGATCCAGCAAGAATTTTAAGTCTTCTGTGCATTTTTCTTTTTCAAAAGCTTAAATGAGTGGACGAATACAAACGTCAAATCACGTAGGGATACAAGTTTTCATGAATTCACAGTTTTCAGTATGCTAGAAGTAGTCTTATAACTACTCTGCGTGCCTTCTTGTACATCTTTACGGCTAGAGGCAGGCGCCACAATAAAGACCCATATTTCCGTTTCAATTTCTTTTCTACCCGTGCGTTGAGGGGTATAATGACTTATGGTACGAATACGCCGACTTGACGACCCATCCAGTCTTTCTCTTCTATTTTGGCGTTAATGTTGATATCCTTTAGAATTAAAGGATGAGAATCTACTGATAGCTCAGTTTCTCGAGAAGAATTTCTTCGTGTGGATTCGGGGGAAAAATGCACTTTTCTGATGCATTTTAGGCGTTGAAATCGCATTTTTTGGAAACGTTAATTTTTAATAATAACCCCGATTGTTTAAGTAAAATGGCAGTTTTCTCTACGTAAATCTGTGGATTCAAAATCCATTAAAGTACTGGAAGATTTGTGAGAAAATAATCAAATTTTTATTGCAAGTTTGTAACCAGCTACTACCTTCAAAAAGTTAAGTTAACTCTCAATCAGGTGTGCTCACATGGATTCATATTTGCTAATCTCATATGTCAAGATTAATCATATAAATTTAAAAAAATTCAAAAAGCTTCAACAAAACTTTTCTTTATTATACTTTCTTTTTTAAAATGTTTTTAATGCCCATGAGATTTCTCGACAACACGGAGAGTAGCAATAGCTTCAATTACATCGATCACTCACTTTGTTCGATTTTCAGTTTAATATGAGCGTCAATCTTTTGCAAAGTACCCTCTTGGATGGCCGGACCGTACATCTTATTTGCTTCAAGTGTAATAATCCGCCGCTGGGCTTTAATGACGTCGTACAACTCGCTGGTCTTCATTTCTCTTTTTGGAGTACCATTCATCTCCATCACTCCTTTAATGACAACTGAGAAACGAAACATAAACAATATGGATATTAATGAAGAAACTTGTCTTTTCCGATGTACTGAAGAAGACTGCTACAAGATTCACGAGATGCCCCATCATAGGAAGTTTGTCATTTTTTCTAATCTTCCACTGAATTTTTGTGCTAAGATCGCGCGTGAATAAGGCTAACATAAATTGCTTGGCAACCTGGTCTTTGGAGTTTATACTCCGAAGGCGCATCATATATAATGCAGACTACAAATAAAAAAAAAAACAGTTTCATCCAGGAGCCGATCGAATGGAAGCTATGCGACACTTACAACAGCTACTAATAGCTCCATATTATCGAATGCGATGTCCAGGTGGGCTTCCTGGTATGGCTCAGTCAACGGTAGTTTGAAATTTTTTGCAACAAATTGCTCAAAATATCGGGCATTCTCGGTGACTATCCTTTCTTGGACAATCTTTGGATTACGCTGCTCTTCCAATAGCTGAACAACTTTCCCACTGTTTTTGGCCGACTGTTCGGCAAACTTTAACATTTTAGCTCGGTAGTTTTGATTTGATTAAAATATAAGAAAGAGTTTAGAAAAATTATTATTTGTTGCAAATATCTTGTAACAAACCTGATATATGATATTCAGAAAGACACACTTCATTTGGTCGTCTGGTGCTTTAGTTGAACAGATCACTTTGACCCGCCTCAGTTTCGCGCAAAGAAGTGTATGACTTAGAAGCGGTCAACGGAGCGAGAAGCGCCAATATTCGGAACAGCAGGTGATTATCTTTCCCCAGTCAAAGTGCCATGTTGCCCAGTAGCGTTCAAATGTTTAGCGTTGACGATATTGCGAGCAGCGTCAACGTTCAGGACAGCCGGTGATTCATTTCTAATCGTTGGAAAGTTTGAGGCACTATTTTCAGTGTTGCGCGTGGCAGAATTCGGCGCTGTAGCGTTGGCCACGTTGAGAGATGCACCAAAATTTGTAAGTGGTCTGTTCCTGCCAGCCGGAATGCCAGAATATTCCGAGGTGTGAACGTAACGAGGAACGGTTTTCAATTTCGAACGTCCAATGTCTCTAGGCATCCCAATGCCTACAATTGAAAATACAGTTAAACCGTGCACTACTTGATTTAATATCTAAACTGCGGTTACCTTTAGTCTTAGGAGAATTCTCGTTCGGTTTTATTGGTGCCACCCCATACAATCCATCTTTGTACACCGATTTGGCAATCCGACGATTTTTTGCAATTCCAAGATTTGTTAAAACTGGACTTGCTGTAAAAAAAATTAATTTTCTCCCTTTAAGTTTAAATAATAAAAAAAGGAACCTTTGTTCGAGGAGCTGAATACAGACGCGCTACTTGCGACCGAGTACGATGCATTTAATTCCAAAAATTGCGGACTGCCATCATTGTGTAGCAGTGTGTCAGAATAGAACTTCGGAACGGCACCTGACAAACTTGCTTGTGGATAATCTTCCAAAGACAGGAATGGTTCTTGTGCCACCTCTTTCCACATTGTTTTCTGTGGGGTATAATAACCTAATTGGAGATCAATAAGTTTATTAGACTGTTTGCCGTGCTGAAGATTATAATGATGTACCATTATAATGGTCATCCCCGGTCAACTCAAGCTGCTTGGTGCTCAGTACTTCCGGGCTTGTTTGGATGTGCCGATGCGTGTCTGAGTCGTAGCCTGAATAAATGAAGGTGAATTAGGTAAGAATTGGCTCAAAAATTAAAACTTTTCTTACTTTGCTGATTCTTGATAAGGCCATAAGAATAACACTGGGCCAAACTACCCCTACCCCTGTGGCAAAGTGCACCGTGTTTGGGCATGATGGCATTCCGTTTATGTTTTCTAAACTTAATTCTAAAGGGAAACTCAAGCCAACGCGAGATCATATAACATACACACTCTTAAGTAAGTAGGCTACTTCTGACGTACAAATTTGAATATTAATCCAATTTGAACACATAAATCAGGTTACGTTGTGTTCGAACTTGTTCGAACTTTAAACTGACGTGACTTGACGTATTAATATACCAAGTTGTCTGTTATACTATACATAAAAGTAGAAAATTTCAACTTATTTGGGAAATTGGTTCGCAAGATATTCGCTATTTTAAAATATCTTTAATTCACCGCAACTAATCGGAGAGCGGGGGTGGTGACGGGGGGGTAATTATGGTTAGTCACACCTCCGCTGATGTCGCCCCTTCACCAATATTACGCAGGCCTACTTAAACAAATACCATCGTTTTTAAGTAAGCAGGTAAAAAGTAAGAAAATGCATCACGAAATTTTCTGACGTATTTAATCTGCATTATTTTGTATTGAATGCGTATTTATTCCCTTTTGGTTTACCAAGGGGGTCTACGCACCCTTTATTTCCCTTCCCCTTTTCTGAGATGTAACCGTCCCACTCTTATATTTCCTAAACAGCATAACAGATTTTAATGCTGGTAAGCTAGTAATTAGTGTTTGGTGTGTCTTTTAATAATCATGCAAAAATTTTATAGTATTATTTTCGGGAACATTGTGCCATTTCTTTTTTTCCGGAAAAAATGGGCGGAGGTTAACTCCACATTACATAGATCCCAACATCGGAAAGCTAATAGTTCAAGTACACTAGTGCCACCAGCGTTCCATTTCAGTAAAAAAGCTATTGCAAAGCTATCCGTAGTATGCATGAACTTCAATAACTTCTCAATTGCCTATCTATAAACTTCTTTTCCCGTTTACATTGCGTCGCCCTAACAAAACAGAAACAATGTCTATTTCATAATTTCACTAGAGCTATAATTTTACGGAAATTTTCTTGATTCCAATTTCCTACCCTACACACCGCGTACTTTCCATTTATATTTTAAACATGTAATTTCATACATTTTACTCCATCTATACACTAGACCTATTGCTACTCAAATTCTCCCCCTGCCTAGTTGCCTACCAATTCCATTCCTACGGCAAAAAAAAACCAAGAGGGACCTGCCGCACGCGGCGATTGATTGTTCAATTTTAGTTATGAGGGGCGACATCAAGCGGGTGTGTGAGTAACCATTATTGTCCACCCGTCACCACCCCCGCTCCCGATGAGCTGCGGTGACATTACCGATTTTTAAATAGCGAATATCTTTTGAATCAATAGTTCAAATAAGTCGAGACTTGCTACGTACAAGAACAATATAACCGAAAACTCTCTTTATTAATATCAAAGCTATGCTAGTATTAGAATAACAATGGGAATTTTTATTCTCCGCCATAAGAGCCGTGTTAATCGCTTCGGCAGATATCGTGCGTCCCACTGACGGTACGTTACGAAAACTGTAACTGTTTGATCAATTTTCATTTTATTTTTAACAAAATTACTACACAGACAGAAAAGAAAACGGGCTTTAAAATGCACATTTTTAAATAATTTTAAACTAGTTCCTTTCTACAGTTTTTAATGTTTTAAAATTTGAAAATAAATAATTCCATTTTTCAACATGTTATTAATATTAATATTTTCCAGCTGGGTTTTTTCAGGGACCTTAAAACACTACAAGCTTTAAAGATCACGTAAAGAACTAAAATTATCAATTTGTTCGAGGTAACATACTCTTTTTATATAACTTTCTTCCACTAAAAATTGATTGAATCGATTCGGAAACGGATCGAATCGGGGAATTTGAAGCTCCGCCTGTTGAAAGGTGTTGTGGGAGGGCTCGAAAATGAAAGAGGTAAACAGGTTCCTACGACTTGCAATAGATGGTGTGACGTGTATGGTAAAATGTTGCGTGAGAGAATCAATAATACCTATTTCAGTGTCTATTATCGTAGGGGGGTATTACAGCGTTCCATACCCAAACCCCATGTTTCAAATCGCTGCACCGTTAGGAAGTTAACTTTTTGTTTGATTTACAATTACAATTGGGAATTCAATTTATACTTATTCTGAAAGGGAAAGTAAATTTATTTACTACATCGCCAAAGTAAATAAACTTACTTTTACTTCTGGAATAAGTAAATTGGATTACCGCTAATAAAATAGCGGGTGCTGCGATAATAAAGTTTTACCAGATTGTAGTTGAAGGCTAAATGCCTTGCTACAGAGTATACACACGTTTCAAACAAAGATTTGGGATGTCTAGCCTTGGGCCTGGGTATTTCAGTAATATTTCCGATGCACAGCCCCCTACTTTTCTTATATTTTCAGTTTCGAATATTTATTAGAAAGCTAGAACGACTTTTCTTGGATCGATTTCACGAGATGGATGAAGAACTTTGCTGCCTCACCGCTCCCTTGCCGTAGCGGCCGTACCTTGTGCCGTACCAGAAGAATCTTAAATCGAACCGCCAACGTCCGAAAACCCCATTTAAAATGTAAAATGTACTCTAGAAAGTGGTGTTCAGGTATCAACGCTAAAACAATTCTGTTTAGTTTTTGTTTTTGGACCGTAAACTTTTAATCGGGCAAATTAATTGCCAAAAACTGAGCCAAATGTGCATAAGTAGCATTTATAGGCTACATTTTTGAACTATAAGAAAAGATATTTAAAGCAATTCCATCGTTATGTTAGCAAAAAGTTAAAACGAAACAAAATTTAGTTTAGTTTTTTGAATCTAAAACATCATTTGTCAGATTAATGTGGTCCAATGGTTATAGCTTTCGTGTAACACGCTAGAAGTCATGGGTTCGATCCTGATTGGGACCAATTTTAAAATTATCATTTGGATAGTAATATAATAAAATTAACTTGGCTTTAACTTATAAAAGATAAAAAAGACGAAGGTAAAAACCCCCAAAAAAGAGAAAAACGAGAAAATTTAACTATATTGGAACTGGACTTAAAGTTCATTAATTTTGGACAATTTTACCACTGCGGGAGTGGACTTATATTTCAAGTAGAAATGTAGACAAATGTGTCTTCAATTCGTTTTGATGAGAATTTGTCCGTGAAAAAGTAGACATTTTTCGTAGAGAGTAGTTCCTAGTTTTAACTATCAATCGACGGAGTCAGTTTAACTGAAAGGACGAAAGATTAAATACGGCAGGGACAAATACTCCTTCGTAAATTTTCGTAGTAATTAATTTTAGAAATAATTCGTAAATTTCGAGTAATCGCCTCTAGCGTCTTTTAAACAAAGACGTCCTTCTTGGTAAATTTTTCATTTGTTTTTCATTTGGTTCACATTTTTACTTGCCTTTAGGCAGGAAAAACTTAGTAGGTCAAATGTTACATTTATCCCATACCTCCCCTACGTTCTGAGAAGCAAAATAGACGTCAAATCTCAGGCTGGTTGTACTGTAAAATAAAACCGAACACTTTGTAATTTCAAGGAAAATTATAGGAGCATCCGACTTCACCGGGGAAATTCCTCGGGAAATTCTATTTCGCATCAAGTGGTCAGTAGGCTACTAATTCTAGGCTAATACTGTAAGATATTGTAAGATAACTTTTATATTTGCCTCTAGAGGAAGATTATGTAGATTCTTAAATAACTCGTCAAATGGATTTTATTATTAAAATGCCCTAACCTAAAATTCTGTATTCGAATTTTGAACTTCAAATTAAATCGACTGATTTTTATGCAAATTATAGGAAGTCATGTGATGCTTTCGACAGTGATCGGAAAGACATGGAAAAGTTTTGACGTATGGGGAAAAGTCAAAAGTCATCATTCAGGCGAGAAACGTTACGTTCAACGTTACAGTCAACGTAATAAGTCGCGAAAAATCCGCGAACGTCAAAGTCTGACTTTAAGTCAGTAAAAAGTCAATTTTACGTCAAAATTATTGTACTTGCACTTTTGGGGATAATTTTACATAGAAAGAGAAATTTTTAAAAGTATAAGCATCTCTAATACAATATCAGACAATCGATTTCTGCGGACTGTAACAACAGCTGCTTGGCTAAAGAGTCGCTCGACTGGCGCACTTGTTGGGATTGGGGTATTATATTTTAAGAAGAGCTGTTTAATTTGAGGATATTTATCCAATATTTCAATGCTGGTGTCAAGCTCCCTTAAATATAAATCTATGTCTTCCTGCTTAGAATTGCGAGTTGCATTAAAGTTTAAGAAATCTTCTGTTAGGGAAGCTGCGTCTCTTTCTACCATCGGCGACACTGCATCGTTCAAAAGCTCTTTCAGCTTCCAGATAGCATCTTTTTTCTCAGAAGTATTGTCCATCCAGTTTGCCTTGAAACAAGGGTGAGTGAGGGCAGCTACCAGGTAAACGGGGTCCGTCCACAGGTGTCCAAACCTGTAGAAAATTTTTGAAGTAAGTAAAGATTTGGCAGTAGTTAACTTTTAGAAGTCTGTGACCTGCTCTCGATGCTAGCTATCACTCGATCCCGAATTGGTGCCAAATTAGGGAACACGCGTTGTAGTTCCTTCTTGAGTCTAGTAAGAAGTGGAAGTACCATACCTATTCCCATAAAGCATTGCTTATCGCATTGTAGAATATCGAGCACAACAGCTAATGGCTTCATGAGGAGCATGTACTCATTCAACAGCTCTAACTCTTCTTTGGTCAGAGGTGGAAGTTTCAATGAAGAGAACAAAGTGTTCGCATTTTCTAGGGTTCCGTAGTTTTGCAAAAATGACAAAAGTGAATCGTAGAGGCTATTCCACCTTGTTTCACACGGAGTTACAAGAGCCTTGCCTATTTAAACATTAAATAGTAACCCCTTTTGAATGAAATAGAAAGAAATGAATATTAACGAACCAAAAGCCTCAGTTGCTTGTTCAGAAGAGCCTATTGAACGCCCGATTTTGTTCCATAGTCCGGTCATTTTCCCCATAACTTTAACTAGGGCATTTTTCTTCGGAAATGTCTTATTGTTAAAAGACGGAAGAGCAGTGTCAACACTCGCGATAAGATTTAATGTGTGAGAGGCGCATCTGAATATAAGAATATCCCAACATTAATTACAACAAAAACTACACAAGAATTTTAATTGCATACCGTAAATGAGGAGGCAATATTATTGCCATTTCGTCGGGCGATGTATCCAGCAACTCAAAGACTGAGGTTGGAAATTCAGCCGCCTCGTTGACTGCGGCCAAATCTTCTTCTTCTTCTGTGTTTTTTTGCTAGTAGAGCAGAAATTCTGTGTTCAGCTTCCTCAAAATCGGCCGAATCAGTTTCTTCCAAAGCCTGTGCAGCTTTACGTTTTGCAGCTTCTTCCTATTTACAAAAAGAGTTATTAATATAGAAAAAATGTTATTATGACATTTAACATGGCTTACTGAAAATTCTTTAAAGGCCTTAACAAAATTAGAACCGTTATCGGTCACGACATGAGTAGCTTTAGTTTGAATGCCGTAATCCTCCATAACTGAATCCAACATCTTAGCAATATTCTCGTGAGTGTGTGAACCTTAAAAAATAAATATAATTGCAATACATCTAGAGAAAAATATATACCAACAAATCGTTTGCATGCTATTCCGGCTGATTTCCGAATGATAGGCTTCTTTTCTTCTGCGACAAACCAATGTGCCGTGACACCCAGAAAACTCCTTTTTTTTAGCCCCACGCATCAGCAGTTAGACAAATGCTGACTGATGATTGAAATTGGCACCTTAAGTTTTCTTTAAATTTTAAAAATTCAACTGCAATTCTTTCTTTTAAGGTTTTGATGCATACAATCTGCACTCTAGGGTCGACTTCTCTTATTAATTCACGAAAATGTGTGCTCTCAACAGTACTAAGTGGCAATGCATCTACGACTACATAATTGAAAACTCTAAAGTTAATTCTAGCTTGAACTTCAGAGGGTAGCTTTTGAGCATTCTCATGTTTCTCCTTTTTTAACGCAATCGTAGTAGGATGTAAGGCACCCAGGCGACACCTGATATCCAATGTATATCTAACGGATGTAATATATCTCCGTCTCATATCCATATCTTTTTGGATATGTCGTGGATATAGATAGGACATCCAGATTTTGATATCCAATAGACAGTTTGAGCAGAGAACCCATGGATATCCATTGGTTATTAATTAAGAACGGCAAACAATGTTATGATTTTCTTTACGATTGTTAAGTCTAAATAATTGAACAAAGACCTTATTATTGGAACACAGAAATACAAATTTTTCGTCTTCCGTTTTCAATGTGGTGGTTAAAATAAGTACCTTTATGTGCATCTATGGCGATAAACTTCGGAACCGATTCTTTACCATTTCCACAAGGTACTGTTAACAATTTCCTTTTCATTTATTATCAAACGGATCG
Source organism: Ceriodaphnia dubia (assembly GCA_022539655.2). Classification (NCBI taxonomy): domain Eukaryota; kingdom Metazoa; phylum Arthropoda; class Branchiopoda; order Diplostraca; family Daphniidae; genus Ceriodaphnia; species Ceriodaphnia dubia. Next base: position 1,102,948 of record JAKUCG020000139.1, on the reverse strand, counting down.
TTATTGTTCTAAAATAGGTAATAACTAGTAGAATACGAGCAGATTTGCTTATTGATCGAGGATGAGGAAAGTTTGGAGCGGTTCATTCCAGAGTTTCATCATTTTGACTTTGATTGATCTCCGCTGTTGAAGCTCAGAAAATTTTCACCGTGATACTTAAATCTTTGATAAGTTGGGATCCGAAAGATGTTATATGGTAACTTATGATGTCAAGATCTTTTTTTTTCTAATCTGTTGTTTGCCATGAAATTAGTAGCTCAGTTGAAAAACAAAATTTCATTAAAGCTAACAATAACATACAACATTTTAAGTTTTAACGTTTTATCCCAAGTTTTTATCCTAAGCAAAATCATTTTAAAAAATCTTTTGGAAATTTAAATATTTTTCTTTGCAGTTTAAATACAATAAGACGAATTCTATAATTTTAGTGATATTATAAATTTTACCAGCATTTAAATGATCATGGAATTTTGTTTATATTATCTATTAGGTTAACACTTGGATAATATGGTGGGTGTTGAGGATTTAATATAACTAAAATACATTTCAATAAAAATTATTATTATATTAATCAATTATTATTAATGGATAGAGAAACAATTGAAAATGCTATGCACGTAGGAAATTTGGTTTTGTTCTAACTTTTTTGTTCAAAAATGGGGAATTCATTTTGTCTTGATATTCAATAGCTACGTGAATTGTAATGATTGATTGGTGTAGTGGTTAAGGGGGCGGCGAGTGAACGCAGAAGTCAAAGATTCGAGCCTCAAAGGAGACAATTTTTGTCTTCCATCTTAGCATATCCGTAGAATATCCCAAAATAAGTATGTTGGGGAGCGACATCAAGATATCCACCCGACAACCAGGAAATATATTTTTGAATATCCACAAAATTTTTTCCGATATCCCATGGATATCCAATGGATATAAGTGTGTCGCCTGGGCAGTCGAAATAGACTCTTGTTTTTGCTTTTTACTGGGAGGCAAGTACGACGAGTCAGGGGATCGATCACGCTTTTTTCGGTGAGTAACACCCTCTTTATAACTTGCAAGATGAGTGGGGTGTTTCTACAAATAATATTGGTGTTAACAACATCACCACAAAAAGAAATCACTCATATTACCTTCAAATGTCGAACCCAATTTGAAGGGTTTCCCCAATGAACACGTGACACAAAGTTACAAGATTTGCACTTACCCTCTACCAACTCTTTTCTAAGTTTTTCTTTTTCTTGTTTTCTCACCACAAGACTAAGTTTCGGATCAATTGTAAATTTGTGAATGATTTCCTCTTCGAAACTAAAAAATCTAAACACTCCGGACTGATACCAGCTGTCAGATGCAGCGTCACCTTGTTCCGCCATTACTGTACTACTTGAACGAGCCGTTTGATTGCCGTAAGACTGAAATCACTGTAAGACTAATTAAGAAAACTTGGACTTGCCTAGGGCATCACTTCCACAAGTATTCTCATCAAAGCGTTGCCAATTTGTGACAAATTTTGTGTTGACTTCCCCAGTGTAAAGTTAAAAATTTGAAAACAACCCGTCAAAAGTCGACGTAAAAGTCACGTCTGTTTTTTTCGAATCAGTCAACTTCATACGTATACGTCAATTTTGACGTAAAGTCAGACTTAACGTCAATTTTGACTTTCCGTCACACACTGACTTTCCGATCACTGGCTTTCGATTTAGTTCCGCTGCCCTTAGCGAGAACGCACTGCCCACAGATAATGATTGATTATCTTGCTGGGCACATCGTATGGGTAAAGAAAATATGAGAAGACATGTTAATTTGCGGAAAGAGATTAACGCTTAATCTCAATCTATTTCTGCTGCTCTCCATCAGTCAATTTGCTATCTTACGTTATCTTATCTTATTGTGTTCCTCACTCGGAAGTAAATATGGGATTAGATCCATTTACTTTAGGCATTTACAATATACATCATTGAAAGTTTTTCTCCAATTCGACTATACAAATTATTTTCAACTTTCTCGTAATAGTGTGGCACAAAGTTATAAGGGGGTTGCTTAACGGTCCAGTGTTACCCCGCTTGATAATACCTTTCTAATCGCGGTTTCAAATAACAACGAGTTATGGTAGAAGATATGAATATACTGACTTCAATTTAAAATTAAAAGTCTTATCCTATTCCTATGGCGATTGCGAGCAAATTGTTTTCAGAAAACATAGAAATGTGGTTTCATATAGTCTCTTATTCGCTTATGTTTGCTAGAAAGGCAGGCCGGGTGAAGGATAAGCCTTATCTACCATCCTGAAGAGAATCCCCATTAAATTAATTTAAAAAAAAACAAGCTTTTCATAACAAATTCTCCAGGCGAGGCTCGAACTCGCGACCTCGGCATTACTACGACTTTGATACTATTTGCTCTTAATCAGCTATGAATACTGTCTTATAAGTACCATGCGCTAACCAACTGCGCCACTGGAGAACGATTATGTTACTTCCAATCATAGATAAAACGAGAGCCGAGAGGCAGTAAAGAAACGCGTTGTCTTAATAAAATGTGCCAACTTTCCTAGTCTGTTCGATGGAGTGAATACCCTATGTTTTTATTATGAAAAAAAAGATTGAGGTCTCAGGTCTGACTGTTTTGTTCCAGTTAATACTTGGTGGGGGGACTGGTGGTCTGGCGCGATCGATCCCACTAATCTCCGACACGGGATCTGTTGGCTGTTAGGTTTCCTTCCTGACCCCATTTTGCTCCTTATTAGACAACCTGCATCTGCTGGACTACTCCAACCGATCCATGTTGATGCTTGCACTTGCACTGTGCAGTAAGCCCGCATGGTGATGTTTTTTTTACCGCGGTTAGGATTTTGAACTAGCTAGGGTCCTGACAAAAGAATCCATTCCGAATTCGGAATGGATTCTTTTGTCAGCCATTGGATTTGTTTTTTTCAATCGGCAGTTTTGTCAGTCATTGGATACTTTTTGTCATTAATGACAAAAAGTAACGGTAGAATATTTGATATTGATAGCTTTGTTGAACATTTTATTGTCGTAGATATTCTTTCAATTCATAAATTGATTCGTTTTCAAAATGTTTAAAAATGCACTCGTAAATATCGGAGTTCAATATATCTCTCCTATTACTTAGGCGATATTTGAATAAGAACTTAATGAATATGGTATTACATCTTAAGGTTGCAAGCCGGTTTATTTTGGCTTTTTTAAAAAACCAAATTAAGAATTTTGGGTGGGGGAACTAATCAAACATTTGCCTACAAACTGAGCTGAGCGCACTACAATTTCATTAAATTGCAAAGGCATATACTCTCCACGACTCTCCATAAACCAAATAGAAAGACAGCGGAGTTGCCTGTATATCGCAACCTTATTTGGCGATTGGTTGCCCTTTGATGCAGCAATGAATCACCGTCCTATTTGTGTATTGCATTGTCATTCTCACCTCTACAGTACATGCCCTTTATCTTCCTTTAAGCTACTTATTGGACCGTATACTATATGACAAATTTCTGATAAAATATGCTGAGATATTTTCCGCATTCATTATTATTTAAATTATTCTTCCAATTTGGCTACACGCGATTAACGAGCAGGTTGGACGCCAATTAGTGTTACAATCAAAAACACTTATCTAAAGTCCAGTTGTAAAATATATGATATAAGATAGCACTTTCCAAAAATGATTGCAAAAGATCAAACGATATCTCCCATATTTGTCCCACATTCTCATCATACCATTTAGCTCTTTCAGTGTCTAAGCGGCAATTTATATGATATAATAGAGGCGAAAACATTCATTATGGAAGGATTCGTTTAAGCATGGTGGAGGATTTGACAGACTGCGGTTGGCTGTCTGATTTAAAAAATCACCGAACAATTTAGGGGCCTAATAAGTCTAAATTGGCTTCAAAGTATTCGAAAATTTCCTTTAAAACTGAGGTAACGAAGATGCATGAGTTCACTTTATTCCGAGATTATGTATATACTCAATACTCTGACGCTAAATAATTTGGACTAAAGCGCTCTTATGAAAAATGACCCGACCGAGCGAGAGCGGTATCACTGCAAGGATGCTATCGCCCAGGCCGTGGGATGAAACTTGGTGATTTTTACGATTAAGAGCACGAAGAGCGATGTCCCTTTCATATATTTACAGCCCCGCAGAATCAACATCAGCAGAATCAGCATTTTACAAAGCATCAGACCACAACAGCAGCCCTCAACTTCTCAAGTCGGCGGCCGGGTCAAGGATTCAAAGACGTGATCGGGGAGTGAGCCCTGGGTAAGACGTCACCGTTAGCCTGGAAACAGTTTTGTTGAACGACCTGGGCAATTAATGGTGAGGGTAATACGTAAAATCATCAGGTGACATGCGATGTGAGAGTAAGATCCATAGGGGAATGGCATCTGTCTCTTCGAAATAAAGCCGTTGCTAAGGTCAAATATTTGAAACTGAACATTCACTTCTAAAACTAAATAAAAATATGACCTACTTGTAGAGAGGGAAGTCGCTACACGTGACGCATCTGTTCTGTATCTAACAAAATAAAGAGACCTTTTATACTGTTGCGGGCGTCGCGGTTGGTTGACCGGCAGCATCCGGGAGACTACGCTCTTTCCGGATGCTTAAAAAAAGCTGAAGTAATGTACTTTGGCCCCCTGGCTTCTTTACAGTCGCCGTTGATCTGTTGTTTATAGAAGTCACTCGAATTTGCCCATGCCGGTGGACAATTTTCCGATGTTTGTTGTCGACATCGATCCTTTAACAACCCTTAACATGCACAAGTTCAAATTGATTAGTAGCTGATCAGGGTTTTGTTCATTTTCTAAACGTGATATGCTAAATGGGAATACACAAGTGATGAGTTAGTAACTTACTTAGTAAAACTTACTTAGCACTCCAGACTCTGAATCTGGCAATCCGAGTTCAAAACTCGGTAGGACATGTTTTCCCCACGATCCAGTGATGTACGTGTACTGTCTTACTTATTAAATGCCCCAGTGACTATACATTTTCAGTTCAGAGGAGAGAAAGATGTCCAATAGCCTATCTGGTTATGGAAGTTGCCTACCATGCGCTTAGCTTAGTATTTTTTGAAATATTTTTACATTTTGAATTTCAATGAGATGCGAAATAACATGAACGTTTACAGCTCTGAACACTAAACTGATGCGACACAAAGCGCAAAAAAAGTGAGAAGTACAATTTGAAGGAAACTAATAAACATGTTACATGTAGTATGTGACCAACTTGTCATTGAAAGACATATAGCCTACCTTGACAAAACCGGCTGATTCGCTTGGTATAATTCTGGCGCTGAGGATTGAGCTTGTGAGGGAAGCTCCTTACTCCCCTTGCGTCCATGCAGATGGGTCGAGCCTGATCATGCCCGCTAGCTCGCCGCTAGCCTTAATTTCTGAGTGTTGAAGGTTTAGGTTTGCGAAAACGAACAGCGAGGGGCCCGTCCGATGTGTATTTAAAGACAGCCAGTAAAATAAGCGCTGACTGGATCATCAGAAATCACAACGCACTCTTCCTTCTTATCTCCAGCACCTCGCCATTGTCGCCAATCTCTCTCAACTCCATAGCCATCATGCAAGTCGAGAGTACCCGTTTCACTGTTGTTCTTATACAAATACATCAGGATCAGTCACAATTCATTCGTAGGTTATTCTCTGTGGAACGATATAATGAAACATTATACTTTTAAATTTGCTCTGTCCTGAGATGGAACAGGCCACCATCTTTTTGGTTTGCTTGGCCGCCGCCAGCAACGCTTTCTACCTCCCCTGATTCTGACGTGTTGTAATATGTGAATCAACCCACGTTGTAGGTTCAGTGTAGATTGCGCTCAATCATGAGCTATTTTTCTCTACTCATTTTTAGATGGCAAGGTTCTCTATTGATTTTATTGTGTCGTCATTTTTTTATTAACGGCGTTTTCAGACTGTTTACTATACAGGATTTGTAATAGATTAATCGATGATGGAATTGCTTTGCTATAACATATGTATGGCGTATGTTAAGAGCATAATTAAATTGACATCCGCCCATATGCTGCTTCCCTAAGTAATTTGTTCCGATTATTGGAGGACCCAGAACATACTGTGATGGCGTATAGGTAAACAATTGGCCTTACTAACGACGAGGCTCAAAAAGCCGGTTTTCTATTACTTGATGAATAATGCGATCGAATAAATACAAGTAACATGTTCGTGCATCACATTATTCGTTATAGAATATAGACGGATCGACAAATGCCGGAACTGTAAACAACAAAAAACGTAACAGCCTACAAAAATAAAGCTGAAAGAAACATGAAATAAAACTTGAGACTAATAGAGACTTCTCTGACGAGGCGCAACAGACGCGAAAACGGGCAGCTGTGAAAATAAAATCAATAAAGATACGTACAATTTTGTATTGCCAGATGAACTTTGAAGAATAAAAAACAATATAAAAGCGTGACGAAAATCTCCTGAAAAATTTTGATTCTGAGTTTTGTTTTTTTGTAGAAATGAATGAAATGATTCCGTGGTACGTAAAAGACCTTTTAGCAGTAAAATTTTGTTTACAGAGCAAGATACAATGGTTTCACGAATTTCAACTACACTTTTCCCAAGTATAACAATTCAAAAAAAAATCACAGCGTTTCATGCATATTTGACAATGACCTCCAAATCCCAACCATTCATCTTTCCATTTTCTCGCAAACTTTCCAAATCCTCTTCTGCAAACCAATAATGATCAAAATGCACTAGTACAAGTTTCCTCAAAGAGTTCCCTTCCGTCATGAATAAATCAATTCCTTTCTTTGAGACAGAGCAAAAACTCAGATTCAACTCTTCTAGGGTTTCAAACGAATGGTGTTGAAAGACACGCTGTAGCAAATCGTCATTAAGAGAAATACAATAGGAAACATGAAGGCTTCTAAGAGCAGGTGATGACGAAGACAAGATCAAATTCAAGTCATTGGCTGAAATGTCTATTCCAAAAACTGACAGATTCAATTCTTTTAGGTTCCTCCATAACAGAGGTGACGGTTCATCTCGAAGGGCAGATGCCTGATAGCTGCAATTAAGAGACAAGCGCTCTAGGTTTGGACAGTATTCAATGAGGCTGTCGGTGCGCATAGAAAAGAGGCGAGATATAGTTGTAAGATCTAGAGATTTTAAAGAACTTCCTACAGCCTCTAAAAGAGGAGCCAAGCCTCCTTCAAAGGTCACGCGAACCGAATATCCCAAATAGATTTTGATTTCCCTGAGCTTTGTCAGTGTAACTAAACCCAGTAAATCACTGTCAGTAATGCCTTCTTCATAGAAAAAAATACCTAATTGAGTAACATTCTGACATAACCAAGCTGCGAGATGCACGGCACCGTTAGCGAAGGGAATAAAGGGCAACTTAAAATGATGATGCGAAACATACAATTCAGTCAACTTGAATTGATGGGGAAGGAAAGAGTAATTTTGGTACAGGGAATCCAAGGCTTCGATAACATACGGACTTTCCAGAATCTTGAGATGTGGAAAATGTCGCAAGGCAATTTCTACCCCTTTTGGAGTAACGTCGGTGCGTGTGATCAATAACTTTTCAAGGAACTTACATCCGCCACCTTCTTGCCCCATGGACATCTGATCAGTCACACCACATAATGCTTTAATTCCATCATCTGTTATCTTGGACTCTGTAACAGTCAATTCCCTGTAACCCAAAAAAAGAGAAAAACGGGAGAGTGAAAAAAAGAAAGTTAAAGGGACAAAATTCACACAGATGAGGATACCTTAAATCTGGACAATGAATTCCAAGAATGTGTAAGCAACTATCATCAAAATGTCTGCAAGATGCAACATCTAGTACTTGTAGATTTTTAAACTGGGAGAGGAGATTACGGTAGCATGCTAGTCCTAGTGAGCAAGTACTCCCACATTCCATCACGAGAACAGCATTGCTGAAATAATAAATCAAATTGTAATTGAAGAACTGAAAAAGTTAAGAGGATATTATACAGGGCATTTGATTGCAGCAAGTTGCAGAAAATCAGTGACAAACTGACAACCCTCCCATTTCTCTCGCTCCATAGGCGTAAATTCCAACCAGTTCGACTGCAATCCAGCCTTGTGGTCTTCGAGGTTAACAGCATGTTACCATGTTTCATATCCAGCCATTTATTAATGTAGAGGGAATCATTTATTGGGCTCAAGAGTTGTTTTGCTGATAAAGGAGAAAATATAATGTAAATAAGGGAAGATATAATGTAGCAGTGTAAAACAAAAGGTAACTTACGCAATGCTTCAAAAGGGTTGTTAAAATATTTGAAACACTTTGCAGCTGATTTCTCTTCATCTTCAGCGTCCTTTGCCGCCGAAGCTGTAGCTAGTGTTGAATTGTAGTTGAAGGCTAAATGCCTTACTACAGAGTATACACACGTTTCAAACAAAGATTTGGGATCTCTAGCCTTGGGCCTGGGCATTTCAGTAATTTCCGATGCACACCTAACTCTCTAATACTTTCAGTTTCAAATATTTACTAGAAAGCTAGAACGACTTGGCTTGGATCGATTTCACGAGATGGATGAAGAACGTAGACGAAACAGTCAAGACTCAGTAATCCCATGCAAATATGCAAATAAGCAGACGAAACATCTGGAGTTAACAAATCAGGCCACCAGAGGTCAATTTTGTTCGTTTTACGCAAACAAGTGAGGCACCATGATACAAGAGGTCCTTATATATGTATCATAGAGGGTGGAGGTACTGTCGTGAGCAGAGAGCCAGAGATGATTGCGAGTTAAACCCCAAGTAGGGGCGATTAATTTATACCAAGTCTTTAGTCTCAGTTCCAAACCCCTGTTGCTCTGACAGTTAGATTTGACTAAACATAATTTTATCACATTCCAAATTTTCTATTTAAATTTCGGGATTCCCAAGTTAACACGAACTGACAATTCCGAAGCTTGATGACAAAGAATTACTCGGTCTTGACTCTTGATAGAAATCATTTCCAGCATCGGTTCATGATACACAAGGACTGATTTCTATCTATGATTACTCTTGTATTATGGTCGATTCTTCAAAGAGGTTAATGTAAACGGACGGAAACGATCAATCCATATTCAGTGGACTGGGCTATCAGCAGGCTACGGCGTCAAAGAAAGTCTCGAGACAATTTCGTAAAGTTCTAAAATTAAGGCCTCCAGGCCGTAAGAAACGGCCACGACGACATAGAGCTGTGCCCGAAAAAGTAGATCAATTCCTCTATGACCGTCAGCGGTTTGCTTGGCCGCCGCCAACGTCACCACCTTGGTTCGCACTCCCGCTCACGATAGGGCCATCATCCTCGCCAACCGTTTGGGTGTTAACTTCGCTAACTCTATTTGCTCCACCGATGATGAGGGACAGGGCACGCATACGCCGCCGTCACTCACGCCGCCTTCCCCGTAGTGTAATACGTGGCTATAAACAAAAAATTCAAAATGATGTACGGCGCTTATTGCTTGATGAGAATATTTTGAAATAGCCTACACATGACTTATACTCGACATCTTGGCACTTTAATTTTAATACTGGTTTTATATATTACAATTATTTAAAAAAAGACCGAATTCATTTGAATAAGAACTTAATGAATATGGTATTACATCTTAAGGTTGCAAGCCGGTTCATTTTGGCTTCATTCTGAACCAAAAGAAGAATTTTGGGTGGGGGAACTATTCAAACATTACAAACTGAGCTGAGCGCGCGCACTACAAATTTCATTAAATTGCAAAGGCATATACTCTCCATAAACCAAATAGAAAGACAGCGGAGACACCTATATATATATATCGCAACGTTATTTGGCCATTGGTTGCCCTTTGATGCAGTAATGAATCACCCGGAATCACCATCCTATTTGTCTATTATTACATTGTCATTCTCTTCTCACCTCTAAAGTAGGCTACATGCCCAGCCCATTTATCTTCCTATAAACTATTTACTGTGCCGTATATGACAAATTTATGATAGAAAACATAAGTTGAGATATTTGCCGCATTCTTTATATTTAAGATTATTCTTCCAATTTGACTACATCGCGACTAACGAGCAGGTTGGACGTCAATTAGTATTACAATCAAAAACACTTATCTAAAGTCCAGTTGCAAAATATATGATATATAAGATTGCACCTTCCAGAAATGATGCAAAAGATCAAACGATATGTCCCTTATTTGTCCCGCATCGTGACGAAAATGCGTCACAATCCTTCCATCTATAATCAATGTTTTCGCCTCTTTGTGATATCATCAGCTGCCACTAACGTAGGTTACTGCAAGAGCTAACTGGTATGACACTGCCCTAACGAAATGGCCAGCTGGCGCTTGCAAACGACAGTAAAATCTATTGGTCGCCACTTTATGTGTTTCTGTTGAAAAATATACAGCTAAAAATAAATTCAACATGCACTTTTTATAAAAGTATCGCCTATCGGGTATTACCGTATTAGTTATGCGTGTGTTGAGACGTCGAAACTTTCAATTCCACGTCATAATCGACTTTGTAAGACATTTATGATGTGGCACAGACAAGCGTGAACGAACGCGTTTACTCCGCAACCAAAAGCGAAGTGAATTCCGTTTTTGTCGTTCCACCATGAAATTACGGCGCCATGGTGCACCGATACAACAGCCTTATTTTCCCGTCATACAGCTTTATTATGTAACATAACTCCAATGTCCTGCGGTCTAGGTCTAGGTTCTAGAATCCGCTTGAATACGCGCTGGAAGAAAACGAGGCAAACGGTGGACGAATTCATTTCTTTCAAATCATAACTGGGCGATGAGGTAAATTGTTGTTGGTGCCGTTTTCATTTGACGGACGATTCCTCTCGTCAGCCGTTTATTTGAAGGGGGGGAATGATCACTTGATCGGCACGGCACACAGGTGAGAATCAACGGAATAGAATTTGTTGTGATTAGGTGAAAGAACAGCGAGATTGGGCACTGGCGCTGGACGTCATCACGGGATATTTTCCATCTACTACCGGTATTCTACTCGAGTAGTAGTGATTTTACCGGATTTTATTTTATTATTCTTGCCGCCACCGCTACGAAAGTGCCCTGAGGTTAAGGCGAATTTTCTAGGAACAAAATTATTATATCACCTGCCAGCACTTGCCTGCAACTTGTTGGCCGGCTCGCTGGTAAGATTGACGAAAAGCGACGTGTTGTCCTCCAGTTTGGCATAACATTATATTGACGATTATTGATCATAGCGTTCTGATTATTAGCCTAACTTCATTGTTGACGGAGGCCATCTACCATCAAACCGGTCCTCTGACGACGTTTTTGACCGGCATTGAACAGGTCCGTTCGGTCCATAATGTTCGAGCCTTGTACTGGCCGGCCCTATAACGTTCTACTAGTGGACCGGGATGCATGGGTTCCGTCGATTTCACATTACGCGTCGTAGACCATATCTACAGCCCGTAGTTAGTTATTGATTTCAGTACTGGACAACAAGCTGAACCGTTCAAGGTAGCCTAGATCTACAAGCACCTCCGCACTTCGAACTTTCACTGAGCAGAGCCAATCGTTTTATATAGTAGTTCCAGTGAGGCCTTGACAGTCAGGCTCTTAACACTCTTACATCATGCCGCGGCCCTTTTTCTGATACGAGCGCCCAACAAAAACCAGCAAAAACGTCGAAAATTTTATCCAAAAAGTTCTATTTTTATAAACGTGATAGATTATCCGTGATGTTGGGGATGTAGACTGTCCTAGCTAAGGGGGTGTTCCTAGTTTGTTTGGTGTTGAGCCACAAGATATAATCAATTAAATTTGCGCCTATTTATCACACGACTTATTCTGTATTTTAAAAAAAGACAAGAACAGACAAATGGGTCATCTCGGACACAACGTAAAAATATGGCACAAGTTCTCATTAGATGGTACGCCACTCCCCAAAAACAAAAACAAACATGGATTTGGTTTCTTTGTAATCTGATACTAGTCTGGTTGGCTACTAAAGTTTTTTTTAGTAAATAAGGGAAGCGAGCGATTGACGGATTGAATAATATCATAGAATTAAGAGCAGGGACAGTCACTTCGGTGTCTACCCGTTTCCGGCTCCATTCAAAAGGCTGCATTATCCGGATTAGCCATTATCTATCTTCCTCAAGTCGCTAGATTGCTAAGCCTACTCAGTCCGAGTTGTAAAAGGTACAATACAAATAAGAGAATGGTATTCAGTTGAAAAAGGAAAAAAAAAATAAGCAAGCGACACGTAGCCCGACATAGCCTAAGAACTAGGTAGCCTAATACAAAAAATGGGAGACTTCAAAAAAAACCTCACAATAAATGAAAATTATATATAACAGCGAGTACTCTTGTACCAACAAGGGCGTTTTATCACGTCAGCATTGTTGGCCAGAATCTGAAAAGGATAAGCAATCGATTAGTTTGTTGACAATGGAACATAACCTAAACTTTTCCTACCGGGAAATCAAACATTTTTTCGCAGATCTGCCAGCGTTTTCAGGCGTGTCAAATATCCAGGTCGTTGCTGTTTGATGATGTGGGCTTTTAACAAGTCCAGGTAGTCGGCTGGACTAGTGGGCATGACCGCCTTGTTAGCTACTGATGGAATGTTTTTGCTGGCCATCCGACGAAGCAGGGACAGTACCTTCTCTTTAGCCGAAAGCAACTCGCTTTCCAACATATTCTGCGACGATACTTTCACTTCTGTGTCTACCCGTTTCCGGCTCCATTCGAAAGGCTGCAAGGCGTGGTCTGATACCGGGCAAGGACACAATTCACAGTTCTTACGTTCCGTGTTGTCTAGATTTTGCTTCGATGGCTTTTCACAGGTAACGCGACAACGACGGCAATTATAAGCCTTAAATCCGTCGCTGCAGGGTTTCAAACTTGGACGCAAAGATGTTTTTGTTACGACGCATTCACTGATATCCCTGCCCAGTATATTCGTCATTTCCAGGTTCTCCACGTTTCCGAGCAAGACTTCCAACTCAATGTCGTTGAGCAAAGTTTCCAGTAGTAATTGACGATTGCTGGGCGTGGAACTCGACTTTGTCTTGGTACTGTTGCCAGAAGCGGTTGGTTTTGCACTTTCTTGAGTGTGCAGACTGAGCACCTTCGTCTGGGACCGAGTCTGAATTCGCTCAGTGTCCACAACTGGGGCTTTGGCGAGAGCGTTGCATTTTGTTTTTTTCAGCGGTGGACCTTGGCAAACAATTTCAGTGTTTGATTCAGTTGCTGGCACTATCGCAAGACTGGCTTTTGGCGCATGGTCAAGTTGACGTTTCAAAAGAGAAGGTAAAGTGCCAGCATCAGGCAATTTTTCGTTGATCCGTTCCTGATTACTCGTTGATGGAAGGGAGGAGGCTGATGGATTTGCCGGCAAATCCAAATCCATAGAAGTGGGAGGAATCGGACAAACTAACAATGGCGGATTTTGTTGATCATGCATGTTGGTCTTCTGCTGGGCCGGCCTGATGTCTGGCAGCTTTGAATCAACTATACTGTTGTCGATTTGTCGACTCGTAGAAGGAGCTCCAATTGAATTTGGAGGATTGAACGCACCGGGCGGAATAGGGTCCAGTCGAATATGTTGTTTGCCTGTAATTTTGGGTAAGCAAGATTGTGTTGGCGTATTTTTTATTGCTGGATAGACCCATGTCTTAATTTCACCATCTTTCGGTCCTTTCTTCCAGTTAGGGAAAAAATGAACAAGTCCAAACTTGTAGATGACGTTAGTGTTTGCACACCGTTGAGCCTCTTCAACAAAATCCTTTAGTCTGTTTTTAAAAACAGAGATGCTCTCTTTACTAGCCGAGGTGATTGGAAAAATGGTTCTTCTGATATTGGGCATGACTGTTGAATTTCTAACTAATTTTTCAATCTCGGACAACAGCGCGTCTTGCTTATACTCGAATAGAATAATGAAGAGTTTCATGTTTTGTTGATTACTATTCGGCGGTAAAGACTTTAACAGGTGCATGTGGACAAAGGGCAGACGGTCCAATTCATCACAAAAGCCGGCGAGTATTTCAAGTTCTTCCCTTCGACGTCCAATCCACTGTGACGAACGTTCCAATAGGTCTTTGATCGGAGCATGGTCTGATTTCATTCCATTAAATCGTTTACGCAAAATATTCAAAAAATCACCAAACTTTTTTGGACACAACGGAGACGCTTTTAACGGAATTCGTTGACGGTTATGTAATATTTTGTAGGCTCGATGACTCTCCAGAAGGCGATAATCGTTCAACAAATCGTACCAGATCTTTTCGATTTCGAGTTGTTCATCCTTCTCCTTGTTTGACGAAATCAGAGTAAAAAGCCGCCCGTTATCACATGGTGTCGGGATGTGATGCAAAACAATTTCGACAGGCAGAGAAGGTAAAGTGCCAGCATCAGGCAATTTCTCGTTGATCCGTTCCTGATTGCTCGATGATGGAAGAGAAGAGGCTGATGAATTTGCCAGCGAAACCATAGTGGGAGGAATAGAAGAATTTAACGATGGCGGATCTTGCTGACGATGGAGGTTAGTCTGCCGCTGGCCCGGCATGTTTGGCAACTTTGAATCAATTACACTGTTGTCGATTTGCTCCTGTCGACTCGTAGAAGGAGCAACAATTGGAATTTGAGGATTCAACGCATCGTCCGGAATGAGGTCTCTTCGATGTTGCTGGACTGGGTTTGTAGGCAAGCAAGTTTGCGATGGCGTATTTTTGATTGCTGGATAGACAATTGTTTTAATGTCACCATCTTTCAGCTTTGGCGTCGGGTTACTACCAACTGGAACAAGTCCAAACTTGTACACGTTGTTAGCGTTTGCACAGCGCTTAGCCTCTTCAACAAAATCCTTTAGTTGGTTTTTAAAAATAGAGAAACTCTCCTTACCAGTTGAGAAAATTGGAAAATTGGATCGAAAAATGGTTCGTCTGACAGAAGGTATCAGTAATAAACTGCTAACCAAGTTTTCAATCTCGAACAACAACACGTCTTGTTCATAGAAGAACAGAATAACGAATAGTTTTAGGTTGTGTTGACTACTTGTCGGCCGTAACGGCGTTACATGTTGCAAATGGACAAAGGGCAGACGGTCCAATTCATCATAAATTTCGTTGAATATTTGAAATTGTTCTCTTCTATGTCCAATCCACTGCGACGCAAGTACCATGAATTCTTTGATCAGAGCTTTGTCTGTATTCTTTCTAATAAATTGTTCACGCACCGAAATCAACTGAGCACCGATATCGTGTAGACAAACTGGAAGCGAGTTTAACGGAATTCGTTGACGGTTATTTAATGTTTTGTAGACTCGATGACTCTCCAGAAAGCGATACTCGTTCCACAAATCGCACCAGATCCTGTCGATTTCGAGTTGTGCATCCTTCTCTTTGTTTGACGAAATCAGAGGAAAAAGCCGTCCATTATCAAATCGTGTCGGGATGTGATGCAAAACAATATCGACAGGTAGAGTCCACTCGAGCCATTTCTCATGGCGCCCATCCAATTTAATTGCGCTTTTTAACCAATTAACTGAGTGCTGCAAAGAATCGACCATCACATAGTTCACGTTGAGGCTGTTGAAGATAGTGCAGGAGACATCGGCTAGAAGCTCGTTATAAATTTCTGTGCTGGTCCAATTCGTTTCGATGGCTTTGTCGAAATATTTCACGGCTGCTCGATACATGTTGTACTCGGCACTGTCTTTTGTTTCCTTGTTGTAATCAACCGGCTTCCGCATACAAATGATGAATTCAGATCCGTAGTTGACTTGCTTCACTACATGCGTGGCCCGGCCATTACAATCGGCTTGGTAGTTCTGCAACTGTGTTTGTAGAAAATTTAGGTCCATAGTATCGGTCCTCCTAACGACGCGGAAGTGGACGATGACGCAAGATCCAACGTAGTTTGCTTCTGTTTGAGTTGACGAATTCAAATATTTGGCAAACCAAAAATTATTTGGATTCATTAGTCTCCTGTGAATGTTCTCTTTAACATGAGAATCGATTCCGAATGAGGAATCTCTGAATTTCAGGGTGTGTTGGTAAAAAAAGGAGTGTCTTGTTTCAGGTGGTGAAAGATTCTGGATTTTAAAACTGCTCCATGGTACTTGTATGCCACCTGTTATTATCATTAAAACAATACAATTACTAAGGAGTGCATGTTGGCATATTGCTGAAGACAAATGATAAACACCAAAAAAATTAAAATGTTTTCAGAATAAACCACATAATAGGAACAAAGGCCACTAATATTAGAATTGTGTAGCCTAACAACTATAATAGTCATAAAAAGGTTGGTCAAGTTAAACTTCTTCAATCTTGAGAACAAAACAAATATATATCTTAAATGAAAACAGTTTAATACTTACTGGGCAAAACATGGCCATATAAGTAGTTGTACAGATTTCCAATAAACACTTGGCGGCCAAGGCCAGAAATTTGGATGGGCTCGTCCAGCCGGTCCATTTCAAGAAAACAAATTAACCTCCTGGTAAAAAAGCTTCAATTTAGAATTTATTGTATATGATAGAATATTTTACATTCCTTTTAGTAAATACCTTTAATAGTAGTATTTAATCCAGGTGTGGTTTTTTTTTAAATTCGATGGAAACTTCGAAATTTTCAGCACGGCTCTTCGTAAGAAAGAGTTATTAAACATGCGTGATTTTTAGACTGCTACGTCACATTAAATAATGAATAACGATTCGTATATGGTCTGCGAAATTGCACCTACGTGATTAAATTTCTAGCTACGCTACATCGAATAAATAATGACGGTTCGTATTTCGTCTTGTGTAACGCCACCGTGCTGACGCGCAGACGAAAAAAAATCGACGTTGTTGGTGTTTGTTGTACCCAGAGCCAGAGGGGCCTTCATCTCTCTGTTGTGCCTGTTATCCTGTTGCGTTGCCGCTTTCCCGCCTTCGTTAATTTTATTTTTTATTGGACGGATAATAGGATGCAACATATGTAAAAAAGGAAGCTACTAGTTTATTAATTATTACCTATCGCGTTCATTGGACGACCAGTTTTGCATGAAACTTCCTTCTAATTGACTTTTTATTTGAAGGCTTACAGCCATATCACAGATAAAGAACTTTATCTGTGGCCACATTAAAACCAAATCAGCTATTGAAGGGGAAAATGCGTTTGAACTTCAAAAATTCGGCCTATACTGGCTGGTTGAGTTTGGCGATTAGAACGATGTCTTTATGGTCTGACTCACTACGCTGCTACGTATCGACTAGACGACTACAGAACGTAATAACACATGAAGTAATAACATATGTTACAACTAAAACAAAAATTTCAGCCAATAAACGAGCTACGGACGAAGACGAAAGGTGGACCTGGTTTCCTTTAGTAAATAGAATATCTTGAAGTTGCAACGCTGTCGCAATTCAAATTCCCAACAGTCACTTCCGGTCAATCAATTTTCATCAGAAACAGAAAGTGCAGAAACGGTAAGTGTAAGTCGACAAGTGACCAGCCGACCAGGAGACCACTAGCTACTAGGTACTCGTACACCGTACAGTCTTATAACTGCTTGGAAGTTGATATTTGAAAGTCAATACAAGTTTAAAGGAAAATTTAAAGGAAAGAATCAAAATGTCGAGACGTGACGAAACTCGTGAACAAAGATTAAGAAGAGAAGCTGATGAGCTAGCCGAGAAGATGGAGACACCAGAATATCTTGCCAAAATTGTATCCATGGTAAAAGGTATCATTGCATTTAATTAGTTGAATTTTTATTGACTTGTTGACCAACAGTTTTTTGTTTTTGTAAGAAAAAATCAGAACTGATAGTCCCCACTTGCTTAATTCCAATGTTGAGCCAAATTTTAACGTTTTCTACATGAAAGAAAATAACTGGAATCATATTAAAGTTCCTGGTGGCCGTGGACAAAATAAAAATGGATGCGAAGAGTTTTCCTATGGAGCTGCAGCAGCACCTCCTTCAAAAGCTGAAAGGTGATTTTTCTCTTTAACCTTTTTATTATCAGTGCAACATTTTTCATTTCTAATGGAGACAGTTAAAATGAATGCCTACTGACTTTTAAGCAAGATTTCATTTTGGGAAAAAAATCCTCTTATTCGAGTCATTTTTTCTCTACACTTTGTCTCTGTTCCTTGATTTAAAAAATTATATGTATACTGTTCCACCATTATTCAATTCCTTCCCTTTTTCTAATGATGAATATTTCCAATTCAAACTCTAGAAGTTATTGTTATAATGACATGGTAATAGTTATATGGGAAACACTTTGATATAAACACTTATTGGCCAATTTTTTTCATCTTCATCATAGTGAAGTAAATGAAGTCCCCCCTGGTGACAAGCTTTTGATGGAGCAGTCAAACTTGCCCCTTAATCTGGTATCTAATAAAGAAAGTCATTATAGCAATTCTGATCTTTAAACCCATGGAGACTATATATAAGTCGAATTCTCTATTGTAATTAGGAGGATGTCGCTGCTTTCCAGATCCCCCCTCGCACGACCCAAAAGGAATAAAGAAGCCAGCCGTTTTAAAATGTTTCACGCAAAACTCTTGCCTTTTAGCATTTTTTTTCTTATCTTCGTGGTTTTCATTCTATTGTTCATCCATTTAATCCAGTTTCTTCATTCATCTTTGTATTGGTTGCTTGATAATTTCAAATAAGAGAGGGTGAGTTTCAAGCAATAAATAATCGCATTTTTATTATTGGAGTCGGTAGATTTTGTTTAGTCTACGAACGAAGCTTCATAAGGTCTTGTCAAACACCTCTTGCGCATCCATGGCCTGTGGTTTTCATTTCCGGATCTCTACTCCAGATGAGCAGAGACGATTTTTTAAAGTTGTTTCGGTGAAGATCGACGGATGTACTGACATGCCTTGCCTATTTCACGCCCAACGAAACAAGAAAAAATTTCACTTGTCTAGATGTTTCAAACTTAGTAGAAAATGCTAATAGGTTTGTATGTAAATCAGACAGCAAAAGGAAATAATTTTCTGATCCACTATACTTAAGAATATCATGGGTTTTTGGCCTTGACATCTCTGCATGGGCCTAGATAACAATACATGCTTTCCATAAACTAATAAAAACGTGGTCTATTCGACGGGACCGTTCTGGTACTAGTTGGATATATTTACACTCAAATCCACGACTGAAAAAAAGCTTTTGGGTCCACAAAGGCACAAAATTCTGTGACTCAAGTGTCCCATAAATGATAAATCGATCGACTCCAGAGAAGACACAAGACATCTCAGTTCCATTTTTTCTGTCTAATAAAGTGATCCCGTCATCATCACGTTCAGTAAATTTTTAAGCCGTTAGTTATCAATAACGTTTTCGAATTCACGAATTTATGGTGAATATCTGAATCAGCTTCCATCATGGCAGCGATTCGTCTTTAAAGTCATCAATCAATATACAGCAAGTTTATTTTATTGTTTCAAAGTCGGCCTTATAAGAACGAACACCAGTTTACACCACCCTTTTTGCCTTCCCTTCCACCATTCTTCACAGACTGAAAACAAATAGCGCGTAGCTTATATATCACAAATATTGAAATATAAGAAGCCACAACTTGGAAGATTGCTAAGCAAAGCTGTATATCGATCCTGTTCCGTTTTGAAAGCATGCAGTAAAAGTGGTCGGAAATTTCACATTTTCACGTCACAGTATGTGACAATGTCCTCGTCTTCGTGTAAATTTTTGGATAATGGAAATATAATAAGTCTAGCATGTCAGCTGGCCCAGATTATACAGAAAAAGTCACTCTTCTGTCTATTTGATTAAGCTAAAATGTGAATGATAAAAATCATGATATGTACCCAAGCCTGAAAAATGAGGGATGACAAATACATATGACAAAACACCGCGTTTATTATTACGTAGACAAGCGACGAATACAAATGAACACGAGCCTTTCTACACGAAAAACTAATTTCATTATGTTTCAATCATACCACGGCGGCGTTTTCGAGAGACGGTGTGGCGACTAATGAGTTTCTGCAGCCGATCGGGAATGTGCTGATTTTTAAAGGGAATTCGACGCTTTTGAATGACTTGGGCGCAGAGACAAGATAGAGGCAGCATGGAATTGATTAGCCGTTCAAAACTAACCCTATCTTCAGATCCCTTCTCTGGTAGTTCCTCTCGTTTGAAAAGCTCTAGGGCTGTTTTGCCATCATCGTTGCCATGGTCGAAGTGGCACCCGGCTGCCACCAACAAATGAGCGGCAACCAAAGAGGATCCACGTAAGTCCCAGTTAAGCGCTATCAAATGCAATGGATTGTTGCCTTCCTCATTGGTTGTGTTGGGATCTGCTCCGCTCTCTAGCAACAGCTGGATAAGTGATGCATTAAAAGGCACTTTCGAACTGTGGTATGAATGTTCCAAAACATAATGCAAAAGTCTACTGCGCCTTTCACCCCATTTGTTGTCGTTAAGAATGTAACGGGTGAGAGTCCGTTTGAATTCCAGTTTTTCTTGTGGGCTCAAACGCAGGAGCATACAGGCGATCCAGATGACCAGTTCAGGGACGGCGTCTTCGCTTGACTCTTCACAGCCATGTTCTTTATCGACCGGTTCTCCATTTTGAAGGAAAGATCGTCGCCTTTCGACATCGGCGCAAGCGAAACTGAATGCCATCAAAAGATTGGTGGAAGATAGATCTTTTTGACCTAAGTTGCCAGACGGTTTTTCAAGGAGTTTGTCGATACTTCTAGTCAAACGGTAAAAAGTGGAGTCGACAATGTCGCAGGCTTGTGAATGAGTGGCGGATTCCCATCCGTAGACTTGAAACTCCTCCAGGATGAACAATGCCGCGTTGACCACCATACGGTGCATATTATTTTCGTGGTAGACCTCCATGCAACGTTCCAACATAATAATGGTAAAGAAATTCAAACCAATTGGATTAAGAATGCGATGGGAAACCAAAAGAGCTTGAATGAAGTAACCGGAATGGTCCAATTCCGAGTCCGTCAGCTCTTCTAGTGTCGCCATTTCGTGAACGTCTCCCGTAGTTTTACGAGCCACTTCCGACAGATGAAATGGAATCTTTGGAATGATAGGCTCCATGGTATAACGAAGATTCATGGCTTTAATCCAGCACAGAATTCCAAATCGGTTTGCTATATCGCTCGACTGAAAAATGTAAGCAGCACCCATCAGTTCCAGTACATCAATTTTCTCCTGACGACTGATGGAGCTCGATGCAATTGAATCTGCCTCGGCGAAGGGAGCACTAGACATTGTCTCTCTTTCAATCAACATGTCGAAGATTGTCTCCTGGCCGGATATGATGGCTGCGAATAATGGCGGAACTTCCAACCAATCGAATTCTTTCCACGAAAATCTTCCTCTTTGGTTAACACAAACGTTCAAATGCTCAACGAGAAATTTGACGGTGTGCTGATCGCTTCGTTTTATGGCCATCAACAGAGGCGTCTCTCCTTTCTCGTTGCACGACTTGGCCAAGTCGGTCATTACTTCCGGTCCATGAATGGCGAGCATTTCCTGCAGGTCACGAACTGAGCTCTTGATCACAGCATTGAAAAATAATTTCTTCATTCTGCTTTTGACATGTGTTTCATGTGTGGGAGAAAGAAATTTCAGCAATCTTCATTGAAGATTTGGAATACAGCACCTATAAAATTATTTAAAAACATGGAATATATTTAGTAGATGGGAAGACATTCTGAACAACCATAAGACACACATGATTTAAGATATATCTGAAAGTAATAAATGTGATTTCCAAAAATAGAAACACAAATCCATTTGAAAAAAATCACTTATTGGTTTTAAATGATTCCAGATCCAATATTGCTATTGAAAATACCTGCCAAGCATTTTCTACTTCATGCGCTAATACTATTGAAAAACAACTTACCAAAAGTTGCAGAAGGTTTCAATTCTTCTTTAACCACGTACATGAAGACAAGTACCAAAACAATAACGAAATCAAATTTCAGAAAATGAACTATATAAGCAAAACTTTCTGATTCCCAGTCGAGTAGGGTTTATGAGCCGGATAACAAGTCTTTGAAGCGTGAGCTGTGAAAACACTGTCGTAACGTAAGGCAGTTAAAGCCGAGAAGCTTCAAAAGTTTGTAGTAGCCGTAGGGCCTTATACCCTTGGACTTCACACTAAATTTTTTCCCTATTAAAGCAGATTACAAAAATTCGTGATAAGTTTGCTGTGCGCTAGTACATTACGTTAAGGTAAAAAGCAATATTACTCAACGAACTGCGTGTTTAAAGATGATAAAAGTAATATTTGGATATCCTCTTTTAAACAAACTTGTCTTGTTGACAGCTGGAAAATAGACCCGTGTTGCCGGTTCTGTTCAGCAGTGACTATGAAAATCCTAAAACAAAACAAAAAAACTACCGAAGATGTAATAATCTAGCTTAAAATGATTCTAGGAAATTTTTCTTTTAGAAAAAGCCTTTATTGAATTATTTCATTCAATAAAAAAGTTTTCACGTTCAGGGAATCGAACCCGAGACCCCCCGCTTGAGGGCGCAGCTGTCGTTTTTATTTACCGAATTTTTCGGTTTGAAATTAAAGGCCTGCAAGTGCAAGAACAAAAAGCTTTTTAACGTGTTTAAAAAATTGAAAAAAGTGTGGTATTTCAAGCCATTTGTTTCACCGAATCTACCCAGCACCGTTTACAGGAACCTTGCTACAGCCTAACGTTTCATTTTATCCAATTAATTTTCCGAAGGAATTAATCGTTCAATGAGGACGCCGGGACTGCGGGCTCAGTTGCGCTGTCAAACCGCGCCTTCGTGTGCTGCCGGAACAACACACAGGGCTGGTAGTAGCCATTGATTTCAGTTCCACATCAAGCTCTCTAACCACATAGCCATCACGGCATACTTCTAAGTGAAAACGAAAAGGTAGTCCATTGACTCGGTGCATCGTCATTACACACAAGCTAGGGTTACGCTAAAAGGTCGGTTTAGCGTATTTTTGAGCTCCGGATTAAAAACAAATGATTGAACATTGTTCCTTAAAGTATGACGAATCAAATGTGAAAAGCAAAATCGAGCTATTTTGTTTTATTTCACACGCAATAAAAGTCTTTCTGCTAGGAGCTAGGACGAATATGGCTAATAGGCTATTTGACTAACCGTTGGTACGATAGGCAACATTCTATACATGCGGCGATTTTCATTCCGAGTAGAGACCCGTCCAGCAAGATCCGATCCAGCTAGATTTTATTTTTTGAAAATGAAAACGAATTTTTTGTCTTGCAAGCTGGAGATGCCGCCAAAGAGCTGACAGCAGAAGAGCTCACATCGAAAATTTCTGACAGTATCTTCTATTTCGTCCACACTCCACACGTTTGTGAATTTAATAACTGTGTGGCATTTGCTCACCCTGCAATTAATGTGTGTGAAACCCTTGACGAGCCCTTGAGAAGGAAGAAAAACTGCGAGCAGACGGCGGCAGGGCAAAGAAACAATATTCCAAAATGGCCGCTCTTTTCTTACCCTTCCTCTCCTGGGGTGTCGGTAATTCGAGGAAAAGGAACGGGGAATGAGGAATGGTAAATCGTGGAATTTACCGGGGAAAGCAAAAAGTAGGGTAGACCCTATTCCACGATTTACCATTGTGTGTGACAGTGGTGATTCGTGGAAAGGCTGGCGAGCGAATCGGCGGTCGGCCGGGCCTATCGTTAGCAGACGAAACGAAGAGTTGAAAATTTGAAATGAAGTAATGAACATATATTTTTGTTATTAAAAAGAAGTGTCGGCTGGGTTTTTTAATGAACAATTCATCCCATTTATATTGGTTTTTCCTTTAACTTTCAATTCCTGCTGTTTGTTGATGCCGAAATGAAATGAGATGTAACTCTGTGCAGTAAATAACTACAAATCTATTATGCAACAGTGAACAGTCACAATTTCTGTTAGTTTAAAAATTTAAAGAACTGAGAGAAGAATTTGTAGAATAGAACATGAACTGTCCGTGCATGATCCGTGCAGCAACCGGCCAACAAAAGATTAATTTACGCGCTTATATTGAAGCCCGCGTTTTTGTTGGCTCGGAGACAATGAACACGGATGATCACTAGTCGAACACTGGTCAAACTCCAATGACAATGTTGCAAACGCTTCTCATTCTACACATAAGTTAGCATAAAAATCACCTTTGTCTTTTTTTAAAATGTATTATGTATATTATTGGCTTGATATATTCTTGGACGACAACCCAAACAAACATTTGCTTTTTTTAAAATCTCTCCTTTGGCTTTTAGATACAAATGAGGAACATGTTTAAATGACCAACTGTAGAGGTGGTTGCCATTGAGTATATTGTCACGGGCATTTTTTGTCTATGGGTCTACTCGCTCACGGCGGCCTTGGTTACACGGCTTAGAAGCCAAACCCGACGCCGACTCTTTCTTAGACAAGTACGGACGCCGAGTCCGTCCTCACTGCCGGCAACTACGCACTACACCTACTCCGGCGGTGTCCCAAAACCAACTCCCCTAGTCTCTCGACTACTCTTAGAAAATAATAGGGTTTCAAACGTATTAGATAGTCTTGGAATAAGGAAAGGGAAGAAAGAGGGGAAGGGTTCAACTCAATACGTGACAATAGATGATATCTGTATGGCCTGGTATCCGACAAACGTAAACAGAAGCGGTGGCTCCCCCACACGGGTGGCCTAGCGACAACGTCTGACCGTTCTGCTCCCAAATGCATGTAAAAGCGCCATCTCTCAAGCTGAGAGAAAAGGGCTTTACATACATAGGGAAGCAGACGAAATAAAAGTGGCGTTGTCGTGCATTATGCTTGACGGATACGGGCAATACAGATATCTTCTATACTATTAACTGTAAGGATGCGCTCTGGATCCTTCAGTGCTCATTACAGCTTTTAAAGCTTAATTTCAGTTGGGGTCTCGGACGTTCTGGCCCTATACCTTTCTGGCCCTACCCTTCTTGCCCCATATGACAGGTAGGGCCAGAAGGGTCTCCCTTGTGGCCCACTACTTCGAAAGACCGTTCTGGCCGGTTCTGGCCCATTTTTCGAATTATTATACTACTATCACGTTTATGGTTTACATTAAAGTTTAATCAAAACAAAGTGAGTAGTAAAGGGAAGTCAGTAGTATTCAGTTAGCTTGTCGGACTGTCGGTAGCCAGGAGAAAAACAGTTCAAAGCCAGAACGTCATAGGCCCGTACCAACCAATGAACGCTTTGGTGTTTTGTATCAAGAAATTAAAATACAGAAAGCAGAAGTCAGATCAGTTCAAAAGACTTATATTCTAAAAATTCATTCTTAAAATTCACGGAAAGGCCGTAAGAAATGATCATAATCAGCACGTGATTGGCTTGACTCTTTAAAATACCTGGATTTCTGAATGGAAAAGACGTCGGTCTTCCTTCAACTTTCCTACAATTAACCAACCAACGAGTCCACGTCATTCGATACCATCACGGCAAAGTTTTCTGTTATGAAAAGAGAGATGATGAAGAGGACAAACCCAGATAAATAAATTGTACAAATGGGATTTCTTTATTGAATAAAACCAGATCTAATAAGCCTATTCAAAGTTCCAAACAAAATAATTCAGAAATAAAAAGCGCAAACAAATTAGGAAACACAATGAAGTTTTACAATCTCTCAGTTAAAACCGACCGATCTCAGTGGACATACTAGTTCCCTTACTTTCCATTAGCTATATTCTTTTATTTTCCGTTTGAATTTGCCAACATTTAATTCCTTGTTGAAGCGTTGAATACTTTAAGTTTTCTAATTCAAAAATAAAAAAAAAAACAACATAAAAAAGCCACCAATCCTCAGTTGATTAATATGTCAATAATATCCATTGAATCCATATAGTTGTTCTTTGAATGTTGCAAAAACACCAACTATGAAAGGTGATGGACGTCTTTAAATTACTCGAAACAACTACATTTTTCGCCGGTAGCTTGGCGCGCTGCTGTAACCCTGCTTCTGGGGGGCTTAGTTCAGGGACGATCTATGATGGACGAATGAATCTGTCGGTACATGGCCTAGCTTGTTTGAACCGCTTAATTGGATTGAAATTTCGAAAATTTGAACTCTACTATCGCTGAAATAGGTGACCACGTTCGTCTGCAAAGGAGAGCGTGCAAGGACCTACTTGTGTACTTGGCTTCCCTAAATTGAACTCCCTAATTGCGAGGAATATATGGCCGGCAGTGAATCGAATGTCTATAGGATCGAACCTGTTCTTTTACTTTTCTTTTTCATACTTTCACTTACAGCCCTCGATCTCTCGACAAGGAATCCCACAAGACTTGTGTCCTAAATGAAATAACAGAATTTTCAAACGGAATATTACTTAAGAATTTAGATGGGTTTTGGTTAATATATATAACCTAGAGGCGAAAACGACCGTTAGATGGAAGGGTTTGTAAAAGGATGGTGGGGCATTTGACAGACTGCGGTTGGTTGTATGATTTACAAAACCACAAATAAATTAGGAATCTACTCTTAATTGGCGTACATTTTCCCGCAAAATTTCCTGTAAAATTGAGGTAAAGAAAATAAATTCATTTATCCATAGGATTATGTTTACTCTGATGGGCAATAATTTGCGCCCTAATGCAAAATACCAGAGCGAGTATCATTTCAAGGGCATATCCAGTCTTATGGGACGCTCCAGGCCGTGGCACTCTATACTCAATCAAGATGTGTTGCAAGTTCGAGGAGACGGGTAATACTACATGATACGAAATGCCTAGCTAGTCTATGCCGACTTCCACAGGGGAAAATGGGCGTCCTTCGTGCTGATGTTTGAAGAGAAAGTCACAGGACGTCTCTTTTGGCGAAGCGCCGACGCCATTGTCGAATACCGATGCTGGTTACAATTTTTCGAGTTGCTGACGACATATGGGTTGCAGCATTTTGTATGTCAGCACTGTGTTGGGGAAAGACGAGAGAACCTTTTATTTCACACAAAACAAATGAGTTTGATGCGTGACGGTAATATGGTAATGTGTAATATGGCTCTTCGTTCTATAAAATAACTTATAGCGTACATACAACTGGCCGCTGTAGTCGGCTGTAGTCTGTAGTACCACTGGATTTGCAGCGATTAGTACATACTTGTTTTAGGCGCTTTCAAATTAACTTCAAGCATAGACTGGAAGAAGAACGTGATTGCATTTCAATGTAGAAGACCTTATTCTGTTTTGAAGCGATATTCCCGATTCCGGCTCATACGCTTTAGACTCGTAAGCAGATATCAACTTGTGGATTAGTGAACGAACGCGTTATTTACTCCCCAACCAATAAGTTGTAAAGTAGATTTCTGCCTTTGTCGTTCAACCATGAGAAAACGGCCGTTAGTGCAACGATGCAAGGTATTTTTTCAGTCTAAAACTTCAAGTGTAAAAATAATGTATCGTTACTCCTATGTGAAATTCCATCGTCATATAATTTTTTTTGAAAACATTATTTATTAACATGAAACTGTTTGAACAAGATGCGGAAATATTTTTTTCACAAGAAATCAACTAGTGTTAAATAAAAGTACATGAAGAATAAATCATATTAACAATTAAACACAGAATCGCCAGCTTGCGATTCATCTCATCCACGCAGCCAAACTACTTTAGGCACACCGGTAGAAGCCGTAATTAAACATATTCATTTCTCGCGAGTTCCTCAAGTGATAATAGCAAACGGAAATGAATAACTCAAGACGATACGTTCGACGACCGGCTTCTACCGAGCAGCGTTGCAATGTCCATTACACTTCAGGTAGAGGAGAGAATGTCGTACGTCAGGTGACCTATCGAGGCCAAGGAAACCGACAGGGAAACCGCTTCAAGGACAACAAGGCGTTCCGGAATGTTTCACAACCCAACCGCCCTCTTGTTCCATCA
Source organism: Ceriodaphnia dubia (assembly GCA_022539655.2). Taxonomy (NCBI): domain Eukaryota; kingdom Metazoa; phylum Arthropoda; class Branchiopoda; order Diplostraca; family Daphniidae; genus Ceriodaphnia; species Ceriodaphnia dubia. The sequence continues at coordinate 1,075,050 of JAKUCG020000139.1, read as the reverse complement.
GTTCAGCCACCAGCTCGATCCAGCGCAAATAACCGTGTGCCCATCCGAGTTGCACAACAGGAAACACAACCAAAGCAAAAATCTGTTTTCGCCAGATTGGAGGTGAAGCCTTCAGTTAACAAGTGTTGGGTACCTGCAAAGTCAGATGTGAAGAAGGTGGAAGAAGTGGAACTGGCACGCCCTATCGTCCAACCACCAATTGTCATCCATTTGGCCGAAGAAGTCAAACTTACCCCTACTACCGTTCAGCCAGCTATTGTCGCCAAGGTTGCGGAAGTGGAATTGAAACAAACAGTGGCAATTGTCAAAGTCAAACAAAATGACTTGTTCGCTATGTATGCCTCCCTCATCATTTTCGACGACGACATTGTCATCCCTTTGCCAACTTCAAGATGTGCCCACCAACACATCGTACGAAAGGCTATTAAGAGACCATTCGAGGGTGATAACTACGATCTGAACGACAAAGTCAACGAACGCCCTTGCAAGAAGTACAAGTTCGACTAGCCAACGAAATTTCACAAGTCATTAGTAACCATAGATTGCAAAAATGCAATATTATAGCATATAACAGTAATTGTGGTCCTCTTTTTTCATCCCGTCAGCTGGAAATTGTTTCACAATAAAAATTCTGTACATAATAAAATTTTTAAACATAAATGTCTCTTCACTTTACTGATCTGATGGGTGGAATTTGGGCCAAAATGTCATCATCGATTGAGAAATGCTTGCCCTTAATAGGCTGAAATTGTTTTACATTAACCTGACTGGAATAAAACATACAAAAATCACTACATGGGGAAAAGGGTGGTGGTGGTGATGCATTTTTTGTGGTCTTTCTTTCACACATAAAAATGCAATAAATAAAATCTGGAATTAAGGGTTAAAAAAGGCCAACAGAGTTACAGAGATGCTTCACTTCCTTAATCAACTGTTTGCTAAACTTGTCAGAAGCTTCAAAAATGTGCAGTAGAGTCTTCTCAAATTTGACTTGACTGTTTGACCAGCTTGACTTCGGGTTGAATATCACTTAAAGCCTGAAAGAAATGAAAACTGTGTTTTAAGTTTTAGTCACGATAAAGCAAGCCAGCAGTGATATGTAGGTAGATTGGTACGATTGACACTTGACAGCTGAAAACTGGATCTAGAAAGTAGGCCCTTGTTTTTGGCTCGGTTCAGCACTGACTTCAAATACCCTGTTAAAATATTTAAAAAAATACCGAAAATGTGATTATCCAACTTAAAATGCTTGCCGGAGTTTATTCTTTCAGAAAAAGTCTTTGTTGAAATATTTTAATAAAAAAAACTTTTCACTTTCCCGGAATCGAACCCGAGACCCCCCGCTTGAGGGCGCAGCTGTCGCTTCACCGATTTTTTCGGTTTGAATTTAGAACCCTGCAAGAAAAATATATGGAATTTAACACGTTTAAAAAACTAAAAAATGTGGTTTTTCAAGCCATTTGTTTCACCGAATCTACCCAGCACCGTTTACAGGAACCTTGCTACAGCCTAACGTCTCATTTTATCCAATCAATAACCGAAGGAATTAATCGTTCAATGAGGACGCCGGGACTGCGGGCTCAGTTGCGCTGTCAAACCGCGCCTTCGTGTGCTGCCGGAACAACACACAGGACTGGTAGTAGCCGTGATCTTCAGTTTCACGTCAAGCTCTCTAACCACATAGCCATCACGGCATACTTCTAAGTGAAAACGAAAAGGTAGTTCATTGACCCGGTGCATCGTCATTTACATACACGCTAGGGCTACGCTAAAAGGCCGTTTCAACGTATTTTTGATCTCCGGATTGAAGACAAATGATTGAACATTGTTCCTTAAATTATGAAGAATCAAGTGTGACAAGCAAAATTAATCAATTTTGTTTTATTTCACACGCTATAAAAGTCTTTCTGCTAGGAGCTAGGACGAATATGGCTAGGCTATTTGACTAACCGTTGATACCATAAGCAACAATCTATACATGCGGCGATTTTCATTCCGAGTAGAGTCCGTCCAGCAAGATCCGATCCGCCGCTAGATTTTCATTTTTGAATTTGAAAACGATTTTTTTGTCTTGCAAGCTGGAGATTCCGCCGAAAACTGGCGTTATATAGATCTTGCCGAAAACTGCTTTATCGTCGTGACCATATCTTCTATTTCGTCCACAAGTTTGTTCATTTGTCAACTGCGTGGACTTTATTCACTCTTTAATTAATGAATTTGAAACCTTTGAGGAAACTGAGGAAGAAAAACTGCGAGCAGACGGCAGCAGGGCAAAGAAACATTATCCCAAAATGGCCGCTCTTTTCATACCCTTCCTTTCGGCGAGTCCCCGTTCCACGATCTATGTATCCTTATATATCTTATATATATCTTGCTCACGCCTGAACTTCATAAGCCTCTTGTCATTGAAACACGGGAAGTACGAAAAAAAAGAGTACACACTTTTTTCGATAACATGTTGTGCGTCTTTCGATGGAACACACTTTACTCGGATGGCCGCTGTAGTCGCGGGACACCAATCGCGAATCATTCTTATTATATAAATTATAAGACAAGATACTTATTGGCAATGAGTTGCCGAGATGATAGAGGTACGTCAAGTGTGAATTAACTAAATCACTTGTCCAAAAAACGTTGTTCATTTCTGTATTGAAAAAGTTAAAAACTTAAGTTCCTTGTGCAAAAATCACGATACGTGCTATGAATTACATCATTAAATCAACTTTAAAAAAAAAACTTATTATTTTATCACCCAACAGTCATCTGGATATTTTTGTTTTCATAAAACCAAAGTTATACGACGAAATTTTCACGACGATAAAAAAACGATTCTTGCTCGATGTCACAAAGGGACCGTGTCGAACGGATAAAGCAGTACTTTTCGGGACGATTTGTTGGTTAGCTTCGGCATAAGCGACGTATAGCTAAATTATGCACAATCCTAAAGAACAAAAGTAACGTCAATACCCTATGTTGACCATGGAACCTACCTTTAAAATGCAATATTATAATAACGATTTTCACACAAATACTACAAACAACGAGTATTCACCAGGAGTTTGGCAGAATTGAGTGTTGAAGAATCTTTTTCCTTGAAGAATGTTAATAGACTTTCTCTGCTCGAATTTTCTGGATGGACAGGATTGCTCATAGTAGCAGCGGTCACTGTTTCAATTTGACCCGATGCTTTCGGCAGCGCCTCCTCTAACGATATTTCTTCAAACGACAAACTCTCCATTGATTCCTTCCTCGAAATGACTATTGTGAGCTTGGGCTTTTTGAGGGTGGCGATGAAATCCTGAAAGTATGACGGAGGGATTTCTTATTAAGTGCCATTAGTTAAGCGTACTTTGTATATACTCTCACACCTACCATAGAGACCGGAGGCTGGCAAGACAACTTTTGCTCCGTGTTGCTCTAACCATTCGATAGACATCTTGGTTATCGAATAACCTAACTCGTCATAGTCTCGAACTGCAAAAATAATTCAAGATTATCGCTACACATCAATAATTATAAGCTGCCGCTTCTATACTTACTCTTTCTGTCCAAGGTAGTCTTTATGTCGTCTATCTCGTGTATCGGAAACTTCTGGAACACTTCAGACTTTTCCTGCTTCCGGTCCGTATTACTCTTCGGCTTTGGTAGTTGCAACTCGTGACCGTCTGGATGGCTACAAGTAAGGAGGGATAGTTCAACGAGTTCTATTTCTTGAGCTGGTGGTTCTCCTTCCATAGAGGATGTCTGCGGCGATTCCCGTTCGGTTACCTTCATCTTTTTCCAAATTCTTCTTTCAGTCGTCTTGGACCGGTCAGACCGTTTCCAACCTGTGATATTGACTTAACCTTTAGATTACATTTTTAAAAATAAATTTAGACTTCATACCCTGGGGAAAAATTTGGCAACCAGATTTTTGTTTTGGCTTTTTCCTTTGCTTATCCTTTGATCCATTGCTGGCTCTAGATGGCGGATGTCTACCCGCCTGAAACGAACTTAATTTGTCAGACAGATAGGATTCCGAAGGGGCGCCAATTAGAGACTGTACAGGATTGAACGCAGGTATCTCCCCATTAGCTATATATTTTCCTAAAATAGACGGAGAACTCATGAATGCCAGGCTCGGATAACCTCAGTCCTCAAAACACAAAAAAACCTAAAAACTTACCAGTTTTTCAGAATGAAGTTCACAGTAGCCATAGTATTTGGCATTGTTTCCAGCTTCTTTACATAGTAAACCCATGGATTGAGCACAAGTCACATGAAATTGGCATAGTTCTTAGTATATGTACCTTGAAGAATTATATTGATCTTGTGGAACCATGGTTAAAATGATGGGTTCCTTAGTGGCATCATCACCAAACCTGACCCCTGGGATATATAAAGCACAATCAACATGGGCCCAAGTTACATTGCTGGCATCTAAGGTGCGCTTCAAAGCACCATCTTTGATTGGGCAGAGTTCACAATTCTATTGAAAGTAGAAAAGTAAGGGGCTCTTCCAAAACATTTGATTTTAATGCGACTTACTAGTTTTGCACTCTGACTTTCCTGGGTTTCACACTTACGGCAAAACCAACAACGTCCTGAAGGTACATCAACAATCCCGTAACAATCTACATAAACAATCAAAGATGAAGTGATTAGAAGGTCCATATTTTAAATAATGAAATACTTAGAGAGCTATTAGAAATTCATACATGTCCTAAATATTTCTAATTACTAAATGGGCAGACTATAAATACTTTGATGTACAACAACATTACATCCTGGGCCTTTACAGTCCACCAATGGATTTTCTTTCCAATCGTGGTCATCAGAGCAAACAAAACATCCACGAAGCATTTCTTTCCCGTCTTTTGGACTCCTTCAGTTGGCAAAGGTCTTCGTTGACTTAGTTCTCGTGTTTTGATGCCTCTGCTCCTCTGCAGCAGCAGTTGCCAGAGACCGAGTCTGAGTTAATACGAACTACAGACGACGCACACTATGTAGGCCCATATATTTTAGAACTGCTCCAGGCTTCCATCGTCTGCTAAATTGACACATAATTCAGTATTTCAAAATTTGAGTCGACTGTCTCGATTCGACCAATCTCAAGTAAAATTTAATTGATACTATTATAGCTTTGCTTTTATGTTGAATGTCATAGAAACACCAATCATAAAATGAACGAAGTCTTCAAATAACTCAAAAATTTAGTTATAAGTGCCGGTAGCTTGGCGCGCTGCTGTAACCCTGCTTCTGGGGGGCTTAGTTCAGGGACGATTTATGACGCCTTGGTTTCCCTCGCGGGCAATGTCCGGCATTGTCTAGTCCGGACAGGTAGCAGCTGCCATTGAAGCCCTCGTCGAAGGTCTGGTGGACTGTCTTTACCGCGAGGGGACCTGGAGCTAGAGGTTCGGCGAGGGGTTTAGTAGCAGTTGTTACATATCTGGACTGGGTCGAACGCTGCCAGGAAAGCTGTGTCTACAGGATCGAACCTGTTCTTTTACTTTTCTTTTTTAGACATTCACACACAACCCTCAATCGTACAAAGCAGATTTTCACTAAATTTATGCTCTAAATGATTTCAGAAAAATTTTCAGAAGGAATATTAACGTGATTAACGTGTTTATGAGTTGGTGTAGCTAATAGTTACAGCTTACGGGCGAAACGTTTATCGGTTGTTTACCAAAAGGGCCCGCAGTATAGAGTCCAGATAGATCGAGATGATTAGTCCCACCAGGACTCAAATTTACAATTTCCGAGCATCGGGAGGAGAATGAAGGAAAATAGTGGGAAAAGCGGGGGAAAATCAGTATATGTTCATTCCATTTCAATGAACGGTAGAATTAGGCTGTACTAACAACATCATGAAGAATAAACACGGGGTATTCCCACAGTAAAAGCTTAACCTTTTCGTAGACTTAGGAAAGCCAATCTTCTTGGAGGAGCCAACCCTGCTGCCAACCGGTAAAGTGGGTCCAATGATTACTGTCGTCATATTATAAAACTATTTCCACTAAATAGGACTCAAAGTTTTCACGAATTTATTCCATCTCCCGCCTTTAAGTGAATCGTAGACGGAAGGGAATGTGTTTCCTCAACAGCATGGCCATCTAATACTGGCGCGATGGTTCCGGCATTCATGTAATGCATTACATGAATGCCGGTTCCATATGTTGTAGCTAGCATGGGACAACAACATCCCGCACCCAAAAGATCGACCGTTATTCAAAAAGCGTTGGATTTCGCTAAACATAAAAAGATGAGTTCTACCAGTTGACGAAAAGCTTTGACTGCAAAACCATCAGTTCCAAGAGAGTGCGAGCGGCGCTTAATATTGGTATTTGTAGCTTTGACTATAGGCCCTTTGGGCACTATGAGAGCTTTTCTCAGTCGGACGTATTAATTCTCATAGCATCCTACATGACATTGATGGCCCTTGAAGCGGACGTGGCCTGATTTCATTGCTCTTTCTTGTTCACATACCATTAGAAATTCACATGAATGTCACAAAACGCTTATCATGAAATGCAAATGAAGCCTTCGATTAAATTTCTCAAAAAATGTTAAAGTGTTGCCGGTGGATTGGCACGCTGCTGTAACCCTGCTTCTGGGGGGGCTTAGTTCAGGGACGATTAATGACATCTAGGTTTCCCTCTGGGGTAAAGTCCAGCAATGTCCAGTCCGGACAGCTCTCGTCAAATATTTGGTGGACGGTCTCTACCGCGGGAGAACCTGGAGCCAGATTTGACGACGGTGCCGTACTTGCCATCGGAACTCTGCTAGGGAAGCTGTCTATATAGGATCGAACCTGTCCTTTTACTTTTCTTTTTTTATACATTCACCTACATTCCTCTATCATACAAAAAAGAATTTTACTAAATTTATGCTTTAAATAATTTCAGAATTTTCCTTTTTATGTTATTATAGTCTATCTTATTTACTGTGTCCTCTTGATAGCGTCACTGTCATCGCGTATAAAAGAAATTTTGAGTCGTTATTTCGAATGCATTTATGCCATTTTTGATTTTTCGATCCGGATGGAAAGTAGGTCGCATTCAGTCACAGTCACAGTTGTTCATTTGACGGATTTTCCGTTGTCTGATTAGGCTAACGATTGACCTGACGAACAGTCTTCAACTTCCATTATCTTGTCCAGATATTTTCGAGTAACAAGATACCTGAAGCGACCCGCTGTATTAATAACAATTCAGTCGTCAGCAAAATTAAACGAATATGGTTTTATTCTCGGTTTTATTATTTGACTCGGCAGAGTCCAACATCGAGTCATTGAACATTATTTGGTAGAAAGAGATGTATTCCGGGTTCCCTTGGTAGCGCAAAAAAAAACAGAAGGAAGAATATGGAATTAAGGGATTCGGGATGTTGACAGGACGAAAAAACAAGAGCACAAATTAAGTTTGTTTCCCAAGGCCCGAAGGGCATGGAAAACAGCACGAGAAACAATACAGGACTGTAGACGCTCTCTTTGTTGGCGAACTTTTCTTTACAGTTTACAGTAGGGACCAAGAAACCCAAATTCGATCACGATGAAAAACCAAAAACAAAAGTGGATTAATAAAACTTTTGGGTTCAGTTATTGAATGACGCATTTCGGCTCGTGATTTTTGCCACATGTATCCACCCAAGTGGAACCAGGATTCGCTTCTTTCAAGAAACCATTCGAGTCCACGATGACCGACACGTTTTTCTTTAAAGGCAGCGACCCACATATTATCGCATCGTCTTTCGCCACAATCGTGATGTAAACAGTCTCGTAATTATTGGGTAGATGGAAAGCGTGGTGTCCGCTGCCAGCAATCCAGCCAAAGATCGCCGTGAATCCGTTTTCCATAAGAATGCTTCCTGTTTCGCTCCAACCATCGGGGTAGGGCATCCGCATCATAGTGTCGCTGTTCTGCTGGTGGGTGGGAGAATCTGCTGATTGTTGTGCTGTCTTTTTTTGAGCTTTTGTTCTTCTAATATTTTCATTAGAGAGAGGTAGGGCGAAGTAGTGGCATCATCAGTAGAGAACGCCGCCAACTTGGGGTCTCCCTCCACCTTCACCAATATCCAATCTCCGTAGCCGTTGGCCACCTTTGTTGTGCTGTTAACTGGAAACTGATGGAAACTGGAACAGATGGAACCCATTTTCTGCTAGAGAATTAAGTCTAGTTAGTTACAATTGCACCAAATTGAGTAAACTGACGATCACTCTTACTTTACTTTATAATTCCAACAAAAAAAATGGCAGCTTTATTACTATCGTGTCGGAGGAAAAATGTAAATCGTGTCCGAGTTGTCTGCAGAGCTCTAAAAGTCTATATCTGAAACCAAAATCCCAAGTGGAAAGTTCGACATAGTTGGGACACTGTTGAATGTTGACTGCCTATTAGCCTGAAGGGTGATGGTAGTCCTTGAAAAAAAAATTATTTTTGTCACTACGTCGATTTCGTGGCCGTGGGAAAGAAGAGGGTAGGAAACTAAAGCTAGCAGCCGAAAGCAAAATCATCAGCTGTTTGAAGGCGTGTTTTATAAGAACGCAGTCTGCCAGTCTTCAATCAACTCATATTTAATATTTCGGCCAGGCACCAGTGTTCGACAGTTTATCGATTGCATATTTAATGTTTAGAACGTTTTATATATGCGAGAAATCGAGTACATGATGGAGAAACACTTTATTCGGATGGCCGCTCTAGGACTTGGACGGCCCAACGCGCCTACCCAACTCGGCGATCTATATGATTATCGAACCGACAGAGTTATTCGTCAACATATTCATCCAGGTAAACAGAGAAATTTAATTGTTTACAGCATAGTTAATTTAAACAGCTTTTTTTGGTTAATATATTAATCAAAAGATATATATATTGTGTCAAACTTGTTCATCAATGGTTGATAGATCATCTGAATTTACTTTGCAAAATTGCAAACATTTGTGGTGATTAAGTGCTAGAACCGTTTTTCTTACAGTAGGATGTTAACTACCAAAGCAGGACAACCTTTATTTTCCATAACGGAATCTTGTTATTAAAACAATGATACTAAACTGCTTTATTTTTACTTACAGGTGTGGAACAATGTTCTTATTCACCCTCCATTTTTGAGACTGTCAACTCTGATCTGGACTGGAACTTTGTCTGCCCGAGTAAGTCTGCTTCCAAGTGGGAGCAGATGAACATTAGTGAACACCTTCAGGCCAGCATTGTAGGCGGCCTCCTCGATTACCGAGGCACGTGTCAATACTTGAACTACTGGCCAAGACGATCAGAGGTGATTATTTTTGAACAGTCTGCAATATATTTCTTACCATTTCTGAATCGGCCAACTTTCATCCCATCAATATAGGTGTCTCGATCTCTCGTCTGTCTCGCCAAGTCCAAAGAGGAACACTTGAATTTGCCAAAGTTTGTTGAAGAAGGAATGCTAGATCGTTTTACGGACGACAAGTTGAAGAGTGGCACCCATCTCGTCGTTGGTATTATCTACGGCGTCGAAGCGTTCTGCGTTTTGGCACAAGATGTAGACGAGAAAGACGACAGCGAAGTAGTCGGTGAAAACTTGCACAAGATGCTCAATAAACTGAAATTAAGCCTAGAAAATGAGAGTGATTTCTTCAAGTTCAAGGATCAATTCAACGAAGAGGAGGAAAATCTTATCAACAATCATTTGAAATGCAACTTTTACGCCGATGTTCACATGAAAGCCGTGAAAGAATGCTGTTTCTACGACGCCTTCAATCACTGCCAACAAATGATGGAACAATTTCAGAAAAATCGCAAGTCGATCCCCGTCACCGTCGTTCTCTGTCCCCTCAACGTCCTCTTAGAGAGCCGAGCCGAAAAGTTCGAGTACCGAGACATTGACTCACATTTAGTGACCCGCTGCTCTCTGTTGTGGGAACAACTAGAGACAATCGTCGCAGACACCAATCGCGAAACATCTCTGGTGACATTCTGCTTCTTGATCAAGAAATTTCAGGATCTGTTCCGTCTAAATCTGAAGGAGAGCCTAGTGAAAGCCCGACAAAATATCGACGGCGACAAGGAACTCGAGAGATGCGTTTCCATCGCTGAAACGCATCCGCTATTCCAACCTTCCCAGTTAAGTCTCTGGCTGAGTTACAAGAAGGCCGAGACCGAGGTGATTGAGATGATGTCTCAAATAGAAGGCATTACCTTCTTGTCCAGTAAATACGAGTTAGAGAGAACACTAGACGACTCGTTTGACAGGAGCCACACCCTAGTCCTGACGGTTCCACAGCCGCACGAGAGGTTTGCCTCGATCCTGGATGCGATGGGTGGTTGCGTCTACGACTACAATAAATCGATAGTTGTTGAAGAGGAACAACTTCCTTGGCACATGGACCAGGAAAATCGCAAGCAAGTGATGGACAAGATCGACGAATTAGCCCGTCATGTGGAGATGAACAAGGATTTCGAGAGCAGAGTTCACTATTTCATTATTCCGGACAAATACGGAGGCCGTTATTCCGTCTACAGAAACGAAAAGCTTCTCAAGAAAAATTTGAACTCGTTGCCCGGTCGACCCACTGCTCTGCGCCCCGCCGGTGTCACCAAAAACCATAACAACACGTCGTCTCTCCGCCTCGAATGGAACTTCAAAGATCGAGGCTTTCGCGGTTTTCCCTGCAGCTTTTTGATCCAGCATCGTGCTCAAGAAACTTGCGACTCTTGGACGGAACAGAGGACCAGGCCGGGCAAGACCAAGGCCACCATCACATATAAAAACGGATCAAAACTGGAGGTTCGAGTGGTGGCCGAGAGTTGCATCGGTCGCGGGGAATTCAGCGACGTCCTAAACATCGACGAGGAAACTAATTTAATGAAAATATCAAAAGTTGAACTCAACGGAGGAGCGACGGCCAAGACGGGTGGAAACGCGAAGGAAATCCAGCCATCAACACCGACTGGACTGGAGGTGCAATTGGTGACGCCATCGACTGCCGAGCTCTCTTGTGCGAAACCGCCTGAAAAAAATCCGAAACCTTTTTATCGCATCCAGTTCTGGCATAGCAGCGATAAAGATCTTTCTTCTGCTGAACTGTGAATGTCGGTCTAAAAACCCATTGATGCCGTTTGAACCTATTAATTATAGTCGGAGACAAGTAGATTCCGTCAAAATCGCGTTTCGGTGGACGAGTATAAGAGACCAGCGAACAGCAGACGGTCCAACGAACGACATCAATCGATAGTCCCTTTTTGTCAATCAATCAAGAGTACAACCATTTTCCGGTCTTATACAGTTCAGGTAATTCAGAATTGTGATGTTTTTCAAACACTTCTCAATACTTGTATGTGTCTGTTTGTCCAAGCTAGTATAAACGATTTTCGAAGCATTTTGAAATTCTTTTGGGAAATATTAACTTTTGTCGAGCTCGAGCTAGTCGAGTGTTTTCACAAATAGAAATGATTACTTAATGCACCAACGAATTGTGCTTATCATTATTGCGTATCGTATTCAATAATATCTAAGTATGGAGCCTGGCAATAAGCGGTTTATTGCTCGTCAGCCGACGGATCGAGTAATGACCGCGATGTGATCTTCTGCTGTCAAAGCTCTAAAAATTTGTTTACTCTCAACCCGACTGGCCAACTGGAAATCATCTGCTGGGTGGCAAAAGGAATTGTCTTTAAAGACACCGATGCCACTTCTTGGTTGTCTCTTACGGCTTGGAGGCCTTTTGTTAAGAATTTTACAAAATTGTCTCGAGACTTTCGATGCCGTACCGAAGGCCCTGTCCACTGATTGGATTAACCGTTTCCGTCCGTTTACATTAAACTCATTGAAGAAATTAGTAATTCTTTTTTACCAAGCTTCAGAATTGTCAGTTCATGTTAACTTGAGAATCCTGAATAAATGGAAAAGTTTGAAATGTGATAAAATTATGTTTAATCAGATTTAACAGTCAGAGCAACAGGGGTTTGAAACTGAGACTGAAACTAAAGACTTGGTTTAAACTTGGTGTAAACTAATCTCGCTTGGAGTTTAACTCGCGATCATTTCTGCTCACGACAGTGCCTCACCTGTAAAAGCAAACAACGAATCAAAATTGACCTCTGGTGGCCTGATTTGTTAACACCAGAATCAAGATAGACCAGGTACTTCGTGCTTCGTCTGCCTTCATAGGATTTGACTGTTTCGTCTCCGTTCTCCATCCATCACGTGAAATCAATCCAAGCCAACAGTCGTTTTAGCGTTCTATTAGATAGTCGAAACTGAAACATACGAGAGGTACGAGTTGTGCATCGGAAATATTAGTGAAATGCCCAGGCACAAGGCTATAGACAAAAGCTGCGATGTTTTGTTGAATTGTAATACTCGGGAAAAGTGTAGATGAAATTCGGTAAACCGTTGTACTTGCATTCATGCTCTGCAATCAAAATTCGTCCCCGGAATTGTTTCATTAATTTAAAAATCGGAATGAATTATTCGTCGCGCTTTGTTTTTTTTTTGTTTTTTTGTTTTGTGTTTTTTTTTTTAAGTTCATCTGGCAATACAAATTGACATTGTCATTTGGTTTTATTTACACAGTTGCCCGTTTTAGCGTCTGATTCCCGCGACAAAGAAGTCTCCGGTTTCATTTAATTTTCCTTTCAGCTTTATATTTGTAGGCTACGATTGTATAGGTTTATGTTGTTTACAGTTCCGGTATTTGTCGATCTGTCTATATTCCACAACGAATAGGCTAGTCTAGAACCTATGCGATTCAGCACGCACATTTTTTAATAGGGAAGCATATGGGCTGATGTCAACTAACTGATAAAAGGGAACTAAAGGAAGAAAAACTACGAACTGACGCGCGGCAGGGCAAAGAAATAGTATGTATGCCATTAGAATGGCCGCTCTTTCCTTACCCTTCCTCTCATTGAGTTCCCGTTCCCCGATGTATATCCAATTGGTCTTCATCTCCAGTGCTCGCGCCTGAACTTTGTTAGCGCTTTATTCTTGTGAGAAACTAGAAGAACAACAAAAAAGTGTGCCACGTATTTGCGTATTTCATTTCCTTGCAGACGAAGCTAATTCGGGCTCTGTGTTATGATGTAACAACTAGACTTGAAATTTATTGGAATTAACTGACGTTTGTTTGTTTTTCTAGTTGTCTAAACAATACGAAGTAAAATAGATGCTGTTTTCAGACAGGTTAAGATTGCGCATCGGAAATACAGTGCCCATCAGCAATAATGGAGGGCCAACTGACATCGGCGATTGGTGCGCCTCATCACCAAGACACCATTGCGGTCATCCTCATCCTGGAAGATTTACGACCATATGTCGATGATCTTTCGTCGTGTCGATCCGTCGTATTAAACGGAATGCTTGAAGCCCTGTTGCCTGGAGCGGTGGATTAATAGACCATAAATGGCCCGGTTTCCTAGACGTCATAGGGTTCGATTTTTCCATTCAAGTGCCTTAGCCCTAGTACCTTTTCCTTATACCGAATATTTTTGTTTTCAGTTGTCAAACACGTTATTCGTGAAGCGGAAAAGTTTTTAATTAGCTTTCGCCGGAATACAATTTTAATGGTAAACAAAGAAGCCCATGCTATGGATCGAGGAACTTTAACCCATCCCGATGGCAATCCAAATGGTGTTACAAGTTAATTTCCGACTAAAATGAAGCTGCAAAATGCGCGCGGTTGAGCCGCATTTCGCGACTCTGAAACTAGTTTTAAACGCATAATGGGAAGCATTTCAAGTACCAGTGAAAGCACACACAAGAATGCAGGTCTGACAACTTCGTCTCTCTTCCAGCACAGCAATTGAAACCGACGACCATATAGCGGTTAAAATTTGACAGTCTTTCTCTGACCGGCCGATGAAACCCTGATAAATCAAGCAAGAATGTTCCATCATTCTGCCGCCTGGCATTTCCATGAACGATAAAAACTAGTCTATCATATTTGCTGTCCTCTTGATAGCGTCACTGTCATGGCATAATAAAAGAAATTTTGAATCGTTATTTCGAATGCATATATATTCCATTTTTCGATCCGAATGGAAAGTCGGAAAGTAGGTCGCAGTCGGTCACAGTCACAGTTGTTCATTTGACGGATTTTCCGCTGTCTGAATAGGCTAACGATTGACCTGACGAACAGTCTTCAACTTCCATCACCTTGGCCAAGATATTTTCGAGTAGCAAGATACCTGAAGCGAGTCAAGCGACCCGCTGTAATAATAACAATTTAGTCGTCAGGAAAATTGAATGAATATGGTAATATTATTATAGACTCGGAAGAGTCCAACATCGAGTTATTGAACATTAATTGGTAGAAACAGATGTATTCCGGATTCCCTTGGTAGCGCAAAAAAAAACAGACGGAAGAATATGGAATTAAAGGATTCGGGATGTTGACAGGACGAAAAAAAGATTGGTTTTCCAAGGCCCGAAGGGCATGGGAAACAGCACGAGAAGTCGAGAAACAAAACAGGACTGTGGACGTTCTCTTTGTTGGCGAACTTTTCTTTGTAGGGACCAAGAAACCCAAATTCGACCACGATGAAAAACCAAAAACAAAAGTGGATTGATTGATTGATTGATTTGTGGATAGTGAAGTCTAGTTAGTTACATTTACACCAAATTGAGTAAACTGACGATCGCTCTTACTTTACTTTATAATTCCAACAACAAAAAGCAGCTTTATTACTATCGTGTCACAGGAAAAATTTAATTCGTGTCCGAGTTGTCTGTAGAACTCTGAAAGTCTATATCTGAAACCAAAATCCCAAGTAGAAAGTTCGACAGTTGGGACATGGGACTGTTGACTGCCTATTTGCCTAAAGGGTGATGGTAGTCCTTGAGAAAATTTTCTTTTCGTCACTACGTCGATTTCGTGGGAAAGAAGAGGGTAGGAAACTCAAGCTAGCTGTAAAAGCAAACAAAATTAACCTCTAGTGGCCTGATTTGTTAACTCCAGAATCCAGATACTTCGTGTCTTCGTCTGCTCTGCTTTCTAACTTTCATGGGATTTGACTGTTTCGTCTCCTTCCTCCATCCCACCTCGTAAAATCAATCCATGCCAAGTCGTTCTAGCTTTCTAGTAATTATTGGAACCTGAAACTATTAGAGAGTTAGGGGTTGTGCATCGGAAATATTACTGAAATGCCCAGGGCCAAGGCTAGACATCCCAAATCTTTGTTTGAAACGTGTGTATACTCTGTAGCAAGGCATTTAGCCCTCAACTACAATCCAACTCGAGCTAAAGCTTTGGAGGGAAATGACGCTGAAGACGAAGAGAAATCTTGGGTTGAAAGTTGGTATGAAACGCTTGTAAACTCTGTAGAAAGGCATATAGCCCTCAACTACAATCCAACACTAGCTAAAGCTTTGGAGGCAAAGGATGCTGAAGACGAAGAGAAATCAGCTTCAAAGTGTTCCAAATATGTTAACAACCCTTTTGAAGCATTGCGTAAGCCACCTTTTATTTTTACATTAGATTATATTTACACCTTTTACATCATACTTTTCTTCTTTATCAGCCTCCCAACTCTTGCAACCAATAATTGATTCCCTCACTTTTAATGAATGGCTGGATATGAAACACTGTGACCTGCTGTTAACATCACAGACCAGAAGGTTGGACTGCAGTCGAACTGGCTGGGACTTACCCTTTCTATGGAGTTACAGAAATGTGAGGGTTGTCACTGATTTCCTGCATCTTGCTGCAACCAAATGCCCAGTATAGTACTTCCTCTTACCTCTTAGTTTAGCTCTTTTTATTACAATATTTATTATTACAGCAACTTGCTGTTCTCATCCTGACGGACCTTTTTACTACTTGCTCACTAGCATGCTACCATAATTTTCTCCCCAAATTTAAACATCTACAAGTACTGGATGTGCAATCAAGCAGACATTTTGATGATAGTTGCTTACAAATTCTTGCTATTCATTGCAGAGATTTAAGGTATCCTCATCTAAGTAAATTTTGTCACTTTTACTTTCTTGTTTTCACTCTCCCTTTTTTCTCTTTTTTTGGGGTTACAGGGAATTGAATGTTACAAGGTGCATGATAACAGATGATGGAATTAAAGCATTATGTGGTGTGACTGATCAGAGAAACAAAATTTCTATGGGGCAAGGTGGCGGATGTAAGTTCATTGAAAAGTTAGTCATCACACACACCGAGGTTACTCAGAAAGGGGTAGAAATCGTCTTACGACATTTGCCACATCTAAAGATCCTGGAAAGTATTTATGTGATTGAAGCCTTGGATTCCCTGTACCATAATTACTCTTTTCGTCCCCATCAATGCAAGTTGACAAAATTGTATGTTTGGCATAATGTTGAGTTGCCCTTTATTCCCTTCGCGAACGGTGCCGTACGCCTCGCAGCTTGGCTATGTCCGCTGGTTACACATTTAGACATTTGTTTCTGTAGGGAAGTCATTACTGACCGTGATTTACTGGGGTTAGTTACACTGACAAAGCTCAGGGAAATCAAAATTAACTTGGAATATAGGGTTCGCGTCACCTTTGAAGGAGGGTTGGGTCCTCTTCTAGAGGCTGTAGGAAGTTCTTTAAAATCTCTGAAACTTATAACTAATAGTAGTACTAATAGTTCTCGCCCCCTTTATGTGAGCGCTGATAGCCTTATTGAATATTGTCCAAACTTAGAGAGCGTGTCCCTTAGTTGCAGCCATTGGTCATCAGCCCTTCGAGATGAACCGTCATCTCTGTTATGGAAAAACCTAAAAGAATTGAATCTGATGATGTCTACACGCAACATTCCAACCAATGTCCTGAATTTCATCTTGTCTTCGTCACCTGCTCTAAAACGCCTTTTTGCTGACGTTTGTGATTCTCTTGATGACGATTTGCTACAGCGTGTCTTTCAATACCATTCGTTTGAAAGCCTAGAAGTGTTGCATCTGAGTATTTGTCGCTTTGTCTCTAAGAGAGGGATCGATCTTTTCCTGACGGAAGGGAACTCTGTGAGGAAAATGATATTTAAACATTGTACTTTGCTGACGAAAGAGGATTTGGAAAGTTGGCGAGAAAAAGGAAAGATGAATGGTTGGGATTTGGAGGTCAATTAGTAATCTCCATGAAACGCTGCGACGTTTTGATAAATTGTTATACTTGGGAAAAGGGTAGATGATATTCGTGAAACCATTGTATCTTGCTCTGTAAACGAAACTCTACTTGTTGAAAGGTCCTTTGCGTATCACGGAATCATTCCACCAAAAAACATTCGAAACTAAGAACAAAATTTTTCTTCACGCTTTTATTGTATATTTTACTTTTGAAAGTTCATTTGGCAATACAAAATTGTACGTTTCTTTCTTTGGTTTCATATTTACACAGTTGCCCGTTTTTGGGTCTCTTGCGCCCCGATAGAGAAGTCTCCAGTTTAATTTCATGTTCCTCGGTTCCTTTCAGAGTTTAAGCTTTTTTAAATAGGCTATTATTTATTTATTTCATGAACTTCTAAAATTTTAAAAATTGTGGTTCTAAGCCATTTGTTTCCCTGAATCTACCCAGCACCGTTTACAGGAACCTTGCTACAGCCTAACGTCTCATTTTATCCAATTAATAACCGAAGGAATTAATCGTTCAATGAGGACGCCGGGACTGCGGGCTCAGTTGCGCTGTCAAACCGCGCCTTCGTGTGCTGCCGGAACAACACACTGGGCTGGTAGTAGCCATTGATTTCAGTTCCACATCAAGCTCTCTAACCACATGGCCATCACGGCATACTTCTAAGTGAAAACGAAAAGGTAGTCCATCGACCCGGTGCATCGTCATTTACACACACGCTAGGGCTACGCTAAAAGGCCGGTTCAACGTATTTTAAAGCTCCGGATTAAAAACAAATGGTTGAACATTGTTCCTAAAACTATGACGAATCAAGTATGAAAAGTCAAATCAAGCTGAGTTTTGTTTTAGTAATTGAAACGCAACTAAAGTCTATCTGTTGGGACGAATGGCTAGGCTATTTGACTAACCGGTCGTTATACCATTAGAAACACTCTACATGTAGATGGTATGGTGACTTTTCGTTCGTAAGTTTCATTCTGGCAGATCCGGCCAGCAAGAAGCTAGGTTTTCTCTAGATTTTATATTTTTACTGACAACGATTTGTTCGTCCTGCAAGCTGGACCGCCTAAGAGCTGACATAGAATTTCGACGAAAACTGCTGTATCCCAGTGATCATATCTTCTATTTCGTCCACATGTTTGTTAATTTGTCAACTGTGTGGACTATGTTCACTCTATCAATGTGAAACCCTCGAGAGAAGGAACTAAAGGAAGAAAAACTGCAAACTGACGTCTGACAGTGGCAACCAGGTGGCAACTAGCAAGCCCCCCAAAAAAAACAATATGTGCCAAAATGGCCGCTCTTTCCTTACCCTTCCTTTCAGTGAGTTCCCGTTCCCCGATATATATCCAATATTGGTCTTCATCTCTAGTGCTCGCGCCTGAACTTATTTTTTAGTCGTCTTTGTGAAAAGCTGGAAGAACGAAAAAAAGTGTGCCACGTATTAAATTGTGTATCAAAAATACTGTGTTCAGCAATAATGGAGGGCCAACTGACATCGGCGTTTTGGCGCGCCCCAGCATCAAGAAACCCATTGCGGTCTTTAGGGATCCTGGAAGATTTACGACCATATGTCGATGATCTTTTTTTTTCGTCGTAAACGAAATGCTTGAAGCCCTGTTGCCTGGAGCGGTGGATTAATAGACCATAAATGGCCCGGTTTCCTAGACGTCATAGGGTTCGATTTTTCCATTCAAGTGCCTTAGCCCTACCTTTTCCTTATACCGGATATTTTTTTTCAGTTGTCAAACACGTTCGTGAGGCGGAAAAGTTTTTATTAGCTTTCGCCGGAATACACTTTTAATGGTAAACAAAGAAGCCCATGCTATGGAGGAAATTTAACCGATCCCGATGCAATCGAAATGGTGTTACAACTTACAATCCTGGCAAGTTTGAGGCGAAAGTTTCACTTGACGCTAATGGTTTTAACTATTTCGAATTCCATTGGAATGAAATTTCTTTTTATTATTAGGTGAGTGTCGCCAAAGGATGTTTCACGGAATGAAATTTCCCATTCGGTACCAATCACCATTTTACGAAAAACTGGTTTTCATAGAATATTTTCGCATAATTTTTGCGCACAATAAAGAGGTGTAGAAAACGGGCAGACAAGTCTAAGGTAGAAACGCGAAAAAGGATGGGATGGATGTCTTTTTAGAGAAGGTGGATTTATTACTAGTGCTCAAGCAAAGCGACCATAATAAATCGAAACAAAAGGACGCAGAAAAATGAACGTTTTCATCAATTAACAGAAAAAAAATGCTCAACGGCGTTCCAGATTATTTGATTAGATAACTATCACCCACTCAAAACTAAGAATGGGTACGGGTACGACGTAAAAATTATTCAAAAGCCATCGGGCCACCAGTTTGCTCTCCCTTTCCCTTCCCTGTTTTTCTTTTGTCGGCGAGAATTAAGAGGGAAATGCCTTTGCGGATAAACGGGAAAGATCTCGTGACGTCACGCAAATGTCGGCCCGTTCCCAATTCGTTGACAATAATTAAATCACTTTTTCCCATTCTTCTCACCTCTCGACCAGATGATCAGTTCACCATCCTCTGACGCAAGAAATCGCCCGTCGGGTGAAAACGACAGAGACCGAACATCATGAGGAAGATATCGTTTCTGTTTGACTCGTCCTCTTCAAGTGGATTCCAAATGGCATCTGATATGTCGTCTAATCCGCTAAATAACGGAAAGGAAAAGAGAGATTTCATTTAAGGCGTCGTAACACCATTTCCTTCCTCCTCTCTCGAAAACAAATGCAGTGATATCGCCACACTACAGCCCACTAACCAGTTGCGCAAGGCTAACCAAGTTGCCACAAGCCAATCCATCGATTGACATCAGGACGGAGGCGATATGTGCTGTTAGATGGTAACGAGCCGTTCAAGTGTGATTTGCGATATACTATCAAGCGTCGTAAACATGAATGTATATGCAACCCACTCGACGTTCCGTTGCCAACCGCGACTTAATTTGTCAATCAATGAATTTAACCGTCGGCAAGATGTTACAATTAAGGAGGCCCCAAGACTTCTTTCTGCGGAAAGTATTACCGTACCGTACCGTTTTTTCTCGTCAATTCCCCGAGCTGCTGCTCCACTTTCAACCTCAAGGTCGTCGCCCGTCGGGGACGAATTCCCCAGATCCACACCTTACGCTGAAAACAACATTTTTCGAACTTCCCATAACGGGAAGTTCGAATGTACGAGTATATTCGTACGAAACACTTGCAATTTTGAAATATAAGCCCTACTTAATTGAAATCCTCGAATAATTTTTAAATCTTTTTATATGGTCAGGACAGCGGCATTCAACTGTGAATAAAAAAACTAGTAGAGTAAAACCTCAAGTTTTATTCACTGAAAGAGGGTGTTGAGAGACGAAAAAGCGAAAATTAATGGACAGCGTCATTTCTTGATTAAGGATATTTTGCCAAGTTTAACAAAAGTTATCGACAGATCCGACCCGGACGTAATCAAAGTTTTTTCGGACCACGTCGATATGGTTTTCACTTTGGCATTTTTCGATTCATTTTTCGTGGCTCACCGCGATGTCCGTGTCCATCTTCTCCCCTTCAGCTGATGGCTTCTCCGGCTTCTGAGAAATAGACGAGGCCTCTGATGGAACATTCTTGATTTCGACGTTTCGCTCATTTTCCTGTGTAGATAACAAACACTCGAGTCGGTTGAAACAATAAGGACAAAAAAGACTTTTTACCGTGTCAAGAGGCTTCTTCGGAGCACAAACGACCAGAGTTCCATCATCGGACATAGTAGCTTTTACATGGTCCAAGTCGACGTTACGAGGAAGGACGTAGCGACGATTGAAATGGCGATAAACATGTCCATGCTCGTCCGGTCTTTCTTCATGCTCGGCTTTCACCACCAAATCGTTGTCGATAACCTTGACGCAGATTTCGTTGGACTTGAAATTCTTAATGTGCAACGTCACCTTTTAACAATGATAATCAATTGAATTAAATCGCGTCAAAATGAAAACGAGGGATAAAACTTTTACCTGGTATTTGTCCTTGTCGCTGACGACTTCCTTGACGCGAGTTCCAGGGCTGGTGGATCGCAGAGCGCGACGACGGGGAAGTCCAAAAGGCGATGAAAGCAAAGTCGATTCCGGTTCAAAAAGATCTCATGGATCTTCTCTCAAAAACCGCGGGGTGTTGTAATTCCAAAGAGCCATAGTGAGTAATGACGAGACTTGAGAGTATAACAAACTGCTCAGCAGGACCAACTGAAAGGAAATGAAAATCGTCTGGGGGTATCCCTCATAGCTTTCTCTTCTCCCTCTGGGAGATGAGCCAACGTCGGTACTCGGTAGGCTAATTGTTTCTACGAAATATTTTTCGGCCGCAATTAGCGTACTTGAAACGTTAATTCTCTAAATGAGTGTCATTAATTTGACAACTGAAGAATCAACCCTTATAACTTAAAAAAATTACCATAATTGAATAAGTGTTTTTCGTTCTTAAGTATTCGGGGTTTATTATTGAGAGTGAAAGTCTCAGAGTAGTGATAAAAATAATTCCTGACAGCGTATATAACAATCGTTGACAAATTGTTGATTGATCATTCTAGAAGGAAAATGAACGTTTATGAAACGCGGTCCTATCGTCCGAATCTTGTCGCAAAGAGTATATTCATTCTTCCGTGTTTTCGATTCGTCTTCACTGTCCATTGCGCTAGGGTTGAGAGTAGACGCAATATATCATCAGCTGCATTCATCGATTCAGGTATGTTTCTCGTCCACCGCTAATCGTCGCTTCGCTAATCTAAACAAATTTTGTGCATTTAATTATTTGTCGTTTTTTAAGGCTTAAACATGTCGCTTTTGCCATTCGTAAATGTCTTCGACCCGCTTACCGATTTCATGAGGATGGATCCTTTCGTCGCGCCCAGTTTTTACGATTTCCCTCTGTCGGTGTGGCCGTCGATTCGTCCCATGGAACGTGAACTCGGGAAACTGCTGTCCAACATCAAAGAAGACGACAAGTCGTTTCAGGTATGATAAAAGGCCAGTTCATGTTTTGCTTCACTATTTCACGATTCCATTTCATTCGTGCCTTTTGTAGGTTATGGACTAGACGTGTCGCAGTTTCGTCCAAGTGAAATCTCTGTCAAGACTACCGACAAGGACATTATCGTTCACGGTATTGATTGGGTTTTAGTGGTTAGCCTACTTTGGAAATCTATTCTATTAATTAATATTCTAAATGCTTTTGTGTGTAGCTCAACATGAAGAGCGCAAGGACCCAAACAGCTTCGTTAGTCGAGAGTAATTTCACTCAATTTTCGTTTGTGGGCCCCTTTCTAGTGTATAGTGAATTAATATTTTATTTTATCGAATAGATTCCGTCGTCGAGTTACGATCCCTAAAGGAGTCAATCCCGAAATGGTGACGTCGACCATGTCGCCTGAAGGAGTTTTAACCATTATGGCTCCAAAAATGATGCTTGAAGGTATTTATTGCATGAAATTTAAATGTTAATAGTCATCTTTCGGTTCTTTTACCATATGTGTGCATCATTGCTTTTGAACTATAGGATCGAAGGAACGCGTTATTCCTATTACCATGTCCGCTACTGCTGGATCGACTGATGTTCCCGTGAAACCGGCTCAAACCACCAGCTCTTAAAGTACGGGGAATGGACGGAAGCCCGGAAGAAGTCGATCGGTCCAGGCATTTTACTGAAACATTGAAAGATGACTGTCTTTGGCAGTTTATCTCTTATTGATTTTCTAAATTGAATTTTGTGTTTTTGAGAAAAATGTTTAATTGCATTATAATCTGGGAAATATAAATTCAAAGAAGAGACTCGGATCATTTTTCGTCTATCTTAATTTACTTTCACGATTGAGGTAAACCTGAAACGACAACGTTTTGTTCACAGGCAATTCGCAATGAAGGCTTATTCGATCAAGTGCCTTGCTTTGATAGGCGGACTAGTCGGTGTTGAATATGGACGTGCCTGTATAAATTATAAATAATGTCACTCCTGATCTGTAACTTTATTTTCAGTAATCATTTCTAGAGATTAGGCAATTAACAATAAGTCTACTACCGTATTGGTAAACATGTAGCTAGGTGTGATACATCCTATTACGTCTGCCGCATTGAAAAAAGTCTAGAAGGCAAATGGACAAATATTCTTCCAAGAGCCAACCTGTTATAAGCGAGTCCAGTAATATGGCTATTGTGGTGCAAAGACAGTCCGCTGCTATCAGTTTTTAATGACACTTTGTCTCTCCCACATTTAAATGAAAGAATTAATGTGCCCCGATGCGGCTTCCATTAACGTTCAGAGGTCTGTAAAATTCAAGTCAGTTCTATGTCGACTATGTCGAGTACGACACGCCAGAGGTTGAACAAGGGTTGGACGTCTACAACGAAGGGGATTTCGTTTTTTTCTCGCCATAACCCATAATTATAATAGTCTAGAAAAATCCTTTCTCACATTAGTTCACCTTCACTAAACGAATTTTTAACAAATTTTATTATTTTTTTAATTTTTAAAAAATTTGTGCGGATTCCAAAAGATTCCTTATCAACTTTTTTTGTGGGATTCAGCTGTTGGTGTTTCCGACTTCTGAGAAATGGATGGTGGCCGGAGCCCGGCCCCGATGAGGTATTATCGATTTCAATCTACTCTGCGCTCATTTTCCTGATGCATAACAAAACACTAGCTTAAGTTGATTAAAGGGACATGAAGCAAAGGGCCAAAGACTAACTATATCAAGAGGCTTTTTTGGTAGAGGCTACCATAAAAAAAACGGGGGATGTTGGGATGAATGTTGGCTTCACCGTCGATACAACGATTCAGCTGGCAAACTACTTTTTCTCTGTGTCGTCGCCTGCTGCCGTACTTTGGCAAATTCGTCGTTGACGCTTCGTTCTTTTATTGTGTGACGAACATTCACGAAAGAAACAGCAGCAGGGATTTAATATCAATTCCAGCATGCCTAAGCCTGTAATTTTTCACGCCAAGCCTTTATTGCAAATGTGTTTACAGCGTTTGTCACAGTTAGTACAAAACTGTTCTGGTGCAAAAGATGCACATCCCGTTGACGATGAAGGAAACAAATCAGTGTCTGTTAAATGTGATGATGCTGCTAATCCTTTCGCAGAGTGCCGTAAGACACCCTTTCGTATATTTATATAAATTATTCAACAATTATATTTTAGCTATTATTTTGTTCCGCTGATTTTGGTATTAGCCTCAACTCTTTTGGACCAAATCTTGGAAACCATGGAATGTGTTTTGAAAAACGAGCATCATTTCGACCTGCTATTAAACACACGGCTCAGAAAATTGGTTCTTCATCCTTTCGATTTCAGTGATGAACGCGACATATACCGTGCGTTGCAACTTGCTGCAGTCCGATGTCCCGTACGTAAACCATTATTTAAACACGTCAGCTCAGCTCCCGAAATAAATTTTTATTGAAGCAGGAACTTTCAGTTCTGGGAATGAAACGTTTTGAAATGTTCCCGAGTCCGGAAACCTATACCAGGAATTACTTCCCCGATTTAAACATCTTCAAGTACTTGATGTGTCTTACTCTTCAACGTTCGATGATAGATGTCTGGAAATTCTAGGAATTCATTGCCAAGATTTAAGGTACGGTACATATGTGATTTTTAGTTTCATAATTGGGACATCTTCTTTTAAAGTTTTCTTTTCTCTTGGATTAACAGAGTATTAAATATTAGTAATTGCTACAAAATCACGGATGTTGGAATTAAAGGGTTATGTGGTGGAACAACTGATGTGGGGAAGGAAATGCGGGTTGAGCAAAGTGGTCATTGTAAATCCCTTAGACAATTATCGATCACTGGTACCAAGGTTACATATAAAGGTATTCAAATGATCCTTATGAATTCGCCTCATCTGTACGTCCTAGAAAGCCATTCTGTGATTCAAGCATTGGCTGACTTGCACCGTCCGGAAACTGATAATAACTTATCAATCCGTCCTAAATCATACGCTCTCATTAAAATGAGTCTCTTTGAGCGTAAGCAGTCAACCTGGCATGTACCTTACAAGACTGGTGACCTACGTCTCGTAGCTCCCTTTTGTCCATTTGTTGCCGATTTGAATATTGGAGTCCAAGTAGGAGTCACCGACGCCGATCTACTGAGTTTAATGGTACTGGAAACGCTTAGTAAACTCAAAATCTCGTATTCATCGTCCGCCCATGGCTCTAATCGGTGTTCTATAACATTTGATGGCGGCCTGGCTCCCCTATTGAAAGTTCGAGGCCGTTCTTTGACTTCATTGGAGCTTGAAAATCTCCCCATATCCATTCATCTTGCCATCATCGTTGAATATTGCCCGAACTTAAAACTTCTTACCCTTGAACGCTGTACCTATTCGGCGACGGCCAGAACCAGACCCACACGAATGAAAAGCGAGCTTGTATTGAATCGTCTGGAAAAATTGTCGATTGAAGGGAATTTTGTCTTCGACCAAGCAATGAACTTGTTCATGCCAACCGAAAGCTTTCTCTTATCATCAGTCCCTTCTTTAAAAAACCTTAGAATTGCACATTGTGATAATCTCAATGACGACGTTATCCAAGAGATCTTTCAGTTCCACCCATTCACCAATCTTGAATATTCGTTTTTGTGTGGTTGTCGCTTCGTCACTAAGAAAGGGATCGACTTGTTCATGAATGAAGAGAACGCTTTGAGGCACATGATAATTTTTTGTTGCGAACTGGTGACAGATGAGGATTTTGCGGGTTGGAAAAAGAAAATAAAGGAGAATAATTGGCAAATGTTTATATACGTCACAAGAATATAATTAAGCTGTTCAAAATTTAATCATTTCTTTATCTTTTGTGATACATTTTTGCGTTGCTGAACGCAAAGCGTATACCATTATTGTGATCCCATTGTTATCGAAATATACTTAGCAGGCCTAGCCTCTGCTGCTGTACACTTTCTCAGCAATTATGTTAAAATAAAAAATTCCGCAGATGGTATGGTTTGAACCTGCGCCCTCAGCAGAGATTAAAAAGTAGCCAATTCTAAAATTATAATTGTTGCTTCCACATCCTTCTCAAAAAGACGACCGAGCCAATTCTGATTCTTATCGTCTTTTTATATTTAGTTATCTCAATGATTAGATAGTAGTTAGTAGAAATGGAGCAACCTGGCGGCATAGAAGTTTTCTCCCGGTTGTCATTTTTGTCCAGTCACGGCGCGTTGAGAAGAGCTATGAGCTCTATGCCTACTCTATCTCTATGCCAATAGTCAGCCGTGCAGAACCGCGCTTGAGTCACCGGTGCCGAAGTAAATTCAGAAATTTCCATGATATACATGAGGGCAAGGTCTTCACTGAAGACTCTTCAGTGAGAGAGTGAAAAATATATCATGCAATAATTTTTTTTATGGAACTGGTACAACCCCGTCAAATAATTAAAACAAAATACTATTGGTTTTTTTCCTAACGGGGAGAACAGCAGCTCGGCCGGCAACAAAACGGCCGGTCAAATGGCCAAACATGATGACACCAACACGCTCAGACACGACTACCCCCAGTAAGAGGAAACCTGCAAGAGAAGGAGGCTTTGAAGGCTTTAGCCCGGCATATAAGAATAGAGGTTATATCATCACTATAATGTGACTTTATTAGTTGAACATTTTAAAGTCCGTATTTTAATAAGGCCACGTTTTACAAGTCAGTTGTTTGTCGACTATTTCGAGTACGACATGGCGGAGGTTGGTCAATGGTCGGACGTTTGTTTCGAATTTGTTGGTGGTTTTCCCTTCTGAATTTTCCGATTTATTGCTCATGGCTCAGCAGATTGTAGATTTTCTTCTTCATCATTTCAGCTGCTGGCTTTTCCGTCTTCTGAGAAATGGCTAATGGAGCCCCTGTGGAGCATTCTCGATTTGCGCTATTTTTCTGATGCATAACAAAACACTTAAGTTGATTAAAGGGACAATGAAGCAAACGGCAAAAGACTAACTGTATCAAGATTTAAGAGGCCTTTTCAGTAGGCTATCTTCGTCTATTGATAAAAAACCGGAGATGTGTCGATGAGAACGTTAACTTCGCCGTCGGTGCAACGATTCAGCTGGCAATCAATCGACTATCATCGCCTGCTGCCGCGTACTTTGGCAAATTCGTCGTTGATGCTTCGTTCCTTTTTTGTGTGACGAATATTCACGAAAGAAACAGGAGCAGGGATTTGGTATCGATTCCAATATGCCTAAGCCTGTAATTTTTCATGTCAAGCCTTTAATGCAAATGTGTTTACGGCGTTTGTTACATCATCTAGTAGAAAACTGTCCTAGTTCGAGTGATACAAGTCTCGTTGACGATGAAGGAAACAAACTAATGTCTGTTAAAAGTGATGTTGCTGCTAATCCTTTCGCAGAATTCCGTAAGACACCCACTCATAAGTTTTTATAAATTATTCAACCATTATATTTTAGCCCATTATATTTTTATATAATTAGATTTATGTTATGACAATAATTGGCAATTATGTCTATATACATCACAAGACTATAATTAAGCTGCTTAAAATTTAATCATGACTCTATCTTTTTGTGATACATTTTATTTTGCGTTGCTGAACGCAAAGCGTATGGTATTCAATTATTGTGATCCCGTTGTTATCGAAATCTAATTAGTAGTGCTGTACACTTTCTCAGCAATAATTATGTTAAAATAAAAAATTCCCGCAGATGGCATGGTTTGAACTTTGAAGATTAAAAATTAGTCTAACATTGTTGCTTCCACATCTTCTCGAAAAGACGACCGAGCTAATTCTGATTCTTATCGTCTTCTTAATCAGCTTTCTCAATGATTAGATAGTGTAGTTAGTGGAAATGGAGCAACCTGGCCATGCATAGAAGTTTCTCCCGTTGTCATTTTTGTCCAATCACGGCGCGTTGCAAAGAACTATGAGCTCTATGCCTGCTCTATGTCAATAGCTCAATAGTCAGTCGTGCAGAACCACGCTTGAGTGAAATGCACCGGTGCCGAAGTAAATTCGAGAATTTTCCCTGAGATACGAGGGTAGAGTCTTCACTGAAGACTCTTTAAGTGAGAGCGAGTGAGAGAGTAAAAAATATATCATGCAATGATTTTTTAAATGGAACTGGTACAACCCGTCAAAGATTTTAAACAAAATACTATGTTTATTGTTTCCTAACGGAGAGAATAACAGTGTCAGCCATCACCAGTCGCATGGAAATAGCTCGGCTGGCAACAAAACGGCCGGCCAAATGGCCAAACATGATGACACCATCACGCTCAGGCACGACTACCCCAGTAAGAGGATGAAGCGCGAGACCATGGCGGTGTGTTAACGTATTTTTTTTCTGCAAGGGGGGGGGGGCGTGGCGGTTCATTACGATGTTTCATAGGATGTCAACGTGAAGATTTTTTTTCTGATTTTGAATTTCGGTGAAATTCTCTGTCTGTCATGGATTCTCCAAGAGACTAGATCTCTCAAGCTCCATCCACGTCAGCATTACAAAGTATGTGCTTGAACGTGAGTAATTTTGTAATTGTCTCGTGAGCGCGTTTCTTCGATGACGAATTAAAAATTACCCACTGAAGGTGAAAACTGTTCACTGCTGCCAATATATGGCGAATTTTGGTTCTTACTGTTGGCCGCTATCGTTAATCAGAGGTTCTCGATGAGACAGAAACACAAAACAAAATCAGTCCAAGAATGATTTTGCCCGGTCGGTTGAAGTTAATTGTTCTTCTATGCGGCGCCAATAAAGCGTTGTAAACAGACCATTGTCAATACCGTCAATAGTCAAGGGTATACGAGACATTCATTCGACAGTTACGAAACTGTGGAAAACACACTTTTCTATGACTCTGCTCTTATCTTAAATACTAAAAAGCTAGCTTTACGGTGATAAACCTTGCAATATCTTATCTCTTGATGTCATAGCATCAGCGCACCCAGTTAAAAAAATATATAAATATAAAAGCAAAGGTTTTAAATTAATATTGAACGAAAGCAGTTCTTCAATATTGTCTGTTCCGGCCTGTTGCCACTGCAGTATGTTGATATTCCGAAGTCGATCCCGTATTAGCTTCGTATTTTTGATGACAATGAGTTCTGTTGTACTTTAGAAAATTCTTGAAATCAATCAACTATACATCGTTATTATGTGCATTTCAATTTAAACAGGTTTCATTAGATGGCTTGCATGTCGGCCATCATCCAATCTGACCAAAATGTAATAGATGAAGTTGAACAGTTATTAGCGCAGCGCAGCACATATGAAGATTACTCTCCGTGTAGCTGTGAAGACCTTGGCGATAATACTTTTAAAATTAGCTGCACCGACATTTCTGTTCCAGAAATTTAAGCCCCTTTTATACGAACTACTGAAGCGGAAATAGCCCAATTTTCCTTGGTAACCACTTCATCGAAAAACTCTTTTGCATTGCCGGACAATTTTTTTGGCAACAAATACGTTAAGATCATCGAATTGCGATTGTTTTCGGATTCGAGCCTTCTTTTGTTGGTTATTCGACCGCTGGCCTTCCGAAATTCGCGTGGCAACGCCACTAAACTCTCCATCGCCAACTGGGACATGAGATTGCAAACAAATTTTGACTTCCTGAACGGGTTCACTGTTCTAGAGATTTTACAAATTGAAGGGAGTAAAAACATAATGGCGATACAAAGTTTGCCACCCATGCCATCGCTCGAAATGTTAGTTGTAAACAATTGCACTGGTTTGAATAAGATCACATCTCCAGTATCAGGTCTCGCGACGTAGCGGCCGACAATTTTGTGGGGCCTCTCTCAAGGATCATCCCCATGCTCCAGTAGTCCAAAATAAGAAGAGAAGAAGGTTTGAAGGCTTAGCCCGACGTATATGAATAATAGATTATATCATCACTATAAAGTGAATTTTTAAGTTTTTGTTTAAGTCCGCATTTTAATAAGGCCACGTTTTAGAAGTCGGTCAGTTCTTAGTTCTTTGTCGACTATGTCGAGTACGACACGGCGGAGGTTGGGCAAGAGTCGGACGTCTACAACTCTACATCGAGGGGGATATCGTTTTTTTCTCGCCATAATACTAATATTTATTTAAAAAATTTCTCACATTAGTTTACCATAGATAATTGCGAATTTAAAAAAAAATGTCGACGGATTCCAAAAAATTCCCCATCAACTCTTCTGTGGGATTTGCATGTTGTTGGTTTTCCCTTCCGCATTTTTCGATTTATTTCTCATGACTCACTCAGCGGATTGTAATTTTTCTTCTCTATTTCAGCTTCTGGCTTTTCCGACTTCTGAGAAATGGCTAATGAAGCCCCCGATGGAACATTCTCGATTTACGCTTATTTCCTGATGCATAACAAAACACTTAAGTTGATTAAAGGGACAATGAAAAGCAAATGGGCAAAGAATAACGGTACCAAGAGGCCTTTTCAGTAGGCTATCTTTGTGCTATTGATAAAAAAAACTGGGGATGTGGCGATGAGAATGTTAACTTCACCGTCGGTACAACGATTCAGCTGGCAATTAACTTTTTCTCTGCATCATCGCCTGCTGCCGTATTTTGGCAAATTCGTCGTTGAGGCTTCGTTCTTTTATTGTGTGACGAACATTCACGTAAGAAACAGCAGCAGGGATTTGGCATCAATTCCAATATGCCTAAGCCTGTTATTTATCACGTCAAGCCTTTATTGCAAATGTGTTTACAGCGTTTGTCACAGTTAGTACAAAACTGTTCGGGTACAAAAGATGCACATCCCGTTGAAGATGAAGGAAACAAATCAGTGTCTGTTAAAAGTGATGTTGCTGCCAATCCTTTCGAAGACTGCCGTAAGACACCCGTACATATGCTTATAAATTATTCAACAATTATATTTTAGCTTTTTTGTTCCGCTGGTTTTGATGTTAGCCTTGACTCTTATGAATCAAATCTTGGAAACAATGGAATATGATTTGAAAAGCGAGCATCTCGATCTGCTATTAAACACACGGGTCAGAAAATTGATTTTTCATCGTTTATTCCGTTCCAGTGATGAATGTGACGTATACCGCTCGTTGCAACTTGCTACAGTCCGATGTCCCGTAAGTAAACAATTATTTAAAAACGTCAGTTCAGCTCACGAAATAATTTTTTTTGCAGGAACTTTCAGTTCTGGGAATGAAACATTTTTGTAAGTTCCCGAATTCAGAGACCTACCGGGAATTGCTTCCCCGATTTAAACATTTGCAAGTACTTGATGTGGCTTTCTCTTTCAAGTTCGATGACAGTTGCCTGGAAATTCTAGGAATTCATTGTAGAGATTTAAGGTATGTGATTTTTAGATCCATTATTGGTACATCTTGTTTACAAAATTTACTTCTCTCTTGGATTAACAGAGCATTAAATATAAACTATTGCTACGAAATCACGGATGTTGGAATTAAAGGGTTGTGTGGTGGAACAACGGAACTGGGGAAGGAAATGCGAACTGGGCAAAGTGGTCAGTGTAAATCTCTGAGACAATTATTGATCATTAGTACCAGGGTTACCTTTAAAGGTATTCAGATGATCCTTATAAATTCGCCTCATCTGTACGTCCTAGGACACCCGTCTGTGATTCAAGCATTGGCTGACATGCACCGCCCGGAAGCTGATAACTTATCAATCCCTCCCAAATCATACGCTTTCATTAAAATGAGTCTCTTTGAGAATTGGCAACCAACCTCGCATGTACCTTACAAAACTGGCGACCTACGTCTCGTAGCTCCCCTCTGTCCACTTGTTACCGATTTGGATATCGAGGTACAAGTAGGAGTCACCGACGCCGATCTACTGAGTTTAATGGTACTCGAAACGCTTAGTAAACTCCGAATCTCATGTGTACCCAATGGCTCTCATCGTTGCCTTATAACATTTGATGGCGGACTGGCTCCCCTATTGAAAGTTCGAGACTTGGCGACTTGTTCATGCCAACCGAAGGTTTTTTCTTATCATCAGCACCTTCTTTGAAACACCTTAGTGTTGCGCATTGTAATAATCTCAATGACGACGTTATCCAAGAGATCTGTCAGTTCCATCCATTCACCAATCTTGAATATTTGTCTTTTTCTGGTTGCCGCTTCGTCACCAAGAAAGGGATCGACTTGTTCATGAATGAAGAGAACGCTTTGAAGAATATGATAATTCGTTTTTGCGAACTGGTGACCAATGAAGATTTTGCGAGCTGGAGAAAGAAAGTTAAGGAGAATAATTGGCAAACGAACGTCAGAATATTATTCTGACGTTCGTTTGCCAATTATTGTTGCTGAATTATATTATTTAATATAATTCAGCTGTTGGAAATTGAATCATTACTTTATCTTTTATGGTACATTATCGCGTTGCTGAATACAAGCGTGTTTCATTATAGCGTGGTCCTGTTGTTATTAACCGGTTATTAAAATATACTTGTCAATAGGCTTAGCTTATGCTGTACACCTTTTTTGCACTAATAAAATAATAAATTCCCACAAATGGTATGGTTCGGACCTGCGCCCTCAGCAGATTATTAACCGGTGAGATATAATTAACTCAGAGAGAGATAAAAATTAGCAACAATTTTAAAATTGTTGCTCCCACATCTTCTCGAAACGACGACCGTACCGTAATAAGATTGTCATTTTAAATTCTTATATCGTCTTCTTATTCAGTTTGCTCAATGATGAGTTCGTCGCTAATGGAATTGGAGCAACTTGGCCACTGAAGAACTACATTCGTCCGGTTGATCCTTTTTTTGTCCAATCACGACGCGTCGCGAAGAAGCTCTGTGAGGACTATGTCAGTAATCAGTCATGCAGAATCGCTTGAGTGACGGGTCCTGGAGTAAATTCGAGAATTTTCCCTAAGCTATGAGGACATGAGGATATGAGTCTTCATCAGTGAGAGACAAAAATACATCATGGTATAATTTTAAAAATCAAACTGCTATCAGTAAACAAAATACTAGACTGCACTTATTGTATGCAAAATTAAATTCAGTGCGCTACGCGGTTCTATTACCGTAAAAACTACACGAAATCCGGAAAAACCGAATATTATATAGGCTAAATACTGTGAGCGTAAATAATACCGTTATACTACGTACGTTATAAATTTAAATGCGTCTTGCTGGATGAGCGAATATTAAGGAGATTGAAATCTACGTCTTCTACCATATACGCAACGCTTTTACCTAGCAAACCCAGTTGCAGAGGCGTTTCACTTAGTATAGGGTGAACAACCGGTTATTGAAACCGGTCTGTTGGAAAGAAGTGACATAGCCTTGGCTAAACTTTTTTAGTTTGAATAGAAAGTGGACAGCGCTGCACCCAGGGCCCAGCAGATTAAATCAAATGTAAAAAAATCTATAAAATTTAAAACAAGACCTGAAATCAGTCTTGACAGTGCTTTCATACGGGATGGATCCAAAACAGCTCACCGCCACACAAAATGTTGTCTGGAAGCAGGTCATATACTTTCTTGTTTCGTTTGCCTTATTCGCTCTTAATACCCTTAACTTTGTATAATACTAGCTGTTAAATTTGCGAATCACAAACTTCAACCGTGCGTTAATACCTGTATTTGTAGTCGGACAAAATGTTCTTTACTTAAAATTCGAGAAATGAGGTTGCAACTGGGCAGCTTGTGATCTCTTTCCCTTTTAAGATTTTCTGGCTTTTTTTACCGTATATGATAATCGAATTCATATTCGCGCACGTAATGTTACCTTTTTTAATATTGTTACCGACAGCTTGGTGAAGCGACCAAAGATTGCAAACTTCACATATCAGATCCCACCTACCTCTTGTATTGGCTCCTCGGTATCGTATAATCGGTGGGCAAATACTTACAATTATACGATGACGCATACAAATTTCTTTTTTTTCAGTTTGCGATTTCAATTCAGCCAAGGCCGAGAAGTTGCTCCGAAAGGTAGGTTAAAAACAATTTAAATATGCATTCGCGTTAATAATTGTTTTCAATCTCTTATGAAAAAAGTCTTTGGAGTGGCGCCGTCAGTACCGAATCGATACGATCCTGGAGGACTATAAACCACTAGAACGTATCGAAGAGTTGCGTCGGTCAGAACAAGCATCTCGGCCCTGGTAAGAAATTTGTGTTTACGTTCAGGCAAATGTACATTAAACAATTAAAACTAAAGAAGAAAATCCTTTCGATAAGTATGGATTGATCGCTTTGCGGCTTTGGTAGGGTGGATTTTGAAGGAATATTGAATGTAGTAAAGATAAAAGACTACCTAATGTTCCTCGTATGGTTGATGGAAGGATCAATGACCGAAATCTTCAGAAATCCGGAGAAATTCAGACATTCTCACGAATTTCTCATCCAAACAACATTCATTGTCGACATGGAAGGCTTCTCAATGCTTCATTTTACCTCAAAGCGCGGTATGTACTTTGAGGATTTCGTGACACCGGCACGGAGTTTTCGATAATTATTGTTCAACTTTTTATTTTTGGCTAAAAACGTCGTTCTCATACAGTAAGGGAAGCAATTTTTTGGATGGTTGACTTGTTTGAGTCTAATTATCCTGAATCGTATCGTCGCATTATAATAATAAACGGTACGTATACCAGTATGTAATCGAGTATGTAATAAACTTGATTAAATGTTAATAACGCAACCACGTTGATTGCAGCGCCAAACGCCTTCAAGTTAGCATTTAACTTGGTAAAACCATTTCTTAACCAGCGGACCCAAACAAAGATAAGTGTGTTCAATCAGGATGAGAAACTATGGAAAGCTTCTCGAGGAGGTAGATCCAGAACAGTTACCCGCCTGCTATGGAGGAACTTTAACCGATCCCGATGGCAATCCAAACTGCGCTACGATGGCAAGTTCCAGATTAAAGCTTCATTTGACGTCGATTATTTTTTTTACGTTTTAAAATTCAGGTAAGTATGGGTGGCAGAATTCCTCAAAGTTACTACCCAGCGGCAGGCCCGATATTACCAATAAAAAGATTTTAGTTGTTCCCAACGGATCAAAAGAGCTTTTAGATTTCCAAATATATAATGCTGGAATCATTCTCAAGTAAATATTTTCCGGGTATATATAGAGATTTATTAATTTTAATAATATTTTATTTGATCAAAGATGGAATTTTCATTCAGAAGACGGCGACATTAATTTCGCCGTGTACCGTCAGAAAGGTAAAGAGTTGACCTCAATAGTTCCACATGACCGCATTGATTGCCAAATATCAGCGGAAGTGGGCGAAATTTACTGTGACGAGTTGGGCCTTTGTAAGTAATCTGTTATTGTTTATCGCATCGGTCGTATTCAATATACAATTTTTTGCTTCCCAGACATCGTTGAGTTTGACAATACATTTAGCTACAGTATCTCCGTTCAAATAGGATTTGGTACTCAATTACCCTCAATTACATCGTTCGTTCAGAACGAAAACAATTTAGCCGGGGTTTGATACTCTCTTCTATTGTTCTTTGAATCTGTAAAAATCAATTTTGAACGTTGTAATTATTGAATAGAAAATCAAAAATGATGTACACAATCTTATGGCGGGAAAATAATTTCAAAAGAACTAATTTACTATTTTACTTTCGCACTGCTTATTTGCGTTATCTCATACGAATTGCTCGCTGTGACCTTGAAATCAAGGTTCCCGCCTCATTTCATGTTGCACGTCGTATAGCTTACTTTTCGTACTTTTAAGCAATTCTGTAAAGCCCCTACAAAGTAAGCAAGACTAAATCGAGACGGAGAAGTTTGTTTACCGTTGCTGTTTCAGAATGTGATTTTGCCTACTCTCGTTTTTTATTGACAGTTTGGCGAAGCGGTCAATGACTGCAAAATTTGCACTTCCGATCCAACCTACCTGTTGTACTGGCCCATCGGTATCATATAATAAGTGTTAAACAGTCGTTGGATGGATTGGCGCTGTCAATACCGAATCGATTCGATCCTGCGTGAAGGATTACAAACCACCGGAAGTGCTGAGCAACTAAGTGTCGGTTAAATGCATGGGCAGAGACAAACAACTCAGTTCCAGTAGGAAATAAAATTTAAAGCTTAGACCAGACATAACGATTCGTAAAAATTTAAGAATTAACGATTCTTTTCGATTAGTGTGGATTCATTGGATTGGCAGGATGGAACTACATGAAATCACGCGTGCAGTCATGAGAATGCAAGAGAAAAGAAAGAAAGAGAAAAGAACACTCTTTCTCTATGGTAGTTGTGACCATATATGTTACTGAACTCGCACCTACACCTAACTTGTAAACAAAACAACTTATCATCCGAGTCGACACTCGACACCTCAAATACCTTTCGTCTGCTCGGCGCTCGCAGAAGTTCTTTTTTAAATTAATAGAATCGTCACCGCCACATTCCGTATTCCTTTGGTTCGTCGTTGACTCGTTGCAGTCGTTTTCGAGCGCCCTCTCTCAAACCAATAAACATTCGGAATTTGTCCAAATTGATACACTGAATCCTCTCTTAAATCCGAGGTGTCGATATGGTTACCCTTGAAGGCTGTGTAAGAATCGTTGTCGTGATTTTAACCCGTCGTGGGACAGGGCTAGTGCCGCTAGTCGTTGGAAATTTAAAATCTAATTACCTTAATCTTTCATTAATTAATTGAAACCACCGATCCCATTATCGCATTTATTCAGGGTATTACTTTTTGCGACAGTAAGAAACAAAGAACACATAGAGGACACAGCTTATTAGTTAAATTGCAAATCAACAAAACAATGAGAAAAGGAAAGCGTCTCGTATCTACCTCATGTAGTCATGTCATCTTCGTCTTTCTTTTTTAAGCTGAAAGACGTGCTCTAATAAGGCTCACTGAGAGGAAGGGTAAGAAAAGAGCGGCCATTTTGGCATACTATTTCTTTTGCCTTGCAGCTGCCGTCTGCTCGCAGAGTCGCAGTTTTTCTCCCTTAAATTAGTTCCCTTGAGGGTTTCGCGATTCAGTCATTAATTATAGAGTGAAAAAATGGCCCACAGTTGACAATGAACAAACTTGTGGACGAAATAGAAGAAGATATGATCTCGAGAATGCAGCTGCATCCATGCTACTATTGTAAACGACAATCTCGTTTGGACAAGACAACGGGTCCCAAACGGTAACGGTTCCAAATTTGCTGACTCATCCTCCTCAAATTCAGTCCGCCGCACTCCACATTCGCCCAAGGCCCAACTTCAAATATTTAGTAGACAAAATCAATAACAAATTTCCATGGCTTTGGCTTTTCTACTTATTAGTGCCAAAACCGAAAGACCAAATTAAATAAATAATCAGATGTCAGAGGGGACGGAGCGAGCAATTCTTTGTAGACGAAGTTTTTTGTAGAAAGAAGTTGTTTAGTGCTAACCACTGTGCGTCTATCTGTCTCGAGTCTCGTCCATCGTTGATCGCCATTTCTCTGATAGTCCAACTCACCAAGTGACTTCAGTCCAAAAGCCAAATTTTACTTCTAGACATCGTAGAGGGAGATATCGTTTTACGGATTGAGACCTCAATAAGGTGAATAAAGCTGAAAATTTATAACTTTATTTTAAAAGTCTCAGATAGTAGTACCAGTGGTACGTTGTAAAATTTTATTTTCTTAATATTCAGTGAATGTTACTTTCTCAAACAGGAAACCGAAACATGGATAATTCCAGTGATAGTGAGATGGATTTTCAAAAATTGATGGGAGAATTGGAAAAAACTTTATTTCAAGATGGTGAAAAGTTGTTAAAGCTGATGAAGAGATTGAACTGGGATCAAAGTGAAGTATCGGAGAGACTTCTGAAGGCTTTGGGTAAAGAAGATGGAGAAACACTCTTACTTGTGGCCATCAAAGGAAACCATCTCCCGTTAGTCAAATTATGTGTTGAATGCTTCGAGATGGGAATTTTTGAATTGGGAAGATTTTTGTGGAATGAAGTGGATTATTTGGAAGCCCCGTCACTATTTGCTGCTGTCATTTCCGACCAAACACCTTGTTTTAAGATTATCAAGTTCCTGGTTGACCATTCCTCGACGAACGAATCTCTTGCTGCTTTGGACTCGGTTGTGCAGTCAAAATCGAGCTCGCGTTCACAGAAGATTGATATGCTCGAACTAATGGGAGCTGCCTACATCTTAAAAAACTATGGTGTTCAAGCAATGGAATTTGGATTGCGGTGCTGGAAGCATGCAATGGCCCTACGGCAATCTTCAAATGATGGTGAACTGCCTATACCGAAGATTCCTCTACAGTTATGCAAACGGGCCCAAAAGGTTTTTGGTAATACTTCGGAAATTATGACAATGGATCAGTTGGAGGAATTTATCACCATTTCGTCTGCCGACCCAGAAAATTTCCAAGTGTTTCTGTTGCGTGAAACTCAAGCCATTTTGACAGTTCGACGTATCATGAACAAATTCAACCCCGATCCACATCCTCTTTTCCCCCATTTTTTCGAGTACTACCTCAAACACAAGTTTCAAGTGCAAGACACTCTTTCGTACAGTCGTATGATTGATGGTTTTATGCTTGTTTTGGAGCCGTTTGAAGCAACCGGATGGAAAAATGCTGCCGAAGACTGGACTTATGGAACTGTCTGGGGAATGTTCATGTTCATGTCGACCTATTTTCATCAAATGGATCAGTTATTGCCAAACCATCCGGATAGAGAAGAATTTACATTCGACAATCTCGTCAGAACCATGCGGAATGCTTGCGCTTACGTCGACAAAAGAAATGTGGAACATAAACTTGATGGTCGTAGTCTATGTCTAATGAGCCAATTTTTTGAAATCGTTCCGTTATTGGTCAATATGCTGAAGGAATTTATCAAGCACCCGGCTGAAGAAATAAAGCAGAGTCTTTCGCAGTACGTTCAGCACACCAAAGAAAACCCCGGCGTGCGCACTCTCCTTCACCTGCTGGTATGTTTCTGTCAAGAGATACCGATTGATGTCCTTCAACTATTACTGGAAGCTGGAGCGAACCCCAACGCTACAGACTGGAGAGGCGACACCCCACTTCACTACCTTGCGCACAATTGGCATTGTGGGAATGTCGACGTAGCTGCCAAAGTGCTAATAGACGCTGGAGGCCATCTGGATCAAGCAAATTCTCTAGGCGAGCCGGCCCTGGAGTTTTTTAAACTGATGGAAAAGCAAAATTTGGAACTGGAACTGGAGCAAGAGTATGGCAGTCTACATTCACTCATCAACACTGTTCTTCCACTGGCCTGTCAATGTGCTCAACTTATTCGTCAAGAAAACATTCCCTTTGCAATTGCCGAGCTTCCGAAAAGTGTCCAGGAATTTGTTAAAAGCCATGGCTTCAAAGGCGAACCAAAAACTATGCAACGATGTCGGTGTAATGGCCATTAGTATATGCGGTCCATAAGTTACCTACCTTTATGTTTTTTTCTGTCTGAACTGTTCGTGCGATTGCAGCATATTCTTTGAAGAAAGTGTCCTTAAGTTTGGCCATTGGCGTGTTTTACCAGTTTCAATAAATAATAGCAAGTGACAGTTGGTTTTCCTTTTACCTCCACTTATACATGTATTACTACCATGCATATCTACTAAAGTATATATGTCCTAGATTAAGAGATGCTTTACTTTTCCTGTGATTGTTCAAAAAGCCTATAAATGAGATGAAATGAATGGATGTGACAGGCCACGGAACAGGCGATGTTTTAAGATTAAATAAACTATTAGTGTAGGGAAACCATCGTAGTTTATTCCAAAACTTGATTTGCATCTATCTATCAGTAATAAAGGAGATAGACTAGACTATTAGTAAATCCTATTTTTAAATGGTGAACATTGGGTCGTCGTCTACTCATTGGGTGGCCGATTGCTCGAAGACGCACACCTGAAAAGAGCGTATTATTATGACGCAGGTAAAATAGCATTTGATAATGACAAGACGAGACTGTCAAACACTTGAACTCATTAGCCGATGAAGCAGCAAATTTGTAAACGGGAACATACAACCAGGACAAATTGGTGCCACCATTTATATAGATAGGTATATAAACGGCTACGTACCAAGTCTGCTTGATGTAGAAAAAGAAAAGTAAAAGAAAGACTTTTTTGTTATTGTTACTAGGCTTCTTCGGATGAAACTTGCTAACGAAAAATCACCAAATATATAATTGTTACTCATAGAGAAACGATCGGTTAGTCAAATACCCTAATAGCCATTCGTCCCCGCATAAAGACTTTAATTGCATTACAAGAAAAAAACAGCTTTATTTGACTTTCCACACTTAATCGTCAGAGTTTTAGGGACAATGTTCAACAATTATTTTGTTATCCACAGCTCAAAAAAGCATTGAATCGGCCTTTTGTGCCGCCTTACTATGAGGATGCGCCGGGTCAATGGACTACCTTTTCGTTTTCACTTAGATGTATGCCGTGATGGCTATGTGGTTAGAGAGCTTGACGTGAAACTGAAGATCACGGCTACTACCAGTCATGTGTGTTGTTTCGGCAGCACACGAAGGCGCGGTTTGACAGCGCAACTGAGCCCGCAGTCCCGGCGTCCTCATTGAACGATTAATTCCTTCGGTTATTAATTGGATAAAATGAGACGTTAGGCTGTAGGAAGGTTCCTGTAAACGGTGCTGGGTAGATTCGGTGAAACAAATGGCTTGAAAAACCACATTTTTTAGTTTTTTAAACATGTTAAATTCCATATATTTTTCTTGCAGGGTTCTAAATTCAAACCGAAAAAATCGGTGAAACGACAGCTGCGCCCTCAAGCGGGGGGTCTCGGGTTCGATTCCCTGAACGTGAAACTTTTTTATTTAATGAAATAATTCAATAAAGGCTTTTTCTAAAAGAACAAGTTCCTAGAAGCATTTTAAGCTACATTATTACATTTTCGGTAGTTTTTTTTGTTTGTTTTCGGATTTTCAAAGTCACTGCTGGACCGACCCGGCAACAAGGGCCTCTTGTTGACAACAAGTCCAGCTGTCAAGTCTCTGTCCTTAAGTCTGAAGTTTTACATGCCATTTTACCATTGCTTTATTGCGCTAGAACACGAATTTATTCAGTAGGTTGCCTAATATATGCACAATTTCGAATTTTCAAAAAGTTGTGATTGTATTTACTATCTGTCACTTGACTCACAACTGTATCTCTAACCGGAACAATGGGTTCATAATTTGGAACCGAAAGAGCTCGTAATATTCATCATGCCCCGTAGAAGGGACGACGTGTTTAACTCATGGTAGAGTACAGAGTACGCTATCCACTGCGCCATCCCTGTTTTGTAGTTGTGTTGGTTTTGAAATGTATTCATTTGTTTTAATGTAGGTAAGCCACTTAGTCCCTCAAACTGTGGAGTAGTGAGTGTGATATCGTAAGCTTGGAAACCTACTTGATTAATCAGGAAAAATTCTAGCCTATAATTGTACTGAACTTGGCTTGAAACGTGTTTGTAAACAATTAGAAAAACTGCTCATAAACTATTAACAAATTTTACTTTTCATATAGAGTAAATCCTGCAATAACTTATTGGTATCAGCCACCAGGCTTGTCTGAGCAAAAACATGAGCTAGAATGTTTTTAGTAATATATTGCTTTTTTTCCTTAATGTAATGGATTAGCACGCAGCAACCCTAAAATATTAATCTGCTTTAATAAGAAAAAATAGATTTGATTGTTTAGTAAAGTTAAAAAGATAGTCTATTTTGACAAAAAACGTAGCAGCAATCTAATAGGCTGAATAGGCTACACTAAAGTCATCCAGTGCATTGATCAAAATTCATTGTTCTCATCTTTTTTTTTACGAGCGCTTTTAACGAACTAGTCCTGGCGTCATAATGTATATTCCCAGCAAGTGTTTTATTCGTATAACAAAAGCCTCCCGGCCCTCATCACGAACGTGTTTGGTTATTCCATTGTAGAGCGCTCGGTATAACAAGGAGAACTGGCCGTTATTGGTGGAATAAAATACTAACACTCGCAATCAGGTAACTCAGACGTACGTTTGTAAATCGGACGAGACCTTAAAAATACCCACACGGCCAATCAATAAATCATAACCGGCCGACATCGTGTTGTTGAAAATAAAACTGCCTGTATTTATTTTACGTCTGTATTTTTACGAATTCTTGATTGCGTTTGCGGGCTTGCTTGTATTGTTTATTGGACCGCTTGGCCGAAATCACGCCCAGCTTTATTTGAAATTTTATTGGCGATTACGATGATGTGGTGAGACATGAGCAGGTCGAGGGAGACCCCAAGTTGGCGGCGTTCTTTTTACTGATGATGTCACTACTTCGCCCTACCTCTCTCTAATGAAATTATTAGAAGAACAAGAAGCTCGACAAAAAACAGAGTTCTCTCTCACACCAAAACAGCGGCACTGGGATGCGCTACCCTAATTTAGCAGCAAGCAGAACACGAACTGGGCTTGGATGGGCATCTGCAACGAATCTCATAGACGTGGCTGGCCTCATCAAGAAATTTCAAAGCGAGCAATCAGTTGCTTTATAGAACGAAGAGCCACATAAAAGCCAGCACACATGTTCAATTGTTTTGCGTCCGTAAAATAAAAAGCCCTTCTTGCAACACAGCGCTCACACTATGGGTTTAACAAATGCTGCGATCCATGTCGGAAAAACTTTGAACGTTTCTTCGTCTTCAGTGTCTCGCCAGCATCTCTTATAAACGTAGCCGTGAACTTAGATAATGGGGGAAAATTTTAGAGAAGGCATATTCGCCATTCGAAGAGGCACAGACGACTGTCAGGGTAAATTTGCCTGAGCCGGTTTAGAATTTTAACCAACATCGATAACCAGATATTCAAACAGCAAGGCGCAGTCAATCAAATATTCTACCATGCTTTCACGAATCCTTCCATCTAATGAACATTTTCGCCTCTAAGTTAGATCACTATAGTAAACCAATAAAACCACCTTGGTAAAATTCCGTTTGAAAAGTTTGTTATTCTATTTAGGAAGTAAGACTTGTGGAATTCCTTTTGGAGAGACCCGAGGGCTGTAAATGAAAGTATGAAGAAGAAAAGTAAAAGAACAGGTTCGATCCTATAGACGCGTTTGCGTTTCACTGCCGGCATTCCTCGAGCTAGTCCGTCCTTTGCACGTTACCCTCATTCCTGGTGCGAAGGTGGTCACCGTTAACGAAACACTGCGATTGCTTCACACGAGCCGGACTGACAAAGCTAGGCCATGTACCGGCAGGTCGACTGGATGGTCATAAATCGTCCCTGAACTAAGCCCCCCAGAAGCAGGGTTACAGCAGCGCGCCAAGCTACCGGCGAGAAATTAAGTTTTATCGAGTTATTTCAAGGCTTCTATCTCATTTCACAACTAAGATTTTTGCAACATTCAAGGCACGAATTCATTTATTCAATAGATATTTTTGACTTATTAATTAACTAAGGATTAGTGGTTTTTTCAATTTTTCTTTTTCTAATTTTTTAATCGGCAAACTTAAAGTCTTCAATGCTACAATTAGAACAATGTTGGTAAAGTCCAGTTTCTCTAATGAAACCAAGCGTCATGACGGTTGCGTTTATAACGGCTCTTTTCTTACGATAGCTACGTTGAATCGATTTCGAAGTTCAAACTCTCATGACCGAGCTAGTCACATGCACCGGGGCCAGAAGCGATGTATAGACTCTCGGTTGCCTTCTCCAAGACCTTATAAATTGTCAAAGAATCCATCTTTAATGCAGCCATAAACTACTTCCGGAATGATTTAGTTGGCGACGATTTTACCAGGCCTTTGATGATGTAAACAAACTCGTCACTCAATCTTGGCCTCAAACGAGAGTTATTCTTAGTACATATCTTGGTCAAGGTGATGGAAGTTGAAGACTGATCGTCAGGTCAATCGTTAGCTTATTCAGACAACGGAAAATCCATCAAACGAACAACTGTAACTGGAAGAGGACAGAAACTATGATAGACTAGTTTTTTTCTTTCATGGTAATGCCTGGCGGCAGAATGATGGGCCATCCTTGCTTGATATAAATCAGAATTTCACCGGCCGGTCAAGAAAGACTGTCAAATTTTAATCGCTGGGCGCCAGTTTCAATTGCTGTGAACATAGGAAGAGAGACGAAGTTGTCGTTCAATTGTGTGTATTTGGCGACGAGATCCTCCGGATGAACGTCGAAATGGAAGCCGGTGAAAGTGTATAGGACCCGATGTAAAACTGCTCTGCTGGCGATAAAAGCCGAGATAAAAGCGTTCAGCAAAGCTCGATGGTTAAGATAGCACGATGTTATCGTTATTCTAAAAGAGTCGACCAAATTATATGAAACGAGTAAGAATCATATAGAAAAATGTAGAGTTTTTAAGTTTTTAACTTTACTTTGCCAGGATCATTTTGAACTAAATGAAATTAATTTTAATCTTGTAGCTCCGTAAATACCGCAAACGACGATGTGACTCCAAC
Source organism: Ceriodaphnia dubia (assembly GCA_022539655.2). Taxonomy (NCBI): domain Eukaryota; kingdom Metazoa; phylum Arthropoda; class Branchiopoda; order Diplostraca; family Daphniidae; genus Ceriodaphnia; species Ceriodaphnia dubia. Next base: position 1,030,590 of record JAKUCG020000139.1, on the reverse strand, counting down.
TGGAACGACTCGCGACACTTGAATTTAATTAAGGGCCAGGAATTTTAAATATTGGGAATTTTCATGGCAACGCAAGAAATGAGAAATTAATATGTTTTCTCCTTCGTTGTGCTCGAAATTAAGCGATAGAAATCGGAGTTTCATTCACCATCATAGCAGAGGTAACTAATCCCCGATACTTCACACTCTTTCATACCATTAAACTAAAAAACCTAGATTTTTTTTCATGTATTTTGCTTTCTCCAAAAAGGATCGAGCCAGGACTGTATACTTGTGCTACGCTTCTGCTTGGCCTAGTTAGTAGATGCCTACACTTATCTCCTAGACTGCAGAAAACCCCTATGGAAAGAGGTATAGGTAACAGTCGAGGCATAGGTAACGAATTGCAACCTTGGGTTCCCCTTACCAACTTCCTTCCCCTTACCAGATGACCAGTACTGCAAAGTCGTACGAGTTGGTACTTGTATATACATTCCAGCAAGTACTTTCTTCCAATTTGTTTTCTCGTTAACTTAACGCAGATGCTGATGAATTGAAACTGAAGGCCGGATGCACGAAAAACTGTTTAATGTATTAGAATTTTGAAACTTTGAAAAGTGAATAAATTCAACTGAAAGTTGATAAATTTTTTGAAAATAAGCGAATAAAGGATTCAACGTACTCAAAGCTAAAAAAAAAATAAGGACACAAAAAAACATTGGAAGGTTAACTGGATAATTGTTTTGGAGCTTTAAGAAAATATGACCGGTTACTTTGGAAGTCCAGAAGTGGCTGCCACATTCGACCGCCTACCAAACTCGATAAAAGACACGGTAGCAGGATAATCGTTATAAAGTGGAGAGATAAACGTGCAAAGCCAAGGGCTTTGACTACCCATTGGAATGTTGTTTTTCTGCCAGGTAGTGGGCACCATTTTGGTCGAGTTCAGATGAAAAATGTAGCGCCAATACAGCATTTCTTCCGGTGTCGCGTCAAATACCATCGGTTTCTCTTCATCCGCAGATTCTTGGCCAGCTGAGGAAATGACTCGATTGAATTCTGTTTCTGCGTCACACTTCTTCATTTTCCCTTGGCCGACAAGAACTTTTTGCATCCTCGAGTCATAAGCCGAAACGATTAGGATGGGACTGCCGGTCGGAGAAGTGAGAACAGGTCGATGGACTTTTAATCGCCAAATATCTTCCGGCGAGCTTTGAATTTTGACAACACTGGCTGATGGATTGAGAAACAACTCCTTAATGGATTCGAAGATCGAGTACAATGGGGAATGCTCCATACTCGGTGTCTTTTTTAACTGAAGGTCAAGATGGGTTTTCACCTCAGTCAAGCAATGAGAACTACGTGAGTTTTCAATCCATGGCTTAAGATGATCTGCAATCCATTTCGTTTTCTCGTCGGCCTGGATATCACAAGGCCATGGCTCCAACAGACCTTTTTTCAGAGAAAACCGAACGGAAGAATCCTCTGCGTTTCCAGTAATCATCGCGACATTTTCACAAAGAACAGGGTGAGGAAACGACAAGATCAGTGGCTCCACTTGGCTTTGCGGATCCAGAGAAACGGTTACAGAATGAGTGATTGGAAGAACAGATTCAAACGGTTGAGCTAGTTGAGTCGGGAACACTTGAACAGCTAAAAACACAAATAAAATAAATAGAAGAACATAAAACAAATACCAAGAAATAACTAGATACCAAACTTGTCGCCTGACTTGACTTGAATTTTCAAATGGTATTCGTCTTCGCATTCGACACAGCTGTCCAAAGTTATAAAGCTTTTTTCTTGTTCGAACAGAAGTTTGCATCCCTTGAGATCAAACGGATGAGGCTGTGAAAAAAATTCCTTATCCATAGATTCGACTGATTTGAAATAAAAGATCGGCAAGTCACGAACGACATCGAACAAAATGCCAAAGTGCGTTTTGCCAAGGCCGTGATCCGGAGGCAGAAGGAAGGTAACAGCTGCTGTGTTTTCATCTGACGTGTTTTTGAGTTGGAAATGAAAATTGTCGATGGCATGAACATTTGGAAAAGAGATGGTGTTTGGAAATTTGGCTGACAACAGTTCTTGCGCTTCTTTTTCTAAACCGCGAATCTCAAGAAGTCTTAATTGTGCCACTAGTTCTCGGTGACTTTGAATGTATTGCCCTTCGAAAGCAACGAGGACAAATCTAAGCAAGGGTTGTGCGAGAAGTTTTTTAAAATAGTAGGTGGAATCATTCGTCGAAGAGTTGAGATCGAATTTCGCCGTCAGCTTCAAAATAGGTTGGCCGTTTCTCCAGGCTTCTTGAGTTGTTTTTGCCAATTGAAAGACGGGTGACACGTTTCCATAAACATTTGGAAGCCAGGAGCAGCTTCCTGAAATGCGACGCATCATCGAACTTACGACGTAATGGAAAGTGAGTGGAGAGTACCACCTGATTTCATGGCATACGAGCTCAGTTTTGTCGCCATTCGATACTGGAGAATAAAAGACACTGTATCTCGGGGCGAAGCATTTCTTGGCTAGACGATCCAAGCATTGGTTGATGACCGGAGATAGAGAGAGGACGACGTTCTCAAAAGTCTTCATTGCCTTTTTCCATGAAATTCTACGATTGTATTCTTCGATGTTTGGCGAAGATAACCCCAGTTTGACGTGATCGGCAAGCCGCAATCCATAAATAGTAGGTATCATTGATAAAGGGCAACATAGAACAGCTTCAAGGTACTTTTCAATGGATAAATATTCTGAATCCAGCGAAACAAATGTTGTCGTCAGTAGAACTGCTTCCAGGTGATCTGCTAACAATCCATTGCAGGCGGTGATCACGTTAGACAATCCGATTTCTTCAGCAAGCCTAGAAGATTCAATTACATCAAATTTAGTGTTTTTTTCGGTGTAGCAGTACTCGAGCGGATCCTCCAAATGAAAAAAGATTTTGATTGAATCTTGGCGCCTTCGATAAGAAGAAACGAGACTTTGGAGTATTTTCTGGCATGAGAGGATCAAAACTTTCTCTTTGGCAGACGTGTCCAGCTCTTCGTTTGTAAAGGGTATGTACCCATCAAAAGGACACACGCGGGGAAAGAGTTCCCACTTCAGATCTTTGGATAACAGCATCGTTGGGTTTACGTAACAAACGGAATCTTCGCCTCCTAAACTGTAGGTTCCTCTTTGGAAATAATGCCGGATTTCTTCCATGATGTTTTGATGTAGAGAATATTTCACGTGTTCAATTTTGCAAAGACATTTTTTCCCTTGTTCTAAAACGATGGAATTAACTGCAGTGAAAAATAAACCATTTTGCTTCGAAGTGGCCTTTTCTTTCTCCGAAAAAGTGTAACTCTCAACTTCTCCAATACGCGCCGATCTAAAGAATTACATTTGAAAACATCAATTATCCCCTTGATACTTCAATAATTCATTCAATTGTGCCTAAAACACGCAATAATAAGAAAAAATGTTACCTTTCTTTTTGAATTCTTGTTGCAAGTGATCTGGTATCATTCCGTGTTTTTGAAAGCACAGAGCACCACCCATTCCATGTATCTCTCAAACATTCCAATTGGCAGCTTTTGGGAATCGAGACATTTGCTGGAGTTTGGCCATCCAAAAGAAACTTCACAGCTTCCACAAATCTCTTTTTTGTGCTTTCTCCCCATTCAAGGTTATACCACACATCCCACAAAAAGGCAATATCTCTTTCATTGTTGTGATTGAAACCTTCTTCAGATATGACCTTCAAAATTAAAATGTTGCGAGCCAAAATTGAGGGAACATTGGAATTCAGATGAATGTGTAGGTTTTTTATATGTTCATTGGTGGATGCTTGAAGCACACCCATCAAATCTCCACAATGCAAGAATAAAACCTAAATATTGAAACAAGAGTTATAACTAATAGTAGCATTATACTTGTTGGCGATTATACCTTGGTTATTCCATCACCAGGGACAGAATGGCACAGTGAATCCTCCAAGACATTTCCAACTCGATTGTCATTAAAAGGGTAGTAGAATTTTTGACTCTCTTCAAGTCGACGACGTGAGGGAGATAACATTTTAGCTTCAAATGGACGAACTCTACCAAAATAATAAAGTTTTCCATTTTTTATAACTGAGTATTACATCAAATTCAAAATAGCATCTTTACTTCCGTATTGGTTAGACCACTAGAAGAACTAGAGTTGAGAAAAACAAGCAAACATCCGTTAGTTTCAAGTCTTCCTAGTTCCGTACGTGACAATGCGAAATTTGCTTCGTCTGCTAGAAAATGAAACTAGCAATTAAATTAACTCGCTGATTTGTTGACAGTCAATGTCTACGCATTTACGTGGCACACTTTCCCGTTCACAAGGATTAGACACTATTAAAGTTTAGGCACGAGCACTAGAGAGTAAAGACGAAGATAAATTGGATAAATATCGGGGAACGGGGACTGAGACTTAACAGGAGAGGAAGGGTAAGAAAAGAGCGGCCATTTTGGAATATTTTTTCTTTGCCCTGCCGCCGTCTGCTCGCAATTTTTCTTCCCTCTCAAGGGCTCGTCAAGGGTTTCACACATAATTGCAGGGTGAGCAAATGCCACACAGTTTTTAAATTCACAAACGTGTGGAGTGTGGACGAAATAGAAGATACTGTCAGCAGTTTTCGATGTGAGCTCTTCTGCTGTCAGCTCTTTGGCGGCATCTCCAGCTTGCAAGACAAAAAATTCGTTTTCATTTTCAAAAAATAAAATCTAGCTGGATCGGATCTTGCTGCTGGACGAGTCTCTACTCGGAATGAAAATCGCCACATGTTTAGATTGTTGCCTATCGTACAACGGTTAGTCAAATAGCCTATTAGCCATATTCGTCCTAGCTCCTAGCAGAAAGACTTTTATTACGTGTGAAATAAAACAAAATAGCTCGATTTTGCTTTTCACACTTGATTCGTCATACTTTAAGGAACAATGTTCAATCATTTGTTTTTAATCCGGAGCTCAAAAATACGCTAAACCGACCTTTTAGCGTAGCCCTAGCTTGTGTGTAATGACGATGCACCGAGTCAATGGACTACCTTTTCGTTTTCACTCAGATGTATGCCGTGATGGCTATGTGGTTAGCGAGCTTGACGTGAAACTGAAATCAATGGCTACTACCAGCCCTGTGTGTTGTTTCGGCAGCACACGAAGGCGCGGTTTGACAGCGCAACTGAGCCCGCAGTCCCGGCGTCCTCATTGAACGATTAATTCCTTCGGTTATTGATTGGATAAAATGAGACGTTAGGCTGTAGCAAGGTTCCTGTAAACGGTGCTGGGTAGATTCGGTGAAACAAATGGCTTGAAAAACCACATTTTTTAGTTTTTTAAACGTGTTAAATTCCATATATTTTTTCTTGCAGGGTTCTAAATTCAAACCGAAAAAATCGGTGAAGCGACAGCTGCGCCCTCAAGCGGGGGTCTCGGGTTCGATTCCGGGAAAGTGAAAAGTTTTTTTTATTAAAATATTTCAACAAAGACTTTTTCTGAAAGAATAAACTCCGGCAAGCATTTTAAGTTGGATAATCACATTTTCGGTATTTTTTTAAATATTTTAACAGGGTATTTGAAGTCAGTGCTGAACCGAGCCAAAAACAAGGGCCTACTTTCTAGATCCAGTTTTCAGCTGTCAAGTGTCAATCGTACCAATCTACCTACACATCACTGCTGGCTTGCTTTATCGTGACTAAAACTTAAAACACAGTTTTCAGTTCTTTCAGGGTTAAAGTGATATTCAACCCGAAGTCAATCTGGTCAAACAGTCAAGTCAGATTTGAGAAGACCCTACTGCACATTTTTGAAGCTTCTGACAAAGTTTAGCAAACAGTTGATTGAGGAAGTGAAGCATCTCTGTTGGCATTTTTTAACCCTTAATTCGAGATTTTCTTTTATTGCATTTTTATGTGTGAAAGAAAAACCACACCCCCCACAAGTATCACCATCACCACCCTTTTCCCCATGTAGTGATTTTTGTAGGTTTTATTCCAGCCAGGTTAATGTAAAACAATTTCAGCCTATTAAGTGCAAGCATCTCTCAATCGATGATGACATTTAGGCCCAAAATACCAACCATCAGATCAATAAAGTGAAGAGACATTTATGTTTAAAAATTTTATTATAATGTACAGAATTTTTATTGTGAAACAATTTCCAGTTGGCGGGATGATAAAAGAGGACCACAAATACTATTATATGCTATAATATTGCATTTTTGCAATCTATGGTTACCAATGACTTGATGTTTGTTGTGAAATTTCGTTGGGTAGTCGAACTTGTACTTCTTGCAAGGGCGTTCGTTGACTTTGTCGTTCAGATCGTAGTTATCACCCTCGAATGGTCTCTTAATATTTTTTCGTACGATGTGTTGGTGGGCACATCTTGGAGTTGGCAAAGGAATGACAATGTCGTCGTCGAAAATGATGAGGGAGGCATACATAGCGAACAAGTCATTTTGTTTGACTTTGACAATTGCTGCTGGCACGATAGGTGCCACTGTTTGTTTCACTTTCACTTCCGCAACCTTGGCGACAATAGCTGGCTGAACGGTAGTAGGGGTAAGTTTGACTTCTTCGGCCAATAGGATGACAATTGGTGGTTGGACGAAAGGGCGTGCCAGTTCCACTTCTTCTACCTTCTTCACATCTGACTTTGCAGGTACCCAACACTTGTTAACTGAAGGCTTCAACCCCAATCTGATGAAAACAGATTTTTAATTTGGTTGTGTTCCTGTTGTGCAACTCGGATGGGCACACGGTTATTTGCGCTGGATCGAGCCGGTGGCTGAACTGATGGAACAAGAGGGCGGATGGGTTGTGAAATATTCCGGAACGCCTTAACTTTTCTAGTTAATAATAAATGTTTTCTAAAAAAAATTATATGACGATGAAATTTCACATTGGAGTAACGATACATTATTTTTACACTTGAAATTTAATTAGACTGGAAAACCGTTCACGCTTGTCTGTGCCACATCAAATGTGTAAAGTCGATTATGATGTGCAATTGCAAGTTTCGACGTCTCAACGCACGCAAAACTATCCGACAATGTTGAATGCATGTTATATTTACTTTTAGCTGTATGTGTTTCAGAAACACATGCAGTACCGACTGAATGGGTCCGTCAGTCGAATGCAAAGATCCTGGTGATCATAATTGAAGCGGATAGGATACGTAGGCTATATCAACAAGAGACTCGTCGATCGTTGATGGTCTACTCCACAACTTGATATCTGCTTACGAGTCTACATCAGCCATGAGTAATGGGGAACCGCCTCAATACAAAATACATCAGTCTTTTACATTGAAGTGCAATCACGTTCTTCCTCCAGTCTACGCTTGAAGTTAATTTCAAAGCGCCTAAAACAAGTATGTACTAATCGCTGCAAATCCAGTGGTACTACAGCGGCCAGTTGTATCATTAAGTTACTTTATAGAACGAAGAGCCATATACAAACGTCACGCATCAAACTCTCATTTGTTTTGTGTCAAAATAAAAGGCTCTCTCGTCTCTCCCCAACACAGTGCTGACATACCAAATGCTCCAACCCATGTCGTCAGCATCTCGAAAAATTGTATCCAGCATCGGTACTCGACAATGGCGTCGGCGAATCAAAAGAGACGTCCTGCGACTTTCTCTTCAAACATCAGCCCGAAGGACGCCCAATTTTCCCTGTGGAAATCGGCATAGACTAGCTAGGCATTTCGTATCATGTAGTATGTAGTATACCCGTCTCCTCGAACTTGCAACACATCTTGATTGAGTATAGAGTGCCACGGCCTGGAGCGTCCCATAAGACTGGATATGCCCTTGAAATGATACTCGCTCTGGTATTTTGCATTAGGGCGCAAATTATTGCCCATCAGAGTACACACAATCCTATGGTTAAATGAACTCATTTTCTTTACCTCAATTTTACGGGAAATGTTGCGGGAAAATGTACGCCAATTAAGAGTAGATTCCTAATTCATTTGCGGTTTAGTAAATCATACAACCAACCGCAGTCTGTCAAATGCTCCACCAATGTCCACCATGCTTTTACAAACCCTTCCATCTAACGGTCGTTTTCGCCTCTAGGTTATATATATTAATTAACCAAAAGCCATCTTAATTCTTAAGTAATATTCCGTTTGAAAATTCTGTTATTTCATTTAGGACACAAGTCTTGTGGAATTCCTTGTCGAGAGATCGAGGGCTGTAAGTGAAAGTATGAAAAAGAAAAGTAAAAGAACAGGTTCGATCCTATAGACATTCGATTCACTGCCGGCCATATATTCCTCGCAATTAGGGAGTTCAATTTAGGGAAGCCAAGTACACAAGTAGGTCCTTGCACGCTCTCCTTTGCAGATCTTGGGTACGAACGTGGTCACCTATTTCAGCGATAGAAGAGTTCAAATTTTCGAAAGTTCAATTCAATTAAGCGGTTCAAACAAGCTAGGCCATGTACCGACAGATCTATTCGTCTCTCATAAATCGTCCCTGAACTAAGCCCCCCAGAAGCAGGGTTACAGCAGCGCGCCAAGCTACCGGCAAAAAATGTAGTTGTTTCGAGTAATTTAAAGACGTCCATCACCTTTCATAGTTGGTGTTTTTGCAACATTCATAGAACAACTATATGTATTCAATGGATATTATTGACATATTAATCAACTGAGGATTGGTGGCTTTTTTATGTTTTTTTTTTAATTTTTGAATCGGAAAACTTAAAGTATTCAACGCTACATCAAGCAAAATGTTGGTAAATTCAAACGGAAAGTAAAAGAATATAGCTGATGGAAAGTAAGGGAACTAGTATGTCCACTGAGATCGGTCGGTTTTAACTGAGAGATTGTAAAATTTCATTGTGTTTCCTTATTTGTTTGCACTTTTCATTTCTGAATTATTTTGTTTTGAACTTTGAATAGGCTTATTAGATCTGGTTATATTCAATAAAGAAATTCCATTTGTACAATTTATTTATCTGGGTTTGTCCTCTTCATCTCTCTTTTCATATTAACAGAAAACTTTGCCGTGATTGTATCCGGATGAGGTGAACTCGTTGGTCGGTTGTAGGAAAGTTGAAGGAAGACCGATGTCTTTTCCATTCAGAAATCCAACTTTTTTTAAAGAGTCAAACCAATCACGTGCTGATTATGATCATTTCTTACGGCCTTTCCGTTGCGTCTTTTTACTAGATGGAGTGGAGGACTCCAATCATCAGGATACCATGGAATTACTGCATCTCGCTGAGAGCTAGTCGATTTTGAGACAACCTTTTGGTTATACAACGTGGCCACCGTAAAGATTCATCCGTCGTTTTCATTTATGGAGAAGTGAAGATCCAGTTGTTTTGTACTGCGAATAAGGCTTACGGGTTGTGTTACGATCAGTTGTTTTTCGCGTCTCTTCAATCTGCTGCCATCCTACTAACGATTTGGTTGGAGTCCAGTTTTTCTTATGAAACCCAGCTTCATGACGGTTGTTTATATATACAGGCCATTTTCTTAGGATAGCGTCGTTGAATGTCTTTATTTCTTTATCTGCAGCTGAACTATTCGATTCGTAGTTGAATCGATTCTGACGTTCGAATTTGCATGGCCGAGCTGGTTAAATGCACCGGGGATAGCAGCGATGTATGGACTCTCGATCACTTAGACCGTGTATGGGCATCATCAGTCTGCATAAAAGATTCACGATAATGTAATAAACTCGTTTTCACATAATGTTCGTCGAGGAAGTGCCACTCCGATCAAGAATGAAAGCAAACTGACGCTGCAAAGTAGCTTAAATGTCCAAAGGATGTTTAAAATATATTGGGATAGCGATAAGTAATATAATCGCGATTGTTGAGTGGAAACGATACGTTAACTCGAAAAGTCGTTTTCGGCGACGGGATTTCTATTCCACTTGTTTTTAATATAGGTGAAGCGCTAAAACGGAAGCGACGAGAACGCTATCCTAGCCTTCAAATAACATCAGAAAAAATACTTTTGTAAAAAGAAATTTTAAAAATATTATGCCAACTGCATCCCGTATTCCCAAGCGGTCACCCATCCAAGTACTAACGGGACCCGACGTAGCTTAACTGCAGGGAGCTGACGAGACCTGGTGTGTTCTACGTGGTATGGCCGTTGACATCTTCAACGTGCTTTCAAACCATTATAAAGCTAAAAATAAAGCTTTCTGTTGCTTTTTAAACTTGTCCGCGCATGTGTCTTGACTAGAGAAAAAGGCATCCCTACTGAGTCGCAAAGCTGCATGAAGCCTCTTTGTCGGCTTGTCCCACGCTGAAAAAGATGTAAGCGAGATTCGGGGTTCCTCCTTCGACATTGCCCAGAAAGACATCTCATATTACTATTTTAAGGCTGTCTGCGTACTAGCCGCACACTTTCCAACACCTACTGACAACTGACCTACCGTGAGGACGGTACTACCTGACTACCGCCATTGGTCTTTAACGATATCTGACGCCTTCTCAATTGAATGTGTATAATTTCATTCGAGCTCACGGCCACTTAGCGAATTGGATTGCCAAGAAGCAATTAGAATAAAAAAGAGAAAAAGGTTCACATGATATCGCATAATTATCAAATGAGAAGGATGAGGCAAAACAAGAGAGAAACTAGTGAGAATTCAAAGTTAAGGTACCCAACAAAGAGAACGGCAAAGTTTCCCCAATGATTTTTAACTGACACGACAAAATTTTTTGACAAGTTATTCTCATCTAAATAAGTGCTGGCTAAGTCATGGGAAGCGCCGGTTTGTAAACAACAAATGCTTTAACTGCGTAATTACGTGTCACTTTTCATTATGTCTAGTGTCGACAAGGATTATAGCCTACAGTCTTACAAAAACGAAGTTTAGTTGCAAGCACTAGACGAAAACAGATTTAATAACGATCGTGAAAAGGTGGAAAACTGAAAGGAGGAGTATGGGACGTAGGGGTAAGGTTTACATGAACAACAAACGCTTTTTAATACTGCGCAATCACGTGACACCTGTTTTCCTTATTTCTAGCGTCGACAGACCTGATGCCGTCAAGGTTTATACAGTCATACATAAACGAAATTCAGTTGCAAGCACTAATAATAAAGACGAAGACAAATTTGATAACGATCGTGAAAAGAAAAAAAGGGGGAGAACTGAAAGAAGGAGTAGGGGTAAGATAACAGAGGGCAGCGGCCATCATGAATTTTTCGTTTGCTGTCTGCTCGAGACAAGAAGAATCGGATGACGGAGTCCAGATTTCCAACTGAAAGGGTCACGCTTTCCACATATCAAAACAAAATAGAAAATCTTAGATCCGCAAATCGTATGTAGGAATATTTTCCATTACCGCCGTTCGCGATTCAATTTAGAATGCAAGTCATGCTCGTTGTCACGATGTGGCAACCCTGTCTTCTGGCAGTCTGTAGTGTCTGTTTAACTGTCAAATTCAAACGGTCCTGGCTCTTGCTTGTACTTTAAAATCCAAAAATATTTGGAGTAAATAACAAACAGTGACATGCCTCGTCGAATTAATTCAAGCGTTAAGTCTCTGCAAGAATGTTGTACAGGCAATGTAGTTAACAACATTGAGAAGTGGTGCAACCAATACGTCGAAAAATACGGAGCTTACAAACTTGACCACCTTGATGTCGATGGTCCTTTTGATTCCCTACGTAAGTCAATTGCTGTGTGGATCGCTCTAAAATTCCTATATTAGAAATTTTAACTTCAATTGAAAAGTTTCCTAAACTTTAAATTTATTATATTAGCTTCAACATTTTTGGAGCAAATCATTAAAGTACTCGACAGAAAAGGCCTGCTTAAAACACAACACCTTGAATTCTTGGTAACACCACAACTCAAAACTCTGAATGCTGCTCACTTATGCTTCCATCAGGAAGATGTTATCAGAATTTCAGAATTTCTTCATTTAACTTCCATTCGCTGTTCGGTAAGAAAAGCTCTTGTTGGCTCTTGTTTTCCTTTGATTTTGAAGTCAATTTTTCCCTTTTTGTCTTTTTTGACAGCAACTTAAAGTTTTGATATGGCACGAATATTATGGAAAGCTCTGCAACACCTTTCAGATGTTCCTCCCCATGTTCCAAAAGTTGCAAGAGTTACATATTCCCAATACTGAGGCAAGAGACAGCTGCTTACAAGTTCTTGGAGCATACTGTAAAGAATTGAGGTAAATTTCAGGAGAATCATTGAGAAAAGCTCATTAACATTTTCAAGCTGTACAATTTGATATTTCTTTTTTATAAGGGTTTTAAATGCTGAAGAATGCTTTGCTATCACTGATGTTGGAATAAAGGGACTATGTGCTGTCATCTTTGATGAAATAGGAAGAGAAATTCATACACTAGGGCAGTGCAGATCCATTCACACTTTAAAGATCCGAAAAACCCAAGTTACCAAGAAAGGCATTCAAATGGCCCTAGAAAATTTACCTGCTTTGAAGATTTTTGAATTTGATTTTCCTGTGCAAATTTTGACTGAACTGCACAAAGAGTGTAACTATCCAAACTATCAATTGGTCTCACTATATAGCGCTGATGGCTACAAGCGAAGTCCTTGTTTACCCTACAAATGTGGATCTCTTGGGCTTGTGGCGTCGCTGTCCTCTTCGCTCAACAAAGTGCATATAGGGACGCTGCCGGAATTGACGGACCAAGAACTGCTGGGCCTACTGCAACTTCGTAGCCTCTGTGACCTCGCCATTTTAGGAGAGACGGACTGGAACGATTGCAAAATAACTTTTGATGGTGGAGTGGTTCCTCTGCTGAAGGCGTTTGGAAATTCGATAACTTCACTCTCAATTGTCGAAGTATACGGCCTTCGCGTTAACATTCGTGCCATCGTTGAGTATTGCCCCAAGTTGGAATTCCTGAATCTTGAAGATACTGGAGACTATGTAACTGCCCCGTTGGATGAAGACATCAATCAGCAATCTCTTCCAAAACCATTCAAACGGATAAAGAAAGAAATGTTGTTGGAAAAACTCAAGATACTGAGCATAAGCTGTGATTCGGAGCGTGAATATGGCATTTCATCCGAAGGCTTGGATATGCTTTTGTCATCGCCTGCGTTGGTAAAGCTAAAGCTCGAAATTTGCTGTACGCTTGACGATAGTATTTTACGCAAAGCCTTCGATCTTCATCAGTTTCGTTACATACAAAGTTTAGAGATAAGTTGCTGCCGTTCCGTGACCAAACATGGCATCAATTTGTTTATGAATGAAAATAATTCCCTTAAAACAATTGACATCAGCTATTGTGAACTTTTATCGGAAGAGTTTGCTGACGAACTCAGAGACTTTGCCCGTCAGAAAAATTGGGATGTTGACATTTCTTACTGTTATTGATGATCTGGTTGGTCCATGTTAACATTGTTGTATAACAAAATTTTGCTGTCTGGTGGAAATTGCCTTTAGAAATCAGGCTATTTCTATTTGATTTGCCTCCTCCGCATTTTATGAATATGTGTATCTTCATTTGAATTTAGGCCACATTTCAGTTCCGCCATAATTGAGAATGTATGGACTCAAAAAACAATACATGAAATTTATTAATTGTATCTTAAAATTGTCAAAAAAACTAGCACAAAAAGTCGAAAATCAAGAGTTAAGCGATGGGAACGCGCCTATAGCATCCTTGAGGCTATTTTTTTCAGATTAATTCCTTGTGGGGTGTGCAGTGGGCGATAAAGGTCGAAAGCCGATAAAGGCGGCCCAGTGATTAGCTGAGCCGTCTAATAAATCGGAACCACTTTTGTTGGGCGGACTTATTTAAGTTGTTCATGTGGCCTATTTAAAAGCTGCTTTTAAAGCTGCCGTGTTTGCTAACTTGCTTAGCCTTTCTTTATAGACTGCATTGCGGCATTGCCATGAAAACCGAAGTTTCTGTCACTCAAGGCTCTGGATGTGATAGCGAATCGCTGAACTATACCGCACCAACTAAAGAATTAATCATAATTGAAATTAATTAGTCCTTTTTAATTAAATTTAATTCGTCCCTAAATCGTCCCTACATCGATCAATTTGATTTGCTTTCATTTTTCGCAACAGGATTTTTGAACTGCGACGGCGGACAAGTATCCTTTACGGGCGCCCGTAATTCGGGGCATTTGGGTACAAGACGTAGTCGAGTTCCAAACGTATACACTGGTAGACCGTCAATGGTCGTGTGGTATGTTGTTACTTGGACAGCTGAATCCTTGGTGATAAAAGGACTGGTAATTGTCGTGATGAGTTGGGGTAGAGCGCATGTAAGTCAACGCGCGGCGTCTACGCGCGCACCAAGAACACAGTCGTCACGGTTATTAGCAGAAGATGCCCGAACCACTGCATGGGTCCAGAGGGACGATGAATAAAAAATGATGAAGATTCGACTCAGACGGTCGAATAAGGCAATTTTACCATAGTAATAGTAGTAGGAATGTCTGGGAATGTCCCGGTATAACTATAGTCCATCAGAATCGTTGACGGTCAACATTTTTGGACATCCGATACATTTTCGACAAGGTAAACGTATATAGTAAAGGTAATAACTAATAACATAACGAGAAATAAGAGGGCTTGAAAGGAGAAAATGTTATTAAAATCACTAAATCAAATGCGACGAGAAAGCTGCTGCTAATTATTCGTAACCCGACTTCCGAAACTTCCGACTGCACTCAATGCAGTCTGATGTCGATAATGAAAATATCAAGTATCCGCAGAGATGAAGGGTTTCATTTTTATATTATTATTATATTCCCTTCTTCTTTGAGTATCCGTAAGTAACACTGAAGTAACTTACGTTCACTTTCGTCTAGTTCGAGAGTCGACTCCTCGAACGGCAGAACTCGAAGAATGTCTGCTGCCTGCAGGCAACGAAGGCAAAGCAAGTGAAGTAACCGTCGTCTGTTCCTGACTTCCTGTTTCGAAACACGAGAAGAAAAGATGAGCAGGGGAGTAAAGGCGTAAAGCTGAATTGAGTTGACGAATGCTAGGAAATTCAACAAGTTTGTAGTTGAGGTATTCTGAATTTAAAATGTTTTCGTTCTAAATTGATTCAATATGCAAATTTTTTTTACAATAGCAAATACGAGAACTTCAATAAGAGCATGGCAGATAAAGGTCTTTATCAGCGGCATGTTACGTCGATGGCTACCCTCGGTCGTAATTTCCAGCTCGGAGATTTGTACAACTATCACCAGGACGAAATTATCAAAGGTAATAGAATGCAGTTATTGATCCATAATGTTTGTACATTAATGTTTGTACCAGTTTGTTACTTTAAACTCTCTGGCATTGAGTCAATAGATATTGAGTTCGCTGAGAAAAATATTTCTTTTGACTTGATAACCAGTTTTTCAATAGTCTATAATGATACAGTACATTGGGACTATTATACCTAGAACTATATCATGTACTCATGCATCTTCAGTCTGAAAAGTTTTATTCAGTTCTGTGTCAATTATATTTTTACAGATTGTCCGGTGTGGGAGATATCTACATTGGCATCCAACACTCAAGTGGAAGACAAATATGAATTGCAGATTTCATGTGACCATGAACCAGACCACATCACGGGCAGTAAATGGGAAAACATGAGACTGGACCAACACTTACAAATCAGTGTTATGGCGGGAATCATCGACAAATTCCACGGAGCCAGCAACTACGCCTCCGACCGATCAGATTCATCAGTCGCTACCCAAACTTTTGTATGTCGGGCCAAATCAAGGGAAGAGTATTTAGACCTACAGGCTCTTGAAAATGAGAAACCCCTTCACCTTGACATGCAGAATGGAAAAGGACAAGCCACCCATGTAGTCGTGAGCATCGTCTACGGAGCGGAAGCTTATTGCGTCCTGATAGACGAAGCAGAAAAACAAGCCAAAGAAAAACTTGCTACTTTATGGAAGAGTTCTCTGACTCGAAGGCAGGGTCTTTTGGAATTTAAAGAGAATTTCGACAGTCAAGAAAAGTTGATGCACAGCGACGTAAAGTGTCGACTTTACGCCGATCTCCAACGTGAAGCCGTTCTGGAATGCAGCTTCTTTGAGGCCTACAAGCAGTGTCTTGATCTCATCACCCACATTCAAGATCCAAATGCTAAAAATTCAGTCCCAATCGCTGTGCTACTCTGTCCGTTGGAGGTGATTCTTGGCTCAAAGACAATGGAGCAAATCTATTACGACGTCAATATCGACCTTGTATCGCGTTACTGCCGTATCTGCGACAAGTTGGAGAAAATCCGTGCCAAGGCGGATGCCATTGGCTCTACCATGGTAGAAAAGAATCGTCTTCGGGATTTCGAGGAAGCTATTGCCAAATACCAAGATATTCTGAAGACAAATATGAAGGACAGCGTTGTGAAATCTCGCTTGACGTCCGTGGACGAGGTGAAAAGTATCGTCGAGATCGCCGAGAACCATTCGCTCTTCAAACCTTCCAAATTGAAGCGATGGCTTTTTTACGAAGAGGCCGAACTACAAATGATCGAAAAGATAACTGTGGACTTGGACGGAATCGCCGTTTTGGCCAACAAAGAAGAGTTAAAGTCTAAATCATCCGAAGACAAGAAATTCGCCTTGGTTTTACGCTTTCCAACTCTAAACCAAGATTGCTATTGGATACTGAACGCGCTGGAAAATTTCGTCAAAACGAACACACATTTGGTGGACGATCCAGATGAGGAAGGCGACTTTGACAACGATGGTGATTCAACGGAAGATGAGGAAGAAGCAAGTGGGATTCACTTCCACACAGTCAAAGTAAGGGAGCAACAAGCCCGAGATGAAATTCGAGAATTCGTCGTTTTCGTGAAAAGAAACCAACAGCTGGGCAGCAGTCATCAAGTCGAGTTCTTTGTCATGTTTCATAAAGAGAGGATGCCGAATTCGGGGCTAGACAATACTAGATCCACGTGTACTACGTACTACTACGCGATCTACGATTTGAAAAACTTTCCAAAACTTCCCAATCTCACGCCCAACCTGGCTAGTCACTTGCCTGATCCACCGACTGATCTCCATATCATACAACATCCAGATGCTGGAACTGCCGCCAAGAGAGCCAAGATTGATTCGTCGTCCTTCATTCTAAAATGGAAATACGAATATTTGTACATCCTGTTTGTTGATTTATTTTTTACAGTGCGATATCGTCTGAAAGGAAGTTCCGATGACAACTGGATGGAAGAAAAGACGACCGTTCCGAATGAGAAAACAATCAGCATCAACTGCGAACCCGGAAAAGCATTGGAAATGAAGGTGGCCGCAATCACTTGTATCGGCCAAAGTGAATACAGCGACGTCATCGACACGGACTCTTTTCTCCACAAAGAAAACTCGGCAACAGTTCGGAAGAAACCGCAACGTTCCGACGGCCAATCGATGCCGATGGTGACAAATTCATCGAATTCCAGTCTGACCGAGGTGGAAACTCCCAATGTGCCTGCTGCCCAGCTTCCAATCGGATTGAAGATCGGTTTCGTCACCCAATCCACTGCGGAAGTGACGTGGACGCCGACAGCCAATTCCGTTATGTATCATTTGAGATACTGGCCGAAAGCAGAAGATCCTTCAACTGGAATATTGTTGGTTGTGTCCAGTAAAGAGACGTATGTCCGTTTGGAAGAGCTGGAAGAAGAGACGACCTATTCGGCCAACCTATCTTTAGACTCTACAAAGCCAGGCGAAACTGTTGAATTTCAAACACTGGCCTATGGTGTCCGTTTCGCTGAAATGTTGGTCAGTCATTGCGAAAAGGTTGAAACTCGCGATGGAATGGAAATTTATGCTGTTCCACTGACTAAAACTACGCCAGTTGGCACCGAAATCGACCGTTACACCTTTGGCAGACCCGAACCTAAAGAAGATAGAGAATGTAGCCAATGCGAAACAATTCTACTGGTCGGCGCTTCCGGTGCAGGAAAGACGTTGCTCGTCAACGCAATGGTCAACTACGTTTTTGGCGTGGATTGGACGAATCCGTTCCGTTTTGAGCTGGATCAGACGGCTGATCGCATCAATGTCTACGACTTCCACTATTACGAGGGGCTCAAAACTGAATGTTCTCGATTTACGGTTATCGACACTCCCGGCTATGGCGAAGACGCGAACAGAAACCAAGAAATCACAGATATGATGCGAAAATTCTTTCAGCACAATAATGGAGCACAAGAGCTGAGCATTGTCGGTTTTGTAATGAAGTCTTCATTGCAGAAGCCAACAACAACGGAAAAGTTTATCTACGAGTCGCTGGTCTCCATCTTTGGTGACGGCATCCACGAGAATATCAAATATTTGCTGACATTTGCTGATAACAACAAGGAGCCTCCATTGTTGGAAAACTTTACTGGGTCTGGTCTCCCTTTGCCTTCGAAATTTAGAGAAACAGAACAAGACCAAAAACCTTCCTTTCAGTTTAACAACTTGGCTTTTTTCTCCTGGAACCAAACTTCGCCGCACCAACGGCTCGAGGGAACCTACCAAACAGAAAATGATTTGAAACGAACGACCACTTGCAACTTGAACCATTTCCTCTGGTCCATGACCGTCGAGAATTTTGATTCCTTCTTCGATGCATATGGCGATAGCGAACCGATATCAATCTCCATGATCCAGAATTTGCTGAAGGAGAAAATGCGGCTGGAATCGACTTTAGAAGCACTTGAATCGCTCATTAAGGTCGACCTAATGAGGATGGAAATGATTTCGGCAATTCAACATATCCTCACCAATCAAAAGGCGAAAATAGATGCCGGCGTCAACTTGACGATCACTGTCAAAGGAATAAAGAAAAAGAAAGAGTTGGCTTTCGGCGAGCATTTGGCAACCAATTGCTCTAAATGCTACACGACCTGTCACCATTCCTGTGGCTGCTTAAATAAAGTGGCTCAATGTGACGTCATGGATCATTCGATGCCGGTTGCTACCCGCTGCTGTCAAGTCTGTGGTTGTTTGTGGAGTTTGCACGCCAGCCAGCCATTTAAATGGGAATTTGTCCAGCATACATGGGAATTTACAACGAACTCAATGAAGCGACATCTGGAAACCAAGTTTAACAGGAAATTGACGACGGAGGAACTACAGAAGATAATAGATTCATGTGTCAAGGTCGGTGAAGAAAAAATCCTTGTCCGTTTGAAGACTATCTGGAACTGCAAAAAACGACTGGAAGAGATCATCAGCAAGCGTTGTGCTCATCTTTCTCCACTGAAATATATTAACCAGTTGATTGCTGACGAAAAGAAAGAAAGACGATCGGAATCAAGGATTAAAATTCTCAAGCGCATTCGTTTGTTGTCCGTCATTCGTCGCTTAAATGTCAGTTAAGTTGATTATATTATCAAACTAATTAAGTGAGAATAATGTTTGTCTTTTAATGTTCTTTAATCCAGTTTTTTTTAATTCAAATTTTTGTTTGCAATGCTATTTGTGTTAATTAATTGGCTCATCGTTTATTGCAACAATTGATCTACTTCGCTAATGTCTTGACTCGGATAGTGCTGAAAATACAGAATGCGAAAAGTTAAATTACAAAATTATATTTTTAAATGGTGTTTTCATAGAAAAATAGCAAGTGATTATTGGCCAATGGCCATGTTGTTACGTACTACTGGGTCGTCGGTCTAGCACGTCAACAGAAACTTGCTTTAAAATTTTAAAGTCTGGTTTAATCTCATCTTTACTCATGTCAGGATCTCAAGTTCAGGAAGCTTGCGTTATTTCCTTCCTTGTATTTTTCTTTGACTTGATTGGCCCGTAAAATAACTAACAACATACTCATATAGTTTGCCAGGAAATTGAAAGAGGGGAAAACTTAGACAGGGGCTCCAGCAGCAAGGAAATATAAAGTGTTTTCCTGAGAATGTGAAGCCTAATCGTCAGAGCAGAGAAAACAGTATCATCGAGAAAGTATTGAAAGTCTCCGACTTGAACTCTGTCCACAATAGTCATATCGTGTATCGTTGTACCCAATATCCAACTGCTGGTCAGAGCTGCTGGCATCAAACTGAAAAAAAAAAACAAGAATAGAAATGCTCAGCACCGTATGGCAGACAGAGTCGGCAAGGCAGTCGTAGCTTCTATTCTTTATAAAATTTCTACTCTTCTCCTCGTCGAACATTATATAGCCCATCTACTTCCTGTCATCTGTTGGAGAGCTCTTTCATTTTGTTGATCACCAGAGATCGTAGTTTCACTTTGGGTTAGAATTTATTGATCGTCATCTCTTCCGTATAAGTTTGTGATCAACAGTTAAAATATTTCATCTTATTGATGATTTATCGTGTAGGTAGCCTAATAGTAAAAATCGTTTATCCGATATGCTTGGAATATTTAAATTAAATATCGCTCTGATGCTTAAGTCTTCGCAGATGCGAGACTCGTATACTGGTATGTGTGTGGAGTGAGATTACGCATGTGTTACATAGCCATATTTAACCACATAAGCAGCTAGTATTTCGTTTGAAAATTCTCTTATTTTCTTTTAGGACGTAAGTCTTGTGGAATTCGGTTTCCAGGGACCGAGGGGTTGTAACTGAAAGTATGAAAAAGAAAAGTAAAAGAACAGTTTCGATACAATAGACAGCGTTTTCCTGCCAGCATCTGACCAATCCGACACAAAGTCGATGAAGGGCTCTATTTCGACTTGCGACTATAGTATACCTCCACCAAAGCACAGCGGTAACTGCGCCCGATTAAGCCGGATCGTCTCTTCAAGGATTTTGGCCAGCAGGACGTCTACTAGTGTCCTAAATCGTCCCTGAACTAAGCCCCCCAGAAGCAGGGTTACAGCAGCGCACCAAGCTACCGGCAACAAATTTACATTTTTTGAGTTATTTAAAGACTTCATTCACATTTTTGTGAATGTGAATTTCGTGGGATTTTGCGGCTTTGCCACAATCAACGCACGATTACATTTCATTGACAGGTACATTTAATTATTAATCAACCGAGAATTGGTAGTTTTTTCAAAATTTTCTTCCTAATTTTTTTGAATCGGCAAACTTCAACGCTTGGCTACCATGATAATTAGGACCTTGTATCCTGACTTCCTCAAATTGTATTACGACGCTACAAAAAAGAATGTTGGTAAAGGTTGCCGATGGGACAGAGGCCCAGAGCAAGTTGGATCATCAAGCATGAAGCATTAATATTCGCCTAGCTTGTTGGCGTTCTGGGCACTGCTAATACAAGGCTCCAATAAAATTGCCAATGGTTATTGGTCCGGAGTTCAGTTGCTCATTTTAAACGAGCGAGAAGAGAGAAGTCGAAAGCAGCGAAGGGTCGCCATCAGTGGATTAGAAAAGTTTTTCTTTCTTTTTACAGTGAAGTATTTTTTCCTGCATTAGGCAATTTACAAATACACATTTGACAACATGGAGTATGATATGATATATAAACTTATGGCCAAAGTAAAATGAAATTTAAAATCCTTTACATTAGAAAGACAAATCTTCTTCCAGGAGCCAACCCGTAAAGTGGGTGTAATGATAACCTATTAGGTCGCACAAATACGGTCCACTGATAATTCTCATCGATACGTTGTCTCCCGCATTCAAATGAAGGGTAGACTCAACAGTGAGCGTTTCGCTACTACTTGCACTATATCCTGATCCGATGCGGTTTCCATTTACATACAGACCAATGACTGCATTCGTCGAAATTCCGGAGAAAGAGAGGAAATAAGTTCCAGGTAGTGGGGACGTAAAGATTCCCGATTTCAAGTTCATGGCGGCCCCAATATTCAGTTTCTCCACATCAAATGTTATTGGGACATCTCTGGTAGCGAAATCGCTGCTTCTCTGAACGTAAAAGTAGATAGGCGATGATTTGATGTCGACAAACCCGATTTGAGTCTGGAATCCTGCAATTCATTTTTCATAATTAATAAACGATAATTATGATCGAGGAAGGAAAAAATCTCTTATTGATTGAGGCCTTATTCAGTACCGGAATCACTTGGTAATTTTGTAAAGTCGCAGTAAACCGATTTAATCTGTTTTGGTCCCTTGACGGAGTACAATCCACTTAGGATATGTCCTATTTGCCACAAATCAGCGCAAGACTTTGGCATTCCACTGACGGTAATTTTCCCACTGCATTCGAATCTGCCCAGCGTGTGTACACCGGACGAACTGGCCAGTTGGGTTCGGCCAAAGTTCAATTTGATGACTGGCAGGAGATTCTTTGCCGTGATGATTCCTGCAGATAGAAGTTGACACATTTGATTTATAATATATAGCCTATGCTAAAATGTAAATAAAAAAAAAATCCATTGATGTTTTTTGTCCTCACCGTTGTCGGATAAGTTTGTATGTAGAGCCGAGTCACAATTGCACGTCAAAAATGGTTCAAAACAGTTTTGATCAATTCCGCATTGGCAAGCGTGGTAGCTGGCGTTGTTTCCTGACCAAAAATACTGCGGATTTCCGTTTCTGTCGTTCCACCAGGAAAAAGCAGGCCCCTGAGGCAAGTGCAGCGCTGCGCTGATGCAGTCATACTGTTAATATAAAGAAGATTCGCGTTAAGAAAATTAGAATGTTACGACACCGATGCAGGGTTGGGTCGCGCTCGGAGAGCGATCATCACGCTCGTTGATTTTTTTAGTCGTGCTCGTCCCAGTCCTGTAGTGGTTTTTTTGAAAAAATCTATTATGCGCACTTTGATAGTCTGGTGGCATTCAGCAGATAATTCAGTCAGTGCCGCAATTTGCCTGTTACTTGCGTAATAATTGATTTTTCTTGAGTAGCACCCACGTTCGGCGCAATGGCCCACATCCATCTCCGATTCACTATCGTGAAGAATTGACGTCGTCCCTAATAGAATTTCGACATGACCATTGATGAATTTATGTTCTTTTTATATGGCAATAATTCTTTGAATACTTTAATTTACCTGTCGTAAAGTTGCAGTGGACAAAGATTGGATCATCTCCAGTCCCTAGGCCGTCTGGATCGATCCAATGCATACCGGAAACCAGCGACGAATTGGCTGCACGAGCCTCGTGACACGTACGGTGGAATACATGTTCGGGCATACGGTTTTGCTTATTCATACCAGCACTCGTTGACAAAGACTTTTGTCTCTGTCGTTCCGTATTCGCCATCAAGAGCAATTACAATTAATCAACTCGGAGATATTTAAAAGAAACTAAGGGGTTCAGATTTAGGTTACATTGGTTTCTTTCAGTTTCTGCACTTCTGTTTCCAAGCGTTTTACTTTCTCCTCCAATGCACCAATTTTGGCCTCCGCTATTTTCTTGATTTAATACAATTTTTTCCGTAAATTGGCGAATATAACTCTCGAAATTATATACGTACATTGTTTTCTTCGATATTTTCCATTCGTTGCTCCATAGTAAGAGATACCGCCAAACAAACGTTCAGGGAAATGATAATGAGAAGAACAACTTGCATTAGTTGCATTGTGACATATAGGCCTGTATCTAACCTTCCAGGCTGAACAGTAACGAGTCACTGAAATGCCCAACGGATTTTTCAGAGCAGCAAAGTGACGAACGATCTGTTAACTGATGATGTTGCATGGTGCAAGCTTTTCTAGATTATTTATATATCGTATAGATGTCCTTTTCACATTTGACCTGGTCATATCTATACAACGTATAGAAAATGTAAACAGCAAAAAAGAGGCTAAGAGCTGCTGGGAAACCCACTTTTGAACACATATCAAGATGTAATATAAAGGAAGTAATGAAGGTTCTGTACAATACGTCATTTTTTTTGTGGGAGATGAAGGTGCAACGGAAGAGCATGGTTACAAATCTGTAGAATATTTGTCATAATCGTATCAGATCGGACATGCGGACATCCCAAACGTAAATTAATATCCATCTATCCGATACCGAAAAATCCCAGCCGACCCTTGTCCGTCAGTTCTATAAACAAGCATGTTTTTGTTGAAGTATATCAACTGGTAAATGTGCCGAATGCAACAAAAAATCAATTAACTACAAAAACATGTCTGCTGATCGAGTCGCGCATTTGCGATTTGAAATTTGTTTGCTACTCGATTAGGCAACGATACAGAAACATAATCACCATTTTGTAATCGTTAGTACAAGCCCTATACGTAGTATCATTATGGAGCAAACAATTGTGTCTGATACCACGCCGGAACTGCACTGAAGAGTAAAGCGCTGATTCGTTACTCATCCCTTACTAAATTATGTACTGATGAGCATTTCCGTTTTTGTCGATCTACCCGATTCGGTAAACGGTAATCTACTTTTCACGATTCGCCGACGGATTTCCGCGTCAGACTGAAATGGTTTGAAAAATATTTGTTTTAGTTTAAATATTTGTTTACAGTTGCCTATTTTACCGTTTATTTTGAGCACAGCGATGTGACGATATAGCGCTTTGACCTTGACATTAATTTCTAACAGATGCATCAAATGGATTAAAGCTATAATATCCACTGAAAGCCTTTCAAAACAAAAAAAAAAAAAAAAATTATGGTTCAAAACTGTTTCAATGGAATTTCAAACAACAAGGAGATTCAGGATATCATCCACATTTTCTTTGTCGTAATTCACGTAGAGGAAATCACATGCAGTTTCCCCCCTGTTGGTCTTGGCAGTGACGTCGAATCCTTTCTCAATAAAAAATCGAACGATATCAATGATATTTTCATGCTCGTAATTACTACACAAATAATGGAGGGCGGTCCATCCTTTGTTTTCCTTGGCGTTGACATCGGCTCCGTTTTCGACCAGAAATCGAGCGACGTCGATAATGTTCTCATCCGTGTAATTTTGACACAAGTAATGAAGAGCTTCCATTTGCATGGTGTTCTTCTCGTTGACGTGGGCTCCGTTTTCAACAAGAAGTCGGACGACGTCGATAATATTTTCATTCAAATAGTGTTGACACAGGAAATGGAGAGCAGACGACCCGTTCTTGTCCTTGGCGTTGACGTCGGCTCCATTTTGACAAAAAAATCGAACATCATCGATGTTGTTTTCATGATTCCAACACAATAAAATGAGGGCGGTCCTTCCGTCGTTGTCCCTAGCGTTGATGTCGGCTCCATTTTCGATGAGATCTTCAAGTTCTTTTACACTCAAATTCGCCCTCGTCATTGCATCAAACCATTTCTTCTCCATTGCAATTTTAGCCTCACCATGGAGCAAAGGCCTGATGCGTACTGTTGTCTTCAGGCGATCAATGTCACAAGACATTTCCATCAACTTCATCTTCGATTCAACGGCAATGGACTTTGTTTCTGAGAGATGGTCGAACGTAAAAAAATTGTTTCCAAAGTTATTATAAGGTGTTTACCGTTAAGATCCGTATTGATTTTTGAAACAACAAGCTCCACTTCTACATCAAACGAAGAGGGAATTTGTAAAAGAGATTTTTAGTTGCTGTTTTGTATTTTAGACAATTGATTTAGCCTACCGTGTACGCGCTTTGTTACACATTCTGTGCTCTCTATTATGCTCTCCTTTATCCGCTCTAGAAATAGTAGCAAAATTAATGCAATTCATTAATAAAGCAGCTCTGAATTAAGGTTAAAATGTTTAAAAGCACTATAAAAAGTAGGAGCAAGTATTAGTTACCGTTAAACTGTCTGCCAGTTTCGATAAGAGCCCATTTCGTATCTAAAATGAAGATTTACATAAAACGTAATCAAAGTAAATTCCATGAACACATATCCACCGACTTTGTATGTTTATTACCTGCGAGATTACTTTTCAATTCTGTTGTGAAGTTAGTAGCCATCTTCTCTATTAAAAGATTCAATTCTTCAATGTCAGTTGCACGGGTGTGCTGTGCAACAGTTTTGGGAGGCGATTCATCTTGACGCTGCGTGCTAAACTCGACGGCGTCACTGGGTGCGCTCTCTTGGCCGTCTTTTGATTTGGCAATAATGTCGATCGAATAAGTGGTATCAGGCTGGAGATCCTCCAAAAGAAAACGAGTCTCAATGGAATCGACACTGACATGAACGGACGATCTTTGTCCGTTTCGCCAGTACCGGATGCTGTAGGAAAGGGCAACATTAGATGCGAGGCAGCTGGTCGACGGCGTCCATGCCACCTCTGCTGTCGTTTGGGTGATGAAATTCAATTCGAGTTTAGTCGGCGGCAGCAAAGCAATTTTCTTCTGACATGAGAAAGACTTTGAGACGGATTGGATCGATAAAATTGGTCCAGCTTCAGGCATTGGATTAATGGACTGTTGAACTTTCCTTCCACTACAATCGACTGAGAAACATCCAGCGTGATGAATTCCGTGTCGACCCATTCACTGAATTCGCTGCGACCGATGCAAGTTTCCGCGGCCACTCGGATTTCAAACACAGAATCTTGTCTTAAAGTGAGGGTCATGTGAGTTTCGCCCGGTTTGGACGTCTTTTTCTGCTTCCAGAATGCTTCAGAATTGTCTATCGGCCGATATTCGAACAAAAATGTACAAGGACTACCTAAGCCCTCATAATCCCATTCAAGCTTGATCGACGACATTTTGGGACGTTTGGTGTCGAGTTGAATCCTCAATCCAGTTGGCGGGGTAGTAGGCAATTGGCTCACATTTTCTTTCAGCAACTTATCTGCTTGGTAGACGGAATAACGACATCCAAACTTCTTGCCACCCTCTTCCGGAGTGACGAAAAACTGTACTTGATTCTCCAAATGTTTGTTCTTCTCAACATGGTCGGCCATCTCGCGGACCATGTCCAGCACCTCCTTCCTCTTTCTAATGACCGTGTGCCACGGAAGTCTGTACTCTTCCCCATCTTGATCCGAGCCATCGTGGTCAGCCACCAATCGCGTGTAGTTGTCCACGTAGTCTTTCATAAAACCAAAGATCTCTTTGGTCCTTTCGTCCAGCTGGGGTATGTTGAGTACGAGAGCGAATTTCTCATCAAAAGAATCGCCCAGTTCTTTCTCCAGTTCCGTATTGCTGGCCAAGAAGGTTATTCCGTTGAAACTGTCCAATTTTTCAGCCGTCTCCAGTTCGGACTGTTTGAAACGGAGCCACTGATTCATACTAGAGATTTTGAAAAGAGGATGAGTCTCGGCGATGTTGGCGGCCTTCTCTACTTCATCGTCGGCTTCGTTCTCATTTTCCCTAGCCTTGGCGATGCTTTTCTTCCAGCTAGACTTCAGTAGGTCTTGAAAACTGAATAAAACTTGGGAAAACTGCCTCAAAGCATGATGATTGGTTTCTTTAAAAGAGAGGCAAAGTGATTCTGACCTACTAATCACTTGCTCCAGTTCCGTCCAAATACGGCAGCAGCGGTCAACCAAACCGGCATCGACATCGCGGTACCGGAACATTTTTTCTAATCTGCCGGTCACATCGATGAAAATTTTCAGGGGACAAATAAACACGACAACTGGGACAGTTTTTCCGGATTTGACTTGATGGATAAGTTTTGAGCAATACTTGTAAGCGTCGAATAAACTACATTCGCGTACGGGTTGGGATTGTAGATCAGCGTAGACACGACACTTCAATTTACGGACTAGTCTCTTATTTTCATTGTCGAATTTTTCTTTAAACTCGGTCACATCTTGTTGTTCTTCCAACGCATTCTCCATTGTGGACGATACGAAGTTCAAATATTCTGCGCTTGCTTCTCGAGCGACTTCATACTTTTCTGGGACATCTTGAGCCAAGACGCAATAGGCTTCGGCTCCGTATTCGATTCCAACGACAACGTGAGTGGCATCTGGTATTTTTCCGTCGGCAGAAATCGTTGGAACGTTGTGGTTGAGAAGTGTAGGCAAATCCAGACGTTCTTTCTTGCTCCTTGCCCGGCAAATAAGAGTCTGAGTGACTTGAGCTGGATTGGATCGCTCGCTAACGTAACAGCCTGCGCCATGCAACTTGCCCAAGAAACCGCCTAAGATGCTTGCTTGGAGATGTTCATCGAGTCTCATGTGCTCCCATTTGTTGCTTGTTTCTGAGTCCGGGCGTAACAGTTTCAGCTGGAACTCAGTTTCAGTTTGAGTGGCTGAAGGCAAATCAGCTGATTCCCACCAAAGTCTGCATTCTGAAATAAGCCATTATAAACATTTGTGAGATAAATTTTCTGAACAAAAAAGCAGCACAAAACCAGTGACACTGAAACCATCATCAAGCACTACAAAAAAAAACTTGGAACAATAAGTTGCAAAGTAAACCAATAATAATTAAGGAAATATTCTTATCAAGTTCTCAACAAAGCTTGGCCACTTTATCTGTGCAAAGTAAAATTTTGGAATCAAACAATGAAAAGTAGATACCTAGCAAGGCAATTCTTTTCTACCTTTCTTAAGGGGCGGTCGCTAGGCATCTACTTGGCATCTGTGTTGGGATTCTAATAGCCCGTGTCCGACTAACGCCCAAAATCTCTTTGTTTCTGTAGATGACACGTCTAATCTGCCTAAGTATCTTTACACTGATGTAATAACTCTTTCTTGTCACATGCTCGTTTAATGCTCTATACAACTATGCGGTTACACTGAGAGAGATACAGAGTGAGAGCGAGCGCGAGACCACCCTGTCCCCCATACACACACATATATACGGATAAGAGGTGTGAGGAAGGGCAGAAAGGGGTAGGGGGAGAGAGACTAGTAGACATCTAGTGTCCTCCACCCTAATCATACAATATCGTAATATTATCGTGTCATATAGATCCAACATACTCCCCCCTTGAGTCTCTGAAAGGGACTCAAAACATATAATAACAATAATGATCAATGATAATAATGCCTTCTTCGTGTGGTTCATCCTGTGATAGATTTTTCCAGCAGCTCTTTAAAACGGATATTGCAATTGTGGACTTCCTTCATTACAGACGGATAACTTAACACTTTTGTCTTTTGGCACTGTCACTGACACTTTTAATACTTTCAACACTAGTGAGTTCTGAGTAGCTGGGTAATTCTCGTTCGATGTTCCTTTTCGTAATCCATTGGGTCCGTTAGAGTGTTCTGGGCGGGACGATAGCTTGAAGAAACTCCGTCGCTTCCAGCTGTAAGCTCTCAACAGGTTGTCCAAAATATTCTGATCTAGGGGTGGAAGGGATGAGACGTTGTTGATGTCCATCCACGTCCCTTCATGGCGGGCGCTACGTGGCCTTCTCCGGTCGGGTAACGGCTGGAGAGGGGAGACGGATGCGGCGCGGCCATCGATGGATTGTTCATGTTCGGTTTCCTTCCGTCGTCGCCGGATGAGAATCCTCCCGAGACGGGCGAAGTGAGGGTGAGGCGATCGTGGAGTAACGTAGCGCTTGATGAACATTGATGCACTGATACGCTTCCTCCCGGATGAGCCATCTCCCACAGCTTCTTTCTTCATTCTTGCTCCTTTCTGATTGGATCTTCTTCTTTTAATCTTTCTCTTTCCATTCTGATTCTTCTTTGTGATCGAATTCAACTTCCCGAAGGGAGCCTCCCCACCATCGACCATCCAAATCTTCCGGTGGTCGATTGAACTCAATGGGAGTAGGCCGCCCTGTATTCTAGAAGGAATAATAAGATGATTAGTGTCTGTGATATCTGATCTAAAAGAACTTAGGCCGATTTGCATTCTGGGCCAGATACAGACGACTAGCTGTTGTCTCTTGGGTTGTGGAATGTGGATGCGCAACTTCTGATGATTCAAATCTGCAGTCCGCTCCACTTTTTCTTTGTTGACGATGTCTTCACCGCTTCGTTCTTCCCAATGAGTTTGGCTCTTGTTGAGACGAGAGGTGAGACGGGCAAACTTTCCTTTGGCCCGAGAATCTTGAATCTCCAGCAACTTCTTGTTTGAACTCCAATAGGGGGCCGTGCTGTGCCGGCCAGCCTTCTGCTTCGTAATTCGCTTTTCGTTATCTTTAACATTACTTATTGCTTCATACCTTGTTACGCCTTTATCCACGTTCAAGCTTCCCAACTCACAAAATGCCTGCATACCAATTCCTTCGCCGCCTCTTTTACTCTTTTCTTTAGTCTTTTTCTCTTTTTTTATTTCGCTTAATTCTTCTTTTTCTTCCATAACTCGATTCTTCTTTAATTCACTGCATTCTCTTATTTCTTTTACTTGATTTTTCTTTAATTCACTTTTTTCATTTTCTTCTTTCACTTCTCTTATTTCTTTTGCGCGGCTTTCTTCTTTGGGGGAAGCTTTCGCTTCAACCTCCTTGAATTGGAATCGGCTGGATCGGGCGATTTCTTCGATTGGGTTTGCTGGAACAGATGCAGTGTTGTCGCACCACATCAGATTTGCGCCAATACTTGCTCTTGAACACTGTTCTTCTGGTTTCTGCACTGCAACGTCTTCTTCGTGCTTGTCCAATTCTCCCTTGCTGCTACTCTCTTGGGTCTCAGCTTCTTTCGAAGTTTCCGAGGGGAATGGGTGTCTCACGGTTGCGTCAGTGCTTTCCTTCGCTGTGATGTGAGGGATGTTCGGGGTTGAACAGTTATCCGAAAAGGACGTCGAAGGCGTCTCCCTGGTCCTGCTGTCGTTTAATTTCTTTCTGTTTCGGTTCAGCATTCCTGGGTTAATCTCCTCCTTGCCGGCATTCATAGCTCCAAGAGGGATTAGACGCTCCTCAACTCCGGCGGATAACGCTTCCTGTCGTGAACAATCAAACTCATCATGTAATTTTGTAAATTTAATAAACTTTTCTTGATCTCTTTTGGTAAGTCCACATCGGTCCGACTCCAACAGCTGACTGTCCTCTTTTTGAGGGTGAACTGCAACGGCAACTTCTGGCAGTAGCGAGTTCTCAGTGGCATTTGGAGATTCGGGCCCAATGACATCTAAATTTCGGGCTTCGGCATGTGTCGCATCCGGCTGCGTCGAGTCGTCTGCTGCGGAAACCCTTCTTCTGGAGCGTGCTATCTTTTTTCTCTCTTTTTCTTTTTTCGTTTGCTCCAACTTTTTCTTATCTTCTGCTTCTTCATTGCCTCTCGATTTCTCTTTTTCTTGATCTTTTATTTCTTTTGTTTCTGGAATCTCGAGGAAATCAGCTCCAAGGGGTAGCCCAGGCCCGCCTTGTGTGAGGGGGGCTTCTCCCTGCAAGTCTTCGTGTAAATCACTCGAGTCCACTTCATTTGATGGTGTTTGTTCGACGGTCACCTCGGGTTTCTTGGT
The DNA here is from genome assembly GCA_022539655.2 of Ceriodaphnia dubia. NCBI lineage: Eukaryota > Metazoa > Arthropoda > Branchiopoda > Diplostraca > Daphniidae > Ceriodaphnia > Ceriodaphnia dubia. The sequence continues at coordinate 999,532 of JAKUCG020000139.1, read as the reverse complement.
TTCTAGGGGTGGGGTATTGTCTAACCCTACTCCCTGTGTTGGTGGATTCGATGGAGAATAATCTGATTGACTCTGAGGGGTAGGAGGAGCGGCCCGCTGGTGGAGCTGTCCTACTAACTGCAGCAGTGACGCGTAGAATTCCTCTTTCCTTTTTTGTTCTCTTTCTTCCTCATAATCGTCTTCTATGTCTCTAAAATACCTCGAGATGTCGCCTTCCAATGTTTCGATTTCTTCTATCACCAATCTTTCTTTATCTGCTTCCTTCGGATCTGCAGCAGCGTACGCGTCCACCACTCTTATTGCATAGACGCGGGCTTCCTCGCAGTGTTCCTCCAGGGCTTCGTCGCGAAGATGCCTCAGCTCTCTGATCCACTTCCTGTCTTTCTTCTCTGCTGTCATCGTTCCATCCCTTATCGAGCGCAGCATGTTGTATGTACTGGTCAGTTGCTCCATATGGCCATTTCTGATTCTCACCAAGTCGTCCACGTTCTGCGGTGGCGCCATCTTTCTTCGTTCGTCCTTCCTCCTGGCCCTCCTCGTTTCTCTTTCCTTTTTCTTTTTGTTGAAGGCTTGGATCGGACTTCTTTTCTTCTTTTTATTTGGCGCTACTTCTGTGGATTGCTATAAATGAGAAATCAAGATAATGTTGGGGGCTAGTTACAACGTAGCCTCCCTCGATATCGGGAATAGACAAACAGCGAGCAAGAGGGGGTGGGCAAGAGAATCCTCCCACCCTTTTTGAACACACTCGAATTCTCTCTTCCTTTTCTTTCTTTTTTTTTTTTGAATGGGGTACTATTCTAAATTAAATTTTTCAACTTTGGCCCAGCTGACCACCATCGACTTAAGTCTTGCTTTCGTCTTCCCCTGTCAAGTCTGTGTTGGTAAATCCCGTCGTTGCTATAGAAATCGGGCACAGATAGGAGGATTCGTGGACTGACTTTTACTTTTCTTTAGATAACACGTTGGCAAGAGCTATGGAGACGGATGCTGGGAATGGCAGAGGGGATTGACTTTAACTTCCTGTTCACTTTAACAATTCTTCTTTAATTTTACTGCACAATTATCTTACTTTACTCTTACTTCTTCAAATAGTTTCCTTTTAATTTTACTAGACAATCATTTATTTTTACTCAACAATTTTTCTTTGATCGATTTTACTAGACAATCTTTTTTTTCAATAATCAAATTCAAATTTAACTCAATTTCTCTTTACTCTATTTCTCAATTACTTAAATTTTTTACAATAGCTACGATTACGATCTATCGAATTTTAGAAATTGACAATCGTGATGGAGAACCTCGATAGGTGCCTCCGGCTAACAGCTGAGCAAGCAGGGTACTTTTGGTGGGACAAGGGGAGAATCGTGCGGGAACAATGAAAACGAGGGATGGCGGCAACCGCGTGGTGTGCCACCTCCCAGTGCCACAACTCTCCAACTCCCACAAATGCAATCAATTCAAAAAAGATACTTAGACATGGCTCAATAGCAGAGGTTCGAAGGACCATGTTGGGATTCTAATAGCCCGTGTCCGACTAACGCCCAAAATCTCTTTGTTTCTGTAGATGACACGTCTAATCTGCCTAAGTATCTTTACACTGATGTAATAACTCTTTCTTGTCACATGCTCGTTTAATGCTCTATACAACTATGCGGTTACACTGAGAGAGATACAGAGTGAGAGCGAGCGCGAGACCACCCTGTCCCCCATACACACACATATATACGGATAAGAGGTGTGAGGAAGGGCAGAAAGGGGTAGGGGGAGAGAGACTAGTAGACATCTAGTGTCCTCCACCCTAATCATACAATATCGTAATATTATCGTGTCATATAGATCCAACAATCTGCCCAATATGAAAAAATATGACTATGAGGCTATGTAATCTACAAATACTTGTTACATGCCAACTAGCCATATGCTAGAACTATTAATTAATAATTAATGCCTGACCACACAACATTACTTGTATGGAATGAGACAAAGTAAAAACTTGTTGGACGAGAGATATGAAGCAAACTTTTTACCTGATGTGAGTATATGGTCATTGCGATAGTTGTACAAGTCGCCTAGTTGAAACCGACGACCAAGAGCAGCCATTTTGATGACGTGCTTATCCATATCATCTCTGCTGTCCATCTTCTTTGGACCTGCTATCCCCTAAAAAATAAATAATTTTTTATATTTCAGTAGTAAACCTTTTTCCTTAGTCTTGTCACACTTACAATTCCTAATATATGTGTCAAACTTGATTCTTAGTTAACTGCAGTACAGATTTAACGCGCAGTTCTAATTTCTGAATTGACAAACCTTAACCTAAACGGAAACGGAAGAAAATCAAAATCGTACCAGCAGTCGACGTGAATTGACGAGACGTGATTGTTTACTTTCCTCGGGCTGTTGACAAATGGCAAATAGACGGTACTTTTTGCCAACTTTTCTTTTTTTGAATAAATTCTTTTTTTGAATAAAATAGAAAATGAAATTTGAAAAAAAATTAAAGAAATTATAATGGTTAATTTTTATTTTGCTAGGGAAATACATAATACATTTTCTCCTCAGATGCCCGCGATTGGCGCGATTTCGTCCGTCGACAAGAGGCCAAAGAGGGGCCAAGCTCAATTTTAGTCGCTTGGATTGGTCTAGGTCTAATTGATGGCGATGGAATCCGCTCCTCTGTCAGCCGGCGCGAGGCTAATGAACTGTTACTATGACAACGGGATAGGAGATTGAGACCTTTTCTATGTGAATCTAGTCGTGACAGACCATTGCGCTTAATGAGGAAGTTTTGCCCTATTAGTTTCAGCCGACAGTGTCCTCGGTTGTTTTTATTGCCGCCCATTTGATGGCATCAAAACTGTCTTGCAATAGGGCACGGATACAGTCTTGCAATATAATCTTCCAGCTCTCCATTTTTGAATGTTCCCTTGTTCTGGCCCATAATCTGCTTCTCCAGGGAAGCAGGGGTCGAGCAATAGATTTACGGCGAATAGGCTAATGCCAGTGATCGTCGCAAATTTGCCAGGAGCTTCTTGACGAGGGTTGCCAAACAACGATTCTCTTTTGCGCCTGGATCTGTCGGAGCGCAAAATACGGCAAAAACGGATCCAAAAATGTGAAAAAATGTATATTTTATTAAAAAACAACCACAACCAAGAAATAAAAATTCTTATACTTTTAAGTTTAAATATCTCTAAATGACTATCGAAAACGAAAGTCTCGACGTTAGTAGAAAGATTAAATTGGCTGTATAGAGTTTTCTCTTTCTATTTACCGACGGTAATATTCCCTCAATAATCTTCCTAGCTCTCACTGATCCGGCAATGATCCTTATTGAGCTGGGCGAAAGCGACAACAAAGTCAAATTTACTTTTTCCTCAACTTATAGTCATTCTAGCGCTATAACAACGTCCTTGGGCGTCCGTGGATGTTGGGTATGGCCAGGATTGTAATGGAATAAGTTTCTCGGATTTGAATACAATAACCATCAAATCCTGATTCCACCAAATTCGTGCGTGGATAACCGACTTAATCCATGAAAGACGGACGTGAAAACGTAGGATTATTATTAGGCGTTGTTAAGCTTATTACCCGGGGTTTACAAAGACTTGGGATCGTCGGTGAAGTATTGACAACGCAACAATTCAAATCCAATCGTTGTTTAATATCAGCCGGTCAAATTCCTCAAACATACAGCAATTAGGACATTATACAGCAGCGATCGCCGCTTCCTCCGCTTACGCTTAGAGCTTGAAGCCAATTAACAGCCCCCAAACGATGAACACTACTGGGATGCAATCTGATCGATGACGAACTCGATTTTACAGTTCAACAACCAGCCTTGTTGAGTAGAAACCCGAGTGAGGGTGAGGCATAGCATTAGTGGTTCAGTTGCCTCAAAAACAAAACATGCTGGATGACAATGGCTACAATTTCAATTTTTCCACTGTTGATAATATTACTTTCTAATAATGATTGAACTCTTTCATCGAAGATCAACAAAACTTTTGTAGGCTATCCCATTCAGGTATGATCACGGACAGAACCTTAACGGCTAAACCTCACCTAAACTCATGACCGTCACTTCACCTCAAACAATTCAGTGATTCACCTCAATGGTTTCGTCTGCTACCACAAGTTTTTCACGTCACGTGTCTCACGTGCCAAGACGTCAAGCATAAAGTTCTAATTCGCTTTAGTCATCTAAACGCAGTATTGAGGAAAATGCCTAGGCCTGCTGTTGAACATGCCACCACTGTCAAGTCTTTGTTGCAAACGAGTTTAGACTTGGTCGTGAGCAAATTATTGGACTCTACAGACGACAAGAACGATCTAATTCATGAGTCGTCAACTGATCTCGGTGGAGAAGAAAGCAAAACATGGACGGATTCCGATGAAGAAGATAGCCGAGAAGCGTCTAAACATTTAACTGGAAAAAAAGGAAAACAGTGTCACAGTTTATTTCTAACCCTTTTGATAATCTGAGTAAGCTATATGTTATATGGTATAATAGCATATTGTTGCAAAAATGTAATAAATTTCCTTGCTATGTTATAGCATCTGTAAAAGCTATAATGACGGATTATTATCCGAGGAACTTCTTTGACTTCTCTGGAACTTGAAGACCCAGATAACCCTTTCATACCCGTTTGTTTTGGCAGCATAATTCAATACTGCCCGAACCTAAAACGGTTTACCCTCGGATCCCCATATTCGTTGTCTCACTGCGGTTAAAGGAAAATGGACAGGCCGGTAGACCCAGCAAACTTGCAAAAACCGATTTCGTATCAGATCATTTGGAGCAACTGACACTATCAAACATTTTTTATATGCATCGTAGAAACCCGCCTCTGAGAGATCTGCTCTTGCTATCATCGCCATCTCTGAAAAAACTCACCTTCAACTGTTGTGGTCATGTCACGGACAATGTTCTTCTTGAGGTCTGTCAGTCTCGCTCATTTAAGAGCCTTGTACATCTGGAATTTTCGCAGTGCGATTTTGTTACCAAAGTTGGCATCGATTTATTCATGAATGTAGAGAACTCGTTGAAGAGGTTGGCAGTTAGTAATTGCAAATTAGTGTCACGAAAGAATGTTGTGGATTGGGGAAAGAAAGCTAGGGAGAACAATTGGGAATTAGAGATTGTCCACAATGGAAAAATATGCCTTTTTTTCTGAAGACCATGAGGAGGAACTCATCTAAGGTTCTCAACTGTTTTGTGTTTTCCTGTTTTTTTTCTATTACCTTTTGTTCATCCGTTCATCGCTGTCGCTTGCTTATGTTGAAGACAAATAAATTTTGGCTGGGAGGAATTGAAACCCACTCGGAAACATTGTGAGTCTGTTAAGTCATTTCTTCTACATATTCGCTTCACAATAAAAATTTTTTTTTTTCATTTTACTTCATCTGTGACTGCGAATAAATACACACGACCGCTGGCAAACAGGGCCATCCTTAATTAAGCAAATCGCTCATATAAGTGTTTAATTTGTTTGTATTAAATTCTTAGTACCGTTTGCAACAATTTACAGGCCGTACAAAAAAAGGAACATAAAAAATTACGATCTTCGTAATCATATGAGGTTTATACAGTGTTTTACTTATCACAAAAAGGAAAGTAGGCCTACCTGCACATTACGCTGGGAGTAATATATAGGGGAGGGTGGGGTTGAATGGGACACTTTTGGTTTTTCCCTCATATCTTGAATATTTATAAACAAAACTACAAAATATTTTGGAATTGCATTCTTCTTGATTGCCCCCCTTTTCATTATTTTTTGCAAATTTGTCACTTCAAAAATGGACCCGCTACGATTTTCAAAATGCGCCAAAATTTAGGGGCGGAGCAAACAGCGTGGGGTAAAATGGGACAGAGTGGGGGGGTTGAGTGGGACAGGGCACAAATATTTAAAAATAATTTATTTAAAAAATATGTAATAAAGTCTTTTTATTAGATTAGTAAAGTTCATTAAAGATTTTTTTGATATCGCATAAGATGCGATTAGGATACAAACGAAAAGAAAATCAGGCTTTTTGCCGATAGAGGGTGCAAAAAGTAGGCGGGGCTTGATGCGCCTATGCTTTTGCAGTCCCAATCAACCCCACAGACCGTGTCCCATTTTACCCTAAAAAACTAATAATAGAAAAATCGCAACTGTAGCCGCAATTCTTCTCCTAAAATATTTTGCTTTTTACCAAACGGTAGGTAATGGGTGCAGGACACAAGGCCGAAACGTCATAGGGATTTTGCGCCATTAGGACTATAATTAAATTTGGCGTCATAGGGACACGTTAATAATTATTTTATGCGACAAAGGGACGAGAAAAAACGTCACAAGTATTCAATAACTGGCGTCACATGGCCGAAATAATTAGGAAATTAATTAATTGGTATTTTCTCGAAGCGTCATAAGGCCGACAGTACAATTTTGCAGAACGTCATTGGGCCTACGCAAAATTTGTTGCTGCGGCATCGCTGTGGTTTGATAGTTGCAGTTGCTCTAAGTGGAAAAATCCTTTTTTGAAAATGGCGCTCAATCAGCGTGGTGCCACCGAAAATTCGTTTTTTCTATCACAAATTGCATCGTGATTTCTAGCCTGAACGAGTTGTAATCGAGATTTTACGTATGCCCCAATTTTCGGTTTACATGATGATGTGATTAGTTACAGTAAACGGCTAAGATAAAGCCTTTGAAAATGGGTTTGATACAGGGGGTCGCCATTGAAAATAAAACATTAAAAAACCATTATCAGTTATTTCAATGCTATGCTCTCTTTTAGATTTATCTAGAAAGATTCGCAAATCGATTCGGTACCGTTGTCACTTATTCGTAGAATCATTCAAAGTTATTAAGTTTTCGATTATGATAAGCTTCGATTTTATTTGCGAAGCGCTCTTACCCGATGTATAGCTAGGGTGTAAGGCAAGAAAATAAAGTTTCAAAACGAGCCTACGAAAAAGTTTTTTTTGTTTGAATAATAAAATTACCAGAATCAGTGTAGAATTTGATCATGAATTCATAGAGACTTCAATAAAAAAAGATACAACAATTTCAACTGATTTTAAATCCTATAGCCTATCAAACTTTTTATTTCCAAGGAGTTGTAAAGCGGGAGCGTGATGAATATTTTTTGTCTACTACCCACACGTCAATTGCGAGCTACATTGACACTACCTATTAAAGGTCGATATCACAGACGAAGCCAACTGTGAGTTGAAAGTTATTGAATAAAATTCCGAAAACTTTATCGACACGGTTTTTAAGTTCGCAGAATGTGTCAAAGCTGTAAGGTGTAAATACCATCCTCTCTTTTATATTGGGTTCACCCGTCTGTTGCTTCTAGAGGATGAAGGCGTGGTGTCATCTATACGAATTAATCGCGAATGATAACGTCCAAACGCCAAAAATGTAGAAGAAAAAGGAATTATTAGCATCAGCATCGACCTTTTGGCATCGGCATCGGCCATGTAGACCCTATATCCTTTAATCTCATCACAAAGACTTCTGAAAAAAGTGGCTAAACACCCTTCAGAGTTGTGTAAGTAACAGTAGCAGCAGAATTACTGATTTCATCATGGTGTTCAATTTGTGGAATGATGCTTTAGACACTGTTGCAAAGCCCAGTGTACATCATGTTATATAGAGGTTGTAGGCACAAAGCCATTACATCAGAGAGCGAAATTTGTGCAGAAGAATTATGGTGTAGCCTATAATTCGTTTAAAGCATTTGATCCTCTCTATTGTTGGTAATATATTTGAACTCGAACAGTTCTTTAGGGATAATAATGGTCATTTGGCGAGGACGTTTCAAGATGTAAAATGTGATTCGCAAAGAGAACTATATTAGCGACGGCAGTAATGAAAACGATATACCGACAACGAACCATCTACACAAATGCGCACAGCACGCTTGCGGGCCGCCGGGCCGATTCTTTCGAAGCGCGTCTTTTCTAGCTGTCTGGTAGCCACGGATATATCTTCAGCCACCGCAAGAATGAGAACCGATGCCAACATGATTATTGCCATTAGTAAGGTGACCCCTCCTACAGAATTCATCGGAACGTCATCATTGTAAATTGACACAAATATCTCATCATGGATTTTGTCGTTCGTGCACGTTTGATTCATAGCTTGAACTCGTAGGGTCGGCTGATTGATGGTGTCGTCATCATCAGAGCCGTCTCTACAACCTGTGGGCCTGTAGGCACATTACAAATTTTGGGCCTCCCCATCCCCTTTCGCCCCCTCCCCCGATCCCCGAATTTTAAAAAAATTGTTCTTTACCATTTTATTTTGAAGTTTCGGTAGCGTTGCCCGACGATTTTTTTACAGCCACATTAGGAGAGAAAATACTATCCAAGGGAGTCATTTTCTCTAATAGTTCCAGCTCACGTTGACTTTTTTCCTTAGCTATCTTTTTCCGAAAATGGCCAGAAAGCCTCTCTCGCTTCTTTTTCGAATACAGTAGGGTGTTTCATTTCCGCAAAATTTTTGAATTTCACTGCGCCATTTGAGATTGGGGTTTATTGGGTCATTAATATTTCTCTAAGTTTTTTTTTGTAATTTTAAAGTAAAATTTAGACCCCCCACGCCCCCTTTTTATGTAAAATAGCCTAAATTTTTGTCATTTTTGGGTCCGCATGGTGGGATAGAATGAGAATTTTTTTTGGCTGATTACACAGAATATAAGACACTCCTATTAGATATACAAATTAGTAAAAAATGGGCAAAATCTAATAAGATTTAGACCCCCCACAATCGCTATGAATCATAACGTTTTTTAGCATTTGCATAATAGGCGATTCTTACAATCAAAAATGGGAAATGCCTCAAAGCATCGACGAATTTGAAGATGATAACAACTGGTACCAGTTATATTCCTTGTTAATAACAAAGAAATCACGTCTGAATGTTCTAAATTCTAATCCAACTATCTTTGAAAAGTAAGAAGAAAAATTTGAGCAATTACTCTAACAATTTCTTGTACAGCAAACTGAGCTGGCGAACTTGGGGTCCGTTTTGTTATTATTCAGATGTGTATTTTGAAACAATGTACCGAAAACGTATGATTTTCATTCACCGGCGGTACTACCGCGGTAGCGGTGCTTCCTGTGGTACTTAAAGGCTTAGAAAAATTGCAAAGATGAATCAAATGTAAATTTTGGATCCTCTCAGTACCAAATTAACATTGAGTGCAGTTGCAGAATTATTGTAGGAAGAACGAACCAGCGTCAATTGAGTAAAAGAAAGTTACAAGTGCATTCATATTAGTATGTAATATTAGACCATTCCTCAATTTGACCTGGAAAACAAATGCAATCTGTTTAAAATAATGTAAAAAGCTAGTAAAATCGACCGCTAGGTGACGCCGATTTGTGGGTTAAAGTATCGCTAACGCAACAACCGATTTTTTCTAAGCGATAGCGGTAGCGGTACTTTTTTTGACCAAGTACAGCGGTAGTCGCTGCGGTAGTACCGCACGACCGCAGTAGTCCAACCCTGATTCTATCCCACCAAGCGGACCCAAAAATGACAAAAATTTAGGCTATTTTGCATAAAAAGGGGCCGCGTGGGGGGTTTAAATTTTATTTTAAAATTACAATTAAAAATCACAGTAGTATTAATGACCCAATAGACCCCAATCTCAAATGGCGCAGTGAAATTCAAAAAATTTGCGGAAATGAAACACCCTAGTATACAGGCTCACTCAGACTCATCACTCACGATTTATTTCACAGAAAGATGAAAGAAAACTGATAAAACTGTATTTTAGCAAGCGCGGAGGTCAAGAATTGCAACACATTTCCTGTCGTCCAAATTAGAACCCTTCCTCTAGCGCGAGGAGGAAGGGTTCGAATTTTGAAGTTTGACGCGATTCGATTCTCGACCTCCGCGCTTGCAAAAATAAAGTTTTTTTTCCAGATTTCTTTCAGCTTTCTGTAAAATCAGTCGTGAGTGGAAATTTCCCGAAAAAAAAATGTTGGCCACTTTGGGCCTGTTAAACTTGCTGGGCCTGTAGGCGCCTGCCTACTCAGCCTATTGACAAAGACGGTACTGGTCATCATGGATGGAGTAATATAGGTAGTAATATAGGTTTATATTAAAGTAGCCTATATAAGAAATGCGGATGGAAACCTTATATTGCTCTTCTGACCGCTCAGGACGAGGCTCAGTCAAGGAAGACGACGCATTGTGGCATCGTCGGATTCTCAAAACTCAAAGTATCAGAACTCAACGCCGAGAAAAACTGAGCAAACAGACGTTCGTAGTAAACAGTAAAATTGCGCCGTAACGAATGTAAGGTCGGTGGTCTCCGACCATAAGGGCAAAGGAAACTCAACTTCTCAAGGCCAATTGCTTATGTTGATTTCAAACGGCTGCATGGTGTATAACACCAGCTAGCGTTGACACAATCGTCGTGATGTGGCATTTTCAATTTTCATTCGAAGGAAACCGGGCAGGCAGACTTACTTGCTCATTTGTTGTCCTACATCATGTTTTTATAGAATACTTATATGCACGATCGTGCTCAGTGGTTCCAGGGTATGAGGGAAAATCGAGAATCGGCTTTAATTTAAGCAAGGGTTTTCTCTCAGGACATTGGAGAAGGAGAATCATGGCCGGAAAGCATTGGGCCACATAGAATGAATATTCAGTGTACAAAATATATATTTTAACATTTCTGATGAGATGCCATCCAATATCATTCATTTTCTTTTTATTGACAACTTTTAACCTGTTGTATGCTGTATAATATACAAGATATTTGTGTTATTTGCGTATTATTGTATACCAAAGTAGCCTAATTAAAGTTGCAGTGTTTTGCCACCAAAAGCTGGACAAGAGTTGAAGTAACTCGATTGAATTCATCTGGGCTGGAGGGGGTTGTGTAAGGAAATAGAACAGTCAGCCAAAGATATGGGGACATTTCCTACACAGCTACGAATTACACAGCATCAGAAATCTATGAAAATATAATTAAGTTCATGATGATAAAAAAATAGCTTGCTTTAGGATTAATAATTTAATTTTCTTACCACTTGAGGATAGTTCTTTCAAGGTATGAGAAAATGTGATTATTAAGGCAGGCCAAATGGTCTTCGGTCTCAAATTACCTATGATAAGAAGTCTGAGAAAAACAAAATTTTTTTAGGTATGCTGGATTTTTCACAAAAAAATGCGTATCTATCTTAATCCATAATACATTTCTCTTACCATTTCAATACAGCTCTACTACTAGTCCGCAAGAGGATTACAATGAAGTAAACGGGATGACATTTTGAATTTAGGTTTTTGTTTTTGTTTGTGATGCCAAGGTGCAGACGATGTAAACAAACGTTTGGAACATCAGGGTTGCCGCTTGAGAGAGGGAAAATTCTTTCCCGTCCTTATGACGCTCCGTCCCAATGACGCATCGGCCTTAAGTCGTCGTTCAAAATTTTGGAATAAAATCCATATGACGTAAATAAACAGCAATTGCGTCCCTTTGACACTTGATTATTTTTTCGTTGAATACTTGTGACGTTTGAGAAAATTAATATAACGTCCTTGTGACATTAATTTTTGGATATGGGCCTAGTGACGCAAAATTCTTATGACATTACGGCCTCGTGTCCGGTTCCCTTGAACGCACCACAAGCAGTAATAATAACAAATTATTCTGTCGAACGGTTAAAGTTTTACACAAATTTCGCCAAAAAAACTTTTCGCTATAACTTCAAAAATAATAATCTAAACTTAACAAAATTTTTGCCCCAAATATATGTCAATCTAAAGAATAACATATATTTTTTTTAGATTTTTTTAAAGTTATTTGCTATTTTTAATCCCCCTGTCCCACTCAACACCATGTCCCAAGGAACTCCACCCTCCCCTACAGTCAAAGTTCAATCGGACAAGCAGCACATTTAGGCTGCGTGTCCAAATCGAGATGTTCAATACAAAGGCGGATGAGATGAACGGTCAAATTGAATTTGTTGTCGGATCTAATGACATTTGGCCTGGAGCCTATTCCCTGAATAAGCCCGTCAGCCTCTACCGTAGGTCTGGTTTTTTTTTTAACTCTTAGCTGAACGCATGGCGACTGGTTTCAAACATTTTGTCGTCGACATCATCCAGTTTGCCACCTGTTGGGAAGAAGTCGCCTTACGGGTAGGCAGGTCCAACTATAGTTTCCGGTGGGCTGATACAGTGATACAGCCGTCAAAGGAATCAGGCGTTCGATTTCAGTTCCTTTCTTCAACAATGGACAAGGCCTACCGACTTTCTCCAAGATTTCAGACAGGCCCAACAATTACTGAGGCTGATTTTTCTAAAATTCGTTGCTGACCTCTGCCGACAATAGAAAACCCCACACTTGTTTTACCATCTGATTGCCTTTTCAAGCTTCCGTCACGTCCCGTAATGACGTCTTTATAGTAGATTATTGCTATAGCGATGTCAAGGCCGTTGTGGGGGCCTGCAGGTCTCCATTGAAGGTGTTATACTGAAATCGTGATTTAGGCTAATTGAAATTTTTCGAAATTTGAATGTGCCTCCCAGGTAAAAATCCTGGTAAATAATGGTCCCAAATTATTGCCAATATGAATAATCATGTAATTAATTACAAAATTTTGTAATAAATTTCATAATTTTTACCATTAATTACGTGATTCATTGAATTGCCAATAATTTGGAACCATTAATTACCAGGATTTTTACCTGGGCTGAAGGAGAGCAGCACAGGCCGGGCCGCCGGGCGATCAAAACTTGAATCCCATCACGCCATCAGTGCGCCCAGTTAATTTAAATTGCATTTTAACAAGCATTCAACGGATTTATCCGAGCCTTTCCCCACTCTTATTATTGTTTATATTTCCTCCATGTTAAATGTGAATCGCCAAGTCAAATGTGAAAAAGACACATAAATAGTTATTCTGTGATATGATAAAGCCAGAAAAGCTCAAAGCTCACCAGCAGCTTTTAACCGCAGCTGGGTACTCTAGTGAGGGGGGGGGGTTATGAAGGGGGCTAGAGGAACCACGAAGTAATTGTAATATTATGATTTTACGGTGAACTTTGCATAAAAACAGTAGTGTAAGACCCTTCTAAAACCTACCTCGAAAACAAGTATTTTTCCGGCAGTTCTCTAAAGTAACCACTTCTCTTAAATGTTATTTCAATTAGTACCATTTGATAGAACTCATCGAGACAAATCGATTGGTGTATAACTAACTTTGTGCAAATGATTGGGAAGGGGAGTAATTTTAATTTTAAATTTGGCGGTTAACGTGTGTGCCACAGCGACCCAACGGGCCGGAATTCCCCTTGGGGTGGGCTTAAATCTCCCCCTACACCCCCTCCCCCGCAAGGACGACCCTACTGCCTACCCTCTTTCTCCCCTCTGGATATTAGCTCGATTTAAAGTTTAATTGGGGAAAATATGTATTTATTCCAACATCAGTTTGTAAGAAAAGAAACGTAAACATATAAACGGTGTACGAAATGATGTCGATGATGTCAATGATAATGCAATGATGTCATATATACTAATAGAATAGAATGTTTTCAACGTTTCTATCTTAAAAAAATGATTCTTAAATTCTTTTACAACAAATAACAAGGAAGGAGGAAAACAATTTTCTCCCAATTTTATTGTAGAATAAGACGTTCCAAATTGTTACCTGATTACAATAACCAATAAGTAAGTGCTACTAATATGAAGTCACTTTGGTGGTATGTTGGTTAAGACACTAACCTCCTGATTCATTAGTTGATGTCCAAGCTTCAAAGTTGTTCTAAAGTTTTTCCATGTGGAATTGAATCCAACGTCGGCGTAGCGTTTTAGAGATTTGCGGTTCGATTCCTAATACATCCAAAAATATTTTCAACGATTTATTCATGTGGCAATTCTTGGCAGTTTAAAAGCACTGCCTCGGCAGCGTAATAAGTGAGCGAATGGCAGTTGGCAAGTAGTTAGAACTGGTAGTTACCCAACTACCAATGTTAGCTGCCTGGGGTGGAATTCCAACTGAGTCTTAAAGTTAAGTTCAAGTTTTAAGTCGAAGTACCAAAATTTTATGCTTAAATAAGTACACTTAAGTTTTAAGTCAAAGCCGTATTCCAACGTCGTGTTAAGTATGACTTCGTTCTTAACTTAGTTAAGTATTGTGTTGCAAAACTTCACTTTGACTTGAGTAGGGAGGAGCTTCTTTCAATTTGTATCAGCCAATAAGAAAAGCCCTTTCAAAGCATTTTGAATTTAAAATAGCAGACGATGTTTACATTTCGATCACAAGTTGTGAACAAGTTCGATCAAAAGTTTTTTCTATAATTTCGTAATCATGGGGCGTAACGCCGCAGCAACATGGAGTAGTGGTGAAACAGAAATCCTTATTGACGAACTCATCGCACGGAAGGTATACTTTTTTTATTTCTATCACAACCTTATGTATAGTTACCGTATCATGTGGTTTTGTAAACAATGAGATTGAAAATGGCTTCTAATAACTAGTTTGTATTTATCTCTTTATAAGGAAATAATATTCGGCGCACAATCGAGTACCGTTACCAACAAAATCAAACAGCAGCATTGGGATGAGATTGTCGCAGCAATTAATCAGCAATGTCCTAGCCAAGAACCCCGAGATAGAGAAGAAACAAAGAAAAAGTGGAACAATTTAGCATCCGATGCAAGGAAAAATTTGAAAGACCATAAGAAATCCTTAGAACAAACTGGTATTATATATAGTTTTAACTTGCGGCATTTGCAATTTGCAATTATATATGTTATCATTAGGAAAAGGAAAGGCTGTCCCGATGAAACCATTAAACGAAAAGATTGTCAACATGATTTGGGGGAAAGGTAGTGCAGCTTTACCGGGAAACAGCATTTCCGTAAGTGTTCATCAATACAATTAAAACAATTAGTTAAAATCTATTTTATCACTTAGGGTGGAGTTGAGACAGACATGATAGAGAACGCTTTCGATGGCATAGACAATACTAAGACTAATGAAAGAACGAATTCCGCGCACTCTAGAGCTTCGTAAGTTATTTGTTTTTATTTCTGGAACTATATTGTACTAATCTAAACTGCATTCAATTTAGGACTTCACAATCTAATATTGAAGAAGATGACGGTGATTTATCTTTAGATGAACTTAATGCTGCCGAATCAAATAATTCATCTTCATGTTCTATAACAAATGATGCTGGCCTTGTGGATCGTGTAACTACATCCCAAATTATTGATTCTGTGCCAAATCGCTCATCCACTCCATTATTGGCTACCAAAGCAACAGCACCAAGTTCGGCAAATGTTGTGTTTGCGAAACGCTCTCAAGCAACTCTTGAATCTCAATCGAATAATAGTCCACTTGTTGGAACAAGTTCTTCTACGAAAGAAGGAGCTCCATCAAACAAAAATCCTTTAGCTCTTCGCGATATTGTCAATCGTGCAAAAAGGGCTCATGCTGAGAAATCTAACATTTCTGTTTCTAAGAGGTTGTTACGAGATCGTTTTGATTTACTCCATTCCGTCATTGCAGTGAGACAGCTAACTGGAAGACCTATCGATGCCGAAAAAGAAATTCCAGAAGATCTTTTAGAAATCATGAACAATCCATCTCAATTTATTTGAAGGTGTAATATTAATGTGCAATATTACTAAAAACATCTGTATTTGAAAGTTCATTACAAAACTTGGGAGCAACTTATTTAGCGAATTGTGAAATCGTTTAAAGTCATTCGAATTCGTTTTTCAAAACCTTGTCTTCGTAGACGTAGAACATCTTGAGCCAAATTTACTTGCCTATCAGGTTGATTATTATAATCTTCCTCCTCGAATGGGTCCTCTATTACCACGTCATCAAAATCTGGTAGTCTTCTTGATAGTGCTATGTTATGCAGTATAAAACAAGCCATTATGACACGACAAGCTCGACCGGGTTGCATGCGTATTCCAAAGAAAAGAGCAGGAAATCTACGCTTCACCATACCAAACATGCGCTCAATAACACATCTAGATTTTTTGTGAGCCACGTTGAATCTTTCTTGGGGAACATTGATCGGTGCCGCGTATGGTGTAAGTAAAAATGGCGTACAACCATAGCCACTGTCTCCAATCAAATGAAAAGGAGAAAAATCTCCTCTTCTTAAACGTTGACCTATTGCACTTTCAGTAAACATTGCAGCATCATTGGTACTTCCGGGTTTCTTAGCATAAACACTTAATGCTCTTCCGTTTGCATCACAAATTGCCTGAATTATAATGAAGGAAATAGTTTTAATTTGGAGTAATATGTGGTTAAATAGTTTAGTACAACCTGTACATTAATAGAGTGAAAGTTTTTCCGGTTTACGTAAATTCTCTCGTCAATCCAAGGTCTTTGTATTTTTACATGACAGCCATCAATTGCGCCGATTATACCACGAAAGCCAGCGAATTCCGCAAATTCCACACATACCTAAAGTAAAAAATTATAAAAAACAGTAACTGAATTACCGTGAGATATTCATTTGTTTATAGAGAAAGTTTTTATACGAGATTTAAATTTTGAGGGAAAAAAATCCATTCTCGTGCAATTGAACACAAAGCATTTGAAACGTCATGCACGCTGCGACAAACCGACGATTGGCTCATTCTAAGAGCATGGCCAACTTCTTTTTGAAAGGTTACCGTTGCATAGTAATTAAGAGCAGCAAGTAGTTGCTGCATTGGTGTTAGATACTTTCTGCCATTTAATTTCCTATCCAGTCTTTCAGCAATCAATCCTAATTTTTAAAAAATACTATTTCTGTGAATGAACCAAAAAACGTTTCATATATCTTAAGCGCTTACCTTCTATAAATCGGAGAGATTCTCTATCAAAACGAAACGTTTTGTATAGTTGTTGATCATCGAAAAACTCGTCGTACATATCTGTACGAATAGAATAGAAAGGGACCATTCTTCTTCTTACTTCTATACGTTGTTCACGACGAATTTCTTCGTCATCACTACTTGTTAAATCGTAATTTATTTCGTCTAGGTCGTTTAAATAGAAATCTAGCTCTTCGTTGAAACCTCTATCGTCACCCATTTTAGAAAAATGTCAATAAACAATTAGCTTTCGTTAAATAGGGCAACATCAAAATGAAAAGCAGTTATCTAGTTTCACGTTAAAGTGTACTTTTCAGCGTTTAAGCCAACAAATTGTTGGCTTAAAAAGCAGACTAATTTGTTAGAAATTTAAGTGCACTTATGCCTCTAAAAATACTTCAAGTACCAGTTAGAATTAGGAATTTAAGTCAAGTTTGCAAATAAGTAGAAAACTTCGAACTTTAAGCGCGTACTTCTACTTTAAGACTCAGTTGGAATTCCACCCCTGGCAACGATTTGACAGCTCATTGTACTAGCTGGTGGGATCAGTCCAATTTTACACCAAAAAATACCATGTTTATTTTCACAGATGGTTTTTCATTGCTACTATTCAGTCTATTGAACCTATCAAAATCAGCTCCAGAAATAACGCGCCGTGGACTGACATGATCCTATGCGATTCCGAAAACTGCATCAGAGCCCTATGTTTTGTCGACGCGCAGCAAATTTCAAAACGTCTCAAGGTAGCATACCTTTATATTTAATTTATTGGTTATAAATTTTCAAAATCGAAACCAATCGCATGTTTCACGCTCCGAAAAAAAGAAAAAAGAGGATGATGAAAACAATTAAACTGGTTATCACAGAAGAAACCTACCCAGCTGGATTTGTTAAAACTATTGTTTGAAATTTAAATGTACCCATTATATATCCAGGAAACAAAACCCGCCATTTCTCAATTAATAATTTACATTGCGAATCAAACAAAATCTTCTTTGTAACCATTAGAATACATTGAATGGAAGTGAATTGCCCCGTTTAATACAAATAAACTAAATAATCCGACTGATTCGTTATTGAGTTACCTTCTCGTTCTGTATCAAAATCAAGTAACGACATTAGAAACTATGAAGAAACAACTAACAACAATTACAAAAAAGTCTCTGCATACATTACCCACCCGAAGTAATGGCACGATCCCCCCTTTTTTCGCTCTCCCCATAAGAAGGCCATAGGAAAGCCATCTAGGAAGAGGGAAATTGAAATAATTGTTTAGGGGGTTAAAAGTTGTCGCAGTTAGATGCGGTTTTTAACCAAAGTTGAAAAGATAACAAATATTTAGGCAAAATAATTAAAAAAAATCTAAAGTTACGGGCAATATTAGTAAATTGCTAGTGCAATAATAATGGGACGCACCCTCGCGCCCCCGCCCCATTTCCCAGTCAAATACGGGTAAAAACTGAAAAAAATCGGTCTTTTTAAAAAGAGGATTACTTTACATAGAAATGATGTAGAAAAATGGGCAAAGCACCAAAAAAAGCCCCGAATCAGAAGCTATGAAATGCTGTAATTATTTATTTTTTTCGTTAAGAACTTCAGTCCGATACCAGTTAAAATATTAAAAAATCGCCGAACAACTTTTTCCATCGCGTTTGTAGCGGCCGAGAGGGTCGGTTTCAGGTGGTGGGTGGAGTGGGTGAAAATGCTGATGTAGGCAACGGGCACTAGAGGCGCCGTTTACTGTCTTATATCTTTTGCTTCTGGTTGCCATGTTTGTTATTGTTTACGTTTGAATCCTTTGGACATTTAACTTAGTGGAACAGGTATTCTTAACTTTTACATCACATGTCTTGCTTAATTAGTGTGAGCGTGCTACCATATTCAAGTAACTTGTCTAATAGATATTCTTTTAATTCTTACAGGGTATTCTTATAGATATTTAAGGCAATAGGTCTAAAAAGCATGATTCCACTGTCATTAATGTTATGCTGAGAGATATATTCCACATCTATTACCAATTTGGTAGGTTATTAGTAAGTAAGCTAACTTATTCAACTACTATAGTTAACATTCTGTTCATTTCCACAGGTGAAAGTGTGTCCAACCATTCAACTACTGAAAGGTTGGGTAGGTACTCGAGAGACAAACAACACATTCTGTTCCGTTCACTTTAGTTTTAGTTTATGCTGCGAACTCATCAACTCTGTAATACTGTACATATGTTCTGGAGATCCAGCCTTAATATACTCCAATTGAAACTCGTACATTATGGTTCACAATTTTCATTTTCTAGAAAGCTGGCACAATCGATAGACCAAAAACATTGTATTTGTTGCAGAACAAAACAGGGCTTCAGTTTACAGGCCTTCAGATTTGGAACTGTTAGTCATTCAATATTTAGTGTGCCCCCCATGGGCGTCGATGACTGCCTGACAACGGCGTTTCATGCTTGATACGTAATTGTTTAAGATCGTAGGCGAGATATTCCCCCAAATTTCTTGTAAACGTTTCCAGGTAATCTCTTCTGAAGAAGCTGGACTTTTTCGCAATTCCCTATCTAGATGGTCCCACAATTGCTCAACAGGGTTCAAATCGGGACTTTGAGGGGGCCAATCCATGTTGATAATGACGCCTAGAAAATTTTTGTAAATCAAACAGTAAACTACAACTACACTATTATACGAATTTTTTGTCGATTTTCTGTACCCTGATTTGCTTTACTCTCCAGATATTTTTTTTCAATGTAGCGGTATGTTTTGGGTCATTATCCTGTTGCAGGATAAACCCATTCTTCAACAGCTTTAGTCCTCCAGGAATAACATTTCTAACAAGAATAGTGTGGTACTGCTCCTTCTTCATTATTCCTTTGATTCGAACTAATGGAACGGTTCCAGAAGAGCACATTCCGCCCACACCATTATTGACCCTCCTCCATGTTTTACTGTTGGGACGAGACAGTTGTGACGGAATCGTTCATTTTTCGTGCGGCGAACGAAAGTCCTGCGCTTACTCCCAAAGAGTTCAAATTTACTCTCATCCGTCCACAACACACGGTTCCATTTGGCTTTTGTCCAGCCAACATGCTCTTTTGCCCACGCCAGTCTCTTTCTTATGTTGACTTTCCGCAGAAACGGCTTCTTTGCTCCAATTCTACCAACCATGTCACCACGGAAGAGAGAGTTAGAGGTTTAGAGCAACGGATTTTACTGGTCTCTGAGAATTTTTTCAAATGGTTGTCGAATTTCGCCAACGAGTAAAACGAGGTGTCAAATTTATTAGAAATCAAAAAACGCCAGCCATGTTTCGTTTGGTCACCCAGCCCAGCCATTTTCCCCACAAATGAAACATGACTGGCAATTGATCTTGGGATAAAAAAAAACACAAAAAGAACTTGCCAACAAAATTTCAACCGCATCAGAAAAATAATTTTACGACTAATTTGGAGCCCACGGCCAGGGCCGTCACAACCAAAAATTGGACATGGGTAAACCAAAATTTTGGCGCCCCAGAAGACCCGGCGCCCTCCCCCAGGGGAGAATTCAAATTTCGTTAGTTCATAAAATTGCCACTGCGTTAATGGTGGCGTAGTGTCTCATTTTAAGTATTATCCAAGTTTTATTGATTCTTGATCACTTGATGCACTATTGCACGCATTCATTCATCATACATGTTAGATAAATGTTAAATAATTAAAGACTACAAGCGTTAACGGAACAAACACAATCGCAGAAAACAAACGTTCACTAAACAAGGATGAAGGTGAAGGTCTACAGCAGCAAACTAAGTTAAGGGTTTTTCCTGGCTGCTTGACTGGCAAAAAGATTGATGATCTCGTCAAAGTTAGTTTGCTCAGCTATCTCTTCCTCGATTGCGAGAAGAGCGAGATTGTTAAGTTGATCTTGAGTCATGATAGTCCTCAAAGAGTTTTTTTTTTAATGGAAGGCTGCTAAAAGATCTCTCTCCTTCTGCCACCGTGACAGGGAGGCACAAAACATTCTTAATGCAATGCAAATCTCTGATAGAAGTCATGATAGAGCTGATTGAAAATATCAGTCTCATTTTCGATAACTTCGTTCGAATTTTGCGTGTCGAGCGATGGTTGAGCCTGAACAGGAGCGAGACCGGGAACGACTACTGTCTTTGGTGGACGACCACGTCCACGTCGAGCGGGAACTGAAACAACCGGTGTCTCTTTCTCTGCAACATTGAGTGTTTTCCGAGGGCGGCCGGGTCTACGCCGAACGAGAGTTTGGTCAGAATGCGTTTCAGTAATTATTTCTGTTGAGTTTGATTCATTTGGAGTTGAATTCTAAGTTTTCCGGGGGCGCCCGGGTCCACGTCCACGAATAGGATTTAATTCACTTCCAGTTCCACAGTTTGATTCGGTTGCTTCATTTGTGTTGTTCACTGTTGATTCTACTTCAGCCTGGGTGGCGTTGTCTTGTGGAGAAAGAGGAGCCTGTAAAGCTGTACCAATGGCTTCTTCTTGGTTCGTCCTTAGAGTTGATTGCATCAGGCGACCCCGAACAGCAAAGAATGATGGCTCAATGTTCATTGCTGCAGAAACGTGCCTAGCTTCTTTGATCAAACTACTCCAATTGTTTCTGAGGCTATTCAAATCACTAAGTAACTGGTCCATCAAAAGAACTTGCTTGTCCAGGGACATCCCACGATGCTGGAGTAACAGATTGGCTTCTTGTATCGTCTGCATGACTTTAACCCTTTCACTGCCAAGTGTATCACCGGTGATACACGGCCTCCCAACCGTTGACTGCCAAGTGTATCACCGGTGATACATCAACGAATTTCCCGCCAAAGCCCATAACTCTTGAGTTTTGTATTTCCCTCATCTTAACCAACTTTATTTGCTAGAATAAGATCTCTACTTGTGTGTTGGTCAGAATTTAAGCACTTTTATCATGTTTTGCTATTTTTCCTAATAGCCTATATTTGACCCTTCAATTTATGACTCTCATGGCTGTATTTTTAAGATAATAGCATTCCAGGAAATTATTTTCAGTAAATGGTGGACTGAGTTTCATGATTTAACAGAATAATTTGAATTTAAACAATTTTCTTATAGTAAAATGACGTTCCCCAGGTGCCAAATGTATCACGGGTGATACATTTTCCCATGAAATTGTGTATCACCGGTGATACATTTGGCA
The DNA here is from genome assembly GCA_022539655.2 of Ceriodaphnia dubia. Classification (NCBI taxonomy): domain Eukaryota; kingdom Metazoa; phylum Arthropoda; class Branchiopoda; order Diplostraca; family Daphniidae; genus Ceriodaphnia; species Ceriodaphnia dubia. The sequence goes on along the minus strand of JAKUCG020000139.1, from coordinate 977,519 downwards.
CCTGGGGGACGCTTGATTACCAGTGTGCCACGTGTATCACCGGTGATTCGTCATTTTTTAAATATTTTTTCGACTGAATCGTGGTTCAGGCGGTTACTAGCTCTTTAATAAACTATAATTTTGTTATATTTGATTTGCCAATAGAGTTGGCAGTATGGGTAAAAGTCGACTTTTTGGGCTTGGCAGTGAAAGGGTTAACCAAACGGTCAAACGTACAATTGATTCGAATGACGAAAAATAGCGTTGGAGATCCTTGGTAATTGTTTTCGCATCATGAGTGAGAGATGCTTCGTAGTTTTTCAAGAGTTCTTCAAGACTTTTCAAAACACTAGGTTGTTGCTTAGCAACAGGTTTGATGGCGTCCAATCGTTCACTCCATCTTGTTTCTGACTGAGGTTTAAACGTAATACTGAGATTCTTTTTTATTATCTCCCATCTGGAAGGACTAGAACTGAAGAGGACATAAAGTCTTTGAATGTTCCTGAAGTATTTTTGTGACGAAGGACTAGATCACACCGCGTGCACTCCGCAAAGGTTTAAAGAGTGTGCTGCGCAAGGACTAAAGACTGCCAATTTGTTGGCTCGAAGTATTTCTTCCTGAACACCTTTGTGTATGCCAGCCATATTTGACCCATTGTCATATCCTTGAGCTCGCATGTCTTCAATCGGAATCTTAAATGTTGTTTCAATCGCGAGAGATACAGCTCGGCTAGTTGGCTACCTTTCTTCATACTGTAGTCCAGGAACTCAAGGAAATTCTCTTCAACTTTTCTTCCTTTTTCGATTTTGATGTTCATATATTTAAAATCTAAAAATTGGTCAATCACAAGCAGTTAAGAAAGAAGAAGGAAGTAGTAGCTCGGCTGAACGTGGCTCTGACACCTGCAGCAGCCTTGTTCCTAGTAAGCGATTCAAACTTGAACTAGAATCCGATGCTGTTGCTGACGAAGAAAGCTTAGATAGTCATTTGGAATTTCAAAATCACCCGGTTTTGATGGAAGTGTTCCTGGATCATGTCACACAGAACTAAAAGCTTATAGTTGTCGCCTCTTTGTCTGGTGGTGCAACGGAGGGGGACTTTAACCTTCTGGGAGCTGGGCCGGGTAGTAACATTGCCCGCATCACTTATAAATGGCCAGAAGCATGCTACAACATAGACAGACTAGTAAGCAAAGTATTGCTTCTGGAGCACTGCCAGATTGCCACCCAAAAATCGTGGCTCTGAAAAAAGGTTTTATTGTTGGAATAAAAAAAAACACAGAAAACTTGCCAAGACAATTTCAACCGCATCAGAAAAATAATTTTACAACTAATTTGGAGCCCACGGTGACGGAAAAAGAAACGCGAAAATAGCACGGAGTGTAACGGGAATGCGCCCGTGTTCTAATAATTTGAGTGCCCACTGTATGACAAACAAACTATGACTTGAAATAGTAATAAAAATTTATCGCCATTGAATGCTATCTGCATAACATACCTCAGCATTTTGAATATAGGGACCATTTCTTCCCTGAAAATGGCCTTGAATGAAGGAGAATCGGAATTATTCAAATTGGCACAAAGAAGCCGCTTTAGTAGATAAAAATCCTATCGGAGACATTTTCGGGGTGTCGAAAACCTCGTGGAGAATAATGATCATACTATGGGGTGACTTATAATCGCATTTCAAGTTTAGAATGTTTACACAGTAATTTTATATTTTCTCTCCCATTTTTTCTCTTTACTGCTTTCTTCAGAAGTAAAAAAATCTGATTTAGACAAAATGATCCATCTTTAATTTTTAATTATTATCACCTGTATCAGCTTTAATTATTAATTTCTTATTATTTTTTTTAATCTTTTATAATCGAGGCTCTTGGCAAATAAGAATTCAATTACCTGGAACAGTACCAGAGACCTGGAGAGACACCAGCACATGACGTCGACCAAAGACGGAAACATTAATTTAAAAATTTAAACATTTATTACACTTCTGCACATCAACCAGAGTACTCAACGAGAGGCGGACGTGGCAACGTCGACACTACTAGAATAGTCTAAGATTTTTCGTTTTTTATTTTCACATTGGAAGAAATAAAGAGACATTACCTAGACGCCTTAGCCGCATACACAATAGAGGCAAAACCGTAGAAGCCGAATTGAGCTGCAATCAAAGCCGAAACCAAAGCTAAAGGACATGGACATCTCTCGCTGACCGCCCTCATTCAACGTACCTACCGTGCTGCCCTCTTCCAACTTAGCAGGATCAGCAAAATCCGTGGTTTCCTAGACCTCTCCTCCGCATAGTGTATCGTGAATGATCTTGTCCTATCCTATACTATTGTAATTCCCTCTATTTTGGCCTACCATAGGAGTTGCTCAAGCGCTTGCAGCGCGTACAGAACTCAGCTGCTCGAGTGATCTTTAACCTCCACAAGCAACACCTCAAGACCCTCCACTGGCTATCTGTTTCCAACCGTGCCAAAATATAGAGTGACCTGCCTATCTTTTCGCTGCCTCAACAGCTCCGCCCCATCCTACCTCTCTAGCCTACTAACCCCCTACCTACCAACTCGAGGTCTGCGCTCGGGCGGGAAGAACCTCCTCAGAGCAAAACCCTACCGACTAGCACAGTACGGCAAGCGAGCCTTCTCGCGCGCTGCCCCTCTCATATGGAATTCCCTATCTGACTCAGTGAGACAATCCCCTACCCTCAGCACATTTCGCTCCCGATTGTTCAAATAATTGTTTACCACTGCAAATTCGAGCTGAAACTGTAGATATGAAACCGTTGTACAGGCTGCACATAAATGATCATTTGAAAACTAATAAAAATGCGCATTATAAATAAACATAAACATAAACTAAAAGAAACAAACTGAATTTTAATTCCGTATGGCCACTAAATCTGCCATGAATGGGGTTCTAGAGTCTGCCGTGAGAGTAATCTTTCTTTTGTTGGCAGACAACCTGCTTTTTTCAAATTTACAACGCATTTCTTTAATTTCTTGATAATTTTGTTGGTGTCGCCTTTTTCAAATTTGTCACGCAATTGTTCTAGGGGATGTTAATGACTTTAAAGGGCTTATGTTATTCTCAAGAAGCCAATCAGCAGAGCATCATTTAAGATTTTGACGGAGGAGATACACGTCATAGATGTTACATTACTTGAATTTGCCAATTTGAAGAATTTGAAAATTTGCAAAAAAAAATTTTCTCCAAAAGCTAGTCTCGTTCGTCACACCAAGTAATTTTTTACTACATTTTCCTACCTTCTAACTAATATTAACGGAATGTTATTATTAGGTCTGCTCATGACGGATCAACTTTCCCTTGCAAAATTTGCGGAAAAGCAAAGTTTTCCATAAAAGCTAGTGTTATACGCCACACCAAGTAATTTTTTCCTACCTTATTCTACCTTCTAACTAATATTGGCCCACTGTTTGTAGGTCAGCCCACACTGATGGGAATGTTTGAATCTTGTCGTTGAAGTAGAAATGTAATAAACGAACTCAGTTTCCCGTCTCGTGTCTGAGGTGTCGTGTTTCGGCTTTCTCGTGTGTGTGTCTGTGCGTGTGTGAGGTCGATCACTCGATCGTCGTCGTGTCTCGTCTGTTTGTGTTGGTGCGACGAGGAAAAGCAGATTTCAATATTTTACAGCATCAGACTCAATTTCATCATTTGAATCTTTTTTTGGTGCTTTCTTGCTTGCAACCAGATCGAGTAACTAAAGGGGTACTTTGAATAACAACTGGTTCCATTATTAAGTGATCTACAGATGTTTTGAACAATTGGTTTATGCTGTGAATGTTTGGGTGGTGGCCGTTTAGAAATAAAATTGTTCATCAATTTTTTAACTGCAAACGAAAAACAATGATTATAGAATCATAACATAGACCAAGAATTCAAGTTGATATAGTATGAAAACAAATATATATTGGCTAGTGAAGGGATAGGTTTCTCATAATTATCTCATTTTTCACTTGGCTGATATTTTTCAAGAGTTTTGTTTCCATAAGGTTGGCCTTTTTCTGCTTAGCAATTTCAGTTAATTCGAGTTCTTTTTCTGATGGATTAGGAATATAATTTGTGTCTTCTCGAGTCACTCTGATATCACTGGCTGGCTTCGAAACACTTCTGCAGGTGGCTGATCTATTTGCCTCGTTCTTTTCCGATGTTATCGTAAGCCCCTAAATGTAATGTTAAATAAAGTTTGAATGAGGAAATTAGAAAATAAATATAACAGAATAGACGGCACAAGTCATAAATGCTTCACAACTACATAGAATACAACTGCCAACTGATTCGTTTTACTTTTGTTACGACTACGAATAGAGGCCTTGAATAGTACAATATATCATTAATATGAAAATTTTTTTCAATTCGGAATCAACAAGATTTTATCACTTATTATTCAGATGGCGCCGCATTTTCTGGGGACGGAGACCTAGAACCCCGTAGCCCCGTAGGCCACTAAGTTCTCGTTTTCCCACTCGGGTGGCGCTGAAATCATTCCATTTCAATGTCTTTTCCATCCATCCATCTTTTCCATCATGACATCAACCAAAGACGGGTACACAATTGAGAAAACGTTAATCCGATATGATCAACGTTGAATTCTACGTTGAATTTTTTTAAAATATTTGTTTACTTAACTTACAGGGTTCCGCCGCATCGCGTGCTCCGATGGCCAAAATCGAAATGCTTTTACGAAAAATTAATTTGGTAAGAGAATTAGTGGCTACCGAAAACCAGACGAGGCCTACAAATGCAAGTGCAGTCGCATCACGAGTTAGCTCAAGTTGGCTATTCCCCACCTAAGCCAGGTTGTTGGAACGTTTGATGTCATTCAAGCGGCCCAAATAACAAGCCCAATTGCATCCGTCCCTAGACCGATATGATGCATTCTTAGACCAACTGACCAACAGTATTTTTTTAATAGTTTATAGACTAAATGAAAGTAAAGTGGCAAAAAAAACAGCTAGCAAAGCAGCTGACCACCACGTTCCATTATTGCCGCCATACTGCTTTTATGGTAACCGTTGGATACAAGTTTTGTCAGTTGTCTCGCGCTAAAAATCTTCTGCGTTGTTGTTGTTCTTTTGTTGGTTTAATCAGTGATACAACATGGGACCAAAGAAAAATTTAGTTTTGGCGGTGTAACCAACTGGGAAACAGTTAAACCATTTAGTGTTGTCTTTCGTTAAAGACAAGGAACAGTGGGTCAAAATAGAAAAGGTGGCGGTTGAGGCCGAACCGCCTAGTGAAGCAGGACCTAAGTGTGCGAAAGAAATAGTAAAGAACCTTCATCCTGAAGGACGAGACGTAGGATTCGCTACCTCGTTGCCTGTACGCTGTGTTTCTTGTTCTCAAGTGACCTCAAGGAACAAAATACAACAGACTAAACCTCGAGACAAGCAAAATCCAGGTTGCTATTTAAACATTATAAGGCACATTTCAACTCATTTTATAACACAAGTTTTTTTTAGTACCTAGGCGTGATTTCCATCAAAAAGTGTGTGTTAGCTGCTTATATCAGTTCCTGCAATAAGTGCCCCAAGGAGCGTTCCACTTAACATTGTACATAAGAATTAATGAAGGTTCGAATGCGGGAAAAAACCGAGGCTGTATTGACTTCAGGTCAGTAGAACGACAATTTTGGCAAAAGATTTTGGAGGTGTTGACAACCTCGAGAACGATTTTCCAATTTAAATTATTTGAAACTTTTTGTCAGTATTTTCCCCATCTCATTCAATCCCATCTTTAGCCCATTTTTATCTCGTATTTTCAATTCAAACATATAATTCAACGTTGTTAGGGAACATAAAAAAATCCTACAATCTGGACCAAACTATGACTGCAGAAGAATATAAGGTTTCAAAAAAAATGTCGTTGGGAGTATAGAACTTTGACCGCAACCAAGAGACAAATATGCGAGCTACCAAATTTCTTAACTAAGAAAGTATCATAAGCTAGGTTAACGGAAGGCGTACGCGATCCGAGTTATAATGTGTCAAAAGCACAAGAGTAGACGACTATGGTCTAGATGGTGTAGGACCTCTGTTAATTACCCGAAGGGTTTCTGTAGGTTTTGGGGTTTGTGTGTGGGATCCTTTAGTTCCATTCCAAAATGTAGATGGCAACCAGTTCCGAACCCTGAAAGCCATCTATCAACCAAATTGATAGATTTCAGGGTACCCATATGTCTTGGCAGATGGCGTTGAGTTCTGTAGTTTATTGTAGATTTAATCAATTTTTCTTTTTGCTAACCCCCGCTGACTGGTGAATAAAAAGGCAGAGGAAGTGCTGTACTCAAAGATTCATGACAACGTCGAATTCTAAATCGACTGCTACGCCATTCGTTTAATTGAATGTCATCAAGTGGGATATAAGATAAATGAAATTTTTCTTACACGGAAATATGTTGACAATATTGTAGTCAGAATCGAGGAAAATTCCAACCGACCTGCGTTCCATTGCCGTTACTGACAAGCTCAATGACAACTCGGTTCATTCTTTAAATTGTGGAAATAAAACCATCTGTCATCATAGTTGAATTAAAATAGAAATAGTACGAGTGGTAGTGGAACAAACTGACCGATTGATTTACTGATATGTAGTCAATCCGGCTCCGGCCTTTCCGGCCTCAGCCATTCCGGCCCCAAAAACATGAAGCCGGAACGGTTCGTCAATAAAACCATTCCGGCCCCATCCGTTCCGGCCCAAGCCATTTTTTATCCCAACTCCCACCCCCTTCAAAAACAAAAAAAAGATTGTATGTCACCCCTCCCCTGGAGCAATAGCTTCTACGAATTAGTATCTTACCCACCCTCACAAACTTATACGGTAATTTCCCCTTAATAGTCATTATGATGATCTCCATTGTCTTCGCACGGCGCGTTCTTTAGTCTCTATTATGTATTGCGCGCGATTCCGCGTCTGTCGAAATCAGTTCACTGTGGCCATTCTATGACACATGTGCGATCATGGAAGAAATTTGTGCCAACTGCGTAGGCGGTTTTCGTGGACGTGCACAGAAGTTCCCGTGTGTAAAATGTCAGCGACCAATCAATCGACTACGTATTCCAGGTAGATTATAATTTCACTAAAATTATGTGTTGACTTTCTGTTAAGCCTTTATACTGCTTTTTAGATTTCACACAGTTGGAATATTTTCGGATGAAGCCTTTTAACGAAACGTTTCCATTTACATGTAGAGCCTGTACAGGCACTGCCGTCTCTACCACAACTAGTGATTTCGAATTGGAAAGGTAAAGACCATGTTAAATAATAAATCAAATAATTCCCAGAGAACAGTTATTATTATTATTTAATAAATGGTTTTGCTCTAGACCACAGTTAATCACGTTGTCAACTGGTCAGCCAAATCCTTAAGAAGCTAGAAATGGGGAGCAGAGAAGAGTAATTATAAATGATTATATTGTTAGTACATCAAAAATATAATTTAGGTTTTTAATCTTTATAGCCTCAACGATCTTTGCCGAATAAATCCATATATATACATATAAATCCTGGGATAAGTAAACTTTATTACTTTAACATTTTTCTAATGCATAGGCTAGTTAAATGTAAAACTCATTGGTCTTTTAAATTTTCATTTTGAACGGTCAATGTGTGATTTGGAAGAATTCAAGAATCGCTGTTTTTAAATTTGCGTCGGCTGCTGTGACGAGAGAGCTATTATTTTTTTGAATCGTTTTGACTGGAGATTTTTATAGGAATAGCAAATTAGGTTTTGTTTTATTTTACAAATTGAATGGAAACCTTATTAATTTAATAAACTATTTTCTTGCTCGAACCAGTAATATTTTACATGAAAGATATGGGAACGAGTGGGGTGGCTGGGCGGGGGGGGGGCGGAGCCCCCCACCGGACGACCCACGAAGGTCCCGCACTCAAATGCATAGCATTTTATGAAAAAAGGATCCAATTCCGTATTTATTTACGGACTCGAACAATTATTTATTAATCATATCTTTTTATTCCTAATATTCATACGCTCTCTTAAAGTCTAATTGCTTGTTTGCTATCATGTGAACCGTTACCCGAACCCGAAGGATCGTCACCGAAGGGATCTTGTATAGCAATTGCAATTTGAGGATCAAAACTTATGCGCGATATAAAACGCGATTGACGGAGAACTTAAAAGTCACATTCAAAAATAAAACTCTCAATGGTTCAATAATTTGTATTTTGAAAATATCAAATAGAGACAAACACTTTTGTGTAATTACGTGGCCCTCTCTGTGACAAGTAATACTCAGTCAGGAGGATTTGTATAAGTAGCTTACCTTTAAAAAACCGCTAGTTGGTCGATGTAATCAATCAATCAAAATCCAACTCTAGTAGCCAAATAGGTTAAAAGACCGACTTACACATCAGAGGTCTCGGATTCGATTCCCGGCTCCGGTAACACTTGTAACTAAACAGAAAGAGCTGTAAGTTCTCAGCTAGCAAAGTTTATTGGTCATATCTTGGGGAAATAAATTTTACCGACAAAAAATTTATTGGGAAAATAGTTGGAATGAATATTTCCCCAAATAATTTTTGCACCAAAATTTATTGGGTTCGGATAAAATTAAAATCACGGAATAAAATTTCACCAATGTAATTGGTAAAATAATTAATTAATTAGCCGTAGGATCAACTTACATCTCTTTCTATTTATTTACAAGTTAACCTATTTGGCTACTAGATTTGCATATTAATTACATCGACCAACTAGCGGTTTTTTAAAGGTAAGCTACTTATACAAATCCTCCTGACAGCGTATTACTTGTCACAGAGAGGGCCACGTAATTACACAAAAGTGTAATTTGTTTAGAAATTTGTCCCTATTTGATATTTTCAAAATACAAATTATTGAACCATTGAGTTTTATTTTTGAATGTGACTTTTAAGTGCTCCGTCAATCGCGTTTTATTTCGCGCATAAGTTTTGATCCTCAAATTGCAATTGCTATATAAAACCAAATCATAAGGATATTCAAGTATTGAAAAATTGAAAAAAGTGTATGCTTTTGTGGAATTTAGTTTTTAGTAATGTAGTTGTTTTATATAAAAGTACAGTAAATCTGAATTTTCGGGAATTTGTTTTATGAAGTCCGAGCAACATGTTAAATAATTACTGAGCTTTATTCGCCGTATACGGTTTACTGTAGCCAAAAAAACCTCAAGACCTGCATCGAGGCGAACAGCGCCGTTTTATCATAAGAAAGTAGAAAAAACGCAAACGGATTTTTTTGTGGGCGGAACCTAGTATGGACCAATAGGATCCCGCATTTGAAGCGGACAAATTTCGATCTTAGTGGAAAGCAAGTTATGATTTCACCTCGAATAAATTTTAAAAATAGTTTTAGTTATTGAACTTTGTCTCAAAGAAACCAAAATCTCTCAAGATATTTAAAAGATTCATCTCTCTGCCGGCCTTGAACAGCTCCACACTATTAATCCTTATATCTAAGGAAATTTTTATTTCTTTTCAAAATTCTTTTACAAAATCATAGTAATAGGACTTTTACACAAAGTTTATTAATAAAAATTGCATTAACTTTCATAATTGTCCTCAAATTGTAAATTTCAGTCGTGCCTAGAACTCTCATGAAGCTTAAACATAACTAAACTTCATTATTTATCGTTTGGGGTGTTACTATTTCATTTGCATCACGCAGTGTGACAAAGTTCAATAACTAAAACTATTTTTAGAAATTATTGATTTACTACTACTACAGATTTACTGTACTATAAAAACACTGAATGATCTAAAATACATTTAAAGAAAGAAAAATCGGCTGTTTTTTCTAACAGCGCAGAGGAAATCGCAATCTTCGTTTCAATCAAGAATAAAGGACCGTTAGGGGGAAAATTAAACAACAGGAAATATTTTTAGGAGGTCGTTTTGTTGTGACTAAAAAAGGAAAAATTAGCTTGGCGTATCTCAATATTGATCCTCTTTTCTTCGTTCTCTTCCTCCAATCTAAATGAATATAATGGATTAATGAGAGTCAGAAGCAAGAAAAAAACCGCACACAAGGACTGATTAGTCATTTCTTTGTACTCGCTCTGTATAGTGACAGAGTCTTAGACGTCTTAAAGCGTCACCAAATAAGAAAAACGGCTCTGACTATTAGAAAAATGATCAAATTTTTCGATTTTAGACCAATTTTTCGATCAGAATTCAATATTACAGTATGGCTTCTTTTGCAATTCTTTGCGGGCTGCCTAACCAACAGTGGTAGAAACAACATCTGCTCGGAGACATGATTTTACTCCGTCGTAAGCTCCCATGTTAAAACCGGAAAAAATGGGTTCGTTCATTCTTTTGCGGTAGGTATACTTAAACAAACCAAATAAAGGAGCACCTGGACAGGGTCTTATTAACCCTTTCACTGCCAAGCCCAAAAAGTCGACTTTTGCCCATACTGCCAACTCAATTGGTAAATAAAATATAACAAAACTATCCCAGCTAGCATGGCTTTATTGGGAAAATGTTTCCCACCAAGAATATTTTTGGGCCAACAATCAACTTACTGGAGTAAAACTGGACCCATAATTTTGGCCAAAATCCTCAAACTCAAATTTATTTGATACGTCCAATCTCCCGATCATTTTTGTCGTAATGTTTCCCTAATTGGTTACCCACTTTTTATGTCTATCATTATTATTAAATATTTTTCCAATATTGGACAATTATATATCTTTGTCGATCCATCGTAATACACCTCGTAGATCGTGTATTACGCACTTAATTATCTTCCAAAGATTTTTATGTTATTCATGAGAACTCGAATCTAAGAAATCTGGTCATCAGAGTAAGGTGGAACACGCATGCCACTATAATCAAACAGTTATTTTTAAAATTTTTCAGTGTTTGAATTTCCTTATGATTTGGTTTTATATAGCAATTGCAACTTGAGGATCAAAACTTATGCGCGATAGAAAACGCAATTAGCGGAGCACTTAAAAGTCCCATTAAAAATTAAACTCTCATTGGTTCCATAATTTGTATTTTGAAAATTTCAAAAATATCGGGAAAAAATTTAGAAACAAATTACACTTTTTTCTTATTATCGGGACGACAGCTGCCCTCTCTGTGACAAGTAATACACTGTCAGGAGAATTCGTATAAGTAAAAGTAATAAGTAATAAGTACCTTTAAAAAAACCTTCAAATGCAGCTCTTATTTATGTTGGGTGGTCTGGTAACCATAATTTAGTATTGAGGGCGGTCTGAGGATAAGCTGAAGTAAATCCATCGTACTTCCGTGAAGGGCAACCAAATGCTTTCATTTGAACCACCTGGTGTTGTATGGCATTATTGCTGGAACATTCAAGTTTTAAGTAAAATACTAGTTGGTGGATATATATACAAATGACCACTAGTTGCCAAATAGGTTAAACGCCCGACTCATACGGCGGAGCTCTCTGATTCGATTCCCGGAGCCGGTAAAACTTCGTACTAAACAGAAAGAGCTATGAAGTTGATGCTACGAAGAATTATTTAATTCTTTTACCAATTATATTTGAGAAATATATCCCGTGTCTTGCCAAGGGGGTCGGCCTTTGTGAACCCCCCAACCCTACTTTTCAGGTTTTCTTCCTTTTTCATGCATTCGGGTGGGAAGGGTATAGCGAAGGAAAATGCAGAAACAACTGCGGAAAAGGGGGGAAGTAGGCTCGCGCGGAAAATAAGAAATTCCCGTTTTTTAAACTAAATTTGGATCCTTAGAAAAAATCAAAGACCCAAATGCTTGATCTCAAAAAATTTCTAATTTTTTTCTCTATCCATTTCTGGGAGTCAAAAGTAAGGGAAAAAAATTGTTTCAGCACGCGATGGCCGTTTTCCCGTATTTCTCCATAAGAGCTCTGTAGAGCGACGGATCCAGTGACGTCACGAAAGCGTCAGCCAATCAGAGAAAAACGGCTTTTTCTCCCGCTAAATCCCAGCTAGCATGGCATTATTGGGAAAATGTTTTCCCCCAACAATATTATGGGGCAAACAATCAACTTATTGGAGTAAATCTGGACCCATAATTTTGGCCAAAATTCTCAAACTCAAGTTTTTTTATACGTCCAATCTCCCGATCATTTTGTCGTAATGTTTCCCCGCAATTTGGTACCCACTTTTGATGTCTATCATTATTATAAATATTTTTCCAATATTGGACAATTATATATCTTTGTCGATCCATCGTGATCCACCTCGTAGATCGTGTATTACGAATTTAATTATCCTCTAAATATTTTTATGTTATTCATGGGACTTGAATCTAAGAAATCTTGGTGCAACTATGCTATGCCACTATAACCATAAAATTTTTATTCAATGTTTCAATATTTGAATTTTCTTAAAATTTGGTTTTATATAGCAATTGCAATTTGAGGATCAAAACTTATGCGAGGTAGAAAACGCGATTGACGGAGCACTTAAAAGTCACATTCAAAAATAAAACTTTCAGTGGTTCAATAATTTGTATTTTGAAAATATCGAATAGGTAACAAATTTCTATGGCATGGCATGGTATAAACAAATTACACCTTTTTCTTATTATCGGTCGACCGCGGCCCTTTCTGTGACAAGTAATACACTGTCAGGAGGATTCGTATAAGTAGCTTACCTTAAAAAAAACCTTCAAATGCAAGTCTTATTTATGTTGGATGGTCTGGTAACCATAATTTAGTATTGAGGGCGGTCTGAGGATAAGCTGAAGTACATCCATTATACGTCCGTTAAAGGCCACCCAAATACTTTCATTTGGACCACCTGGTGTTGTATGTGATTATTGTTGGAACATACGATTCAAGTCAATCACTAGTTGGTCAATATGAATTTAATGCAACTTAGGTAGCGAAATAGGTTAAACGCCCGACTCACATGTCAGAGCTCCCGGGTTCGATTCCCGGGTCCGGAAAGACTTATTACTAAACAGAAAGAGTTGTAAAGTTAATCATAAGACGAATTGTTTAATTGTTTTAGCAATTATATTGGAGAAATATTGTTCCTCGTTTTATAATTTTATCCGAAACCAATAAATTTTGGTGCAAAAATTAAATGGGGAAATATTCGTTTCAACTATTTTCCCAATAAATTTTTTTTCGGTAAAATTTATTTCCCCATGATATGACCAATATACTGTGCTAGCTGGGATCACGTTTGGTGATTTTGGCCCTGGCAAGAAAAATGATAAGCTTTTTGAGCTCTACAGGAATCATATTCTAGAAAAATTTCGATTTTTTGATCAGCATCCCCTATTTTCTGGTATTCTATTATCTGAAAAATATAGCCATGAGAGTCACAAATTGATGAGTCAAATTTCGACTATTAGGAAAAATAGCAAAACATGATAAAAGTGGTTAAATTCTGACCAACACACAAGTAGAGATCTTATTCTAGCAAATAAAGTTGGTTAAAGTGAGGGAAATACAAAACTATATTAATTATGGGCTTTGGCGGGAAATTCGTTGATGTATCGCCGGTGATACACTTGGCAGTGAAAGGGTTAAAAACTTTCATTGAATTTTATAAATCTTATTTATAAGTATAAAATATATCGATGAAAATGGGAACTGGAAATGAGGATACGTGAGAAGGGGGATTAAAATGCACAATTATTGGAGACTCGAAATCACCTTGAACTTCGTTATCTCTTCACGTTGAAGTTTGTTTTTAAAAAATCACAAAATTTATGAAAAAAGCAAACTTTGCACTAAAATTCTCGACGCCCCCCCAAAAAAGCATCGTTACTGTGCCAAGCGTTGCTGTGCATGTGTTCAGCTCCCATATGAGGTGTACGCCGGTTTCCAACTCCGCACTACGCGCCACCTCTATGTTGTATGCCGTCGTACAACTTGGCATTGAAAGAGTTAACATAGTTTGAATAAAGTTCAACAAAAGGATGTGTATTTAGTCGCTCTTTTTTCGAGTTCTGAGCATAATCTGCCATCTACACATAATAATACAACTTTAAAAAACATACGGAAACAATTTTTCCTAAATTGGCCCCTACTTTCAGAAGCAGAAAACTTCAACCGGCATCAAGATTCGCCGCCAAGCACAGTTCCCGAGTCAGCCCCTCCTAAACTAAACCCAGTAAGAGTGGACATTGCTAAGAAGTTGAAGCTGCTAAGAGAGCTAGTTTCTACCAAAAACCAGGTGATCGCCTGATCGGTCTACAAAGACAATTGTAACGGCAACAAGTAAGCAACTGTCCCAACTGCAGGTGCGAATGTTGGGGAAGCCAAGGGCCAAGACTTCGCGGCAAGAGAACGACAATTTCGGAAATTTTTTTTGAAAGTGTCCACCCCTTTCTCCTCATGGAGAATAATGTTCCTAATACGGTGTTGGATTCCCGGTATTAGTTAACTCTCCCGTGTACCGACTGGGCACACGAATTGAACCAAATACAGCGCCAAATAAGTAACCCCGAATGGTTAGATGCCATCAATACGATTAAAAGGCCATCCAATTACAAAAATGTTACAAACTTATTTTTAAATTTTTCCCTCACCTCGCCTGGTGACGTATACCTTAACAATGTCAAAAAATTTGCCTTTGCTGCTTGAACATCTTTTAGAAAGACTTAATCGATCGCAGAATTACATCTGCTACCCATGGCAGTCATGTAGTGGATTCCCTTATGGTATGGCTGCCATCAACTTGTTTGATTAACAGAGCGACAATGCTTCGGCTTTTGTAATTATACAATAATTTGGTAAAGCTACAAACCTGAATTATGTAAAACTTGCGAAACTTGAATCATAATCATAATCTGTTTGTTCCTCCTGATGAGTCGTACGTTCAAGCTGGGTGCTCTTTAATTCCTGTTAGGCCTCGCTGCCGTTTTTTTCTTTTCCTTTATTGATCCAATCACGTCAGGGCGCAGGTTCTCGTCTGATTATTCACTTTCTGGTGATTCTGATTGGATCACTTTTCACACGTTTCGTTCCGATTTTTCTCGGTCCGCTCTACAAAACAAACTTGTTTTGATCATAAAATCCAAAGAAGACTTGAAAATCGAATTAGTCTACGGTAGAGGCATTTTAGCGCTCGCCATCCGCCGACACAAAGCCAAAAAGGGTGAACCGAATTCATTTGACTTATCACAGCTAGATGGTGGAGGACATTAATAAGCTACGCAACATGTCATAAGGAAAACGCTAGACATCCGCCGATACAATGTCGTGTTGAAAAGAGATGGTAGGGGCCAGAGACGGTCAAGGCATCTTCGAGCGCGGGAGTTCGACTTTCGCTGCCATCAATGTAAAACATGACATGGAATGTCTTACTCCCGTTTCGTCCGATGTTTATTGACAAGTATACATATAATTTACAACACAAAGGGCATAGTGGGCTAGCTTCGAACCACATCGAGTAAGGCAGAACTCGATTGAGTCTAGGCTAGGGTGAGACACGGTGAACAGACATGGAAGCACTGAGCTAAAGATGAAAAGTTTAACGTCGCATTTTTACTAGCTAGAGACAAGGTCAAACTAAAGTAAGGCCGATAGAGTATGGTAAAATGTTGCTTGAATCGACTTTGAGCGCCATAGAAGGGGAGAATAGTTCGCTGACCTTGTAGGGTGAATGAACTGAGGGGAAAAGTCTCCCAGCTAGCATTGCTTTATTGGGAAAATGTTTCCCCCCAAGAATATTATTGGGCCAACAATCAACTTATTGCAGTAAAACTGGACCCATAATTTTGGCCAAAATCCTCAAACTCAAGTTTATTCGATACGTCCGATCTCCCGATCATTTTTGTCGTAATGTTTCCCCAATTTGTTACCCACTTTTGATGTCTATCATTATAATAAATATTTTTCCAATATTGGACAATTACATATCTTTGTCGATTCATCGTGATCCATCCATCCGTCCATGGTCCATCCAACGTAAATCGTGTATTACGCATTTAACTATCCTCCAAATATTTTTATGTTATTCATGGGACTTGAATCTAAGAAATCTGATCATCAAAGTAAGGTGGAACACGCATTCCACTATAAGCATACACTTTTTTTCAATTTTTCAATACTTGAATATCCTTATGATTTGGTTTTATATAGCAATTGCAATTTGAGGATCAAAACTTATGCGCGAAATAAAACGCGATTGACGGAGCACTTAAAAGTCACATTCAAAAATAAAACTCTCAATGGTTCAATAATTTGTATTTTGAAAATATCAAATAGGGACCAATTTCTAAACAAATCACACTTTTGTGTAATTACGTGGCCCTCCCTGTGACAAGTAATACGCTGTCAGGAGGATTTGTATAAGTAGCTTACCTTTAAAAAACCGCTAGTTGGTCGATGTAATTAATATGCAAATCTAGTAGCCAAATAGGTAAAACGTCCGACTCATACTACAGAGGTCTCGGGTTCGATTCCCGGCTCCGGTACCACTTGTAACTAAATAGAAAGAGCTGTAAGTTGATCCTTCGGCTAATTAATTAATTATTTTACCAATTACATTGGTGAAATTTAATTCCGTGATTTTAATTTTATCCGAACCCAATAAATTTTGGTGCAAAAAATTATTTGGGGAAATATTCATTCCAACTATTTTCCCAATAAATTTTTTGTCGGTAAAATTTATTTCCCCAAGATATGACCAATAAACTTTGCTAGCTGGGCTCCAACGGCTAAGTTCCTTACAAAAATAATCTTAGTTCCGTGTTCCAGGTTTTTTTCCTGCAGGTACTGACTTTAATTACATTTAAGTCACGAGGAAAAATATCATTCCGCTCAATGGCAATTCTTGGTCAGTGCGGGGTGCTGTTTGCCACGACAGTGGCAACGCTCCACAAGCAAAACATGACGAGATCAAAACATCAAAACATTCTAAAACATTTCTGTGCCATAAAGCCCCTTTGGCGCCTTCGGGATTTATGTTAACGCGTCGAAATTTTCGAAATAAATCTAATCAATCCTATATTAACAACGTAAATTTTATTTAACTAAATGATTGCTACATGCAATCAAAGAATGGATCGTTTTTTCTTTATTCCCCCAATTTTTAGAAATTAATTATTTTTTACTGTTTTACGAACGCACCCTGATTGTCATTACATAGTTTAATAAATTTTAAGTCAATTTAGAATATTTGGTAATTTATCACGTTCTCGTCTCCTATTGGTGGAAATAAAGCTTTTGGGGGGCCTCAGAGAGAGCGGAGCCTATCGCGTTAAAGACCCCTAAACCTTCGGTTTAGTTGATATTGATTACAAAATCCCTCAGGGATTTATGTGAACAGTTAGAATCTAAAAAGTGGCTAATCAAATTCGTTCACTTCTTCGTCTCCCCCACGAAATTCCAAACTTCTGGCTAGCTCGAATGGTTGTCCTCTTCATTGACGTCTTCTTCTAGTTCAAAATCAAAAGGACGAAAAATCTAATCGTCGAAAGTTTTTTGCCACTCCTGCAATAAAACGTAAGAAATGTGATCGCATTTGTAAATTATTAAAATTTTATCCCAGAAACAAACCCGATGAGATCTTAAATGTGGGCCTCGATACGCAGGTAGGTGCAAACCTCATAGCACACCGAGCAGCTCAAAGTGATTGCCCTCCTTTGCTTCAGCCGGGATGTCTTCTTGAGGAACGATGTAAAAGATTCCTTGTTTCAGAGTCTGGAAATAAAGAATCATACCAAGAGTGTAAAGTTCACAAATCTTGCCTCCTAATAAGATGTTCAAATCTAACCTTCAAATAGCTTGTGATACCTGGTACTTTTCAGTCAAGACCTCATTGCGGCCCTACCTCACACAAATCTTAAAGGGGTTATCTCCAAGCACGAGGAACAACCTGTAAAGATAGACAGTGATCAATTTTGAAAGTTGAGATTTTAAATGCAATCTTCCGATGTTTTTAGAATTACTCTTTCAGAGCATTAAAGAATTCCTTTCTTTTAACTAAGGTTGGAATGGTCAGCGGCTGGATCGCCATCCCACAGCGTTGCAGGAGAACTAGCTCATCCAACGATGGATTGACCGGATCGTTGTTCTCAGACCCCTATCGGAGTAGACAAGAAGTGAAGGTTTTCGTATGGCAAACGCTTTTTGGGGATGATTTTTAATTAGCCGTTGAAATTTTCTTTTCTTGGGCCTTTCAGCACTGACACTACTAGCACGGCCACTAGCACTGCCACTAGCACCGCCAATAGCACCGGCACCGTTCTGCGTATCAGGTCCTGCCAAATTTATGAACATTATTAATACTTTGTCCTGAAGTAAATAAAATAATCATTGGTTTGATTTTGCTTACGATTGCAAGGGGCCAGAATTTTCTTTATTTCTTGCTCTCTCTCTCTGCCACCCTCTTTGCCTACCTAGTTTTAATTGTTTTTCCTGTAACAATATAAATTTTAACGTACCACGTCCAGTAGCTTGATTGATGCCAACTTGAGGGAAGACCTTGGCGAAAACGGCGATGAAGTGTGCGATGGTCCGTCTTTGGATCTGAGATCCTTTTGTTTAACAATTGGCTATTGCACCAACGGCTAACTTTGACTGAGGTGAAGCTTTTCCCGCATCAACAAATGCTGATCGAGCAGACGGTGACTTAACATACTTTGCTCTCTTCCCGTCTTGGATCTTTTTCTCTATAACGCTTGTTTTGGGAACCTTTCCAATTTGACTGGATCCCTCCAAATCCAAAGGTGTCACCCAGAAACATCGAAAAAAAATCATCCCTACTGATCAAACCTTAAGAAAAAGCAACAGAATTTAATACAACAAGTAAAATAATGGGATAAAGAGCCTTCGTGGCGCCTTCGAGATTTTGGGAAACGTGGGTGGTTCTAAGATAGTGTTAAACGAAAAACGAAATTTTCTAAAATAGAAATGAGCGTGAAAAAGAACTCTGTATGTCGCAAAACTGCACATGAGCAGACTGCGCATGGCACCACCAAGCAGACAAAATTTCAAGGCCCTAGGCCTCTCTGTGTCAAAATGACCAGCGTGAAAAACTATCTATTCCCTTTTAAAAAAAATATTCATTTTTGGGGTGCATTGCCTATTCAACCGACAAACAACGTTACTGTTAAAACTCAACTAGCAGTAGTTGTTCAGTACATCGATGTAAATGAACTGATGCTAAAAAGTTCTACTCTGGATATAAGCGCGACACTTGATCTAATTGGAAAGTGCGCGTTACAAATACAAAATAATAATAATAATAAATATGGTTGTTAGTGAGGATGCGACAGCAATGATCACTAAATTGAACTAAAGATGAAACTAAAGCGGTCTGTCATGGAATTATTTAAAACACTTTCTATCCCACCATCAAGGTAATTCATAATCTTTCATAAAGTTTGCCAGTCAATCTAGTGGAACTCTTAATAAATGTATATTTTTTATCGTGTAGGTGTATTGGATTAAGCGCTGACACGTGCCACGTCATGTTTGGCTGTCGCCAGTCTGTTTCAACCCTACTTAAGCAAAAGATTTCACACTTATTATCAGCAAAGTGTTCTTGCCTTTCGATTCGCTTAGTCGCTTGCTACTCAACTGAAGTGCTTCCGGACACGATTGAGACTGGGTTAAGAGCCGTTCACAACCATTTCAGCCACAGCAGCGCACGACGTCGGGATTTTGTTGCTTTTTAAGAATTTGCCGACTATGAAAAACGTATTATTCTGGCTCCAGGACAAACAAGGTGGATATCTCTCGAAGCCTGTGTTACTCGAATTGTAAAACAGATTGTTACCCTTCGTTTGTATTTTACTTTGGAACAAACCGAAAATGCAAAAAAAAACAGAAAATCGTCGTTATTTACACTTTTTTGCATGATATCACAATCATGCCATGGTTTCCCAAAAACTTTTGGTTCTCTTCTCGAGATTTTTTTGATATTTTTCTCGTGATATTTCTCTCTGATTCTCGTGATATTTTTTATTTAATTTATAAACAAACTTAACTAAGCCTAACTGTGATTCAAAGTTGTAACTTGTAAGAGGCTCCGCCTATTCCAAAACAAACCCCCCGCTAAATTTGGTGGGTGGTCCTTGAATTAGATGAATTTAGCAGACGAATCGTCGAAAACTTCGCAAAAAATATGTTAACAATTAGCATTAACAATAGCAAACGATACGAAGTTTGAAGGGGTAAAATTAAGATTAAGGAAAATTTTTGGACGATTCGTCTGTCGAATTCATCTAAATTTAAGAACCACCCACCAAATATGGCTGGGGTCCGTTTTGGAATAGGAGAAGCCTATTTCAACTTTAAAACACAATTAGCCATTAGGCATAATTAAATTCATTTGTAAATTTAATTAAAAATATCACGAGAATTCGCGTGAAAAACTACATTTACCTATATACATCCGAACCTGATCCCTTATTCATGCAACAACCCTATTGTTGATCCCTTTCAAATTTTTGTTTAAGTTCTCAGTGAGTGTTCCGTTATGCTGTTTCCAACTTTTGTTTTATGAATCAAGCAAATCATGTTAAATTTAAAATTGACAAGTCTTTGTAATTGCATACAACTTCTTTGAGGTCTATGAACGGGAATTAACAAACTAGTCTGTCTGTTTTGCAATAAACATTATTTATTTTAAATCTCGTTTAATTGGATTTTTTAATTTTAGGGTTATTTTTAGAGCGTTGCCCATTTTTCAGTGTTTTTTGGGGGGTTTTATCGATTTTTCACAGGTTTTTTTCCCGGGGTTTTTAGGGTGATTTGGTAACTTGGCCGGGGTGGGCCATTTTTACGAAGTGGAAGCCCTGACTACAGGTACCAAGACTCGTCTGGAAATGACGTTGCAGAGCGCGAAGAGCGAAAACGTTTAGGAATCCTTAACCGAGTTTTCCCACAAACATTATTAGAAGTACATTAATCAAATCGCGCTTGCGCGCCATCCCTTCGTGTCATTTGCAACAAAATATGTATTCTTAGCTTTATATAGTTATAACATACAGTCATTGTAATGCGTATGACTACATGATTTTCAGAGGGAAACAAGATTTTTCCGAAACTTTTTTACTATTCATAATCTCACTTTTCTCCTCAACATATTTAGTATGTTCTTCCCGTTTTTACTTTTTTCGGCATTTTCGTACTAATGTGAGGAATCATCAACCTCGCCCATGTTTTCGACACCTGGGCGCAATTTACACGTATCACCTTTTAGATATTGTTTCCCCATTCTGTGTTTTCCCCAAGTAGGCCTAATGGCCATCACACCTCGGCGACCTTGCTAAACATCTGTCGTCTTTGTTAAATTCCGTCGACCCGCCGACCTTGATTGTCTTATCAGCCTTGTCAATGACCTCGCTTCACACCTCCGGTAGGTGAGAGGCGAGGAGAAGTGGAGGCCAGAAAGGCAGTCGTGGAGAAACTTTGAGACGGACTACACGGGTCCTCTCTCTTCTTTTAATTGTTTTCTACCTTTTGTACTTGTGTTTCTGTACGTGTGTGTG
Source organism: Ceriodaphnia dubia (assembly GCA_022539655.2). Lineage (NCBI taxonomy): Eukaryota > Metazoa > Arthropoda > Branchiopoda > Diplostraca > Daphniidae > Ceriodaphnia > Ceriodaphnia dubia. Next base: position 956,099 of record JAKUCG020000139.1, on the reverse strand, counting down.
CGACGACGTAGCAATACATCCGTTTGCCTCTACGACGACTCGGCGTCTAATCTTTTTCCACAATCCCGGCTCTCCTCCCGTCATCCACCTCCGGCCAGGCCCCTCATCGCCGCTCTCCGCCGCTTTAGGCCATTCGCCATCGCTACCAGCCTACCACCATGCTATTTACGTAAGTACCAACCTATCCTAACTTCTCATCTATCCCTTGCTATTAAGTGACAAATCAAGCTTCACACTAACATCTTTGCTCAGTTTTTGTTTTGATTTACAGCGCCCTCTAGCGGCGGTTTTTAACACTACCTAGTTCTACTGTGATAAATACAAAGGTTACCAGCGCCGACTTTCGTCGCTCGCTGGAACGTCCCGAAAGGATGTTTTTAAATTTAAAAACGCTAAATTTTGAATTAGAATATATTAACGCAAAAATTAAACGAGAAATTGTTTCTCTTCTTCAAAAACGTCTCCCTTCTGCATTAATAAACAGATGCCCCACCCGCTGATTGACAGCTACATATGTGTACCACTGATTAAAATTAAGAACTGACAGGTACATATTAAGAACAAATAATAATAATAATATTAAACAGCTCAAGAATAGTTACCTCCAGGCCTGGCAAAGGATTTACACGAGCTGGGATGCTTAATGACCTACGCATTTTGTCTTTAGCCTGTTGTTTCTTCATCGTCCGGACCGGCTCTACCGAAATAAACAAAAAAGTTAAAGTAAAAATAGTAAAAGTTACCACGGACATATTAATCTTATTTATTTTTGACGGGGCAAGTCCAGTATATTGCAATTCCCTTGTGACGGGTAAAAAATACTCAATTACATTGCGGTAAGCGGCAGAGCCGTCTCTACAACCTGTGGGCCTGTAGGCACATTACAAATTTTGGGCCTCCCCATCCCCTTTCGCCCCCTCCCCCGATCCCCGAATTTTAAAAAAATTGTTCTTTACCATTTTATTTTGAAGTTTCGGTAGCGTTGCCATCCGATTTTTTTACAGCCACATTAGGAGAGAAAATACTATCCAAGGGAGTCATTTTCTCTAATAGTTCCAGCTCACGTTGACTTTTTTCCTTAGCTATCTTTTTCCGAAAATGGCCAGAAAGCCTCTCTCGCTTCTTTTTCGAATACAGTAGGGTGTTTCATTTCCGCAAAATTTTTGAATTTCACTGCGCCATTTGAGATTGGGGTTTATTGGGTCATTAATATTACTCTAAGTTTTTTTTGTAATTTAAAGTAAAATTTAGACCCCCCACGCCCCCTTTTTATGTAAAATAGCCTAAATTTTTGTCATTTTTGGGTCCGCATGGTGGGATAGAATGAGAATTTTTTTTGGCTGATTACACAGAATATAAGACACTCCTATTAGATATACAAATTAGTAAAAAATGGGCAAAATCTAATAAGATTTAGACCCCCCACAATCGCTATGAATCATAACGTTTTTTAGCATTTGCATAATAGGCGATTCTTACAATCAAAAATGGGAAATGCCTCAAAGCATCGACGAATTTGAAGATGATAACAACTGGTACCAGTTATATTCCTTGTTAATAACAAAGAAATCACGTCTGAATGTTCTAAATTCTAATCCAACTATCTTTGAAAAGTAAGAAGAAAAATTTGAGCAATTACTCTAACAATTTCTTGTACAGCAAACTGAGCTGGCGAACTTGGGGTCCGTTTTGTTATTATTCAGATGTGTATTTTGAAACAATGTACCGAAAACGTATGATTTTCATTCACCGGCGGTACTACCGCGGTAGCGGTGCTTCCTGTGGTACTTAAAGGCTTAGAAAAATTGCAAAGATGAATCAAATGTAAATTTTGGATCCTCTCAGTACCAAATTAACATTGAGTGCAGTTGCAGAATTATTGTAGGAAGAACGAACCAGCGTCAATTGAGTAAAAATCAAGTTACAAGTGCATTCATATTAGTATGTAATATTAGACCATTCCTCAATTTGACCTGGAAAACAAATGCAATCTGTTTAAAATAATGTAAAAAGCTAGTAAAATCGACCGCTAGGTGACGCCGATTTGTGGGTTAAAGTATCGCTAACGCAACAACCGATTTTTTCTAAGCGGTAGCGGTAACGGTACTTTTTATGACACAGTACAGCGGTAGTCGCTGCGGTAGTACCGCACGACCGCAGTAGTCCAACACTATTCTATCCCACCAAGCGGACCCAAAAATTACAAAAATTTAGGCTATTTTGCATAAAAAGGGGGCGTGGGCCGCGTGGGGGGTTTAAATTTTATTTTAAAATTACAATAAAAAATCACAGTAATATTAATGACCCAATAGACCCCAATCTCAAATGGCGCAGTGAAATTCAAAAAATTTGCGGAAATGAAACACCCTAGTATACAGGCTCACTCAGACTCATCACTCACGATTTATTTCACAGAAAGATGAAAGAAAACTGATAAAACTGTATTTTAGCAAGCGCGGAGGTCAAGAATTGCAACACATTTCCTGTCGTCCAAATTAGAACCCTTCCTCTAGCGCGAGGAGGAAGGGTTCGAATTTTGAAGTTTGACGCGATTCGATTCTCGACCTCCGCGCTTGCAAAAATAAAGTTTTTTTTCCAGATTTCTTTCAGCTTTCTGTAAAATCAGTCGTGAGTGGAAATTTCCCGAAAAAAAAATGTTGGCCACTTTGGGCCTGTTAAACTTGCTGGGCCTGTAGGCGCCTGCCTACTCAGCCTATTGACAAAGACGGTACTGGTAAGCGGCCAGCCCCGACTCACCAAGCAAAGGTTATTTCGATAATTTACCAGGGGTCCCCCGCTATTCGATAGCATTCAACATGATGTCGCGCATCCTTTTAACGAGGTGTCTTGGGTTAAAAAAACAATCAAATGGCCACTCGGCCATGAGGTTCTTCCTAACGAACTCATCTCTCAGAGTTGGGTCTAATGAGTAGATAATTTTAATTACACAACGCGCAAAATTGATGGGGAAATAGTTGACCGGCACTAATGAATGGTCCGCGTGCCCGGTATAAGTGATTCACGGCTTTGGTTTGGGGGGTTTCGAGTAGTGCACACACTTTTTGTCGTGAAACATTAAGTATGAGTGAAACACGTTGTGCACACATTGCAGCCGAATGAACCCCTTTTTCTGATAGAAATGTCCGTCTGGAACGGACCAAAAGGTTTTGCCACCGGTTGGGCCAGACAAGGGAATGAGCCCGGAAACCAAATACTCAAACTAAAAAAAATTTCCCAGTTTTCAGCTGGGACTTGACGAACTCATGAAACCGTGACTTACCAAATCTGTCGGACTGGGTTCGTCTTCATCGATGTTTAAAGTGTCAAAGAAATCTGGGTCGTCGTAATAAATGGCCATGACGTAAGCGAGACAATCACCAGACAGTTTAATTGTTCAAACCAGAAATAAGGGCTAGAAATTACGTTTCCGAAAACCAACGTGGTAATAGTACAAAAGAATACCTGGCTTCTACTTCAGGTATTCTATTATTATTGGCGTTGCCAAATTTTTCGAAATTAGGATCGTTCAATAGAAATTGGAACGATTACGATTATACCGTGCTTGCGTGTATTGGCGTTTTCGGTTCGCTGCACTGAGTGCATCCACCAGTGCGCCCTCACCCGGAGCCAGAATTATTTTGTGAGGTTATGCACCCCAGTATCCCACCCATGTATCGTGATTCTCTGAGACATTGATGGTTCCACCCCGGTCAAAGAAGTTCGTAAGATTTTCACTGACTTCTTTATGCGCGGTCCCATACGTCGACGCCGCTACGTGACGCTCGTCTAAGGTTCAGTTCTAGACGTACGTTCTTATAATCTTTTATCCATAGTTATATATAATATTTTATCTATAGTTCCCGGCTGACAAACCCGCACCCTCGGCGTATGTTTTGAGAGACCAAAAAAGAGAGAGAATGAGATAAGAGAAAAGAGAGAGCATCTAAATTTAGTCCGATGTGAAGGTTGATCACTTAAACTAGAGAAATAGTCGAGAAGTTAGGGTAGTTCAGTACTTACTTAAATTGCATGATTGCAGCACGGGCGAGCGGGTGTGAGAGGAGGCGGAGAGTGGCAATGAGGGCGGGAATGAGGGGCCTGGCCGGAGGTGGATGACGGGAGGAGAGCCGGAATGTGGAGAAAGACGGGACGCCGAGTCGTAAATAAAGTACATGGTTGTATTGCTGGATGTATGTATGAACCCGTGTCTAAACGGGAAGAGCTAGAGAGACGCGACAAGTCTTGAAAAATCTGTTTTCCGTTTAGACACGGGCACACAAAAAGTAGCCCCAATTAGATATGGCACTCTCGGCTGTCCGAATAATTATGACGCGGACATTAAGTACCCTGCCCCGTTATTTAGAAATAATGAAAAAATCAGCGAATTCCCACTACCCTATTAGGGCACCCAAGAAAAAAAATCGTCGAGTTGCGGCAAAAACTCGAACAGTCCCGCAAAAACTACGATTTAACATAAAATTCTCTCGGGTGTCCAGATACTTCGTGTGCCTACTGTATAAATATCAAAAATCTAGTTCAATACGAAAGGTTCCACTAGTGCTACCTTTTTCTTGCTTAAGTTTTTTCTTCTAACAGTTATATGTATTTTAAATTTTGCAAAACTTGAACAATAAAGCGCCATCTAGTATCTTTTAAAATAAGGAAAAAATACTAGTGCCACCTAGATTTAATGACGGCACCTTAAGAGATCGAAAGCAAGTTTGCATGGAAGCACGCTTCGGGAAATTGAACCCTTTTCCATTTAAGTTTTTGTTTTGATGAAAATGAAATGAGTATTTCTACTTTTTAAATATCCTTAGACAATTGTCCATATTTCCTACATATGATGTTTGTTTTAGGAATCCGTTTCTTAATTTCCTGATTTTCTACCACCCCTCGCATTTAGCCATAGCCATCTGTTGGATATAAAATGAACTAAAAAAATTAATGTTTCAAAGTCGTACTTGGGGGAAAGTCTTCATGCTGTTCGGTCCGATAAATTGGTAGAAGATCTCGGTGAAAAATTCATTTATATTAACCTCTTGCCCCTTAAGACATAGTAATTCGATTGTAGGTAAAAATTAAAGGACGCGATTGCGAGAGACTTAAATGGATCCCGACGAAGGTAGGACAGCAAAAGAGTAGTTGAAAAGGAAAGCATCAATTAATCAAAGAAAACTCAAATGCTACTGACATCAAACATCATTTATATGACGATGATGTATCGTACGCATCGTATCGTAGCCCGAGTGAAGATCGTGATCGAAGTCTTGACAGGTAACACAAAAGCTTCTTATGTGAACTATGACATTTTTCTACCTGTTAACTTACACACAAGGAATCAACCGACTCTTTCAACAGCAAACCCGCTGTAAATGCCAATTCAGGAGCTAAATTAAGCAATAAATTAAGCAACTAAATTAGAGAACAAGTGTTGGAGTTGATATTTGATATATATTACAGTACCCACCAAATTTGTTTACACCCTCCCACCCTTTTGCGTGTTAATGACCCTCGCTTTTGGCGGAACCTTGGCGGATTGGATTTTCGGACAAAAAAAATTAGGGGATTTAACTTACTTGATATCTATTCACAAAAAAAAATAAAAATTCCAGCATGTTTAGTTTTGCTGGGGGCTCACGGCGCGCGAGTGTCACAGCACGCAAAAAGGTGGGAGGGTGTATACATTTTTGGTGGCTAATGTATATATGATTGCTTAGGGAAATGTATATTCCTAGCACATCAATATACGATCTTTCAACACAATTAGAACAACAGAAAGAAACAAAACTAAAAATAGAAAGTTTAAAAGGAGAAAGGAGAGTGGTGTGGTACTGTACAACTTGAAAAAATGTTGAAGGAAGTCTCCTCAAACGGAGGCCAACAATCTATCTGCTGGAAGAGCATGGAATTTGATTTCGTTCTTCTCCGTGAATGACACATTTTTTCATTCCATTGAATGATACTGTTTCGGGCCCTTTCCCGCAAAAATATCCCGCATTGCGGTGCGGCAATTGTACACCTGAAGAGGCCCTAAATAAAAATAAATAACATTTTCAAATAATGGCAACATTCGACAAAACTATCAAGAATAACAATAGCAGACAGCCAGAGTGCCAGACCCAAAACAAGCTTTTGAAGAAGTAAAAATTCTAACCTTCTTTCTCACTTCAGCAGCGCTAAAGAACTCCGTCACTGCATATATGATATATTTTCTCCATTGCAATTTCAGCCATCCATCGCTGCACCCCTTGCAAATTGTCGCTTCATCAGCTAAAAAAGACGGTAACAATTATACATAATTTAATAGTTTATATAAAATGTAGTAAAAAAATTGTACCGGGGTTTCCTGACTTCAGTCGAGCTGTTGGTTTGAAGCAAGCAGTTAAAAGTTTGCACTGCTTATCGTTGAATGACTGGAGAAATGCACAGTGGGAACTGAAGATCTCGTGATTTTGTTCCAGTTTTCTTGATTCCCCAGCACTACATCGAACTCGAAGCACCACATGCAATATCTACAAAGTACAAATAATGATAAAAAACTAAGAATAAAATTACATGTACACAAAATAAAATTACAGAAAAGAGGCCCAGCTTTTTACTTACCCTGGCATTCCTCTAGAAGCAGAGAGTAACCACCACTGGTTGTGTAAATGCTTTCAATGCATCCAAATTGTTCCTGGGTGGCGACATGTTGCTTCTATCAGTCGGCGTCGGTTGGATTCGCAGAGAAGTAAGAGGGCCGGATAGTTGATAAGACTTTTCTTTCAATACATGTATTGTTTTCCTTATAGATGGAATAGCGAAACTCAGTTTTTTGTCTACAATCATCAGCGATGAAGGTGATGAAACAATGAATTTGTTTTTGAACCGATTTGTTCTTAGTTTATTGGGTGCCAAATGGACGCAAGTTTTCATATCATGTTTCCAATCTGAATTCCAATATTTTATTCAAAGAACAAATTAATCAAACATCAATTAAAGTGTAAATTCGACTGGAATTTGAGTTTTAACAAATCAGTATATCAGTAAAACAAATTTCCATGCCCACTTCGATTTTCATGTCCATTCTAGTCTTTCCACTCCCCAGTCTCCCTCCCCTCTCCATCCCTGCCCTCCCTGCCTCTTTACTCAGGTAATCCAAGGCTGCCATATCAGCTGAGCGGTTAGCTTCACCCTGACCTGGCAACACAGTGGTTGAGGCTCATACATTCGAGCTTTTTCAAAGTGAAGGTGGTTGTTCCCATTGACCTCATCTCGAGGTCTGGTGAAACATCTAAACGAATATCATTTTTTTTTATTTCAAGAATATTACCATTTTTTAGTACAAAGTACAGTGATGCTTTGAAATGTCTGGAATGCCACAAAGAAGATACTGTGGTTCAGACAGATTACCAAACATACGATTATCCAGTGGTCGCTAATTTCCGTGTATTCCGAAGAGCACTATTGGGATGACGCACTAGAAGCATCTATGGATTTCCAATTTCTGTAAATTTTTTTTTTTAAATGGAACTTGCTGGTCTCAGTTTGCCTGTGAAAAGTGTTTTTATTCTGCTGAATCGAAATTCTGCTGTATCACAGACCCGAATGGGAGAACCGGTTAATATTAGGGTATATACTAAATACTCAGTATATAGTAAAATATTAAATAGTGAAACATTACCAGTAAATAGCAAAAAGTATACAGTAAAAAGTATACAGTAAATATTGACTTAATCGTATAAACTGCTTATCACATGCTACAACTTTGATGGCAATAAAGTAATGTAGAATCATTACCATAAAATGTATCGTTGTTTTATAAGCGATAAAAGTAGCAATTTACCATTTAAAAAATTAAGTAAAAAAATTAAAAATGTATAAATAATAAACTTAACTGCGTACGTACTTTCCATTAATAATGTTTCTACCGTTTCTAACAGCTTTTTAACAATTCAATACTTTTATTTATCCAAAAAAAACATGATATCTTTTACTTTTTTTCGTTGGTGGCGCTGATTGACATGTTGTCAGTTAACGAAATATACGGCAATATGAAATAAAGCAATAGCATAGTTTTTCATTCCAACACTGCAAGCACCAAAACAATGGCTCCACAAAGTTAAGGTAAAGCAAGTGGTAGTAAATCAGTTGCTATCGATTTAGATACTTAGTCTTGCTCTGAAGTTATTTATGTTGTAAAAAGTAGAAATCTCAGGACGAAACAAGGCAAAACGATTTAGTTGAAAGAAAAAATAATAGCTCTGTTAAAATCCAATAAGAAAAACAGTGGATGGATTATCAATCAGGCTTCTGCAATCTTCGTCAACCATTCTAGAGTCTGAAATGTGACGTAAAGCTAAGCTTATTCCCAATTGAGCTGCCGAGAAGTTGGTTAACGACAAAAAAAGCATGTCTCTTAAGAATTCAGAATCTTACGCAAATAATGAGATGTAAGTCTTTATAATGTTATCTTTATGTTATCTTTAATAATGAGATGTAAGTCCCAGTTGTCCCAAAAAGTACAAAAAGGACGTATAAATGTTGAAGAATGAAACCACCGGTGCGCTTTTGGGTTGCGGAACCTGATGGATAAAATAGCGGTGGCGTCTGTCCCTAAGCGGCGATTGTCTTTTCCTTAAACATGTCTGATGTGTGTGTTCACTTGCTTCTCTGATATAAGACGGGAATATACATCTATTTTCTTGTTCTGGTAATTGCTTATTAGGTATATATTTATTACTAACTCTAACAATAAATCAAGTCACTGTGTTATCTGGGAACTGGCTGCATGTTCCAACCGTCCGTAAAACTAACTACTGTTTTATTGCTATTAGAAAGTCCCCAACACAAATGCAGAAAAAATATCGTCGTCGTCAGAAGGTTTCAGTATACCCACTTGTTCAAGATTCCTGCAGTTTGTGATTGAAGCGGTTTGAGATTTAAGAATCTAACATTTGAAGAAAAATGTGAAATTAAGGTACATGAAAGCATTGTGTAACGGTTGGAGGCAGGACTCGAACACACCCCTCCACAATCGTTCAATTCTCTTTTTGTGTGTAGATTTCTCGGTAAAGAATTAATTCGAATCACGTGAAGATAACATAAATCGGCGACAACAAAATTTTCCAGTCCATCATCTAATCTGTATATACAGAATTAAACAATAATATCTCATGCAATATCGCCATGAACTTTTATAATTAACTACCGGACACAATAAGGCAATCCGAATTTCTGATTCCCTTCTGTAAGTGTTCTTAAACCGTACGGGCTCGATTGTCGGATGACATGTTTGAAAATACGATCATCCTAGAATATCCATCTATCATGTGCCACATGGACAAAGCTCCCTGGACGTAGTATACTCGGCGACGAACAAGTCTTCCTTGGTGGAGGACGGACGGACCATCCTCACACAATTAAGCGAGGTCTTCACCCTGGCTCACGAAACTGTAATTCCGGCAGCCTAGACGTGCCCCACCATCATTTTATGATCTAAGTAGAGTTTAAGCTTAGACCTAGTGTTTTACATTCCATCGTATGAAACATTTCTTGCCAACTTTGCAAAAGAAAGAAACAAGCATGAAACAAGGAAAAAGGTATAATGATTAAAAGAAGGATTAAATACCTGCATTCGGGAAAGTTTGAACCAAGTATGCCATCATTTGATCAAGATGACCATGAGATTTTTCATCAAATATTCTGCACTATTAGCAACTTCAACATTTCTCTCTCCATGATGGTTTTTAGGGAGCGTACAGTGTAGGGTGGTTAAATGAAGTGAAGATATTGACTGTGTGTGACATTTGTATTTAGTGCTTTCTCAGCAAACTCTTTTTCCCTACTACTTCCATAGAAACGGGAGATTTTTTAACGTGATTTTAAACCAGAAATATTTGTGCTACGAAGTCGCTGATTTTTAGATCAAGAATAGTCATACTTCATTTATTTCATAGATTCGTTTAGTAGAAAATAGAAAAAAAAAGATTCAAATAGTCAATATGCCTATTTGTATTCAAATGTAGCACGGTAACTAACTTAGCTTTTAGTCATACATCTTCCACCGTACATTGTAACAAATTCTCACGAGTAGCGAGTGGCTTGGCCGTTGGGGGGGGGGGGGGGGGCGGAGCCCCTTACCGGACGACCCACGATGAATGAACGCAATTTTAATTTAATTAAAACATATATTTAGTTGCATCTTCGACTTTCTAAATTATTTAATTTATTAAGCTCTAAGCATTTTATCCCATACTTCAAAACATTTGTCATTATAATATACTTTTTTCATCGAGTTAATTTTTTGTAAATTTCCCACTTCTGCTAAAATTTACGTAAACTTTGCTTTTCGCCAATCGATTTGCCTCGTCCTGTTTTATCGATTGGTTTCACGGATTAACAGATTTGAGTAGCCACGTCACTACAGTATCCTTCCAAAACCCTTTCGTATACAATGAGTAATATCTGCAAGGCAAAGAAAATGATGGTCGTGGATTTTTTAAATGTTTTAGTTAACATAATCTACCTTCCCTGAGAAAATGAAAAAAATTCATTAAGCTGGTCAAACTTAATTTTTTGGATTGAAAAACGTAAGCCTTGTGAAAATTTGCATTTTTGGAAATGTTGGTGTAACATAATATAAATCTTGTTTGCCAAGGGATAATACCCCGAGAGAAAAAAAATTTATTGTCACTACAGACAAATTTTTTAGAAATCCAAAAATAGTTAAACAATTTATCACTAATCAAATTGAAACAAATATTTGATAGTAAGTTACTTTTAGCCTTATGAAAATATGAATCATTTAAATATAAAAGTATACACTAATTAATTATTTTACTGGAATGCCAAAAAAGTTTAAATTTTGCAGTTGAAAAAAAACTATGTGAGGTACAACAGATTTGTAGTGTGTAATAATAAAAAGTAAGATAACTATTCCTACTTAAGAAATACAGAAAACCAGAGGTATAATATTTTTATTTTGTGAAATAAAAGCAAAAGAAAAAACCATTTTGACAGATTAAAGAAAAAATTGGATACTGTTTAGCACCATTCCCTTAGACCTAAGGTGTTTAAACTAGGGTATTAAGCGGCGACCTTGTTTAGCAGTAGTTAACCACTTGAATGTAGCATTTCTTATAAACCTCAACAACTTCCTCTTTAATTATATAACGAAAATCAATCAGATAAAAATGAACAACGATGATAGGCAGCAGACGAATACTGTGACAATTTCATATATAAATTATTAAATCGCAATTAACAAAAAAACACACCTGAAGGTTTTGCCACCCGCGTGGCTTTATATAAGTAAGGCATTTGAAAACTTTACCAGTGATAGGTATTACCCTAGTGTATATCCTCACTGATTTTTGAATAAGTTAATAAACATTAACTTTGATTTTAATTTAATCAAAGTTAACGTTTTATAAAGATTCAAAAAGCTACGCCGCTAAGGGGCTATTCATCTGATTTTCGTGCGACAAGTCTGAAAAATCTTAGTACTACTACGTAATCTTTAGTTTAATTTAACCTTAGTACTACGTATTCTAATTGAAAAAAAATTAACTTTACCAATAAACAGGTACCCAATTTTTTTAAAAACTTAATATGTCTATTTGCACGTTTTCAAAGTTTGAATGCGCGCCAAACCCATACGCGTGATCGAAAAAAAACCTTCGTTAGAAAGTGTTTTTCTAACAAAAGAAATCTAATGAGAATAGGCAAGTAAAAATCGGCGAGATGACCGCCAAAGGTTTTGGTTGCTTTTATATGGATTCACCCAGCTGCTATATTGCTCTTTACTTAAGATCTAATGGGATTGAATCTTGGGCAAATAGATAGAAAATGATGCACAGTTTTATCTTCAGATCCACAGTCGCAGAGTGGCGACTCTCGCTTGTGAATTCTGGCAGATAGCCATTTAACACAGTGTCAGTATTTCAACAGTTTTTAAATCTCGTAGTCTAAAACGGATGGGAGACGTGACGTGATTCGTCAATGATCGTTTATCAAATACGAAAAGTGGATGAGGGGGAAATTTGATGTGAAGGACTTTGTAATAGCAAGAGTGAGAGGGCGTTGGGCTACCCGAAGCAGCTTGTAGCACCACGTGTGCCTGGCCGCCCCACCCTAGATTAGGCTGCCGTAGAGTTTTTTTGGTAGGTAAATGGAACTATACAAAATTATTAATTTGTCGCGGGAGAAACCCCATATTTGCCTGCAGCATTTAATTACCAAAAAGACCAAACGCTTATTGCTCGCACTTTTTTTAAGTGCTCACGCCAATTGAGCCGTTCGTCGAGACGAGACCCAGATATGAGCAGCTGCGGCTGGGGTAAATTAGCATATTATTTATTAAAATGGATAGACGATATAGTCTGGCTCGACTCTTCTTGGAGAAGATCATAAACGCCGTTTTTGATACATTAAAACACAGCTTGACAAACTCACCCCAAGAGAGCGAGAGATCTACCATTTGCTAGAGGAACGAGCGGGCCACTTCACTGTCAGTGTGCCAGGTGCAGAGACGTTCCGGCCTTATACCATTCCGGCCCTACCATTCTGGCCCCATTTTGGAAAATCACAGGTAGAGCCGGAAGGATGTCCTTTACGGCCCCAATTTTTAAAAACTGTTCCAACCCCATCTTTCTATTTACTAGAAATAGAGTGATATTGGTACCTGGACGTTCTGTCCCCGCCATTCTGGCCCAGACGGTCTGTCCCACCTTTCTGTCCCGGGACAATGTGTCTCGCCCGGGGACAGAATTGTGCGGGACAGAAAGGTTGTGGGACAGAACAGTTGGGCATTGGGACAGAATGGTTGGCAATGGGACAGAAAAGTTATGTGCGGGATACAACGTCAATTTGCAAAACAATGTATTTTTTAATTAGTTATTCTTTATTACAAACAGTACTTAAATGCCTTCGTTTAATCTGAAGGTGTTCACTTCTTGCATTATATCTGCACACGCGACCCACAGTTCTTGAATGTTGAGACTGTGGTCGATAAATTGCTGCCACACTTCAAAAAGTCGTTTGTTGACAGCCGTAGCGTTTGGGCTGTGATCTTGATTTAGTTTTCCTTGGCTTACTAAAGCTAATTGAAGGTCTATTAGGTCCGCTTCTTCCCAACAACTGTTTATCAAATGGTATAAGGGCATCTTAGTTCCCCTAGCTAAAAGAGCCTAAAAATAGGAAAACAAATAATTACCGAAAACTATATGAAAGAAAAGAATGGAGAGTACCTGAAAATCATTGTGCCAACCTTCCGTTGGATTGTTGGTCCGAACAGCAAGCATGAAAACTGACCAAGCCTCCGGCGGATGTACACTAGATGACAGCTACTGGTTTTCCATATACCCACATACAGCTTTCAGTGGGCCGGTAGCTTGCTCCTTGATAGTATTGAAATTTCTTTGAATATACTGAGTGGGCAGAAGTGGGAGAGCTAGGAGAAGACGACACATTCTGCGATCCTCCAAAGAAGTAGTTGATTTGGCCAGGCCTTCTTGATCCATTCTCCGTCTAACCCCAGGCAGCACTAGTATATCCGGTGGGATATCCAATAGATATCCGAAAAATTAAACCGGATATACGTTTTTCATCCATTTGGATAATCGAGGAACTTCCCAGGGATATCCATAAGTCGCTTCCGTAAATGTCCTTACTGGAATATCCGTCGGATATCCACCCGAATGGAAAAAGAGTAAACGATTTTGAAAAAAAAATAATTATAACTTTCTTTAATATAACTTTGTTTAGCACATTTTACTGATACTTCGTTTTATTTTATTTTGTTGTGTCTCCGACGAGGATCGAACTATAGATCTCTCGAATGGTTCGCCGCACCTTTAACCACTACACCATTAAGATATTATTTTTAAAATCCAATAGTAGTATTTATATCTCGACTTAAACTTTGTAAAAAACGTTAGAACAAACCCAAATTGCCAGCATGCATACCATTTGCATTTACTACTATATCTATTAATACATTATTTCTTATCAGGCCATTATTTTAAATATCTTAAAAACCCGTCATATTTAGTCATATTAAGTTAAAAGATAAATATGAAAAACGCTATTTTAATGTTAGCTTTAGTGATAAACACATTTTAAATGTAGCTAATTATTTCACAGGAAATACAATATTTTTTAATAAACATAAGTTATTGTAATAATACAGAAATCTTGATAAGTTAACTTGATTCTGAAACTCAAATAATCAAGGTATTTAGATGTTTTTATTGCTTTATTGATTTTCTTGTTGCTGTTCCTAGTAAGATTATTCTTGAATTGAGAGAAAAGGATTATTCCTTCATTAAGGGTCATAAAGGAGAATAATATCGAATAATTTAACGACAATTAGGTCCAGTTTTATTTAGAGATATTTGCCCTTTATGGCAGCTTAAATAGCATTCTTCCCAATAAGCAACAGTGCGGCAAGGAATAATGTTGCAGGATAGCACAATAAATGCTTGTATTCGGATGCCGGGAATCAAATGGAGGAACGAAAACACCAAGAAAAGAAAGATAAATAAATCCAAATCAACGCAAACGCGGGAGAGCCTGGCGGGCCCGTCCCTTGAACAAAGTACAAGACACAAAAGGGATAAATACCGGTGAGTTACCGTCGCGTCCACGGCGAATGGTGAGTGAACGAGAGCGGGGGACTCTGTCGTATGAGGGGGGACTCTGCCGTAATACACCTCGAGGGTAGTTGACAATATCCCTATTCCCGTTAGAGGCGCTGGCAACATAAACGGAAAAAGAGTCCCCCCTCTCACACTTCTTCTCTAATAAGAGTGAAAAGTCCGTCGCGACTTTTTCCAAGGGCCATACATTTTTGAAAAATGGTGTCTAGATGAATAAAAATGTCACAGTGTGTTGAGATTGCCTATATCTATCTGTAAAAAAATTGGGAGTGTCGGGTCTTACTTTTTGGCCGAGTAATCGACATTTGAAATTCCCGTGTTGCCCATCTCTAGCACGGGCGGCGGGCGATTTCCAATCAATTGTGCCAAGTCGTCTACCGCCTCAGCGCGTATTGTAACGACCCTGAAAAAAGTCACAGACATAGAAGCTATTGTTTTCTACCAGAGGTAGAAAAAGTTTTACTCTACGACCCCTGGCCTAGCTTCGGCAACGCTTCCTATAAGGGGTATTTAACATGGGAAGGGTGGTGACATCAAATCACTTTAAGTGGGTACTGTAATACGAAATATATTGGCAGGATAGCCATATAGCGTGTTGGTAAGAAAGTAGTTTCATCAACCAAGATTTCAAAAAGGGAAATATTATTAATGTCCCTAGAATACCCAATTTGAATATCCAACGAATATCCCAAACGGGTTATTCTCAGAATATCCAACAGCCATCAGAATGGATAGTGATTGCGAACGCATTAAGAGTATGTCCCTTGGATATTCTAAGAATATACTGTGCTGCCTGGGACAGCTTGGCACCAGTGGAATAAACAACCGACCAAATCGATCTCGCTGTATACTGAGCAAAGGGCTCTCCAAGTAGCGGTTTCGAAGTCCAACATCGCCCTTGTTACTTTAGGTGGTCCCCAATTTTCACGTTCAAAAATTTTGTTTATAGAAGTAAAAAGGGCTGTGTATGCTTCGATTGTACAATGGCTCATAAGAGCAAAAACAACAGGCACTTGTTTCGTACAAGTTCCTTTTGTAAGACATACGTGGATAGTGAATAACACCTGAAACGGCTTACGAACTATTGTATAAGTCCCATCCATGGCCCAGAACTCAGCTGAGTGAAGAAGGCTGAGCAGCGATAGCGTGGAGAGAATTAAGATTCGAACTCTAGTTGGATTCCCGATGCTAATATCATCTTGTAAGAATCCAGGCTTAATTCCCGATTCTTCAAGTTCAAAATCAAGGGAATTTTCTTCTGGATTTTTCGGAAGTTTCTTTGTTTTGGCACGATTAACGTTTCGAACGACATTAGCTGGCTTTGGGAGCGAAACACTGGGAACTGGGAATTCTCTTTCGGCTTCTTTCAACAAGGGCATGATTACAGCTCGGGCCTTCTTTGTTTTGTCGGCCTTCAGTGCTTCTTTTGCCTTCGAGTTGACATACAATTTTATGTCTGGCTGCTCAGTCGGTAGCTCGCAAGTGTGTGGTTTTAGGACAGTGAACACCCGAGGAGATAATTCTTGTGCTTGTCCTTTGCAGCGTTTGTGGCATCGCAACCTGTTTGTGTTGCGATCCTTTCGTTTGGTGTATTGCCTGCTATCGGGATCCACATACACGTCGGTACCGCTGCGAGAAGCGTTTGGGAAAACTCTCCATTGGAATTGTGGAAGTGGTCCTTGGCGTGGTGGAAGGAGAAGGGTGTTTTGACCAATAGCTGGACGCAAATGAAGAGTTTCTTCATTGGGAGGATCGAGAGGCGTGTTTAGATCAGTTCCTGTTCAAGAATACAAACATAAAGAATAAACTGCAACGTAAGGACTACCGTATAAGGTATGCAATACCAGTGTAGACTCTCTGCACGGCTACGCCCAACTCGAGTAGGCTGTGATGCAGAAATAGGGGCCTCTATCTCTTCAATATCATTTACTTCGGGAACATTCAAACATTTTTTGCAAGTGAACGGAAACGTCTCCCACGGCTTCGACAATCGAACATACTCGAACCGATCAATATCCAAGCCACTGCACTCCCGATGTACTCTGACTTGACAATTCGGAAGTTTGCATTTTATCAACTGAGGCCTACTACGGCCCGAACTGATAGAGACATTACAAACGTCGCATATATCCATGATGTAGTAAACCTTTGAAAAATAGTCATTTGTTAGATTTTAAATAAAAACAGTGCAAGTTCTACTTACAGGAGGATATATCCTTGACCCTTAACCCTTGAGCACGAACACCAAACCAACAGCAAACCTTTGCTCCTCGTCCCCAGGCGGCACTGTATATCCATTGGATGGGATATCCCATGGATATCCAACTATCCGTACACTATCCTAATCCCGCGGGATATTCTAAGTCCTGGGGAAATAGTATTTTTTTGTTTTGCAATGCCATCCTAATGGGGATATACTGGGGATATCCCCAGGATATTCCAAAAAGGATTTATCACGAATGTTCAAATTAGGTTATTCTTGGGAGTATCTCAGGTATGGGCAAATTGACCCACATAGCAATTGAAGTTAATCCAGTTATTATTTAAATATTTTTGACGCGAAATGAACTTTACTGGATGATTGTGCTGTATCATACACATTTTCGTTTTCAATTAGATGTACATTTGTTCAGTAAATTAAAGTGTATTTCAAAATTATTACATATACTTGTGGAATTATGACAAACCGTATGTTTGAGCTAACAGAGGAGAAACAACATAGGAATTTAAATCGTCATCAGTATCATTGTGAATAAAAGATGGAACAATTAAACCTTTACAACGGATTTCTGAGATTGCCCACAAGTTAAGGTTGCCTAGCTGCTTTACAACATGAATTCCAAGCCGACTGGATTGTAAAGGATAAACATACAAGTCTTCGTATGATAGAAATTGTTTTCCAAGAAAAAAAATTTGATTAGAGCAATTTAAAAAGTTTTCTATAAGTACGATCTTTTAATCATTAAGATACACACAGTTGTCAGGTTTTTTACAACTTAATGTCCATGATTTTAGCTTTGCAATTTTGAACTGTTTAGCTCCACGCATAATAGGAATGATAGGCCCTGAAAAGTGCTCTCTGAGAACCATCGGATTTTCGTTTTCTACGTACGGTTCATCAATAGCTCTTTCAAACTCACTTAAACGTTTGACAATCTGTTGCAACGGTTTTGCACTTTTACTGACTAGATTTTTCATAATTTGCAAATGGTTTTCGAAGGGATAGGCACTAAACGAATCAAGATTTCCAAAATTTGCTACATCAGAACAGATATGAATCAAGTTATGTACATTGAATGATGCAAATTGCTGTCCATACAATGTAACGGATTCTGCCACAAATTTTTTTAGTAGCTTGGAACAATAATCTATAACTTCAGTCTTAGCACATTCTGTCTCGTTTGAGAGCAAAACCATTGAAACGTGGAAAAGTAAAAAATGGTGATACAAATTGTCAGGCAAAATGTGACGTAAAAGGACGGGTCCCAATCTCAATTTTATCATTCGAAAACATGTGCTTTTCCATTTGTCTAGGAGATCTAATGGTCCAAGTTTACGCGGAAAATCATTGGGTATGAAAGAGCGAACACATTCAATTCTTTTGGCTAAACGCGCTTTTTGTGTAGGAGATAATTTAACTGCCCTATATTTCCCACGGGTCCAAGTGATAAATAATTTTCGAGTTACATCGAGGTCGGTTATATGCATTGGATCTCCGGGTACACCGGATACTAGACCAAGTTTAAGCTTTTCAAATGAAGAAATCCCTGGATTGTGGTGTTCTGGCTGTGACTTGTTTTTAAAAGATTGATCAGTTCTTGGGAGCGCATCAAGTTGTGGATAGGTTACTCCTTACTCGTCCTTTTCGTGGATTATTAATGCAAGGATTATATTATGAGCCTTTGGTTTCGCACTTGGGGCAACCGTAATAGGCAGTGTGAGACTTTATTTGCAAAACAAATGATTTAGCTGGCGAATCGCAGATTAAGGCAGAAACAGACACCGCTATTTTGTAATCCTGGAAAACAAGCAATCCTGGAGTCCAGCAAAAGAGAGAGCGAGCAATCAGAGGTTCTTCAGTTTCTTAAGATGCAACAACGTCAAATCAATGCCTTGGCCAAGGGCAGCGTGTATGAAGTAGGCGAATTCAGTTCAGTTATGGACGAGATGCTTCCACTCGATTCCATGAAGAAATATTTCGATTTTCAAGACAATCTCAAAAGCCAACAACAGCTGAAGTTTGATCTGGTAACACGAGAGATACCTTATAACTGGATTTCAAATGGATTACGTGATTATTTCGTTATCAAGATCAATTTTATAAGAGAAATTGGAGGAGAAACCCTGAAAGGACTCGTACGTGCAACTTTAGTCATGATCCTTAAGGACAAAGTTGCTCGTGAGTTAAACTGGGAAGGGGAAATTTAAAAAAATCGCCCAGAGAAGTATAGATTTGGTGACACACCCCTTCAAAAAACGATTTTTAGTAAGCCTTTTGAGATTTATTTGTTTCAGTTCCTTCTTTTAAAAAACCTTTATATACAGTTGCCATCAAAACCGTTCGACTTTTCCGCGATGCAAGCTTTTTTGAAATTAAGGCTATAGTTACAAAGTGGCTGAGTAAAGCTCCGGAAAGATACGCAAATGAGCTGAAGAAGCAGGAACGTTTACGTCTTCGGCGTTGAAAATCCGTTCATGGCATCAATTCAATTTTTCATACTCAAGTCAATTTGTAAATTTTTGAGGGCCAGAAATGTGATATATGCCCCACTGATGTATTAAGTTTAACCAATTAAGTTTTCAAAATACAAATTGATTTGTGAAGAGACAATGACTTCTTTATACATAGTATTTCTTCGGATGCATCACTTTTGCCTGTGGCAAAGTGATTCCTATACTGATGCTAATACTGTTCCACGGACGTCCCTTGGAAAAACAGAAGCCATCTTTTTTATGATCTTTGAATATACCTTGGATATTTTTTGTGGGATATCCCCTGGATATCCCTGGGGCGGACATATGCATATCCCAAGGATATCATTGGGACTAAAAGCTGGATATCGTTTTTTTTAGGGATATCCAGGGGATATTCTATGGATATCCCTGTGCCGCCTGGGACAAGAGTGGCAAACAATTAGGGAACCCAGCACATGTAAAGCTATTTATATACAGAAAGTTATATTTAAATCACAACAAATGAAAGATAAATACTACTTACAGAAACCCTTGAGTACAAACAGCAACCCTCAACAAGAGTTACTGATAAGTACTACATACAAAAGACAATATACACCTTCTAAAAGAAACAAAATTCATTTTGAAACATCATTTTCAATTTAAAAAGTGGATATAGTTCCTGCGAGAGTGAACAGCAAATTATGAGAATGGCCTCTGAATCTAATCTGAATCTCATAAACTCAGAAATATATGCTATACTGACAATTCGACTAATATCATCAACTATAATTGAAGAACAAGCACGTAAGAATATAAAACAAACGCTAAAATATGTAAAAGTAAATACCGTTTAACAGAGTAGAGATGAGCCCTGTCACGTTTGAAACAGAAATTTAAACGACCGAGAGGCGAGTGAACCAGCGACAGAGTGACATGTGCTCACTTAGCTAGCAGACGACTTTAACATGCGTTGCCAGCGCCACTGACCGTTGACGCGAGAAAGCCAAATGAAAAGGGAAGTACAAATTTTATTGTTTTTTTTATTATAAATTTCCAAGTGGTACTGAAAGGTGGGACAAAATGGTAGTGGGACAGAAAGGAGGGACAGAAAGACTACGCCGGTACAAAATGGCAGAGGGACAGAATGGCGGGACAGAATGGCTAACTCCCGGGGCAGCATGACGGAGGGACAGAAGGGCGGGACAGACCGTCTGGGCGAGAAGGACAGGGACAGAACGTCTAGGATCCTCAATTTTCAAGAATACAAAAATTGAAAAATAAATAATTCAGTTCAAATTAATTCGAAATCTTTTTTTTTGCACGCTTTATTTATTCTACATTCTATATTGGTAGAGCGACAGCAGCCCCCAGCGACTGTAGCCCCCAGGTTGTCCGACAACAGCCCCCAACACAGTAGCCCCCAACACATTAGCCTCCATCTCTTGTAACACCAGCCCCCATCGCTAATAACATTGGCCCCCAGTATTTATTTTTCGATTGATTAGGCATATTTTCGATTAAATTGACTTATAATGGGCTCTAAAAGCACCAGATGAAACCGGTTTGGTGTACAGAAGTATAATAATACTGTAGCATGTTAAATAACTTGGTGAATCGTTTCAAGTTTTTTTTTGGTTTCTTAATCTGAGAAATGAACTAAACGTGAGGTAAGCAATTTTAATTACTACCAAAGGTCTTTGGCGAAATTAAATTAATAAAGGCCACAGTGACTGGACTTTTTGCGGAGTTTTCTCTGAGGGATGTGATCGCTAGAAAACGGAGAAAAATTCTCCGGAGCCAGAGGTAGGCTGTTACCGCGTTTCTTATGCTGGCATTTTCCCGCTTCGCGTTCAATCGAAAAACGAACACCACTTCAATAAAAATCTGGATGCTCGAAGGGGATTCATCGGAACAGATTTTCGAAATTCGGGAATCGAGGGAACAAAATGCATCGGCAAATCGGCCTTTTCAACATTTGAAAGTCTTCTAATCTTTTTTTTCGAAAAATACCGGTTGGGGCGCAACAAATACCCAAGACTTTCTATCGAAAGGGAAAATGTGTAAAATGAACGGTTGAAATGATATCGAATAAAAAGCTGAAAAACGGACATGCAGAGTCCTCAGAGACTAGCTCGGACAAAGCTACTATAGGAAAAATTATGGGGAATAATGGGGTATGGGGAAATTCATTTCCGGGAAATTTTGTGGAGAGTATGGCCTGAAAATTGATAGCGCAACTCACGAATGCCGCATCAAAACGAGACCAACACAAAAAGTATCGTGTGAATTTTCTTTATTAATAAGATTTTTCCGGAGGTGACCCAATAAAATTAATGAATCGATAAAAATAGAATTTTCCGAGAATTTCAGTGAACTTGACAAGGATTGAACTCGATAGGTCCTTCGAGAGAACCATTCGAAAAGATCTGGCAGCCCCTTAATTTGAATATTCTGTTTAGCGCCATATTGCAATGTCGTTCGGAAATTCGCACAGCCGCTGCCCGCCGTAATGCCAAGACGGAAGTGACATCAGCGTTATTGCACGATTCTACTATACACGATGAAATGGAATTAATTAAAATTAAATACTGGGGGCCAATGTTATTAGCGATGGGGGCTAGTGTTACAAGAGATGGGGGCTGCTGTGTTGGGGGCTACTGTGTTGGGGGCTGCTGTCGGACAGCCTGGGGGCTACAGTCGTTGGGGGCTGCTGTCCACATGCCTCTATATTTGACAAATTGGCAAAACAACCATGTTGGCGCTAGCCCAGAGACGCTACTCCCCTAGCCTTAATACTTAATAGGCCCTCAGCCAATACTTCCAAAGTCCAAAGATCCAAATACAATCACGTTTGCTGGCTCTGCCTCTGCTTGCAGCCTTGCACGTTGTTGTTGTAGGTGTAGGCCTAGATGTAGTGTCTGTTGTACTTCAAAGAAATACTTGGAAGTGGAAAGCAAACTTTTAGACTCAACTGACGTTTTCATATTTGTTGACTGTAAGTTATAACGATGCAATTGAAAGACTGTTAAGAAGTTGCAATTATTTTATTTTACGAAAAAAGTAAGTCGAAAAATGGACTGCGGTAATGTGGATCAGCACCTCATCAAAATGGCCGGTCTTAGTCGTCAATTTCAGCTCGGTGACTTGTACATGTGAAATAGACATTAAGTGGGAGCGAGCCCACAACCTTTGTAACATGAAGTAAACGCCTTAACCACTTTAAAACCTGAAGTTGATAATAAGTGAGATCATTGAGAATAAATTGCAGAAAGCTTAAGGTACGCATAACACGGCGCTTGTTTCCTGACTTACATAAATATAAATGAATATTACTGACTAAAATATTAATATTAACTGGCTTACTGAAATACAGAAATATAAATATATTTATTTGATTTGCTGACTTACAGAAATAAAGAGACAAATATTCAAAGAGACAAATGTTAATAAAGCCACATTTGTGGTTAGACCTTCAGGAGGTGATGTAGAATTCTTTCTTCTAGGAAAAATTCCCGAAGATTCACATTCGTTTTGTTGTATAGTCCTAGTGCAGTGCGCGTACCCTGGCTCGCGCTTGCCGTTTTACGAACGCACTCTTCACTCCGAAGCCCTTTCTCACCCCGAAGCCCCCTAGCGGGACTGTAATTCCCGTATGTTTTAACACGGAAAACAAGTTAAAACAAGTTTCTAATTTTTGTGTGACCCTGTAGGGATTAAACTACCCACCCACGCTATGCGTCATATCAAAAGGTATGTTTTGGTACCAAATTTGGTTATGCTTCATCGTTTTAAGTGTGATAATTTTCAATTTGAAGTTCTGATTGTCACTTTTTTGGTCACAAAAATTACTAATTTCGAACTAACCAAGCATTGTTTTCTGTTTTAATTAGTATTATTTACATATTCAATGCATTTTATCAACAATTGGTACACTAAAAGTGCAATTATATATTTCGAAATTAGCATTACCTTCCATTTGAAGGCCAAAAAGTGGAAACAGAATTGGAAATGAAATCTACCACACTTAAAAAGATCTAACACAAACAAATTAGGTACCAAAACATAGCTCTTTAAACGGCGGATAAGGTGATAAGAAAATTTAACTTCGCCCAGGTCAAACAAAAATTACAAAGTTGTTTAAATGTGAAAACCGAGATGTTTTCCACGGAAGAGATACAAAATACACTGCCCCGCTAGGTGGCAGAGTGCGGGGTGCGTTCGTAAAACAGCAAGCGCGAGCCAGGGTACGCGCACTGCACTAGGACTATTTATTTAACGGTTAAAAGAAACAAGGGTTTTTAAAAGTCGAAAACGGAAAATTGGAAAATTGGAAGAAAATAAAAATTTGAATGAAAGATTCACGCTTATTTTGATTTAGAGAACGTATTAGTTCGTTTTAGAGAAAATATTATTTTTTCGTAAGAGAAAAATTCACGAAATTTGAACGATTTAGCATGAAGATTTACGATCCTTCCCGATATGTTTTTATATGTCTGGGAATTATTCGGAGAGAAAACGAGTTCTAAGAGTCCAAAAATATATATTTTTCCCCAAATTAAGTTTGGCAACGCCGTAGTCAGCTGCCAAAACCATTGTCAACAACTAAATGTAAATTAACCTTACTTGTGATTTCGAGCGCTTTATGAACTCAAAACGCACGAAACTGAAAGAGCAGATCAATACGCGTCGATTGATATAATTATATTTCCGGTTCCATGTTGTAAAAGTATACCATTTCCAAACCAGGTTTTTTCCATCTCACTGATTATGGCTAGATTACCTTTACATCGTTATTTGCTTTCATTTAGAAATTTTTCGTTTCCAATTTGAGAGCTTTCATTCATGTTTTAATCTATACGTTAGTCCTTGTTCTATTCCTTTAGTATTTTGAAATTCAATTAAAGTGAGCCGCTCAGACAGTATTTTGTATCGGTAAAGTAGGGTCATTTTACTTCAAATTTTATATACCTAAATGCTATTATTTATTATTTTTATCATTGAATTGTAAGCATAAAGAAGCTTATAACACAAACTGAAGTTGTTAGAAATTTATTTGGGAAATAAACGAAATAATTATTTCGATTTCGGACGATATTTTTCTCAATAGATGGCGCTACTTGTCTCGGAAAAATAATGTTTTTTTTCTTCGGGTGGTCGGGGTGTAATGCCTTAGAAGCCTTCAGGAGTACCTCCTGAAGGGATAATTTTAATATGTATATTTTGCGTATTTCACGTCATTTGTACACGTTTACAGTTACAAGTTATGGTTAAAGTTACAATTCTTATTTTTTGAAACTAAATCAGTGTGATCTTCGAATAGATCTTCAATGCAATCGTATTTTCCACTATTTAAATTTTCCCAATAACCGAAAAGAATTGACGCAAAGTGGGCTGTGTTTTTTTGTTTTTCACTCAATTTATCGTTTGTTAGAAGAAAACATTTAAAAGGGAGCATTTGGGATACAGTGTTGAGTAGTTCAATGAGGAGGTATAGGTTCAGGTGAGGTTTTTTGCTAATCGCTTTAGGCGAGCATGGTAATTCTTCGGTTCGGATGGGTTGCATAAAAACCGACCATGACTTTAGCATCCAGACCGTACTACGCAGCCATGTTTTTTCCATGTAACTAAAAAGGGATCGGGTTAAAGCGCCCCGCACTTGTGTTTTTAGAGATCTGAATACAGTGGGGATAAAGCGATTGGGTAAAAGGTTCAAAGCCATCAGTTTTCGACAAATCCGTCTTACTCTTTCTTTTCTACGGTAAATGTTGGCCAAACCACATTGTTGGATTTGTCGAAATACAGTTTGGGTAAAATGGAAGCTGCAACCGCAAAAATGTACAGATTGGAACACAGTCGAAAAAGCTATAAGTAATCGTAAAGTGCCATAGGGGCCCAAAAGGGACACAAGTAACAAGAATAGTTTTAAGGTGGCAATTTGGTTTTGCATGACATCAGGGCGAATGTAAGTGGCACCGTTTTAACTCGTTTACCCTTCCTAGCCGTAGTGTGGATTGCAAACTGTTGATAAAAAAGATTCGGGACAATTTGGAAGGTCCCATCTACCTTCCATTTTTTGGCGAGCCCAGAGATGAGGAGAGATGGGAATGGCCCATGTTAAATCGTTACATCCTTTTAAAGGCTGCCACCTAGCGGTTGGGGACAGTACCTGTTACTACGGGATAGGGAAATAACATTGGGAAGCTACTTGAAAGTTCTGTCCTCAACCGCTTTGGCGCTTTTTTGGCACTTAAAAAGGTGACGATTTTCTCTTCTCCTTCTCTTAGGCCTTTCCCATCTCCCCTCTTCTCTGGGCGAGCCTAAGTTTCTTAAGTTAGTGGTCGGTTGCAAAAATGACTATTCTCTGCTAGATCCCCTTACCATCAAACCATCTAATGTCTTCATGCAGAAACTTCTTAGGTACATGATTTAAATCAAAGGCGAAGTCTAAGCTAGTTGGGGTCTTTGGTCTAAGTCCTTGTGTTGCCCTATTGGTCGGACGAGCAATATTACCCATTTTCGGCAAAAGCTTTATACGTTGCTTTTTAGGGATACCATTATACGTTTTGAACATTAAGGGTTCAACTACATCGGTAGCTGGGACGAAAATATCTTGTTTAATTTTTTTGTTTTGCAAGAGAATAGAGGGGTATATGCACTTGTAAAGAGGGGTCAGCCTCGAAGGAATGAGTAGTGTCAAAAAAAATGAATCGTCCACCTATGTCACGCGGGCAGGACATGCTTTGCTGGCAAGACGTCGAGTACATCTCCATTTCACAGTTCTACCATCCTTATTTTTCTTTCGGATGCCAAATTTGTAAGAACCAGACTGGATCAGAATATCGGAACATTTTCGTCCAGCATTCTGCACGATCACCCACTCCTTCGGCTAAGAAATGATTTACAAATAAAATAATTTTTGGAATTACCGAAAATAAAGGCCGAATTACCTCTACACCCCGTTTGATGAAAAAGGAGTTAGTATTACTGGAGCTGGCAGTAGATGCTGTAGACGTATCACTGGAGCTGGCAGTAGATGGTGCAGATGTATCGCTGGAACTAGCAGTAGAAGGTTGAGATCTGGTACTGGACGCATATCTAGAACTTGACGATGGCTCAGCGTTTGACTGTACCGACATATGGCTAGAAGAATAGTTGGTCGGTAAGGAAGACATCTCATTCCTAGATGAAATAGTGAGTTTCCTGGGACGTACATCCTCAATTGGCGTGCTGGCTACATTTTGTGCATCAAATCCTCCTCCCCACTCAGTAGGTGTGGGAAGGTAGCCAACTACACCAATGTAGGAAAGGACCAGATTGACTGGGGAAATTAATGAGACCGGACAAGTAGGTCCCAAATAGAGGCCTCGTAAGAGATTTAAAACATACACACAAAGATGAATATAAGAATATTATGTTGAAGATGCATAGAAAACAATATGAATATACCTGAGACGCAGACCTAGATTGATCATTACCATCATCAACACTTCTATGGCTCGCTGAAGGTTGACCGACGCCAGCAAAGGTCTGTAACAAAACAAAAGAATGGAAGTTAGCTAAGTGTTACAAACTTTAAGTAAGCTACACTGTACCTGATGAGAAGTAGAAATTTCTGCATATGCAATTATTTTGTGGAGGAACGGAAGAACGGCAAGAATGTTCCAGAGAAACGGAGATAGTGCGCTGCCCTGAGGCCAGTCCAGCTCCGTATCTGTTAAAAGGGAGGCCCCATAGCACGATAGCCCTGCGCGTCTCGCCAAGAGGAAGCTTCTCAAGACTTTGACTAGGTAGAGTGGGCAGCATTTGCACAAGACGTTACCTTCTTCATTTTAAAGTTGCCCTCGATAAAACCAGCGTGGATCCAGCGGACTCGGTGGATTTGTCGACACAGAAACCGTGTTGGCTATCATTAAACCATGGATTGTTGGGCGAGTCTGCTAGGTCATTTAGTCTTAGATTATTAATGAGTTCACAAACTTTTCAAACTTCCAGGGTGAATAAAATGCTGATCGGCCGGTAGCCGTAGTAGACTTCCTCAGAATGATCACTCTGGCTTACACGCCAATATTAAGTATGGTGCAATTGGTTGTTTTTGTGTATTTGCCAGAAAGGTTAGATGGCCATTCAAACTTGAACTCTAGTCTTTTACATTTTACTACGGCCAATTTTACTACTGCTTCGACTACTGTTTCTTTTTTGCAGCCGCCAACTCAATCAACACGGCGACAACCTCCAACAAATCTTCCTGGTACTATAACATTATCGCTGCCTTTCCTAAGCTTATCTTGAAAGAATCCTTACAACCTTGTGATTGCCTTGCCGATGCTTCTTTTTCGCCAATTGATACCAAGGACACTAAACAAGGTAAAACGAGTGTATTCCCTGTTATACATTAAACAAAATGTTTGATTTATTTTTTATAACAATAGACCATACCTAGTACTTGAGTTGGGGCACTTGTCACATTACTGGTAACACCAACAACCTAATATATGGTGCCGAATTTGAGTTACTTTAACTCTTGAAAAGATAACTTACTTAACATCGGGGAGGTAGAGGGGGAGGGTTGAGCCTTTATGATATTCCTGTCCCTTTGCGTGAGGACACGTTAGAACTGACGCAAACTCAACTTCTGCTAGCTAGACATCTGCCAAATCCAGTCATAACTTCCATTACAAGAATGAAGACTCGTCTGACGAGGAGGATGATGTGGATCCACATGCTAAATGGCACACAATTCCTAAAGGTAGTAGAAAGTAAGAGTTATATTATTTTGAGCAATTTTGTATAATGATTAGTACTAAATTACATCTATTCAGGTAATCCTCGATTGCTTTCGATGGCCTCGGGTATAATTACGGGATGAAACAGGAATATTCAAATCTATTCTCTGCCATTGCACATGCCGCGATGGTACGGATTGGTTTCGGGCTACTGCAATTCAACGCTGGGAAGATTTTCACCTCGGAAAAAGATTCTTATACCTGACGAAAAATTTAAATATATCTTTAAAGTGCTGGCGGAAGTAAAAAACAAAGACGAAGGAAGACAAGTTTTTAGCGTCAGACAAATAGTAGAGCCAGTGATGATCGGGTATTTAAAGAAAAATCCCGACTACTCTCTATTATCATTTAATTGAGCTGTTAGAGCTGCGCAGTGCCGGAAAGAAAAGAATTTCCCCAAAAATCAAGATTTGGAATACAAGATATGGAAGAGAGTGGACCTAAATTGGATATGGACAAACTTTAACAGACATCGTCTGCTTTAAAAGCTATACATTTTCTTTTTTACGTGTTACACCTGAAATTAGTTAACCGAAAAGGAATAGGGCTCGCGTTGACGTGAAAACTGTGGTGGATTCTCCAATAGTTAACGAGTAACGAAACATATAATTATTTTTGTATTTATCATTCTAAGACCAATAACCAAAGACCAATAATGAATCTCCAGTATTAAAAAGAATGTAAATATTCGTTACAATACTGCTCTACATGCTTCGGCAACAGTTGAACGGATATTTAGCACTGCAGGCTTGATTTTGAGACATCTCCGTAATAATTTGTCAGATAGCATGTTTGAAAGGCTAAAATTTCTTAAATGTAACAGCCTGCTTGATTTTTGAAATGTGCTTTATAAATAAATTAAGTACTAGTATTGCAATAGAAAACTTATAAATTCGCCAATAGATGTAGCGTTCGTGATCGCAAACACAAGATCACCTTAAGAATTTTTCATCGCGTTCGGGATTGCGATCTTGAAACATCCCATGATCGACGATCGGGATGGCGATCTCAAAAAGCGTGATCGATCACAACCCTGCTCCTATCGTACTAAATGGAGATCATTGGAAAAATTCATGGACAAACAAAGCACGCTCTACAATCGTGCAACATTTTCATATCTCTAACCTATCTTTTTTTTAGTTCTGGACAAAAACTTTATTTTTTCAAATTTGGGTCCGCTCTCACCTAATGGATGGTACGATTGATTGGAATACCCTGCTTGTATCATAACATTAGTTTTGTGCCAGTCAGAATAAGTGGTAAATTATTCGTTGAACCTGCAGCATTGAAGGCAAGATTATTGTTTGCGATGTTGGTGCTGAAGTATGATAGGACTTCATAATCGAATCCTCATCTGTGATAAGTCTCACAGTTAGATTGTCAATCTTGTCTTGTCGGCTGCCGCTGTTTCGCCCCATCGTACACGGAATTTGATGAACGCTTCTGGAAGGGCGTTGATTATCTTCCTGACTAAAAGATTTACTGGCAAAAGATGCCCCATGGTTCGTTATTTACTTGCGACCACCAGAGATTTTTTTATATGGAATCTAATGTCCTTTTCTGGAAAGATATTTAAAGATGTTGTAATCACACATAATTATATCATACATAATCATATTGCATGACTTCATAATAAGAGATTCGAATAAATAAACTATAGTGTAGAAAACAGACGTTTGTCATACTTGATGTCGTAAAGTTCTTGGTAATAAATGTGTTCGAGGTTTTCAGCTCTTGCTCCATAATGATTTTTTATTTTCGTCCACATTTTTCTGCATGTTTTTAGCCCGTAGAGGGTTTTCTTTTGAGTTGGTTCAGTTGTGGCTAAAATGTTATTCCGGACAGTCACATTCTTTTTTGGGAATATATTCCCCGCCGGGCTGGAGCGCGAGCTATCAAGCTATTATTGAGTAAGGCTCAAGCCTACCTGGAGGGCTACCGCTAGATGGTGAATAGCCCCTCTGCTATCATGTATAATGGTACCCCCATTAGAGTTATTCTGTATCAAAGTGTCGGAGAGTCAGGTGGACAATACACTAAGTTAGAATCAGCATCACGTGTCTGACGTGACACGTACCCAAAATGGTCCTTCGAACGGATATTTGGGTGTTGTCCAAACAAAAGTAAGTATTTAATTAAGAATTTTTGGGGGTTGCATCGGCTCACGTGGGGCAGCCATTTTGTCTATTGTCATTGACATTTTTTGAAACGTGATTCACCCATTAGCCAGTGCCTCCCCCCTCTCTATTCATCGGACATATTTTAGACAGCGTTGTCGGCTTTCGTCGACATTTCTAGGGGAATTTCACCCGATTTGGGCAGAAATTTCCCCCATTTTGGCTCATTCTTAATTTCATTCAAGCCTTTTTATCTTCTCTCATATCTATCCTTCTTCTCTCTTGTTGCTCATTTCGGCTTTAGACGCCGGGGTTAAGCCCCTCCACCAAAACGCAAAAACAAGACCGATTGAAACGAAACGGTGGGCTATCCATCGAGCATTTGGGTTAGAGAAAGATTGGCACGGAGATAGGCTCCAGGAGCAGAGAAAGCACGTCATCCGCCAAACAGTTTTAGAACAGGAGAAACCTGATCTTGAGGAGGAACTTAAAGCCATTAGGAAGTATAGACATAAGGAAAGTCTTCTTGCCGTCAGAAAGAAGAAATCAACGAGCTAAAGAAAAAGACACAAGAACAGGAGATGAAGCTGCAGTTGGCCCGCAAAAACATACAAGTAATTAGAGTTTGGGTCCCAATTTACCACTCGATAATCTATTGTTACCTTGTAAAAGTGTGAGTTCAATGTTCTTATATTTTTGAACAATTGTAAGCAATTGATCATAGCACCAGGCCAGTAAAATAGTATGAAACACTTGTAGCTCATAGCCAAAGGAATTGATTGGAGTGAAAGTGGGATATTGAATTGTTCCAACTTGTTGCACCTCGTACTTTTGAGGGTCAACAACTTGTAGAAATAATCCAGATTTTCTTTAGTGGCAGGATGATCTGCAATACAGAGAAACAGTTTTAATACAATAGTTTGTCTGGAACCCTTTGACTACTACAACACCACTAGTAATCAGGACTTTGCACTTACCTTTCCGTTTTCCATATGTGTGGATAAAGTGCGTCAGACAGAATTTCTGTGACGTATGCATCATCAATATCTGTAATCACTAAAAAGAAAGAAGAATGATGACACACAAAAGACAACATGCAAAAACAGTAGAGTATGGTGAACAAATTCTTACTAGGAAGTCTCTCGTAGAAAGCTAGAGGCTAACTTTTGCTGAAGGTCAGAGGGTCTTGCGAGGGGAGATAAGAATCGCCATCACCCATCTTGGAATCGTCACCATTGCCACTTATTTAATTGCTACTATTGGAATCATCGTCGTCTGTCTGAGAGCTAAGAAGAAAATGAATTTCGACGGTACGCAACTCCGTCAACTACGAGTCCAATTATATCTCCTAAAAATCGCCGCCGGTCAGATCACAAAACAGCCAACAAGAAGAAAATGAATTTCGACAGTACGCAACTCCGCCAATCACGAGTCAACCTTTATCTTAAAAAACCACTCCTCCTAGCTTAATTTTTGGTTTGATGAATCCGATGAATCAATTTCATTTACGGATCTGTTACATAGTCTGAAACCATTGTCTTTTTTGCAGTCTGAGGGAAAAAATTTCAGTTGAGGAAGAAAAGTTTTGGTTTCCAGATGATGATGACATTGTTCCGGTTTCTAATTGTGAAATCTTCGATTTGGCACGACATGGGGGAAGAAAACCTTCTGGGAGTAGAGTAATTACGGTTCATACAGGCATCATACGTCCCTAGCTCTAAACTCATGCCGCTCTACACTCCTTGGTGCACTTGAAAAAAACGTGTCCTGAAACTATCGATTGGACTGACAAGAAAAAGACTGACGTTGCTAGCTGGTCTGTAGTAGGTAAAAAAAAACGGGGTCATATCCAATCTGTCGACGGTCTATATGTAAAAGGATTCTTCCAATTTAACGGGCCTTTTTCCCTTCAATATTGCTGGTGGAGGAAGGCAGCAATTTCCCCAATAAATGCTGTGGTCCGACAAATTTAAATTTTCAATTTTTTCCCCCGCATCTGTGACAACTTTTAATAAAATGATTTGCGGCCAACGGAAAAATTCTTCTTTTTTTCTCCCTTACTTATTAATCTAAGAAAAGGTTTTTTTTTAAAATAATTCAACGACAATGTTTCCACACCCCGCCAAAAAATTCTTGAGTTTAATTATTTGGCATTGCATCTCTTACATCTAGTGTTAAATAGGTATCGTCAAGGATTAGTGTAAGATACTACTCATCACAAAAAAAGGAAAAAAGAAGGAGCAGGAGCGACGCATCAAAAAAAGAAAATAGGATGGCGCCTCCGACTCCACAAGAAGTGCCCGACTGGCAGGAATACAAAAGCGGCCACAAAGGGATACTGAAGACGATACTGAAAGTGTTGAACGGGATAGTTCATATGCCGTTGGATATCACGTGGAAGGCAAGACTCGGCGCACTAATGTCAGATGCTACGTTGCTGTACATTAAATTCAAATACTACAACCAAAGGATCGAAGAAGATACGAATGATCCTCGATGCTACGACAAAAAAAAGTCGCAATTGCTGAACTTGATAGGCTGATGGACAAAGTAAAGGAGCAAACCGCGTTAATTGACGACCACTGGAAAAATGAAAAGCAGAGAGCACAGCTTGCTGCGGAGGAGGCAAAAGAAAAGAGAAGACAACAAGAAATGGATGAAAGGGAATTGGACAAGAGGCACCGAGACGATCAATTTGAGATTGATCGCCAGGGCAGGGAAGACAAACGAAGCAAAGATACTTCATAATTGCTTAGTGTTTTAAAGTTTGTTTTACATTTTCAGTGTCCTCTAGCGGCGGTTTTTAACACTACGTAGTCTCTCTGTGTTAAATATTGGACCCTCCATTTAAGTTTTTGTTTTGCTTTTGTTTTTATGATGTAATGATGTAGTTTTTGTTTTGTATTTACGTCTGCACTTGCTAGTATGACACTTTTGAAATGATTGCCACTTATTTGCATTAAACTATTGCAGTTTCTATTGTAAATTCCTCATGACATTTAACTGAAGAAGTGTGTAAAACTTTTTAATTGACAATCGAAGAACTTTGATATTGTTTCCCCAATTAATTCTCTCTCATTTAGCTCTACCTTAAAAAAAAAAACAACGAAGCCGTCTCTTGGAATAAAAAAAGGCAACTTTGGTCCGTAAACTTTTTTTCCCTACCCCCCCAAATATCTCCTCCTTGATACCTTCGGGAAACTTCCTTCTAATCGGTCCGATAAATCAGTAGAAGCCCTCGGTTCCCACCTAAAGGTAGGAGACACTCGGGGATAAAGAATACTTTCATATAGTCGTATGAAATCGAGCTGACTTATTCTTACTCAAAGATTTTCTCGCACTATGGAAACAGTGTCTTCAACGTGGAAGGACATGGTAAAAGAGAGAAATACCTGAGCATCCAACTCGATGCTTTCCTGAGTAGCATCGCCTACTAGGGCGATGTGTCGGTTAATAGCCGCGAACAAGACAAACAGTTTAAAAAAAATGAGAGTTGGATGTTCTCGCCTATCCTGTTGATTACAACTACTCGACGGCTGGATAAAGGCTTTAAGCCTTATCGACCTCCTGGATTTGCGTGTATCTTC
Organism: Ceriodaphnia dubia; assembly: GCA_022539655.2. Lineage (NCBI taxonomy): Eukaryota > Metazoa > Arthropoda > Branchiopoda > Diplostraca > Daphniidae > Ceriodaphnia > Ceriodaphnia dubia. Next base: position 922,293 of record JAKUCG020000139.1, on the reverse strand, counting down.
CATTTGTTGGGTCATGTCTGGCTTTGGAAGCACACCTAATGTCCACTGCTGGAAACCCCAGGAAGGGTGGCGGGAATTTAAAAAAAGCGTGTGAGGGAATCACCCTTCCTGGGGTTGCAACAGCACACGCCAGTGTCGCTTCCGTAGAAATAGGGGAGCGCGGGGTTGGTAGGAAAGGACGTTTCAGAGTTGCCGAGGGTGGAGAGGGTTCCTGGTGGAAATATAAGCTAAAGTCGTATGCTAGTATTTCCATTCCGTTACCCAATTACTTATATCTGTATAGTACAATCATTACATTTCAATTACAAAGTACAAGATTCCAGCTGGAAAACTTTTCAAATTGCCGACAGGAAGTTTTCTGAAAAACTATTTGCAAAAAATGTGGTGTTCTATAACTTTAGTTAAATTAAGATAATATCATTACTTGTAATCTTCAAAGATTGTCCTCGCAATCCTTAATTTTTTAGATTCCAAATGGTCTCCATCCGATTAACGAAAAAGAAGACAAATCACGTTAACTGGGACCACATTTTCTAATAAAGGAAAGGAATCTACTTGAAAGTCTTCATTTGGAAATTCTTCTACTGGATTGTTGGTGCAGTTTGGGCATACACCGTTGATTACCGGAACAGTTCCACTTACTAAGAAAGTATATAGCTAGCAACACAAAATTTTTTTTAAATTTTGCATATTATACTGCAATTAGAGTTTAAAAGAGATGGAGATTATTGAAAACATCTAATACAAATATTGCATTCATCTTCCTATAAACCTTTGAGACAACTAACGTCATTCTTATTAACTTATGCCACTTCTTTATTGTCGTATGGTGGGAGAAGAATTTTGAGTCCACGAGCTTCTTCTTGGGGCGTTGCAATAACGGAAGTGATATGGATTCTGTCAACCATTTGTCCTGGAATGGTATGCAGTGAATCGAACCAATATATTACTTCATTTTCCCTCGCTTAATGTTTTTCATAGGTAAGGGTAAGATTCTGGCAGCTCTATGGCGTTTCTCAATAGCTAAATAACAAGGTCACCTATCTCCTTGGTCGTTTCGGTAACGCAAACAAAAAGTTGGGATATTCTGTTTATTTTAACGTTTTAGGTTTCAGACTTTTTTAACAGTGTTGTCGAATTTTGCATTTGCTCTTATGAGGAGAATGTCCTACAATATCGCTGGCGTCAAATTTGAGCGCAAGTCCGATAGCACATATTTTAAACCAGAAAACGATCTCTCACAACTTACTTCCGTGACAGGGAGAGCTAAACATATTTGAGAAACAGAATAGAAAATATGATTTTCATATTTTTTTAACTCCCAATTTACTTTAACAGATCCGTTTTCTTGCTTGGTTCGTTGGCGAATGTATCTAGCATTTCTCTGAACTCTTGTGATGACTGTGTTACGCTGTTAATCTCTGCATGACGTTTGCGCCCCCTTTGCCGCATTGTGTTCTCAACAGGGTCATCACAACTAGAATCCGGGCCGTCTACTGAGCGTAGAGTTCCACCCACAACAGTCGAACGAGAAATATTTTTAATGTGCTCCAGTATCTTGCAAAGATGACTTTTAGCCGACTCGCTTTCGGCCGACGACAAAAGAAGCTTATATCTAAAACCACAAAATATATTATAATTCTGTATAAATAAAATAAACTAGTTACACTTTTACCATGGATCCATAAAAATTGCTGCTCTAAAAGATTTATTGGCTATCAGTTAGGGTTCTCGAGCATTTAATTTAGATAACAGGACTTTGGAAAATGTGCTATTCACCTTTACTACTTCAGCATCAAGAACTGCTAGTTGCAGTGTGTGAGCAGCACACCTAAATCCCAGTAAGGTTTCGTTCACTGTTAGGGTAAATTCGGGGTTATTACCCTCAGCTTCTTGACTATTTCTTTCTTCATCCGTCGATCCAGGTGCTACATTTTCGGATTCAAGTTCTGATTCGCCATCTTGTAGAAATTCGTTCTCTTCCCCATTATCAGAAACTTCACCGATTTCATCTCCGATTTCTAAAGATTCATCTTCTTCTGTACTTTCATTTGCGGGAGCAGTCTCATTATCTACGTTAGGTCCTTGTTCTTTAATAATTCTGCTTACTGCCTTCAACATGTTTGACCCGTTATCAGTTGTAATGCTGTAAATCTGATTAATTCCAATTTCATAGATGGCCAATGAATCTAGCAGGAGTTTCTTTATATTTACTCCGGTATGTCTAACGAGAACTTCTACCATTGCAAGAGTTATGAGTCTTATTTTCCCACCTCTGTGCAAAATCAAAATCATTATCTAAAAGTCAGGGTCAAAAAGAGAAAAAAAGAAAAATAGCCAGCCTGGCATGGAATACCTGATGAACTGAATGTTTACAGCAAATATAGAGCGGTCTAGTCTAGTTGCGCAATCAACTTTAACAGAAATCATTTTTCCTTTGATATTTTTTCTTATTTTATCCCGAACTTCGCTAGCTTTCCGACCAACACCATCACGAACATTTTCTGTTTACCGCGAGGTTCCCCCCAGTCCGACAATGACAGGGTGAATAAGTTTTTTAAATCCGCTATCTTCCATCAGGGAAAAAGGCCTAGCGTTAACTGTCACTAGCTCTATGCACGCGTCTTGCAAATATTTTTGGTCGATTTCTACTCTAATCTTTTTCATCGGTCTTGCATTCAGCTCTTTAAGCTTTCTCTTCTTTGCCGCAATTTTTTCTTTTTCTTCCTGGATTTCATGGTACACCCCTAAATGATATCGTTTAACATGCGTTTCCAGATTACCAGCATGAACCGTTTCTAGTTTTTTGTTGCAATCACCAATTAAACAAACTGAACTGTTAGCCTTTTCATCGATAGCGAAATGCTCACGCACAGGATTTTCCTTTTCTCTCATGTTCGGGCAAGGTATTCACTACTGACTGATCGTCAAATATTACATAAATTAGTTTGAATTCCTACAATATTGCCAAGTTTATAAACTATTATATAATTTTACTTACTCTACCCTTCCCGTTTTGATTTTCTGTGTTTTGAAGTCGCGATCGTTAACGAATTCAAACCTCTCCCCATGGTTAAAACCAAAATCGTTTCTACGAAACAAACGAAAACAATCAATGTTAATAACGTTACCCAAAACGTTCCGACTCCCTGATGGTATGACAAATTTAAGGGCTCCCAGCCTTTTGATTCCAAACACCTTCATTCGTGGGCTCAGGGAGCTCAATTTACCTTGGGTGAAATTCATCTTGTCCGATCCACAACCTTATTTTTGTTTTTATAATTCATTCCTTTTTAGTAATTTGAAACTAGGCCTCAGGCCAGGCTCTTGTGCCAGTTTGTTCCAGACAAAATAAGCCTGAGTATGTTCCTCTTGCTGCCTAATGCCTGATTACCCTTCTTTCAACAGCTTCGTCTTGCTACTGGTGACTGACACTCGGACTCAAAGAATCCGTTGGAGAGATGGGAAATGTCAGGTAAACAGTCACCTGTGTTAAGGTTAAAACCTTAAATGATGCCGGCGATGAATCAAAGGTGATCGCAGCTTTGAACCGTTTGCAGCGATTAGGTTTTCTACCCCTGGATCACGAAGGTTCTCTTCATTCTCTCCTAACAAGTGGAGCATGTGAAGTCTAATAACAAAACCTTCGGCCCCACTGTCGGGTACTGCTAAAACGTCAATCTATCTTCCGCCTTGTTTGCCAATTGCCAGTTTTACTACAGGAAACCAACGAGCAGTAACTGAAACATGTGCTAGCTTAATGAATTGAAACTGGACTAGTTTTTTTGTGCGGTCTACAAGCGACAGCGAAGTGGTTTTCAATCCCACAGTTGTCACATATCTTAACCATAGCCGGGCAGATGTCCCCTTGCTTGTGTCTGGGTGTACGGTTGCATCTGTGGCATTTATCACCAGTCTGCTGGTCTTTCTCTGGTTCTCTGTTTCTTTTACGACTATTGCTTTTTTGGTCTTTGTTCGACTTTGGGAAGATATAAATTTCCGTTCTCCCTGAGTGACCCAAAATGGGCTCGTTTTTGTTGGCAGGTGGACCAACTACCAATCGCACCAACCTTAATATTATCAGCAACAATTTCATTTCTGAATAATTATTGCTTCTCGAGCCGATGCGACAAAAACTATTACCCATCGTTTTGACACAGAAATATTCCATGTTTTATCTTAAACAAGCCCAGCCAGCAAGAATAAAAAACCCATTATAGGGAAAATCTTGGACCAAGAAAATATTCTTGGTAAATAATTAGACCAACAAACCTCCAATAAATCCTGTTTGTGGGAGATTTAGCAAAAACTGTATCTAAAATTTTCCATTTCCAGGTTAGCTTTGGATGGAGTCAAAAGTTTATTCGTATTCAGTTACGATCGGGAATGGTACTGCACTAGTGTTCATCAATATAAAATTTCGACAATGGCTATTTAATGCTGAAGAGTTGAACATGGACACGACAATTGATAGTACATCTCGCCAGTTTTATCAAATAGCATCTCTCCACGCTATTGTACAGTATCCACAGAAAAAATCCAAACACCGGACCTTTGAAACACGGGAGCAAGCGGAAAACCCCATGTCGGAGTATCCGCTACCATTCGGTCGAAAAACGCGGCATTAAAGCCAAATTTGCAGTGTAGTCTAAAAACAAAATGATTTATTCATTTGAATTTTTTCAGAATTTTTCATTAAAAAGCCAAAGGCCTAGCCAATAGTTATCTATTTTCCGAACACCTTTTTTCCCACTACTGCTCACATGTAAAAACCTTAATTTCAAATTCAATTTTCAAACGCAAATTATGGCATATAATCTTGAAATTGACGTAGAAAAATCAAATGCGAATATATGAAATAGTTGATGCAGATTTCAAAGTTTAGTACAGTAAATCTGAATTTTCGGGAATTTTTTTTTATGAACGCCGAGCAACATTATGTTTGATGGCTGAACATTATTCACCTTGTATGGTTTACTGTAGCAAAAAAAACTCTAGGCAAATCCAAATCGTCTTCTTCCATTTTTAAGCAAGTTGAAAAATCAAATGCGAATGATTGTAATGCAGTCGTATGTATGCAGCTAAAAAGTTTATTCAACATGAGCCAAATCCAAATCGTCTTCTTCCATTGCACTTTTGCCTTAAACCTTTGCAACCATTACACACAGAAGAGCATTCAACACCATTTTTCCGACATGTTCATCTCATTGATGAGCACGTCCCCTTGCATCCACACTTTATTACTTTCAAAATATTTTCTGGTGCGGGTGGAATATCGGTACAAATCGAGTGTGAAGCCCCTTCTGGCACCAACCAACCCCAATCTTCAGGTGACGAATGATGAGAAACAGTATTGCCTGACCACACTTGGACTTGATATTATACTCGAAAGCTGTGAAATTTACATGCAGAAGCGGTTGGGGGGAGATCTTTTGGATGTACAAACGTCGTGGGATGCGCAACCTAACGTTTAAATCTAAGGTATCGATTTTCATTTAAACTAGCAGTTTTATCACACACGTACAAAATGAGAACAGATTTTTGGCCAGCGGCTTCTACTTCTTTTTGAGTTACACCAATGCGAAGAAATATATCAGCAGCCTTGTTGAAGTCCTCATCATTACTAGCCAGAGTTTTTATGGCCAATCCCTTTCCTAATCCAAATAATCGGGAGGTTGTGTCACAGCCCAGTTTGGTGTGAGCGAAAAGGATGCGGTGGCAAATAACCATACCTAATTTACCATGAATATCTTTTATATCCCATATTTTACCAAGTTGGCCCTTTTTTCCTTCACTTTTTAGATAGATTGATTGGTTATTCGCACTGGCGTGGTAAATCAGAAGTACTAATAAGTCAGTATCGTCTCCAATCACAACGACATTTTGCAAACGAGAAAGAGTTACGCTGTTTATACAATTAAGACATCCGCGTCTTCTTTCGCCTGGATAACGTAAAAGCACCGCTTGGCCAAATATGATGCAAACATTTTAATAAAACGGGACTTATTAGCTTTGTTTGAAAGAAATTCTTCTTTTTTCGCTGTATGTCTTCACTGAAAAGTACCTCACGTCCTGCCATTCGAGATCTTCTTTGATGAGCCGTGTCTTTTGTTGACAACTGGCTATCGTAGCCATCAAAGACAATAGTCGCTTTGGGGTATCGAGTCTCCACGTATGTGAAATAACGTTCCAAAATAGTTGAATATGTTTCCTTCTTGGCCCATGGAATCTTGTGAAGCAAAGCGCCTCCGTCAATTACATATTCCATTCCAATGCCAGTCCCTAAGGGAATTTCAGGCATTTTATTGCTTATGATTCAAAGAAACGCTTTATATTATCAATAACGATATTACCTGGTACTGACTGAATACGTGAAGAAGAAGAAGAACAATCAATATTGTATAATTTGGCAATTCTGCTTTGTCCGGTGCTCGCAACAATCCTGAGTCCTCGAATAACGACGCTAGATGCGCGCACAATTCGTACTGAAATATGTCGGCCTCATTCATATCGGATTTACTTGCGATGATGACGAATCTCTGAAAAAGTAGTGATGGATCAAGTTGTCGAATAGCTCCCCCCGGTGTGTTTTTTTCAGTTATCAGGATAGCCTGATCCTTCTTTCTGAAAATATAGACATCGGCGGATACTCCATTCATCGAATGCACTGGCCAACTTCTTGCCTCGTCTACATTAGACAAGTTGCTAGCCGTCATGCCTGTTGAGATGCTCCGTAATACTGCACCACTCCCTTCAAATGGGGACGATTCTGACAAGTAATTTATTAAGATTTGGGTGTCCAAGCAGTCTCTTTTCATTCTAGACTGATCCAAGTCTTTGTGCTGATCAGACTGAGTAGCAAGAACACCTGCCAAGGAGTGCATCAAACAGTTTAAGAAAGCACGCGTTGGGCGTGACAGAACCCAAGTGATCCGTTCTATCGACTAGTTCTATATTGTGATTCCTTTTCGACGTGTAAAACCACCTATATTTGATGTACAATGAACACTTGCGTTTCACCTGAGGATTTCATTGACCGCATCAGTTTCTGTTCAATGACTTGATCAAGTGATGTACAACATCAGTGGTGATCCGTCCTTCTAATCACATGGTGGCCCTTTTCGAAAGAACCTTTTATCTCGGGATGCGTCTTTTCTAATGCATACATATCTTGAATGTATATTCTGCATGACTTAACGTAATTGTTATGGCCGGCGGCTGCAAGATATGGAAGCATTCCTGCTATAGTTGTTGTTGCGCAAGTTTCAAACCATTAGAAAAGGGAATACATTTGATGATGAGTTCATTGTATTTAGAAAGGACTGAGGTCCTTGTCTATTTCAAATGACATATAAGGCCAGGAGAACAGACAAAAGGGTTAAAGTACAATACCATGTGAAAGCTAAATCAAGAGAGAGCAGCCAGGCAATGTGACAAACGGGAGGAAAACTAAACATTGGCTAAACAGCATCCAAGCCTTGTCAGTTTCAGCAACCGCCAAAGTGTTCCTGTTGCTCGGGGCGCTATTCCAGCGCTAACAGTTGTAAGGTGCATATTCCAATTCCCATTGCGCTCGGCGGCAATAAAGGTCTTTAGCAAAGATACCATTGCCATTTACTGAATCCACAATTTAGATGTTATTATATTAATAATCGTTACAACTTAGAATCGGCCGAAACAGTATCAAATATAGCCTACCTATTTTCGGATAGTAGAGCTAATTTTTCAGAAGCGAGACTCTTTAACTTGATAAGGGCACTTTAGTTCGAAATTTGATCAATATTAGTCGATTGAGAATACATTTTTTCGAATTCAGTCATCAAGTGTGCGATTTCACTTTGGTTTAACCCATTATTGGTATCGTCTATAATATATTATGAGAAAGTAGCAGTCGTAGTATTAGACAAATTTTGACTCTGCTGGAAATAACAAACATTGATTAAAACTCACAATCCGGATTGTCGAAGAAAAATTCCCCCAGCATGATAACGTTTAAAGCAGCATCTACCAGATTATGTCCCCGGATGGCTCTTGGAATAGCTTTCCCACTTATGAGATGTGGAACCGTGTCCGTAGCATAAACAAGTTCGAGGAGCTCCTGCAAACCTTTAAATCATAGAAGCTATTATCAAAATTTGTAGTCTAATTACTCTTGACGGATTATTTTATTGAACCAACTTACCCGAACCGTCCATGAGATGACCAATTGCTCCAATGTAGCTCATCATTAAGTGGAAACCACCTAACCGTAGCACAATCCGGGAGATATCACTGTTTGAGTTTTCACTTTTCACAATCATAACAGATTTCCAATACAGGGGTTGATCAAAAGTCAAAACGGGAGTGAATCCGTACTTTTTACCTGTAAGAATCCGGTAAAATTTTTGACCATCAAAAACCGGTAAAATAAAAGGCCTAAAATTAGCCCGTCAGGTTTCAAATCAACTAAACACAACAGTTAGTCCAACGCAAAAAAGGCAAAAAAGTCCAAACTAAATAGTAAAACGCTGGGTTTGGAAAATTGAAATTACGCGGAACGATCTAAGAAAGACGCCGCTTGAATAACGGGTATCCACCACCTTTCATTGAGTACAATATATATTTCCATGAGAGCACTTATAGTATGAGTTCGGAAGAATGTATATATATATATATTGGTTTTTTCAATTGACCCAAAACGGATTCCATAATGCTGAATATATCAGCTATTAATGAAATGTAAATTATTTCTTGTTACAATTAGTCAGGAGTCAAAAATTAAGTACCCTCGACTGTAATTTTAGAATACGAAATGGGAATTCTTCAGGCTATGGCACGTCTTTCCCAACAGCTTTTCCCAGAGAATACTGGTTCACTCCTGCCAGATGAGACCATTTCTTTAAAATTGTAAAGTGGAAAATTATTGATGATTTTATCTCAATGGAATCTGGAAAAAACAAGCAATTGTTCTGGCAACCGCCGTCAATAAGGCAAATGTCCACATTTTCACAATCATTAAAATATCGATGACATTGGCACTTTTACCATCTGCCTGAATCGTTGAAGGCCTTCATAAGTAGATAAAAATTTATCAATCATTAGACTTATACTTGGTTTTAAGAATCATGTATTTGCAGGCTATTAAAACTTTTTCGTTGCGGTTGAATTTGAAGTTCAAACTCCGTTTCTCAAATCCTGGCTTACATCGACGACTTTTGGATCCAACGTGTCGGGCTAGATCGTGCATCTGCCATTCATGCCACCAACAGAACATACAACTTCATCGAAGCCTGGCATCATCTTATAACATAGGTGATGCAGGGACACCACCTAAACTTTTGGGATTTTAAAAGTAAGGAACCATCACATACCTACGTTTTCATCATTCAATATTTATTTTGATTATTCTTTTTTACAGCAAATCTACGAGAAGTAAGCGCACAGGGAACTAAAATTTTTCATCAAGCCAGACAAGGGCTAAGGGTTAGCGCCAAACGTAGCTTATACTATCGCCAGAGAGATAACTGGATAGCCGATCAAACCGAGGAGCTGGCCCTTGGCCGAATTTCGATTACAGAATTTTACGAGACAGCAGCATCACAGTGGCTGCTGTTGATAGCAAACCCTGTGAACGAACAGATCATGGAACCGCCTCTTGAGTTCCTTACTTCAATCATTTTTTTGGTTTTTCAGGAGGACTTGAATGCTTCCGAAGAAAACGCTGCTTGCCAGGTTCTAATGCCAATTCATGAACCACCCGCTCCACCTCCAATCGAACGCTATCGTGCTCAACATCCTGTTCCAGCTGAAGAACCACAAAATGAAGACAGCCTTGGTGAAGATGGTTAACGCCGTAGAGAGTCCATTGAAGGTGTTCATCGTGGTGTTCGACACCCGATAGAAAATGAAGACCAAAACGCACATATTAAACTGCAACGTCGGCCAGGGCGTACTCATGACAGACGCCGTCGAGTCGAACCCACTTCCAATGAAGAACTATTGCTATAGCCTATATCTACCAGTTGTGGAACAAAATGAACCTCGTTGGCCAGGACGTCCTTCTGACAGGCGCAGACAGATCGAGCCACAACCCCACGAGTAACCAATCGCGTGTGCGTCGCAGTGTTCGCCGACAGTGAGAGGAAAAAAATATCGAAGGGAATGTAGCTATTGAACAACCTGCTAGGCGCCTGGTGGAACCCCTTGCCCTTGCTGTACCAGCTGGTGCTGTACCAAGACGTCATCAATGGCGTCCTCTTGGACGTGGCAGAGGAGCTCGCAGAGGTGTGGTGGTTCGTGGAGACAAGACAAGAACGTTGCCGTTCAGTAGCACACATATGGAGCCGGGCGGCAATCTGACCAAGATAACATATGTATCATATGTGTTTCGGAAGAATCAAATAAGGTTCTCGATTGCTGCTACCATCGGTTTTTTTCGCTTGCATAAGAGAAAATTTATGCCCTTTGTGCCGTCGAGTTTTCATTCATTTTCACCGTTGTTGGCATGGTTGTTTAGGATATCATTCAAGCATACCAATCTGTTTAAATTTTTCAATTCGATTTTTTAATTCTTTTTCCATTCCGATTATGATACAAGCCAAACAGAGGAAAGAGATGATGAACTTCTACTCACTTCTTGCTTTTGTACAAGGGGTTTAACTTCCCCTGTAATATAGCATGGTGTGGCTACATAATTTTATTTTCTCTATACCCTTTTTTCTTGTCATTGTTCTAACTTAGAAAGGCTATTTGAAAAACTTTGCTCATTTTTCTAAACATGCGAATCCGATGCGATGTCTTTGAGCTTAACGCCTACTGCCTCAAGCCAATAATGGATTTTTGGAGGCATCAGCCGACAAATTTCAAGTGGATTTGGAACATCCCTTTAAAGAATACCTTTTGACCCAATCGAAGGGTTATGTTTGATCGTTTGTAGCTAATCGAAACCAAGAATCACCAAATGTCATTTCATTGAAACGACATGTCATTTTTTTCATTTACACATTTTTTTTTCATTAGACATGCGATGTCTTTGAGCTTAACGCCTACTGCCTCAAGCCAAAGTGCCTGTATGTTTCCTCTCCGCACGACATGGCATTTTGATATTTTCTTGGAGCGCCATATATGAATGTACAGCATTTGGATAAAAAGCCGGATACGATTCGGTATGATGCAGTTCAACCAATCAGTTGACTTGTGTGTGGTTGTAGTAATCTTCATTTTACTGTGACTTCGACTCTAGTTTTATTTTAAGGCAGTTAATATTACTAATATATTGAACACGCATAAAATAAGACGTGTAGTCGACTGTTACCACCAATATCGTTTGGCCGAGTGTTTGGCGATTTTCAGTAACCCCCTTCATGAGCAGGTACGTTGTTTACCGCCAATCGTGTTTGCATTCTAAAGCAACCTGTGACGTTTCGCTGTGAACTAGTCGACACAATAAGTAAAAAGTTAAAATACGAAATAAAGGAATTGTAGAAAAACATAAACTAATTTGATGTGAAATTCTGTTTCAGAAAGTTTACAAAATGATAAATTCTCAAGCTGCTGTTGACCAATTTTTATTGCAAAAAGAAATATTTCAGAAAATTAAAAAGAAAGAACAGACACCTTTTATAGCCTTGTCCCAAAAAGGTCAACAAGAGTGGAAAGAGGGTGAAATAAAATTTTTGAGAATTTTTCCGAGTTAAACAAAAATGCCATGGAGAAATCGTCAAAACAGGTATGTATATACATCAATGTAGCTAATTTACGTATTAACTTGTACATTGCAGACATGTTATTGTTTTTTTTAATTACTGTTTCAGAAAAAAACAAAAAGGCACTTATAAAGAAATTAAGAAAAGTCGGTTCCAGTGGACGAATATCAATTGAAGATCAAAAACTACACAAAAATTAACAAGTCTTATTAAACAGTCAGCCGTTTTATGTATCTAGGAATTTCTATAACAAATTGTAAATTCCCTTGTTAATACATCTACGGTTTCACAAAATTGACATCGGCAGTTAGTTGTCTACCGAACTCGTATATTGGTGGGGTGGTGGGGGTGGGGTGTATCAGGCTGCGGAAACACTTGGACTAGTGGGGTTGGTGGTTGGCTTGAAGTTTGGAAAAAGCACACCGGACGCAAAAAGGTGGAGCTTGGCTCGTCTGTGGTACACAGAGACAACTATAGACTGGATACGTAATATAAATGATTTTGTTGCCACGCCATCTCTGGGTTGTATACTTAAAACGCTGTAGGGCATAGGGGTAGGGGATCAAATGCACCAACAAATTTCAAAAGAGTGCTGAATAATTATTTTAATTCATTTCTCATACTTATTTAATGTTATAATGTTATTTATGCAAAATCAATAGAGAATTTTCAATACGGGTGTCGCTCGTCAATTGTTTGGCCCTGGCAGCCATTTTCTGTAGTAAGTTAACATTGGGGAGATAGGGATTTTTAAGATTTTTCCAATTTAAAGTCGGAGCAAGGCATTATTTTTAACTTTTGACCCAAAAACTGAGCAACAATGATTCATTTTGAACTATATTTCGTCCTCGAGCTCCATCTTGTTTTCCGGTAATCTCAGTTTTTTCAAAAGTAAAAAAAAGTTTTCAGTGGCAATACGGCATTAATTTATAATAGAGGATTTTCAATACGGATGGCGCATGTCATACCATCATACCATCTTAGTGTGGACTGCACTTCCTGAGGTAAAACGTCTCATAGGAAAAGTATCCGTTTTTCAATAAGAAGACAACGACCCGAATTTTTGTATAAATTATTTGGAAAAAAAAAGAAAATTCCTGTAAAGTTCCAAAGATCAGCTGCTTTTTGACCACGTCCCTAATAAAATTCATTATATAAATTATTACAGGGGATGTTGTAAGGATGGTTTGGCCCCCACAAAGCCCTGATCTGAACCCAATAGAAGCTATGTGGGACTATTTCGATTCCAAAATACAGAAAAGTACCAGAACGTCACAGGACAAGATGTGGGAGACTCTTCAGGCAGCGCGGGACCAAATCCCAAAACAAGTTCTACAAAGATACATCTTTTCAATGAACAAGAGATGTAAAGTCGTTATAGCTGTGAAAAACCTGAAGTAAAACTCGATTAAGTGTTCTTTTCATTGTGTAGCATTGACATCACATATTGAGGTTAAGGATTCACAACAAAAAATCTGCAATCCACTCTCCTTCGCTGTTGACAAGTTGAACCAAACGTTCTGGAAGGGAATTAATTGTTTCAATGAGATAGCCGTCGCGATCCAAAACGCTCCAACACTTAGACAGTTCACACCACAAATCATTTTCATTAAAAACCTACGTTCCAGAAAGTTTCTTCACAATTTCTCTCTATATGGTCTCTAATGGCATAAGGTCTCCAGATTTTTTGGCCAATCTTCCATAACCTTCATGCCATTATGAGTGATGAACTCAGTAACTGACTTGGCAGTATGAACGGGGAAATAGTCATGGACAATTCTTCTCTCATCACAGAACGGAAACACGTGAAGACCTAAGAGTTCTTTATACTGGCTTATATCAAGCCTATAATTCAGTTTCTTGATAACATTAGGCACATGATGGTCCACCCCAATACAACTCCACAAAGGGACAGTGTTTTGAACACTCTTTCCGTGGCTTCCTGAATGCAAAGTAATTTCTCCATTACTGCCAAAGCTACCAATGGATAATTTGTTCTGGGAATTAGTTAAACATACATATTAAAGTCTAGAACTCAACATACCTAAATCTTTGTGCAACAAATAAAGCGTGAACCAATATTTTTTCACAACATAGATATTTCTGAGCAAACTACTTTCGTTGTAACATAGTTTCAATATCAAGAACTGGAATAAAGTCTTCCATTACTGGAATAAAGACAAAATCAACATTAGACTCGAGCTCGGTATTTTTTAAAGCGTTTGTGTACAAAATAATCGTCAGAAAAAAATTGGAAAGAATTTTGAGCGCCCTTGGTGGGAGAAAATCACAACTTGGCAATCTTTTTTGGTTTGCAAATTAACGAGATGTATGAATTACTTTAAACCGGCAACCACGCTAGTGTTTGAATATCGGGCAATTTTTCGGAATGGTTTAAATCTTTCTTATCTTGCAAAAAATCGGACACTATCGTTATTTAAAAGGGCGAGGAAGCTAACGCAGAGCTTTTTTTTGAAGACGTTTCGCGTAACTCTAATCCTCTTAGTTTAGTCCCTAGAGGCATTCAAAGTAGCCTTAGTTGCATATGGTCCTCTCCTCAGTACAAATAGTTATGACGCGGACCAAAAACCATCCTCTCCGTGAACGAAATATTCTTTAAAAAATCATGTCAATTCCAACTATCCGAGGGAACCTTGGAAAAAATGCTCGTTCACCGCGGATAAAAACTCGAGCCAGGGGCGCGACGCGAAAACGCCGGTTTTCCATAAGGTTCCGTCGGAGTCCAGATACTTCGTGTGCCTACTGTAGGTGCTATTAATAGACATTTGATCAACAGTGAAGAACTTACGTCACTTGCATTTGCATTCAATTCAAATAACGTCATCGTAAAGTAATGATGATGATGATATTTGTTTAAACGGTGCCACCGAAGGGGACTGCTAAAGCGCAACCAACGTCTTCGGATTACGGGCAAGTATGAACGAAACCTTTGCGCCCCGAACGATTGACTGAGATCTTTTCATAATATCCACATGTCATAGTCAAGGGACTATGAAAGAATCGTAAAGTAATTTTCAGCCACATTCGGTAATGGCACACAAAGCATACTACAATCTTCTTCAACTTTCCAATTTTTAACAAATTTGGTTCAAACCAGTATTTCATTGAACAGTACTTAAACTACGATTAAAAGTACAACTCTGTAGTTTAAGTATTAATATTTAAAATAATTAAAATATAGCCAAAAATGACGATTTTTGACACTTTTTTAATTCTGGCAGGTCAAGATATAATTTTAAAAATCTAAAAAAAATCAGGCTAACTTTAGGGAAAAATCCCTCGGTCGAAATAAGTTACAAGAAAAAATTCCGACTTTCATCGGAAATTGAACACCCTAAGCCTACACCTACTCCGGCGGTGTCCCCAAACCAACCCCAATAGTCCCAATAGTCTCTCTGAATACTCTTCACGTGAGTATTTACGTATAAGTTCACTAGATATATTTCTGCTTCGTTGGCGATGAAGTATTTCCACTCAAGCCATTTATGATGAAACCATTTTTCCGCCAAACAACAGGAAGTTTGCAAAGAGATGAGCGCATTTTCAACTACAGGTACAAGATGATGAGTTTGAATCTATAATTATCGATAAATACTTAAACAACTAAATTTTCATCTAATTTGTACGTTGCCACGTGCACGTCGCGTCATCGAAAATGCTTTCGGAATTTCAACAGGCCGATGGAGGATCTTCAGTAAGCCCATCATTGCCAAAACGGAAAACATCGAGCATTACACCAGAGCTTGCATTGTGCTGCACAACTATCTAATTGAAACAGACCAGCAAATCGCGGCTTTGCCGACAATTTCAATTCAGAGGGCTTTGATTGAGAGTGGCTGGCGCTCAGACGATGATGCGAATGGTGGATTTCAGTCCCTTCGTTCAAAAAGTGCGATGATGATGATGAATTACAGCCGTGAAGCCGGATCCGTTCGCAATTCATTTAAAAATTACTTCAATGAATCAATTCTGAAGGTACCGTTCCCTGGCAAACTATGACAGTCGATCGGAATCTGACGCGGACTAGTGCACAAACAAAAATTCGGCAAAATTTGATGGTTCGTCATACTTTGGTAGTTGACTCGCCTACGGTTGATACTATGTGGCAGGTAAGCCAGTTTCGTTTTTACTGTGTGGGTTACCAACTAGTTTACCAGCCACACAGTATCAACCGCAGGCAGGAGTCTAACAAATATGTTTTTTACATGGATTTTTCTTGTATATGACTGAAGTGCAGTAAGCGTACACGTACGTATTCGTCCGTGTTCTACTACAGCAGCGATCGCATTTGCATAATAACTAAAACCAAATTTTGCTTGCAAAATAGTGTAATCTGTTCGTACTAATATGTAGATCAATAAGTGGTTAAGGACGTACCCATGTAGCAAATGAAGTCTCCCCACATCTGATTAGTGTCAAAAGACATCAAATGGTGCAAAATGACCTCAAATTGATGTCATTTTGCACCATTTGATGTCTGTTGACACTAACCAGACACTAACTAGATGTTGGCAGACTTCATTTGCTACATGGATAGAGAAATACAAACTTAAAAAGAACTTGGAACATGAAGGAGTAAATTTCACTTCTTGTACTTGTGTTCGAACAGGAGACTCTCCATATCACGTAGAACGAGATCCCGCGATTCCTCATCAGGGATCGCGGCCAAGCGTTTGGCAAATGATGAACAATATTCGAGAAGTTCAGCCAATACCGGAATATCCGTTGCGTCTCTATCGTTCCATGGCTTTTTTGGTTTGTTGTTCAGCAAATAAGACGAAAGGGCATCAAACTTTGTAAAGACAGCTTTCGACATTGAGAGGATTCAGTGACTTCAAGCAGCAATAGAGGGTGCTAGAATCGCCAGCAGCGTGTGACGTCAAAGCGCACACGGTGTGTATGCCAAAACGCACACGGTGTGTAACGGAAGTATCAGTACGGGCGTTCGCCCTCTTGTCCGTCCGCTCTTGATTAACCTTACACTTCTATCCGCGCTAGACAGCATCCACCTGCTTGCTCCTTTTCATTTAGCACTCAAGTACAGCAACCACCTGCTTGCCCCCTTTCGTTCATCAATCCACTACAGCATCCACTTACTTGTAACCCAGTATTTATTGCTACCTTGGCAGTACGTTTTGTATACAGACAATCAGTATATAAACCCATGTAGGCTTACGAGAAAAACAGAGAAGGCTTTCAGCCAGTTACCCGACTCCAGTCCTCTCTTCTACTCGCCTTCTAATCTGATGTAAGTTGTAGTTTAAACTATCTCGTAATACAGCGCGTTATCCAGTATCAGTGTGTGTCTTCATTTCTACTCGATTCATCGCTTCTCGACACCGTACACAATGAGTAAGGTCGTTCTCCTCACGGAAACGGCACTTACAACGTGTTGATCATAGATTTTTCAAAAGCCCCTTCTTTATCTTCCACTTTACGTTTTCTTGTTTTGACGGGCTCTTGACAGATTTCTTTGAAGCCAAGTGTACTATCTGAAAAGAATACCAAACGACAAATTTATATAATATCATAACCGATTGAAACTAACCGTTTCTCACGAAAGTATTACCACTCTTCTTTTCTGCTGGGGACGGATCACTCGGGGATACGGGTGGCTTGAACGCATCACGGTTGTCGGAGGACGTGGAGCTCAGACTGGTGTCACTCGCTCCATCGGAACTGCTGCTGTTTTCAGAATCTTGAGTAATCCAGCAGAACACACCACATGAATAAACAAAATCCAACATCAACACGATTCTGAATCGTCCCATGTACTACATATTTATGGTATTTTCGTCATCTGCTGTTGAAGAGTTGTATGCATCAGATTTATTGAGAGTGAAGTAACTTTGGCAGTTGCCTAGCCCAAATGCTTTTCTTTAATCGTAACAAACTATATACCATTCAACGTGCTCTGACGAGACAAATCGAATGGTATAAAGCGTTTGTGCAAATGAAGTTTAAGGCTCGTTATGACCCTTTTAATTATTAAAAATAGCTGGTTTACTTACGGTGTTTGCCCCCCTACTGCCCGCCGTCAAACTGCTCCCCCTCTGTCCCAGGGGGGTATTTGAGGCAACCAACGAAAGGGGTGGCAGAGTACAAGGGGTTGAGTAAGGAACATAGCCAGAAGCAATCAGGGAACAATAAAAAGATGTAATTTGTCAGATAATAATTAGAAAAATTGCAAAAAACTTAATTCAAAGAGAAATGGCAAAACAAAGTTAAATGAACTTAGTAATAAAGACGAAAATTTAATCCAAAAAAAAGGAAAAACTAACGACGGGAATAATGATAATCGCGTAAATAGACTGGGGTTAAACAAACACGCTTTGCACGAGGCGGAGGCATTTCAATCGCCGGCTGTTCATCAGTACGTTGTTCTCCGTCGGGAGATGATGATGATGAGAATGATGAGTCCAACGAAGACATTGATGAATCCGAAGCAGAAGATGGTTGATGTTCTTGGTGCTCGGTTGTTCGAACTCAGCGAATAACAATTCGGAGATCCGCGAGTTCACCAACAGTGTAAGTGCCGAATCCGGAAGACTCTTCTTGGACCAAACTACCAACGATACAGTCAGAATTTCGTTAAATGAAAGCCTTTTGGAAGCTTTTCACTTGTCCTGGATCTAATGAAGATGGGGAATAACCAGAATATTTTCAACGTTTCTATCTTTAAAAAATGAATCTTAAATTCTTTTACAACAAATAATAACAAAGAAAGGAGGAGACAATTTTTCTCCCAATTTTATTATAGAATAAGACGTTCCAAATTGTTAACTGATTACAATAACCAATAAGTAATTGCTACTAATATAAAGTCACCTTGGGGGTATATTGGTTAAGACACTAACCTCCTGATCAATTAGTTGATGTTCAAATTTTCAAGTTGTTATAAGGTTTTTCCATGTTGAATTGAATCTAACAATACATCTCGCAATTATTAACAAGCAGTCCGCGAGCCAAGCAGTCCGAGTTAGTGGGGTGTGACTTTTTACAATGTTAGCATAAAGTATCGAAAACTATGATTAGATAGTTCATTTTGTTCGCAAAGACAAGAAAATTTGATTAGGACAAAACACGAATTTTTATTCCTTGTAGTTTAGGAAATAGTTGCGATTTTGTAAAATCATTTTTGAAAATTTTCGAAAAATGGGGCATTTTCGACACAAGTAAAAATTTTTTTTGGGTGGATTAAAAATAAAATTTAAATAAGCATCAGATAGCCCAGGAATTTATCTTTCATTTTACGACTTACTGTTACGGAGCTAAAAAATAATTAGCAAGTCCCTATATTTTGCCGACTTTTCTGGCCATTGCCGAGTCAAAAGCGAGTCGTTTTCCCCCCTGCAGGCCTTTAAGCCGGCGGGCTAGGGGCGACTCGATGATGGGTAGTGATGTCGGCAAAATATAGGGATTTCTTATTTATTTTTTAGCTCTGTAACTGTTGGTCGTAAAATATTGTAAGTTTGGCATATGAAAGATGAGATTTTGGGCTATCTGATGCTTGTTTTAATTTAATTTTTAACCCACCAAAAAAAAATTTTACTTGTGTCGAAAATTTGAGTTTCTGGAAAACCGTCTCATCAAAATCACAATTGTCTCCTGAACTATAAGGGATGAACCATTGTGGTTTCTTTTAAACGACTTGAATTATCCTGACGAACAATAACCCATGTAGCAAATGAAGTCTGCCAACATTTGGTTAGTGCCTGGTTAGTGTCAACAGACATCAAATGGTGCAAAATGACGTCAATTTGAGGTCATTTTGCACCATTTGATGTCTTTTTACACTAATCAGATGTGGAGAGACTTCATTTGCTACATGGGAATATGTATCTATTTGTCCAAAATTTCCATTTTTAAGGACACCTAAGAAATGACACACCCCACGAAACCTGCCATTTTGGTCTCCTTGACTCGCGGACTGCTTGTTAAAGTATAAACAACAATATTATCAAAGTCGAAACAATTTCAAGTGTAATCAACTGTTCTTGTGAGTCAATCAAGTATTCAACCAACTTTAGTTCTTTAGAGTTATTGGTCTAGTGGTTAAAACATCGGCGTAGCATTATAGAGATTTGCAGTTCGATTCCTAATACGTCCAAAAATATCTTCAGCGATTTATTCATTTGGCGGTTCTTGGCAGCTTAAAAGCACTGCCTCGGCAGCGAAATAGGTGAGCAAATGGCAGTTGGCAAGTAGTTAGAACTGGTAGCTACCCAACTACCAATATTAGCTGCATGGCAACGATTTGACAGCTCCTTGTGCTAGCTGGGCGTGCTCTGTTCGCTAGCTGAAAAAAGCTCACGAACGGACTTGGGTCATCCCTCAGCTTCCTCTGCAGCATGAAAGTCGC
Organism: Ceriodaphnia dubia; assembly: GCA_022539655.2. Classification (NCBI taxonomy): domain Eukaryota; kingdom Metazoa; phylum Arthropoda; class Branchiopoda; order Diplostraca; family Daphniidae; genus Ceriodaphnia; species Ceriodaphnia dubia. The sequence goes on along the minus strand of JAKUCG020000139.1, from coordinate 902,226 downwards.
CAAATATCCGTACATATGAGATTTCCGTCGTCCACCTCTGATGAAATCCCGTTTCGTGTGACGCACACATACTTTCAACGGTATTTGTGTACTGACCTGTGACGGGATCTTTAAAGAAGCGGGAATGGTTCACGGTCATGTGAGTGTGACCATACTGCCTAAATTAGTAAGAAAAAGAGAAGAATAGATCAGGAAATAAGAGAATATCAAAGAAGAATAGGGAAAACAGTTTTACGGTAATCTCCTTTAAGCTTTCCAACAGTCGGAAATAATAGTGGTACCTGGCCGGATGTATTTTTTAATTTCGGGAATGAGGACAGCTACGCTGCGATTCCTGACAGATATCAAAAAGCACCGATCAGTGCCGCGTTCCACTCCCCCAAATATCCAAACTCCGTCACGCGGGTATCCCCTTTCATATTTCCCTATACAAATAATGCAACGAAAAATATCCACAACAAATAAAGCACAAGCGCATGTTATAAAGCAAAAGCGCATTCTGTGCAGACTCTCTTCGTGTGCCTGTCTGTTTCTGCTCGATAGCTCATTGGTCGAATGGCTTTCGAGGGGGGGGGGACAAATTGGCCGTCGCGCCCGCCGCTGCGAGAAAAAAGGGGGGTCGGGAAAAGGGGTCGCGGCGACTACCTGCTCGCGAAAAAGGGTTAGGGTTGCCCCGGCCTACTCTTTGCCTGAGCTGACCTTGCTCGAACAAAAACAAAGCTTACACACACACACTGGCGCATACGGCGCCCCAAAAAGTAAACCCAAAGTTTGTCTTGATTTCTTTTTGCACGCGTTAAATTGGTAAAATTAGAAATAATCAAAGGACTAAGTCGGACAATGTCGAAAAACGTGCAAGTTTTGCGATCGGCAAGGGGGAAAATCGCATATCTACTAAGGAAGACGCATAGATACTGAAGACGGTATTTAAAATCGCATATAACAGCATCGACGGGCACAGCAACAGGGGCTGAGCGAAGCGAAGCCGCTGTCGAAAACAAATTATTCTATTTGATCTTTCAGTGTCTTAACGAGTGTCCAGGAGTCAATGCTTTTAGTGTAGAAAGGGGCAAATGGAGGGAATATGTAGCCATAAACAACAAATAATTTGCACAAATATCTCAATTGGCTAATGACAAACATTTAGTAGTCAGCATCGAATGACAAATTTTCGATAAGGTTCTGACGGGCAAGGCAAATCGCATGGTCACCGACGGGCACGGCGAATGTGGCTGAGCGAAGCGAAGCCGCTGTCGTAGATGAAAATAGCTTGGGGAACTTGACAATAGACATGACATCATATTTTTTCAATCAAAGAGGCCAAATTTGTAACTGCGCACGTTTACTAAAACCTAAATGTAAATATTCTTTGTGTTCGACGGGCGCATGACCGCTTTGTAATCGCAAATAGATTCCAAATTAAAGAATTAAGCTTACGTTTCCTGAATTACGATTAATCTATCTCTACGACGGCCACCTCCCCACCAATCATTTCGTTATAAATGCCGTAGATGACGTGCACTGCTACGTCTCTAAGCCTTCTGAACCAACCAGGGATAGTGGCGTGATTGGAGATTTGTAAATCTACCTCAGTGTTAACTGTGGTTGGTCGGCGCCATCTCATGTAAACGATAGCCACCTATTGAATAACATATAATCGTTAAAAGCAGTGTTGGGAAGTTAATGGCAAACGCAATCTAGATCTTAAATCAGATCAGGCAGGGGAAAACGATATAGATCCCTTTTAAGATCAGATCTGATCTAGATCTTTACTGCGATTTAGATCGCAAAAATCAGATCGAATAGACAAGCGATCTACGGAGATTTAAATCGCGAATTAGATCAGATTGCAGATCAGGTTATATATTTTACTCAAACAATTTTAGTTTAAACAGATTTTTTACGATTTTTAGCAAAAGAAGGTATTCTAGCATTTTGTCCGGTAATTTGTTGCGCCAAGCACTTAATACAATTGAAGCTGTAAATTGAAAGTTGAAACAATTAGTCAGGAGTTAAAAATTAAGTACCCTCGACTATAATTTTAGAATACGAAATGGGAAATCTTCAGGCTATTGCACGTCTTTCCCAACAGCTTTTCCCAGAGAATACTGGTTCACTCCTGCCAGGTGAGACCATTTCTTTAAAATTGTAAAGTGGAAAATTATTGATGATCTTATACTCAATGGAATCTGGAAAAAACCAGCAATAATTCTGGCAACCGCCGTCAATAAGGCAAATGTCCACATTTTCACAATCATTAAAATATCGATGACATTGGCACTTTTACCATCTGCCTGAATCGTTGAAGGCCTTCATAAGTAGATAAAAATTTATCAATCATTAGACTTATACTTGGTTTTGAGAATCATGTATTTGCAGGCTATTAAAACTTTTTCGTTGCGGTTGAATTTGAAGTTCAAACTCCGTTTCTCAAATCCTGGCTTACATCGACGACTTTTGGATCCAACGTGTCGGGCTAGATCGTGCATCTGCCATTCATGCCACCAACAGAACATACAACTTCATCGAAGCCTGGCATCATCTTATAACATAGGTGATGCAGGGACACCACCTAAACTTTTGGGATTTAAAAAGTAAGGAACCATCACATACCTACGTTTTCATCATTCAATATTTATTTTGATTATTCTTTTTTACAGCAAATCTACGAGAAGTAAGCGCACAGGGAACTAAAATTTTTCATCAAGCCAGACAAGGGCTAAGGGTTAGCGCCAAACGTCGCTTATACTATCGCCAGAGAGATAACTGGATAGCCGATCAAACCGAGGAGCTGGCCCTTGGCCGAATTTCGATTACAGAATTTTTCGAGACAGCAGCATCACAGTGGCTGCTGTTGATAGCAAACCCTGTGAACGAACAGATCATGGAACCGCCTCTTGATTTCCTTACCTCAATCATTTTTTTAGTTTTTCAGGAGGACTTGAATGCTTCCGAAGAAAACGCTGCTTGCCAGGTTCTAATGCCAATTCATGAACCACCCGCTCCACCTCCAATCGAACGATATCGTGCTCAACATCCTGTTCCAGCTGAAGAACCACAAAATGAAGACAGCTTTGGTGAAGATGGTTAACGCCGTAGAGAGTCCATTGAAGGTGTTCATCGTGGTGTTCGACACCCGATAGAAAATGAAGACCAAAACGCACATATTAAACTGCAACGTCGGCCAGGGCGTACTCATGACAGACGCCGTCGAGTCGAACCCACTTTCAATGAAGAACTATTGCTATAGCCTATATCTACCAGTTGTGGAACAAAATGAACTCGTTGGCCAGGACGTCCTTCTGACAGGCGCAGACAGATCGAGCCACAACCCCACGAGTAACCAATCGCGTGTGCGTCGCAGTGTTCGCCGACAGTGAGAGGAAAAAAATATCGAAGGGAATGTAGCTATTGAACAACCTGCTAGGCGCCGGGTGGAACCCCTTGCCCTTGCTGCACCAGCTGGTGCTGTACCAAGACGTCATCCATGGCGTCCTCTTGGACGTGGCAGAGGAGCTCGCAGAGGTGTGGTGGTTCGTGGAGGTGTACTATGGAATATGAACGATGATGTCATGATAAAGAGTACCGCCCCCTCGAACCTAACAACATCGCCATCCAACCAAGAACATCGTCGTGCCCCCGGATAACAACTTTGCTGTGTCACCAAACAGCGTTGCTGTGCCACCGGACAACACTGTCGTGGTGCCACCGGAAACAACATCGCCGTCTAACCAAACAACTTCGCCTTCCAACCGAGCAACGTCACCGTTCCACCGGACAACAACATAGCCCTGCAACCAAACAATGTCAACATTGTCATCGCCATGCAAGTCATCGAACGTCGCCGTACTGCCAGGCAATAATGTCAACATTCAGCCAAACAACATAACAATCCATCAACAAGACAAGAACGTTGCCGTTCAGTAGCACACATATGGAGCCGGGCGGCAATCTGACCAAGATAACATAAGTATCATATGTGTTTCGGAAGAATCAAATTAGGTTCTCGATTGCTGCTACCATCGGTTTTTTTCGCTTGCATAAGAGAAAATTTATGCCCTTTGTGCCTTCGAGTTTTCATTCATTTTCACCGATGTTGGCATGGTTGTTTAGGATATCATTCAAGCATACCAATCTGTTTAAATTTTTCAATTCGATTTTTTAATTCTTTTTCCATTCCGATTATGATACAAGCCAAACAGAGGAAAGAGATGATGAACTTCTACTCACTTCTTGCTTTTGTACAAGGGGTTTAACTTCCCCTGTAATATAGCATGGTGTGGCTACATAATTTTATTTTCTCTATACCCTTTTTTCTTGTCATTGTTCTAACTTGGAAAGGCTATTTGAAAAACTTTGCTCATTTTTCTAAACATGCGAATCCGATGCGATGTCTTTGAGCTTAACGCCTACTGCCTCAAGCCAATAATGGATTTTTGGAGGCATCAGCCGACAAATTTCAAGTGGATTTGGAACATCCCTTTAAAGAATACCTTTTGACCCAATCGAAGGGTTATGTTTGATCGTTTGTAGCTAATCGAAACCAAGAATCACCAAATGTCATTTCATTGAAACGACATGTCATTTTTTCATTTACACATTTTTTTTCATTAGACATGCGATGTCTTTGAGCTTAACGCCTACTGCCTCAAGCCAAAGTGCCTGTATGTTTCCTCTCCGCACGACATGGCATTTTGATATTTTCTTGGAGCGCCATATATGAATGTACAGCATTTGGATAAAAAGCCGGATACGATTCGGTATGATGCAGTTCAACCAATCAGTTGACTTGTGTGTGGTTGTAGTAATCTTCATTTTACTGTGACTTCGACTCTAGTTTTATTTTAAGGCAGTTAATATTACTAATATATTGAACACGCATAAAATAAGACGTGTAGTCGACTGTTACCACCAATATCGTTTGGCCGAGTGTTTGGCGATTTTCAGTAACCCCCTTCATGAGCAGGTACGTTGTTTACCGCCAATCGTGTTTGCATTCTAAAGCAACCTGTGACGTTTCGCTGTGAACTAGTCGACACAATAAGTAAAAAGTTAAAATACGAAAGGAATTGTAGAAAAACATAAACTAATTTGATGTGAAATTCTGTTTCAGAAAGTTTACAAAATGATAAATTCTCAAGCTGCTGTTGACCAATTTTTATTGCAAAAAGAAATATTTCAGAAAATTAAAAAGAAAGAACAGACACCTTTTATAGCCTTGTCCCAAAAAGGTCAACAAGAGTGGAAAGAGGGTGAAATAAAATTTTTGAGAATTTTTCCGAGTTAAACAAAAATGCCATGGAGAAATCGTCAAAACAGGTATGTATATACATCAATGTAGCTAATTTACGTATTAACTTGTACATTGCAGACATGTTATTGTTTTTTTTAATTACTGTTTCAGAAAAAAACAAAAAGGCACTTATAAAGAAATTAAGAAAAGTCGGTTCCAGTGGACGAATATCAATTGAAGATCAAAAACTACACAAAAATTAACAAGTCTTATTAAACAGTCAGCCGTTTTATGTATCTAGGAATTTCTATAACAAATTGTAAATTCCCTTGTTAATACATCTACGGTTTCACAAAATTGACATCGGCAGTTAGTTGTCTACCGAACTCGTATATTGGTGGGGTGGTGGGGGTGGGGTGTATCAGGCTGCGGAAACACTGGGACTAGTGGGGTTGGTGGTTGGCTTGAAGTTTGGAAAAAGCACACCGGACGCAAAAAGGTGGAGCTTGGCTCGTCTGTGGTACACAGAGACAACTATAGACTGGATACGTAATATAAATGATTTTGTTGCCACGCCATCTCTGGGTTGTATACTTAAAACGCTGTAGGGCATAGGGGTAGGGGATCAAATGCACCAACAAATTTCAAAAGAGTGCTGAATAATTATTTTAATTCATTTCTCATACTTATTTAATGTTATAATGTTATTTATGTAAAATCAATAGAGGATTTTCAATACGGGTGTCGCTGGTCAATTGTTTGGCCCTGGCAGCCATTTTCTGTAGTAAGTTAACATTGGGGAGATAGGGATTTTTAAGATTTTTCCAATTTAAAGTCGGAGCAAGGCATTATTTTTAACTTTTGACCCAAAAACTGAGCAACAATGATTCATTTTGAACTATATTTCGTCCTCGAGCTCCATCTTGTTTTTCGGTAATCTTAGTTTTTTCAAAAGTAAACAAAAGTTTTCAGTGGCAATACGGCATTAATTTATAATAGAGGATTTTCAATACGGATGGCGCATGTCATACCATCATACCATCTTAGTGTGGACTGCACTTCCTGAGGTAAAACGTCTCATAGGAAAAGGATTCGTTTTTCAATAAGAAGACAACGACCCGAATTTTTGTATAAATTATTTGGAAAAAAAAAGAAAATTCCTGTAAAGTTCCAAAGATCAGCTGCTTTTTGACCACGTCCCTAATAACATTCATTATATAAATTATTACAGGGGATGTTGTAAGGATGGTTTGGCCCCCACAAAGCCCTGATCTGAACCCAATAGAAGCTATGTGGGACTATTTCGATTCCAAAATACAGAAAAGTACCAGAACGTCACAGGACAAGATGTGGGAGACTCTTCAGACAGCGCGGGACCAAATCCCAAAACAAGTTCTACAAGGATACATCTTTTCAATGAACAAGAGATGTAAAGTCGTTATAGCTGTGAAAAACCTGAAGTAAAACTCGATTAAGTGTTCTTTTCATTGTGTAGCATTGACATCACATATTGAGGTTAAGGATTCACAACAAAAAATCTGCAATCCACTCTCCTTCGCTGTTGACAAGTTGAACCAAACGTTCTGGAAGGGAATTAATTGTTTCAATGAGATAGCCGTCGCGATCCAAAACGCTCCAACACTTAGACAGTTCACACCACAAATCATTTTCATTAAAAACCAACGTTCCAGAAAGTTTCTTCACAATTTCTCTCCATATGGTCTCTAATGGCATAAGGTCTCCAGATTTTTTGGCCAATCTTCCATAACCTTCATGCCATTATGAGTGATGAACTCAGTAACTGACTTGGCAGTATGAACGGGGAAATAGTCATGGACAAATCTTCTCTCATCACAGAACGGAAACACATGAAGACCTAAGAATTCTTTATACTGGCTTATATCAAGCCTATAATTCAGTTTCTTGATAACATTAGGCACATGATGGTCCACCCCAATACAACTCCACAAAGGGACAGTGTTTTGAACACTCTTTCCGTGGCTTCCTGAATGCAAAGTAATTTCTCCATTACTGCCAAAGCTACCAATGGATAATTTGTTCTGGGAATTAGTTAAACATACATATTAAAGTTATGGCATTACTTTTGGTTCACATCAAAATTGCCCATATATATATTCTCTCGCTTGGTGTATATATTCTTTCGACGCGAGATATATATTTTCACCGCGAGAGTCCGCACAAGCTAGGGGTCCGGACTCCGAACTCCCTCATTCTTTTTTCCACACGATTTTTTCCACATTAGAATGTTTTCGTGTAGAAAACATTCTAACGCCCCCCCCCCCCCCCCAACAAAAAAAAGGCCTCTCTTGTCTCTTCCACCCGTAACGTTTAGCTATCACCTTAACTTTCATGAATTTAGTCATTCTGATTAATAGATTTCTAGCCGGTATTTTTCAAACAGAAATCTGTGGAAAGGAACACGCAGTCAAAGTATGTCTTAGTGGTGCATGTGCATATGGGCTTTTTTTTCTCTTTATTTAACGGTGGAATATTTAGTATAAGCAAAAGCAAAGAAACGTAAACAGCGGAAAAAAAGAATGAGGGAGTTTGGACCCCCTAGACTGTGCGGACTTCCGCGGTGAAAATATATATCTCGCGTCGAAAGAATATATATACACCCGCGAGAGAATATATATATGGACAACTTTGATGCGACCCAATAGTAATGCCATATAAAGTCTAGAACTCAACATACCTAAATCTTTGTTCAACAAATAAAGCGTGAACCAATATTTTTTCACAACATAGATATTTCTGAGCAGACTACTTTCGTTGTAACATAGTTTCAATATCAAGAACTGGAATAAAGTCTTCCATTACTGGAATAAAGACAAAATCAACATTAGACTCGAGTTCGGTATTTTTGAAAGCGTTTGTGTACAAAATAATCGTCAGAAAAAAATTGGAAAGAATTTTGAGCGCCCTTGGTGGGAGAAAATCACAACTTGGCAATCTTTTTTGGTTTTCAAATTAACGAGATGTATGAATTACTTTAAACCGGCAACCACGCTAGTGTCTGAATATCGGGCAATTTTTCGGAATGATTTAAATCTTTCTTATCTTGCAAAAAATCGGACACTATCGTTATTTAAAAGGGCGAGGAAGCTAACGCAGAGCTTTTTTTTGAAGACGTTTCGCGTAACTCTAATCCTCTTAGTTTAGTCCCCACAGAACGGAAACACATGAAGACCTAAGAGTTCTTTATACTGGCTTATATCAAGCCTTTAATTCAGTTTCATAAGGAAGGTTTGAGCATACCTTCACGTTCCTTATGACATACAATGGTAGGAAACCTGCGTCTGTCGAGCCGCAGTGGGGGCGTTTAGGGGGTGGGGACTCCCGAAGTCGGCGTGATTTAAAAAAATGAAATGTTTTCATAGAGACAAATTTCAATAGTATTACATTCTAAATGTGATTAAATGACTGTTGGCATACAACCAGACGCCTATATAGGAGCATTTCGATCAACCAAACTGAGTTGAAGATAATAAACTTGGACTTCAGTGTCAACAAAATTATAAAATATAAAAAATATATCAAAAGAAAGAGAATTTCAGATAGTTCATTGCATGAAATAACCAGACGCCTAATAGGGGGCTTTCACTTAACCAGACGCAGGTGTGTAACGCTTTTCCTCCTGCCGCCGCCATTTTTTCGAAATTGCAACGTTGGTTTTCAACCGCTGGATTCAAAAGTTATTTACTATTTTTTTAGAAAAAAAATCAATCAATTATTTAAAACGACGTTTTCGAATGTTTACTAAAATCTTTAAAAAATGAGTTTAAAAACAGCTATTCGTCTCACGTAACAATTGGCAACGTAGTACGTGACAAATACACGAAAAAGTGAAAGCGCTGAACGTGGGATTTTTTTTGAATTTTTAAATCGATTTTAAAAATAAAAAGTCCCCCACACGCTCCGAAATTTCATTTGGCATGTTGACAGCAGCCCCCAACACAGTAGCCCCCAACACAGCAGCCCCCATCTCTTGTAACACCAGCCCCCATCGCTAATAACATTGGCCCCCCGTATTTAATTTTAATTAATTCCATTTCATCGTGTATAGGAGAATCGTGCAATAACGCTGATGTCACTTCCGTCTTGGCATTACGGCGGGCAGCGGCTGTGCGAATTTCCGAACGACATTGTAATATGGCGCTAAACAGAATATTCAAATTAAGGGGCTGCCAGATCTTTTCGAATGGTTCTCTCGAAGGACCTATCGAGTTCGATCCTTGTCAAGCTCACTGAAATTCTCGGAAAATTCTCTTTTTATCGATTCATTAATTTTATTCGGATCACCTCCGGAAAAATCTTATTAATAGAGAAAATTCACACGATCCTTTTTGTGTTGGTCTCGTTTCGATGCGGCATTCGTGAGTTGCGCTATCAATTTTCAGGCCATACTCTCCTCAAAATTTCCCGGAAATGAATTTCCGAGAAACCCCATAATTTTTCCTATAGTAGCTTTGTCCGAGCTAGTCTCTGAGAACTCTGCATGTCCGTTTTTTCAGCTTTTCATTTGATATCATTTCAACCGTTCATTTTACACATTTTCCCTTTCGATAGAAAGTCTTGGGTATTTGTTGCGCCCCGACCGGTATTTTTCGAAAAAAAGATTAGAAGACTTTCAAAAGTTGAAAAGGCCGATTTGCCGATGCATTTCGTTCCCTCGATTCCCGAATTTCGAAAATCTGTTCCGATGAATCCCCTTCGAGCATCCAGATTTTTATTGAAGTGGTGTTCGTTTTTCGATTGAACGCGAAACGGGAAAACGCCAGCATTAAAAACGCGGTAACAGCCTACCTCTGGCTCCGGAGAATTTTTCTCAGTTTTCTAGCGATCGCATCCCTCAGAGAGAGCTCCGCAAAAAGTCCAGTCACTGTGGCCTTTATTAATTTAATTTCACCAAAGACCTTTGGTAGTAATTAAAATTGCTTCCCTCACGTTTAGTACATTTCTCAGATTAAGAAACCAAAAAAAAACTTGAAACGATTCACGAAGTTATTTAACATGCTACAGTATTATTATACTTCTGTACGCCAAACCGGTTTCATTTGTTGCTTTTAGAGCCCATTATAAGTCAATTTAATCGAAAATATGCCTAATCAATCGAAAAATAAATACTGGGGGCCAATGTTATTAGCGATGGGGGCTGGTGTTACAAGAGATGGGGGCTACTGTGTTGGGGGCTGCTGTCGGACAACCTGGGGGCTACAGTCGTTGGGGGCTGCTGTCGCTCTGCCGAAATGTATACCCCTCCCCGACCCCCTATCTTTTCCTACAGACCCGCGGCCGTATTTTCAAAAATTTTTCTTTCAAAAGTTGATTTCTTCTCCCTTAATTCCAAAAAAAAATTCCCACGTCCGGCGCTTTCACTTTTTCGTGTATAAATTATTTGACTTTAATTTACGTGAAAAGGTGAACGTTCTATCGTTAGGGGCCGTTCATTTAGTATGTCACGCGTTTTTTGGCATTTTTTTACCCCCTCCCCCCCTCTTGTCACTTGTTGTCACAAAAGCCTAGCCCCTCCCCCTAAAAGTATGTCACATTTCGACCGACCCCCCTATTTTTCAGCATTTGTTTGAATTTAAAAAAAACGAAAAAGTACAGCAAAGATGCCCATTTATTAATAGACTTCTTATAAGTTTTCTTGATTATTATATATTCCACTATATATAAAAGTGCGCGATGCATTTTTATATATATAAATGCAAATGAATCGGTTGACATTATAGAGTAATATTCCTGATTTTTTCTTTCATATGACTTTAATAGCTTATACTTTTCGAAGCAATCGCTATCTTTATATCCTGGCCTTAAATTCTGTTATCGACGTCTTGCCATGGGCACTGCAACTGTTTTTCAATTGTGATAATGGGTAGAGGTTCATTTGAGTCGTTTATAATATCGTCATCAGGGACTTGATGGTTGGAGAGGTCCACATATTCTTCATCAATCCATTCAACGTCTTCTGTTCCGCAGTCTCTTACGATGTTCACCATAAGCTCACGCTGTTTTTTAGCAGCAGCGCGAACGGGTCTTGTGCGACTAGTGATGATTTTAGCTGGCTGAATCAATTTCTTTCTTGCACTATCTGTAGATGATTTAAAGTAAGCATTTATAGAACGATAGCCTAGTTAAGTACATTGATTTCTAAATGATCTCGCAGTAAGAAAACGAGGAGCCATTTTACAATATTTTATAAATACCTTTGTTCTTCTCCTTAGCTTTAGAAACTCGAGAGTGAATAGCTGATTTATGGTTCTTCATCATTACTTGAGAGGCGAAATATTGGCCACAGGTTTTGCAAATTCTATCCAAAAGACTGGACTGCACGGACGGGCAGTAAAGGTCATACGGTGGGACGACAAATTTTGCGAGACACTCTGGTGGAATAAAGTTTTCGGCCTTAGTGGCAAGAGCAGTCATCAAAGACGGGTATCTCCCATTGTTTTCAGCTCCAGGCTGCCCGGCTGTCAATCCTTTTTCTGACTGAATTATGGGGAAAGGCGGTGGAAGGAATCTCGAAGGTACCACACTCAAAAAAGAGCTCCGCATAGGCGAACAACAGGTGATATCGGAGCACTTAACGATCTGTAAGCAGTACTGGCTCGTACGTACATGTCGACTTTGCCAGTTTAAGTCTTTTACTATCAGGTTGTCTTCTCCGATTTGAGATTCTTCTGGATCAACGTATTCAGCTGCTGTTGGGTATTCATCTATGACTAAATCAGACCAGATCTCCGCCAAAGTGGTTCCTGCGGCTTTGAAATTGGTTTTCTCCAGATCAGCATCTACTGTTCTCCCTTGGCTATCTAGATGACTACCATAGAAGTCGTGAGGCAAAATAACACCAGCAATTTCTCGACTTAGAGGTGCCATCCGTCGTTCGGCTCTATTGAAAGCACTGCGTTTTGGAGCATTAGTTGCGACAAAGCAAGCGTCAAGATTATTTTGACAAAAATGATGGATGTTCACATCAATTGTTTTCTGATATCGCGGGTTCTCATCAGGACCACCGTCAACTGTTGTAAACCAAACGGGCTTTACTTCCCCTGCTGCAGTCTTAGTGAGCATGTTGAATTCTTCCTTCTTTAACAACTGCTCAATGTCACGACCATGAGATAAGGCAGTGGATGAGCAATGCTTTCCCGAACGAATAGCAATAAAAGTTGGTCCTGAGTACCCAACAGCGGTTTTATCTCCAAGTCCATTTTCTTTAATTACTATTCCTGCACGTTCACACACAATAATAATAATGATATTAATAATGCTTTTAAATATATTTTTAACACTTGTCGGATATTGAAATTTACCTGCGTAAACAGACGGGATTAGTTTGTGTTTTGCTGCTATTACAAAATCGTGATCGGGCAATTGAACACGATAGTCTACGTGCATCAACATAGGCGTTTGCTTGTTAGCTGCAACCAATCCAATATTCACCTTAGCTTTGTCATCTTGACTAAGATAAAACGAGTCTCGAGGTCCCAGAATTGAGGCTACTTGATCAAATCGCTCAATCGTTGCGGCACAAAAATATTGATCTACGTGTTTAGCGTGGGCTTCGTTCTGTGCGCGGATCAGTTTCACGTTTACAGTTTGAACGTGCCTCTTCCCTTCACGCGTCGAGCTACATCGGGGCAAAAGACGAAGATACACGGCAGATCTGCTAATGTTGAAACCATCCTTCTTTAATTGAAGGACCAGCTCATCCAACGTTTTAATGCTGCGTATTTCGTTCGTTCGTCGTCTTCCATGTGTCGCAGAGCCGTGAAGGCAAATATCAATGATTGCTTTCAAAATTTCAGGTTGATCTTGAGATACGCTTGGTCTTCCTGTCTTTTCTCGTATATTTAGAGCTTGTTTTAGCTGAGGATTCGCAGCAATTAATTCTTTTATGACTTTGGCTTTTTTAGCTCTGGATTGCTGTTGTCTTCGTTGCTCTTTCTTTTTTGTGTTTAGATCCTTTTCCAATTTAGCAAGATTTGTCCTTTTCTTTTTCATCTCTTCTAATTGTTCGGCAGTTAGAATATTGGCATCTCTTCTTCTGTAGAGACCTACCAAGTCTGCGTTTATCAAATCAATTTCCCTTGAATACGGTCTTGAGCAGTAGTTTTGTTTTTTTTTGCTGAGGGAGGTTCAACATCTTCATTTTGGGAGGGTGTTGTCGAGACAATGGCAGTGGAGGAATTTAGATTCTCGTCTTCATGTACAAGGACTTCTTGGAACTGAGAAGAATCGGGAAGAAACTCAAGTTCCACAGCTGGTGTAGAAGAGTTTTGTGCTATTAACGAGGTACTCGGCTTGCTTTTATTCGAAAAATTTGCCCAGAAAGACAATTGTTTTCCTTTTAATGCTGCAGCCTGTGCAGTATATTGATCGAGAAGTCTTTGAAAGTTTAAATCAAGTTGTTTAGAATCGTTTTTAATAGAATTCCAAGTCTCGATTACTTGTTTTTGACATTCTACTTTAGTTTTATTGGGATGAGCTTTAACAAAAGCTTCATACAGCTTTTGAAAATAGTTGGATCGATCCATTTCTGAATTGGTATAGTCAGAAAATTGGGAAACAGCGTTGCCAATTTTCAAAATTGGCCAAAAAAAAATTGCATGTGACGTCACATTTTTTCAGACCCCCCGTCCCCCCTCGTCACAATCTGTCACGTTTTGCCTACTACCCTCCCCCCCCTCAAAGCGTGACATACTAAATGAACGGCCCCTTACTCATCAGACGACAAATTAATGAATGAAATTTTCAAACTCTATTACCAATCGAGTAAATTTGGTTCAGTATGCAAATATTAAATATTACAAAATGGACACTCTTTCTGACTGAGCCTTTAACGAAATTCTCAAGAGTTGCATAGCCCAGTTTACACGCTCAATAGGAGGCGCTGTGAATATAGTCACACGCCATGTGATGTTTGACCGCTAGATGGCTCTTGCGTGTTATATCGTCTGGTTGGGTACGTCGGGAAGTTCTGTCTTCGAGAAAGAGCGATTAGTCGGTTACGGCTTCGAGCCGGTATGGACCTCTGTCTGGTCCCGTCTTATGCATGTAGTACAAATATAGATGTATATTTTTTACTTTTTGCCGTTTGCGTCATAATTTTTGGAAACCGAATCATATGATAAAAAGAAAAAGATTTTTAATGGTGTAAAGGAAAACTTGGTATTAAAAGCAACGTCTTAGTCATAATATTCAAAACAGATTAGTGACATAATGGAGTGCACCCCAAAATTGACCTTTTGACTACCGTACACAACAGTACCGAAAATAAGCTCAAGAAATCACGCTGTCGGCCAGTTACGCGTTAATTAGTTATGAATATTTAGTAGTTAAGTTAGCAATCTTATCTTTTAACATAGAGTGGAAATTTCGCAAGGGAGCAGGTCCCCCTAGACCGCCCCTTGGCAAATTTCTTTGTGCGTCAGGTTCCTCACCCCCCTTGTTCATTAAAAACTTTACTTTTGAAACTTCTAAAGAACGAATGAACTTACAGAATAAAACTCGGTTTTCAGAGAACTGTTACTCAAGGGATCCCCAGCTTATTGTCCAGGTAATCTGAAATTCGCCGTGTTTACCTTATGTATTTTTGAAATGTTTCTTCTGCAATTACTTATTTTTTAATAATATTTCACAGTTTTAATTACATTTTAATATTTTTCTCCGGAATGGGCTGAAACTAGAGAACTGGAATTGCCATGATGTCAGTGATTTATTTCTGTATCCTTAATCGGAGCAATTATTGGGATTATCGCGTTTGTCACTATTCGAAGAGGAATTGACGTTTCCGTTTTTTCATAGTATTTGAAGGGTAGCATTGAACGTAAGTGGTATTTCATCAGCTTGCCCTGTCAATCTGGAAATCATTGTGTTTTTCCAAAAAAAATTGGCAAATGTTTCTTTTGCAATCACAGATTTGTTGATAATATGTATTAGTTGTTAACCAATTATTTGGCACATTCGGCAAATATAGATTACGTTACTCAATATTCATGGTAATAGTAGAGCCAGGACCATGTTCAGTAGTAGGGCCTGGGCCGCCATTAGTAGAGCCAGGGCCGCCAGGTATAGTAATAGGTGTGTCGTGGTATGCGTCGTAGTATAAAGGGGGGGGGGCTTTTGTAGACTTGGCGCTGTAGTTGGCGGATGACTCGGCGCTGATGGAGTAGGTGCTGGAGTAGGTGCTGGAGTTGGCACTTGAGTCGGCGATGGAGTCTGCCTAGGAGTAGAGGTAGACGCAGTCAGTATGAGGTCGTATGAAGTGTCTGTTTTTGTAATTGGTTGTTTGAAGTACAAGACTTGCATGACCACGAATGCAATAACAATTATCAAGGAAAATTTTACTCTGGACTCGGCGCTGGAGTATGGGGTAGGCACAGTTAGTATTGGGTCGTATAAATGGTCTTTTTTCCCCTGAGGGATTTTGTAATCAAAATCAACCGAAGAATGATATCCACTTAATAATTTTAATTAGAATTAACTATCGGATCCTCTGTTAATTAATAATTGTACGGCGAATGTAATTCGCTCGACCCTATTAAAGGGTGACTAAAGATTACTGCTGTGGATGAAAAGTCAGCATATTGGGATGGAAACTGAAACCAATGAATGAAAGGCATATGAATACAGTTAAGAAGTATTAACTTAAGCAAAGGGACTTTCATTCTTTCACAAAGGGATTTTCAGACATCGTTGGTTTTTCCATGTTCTGGGAAGGTTCGTAGTTTGGTGCGCAGTGTAAGAATAATGTGTATTTTTCCATATGTCTTGTATAGTCTTAAAGGCCCTTGATATCAAATCCATCAAACCACAGAAAAGGGCACAAACGAAGTTGCACATTCTCAGGAACCAGCTGCAGCTGCAGTTTCCTTGATTTTGCTGGTTGTTCATTTTGTATGATAATAATGCAATCCATCATTACAAAATGTGAAGTTCAATATTTCATAGTATTTTGTAGTATTTCGTAAAAACCCTGGCCTAAAAGGTGGACCTTTTCACTTACAGAATAAAACTCTGTTTTCAGAGACCAGTTACTCAAGGGATCCCCAGCTTGCCCAGTCAATCTGAATTTCACCATGTTTATCTTATGTATTTTAGAAATGTTTCTTTTGCAATAACATATTTATTTATAATTTATATTAGTTAAAATGAAAATTTTTAATATTTTTTCCGAAATGGTTAAAATCTATTTGGCGAGTGGTTGACTGCCATGCCGTCTGTCGGCCGTCAGTGAAATATTTCTGTAACCTGAATCGAAGCAATAATTGGGATTGTGGTCGGAATTCGTTGGGACCAACTTGACCACTAATACTATTAAGGCAATGATAAGGGCTATTAAGGCAATGATGCACATAACAAGTATAAGCCACTTTGCCGGATTGTCCACTTTTACTCCAAAGATTCTCTTGCGGAACATTTTTGCGAGTCCTGCTTGACCGCCAGATTTAGGACCGCCAGGTTTAGGAACGAATTTCAGCTATGGGAACTTCAGCTATAACAGAAGTTACAGACCCATACCTTGCCTTTAACTTCACATAGAGGGTTCAAAATAGCTTGACATTCTACTCTTGTACAAATGGCAGGCGGATCACAAGTAATGTTATGCAAATCTGATCAATTAAATGAAAATGAGAACTATATTGAATTGTACTAGAATTCAATTAAATTCAAAACTGACTTCAAAATTAGTACATTAGATGTACTAATCCCAGTGTTTCCCACTTGTTTTACTAATCCCACTTGTTTTTGAAATTCTTTATCAATGTGGTGATTATTTGGATTGGCTTCAGAGTTGTTAGCTTCTGTGGCTTGACTGGCTTTATGTGAATTGATCTCTGCTTCAGAAGTGGCAACAGATAGATGAACTATATCTTTTAGTATGTCTACAGGGCTACGAGACTGATTTCCGATTGTTTTAATCTCCATTTCGAGAATTGGAACGATTTCCCTAATGAGTTCCGGGATATTGGTGTCAGAAATTCCACTGTCTTCCGTTTTCTCCCATTGAATTCCCGTGTCAGTTTCATCTTCCGGAAAAACTGAATTTGCGATCCCTGATGTTTGCGTACCGTTCTCAATTGTTTCCGATTTCATCACTTAAAAAGGAAACTGGAAACCAATGAATGAAAGGCATATGAATACAGTTAAAAATTGGAAAAGGATCTAAACACAAAAAAGAAAGAGCAACGAAGACAACAGCAATCCAGAGCTAAAAAAGCCAAAGTCATAAAAGAATTAATTGCTGCGAATCCTCAGCTAAAACCATCTCTAAATATACGAGAAAAGACAGGAAGACCAAGCGTATCTCAAGATCAACCTGAAATTTTGAAAGCAATCATTGATATTTGCCTTCACGGCTCTGCGACACATGGAAGACGACGAACGAACGAAATACGCAGCATTAAAACGTTGGATGAGCTGGTCCTTCAATTAAAGAAGGATGGTTTCAACATTAGCAGATCTGCCGTGTATCTTCGTCTTTTGCCCCGATGTAGCTCGACGCGTGAAGGGAAGAGGCACGTTCAAACTGTAAACGTGAAACTGATCCGCGCACAGAACGAAGCCCACGCTAAACACGTAGATCAATATTTTTGTGCCGCAACGATTGAGCGATTTGATCAAGTAGCCTCAATTCTGGGACCTCGAGACTCGTTTTATCTTAGTCAAGATGACAAAGCTAAGGTGAATATTGGATTGGTTGCAGCTAACAAGCAAACGCCTATGTTGATGCACGTAGACTATCGTGTTCAATTGTCCGATCACGATTTTGTAATAGCAGCAAAACACAAACTAATCCCGTCTGTTTACGCAGGTAAATTTCAATATCCGACAAGTGTTAAAAATATATTTAAAAGCATTATTAATATCATTATTATTATTGTGTGTGAACGTGCAGGAATAGTAATTAAAGAAAATGGACTTGGAGATAAAACCGCTGTTGGGTACTCAGGACCAACTTTTATTGCTATTCGTTCGGGAAAGCATTGCTCATCCACTGCCTTATCTCATGGTCGTGACATTGAGCAGTTGTTAAAGAAGGAAGAATTCAACATGCTCACTAAGACTGCAGCAGGGGAAGTAAAGCCCGTTTGGTTTACAACAGTTGACGGTGGTCCTGATGAGAACCCGCGATATCAGAAAACAATTGATGTGAACATCCATCATTTTTGTCAAAATAATCTTGACGCTTGCTTTGTCGCAACTAATGCTCCAAAACGCAGTGCTTTCAATAGAGCCGAACGACGGATGGCACCTCTAAGTCGAGAAATTGCTGGTGTTATTTTGCCTCACGACTTCTATGGTAGTCATCTAGATAGCCAAGGGAGAACAGTAGATGCTGATCTGGAGAAAACCAATTTCAAAGCCGCAGGAACCACTTTGGCGGAGATCTGGTCTGATTTAGTCATAGATGAATACCCAACAGCAGCTGAATACGTTGATCCAGAAGAATCTCAAATCGGAGAAGACAACCTGATAGTAAAAGACTTAAACTGGCAAAGTCGACATGTACGTACGAGCCAGTACTGCTTACAGATCGTTAAGTGCTCCGATATCACCTGTTGTTCGCCTATGCGGAGCTCTTTTTTGAGTGTGGTACCTTCGAGATTCCTTCCACCGCCTTTCCCCATAATTCAGTCAGAAAAAGGATTGACAGCCGGGCAGCCTGGAGCTGAAAACAATGGGAGATACCCGTCTTTGATGACTGCTCTTGCCACTAAGGCCGAAAACTTTATTCCACCAGAGTGTCTCGCAAAATTTGTCGTCCCACCGTATGACCTTTACTGCCCGTCCGTGCAGTCCAGTCTTTTGGATAGAATTTGCAAAACCTGTGGCCAATATTTCGCCTCTCAAGTAATGATGAAGAACCATAAATCAGCTATTCACTCTCGAGTTTCTAAAGCTAAGGAGAAGAACAAAGGTATTTATAAAATATTGTAAAATGGCTCCTCGTTTTCTTACTGCGAGATCATTTAGAAATCAATGTACTTAACTAGGCTATCGTTCTATAAATGCTTACTTTAAATCATCTACAGATAGTGCAAGAAAGAAATTGATTCAGCCAGCTAAAATCATCACTAGTCGCACAAGACCCGTTCGCGCTGCTGCTAAAAAACAGCGTGAGCTTATGGTGAACATCGTAAGAGACTGCGGAACAGAAGACGTTGAATGGATTGATGAAGAATATGTGGACCTCTCCAACCATCAAGTCCCTGATGACGATATTATAAACGACTCAAATGAACCTCTACCCATTATCACAATTGAAAAACAGTTGCAGTGCCCATGGCAAGACGTCGATAACAGAATTTAAGGCCAGGATATAAAGATAGCGATTGCTTCGAAAAGTATAAGCTATTAAAGTCATATGAAAGAAAAAATCAGGAATATTACTCTATAATGTCAACCGATTCATTTGCATTTATATATATAAAAATGCATCGCGCACTTTTATATATAGTGGAATATATAATAATCAAGAAAACTTATAAGAAGTCTATTAATAAATGGGCATCTTTGCTGTACTTTTTCGTTTTTTTTAAATTCAAACAAATGCTGAAAAATAGGGGGGTCGGTCGAAATGTGACATACTTTTAGGGGGAGGGGCTAGGCTTTTGTGACAACAAGTGACAAGAGGGGGGGAGGGGGTAAAAAAATGCCAAAAAACGCGTGACATACTAAATGAACGGCCCCTAAAGGGGCTGACTTTAGCCTACTTCCTCCTTGTAAAAGTGTTATTAGAATAAATGAGAACAAGACTCCAAATTTCTCTCCCTGCCTCAAGACAGCACTAAATCACATTTATATTTATCCAAACGATTGGAGAAATAACTCACATTATCAGTCAGGATAATTTATCACATAACATACATGTAATTACGTGCATTAGATTAGAGGGAGACAGGTTACCTTTTAATACGAAGTACAGAAAGCAAGAGAGAGGAGGGTAGAAATAGTCACTTCCCAGCAAACCACCGAGGGGTGATGCTAAAGCGAATCTGTCTGCTGTGGCCTCAGGGGAGGAAAGGGTTTGGACTGGATCTAATAAGTGTCCTCATGCAGCAAATTCTACGGCCCAATGCAATATGTTCCGCCTGGAATAACGCAACACAATTCTCACCAAATACATTTTCGCCGGAAAAGAATGGATGGAAGCTAAAAGTTTCTAAATACGAAATCAATTGGATCGAAGGGGGCATGACGCCACAGACCCTCGAACAGATGCTTTCGAATGAAATCGAAGAAATCGAAAACAAAGAGAATGAAGAAAACGAAAGTGAATGCGACGAAGTTGATATTGAAAGCGATGAAAATGTATCAACTGATGAAGAGTTATGTCATTTGAATTTTGATAAGTAATTACTGTTTTACTGCCTTGAATTTCTGTTCGCACTGCCTTTCATATATCCCAGGGTCAGTATTCGATTACTGTTTATTTCCTATTCTTGAATTTGAATAAAAATCGTAAAACGGCAAGTAGTTTTACTATAATCTCTATCATTCTTTCGAATCCGGCGGTTGAAAACCAACGTTGCAATTTCGAAAAAAATGGCGGCGGCAGGAGGAAAAGCGTTACACACCTGCGTCTGGTTAAGTGAAAGCCCCCTATTAGGCGTCTGGTTATTTCATGCAATGAACTATCTGTAGTTCTCTTCCTTTTGATATATTTTTTATATTTTATAATTTTGTTGACACTGAAGTCCAAATTTATTATCTTCAACTCAGTCTGGTTGATCGAAATGCTCCTATATAGGCGTCTGGTTGTATGCCAACAGTCATTTAATCACATTTAGAATGTAATACTTTTGAATTTTGTCTCTATGAAAACATTTCATTTTTTTAAATCACGCCGACTTCGGGAGTCCCCACCCCCTAAACGCCCCGACTGCGGCTCGCCAGACGCAGGTTTCCTACCATTATATGTCATAAGGAACGTGAAGGTATGCTCAAACCTTCCTATGAATCGATTTCAATTTTTTGGCCAGTGGCTCTCGGACTACAAAGGATGCATATCTGTCGGTTTCTTCCTGTCGGCTACTACTGATGATTGTGTTCTGTAAAAAGCTTTGTCCGCTTTTCCTGGAAGTTTTGCATTACCATGACTTCAGTTGACGAAAACAGAGACGTCGCCGTCATAAACAATCAAAATCTTATTGGGATTATTGGGCTGGTCCTGAATGACTTCTCTTGAAAATTCTTTAGTGTTAATACATTTTTTCGTTCCCAAAAAGTAATCCTTAAATTTGAAGTTCCATTTTGCTTCCATATGTAACCGTCCATTCTCCAGTTATCTGACTTGGACTTGTCCGACCACTTGTAAATGTACATAAAACCCGGCAAAGGCCGAGTTGGTACCTCACTCACCACGGGGACTTAGCTTGTGGATTGAAAAACTTAAAAAAATCCATACCAAAAGAATAACAAGACTTATTTAACATACATTTACAACCAAACAATAAAAGACCAGCCAGTGGAGATGGGAAAACTGTACCTTCTAACGTGAATGTCGAGTATAAAGTGAAATAAAACAAATGGGGGTACACCTCTACCCAAGTCAGTTTGCAATATCGGGAGTGGAAACTTAACACCTATGTGCCAAATCGTTAAATTAGGTACGTAGGTTGTTCCATTACATATTTAAAATAAAAACAACGCTGCACGAAATAACTCGCGCCCTCCATTCCTCGCGCACCGCCAAAAATTGAAAAGGGGGTCTTTTTGGCGGATAAACTATTCGGCGGAAAATGGGGTCTCGCAGAAATCCCCAATGGAGATTTCCGTTGGCCTATTTCCGCCGTATAGTTTTCCTTTTCCACATTTTCCTTTCCTCTGATTACTAACACCCCAACTGAGGAAACCCATGGCGACGAGGCGTTTAAGAACACTCCAAATCTTGGTATAAACTAGTTACGGTACACATTATGCACAAAGGAAAGCTATTTAAAATTAAGAACTAAACTATGTTTTAACGCATTACAAAATACCATGACTTCCAGTGTTTACCAATTTTACGTACTAATGTCGGAAAAACCGCTGAACTATACATACTTGTACTTAAGCGAATCAGAGACAAATTGGACGAAGAATTTCCGTGTGAAGAATGCCGAGTAAGACTAATGATATCAGATTTGAGCAAGCAATACTTTCTTCGATGTCAGAGACAATGGTAAAGCAAGAGGTTGCTACTTCCACTTTGCTCAAGTATAAGCATTATACCGTTTATTTGGTATAAAAATTTTATTATTCTGTCTTTTCCTTATTCGTGGAGGTTATTTATAGAATGGCCAGCGAATTAGGGTTGATGCCATGAAGAAAATCGTAAAAATATTTTGTGGCACTGGCTCTTGTTCCTTCAAACAAATCCACCCAGGGCTTCATCTGTATGAGTATCCTACACTTCCGTTATTTTGACAATTAGTCAGTGTTATCACATTGTAGGAAATCAGGAACGCTCTGAATTATTAATGGTAAACTGAAGAAACTACTAAGGTGAAAGTTATGTTGCTGTTTAGTGGTTTTCGGGAAACTTGGCTTGCACTATATAGCCCGGATCAGTGGTCGGGTATACAAAGATTGCCAGCGTACCAACAATGGTTTTAAAAAAGGCTTCAATCCTTTTTTCTTTTTTTAAACTCATATTTCTCGGATACAGATTTCCCCATTTCAGTTTGGGGCATACTGCCACAGCTGTCGTCGAAAACAAAGATAAGATAGTAGTGTTCGAAACTGCTTGCGTCAGCTGTCATGGAGGTTGATTCATGGAGGTGGACATGCCCTGAAATGCACCACCAAAACCAAACTTAAAGTATTCACAACTGAACTCCAACAAAATATCTAACGTATTTTATTTACATATTTAGACAAACATAGGCGGGACTTCGAGTTCCGGTATCCAGGATTGGCTCTTCAAACAGGAAAAGGTGGACCCTACTGTTGGTGCCAAGACTGGCAAGACAACCGAGAGTCACCGCCAGGAAGACTAAAGCGAAGAAGGAAGTATTTACGACTTTTAAAGTCACAACGCGGAATATAATACCATTGACGTGTGTTACTTCGCGCCGTGCTGTGTGTTTGGCGTAAGTCATATCGTGACGTTCCAACACTGGTATGAGGACAATTGGCGCTGTCATTTTTGCGTCTTATGGAACCCCTGTTACGACGCCCAGTCAGTCAGTCAGTAAATACCATCCTATTTATCTCCAGTTACATCCTGCGGGTAAATGGGATCCATTGTGTTAGCAGTAGAAAGGCGTAAAAGTATGTAACTACGTATGATGAGAGCATTGATGTTAAACGTCAAATAGGAACTATGCGGCCCTTAAAGACAACAACTGCACAAGATAAGATACTCTTAGATACCATCAAAGCCTAGCCCATCACAAGTGCTCAAAGAATTATTGGTATCTTCGCCCCTTAAACATATTCTAATTCCATGCTCCATCTGTGTTATAGTTCTATGAATTTAATTAAGATTTTACATTAATATAAAAAAACATCTATTTTTGTATTATAGACGTTACTAGACATGAGATAAGTTGCTCTACTGTCTTTCATCGTTTAAAAAATCAAAAATTTCGAGCCATAGTTGCGAAATGAAAAGAATTTCTTACCGACGTCAAAAAATGCGGAGGCTAGATTTCTCCAACGAGTATGGAGATTATGAAGACCAAGGCGCTGTCATTTTTGACGTCTAATGGAACCCCTGTAACGATGCCCAAGCAGTCAGTCGTATATATAGGTAATTGTTTTATTTTTCTTTTAAATTTTCGACGAACATGTTTAGGACTTACTTTTCAAAGTTACTTTTTAACGAAACTTGGATTAATTTGGATTTGACGATTGAGATATTGCCAGACACAACCCTGCTTTATCTACTGGCTGGCAACCAATAACTCCCTAGAAGAAAATGTACAATCGCCAGATCGGCAAAAAATTGTTGGCCGTTGTTGGTATAATCTGTTTCGGTTTCCAGTTTTCATCGTCTCTTCGGTTTATGGTTCAAAGTCCTCCTCGATATAAACCGAAGTAAAAACTTGTATTCACTTTTCAGTTGGTGTTGCTCAATAAAGTCGACCATCAGGAACTATGTCAAGATATTTAGTTGGAAACTTGTGGAGTGTGTATTATTGATCATGATGTTCTATTTGTGGTTGAAGCATAAAAGAAATGTTGAAATGATATTTTATCAACTTCCTAATTATAAAACATTGTTGTTTTAGGGGGAACTGTTGTCCGCTTCAAAGGGATCGCTATGTTTACACAAATATTTCTTTACATGGGCTAGCTTTTGAATACAGCATTGTAGAGGTTAATTTTAACTTTTTTCTAAGAGACATTCCATGTTATTTTCATTTGGATTATGGTTTGATTCTACTGAAAATTGTATTGAACGATGTACACACAGAAGTGGGTTGTCTACATAGTGTATTCAAGTTACATCGTAGACAATTACTAGCTTACTTACATGTGGTGAGATGATGAGTAAGGTAAAGCACAGATAGAAACAACTAGTAGTCGGACTTGTTGGAGTGTCTGTTTCCAAGACTAGCTCACAGTCGACTGCCTTCTAGAGTTCTGGAAAAAGCGCGCGTCAGTGGGTTGCCAATGCAAAGGCCAAGTGTGGTTGTCCTAATGCATCGGATTGACGCTTTCCCTTAACAAATTGTTTTATTGAATCTTTCAACGAATGGCTTGTGAGATTAACATGACTTGCGAGATGATTTGCGAGAGAGACGAAGAAGATTTCTAAGAAGCAAACGGTTACGACATTAAGAAAAAACAGTCGTTGGATTTTATTGGGTTTCCTGGAAATTATATCATGCATTGTGTCGAGTATGATATTGTTTAATGAAAAATTAAGTGATGTTAGTTATTTGCTCATTTAAAATATTGCAATTGTCTTTTTATTCAAATAGTTAAGCTTCAAATAAATTCTGAATTGTGGAATTGCTTACAATTTGAATACAAATAATAGAGAAAATACAATAAACGCTAACAACAAAAACAATTAAAACTACAATGAACGCTAATTACGTCCATGCGAATTGAATTTGGATAGATGTAATCTGCAAGCAACATGAAGCGTCTGTTGCATACGTTGAGCTGTATTTGTGACACATTTTTGCGATTTCTGTAATGAGCTTTCATAATTGATCAATTTTCTTTTGTTTTCGTAGGTGATGTCTTTTTGGCTTCTATAAGATTTGTTCATATACTTGGTGGTGTGCTTTGGTTCTCTCGTATTGTGGTAGGGTGAAATTATGTCTTATGATTTTATTATGTAGTGATTTGGTTTCGGTATGGACTCTTTTCCCCGAATGTTTTCAACTGTTGCGGTTATTTCCATTTATCGAGCGAAAAATACGAGATAAGCTTCAAAACTTTATTACGTTTCACACGCGAGAGTGGCCAGCCAAAGCGCAACCCCCTCTTTGTCCGTCCTCTTACGCGGCAAACTGGGTTCTACCGGCGGATCCCGGTCGGAGAACCCGTGAGAGCTCCTGGGGCGCCACCGAGCGAGGAGGAATACTGTGGCGCCGCACTGATACAGCACATAAGTACTACTCCACACCTCGGCCTCAACCGGCCGTGCGGGCCATTTACAACACAACCCTAAGGTGGGAACCAAGGGCTTCTACCTATTCATCGGCCCAACAAGAAGATGGTGACTTTCCCCGTAGTGCCGACTTCGAAACATCTAATTTAATCTCCAACAGATAACTATGGGAAATTACCAAAGGGCAGTTAAAACAAAGGTTTTTAGAAACTAATTCACGAAAAAAACATTATACAAAGTAAATAGGGACAGTTATTTATGGCCTTTTTACAATTAAAATGCTCAACTGAGTTACATGAAACGAACAAACTGAAATGGAAAAGGGTTCAATATTTCCTGAAGGGATTCTATACAAAGTTCAACAGTATCCACCATAAGGAGCCAACCAGAGACCATAGAGATTAGCAACGGTATAGGGAAAAGCTGTGGGGCAAGGAAGAAACGGAACTAGGGCTCAAAGTGGCTGTACCAAGGAACTATTAAAATCTTGTCTTTTAAAATTCGAAAGAAATTTGTGAATGATTGCTACACTCTCATTTTTTGGACTCTTCGAAGACCCTTTCGAAGCGAAATGAAAAGTGCTTCGAAGCTCTTCGAAGTACCTTCGGTGTATTTCGAAGCACTTTTCATTTCGCTTCGAAGAGGATTAAAAAATGTGAGTGTATGACTTTTTATGCTAAAAGAACTACATTAATTAACGATCATGAACTAATATTTTTTGTTGCGGGAATAAGTATCTAAATAGTTCCGAGGCAAGGACAACGTACGCCACTAGTGGTCATTAGGTAAAGCCAGAGTCATAGAAACCTGGTTCCACAACGTATGGCCAAAATAACATGGAAAAGGGGGGACCCTCATGCGACCCGGCGAGGAACTTTTGCCAGGCTTGCACTAGCGCCCCAAGTGGGTGTGTAGGGAACTACGTGCTCAGCACCAATCGTGAAGGAGCCGTTGAAAGTCAAAGGAACCAATCAAAATGCAGGGAACGAAATTCAAATGAACAAACAAAACAGCCATGCTGCAAATAATGCGATACTGTCTTAAGTGATTAATGGAGAGTTTTTATTCATTTAGACCAGATTAAGTTACATTTCACTAGGTTATTATTGATGCTTAGCATCTTTAGACTGAATTCAGTTATTAAAATCGTTTACAAACGTGACAATTTGGAATTCTTTTTTAATTCCGAGTAATCTTTGAACAGCATAATATTTTTGAGACGTTTTGACTCAAAATGAAATCGAATTCCAACAGTCGACCGATCGACAAACGACGACAACGACCATTCGAACAGTCCCGTATCAGATATGGAAGATGATCAGATGATTACGATGCTCATCACAAAAAAGTGGCACGATTGACGCCCGCAAGATCTTTGAAATGCAATCATGGAATGGCTTATCACTATATATTTGCCCAAGGGGCTGGAATTGAGACTCAACAATTTTCTTTATTACTCTGAACGTTTTGAACATGTTCACCGTAACAAAAATTAATCCACCACGATTACGTAAGGCAGTCTTGTGGTCAGCTGTAAAATCTGATGGGAGGTCTAACTAATCACAGCGGACAGTTTTCTCACACGCTTTGCAAACACTTACACAAGGGCGGGCGTGTAACAAATAACCACATAAATCATATATAATCTTTTTTTATTTAATCATCTATAAATGGTTGAATATTGTGTTGGTATTGCTCCTCCAAGTCATCTATAACAGATGGACTAGCGTGTTGAGATTGCTCCTTCAAGTCATTTATAATGGATGGGATAGTGTGTTGGAATTGCTCTTCAAAATCATCCATAGCTGGTGGAAAACAATCATATAATCGATAAGCGTTTACAGAAAGACTAGCATTCAAAACTTACTTGCCACACCATTGATGTTTTCAATCAAAGGTAATGTCTGCGATTCAGCAAGTGGCTGAAATACATTGTCTCTTCCAGCACGAGTATCACTAGTTGAAACAATTTCTGTTTCTTCATTGATTTTGTGGCTTAGCACTGACAGTAACACAGGTCCTTTTAATGGTTGGTTCTTGGGAACAGAGTGCTGGTTTTCATTCACCGGGGGAGTTATTGCTTTATGTTTTTTGGACATTTCTAAAAAAGATTGTCATGTGAGTCACACGATATTTAGGGGATTCTCATATAAATTATACCTTTTTTTAGATATGTTGGAGTTCAATTCCCTGAGAACTTGCCTGTGTTTCCTAGGATTTGGTATTTCACCTACAAGAAAAAAAAACAAATAGTAAGACACCGATTGGAAATTTTGATGAAAAATTCATACCTAACAAAAGGTTCTTTGGAATTGCACAGTTTTCAAATTTTATTTGGGTAAAATTTGTCTTGAATGGTTTTGCCTTTAACAATGTCTTCGTCATCGAAATGGCGACTGCAGAGCAACGATGATTGCGACAGTAACGTTGTTGAAACGGTTTTTTGGTAAAGATCCAAGGACGATTTCGGCACGGCAAATTAATGGATAACCTCGTTTTCTTTGTCTTCTCGTAAACGACAACTTTTGATAGCACACCGTTTCCTAGGCATCGACATCCTTACAAAAGAACCACTCCGGCATATCCACTAAAAAACGTGGTCGTAGTCGGTTGTAATATTTCAAAAAATGAAAATGGCTGTTGAACGTAGTGTAACTTCTTCTCTCGACGTGGCGCTAGTGCAAGCCTGGCAAAATGAAGCCACCTCCCTCCAACGGTTCCTCGCCGGGTCGCATGAGGGTACCCGTTTTTCCATGTTATTTTGGCCATACGTTGTGGAACCAGGTTTCTATGACTCTGGTAAAGCGCTAATGAAAATATTATTGTTGTTTTTTTGCCACCGCGTGCCCGATGTTGTCATTCCCCTCGGTCATTGTTTAATGGACAGGAGTGTTTGGGCTTATTTAAATATTATCAAAACCATTATATGTTTCTAATAGATAATTTAGCCTTTCTTTTTTAATTATTAGATAAATTTTTCGAATACCAGACGTTGTGGCCAAAACCGTTGTGGCCAGCCGTTGTGGCCAATTGTCCACAACGGACGTAAGATTAATTAATTAAAAATGCACCGTTGTGGCCAAGGCGCTAAAACCCTTGTGGCCAAAAATGTATCCATTGTGGCCAAATAAAAAAAAATAAATTATTCTGTTTCCAATTATTACCCAGCACTCGCTTTTCCAACTATGGGGTCAATATAACACAGGTAAAATGAACTCGGGAACCTTGCTTGCGGCGTGTGCTAGTTTGTACGACAAACAATGCGTTTTACATTTGAAGAGTATGCTAAAATTAATAACATTTCCCCTTTGCCCACAGATAGGTAGGCCTAATAGCTCTGCATCTATTCCGGAAAATTTTGTATCTATTAACGAGATTTCTGTTTCTAATTCACAAGAATCTGTTTGTTGTAGCGATGAAAGCGAAAGTTCTGTAATTTTTAATTTCCTTCGTGACAATTCCGTGTCGAACAATTCTAGTACCTGTTCTATAAGCGAGTAGTGAGATGAATAAATTATGTGCATGAATAGATAATATTAAATAAATTAAAAATATTTGGCCACAATGGTTTTTATTTTTTGGCCAGAACGTACCAGAAAAAAATTAAGTTGGCCACTATGGATGTACTAGTTTTTTAATTTGTGGCCAACTTTTTTTGGCCAGAACGTACCAGGCCACAATGGTTTTGGCCACAACGTCCGGGTACCAATTTTTCAATTAATCTTAATTAGAAGTACTTGGTACAGCCACGGCGTTCGCTAGTGTTGCAGCTCTTCAATCGTCCTAGAACGCCCCCTTTTTTAACGTTACGTTGCTAATCTCTATGGTCTCTGGAGCCAACGGGTGGGTAAGGGTAAATCGTGGACTTGGAATGTGGAATGATGAGTTGGGGTCCCAAAACCATTTCGCTTTTTTTTTGTAAAACACGTTGATGTCTTACGAATTAATGTTACGAATTCACATTTTATTAATGATTTCAATTAAAACAAAGTTAAAATTATTTTTTTTTAAATTAAACTTGGCAAACATAAGATATTGTTTACATTTACAATAACTTACAGCCGAGTAATCTATCCTATCGAGTATCGACGTTTGGCGAGTCGTCAAACAAATGAGGAGGCCGGGAAATATATGTCGCGGTCCTTAGTTGGTTCACCTCTGTCTATACCCGTAACAGCAAATGTATTTGATGAGGTAACACACAGAGTAAAATTTACTGTCCAAAGACCATTACCATTACCATTTTTTTTAACATAGAAAAACATGGCGGATAAAGTCTTTATTGTACACCGGCATCTTAAATCGATGGCCGCCCTCGGCCGTATTTTCCAACTCGGAGATTTGTACAACTATCACCAAGATCTAATTATCAATGGTACTAGTATATGTAAACCAAAACATTTGTTGTTACCCGTGACTAAATGTTTGTCACTTTTATTTTTCTAGAAGTAGAAATTATCAAAATCATGTGTTCCTCTTTCTGTTGAATCAGTTTTATGTAATAAATTGTCAACTTATTCCACAGATTGTTTGGTGTGGGAAACTGCAGCTCTGACATCGAACACTCAAGCTCAAGAGAAATGGGAATTGCGAATTTCATGTGGTCATGGATCAGACAACTATGACAACAAATGGGAGAACATGAGTCTTGACCAACATTTGCAAGTCAGTATTTTGGCAGGCATCATTGACAATTTCCATGGGGCCAGCAACTATGTATTTGACCGATCAGATTCATCACTCACTACCCAAACTTTTGTTTGCCGGGCTAAGTTACGGGAACAGCACCTAGACCTGCAGGCCCTTGCAAGTGAGAAAATCCTCCTTCCTGTTGATGCAATTGAGAAAGAACAAGCCACCCATGTAATCGTGGGTATCTTCTACGGAGCAGAAGCCTACTGCGTTCTGACGGACGGTCAAGAAACCAACGATTCAGGAAAACAAGTCAAAGAAAAACTAGCGACATTTTGGAAGACCTCCCTGCAGCAAAGTCGTGATCTGGTAGAATTTAAAGAGCTTTTCGACAAAGAAGAGAAGCTGATGCTCAACAAGTTAAAATGTCGACTTTACGCCGATCTCCATCCCGAAGCCGTTCGAGAATGCGGAGTCTTTGAGGCCTACAAACAGTGCCTCAACCTCATCGACCACGTCCAAAATCTAAATTTAGATATCAACAAATCCGTTCCTGTCACTGTGCAACTATGTCCTTTGGAGATTATTCTGGGTTCAAAGAAGCAAATGGAGAAAGTGTATTATGACGTCGATGTCGACATAGTCTCCCGTTACTGCCGGATCTCGAATAAGTTGGAGGAAATCCGTACCAGGGTGGATGCCCTTCGCGCCTCTGTGTTGAAAGATAATGGCTCTCGTCTTCTTGATTTCGGAGAAGCTATTGCCAAATATCAAGATATCTTGAGAATAAGTTTGAAGAACAGCGTCGTGAAATCTCGCTTGACTGCTGTGGACGACGTTAAAAGTGTCGTCGAAATCGCCGAAAACCATTCACTTTTCAAGCCTTCCAAACTGAAACGATGGCTTTTTTATGAAGAGGCCGAATTTCAATTGACCGGCAGGTTAACTGCTGACTTGAACGGAATCGCCGTTTTGGCCGATGAAGAAGAATTGAAATCAACCAAACCGACGAAAGGCAAGAAATTCGCCGTGGTGTTGCGTGTTCCAATGCTGAACCTAGATTCCAATTGGATCCTAAACGCTCTGAAAACATACGTCAGATCGAACACAAATTTGATAGACGATCCGGACGAAGAGGGCGACTTTGACAATGATGGCGATACAACAGAAGAGGAGGAAGAAGCAAGTGGAATTCCCTACCACACGGTCAAAGTACGGGAGCAACAAGCCCGAGATAAAATTCGAGAACTCGTCGATTTCGTCAAAATAAACAAACAGCTGTTCTGCAGTCAACAAGTGGTATACTTTGTCATGTTGAGTGACCATGAGATGAAAAATCTGAATACTTCAAGACCCCAGAAATCCAAGTGCCACTACACTGTCTACGCGTCGAAGAGTTTTGAAAATTCGTCCAGCTGGAATTACAGCCACACTCTAAGTCACTTGCCCGGTCCACCGACTGACCTGCAAATTCAACATCCAGCTGATGAATCTCCCATCAAGAAAGCCAAGACAGATTTATCGACTTTCATTGTCCAATGGAACTACGAAACCATTCGCTTCCCCTGCTTATTTACGGTGCGATATCGTTTGAAAGGTTCCGACGGCTGGACGACGGGAAGGACGGCCGTTTCACTCAAGAAAACAGTCACCATCAACTGTGAAGCCGGAAAAGCTTTGGAAATAAAAGTGGCGGCAATGACTTATATTGGTCAAAGTGAATTTAGTGATATTCTCGACACGGAAACTTTTGTCCACCCGGAAAGTTCGATGGAATCATCTGCAACAATCCGGAAGCAGCCGCAACGTTCCGACGGCCAATCGGTGCCGATGGTAACGATTCCATCCAGTTCCAGTCTTATCATGCTTGAATCGTCTCCTAAGGTACAACTTCCATTGGGATTGAAGATTGGATTCGTCACCCAAACAACGGCGGAAATCACGTGGACGTCGACAGTCGATTCTGTTCTGTATTACTTGCGATACTGGCCGAAAGGAGAGGATCCTTCAACTGCAAAATTCTTGGTTATGTCCAGTAACGAGACCAGTTTCCTTTTGAAAGGCCTGAAACCAGAGACGAGCTATTCGGTCAACCTATCCGTTGCTACAGAGCCAGAAACTGTCGAATTTCAAACACTGGCCGAAGGTGTCCGTTTTGCTGAAATGTTGGTTAGTCATTGCGAAAAGATGAAATATCGCGACGGGATGGAAATTTACACTGTTCCACTGACCAAAACTACTCCAACTGGCATCAAAATAGAACGTTACGCATTTGGCAAACATAACAAAGCCAAGGAGCCTGGAACGAGAACGATTCTACTGGTTGGTGCATCCGGCTGCGGCAAGATGTCCGTCATCAACGGAATGCTCAACTACATCTTTCAAGTCGATTGGATTGATCCGTTTCGTTTCCAGCTGGATCAGACGGAAGGTGACGGCATTAATGTCTACGAAATCCACCACTACGAAGGATTCAACATTGACTATTCTCTAACTATCATCGACACGCCCAGTTATGGAGACAATGCTCACAAGAACCGAGAGATTACCGAAAAGATCCGTCAGTTTTTCGGGGACAACGGTGGAACACAAGAGCTGGACATGATTGGTTTGGTCGTCAATTCATCATTGCCAAAATTTACTGCCACGGAGGAGGTTATCTACGAGTCGGTTGTCTCTATTTTTGGTGACGAAATCAAGGAGAACGTCCGCTACTTTACGACATCAACCAATAACAACAAGGATCCGCCATTGGTGCAAAACTTTAAGGGGATTGGTTTTCCTGCAAAATTTGAAACGACACAAGACCATCAATTTCCTTCCTTTCAATTTTTCAATTCGGCCTTCTTCTCCCGAAACAGAAATTCAGTACACCCACGGCAAGAGACTATTGGTTGTAAAAGCTTAAATGATATCAATCTAAACACCACTTGCAACTTTCATCATTTTCTCTGGTCCGTGGCCATCGAGAATTTGTTTTCCCTTTTCTCGGAGCTCAACTCCATTGGAGTGAAATCTCTTTCATCGATTCAGAATTTGCTAAAGGAGAAAATGCGGCTGGAATCGACTGTAGAGGCGCTTGAATCTCTCATCAAGGTCGACCTAGTGAAGATGGAAGAGTTGTTGGCAGTTCAGTATATCGTTAGCAATCAAAAGGTGGAAATGGATGCCGGCGTCAACTTGATGTTCCAGATTAAAGTCACCAGGACCAAGAAAGTGGAATTGCCTTTCGGCGAGTCTGCGACCAATTGCACCATCTGCAACATCACATGTCATCATTCCTGCGGCTGTTTGAATCAAGTGGAACAGTGTGACGTCATGGACCATTCGATGCCGATTGCTGATCGCCACTGCCAAGTTTGCCCTGGTCATTGTTTGTGGAGTTCTCACGTCCGCCAGCCGTTCCAATGGGTATTTGTCCAGCAAACGAGAACAACTTCGACGGACGCAATCAAGGGCCACTACGAAGCCAAGTTGAAGAGGAAATTGACAGCGGATGAAGTACTGAAGGAATTGGATTTAGATGCCGAGTTGAATGAAAAGACCACTCTCGATCGCTTGCTGACAACTATCGTTAACTGCAAAGGACGGTTGGACGTGATCGCCAAGCGGAAGAATCGTGGTTCACCATTGAGGTATATTAACCAGCTTATTGCTGACGAAAAGAAAGGGGGACGGTCGGAATTGAGGATTAAATGTCTGAAGCGGATTCGCTTGTTGTCCGTCATTCATCTCTTAAATTCCATTTAGTTTGAGCATCCGTCGGTCAGCAGAAAATAATAATTCAGATTTTATTTCTCTCTTCGTTTCCTGAAATTCTGTTGTTTTCCTGTTGTTTTATTACTAAATTTGCTGTTTTATTCTCCGTTCTTAATCATGTTTGTAGCAGTCGACCTTGAATTTGTTTATTCGCTGATTTAACTCGGATAGTTTTCTGAAATACAGTAATACAAAGTAGAAACGAGTAGACTGAGTCTTTCTCCGCCTAATTATTTGACTTATTCATTGGTAGGGCAAATGAAACATTTAATTTCAACATTGACAAATATTGCGATTCATATATGCCCTACACGCATAGAGACCTATCATAGGGTTCTGGCTGTTGGTATTTTAATCAAAAGTACTCAAAAGGTTCAGTGAACTCGAACTAGTCTCTTTGGAAGAGGATGATGAGGATCTCATCACTTTGGCCGTATTGTGGATGAGCAGAAACGTGTAGACACCTCGCTAATGATTTCATTCCCTGTTATTATTTCTGTTCTAAACATTTTACAGTGATTACTATTTGGAAATCTGTATAACAGTTTAAAAGATCCGGCTGTATTTATATACAGTAAGTTATTACTAATATTTAGCCTACTGTTGTCCAACTAAGTTATATCAATTATGGCTCATCCTTTTTGGTCAACATTGTATACACGTATAGAGAGTCTGGGGAAATCCAGGAAAAACGGGGTTATAAATTTTAAAATTCCACAAAATGCCATGGCAGACATTTTTTGTTTATCGCTTGACGAATATTTATAATGTGCTGCTTTTTACCTCCAGCTGTTTATCGTCTTTTTCGGTTCACTTCATCAACCCAGATGCTGCTTTACGCAAATACGAGTGTTGCGTACGTGCTATAGTCTGTTCGTTTCTTTCGTTGTTTTGTTGTACTGAAACATGTGCGCGTGAAATGGGAGCGATAGTGACAAACAAAAAGTTGTGTCAACATTTCAAAGGCGGAAAAGAAGGAAAAGCTGCATGCGGCAGCGCCGAAAACCATAAATCTCTCAGGAAGCCCGTATCCCTACTATGCACGGGATCAGGAGAGGACGGAAATGAGGAGGAAAACAGTACCGTATATATAAAGAGTTCTAAACCCTTACATTTTCACTTTCATGCTATAGTCTTCTTTCATACGTGCTAAGGTAAGCATAGACTATATACTTTATAATATATCTAGCATACATTTTCATGCTAATTAATTCCGGTTAAATATTATGCACATGAATGGCTGTAGTTGCTCATATTATAGAAATGATGTCTTCAAAGCTGGTGATTGCCTTGTTGATTGTGGCAGGGGCCTGCAGTATTTGTTTGGGTCAAACCGCAAATAATTACTGCACCGTTAAATCATGCCCCGCCAAAACCAACACTCTCTGCAAGTACCAGGTATGTTAACATAAATTTCACGTTGAATTATTTAGAATTCATGTATATCAGTGGTTTTCGTCCCCCCGTACAGATTAATACTTGGGGATCTTTTTGCCTACCATTCGGGATGAACAGAGGCGCTTCGGTTGTCAGAGCCGCCGACATCACCACTATTTTGAACGCGCACAACAATTATCGCCGTAATGTTGCTAAAGGCCTCGAGAAGCGCGGTGGTGCGACGCCCGGCTCCAACATCAGGCAATTGGTGCGTATACATTAAGTAGCCTATTCATATTCTTTTATACGGATAATTTGACCTTTCATTATTGTTTATATAATAAGGCTTGGGATGATGAGCTCGCAAAGTTGGCTCAGACGCACGCTCAACAGTGTATAGCTGGACGCGACATGTGCAGGAATGTCGGTAAGCAATTGACAAGCAGCTTAAGCGTTACTACTTGACTTAAGTTAATTTTCCCTTCAATTAAACTTCTTATGTTCAAGAAAACTCGATGAAAATAATAATCTTAAAAAGCTAATAGGCCATATAAAAATCTTGTTTTTCAATCATATGATGAGTTTGTGTCACACAGATCGTTTCGAAGTCGGTCAGAATGTCTACCATAAAGTGTCCTCTTCCCCTTTCCTGACGGCCGATTGGAATACAGCAATTAAGAGTTGGTACGAAGAAGTTCAATTCATGACTGCATCCAACCACATAAAATTTGGAGAGTAAGTGAACTTTGAAAAACTGCATGTTGTAGTTAGAGTGTAATACTAATCAGAGTGAATGTTTAGCTAATATCACAATCTTTCGTATCTTTAGAACAACAGCAAAACCAGTCGGCAACTACACCCAAGTTGTTTGGGCCAAATCCTACCTCGTCGGCTGCGGATTTGCCTCCTATAGAAACTTCGAAGTAAATAATTCACATACTTTGGTGTCATCATTTTTAGTTAGTTATCTGTTTAAGAAATAACCTTTTTCCTTATTTGATTACGCAGGGGCCTCCACACAGCGAGCTTTACATTTGCAACTACGGCGAATCTGGTAATTACCTTGGCCAACCGGTCTATACCGAAGGTACCGCTGGCACCGCCTGTCCTGCAGGAACCAAAAACACTGATGGGCTATGCGCATAAGTTTTCATTCTCGGAAGGATGATCCCACACGGTTCCACGTTCCGGTTCTTATGGATAGATGAATTCTTGTTAAGCAGACCCACTTATATTGTACCGAATTCATCTTTACGGAATAACAATTGGAAAAATACAAAATTAACAGCGTGCTGATTGTAATGCATGTTTTACTGACTGTTTTTCACTCACTTAAGATTCAAACACTCTTTCTTGCAAAACTACATGTTTTTTCTATTCTAATATATACCAGTAAGCTTTATAGTCTATCAGATGATTTAGCGTTTTTGAAAACGTCTTGGCGCCGGTATTATGCGACGCAAGGAGGATTCTCTCCATTTAAAAGGCGAATGGAACATATTTAATTGAAACTTCATTTATATAACTACCGCAATTCATTTAGGCCATAAGGCCAGGAGACCTATGTCTGTTGGCTTTCCTGTGTCCTTTCGTTACCCATGTTAACCTTGGTTTCAATGCGGAATTCAGTTACCGACTCATAGCTCTTGGGATTTTATTAAAAAGTACCCAACAGGTTCAGTGAACTCGAAATAGCCTATAGTCTGTTTGGATGAGGGCAATGAGAGGATCTCATAACTTCTGATGGCGGCCTGACTCCGGTTTGAACGCTGTAGGAATCATTGGACGAATTCTCATCGGGCCATCTCCGTTCGTCTTGATGAGAACGTCCTTGGTTGTTGTCCAAAATTGGAGCACCTGACGCTTTTTCACTGCACCCCTATTCGGTGTTGAATGATCTAAATTATGAGTCGCCAGCATTCACAACAAACGCATACGAATTTGATATAAGATATTGTAGGCTACTCGCCTAGGAATTGGGTGGAGTAACCCGAGTCTTCCTGATAAGTGATAACATTCGTCCACATCACAGATTCACAATCTCTTAGCATTACCGGGTGCTAGGCGAGGGGTTGGTCACTTCTCAAAAAGGTGTACGAATTCTACCGTCATTTGCTGTCATTTTCTATGGGGTCTTCGCTTATGGGGTGATTCTTGGGCAAGTGTGATTCATCGATTTCTGACTGGGAAAGAAACTCGACTGGACGAGATTTGCATGACGCCGTCTGTTTGCATGATGGCTGCTTCGGCACACAAAGTCGACTGACCCCAACTCAACGCTACATCCTCGATTCCGTCCTCTCCATTTTTGGCAAAGATGTCCGAGACAACATTTGCTGATTGTTGGTGACGTTCGCCACCTTATAAGGTGGCCGAGGAACAAAAAACGGGCTATCTTACTCGTTTGCAGACACTGGATTCCCTTCAGAGAAGCCTGATGATGTCTGCCTCGGATACTATCAAACAACAAGACAACAAAAATTCTAAGACTAATGATGGTGTAGGTCGGGGCCGTTTACTTTTAACAGAGGAGTCGACGCCAGCATCAGTAGGTGGAGCAAAGAGTAAAACTGCGTCCGCCATTTCTCAAGGGACATCCGTAGCGCCTTCCGAAAGAGCTTGCGGTCGTGGCAGTAATAGACGGGCTGAAGATTGTCCAGCGACAACACCCTCCAGGCGATCCCGAAGAATATTACGGTTCCTTCGTCTCATCCAGTGCTGTTAGAAGGCCACGAGACGCTTCCACCAGTAACGTTAACTCGTCAGGAAAGACGGTGACGGAAGGAGCGAAGCGGCGGATGATGAAGGCAACTACTCGTCGGACGAAGACACCAAGTGTGACGAAAAGAAAGCAGCATCGGACGGGCAGCAGCAACGAACTATTTGCAAGTTCATTAAGGATGGTATTACATTTGTCACCAACTTTTTTAAATCAAGCAAAAATAGTGATTCGCGTAGAGAACTCGCCTGAAATGCCCTTTTTCCTATTTTCTTTGTCCTTTGACGACATCTTTTGTTTTGCAACTGTTTTTACAATTGATTTTTCTGGTTTTTTTTTCATTTTTTTTCCTTGTTAACGCCCACTCAGAAATTAATACTTTGCGTTATGTGTATGATGGCGTTTGATAAATAAACTGATTGAACAACGGGCAATTTCTATCCATCTCTAATTTTATTAGTTTTGATGCAGAACAAACATCCATCAGATTCTTTATTAATTAAAAGAAGAGTGACGTAACGAGTTAAACAAGGTTGCGCCGCATCAAATTAATTCATAATTACACATTCGTTCTTAATTCATTTACGTCTTAAGTTTTTACTGGCATATGAAACGTTGACGATCTCGATCCAGAACGTAGCCTATGTAATAGTAGGCAGTGTAGGCTATATAATAAGATGAGCAGTCCGTATTATAGAATAATAAAATGATTGTTTGATTCATTGACTCGTTTGGACGGGTCGTTATTATCTACATGACTAATGCGCTACAGGATGTCAGTTGCCAAACAGTCACACGAACTAAATTCACGGATCTTGATTCATGTCCAGCTTAATTACGGACTAGAGAATCGAACTCAAGACAGTACCTCCTCATTTTTTGCTTGTAAACAAACAACTCGACCTCTAGTGGCCTGATTCGGCAACCGCAATATCGGCACCTCCACCTCCACGTCCTCCACGTCCTCCAGCTATTTCGTTTTTTAATCGTCTGCTCATCAGCTCAACTCCAGGAGGGAAGGAATTTGTTTTGTCGAGACGTCATCACACCGTTCGTGAAAACTGAAAAACTGAATACTTAACTTGAAATTCTCCAAAGAGGCAGAAAATTTTCCAATCGAAAAACTCAGGAAAAACTATTTGAAATGCCCAGGCCCAAGGTTCGAGTTCGACGTCCCAAGTCTTTAGTTGAAATGAGCGTTTACTCCGTGGCAAGACATTTAGCCTATAATTACAATCCGGATCAAGTAAAGGTAGAGACGTCGACATCAGAGCACGTTGAAGACGGAGAGAAATCAGTTTCGAAGCGTTCAGAGTGTGCCTATAACCCTTTTGAACAATTGCGTAAGCCATTTTTTAATATTGCTAGATAATGTTTGCCCTTTTTTACTTATAGATTGTTCTTTGCACTTTTTATCCTTCGTTAGCCTATCATCTCTTGCAGAAAGTTACTGATTTGCTAAAAGCCGATGTACGGCCGGATATCAAATACTTTGACCTGCTGTTGACCAAACAGACGAGAAAGTTGCAGTGGGAATGCAAGAATGAAAGTGAAGCTGTCACTTTACTACAACTTGCTGCAATTAAGTGCCCAGTAATTAATTCCTCTTACCCTTTATATTCTTAATTTCATTTCTTTAATAATTCTTTGAAAAATAAGTACTTTATAGTTCTTTAAATATTCTAATATTTTACAGCAACTTTCTGTCCTCTCATTGGGAGCCAGACCTACTGATTGGTGCAAGGACTCACTATTCTCAAGGTCGCCAATACTTGATTGCTCACTTGAATGCTATCATAATGTCCTCCCCCAGTTTAAACATCTACAAGTACTAGAAGTGGAAGGTAGCCCACACTTTGATGACAGTTGCTTGTGGGTTCTTGGAATTCACTGCAAAGATTTAAGGTATCTGTTGATTTTTATGTAAAACTCAATCTAAAGTTCATCTTCTTATCAATCCTTTTTTCTCTCGTTTAATTTGTTTACAGAGAATTAAATGTCTTGTCGTGTCAGAAGATTACGGATGATGGGATTGCAGGAATATGTGGTGATGTAACTGATACAAGAAAGTCGGAAATACCAGTAGGGCAAGGTGGAGGATGTAAATCCCTCCAAAAACTGGTCATCGCTTCCACCAAGGTCACTCAGAGTGGAGTAGAAATGGCCCTACGACATTTGCCTCGTTTAAAGATCCTGGAAAGTCCACAAATTATTGAAGCCTTGGCTTCTTTGCATCAATCTGGCTTGTTCCGTCCCGAATGCAACCTGACTAAATTGCGTCTTTGGTCGGATATATGGGCGCCCTACTCACGTCTCTACAGAAATGGCTCTGTAAGTCTTGCAGCTTCGCTGTGCCCTGTAGTAACGCATTTACATATTTCTGTTTTGGGACTTATCACCGACAGCGATTTATTGGGGCTAGTAGTACTAAAAAATCTCTCTCATATCAAATTTGAACTTGGTTATGATCTCGATGGCGTGACTTTTGATAGAGGCCTGGCCCCTTTTTTAAAGGTCGTTGGAAGCTCTGTGAAGTTTCTAGATATCACAACGCCCATTTCCCTTCATCTTGACTGCTTCATGGAGTATTGTCCTAACTTAGAGCGTCTCTCCCTCGGTTGCCGATTTTCAGCATCTGGCTGGCGAGGTGAACCGGCATCCCTTGTTTGGAAGCACCTTAAAGAACTGAACTTGGTTGATAAAGGAAATGTTATGACAGCTGATTCTCTGTTCTCGGCTCTTGCATCAGCTCCTGCGCTGAGGCGCCTTTCTCTGTCCAATTTTGTTAATCTGGACGACACTACTCTCCAAAATGTTTTTCAATACCACTCATTTGAATATTTAGAAGAGTTGACATTGAATGATTGTCATACTATCTCTGAGAGAGGGATCGATTTATTCTTCACTGAAGAAAACTCTTTGAAGAAAATGCGTTTGATTTGCTGTCGTTCGTTGTCGAAGAAGGACGTAAAACGTTGGCGAGAAAAGAGCGACAGGAACGGTTGGGATTTAGAGATTGTTTTTTGGGAACAATTATAGCATCATAAGTGAATCCACGAAACCCAGCCGTATGTTGCTGGTATTTTGCTGCATCATGCATATAAGAGTGAAAATGAAATTCGTGTAACAGTAGTGTCTTGTGTTAACGAAATTTTACTTTTGGAAGCGCTTTGCGTACGTCCGGAACCGTACTCAGAATTGATTACTCTTTTAATTGTACTTCGCATTTTTTAAGTGTTCTTGAAAATGTGTTTAACAATAAAAAAATGTTGATTTTCTTCGTTTTGTTAATTTTTAAAGTCATGCGTTCTCGCATTTCTTGCGCTCCGACACAGGAGTTCCAGTTACTATTAGGGCTTTGCTGGAACACCGGAAGCGGACGGTTTCGTAGGTGGTCGCTGTAAACTTTACGGGTGTGGTAAACCCTCATTAATTAAAGCAATGGTCAAATGCGTACTGGTCGTCGAATTTGAGGACAATTTTCCGTTCCGATTGGTCAACAAACTCCCACCAGGGATTTAGAGCGCTCAGTCAGATAATATCTCCAGTAGGCTAACTTACGACTTGAACGAGCTGAGAGGATCATGTTTATGTTAATAATACGCGAAAATATTTATGAACATACTAATTATTCAAATATAGGACGATTTTTCAGCTTGAGACTGGGATCGACCGATCGAACAAATAGAGACCATTCGTTTTTTATTGTCTTGTCACGACGACATGAAAACCAAATCATGATGCCGTTCTCGGCAGAAGAATTTTGACTTGACTAGAATTTATTCTATTGACAATCGATTGATGATTATAACAACTACATATGCCGTTGCTACAATTCTTCTATTACTAATGCGAGTCGGAAATTTTGACTAGATGAGAACATTAAATTTCAAACGTTGTAGTATTGGGAATTTTCAATGTTAGTTAGACAGTCAAATGCCAATTTTAGAACCATGTTACAATGAAAGACGATAGTTTAAACCCTTAATTTAAGTGTCGACCCGAAGTGAGTTAGTCGACCCCGTGGACTCCATGGTCTTGGAGAAATGACACCAGAGTGACCGGAAGTTGCTGGCTGTCAAACGGAATACGATTCGCACGAATGGTTTGAGCACAGAGACAGGTGAGCAATGGGACATTTTTATTAACGAAGGACTGAAGAATTGGGCAGTTATTTTCGACAGCAATTTCCTTAAAACAATCCAGCACTGTCACTACCGGGTCCTCGGCCTCGATGACTAGATCCAGATGAGCTCCAGCGTCTACCAACTGCTGGGCTTTCTTGACAACAAACGTGGCGTTAATAGGATCACTCAATGGACCCATAAGATAAGCCAAAGGAGACTTGCCAGATGAATCTCTAGCGTTGGGATTGGCTCCAGCTTCAAGGAGAAGCTGGATAACATCGGGTTTTCCGGTTTTACTTTGGGGCTTAGCAAATACGCAGTCATAGTGCAGAAGAGTTGTCACGTCGGAAATGCCGTTGGTGATTCTGATAAAACGATTTAACCAACTTGAAAACTGCTGCTCTTCCTCATCACTTGTTTGGGGCAACATCTCCGTCACAAATAATGCAACCAAGAAATATATGGAAGCTGAAGCCTCTTCTACATAATCAATACATTTATCATCCTTTTGGGGCTTTTGCGCGATGAGCTTGAAAAAATAGTCCGAGAGAAAGCGGATGATCTGCACGACATTGGCGAAGCATCTGTCCTCTTGACGATACTTTTCATTTGACGATTCTTTTTGCATCTGATTGAAACTGAATCTCAAGAAGTCCAAAGTTCTGGTAATGATGTTAAAGTAAGGCCACGAACAAAGCTCATCCTTCCATTTAGCACGAGTCGGAGTTTCAATCATCTTCAGGATGAGTAGAGTAATCTTGAACACGCGGTGATACTGGCGATCCCGACATAACGGTGGGAGTCTAATTTGCAAAATCCAGAAGATGACAAATGGATGAGGGTCGGGATCGATTTGGTTCAAAATTCGATGACTAATTAACAGGGCTTGATCTATGAGAAGCTGCAACGATCGTGTGCGGCCTATTTCTTCCAGCAGTTGCTCCATTGTGGTAAATTCAACAGTGTCTCCAAAAACTTCTCGGGCGAACTCGGACAAGTGAGAAGTAACTTCGGGTAAAGCTGATTCATCCCCATCACTTGTTAACTCTCGAAGTCGCATGGCCACATCGATGTGCTCTAGTCCACGGTAACGTGCATTTGATGCAATCTCATCTTCAGAATCATTTGAGAAATTCAAGATGTAGGCGGCCCCCATCAATAGCAGAAAGTCTATCTTTTGTCGTAGAGGGACCGAGCTTAATTCTAAAAAATTCCAAATGGCAGGAGATCCATCATCGTCGAGGTCCATTCCCATCTCTTTGGTGATGAGGACATGGGCGATCTCTTTGGTGATGAGGACATGGGCGATAGATGCTGTTGGGCACCATGAAAACTTCGGTTGTCTTCGTTCAGAAATGATGGCTGCGAATAATGGCGGTGCCTCCAAATATTCCACTCCTTTCCACATAAATCTTCCAAACTGATGAATGGAGGCATTCAGATTGTTGATCAGGAATTCAACCATTGCTTTGTCATTTCCACCAATGGCCAGTAGAAGAGGTGTTTCTCCATGCTTGTTCAACGAGTTGGCTAGCTTGCATGTTTCTTCAAATCCATTAATTTCCATAAACTCCTTGAGTTTATCAACAGAGCCTTGCTTCATAGCTTGAAAAAAAGTCTCACT
Organism: Ceriodaphnia dubia; assembly: GCA_022539655.2. Classification (NCBI taxonomy): domain Eukaryota; kingdom Metazoa; phylum Arthropoda; class Branchiopoda; order Diplostraca; family Daphniidae; genus Ceriodaphnia; species Ceriodaphnia dubia. The sequence continues at coordinate 858,168 of JAKUCG020000139.1, read as the reverse complement.
TATCAAATCCATGATGAAAATTTTCTCTTTACCTGTTTTGAAAACAAACAAAACATTTCGTTAAGGATGTTGTCTTTAGAAAAATTTCTGAAACAGTCTTTAAAGTTCTTCATTATTTTCAATGGAATAGAACAAAGGAAAAAAAAATGAGAAACACATTACCATAAGAGCAGTTTGTAGGCTAAAACTTACAATAGACACCAAAAAAAGCAGTACACAGTTATGTACTCTTTGTCTTCTAACTTCGTCTTCTGAGAGATTAAACAGAAGGCATCAACGAGCTCTCTTTTAAGGCCACACACTAAAAAAAGTTACTATTATTGTTAGTCCTTTCAGATACAAAGCTATAAACTTTATATACCTTAAATGTTCAAGACAGTGACTATGATTATTGATGTGATTAAATTAAGATTGAGAACAGCATCAATGGTGAGAAAATATCCGAGAAGGCTGGAACGAAATTTAACACGATGTGACGTGAAACGGGTACAGAGCATGCAGGTACAGAGTAGCGGTAAGTAACCGTTTAACAGAAGAGGAAGACTGAACTGAATGTAATGTTATAATTGTTGAAATGGGTAGGTTTGGTTTGGTTTGGTTTATATAGGTGCTCCCTGGTTGAAATGGGTAGTTGAGACAGCGGAAAATGACTGACGAGTCAAGTCACTGATGACAAACAATGAACAAAGCACTTGACGAGAAACAGTACTAAACAGCTTCTCTCTAAAGGCTAAAGCCTAATAGAATGCTAATGCATGCCCTTAAAAAAAGAAACCCGAAACCTGAGTGGTCGATCGATATGTTCTGCTTGTATTAGCATCAAGTAAGCTGCAAGTTACTATTTATTTTTAAAAAGGCAAAAGTCTAATAATATCTGAAAACTGTACCGCTAAGAATGGTTTTATGAGCCAGGGTCGATCGAATTAGGCGCACTGAACCTTAGGCTACTGGCTACTCACCAGTCACCACTGCCTGCACTGTATAGTGTGTACCAGCATCAGCTATTCCGAAAGTTTGTCGTTAATAGCGAGACACCGGTACAGGTTTGATTATTATTTATCGTTAAGATTTATCCTTAAATACCATCAACAATTGATCATAGATTATTCTCCCTAGAGTCCCTACTTCCTATTAAGCTAATAACCCATAACTCTAATGACAACTTCTGCTCGACTCTTCTTGGTGCGTCACAGCCTCACAGGGGCCGTCACAAGGGTAATTAGGTAGATAACAGTGGGAAGGGCACTGAGAAGTCGAATAGGGTTTGACGGAATGGCAACTGACACGATGCTGTACCTGAATGAGCGGATCTTGTCCAGCACTAGCATATCTAATACTAACGTAACACTGTAACAACACGGACTTTTTCAAAAACAAAATATCATTTGAGCTTCCTTGCTTATATACTTTAAATATTAGCTTGATAAGGAAACAATAAGAGTTTTTCATATGAAGCAAAGCATTATTAATTTATTATATCAAGTTGGCCAAGCAGAGATAGCCTGTAAGCCTCGAAACGTATATCTAATCTCCTCATGTAGATATAACACAAATAATATGCTAGGCCCTAGGCGAATCGCATTTGGCTTGGTCAACTCTATTAAAACACTTGGGACTTGAGTAAAGTGAATTTATCCCGTTTCGGCAGTTCAAAATTTCGGAAGATCAATTAATTAGATGTTTTGTGAGTTTTATTCACTTTTGATCGTTTACTTGTGCTGACATTGCTGTAAATTTCTGTTATTTCCAAATGTAAACTATTATACTTCAAGATATGGAAATCGAATATTCCCGTGAAAATCTATTAGGGGTAGGAGGTTTCGGGTCCGTGTTTGAGGGAACGTGGCGTGGAAAAACGGTGGCTGTGAAACGCATAGAATTGAGTCGAATATTAAATGACGATGCTAGTATCGAAATCAGTAAGCGCGAAGAAGAGGCTTTAGAGAAATGTGACCATCCCAACGTCATCAAACTGTTCCACGTCGAGATCAACCTAGACTTTAGGTATTCAACATCATTATCTGTCTATCAGTAGTGTCTACATTTTTTACTTTTCCCCTTTTATAGGCTTTATGCGATCGAGTTGTGTCGAGCTTCGGTGGACAAACTTTTCTTGGACGACGGAGATCCAAAGAAATACAACGGCCCAATCCCATACATGGAAGACATTCTCATTCAGTTAGCCGCCGGACTGGAATATATTCACGATCAGCAACTAGTCCATCGCGATATCAAGCCAGAAAATGCCCTTATCTGGGTTAGAGATAACGCGGAGAACGGACATGGAGATGAAACACTGATGAAATGGGCCGATTTCGGATTGTGTAAAAGAATGAACAAGGATGGAATCTTCTCAATGAGTGCCATTAAAGGCAGCCTTGATTGGTTTTCACCCGAAATATTAGAGATTTACAATAATTTTGACCAAGGAACGGACAAAACAAAAAGACCACATGGCTCCGCTAAGAGCGACATTTTTGCAGAAGGTTTAACGTTTGCTTACATCTTGCTAAAGGGACGACGCCTGGATTTGAAGACCGCCGGCGATGGGGGTAGACCACTCTCCCTTAATCAGTTAGAAATCGCGGACCGAGTGGCGACCTACATGAACAGTTATTACTTATAGTTTCCCTCATAGCTCATATGAGCTTATCACATGATTCTCAATGAGATCATGTGATCAACTCATCATCATTATTATAAAACTTATCATCCTTATTTTTGCTTCTTAATCATTTAACGAAATACAAAACAAATGTTTTCCGTAGAAATACCAGCCGCAGCCGTTCACGGGATGTTACTACTTGAAGTGATTAAAGAGATGTTGAAAACTAACCCCACTGAACGATTAACTGCAAAAGAGGTAGTTGAGCGATTGGAGCCATTAAAAAACAAGGTTAGTCCTTGTTACCGTAGCCTATAAACTACAATTAGGCTATAAATGGTTCAGCAAGAATGAACTTGGTTGTTCTTTCAGGGCAAGAGTCCTCTTCAACCAGTCAGTCTGCAACATGAGACGGACATTAATCTTCAATGTTCCTTGGCAACGTCTACCACCCTGGACATTTCTTGGGGTCATGCGCCTGAAAATGATGGAAATGGAATGGCACTCAGTTCCTATTTGATTGACTACTGGATCGACGATAATCCAGAGATTACGTTCAGCCAACAATCAACGGAAGAAAGGAATTTCAAGTTGGAGAATCTAGTTCTTGATTCTCCCTACTGCATCCAGGTTAGAAAAGTCTTTAAAGCCAGTACAGGCAAAATATTGTACAGCGCAGCTTGTCCACCCTTTAAAGTCAGAACGAAGCCTGGCGATGAACGACTAGCTCACATTGTTCGCAGTATCAGTGAAAAGTTGGCCAAAAGCCCACATGATGGTCTTGATTTGTACAAATTGCCATTAAAGAGAGAAGATCCTGGAAATACTCCAGGTGTTCAAAAATTTGTTTTCGGTGAACCGAGCAACGCGGCACTGTGTGGCGAACGACGAAATAGGACCGTGTTGGTGGTGGGCGCCACCGGGTCCGGTAAAACCACATTAATAAACGCAATGGTCAATTACATTCTGGGCGTAGAGTTTGAGGACGATTTTCGGTTCAAATTAATCGACGAGCCGGCCGACAAGTCTCAGTGCTACAGCCAGACGGAGCTGATTACAACTTACGACTTGTACGAGATGAAGGGATCGCGCTTGGGTTATTCACTGACCGTCGTCGATACCCCGGGCATCCTGAATACGAGTGGGTTCGAAAAGGATATGAACATTCTGATGGTACAAATGTACGACTATTTATTCCAGCATAACATCGGGATCCAACAAATAGAGGCCGTTTGTTTCGTTGTTCCGTCGTCCTTGTGCAGACTGACGCCTTCTCACCGTTACATGTATGAATCGCTCCTCTCCGTTTTTGGCAAAGACATTAAACAGTGTATTCGGTTCATGATGCCGTTCTCAGACAGAGAAAAACCTGTAGTCCTGGCAACCATCCATGCATTCCGCTTCCCATCGGCAGTTGATGAGAATACTGGTCTTCCACACTATTACAAATTCAACTTTTCTAGCTTTTTCATCCAAAACCACCATCAGCCCACGAACCGGTTTTGCTTCGAAATGACTTTAATGAGTTTCAACAAGTTTTTCGACGACCTGAGCCGCATGGAAACCAAGTCCCTTACAATGACCCGCGAGGTTCTCCAGAAACGCAAGCAATTCGATGCTCTAGTGAAGGGTCTCCATCTGCAGAACATACTAAAATCAATCCACTCACAAAATGTCGAAATTATTAAGAAAAACATGAGAACCGATGCTGTAAACGGCGATACGATGTGCCGCTACTACGTATATCTTATGCCCACACGGGTGGACCTTAGCGGAACGGACTACTTTTCGACCAACTGCCAAAAGTGTCAGATGACATGCCACTTTCCTTGCCGTCAAACCAGCAACACGGTCGAATGTAGCATCAAAAGTCCCGATGGCCGCTGTGCTATCTGCAAGTGCCAGTGGTATGATCATTCAAATGAAAAGCATCGGTACGAAATGGACCGCAACATTCGAAAGCAGCAGTCGTTAAGCATAGATCAACTACAGATAAAGATCGACGAATGCGAAGAACACGAGGAGGAATTGAGGCGCGAATCTTACCTTCAAATTAGACGGTTGAACGAAATCGCTTTGTGGCCTCATATTTCGTCAACTCGAATTGAATACCTCGATTTGACTGTGTTTGTTAACGAAGAAGAGCTGAGATACTCTTGGGGAACTCGTCGCGATTCACTTAGCAGAGAGATCCTGTCACTAAAAAAACTCCGTAAGATATTCACGCTACAGGATCATTTAGTTCGTGAAGTAAGAGCAACAGATATTTTCGACGAAGATTAGCCAAGCGAATGCTGTCTATGTTGTTTTAAACCTATAGAGTAGGCTACTAATCCACTGAAATTTATTCTTTTGGAAAATATTATATTACATAAATGTGCATGTAGGCCTACAATGTAGAAGAATGTAGCAACTGGCAACATGAATACACTAAAATTCAACATATATACTAGCATTACTTTTTCTTTGGACAACGAATCTGTTGCTTGAATGTTCTCATTTTTCCGAGTTGGCCCTCTCGTCCGGCAGGCGGCGCGTGGAATTCTCGCGACCATACTGCCATATACTGGACATGAGGCTATGTTTCCCATCACTGACCCCTAAGCAATCAAGCTTTATTATTTCCCTTATTATCTCATTTTTTCTACAGTATTAGGCTATTAGGCTATTCCTAATATGAACCTACATTGTGAAGCAAATACTCGACAAGCGATGAATACGCTCTTTGCGTATCGCTTTTTCGAATGTACGAAGTTAAAGTCACGATTAAATACTTCCGAACATACTAAATTGACAACAAGTCGGGCGAGTTTTTGTCGCTCCAAACCTTTATGGTGATCCAGGTAACCAAATCCGCATGCATGCTGTATATACAATCCATCAAGATACAGTGAGAAAGACGGTCGCAACTCTCTTCCAGAGTGTACGAGATTCTCGTGATTCTGCGATCAGTTGCGACCCCGTCGGATGTGAGAAAAGCCTCGCATCTCTGCCAGCCACCTTAATGAGGTTAATTTTGGTTTATTGTTTTCCCAAACTTTAATTGCGCTTCGAGCCTTCAGGTATAATTATGCAGTAACATATTAAGATGGTATTAGGCTTGTAAAATAAAAAGTTCTCAAAATCCAGCTTCCAGCCTTTTGAAGATGAGAGTTTAGATTACCATGCAGCAAGCGCAACTGCGAAATGCAACAAGGGCAGCCAAAATAAAAATGCAATGTTATGTCATTTGCAGTCATTCTGCATAGTCTGTTTGGATGAGGGCAATGAGAGGATCTCATAACTTCTGATGGCGGCCTGACTCTGATTTCTTATATTATAACTAGCTGCCTTCCACTGTCCCTCCCACCCCCCATTTTGAACAGTGTGTCTGCGTGAAACAGTTGCTTGGCGGGATATGTGTGTGTGTGTGTGTGTGTGTGTGTGTGTGTGTGTGTGTGTGTGTGTGTGTCTAAATTGCCACACAATCACTGCGGGATCTTGAAATTGAAAATTTCCTCTCTTTTTGTCTTGTCGACGCTATTTTATAGTTTAAAGGGTGAATATATTTCTGCCTTAAAAAGAATTTTGAATAATTGAATGATTGTCTCTCTTAAAACAATAGTGTTTTAACATCTGTTGAACTATAAAAACTATATTTTTGAATTTTTTTCCTTCACAGATTTCAATAGGCAATTTAAAATTGTTCAATTTTGATAGTGAAAACAGTACAATTTAAAAATCCATCGAAACCTCAGTTAAACAAAAATTACCATTTTCCTTTTTATCTCCTCGCGTATTTACATACCATAATCTTTTCTCGAAAAGCATTCCAGGGGATTATTTTTCAAATAGTTGAATTTGGCGGAAATATAAACTGCGTGAAAAAACGCGTGAAGATAATAAAAATGCGTGATTTTAGAGAACTTCCCCATCTGTTTCGCAGTAAAGACAATCAATGCGCCCGCTTCACGCAGTTTACCCACGCCCCATTTTGAACAGTGTGTCTTGCTTTACAGTTGCTTGGTGGGATATCTTTAAATTTTACCACACAAAACTCTGCTTCATCTTGAAATTGAAAATTTCCCTCTCTGCATTTTCTATGTCGAAACACTATTTTATAGTTTAAGGGGACATATATTTATACACAACTGACTTGGTGCTAGCGATGATATCCTCTCTCTTAACTCTTGACTTGCGTGCTTTGTTGCAACTTTAAAAATAAATTGAAATAAATTGTCCTTCGTAATTTCCTTCGCAATTTACTTTTACATTAGGACATCGGAAGTACAGTACCTACTTTGCTGCTGAAAATCCATCGCATCTCTCAGTTAGAATCAAAATTATCATATCTTGTTTATCGTGTATGTATATACCATAATTGTGGTGGGAACTGAGGTGAGAACTGAGAAAACTATGCTGAATTGGAAGGCAGATTGCAACCGATTATTAAAAACAAGAAGATAATAAAAATAACGTGATTTTTCAAGCAAGAAGGCAATAACCATCTGTATTCGCAGTAAAGACAATCAATGCGTAAGTGGGTACGTACCAGCCAGATCATCATAGAACACGAATGTCCTTATTCGCTTTTATACTTGTTTGGTTGGATCAATGTGAACAAACTTTGTGGCTTTTATGGCTCACATTTCTCTTACGTCCTCGTCTCCTTATATACGAAGCGCGGTTCAATCGTGTTCTTATTAGAAACATTTTCAAAAAAGAAGACAGACGTATATAAGATGGCAAAGCTCTCTCTTATTGGCTACTTTCTGTCGTCAGTTATTTACCGATCAACTGCTGGTCAACACCTTCTACTGATTACTGAAAAATGAAGCAAATAGCCGTTTTAAATACATTTTTTATGGTTATGGACACCGGTTTGGTGGCGTCGAAACCAACTACCGACATTGTCACGGAAATTTTGCGGGTCATCGACGGACAAGAAAACTTGGGTCCAATCGCCGATTATCTGAACAGTTCCTGGGCTGAAATTGTCAAAGAACTACCCCTCGTCGGCTCAGGTAGATAATTTGATTTCATTCATCTTGTCCTTGTTTGTATATTCATTTCATTATTCCATTATAGATGGCAAACAAGTGAGCTACACCTTTTTTCGCCCCAAGCTGGATATCATTCGTAAATACAATACCACAAGAAGCGCCTAATCCATTCACCTTCGACGACAATTTCCGGTATACAATGTTGCTTTGCCATTTCGTTCGTCAGAGGGTTTCATCCGACGATGACTTAACTGGACAAATTAATTATGGCTGATTCTAAAGAAGCCACATTGTCTCGCCCTGATGGTAGCCTACTTTCTCCCGCCGGCTCTAAATAAATTATTAAGGAATTTGAATTTTATTTGATCAGGAACGCAAAAGATCAACAATGCGGAAAAATCGCAAAACATGATAAAAGTCCTTTTCGTTGACCAACACACAAGTAGAGATCTTACCGTCTGATAAATTGTTAAAATGAGTGTTTGTGAGCAGCGACGAAGTTCGAGAAGTCCTTAGGAAAAATCCCCGCCCTGGATTAGCCAGCCTGTTCCAGTTGTCCCCGGATCATCCGTCAGTGATTGCTCAATCAGCCACTTAAGACGAGCCCACTCCGACTGTTGTAAAAACTAATGACTTTCGTCCCCTGTGAACCATATTACTTGTTTTTAAATAAGTATATTAATAATAAGCCTTGTTATTCACACTTTCATTTCTGACGTCCTTCTACTTTTTTCCATAGATCTTTCATCTTTGATAGAGTCCTTTAAGGTTGTATTGGTGTCGACGTCTCGCTTTGTTCAGATTATATAATACTCCGCACAATGGACAATAAAAATCAATAAATGAATGGAAAGAAGACGCGAATAATATCGCGAAGTTTAAAAGGCCGGCCAAACGTTTAATTATATCTACTCTCAATAAAATTATGAAATCCAGACCTGGCTTCTTTAATTCACGATTATTCCATTTTTCCGTACTCCAGAGGGAGCTCGATCGTTAATATGCTGCCGTTTCACAATGCTCATCCTTGTTAAGAGATCGAGGTACAATAGGCTACTCAATAGTTGAACAATTATGTTACCTACGTGACACGGATGCAGAATAGGGCTCAGGTTGGTGCAGGTTATTATAATTTCATTAAAATAGGCTGCAAGACATGGAGAAAAAAATTTACGCTGCTGGTATTTTAGCGAATTAAGAACGGATAAATAAGTAATTCCGCTGACGTGCGATAAAAGCTGCTAAGTTTTTCTCTCTTCGCTCTCATCCTATGCATCTTATTACCGCAGAAGGATTTCAGCCGTTTTCTCATTCCGTTTTAAGGACCGGGCGGGGTTTCCCCCCTTTTCAAGGTTTAAAGTTTTTTCCCCAATCCGTTTGGAGGGCATCAACTCCAGATGCCCAGGTTTTTTTTTTACAAAACCCAAGTGTGATAATAACTTGAATAAGTTCATGTGCACCCTTTCTCCCGTTTTCTCTTCTTCACCTTTTTGGCCTTCCTATTTTCTTTTCTCGTCACCAACAAAAGAAGTCTCCTTTTTTCTGTTAATATGGCATTTTTGACTTTTCGTTTGGCTTTGGATATTATGCGTACAGCTTTTTTTATACTCACCCCATACCAGTTTCTTAAAACGAAAAAAAATCGAACATCCAAATTAGACGTACTTCTTGGCTCTTGTATATGGTAGTGCGCAAACAAATGCTTCGATTTTACCCAGCCATTAAAGATTGTGTTCTTTTTTCTTTACAGAAGAAAGAGAAAAAGACAAAGAGAAAGACGAGTTACACGATTTGCATAGCAACAGGTGCTCAAGTGCGGCTGGATGACCGACGGACTTCACCTCCATCAGAGCCCTGAATCAAGAACCAGATGGACAAAATGATAAGTCATACTCTTTTCAATTTGAGATATCGTACATTATGATGATGTTAAAATATATTCACGCCTCTCGCAAAAAGTCGCAATTGATATTGCGAAATATTTATTATTGAATTGCTTGTAGAATATTCTCTACTGTAAACTGAATAAACTTTAGCTATAGAATCACGATAACAAAATACGCATGATGATACGATAACGCAAAATGCGCATGTGCAGTGTGCTAGCTGTAGGTCACCAAACTGTATAGCGCAAACACTTAACAAGTGACGAGGCACCATTTCTGCAAGTTCCAAGCCATTTAAAGCTGCGATTTTATATACTGTCACTTCAAATAATGCGCAATCTTGCCGCCTTTCATTCAGTTGAGGACTCTAGAAAAAAAAATTCACCAACCAGAAAGAAGCTGAAGTCGTTAAAAACGAAAGAGAAAATTAAAAATGGGCGCATGTTCGAACCGTGCCATCTGCATAAGTGTTTATTAATATTAATTGCTGAAAAGTTGTATAGCTTAGGCTACTAAGTATACGGTATTTCAGTAACAACAGAGCCTTGATAATGAAAAGCTTTACAGTTGCTCGCCCCTATACTGTAGGCTGTAGCGCAAAGAGGCGTATAGATTACTACACTTACTAGCCATTTCACCTGGTTACTTTATACTCTATCGCCCCAAGCTAAGCAGGTAAACCTACCGTAATTTGTTGCTTTTTGTATGGTTTGTTAATTGCTGCCTTGTTACTTGCAGATGAAGTAAACAAAAAAATAAACAATAGAGAATTTTTTTTCATTGCGAAGCGATCTATATATAAGAATAATAACGAAGACTCGCAATGTTTCCGAGTGGGTTTCAATTCCTCCCAGTCAAAATTTATTTGTCTTCAACATGAGAAAGCGACAGCGATGAACGGATGAACAAAATGTAATAGGAAAAAAAGGAAACAAAACTGTTGAGAACCTTAGAGTTCCTCCTCATGGTCTTCAGGAAAAAGGTATACTTCTCCGTTGTAGACAATCTCTAATTCCCAATTGTTCTCCTTAGCTTTCTTTCCCCAATCCACAATATTCTTTCGTGACACTAATTTGCAATTACTAACTGCCAACCTCTTCAACGCGTTCTCTTCATTCATGAATAAATCGATGCCAATCTTGGTAACGTAATTGCAGTAACGAAATTCCAGATGTTCAAGGCTCTTAAATGAGCGAGACTGACAGACCTCAAGAAGAACATTGTCCGTGACATGATCACAACAGTTGAAGGTGAGTTCTTTCAGAGATGGCGATGATAGCAAGAGCAGCTCTTTCAGAGGCGGGGTTTCACCATAATCATCAAAAGTGTATGCTACTTTCAGTTGCTCCAGATGATTTAATGTAAAATCAGTTTTTGCAAGTTTGCTAGGTCTACCGGCCTGTTCATTTTCCCTAAACCAGCCAGACAACGAGTATTGGCATCCAAGGGAAAGACGTTTTAGGTTTGGGCAGTATTCCATTATGCTGCCAAGACAAACGAATGTGAAGGGATGATATAGATCTTCAAGTTCCAGTGATGTTAAAGAAGTTCCTTGAGCTTTCAAAAAAGGAAGTAGGTCATAAAAATCGAATGGGTATTGGCCATATCCCTGAGTATTTGCGATCTTCAGTTCCCTGAGCCTTTCAAGTGCCGTTAAGCCCCTTAAATCATTGGAGTAGACCATACTTGATTGCTCCTTAATACTTAAATGGGTAACGAACGGACACATTGAAGCAGCTATACGAAGGTCACCACTTTTGTATGGCCTATAAGAAGGTAAGTCCTCGTTAATATCGAGATTTAGTCGAGTCAAGGCGTATTTTGGACGGGGAACGTCCTTTCTGTGAATATGAGCCAAGGCTTCAACCAGATGAGGATATTCCAATATCTTCAGGTGTGGAAAATGTTGAAGGGCTATTCTAACACCTTTCGTTGTAATTCCGGTACCAACGACGGATAGCTTTTGCAGGGATTTACATTGGCCACTTTGTTCCAGCCGTAATGCCATTTCTAGATCATTTGCACCGCCACAAAACCTATTAATTCCGTCATTCGTGACATGTTTACATTCATCAATAATCAGTTCTCTGTAAATAAAAAAGAGCATCAAAAGAGAGGTTTTAATAAAAATGAAATTATACGTCCACAAAAAAACAAACATACCTGAGATCTCTGCAATAAATGCCAATAATGTGCATGCAACTGTCATTGAATTTTTCTGGGGTGCATGACACATCAAGTACTTGGAGGTGACTAAACTGGGGGAGAAATTTGTAATAATATTCTAGTCGACACATGTTACCCACTCCACCCATTAGCAGACCAGTAATTTGCTACAAGAAAATATTAATTATAAATACTTAAATAGGAAATGAATGTGTATAAAATGGAAAATATTTTTTACTGGGCTTTGGTTAGCAGCAAGTTGTAGCAAATAGGCAACACTATTTTTGTCCTCAATTTTTGCAAGAGAAAAATCCAGAACTTTGGTTTGTGGGGTTATTAGCTGGGAAAACTTTTGTATCTTCATTCGACATTCTTTTTTGGCTCTGAGTGTGTCAATTATTTGGGTCAAGGACGTAGATGCTACAAAACCACATGGAAATATATCTGCATACTTGCACAACAGAAGGCTATACCAAAACATATAACTTACTCAAATTATCGAAAGGGTTTGAAATAAACTGTGACACTGTTTCGCTTTCTTCTACATTTAAATCTTTAGATGCTTCTAGGATTTCTTCTTCACCTTCATCTTCATCGGAGTCATTCCAGGATGTTTCGCTTTCTTCTCCACCAAGATCAGTCGATGACGACTCAATTAGAACGTTCTTTTCGTCTGTAGCATCCAATAATTCACTCACGACCAAGTCTAAACTTGTTTGCAACAAAGACTTGACAGTGTTGGCATGTTCAATAGCAGGCCTAGGCATTTTCCTCAATTCTTCGTTTAGATGACTAAAGCGAATTAGAACTACCATGCGAACTTCTAATCGGGGTGTGAGCACTGAGCACGTGAGAGATTCTAGATTTAATTGAGATTTGAGAGACGTGACGTAAACGTAATCACGCGTAAAGAACTGAAGACTTTGTTGTAGCAGACGAAACCAATGTTATTGAATCAGGCCACCAGAGGTCAATATTTCTTTGTTTACAAGTGAGGTGAAGTGACGGTCGTGAGTTGTTCCTGATGCAAAATGTTGTTTCTTCCTGCCCGTATTACCTGAATATGATAGCCTACAAATATTTCGCTTTTTAATTATCAGACTTTTCTTTTGGGGTTAGTTGATAGACTGAGAGACGTGACGTAACACGCAGAAAGAACTTGTGGTAGCAGACGAAACCAGTGTTATCGAATCAGGCCACCAGAAGTCGATATATGATTTGTCTTTGTTAATAATAAGGTGACGGTCGTGAGCTGGTCGTTCGTGAGTTTATAGGCACTGGGTGATGTTAAGGTTATTCTGTCCGTCCATACCTGAATATGGGATAGCCTACACATTTTTTGCTTTTGCAGTTTGCACCGTCAGATTTTTCTTTTAGGGTTATAGTTGATGGAAAAGTACAATCATAGAAAGTAGTATTATCAACAGTGGAAAAATTAAAATTGCAGCAATTGTCATCTGCATGTTTTGAGGCAACTGAACCACTGATGCTATGCCTCACTTGGTTTCTATCAACAAGGAAGTCTGTTGAGCAGCATAATCGAGTTCGTCATCAGAGTGTAGTGTTCATCGTTTTTTGTTCTGTTATTGGCTTCAAGCTCTAAGCGTAAGCGGAGGAAGCGGCGATCGCTGCTGTATAATGTTCTACTTGTTGTATGTTGACCGGCTGATTTTAAACAACAATTGGATTTGCATTATTGCGTTGTCACTATACTCACCGACGTTCCCACGTCTTTGTAAAACCCCTTGTTACAACCTTAACAAGGCCCAATTATAATCCTACGTTTTCACGTCCGTTATCGGTTATCCACGCACGAATTTGGTGGAATCAGAATTTGATGGTTAGACTGTAATCAAAGTCGAGAAATCTCGACCATGCACAATCCTGACGATGCCCAACATCAACGGACGCCCACGGACGATGTTAACACTAGAATGACTTTAAGTTGAGGAAAAAGTAAATTTTAAAGTGATCTTAAGCTTACTTTGTTGGAGCAAAACTGTCGTTTTCGCTCAACTCAATAAGGAACGCCAGATCGGTGCTAAGAGCTAGAAATATTTTTAAGGGGGTATTACACTATCATCACCGCCGGTAAATACATAAATAAAACCCCTGAAGGAATCTAGCCAATATAATCTTTCTGCTATAACACCAAGACTTTCGGTTTTGGTTGTCATTAGAGGATGATATATTTTGGCAAATGTCGAAAACAGAATGAGTATAAAGGTATTGAAACTTTGAAGTAATAATGAATTACTCGCTGCGTTTTTATTGTTTGGTGGTGTTTGTTTTTAAATCAAATTTATAATTTTTGTTTTTACACATTTATCTGTTTTCGTGCGTCTTTTGCGTTCCGACAGATTCTGGCGCAAAATGGAATCCGATGGAATCGTTGTTTGGCGACCTTCGTCAAGAAATTCCTGGAAGATTTGCGACCAATGTCGATCACTAGCGTTCGCCGTAAATCTATTGCTCGACCCCTGTTTCCCAGGAAAAGCAAGTTAGTAGACCATAATGCTCCTTATAATGAAAATATATTCGTTACGGGCAAGAATCTCCTGCCAGTCACTCGATTGTCGGATTCGGAAACATCTCCCGAATGCTCGAATCCGAGTTGCGTGAAAAAAATCCAAATAGGAATTGCATGCAATTTAAATATATTTGGCGAGCACAGATGGGACTCGATGAGTTTCAATCGGTAAAATGCCAAACGTACGCCGTAAATGCCGTATAGGATCTTAAACCATAACCATAAATCATAATATCACTGCCTTGACATGGCTAGTAATCTAATAAAGACTTCATGACGGAAACTTGAGCAGGCAACGAGAAAGAGAAAACAGTTTTTAAAATTAAGACTTGGGAATGTTATATGCATCAGTAAATTCAGGAAGACAATATAAGCACACGGAGAGCCGAGAGCCAATGCAACTCCGTCCCGGATGTACTACTATTCGCCCTTTAATTTTGTCTTTAAAAATTGAAATGGTTACATAATATATAAAGATGAAGCACTCAGCATTATATACGTAGCCCGTCTCGCATTTTCAAGCACCTCCTGGTGAATGAAACTGTGCAGTCATTTTCTATCCCAAGCGCGGAATTCCTTGACTCGTCTTCTATTCAAATAAGCTGTCGAGTCTGATGCTTGACATCTGGCGTGCGTGATGGTGTTCTTTTAATGCCCTTCCCTTTCTACTCAGACTGTTTTGTTACAGGAAAGTGAACGAACTTTGTGGCTGTTAATATGCTCAACCTTCTTTTATATACGCTATTTTCTTAGCAAGTGCGTTCCATCCTGTTCTTGGGAGCATAAAAAAAGACAGACGTATATAAGATGAGAAAGCTCTCTCTTTGGCTACTTTCAGTCGTCAGTCATTTACTACTCGACTGCTGGTCAGCACCTTCAACTGCAAAATGAAGCAATTGGTCGTTTTAAATATATTTTTGATGGTGATGGCCGCCGGTTTGGTGTCGTCGAAACCGACTACCGACATTGTCACTGAAATTTTGCGGGTCATCGACGGACAATGGGTTTGGGACTTGGGTCCAATCGGAGATTACCTGAACAGGTCCCGGGCTGAAATTGTTAAAGAACTACCCCTTGTTGGCCCAGGTAGATTATTTATTGATTTCATTCTTGTCTTTGTTGTATGCATTTCATTATTCCATTATTAGATGGCAAACAACTGAGCTACACTTTGTTCGCCCCAAAATGGGTAGCGTTCTTAATCCAAATACCGCAAGATGCGCCTAATCCACTCATCCTCGACGACAATTTCCGGCTTAAAGTGTTGCTTCGCCATTTCGTTCGCCAACAGGTTTCATCCGACGATTTGACTAAACTCGACAAATTAATTATGGCGGACTCTAAGGAAGCCACGTTGTCTCGCTCAAATGGTAGGCTACTTTATCTTTAAGACTTTGAATCAATTATGAAAGGATTTGTTGGATCGTATATACTTCATCAGGTACGCAAAAGATCAACAATGCAGAAATCGGAAAGGATTATTTTCCATTGGCTAACAATCTCGGTACCATCTATATCGTTGAGAGAGTGTTTATGAGCGGCGATGAAGTAAGCGAAGTCCTTAGGAAAAATCCTCGCCCTGGATTAGGCCTGTTCGAGTTACCCCCCGATCATCCTTCTGTGATAGCTCAATCAGCCACTAAAGAAGAGCCCACTCTGGCCGATGTGAAAAACTAATGACTTTCCCCATTACTTCTGCCTTATTCATTCTTGGTGAACTTTCGCATTTATTAGCCTAAAACCGTTCCCTGACAACGTCGTGAGCCAGCATATTATACAATAGGTATTGTTTCTCTCCATCAATAAAAAGCTTTGTTCACACTTGATAGAGTCCTTAAGGTCGACGTCGCGCTTTGAGAAGAATATAATGATTTGCACAATACGAAAATAAAAGTCAATAAATGAATGGAAAGAGGATGAGAATATCTCGATCCTTTTGACAAGGTAAAAAGACGGCCAAAAGTTCACTCGTGTCTTCTTGCAATAAAATCCAGAACATTCTTCGTGTTTCAATGGCTTAATTTACTCACGATTATTCAATTTTTATGCGTCCAACAGGACAGGGAGCTCGTTATTTGCGTTTCACAATGTTCATCCTTGTTAAGAAGTAATATAGGATACTCAACAGTTGAAAAACTATGTTACGTGACTCGCACGCAAAATATGACTCCGGGTGATGCAGCTTATTATAATTTCAAGAAATCTAACGAGTCAACGTGATATTATTAATATTGATATTATTTTTATTAGCCATTGATGGTTTCAAATCAGCTAATCTGGATGACATCAAAATTCAAGTGATAGTTCAATTTATGATTCACATATGTTAACGTCAAATCTGAATGCCAAACCTAAGGGCATCGTCAAGATCATCCAAGCTGAGACCCAGATCGTTTTCGACGGTATCAACTAGCCTATCATTATCATACAACTATGGAACTGACCACTGATGGAGATGAATCTATCCGTTGCGAAGTCACAGTCTACTTTGACCAACCGTATATACCAAAAGCGCACCCTGTTTGGTCGTCCAAATGCTCTCTGACGAATGAAACTTCCGGCCATAAAACTTTGGGTTTCTTCCAGACGGACAAAAGTTGTCAGTAAATTGTTTATTTTTGAACACTAAGAACAGCCATGGAAAAAATAACTCGTCTGCTGTCTAAGCAGCAATGTTCCCCCAAAAGCACAACAGACACACTGACACATTGCTGTAGGTATTCTTTAAGCAGACAGGTCGACGTCACCACTTTACCGTCCTTAAGGAGATGCCCAACTTCGCAACTGAGTATCTTAAGGTCGAATGAAAACATCAGATCTCTTGTGTTGATTGCTATAATAGCCAAAGCCGAGGTCTAGGCGACTAGGTCCGTCGCTCTGAAAAATAGAAGAGCGTCAGTTAGGAACGGACGTCCTCAGAAAATACCACTAAGATGTGTTGAGAAAAGTTTTGAAGATGGCAGGGGAAAAAAGTATAATAATCTTTTTAATGGCGTATTCAATTGATGAAGCTCATATTAGTATTATGTACACAACTATATATCATAGAGCAATAGAACATAATCGGTGCTGGGAACTGGAAGTCGAAGGTTTACCCGGGTTTCGTTGTGTTAGAAATTATGTCATCACTCTTCCAACAGATTTTGTATCCGGAAAAATACTACGTGCAAGATATTGAATACAGGAGTGTCGTACGTCGTAACGCATGACGTAAACTTGTAATCTGAAGTTTTCTTCATAGCATGTTCGATATTGTCACGATATGGCGACTCTGACTGTCTGCCGATAATAAAATGTAAACATAGGCTAGCTCTTATTGCTAGCATTGTTCCCTGGGTTCCAGGTCCCGGAACACAGCATCTCTTATACTCCCTCTCTCTGTATATTTTTTGTGTCTGAGTGTCTCTTCAGCTGATGTCTCTACTGACACAATAGCAATCTATTGTCAACTTTTCCCCAGCATCACTCTATATATACAATGAGAGAGAGCTCCCCTTTCCATATGGGCCCCGTGGGGTTGATACGGCGAAGTGTTACACAGAGAAGGAGAAGGATCTTCGTGGTCATCGGTGGTCATACAATCATTGACAATGTAACATTATTAATGCAAATGACTCGTTGAGAGTGGCAACGAACAATCGTTCGACTACTACTACCCCCTTCTTCTTCTTTTTCGCTCCCATTTTTCCTCCATTCAGCCAGAGAACTTTTTCTCATTGTTGTTCCACTACTATAATAGAGCGCAACGTTTGCCTATCTATAAAACTGTCATTAAGTAGCTGTTTTTATCTTTCAAAAGTCCTTGCGCCCCACTTATTCTGGACGTCTTTTGCATCCAAAAGCCATCTTAAAGACACCTTTAAGACAAAATTTGCCTTAAAGGTATCTTAGAAGATGTCTTTAAGACAAAAAGTTGTCCTTGGTGCTATCAGGGAAACTTCGGGGAATCTATTGGCCATCCAAAGGTAAGAAACAGCCGATTTGTCAGCAAAAACAAGTCTGCTGATGAGAGGGAGTTGCGTGTTTTTCCGGTACTTACCATTGATATTATTCAAAGGTGGTCGGTGGTGCAGATCCTTTTTCCCAACAAAATTTTCTCGCTCGGCGTATAATGCCAAAGTGACGCGCTCCTGGAGAGCGGCTTTGATGATGGATGATCCTCGACTATACGGAGAAACTAAAGACCTTCTACGACTTTTCCTACAGGTAAAAACTAAAGCACAAGTCCTTCTTCTTCCCACAGGATATATATAAAAGATGAGACGCCGAGTCGCTTCCTTTTTCCAATGTTGTTATGCAGGCAAACGATTCACGTACTTTTTTTCCTAGGTCGTCGCACACAAATGTCATTGACAGAAACACAAGTTCAAAAGGTAGAAACAATTAAACAATCTGAGAGAGGACCTCTTGTTTGTCGTCCATGTAGACTTGTTTCAGCTGAATAAAAAAAACTGTCTCTCTGGCCTCCGCCTCGACAAACTTGGACTATAACACCGAGTCACCGGAGGTTCTTCGCCATCGCGTTAGATATCGTCATTGACAACAACGATAAGACAATCAAGGTCGGCGGGATGACGAAAAGAATTTAACAAAGACGATGTTTAGAAAGGTCGCCGAGGTGTGATGGCCATTAGGCCTACTTGGGGAAAACACAGAATGGGGAAACAATATCTAAAAGGTGATACGTGTAAATTGCGCCCAGGTGTCGAAGACATGGGCGAGGTTGATGATTCCTCACACTCCGCAACAAACCCTCCTCTTTATTTAATATGGCTGCATAAAAACCGGGAATAGGTCGAACTGCCCATCGCAATAAGTCGTAACCAACGCCAGAGACCATAACCAATATGGCGAAATGAATCTTCCTAATTATACAGTTTCATATTAGGCAGACTGCTGGAGAGAGCAGCATTCAAAAGCAAGAGCTAACCGCTATTATTACTTCATTACTGACCCAAAAATTGACTGTCAAAACCCAAACATTCGCGGTAAACAGCCGTCGTGATGAATCACTTTTTTTACCCTGACATGACAAAATCACGCCATACTCTCCAAAAATAAGAACCACAATAATTGTGCGGACGGCCTAAACATTGGTTTGCGGAAGAAAATGTTGATTGTAGGCTACAACACATCAAATAAAAGAATCGTCTTTTTTTCTAAGCGTGGAGAAAACGGATTTTTCCGTCGACAGGTAAGAGAATAGCGGCCAATGGCGAGAAAGAATGCGGTGACGACGGGGTCTCTTCCATTGTTTTCAGAGTGCTTTGGGGCCTTCTTGACAGCTCTCCTAGTCCAGCAACCAATAGCTTTCGAGCACAAGCTACGCAAAGGAAAAGAAAGAGAAAACCAAGACAAACACGGTTTCTACTCGAGAGCGCTCTCTCGCTTGTTCTCCATTGTTTCGCTTAACTGAATGGCCCACCTCACAGGCGTGTCGCTCCCTCTCGTTTTATTTCTAGGTTCCCAGCCAATTGAAAAGGCCTATTGCCTTTCCGGCTTCATCATCCTAGGGTATAGTGGATTTTCTCCGAAAAAAATGAATTCGAAAAAACTCTGTTCTCTATCTACTTAACAATAATAATAATGTAAACCTATAACATAAAACATTTAGAAACTTTTAACTAGTTCCATTTTTTATTTCATTCCTGAGTTTTGCTAACTTTTTTCCTTATTAACTATTTGTCCCCTTCGTATTTCTCTTTTCGGAATTCGTGTTCTATTGCTCTTTGAGTACATTTGAATTATTTCAAATTACGAGATATCCTGTTGATGTGTTATTTAATTTTAACGCATTTTTTTTTCTGAGGGGGTGGGATTTTAAAGTTGGAACTGCGTTTGCCATCTGTTGGTTCAAAATTCGACTCTGACGAGTTGCAGCTTTTCAGCTGTCATACTTCATTAATCTTTTAGCTTATTTTCCTTGGGATATTACCACAGGGTATTAATATTATAATGGGTAAAAACTACTATTTGATAGGTTGTTCCTGTTTTTCTTGTTTTTTTCCGAACACGGTCCGGCTGTGGCGGATAGAAATTTTGGCAACCATTTCCCGTTTTTAATTTTTATAAAATTATGAAGTAAAGTACATTTATAAAATTTTGACCACTTAAAATAAAACTTGCCTTTCTGTAAAATAAAGCCCATTTCATTATTTTTCCTTATTGGCTATTTGACCGACGTTTCCGTAGCCACCTAGCGCTAAAAATCATGACGATTTTCTAAGTGTCCTAGATTTTAGGAAATCAAGTAAGTATATGCAAGTATCAAATTGACAACCAATAAGAGAGAACAAGAGACGGAAAAACCTAATATGAAAAACCAGTTACATTTTTTAATGCCAAAAAACGCCAAAGGGATAAAACTACCAAGTAGCAGTTATTCCCTTATCCCGTAGTAAGACATGTTGTCCCCAACCACTAGATGGCAGCTGAATGAATATAATCTATAATCTATACTCGGGTAAGACTACCTGAATGGCTTGTAAAATGCCGACGTGGGCAGCTCCCTTAGCGCCACCACCACTGAGTACAACCCCAATAGACTCGCCCGTTAACAGACGAACAAGACGAGAAAAGTCGGAATGAATGTTGCCATCTAGAAGTTGTAACGAAGATGGAACCCGAATGTGATTGTGAGACGAACACAAAGGGTGGGTCTTGAGCCATTCAATAGTGTTGTGTGGCTTGTCTCCATCTTTATGTAGCAAAACCAAATCTTTCCTTTTTTCTCCAGAATTCGCTATTAGCTCTTCTTCAGTATGGCTGACGGAAGGCCCCATTGTCGCAAGAGCCACGACAAGGATGCAATCAGCTTTGAGTAAGCATTTTTTAGTCCAAGAGCTCATATTCAAGTCACATTGATAGAGGGCGATTCGGGGGCGATCTTCCAGCAGTTGCGTTTCATCATTGTTGTCCGATGTTAACAGAACCGTTGTGCCTTAAGTTTTCAATGTAAATTTTTAAATTCTATAATAAATTAAAGGAAGTTACCAATCTGTTTCAAAGAATTGTAGAGCTGATGGCTAAACTGGGAAAGCGGAGCAACATCACCAGTAAGAAAGAAAAGCCACGGTGGAGATTTGATGCCAAGGTGGAACTACTCGAGGTGGTTGCCTTTCCATTTTAACAAGATTCTTTTTTCCCCAGTCTGTCTCCCATCTGGGATTTAAAAAAAAATGGTCGTCTAACATTATCGTGAATGTAGAGAACACAGAATTCTTACTGTAAAAGAAATATAAAACTGCTACGATGAAAAAGGCGAGAGATATCTCAAGCCAACAGATATCCTGAAAACCACCTTCCATTTTGACTAAGTTCAATTTGCCAAGGCCTAAATAGTGTTAGTGCTCAATATATTTAAGACACGCGTCTATAATTTTACCCGTTTTCATGTGTCTATAGTATTACCCGACCTCAATATCTATCGTCTACTGGAGGGACGCCTGACCCGATCCGTTTGCTTATTTCAATCTTGAAATACCCGAAAGTTTTCTAAAATGGAATACAAAAAAGGTTACAACTAAAATAAAATATTTGTTGTATATTTTTTAATTACGCTATTGGCGAAATTGAGGCCCGTGAGGTGCTCGCAATGCGCCTTTAATTTATATCATCATCTGATGTTAATTCGTTGGCGAGGAGGTACTCTATCTGTACCTGCCTCGCAATGTTATGAGATGTCTTCGGAATCATCCTGTTGCCGAAGTCATCCTTAATCGCCAGGGAGTCGCTCGCGGCGAGGTCGGCTGTCGAAAAGCTTAAAGCCCATGTTCTCGTAGAACTCGAATCCTCGTTGTATTCGATTTGCGCCCGAGTTTGCGCCATCTATAAAATAAACGAAACGGAATAGATTATATTCGAGAAAGAGAAAGGAGCGCGATCACCCTCATTGATTTTTCAAAAATTTGAGCGTGGTCGTTTTTTTAACTAAAATCAATTAAAAAAGAACTTAGAAGAAGATCGCGCTCGTCCCAAACATCGTCTCTCTTATTTTCACACGCGAAGATCAATTTTCGGAGTGAGACTGAAATCCTCCCGTTTCTCTTATGAGACTTTTTTGTAAGGGGACATTGCCATTGCCTTGATTTACGAGTTTCTTCTGCCCACGTCGAATGGACATTATTTCCATTTTAGAATACATTTACAGAACAAAAACCAATATATATCAGAAACGAAGTTACAATCATGTCACGAAGTCATTGACTACTACCGAGCGGTAGTAAGCACTAATAATGACTACCTGTCTCGTTTTCCGTATGCTAGTCGACAGGAAATGAAAAATAGTAGTAACTCGTACTCATGGGGTAATTGAATCATTGGTGTAATGTATAAATGGCTGTGGTTGGGATAATTCTGCGATCTTGAAATCGGCAGTCTAGAACTTTGTCTGAGTTTATGGTGGGCCCAGTTTACGGCTGGGCCAGTTGTCACTGTGCCCAATTGTCCAGAGCCCAGTTGTCTTAGGCCCAATCGTCCGGGCCCAGCTCCGAGCCCATTTGTCACGAGCCCAAGTAGCCGGATACCATCCCTTCTTTCTTTGGTAAATTTTTATGTAAAATAAGGACCACACATTTTGCGCACTCCCTCCTCTTGAATTCGGCCCATTTGGACAATACGGTCGTATCGACCCACTCTGGAGGAAAATCCCTCTCCCAGGACTTGACATCCAGGCCCACCTTCCTCGTGAAACGTGTGAGGAATTCAGGTGTTGCGATGGCCATGCTTCTTAACATTCGTACGTATGTTTTGATTTGTTATTGGGGTGAGCATTACAACTTAGCATACTTTTATACATTTTACAAATTAGAAAGATTATCTTGCATCGATGCATAGCTGATTATTCTACAATGAAACGTATTTTCAAAATTACTTTCTCTTTACCGACAGCACCAAAGCCCATGGCATGGCAGAGGTAATACCACGATTCAAGAATTCTGGTAGGTTAAAATGCTCAACGCTACTGCGTCCTTCAAAAGCAAGTACATTTCATGTTTATTTTCATGTTAATGTTTTTGATCGGTAAAAGGTGTTCCAGGGAGAAGTGGGCAAATCTTCGTAACAAAACACCATCAGGAGGCAATATGCTTTAGACATAATATCGTAAACCCTTTTTGCAATTTTTTCAGCTGGTAATAAACTTAAGATTAACAACTGCTGACAAACAGTGTGGGTATTGTTGTATTTTCTGTATGGGTCCCATACCTATTCTTGGTTAAATAAAGAAACTAAGCATTACAAATATGCACCCCAGGAGCTTGAATCTGGGCATTACAATGTTGGCTGCCTGCCATGCTATGATTTCAAAATCTATCCAGCAGATCTTGGCTTTTGGCTGGAACGTAAACGTCTGAGACCTATAACTGTAGTAGTATGGTATGAATGAACAGTTGGTGGCAATACAACCGGTAATTATGGGTATGTGACAATTCAAAAATACGAAATTCGCTATTTTAATACATTGAAAAGTATTGTTCCTTCTTAATTATACACCCGATTTATTAATTAACGTTAATTTAGAAAAAAAAGCCAGAAAAGACATACTAGCAGGCAGGAAACGACAATGTTTGGGCCTGCACTGCGTGGCCTGAAATCCGGGGCAATAAACAACCGGGCCAAATCGTCGCCCACCCAATTTTTTAAAAATGGGCTTCACCTTGCGACTTTCCCTGTAGATTTACTCTGTTTTGGATGTTGATTTTTTCGAAGAAGTATTTCTCAATTCTTCCCTAGTAGAACACTATAGCTTCAAGATATCTGAAAGACAATTTTCAAGCCGTGAACAATCTGTGTCTAGTTAGATGTCTTAGAGCTAGTAATGCTGAATCTAGCTAAGATAGCCGGTTCTAAGATATCTTCTAGTTTTCTTATTAGCCATAGTTTCAAGAATCGATTTTTCATTTTATGTCTTGTATGTGTATATACAGCATGTCTACGAGATATCCTTATAAAGATTAAAAGAACACACTGCACTGGATCAATTTGACGTTTTAGTTTTAGTTACTGTAGATTTGGGGACATCTGTCATATCTCACAAAATTTTGTCATTTAAACAAGTTTTGTAACATTAAGTGGGAGTAGACTTGGTTACTTCACATCTGATAGACTGATATCAGAATACAAAGTCCCAATAATTGTCTTCCCTGATAGTAAGTGTTAGAAAATATATAATAGGATGGGCTTTAACCTAAAACGGCGTTTCACTGAATTTTCTTTGACGACATTTCAACGACGTATAAAATGTTTCTAGCATTTATTATATAATGAACTGGGAAGTAAGATATAAAGATCAATGTTCATTTATTGAAAATTGATTTCATGTGGTAAGTAGAATTCAAACTAAAGTAGAATCGGAATTTACGTGGGGTTTCTTAGAGCTATTTTTAATGCCAGTAGTAGCCTCCCCATTTTTTACGTCAGATTGAACAGTTTAAAAACAAACAATTTCTACCAAAACTATTGAAATTATACAGGTTCCACTGGGTGAACTCTGTTAATGTATTGCTAAACCTTGTTTATCATAGTTGAGAAAGAAAGTTTCATCTACGACGGAGCTCACTCTAATTGTCGCAAGTGCTAGATTTCACTATCCAACACGTTTCAGCCTCTGTCTTTAAATACACGTAATGTTTCCGCGTAATAAATGCTTGCGAAGCAATGATTGTTCAGAAATGTAACAATTGCTTAGAATTTTGAATCATGATTGTGGTACAATTGGTGCCATACATGATGGGGAAGCTGTTGCCGGTTCTGTTTACCGGTTAAGCTGACGGTTAAGCTGCCGTCTAAGCTGCGGTAAACATTAAATGATTAGATAATTAATAACTAGCAGGGAATGGTATTGTATAGAACCATAGAAGTATGACATAAAGTGATGATAGTAATGTTGGAGTATGAGATCAATCACTAGTTGGTCGAGAACTACCGCTGATGTACTCTGATAGCCAAGTGATTTAGACCCCCGACTCACAGAACGGAGGGCCCGGGTTCGATCCCCGGGACCGGCGACTATACAGAAAGAGCTTCTAAGCTATACCTGCCATGAGCAGAAGCCCACTATGGTGGAAGAACATTTTTTTAAATAATCTAACAAGTAAAAAGTAAATTTTCGATGTCTTTTAGGTATCTTGAAATGCAGCTACAATCTATCTTGAAAGTTTGCATCAAGAGTGACATTTAGATATCTTGAAGCCACCTTAAATCTATGAGTTAGCCAACCAGTGCAGGCTAGAATCCTGGCTACAAGATGTCTTGCAGCTATGGTGTTCTACTAGGGTAAAACATTTTTAAGATGGCCGCTTTTTTGCCTTATTTTCGATTAAAAAGGCATAAATGTCAACAAGGTTTGACATTTGATTGTGCCAAAAGGTGCTTGACCCTTAGTACTAGCTTTGTTATTACATAATTTCAAAAACTTTAATACAATATAGAATATTTGCTAATTTATCACGTTTTCTTGTCCTATTCGTGGAAATTTGTGACAATAAAGATTTGCGGGGCCCTCAGAGAGAGCGGAGCCTTATCGCGTTAAAGACCCCGAAACCTTCGGTTGATTTTGATTACAAAATCCCTCAGGGATAAATGTTGTTTTTTTCCTCATTCAGGCGATACATAATTAAATGTGATCCAGCAAGGTTGATAGGGGATGGAAAATCCGTGTTGGCAAACACCCAATTAGAATTATGTCAGAGCGAGTGCGCCACGCACGGATATTCCTACACCTGGTGCCGGACAGCCACAAGCTGGGATTATTGTGATCAGGGTTTTGCTAGGGTTGGGTAACATTTAACTAAATGGCGAGAATATTGCACTGGTATTATAGGTACAAAGGTTGGACCTTCGGTATAGTAATGTATTTCAGGCGCACAAAAAGAAGACAGAAGAACAGGACTTCAGTGGGTTAAGAAATTTATATTTATTTTCAAGTTTCGGCTGGGAGTGAAAATACCAGTTTGTTGTCTGTGATCTCACACTCACGTTATAATCTTTAGTTATTTGGACTCTAATAAAATATATATTTTACAAAGGGAGATTAATTTCATTTGTGATACAATCCTCGATAGCAAAATCCTTCTCAATAGCTTCATCTTTTGATTTTCGAATTCTTGCACAAAACGAAATCCTTAATTGAAGCCTCCTCACCACCGCCAAGAAGGCGGCATGCTTCACCCAGCCGACTACGAAATTCTTAATTGGAGCCTCCTGACCCCCACCTAGAAGGCGGCATACAACGCCATGAGCGATGGAAGAGAGGAGGAGAGGTGCCGAAGACGGCTTTCTTCATAGCGAGGCAAGTATAAACATTTTCACTTACTCGCCCCTAGAAAGGCGTCTGCCAAAGAAATTAAGGATTTTCTCTTTCACCTCAAGTTTAAAAATTTTTCAGGTTTTCACGATCTAGTAAGTTAAGAGGTAGTAGTTAAATACCCGTAAAGCGCCCATTTTCAATCCATCTTTTTAAATTTAATTTACGGGAGCTGTATAAATCGGCGAAGGCGTCATGAGAAGGCAGCTTCCTCGAGCCTCCCCCGTAATCCACCACCGCCGTTACCCCCAAATATGTTTTTTGGAAAACGCCAAACGAAGACAGTCGCTCAACAAGAGCCGATTGGGGCCCTTGTCCTCCTGACCATCAAGCGCGGCAATCACCTTCAAGGCAAAGGCTATCTGCAGTGAAATGGGCGATGTCCATGTATCCAGCTCTCCTCTTTACTTTGAATAGAAAAGCGTCTCTCGGTATCTCTATTTTTTCCCTGGGGCCTGGACAAGGTCTTTGCATGCCGATATCAAACTGTTTTTCTTTATTATATTTTTCTACCCTTTTTAGATGTTTGGCTTTCACTGGACACCGAGTTTCTACGATCAGATGGGTTTCGGCTCTCTTGACACCGTTGATCAAAGCCTAAAACACGTCGAATCCCGCCTAAAAGACTTCAACGAGAAATGTCTAGATGATCCCCTCGTCCTTTTTGATGATCTTCTTGACCACGTCATCAGGATCGACCACGTGCCCGTCGCTAGAGAAGAGTTGCGTAGACACGTCGAATCCCGCCTAAAAGACTTCAACGAGAAATGTCTAGATGATCCCCTCGTCCTTTTTGATGATCTCCTTGACCACGTCATCAGGATCGACCACATCTTCCGCCAGTCGCATGGTCACTTGGTGCCGATTGGAGGGCCGGGAGGCGGAAAGAAGACGTTAACTCGTTTTGTCGCCTGGATGAACAGCCTCGACGTGTTCCAGGTGAAGATTCACAGGTCCCATTTGCGAAGGGAGGATCATCCGTTGACTTCTCCCAACGCATCGTTATAATCACCTAATTAATTTTTAATTTTGTTTAAAAGAGATGCCACAGCATGGTGTGGACTACTACGACGGGCTGAACCTTTCCCTATTGGAGACCGCCGATCTCAGTGTCTCAGACGCCATTTCGGGTCGGAGGGGGGTATCCCCGAAGGCGTCGTACAACCTGGCGGGGAAAGTACAGATCACGTACCTCCTGGCCAACGAAAAAATGACGCCCTACCAGGCAAAATGCCAGCATCGTGAAAGAAAAAGTTCCTTTAAAGGTGGATGTTTACTATTGCTACGCCCCATCCCCATGACTGATGGCATTCAGTTCACCATAAAGAAGGGTTCTCGAAAGTGTGAGCCGTGTGAGCCGTCGGTGGTCGGTTGTAGACTGCTTGCAATCTGCACTTTACAGAGAAATAGGAGGCGGGGCGTCGGGAGAGATGGGACTCTCAACTGATGAGGCTGTCATCTAGCGGTCGGGGACAGCATGTCTTACCATGGAATAGGGGAACTATTTGCAAAGGTTGGGGCCTTCGGCATAGTTATTAGTTAAGTATTGCAGACAAAAAGAAGACGACAACAGAACTTTAGTTGGTTAAGAAATTTATAGTGGCTTATAATTTTCAAGTTTCGTGTTAGGAGTGAAAATACCAACTATGGTGTGTATGGGCTATATTTTAAGGTTTAGATAGCATACAGAAATTAAAAACAGTCGTTAACAGACTTTTAATTTGAAAAAAACTTTCCGTGCATGGTATTTGCTAAAATGTTTTACAAAATTACTTTCATCTGCAGCAAAATAAGACTCAATAAAGCTATTAATTCTTAAATTCTTGTAAATTGCAAATTCTAAGTTGACTAGTACCTTTCTTACAGACGAGCTTTAAGTTTCAGTTGAAAGTTAAATTTCTAAACTGCCAAAGGCAAAGTCTGTTGAAATTTGCGAATATCTTCATATTCGCAAAATTGGCACCAGTGGGCTTCACTTTGGCATCCAGTCATTTTTCTCCGCTTAAGCCTCGCTTACACTAGAGGTTTTTCTAAAGTTGTTATTACTTTAGTTCCTTAATATGTTAGGATGTTAAGTTCAACTTTTAATATTTCAACTTACACTCGCAGGGAATTTGCTACTTTATTAACTCAAAATAAGGCGGAGCTAGTAGAAATTCACACATGATTCACCAAAGGCCACTAGATGTCCTCGTGATAAACAACCATATTCGTATGAAATATAAAAATATATAAATATAAATATATAAATAAAATATCCATATCGTTTGCATTGTTATTAGCCCTCTTTTTGCGAGGCGATTTCCTCGTCAGCGGCTGTATGGGTACACTTGACTTCTTTTTTGGTGAAATCGTCTTTTTTTTATTCAACGGCATTTTGAAAAAGATACACAAGGCTGTGAAACACGTGATGGAAAGGGAGAAAGAAAAATATGTGAAATGAAAACAAAAAGGAAGTGGTACCAAAACGAAATATTGGATGTATGAATTGAAATGTACACGCCCATGGAATATTTCTATTGGCTGGAGCTTAAATTTTACGAAAATATTAACTGACTAATGTCTCAAAAATCAAAACTGTTTTGATTTTGACACGCTAAATTTTTAGCCAGTTAAGTCGTTAATAGTTGAAAAATCTCTAGTGTAAGTTGCAATATTAACAACTTAAGAACTTTATTTTGTCATATTAAGGAACTAAGGAACTAAAAGCTTAAGAAAAACCTCTAGTGTCAGCGAGGCTTTATTTGCCCAATCAGAAACGATTAAACGATTCCCCTGTGTATGCAGAAAATTAGGCATGGCGCTATATTTTTTCTATTAAAAGGGTCAAATATTTAACCACGCACGTTTACTTAAAGAAAACTGTGACGATTCTACGTGTACGACGGGCGCATGACCGCCTAGTTGCTTTTCATATTGCGTTTTCCATATCTTCTCCTCTCTAGCGACCAGTTTCTAAGGATTTTCATTTTCCGACAAAAATTGCACTTATCTCCATTCTATGGACTTCCTATTTTTGCCAATTTCGTTGATTTTTGAACTTCCCTATAAATAAACATTTTGGTAGCAAATTTTTCGTAGATTACGAAAATTGTCATCTATTTTGAGGGAGTTTGATTCTGGGGATGATAAGACGAGAAATTGTGTAAATTTGTTCGTAAACAACCACGTCCTTCAACTTCCAACTGGGTTTTACAGTGAACAAGATGGGGTGTCCCGATAATTATGCACTGTACCTTTGCTCTGAAACCGATGATGGGAAAAAATCAGAATTTTTACTATCTATTAGTCATGGGGGCGGCATGGCATACCCTAATTTTCAAAAATTTAGCTCGATTCCCCGAATTTTAATAAAATAAAAAATCCCGCCATAAGCACTCGTGTTAAAACGGCGAAAAAAGGGGGTCGTCCCATTACTTCGGGTGGGTACTGTACGTCCCTAGGCCTCAGGGATATTCTTAAATTTATGTACTCCAATCAGATATTGTTACGTGGGAGAGATACCACTTGAGTTTTCCAGTTTCAGCATCTATAATAAACAATTGTGATCATTCTAAGACTATGTGCGGTCTTTTAGCATCCCTCGTTCTCTAGTGATTGCAGTTGGAAGCTTTATTAATTTCAATCAGGAATAATGTTCTGATAGCACTTTCCGGCCGGGGATTTTAACATACGAGAAATTCAACATAAGGTTTTTACATTCAGCATGTGTTTTGAGACTGTGTGCGGCCTTTTAGCATCCTTCATTACTTTCAAGTAAATGGAGTTTGAAGCTCGAGTTATATGGTGAAAAAGCATCTTATTGTAGTTGCGGCCGGATATTTTTAGCTAGATGAAAAACCACTCATGTGTTTCTTATCTAGCATGTACTGTAAACAATCGCAATCATTTGGAGACTATAGGCTACTTATTTTGGTATGCTATTTGCTTATATTTTAAAAACATTGTTGCTTATGTGTATGCAGTTTATTTTTCGGTTTTCAACTTTAGTTTACTGAATGGTTACTTGCCCAACAATATTAAATCGAGTTGAAGGTTCTTGAACTCCATCGCCATTTGAAAATAGTATACGATATATTGGGTTGTTTCTCAGAGATGATGAAGCATCCGGAAGGTTAACTATAACGTCATACTTACCCGTTGGAATATTGGAAGGAAGCAGTGCGGTAAATTCTGCTGTCGTTGTCTTGTCGGGGGCAAATGTGCGTGGACTTACTTTTGGGGGGAAAATATTCATCTTTTGTGTGGATTTTTCTCGTAAAATAAGCTAAAGAACAAAAACCATATTTTAGTTGATGAGAACCAAGACCCTGTACGAATAAAAGCTGAAACCTCAACTGGCCGGTCGTTGTAAAGTGGAGCCACTCCAGTGTTATTGATTCTCAGTGAAGCGCAGAAATTTCCTCCTTTTTTAGCTGTCGCTGGCACGACTCCGCCAACGAGCTCAAAACGATAACCAATTCTGTTTCCGATAAATTTATAACAGCCCTCATCAACCCGCTGTTGAATAACCTATTCAATATAAACAACATTTCATTCGTGAATTCGTAGATTCATTGTGAAATACGTAGGCTACGTAATTTCTTTTCATAGTCCAGATTTAGAAAATTAAATCGTTGTTTCCGGATCTGTGACTTGGCCTCTGTGCAACCCGTTTTGCTGTTCTTTTCGCAGGATTCTCCCCCAACCATTGTGAAAAGTCCTTCTTCTTCTAGCCATCGTCTTTGAGCGCTCTCTTCTTGCCTTCGTCAAACGTGCCTCGGTCTCGTCCTTTTGCCAAGAAACAGTCGTTGTGAATTCCGATACGCGAGCACATGTTTGAAGAAACGAATGCCTGGGTTGGTTTTAAATTACCATCCCCACAAATTTTCTGGATAAAATATTTTAACAGTCGGAGTATAATATTAATCGAATATTTTAAATTACATGTACAAAAGCTTACTTGTTTTTCTGTAGGATACCGAAGCTGTACCATTAGCTTACTAGGCACGGCTTTTATCAGAGCTTCTACGACGTACGACGGTCCTTTCGTTGGGCGTCGGTTGGCGCAAACCAATTACCACTGTCCTGTGGTGTGGCGTAGTTTTTGGAATAATACCACTCACCCAAGTACCTAAGAGCCCGGCTTGGACAACGACTATAACGTCAGCGTTGTTCTGTTAAATTTTAGGAGCCAATTGTTTAGTAGACTTTTTTTATTACGGTATGTGGAGGAAAACTATGATAGGATCGAAACATTCAAATCAAGAAAGTCTTACCTGAAGGAAGGGTGTCAGCTCTTCAATATGTTTCAAAAGTTGAGGTAACTTGGCGTCAGTAGTCTGAGTGATTTCGCTAGGCTTTTTTGCTTCCGTTTGGTTATAACTAAATCGCACGACACTCTTCATACCAGCAGAGCGCAACTTGCCAAAGTCAGCTGTCATCTTATCTAGAACAGGTGCTAGGCTCTTTGTGACATATGGTTCAATATTGAAAATCATGAAAACAAGTGTCACGTTTTCCTTTGCCCATTTTTTCAATTCATTTGTGTCTAAAGGTTGGTAACTTTTAAAAGTTATCTCGTGATGGTGATAATACCCTCGCTCTGGGTTAGCAAGGACGAATTTATCTGAAATTTAAAATATAAATTGCACTGATCGAGCATTGAAGAACTTATTAGGTACTTAAAGTCGCAAAAAAAAATTCTGATGCAAGTATGCAACAGGGTCAGACTGTACCTACCTCCTAATGGAGTAAACTTTTTGGAAGTGCCTCCGCAGGCCGCAAGAACTTTGTCTACATAAGATTAATAATGTGTATTACCTTACCCCACAACTATTTCGAATAACACTATGCGAATTTAACTTGAAGATTTAAAAAACTTTTTACGCTTACCTGCTGCAAGGCAAAAAATAACTAGCTTGAAGCAAAACGAGTACGCGTCCATCATTTTTATCTCTAGTATTGTTAGAATCGTATTCAATTACTTTATTGCCATGAATATAATTATATTAATTCACTTACCACAGTGTATCGAAAATAGACTACGAGGATCGGCCAGCGTCCTACGATAGGTGATGTAGCAAAAACCAGAGCCCTTTAAATACTACGGTACCTCCACAGAGATGTATGCCTTTCAGCATCAGACATGCGTATAGACAGAGCGCGTTGGTTATTCTAAGCAAACACAGGTGACATTCTCGTTAACCTGATTAAATTTTGTTGCACATTTCCAATTTTTCGATGCTTCCTGCTGCTGCCTAAAAGTGCGGCCAAAAAACTTATGTTTGCACAAATGGTTTATGCAGATGTATGACTAATATTAGCCCGACAAATGTGTTACCGTAACCGGAAGAATAAATTCTAGTTCTTAAAAGCGTGTAGTTATTAGGGTTAATGTATACTTTTCCCCCACATTTATTAAGTACATTAAAATGCGAGGCAACTGCTTAATCTACAAACCAGAAACGAGGAGAGAAACGATTGAAATTTCATGTTTGTTTGTTTTTTTAAAGAGTTTAAATAGCCTATATTAAGCAGTTCAACTGAAGGACTATGTAGTACTTGTAGTAGCCTACAACTTACCAGAAAATATCTCACTAATTCTATCTCGAGGGCATGCTTCTTTGCCATTGCGTTAGGTGTCTTGTGCCCTATCTGCTCTTTTTGGATTTGTATGAAGGAGCCAGCTAGTTTCTTTTCCCATATTAAGTGGAAGCATTCACTTAGCACTAGCTTTTTTGTAACATGCAAGTTTCCAGGTTGTGGTCAGCAGTACCATAAGTTTGAATCTTTTCGACGACATTGGAATAAAGTGCATGGTTCTAGCTTACCTAACAAACAATCTAACGTTGATGATAGAGGTAATTGTCTGGTGAATTTAAACTGTATTTTACATTCTAACATTGGGTTGGTTACCCTTCCCTCAGAGTTTGTTGACAACTTGGCCATTTGCTCACGGGTTGACGGTTATTCCGCTAGGGGCGCTACTTTCCTCACCTCCATACCGCGCTAGAACAACGCCGCCTAAAAGCCAATGGAAAGGGAGC
This sequence comes from Ceriodaphnia dubia, assembly GCA_022539655.2. Classification (NCBI taxonomy): domain Eukaryota; kingdom Metazoa; phylum Arthropoda; class Branchiopoda; order Diplostraca; family Daphniidae; genus Ceriodaphnia; species Ceriodaphnia dubia. Next base: position 824,667 of record JAKUCG020000139.1, on the reverse strand, counting down.
AAAATCTAAAAGTCCGGAAAACGCGAGTCCCCGAGCGTGTGAGGCAGCATAGAGCGTTTAACGAGCTTAACTTAAAGCAGTTTGCGTAATTGGTGAGTGATTCCTTTGGAAACAAAACAAAAACAGAAATAAAGAGGGCGTTGCTTTATCTTTGTGTCGTAGAGGGCGCTGTGTAACGCCGCAGGTGTCTAAGGCTTAGTAGTGTCTGCTGTCGCATCGTGCTGCACGTGTTTCAAATTTCGGAAGGAGAAAATCACGTTTGAAAGGGAAAGGTAAGCTTTTTTTCTCGTTTTTCTTTTTCTTTTTTGTTTTGTGCCTTGCCTTTTCGAAAATGCAATCATTAATCTGTATTCATTATGCCGTCTCACAGGTCACATCGGAGAAAAGACAAGAGGGAGCCTGTAACCTGGGGCCCCATGAGGTTTAAGTGGATAGAAGCAAACATCAATCCAGGTAAATATATTTATTCTGTATTTTCTTGTTACATTTTTGCTCATAGAAGCTATTTTTTTTGTTTCTGTAGGAATTGATATGGTCAGGTATTTGCAGCTGAAAGGTTTGCTGCCCGTTTCCAGAAATTGTCCGAACTGTCTAAAGCCCATGACCCTTTTTGTGGATAACAGCTGTGTAGATGGCTGCTTTTGGAAGTGTCGATGGAAGGTTCGACCCCCCACAAAAAAACCAGATTCTGTAACAAAAAAGCATCAGTGCGAGATCTGACCTGGTTCTCAGGGTCTCACTTATCTATGTTGGAGATAATTGAGTTAGCCTATAACTGGTGGCACAGGTAACAGTTTCATTTTTTTATTTGTGTGTTTATATTCTAATCCCCCTGTCCTTTTTTACTATTTTCAGAACGGACCAGTCTCGAATCAAACATGATGTTTGGTTGGCTAATGGGACCTTGGTGGATTGGTCGAGCTTTTGTCGACAAGTCTGCATGTACATTCAAGACAATTTAGAGCCACTGGGAGGAAATGGGAGACTGGTCGAAGTAAATGAATCTCTTTTTGGAAAAAAGAAATACGGGAAGGGTGAGAGGGATCACGAGGGAGTTTGGGTTTTGGGGGGTGTAGAAAGAGCCACTGGTCGTGTTTTTTTGAAGGCGTGGAGGTCCGAAATACGGACACTTTAGCACCAATCTTGATAAGAAACATCCACAAAGGTTCCATCGTATTTTCAGATCTCTGGAAAGCATATGAACATTTATGGTAATAGCTAAAACTAATCCATTTATAATTTATTGACTGTACTAATCATTCAACTGTTTCTATTAGGGAATATTGCGAAGCTGCCCATATCACCGTAAACCACAGCTTAGAGTTTGTCAACTCCATAACTGGGGCTTGTACAAATGAAATTGAAGGTTTGTGGACGTTGTCAAAAATACACTGCCCGAATTTCAACCGACATCGAGCTCATTTCGACGGTATACTTTTTTCTTTTTCGCCTTTATTCTCAGCTGTTTATATTTCCTATTTTATCTTATTTTTAGGGTATTTAGCTCATTTCGTAGTGAAGCGAGAACTTCGTTTCTACAAGGATCCATTCGGCGAGTATTTCAGAAGAGGCTGCAGGTGTTGGATCCCCCTTGATGTCGCCCCTTTGGTAGACTTCAAATTCATCGAAAAACCAGCAGTGGAAGCGGAAGTGTCCGAGATCGAACAAAAGTTAGAAAAATACTTTGAAAAGAAGATTGAAAGAAGTGTAAAAAGGAAGGTTAAGAGAAGTATCTGGAGGGAAAAAATGAAGAAGATAGCTGAAGGAAAGCAGACATTGAAAAAGGAAAAATTAAGAAAGAAGCTATTAAAAATGACACAGAAGCAACGAGAAGATTATGAAGAAAAAGAGAGAAAAAAGGCAGAGAAGAAGGAGGCTATACTAAGAAAAAGAATCGCAGCTAAGCGAGTCCGAGCCGCACTTGAATACCAGCGAGCACGCAAGATTCTGCCAACCGGCACCCTTATCCCTTTTTTGGAGCCAGAACCTTTGGAGCAGGCACAGAAGACGCTACCCGTAAATTCATCGAAGAAGTCTCGATCCAAAAGGATTCGAGATGAAGAAATAGAAGATAACCCGGCTCCTGCGATGAAAACTAAAGAAGCTCAAAACTCCCAAAAGGCCAAAAAGTCAGCAAGGAAGCCTCAAATCACTCCAAAGCAAGACAAGAAGACACGAAGGGCCGGCGCATCTGCCAAGAAGAATCAAGTGAAAGTGGCCAAAAAGTCAGCAAGGAAGCCTCAGGTGACTCCAAATCAAGACAATAAGACACGAGGGACCGGCGCATCTGCCAAGAAGAATCAAGTAGAGGTGGCCAAAAAACCAACAAAAAATAAAATCGCAGAAAACTCTAAACTTGTTGATTCAAAAACCCGCAGTGGGAGATCTCACAAATTGCCTGTGCGCTTTCGTTGAAATAAATGGTTTTTTTGGCATTCCACATCGATGTTTTGGTTTATTAATTGAGAAAATCGAAAATTTAGACGTCCAATTCAGTTTATTCAAAACCGGGAAAAAGTTGAAAAATTTCGCAAATATTTTGGTACAAAATCGACGTCTCGTCGGCAATTCTTCGGGCGCGGTCGGCCCTTTTCACCACCATAAGAAGAATGGAAATTTTTAACTAGAGTAAATTTAAAATCAGTTACATGAAAAATTAATGAAAGTCACGCGTATTACCTTGTGAGCCATTTGGATCCCTTGGGCATGGCGAGCAAGCGAATCCACAAGGTCCGTGGCCGCATCGATCTCGTTTTTCAGACCGATGATGTTAATTTCGTCCAAAACGACGTTGGGCTCGGTTAGCCAGTCGCTATAAAGATCCGAAAGCTTTCGATGCCCAACTGCTGCCGCGACCAATGGCTCGATCATTTGTCTTTCGACCTTTTTAAATCATGTCACTGGTTTAAAATCTTCCCATGCTCTCCAAGACATCATCTAAAATATAAATTTTAAATGTCATTAATCCAACAATTTGAAAAAAAACACAGTGATATTCACCTGGCAACGCTGGAATCCAAGGCAAATTTCTTCTGCAGTGCAGTAGTGGCCACTATGGCGTTTGAGACGGTTGTGTCAGTGAGTACGTGGTTCTGTTGCGCTGATTTGGATTTCTATCGTTTTGGTCGTTTTCTCGTTTTCTCCATTTCCTTCGTTTGCTTTCTTACCCTAACTCTTACACCTTTTTTGCCCTAACCTTCGAAAACCTTGGAATTTTTCCCGAAATTTGGTTTGGGGACTACGGGCTTCGAAGCCCGACCCCGCTGCATGCGAATTTTTTTCAACATTTTGACCATCTTCCCATCATTTGCCACCCAAATTTGTTGTACCAATCGACTCGGGACATCATTCCGAGTCGTTTGGTAACAAATTTGGGAAAATCGGAGGAGTTCCCGTAAACTAGAATTTTGCCGGTCCAGCAAAAAATGTGTCTATTAATAATGGGATGCCACAACAAACACCCGTTGAAGAGAGACATTTGGTTTATTCAAACAGTTGTGAGGAAAATCAACAAACTCATACTGAAGAAGCTATTGACAATTTGGGCTGTGTTCCACAATCTCAACTTTTTGATGCTCTTGATAAACATTCAGCCTCCGTTCCACAATCTCAACTTCAAGAACCTGTTGAAAGCAGTTTAGCCTGCGGTCCACAATTTCAACACCAAGATGTTGATCCTGAGAAAAATATAGCCTGCGGTCCACAATTTCAACACCAAGATGTTGATCCTGAGAAAAATTTAGCCTGCGGTCCACAATCTCAACTCAGTCAATCAGAACTTCCACAAAAGGGAAAGAATCCTACTCCCGAAACTGTTAAATCATCAGTTTGGGCCTCTCCTATGGAGCTTAATGAGAGAGAATGGGAGGCTGGAGTACTTTTAATGCTGCGACAGAAATACTTCCTTCCATTTGATGCCCTAATGGTTTTTTCAACTGCCATGCATGACTTTTATGAGAGACGCGTCTCCGCCATCCAGGTATGATCTTTCCGTTTGTGAACGGTTAATAAATCTAGTATTTAATATCATCCGTTATTCTCCTCCCAATTATAGGAAAAGCTGGTAGCTGTCATTGCAAATGCCAAAACAACAAGCAGTCTTGAATTTAAGTGTGCTTTCACACAGTTGCAGCAAGAAGACGAACTAACACGTAGTCGTTTGGAGACTACATGGAGTAAAGTTTTTCCAACAGCCATGCCTAAGTCTGTCATATTAAATGAAAGTGACCCATCATATGACTGGAAAAATGATCCGGAGATTGGTCTTATTTTAGACGAAGTGTTCGAAATGGGTTACATAATTCCATTTCTTGAGTCACTAAAACAATTTCTGTCAATCAAAGATGTTCATGATGCGGTTTTGAACAATTTTAAGCAAAACTCTAGCGAGAGTTCTGAAGTTTATTCAGATGTCTGGGACGGTAAATTTATTAAACGGGATAGCGCTTATATAGAATTGAATGGAGCTATCCTCTGCTTTCAAATCGATATGGATGAAGTAGAGTTAGCTAATCCGTTGGGAAGTAAAAAGGGAAAACACAAAGTCTCAGTATTTTACTGGGTTTTAATGAACCTACCCCCCAGATTTCGCTCGTGCTTAAGGTCGATACAGTTATTAGGAATTGTGAGCTGCGATTTATTGAAACACAGAGGGGTAGATGTTTTTTTGCGTTCCTCTTTAGATGACTTAATCCTATTGCGCAAAGGCGTCCCTCTAACAGTCCGGAATGGTACGCGGCAGTGGCATGGCATGTTATTAAACTTTGCTGGAGACATTCCTGCTTCCAATTTTGTTGGTGGTTTTAAAGAGGGAGTTGGCTTTGCTAATTTGCCCTGCCGTTCCTGTATGATTCACAGAGACGACCTTGAAACTATTCACCACGAATCCGCGTGCGCTATGCGAGACAAAAATTCCCACCAACTTCAGGTAGCTCAAATTGAAAACAAAGAAGAAACGCAAGCAGGTCGTGAAGCGCTGTCAAAAAAATTTGGAATCAATCGTAAATGCTGCTTTACTGTTTTAGACTATTTCGACCCGACAAAATGTTTTATGCACGACTTAATGCATGTTTCGTTCGAGGGTATTTTAAACCTTGGCATTGCGTTACTGCTCAACAACCTCATGTTGGATCCAACGATCAAGCTTGATCTCGATGACGTAAATTATAGTATCTCCACCATGAAGAGTGATAGAGAGAATACCGTCCCTCCCCCAATAAGAAAAAACGAAGTTCTGGAGTTATCTAAACTGTCATTCTCTTCGTCTGAAATGTCTTCCTTAGCGATTTGTTTAGGTATTGTGTTTAGGCGACTACGTTAATAGTGATGAAAATCCCTACTTTGCAAAATTTCTACTATTGCTCGAAATAATGGCTTCCCTTCAATGCTATTCATTTACAGAAAATGATCTAGTAGTTCTTGAGTCTAATATTGAGCGGCATAACCGCAATCATGTTTTGTTATATCCAAAAGCGTCTGGATCCGCTATAACCCCAAAACTGCATTCCCTTATTCATTTTCCAAATCAAATCAGGCAATTTGGTCCACCACGATATGCGTGGTGTTTTAGATACGAATCCCAAAACGCTCCTTTTAAAAAAATAATGAGGCGGAACTGCAATTTCCATAACGTTCCTTGGTCCCTATCAACTCATCATCAAAAGCTCGTTGGCTTAAATATCAGAACTGATGGCGAGGGCGATTTTTTTGGAATGAAAGATGACATAAAAATGATTTGTTCCTCAATTGACTGTCGTCCAACACTCCTAAAGTATAGTCGGTGGGCTACCTTATTGTCTGAAAAGTATCAACTAAAACAAGATTCAGAAATCCGACACTTAACGAAAATTAAAATTTCTGGTAGAATTTGTTCCTTAGGAACGGTATTTTTGCGTCATTTCCCCGTTTTCGATGAAGGTGCTCAATTTTTCAGAATATCTGATATTCTTGTCTTGTTCGGACGTGTATTGTTAATAATGGAATGTATGGAAACATGCTTCTTTGGAGCGGACCGATTCGGATTTGTTGTAATTCCAAAGAAAACATTTTCTGTCATAAGCAGCATTGATTTAAAATATGATGCCCCTCTTCACTCATTTCTATATAAAAACAATTTGTATGTAATCCCCAATTATTATCAGCTGCTTTGAATTCATAATTTTGCTACCATTAAATTTTTTAAAAGCACTGCTTACCTTATATATGTATAATTTCTAAAAACTTAAATTAGGCAGCATCTTTTGAGCCTACTGAAAAGTAAAAAGACCAAGGTTACAGACGAAAAAAGAGGTGAAGGTAGAGGTAGCCATTTTCTCATTCATGTCTCGTCACGACTGACGTGCCCTCGTGGTTCTGGTTGTCAATCAAGTGAAATGGATAAAAACAAATATAATCGCCGTGTTATCGTTTATTTGGCCCCGTATAAATATAGATCTGGAAAGAAAGTTTTTATATTACCAGCCAAATGTGAAGAGGACCGTTTGTCTGACTTAGTCATTCTTAGGAAAAAAGTTTTCAAAATTATCATGGAAAATCCTTGTTATCACAAAGAATTTGGAATCACTCCTTCCACTAAACTTGAGCAATTTAAGATTTTTCAAAGATTTTCTGGATTTTCTGAAGAAATTGAAGAAGATCTGGGACCTTTTGATGAAGTAGAGGATTTGGCAGAAAACTTATTCGTAAGAGTTGACCATTCCATCAGTGAAGAGAGCCAACTGCCCCAAGATTCTATGCAACTATCAGGTAAAAGTTTGCTTTCCTATATTCTTACACTTTATTGTAATTTATTCCATATTTCTTAATCTTAGGACATATGCGAGCCAGTCTGAAATGGGAAATAGCAGTAATGGTAAGTCGCTCTCCCTGAAAATCATTTTAGGTTTCCTCATCCCTTTAAGTACAATAATATCTTTTCATTCTCAATAAGCTTTCAGCATTCAAGAGATTGAAAATCAAAGCCCAACTTATTGTGCTCTAGTTGACTCGAACAGTGGGGTGTCTGCGAGCCAGAAAAAAGTAGCAAGTGACACTGAAGGTAAGTACGTTCTACTTGTTAAATTTGATTTCTTATTTGAATTCAAGTTGTTAATACAGCTATTATTTCTAATTAGATTGCATCAATCAGGAAAATGGAAGTCAGGCTGTCCCATCAGACATAGATTGATAGATATTGATGACGATGGGGAGTTCAATCTGACCTTGATTGAAAATCAAGAAAATTTTAATATTGGTCCAGGTAGGTTTCATTTTGACACTGAAATTGGCTTGCATGTCTAATTTTGTATTGGTAGGAACTATATTTGTCATTGAACAAAAGGATTTGCCGGTTGAACAAGCTCTTCTTGGTGCAACAAATAGCGACGTTCCTCCTACTTGTCCTCTCTCACTTCCTGTAGAAGGAGATGAAGACAGCGATTTAAATCCATCGTTGATCACTGCTCTTAGAGATTAAAAGATTTCTCTAAAATTTGACGCATTTATTCGTGTTTGTGCCAAGCATTTGGAAAAGACTCAGCCAACAAGATCACGAGCAATGTATGCATCATATGCGCAAATGATTGTACAGCAGTATGGTGAGGATAATCCGTGTTTGAAAGATTTAGATGGTGGATCGGTATGTATTTTTCCTTTGCACGTTTTTATTATCAGTGTACTGATTTTTAGTTCCCACACAGAAAATGTTGAAGTCCAAAATTGTCTGGTCTATTGGAAACCGGAAGGGAAACTTAAAGCACAAGGAGCCCCGTAAGGCGAAACGAAATGCAAAAAAAAGACCTTTAAATCAGGACGACCAAAACGTTGATCAGTCAGAGGCAGACAATAATGCACAGCATATTGAAGATGATGAAGATGCCGCTGAAAGAACACAAGTTGCCGAATTCAAGGCCAGGCGTTTGTTAGTTAATGCCCTCGACAATTTTTCAACTGCCGAACTGTTCCAGGTCTGTCCAGAGTACAAGTATTTTAACACGGTCAGTCTTACTTCTACAGTCCGCAGCAATAATTTATCGAGTCTGTTGTGTATCATAAATAATACTATTTTTTTAGATGTACGGAGACTTCATTCGAATGATCGAAAGCAGCAACGAGATATCAGAAACCGTGTTTAAAAAACATTTCGTTTGGTTGTTAGACGAGTTTCGAAATTTCTTAGCCCTCAACGGAAACTCTGCTGGTGCTGGTTCCACGGAATACCCAGTAGGAGAAGATGGAAATCTTGCTCTTATTCTGGCAATCAATCAGATGGCGTCAAACGTGCGCGGTGTGAAAGGTGTACCGCCACTCTTTGTCCATACGATTTTATTTCGAATATCGTTTACAATATGAGCCCGGAAATTTAAACTTGTTTATTTATGATAGCTTGGAAAAGCAGTTGACCCACCGCCAAATGGAGTCAACCCACATGCCATCCTGTTCTCTGATGGACCTAAACTATCGTCTATGCTTTTTCTCGGTGGGGGAATTCTTCATTTCAAGAACATCAAAGTGGATAGTGTTTGTGACGCTGTCTTCAACTTGGTGGCAGTGCATTATGCCATACGTTTAGAGCATCCAGCTACTTATGGCATACTCGATATTGTTGATCGATACTGTTTTCGTAAGGCTGATGTGGAGGCCCCTCTAGTCCGCAAATCAAAGCGCTCGGCTAAGAATGCTAAAAAAGACTTTCAATGTATCACGAATTTTATTGTAAAATTCAACAAGTATCTGATCGATGATTTCAAAAAACAATCTGGTATTGCTCCCGGGGACCTCTAAAGATTTCGGGAGTTGGATCCGCCTTGCTTTTGTGCAATTTTAATTAACTATTGTCTTTTCCAAGAGTTGTATGTGTCCCTGCCATTTTTTTTTACATTGGTCGCCTGTTACCAATGTTTAACTCAGTATCTCTTAACTAATATGCTGTAACCCAGTTATTTTCTTTAATACTGTTGTAAACGTTTTCTGTTTGGAATACATACAACTTAAATCTTAAGTTATTTGTTTAATTAACTAAGAAAAGCGATCGCATTCATCAGCAATAGGCCAGTAGCAGAACGAAAAATGTTGACTACTGAAATTATATCGAGGCCTGGATTATTTTAAGCACGCTCTATTTTTAAGAAGGTTACCGCATGAAGTCGAGATTTTAAGTAGGTAAACTACATACTGAAAATTCAGTACTAGAAATCTCATTACTTAAAAAGAATTTGGAGTTTTAAGTAACATTAATAAATTTAAGTATCTCCTGATTTCTAGTATGAAATATCGTGTTAGTATCCCGGGCCTTTTTAAAGTATCATAGTTTAAGTATGCAGTCGCCGCTGTGTAGAACCGTTGCGGGTAGCTAAAGGGTTAAAGAATTATTCTGCCATTACTGGCCGAATTCTTTAGTAGTAGAACAGGGGGTATTCGAAGCAATGAAACATTCTTAGAATCGGGGGTGTTCTATACCGGTTCGAACTGAGAATTAGAACTGGGGGTATTCTACATGGTTCTAATAGTACTCAATAGTACTGAAAGTCAAATCGGTACTAGTTAGAAGCGGTCTGGTACACCCCGAAAAAAACTGAGAGTGTAGGTCGAACTGCCCATCGCAATAAGTCGTAACCAACGCCAGAGACCATAACCAATATTGCGAAATGAATCTTCCTAATTCTACAGTTTCATATTAGGCAGACTGCTGGAGAGAGCAGCATTCAAAAGCAAGAGCTTAACGCTATTATTACTTCATTACTGACCCAAAAATTGACTGTCAAAACCCAAACATTCGCGGTAAACAGCCGTCGTGATGAATCACTTTTTTTAACCCTGACATGACAAAATCACGCCATACTCTCCAAAAATAAGAACCACAATAATTGTACGTATACGGCCTAAACATTGGTTTGCGGAAGAAAAGTTGATTTTAGGCTATTACACCACATCAAATTAAAGAAACGGTTCTTTTTTCTAAGCATGGAAAAAATGGATTTTGCCGTCGACAGGTGAGAGAATAGCGGCCAATGGCGAGAAAGAATGCGCTGACGATGGGGTCTCTTCCATTGTTTTCAGAGAGCTTTGGGGCCTTCTTGACAGCTCTCCAAGTCTGGCAGCCAATAGCTTGCGAGCACAAGCCACGCAAAGGAAAAGAAAGAAAAAACCAAGACAAACACGGCTTCTACTCGAAAGCGTTCTCTCGCTTGTTCTTCATTGTTTCGTTTAACTGAAAGGCCCACCTCGCAGGCGTGTCGCTCCCTCTCGTTTTATTTCTAGGTTCCCAGCCAATTGAAAAGGCCTATTGCCTTTCCGGCTTCATCATCCTAGGGTATAGTTGATTTTCTCCGAACGAATGAATTCGATAAAAACTCTGTTCTTTACGTCCTTAGTGCGCCTCACTATAATGCTAATAATTTAAACCTATAACATGAAACATTTAGAAACTTTTAACTAGTTCCATTTCTTATATCATTCCTGAGTTTTGCTAACTTCCTCCTTACAAACTCTTTGTCCCTTTCGTATTTCTCTTTTCTGAATTCGAGTTCTATTGCTTTATCATGAAGTTTATACGTTCCATACTCCCTAGTAAAAATGTCCACTTTTTTACGGAAAATATTGACCAGAAACCCCGTTCAGGACATATATATCCACGTATTCCCTGGACATATATTTCCACTTTCAAATAGGCAAAAATTGTCCAAATAAATGGAACTGAGTTTCCTTTTTTCTTTCTTTTCTTTTCGTTTGCTCAACTTAACCTAATTAACTCAATTATCTCGCATTCATATTTTTACTTTAATTAAATTTTCAAGTCATATTTAATATGTTTACAATATTTGTCAAGTCGTCCGGGACTAGAACCATGAACCTTCCGTATCATACGCTACACTCCTAACCACTCGGCTAATAGATTGCTATGTTTTCTTACCTCGCAAAGAAATCAAATACTTTCGCTGTAGACGTCATAGTTATCCCAGTACCCAATATAAGCACATTTTTCAGACCTAATTGAGAGATAAACTGAATGTCATGAGCTTTATTCGGATTAATTAATTTTCGAAGAATCTACGGTACTCTTATTTCTTTAATATGTAAATTTGTAGGATGTATAGAAAGCATGTGAGTTTCCAATTTTTTTTACAAGTCCCTTAAAAGGAGGAAGAGCATGAGGGAGGGCACGCTATTCTCGACGCGAGCTCTGAAATCAGGGGTTGGACTACATTTTCGTGGTTTTCTATCGACAAAAAGGGGAAAGGCGACCAGATCAGTCAAAAATTTTTCGAGAGAATACTCCACTCCACTAAATATGGACAATCTTTTCCACTTTGAGCATTCTCCACTTTTGACCTGCTAATAGGACAATGTTGTCCACGAAAAATGGAATATAGTGTTTCATTACCTCCAAGACAATATTGTCCACATTGAAAAGTGGACAATTTTCTTAGGGAGTATAACTTCATCATTATCTTTTTCTGTAACAAAGATTTGCCAGACTAGATTCGTAGTAAGCTCTTTGAGTACATTTAAATTATTAAAAAATTACGAGATATGTTGTTGATGTGTTATTTAATTGGAAACTGACAATTTTTCCTATCATAAACTGCTTTTCCTTATTTTGTATTTTCCCGAAGGGATTCTGTACGACATTGTAAAGGACCCTTCGGTTGTGCGAAACACCCAATAGATGGACACCTTCGAAACTAATTCCCCGAAGGGATTTTATACGGAGTGTGATGTGACAAGAAGTTGTTGCCTACACCCCAGAGATGGATTCCGTGTACACAATTTTGCGCCGTTCGCATATTATTTTCGGGCGATGGCGTTGGCGAGTAGGATGACTCTTCGATAGTACATGCAGACTAGCAGACATCAATCTTCCAAGTTTTTAGAAAATCAGTGGGAGTTTCAAACTTTTACACACACAAATCGATCGGCTTTGACTTTGCCGATCTCGATGGAACGCAAAAATTATAGAAATAAGCAATATACTGGTACAAATGAGGCTCATCGGTAAAAAATTTCATTCATTTCTGGTTGATAAATACCGGCTAGAAATCTATTAATCAGAATGACTGAATTCATGAAAGTTAAGGTGATAGTTAAACGTTATGGGTGGAAGAGAGGCAAGAGAGAGAGAGGGCAGAGAGGCCTTTTTTTTTAGAAGGGGGGGGGGGGTTAGAATGTTTTCGTGTAAATTCGGGCAAATTTTCCATTCGTGATAGTGTAGTAAATGTATGTATCTAGATTTCTAGATGTAATGTTGTGTAGAGACAGCACGTTTCAGTCAGCTCTTCCCCTCAATTTTCTACATCATGATATTTCGAATTTCGATTCTCTTTTGCTTTTACAATTGCTCATCCTTCATTCATGTGTGCTTATATACTGTGTCATTGATGATCGCTGTCTGATTTGAAGTTTGCATCGTTTGGCATTTGCATTTTTCATTCGCATCCATACCCGGCAAAAAGGTACTTTACTGAAAAAACAGTTACACAGAAGCACATTTTGAAACCGACAGAATGCAAATTTGAAAAGCAGTTACTGTAAGTCGAATGACTCGGTGAACAATAACAAAAGAAATAAAACAGAAACAGTGGAAAAAAGAATTAGGGAGTTCGGACCCCTAGCTTGTGCGGACTCTCGCGGTCGCGGTGAAAATATATATATCTCGCGTCGAAAGAATATATATACACCCCCGCGAGAGAATATACATATAGGCAATTTTGATGTGACCCAAAAGTAATGCCATAGTTTTATACTACTTTCTTTGTTAAGATCTATTTTTATACCACGTGGTACGTTTTCGAGATTACTATTTTAGTGATAAAGAAATGGTTTCTCCTTTGTCACAAAAAATAAAAAAAAAGTTTATTTTTTAAAACGCGCACCCTTCTATGCAAACTTTAAGAAAGAATTGATTTTTTTTTCATTTTAAACAAATACAACTGCCGTTTCCTACATAGAATTGAGTAACAAAAGATACAAATGAACATCCATAAGGAAAAATACTCTAATTCATCGATTTCCCACCCACCAATCCCTTCGAGTAACCCCTGAACGGCGCAGCCGTTTAGCGGTAGTACCATAGTGACCAATGTGTTATGACCCGGCATTTCTCCCTACTTTCTTTCCCCTCCGCTAGATGGCGTTCGCCTCCCTTCATCCTTATTCCCCCTTTTCGTCTTCTCGTCATTCTTGCCTCGGATCTTCGAGCTGGCTAGACCTCGTGAGAGGAGGCTAGCCACTTTTCGTGAAATACAAGAGTTTTCTCCCTTGTCAATCCGCATTTACTTTGATTTACTTTGGATTCAACAGCTTCGAGCTGCAACAAATGTAACCATAGTAAAAAATGTCTTGTTAATGGGACTATATACAACCTTCAATTTTACCCGTTTACGCATTAATTATAATTTAGCTTAAAAACTTTATTCATGTCAATTTTAATTAAAGTCTCAAGAGTCAAAATATATACATAATTTTGAATTTTTTCTACCATAGATTCTAAATTACCGCTCATGGCCAAGAAATTGACTCATATCACTGTTTTTTTACAGGAGGTTAAATTTTTTCTTCCGAAGATGTCACTGAAATGTCGGTTGCACTCTGATGTTGATGAAATCTCGGGTAGTGCTAATGGTAGCCCAGGTCGTGTAGATTTAATAACGGCTAATATTAGTTTGTAGTTGGAAATTTCTTTCGCAGCCATAAAATTTCCTATTAATTGAGCAATTTGCTCATACATATATATGTGCAACCGCCATGTATTTTGAATACGTTGAGGATCATCATGGCTCACGTTGTTTCGCCACTTCAAGGCAGCTATGATAATGGATATCACCAGTTCGTTCGACATTTCGCTAAGACACAAGGGATCATCTAAGCATTCGTTTCTAACCAACTTCAGGTAGTCGTACAAATCCAGATCTACCTCCCCAGCTGAAAATATAATATGATGTTTTTGATTGAGTCCTCTACCGAATTTACTAGCACATATTCAGGTGCTACATATTCAACTGGCTTCTGCTCAGACAAGATAGTCAAAATAGAATGGCGTATTAATCCCAAAATTAAAAAAATAGAATATTGAAATGGTTACAATCCCCCCCCCCAAAAAAAAAAATATCAATGTACCTTTAGTTTCTTCGTTTCCAAGTCCTGCCAATGAATAAATACTCGACTAACTAATAGCTAAATATTGTGGCATTCTACGTAGAGTTCGATATAATTTAACTTTAGAGATTCAAAGTACTTCTGAAATTTCATCGATCACAGTTGCCATTCCTACGAATGGCAGAAGCAGAATCAGAAGATAGAAGCAGATGTGGAAGATCCAAGCTCGAACGACTTCGTTCAAATTCACTTCTTCATTGGAGCTTCCATAACCTTCAGCCCTCTTCATCTGAATGAATGAAATAAAAACTTTACCTTTTACAAGAAAGAGGCGTACTCTTTTCCCGAATTCAAACAGGCGCAGCAACGGGAGCCTCCAGGTTCATAGAAGACATTCCATCAAAACATTTTAGCAAAAAGGTAAAGAGAACAATTAATAAGTCACATGTCGCATGCAATTTTAAAGGAATTATTGAGGCTTGTCGAGTTTCAACACATAGTTTCTGATATAGTTTCCTCTATGAATGTTTGTTTTTGGTCTCTTGGCATTTTCGCCCAATCAAGCAAACATTGTTGTTTAAACTTGATCCGTCCTGCAAATGAATGAATACCCGACAAACTAATAGCTAAATATTGTGGCATTCTACGTAAAGTTCGATCTAATTTAACTTTAGAGATTTAAAGTACTTCTGAAATTTCATCGATCATTGTTGCCATTCCTACGAATGGCAGAAGCAGAATCAGAAGATAGAAGCAGACGCGGAAGATCCAAGCTCGAACGACTTCGGTCCAAATTTTCTTCTTAATCGGATTCTCTCTTCATCGAATGAATGAATGAAATATAGGCGGGAGCTTCCAGGTTCATAGATGACATTCCATCTAAATATTTTATAAAATTTCCTAATAATCAAGCAACTTGCTCATACATATCTAAGTACAACCGCCATGTATTTTGAATATGTTGAGAATCACCATGGCTCACGTTGTTTCGCCACTTCAAGGCAGCTATGATAGTGGATATCGCCAGGTCCCAGGTTGTTCGGAATTTTGCTAAGGGACAAGTGGTCATCTAAGCATTCGTTTCTAACCAACTTCAAGTACTCGGACAAATCCAGCTCTATCTCCCCAGCTGAATTATTATATAGTGTTTTTGACTGAGTATTCTACCGAATTCACTAGCACATATTCAGGTGCTATATCTTCATCTGGCTTCTGCTCAGACAAGATAGTCAAAATAGAATGGCGTATTAATCCCAAAATTAAAAAAATAGAATATTGAAATGGTTACAATCCCCCTCAAAATATCAATGTACCTTTAGTTTCTTCGTTTCCAAGTCCTGCCAATGAATAAATACCCGACTAACTAATAGCTAAATATTGTGGCATTCTACGTAGTATTCTACGTGTATTCTACGAGTTCGATCTAATTTAACTTCAATTCTAATTTAACAAAGATTGATAGTAACTCTGAAATTTCATCGATCACTGTTGCTATTCCTACGAATGGCAGAAATAGAATCAGAAGATAGAAGCAGACGCGGAAGATTCAAGCTTGAACGACTTCGTTCAAATTCTCTTCTTCATCGGAGCTTCCATAACCCTCAGCCCTCTTCGTCTGAATGAATGAAATAAAACCTTACCTTTTACAAGAAAGAGGCGTACTCTTTTTTCGCTTCTGCGCAAGGCTTCTAGCTAAGCTTGACGGACCGCCTCCACCCGGGCCGCCTCCTCCTCAAGACCCACCGCCTCAGGAGCCTCCGACAAATTGTGCTGCATATCAATTTGGGTTCAAGAGCCGGCAGCAACGGGAGCCTCCAGGTTCATAGATGACATTCCATTTAAACATTTTAGCAAAAAGGTAAAGAAAACAATTAATTTAAATTAATACAGTATAATAAAAGAAGAATAACAAAAAGGAACTCAATCAAGCAAACATTGTTGTTTAAACTTGATCGGGTTTTCGCGCCATAAAAAGTCGCCATCCAACTTTTGTTGTCGGATGCAGTCGAGCTCAAACCACATAAACCGTGAGATTTGAAATTCCGGCTTTTACTATTCGATATAATTATCAAATTCGTCCACGCAAGGAAAGTTAAGCGCCTTGACTTGCTCGTCTATCGCACGAATTTTCCGACAATAGCGCCGCAAGCAATCTCATACAGTGTGTAACATGAAAAACGGATGTCATATGAGGCAAGCTTAATGGATGAAAAAAAATTATTAATAAATAACGGCCGGATAGCACACGCACACAAGCGCCCGTGCGGATTTTAGTCCACACGGAAAACTGACAGGGTCTGTGTGTGATTGTGTACGTAAAATGTTCTTATATATTTTCATATATGTAAGATGCATAAACAGAGGCGTCGAATATATATATAGACGCCAGCTCGAGTTGATGTTTTATTAAAGGATCGGATTCGTTGTAATGGCATTGATGAGGAAAGTGTTCTCTCCCTCATCTCTACTGTGTTGACTCGCGCAAACACACAATAAACTACTTTGTGGCTGTTTTATTCATTTGTGATGAACGACGGAAAAGAAGGGAAGCGAGAAGGGCCGACAGAGTTCTGATACAAAGAGACCAACAACAACAAAATGAAGCAAAGTTTATGTTCAACCTTTAAAAAACTTGTTCTACTTGCAATTTCCTTTAATACATAATCATATTAAATAATCGTTGTTTTTCTATGCTTTGTATCTTTGCCTTTGTCCCCAATTCTCATGAAAACCGGGCGGCTAATGATGTTTTACGTTTCTGAAAAATGTTAGAAAATTGTAAAAATTCTATAGTGTAATTGAAAAACTTGAGTGGGGTAAATTTTGAGCAAACTATGACAGCAGTTGAAAAGCTCATTGACACGGAGTCTAATGGTCATTTTCAAAAGACAATAATGTTTACATCATCGTTTATTGGTTTGGTAAAGTTTTAAGGTTGTTTTTAGAGTGCCCCTCTCGGATTCTACTTATTTTCCTATTGGTTTAGTTTGGTTGGTTTACTTAATGTAGGTGCTCCCTGCAAACGACGTTTGTGAGTTTCCGCGTCTGCTACAGGGCTTGGGCCCTTTAGTGGGCCCATTTTCAGCACCTTAGTCGTTTGTTCCAGTATAGAAAATAGTGAAGAAACGATTACAAATTAAGTTGGAAAACTTAATGAACTAATTCCTTGATTTGCTGGACTACCATAAATATCTTGGTAGTGAAATTCTTGAAAGCTAAAAGAAACAGGACAGAAGAGGGAACAGCAAAGAGCAATCAAAAGTTGATGAAGAAATTTTTAGTTGAGCATACTACATCGGTCCTATGCTTGCTAGGGTGGATTCCGAACCCCTACCCATCTGCCAGATAATGAAAGAATGGATGTTCATTAACAAGGGATGCCTTAGTGCAGGCAATAATGGGCTTGGTCTATCAAGAATATCACATTGCGAAGAATTTCATGGAGGAAACAGTTAGATTAGTTTATGTACAAGTTTATTGGCAGAATGTAAGGCAACATCGAATCTTTTGAAACTTCCGCCTACTTCATAAAACTGATTCAACTCCAACCTTTATCATCCACATTGAAATTTTCCTACCTTAAGTCCATCAATGTCAGCTGGACTCTCAACGGGTCGGCTGACATGATGGGCAATCAATATGAGGCGGTCATTACACCGAAATTGGTCGCCACTCTAAGACCTGGGTTATGGAGTATTTTTAAATGTTTTCATTATTACACAGACAAACACGACCGAATGTCACTAAAAGAATTAGCAAATTGAAATACAATGTCATTTGCCTGAATTTCACCAGGGCGAATCATCGTCCTACATGTAATTATTTCTTTTTTTCCCTGCGATTGACTGCCGGCGGACATCACAATTTTGTCCGCCGGCGCTGAATACAACATCTGGCATTTGAACCCAACAACCAACAAGTGACGGATCCACAGTCGGGGTTAGTCTCACGCAACGCTGTATGCAACGACAGTGATTACGGGCTAGATATACCCTTGTGGAACTTGTCAAGGAAGGCGTACAAGTTTTCTTGGTAGACTATGGTCATCGCCTAGAGTTGCCACTGTTCTTATGTTTCAAATTATCAAACGACTAATTCTGAAAAAAAATTGTTAATGTTTTTTTATTTAATTTGCCGGTTTCCACATGGTATTTTAAAATGTTTTAATTTTCAACACAAAAAAACCGAGATTGTCACTAAAAGAATTAGCAAATTGAAATACAATGTCATTCGCCTGAATTTCACCAGGGCGAATCATCGTCCTACACGTAATTATTTCTTTTTTAAATATATTTTATTTTCCTATGTAATAGAAATTAATTAGCGGTAGTTTTTTTAAATATTGAACCAAGAAAGACCAAGAACGCTTAACTAAGTACGGTTTATGCTCATAAACCGTATTTATGGTCACTTCAAAGTGACCATCAACGCATCGCGCCGAACGCGGGAAAAACTCCCAAGTCTGCAACAAACGTACACGCGGTTGGCCTGCATCATTCCCGAAACAGAAGGAAACAAGAAAAAAAGCTATCCTTTGTCTGTTTCCTAATATAGCTTATGTCGGGACTGGGCCATACAATCTACCAAGCGCTGGATTATGACTGCAACAAGGATGAGGAGAACGTACTCAGTGACGCTCTAGCAAATGTTTTCGATCGTTTAACAAGCATTGGTAAAACGACGGGCGTCGATTTTAACGGAGAAATTTTCAAAATTCCCCTTTAGTTTTCAATCGCATTGGGAAATTCGATCGCATTGCTTTAGCTGTATTCTAGTAGTTTTTTAGGTTATCGTTTTCCCCTGGTATTTTCAGCTCCAGTGGGAAAACCAAAACGGTTTTCAAGTTTCGGGGACACATTATTGAAACTCCCTCTCGGCCTATGTTAACAAGATCTCTTTTTCTTTACTTAGATGAAAACGACTTCAAAGAACAGGGAGCCGAAGCCCAAAACTTCTCTCTTTCGGACGTCATGAACGTAAGTTTATTTATCTATCGAAGCGTTTGTTTATTTAAATAAAATATGTAGAAAATTTTTGAAATATTTAAAAACTTTTTTCTTTTGGCCAGGCGTGTATTGTGGAAATAAGCAAAACGGACCCGACCGTCCAAGCCAACGAACATTTTAAAGAGGTTTGCCGTGACCTAGTCGCAGCGGCAATGGCAATGGCAGTTAATTCTCAGGATTTTACAGGTCTCAATGGAGCCAAGTTTGTAAGTTTTTCCATTCTTCTTTCAGTGCGAAAGTGTTGTTGAGATTGATTTTCTTTTCGATCCATCTGCTTCATTACGTGGACCAGAGAGATATATGGTCTAGGGACTATGGTCCAGTAGTAGAAGAATTAAAAAAAGGCTTTATTTTGAAGCAAACCGGTGTCAAAAAGTTTGCCGACAAGGACTTCAAAAGCATGGTAACTTATTTAAATAAGCAACGTAAAACTTATTTTTTTAAACCTGTCTCTAATCTGTTTTTCTAATTTGAAAGGCGATAGACTATACCAAATATTATGAAAAACTTCGAATAATTCAAAAGCCATCCAGCATTATACCTTTCATAATGTCGTTGGGTGCAGGACAAACCGAGGACCAGGACCAGGAAGGAGGTGCAGGACCAGCCGAGGAGCGGGACAAACCGGAGCCGGAAAAACCAATTAGAACTTCGACTCGAAATAGAACAGTAGTCGTGCCTTACCAAAGCAACGAACGTTTAAGGAACCGAAAAGTAAAAAACTTAATGAAAAATGTTAAATAATTAAGCAGCCAAAAATTAATTTTTACTGTTTTGGTCCGTTTTTTTATCTCTTGTGCGGAAGAAATTATTTCCCCATATACATTGTATTTTGATCAGTTTTTGATCTCTTATGTAGAAAAAAATATTTCCCATGTTATAAGGTTTCCCCTGTACAAAATATTATATTAAGCTTACAGTGTATTTTCATCAAAATATTACCTCTTGCACGGAAAAAAATAATTCCCATGTTATAAGGTACCCCCTTTACAAAATATTATTTTTAGCGTGTATACTGTGTATTTTGATCAGTTTTTGAACTCATGTGTAGAAAAAAATAATTCCCAAATACAAATTATTCATTATACAAATACAATATTATTTTTAGCGTGTATACTGTGTATTTTGATCAGTTTTTGAACTTATGTGTAGAAAAAAATAATTCCTAGTACAAACTATTATTTTTAGCGTGTATACAGTGTATTTTCATCAAAATATTACCTCTTGCACGGAAAAAAATAATTCCCATGTTATAAGGTACCCCCTGTACAAAATATTATTTTTAGTGTGTATACAGTGTATTTTCATCAAAATATTACCTCTTGCACGGAAAAAAATAATTCCCATGTTATAAGGTACCCCCTGTACAAAATATTATTTTTAGTGTGTATACAGTGTATTTTCATCAAAATATTACCTCTTGCACGGAAAAAAATAATTCCCATGTTATAAGGTACCCCCTGTACAAAATATTATTTTTAGCGTGTATACTGTGTATTTTGATCAGTTTTTGTTCTCTTGTGTAGAAAAAAATAATTCCCATGTTATAAGGTACCCCCTGTACATAATATTATTTTATGCGTGTACACAGTGTATTTCGATCAGTTTTTGATCTCTGGTGTAGAAAAAAATAATTCCCATCGATTGATAAATAAATGTTATCGATGTCAAAAAAAGACGAGGGTTACGAGTTTCAACTTTACCATTTAAGGGTCCAGTAAGCATCAAACTTTTTCTGGCTACTCAGAACATTAGAATTCCTATTAAACGTGCTCTATATGCAAGATCTTCGGAATTTGAGGCATTGTGTGCAAAAACGGTCTGCTGTTCCAATACAAGGAAACTAACGGTATAAAATTCTTATGGCATTTTCAATTATCCAAGATGCATTTTATGGAAGAGACAATGTTATCAACCACGGAAATCCGAAAAAAAGTCCAAGAAAGATGGTTTTTGCATCTAAAAGCTTGGGCTAAAGTGGCTATACTTTTAGGACATAACGCTGCAACTAAAGAAATCATGACCATTAAAAATCTAATTTTAACCGTTTTGAAATCCAGACGACCGGAACTACCATCAGCACTACCCAAGATTCCATCATCTTATTTTGAAAATTAATCTTTATGTTTCTAATGCTTCTTGTTCATGAATACGGATTCAAACAATTTAGGGAGGGAACCTTCAGACCCAATCAATGTGGCTGCGGTTGAGAAGCTCATTGACACCAAGACTAATGGTCTTACTTCCTTAAGCGTAAAGAACTGAAAAAAAGTTCGCACTCCGGTTGGTATAAAAATTACAATAATGATAGAATCGGATAGAGGCAGCACTACTGGTGCTTTTTAGAAATTGTCGAAGATTGATACCCTGACTGGGGCCATCATGACCTGGGCCAGAGACACACGAGATCTTAAAATTGGCCATCCCACTGCAAGAAACATGCTATGGTGGTCAAGAAAACTCGATTCCGCGTACAAAGGCTAGAGATTGCATACAGGGCCTGGTCACACGAATCAAAGTGAAAGCCACATGTGCCTCCTAAAAAGTTACGTTTGATGCTAATGCTAAATGCCTGCCTGAGCCTTTGCTTTTTCCCCAACAAAAAAAACGCCAGTGCCAACCGGCAAGTGTAACTGCAAATGTAACTGCCATTCGGCAAGTTACCAACGGAAGTCGGCATAGTTGGAAAGCAAATCAAGTCTATGATTCTCTCCACAGCTTTCGCCCTATCAGTTTCGGGAAAACCATGTCAGAATTACTGGAAAAGATAATTCTCAATCGTCTCTCCTGGTATGCATCATTTGTCGATTGGTTAAGTAAAGATCAGTATGGTTTTTGACCTGCTTGACCAGATCTACAGAAACAGCCGAGCACTCCCCGTGCTCTCTGTTGATAGAAAACAATGTCTCCATCAAGCTCTACTCGGCAGCTGTTTTCTTAGACAATAGAAGTGCTTCCGACAGCGCTTGGCTGGCTGGCTGCCCTGACAACCTGTGATTCTTTCATAAGCTCGGCAAGCCCCGCCCACTTTTTTCGCCCTCTATCGGCAAAATGTGTGATTTTCTTATTGCTGATATACTAATCGCATCTTATGCGATATCAAATAACTTTTTAACGAACTTTACTAAACTAATAAAAACACTTGTCACACACAAGCTGTAGAAATTTCAAGGTTGTCGAAAGAAATTTTGAATTTTAGAAAAACAAATTCTAGAAAGAAAGAATCGGCCATTCTGATCTGCATCTGCATTTGCCAGGTGGTTTATCAGTCAAATGATGCACATGAATTGTAACCTACAGAAACCAATTGTGAAAGTAAGCTATTTACTCAAATTTCCTGCATAGGCTACTGATGTTTTATTTTATTTTCATTTTAATGTCGGATGGAATTTGAAAAAATACTACCAATAGTTTCTGCATAAAAAATTTGCAAAGGGAAACTTCATCCTCGATTTTAGTCACCGACTCTCTTAAATTCCGTAATAAATAAAATACTTGCAAAATAAAATAATAACAAAAATGTTTTAGACGCGATATAGCGCTTCTAAACATTTTTCAGAAAGGGTTTTTTCCAAACCCTTCAAAGTAAGCCCTATCCTATATTCTACTAAGTAATAACGGCTAACCATTTTTTTTATCAAGTTCAGACAATGGAAATCTATAATATCGGTTAATATTTTCTACCCATAATGTTAACTATATCAAACGAATAACAGTTAACAATTAACAATAGTGCATGAATTTCAGCCCTCGTTTCCATTCCCTCGTTCCATCGCAATTTTGCCTGCCATTGTCACTTTTTGCCAATCAATCGATTCATAATCTTCAAGTTTATTCAACTGAAAGCAAGTTAATTGGCGAAGATTTACCTCGAGATTTACCAACATTCGTGTGTATTGTCACTCCAGTGAGTCTTCTAATTCAAAATCTCGCTTCGCTCGAGAGATTCCCGATGGGGATAACACGGCATTTGTATTAAAAATACGGTTTGAAGGTGAACGCTAGTATCAAAATGTCCTACCTATACCTTTCCGGAATTAATTTTTTATTTTATATTTTTTGCGAAAATGTTACCGAAAAATACCGTCAAAGCGGCACTTTTGGGAACTGCAATTTTTTTATTCTTTTCAAACCCGTTAATTACCTTTGCGTAATAAACGACATTCAGGCGCGGGGAGTCAGCGACGACCGGGGCAGTAACGGGTACGCCCGTGTCTCCCGTGGACGAGTCACTGCTGCTCCATCCAAACACCCACTCTATATTTCTGATCGCTAGTCAACTGTATCTGTGTGCGTTATTCTCAAGCTGAATTTTACCATACTGTCAAGTAGCTGGCGGCTGTGTATCTGTTTTTCCGATGTGTAATACACTGGCTACACTCGGGTACCCGAGTACGCCTAACATTAAAAAAAAAACCGTTAATTCTTTTCAAACGCTACAATTGAAAATGCCATGCAGAATCACGGAAAAGACAAGGAAAAAACGTATTAAACATTAATGTCTTTTTCTTTGGCCCGTTTTTTGTGTGGGTTGGTAGGTTGTTTATGGTTTACTAGTCATAAGCGAACAACGACAAAATCCCTATCAAGAAACTTAAGTAAATTACGTTTCTCTGCATGTGTACACTGTACACCCTCATGCCACACCAAGCTACAAAAATCTCGATTAGCCCTACCAAAAAGTACCACTAACAATGCAGTAGCCTACCTATAGAGTAGTGGTTAGACGCGCGAACGAATACCGACTTCCTTATAGCTAGGACGTATTAAAGATAAACATGCGAATGGCATTTCGAGCGCATTTTTAATACTACGGGCCAATCAGTATTAGCCAAAATATTCAACGACAAAGAAAATTATTAACGTGTTGCCTAACTCAGCTTAGAGTCATGCTCAGGTAGCCTATAAGAAAAATAACAACTATTGGAAGTCAATTGCTTGTATGGTTGCCTTCATCTACTTTCTGCTTTTTCGTTTTTTTCCTATTTTCCTCGTGTTTTTCAAATTATCTATTCAATCTGCTTTTGTTTAAAGATTTTATCTGCCTAACAAAAGAAACTGAATAAACCGACAATTTCCCGAAGGGATTTTATACGGAGTGTGATGTGACAAGAAGTTGTTGCGTACACCCCAGAGATGGACTCCGTGTACACGATTTTGCGCCGTTCGCATATTTTTTTCGGGAGATGGCGTTGGGGAGTAGGGTGACTCCCCGATAGTACATGCAGACTAGCAGACATCAATCTTCCAAGTTTTTAGAAAATCAGTGGGAGTTTCAAACTTTTACACACACAAATCGATCGGCTTTGACGGCTTTTTACTGCGTCATGTCTTCGTGTAAATTCGGGCAAATTTTCAATTCGCGATAGTTACGGGACCGCTTTCAAATGTATATATCTAGATTTCTAGATGTTATGTGTAGAGACAGCACGTTTCGGGTGTCAGATCTTCCCTCAATTTTCTACATCTGGATATCGATTCTCTTTTGCTTTTACAATTGCTCACCCTTCATTCATGTGTGCTTTAATAGCCTACTGCGTCATTGATGATCGCTGTCTGATTTGAAGTTTGCATCATTTGACATTTGCATTTTTCATTTGCATCCATACCCGGCAAAAAGGCGCTTTACTGAAAAAACAGTTAAACAGAAGCACATTTTGAAACCGACAGAATGCAAATTTGAAAAACAGTTACTGTAAGTCGAAGGACTCGGTGAACAATAACAAAAGAAACAGCCCTTACAAAAAACATATGATGTGAGCTCATATGAGATATGAGTTCTCAGTTCCAATGACTCATTTCACTTATGAGAATCATGAGAATCATATGCGACATGTGACATTGGAACTGAGAACTCACATCTCATATGAGATCATATTAGATTATTTTCGTTAGGGAGAAAGAGTGGAAAAAGAATGAGGGAGTTCGGACCCCTAGCTTGTGCGGACTCTCGCGGTCGCGGTGAAAATATATATCTTGCGTCGAAAGAATATTCCCTCTTGGTTTACCAAGGGGGTCTAGACCCCCTTTATTTCCATTCCCCTTTTCTGAGTTGTAGGCGTAAACTATACTATTTTTTCAATATGAACAGAAAAATTATTGGGATATTATTTGATTATTCACAAGAAGTTTCTACTCGATCCGAACTAGGACCAGCTATAGATGTTAGTATCTATGGAACGCCAAATGGCCCCCATAATAATACATTCGGAAATTTTTCCATTTTGGTTTCATTATTTTCGTTTTTGATCAAAATAATACACATGCTGTTCACAAATAATGCAGGATGTATTCTAACGTTTTTCAAAATAATACATAATAGACTAGATTCTCGGATTTCCCATCCCGAACCGCAAAAAAACCGAAACCGCCCGCAACTCGATCCTCCAATGACGAGCAGTTCCTCGACAGTTCGGCGCTTCGGCGGTTAAGGCCTTTGTTGCAGAAAACCCTTTTGAATATGGCACGTTATTTGGTGCACAGTGATGGGGATCGATCCGGCAAAATTTTCGATCGATCTTACCGAATTGCCTAATTTGGCTATTGACCGATCCAAACTACATGGAGATAAAATCAATCAAAATTTTTGAAAGTTTTCTTTCCGCAGTTTTTTTCTGCCATTCGATTTGATCGAAACAGGAATGTAACTGGCTGACATTCAAACTTGCTGCTGATTTTAGCTGGTAAGTTACACGGCGCCACCTAGCGACCAAATATGAAACTATTGCATAATGGTAGCCTTTTTCTTCTTCTCTAGCGGAGAGAGCCTTGGGAAAAGGTAAAAACAGCAATCAACAGGTTTTTGCACCTCACGATATGCATTATTACGAACGGGAAAATATTTTCTTCAATTTTTTTGTCTTTTGCTGCTCTCAAAGGGGTACCACGGCTTAATAGTTTCAAACTTGGTTCGCTAGGTGGCGTTACACAGAGTACCAATTTTATGAACGTGGGCAAGTCACCAAGTTCGAATTCAGTTAATTCAATTGTGGTTTCAAACGGCCGCTAAATTTTTTTAGGAGTGGAAAAGGAAATTTTCGAAAACCAAAATAGATTTTATCTTCATATAGCCTAGATAGATTGATAGATGAATTAGGTGATTCGGTAAGATCGATCAAAAATTTAGCAATATCGATCCCCATCACTGTGTACAAAATAACGTCTCATATTTGAAACACGTGAAATTCAAATTTAAATTTTTAATTTGAATAGATTTCGATAGAGCTTGCCGATTCCATCATTTTGCGACCGAGTTTGATAAATTCCTTATGTTAACTTAAGTTACTTAACATTATGAAAGAAATTGAAATTAATCGGCTTGCAGTTGCCGGAACTTGGGGATTAATCGAGTTCAAACTTTCCTTTTTTTTTGTCAATATACAGCAACGGGTGAAAGTTTCCTGACAGGATTAAAAAAGTGGCTGCTTTTATTTTATACCCACTCATAGTTACGTTTAAAAAACTAACCCCTCACCCCTTCTGACCCCGGTCAATTGGGAAGGGTAAGAAAATAGGTATACCCTTTATCACAGAACTACCGGTAGATGTAAAGTAAAAGCGCATAGTACGAAAATCGCGTCAGGAAACTTTCACCCGTTGCTGTATTAAGTTAATTTGAATATTTCGATAAAGCTTAACGATCCCTTCATTTTAAGACTTTATTTGATAAATCCCCTTTGATGTTTTAGCATTTAAAAAAATTGGAAAAGGGCTTGTGGTTGCCGGAACTTTTACCGCGAGTTCGGTTTCGGCATATCCATAAAGCGATGCAGCCCCAACTCCCAATCTCCGATCCACACGTCGTCATGGTGATCGAGTTGCGTTTTTTTGCGGTTCGGGATGGGAAATCCAAGAATCTGGCCTACTATGTATTGTTTTGAAAAACGTTAGAATACATCCTGTATTATTGGCGAACAGCATGAATATTATTTTGGTGAAAAACGAAAATAATAGATCAAGACGGAAAATTTTCGAGTGTATTATTTAGGGGGCCATTTGGCGTTCCATAAGTATCTCTCTCGAACACGGAAGTCTGATATAGGCCTACATTTGTTTCGCGTTACAAGCTGTTCTCCCGATCACACCTTGATTCAATCTCATAATCTCACAAAATGGAATTAGGAAAAATAGCCTACATTTCATTGACCACATAACAATAGTAGACGTGTTATCGTCTCATACTTGTGACACGCCGTGAGATTAAAAAAAAAACACAGAGTTGAATCCCTTCGGGAACCTTCCCGCGCAGGGCGCGGGCTACAGTTTTTTCTGAGGGGGTGGGATTTTGAAGTTGGAACCGAACTACCTTTGCCATCTGTTGGTTCAAAATACGACTCAGACGAGTTGCAGCTTTTCAGCTGTCATAGTTCATTAATCTTTTAGCTAATTTCTCTTGGTTTCTTATCATAGGGTATTACTATTATATTGTGTAAAAACTACTCTCTTAGGTGTTTAGGATGCTCCTCTTTTTCTTGGTTATTTTCCGAACACGGTCCCGCTGTGGCGGATAGAAATTTTGGCAACCATTTCCCGTTTTTTAAATCAAAAAGTTTTATTATAAAACTTGCCTTTCTGTAAAATAAAGCCCATTTCATTATTTTTCCTATATGATTGATTATTTGACAGATGTTTTCGTAGCCACCTAGCGCTAAAAATAATGACGATTTTTTAAGTTTCCTAGATTATTAGTTACCAGCGCCGACTGTCGTCGCTCGCTGGGAGGGTCCCGAAGGGGTCCGGTATTCAATATATTGAATACCGGAGTTATTTTGTATTTTAGCGCTAACTCCATATCTTCATTGGATACCCGACCAAATGTTTCACCTTTAGTTGTGGCTTGCCCATTTGGTTGGGAAAAGCGTGAAGGTAAAATAGATCGGACATAGGCCAATCTTGACACGTCGATACGAGTTAACATGTCGTACACCGGGAGAACGAAGTCAACCCGCTGGAACTGTCGGGTACTTAAATTCAACAAATGTTTCACCAATGCCTTTCTTGAAATTTGTTTTTTACGCCTTTCTCCAAATCCACCGCGTCCAAAAGGGAATAGATCATGCAGGATACCGCCATTCCAAATAACTTGGATCGGATTCATCGGCAAACTCCATTTGTGGTCGAACGACGTATGCTACGTATTGGAAGTCAAATCACTTCCCTTCGCCAATGTGCTTTCACTGTTTAAGCTACATGCTTCATGATCTGTAAATCAATTTAAGTTCAATTGTAACATTTAAACCCCCCCCAATACACAATATAACATATGTGATTTACCTGACGACGTGTTTGAATTATCAAGTACCTCTACAACTTGTTCATACTTATTCTTGTCATTGGTTTGGGGAGCTCCAATGGTAACAGTTGACGATACAAATGTGGCTTCGTCATTTTCTTCGTTGCATCTTGATAAAGAAGGTCCACCGGTATTGTCATGCAACTCTTGGTTTCCATTGTTACACAGGTTTTCCGATACTTTGTTAGTCGATTCGTAGTTATCAATTAAAAACATGTCGACAGATACGTCGTTGCGTGGAAGATTTTCCATAACTTCGATATCTTCCTCAACCTGCGACATTATATGGTTTCCAACGTGTTTGAAAAAACGTAGAGCACTTTCTATTTTTTCACGCTCAATAACATAGTCTTGTTTAATACTAGCTATTTTCGCACGGGCAAAAGCGGTACTGTCGCTCGTCAATGGGGAAACTACAATAACGCGTACTGGAACTTACGTCGGCTGTATAGGGACTTTCGCACGAATCAAAGGAACATTTAACTTGTTTGAATAAACATGCCCAGGCAAACGAGTACCGCTGCCATGGTAAAAACAAGCCATACGTCCAAATGACTGAACTGGTCGTAATAGGCAACGCGAGCCAAATGTCTCTGAGTTGGGTTGGCAATTGCCCGATCCAATTTCCATTAGCAATAGCAAATTTTGGAATACAGCCTCGACGAAGCGGATGTAGGCACCCAGTACATATGCATATCTTCACTATCACACTTGAATTAGTTTCTCTCGCAGGCGGTACATGATCAAAAATTTGAAGACCGCGCGGTGACAGTAAAATATTTTTAAAACGATGATCATTTGGGAAATGGGGCTATACATCATATTGCTGTATCAAACGCCTATTCAGCGTTGCAGCAACTCCATTTTTGGTAGAAGGCGTTTGTAACTCGGCAAAAAACGCTGGCGGTAATTCATCAACATCCAGTAGTTTTGTTTGCGATGTACGGCATATTTGGTCACATACAGCACAAACAAAGTTTTCTTCATGAAAGTCCTCAAAAATGGCCTTTTCTATCTCCGCTACATGATCTTTTGATACCGCTTGTGGCATTACACTGCGTTCTAACTCGACCATTTCTTCTGTGGTGTACACTGTCCTGAAACACTTGTTTTCTTTGTGCATCATGCGTTTCTTCGGATTTACCGCAACTCTTGATTTACTCAGCGCACCTTTGGAGACTGATACATTTTTCTCTGTATAGTAGGTTTTATTTGTAAGTTTGACCACTTTTTCTACAACGGTTTTTTCTGGTAGACCTGTGAGCTCAACTCCGCGTATTTCGGGAAACGCGGTGCTATTTGCATCTGCCAATGTCTTATTATCCATTTCCACCACGGTGTTACAGTACGTTTTTTCGGCAATCTCATTCATAGCCTTGGTAGTGGAGCCTTTCTTCTGTACTTGCCCTATGTTGTACCTTTCACTTAACGGTGTAGAACTACATGCTTGTTTAGGCCGCCTTACATATGTCTTCATCACAGGCATAACTCTGATGCTTTCGCACTCACCAATTGATCCGGAATTCTAGACCCAATATAAAAACGATTAGGGAGCCTAACAGGACTCAAGATAACTTAATTACAATAGACAAATTCTTGTATCACATGTAATACTGTAACCAACGCTACTTACCGTATGCTCCTTTCTAACATCAAATTTCGTTTTCTTTCTCCCAGGCGGCATAGTCGTCTATTAAATATTTGGTTGTCCTAAGAGTATCTAATGAGTAGACTAACCAACCGTTAGGCAATTTTTGTCATTACGATGCACCTTCAAGCCGTTATAGAGGAAACAAACGCGTTTGTGAGCCGCAAACGTACGCAGGCCTAGAAAAAGTTTCGTGTTTTCATTGATGTCAACAAACGTTTGACGATTACCATAACAAAGCGTTGCCAAGTGTCAACGCACAAGTCGCAGTTCACTTTAAGGAGATTAGATATTCGTAACACATATGTTAACAAATATCCCATCCCAGTGTGGAAAATTACGCAGAATTTTTTAAACTATGTCACTTTTATATCGGCCGAACCATTTCAGCGGTAACTAATTGATTAGTTTCGAAGGTGTCCATCTATGGGGTGTTACGGCAACTAAAGAGGTCGAAAACAACTTTGTATAGAATCCCTTCGGGAAATAGGAAATCAAGTATGTATGTGCAAGTATCGAATTGGCAATCAATAAGAGAGAAGAAGATACGGAAAAAGCCAATATGGAAAACCAGTTACATTTTTTACTGCCAAAAAACGCCAAAGCGATAAAACTACCAAGTAGCGGTTATTCCCTTATCCCGTAGTAAGACATGTTGTCCCCAACCGCTAGATGGCAGCTGGATGAATCCCATCTCTCTCACGACCCCGTCTCTTATCTCTGTGTGTGCAAACTGCAAGCAGTCGACAACTGACCACCAGTGGCTATACATTGTCAAGAACTCTTGCTTTTCTTCGTTCTTACCATATGGCTGGTGAATTAAATGCCACCAATCTAATTTTTCACCATGCAAATTATGCCGCCAATCCAATTTTCACTATCGAGAACTCTATGGCTGGTGAATTGAGTTCCACTAGTCCAATTTCCACCATGCTAATTTTCTGGTTTTTTTTTACCCCCCTCACGACTATGCACCTTATGTACTTGTTTTGGTAGTCGACGAGTTCGACCTCGTAGTTTTGCCAGGTCTCTCGTATATCCTTACAGAATTCTCCAAGGGCCGTCTAACCCTGAGCATGGCCGCGAGAGAGTTGATGTACACCTTTATTGAAGAGGTCATCCCATCCCCGGATGAGCCAGCACTTTTGCAAATTGGTGAGCTCTAGCTCGAATGTTTGCCACGCCTCTCGGATTTCCTTGCAGAATTCCCCAAGGACCGCCTCACCCTGGGCACTGAGTCTCCTCACCGTGAAAAATTCTTGTATTTCAGCCCATTTCCCCAGAATGGTCCTCACGACCAGTTCTGGAGCGAAATCCGTCATCCAGTCTTGAACTTCCTACTCCACATTCCTCCTGAAATTTTGCTGCTCTCTTCTCGTTGTGGACCTTAACCATATGATTGATTATGTCGATCTGTTGGAGATAGTGGTCCATGAGCGAACGGTTGTCTGAGAATGAATCTTTTTGTAAAAGATTTTCGAGTGCCGCATTATGGGCTTCCATTTCTGCGTGGCGTCTTATCGCCTTTGCACTTTTTACGGCGGTTGTGAAGTCGTCGTTTGCCGATACCGTTTGCTCCACCTCTATGCGGAGTTGATACAGAGTCTCGCCGCATTGGTCTCTCTGTTCTTGGATGGCTGTCAAGTCATCCAGTTTGTCTAGATCGTCCGGTACAAGTATGATGTTGTTGAGGGTAGGCGACAAACTTGGCCGGGTTGATAAATTATTTCCTTTGTACTGTACGTTGGTGGGGTTTGCCTGTTGTTGGTTGGGCTGATTCCCCCCACCGACGACTGTCGGATTTGTTCCGCCGAGAACTTTCGAGCGAGGGAGAGTTCCTCCTCCAAAGACTGTCGGATTTCCTCCGCTGCTTTGGTTGGTTGTGCTCCTCCAGCTGGGAATTTTGGATTGCCCTGACCAGGCTCCCCATGGATTTGCGGGCGGCTGTTGGATTCCCACTAGCTTGTCGATTGCATCGGACATTTTTTGTTGGAGAGTAGTCATGGTTGCTACTGCTGTTTTGACCTCGTGGATCTTGGTGGCATTTGTCGATGCTTGAACTGCTAGGTCTGCAATTTCGTTTTGAATGCCTTGGTTCTCTTGTTCGAGACCGTTGAATTCTTTACTGAATCTTTTCGAGATTGTGCCTGTAATGTGGTCAATCAGCTGCTGCGTTTTGTCCACTGGGACCAGTGGTGGAGCCGGATTCCCTTGTTGCAGGGGACCCGGTTGTTGGCCCCGCTGGGGTTGTTGGCCCTGCTGTAGCGGTATTGAGACCGGCACTGTGGGCCTTTTGGACTGATCATCCTCTGTGTCTGATGGCATTCTGATGTAAAAGAAATTACAAGGATTGAACAGTTTCAGAGAGGCTTATGCCTTTGTATTAATGACAGATCGACAATAGGCTCAACAGGTACAGCGGGGTTCAAGATTTGATGCTCAGTAGCTGGGTCGATTTCTTCTCGCGCAAACACACAATAAACTACTTTGTGGCTGTTTTATTCATATGTTCCAACAATGATCCCATACAACACCAGGTGGTCCAAATGAAAGTATTGGGGTGCCTTTCACTAACTACTGGGCGCCCTCAATACTGAATTATGATTACCAGTCCCATCCAGTCCATCCAACATAAATAAGAGTTGCATTTGAAGGTTTTTTTAAAGGTAAGCTACTTATATGAATCCTCTTGACAGTGTATTACTTGTCACAGAGAGGGCCGTGGTCGTCCCGATAATAAGAAAAAAGGGTAATTTGTTTATAAATTTGTTCCCTTTATTCGATATTTTCAAAATACAAATTTTGGGACTACTGAATCTTATTTTTGAATGTGACTTTTAAGTGCTCCGTCAATCGCGTTTTATATCGCGCATAAGTTTTGATCTTCAAATTGCAATTGCTTCATAAAACCAAATCATAAGAAAATTCAAATATTGAAAAATTGAAGAAAAACTGTATGGTTATAGTGGCATGCGTGTTCCACCTTACTCTGGTGACCAGATTTCTTAGATTCAAGTCCAATGAGTAACATTACAATATTTGGAGGAAGATGAAATGCGTTATACACGATCTAAGGATGGATCACAATGGATCGACAAAGATATATAATTGTCCAATATTGGAAAAATATTTATAATAATGATAGACATCAAAAGTGGGTAACAAATGATCGGGAGATTGAACGTATAAAAAAAATTTGAGTTTGAGGATTTTGGCCAAAATTATGGGTCCAGTTTTACTCCAATAAGTTGATTGTTGGCCAATAATATTCTTGGGGGGAAACATTTTCCCAATAAAGCCATGCTAGCTGGGCAAACGTCGTCAGCGTTCAATGCCTGCGATAACCTCACGATTATCACATGCATTTCCGTACGGGCGACGTCTTCAACCCGTGAAAAATTTCATACACAAAAGAATTACAATTTCCGGCCTACCCATCTCCTGGTTAATTTTTTTCTATCGACTCTAAGATTAGGAAGAATCATCTGTTCTTAAAAACTTATTGTTACATTTGCACCAATAGAAAAGCGTGGGAAATCGGAACAATAGTTTTTTTTCAGTTTCAACCGTGGGAATCCTCGGACGCAACGTTCAATGTCAACACGAAAAACGAGACCAAACTAGGAATTAACTTCAAAAGGTTCAAAAAGAGTGAGGGTAACTAATGAACCAATCACGTCAACTACGAGGTGGTGCTTGGTGGTTGGTGGTTTACCCCTTTTTGCCTTTATGAGATATGAATCAAACTCGATAGTCGTCATTCCTTCTGAAGTCTCTTTCAGAGAAAAGTCAGATTGAAAAAGGGCACGTAACAAATTTATGGTTGGTGGCCGTAGAGAAGGCCCAGTTTGTTTGGATACGTTGGAGAATTGGATTTATCACCGCAATGGAGTCGTAAACGCAGTAACAAGGTAAATCTTATTTTTTTCTTAATTGTAGCATCCATATTTTCAACTTATAGTATAGTAAATATACGAACATTCATTTTTGAAAATGAAGTAATTGCAACAGAAACGGTTTTTGTTGAACACTATTTATACGAAATAGTTCAACCACCTTAAAAACCCTCACGAAATCTCATGATGAGAAATATAGATTTTTTTCAAAAAAATTTTCTCGTAAAACACAAGCCGACTTTTCTAGCTTTTTCAATGGTCGCCAGAGCTCTCGACCAATCACCATCAAGATAGAGAGGGGGAAATTTAAAAAGCTTCTGGAGCAGGAGACAAGTTTGTAATAATTAGTAACACTACTCCTTCAATCAATTTTGCTCTCCATCCCAATTAACCGGCGTAAAGGGTCGCTACAGTCCATCCAAGTATGTACTTGAAGGTTGACACGTAGGGTACACATATATATAATACGCAGCAGCGACATATCAGAAGGTGGCTGCAAATTATTTGAATGAACGTAAGTGTTTGTACTAGCTACTCTTCGTTAGAGGTACCTGAACGAATCTAAATATTGTTTGGCATCAGCTCCTAAAACAACCCCTTTAGCTACTTTTCCTATTGCCACTAAATCTTCATTTGACGATTTGCGCGAAAAAGGGGCCGCTGCGTTCAGAAAAGATTCATCACCGCCATGTGTTTATTGGGAGACAAACGCTTCTCGATTCCATGTAATTTTATATCGTATCACAGCGTGTGCGAACAGTAATGTACAACGTGCTTGGGTCACCTTGATGTCCCTGGTTCAAGAATTAGTGCTGCATTGTTGATGAGATGTAGCATAACTAGCATGGAGGTCTATAGCGCCGGCTATTCGTACAGACAAAAACATCAAGTGCCTAGCTGTCTTTTCTCTTGGTACACAATTTATTGATGGATTCATAAAAGTCTTTGGATCTTACATACTAGTAGTCTTCATTCACAGGCAACTAATTCACCTCATAAAGCCGAAGAAGAAACAATCATCTTGATACTAAAATCTAAAATGTGATGCTCTAGTTTTTCTCACATTCTTTGTTTTGGCTAGCCACTTTTAACTTGATGCCAATGCCATAACCACTGAACTGTAAACCGCTAATCAAAAATAGAACTAATTTTTCTGTGGGAGTGGTGAGAGTATGTACACAACTTTTTACTACCTTTCTGTCTCTTAAAAGCTATTTCATTAGAAGCCATGGCGACACTTGGAAAAATAACTGAAGAATCACATGTCATGTGGTTCACTTACGGGAAAGGGGCATTTATAATATAAAAAAGCCTCAAAGGTTTCAAAACTCCCGCTCTCTATCTGGATGGTGATTGGTCGAGAGCTCTGGCGGCCATACGGTAAGTGGCTTTGAGCGTAAGTAAATTCAAGTGGGCGTAGTCAGAACCGACAGCTTTCGAGGAGTTGTTGAGTTCCCCGATTCTTGCTCATGTCGACTTCGACGCTAAACTTATCCTCCGAACGGATGCCAGCCTAGAAGGGTTGGGTGCAGTGTTGTCTCAAAAAAAAGATGGAAGTGAGACGGTGTTGCATTCCTCAAGCAAACGGTTGGGCGATCAAGAGAAGAAGTGGCATCCCAACTACTTGGAGTGCTTGGCAGTATTCTGGGCCGTCACTACGCTGCGCCCTTTTATGGGAGGTCGTGTCGGGTACTGACGGACAATATGGTCGTTGCCACGTTTAAAAATCAAGCAAATCTCGTTGGTAAATATGCCCTGTGGGCGAAGGCCATCAACGAATTTTAGGGTCTAACGACAGAACATTGCCCGGGCGTCAGTAATTGTGTTGCGGATGCCTTATCTAGGGCGCCTCTTGTTGAGTCCGGCGGTGACGCGATTTTGTGTGCGGATTGTCTGAAGTAAAGCAAGAAAACGGGGGTGATTGAAAGAAGCGAACCAAAGCGAATTTGTTTAATAACTAAGAAAGATCAGTATTTTTCTCCGGAAGACCTGGCATTGGTACGATGGGAAGACGTAGGCTTAAGACCCCTAATTATTCATTTCCACCCGCCAAATCGGTTTCAGGATCCCAAACTTTTTGATTAAAGGATTCCTCTACAAAAGGAATTTGAATGCTGGAAAACATTGGGTTTTAGCGATGCCAAAATGATTATGTTATGATATGATAGGAGCCTGTCACTCGGATCCACTCGGCGGCCACGAAGGCATCGCCAAAACGGTCTCAAGAATCCAGCAGCGGTTCTGGTGGACCGGGCTGAGAAATCATGTCGCAAACTTTATTCGAGGGTGTACTTTCTGTCAGAAGAGGAAGACGCCCAGGGCGCTACCGATTGGTCTCCTAAACCCGATTCCCGTGCCCAACAAACCTTTTTAACAATGGGGTATCGATCATGTTGGAGCTCTTCCTCGATCATACTCTGGTAGGCAGTACATGTTGGTAGCAGTTGATTACTTTTCTAAATTCCTAGTGGCCAAGGCTGTAATGGATGCCAAAGCGGATACGGCTGTCCGCTTCTTCAAAGATAGGATTGTCTCTCAGTTTGGCATTCCTAATCGAATCATATCGGATAGAGGCTCGGCCTTCATTTCAAACCTATGGAAGGAAGAGATGACAAAGCTGGCGTTCATCATGCACTCTGCACAACAAAGCACGCTCAGAGCAATGGTTTGACGGAGAAGGTGAACGGGGTCTTAATAGATCGTTTGGCTGCTTTCGCGAATGACCACCCGGAAATTGGGACCGTCATTTACCTCCAGCCTTGGCGTGCCTCAACACTGGGGTGCAAGTATCGACAAAATTCTCCCCTTTTCAAATTATTTTTGGGTTTTTCCCGACTTTGCCAATGGAAAACAGATTTCCGTGACCTGAGGAAGAATGGAAGGCTGACGTTGAGAGAGATGCAATATGGAGAGATGCTCGAGCAAATATCGAGGTAGCACAGGCAAAGCAGAAACTGTTCTATGATAGACGTCATAGGACAACACCAATTTTTCTGCCCGGGGAACTCGTCCTCGTTCGCCGCATCCAACAACCGGTGGCTGGACCCAACAAGTTCTGGCCACGCTACATTGGGCCATTTGTTATCGTCTCTGTACTGTCTGACACAACGTATCAGGTGGAAGATCTGCCTATGAACCGGACAAGGAAGAATTGGAGCGTGTTTCCGGCCCATGTTGCTCAAATCAAGAGATTCTTCGCACCGGTCACCGCGGGGCAACTGGCCGCGGAACAACCGGATCCATTGCCTACATTAGAAGAAGACGAGGTAGATGACCACCCACCCTTGTCACCGAGCACTGTCATAACAATGGAAGAAGAAGAGGTGCTCTTGCCTGTGGTGCCTGCTGGAGCTGACATGGAGGTCTATCCACCTCCACCAATTACACTCACAGTTGCTAGAGTCCCGCCACAGTCGAGCCTGGCGGTCGCACTAGACGTCGCCCGGCGTGGTGCAACGACTATGTTGTCGACACGAAAGTCCGATACCATTAATTTTGCCTCATTGAAATTTGACTTGTTGTTTTGCTCTTCTCTTTCATTTATCGTATGCTCTTTCTTCTTCTTTTGATTCTGAATAATCTTATGATGCTTGATCTCCTTTCTGTTTCAGTAAATGTTATTCTTGACTTTAAGTGTTCTGTATGAGTTTGATTAGCTTCTGGTCCGTATCAGTTCTTTTGTTCTTTATCTTTTCCAGTTCTTTTGTATTTTTGTTTTCTTTCTGCGTCGAGGACGACGCTTATTCAATGGTACCGGCGTGTAATGAACGCCATCTAGTGATGTCTTCATTGTCCCTATGTAACTCTCCCCGTCACCTCTAGGTGGCAAAATAATCATCGGTGAGAGCCCCTCTTTTTCTCCCTCAGTCTGCTGGCAGCTCTCGTAGCTGCGTGATCTCTCAAGGTTCAAAAACATTTTGACAGCAAATTACTAGGCTAAACTTTACCAAGTGACTTTGTGTTTTACTACTAAATCGAGCACATTACTACCGAAAAATCCCTGGCTTTCAAGTAGTATTCTCTATCAATCACGGCTGTACAAAAGGACGTCTGACACTGCCTTTATCAAGACTGGTACTGGCTAACATCTGTACCATTGTAAAGTAAGCTGTATTGTAAACTTTTATTATTTCATGTCCAAATTTAATTTCAAGTTTAATTTTAATTTACTGCGTACATTAAATAATTATAAAAATTAAAGTTTATATTATCGATTTCAACCCTGTCACAGTTTTAAATTGACAGGTGAATATTTGTCTGCTGTTACATTTTTCATGTTATGCTTTTTTAGTGTGCGAACCAAAAAAAATGGTAATATATGATTTGTTTGGGTTTTATCTACGCCGTTTTTAATTTAATGTAGACCAATTCTATTTGACATTTATTGGTATCGTTATTTGCTTTTCGTTGTTTGAATTGTTATTTATTTGTGTAATAAAATGTTTTGTGTTTAGGAAAGGCTAGTGTTGAAGTGACATACAATAAAATTACGTTCATTTTGAAGCTTTTTTTGTTTGCATTATATTTTTATTTCAATTTGGAAAGTATTAATTGAGTTCTCATATAGTTATATAATGTAATTCGTAGCTTATGGAGTCTTGAGGTTCTTGTTAAATCAAAAATTTTTTATTCGATATGGTGATTAAGGTTGAAGGGGGATAGGGGAAATGTTACTACTTAAACTTTGTTGGTGTATAACTAATTACTACTTATAGATTAGTATTGTGTGTGCAGTTACAGCAGCAGCATTCATTAGTTATCACAATGGAACGTTCTGTGTTGAGCCATTCAAAGTCATCCATCCTTGATAAGTACTGCGAACAAATTAAGAAAGCCAATAGTGTTTTCATTTATGGGCGTGATATGTTTAAAAAATGGAGCACTACCAAGATAAACTTTCTGGCTATGATTATGAAAAAGGAAGATTTTTATAAACTACTTGTAGAAAATAATTTCATCGTTACTGAATTTGTTAGATGTATGAAATGTAAGGGTAAAATGGTTACTCGGTCTAATAAATCCAAGGCTGATGGATTATATTGGGCATGCAATAATAAATTTGGACAAAGGATTTTTGCTCCAATGTGCAATAGCTCAAGAACCATTCGAGCAAACTCATGGTTCTACAAAGCCAAGTTAAGTTTGCCAGAAGTTTTAATATTTACTTATTTTTGGTGGGCCAAAATTCCTGCAATTCATGCTAAGAAAGAATTTAATTTCTCATCTAAAACTCTTGTGGATTGGGCCTCATTTTTTCGAGAAGTTGCAATTGATGCTGTATTCAAGCACTCAGAAAAAATAGGTGGCCCCGGTGTGATTGTAGAAATTGATGAATCCAAATTTGGAAAGAGTACGTGTCATATCAATTTATTTAATCATCTTAATTCTATAATATAATTCAATTTAGGGAAATATTATAGAGGTAAACAAGTGGAAGGCCAATGGGTTTTTGGTGGTGTAGAAAGGGACTCTGGAAAATGTTTTCTTGAGCCTGTTGAAGCCCGCAGTGAGGTTGTACTATTGACATTGATTAAGGAATGGATTCTTCCCGGATCTATCATTATTTCCGATTGCTTGAGAGCATACAATAATATTGAGTATGATGCTCTAACAAATAGCAATATTTGATGTATCATTCATTATAATGTGATTTTATTACTATTTAGGCAACATAATGATTACCAACCCCTTACGGTCAATCATTCTGTCACCTTTAAGGATCCCGAAACCGGTGCACATACCATCACCATTGAAGGGCTATGGTATCATGCAAAAGGCTCTTGTCCCCGCCACAATCGGGCCAACTTGCAACTTGGGTATCTTGCAACTTTTATGTTACAAAAGAAGTGGAAGAATGAAAAGATTTTGCGATGTTTATGAAGACTGCTGCTGGATTATATTGCGGTAATAATGATTTAGAACCGCTTAATCCCACCAATTTCGTTGAAGAAATAGATGCTCTTTTATAAGTATAGAACATCTTGCCCAATGTATAGTAATATTATCCATGTAATACATGAAATTTGAAAATTTTCAGATATTTTTTGGCAAAATTCATATTGTTACCCCAAAGATGTTGCAATATATATTAACTTTATTAACTGGTATTGGTAAATAAACAAATTCATGTAATGGCTGAAAAAATATTTATTAAATAAGCATTTCTTTTTAGGTATTGATATTTCACAGAAACAAATAATTTTATTTTATATTCTTTTTGGCATCGAGGCTTGGCCGTCCGTTGTTATTGAGGCGACGAGCTATGGCCTTTTTAATAGCTTCCAGTGTTTTAGTTTAGCTCTTGCCTCTTTTTAACTTAGATTTTATTAGATATG
Source organism: Ceriodaphnia dubia (assembly GCA_022539655.2). NCBI lineage: Eukaryota > Metazoa > Arthropoda > Branchiopoda > Diplostraca > Daphniidae > Ceriodaphnia > Ceriodaphnia dubia. The sequence continues at coordinate 784,420 of JAKUCG020000139.1, read as the reverse complement.
TTTTACCTATCAGCTTCTTGTACTCTAATCGAGGTAATGGGATTTTCCCTTTATTCCCAGTCTTCGATTGCGTTGATGTCGGCTTGTAAAGTGTATCGTGGGTTTTTATAAATCCTACATTGTTTTCCTGCTCTGGTTCATTTGATGTTTTTTGCTTTTTCAACTTGATTGCTGGCTCAAAGTCATCCTGTCATAAATAATATTTAGTTGTTAGTTAATAAATAAACTAGAATTTGTTTACATCTGAAATAATTGTGTCCTCATGTAGAACTTTACGCTTAACCTCAGATTTCTTGACAGGCAATTTAAGAAGGTTACGTCTTGGTTTTTTTTTTTGGTTCCACATTTTTTATTTGGACGCTCTCAAACTAAAAAATAAATGGTTAAATTATAGTAATTTTGTAAATTAGGATGTCGTTACAATATTTTCTAATTGATCTTCTCCTAAATCAAAATTTGCTTTTGGGAAGTCTTCCGTAACTGAATGTGGTAAATAATTAAGTTCTGATGCAAAATTTTCTGACTGAGCTGGTATTGAAGACTCAATTATTTCAATAGTGTGTTCCAAGTTGAAGCTCTCCAAATAAACATTAGGGTCCCCTTTGTCCTCACTTGAACGTGGAAGTTCAGGTTTCTCATTAATTGGGTTTTCTATGTATAATAATAAAGATGGAGGGGTCAAGCTGGTTTCTGTGATATCTCCTGGTACGTACTCCTATTTAGAATAAAGATTATAAATGTATGAATTTTGTATATAAAAATGTTACGAGCTATTTTACTGATATCAATGATCTGATTTCATATAGTTCACGATAAATACAGGTTTTTATTGGCAAAGCTTCATTTTCATCATTACTGTTTCCTTCTTTGATAGTCTATTTTAAAAAATTTATCAATTGTTTGATTTCAAGTTATATGATTTTTATATTAATACCTTTTTTAACAATTTCAGTTCTGTATAAACCATTACTTCAAATTCTTGGGACTCGTTCAATAATAATGTTAAATCCTCAATTTTTGATCTACATTCTTTTAATTCCTCCAACGAGGCTTTACAATTTGCTATTTCATTAAAATCTTTCATTCTTTCCTTATAGGCAATCTGCAATTTTTTTAATGCGCTCTGGCTACTAATATTTTCCTCTTGAGTACGTTCCAAGTCTTTTTTAATTGTTCTCAATTCCAAATGTAAAGAAGACAATTCTGTTGTTTTATTAGCCAATTCTGTTTTAATTTCTTCTAATAAATTGTCTTTTTGTTGCAGTTCTCTATTTGCATTTGCCATCTTATCTATTATCTTCGTTGTCCTAACTGGTTTTTTTGGGGGGGGGGGGACCGCTTCACCTTTTTTTGCCTTATCTAAATTTAAATGATTTGGATCCGTACTACACTCTGCGGCTTCATTCTGATTTGCTTCTTTGATCTTTCTAGTTTTGATACGAGTTCTAATTTTTTCTCCATTGTCAGCCATATCTAATCAAATATAATTGTTTGATCTACCTTATAAAATGCGTAACAACTTGTCTTAACTTGGTCCTGGCTCTGTCTTAACTGAATTGTGGGAAGAAATTATATCTAATAAATCAAATTATGAAACAGCATATGTGTATTGACTGGAATAAAATTTGCGAGATGAGTCCTACATTAGATTTGAACATGAACTTCTTATTTACATGTCAAGTGCGTTATCCATTCAGCTATAGATTATTTAAAAAGTAGCACTTTTGTTAGATGACTTTTGAATTATTTGTATTTGCCACGCGCGTTTGGTATGGCCGTGCAGCGTTAGCTCTTGGCCGCGCAGCGTTAGCTCTTGGCCGCGCAGCGTTAGGTTTTTAAAAAATGAATATTGCTAATTCGTTAGGTTAGGTTAGTTTAGGTTACGTTTTGTTACATTATAATTAATACAAATCAAAATTAATCTTAGGCATAGTAGGTTAGGTAAAATTTCTTGGCCGCGCAGCGTTTGGTCTCGGCCGCGCAGCGTTAGGTTGGGGAAAAATGGATTTGGCAACATCGCTCAAAATTTGTCTGCTATTCAGTATTGATTGAAAGTCTTGAATGGGTGCTGGTCGCTGTGTGGATCTCTCTTACGTTTAGAGATTTCATGATTTTTTGGATATAATTTCGTCTTTATGGTTATTTGTGTATTTTAATCTCTTTTTGACTGAGTTTTCTGATACAACGGATTTTTTTTGACATTTTGAAACTATCACAATTCTTGAAGTTTGCCCGCCAAAATTTCATTTCACTTATTGATATGTTTAGCATACATTCATATCAGTATTTATTCACTTACAGAGTCAAATATTGTCAAGACTAGCATAAAAATGTTACTCGAGTCTTATTTCCTTTTTTTTGTCTTTCCTAGATTCTTGTTTCGGTCACAAATTCAAAACACTGCCTCCAAGTAGTAGTACACTACTGAAGAGTAGTATTTCCCTAGTAGTAATCTCGTCGTAAGTAGTATACTACTTAAGTATACTACTAGTAGTAATCTCCCCACCCAAAACCCCTATTTCCACCGCTGTACCGTTAGTGTGTCGTAAGTAGTATACTACTGAAGTATACTGCTAATGGCAAGTACCGCAAGTAGTAATTAAGGGAGTCGCTTTGTAAACTTTTACCAATTACTAATCTTCTCTTTCTTTTTCTATTTTCACGATCTCCTCTCTCGGCGTTCATGACACATGTAACAACTTACGTCTGCTGAAATTGGCATCCTGCGAACCAGACCTGCAGAGTTTTGGCCGGCCACTGGACTAGTATCCATGCAATGAGGCTGCAAGATATTCTAAAATGTATAAAATCCAAAATTTGTTTTTAAAAAGCGGAAAAAAATTCCCAAATTTTTTATGCGTTACCATTCCATTAGCGGAATCATAGTTCAGTTTGCGACTAACTCTGTTCATTTTAGCGGCTTGGTCATCACGAACTTGGAGATGATCGATGGAATCCTGACGGCCGGCAATTTTTCCGTTAGCGGAATTCTAAAATATCAAGATTATTTAGGAGATCAGGATATGACTTAGCTAGCAGATTATTTAGGAGATTGTGAGATGACTTAGCTAGCAGATTATTAATGTCTTACCTTAATGAGATCTGCAATTTCTTCTTGTAGTTTATCAGAGGTTGGCTTGGAATGGGGATCCATCCCCAGCACAAAATCATTAAATTTGTGAAACTGCTCTGTTCTACCATGATCGTTGGCCTCCTCCCTTGTTGAACGGCTGCGGATATAATGAGTCTATTGGTCTCGACATTCCCAGAGCTTAATTCTGAAGCCCATGGCTGGGGTAAGTTAGGGTGCAACAATTCATACATCGCCATACCAAAAGAATATATGTCGCTCTTGACAGTTTTAGGCATGTACTGAAGAACCTCTGGAGCCTCAAATGATATCGTTCCAGTTCTTTTAGTGGCAAGGTTAGAACTCTTGGACCTAACGATAAGAAATCAGATATTAACTTTTGTCAAAATGTCAAAATAAACAAAACAAAAGTAATAGATCTTACTTGTTAGTTTTGATTTTGGATGGGAGCTCGATATGGGCTTGGCCCATATCACAGAGTTTGAACACGTAGTCACTTTCACTGAGACCGGACACAAGAACATTGGCACTTTTCAAAAACCCATGAATTGTTTTACGTTGATGCAGGTATGTGAGTCCACAAGCTACTTGTAGCAAGCCTTCACATTTGAGATCCATGGGAATGTTTTTGTCTGCACCTGCAACACAATCAATGAGTTGTCTCAAAGAGTGCACGATATACCTCCTACCTCACACTGTAACAATTTTTTCGCATTTTTTTGTCTGTGAGAAAGCTCTACAGGTTTGGCCAGAAGGGAAATCAAGTTTTCTTAGTCTGTCCCCTCACTTATTGTTATCCTTTCCCACCTGTAGTTATTTTTGGTTTATTATTATTTTTCCCTTTCCTTCTGGCCAAACCTGTAGAGCTTTCTCACAGACAAAAAAATACCAAAACACTTTACCACATTCTTGTTGTTCAAAGAAACTAACTGTTTTGCTTCTCTTATGAGAAGCTTTTCATTTAGAGGAAGTGATGGATTGTCAAACGAAACTTTTTGATCGCGACTACGGCTTCCTTGAAAGTCCAACTGAAAACACTCGCCGAGATGCCCTGTCCAACAACGTCATCAGAGAAATGTTTTATGTCAGTCTGGGAGATTATATAGTGATCGGCTAAAACAGGTTGAGCAAAACGACCGTCTTCGGGCACTTTGGCTGGAGGATCGAATGTTGACGTGAGACTTGCCATTTTAGCAAAGCCATCAAATGAGCTTCTTGGGGTACTAATGGAGAAAATGAAAATCCGCCATCTTGAAATAACAAGCGTGGTGTCAAATAGGGTCCATCATATTTCGGCCAAATTACTCAATAGGCCTATGTATTGTGTGCCCAGTGCTGCCCTCACTAAAAACTGAAGTACATTAGCGGACGCATTAGCTTATAACTTCCTTGTTAGCCAAAGCTTTCGCTAGTTGGCAGTAAATAATAGCCAAAGCAGCGCCGCCTAGGCTGGCAACGAAAAGTCGGGAAAAATGACTTCATCACATTCAAAATGACATGAAATCAGGAATACAATAGAGGAAAATTTCTGAAAGGGACGGAGCGACTAGGGAGCATAGAAATGTATGACACGGGAAACAGTTTTCTAATTCCAATAATACCAATCGATTCATTGTAAACTGTCTTCTTGTCACTTCTATTGCATCGGCTAAACGAAATCGCTTAGAATCGTGATAAGCAGCACAATCGATAGATTCTAATTGAAGATGAGTTACGTTTGGGCAGAGATGAAAGATTACGTCTAGACGACAATCGAAGTGATGACTGTTGATTACAAGTCTTGTTAAATTTTTACCAATACAAGTCAAGAGTGGAGCAATGCCACCGTCGAATGTAAAATCAGTAGATGGATCAGGATCAACATCTGCAATGGATAGTTTTTTCAGTGAGTCAAGATTGAACAATTCCAAAAGCATGTCATCGAACAGAAACATAAAAAAAAATCCAGTTTGAGAGATTTAAGAGATTGGCACACGGATGCCAATGAGCGAAAATCTCCACGATGGAATTGACACTTCATTCGAGCTTTGCGACCACCATGAAAGTGATTATTACATACAGCTAATGTTGTTAATTGGCACGAGTTGAACTGGTGCACATCGCTCTGATGAAGATTGCATAACGTTCGAACAATACATTTATGATCGAGAATCTCCAACTGAGGAAAATGCAACAGAGCAATCTAACCCCATTCTGTGTAACGCACGTAGCTTTTAAATTTAATCGACGAAGGGATGGAAGATGGTGAACATGATGATTTACAACTGAGCGTTCCACTTCCCATTCCGGTGCTGTATTACCAAAACAAAGACCACGAATTCTGTCGTCGGTGAAGTAAAAGCATTGTGAGACATCCAATTCTCTGTTCAATAGGAAACGTGAAATGATATTAGTTTCAATAACAATTGTTATTATTACGTACTGATAAATTATTTATTCAAAACTGTGGTACCGTAGTTGTTGGCAGTGACTACCAATAATAACCATGATTTGATCGTCTAATATACTGCAAAATGACGAATCAAGCACAACTAGATGTGGGAATCGTGGAAGGCATATTTTAAAGTCATTTAATATGACTGCATCCAAAGCATGTTTCAAGTTGAGCTCTGTGACATTCTTTACAAAAGATGAAGGAGACCAGGATGAAAAATATAAAAATGAATATATAAAAGCAATATGAGAATAAATATGAATGAAAAATTGCGAACAACTATACGTACTGGACAACGATGGGCGGCGAGTTTCAACATATGACCAACACCTTTCAATGATGGTCTTATGCGATTGATTTTGAATAGATGCAGGGTTCTTGTCCGGGCGTTGAAGAGCAACTCACGCTTTATGAACGTGAGCAATTTACGTGACTCGAAAGATTCAATAACTTGTTCGAATACGTTCAGCGCAATAAACATAAATATTACATCGAGATATATAGGGTACGAGCAATTTGATTTCTTAAGTTAATAATACACAAATTATGGGTGGAAAACTAAGTAACAATGCAAAAAGTGGAATTTAATATATTTGTATACATCACTTACACCATTTATAAAAAGGGTTGACAATTGATTTTGCCTCTAGAAGTGCTGCATCTGAGAAGAACAAATTCTCATCTACAAATGATGGACACCCTTTGTCGAATTGCATCGACTCTGCTAAGATGTTTGTTACTCTTAAAATAGAAATGTTTGCCAGACTTTTGACGTGTCGATGTTTAGGCTTGGGCATTTTTTTCGAATACTTAGCAAATGTTTCTTAAAGTTAAGATGAAAACACTGAGGCACATCAATAGTGAACCACGAGCGCGATTGTGCACGAGATGTATTCAGTAAAAGCAACGTCACGACTGCAGTGCGTGGGTTTCCCTTTGTAGTAATTTTATCTTCAACACAAACGTAGTGACAACGTCTTCACGAGTCGACTAAACGTATTTCATTAGATTTTGGATGAAAGACTGTGTCTGGACGACAATTGAAGTGATGACTTTGGATAACAAGTTTCGTTAACTGTAGACCAATACAAGTCAAGAGCGGAGCAATGCCCCCGTCGAATGTAAAATCAGTAGATGGATTAGGAACAAAATGCCCAATGAATAGTTCTTTCAGTGAGACAATATTGTACAATTCCAAAAACATGTCATACTCATTTAACGGAAAGATAAAATAACATTCAAATTTGAGAGATGTAAGACATTGGCACACGGACGCCAATGTGCGAAAATCTCCACGATGGAAGTGACACCTAGTTCGAGCATCAAGACCATAATGAAAGTGATTATATATAGTTAATGTTGTCAAATGGCAAGGGTTGAACTGGTGCACATCGCTCTGATGAAGATTACATTACGTTCTTACAATACATCCATGATCGAGAATCTTCAACTGAGGAAAATGCAACAAAGCAAATCTAACCCCACTCTGTGTAACAGACGTAGCGTTTAAATGCAATCGACGAAGAGAGGGAAGATGGTGAACAGGATGATTCACAGCTGAGCGTACACATTCCGATTCCGGTGTTGTATTACCAAAACAAAGGCCACGAATACCATCATCAGTGACGCGATCACAGTAGGAGACATCCAATTTACTGTTCAATATTAAGAGCGTGAAAAATAATCAGATTCGAGAAAAAAATTATTTTGTTATCATAAATTATTAATTCAAGTACAAATGGGGTACCGTAATTGTTGGCAGTGTGTACCAATAAGGACCATGATTCGGTCGTCCAACACATCGCAAAATGTGGCATGAAGCACAACTAGATGCGTGAATCGTGGAAGGCATTTTTAAAGTCGTTGAAATTTTCAAACTTGCGAATGCTTTCGCTAATACCTAATCGACTAGCGACTGCTTTCGCTAATGTCATTCAGATTCGCAGAAACATCCGCTAATGTTATTCAAATAAGCGGATGCATCCGCTAATATTTAAGATTAGCGAATGCTTTCGCTAAAACTGGCCTATAAAGATCTATCAGCTAATCAAATATCGACATATATGTCGACCAATTCGCTAGTTTGGCGAATGTACATATACCCGGTAAATCCCTGGAAACCTAGAAACATTATGATATCGTTTTGTCCCCAACGTTAAAAGGGTTTGTAAAATTGAAGTGGATCGCCTGAATAGTAAGGAATCTTATAACAGCCCAGGCGACACCTGATATCCAATGTATATCTAACGGATGTAATATATCTCCGTCTCATATCCATATCTTTTTGGATATGTCGTGGATATAGATTGGACATCCATATTTTGATATCCAATAGACAGTTTGAGCAGAGATCCCATGGATATCCATTGGTTATTAATTAAGAACAGCAAACAATGTTATGATTTTCTTTACGATTGTTAAGTCTAAATAATTGAACAAAGACCTTATTATTGGAAAACAGTAATACAAATTTTTCGTCTTCCGTTTTCAATGTGGTGGTTAAGATAAGTACCTTTATGTGCATCTATGGCGATAAACTTCGGAACCGATTCTTTACCACTTCCACAAGGTACTGTTAACAATTTCCTTTTCATTTTTTATCAAACGGATCTTTATTGTTCTAAAATAGGTAATAAGTAGAAGAATACGAGCAGATTTGCTTATTGATCGAGGATAAGGAAAGTTCGGAGCGGTTCATTCCAGAGTTTCATCATTTTGACTTTGATTGATCTCCGCTGTTGAAGCTCAGAAATTTTTCACCGTGATACTTAAATCTTTGATAAGTTGGGATCCGAAAGATGTTATGTGGTAACTTATGATGTCAAGATCTTTTTTTCTAATCTGTTGTTTGCCATGAAATTAGTAGCTCAGTTGAAAAACAAAATTTCATTAAAGCTAACAATAACATACAACATTCTAAGTTTTAATGTTTTATCCTAAGTTTTTATCCTAAGCAAAATCATTTTAAAAAATCTTTTGGAAATTTCAATATTTTTCTTTGCAGTTTAAATACAATAAGAACATGAGATTCAATAGCTACGTGAATTGTAAAGATTGATTGGTGTAGTGGTTAAGGGGGCGGCGAGTGAACTCAGAAGTCAAAGGTTCGAGCCTCAAAGGAGACAATTTTTGTCTTCCATCTTAGCATATCCATAGAATATCCCAAAATAAGTATCACGTAGTATGAGTAAAGGAGGGCGCACGGCCCATAAGCCCTGTAGAAACTTTCCTGCCGATGTTTGGGATCGCCTCTGGCAGTTGCCTACTGTTGAGGGGGAGTGAGGACCAATCACAGAATTTCGAAAAGTCCAAGTTTTCCACGCTAGGGGCAGTGGTGCTCTTAGTATAGGCCCCGCCCCTAGCAACTGGCGGGAAGGGAAGTCGGGACTCGGGATTGTGAAAAGTAGCAGACGTTGTAACCACGTTTTGACAATTCGAGTTTGAAAGTTTGAAATCGAACCTCTGATCGAACTAAAAGAAAAGGGCTATAAGTGTAAATTTGCCACAATATGGCTACGTGTTGTGTTCCATTGTGCCCAAATGTATATAAACAGGGGGCAATAAATGTTTTCAGTTTTCATAAGTTTCCTCGGGACGAACGCATAAGACAGCTGTGGATAGATGCAATCGCAGATGATAATTTGCATATCAAGCCGTCTTCCAGAGTGTATGTTCTTACCATTTCCTCCCAAGTGATTTTAAGTCGGTGAAAGATCATGGTGTAGGAAAGTTAATGGAGGAAAGTTACAAAAATGTGGGGACGACTACAATGTATGGATACCACATTCGGCTTGAAAAATGGGCTGTTCCAAGCTTATGGCATGGTAAGTGAAAATACTTTTACAATTACAGTAAATATTTATATATAATTTCAATGGTTATTGTTTCAGATCGTCCACCAGATGTGAAGAAGAGAAAAGTAGCTAACGAAGAGACACTGACAAGCCAAAGTGCACATGATTTGCACCTGGATCCACCAATTGATGTAACGGGGACACATTTAGAAACAGAACCAACATTTTTGTGGGCCATATCAGAAGACCTAGCAAAGGATTTGAATGTGGATTTACCAATTGACTTAACATGGAAAGACAACCTGGATGTCGACCCATCACCAATTGATCTCACATCAAAGCACTCTAAGCAAGAACCAGCACTGGCTCATTTCGTTTCAGGAGAACCTACAGATGATCTTTGTTTTGCTTCACCAATTGATTTGACAGTGAAAAAAACTGTTTTGCTTAGTCCCCTTTCTGGTGAACTGACAGATTGTCTATACTCACCGATTGATCTAACAGTGAATCACTCAGCTCAGCTACTACCAGCACTGCCTATGCCTTGTTTCCTTTCAGAAGAACTTACAGAAGATTCGGATCTGCATCTTGAATCTCATTGCAAACTAACAGGTTGTCAAGAAGAACCAGAACTGCCATGTAAGCAAGGTACCATAGTCATACAAGTTAACATGGATTCTCCTGAAGACCCGAACTATTGTCACTGCAATGCAAGGTCTGTTAATGATTTAATTAAATCACCAATTTTAGTCATTGATCCCCATTCATTTAAAACTAGTTCATTGGATGATGAATACCAACTCAAACTACCCAGCGGATGGCTTGAATGGAGATCGCACGAGCAGTCTAAAACTGTAGTGGAGTATGGGCCGGCTCCAACATCATCTTTCTATGAACTTTACAGACTGGAAAACAAAGAGATAGTAGTACTGAAATCGGTTGTTGTTGACCATGTATCGAAGACAGTCGAAACATTCATGCTCGGAACTGAATGTTTTGCTGAGCCTTATCCGTTTGAAAGCAATGATGACCTCAACGTCATCTTGGAAGCATTTGACGCCAAACAAATGTGCGATGGGGTGAGAGACGAGAAATTCCACATCACAACTCCCATAGAGACTGGCTACTTCATTAAGGAAGTCTGGCGTTCCAAAAAGTAACAAATGAAAAAATGTTTTTTTATGAATGAATAATTGTTAAGTACCAAATATATCTTTCATTTCATAGTTGCAGATTCTTAACTGAAGAAGAAAATAAGCCAATATGCAGTGAATGCATCAGCCTGAAAAAGGCGTTGGGTAACATATTACTTCGCCCGGGGACAACCGATGAAAATAAAAAGAAATACATCCCTTATCAGTGCATGACGAAACCCCAGTTAATTGAACGGGTGCGTCAGCTATCACGTGAGGTTAGGCTATCAGAAATGAAACGAAAACGTGCTCAAGAGAGAAAAAGGGTAAGAATTGACGCAACAAGTTATATTGTTTGATAAATGTAATAAAGATTTCGTAACGATTAAGGCACTGCGGAAACAAGTTTTAAAATGCAGGGAAGACATTTCCGACGTGGAAAAATATGCTGTTCAGAGGGCCCTAGCTAAAATGGATCCAAAGGTAAATTAAAACAGGATCTTCATAAAATTGACTAAGCAATCAGCTGGTGTGGTACATAGGTATATTGCCTATTGTTTGAGTTTCTTAAATTTTTAACCTGTTAGATAGCATGCAATGAATTTTCAATTATTTTCAATTTTTCAAATTTTGTAATCTTGTTCAATTGAACAAGAAAAGTATCGAATAAATGAATTGCTCTGCAAAGATGAGGATTTGCACTATTCCACAACTTCCCACGTCTAATATTCCTCCATTTGTTCCCACTATTATTATAGGAGAAGCTGACTGTCGAAACCATCATCAAAAGGTCGCAATTGAAGAATTCGAAATCAATGAGGTTTGAGGCGGAATGGTTATTGGAGTGCTTGTTGTTACGCGTCAAGAGCACCGCAACGTACGACCACTTGAGAGCCACAAAACTGATTCCTCTTCCACATAGAGACACGTTAAGGCGACTCATTGGCGGAATGAGCTGCCATTTTGGATTTAATTCAATGGCATTCGAGGCCATAAAGACCGCGATGGAAGACAAAGCTGATTGGGAGAGAATTATTATTTTAATGTTTGACGAAATTGCTATACAAGCTGGACTTGAGTACAACTGCGAGTCATTGGCGTTTGATGGCTTCACCAAGCAAGATGACGACCCCATTATTAATCGGGAATCAATTGCGATAGCGGAAGACGAAGAGTCAACCACTGGTGAAAGTACGAATCACCCGTCGCCGATTTTGAATAAAAATCTAACGGCAGCATCATTAGCCGACCATGCATTGGTGTTCATGGTACGATCAATCAGCAAAACAAAGGCATCAAATTGGATTCAACCGTGTGGTGTTTTTGCCTCCCATTCATCAACTCCAGGCGAAAATCTGTATCGTTTTATGCTAGCTGCCATAATCAGGTGTGAGGTTTTTGGCGCTAGAGTTATAGCCGTTGTATGCGACGGAGCTCAAGGAAATAAGACAATGTGGAACATGTGCGGAATTGGCATAACATCCTCTACCGCTGCCACTGTTGACTCCGACAACGGTAGTCTTCTTTCCAACACTGCTAATCATGCTTCCGACTTCGCTAGTTTTGATTCCGGCAACGCTAGTCTTGATTCCGGCAATGCTAGCATGGATTATTTCAGTGTTGACATCGACTTTGCTAAGAAGGACATTGAAGTATCTATACCAAATCTCAATTCCGGCAAAGCTCAAGTGGATAAGATCAGCAATGATTCGGACTCTTTCGAAGAAACAAGAGACATGATAAATAATTTGATGCCTCATCCAATGGTGCCCGATAAAAAGATATTCTTCCTTCAAGATCCTCCGAACATATTGAAGTGCATCCGAAATCAGATGTACAACCATAAAACAGTGCAGGTATGCATCTCAAGCTTTCTTATGAATTATATTCTTTTAACAATTATTGTTGCCTTTGCAGTGCGAGGAAGAAATAATGAATCCGCATGCGTTAGTCGAGGCTTTGTTCAAAACGGACTCCGCCAAGCCGAGCGAATGCCGAATTTGTCACTAGCTACGGATAATACATGTCTATCCCAGTTCTTTTCAAAAAATGCATGTCGGTTTAGCAGTTCAAGTCAGTATAATATCAATAACATTAACATTGAGAAAATTTCATTTATTTTTTTTTCATACCCATTAGGTTACCTCGACATCAGTTGCCGACGGATTTTGTTTTTATAGGACCAACAAGGATGTGCCCCTGTCGACCAGGAACGTTTTTCGGAACAGTGAGCCTGTGGAGAGACTATTCCGGTTGCTGAACGATGCATTCGATGTAATGAATGCCCGTGTGCCCAAATACGGAATTAACAAAGACAACTGGGAAGAAAAGAAAACGGTTTGTATATTGTAGAATACGGTAGAATCGTATGTTGAATCATAGTAGTTTTGAAAACTCTTATTTTGTCCGCACAGACCTGGTTACAATTAAATCGAGTTCTCACGAAAACTTTAGAGTTTGTTGACGTCCAATTGCCACAGTTAACACAAGAACAGAAGAGCTCCGGTGGAGCCAAATGGAAAGGGCTGGTTCGGCCAATTATGCCTCAACCATTTGTATCGAAAACAACTCTCAAGGCTTTAAGGATTACTATCAAGTCCGTAATTGATTTAGTTGAACTTTTGCTTGGACCAGACTATGAATTCGACTATGTTTTAACGGGCAAATTCAACCAAGACTCGTTAGAGGTACAAAATGAAAGCAAAATTGTTGTCATTAAACCATTTAAAAATCCAGCAATTATTAACGATTGGTTTTTTTGGGATCGTGCGCTCGGCTGGTGGGTGTGACAGTAAGCCAACCGCGTCGTCGTTTCTTCAACTGTTTCGGTTGCTGTCACTCTACTATCCAACCAAATTTGCTCTACGCGGCTCAAACGTGGACGAGGAGGAAAAAATGGAAATGTTAGTGTCTTATCATGAGTGGTTGAAAAAAAGATACAAAGCTCAGGCGAAGGGCATGAAAGACCTGAAACATTACGTGAAGGATATTATGTTGTCTGGGATGTCTACGGAGCTTTACAAGGCTAACGAACAGGCTACGAAAGCTACCAAAAATGGTAATGTTGTTTTTTACATTGCGGGGTATTTACTCGTTCGATACAACAGACGTGCCAAGAACCGTTGTTCTGACTGTGTTCAGACAATGGATGGCTGTATAGATGATTTTCCTGACGAGGGGTTTTGTCCAAAAAAATTTACAGAACTAAAGTCGCGGGGTTTTTTTAAATTTCCCACCACCAACTTGTTTGCTTTGCTGAAAAAGGTGGAAACGGAAGTAATCACCTTCTGTGAATCTGGTCAGATTTATGACCCCAATGCCTTCATAGACATATTGTACTCTTTATGTGACCAAAAACTACCACAAGTCGGATGTGTCAATCACTGTAAACAATTGATGACTAACCTAGTCTATGACTACCTTCTTACGAGGTTCAAGTTCATTGGTAAACAAAAAAAAATTTGAATTGATGGAAGATGCCATGACAAAAAAACATACGCATAATAAAATGGCAAAAGGTGTTTGATTTTGTAACGTTTCTGTTTAAAAACATTGAAATATATGGATAAATCAAGTGGGAAATCAAATCTCTTAGCGTTCTTGCAAAAATCTTGTTAAAAAATCCCGCGCTTGTGTGTTTCCGGCCTATACCAAGAACAGCTCTGCCTCAAGTGGCCAAAGTAGGCAACCGCCTGAGGCGAGCCCAGACATCTCTCGGTGTGTAGCCCCTCGTACGCCCTCCTTTACTCATACTACGTGTAAGTATGTTGGGGAGCGACATTAAGATATCCACCCGACAACCAGGAAATATATTTTTGAATATCCACAAAATTTTTTCCGATATCCTATGGATATCCAATGGATATAAGTGTGCTCGCCTGGGAGAAGACGATCTTACAAATTTTTGTTCTTTTTAAGTGCAGATTAAAAAAAAACGAAGCCCACAGAACAATCTGTATAAAAATGTATTCTGTTTCCATTGTGGTACATAACATCGGGTTCGAACATCAAAATACAGAACACTTCAGTCTCACAAAAAGGATTCCGTTTTTAAAGCTATCTAAGGGGTGGAAATCTAGAAGGTCGTCTCCTAGACATAATCGAATTGACAATGGGGTACTATTGCTAATTAGATAACTGTAGGGATGGTATATTGAATTGTTGGATAACGTACTCATTTAAAAGGAGGACAGGATTATTTTTTCAAAAATTAGGCTTCCATCTTTATATTTTACCAACTAGATAGCCTCGATCTTGTTTTTCAATTAAACAAAATAACCTATTCTATATGTTGTTCCAGTTATTACTACCCTTTCTGTTACACTAATTAAATCCAATTCAGAGATATAGAAACAGGTTGCGATATCAACTGGATGTTTGAATTCAGAAATGCTTTTATCTTAAACGAAATTTACTTCTATCGAGTATTTCAAATAGTTTTGTTCTAACTGATCAGTCAAAAGGACGGATTGGTGTCTAATAATTCTTATAGACGTAGACGTAATTAATTATAGACGTAACCTACAACTAACTTTATCTTAAGATAAGGTTAGTTGTGGGTTAAGAATTATATGTATGCCATTTGAAGGAGCTTTTATTTTGTCATTTAATCTTTTTATAAATGTTCATCGTCCCAAAATCAATAGTTCCGTGATGAAGTAAGAAATACATTTTGAGATGAACAAAAGCTGAAAGACATAGCTTTTTGAAATTTTCTAGAAAAATTTCGTATAAGTGCTCAAATTAAGCCAAATGCGATTTGGTATATTTGGGCGCCATTACAAGGTCTAATATTTCGGACATAGATAAAATGAGACCCCAATGCTGGGAATCAAAGGGAACAAGATGAGAAATACAAATAGTGAGATATCTCATTAAAGCCAAATACTGAGCAGTTCTGACATTAAAGGTTATCCCTTTCAGGTCCACCCTACTTCAACAAGCCTGGCCGGTTTTTTTCAACACGAAAAGTAGAAGAGACTTTTTTTGTCAAAAAAACAATTTTTAGTTCATGATTGTTTTGATTTTGAAACTTAGGCAACTAAAATCAAAATCCCGAAATGTAACGTGAAAGACGAAATATTCAAATTAAATTTCTGACTTTACAGAACGCGGCCAATGAAAACCCAATGAAAACGGCCACAAGTCGCGCCCCTGTGGTGTATGGAAACGCCGAACTAGTTTTTCTTTAAATCACACCACGCGTTCTGAATACCATCAATAGAAGGATTTTAATTGTTAAACAAGTCCAATTGGAGGGATGGGAATATTTTATTAATTTAATCCTAAAAATCTTAGAGGAAATGTGCAATGAAACTGCTGTTGGCACCATTCTGGCAGCGCCAACATGATATATTTCTTTGCCGTTAAACATTTTTAGGACCCTGCATTAAAGTTGACACTTTCACCGGCCTATTATTTTTCTCAAAGACGCTAAAAACAACTCATGACGACAAATAAAAAGCACACGTGTTAACGATGTCCTTGTTGGTATAAGTCAGGGATATTCCAGGAATATCCGAAAATGTATATCCTTTCGAAACTATGTTTAGGATATACTTTGGATATACTTGGGATATACTGGGTATATCCCGCGGGATAAGGATAGGCCTAGTTAAAGGATGAGTGGATTTCCATGGGATATCCCAGGGATACACTGTGCCGCCTGGATTGTTTGGTTGGTTTGTTGAACTCTTACAGTAAGCTACGCACAGCTATCAAAATGAATCAGTATCTCCAGAATTTTAATTCAGTTCACATCTCCTATAACGGCAAGTTGCGAGAAAAGTTGTTGTGTTGGTGTATTTACGGGAGGTGATTGCTTCCATTTGGAGTGTTATATAAATTTGGGTAAGCAAAATATAATCGTTTTAACAAAGATGACCATGGACGAACAACGAATTATCAAGTTGAGAGTGGGGAGTGATTGCCTTACATCTATTTGTTCTCACATTCACCGTGTTTATTTAGATTACTTTCAAAGTGTTAAGAAATTGTTGTGACCTTTTCAAACGACACAAAAACCTGTTGTTTGCGCTAGAATTATCGATCTCCAGCTTAGTGACGCCTTTTTTCAGAGACAAAAAAAGCGCATGATTCCCGGCTACCAACTATGCTAACGGTGTTTCGAATTCGTAAAATCTTCTATCATCTCAGCGTCTTATTGATAAAATTTAAACTCCAACCAAAATCGACGTCGATTCGAATGAGCCTCTATATTGTGAGAGCCCAAAGGGAAAAGTGTGCACGCCGAGGCATATTTTTAGTGTTTTTTCGAACGCTTCTATCATTAGTCCCGTCGAGGACTTAATCAAAAGTAATTCGGCTCTTCGATTGAAAATGTGTAACGAACTACTTAAAAAGGTGAAAAGAAACGTTCTTGAGACGGAAGATCACGATTCAAATTACGTAGCCGATTATAAAAAGTTGATGGAAGCTCTTTTTTAAAATTCAAAGTGAATCGCTTTTTTTTGTCAAAGTAGCATCTGGCGGTCGTTTCGTAATTCTGATGTCGGTAACACTACCCACAATTGATCAAGACGTTGACAAAGAGATCTTGAATCGATTCGTTTTCCTACGCTTTATTACAAGGTTTCCCATGCAATGAGTCAATTTACGTGCAAGTAAGTAAAGGAATATCGGTTATTTTAACTTATGGTATATTTGATCTGTATTCTCATTGTAGTATTCAATTTTCATTGGTCTCCTTTAAGATGAGCCTAAATTTGCAGATTTTTTAGTTGGTTTCAGCTCACCGCTTATTGCTGGCACAATTTTTCCTGCTGTCATTAACCTGTTCACAAAATAACCAACGATAAGTCTGTGTACAAATACAACGTTCTCCCTTTAGAAGTACTTTGTCACAGTCAGGAAGTTCTCATAAGCTTTGGTGTCACTTTCAATTTCATAAATGTCAAGCTCTTCTATTAGTTTGGCACTAAATTTATAATTTCTCTGAATTTATTTAAACATACAGTACCCACCAGAAGTATCCGGACACCCGAGAGAACCTTATGCAAAACCGCTGTTTTTGAGCTGCGGCAATATTCTGAATTTTCGTCCAAAGTTGACGATTTTTTTTGTAAGGTTTTCTTGGGTGGCGGGAATTTGGTAATTTAATTTGGGAATTTTTCAATTGTTGGAAGGGTGGGTTTTTATCAGTGTTAAAAGTATCCGGACAGCCGAGAGGGCCATATCTAATTGGGGCTACTTTGGCCTGTGCCCGTGTCCAAACGGGAGTAGCTACAGAGACGTGACTAGTCTTGAAAAATTTGTTTGCGTAAGCTCTGTAATTTCCCAAAATTTGAATTTTTTCCGATTTTTTATTTATTCCTATGCAAGAGGAACCTACTACTAAAAACTTTTTTGTCATGCGTCCAAGTTAGTTTTTTTGGGAGCCAAATAGAATGAGCTGTATTCCTTTAGTATTTACGAAGATTACCTGACGATTCGGCCACATATGAAGTGTCAATTTGACCCACATTTTTTTAAAATAAGAAGCTAAGGTAGCAGCAGATTGACAACACAGTGAATATACCAGTAGAATAGTACGGTTAGAAGAGGTTTCCTGTACAACCATAACAAACTTGGCGTGTGTTGTGTGGTGGTATTAGCGTCCGTCACAACAGCCACAACTTGTACAGCCATAACTGTTCATTGTCAATTATGTTTCTGTCTAAACGTTCAGGTGTCGTACGTAATAGTATTGGAGTGGTTGGAAAAGGCTTCCACGCTTCTGTAACCAAAACTACCCCAGCAATCACGGGGTGCCCCGCGTCACTCTGTGATCGTCACAGAGAGGATGGTTGCCACTATGGCGTCTCGCGTCTTTTCCCAATCGCATCTATCAGTCCTAACGTGTAAGTCCAGTTTTGGGGAACAAAACGCACCCCCCACCTAACAGTGAGCGCATCAGGCAGCGCAAAAATATCGTGGGGTTGATATAGCGCCGCTCGCGAGCGCAATTTTATACATTGGCCGAATCAGCAGCGCTGTAATTAAATTTGTTGTTGCTGATTCGGCCTTGCCGAATCGGTTGGCCGATTTGGCCAAAAAAGACTAAATTTATTTTATTTTAAGGCATATTTTGCGTAAAGAAAAGTCTAGTTTGATTGAAAAGAAAATGTATTTAAAATTCTTTTCGACCAAATGTTCCCGCTCTTCGTTGAATTACCGTTAGGTAAAAAGCGGGTGTCATAGTAAAGTTTTACTATTTTTTGTATAAACAATTTAACACTACAGAGCATGAAAGATAATAGCCAGATATAGATCTGATGTTGATCAAAACACCGTAAGCAATTGGGAATTTTCCTTAATCAATGTGATCACAGGAAACATACATATGCGGGCTAGTTTCTGGGAAGTACAGTCAAATGCTTCATTAAATAAAACCATACAAACGAAAGGCTCGTTACTTACTGCAGCATATGACAGCCAAAAAATCAGTTTGAAACTTATGAGACCAGCATCAAAGAACTCGTACGTTATCTCTGCTTGACACGTTGCACAGAAATGTTTAAATTGGGTCTTTAGACTTGTAACGGTCAGCCCACAAATAATGTTCTGTTCAAACATTATTTGTGGGGATAGTAGTTACGGGATTGACGGAGAAAAGCTTACAGCTAGTCAGCAAGCGGGCCGCCACAGTAAGTCGTGCATCACGGCCGGGTTAAAAAAGAGAAGAAGGGTTAGAAAGACAAGGAAGGAAAACAAGACAAGGAAGGTAAACAATCCAGCCACAAGTAATTCAAATCTCGAACAGATGGGTGAAAAACCCTGAACCAGCTAATATTGAAAATTCACACATCCAAATAGACAGAACAGTTGAGCTAGAAGCTGAAATGAATTAAATGGAGAATGATTAAGCTTAAGCATTAAGAACTTGTCCAAAACCTCAAAGAATAAAACAGAAGAATTGTAGTAATCAGCGGAAGGTTATTTTTTAAGAATGGGAACCCAGCAAAGAAGAACTTTACAAAGCCTTTGTTACCTCACAAGCTTTCAACAGAACTATAAGTCATCAGTGCTCTGCAGTTGCAGAAGTATTTGTCAAATGCAGTGTGTGTAATAGCAAATATTGTCACATCTATGTTCAATTTCAACATTGTCTTACTCCTTTTCGCCATCGTACTGTCCACATGAAGACCAGCTCACAAACTCTTCTACCAAATGATTTCATTGGTCAAAATGGCGATGTTTTTAAGCAAGGTAGTAAAAAGAAACCTGGCAAATTTTTCATCACTTATAATAAATCCCTAATTTCTTAGTTGTGCCTGTGCCATGTTTGGTTCCAACAATATCAGTGCTGCCGCTTTATGATTTCGACTTTGCACGTTGCAAGAAAAACTTGTTTTTCAGTTTTTGATTTTTGAAAAAACCTGCAAAAAAGATGCACAATTTTTCAGCCATTCCATGCATAATAAAGAAAAACTCGAATTATCGTTTAAATAAATTGAAAAAAAAACTTGCAAAAACTTTAAAATGCATTTTATTGCCTTGCTTGGTTATATTGGGTTTCGCTCATTGAGTGACTCAAAACACACAAAAAAAAAACAATATCCGAGTTGAACGGTTTGAGTTGAAGCAGTTCTGAATAAACAATGTTACATTAGACATTGGACATGCCATGTGAACGATATTCAAAAACTGAATAAGTGAAAATGTAAAAAAGATGACTTGAACATTTGGCAATGTAAGTGAAAATGAGTTTTTAGGTAATTTTCTCAATTTTCGACTTCTTCGTCTATTGTGGCGTGAGCTTTAACTTTTAACAAACACTTGATCATATCTTTGGACATCTCAACGTTAGCTGAGGTTTTTCCTTCATTTTTCATCCTGTGCTTTGTAATAATAAGGCTTGATAACGTCTGGTTGTGGAGAGCATTTCTCCAATCGTTCTTTTTTTTTAATTAGCTAAAACCCCTGCACAAGGAGCTGTCAAATCGTTGCCAGGCAGCTAACATTGGTAGTTGGGTAGCTACCAGTTCTAACTACTTGCCAACTGCCTATGTTCACCTATTAAGTTGCCGAGTCAGTGCTTTTAAGCTGCCAAAAACTGCCAAATGAATAAATCGCTGAAAATATTTTTAGATTTACTAAGAAACGAACCGCCATTCTCTAGAATGCTACGCTAACGTCTTAACCACTAAACCGATACATCGAAATAGATCTTAAGTTGGTTGAATACTTCCGTAACTTACAAGAACAGTTGATTACACTTGAATTTTTTTCGACTTTGATAATACTGTTATTTATACTTTAATAATTGCAAAATGCAAGAATGTTGCAACGCGCGATGCCTGAGACGGTCGTCCATGTTTTTGCTTCCAAGTTGACTGCGATGATGAATAAAGCGATGACAAAGACGAATTGTGATGGACCAACGGAAGCGGCAAACACGGCGAATGCAAAGGCGTAAACGGCAACGGCAAAGGTGTAAAAGGCGGCTGCAACGGTGAAAACGGCGGCTGCAACGACGAATTTCGTTGGAAAATTTGTGGCCCAGTAGGATAAGGAGACGAAGTAAGTGGATAATAAGTAAGTGGAACAAAGTAAATTTCGTTTGTTAAATACATAGAGTGGCGTTTCAGATGCTGTGATGTTTCCGCCCAAATTGCTGTTGACAAATATCGCATTTGTAAGGTTTCTCCCCAGAGTGAATCCTAGAAAAGGTAGAAAAAACATATTCTAAGCTAGCTAGGCGAATGTAACAAACAAAATGTTACTTACAAAAAGTGGTTTTTCAGATGATGTTTCCGCCCAAATCGCTGTTGACAAATGTCGCATTTGTAAGGTTTCTCCCCCGAGTGAAGCCTAAAAAGGTAAAAACGCATATTCTAAGCTAGATAGGCAAATGTAACAAACAAAATGATACTTACAAAAAGTGGTTTTTCAGAGAGAATGCTTCTGAGATTTAGAATGCTCTGATTCTGTGTTAAAGAGCCGCAAATAAAAAATTCCATTTAATTATTGTAAAATGTGTTTGCAATGTTGGTTAGCAGACGAAGTGAATCTCTGCAGAATTTCGCGCCGTTTTACTCTTTATCACATCGTCTTCCTTTGTCTCAATGCAGGTATTTTAATTTGATTGTCTTATAAGTGGCCTATTGTAGAAATGTAGAAAGAATAAGATTCTTAATGAAAATCTATTTCCATTCAAGAATGGGCCACTTTTTTTATTGTTTAAAACCCACTGGGCCAGTTACTGTCTAGCTGGGATGGACATAAAAATCCCTCTAGAACAGTATTGGCCATTCAATTTCAGTGCATTTTACAAAAAAGGTCCCCGTTCCACATTGCAGATTGGAGATTGAATTTTACTCAACTCCCTTCTGCAATGTGGAACGGGGAATTTCTTGTTCCTGTTCAATGTTACTTGTGCTGAACTAGAAAGTTTCCTGTTTTTTTTCTTTCTATTTCGCAGACTGTTTTATACTGATTACTGAACAAGAAAGTTCTCCGTTCCACATTGGAGTACAGATTTGGATACTATTTCAATTCTTCCTACTCCAATGTGGAACGGATAACTTTGATGGCAGTAATTATCAAATCATGGATCATGAGTCAATTTGTAAATAAATACTAATGCTAAGTGCTATCGGTATATTGTTACGTATTTTTTGTATGCCTTCGACTCATCTTCTGTTGAATCAACGTTTTCCCTATTTCGTCCATACAACGTTAACCTAGAAGGTTTCTCTCGACGTTATCATCTCTATGTAGTTAGTTAGTTCATCGCTAGCCCAGCTAAGAAAGAGGTTTCCAAGTTTAGTGTTCTTCCTCTCCCTTTCCTACTTTTTCCTTATTCATCGAGCTGTTGATTTGTGTAATTGGTGACGGGCACTGTTGGTAAGGTGATAGATTTTAGTAGCCAACAGTGACGGCCCATCGAGTTGGCTGGCTCTTTCAGTTTAACAGAGTCAGCAGCCCGATTGACTTTCCCCAGCGGCGAAATCAGCCATCATTTGTGAGCCAGGCTAAGATCAACGTGACAATATTAGCAAACAATGAAATCTAAACAAAAATGTCTTGGCTTTGATGGCTGAACAAATTTCTCAACCTTCCCCATATTTTGTGAACACCATTATCTAGAGAGCACTGACCTGAGGTACCGTACGGATTTCACTCTTGGTAATCAGAGCTTAAGTTGCCGTGCTAGTGGTAGCCATTTTTACCTTTTAACCATCTCCGTGTCTCCTTTGATCATACTTTCATCATTTGTCATTGGAAAAGAATATGGCTTAGTTCTTTTCTTGAACGGCATCGAATGGGGAACGGAAGTATAAAAAATAACAGAAGATTATTTCCCGATCCTTTTCTCGGTACTTCAGTAGTTGTCTCGTATAACGCTGAGGTTATTGACTTTAATGGTATTGGAATGCAAGGCAATGAACCTAAAATACTCCTATCCACCCTCAAAGTTAGAAACGCCGAAAAAAATGTTTCTCCTCTTCATTTTACCAACACATGCCTTGCATTCCTCATATGTTTTTTGTACCTTGAGAACATTGTCCCATCTCCTTAATCTCCAATATGGGATATTCGTCTCGGTTACGGGAGCGGTGAGACGTTCGGTGAGTCAGTGAATAATATAGCATCGTGACAAGTGCCCTTTAGATTCAAAATGAATCGCCAGAACAATCAAGTAGATGAAACACGTATAGAAGCTGGATTCGTGTCAAGCTCAGAATTCGAGGCATATCGTGCTCGGATTATCATCGTGTTCGGATAATCATCAATCAACAATACTAACGCGATAAATTCATTAATGAGAATTTTAAAGCTTTAAACGCTATTGCTGGATAGCATATAGCTATTCCCTTGGATATGTATCCCAAAAAAATAGTTTAAATATATTATCAGTATACTAATTTCTTTAAATTGGAATATTCTACTGGAGTTGATGATATAAATTAGAAGTTATATGGTCCAGTTTCATACCATCTGTGTCCGTCAAATCTATTGACTTTTAATTGCCTGTAACATATAAAGCCCCTGCTTTAGACTAGACTTACTTAGTTTAAACTAACCATCTCCTTTTTTCCTGTTTAATTGCAGTGTCGAGTTACAATAAGAAAGGAAGCGGCAAGCGTCCAGAAAAGAAAGCCACTAAGAGCCCAGCTCCGGACGAACCTTACCGCATTTCGACGCCCACTTACAGCGTCGAGGAGATACTGCAGGCCCAGGAGCTCTACAGGGCGGAACTGACAGCGTGCGGCGACGTCTGTTCCTAACGTCCTTCCCAATAAGGATTGGAACACTCGCCGTATCCGCCCAGACGCCCGAACTGCATTTTTTGGCACGAACGCAGCGGCTGCGGCTCAAAACGACTTCGGCACTACCTTCTCGTTGGAACAACTAATTGAAGATAGCACCGGAGATATCAGCCTGCCTACTCGACAGCTCCTGGCTGGAAGCAAACAACTAGCAGACCAAGCACTAGAAGAGTTGAGACAGGCCAATCGTCGTTATCTGGAGGCGCAGCACACAGCCCTAGAAGCGAAATCAAGTAAGTTAAAGTAACTTTAAGTCTAAAATACTTACCTGAACCCAACTAATACTTACCGTTTTTTCTTACCAGTGGCGGTTAAGGAAAAGGCATACAAAGTTGCCAGGAAGGACTTCCGGGAGAGCAAGAAACGCCCAGCCCCGACGGTCCTTCATACGGGATTGAAGAGAGCTTGCCTCGAAGGCGATCTTCTTCCCAAACAGGAATCGCCGGCCGCCAAGGCATCCAGGCTTCTCCTGGCAGCCCTCAGCATCAAAAAGGAGCCGGTGGAAGTCATCACCATCGCTGACGACCAACCAACCGTCGCTCCAAAACCTTGCGTAGTCGTCGAATTCGCCCGTCAACGCCAGAAAAGAAGCCAAACAGCAACAGCGTGACGAAAAGATCTTCGGCCCGGAGGACGACGAGGATCCTCAGCCGAGCACATCAGCTGGTCTCCCAGTTCCTCCCCGGGACTCCAGTAGCTGGGCAGAAGACGAAGGCGAGCTACGCACCGACGATCCGGCCGAATACTTGACCGACTCCGACTCCATCTCCGACCTAGAAGCGGAAGAAGATCTTATTAATAACACTAAGCTTTATAAATAAATTTAGGCTACCCAGAAAAATAAAAACATTTAATACCTTCCCCCTCCGTATACCAATAGCCAATACCCCTTCATGAGGGTTTCTACGCGTACTCTCTTAAGCTACCTGTGCCAGGTAAACTAGCTTCTTAACAAAAGGGTCATTGGTGATCTGGTATGAAAAAACGAATAATAACATTGAAATAAAGATAGCACAACAAAGTTCTTCTGTCAAACACCACTAATATGCGAAGAGCTATTAAATCTTAACCAAAAAGATTCTTAATTTAAATTATCATAAAGTCACTTTGATAATAAATACATAGAGTTCAATCAAGAAAATAATTGGTTGAAAATGTTTTACTGTGAAAGAAAGAAACACAATATAAAGGGTTTCAGTAAATTAAAGCTTTCGATAATTCGAAAAAATGGATTTTTTTAAATTTCAAAAGCCTTCCATCTCTTTTTGAACTACTGATATAACAAGATTTTGTTGATCGACGTTTACATTACAGTCAAAAGTAGTTGAAACTATCGACATCTATATTATGAAGCGAATGTGTATTCTGTAATAAAAAATATATTTATATTTACGTATGGCATCTATAGTTCTGTCTCTTTCCTCTTTCCACATGCGATCGTATTATTCATGAATTCTTTTTCGTTCATCCGTCTTTATTATGTTATGAGACGTAATGAGACTTTCTAAAAAAGAATTATGAACACAAATTTTAATGGCAAGCCGCAATACGGCCTTTTGCTAAGTTTCAAGAGTCGTTATTCCCGTAAAATTGCATAACTGAGTAACATTGATTTTCATACTAACTGCATGTTATTTTTCGATTTCCAAGTCTTATAAGGGATGAAAACAACAAAAAGTGCAAATTTTCTATAAAAGCGTACCATGAAGTCGAGTATTATTTTGGAATCAAGTAGCCTAAGAGCGTACGTGTAAAACCCTAATAGGATTTTGGATATTGGATTACGGAAAGAGGGAAGTATTAAATGTTTTTATTTTTCTGGGTAGTCTAAATTTATTTTGATTTGGAACATTTGTTGGTTATATAACGACATACCTTAAGGCCGAAGCCCGCTAAGAAATTTTAATTACAACTATTAAAAATAAATATTTTAAATTTAAAAAATTCAAAAATGGCCGTTTTTGGCCCACTGCGATGCTCAAATATTATTTTAAAATTACGAATTTTTGTATTTAAGCCTCTTTTATCATCAGTTATCCCAATCTGAAAGCCCCCAGGAAAATTCAAAAAGTGTAAAATGAAACACCCTAAGCCAACTTGACTCGATCTCGATTCTAGACCTAGAGCCCTCCTCTCAAGAACTCTACTCAAGACTGTATCAGATTCTTACTACTTGACTGCTGAGATCACACTGTCCTCTCTCCGCCAAGACCGCCTGTCCTTATACCCAAAGACGGGGCGTGGCTTTATTCTAACTGGGGGTAGGGTAAGACATCAGCGTCACCTGGTGGCGCCTTCCAGGTGACCTCTGGCGGGAGTATACAACCCGTACGTGGCACATTATTTCCCATCACACTGTCCTCTCTCCGCCAAGACCGCCTGTCTTTATACCCAAAGACGGGGCGTGGCTTTATTCTAACTGGGGGTAGGGTAAGACATCAGCGTCACCTGGTGGCGCCTTCCAGGTGACCTCTGGCGGGAGTATACAACCCGTACGTGGCACATTATTTCCCTTAACACACCTGCATGGCTTCTCGTACTGAATATTCCTACGTGGCACATTATTCCTTTCTCGTATTACATATTCTTACGTGGCACATTATTTTTGTTCGGCACACTACGTACATAACTTACACGGCACATTATCCCTACCCTTGAGCACGAACTACAAATCCTACGTGGCACATTATTATTATTATTATTTACCTTTTTCAAACACGTACGTGGCACATTATTTTTCAAAAAAAGGTCTTTTTCTTGGAATAAATTACGCCGAACAATCAAAATTACAATACTATTGAAACAGAAAACTTGTTTAAGCCTACTTCTTCTTCTTCTTTTTCTTGTCCTTTGGCTTTTCTCTCTCTTTCTCCTTTTCCGGCTCCTTTTCCGGCTCCCAATCGGCTGGTGGCTCCTAATCAGGGTCCTCTCGGCCCTCCTTGGCCTTCTGCTGGCCTCCCGGGAGTGGCGTCGTCCTAGGCCTTCGTCTTCGTGGCGGCTCCTGCGAGGGGGATCAACCACTTCCGGTGTCGCGGATGCAGCGGCTCCTTCGAAAGCAGGCTGCTCTTCAACGGCTGTGGGTGGGGCCGGGGAGAAGGGGATGAGATGTTTCTCCTGAATCGTTACCCCGTCGATTCCCTCTTGCTCCTGGATCGCTTCATTCGCCTCCGTCCGGTCATCAACTTCCGTGCTGGAAATGTTTGTGTTGACCACATCCGGAGTCGGGGGCCGTGAACCATTGGCCACTTCTTGTATCTCCATGACCACGGGGGAGCGAAGGAGCATCTCTTCCACCTCCTTTGATGGGCCGGCCACTTGGATTGGGCTGGCTGGCCTTGCGTCATCCTTTTCCGGCTGCTCCGGCACCCCCTTAAGGGGCTGAATCTGGCCGGCATCTTCCACGAGCGGCATCTTCCACTGAAGCGAGTACGCTGACGTCCGCTTGGTTGCGCTGCGCTCTGGTGGAGGAGGGGGCGAAGTAGACCAGCTGGGCGAAAAAGGGAAGCCGGGCCCATCAGCTTCCGCCTGATAATGAGCGTAACGCCACTGGACCGGGGATGGCGGAGGCTGCTGCTCCTGACGACGAGGAAGACGACGGCCCCTCAACTGGGCCGGCAGGGGCTCCTCATCCGTGATGTGCAAGTGGCGTCGCCATAGCTTCTTTTCCAATAAGGCAACGTCGTTATCTAGGAGCGCCTGTCCTAGCTGATCCACCTTGATACTCTTTTCGGCCTCCAGGGTAGCGTGGTAGGCGAAGGCATCGATTTCCTTCTTCAGCCGGTCGCCTGCATCCAGTCCCTTCGTCCTTGCTGCGTTGATCCGCTCCACATCAGCTCCATGGAAAGACGCCACCCATTCAGAGATGGCGTTCCGATAGGCGTCATGCTCCTTTATCAGCCGGGTGTACTGGGCTGGATTCACCCGGGCATAATTTCCTTTCGGGCCAGGTGTCGAGTCGCCAGGCAGCCCATGAGCGGATCCTGGGCGGTGGCTGGGGGGGGGGGATGCAGCACCTGCATTCTTGGGTTGCTGGGCGAGTGCGGAGCCGGGCTTCTTCTTCTGGTTTTTCCTCTGCCTGACCTTGCACTGCCCGATCCGGCGCTGCTCACCGATGTACCAGAGCGCCTTTTCTGCCTCACTCGCGCCTTCTGCAGCCGGCTGCAGGGCGAAATGGTCCACTTTCCCCTCCCTCTTCTTTTGAAACAGCTCTCTAACCAATCAAAAGAGAGTCGAGAGTCAAAACGAGGCTACAAAGGCCTCCGCCAGATTCTCGTCTCAACTTCTGATCAACGGAAAGGGGACTCCACCAAAGAGAGACCCGTGGTCGAGACCACAGATCAACACTAGGCAAGCCATCAGCAACCGCCCACAGGAGAGAGAATTTCGTCAAAAAGAGACCTTAACGGTCAACAACTGACAAAACCCTCAACTCCTTAACGCACACTTACACAAGAAACCCGTCAGCCACACCGACCGCGTACTGACCACGTGTGGCCACAGCAAAATTACCACACACACGACATAAAATGGCACATAAATCAACTTAAAACTGGCTTACTTGCAACAATTCCGTTAGAAGTTTCAGCCGCTTGGAGTACCGTACCGTGTACTCGCTCACCCCCGCCTGAGCTAGTTTACTACAACCCGTATTGAGTCCTACGCATAAACATTCAATTTCTACTGTCCAAAAGACGCGATAAATCTTCCTTCTCTTGGCACATACAATTCAAATACAAAGAAAAGACAGGGGATTCATACGATTGGAGATTCAGTCAGCATTCCGCTGGCCAACCAATGTCACTAAAGACGATACCCAATTCATATCGATTTAAAATGTGTCTCCTCATTTATATAATAGCAGAAGAGATTGAACCCACGTAACGGAGTTTGGTGTTGGGTTTTACATGGATATAAGAAAATCATACAAACCTTGTGATTTCCAATCGTCAGTTTTCACTCCAGTTTCTTCGCATAAGTAGGTAATTATCTCAGCTTCTTTTAAAATCTTTCCATATACAATTACATCATTAAGAATCATTTCCCATTTTACCTAAAATTTCAGGCATTGTTTTCTCATGTTACGTATAATTTCGTGTGCAACGGTTGATGATTACGTCCTGTTACTGATATGTCTGATATTGGTAACATAGCAAGACTGAGAGACAATTCATGGCTCTGCACACTATTGAGTGCCATCATCGTTGAAGTTCCACGCACATAAAAACTACAAACCGTGTCATATCTCTACAGTTGCATCCAGCCATTGTTTATGGATTATTTTGACCCATGGGTAAAGACTCTGTGGGCACACAGAGTCCGGAATACTCCTAAATGCCATTAACCACTTCTGAGTTCCTAATGGGGAAAGTCTGACGAATAAATGGTAAGATACAAATGCAAAGAGAATCAATTAAAAAGTAAGTTTGGTTATTTCTGCTTATCGATCGTAGTCCCCCACCCCAAGGTTACCTATCATCACATGGGGTATTTCAGTCACGATCTTGCTCATCAACTCCAGTTTGGAATAAAACAGCGTATGGATGATTTTACTTGACAAACGGTTTGGACCAAGAACCGAAAATATGCATAATCGACTCATCTTGATTCAAGTGACAAAATCATAAACAACATGTCTATAAAGGTTTAGACCAATATTACTTTAACATATTTGGCTTCAACTTGACAGCCAGTTCTTGTGTCGTAGCAAATATTGTTGTACTTGACTGTGTAATATAATAAAATAATTATTGGGATTGAACTATAGAACATCTGAGCAAACAATTGTGTTGCTGAAAGATTATCAGCCGACTAATAGGCAATATGGTCGAGATTCTGCGCGTGTCGCAGCGTGGGGTTTCGGCCCGAAAAATGCGAGTTTGACGAAAGAGACGACGTTGCTAATTTTGTTAGGAAAATAACAGAATGGCAGATTTTGCCATTGCAAAATTGCGCCAGGAATTTAAGAACAAGGTAGCGACATCTTAGGCAATCTTTGAGCTTATTCTTCCATATTACAAGAAGAGAGGAAAGAACATGCCCAACTTTGACCTGGCCGGCGGCCAAGGCTATTTTGCCACATTAGAGCAAGGATTCTATGTAAGCAAACCTTCAATGTTTTTTCCTTTTTATGTACCTCTTATTATGTCCTTTTCTTCATTTTATTTGTTTGTTCATTTGTCGTCACTTAGCTATTGCCCAAGGAAATTAAAGCTAAGTTTGTGGCCATTTACATCCGTCGTTTGAAGAGAAAATTATCCAGATTGTAAGCTATCTTCCAGGAAATCGAAAATTTCCGAGCGATGAAATTTGAAGAAGGTACTTCAGCCTAATTGCGAAAACGAAACTTCTTAATTTATTATTTATTTACATCATAGCTTCAAGGATCATCAAGCCGACAGCTGCTGCGAGAAACAAGTGAGATGACGAAATGGATTTATTGGATAATATGTAATAAACATCGTCCTTCATTTTCCTTCATTTAATTTCAGATATTTATTTATGAAATCGACAGGAAGAACTCGTATCACATTTCAGTGATAAAGTGATACAAATGCTGATGACCCGTGGTACAAATACCATGAGTTATTGGTCTGCTCTGTGCGCGGACAAGAAAGCTACAGGCTTGTGGAAGGGCGTTCTATGTGCAACAACTGTCAAGCAATATATATACCGCGGAGTAGTCCCAACTGGCAATTTCAACTAGTTAAGTGTCCGCCGCCGACATTGCAGAGACCAAGATCTCTTATTTCGATTGTGCTTAGAAGCAGTGATTAGAAGCAGCGAAGTATGGTTTTCCCACCCCCAGCCTGCCTGTCATCGTTGGCCATCCAAATGGGACAGTTGCAAAAGTCAGACGAATTTGTCAATCAAGATAAAAATTGAAAAAAAACTTCAAAATTACCTTAGTGAATCCAAAAATTTGCCAACAGAAGTCAAGGGCGATGTTTCGAAATCCTCCCCCTCCGAAATCCTTCGACTCAAGTACAGCTACCGGTGGCTGCAGGGCCGGTTAGTTTGAATGCAATTAATGCTGATTCATCTAACAAGAAAAAAAAACCATCCCGGCCCCGGAAAAAGTTCCTGGATTCCACAGCGTCAATAAGTAAATCGTCGAAATTATCATCGAATTCTGGGACATGTGCCAGAAATTGTTCCACAGCCGAGAACACACAAAGAAAGTCCGCAAACCGCCGGAGTTATATGTCAAGTCTGTGATCAACCAACTTAAAGAAAAGAGCAAAATCAATCTCCTCACCGGGGATAGGTACTCTGCCACCCTCGAGAGAGAGGATTTATGGTGAGTTTCATTTCGTTTACTACATTTTTTTTACGTTTTAAGTTACAAACTAAGCATTCTACATTTCATTTATCTTCTCGGCAAGATCTAAGTTTACCAGACAAGCCGGTGTATGTTGGACAACATCTGCAACTATTGGATGAAAAAAAGGAAGAGAAGAAATGGTGTACCGTGACATTGACGCTCACAAAGAAATTTCGTTCGCTCGAGGTAACGTAAAAGTCGAGCTACGTTATCGAGAATTTAATAAAATGTTTCCATCCTTTTGTTGCAGCTGCGTATTGTATAGGCCACCAAAAACTGTTCAAATAACCCAAGAACTTCACATTGCGCCGTTGGCAAGAGAGGTTCGTCTCGTTGTACAACATGATTTAGCATTAAACTTATTTATTCTTTTGGGCAGGTTGGATTGAGGAGAGTCGACGGAGACGCCAGTACGGTACCTTACAATGTTTAATTTCCATTTTATCAAATTAACCAAAGGCACTGCCGTCCTCTAATTTTTGTTTGTACCTTAAGATAAAATTTTGGTTTATACAATGAAATAAAAATTGGTTAATTCAATTGATGAGTTTCATGTCTGCCTATCTACTTTGTCTTCTTTGTTTCTTTGTTGCATTTGTTTTCAGATTTATATTCAAAATTATTTAATTCTTTCTATGGTCGTTTCGACGATGTTTCATGGGGGGCGGTCCGTGGGTCAACGACCAAAACAGTTGGTTTTTCAAGTTTCCCTAATACTTAATTGCCATCTGCTGACCAATTACCAACCTACAAGAAGTTTATGTCAGCGGCAAGTGGCAACGAAGGTGTTGCTTCACCCCTGTCGCACACATAAAAATTCCAACACTTTACTTGTTACATTATGTTACAGCTCCGAGCTGTTGCAATTCAAAGTAAATCAAAGTAAATGCAAATAACGAGCGTGAAAACTCTTGTATTTCACGAAAAAGTGACCAGCCTCCTTTCACGATGTCTAGCCAGCCCAAAGATCCGAGGCGAGAGTGAAGAAAAGACGAAAAGGGGAAAAGTGATGAAGGGTGGCGAATGCCATCTAGCGGAGGCGAAAAGAAGTAGGGGGAGAAATGCCGGGTCGTAACAATTAAATCGATCAGCGCTCTTTTTAAAGTTTATTTGCATAACTATTTCCATTGTACTCATAAATTCTTGTTTTTCTTTATAATTCATTCAATACCTAGTATATCAATCTGGGGATTGAATCCACACCCACCCAACAATCCCCAGTGATAAAGGGGTGAAAAATCGGGAAACGTGAGAGTAAATAACGCGAGGAATAAACGCAGGGAATAAACGCAAACATAAATGATTTAAAACACTGATTTATAACAGTGACAAACTTACAATTATCGATGGCGTTCTTTTTCCATAGAACACTAGTGAGAGTTTCCCCGGCTTGCAGTCAACATTTGTAATTTAGTTTCTCTCAGGCTTTCCGTTGGGGAAGTTATTTTTCTTAGTTTTAGACTTTTAGTGAAGTCTTTGGCCATTTTCTTTCAAAATAGCCATGGATTTTGTTCATTATCAAATGCTGCACAATCAGCTCTCTCGTTATCCACCACAGTATTCAAAAAAGAAGTTTGGATTTCAGCACAAGAAGCCAAATTCAAAAAGGACCAAAACATCTCCAATACCTCCCCCACCTCCCTCAATAAGGGAAGAACAGGGGAATTATTTCTGTTACATGCACAAACGCAACCAACATTTGTATCCCGATATTAGCTCTACAACAAGTGTTCGACCAGAGAAACCTTTCGTGTGGTGTTTTCACCCATTCTGATACTTCTATTGGCTTGACAAAGCCGGCCAAATCTCTGACTCTCTGGTCGATTGGATCTGCCGTTCTATGATCAATTTTCTCTTTATCTTTTTTTCTAATAACATCAATCCCCAACTCCGCCTCGCGAAAGGCGCAAGACAGAGAGTAAAAGACGAAAACGTGGGTTTCGTGGACGCCTTGTATTGCGTAAAACGGCTTGGATAAAGCGATCCGTCCAAGCCAGTGGCGTAACTCCGTATAATTAACGGTGACGTATTGATGAATGGGGTAATATCGGCTTAAGTGACATCTATGAAGGAGATTGTACACTAAATTCACAACACTCGGCCCTTCCTGACTCGATTTGATTTACGCGAGACAGGGCGAGCGAGAAATGCGTACCCATCGGAGAAATGCGTGCGGACGTGTCGACGTGCGTGTCTCTTCACTGTCCAGGAAAAGAAGACGACGGCGACGTCAACTCTCGGCTGCGCCGCGTTCTCATTAACCCACCGCCAACGTTAACGAAGCGTTCCAGTCTCAACGATGAAGAGAAAAGTAGGGAACGACGAAGAAAAAGCCCAGGTGGAAAGAGCGTTTATTATTCAAAAATAAAAAAAGAGAAAGAAAGATAAAGAATACAACGAAGCAACAACAGATTTTTACGTGGTTTTACGCAAGTCGGGAGGTACAGACGTGTCAAAAAAAAAACAATTGAAATAATCTGTCAGAATTTTTTTATTATTTTTCTGTTCTTTGAAAATTCATTTTAGTATCATACGTGAAAGTTTTTTCCTTTGCTTAGGTTGATTTCGAGGAAACGTGTTTGAACACGCCCTTACCCATTGACCAGTTCCACATAGTCATACATGATACGCGGTCAGATGGAACAGGAAATTTCAGGTGTGTTCATTTTTGCAACTTGCTCGAGCATCTCCGTAAACAGACAGATGTTATGGAAACTAATTCTGATCTCGCCGATGCACAGAATCATCTTTTCCATAGTGAGTTTTCATTGTAATTATCCCAAATCGTTTCTAATTTGAATTTTTTGAATTTTGAATTTCCGTACGAGTTGAGGAGGACCGAAATTTATCGGATGATGGTCGAGAAGGGATATTCTACTATCGACATTGCTTCTCACTCAATCATTAAATGAAGAGATTGGAAGAACATAATAGTTTGGGCGATGACAATGAGGAGGCAGTCGACGCGCCTTCCACTTTTTCTGGTGCAATACTAAATGATGGCAATATCACATTTAGGATGGTAAAGTCTTTAGGGCAAGCAGTGCCGATCCAACTTCTTTTACGAGAATTTTTGCTGAAAAGAAAAGGGTAAAATGCTATTGCCCTTTTTCCTTTCCAAATGCGCTTGGCAAGTGAGGTAGGCCTAGGCCAAAAAGGGGAGAAAGCACACGGCAATGCCGCTGGTCAACCCGCGGCTTTTGCGCCTCCGTCTCAAGATGGCGCGGTACGTTTTTACGGCATGCTGGGTCCCCGGCAACCGGAACTTTGAAGCCGGCGCTCTCCCCCGCTCACCCGTATTCCACGGTACTACCGACGACGAGCTCGGCGAGGGACCTCAAACATTCACGGCGCGGACCGACGGAAACGAATCACGCGCGACAGCCGTCGACGCTACGCTCGAGCGAGTTAAACTGGCAGCCGCGGTGGATCCTGTCTTAGTCACCCTTCGCTCCGCCATCCGCGAGGGTTTCCTAAAAGACAAATTCAACCTTCCGCTCGCACTCCGGCCGTTCTGGGATGTCCGTCACGGCCTGGCTATAGACGAGAGCGACGATATATAGTGGTCAATAATTCGGGTTGTGTACTTGTTACACGAAACTTGTATTCATCAGACAAAACTTGTTCCAAAATGTCACTGTAGAACCCATAATCTAGGAGGCACTGCAATGAGCACTGCTTTAGCAAGAGTTGAAAAACTTCTTCGTTGCTGTCTGTTGAAATGTCGTTGTTCATTTTGGGTCTTTGGACGCGGACTAAGAACTTGACGAACTTGACAATGAACTTGACTTTACGGGATAAAAACGACAACAAGAAAGAATTTTCAATTTTGTCTTAGCAGACGACGCGAAAGTGGCACGGAGGAGCACATCACCGCACGCGCTAACAACCGAACCCCCAATTATCCCCAAGCGGAACGCCAACGAGTTAATGGCCGTTGCTGATTGTGATCTAAGGACCCAGTTGTGATCTAACAATCCAATAAAAGGAGAATCGATTCACATCGTTGAAACACAAACATTGAGAAAGACGACAAATATGCACCCACAACTCTAAGTTGTCGAAATCCACAAAAAGTCGAGAAAAATTCAAAATATTCCAGTTAACAGTCTCCAAATAATTTTAAATCTATTCTATCTAATAAGAAATCTTCTTCATTTAATAAAACGTTATTTTCTCTAAAAACAATAGAGTAGGACTGTACTCATGCTGCGCTTCTGCTTGGCGTAGTAGACTGTATGATATATACTAGACGGCAGCGCCCCTATGGAAAGAGATATACGTAACAAAAAAAGGTTGACTTCTCAAAGTCAAACTCTGTTTGAAAATGTCCGACATGCCACCAAACATGCTCTACATTTTAAAAAAGTGTCGTTTACCTGAAGAAAACAGTAGGGTATACAGAAACCTACCAAAGGGCGAGCAAACTATGGTCAAGACAGCCATTTGAATGCTAGAGTGGGCCAAAAGTAATACACCAGAGATGGAGTGGCAAATAAGGATTAAACTCAAAGATAAGAGTTAACTTTTGCTAAACATTGATTTAAAATAAATAACTACAAGGTGGGTTTTACTATTTAAGTGGAATAAGTTATTTCAAACAGTGTTTTTGGTTGACATTG
Source organism: Ceriodaphnia dubia (assembly GCA_022539655.2). NCBI lineage: Eukaryota > Metazoa > Arthropoda > Branchiopoda > Diplostraca > Daphniidae > Ceriodaphnia > Ceriodaphnia dubia. The sequence goes on along the minus strand of JAKUCG020000139.1, from coordinate 748,751 downwards.
ACAATGTGTGTCATGTCATTTGCCAGCATCAATCTCTCGAATTCCAGATTATCGAATTCCTGATCATCTTCTAGAATGGGAACTTCTAGATGAGTATTTTGAGATTCATTGGACAAAGTCAAAGGAGAAAACTTGCGCACGAGTTTGTCAAATAGGAACGAGGTGTATTCTGTAACTAATGCAGTAAACGTAAGGAATGCAAACCTCTATTCTGTCCCATGTTTGTTCATCCCGCCACCATGTGTGATTGCACTTGCTATATAAGTTGAGTGTTGATGACAAGTAACAGCCAATTACTCACGTCTTGCTAATAGTTCATGAATAGTTCAGAGAAAGACAATGTCAAGATGTTATCCCTTAATCTAAATGGCATAGGGTCTGTTCTGAGCGAGTCTTTGTATGCCGAAGCTGCGTTTTGACCATGGTGTGGCTAGAGTCACGATCTCAAGAACTCAAGATAAGACTAATTTAAAAACCTTATGTTTAAAATGTGTGTCCACTGGTCTTGGTCTGTACACGTTGCGGCGTTGTCTTCTTGAGGACTTTTTAAAAACTCCACTTTGTCCAACGTTGACAAGTCTATGATTATGTAAGGATGTTTTTGAGTAGCACTGGGGCTATGACTACAATCCGGCCCCAATTGAATATTCTATCGAGTATTGAGTTGGTCTGGTAGTGGATAGGTGGCAGGTCCTTACTGCTAGCATCTAAAAATAATTTTGTCCCGCGGTTTGTTGGCCTATTGGAAAACAGAAAATTACAAGTTTTTTTTTAAGAGACTGAATTCCTTAAAAATACATGGTCCACTTAAGTAAAGTATCAAAAGACTAGTGATTCAAACGCTCTTCTCGCGGAGGATTGGCTATCGGCAAAAATTTATCCCTGAGGGTTAATTACTTTAGTAATTTACCGAAGGTTGTTAAATTTCTATTCCCTTCCTCTATGGTTTCGACGGGGGGCTCGTGAGCTTCTTATTGCAATGTCATTGCCACTTATTTTTATTATGAGTTTTTTAAATCTTTTAAAAGTAACTTTCGATCATTGAAATAATTAGTTACGAATCATTGCTTATTTTCAGTTACACAATTTCGGCTCATTACTAAGTTCTTATTTATATAAAATGATAAATAGAATTTGACAGTTGCTGCAAATGGAGGCTCGATAGACTCTTAAACGGTTATAGCTACATATAAATCCTGGAATAAGTAAACTTTATTACTTTAACATTTTTCTAATGCTTAGGCTAGTTAAATGTAAAACTCATTGGTCTTTTAAATTTTCATTTTGAACTGTCAATATGTGATTTGGTAGGATTCAAGAATCGCCGTTTTTAAATTCGCGTCGGCTGCTGTGACGAGAGAGCTATTTTTTTTTGAATCGTTTTGACTGGAGATTTTTATAGGAATAGCAAATTTGGTTTTTCACGACCCACGAAGGTCCCGCACTCAAATGCATAGCATTTTATGAAAGAAGGATCCAATTCCGTATTTATTTAAGTGTGTGGGTCGCCGCACCAGCTTTCATACTTTCAGCCCTGGATATCATCTATAGGAGGCGAACACACTTTTTTATCGGCAACTCCAGGCATGAGAAACCTTTAACCAAATTTCCTATAATAGGCTCAAATTGCCCGAATTTATAATTAACTTCTCTTATTTATATCGTATGGGACGCCAGTAAGTACCAAGGTCGTTTCATCTAGATGAGTTCTTGTTGAAGGACTACAATCCAACCAACAGGCCCTGACGCGCTGAGCCTCTCCTCACAAAAAGATGATTTTTTTCTAAGTAAGTCGAATTTCATGAGCGTGATGGCAACGCAGGCGTGGTGGCAAAAGTTTGCTTAATTTAAGGTATCCAAATTATTCGTGACTTAAAATAATTAATTCTTGTTTTGCAGTGCCCATCCGCTGCTGAGTCATTTTGTTGGCGGAATTCATCAACAAGACGGACCGGGGAATTCAACTCGCCTGACAAAAATTGGGAATCCTTTGTTAAATGTAATTAAGATTTGGTTTCTTTACTTTGTATTTCATTAAAAAATTAAAGAAAATCAAAATTTTATTGTAGGATTGCAATCTGAAAACGTTGTACGTTGGTATTCTTTCTGAAGAAAAATTTTCGGAGGCATACGTCCTATCGGGGGTGTAGGTTTTGTGCCCCAAAAATTTCTTCTATATGGCAATCATACACGCCATAGTTTGGTGAGAAAGTTTTCAAATATAAGGCCTTGATAAATCTAGGTATCATATAATTCGGCTTTTTGATCATAATGAGGATGGAAACGAGGCAGAAAATTCGGTATGGATATTGGTATTCTCGGTTAATTTTTTTTCGCAAAAGTCAGCACGTTGCCGAGATCATGCAATTTACTTTCAGTGTAGTAGCTTGCAAATTATTCTACATTTAAAAGTTAGATTGCTAAAAAAGCTAAAAAAATAGGTAAAGAAAGGGGTTTTGTTCGGTAAAATCTAAAGTTTCATGGTTTTTGAAAATATACGGCGTTGCAAAAGGAAAAAAACACCGGGCCTTAAGTTAAATATATATCATAGATTTATGTCTAAATAGCACCTTTAAATGCAAAATGGAATTATATAAATATAAAAGAGGGTTAAATTTTCGAAGAATTTCTGTAGACTTGTCTCGTAGTTGCACTGGAGATAAGGTCGTTTTAATAAATATCATCTCTCGATTGAAGTTTAGAAAACATCTCGATTGAGTCGCTCTGATTTCTTTTATTGGTATCTATTTTTAAAATCAATAGAAAAATTGCCAACTTTTTTTAATTGTTCAGTTTGCTATCACTTGTTCAACGAATTTTTGTGTGCACCGATGTTTCTCAATTGTCATCATAAGATGTGTCACACCTGTTGCGTGGTAATTTTTTCCTTACCTCTTTACATCGCGCTTCTTATTCTTTGCTCGTGATTTTGATTTTGATTTCAACTTTTCAATCGATGGCCGCTCCAGAACCTCGGCCTGTTCCCTTGCCTGTTGTGGACGCTTCTTCTAATCCGCCTCTCTAAGAGGCCGAAAGCTTGAATCAGCATTCAATACATCCTGAAGAGAATAATGTTATAGAAGTTGTAGCTTATAGCACTCGGCCACGTCCTACACTTGCCATCCTTCACAACCTGCCAGAAAATGTGGAAGAAGATGTGATCGCCGTAATACCACTTTCAGGTTACATTTTTTTATTTTAAACAGTTAACAAACATTGGAAGAAACAATTACAAATTGTAACCGATAGAAATGTTTATTCAGGCACTACCGCTGAACGAGACAGACACCAGTGATTCCGATTCCCTCGTTACCTCTGTTTCGACTTCCAACACAGCCCCATCAGATGAAGACAAGAAGAAAATAAAAAATCGGGAGGGAAAGCAGCTAAAACAAAAACTGCAATCGAAGCGTCCATCTAAAAAGGGTTTGTAATATATAAAAGTAGCGCATTAATTCGTTTGTGATGATTGTAACGTTTTTATTATCAGGGAACCACGGGAGATTTATCAGCATCATCATCAAGTGATTCATCCGATTGGGACCTATCGTATGATTTGGATTTTAAGCCGACAAGGAAACCTAAAAATCAGCACAAGTACAAAAACGAATTGGAAGAATTACAATAAAAAATGTGTAAGAAATCGTGCGGATTAAAATTCTTTAGTGATCTAGTGAAGAAGAAGAAACCTGCCAAAGGTTGTTTGCGTACTTATTTTAAGTTTTTAACATTTACTTAATTTTACTTTATTCATCTTCTGGCAAAAGAGTTTCTTCGATGTTCTCTAATGATTTTTTCTTGACTTCTAAAGCTGACTTTTTTCAACTGCCGCCAACAACTGAAAACTTCTCATTGGCAAGATCTGGACTTTGTTTGTGGTGCGGGATCCGTTTAAAAAAGAAGGGATCCTCATCCGACGTAGATAAGAAAATACGAAAGTTAGATCTATTTAATTCAATCTCTATTTATATCAATTCGGGGTTAAAAGTTGTTGGTTGGTAGAGCAACATTTTACCACCACGCCAATCCTAATGTTGGTTCCGTGTTATAACATGATTATGCAATTACTTATTCCAGAACGAGATTAAACATCGGTATCTATCGTGATTAAACATCTGATTAAAAGTGATACTTATTATGTTTTCATCACGCATATCTACAGTGAAAATATTATAAATCTAATTTTATTATTACTGGAGAAAAAAATTCCAGGCTCCGCGTATTGAAGTCGGTTCATTTGGTAGGTAGAGCAACATTTTACCACTACGCCAATCCTCATGTTGATTCCTTCTAATAACATGATCTTAAAATGACTTAATCCGGATCCTGAATTTGTCCTTTCGAGACTGTGCTCCATTAGCCAATCACATATTGTAAAATACTGACGTGCCCGCGTAGCACAACCGCGCGACGCGAAAAATTATATTTTAAGTCCTAACATCGGGATTTCAATTAAAATGTTTTTGTCAATATCGTCTGAACTTGTTTAAACAGTTAAATTTTAGTACAAAGAGAATGCAATGAAGAACAATAACCAGAAGAATGCTGTGTAGGAGGAATGAAATAAACGGGCATACAACGAGAAATATTGATGTTTACTTTATAATTTATCCCCGAGTGTCTCCCACCTTTAGGTGGAAACCGAGGGCTTCTACCGATTTATCGGACCGACAAGCAGGAAGTGACTTTCCCCAAGTGCGACTTTGAAACATTTAGTTTTTTGGTTCATTTTTCATCCAACAGATGGATATGGCAAAATTCGAGGGGGCAGTAGAAAATCAGGAAAATAAGAAACTAATTTACAAAACAAACTATAGGCTCAAAACTCATCTATAGGAAATATGGACAATTGTCTATGGCTATTTAATAATTAGAAATACTCATATCATTAACATCAACACAAAAACTTAAATTTCCCGAAGGGATTTAGGAGGAGAAAAAAAACCAGGGGAAAAAAGTAGAGATGAAGGTAAATTCGCCTGCTAAGCTCAATAGATGGCTAGCCATGTTTTTTAGGTACAAAGAACTAATTCACGACACAATTTTACAGATTAGGAATTACGGAACAATAGGTTTCCGTGAACCATCTTTCTGAATTTACAAACATTTTCCCGTTAGAAGTAGATATTATTACATGATAAAAGAAATAAACGGCAGTTTCAGTAAACAAAGCAGACGAACTAACAAAAGCCCAACTACCATGGCAACCATGCTTGAATGGTTACTGAGGTTGCATGAGGCTAGTATTTCGATAGGTATCCGAAGAAATGACACGATACACGGTCCGACTGGTCGAAAAAATACGGTCCGACTCGAAAAAGAAAAGAAAAGGACTTTTGACAAATATTAAAAAAAAAAATCCTTAGTGGCTCTTGAGCGTGTACGTCTCTAAAACAAGATTTGGTGTAATAGCTAAACGATAATATATGCCACCGCGATCAACAGCAACAACAGACAGCCTAGACAAAAAGAAATCTCCTGATAGAAAACTATAAAAGCAGGATTAAATACATCTCTCTCTCTCTCTATGTTTTAAAAAGACTGAATTCCTTAATTTTTAAATAAGAAAGACTAGCGAGCCAAAATTAAAAAAAATTATAGCATGTATCGGACGCTAAAAATATTAATACGCCCCCGGCGCCCCCCCTTGGTAGTACACTATACTAATCTAGTATATGCACACACCAAATAAACTATTCGCCAAAAAAAGAAGAGGAAACTAATTAGCTGACCAGTCACACACACAGCGCTGAGCGCAGCAGCAGTCCTTACTCCGTTATATCTCAGCAACAGATAACCTCGCCCAATTCTTTTAGAAAATCATAGAAATCATTTGTATTTACGAAAAGACAGGCCTGACTGAAAAAAACATAAATTAATATAAAGAAGGACTTTTTGTAAAATATTTTACTACAAAGTTCTTGATGGCTTTTGAGCGTCTGCATGCGTCTGTAATAAACGAATGTGACGTAACTGACCAATCATCTACGCCAAATCAGCAGCAGCAACAGAGCCCAGACAAGATATCTCCTTATTTGAAAGCAGAAATAATTAAATATCTCTCACCTTGTATTTAAGACGACCGAATTCTTTAGCTTTTAGCAAATAGAAAATAGCCAGCCAAAATTTCAACAAAATAAATCAAAACATCTAACAGGTGAAAAAACAATTATATTTATCAATCCCCCCCCATATAATAAGACTATAGTAGTCTAGTGGATGTACGACATTCTAATTGATTATAAATCCGCTATAGAACTGCTTATACCCAAGACTAGCGCAGCCCAAAAAATGTCTCCATATGTTGACCCCGGAGCTCTCTTAAGTTTTTTTGACCGACTTGCTAACGACGTCGTCGACGTTTATTAATCAAAAACTTAATCTATGAAAAAATACATTAAATTAAGCAAAATAAAGAAAATTGACCAACCTCCCTTTACCATCAAAAAGTTTAAATGGAAAAATATCTAAAATTAAACCAGTACTTAAATAGACTCTTTTGTATTCCCCGATGCATTTTAAATCTGACATCCAAAACATTTACCAAATATACTTCCATATTACACCTTTTTACAAATTACATCGCATCCCTTTCGGGAATACCTCCAAGGCACAACGGGCATTGGTGGAAGTGGAAAAGGGTCCAATATTACAACACAGAAATACTACGTAGTGTTAAAAACCGCGACTAGAGGGAACTAATAATCAAAACAAAAACTAAGCAAAGATGAGGTATCTCTTTACGAAAATGCCGAAAGAAGTCAAAACGGAAAAAACATTATAAATATATTGAGGAGACAAGCGAGATGATATTAAAAAAGTTTCGGAAAAATTTTGTTTTCCCCTGAAAATTTTGTAATGTAATACGTGTTTTACAAAGACTGTAGGCCTGTTGGCCATAACTATGAAGCTTACAAAACATAGTTTGTTCCAAATGACACGAAGGGATGGCGCGTAAGCGCGATTTCATTCCATTCGATCATGACTTATTGACCGGGTGAATCGGACACAAATTAGGGAGGACTAACGGTGATGTTGACGTTGACAGTCATCGATCTCAAGGCTTTGATGATTTCTATATACATACAAATGTTGTTTGTAACAAAACACTACATTAAAATTTGCTTCCATGATATTTACCATTCAGTCTTACAGCTTCTTCTTTGAGCTTTGTAATTTGTTCTTCTAATTCACAGATGTAGTCCGATTGTAATTCAATCATGTCTGGTTCAACTTCGTAGTTAACATCCACTTCATTATTTGAGACGTTACTCATTGTGACAGAGGCCTAGGGTTAACGGGGATCAGTTTCAGCTAATGCTTGACGGACTGCGTTCTTCACCAATTTAGGAAGATCTGTATAGCCATTGATAGAATATACTTATTACCTAATACTTCAATCTCCATTAATCGTTACCTTGATGTAAAAGTGTAATGAAGTGCTCGTCCGACTGCTTTCCTTTGCTGGCATCATATAGCTCCTCCTCTAGGCGAGTCACCTCTTGCCGCAAACGTCCGATTTCGACTCGGTCAGCTTTGAATTCTTTATGCTTTCTTTTGGAGGCCTGAAGCTTTTCTTCCAGTTGAACAACTCTTTCCCGCATATTCAAGTTTTCCTCTTCTTTGTCGTTGTGCCCGGATTATCTTCGTTTTCTTAATTTGAAGTGCTAGTAATAGCTTGATCTTCACCTGGATTTGTGTGTCACATGCGTTTTCAGTCGAATCTTTTCCGTTTTCTCCATTAACCTGTGTTTCTGCTTGTTTTCCCTGATACTGTTAAACTATTTTGGGAGCTTCCGCTTCCAAGTCTTTTTTCGCGCTAGAAATCCATATAAAAGATGTTATTCACTCTTGGTACGGGGGAAGCTTGTGCGTAGTTTACTGAAATCAAGGGCATATACCTCCCCTAGGGTGTTTCATTTTACACTTTTTCTCATTACTCTAGTTCATAACTTGAATTAATCCACCTGTATAAACTGGCAACGTTTAATTATAAATGAAGTTACTCAAGTTTATAGTCTACTATAATACACGGTTGGGACGAGCGCGATCTTTTTTTGAGCGAACTTACGAGCGCGTTCGGGATGCTGTGAGCGCGCTTGCGCTCACTATCAATTTTCAAAACCGCGAGCGTGAGCGCGCTGAATTTCGTGTAATTTTGATCAGTCTCATTTTAAAATATAAGTCTATGAAGCTTCAATGCAAGTTATTTTTTAATTTATTTTAGTAAAAAAACGAGCGCGCTCATATTTTTGAAAAAGCAATGAGGTAACTGATTTTTTCTGAATTTTCCTAAAAAGAGGCTTAAATACAAAAACTCGTAATTTTAAAATAATATTTGAGCATCGCAGTGGGCCAAAAACGGCCATTTTTGAATTTTTTAAATGTAAAATTTTTATTTTTCATAGTTTTAATTAAAATTTCTTAGTGGGCTTCGGCTCCAAGGTATGTCTGTATAGAAACAACAAACGTTCCAAATCTGAGTTTCATCAAAACAAATTTAGGCTACCCAGAAAAATAAAATATTTTATACCTCCCCCTTCCGTATACCAATAGCCAATACCCCTTCATACAAGATCACCAATGACCCTTTTTTTTAAGAAGCCAGGTTACCTGGCCCAGGTAGCCTAAGAGCGTACGCGTAGAAACCCTCACGAAAGGGTCGCAATTTTACGCTCAAATTTTGTAATCGTCTTCGAAGAGAGTAGAGGGTCCTTTCGGAGACCCTTTCGAAGACCTTCGTTTGCATCGAAGGATTCGAAGCAATTAGTTCGAGCTTCGAGGGTAGGCTACGAATTTGTAGACCATATGCTCTCATGCTTCAAAGGAAACAATGATATTCGAACTTCGGAGATGCACTCATCGAAAGTGTGTTTCGAATACTCTGAATGCCCCGAAGAAGGCAAATGGCCAGCTAATAATTAGCCAAAAACTTTGTTTAGTTGCTGAATAATTTGTAACGCGGGGTCATTATTATTTCGAAAATTATTGAAAAACTAATCCTTGAGCTATGGCAGATAACCATTGTTTTTGTTTATTCTTCTTCAAATTGTTACCGCGTCGGGTGCAGCACTGGCTGGTGACTAAGTTATAATACATATTCTCAGTATGTGAATGGCGATCGCTATATATATCATCACTTTACCACATTTGGTAAGTTATAAGTATAGAATAGTGTTTAGATGAAGTTTGGTTTAAAATGTGTGATGCTTATTATAAACTCACTGTTGTGTATGTTCAAAGCACAATGTGTTGACTGCCAACACATCCTAAGGTTAAAAGTTGGTAAAGATAAAAAATATGTTCCGAGATTGGAGTCGATGACAAGTCAAGGAATGATTTATAATCCAAATTGTAGGTTTAAGTAAGTTTCGTAAGTGGTGAAAGAGTCAATATTAATTTTCACTTTCCTGGATTCAGGGAATATCGGATGTAAGAAACTTTGACAACAATGATGATTATCAAGATTATTATCAATTGAAACAAGTTTCATGTTTTGAATTCTTCAGCGTAGTTTCCGTTTTCGTGGAATAATATTTTCCACCAGACTTTTGCCTTGTGCAACTAAGGCTTTTAAAGTTTAGTTTCTGTTTTTAAATTGTCTGTTATTATGACATTGTCACGACAATAAATTGTTTGAAACCATATTTATTAGTTTGTGTGCGAATTTGTTGAGGGTTCAATGAGCCCAGCATACTGAAGAGTCCCTTTCAAAAACGTTTTCGTAGACCTAACTTCGAAGGATACACCGAAGAGGTAATCGAGTGTAATCTTCCCACGTAAGTTGATAGGTCTCCGAAGAAGGGATCTCCCAGCTTCGATGCATTACCCCATCGAATTCGTGGCACTTTTCATTTCGCATCGAGTTCGAAGCATCTTCGATGACCCTAAAAATATGTGAGTGTATCTCTTGTTTAATGTTCGCTCTATCGTTTTTGAATTCCGGAGAGTAAAGGAAAAAATTTGGGTGAAAAAAATGTATATACCCGAAATTTGAACGATTCATCCCGAAGATATGGGCTTCCTCCGAGCATTTGGAATTCTATCTATAGGCACTTTTATCAAAATCAACCGAAGTTTTAGGGGTCTTTAACGCGATAGGCTCCGCTCTCTCTGAGGCCCCCCAAAAGCTTTATTGTCTCCAATTTCCACCAAGAAGAGACGAGAACGTGATAAATTACCAAATAATTTATATTGAATTCAATTTTATTAAACTATGTAATGATAAAGCTACTAATTAACGTTAAGCACCTTTTGGCACAATAAAATGTCAAACCTTTTTGACATTTATGCTATTTCCATCTCAAAGAAGACGAAAAAAGCGGCCATCTTTGATTCCACTTTTTTTTTATTTTTGTTTATTGTAAACATTGAAATCAGGGTGCGTTCGTAAAACATTAAAAAATAATAAATTGCTAAAAATTGGGGGAATAAGGAAAAACGATCCATTCTTTGATTACATGCAGCAATCTTTAAGTTAAATTAAATTTACGTTGTTAATATGGGATAGATTGGATTTATTTCGAAAATTTTGACGCGTTAAAATAAATCCCGAAGGCGCCCCAGGGGCTTCATTTCAAAAATTTAGAAAAATTGGTTTCAAAATGAAAAAAAAAATTTAATGTTCCCTGTAACAGAACGATGATTCCCGATGATTCATGCTCCCTCTCGGTTGAATTCAAATGTTATTTACGAATGTAATTAGTAAGTTAGCGTATATTCTATGAAGAAAACAGTGGGGTTCCTCATATCAATTTGGACGTTTTTCACCAATGCGAAATAAAATGCAGTACACTACTGCATTTCATTTAACATTGTTACAACATACGTATTACGTAATAAATTAAGTGAAGCAATTAGAAGGGAGTTCACGGGATATCCCCATTAAACTGAACAGCCGAGTTTCAGAAAATTAAGAAAAAGCGTCCCAGATGCGAACACGTCATGAATTTTAAGATTGAGTTGAAGAAAATCGGACTATTACTTTTCGAGGAATAGGTAATAAATAAAACAGCCACATTTTTACGATTTTGAGGGTCTTACGGAGATTTTTGGCAGCCGAGATAAAGCTTTTCGGACCCAGGTTTTGAGGTGGAACCTAGTTCTAAGCCCCTCCTCCCGGAAATGTTCACCATTAAACGCCTCTAAACCTTCGTCTTCTACTAATGTAGAATCTCTCAGGGATTAAATCTTATTCAGTACTTTTCTGATTCACTTCAAATTTAACCTCTCGAAAATGATTTTAATATAAAATGGGGCCACCCAGGCGTGCAGTTACATCATAATTTTGTAAAGAACCAAGTATTATAAATAAAACCAAAACAGGAATTTGTTTCGATGGAAGAGAAGTTAATTTCAAAAATGTGTCCTTTTTGTTCTAAATATTGAAGATCAATTAATCACCTATTCTTGCGTTTCTTGAGCGGCGAAAGAAACATTTTACATGTAATGTTCAATCATAAATTAAATTGAGTTGTGTCTAATAGAAGCATCATGCCCGCAAAGCAACTAGTACTGCTTGTGTTGTCAATGAAGGCAATGACTTGGTGCCGGGAAGTAATTGAAGTTCTCAACAGATATGACCATTGCGTTAGCTACAGTGTAGTGCAAGAAATAGAAACTGAACTCATTGATTCTTCTGTGGCAAACTCGATATTACTTACGGATGGATTAAACTTTCATTCCTTATCACATGCGTTGGCTTTGACAAGTTTGATTTATTTGTCAACACGCTTTCGGGGAAGGAAACACAACATTATACGGTTGGAATTGTCTACCAAAATATACCCGACGTCATTATTCAAGAAGCTGTGGCTGGTGCTGCAATTGTTACTTCAAGACCCTCACCTCAACTTCAACCAGCGAAAAAAAGAAGACGCACATTAGAAATAGGGAATGGAACCAAAGAAGTTTTTTTTTTTAAATAGATACATTTGATAGAGTTTTTTATTTTAAACATTTTGGCATCAAAGTTCCCTATTCCAAAAAAAATCTCCAGTGAGCTATTAACGATTAAAATTCAAATTGGCTCCACCTTCTCTTAATAGGAAGTTTGGAAAAAATACTACTACGTGACACTGACTTCATAGTAAATGTCGCAAAAACTACGCATGTGCAGACTGCGCACAGTACTACCAAGCAGAAGAAATTTCAAGGCTGCTTCGGTGCACTAGGCCTCTGGGTAGTACCGTTGTTCTGACTATGGAGATGGCATTACGTATAGCTGCGGGATGCGAACAGAGATATATCTCTTAGTTCCGTTTTGGCCATTTGTAAAAATTACTACGCAATCCAAGCGCTAGAAAGTCCCAGCGTAAATAAATGACAAACCTTTAAGACATATTGTAATACTGTTACTGATTTTGTAGGTTGGTTTCATATTGAATTATCTTACTACAAAGCCTTTGGAAAATTCATTAGTGAATCTGGAATGCCATACATACTCGTTGAGAGTGGACTTCTTGCTTCAGGATCCCTAGCTTATAAGAGTCAGAGCTGTTAATATTTACTTATTTTTTTGTCAGATGAATCTTCAGCCATTGGTATTTTTCCGTAGTTTTCTTGTAAGACCGATGTTCGGTCATAAGTTTAGACCGATGTTCGGTCATAAGTTTAGACCGAATTGCCGAGTCAATGGTTTCCTGTTCAAGGGAAACGTTATGCCATTTTCTACAGCAATATAACAATGAATCCTATATCCTATATATGACTAATGAATCCTGAGCAAACACAAAAATATGTTTCAGTTAATAGTGTGAAAGCAAAGCCGCTTTGATTTCAGCCTTGCTCCCCTCACACGATAAAAGCGAAGTAGAGGACGAGGGCTAGGTCACACGTCACTTGAAATCTCAATGTGATCGTTTGCTGGAATCGCCGGTTTATTTGGGATTCGGGCTTCAACGCCCTCTGCAATTGACATGGCTGCCCAGCAGTAACGCTATGTGTAGCCATATATTTTCTGTCGTACATCCTTTCCAGTAACCGGTTTACGGTCGTTTGCAGATTTTTTATTACGTCATATATCCGTCCAGACGACATAGTGGCAATTTGTTTGGTCTCCAATATTTGCAGTTTGGATCCAATGGACAGAGGGACATACTGTAAACAAAGACATCACAATTAGTGCATATAGGCGTCGGTGAATGTGTGTGCGCTACCTTTTGAGCGTTTGAACTTTCTTCGACGCTGCTAGCCGGATTTTTTTCTTAAGCGTTTCGACTGTAGTCTTTAATTATTTTATTTGTTTCCGTAAATCTGAAATGTTGTTATTTAAAATTGTAGACAGTAGATTTCTGTAAAAAAACATAACTAAAATTGTAATTGAAAAGAAATAATATTAATATTAATAATATAGATAATTAAAAAGAAGTAAAAAAAAATAAAAACTAACCCCAGATTTTCCGATATCAATTGGCGGAGTTCAATGAATTTGGACAATGGGATGGGTCTGCCGTTGCTATCCCTGGCCACCAGGAAAAGATTAACAACGTTCCCCATGAACTCTAGTGGGACCTTGAGAATTTTTGAGCTCAGTTGGAACCTCCCTCCTCCAGTGGTTTTGCTGCGTGTGTTCTCAAAGCATTTGAAGCATGTTGGTGGCCTCTTCTCGACAAAACTTACAGACAAGGTACTGGGACGACTTGTAATAGTCGTTCACAGTACTACCAGCGTAAGAGTTCCACAGGAGGTTCCATTGACTCCTCCACTGGTGGCCTTTTAGTGATGATGGCTAAAAGAATACAAGAATAGGATTTGTTGAAAGCTTGTTTAGCTGTAAATGAAATGCTGATTACAAAATCACAACTACAGCTACTACTTAGTAGTACTATTGTAATCAGCAATTCAAATACAGCTAAACAAGTACATGTAATTGAAATAAACAATGTTTCACTAAGAAAAAACAAATGATTGCTTACCGTCCAAAGCGGTTTGTAGAAGAATCAACTGAGCAAAGTCCGGTAGCCATTCGAAGTAAGTTTTGGCGCTCTCTTCTTTGGTTTCCTGATCCTATTTTGGTCTAATTTCAAAAATAACTTTTATAGAAGATGTGAGGTAAGTACCAAAAAATGTCAGATTTTTAGTTGACGTACACTGTCGTCTACTTTGTTTGCTGTCAAAGTTGTATTCTATAGTTTAACCCTTTCACTGCCAAGTGTATCACCGGTGATACACGGCCTCCCAACCGTTGACTGCCAAGTGTATCACCGGCGATACATCAACGAATTTCCCGCCAAAGCCCATAACTCTTGTAGTTTTGTATTTCCCTCATCTTAACCAACTTTATTTGCTAGAATAAGATCTCTACTTGTTTGTTGGTCAGAAATTAAGCACTTTTATCATGTTTTGATATTTTTCCTCATAGTCGATATTTGACCCTTCAATTTATGACTCTCATGGCTATATTTTTAAGATAATAGCATTCCAGGAAATTATTTTCAGTAGATGGTGGACTGAGTTTCATGATTTAACAGAATAATTTGAATTAAAACAATTTTCTTATAGTAAAATGACGTTCCCCAGGTGCCAAATGTATCACGGGTGATACATTTTCCCATGAAAGTGTGTTTCACCGGCGATACATTTGGCACCTGGGGGACGCTTGATTACCAGTGTGCCACGTGTATCACCGGTGATTCGTCGTTTTTTTTTTATTTTTTCGACTGAATCGTGGTTCAGTCGGTTACACCTTAATAAACTATATTTTTGTTCTATTTGATTTGCCAAAAGAGTTGGCAGTAATTGAAATTAAACAGTCGATAAAGCATCGCAAGCTTTATATACTGTAAAATTGGTATATTTTTTGCAACAAGTGCTAGTCCGCAGTGGAAATATGGATTTCAAGTTGGACGCTCTTGTTTTCGCAAGTTATCCCCTTGTTTGAGAGGTTTGCACTCTTTCGATTATCTCACGAACCACTCATCGCAGGTGGCTGAAATTTAAACACATTACGCGCTACGATATTACGTACTACCTTATCTAAGTTTAATCACATTTCTATATGTTGTTTTTTATTACGATTTTTTAAATTATGGTCGTCTCATTCGCACATCGATCTTTCTTATTTTTTAGAATGGGGATTAGGGTGACCCCGAGGTCAGTCGACTAACTGCTCTAAGCTTTCGAACCCACAACGTTTTTGTTTTGATGGTTAGGGTTCGAAAGCTTAGAGCAGGTAGTCGACTGACCACACAGACAGATGAAACTGAGTTATAAAACAAAGGCTAGTTATGGGACTTACAAAGCCCAGCTTTAAAAAGATTTCGTTTAAGTGATCCTGCTCGATTAAAGTTATTATGGGTTAACGTTTGCCCTTTCGGGTTTATTCCAATAAATGATCAAGAATTTGTGGCAATTATTTCGTGACATCACCATATTTCCAGACACCGAGGAAAAATTACAGAAAACTGAATCAAAATGCCATTCCTGTTGCCAACATAGAAGGGCAAGAAATGGTTGAAGAACTTAGGGCAGAATCGGCAGAAATAAATATGCATGACCAAGACGACGTGCACGAAATCTATGAAATAAATGAGTCAGAATCAGTGAATGTAGATTCCCATGTAGCAAATGAAGTCTGCCTATGTCTGATTATGTGTCAAAAGACATTAACTGGTTCAAAATGACTTCAATTTGAGGTTATTTTGCACCAGTTAATGATGTCTGTTGACACTAACCAGACATAAATCAGATGTTGGCAAACTTTTTTTCGATAAGTTTTGAATTTTTCTTGAACGTTTTGAGGTTAATTATTGGTTTCCAGATTTTGGGTCATGGATTTGGCATTTCACGTCATCATTTTTTTTTTATTGGGCGTACTCAGTTTGAGTATTGCCCAGTTTGTGTTGCTGACCATAATAACATGCGTAAAATGTACAAAGTAGACAGCAGTACTGATAAAATTATTACAAATCAATCGGGAAACTGAGCCTATCAGTAGCCACGGTTCTTGCCAACCAACGGAGTACCTATTAACCCTTTGAATGCCAGCTCGGCTTGGTAAGACCAGCCACAGGTGCGTAGGACTCCGATGGCAGAAATCCCCGGGCTCCGATTACGGTGGAGCTATTGAGTTGGGATATGAATGCATAAGAGAGGGAAATGATATAAAGAAAAAAGAATAAAAGAGCACAAATGAAGGAGGATGACTAAACCAGACAATCTCATTTAACTCTAGCGGCCTGAGCTGATACAAGACATTTGCTTTTAATTATGAAGTGAATCATTTCGTTCAAAAGAAAACTAATTTGAGGGATTACATTCAGAGGCGGAGGCCACGCCTTAGTTAAGGTAGGAGAGCTGGTGATAAAATCAGTTCTGTCGTACCTTGGGCAGAAAATTAAGAAATGCTCTACTGTCTCCGAGGAATCCCCACAGGCGCAGGAAGCATCCTCACGAAAACCAAACCGATATTGATGGGAGTTTAGGGCACAGTGGCCGGTCAAAATTTGCGACATCCAAGGTTTCAGATCCAGAGACCTTAATACCAAGGCAGATGCAAAATTTGGAAAAAAAATAACGTGGTCATTTAGCCAGTATTTGACCAGCCCAGCCAGCAAGAATAAAGGCTTCTTATTGGGAAAATGTTGGACCAAAAAAATGTTCTTGGTAAATTATTGGTCCAACAGAGGACCAAGAAGTAATGTTTACTGGGTGAGCCACTCTTCACTCCAAGATTTTTCAATTTCGCACCGAATTTGACGTTTGGTCGATTCTGCCGTAGTGAAATTTGCAGGCATCACTGGGTGTGTGAGGATCAGCGCCAGAGAAGAGGCTAGCTCGTAGCCCTCGGCTTGGCTGCTTAGACCGAAAAAGATAGTAGCACGAGATTGAATTGTGGCTAGAAGAGACAAATTTTCGATTTCAAGTGGAACCATTTTCGAGTAGGGGCGAGCAAGGTAAAGATTTACGTGTCCAATTATAAAAAATTCAAAATGTGGCTCGGTCCCATCTGAATTGGGCTGACAATTTTTGGCATTAAGCAAGGCCCAGTTTAGCGCGACGTTTGCTGCTCGTCCAGTAGAAAACTCATTTGAGAGCAGACTGTGAGCGCTATCCGTTATACCGAAGGAGTTACAAAAGACCACACCAAAACCCACTCTCTCCTCGCTTCTCTTGCCCGCCCCATAGAAACGAATGAGATTTGCTCCAGACGGGCAAAGACTAGTCTTACCCCCTCCTGGAATTGTCAAGATGAAAATCAACATGAAAATCGAATATTTAACAAATTTGGTGAACTGATCTACTGGCCCACCACCAAAGGTATTTTTAAAAACACTTCCGCTTGCATTTGAAAATCATATAAAATTTGCACTTCTCGATTGCTTAGAAATTGAGATCGAAAATCCATCGGACGCACGAAAACAAGCTCTAACCTGGTCGGACTATATAAGCAAGCAAACACCCTAAAATATTTGATCTGTATTACGCCTGACGGACTTATTAATTTTATTTCAGAAGGGTACGGTGGTCGCATTATCAATGAAACGATTACAGCTGACTAAACTTAATTAACTAACTTAAGTTGGTTGTTGAACGTAAGCTCATTGAGTGGCAGTGGTGGCAGAATCTGTTATGGTTTTAAATGACGTCATCGTCGTTGGTGTCAAAACACAGAATCTTCGGTTTTGGCAATGCAATTCTTTCTAGGATCATCTTGATTAAAGATTTCAAAAAACTTTCTTCTTCTTAAAGTCTACACATATTTTGCTTCAAAATTTTCTAAATCTGGAAATTTTTTTCTTTCTTCCGCCTCTTAACAAACTACCAATCAAATTTCTTTGCTAACTCTCTCCAATTTGAAATGTGAATATCTGAAATACGGGCACAGTCCACAATTTTCAATCGCATCAAACTATATTCGCTAGTCAGAAATAAATTTATATACATTCCTCGATGTCCCATCCCTTTAAATATTTCAGACATCACAAGGCGGCTGCCTCTAAGGACTATACCATAGTTCGTCAGCGCCAGGTCTTTTTGAATCGACTTGAGGAGTTTTAAATTTACTTCGGAATCCTGTGTCATTTGCCGTGACCAATCGCCATTTTCACCTGCCTCAACGCTTCGTTCTTTTCACTTTTTTTCTTAATCTCTATTGCTGAGATGACTTTCGTGGCTGCGATACTGTTGTGAAGTTTTCGTATCGTTCTGAAATCCTTGACAGCATAAATTGGTCGTCCATATTCAATATCTGATTCCGCAACATCCATCTCCCCATCCTCATTGACAGGTTGGGTGTTGTTAATCGGCGGATGTGAAAGGTGGAAATGTCTCGGGTATTCGGCGGAAACTTTGGGTGGAAGTACAACGAAAACAAGATTTAAATCCAAGGAGAATTGTGTATTTTTCTGAGATAAACGCGATGCTTCGCTGCCGTTCCTTTTTAGTTTGTGAATAGGTGAGGAAGAGGAAGGTTGGATAGAAACAGTGTAGCTATTGGATATTCGTATTAGCTATTGGATGGTCGTATTTTGCGGGGTATATTTTATGAAATATTTTGTACGGATGAAGAAGTTTGAAGTAATAGAATAACATATAGGAAATGGAAAGGAAGGATATAATTAGATAAAGTGTTGACAATAATTGAAAGAAGAGTTTGCTGATAGGCCCTAGTGTTAGAGTGAATAAGGGCTTACTTATCATGGATGAGCAACAGCTTTTAAAAAGTATTAAATACTGGTAACGCTAGTGTAGTATCAGTATCGAGCGTTGAAAATGAGAGATCTGGGTAATGTACGGACAGTGTATGTTATCGACCGAGTGCCCTTTGCAATCAGTCACGAGCGAATCCGTCATCAGGTACTGATGGCCAAGAATGCTGACCGCATCCCGTCGTTCGGTTTGACCGGACCAGATGGCGCAACATCCTCACTTAGTGGTGAAACTACCACCACCACCACCATAACCAGAAAACTTTTGAGACGATACGACTGTGGTGGAATATAATATGGTGGTTCTCGAGTGATGAGATAACACTCGATGAGATAACACAGTGGTTCTCGATCTGCTGGCAGAGCTGATGATACAACATGTGTATCAAAATATCTCAAGAAGAGGCTTTGACAGAAGAATACTACTTATTACCAAGAAATTTGCCACTCCACCGAAGTTCTCCGCTACTCAGGGTCACGCCTTACATTGACGAAGAAGAAGCACTACGCGTCGGCGGCCGTCTCGAACGGTGTCCAAGAAAATCCGAAGACAACCCTCTTCTTCTTGCAGACCATCAAAAGATAAGAGAACTGATCATAAACCAAATCCACAAGACTTACCTTCATTTACTACGAGATCTAATGGGAAGAATCCTTGCCATTTCTTTAGAGAAGAAAATTGACATGCAGGTGGTTTTATCTTTTCCGTTGACTCCGGTACCTCTTTGCTTCAGTCACGTAGACGGAACTATCAACAAAACTGATAAATCTGTGCTGTTCAAAGCACTGGAGAGACGAGTTTGCAGCCAACCACCAACCATCGTCGATGTTGTTATCGTTGACGGATTTTTTTCTCTTCACTTAATTGTCGACCCTCCGGCAACGTTCGGAAAAACTGCTCGCTATATTCTTATCAAGCTTCTTGCTATGACAGTAGCGCACAACGTATAGATTTGGTTTTTGATCACATTCAGCCGCCTTCCATTAAAGATATTGAGCGAGGCCGAAGGTGCGACGCAGATCGGGATATACCTTTTAAAATATCTGGACCCAATCAACTATGGCCATTTAATTTCATAAAAGCCTTGCGCAATGAAAAGTTCAAGAGAGAACTTGTAAATTTTATCGTTAAAACTGGGCTCACGACTCGCTTGTCAATATCATCGACAAGCGGGAACGAGGGAAGTTGCTACACATAACGAACGGCGAATCATGCTTTTCATTCAAGGTCGTTGGAAGTCAGGTGCAGGTTGAGGAAGAAGAGCATCTAAAAAGCTCGCATGAAGAGGCCGATTCAAAAATGATTCTTCATCTATGCTCGATTACTAATAATGCGAACGTAGTAGTCCCCCTTTTGAGTTGTTGCTGGTGCAGAGGTTGGACGTGCTGCTGGTGTTGGAGCTGGAGCTGTTGTTGGTGGCCCAGCGTTTGCTGTTGCGTCTGGATCTGCTGAGACGGACACGTCACCATCGAAGTCAGCGTGAAGTTTGTTTCAGTGCGAAGTTTTTCAAGAAACTTGAACAGAGCGAAAAGAGCCGTCTTGATTCAGTTGGGTAGTGGAGTTCAAAATTATCGATGTAGTGGGTAATGGGAGTCTCGGAAGCCCACTTAATCGCTTCCATTAGAGACCTTTGAAAATTGCTCTCCACGTCCTCGTACCGATTAGAAGGGACTAGTACCATTCGCAACAAGGAAGGCAGGATCATCATTTGATTTACAGTATAGTAGTTTTGAAGCACAGACTGTGTGAATGGCTGGGACGCATTCAATAAAGTTACTGGACGATGGTTGGTCCAGTCTTCCAAAGCTTTAATGCGTCTAACTAAAACGGGGAGGCAATTCAGACTGGAACAGACTTCCGCTATACTCGGCTAGACGAGCGTTGATCAAATTTAAGGTTATAGGTGTGTAACACTTGACTCCACAATTTTCTTTTGATATACGGTTGTACCATTCCTCCATAAAATGACATTCAGTTCATCACCCAGTTTCTTCAAGCACATCTTCAACGAAGGGGAGGAACAAAGTGGCAGGTTTTCAAATCGAGGAGCTAAACGCCAAAGCAGCGTCACAGGTGGATATCCGGCAGGGCAATCTCTTTCCATTAGAGTCGCGGTCTTTCAAGCGAGTCCTGACATTGTTTTCGAGATAATGGAACAGCCTAATATTTTATAATATGTCTTAGTTATTATCTTTAATTAAAAAAACAGACTTGAATTTGTATCTATATAGTTAAAATGTCAATGCTTGAAACTAAATATTTTCGGAATTAGTCCAGTGAATAAATCTGGCAACATTTTCTTTCTGGCGGACTGAACTGGCTTGTGCTGACAAAGAAAGGCTCAGTGTTCAACTGTTCGCCGTTGCAGTCGGATCACCATCCGTGTTTCGTAACCAGTTTAGTTTGTTTATTTCATCATTTTCATGACGTCGCTGTCACCTAAAGACCTCGTTTGGATTCCCAACCACGAATTGGGTTACGTGATTGCAAATTATGTCGAAAATCAAGGAGAAGATGTGGTCGTTTCACTCGACTCGGGTGAACGACTAGTACTTTCCAAAAACAATTTGCAGAAGGTCAATCCTCCGAAGTTTGATAAAGTTGAGGACCTGGCGGACCTAACGTGCTTGAACGAGGCGTCGGTTTTGCAAATCATTAAGTCTCGGTCTGAGTCAGGTTTTGTTTATGTAAGACTGTGTTTCTTTTTTTCCTGTGTTTTATTCGTAATCTTAGACTGATACTTTTCTGTGTCATCACTCTTTTCCCCCGTTCCCTCTTTCAAACTCACTCAATTTAATTTTAATTCTTTATATTGTCATTCTTAATTTATTATTGATTGAAACCTAAATTGTTTTTGATTTTTTTTAATATTAGACATACTGTGGTCTCTTCGGCGTGGCTGTCAACCCTTATCAAGAGGTTGACATCTACGGGGAGAAGCATGTCAACTTCTACAAGAAGAACAGGGAGCCTAAAGCACCTCCTCCGCATGTGTTCCAGGTTGCAAGTTCTGCTTATTCCTCCATGCTGAAGGGTATGTGGAAATCATATTGTATTAATAAATTCAAATCATCTTTCTAAGTTTTATTTTGTAATTTACATAGTTCACAAGGACCAATCTATTTTATGCACTGGGAATTCGGGTGCTGGGAAGACGGAGAACACCAAGAAGCTCGTACACTATCCCGTAAATGTTTCTGCTCCCAGTCTAACATCGGTTGCCCCACAGCATCTACAAAATCAAATACTCTTGGCGAATCCCATTCTTGAGGCTTTTGGGAACGCAAAAACAGTCAGAAACGACAACTCTTCGCGTTTTGTAAATCTTTCATCTATTTTAAGTAGCATTGTTTTTCCTTTTGATGATTCCTAATCATATTGTTTCTCTAAAATGATAGGGCAAGTTCATACGGATAACCTTCGACGCTTCAGGCTACATCACTGGTGCCAATATCGAGACGTATCTACTGGAGAAATCGCGTGTGATTCGTCAAGCCCGAGAAGAACGATCCTTTCACATATTCTACCGGCTCCTGGCCGGCGCCACCAACACAGAGCAAAGTAAGGGCGAATTGATATCATTCTCCTGTTATAATTTCCTTACTATTGATTCGTTCCAGGCGAATATTTCTTGGGTGCTCCGGATTCGTACTCGTTTTTGTCGACTGGCCACGTTCCAGTTGCGGTCAGCGATACGAAAGAATTCCATCAGACATGCAAGTTGATGACCGACATGGGCTTAATCACGACGAATTATCGTCTATTTTTCGTGTGTTGTCGGCCACGCTTCTTTTCGACAACTTACAGTTTGGTCAAAACCGCCGTTCCGACCAGGCAACCCTTGCCGACAACACTGTCCCCCCGAAGATCGCCCTTTTGCTGGGCATGAATGTTGCTGAATTGACGAAGGCTTTCCTCAATCCGCGCATTAGAGTCGGTCGCGACTACGTCACTGAAGCACAGACAAAGGAACAGGTGGAATTCGCCGTCGAGGCGAAAAAACCAAGTTTTTAATGAAGACCTACCAATTATCCACAAAGAATTAAGAAAAATGGCCAAAGAAATACTGCACAAACGGGCAACTAAGAGTACACCAATTCAAAAGCTAAGGTGAATTTTTGAAGGGTTATTCGTCCAGCTAAAAAATGTAACAATCTTCATCTACAAACACGCAGGTAAATTTTACGGAATTTCAAACATATTTTATTCCTTACCAATCTATTTTTCCATATACCAGTTTTATTTTCCTGAAAAGAGTATAGCTAGAACAACATTTAGACGAAATCTCACTGAAATTAAGAAAAAGCAAAAAAAAATTTATAGCCCTCATCATTTCATCTTCAGACATTCAGAGTCAGAGTCAGATTACTTTTGAAGATTTCGATAAAGGAATATTTTCTTGGGAAATAACTCAAACAGAAGACACTGCATATCCGAGACGTAAATTACGATTGGGGAAAATTATTTTTATCAAGAATTGCTAATTTTGACACCTTTCTAGTAACGACATTTGAAAAATGAGCTGGTCAATTGTTGGATGATGTGGAAAAGATAAATAGAAGCAATAACGCTGACAAAGACAGAAATCATCAACCTTATGCAATACCATACTTACCCGGCCATCGTTAGAAGATTTACAATCGTTTCATAAAAAAGATGCATCACACGATGAACTTAAATTTGCCAAGAGAAAATTCTCCTTGCATACGCTGAAACCAATCGGTTGACTATGCAAATTCAGATGTCTATTCGGATCCTTCATTTAAAATCCCTGGATGAATTTTCAAGCATGCCAAACAATCAGCAAGTTCAAAATCCCATGAAAATAACACAACCGATGATTCGGACGTTTCAGATGAAATGATTTTGAACTCGGAAACATCTGTAACTTCCGAGGACCTGTCCATTTGAAGGATTGATTCTAAGAATCGATTTCTAAGAATTCTAAGAATTGATTCTTTGACATTCCAAGGATGATTCTAATTAATTTCCAAACTTCCTAAAGCGATCTATATAATACTGTCAATATAATTGCTAAAAAAACATTGCAAATGAAAATTGCAAATGCGGGAAAATTTTCTTTGACTGACGTCATTTATTCATTAAAGGCAACTCACAACGACATAAATGTGTCAGAAAAGAAAGATAAAACCCTTTTGTCAATCTTTCAAAAGCCCTTTAGAAAAGTGGAAAGCTTGGACAAGTTCCAATTCAGACTGAATTGCCACCAAAAGGGCCACCAAAAGTAACTGAAAATAAACCTGTTTGCACTTTTTGAAATATCTTAGACTATGCTTTGTCTTAAACGTTTTTCTAGCAAATAATCCCTTAACTACGGTTTTCATGTACTATTTAATAACTATACCAATAATAAACATCAAAACGTTCAACAAAAATACAAAACTTATCGAAAGAAAAGTCTGTCTACATCTGATTAATGTCTGGTTAGTGTCAACAGACATCATTAACTGGTGCAAAATACCCTCAAATTGACGTCATTTTGCACCAGTTAATGTCTTTTGACACTTATCAGACATAGGCAGACTTCATTTGCTACATGGGAATCTAGATTCACTGATTCTGACTCATTTATTTCATAGACTTCGTACACGTCGTCTTTGTCATACATATTTATTTTTGCCGATTCTGCCTCTAGTTCTTCCAAAAAAATTTGCCCTTCTATGTTGGCAACAGGAATGGCATTTTGGTTTAGTTTTCTGTAACTTTTCCTCGGTGTCTGGAAACATGTTGATGCAACGAAATAATTGCCACCAATTCATGATCATTTATTGGAATAAACCCAACAGGGCAAACGTTAACCCATAACTGCAATCGAACAGGATAACTTAAAGGAACTCCATAAAAATTGGTTTTTTAATTCCCATAACTAGCATTTGTTTCGTAACTCAGTTTCAAACCTGTGAAATGAAATATCCTTGTTCTTTTCAGTAGATTAACAATTCCGTACAATTCCAATTCCGTACACTTAGTCATTTCACTTTAACAATGCAACTATATATCATAACTATATCACTTAACTGAATAAGTAACAGAAACCAATAACCAGTCTTTTCGTTTTGAACATCGTTTGTGACTAGCAGCCGACGAACGATCAAGGAATGAAACAATCAATTGTTCAATAATGGAGTGACATATTGTCACCCCAGCGGCTTTGCTTTCACACTATTTTCTGAAAACAAATTTTGTGTTTGCTCTGGATTCATTAGTCATTGCTGGAGAAAATGGCATAACGTTTCCCTTGAACAGGAAACTATTGACTCGGCAATTTGGTCTAAACTTATGACCGAACATCGGTCTTACAAGAAAACTACGGGAAAAATACCCTTGGCTGAAGATTCATCTAATGAGACCTCGGAGGACGACGTCGATAAGAAAAAAATAAGTGAAAATTAACAGCTCTGACTCTTATTAGCAAGGGATCCTGAAGCAAGAAGTCCACTCTAGACGAGTATGTATTGCATTCCAGATTCACTAATGAACTTTCCAACGGCTTTGTAGTAAGACAATTCAATATGAAACCAGCCTAAAAAATCAGTAACAGTATTACAATATGTGTCTTAAAGCTCTGTCATTTATTTACCTGCCCCCCAAGCTGCACTAAGATTTGGTTAAATCTGGGACTTTCTAGCGCTTGGATTGCGTAGTAATTTTTACAAATGGCAAAGTCGGAACTAAGAGATATATATCTCTGTTCGCATTTCGCAGCTATACGTCATGCCATCTCCATAGTCAGAACAACGGTACTACCAAGAGGCCTAGTGCACCGAAGCAGCCTTGAAATTTCTTCTGCTTGGTAGTACTATGCGCAGTCTGCACATGTCTGCACACACCACGGGGGCGCCACGAGTAGCCGTTTTTAAGGAGCTTGGCACACGGGATACCGTTCAGAGTACTGTGGGGCAATTCAAAGCAGACGACATGGCAAGTACTCTCAAGCACCAGCTTTCATACTTTCAGCCCTGGATATCATCTATTGCTATTTTATTTATTTATTTAGTTTTGATACCACATTTCATGTACAGATGTTATTCACGTCCACGTGCACAACGACAAATAAGAGGAAAACGTGAATCTGAGGGAAAGAGTGGTTCAACTGGAAGAAGAGCTTCAGGCCTCAAAAAGAAAGCAAAAAAAATCAAAAGCTGATCGAGCTGAAATCGGACGTTCGCGGCAAAAGGTGGCTATATGATGCAAGGGATAGAGGAGGAGCTATATGATGCAAGCAAAGGAAAAGAGTTGGACGAGCACTTCATTACACTTTTACATCAAGGTAACGATTAATGGAGATTGAAGTATTAAGTAATAAGTATATCCTATCAATGGCTATTCAGATATTCCCAACTTGGTGAAGGACGCAGTCCGTCAAGCATTAGCTGAAACTGGACCCGTTAACCCTAGGCCTTTGTCACAATGAGTAACGTCCCAAGTAAGGAAGTGGACGTCAACTACGAAGTTGAACCAGAAATGATTGAATTACATTCAGACTACATCTGTGAATAAGAAGAACACATTACAAAGCTCAAAGAAGAAGTTGTAAGACTGAATGGTAAGTATCATGGAAGCAAAATTTTTATGTAGTTTTTTGTTACAAACAACATTTGTATTTATATAGAAATCATCAAAGCCTTGAGATCGATGACTGTCAACGTCAACATCTCCGTCAAGTTCTCCCTAATTGGTGTTCGATTCACCCGGTCTCTAAGTCATGATCGAATGGAATAAATGATAAAGTCAACAGCAATATTTCTCGTTGTATGCCCGTTTATTTCCTCCTGCACGACATTCTTCTGGTTATTGGTCTTCATTGCATCCTCTTTGTACTGAAACTTAACTGTTTGACAAGATCAGACGATATTTAAAAAAACATTTTATAGTTGAAATCCCATTGAAACATAATTTCCCGCGTCACGCGCTTGTGCTTATGCTCTGCCAACCGAGTTCAATACGCGGAGCATGGAACATTTTTCTCCAGTCATAATACAACAAGATTTTTAATATTTCCATTGTAGATTTGCGTGATGAAAACAGAATAAGTATCACTTTAAAACAGATGTTTAATCACGTTCCAGCATATGTAATTGTAAAATCATGTTATTACACGGAACCAACATTATGAATTGCGTAGAGGTAAAATGTTCCTCTACCAACCAACCACTTTTAACCCCAAAATTGATTTCAATGGAGATTGAATTAAATAGATCTTACTATCGTATTTTCTTGTCTACGTCGGATGAGGATCAGTTCTTTTTTAAACGGATCCCACACCGCAGACCTAGTCCAGATTTCTCCAATGAGAAGTTTTCAGTTGTTGGCGGCAATTCGAACAAGTCAGCTTTAGAAGTCAAGAATAAATCCTTAGAGAACGACGAGGAATCTCTTTTGCATGAAGATGAATAAAGTAAAACTAAGAAAATGTTAAAAACTTGGAATAAGTACGCAACCAACCTTTGGCAGGTTTCTTCTTCTTCACTAGATCCCTGAAGGATTTTAATCCGCGCGATTTCTTACACATTTCTCATTGTAATTCTTCCAATTCGATTTTGTACTTGCGCTGATCTTTAGGTTTCCTTGTTTCATTTCATCTTAACATTTCTTTCGGTTACAATTTGTAATTTTTTCTTCCAATGTTTGTTAACTGTTTAACATTAAAAAAGGTAACCTGAAAGTGGTATTCCGGCGAGAACATCTTCTTACACATTTTCTGGAAGGCGGACGTTGTCAAGGATGGCTAATGTAGGACGTGGCCGAAATCAATAAGCCACAACTTCTGTAACATCATTCTCTTCAGGATGTATTTAATGCTGATTCAAGCTTTCGGCCTCTTGGAGAGGCGAATTAGAAGAAGCATCCACAACAGGCAAGGGATCAGGCCGAGGTTCTTGAGCGGCCTTCGGTTGAAAAGTTGAAAGCATCGATAGAATGTCGTGATCTGTACGAAGTCTCAACACGGCTGTTTTTAAATCCATGTCCCCTGGCTCACGTCGGACAAAAATGGAAGCTCAACAAAACGGGCATTTTATCAATCCCCAATCGAGCATAGTCTACGTTATAAAAATCAGATTCAATAAGAGTTTATGAATAAGAAGAGCAAAATCATGAGCAAAGGATAAGAAGTGCGATGTTAAGAGGTAAGGAAAACTTACTACGTATCAGTGTGTGACACATCTTATAATGGCAATTGAGAAACTTCGGTGCACACAAAAATTCGTGGAACCTCGATCTCATCGACTCCTTTGGTTTTTACAGTTAGTTGGTGTACCTACGCATGTTAAAGGGCGCACTTTGGACTTGGTCCTTGTTCGCGCGACTGACCAGTTGGTTTCTGATGTGGCACCAGTGGGGCTGTTTAGTGATCACTTTGCTATCAACTGAGCACTCAATCTCCAGCATCTTGTGCAAATAAGCTTTTTTCCAGATACGTTCCCTCGGAAAGATTAGGAGACTAAAGAGAAGATTAGGACAAGAAAAACGGCGAAGATTCTGGTACAGTCCCTTGTTCTCTCAGGACTGCATTATGCCAACTCACTACTGGCTGGTCTCCCAAATTGTCTCATACTCAAGTTGCAGCGGATCCAGAACGCAGCAGCAAGGCTGGTGGTCGGTGCGAAAAAGTTTGAATCCGTTGCTCATCATCTGAAATCCCTTCACTGGCTTCCGATCAAGGAGCGAATAGACCTGAAAGTACTGGTGCTTGCCTCCCCTTTGCCTGCACGGCTATGCTCCTCCGTATTTGTCGTCCCTTATCCAGCACTACAACCCAGCTCGAGCGCTCAGGTCATCTAACGCTGGTGATCAGGCGGTTCCACCTGGCAGAGCTGGCAACCTCGGCTCCTGCGCATTCTCGCGAATGTGCCTGACGCTGTGGAACACTCTCCCGGAAAAAATCAAGACCTCCGTGAAGCTTAAAACTTTCAAGTCTCTACTGAAGGCATATTTATTTGGTAGATGTTGACATAACTTGTGATTTGTAAATATTCTGAGAGACTATATTTATGCGTCATTTGATCCTTTGGTTGGAAAATGCGCTATAGAAATAAAATAAAATAAAATAAATAAAACAAGTCATGGCAAACTGGACAATTAAAAAAGGTGGCAGATTTTTCTGCCATATTGATTTCAAAAATAGATACCAATAAAAGCAATCAGAGCGCCTCAATCGAGAAGTTTTCTAAACGGAGGAAAAAATGAACTGCCTGGTTTGCTTGGAGACCGAGAGACTTGTTCTGTTACCTCTTCCTCTGGTCGGTCAATTAAAACTACCTTATCTCCAGTGCAACTACGAGACAAGTCTAAAGAAATTCTTCAAAATTTTCCCCCTTTTATCAATTATATAATTCCGTTTTACATTTATAGGTGCTATTTAGACATAGTTCTATGATATATATTTAACCTAAGGCCCGGTCTTTTTTTTCTTTTGCAACGCCGCATATTTTCGAAAACCATGAAACTTTAGATTTTTCCGACCAAAAACCATTTTTTAAACTATTTTTTACCTATTAAAGCAATCTGACTTTTAGATGTAGAATAATTTGCAAGATACTACACTGAAAGTTAAATTGCATGCACGGCAACGTGCTGACTTTTGTGAAAAAAACTAACCTAGAAAACCAAATATTCTTCTCGGTTCGAAAGGTTAGGAAAAGAATGGGGGTTTGGCCAATGATGCCCCCTGATTAATCTTTCATCAACCTGGGTATCATCTTTTTTGTCATGTTGTCATCGTCTGCAGCACTTGATTACCTGATTTACGTGGGTGCCGAGGACGTCAGGGACCGTTCACATACTATGTAGTTCGTTAAGGGGGGGGGGGAATATGAAAAAGGCTTCCGCCCATGTATTGGGTTTAGCAAAAAGCAATACAAGAGGGGGGGGAGAAGGTCAAAAATTTGCCAAAATTGCACTACATAGTATGTGACTGGCCCCTCACCTTGTTCTGTGGGGGAAGCGGAGCTGTAACGGTAGCCATAGCAACTGTTGGTTTGACATAGCTATGTAAAAAGAGGGACGAAGGTGACGTAAAAAGGTAAGACACTATGCCTAAACAGTTCAATGCTTGAGTGTGTATACTATTGTTATGTATGTATGTATTGCTCTTGTTGAGCGTTGGCTTTTGCTGTTGTAGGGGAGAGCGGGGCTATTTGGGACAATTTTTGTTTTTCGACTAAAACAACGACAATCCTGAATCAATTAACTTTTTTCTTGTATTGCGTGACAGTCAAGTATATTGGCAACCCCCATGGATTTTCCTGCTATTTTTGGCATTGATTTCGTTGAGTTATAACGAAAATTGTGAGATCACTTTTTCTCCACTTTTTGAAAATTGATGGGGTAAAGTGGGACAGAGCGTGGGGTAATATTGGACATGTTATAATTCGACAACTTTAGTACTAAGATTAATGAAAAAATCAGTATTGGAATGTCAATTCAATTTGCTATACAAATGTGTCTTTAATTCAATAAAATATTCCTTAAAAATCCATAATATAATTCGAAAAAGGCAAGGGTCTTTTTCACGGCATATTTCCGCCAGGTTTTTAAGAGTTGTGGACGGTGGGTGTTGCCAATGGTCATTTGCTCCTCCCACAACGATTGTCTTTTGATTTTGTGTCGAAAATTCTGGATTTCTTTTCAATTAGTTTCCATTTTTTGAAGGCACCTCCCTTGGCTCCGCCTCTAGGAGGTCTTACAATTGTCCCATTTTACCCCATTTTTTTGTCCTCGCTTACCCCGAATGAGGTACCTCCATAAAAGACATATTCTGCAGCCCATGATGAACTAAAAAAAATGAATAAGTAGAGGGGAAGAAACAGGAAAAAAAGAGCTTTCGACTCGCTTAATTCGTTTTAATTTTGAAAATGAGTTGTACGAATAAACTTCAATAATCAAAGCTAGAGAATTTATTGTGTGACCGGCAATTTCAATATTTCGGTAATATCTCAAATACCACTTGTGATTCTGGACTGAAAGTTTCGTGCATGTTTTTACCTATCATTTCCCGAGTCTACTGTAAGTTTGCACATTTTTTCATTACTGTAACATATTTAAATAGCTCTGTCCAACTTTACCCCGTGTCCCAGATAACCCCGCTCTCCCCTACGAGTCGACGACTGAGCGCGTGTGTCGCGCACTATGTCGTTTGATTGTATTTTAAATATGTTTTGTTGTCTGTTGAGTCGTCGCAACTTCTAAATACAGCACGTAAACCCAATCCTTGTCGCCGGGTCGTTACAAAGTAGAGACTTAGAGATGAACACAACGTACATGAATTGAGGATTTTCAACAGCTTGTAAAGCGCATTCCATGTAGGATGTTCGATCAACTTCTAGCGAGTTCCTCAAGGCTTCGTTATCTAAAAAATCAGAATCGGAGGCGATCATCGCTAAAGATCTCAGTTTTCCTAAAGAAACATACCTATTGAAACATATTAAGTTTTCAAATCTAAAAAATGCAGAAATTACAAAATTTTGGATACCAATTTCATCCAGACCCTCTGCTTGCATCATCATAGCATTGTGATCACATTCACCGAAGGAGGCTGCATGCCCCATAGCATCCTGGTAACATCAACTGGATGAGGCTGCATTATGCCCGCCCGATACAGAAATTTCTGCCTCGTTTTCATCCTCATTGTGATCAAAAATCTGAATTATATTATACCAAGATCAATCAAGGATTTAGTTTTGAAAACTTTCTCACCAAACTATGGCGTTTTCTTAAATGATTGCCATATAGAAGAACTGGCGATATTTGGGGCACAAAACCGACAACCCCGATAGGACGTATGCCTACGAAAATTCTTCTTCAGAAAGCATACCAACGTACAACGTTTTCAGATTACAATCCTACAATAAAATTTTGATTTTCTTTAATGTTTTCATGAAATACAAAGTAAAGAACAAAACCTTAAATCCAGTTAACAAAGGATTTCCAATTTTGGTCAAGCGAGTTGAATTCCCCGGTTCGTCTTGTTGATATAGTTGAATTCCGCCAACAATATGGCTCAGTAGCGTATGGGCACTGCAAAACGAGAATTAATTATTTTAAGTTATGAATAATTAGGATACGTTAAATTAAGCAAACTTTTGCCACCACGTCTGCGTAGCCATCACGCTCATCAAATTCGATTTACTTAGAACAAAATCCACTTGTTGTGAGGAGAGACTCAGCGCGCCCATGGGGCCTGTTGGTTGGATTGTAGTCTTTCAAGAAGAATACATCTTGATGAAACGACCTTGGTACTTTCTGGCGTCCCATACGATATAAATAAGAGAAGGTTATGTTTAAAATCTTGCAGTTTGAGTCTATTATAGGATATTTGGTTAACGGTTTCTCATGCCTGGAGTTGCCGATGAAAAAAAGTGTTGTTCGCCTACTAGCCCTGGTCTCTCTTGATGCGCCTGATCTAGGCATTGGCCTAAGCGAACTCGAATTCGTCGTGGCGTCATGAGACTAATTTGAATCGTGGCGACCTTGTTGGATCTTTACAAGAATTTGTATTGATGTCATGACAGACTATTAGCAGCTAGGCTACCTCTAAGAAAGACGAATGGCGATGAAGGATTTCCGTCATTAGACTGATGTCCAGGTCGTACGTTTAAGGTTAGGGTTTCGAGCAGTGGATACAGCTGGTTGATTGGAGGTAATGATGGAGGTTCTGGTGTAGAACTCCTCTCTGGGTAACTGCATGAAAGAGATGCGCTCCTGTTTCTTGATACGGTGTGATGGAAAGGACGATATCGTTATTGATACTGCTGCTTAGGCTGTCCCATTTTTAACTTTTATTTTTTTTCTTAACGGCCTTTCAGTTTGGGTTGTCATTTAGTCTTATTATGCTATTGTCGAAGTTTCAGCGCCCAAAAAAAATTTCGTGATATCGCACACCTCAAAAAACGTGAAAAATTCACGTTTTTTCGTGTCCCGCAATCTATAAATCCCGAACGGGAAGGAATCTAATGCTGGCCTTTTGAGAGAATGTCCGTACATTAGCTAGCAACATTTGTACCAAATTTCATTGAAATCGGAAAATATTTAGATATCGCACATGTTAATTTTTCAACTTTGATTCCCAGTAATCAGTCACCCATGTTTGACATGGGAATAACTAGGCTACGCGATTTTATTTATTTTCCGCTTGTTTTGCGCATTCTTTCGATGATTTATCGTCAACTTCAATAAAAAGCAATACAAACACACAATATTTATAAAAAAGGAGGCTTTTCATGAAAGTTTTTGCTATTTATTTCCTATAGATTTTACATAAGGAATTTAAATTTTTTCCCCCTTTTTATTTGTCTGTGGTGATGAAAAAAACTTTTTGAAAGCCACTAAAACATCAGGAATAATGCCATCAGCTATAAACATAGCATTGTACGTTGAATAAGAAAAGAAAAGTGAAGTGTAAGTGTTTGCAAATCAGTATGCATCATACTAAAGAAAGTGATTTTTCTCTGAGCGTGTCTATGGCACTACTCTACTAACATGGCATGAACAGCATTTTTAAAATTTATCTTTCTTGTCGATTTAGTATCCATTCTTTGGGCATAATGAAAAAAACATCTAAAGAATGCGAAAAGCAACTGGAAAATTAAAGAAGTCGCGTAGCCTAGTTTTTCCCATGTCAGACATGGGTGACTGATTACTGAGAATCAAAGTTGGAAAATGAACATGTGCGATATCTAAATATTGTCCGATTTCAATGAAATTTGGTACAAATGTTGCTAGCTAATGTACAAACATTTTCATAAAAGGCCAGCATTAGATTCTTTCCCGTTTGGGATTTATTGGTTGCGGGACACGAAAAAACGTGAATTTTTCACTTTTTTGAGGTGTGCGATATCACGAAATTTTTTTTTGGCGCTGAAACTTCGACAATAGCATAATAAGACTAAAAGACAGTCCAAACTGAAAGGCCGTTAAGAAAAAAAAATAAAAGTTAATAATGGGACAGCCTACTGCTGCTACTGCCCAGCTGAGCGAGGTGTGTTATAAATTATAATCACCGTAACGGAACACCGTTCTGGTAGCCCCGCCCCATGATTCGCGCGAAATACACCGTAGCCCAACTAGCACTCTTGCCTACTCTCTTTCGGCAGCTATTACGGCACACCCTTTTCTTCCTCACAAGTATAATGCCCCTCCCTTCTTACGCAACACGTGTCGAGCTTTTTACACTCTTTACTCGCACGCGCACTCTTAGCCCCAATACTTTTCTCACCCTCACTAAAACATATAAATCACCCTTTGAGTAGTTTTTCGCTAGTGTATTAAAGCCTACCTGGACTAAACTTTCAACCCTTTGGCACACAGAGCTGAAGAAAAGAGTTATTGCTCTATCGTACCGATACTGTAACCTCTAACACAAGGTCAAGGTCGGGCCCAATTATAATAAAAACCTCCAGTGTTTCTATGATAAAACAACAGTCTTAACACTGTCCCCCCTGTGCCTTGGCAGTACCAGCTCACTGCTACTTGTTGAGTAAGTTCAAAACTAGCCTATGCATTTGAGTAAATTCTGTTTTCCTCCTCTTGTAGTGTATTGTTGTGTTCTTTTTCCTCCCTATATTTTGACTTTGTCTCTTTTTAAGCTTACACTAGTTGACTAGTAATACATTTGACATTGTGGGTTAAACCGCCTCTTTTCGTTAAATTATTTACCGTAAACTCTCCGTATTGGAACAAGATGACCACATCTTGCCTTCCATTACATCAGCTAACCATGAACTACCTGGCCTACCTATAAGAAAACAGCTTCAAATCCAATATTGTATTTTAAACTAATTTTCAATCACGATTCTAATCTTGATGATCGTCATCTTGCAGTTCACCGTTCCACATTTTGAAAATTCCCAAACCATCTGAAGAATGCCAGCGCAAATCTAGCATAAAATACAAAATTCTTATACTCTCTATAGTATTAAGAATATATATGACTTGAATAGCACTTACGTATTTTGGTGATACTAGTAGGAAGAATGGGAGGGAAAATATGGTACAGTATGTAGCAAAAAAATCTGTACAGGGCCTTAAAAATTACAGAGTCACCTAGTGGTAAAAAACTGAATTTTATAATGGATCCTTTCTTTCCGTTTTCTACGAACGTAATTCCGCGGAATGATAATGACAGTCCTTGGACTGCTGTCTGCTAACCAGCTGACAGTTATAATTGCAAAATATCAAAGTCCTTGCTTTTGCTGAAGTGCCTCTTGAATGAGCTTATATTGATCGAGAAGGGGTTTATAATCGAAATAATATCACATAAAAGGTAAAAGATTTAAAACAATTTGTAATAGTTGTTTACTATCGGTAACTAATGGCGTTTCCTACTTTCAGCTATAAACCAAGTAGTGTCATTGGAAATGTTTTGAAGGTAACTTTTCCTCTTCGTCCCGAGCTCGAAGAGCGTAGTTGATGTGAACATAAAAAGCACCAAGAATGTTGAGGGTGGTGAGTTAGTGTTTTTTCTTTGTATAAATATCTATTCAAGTTTTACTTCAATCTTTTTACGGAACTCACATTTCAGATTGCTGCTGAAATTCTATGATTAGCCGTAAGATGCATGAAGTGAAGTGTAAAATCCACATGCATAACTCATTCCCTCATTTAAATGTCTACAAGTATGATCTGTTGTGGCTGAGAGCTACCACTATTCCAGGTATAAGGTCTAAAGCAACTTCTAACTGAAGCTCAACTACAGCGGTATTCTATTCTCTATAAATAATTTGATTAGGCTGTCGCTTTTAAGAAACCATCACTGAAGCTTCTCCATATGGGTCAACAAGTGCTATCAACTTTATTGGACGCTAAAATCCTTAAAATTTATTTCATTGAATTCTGTTAAAACACCTCCAAAAGTGATGGATATTCTATGTTGTTCTCAGCCAGTTCGTTAAACATATTTAATGTGATTTACAGGCGCGGTTCAATGCTTGACTAAAATGTCGGAACTTCATGGAATCTGTCTAGTAATGAATGCAAGTGAAACTTATTGCATTATTATAATTTCTTGATGAGAATCCATTGCTTGATGACAGAACTTTTTATTTTGTAATTGTATTTTCATGAAATATATTTGATTCATTGAAACTAGATTTGCATTGCCATGTATTAAGTTTCCTTCCGCATTTAAAAACACAACTGTAATAAAACAGGCAGGAATAGACCATAAATAATACTTTTCTGGCCATCTTATTAAGTAATTATGGAATCACCTTCACATGATTTAACCCTTTCAACATTTACTTTCAAAGAATCTAGTAATCCTTGGCAGAATTGGGGTCGAGAGATTTGATGCATCCACACATTTTCGATTATTTCAAACAGTTCTAAACACGTTTTGGGCTGAGAACGCTGTAGCTGAATTGATTTCACAATGTAAGACCAGACACTAGGAAAAGGACTGATATCACGCGATTTATCTGACCACAATAATAACTTGAACTCCGGGTGGTCCTTAAAAAAAGTCCGCAATGCATTGCAAGAATAGCTACTCGGAAAGGAAGGTTTTCTCTCATATACTAAAGAGACGGTCTTCAATCCAAAACGGGACCAAGCTTCCGGAAGAAGAGAGTCTTCCAGAATTGAAACATAGTCGTCATCTTCCATCTTTTCATCTGAAATGAGACGAATTGCTCCACCACCAGACGAAGAGAACCAAGCCCAAACGCGGACAATTACCCGGCCCGTTTTTGCTTTGAATCGAAGAGATTTAGGTGGCCCGTTGAATACAAATCCAGATTTGTGTATACTATTGAAACAGAATTTTAATATTAATACACAATAACATTTTATCGAATTAGACATACTGAAACGTTGTGCTTTCTTGAAATATTATATCTTCCCATGAAGACGTTTCACGTTCATTTATGAAATCTAGCCTTTTTTTCTCTCCCATGCGCTTAAAAATGGGGCAGCCATTAGAAAAGAAAATGGAAACATTATACCTTGAAATGATGGATTCAAATGAATTTTCAAGACAGGTCTCAGGCTTTGTTAAGAAGAAAAAAGAGGGAGAGTCTGAATTGTCACGTGATAACGAAATATTTTGTCTCCCTACATAACTTTTCCTATTCCTCATCGGTATTAGCATAATGGCGCCCAAGTAATGGCGTTTAATTTTCCTCACCCTTCCTTACCTGCACTGAAAAGTGCGCGTGTGTGACTATTTAACCGCCTGCTCATGTTATCCACACTCATACACCTTTCAACTACCTTAGGCTAAATGTCTCTCTCATTGCCGAAACTCGCGCGCATGCAGTTTGCGCTAGACTTTAAATTAATTAAGTGGCTTGGCGTAATATATACTGGTGAGCAGTATTTATCGTAAGTGCTGTGAATATCAGAAGTAGATAGATAAGTACTTTATTCTGAAATTTTTGATATTATCTTCAATGCCAGATTCAACGCCAAAGGACAGATTTTGTTGGCTGCTGGTCTCCCATGTTCAACCATCAAAGTATGGATGTCCTTTTCTAATGAAGCGGCTGGTGTAATGGTGAACCTAGAAAACGTTTCTAACTTCCAAGTTGTCCTTGACAATTTTTTGCTCCCGTGTTTGAATCAAGAAGACGGGGCGGGCAACGTCCACATCTTGTGCCCGCCAACTTATGTTGACATTTGGCGTGATTGGGCTCCCTCTCACCGTGTTTCTCTGATTTTGTTACCCCCCTTCAGTAATGATTTAAACCCTTGTGACCTTCTTTGGCGAAAAATTTGCTTTTCCCTAAAACATTTAAAATTTGTATCGAAGAAACAGCTTTGGGAGGAAGTCGCTGATTCATTTGATCGTTTATCTCTATGCGCTGGCATTAGATTTGTTGCAGCCTCATCAATGTGTGAACGTCTTGAAAAAGTTCAAAAGGAAATGGGTGGTCCCATTTCTTATTAAAGAAGCGGATTGTTTTACAGAATTTAACTGTTTTTTGTTTAACATAAAATTAACCCCGTTTCAATAAAATTGACTTTTTCTCACCGGGCTTGTCAATTTATTTAATAAATACGTTCGTCTCCTCAGGCTAAATTGAAACGTGTTCTACGTGGTTGACAAGTTGTAAAAATAAGGATGGGGGTGAAAACGTATGAGTGACACAGTAAAGGGTTCAGAAATTCATCTGTTGTTTGCCTGAGAGCCGCCAGTTATAATTGAATCTAGCTTAAGCAAAATGTTTCAGCGTGAACGTGGACAGCTAACTGTTCAAGAGAGGGGTGCTATTGTAGCGCTTTTTCAACACGGAGTCCATTTTTCTGAAATTGCGGAACGTATTGGGTGCCATGTTAATACTGTAAGGCATTGGGCGAAGCGGTATGATGAGACACTTGATGTGAAACGTCAAATTGGATCTGGGCGGCCATTGAAGACGACACCTGCACAAGATAGGATGCTTCTAGATGCCGTCAAAGCAAAACCTATCACAACTGCACAAGAAATTCTTGGTATCTATTCGCCCATTACACATATTTCATGTTGTGTTATAGTTCTCTGGAATTCAATTACGGTTTAACATTAAAATAAATAACAAACATCTATTTTCTTATATTAGACGTTACTGGACTTGACATAAGTTGCTCTACTGTCTCTCGCCGTTTAAAAAAGCAGAAAGTTCAAGCCAGAGTTGCGGCATGTAAAGAATTTCTAACCAACGACCACAAAACGCGGAGGCTAGATTTCTCCAACGAGTATGGAGAGTATGAGGACGAATGGTGGGATCCAGTGATTTTCTGTGATGAAAAATCATTTGGGTACAGATAATATAGTTTTCCAATTATTCATCAATTAATTGGATGTAATTTTATAGTTCTGAAGAGTGTGGCCGATCCTTCGTTTATCGGACAAACGGAACTCTGCCTGTCAAGAGAAGCGGTCGAAAAAGTGTCAACGTATGGGGCTGGTTTTCTTCGGAAGGTGCCGGAGCTCTGCATCGCATTACTGGTCGCTTAAATGGC
Source organism: Ceriodaphnia dubia (assembly GCA_022539655.2). NCBI lineage: Eukaryota > Metazoa > Arthropoda > Branchiopoda > Diplostraca > Daphniidae > Ceriodaphnia > Ceriodaphnia dubia. The sequence goes on along the minus strand of JAKUCG020000139.1, from coordinate 710,141 downwards.
GAAAAATACGTAGATATTTTGGAGAATGTTCTCCGTCCAACGGCTTACGAGCGATTTGGACGCGCTGACGCTGACTTCGAAGACTTCGAAGACCCCATCCGATTTGTGCAAGACCTCTCCCCTATTCATACGAGTAATTTAGTAAAGGAGTGGTTCGAGGAACACCCAGAATTTGAACTACTTCCGTGGCCTCCAAAAGGGGCAGATTTAAATCCCATCGAGAATGTCTGGAGTGAGATGGTGTGGGCAATAGATGCTCAAAATGTTACCAACAATGACCAGTTGTGGGAGAAAGTGTCATCCGAATGGAGTAGCCTCAGTGAGCGTAATCAGTATTGGCAGGTGTTGTCCAGCTCCATGCCAAGCAGGCTACGAATGGTTCAAGAAGTTCAAGGGGATCGGACCAAATATTGATTTGGTAAAATAAATCAATGCTAAGGAATTTATGCCGTTTTCTTTTTCTAAAAGAAAAGAATAATTATCATTTCTAAGTTATTAACTTAATAATTGTATTGCAGTGCAGTATATAAGCATTAATTATGCGACCAAATACAAATAAATTTGACCTCATTGCAGATTGCCGGCCCTTTTCATGGCCAGGAAAATTTGAGGTAGAGAGATTAAGATATGAAGACTGTCTGCTTTCGTCAGGAGGATATAAAACAGTATAGAATTTAAAAATTAACTTCCAAACGAAATTTACAAACGATACCAACCCGGACAGTTATTATTGTTTTGGTTGACTGAATGATCGCAGTGATGATGCTTGGCCAACGTCAAAAGTTTAGCCACTGATTTGAAAATAAGACCAAGGACTTTTCTATCAACACAACATTAAGTCCCACGCACCCCACCATGTCTTCTTTTTCGATGGTGTCATCCATCAGTGCCATGAGCCCATGACCAGCAGATGAAATGCCTGCTTGAGTTCATTCTATTGTGATCACTCTGGCTGATGTCTGGCATTGAACAGGGTCTGTCAATCACATTCGAAATGTTTTAAGATCTCACGCGAGAACAATACAATATATCATAATACTTTAGACGTAGAATCGAGGATGCATCGTTTCTTTGCCTATAAAGTCAGTTTTTCATTTCCTATGAGATTTGATAACCTAAAAGAAAACCAACATTCAATCAATAGTAAGGATGAGTTTAAAATTTAAAAGCCCAATCAAATATCAATACTTTTTATGTAGACGGGTATTCCAGAACTCAAAATTAGATAAATTTGAAGGATTCAGCATCGAATGTTGATAGCACTTGGTCAGTGGTGGCTTATTCCCAACAGCAACAGCCTATTCAAGTTACAGTCGGGAAAAAAATTTGGTTTAAATGAAGTATCTTTAGACCCAAGACCGGCAAGACCCAATTACTCACTAGCCCGACGTTTGGGAGCTGTTCACGTTCACACTACCTACGGCTCTTTATGAACTGAATTAGGGACAAAAATAAGAGTTAGCTTTCGACATTTTCAATGTCACTATATGGTTAAGGTTGATTAAAGACCGCGATTCGTTAAAACTTTGTTTTCAAATCTCTTACCTTTTAAAGTAATGACACTATTTCAATAATATGAACTCCTTCTAGATCAGTATAAGCCCACACAAGGCATTTCAGCAAACCAAGGACTTTCATTAGATTTTGAAATTTTAACTGTCAGCTGGCTAGCAGACAGCAGTCAAGGGACTGTCATTATCATTCTGCGGAATTACGTTCGTAGAAAACGGAAAGAAAGGATCCATTATAAAATTCAGTTTTTTACCACTAGGTGACTCTGTAATTTTTAAGGCCCTGTACAGATTTTTTTGCTACATACTGTACCTGACGACAGATCGTGTCAGCAAAGTCATCAAGCGAAATTTACATAAGAATTGAACAATTTGGATACCTGAAGCGTCATCTTAAATTGAAAAAACATTCTGGAATCTCGGGGAACGACGTTTGCCGGATGGTCGAGGAAGCGGTGCTTCGCCAAAATATAAGAAAATGATTTTTCACTCGAATCACTCGAAAAATTATATTTTGGTGGATTTGTTTACACAACTTCCCTGTGCTGATTCATTATAGCCATGTCAAACTGCTTACGACAATTTGGGCAAACCACCAGTACTCCAGTTAAAACCAAAGCCTCGGGAAACTCTTCGTTTGAGAGAATTCTCACATAGACGGATTTCAAGTTTGAGTCCTAAGTTTTGATGAAATAGTTTGGAATTTAATAAGATTTATAAGAACGCCGCCGTCCTTATGCCATACCCTTAACTGTCTTCCATTCAAAATGGGATATCCTTTTTTGAAGAGTCTGGTGGATTTTTTGGGCCCGTCCTGCTGATACATCTGAATGCCGCAAACCCAATGGCAAACAAGGGGATTGCTCTATCATTAAAGAAAATTTCCATTCACAATAGCAGGGCAGAATTGTTGGCTTGGTATCTTACTCTGTGATTTTCTGAACAACAGTAGCAACGTCGTCTCTTTCTGTTGGCAATTTGCCGGCAATTTCCAACTGATTCAAAATCCCCCCTCTGTTTGCCTCTCGTCTTGTCTCGTCTCTGACGTCATTGCCCCAGTTCACCCCCCTGCAGCCAGCTTCAAGATACTAGAAAATCTTGTCGCCAATTCGCTTTTGTCAAACTCGACATTTCTCTGGCCGAAACCCCGCGCTGCGGCAAGTGCAGCATCTCGACCATATGGCCTATTAGATAATCTTCCAGCAGCACAATGTTTTTCTCAGAAGGTCTATTCACCAGTGGACGAGACGACTTACGGTCTAATAGAAAGAAATGATAAAGACCGAAGCAACTGATTCCAGCTTATTACATTACGCACATGGAGGAGATCCCCTGAACAATTCACCTCATGATTCACGCCTTGCGGATCTATCTTCACTGCCTGAGAAGAAAAATCAAGGAAGTTACAAATAATTTTTAGGTTAATACATAGACAAATACATTTTAGGTTATTATATAGACACTTGATTGTTTATGTTTATGTTTATGTTTATTTATAATGCGCATTTTCAGGAGTTTTCAAATGACGCAGTTATGTGCAGTCTGTACAACGGTTTCATATCTACAGTTTCAGCTCGAATTTGCAGCGGTAAACAATTCTTTGAATAATCGGGAGCGAAATGTGCTGAGGTTGGGGGATTGTCTTACTGAGTCAGATAGGGAATTCCATATGAGAGGGGCAGCGCGAGAGAAGGCTCGCTTGCCGTACTGTGCTAGTCGGTAGGGTTTTGTTGTGAGGAGATTCTTCCCGCCCGAGCGCAGGTCTCGAGTCGGCAAGTAGGGGGTTAATAGGCTAGAGAGGTAGGATGGGGCAGAGCCGTTGAGACAGCGAAAAGATAGGCAGGCCACTCTATATTTAGCACGGTTGGAAACAGATAGCCAGCGGAGGGTCTTGAGGTGTTGTGAAACGGGATCATGCTTGCGGAGGTTAAAGATCACTCGGGCAGCTGAGTTCTGTACGCGCTGCAAGCGCTTGAGCAAAAACTCTGGTAGGTCAAAATAGAGGGAATTACAATAGTCAATGCGGGATAGAACAAGAGCATTCACGATACACTTGGCGGAGGAGAGATCTAAGAAACGACGGATTTTGCTGATCCTGCTGAGTTGGAAGAGGGCGGCACGGCAGGTTCGTTGAATGTGGGCGGCCAGCGTGAGATGTGCGTCGATCACAACACCAAGATTGCAGGACAGCTGGGAAGGGTAGACAAGAGACGGCCCGACTTGGAGCGGCAGGGTTGACTCAACTAGGGCTGCCTGGCGTGTCGTCGAGGTGAACAGGAGAGTGCTCTTGTCGATGTTGAGTTGCACTTGATTGGAAGTCAGCCAGGTGTTCGTTTTGATGGCCCATTGGGCTAGGGCATTGCAACATTGACGCTGCGCTGAAAAATCCGGCAGTAGGGCGAAGCGCTTACAGGCTTGAGAGTCGTCAGAGAATTGTCGGACGACGACGCCGTCGGTGGCAGTAACATCGGCGAGTGGGGCAACACAAATTATGAATAGTGGCCCTCCTAGAACAGAACCTTGGGGTACTCCGCAAGGAAGAGGTACCGCGCTCGACGTAAAGTTCTCAATTTGTACGGACTGAGTCCTTCCACTTAGGTAGGAACCGAACCAGTCAAGGGCAGAGTTGGATAGACCAAAGTATTCCGATAGTCTGCTGAGGAGAATCTTGTGTTCTACCGTGTCGAAGGCAGCCGAGAGGTCTAGAAGTAGGAGAGCGCTAGCGTCGCCAGCATCTGCCGTGGTGAGCAGGTCGTCGAAAAGCGAGAGAAGGGCCGTCTCCGTCGAATGGTTTGCTCGGTATGCAGATTGGTGGTCGGGCAGTAGGTTGAACTTCGTTAGATGCTCCAACAGTAGCATCAGCATTGCCTTTTCAATGAGCTTGGAGAGGAACGTAAGGTTCGAGACAGGGCGGTAGTTGCTCAGGACATTCTGATCCAGACCTGGCTTCTTGAGGAGAGGTCTGATGATGGCGTGTTTTGACTGGGAAGGGAAAATGCTGGTGGAGAGAGAGAGGTTGACTATTTCGGTGATCGGGCCAATGAGGACCGATAGACATTTTTTGAGCAGGTGAGTAGGCAACGGATCCAGAGGGCTGGATTTCGTTGGTAGAGTCCCAACAAGTTTGGTGACCTCCTCGACGGACACAGTGCGCAGACGGAGCAAGTCCGTTTCTTTGTGTTGTCGAAGAAAAGACTGCTCTGGTGGCAGTGCACCGAGAGGAGAGTCCGACTCAGCCGCACGATCCAGGTTCGCACGTATCGTGGAGATCTTTGAGGCAAAAAATTCACTAAGATCATCGACGGTATCCTGTAGACAGGGGCGGACAGGAAGAGATTGGGGAGTCGTTGAGCCAGTTAGGTCGCCAACCAGACGAAACAGGGCGCGCTTGTCGCCGTTGCACTCAGACACCTGGTCTCGAACTGAGCGAATTCTCGCATCGTCGATAGCTCTCGTGTAGTTGAATCGGTGCTTCACATACATTCTACGGAAGCGTTCGATCCGTAGGTCACATCTTCTCTTAGCAGCACGCCAACATCTCTCAGCCCAGCGTTGTTTCGCCTTGAGCTCACGTAGTTCATCTGACATCCAGGGAGCATCAGGGCGCAGTACAATCGTTTTCGTCTTGACTGGTGCATGGCGATCTAGGATGGAACGAAGTCCGCCGTTATATTGCGTCATTCGTTCTTCGATTGAGCTGCATGGGGCCTGGATGAGTGGCAGTCCTTGCACGTCGTCGAGGAACCCATCCATGTCGATGGTCCTGATTGGTCTGAAGGAAACAGTTTTCGTGGGCCACTTCGGAGGACGGGTGCCCAGCATGCACTGGATGAGAAAGTGGTCGGGGATGCCGATGCCGTCGTCGACGAGTGTTGACTTGATTATGTCGTCCGAGTTGCGTGAGAGAACCAGGTCGAGGGTATGTCCTTTATTGTGCGTCGGTTGACTGACGTGCTGACGGAAACCGACAGACTCTATGATAGCACTGAACCGTTGAGCGTATGTGTCGTTGACTACGTCAACGTGCAAATTAAAATCGCCAGTTATCACGAGTGCTGATGACACTGTTGACGACGATTCCAGAAGAGAGGAAAATTCGCTCAGGAACGTAGCACATGACTTTTCGGGTGGACGGTATAGGCGTAGGCGGGAGACTTTCACGCTGGTGGAGAATGTACGGAGATCCCTCGCATTGATCAAACAAAGCGCAGCTTCCGTGTCTCTCGGTCGCCTCTCGTTTTTCTTTCTCTTCTAATTGTTTCATAATAAAATGGACCAACCTCTGATAAAATTTACGGTCGAATAGCTGTTACCTCCTTGGTGTCGAGAAAATTTATTTACAGTTATAGTGCGAGCGTATGAGTTCCTTGCCACCCTTGATTGGGCTCCCATAGTGTGAAGAATCGTCATTCACAAGATCATTGTAAAGATGTGGATCACTTAAAAATAAAAAAAATTTTATTTCTAATTGCTGATGATTAGATTGAGACTATAACAGCTGACCGTACGGCTCATTGGAAGAACCTTGTGTTTCTTGGTACCTACTAACTCTGTTATCATTAGATCCGCTATCTCTTTAACAGAAAAAGGTAATTTAATACTAGGCTGACAATAAAAATAAAGGAAGAATAATTACTGAATGTGTTTAGACCTGATCGAGTAAACGCGAAATTAGTTGGGCTAAAGAGTCTTTTTTTGCCAAGTTGAGACAATGAGAGTGAGCTGGTCTGTGACCATGCTCGAGCAAGCAGCAAGATAAGACTAGCTCCCTCATAGTGGCGCGTCGTCTGCTGCGACTCTAGCGCCGCCTACGGAGGAGAAGTGAGTCACAACCGTTGGCCTAGCTCCAATAATCCAATATTCATCGACATTGGCTGGTTGGGTTGCATCGCAATCCTGGCTGATGATGTTGAGCATTTTCCCCTACATTAAATGACAGTTGATTTATTCAATGCATAAATTTAATTTACATGCAGAAAAAACACCCCAACACGACTTTTAAAATGAGTTCTTACCAGATACTTGATGAAAAAAGGGCTGGAAAGAATTGTTGCTGTTAAAAAATGGGAATCTTAGCCCATGTGTCGGCATATTGTGCGGTTGTTGGATGTTTCCTGGCACACCCAGATTGAATTCAGGTGGGACCTGTGACCACATTTTAGTCTTACTTTGGCATTTGTTATGCTAAATCGGGAAAATTCTACCATTACGTAGCTTCTTTTTGATTTCCCCTCCCCATCTGAAAAAAACAATAAATTTTGCCAAAATTATGGCCGACGAAGCCGATTAATAATCTTGAAAATTTTTAGCCACAATTTCTCCATTAAATTGGAAAACTAGACTTAATACTCATATTGAACATGAAGGAAGGCAAATGACTCGCGGACTCGTTAGTGTAATCACAGTTAATCGATGTGCTTTCATTTCATATAATCTTGCCATTAATGAATTAATAAACTTTTGGGTGTCTGTTTAATTTTCTCGTTTATTTATAATTGTGATTCACCAATACAGTGTTACGACTTTCATAGGATATTTGTTTTCCCTTTTATTATTTCAATAAAAATTGAACAGAAAAAATATTTTTAAGCAAGCTTTTTAGTATACTTTCGAAGAAGAAAAAATTTGGGCATGTCGGTGCTAAACGTAGGCTACTAATCTAGTATTCAGTAGCTTCAAACTTTGACATCATAGTATCAGTTGTAGGGATGATGGTAGCTTTGACGCAGAATATCAATTCGTCCAAAAAATTGTAAAAAGAGGTGATATAAGATGGCCAGTGAACTTTAAAAATAAAAAATGAAGAAACCTAATTTTTAAAAGCATTTTCGGCATTGTCACCACAGTGGATAAAGTAACGTCCACAGTAAGACCAACGATATTGGCTTTTCTGTTAAGCAGCTTTTAAGACATAACAAAAAAGGCTGTTTAAAATGGTCTGGTCTTGCTGACTTAGCAAATTCTTCCACGTCAAAGTTTTCCTACGTAGAAACGAAACAATAACAAGAAGTCCGCGAGTCGAGGAAACCGAGTTGGTGGGCGTGACTTTTTACAATGTTAGTAAAAACTATCGAAAATTATGATTAGGTAGTTCATTTTGTTCGAAACGCCAAAAATATCGATTGAGACAAGCCGCAATTTTTTATTCCTTGTAGTTTAGTAGAAAAATCGCTTTTCTGAAAAATCGTTTTGCAAAATTTTTGAATATTGTCAAATTTTCGACCCAAACATAAAAATTTTCAGGGTGGGTTAAAGCCAAAATTAAAATTACCACCAGATAGCCCAGAATTTTATTTTTCATATGTCTAGGTGACAGTATTTTACGACCAACAGTTATGGAGCTACAAATAAATAGCAAGTCCATATATTTTGCCTACATTTCTGTCCATAAGTGAGTCGGGTTATCCCCTGAAGTGCTTTGTGCCGACGGGCTAGGCGCGACTCGATGGTGGCAAGTGGCTTCATGAGTTCCGTATACTCATTCAGTAACTCGATGTCCTCCTTAGTTAAGAGTGGAAGAGATACAGACGTGAAGAGTTTATTAACTACTTCAAGGCTTTGAAAGTTTTGAAGGAAAGTCGCTCTGCTGTCAAAAAAGACTATTCCATCTTGTAGGACATGCTGTCAGAAGAGCGATTTCTATTTAAAAAAGTATTTTTTTCAAAAATGTTTGAAAGTACAAAATCTTCCTCGGAAACTGCGAACTATTCGTCTGTATGGGATCAAAATTAGCATTATCTCCAACATTGCCAGTTGATGTTTTTTCTCTGACTTTTTCTCGTGTTTTCTTGGGTTATTTCTGGAAATGTTCACAATAAGGAAATTTGTGTTTTTCTAGTAAGAATCAGCAATGTGACATGCAAAATTTTAAAGACTTACTTGGAGGTCCCTGGAATCAAACCCCAGACGTTTGTCCATCAGACGCAGCGTTGCGCAAATGCCAATGTGGACCAGTTGACCAAGAAATCGTAAATTGTAAAAGTATTCTTTGAATTGAAGTGTTTTGAAAATGTGGAGCTGCAAAACTTTTACAATATATTAGTAATAACTATTAGGATGGCCATGCCATATAGGTAGCATTCTCGACCAGAACGCATGAGGTCCGATATTCAAACCTTAACCAAATAAAAGGCCACGCAGGTGGCAAAACCTTCAGTTGTGTTCTTTTGTTAATTGCGATTCAATAATTTATATATGTCTTGAATAATTCAAGACGACCTTCGCGTTCCGCTAAGCCGTCGCACTCTTCCCTTCTAATCTTTCCTCTTTTGATGAACTCTACAGTCCTACTTTCGACCGAGTCAGGTGGCACAAAAAAATACAAGTCCCAATGGAGGACAAACAGTACCAACAGAAAATGAACTTACTCTCAGGAACTCTGCTGGCTGGAGCAAATTGAAAAGACAAGAAAGATCGGATGACAGGGTGCAATTCCTTCCTTCCGGCCTTCAAATTACGAAGAACAATACTTTGGGGAGATTCCATTTTCAGTGCATTTTGGTTGAAATATTCATGGGCTAAGGATTCTAGTGAGATTTCTTGAATGTCGGAGTTCCTTGAAGCCTGCATGGTCACCAATTCTGATGTCTGCTTTCTTGTTGCTGTACCTATAGTCTTGCACGTCTAATCTTAGTAATTCAATCGATCACTTCTCCGACTGTAGAGCCGTTAAAACTGTCGATGGTTGATGTCAGATTCAATCACCTGCACCGTGCCGGTTCAACACGGCGCGAGTAGTTCTATCATACTCGCACTCCCATGGAAACAAAGACTGTAATGGCAGCCTCGGAGTGTATTGAATTCTCAATGTGGTACCCTTTTGGAATCAATGTTTCACAAGAAAACAGATACATCCCATATCTGCTTTCCAATATCCCTTGAATAATAGAAAAATAGCTCTGCATATTTAACACATTTGCATAAACAAGATAAGTGAAAACAAAAAAGTTGAGGAAATATCCAATTCTTACCGAATCTCGGTTCTCTATGAGTAGTTTTTTATATCTTCCTTTTCAGCTCCTGGTTTAACTCTTATAAGTAGGCATTGTCGTCCAACATTTTGCATGTTTAAGTTATTTTGGGGAAAAGGTTTTCCCCTTAACATTAAGGGCTTTTTCAGTACATGAATCCCCCCCCAAAACCTTGACAGTATCTATGCAAGAGAGCGGCATGTAATAAAAACCTGGAAAAATTGTACGCTCTAACGTCAACGAACATGAAAATTTTTGAACGAACGTGAATGAACTTTATTCGCTCAATTAACGAGTGCAAAGAAAGGGAATATTTTCCAGGAATGGCAAAAACTTGCTTGAAATGACGGCGTGAACAGTTGACAACATTAAGGGCCTTTTAAGTACATGAATAAAAAAAGGGCATAATTTTGTTTATTACTTCAGAAGTTCTTTTTTTTTCTTTTTTTCGAGCTTGTTAGACAGTATCTATGCAACAGTACAGTATGTATTTTTTTAAAAACCTGAAAAAATGGGACTGTTCTAACGTCAATGTACATGAACATTTTTAGAGAACAGAACAGCGTGGACAAAAAGGAGTGGCACACAATTATTTCGCCCACTCCAATAGTGGATTCACAGCCTCGAGGGCAGTGAGTGGTGAGATCTGGAGTTCCAGTCGACTTAACAAGCAGTCCGCGAGGCAACCTGGCTAAAAAAGGAGATTCCTAGGAAACATTTTTAAAAATTTTCTTTAAAGCGCTCGAATGTTAAAATGCAAAATGCTCCTAAGGATCGCCGACTTATTGCAGTTCATTTCCAACTATTCGCAGTTCTAAGTTCCTTGTAATTACAGAGATATTTTAATTTTTCTGGAAATGGTTTCACATTTTTATTAAATTTCGACAAATGTAAAATATTTTCCAGAATGGGTTATAATATTCGATAGCTCTATGTCTTTGCTATCTTTCCCCTGATCTACAATGCTGTACGTTGTACAGTGCGGATGCTTTAAAATAAATACTGAATCACTGTTTATGCTGAAATTCTTGCCATTTCCGAGTCAAAATCGGGATCGCCGTCGGTCCAAAGTCCTTAAGGGGGGAAACCAAACCTGAGAGCATGGAAAGAGAGAAGCGAGGGAAAGAGAGCCGATAGAAAACCAATTCAATTTTCGAAAAGGTATGTGTTGTAGTCCTTCCCCCGAAGCGCTTCGGACTAGCAACCCGCTTCTGACTCGGATTTAACAAGAAATATTGACGTAAGATAGTGATTTAGTAATTACTTTGTAGTAACTGAACGGTTTAACACACAGTACTGTAACTTTGGGTAAAAATAGTTAAGACACAGAGGCATCGAACACTTTTTTATTTTTATTTTTAACCCACACTGAATTTTTTTTTTACTTATGTCTAAAACATACTAGAATTTGAAAAACTTATAAAACGTGATTATCTCTCAAACTAATGAAAATTTGTCCGAGAAACGTATTTTAATGGATTTGAATTACACTGGCGAGCAAAAATGTCTTAACACTTTTGGAATTCAACGAACCAAAAAAAATTCGTAAAATCCGTAGCCTAGAAATTTGGCCTGGTTGCCTCGCGGACTGCTTGTTAATTCTAAGAGCCAGTGGTTAATACGAGAAACCACATGTAATACTAGATCACTCTTTGAAATCACTCTTAAGGTTCAGTGAAATGTTTGGCACATAATTAAAGAACCACGAGGCGATATGCGTATACTTTGGTTTGGAAGGGCGAATCCGACGATCCATAGTCTACTCATGATAAGAAGACCCGTCAAGAAGTCTTTCGTCATCCTGTAACATCGGTTCATGTTCAAAAACGAAACTGAGTATATAAAATAACTTTTATCGGTGACCTCCATACTAGCATACTATGATTGTGTGCCAAATGGGCCCTATGTTACCAGTGACATCTCATACATGATGGTTCGGGAAAAATGCGATGCTGTTATGGTCTAAGCTCTATTGGACATAGCAAATAACACTTTTAACTTCCTCCATCCTCCTTCTGGGGCAAAAACATGTTACAAGTTTGCTGCACGAGCAAAAAAAGCCAGCACATTTTTTTCACGCTTTTCCTTTAAATTACATTTAAAAAACAAACGAAATGTTTGGTGTCATACAAGACCAAAGTTTTTTATTTTGGTCGGAAATATATGGGTGACGCCAAAATCACCGCGAGCAGAGTCGTCGTTTTCGCGAACCAAATACCAAACTTGGAAAGAGTGAGCCGTTTAGCAGATCTATACGACTACAGGAAAAGCCAAGTATGTTTTCAGGTAAATTGAACTCATAGTAAAAGTTGTCTTTCGTTGTGTGTAAACATACAATGCTATTCCCTTGCTTCACCCTTTTCCATTAATATTTTATGTGTTACTCATACCAATATCTAACTATATAAATAGATACTTGAATATTTTTGTTTAGAATTACAAATTTATGCAGGATAGCTAATAGCTTAGTTAATTTCAACAGCTTTACAGGGATGATAATGTACCATTTTTTATGCTTCAGTGTAATTGTACAGATGGGTGCTCTACAGCAGAATGCCTAAAATAGTATTAAGAGTTTTTTTAAAACTTTTTTGCTCTCAAAACTCTGCAAACATTTAGCTGCTGTGTTAAAACTAGATGTTTAAGACTATACTAAATAATTTTGTAATTTTCGTGATTTCATTAGAAATTTTCATTATGTTTTGATAAAGGACTCCGAGTTTTAGGTCTAAAAAACTAAGTCGCGTTTCGAAAAAAACGGCCGGGATAGGCTTTCGACATGGGGAGCCGTGACCTTGGTCGAAAAAACGACCTTTTTCGAAACACGACTCAGTTTTTTAGCCGTGGTTTTTTCATTTCTCACCCAAATTTAATGAAAATTTTCAGACTGAAAGAAGAAAGTGCAATTTTGGGCAATTTTTCAAAAACAAGCTGTCGGCTATTAAAGTTGACCGATTTGTGTACAAAATGTGGGGGAAAAAAGGCCTGTTCTAATAAATAAATTTCTTGCCTCTGCTACTAGGATTTTATTGTTGGAATAAAACGAAAAAACCACAAAGAGATCTCGCCAAGACAAATTCAACGGCATCACAAAAAAATTTAGCACTATTTTTGAGCCTACGGCGACGAAAAAAGAAACGCGAAAATAACACAGAGTGCAATGGGAATGCGCCCCGTGTTCTAATAATTCGAGTGCACACTTTAGAGTCTCAAGGTGAGCAATTATGAACGCATCCGAGCAACCGTCAGGTTGAAATGTAAGATTTTACACCGAGTTGAAGGTATAACGTGTAACAAATTTCAATAATGTTTTTAGTTTGTATGCGACCAGTGCCCCCAAAAATTCATGATAACGCCTACCTCATCAGACACACCAGGTAGTGAAAATTGTTACTTATTTTATACTTATTTGTTCCTTACTAATTTTTCTATTTCTATTTTCCTCGCATTATCAAACCCATGTATGTGAAAAATTTCACAAATGGAAATTTGTGCCCAACTCAAGGAAGGGAGATGCAGATCAGCATATGACAAAAAATCATTCTGAAAAACCATACCCCAAGCTGAGTATGGTCTGTGCCGTAATGCTACTAACATAACTAATGCCAAAAAACATTTCCAGTTTATCCACCGTCCCTGTAAAAGACAAGTTATAAGTTTGCCGCTCGAGCAAAGTAACCGGCACATTTTAATTGTCATCTAATTTAATGAATTTGTATGAATTTTTTAGTTTAATGCCCTGCTCTGGATGTGTTTACTACCGGGCCGAAATTTTGCGCGTTGTGAGTACATCCATATATACCTGCAATAAATTCTGGATTGGATTGATAGGGAAATACTACTTGAAGGAAAACGTATTGGTAAACGCCCTTCAGATAACAATAAATTTTTAAAAAATTTACAATCCAGAGTTATTTTGAAGGAAAAGGCATAGTCCAAATCTTTTAAATTATGCGAAGAAAGCAAAATCCAAAAACTTGCAACATATGCCACTACCGAAATTTCATAAATCGGAAGAAAAAATTGTATTAAAAAAAGTAAATGTAACCGTACAATTTTCGTTGGATGAATTGAGTTGGCCACAACGATAATGCACCGCAGAGAGGTGAAATATAATCCTATCGATTGGACATTGGCTTGGTGCACGCCAAAAGTGGCGTATCTAATGGAGGTGCCCAGATACCTTAATAAACATTATTTCCAAAAGAGTGTACACCATTAAAAAATCTGGATCTTATTGTGTTAGAAGTTCCTTTGCTAAATACGTTAACTAAAGTGTTACTAACATAAAAACAGACATCGACCGTACAGTTTTCGTTGGATGAATTGAGTTGGCCACAACGATAATGCACCGCAGAGAGGTGAAATATAAACCTATCGATTGGACATTGGCTTGGTGCACGCCAAAAGTGGCGAATCCAATGGATGTGCTCAGATACCTTGTCAAACATTGATTCCAAAAAGGTGTACATGATTGAAAGATCTAAATCAACAAAATATGGGAAACAAAGATGATTTTCCACCTTCTTTTGAATCCTTTAGATTTTATATCTAAAAATTTGCCCAAAAAGGCCAATTGTGGGATACTAACATAAAAACAGACATCGACCATTGTTTAGTGATACTATTAGAGCAAAGAAAAGACGAACTAAGAAGGGAGAGAGCAGTTATCGACTTGGTTTGTCCACTTAGGCCTTAGTTCTACTTTTTCAAGAATTGGTCTGTGATATATTGAGGATTCAGCCGACTGGTTGACGTCTGCTAACATCATAATCGGTGGAATCCCATCCCATCCACAACTCGAGGTTCACATCAGTTGACCAAACGATTAGCTCTAACTTTATATTTTCGTACTTAATATCTCTTGTGGATTGATTAAAAAGTTTTAATCACCTGAAGGATGCAGCGAAACACTTCAAGTGTCAAGACTGTGGGAAGAAATATGGACTACGCACATCAACTGGTAGGGTGTATTCATGTATTGCAAAGTGCTTTTCACGGAGGTAATCTTAAAAGGTTTACATATGGACTGATTTAAATAATAAAGCCACACAGGTGGCGAAACCTTCAGGTGTGTTTTTTTATTAATTGCGTCTTTATAATTTATATATGAAATTTTCACATTATTGGTCTACTGCCCCATTGTTTATTTATCCTAATTGATTTTGGTTGTATAAAAGAAGGAAAGTTGGTAAGATTTATGGGAAATGATATTGTAAAGCTGTGGTATTGCCAAACAAGGTCGTCAAACAAGACCCGTCTCGGTGCTCCTTCGGGTTTTGGGGGGTATTTGCAGATGCATTGGTATCAGCCTTATCATTTAAATATCGAATCCTTGATCTCTAACTATACAATCACGTATTCATATTCTGAATTTATGTCGATATAAAAACTGAATTCAGAATCCTAATTTTCTATTACTAGCCAGCCTACTTGCCTAGTATTAAACATAACTCAAGTGTTGGATAAAATCTTACCCTGTGCTTCTAGCGCTACTAGTCTTACATCATTTTAACGAAAAAATATTTTAATGATAGCGCTTAAAATTGACTAATATGATAGCGCTGTATATTATAATGTCTGTTTTAACGCTGAACAGTCCAATAAAGGCTTTTGTACTACACATTATTAGCGGCGGCAGGTACGACTCTAGATAATTAATCGGGTAGGGCGCAGGCTCGATAAAGATTCTACATCAATACACACATACCCGTGTTTTAAATGTCCAGTGAATGGATGCGTCTAATAAGGTGCTTGCAAGTCTAGTGTATGGAGGAACATTCTTATCGGTTGGGGGGGGGATTTATTGAAAGGAAAAAAGAAAATTGTAGTTTTATTATTTAAAACGCTGACACGGTTTGATCTATTGCAACGACAGATTTCGTTGCAGTAAGTGGATTTGTTTCTTTTCGTTTCTTTTGTACCGACATATGTCGTTTCAATAGCAAAAACGGTGCTTATTGCAATGACAGGACCCTAAAAAAAGTTTTTTAATCATACTTTGCGCATGCGAATTCAATTTTGCATGAAGAATCTGGCTAGCTTCTGTACTGGCCATACGTTGGCAGTAGCTGTGGCTTTACCGCAGTACCGGTACCCTACGATTAGTACCCTACAATAGCTACCCATCAATGGGCCCACATATAACCTTCCCATTACCTGCCCATTCTAAAAAAATGCGAAAATATTAAAATATTTTGGGACTGAAGTGCATGGAGTGCGACACCGACACCGATGATCTGGTGACGACCCCTGTCCTCATTCTGATGTTTCCTAAACAATTTTTAGGAGACAACAAATCGGAAGATATAGCCGGTTTCGAACAATTTAAGTCTAGTCCAGCACACTAGAGCTCTTCTTGCGCGCTATGTCGCTCCGTAAGCATTTCAAGTAATTTAATTAGTCAACGGACAAATCTAATTGGTTAAAATTTACTAATATGGACAAACCGCGTAAAAGTGCTATGGCGTAGTCCACCAGGCTTTAGGTCGAGTTCCAGACAATTTAGTTTATACGATATCAAATCAAGTTTAGTTCGGGCCAAAGGTTATTGGTGACTACTGCATCAAAATATTTCAATTCTCGGAATTTTTGGAAGGAAGTCTTTTTGGCTATATTGCACCAGAAAGATTCGTGAATTCGCGAGACGAACTATTTTTTGTGTGCAGCTATAAATGCGATCTTAAAGTAGGCCATATACAAATACGCCCTTGCGAACTGGGTTATATTTTATAACAGTTTATAAGTTCTTAAAGCTATACCCCATTTGACGGCTTCATTTAGTCAAAAGAAAAAAAGACTAAAATAACCAACCGAGAATCTATCTTTTGGATTTGCTATCTACCAATTCATAAATTTTAACGTATTCTACTTAAGCATTGCAAATTTGTCGAATGTAATATTGAGTCTTTATGAATTTGAACTTAATTTAACTAACAATTGTTTGGTTAAAAGTTATTTGTAGGCCTAATTGTAAAGTTCATAGCTGTAGATCATAACATTCTTAAAAGTCGGCAGTCTCAAAGTACACCGAAAGATTTCGGTGCAATATTAAACACCCAACTCCCGCCCTAACCAACAGACTTAATTTCATACCTCGTTTGAATCAACAAATTGACTTCGCATATGAATTGAAATGATAAAATAATGATTTACAACTTTAGTGGTCCTGACGATGCAATAAGCAACTTTTTACTAATAAAATGACTGTTGTTGCAATAGGAAGAATCAGCTTATTGCAACGACAGAGAGATCGCTGCAATAGATTGAACGCGCTGACACCGTAATAATAGCCTACTTCTAGAAAACTGGGTATTAAATACTTCTCAGACGTGGTACTTGTTTCAGCCACAGGTTTTTTTAAATCGAGAATTAAATTAACTCTTTAGGAAAAGTGTCAGTCTGACAGATTTTCTACAAACGATTTGCAAGGAATAAAAATCATTATTAGATATCATAAGTTACTGTAATTCATAAAAACTACAAAAAAATCCATTATAGTAACGATTTGAGCTGATCAATTATACTTTCGGTCAATAACCATATAAGACAGAAGAGCAGCTCGTATTTCACATCTGTGAAGTTTTCAAGCTAGAGAACCACCAACTGCCAAAACCAGCCTAATAGGTCTCAATTGTCTGTTCTGGTTGAAACAGTAACCCAATGTAAAAGAAGTAGATGCGTGCATGGTGTAAGTTTATAATCGAAAAACAAACCATGAAAAATAAAATATTATGCAATGTGTTTAATGGTGGAAACTTACGAATAGCCTATAACTCGAAAATATTTCATGGGTGAAGATTACTTGATTGGATTATAAGTCCCCGCCAAAAAAGATAGGGCCCCTGGAATTAATCATCCTGTATTCACATCGCATAAACATAAATTAAGAAATAAGATATACCCAATTACCCATACAGTCCACATTGATTTTAAGACACATTCAAAAACGATAATCAAAACAAATACATTACTATTCCCCAGTAGTGCATATTGTTGTTGTGGCTGCTCTTACGTCCTAGCTCTTAAATACGCACAAAAATCAAATTTAAAAAAGTATTACCGATTGAAATGAAACTAGCCTAACCGCTAGAACAAATAGCTTCAAGATGTTATAAAAAATTTCAAGAAAATCGGTCCAGCAGTTTGGTCATTTACTTATTTATAGTGAAACGGAATTAAAGGCTCAGCGAACCCCAGTCAAAGCAGTGAAGGAGGAGGGGAAGCAGTCTGCAGGACCACCCGTACAGCCCTATTTTTACTTTAGAGCCTTCAATAGTATACTACGTATACTACCCTCAGGGATAAGCCCCTAGTTTCAACAACTTAGGTCTATGGGAATGCTGCTAAACAGTATCCAATTTTTCTCTTATCTGTCAAAAATGGTTTTTTTTCTTTTGGTCTTATTTAACAAAATAAAATATTATACCTCTGGTTTTCTTTATTTTGAAAGTAAGAATAGTTATCTTACTTTTTGTTATTACTAACTACAATTCTGTTGTGCCTCACATATTTTTTTTCAACTGAAAAAGCCAACATTTTTTTGATTTCCAGTGACATAATTTATTATTGTATGCTTGCATATTGAAATGATTCATATTTTCATTAGGCTAATAGTAATTTGCTAGCAAATATTTATTTAAATTAGATCGATGATAAATTGCTTCACTGTTTTGGATTTCTGAAAAATCTGTGCCAGAGTGCCAATAATTTTTTTTCCTCTCGGGGTATAATGTCTTGGTAACCTTCAGGCACCCCTGAAGGGATAATTTTTCAATTATCTAAAAACGTTTAAGTATGACAACTTGCCTCTCATATATGAAATCCTTGAAAACGTCCTAAAGCTTTTTTCCTTTCCCTCGAGCTGTGTCTGCATACTGTCTGATCCAGAAGGGAAATAGGGAAGACATTTAATTATTCCATGGTCGAAAAATAGAGTTGTTTTCCCTAATGCGTTCCAGTTTAAGTTACTATTTCAGTCTGTGGTGGTCGGCCAGTTCCTTTTTTTTTTTGCTTTATACTGTACTTCTCTTTCAGTTTGGCCCATTTGCTGTTGGCCTCGAGAACACCAAGTAATTATAATGAATTCGAATCTAAATTTTTTTTCTGAGTTTGTTTCGGAACATTAGGGAAGTAGTTCACTTACTCCACCCGATGGACTTGGAAATCTCGGCAAACGCGTTCGACCTGACATTTATATTTTTGAAATCCGTCAACCGGATGTCAAAAATGCAGGGAAACCCTTGAACGAGGAATAGAAGTTTTTTCTTGAACCACCGTCCACAAAAACGAGCCTCGTGGTGGCGTTTTGGGAGGCCTCCTGAAGATTTTATGATTTGTGGTCCATTTTTGAACAATATAAGGTATGTAACCCACAATAAGAAATTCTGGCTTTACTTGTCCTTAGGCTGTAGGGGCGGGGCTACAATAGAGGGGCAAAAAAGGGTTATGTTTGCTTTCGACCACTTTCGACAGCCTACGTACGATCAGGAACAAACTCAGTTTCGATCAGACAACCTAAGATTTCATCCGACAAAAATCCCCCACCGTTAATACAGATTTAAATGAAATGAATTAATTAAAGCTGACATTAAAATTGCATATTTTACATTTTATCTCAACTTTTATTGTAGGTTTAATACAATTAGTTGAAATTTTAGCAGACGATTAAGGAGAGACCAATCGTCCTAAATCCTTTTTTAGCTCCTTCAAATTTTACATCGTTTGCTATTGTTTACGTTTTTCTGTGATATTTTAGATGATTCGCTGCTAAATTCATCTAATTTAAGTACCGCCCACCAAAAATATTGCAGGTCTGTTTTAGAATAGGAGGAGCTAATTTTATTTTAAAACCACAATTAGACTTTTTTACATACATTTGTAAATTAAACAAAAAATATTGTCACGGGTTAATTTGTCCCAGCCAAGCTACTTGTTGAGGAGGACACGGAAGAGAAGACGATTGTTGTGCTGACTCCTTTTTTCACAACCAGTCGAGTTTCACTGTTGTTGTATACACGGTATATTAACACCAAACAGTGCTACACTACACTATGGACACAAAAGGGTGTTAAAGCAAGCCGGGTTCAAGAAGAAGTGTCCGAGAGAGAAGACTGACCACCAAGAAGGGATTCAAAAACAAACTACAGACGACATAGTGACAACATCGAACAACACGCCACCTAGGGGTGGCGCATTCCAACCCCATTCCAATTGAGAGAACTAATCACCAGGTAGCCAGGCTTACAAAATACGTGACAATATTATGAGGATCAGCGCCAAAAACTACGTTTAATGATATATATCTCAACCAAATCCCTTATTCATGCACCAACCAAATTAGCAGAAGCCGTATTTGGTTCACAGAAATTCACGTAATGACAAAAACATAGAAATGCGATTCTGTGGACATGGTTGTTCAAAGGATTTACCAGTATGTTTTGTTGGATATTATGCAAACTGAGTCTTATTACTATAAGGTGGCAACACTGCAATCCCTGTCTTTTCCTTCAGGTGTGACACTTGATCTCCTTGCGACGGCAATACTGGTAGTAGGTAATAAAGGTTCTTCTCAGCATATTATAGGATATATTGATAAGTGAGTTCTCTTAGAGATAATAGAAGTAACAACTCAATATGTTTGATCATAGATTTTAAATGTTTTAGTCATTAACATATCTCTAAAAACATTTGGGGTTCATCATTTACTTAAACACATCCATTGCGAGATACAAATGCATTATAAAGTCGTACCTGGCAACAGTTCTAAGATTCAGACGTTTACCAAGCCCGTCATGACGGGAAGCGACATGAGAATAAAAAAAATATTTAAACTATAGTCCCACTATTTTATGGTCTTTTTCTTTAACATGTAGAACCTGCAAGCGTCCAAAATATAGGTAGCCATGCTTCTTGAAGAAAATTTCCCAGATGCGGTTCATCAATTTTCAGGAGTACAGGGCGTTGAACCAAATGTTTGAAATCGTTTGACTAGGTCCTTCTTAGGCTGCACAATGAAATGCTGGACTGAATGAGGATGGAGGCGATTCATATTTTTCAGACGAAAATAAACTGCCACCAGGTACTTTAAATAAACGTTTGAAATTTTTTAAATGACCGAATTCATAAGTGCTTTCTTCAAGTGTACCCTGAATTACGTAATTCAAGAGAAAATGAAATGGCTGCAGGCCAACCTTTTCAAGTTGCTACAAGCCAACAATTTCAAGCTGCTGCGAGCCAATCTTTTTTTTCAAGTTGCTGCGAGCCAACCTTTTCAAGCTGCAGCAAGCCATCTTTTTACAAACTTGCGTTGGCCAATCCTTTCTAGCTGCTACAAACCAACCCATGGAAGCTGCTACTTACTAATCTATGCAAGCTACCACGATCCAATCCATGCAAGCTACCACGAGCCAATCAATGCAAGCTACCACGAGCCAATCCAGGAAAGATCATTTCTACCACAAACCCACTCAATCAAGCTACTACAAGCCAACCCATGCAAGCTACTGCAAGCCAACTCAATAAAGTTGCTGGATCCAGTCCACAGTCCATCAGTTTCAAGAAAGCTTAAGAATTTTAGGAAAACACAAAAGAATGTACTTTCTGCAAAATGGAGCAAGGATTTCATATTTCTTTACAAGAGCTAACATTAATAATAATAATAATATATTCGATTTATATTGCGCCCTTTACATAAAATGATCAAAGGCGCTTGAAAGACATGGGTAATACATATCAACTTGGCTGGTTGTAAAGACGAAACAAGTGAGTTTTTAACTCACAGAAAGTATTTAGATCAGGAGAGAGATTAAGGGAGTGTAAAGTGTGGGTTCTGACTTAAAATTAATACAGTAGAAACGTACAAGTTTCTAAGTTATAACACAGTGTATTTTAAGCTAAACAAGAAAGGGAACTTACAAGAGAGGCTGCGGGCTGACGACTCTGCCTACAAGCAGGCAGAGGGGGGTTTAATTTATATACTGGCTCAGATCCGGGAGAGAGTTAGAAGGAATGCGGATCTGAGCAGATGGTTAGCGAAAAGAAAAGAAGAACAGATGGTTAGCAAAGAAATAGAAATGGCAGCATTTAGCAAAGATGCAAAGTGCTGTTCTAATGCTACACAATTAAACATCATAAAAAGAAGAATTTAGGAATATTACAGGAGAGAGGTAATGGGTTCCAAACTGAGGGAGCAGCAGACATAAAGCTTCTACGACCATATCGGTTACATTTTATCTTTGGGACACACAAGTCATTAGAGTGGGAGCTACGCAGAGCTCGGGCAGGGAGTACCTCGTGACCAAATCACGAAGGTAACTGGGGGCACAGCCATTGATAAACCGGTAGACGAGGACAGCGATCTTATATTGGATACGGGCGCGGACTGGAATCCAGTGCAGCGATTTCAATATAGCTTTGGGCGATGCGAATCGGTTGGCACCACTGGTGCCAACCAAGGTTCCGAAACCTCTTAAAAGACGGAAGGCGTCTCAAGAGGTAGAGTCGGTGTTACCAAAAGAGTCTGGGGGTCCTTCTAGTTTGAAAAAACGGCGTACAAAGAAGAAAAAGGACAAGAAGGCTAGTGCGGAAGATGACGAAGTTGTGATTTCGGAACGTGAGAAAAGAAAGAAGGAGAGAGGGAAGAGCCTTCGTGGTAAGCCGTTGGTCGTAACAGACTTGGTCGTAACTGGTTCCGAAGAAGATTCACCTGGTTCGCCAGCAAAGCTCAGTCACGAAGAAGAGGTAAGTTGACCAAGAATTTTTCTTTTTTTGTTTTTTGAACTATTTTTGTCTTTCCAAAATATTTAAATTTATTTCTTCTGGAAGGATCCTATTTACGTAGCTGAAGATAAGCAGTGGGAAGAATATATTAAAGACAGGTCCCACATTCTTGTGAGAGTTCGAAGGGATGTCCCTATTTCGTCTGGGTTTTGACTTAAAATTAAGACAGTAGACACGTACAAGTTTCTAAGTTATAACACAGTGTATTTTAAGCTAAACAAGAAGGGGAACTTACAAGAGATGCTGCGGGCTGACGACTCTGCCTACAAGCAGGCAGAGAGGGGTTTTTATACTGGCTCAGATCCGGGAGAGAGTTAGAAGGAATGCGGATCTGAGCAGATGGTTAGCGAAAAGAAAAGAAGAACAGATGGTCCACTGCACTGATCCACTGCAGGCAGGGCTGTCTAGCGATCTTGAAGCACGGATTAGGTGTCGCATATCGACAAAAAAATCTATCTAGAGAAATATTATAGCCTCAGCCGGTTTTTGGATCCAGAAACAACTTTTTTCAAGGACAATAATTTCTGGGAAAAAATCGGTTTGGTTTGGCCCCTGCACCAATACAACAGTTCAGTTAGATATTTTCTGAGGTGCTGCATATGCGTCCATTTAATTCAACATCAGACAATATCTGATGTTTTCGATCGCTTGTTAGAGGAGGCGAAGAAGTTCAATTTAGAGTCAAGCCAATCGGCCAAGTTAGACGATTTACTTAGTCACATGGATAGCCAGTGGATTATCCCCGAGTCTCCCACCTTTAGGTTGGAACCGAGGGCTTCTACCGATTTATCGGACCGACAAGCAGGAAGTGACTTTCCCCCAAGTAAGACTTTGAAACATTTAATTTTTTTGTTAATTTTTCCACCAACAGATGGCTATGGCAAAATTCGAGAGGGCGGTAGAAAATCAGGAAAATAAGAAACTAATTCACAAAACAAACATCATATATAGGAATTATGGACAATTGTCTATGGCCATTTAATAATTAGATATATTCCTACCATTAACATCAACACAAAAACTTTAATGGAAAAGGGTCCAATATTACAACACAGAAATACTACGTAGTGATAAAAACCGCCACTAGAGGCACTAAAAATCAAAACAAAAACTAAGTAAAGATGAGGCATCTCTTTTACAAAAATGCTGAAAGAAATCAAAACAGAGAGGCCATTCTAAATATATTGAGGAGATAAGTGAGATAATAGTAAAAAAGTTTCGGGAAAATTTTGTTTTCCATGGAAAAATTTGATGTCCGCCGGCGGACATATGGCACAGCGGACATCAGTGACTAGTGAGGTGCCACGATGTCCGCCGGCGGACAACGTTCCGATAATGCTACGGGAAGGCTTTTTGCCGTATATATGAATGGATATTCATACATTAGGATCAATTAGTACTGTTATTGAAGATATTTATCGAAACAAAAAGATTTGGACTATTATATAATAATTTTTAGGTGCCCAAAGTAACCCCAAAATACGGTAACAAAGTCTGATTAACAAAAAAAATGTATAGCCTAGAAGTAGGGCAAATTATCTGACAGACTCGAGGATAGGGCATTCTCTTTAGATGTAATGGCTTTTTCTTTACTTTGTTAAGTCCAAAACTTAGTTTTGGTTTATACCGAACCCATTTCATAGCTTTTATCTAATGCATATCTGAAAAATAGACAATTAACGACTATCATAGATAAAATTTCAAGAGAATTACTATTACTAAGCCAATATTCGAAACATTCTCAGTCACCATCATCAATAGCTCAACGCTAGCTAAGAACTGTAGTTGAATATCAGTCGTATCCCCTTCGAGGCGTTTGGGCCTTACGTGGTAAAAGCATTTTTTTTTCAACTTAGACGCATTTTTTCCATTGGATTTTTTATAAGATATGTGTTAAAACCTTAATTACTTTAGTGTTAATTGGCAAACGAGGCGTTTGACTCGTTTTTATTGAAATTTTAAAGATTTTTAAGTGTTGGACGCCGGCGTCCACCGTGGCACTCAACGCTACCGCTGTGTTGGACGCCGGCGGGCACCTTGGCACTGAAAGGGTTAGAGTCAAGGTGGACATATCAACAAAAATAAGGATAGTAGGAGCAGCAAAATGGTGCTTGAAGACTTTCTTTAGTTTGCTCTGAATTTAATCGGAGATTCAAAAGATTTCAGTATAGTTATTATGACCAGAATAATAAGCCTTCTCCAAAATTTTCCTCAAAAATCATCCGAAAAAGGTAGTTATAATAAAAAACAACGTGCCGCCCAAAATAGGTTCCTTATACGAATGTTTCCCTTTTTAATCGGTGATTTGAAGGACCATAGTAATCAGCTGTTTGAATAATTTCATTTTGTATATCCAGATGTTAGGCCCATTAATAAATTTCATCATTTGGAACATTATCAAGAAGAAATTAGGGAATATGGTACGGCAGAAGGCTTTTGGTGCATGAGGTTTGAAGCCTGTCACAACCTTTGTAAACGAGTTGCCCACAAAAATTGTAATTTTATATAAGCTTTCCCAAGTCTGCTGCTTGTCATCTACAAACCATTTCTGGACATTCTTTGGCCAATAACCTTTTGTTTCACGACGATAGTCCCCTTATAGGTCTGACGGCTTAAAGGTCTGTCAATTTTTCCCTCTTCAAATTTCAACAATTCAAGTATTCAAAGAAATCCGGTGGGCTCAGTTCAATGGCTGGTATTATAGACCCGGTTCTGTTATTTTGCTTAAAAGTAGTTATGAGACGGAAGAAAACTATACAGAATTCGGGGTAGGAGTAGGAGTAGCATCGGCAAAGAAAAAAGTTAAAACAATAGGATACAAAATTAACAGTTTGAGGCAATCAGCATACATCGTCTCAAAATCAAGGTTTCAACCTAATACGACAAAAACTACCCAGCTTGTCTTAATTATGCACTCAGTATGAACTCCGTGTCTCTCGTCAACTGTTTACAAAAAAACAATAAAATATTTATCTTTTAGCCAAAGATTGATCAATGGGTTCTCCCCAGCTAGCATGGCTTTATTGGGATAATGTTTGAACCTGGTAATATTGACGGATCACGCGATTGCGCGTGATTGCCCGATTCACGGAGCACTAAAAAGTCACATTCAAAAATATAATTCTCAGTGGTTCAATATTTTGTATTTTGAAAACATCGAATAGGGAACAAATTTATAAACAAATTACTTTTTTATTATAAGTGTCGGGACGACCGCAGCCCTCTCTCCCAACAAACATTACATCTTGCTGGTCCTCTCTTTCCAATAATTTACCAAGAAAGTTTCCCTGGTCCAATATTTCCCCAATAATGGTCCTTTATTCTTGCTGGCTGGGCTCTGACAAGTAGTACATTGTGTTACATTCGAATAATAATTTTTGAATTAACTGACTGGACATGAACTGCTTTCTAAGCTTTCAGAAAGAGAGAGATCCGAGTGAAGATAATGCGGATCAACTCGTGTAATGAAAACGTCGATCGCTTTCATTAAACTTGTACAACACTGCTCTAAAAGAAACCATAAAAACAAATGACATATAAATTATAAATGGCAATTTGCTTACAATAATTTTTCGGGGTGCCACTAGATGGCGTTATTTAACACCCCATCGGAATTGCGAAATAGTTCAACAAATTCGATTTGCATTCATCTAATCTATTCGCGATTGAGAAAATATAATTTTTTATCCATCCAAATTTCGTTATTATTGATTGAAAATTATTTAAATCGAACAAAAATTTGTTCAAATTGATCAAAATTTAGTCGACAATTAGTTCGAATTTCGCTGTTATCGATTGAAAATCAATTCGTAAGTATTTTTTATCGAAAAATAATTAGTTATAGGTATTCGCATTCGATTGATCAAATTTGGTGGGGATACCTTGCCATCACAGATATACACAAAAAGGAATATTCGAAGTTTTGGCTATTTTGATGCATATGTATCCTGCTAATGTGTTTTCAATAATGTATTTCATTATTAATTTTTGCGATTTTTTTCCTTCCGGGAACCTGAAGAAGAAGTTGAAAAGAGGGTCTGCAGACGATTTTGCCATAAAAAGATAGCAAAGTTTGTCTGCTAGCACTTTTTCAACTTCTTCTTCAGGTTCCCCGAAGGAAAAAAATCGCTTCGATTAAACAAAAATTGTATAGATAGAACTTGCCAGCCTCGATTTTTAGAAAAATAATAGAGAGTTCTAGCTCTTTTCGTTTGGCTGCAAAAAAATGCCAAAATCACCCTTTTTGTAAAGAGAGGGATAGGCGTTCGAATAATTACGCGACGGCCATTACGGATCTCTTTCCGATCAATCCGGAAAAAATGTTATTTCAGTACGCGGGTGTGGAGTAATTGAGATTTTAATTACAGATTCAGATTCGTTGTAAAATTTTGCATCTAGTGGTATAAATTAATTTCGGGAGATAAAGAAAATAGCTAAAAGATAGATTTGGAAAAAACGTGAAAATAGGAATTTTGGCTTAATTTGATCGTGTGGGTCCCCAAAGGGTGCGGTGGGTGGTCGGAGGAAAATATTGGTGAGTGATTTGAAATAAGTAATTTTGGAATAGTAGATTTGGTCTAATACGGAAAGTAATTATATATCCAGAATCCTTGTGAAATTTCACATAAGATGTCGGTATGGGAAATACCAGTATTTGCATGGAGAGATGGAACAAGAAAGAAAACGAGAAGTTTTGCCCTATCGAGGGGGTGGGTTAGCTCTTCCAGAAAGAGAAGGGTGAGACTCGAATCGTTTCGGAATCGTCGTTTGAGGGGTTATGTTCTGTTCTCTTGAAAATTCGTTTAGTGGCAGTCTTGCGAGAGCTTTCATCATGTCAAGAACGCGCGGAACTCGTATTAAGAAACCGACAGAAACTCGTGTTGAGCACGCAAAAAGTGTGAAGGATCCTTATAAATCTCGGAAAGCACGACAGAGGAAAGTTTTTTCGGTAAGTAATTCATTGTTGTATATCAGTTATGGTTGTGTGATTGGCGGCTGATTGTGTGGCAAGGGTGTCTGTGGTGATTCTATGTTAACTGTTGTCGGGGAGTTTTGATTCATGAAAATTGTGTATTCCGTAATTTTGGTTTTTACTGTATCATTAAGGTCATGTATGTTATCTGTAGTTCGATAGTTCTTCGTTAAAGACTTTTTTGTTAATCCGGAATCATTAAGTTTGATTATCTCGTAATCTTGTTTTCTTTGTTTTCTAGAAAGAATGGTATCGAAACACTCTTCCGTTGGCTGGGCTAGGCGTTGGGTGGTTATATATGAACCACGTGAGCGGGCATGTTTATAACATCAATGTGAATGGCCCCAAGTGCACTCATCAAATTATGGAAAAATTGGAGCACTCAAAGACTTGTCGGCATGATCGTCGGTACAGCGTTCGGTGTTTCGTAAACCATAATGGAAAGCACAAGCATCTCCCGATGAATCGAGAGGTCTTGGAGGCGCACGTATTACGTTGGGCATTGCGGTGTGTGCAATACCACCACCCTGATTGGAAGCGGTCCCGAGTCTGGAAAGAGGTCGCCGAATTGTGGCCATTTAAGTTAGTGCGGAATCCTAAATTCATCATGGCTATTGGTCGGAATGCTTTAGACATGGCTCGCGACGCCGGATTTGTACGTAAAACTCAAAATGTGAATCGAGCGATCGAGGTTCTGTGTGAAGACAAGGGCTGGGCTTTATGTCAGGATTTCATTGAAGCATTGAGACAAAAGGATGGACGTTTTTTATATTTGGACCAGCCTGTATTTGGTGAGTTGTTTTTTGTTTATTTCGGAACACTCAATTTTCGGGTTTTCGGAACCTTATATTATTGTTAATGTGGATTACTGTTTTTTTTGTATGATCTTTAGCTGAGCAATGTCAGCCTGCGTGGAGTGAGCTGTTGGCTGCTTCTCATTGTTGTATGGAGGACGAGGATGAGGAAGGAGCTGAGACTATTGAGCAACCAGACTCTGGGAATGATTCTACCGAGAGCCCGAAAACGCCGCGTACATCGGAACCCGAGAAAGAACGGCGGACTACCCCGTCGAGTGGTGATTCCGGTTTGGAGCCTTTTATCTTGTGTATGTTTTTTTTGTGATTCCGTAAGCGTGAAATATGTATATTACAGAAGCTATAAAAATGTGTTAATAGATCTTAGTATGGAGAATTCGGAGGCATCAGACTCGGATGCAGGGCCGTCTACTCACAAGGACAGGTCTAAAAGTTCAGAAGAGGCTGATGATCGTCGAGCAAGGTATTTCCGTATATATTGTCTCATATTACTATCAGTTCGTGAGGTTTCTAATATTGTACATCTTGGTGATAGAACACAAAAATCAAGAGGTGAAGTATTACAGAAGCGGGCAAAGCCTGTTTTTAAGGTCCCGGAACGTTCCAAAAAAACGGAAAGAAACTCAAGAGGTAGAGCCGGTGAATCGAGACGAGTACAGAGGTCGTTCTAATTGTAAAAAAACGGCGTCCGCGGCAGGAGGTTAGAGATGCTATTGCGGAAGGTGAGAAAGTCGTTATTCCGGAGAGTGAGAGAGAAAATAAGAAAAAGAAAAAGGACCGTCGTAGCAAGAAATTGTTGTCAAATAAGGCTACTTTTTTGAAAAAATCCGCGAGAAGTAGTTCCAGTATTTTGGATGCAGAAGCATCTGATTCAGGAGCTAGGTCATCACAGCAGAAGTACGGCTCTGAAATTTCGGAAGAGGAGTCGTTGCTTTTAGAGATGGAGATTGCTCAGCAAGGTAACAGTTTATATCTTCTGTATGTATTCATGCAATTTCTGACTGTCTTCCATATGATTTTGTCGCTATGTAGAGGCTGGAAGACAGGGGTTGCAAGAGACGGTCTCAGAGAGCTCAGCAAGGAAGTCCAAATTAATTGACGATTCAGTCTTTAAGGTTCCGTTTGGTTTTTTGAACTATTTTTGTATTTCCGGAATATTTAAATTTATTTCTTCTGGAAGGATCCTATTTACGTAGCTGAAGATAAGCAGTGGGAAGAATATATTAAAGACAGGTCCCACATTCTTGTGAGAGTTCGAAGGGATGTCCCTATTTCGTCTGAGGACGCTTTTAAGGGGGTTCATGATCCTGTTGAATACTACTGGAACCATTACATGACTGTTTCGCGTGCGGAAGTGTATCATTTGGCGAAAGCAAGACCCTTAATTATTCAACCTGGGATGTACGAAGGTGAGTATGGAATCATGATTTTTGAGTATTCTGGAAAGGTAACAAGATAACCATTGTTTAAAACCATTTATAGGTTTGTTGTCCGGTTTGTATCAAGCTAAAGGAGAAGATAGAAATCTGTGTACTGGACAGCAAGCTGATTCTTTAGGGAAGTCAGCGGAGTTTTTGTACGCGAACGAAAAGAGGAAAATCGTCGTATTTTGGGATGAAGAAGAGGGAAAAGAGATTCCAGAAAATCTGATTGAACCGCGCGGTTAAGAAATCTGTACCGCCTACAGGTGACACAGATCCGGGGTTAGGAGGAGAGGTCCCTGAGCCATCCACAGAGAATCTTTTCATACCCAAAGTTGAACTAAGTCTTAAAGATAATGGAGCCTGTAAGACCATTGACGATCCTCGAGTCGACGAAGAACCTCCTCTTACGGATAAACCGAAAGTCATCAATTCAGAAGATCCATTTGGCATGATTCCGGAATATTTAAAAAAGACTTCTATTGGGCCTTCAACGGCCGACCTTTCTGTTGATCTGAGTCTTGAGGTTGATAAGGTCGGTACTACTATTGGCGAAAAAGACAAAGAAATTCTCACGGTGGAACCGAAATTCATAAATCTGGAAGCAACATTTGTTAAGCTTCCGGAAGAGCTAAAAAAGAAAATTCCAACTGAGCCATCCACAGTAGACCCTGTGGTAAACGAGTTTAACCCCAGTCTCAATGTTAGTAACGGAGGCACGTCTCCTGAAAATTTCGCTGTCGACAACGAAAAAACCACAGATGATCCGAAAACCGTGAGTTCTGGAGTGCAAAATGTCAAGAACTCAGAGCACCCAAAGAAGGATAATGAAGATTCCGAAATAGATCTTTCTTTATAGAAAATGACGATGGAAGATCGACTCGAAGAGACATCGGAACCAACTCCTGTGGATAATGGCTGGCGCGAAATGTTGAGAGTTGCATATTTTGTATTAAAGTAAAATAATGCCTCATCTTATTCAAATACTTTACTATACTAATGACGACTAATTAAGGCACTATTTTACTTTACACATTCAATTCAAACAACTTGATAAATAGGTATAATTCACGAGATCAACTAAAATTCCCGTTGATTCACGGTTACTTTAGTTTCATCTGATGTTTTTACCATTGCAGAATGAGTATTTCCTTTGATTTGGGCTTTTAAGGTAAAAGCCGAAAAAATGTAAACAAAAAGAAACTATTGCGATGGGAATGTGAGGTGGTCCTAAGATAGTGTTAATGTTTTGCGAAAACGAAATTTTCGAAATTAAAAATGAGCGTGAAGCGTTCGTCCGATTTCGTTCTTAGGCTATCGTTGCGAAAGATCACGACGAACTCTTTATGTGTGTTTTCATCTCTGTCCGATGTAAGCGTAAAAAGCCTTTCTCGTCTGAATTTCAATTCCCTTGACAATCTACATCTCTTGGGAATCTACACCCTAGGGAATACCATATTAATATGATTTGGTTGAAATAGTCACTGTTTTCTCTCTATCTTTCACTCCTTTCTCTCTAAAAATATACCGTTTATACAAAAGAGGGGGTAAGCCTTCGGCTTTTAAATAAGAATTAAAAATCTCTCAAGAATTATTCGCTTTCAAAAAGCGGCAATTTAAAGTTTCCTGTTAGTATTGATGCGCCAAGGAAAATCTTTCCAAATTATTTGGATTTTGAAAGAAAGAAAGAAAATTGGAAAGAACAAAATAGAGCCATTAACGATCGCTAGAGAGCGTGGCAAAATGATTTACCAAATATAATGTAGTTCACCCAATCTACACATAGGGGGCGGTTTTAGTCGCAGACGAACGTCTTCATCACACATTCACACTTCATTTCAAGTCTGAGTAGATCGAGTTCGGGCCACTTTTTTTCTTCCACTCTCCTCACACCAATTTCATTTCTGTTTCTTATTGCGTTGGTTTGTCAATCATGGAATATTCTGGAGAAAATTCCCCCAGATTCTGTTTACGACTTAGAATAAGAAGAGAAGTTCAGTCTTCTCGAGCTTTGTTTCGAGTCTCAGCAGACGATCATACACCAATATCCGAATTGGTAGTTGGATGGAAAAAGTATATTAAATTACCATCCCTGTGTTACATGGTGTATTAAACATTCTGCATTTTTAGTTACAGTATAAAAGGTAGAGTGCTGGCAAAAGTCTGTAGAGGCGCCATTCGCCTTGCATTCGCGAAATAAAAATAACAAAAAAATCTTTCCGTAACTAGCCACCTCTTTGTTGTGAGCCCGAAACAGCCAAAATTGCCGTAAAAAAAGGAGAAAAAAAGAAACCGATACACACCGGGAAAAATACGAGTTGAGTACAGAACATGGACCGGCCTCTCTGTACGCGAACCGGTCGGTACGCGTACCTCTTCGAGAGTGGCGGCGGCAAGAGAGAGATACATAGTCAAATAGTTGAACCCACATTTTTGACGAAGGAGAATCCGGAATAAGTTGTAATTCGATTGGAGAATCGGCAGACGATGCAGCTAGCGGAAGTTGTAACGATTGTATTTTCCGAATCAAGCAAAATAATGTCCAACAGGTGGCCGATCCAGACGAGATTAAACTCGAGAGTTTTTTCAATTTCTTTTCGACGATTTCTTTTCACGATTTGACACGAATATAAACAAGGCACTGCTAATCAATAATCGAGATCGAGTTTTGGCAGCAGCGAGTTAAATCAAAAACCAGATTGATTAAACAAGAAACAATCGGAAACAGATTTGAAGAGCGAGCGAGCGAACGGCAGACGGCGACTCTTAATGTCAACGGCACCGAGAAGTGAAGAGACGTTTCACCAACGTTTTGCAACTCAAAACATGTCGTAACGATGAAATTCAGATTCGGCATGAAATTTTGAAGAAGAATATCGTAATGAATATTACCGTAGCTAGAACGTGAATCGTGTGCAAGAAGAAAACGGGTACAATCGTTTAAGTCCAAGGGAGTAGGAAGCCGACAAATAAAATCTCTTTTTCGATACTCAGTTGAAAACTGGTGAACTACGTCTCCAAATATGCAAACTCCAAAACACCTAAATGAAAATTAAAAGCATTAGTTAAGTGACAAAAGGAAGCTACAATGTCAGTTTGAAAATAAAATATGTAAATATTCTCAGGTTGTCACATGCAACGACTCACATCAGGTTAAGGGGAAAACAAAAGCGATATTGT
The DNA here is from genome assembly GCA_022539655.2 of Ceriodaphnia dubia. NCBI lineage: Eukaryota > Metazoa > Arthropoda > Branchiopoda > Diplostraca > Daphniidae > Ceriodaphnia > Ceriodaphnia dubia. The sequence continues at coordinate 677,492 of JAKUCG020000139.1, read as the reverse complement.
GTTTTGAAAATGAATGAAGGATGAAGATAGCTTGAAACTTTTGCGACGGATAATTAAATAAGCCATTTAAATAAATTAAGACGAGGCAAATACCAAAACTAAAACTAAGGAATAATTTTTCAAAGTTGTCACTTGCAGAGGTTTCTAATTTCATTCCGCACTTTACACTGTAGGGTGAAAAGGGTGAACAAAAAGTGTCAACATTCCGCAATTGCACGTGTTTGCTGTTTTGATCGTTAGGTGGCAGCATTTTACATTTTATTTGGCCTGACAGATTTTTTTGCTCCATACTGTACTCAAAACTTAGGAAAGGTTATTCTGAGAACAATTCATGGGCATTAACTTTTAAGATATGCGTCCATCCAAGTACTCCTCAGTAGGTATTAAATTGACTCCAAATACTAAAATAAAATGCGAAATAAAAAATGTTCATACATAGAAATGTATTGTTTTGTACTTGAAAGAATGCTCAAGAATGCTACAGAAGTCTCTTTCGGTTTCTTCCTCATACTCTCCTTTCAGGACCATATCTCCTTGACTACCTTCCCCGCTACCTGTATCTCCTTTCCAGGCCATATTTCCTTCAGTTACTCCTCCGTTCTCTCTTCCTTGAATCCAGCCCAAATCTTCTTGACTCTCTTCTTCGCTCTCCCCTTGTTCTTCCCTGAAACAATATCCTCCATTCACAAATCCGCTCTCCATTTTTTCTTTCTAAGCCCTACTTTCCTTATTTCGTTCTTCTTTTTCGGCCGCATCTTTTTCATCCTTATTTGCAGTATTACAATGGTTTTCATCCATCCTGCTGACGCTTCATCAACAATTTGAAGGCCATTAAATGAAATTAACTGCCGTACTATTTTTCGATCTCCCTACGATATCTAAAACAACGGATAATGAAACCTTTTATTAAAATTCATTTATTTAAAAATGCAATCTTATACTTACGCCAAATTTTGTATTGTAGATTTTCCAGTCGTCAGTAGCATCCTCTGGAGTTCTGTCACTTTCATTCCCTTCAGCATCTGAATTAATAAAAATATTTAATACGATAATTTAAATAAGAAAACCTTTAAAAAAACTTTCCTTAGAATTCTCCTCGAAATTAGATATTATACCTTTTCCGACCCCTCAGAGAGTTCGTTTCATACTAATTTTTACCATTCTTAAACGCAAAATAACTGAAAGAATACAGGAAGTTCAAATTTCACTTTCTAAGCTACAATATTTGAACTTCCTTTGTATACTAATGGTTCAAAGGAAATATTGAAATGTTGAAATATATGGCGTGGCGCGAAATGTTGAGAGCTGCATATTTTGTATTAAAGTAAAATAATGCCTAATCTTATACAAATACTTTACTATACTAATGACGACTAATTAAGGCACTATTTTACTTTAATACAAAATATGCAGCTCTCAATATTTCGCGCTATGCCATATATTTATACAGTATATAAAGAAAGTTAGAATATTGTCGGCTAGAAAATGAAATTTGGACTTCCTGTATTCTTTCTACCGTTGATCTCCGTCGCGCCATATCGAAAGATTTGATTCAAGGTCATTCTATACTTATCTTTACTTCATAATTGTTAATTGGATAAATTGAATTGAAACATTATATTGTTAGTCTTTTCCATTCAGAGTTTATTTATTTCGACCCACACAATTTTAAGTATGTATTATTTATTCTGGGGAAAAACATTATTTTGTCTCGGTAAACGACAAAAGCACATTTCCATCCATAATAGTAGCTACAATGTAAGTATCTGAGTGACAAACACCGCATTTTGATTGCGCCACAATTTTTCTCTTCTTATTTTGTGATTCTAGGTTCTCCACCCCTCTTGCATGAAACTCTCTCTTACAATGCCTTTCATCTCTTGCCTTTCCCCTTCAGATTCTTCTTCGCTCTCTTTATCATCTTGAAGAGCATAATTTCCTTCATATTCTTCTCCGCTCTCTATTTCTTCCTCAAATGCAGAATTTTTTTCAAATTCTTCTCCGCTTTCTTTATCATCTTGAAAAGCATAATTTCCTTCAGATTCTTCTCCGCTCTCCATTTCTTCCTCAAATGTAGCATGTTCTTCCAATTCTTCTTAGCTCCCTAATTCTTCTTCGATTACCGAATTTTTTTTCAAATTCGGCTTCCTTCTTCAACAGCATAATTTTCTTTGGATTCTTCTCCCCTCTCTTCTTCCATTAATGTTTTACTTCCGTCTTCAAAACCAAACTTTACTCCATCCTCTGCCCCATTCTAAGCTCTTTCAGCATTAGCAATTTCTTCAGGGGATAGAATTTTTTCTAAATGAGGAACCATCCTCCCAAGATTTCTAAAAAAATACATGTATATACGTATATAGAGAGGGAAAAGGGTTTTAAATCCATTCTTGAACGGAATAATTTTTAACTCACAGCAAAGTAATGGATTCGATATTCTCCTGTTATTAAGTTCAACACTTGACTCGGCGAAGTTTTCAATTTATAAATTTTACCGCTGTTGTTTAAGAGCCACTAGAGAACTATTGTAAATTGTCGCAAGTCGACGAATGAATGGAGAGAAAACATCACAAAAACGCAAACCTCAAGCGAAAACGGAAATTCAATAAAGCCCCTGCGTGGCGCCTTCGAGATTTTGGGGAAACGCCGTTAATTATCAAGAATCGTTCCTTAGTCTTTTAAATTTTTCATAGTTTCTGCTATTTATGCTAAAAATTGATAATACGTAAATTTTGTTACTTTCTCTCAAGTAAGAAAAATTTTGAAAAAAATAAAATAAAATTCCCGAAAAATGAACGAAATTTCACGAATTTTCCCGCTGTCTCCCGTCACTCTAAGGGTTTCATAAATGATCAAATCTAGATTCCGTAGGTGAGAATTTTTTAAAAACTTGCGGGGTTGTTGAAACAAATGTTACATTCAATTCAAACAACTTGATAAATAGGTATAATTCACGAGATCAACTAAAATTCCCGTTGATTCACGGTTACTTTAGTTTCATCTGATGTTTTTACCATTGCAGAATGAGTATTTCCTTTGATTTGGGCTTTTAAGGTAAAAGCCGAAAAAATGTAAACAAAAAGAAACTATTGCGATGGGAATGTGAGGTGGTCCTAAGATAGTGTTAATGTTTTGCGAAAACGAAATTTTCGAAATTAAAAATGAGCGTGAAGCGTTCGTCCGATTTCGTTCTTAGGCTATCGTTGCGAAAGATCACGACGAACTCTTTATGTGTGTTTTCATCTCTGTCCGATGTAAGCGTAAAAAGCCTTTCTCGTCTGAATTTCAATTCCCTTGACAATCTACATCTCTTGGGAATCTACACCCTAGGGAATACCATATTAATATGATTTGGTTGAAATAGTCACTGTTTTCTCTCTATCTTTCACCCCTTTTCTCTCTAAAAATATACCGTTTATACAAAAGAGGGGGTAAGCCTTCGGCTTTTAAATAAGAATTAAAAATCTCTCAAGAATTATTCGCTTTCAAAAAGCGGCAATTTGAAGTTTCCTGTTAGTATTGATGCGCCAAGGAAAATCTTTCCAAATTATTTGGATTTTGAAAGCAAGAAAGAAAATTGGAAAGAACAAAATAGAGCCATTAACGATCGCTAGAGAGCGTGGCAAAATGATTTACCAAATATAATGTAGTTCACCCAATCTACACATAGGGGGCGGTTTTAGTCGCAGACGAACGTCTTCATCACACATTCACACTTCATTTCAAGTCTGAGTAGATCGAGTTCGGGCCACTTTTTTTCTTCCACTCTCCTCACACCAATTTCATTTCTGTTTCTTATTGCGTTGGTTTGTCAATCATGGAATATTCTGGAGAAAATTCCCCCAGATTCTGTTTACGACTTAGAATAAGAAGAGAAGTTCAGTCTTCTCGAGCTTTGTTTCGAGTCTCAGCAGACGATCATACACCAATATCCGAATTGGTAGTTGGATGGAAAAAGTATATTAAATTACCATCCCTGTGTTACATGGTGTATTAAACATTCTGCATTTTTAGTTACAGTATAAAAGGTAGAGTGCTGGCAAAAGTCTGTAGAGGCGCCATTCGCCTTGCATTCGCGAAATAAAAATAACAAAAAAATCTTTCCGTAACTAGCCACCTCTTTGTTGTGAGCCCGAAACAGCCAAAATTGCCGTAAAAAAAGGAGAAAAAAAGAAACCGATACACACCGGGAAAAATACGAGTTGAGTACAGAACATGGACCGGCCTCTCTGTACGCGAACCGGTCGGTACGCGTACCTCTTCGAGAGTGGCGGCGGCAAGAGAGAGATACATAGTCAAATAGTTGAACCCACATTTTTGACGAAGGAGAATCCGGAATAAGTTGTAATTCGATTGGAGAATCGGCAGACGATGCAGCTAGCGGAAGTTGTAACGATTGTATTTTCCGAATCAAGCAAAATAATGTCCAACAGGTGGCCGATCCAGACGAGATTAAACTCGAGAGTTTTTTCAATTTCTTTTCGACGATTTCTTTTCACGATTTGACACGAATATAAACAAGGCACTGCTAATCAATAATCGAGATCGAGTTTTGGCAGCAGCGAGTTAAATCAAAAACCAGATTGATTAAACAAGAAACAATCGGAAACAGATTTGAAGAGCGAGCGAGCGAACGGCAGACGATCAAACACACGCAGTATTGCCAAAAAATAATCAAGACAGTATTCTGTAAATTAAAGTACAGAGCTAGGGCAAGAAGTTTGAGAGAAAGGGGTGCAGTCGAGGCCATAGCTGTCATAATGTCACCATTAAATAAATCAGGTTGAACCATTTGATTTTACTGCAAATCGTCGGAATATTGAGACTCATCATCACTGTTTCTAATTTCCTCTGAATCACTATTGACTCTGTGGCAGTTTCATCATCTGAACTGAAACATATGACTCGATCCACACTATCATCAGAATACTGACCATCATCATCATCAGACGTTGATTTGGAAGAATGACTATCCACATCCCAGCCTTCTTCTTCATCACCAACCTCTGGGTGCACTCTCTTTAACGATACCTGATGATTATGAACATCTACCTCAGAATGAATTAATGTAGCAGGAGGGAAGAACGAGGAGTTATCAGCATTCTGAGACGTGATGGCTGCGGTCCCCTCAGCTTCTTCATCTTGTTGTAGAAGCGCATTCACCAATTGTCTGAAACGTCTCCATTTAGTTTGTCTGGATACTGGTTTCTTGGGTTTGCGATAAATAACACTGGAAACTTCTGGCCCCATTTTGATAATGACTTGATCGGTATGTGCCTTGCCTATATTTATAAGTATGTACAGTATTGTTAATTCTAGGTTTTGTATGTATGGGAGTTCAGTACATAGATGAGTATCAACCATAAACTGCCATTTAAACATTAAGTAGAGGATCACCCAATTTGAATTAATGTTACCTACCAGTGCTTTACTAGTGTTGCACAACAAAATTCAGCCCGCGTACAATACATGGGCAGATTTACTCAAAACTATCAACAAACAATTATCCTTGAAATCGTAAATACGAGATGTAAAAATTTGGAAACGGCTTTAGGAGGGAGCAGAAGTTGCTGCGCTGATCAAACCACCCCCCCAACGCACCTAAGTCAGTCAAAGCACCATCTAAAACTAAGCAGAAAACAAGTAACAAGAAAACAAGGGACGTCTAAAAGAATAAGGGGTTACCTGCTGTCCCGCTAAAAGCGGTAACGCCTTGGGTGGTTGCGTAAGTATAAACGTCACCGATGCCAGCACTCTTCGCTTCTCGCTCAGTCAACTTGCGATACACCCCCGTCGAGTTAGAATAGACGCCAGCGACAAACCCTGGAAACAAAACACGCCATCAATGAAAAATGACGAAACTCGGAATTAATCTTTTTTCCCATGTACCATGGTACAGCTTAGATCCAGGCATCAAGTGCAAATTGACAGTACTCCCCCCAGGTAACTGCCTTGACAAAGCCGGCTTGACGTACACGCTGGCGTACAGACGACAATTACGGTCTGCACGTTGATAAATAACGTGATCCAGAGTCGTATCTAGCCTTTTAAACTCGGCAACTCCTGGCTGAGGCCCTTTTGGTCTTGGGGAGGAACCAATTAACCTCAATAGTTGGGAAATTCTTTGGATACCCTTCAAAATCCGGATCGTATGGACTTTCCTCGCCCTGCGAGTTAGACCCGCTCACCGACGCTTCCTAGAGACGTAATGAACAAGAGACGGAGTTTTTATCCATTTCAATAACAAATTGTATTAAGTTGCAGAGCCTAAAATTATGAGAAATTAGAAACGTACAATTCAAATCATCCCAATCTAATAACAAAAATATGGTTTGTTTGATTGAAATTAATTATTTATCTTAATTTATGCCCCAACAATACAGGCTATTAAATGGTCTTAGTTTAGTCAAGTTGCCTGGTCCTTCTTGTTGATACATTTGTATCTCACCATCAATGTGATGCAGTAGAGGATGTGCACTTCTGAAAACCGATAAAAAAGGTAAAATAAAAGTTAAGAATTCAAAATATTGTCATGCAAGTTTTTCTTGTCACAATTTCCGTTGAATCAGAATAAAAAAACAACACCCTTACATCCATAGCTGGTAGGCGCCAAATCAACTTGCCTGCTACTCACTGGCCTGTGTTGAGGCTGAAAAAATGGCAAGAGAATGATTGTTTTTGAATACTCCCCCAAAGTTTTCGCTTAAAAATGTCAAAATATACCCTTTAGTCGAAAAAAATTCAAGAATTTAATTGAATATTTAGAAATTTTTAATTTGTTGTCTGTGGTTTTAAGGACCAAACATATTGTTTCTTGAATGTTGACGAACATGGTGGGAAATTCCAGCTCCATCGAGATCTGAACGAGAATTACAAGCTCCATCGGACCGCCTCCGATCTATAATAAAAGATGATATATCAGTTACAATTTTGACAACTTTCAAAAATCGGTTTTGATGTTGGTCATCAAGTGGTTTGAAGCAAAGTTGGGAAGAACTTTTGGTTGGAAGGTTTCCACCTGTTGGGCAGGTGTAAGCCGGCAAACACATTCACGTTCGGTAACGGGTAATGCTATAGAAGAACTAAGTTCCCAAAATTGCATCAGTTTTTGCCATTAAATATAGAATTGTGGAAAAAAATCGAAAAATTTGATGTCCACCGGCGGTCATATGGCACAGCGGACATCAGTGACTTATGAGGTGCCACGATGTTCGCCGGCGGACAACGTTCCGATAATGCTACCGGAATGCCTTTTTGTCGTATATATGAATGGATATTCATACATTATGAACAAATAAAATATTTATTAAAGTGACTTATAGAAACAAGAAGATTGGACAATTTTATAAGAATTTTTAGGTGTTCAAAGGTACCCCCAAAATACAGTAACAAAGTTCGATAAACCAAAAAAGCCTAGAATTATAGTAAATGGTCTGACGTAGTTGAGGATTGGGCATTCTCTTTACATGGAATGGTTTTTTCTTAACTTTGTTCAGGGCAACAAAGACTTCATTTTAGCTACGAACTGTAGTTGTGTAGCAGGCTACCAGTCGTATACACTTCAAGATACGCATTTTTTCATTGATTTTTTAAAAAACATGTTTAAAAACTTTACTTAAATTAGTGTTAATTGGTAAACGAGGCATTTGATTCGTTTTTATTGAGATTTTAAAGATTTTTAGGTGTTGGACGCCGGCGTACTCCGTGGCCCTCAACGCTACCGCTGTGTTGGACGCCGGCGGCCCCCTTGATACTGAAAGGGTTAACCGATGTCTTTTAAGGGGCGAATCAAAATAACTTTATTTAATTATATCATGATTTTGTTTATTGAACATCGTTCTTTGGATACTTAACATTGGAAGTCACACCGGCTCCACTTAGCGCTGCATCTAGGGCAGATCGAATGTCAGTAACCTTCTTGCAGAAGTGATCAAAACCGGACTACACCTAGACTCGTAGAAGATAATACACTCATCCAACACAGCTCTCCCGTGCAAATGGACCAGATATTGCGATCCGGAAGCGACCACATCATCCCGACTCAACCTACACCATAAAACTCGATACACTCCGTACTCGAGACCTGCCAAAATAAGAACCGAAAAATACACCGATGACTACTCAAGAACACGGTTTTCTTTACCAAAACAACCCTAGCAACTCACCGGCCTCGTACTCCTCGCACGACCCGGCCACCGGGCAACGATGGATTAAGTATCTGGCCAAGCAGCTCCCTAGCAAACACGCTGAGAAACAACATTCCAGGGTTTCAGTAGAGAATTGCAACAACTTCTCCTGATAATCGTCCGCCGTTTCTACCGCGCTTCAAGCCGGGAAGAATCCACGGTAGACCGGGAATAGAGGACGAAGGAGATCCCGCCTCGAGACATGAAATCCACCAGCATCTCCGGGCTCCGCCTCACACGGCCGACTTTCTTCTGCACCATCAGCCTCAGTCCGGACATCCACGGCCATGACACCCTTTCCAGCCGGCTTTCTCAGATCCATGTGCGCCATAAGGTTTTGGAAATCTTCCACATCCAATGGACCAGGGAAATCCTGTAACCCGGCCGGCCCAGAGCTTCCGCCCAACAGGCTACCCGCAACAGGAACAGAAGCCTGTACAGCGACTAGAAAACGAAAGAGAGACACCCATCAACAGACCTGGAATGCAATATTGGCAAAACACCTTACCATCCGGCCCCACCGGCTGCTCTAGAGAAACTGCCTCCACCGACTCCACCCGGCCCACCTTTCCGCCTGGATCCGTTTCCACAGGACCAAGTTTCGACCCCGCCAACCTCCTACAGCCCTTTTCTTTCTTCTCCCTCTTCCTTTTCTCCTTCCGTGTCTCTACCCGTGACCAAGGGAGTGACGGCAGATCCACCGAGGACTGGCCGGAAATTCCTCCTGACAAGGAAAGCGGCCCACAAAATCTTTGTTTATCAATAGATTCTGCGTCAAAAATCTCTGCCTTCAGCCAGTAGAGAATGTACAACGCCCTTAGCACAGACGAAAACTTGTACACAAAAAACAAAGTAAAACGTTGTGTATTTCAATCTCCTTTGTTGCTTTTTAATAGTACATTGAATCTATAAACATATCCTTTGCCAGATCCTGTGCCCTCGACCAGTAGAGAAGGTCAGACCTACACCATCACCCAAAATGTGTCCTTCTCGTGGTGGTGTCAGAACAAGAGGTGGTCTCAGAACCCGTGGTGGAACTCAACGACCAGTAGACCATTCCGCCAGCCACAATATTAACTTTGATTATAATGAAGTATCAAATGATTCCGCATCATTTGACTCTCTCTAAGGCCAATGAAATTGAGCTGCACCATCTACTCAAGGTCGCGATGCCGCATCTTATTGGGCTCGTCAAGTTCCATCTACTAGAGCTCGTGGTACTCAGTCTACTGGAGTTAGTGGGGCACAATCTACAAAAACTCGGGATTCTCACTGTACTAGAGTTCATGGTTCACAGTCTACTAGAGGTCTTGGGGCTCAGTCATGTTGAGCTCACGGTGCCCCATCTGCCCGAGCACGTGGTACGCCGTCAACAAGAGCTCGCGGAATTGCGGTTACTAAAACCCGTTGCACCCAACCATCTACAAGAGCTCGCGCTGTTCCATCTAACAGTGATCGGGATGTTCATTGTCAAAACATTCAGCACCCTGAGAAAAGAATTCAGCCGAATCTCTATGCTAAAGAAAATAAAAGTCTGTTTATTCAAGAAGGCCTTGAATTTGTGGGAGAAGAAGACTTTGAAAATCTTGATCGACTAGATGCAAATAGAGAAAACGAATATGACGGTGTACATATAGACGAAGAATTCGAAGATGGAGAAAATGATTATGAAAACGTTGGGTTTGCTTGCGAAGTAAACAACAAACAAACTGATCAAGGTGAAATATATGAGAATGAATACGATGGGAATGAAGAACCATGTGAAGAGAATGATGAATTGTCGGAAGATTACTTTACTCATGAAAGAACTTTGCTGCTTATTGAAACTTATCGAAAATTCCAAAAGAAGATGAAAGAAGTGAGAGAGAAAGTACATTATATTGTTTCGAGAAAAGTATGTCTTTTTCCAATATCTTGATTTGTGGGTAGAATTATAAGTTTTTTATTTATTTTCGATTGCAGCAGAATTAATGGAATCTGATGGTTTTCGAGGTGTAACCGGTCGTATGTGCAAAGTGAAATTAAAAAATATGAAAGCTTCTCTAATGACAATTAAGCTACGACTCGAACGGACTGGGGCTGCAGGTGGAACAAAATGGCCATACTTTGAGCTGATGAGTGACCTCCTCCAACATAATGTAGCTATCAATCCAAGCAACATAGCAGAGGCTGGTGCAGCTGGATTTAACTGTATTCGAGTAATAATTTTGTAGTCATTCACAAAAAAACATAATCTAATGAACTTAATTTCGCAATTTCAGAACGGCACAAAGAGAGATCGCGATGAAGAAGAGGACGATTGGGAGCATCCGGTTAGGAAGCGCAAACGAATATTAAATGGCGAAACACTAGGAATGGTAGTTAAATTAGAAAGAGACAAAAAGGACGTAAACGATCGGATACTGCAAATTTTGATTGATCTAAGTGAGAAAAACAGAGAGAGGCTATCTCAAATGCGAGAAGCTCTAAAGTAAAGGAGAAAGATTTTTTTATCGCTTCCCAGTTTGTGCCAATTACATTGAGACGTCTTGAGGTTACACACGGCAGCAGATTTTGACAATGGAAATAACACGTTAAAAGCTTAAGTTTTTAGTCAAACATTTTCAGAAACCAAAAAATAAAAAAAAGAAGAATACGCCTATTAGGTTCTAAATGTCATGGCAGTAATTTACAGGGAAAGTGCAATTATGTTTCGTTTTGCAACTGCCTCAGCCTCGTCGTTTTCTCCATCCATAAACTCTTCCAATGAATCCTCAGATGACTCGCTATTGTAAGAGTTGGGACAAAAGACACAGAGGCCAAAGCGATGGTCCAGACCCCCGTTCAGCCTCCGCGCCAGACTTTCTCTTTTTTCCCCTCTTCTGCCCCCCTCGTTGTCAACCAAGTTACAATAACACGTGACATCGTTGACTTCATCGTAACCTCCACCCCCTTGACCTAAATGTTAAGTACGCTTCTTTTCTTCTAGAAGAAAAGAAGCGTCCGTAATAGTATAAGTAGATGTGTCAATGAGGCGAGCAGAGTTAGTTTTTTGTTAGTTGTCACTGGGTCACTACAATACACTTTTAAACTCCTGGAGAATTGACGTCCGCGCCTTATTCCATACGACCATGTTTAAGTAAGTAAACCAATCAAAAAACTTCCTCTCTTTCTCTATTTTTCCTTTTCCGTCATCGCGGTTAGAGTCCGGATGACAAGCTGTTTTATACTTCAATTTCTTGCGGTTAAATTCCGTTGTATAACCATACTATGATAAGAATAGTAAAGAGTGATACAATTGGGTTTTAGCAAGGGAGAACTCGTAGTCTCTGCGTCTCAATGATTAAATAATCAAAGAGGACATTGAACACGAGCCCGAGCTATTACACTATCGTATTCTGAATCAAACCTGTCTCCTTCGACATCTAGAATAAAGTTATGTAGGTCACACGCACTAAGGATTATGTTAGGTAATAATGATAAGTTAATCACTTCAAGTGACTTCAACTTTCTCCATTTTACTTTGAACAATCCAAAACCCCGTTCGACGAGACTTCGTTGAGCGCTGTGTCGTATGTTGTATTTTCTCTGGAACTATGCAAATATTAATTTCCATTGAATTTTAAATTGATTATGCTACAGAACTGAGAAAATATAAGTTGAACCCGGTTCAAGTGGCCGTTATTATTGTAAAGTTTCATTAATCGTACTCCGGTTGGATAGGCAGAATCACCAAGGATATGATAATTAGTACCATTTAACTTATCTTCAATCACTCTAAATAAGGATAACTTTTGAAAAATGTGGGAGTCATGGATTGATTCCGGCCATCCGCAGCTCACATTAATGATTTTTTTCTTGCCATCGATAACACATTGAAGTTTAACAGTGGTTACTGATTTTCGATTTTTGAACGCAGGAAGATGCCTAAGAGGCTGAATCAACTTAATATCAGTCGTATCAATTAAACCTTGAGATAAAACAAGTTAATTTGGGTACAAAGTTTGGACTTATTATCTTTAAATATTACAAGAGTATCGCACCTATAGTATCGGGAAATTCAAATTCTTTCGACTTTTCTTGAAGTAAATGTCTCTCCGGCCAACGAATGTAATCTATCGCCCTACTAGCAAGCAAAGCACACATTGAATTGCAAATATAATGGGCGTTGCCTGCAATGTAGAAAATATTTAAACCGTCTCTTGTTTCTCAATCTTGAATATTACTCATCTCTTGTTGTTATTAACCGATCAGCCACTTGACGAAAGGTTTCTTTTTTGACAAGCCACCATATAGTCACAAGCAGCTTATAACGCAAAGGTATTTCATTGTAGATTCCCCTTTCTACATTGGCTCCTTCTCCAATTTCGAGCAGCAAGTCCTACAAGAAAATTTGCTTACTTCCAACATATTGAAGGGTAAAAGTCGCTTTATTTTGGATGTTACCTCAAACGTTGCACGCGCCGTCCGAAAATGTTCTTCGAATTGAATGTTGGGATACCTTGGCAAATCTTATGGATGAATGCATGAATTCCAATTCTTAGCTCTTCAATGATTCGTTGCAATGTTATTCACTTTCGAAGTAACCAATTGTATAAAGGGGACGTTATCTGGCGCCAGTACAACAAAACGGTCAGAATAGCTTCTAAGTCGTTATCGTCAAACAAAGTCAAAAGTAGGGCTCCGACCGGCATTGACTGCGGGATATCTGTTTTGCACCCATATTGTAACCTTGAAACAGGGGGTGTTTCGTCTAAATTGTAAAAACTGACCCACGGAAATTTTTGTTTTCCCGCACCAGCAATTATTGAATGCACCTTACTGCGTTGCGCGTAATGCAGTTTGGGTTGACATAGGGTTGGGATAGAAATTACACCCAACCCACTCATTTGTTATATTGTCCTATGCTAGTACGGCGAGAATATCCGCCCTGTCACGTCGTATAGAAAAGACTTAATGTCTTGAGTTCTTTCAGTATGGCAAGTGTTGACAGTGACAAAAATCAAAATGAAGTTAAAATATCTGTTAGAACTTTTTTCGATCGCGTTAACAGGATAGTGAAGGACCCTAAAACTGGAGTAGAAATACAAGTTTCTTTTGACGTTTGCAATTTTAAATGTCTCAAGAGTAAAGAAAGCAATTGTAAAAAGGCATACAACCTTACGCCTCACACTGGAACAGCAAATTTGAGGCGTCATGTGCTGAACAAACACGCCATGGATAATGCAGTTAAGCCATATATTGTATATCTGAACGCAAAAGATGACAGAAAGGTATAAGATACATACTTTTTAAAATCCTTAGCTTTGCTATGGCTACTTTTTTGCTTATTAGAAATTTCTGAAAACCTCTCTCCAGCCACTTTGAAAGAAGCAGTCACTGTTCATGTCGTTAAGGAAAATCTTCCCTTTACATACCTAGAATCTGAGTCTTTGCTTAAAATTCTAGAGCTTTGCAATCAAAACGTTCCAAAAATGATGGTGAAAGCGGATGCTATAGCCGAAAATATCATTTTCAGGTATCTGGGATCTAAAATTAAGTAAATTTTTTTTTGGGATCGTGTTCTAGCAAAATTAGCTTGACTTGCGACCTGTGGACTTCGCCAAATGGCCTAGCTTTTCTTTGTGTGACCTGTCACTGGATCGATAATGAGTGGGTTACGAGGGAAATTGTCTTGGACGCGGTTGAGATGGACGGACAACATTCCGGAGAAAATATTGCTCGAGATATATTCAGGTGCTTGAGGGAGGGAAAATCCAGTCGTTTATGTGTCTGAACAATTGGCTTATTTGTGACTTTATAAAGTTTTAACTTTTAAATCAATGTGGCGCAGTAATACAAAATAAGCAAGCAGATGCGCAATAGGGTGCGCAATTTCATTGATTTATTTTGTTTGGGTTCTTTTGGGTCACTTGGGTGCAACCCCATAAATCGTTGGATAGCTGGGTCACCTAGCTGCGAGTCTAGATGTCTAGCTGGGTTACCAATATTACACTATAGACTGGGTCAATTGTTTTAAGGTTGGCTAGAAAAATAAATGTCATGACCGGATTGACCCAGGAAAAGAAAAAAATTATTGGGTCAACCAATTCAAAGCTCAATGGATCGGAGCCCTAGTCAAAAGTCCTGGTAATGCTCGGTCCATTTTCAACCAAAATAAACAGACGAATTCCGCAAAAAACTCTCATTTTTTTTACTAACGCCACCCGTCTTAAGTAATCCTAAGTGTCTGTATTCATTTCCAACCTTTCTAACTCATCCAAAGTCCACTTTAGACAAGCCCCAGTTGAATGGATGAACTGACTAGCTTTTTGCTCGATTATGCGCCATCGTTTGTAAAACTCGCTCCAAGGCGAAACGAAAGTATGGAAAAATGCGAGGTCAATGCTTCGTTATTTAGGTAGCTCCAGTCACGTAAGCCACCGCCCAAGAATGGGCTCAATTTGTTTGTTTACTAAGAGTCTTTCCAGAATGGGAAGAAATTTTATATCGCAAACGGTAACTGACATTTTGTTATAAGGAAAATTTGTCGACTTCATTCATGTTGATATGAAAAACGATACCTATTTGCATTTTTACGATTAGCCCCTTTCTTCAGTCGTGGGTTGCGGCAAGCTGAATTGGAATCGAAACTTGTTCCGTATAAATTTTGATGGTTTAAAAGTAAAACAAATATCTGTACTTATAGTTTCTAGTTTTCAAAACCTTTATGCACAAATGAGAAAAAATTTTTAGTTTTTTTTCATTTTGTTTATTAAACTTTCATAATTTTTGTTATTCACAAAAGGTAATATCGGTTTGCAAATTTGTGGGGCTAAGAAGGTGGGTTTGGGAAAATTTCTTTCCAATCCGATTTCATCCCCGTCCCTTTACCTTCGGCCTAAACAATTTTTCCCTGAGGGATTTAGTAATCTAAATCAACCGAAGGTTTAGGGGTCTTTAACGCGATAGGCTCCGCTCTCTCTGAGGCCCCCCAAAAGCTTTATTATCGCCAATTTCCACCAATAGGCGGCGAGAACGTGATAAATTACCAAATATTCTATATTGAAGTTAAATTTATGAAAATATGTAATGACAAAGCTAATAGTAAAGGTTAGGCACCTTTTGGCACAATAAAATGTCAAACCTTTTTGACATTTATGCTTTTTTCATCTAAAATAAGACGAAAAAGCGGCCATCTTTGATTCCACTTTTTTTTGTTTTTTGTTTATTGTAAACATTGAAATCAGGGTCCGTTCGTAAAACAGAAAAAAGTAATTAATTTCTAAACATTAGGAGAATACAGAAAAACCGATCCATTCAGTGATTACAACAACAATCATCTAGTAAAATTAAGTTTACATTGTTAATATGGGATAGATTATAATTATTTAGAAAATTCCGGCGCGTTAACATAAATCCCGAAGGTGCCCAGAGGCTTTATTAAACGGGATTTTTTTTTATAAAACTCTGTAACGTAATGCCGTTCTGTTCTTTGGCACCGCCCATATAGTTCTCTATTCTTTGTCCTTAGGCCTACTTTGCGCAACTTGCCATTTAAAGGCCAGAAACAACAGTACACACTTGCACTTTCCTCTACAGGCGTTAAGACGCTTCCCAGCCAGCAAGAATAAAGGCCCTTTATTGGGAAAATGTTGGACCAACAGAGGACCAAGAAGTAATGCTTAGTGGGTCCCTTTCTTTCGCGACATAAGCCAATTTTGCAACCCTCTTCTCAGATCTTCCTACTGACCTATATTCCTTTCTCATCGCTGCTTAAACTCATAAATAACCGGTTGAATAGTTTTCTGCTACTGTTTTAAACACCTATCCCGATTAAACTGTCAACCTATTGGCAGCTAATGTCAAGATCTTTAGGGGATGCTTTAACTCAGAGCTCAAAAAGAGAGTTGTTGCTCTCTCGCGATGATACTGTATACTCTACAACGCAAAACGAGTATAAAATCCCCTGTATTTCTGTGTAAAACAACCAATTATTGACAGCACTCGTCTGCACTTGACCTACCGAGCAGCAAGTGTACGACCTTTATCTCTAACAGTAATACATTGCATTATGAGTAAGCCGAGTATTGTCACTTCACATTTATTGATATTTAAGTGTAAAATAGTAAACACGATAATCAAAATTTGCATCTACTCTCTAAAAAATACCGTCTAGAAATATCTAGGCTTAAATTGTCTTGAAATTTTTCTGGACAGTATGTACAGATAATTACGGACATCATGCAGTTTTATTAATAGACATGTATGGTGTCTAATCGACCTTGTATAACCTCGAATACCCCGGGCAGAATTTATGCCTTTCGGCGGATGTTTCCAACTCTCTGTCCTTGGCTGCCGAATTCAGACCCAGCCCTTCAATTTGGAAATTGGTGAAGAGGAAAGGTTGTTGGAAATGGAAGATTTGAAAACTCACCCACCCCCTGATCGTTAATCCAATGAAATCAAAAGACTTTTAAATCAATATTACATACATTTTAATTATATCGACAGTTTTACTTTTATGCCTTCGGAATATACTAAAGTAGATTTACCCTCAGGGATAAAGCTTACAAAACATATTTTTAGGCCTAACTATAAAGCTTACAAATCTATTTCCAAATGACACGACGGGCTGGCGTGCAAACGCGATTTCATTCCATTTAGAAAACTTTGTATTTCAGACGTATATAAGACTCTCCCAGCTTTTCAAAAGAATCAAGAGGGTGAAAGTCAAGCAGGTCTTCAACGAGGCAAAATCTTGTCTCAGCTGTCAACTTTCTTTCGATACAATAACAATACAAATGGTTGTCAAAATATTTTGTGTCAAACAAATTCAACAGAAATACAGGTCGCAGTGGATTGTCACACACAATTGTATCAATATTACCGAAAACATAGCCTTGGTCATCTCGCTCAACTATTACAAAGTAGCCTTTTTTGAACAATGTACCGTTCACGGTTACACAGTCGGTGAGATGAACTGTTGTTTGACTATCCATTGAAAGATAAGGCTCAAAATCAATATTAGGGAATTGTGAAATGTTGGCTTCTGTAGAGCTGGATATCTCTACACAATCAGCCAAAAAGTCTGTTGCTAGATGTGCCTCCAAAGATGAACATTGGTGCTTGTATGCTAATGTTAACAACGGATTTCGAAAATTGTTCATGATATGTGTAGGGCGCTTAAAACTACCATTAAGTCTTTCAAAATTCATGGCCCAGAACGTCCTCATTGGTCCATTTTTTTGTACAATAGTAGGTAAGTGAATTAAGTAGTGCATTTTTGGCCTTACAGGCTTACCCGGATACACAATCTTGAACAAAGTAAGAAAGGAGTCGTAAACAGATGCAAAATAGAGCAACGAGGATTGGTAAATAACTGGAGCCATGATCAAATCCATTATTTCTTGTAAAAGAATTACAATTTGCCAATGCATACTACGCGGATCAACTTTGCTGCCTAAAGCTGCAGGAAAGAGTCGGGCATATGTCCAAAGTTTTATTGATGACATTTTACTGAAATGCACTCCAGCGGCTGGAGTATACTTAAAACACATGGCTTGTTTCTCTTCTCTACTCTAAGAAATGACACAAGTTTCGCCATTTCGTCATTAACTTCATCGACAGTAAAATGTTTTTCCTGAATAAGCCCAGCAATTGCTAAGCCCAAAACATAAGGAATAACACCTTCAAAGAGGGTGTGCATGCAATCGTTTATCCAATTTTCCATTATATGGAAAAAAAGTAATTGATTAAAAATGCAATTGTACTTCACCCCACGAATATGGCACCCCAACTCAGCATTTAATAGAGCAGCGAGATCCAAGGCGTGTGATTCACGGTTCTTGGATTGAAAAAACATTCTCTGGTACCGAGTTGCATTTCCTCCCTCGTACAATAACACAAAGCGCAGCTAAAGTCATGTGAGAAACTTTCAATCAGTCCAAATGTTTCATGTACAGCCAAATTATCGGCAGTGAATTGGAACATTCTCACATAGACACGAAAAATTCCAAGGTTAAAAATTTCAAGTTCGAACCCATCAGTTTCAAGGACACTTAGCTCGTCAACAATAGCTTGCAGCATTGCATCCTGTCCAGATTTTTCTTTGATGTCTTTACTTTTACAGCAGGCCAGGAGGTCAATGTTAGACAGAGAGGCGTAGTATTTCGGGAGCAAATTCAAAATCAGGAAATAAAACATAGTAGACCCATGTCGAACAGCTGCCTCGGATATCTGGTTGGTCAACTGCAAGCCGTCGGTATAAAGTTGAATATCTATTACAATAGCATTTGGCGCGTTATATTTGTCAACAACAGGTTGTTGTTTAAATTTTTCACCGTCTTGATACCAAACAAGTGCCCCGTCCTCACGTTGTTGATGCTGCTGGCTTCGGTTCTCAAATATGGCATCGCAAAAACGTTGATTTTGAAATTTCATGGCGACTGTGCTTTGCACAGAGACGTGCTGAGCTTCGATGTACTTGACTTTTGATCGAACAACTCCATCAGGACCGACGGCATTTTCAACCCGTTGTCCAATAATAACAGTCCTTGGCTCCACAAACATAGGATGTTTTGCATACAATTTCTGAATGTTATGTTCCGTCTTATAATCTTCGAAAATATTTTTAGCTTTCTCAAGTTTTTCAACTATGACAGCGACGGCAGAGGGAATCAGCTCAGGTTTACGATAGATGCAACAGTCGAGTTTAATGCAGTAGTCATTTTATCAAAGAGTGTTGCTGTGAAATCTTGTAAAAATTTGACCATTTCAACCGAAACTGTATAAGGTACGTTTTTCTTTGCTCTCAAACTCAGTAACATAGAAAAAATTTTGTCTGACATTGTCTGGTTCAACCCTTCTAAAGGATTCGGTTTCGGTTTGTTCGTTAAGTCATCTGTTTCAGCAGTAGCAGCAGTATCAGCAGAATCAGCAGTTTCAGAAATTTCCATTGCTGCATCCTCAACAACATCCTCTACATGTATCGCAACATCGTCGTCATTCGCTTGATCTGGCAAAAAATCTTCTCCACTTCCGTCAACTGACATGTCGTCTGATGCTGGTAAGTCAAAACCATGTTGAGTCTTCAAATGCCTTAAGTAGTTGTAAACAGAGGATAGCTCGACATTGCAATCTGTTTCTTGTCGGCAAACAATTGGGTCATCCAGCCTACCATATAATTTGTGAAGCCGTAAATGTTTTCGAATTCCAGCAAAAGACCCAACTTGAATGGGCACAGCACAAACAGGGCATACAAACATTGCTGACAATTTCAGATTTAGTTTTAGTAGCTGATCCACTGCTAACAAAAGGAAAACATTAATATTCTATCCTATATGCGTTAGCCTTTAATAGCAGTACTCAAAATACATATTTGACTTACGTAAGCTAATAGTCTGATTACAGCTGGCCTCAGTAACACGTACCGTAAAACCGGCTAACTATTATATATACTTTAGATAATTTACTAATGTAGACGGAATTCAGAAAATTAGCTATTAAAGCGGAAAATGTCAATTAGCTATGCTAGCGACACCCCCGTGTCGCTAGTCGACATAGCTCAAACGTGTTACAAATAAAATATTAATTAGATGGGAGATCTATTATACGACGTTAATTCCCCGGGCATCAAATATTTTCATGTCCACTAGCGACAATAATGCTGAAACGTGTCAGGACACAATGCTTTCATTCATTCACTTCACCACGTGTCATTGGTAGTGCTCTCGTCTTTGTGACAGTCGTCCATTTAATTACAATTAAAGTGATGGCGGATAAGATTTTCGTAACTGATTACGTCGTTGAGGAAGTTAGTGAAAGTGGGGTGTATGCGGTCGTTTTCTGGGACGACATTGAATACACTTTCAGTGTCATCAACGCAACACCCATCCCCTCTTTATATCTACACGAAAAAGTATTTGGATATATCCCAGTTCGAATAAACGATGGCAAAATGTCCAAAAGATTAGGCACAATCTTTGCATACGGTAGTAGGTGGAACGAGTTATATGGATTTCAATCGTCAAATGTTTGTCGCCATAACTAACAAATTTATACTTTTATACAATTAGAAAATAAAGAAGAACTCAGAAAAATGGGGGAGATCGAAAAAGTGGAAAAAGAAAAAAGATATGACGAAGTGCATTTGCGTAAATGTATTTCTTGCATCAAACGTAGTATTGGAAACCATGGAGGTTGTCGAAAATGAGAATGTAATTAAGTCTCATCGCTATGATGAAAACCTGGACCTGTTACAAGCAGCTTACTAATTACTACTGTGGATATAATTTATTACTTTGATTTTATTTAGTCGTACAGGTATACGACTCGATCCAGTGGAGATAAGTTGGCCCAATTAAAGTCTATTAGAAGATAATTTATTTCAATTCTGTTGCGTCACATTTGTCATTACAAAATGCTAGAGGCTTTTAGCCTTGAATGTAATTAGTGAGAAAAATTGACAACTCCGTCTAGGGCATTTTTCATACATCTACCGTTTACGTTTAGTTAGTCTAAAGCCACGGTCGAGAAGTTACGTTCCTGATAGCTGAATTCTTTTACCTAACAGAAGGCTAGACATGGCCAAAAAAGTCTACGAAGTAGCTTTTTGGCCAAATAGTAAGTCAAGTGCCAATCCTCTATCAAAATTAGTTGTTGCCCAATCATTGGATGATCTCATTTTTCAAGGTAA
This sequence comes from Ceriodaphnia dubia, assembly GCA_022539655.2. Lineage (NCBI taxonomy): Eukaryota > Metazoa > Arthropoda > Branchiopoda > Diplostraca > Daphniidae > Ceriodaphnia > Ceriodaphnia dubia. The sequence continues at coordinate 656,654 of JAKUCG020000139.1, read as the reverse complement.
GTGTTTATTTCACTTGGCAGTGTTGTACGGTTCGAAAGGCTGCGTCATATGTGAGTGTAAATGCCATGTAACTAACGTCAGTAAATTCTTCGTTAGTCTAACTGGTTTATTTTGTTTGTTCTCGACTTCTCGTTCACAGCCTCTCGTGAATTCCAATCCAAAGGAAGCTGTACCATCGTAAATTCAACTGGCGTACAAATTACCAGCGACGAAATTCTGGATCTGCTTCATCAATCGAGAACGACGTCTTTTTTCATTCAGGAATGTCAACTGCCTCCAACAACAGGAGACGTTCTTGTGACGGGAGAGATAGGTGGGCCAAATGAGGTCGAGGAGTTGCCTGGCACTGTTTCTCCTGATGCAGAGAATACTGTACCAGAAACCCCATGTGCTAATCAACCAGAACTCCCCCATCAACGAGAACCCATCAATGGATCAATGGATCACACCTCTGTAAGCTCTTTTACTCGTATGGTTTTTACATTTTAGTAATAAAAACATTTTGTACTCATAGGAATATTTTGATGTCCCTCTCATATTGAGTCATATGCGTAGGGCAGTTAAAGGGATTACTGCTGATGAGCTAATCGACCAAGTAACAAAATCCCAAGGCTGCCCAAATGACAACCTATACAACTTGGTCCTTCACGGAGCTGGATCATGGCTGATGGAACACTGTGTTGGGTAAATACTTAAACAAAGCCTTATTTTTACATGGCATGGATAATAACTTGTTATCTGACTATTAGGAACAAGCAATATTTCCCTACACCAGAGGAACTAGTAAAAATGGCAAAATCGGTGTGTAAATATTTTCCTAGCATGGGGACATCAAGACGCACAAATAAATGGGTATGAATTCATCATTATTAAATATGAGTATAGCAGGGATAATCAAAACTTGCTTTTATTATAGGATCTTATTTATGACATGAAGACACGTGATGGTCTGTTGGAGAAATATATTAGAAACAAGAGATGTAGGGAAAGAAAATCGAATCCTAGGCCAGGTCCTCCTCCAACTAAGAGGTATGTTACACTCGAACCTTCTTGTCACAATTTAAAGTCTCTGAGATAGCCCATACTGGCGGAGTGGTTACTTTTACAATTTTGCCAGATTGTATTGCTAAGCTAAGCCAACGAATGTAGGTTATTTTTTTCCTATTATTTAATTAAACTATTTCAAACATGTGTATCAATAGGTTTAGGTTTTTAAATTCCGTCAGTTAGTTTGTATGTCTATGTACATAAATGAATTTCGCCTGCCGATTGCTGTTTAAATATATATTTCGACTGGTAGCTATTAAAACCATTAAAATTCAAAAACCACTGCCAAGACCTCCGAGAGATAATTGTTTTTTTCGAATTTTAATTCATCTTTGCATATTTTTTTTCTCATATATACTTTAGGCAACGCCTCATGATGCCAACAGACAGTCTTCTGGCTGCTGATGTGGACGAAGCAGAAAAGATCATGCGTAATACGGCAGTGACCAACGAAAACAAGGAAACCATGCTCCAACATCTACACGTAACTCGCAAAGCTCGCAGAGAGATAATTTTGAAAGGACGAAACGACAAAAACAACAACTCAGAGACGTTTGCTGTCTTCATACTGAATAAATATCCTTTGCTAATTCGACTCAATGCTGCGGTATGTTATCAATTATAATATTCCAAGTGCTCAGCGAGATTACAATATTACATATAGGCTGACCCTTTTTTAAATTTAGATAGAAGAAGAGTTTACTTGTTTGACCGGCAAACATTTTAAGACAATGTGCGACAACTGGGAAAGATACCGATTAAAAGTTATCGATGTCGCTCTTCAAAAATTGAAAGGAAAGGGGCCTAAAGATAAAATCCAAGAAGCAAAACAAGCTGGAGAAAGTTTCAAAACTGAAGCGGAAAATCTTGCGATTTTCGAGCTACTTCTGCACCTTCTGCCGAATTCCAACACAAGAGAAATGGTGAAGGGAGTGAAAACAAGTAACTGTCTTTCCCTAATATTCCACAAATTTGAGGTAGGCCTAACCTTAACTTGCTTTTGTTACAGCTCTTGTAGAATTCCCTATTAAATGCAGTATTTCAAAAATGTTTCAGGTGGGGACACCGATGGGGGAAGCTCTAAGTGAAGCAGAAGAAATCATTCATCCTGGAATTTTACTTATTGGACAAGACTACTTTATTAAAGTTAACGATCTTTACATGCATCTCTCGAATGCCAATTTCGTTTCTGCTCTCTGCTATATGTTGTCCTTCTACTTTGTTCTTAATATCTCGTATCCGTTGCCTCTGAAGTTTGTATTCCTGTATCTGGAAGCAATGTTTGAGATGGCCCTCTCCATCAAATCCGTTACGGTTGAGCGACTGTTAAGTCATTTGGATAGTCTTGGAAAATAAACAACCTTTAACTGAAATATGTTAAATTTCTCAAAAATCAATTGGTAACGTCGCGTTATAAGACTACCTGCTAATGTTATCCAAATGGTGCATTATGTGACCCGACGATTTTTTATGGCCGACACTGACCTTGAATTTTATGAGCTTCATTTTAATTCAATTATAGTTAAATCCATACCACCATCCATACCAATCTAATTGTATGTCCAAGGTTAGCGATTTTCCTCTGATTAATTCATTTATCTTTTAGCTTATAAGATACAATCCAAACCGATGTAATCCCGTTATTTCCAAGGCTATGGGTTTGTCTTCTGGTTTCATTAGTTTACATCTTAGCATATAAGAGACAAACATAAGTTACGTCAGAAATTTCGAAGGAAAAGTAAGAAAATACCGAAACAGCCTTGAGCTGTGCGACCTCTTTCCCCTTATAGCATTATGATTTTTCCTGGCATTCCAACACTCATTAATAGACAATGAAAAGTTGCTATTTTACTAGACCCATGACTCGGAGCAGATGGCAAGACGGCATTGTCTAGCTAAAGCTAGTCAAATGTTTACTTTTTCCAGACAGTATTTCTTAGAGAGTACATATTTCTGAATAAAATACAGAAAGCAGACGGCATTATTATCGGCAGTATTATTTCTTCATTGCAAATATTTCTTGTCATTCAAGGCCAAGTTTTGATCTCAGCCTTAAACTACCAGCACGTTTCGTGTCCCATTTTTCTCTTTTACAAAACCTTAATCTTCGTTGTAATTATCATCTTCTCTAACTAAGATTTCTCTCGTTATTTATTTACTATTTCTATGGAAATTTTTATGTATCCCGTGTGTGGATCAGCCGATCAGCGTTTTCGGCTTTATATGAAAAAGATTTCACTAGCCATCCGTAACACCAAAAAACCCTATTAGACGTAACATACTCTATTGTTTGTAACCAACATTTCTGCCGATCATCCAATGCCACTATTTGGAGTTGTGCGAGACATTTTAAAAGTTTTCTTAAGACAGATTTTGACATATTACCAGAAAATAATTCCCATGATTCCATCTCAGCCGCAGTGTCGTCTAAAGCGACGGCGGTTTCTCAGATATCTTACCCACAACTTGAGTCTAATTATAAAATGGGCAAAAATAGGGCAAATGTTGCTAATTGTCAAGGTTCACTTGAAAACAAATCAAATGGCTTTTTAAAGGAAATTTTAAGCAACTTGAAAACCTTTATGAAGCTATAAACTTTGAATATGCTAGAAGATTTGAGGGGAAGAGGAAACGTTCCGTACAGTGTTTTGGTATAGTCCCAGCAAACATCACTTCTTGGTCCTCTGTTGGACCAATAATTTACCAAGAAAATTTTCTTGGTCCAATTTCTCCAACAAAGGGCCTTTATTCTTGCTGGCTGGGCTTTATAAAGTTTATTTCTCGCTTAGCCTTTGCTTATCGGGCATCGTTTTGAAATTTAAACATCGACAGTTAATGAGGAATGCCATTCAAACGTCGTTCCCTATAGCAAACACCTTATCAGAGAGTTTCCCAGATCCTTGTAGTAAAACCTGGCATTTACGATTGTTTTCAAAGCGGTTCTCGATTCAAAGAGTATCTAACTAAACCCGACGAAACTCGATTTCCAGGTTTTCTATGATGGCCTTGGAATTACAAACAGCCTGAATGCGCTTGGTGGAAGGAAACATAATGTTTTTTTTTTCAATTCTTTTTGAAGTTTTCCTCCGCGATACAATGCATGCTTGTATAGCTAATCTGAACCTATTTTTTATGCAATTCTAATGAAATAAAGTCGACGGATGCAAAAGACGGAATTCTTCGTCAAATTATTTCGTAAATCAAAGATTTTCAAAGTAACGGTATGGAAATTGAAACTATCGACGGAAAGAAAAAAATGTATGGTCGTCTAGCAAAGTTTACTGGCAACAACCTCGAAATGAATCAGATGTTTAATAAAGTAGAAAGCTTTTCTGGCGATTATTCTCGCATTATGTGTTATGCAACTAAGGAAGAGATCCAACATTTTGATAAAGAACGCGATTTTAATATGCGTACACGAATCGACTACGAATACAACGTAACAATGTTGGATAGTTTACCTAAATAACAAATTCATTCCGGAGGATTTAAAGCGCCATGTGCTTTGAATTCATTAGACGATTTTCATGCAACGGAAACTGGTGAAATGATTCAATGCACACATTTAACAAGCAGTCCGCGAGTCAAGCAGGCCAAAATAGCAGGCTTCGTGTGATGTGTCATTTCGTGGGTGTTCTTTAAAATAGTCAAATTAAACAAATAGATAGCTTTTATTGTTCGCCAGAATGATACAAATCGTTTAAAAGAAACCGCAATGTTCTATTTCTTGTAGTTTAGGAGATAATCACAATATTTCAGAGAGGATTTTCCACAAATGAAAATTTTTGACACAAGGAAAAAAATTTTTAGGATGGGTTAAAATCAAAAATAAAATAAGCGTTAGATAGCCCAAAATCTCATCTTTCAAATGCCTAACTTACAGTATTTTACGACGAACGGTTACAGAGCTAAAAAATAAATAAGAAATCCCTAGAATTTGCCGACATTAGTGCCCATCATCGAGTCGCCCCTAGCCCGCCAGCTCAAAGGCCTGCAGGGGGGGAAAGAGACTCGCTTTTGACTCGGCAATGGCCAGAAAAGTCGGCAAAATATAGGGACTTGCTAATTATTTTTTAGCTCCGTAACAGTAAGTAGTAAAATATTCTAAGTCAGGCAAATGATAGTTAAAATCCTGGGCTATCTGATGCTTATTTTAATTTAATTATTAACCCACTCCAAAAATTTTTTTACTTGTGTCGAAAATGCCACCATATTCGAAAATTTTCAAAAATGATTTTACAAAATCGCAATTATCTCCTAAACTACAAGGAATTAAAAATCGCGGTTTGTCTTAATCACATTTTTTTGTCTTTGCGAACAAAATGAACTATCTAATCATAGTTTTTGATAGTTTTTACTAACATTGTAAAAAGTCACATCACACCAACTCGGACTGCTTGACTCGCGGACTGCTTGTTAAAAGAGTTTGGCTTTACGCTGGAGGGGCTGCTCTGTATATTACTTCACAACTCGAGGCAGACGTTAATATCTAGAAGCAGGATTTTAAAATGTCTATTCTTTTCGATTCTCTATTGTTTCGCGTGGCAATAAACTATACCCTCTAAAGAAAATATATGAGCCTGGCCAAGGGTTTTCTCCAACCCAACGTGCTGCCCAGCAGTTGTCGTTCATTCAACACTTACAAGTCGTCTTATCTGGTTTAATTGAAAACGAAGCTTAATTTTCCTATCTAGAACTTTTATTATTGATGGAAGAAATGGTTGATATTTTTTCCTGCTTTTACTGATTCTCTTATTATTTTATTTTCTATTTATGCACTTAGTTACCTTTAAGTTAGTGTTGCACTTCTGTATTAAGGCCCCTACTCGGGAAGGGTTTTAACAAGACAAGAGGGTGGTACAATATTATTAAGATTCATATTCTAGAGGGTATCACTTTCACGGTGTGAAGCTGTCTAGCGGTTGACAGTATTAACCAAAAAACATCTCTTTTGGATTATTTACTAGTTTATCTTCGTCATTTTTCTCCAAATAATCTAGTTCTCTCCTAAAAATAGTATGGTTAAACCTTCAGTCAGTTTTTCCGTGCTTTGGTCGCTTGCGCATCATTTTCCCTTGGCTAGAATAGAAGCGGTAGATTATTTTAAATTTTTCTCGAATAGAAAATAAGTCGAGACACAACATAGATTTTTTCCCGTTGAATTCGACCTCTTCACTTAATATGCGACCGGTCGGAAAAAGTGCGGGCAACGCGATCTACGCCATTGTTTACACGGGATTTCGCCGAAATGCAAATATCTTTATCTTCCTGTCTCCACCGTTTCAACCTCCTCAAAAGGGCAAAGGAAGATTTCGACTCTTTACAACAGCAGCTGGCCAAAACATCACCATTGGATTGTTCGAACTACACATCAAGGATCACGAACAAGCTGCTGATTTTCTTCCGATCGAAGAGAACGTTGTCAACTACCACCTCTCAGGTAATGGTACCTGTTTTCTAGTCTGTTTTCCCCTTCATTTCATCGTCAATCCTTTGTGTAATCACCTTACCTTCTTTTCCTATGGCAATTGTAAAGTCCGTTAGCCGTGGGTGGGAGGCACCCGGTTTGCCGCGGTTCAGGTTAGACGGTCCTCCGTCTACACGGCCATGCTGCAGTTGGAAATCTGAAAGAAATTCCGGACTTTCATTTTCCCTCCCCCCCCTTGATTCTTTTCCTCTTCAGCCTTAAGATCTTTACGCTCTACGCAGAAAAATTAATTTGTTTATCTTTCTGCCAGAAGATGCCGCCCTGCCTCTCATTTCTTCGTGGATAAAATAAAAGTAAGGAAAAATACAATTATTCTTTTGGGCATTATGTATTCAAAAATATTCAAACATATAACTTTACATTTTATAGTATCACCTGTAAGATTAAATGGAAATAAATAAACTTACTTACTGGAACTTACTGGAACATTTTACATTAAACACATTGACTTACTCTATTTCGGGGTTTGCGGTAGTGGGACTGATGTTGTATAATTAGGGAGGGTTGATTCAGATGTTGTGTAGAGGGACGTCAGCCCACTGCGATTATCCTACCCTTCATCTGCTTCCTCTTTTGCGTCCTCCCCCATGATCTCTTCAATTTCCTCCACCTCCTCCATGGCGACGGGCATTTTGGGTGCTGTGATGAATCGGTTTCAGTGGCAATGGGTATGTAGATGGCGGTTCATTTATGAAGTTGAGGAAAGTGGGTCGTGCACTGCGATTGGTTGATGGCTGATGGGGTACGATGTCATTAATGTTGATACTAATGCCATCATCAGATGACATCGATGAGTTGTTCCTGTAACAATTTTAACAAATAGATAATTAAATAGATAGAACCAATACCTTTAGAATAGCTTAAAGTAACCAGGATGTAAGTACATAAAAGAAGCCATATTGTGATGTAGGTGAATGGTCGGTTGAATTGTGAGTGAGAGCTTTTATTTCAAATGTTTGCCACGAAACCCATTGTACCCAGAAAACAACCAATCAGATGAAGTTTACATAGGTTTGTATTACATTCACACTCAATTACTATACATGGTTGTCAGATAAGCTTTACAATGATCTGGATAATTAAACTAAATTTTACAAGATAATTACAGAGGTAGAATGTTGTACTTAGAAGAAAACAAACAATTAATTACAATCATAAATTCACTCGTCAAATTCGTCAACATTTAAGGGCATGGTTGGCAATGGACTGAGGGAGGTTTTGCTTAAGGCCAATTATTATTTCGTCCAACAGCTTATAAGTCGTCATCGTAGGATTGGCTGCGTGCTAGTTTGTCATGGCAAACCATAAGAGTACCGAGAGATATTTCCTTTGTAACTTGAAAGAGGACTGTTGTTAGTCTGTAAAACGGGAATTTTGCGATTTCCCGATCTGGTTCCAGAGGTTGCGTAGTCCTTATTAGAGGTCGTTGTTCGTTTTCACGTACATCATGAAGCAAGAACAGGCTTTTGGTGGCCAAATGGTAGAATAGATTCAGTTATCATGCATGTACGTGCCCAGCTAGCACAGGTTGCTGCTGGGTTGTTACCATGTAAAGACCTCTTTTTGCTAGGTCACAACCCGAGGTAAAAACCAGGTTGCCTTCATTTGACTATCTATTGCACATGCCTGGTCACGACCAATAGAAATTATTTGGTTATGACCCTGAATGTGCAATAATAGTAAAATGAGGGCAACCTGTACAACCCAGGTTTTGACCGGGCAAAAAGAGGTCTTAAAATGGTACCTTCCCAGCAGCAAGCTGCCTTCATTATTTATTATAGGCATTTTTACTAATAAATAAAATACATGAGTTGAGTGAATGGAGAATGAAATGGTTGACTGACTTAAACTTTTTATTATTTTCTTCTGTAAGCGAACTCAAAAGAACACAAGAATAGAATCAAATATTTCTTTGACATGGCTACTGCCATGAAAACAAAACAAAAGAGACATAGGCATTTCTACACCAACGTTTTTCCTTCAAAACACTGCTGGGTAACACCAGTTCCGCATTGAATGACTTGAGAATCGAAATGAGATTTGAGCAAAAGATACACAATGATACCTTAGATAATTAAATTCAGTAAATGTACGAAGACTGAGCTGACGACGACTACTAATCGCTTCCTGCTACTTCGACTTCACCTGATCCGGCTTCGGATCCATCGCCGCTCTTAGATGCCATAGCTGCAGCCGCTTCGTTTAAACGCGTGAGTCGGCGTTTGGATTTATAAATCCAGTCCTTGGAGACGTCTTCTATCACCGCGTCGTCCACATTCGCGTACCTTGAATTCGCCTTTACTGCTTCTTAAATTTGAAAATTCAAATGAGTTGTGTTTTTAACGAGATTAAACACAATGGTGAGATTGAAATAACTTACTGACAACAACAGAGAAGGTATTTGATCCTTGAACTTTGATTTTCTGTTTTTTTTAGCTATCCATGATAACTCGCAGCCGAAATTGTCCGTCACAAGGGCCGCCCATATACGACGAACAAAGTCACCCATGTCGGTGCCACCTATAGTTGAGAGCTTTGAAACCTAAAAAATAAAGGTAAAAATTACTTAACAGTCATGGCAAGACTTTCGCACTACATAAGAAACGATGTCTGTGAGTTTAACAAAATTACCAGTTTAATCCCGCTGCGCTTTTCCACCAGAAGATCCTCTAACATCAGCCAGCTGTCACGGTCGTCCACTGGCAACTTCATAATTTCGTCGAATAAATCTTCTATGTGCTGGTTGTCTTGAACGGCCAGCAATCGATCCAGTTTCTGTTCCACACGGCCAACAGTTTCGAGAATCTCGAATGACTTTTTCAACATCAACCGAGAAACATTCTTTTCCATCGAGGGTTCAGGTGCAGTCATTGGCTTCTTAAACGAAGACGACGTGCTGCAGTCGACCGCGAGACGCCTCTTGGAGCCAGGAGAAGCTACGACGGACTGCTGATCGAAGGGAGTTGTTGGAGTTGGAGACAGATTGATGACCGGCAGCTGATGGTTGAAGTTACGAAGGGGAGATAGTGGGGTGATACCAGTTGGCGCTTTGCAACGACTGTTGTTCCTAGTCCCATCCTTCTGTGGATTGTAAAACCTGGCGAGAACCGTCTTTACAATATCGACCTTGCCAGCCCCACCCTTAGCAGCACCGGTCTTTGTAGCACCTGTCGTGGCAGCACCGGTCTTGGCAGCACCGGTCTTGGCTGCAGCGGTCTTTGCAGCAAAGGTTGTGGAAGCAACGGTCTTGGCAGCACCCGTCATGGCAGCAAAGGATGTGGAAGCAACGGCCATGGCAGGACCAACTTTTGAAGCACCGGCTTTTGAAGCACTGGCTTTTAAAGCGTTGACATTGGAACGATTGGATAGACTAGTACCAGCTACCGCCTTGGATTGATTCCCTTCATTTTGATCTTGGTGTAAAGTAATTCATTCATTTTGATCTTGGTGTAAGCTTTCAATCTCCGGTCCTGAATTACAGGGATGGATTATAAATACATTTATAAATTGAATACGCTCCAATATTCAAGTACCTTCAAAGAGGGTTTGTTCAAAATCTTCGTTTGAAGTCGAGTCTGAGTCGTCTGCACTTTTGCTGCTGTCGCTCTTTTGAGAGGATGTTGATGGGCCATGGTCGGTGTTGATGGGCCGATTTTCTGCTGAAGCTGAAGGGCTGAACCGCTCAGGAGGTAGAGATTTCCTTTTTTTGGGCTCTTCGGTATCTGAAGTGAGCAGCTCGGAATCATGGTCTAGTGCCCGATTTCCCCATGCTCTTGCAACTTTCCAGTCATCTGTAATATATAAGTCAGTAAGGAATAGATGTTAAAGAAAATGTATAAACTATGAAAAAATAAAAGAGAGCTCACCGCAGATTTTAAGCACACTATAGGGAAAGCGTAGCCATTTTTCGTCAGGAGACTGGTGGCTCCGTAAAGCCTTTTCCATTTTCGGGCCTTTGAAATTTGGGTAGCAAATAACATCCTCGTCCACCCTCCAATTTTCCGATACGGTTGCAACTTTTTCCGCCATGTTAGTGTATAGAATGGCTACCAAAAACTTGAATTTTTCCGCCTGCAAATGCGCCATTTTAGTCCTATATGAAAAATTGGTACATTTAGCATGAAATGAAATCTAATTGTGCCTTAAAAGCCCGAGCATGATGGATGCAGTATAATTTACAAGACCAATATAACAACATTATCAGTCAAAGGAAATCTTAATCCGAGGAAAATAAAGGAATACCTGTAGATAATGAGTGAGCCAAGGAGAATAGATGACCAGGGCAAAGAGGATAGATGACCTCTCTCATCTATCGAGGGCAGCAACAGGAAAGATTGGTTACCGTTACCTGTATCACCACTTCCACCTCACAATAACACCACATATGTCTGAAAATCAATGTAGCTGATTAAGAATTGAAATATTGATAAAAAACAAGATAAACAACCAGGCCAATACCTGCTCAATGAGCGTTGATGCCTTAAGACAATCGACAAATTTGAATTGAGATCCCACAAATCACATAGGTTTGGTGGCCACCTATCCAGAACACACATAAAACTGAAAACCAATAAAACATTGAAATAATATTAGTGACCGTTGGCTATATTATTTGAAGTCTAAAATTATAGAATAAAAATTGAGCTTAAGAATATGACATGTGCGTAGATATTCAAATTAGCCTTTATCGTTATTGTAAATAAGAAAAATAACTTTCAAATATGCAACATAAAAAAATCCTTACCTTATTTGTTAAGTAAACCCTTTTGGTATCCAGAATGAAACAGATTACGTGTAGAGATTTTCGAAAGACAACCGTAGACCACGAGAGACAGACAGAAACTTTGAGTCAGACAAAACTGACACACGAGGTGCCGGAAACTGGGTAGCCACCTAGCGGAGGGGAGAGACTCTGTGCTGTTTCTCTGATTATGCAAAATAAAAATTTTGACGAGCAATAATTGGTCTATTTAAAAAAAGAATAAGATAACAATTGTTTTTTGAAATTAGTTTTGTAGTTTTATTTAGTGGTTTCGTGCAAAACATGTATAACTTTTAGCACAAAAAATAAGACTCTGGCAACAATTCACGATCCTTACTTGCAGACGACACTCATCAATGGCTTTGCCATGCTTCTGAACTGCTGTGAAAAAGATGTAATTTGTCTTTTTTTCGTCTTTTGAAACGGATTAAACTTGTGCTAAACTGATTCTCTCTTCACGCTTAAATTTGATTTGGGCAGCCCCTGTGATAACGAGTTGAATTTAATTTCAGATTCCTTTTTGTTCTACTATCCATCCTTTCCACAAACACTGAGGTAGGCAGTGATAGCTTATAATCGCATGCTTAGATTTCGTGTCTATCTTTATCTCTTTTTAATTACTTTGTAGAAAAACTATCTTCCCGTTGGGACCAACAGCTGTCTCTTTTTGTGGGTTCTTAAAGTACGACAACCACCAACATCATCGGGTCCAGGTAAACTTTTGTTACTTGTGTAAGTTCTATAAGTTTTTATTCTAATTATTGCTCTTTACTCGTTCTAGGACTGTGTTAGCCTATCTTACCAATTGTAGATGGTAGATGGACCAGTCATTTCGTTCTCATATTACCCACACACATTCTCTCTGACTGCTGATACGACCTTTCACAAGTGTTACGATAAATAAGAGAATTGAGAGACGAAGCGACACCATTTTCATGGTAAACTGCAATAACAGATCTTTAATTTTGTCTTTTTTCTCCTACTTTGAACCCTGATCGTCATGCTTTTTCTCATATTTAGGTGACATTTTTGGTCGAATATCTGCCGTTCGGTTCGTGTTGATTGGGAGCAAGCTGCAAGCATATCCTGTAGCTGTGAACTTTGAGTCTTCCGCCCGGCCATGCCGTCAAGCCACTGGTAATCTCTATACACAGCTGTTACGAGTCAAGGAAGATAAGTAACACCGACTCTCCACCTGTTCTTTTTAGATTGTGCCGTCTGAGCTTCCGTCAAGGGATAAATTTCCCATCAAAACTGAGCAGGTTTGTCTTATAATAATTAATAATTATCCCACAATGCGCAGAGTGGCTCTTCTACTCCGAAGTAGATTTTAGATTTGTTAGCCCTTTATAATAAAAAGTCGCAATTTATTCGCTTTTAATTTATCCGAGAACGTTCCTATACATTTATAGTATCAAGCGAGTGATCGATCGAGTCGGGTAGTTTTAATTAGATTGTAGCAATTTTGTTTGTTTTTTTTAAATTTCATTTTTCATTCCCTTATTAGAATACATATACCATCGGAGTCAAAATTCTGTCCTGCTGATTGACGCAATCAACGCCATTTTTTAAGTAAGCGACAAGAATGTACCATCATTGCATCATAAAAAATAACCAGATTTTTTTTGCCTTATTTTTCCAGCTCGCCCGTGTCTGCCCCGGAGAAACACTTCTGGTAAGAATAACTGAACTAGGCTGCATTTCGGCATCAGTTGCATCGAACAGAAGGTTAAACAGATAATATATCGTCAGCCTACATCTGAAGGTAACTTCAAACCTAACTTTTACGTAGCTAACTCATCCGCGGTAACTTTATTTCGTTTTATTAGAAAATGCTGCGTGGTCGACCTAAGAGAAGAAAGCTTGTTGTCAAGAGAAGACAGTTGATAAATAGATTCAACTACGAGTATGCTTTGCTTGGTGGACAACAGGACGGTGTAGTCGTCGACGCCCTGCCTGTCAGTCCTAGAGACATCGAGCCGGGTGGACAAGATAATAGCGCAAATGAAGATGCCGATGATGAAAGAGATGACGATGAGGACACGCAGCTCTCATTACACATCGACGAGGCGTCTTCAAGTTCACGTGCCTCATCAAGATCCCGTGCATCTTCAAATCCAATGGTTTTCAACGAAGTTTCTCCAAGCTCAATGGATTTTGACGTTTCTCCAAGTCGAACTGACGAAGACCACTCGGGTATTTCTCTTCCTGAATTTTAGTTGGACTCTGATTCCGACGCGTCGCCTCTATCTACGGACGAAAGCGAGCAATCTTGTGGTGAAGACATTGAATTGGAGGACTGGGATGATCTCAATGCCTTTCTTGATGGGCAATCGAATGTGGACCAAGATGTCGAGCTGAAAACTTTTTTGGCAGATTGGATAACAAAAGAAAACATCTCTGGTGCAGCCGCTGACAGGCTTCTTAAGGGCTTGAAGGCTCTTCCTCATCAAGGGTCAACATTCGCTTGCCTTCCCAACAGCGCAAGGAGCCTTCTGAAGACGCCTCGCAAAGTAACTGTTATTCCTATGGCAGTAGGTGGGGTTTATTACCACTTTGGATTAGAAAGAGGAATTCAGCATCAACTTGGACTACGTCAACTTAGCAAGATTCCTTCGGTCGTTAGGGGACGCGTCAACACGGATGGATTGCCTCTGAGTAAAAGCAGCCGTAGCCACTTTCATCCCATTTTGTTCTTGTTGGAAGGAGAGCAAACTCCTTTCCCTGTTGGGATCTACCACGGGTCCCAGAAGCCTGCAAGTGCAAACGAGTTTTTGAAGATGTTTGTGGAAGACGCTCGCCTTTTACAGACAAATGGCATCATTCATCGGGGTTTAGTGCTTGAATTTAAAATCATGAAAATCAATCTTGATGCCGTAGATCGTTCATTTATCTGCGGTATCGTGGGCCATACCGGTTACTATTCCTGCCCTAAGTGCATCACAGACGGCCATTATTACAAGAAGCCAGGACGCCGAAAGGGTCGAGTGACTTATCCTGATATGGAAGCAGCACTCCGGACTCATCAGACATTCATTGATCGCGAACATCCAGAACATCACGTTCGACGGACCATATTGGAAGATCTTACCATTGATATGGTTCGTGATTTTCCCATCGACTACATGCATCTTGTGTGTCTTGGAGTAATGCGGAAACTTCTCAAAGCCTGGATGAAACGAGCAACGTCAATGCACCTTATAAGTCAAGAAAACGTAGCCGAAATATCCCGCCGCTTGCTTGCAATACGTAACTCCGTCCCAGGTGAGTTCGTTAGGCAACCTCGTTCTCTTATTGACCTTCCCCGGTGGAAGGCTTCTGAGTATAGACAGTTTTTACTGTATTGGGGTCCCGTGATTTTGAAAGATGTCCTTCCCGCGCCATTATATAATCACTTTCTTTGTCTTCACCTTGCCATGAAAATTTTGGTAACTGAAAGATTGTGTTATCGTTACAACGATTACAGCAAACTTTTGCTTCGCCATTTCGTTTCAGAGAGTCGAAAACTTTACGGTCCAGAATTTGTTGTATACAACGTTCATGGGCTCATTCATCTTCCAGATGATGTATTGCGTTTTGGACCACTTGATAATTTTAGCTGTTTTCCTTTCGAAAACTTCCTGCAGTAGATTAAAAGGAAAGTACGTCGTAGTCAGAATCCTTTGGTGCAAGTAGTAAAACGAATAGCGGAATCTTTAAGTTGTAAACAGCTACAAATCCCTGTAAATAATCCTCCGTTATCTTTGTCTAACCCTCATCGTCGTGGCCCTTTACCAATTAATGGCGAGTTTATTTTCCGATGTCAACAGTTTAAAACTGCTGTGTGAGAGTGAAAAGGTAACAACCAATGAGAGCGAAAAGGTAACAACCAGGTCGTAACCAGAAGAAAACTGCTGTAAGACTTTTTCAGATAACTTTTTGGCTACGTGGGGTAGGGAAAAAATCGTGACCAGGTACGAACCATGAGAAACAAAAAGGTCGGTAGTGACTTTTTGGAAAAATCGCGTCATGGTCACGACCAAGCAAACACTGTGCTAGCTGGGTGACGAGTGGAAGTGTTGCGGGCGGAGATTTCGTTTTTAGGTGTTTGAAAACTTTTGTAATCTTGTTTGGTGGCAAAAAGGCAAGATACATTAGTGTATGAATAAATTCTCCAATTGGATTTACCCATTTCTTGCAGTACTGCGATGCTAGCCAAAGTGATGGAACTATGGTAGACCTTGCTAACTGCACTAAAAGTTGTGCGTTCAATATCAGCAATAACGCGACATACAGATGGTATATTAAAGTGTCCATTAATTGCACGGAATATTGCCAAGGACATGTAGGCAAGGACATTGTTTCAAAAACTAATGTAGTTTCAATATCATTAAAAAAGTCTTTAAATGGTACGTTTACTAACAACTTTTGTCCTTTTATAATAAAATCAGTACTTGCCTTTTTAAACTTATCAGGTATTCGTATTTTCATGTAACCAAGACGAACCCAAGATTAAACATGTGAGAAAAAAAACAGACATTTTGCAATGCTTTCTGGGTACAACATTTGATTGTTGGGAAAAAGGAAAAAAACTAAAAATAAAACGTAGAATCCATGATGACTTGATACAGCAGATCTGGGAATTCCACATCAAATGCATTTTTGGGCGATAAAGGATAGGGGGTGCCAAGTTAATAGTGTAAGTAAAATTCTGATCCTCCGTCGAACAGAGCAGATTTCCACACCTTCTGCATTTCTTCCATGGAATAAGTAAATGGAAGAGTCAGTTTACCACAGCAGAGAGATGCGGTTAGTCTCATTACTGATTCCCCAGGACTCATTCGAAAAACCACTTTGATTTTCATGTTCTTCTTAGACGATGGGATGTCTTTTCTTGCGGTGCAAATTTCCACACCATATTCAATGTCACCAGCATCAAGGTAGCACTGACACTGGTACCTTCTTGAAAATCGACTTGTTTGTCTACAAAAAAATATAAAATTTTACAGTAGCACTTGTGTCTAGTTATAACAATGAGAAAACAAGATATCATCTTACCAGTAACTTTACGAAGAATCACCAGAAACTGGTGAAATTGGAAAAATAAATAGACTTAAGCATCTTTATGGCCTGATCTCCAGTGTTGGATTGGTGAATGTGTTCGTTTGACGATAACATTGCATCCACAGCCAACGTTTGAGAACAAAACAGGCATTCGATCACGGGCATCCCTGCAAGCTAAAGCAGAAAGATAAATAAAGCAATTTAAAACAGAACAAAAATTTACTTTGGCGACTCCCAGCACTTCAAGGCTAGGAAACGTCGGAGCTACATCTGTTTTGCAATTTCACAGCTCATTTCCTCACGTAAGGTTCCTTCATGTCGCACTGAACCACTCGAATAGCTAAACAGGCTAGAACATGACTTAGATAGATCGTCACAACTTGAAAAAAAAACTAGCCGTTACCAGAGAACAATCCAAAGGTCCTCTTACTAAGCACCGAAACGTCGATTTCTTCCAGTCTTTCTCAAACTTCCGTCAGATTTGGAGCTTCGCCCACGCAAGAAACAGGCAGCTCCCCATACGAAAATATTTCGCTTTTTATCATGGTGATTTTCAAATGATTTTGTCACCATGAAAAATCAGGGTAGAAATTGGGACTGGCAAATCATGAATCTGTTACTGTCTTATTCCTGAGGTTGTCACAATTAAATTGTAAATTATCATAGGTATGAAGCCCAAGATCACCCGTCTCTTAAATTATAAGTAGATTTATCTGTGAATATATGTTGGGAATGTTTCATTTTCATACAAACAAATTCCCCATAAAAATGTTTCACCTAACGTTCTTACCTATTAATTTTTTTCACTGCTAATTCTAATATGATAAAAATGAATACACAATCATGCAAAAAAAATAGAAGACTTGTCCCCGAGGTTCTTCCACCTTTTAGTTGGGAACCGAGGGCTTCTACCGATTTATCAGACCGATTAGAAGGAAGTGACTTTCCCCCAAGTACGACTTTGAAAGAAATTTTTTAAGTTCATTTTACTTTCAACAGATGGCTATGGCAAAATTCAAGGGGGTGGTAGAAAATCAAGAAATTAAGAAACTAATTTACAAAACAAACATCGTACATAGGATACATGGACAATTTTCTATGCCCATTTATAATTAGAAATACACATATCATTAATATCAAAACAAAATTTTATATGAAAAAGCGTCCAATATTAAAAGTTTACAACACTGAACTACTACGTAGTGTTAAAAACCGCCACTTGGGGTCACTAGAAAACAATATAAAAATTAAGCAAAGATGACGTATCTTATTACGAAAATGCCTAAAAAAGGCAAATCGGAAAGAACATGCTTAGTATATTGAGGAGAAAAGTGAGATAATAGTAAAAAAGCTTCGGAAAAAATTTGTTTTCGCCTGAAAATTATGTAATAGTCGTACCTATTTTACAATGACTTTGGGTCATAACTATCAAGGTTAGATTACATATTCTGTTCCAAATGACACGAAGGGCTGTAGCGAAAGCGCGAATTCATGTTGTTACACGAACCATCAAATCGATATAAACTGTCCATCTCCTTCCTCCAGTCAAGACATTTCACTTTTACTTTGCGCATGGGTTGTAAGCATTACAAGAGGCACTAGCTGTATGTGGCCAAGTGCTGCAAGCGGCTTGAGAGATTCGATGTGCTGAGTTATATTACAATACACGACACTCTGGTAAATAACATTCCATGGCACTTAATCAACTTTATGTGCGCGGCTTGGCAAGATTAACCATCGAGGCGAGTAGACTTCTCCTACTCCTTGGTGACGCCATCAGTCAATCAAATTTTTTCTATCTAGAAACCAATATTCGAAAGAAATGTACAGAAAACATTTAGATAAATATAACACTTTTCATGCGACACATATCTTTGCTGGATTGAAAAAAATGGGCCTGACAATTGAAATAATGGGAGAGTAAAAAATTTCTAACAAACATAATTTTCGATCTTTTTGCGGGTTTAATAAATTGTTGCTAGATTTAAGACAAAGTCCTGTTGTAAAAGGAAGTAGGCTTGACGCTAATAAATTGATTGCAAAAGTAATGTATTTTATGGTCGTTAAGTGACTTTGCAAACCATTCATAGTATTTACCATAGCTTGAATTTGACAGTAATTGTTTATGCAAGCAGCAACCGATTCTTTTCCGCTTCCAAAAGTTTTTGTAGATATTTAACCTCCCGTGGCACCAGCAGCGGCAGCGGTACCGACACCAGCACCAGCATCCGGCTCCAACATCATCACCAGCACCACGAATTCTACCCCTTTGAGCTACACGAATCCGTTCTGGAGCACGGACAAAAATTCTCTTACTCTCGTGTTCAAGGGGGGGTCATCTTTCACCTGATTCCGAAAATTGAACATGTTTTCTAACCCCAGCTGCAAAAAAGCAATAATGAATAAACAGAGTTCAGTAATAAAGGAAAATTTATTATTGAACACTGCTCATGTGAAGATAGAGTCTTCCATCCCATGCTACCTTACTTGGCCTCTCTTTTCCCCATTCCAATTGCATTGAGGACGACAGTTAATAGTGGTGATCTTCTTCCAAGCCCGTTCATAAGAATCGGATTCGCAATTTCTGCCACTTTGAGCAACATATTCTACATGGGGAGGTACATTTTTAAAATATTTAGGGGAAAAACAATATATTCAATATTTCTTACTAATGTCTGGAATGCGCACTGCTTATTAGTTCAGCTTCAAGAGCGATCAGCTGATTGACATTGGTTACAGGAAGATTGGCTTCGAGAGGATTCTCGGGAACATTTTCACGAACGGCATCGTCTTGTGTCACTCTCCTGTCGATGTGCCCAATTCACCGTTCCTTGAATCCATGTTCCTTAAATTTTCATTAACTTGGCTAATTATTCTTAACATTTCTACGTCAAATGTAAGAGAAACATTTTGAGCTGGGCCAGGATGTTACTGCAGAATATAAGCTAAGCCAAGATTTTGCTGGGGAGCATGTTGAGCTGGGCCTGGATGTTGCTGCGGATAATGTTGAGCTGGACCAGGAAAATGGGCTGGGCCAGGATGCTGCTGCAGTTCATGATGAGCTGGACTTCGATGTTGCTGTGGAAAATGAGCCGGGCCAGGATGTTGCTGGGGAACATGGGCTGTTTGGGTCTTTCGAATGGACCATTTTTGCCGCTTTTCGTGCCAGTTGGAGGCTCGTACCCTTTCGAGTAAATGAGTAGTTTAGTACTGGGTTCTAGTTGCAGGAGGTAGTCAAAATTGACATTTTCGGCTGCTGTGGAAGAACGCAAATATTTTTGGGGGATAGAACGCGTGAAATGGCCACCACCAGTGAATAAAATCGAATTGTTGTTTCAATGGATGATGGTTATAATGATTTTATCTACCGTTTGCCCTGAATTTTGTGACCAAAACTGAAACCCCAGTTCGACGTTGTAGGGTTTGTAGTACACTTTTAAGTGCTTTTCTCCTTTTTTTGGCTGATTTTCACAATGAGCTCTTTTGAACTCGCGCAAATTTTGATGGGGATAACCAACTCGGACTAGAGTCATGTGTTCAAATTGGCTTGGGTCTGGGCCAGGGAGAGAAACAATGACGAAAAGTAGAGAGTGTTTTAGAGTGATGTCTGGACTGATTTCGGTTGTCAATAGTTCACTGATTTTCGTCGACTCATCTTTGTCATCCAAGACAATAGCTTCGGAAACAATTTTCGTTCCGTTCGCTAGTCCTAGACTTGGATTTATGTTTTCGATGATATATCCTGGAGCTCCTTTCACAAAGTAGTTGGTTAGGATGGGTTGATTCTTGTAGCAGAATTCTGATGCACTTTTGGTACCAGTACCATCTTTATATAAAGTGGTTCTATTTGCTTATTCGGATCAGAAACGCGGCTGTTTTTGTTGGCGGGCGAAAACCAATGATTGGGAAGCTAGCGGCTGCCAAAAATTCTGACGCCAGTTATTTTTATATGTACGCGTAGAGCTTACGCAGCTTTATGTTACACTATTCTTATGACTCACTCTTTCGGAATTTCGACTCGTCGATTTCAACTACCATTCCAACGCCACCTTTAGCCTCTGAGCCCTCTAAAACTAACTCGATTGCTACTTTTCTACAAAAGCTAGCCCAATCGATTATCGTTTGATGAGCTAACTGGGTTTCTTCTTCAATAAATTATAGTTTACATTCATTCCACCAATAAAAAGCAAAAAGAATGATTTCGCCGAACTGTAGGTGCGATTTAGCCATCCAAGAATGTGATCTGACACTTCGACTTCTATCACACCTTGCTCTTTTTATTAGAGAACCGTTCACGGGTATTGTATTATTGCATTTGTATACACAATAATCCAGTTTAGTCGAGTTTTTAACCAGATTCAGTGTACCTTTACACTTTAAGATCTTATTAATCAATGAAGCGTCGATGAACTTTAATTCAAGTAACAATTCAAAATTTTTTTTAGGCAACACAATAGTGAGCAAGTGAATATTAAAAGTGGACCACGGCAACAAATCAAATTCAATATCTTTGCCATTGAGAAATTTACGTCCATTTTTGTACCCATTGGTCAATTGGTCTTGGTATTGAACGAGGAATTTTAACTTAAAGCTCAGCACGCATTCAGACTTTCTCTTCTTACCATAATTCTATTCTCGACGGAATTCTCTAGAGAACACGTTCACTGCAGCTTCGTTAGCAGACAGCCGACTCAAAGGGCCGAGGGAAGTAAATGAGAAAGCTTGCCAGAATGACCTAACCCGGGGGCATAAATACTTTATACCTAACCTTGCGGGGACATGAGGTACCATTAGCCATCCTCCTTCCTGGTGCACCTAACCCTGCGGGACCAAGAGGTGACCTAACCTACTGCAAGTAACTCATAATATCCAAACCTAACCTGTCCCATTACCTATCCTCCTTTTTGGTGCACCTGGTACTTTGTTGCCTTATGGTGATTTGATGTTTTTTAATTTCTTTTTAAACCTTTAAATTATAATTTTTTCGCGAAATTTTTTCAGGGCTCCATTAAAATGTTTTTTTTAAATATTAATAAAATAGAAAAAATGTATTTTTTATTTTAATGATTTCAAAATATATGGCGCATTTGGCGCAGTGTAACATGTGAGCCCTGAAAAAATTTCACTTAAATATGTTAATCTAAAGGTTCAAAAAGTAAATTAAACATGAAATCCCCATAAAGCAACATAGTACCAGTGAACTCAGTCACGTGACACCGTTCCGCATATAACGCGAAAACGTTGCGGGAATGGCGCACAGTGAAAACTTGCTATAGAGGAATTTTATATTGGTAGCGTATAGCAGTGTAGTAAAGTGTAAAAGTATGTATTATGAAGTGTTGAAGTATGTATAGTATAGTAGAGAAGTAATATGCACCGTAGGGGAAATGTGCAGCGGTAACATGTTTGTCTTCATCGACAGTCCTAAGAAATTCCAGCAGCCGAATACTGCATCGTGTGTGTAACTGTTGTCTGCTCGTGGTGCTGTGTGGGCTGCCATAGAACTTAGGCTATAGGCAATTTTCAAAACTAAAGAGGAACCCCTCCACTACGTTTGCCAACAAATTTCCTTACATCAATCAACTTGTTTTTTTCTCCTGAGTCGATTCGTGCTAAATTCAAGACGATAAAAAAAGTGAGTTAAACTAGAACTTTGCCATCTGAACGTCGCCTTCAAAGGGAATCTCCTACGCACAGTTACACATAAACATTTTCCGTTATACATGTCCTCTTCGTATATACAGCTTACTTAGTTAGGAATAGTATAATTGTAAAGTAAAGTATAGTAGTATGTAAAAACGGGAGTCATATACTAGAATTTCACCTGCCTTAGAAAGACATTGTCCAGTTTCCAATGACTGATGACGGCCTCATTGAATCACCGCAAAGAAGTCAATCCGTTTTCCAAGGCATCGATTTCAAAAGGTCCAATTTAAAAGCGCTTGTAGCAGCCGATCTAGTCGCAACAGCCGAAGTTTTAATACTGATGATGCGTGCCGTTTACAAAGTTTGTCTCGGCATGGAACCTGAAAAGAGAACTTGCGCCGCTTTGCAAAGCTGCATCCATTGCCATCCTCGCCAAAGGAGTGCATGAATGAAGGGCACGGAAGAAGATTCTACGTTTTGCCGGTTTTAACACGGGGACTTATGGCGGCGTTTTTCTGCTCCCATTCAACGAATTTTTTAGTTTGAGTTCCCAATTTTATTTTGAGGAAATAAGCTTAATCCGCATGCCACTGATTTTTTTCAGAATTTTTTAAATACCGGGATCATACAGAGGAAAAGAGAATAGACACTTGATAGGTAGGTACGCCATGACACTTTTGCGAACGCCATTTAGCGGCTAAGGCCAATGTCGTATAGATGATGTCATCGTTCAAATCATATTCGTTAACGGCGTCTATTGCTGCCCTTATTTTTACGTTAAGTTCTTCAAGCGAGAGTGGTTTGCTCGACTGTTGGTCGTCAAAAGTGAGATGGGGCTCTTCAGAATTTGCTTCAGTCTCAACGTTTTCATCTGTCGTTTCTAAACGTATTGAGATGATTTTGTCTTCTTCGTCCATGCCGTCATCTCTTGTTTGGTTCATGCTCTCTAAAAAATTATGTATAGCGAATGGCCATTACGTGAGATAACGTCAGGCCGTCTTCGTTGGTATACTGCAAATCTTCAATGGGCACTCCACAACCTGTTGAATAGGACGGTCCATTTGTACGTTTGACTTGTTGCAACCCAAGGAGCACAGTCCTGCCCACTCATTGCTTATCATTTTTCTGACGAGGGTCACTTTGGGTCAAGAACGATGCACTCTCTACGAAATTTGTCCATTTTTGAAAGGTTAATTATGGCCGTAAAGAGCTTCAAAAACAAAATGATCATTTATTTTTATGACTATGAAATTTCTATATTTAAAAGACATATTTCTGATTCTAAATGGAGTTATAAATGTATTTCTTAACACCGTATTTTTCATTTTCACCTATGGTATCTTTGAGAAAATATTGTTGTTTCATGGTTCCAGACAAACCTTGATAAATTCATGGCCTTATTTCATAAAGAGAAATCTAGACAGTTTCATATGTGTACGTTAATCATATTATCGAATCTATTGTATCAGTCAAATCAGTTCAAATTCAAGGTCCCTAATTGATATTTTTATGCTGAATAACCATAAACGTTAATCATGTTATCGACTTAAAGGTTTCAGTCTAATCAGTTCAAAATCAAGGTAACTTCTTCATATCAATATGCAGAATTATCGGATTGGCCGATTTATTTGATTTCGTTATATAATTTACTTCAACTTACACTTTATGGAAAATCTTTTGCTGTACGTAACAAACATAATAGCATATACGGTGATTTGGTCTAAATGCGAACGGATGAAACTTTCTCTGGTTATTGGTAGCTATATCATCCAAAACTCTACCCGATGTTCCCTTATATGAAAGTTTCTGATATAATAACAAAATTTACTCCATGTGCGTGCATTTTCATTTTAATTTAATTTCAACGGTTAAACAGATCGAAGTCTACAATGTTAAATAATAGGTTTCTCCCATTATCATAACGCCCGTCTTCATATTTTTGTTTGTGGCTTAGCATAGCGCGCCCAAGGAGTTCTGAATTAAAGAAGATGTGCCTTAAGCAAAGAGTTAAACGGACAATCTGAACTCAATTGACTGGGAACATTCGGAGAAATAGATTAGATACATCCATATGATCTTCCATTCTGTCTTTCATTCAAAATGGGATTTCCTATTTTAAACAGTCTGGTGAAATTGCCGGGTCCGTCCTGCTGATACATCTGAATGACGAAAACCAAATGGCCAACTAGGGGATGTGCTCTGCTGTTAACGAATATGCGCATTAACAATGGCAAGGCAGAAGGGTTGGCTTGGTATCTTATTCTGTTATTTTCTTAACAACATTAGCAACGTCGTCTCTTTCGTCAAACTCGCATTTTTCGGGCCGAAACCCCACGCTGCGGCACGTGTAGAATCTCGACCATATTGCCTATTAGTCTGCTGATAATCTTGCAGCAGCACAATTGTATGCTCAGAAGTTCTATAGTTCAATCCCAATAATTATTTTATTATATTACACTGTCGAGTACAACAATATTTGCTACGACACAAGAACTGGCTATCAAGTTGAAGCCAAATATGCTAAAGTAATATTGATCTAAACCTTTAAAGACATGCTGCTTATGATTTTGTCACTTGAATCAAGATGAGTCGATTATGCATATATTTGGTTCTTGGTCCAAACCGTTTGTCAAGTAACATCATCCATACGCTGTTTTATTCCAAACTGCAGTTGATGAGCAAGATCGTGACTTAAATACCCCATGCGATGATAGGTAACCTTGGGGTGGGGGACTACGATTGATAAGCAGAAATAACCAAACTTATTTTTTAATTGATTCTCTTTGCATTTGCATCTTACCATTTTTTCGTCAGACTTTCCCCATTAGGAACTTAGAAGTGGTGAATGGTATTTAGGAGTATTCCGGACTTGGTGTGCCCACAGAGTCTTTACCCATGGGTCAAAATGATCCATAAACAATGGCTGGATGCAACTGTAGAGATATGACACGGTTTGTAGGTTTTGCGTGTGCGTGGAACTTCAACGATGATGGCACTCAATAGCAAGTTTTCACTGTGCACCATTCGCGCAACGTTTTCGCGTTGTATGCGGAATGGTGTCACGTGACTGAGTCCACTGGTTACATGTAGCCTTATGGGGACTCGATTGTTTTTTGACTTTTTGAACCTTTAAATTCAAATTTTTTTGTGAAATTTTTTCAGGGCTCCATTCCGAAATTTTTTTAAATATTAATAAATCAGAAAAAATGTGTTTTCTAATTTTATGATTTTTAAATATCAGGCTCAATGTCACAGATGAGCCCTAAAAATTTCACGATAAAATTTTAACTTAAAGGTTCAAAAATTAAAAAAGTTGAGTTAAAGGTTCAAAAATTAAAAATGTTGAGTTAAGTTGATTTATGTGCCATTTTATGTCGTGTGTGCGATAATTTTGCTGTGGCCACACGTGGTCAGCACGCGGTCGGTGTGGCTGATGGAACTTTCTTGTGTAAGTGTGCGTTAAGGAGTTGAGGGTTTTGTCAGTTGTTGACCGTTAAGGTCTCTTCTTGACGAAATTCTCTCTCCAGTGGGCGGTTGTTGAGGGCTCGCCTAGTGTTGATCTGTGGTCTCAACCACGGGTCTCTCTTGGGTGGAGTCCCATTTCCGTTGATCAGAAGTTGAGACGAGAATCTGGCGGAGGCCTTTGTAGCCTCGTTTTGACTCTCGACTCTCTTTTGATTGGTTAGAGAGCTGTTTCGAGAGAAGATGGAAGGGAAGGTGGACCATTTCACCCTGCAGACGGTTCCAGAAGGCGCGAGTGAGGCAGAAAAGGCGCTCTGTGTAAGGAACAGGCCGCATCATAGTTTCTCTTTTATGACCTCCGTCCGCTTTCTCCAGTTGCCCTCCTTTTCCAACGACCCAAAGAAGACCTCCTTTCTCTTTCCTCACCTTGTTTCCGTGTCAGCAACCCTCATTTCTATAACCTGCTATTGACCTCCACGAACTTTCACGAAGGCCGAGCGCCAACATGTCACGCCTTTTCACCTTTGTTACCTTTCCCATTTAAACTCTGTCCGCTCTAGCCAGAGCACGTCATTCCTTTAGTTATACTTGCCGCCAGTTGTGTTGCTCACAAAATACAAGTGAAACACTGTGTTATTTAGTCGGGAGAGAGAGAACATGTCGCCACAAGAAAAGAAAAAGAAGAAGAAGTCCCTCATTCTCTCTATCCCTTTTCTGTTTCAAATGCACGACGTACCGTGGCGGCCCTCTTATTTTGAAACATTGTTTCTATCCGTAATTTATCCCTCGCTAATAACGTTTAAACAGAACGTTATCAGCGGGCCGATCGTTACATCTGGTACATCGGTGAGCAGCGCCGGATCGGGCAGTGCAAGGCCAGGCAGAGGAAAAACCAGAAGAAGAAGCCCGGCTCCGCACTCGCCCAGCAACCCAAGAATGTAGGGCCGCCATGACGACGAAGGCCGAGGACGACGCCACTCCCGAGAGGCCAGCAGAAGGCCCAGGAGGGCCGAGAGGACCCCGAGTAGGCGCCGCCAGCCGGAAAAGGAGCCGGAAAAGGAGAAAGAGAGAGAAAAGCCGAAAGAAAAGAAAAAGAAGAAGAAGTAGGCTTAAACAAGTTTTCTGTTTCAAAAGTATTGTAATTTTGATTGTTCCGCGTAATTTATTCCAAGAAAAAGACCTTTTTTAAAAAAAATATGGTACCACATACGTGTTTGAAAAAGGTAAATAGTAATAATAATAATATGCCACGTAGGATTTGTAGGTCGTGCTCAAGGGTAGGGATAATGTGCCGTGTAAGTTATGTACGTAGTGTGCCGAACAAAAATAATGTGCCACGTAAGAATATGTAATACGAGAAAGGAATAAACACAACTGTGTTGATTTGAGTCTGGCTGAGAGGCTTTGACAGAGAATTTCTGTGGATCTGATTTATAACGGATTACTTTGAAACCTAACAGTTTCTGGTAAGAAGTAACAACAGTACAGTTGAAGCATTCTTCACTTCTTGAATTCCTTTTGTGAGTTCTGTTGTTGATGAGAGCTTCTCTCGGGGCTTTCATGACAAGGACCGCGGGGGACCGGACACCTCCGAAGAAATTTCACGGGTTCACGCCGCCCGAGCGCACCGAAAAGGATAACACAGTGTACGTGTTATAAGTGGGATTTTTCGAATTGCAAGTGTTCGAGACAAAAGGATTATTGTACGTCCAGATGCAATTGCTCAGCGGACGTCTGTTCAAATCGACGGAAGATGTTTCTATTCCCTGGATCACTGCCTATCCCGCAACCTGGTGCTCAACTTGGGCTTGAGTTCATACCACCGCCTGGCCCTGCACCTGGCCCGGCACCTGGCCCCGCGCCCGGACCTACTCCTGGTCCCGCTCCAGCACCTGTACCTGCTCCAGCACCTGGACCTGGTCCCGCTCCTGGACTTGCACCTGATCCTGCTCCTGAACCTGCACCTGGTTCCGCTCCTGGACCTGCACCTGGTCCCTCTTCTGGACCTGCAACGGTTCCCGCTCCTGGTGTACCGCCCCCGCCACCTCCTCCAAATATTAACGTACAGTTGCGCTTAATCTAATCATGGGAAATGCAAGAGATCTACAGCAAACCCTAGATAATGATCGAGTGGCAACCCAGCAGGCATTCGCGCAACTAACTCAACAATTTGCACTACCGAAAACAGATCCAACAGTTAAAGCGTCGATGAAAGAAGGCGAAAAATTTTCGGGGACTGAAGGAGAGTCTGAACTAGACTGGATCAGAAAAGTGGAAAGAAGATCTGCAATTGAAGGATGGAGTGGAGCGGACACAAGGAAGGCCACGATTGGAGCACTCACTGGCCGTGCAATAACCTGGAATGATATGGTCGGATCGAAACACACGACCTGGGTAGATTGGTGCAGCGCAATCAAAAGGACCTTCTCAGAAGAATTGACGGAGTCCTAGTGGAGCATAAAAAAATAAAAACAATAAATAAAAAAGGGTG
Source organism: Ceriodaphnia dubia (assembly GCA_022539655.2). Classification (NCBI taxonomy): domain Eukaryota; kingdom Metazoa; phylum Arthropoda; class Branchiopoda; order Diplostraca; family Daphniidae; genus Ceriodaphnia; species Ceriodaphnia dubia. The sequence continues at coordinate 628,715 of JAKUCG020000139.1, read as the reverse complement.
TATCTCGTGTTTTGTCGTTTTCTGGACTTTTGTAAATAGCTCACCCTCGCCCAGAGTTGTGCGTTAATGCCAAAACCTTAACGGGCTAACCGAAAATCGGTTAATTTCCAATGCGATAAATAATTAACCGAGTAAACAAAATCGTTAACCGAGTAAAATTCGGTTAACTGGCCGTTATAAGTTAACGCATTATTATTCGAAGAAAATTGGTTAATCAAATGAAATCAATTAACCGGGTAAAATACGTTAACCGAGTAAAATACGTTAATCGATACCTATATAATCTTGATTTGGGCTTATATCACTTGCGACATCGTTGAATGCGTTAACCGAGTAAAAATGGGTCAACCGAGTTCAAATTCGTTAAAATACAGTAAAACTGGGCTAATGTATATAATTTTCTTAACATTAGCATCTAAATAAATTGAGTTTTCTCGTGCTACAAATTGTAAAAAAAGAAACTTTTATTTTATCACTCTTTGGTAAGACTGCCACGACCTCCTGCCTGACTTTCTGGGTTAGTTTTAAAACTTAGGGATGTTTTACCTTATTGCACTTCTAGTATTAATTTAGAAAAATAATACATTTTTGCAACGTAAATATCAACCCAAAACAACATTTTTAGGGACTAGACACTGTTCGTCACTTTAGTTTCAAATGTTTGAAAGCCTGAACATGTCAACAAGCATAGAAAATGGACAAGAGTGAGTTAAATAGTAGGCAGTGTCAACAAAAACCATTGATAAATGCGAGAATCACGTTGAGTTATTGGGGAGGGTTATCACATAAGGAGGAATGGCTCTCTCTTCCTCATTGTATATATTACTGTGTATAAACACAAACATGTTCAAATTGGATGGAGAAATTCTGGACCGTTTCTCATTGGCAAAGTAAGTGCACTTACTAAAAACTCTATCAGATTCGGCGGAAGTAGCTGGAATGGAATGAACTATTTTTGAGATTTTCGCAAGATTGGGGAAATTTTTTTCGTTATCTCGCCACCACGACAATAGCTTGAACCCATCTAGCTCGTGTGTTAAGAGACGCGGTAAAGAAATATATTTTACTATGTCGGTAACCGAACTATTTTTTTCTTGTACTTCCTCTTACTGTTGTATCACTTCTCCGGATATTTCTTGGAATGTGGATGGGTCCTTTAGGATGTAGAAGCGGAAGTATTAACTTCAGAATTCTCGCCATCTAAAGAAAAATTAATGGTTGGCTAGTAATGTGAGTAGGATTAAATCTCGGTTTACAATACTATACCTCTTCGTTTCATCTCGAGGAAATTTTTCGTCTAGAGCACGCAGTAAGGCAACTTTTAGTTTTTCACGGGCCGCTTTGTAATCACTTCCTTCATCTGAACTGTCATAATCTGAATTTTCACTCAACCCCGACTCCTCGCTAAAAGGTAATTTTTAATGAAATAATGAGTACTTGAAGATCGTGTATGACAGCCTTATTTCTTAAAATCGAGTCTATTCTGATCCACAATGAATTCCAACGCGTTTGTTGTTCTCTTTTAAACTAGTGTCTGCTATCTCGACGGTGATGTTGCTGTAGTTGTGCTCATTTTCAACGACTGTTTCCATAAATCCAATAAGTTCTTGCTGTTTCTCTGAAACCTCCGGAACCTTCATACGAAAGAATTTTACAATCTTCTTACATTTTTCAAGTAGACCAGACCACTCAGGCACGCTCTCCATGCCATGCGTTGTTCAACACAAATTCAGTTTATGTGCAAAACATTTTAAGTGGTGCCACTTTCCAAGTCTTCCAGCACACACCCAGAAACATGGCTTTGGTCGCTGTTTCCCCCAAGAATATTTTTAATCGAGTAAAACTAGACCCATAATTTTGGCCAAAATCTTCAAACTCAATTTTATTTGATACGCCTTATCTCCCGATCATTTTTGTCGTAATGTTTCCCCAGTTTGTTACCCACTTTTGATGTCTATCATCATAATAAATATTTTTCCAATATTGGACAATTATATATTTTTGTCGATGCATCGTGATCCATCCATCCATCCACGTAGATCGTGTATTACGCATTTAATTACCTCCAAATATTTTTATGTTATTCATGGGACTTGAGTTAAGATTGTCATCACATATCCACGCTGTGTAAAACCATGAGTTTTTTTTTTTAAATATTTGAATATTCTTTTTTTTTTATATAGAAATTAACAATTTGAGGATCAAAACTTATGCGCGATATAAAACGTGTGTCACATTCAAAAATAAAGCTCTCAGTGATTCAAGAATTTGTATTTTGAAAATATCGAATAGAGAACAAATTTATAAACAAATTACACTTTTTCTTATTATCTGGACGACCGAAACAAGTAGTTGTGATTTAATGTTTTACCTTAAAAAAACCACTAGTTGGTCGATATATTCATAAAATCTCTAGTAAATGTTTACAGCCAGCCATAAATTGAGGTTCGATTCCCAAATAATGCTTGTTACAAATAGAAAGAGAGAAAAAAATTATTAAATGTTTTAAATTAACACACAGCATCTGATTTTTTTCCGAAATGCATCAAAAATTATTTGACTTTCAACTATTTTCCCAATAAATTTTTTGTCGGTAAAATTTATTTCCTCAACATATGACCAATATGTTACCCGAAACACTCGAGGGTTCTTGTTCTTGTAATAAAACTTTTCATCAAAGACTGTAGGTGGATCCTGGGTGTCTCTGTATTCCTTTAGGTTAATTGTAGTCAATGAAGACTTAAAATCCAGGGTTCGCAAGAAATGTGAGGTTAGAGACATGTAGGTATTATGGACATGATTGTCAGTCCACATATCCGCTGTGTAGGCTAAATGAGTTGCTTTTAGTAGCTCTTTTTTTAATGAACTTAATAAGTCTTCCATAAATTCTAGGAACGTGTGTCCTGTCTGGACTACAAATAATTGTTTGTTGTATTCGTGGTTAATCTGTTAATTGTAGAGAACGAAACCCCGTAGTTGTGATTTAATGTTTTGCTTCAAAAAAGTAAAATTGTAAATGTTTGATACAGTGCCATAAATTGAGGAGGAAGTAAAATACTACAAGGAAAGAGAGAAAAAAATAATATGTAAACTAACACACAGCACTGAAAATGCATCAGACTAACCGAATATTCACAAAAAGTACCACTACCGGACCCGAAACACTGGAGGGTTCTTGTCGTAATAAAACTTAAAATTGATGTTGATATTTTTATTCCTGTATTATGAAGACTTAAAAATTAACCATTTAAACGCCTAAGAGAGGTTTTTTGCAAATAATAGCGATAGCTGGCGTTACTCTTCCTTGCTCGCAAACCGAGCCATCTGATACGTGAGCCACTGCACCAGGTGTCTCGAATATTGGAACCGCATTGGACTCGGATTTCACCAAATCTTAGAAACAAAAACTCGAGTGGCAACCTCAACAAAGTTTCATCAAACTTACAAAATCCTACACAAACAAAAGAAGCACATCTGAAATAGTTGCTGAAAAATGTAGATATTTTTAAATTATACTAAATTAACCATTTAATCCCTGAGAGATTTTAAATTTCTATTTAAAAGCCGAAGGTGTAGATTCCCAAGAGATGTAGATTGTCAAGGGAATTGAAATTCAGACGAGAAAGGCTTTTTACGCTTACATCGGACACAGATAAAAACACACACACATTAAGAGTTTGCTGTGATCATTCGCAACGATATCCTAAGAAAGAAATCGGACGAACGCTTCACGCTCATTTTTAATTTCAAAAATTTTGTTTTTCGCAAAACATTAACACTATCATAGGACCACCTCACATACCCATCGCAATAGTTTTTTTTGTTTACATTTTTTCGCCTTTTCCCTTAAATGCCCAAATCAAAGGAAATACTCAATCCGCAATGGTAAAAACATCAAATGAAACGAAATAACCGTATACCTTGAATTATACCTATTTATCAAGTTGTTTGAATTGAATGTAACATTTGTTTCAACAACCCCGCAAGTTTTTAAAAAATTCTCAACTATGGAATCTAGATTTGATCATTGATGAAACTTTGGAGTGACGGGAGACTGCGTGAACGTTCGTGAAATTTCGGGAATTTTATCTTTTTTCTCAAAATTTTTATTACTTGAGAGAAAATAACAAAATGGACACATTATCAATTTTTAACATAAATTGCGGAAATCATGAGAAATTTAAAAGATTAAGGAACGATTCTTTATAATTAACGGCGTTTCTCCAAAATCTCGAAGGCGCCACGCAGGGGCTTTATATATGTTACAGACAATTAAAAGTCAATAGATTTGACGGACACAGATGGTATGAAACTGGACCATATAACTTCTAATTTATATCATCAACTCCAGTAGAATATTCCAATTTAAAGAAATTAGTATATTGTTAATATATCTAAACTATTTTTTTGTACATATCCAAGGGAATAGCTATATGATATCCAGCAATAGCGTGTAAAGCTTTAAAATTCTCATTAATCAATTTATCGCGTTAGTATTGTTGATTGATGATTATCCGAACACGACGATAATCCGAGCACGATATGCCTCGAATCCTGAGCTTGACACGAATCCAGCTTCTATACGTGTATCATCTACTTGATTGTTCTGGCGATTCATTTTGAATCTCAAGGGCACTTGTCGCGATGCTATATTATTCACTGACTCACCGAACGTCTCACCGCTCCCGTAACCGAGACGAATATCCCATATTGGAGATTAAGGAGATGGGACAATGTTCTCAAGGTACAAAAAATAACATATGAGGAATGCAAGGCATGTGTTGGTAAAATGAAGAGGAGAAACATTTTTTTGGATAGGAGTATTTTAGGTTCATTGCCTTGCATTCCAATACCATTAAAGTCAATAACCTCAGCGTTATACGAGAAAACTACTGAAGTACCGAGAAAAGGATCGGTATGTAATCTTCTGTTATTTTTTATACTTCCGTTCCCCATTCGATGCCGTTCAGGAAAAGAACTAAGCCATATTCTTTTCCAATGACAAATGATGAAAGTATGATCAAAGGAGACACGGAGATGGTTAAAAGGTAAAAATGGCTACCACTAGCACGGCAACTTAAGCTCTGATTACCAATAGTGAAATCCGTACGGTAGCTCAGGTCAGTGCTCTCTAGATAATGGTGTTCACAAAATATGGGGAAGGTTGAGAAATTTGTTCAGCCATCAAAGCCAAGACATTTTTGTTTAGATTTCATTGTTTGCTAATATAACGATAGCACTGCCTTAAATATCCTTTCTTTTATTCCTAAAACGTGGGAATGCTAATTTTACACATTTGGCTTAGTTTATGGCAATTAGTTTACCCGACTAAAAGTCTGCGGTCCAAAAACAAAATCGAAACATTATTGGTGATTTAAAATTTAAAATTTAAAACGATAACTGGTTGTGTGGGACTATTAAATTGAATTTTTATAATTGGTGATGGCAACACTGATGAAAGCCATTTTCTGCCTGACGGATTCACCCAGAACTAGTGTTGCCTCTATGTCTTTTTAGGCTCTACACTAAGTATAGAGATCGGCGTCCTCCGGGGAAGCGTCCCAGATAATCCACAAGCAAAGTTCGCCTCGAAAGATAAGCTGGAAATCGCTTGATTCTTTCACTGTGAGGTCTTTATGGTACCAGATAACCTGCTGCGTAATGGGGTCGTTGTAACTGACTTTTTTTTATTAAGATTTCATAAGGCTGTAATATATTTGTAGTACGGAGCCACGATGACGTAATCCATTCGGACCTTTTCTTTACAGACTGGTGTATTTGTAAGAGTTAAGATGATATGATATGATTAGTAATTATTTACAAATTGACTCCATGATCCATGATTTGATAATTACTGCCATCAAAGTTATCCGTTCCACATTGGAGTAGGAAGAATTGAAATAGTATCCAAATCTGTACTCCAATGTGGAACGGAGAACTTTCTTGTTCAGTAATCAGTATAAAACAGTCTGCGAAATAGAAAAAAAAACAGGAAACTTTCTTGTTCAATACAAGTAACATTGAATCGGGAACAAGAAAATTCCCCGTTCCACATTGCAGAAGGGAGTTGAGTAAAATTAAATCTCCAATCTGCAATGTGGAACGGGGACCTTTTTTTGTAAAATGCACTGAAATTGAATGGCCAATACTGTTCTAGAGGGTTTTATGTCCATCCCAGCTAGACAGTAACTGACCCTGTGGGTTTTAAACAATAAAAAAAGTGGCCCAATCTTGAATGGAAATAGATTTTCATTAAGAATCTTATTCTCTCTAAATTCTACAATAGGCCACTTATAAGACAATCAAATTAAAAAACCTGCATTGAGACAAAAGAAGACGATGTGACAAAGAGTAAAACGACGCGAAAACCTGTAGAGATTCACTTCGTCTGCTAACCAACATTGCTAACACATTTGACAATATTAAATTAAAGGGAATTTTTTGTTTGCGGTTCTTTAACACAGAATCAGAGCATTCTAAATCTCAGAAGCATTCTCTCTGAAAAACCACTTTTTGTAAGTATCATTTTGTTTGTTACATTTGTCTATCTAGCTTAGAATATGCTTTTTTACCTTTTTAGGCTTCACTCGGGGGAGAAACCTTACAAATGCGACATTTGTCAACAGCAATTTGGGCGGAAACATCATCTGAAAAACCACTTTTTGTAAGTATCATTTTGTTTGCTACATTCGCCTAGCTAGCTTAGAATATGTTTTTTCTACCTTTTTTAGGCTTCACTCGGGGGAGAAACCTTACAAATTGAATTCAGAAGAAAACTCCGATACACTGTATTTAACAAACGAAATTTACTTTGTTGCACTTACTTATTATCCACTTACTTCGTTTCCTTATCCTATTAGTCCACAAATTTTCCAACGAAATTCGTCGTTGCAGCCGCCGTTTTCACCGTTGCAGCCGCCTTTTACACCTTTGCCGTCGCCGTTTACGCCTTTGCCTTCGCCGTGTTTGCCGCTTCCGTTGGTCCATCACAATTCGTCTTTGTCATCGCTTTATTCACCATCGCAGTCAACTTGGAAGCAGAAACATGGACGACCGTCTCAGGCATCGCGCGACAAGAAACGTCAACGAGCGGTAAACAGGAAGCAAAGCCAATTACTGGCCACATCATCTAGCTCCGTGTCGTCACCAGCACCGGTTTTGGGTAACTTACAGGCGCTTGCAGCCTCACCCCAGTCAACCAATGGACCTTCCGACGCAACTATTGCGGACCGTAAGAAACAATTTTTAATCTTTAGTGTGTGTTCCTTCTAGCCTTTCTAAATATTTTTTGTAATTTGTCGTTCTTTTTTTACTTTATAGAAGAAGTAGTGGATTCAGTTTTGCAATCCATCATGGGTGACATGGAAAAAGCGGTAATTGGAGCTTTGATCTATCAAGCAGAAATGGTTCCACCATTTGATTTAAAGTTGTTGCCCAACTCTGAACCATCGCCCAACAACCCGCCAGCTGAACCATTTACACCGAGGGACGAGCTTCTTGCTGATAATGCGCCTGGCGATGCTGCTGGACTGTTGGACCAACAAATTGAACCCGAGCATCATACGGAACCAGAAGTATCCAAACTCTTTAATCCAAGAAAGAGTAATAATTATTTTTTTTCTTTTTAGATGTCAGCACACTTAGTGCTTTGGACTTAATTCAGGATAGGCGCAGGGAAGCAGGAAGAAAGAGGAAAGAGAGAGATGAAGAACACCAGAGAGAAGAAGCAATGAAGGAAGCTAGGAAAGCGTATATCCGTATTACAAGGTTACTGATTTCGCCATCCGTTCTGATGGATGCAAAGTTTACGAAATTCACTGGCAGCCGACGAAATCGTGGCACACACCCATAGAATTGGCCAGGTCGGTTCCAGCCAAGGAGTTAAGAGCCATTGAACGATCGACGGGCAACAACAGAAAACGAAAGATCACTGTTACGAATTTGAATTGAAATGCCAATTTTACGCTCATTCCTTGATTGTATTATTTTTTTTATTTTGTTCTTGTTTTCCTTTTTTTTACCCTTAGAAAAACACGATTTGTTATACTCCACATGGAATTGTAATCTGCATTTCATATCATTTAACTTTTCCGGCTGTTTCGGCTAAGAACTTTTAACTTTAAATTTATTTCTTAAATATTCCGGCTGTTTCGGCTGAGATTCTTTAACTTTACATTTTTCCTTAACTTTCAAAACTGATTGGCTGAGATTACTTGTTAACTTTAAATTTATTCCTTCACTTTTTAGATTAATTGGCTAAGATTACTTTTTAACTTTAATCTTATCCCCAAATGTCCCCTACCTTTAGGTGGGAACCGAGGGCTTCTACCGATTTATCGGACCGACAAGGTGGAAGTGACTTTCCCCTTAGTACGACTTTGAAACATTTTATTTTTAGTTCATTTTTCCACCAACAGATGGCTATGGCAAAATTCGAGGGGGCGGTAGAAAATCAGGAAAATTAGAAACTAATTCACAAAACAAACATCATACATAGGAAATATGGACAATTGTCTATGGCCATTTAATAATTATAAATACTCATATCATTAACATCAAATCAAAAACTTAAATGGAAAAGGGTCCAATACTACAACACAGAACTACTAAGTAGTGTTAAAAACTGCCACAAGAGGGCACTAACAATCATAACAAAAACTAAGCAAAGATGAGGTAACTCTTTACGAAAATGCCGAAAGAAGTCAAAACAGAACGAACATAAAGTAAAAAAGTTTTGAAAAAATTTTGTTTTGTTTAAAACTTTTTAATTTTAATCTTATTTCTTGACTTTTCAGGATGATTTTCTAGAGAGTGAGCTCAACTTTCGACATCAACGACCTTCAATGAGCGGCAGCCTGGCAGCCATTTCGCTAGAGGGCCCTGTGCCTCAATCGAATTTAACAACGAACGACAACTCTTTAGTTACTTTTACCAAGTCAGTCGCATGTCAAATACGTCGTCCTTGAATCCAACGACTGTGAGATATTAGTAATCTAGTAGAATTTACTGCTTTTGGTGATCGTTCACGTCATAATTTAGCGTAAAAATGAGCGACTAATTTAATTGTCTCATTGCCGCTCAATTGCAGGCCTTGGAAGAATCTAAGGAATTCGCTGATTATTTCCGAAGAATATCAGGGCTAGATTTTCTTCTATTTACGGTTCGTTTTTAATCATTAATGTATTATATTGTAATCTATGGCTAATATTTTCTAATCTAACTTGTTTTCAATAGCTCATCAGCAGGGAGAGTCATCTTCATCAAATAGGATTTCACAACATACTTCAGCTTTCCCTGATGGATCGTTGGGTGGGCCTAGGGTGTTTCATTTGCCCCTTTTTTTTATTTCTCCAGCGAGCTTTCGGATTGGGGTGTCATATGATCTGAAAACAATGCTCATTTTTTTGCCGAAATTTCAATATTTAGGGGTCGCGCAGTGACAAAAACTAGGAAAAAGTCATTTTTTTCATAAATTTTAATTTTTAAAATTTAGTTTTTATTTAATTAATTCCGCGTTTACACTGTTAGATAGTCTGTTATTAAGTTCATTGACTGTAAAAGTTTTGATCTGATATGAAATAGTTTAGGGGTCGCGCAATCACGTCGATATGAAAAATAGCCTAGTTAGAATTCAGATCACATCCAAAACGGCCTTTTTGCCGCCGAAAGAAATGCGCTGGCGATGATCTTCCACTACTTGAAATAGGAACTGGAGCTGTTCTTCTGTGTTAACCATATTTTTGAAGTCTGTTATTAGTTTTATTCCTCGCTCCGCACAGTCATTTACAACCTCCAGGCTTTTGACGAAGTCTCTTGCTTTCCTATAGTCTTCCATTAAAGGCCAACTTGACGGATCAAGCTGCATCCATTCTTGAGATCTGTTTAAATTCAGTAGGTTGAATAGAAGCCACGTCCTCTCTCCGATGAGATCAATAAGGCACGTACTCTCCGTAATTACGGGAAACTTAGGCTTTCCAGGCGGGAAAGTCTTTGGTCGATTAGTGTTCAACAGTTTCAGTGCCATCATCCGACGAAATATGCACGAGGGATATTTTCGTCGAAAAGAGCTAATACTACTAGTTCTTCGGTGAGGTACCATAGATGCCTTTGACAGGAATCGACGGCTGCTTGGCCTACTTCGTCATTGACCTCTTCTCGATATCAACGCATAGCCGACAAATATTTCAGGTCATTAATCGGGGCGACAGTCGCTATTCTTGACGTTAAAAATGCTCTACCGTGAAAGAGTGCCACGTATTCAGCCATCGCATTAACTTGACGGCATTCTTCTTGTGACATGACGAATCGCTCGGCCATCAGTTCGATCTTTAAAAAATAGATTTCATTATGCATGAATCTAGCACGATGATGCGCTCCGGGTTTTCTAAGGTTAATTTCCTTGGAGCCGGAATACTTCCACCCAGATAGACGACAATGAGTTCTAAAAGTTCTCTGTAATCTTCTCTCGGGAATGTTTCAACTGATAGGCAATGTTCTCCCCACTTGCGTACTGCAGCGGCAAATGAGTAGAGTTCTGACGATTCGCTTGGCCATTCGTAGATTTTGAGATCACTGGTCGATTTGTCCAGATCATCCCATTCACTTTGGAACCGTTTTAGAAGAGGTTCTATAGGGCGGTCTGCTTTCTTTGAAATTGCTTCCCAAACGTGACGTATATGTAGTTCATAAATGTGATGGCGACAAGCTAACCACAAAATGCCACGAAGGATTTCTTTTTCGATGAGAGCACAACATCCTGCATTAACTCCTGAGTTTGCTAGCTGTGGTATCAAATACTAGACCGACAAGTTGTCCTAGAATATCCCAATCGGAAAAAAAGTTTGATCTGTGAAATTAATATATGAAAAATAATGAATAAAAAAACAAATAAGCCTATTATTTTTTCAACAACTTGCCACTGCATTCTTCTGAGCTACGCCTGTAGACGAGGGAATTTTGGGAATGCCGAGAAGTTTTGGACTTTGAATAGGAAATCCACTAACTAGGATTGCGACGTGGTCGTATGTTTTCCCACTCAGATAGTTAATAACGTTTGAATCCCAATGCGCCACAATAAAATCACTTGTTTTAAATTCCGCTTTGAGCTCTTCTGCGAGTTCAGCACGCGCTTTGCAACGTTGACGCCATACTGTAGCTGTTGACATGGAAAACTGATTAACGCTCGCTCCTCCAGTAGAAATAATCTTGCTTTGCAAAGCTAAAAGGTCCCTACTGGCATCTATCAGCAAGATGTAGATGCGGTTAAGTTTCGGGAAGAAACTTGTAGTGTGACCGTCGTTGGGGTTATAGAACGATGAGAACGGTTAAGTTCAAATTCATCTTCATTGGAGCTTGATTCGCTTTCACTTTCTATTGCCAACAAAATTCTTAGCTGTTCATCCGTTAATGACTTTTTGTGTAGCCTATTGTTTTCAATGACATTAATAAGATCGCGCAGAATAATCATAAAAACTTATACCCAGATTCGAATTGTTCGGGTTCCAGCAGTTGTGGCGATGACATTTCTTCTTTGGTTCGCTTTCTTAACATCGATTTGATGGCTCGATAGTCTGGTGCACCAATATGACTAGTCTGAGGGTACTCGCGTTGGTTTTGTAAAAATTCCCAGTCCTCTTTCCAGTAAATATTACGAGATGATCGTAGTTGTTCGTAACAGTCTTTAGGAGATAAATCGCACAACTGTTGGAGACGAGACGCGAATTCATCATGGATTCGTCCACGAGAAGGAAAAGAACTTTTCCTCTTGTAGCAACTGAGGTTTTTTTGGCAGTTATCCACGCGGTATGTAAACGAACCAGGTAATCAAGAGAGTCTCTATCATTTTTCAAAGGTAGTGCAGCTTTTTCCCATACTACTTTTAGTTCAAGTAATATCACATGAAACAGACCACGAACAGACGTTGACACATTCTGTTGCCTTAAGAAAACAAATCTCTTCAACACAGTTAAGTTCAGTGGCAGTCGAATACTAAAAGCCAAATTGACGTCTGAACCAGCTCCAACTAGAGAATCTTCTTTTTTCGATGAACGAAGAGTAGCCATTTACTTAAATGGTAAAAGAGGAGAAATGTTAAGCACTGTTCTCAATGACACCTCACCGGCAACTAGCCCAAATGACGAATTGGCTCATTTTCCCGCCAATTCGATAAACAATTGCCAAATTACATAAAAAGTGATTGCGCGACCCCTAAACTAATTCATATCAGATCAAAACTTTTACAGTCAATGAACTTAATAACAGACTATCTAACAGTGTAAACGCGGAATTTATTAAATAAAAACTAAAATTTTAAAAAAATTAAAATTTATGAAAAAATGACTTTTTCCTAGTTTTTGTCATTGCGCGACCCCTAAATATTGTTATTCTGATTCAAACAAATAACTCAAACAATAAGCACTGATTTTTTCGGGATTTTGGCATCCGCCAGAATTCCCATTCTATGAGTCAGACACAAACCAGCTCTTTGATATTCTTTCTTTCTATCCAAATGGTTTTATGCCGGCTTCAGTTGCTAGATTGTCTAATACCAAAGAGCCAAATAGCTAACTATCACATTACACCCAACAGCGTCTTCTCAGCAAGAAAACCACTTTGATTGTGGTGTTTACGCCATTAGTAATGCGACGGCGCTTTTAATGAGACAAGACCCTTCCAAACTTAATATTTGATCCCAGTATGTTACGAGGCCATCTATTAGAATGTCTAAACAAAAAGGAGATGATCGTGTTCCCCTCCACACCTAAAACTTTTTTTATTGAACCCATAGCGCAAATTATTGATGTCTATTGCTACTGCCAGACGGCCGTCAAGGTACAAGCATTCGTCAAAAGGACAAAAGACGAAACTTTAAATCAATTTTATGAATGCTCTGACAAATTTCATGTTGGTTGTTTACTTAATTTTCAAAACGCCATATCGTCCGGCTGGAATTGATCTAAGTGCGATCAAGGCATAAATTCGATTTCAAGTTTCGTTTTAATTTCTTTTTATATTATTTTCAGCTTTTTTCCATTATTGAATGTGTTATTTACACAGTAGGCCTATTTACTTAATAAAATGACAGTAATTAAGGATTTCGTTTTTTTTCAAAGTCCATCGAGTCCATGTTTTAGGTACCCAAAAAGCCCATTTTGGACCAGTAAAAAAGGGGGGTCCATTTGCAAAAGTCCACATTTCAGAAGTCCAAAGTCCAGAGTCCACGTGCACGTTTTAGTCACACCCTTTAATAATTGCGAGATGTATTTTTAAATTCAATTCCACATGGAAAAACTTTCTAACAACTTGAAAGGTTGAACATCTGTTAATTAATCAGGAGGTTAGTGTCTTAACCAACATACCATCAACGTGACTTTATATAAGTAGCAATTATTTATCGGTTTTTGTAATCAGGTAACAATTTGGAACGTCTTATTCTACAATAAAATTGGGAGAAAATTTTTTTCCTCCTTTCCTTGTTATTTTTTGTAAAAGAATTTAAGAATCATTTTTCGAAGATAGAAATGTTGAAAACATTCTGGTTATTCCCCATCTTTATTAGATCCAGGGCAAGTGAAAAGCTGCCAAAAGGCTTTCATTCAACGAAATTCTGACTGTATCGTTGGTAGCTGTTTAAAAGCTGACAGGAAGCTAACTTGGTATGCTTTGAAAAGCAGGTTAGTTCCTGTCAGTATTGACAGTTACCCGGCAACAATTCGGCAGGACGTGTGCTAGCTTGGCCAACTCTTGTTTTCAACAAAACGGTTTGTCTAATTTCCGACTACAAACCGAAGCATCGCCCTAGTACTCACGAAAACATCGAGTTGGATGCTCCGGGATTTCATTCTGTTCCCATTTCATTCCACGTTTAAGACACTGTTTACTTAGTTAGGGAGGAGATCTTTGAGTAAGACCAGTCAGCTTGATTTCATACAACTATATTATGTCGGAATAGACCTCTTGTAAAATCAATTCAAGGGCGGATCGAAATGTACTACCAGTCAGGAAGAGGAATTCCAATAAAATTTATCTTTTTTACCAACCATCAATTCTGAATGGTCTCCAACTAAAAGTGAATGATTTCTCCATTAAGCATACAATTAGAACACTAATACAACTGTATTTCTTCCTCATTACAGTCCTGTAATCAACAGAAGATATACGTCGCTACTCTGACAATAGGATTTACGAGTATGTGTGATCATAGAATTTTTATGTTTAAGTCATTAACATATCTCTAAAAACATTTGGGGTTCATCATTTACTTAACCACATCCAAGGCGAGAAACAAATTTATCATAAAGACGTACCCGGCAACAGTACTAAGATTCGGACGTTAACCAAACCTGTCTTGACGGGAAGTGAGATGAGAGTATAATTTGTTTTTAACTATCGCCCCATGATTTTATGATCTTTTTCTTTAACATGTAGAACCTGTAAGCGTCCAAACTATAGGTAGCCATGCTTCTTAAAAAAAAATTCCCAGATGCTGTTCATCAACTTTCAGGAAGGACAGGGCGTTCTACCAAATGTTTGAAATCGTTTGACTTGGTCCTTATTAGACTGCACAATGAAATTCGTGGATTGAATGGGTATGGATTCAGATTCAGATTTTTCAGACGAAAATGAACTGCCACCAGGTACTTTAACCAGACGTTTGAAATTTCTTAAATGATCAAATTCATAAGTGCTTTCTCCAAGTGTACCAAAATTACGTAATTTAATTAAAAATCAAGTTACTGCGAGCCAACCTTTTCAAGCTGCTGAGACCCAACCTTTTCAAACTGCAGCAAGTCAACTTTTTACAAACTTGCGTGGGCCAATCCTTTCAAGCTGTTACAAACCAACCTATGGAATCTGCTACAAACCAATCAAAGCAAGCTACCACGAGCCAATCCATGGAAGCTATCACGAGACAATCCATGCAAGCTACCACAAACCAATTCAATCAATCTGCTAAAAGCCAACTCAATCAAGTTGCTGGAATCCAGCCCACAGCCCATCAGATTCAAGAAGGCTTAAGAATTTTGGGAGAACACAAAAGAATGTACAACATATACAAGTACTTGTACTTGTGCTCTGTAAAATGGAGAAAGAAATTCCTATTTCCTTACAAGAGCTAGCATTATTGAGTGCGATCAAACCGCGACTATTACATTGATCCACTGTATGTATGACTATCTACCGATCTATTGGAACACGGATTAGGGATACCCATATCGACAAGTACATTCATCTAAGCGTCTTTGATAATTTGTATTTTTATGGAAATGTCCGTTCTATAATAATAATAATTATTATTATTATTATTACGCAAATATTATAGCCTGAGTCGATCCAGAAACAACAATCTCTGGAAAAATCTATCAAACAATTATTTGACAGCTTTTCTTTCCAGGTATTTAAAGCGATTAAAGATTTATTGGGTGACAACATACTTGAAAAATTTGTTGCTGGTTTTGAAAGAAAATTCTGGAGAGCAGTTGAGGACGTATTTTCAAATGTTAGCATTATGGGTTGTGGGTTTCATTTCACACTAGCTGTTTATCGAAATCTAAAATGGTTGGCTTTGGCCCCCTGTTCCAATCCAACACTTCAGGTAGATATTTTCTGCGGTGCTCATGTGCCTCCATTTAATTCAACAGCAGAAAATACCTGATGTTTTTGATCACTTAATAGAGGAGACGAAGAAGTTAAAGTTAGAGTCAAGCCAATAGGCCAAGTTAGACGATTTCCTTAATTACATGGATAGCCAGTGGATTAATAATTCATTCTGGTTGAAGTCAAGGTGGTTAGTCTTTATGCAATTTATCCGCACCAACAACGATTGTAAAAGTTAGCATTATAGCGTCAACAAGAGAGTCCATGAACTTGGAATGAACTTTTACGAACTCGTTGAAGAGTTGTATGATATTTCCACTTAAATTTCAATGGAAACGGAGAGAATCGTACAACAAATGGGTTCAATATGGGTTTCACCAGAAGACAATGGGATGCAAGATTTCCTTAAGAATTGTTGGCAGTCTTTCGAAGCAGAATCACAGAACAGAAAACTCACGGGAGATCTCGTGGGGCGGGGGGTTGGGAACGGAGATGATTCTGCTTAGGACCTCTTGCGAGGTGTCGCAAATTATTTATAGATTATGTAGATTATCCAAGCTTGCGCTTGGATATGAACAGGTAAGGATCGAACAAGATTCTTGACCAAGTTGCCGAACGACTGGTTAGTGTTTGTCAAAAGACTTTGTGGCACAAGGCATTTTCTTATTCCGACTGGACACGTTGAGCATCATGGTTACGATTTGTTGTAGTTTAGTTGGAACTATATTGTAGCCTACGGCAGTTGAGGCGGAGCGATACATGTAAGACCTTGTGCGACTCGCGAGAGTCAAGCGAGGTCAGTTGAGCTTCGCCTACAGGCCTAACCTTGTCGTTGGTTCTAGTGTCTAAATACACACTGGGACACAACACGATTGGGGAGATCCATGAAGGAGACTCAGCTTAGTAACATTCGACTATGAAAGATTTCGAGCCTTTGGTGGAAGATGGGATGGGCAGCGGCAAAATAAAACGGACTAGACCCTCTACGACATCAGCTGAAAATTGAAAACCGACTTTAGTCCAACATTAAAATTTTTGGAACTGAAGTTTTAAACGGTACTAAAAAAGTCTTCTTGACTGGTGGAGGAAATTTCAATTAGCTGATGAATGTTTTTTTCAGTACGTAGATGGTGGTGGTTCTAGACGATGGACACCAAACAAAGCGGGATGAGTCGAAATTTTTTAATGGTATTTTAGAACATCATCCAGTTATTTTTAGTGTTTTTACAATTTTTAATGGCATTATAAGATTGAATGAACTAGTGTAACGGAATATCGTTCCACTATTAAGCTCCGCCTATATGTTTTCGCACAATACCCTTTAGGCCTAGTTTGCGTCTTTTGTCCACTCACACGTGACTAGTAACAGTACACACTTTCCCTTTCTTTTACACATTAATGTACCTTCTTTTCTCACGCGACCTGAGTCGACTTTACAGCCACTCACAGCAAACCGTAACCCCTTAAACTAGGTCACGACATAGTTTACTTAGTATACAAGCCCCCACAATCCCGTGTAACAGACACTTGACTTCTCTCAACACTCTCACTCTCGACACTCTCACCAGCCGTGAGACGCAGCCTCCTCCTGCTTCTTGACCGTTGCAGCCTACGCCTATCGCTTTCCCGTTGAGTAAGTCACCCCCTTACACTCCCTCCTTACACATTTTACGTTTCCCCTTTTCCGTTTATTATATTATATGTATGTTTCCTTTCCATAAATAAACTCTGTTCGTTTTCCCCATTTACGGACTCTGCCGTTTCAAAAAGGGTAGTTTTCGAACTCTGCCAATTCTTATGATTATTACTATCATGACCAACAAACTGTGTACCTTTAACTTATGCCAGTTATATATAACACTGTGGGTAACATGTGCAACATCTTGCCTTCCTTTTCACTAGTCATTCCTTGTGGAAGTGTTGTAACTCGCCCCAATGTAGTAGTTTTTTCCTAACTTTAAGTTCTATTTGAAGTTGTATAATATGTTTGTCTTGCTCGAGTTAGACGAGAAATGAGAGTAAGAAATGAGAGAGGGGGCGTAGTTCGATGATAACACTGCTAAGGCTTTCTATTCCAGGCTGCATAGTCCGCAGGGTGAACGGTGTGCCCTCTCTTATTCCTCGCTCTCTGTACGGCGAAACAGTCTTTGCAACTTTTTTTCAACTTTTGTTTATAGACCCTAGATTATATACCTCCCCCTTCTGCCTTGAAAAGGGGTGCGATCTAGGTGGTAGTTCACTACGCACATGCATTCTTTGGGGTGGCGAGGGTGACATCCCTACAGTGTGGTACCCCAGCCGCTTTGCTTTCTCCCTTGCTCCCCCCATGCCAGTATGAATAACATCTATACCATCTTTTGGATTAATTTCAAGTCTTTGACCAAGCCCTGGGATGATAAATAACTGACGGAACACATTTTTGGCATATTGTTTAATGCTGTCACTTTGCAAATGAAAACTTTTTTTCCACATTTTTTAGAAGGCTCGCAAGTTGAACAAAAGTTGCCAGTTTTTGCAAGTAATTGAAAGATTTGAAGGTTTTTAGAAAACTTAATAAAAATTCACATGTTTTTGCCCATTTTTCAAAATTTTTCCTTATTTCTGGAGCCCTAGAGATCTGACTTCAGACAATCAGGGGCTTGACTTTTTTTCAAATTTTCCCTTTTCTTTTGGGCTTTGGCAGATGGGCCTATTCACTTTTCAGACTTCAGTTCACTTCATCTCTTCCATGAACGATCTTATCCATGATTGACCATCAAAGAGGAAACGTGTTAACATGCTACAATTATAGGCTTACAGCTTGTAGTCTAGTATTTCTGTTTTAGTTCTGTATCACGTTGTCAGTCCCTTTACAAATATTATTGAACTTATTACAAATGGTAATTAAAATTTAATTTAATTACCATTTACCTGATTTTGAGATCTACATTGGAATGAATGCATATAGCTCTATCATGGAATTGCAAAAAGGAGTAAGACTCCAGCCTCAAACACCGCCGAACACTGTGTTTTCAAATAATGATTGTGAAGAAGAATCTCACTCACAGGATTTGCAACTATCAACGAGACCGCCTTCTCAGTCTCAGCAGCAAAATGTAGGTAATGTGACAGAAATGACGAATTTATTTAATATGTATTTGAAAGTATGTACATTATTATATATTTCTGCAGTCATTCGACCTTTATCTCTTGATTCTCTTCAAATCGCACCTACTCCAGCTGCACTAAGGGATCCAACTCCAGCTCTACCACGAGCACTCCCGACATCAGGTATACCACGAGCGTCTACTCAAGCTCTACCATGAGTATCTACTCCAGCGCTACAAAGTTTATCTGCTGCATCAGCTCCCCAGCACCAGCAACTAATGCAACAAGGTAGGCTTCGGACTCGAGCAGAAGCCGAGCAAACGAAAAAAGAGAGAGTGGAGATGGACACACGAGTTCAAAATCTTCTAAACAATTGCAGACAGTTCTTTGCCGTCTCGATTCAGCAGATGCAGAGTCGATATGCTTTCTCTGATCCTGTTTTTCAATTGGTGGAGCTGCTTAAACCGGTTAACGCAAGTGATTTAATATCTCAAAGTATCACTGGTTTGTTTATTCGTTTTCCATTGCTTAACAAACTGTGTGGGGCTCATAAAGAGGATAACAATTTGCGTTTTCACAACCAGCTGCCACCTTCGTTTTTGGCGTCGGGTGAAACATTTATCTGCTGATCCTTACTGGGGGTATGTCTTAAATGCGAAAATTGCTAATACGGACAATTGTCTAGTCCCTTGCATTTCTCTCCTTCTCGTCAAACGCATTGTTGGAACCAAACATGGTACAGGCACACCTAAGAAATTAGGAATTTATTTATAAGTGATGAAAACTTTGCAAGGTTTCTTTTTACTACCTTGTTTTAAAACATCGCCATTTTGACCAATGAAATCATTTGGTAAAAGAATTTGTGAGCTGGTCTTCATGTGGACAGTATGATGGTGAAAAGGAGTAAGACAATGATGAACTTGATCAAAGATGTGACAATATTTGCTATTACACACACTACATTTGACAATTACTTCTTCAACTGCAGAGCACTGATGACGTATAGTTCTGTTGAAAGCTTGTGAGGTAACAAAGGCTTTGTAAAGTTCTTCTTTGCCGGGTTCCCATTCTTACAAAATAACAGCCTTCCGCTGATTACTACCATTCTTCTGTTTTCTTCTTTGAGGTTGTGGACAAGTTCTTAATGCTTAAGCTTAATCATTCTCCATTAAATTCATTTCAGCTTCTAGTTCAACTGTTCTGTCTATTTGGATGTGTGAATTTTCAATATTAGCTGGTTCAGGGTTTTTTTCACCCATCTGTTCGAGATTTGAATTACCAGTAGCTGGATTGTTTACCATTTCTACGAACGCTTTTTGTTGACTGTTTTTTGTTTGTAAAGAGTCTCTAAGGAACGGGACGCAGCTTTTCTATTGTTCCCTTTATTATTTTATAACTGTCCGCTTTCATGAATGTCCCAATTTCTACGACCCAACAACTGACCTCCGTTCTCCTACTTCCACCTTGTTTCCGCGCCTTCTGCGTTCTATTAATTCTATCTTACTCGTGACCTCCTTTCACCGCCCCTTCGCCTTATTACCTTTTACCTAAACAATGTCCGCTCTAGCTAGAGCAGTTCAGTTGTCATTCTTTAGATATACTTGCTTGAGTTGTATTGTCGCATTGTTGTCTACCGAATACAAGTGTTGCAGGTGCCCCACCTGCACTACGCGTCTCTATCAACGAGTTACCTTGTGCCCAGTCTGCAGCAACAGTAATCTTAATCAAGTTTTCCTTCCTTGTCTTTCTAACCCTTCTTCTCTTTTATAACCCGGCCGTGATGCACGACGTACTGTGGCGGCCTCTTGATGACTAGCTGTAAGCTTTTCTCCGTCAATCCCGTAACTATTCTCCCCACAAATAACGTTTAAACACGACTCTATGCTTTCGTCACAAATGCGACTTTCTTCAAATTATAGTGTAAATCATACAAAATTTGTAATAACCATTTACGAATTGATGATTTTGTTATAACTTGTTCTTCGGAATAAGATTCATCTGTTGCTTCGTTCATAAATTCACGGTAATCTACAGTATTTTGATTTTTTATTCTTGAATCTTTTCTTCTTGGCTGCTTACTGAAAATGGCGTAGCCAAGACACAAAGTCACAATTCTTTCCTCACATGGTAAAAATAGTATTTTTCTATCATAATTTTTTATGTTTGTCTTTGAACAAATTTAATTAATTTGCCATATTTATTTAATTAGATTCGTATAAGGCAGCTGCAAGGAGAAGAGATTTGATGGAGTCGTCAGAATCGGAATCCGCTCAAGCATTTTTGGAAAAATCGAAAATAGGTTTACGAGACGGGGGCTCAAGAAGAATAAAAAGTATCTTTCTAAGCCACCTCAAGTTATTCAAAGTGCAGCTGCAAACGCGGAATCTTCAGATTTGGAAATTGAGGAGGATGCCATTGAAACCGTACATCTTGTGAACAATTCCCCAGCGAAGAACAATGAAAGTCGGTCGTGTTCACACCAAGTAAACGTTTGGGTAAGAATATTGTTAGTAAACTGTTGCTAATTTAATATATTTTTAATGATTCTTGTCTTATACCGATGCAAGTGTTAGCAACCAGTACATCAATAACGTTCGCAATATTCAGCAGGGTAGGGCAAATGAAGAAAACGGACCTCGATACGAAATTAACGAAACCCTTCACAGTTAGCGATCGGAACCATTATGCGGAAACTCAAGAACAACTGAAGACGGGCCTTCTACTTCGGCAGAAAATCCAGATGAGCAAATTCCAGAAGTTCGTGTGCCAAACTCATCTGTGTTAGTATATACATGACACGGCATGACACGGCAAGGATGTATAAATTTGAAAAAAAAACACATTTACTTAACTTGTTTTGAAAATTGTATGATTGTTATCTTATATTTTTAGGTACAAAAAGAAAGATGACAACTTCACAGCGAATTTTAAAAGAAGTTAAAAGTAATTTGTTGCCTACAGTTGTGAGTTAGATTATTTCTGAACCCTTTTGATTTTTGTAAAAGATCAATCGAGATACATTCAAAGAATTGCAAGAGAAGTTGAATATATTAGAGCCGAGCAGTACTTACTTCGGAAAGCTTTGCTTCGCAAAAAATCGGCGGGTATTAATTTCAACAACATTGATGTAAGTTGGCATCCCGCTTTCTACAAACATGTCGTTCTTACTATTCATAGTGTAGAGGACTTCCAACATTTTGAAAAAGAGTTACTGAAACCAGAAGTCAAAGCCAGTTTGGTAGGCTCAGAAAAGCAATTATTTATTGAAAAATTAATTAGCTATTCCTACTTTTATATCGAAGTATTACGGTCATATTTTGAACAGGATGTTGGTGACACAACAAGACGTCTCTGGAGGGAAGTGATGGATGATGAAACAATGAACAAAGTGACTTATTGTGGTCAAGCGAAGTCAACTAGCAATCAGCAAAAGGGACTGGCTGTTAAAGGCTCCCGACTTAGCCTTACTTTGTCTGAAGCTATCAAATTTGGACCATTTGAAGGTGCCCCAGCTAGCATGCCTTTATTGGGAAAATGTTTCCCCCCAAGAATATTATTGGGCCAACAATCAACTTATTGGAGTAAAACTGGACCCATAATTTTGGCCAAAATTCTCAAACTCAAGTTTATCTGATACGTCCAATCTACCGATAATTTTTGTCGTAATGTTTCCCCAATTTGTTACCCTCTTTTGATATCTATCATAATTATAAATATTTTTCCAATATTGGACAATTATATATCTTTGTCGATCCATCGTGATCCACCCACGTAGATCGTGTATTACGCATTTAATTATCCTCCAAATATTTTCTGCTATTCATGGGACTTGAATCTAAGAAATCTGGACATCAGAGAAATGTGGAACACGCATTCCACTATAAGCATACAGTTTTTTTTCAATTTTTCAATATTTGAATATCCTTATGATTTGGTTTTATAAAGCAATTGCAATTTGAGAATCAAAACTTATGCGCGAAATAAAACGCGATTGACGGAGCACTTAAAAGTCACATTCAAAAATAAAACTCTCAGTGATTCAATAATTTGTATTTTGAAAATATCGAATAGGGAACAAATTTATAAACAAATTATACTTTTTTCTTATTATCTGGACGACCGCGGCCCTCTCTGTGACAAGTAATACGCTGTCAGGATGATTCGTATAAGTAGCTCACCTTAAAAAAAAACACTAGTTGGTCGATGTGATCATGATGCAACTCTGGTAGCCAAATAGGATGAACATCCGACTCATATGTCAGAGGTCTCGGGTTCGATTCCCGAATTCGTCAATGCTTGCTACTAAATAGAAAGAGCTGTGAAGTTACTCCTACGGCAAATTAATTAATTATTTTACCAATTCTATTGGAGAAATTTTATTCCGTGTTTTAAATTTTATCGGAAACCAATAAATTTTGGTGCAAAAATTATTTGGGGAAATATTCGTTCCAACTATTTTCCCAATAAATTTTTTGTCGGTAAATTTTATTTCCCCAACATATGGCCAATATGTTATGGTAGCTGGGCAGAACATTCGAGCCTTGGTCGCTGACTAAAGTTCTTGTAATCGAAGACACTCCCACTCTTTCATCAAAGACTGTAGGGTAGAATGGGTGATCTCACCAGTTATGCTGCCTTTTAGGTTAATTGTAGTCAATACGTAGCTTACAGGAATCCAGGGTCTGCGCAAGAAATGTGAGGTTAGAGACATGTAGGTATTATGGACATGATTGTCAGTCCACATATCCGCTGTGTAGGCTAAATGAGTTGCTTTTAGTAGCTCTTTTTTTTAATGAACTTAATAAGTCTTCCATAAATTCTAGGAAGCTAGCTGGGTGTGCCTATCACGAAAATTGAAGAGATAAGCAAAGATTTTGTTCGTCGAGCCAGTTGCAGAATCAAACCGGCAAAGAAGAAAAATTAGTTTCAAGGTCTATTTGTCATTGTTTTTTTCTTTTTGGGCCTAATTTTTACTAATGAGTTGCGAGATATTGAATAACCACAAGAAACCTGAAAACTTTCGACCCTTTATTTCAATTAATCGGAAAAAGTCAAGTCAAACTCGAATCACGGTTAACAGTTGACTTGCCATGGCGATTAGGGGAGGGAGCTAATTAATAAATGGCAACCAAAATGAGCTAATCTTTTTTAGTCTGAAAGACACCTATGGGACATCCGAAAGAAGTCCAAAAATAGTATTAAAGATATCAAATAGACAGCTTCAAAAGTTTAATTTAAGTCATTCTAGGCCCGTACTTTTAGGTCAAATAGTGGACGTCCCTAGTTCATCCTAAAATCATCTACGAGACAACCCCGAATGAGACAACTTGTCATCTTTTGTACGTTCTGAAGACAACAGTGTGCTACCTTAGCTTTTTATTTAAAAAAAATATTTGTGGCCAAATCGACACTACATATGTGGCTGAATCGTCTGGTAATCTTCGTATTTACTAAAGAAGAACAGCTCATTCTACATGGCTCCCAAAAAACTAACTTGGACACATAACAAAAAAGATTTTAGAAGACAAGATTAAACACCGTGAGTTAATGAAGGGATTGTACGATCAATTCGTAAACAGAGTACTATGGTATTCAATTTCTATTACATTATAAATATGACAATATGACGGTATTCCAATAGAGATTAGAAGTGGAAGAAGATGAAGAACATACCTAGGATATTCCTGTGCAAGAGGAACCTACTACTAGAAATATTTTAAGAACGTCTTCATAATATCGAAGAGCACATTATGGTAACATGCAAACCTTACGTACTACAAACACTTAAATTGTAATATCGTGAAACGATTAAACATAGATCTCGGGCACCGTATCTAAATCTGAAATTGCTGCTACTCAAGTGAGTCCTTCCTTCTAAATGGCATGGAAGAGCCAAGAAATTACCTAGCAATTGAGGTACAGATTTCAAATTCTTACTGGAGAACCATGACGTGTAATATAATTCAATTCTAAAACAGGTTTATAATGTATTTATAATATTATTATTTATAATAAGAAGCAACTTCTGAATCATCTACGATTCGGATGATAAGGTTATAGTTCGCATGATATTTTCAACCCGGTAACTTAATGTTTGTTCAGATCTAGCCTCTAGAACTTTCTGATTCACATATAATTATGATATGTCGTACAAATTTGCGCTTGAAATCTCTGAAAAGGCCTCAATTACTTTAATTGTTAAGTGCCTGAGTCTCAGTAACTGTAGATCAAAGTCCACTATGTAACAAAACCTCTGTCACCGGATCGCTACCTGTCTTACATTTTCTACTGATTTACTTATAGTAGCACCTCATTAATAATGTCAAGAGGTGTCGAGTAACCCTGTGTTGAGGGTACCCCAATTGGAAGCTGAAAGTTATGGTTCATAAATGTTATTGACCTTGGGGTCGTAAAGGTTCGTAAATGTCATTGACCCTTTACACAGAGCTCGATAAGAGAATTATGTGTCTTTGTTTACGATCGGTGCCAACCAACGTCTAATTGGTTCTTATATAAAGGCGCCCATCGATGAGGCCTAGCTAGTTTTATTTCCCCCTTCATTAGTTTACGGCTGTCCCTGTCAGTTTTCCCTTTTAAACTTTTTTGTATTTGTCTAACTCCCTTCTTCAACCGAAGTGGCGTGCTGAAATTTTGTCAATACAAGATTGTGCCTGATTGAACTGTGTACCATGTTTCCTTATTTGGATTAGCAGCGTACTTGACGCGTTCGGTATGTCCATCTTAAAACTGTTTATTTCCTTCCGTGGTTAAATACAAACATTGTGGAGAGAAACATTTTCTTAACTTATTTAGTAATGCGTGTCACTCTTAAAAAGATGCGTATTACAACTAGATGTGAGTAACAATATAAACGTGAGGATTCATTGTAAAATTAATAACCTTTCTATTTGTAGTTCGATAATCAAATCTTGACACCACCAAATCCTGAATTCGGAAAATAATCACAACACGTAAGTCTCTTGAAGCCACCAAACCAATAGAACATGATGCATCAATTATTACAAGTGAATCACATGACAGTGAAATATAAAACCAACAAAATTTGCTAAAAAGCGTAGGGATAAGGATGATATAGAAAGTTCCAATATACCAAATAACAACACTCTTAGAAGGTACTGTTATAAAAGATAAATGCCAGTATAAGAAAGAATATATAATATATGTTTAAATAAATTCAGAGAAATTAGTAATTTAGTGCCGAACTAATAGAAGAGCTTGACATTTATGAAATTGAAAGTGACACCAATTCTGAAGAACTTCCTGACTGTGACAAAGCACTTTTAAAGGGATAACGTTCTATTTGTGGACAGACTTACCGTTGGTTATTTTGTGAACAGGTTAATGACAGCAGGAAAAATTGTGCCAGAAATAAGCAGTGAGCTGAAACCAACCAAAAAATTCTGCAAATGTAGGCCCATCTTAAAAGATACCAATGAAAATTGAATACTACAAAGAGATTACAGATCAAATATACCATCCCAGATAACACAGTGACTTGATTTAGACATATTTTTTACTTGCACGTAAATTGATCGAAAAGTACATCCTTTTTTGCAGAAAAAAATGGACGAATATAGTGTGATGCCATTCAATTTGAATTTTGAAAAAAAGACGTCCATAATCGAAAATAAGACATTATAATCATCTAAAATTTAAATATAATGAATAATCCGTCACCGTAGTGGGCTGTCTCTTCCGTCTCAAAACAAGTTTTGCTTCGATCGGGGATCGAACCCGGGTTATACCAACCATTTTCATCAAGCAACTAGTGATTGTTACACATTCTCAATCGACATGTAATGGCATGTAATTATATCTGTAATTATGTCTGTTTAATAAAATTCATTGTAATTTAATTATATTTTTGCTTTTATTGTCTATTTTCATTCAGACTTTTATTTCGACCCCGACTAATGAAAATAAGTTGTATGTTCATCTCTCAGATAGATTCCTAACAATCAGATTAATGGTATAAATAATAATATGTTTTCAAGAAAAACAGGAGAAAAACGTGGATAAACAAGGCTACAACATTTCAAATATTAAAAACACAGTATTTAAGAATAATTTATCAAAGATAACATGTAAAAAATATAGAGATAAACCAGAGATTCCCAAGTTAGAGTGAAAAATCGTTCTCTATGTGTCTTAACATATTTTATTTTAATTAATTTAACTTGGCATGGTTATTCGCAATATGTCTCTATATATGACACAATACAGATTGTCGGACGGTTAATTTCTTATTTGAAAAAAAATCTGGACTCTTTTGGACGTCTTTTATGACGCTATTAAAATTTCAAAATGTTAAAAGAAAAAATGGTTTTTTAGACGTATTTCGTATGTCCTGTCCTAGGCGTCCTACAATGATTTTTTTTTCTATCGAAAAATAGCAGTCTCGTCTGTTCTTCATTTTAATGATTAAACTCAACAGTTTGCGATCCAATCGTTCGTTAAAAAAAAAACTATATTTAGCTAAAAAATTGTTAAATGGTTTGGAACAGATTCACCGCAAATTGCAGTGTTAAATTTCCGCGTTCAATGTGTTCCAAACCATTTGCGGTAAAAAAAAAGTTGCATTCATATATTTGATTGCAAATCGTCTTCTGTTTTTTAATTTTTACCAAAAATCCAATTTTTTCATCCATTGTGAATTGATTATCCAAGGCAACGTATCACCTTTTTTGGGCAAGAAGCTGGATTTTCTTTAGCTCAAGGAAAAATATTGGATTGGATACACCAACGTACAAGAGCTCGGAAAATGTTGCATTACAGAGAAATTGATGCCATTGTTCATTTTCTAGAGATCGTGAAAGATTGCGTAGAGCCAGGATTAAAACTAGTTTTGGTTTTGTGACATACTTCTATAGACGTTAAAGAGCAGTTGAATAATGTTAGGTGATATAACGGCGGCAAATGAAGATGTAACAAAAAAGAAAAGGTGGTACATTGACGCAACTTTCCATGGGGTGCCAGCTTCTTTTTATCAATTACTCTCTGTCCACGGATTCATTAGAAAGAGGAATTCGGTTAAACTAGTCCCTCTTGCCTTTGTCCTTGTGTCGAAATGAAGCCAAGGATTACCGAGCTGTTCTCGATGTCTCTGAAATCGACAGCCGTATTAGCAAGAAAAAAAAACATCAAAGATTCTCTAGCACCACCTCAAGTACGGGTATATATACATTCGCTAAATTAGCGAATTGGTCGACATGTATGTCTTTATTTGATTAGCTGATAGATCTATATAGGCCAGTTTTAGCGAAAGCATCCGCTAATCTAAACCATTAGCGGCTGTATTAGCACTAACTTGATTGACATTAGCGGATGCATCCACGAATCTGAATGACATTAGCGAAAGCAGTCGCTAGTCGATTAGGTATTGTAAGAGTTGAGACACGAAACAAATAGACCAATGTGATGGTCCAGACAACCGTTCAGCCTCCGTACCGTACTTTCCCTTTTCCCCCTCTTTTGCCCCCTCCGTTGTCAACAAGACTAACCTGTTGACATCTTCGAATTCCTCAGCCTCCTTGACCTAGATCTTAGGGATGCTTCTTTTTGTTCTAGAAGAAAAGAAGCGTCCTCCCAATAGTATAAGTAGATGTCCCAACAAGGCGAGCGATAGATTTTGATTCCTGACTTACTATAGTGTGGTTCTAAAAATACACTGGTCTTTTCTCAACCGACTCTCGTCCATTACTCCACAAAAATGTACACGTAAGTAACCAATTAAATTAACTTCTTCTCTTTCTATCTCCTTCTTTTTTCCGTTACCGCGGTTAGAGTCCGGGTAACCATCTATTCTACTTTTCCTTTTTCGGGCGGTTGAATTCCGTCATTCTGTGTATAGAATATTAAAGAGTGGTGTAATCGAGTTCTAACAGGGGACAACTCGTAGTCTTTGCATTCCCATGATTAATCAGGGAAAACATTGACCACGAGCCCGAGTTATTACAGTATTAGCAAAAGCATTTGCAATTTTGTCAATTTCAACGACTTTAAAATATGCCTTCCACGATTCACGCATCTAATTGTGCTTCATGCCACATTTTGCGATGTGTTGGACGACCGAATCAGTGTCCTTATTGGTATCGAATGCCAACAATTACGGAACCCCATTTTTACTTGAATTAATGATTTCTGATAACATAATAATTTTGTTCTCGAATCTACGGCAGACGCGCTTTCACCAACTATGCTCCCACTCTGTGGAATAGCCTGCCAGTTTCCATCCGCTCTAGTCGTGCCACCCTTCAAAGATTTTATTTCCACTCTTAAGACCCACTTATTTCGTGAAGCTTTCAATAACTAGTTTCTCTGTGTCAATCGAAATTGCTTACAAGCGCATTGATTCAAAACTTATGGAAAAGGCGCTTTATAAATCGAATACATTATTATTTTTTTTTTCACGCTCTTAATATCGAACAGTGAATTGGATGTCTCCTACTATGATCGCGTCACAGATGATGGTATTCGTGGCCTTTGTTTTTGTAATACAGCACCGGAATCGGAGTGTGAACGCTCAGCAGTGAATCATCCTGTTCACCATCTTCCCTCTCTTCGTCGATTGCATTTAAACGCTACGTCTGTTACACAAAGTGTGGTTAGATTTGCTTTGTTGCATTTTCCTCAGTTGGAGATTCTTGATCATGGATGTATTGTTCGAACGTTATATGATCTTCATCAGAGCGATGTGCACCAGTTCAACCCTTGCCATTTGACAACATTAACTATATCTAATCACTTTCATTATGGTCTTGATGCTCGAACTAGGTGTCACTTCCATCGTGGAGATTTTCGCTCATTGGCGTTCGTGTGCCAATGTCTTAAATCTCTCAAATTTGAATGTTATTTTATCTTTCCGTTTGATGACATGTTTTTGGAATTGTCTCACTGAAAGAACTATCCATTGGACATTTTGTTCCTAATCCATCTACTGATTTTACATTCGACGGTGGCATTACTCCGCTATTGACTTGTATTGGTAAAAATTAAACAGAACTTGTAATCAACAGTCATCACTTCGATTGTCGTCTAGACGTAATCTTTAATCTCTGCCCAAACCTAACTCATCTTAAATTAGAATTTAGTGATCGTGCTGCTTATCACGATTCTAAGTGACTTCGATTAGCCGATGCAATAGAAGTGACAAGAAGACAATTTAAAATGAATCGATTGGTAGTATTTGAATTAGAAAACTGTTTCCCGTGTCATCCATTTCTATGCTCCCTAGTCGCTCCGTCCCTTACAGAAATTTTCCTCTATTGTATTCCTGATTTCAAGTCATTTTCCCGACTTTTTCGTGGCAGTTATTAGCTAATGCGTCTGCTAATGGACTTTAGTTTTTAGTGAGGGCAGCACTGGGCACACAATACATAGGTCTGTTGAGTAATTTTGCCGAAATATGATGGACCCTATTTGACACCACGCTTGTTATTTCAAGATGGTGGATTTTCATTTGCTCCATTAGTACCAGAAGAAGCTCATTTGATGGCTTAGAAACTCTAAAATGGCAAGTCTCACGTCAACGTTCGAACCTCCAGCCAAATTGCCCGAAGACGGTCGTTTTGCTCAACCTGTTTTAGCCGATCACTATATTATCTCCCAGACTGACATCAAACATTTCTCTGATGACGTTGTTGGACATGGTATCTCGGCGACTGTTTTCAGTGGGACTTTCAAGGAAGCCGTAATCGCGACCTAAAAGTTTTCGTTTGACAATCCATCACTTCCTCTAAATGAAAAGCTTCTCATAAGAGAAGCAAAACAGTTAGTTTCTTTGAAACAACAAGAATGTGGTAAAGTGTTTTGGTGTTTGCCTCACCAAGGCAATTCTCGTTCTTGAGTTTTATGAAAAAATTGTTACAGTGCGAGGTAGGAGGTATATCGTGCACTCTTTGAGACAACTCATTGATTGTGTTGCAGGTGCAGACAAAAACATTCCCATGGATCTCAAATGTGAAGGCTTGCTACCAGTAGCTTGTGGACTCACATACCTGCATCAACGTAAAACAATTCATGGGGATTTGAAAAGTGCCAATGTTCTTGTGTCCGGTCTCAGTGAAAGTGACTACGTGTTCAAACTCTGTCATATGGGCCAAGCGGTGATATGCGGCCCATATCGAGCTCACATCCAAAATCAGAACTAATATGTAAGATCTATTACTTTTGTATGTTTTGTTTATTTTGACAAAAGTTAATATTTGGTTTCTTATCGTTAGGTCCAAGAGTTCTAACCTTGCCACTAAAAGAACTAGAACGATATCACTTGAGGCTCCAGAGGTTCTTCAGTACATACCTAAAACTGTCAAGAGCGACATGTATTCTATTGGCATGGCGATGTATGAATTGTTGCATCCTAACCTAACCCAGCCATGGGCATCTGAATTAAGCTCTGGGAATGTCGAGACCATTAGACTCTCTATATCTCCTTTCAACAAGGGAGGAGGCAATGATCATGGTAGAACAGAGCAGTTTCACAAATTTAATGATTTTGTTGTGGAGGATGGATCCCCATTCCAAGCCTACCTCTGATAAACTACAAGAAGAAATTGCAGCTCTCATTAAGGTAAGAAATTAATAATATGCTAGCTAAGTCATCTCATAATCTCCTAAATAATCTTCTAGGTAAGTCATATCATGATCTCCTAAATAATCTTGATATTTTATAATTCAGCTAACGGAAAAGTTGCCGTCCGCCAGGATTCCATCCATCATCCCCAAGTTCGTGATTGATCGTGACCAAGCCGCTCAAATGAACAGAGTTAGTCGCGTACTGAACTATGATTCCGCTAATGGAATGGTAACGCATTAAAATTTTGGGAATTTTTTTCCGCTTTTTAAAAACAAATTTTGGATTTTAGACATTTTACAATCTCTTGCAGCCTCATTGCATAGATACTAGTCCAGTGGCCGGCCAAAATTCTGCAGGTCTGGTTCGCAGGATGCCAATTTCAGCAGACGTAAGTTGTTACATGTTCCATAGTACCATTTAAGACTTGTAGCTTAATCTTACTTTAAATAGTAGGGTCCTTTGTTCAACGAAGGACGGACACCATCAAGAAATAAAATAGCACGACCAAAACAAAGGCTTTTTGGTGACCTTGCCGCTGAGCCAAAAAATATGCAATCGTCGGTCGAAGAAGTACCCCGAATAATTAGTTCGTCAGAAGTGCCAGAAGATGCAGTCAACTATGATGGCAGTTTCCAGGATGGAGAGCCCCCCAAAAGCCCTCCAGGGAGATGACGATTATCAAAAATGAGGAGAGTTCCCAGGTTGAAGAGCCCTCTGAAAGCCCTCCAGGCCAGACGACGATTATCAACAATGAAGACGATGACCGTGATTCTCCAAGTGAAGATGTAGACATGAAATGGTCCGGATACGCGTATACTAAACTATGTGTTTCTCTTCGCAAGTTTCAGTGTCGTGCTCTCTATGCCCTACACCGAAAAAAAGGATTCCATCATAATTCAAGGAACGGGAAGAAGTCGGCTTCCTTCCAGATTCCATCGCTGATGCTCCAACCTAGGGAATACGCCATAGTTATTGTTCCTACAGTCGCCTTGGGCCACAATCACCAACAGAATTTTGAAAAGCTAAAAGTTGCCTCTATGTGTTTGACCGCTATGTCTACTCAGGCTGAGTTTAAAGCATCCATCAATGTCTCTCGCTAAAAAAAATGCCCCTACGGTTATCATTCTACAGCCGAAAACACTTTTTGGTAGCAGAATACGCGAAGGAATCCAAAAGAAGTTTTGCTGGGACCGGATAAAATTCGTCGCCATTCACGAAGCGCATTTGATCTACGAATGGGCGGATTTCCGAGAATTATTAAAAGACTAATCGAAACTCTTAACAATGTTGTCTCGTGCCCCATTATGACACTCACTGTAACTTTAAAGTCATCAAGCTTAATTCAAATGAAACTAGAAGTTCTAAGAAATCCAGTGGAAATGAAAGGAACTATCAACCGTGAAAATGTTGCTGTTCACATCGGCCCATACAGTTTAAATTCAGATAAAGTGTCAGCGTCCAAAAAAAACAGTTGGTCTTCTGTCGCGGAAAACATAATGCAAATCGTAAAAGAAGAGTTGCCAATCGTGTACTGTGCATACGCTAACGAGTGCGAATTACTGAGCTTAAGCTTTTCGCAGTTTGGGTGCAAGTCCGGCTCTTACACCGGGAAATCGACATCAGCTAGAGACAAATTAGAAATCTACAACAACATGAAGAGAGGCGATATTCAGATCCTTGTTAAATGAAAGCTGGCAGCTTTTCACTTGTTCAGAATGGGGAATAACCAGAATGTTTTCAACGTTTCTATCTTTAAAAAATAATTCTTAAATTTCTTTACAACAAATAACAAGGAAAGGAGGAAACAAATTTTCTCCCAATTTTATTGTAGAATAAGACGTTCCAAATTGTTACCTCATTACAATACCCAATAAGTATCCGTCACGTCATCCAAGTTGGTATTCCAGAAAACTTAGCTTTGTGGATTAAGGAATTTGGAGGAGCAGGCCACAATGGAAAGAAATCACATGCACACTTGCTCATTTGCGAACACGTAGATCTGAAAAGACTTTATTTTGGGACAAAAAACTGCTCTGTCAAGACCGTGAAGATATATTCCGCGACTTTAAAGACGTCTGGCAATATATATCTTCGGCATTTGCCGGAAAGAAATTCACACTGTTTTGAACACGTAAATCTGAAAAGACTTTATTTTTGGACAAAAAACTGCTCTGTCAAGACCGTGAAGATATATTCCGCGACTTTAAAGACGTCTGGCAAGTGGCAATATATATCTTCGGCATTTCCCGGCAACTGTTTGAGGCAGTTTCAGTTAAAGTATTTTGAAGACATCGCAACGACATCGCAACTCTTCAAATGTGCAGCAGCTACAAAATGTATGCTGTACCTGATGTGAAGTTCCTACTAAAATCCCATTTAAGAAAACTCAAGAAGAACTGAGAAACATTTTGCATTCCATTCGAAGTCTCAGCGAAAAGGGTATGGTTGTTGTTTATGAAACAAAAATAATTGAATCTCTTTCCGGAAAGCATGAAGAATGGATGCTGAGGTATTTTAATGAAGATGAGCTAATATCATAATCATCATTTGGCTGTCTTGCTCAAATGAGGCTAAAGTATCGCAAGAGATATTCCTTTTTACTATTTACTATTACTTTTAATTTATTTCTAGTGTACATTCTAACGGGGAACCTATTAAATACAGGGGCTTTTGGTGGGTAAATAGTAAATAGTAAATAGAAATAGGAAATAGTAAAAAAGGAAATAGTCAAAGGAAAATAAGGAAAGGGAAAAGGAAAATTACAAATAGTAAATTATTTAAAGCAACAGTTCAAATACATATAATGAAATACAAATTGTATAGTTTTTATTAAAGATGATTGGTGCCAAAATGGTACAGTGTAAGCTTCTGATGGATGAGATCTATGGTTCAAGTCCCAACACCGGGGCGTTTACCAACTGGTAGAACCTCCTAGGCCGGCTGCTAAAAGTCTTATCCATATGAATTTTGGATTTGTCTTTGAGAGCAGGTAGCGCACCGACTTTTATGAAAACTAATGCCTCACCCTCACCTGCCGTCACACGTAAAAAAAATGACTTTTTCCGTGAAGGTCCATCCCGAAAAAAATGTAAACCAAATTTAGAAATGAGACTTTAAGATCAGAAAATAAAAATGAAAACATTCCTGTAACGAGGATTATTATTTATAAGGGACTCTGTTCTGCATCTCGAGGGTTTACTGGCACAGTCAGTTGTCGTGCGCGGTTCATTGTGTTACGAATGCTAACGAACTGAACAGGGCTCGGCCGGGGAATCTGAGTTTGGACAACAACAAATATTGGACAACTATATGCTGTTTAAAGACATAGAGCCGCCATTTTATCTAAAAAGATAAATAAAATGTACTCACCTTACCTTAGTGCTGACATATAGATCGAATTGTAGGGCTCGTTGGTCGCGACAGCTTTTTCACGACACCATTGCACGAACTCGTACAGTAAAACCTTAGCTTGATCATTATCGTGGCAATGAACCCGTTGGCAGTGAAGACACCTTCAACCTCAAGCAAACTAGCTCTTCATTTTTTACTTTTGTAGAGCCTACATCGGTACCTAGTCAAATAATCCAACAAACAAAAAATCTAAGGAAATCGATCGAAAAGAATCTATGGGTGACTAATGGATTACAATTAAGTTGAAAATATAGATGCTACAATAAAGCAAAAAATGTGATTTACCTTGTTGTTGCGTTTACGACTCCATTGCGGTGATAAATCCAGTTCTCCAACGTATCCAAACAAACTTGGTCTCTACGGCCACCGACCATAAATTCGTAACGTTGAAAAAGACAGAAAACACTTTCACACTTATATATAATATTTAGATGTAAATTTTTTTATGTAAAGTTCATATACTTATTTCTGCGCCAAATTTAATTATTTTTGTTGCTACTGTCTTTAATTTTATCGTAATTTAGTATTTAGTAGAAGTAATCAACTTCAAATCACTTCCCTCGGGATAACGCTTGACATCTTTACTGGCCCCTTGAGTTTCGGAGAAATCTTCTTATCTCCTAGTGGAAACAGCTTTTCCGTAGTTCGTAATAGTTTCCGTAGTAAACAGGCTTTGTTGGCTGATTTAAAGTTGTTGTAGACAAATAAAATCAATTATACGATTACAATCTCGCCAATGGTTGTAAAATAAGTCATTGGTATTTCAGGAATCTGAGAACTAACCTGCCTGACTGCATTGGTAGACCAGCTAGCAGTGAAGTCTAATCCATCGCGCGGAATGTAGGAATTCGACACGTAGGCTACAAAGATGTCTCCAGCACTTATAAAAAAATCACAACGCAAGCAGCTGCGCTGGGTGCTGCTGTGCACTACAGTGCGCCACTTTGCCTGGTATGTCTGTTGCAGCTGTATCTGCGTTTGTGGTGCCACCCGAGTTTGTGCGCGCGACGCCGCGTCATGAGTTAACCACTTTTTTAACCACTGGTCTG
Organism: Ceriodaphnia dubia; assembly: GCA_022539655.2. Classification (NCBI taxonomy): domain Eukaryota; kingdom Metazoa; phylum Arthropoda; class Branchiopoda; order Diplostraca; family Daphniidae; genus Ceriodaphnia; species Ceriodaphnia dubia. The sequence continues at coordinate 592,976 of JAKUCG020000139.1, read as the reverse complement.
CAATGTAGTAGGTAAACAATTGTTCTCTTTGTGTTGTATGAATTTTTGGCTCTATGTTGTTGTGATCACTAACAGTAGACGATATTTAGTGTTTACTGTGTGTATTCTAAGTATTCAATGACTGATCAATTACTCTCTATGGGCCGTCAAGCAATACGATGAAAAAATTCTTATTGATTCTGATCTTAGCAAAGACAAACAAGACAAACAATAACACGAAAAAGGCCAACTAGCACAACTATTTTATCTAAACATTTAATTGACGAAATAAAACGGAGAGATGAGGAACGTGATATACGGCAACGAGAAATGGAGGATTGATAAGAATAGAGAAGGCAGGAGAAGAAAAGGCGTTTGGAAGAAATCGAACGTCAACAGGCTATTAAACAGCAGCAACACGCAGATAAACTGGAAATAGAACGCAGCAAAGTCATGGTCATAAAACAGTATCTTGAATTCTTGAGAAGCAAAACAATCATGATGATGATGAGAGAGAAAAACGGAACATCCCAATCAATGTTGCAGAAAATTTAAGAGATTGAGTAAATGTGGAAAAATGAGATCGAGAAAAGTTGATGATGAATGGTGATGATGAGAAAAACGACAGTTAAATGCCTTCCTTGAACCAAAATGTTGAATTCAACCTCTTGCATTATGTCGCAACACTCTCATTTTTTAGGCTATTCGAAGACCCCTTCGAAGCGAAATGAAAAGTGCTTCAAAGCTCTTCGAAGGTGTATTTCAAAGCACTTTTCATTTTGCTTCGAAGAAGATTAAAAAATGTGAGTGCACAGTTGTTCCAGAACTCCTGAAAATTCAGGCTGTGGTCAGCAAACCGCTTCCATAATTCAAACAACATTTCGTTGACAGCTTTGGCATTTGGGCTATGATCTTGTAACAGTTTCCCTATGATTACTAGAGCTGGAATACACCCGAACTAATGGAATGGAATAAAACGGAATAGATGGCGCGACAGTTCTTGAACTGGGGACAGAAGTGTTGGACACAATAGGTGGGACAGAAAGGCGGAACGTAAAAGACGGGACGAAAATGTGGGGCATGAATGTAGTGAAACAGCAAGTGCCCTTCCGTTGATGATCATAATGAAGTGTTAGATATTCTAAATGTAAGAATAACATAAGGCGCGTTTTGGCGACAATTATTCAGTTGACCTCTTTAGTTGAATGAAGTACCCCTTTCTCGCCAAAATGTCCAAAATTGGGTTTTAGTTGAACTTTAAACTGAATGATAGTTCAAGTATGGTAGTTCAACTAAGTAGACACCAAAATGATTATCGAGCTCTATTAAGAAAAGGCTCCACCCCCGTATTTCGGCTCCTCCTTTCACGTGCAGACGGTGTTTACGTACTGTCAGCGTTAAATATAAGCTTACGTCTGTTTCCACTCGATTTGGACAATATTAGCATTCCAAAGTATTATTCCCAGGTACTTTGACTTTTTACATGAGATCAGACCAAAAGCTAACTATTCTACTACTAGGAATCCAAAATGGACAAGAATAAAAAGGTTTTATTGTCGGTTGTAACTTACAATTTTCTTGAAGCACTGATGGAGAGCTCCAGTGATACAAGTAGTGACAGTGAAAACGAGACACTACATATTATTAGTGCTTCGTCCATTCGAGAAAATCATCCTCGCCAAACTGGATACATACAAGTAGTGTTCACCTACTCAGATTCTGACTTTTGGAGGCACTTCCGAGTCAGCAGAGCCACTTTCCAACTGCTGATTGATTTTATGAAGTCTGAAAACTTCCGCTCATCAGTGGTGTACCGTGGAGGATTTGAGCCACTTGAGAACTATGAAATGCTATTAATAACTTTGCAGTACCTTGGCAATCAAGGGGCCATTCGGGTTTTTGCAGACAAGTTTAACCGTACTGAATCCACTGTGTACAACTGTGTGACATCGGTTTGCAAATTCCTTTTTGAAAAACAATCTCATTTTATTAAGTGGCCAACGCCATCGGAAGTACATAACATTGCCAGGAAGTTCAAGGAACGGTCCGGCTTCCCTGGAGTGGTCTCAGCAATTGATGGGTGTCATATTCCCTATCATCCCACATCTGGGAACGGAAAACCTTATCGGAACTACAAAAAATTTCATAGTTTTGTTTTAATGGCCACAGTTTTGCCTGATCGCACGTTTTCTTATATTTTTTCTGGATTCCCGGGAAGTGCCCATGACTCAACCATTTTTCAGCGCTCTTCTCTGTTTGAAAAACTGGAAAATAATTGCGCTGATTTATTCAGTCCGTCAAGATATCACATCATAGGTGATTCGGCGTTTCCCCTAAAACCGTGGTTAATCCCTCCTTACAAGCAATCCCCTGCTGGACTGAGTCAGTCACAAAAAACATTTAACTTTAAGCACTCACAAACACGTATTGTAGTAGAACATGCATTTGGTGATCTAAAAAATCGTTTTCGGCGATGTCAGAACGTAAACGCTACCATCGAACACGGCGTCAACATCGTCGTCGCATCTTGCGTCATTCATAATGTTTGTATAAAACACGGCGATATTTCAGTGGCAACTCGAACTCCAGCCATACTTCACTGCAATGTAAACCCTAATTTTCCAGACGCTGTAAATGTTCGTAACCCAGGACATGTCAAGCGAGAACAGATCCGTGAAGGATTTCAGAGAAGAAATGTCATTGCTTTCAATCGCAGATAATTTTCCGCTATTCTTGGATGAAAATAAATAGGCTGTCATCATTCCATGGAAACGTGTACATTTATTTTTTACTGAGTACCTGAGTTAATAGCTTCAAAATCACAATGTCGTAACGATAAAAAACAATTCATTGACTGGTAATAACTCTTAAGCAAATTTGATTTACCCTTTCTAACAATAGCGAACAGCCGCAGTAACACGATTGGTTAACGATAAGATGAAGACGGCGAACGGCTTAGCGAACTATTTTGAGATCTGTTGCGTGATCTGCTGCGAGATCTGCTGCGGGATCTGCTACGGGATCTGCTGCGGGATCTGTTGATGCTTGACTCGTTTGAACTGGACGAACGCCTCCGATTTCTTCTCTTCCGTTTGTTGTCTGGCCGAGTAACCGGTGTTTCGAATGAACCGTGGGGCTTTTGGCTCCTATTTAAGTTGTTTTTAAAATCACGTAAAAGTATTTCGTGGAACCAGATTTCACAAACCAATACATACCTGTTAGTGGCGTTCTCTTTGTGCTCCTCTTGGTTCGGTTCCGTTGCTTTCGGCGTAAATGCCATCTTCATGATATCTATGAATTGCTGAGATTGATTGAGTTTTTCCTCATGGCGCTTTTGTCTTAAAAATTTGTTATCAGCCCTCTCTTCGTCTCTCTTCTTGCTGTTCTCTGCCAGAACAGCTATCATTTTTTCAAAATTGGATGACCTGTTATTTCTCTTCCTTTTGGGGGCTTTTCGCGTGTCGGATTCACTCTCAGCATTGGACTCGTCGTCGGATCTTCTCCTATTCCGTTCATCGTTATCTGAGTTTAAATTCTGGTCCTCGTCCTCCTGAGTGTTGTTCTGAGAATCGGCAGATCTAGCAGCTTCTGTTGTTAACTTGTTAAAATGAATATAAAGTTCTGATATAATACTAGATTTTGAATCCTACCAAGCTCTTTAAGTATTTTTTGGTTGTTATCCTTAGACAGTTTGGTTGGATTTTGCTTTGTGGCCAAAGAGTCCCCTACGTAAGAAGGATGGACATTTGCACCATCATCACCTGTATGACAGAATTAAATGTAATAACAGTTACAATTAAAGTTCTGAAGATTAAATTACCAAGAATGTCTAGTATCAGATCATAATGTACTGGCTTTTGTTTGAGAATTGCTACACTAGATCCGGTACTTTCAAGTTTTTTAGTGAAGGCTTTGTACTTTTGACACAAATTGTTCCACTTGTTGTAACAATTGTCACCCGGCTTCTGCGAATTGATGATGAAACCTTTTTTACTCATTTCACCAGCAATCGCTTGCCATACCTCAGCCTTCCTTGTCTTCTTGTCACATATTTTCTTCCAGAAGGACTTGACAATAACTGAAAGACAATAGAAGCAAAATATTTTACACGAACTTCAGATAAAATAGATTTTTCTTACTTAAGAACTCATGGTCGGCTAATTCATTCAATTCAAGTTGATCTGCACTCCGTTTGTTGTTCCAGATCACTCCTGTCTTCTTGGGTGCAGTAGTTTCCTGAACTGGAACTTGTTCCATACCATTTTCATCTTCTGGTTCTGGTGTGATTTGTTGGTCAGAAGCCATTGCAGAATCTATCACTTGATAGAACTGAAGCTGACCGCATTGATTAATTTCGAATTCCACCTCGACAAGCGGATCTGTCACGAGTGACATTTCTTTTTTATTCAAAAGACAAAAGAGACATGTAATATTTTTCGTCTGCTGACGTTGCCAAATTATTTCAAACAGCAGTTATGGGTGTGGCATAGCTCAATAGCTCAATGGAAAAGCTCAAGAGTGCTTTTTACCACCATTGAACTTTTGGACGACTTTGTTAAACTAAGGCTAGCTCAACTGAATCTAATTGAGCCCGGTTCCCACCAAAATGCTAGTTGACCTCAACTAAGTTGAACAAAGTGGACACCAAAATGCCAATTGAGCTACTTCATTGAACTACAAATGTCAATAAATGATCGCCAAAACGCGCCTATAACATCCCACTTAAATGAACTATTCCTTTTAACCAGAAATAATCAATCGTTTATGCAAGGGCATACTTTGGAGTCGCGGACACCATAAGCTGCAAAAATGAGAATCCAGGTTCTTTGAATAACTGTGAGAAAAATAAGAAAAAAGTCATTTATAAATCTAATATTTATGTTTCACTAATACAAATCAAAATAAATTAAAATGAATAATAACATGAATTGTTTGGTTGCAAACCCAACGAACACTATCAGCTTTATCCCTTTGTGATTGTAATGACATGCCTCCAGATTTGCACTTGTTACACTCGACATTACCTTGATTAATAAAACCAACTTCCGCCAAGTAAGAATAAAGTTCTCTCGGAGATATCACGTGTATAAGAAATTGACTTAAAACTCTGCCGCCAGGTGTACAACGAAAAAGTGTTGAAACTTTTCACTAGATGGCACGCTTTTAGAGTAAAAAGTACTGTTACCACAAGCCGCTTTTTGAAGGCTGCGGTACTGCGGTACGGTACTTAAAGTAAAAATCGGTAAATTTTCACCGCAGTAGCACAACACTGGAAAAATATATTACAAACCAAATCAAGACGCTTCAGAAGCAACGCTTCAGGAGTAAGCAATACTCGGTCCCCTCAAGCAATGTAAGCAATACTCGGTCCGTGGGACCGCGGACGTCGCTCACCTCTTGAGGTCTAGAAAAGGTTTGGTCACCCTCTTGACCACCGTCCAAGGGGTCTCCTTGATCAGGGAGAATAGACCTCGGTCCTACTCCATCACTCGAGTACAGACCGAACGGTCCACTAGTACAACTAGACACGCCACTCGGCCAGTTTACACCCAAGTAATCGTCTTTTTTTTAAATATATATATTTTTTTGGAAAAAGAAGGAAAATAAACAAAAAGGGATAAACCGGGAGGAATGGGCGAGAATCACACGCCTAAACTATCTAAGAGACTGAAGCGACAACTATTTACCTTCTCGGTTTCAAAGATGGAAAGCTCCTTAATTACGTCGTCTCAGGAAAAGCGGATGATACGCGTGTCGTCAGTCGAGCCCTCGCTCTCTACGCCTCCTCACAGAAACAGGCTTGAGCCGCTGTTAGAACAAATAAATGAGCTAAGACCGTCTCAAGGTTCAATGGCCCACTGTGGAGCGTTTATTTACTCTCGGTGGAGTGATTACCTGAATTAAGAGTTGAGTTGGTGATGTAATTAACTTGGTTAAGGAACAGAAGAGGTGATGGTTGACACCACGCTTGAACAGAACAGATAACTCAAAAAAAGACCACGTTTTTTATACGACTCAGTCTTACTTGTCACAGACAGGGCTTCTTAGTTTTGGCTAAACAGTAGCCTTAAATCAAAAGGTGCTAAACAGAAAATAATATGCTAACAGCCGCGGATGAATCAGAGATAGACGGCGGAAGTGCTACTCGTCCCTGAGAAACACTGGACGCGGGAGAACTAGCGCTCAAACCCGTTAACCCTGCTAAAAACGATGATACCTAGCAAAGGAGAGACACGCAAAAATTAAAAGGCGGCTCAATCACACACAACACAATAGACACATGAAGCAGCGGACAGGGACAACCTGCAGGGGTCGACCCCCAATAGCCGTCACACTCGTATCTATACAACAATAAATCTTAAGATAAAAACACACTCACAGGGGGCAATGTGTAGAGGTTTGGACGAGTCAGCTGGCCCAAGCCACTACTCAACGGCAACGGAGGAAACCCGGTTTTCGACACAACGGAGGGTGCCAACAAAGGAGCCAGAGTCACTAGTCGTTCAGAATTATTTGCTCGCGCTAATAATCGCCCGGGTCGGATGAGGGGGAGCACGCCCTCGGCTGCGGCGCGTGGCGGGGTCTCAGGACCGGCCAGGTTCTTGAACCGCTGCTTCCTGCTCGGAGGTGGACGGGTCGCGTTCCGCTCTTGACTCGATCCTGGCCCCTCGGCGCCTGGTTAACAAACAAACGAAGTTATGTAAAATACAACAGCGTGACAATAGGGCCCGAACGGACAGTATCTCAATGGACGTACCAGTTCCAGCGTCGGACGGGGTTTGCTGACTCCGATCCGGGCTGGGGCTCCGTGTCGACCCTGGACTAGCCTTTATTATTATGTTATACCTATAACATTAGGTATGGCACAGGCAATCTGATTCGTCATTTGCACAATAAACATTCCTTAGAAGTTGTGAAAACGAAGGTTTGTGTCGATACTAAGGTATTTTAGTTACAGATACTGAGATACATAGATGTTTGGTTAATCATTTGAGTTAACTGTTAAGGTATTAAGTGTTTATTCCCTAAAACACGCGATGGCTCTGCTTATCGTTACTGACGATTTGCCCTTTACTCATGTGGAATCTAAGTCTCTGCTAAAAGTAGTAGAGTTGTTGAACCCTTTGGTTTAAAGCATGATGGTAACAGCAGACACCGTAGCTGACCATGTTATGCGAGTGTATTTTCAAATGCATGACCAAGTAAAGGAGGCGTTAGAAAAAGACGTCGAATTCATGAATGTAACATGTGATGTTTGGACGTCTCCAAACAATGGTGCAATTTTATGAATTACTGGGCATTGGTCAAGAAAAAATGATGGATCGCTTAAAGTAAAAAAAATATATATCTGTTACATTTTGCTGTAAATTTAAATATTTTATTGAAATAGGAATTGGTTCTGGGCTGTATGGAGGTGGACGGTAGCCACACGGGGAAAAATTTAGTAGACTACTTTTACGGTGTTTTGGAGTCACTTGGTGTACACGAAAAATTATTTGTGTCACCGCAGACAATGCTTCCAATAACTGGACACTCGCCAAAGAGTTAGAAGTGAAATTAGACCAATTTGTTGCAGAACAAAATATGCTGGGATGTGTTGGGCACGTTTTGAATTTAGCCGCAAAGGCCGGGTTAAAGTATCTTGGTCTTGGCGCTGACGCTGATCAGAGAGCTAGAGATAAGGTTAGTTTTTTCGACAAAACAATTTGTAGTTATCGCGTTGGTATTATATTGGTCGTGTTATTATTTAGGAGAAAAATAGCACAGCAGCCCTTAGCATTGAACTGGAGAATGTTAATGACAATTTCAAGGACGACGCCAATTTTGACGCTGAGTTTGATGAAAATAACCCGGCTAATCCTAAACAAATTTCGAAATACTCTACAATTCTCCCGCGCATTCACCAGTTTGTGGTTTCCATACGCAGTAGTCTACAGAGAGAACAGAATTTCAAAAATTGTGTCGCAGCAGCTAACATTGTCCTATCAGATCTAACCGTTATTTTGGATGTTTCCACTCGTTGGAACTCAACATTCCACATATTACTCAGGGCAAACAGGTTAAAGGTTTCAAAAGGGATGTTCATTAATGACAATTCTTCTTTCAAAAAGTATCGATTAACTAGCAAAGAATGGTCTTTTCTTGATCACATACTGGTGATTTTACAGCCGATTGAGGAAGCCACCAATTTTCTCTCTAAATCTAAGTATCCGTCCATTAGCTCCGTGATTCCTGTTTATTCAGGTTGCTTGGAACAAATTCAGTCCGTAGCAGTCCCAGATTCGTTAGTTATTGACACTCAGGTTGCGATAGAAGGGAAAATTAACGATTATTATCGAGCAGCTTTAAAAAAAAGTTTATGCGACAGCGACTATCCTTGATTCTCGATTCAAAGTTGAATTTTTTTAAGACGAAAAGACTGCGCCTCAGTAAAAAAAAAGTTCATGATTGACACAGAGTTGGGGGGTCGTCAGGTTTGTAATTATACAAGAGGATCTCTATACCCTGAAAAGCTGGCAGCTTTGATGTATCTCAAAAGTTGGGCAAGTTCTGGTAATTTTGACTTGTAAATATCAAACAAATACATGTTGAAATTTGAATTTTTGTTCATTTATCGCTTGTAAACAAAGCTGGTGCAGCAGACGCATTTTTGCTTTCGGTGACACTGTCTAACTCAGCTCATCAGCAGGTTGGGCGGGATTCGAACCCAACCCAACTCTATCAACTTTTTAAAGGAGAGGAAAGTTGGGTTTTTAAAAGTATTACTGATTGTTTGAGTGTCACCTGCTTTCAGGATTAAGTGTCTGAGCTCTATTTTCGATAATGGTCAATTATTAAGGAGAAGAGGATTTTTTCCTTTATCTATTACATTGCTAAGCATTTGATTATCCTCAAAATATTTTGACGTCATCCATGGGATTTAAACCTTAGATTTCTGGTCATTATTGCAAGGTGGAACACGCATGCCATGATATGCATAAATATATCAATTTTCGAAGAGAGGAAGAGGAAAAACTTACTACACCCGAGTAACGAGAAATAAAATAATTAAAACATTAACCCTAGTAGAACACTATAGCTTCAAGATATCTGAAAGACAATTTTCAAGCCGTGAACAATCTGTGTCTAGTTAGATGTCTTAGAGCTAGTAATGCTGAATCTAGCTAAGATAGCCGGTTCTAAGATATCTTCTAGTTTTCTTATTAGCCATAGTTTCAAGAATCGATTTTTCATTTTATGTCTTGTATGTGTATATACAGCATGTCTACGAGATATCCTTATAAAGATTAAAAGAACACACTGCACTGGATCAATTTGACGTTTTAGTTTTAGTTACTGTAGATTTGGGGACATCTGTCATATCTCACAAAATTTTGTCATTTAAACAAGTTTTGTAACATTAAGTGGGAGTAGACTTGGTTACTTCACATCTGATAGACTGATATCAGAATACAAAGTCCCAATAATTGTCTTCACTGATAGTAAGTGTTAGAAAATATATAATAGGATGGGCTTTAACCTAAAACGGCGTTTCACTGAATTTTCTTTGACGACATTTCAACGACGTATAAAATGTTTCTAGCATTTATTATATAATGAACTGGGAAGTAAGATATAAAGATCAATGTTCATTTATTGAAAATTGATTTCATGTGGTAAGTAGAATTCAAACTAAAGTAGAATCGGAATTTACGTGGGGTTTCTTAGAGCTATTTTTAATGCCAGTAGTAGCCTCCCCATTTTTTACGTCAGATTGAACAGTTTAAAAACAAACAATTTCTACCAAAACTATTGAAATTATACAGGTTCCACTGGGTGAACTCTGTTAATGTATTGCTAAACCTTGTTTATCATAGTTGAGAAAGAAAGTTTCATCTACGACGGAGCTCACTCTAATTGTCGCAAGTGCTAGATTTCACTATCCAACACGTTTCAGCCTCTGTCTTTAAATACACGTAATGTTTCCGCGTAATAAATGCTTGCGAAGCAATGATTGTTCAGAAATGTAACAATTGCTTAGAATTTTGAATCATGATTGTGGTACAATTGGTGCCATACATGATGGGGAAGCTGTTGCCGGGTTCTGTTTACCGGTTAAGCTGACGGTTAAGCTGCCGTCTAAGCTGCGGTAAACATTAAATGATTAGATAATTAATAACTAGCAGGGAATGGTATTGTATAGAACCATAGAAGTATGACATAAAGTGATGATAGTAATATTGGAGTATGAGATCAATCACTAGTTGGTCGAGAACAAACGCTGATGTACTCTGATAGCCAAGTGGTTTAGACCCCCGACTCGCAGAACGGAGGGCCCGGGTTCGATCCCCGGGACCGGCGACTATACAGAAAGAGCTTCTAAGCTGTACCTGCCATGAGCAGAAGCCCACTATGGTGGAAGAACATTTTTTTAAATAATCTAACAAGTAAAAAGTAAATTTTCGATGTCTTTTAGGTATCTTGAAATGCAGCTACAATCTATCTTGAAAGTTTGCATCAAGAGTGACATTTAGATATCTTGAAGCCACCTTAAATCTATGAGTTAGCCAACCAGTGCAGGCTAGAATCCTGGCTACAAGATGTCTTGCAGCTATGGTGTTCTACTAGGGAACTTGTTATCTACGGGACATAAAATTCACTATGTAAATAAAAAACAATATAGAAGAAAATAATACGGATCAACTCGTTTACGTAATGAAAACGCCGATCACTTTCATCAGACGTGTACAACAATTGCCTAAAAGGAACAATCAAAACAAGTCAAATATATATGGAGCAAAGTTATATATGGCCGGCCCTGCTCACCCTTTTATCTAAAATTACACGTGAGCTACGAGACCCATTAGGGACTCCTCACGATGAAATTATTGAATCGCCTCACATGCAACTCTAATATAAGTTGCATGTCCTCAGGACGTCAGATGAGTAATCTTAAATTAGTATTGCATGCTTTCTAGTATTGAGCATCCATTCTACGTCTTCGGAGAACGTCCAAATACTTTTCTTTGGACCGCACGGTGTTATATCGATAATAATGGGGAAATATTATTCCATGTCCTAAATTTTATCCGGAACCAATAAATTTTGGTGCAAAAATTAGGTGGGGAAATATTCTTTCCAAATAATTTCCCAATTATTATTTTGTCGGTAAAATGTATTCCCCATTATATGACCAATAAACTATGCTAGCTGGGTGTAACACTTATCTGATATTCGTCAACTGTTTTCTTCTTTCTATTATCTTTTACTACCCGAATACCTTAGTCACAAGTTGAAAACAGTGAAAATACTATACAATTTCATGAAGCCTATATGGCTTTCACTGGGGGAAACTACGAAGCAGACTTAAAAATTTTCAAAAGACAAGATGCAAAATATCGTCAATTTGAGGTCATTTTGCACCTTTTAATGTCTTTTGACACTTATTAGTTGTGGGGACACTTCATCTCTTTTACTCTCTCTTTAGACTCGATAAATGTCTGTTGACACTTAGTTTGCACCATTTGATGTCTGTTGACACTTACCAGACACTAACCAGATGTTGGCAGACTTCATTTGCTACATGGGAAATTCTGTTTTGTGTATACACAGATAACTACAAATTGTTGCGAGATGCTGAAACTGTTTTGCTTCGAGAAAACCAAATCTCATCAAATAAAAGAAGAACAAAGTCCAGCCAGCGACGACAAAGGTGTTTACCATTTTAATTCCAAATGTTTTTGTTCAATCATAAGAAATTACCTATCTAGATCTAACCATTGGTCAAGTTTCGTCTCCCTTGCAGAATGACGATAATCAGAATGACTCACGTGTAACGGACGGTTACAGAGTCAGCCCTTCCGCGCCCTGCACTCCACTTTCCGCGTTCCAAGTCCCGCGTTCCGCTTCCCGCTGCCGCTCGTAAATGTTCGCCGGGCAAAGCGGAGCCGACTCTTTCGGCCGGACCGGAACTGGACCCACGGAAACAACGGGACCCCGGATTGGCACGCTATTCTTGCACCGATGATTCATCAATCAAAACGCAGCGATTGACACGTACAAGACGTGTATATAAGCTGTAGCCTTTTCCCCTTTTAGTCAGTCCACTGGCGGCCTCGATCCCGCTGTCCGTCGGTCGGTAATGTAACGTGTACACACACTCTCTCTCTCTCCCCAGTTTCCCTTTTTGTCTTAGTGCTTTCTCCAGACGTCCGAATAAACTCTATTCCGCTTGCGACCCCTTGAAGCCGTCTACACGTCTCATCATTTCCCTACATAGACAATCCGTCTATTACAACTGGCGAGCCAACCCTTCGTTCCTGAAATCTCTGCCGCTCTACACTTCATCACGCTTCTACAATCTACACTTCATCACCGCCAACAACAGAGGTACAAGTTATAACACCTACTGTCACTTTCGTATTCGTGGACAAACCAGCCGTCCGCTCCACCACCATCGCCCCAACACGTTCATTTAAAGCGTCCTTAAAAAGAGACTACCGTATACAGCTTTTTCTCCGATTCCGTTAACCCGGAGACAACAACCGAACATAGTAAATTCCGAAACTGACCCAACAAATTCTACGCCTTTATCTCCAAATCGCTCAGACAAAGACGACGAAAGCAACTATTTTGACAGTATTCGCGACGAAAGCTTTACACTTAACGTAGTCACCATGGCAATGACACCACAAGATTGGGCCGATTTCAGCAATAATCAAGCAACGGCCATAACAAATGGTTTTCAGCAAATAAGTGCCATTAGTTACAGGAAAGAAATTCCAATATTTACGGGAAATCTTGACGAATCTTTACCGATAGACGAATGGTTCAAAGTCGCAGACCAAGTAGCCGTAACAGCAGGATGGAATAATCAGCAGAAATTAAAGTATTATAAAGACAGATTATCAAAATCATCCGCGAATTATTCAAATACGTTAGCCGCAAATGTCCTAGGCGACTATGATCAGTGGCACACCGCCATGCTAAACGCCTTTCAAGATTTTACCCTTAAAAATTTACGCAAAAATCAATTAAAACATTTGAAACAAAGACAAGCTGAGAGAGCCAGAGACTTTCGAAAACGTATAGACGAGATGTACCGCAACGCATACGGCGCAGACATTGACAATAGCCAAGATCAACATGTACTCATTTTGAAAAACGAGATAAAGAAAGAAACCTTATTAAACGGACTAAGAAGCGAAATATTATTCATAATTTGGGGACGACTTCCACCAGCCGCGACATACGAACAAGCAGCAGACACGGCAATCGAGTGCGAACAAATTATAGAACTAAGGCGATCAACAGAATCACATACGCTAGGCCAAGCGTTAGAGACAGAAAAGAAAGCAAAAGAAACAAACTTTTAACAAAAACAAACTAAGCCACCCGACAATAATTAAAGCATCAGACCACTCATCACCACTCATCATCCTCATCTTCCGGCTACTGGTTCACCAGTGAAAACTGGGAGAATCAGTTGAACTCAGCAGAGTTCACAAAGTAAGAAACCATTTAAACTAAGAAATACTAAGCAAAACTTAAACAAAAAAAAAAAAAAAAAAAAAAAAAAAACGCAAGCCCTATTTTTCCTTTTTCTAAGCCATATGTGCGCCCCAGTTTCCCTCGCATATAATGTGCCACGTTTCCCCCACTGATAGTTCCCAAGAAGAATGGTGAACAGATTTTGCGTTGACTATCGAAAATTAAATGCAATTACAAAGAAAAACAAATACCCGCTCCCTAGAATCGAAGACACAAAAGATTATTTACATGGCGCTAAATTTTTCTCAACTATCGATTTATATAGCGGTTATTGGCAAATCGAAATAGCTGAGGTAGACAAACACAAGACAGCGTTTACAACCGACGATGGCCACTTCGAATTCAATCGAATGCCATTCGGATTGACAAACGCACCAGCTACATTTCAGACACTAATGAACGATATATTGCAGCCCATAAGAAAGAAATTCGCTCTCGTTTACCTCGACGACGTAATTATCTTTTCAAAAACAATTGACGATCACATCGAACATCTTGAGGTAGTTTTCGACCTCTTAAGACAAGAAGGACTTAAAATTAAACTAGAGAAATGTACGTTTTTGCAAAAAGAGGTAGATTATTACAGACAGTGGGTTGAAGCCAGACCCGAAGAAGCAAGAAGCGATTAACAAGTATCCAGTACCAAGAAATGTAGACCAGGTTAGAAGTTTCCTCGGGTTAGCAGGCTACTACAGAAAATTTGTGAAAAACTACGCAGAAAAAGCTCACTCTCTAAACAAGCTAACAAGTAATGGATATCACAAGAAGAAAAGTGAACAGACAATTGCCTAACCTCGCCACCAAGTCTGGCCTATCAAGACATTTACGCGCGATTTATCATTCATACAAGATGCGCCAAGATACGGTGTCGGATCTGTCTTAGCACAGATACAAGCAGTAGATGGCAAGAAAAGAGGTTGTTTTAGCTTACACCTCAAAGCACTTGGACAAGAACCACCGCAATTGGAGTACGAAAGAAAAGAAGCTTACTCAATAATCAATTCAGTTAAGATTTTCAATTCACATCTGTACGGCCGAAAACCAAGTGTCAACAGATCATCGACCGTTTCAATGGTTGATGTGATGAATAACGGAGAGTTCAGCTAGATGGGCACTCCACTTACAAGAATTTGACATCGAAATCGGATACCAACCCGGCGAGACTTATCAGGACGCTGACTGCCTCATCCGAATATCGACAGATCTCGATGTTCAAAATTAATTGAGAAAAAGGTACCAGTATATTTCTCATGACAATGGATTTTCTTACGGAGCAGGCTAAAGAAAAAGAAGTAAGCGAGCGCTCGCAGGAAATTCGCTTGCCAAACAAAGGCACAGCTCGACAGATACAGTGACACCAGAGCAAACAGCTGGAACAACGGTCGTCACGGCAAGCCGCCCAAATCGTAGTAATTATGTTAACATTAGTTCCGATGGAGACGTCCCGACAAAAAAAATCGCTCGTAAGATCGTCGATCACAAGGAAATAATGCTAGCACAGCTCGACAGCTCTTTTATTCCCAGTTATTCACCTTTCAACTATGTGCTAAGTTTCCCGATGTATAACCTTTTAAAGCCCATGACAGCCCACCCGATTTCCTAAATAGGATAGAAATTATATCCCCGATCGGACCCGTTTAAGTCGCAACGACTCTCAACAAATTCTGAAGAGAAACGCGTAAATTGGAAAAAACCACCTTTGCATGGAATGATGAAAGAACAACAGTATCGGTTATTTCTTCTGTCCGTATAACGCAGTCAACCCCATAAGCAAACAAGCTATGCACGTCATAAAATGTCAAAGCCTATGGGAAAAACGCTGAGGACAAATGGAAGAAACTAGTCTAAACACCTTTTCATACAAGCCTCGTCTAAAAAACGAAGAATCTTGGATGCAAACAAAAGCCTATTATTCAAAAAAGAAAAAGTACCGCCCGACGCAACAATCGCATAGAACTTGCCGACGGCAAGCGAAGACGAACTTTGTTCTCTTAAACTCATCCAGCAAGGCACAGGACTTGTATCTCCGAGTACGGAATGTATCACTTAAAATTGCACTCACACATGATACGAAACTTTTTAACTAATAATGCCTATATTCAAAACTCCTACGCCACGTCGCCACATGCATACACCTGTTCCTTATCGAGGCGGAGCCTCGAAGTTAAGGAGGGAGGATTGTAACGGACGGTTACAGAGTCAGCCCTTCCGCGCCCTGCACTCCACTTTCCGCGTTCCAAGTCCCGCGTTCCGCTTCCCGCTGCCGCTCGTAAATGTTCGCCGGGCAAAGCGGAACCGACTCTTTCGGCCGGACCGGAACTGGACCCACGGAAACAACGGGACCCCGGATTGGCGCGCTATTCTTGCACCGATGATTCATCAATCAAAACGCAGCGATTGACACGTACAAGACGTGTATATAAGCTGTAGCCTTTTCCCCTTTTAGTCAGTCCACTGGCGGCCTCGATCCCGCTGTCCGTCGGTCGGTAATGTAACGTGTACACACACTCTCTCTCTCTTCCCCAGTTTCCCTTTTTGTCTTAGTGCTTTCTCCAGACGTCCGAATAAACTCTATTCCGCTTGCGACCCCTTGAAGCCGTCTACACGTCTCATCATTTCCCTACATAGACAATCCGTCTATTACACACGCACCAACCAGACATTAGAGGGCATGACGACTCAATCGCCTTGAATTGATCTTAAACGAAATAGAGTGATCATATTCGTTAATCACTTTCCCATTCAAAGATTCAAAGGACGGACAAAATGAAATAGTGGCGTCTTACACTTGAATCGTTTCTCGAGTGTGTTGGCTACCGGATTTTCTCCATCTGCTTTGATTCCCAATGGAGGAAATCTCGACGCAGATGACACGACGCCACTGTCAATAATGAAAATTTTCATGAAAAAATTCAACAGGCTTGCATTTCGTGAAAGCTTTCCAACTATTATCGTTGATCTGATGATCGAATCCAGCATCCCGGAAGGGAATAGCATCAACGGATGCGCCTATAGCTGGAAATGAACAAAAGTGAAAAAATGAAAAATTAAATCAGACTGTGAGCATGATGACAATTGGTCAAGAGCGGCGGACAATTCTTCCACTTTGGCGTTGAGTTCACACTGAACGGTCGGTAATTGATTTCCCATTTCTTGCATCCTCGGCTGCTTGCCACGAATGCACCTAACAGAGTCTAAGTTCATTTTCGGCATCCTGTAAATCTTCTTTAAGACCTAAGATTTCACCGTTTCGCTCCGCTAGGTCTTTGTTCAAAGCGGAGCAAGACTCGACGCTCGATATTTCTTATTATTCATTTCTATTATTTTTATTTTTATTATTCATTATTTTTATTATTCATTATTTTCTTCTTATTATTTATTTATTTACCAGACGATGTGAGCCAGCGCTGAGAAAACGAAAACGTTTGGATCCAGGCAAGCAGTTTCATTTCTACCCAAAGCTTTATTAATAATGAAATTAGATTACGTAAAAACTTAGATCCCACTTGCCTTGGAGGTATATGTCCTCTTTCTCACCGGAAAAGAGCTGTCTAACGCCACAAACCATCAATTATGTACATTTTCTTAAAACGTAATAATTTAATCAAGCCGTGGCAAAATACAATATGCATTCGTCCGAGTCCGAGAAGAGGTCAAGCATTGTACAAAAGTCTCCTCATGACGTACTCCAAGTAGACACCATTTTGATACGAGTCCGTGGGCGGAGTCAACTTTTATCTACCCTGTATAATTCGGTCGGTCGCCTGGAAAGGGTCATTTAAGGTTGGCCTTTAGTACTCTTAACATGTCTTCATACTTTGAGCGTTTGTTAGGTAACACCTTGAGTAGTGACGCGGAAAATCTGCCTGAACCCACAATGACGCTATCGAGCGACATGACAATCACCCTGTCGAGTGACAGGTAGTTGAATTTACCTTTTCATTTTAATATTCATGTGTCTGATTTTATTAATGTGTGATATTATAGCGATGAAGATGTCGATAGCAACGCCAACGCCCCGCTTGATATGCCCATGTGGAATTTTTTATAACAACTCATAACGAAGATGTATTTAAGTAAATTTTCGGTTCTGTTTTAAAAGTAAAATATGTCGGTTTCAAGTTGTTTTAGTATAAGTGACGTAGAAGAGGATGAGAAATTGCCAATCTACACCTAGGAGGTAAAGATCAATTCAAGTAAGCAAGTTTAATTTTTTTAATCTGTCGTTTTAAATGTAAATAAAACATGATGTGTTCTTATCTATTATTATTCCTTATAGACTCGAAGAAGAATAATTTAAATATTTAATAGTGCAAAACTCTTATTATATCGTTTATTTTTTAATGGATCTTAACCAAGCAGATTTTCAAAAAAAGAGGGTGATGCTGGAAGCTTTTATAATTCATCGCTCCTAATTCTCCTTCATGCAAACACATAATGCGAATAGCATGTTTTTTTAATTGTATAGTTATTGTAGGTTATTCACATTGTATATTAACCTTTTGCATCTCAATTTGCCACATATTACAATTTTATTGAAGTAGTTGCATGGTGGAATCGAATTTCTCCAGAACGCTTTTGGGTTAATGATTTGAAAGGACGAGGAAAAATCATATAAGTTCCTAACCTCGATAGCCAAATCAGCGGTAACATGGATCATTTCTCCTAATAGTCATATCTCCATGAAAAAATACAACTATAAGTTGTCTTACTACCTTGCCCAATTGATTTGTTATTTTGGTTGAATATTTTTCAGTCAATTTTGTTTCTGTTTTGTCATTATCTTTATAATTTTTATTTTTCTTCAAATATAAACACAAGTAAAAGCCGAATTGATAGTTTTTATTTAAAAAAAAGAATTGTATTCAACCTACCAAATACGCTGGAAATAGAATATATTTAAATGTTTAAAAACTTTAAAGGTTTTTGTTATTCGCCACCACAAATCCAGCCGGGAAATTTAAGAAATTGCATAGAACTTCAAACAGCCAGAAAATTCTACTTTTAATAGAATAAACGTAACTAGCTACAGCCAAAACAGCTAGACAATTCAACCATTTATATAGAATAAAAATATAGTAGTCCCCGAGTATCTCCCACCTTTTAGGTTGGAACCGAGGACTTCTACCGATTTATCGGACCGAAAAGATGGAAGTGACTTTCCCCCAAGAACTACTTTGAAACATTTAATTTTTAGTTCATTTTGCCTCCAACAGATGGCTATGGCAAAATTCGAGGGGGCGGAAGAAAATCAAGAAATTAAGAAACTAATTCACAAAATAAATATCACACATAGGAAATATGGACAATTGCCTATGGCCATTTAATAATTAGAAATACTCACATCATTAACATGAAAACAAAAAATTAAATGAAAAAGGGTCCATATTGCAACACAGAACTACTACGTAGTGCTAAAAATCGCCGCTCGAGGGCACAAAAAAATCAAAGCAAAAACCAAGCAAATTTTTCGAATATGCAGAAAAAACTAAAAGCGGAAAGAACATACTAAATTTGTAGATTTTTCACATTTCCCGAGAAATTGAGCGTTATGGCCCGTGATTAGTTAATAGGCAAATCATATCACTTGGAATGAACAAAAAGAAAAACAAATTATACATGTACATTTAAGCACTTGTTCGCAGCACATCATCTAAATTGGCTCGTTTAGTTGGTTTTAATGACCATTTTTGCTGCTTCAGGGCTGGTTAGCTTTGTTTGAAACAGTTTTTGCAAAGACTGTTCCTCGGCATTGAGTGCAGCATAGGCGAGGTCCAGAAGAACAGCTGAGAAGTTTAACTCTAGCGGTGTGTTTGTTGAATGTTGATGCCGTCAAAATTTCAGGTGATGCAGTCCAAATTCAAATCGTCGAAAACATCGAATAAATGATGTATTCATCGACTACACTGATTCCTCTGTTTGGATGTTTCAGTAATAATGACTGAATTGGGTTTACCACTTTTTTCACATAAACTTGCAAAACAGGTTTCGGTTGAACAGCCAAGTTGCTTTGAGAAATCAAGTAAACACTATTAAGTAAACAAATTAATTTACATGATTCGGTACCTGATATGAAAATTGCCAGAAGGGACATGTTATGAGCTAGCTTCTTTAGGTGGTGAATGTATCTCGATTGCAGTTACAATTGTAGTAGATTTCTGCTTCTTTGGGTGTTGTGTTTTTAGTACAAAAGCTTCTATGCGTGTGGGTTTCTAGAGTATGCCAGCTTGTTTGATTTTAGTGGCTTGGCCAACAACAGCTTTTTCGTAAATGGCTAGATAAAGAAACCTTCTTGGCAAATTTGGCAACATATGAAGAGTCCAGAAACTAGTTGAGATGCTTTATTGTGGTGATGTGTTTGTCGATTCTACGTCCAAATTCAAATCCTCCAAAACATCAATAAATATTGTGTTGATCAAAGACGCAATGTTACTAACAGCCTTTTGAACTAGGCTACGCAGGCTACTAAGGTAACATCGCATGGGATAGCAAAGCTAGTTTTGGGGGGAAGTTAGTTGTTGAGAAAAATTGAAGAATGAAAAAGCGTGACAGGCGAGGAGGGAATGTGGGTGGGATTTTGACAATGTTTCCACAAAGTCCTAGGCCTAGGTTGGTTCAAATGAGTAAACACAAATGAAGGAAAAAGTAGAAAATTAGACGGGAAAGGGCGAGTGGTGGCCCATGGGGATACGGTCATCACCCCCTGACCTATGTAATGCAACAGTGGTACAACGTTTAACAAAAGAGTTAGATTTTGTTAAATTTACTACCAGTCAGACTTTACTTTTAGAGCCCAAACATTCATGGAAACTCACAACCACCCGCCAAGAGAAGGCGTTTACAAGCAGAAGAAAGTGATGCGTGATGCAAAAGAGGTTGCAATGGTGGAAAAATTCAAAGCTCCGCGTCAAATTATTATGGCAGAGATGCAAAAAAACACGAAAATATTAAAGAACCTGAGATTCAAAACTTAAACAAAACAACTCGCCGTATCCGCATGCCGTATCCACCAGATTGGTTCAGGGGGAAATTTTTTCTGGGAAAATAAAGATAGCATATTCTTTTCTGTACTCCCTTAATGAAAAAGAACATGAAAATTGAAAGCTCTGGTGTATGGACGGCACTTTCTTCTCACACAATTGCTATTCAAACAACTGTTTACCATCAATGGTTTCTTAAAAGACGAGAAAAAATAAATTAAGCACATTCCATTAGCTTTCATCTTGGTGACACGACGGTGGGCAATCGACTATGAGGCAAAATTCCTTGCAATTAATGGACACGTTAATTTACCTTCAGTTGTCGTTTGTCGTGTTATATTTAACTGATTTTGAACGTGCGACCTTTAGTTAAAGGTCGCGCCTTTAGTTGCGGGGCGACCTTTAGTTGAAGGTCGCGCGTTCACACAAGTGTAGTTGCGCGAATTACACTAGTGTAATTCACAAGGTCTACCCTAATGTCCATCACTTTGGCTGTAACTTCCATTTCCAACAAGGAATTATGAAAAAAGTGAAGGGACTAGGGCTATAATGACGCCATTTGTGTCATTATCGAACCAAAAGCGAAAGCGATAGCGACTAAATATATTGAGCAGGCTCTTACAAAACAAAACAGGCTCCCTTTTTCGGGGTATGAGATGTTTGAAAAATGTTTCTAGTTTTAAATATAGTTTTTTAAGAACCTAATTGGGAAGAGGTTTGCTCTTGTAATAAGGATTATATTGAAAATGAGGCAAAAGAGATTTCTTTACACTTTTTTCTAGAGTGGGATTATGAAACTGGGGCATTTATCTATCAAGGCGAATATGAAATCTCGAAATGTCATCAATGGAGAAAATGTGGCGACTTGTCCCCGCCGAATATGTGAACCAACAAGGCCAAGACATGAAGGAATGAAAAGGAAAAAATGTAGAATCATTACAACGCCCTGGGAATTGAGTAACTTGCGTTCGGCAACAATTGGTTGGCACCTCTTTCAGATTACTGCATGGTTGTTAACATAAGATAAAAGGTAAATCAAAATCTTGCGATTAGAAGATGATCCTGCTGTTTTGATTTTGTTTTCGTCAAAACAGAAGAATAACTTTTAATTTACTATTATACGGACAACCTAAATAATATGTTTTATTTGTGTTTTACTTCATGTTTATTCAAAACAAGTTACCTAACGGTACCTAACGCCTGGAAAATATTCCTGGAACCAAACTCGTAAAATGGAAAACAACTTTTCGGGTTCATGTAGCCCTGCTAAAGCCATTTAAGACAAAGGTTCCATATCGGATCTTCCAACCCTTTCACAGAACTGGAGGAACGAGTTTCTTCGTAGGGAGGCAGAAGACGCACGCTTGTCCGAATCTGCGACTTCTCAGCCGACAATACAGTCTCCCTTGGCTGGCCCTGACGTCTTTGCTGACTTCTCCTGTTTTGGTCTTCCGATCCGATACCGCAACTGGAATAGCCCAACGCAAAAGAAGTTGGAAAGATTGCGGCCTCACCCTCGCTTGTCATTTCAAGATTGCGGCCTCATTTGTCATTTCCCTTAATCTGATACTGGATATCTGATGTTGCGTGTTTTTTTAATTAAAAAGTTGTGGAGTTCAACTGTCGGCCATTTAATAAAGTCGAATATACGTGGAATTCAACTGTCGGGTCATAAAAAAAATTATTTTAACATTTTTAAAATGTTGGAGTGCTGCTGTCGGATATTGGAGTTCTGATGTCGCCCACCTGGACTTCATTTGTATTGGAGTGCAAATGACGCGTTACCCGTACCGATAATAAGATAAAATTGTAATTTGTTTATAAATTGGTTCCCTATTCGATATTTTCAAAATAAAAATTATTGAACCACTGATGGCTTTATTGGGAAAATGTTTTCCCCCGGTAATATTATTGGACCAATAATCAACTTATTAGAGTAAAATTGGACCTACAATTTTGGCCAAAATCCTCAAACTTAAGATTATTTGATACGTCCAATCTTCCGATAATTTTTGTCGTAATGTTTCCCCAATATGCTACCCACTTTTGATGTCTATCATTATTCAAAATATTTTTCCGATCACTATTTTGGGTATCTTTGTTGATCCATCATGACCCATCATCGTTCTTTAAAAAAATAGTAAATTATTAACGTATATCGTGTATTACGATTTAATTATCATCCAAATATTTTTATGTGCATGGAACTTGAATCTAAGAAATCTTGTCACCAAAGTAAGGAGGAACACGCATGCAACCATAAACATACAGTTTTTTTCAATTTTTCAATATTTGAATTTCCTTATGATTTGTTCTTATATAGCAATTGCAATTTGAGGATCTTATTGAGAAAACTTATGCGCGATAGAAAACGCGATTTAAAAGTCACATTCAAAAATGAAACTCTCAGTGGTTCAATAATTTGTATTTTTTAAATATCGAATAGGGAACAAATTTATAAACAGATTACACTATGTTCATATTATCAGGACTACCGCGGCCAGGCCCTCTCTGTGACAAGTAATACACTGTCAGGAGGATTCGTAAAAGTAGCTTACCTTAAAAAAAACCTTTAAATGCAACACTTATTTATGTTGGATGGTCTGGTAACCATAATTTAGTATTGAGAGCGTTCTGAGGATAAGCTGAAGTACATCCATTGTACGTCAGTGAAGGGCACCCAAATACTTTCATTTGGACCACCTGGCGTTGTATGAGATTATTGTTGGAACATACGATTCAATTGAACCACTAGTTGGTCGATTTAAACTCTGGAACTCTGGTAGCCAAATAGGTTAAACGCCCGACTCATACGGCGGACCCTGTTAAGGATCCGGATCCGGTAAAACTTAACGGTAATTAGTTTGGAACCAGATATTATTAATGCTAATGACAGGCTAGCGGAGTTAGCGATTATATAAACATAATTTGACTAGAGCTGACGTAGGGGATCTTCCCGCGTCACGTAATTCGTTAGGACACGCGGTATATAAAGCCGCGCGTACAATTTAAAAAACTTCTAGGAAAAAATTAAGTCACATCAGTTCGTTCATTTTGGATTAATTCGAAATTTAATTAGAAAATTGAAAAGTGGGTTGAAAAATAACGGCTTAAAATTTGATCTTAAAATTATTATTGATGGGACTCCTTTATTCAATAGTAGCAGTGTTCAACTTTGGCCTTTGGGCAGAATTTATATGGAATAGACAATTCTATTTTTGTAATTTCAACTTTTGTGGGAAGGGCAAATCCCCAGATGCTGATGCGTGCCTTAAAAGCTTTGTCAAAGAGCTGCTAATGGTCTACAGCGGCAATATTAAATTAATTTAGGTTCCGCGCGCAAACGAAGCTTTAAGAAACGAGATCGCCACCACCTTGGCATACGCTGAAATAACGGAACCTACGCTAAGTGAAACAGCCAGCGTTCAACACTCGAAAAGCTACATCAACAAGAAAGTATTTCTCGTCTTAGAAGCAGCTTGGGCCCAACAATAGAACGAGACCACCAAAGGAAGCCACACAAAAATGTTTTTAAAAACCCACGGTTCTACGATCCTCCTAACAGGTCGTCTCCCCCACCAGCTTACCCAAATTCTCACTTCGCACTGCTGCATCAATGATTATCTTTACCGCATTAATTGTAGCGACTCACCAAGCTGTCACTGTGGATCACCATCCGAGTCCGTTAAGCACTTTCTATTTTTCTGTCCAGTCTTCCGAAGCAAGAAAGGATCTAAAAGCCGCATGTACCGGAGCAAAAACCAGTTTCCCACTTTCCCTTGCTACCATCCCCAAACATCTCACCATCTTGAATGCCATGTGTAAATATATAGTAAAGACAAAAAGGTTGGAGCCCACTCAGATACCTGATTGATTTATTTTTCATTTTCCTTGAAGCCCGAAATGTTACATGTATAATAGTATTTATCGCCAAGTCCTAAATTATCAATTCCCCAAATTTCTTTTCGTCTCCCTACTGAATATCATTTGATTAACCTTGTGGTGGCCGGCGTATTTTTATGTCGATGTCAAAGGAAGCCAGGACTGATAGAGGGTTCAGAGATCCCATCTATGTTGGTCATCAGCATCAAGGGGAATATCCTGTGATTTTTCGTTCAAATATTTACTTGATTTCCTGTTTTGTCATTGACTCTAGGCACTGTGTGTTTCTTGGGACATTTAAACGTTTTTAGCCATTTTGAAAGAAGGATTTATTTTGCCTGCAGACAAAGTACCCATTCTGATCGCGGTGCAGCAGTTACTATTCAACAAAATGGTTTGTGAAATTAATGACTTTTTGCCTTTTGAATTTAACCGAAAGGGCCGCGAATTATCGCACTTGTGCCGTTGTTAAGCGGTTGAATTTTGTTTGATGTCACTTTATATACTGGTCTTGTGATTTTCCGCTCAATATTAGGCAAGGCAAATAATATGACCGCTGTATTAAATTTTTAAGTGCGATGCGTTTCTTGTTGACGTCTAATCCTTCAACCGAGCAATCAACTTTGCGAATCTTTTATTAAGGAATTATGTACATGACTTTGCCAAAATTTATGGACAACATCACTTGGTGTTCAATTTACATGCTTTGATTCATATAGAAGATGACTGTAAATATTTCAACAATTTTTTGAATAACATAAGTTGCTTCTCTTTTTGATTCCTTCCTATGGAAATTGAAACAGGGTTGTTATTGGAAGTCAAAATCCATTAACTCAAATATCGCGTAGAATTTTGGAATTTTTTCCCTTCTAAAACCACGTTTTTTTTCCTTACTTTCCTATTTTTGGCATCAGAATTTTTTCCTTTTTGATTGGCCAATCAATGGCAAATCAAATGGCGGTACTCATCTCCGATTCATTAGCCAATGTCTAGGACCCGAAATTGTTGTAGGAACAAAATCCATGTTCCAGTCGTTGCTGCTTTTTGAATAAGCTAAACATCGGCACGAAATTTATAAAACAAATAAAAAAGATCAAGGGGTTCAAAATGGGACCAAGCACGACCATTTGTAAGATTCGCGTTCGGAACTAATCTCATGAAAACGTTGCAAGAAAATAAATTGTTGTGGGAACATACTCCATGTTCCAATCGTTGCTGCTTTTTAAATATGATAAACATTTACACGAAATCTATTTCATAATCTGTCTCAAGGTGTCTTTTGAGCAATATGTACAGTTGTAATACGACACCTTGAGCCATTATGAAATGATACTCGAGCACTTGCTTTACATCTCATTCAACAAGAACCCTAAAATGTCAATCTTCGTACATTCCCAACTCTAACTTGTCTTTCATTTCATTTAGATTTAAGGCTACTAAGATACTAAGGCTCATTTAGATTTTAAGGAACTCGTATGTGTTGGATGCGACGAAAAATACAGGGAGTCTGCTGCTGGAGACTTCCACATTCCGGACACTCCCTACAAACTGGTTACCACGGATCCAGTCTTCAGGCTTTACGCTCTTTATCGGTCGTCTTGTGGAGACAGAGTGGACGAAAGGAAGACTATTAATCCCCTGATTGAGAACTTCAAAGAACAATACCCTAAAACGTATGGTATCATCATTTTATTCATTTTCATTAGTGTTGCTTTATTGAATCCTCGTTTCGATTCCGTTTTTCTTTGTCGTTGCAAAAAATCATCCGTTAACGGACGATTTTCGTTTTGTCGTTTCGTTAACGCCGCAACACTAATTTTCATCATTTAATTCACATTTAATTTTTTATGTAGTGATGGTCCAGGTGCAAAGCTCCCCATACAACCTATGGGAATCATCGCCTGTAGCGGTCGAGGGCTGTCCACCGTGGAATCGATGATAAGAAATTGTACGGGTTCCAAGGACCGGGGATTTTGCACGGGAGCCATGGCACCTGATTTTCTGATGGCCAATTTAGCTGATGAAGATGATGTAATTGGCCTCATCATGCCTACAGTGGAGTCGTTGCCGGTAATAGCACAAAGCTTAGTATGTAAATTGCAAAAATGGCCCTGATTCCTTTTCCATTAATTTTTTGAATTACTTTTAGGTTGATTTGAAAAAAATTTTTTTGCTTAAACGTGTTCCGGTTCATCAGATGTACATAATCATCCACCAATCAAAGGAAGCAGCATATTTGGTCGCACATTTCTGCGACCTAGTGGATTATTTTCAACATCAAAAACCGGCCGTCAATGACAGCACCGACCCTACTTCAACATTTGCGAATCTACTTTTGCATGGTTAGTTACTTTACAATTTTTTAAATGTTACATTTCCCTAAGAAACCTCTTTTGCAAATTCAGGTTTTATGGCACGAATGTGTCCGTACGAGCTGCATCGAAATCTGATCACCAAATTTTGTGTGAAGTCGGAATTTCAACTGGCTAGAATGGAAAAAGCCACAAAAACAAATGACGAAGCACCAGAAATCATCGAAACGAGTATGCAGGAGGTTGTAATGGGAAATTTTCATCGTCCGTGGGACTCATCCGCGTCCCCGCCATCCAGCAGAAAAACTTCGGTGGAAGCCGGTCCAGTTCCATCCAGCCACCATCCATCGGTGGCAGCCGGTCTCGTGTCATCCAGCAACTATCAATCCGTCGCAGACGGTCTCGCGTCATCCAGCCACCCTCCAACGGTTGCAGCCGGTCTCGTGTCCTCCAGCAACTATCAATCGGTGGCAGACGGTCAGGTGTCATCCAACAATTATCCATCCGTGGCAGACCGTTTAGTTCCAGTTCCATCCAGCCACCATCCATCGGCGGTAGACCGTTTCGTTCCATCCAGCAACTATCCATCGGTGGCAGCCGGTCCTGTTCCACCCAACAATCATCCATCGGCGTTAAACAACATTCCGTCCAGGCCAGTCTCGCCAAATGAGAATTTAGAAGAGCTGTTTTGGTAAGCTGTGTTGCGGGGCTCGGCCCCGGAATAAAGACAAAGACACAAAACAAAAAATAATGAAAATCGCAAGTCTATTCCGCGAGGGATAGCCGAACCTCTCAGCCAGGCTCCCTCTTGACCGGGCGCCGGAGAACCGACGGCTGTGCACAAATCAATCACGAATACTGGGAAAGGGGTACATAGAACAACAATGCAGGCGGTACACTCTTGCGCCCAACGTGCGCAGACGGCGAGTGACCATGAGAGAAGGCAGAAGGGAAAAGGGGGCGCACATCACCTTGTGCCATCTATCGGAGGGAAAAGAGGGGTACCAATAGCGTCACACCAACAGCTGGAAACGGATTAACTTTGAATAATTTAACAAAAAGCAAGTATTATTTCGAAACTTTCAAGACCGTACGTAGATCGTCCAAGTATTTTGGCTTTTTATAAGCAATTGTCTGTTCTCCCTCGTCTAGACAGATGCAGTTGGCATAATATTTTTTAAAAATATTCGAGTAATCATTACTTGTTTTTAAAATGAAAGGTTATTTAAAAACCACTTTTAAATTGATAAAATATCTAAAAAGTTCAGCTATTAAACAAAATTTTGCTCGGACTTCCTAAAAAAATACTGAAAATTCAGATTTACTCTACTTTAATCCTAACCATAATGGGGGTTTGTAGTACTTTTTAGATATTTTATCAAGGTGATATAAAGGTGGTTATCTCTGAAGGATTCCTATCCTTCAGGTTCTATAGGCCTTTACGCCATTTCCCAAACCGAGTTCTAAAACTTTATTGGAAAACGCCTCCGGCGGTTATTATGTGGCCATTGACCCCACAACCTCACTTATCCACCCACCTTCCACCACCCTCCCCCCACCGCTCAACATGCCACCTAGCGACAAAATGTTCCCTACTTTAAGAGAACTACTTTAAGAGAACTATTTTAAGAGAACAACAGTAATCTTCGTATTTCAAATTCACCGAACGATTAAACAGAAAACACAATTAAATATGATCGTGTATTCCTATGCGGTGTTTTATAACAAAATAAATTGAATATACAAGAATTACATATTTCATTATCCTTCCAAGAGTTTACCTGAAAAATGGAAACTAGAGCTATTCAACGACCAGACTTGACAACAAAATCATTACTATTTCCTCTTCTTCATCAAATTTTAAATAACAAACCAAATAACAAACTAATCCTGAAGGTCCAGCACGAAGTGGATTTATTGAGTGCTCTCAAACCGCCGCAAAGGATCGCACATTCCTGTGAGTTGTAAAAATTTCATGTATTCCTTAATTATAGTGTAATTTAGTATTTGAATTTTTGTAGGAATCATATCGAACTGCCTCTAGAAGTAGTAACTGACGATGAAATTTGAATCACACCAAGGTGGACTGGGGTGCCACGTTTTTCAACTCTGATGGACTGTTTTGAGTTGGGTATTCAGTCGACTCATGACTATTACATTGATCCACTGCAGGCAGGGCTGCCAAGCGATCTCTTGGAACTCAGATTATGGTTCCCACATTGAAAAATACATTCATCTACGCAAATATTATTGCCTAAGCCGGTTTATCGATCCAGAAAACAACCATTATTTTACATCCTTTCCTTATAGGTATATAAAGCGATTAAAGATTTATTGGGTGAAAAGAAATACTAAAAGAATTTGTTGCTGATTTTGAAAGAGCATGCTGGAGAGCAGTTGAGGACGTGTTTCCAAATGTTTGCATTATTGGTTGTGGGTTTCATTTCACACCAGCTGTTTTTTGAAATTTAAAACGGTTTGGTTTGGTCCCCCTGTACCAATCCAACAATTTGGTTAGATAATTTCTGCGGTGCTGCATGCACCTCAATTTAACTAAACATCAGACAATACTTGTCTGTTGTATATTGATGGTTTTGATCGCTTGTTAGAAAATAGATAATAGAAGCAAAAATATAATTAAATAACAATTAATTTTATTAAACAGACATAATTACAGATATAATTCCATGCCATCACATTATACGATATCATACACTGTTAACTAATCATGGATAGCCAGTGGATTAATAATTCATTTTGATTAAAGTCAGGGAGAGACAGTACGGTGAAGGACTTATTATTTGGCAGCCCACTACAGTGACGGATTATATTATATTGGTATAATTTTAGATGTATACATCCTATTTTCGATACCTTTTGTTTCAGTTTTCCTTTAACTATCCGTATCTATCCGCAAAAAACGGGATATAAGTCCCAGTATATCCAAAGTATATCCTAATCATAACTTCGAAAGGATGTACAGTTTCGGATATTCCTGGAATATCCCTGACGTATACCAACAAGGGCATCGTTAACTCGTGTGCTTCTAATATGTTGCCATGAGTTGTTTGTAGCGTCTTGAAGAAAAATAATAGGCCACTGATAGTTTCCACTTCAGTGGAGCGTTCTAGAAAGGCTTCACGGCAAAGAAAAATATTATTTTGGCGCTACCAGATTGGTGCCAACAGCCATTTTCATTGGTCTTGAACAAAGTATTCTCTGTTCCTAAACCGTTGGACGAATGAGTGTCTTCTTTAATTGTTTTTTAAACCAAGTATCAGAATAAAGAGTCCCACTTTGTCAAGCCCAAAGAAATGGCAACTGTTGGCTCCTCTCTGGTGTGAAGAAATGCCGCTCTAGTTCATTTTTTTCAAAATCCCACCGCGTGCTCTCAATACCATCTTTTGTAAAGTACTAATATTTGAAATGAATACTTGGTCATAGAAGAATGATTATTTAAAATTCGGGGAAAAAAATCATAGATATGGAAGTCGACTGTTATTTCGTATTCCGTCAACTTCAACGTTATTCCTAAGTTTATTACCTTTGCACTTTGTTATTTACACTCAAATACTTACTGCTTGCAAGTTTTAAATGCCATGTGAGTAGCACGTGCGACTGCAAACATCAAGAACTTCATAATCTCGAGTTCGATCCCAGGTGCAGATTACAATTTTGCACTTCAATAAATTTATGGCAGGGCTTGATATCCATAGGATAACTCTGGTGCGGACATATGCGTATCCAAAAGATATCCTAAGTGTGAAAAATTGAAAATCCTCTTCTAATTTGGGAATATTCCAGAGATATCCAAGGGATGTACCTGTGCTGCCTGGGTTTTATGTAATTTATCCGCAACAACATCGATTGCTAGGGTTAGAAATATATGGTCTACAAGAGAGTCCCTGTATTTGGAATGAACTTTTACAAATTCGTTGAAGAGTTGTATGATATTTCCACTGATATTTCTATGGAAAGGGAGATAATTGTACAACAAATGGGTTCAAGAATGGTTTTGGCAGAAGACAATGAGATGCAAGATTTCCTTAAGAATTATTGGCCCCATATAACATCGGGCGGTCCGAAGGACAGTATTTTGACACCCTTCACGGACGTACGATGGATCCACTATTGCACTCCAGTTTATCCGATCGATGACCGCCATTTGATGTCCCAAGGAATCCAACCTAAATAAGAGTGGGATGTGACGCGGTTTTTTTGTCTTTTATGCAATTATGTAATAAAATTCCTCCTTCATTTTCAGTATTTAAGTGCGGTTTCCAATATTTAGGTTGTAAAGTAAAAAACTTCATCGCGAGAAGTTCCTAATGGGTCTCGTTGCTCGCGTCCAATTAAAGTTAAGATGTTCAAGGACGGCAATATATCACTTTGTTCCATGTATATGTGGTTTGTATTGATTTTTCCTTTTAGACCAGTGTTGTACACGTGTAATGAAAGCGATCTGCTTTTTCATTACACGAGTTTATCCGCATTATCTTCTTCTATATTGTTCTTTATTTACATTGTGAATTGTAGGTCCTGTAGGTGACTTATATATGTTTTAATTAGTTTTTTTTCTCGTTACTTGGATCTAGTTCATTTTCGTCGCCTTCTCTTTCTGAAGCTCAAGTCCATGTTCAGTCAAAATATCTATCTGACATCTGATGGAAAAATTAAAATATTTTAAGAAGAGTCAAAATTGTAAGTGCAACTGTTGACTGAAGTCTACGAGAGTAGTCTACGACAAACGTCCGTTTCTAATCCTGAGCAGGGTACAAAAAGGGTATCTTATCTAATTCATAACTACACGTCTGTTCCTTATCCCAAATGTCCAGTCCAAGGGACGTCCATTTCTAATCCAGGAGGATTCGGATATTAATCGGGCTTTCGGACCCAAAATGGACGTCCGTCCGTTGAACATCGTTTGCTATATGGACGCAGTCTTTCGAAGAAGGAGATGATTCTGCTTGGGACCTCCTGCGTGGTCTCGCAGATTATTTCATATCCAAGCGCAAGATCGTATATGAAAATTATTTGGACGATTCCAAAGATTTTGAAGAAGGTGAAGAAACTGATGATGAGGATTATTAATTTATTATATATCACTTGGCTTGTAATAAACACTTCTTGAGAGCAAATTAAATCGGATGTATTGGGCCTTTTCCATTTTTCTCTACATTCCGCAACGTCTCTTCCTTTTTCCCGATTCCGGAGAATTTCTAATAAAAGCTGTGTCTACTGTACGATGAAATAGCGATAACACAAATCCGTCGTAAGTGTAAGGCTTATGCAACTAAACTTACGTTCCACTTTATATCCACTTTGTGACTTCCCACAGATAGTTCGTATAGAATTTCCCATTTAGAAAATGGAGTGAAGTCATCAAATCCTTTTAATACAACCACTCTTCCGTCCGTTAAGCCATCAGCCAATACGACGGGTTGGATGGGGTGGAAACTTCCACACCTAACTTCGTATCTTCCCTCCTGAAAAGAGTTCTGGAGCCAAGAGTAGCCGCTTTTTAGGAGCTAGGCACATGGGATACCGTTCAGAGTACTTGTGGGGTAATTCCAAGCAGACGACATGGCAAGTACTCGGAACGGTATCTTCAATTTTTTTGAAGTTAATCTGAATCTGGTGAATTATTTTTTGAAAAAATCAATACTAAACGCTAAGAAGAAAGCCAACAACAAATTTACTTTTTAATGCAGCTGGCCTTGTGTTTGGGCCAGTCTGCGCGTTGACATTTTGGGCTACAATATTATACGGCTCGACAGCGGCTGCAGCGCTTGAGATTTATTGGAACTTTTTTGCACAGGTCACAAAAGTCACAGCCTTTTCCTTCATTTTCCCGGCTCCCTCACCATCGTTTACCTTATTTTCTGAGACGTCCTTGAGTTTGTTGATAAAATCCGTATCGATTCTTGACTCAAGAACCAGCGGTGAGATAAACGTAGGTAGCCAAACGTTGAATCCTTCTTCTTCTTCAGAAGGCAGGTTGGTTATTTTTGCCAGGTATTTGGCTCGATTTAAATCGAATTAAGTCGTAAAACATATCGAAACAATAAGAAATGGAACTGAAAAATGAATATTTTTTAAAATCTATTCATTAAATAGAGTTTTTGATGCTGAACATTTTTGGCTTTTCGGCAGATTTTCAGTCGACGGGGTAGGGCTTGTGAGAGAGGAAAAAAAGCAATATGGCCGAATAGCCAAAAACGTTTAATTCTATTTTTTCTTGACCAGAAAAAAAATCTCAGCCAAAATTGACATACATATTCAGAAAGCCCAACTTTTTCTCTACATTTTAGAAAAAAGTGCTCTAAAAAAATCGGTTTCTGAAATTTATTAAAAATTCCCTACGGCAATGTCTTTTTTGCCTTGCTCCCCACGGGATTAAATGGCGACTCCCCCTTTCCGCAACTTGTCAAATGGAAAATTGTGATCTAGCAATGTCCAACGATACCCGTAATATCCTGAAACCCAAAAAATTATCACAGTTCAAACTCAAGTTAAACTGATGGTAATTTTTTTTCCAACGAATTCCGACGAACGGTACGCCTGGGAGCTCGGTTTTTCTCCGCCACAAGCCCCCGTGTTAAATACGCAAAAAAAAGAGAATTTTCTATCTTGTCTGGTGGGTACTGTAAATCGCTGTCAATGTGTCTCTATATTGGATCTAAATCACTCCTTCTTCAGAAAGTGAGAGAGTACGAGTAGGAGGAACGTCGCGATTTGTTATATTAAGAAGAGGTTCTTCAACCGGCAAATCCTTTTGCTCAATGACGAATATAGTTCCTAAAAATACACAATTAGACATGCAAGCAAATTGTAATGTCAAAATTAAACATACCAAAACCAATATTCAAATTTTCTTTATCTACAATCACGGTCACATTGATTTCCCCATCTTCATCAATATCTATATAAAACATTTGAAAACAGACTCATTTTTATCACAATGAATTTATTTTTGGTAAAGGCTTGAAGAGAGCTTAATATATTCTTGTAGAGTGGCTTATTCATACTGTCATCTTGAAGTTTACTCACAGCAGACATATGAGGGCCTGATGGATTTGTGTATATGTGTTGCAGTGTAAAGCATACAACTGTTCAATCATATTCATGAAATTATTTTCTAGTTCCTAGTTTTTTCTAGGCTCGGAGAAGTATGCAGTCATGTTGCCACAGTACTATTTGCAGCAGTGGCGTTAGTGGATTTGAAAAACTCTGTCTCTATGACTGATTGGATTCGCTGCCTTATCTGTTCTGTGCTATTACTCGAATCGGTATTTTCCTTTCTCATCCTAAACTGTTTTGTTGTTTCTTTCTATCTTTTCTTCGGCTGCGACGGTCAAGCCGCCGGTAACGTATTCTCGTGTATGTGCCTGTTGCCGTTTTGGTTTCCTGCATAATAATAATATTCATTGTGTTCCCTCCAATGTCGTTTTCTTCCTTTTTTTTCTCTTTCTCGTGTTTTCCGAGTAGTGTGTCAATTCGTCTCCCACCCTTGCCGTTTCGTAGTTCTAATGTCTCGTGTTTTCTTTTTATTCCACGTTCGCTATTACCGTGTTATCGTGTTTCATATGGTGCCGCTGAATATCGGGGACCTTGTTTTGTCAGGAAATGTTGCATAATGGTATCTAAGTAACCCGGATTAAGCTAGGCCGGCAACGTCGCGAAGTAATACTGAAGCAACGAGCAAGAGAGCGGTCAGACGAAGATTTTGAAAATATTCGCTCGTTTCGGTCGTTTTGTCTCCCACAGCGGAGCACAAGGAAAGGCAGCCAAGCACTATTTTTTGGTGTCTGATGGTTTTGCGAAAAACTATGTTCCTTAACAACTAAAAATCCCCCTTCCGCAACCACTTGGGACCATATTTGATGTCAAGAATACAAAATAAGATTTCGATGCACTCTCAGAACTTTCTGAAGAGCATTTGGCCAAGTACGCACCTACACCCAGACAATGCATTCGAATCGAGGAGCTAACCAGGATGCAGTCAAAATGCCAATTATGGAATAATTACAGACAAGGCCGCATAACGTAAAGCGTAGTTCATGCTGTCACAAAAACGAATTTGGGCCACCCATCAAGATCATTGGTGCATAAGATATTAAGATTAGCTACCCTCAAACCTGCATATTTCAAAAAGAAGCAACAAAGTATAGTTGCAGTTCAAGCAAAATGGTCTGAGAGTTGAGTGACAACAGTATTCATTTATTTTAGGTTCCGAATTAATAACGAAGACCGCGCCGTACAACAACTGTCTAAGGTATTTCATGAGCAAAAGGTACATTCTGGCTCTAAAATTGAAAAGGCTGGACTATTCATCTCTATGAAAGAAAACTACATGGTGGCCTCACCAGATAGAATCCTCCGTTGCTCCAATCCGGCATGCGGTGGAAGCGCGATTATTGAAATAAAATCCTGGTATAAATACCGCAACGCAAAAATTCGAGATGCTGTAAAACAAGACCGAACTTTATGCCTGACAATTGAACAAAACTGCGGCAACGTATACGGACGATTGTCCTTAAGAGAAACCATCCTTACTATGCAAACGTGCAATTGCAAATGAATGTGTGCGACAGAAACGTTTGTTATTTTGTTGTTTCCACTCTTGTTGATATAGTCTGTCTCCGGATTCCATACAATCGTTCCTTTTGTGACGATATTCGTCTTATTTGTAGTTTTACCTGAATTAATGGGAAAGTTCTTTACATCTCCTAGAACGGCATCTGAAGAAAAAGAAAACAGCTATATGTACCTTCCCTGTTATTGTCAACAGGAAAAAATTATATAATGATTCATTGCGCCCGTTCTTCCTGCCTGGCAAAAACTTACCATCGGGTGTGTTAATATAGCTGCCTAGTTTCTACAAGTAATTCATTGATGAAAGATTTTTTTGTGATCGCTAGCGATCTTAAAAGAAAAAAATACAGCGGCGGCTGGAAAAATGGCCGCCACTCTACAGGGGAGATAGGAGGGGAGGAGGAAGGGTACTGAAAATCGGACCATTTTTTCTTCAAAAACTAGCAGATTTCTTGTAACAGCAAGGAAAAATTCCCTCGTTAAGCGCTTTAGGAACTACGTGTA
This sequence comes from Ceriodaphnia dubia, assembly GCA_022539655.2. Taxonomy (NCBI): domain Eukaryota; kingdom Metazoa; phylum Arthropoda; class Branchiopoda; order Diplostraca; family Daphniidae; genus Ceriodaphnia; species Ceriodaphnia dubia. Next base: position 557,194 of record JAKUCG020000139.1, on the reverse strand, counting down.
GAAATCAGGCAGCTTTATATTCTTCGAAAAAATGAAGGCTTCTATCACATCGCGTTTCCGAGTTATGACGAGAAATGAAACGTTGTTTCGCCATAAGACATCCCGAGCACAACTTTGGCGGCAGAAGTCCAGTGCGTTTGGTCAAACTCTTTCAAAACGAGGCTTGTCAAAGTAAAATAAAAGTTATTGATTTTGCATTTTAAAAACCAATAACGAATCCGTTTATTTCTCACGTTTTTTTGCGTTTTACAAAATTCCTTAAATAGTCGAAGGGGAGGGTAATGTACTAGAAGGGGGTGGGTGATGTACCCGCCAAAGCCTTCACTTAGCGCCGGGAGATATTGCGTTCATCACAGGTTATAAAAACGCAAAAAAATTTGCTTTTTTGGCAGTTATCTTACGAACAAATATGAATACATCAAAGTTGTTGACAGATAATGGTAACCTGACTGATAAGCCATTGTTTTCAATTGTGACATGAGACATTTGCTTCTAAATTTGCTCCGATATTTTAATTTATTTGGTAAAATGCACTTTTGCTCATTGAGTAACCTTCGCATTTAATCACCTCACTCTGCACATGTGAGAAACCTATACAGATACAGTATTTACATGGGTTCTTAAAACGGAGGCAAGGCCGTTTTCAGCTCATTGTAGGTAAATTTGGGCTATTATAGCATATACTAAATAACTACTCAGCTGATATTTCAAAATCATTTTTCTATAATCTGATGTGGATGTGGTAGCACTAGACTGAGGCATATTAAAACTAGAAAATTTAATTTATAAACTCAAACTGTCGACCCTCATATTCCCAATAAAATAAACTTTGGTTAGGTGTTAACTTTAAAAATCTTACAAGATTTCGTTTATAAACAATGTTAATGATGACATGTAACTCCTGAAGTGAAATCATGCTCAGTATAATTAAGAGTTGGTTGAGGGGTAAACATTTTTACCTGTGTGTTTTCATCGTTTTGTATTTAATTAGCCAAATTTAAAAATCCGTCAGAAACGTGGAATTCTCTTTCGTTATTAACCAAAATAAATCTGCCTGCGCATTTCGCATTCCTTATTGCATGGTGTAAAATGAAAAACTCTTATGTTTGAACAACATTTTGACGTTTATAAATGAAACTCATAGCTCTAATGTATAGCAAAGATATTGAACACCAAAAAAGACAATACCGTGAATATATATCATGTGAATCAGCAGGTAAATGTGTTCCTCAAAACTCGGCAAAACCCTAATGAATATGATGCAATATACCAACGCTGATTCGCGGGAACACCATGCTCAAATGATTGGCTATCTATCTTCACCATCATGCATAGGATACGAGTCGGAATCACTAAAGACTCCTTATGATCCCTTTTTTGGCATGAACTGGTCGACCCAGTTAAAGGAAGATGTTGCACTTCAATGAAAATAAAATATTCTTGCTGAAAGGATATATATTTACTTGGAAAACTTAAAGATCTCTATTGCTATAATACAGTACTATTGAGTATGAAAACGAGAAGAAAACTGATTATTAAACGGTCTCGGTTTTGCGTTATTTCCCTGTTCTTTTTCCGTTAAAATACAGTAAAAAAATTCAAACAATGAAGTAAAATATCGGTGTACGATTCGGCAGCATAATTGATATTTTATACTAAATGAGTTTGTTTTAACTCGTTCCAAACGCGTATTCGAACTCAAAAGTTGTGTTCGGGCACCACAGCGGACGACTGCCGTTCAAATAATTGATAACTATACTAACCTTTTGCTACATGATCCCGTGATAAAAAAAATTCTGAAATAATTCAGAGGCATAAAAAATGGGTTAGTTTATTTATAGAAAAATTACGAACTTTCTATATTGGAATTTTGTGGAAGGAGAGCGAAAAAACGCTGCCATAAGGCCCCGTGTTAAAACCGGCAAAACAGAGGGGGTGTTCAAATACTTTCCGTGGGTACTGCATTTCTATTATAAGGAATGTTTGACCATGAAATTATTACTTCTACAATCAACCCCTTCCGTGATATAGGCACACAGAGATAACATTATGCACGTCTCAGACGCAGGTGCTATGTTTAATATGGATTTTTCCAACGTCCTTTTTATTGATCGCCAAAGCTTGATATTGAAAATGCTTTGGATGCCCTTGAAACCCCAACGTTTGTGTATGTATATACATCCTACGTGTTTTTTTGTATTTTATTTAAATTTTGGTCTTTCTGGTTGATCATTAGGGAGAGACTCTGTTTTCCTCTGAAAATAACATTTTTAGGAGAAGAGGGACTTGACCACGGGGCCTTACGATTGGAATTACTGTCGCTGTTGTTAGATGCTTTCACTGACAGTATTGCACAAACACGCGACCTTTACCTTAAGAGCTTAGTAAAGGAAACGTTGACGTTGTCGCTGTCATGCAGAACTAATCATCGGATCTACTGGAACCACCTGAAAATAGTGAATCAGTTCAGGACAATGTACAACAGGTTGAACCTGAACGGAGTACCTCCAGAAACGACTGTATGGTTTTGGTGTGTTTTCCGGTAATCGGTTTTTCACACCACTTTATTACTTCATTTATAATTTTGCATTTTTTTCAGCTATTGGTATCCTACAATGCGGGCTATTCGAACCTTTTGTGTTAGAATGGATTGATAGACTAAGTATACAAGGCAAACCTGATTTGACGCACTCTTTTTATACTTGGACTACAAACACAAGAAATAGCATCGGTGAGAAATTAAAATATTTAATTTGAAAAAAAAATAATTTTAACTTATCCTCCTCTCTAGCTTATTTGCAAGCAGCCTGTCATACGATCCCTGTTTCGTCCAGTCAACATGGACATCAAGATCTTTCTGTCCTGTTTCGAACCGTAGTCGGATGATTCTGACAGGACGAAAAAGTTATTGGATTCCATATGCTATGCACATTGTGGGATTTTTTGCGTAAGGTTGCAGGTATATTTAAAAAATTATCTTATTTCCACTATTTTTATTTTTTAATTATTTTCTCTCAACAGGTGGATATGTTTTTCCGAATGCTGATGGTGAGCGTGTCACACTGACTGATATTGGGAGTATGCTTCGTCAAGAAAAACAATTCCAAGATCAGCCACTAACCGCAAAATTCGGGTTATTTTCAAACGAGTCAAACGAGTCCGGTCGGTTCAGTTCTGAGGCCCTACGTTTCAGTTTGCCGCCCGGTGTTCGGATATTTTCTGTGGGTACTGTATATGCCAGTAAAAAAAGAATATATTATATATGTTTAAAAACATTCAGATGAATTACAAATTTAGTGCAAAACAAAAAAAAAATAGCTTGAGGATCTTGTTCATGTTAGAGTTATTATGATTGATATTTATGAAATGGCACAAAAAATATTAAGTGACACCAAAGCTCAAGAACTTCTTGACTGTGAGTTACTGACAGCAACTCAAAAAGTAACAAAGAGCAACATCTGGCTGATTCCTTGCCTGTTGATACTTATGTAGAATACTCTACTTGAAATTTTAAGACTATTCCAAGTTTTTGTTCGACACCACAGAAACTCTGCGACAGGCATGGCACACATACAATCACACATGCCAAGAACAAGATAATTTTTTTGGCACGGCTTACAGTAAAGTTGTGTGATTGTAAGCTTTAACTTAACTTAACGGAATCGACGAATATAAGCACTAAAAAAAGAAACTCGATTAGACAGCTTCCATGGCTTCATGTTGAAAGAACGCGTCGTTTCGAAAAAATAGGGTGAAGTAGAACAGCAACGTTGCCAATTCTTGTGGTTCGGTTCCGGAATAATGTGCTTTTTCAAGTATCGTAGTTAGGGATCGGCCCCGATCGTCGACGATCGGGGCAAACCGCGGTTCCTACAAAATAAAGAGGCTCAACCCGTCAGTGCGGGTTTTCCACTTTTACCCTCGGTGCGGGGCGCGAGGCAAACCCGCGTGAGTAAAAAAATAGAAAAAAGAGCCATAGATAGCGAATGGGTAGCAGCACTGCAGCAATTTCAAAACTTAAAATTCCCTCAAACTGTTTCAATTGTTTTCTTCATTTGTCTGCAATTCTGCTATAGAATAGTAGCCTAGAGCACGTTTTCACGTTTTGAATCGTCCGAGTTTCTCAAGATCTCAAGTTCTTAACTCAAGTATGGCGAAAACAACCAAGAAAAAGTCAACAAAACCTCCAACAAAAGCAAAGTCCAGCACCAGCACGAAAAGAACCACTAGTTCTGCTTCCAACAACAGTAGTGCTGATCGTGAACGTGAACCTGAATTAGAAACTTTAATTTCTAAAAGTGGAAGTGCTGATGATGAACAACCAAACTCAAGGACAGCTACACCTGCTCGTAAGTGATAACCTTTCAATTGACAAACCAAATCTATTACTGAAAACTGATACGTTTAAACAGGTTCATCAACACCTTTTATTTTTCCACATCCAACGACTACACCAACACCAACATCAGCTTCAGATGAGGGAATTGAATTGTTGGATCGGTTTCAATCTCAACACTCTCAAAGTGACATGGACATCTCGATTAGCTCAAATGGACCATCAAGTGGCAGTGGTATGTATTTACTATTATTATGTTGAGTTGACCGATACTTGATTGTTGGCTTTTTGCTATTTTTAGGCAATGTACCCAGAGTGCAAAGTCAATCTGCGATCAAGAAGGCTGAGTACAACTCTTGAGTTTTGGACCATTTTGAAATACTCAAAAATGCAAGTGTAAATATTGCGACTCGACTTTTGTAGTCAGTGAGACAGGGGCCATGGTAAAATATATTCACATCAAACATCCAACAAAGGTCCCTAAATCCACTCAAACTTCACTCTATGCACTCTAAATGTGAAAAGGACAGTCGTATTACCATTCAAGGTGATTAGATTTCATTTTTTATTTCCCTTGTAATGTGGAATAACCATTTTGCTTATCGTTACTAGTTTGATGAAGAGGCCGCCCATGCTGCATTTATTGAATTCGTGATTTCGAATAATCATGCATTTACAATTTGAAGAGGAGCCATTTCAAAGACGTAGTACCTCCCGGAGGTACAACGGTGAAAGACAGGTTGATGAAGACATATGTTCAGTTGAGATTCCAGATCATTGAAAAACTTAGCTCTTCGAACGTGGCTCTTACCACCGACATGTGGACATCACCGAACAAACTGTCATTCATGGGCGTAACGGTGTCAAAAGTGGATGAGAAATTTAACCCTATTGACCTCATTATTGGGTTCAAGCACAGGATTGGAGAGCATTCTGGCACTAATATTGCCAACCATTTCTATGAGATTGTCAAATATTACAAACTCGAGGATAAAGTAGGTGTCTTAGATAGAATATAGACCTTTATATAACATCCAATGAACGAATCCTTTTGTTTGGATGTTGAGTATCACAACGGACAATGCAAGCTCAAATGGGACATTTATTGACGAAATCATCAACCTCACCAAGGATACGTTCGCATATTTCAATAAAGATCACTTGGTTCGCTGCTTTGCACATGTGATAGATCTTTGCGTGAAAATTTGGTTGGATTTTATGTTTTCCCTAATCGACAAAGTAAAGAAAAACTTGTGAACACTTATAGTCTTAGATAAGAAGCTACAAATTCTATTTCATGGTTACAGCTCCGAAATATCGTAACGTCAATAAGAGCTTCGCCTCAACGGATTCAAAAATTTAAGAAAATTCTTAAGGATTGTAGTTTAAAAGAGCCCAAATTAGAATACGACGAGGAAGGATTGTTTGCTCAAGATAGAGTTGGAGTTATCATCGAGACGACTGATCTACTGCCAATATTGGACTGTCCGACTAGATGGAGCTCTACATATTTCTTTTGGAAACGTGCTTTGAAACTGAGATACCCTATCGATGAGATAGCTAAGGACAAAGAACTAAGGAAAAATGAACTTCTGCCAGACAAGTGGGCCATTCTTGCGGAAGTGTTGAAGTTACTCGAAAGATTTGCTATCATCACAACTTACGTAGAGGGAAACAGCTACCCTACATTCTCGATGGTTGTACCCTTGTACAACAGCCTATAAGATGGTCTCGAAGACGTAAATCGCGATTCAAGAAAACACGATCTGATTGTTAAGGGCGCCGAAGCTGGCTTAGCCAAACTATCTTCATATTACGACAAAGCATCCCCTATTGTAATGGTAGCCACATTTATGGACCCGAAAGCCGAGATGCAAACTGAATTATTTCGTCGCAAATGGTCACAAAGACCCGAGTGAAACCAGCGTGAGTTGTTGCTTAATGGTTCTGCATGGTTCACTTATTTGATTTCAAATTCATGATTTTTACTTATAGGATTAAAGAAATGTGGCAAAACCACTATTCGCACCTTTCCAATTCCAAGACCCTGACACTGCGCCGACATCCACAGACAATTCCTTTAAGGAGGTCGGAACGGAAGAGAGTAGCAGTCAAAAGTCAAAGAAAAACGGAAAACGAATCGACTCTTCTATCATTGCCAATATTATATCGGGAACTACAACTCCTTCCAGCAATTCTAATTTATCGAAGGATGAGATGAAAGAGTATGATAACGAAGATTTTTTCCCAGATATTGCGATCCCGATGATGTTCTAGTATATACTGGGCCGGAAAGAAAAAAAAGTGGCCACGTCTTTCTATTATGGCCATGTTAAGCATACCAGCCCCAAGTGCTTCTAGTGGGAGGGCTTTCAGTGCAGGAAAAGATGTGCTTGGTATTTCCAGAATGAGACTATGCCCTGAAACTGTGGAGGCTCTGGTATGCCTACGGTCATGGTGCAGAGCCGGTTTGATTGAAGAAGGGAATGTCCATGAATTTGTCCATGATCCCGATCTGAGTGAATGAATTTAAGTGATTTGAGTGATTTCATCATTTCAATTAGGCTAGTTAAGCCACAGAATTTTGTCTTTTCTTTTATGCGCAATTTAATTGTAGGCAGAACCATTATAAACTCTTCGTGACAGGCGTGTTTAAAACCTGAAAATAAAACTAAAATTTTTAAATGGATTTTTTAATGGGGTATTTATGGCCAACCCGGGGCAAACCGCGGGGTAACCCGTCGATATTGCTTGCCCCGACGATCGTCGGGTGGCAATTTTTTTACCTTGCATAACCTACCTGATCGGGCAAAACTCGCCCCGATCGTCGCGGGGCCGATCCCGAGTCGTAGAAGCAACTTGATCGATACTCGTTATAATTTAGTAACAGTTAGTAGAATAGAATTATTTAAAATGCGGTTCCACGTTGTAATGAAATCGCGCTTGCGCGCCAGCCCTTCATGTCATTTGGAACGAAAAATGTTTTGTAAGTCTTATAGCTATGGCCTACAGTCATTTCAAAATACGTATGAGTATTACATAATTTTCAGGGGAAAACAATATTTTTCCGTAACTATTTTACTATTCTCTCAATTATCTCCTCAATATATTTAGTATGTTCTTTCCGTTTTGACTTTTTTCAGCATTTTTGTATAAGATACGTCACCTTTGTTTAGTTTTAGTTTCGATTTTCAGTGCCCTCTAGTGGCGGTTTTTAACACTACGTATGTAGTTCTGTGTTGTAATATTGACCCCTCTCCATTTAATTTTTTTAAATGTTAATAATGAGAATATCTATTTCTTTATTCTATTCTATTTCTTAATTTCCTGATTTTCTACCACCCTCTCGAACTTTGCCATAGCCATCTGTTGAAGGTAAAAAGAATTAAGAAATATAATGTTTCAAAGTCGTACTTGGGGGAAAGTCACTCCCTTCTAATCGGTCCGATAAATCAGTAGAATCCATCGGTTTCCACCTAAAGGTGGAAGACACTCTGGATAAGTTCCATCATATGATACATTACCCCCCCCCCCTCCCCCAGACTATAACGATGCACGGACCGCCCATCAGACTTTGGTGTATCCGTTATCCGTTGAGGCTTTTCACAACTTTGCAGTCAACAGATTCATTTCAAGATCAGCGTATTGCTTTTGCGCCCATTTGTTTTTTCTAATGCAATTGAACGGTACCCAGTTCAATTTTGTTGGTCCGTGCATGTGTTCAACTTTGGATCTCTTCCACGGAGTTTCAACTACATCCTGAATTACAGTACATGGGTGGAATTATAACCTGAAATCCGTAATTGTTCTTAACAAATAAAAAAACAGTATCTGGTTACCCCCAATTATTTGGTAGAGTTAAAGTAATTCAAGAAAATAATATTTTTGTCTCGCAATATTTTAGTAACTTTAACGGCAATTTTCATGCTTTTCAGTCACATAAAAGTAGAGCTGTAAAAGATAAATTAATTTGTTTAAAATCATTTCCAGATTGTGTACCCAAATTTATTGATATCCTTTAAAACGAATCATTTCCCGGCGTAACCCCTCGTCATATTATTTAAGCATGGATTTTTTGAGTTTTTTGTTTGTTGATATGTTAAAGACCAGTACTTGGTCAACACTAATGGTTATTTGTTCATCCTTACAAAAAAGTGAGGTGGCGGCAGCCATGGATAAAGTTTTTCCATGCCTAAGTATTGTGGACGTACGACGATGGTATTGTTAGTCAAAGCCATTATTACTATCCTAATTTGGGATGTTTCCTCATAGCTAAAATCAAAATCATGCGAAAACCACTGCCTTATGAAGAGAGGAAAGGTTGGGCTCAGGATGTTTTGAGTCTTGAAGAAGATCGTCCATTAGCCGTCCTCATACAAGAAGATAAGGACCAATCAAAGGGAAAGAAAGGAGAAGACAGTTGAGTCTTAAGTCAAGACAGAAGATGAACAAGCTAAAGCCAACAAAATAATTTCTTTGTAAATTATTTATGAAGTTAAATTCCTCAAGAAGTCGAATTCCTATGTTTTTTGCATTGTCAGTTTTAATTTTTGAATAAATACAAATAACAAATCGATATTTGAGAAAAAAAAAATTCCCAACAATTGCACGCCAATTACTGATGATTCACGTTACACAAATTCCATATTTTACAACTTATAGGTTATTTCTTAAATGTCTAATGATTTATCCAAGCTGCTTTTATTTCTTATTCCGAAGATTTTGAATTTGTTTCCGAAATGCTGGCGGCTGGCTCTAATATTATGTGTTTATGTGTGCATGTATGTGTTACCTCTTTTCTAACAAACATTGCCTTATGACTGTTTGAATAACAAGCAAAATTATTACATAACAAACTAATTCAGAACATTTAGCTTTTCATTATTGACTTATTTACAATAATTTCTAGATTTTATGATCCAAAACCTTTATGTCTTCAGGCCTTTTGCTGAAGGGACGCCTGCAATCAATATTTCGTGTTCAAATATTCTTATTAACATTTTCCAGCAAGCAAAGACGCATTATTACCTGCTTCTTCAGCATCAGAAATATTTTCGTCTCTGGAAAACGCAACTAAAGTATCTTGTTACACAGATAAATTATTGAGAGTGGAGTTAATATTCCTACCTTCAACATTGTTGGTTGCGTAACCTGATTGGTTGCTGGACCGCTACTTCTTTCAGGGTTCTGTTGAGGATCCCTTCTCTCTCTTGTCCGCCATGGTGGTCTCATTAAATTATGTATGACTCATCCAGACGTACCGATGAAGAGCCACAAACAGAACGATTATTTATTATAAGAATTCAGGAAAATTTACTCGATGATCATTTATTATATCTTTATTTTACCGTCTTCTTCTTTTTATTTTCTAATAGTTTTTTTTTCTTCACCACGCCTTTCCTCATCGTTTTCTCTTCTTGTCTTTGAGGAAGGCGGCCCCTATCATGATTGTATGATGGTAAGATTGTGGGTATCGGAGCAGGTGGAGCCCTATATTTACGTACATTTGGAACAAACACCAACTCTCTCCGACTTTATTGATTATATTTTTCTTAATGAGAACAATCATTATCCAACTACAAACGTCCGGATGCGTATTACCACAAATTCTGTGTATGCTACTAACATATAGAGAAGGAACACCTCGGAGATGGTAACGAGTGCAAGAAACAAATCGGGGTCTATGCGTTGCATTATGGAGCCAATGAGCAAGTAGCCATTTGCAACCAAAAAGGTCGAAATGCTAAGGTTTGCGCCGGCGCCCGATAGATAGTTATGTGTATTTCCACGATATTTTCCGGCCCTACAAAGGAGTCCATAACAGCGAGAAGGAACCGTTTAAAAATGCTTGGAAGGAACCGTTGATGTATTGACCGAGACACGCGACTACTACATGGGGCGTTCACAATCGGTCATCATCATCACCTGGTAGAATTTTTTACTGCCATTCGGATCTTTAAGTTGTTTATGTGCTGCTGGACGAATTGTGTTGTCTCTACGGTGCGCTTTCTCTTACGATGATTATTTCTCGTCTTTCGAGTATAATGAACTATTCTCTTATTTACCCATTCTAAAGTGGGGCCGATTAACTGATTGCAAACAAAACAATTGCGACCAACAGTGGTGTTAATAATTAAATAAGCGAAAGTAAAATGTTTTGTTTTCTACACTGATGCTTACTTGAAGTAGCATTGTCGCCATATTCGGTTCTGTATTAAAAACCATGATCAGCTCTGATTACAAAAATGAGCCTGAAGAGGCACACACGAGAGGAAGACAACATAGTTGAAAATGGTCTTAGATTTTGTTTCACATTTTATTAGATTTTGTTACATTTTACATTAGTGAAATTGAAGCCCCAATTGTTACATTTTGTTTTAGCCGGAAGGCTAGAAATGTAGGAAGCAGATTGACACTCAATATGTCTTTCGTAGTTTTGCTGGGCCACTGCTTCCGTCCTCTCTTAGATTATAAATGATGTAAAGAAACAAACACATAAAGGGTCTCAATTTACTTTCTAATTTTTCAAAATTCTTTTACCACGGAAAATCGATATGTTCAGCACAGTTATGCTTGTGTATCTTAAATTTTTTTTTTGCAATTTTTGAAAGTGGCATATACTTCTTTTTCTAGTTTAAAACTCAATGTCTGTTGTACCGGTACAAACATAATTTGTTGCGCGCAAATTCACTAAAATAAAAAAGTAAAACTATATCAAACGTTTTAGAAGAATTGGTCATTTTGTATCATATCTTAAAATGATATCTTCAGACCAGGGCGGGGCTAAAGCGTTAGCCAATGAGAGAAAAACGGGATTTACTCCCGGTAGATCACGTTTGGTGATCTCGGCCCTAGCAACAAAAATGTATAACTTTTTGAGCTTTACAAAACGTATATTTCATTTTTTTCATGATTTTGAGAACAGCATCCCCTATTCTTCCCATGTATTAACGTAGAGCGTTAAAAGGAATTTGAAGTATTTCAGCTATCTTACAAGAAACCCTAAGTCTTAAAATAATGTACATGTCATGCTGGTTATTAATTAGTATTATTAGACACCAATCCGTCCTTTTGGCTGATCAGTTAGGACAAAACTATTGCAAATACTCGATAGAAATAAATTCCGTTGCAGATAAAAGCAAGTCTGATTTAAAACATCCAGTTGAAATGGAAACAAAGTTTTATATCATGGAATTGGATTTCATTAGTGTAACAGATAGGGTAGTAATAACTGAAACAAAATACTAAATAAGTTGTTTTATTTCATTGAAAAACAAGATCGAGGCCATCTATTTGGTAAAATAGACGCAATAATTTTTTAAAATAATAATCCTGTCCTTCTTTTAAATAAGTACGTTACCCAACAATGTAATAACCATTCCTACAGTTATCTAATTAGCCTTAGTGCCCCATTGTCGAGTCGATTATGTCGAGTAGACGACCTTCTAGATTCCCTCACCTTAGATAGCCTTGAAACAACGGCAGCCTTTTTATTAGACTGAAGTATTATGTATTTGGATATTAGAACCCTCAGTTATGTACCACAATGGGAAGAGAATACATTTTTAATACAGATTTTTCTGTTTTTGTGGATACGATAGTGTTTTTTCTTGTTAACCCTTAAGCATGGGAAAGATAGTCGATCATTCTTTTAATATTATGTCAAAACATTTTGTTTGTATAGTTTTACTGACATTTGGGCTCCATTCAGCGAAGCGGGCAGTAGTTCTTAGAGAGCGACCTAACCGTTTGATATTTGTTGAACAAACTAACTTTATCAAGAAAATGACCAATTGTGTATTTTGTCTGAATCTGAATTTGTACTTGAATCTGTATTTGTATTTGAATCTGTATTTGTATTTGAATCTGTATTTTTAATTGAATCTGAATCTTAATTTGATTCTTTATCTGAATCTGTATCTGTACTTGTATAATGAAACTCAGTACCAAAACTCAGTACCGAAACCCAGTCCCATCCTTATGAGCGGGGTTCCGCCCCCAGCACCTAAGGGATGGTACTGGGTTTTGATGAGAAAGGGATAGGAGATGTGAGGAAGGGATGAAGGGTGAAGAAACTCGGTGCGTGAAAAATGGGGGACATGTGAGGGAGGGTGAAGAAACTTGGTGTGTGGAAAAGGAGGGGGGAAGTGAAAAGAAAGAGAATGAAAAAATTTCAGTCATCGCCACCGCCCTTGACGGATAGTAAAACGTCCTGAAGCACTGTCCTCTCCGTTGTTTGTATCATCTGGCCATAAATCATAGAGCAGCGGCTCGTCCACGTAAATACCTAGTACCATCGTGACAATTAGTATTCCAAAAGGACGCCTTCATGGAGAATCAAACATATATACACGAGCAAGTTACAAGTGTCTAATGCGCAGTGCTTCGTAATTCGCCGACGCATTCCCAGAATGCGTTGGGTTGACACTTTTCGAAGTGAACGTAGCTGGGTGGCGCCGCGAGGCCCTTGCTGCAGTTGAGCTTGCCGGTAACATTCCTCCCGAAGAGCGGCGAAAAATAATCAGAGGTGTGTATAAGAAACACAAGGAGAATGCTCGTAGGATGAAGGTCGAGACTTTCATTGCCAGTCTCAGGTCGAAGACCAGGACTGTCTCCGAAGGGCGGAGGGGAGGTCGGAGACGGGCCGCAGAGCCGCCTCACCAGGAGGACCGGCCCGTATTGGTTCGTCAACCAACTCCCCCTCCTCCCTCGCCGGAAGCACCCGTCGAGCAACCGCCGGTCTATGAATGGGAGTATCCCGCCTTTCCACCACTGGCGCAAGACGGGTTCTTCCTGGGCGAAAATGAGACTGATGGCATTGTTGAATGGTGCCTTGTTTGCGTTTGGTGCCGATGCTCCAATGCCTGTTTTTGTCGAATTTCCCGACACTGATCCAGACGCCCGCTGATCCGGACTGTCGAGCAACCGTCGGTCTATGAATGGGAGTATCCCGCCTTTCCACCACTGGCGCAAGACGGGTTCTTCCTGGGCGAAAATGAGACTGATGACATTGTTGAATGGTGCCTTGTTTGCGTTTGGTGCCGGTGCTCCAATGCCTGTTTTAGTCGAATTTCCCGACACTGATCCAGACGCCATCCACGCCACCCTTGGAGACCCGACCCGGACGTTGACGAGACCGCCGGAGAACGGGCCTCTCGTGCAGCAAAGACGGCCAAGATCGCCGAGGAACTCGCCCTGGCAGGGGAGCAATTCTTTTAAATTCTTCTTTTTTCTTTTTTACGAAGCAACTGCAAGCAGACTGTTCTAAATCATTTTATTCCGCAAAACCGGGCTCGTGTACTCCCACCTTTTTTGTCGTGCTCAATTTATTATTGCTTTTTGCCACTGAATGGCTTTGCTTGTTAAGTCATTGAATTATTTATGATTCCCAAAATTTCTATTTGTAGCGATTCTGGTCTGTCACTCTTATAATTAAATTCAATACACTAAGCTCAATTCTTTATCAAACGGGTGAAGCACGACCTCAATTTCACTTATGTTCGCTGTTCTGTGGGTCTTTTTCTGCATTATCGCTATCGCTTTGTCAGCTAGTGAAACAAAGTCCTGGGCTACTTGGGTTGAATTAGCCAAGAAAATGGAGGAGGAGGGGGCAAACAGAATTCGAATTCGTCCTAAAAATAATTCGCGTCGAGTCCGGTCGCTGTCGTTCTCATCCGAAAGCCAATTTCTCTCGTCAGTGAATTTGAAAAGTCAACTGATCATCTGGACGAAAGAGGTGAAAATAATACTAACAAATATATTTTTTTTCAATTGGGAATAGACTGGACACCGCGTGACGTCACCAAATCCCGTTTACTTGCAAAGACCATCAACTCTTTGATCTCGCCAATTCATTAAACTAATTATTTGAATGCACTTCATTAAATTAAGTTTTAAATGCTCAAAGCACCAGCATAACACGATTTTTCTCTTTGCTAGGGCGCTTGCTCTAGTGCTCAAAACAACTAATAATGCTCTAGAAGATGTGTGTCTGCAAAGTGGAGACATCTTTTGGCAAAAAATCTTATCGTCTGCTTATTACTAAATGGGCCAGCGCGCGCGCACCCTTTTACGTCATCAAACCAGCTGACTGATGGAAAAGTTGCTGTATGTATGTCACTATGTTGTTGCCACATGCAGACGAGAAACACATGTGCGTAAGATCGAAAAAGTTTGGTGATATTTTTTACTCCCTGTCGCCCCAACAAAATCTGGACGACATAAGGGTAAACAGAGCAGGTGGGTCTTTTCAAAGGCACCTGGTGTTTTCCACAAGGTGGCAATTGAAGATTTTTCGAAAAACGAAAAGGTGGTATATGGACGCCACTTTCCATGTGGTGCCAGCTCCTTTCTATCAATTATTCTCTATCCACGCATTCATTAGAAAGAGAAACTCGGTTACACTAGTACCTCTTGCCTTATCCTTATGTTGAAATGAATAACCAAGGATTACAGAGCCGTTTTCAGTTCGATAGTCGTATTAGCAAACAAAAAAAACAACAAAGATTCTCTAGCACCAACTGAAGTGCCACTCGAAATCCAAGAAATAGTGGTTGACTTTGAAGAAGCAGTTTGGAATGTTGCACAATCTACTTTCCTCAACGTCAAAGTCATGGGGTGTGCTTTCTATTGGTCTCAATGTCTCTTCAAGACACTAAAAAAGCTCGGCCTTGGTCCAACCTACAAAAGAGATGGGGAGAAAATAATCACGATACGAAAGCTAATGTCTCTATAGTTGCTCACAAGTGACAAAATAAAACTGCTTTCGTTAAATTCTGCGACTATGTAGAAACTAACTGGATATTAAGCACTTTTGGCCACCCACAGCCTGGTGCCGCCACGGCCAGAACAACAGCAGCAGCAGCGACGGCAACAAGGACGCCGCCGGACGAGTGCCGTGATTGACGAGACGACCTGCGACCCCAGCCTGTGTTGCACAGACGCGAGTGAGAGCCAGCGCATGTCGAAAGCCAACAGTAGTTCAAGCTGTCACCCGAAAAATAAAGGGAGTCCTCCTGTCTCCCAATTGTTCGACAAGGCCGATGATTCGCTGACTAAATGTGCTGTACTAAGGTTGAAACCAATTTTGAAATGCTAGATTATTATAGTATTCTCTTTTTATCTTTTACTCTGTTATAGAAAGATAATTGGTGGACACAATGAGTTCTACCATGGAGGAGTTCCGAATGAGAGTTGTAAAGCGTTTATATTATTGAATCTTGCAATTCTTACCGCTTTGTGCACGGCTACAACCTTCCATACTGACGGGACCTTTAACAACAATCCCTGTTCCGGCGATTTCCGCTTGACTCAAAATTCCCTCTTTGTCTCCCTTCATGGCGGCGCTGCTGTCGCCGGCAACGCTGTAAATTATCGTCTGCTATCCCGCCACATGTGTTCTTTCAGTGTCTCGTTCCTGCTTTCTTTCTCTTTCTTGCTGAATTCCGAGCACTGCAGTGCTCTCGTCCCGAAACCTAGCCGGTAATTGATTGTATTCCTTGCTGCCTTTAATCTGTCTATATATATTTTATTTCCATGATAGTGCTTTACTGTGTTTTATCCCATTGGGCTGTGTTGCCCCTGCTGTCGGGCCTGCTTGCCCTGTAATTGTATCCATCTGGAAGTGTATGCTCAGGTATTAAGACTTATATTTGTGGTCTGTGTGTGCATGTCATCATCTTTACTTTGTTCCCCCTTTGTACATAGGCCCTTCCACATTTTCTATCTTTTGTCGTGCTGTGACAGAAGTGTTTGGGCTCGTGCCCACTTTATCTTGGCCACTTTGGTCTCGAGAGGTAAAAGTTGGTTAACCTGCATCATTGAGTGATCTTATGCTAAATCCTCTCTCTTTCTCTCTAGGCCAAATTGTCTGTGTATCTATTGTTTGTCTATTGTACCACGATCTGGCCTGTGGGGCTTAGCACCTCAGTCCACCCCCCTCAGGTAACGAGCCCACTTGGTCTCTGTGTCTTTCCCCACTACATTATCTATCCTTTATTCCTATCTTAGGCATCGTGTGAAACTATTCGACGAAATATAACTATATTGCTAAGTTGGTACGCCAACGTCCAATTAAAGTCTCGTGTTGGAGTCATTGCCTTGGCCACTCCCCCCTGCAGCCAGCTTCAAGATACCCAATAGTCTTGTCGCAAATTCAATCCCGCTTTTTTACCAGCTATTTCTTGATTTGTTTTGTTGCAATGAGACTCCAAGGAACGCGTGGAGAATGTTGAATTAAGGCGCATTTGCGAGCCAAACCATTAAGTGTTAGCATTTCGTTCCCATCAGGAAGAACGCGTACATTGGAAATTCTAACGTTTTCATAATTTCCATGGTCGACCATGAAAAAATTGTAGATTGGTTCTGGCTGTGTATTGCAAGTTGTAACGTATCCATTGTTCTTTTCGTCATTGCATTTTCCTCGAAACCACTTTCCATCACTAGTGCACACGGCATACATATGCCCAGATGTAATTTCTTGTGGTATCGGGTAGGACTAAGCATTTTCCTCTAATATTGAATTGATCGATGAATAGTATTTTGCATCCAAATGTCGGACTACATAAAAATCCCCTGGATTGTTGACCCATTTAACAGTGACATGGAGTGTGTAGGGTTCCGGTGCGAATCGAGGCACGCTCGATGTATGTCGTATGTCCATGATGATGTCAAAAAAAGGAAAGTAAGAAAAAAAACTTGGTTTTAGAAGCAAAAAAAGGAAAAAAAAAGAACGAAAATCGGGCTAATTTTTCTTTTTTCATGGTAAAAAAGGAAAACATTTTGAGGAGAACGGGGTTAGAAAAAATTTTTTTTTCATGCATCAGGGTTGCCAAGCTACGTAATAATAATTACAGGGTGTCCACTTGATTTATCCCTGATCCGGGGGAGTGGAGGGATAAATATACAGGAAACAAGGTCATTCATACAACCTGGGGCAAGAAAGGAACTGTTGTGGGGTAAAAAATGTGCAACGGATTAGCGGGTGAAAATGAAACGAAAGGTTAAAAAAAAAGTGGGAATTTAAGGGGGAAAGGACGGGAGAAAAGGCAAATTGTGCAGTTCGAGGACAATTGTTTTCCTAAATTCTTGTCGGTGATGACTCCTATTCAGTATTTCATATGGGCGCAATTATTAATTCGTTTGTAATTTTATTCAATTTTACTAATAAGTATAATAGGCTGTGAAGACTATATTTAACCTTGGTGGTATTATTACCACTAGCTATCAGTTATGGGAATAGGGGTAGTAGAGTCGCAGTTGATAAGTGTCAATCTGCAAATCAGTATTTAACCCCCCCAAAAAATTTCGCGTGCATTCCGAAAAATTGAGATTTGCTTGAAAAAATCAGAGAGATTTTCACGCGAGAAATAAAAAGAAAAAAGAAACCATCCTTAGAAGAGGTGTCCGCAAATACCAGACTGAAAGTCTGGCAACTGGGGCCTTGACAATAAAGTTCGTTTTGGTTTTGCCATTATGTGCCCTAACTTACTTTAAGATCAAATTTTGGTAAAATAAACATTGTGCTTCTCTTTTTTGGCCACATTTTAGAATGAATCAATTACAAATTCAAAGTGGCATTTACTAGAAAATGGAAAACGGAAACCTGACATCGATCCTAGAGGCTCCAGTTGCCGGACAATATGTCAGCTATTTGCAGACATCTTTTCTTATTCTCTAAGAAAAATGTCGGCATTTTTCCCGACTTTGAAATCGGAAAGTAACGTCCAGACTTGAATGTCCCCCTTTTCATGATGTGGCACAAATGACCTTTTACGAAGGACAGACTCAAGGTTGCGATCTAACCAAATAAAACGATCAACTTCAAGTTGAAAGCATTAATGTTTAGTACGAACGTTACCCAAACAAATTTGCATATTCTGAAGGTCATCTGCCGTTGAGTGATTCTCATCGCCTTCTTAATTCATGCAATTATCTTTATCTCATAAACTCTCATATGGGAATACTTTTAAATAAAGAAATTGGATGCAGTTCAAAAAAAATCTATTTTCCGAAATTTGCAAGATCGTTTACACCAATTGCTTTAGATTTCTTAGCCCTTTTACCTTCTTCTCCAAAGTAACTTCTTTATCACATGCCCCAGAATTTAACATTTTCTAAAAAAAGAATATAACAGGGAGACATTTGTGGGATATTCCACGTTGAACACATAGAAACATGCAAACAAAATAGCGTAGAATCGGCAAAACAACCGGTTTCAAACATATCATTGTCCAGAGAAAAATAGATACGACACATGATAGGGAGGTACGCCATGACACTTTTGCGAACGCCATCTAGCGGCTTATGCCCGCCATATGTTAAGAGATAGGGAGAAGTCAGAGATAGGGAAGTCTCGAGGGGTGGGAGTCCCTCGAGAATTCTGCCCTATCTCTTAACACTATAGGGCGGCATTAGCCGCTAGATGGCCCGCGGAAAAATGTCATGGCGCACTATAACATTAGCTGTCGTATCTCTTTTTCTCTGTCGTTGTCTTCCAATGACGATTATGCCCGGCTGTACCATTCTATCTTGACGTGATTTCTCAATAGCCTCCTGGAGATGAACACCTTCCTGATTTTAAGTAAAGAACCCAAGCTATGTATAACTGAAATCAAAAGAAAATTGAAAATGTTAATATTTTCTCTGTCGTTGTCTTCCAACGACGATTATGCCCGGCTGTACCATTCTATCTTGACGTGATTTCTCAATAGCCTCCTGGAGATGAACACCTTCCTGATTTTAAGTAAAGAACCCAAGCTATGTATAACTGAAATCAAAAGAAAATTGAAAATGTTAATATTTTCTTGTTACCGGATACTGAGAGACGAGTTGTTTTGTAAGCAATTTTGGCGTTGGAAGCGACTCGCCTTTCGTCTGTTTAATTGGTCGAGGCAGAAACAAAACGGACAGAGACGAAAATATGGCCATGGTGCGTGCATTCGTTTTATCTATCAATAAAATAACAATTTCATGTTTGTTATAGAAAGAGAGTTGTTTTCTAATTTTCAGAAACCTAGACCAAATTTAAATAAACTTTTGGGAAAATTCTAGTTTACCGGAACTCCTCCGATTTTCCCAAATTTGTTACCAAACGACTCAAATTGATGTCCCGAGTCGTTTGGTACAACAAATTTGGGTGGCAAACGATGGGATGATGGTCAAAATGTTGAAAGAAAAATCGCATGCAGCGGGGTCGGGCTTCAAAGCCGATATTCCCCAAACCAAATTTCGGGGAAAATCTCAACCCAGATAACACAGTGACTTGATTTAGACGTATTTTTTAATACTTTTGGGGACAGCTGGGACTTGAAAAGTACATCCCGTTTTTGCGGATAACAACTTATGGACGAATATAGTGTGATACCGATGTCCGGCCTAACGGGTTCTCAAAACTGAAAAAAAAGACGTCCCATAATCGAAAATAGGACATGTATAAGACATCTAAAATTATACCAATATAATATTGCAATAATCCGTCACCGTAGTGAGCTGTCTCTCCCTCCACCCGAAGCTCAATCTTCTGCGCTAGTTAAAAACTTTGCTTCCATAGGGGATCCAACTCGAGATCTTTGCAGTCTGAGGCGGGTGTTATACCAACTTGGCTACCAGAGTATCTAGAGGACTTCATTGAGCAACTGGTGATTGCATCTCACATTCTAACGGTGTATGATATCAGTATACATGTGATGGCATGTAATTATATCTGTAATTATGTCTGTTTAATCAAATTCATTGTAATTTAATTATATTTTTGCTTGTATTGTCTATTTTCATTCAGACTTTTAATTCGACCCCGACTAATGAAAATAAGTTTTATGTTCATCTCTCAGATAGATCCCTACGGGACAGATTAATGATATAAATTGTAAAATAATATGTTTTCAAGCCTAAAAACAGGAGCAAAACGTGGATAAACAAGGCTACAACACTTCAAATATTAAAAACCCAGTATTTAAGAATAATTTATCCAAGATAGCGTAGATGTTAGAGCACTTATATAGCACCGTGAATAAACCAGGTACGATTCCCACGGCAGAAGAGTAATTTTAATTGAAATTTACTGTTCACTATGTGTCTTAACAAACATCCTAAACACTATACTTATGCATTTAACTTGAGTGACTTCATTCGCCAATATGTCTCTATATATGACACAATACAGATTGTCGGTTGCTAAATTTTTGTTTTTTTTTTTTTGAACCGGAAATTTTTGACTTCTTTTGGACGTCTTTTATGAGTCTCTATTAAAATTTCAAAATGTTAAAAGTAAAAAAATAGGACTTTATTTAGACGTATTTTGTATGTCCTGTCCTAGGCGTCCTACAATGACGGACTTTGGACCACAAAACAACTTGGATTCCTATCTGGGAAGTTTTTCGAAGCTCAGGACAAAAAGGGTGTAAGAGTCAGGGTAAGAAAGTAGCAAACGAAGGAAATGGAGAAAACGAGATAACGACCAAAACGATAGAAATCTTAACAGCGCAACAGAGACACGTACACACTGGCACAACCGTCTCAAACACGTGGGCACTACTGCACTGCAGAAGAAATTTATTTTTGGTACGTTGGTTTTGTACCAAAATATTTGCGAAATTTTTCAACTTTTTCCCGGTTTAGAATAAACTGACTTAAACTGAACTGAAAGTAGAAACTTTTCAGCAGATGTCTGGGATCGCCGCATCAGGCAACTACTGGCTCTGGGAACCAATGGCAAAATTCGACGAATTCGACTTTTCCAAACTTTATAGGCATGGCAGTTCGAGGATTCGGTAGTAAGTATGGATTTTTCGAATTGTCCTTGCTATTGTAAACACAAGGAGTTCTGTAAAAACGAATACGTTGATCTTTTGTTTAGACTTTAGAATCGTTTCGAAGTCAAAATCCGTTAAGAATTTGGAGGAAAATCAATTCCTAATTTAGGAACTGCACTACCTCTAGTGATCAAAATATGCAACTGCCTGAGGCAATCCCAGACATCGCTTGGTGTGTAGCCCCTCGTGCGCCCTCCTTTACTAATTCTACGTGCCTTGAGTTTAGGAGAAATATTCTACTCTCCTAGTGGAAAGAGCTTTTTTCCGTAGTCCGTATATTAGTTTCCGTAGTAAACAGGCTTTGTTGGCTGAATTCAAGTTGTTGTCGACAAATAAAATCAATTATAGGGTTACAATCTCGCCAATGGTTGTAAAATAAGTCGTTGGTATTTCAGGAATCTGAGAACTTACCCGCCCGACTGCATTGGTAGACCAGCTAGCAGTGAAGTCTAATCCATTGCGCGGAATGTAGGAATTCGATACGTAAGTTACAAAGATGTCTCCAGCACTAATGAAAAAATCACAATGCAAGCAGCTGCGCTGGGTGCTGTCTGTGCACTACAGTGCACCACTTTGCCTGGTATGTCTGTTGCAGCTGTATCTGCGCTTGTGTTGCCGCCCGAGTTTTGTTCGCGCGACGCCGCGGCAAGAGTTTTTTCCCCCGGACTCCACCCCCTCCCTCCCCAAGACTAGGCCGAGCCCTTAGCTAGACTGTACATTGTACACATTTGTATGCTATTGTTAGACAATATTTCAAAAATTAAAAGAGATTTTATACAAATTTGATCGCCAGCAATTGTACTGGCCCGAAAAAAGCTACAAATTATCCTAAGACTGAGTGAAGGCCGTACAATTTTTGCAACCTCTAAAAATATATAACTCGAGCCGGGACTCGAACCCGCAATTTTCGGAATTAGAAGTCCGACGCCTTATCCATTAGGCCACACGAGCTTAAACAGTTTGAACGCGTAGCACACCGGCGTTCTTTCTAAATGCGTAAATAGCGTCACGCTAAATAATAGGCTACGAACAAATATACAGGATACCCTGTTAATACATCTGATAAACGGTTTTAACAAGCGCAAGTATTGGATTTCCCTAACCACGCTTCCCGTTGAATGAGAAAACTAATCATGCATCAGGGAAATGAAAAGTGGAATGTGCTCTGATGATGGCCTATAACTTTTTTTCACAAACGATTCCTAGAGCCTTCTAAACGGAAAGTAGAATATTATAAGCTTTTAAAGATTAATCCTTCCAATCAGAAATAATTTCTTCAATTTTCACTGTTCTCAAAAAATCGAAACAAGACCCGTTCCGGTGCTCCTTCGGGTTTTTTGGTTACAAAACTATTTTAATGTTTTGTATTCGGAAATTTAATTCAATTAGCCTACTGTGTGTGTTTGATTAAAATCTTTTAATATTTAAAATTTCGTTTCGCTCGAGAGGTTCCCGGTAGGAATAGGACGGGATTTCTATTTTGAAAATATGGTTTAGCGCTCTCTTAGAAATTTTGGGATTTGTGTTGCGAGGGAAAAAATAGTGTTTTATTTTCCAACTTTATATCTCCGTTTTCATAGTTTTCCTACCCGATTGTCGTAGAACTTTGAAAAGGTTACCCGTACTCCATCGATTGGTGTGACAAAAGATTTCAGAAGTCGCTGAATCAATGACGACAAATTAAATCGGAAAAATTGCAACACTCGAGTCGAGTTATCAAAGAACTCAATTTCGGATGTCGTAAAACGTAACCCAAAAATGATAAACTGGAGATAAAGGGAGGAAGGGCAACAAATTATACTAGAGGCTTTAAAGATGGCCGCTATTTTCTATTACTTGCTCCCTTACAGACAGCAAGTGTTCTTAGGGAGTTTTCATGGCGTGCTGGAAGCACTCTCGCCTCGTTAGGTAGACGTTTCGGATTCCTGCTTCAGTAATGATCATCAGTTCCTATCAAAAATGCTCGTCGTCAATACATTTTTAGCTCGAATGAAAATTTGTAAGAAACCGAGAAAATCTTGACCTTGACGGAAGAAGAAACCAAAGTGCTACCCGAAAAGTCGTCTTTCACATTTTCGACAATATTGTATTAAATAAAGGGCCACTTCAGAAATCTTATTTTTTTCGACATTTTAGTCGTAATGCACTTTTTACCATTATTTGTCGCCTTTTTCTAAGAGAGCGGTGAACGCTAGTGTCAAAATCATCTACATATAATTTTCCGGAATCAGCTGGACAGAGTTGGGGAAGGGAAATATGGCGAAGCAGAGAAGTTTTCTATGATAATAAAGTTTCGTTACTTTTTATTGTTATCTGTAACGAAATATCGACCTAAACATGTTTTTTTCTGCTGACTTCAACATTTTGGGTATATTCGTTTCGACAAACATGAATGAAAATGTGAGAGATTTTTACCGCCAAAAAGACATATCGCTTGAATGACAAATTGATAACGAACCTTTATTTTGTGTGCCAAAAACCCGTCCCCACTCCACAAAACTAAAAAATTCATTAGACTGGTAAAAAACTTGTGTCCGGGGAATAGCATCAGGTGCGTGAGCTATATTTCGCGGGTACCAAATAATTGGGTGATCTTGTCCCAATATTGTTTTTTGCACCCGACCCAAGCCTGAGCCAATGTTGAATAGCACGAGGCACTAATTTTTTTGCTATCCGGGGTTGACCCTCGCAAACACATATGCATCACGGAAGATGACTGGCAGTATCATGGGTTTATCTTTAATTTTTTCCCAATTGACGAATGGCAGGCCTGATAACTGTCGGCGGTTAGGTGTAATTGCAATTTTTGAAACAATTGCTATCGGACAGACAGTAATAAAAAAGATCTTTTTTAAATCTTTTTATAAAAAACCCAATATCAATATCAATGAGCAAAGCGGCTTCTTGCGGCTTTCTTAAACTACACACTTTTTTTTTCAAACCCTTGAAAATGGGATATAATTGATTTAAAAAGTTCCAGCTGTATGATTTTTTTTCCATTTAATGGTTTTTCAATCCGCATTTTCATTGGGGACAATAACATGGTACACAAGTTACATCATTATACATTAACGTTCTCCATAATTGGACCATACATTAAATTGTTGTAAATAGAAATAAAATTTTCTGATTTCATTACAATGGTTGCTGATCAAGGGGTTTATAGGGGTTATCAAACTGTTTTCGATCAGTATTGCAATGGACAGCTTGCAACCTATTGTGAGGTGTGAACAGTCACATAAGCATAATCCAGTCAATGTCTCTGAAATGGTCTGTGATATGTAGTGATCGGTAACCTCATAGTAATAACTAACACATTAATTTAGAAAAAGGATGCGAAACCACTCCTGCTATAATGTGTCCAACAAATTCAAATAAGTAGTGAACGGTCACCTGAAAAAGAAACTAACACATAAATTTAGAAAAAGGAATGCGAATAAACCACTGCAGCTTTAATGTGTCCAACAAATTCAAATAGGTAGTGAACGGTCACCAGAAAAGAAACTAACACATAAATTTAGAAAAAGGGATGCGAAATCACTATAGCTATACTAGTGTGTCCAACAAAATCAAATAAGTAGTGAACGGTCACCTGAAAAGAAACTAAAACATTACAAAAAGTATTTGATTGCCCATTTCCGTGTAAGATACTCACTTACATGGCCTCATTCTACACTCTAAACAAAGATTCAATTTCCCTTTGACGCAAAATGACAACAATCACAAAATGTCTCTTACTACTTTTTTTGTGGTTGTCCTAAGTGTCCAGTGACTATTAATTAAATCCGCACAAAACAAATAAAAATAAAGTAGTACCAATCGAACCCAAAACTATCCTACACGGTGCGACAAATAACAACAAGTTTCTACAAAAAATTTCAGGAAAAACGATTCAGTAGTTTAGGTTTCTATAAATTCAAACGAAACTGGATTTAAAGGTTCTGCAAACCCAGTTCAGAGCAGTGGAGGGGGAGGGGTAGTAGTAGCAGACAACACCCGTACACAGCCCTATTATTACATTAGAGCCTTCTGGAGTATACTACGTATACTACCCTCAGGGATAAGTTCTTTCCCTCCTCTGACTATTCACCCGATTTTTAGCCAATTAAAAAAAATATAGCACCGAAAAATGAAATTAAGTAGGAGTGGGGCACTTTGAACAGGTGAACTGAAGTCCTTTAATTCAAATTGGCTATTTTGATGCAAATCTATAAGTTGCCCTTTCAGATCCTAAGAAAAGATGTCCGCAGAATGTCTGGCAACTGGGGCCTTGACAATTAAGTCCGTTTTTGTTTTTGCTATATTGTGTCACAACTGTTTTTAAAATCCGATTTCAGTCAAATGAACATTGCCCTCCGTTCATTGGCCATGCTTTACAATAAAGATATTTAAAATTCCTTTCATTAGAAAATGGCAAAACGGAAACCTGACATCGATCTTAGAGGTCCCAGTTGCCGGACATTATGTCTGTGGTAATATTTATTGCAGACACTTCTTCTTCTTAGAGAGTTACGGGTTAAAAGATTTGTGGGGTACGATTGCGCACGCAAAAATCGTTCGCTTTTCATGAGGTTTACTGAAATTATCTCCTCATTAAAGACGGGGAAAATTGAGCCTTTGGCAATAACCGGGAACAATTGAAAGGGTAAATGTTTATTTCTTATTTACTCAAAGAAGCTCCGTTTACGGAATCAGACGGAATGCAAGCCGTGCACAGATAAAATACTTTTAAGCAAGCTTTTCAGTAGCCTATATACTCTTACACAAAAAATATTTTTTTTGTGCATGTCGGATTGTCGGTGCACCAAGGACTCTGCGGGACTCTGTTGGTTAGCCGAAGCACCCGTTGGTGCGCCGAAAAATGTCGTTGCAACCATTATGTATAAATAATGGATCTATACATATTACATAGGCTACAAGTCTACAAGTGCGTGGCTGAATATAATATACCTCTAAAAATGGTGTGAACCAAAAGTAAAAACGTTGTTCATCCTCCAAAACTAATTGGAAAGGTTTTTAATGCCCAGTAGGGCAGTAGTCAAACTACTGATGCGTGAATTAGAATTTTTGTTAACAGAAGCTTTGTTTGTAAAAATAACTCTCATAACTAGCTCATAGCTATAACATGTAAGTGTGAGTAAGTGGCTGTGTTCGAAAACTTAAATAGGGAAATACCCTGTTAAAAATAAGGGCTCGAAAACGGTAGTAAATGATACCGATCTGGCGGACTCATCTTTCGGTATCATTTGTTACCTTTTTTTATTTTCCGGTAGTACAACTCGATAATCGGATTCTGACTACCAAATAACGGTGGCGAGAGTTTGAAATATATAGGTAGCACAGATACTGATACACGGCAATATTTGATATCCACTATAGGTGACTCATTTACCGATAAACATTGACGCCTGTTGTCTATAAAAGGTAGCTGTAACTACTGCTAAGCGGGGACATTTACTACCTTATATTTCGTACCTATTCATAACCCGCATCATGCATAACTCAATAAATAAATGGAGAACGTTAATAATGTTACATATTTAAGTTTATTGTAACATTTGAGTAATTTGACAGAACAGGGTGTGGAACAAATATTGCATATGTCACATTACTGTTGCTTGGACTTCTGAGTTTCAATTATTTTAATGAAATTGATAACATTTTTGGGAAGGTTTAACCCTTCTACAGTCAATTTTGGCAAACACTGCGATTCAACAAACATAAGGGAGGGAAGAGCATAAGGACTATAGTGCAGTTGAAAAACATATTGAGCACACATCATTATTAGTAATGCCTCGGTACTCGTGTCAGCTTTCATGAAGACCTTGCAGTCAATGATAATGTACAGCGAGGACCCAATTGAAAGAATGAAGGGCTCCCCCCTGTCCGCAATTTCCGAAATCGCATCGTTGAGATTGGCGGATTCCTAGTAAAATAAATTAAATAAACGTTCTAACAGGCTGGATATACATAACTAAACAATTTCAACTAAAATTCACCTCAGAAATAATCAAAAAGTGTCGGCGATATTGTACTCCAGCCTTTTTCCCAACCATTACCACTGGAAGTAGTTCCAATGCAGCTCGAGACCGAACATCTACGTCAAATGACTTTTTGATAAAACGTGCATTGATATTATTTCTTATAATTAATTACCGAAATCGGCTGCCAATTCCTGAAATCTTTGAGCTCCCAGAAGTTTTGTAATTGCCTGCACTTTTTTAGTTTTAGCGCTAGCAATTATTAGGGGAACGATCTCCAGCCAAGATTGTCCAAATTTTTGGCAGGTTCCTACACCCAAAATTCTATCCATCTCAGCAAACAGCTGTAATGCAAAAAAACTGTGACAAACACTCATCAGTGGACGGCCATATTTTTAACTTACAGAGCTTGATGTTTTCAGAAATGGGCATTTTTCCTCCACAAAAACATGTACGCCATTCTTCAGTCCATCTTGATCGACATCAATCCTTCTTAATGGAAATGTCAGTTCCATTAAGAGCTCAGTTGCTGCACTATCAAATTCGTGGATTTTAAACGATTCAACTAATTTGTTTACATTTGATAGGTAAGACACCATGTCACCTTCTAAAGTAATAATATGGATAACGTCAAATTAAAGGTAAATCAAGAATGGTCTTAAAATACCTAATAGATTTGCAGTCGAAGCCGGTGAAAAATTAGGTTGTCGTGTCTGCTCGTTCGAACTCTTTTTCGGTGGAGGCCTAGCATTATCTTTTTCATCCTCGTTAGCTGCCAGTCTTATTCTCTCAAAAATTCGTCGAAGTTTTTTACCCATTGCAACCTTTGTAAAAAAGTTTTCTGTAGTACATATGGGTAGTGAGGAAGTTTTGCTAAAGCTTACCTCTGCTTGCAAATAATTTTGTCCGCCATTCAACACAAAATGATCATAATGTTTCTTCAACAAATTTAATACTAAGGAAATATCAGGGGGTGAGGGTTTATCAGTATACTTTGACATTTTCCCTGCTATCCTCCGTAACACACTTGCGGTTTCATTTTCCCAAAAGATGGCTTTTGGGTTTTCCAGTTTCTTCTGTTGTTCTTTCAAATCTAGAGGAAAGTTCAAAATCTGGAGGAAGGTTCAGAGTCAGTGGATTCGCTCTCGTCGATATTCGTTTATGAACACTTTGTCCAGGAGTTTCTTTTTCAAGCAACTGAAGATCACCATCATTAAGCTCAGCTAATCCAGCTTCAGATGTTGCAATAAACTCAGTTAATCCGGCTTCAGATGTTCCAAAATCGATGGCCGTGCTTAGTGTTTGTTGAACAAGACCTGAATTCAGGAAAATGTCATCAGGCTATTAAAATATAACTGAAATTTAATTACTAACTTGAGTTAACATTCCCTGTGATGCCAACGGGATCAAACATTTGAGTGTGTACCAATGCTTCAGGATCTGTCTCAAAAGACCCACTTGTATCATTTAAGTCGTCAATTAATTTACCTGAAAACAATAATTTAAAGGACCATTAACAACAGTTTTGCATGGAAATAAGTAGGCACTGGAGAAAAAATCATTACACGTACCTGACCTTGTAATTTGTGGCAACAAAACCTTTGGATGTAACACACACACAATCATTGAACCATCATACACTGTCTCAGTATCCTTCATGACTAGCAACATTCCAAACTGAGCATGATGTTGTTTGAAAACAGGGTCATTGACCTGAAGACGAACATCCATCAACTTTGATGTCCTTCGCAGCTCTTGAGTAATGAGTTCCAAATCAGAATCGCCATGTGCTGTACTTTCAAAACTTACTGCGAAATTGTCACTATTGCGTTCCGTATCTGACAGAAAAACCTGCACAAAAACTGATTTGATCATGGTATTTTTTTCCATTTTACCAAAAAAAATGTAGGCCCGCTAGTTTACTAACTAATTAACATAAGCCACGTGTGTGTTAAGAATATCAGCATTACGGCTCATTCGTCAAAAATTGGCCAAATAGGTAGTAGCTGGTAGTAGCGTAGGCCAGTAGGCCAAGTACATGCCAAATATTTTGCACTTTATTTTGAATTTATTACTGAAAATTTCTGAAATTAAAGGAAAATATTTAAATAATTGGAGGATTATTTTAAAAATAGAAAGATTATTTTGAGGACAATTTCAAATCGATTGGACAAAAGTTTTGGCAACATCTGTGTCTAAGTGTGTCCTCTCAGGGAATGGAGTCAGGGACTGTCTTTTTCAAAAAAGTAAAAGAGAGTTGTGAAAAAGTTTTGGTTTTCAGATATAGATGAATACTGAGTTCGTTTGGAATATTTTTTCTTATTTACCATGGATAATTTACAATTTGAATGTATGCATTGCTCATTTCTTGTACATCTTGAGAATAATATTTTAAATTTTTACAGTGTTTAAAACTTAAATATTCGTTATTTTGTACCAGCTTTCAGGAGTAAGGTAAGGAGTAAGGTGAAAGGAGCAAAACCCTGCTGTTTTGAAGGACGAACGAGACTATTACTGCTTTCCCATTACTGCTTTCCCAATTCATAGAGATGACCCTAGTAGAACACCATAGCTGCAAGACATCTTGTAGCCAGGATTCTAGCCTGCACTGGTTGGCTAACTCATAGATTTAAGGTGGCTTCAAGATATCTAAATGTCACTCTTGATGCAAACTTTCAAGATAGATTGTAGCTGCATTTCAAGATACCTAAAAGACATCGAAAATTTACTTTTTACTTGTTAGATTATTTAAAAAAATGTTCTTCCACCATAGTGGGCTTCTGCTCATGGCAGGTACAGCTTAGAAGCTCTTTCTGCATAGTCGCCTGTCCCGGGGATCAAACCCTCCGCTCGAGCCCTCCGCTCTGTGAGTCGGGGGTCTAAACCACTTGGCTATCAGAGTACATCAGCGGTTGTTCTCGACCAACTAGTGATTGATCTCATACTCCAACATTACTATCATCACTTTATGTCATACTTCTATGGTTCTATACAATACCATTCCCTGCTAGTTATTAATTATCTAATCATTTAATGTTTACCGCAGCTTAGACGGCAGCTTAACCGTCAGCTTAACCGGTAAACAGAACCGGCAACAGCTTCCCCATCATGTATGGCACCAATTGTACCACAATCATGATTCAAAATTCTAAGCAATTATTACATTTCTGAACAATCATTGCTTCGCAAGCATTTATTACGCGGAAACATTGCTTGTATTTAAAGACAGAGGCTGAAACGTGTTGGATAGTGAAATCTAACACTTGCGACAATTAGAGTGAGCTCCGTCGTAGATGAAACTTTCTTTCTCAACTATGATAAACAAGGTTTAGCAATACATTAACAGAGTTCACCCAGTGGAACCTGTATAATTTCAATAGTTTTGGTAGAAATTGTTTGTTTTTAAACTGTTCAATCTGACGTAAAAAATGGTTTTGGCTACTACTGGCATTAAAAATAGCTCTAAGAAACCCCACGTAAATTCCGATTCTACTTTAGTTTGAATTCTACTTACCACATGAAATCAATTTTCAATAAATGAACATTGATCTTTATATCTTACTTCCCAGTTCATTATATAATAAATGCTAGAAACATTTTATACGTCGTTGAAATGTCGTCAAAGAAAATTCAGTGAAACGCCGTTTTAGGTTAAAGCCCATCCTATTATATATTGTAACACAAGGGTCACGGGACGTCCGCCGGACGCCGGATAGCCAGCCCGTCGCGTAAGTCGGCCGGACAGTCGTCCGGTCGAACCACCGACCGCCTGGCGCCTCGACATCCCCTGTCGAGGTGTTATAAGGCAGCTCCATGAGTCTGTTCCCTCTCTCTTGTTGTGTGCAACTAGCTACGAAATACACATCTTAGACACGTCTCGTTACATGGTGGAGATTGGGAAACCGTAAGTCACAAACTCTTTTGTTCCCTCAAAGCGCTAGGCGTCTGTCTTGTTGTACCGTTAGGCTGACGGGAGGTGCCGCGAGAGGCCCTGTCAGGGAAACCGTAAACGGGAAGAGATAGTACTTTGAGGTCCTTGAGTGCCAGTTTTGTCTCGGGCTGCCGTTAGGCCAACGGGAGGTGTCACGGAGACCCCGTCAGAGCTCGAGAAGAGGTGGTACTACGAGGTTAGCCGGCTGTCCTGTGGGGCCTGTTCCGTGCGACGAGGGTTAGGTCGATCGGAACCCGGACGGTACGGGTCACGACCAAGCCATCCACGGAACCGCACGCGGGAAGAGGCTACGTTCAACGGAGGGCGTGTGACAACGGTGATCCCCGAGGAATGAATTGACGTGTTGAGTTGATGAACGAGGAAAACAGATTTAGCAAAAGGTTGAAAGGGGTAAAAGCCCCGCCGGGAGAGGGGGAAAGAGCAACACGACAAAAGCGGTGCGGATACATAAAAAAAAACAGGAGTCAAGCAAGAGATAGCGGTTTCGCAGAAAACAGCACCGTGCTAGGCACCCCCAGCAGGAAAGAAGACCCCGGAAGCGTTGAAGAAACAGCAGTAGGAGGCGAGAGCAAGGGAGCAATTGCCTCCCTTCAGTGGGACAACAACGACCTGCCCACAAACACAGACGGAGAGGACGGTTACGCGGCAAGTTCCGAAGCAGAGGAGAAAGAGACCGCAGAGGACTACGACGAAGACTTTGTCATGATGGACGGGCTGCTTTTTAAACAGAGGAGAAAGCACGGGGGGGTGGAGCTGAGACTCTGCGTACCCCCGCGCTCGCGACAAGAGATCCTTCGGGCATGTCATGACGATGCAACGGCAGGGCACCTTGGACAGACTAGAACAAGATCCAAAGTGAAGAAACGGTATTACTGGCCAAAGCAAGATACCGACACGGAGGAATACGTTCGAAGCTGCAAGTTTTGTCAAAGAAGAAAATGCGTCTATCGGAGACAACAAGTGGCGGAGTTCTTCGTACATAACCTAATACTGCGCCACGGCGCCCCAGGAGCGCTGACTACAGACCAAGGCAAATGCTTCACAGCCGAGTTATTCCAGGAGGTCGTGCGAATGCTGGAGACCAACCACAGAACGACGACCGCCTATCATCCCCAGGCGAATGGTCAAGTCAAACGCCTGAACCATACGCTCGCAGACATGCTTGCCATGTATGTCAGTAGCGATCACAAGGACTGGGACGAACCCCTGCCATTCGTGACGTTCGCGTACAACACTTCGCGACAGGAAACGACTGGTGAAACACCGTTCTTCTTACACGGCAGGGAAGCGGTCCTTCCTATCGACGCAGCTTTGGGGGCACAGCCAAATTTATTCGACCCGGAAGGGAAGGATTACGCCGAACGGGTCAAGACGGCCATGCAGCGTGCCCGA
The DNA here is from genome assembly GCA_022539655.2 of Ceriodaphnia dubia. NCBI lineage: Eukaryota > Metazoa > Arthropoda > Branchiopoda > Diplostraca > Daphniidae > Ceriodaphnia > Ceriodaphnia dubia. The sequence continues at coordinate 524,722 of JAKUCG020000139.1, read as the reverse complement.
GCGGAACTCGAGCAAAAGATGCAGAAGGTACAAGAACGTCAGAAGGCGTACTATGATGCAAATCGGCGGGCGGCAGACGTCTACAAACCAGGAGAGGAAGTACTCGTCTTCCGTCCGACACGGAAAGTGGGGAGAGCACAGAGACTGCTCCTCACGTGGCACGGACCGTACGCCGTAGTAATGCAAACAATCCCCTTAAACTACATGGTGAGGGATCCGAAGGACAAAAAGATGCTTCGGACTGAAGTCGTTCACGTGGAGCGACTGAAACCTTTCACAGACCTGACAACGCCAGCTCACCTGCGCGGTGTGCCGCAGCGGGTACGGGAGACGGGCCAGGTGGACCTGATCGCGCCACCGGCACAGAGGGGGAGGCGTCGTAGGGGGCGCGGAGGCGGACCCAACAGAGCCCCGGTCAAAGAATTGACGAGAGGGGAATCGGAGGGATTTCTATCCAACAGAGAGGAGACGGAGGACGATCAAGAAGACGATACGCCTCTCAGAAGACCCGAAGCTAACGACGTGGGGAATCAACAAACGGCGGGGACACACCACAGGAGGGGGCATGGCCGACTAGAACGGGGACAGCCCTCGAGGAGCAAGGAGTCCAAACGCTTGGAGTCGTTCCCCAGCGGGGATGAAGGCGAGTGGAGGGAGGAAGCGCCGTATGAGTATGGGACTCGAGCGCACCAACGGGCTCAACGAGACGGGCCAGGAAACAGTCGTCAGGTGGAGCCACCTAGCGGTGGTGGAAAAGACGACGGACTGCTAGAGGAACACCCGAGCCTGAGAAACGTGAAACGCGGTACGGAGGGTGGGGAGACGCATTCCAAAGGGGGGGAGATGGAGACGGCGGCCACCCGATACCCTCAACGCACGAGAAATCGCCCTAAACGGTTTCTGCTGACACTCCCATTTTTGTTTCTGGCGCTGATGGCCATACCAGGCGCGATGCCGGCGAAAGATTTGAAGCTCACGGAGGGCGTCATATTCAAGGCCAAAGGAGAAAGAGCATTTACCGACTCTGAGTGGGTCATCGTAACGGATATTTCTTTCACGCAGTCAGACGCCGTTCTAAAAAAATTAAAGGAGTGGTTAGGTGAGAAGATAAAAACACGTGACTTGAGCAGACCAGACGCCGGGGATGCGCCGTACAGTGGGAAGAAAAGACAAATGTCCGTCTACGGGCCGCAAGTTGAAGCGTCTGACGGTTGGTTCGTGGCTATGATCCAAAACCGGATTCGCTCAAGGGCTAACACTACCCTAGTAAAATTGGAATTATTCGATAACAAATATGGAAACCTCAAAGCCGCCATCCAGACGGGCTCGAAACACCAGAAGCGAGGTATGGTGGACGGAGGAGGTAAGGTGCTCAATTGGCTCTTTGGAGTAGCAACTGATGACGCACTGGAAAAAATCAACACCAAAGTCGAACTTCTTTGGACAGGGACCAACGCGATAGCGCACGCCTTAGAGGCCCATGCGTCTTTGGTAAACGAGACACTCTGGGAGCTACAGGCCAATGCAGAGACGCTGCTCCACCTCGAAGCTACATGCTCGTCAATGGAAAAGGAACTGGCAATGCTGGAGCAGCGGTTGGACTATGCGAGCGAAACTCACTGGCTCGCTTGGAGTAAGATGGACGAAGCTTTTCAAGCCGTCGAACTGACTCTCAGCTGGCTACGGCAGTTCGTGGAGAATCTGAGCAATGGCCTAGCAGCAGTAGCGATGGAACGGCTACCGCCCACCCTCTTCCCTCCCACTCAGTTGTGGGAGGTCTTGCGAGAGGTTAGGGCCGCCCTACCGCCCGGGTGGTCGCGGGCGCCGTCTGTGCAGGCAGGGGATTTGTGGAGGACGTGTAAGGACGCGAGGGTGGTGGCGGTGGCCTCGCCCACTAGACTCCGCATTTTTATTCATCCACCCGTGTTTGAATACCCGCTCACCTTTCTCCTCTTCCGCATTACGAGCCTCCCGAGAGCTGTAGGAGACGGCACTTTGCGTGCCCGCTTTCACCCACTGCCAGATTATCTAGCCGTCTCCATGGATCGACAGACGTTCATGGAACTAACCACCGAGGAACTACGGGTATGCGCTACTTCCGCGTCGTCGATCTGTCCGATCAGCAGGGCAATCAGCCGCAAGAAATCGAGGAGGACGTGCGTCGTCGCTCTTTTTCTCCAGGATCCGGAGCGGATACAGGCGGAGTGCACGACGGACTTGGCGCCATGGAGAGGTCCCGAGACGGTTTACTTGGGCCACCGGCGCTGGGGTTTCTCAGCGGAGTCCCCGCAGCAATTGGTGATTACTCGCCCGGTCCGCCAACACGGATCTGCTAGCCACGCTTCCTCTTTGCCTCCCGTCGGAATTTTTGAAGTGCCCATGACGTGCACGGCGCAGACGGATGACTGGATCTTCCAGGCGAGTTTCCGTAAGGATTCGGTCCGGGGAAGCATCTCCCGCAGCCCCCCCTCACTGAAACAACTGGATCTGGACGTCCCGCCGCTGTCGTGGAACGCGTCCGGAGAGCCCGGAGTGAAGGAGCTCTCACCGAGTAAACGCACGGAGAAGCTCGAGGAGCTGCTGGCGCGGAATGCGGAGCCCCGCAACCGCCTCGATGCTATTTTTTTTTTCTCGAATTGTTTTCATTCTTTTTTTTTTGTTGCGCTTACTTTCTCTAGTATTCTTCCCGTGTTTTACATGTCGGGTCGGGTAGTGCATTTTTGTTTACCTGAAGGGGTTGGGTTTAGTGAAATGCCACGATCGGGACGATCGTGAGAATAAAAGGGGGGATGTAACACAAGGGTCACGGGACGTCCGCCGGACGTCTCGGATAGCCAGCCCGTCGCGTAAGTCGGCCGGACAGTCGTCCGGTCGAACCACCGACCGCCTGGCGCCTCGACATCCCCTGTCGAGGTGTTATAAGGCAGCTCCATGAGTCTGTTCCCTCTCTCTTGTTGTGTGCAACTAGCTACGAAATACACATCTTAGACACGTCTCGTTACAATATTTTCTAACACTTACTATCAGGGAAGACAATTATTGGGACTTTGTATTCTGATATCAGTCTATCAGATGTGAAGTAACCAAGTCTACTCCCACTTAATGTTACAAAACTTGTTTAAATGACAAAATTTTGTGAGATATGACAGATGTCCCCAAATCTACAGTAACTAAAACTAAAACGTCAAATTGATCCAGTGCAGTGTGTTCTTTTAATCTTTATAAGGATATCTCGTAGACATGCTGTATATACACATACAAGACATAAAATGAAAAATCGATTCTTGAAACTATGGCTAATAAGAAAACTAGAAGATATCTTAGAACCGGCTATCTTAGCAAGATTCAGCATTACTAGCTCTAAGACATCTAACTAGACACAGATTGTTCACGGCTTGAAAATTGTCTTTCAGATATCTTGAAGCTATAGTGTTCTACTATGGGGTATCGATTTCTAGCTCTATTGTACATCACTTTTAGTTTATTTGTAGTATTTGTAATATTTGTAGGGTATTTAGAAGTTGTCTACCAATAAAGCAGAGGGTGAATGAAGATTTGATGGACGACCACGACCCCTCGTGCCCGTGTATCGGTGTATACTCGTTGGTAGTATTCGTTTCGGAGACGGCGATGGGGAGTTCTGTAGCTCGCTGAAGGAAGCGGTTGTCAACAAACTTCCTGAATCCCTTTTTATTATTGCATTCAGGGTCTGCACTACTAGGTGCCGAAGTACCGGGATCTCTCATTGATAGCATATACTCTCTTACCGGCATAGGTGGATTTTTCTAAGTTGTTTTTTTTACTTATTCATACCATCTGACTCTTCTACATCCCTAAGAGTAAATCCTTGCTGCATGCATTATCGAAAGTGAAATGATTGTCCTGGCGGAAGGAGTGCATCCCAACATTCGAACATATTAAGTTCCAGCCAATGACGGGAAACTTTCAGTCTTACTAACTCGGCTATCTTGCCGGATTATTTGGGAGTATCTTTTCCTGTTGCAATGCATCACGTATGTAGGCTTGATTTAGATCGTCTATTCTACTCAACGATTTCGAAACGATCAGGGACTGTTTCAAACAGCAGCGAGAGACTATAGTCATAAAGATGTAATAAGAAAGCAAGGAGCCAAAATTTTGAGTTTCCTAGACGGTCCGCTTGAGAGGTGTCATATTATGATGACCGTCATTATATAGGTACTGCGGGGTCGTAATTAAAAATTCATATAGGTGTCTGGTAGCAAACTAAAAGTGATGTACAATAGAGCTAGAAATCGATACCGGCCAGTGTGACTGATCTTTGCCGCAGATCATTCAATACCGTCTAGACGAATCGTAGGCAGTCAAATTCACAAATGATTTTGAGGACACAATTTGTTAAAGTGGGTTGATATCGTAATAAATTTCATTCAAAATATGACTAATGAGGTGTCCTGGTTTTCACTCTTTTGGGGACACGATTTGTCTATAAGTACTCATGCCGAGCTCTTGTAAAATCAGTATAGACCAAGTACGGGTCCAAAATTTGCCAATGTTGCCGGATAGTGTAAAATCTGACTTGATTTTGTCAGTCAAAGTTTAGTACTGATTCCTCTGGGGCTCAGTTTTCGAATAAATCTGTACTTAAATTGAATTGGAATTCTTCCAAGATTCGTCTTGAATCAAATTCTTTGTCATTCAAGTAACCTATTGAAATTTTATAACCTAATTTAGCGATTTCAGAAGTAATAATATTTAATTAATTCGATGGATGTTGACGTTTTTTATTTGTTCGGATTCGGCGTGTAGTCTGCTTTGTTATTGTCCTGACAAGGGAAAATGACGGTCTGTTGTGTTCGTGGTTGTAAGAATCGAATTCTTAAAAACGTCAGTGAAAGCGTCAAGTTTTTTGCATTGCCATCAGAAAGAATTCGATAAAAAAAAGCTGTAAATGCTCAACTATTTAAAAGGAGATGTGCATGGCTGAAAAACTCAAATCAAAAGTTTTTGGACGATTATGCTACACCACGGTTTTGTTCTGCCCATTTTCAAGGAGGTAAACTGTTCGTATCTCTATCTGTTAGTTACTGTTCGTATAGCACTAAACCCTATGTTGTTTGAATTTTAAGGTGCTCCCTGTAGAGATGCTTTTGACGAGTCTCATCCAGATTGGGCCCCTACTATATTTCCAAGTACAGTGACATTAAACAAGAGTGATGTCCGCTCTGAGAGAGCTAAGAAAAGAGAGGAGTGTAGGGTTTCAACAATGCACAGAAACAGTATTGGATGTACCACACAGGACTCAACTCCACCGTACTCAACTTTTCTTGACCCTGCTATACAGGAGTCTTTTAGTCAGGTAATTTTAAAATCTTTGCACGACTTCACTATGTAGCTTACAATTTTTATCTCATTCCACTAATGTAGGATGGTGATGATACTGGGACATCATTTCACACTACAAACTTGTTATCATCAACCGCAATTGACATGGATTTTGAAGAAAAAAGTGACAAGATTGCAGAATTAGAGAAAAGAATAGAAGAGTTGGAACTAGCCAACAATCAACTGAAAGAAACGAGCGAACGGACCAATAACGAATTGGAAATGTCAATTCAACTGAACGATGAGCTTGCCTTGAAATACATCACTACAAGTGAGAAGCTGTTCAACGTAACACAAGAAAAGCCATCTTTGCTATCGCAACTTCAAAGATCTGAAGAAATGACTCGGTACTACACTGGACTGAATTCATACGAGTTGTTTGATGCAATCTTCGAGTCAATTTCGCCAGCTCTGAACCCCAGTACTCTATTTAAGATTTCCTTAAAAGAACAATTCTTAATGACAATGATGAAGTTACGTTTGAATCTTGCTACAACAGATCTAGCTTATCGATTTACAGTAAGTAGAACAACTGCCTGTAAGTACATCGATAAATTCATAACGGTCATGGCCGTCCGTCTTCCTCCTGTTCTTTTGCGATGGCCAAACAAAGAAGCTTCTGAGTTTACGATGCCTCTTCCATTTAAAACAAATTTTCCTAAATGTAGGTGTATTTTAGATTGTTTTGAGGTGAACTGCGAGATGCACGGGTGGTTGTTAGCTAAAATTTCCCTTTATTCCAAGTACAAAAGTCACCACACGGGCAAATTCCTCATTGTTATAACCCCACAAGGGTCTATCTGTTTCGTCTCTAAAGGCTATGGAGGCCGAGTAACTGACGTCGAAATTGTAAGAGATTCAGGATTACTGAAGCACGTCAAAAGTGGGGATTTATTAATGGCCGATAGAGGATTCCTAATTGAAGAAGACTTGGCTCAAATTGGCGCATCTCTGGCGATGCCAGCTTTTAAAGGAACACGCGCACAGTTGGAAGGAGAAGAAACCGAACGGTCCAGGATTGTAGCAAACGTTCGCATTCACGTTGAGCGTGTCATTGGAAACCTGCGCAAGAAGTTCATGATTTTAAGGGGGCCAATAAAGGTTCGTGACATGTGTACGGATCCTCATGATGAAACTTTCATCGATAAAATTGTTACTGTGTGCTGCTGTTTGCATAATGCCATGCCAAGTATTGTTCCTCCGGTTTAAAACCATTCTTAATAAAAATGAAAATAGAAAACTGTCTGATATAATTATAAATGAACAAAATGAGTGAGTTGACTCGGTAACTGGGAGCAAAAAACACGCTTAGAACGTCTAGTCTTAGCACAATGTGCTCTTGGATTGGACAGGTTGCGTATTGCGGATGATCGTTTAATTACTCAGCCGACGAGGCCTGGCTACACCAAGGATGAAGAAATAAGATTAATGGAAGAGGAAGCGTAACTTTTGGCGAACCCATCTGATGTATTTTACAATTACACAAATACAGTTATCGCGACAATAAATTATTAGAATAAATCATCACAGGGCATTTCTGGATTGAAATGGTTTAAGATTTGAGGCCATACGGATCATTTAAACCCGTATTTAATCACAAGGAATTTTTTGATTGCAATGGTTTTCTGGTTACAGCTTGTTTGGTTTTGGGTAATCTATTTCTTGAGTTAACCTTTTGTGAAGGAAGATTCTCTTTGAACTGATTCTCCTTGAATTGTCTTGGTTTTTCTTTTTTGACATCCTCTCTAGCTGCTTTGATCCAACACACAACTTTTACACTGCCATTTTGGGCCGAATCGGACTCGCTTAGGAACAATACAACACTTGTGATACACTTTGATAATGCAATTTACATTATTGCAAGAGACCGTAGGCTCCCTTTCTTTATACTGCTGACAAATGCAATAAAAAGAGTTAGAGGGACTAGGATTAGGCACAGGCGGAATAGGAACTGGGTCATTCAGCGGTTCTTGAACGACAAGAGAAACTGGCGTGTTCAATAAATTCGAATGTGATTCAACCAGTGGATTTTGGAGGTTTAGAGGTAGTTCAACTTCAAGTGATTCAACTAGTGGATTTTGGAGATTTAGAGGTAGTTCAACTTCAATCAATACATTCTCACTTATTTGACAGTGATCCACATGACTAGCATAGAAATGTCCACTCACTAGCTGAGGGAGCAATACTTGTCGAAAATAGAACTGAGATTTGATTCTGATATCATTGCACAAAGCTTCGTCCCTTGGCACGAACACAACAGCTACATCCTTTTCGATGTAGCCTATACCATGAGTAGACCATACTTCGTCCGGGTAACCAGCATTTGCTGCTGCATTTGATAGTAGTATGGATGCGTCTTTTCAAGTTGGAAGTCCTTAGTTGTTTCGTCATGCTTTAGGAAGAACTCAGTATGCTCCGAACAGACGTCTTTAAAACTTTTTGCATACCTGTGATGAAAAAAGGCGCGTAGATGAAACGAGATTTAATTGCGTAACAGAATGCAAAAGGTGTTGAAAAACCTATGGGTCCAAGAACATTTTGCCTCGATAACACCGTCTCCGTGACACTCGCAATGAAATAATCCATCTGGTGAAGCAGCGATTTCAGGCCACTCAGTTGAAATTATAAGACCACACCTAGAGGCGGTGAATTTCTTGTGAAGACCCTTGTTAGCAATTAGTTTGCAGCCTTTTCTTATGCAGGTGCTTTCGTTTTGAATCCCATATCTGAATGTAAAGGTTACTATTAACTGTACAATACAAATTTCAAAAAAATATATTTGTTTACCTGGTCGCTTCTGTAGAGAATGGTTTCTCCGCTGGATAACATGACTTTTTAAGTAACCAAAGAGCAAGAACCTCGAGGTTCGCTCTTGAAATAGAATGAGCGTTTGATGCAGTACAACGACCGGCTCTGTAGACATTCCACAACTGAGTCTTCTTTTGCCCCATTGTCACCTTGTTTACGTTATCAGACTGTTCTTGAGTTACTTTTAACAACGGACCTTCCATCTTCCGCTCACATTCTTCCATCACTTCTTCATAAGACTTGCCGACTAGTGAGCTAACGAAAAGAGAGCCAAATGCTACTGGCAAATCAGGAGGCTGGAAATTCATGTACACGTCATTTTCTTTCATAACTTGAAGCTGCACTGCTCGGTTGTTCAACAAAGCCTCCATCAACTTCGTTTCGTGTTCGATAGTCATTAAGGGAACACTGGCTGGATCATACATCTTTTTCTTTGCGCTTTTGCTCGTTGCCTTTGATTTGAACATTGTTTGATTCATCTCAGAAAGCCGTTTACAGAGTTTCTGTAATGTGGAAGGTTACAATTAATAATCAATAAAGTTACGCTATGATGACTGATATAATGTGTACGATCTCGTCGACGTTGTTTGCATCTATCCATCGATTTTCTTTGGAGGTACATGGCAAAAGGTTATCTGCAATTATTTTGTACAGCATACCACCTACGTGGGAGCAAGCTCCACCAAGCCTGAAAAGAGTATTTATGTTAATCGATGTAGGCTACAAATATGAAAAATATCTAGATAAAATGGTTAATATTTACCCAGCAACACAGTCGCAGTGTGAAGATATGATTGAGCTATCCCTGGCTATCGCTGACCATGGATTTAACATTGTCTTTCTAATTCCTTGGGAGTGAGTAACCCTGGTTGATACTATCGTTATGCCATTGTTCAACTTGGCTCCAAATACATCCTTCACCCAACGTCCATGCACGTACTCCTCAGCATCACGAATAGTTTTGTACGCACGAAGTTCGAAACCTGTTTTTTTACTATGTTTGGCTATTAAATGCCTAAACACGTCATGCTCGTCAATGTTTGGTAGTTGTGTCGATTTCCAAACGTCCGGAGGGAACAAATAAGGGTCATCACAACCTAGTTTTGACAGTTTCTCGAGGTAAAGTTGTCGTTCAATCGGCACTAAACTTTTGGCATATGCCGAAAGACGGTAAAACTCAAAGTCGGCTGCGACGGCCATGCCTGTCATGACATAATCAAAACACAACCATAAGAAAATCGATAATACAAGAAATACTATCATTAATAGTAAGAATGTTGGTTTAAAATATTACCTAAAAAACAAGGAATTTGATTCTCGAAACCAAATTCAAAAATGTAGTTTACATTTCGTTACACAGTCATCCAAAAAATAAGCCCCAGCAGGATCCACTGCAAAATTTAACCGGGAAAATCAAGTGAGATTTCTATACTTGGCAACCTTGGTGTGTTTAGGGAAAAATCACTACCCGTACTTGGTCTATAGTACAGCACATCTAATCACACCAATTTACTCACACTTAGTTTTTTTTTTATTATTAGATCTATTTGGTATTTTCAAAGTCAGTAGTTTTAGTTATTTTCTTTTCAACTCTTTGAAATGTCGCAAAGGAAAAGTAAATTTTCAAGCGCTAAGGATAAGAAGCGGAACCTTAAAAAACAGTTGGAACTGGAAGCTAAGGTAGTATTTGTTTTCTTTAATACAGAACACATAATATCTTATTTCCATTGAAAATAGAAAAGTGCAAGTGAAACATGTAGTGGTGAAGATTCTTCCAACTTAGTTGCCTCTTCCGGAGCATCAAGAAGTTCTGAGCAAACAGCTAAATTTGTGCATTCTTTCACACTAGAAGTGATGGCTCTTCTATTTTTTATAAGGAACCTAGCAATAATTTTTTAAATAATAAGCAGGACTTCAGTTTGGAGACCGAACCTCTAAATGATTCATCCGGCCAGAATGAAACTAGTGCTGACATAGATATGACCCAATTTAGTTCTCGTGTGGTCGAACTGAAGAATTCTGGATTTGATTTAACTCACAGACATAAGATACAAACCAGAATAAAGGATGACATTAACCCGAGCATTAACAATTTACAAAACCAGTTTACTAAAAATAATCCATTTTCTCCATCAGTTAAGCCGAAGAGCAATTTCCGACATTCCAATAAGTTAATAACATACAAAACCAAACCATATGTGACAAGCATGATACACGCAAGGCACAGGGTGTTAATAAAACCTGGAATTCCAAATGGAATTTGGAATTGTAAAATCTGGAATTTTGAATAGGAGATTCCAGAGTTTACCAACTTAAATTTTGGTAAAACATGGAATTATTTTGGAATTTGGAATTGTAAAATTTGCTATCTATTGAACGCTACATGACAAACTTTTTCTTATAATAAATTTTTTGACAAGAATTCGTTTGATTAGTACATCATGCAGTTGCCTAGCACGACTGCTTTTCTATAATCTTAATAAAATTTATACCATTCGACGCGCCTTAACAATACAAATTGAATTCTATAAGGCAAAGTTTGTGCAAATAAAGGTAAAGACCCGTTATGACCCATTTAAATTTGAAAAATAGATGGGTTCCTTACAGTGTTTTCCCTCCTATAGCCCCTTGACCCTCTCCGTTTCAAGGGACTGTGGGGGGAGCAGAAGATGGTTATCGGTACCAACAGCAAATGGGTATCGATCAGCACTTGCTAGCCAGTGTCATGGCCGATCTAGTCGACAACTATCAAGGCGCACTAAGACTGGAGGGTTTTCGTCATATATGAAAACTTAACTTGGCGTATTTCATTAACTTAGATCTTGATGATGACCGGCGTAGATTTAATACGACAAAAAATAAACTAGTGTGAATGCGCTAGCAACTTAATCAACTTGCTCCTCCATCCGGGGTGCTGGGTGGGTCCAATACTTTGCGTCTTCCTCTTGCGGCCAAGTGGCAGATATTCAGTCACTGCTTTTCGAATTCGAATGTTTCATAGTCAAGCGTGTAGCTGGGAATCGTGAGGTTATTGTTGCCAAATTATATTCGAACCTTTCATGGACTTCTTTTCACTTCTTTTTTATGGATTTGCAAAGATGACACGAAAACGAAAGCCGTCGGTACGGTGACGTAATTTGCATGTTGTTTAAAATAAATGCCGTTCCGACTTGAAACCCAAAGTTCCAGTTAAGCCGGATATTTTTCATCTCTATAGTGTTCCGGTACTACTTGTCGCATACCCCGTTATTTTTCCAGCGCCTCAACATTGTTGTCCAGCCTGCAACGAATCGAGCAGGGTTGGGCTGCGTTCTGAGCGCGCTCGGAGCGCAATCACGCTCATCGATTCTTAGCCAAAAACTTTTTAATATTAGGGTTGATCAAACCTACACAAAAATTAGCGCGCTCACACTTACTGATTCTCAGTACAATCCACAACAAGTAAATACATTGAAAAAAATCGCTTAAACTGTGCTATTTACCTACATCCCATACGTACAATCCTTTATTTTGAGTTAGCTAGTTTTGAAATTGGTCAGTATAACACTATCGTTTTCATTTATACAAGTTTTTAACATCTCGGGATAATATTCTGTAATTTAAGAGGTCTGAATTTTTTTTAAGAATTAAAATTCCAGATTTTACAATTCCAATTCCAGGTTTTACCATTCCAATTCCAGGTTTTACAAATTCCAATTCCAGATTTTACCCATCATTTCCAGCGATTTCCAGGATTTTTCAGGAAAATTTTGGCTTCCAATTCCAGATTTTACTCGGCAAATTCCAGATTTTACAATTCCAAATTCCATTTGGAATTCCAGGTTTTATTCACACCCCAAGGCACAGCTTATTGATACATACAACTAGCGCCACCAGTGTCTTAAATTTAAAAAATTCTTGAAAATTTACTATTAACAGTTTTCGCTCAAGGAATATAAATAAAGTACACAGCAAATTTCTGGTTTAAATTATAAATTTAACTCGTGAAATGCGATGTATAATATTTAGTGATGTATGGACAAGAAAAAAAAACATATGATGGGTAATAGCAACATACAGAACAAAACCTAGCTAGTGGGCCTAGGCGTTGTAGCAGGCCAAGATTTCTTATGAAACAACAATTTAAAGCTATGACAGATTCGACGTAACAACATCCTCAGCACGACATGGCTACCACTCCGAAAAAAGTTTTCGTATCTAGGCTGTGTAAGGAAAGAGAAAAGGACGGCACTGACCCTTCTCCTAAGAAAATTCCCCAGCTCAAAAGTCCTGAGCAAAACTCAGTTCGTTTCGAAAAAATTGAAAATTTAAGAATCGGACAGAGAAAGTAAGTGAGAACATTTAAGATTGCTTATATCTCGATTCCCAATGTCCATTTTTTCCTTTCTCCTTTAGTATCCAACTTAGGGCGAGAGTAATTGCAAAAACTTCAGCCATCGAAAATGAAATTTATGGAAAGCTGTTCAATGTGGTCCTGATGGATGAAACAGGATCTATTCGCTTGGTGTCTTGGGGGTCGCTCAGCCATTCCAAATTCTATGAAGTTTTTCAAGTAAGTAGATATTAAAGAAATCAAATGTTTCTTGACTCCATAATTGTTCTTTGTAGATAGGCAAGATTGTAACTCTTAAAAACTTTGCTGTCAAGAGTTCGACCAATCTCCTATACACATGGGTGGCTAACACTTTGCAGCTCTCACTGAACAGGATTTCAGAGGTACGTAAAGATCAGCTTCATATTGTCAATAAAACACTATAGCTAACACCTCTATTTATTTTAGGTTTTGGATTCCACCAATGACTCATCATTGCAAAATGAAGTGATACCACAAAACAGGTTTTATTTCACAAATTTCAAGAACTGCGATGATCTAGGAAAAGTCATAGGTATAACAAAGTAGATGACTAGTTATGTCTTGGTCCTTGAGTTGAATTGACAAATTTTTTAGACATCGTAGGCATAGTGTATAAAACTGACGAGCATAAAGTTGGTAATGGCAAGACAAAATATGAGATCCTGCTGATTGATGAAAAAGACGCAATGGTAAAAAAAATAGACCTGCATTTTAACTAATTAACTACCTACTTCTTTCTAGGTTACCGTTACTTTGTGGAATGAAATTGGCAACTCGTTTTTATCCAACAATCTGCATCTTGACGACCCAATTGTCGCTTTCGGTGGACTTACAAAGCTATCAAGCTTTGTTAGAGAAGATGGAACAATTTTTTTGGATTCGTTCGACGACACCATTATCTCGGTAAACAATGTAGACTTGTGGAAAGTAATTGAAACAAATATCTTAAATCTATATATGACAGATCAATCCGGAATTCAAAGAGACTAATGTGCTACGCAAGTGGCTTAGAAGGAAAACGGAAGCAGTAAAAACAGGAGAAAACTCGGAAGAAAAGAAAAGTAGTGACAATGAATCTTAATTCCATTCCGCGGATTCCTTTTTATTCCACGTTCCACAACTTTTATTTCTTTTTTTTTTACGCCCGTGTTCCAAATCACCTGCCTCATTGTTCTGTTTTAATCTAGATTTACTCAGGATACAAATACAAAATGGTTTTGTTCATAATTCAAATATATTTGTTTCTAAACCTATCTGCTCTAGCCCCCAGGGCATACAATTTACATTTGAGTATCATATGTAAATAGGCTTCCGGTCTGCAAATTTTATTTCAAAATAAGAGAAAACCAAAACCCGAAGGAGTACCTGAACAGGTTCTTGTCCATACGATGCCACATGTCTATTTGGAAAAATTGCTAATAAATGAATATGGTTCAAGCACTATCGATGTTTGGACTCTAAATTACCAATCGTAAAATACACAAACACCATTTTGTCCTTAAAGACTTTTTTCCCAATAGCGTCCACAATTTGTACCTCGTCCAGATAAAGAGGAATTTGAAGGGCCTTTGGATGGGTTTGAAAGAAAGGGCTGTCACGAAAAGCAGTTCCATCTTCGAACCTGGAGAAAACACCTGAAATGTGTGTCTTCTCGCCAAACACTTGCCGATGTACATCTTTTTTGTTCAGCAACACTTTTAACTGGGGGATTAGTGGAACTATGGCATATGTTTCTTTTAGAATCTTCTGTGATGTATTTGTCCGAATTCGACCAAAAGCTTCTGGCCTGCTCGGAAGGTCGATCAATACTGGCTGTAGCATTCCAAAACGTTCTACAAATTCTTTCATCTGCATATGTTGAGTTCTTAATCCAGAAAACGGCTGAGGCATGCACGTGTCAGAACTGTATACTTCTATCATCCTTTTCAATGTTTGAGAGTCATTACATCCACTTGTTTCAAGAACTTCAGATACTGAAGATAGAGTTGAACGAATAGTCTGATTAATTAGCTTGGTTGGCCATTTCATCACACACTGAAGATCCACCTGGGTAAACTTTCGCTCACCCAAGAGGGAGAGCACGTAACTTGCTGGGTCTCTGATCGAAATAATGAATTCTCAATTAAATAAGGTCTAAGAATTGAGTTAAAAATTGTTTAATTACATACATAGTCACCACTGGTTTATCTGATGCTGTAGAAAGAATGAATTTGTCTGTGGTAGGTTCTCCTACTGCCCCAGTATCTATACTCGCTGGCTCGGATTCTTGAAGTTCTTCTGCTCTTCTTGAGCCTACTCCTAGCTCAGTATGCGGGAGAAACAATTCATTATGGTGGTTTTCAAGATGTTTCCGTAATCCACTTTCTGTTTTGAATTTAGAAGTGTGGTGACATTCCGCAAACAAGCATGGCTCATCAAAATTGTCATCGCCCTAGTAGAACACTATAGCTTCAAGATATCTGAAAGACAATTTTCAAGCCGTGAACAATCTGTGTCTAGTTAGATGTCTTAGAGCTAGTAATGCTGAATCTAGCTAAGATAGCCGGTTCTAAGATATCTTCTAGTTTTCTTATTAGCCATAGTTTCAAGAATCGATTTTTCATTTTATGTCTTGTATGTGTATATACAGCATGTCTACGAGATATCCTTATAAAGATTAAAAGAACACACTGCACTGGATCAATTTGACGTTTTAGTTTTAGTTACTGTAGATTTGGGGACATCTGTCATATCTCACAAAATTTTGTCATTTAAACAAGTTTTGTAACATTAAGTGGGAGTAGACTTGGTTACTTCACATCTGATAGACTGATATCAGAATACAAAGTCCCAATGTTAGTAAGTGTTAGAAAATATATAATAGGATGGGCTTTAACCTAAAACAGCGTTTCACTGAATTTTCTTTGACGACATTTCAACGACGTATAAAATGTTTCTAGCATTTATTATATAATGAACTGGGAAGTAAGATATAAAGATCAATGTTCATTTATTGAAAATTGATTTCATGTGGTAAGTAGAATTCAAACTAAAGTAGAATCGGAATTTACGTGGGGTTTCTTAGAGCTATTTTTAATGCCAGTAGTAGCCTCCCCATTTTTTACGTCAGATTGAACAGTTTAAAAACAAACAATTTCTACCAAAACTATTGAAATTATACAGGTTCCACTGGGTGAACTCTGTTAATGTATTGCTAAACCTTGTTTATCATAGTTGAGAAAGAAAGTTTCATCTACGACGGAGCTCACTCTAATTGTCGCAAGTGCTAGATTTCACTATCCAACACGTTTCAGCCTCTGTCTTTAAATACACGCAATGTTTCCGCGTAATAAATGCTTGCGAAGCAATGATTGTTCAGAAATGTAACAATTGCTTAGAATTTTGAATCATGATTGTGTTACAATTGGTGCCATACATGATGGGGAAGCTGTTGCCGGTTCTGTTTACCGGTTAAGCTGACGGTTAAGCTGCCGTCTAAGCTGCGGTAAACATTAAATGATTAGATAATTAATAACTAGCAGGGATTGGTATTGTATAGAACCATAGAAGTATGACATAAAGTGATGATAGTAATGTTGGAGTATGAGATCAATCACTAGTTGGTCGAGAACAATCACTGATGTACTCTGATAGCCAAGTGGTTTAGACCCCCGACTCACGGAGCGGTGGGCCCGGGTTCGATCCCCGGGACCGGCGACTATACAGAAAGAGCTTCTAAGCTGTACCTGCCATGAGAAGCCCACTATGGTGGAAGAACATTTTTTTAAATAATCTAACAAGTAAAAAGTAAATTTTCGATGTCTTTTAGGTAACTTGAAATGCAGCTACAATCTATCTTGAAAGTTTGCATCAAGAGTGACATTTAGATATCTTGATGCCACCTTAAATCTATGAGTTAGCCAACCAGTGCAGGCTAGAATCCTGGCTACAAGATGTCTTGCAGCTATGGTGTTCTACTAGGGCAAGAAGACCTTCCAAACTGCTGAAGAACAGGACTGCGACATGCAGCTTCCAACTTACTGCGAGCTGTGAAGAGTCACATAGGCATAATGCAGTTAGAGTGTAACTGATCTTCCTGAATTAGTTGTGATCTGTAACCTGGAAGGACACTAAGCAAGACATTAATAGAAAAGTGACACCAAAAATCTTTAGAACTCAAGATTAACTGACATTGCTCGAACAAAGCTGTGTTACATGTTGAAATTTGAACTCATCATTGTTGTGGGTCTTAACAAGTTAAAAAAGTATTATATTGCTTACTATCATAATACACATCACTACACGTCACCTCATATTGTCTTGAATACGGTTGGCAAATGTGGTCGAATCAAGTCGAAAACTTAAGGTTACAATATTTATCTCCCTCGATTTTTGAGAGAGATGGAGTCTGATTGAATACTACATTATACAAACACGAAATAAAGACCTACAAATATCCTCTACATGTATATAGTCTCTCACACCGACTCATCCTACACCAAATACAAATAATAATCGGAATTCGTTAGTTAAGACGCGCTGACATGACAATATGACTCTTCCCTAGTAGTGCATGTTTTATTTGTGGTTGTCCTAAGCGGCTTTTACGTGCCAGCCCCTAAATCCGCACCAAATACTAATTTATAAAGTATAACCGATTAAGATGAAACTAGCCTAACCGCTAGAACAAATAGCTTCAAGATGTTACAAAAAATTTCAACAAAATCGGTCCAGCAGTTCTGCCATTTACTTATTTAAAGTGAGACGGAATTAAAGGCTCAGTGAACCCCAGTCAGAGCAGTGAAGGAGGAGGGGTAGCAGTAGCAGACAACACCCGTACACCCCTATTTTTACTTTAGAGCCTTCTGTAGTATACTACGTATACTACCCTCAGGGATTAAATCTCCATTTGAAGCCAATAATTGATGAAATTAAGCTTCTTGAAGATGGCGTCGATATGGTTATCCATGAAGAAACGATTAAGGTTTATGGAACACTTGCTGTCCTGACGGCTGACAACCTTGCAAGTCACGCGGTTGCCCAGGCGGCACTGTATATCCATGGGATATCCCATGGATATCCACTTATCCTTTAACTATCCGTATCCCGCGGGATATACCCAGTATATCCAAAGTATATCCTAATCATAACTTCGAAAGGATATACAGTTTCGGATATTCCTGGAATATCCCTGACGTATACCAACAAGGACATCGTTAACTTGTGTGCTGTAGCGAGTTGTTTGTGGCGTCTTTTAGCAAAATCATAGGCCAGTAATTGTTTCCACTTCAGTGCAGCGTTCTAGAAATGCTTCTCGGCACAGAAAAAGAAATTATTTTTGCGCTACCAGATTGGTGCCAACAGCCATTTTAAATGGGCTTGAACAAAGTATTCTCTGTTCGTAAGCCGTTGGACGAATGAGTGTCTTATTTTATTGTTTTGTAAACCAAGTATCAGAATAAAGAGTCCCACATTTTGTCAAGCCCAAAGAAACGGCAACTGCTGGCTCCTCTCTGGTGTGTAGAAACGCCGCTCTAGTTTCTTTTTCTACAAATTACACCACGTGCTCTGAATACCATCTTTTGTAAAATACTATTATTTGAAATGTGTACTTGGCAAAAAAAATGATTATTTAAAAATCGGTTTTAAAAAATCATAGTTATGGAAGTCGACTGTTATTTCGTATTCCGTCAACTTCAACGTAATTCCTATGTTTATTACCTTTGCACTTTGATATTAACACTCAAATACTTATCCTAAATAAGTAACAAATGCCATGTAAGTAGCACGTCCGACTGCGAACTTTAAGAACTTCAGAGTCTCGGGTTCGATCCCATGGACAGGTTACACTTTTATCCTGCAATAAATTGCTGGCAGGGCTGGATATCCATAGGATAACTCTGGTGCGGACATATGCGTATCCCAAGGATATCCTAAGGCTGAGAAATTGGAAATCCTCTTCAAATTTGGGAATATTCAAGGGATATCCAAGGGATGTACCTGTGCTGCCTGGGTGGGGGGTTTAAAGCGGGGTTTTCAAAAGGATTACGGAAATGCCGGTATTGTTTAGCAGTCGATGCGGAAATTCAAACCAAGTTATGTGATGGGCAATTTGAAGCAAGAACCAAAACTGGGCATAACCTTCACTAAGTGGCCTTGAAACTGATCTTCACGAGTATTTTGGAAAATTGTACGGAATCAATGGCAAATCAGTATTGAATGAGTTAAAAAATTTTCACGTCATTTGGGGGCTCGTGCCGGACATCATGCACGATTTGCATGAAGGGGTCTTATCTCTTATGCTGTGCAAAATTCTGAAGTACTGTTTTACGAAAAAATATTTTACTCTTTACCAGTTGAATAAAGGATTTCAGAATTTTAAATATGGGTACGCGGAAGTCAAAAACAAATCTTCCCTAATTTTCAAGCAACATTTGAATAAAAATAAAATTAACCAAAGCGCTGCGCAAACGTCGCTCATGGCGAATGTCCTGCCTTTGTTAGTTTCAGGTTTTATTCCTCCATATGACAAAAAAATGGCTCGACTTCGCAACTCTTCTAGAGATTTTAAGAATAATAACAAGTCATTCCTTAGCCGAATCCGAAATTTTGATGCTGGAGTTCTTGATTTCTGACTTTTTAATTTCGTATAAAGAATGTTTCCCCTCTGAAAGGATTACACCAAAAATGCACTTCTTAGTACATTATCCACGCTATATAAGACTAATGGGACCCCTGGGGGCTTTCTGGTGTATGAGATATGAAGCCAAGCACTCGTACTTTAAGCAAATAGCTCGTGTGACCGGAAATTATATTAATCCCCCATGGACTTTAGCGTACCGTCATCAGGTATCGCAGTGCCAACATTTTTACGAGTCTGGGGAAAATTGTCTTAATGTTAAAATTGATACACCTGCAAAAGTAACATTTGCTGTTGTGGGAGAGTTGAATTGCTTTGCCCAAATTGCCTCTTCTTTATCGATTGTTGATATGAAGCAAACAATTAAATCATTTTCATGGATTCAGTACGGTTCGACGGTGGGGAAGGGGAGGGACCCCGCACAAAACAGAACTTTTACACGGTTGCGAGACAGCTCGCACAGATGGCGAGAGTACTCGCACATTACGCGAGTTAACCCGCACAAATACTTGCGACTCTACTTGTACCATAAGAGTCCATGCTAACACGCGAGACAACTATTTAAAAACCCTTCCAAAAAATAAGCGTATTTACTGTTTAAAAAACGTAATTCAAATTTGATTTAAGGGGGAAACTTGTTTAAAAAATATTATTTAGTTGAAATAAATTCTTTCAACTCATATTATATGAGTTGAATATAATTTTTTCAACTCATATTATATGAGTCATATAACCTATTCCTTGTCATGTTCGACAAATGTCTACCAAAAATGAATGCTTTTGGACTTACGGTATTCGTACAATTTAATTTATTGGAAAGGACTACGTGAGAAATTTCACCCCGCCACCCGCCGCTCTTTACATGGGCTCTTATGGCGGCTACTGCATTTTTTAGTTAGTCATATTAAGCGACCTATTAGACCTAAAAATTGCCATGGGGTCTCAAAAAATACAAAATAATATTATAAATAGCTTCACCTATGTCAGCATATTTCAATTAGATAATTATTTGCTTACTAGGCGGTCATGCGCCCGTCGAACACGTAGAATCGTCACAATTTTCTTTAAGTAATCGTGCGCGGTTACAGTTCCTCAACACTATTCTATTCTCGTATGCGACTGTGGCTTCGCTTCGCTCAGCCACAGTCGCCGTGCCCGTCGGTGTCCATGCGATTTGCCTTGCCCGTCGGCCCTATGTCAAAATTATTTGTCTTTCGATAATGATTTCGGTTCCCTTAGCCACAGTGGCCGTGCCTGTTGTCGAACATGCGATTTTCCCCGTGCCCGTCTCCAACTTAAGCATCGTCATTAGCCAACTGAGATATTTGATACAAATTTTTTATTATTTACGGCTACATACTTTTTCCCACTTGACCCATTCTCAACCCATTCTGCACTATAAGCATAAAGACTTTTAGACACACATTAAGACACTAAAAATCTATGAATACCGTGTAGAAGCTAGTATTTGTTTTTCGACAGCGGCTTCGCTTCCCTCAGCCACTGTTGCCGTGCCCGTCTGCATCATATGATTTTTAATACCGTCTTCAGACATTGTCGCCTTGCCTGTCGAAGCTATGCGATCCCCCCCCCCCGTGCCCGTTTCCGACTATTACATTTTTTTCGTAATTGCCTAATTGGGGATAAGGCTGTTTGATATTACCTATAACTCTGCACTTTCCCTTTATGGTTCGGTATGACTCGTTTAGCACTGAAGCACCGAGGACGTCAAAATAATAACCTGCATCTGCCCTACTTAATAACATATCCCGTCGCAGAACTTTGAAGTCGATTCATCGAGCTGTGAAACGTTATTACATAATTTTCCAATTTTAACGCGTGTTGAATGAAGAAATCAACGCGAATCGTTGTTACTTTTTTGGCGGCCGTATGCGCCAGTGTGTGTTAAGCTTTGTTTTTGTTCGAGCAAGGTCAGCTCAGGCAAAGAGCAGCCCGGGGCAGCCCCAACCCTTTTTCGCGAGCAGGTAGTCGCCGCGACCCTTTTTCTCGACCCCCCTTTTTTTCTCGCGACGGGCGAGCGCGGCGGCCATTTTGTCCCCCCCTCGAAAGCCATTCGACCAATGAGCTATCGAGCACAGACGGACAGACAAACAAAGTCTGCACAGAATGCGCTTGTGCTTTTATAAAGTGCGCTTGTGCTTTATGGATTCAATCTGAGGGTATTAGTTTTCCCATTGTCCGCTGCAAAAGGTGGCGCTACTGGAAACTCCCCTGTCAGACGGATTTTTCTTTTAAAAATTTGTACAGACTCACTTTGGAGTCTTTTTCCGTAGTGCTAACATTGTTGTATGTCATGTTAACCAATATTTTAGCACGAGACTGATTTTCAAGTTCAGGAAAGATAAATAACAATTAGTCTGAGGGAACTTATGTAGCGCCACCATCACACAGCGGACAATGGCAAAACTATAGTGCTCGGACTCAATCTGACGTCCTTAGTTATGGGCTAAATAAGCAAGTAATGATAAAATTGAAGAATGCCGACATAGATAAAGTAATTTATAAATTTATTCTAGATTTTTTGAGACCCCACACACATTTCTAGGACTGATGGGTCGCTTAATATGATTAACAACAGAATGAAGTAGCCGCCATAAGAGCCCATGTTAAGAGCGGCGGGTGGCGAGGTGAAATTTCTCACGTAGTCCTTGACAATAAATTAAGTTGCATGAGGTACTGTACGTCTGATTACGTCAGTGTTTTGCATCTTCCCAGATAAAATAAGATAAAATAAGATAAGATATTAAAATTGCATTATCTTTCCGTTATTTTTTGCGTTCAAGATAAATTTAAAAAACCCTTTATCTTCATCTTATTTTTGCGGATTTTTCGTAAAGATATCAGATATTGTCTAAAATATTCTAAAAACAGGTAAGGCATCTATCATGGTTTTTAATTTTCAAAATTAGGTTGACTAACAATATTTTGATAATAGTAAAGGTAAGTTTTTTATGATAGGGGACACCAAAGTGTTGATTGCGCTATTGCAAAAGAATTTTTGGCAATATCGGCTTCACCCGGTAATAATGAACGCATGTTCAACACCCTTAGCGAAAACGTAGTAAGTCTGTTCTAATAGAAAAAACTATTTTCTTCAGCAGAATAATAAGCTTTAACATATGCAACTATTAAAAACATTGTGCAAGGGCCAATATAACAGCATAATATAAGGTATCTTATCTTATTTTATCGATATCTTATATGCGGCAGTTAAATTGTAATTATCGGTATCTTATCTGATATCTTATCTTATTTTCACATTATCTTTGGGTTTTCGCAAAAACATTATCTTTATCTTATTTTTCAAATTTACAAAAAATAGCTTTTTAACTTATCTTGGCAAAATCGTCAGATGCAAAACACTGGATTACGTTCATATTTGGTAAATATATTTGAAACATTATACGGAATATGTTGTATGAGTTAAATAAAATTCTGTTCTATTATAATGCATTTTAAATAAGTTCCCCCACAAAATCAATTTTCAATGACTTTTTAGAAATAGTAAATATATTTATTTTTCGGAAGGGTTCTACAATATGACTATTTATACTTAAAGTTCTTAAGTTCATGTAAAAAATTTGTTATTGCCATTAGTTCTAGGTAACCCCCTGTTTACGGATAACTTTACTCCACTATTCCCACGGCAGATCATGATCATGTAGATGCAGTAAGTGTAAGCGCAATGCGCAACTGCAAACGGCAACAAGGGCAGCAAGAAACTAAAATGCAATGTTTTGTCGTCTGCAATTCAAATTCTGAATTGGGGCGTACGCTTGGCCTCATCGCTCAGCCTCTTTTTCTGACACAGTGCTGCTAATGTATCCGCAGGATCGATCAGTGCCTTATATGTTTCAGTTCATGTTCAAGTTTTGATCATAAAGTGAGATATTAATATTAAACTAAAAGATTCACAGATATTGGAGTTTAGCAGGTAAGCAGAAAAATGAAAACATTTCCATGTTGTTCAAACAGTTGGGGTTTGTGTGAGTTTAATAATTGAAAGTACTTTCGATTTTACAGGTTGAACATGGCAGATCAAAGGCCTTTCCAACAACATTTCTGTTCCATGCCAGCTTTTGGTCGTCAGTTTGAACTTGGAGACTTGTATGATTATCGAACCCACTCTGTTATTAAAGGTACATAAAAGTAAATTAAGTTTGAGTATTTCTTGACTGCCTAGCCAATAAAAATTGTCATCAATATAAATGAATGCAAACCACTAATTAATTTGTTGATTTTGAACTAATTTCAGATGAAAAGCTTTCCTGGTCACTCGCTGCTTTGTCCTTGGCCACTCAAGTTGACCACACCAAAGAATTCAAAAAGAGCTGTAACGGGAGCAATGATGACTTGTTTCCCTCTAGTCTCGACAATCACACACGGCTCTCAATCACTGCTGGTCTCATCGAACTCAACGGCGCCAGCAGTTGTATGTACCACAGACGAGACCCGGGACAGGCAACCGTGACTTTCTCTTTGTCAATCAATTCAAAGGAAAGATATCTGGATCTGAAGACTCTGGTGGATCAAGGCCTTCCACCTCTTCCAGTTCCAGTTGAGATCGAAAAAGAGGAAACTCCAAGTGACAGAGGTGATTTTTTCTTCAGGTTGTTATTCAGCAAAAGGCGACGAATAAGACTCTCACCTGAGGTCGAGGTCAAAGAAATTTCGGATGCGACCCATATTGTTGTTGGCGTTTTCTACGGAGCCGAAGCCCATTGTGTCTTGACACAGGATCTTACAAACAAAGAAGAAGACGAAGAGGCAAGAGACGATGCGGTGACGAGCATGTCGAGGATGGCAAAGAAATTTCTGGCTGCGTTATCTAACAACAAGTTAGACGTGACCAATTTCAAGAACACACTCAACTCGACCGACAAACACATGATTGCTCGGTTGAAATGTCGACTTTACTCGGATCTCCAAACTGAATTCGTCCAGGACTGCGACTTCTTCGACGCCTACAGCCGTTGCCACAATTTGGTTGACCATTTGAAGAAGACGGACGACAGCAAGTGCGTCCCGATTGCCATCCAGCTGTGCCCTCTGAAAATTCTCTTCACTTCTGCTAGTAAATATGCGTCGAGAATGTTTGGTGATTTGCCCAGTATCGACGACAAATTGCTGGGTACTTCCAACTACGTTTTCCGTAATTTGGAACGAATCATGCAAAAGACGGAGAAATTGTGCGTGTCCGTCAATCGAGAAGCCAGCAGATCTACTCTGCGCCAATTCTTAAGCCACGTCTCTGCTTTTTACGAGTTGATGAAATCACCGTTGAAGAGATCTATACTCCCGACAAAATCCAACACCAATCGCAATTCGACAGTCGACTTTGCCGAAGCAGTTGGAGCATTTCCCCGTCGCTTCCATCCCACCCAACTGGATAAATGGCTCATGTACAAGCAATCCGAGTTGGATATGGAAGAGCGGATTGTCAGCAGAGCAGGGACGGCTGTCACCCTTCTGTCCGATACCAGCGAACTGGAAGAACAAACACCGGAGAATTCCATCAAGAAATACGCTCTGGTTCTCTCCGTCCCACCACTGGATAAGAGAACGGTTTTGGACCTTGCGAAGATGAAGCGTTGCATAGACAAAGGCGAAAACATGTTCCTTACTAGAGACGAAGGCGACTTATTTGGGGTCGAAAGTAATTCAAGTGAAGATGAAGACAATGAAGATGAAGTTGAAGAGCGTCCCTGGCACATAACTCAACCGACGAAGCGGAAATGTGTGCTGGACAGCGTTCGTTGTTTTGGAAATTACGCTGAGAAAAATCAACTCATTTCGAGCCAAGTTCAATTTTGTATTACATTCGCCGAATCCAGGTATCCTTTTACTTGCCATTATGCCGTTTACGAGGATGGAGAATTTAAGGACGGTATCAATGGACTTCCGGGTCCGCCCACTGGATTGCGGATTTCTCGCCCAACTAGAAACGCCAACGTTGCAAAGAGAGCCAAGACAACTTTTTCCTCAGTTTATGTCGAATGGGACTATGAGAGTCTTGACTACCTCGATGGCAGCTTTCTGGTCGAGTACCGGCTGAAAGGGACTTTGGACTCTTGGAGTCAGCTGAAGACAACAGAGCCGGACCAACGGAAGGTGACCATCGACCTAGAAATCGGTTCCACGTTGGAGATTCGAGTAGCGGCGGAGACTTGCGTCGGTCGCAGTGACTTCAGCCAAGTCGTCGACAGCGATGTGGCAGTCGAAGAAGTGTACGAAGTGGACGATGTATTCAGTAGCTGTTCCAAAGTCAAGAAAAATGTTCTGCCTCCGACTGGTGCTACGACGACATCGATCGCAATCGACCAAGCCGAGCTGAAATGGTTGCCCCCACTTGGAGATCTTTGCTGCCTTCGTTATCGAGTCAGTTACTGGAAGAAAGGTGAAGATTCTTCGTCATCCAAAGAAAAAGAAACCGGTTTCGACGTCACCACCTGCTCTTTGGAAAATCTAGAGTCCGATTCAACCTACCTCTTCAACATTGCGGCCATTGCAGACGACCGTTGCAAGACGATGAGCGAACCCAGCGAAACGGGCGAATTTTTGACAAAGAAAAAGTTGATTGAATTTGCAACTGATAAATTTCTAGAGCGATGCACAAAAATCGGTGAAGAGAATGGATTGGACTTGTACTCTGTTCCACGCAACAGAGTAACCGATCTGCTAACCGCCGATCGCTTCGTCATTGACACCAATTGCGGAATGACCGATCCTGCCAACCAATTTAACGGCAAACATCGTTCGATCCTATTTGTTGGCGATTCCGATTGCGGCAAGACGTCGCTCATCAACAATATGGTCAACTACATTCTTGGTGTCAACAAAGAAGATACTTTTCGTTTCCAGCTAATCGATCCTTGTCCAGTCGGAAGTGTCGAGAAAGTCAACGTCTACGATATCCGCCACGCCGAAGGAGTTCGCATCCCTTATTCGGTCACCATCATCGACACTCCCAGTTACGTTGACGACGATCCTAGCAAGAACAAGAGAACCACTAGAAAGATCCGCAAATTCATCGACGACCACAACGGTGTCCATCAAATAGACACGGTCTGTTTCATCATCGACTCCACCAATCCGCATCTGACGCCGTCTCAACTCTACATCTACTGTTCCCTCATGAAAATCTTTGGCACCGACGTCAAAAACAATGTCGAGTTCTTGTTGACGCGTTGCGACAGCGAGGATCCACCTCCCTTATTGACAAACATCACCAAAGCCGGCCTGGTGCCCAGCAGCGGAGACCCTCGTTACTACAAAATCCCCACTGTGAGTAATTCCAACGACGGATGGATTTCGGGCTTTTTCTCTTCGCTGGACACGACAACCACCAAATCGGTTTCACTACGGAAACGGATGCCGGACGAGCGGAGTCGACTGGAATCGACGGTGAACGGATTAGAAATGTTTCTGAAGAAGAACGTTGCCGAGTTTGAGGAACTTCTCAGTGTCAAAGAGAATCTCCCTTGCGACACGGACGAGGGTTTTTTAGTCGAAAAGGCCGTAGTGGAAAAAGTTTATTTACCTTTCGGCCATTTCGTGACCAACTGCCAAAAGTGCCACACCTCGTGCCATCTCCTTTGCGGCTGCAGAAACTCGAAACTGGACTGCGACGTGATGGATCCCTCAATGCCGGCCGCCACCCGCACCTGCCGCGTTTGCAAATGCTCTTGGGACGTCCATTCCAACGATTCTTTCAAGTGGACTTACGAGAAAGAGAAGAGATACCATTGGTGTAGCACAATCAAACAAAAGTACGAGAAGAAATTGAACAAGACGTTAACGTCGCAAGAGTTTTTGGAGGAAGTCGGTGCGGAATTTGGGACGAAGGCGAAGCAATTGGTGGATATTTTCTACAATGTCCTGTACAACATCAAAATGTGGAAACATATTTCCATACGTCTAAACCTTCCTTCCTCGCGTTGGCGTGAGTCGGATAAAAACATTAACAACATTATCGAAATCATGAGCGATATGTTACGCGTATCTGAACCACCAGAGAAAAAAATTCAATTCGACGATAAGGAAGTTAAAGCAAATTTGTTCGAGCTCCTTTGGATCGCCAGGCAGATGTACCACGACGGTTATGACAAACGCAACCACTCGTCAGATAGCGATGACAGTGCAAATGAAGAGGACCAGAAGCAGCGGACGGAAGTCGGCGACTGCGGCGCTTGAACTGAAAACTTTTTGCATTTCTTTTTTCTCATAGTGCAACTGGGACGCTCTAACCACCCAATAGATCCATAATAGTTGTTGAACTCTTTCAGTTTTTAGAGACGCAGTTCCACGTCATTTCAGTTGCCTATATTCCTCATTACGTTTCTTTTCAGTTTGTTGTTTGCACTTGTCACGTCATTTTTCTTTTTCTCCGGCAGCTTATAGTGTTTGCCTGGTTTGCTTGTCAAAAAATAAAATCAGTGTGTCTAACTGGTACTGGCTTTTTATCTACAAACTTGTGTTCAGCTTTCCAAATTAAAACTTAAAACTTAAAAGTTGAAACTTAAATTTAAATTCATAGCCGAGGAACCGAAGGAAGGTAGACAGCACTAGCCTAGACAGTTTGAGATGGACTCTTTTATATTGTAGTAAGTTCCCCCTGACTTAGTTATACCGACCGGGGAGCCGTCAATAGTCGCCTCCAAGCGCCTCCACTCGCCCTGCACTTTTTTTAATGAACAAAACGGACTCGGTCTTCATCGTGGTGTAACATTGTTGTACTCGACATAGTCTTGTCCGTTAATCCATCAGTAAATCGCATAAAGAGCGTGATGCAAGAAAGGCAGCATTTTAAGTGAGATATTGCGTCCTCAAGTCGCCATCACTGTGGCCGTCATGACAAATACGAAACCAAGTTGGGGAGATCGAGCGCTGACTATTGGTGGGTTGATTGATGAAGCTGGAGAAGCAGGTCGAAGCGGAATAGAAGCTCATCATAGATCAGTTAATGACTAGGCTATTATTGCTAAATGAAGGGAGCGGCTCATATATCGAGTCATATATGACCGGACGGAATGGACCATCACGGCTCGCATCACGGAAAATAACTATCAACTCGCCAATGAACGAATAGTCGATGAGAAAAAGAAGAGATTTTCCGTACATTGTAAGTGCATGACATATGTCCTACTGGACAAGTTTTATGACATTAACTCAATAATTTAAAAATATTTTGTAGATCCCTTGTCCTTTAAATAGTTATTATGGAATTTTGCCTGTTTTTAGGAAATTTAACCTAATATGTTGGAAATGCAATTGAGTACTGATTTAATCTTTACTATCTATTTTTGAAACCAGCATACCCTATTTAATTAAATTCAAAAACTTCACATACGAATATTTCGGTGTAGACAATCGCAACCGGGGGGCTTAAGCTTCCTTTCCAATCACAAACAAGATATTGTTCAAAATGAAAAGGGCAGTATAATTTATTTATTTGTCATCCTTTAAAAAATAATGGGGAACGGTTAATATTAGTCGGTTTATTCATCACTTTAGAACAAACAGATGTAATCGAAATAAAAATACAAGTTACAATTGAAATAAGAAAAACAACTTGGACTTGACTTGACTACTTAAAAGTTGATAAGCAATAATAGGAAAAAAGGTTGTGGTCATCGGCCTTGGCCTTGGCCTTTTCTCTATACTATGGTAATTGTCGACGAGCGGAGTTAAGCATACCGTTACGGTGCTTCATTAGGTACCACGCTGTTTGTGCGTATAGCGATAACTCTATTTGAGAATTGGAAGGAATTGCGATTTGAATCTAATCTAGTGTAACCTAATCTAACTTAACGTAACCAAGGACTGTGCAACGTCCTTGGACACAACTCCTTCCTCTTCCCCGCTATACGTTGTAACGTGATACCTTCCGCACACGAGACTTTAGTCCCGACGCGCCTCAACTGTTCATCGATAGCTAGTCGACTGCTAGTCGAAATGCAGGCGACGCCCATCCGGATACGCCGTCTGCACCCAACTCATCACGACATTTACCGGTCTTAATATGGAGTCTTCGTGACCACTATTATAATAAGGTAAGATTGCGTAGTCTATTTATACTAGGAATTTCATGGCCATACGGGCACACAATGTAACAGGAAGCCTTCAGTTTACGATTTAAAGAGAAATATTACATCTATGTCAAATGTTTCAGTTGCAAAATTTGGGTATACGTAAGATGAACAAAGTTCATTATGAGAAAATTATGAAATATTTTAAACTATTTACGTAAATGACAAAAACAGGAAGGGACATTTTCCTCAAGGGTCCAGTTGCTAGACAAACCGTCAGGCATGTCACACAATAACATGAAGCATCAGTCAGTTTGCGATACCCGGAAGGATGTAGTAGGCCTTTGCCAAATCTTTCTTGAAAATGTTGTAATCGAGTTATTTTTTTCTAAACATTGATGAATGAACTTGATTCTTTTTTCGCTGAATATTCATTGAAAAATATACTGAAATCGATACTAAGTCAAAATGAATTTATTTTTAATGTAATACCTAAGACATACAGGGGAAAGAACAGACCGAGAACAGAAACATAAAAACGGGAAGATCTATACATCACAACAGCAACTGTTGAGCTTCAACCTACTGTTTGTATACAGTTATATGTGTCTTGACATTTAAAATCGCCCCATGAAATAACTTTTTTTTGTTTCTAGAGCCTATTCATTTTAAAGCTTCTGTGAAAATGTTAATAGGCTAACTTATTGACCATTGAAATTATCGTATCCAATGTGTTGGGAAGTCCTGTCCTATATCGGTAAACAGAATTTTGTTTACTAAAATTCGTTATTATAATTCGTCGTACAAAAGAGCAAATGCTTAAAAATTACTTTGAGCGCTAGGCAATTTGAAATGTAAAATAATTGAGGTATTAGCGATGGTGAGAAAAAGTCGGTATAGAGACGTTTAAGGAACGGGAATTTCGTTTTCAAGGATTTCAATTTGTAGGCTATTGTCTGTTAGAAATAAAGTAGCCTATACATCTATAGTGCAATACAGCCTGATCCACGACTGGGCATACTGGACATACAACAATCCCCTCCTCATATCGACTCAAGAATTGTCAACACCGTTAGTGGAACACACGCGCATCAATGTGGCATAAATGCCCCGTCAGCATGAATACATCAGTGAGGGCAATCTTTCTGCTTCATCGTTGGTCCAGGATGGAGGATCCTCCACCCCGAGTTGGACGTACCAACTCAGCAAGAGCGACGATAGCTAGTTTCCTGCTGGTTCACACACCTTAACCACTAGACCACCGCCGCTCCATCAAATTTTGTGTTTTGTAAGCCATTTATGTAATCCTA
Source organism: Ceriodaphnia dubia (assembly GCA_022539655.2). Taxonomy (NCBI): domain Eukaryota; kingdom Metazoa; phylum Arthropoda; class Branchiopoda; order Diplostraca; family Daphniidae; genus Ceriodaphnia; species Ceriodaphnia dubia. Next base: position 494,218 of record JAKUCG020000139.1, on the reverse strand, counting down.
TACTTTAAATATCAGACAAAATAATTCGTCGTGGTTCCTATACCGAATATATAGCGATTGGGTGGTTTATTTAAATTTCAAAACTTATTCATTATTTTCAAAATGATAAAATGAGCTGGCATTTTCTTCTTACTATATGGCCACTATATGGCCAATGCTGCCAATCCGAACTTCTCTGTGGAGCCTGAACTCAATCAAATTAAGCAACTGAAATCATTTCCAACCAATTTCAACTTGTGTATAATCCATTGTTCAACATAAATCCAACCTTGTTCAGCCACTAAACTAATACGACTGTTACAAGAATTAAGTTTCTAATAAAAAAGAAGGAATGACGTGTATAGTTCTATCAAGTCCTATAGGCCGTATACTGATGTCAATAGATGTAACGATGTGTTCATTTTTGCGGTATTTAAATAGACTAGAAAAAGTCTATATTAGACGAACAGGGATGGTCTGGTGGTATAGCGCGCGTACACAATTAGCTAGAAAACTGAATCCGTAACATCCGCTTCTAACCCTGTGCTCCTGTACACAGTCGGTAGGTGCTCGCGAATGTTCCTTCTCTGCGGAGGGAAGGGACAGGACCGGGCCAGTTAAGCAAACACCAGATAATCCGGGCGCGATAGCCGATGCTCTCAAGATTGTTGGCTGATGTGTTTCCAGGCAACTTGAGAAAATCGGCCGTCCCTGTTCCCTTTTTCTATTTAATTGTTGTTTTTGCTACGCGCGCCTTCGGGTCTCATTCCAAATAACAGTAAGGATCCTTCCAATAAAATATTTGTCTCAGTGTGGGCCTCAACAATACTACACATATATGGGACGAAACGACACGCGAAAGAGGCATGGGTTCGATTCCGATTGAAGACAACAGATTTTTATTCAATGAAATTGGCTTTTAAATCGATTTTTAAAATGAAATCGGTTTGAGAAATAAATTAGGCTATAACATTTATTTTTTAACTGTTCTCAAATATTTTAATGGGGTTTTTAAGTAAGTCTTATTGCAAAGATCGAGCAAAGATTATTGTAACCCACAAAGGAACTGGGCTTTTTAAAAGTGTACTTTCAATATTATCACTCTGAAAAAACATAAATGATGTATGCAATGGAGTCTTTATATTGTAATTGTAAACATACATCCTAATTTTCCAAGTCATTCATTCGAGCAACTATATTCATACGTCTATAAGGACGAAGTAAAAAGTTTATGCCATTGCATAAATTACAAATTGTGCCAATTATGAGCACTGTGAATCTATGTGATGGCGTGCAAGGAAAACAAAGGAATAGGGAGGAGGAAGGGTTAGAAAAAATGCAATCCTGCTCGTCTGGCGTCTGGCCGTCTGCTGACTTTTCTCCCTCGCGTCGCGTTTCTCGAGTCTCTCTTGTACCTGTGTCTCTATTTTCTGTGTTTCGGTTGTAAGCATTGTATTCCATTTCATAATGTCAAATATGTAGTATTTTTATAAACGAGTGTTAATTTCTGTAATTCACAGGGTCAACTGAGAGAAAGCTGTACTCACTTATTCGACTGTAGTATCTGCAGTCTACATCCATCTGTCAGATCGAAAGAAAACCTAGGGATAAAGAAAAATGGCTGACGGAGAGCCTTTTCAGTCTCATCTGATCCCGATGTGTGTATTTGGGCGACGTAGTTTCCATCTTGGCGTCCTCTACAATTACTTCAGTGATGCCATTTCAAGTGGTAAGTTTAAGTTCTTTCTGACAAACTGAGTGAAGACCGTTCTGTTTCAGGGTAACAAATTCTTACAGTAAGGCCTAAATCTATGCAGTTTTCAGTGCATAGAGCAGCCTTCTTTATATCGCAATCTTTTTTTTTAGTCAAACCACACTAATGGGTGCTGATTAAAATGATTCCCGTAGTGCTAAGTAAGAGGGTTTGTGAAATCATCTGTATTGGTTTCACCAGGCTAAATTGTTAACGTGTTTAAAAGAACAGTTTATTGATTATTGGTATTGATGTTTATATGTTTGTTTCAGATCAGTTATCATGGAGTCCTGATACTTGTATTTGAACGCATGATAGATAACGCAACGTTATCTGCAGAAAAGCAATCACACGAACAGGTGGCGGGATATATATAGGGCTATCAGGTGTTGCACACCTTCACAACAAGCAGCTGCTAAAGGGCGATACACGATGAACAGCACCAACGAATTTACGAACGACAACAAAGCTGGATCTGTTGTTGGCCTCGACAACCACATGCAGATGAGCGTCATGGCCGGCCTCATCGACAGTCATCAAGGTGCTTGCAACAAATACATGGATGACAAACCAGATCCAAAACAGGTCACCTGCACCCTCATTTGTAAAGGGATTTCCAGAGAAGAAAAGTTGGATCTGCTGTCACTCGTCAACTACAAAGTGCCACAACTTGTTGCTGAAGAGAAAACAGATGCAACTCACGTCGTCTCGAGCATCTTCTATGGTGCAGAAACGTATTGTATTTTGGCCCAGGATGTTGGCGACGAGACCAACGAAGAAATACGAGAGGAAATTGCGGAAAACCTGTCTGAATTGACCAATAAATGGATCGTTGCGTTACACCAATTCGAAGACTTGGAAGAGTTCAAGGAACAACTGAGCCGAGAAGAAAAACATTTAATCTCCGGTGTTCAATGCCGACTGTACTCCGATCTCCAAACTCAGCCTGTCGTCCAATGCGGTTTCTACTCGGCCTTCCAAAAAGTTTTTGTCATGTTATCTGACATTTTCTCCGTTCCGAAAGAAGCCTGTCAAACGAATGCCGTCTCTATCGCCATCCAGCTCTGTCCCCTGAAACTCCTCTTGGATGCAAAGAAGGGGCTCTATAATATGACAAAAGCCAAATATTGCGAAACCAACGTGATCAGGGTAACTGATTGTTCTCGCCTCTATTCTGGATTGAAACGTGTCATCCTACAAGCAGAAAAGATGCGTTCGACTAACAAAATATCGACTCTTCGCGATTCGATTGAGAAGTTTGTTAATTTGGTCACAAAGTATCGCAACTGGGTCGAAGCAAAGTTAAAGAAGAACATCGTAGCAGCTCGTCATGATAGCCACACTGCCGATTTTTATATTTCTTGTGCAATTTACGACGCAGAAAGAAATACCACGCTCTTCAAACCTTCTCGCCTGGAAAAATGGCTCAAATTGAAACAGGACGAGCTGACTCTACTGGATTCGATGAAACACGCAGCCGGAAAGGGCGTAGATTTCATGACTACTTGGAAGCGACTAAATCATCATATAGGTGAGAGTGCGAGCAAAAAGAAATACTCTGTTTTACTTAAAATCCCTCCATTGGACAAATTTACCTCCTCCGAGCTCTCAGATATGCAGAGATACACCACTAAAATCAAAAATTCGTTCGCCCGCTTCATCGGAATCGATGAGAATGAAGAAAGGGGAGAACCCTGGCACTCGGACGGAATCAAACTGAGTCTTGCAATGGAGAAAATTCGCAATATGGCCAGCCACGTCGAAAGGAACAAAAACTTTGCCAACAAAGTCAAATTTTTCATCTATTTCGAGGATGGCAGCGGACGTTTGGATTGCAGCTACTCTGTTTATGAAGGCGACTATTTCCGCCCTTTGAAAGCCGATTTTGGTCAATTGCCCGAACCGCCCACCGAATTGCGGATGTCTCTTCCAGCCAGAAATTGCTCAGCCAAAAGAGCAAAAACTGCATGTTCTTTAGTTCACTTGGAATGGAATCATGAAGACTTGGGCTTTCCTTGCCCATATTTGATCGAATATCGAGTAAAAGGCAGTTTTGACCCATGGATTCAACAGAGGACAATCCATCCTGGCCAAGATGAACTTTCCATCAGCGTCGAAACTGGATCAGTTACAGAAATTCGCATTGCGGTGGAGAGTTGTATCGGACGAAGTGAATTCAGCCATCCCTTTGACACCTCATCTCTATTCAAAGATGGTGATGCTACTAATAATTCAGAAAATGCTCCAGATTTCGATCTTTTCGACCACCCTGTGGATCAACCGACGGCGATTCGTTTTGCCGAAAAACTGATGAAGCAATGCGACATAATTGGCCACGAAAATGGAATGGACCTCTACGCTGTTCCACTGTCCAAATCAAACGGAGACGGCAGCGTTGTCGTGCGATATGAGTTTGGTCAACCGAGACTCGTCGATACAAGAAACACACCAAAGCCTCGTTCCATTCTGTTGATTGGCCAGTCTGATTCCGACAAATTGGCGGTCATCAACGCGATAATCAACTATGTCTTTGATGTCGACTTTGCCGATCCATTTCGTTTCCAGTTGGTAAAGGAAAATGGAGTAGAGATAGTGGAAGAGGAAGATGGAGAAGAAAAAGAAAAGGAAGACTACAGTCGTCCAAAAATCCTCGTCTACGACTTTTATTACACAGATGGATTCCGAATTCCTTACTCGTTGACGATCATTGACGTTCCTAGCTACGTTGACAATGATTCCAAGAAGAACATGAACATTTCGGATAGAATCCGCTATTTTTTCTCCTCAGGCTCGAAATTTAACCAAGAAGTGGACATGGTCGGATTCATCATTGATTCCTTATCGCCTCAGGTGACTCTTTTGCACCATTTCATCTACTGTTCGCTGATGGCCGTCTTTGGCAGCAAAATCAAAGAGAATCTGAACTTCATCTTCAACTGCGCAGATGGGCAGAATCCACCTTTACTGACGGCCGTCTCCGAAGCCGGACTGGTGACTGGACAGCCCTTGAACCACACATTCAACGGCTCAGCTGTCTTTCAATCCAACACTTATGTCGACAACTTTGAAGAGTTCCAGTCGTGTATGGAGAATTTGGTGAAGTTTTTCTCTTCTTTGGACACAACATCAAAATCGATGTCTGTTGACAAACAAGGGCGTGTCGAATTCAAGAGACTAGGAGCGACGGTGATCGGACTAGAGAAGCGCATCAAGTTGGATATGATCAGTTTCAAAGAAATGCGGAATACCAAGAGGTACCTTGACTGGAACAACGTCAACAACGAATTCGAAACAATCGTGATAAGAAAGGAAGACCAGTACAGAGCCGCCGGCGAATACATGACCAATTGTAGTAGCTGTTTGATGACGTGCCACGAAGGATGTGGAAAGAAGGACGAAAAATTCGATTGTGACGTGATGGATCATTCCGTGCCGGTCGTTAGCCGAACTTGCCGCATTTGCAAATGCCATTGGAACGTCCATCAGAACGATTCAATTTCATGGGAGCCCGTCAAAGCGAAGGAGATGATTACAACGGCCATCGTTCACGCAAAATTTGAAGCAAATTTCGGGGAAACGTTGACAGCGGAAGAGGTGGAAAAGGGACTGGAGAAAGACATCGCGCTGAAGAAGAGAGTTGTGATGGAGCAGGTGGAGGCCATTTTGCGGTACATCAAGCGATCCATGGAAATTGCCCGACACTCGTATTACTCACTTGAGGAGTTCTCCCACGCTAGGGGGAAAGTCATTTCCGCTCTTAACGAACTCATCGCGGCTGAAGGTGAGGACAGAAGCGACGGTTTTTCCGAAAGAGAGCAGATTTTGAAAGAATTTTTTGAGATTGCTTCGAAAAATCGGTTTTACCCTGAGGAAGAGATCGGTTGTGTCTTGGAACGTGCCGACAACCTTCGCCCATTTGACGTGCTGGCAGAAGAAGAAGTGCCAATGGAGATGTAATATGACCAGGAGAACATGTTTTGGCTGCTCAAAAGTACGTAATGACTAAAAAAGAAATCGTCACACATAACTAAATGTAATTGGAACGTTTTTGTTTCTTAGGTTCAACTATCGTTTGAAGAAGGTTAATCACAGCTGGAGACTATGTGGTTATACATATGAGTATATGATTTTCGTTTAAGTTTTCGTATAGTTCGCAATATCCGTAGCTGTTATTGCATTTTCTTGTTTTTGTATTCATTTCACGTTTTTAAACGCCAGCATTTTTCTATACGTTTTAATAAATCAAACATTTATTACACATTTGAAAGAGACCGTTTTAATAATTTTATCAGTTTTCATTTGGCGTTTTATCAAGGAAAAGAGCATGCCTTTCTTGAGATGTAATGCCTGGTTAAAGAGGGGAGAGGAAAAGGGTTTGGGGTCGGCTAGATAGTAATCAGTCCGAAGATTGTAAAATGCTCAGTCCAGCAGTTGAAGTATTATTATTCATTTTATAACTCTTAGTGTACTGTTAGTTGCTAGTTGTTTGAAGGAAGAAAGCACAAAGTTGGTATATTTAGACATCCTATGGTATTATATTAAACATTTTCCCTATGCAAGAAAATATGAGCACGTCTAAAACTCTGGAAACTTAAGGTTACATAATGAGCCACGCGAGTCCAAAATAATGGACACCGACGTACCTACGAAGTGATCATTTTACAGAGAAAAATCAAAACTTAGTGCTCAAGGAATTCATAATTTGAAAATTGAAACAGATTCCGGGACTGCCCTTGCTGTTTTCGTCACCATATAAACGCCATGTTTATAAAATTATAAATGTGGTACACGCATCCTTTAGTCAACTAAGACAACCATAGTGGTCATCCTTCCGAAATTGAATTATGAAAAGATGAATTTCGTAAATCGAAGTGTTTTAGAGAATTTTGTTACGAGAACTAAACTCGACCGTAACGCTATATATAGTCCGGGAGCCACAATGACAGAGGTTTTTCTTATTAGTATAACTTTATTTTGACTATTTAAAATGAAAGGCACCATCAAGACAACTCTAAAAAACTTTGTCTTGACGACCGGCGCCGGGGCGTATGGATGGGGGAGGGGATCAAAAATAAAAAAAATTATCGATTTTTCGAAAAAAATTCCTTATAAGATTAAAATTTAAGAATAGGCTTAAAAATTTGGAACGGATTCAATTATCTTTGAAAATGTAAAATCTGACAAGAAAATCTGGGGCTTTAGTTGAATCAGACGTCGATTTGTGATTCGAAGGCTTGAGTTTTCTTTACTTTGCCGTGAATGGCAACGCAGCATTCTTGACGCAAATTCAAATTGCCGTTATACGACAACAGAAAATGACTAAACTTCACGAATACGTGACGAAAAAATTAATTTTCACAGTTTATATTTTGATTACCTTCATTAATTTGATTCTAAAATACTGAAACTTTGAATATGTCTTGCTTAAATTATCAATTTAGTACACTTTCCAAAAGCCGCGAAGATCACGGTATTAATATGAATTATTCGGCTTCTAAGTTTCGTATTAGATCATGTCTTGACACTATATTAACTTGCCATTTGTTTTTTGTAAAGATTATTTTAATTTCCTGTCTCTTGGCCCTGGTGTTTGCTGCTGACCAAGAAATTGCCCCAGGGACTGACTTGACCGCTGCCGAGGATCGTTACGGGCATTACGGCGGGCACCATGTCGGGCACTACGGAGGACATCACGAAGGACATCACGGAGGGCACCATGGGGGACATTACGGAGGACATTACGGGGGTCATCGCTATCGGCGATCCGTTCCTGACTTGATTGCCTCAGAAGACCATTACGGACACTACGACGGCCACCGCGGAGGGCACTACGGAGGACATCACGGTGGTCATTACGGCGGTGGGCATCATCATGGTGGCCACTACGGTGGACATTATTAGCTAGTTCCACATAATGAAATGACTAAATCATCTTTTTATCTCATTGCAATTAAATTTTAATTATTGCTGTACGTCGTTCATTGTAAATCTACTATTTTATTGTTTCAAAATCTACTATTTCGTCGGAAACCACAATGCTTAAATGTGTATTTGGGTAGGCCTATAATAAATGAATTTACCACCCTTACAAAAAAACATATGATGTGAGCTCATATGACATATGAGTTCTCAGTTCCAATGTCTCATTTCGCATATGAGAATCACATGAGAATCATATGCGATGATTGTCACAGGCGACGGTGGCGCCATCTCTGGTGCTCCACCAGACCCAACGGCTCCACCAGAACAAGTCGCTTTGGTAGATGCAGATGCCAAAAAAGCAGAATCTGTCGCTCTGTGCTTGGGCGTAGGCTGTAATGGCCTTCGTCCTGCAGCCAACAAGTCTTTCTGCTCCAAGGACTGCTACATCAAGAACAAGAAGAAATCCTCTTCTACTCCGACCCTACATGCCTCACCCGCTCTCCGTGGGGAGAAAAGGGGGCAAGACGACCGCTCCCCTGAGCTCTGTCCTCTGGGCCTTAGTGCCAATCCCAGCGTCAAGAAGGGCAGGAATGAAGGCGTTGAACACTTTCTGACTGATCCCGCTCTGTTCTCTGTAGAATCCCTCGGTATGTCTGAACTTATTACTAAACTGAAACAAAGCATTGTTCTTCTCTCCCAACAGGAAAAGCTTATCAAAGAACAAGAGTGCGTAGCCTCTAAACTGAAGGAATGCGATGACCTCCTCTTGAAACAGGAAGTAACCATTAAAAATCTTGAAGACCTCTCCATCAAACAACAACTCACTATCTCAGAGTTGGAAGGTACAGTCTCTAAATTGAACTCAAGCATTATTGATATGAAGGTGGCTTTTGCCGATAGGACCCTGGCCTCGTTCAGTAGCGACTCGCGCACCTCCTACGCTGCCGCTGCTCGCAGCTCCGTGCTGGTTGCTAAACTCGCGGCGGGTGATAGGCCCGCTGCTCCGCTTACTGTGGCGTGTGTTGAGTCGCTGCTGGACACAAAGGCAAGTGGTCTGGTGCCCCAACATGTCCGCGAGAAGGACGATAATGTTTTTATCACGTTCAACAACTCTGCGGATGTGGAGAAGGCTGCTTTTGTGTTTCAGAACCAGCCTCTTTTTAAATCTGCAGCCTCTCTGAATATCCTCCATCCTTGCGTTGCTCTCTTTGTTGACGCGACTGACCTCGAATCTCTCAAAACCGAGCTTGAATTTCGCAACCCCACTTTTAAAGGGCAGATTCACTCGCTGAAGAAGGTCTACTCCAAACCTGGCTCGACTCTGAGTCATGTTAAGATTTTTCTCCGTACTAAGCAGGCAAAGGACGAAGCCTTAGGTCGTGGTCGGGCTTTTCTATCGACATCCTCTCATCGGATCGTCCCCCCGGACGTAAATAGAGAAGTCAGGCGCTGCTTTAACTGTCAAAGGTACGGACACACACAATTTGATTGCAAAGCCGAGTCCCCCGCCTGTGGCAAATGTGCCGCCCACCATCGCACTAGAGACTGTAAGGCCCCCAAAAAGAACTGGAAATGCGTGAATTGCAAAGGCGGTCACCAGACGGGTGACAAAGACTGTCCTAAGCAAGTGGTCGCGGTTGCTCGGTACCGAACGCTACACAACTGCTAATGTCGACTCTACCATCTGCCAAAACTAACCGCCCGCGCGGGTCCTCTTCATTAAATTGCCTCCAGATCAACTTAAGGCACTCCAAAGCGGCGTCAGCCGCTCTCGCGCAGCAGATTTTAGATCTTGACATCGACATTGCTTTAATCCAAGAACCTTACGCTTTTTCTGGTTACCCAGCCTCAATTGCAAACGTTCCGTCTGGCTTTTCCGCTTTCCACGCTCTCAGCAACGACCATGCGTATGGCGCGGCCATCCTGGTACGTGACTCGCTGGTGTCAACCGGTAAGCTGCAGTCCAGGCACATGGGGAATCATGCAGCGTGCATCGAACTACGTACCAAGTCTGGCACAATTCGGTTCGCCTCAGTGTACCTCCGTCCTTCTTTAACTGATTTTTCTGCGTGTATCGATCCCATCTTGACTACCTTGGCCTCCCCATTCACAGTCTTTGGAATTGATGCCAATGCTAAGCACCCTTTATGGAATAGTGCTTGCACTGATCGACGTGGCGCTGAGTTAGAATCCCTGCTTGTCACTCACAGCTTGAACGTTGCAAACCGCGCGAGATCTACGCTAGACTTTATTCCCAGTGACACAGCGTTTGTCGATGTCACTCTCTTCGGTAGCACGATCGACATTCCCCGCTGGTTCTTCTTGCCCGACCCATCCTTGTCTGACCATCCCTATTTGTACTTCGAGGTGGGCCAAGCACTCTTCGACAGACCAACCCCAAATTCTTGTGGCATTTCTGCTCCTAGGGCAGCAAACATTGATCTGCCTCGTTTTCGTGTATTACTTGCAAAAGAGCCGGCATTTCTGTCACCCCCGTCCCCCTTGCTGTCAACTCAAAGTATCGACTCACAGATTGAGAGTGTGTCCGCTGCTATCATCCGCTGCGCAATCACTTGTAAGCTAAAGGCCGTGAGGACGCCAGGCGCACGGAACATGCCTTGGTGGTCTACCTCGTTGGCCGCCGCTCGTCTGTTAGCTCGAAACTCCCACAAAAAGTGGTCGGCTGACAGGACCGAGGCAAACAAAGATCAGTACCGTAAACTGAAGGCGTCGTACCAGAGAATGCTTCGCATAGCCAAAAACAATTCTTTTAAATCTTTCCAGTCTCAAACCAATGCCACCGACACTTTTAAAGTTTTAAAATCTTTTTCAGGCAAAAACAAAAGTGTATCTCTCCCAGATTCCTTACTGGTGGATGGCCAGACTAAAACAAATCCTCTTGACATCCTCGAGGCCTGCGCCAGTCACTTCTTCCAAACCCCTACTCCCTCTTGTTTTAGTCACAAGTCAATCGAGAAGGAAGCGGACGATCTAACTAGCTTCCTTGCGCCAGAGGCTGCACCACCTATTTCTGACTGGGAGCTTGATGCGGCGGTGGGGTCTCTTAACCCTGACTCGGCCGCGGGACATGATGGCATTTCTTCTTCTCTGCTCCTTGCTGCTATCCCCATCGCTAAATCACACATTACCTCTATTCTCAACTCCTGCCTTGCTCTTTGTTACTTCCCCGACCAGTGGAAGGTAGTAAAAGTTGCCGTGATCGGAAAGTCGAACAAGCCGAACTACGACTCTTTGCAGAGTTTCCGCCCGATCAGCCTTGTAAGCAATTTCTCTAAACTTCTTGAAAAGATCATTCTTGGCAGGCTCTCTTGGCTGTCACGCACTTTTGACTGGCTCAGCCCCGGTCAACACGGATTCAGAGAGGGCAGATCAACGGAATCGGCAGCTCACAGCCTTGTCTCTTTTATTGAGGTGGGTTTTGCTGCCAAGCAAACGACGGCCTGTGCCTTCCTGGACATCAAAAGTGCCTTTGACTCGGTCTGGCACCCTGCTATAATCGTCGCTCTCGGGAAACTCTCCTGCCCCCCTATCTTATAAAGATTATTAGCAACTTCCTGTCAAACAGGTTCGCCCTGTTTTTTAATCGTGGCGCCACTTTCCGACGGGCGGCGCCTCTGGGCTGCCCTCAGGGTGGCGTCCTTTCACCTTTCTTGTGGATAATTTTGATTGACGAAATTTTGCGAATCTCGTTCCCCTTTCCTGTTAAACTTATTGCATACGCGGACGATCTCACTGTCTCCACCTCTCACAAGGACCCAGCTATAGCCACCAGTCGTCTGCAACTCGTATGCGACTTCATCAGCCGCTGGCTAAAAGGGATGAAACTTTGCTTGAACGCTATCAAATCCATTTTCATGCTCTTTGCATCGAAAAACCTAAACTCTAGTCACTTAGCCATCGTCATCGACGGCAATGTAATCTCTCCTTCCCCTGAAGCTGTCTTCCTAGGCCTCACTCTAGACTCCAGATTAAAATGGTCCAGTCATGTCCTTTCCAAATGCCTAAGTGCCAAGCGTGCTCTCTTCACGGTCAATAACTGTCTACGTCAAACGTGGGGTTTTGACAAAAAACGTTTGTTATTTCTCTACACTGCTGTTGTTCAACCAATCTTTACCTACGGCTGTGCAGTATGGACGTCCTTCTTGCGCACAAAAAGTGGCATTAAAAAGGTGAGATCCTTCCAGCGCGCCATCTCTCTTCTTATTACCAGAGCTTTCAAGTCCGCTTCGACTAGCTCTCTCCTGGTTCTATCCAATCAGCTTCCACTGGATCTGCGCATTATCGAGCTGGCAGCCTTGCGCTACCTCACCACGCACGGCGAGCCATTCGCCCCGTCCTCGCTTAAGACCATAATCTCATTCATTCCCGACCTCAGCTCCACCCCACCTGTCTCAAAGGTATTATCTCCTCATCTGCCTTCCTTTCCGCCATGGTCTCTCTCCTTTAAAACGCTTTGCGTAGCTGGTGGGGAGAATATTTCTCTCTCGCCAGCAAGATCGGACTTCTTGCGACTGTACATCTCGATTGCGCAGCTTAAGCACTCTGTCGGCTTTTGCGTTGTCTGTACCAATTCCATTGGCGTTAAGGATATTATCCATGGCTCCCTGCCAGCCAAAACTACGCCTCGTAGGGCTGGCAGCCATGCTGTCAACGTTGCTCTTTCCTTAATTACCTCTTTAACCACCCAGTTTCGCCACTTTGATTTGTTTTTCCCCTCTTCTCTCCTTCTGTCCTTCATATCGCCGCTTAGAGCACAGACGACCTTGGATTCCGACCAGCCGACCTAGCCAGCTGCCAGAGCGCGTCATCACTATTTGTTGGTGCTACCAACTCTCAGGGCTCTCTACTGGCCAACTTCTGGGCCAAATCACCAACACCTGCCGTTCCTCTGGATCACCAGTGGACGCGAGAAGAAACTAAAAGAAGCATCCGCGGGAAAACGGCTGCCTTATGGCAAAGAGAATGGGCTTCCACCCCAGACGGTGGTAAGACGCGCCTTTTCTTCCCAGACATCATCTCGGCCGCTGTTCTGTCGGAGCGCGAGACGTGTGCCCTCACGACACAGATTCTCACCGGCCACTGCGCCCTCAACGGCCACCAAAATCGCTTCGGATTCTCCTCCTCTTCGGTCTGTGAGTGTGGTTTGGCCACCGAAACCATGGAGCACTACCTATACGAGTGCCCTCGGTATTCAACCCCGCGTGAGAAATTCAAGGCACGAGTCTTGCTGGCCGGTCTCGACTGGCCACCTCTGCATGCTGCTATTCCTCAGTCTGCTCTTGCCTGGAAAGCGCTGAGACATTATCTAAAGTCAACTAATCGTCTCTCTGTTTCGTTCTACTCCAAAGCTTTAGGTTCTGGGAACGCACCGATCAACTATCGCCAAATCAATCTCCGTGACCCGCGGCATCAAGGCTCTAGATCGCCTAACACCCTCCCGACTACATCTCTACCCCACTCCATCCCTTGCTCTGCTGTCGCACCTGACGCACTCTCGCTCACTTCGGTGCCGGCCGTGCCCTCAGTTCTGCCGACCGGTCCCTCGTGTCCGGCCGGTAAGGGTTGAGGCTGAGGTGCGTTTACGTGTCCTCAGTTCTGCCGGCCGGTCCCTCGTGTCCGGCCGGTAAGGGTTGAGGCTGAGGTGCGTTTGCGGCTGGTTTCCGCTGTGAGCGCGTCTCTCTTTGCAAAACTGCACGCTAGTCTCTTTCTGCCCTCGCGGTTTAGTCGTTCCTCTTGCTTAACCCTTCGCTCTTATTTTACAACCCCCTCCCCTCCCCCGCATCATCAGTCTGTAGCCCGTCACCGGTACGTCTCCACCTGAGCCCGCTCTTGCTCCTGCGCAACACATTGTCAGTGCGCATCGTCATCATCCTACCTCGTCAAGTCACATTCACAAGTGTCCTTATCTCGTGTATCGCGTATATTATCTTGCGTGAATACACCGGGCAGCACTCAAGCTGAGTTTCGCCCGCTTTAAAAAAAAAAAAAAAAAAAAATGCGATATGCGACATTGGAACTGAGAACTCACAGCTCATATTATATGATTTTCGTAAGGGCCTCGGTAAGGGCATGAATTTTAGAAATGCGTCACCAGTTTTTTCGTTTTTTGGAATTAACATTTAACAAGCATTTATCTCTTGAACGCGGTGGACTTATTATTAGAGTCTGAGGCCTTTTACTGAGCTCGAGAATAGTAGCTAAGGCGGAATAGATTAACTTGTGCTCTCAACGATCGCCTCTCATTCTATAATTTCAATTAACACAAAAATATAATGAAGCGGCTTGCATTAAAAAAACTGAGGTGTCGGCAACTCGATCGCCACTCGAGCATTCGAGATGCCAGAATTTATAGATTCTGGCATAAATATTTGAAGATTCTATTGTAAATCCCATAAGATTCTGGCATTGCAGCAAGACAATTCCCGACAAAATAACCTCGCTGGTTGCATTAATTGTCTTTCGTTTTCGTTTGTGTATTCACTCTTTGATATATCTGGTGGTAAGTTCGGATTCGTTATATTCCGCACGTTTAATTAAAACAAAGACAGTTAAGGTTAAACTAGATTTCATTGTGGAGGGTGCTGATACCACCAATAGCGCGTGTGCTCCATTCACTATCAGTATTTTTTAAGAAAGCAGAAACGTGTTCCCCTTCCATTTATTATAACAAGGGGAAGGGGAATAACATATTATATTAATAAGAGGAATAACTTTTATAAGTTATGGCTGAAGAAGGTTGAAGATGATTGATAAGTCATCCTTGTTAGGCTAGTTTCTTGAAACTAAATTAAAAACAAGCTTGTATAATTTCTATATACAACAGTGATAACCACAACACAAACTAGGCTACCAAAGAAATCTGAGGCTTCAACACACCCTTTTGTGGACTGTAAAAAGCGCTGGGAGACGGAACTGCTAAAGCTAATCTGGTCTCAAAATATAGACCAAAACTGTTAGTAAAGGAAAAAGTAAATAACAAAAGAGACCGAATTCAGAATACGCGGACCACCTGTTGAAGTCGTCACTTCCACCTATTGTAGGTAATGCAGAGTGTTTTTTCCTTGTCCCATTACGGACAAAGTTTTATCTCAGAGCTGTATTAATTCTCCTCTGATGTTGACTATACCCACGTCACATCACGCAACCTGTCGTTAATTTGTCATTTAATGCGAAAATGGGCTTACGGTGGCGCAACTCTGAAAGTAATTTTTTCTTTATCTTGGCAAACATTGAGTTTTTCTATAATAAAAATTATTTTCCATACATCCTCTCACATTCCAATTCCTGTATAAATTAGTCCCTAACGGAGAAACCATTGAAGAGGTATGTTGAAACTTGAGTTAGTCTTATTCCTCGTTGGCATTATAATTTTGTTCAAAATCAGCTGTATTGCTAGATTTTATAGACGTTAATAGTAGCATTTTGTTGAATTGTGATAAGCCTCTTGTAGTACATGGTAAATCCCAGATCCCATCACTTGCACTTGACTCTCACTTGACTCTTAAATAGAGACCCTTCAATGATTGGTTGAAATTAAGCTGAAACGACATTTTAGCTAATTTAAGTTTTTAAAAAAGGGTTGAAGTAGTTATACGTCTTATTGGGTAAAATATTTAATACTGCTGCACACTTTTAGGCAACAAACCCGTACACAGAATTTGTGAGAAAGTTAAGTTTTTTGACAAGATTTCGAATATTTCACAGAGGATTACTAACTTTGGAAATGCTTAAAATGCCGAACTGAGACGGTGGTTCAAGACAAGCGTTTAAGGCTTAAAATTTAAAAAATTATTAGCGTTTACGTCTTAAATTAATTTTAAAAAATGTAAGTATAAAGTTGCAACATAGAAACTAAAAAAGAAACTGTAGGGATTGGAACCTAAGTTTTTTTTTCAAAAGTATAACAGGCAGAATTGTATGTCCAAGATTTATATTCAGTCAAAAAAAAAAAGATTTTTGAAAATTTACTTTGGCAAAATCATTATTTCGAATAACGAAGTCCTGTACTGCAGTACAAGATTTAGTTTCCTTCGTTCACATGGGAACTTTATTGTAATATTTATAAGATCTAGGAATGACTTTTCCGTAAAAAATTAATCTCACTTTTTTTAAGCAATGTAGACATCATGTTTAAGTTTAGGCTTAAGTTTATTTGTTCAGTGCTGGTTCAGTTTTGGCCCTAATTGCATATATTCAAATGCATGGAATATTCCATTCTATTGTCAATTTTTAAAATAGTTTTATTTTGTTCAAAAACTCAGAAAATCTTTAATATTTCGGGAGAGGCCGGCTTACTCCACAAAGTTTGCAAACTGATTGTAAAAATATTTGCTGGAGATACAGAACTATGAACATACAGAGTTTTTCAGAAAAAAAAACAATATAGGAGCGGATACACGGCCTCTTCAAATATCAAAGATTTTACCCTACTCTATTCTCACATAGCTAACATATTGGTTTAACTAAGTCTTGGCCAATCAGGGTTAAGCGGGAGTTAAGCGCAAGTTCTGGGAATATGGATTTAGTATATTAGCCCGGTTAAACCGATACAAAAAAGCCTATTACCGGCCTATAGGTCATGAAACATTTATAGTTTAAATAATAGCCTATACAAAGGCTAACACATATTTTACATAATACATAAATTTTTTGTCCTATAATGAATATGTTGTTGCAGAAACTAGAGTATCCCGTGATTCCAGTATTCTTCATAATCTTTAGAGGACTTTGCGAACGAATCAGCAACCACGGCATGAAGAGTAGGCTAGTGTATTTATTTTACTTCCATTTTGAAGTTTATTCTCGTCACTAAATTTTTACTACAGCTGTTCTCACGCTCTACTTGCGCGATATTTTATTGTACAATGAAAACGAGTCAACAATATGGTATCACCTCTTTGCCATGTTGTGCTACGTCACCCCTATTTTCGGTGCGATTCTCGCTGACACTTACCTTGGAAATTTTAAGTAATCTACTGCTACTACTAAATTTAAAAAAAAAGCTAGAATATTTTAAACTAAAATAAGGCATTGAAGGGGAAAAGCCATGGGGGAGAGGGGAGAAACATTGTAAAAAACATTTGTGATAAAAAATGTAGTCACCAAGGAAATCGTCTACTGATTGAAAACTTTCCGCCTTTATTCTTTTAGTCCCCGTGATCATTTTTTAATAATATGTTGATCGCATCTGACTTCAGTTGAATTAAAACGCAAAAATTAAATAATATGAACTCGAACAAAGATAAGTACCTCTAAGTAGTACCATAAGTGCCCGAGCTTCATTCGCTATACTGACTTTACCAATTTTTAGTTGTAATAAAGACTCCATTGAGCTATTTAAAGATTTTATTAAAAATTTTGTCATGTGTATAAACATTAAAGATCAATTCACAGTGAATGTTTTCTTTTCCGTACTTTACTTGCATTCTTTTATAGAGGCCGGAAATTTTTTTAACCGTTGTATAAATATTTTTTTGCTCCAAATAGAGCAACTGTTTGGATTTCCTACTTTTGTACTTGTGGATACGTTTTACTCGGCTTGTCATCCATACCAGACACGCTAACACCCCAGAGGTAGAGCATCTATTATATGTAATATAATTGCATAAGTTTCGACATTTAATTACAACTATAATGACAGGGAGTTTTCAATTCTGGCTTTATTTGTCATTGCTTTGGGAACCGGTGGAATTAAACCGTGCGTGTCGGCTTTTGGTGGAGAACAATTTGTGCGACCACAACAAGACAAACAGCTGGAACAGTATTTTTCTATTTTCTACTTCTTTACAAGCGCAGGAGGAATCGTTTCTTTACTTACTATGCCAATATTACGTGAAGATGTCAAATGCTTCAACCAGAATTCTTGCTATCCATTAGCTTTTGGCGTCCCAGCTATTATCATGATTGTTGGCCTCGGTATTATTTAGTTTTAAGATTAGTCGAACTATCAAAATTGTATTGTCTTTAATCTAGTCTCTCTTTTCCCTTCGATAACCCCCATTTTTATAAACATTTGTAGTTATATTCTATGCCGGGAAAAAAACTTATAAAATATTTGATCCTACGAGCAACAATATGCTAAATGTCGTCAAGTGTGTTGTGGTAAGCTTCGTCGAACTTACATTTGTACTATTCTCCCGTCAAAATTTTGCAATCGATCGATCAATCGATCTTCATTAACATAGCACGCTATTGGACGAAAAGTAAATAATAAAGGAGAGAAGCAAGACCATTGGCTGGAATTCGCTACCGATAAATTTGACAAACAATTCATCAAAGATATTAAGCAAGTCTTACGTGTCCTCTTGCTCTATATTACAATTCCTATATTTTGGGCTTTGTATGATCAGCAAGTATAGCATCACGCCTATAAATCCTTGACGCTCAATTTTAACATTTTTCATATTTTACGGTGCATTATAGGGTTCTAGATGGACATTTCAAGCCTCACGAATGGACGGTAACATAAAAGTGACTAGAATTAAGGCGGATCAATTGCAAATTCTCAATCCGTTACTGGTGTTAATTTTGGTACCCTTGTTCGAAAGCATCATTTATCCTTGTTTCAAAAAGTGTGGTTTGCTCACCCCTCTTCAACGAATCGGAGGAGGTGGGATACTGGCTCTACTCGCTTTCGTCCTCTCAGGCGTGGTTGAACTTAAACTGGAAGTGAGTTTCATTTTATAGGAAATTTTAATATGAAGTAGTTTAGGTACTTATACCATTTTGAGTTGTTGCTATTAGTCTACTTATCCACGCATTCCTGGCGTCGGCCTGACACAGCTGACTTTCATCAACACTCTTCCATGCCAGATTAATGTTACCTATGTCAATGCCAACCAAGTGAAATGGACCAAGATCAATGGGACAAGTTACTCTGTTGAAAGAGATCTGGTTGATCAGCCTGTGGAAGTTACAGCTGAAATTATGGGATCTACATGCGGAAGCATGAGTTTGTCTGCTTTGACTTGGAAAGGAACGATCAAAGGTGCCAGCGAAAAGGTATAGGCTACGTTATCGCAGACGCATTTGCATGGCGGTCTAACAATTCGAAATCGTTGAATATATGTTTCTATTTTGGGATATGGATGTAAAGGGATATTCCGTCATCATCTGTAGACTCAATGGTAAAATTGAGCTTGTCCGATTAACAAAAGAAGATGCATTAGAAAAATCAAACCATGGACAACCACGTCTTGGGTAAAATTCGTTTGATAAATATCCACATTGAAATGTGGTAACATACCTCTTTTATAAGATAGTTATTTCTGTAATAAATAGGTTCGTCTTGTTGATTGACAAATATGATAATTTGGATGTTATCACTGTCAGAATAAGAGAGCGTTTGGTTCATTTCTCTTTAAATTCAACTTCGTTGACTTCAGTCCGTCATGTTCTTCAAACGGAAGAACGGGACGTAGAGGCCGGCACGTGAGTCGCAGTCATATTTATCTTTGTTTGTGATTTGAGCTGTACAAACTTTTTGTGAACTATTATTACGCTTATACCGTGAAACAACATAGATACGACGTGTTTATTCCAAGGGAGAACAACGGCATTTCAAAAATTACCCTAGGACCAGGTGGTTGCTACATGGTTGTTGTAACACCAAATTATTTGAATTATCAGCTTTCGAAACAATACGATAGCGTAATGACATGCAAAATCTAATTTACGTATTCATCTTAATACTTTTTATTCCATTTATTGTTTCTTTTCTAGTATATTTTGATGTCAATTCAAATGACACCAACTAATTCTGTCCATATGCTTTGGCTGTTTCCGCAGTATTTTTTTATGGCATCAGCTGAAGTAATGTTATCTGTTACTGGTTTACAGTTCTCTTATACTCAAGTAAGCTACATTGGCTACAATTATTATACGTTATTCGTTCTCCATG
Organism: Ceriodaphnia dubia; assembly: GCA_022539655.2. Taxonomy (NCBI): domain Eukaryota; kingdom Metazoa; phylum Arthropoda; class Branchiopoda; order Diplostraca; family Daphniidae; genus Ceriodaphnia; species Ceriodaphnia dubia. Next base: position 474,644 of record JAKUCG020000139.1, on the reverse strand, counting down.
TATTCTTCTGTAGAACTTACATCTTGTTCAATATCTTTATTTTCTATCTTCAGTCTCCGATTAGTATGCGGTCTGTTATGCAAGCTGCCTGGCTGTCAACTGTTGGGCTAGGAAATTTAATCGTTACCATAGTTTCCGAAGCCCTTAAAGAAAATTTAGAAAAGGTAAAGAAAATTAATATTGGGAACATCGAATGTATAATTTGCGTTTTAATCAAGTTTCGTTGGTTCTTTCTTAGTCAATGGGATTCTTTTTGTTCGCCGGACTAATGGGAATTGATATGCTTCTCTTTTTTTATTTGGCGTCGCGATACACTTACGTTGAAGATTTAAATCCGAAAGAATACGAAGAAAGGAAAGTAGTCGGCATGGAGGTTGTGCCATTAAGCAAACCTGTTTCTGAAAATAATGAAAGCAGTGTTGTCTAATAAGTGGTTTTCTGAAATGGGTTAACTTTAAGACTTCCCTAGCGTTAGAACTTGTGCTGACGTATTAAAATCAATATTTTTTCATGGGTAGGGAAGCAGAATTTTGGGAGCAGACCTTTGATCTATATATGTAGCCTAAGTTTGTTAGCATCGTATGTTTGAAAATTGTTTCTAATAAAAAAAAAATAGAGATTTAATCCACTACCATATATATACATATACACCTATGATACAATATTGTCGCGCCGCTTCTGGCTAGGGTGTAGAGTAGGCTAAAAGGTCACGTGTATTTAACTGTGTGTATTTCTTAAAGCCTGATTCACACTGACGGTTTTTACGGAAATCTTACGTATTTTTCCTTACGAAACGGGTTTCGGCAACCTGTGCTGTTCATCTGTGCTCGCCTTGTATCTTGTAGGCTATGCTTGTTACTTTCCATCATAAGGGAATGGGTATGGCGATTTTGAAACGGACAGTACAGGGGGTTTAAACGAACAACTCAATAATTTTCATCGGTGAATGATATACTACTTTTGCCTTTCGCCGATTTGCTACATAGAATGTAGCCCATAGAACAGGGGTGAATTCCCCTAGCCGAGCATTGCATGGAGAGCGCTGAGCGCGCCCTTGAGATGACGCTTTAATGGCCGCAAATGGCCTTGGACTTGGTGAATTTGAGAGGGTGAATTCCGGTATTTACATGCAGGAACTTGGCGGTAGATTACTAGACCCTCAATAAATAGGCCAGAGTGTTAGTTTACTGTTGCAATTGTCAAGAGTAAAAAATATGTGAAATATCAGAGAAAACTATTTGTTGAAGGAAGCTGCGACAGCATGGCGTTAGCTATGAAAGTCCCGTAATCGTCTGCTTGCATTGTTTATGTTCGAAACGCGTCAGTTCTCAGTTGATATGAAGAAAAATGTTATAATCTTTTGTTATTGATTAGCCTAAGACTGTGTAACTGTGTTATAAAGTGTGTGAAAAACGTTTTATTACTCATCATCTTCAACATTTTCAATATCAGGTGAGTTTGTACATAGTAAACCCTTACAATTTTTGCAAGCCGCAGTACATGGTAATTGATTTTTTCTGCAGGTGCATCGTTTTGAATTGCACGATCCCTTGCAACTGCATTTGAATACCTTCAGCAAGTCATCAGGGGCTGGTGGTAAATTGGTTTTCACTGGAAGAAGCATGCCCTCACTTAGCCTCTACCCCCACTGTTGTGGTTCCAGATTTTCATTTCCGATCCAGACTTGAACCTTTGTAAGTATAAATATAAATGAAACTATAATGTATCTTAAAGCCAAAATCATACAATGATTCGTGCATGTTACCTAGGTACTCTCCTACTGTGGTATAGCAAGGCAGCTGAGGTTGGTGGAATGTCATGCGGTTGAACAAAAGTACATGCTCTGCTGATTTTCTTGGTAAAAATTTTGAATCTCAGTGAGTCGATCCCTTCGTGGATTTCACCCCCGTATATTAGGACCATTGCCTTCTCACCAGTGATGTCTACTTCTTTTTGTGATGAATTATGTTTATAAAAAACTTTTGCCAAATCCCTGAATTCCTCTTTTTTTCAATAGCTTCAGTGGTAAGCCTTTGCCCAACCCATAGGGTTTGGATGTAGTGTCAAACCCTAAAATGGCATGAGCGAAAAACAAAAGGTGACAGATATCAGTGCCCAACAACTCTTTTATTTTCAAAATATCCCAGGTTTTCCCAATTTTCCCTTTTTTGGGTTCAGAAAACATGTAAATAGGACACATTTTTGAATTTGCATAATGCAGTAAAAGAATCAGCAGGTCCGTGTCGTCCCCAATCAGTATTGTGCACAATATATTCAGGTGTACCGTTCTAACCAATATAGTTAGGGTCGTCATAGTAGTAACCATGACGCTTGACGCGGGTCTCAGTCAGCTACAACAGGATACAGCATGGGCGAGGATGGTGCATTCCTGTTTTTTTCTTGTAAAATTAGAACACTGCATATTAGTGACACCATGAAGTGAATCAGCAGCTTTTTCGAAATGACGACAATTACTTGTGCACACTGCAGGCTGGAGACTGATTGGGCAGCAATGACGTCAAACATGTCTTGTTTTTTCCCCTCGGACGAACACGATTGTGAACTCATCGTTCCCTACTGCAAAATAAATGTTTTGCCAGCTATCTTTGGGGAAGCTCTGTGACGGAATTCCCTTGGCAATTTTAGCTGTGTTTGTCCATACCTTACATGAGATGGCAGCGCAGGCATCACCGTTACTTTATTTGGGTACCATAGTTTGCTTGATTAACCTTTTTTAATGATGTTCTGCCTTCTGCGAACATCTCTTTGAAAATTAAATAACTACATATATAGTAACTCAAATTCTCGTAGACTCATAATAACGAGGTTTTGTCTAGAGGAGCTCTACAGTCGAACGGCCTTGTCTAAAGAAACATTACTCAACAAATTACTACTGCCTGTCTCTTAAGTTAAAGGTTTAAAGTTAAATCTCTAAAGAACCGACCCCTCGCACTCTGCTAGAGCTATACAAGAAGGTAATAATAAAACAGCAAAACGTCTGAACTATTTTGAAACACACCTTTTTAAATATATTGGCTTTTTCAATCCTTATTGTTAGGGCAAGCCTATCATTATGGACACTGTACAACATGTTGAGAAACAAACTGGGAAGAGCGTGAAATGAATGGGAAACATGGAAAACGACAACTTTACTGTCCGACAAAATTTGTGATTACGCTCAAAACAGAGCTTGGGTTATTCTTGCTGCTGCTTGCTGTAACGAGCTCAAAGTTTTTGATCAAATTATTTATTTTGACGTTGTTACTATGAAGGTTTGCAATGTTAAGGATGACCAAAGTTAAACTGTATAATTCAAGTTCAACAAATGGTTGAATTACTTGTTCGATGTCTTCTAAATATTTCTCAATCGTTACTAATGCCAACGCAAATAAAAGACCTTTCTCGTAATCTTTGTCTACAACACAACGTAGTAGCTTCAACAAATTTTGATTGAATCCATTTTTACTAAAATAACTAATTAGCTTTTCGAAGTAGCCTTTGGCAATAAGTACTCTACACACTTTCTCGTGATTATTGGCACGGATATAGAGTGCTAATGCAGCAGATGGATCATCCGCGTATAGGGAATCTGCAAGATCCTCAATTATTTCCAAGAAGCATTGAATCGGTGTAATTTCTTCGATAATTCTGTTTTCGGCGCTGAATATCATCTAATTATTATTAATACTCCAAGCAAGGGGGAGGTCAAGGGGGAGCGGCCGCTGGGGAATCCCTCTCTTAGATGGGGAGTGGGTTTGGGAGGGGGGGGGGTGGTTCTGGGGAACCTTTCTCTGGGTTCCACCACACAATCACCACACATCCACACAAGCGACATGGGCATCGGTCGAAGTGTTTATATACAGTAGGCACGTCAATAATTTGGAAAAACTCCCCGCCCCATAAGGCCGCGAGAGGATCCGGGCGGGAGGAGAAAAATTCCCCTCCTTGTAAAATTAGAGTTAGACGTATGAAAAAAAAACTGAGGTAGATAACAAGATTATCTACCAGAGGAAAAATTGCCAAGCATGTGCTAATTGCGCATCACTACTTAAATTAGCGATCAACAATTATTCGAAATCGATCGCGGGCCTGTACAAAGGGTGGGCATTTGCCGAATTTTACCGAGTGCCCACGTTTTACCCGTAAGAGATAGAAATTTTATTTTTTAACCATGTATGCCCATTCCCCTGTTTTATATTATATACAAATTTCAAATTTTTCCGATTAACTTATCATATCGGTTTACTGTTTTACATTTTTTGCCGATTTGTGTTCGGACTGGGGCGATGAGTAAATCTTAGGGGAAATACCCCTCTGCCTACCTTTCGTACCCCTCCCTAATCGCAAGTAACGGAAAGGGTTGCGACAGCCTTAGGGGGGAAGGCAGAGGGGTATTTTCCCTAAGATTTACTCATCGCCCCAGTCCGAACACAAATCGTCAAAAAATGTAAGGGACAAGAAAAATAACAAAAATGCCCATCCTTCTTCCAAAATCGCATGTGGAATTGATGTTATATTTTAATAATTATTAAAACATAACCGTTATAATGCGGAATATATCTCTTCATTTCTCTGCGGCCGTAACTGCTTGTTGTACTATGAGGACATCTGCGTCACCGTCTGCATACATCACGTCACATTCTTTGTAACTGAGGAATTTCCCCAACTGCTCTTTGAATTTCGCTTTATTCTTATTTGACGATAGGAATTCTTCTTTTGTTGTCGTTAGTTTCATTGTTGGGGTGAATAGTGAATACTAATTCTTTTCCAACTGATTTCAACCTCTTCAAATGGGCAATATCTTTCGTAGAAAGGCTGTCCATAACTGTCGAATACTATTATTGGTTGATTGCTGGAATTTTGAAAGATGTATTTCCAATATTTTTCAAATATTGAGGTATATGTCTCATTTTGTGTCCAAGGAATTCGGTGAAGAAGGGATCCTTCATCTAATACGCCTTTGGTTTCTCTCCCACTGCCCCTATGATGTTCTTCATCGGGTCATAATCAGTCATAGCCGCAATCGCATTTGCTAATTCAGGCTTAGTTATCTGCGTTTCTTAAAAGACTGTTGTTGTCCAACAAAACTGTAGGGTGAGAACAAAGTTCATACTTGAAATAAGACTCCTCTTTTTCCTATCTTTTAGCACAGTTATGAGCCTCTGAAATAGTAGTGCAGGGTCTACACATGTGTGTTTGTCTTCTCCATTGCTTGACGATTTAGTTGACATCAAAACGACTTGTTCGGCTCGTGGAACGAATTCCGCAACCGTTTTCCCGTCCATCTTCTCTACAATGCGTTCGCCAACTGATTTCACCGCGAGGGCATTTACGTTTTTTCCCACAGACACTCCCGTTGCGTTACAACGTAACACACTGGCGTCTCCCTTAAATGGCGATGATCCTTTAAAGTAATCAATAACCAAACTTGTGTCCTTTTCATCTCGCTGCATTCTTGAGTTTCCACACTCTTTATGCTGGTTACCATACATTACCAGACTCTTTAAAATCTATTTATTTTAAAAAAGCAAAGTTAATTTCCGAGTTTTTAATCGAAATCCCTTTCAGAACCATTAAATATTAATATTGGTGGCATCAGCATAATGTCACTAAAAAGTATTGCTCCCATTCCAAATCCAACAAAGTTATTGGCGGATCATGCCCTTAATGATGACGAAAAAGGTATATATAGGGGAGAGCGGGGTTATCTGGGACACGGGGTAAAGTTGGACAGAGCTCTTTAAATATGTTACAGTAATGAAAAAATGTGCAAACTTACAGTAGACTCGGGAAATGATAGGTAAAAACATGCACGAAACTTTCAGTCCAGAATCACAAGTGGTATTTGAGATATTACCGAAATATTGAAATTGCCGGTCACACAATAAATTCTCTAGCTTTGATTATTGAAGTTTATTCGTACAACTCATTTTCAAAATAAAACGAATTAAGCGAGTCGAAAGCTCTTTTTTTCCTGTTTCTTCCCCTCTACTTATTCATTTTTTTTAGTTCATCATGGGCTGCAGAATATGTCTTTTATGGAGGTACCTCATGCGGGGTAAGCGAGGACAAAAAAATGGGGTAAAATGGGACAATTGTAAGACCTCCTAGAGGCGGAGCCAAGGGAGGTGCCTTCAAAAAATGGAAACTAATTGAAAAGAAATCCAGAATTTTCGAAACAAAAACAAAAGACAATCGTTGTGGGAGGAGCAAATGACCATTGGCAACACCCACCGTCCACAACTCTTAAAAACCTGGCGGAAATATGCCGTGAAAAAGACCCTTGCCTTTTTCGAATTATATTATGGATTTTTAAGGAATATTTTATTGAATTAAAGACACATTTGTATAGCAAATTGAATTGACATTCCAATACTGATTTTTTCATTAATCTTAGTACTAAAGTTGTCGAATTATAACATGTCCAATATTACCCCACGCTCTGTCCCACTTTACCCCATCAATTTTCAAAAAGTGGAGAAAAAGTGATCTCACAATTTTCGTTATAACTCAACGAAATCAATGCCAAAAATAGCAGGAAAATCCATGGGGGTTGCCAATATACTTGACTGCCACGCAAAACAAGAAAAAAGTTAATTGATTCAGGATTGTCGTTGTTTTAGTCGAAAAACAAAAATTGTCCCAAATAGCCCCGCTCTCCCCTAAAAGGTATATAGTTAGCAGATGGATGAGTTCAAAAAGATTCTTGGAGTTTAACGTTACCACACTTTGTCTAATTTTGGAGAATTAAACGCCGTTCGATGCGTCTCTTTCAGGCAAATTATGTCGTCTAAGACAATGTAATTCTAATCAAAACATAAGATAGCAATAAAGGGCCTTTGAATCTAAACTTGTTTCCGGGAAGCGAGATGCGGACTTGGTACGGAAAAAGGGGGAGACCTCAGCGGTGGAAGAGAGGGGAGAGCCGGCCGGCAAGAGGCTACTTTCCAGCAAGCCAAAAACAAAAGAAATGGCCAAAACCAAAAATTTAAACGACTGAAAATATCGTAATTATCATCTATATGATGAAAATTGAGTTAGAAACAACATATTCTAACTTAAAATCAAGTCTTTTTTGCGTGTCCTAAGTGTACCGTCCTAAATCATCGACATTTATACCCTCAAAATACATTCTTTGGATAGTACTCAAACCAAAAAAATAATTTGGCTGTTTGGGTTGAATAAAGAACTTAAACTGTTAAAACTCGAGATTAAGACTAAGTAATTCGATTCATTGTGGACAATAACATAGGAAACACAAGTTACCTCAAGTTACATAATCATACAACATTCTACATAATTCGACCATAAATCAAATTTGTGTAAATAGAACTAAAAATGTGTGATTTCATTCCATTATAAGGGTTGCTGATCAAGGCTACATCACACTGTTGACAATCAGGATTGCAAAGGACAGCTTGCAACCTATTGCGAGTTGTAAAAAGTCACATAAGCATAATCCAGTCATTGTCTTTGATAATGTCTGTGATATGTAGTGATCGGTAACCTGAAAATAAACTAACACATTAATTTAGGAAAAGGATGTGAAACCACTCCAGCTATGTTTCCTATCAAATAAGCAGTGAACGGTCACCTGAAAAGAAACTTAGCACATAAATTTAGAAAAAGGAATGCGAAACCACTCCAGCTATAATGTGTCCAACAAAATAAGTTAAGTAGTGAACGGTCACCTGAAAAAGAAACTAACACATAAATTTAGAAAAAGGATTGCAAATTAACCACTCCAGCTATGATGTGTCCAACAAAATCTAATAGGTAGTGAACGGTCAACATAAAAGAAACTACACAAACACATTAAACAACAAACACATTAATTTTGAAAAAGAATGTGAAACCACTCCAGCTATAATGTGTTCTATTCAAATAAGTAGTGAACGGTCACCTGAAAGAAACTAAAACATTACAAAAAGTATTTGATTGCCCATTTCCGTGTAAGATACTCGCTTGCATGGCCTCATTCTACACTCTAAACATTAATTAAAAAACAAAGATTCAATTTCCCTTTGACGCAAAATGACAACAATCACATAATGTCTCTTACTACTTTTGTTGTGGTTGTCCTAAGTGCCCAGCGACTATTAATTAAATCCGCACAAAACCAGTAAAAATAAAGAAGTACCAATCGAACCGAAAACTAGCCTAAACGCTGCGACAAATAACAAAAAGTGTCTACAAAAAATTTCAGGAAAAATGATGCAGTAAGTTAGTTTTCTATAAATTAAAACGAAACTGGAATTGAAGGTTCTGAGAATCCAGTTCAAAGCAGTGAAGAGGGAGGGGTAGCAGTAGCAGACAACACCCGTACACAGCCCTATTATTACTTTAGAGCCTTCTGGAGTATACTACGTATACTACCCTCAGGGATAAAATATTAGTATTATTGGTGGCATCAGCAGTAATGTCACTTAAAAATCTATCTCCCCATTCCAAATCCAACAAAGTTATTGGCGGATCATGCTCTTAATGATGTCATGAACATTGGATATGAAAAAGGTATATATAAAACAGTATTTAAACTAAAAAAATCTGACGTACGAACTTGTTTATTGCAAAAAAAGCATCTAAGCTTTTATGAACCAAAACAGAATTAACTCATTTTGACGAGATAAATAAAACAAAGGCAACACTAGTTCAGAGAAAAAGAGATACGACAGCTAATGTTAAAGTGCGCCATGACACTTTTCCGCGCGCCATCTAGCGTCTAATGCCCGCCCTATAGTGTTAAAAGAGGAGAAATTCTCAAGGGACTCCCACCCCTCGCCCTTGAGACTTCCCTACCTCTGACTTCTCCCTATCTCTTAACACATGGCGGGCATCAGACGCTAGATGGCGTACTTCCCTCTCATGTGTCGTATCTCTTTTTCTCTGGTAAGTTCCTATTTGAAATCGAGAGGACTCATGCTGTCGCAAATGACGTACTCAGCGTCGATGGTCATCTAACCTGTAATAATCAAGGGCTTCAATCGCCATCTCTGCAATTCTTTCTTGAGTAATTCCAGATTGTTCAGCCTCAACAACAAGGTCGCTTTTTTCGCCATCAATATTTGACTGGCGGAAAGAATAAGAAATCCACTTTCGTTAGCTTTGCATGAATTATCTGATTAAGTTGTTGATGGTTCTTGTATAATTTCCTTCGAAAATGGCCAGCATAACACTAGTCTGGTTATTAGCTTCGGCTGTAGTAATTTGTTGCCACTTCTCAAAATTGGACATGTGAATGTTCTTTTTGATCATGGTCACCATTTGTATCAGAGAGTTCTTCAAACTTTTCTTGTGATCTGAACTATACGAAATCCTTTCCTGGCTGAATTTTTCGTAAGTTCAGTGCTATTTTTAGCGAGGATGATAGCTTTTTTTTCATTAACTCTGCTGTTTCGTTTATAATGCATGTATCTTTCGGATCTTTTGACAAATCTGTTTGATACAAGGCCTTGAATTCTTTCATGAATTCTTTGACAAGCCCTTGCTTGTAATCCAAACCACCAAGTTTGCTTCCAGAAAACTTCAACCTCAACAGTGTTTTAACAAATCGCTGCCGTGCCTACACTGAGGAATCCTCCTCCAATGTCGTTGACGAAAATCTTTAGTCTCTCGTTAGTTTTCTTTTCTTGATCTATTGTGTGATAGAGAAATCTTGTAGTTTTGGACTACAAAATTCTAAACTGTCAATAATTACAAAAATAGAGAGAGAGCTGTTGCGCTTGAATCGTTTAGGAGTTGCAAGACGTTTAACCTAGCTTTTTTCCCGGCATCAATCGTTGCTTATCGCTATAGGTTGGTGAAGTACGTTGGGACAAAAATAACTGTATTAAATACCCCTGTTCCCAGGTATTCTTCAGCTAACTCTTTAACTTTAACGAGTAAGATCGACGCTGCCTGGCGCCTGGCTAGGGTACAGGCTCTTTGCCTTGTACCGGTATTGAACTTTGAGAATGAAATTTCCATTTTCATTTAAAATCTGGAAAGGAAAATGTTCCATCTCATCTCTCTCAAGAGTTTCAATGCGGTGTCCCATTACTCATATGACATCTTAAAAAATTTAAAAATGTAACTATTAACTTTTCCAACCTCCCATAAATTTTCAATCAATAAATATACTGATAATCGTGTTTGGGTAATTATGCGCATGCATTTAAGGGCCACGTCACCAACCAAATTGCACGCCTCCTATTTTTTCGAAAATACCATTTAAATAGATCCAAACTCGACAGTGAGTGGTTTTCAGGTCAATAGAGATTATAGGTCCTTCCACGACTAAATAATATAAGAAAATACTGAAATGAAAAGGAAATAACACTGAAAACTGGTTGTTTTACCAGTTGGAGGTTCAGTTATTTCGACATTACCACGAGGTATTCCAGCATATGGAAGTCTAAAAATGCGTCAACAAACAGTTTAGTTTCAAATAATCAAAATTATGCATGAACTTCTTAAAGCTAGAATTGAGTTCTAACGCATATTCAGAATTAAAATCCGTCTAATTCATCGCTGCCGACAGTGAAATTTGAGTTTTGTAACAAGAAAACAATATGTGCAATATGTGTGATAGATAATCTTTTGAACCAAAGACCATCATCAGATATAGTACTGTTGCAGATGAACAGCTGCCGAGATCTCTCAGCCTAGCTGATGAGAACCCAATCTAGCACCAAGGACTCAAAGTGCAGCAGTTTTTTTCTGCCTGACGCCAGATCGGGATTGGTATCAAGAGGCGAAAGTATAACTATCTTGGTGACGCCTTTTTGGCAGCTTTCGAAGGACTGCCTGGAGTTCTTACTGACAGTTTACTAATTAATAGACAATTTTCCATAGATAGTCAGAGACGTTACGTCAAGTGTTAGGATCAATTACTCAAAGAAGCTGCTGGGTTCGAAGAAGAAGGCTTCAAGTTGTGCCAAATTTGCCTAGAGTCTGCATTCCTAATATGAGTGGTGGCTTAATATCTAAACTCACTACCAGAAACTGTCGGTCGGGGACTAGGCATAACATAAAAAAAGATCTGAGCCTAAAGGACGACATGCCGGTGATTCTCTATAACAAACCCAAAGTGACGATGGTAAAGGAAATGTTTCATTTATGATTCGCCACCTATTTTATCATCGTAGACTAAGCTCTCTTCTCACCGTCGACCTCCCTTCGACCCTCCCCCGTCGCATCGTCCAAACAGTGCCGGAAACTTTATATTAAACAATTTCAAAGAAATGGAAAACTTACCCTACTTTGCAAAGATATGGCCTATCTTTTGAAGCACACTACAGTATGTGCTGCTGCCTATTTAGCTATTTAAAAAAGTGTCACTTTCAAATTGTAAAATAAGGAATGAATAACTTATCTTGTCGTTGATAACAAATCTTGTCGTGTTTTAAAAGTTGCTGGACACTGATCACAGACAAATGGCCTACATTTTGAATGGACAATTTTGTGCTGATCCCTGAAAACAAACAAGTCTTTAAAATTTTAATTTCAATTTAATTGCAAAATGAAAAACTGTTAAGTTAATTCTTGTCTTAAAAGTTGCTTGACATTGGTCACAAACAAATGGTCTAGCTTCTGAATGGACCACGTTGTGCTGATTCCTTTAGAGAAACAATATTTCAAGTGTCAATCTCTATTAATGTGCAAAATAAAGAATGAAAAACTTACAATTGTTTTTGTGTCCTAAAAGGTTTTTGAAATTGGGCATAGACAACTGACCTTTTTTGTAGATGGCAAAGTTCATGTAAATCCTAGTAACAAAAATTTCTTTAAAATTTCAATCTCTATTAATGTGTAAAAGAAATGATGGAAAACTTACAAATGTTTTCGTGCCTTATGACATTGGTCAGAGACAATTGGCCTGTATTCTGAATGGACAACTTTATGCTGGTCCCTGTAAAGAAAGAAGTATAAAAAGTCATTTTTCATTCAAATATGAAACGAAGAACTTACAAAAACGTCTTGCTCTAAAAACTTGCTTAAAATTGGTCACAAACAAACATTTTGGACCTTTTGTTCTTTGATCTGATTTTGATTTTTAGAGTGTCCCTCTCGTGGCCCTACTGGGTTCGTTGCCTCAAGAGATGAACGGGTCGAAACGACAACCCTTACGCACTGCCCAATTTACAAGAGAGCGGGGAATAGAACTGAGCAAACTTGCTTAAAACGAGTAGTGAAGTGGAGGGGGGGGGGAGGGGGCGGGGGGTAAAAGAGAGGACAAAAGCAGAAAAGCAGATGCAAGCCGCCGTAGCAAAAGCAGAAGAAAAAGGGTGCTACAACAATGACAGAGCAGAGACAAAACGTTACCAACTTCAGTGGGAAGAGAAAAATGGTAATTATAAGAGTATAAGACAGACAAATGAAAAGAAAACAAATAAATAAACAAAAGGAACTCAAAGCCTGAGAATCAACTCGCTGGACACGATGAACTAAGTAAGGAGATCCCGGAGGTGGAACTGATCATAGAGAGGTGTTGAACCTAAGAATTGTCGAGAGTGTAAGCTCCAATCCCTTAAATCTCTCAGCCATCCGGTGGAGGGCTATACTAAAAGGCCGGGAAAAGCTTGTGTTATTTGATCTTTTCGTAATAAAGTAGAAGAACGTGTTTCCAATGACAGAGAGGTAAAATCTATTGACACGCACGCATGCGTGGTACTAAGGGCCTTCTTTTGCTATAACCACGCACGCGGGGTATCTCTTAGCCGTGCGTGGAACCTAGAGGCTAGCCAAAGTCGCTATTGCCCCGAACGGCTCGTGCGTTAACCATGACAACTCGCCGTTGAGGAATGCTGCCAATCGACGACAAGGTCGACCGTCAGGACGATTCCCGACGCCAACAAAGCGTCGTCATCTTCTGAAATCCAAATTTTATGTCGTTCAATGTCATCGGCGCAAATTTCCCGAAGGGTCTTTTACTTTTCGATACCAAAATATGCAACATATTATAAAGTGTGCGTCATGGGCTGGGTGACTATTTCTATTGACAATAAAATGTTGGGTGGATTTCTAAATGTACGGGTCGTTCGACGAGCGGCTCCGCCACCCATCGGCCACCCCTTCGCTCCCCCTGTCCTATGGGACCTTTGGGTCTACCATTTATTAACAAGAAATGAAGAAAAAAGGCAAATAAGCAGACGTATCATCAACGTCGGAGTCTCTGAGACCAGGCAGTAATATATATTTACGAATCGATATTGATTTTTCGGATTTATTCTAAGAAATAAAACCTATGAATTATAGTTTGGTACAAATTTACGATAAATTTCGTGATTTTTCAAATAATTCACAATTAAAAACAGGAGTAACTCAATAAGTTTTCGTGGCTAGAATATTTGCCATTCGCCATCTATCAGTAGGGAAACAAAAAAATGTGTCGTAAACAAAAGTGCATAGAATTCATTCGTGAAATTTTTATCATCACGCATTCAGGATTAAGCCTAGTCAGAAGTCGAAGTATGTGAAGTTTCTTATAGAACAAACTCCAATCCCCTAGCTTACATCACAGGCTTTACATCACAACGGTTTTTTGAAGGCAAATTGAAGTTTGCAAGTGCTTCCATTTGGGTGCCAAGGACGTGCTCTTATCATCTCGCTTTCAGGATTAAGCCTAGTCAGAAGTCGAAGTACGTGAAGCTGCTTGAACTTATTGAACCGCAATGTCGACCAGGGCGTCCTCGTTGCTGACGGCCTGGAGTTTACAAGTCGTTCCCAATGAAGAACCATCCCTACATCTACCAATTGTCAAGCTAAATAAACTTCGTCGGCCAGGTCGTCCTCCTTGCAGGCGCTGACAGATCCAGCCACAACCCCTTGAGCTTGATGAAACAATCGCGCGTTTCGTCACTGTTTTCGCCGACACCGAGAGAAATAAATGTTGAAGGACAGAAAGCTATAACAACCTTCTGGGCGTCGGGTCGATCCCTTTGCACTTGCTGCAACACAAGTCAAACCGTCGTCCAGGGCGTCCTCCTGGGCATGGCAGAGGCTCGCAGAGGTTTGGTGGTTCGTGAAGGTGTACTACGGAATATTGATGATGATGAAGAGTACCACCCCCTTAAACCTAACAACATAGAAGTTGATATCGCTCACAACGGCGTGGCCCAGCCAAACAACATCGTCCCGCAAGGCAACAATATCGCTGTGCCGCTGGGCAACAGCGTCGCCGTGCCACCAAACAACTTCAACATTGCCATCGCCCAGAAAATCAACACGTCGCCATGCCGCCAGGCAATAATGTAAACATCAGCCAAACAACATCGCAATCCATCAGCAAGACATCAACGTTGTCGTTCAGCAGCACATCAATGTAGCTGTGCAGCAACCTGACCAAGATAACATTTTTATCATGTGTGAAATATTAAATTGGGCTCTCGACTGCTGCTGCCATCACTCTTGTTACGCTTGCATAACCCGTTTGCAAGAAACGCCGGCAGAAAATGTATGCCCTCTGTGCCATCGAATTTTCATTATAGTTTTCCCCTGTTGTTGGAATGGTTGTGTAGGATATTAGCCGTGCATACCAATCTCTTTTCGGTTTTCAATTTAATTTTTAAATTCTTTTTTTCCATTTCTATTATGGTAAAAGCCAAACAGAGGAAAGAGGTGGTGAACTTCTACTCCCTCCTTGCTTTTGGAAGAGTGGAGTTCTTGGCGAGAAAAATTCATTTTCCATAACAATAATTAGACCTAAATAGAAATCCGACCCTTTGGGACCCTAACAGCAGCGATCGTAGTTGCTGGTAATCTAATCTTTCGTTCTTCCACACTGCAAAGCTTGAATTACTTTTGAGTCAGGAACATTTTTCTTGAGTACATTTTGAAGAGCATCCATATGTGATATTGGAAGATTATGTTTTGCTGTCATAGCACTTAGCGAAATTTCAAGGCTTGCTGTTTGATATTTTACGCGTTGAACTTCTCTTGCTTTTTCTGAAAGAAGAGCAGCATCATTGGCTGCCAACTGAGTTTTTTTTCAGTTACAATTGTTTTATTGTGAGGTTGTGAGGTTTGATGCTTTTTCAGGTCAGCAGTATTACTTGCTTTTAAAGGTTTCAAACATTTGTTGCAGTATGGTTGCTTCAAATTCTTTGGGTTTCTTGCTAACCAAGTTTTGAACTCTGGTATGTTTAACCATCCAGCAGAAAATTTGGCAACATAATTGTCTTTTTTGTATGCCTTCTTCTTTTTGGGGACAGGCTCTAATGGATCAGAACTGTCATAACTATCATCACTTTCGCCAGACATCTCTGGTTCTGGTCTGCTTCTCTTAGGCGTCCTAGCCATCAGCAACACCTTAACTAAAAAAACATGTTTATACATTACAAAATATTCTGGAAATCGAGCATTTTATGGTTTGAGAATCTTACCAACTGAAAAGTTAAAACAGAAAATAAAACGAATGTTGGTACTTGGTATGGTATATAATAAAACTGAACCCGGTGTGGCGGTTGGCGGTGTGCCCGTGTGAATAAATGAATAATACTGATTACTAATCAGAAACAATCTGAATTATTTTGGCCTTTCAAGTTTTGAGTGCTGTCTGCTATGCTTTTTTATGTGCAGAGATGCATGTGTCATATATGTGTCTCTCAGAAGCTCAGTCGGAACTCATAACTTTTGTTAAAAAATCAATAAATCCCGAAATTTTGCCAAAATTTCCCAATTTTTTTCTATATTCCCAAAAATTCCCCAAAAAAGGCCAATTCCCAGCGATTTCCCCGACATACCCCATAATTCCCAGAATTGGGATATGAAAATCCCAGATTGGCAACCCTGATCTAATGTTTATTCTGGTTCCATATCAGTGTTGGTTTAAAATTGCGTACAGATGACTCTACTCTAATAAGCAGTAAAAATCCATGTGAATGGAATCAGAATTACTACTGTGTACATTTCGACAAGAAATCTCTCAATCTAAGCTAAACTACAATTGACTTGACGAGCTGCTTGTATTACATACTCATATTAATGTGCCTAAATACGAAAGCATTTTATTTTTCTCCCTCGTGATTCAAAAAGTGACGATCTTTTATAAATAAGCAAAATTGAATTTCCGATAGGTGTCAATTTATACTGGAAGCACTTATCCTAGCCGAAGAAATCCACATAGATGCCACGTTCGATTCGGTACCGGTGCAATTCTGCAGTTGGCGTCGCTACACGTAATCGCCTACGGTCACGTAAGTAAAGTGTTTCCCCTGCTTTTAAGTATCCAAGTCTCACTTTCAATTTCATTTTGTGGTCTTTTCCTGTTGGATTTATATTCACAACGAGGAAAACTCGTGCGCTTTTGAAGCAGCGCTACAATTGATTATTGCAAAATGCGTGGAACTTCATGGCCGGGCCCCTGCGCTCACACGAGCCATTTCTGACTATGAAATGGCTCAATACTTCGTGCTGTAATGTTCCAACTTCTTTTAATTTTTTTATCAGTAAAAACTTAATTATCGAGAACTTCAATTAAATACTTAAATTACTAGGAAACTAATTACGTTTGCAAATGAAGCCTCATTTGCAAAAAAAAAAACTTAAAAACAAAACTTAATTAAAAATCGCAGCAGGTATCCCAAATCCAATCTTTTATTGTTTTTCATTACAATAACAGCAGGAGATTTGCCAATACTCTCAATTACAAATTTCATTTTCTTAATAACCCGGATCTAAGTGTCTCTTTTTCTTCACGATCCCTTACTATTGAAACCCCGCTCTGCCAACCTGTAAGGAAGAGTAGTCCAGCCCTTCGGATATGTAAGTTGCTCTGTTTTGCATTCTCAAATACACTGTGTTTTAGTTACTCTCTGTGTTTAGCATATTTACTTTTAAGTTAAGTCCGAACTTTACAGTGCCATGACCACCGTTTTTCCTACCGCCCGAACACGTGTGTGTTCTTTTCATTCATCACAAGCAAGAAAAGGGATGACAAATCAGAAGTCTTGTTAACTAATCCTATTTTTATCTTTTCCTTTAATCAGACTATGTGGAAGAAAGCCTGTTCCCTTGGCCTTGCAACGGCTTTCAACCGTACGAACCAACAGTGAACACCATTCTCAGAATGACCATGACCCTTCCCCTTCTGCCGAGTACCAGGATTCCTGAAGTGCTTGAAGCGCTGAAGTAAGCTCTTACGCAAAAATTGGATTGTTAATTTTTCCTTACGCTATTTTTTTGGCGTCACTGTAAGGCAATTTGCCGCCAGAGAAGTTCTGGATGTTGGAACTCGTGTTCAAGTTACTCAATACTTGGTATAAATTCAAGACTTTTGGATCTCACGAGCTGGAACAGACCGTTTGTCGGTGTCCTCGGCCGCCAACAGAACCAACAATTATCTGCAGTCTTGGCATCATATAATGTCATTCATCATGGATTGGTCATCATTTGACCTTTTGGGATTTTATAAGTAAAATGTCCTAAATTTATTATTTGTACCACGGTAGTGAAGTAACCTATGTTAATCTGTCAAATTGTAGAAAAAATTCGTGTCGTTACGAATAAAGCAGCAAAAGACTATCACCAAGCCCGATTAGACATGTGAATCAGGGCCATTCGCCGCCAGTTTTATGGGCCGAATTTCTTTACTTCATTACCTAGAAACTACGGCGACACGATGGCTGCCAATTGTCAAAGGAGAAGATTTACAACAAGAAATGTGATCTAACCAAGACGTTCACGAACAAAAATGAGCTATTAAACTTTGGTAATTGACGTTTTTTTTAATTATCAGGAAGAGGTACCTGTTTACCTGCAGAGGAGAGAACTGTGTTTGAGGTCCTGATGGCAGTAGCTTATGACCATTTAGCTCGTAATGAACACGGTCAAGTTGTTTCCTCGTGCTGTTGACCGTGAAGATGAGCAGGCCGCACAACAAAATCAAGCTCCGGCCCAAGCTAATCCAGCGCCTGGCCGTGGTGAGCGCCCACGTCGTGGTGTTATCGAACGCCAAGATCCGGCAGAAGAAGAAATCAAGCAGTAATTGCAGGTCCAGATACCCGACGTTTAGGGCGTCCCGTCTCGTGGTTCTTAAACACCATGAAGAACCAAACGGTGAAAAAAATCTTCCGGGTGGGGTGCTGGTAACCCAGCAGCCCGTGGACTGGTGGGCGTCCATGTCATGTTGCCGTCGTCGAACAACGAACACCGTCAAGAACCGGAAGGAGAAGAACAACAACTTAATCCAGCGCCCCACCGTGGGGGGCGTCGTGATGTATTCGATGAGCAGCAAGATATGGAAATTGCAGTTAACCAAGCAGTCCGCCACGCCGGACCTCGTCGTCGTGGTGTTGTCGACGCGAATCACCATATTCCGGAAGCTGATTATGTTGTGATTGTAAATCCAGTAGTGCGTCGTCCTGGACGCCCACCTCTTCATGGTGTCGGCGCTGGTGTCGGACGAGATCGTGCTGTTCCTCGCCTCGATGCTCAGGTACGGGATAGCGATGACGACAAAGAGCTGTTTTGCCCCCCGGAGCAATGGAACAGTGAGGAAGATGACGACAACAATGCTGATGTTCAGTCAGGCCGCAGAGAGGTGACAACGAGCTGGTTGACAACGACCCTGTTACCCCTTGCATCATCTGCTGGAAGAGAGAGTCCAATTTGAAGCTGCACACTCAGTTTGCAACAATTGTATCTTGAAGATTCCACAGACACAGCGTGAATACCTGCCCACTTTGTCCTCAACCCTTTGTTCATTTTTACAATGCACAACGTCGATGTCGCGCGTTGATTTGTTGAAAAACCTACAGTTTAAACCATCGTTATTTGCTAATACAACAAAGAAGTATTTTGTCTTCTGATTTCAATTTGATACTCTCCATAATGGTTACGGAGACTTAGCAACACATCGCTAACTTTTTTTTTCTTTGGCTGAAATGAAATCTTTGGCGGTGTAAGATGTCGCTAAAACCTTTTGCCTTAAGTTCGCAATCGAAGATGATGTGGTCTATTAATAATTGCGATATAGATGGACATGGTGCCTCTCTGTGTCTTTTTGTGATTCATTTTACATTTGGCCGATGCTTTCCACATGAGGCACTATGCGTCTATGCCTCTATGTGTCTTTTTGTGTTTCATTTTACATGAAGTGGCCGATGCTTGCCATATGAGGCGCTATGTGTCTGCCCCCCTGGTGTTTGACTGGATTCTCTTTTGGTTCCTCTATGTGCCTTTTTGTGTGAGTTTTTGTGTGTGTATCGGGGAAAATCTGTTCAATAAGTTTTTCAAGCTAAAGTATTCGTATCATTGATTTTTTAAATAACTCAAATATACACTTAGAATTAATCAGCACCTGGCTTCTAAGACCTTCTAGATAATAATAAATAACTGACTACGGAGGAAAAGGACGTCTTTTAGCTAGGTCTCTTGCGGCTCTTGATTCATAATTAAAATCAAAAATAAAACAATGAGGCATGAACTTAACTTACGGAAGGACATGTTTAAAGCACAAAAGCATTTTAATAACGGAACTGTAGATCATATTTCCTGTTTTATACTTAGGGGAAGGTGGGGTTGAATGGGACACTTTTGGTTTTTCCCTCATAACTTGGGAATTTATAAACTACAAAATATTTTGGAATTGCATTCTTCTTGATTGCCCCCCCTTTCCATTATTTTTTGCAAACTTGTCGCTTCAAAAAAAGGCCCGCTACGATTTTTCAAAATGCGCCAAAATTTAAGGGCGGAGCAAACAGCGTGGGGAAAAATGGGACAGAGTGGGGGGTTGAATGGGACAGAGAACAAATATTTAAAAATAATTTATTTAAAAATTATGTAATTAAGTCTTTTCATTAGATTAGTAAAGTTCATTGAAGAATTTTTTGATATCGCATAAGATGCGATTAGGATAACAACAAAATGAAAATCAGACTTTTTGCCGATAGAGGGCGCAAAAAGTAGGCGAGGCTTGACGCGCCTATGCTTTTGCAGTCCCAATCAACCCCACAGACCGTGTCCCATTCAACCCTAAAAAACCAAAGTTGCGCAATTGTAGCCGGAATTCTTCTCCTAAAATTGTTTGCTTTATACCAAACTGTAGCTAATTAAACGCGCAACAAGCAGTAACAATAATAAATTGTTCTGTCGAGTGGTTAAAGCCCTATTCGATCCACCGTGGCATTTTTTTAAACATCTTTTTTGCCCCAAAACAACTTTTCGCTATAACTTCAAAAATAATGATCCAAACTTAAAAAAATTGTTGCCCCAAATATATGTCATTCTAAAGAATAACATATTTTTTTAGATTTTTCTAAAGTTGTTTCCTATTTTTTATCCCCCTGTCCCACTCAACCCCATGTCCCAAGCAACCCCACCCTCCCCTACATGAACAATCCTACTTCCAAAAAAAGATAAAAATATTTTTCTTTCTCTCCACTTGATTTTGTCTCTCTCGTCGTTTGCACAAAACCATGGCCATCTACCATCGCCTTTTTAACTCATAAGGCTGTTTAAAAAACGCCATCTACGGTTCAGACTAGTGGTGACTCAATGGAAATCTGACCGAGCGCACATATGACCATATATTCTAATGTCTTTCTTCTGAAAATTCTGAATTATTCTTCTGTCCGTCAGTTAATAAGTCGAAAACAGAAAACACAGGATTATGTTTTGTATTGTATTTTTGACATTTTGTACCAGTGACCAAATATACAAATGTCGTGTTTGGTAAGTAAAAGCGACAAATGGTACATGTTTCGCCTTGTCCTGAATGCATACAAAACATATTTACCGTTATTCTTCTGTCTCAATTTATCACTTTGGTTCTGATGTCGAAAAGTTCTCAGAAATAATAGTAGGTCTTGTGACGTGTTCCCGTCACTGGAGTATTTTAAAACAATCGTCCCGGCATGTACGTACAATTGTAACAAAAAAAGTCTGATCATTCTAGATGTGTTACTAAATAGCTATTAAATTATTATACTCGATAAATTCATGAATAAGAAAAGGCTTTCCTATTACAATTGAATCCAGTCTCTTCTAGCTATGTACATTCGTTACTATGTAGATTTTGTTACTTTCTATCAAGTAAGAAAAAATTTTGATGAAATAAGATAAAATTCCGGAAATATGGAAGAAATTTCACGAATTTTCACGCTTTCTCCCGTCCCTCTAAAGGTTTCATCAATGAACAAATATGGATTCCCGTAGTTGAGAATTTTTTAAAAACTTTCGGGGGTTGTTGAAATAAATTAAATAATGAATTCAAACAACTTTATCAATAGGTAATAGGTATAGTTCACGAAATTAATTGAAATTCCCGAAGATTCACGGTTTATTTCGTTTCATTTGATTTTTTTTACCATTGCAGATTTAATATTCCCTTTTTATTTTGCAAATATGGGTGTCACTACAGACGACCGGTATTGCCGGATCGTTGTAGCTTTTAGTCGCTCACTAAACTGAGCAACCTTACGCACCGACGGGAACTTTATAACTGCTTCATAGATTGTTTACTTCAATGTAATGATGGGGTGAGGGGGGTGGGGAAAAAGGGAGAAGAATAAAGATAATTACGAATTGATTTAAAGGCTGAAGGGGAGATTAAAATATAGTGGATAAGGCCTGATTCGAACAGACACTTAACGAGCCAATTACAGATTACAAATTGGACATTTTTGGGGACATTCGGGTTACAACCTAGAAGGTCGGGTAAGTCTAAGGTGATTTTCAGAGAAGAAAAGAGGGATGCAATACACTTCCGGGCTTCCGATAAATTTGGACAATCAATCAGGATATGTTTAGGATTTTCGATGGCGGCACACCCTAGTCGACAACTCGGATCGGCGTCAGGGTCGATTCTGTGGGCAAAGTCATTAAGGGAGGTGTGACCCGAGCGCAGTCGATGGAGGCAGACGGATGCTTGTCTTTTTGGAGAGAATTGCCAATCCAGTCTCCCAAACGAGTGACGTATTTGTATGCTGTCCTTCTTGCAGTATTTGAGGTTGGCTAGAACTGCTTCAGACCAACTTTTACGGAATATCATAGTTATATATAGTTTCTGACGGGGAAAGAGGGTTTGAAAGAACTTTTCCGGTAAGGAGCGCACACTCAGATTACGCCAGCTTGTCCGCTATCTCGTTGCCTTCAATGCCCGTATAGCTCGGGATCCATACCAGAGTGACTTTAGTTCCGCATCCTTTTAGGCAGCGGAGCAAATCATGAGTCTCCCGTGTACTAGCGACTGATGCAGCTGTATGGAGCGTATAGCCAGAATAGCGGCCTTAGAGTCGGAAAACAGGAAAAATTCGGGGGGGGCGAGTCTTCGTTGTAGACGATTTGAAGGGCTTGGCGGATGCCGACGATTTCTGCCGTGAAGATACTTGATCGTTCTGTGAGTAACCAGGACCAACTGACACTGAGTGAAGGGACATTGCTTCCTGTCATCCAAACTCTTAGGTCTATTTATTTGCTCCAGCTAGCCTATCCAGAGAAAGTAAGAAGGTTTCTGTACTAATTAAGTCCTTTTGGCTGTTTGTTGTTCCCGATAGGGACTTGTATTTTGTGCGCCTTATTCGGCTCTGTCGTTAGTAGGACTCAGGGGCCAACCCTTGAGTCGCGAATCCTTCAGAGTTCATCGAGAAAGAGGAAAGATTGTTGGGGAGAGTGCGTCGGCTCAAGCGGAACGCGAGAGCCGGCTTGAACACACTCTAAGTCCGCTGAAAGCGATTTTTGGAGCCCCGGGAGCGCGAGTCCGCTCGCTCAAGATTCGCCGTGTATGCCCGACACGGCGCCGACGAACTGAAGCCTACATCAGCCATCGACTAAGTCGTACGGCTCTACAGACGGGGTAGTGACCCGCAACGTGACCAATACGGTCGCAGTGACTCTAGCTTATGCTGCTAGTTTCCACATGGTAGGTAGGTTCCACAAATAGGACACCGCACACGATGTCCTATTTGTTTCTGGTGAGAAGGATCCATCAGTGAAAATTAGAAGAGTTGACGAGGGAAGTTAGGAGACGAGATCTTGATCTCTCCTACACATTTGAAATATGATTTTTCCATTTCAGTTTATAGTCAAATGTAACGCCTAGAAATTTGAAAAAGGGTACTACATGTATACGTTGGCCGTTGATAAAAAGCAAAGGATCGTCTTCTGGTTTATATTGTCTGGTAAAAATCATCGCGGCTGATTTCTCACACGGTCACTTGTTATAATGTTCTACCACAAGTACAGTAGGCACGTCAATTATTCAAAAAAACTCCCCGCCCCATAAGGCGGCGAGAGGATCCGGGCGGGAGGAGAAAAATTCCCCTCCTTGTAAAATTAGAGTTAGACGTATGAAAAAAAAACTGAGGTAGATAACAAAATTATCTACCAGGGAAAAAATTGCCAAGCATGTGCTAATTGCGCATCACTACTTAAATTAGCGATCAACAATTATTCGAAATCGATCGCGGGCCCGTACAAAGGGTGGGCTTTTGCCGAATTTTACCGAGTGCCCCCGTTTTACCCGTAAGAGATAGAAATTTTATTTTGTAACCATGTATGCCCATTCCCCTATTTTATATTATATACAAATTTCAAATTTTTCCGATTGACTTATCATATCGGTTTACTGTTTTACATTTTTTGCCAATTTGTGTTCGGACTGGGGCGATGAGTAAATCTTAGGGAAAATAGCCCTCTGCCTACCTTTCTTACCCCTCCCTAATCGCAAGTAAAGGAAAGGGTTGCGACAGCCTTAGGGGGGAAGGCAGAGGGCTATTTTCCCTAAGATTCCTGGTTATAATATAGCCCTCAAACAAAAAAACCTTAAAATATTTGGATAAACAACTCAGTGAAGATTCCTGGTTATAATATAGCCCTCAAACAAAAAAACCTTTGTGACCCCGTTCATTATTTCTAATAAATCCGCCACGAAACTCAGGAAATTTTCTGAAGATTCAATATTTTTTCTCCAAATGTCTCTCAATTTCACATCATCCACTCTCAAAAATAACTATAAATTGAGACTTTAAGAAAACCAATAGACTACAGATTGTCTTCATACCAATCCTAGGCTATCCAAAACAGTCGTCTATAAATCAATATCAGATGAAGAAAAATTGAATGAAATAAATCAAATCACTCATCAACTCCTGTAGATTACGTATATGTTATTACAATCATATTTCATCATGTTAAAATTTATCATTTTGATGGGGATCGAAACCAGATGCGTAGGTCTCAACTTGCCCGGTACAGTTGTCCAAGCACTTTTACCCTTGTAAATTCAATAAAAATTAAAAAAGGAGATAGCCCTAAAGCTACCTCCAACCACCGGGTCACCGCATGATGGCCTTTGCGCTAGCCATAACTAACTACCGATGGGGTCGAACGGTGGAGGGTCCTACGAATATACGAACCCTGCAGTTGTCATGCGAGGAGAGCGCCCTCCGCTCTAACCACATTGCCATCACCGTTCCAGTGTAAGATATTGATTAACAGCTATTTATACTTGTCGATTAGGGTTTGTAGACTATTAAATACCATACTATAAGAGCAATAACGATATTTGATCTGATTCATTTTGATAAGATTAATTTTCATTTCATGAGTTCACTTTCCTATAGTATTTATTTTTTCATATTTTGCACCCTATCTAATAAGATAAGTTTGAGGGAGTTGAGCTTTGCTCAATAGATAGATGATTAGGCCCTATTTCTTTTTTTCAATCCCAATTAGGCTATTCTACCAACAAAATATTTGGATAAACAACTCAGTGAAGATTCCTGGTTATAATATAGCCCTCAAACAAAAAAACCTTTGTGACCCCGTTCATTATTTCTAATAAATCCGCCACGAAACTCAGGAAATTTTCTGAAGATTCAATATTTTTTCTCCAAATGTCTCTCAATTTCACATCATCCACTCTCAAAAATAACTATAAATTGAGACTTTAAGAAAACCAATAGACTACAGATTGTCTTCATACCAATCCTAGGCTATCCAAAACAGTCGTCTATAAATCAATATCAGATGAAGAAAAATTGAATGAAATAAATTAAATCGCTCATCGACTCCTGTAGTTTACGTATATGTTATTACAATCATATTTCATCATGTTAAAATTTATCATTTTGATGGGGATCGAAACCAGATGCGTAGGTCTCAACTTGCCCGGTACAGTTGTCCAAGCACTTTTACCCTTGTAAATTCAATAAAAATTAAAAAAGGAGATAGCCCGAAAGCTACCTCCAACCACCGGGTCACCGTCTGATGGCCCGAGCGCTAGCCATAACTAACTACCGATGGGGGCGCGTCCGTGGGGGATCGTATGAATTTGAACCCTGTAGTTGTCATGCGCGGAGCGCCCTCCGCTCTAACCACATGGCCAACGGCGCATGTGTAAGGGGTTGATTAACGCCTATTTATACTTGTCGCTTAAGGTTTGTAGTCTATTAAATACCAAACTATAAGAGCAATAACGATATTTGATCTGATTCATTTTGATAAGACTAATTTTCATTTCATGAGTTCACCTTCCTAGTATTTATATTTTCATATTTTGCACCCTATCTAATAAGATAAGTTTGAGGGAGTTGAGCTTTGCTCAATAGATAGATGATTAGGCCCTATTTCTTTTTTTCAATCCCAATTAGGCTATTCTACCAACAAAATATTTGGATAAACAACTCAGTGAAGATTCCTGGTTATAATATAGCCCTCAAACAAAAAAACCTTTGTGACCCCGTTCATTATTTCTAATAAATCCGCCACGAAACTCAGGAAATTTTCTGAAGATTCAATATTTTTTCTCCAAATGTCTCTCAATTTCACATCATCCACTCTCAAAAATAACTATAAATTGAGACTTTAAGAAAACCAATAGACTACAGATTGTCTTCATACCAATCCTAGGCTATCCAAAACAGTCGTCTATAAATCAATATCAGATGAAGAAAAATTGAATGAAATAAATTAAATCGCTCATCGACTCCTGTAGTTTACGTATATGTTATTACAATCATATTTCATCATGTTAAAATTTATCATTTTGATGGGGATCGAAACCAGATGCGTAGGTCTCAACTTGCCCGGTACAGTTGTCCAAGCACTTTTACCCTTGTAAATTCAATAAAAATTAAAAAAATTTGTCAGGAGATAGCCCTAAAGCTACCTCCAACCACCGGGTCACCGTCATGATGGCCTTTGCGCTAGCCATAACTAACTACCGATGGGGTCGAACGCGTCCGTGGGGGATCGTATGAATATGAACCCTGTAGTTGTCATGCGCGGAGAGCGCCCTCCGCTCTAACCACATTGCCATCACCGTTCCAGTGTAAGATATTGATTAACAGCTATTTATACTTGTCGATTAGGGTTTGTAGACTATTAAATACCATACTATAAGAGCAATAACGATATTTGATCTGATTCATTTTGATAAGACTAATTTTCATTTCATGAGTTCACCTTCCTAGTATTTATATTTTCATATTTTGCACCCTATCTAATAAGATAAGTTTGAGGGAGTTGAGCTTTGCTCAATAGATAGATGATTAGGCCCTATTTCTTTTTTTCAATCCCAATTAGGCTATTCTACCAACAAAATATTTGGATAAACAACTCAGTGAAGATTCCTGGTTATAATATAGCCCTCAAACAAAAAAACCTTTGTGACCCCGTTCATTATTTCTAATAAATCCGCCACGAAACTCAGGAAATTTTCTGAAGATTCAATATTTTTTCTCCAAATGTCTCTCAATTTCACATCATCCACTCTCAAAAATAACTATAAATTGAGACTTTAAGAAAACCAATAGACTACAGATTGTCTTCATACCAATCCTAGGCTATCCAAAACAGTCGTCTATAAATCAATATCAGATGAAGAAAAATTGAATGAAATAAATTAAATCGCTCATCGACTCCTGTAGTTTACGTATATGTTATTACAATCATATTTCATCATGTTAAAATTTATCATTTTGATGGGGATCGAAACCAGATGCGTAGGTCTCAACTTGCCCGGTACAGTTGTCCAAGCACTTTTACCCTTGTAAATTCAATAAAAATTAAAAAAGGAGATAGCCCTAAAGCTACCTCCAACCACCGGGTCACCGCATGATGGCCTTTGCGCTAGCCATAACTAACTACCGATGGGGTCGAACGCGTCCGTGGGAGGGTCCTCCGAATATATTGAACCCTGCAGTTGTCATGCGAGGAGAGCGCCCCCTCCGCTCTAACCACATTGCCATCACCGTTCCAGTGTAAGATATTGATTAACAGCTATTTATACTTGTCGATTAGGGTTTGTAGACTATTAAATACCATACTATAAGAGCAATAACGATATTTGATCTGATTCATTTTGATAAGACTAATTTTCATTTCATGAGTTCACCTTCCTAGTATTTATATTTTCATATTTTGCACCCTATCTAATAAGATAAGTTTGAGGGAGTTGAGCTTTGCTCAATAGATAGATGATTAGGCCCTATTTCTTTTTTTCAATCCCAATTAGGCTATTCTACCAACAAAATATTTGGATAAACAACTCAGTGAAGATTCCTGGTTATAATATAGCCCTCAAACAAAAAAACCTTTGTGACCCCGTTCATTATTTCTAATAAATCCGCCACGAAACTCAGGAAATTTTCTGAAGATTCAATATTTTTTCTCCAAATGTCTCTCAATTTCACATCATCCACTCTCAAAAATAACTATAAATTGAGACTTTAAGAAAACCAATAGACTACAGATTGTCTTCATACCAATCCTAGGCTATCCAAAACAGTCGTCTATAAATCAATATCAGATGAAGAAAAATTGAATGAAATAAATTAAATCGCTCATCGACTCCTGTAGTTTACGTATATGTTATTACAATCATATTTCATCATGTTAAAATTTATCATTTTGATGGGGATCGAAACCAGATGCGTAGGTCTCAACTTGCCCGGTACAGTTGTCCAAGCACTTTTACCCTTGTAAATTCAATAAAAATTAAAAAAGGAGATAGCCCTAAAGCTACCTCCAACCACCGGGTCACCGCATGATGGCCTTTGCGCTAGCCATAACTAACTACCGATGGGGTCGAACGGTGTAGGGTCCTACGAATATACGAACCCTGCAGTTGTCATGCGAGGAGAGCGCCCTCCGCTCTAACCACATTGCCATCACCGTTCCAGTGTAAGATATTGATTAACAGCTATTTATACTTGTCGATTAGGGGTTGTAGACTATTAAATACCATACTATAAGAGCAATAACGATATTTGATCTGATTCATTTTGATAAGACTAATTTTCATTTCATGAGTTCACCTTCCTAGTATTTATATTTTCATATTTTGCACCCTATCTAATAAGATAAGTTTGAGGGAGTTGAGCTTTGCTCAATAGATAGATGATTAGGCCCTATTTCTTTTTTTCAATCCCAATTAGGCTATTCTACCAACAAAATATTTGGATAAACAACTCAGTGAAGATTCCTGGTTATAATATAGCCCTCAAACAAAAAAACCTTTGTGACCCCGTTCATTATTTCTAATAAATCCGCCACGAAACTCAGGAAATTTTCTGAAGATTCAATATTTTTTCTCCAAATGTCTCTCAATTTCACATCATCCACTCTCAAAAATAACTATAAATTGAGACTTTAAGAAAACCAATAGACTACAGATTGTCTTCATACCAATCCTAGGCTATCCAAAACAGTCGTCTATAAATCAATATCAGATGAAGAAAAATTGAATGAAATAAATTAAATCGCTCATCGACTCCTGTAGTTTACGTATATGTTATTACAATCATATTTCATCATGTTAAAATTTATCATTTTGATGGGGATCGAAACCAGATGCGTAGGTCTCAACTTGCCCGGTACAGTTGTCCAAGCACTTTTACCCTTGTAAATTCAATAAAAATTAAAAAAGGAGATAGCCCTAAAGCTACCTCCAACCACCGGGTCACCGCATGATGGCCTTTGCGCTAGCCATAACTAACTACCGATGGGGTCGAACGGTGGAGGGTCCTACGAATATACGAACCCTGCAGTTGTCATGCGAGGAGAGCGCCCTCCGCTCTAACCACATTGCCATCACCGTTCCAGTGTAAGATATTGATTAACAGCTATTTATACTTGTCGATTAGGGTTTGTAGACTATTAAATACCATACTATAAGAGCAATAACGATATTTGATCTGATTCATTTTGATAAGACTAATTTTCATTTCATGAGTTCACCTTCCTAGTATTTATATTTTCATATTTTGCACCCTATCTAATAAGATAAGTTTGAGGGAGTTGAGCTTTGCTCAATAGATAGATGATTAGGCCCTATTTCTTTTTTTCAATCCCAATTAGGCTATTCTACCAACAAAATATTTGGATAAACAACTCAGTGAAGATTCCTGGTTATAATATAGCCCTCAAACAAAAAAACCTTTGTGACCCCGTTCATTATTTCTAATAAATCCGCCACGAAACTCAGGAAATTTTCTGAAGATTCAATATTTTTTCTCCAAATGTCTCTCAATTTCACATCATCCACTCTCAAAAATAACTATAAATTGAGACTTTAAGAAAACCAATAGACTACAGATTGTCTTCATACCAATCCTAGGCTATCCAAAACAGTCGTCTATAAATCAATATCAGATGAAGTAAAATTGAATGAAATAAATCAAATCACTCATCAACTCCTGTAGATTACGTATATGTTATTACAATCATATTTCATCATGTTAAAATTTATCATTTTGATGGGGATCGAAACAAGATGCGTAGGTCTCAACTTGCCCGGTACAGTTGTCCAAGCACTTTTACCCTTGTAAATTCAATAAAAATTAAAAAAGGAGATAGCCCGAAAGCTACCTCCAACCACCGGGTCACCGTCTGATGGCCCGAGCGCTAGCCATAACTAACTACCGATGGGGGCGCGTCCGTGGGGGATCGTATGAATTTGAACCCTGTAGTTGTCATGCGCGGAGCGCCCTCCGCTCTAACCACATGGCCAACGGCGCATGTGTAAGGGGTTGATTAACGCCTATTTATACTTGTCGCTTAAGGTTTGTAGTCTATTAAATACCAAACTATAAGAGCAATAACGATATTTGATCTGATTCATTTTGATAAGACTAATTTTCATTTCATGAGTTCACCTTCCTAGTATTTATATTTTCATATTTTGCACCCTATCTAATAAGATAAGTTTGAGGGAGTTGAGCTTTGCTCAATAGATAGATGATTAGGCCCTATTTCTTTTTTTCAATCCCAATTAGGCTATTCTACCAACAAAATATTTGGATAAACAACTCAGTGAAGATTCCTGGTTATAATATAGCCCTCAAACAAAAAAACCTTTGTGACCCCGTTCATTATTTCTAATAAATCCGCCACGAAACTCAGGAAATTTTCTGAAGATTCAATATTTTTTCTCCAAATGTCTCTCAATTTCACATCATCCACTCTCAAAAATAACTATAAATTGAGACTTTAAGAAAACCAATAGACTACAGATTGTCTTCATACCAATCCTAGGCTATCCAAAACAGTCGTCTATAAATCAATATCAGATGAAGAAAAATTGAATGAAATAAATTAAATCGCTCATCGACTCCTGTAGTTTACGTATATGTGATTACAATCATATTTCATCATATTAAAATTTATCATTTTGATGGGGATCGAAACCAGATGCGTAGGTCTCAACTTGCCCGGTACAGTTGTGCAAGCACTTTTACCCTTGTAAATTCAATAAAAATTAAAAAAGGAGATAGCCCGAAAGCTACCTCCAACCACCGGGTCACCGTCTGATGGCCCGAGCGCTAGCCATAACTAACTACCGATGGGGGCGCGTCCGTGGGGGATCGTATGAATTTGAACCCTGTAGTTGTCATGCGCGGAGCGCCCTCCGCTCTAACCACATGGCCAACGGCGCATGTGTAAGGGGTTGATTAACGCCTATTTATACTTGTCGCTTAAGGTTTGTAGTCTATTAAATACCAAACTATAAGAGCAATAACGATATTTGATCTGATTCATTTTGATAAGACTAATTTTCATTTCATGAGTTCACCTTCCTAGTATTTATATTTTCATATTTTGCACCCTATCTAATAAGATAAGTTTGAGGGAGTTGAGCTTTGCTCAATAGATAGATGATTAGGCCCTATTTCTTTTTTTCAATCCCAATTAGGCTATTCTACCAACAAAATATTTGGATAAACAACTCAGTGAAGATTCCTGGTTATAATATAGCCCTCAAACAAAAAAACCTTTGTGACCCCGTTCATTATTTCTAATAAATCCGCCACGAAACTCAGGAAATTTTCTGAAGATTCAATATTTTTTCTCCAAATGTCTCTCAATTTCACATCATCCACTCTCAAAAATAACTATAAATTGAGACTTTAAGAAAACCAATAGACTACAGATTGTCTTCATACCAATCCTAGGCTATCCAAAACAGTCGTCTATAAATCAATATCAGATGAAGAAAAATTGAATGAAATAAATTAAATCGCTCATCGACTCCTGTAGTTTACGTATATGTTATTACAATCATATTTCATCATGTTAAAATTTATCATTTTGATGGGGATCGAAACAAGATGCGTAGGTCTCAACTTGCCCGGTACAGTTGTCCAAGCACTTTTACCCTTGTAAATTCAATAAAAATTAAAAAAGGAGATAGCCCTAAAGCTACCTCCAACCACCGGGTCACCGCATGATGGCCTTTGCGCTAGCCATAACTAACTACCGATGGGGTCGAACGGTGGAGGGTCCTACGAATATACGAACCCTGCAGTTGTCATGCGAGGAGAGCGCCCTCCGCTCTAACCACATTGCCATCACCGTTCCAGTGTAAGATATTGATTAACAGCTATTTATACTTGTCGATTAGGGTTTGTAGACTATTAAATACCATACTATAAGAGCAATAACGATATTTGATCTGATTCATTTTGATAAGACTAATTTTCATTTCATGAGTTCACCTTCCTAGTATTTATATTTTCATATTTTGCACCCTATCTAATAAGATAAGTTTGAGGGAGTTGAGCTTTGCTCAATAGATAGATGATTAGGCCCTATTTCTTTTTTTCAATCCCAATTAGGCTATTCTACCAACAAAATATTTGGATAAACAACTCAGTGAAGATTCCTGGTTATAATATAGCCCTCAAACAAAAAAACCTTTGTGACCCCGTTCATTATTTCTAATAAATCCGCCACGAAACTCAGGAAATTTTCTGAAGATTCAATATTTTTTCTCCAAATGTCTCTCAATTTCACATCATCCACTCTCAAAAATAACTATAAATTGAGACTTTAAGAAAACCAATAGACTACAGATTGTCTTCATACCAATCCTAGGCTATCCAAAACAGTCGTCTATAAATCAATATCAGATGAAGAAATTTGAATGAAATAAATTAAATCGCTCATCGACTCCTGTAGATTACGTATATGTTATTACAATCATATTTCATCATGTTAAAATTTATCATTTTGATGGGGATCGAAACAAGATGCGTAGGTCTCAACTTGCCCGGTACAGTTGTCCAAGCACTTTTACCCTTGTAAATTCAATAAAAATTAAAAAAGGAGATAGCCCGAAAGCTACCTCCAACCACCGGGTCACCGTCTGATGGCCTGAGCGCTAGCCATAACTAACTACCGATGGGGGCGCGTCCGTGGGGGATCGTATGAATTTGAACCCTGTAGTTGTCATGCGCGGAGCGCCCTCCGCTCTAACCACATGGCCAACGGCGCATGTGTAAGGGGTTGATTAACGCCTATTTATACTTGTCGCTTAAGGTTTGTAGTCTATTAAATACCAAACTATAAGAGCAATAACGATATTTGATCTGATTCATTTTGATAAGACTAATTTTCATTTCATGAGTTCACCTTCCTAGTATTTATATTTTCATATTTTGCACCCTATCTAATAAGATAAGTTTGAGGGAGTTGAGCTTTGCTCAATAGATAGATGATTAGGCCCTATTTCTTTTTTTCAATCCCAATTAGGCTATTCTACCAACAAAATATTTGGATAAACAACTCAGTGAAGATTCCTGGTTATAATATAGCCCTAAAAAAAAAAACCTTTGTGACCCCGTTCATTATTTCTAATAAATCCGCCACGAAACTCAGGAAATTTTCTGAAGATTCAATATTTTTTCTCCAAATGTCTCTCAATTTCACATCATCCACTCTCAAAAATAACTATAAATTGAGACTTTAAGAAAACCAATAGACTACAGATTGTCTTCATACCAATCCTAGGCTATCCAAAACAGTCGTCTATAAATCAATATCAGATGAAGAAAAATTGAATGAAATAAATCAAATCACTCATCAACTCCTGTAGATTACGTATATGTTATTACAATCATATTTCATCATGTTAAAATTTATCATTTTGATGGGGATCGAAACCAGATGCGTAGGTCTCAACTTGCCCGGTACAGTTGTCCAAGCACTTTTACCCTTGTAAATTCAATAAAAATTAAAAAAGGAGATAGCCCGAAAGCTACCTCCAACCACCGGGTCACCGTCTGATGGCCCGAGCGCTAGCCATAACTAACTACCGATGGGGGCGCGTCCGTGGGGGATCGTATGAATTTGAACCCTGTAGTTGTCATGCGCGGAGGGCACGTGAACTTTGGACCCCTTCGACATAGGGTCCTGATGTGGGTCGACACCAGACCCCGAGACCCCGACACTAGTCCCCCACGATAAAAAAATATTCTAATATTTTGCATTCACTTCTCTTCTGAGTTTTGTGTCGGGAATAATATTGGAATTAAAAAATAACAGGGGTTTTGTGTAGGGGTTTTTGTACAATTTTTCTTATGAAAAGGTTAATTAATTTCGTGTCTTAGATTTAATTAAATTTTTGGGGTCTTGCGTCGGGGTTTTGGGGTCTACTGTCGACCCACATCGGGACTCTATGTCGAGGGGGTCCAAAGTCGCGCACCTAGTGGGTGAACCAGGTTGGATTTATGTTAAACAATACATTTTACAAGTTGAAATTGGTAGGAAATTATTTCAATTTGTTAATTTCATTAAGTTCGGTTCGGCAGCGTTGGCCTATATTTTAAGCAATAAATTTGCATTCCCTGCTTTAACCCCTTAACACAACTTTGTCGGTTCTGGTGGTACCACGATAACGGTACCACGGCGGATTCATTCTATCCAAAGTTTTCACTTTTACGGAATCCAACCCGGTAACGGAATCAACTACATAGCCATCAAGTCGCAAGTTTCATTTTCAAGGCGCAAAGTCCGCAAGATTCATTCCGAGAAGAGACTCGGGCAACAAGATCTTGGCTTGAAGGCAAGATTTTGTATTTTTGCTGACAACGATTTAGTCGTCTTGCATGTCATTTACATACAAATTCGTATTAAGGTAGCGTAAGGCTACGGTAATAGGTTAGTTCAACGTATTTTTGAGATTCGGATTAGAAACAAATTATATGATAATGTTTCTTAAAATGTGACGAATCAAGTGTTGAAAGTCAAATAAAGCTGTTTTGTTTCATTTCCTTAAACTATTAAGCCAAAACAATTAGATTAAGATATAAAAGTAGTGGTGCATATAGCCTAGGGGCACACGGCATTCTACCTTATTTTAGACAAATATTTTTGGAGAACATTGATTGGTCTATAACATAAGCCCGAATTATATTCAAAAACCAAGTTTAAGCGTTTTCCATCACCAATTACTTGATTTGGGTCTATTGATTACGTTTTCAGTAAGCTTATGAGCCATTGCAGAGGAAGGAAGTTTGGTTGCTGCAACAAGATAGACATACTTTCATTTTTACATTAATTACTAACAACGGTGATATGGTTATTAAGGTGACGTGTGTCACCCGTCGGGAATTGGCGGTTAAAAGCGGCTTGACACTGTTACTCGGATTCTCGATGATCTGTGAACCTAACGGAACACAGATAATGACAGCATAGGCACAACACCGTCTATTATTTATTATTTTCGACTTTGGTTTTGATTTTCTTAATTATTTATTGACGAGGAAGGAGAGGGTTATTTTCGATTTATCAACTCAACGGATAGTGCAAGGGATTCCGAGAGTTGCATTTTTTTCCTAATTTCCCGGAGGGATTCTATGCGCGAAAAACGGAGGGTGCTTTTCGCGCCATACGTTTGAAATATTCCCAGTTCTGAGCACAAAATGAAAAGACCAAGACTTCACTTGCGTTTCTATTGTTACCATAGTTTGCGAAAAAATCTCTTACACTGCATAGAATCTTTAAATGAATGTTTAGAATTAATTTTTTTTATTTAAATACTGAGAAATGTCGATTTTGGGCCGACAATACATAAGACGTTTTTCTGACGTAAGACGATTACACGATTGCAGAAAAAGTTTATTTTTGGCTGATAGAGGCGCTAGTAGTAAATTAGAAATTTATTTAAAATGACTTTTTTTTTCTATTGCAAATAACACTTGTCATTTCTGATATGCAGTGATTGCATATTCAGCAACCAAAGTCGGCGCTGGTGGTAGTTGTCATTTCAACATGTTATTATTGCTATCAAGTTGGTTGGATAGATAGATACGCTACCAATGGAAAAGTCTAATTTCATCCCACTTAGCGCCACCAGCAGCGCGGTACACAATCTTTAATAGGCTACGAAGCGATTTATTCCGATTTGTTAATTTGATGTGCTACCTAAATAGTCGATATCAATATACTTTTTTTATTCAAATGTAATAAGGACTTACGGTAATATATCGTTTTTATACATATGTACATCTTTCACCGTACATTGTAACACATTCACACGGGGAGCTTGCGAGTGGGGGGCGGAGCCCCTAGTGAGACGAGGTCCCCGTGAATTCAACGCTTATCTAATTAGTACATATTTGTAGTTAAATCTTCGATTTTCCCAATCATTTAATTTATTAACCGCATTTAACCCCATACAGATTTTTTATGATAATAAACTTTTTATCGAGTTACTTCTTTGCAAATTCCGATGCTAACATTTTTCAAGCATCATCTGCTGTTGCATTCCGATTTCTGTTAGATCGCGTAACATAACACTTCTAGTTTCATTCCCAAATGAACTTAAAAATACCAAATTTCATTACATTGATTTTGAATTTTCCCACCTCGTACATTTATTGAAAGGACAAGCTGCGCCCTCAAGCGGGAGGTCTCGGGTTCGATTCCCTAAATGTGAACACTTTTTATTGAATGAAATAATTCAATATAGACTTTTTCTGAAACAATACACTTTTGCAAACATTTTCTGCAAGGTTCCCTAATTACATTTTCTGTCTTTTTTTGTATTTATTTCAGGATTTTCAAATCCCTGCTGAACTGACCCGGCAACAAGGGAATCGTGTTTGGTCGTCGTGACGCCGTCGTCTGTCGCAGCAATTCTCAAATCTCAATTACACCATTTGGAGGGAGATCGGACTTTTTGTACTTTTGTGTATTTCCCTATTTGCTTATTTGTTCTCAGATACGCAAAGTTGGGCAAGTAAGTGTGAATTTAAAGACATCTGCACTAACTGTTCCCAATTAATCAAATCTTTTGTTAGGGGAAAATGGCAGATCTAAGGCCATTTCAAAAGCACTTTTTATCCATACCCACATTGGGACGCAATTTCAAGCTTGGAGACTTGTATAATTACCACACCGAGTCAATTCTCAAAGGTAATTTTATATAACTGTCTAGTTTTCTGTAACATTTAGCACTTCTTAAATTTGGGTATATACTGTATTACCCGTTTTATTTGTTATCTGGTAACAATTATAATTTTGCTATTTAAAGCTAATGTCTGACAATTGATTTGAAATCCAGATGACTCTCTGCCTTGGAAGTCTACATGCAAATCTGAAAAATGTTCCAAGAGTTGTACTGATGTCAGATTGGCAATGAAAAGTGATGTTTTTTCCTGTGACACCACAAAAGAATTAATGGGTCTTGATAATCACCTTGTGGCCAGCATCACTGTCGGACTCATTAAAGACTTCAATGGGGCAAGCACTTACATCAAACATCAACCAGAACTAGGCCAGGCTGCTGTTACTTTCACATGGACAGGGATCTCAAGAAAAAAGTGTTACGATGACCTTCAGCGTCTCATGGATCAGGGCTATTTTTCCCTTCCTGACAATGGTGAAGAGCTGAAAACAAAAGCAACTCACCTTGTCGTGAGTGTGTTCTACGGAGCCCAAGCTTACTGCGTCTTCTCTCACGACCTTGGCGGCAAAGAAGAGGACGAAGAGATTCTGGAGGAAGCAGAGAAAAACTTGGCTAAAACGGTTGAAAGATTTAGTGAAGCATGTAATCGCAACCTAACCGTGGCCAACTTTAAGGAAGAGTTTGTCGATACAGAAGAAAAACATTGGCTCGCAAGTTTGAAATGCCGAATGTACCTCGACCTGCAAGCTAATCCTGTTTTGGAGTGCGACATCTTTGACGCATACGCACAAATCCTTCTATTGAAAGATCAGATATTCAATGGTGTATTGGACAAGAAGAAGCTGAAAGCTGTCCCCATCTCGGTCCAGATTTGCCCTCTGAACCTTCTATTTCATTCAACTGAAGAATTCTCTCTACGTACTGGTTCCGTCTTCGACAACGAGTTGGTGAAAACTCTTTGCCCAATTTTTGCCAATTTCAAGCGGATCATTGCTAAAACAGAACTCCTTTGCAAGAAGTATAGAAGAGCTGATTGTTCTACACTGCGCGAATTTGCTGCAACTGTTATGAAACATCAAGAATTCTTGCAGTCAGAATGGAAAAGAAATATTGAGGTTGCACGCGCAAAACCCGTTCCAAGATCCCTTCGTTTTCGTCAGGGCGTATCCTTCTTTTTCAGCCCTACTGAACTTGAGGAATGGCTCAATCTCAAACAAGAAGAATTTGATGTGATGGAAATGATGGCCTGTGTAGCAGGTACCGGAATTACCTTGTTGGCTGATAGAAATCAACTAGATCAACAACTAACAAGCAAGAAATATGCCCTCGTCCTTTTCGTCCCTCCACTGGATGAAAGTACCGATAGGATCCTTACAACGTTGAAGAATCACAGTGACAAAATTGTTGAATACGCGGTGATGAAACGAAAAGAACTATCTTGGTACAAGATCATATCCAAGCGGAAATATGTGTTGGACCGTATTCGCGAACTGGCCAATTATGCGGAAAAGAACGAAGACATTTCTAACCAATGTCAGTGGATCATAACATTTAGTGAAAGCAGCAAGAAATTCGGTTGCAGTCTCTCCGTCTTTGAAGAAGGAAAACTCGTGAAATCCAACCTGCGTCGATTGCCCGACCCTCCTTCTGGTTTGCGGATTCGTCTCCCATCCGGAAAACGAAAGATATCTTCATCGTCTGTTTGTGTCGAATGGAACTACACCGATCTAGGATTTCCATGTCGATTTCTGATTGAATATCGACTGAAAGGCAGTTCAAACTCTTGGGTGCAGCAGAGGACAGTCGAGCCGAACCAAACTCAGTTAATCATCAACTGGAAAACGGCCAAATCGACAATGGAACTTCGCGTTGCGGCGGAAACTTGCGTCGGTCGCAGTGACTTTAGCAGCGTCGTCGACACGTTCTCAGCCCTCGATGACGATGTGGACATGGACGGTCCTTCAGTCGCTAAAAAGATGGCTGTTGAAGTTCATTTGAATCCTCCTACAAACTTGAAAGTGAAGCCGTTGACTGGGACCATGGTTCGACTGGAATGGACACCGCCAGTTGGAGAATTACGCCGCCTCATTTATCACCTGACGTACTGGAAAAAAGGAGAAAAGGGAGCAGCCAAGAAATGGGAATCTGGATGCGATTGGAAACGATCTTGGCTGGATGGACTGGATCCGAAGACGACGTATCAGTTCCACATTGCCAGTTCAGTTGAACGTGGGCAGGAGAAGAGCGAGCCCAGCGAAACAGTGGAATTCACAACGTTGGAAGAGGTCCGATTTGTCGACACATTTGTGAAGCGATGGAAGAAAAGTGGCAACGAAAATGGCAAGGAATTGTACGCTGTCCCACTCACCAAATTAAAAGGACGATTGTCGACAGCCGAGTCGGCCGAGCGTTTTGATTTTACGGATGGAGAGCATGTTACACGAATAGTGGAGGAACACCGCACCATCCTGCTAGTAGGCGATTTGGGTTCTGGCAAAGCAAATTTAATCAATTCGATGATCAACTACATCTTTAATGTCAACCTGGAGGACCCGTTCCGTTTCCAGCTGATCGATGCTCGTGAAGATGAAAATCAGGAGAAGGTGACGGTGTATAACATCCGCCACAGCGAAGAATCCCGCATCGAATATTTGCTGACAATCATCAACACTCCCTGTTACGTTGAGAATTATCCCGCCAAGAACCAGAAAATTACGGAAACGATCCGCAGGTTTATCGATGGTCCGAATGGAATCCAGACGGTGGATATGGTCGGGATTATTATGGATTCTTCAGTGCCGATCCTGTTGCCTTTGCATCTTTATATCTACTGTTCGTTAATCACCATATTTGGCAAAAACCTTGTAGAAAACATCCAGTTCCTGTTAACGTCCGCCAATAATGAAGAAGGTGCCACCTTCTTGAGCTCCGTCATCAATGCCGGCCTGGTGGTCCATGGGCCTTGGTTGCAGCAAGGTGCTGAGCAAAATCAAAACTGCCACAAGTTTGATAATTCAATTTTCTTTTCCGCTTCCGAGTCTGGCGACATCGATCAAGAGTGCTTCCACCAGGGCATGGAATATTTTCAAACCTTTTTTTCATCTATTGAAAATCAAAGCAAGACGTTGGTGTCGATGGCCAAAGAGATGCTGGATGAGAAGAAGCGACTTATCACGGTTCTTGAACAACGCCTTCCTATTCTGGATACTGATTTAACTCAATGTTATGGACTGAAGTCGATCAAGGAACTTATTGGCAGTGAATTTCCCTTTAAAGTGACCACAGCAGTGGCACAGAAAGTGAGTTTGCCGTTCGGTGAATTTGCCACCAATTGCACAACATGTAACGTTACGTGTCATTCTGTCTGCGGCGAGGATGGCGTCAAACTCTTCTGTGACGTCATGGATCGTTCTCAACCACTTATCAGCCGTTCCTGTCGCGTTTGCCCGCGCAAATGTTCGTGGAAGACGCACGCTCACCAGCCATTCAAATGGGTCTACAACCAACAAGAGGAAATCACTTATTCGCTTGACATCAAGAAAAAATACGAAGCACGGTGCGAGAAGGCTTTAACATCGGAAGAACTGTTGGCGGCGCTAGAGACAGATATCCAGTCAAAGACGAAGGAAATGTTGGAAAAAATCAAAAACGGTTTGGAATTTATTAAGAAGCACGAAGATATTCTCAAGCGTCAGAATGTAATAAGCTTCAACTCACACAGTTTTCTCCGAAGATTCTTTAAAATCGCCCTTAAACTCAAAAGTTTCGAATGTCGGAGTGAAGAATTAAAAGACCAATTTTGCAGATTGATTGATGCCCTTCGAGCAGCCAAACCACAATATGGTTAAGTCTATAGACAAAGAGTCGGAAGAAAACTACGCGCGAATACTCCGTCTATTCTGAAGAGGTGATTTTGTCTTTAATTGCTTATAGTTTTTGCTATTTTGAGTATTTTCAATGTTCAAAACTTGAGATTGAGTGTTCGCTACCCCTGTTTTTTTTATTGAGTAGATTTCCTGTTGTGGTGTCCTTTTTGGTTTTACTCTTTGGTTTTTAATTTATGTTTTAACCTAGTATGCGCAATCCAGAACCCTTCATCCCTGGCGCAATCCCAGGTTGGTTCGCTTCTTTGTGTTTTTTTGCCATTATTTGGTACTGTTTTTTTTTCTTGTTTTGTTTTAACGCCCGACCAAGAACCTCGTTTTTTTTATGTGCTTGGATTCTAAGAATAAACTTTTTTTTATTCATTTATATGCTGGTGAAGCAAAATTTTACTGCAATTGGAACTGGTGAAAAGATACACGGCATTTTAACAATAGTATTGATTGTAAAATTGGTGGGCCGTAGGGGGTTTGAGACTACAGTACCGGAATGCTGTCTTTCAAACAAATTCACAATTTCTTTTTAAGTAAAGAAAAATTAAAATATATTTTTCAATGGTCTATAAGGGGGGGGGGGTATACTTTTTCAATAATAGCCAAAGGCTCAAATACAAGAGAACCAAATGCGTTCGTTCAAAAGAAAGACGGTAGATGGATAGAAACTGGAGCAGTAAAACAACAAACGGGCGGACGACGGGCGGAGGCGGGGGTAGAATTGTAGAAAACAAAACTTGGGCCATTTTTTTCGTCTGCATCAACTTCTAGTTCGCCAGCGTCCCAGCGACCATCCATCCATCGTACATTCGTAGTTTTGTACTCGCATGTATGGTTGTAGTCTTCTAGTGCATGTTTGGTTTTAATTTTCAGTCTACAAGTTTCATAAACAGGGACTTCTTATATTCAGAGAAAAAGTCCTTTCTCTCAGCTCTATACAACTTAGTTGATTGGTAAGTCACTCTATTTTGCTTCAACTTCAAGATGTTTGACAAGTTGTGATGTGCTAAAAATTGATTTCTCTTTTGATTTTCCAAGGTAACTGCAGTGCAAGAAGATGGATAACCAAACAGGATTGAATATTCTGAGTTCCATTCTAAAACAAATGTCTTATCCAAACCAGATAATGTCAAAAAGTGATGATGACTCAATGGGGGTTGACGTCAAAGAACTTCACAGCTTGTTGCTGAAAGGATGCTACAATAACCAGAAAATAAATACCCAAAAGCTCACCTGGCTTGACAGAGATGTACCTGATGCAATCACCGTCATAGTCAGAACTTTGACTGGGAAATCATTATCGTTCAAGAT
This sequence comes from Ceriodaphnia dubia, assembly GCA_022539655.2. NCBI lineage: Eukaryota > Metazoa > Arthropoda > Branchiopoda > Diplostraca > Daphniidae > Ceriodaphnia > Ceriodaphnia dubia. The sequence goes on along the minus strand of JAKUCG020000139.1, from coordinate 432,848 downwards.
TTCACCAAAATCATCAATCAAGGACCTAAAGGATCGTATTTCTGATAGAGAGGGGATACCTCCTGATGAACAACAGTTGATTTTTAAAGGCAATCGACTGCAAAATGAAAATACTTTGGATGATTATGGAATCTCAAACAACAATCACATTTTGCACCTTGTGCTGATTCTTAGAGGAGGAGGGCCTGGTATCTTACTGTCAGCTGGCTCGTTGCTGGATGAGAGATTCCATTATGATTTCACTGCCATTGTTGACAAAGAAAAGTTTCATCGAGGAGGAGTGGTCTACATTCGCCCGTGTGGATGGAAACGTTACGCCCTGAAAGTCGATGGCAAGTACAAGGACGATATTTGGCTGTTGGGTAAAGGTAAACGTCGAAACCAGCATTCATCAGCTGATGAAGAATGGCCCGTCTCCTACCACGGAACATCGTACAATAATGGCTTATCCATCGCTGAAGAAGGCTACAGGCTGAGCAAGTGCAAACGTTTTAAACACGGCATGGGAATTTATTCAACACCCGAAATCGATGTCGCATTCAAATATGCAGAAACCAGAAAGCTCACGGATGGAAAAACCTACAAGGTGGTTATGCAAAACCGTATCAACCCTAAAAATGTTGTCAAGATCGACAAACAGGAAACTGGAGTTGGCGATTACTGGATCTCACCGAGTGAAGATGACATTCGTCCATACGGATTTTGCATTCGAGAATGTTGAGATTATTCAAATGACAATCTCTTATACTTTTCAGTTTCTCACACGTTTAAAATTCGAATGTTCAATTGTACCCTTATTTTCAATATCTTTTGTAATCCAGATGAAAATTGAAAAATGTAGTGACTTTTTCTTACGACGTCAAAGGTTTGGTTCTCATTTATTTTACTACAGCACACATGCCCCTCTTCTCTTATATATTTATCATAATCGTATTTTAAACAGATCAAAAAGCAAGCCAAGAGAATTTGTTTTGACAAAAGTTTGCCACAGTTTCTGTTTATCTAGTCAAGCAAAATTGAAGTACATATTGATACAAAGCTCATTTCGGTATTTTATTGGCAAGACCATTTACCCCCATGGGGGTAAGAAAGTAATCTCTCTTTGTCGATCGGAAAATTGTCAAACTTGCGGTCAGAAAGAGTAAGTGAGTAACTCGAAAATGATAACAAAAGTCAATAATGTGCGCTACAATAGTCGGACGATTCACTAGGGAAATGGTGAGTGGAATAAGGAGACCAATTGCTGGGCTGCGTCGACGGATAGAATGGAGGCGAGTATTCCCAGTTGGTCCAGTAAGAGTTGCGTTGTTCATCCGCCTGAAATCCCGACGGATAACCGTAGTTGTAGAACTGATTTGGCTGCATCTCGACGACGTTCTGATTAACGGAGTAACTTGGAGAGATCCAGTGAGGCTGAAAGGTGTGATCATCAACAGGAGATGGAGAGAAATCTTGTTGATACGGGGGCGACGTTGACTCCGTAGGTGAATAATCAGTTGGCTCTTCCGGAGTCTGAAGGTCGTTCGTTGCTGGAAACGGATCTGCAGCTGGGGCCCAAACGGGCCAACTGGTTGAAACGGAAGTCCAATTTTCTCCTAAATCTAATAGAATACAAGAATTTTTAGCTTAAATATGATTGGTTAAGATTTGACTCAATGACAAACCTTGTGGGCGCTGAAGCTGACCAGCGGCGTAAGGCGATGAGCGACGACTCTGACGGCTGCGCCCAACTCGATGATTGCTGGCACCAGCAGAATTCAATGTTTTGGTTTGTTGGCGGATGCGTCGACGACGATTCTGAAACCACCACTAAAATTAAATAAAATTTCAATTAGATCCCGTGTCAACAGGGAAAGGGTGACAGACGGAACTTACCAAAACAGATTTTTCGGTGACGTTGAGCTGCTGAGCGATTCGGCGACGTCGTTCTCGACTAGGAAACTGTTCTGCGGCGAATTCAGCGTCCAGCAATTCCAACTGCGTCTCCGTGTAAAAGTGACGTTGGCGCCCTGAAGAGGAAGAAAGAGAATTCGAAACAGGAACGGGGCAAACTCGGTCCACTGGATAGTAACCTAAAAATAGGAAAGAAAAATTTAATGAATGTGAGTAAAAATTAAGATGAATATTCGATTGTTACCTGCCATCGAGGGGGTCGCAACTGAGTGGAATCTTCGTACACCCTGCCAAGAATCACGAAGAATCACGAAGAATCACTGCAAATGAGTCCAGAATCGGGACGGATTTGTTGAAAAAAAATCATTTTGAATCACAAAGAATCAAGAGAATCACGATAATGAGGGGAAAATCAAAAAGAACTCGTCAGAATCAGCAAAGTTGAGGAGAGAATCAACCAAAATCATGAAAGAATCAAGCTGAAGATGAGGCAAGAATCGGCAAGAATCAAGCCTTGATTCTGAATCTCGTACACCCTGAAGTCGAGTTGCGACCCCCTCGCCTGCCATCGCGATTAAGCTAGTGAAGTACTATAACACTACAAAAAATAACTGACTAATACTACAACACAAATTCCCTCTAACTCAATAGCACGAACACGAATCACTCCAATACACTACTCACCTTGAGAATAATCCTTGGAAAAATGTGGCAAACGTCCAGAAGGGATAACAACGAACGAAGATGATAGATGTGGTGCTGGCTGAGATCGGAGATGCAATGTGTTTGGGCCTAAGAAAATTTTGCCTTTTAAAGAAAAGAGTTTTGACGCTCGCATTCCTATTGGCTGCAGGACTGAAGTTACGTAAAAAGACTTCCTCTCGGTGCATCTCTAGAAAGAGATTATCTCCCCTGTGTCGGCGGATAAGGATTAAAATACTTTAGACTTGATGGCCGTTGCGCATGTGTCTTTGATGGGATTATTCTAGCTCATCCTTTAGGATTATCTTGTCGGAAGCTGTCAATAAGGGAAATGAACTGTAAAAACCTATTCGAAGCTAGCCTTGAAGGAAAACAATGCAAATTAAAGCGCGCCCAACGAAACAAACACATTTATTGGTTTCCGCTTTTAACAATAGGTTTTTTTGGAGCCGTTGAAATCTATTTAAATAATCTAATTTAAATAATAGTTAAAAATAATAATTAAAAGTTGGCAGTGCCGGTCAATGGCTTGGTCAATTGAATGATTAAGTTATAAGAGGAAATTTAGTCATTTAACATCAACAAGTGCCGTAAAACGGGTTAACTTTAGACATCTAAAAGCTGTTATAAAATTGCGCATCTTGTCTTGTTTTGACAAATTACGTTACAACGAACTTTACTACCGGTACTTATTATATGCTTTCAAACTTTAATTGTAATGAATGTTATTTTTTGTTTGTGAGAGATGTCCAAAGTAACCCGTTCCATAACTAGCTATACTTTGTGATATGGTAACATTTATTAATTGAAATTTTAGTCTTGTTTGTCTAGTTAAAATCAAAAGTGTTTTATTTGAGAGTTCATTACATGAATTTTCTTCTTACATTTGGCTACTATTGTCACCTAAGCAAGGCACATGCGTCTCGTAAATGTGTTATGTGTATTTACATGTTTTTAAACAAATGAATTCTGGACTCCGTCGGTGATTAGAACACCCTTTTCCCGTATCTTTTATATGTGCTTGTAGTTATAGAGCATATAGGGTCCTAGCGGTTGTGTCTTTGATGGGATTACTCCTATATTCATCCAGAGATAATCTCGATCCTGCCGGAAGAACTCAATAGGTAATATATATAAGCATCATTACAAGGATTAATGTGATTTTTCCAAGAAGTAAACAATAATGGAATATTGCGACTGTTTTCCTTCGGAATCTATTCAAATTCAATATTGATAATATGTGTTTCGCGTAATATAGCTAGAATAAGAACACATTGAAATTCGTAATAAGATAGAAATTGATCGTTGCTGCTTCAGTGACAAACTTTTTAGAAAACTCAACTAATAAGTGAGGAACATACGTTTCTGTAAACAATCAATGTCCTTGATTGTTTTGTAACATATATGGTTAAGTTGACTCCGTGATGAAATATGCGTCCTACAAGTGCTTCATTCAGCAATATAACTCTAGGCCTGTTCATTTCTTATTTCAAAATTGATACGAATGTTAATAAAATCAAGTTTAATTTGCATTGACCGGGAATCGAACCCGGATCACGCGCGTGGGAGGCGCGCATTCTACCATTGAACCATCAATGCTTATATATACGGTAAAAGGAATCAGTTATGGATGTACTGATGTAACGGACATTACCGTCGATAAAGACGGCCCAGCAAATTAATAGTCCTCATTGAATCTCCTTTCCTGAAAGTCATGTTCACCAACAACGTGTGATGGTGTCATTATTACCTATCAAGTTTGTTACTGGCAGAACGGGAAATCACAATCACTTAAAGTTCCGTAGGACCCAACAACATTGGCTACCGTCTGGAAAAGCTTCAGCCCGGGGCGACATGTTTTGTCAATATTGTCGCCGTCTCGGATTATATAAACGGACAAGAGACGAGCGTGGACCACCTGTATCTCAATGAGAGGAAATTCAGTGAGGGAGTAGACGTGTGTGCGGTCTAAGGGATCTCCTTTACTCCAGAAAAAGAGCTGTTTTGCCCGTTTACCGCATTACGTGACAATTTTTACAGCTCGGTTTTCTTCGGTTTCTGTTCGAATCGGAAATCAGTGTAACCAATGAAATCGGCACGAAATCGGATGCAGGAACATTTGTCGTGACTCTTGGTCGTGTGTCCGTGATTGTGATTGTGACCGTCATTTATTTTGAATGCAGGGCATACTCGTTGTCACGATATGGCAGCTCTGGCTGTCTGCGGATAAATGAAATACCCAAGTTAACTTGTATTCGAAATTGCAGACGACAACATAAATTTAGAGGCGTATCAGCGTATCTGTAATTTGTCACTCCATTAGGTCTTGTTAAGAGCTCATTGTCCGTGTTTTAAAATAGAAAATTTAGTTTTCAGTTCAGTAATGCAATGCCTCGTCCGATTAATTCAAACGTTAAATCCCTTGAAGAATATTGTACAGATAATTTAGTCAACAACATTGATAAGTGGTGCAACCAATACGTCGAAAAATATGGAGCTTACAAACTTGACTACCTTGATGTCGACGGTCCTTTTGATTCACTGCGTAAGTCAATGAGTCAGTTCTATATTTAATCAGAAATTTTTACTTCAATAACGAATTCTCTAACATTTTGTGATGTGCATTTCCATTAGCTTCATCAGTTCTGGAGCGAATCATTAAAAATCTGGAGAGCGAGAAACTGCTTAAAAGGCAACACTTGGAGTTGTTGTTAGCCCCACGACTCAAGACCCTGAATATGGTTTATTGCTGTAGTCTAGGATTTAAAGACCTTGATGTTTCACAATTTCTTCATTTAACTTCCATTCGCTGTTCGGTAGGAAAATGCTCTTGTTAATTATTGTTTTCATTTTAATTTCAAGTCCAATCTTTCTGTTTTCCTTTAAATTTGACAGCAACTCACAGTTTTGAGATGGCATGGATACCATGAGAAGAACAGCATCTTCCAGATGTTCCTCCCCATGTTCCAGAAATTACAAGAGTTACATATACCTCATACTGATACAAGAGACAGCTGTTTACAAGTTCTTGGGGCATACTGCAAAGAATTGAGGTAAGTTCCAAGAGAATCACATGATTTGATTTTCCATTTTCTGATCATAACTTTTGTATTTCCTTGTAAGGGTTTTGAATGTTGAAAAATGCAGTGCTGTCACTGATGTTGGAATAAAGGGACTATGCGCCGCCATCCTTGATGAAACAGGAATAGAAATTCAAACAAGGGGGCAGTGTAGACCCATTCACACTTTGAAGATGAGAAAAACCCAAGTTACAAAGAAAGGCATTCAAATGGCCCTAGAAAACTTACCTGCTTTGAGGGTTTTTGAATTCGATTTTCCTGTGCAAATTTTGGCTGAACTGCACAAAGAGTGTAACTTTCCAAACTATCAATTGCTCTCACTATTGGGTGCTGAAGGCTACGAGCGAAGTCCTCGTTTACCCTACAAAAGTGGATCTCTTGGGCGTGTAGCGTCGCTGTCCTCTTCGCTCAACAAAGTGCATATAGGGACACTGCCGGAATTGACGGACCAAGAACTGCTGGGCTTACTGCAACTTCGTAGCCTCTGTGACCTCGCCATTTTAGGAGAGACGGACTGGAACGATTGCAAATTAACTTTTGATGGCGGAGTGGCTCCTCTGCTGAAGGCGTTTGGAAATTCGCTTACTTCACTCTCAATTGTCGAAGTCTACGAACTTGGCGTTAATATTCGTGCCATTGTTGAGTATTGTCCCAAGTTAGAATTCCTGGAGCTTGTAGAAAGTGGACAATATGCAACCGCCCCGTTGGATGAAGTTGAGCAACCTCCTTTGAAACGGATGAAGAAAGAAATTTTATGTAAGGAACTCAAGGTATTGAAACTTCATTGTGATTCGGATGCTGGTGATTATTGCATCTCATCTGAAGGCTTAGACATGCTTTTGTCATCACCCGCTTTGGTAAATTTAACTCTCGGTCTTTGCCAAACGGTTGACGACCGCATTTTACGCAAAGCCCATGATCTTCATCAGTTTCGTAATCTACAAAGTTTGGAGGTTGTTTGTTGCTCTTCCGTGACCAAACATGGTATCTATTTGTTCATGAATGAAAACAATTCCCTTAAAACAATTGATATTGGCTACTGTGAACTTTTATCGGAAGAGTTTGCTGACGAACTTAGAGATTTTGTCCGTCAGAAAAACTGGGATGTTGACATTACTCACTATGATTGATGATCTGGCTGTTTCAATGTAAGCTTAATATGTTTTGAAAATAAAAACTGTTGTTTGACGAGAATTGTCTTTATAAATCACAAAATTTCTATTTGCTTTTAAATTACAAGAATATATGTAATCTTTTGAATTCAGGCTAATTTACGGTTCTACCAATATTGAGAATAATGGATTTAAAAAAAAACATACAAACTGTTAATTTGAACTTAAGTTTGTAAAAAAACACGATGATCAAGAGTTAAGCGAGGGAATCCTCATTAGCTTTGACAGTCTTCAGCATATCAGTTGTCCCATGTCCGTTTTTGCTCCTATTTCTCCAGATTGATTCTTTGTGGTCTTGGCAGCCGATAAGAAGGCCTAATGATTACTGAGCTGTCTCATAATTTGAAACCTCTTTGGCACACTCGTTCAAGCTCATGGAATAACATCGTTTGCCTATTTTTAGACGGTCGTGGTGCTACCATTCTACACCGTTCTGTTTCATCTTCTAGCTGCAACACAGTTTCCCAGTTGAGGCTGTCATCAAGATTCCTGTCATTTTCTGTTTGCCCTTTTAATATTTTGTTAATACGTATGAAAGTCTCTTGTGTATTATCAATTAGATATCGGGCAAAAAATCCAGCTAACAGAGACGACAATCAGGACGAGAAGTGTTCCCGCGTACTTGCTTGTGTCATTAATTGCAATTAATTGTGCTTCTTTTTAATTGAAAAAAATTTACTCCACGATGGAGGTAGAAAATTATGTCAAATTCTCAATTCTGTAATCCTTTATGTGCAGGAAAGAGCGGGAGCGCATATTCCCAAAGATAGTGGAGCCTTCCTACTTAGCGTTAAGGATATTTGGGGCCGCCGCTCGAAGGAGTGGATTTAAAAGATTTCCCACATCATTTACGTAAAGTGACGGCTTTTTTGTTAATAGTTCTCTATTAAGATCTGTTTACTGTTTTTTAATTCTTTCGCTGTTCACTTGGTTGAAAGTAGACGCTTAGCTCAAACGTAATATGCCAGGAGTCGCATACATCGAAAAAATTGACATCAGGAAATAAGCGGACATAGTCAATGTTTTGGAAAAGAAAAAAAATCGGTTGGAAGACAAAAACAGACACTTTTCCTTAATAGGGCTCAATTCCGGACGTAAAATGGATGTCTTTAGGACATTCCAATAGGGACAAAAAAGATTCTTAAAAGATGCCTAAAAGATGTCCCGATGCTATGCGGGTATAGTAGCCAAGTGTGTATGAAGAATTGACGACCTAGAGAGCCTTCATCCATCCCTTGCCGGAGTAAATGCGTGCGCTTCATTCAATATTAATAATAACTGCGCGCTCACAACAATATCATATCTCATTTGTCCTTCAACAACATGTACGGCAATACATAGCTGTATAATATGTAATTATGTATGACTTAAGTTGGCTACTCAATATACGCAACCGTTTTCCATCGGTGCATCTCACAGTAACGGATTCGCAGAATAAGTAAAAGTGCTCTTTAGTAACAACCTTTTTCTGTCTTGTCATAAGAATACAGCATTGGTAGTAAAATGTAACAGAAGTAAAAGTGCCCAAACATAATTAGGTTCATTGATAATTGAAAACGATGTCCGTAACTAAAAGGTCTTTATTAAGTAAAATATCTCACAAGAACTTGAAATAAAATAGTGTCATACGTAAAATTTTTAAGTATAAAAATCAATGGAGAATTGTTGCATTGCAACTACGCTTCACTAGTAATTTGTATTTTATGTATGCTCGCTCAATTAGTGTTTCATAAGGATATTGTATCATAATTATACTCGTTAAATTGTACTTTCATTAGTAATTTGTATCGGTAGTATACTCGCTAAATTGTACTTTCATAAGTAATTTGTATCAGTAATATACTCGCTAAATTGTACTTTCATAATTAATTTGTATCAGAAGTATAGAGCTAAATTATTGTTTCATAAAGATATTGTATCAGTATAGTATACTGGCTTAAGTATTGTTTCACAAAGATTATTTGTATCAGTAATATACGCGCCAAAGTACTGTTTCAGAAGGATGCTGTTTCAGTAGTATACTCGCTAAATTATTTTTTCACGCGGATATTGTATCAGAAGTATTCTCGCTACCATTCCGGCCCCATAAAGATAAGGCCGGAACGGCTCGTCGACAAAACCATTCCGGCCCCAACATTTTTGGCCGGAAAGGTTGACATCAGTTTTCTCTGCGCTCAATTTAGAAATTCGAGAGCGTAAGCGCGAGCGCGCTCAATATGTTGAAAAATCAACGAGCGTGATCGCTCTCTGAGCTCGCCCGGTCTCCGAGCACGGCCCTGATGGAACTCGTCTTATTTCTCCATAGGGTCCAAAGGGTTATTGCTTCAATAAACGTCCGCGTGCTCAAACTCGTATCGAAAAATATTTTTTGCCTGATTCTAGTCAGCATACCCTTTCAACGTTAAACCGGATCGAACGATCCGGTTCCGGTATGCCTTTTATTACGTTGTAAGTAAGTACGTTTATGTAACTAGTTGTATTCAATAATTAAAGGTTTGTTTTCTTGAAATTTCCACTTTAAAGATGTTATGGTGGTTAAAAATGAAACAAAGAAACATTGAGCATCCATGGTTTCACGATGACCGGCGCGGCTCTTATAGGCCAGGTATCGTCTTTTGTTGTTGTATTGCTCTATCACTAGATTTGTACTATATATAAGCGCCTAATCCTACTGCTACCTATATAGGTCACTTAGGTACAGTCGCAAATCTTTCTAACTTTGGACAGATCCGCCCGTTGGGAAGGATTGGAAACCACCGGGAAATGGACTTGCCTACGCTTCCGACTTGGTCCGTTTGGTACGCAGCGTTTTTGGTGACTATTTTACCATTTGCGTTGCCGGTTATCCGACTGGTCACCCTGATGCCGCTTCGTACGAAGACGATCTACTCCGTCTCAAAGAAAAGGGAAGGTTTATTGTGCCAATTCCCTTCGAACTCGACTTTTCAGTCTCCCCACCTATCATAGTAGGTGTTCCGTCGCCTCGGTCTAGTCCTAGCAGACTATAGGCAGGTTAGATACTCGGTTAGATATTCAAGGACAACCATGATTGTTAAAATCTCGGTCCTTCTCGTGAAAGATAATTTCTTTTTACGAGAATGGATTCCGATGGATTTCTTTCGCGCGAGATTCGGCGAGATTAACCGCACAGCCGCACTGTAAATAATATAAACTTTTCTTCTCATTTCGCGTTTCCTTCGTGCTCCCCATTGTGTTTTCTTCGCACTTTAGGCACTATTTCCTAAAGATAATAAAAGTCTTTTCACAAATGATCAAATTCATCATTATATTTCACCAGCTATAGAGACAAGATAAATGTTCATTCAACGAAAGAATCATAATTCATTTAATTCAGTTAACTAATTCAGTTAATTATCTCAGTTATCTTATCATCTTCTGGAAATTCGATGGGCCCCATTCTTGACCAAAGATGACGCAATAACATGGGTGAGGTAACTTTCACTTGGTAAACGGAAGTCAGCCCCCGTAAATATTGAGCGCGGTTGATGATTCGAGTCAAACAACCAAGTCGCGTCGTCCGGCCTACAAGCTAACCAACTTCCAGGGACCGCACACCTCCCTTGATGTACAGTTCACAAGCCAAATGCCAATACCTGCCCCGGAAATTATCGAAAGATATGTGCGGTAAAAGAAGATTGGCGTCGACAAAAACAGCATGTACACCAATCAAATTCTGGATAGTGATTCCGGCTTCACGTATAGTCGACGAAACAAAAAAACCACTTGGCCGATTTGGTAAGACAGGTAATCCAGGCCCAAATCCTTCTCTCAAACCAACTGCTATGGCATCAATATATCCCGTCCCGCTAAACCGGCGGCATTATGTGTATAGAAACCTTCCATTCGGATATGCATCGAATTTGTCAGGAAACGAATCAAAATTTGCCGAAATTAGCTTTGAAACAGCACAATCCACGACGAGTGTTGGTGATAGCGTTAAATTTTCTTGGCCGATATGGTAAACATGTCTCCGTTTCAGTCCGAAAAATTGAGATTTCGCGTGCGAAAATCAGCGGCAGTGGTTCCTCATCAGACATCAATCCCCAAGTAGTCGTCATACACCTAACGACTGGGACGCTGCAAGGTAGTAATGTCGTTCATTTCTACATTTAGGATTTTTCTTTTTTTTTTCTTTGATTAATCGTTAATTCTAAAAGCGAACTTGAAACGGATACTCTGCCACTTCAGGAATACATACCGCTGTGACCGCAATTGACGAACGGGGGAATATCTGCACCTTATTCATATTTTCTCTATTGGCCGAAAGGGCGACTGCAATTGCCGTCTTCTTCGCGGATTGAAAGCGCTCGAGATGAATCAAAATGCTTACTTTCAATCTCTTGGGAAGCTGTGGGAAAATGAGGAATAAAATTCCACTATCATGGTTCTAGGTAAAATCTGGTTTTGTTATTGGATCCTCGAAGAACAAGTATAGAAAAAATAAAGTGGAAAAGGGACTAGCATTGACAGCCGCATAAAGCGATAAAAACCCTTGAACAGATGATGTGGAAGGGTAGTCTGCGTCTGCCGATGAAATGGCACGAAAAAGTTAGTATTTGTAGATAGACGGATCAATTGAAAGAGAGACTGTGTTCTATCTCATGAACGGCTTCCACTCTCTTCATAAATTGCGGAAACAAGGCATCGCGCATTTTTTGACGAGACGGTGCAATAATTTCGCCGTTCACAGACAGCAACCAAAGCGTGGCCGTTTCAATGGAAGTTATTACAACCAAAAAGAGTTGTGTACCTATTAACGTAACTTTTCGGGACAGTAAAGTTGTTGCCGAGACAATGATTAAGAAAACAGGGAGTTCTGACGGGACGCGCATACCCCGATGGAAAAGATTCTGGAGAAAATATGAAAGAAAGGAGGGGGGCGTGGAATTTGTGAACGTAAACGTTCACCTGTAATATCTGGAAAAGATGTAACAATTGACGGCGGCGTCGCCAGCCACCGGGGAGAGCGAGGGCATCACGACGATGATTGATTGCGCAGCGCAGTTGCATAGCTTTGGTCTAGATTATAACAGTTAAAAACATACGTTTCTCACGAAGTAGAAGTATGCAACCCGACGAATGGATGACAAATCACGCCACCACTGAGGCTGCCAATTGGTGCACTTCTATCTGACGAAAAATTTAGACTACTATACAGGCAGACGAACTGGAATGAATTCGGACTCATATTCATGGGTTTTCGCCGTATGGCTGGTCAGTCAAAAAGTCTTGTGCCATCATTTTCTTCATATGGCACGGGATGGTTCATATTGAATCGATAGAATAGGATTGAGTCATCGCATACGGGATCACGTCAAAAACGACGCGAGGCGGTAGAAACAACGCGCCAGAAACATAACGCGACAGGAAGCGACGAAGGTTATATACTGCCATATGCCTGTAAAAAAGCAATACATCAACCGATATCAAACGGCCACCAATTCTAGTCATTATACCAAAACACAAGGGGCGATAAAGACATGGATTGGATTTGGAATTTGTATCAGTGACCGGCTCCCCCTGTGGTGGTGACAATGAGATCGCTTCTTAACGATTTACTCAACACCAAGTTGCACGAGAAAAAAAATTTGTGGTAGTGGAATTTATTTTAGAATCATCAAATCCGTGTTGTCTTCACACGGAGACGTGTGAGTTTGTCGCACTCGGAGACTAACTAATAGGAGCAGTAAGATTTCGCAATGCCTCGACCTCTTGTCGAAAAAATCGACCAATAGTTTTCCAACATTTTTTGAGGAGAATGGGAATTTTCCAAATGAATGAAAGAGTGTGGAAGAGCTCATTGCTCTGTCGACCTTTGTCACTCACAGTTGTAATTTGTCACTTATCACTTACAATCCTTATGGCTCGCTTCCTAGAAGTCGCCGGTGCGCGTCGAAATTAACTAGTTCTTGTAGACACAGTGAAATTTATAATTTGGTATCGAAATGGCGGACCACTGCGAAATCCTGGATCCAGTCGCATGACAGCGTAACGCTCGTATTAGCCATGATTGTTAAGAGGGAGACATCGGCCTGGGCATCCCACCACGGATTAGGTAGTTGGCCGCAGAAAGGCGGATGAATGGGCAAGGAAAGCAGCGACACCAGTATTCATGCACCTGTTCAAATAAAGATCAATGTTTCGACGGTGAGCTCAAAACCCATTCCGCAAATGTTTTCCGCTCATCACTACCTGAGATTCTAATGGAGTGATCGCTGGGATACTGGCTGCGATCTTTCTGTCCAGCGACTTTGGAACGCGTCGAGGGCACTCCTGGCTCTTCGTCACCATTGCTGGTCGTTTCTAAATCGCTCCACTACATCTTCGTCCTGTTGTAATAAAAATTCAAATATGATTAAATTCTAAAGATTAAAAAAACATTCAGGAATTGTCTCTAACTATTCAAATAAATAATCTACGCAGAAAAGCGATTATAATATACTGGGCTTTCCATTCAGGTACCGCTGTTCCGACTACACACCCTTCTTCTGCCGGGCCTCGCTAATTTCCAATGATGGTGTCTACACGGAGTATGGAGAACATAATCACGATAACCAGTCACCAAACTACCATCCTGAGGAACGAGTTTGTCAATTGGTGTCGAGATCAGGTGGCAACTACGAACGTGCACCCATACGACATCTAAAAAGGTTTAAATAAACAAAGCAGTTCAGCACCAAAGAGAAGCTTACAATAGTTCGAGTATGTCGCTGCTTTGGCAAGGTGGGAATTCAAGACAAGATCTGTTAAAAAAGAGAGATGCTGTAGATACATTCTAAGTTATAACTTATCTGTTCCCGAAGGTTTCCGGTCCCGCTCGTGCAACTTTCAATGAAATTCGAGGAAGCATCTACCGGGCACGATCGGACATCATTCCGCCCATTTCCAGCAATCCTCTACAATTCGCAGCCCTAATTGAGGCCAGTCCACGCTACAGGTAATGAGACATTAGTAAGTAACAGATTAATGTACGATCAAAATTATTTAAAAATTCCCACTTACAGAATGGACGTTATGGGAGATAATCGGTTTTTCTTTGGTCGTGTGACCGCCGGAGATGACGAGGCGTTGATTTTCGTCAACGTTGCTACACTTCCAGCACTCATGGAAGCGGTCGCGGCATGGATTCAACTTTCCGCTCGCCCTCAAGAGACTATTACCAGCTCGCTACGGTCGACGCAGTGGCGTTCGGCATCGCCGTCCAGGTCGCGGCATTTCTGATGACGGCCAAAACCCAAGCACTGCTACGAAGCCTGCCTCCGCCGCCTACTGGAAGCCTGTCTTCAGATGGCAGGTACCCTGTTTTAAAAAATGATTCATTTATATTTTGAATTATAATAATATTTTTAACGTATCAAACCAGATAGAGTTCCAGTCCCCCGTCTGGTAGTGAGCGACTACGAACTCGCGATTATGCAGGCAATGAGCAACGTTTTGAGCCCGCGGCTGCTACTACTATAGCGGCACTGTAAGTAGAATGAAAATTTAAAAAATTGAAATAGACAATAACTAATCGAGTTATTTTAGTATAACAGGCCAAATACAGATATGCAGCACATTTGGGCCTCGCGGTCGCCTATCGGACCAACGGCAACGTCACCCAAATAATTAAGATGTCGATTGCACTGGCACTTTTACCCCGTGGGCGCGCTTGGGAGGGCTTGCAGGTAGAAGGATTTTGTTGCTTTCCCGTCTTTGCCCCGTTTGTATACTGAGTATCCCATTTCTATATTGCAGGAGATAGAAAATAGTTTTGACCTGATGCAAGCAGGACTACAGGCTGAAACAAGGGTTTAGCTGACCCAACTCCTCGCCTATGTTAGGGATTTCTGGATGCTCAGGATTGGTCCCGAACGCTTCTGCGTCTATCGGGATGTCAACCGGACCAAAAACTGGTTGGAGGCAAAACATCGAGTCATCAACAATTTCGTCGGCCAAGCACATCCCAACCCATGGGAATTTCTTGGTAAGCCAACTCATGAGTTGCAACAAAAAGTCCTATTATTGCAAAATTTTACCTTTTTTTGGATAGATAAACTCTAGCAACTGGCAAGGAAGGAGGAAGTCGATTATCTTGCTGCAAGGGATGGTCTTCCTGTAAGGGCTGCTCGGCGCCAGGAATTGAGAACTCGCGATCGCAACATTCGGAGACTTCTGGGCGATCTGGATGAGACAAGAATTTCCGTTAGGGAATTTCTAATCTCTGCCGGACACCACTTCCAACCCGTCGCAAATGGCGGCAAAGATGCCCAAGATTTCACAGACTACTACTTACCTTAAGCTGAAGTGAGGGCTGCATTCGAGGCTCTCCTCTTCGTCGGCCGCTTTGATGACGTCCTGGAGGACACTAACAATGAACATATCGACGATGCCGCCGATGACGGTCAAAACCACATCGTGGAAATTGAAATTGAACTTGCCGACGGCGGTAACGTAGATCAAGAAATCGCCGGCGGTGCTGATGAACGACCTGCTGTTCCTGAAGAACCAGTGCCAATTGGACGCGGAGGACGAGCTGGACGCGGTGGACGAGCTGGACGCGGTGGACGTGGTGGACGAGCTGGACGCGGAGGACGCGCTGGAGATGATAATGAGCCCGCAGCAGCCGCACAGGCTAATGGTTTCGCCGAATTCGAAGTTGGAAGAAGACGCGGGCGTAGGGCTAACCCAGCTGTCCTAGCTGAACCACCAAATGATGCTGCTAATAATTTGGTGGCAGGAGTGCGTGGGAGGCGCGACCGCCAGGCTTATCCACATCCACCAGCCCAAGTAGCGCCACAAAACGCTGCTGCCGACAACGAAGATGGGGAGGGTGGGCGTGGTCGCGGCGCTGGTCGTGTGGCGAGGCGTGGTCGTGTGGCAGGGCGTGGTCGTGGCGCAGGACGAGGACGTGGCACGGCACCGAGAATGGTAGAAGACGGTTCTTCAGAAGACGAAGGCGTTCCAGAGTGGGTTCCAAGGATGGACAATTTCTTTACCCGGCAAGAGCAAATATTTCTAAGAAGAAGAGCCGACATCATGGAGAGAAGGAGACTGGAGGAGGTGCAACGCTGGCTGGAAGAAGAGGAAGAAGATTTGGCCTTAGACATGGCAGAGATGGAAGAGGAAGAAGACTTACCGTACATGGAGTTCAGTCCAGGGCAGTTCCAATTGGAAGATAATCAGGTAGCGGACGATGCCTGCAGGGTATGCCTCGACAACCGGGCTGACCACGTCCTCAATCGATGCCGCCACCTCTATTGCTTCGATTGCATTCAGCGATTGACAGATCGCAACTGCCCTTTGTGCCGCCAACCCTTTGACAGCTTCGAATTGGTGAACGGGAACGTCATGGACGAGGCCAACGCTTTGCTGCTACTGTAAAATGTTGTTTATTAGGAATTCATCTTTCCATGGGAGATGTAAATAAACGGCTGTTTGAGCTAAAAGTCCTTTTTCATTAATTTCGTTAATTAGATAAATCCTTACTTACATTTTCATGCCATGTTTGAATTTGTAGCTCATTCTTGTAACCGCTCATTATCCTATTATTGTATGGCTAAGAGCGGTAGGCCCGGATGACATCGCGGATCGGCGCCCGACAGATGGGGCACAAACCCTGGCCACAGGCCGTCCGTCCTCCGTTGTAGAATCAGGGCGCAATCGTAGGCACAGGCACATGTGACCGCAAAAGTAGAGGACGCAATCGACGCTGCGTTCGTAGCAGACGGTGCATTCACTGCTGGACCCGGTTCCCGATTGGCAATTGAGGCTGTGCGTCAACGTAGGAAGCCGTGTCGGAAGACAAGATGGGTATTGACTGCTGCTGCTGTTGCATGTGAGCCAGCGGGATGGTTTGGTAGATTGGCTGCGTTTGTACTAGTTGACGTTGTTGCATGTGCTGTTGCTGTTGTTGCTGAGGACGAGGTGAGCTCATAGAGGAGCCTGGAAGATGACGGCGGGTTTTTCGGCCAGCTGAGGTGGTACGATTGTGCCCAGGAAACGGACGGCTCGGGTGCTTTCGTAAACGTCAAAGATGGCCCGGAGAGGCAGGGAACGTCCACGTGCATCAAAAGGGTTGCGGCGCCTCGGTTCCTCATCATCGTCACTTTGCCGCTGTGAGACAAGTGGAATTCGATTTCGTCACCAAAGATCGATCCGTGAGCGACATCTGTGGAAATGACCCAATATTTTGGTCTCAAAAGATTAGTCTCAAGAGTTCAAATGAAATGGCAAAAAAGAGGCGAAATTACCGATCGAGGAGTTGGTTGGTATCGTCGGGCAAGTCAGTGGATGAAAAAGATGCTGGACTGCATGTGGTGAAGCCGAATCCCATTCCGCCGACGTAGATAGATTCCGTGTGGACGATCTGAACGACCCACGCCTCGCTTGGATTGATGGGCCTATACAAGAGGACGTAGCCGTTGCAGAACTAGGCGTCGTCGCGGACGGCTGTGCGACAATCGGGTTCCATGCGGATGCTGACGCAGTGCGTGCGCGGGTGAAACGTAAACGGCTGACAGACGAGGTGGCGGTAGTAACGGAGAGGAGGCGGCGGAGGGAAGTTCTGGAGGACGGCAGGAGTGGCTGTGAAAGAGCCGTGAACGGCCTGAGGCGAAGTCGACTGGCTGCCGGGGATCACCGGAAGCGGCAGAGACGGGAGTTGGTGAGGTCCGCTATTCAAATTGAGCGCGTTCATCGAGACGAGCAAGTCGGCTTCGCTGCGCGGCATTTGCTGCTGATGCGGACGGTTGTTGTGTTCGACGGCGATTGTGCTGACTCCGCCGCTAGAACCGCTCGATTGCAAACTGGTCGTGCTCCTTCGTGCCGGCGAATTCCGCATCGGATTGTTGTTCAAACTGCCTCTCGGTTCTACAGAAAAAAAGAAGAGAAACGTCATGAATACGGATCGACGAGACGGGCAAATAGGCGGGCATCCGTAGAGAGAAGGGAGAGAGGGATCATACCAACAAATTGGACGGCTGACGTGTTGTCGTAAATGTCAACCATGATCCAAAGTGGCGTGCGCACATCGACGCCCGTCAAAAAGGCGGAAATTTACCACACACGAGATTTCAGTCAAATACGGCAGTCTAATTATTGTGTCTCTGGAGTTCATGGAGTTGATCTAAAACAAAGTACTTCTAAATTCTAACCCATCTACCTTTGAAAGTAAGATGAAACATTTGAGAAATACTCTTGTACGATGGACTAGAATTTAGAACAATCAGACGTGATTTCTTTGTTGTTAACAGGGAAAATAACTATAACCAGTTGCTATCATCTTCAAATTCGTCGATGCTTTGAAGCATTTCCCAACTTTGATTGAAAGAATCGCCTATTATACAAATGCTAAAAATCGTTAAGATTCATAGCGATTGTGGGGGGTCTAAATTTGATTAGATTTTACCCATTTTTTGCTAAGTTGTAGATGATGTTAGACTCTGACGCTCATGGTGGTGACGCTACTTGTGTAGTCTTTATTCTAAAAATTTGAATAATGACGTCGCCCGACTATGCTGAGATACCGCCTCATCACTTTCATTGAAAGCTCTTAAGTTAATAAGTTGATGCTTTTCGTTGAGGAATGAGAATAGTTTCGCTAGGCTGATGGCTTTGGGTATATATGATCGGCCATCATGTTCCTTTCTTGTATACAGTATATTCGCATCATGTTGCGATTGGCTCCACCGTCAATCCTGGTTCGACTACTATTAGCCTAGCGATGATAAGATCGACGTCAATTTCCACGATCAAAAGAAACGGTTGCTGTCGTTTTTTAAATGCTCACGTTGAGACGAGTCAAGGTGTGATTGGTAACCCGTACGAAAACTTATCTGGTAATTAGGCGATTAAATCGCGATAGTTGTCCGATTATTGCATGATCCAATTCGTTTTTCTACAGTTAGTTGCGTTTTTGCAGTCGGTTACCAAACTGGGTAGTTAAATTGTACTATCTGGCTAGATTCGCCACCACTTCATGTAGTTGCTTCACGCTAAGCAAATCAAATCGGGCTAGTGAAGCTTTATTTAACTTTACTGCATGCATTGCGTTGTCTATTGTCTGTATTCACGTCAGTATCGCACGTTTTTTTTAGAATATCTGGATAATGTGATCAATTCCAAATGAATTATGCCAGACCTAGACGAGGGGTTAGACGAACACCGTGTTGAGAAATCTGCTATCACCCAACCCCATTTGAGAAACAGTTAAAGGGTGTTCGCTATACAGAGCTCTTGTTGTCCCTCACATTTTTGTCAACCTCCGCCACGTGTAGTTGTAGCTATTGCTCGCTACCTTGAGATGGCAGGAGCTTGGAGGAACTCTTTAGTTCTTGTAGACCGTGTTGAAAAGATCATTCGGCACCGCAACGGGCTTCCAGCAGCAGATACTATAAGGTATGGAAATTAACATTAGTTTATGCTATGGTCAATCGTTCTTATTGCGAACTTTGTTGGAACTTTTTCGGTAGCCTATAATTGCTCGTGTACTCATTTACCATGTGGTCTAGCTCTAAGATAGTATAGAAGTATATTAGCTACTGGATATTTATTCCGACGAAAAGCGTGTAAACGTTAACAAAAGTGGATAGAAAAGTATCGTTAGCATTAATATGTTTCTATATATGGGGGCCGGAGGGGGGCGGGTGGATGAGCCCACCACCACTTGGACTAATATTTCTCACACCAATCCCTCTTTGAGAAACATTAGACGAGCGCCGATTCGTAAATCGGTGATCAACAGGCAATTTCTGTAGGCTTTATATTCAACGTTGTTTGTTAGTTGCAGCTGCATTAGTTGTCGTTTCTCGGTTGCTGTATTCATAGAGTAAGAATTCTAAACCATTTTTTAAAGATATCGCTGTTCGGACTACATGACCTCCCGATGCCGAGCGACTCTTACATTCAAAAACGGAGTTTACCGTCAGAACGGCTACCACAATCACGATGACCACGGTGTCCAAATTGCTAGGAACGAGTTCGTGTCCTGGTGCACAAATAAGGCTGCGACTTCTCGTGTTGCACTAAAAGTCATCTTCAATTCTGCAAGGTAATTCCTTCACACAAGCAATACAATTAATATATTTATTTTACAAATAACTGTTAGAACATACGATTCAATCACTAGTTGGTCGATGTGTCCGTTAGTGTACTCTGATAGCCAAGTGTTTACAACCCCCGACTTACAGAGCGGAGGGCCCGGGTTCGAAACCCGGGACCGACATACAGCTTTCACAAACAGCTTTAGAAAAGGCAACAAAACTTAATTTAAATCTAACAATAACCCTCTTTAATAGATTTCCGGGACCACCACCAGTTACGTTCGTTGAAATTCGGGCAAACATGAATCGGGCCCGGTTGGTAACAGTGCCACCGATCCCTGCGAACCCTCAACAGTTCGCAAATTTGATTGAGGCAACCCCACGCTACCGGTAGAAATATATTCAAATATACCCAATTCCACTCATTAAAAATTACCAATAGGATGGACCTTGATGGTGTCAATATGTTTTTCTTTGGCCGTGTCACTGCTGATAACGAAGAGGCCCTGGTGTTCGTGAACGTTGGTGCCCTGCCGGCCCTTTCCCCCCCTTCAGCAATCCACATGGATGGAACGTTCAACAGCCCACCGAGAGGATTCTACCAACTTGCCTCAGTGTACAGTATGTGGCATAAAAATCTGTCAAGCAAAAATTTAAACAGAGTCACCTAGCGGTAAGAAAAGAAAGCGCATAAGCAAAAATTTGTCGCCAGAGTATTATGCGGATATTGCGGAATCTGTATTGTTCGTTCGTCTGCTGCTGCTGTCATCTGTCTGTCCTGTCAATCGGGATACTGTAAGGCCTGCTGTTAAGCTTTATGTCGGTAATTATGCCCTTTTATATTTTCCCCCTAGAACAATCTATTAGATCTAATCTTTGCTCATACTTTTTCTCTACAGTATGCAGTTAAGCCCAACAAGTAGAAATGTGTGAAGATGTGATGGACAATGATGGAACATGTATTGGCAATATTCCAGTCAAAGGTTAGTGTCTGGAATATTCCAGACACTTCTATCTCTTTCTTACACTTATTGCGAAATCTACTGTTTTAGCCTATGTCCCCCTCCGATTTTCCCCATCCCTAAAAAGTGTCGCAACACCAAGCTGCCCTCTTGCTCTTGTCCCCCCTCATCAGTCTTAAGTTCTCCCTCGATCTCGACACATCTTCAGTGTCGGATCAGAACTCAGTGCTCATTTTCAATACAGCATGGTTTAATACCATCTTCATCAAGTTTCTCGCTTTGTGCTACTCTTTTCTTACTTTTATCTTAGTGTCGGTCTATCTATTTCCGACAGTTAGTAAAACAGTGTGAACAAATTCTCTCACTTGTGTGTCAAACCTTTTTTCTTCAAATTTAACTTTCTAAGTAGCATTAGTAACAGGTTATAAAACAAAACACACATGCTAATCTTGGCTCGTTATTTCCAGGCTAAGAGGCTCATCATTTTTCAGAATACTGACCGTCTTTGAACACGTAACATTCTTCACCAGCTCTGGTCATCCTTAAGGATTAAGAAATTGGTAAATTTTCTCGAGTGATCATAATATGCAGTTAATAATTTGTATTCATTTCCTTGTGTCAGGCTGCAAAATAAACACAATTACTCAATCGAGTCACCTTCAGCTAAAGCAACTTTTTCTAGATTAGCATGCAGAGAATGCAATAACCCTTTACAGAATTCAGGCCTTGATGTATTATGCATCCAGAGTTCCTCAATAACTTGAAAGAGTTCCTCAATAACTTGAAAGAGTTCCAACGCGTTGGTAGGCTGTGAGCGCTGTAACTGAATCCCCTTTTCAATGTAGGACCAGATAGTAGGAAACGGGCTAAGATCCCAGGACTTCATGGGCCATGGTTTTGCTTCAAATTCAACATGATCTTTAAAAAAAGAGCGGACGACTGAAGAGGAAAAATTTTCCGGGTAAAAAGATTTACTGTCATATAGGAACGACATCGTTTTCATCCCAAAACGTGCCCAAGCCTCGGGGACAAAAGAGTCCTCCAACATTGACACGTAATCTTCGTCGCCCATTTTCATATCTGGAAGAAGGCGGATAGTTCCACCACCAGTAAAACAAAACCATCCCCATACACGGACGATAACTCGTCCTTTTTGAGCCTTTTGTCTAATAGATTTAGGTGGACCGTTGGACACATGGCCAGATTTGTGGGTGCTGAAAGAAAAACATAGGTAACGTGTCCGCTTTTTGAGTAGGTATTGTAATTCACTTACAGGAAAGCAGTCGCCTCTTGAAAGACGGTATCCTCCCACGAAGACGAAATGTTCAATTTTACAAAATCCATTCTTTTTCTTCTCTCCCACGGACTCAAAAAATCCATTTCCATTTAAAACCAAAGGATTCAAAGCGGAAAACTTTTTTTTTTTCTGAATGAATGAATGAAAGATGTATTTAAGTTGACCTGAGCTGTTTTCAACCTTTGTGCTATCGAGAAAATTTGAGGTAGAGTAACAAAAACCTATTACCCCTTGGGCTATCATGATACGCAATGGAATTTTGAAACTCTTTCAAGTCATAAGGCTTTTTTTTCAGTTTCCTAGCGTTTTCGGTAGTTAGGGGAGGGGTATCATGGCTGCTAGATATCGTGGTGGCCATTTTCTTTTTTTCTCTTTACAAATAATTGGTGTATAAGGATGAGTTTTCATAAGTATGTAAGGCAGCGGCCCGCACCATTGAAAATCATTCCGTTGGAAACAGTGTAAATATCACATGAAGGTAATGTCTCTCTCAGTATGGCGGAAAGAGCGCCAGCAATTTGCTGTGGATTTTAAGCTTTTCAAGTGGTGCGGAGTAACTTACACTAGCGAAAAATCTTTTTCGTGAGTTTTCTTCCATATATTAACAGATTTCAGGATCTAAACATCATAATCTTTCTCTAGGTTTAACAAGAACGGAGAAATATCCTATTCTGCTGGACTTCCAGACTCAACAATTAAAGTATGGGCGTCATTTTCAATAAAATTGGCTGGCGTCATGGTTGCCTTGGATGATTTCATCAGTTTTCAAACCGTCCTCGATGACTTTTTGCTGCCTTCAATCAACCAAGATGACCTACCTAGCCCGACTCCTATATTGTGTCCACTCGTCCACATCCACATCTGGCGTGACTGGGCTACAGCGCACTGTGACTCTCTGATTATTTTGCTCCACAACAGTAACGATTTGAATCCTTGTGATTTACTTTGGCGCAGCATATTTACAAGTATTAGATCTGTAAGATTTGTTAGTAAATCACATTTGTGGAAAGAAGTTGCGGATTCATTTGACCGGGTGAGTTTTCAAGAAAGCTTACGGTTCAAAACTACGCTTTCTATGCGAGAGCGGCTGGAGGAAGTTGAAAGGGCAGAAGGGGGGCTCATTTATTACCAAACATTATTATAACTTTGTCAATTTGAAAACCATGTAACATATTCTTATGTTACATGGCCTCGTTGTAATGTTTCTGTTTCAATAGATCGACTTTGAGTTTTGCCGTCAATTTTTTGTAATTGCTTACTTTTTATTTATTATACAAGAATTACTTTACCTTTACCTTGACCTAGGTCAAAATTTTGACGAAAAAGGGGAATGGTTCGAAAAAACTCTATTGCGCATGATTTATGAGTTAGGTTACAAGGAGTTAAAACATCATAGACCAAGAGCCAGCACGGAAATGACGTTGTCATCCTTTAATTTGGTTTAATACCTTTAATGGGTAGAAAAAAGTTAGCTGATACCAAATATGTAAGTCTTACGCGTCACAAATGGGCCAGTCAGCGTCGGCGTCGGCGTGAATTCACGAAATCGGACGTCAAAAACTACCATAAAATTAAAGGACGTGCTATATCTCATTCGAAAGAGAAAGTTGTCCTGAGTGTAAAAACATCAAGTCTTACACATTCTATTGGGCCAATTCGGAAATAAGACTAAAAACTAGGCCAGTTGTTCCACAATCAAAATATTTTGAAGAGGAAATTTTTAATTTCGGATAAACTAACGAATGAACTTTGTTTTTCTTAGCTTCATTAGTAAACTTGAACAAGCTTCTAGAAAAATATGTTAGTATTCCTTTAAAAATGCGAAATATGC
The DNA here is from genome assembly GCA_022539655.2 of Ceriodaphnia dubia. NCBI lineage: Eukaryota > Metazoa > Arthropoda > Branchiopoda > Diplostraca > Daphniidae > Ceriodaphnia > Ceriodaphnia dubia. The sequence goes on along the minus strand of JAKUCG020000139.1, from coordinate 408,868 downwards.
AGTGGCAATAACTATAACTGGCCGTTTCGTATTACAGTACACGGGAAGAGGCGTCCATAACGTTATTCTTACCGAATCGGCTATTTACCGTATGAAACGGCAACACAAAGAATACTTTTCAAAGGACAAATAAATTGTTCCAGAACTGGTTTTCAAATCTTATATGTCAGTAGTTACAATTTACAAATATTCTTGAAACAAATCAAACAAATTTTCAGTGCGCAATTTACAAATATTCATATAAAGACTCGGAATATCACAGTATTTTAATTTAAAATCCCTATGATTATTAAGAGAATAATAAAAATCAGCAAGTTGCCAATTTCATTTTCCTCTTGCAAACTGTTCGAGTCCTTTTGGACTTTTTCTCGCTACTAGTTTATCCTTTGTATTTTATTTTCGCTGGTTATATATTATATTATTATCATTATCATGAGTTCGATTTGTCGAAAGGAGCCGATGAGAGTGAACTTGTAGGCAATAATGGTACGGCTTTTTCAGTACGTGCATTTTAGCGTCAGTTTTCCACTTTGTTAATAAATTTGTTCGTTCGAATGATTGGCGAATCGAATAATGAAGTCGAAGGTGAATATGTTGACGGGACTCAAGAGGCTAAGATATGTTAAATTCCTACATCGACTGAAGTCTGAAAAGCTAACGCTCATTCGATCTTCATAATCTTTCATGGATTTTTGATTGGGCTCACGATACTCACGTTATCTTCATTTTTACAGAGAGGGTAATTAAAAAATAAGTCTTAAGCAGTTGCGCAAAAGGGGAGAAGACAGAATGGCCTATCCGTATTACTACTATCTATCATTTTTACTTATTTCATTAAGATGATGGACAAAAATATTATGATAATTCCTTTTATATCCGAGTCTTTATTATCTAAATGGTTTTTCTGTTCACAAACAGACTCTCGATTCCCTACATGAATAACTTAAAATCGTCCTGCTAACATATTAGATTTGAAAACAAGTTCTATAACAATAAATTTGTTCTTTGAAAGACATATTTTGCGTCACCTTTTTATACGGTAAATGGCTGATTCGGCAAGAATAGCGTTATTGACGCTGCCTCCCGCGCGTGCCAGTGTATCGTAGTACGGCCGGTTATAGTTATTGCCACTGCATATTCCGCATTTTAAAAGGAATACTAATATATTTTTCTAGAAGCTTGTTCAAGTTTACTAATGAAGCTAAGAAAAACAAAGTTCATTTGTTAGTTTATCCGAAATTAAAAATTTCCTCTTCAAAATATTTTGATTGTGGAACAACTGGCCTAGTTTTTTAGTCTTATTTCCGAATTGGCCCAATAGAATGTGTAAGACTTGATGTTTTTACACTCAGGACAACTTTCTCTTTCGAATGAGATATAGCACGTCCTTTAATTTTATGGTAGTTTTTGACGTCCGATTTCATGAATTCACGCCGACGCCGACGCTGACTGGCCCATTTGTGACGCGTAAGACTTACATATTTGATATCAGCTAACTTTTTTCTACCCATTAAAGGTATTAAACCAAATTAAAGGATGACAACGTCATTTCCGTGCTGGCTCTTGGTCTATCAGTATATATCAAGGCAAGTTGTGCCAGACACTCTGGTAATCATTTCCGAAATTTAGTCGATAATGTTTCTCCGCGAGCGTGGCCACCTTACTCTTCAAGAACGAGGCGCAATCGTTGCGCTTACTCAAAATGGAGTAGATGCTGGTGCGGTTGCAGAGATTGTTGGCTGTCACGTCAACACAGTAAGAAATTGGAATAGGCGCTATGAAGAAACGCTGGATGTAAAGCGTCAAATTGGTTCAGGAAGACCCTTCAAAACAACACGTGCCCAAGACAGAATGTTGCTAGATGATGTGAAAGCCAAGCCAATCACTACGGCGCAAGAAATCTTAGGTAATCTACTTATAGTCTTTAATTGCGCGTGGATATATTTCAGATGAGTGCTTAGTTTTGTATATAGTATATGTTTGGTAGTAAACTTGAATAGGCTAATTGAATATTGTATATGGGGGAATTTTTTTTTGTGTGACAAAATGATGAAGGACATAATTTAATTGTTAGAATAAATTAATATTGTGTTATTTTTCTAACGAATTTCATTTATTAAAAAAACAGACGTCACTGGGCTTCCTATAAGTCATTATACCGTCTCTCGCCGTTTGAAAAAACATAAAGTTAAAGCTAGGGACGCCGCATGCAAAGAATCCCGCCCCCACTTGCCCCAGTAGCTGCGTGGCCGTGGTGGATTACGTGGGCAAGCAGGCAAGCTCGTGGCCGTGGTGGACGAAGTGGTCAAGCGGGCGACCGTGGGGGACGAGGTGGTCAAGCGGGCGACCTTGGTGGACGAGGTGCTCAAGCGGGCGACCGTGGTGGACGAGGTGCTCAAGCGCGCGGTCGTGGTCGGGGTCTTGCTACCCAAAGCTCAGATTCGTCAGGAGACGAGCTTGACCCGCAATTCCAATTGCGTATGGATAACCTCTTTGCTGGAATTGAGGAAAGACATCGACGGAGGAGAGACGAAAAAATGGGGAGGAGGCGGCGGGAAAACGAAGAAGAAAGACGCCGCCGAGAAGAAGAAATATTGGCTGAAATAGAGGAAGAGCAACGTCGCCAAGAAGAAGAGGTAGTGCCTGAACAAGTTGCGGCAATAGAAGGAGCAGAAAATCTTCCTTACGCACAATACATTCCCGAACAGTTTGAAGCTGCCGATCATCGGGTGGCTGACGGAACTTGTCGGGTTTGTCTTGTAAATCCGGCTACCAACCGTCTCAACACTTGTCGCCATCTTTTCTGCCCGGAATGCATCGAAAACTTCCAGAGACCTCAGTGCCCTTTGTGCCGCAGTATGTTTGACGGACACGAAATGGTGGAAAACGTCATGATGGACGCAGCAAATGCTCTCTTGCAACTCTAGTTCCTCCATGATAATGATGATTCGCGCCAAAGTTTTTTTCATCCAGAATATCTTCAAGTTGAATTGTGTTCAATGTGTTCTTTGTTTTTAACCTTTCTGTGATCAAGAAATACATTTTTTTTCTTTACTTCACTTGTATTCTTCTTTCATCTTCGTAACCGTAATTCGTATCTTCTGTTAATCAGTCTGTAAGTAATCAGTAAATCAAGTCTGGAGCAGGACTGGTCGTACTACTGTTGTCGTTGCCTAGGGTGTCCCATTTTAACATTTTTTTCGATTTTTTTCACGAACGATTGGATCGGGTTGTGTTTTTATGAAAGAAAATGACTGAGCTAGTTATTTTCTAGAAAAAAAAATATTTAGGGTCACCGCCAAGCAAAAAACCATTTTTTTCGTTCAATTTTTTGCTTTCATGAGTCATAACTTCCGAGAGATTTTTTTTTCTTAACATGACCGTCCAAAATTAAGTTATTTAACTTATTGCAAATAACCATGCCAAGTTTCAATTTTAAAATAAAATATTTAGACCCACCGCAAACGATTTTTACTTAACTTATATCAATTTTTTTTACTGTTATGACTCAATTGACAAAAAATGCCAGCCATTTTCAATCTATCTTTAATCCATCTTAAATTTTAATACTTAAGTGATTGTGATGATGTTATATCACCTTACAATATCAAACTGCTCTTTAACGTCTATAGAAGTATGTCACAAATCCAAAACTAGTTTTAATCCTGGTTCTGCGCAATCTTTCACGATCTCTAGAAAATGAACAATGGCATAAATTTCTCTGTAATTCGACATTTTCCGAGCTCTTGTACGTTGATGTATCCAATCCAATATTTTTCCTTGGGCTAAAGAAAATCCAGCTTCTTGCCCAAAAAAAGGTGATACGTTGCCTTGGATAATCAATTCACAATGGATGAAAAATGGGGAGTTTGGATTTTTGGAAAAATTAACGACAAATCCTTGTCTCAAAGAAGCATGTAGTTTGCAATCAAATATACTGAATGCAACTTTTTTCTCGCACAAATACCGCAAATGGCTTGGAACACATTGAACGTGAAAATTTAACACTGCAATTTGCGGTGAATCTGTTCCAAACCATTTAAGGAATTGGTGCGAATAGCTAAATATAATTTAGGACAGATTTTTTAATTTGCATTAAGCCTTAAAGCAAACTGCTGAGTTTAATCATTAATATTAAGAACAGACGAGACTGCTATTTTTCCGCGTTCTACACATTACACTACCGAAAAAAAAGAATTTCAAAATTGTGATCCATTGCTAAAAATATGCTTAAATATGAATGTAAAGACATAAAAAAGCAGTTGCATATCGTTAGATGATGTAACATCATCACAATCACTTAAGTATTAAAATTTAAGATGGATTAAAGATAGATTAAAAATGGCTGGCATTTTTTGTCAATTGAGTCATAACAGTAAAAAAATTGAGATAAGTTAAGTGAAAATCGTTTGCGGTGGGTCTAAATATTTTATTTTAAAATTGAAACTTGGCATGGTTATTTGCAATAAGTTAAATAACTTAATTTTGGACGGTCATGTTAAGAAAAAAAAATCTCTCGGAAGTTATGACTCATGAAAGCAAAAATTTGAACGAAAAAAATGGTTTTTTGCTTGGCGGTGACCCTAAATATTTTTTTTTCTAGAAAATAACTAGCTCAGTCATTTTCTTTCATAAAAAAACAACCCGATCGTCCAATCGTTCGTGAAAAAAATCGAAAAAAATGTTAAAATGGGACACCCTAGTCGTTGCCGTGTTGGTGTTGAAGTGGGCCGTTTACTCGAGACTGATAACTGCCCCCACCAGTCCACCACTAACGACAGACGAGCCGAAGCTTCCGTGGCGAGAATCGCGTTCATTTCGATCGCGATCTCCACCACCACCGCCGCGGTAATAGGAAGAGTATCCACCTCCTCGAACTTCCCTTTCACCTGTAATTGGATAAATGAATACTGTCAAATCCCAAGCCACAACCAACTACAAACGATTCGTACCTCTATGTCGGCCGCCAACTCTTCCACAGAATCCGCCGTAAGATTGTCTTTCCACATTTCGATCTTCCCCTAAACAAACAGCAGAGGAAAAACAACGAATTGAAGCCGCTAGAACCACCTGTCGTCTAAATCTACACAAACTAGTTTTACCTCGTTCGTTTTTGGCTTCGTGATGCTGTCGCCTCTCTGCGCCGGAAGTATTAAACCCGCTATAACCCGCTCCTCCAGCAGCTGGTGCGCCATCAGTGGCTTGCTTCTGAAACGGATGATGACTAGTGCCGCTTGTGCTACTTTCTTTACTGTCGCGTCCAGTGTTGGCTGATGACGACGATGACACGCTCGTCACTGCCGGCTGTGTAGAACTGCTGGTGGCTGAATACGGGCGAATGGACAGAAACCCCACTTTTGCTGTGGTTGGTCGCGCTGGAGTGCGTTGAAAGATTTCGACGGTGCGCCCCCCGTCCTCGTCCACCCATACTACCAGGGTTGCGTGGGTTAGGCGATGGTTTGAAGGTCGCCTGAGTAGACAGTCAGTTCATAGCGAATACCGGAGCCAGATTAAACAGCGAGGTACCGGCAGCAATCGTAGAAGGCCAAGCCTTAAATAATAGTTTAAAAAAATACCCGTTAAGAATTATAAGAAAGGGCAGGGGAGAAACAAAAAGAATGCGGTAGAATACGGCCAAAACGAAGATTTGTGCCCTTTATTTACACCAAGACATAAAGGCCGGCTGGTCGATAATGCCATCTTTGAATTGGCGGATGTCGCGGACTGCGTAGGCCAAAGTGACACGCATCTCCTTCTCCACTTGGGTCAACCCTTCGTTGATTTTGTGGTACTCAATCGTCGAGACGGGCGTGTTGAAGATGACTTACACCAAACAGCAATCAAAAGAATTAGCAAACAAATCAAGTTAAACAGTTTAAGATAAAAGAAATTACCTCTTCGCCCTCGCGGGACGTGATACCAAGGACGATGTTGTTGTCTTCGTTCAGGAGAATGAACGAAACTCCAGCAAACATTTTCTTGAAATGTTTCTGCAACCAGGGGATGATTTTGCTGAGGCAGCTTTTTGAATTTTGCCGAAGAGAGCTGGAGATCAGCAAGGCGTTACAGGTCACTGGTGGCTGCTGTCTTGCGGGCATGCCTGCTGAGTATCTTACATATCCAAAGTAACACCTGAAGGGAGCGTGGCCCTGGTAACCAAGATTCCAGCAGGAAACACTTCACGGCATTCATTCCACCAATGTTTAAAAGTTGTATAAAACTGCTGGATGCCTAAACACTTACATGCTATACTCACTTGAAAGGTCTGGGTTGAAAAAAGAATAAGTAGTTCGAACGTAGCTGTTCATGTCCAATATAAACTTATGTGGCATGTGGCATGTCATTAGCACGTTAGAGAGATACATGAGTAGGTCAAGAAGATGGAATTGATTGTGCAGATCTAGTGAGACGAGACAATAAAACATTAGTTAAATCCATTTTTAAAAACGAAAGAGTGTTGGAATAAGAAACTGACCTCCAAATCCTGAATCTTTAATAAATGGTTTGTTTCAACGGCCGTCGATCTATTAGCCACGCAGAACGCTCACCTGCCTCGTGGAACCAAACGAAATTGCCTCACCAGTCAACGCCTCGTGAGTGACACGTTTTACATTCGTTAGCCAAGGCGCAAAAACGCGCCTTAAGCAGGCCCCTTGTGTCAACCGCACACCCGGTAAGTCACTAGTGTCACCTGGTATCGAACGAAAGATTAATGTGTTACTTATGTACTGTTGTTCTACTGTCAAAATATACTTATGGTAATTGTTACTACTGATACACTTAAATTTTAAATATTCAAGTAATTCTTTTTAAAAATTGAATGTTACCAGTGCTACATTTTAAATATGGTTATTTTTATTTATGACCTTCACAAATATTTTAAGAAGTTCTTCTGAACGTTTTATTTGTGTTGCATTATTCTACAAAGCTTTTTTTAAGAATATCTGTGATACGAGTTACGTATTTTTCTGACTGCTGTTATAACTGAGATTCCGTTACTGTGCAACGCAGACCCTTAGAGGCACCACTTCCAATTTCATTTGGACAATTTTAAATTAAACACAGTAGGCACCGAAAGTATTTTGTCCGGTCTGTACAGCACTACAGCTAGCGCAAGTGAATTTCCATCTTGTGAACCTCAGAACCTGCATTTATTAAGTAAAAAATTTTCTACGAATATGAAGCTGCCTGATTTCTACACGTATTTCACAAAGCAATTGCAAACAGGGAAAATGGTTATTTTCACGGATTCGATTTTAAGGGTGGGCTTCAAATCTACTCATAAAATTAAAAAAAATTGGCGAAAATTTGAAAATTTCAGTGTTTATACAGAACTTACTTTAAAGAAGAGCTAGATTCTTAGAAACCTCTTTTGTCTTTCTAGCCCTTGTCGTTTTTACACACGCGAAGGCCAAAGTCGTCTCGTTTGCATAAGGTCCTCTCGGCTGAGGGGATACTATTGACATTTTTTTCAGGCCTATGCCGCACGGTGAACGAAAAAATCTAAAAAATTACGATGTTTCGAAAAACAAAAGGAACATGCAACAAAATGCTCGGTACTCAGCGGTGAAAATTCGCCGTGTTGCGGATGTGCGAAAATGCCTTTTTCCCATATTAAGGGACTCTCGGGTGACGAATACTTTCGGTTCCTATTGTATCTCTTCAATTCCAAGGTAACCATTTAGCCGGTAATGCGCTCTGCCAAGCTCGGATACAGGCATTGGACAGTTACTGAGCGTATTACGAGACCGAATGACCATTTCAGCCCAATCATAATCGCTAATACTAACTCCCCAGCTGAAAATCTAGACTGAGTACTCAGTAGTAAACTCAATATTAATTACTCTACTGTATTTTGGGCATCAGTAGAGTACACTACAAAACTTACTACTATTGAGTATATTATTGAGGGCTCTATTGACTATTTATATTGTCGGTCCTATTGACTATATATTGTGTGGTCTATTGAGTGTAAGATATTTTTGCCATTTAAAACTTAAAAATCAATCAAATAAATAAATCCACTTCGTGCTGGACCTTCAGGATTTGTTTGTTATTTGGTTTGTTATTTTTTTTTATTTAATGAAGAAGAAGAAATAATAGTGATTTTTCAGATAAACTCTTGGGAGGATGATGAAATATGTAAATCTTTTAATTTCAATTTATTTTGTTGTGAAACACCGCATAGGAATACTCGATCATTTTCCATTGTTTTCAGTTTAATCCCTCGGTAATTTGAAACATGACGATTATTCTCGTTCTCTTAAAGTATGAAACATTTTGTCGCTAGGTGGCGTGTTTGGGCGTGGAGGGGGTGGAAAAGAGGGGGTGTAGGGTCAATGGCCACATAATAACCGCCGGAGGCGTTTTCCAATAAAGTTTTAGAACTCGGTTTGGGAAACGGCGTAAAGGCCTATAGAACCTGAAGGATTTATCCTTCAGGTTCTATAGGCCTGAAGGATAGGAATCCTTCAGGGATAATTCTAATTAACTTAACATTAGTTAATGCTTTTATCTAGCGCCCCGACCATAAAAAAAGATTTGCTATTATGACGGTGCGAATCTACTATAGTTTATGCCCATTAGGGCCTTTGGTAACCGATCTTCGTCTTATCTAACTGAGCTACAGATCTTATAGATATTGGTAAAATATACAAATTTCAACATCCTTCCTATCTATTCTATAGTCTTATAGTAAAGTTGGAAGATTCTATCTCACTCCAATGGACTTCGAAAATTTTCGGACTTAGAATTTTCAAAGAACATTCTCTGTTGTGTACACAGTTAACTATATTGAATACTCTATATTATTCTATAGCGTTGTCTATTGAACGCTATAGCATGTGTTCAGGTCTATTGTTTTCTCTACTGTGCACTCTATTGTACACTATTGTCTATGTAGAAGACACAGTGGTCTCGACAGTGTGCTCAACTGAGTACTCATCATATACAATTAACTACTCTATGAATTCTATTGAGATTATATGGTAATCTATTGAGTACTCCATAGAGACACAGTCAAAATTTTAAGCTGGGTCCCGTCATTCGCACCCTTCAAAACTTAACTAATACTAAAAATAAGCCACTAAAATGTCTCCAAATAAACTTGCGGCACTGCAGAGCAGCAGCCTGTCTCTTTCGCAGCTCATAGTTGATCTTGGCATCGATATAGCCCCCTTACAGGAGCCGTATGTTATCTCGGATCCTCTCTCCAGACTCAAATATGTCCCTCCTGGATATGACGAGCTGCACAGCCTTTAGAATGATCATGCGTATGGCGTGGCCATCATTGCTAGGAAATCGTTGAAGGCCAATATCGTCCTAAAATGCTCCAGTAATTCTGCTGTGGGTGTCGAAATTACCTCAAGCCAGTTATTTCTTTTCTCTATCTACTGTCGGCCCTCTCTTTCCAATCTAGACGCTTCGCTTTCGGCATATTTTTTTCACAACTAACAATAGAACACAACAAACTATAGAGAAATCAGTATTCTGTTTTGACTCCAACGCAAAAAATTCATTAGGGAATAGCAAAGTGCTAGACCAGAAAGGTAAGTTGTTGGAAGATCTATTGAATAGCCATAACATCTCTGTTTAAAATGCAAATATTAATTTACTTTATCAAGTAATACATTACTCCAAGCAATACATCGTTTCTTGACGTAACCGGATCAGGAACAGCAACAATCGTATCCGACTGGCACTTCCCGAACTATCCCTATCTCTCCGACCACCCCTATATGTAAGTAAGCCAAAACTCATTGACTGTGAGACAACCAAATGCTCTGCATACAAAAAAAACCGTCTAGACACTTGTATCTCCGATACATATCTAGGTTTCCTACACGACTACCTAGGGGACTTTCCGCTACTAGAACCATCGTTAAACCTTACGCCACTAGAAATTGATATATATCTTGTTATTGTGTCCTTGTAACACCTTTATTCAATACGCATAAAGACAAACAATTACACGAGACTGATCAAGGAAAGACACGACGATGAGCCGTCCGATCGCTCTCGGCTCCACACCAACCCTGCTCTTATCATCCTCAGTCCTCTAGCGTCGAGCCCGCCAGTATACACATAAAACATAACTTAGCGAACTTAGCGAACTACGTCATATCCCAGCAAGCGAAAATTTATTAGGTACCACTTCGACTTCTGCGTTGCTCAAAGATCGACAATTAGAAAGAGTTCTGTTCCTATAATCATAATGAAGATTCATTCGGGGCTTGGAAAAAATTGGCCATTCCCACTTCGTTCCTAATTCCCAAATGCATTGCGAGTAAAAGACTCGATAATCAAAGACCCCAAAGAGATCCTTACCGAGTTTGGTAGATCTTTTTTTCCGACTAACCCACCTTCCACACCTGCACAAGATGAATTGGAGTTAACGGTTGAAGCAGCTGTCTCTCCCGCTGACACAGTCGGGGTGACTAAGTTTATTACTAAAATAGAGATACGATCAGCCTTTGGGATTGAAAGCCACATACTCGCCTGGAGTTGATGGTTTCTTTGCGGCTTGGCTCAATCTGAGTTTCGACCTACTGACCGATCATCTCGTCTCAACCTACCATCCACATCTTGAGACAAGCGATATATCTAAAAAAGGGGACACTAATCAGACAGATCATTGTATTAAGATTTTTTCAATGTATGATTTCGTTTTTCTTATTAACTGAGGGATTCATTAGTACTCATGTGTGATTTACTTTACTGTGTGATCGTCGAAGAGGCTAGTCGACCTTTCATGAAATACAAGAGTTTCCACCCACCATTCGCTTCTTCTTTTAGTTATTTTCGAATTCTAACAGCTCGAAGCTGTAACACTATGGTTCAGGAAGCCAACAAAGCGTCAAAAGAATCATAATTTGAAAATTAGATGTACCAAGTTCCTGATTGTGTTACGCAAATTGGTGTGTACATTTTTCTCTGAATAAGTTTTAAACGATATATCGTGTCAAGTTATGCAAATATTTTTCCTTTATTGTTGAAGAAATTGACAACGCTGATCGTGAACTCATCGAAATGAAAGTTTTGCTTGAAATCCACAAGCAAAACTTGGCAAGAGAAACAGGCAGACAAAAAAGAAGCTTGGGATTATATTACAGCAATTGTCTTTCAAACTATGTATCAAGGTGTTCCATTGTTGCGAGTAGTGAGGTCGAGTCTCCTTTCCTTGTGTCACCCTATATCTCTTCTCCCTCTTCCTGTAATTGAAACGTTGTCTTGGCGCAAGGAGCTGATCCGAAAAGGATGAAAAAGGAGACAGTTGGTGTCGTACGGTGTATGAGCGAAGCAGTCAGCATACCCTCCCTATTACATTTCTCGATTATTAAGTATTTTGTGTCTGCTGTGTGTTTGGTGATTGTCGTGAAATTAAGGTATTGTAATTTGTATTAGTTTCACCTTGCCTATTGTTATATGTGAAAAAGTGCGATTATTGGCTTTAAGAAAGAAGCGCCAAGAGAATGTCGCTAGAGAGGCGAAACCGTGCATCGAGAAGAATGTACGTGGCGTACCGACGTCTGACCAACGGTCAAAGGACACAAAGGCGGTATCGTGATCAAGATCAAGTGTCATACAATAAACCAGTTAATTATGTGGATTTCTTTTCTATATACAAATATGTATCTTCCATTCCTCCGTATTACCCCATTTCTTCTTCAAAAATAGACAGGGCGCTGAGCGAAAAATCGTATATCATGAATTCATAACAAACATTCAGTTTGTTATAGCGCTGCACGATTTTCGTAATTTCAGCTGAGATTGTGCCAATATTTAAGAATATTGGTGTCACCAATGCATCAGTGACTCAGTGTAAATTAAATGAAAATGGTCTAAAATGTACACTCTGAGTTTCTTTCGTATATTGTCTCTGGGTCAAGCCTTCGATGGTGGCGACTGGCGACTGTAGCATGTAGCCGTTGCATCGTCACTGCCCTTTTCTTACTTCTTGGTTCTACAAAACGACTCCTTCGTTGGGGGGACATTAAGACGAAAAAGAAATTGGAAGCGAAACGAGAACAATGAGGGGATAAAAAATACACGACGTTGCAGAGGGAGAAGTGTTGAAACATCAAGGAAGAAACATATGAGGTGAGGGGAAAGGCATACAAAGAGAACGTAAACCAACTGAAACACGAACGACTGGGTTTATGGCTTAACGGAAAGAAAAAGAAGGGTAGAATTTTCCCATATGATTGAAAGAAAAGCAAATATCGATACGAACAATGAACGTTATCAATTAACCGATGCGGCATCGGTCACAATTGGATTTAAAAATGTAATATATATAAATTCGATATCGCTTCAAATTTCAATGAATGTTCTAAAAATGTTAGAAACACAAACATTTTGTTCAAAAACTTGAAACAAGAGGGGAAAAAATGTTGTTATACTTATACGACAAAATGTTAATAATGTTTGCACTTTACGAATTTTTAAAGTGAGAATTCTTCTTAAGTAATATTGAATGTTCGTAAATTTCTTGTGAATCTGAAACTACAGATGAATGTGTATTAAAGTGCGTTGGAAAAAGTTGAATATCTAATGACCAGAACGGGGATAGAAACTGAAGTCAAAATTCCAGGAAATTCCGGAATTGAATTGGAATCTATCAATTCCAAAAAAAAAATTCCGATACACTGTCTGAAGGCAATTCTTCTCTGAACAATTCTCCTTTTGGCAAAAAAAATAAACCTGCGGTAAAGTAACTATTGAAAAAAACTTTTATTGTAAAATCAGTGGGGAAATCTAAATTTCATTTGATTTGCTCTTTTATAGCTTCATGACACGTGAATAAGACTCGACTGGACCCTTCTGCCTGGCTGTTCTTGTCAAAAATGTCTCATTGACAAGTTTGTACAAGATATGTACGATGTGTACGAGTCGCCTTTTCTAAGTTATGTTACGTCTTATAATTTAAGTAACAACACAGACAAATAGTAATGTTTCAAATGTTTGTATTAGATCTTACTCTGCAGCTGCTGGTTACACGAGTGGCTAGTACAGGCATATGAGTGACGATTTACAGAAGGGAAACTGGGGTTTATATAGTGCGAAACCAGACAGTGATCTCATCACCATCTGCTTTCGCGCACAGAAACCAGACAGTGATCTCATCACCATCTGCTTTCGCATTACCTTAAAAGGCTTACAACTTTCTGCAAAGAGCCAAACACATTGAGGCCATTTGCCATTGAGGCCAGACTGTCTGACTCTTCCGCGTCTTTGCATGTTACCGTCTCAGGTAACATCCTGGTTCATTACAGATGGTTGAACTCTATAATCTGAAGGCAATTCTTCTCTGAGCAATTCTCCTTTTGGAAAAAAAGTACCACCTGCAGTAAAGTACATTACCCACCAAAATTATTGGAACACCCCCCTTTTTTTCGCCGTTTTAACACGGGCGCTTATGGCGGGGTTTTTATTTTGTAAAAAATCGGGGAATCGAGCTACATTTTTAAAATTTGGACTTTGCTGTGCCAGTCCCCTAACTAATTGATGATAAAAATCCTGCATTTTTCCTGTTAGTGGCTTCAGAGAAAAAGCATCGTTTTTAAATATTGGAACACCCCTCTTGTTCCCTACTGCTCCCATAGAAACGGGAGATTTTTGAACTATCTTTTCGACTAGAAATAGTTGAGCTACGAAGTCACTGATTTTTTTATAGATAATTATCCGGTTTATCTTTAATTTTATATATACATGTTCTACATTCTTGAACATGTTAATTCTTTTTCGTTGCAACTGAAATTTTTCGGCCATTTTTTCCGTCATTTTTGCTCAAGGTCGCACCCCTAGGCATGGACGAGGGGGGAAAACGAAGGGAAAAATGGCCGAAAAATTTCAGTTGCAAAAAAAAGAATTAACATGTTCAAGAATGTAGAACATGTATATATAAAATTAAAGATAAACCGGATAATTATCTATAAAAAAATCAGTGACTTCGTAGCTTTAAAAATGTAGCTCGATTCCCCGATTTTTTACAAAATAAAAACCCCGCCATAAGCGCCCGTGTTAAAACGGCGAAAAAAAGGGGGGTGTTCCAATAATTTTGGTGGGTACTGTAACTATTGAAAAAAAACTTTTATTGTAAAATCAGTGGGGAAATCTAAATTTCATTTGATTTGCTCTTTTATAGCTTCATGACACGTGAATAAGACTCGAATGGACCCTTCTGCCTGGCTGTTCTTGTCAAACATGTCTCATTAACAAGTTTGGTTCTCTGTTAAATTTTGTCTAACTTAAATATAATTCCAAAATGCAGGTAATAGATAGTTTCGAGGTAAGTCGAATCAATTGTATTTTATCATTTTCGTAGACAGGGTATCATTTTGTTGCATTTGACATGACATATGGTCAAACTGACATGAATAAATTTTTAACATTTATGGCAAATATGATTTGGGAAAGTTAAGATCGTCCGTAAGTAGCTCATTGCCCTATTCATAATAAAATTTACATTTGTAATGTAAAAGGAAATATCTATTGGTATGGGGAGGGGGCTAGAGGAAGCAGACGCATGCATTTTTTTCGCGCATGCATTTTTTTTAGTGCATTTTTTTTTTACTTGTTCAATACCTTTCTTGAAGAATTGAAGGTTATCAAACTGAAACCACGTAAGATAATAGAGGACGGAATAGAGCTGATGAAACACCAAGGCTGACTAAGGCTTATTTCCACTAAAATTTTTAAAAAGTGAACGAATTTCAATACGCAACATTTGTTTTCCATAACCAGAATGTGTAACTTCAGTGTACAAAGTTAGCATTTTTAAATAATTTTCTTGATGTGAAAATGTAAAGCCCGAACGCAGAAGTGGCACCGAGATGTATAGCGCCGCTTTGAGACGTCTGCTCTAGTGTGTAGTTCACCGAAATGAATTGCAACACATTTGCTGTAGAGTTATTGGTCAACTCGGTTGTTCACGTCTTCCCCTAGTCCCTATAGAGCTCGCCCATTGTAATGTTAAGCGTTTGAGTCCGAAAGAGGGAAGGAGTCACCCCTTCTTGTTCACCCGAATTCATCGGAGAACAATTTTCAAAATGATCTCTAGTATGTCGAGCGGAGAAACGTGATCAGTGATCATGTGGATCGTTGGTGCGGAAACTGTATCTCGCGTATGTCGATGACTAGGTGCTAGCATTAGTGTCTTTGCTGAAGTGACTTACGCTCACTTGACGCCAGTGAATTTTTTGAGCCTCGATAAATGTGAATTGGCCACGGGAAGAAGACAATAACTTTTTTTCCAAGTCAAAAGTCGAGCCTTTATAAAGTTCGTTCACTCAAGACTCGATGTTTGAATTAAGAATAAAAGTAAAAGACAGCTCACTAATACAAGTCTCTTCAGTAATTTACATACAAGAGTATTCGTAGCGCAGGCTTACTCACCTTCAAGTGGGGTTGTTGCAAGTACACGCCTTTATATTAAGTTGAAATTTTCGCATTTCATTGTATATCGTTTTACGGTAATTCGGAAATCGAATACGACAACCGTACGCTAGAACGAGTAGAGCCGTCTTGAGCTGGTTAGCCGATCAGCCGTTGGGCGTTAATAAGAGATAAGACGAAACCACAAAGATCGAGTTGACTATCATATAGCCCCTACATGATTCTTGATCTCGTCGTAAATAGACGACGTTTCGGGCGAAAAGTTAGTGATGGTTCATTGTTCCATATTGCTGTCTCATTGACTGTAGAGACTGGATTGCAGAGTCCAACATGTTGGTGTAAGGCTGCTGGCGGAGGCAGCTTTGTTTTGACTTTCTTATAATAGCCAGCTCTAGCTAAACTATTTTTATAAAATTATCCCTCTAGTTATGTTCGTAATGTGTTGTTTAGTGTCTCAGTCTTTAGGTTCTCTGGTAAGTCAGATTAGCAATTTTTTTCTTTTTTTGATGCGCCTTCCTTTTGTTGGCACAGTCAAAACAACTTCAGTATCGACTCTGATGTTGGCCAACAAGGAAGGTTTCTGTGAATCCTTAACCTCTGAGACTGATGTGACGACAGAACGTAAGGAAGAGGGATATTTCGGCTGTCCTTGTCTATCTCGTGCTACAATTGGCCCATGATGATGACATTTTTGACTACCGCTTCTAGGGCATAATTTGTTTCTCTAAGACCAAACGCATCGCTCAATTTGACGTGATTTGTATCAAGAACCGATGCCTCGGGAGTACCACTCTCAAGATCTTAAATTCGATAGAGCTCTCGACAGTATTTTTTAGTATAAAAGGAGGAAATTCAAATTTAAGGTTTCAAATGTTATACAAACTCAAAGTTCCATCTATATCAATCTATAATCCATCAATCTACAATCTATCAATCTATTATACAGCTCAGCCAAGGGGCATTTGACAAATTTCACAAGTAAACTTCGCGGGATTTCCCCATACCAGGCCATCACTCGTTCCGCGCAATTTACTTGTGAAATTTGTGGCGATTTTTAGCTTTTGAGATTTTTGGGATTTTCACGTTTCAGAACTGGAAAGAGACGCCAAAAAGTGTTGGCAACAATGCCTGTACTGTCCGTCGGTACTTCAGCTCAGGCAGAGGCATTACCTCCCTAACGATAGGAAAAGTCCTTAGTTGACTGGTATGCGGTAACAAAATGGACTTCTCGCACACGTGGGAATCTTTAGACCCCTCGTTGCAATATACCCAAAACTCCAACTTTGGAGAACCACCAGCAAAACAAAATGAAGTATTTTATTTTTATTTTCGACTTGAACAAATTTCAATGGTTAACCACGATATAAAATAGACAGGTAGAAGATCGAGGGTCACGTGACTAACTATCTAAACGTCGAAGGCAAAAACGTTGCCATTCAGGGGTGCTCAAGATGCGCTTGCTAAGTTAGGAAATGGCTTCAAAGGACCTTATGGGAGAAATCATTATTTTAGCCATATTTATTGAAATAAAAGAAAATTTTTTATTTTCTCTTCAACACCACATATTAATTAAAAATGCCGCCAATCTGAGCTATGATACATAGTATTTTTAAGAGTTGTAATTTGTATCAAATAATTTTTTTTAATTTCGGATTGAGGGAAACCAATAAGAATCGTTGGCCGGTTAAAGCAGACTCGAACCGCTCAGTCAGTCTGATACCGACTTTCAAGTCGAACTTGAAGTCGGCTACGTAATAATCGACAAAGTTTGTTTACCTTCTTTTCTTCACGTGTTGTCTGCGTTTTGAACAGTTCGTGTAATACCGAGGATTTCTACAAGATACAGTGTTATTTTGAATTCATTTGCCATCAACAGTGGACCAGTTTTGCTAGGGTAAATATAGTTTTGTTTCATAAAATGAGGTTATATTGATTATTGATATTTCTGCAGGCCAATTCATTGGACAACATGTCCAACAAATGTTTTGTATTAGGTTGCACAAGTGGGGGATCAAATCCCAAGAAGGTTCCTATGTTCAAAGCCCCTACTGATCGCTTTTATTTTAAAAAGTGGATTGATGTCAGTAAGAGGAAAGATGTTTGTAAACAAAAAGGCAATACTTTTTTTTGTGCGAATCATTTTGAAGAATCTGATATTGTTAAGTTTACAAAAAAGAGAATTGCATGCCAGTGTGTTGAATCTGCTTTAGAATCTGTAAAGAAGAAACTTTGGGTTGGATAAAGTCAAAGCAAATTTTTTTCTTGAAGTTGATGTTCCATTGAAACAATGGAGACTAAAAACTGGGGCATATCCAAAGACACAAAAAGGTAATAAGTGATGTGGGTTATGTTAATAATATTATATCTTAACAAAACGGTTTGTTGAATTAAGCTTTAGGTAGACCAGATATCAACAAAGCTCTCTCTGGTGCTCACAAAAAGCAAACTAAGAAACACGAAGCTGTGTTACTAACCAGTTCATTAGATGACAACGACAATGTTGGTAGTCAAGACAAAAATTATCCAACAATTGAGGATATTGGATGTGAAGAATTTGTAGACATTGATCTTGAAAGATCCCCCGCGCATAGCAACGGGAATATGCTTCTTGCCATAGAGAATGCTTCTACACCCTCAAATCCTCTGACTGCTATTGTTTATCCAAATCAAATTAAACTTCCACCAGGCTGGATTTGGACTGTAGCAAATGAAGTGTGCAGCAAAAGTAACAAACTGGGAAGCAAAATTTTAAAATCCATTCACATTCATGGCACCTGTTGTCGCTTCTTTCTGAAAGGAAAAGAAATGTTTGCGAATGCCGCAGGTAGTAATTTCTATTCAGTTGATGGACTACAGAAAATCGTATGGGCTTTTGAAAGTCTGAACAGTTGCCCAAGTGTAACAGACACAAACCTTTTGAAGGTTGAAAAAGCTAAAAATGGAATTAAGAAAACAACGTACTGGCGGTCATCATTATGCCTTATTTTTTCTGGTAAAGGCCGTTGTAAAAAATGTACTCTTCTCTTGAGCTGAAACTGAACAGGATGGATCGCTAGGTCCAAATAAAACGAAGAAGGTCTACTTCGGCCAAGTTACAGCAAACGTCAAAAAAATTAAACCGCCAAACTGCTGCACTTGTGGTAATTACTGTAGCCTTATCACGTGAGTGACATTACATATTAAACATCATTTCTTTTTTATTTTTGTTTAAAGAAAAGTCTCAAAAGAACGGCAGATCTTCGTGAAAAGCTAGTTACAGCGGGAGAGAAGGCTTTAAGTAATTTGATCGACAATCTAGACGTGCAGGTTAAACGTTGATGAGACAGCTTTTTGGTCAAGCGATCGTTCAACAGCACAACCAAACAAGCACCACCAAACAGCATAACCAAACAGCACCAACCTTCAGCACCACCAATAGCCCACTTCCCCCTATTTGTGCACCTGATATTGAGACACTTGGAAACTTTTGCTACAAGAAAATTTTCATTTAATCTTAATAATCCCTTAGCTGTTATAAGTCATAGCTGTAATGTGGCGACTTGAAGATACAACACATCCATCTCCTCGTTTTGAGTTCCATATAACGCAATAAAGCGTGCTTGATATTTTAAATTAGACGTGATGTCTATGTATGTGTTAATTAATTTCAATACTTCGACCGTGTAACATGTAGCAGAATAAAAATTTATTCACATAGTCTGATGAGTAGTATATTCCCCCATTTTCCTTTATTGAAGCCTCAAATTTTAATGAAAACACCAAATATTCGATATTTTTCAGGAAAAATTGGTTATAGAAACCATCTTAAAGAAGGCGTCGTATAAGAATGGGAAATCTATGAGGTGCAACACAAAGTTCCTCATGGAGTGTTTACTATTAAGAATACGATCCAAGCAAGCGTATCTTAAAATATTGGAGCGTAAGCTACTTCCTCTTCCGCATCCTACTACAATTTGAAAACTCCTCAGCTGCATGCCATGTTCGTTTGGACAAAATGAATTTGCACTACAATCAATCAAGCGGAATTTGGAGGGCAAACCAAAAGCCATGCGCTACGGATCTCTAGTCTGGAATGAAATGGCAATCAAGGAAGATATCATCTTCAATTCACAAAAACTCCAATTTGATGGGCACGTCGACTACGGAAACGAGATTGAAATTAGTAAACACGACGGCCAATTGGCTGACCACACCCCCTTCTCTTTGTGTTCCGACCATATCTATCAAACTGGATTCAACCTTTTGCGGTCTACGCCACAAAAGGAGCTGCTCCAGGAGATTCTCTTCATTCTTTGCTTTGTAAAGCAATTGTGGCGCTCAGATCACATGGTGCCATTGTAAAATCAGTTGTGTGCGATGGCGCACAATCAAACAAAAGAGTTATGCATCTTTTTGGGGTGTCCGGTAATAGCGAGGAGAGCGAACACAAGTTTTCTCTGCCCGGCGAAAATAAGAATTTGAATGGATGTCTTGCTGATCCATTGGCGGAGACTTGTCCGGATCCTGTATTGAACGCGACTCTCTTACAAGATGAGACGGGACCTTCCCTTTCCCATAGTTCAGACAACGAGCTTGGCGATTTCGATGAGATCGATAACACAGGCCTGGACGATTGGCCGGAAATGAATGATTCGCCGGAGTATGGAAAAGACCGGTCTAGTGACAACATGAATGACATCATTCATGATTCTAGTTTCGAACATTTATTAGACGAAGAAGAGAAAATCTACTTCTTTGTTGATGTTCCGCATCTTTTTAAATGCGTAAGGAACTATATTTTCAACAAGAAACATTTGCAGGTACAATATTTGTTTTTCTTACCCACATTTTCTTTTTTTACAATGGTCTGTTATAATAATCAGTTTAAAGGTGCGCCTATAAGATATTCTCATTTTGAGCTTCTCTACGTGACGGATAAAAAACAAAATGGATTGTCTTTACGGATGGATGCGCATTTACATCCAACCTCATTTCAGAAAATGAGTGTTAGTCTAGCAGTACAAGTAAAAAAAATCATTGAAATAGATTAATAAGAAATTCATAATTAGTGGTTTGATATAAGGTACTTTCTGGTAAAGCAGCTGATGGTTTCTGTTATTTCCGAACGTTGCAATTTCGAACAATGAATGATTTCATGGGTAACGTCAGCCCGTTTAAAATTGTCACACTGAATCTAATAACTCAAATAATTTTGTACATACAGGAACAGAACATACGGAACAGATGGCAAGGTTGCTGAATGAAGCCTTTGATGTAATGAATGGTCGCCGTTTCTGTTCTGCCATTTTTCCATCGACTTGGCATAAACAAAAAGAGGTAGAATTTTTTTTGTGACGGTTATTATAACGTAATAAGTTTTCTAAAACACGTCAGGTACTAGAAGATCTCCTCAACGCTCTAAAAATAACTGAACGCTGTTATAAAGATAAAAAGGGCATTCCGTTTTTATCTCCGACCACATTAAAAGCTATGCGAGTGAGCTTTTTGAGCACCATTTAACTAACTGATGAGTTGTTGACGAAAGCTAAATTTAAATACGTCTTGACAGGGAAATTTAATCAAGACTGTGTTGAGGTAAACGTGCTGATGGGAACATTTTGAAGCCAATCATCTGAAATTAAATTTTAATTTTTTACCCAAAGAGATTTTTTGGAATAATCAGATCAGCAGGGGGTGGTCAACAACAACCTACCGTTACGTCGTTCCTACATCTTTTCCGCATGCTATGTATTTACTGCCCCGTAAATTTTCACGTTAAAAAGGGTAATGTAGAAGAAGAGTACACGCATCGGCATCTCCTCACTACTTATCACGACTGCATGCTCGCAAAATTTAAAGAAAACATCAAAGAAGCGGCTGACTTGCGAATGGGATTTCAAGAAATATTGGAGGAGGGATTCAAGTATGGGGACGAAAGCGTTGCTTTTCACATCCCTACTATAAATGAAAACGGTATAGAAGAATTTGATGCGGTAAATGACCACGTCGTTTACGATCTTGCTGGATACATCTTGCACGCTCGCTAAAAGATGATTCAATCCCCTGACTGTTGGAAAACATTAGTGACGACCAAAGACAAACTACCAGGCGATTTTTTGCAGAGTGTCCTTGTCGAACAGAGGGACCGAGGCGCCCTCAAATATGCTACTCCAAATTTCTTTTACACAATCTCGGCAGTTGAAAAAACTTTAGACCAACATTTCAAGACGGCAAATGGATATTTAAAAGATTCTTTTGAAGATGTGATCTTCAGGTTGGCAAACTTAACGTTGACTCCAGTTTGCTGTGAAAAGCATCGAGCTAATTTAGTTCCAAAACTAATCTTTGAGTATGTTGTTGTTCGCTACAGATTTAAAGCAAGAAATCGCAAGAATACTTTGGTCACACATGTCAATTCAGAGCGTCACAAAAGTATGAAGATCTCGAAACTCATAAGCACTGAAGTTAGTCCACCGACGGTAGACCAATTGCTATCAGTTGCAGTCACAACTGACAAAGTTAACCTATCAGCAAATAATATTGGAGAAAGCTCGATGATTCAATATTGCAAATGTGTATCAGCTGATGACAATACTCAACTAGTTGCAGCTCCAACATACACAGTAAGAAAAGGAGACAACTTTGGCCGTGAGTCTTATGGTTGCGCTCAACCGCGGGAATTACAATGTGGGTTTTTCAAATGGAATGATGAACCAAACGGCGCACGAGAGACTCAACATGCTATTAATACAGAAACATTGACTGAAACCGTACCAATTGCTAAAGTAACACAGCAAATGACAAAAGCAAAAGCAACAAGGAAATGTGGTATTTGCCGCGAAGAAGGTATTTCTTAAGTTGAAGTTTAAATAAAATACTACTTTCAATTTCCACTTTGTACTTATAGGACACAAAAAAACTCGGTGTCCGAAAAGAACTCAATTATAAATTAATTGTCGATGGATAGGTGGCATGGGCAAATTGTGTTTTCGATCTCAAAAAGAATACACGTAAAAAGTAAAATATGTCCTTTGTGTTGGAAACGCAGTACTTTTTTGTTGAAAAACACTAACACTGAATGCACATGAAAATAAAAACCCGAATCACGCACGAATCGACAAATTGATGTAAACAATGAAAACTTCGTCTGCTATTTTCCTAGTCGACTTGAAAGTCGGAGTCAGAGCGGTTTAAGTCTACTTAACAGGCTGAGAACAGCGACGATTCTTATTGGTCCTCCACAATCCGAAATTTCAAGAAATTTATTTGATAAAATTTAAAACTCTAAAAAATGCTATACGTAGTCCAGGTTAAAGGCATTTTTATTTACTATATGATGTCAAAGAGAAAACGAAAAATTATCCTATAATTTAATAAATATCCCTGAAATAATGGTTTCTCCCATAAGGAACAGTGAGGCCATTTCCTAACTTGGAAAGCGAACCTTGGGCATCGCCAAATGGCAACGCTTTCACCCTCGACGTTTGGATAGTTATTTTTAAGCCCTATCTCCCTCTCGTGGAACTTCTACCTGTCTATTTTATATCGTGGGTTAACTTTTGTTATTTCAGTACCTTAAAACGCTTGGTGAACCAGCTGTGGAATCATTCAATTTTATGCTCAAAGTTGGATTTAAGAAAGCCGCCAGCGATATTACACCAGTAGAATTCGAGTTAAAAGGCGGTGAAAGGATCAAGCTCAAGATTAACAATATTCAATTTCTCCAACCTGCTGTTAGTGAATCGATAACTCCTGCTCCAAAAGTCTCTGAGCAGTACCCCAAGGAATGTCGAATGAGAAATGCAACATTCAAAGGCAAGCTTGTTGTCCAGGTTGGATGGTCCATCAACGACAGTGATCGTCGGAAGACTAGACAAGAAACTGGCCCCGTTCAGTTTCTATTTCGTTTGAAGAGATGGTAACATGCCAGGGTTGGGACGAGCGCGTTCCTTTTTGAGCGCGCTTAGGAGCGCGCTGAAAAATCTCGCGACGTTGAATTGTCTGTTTCAAAGTCGCACTTGAGGGAAAGTCAATAGGGAATTCGCTTTTGACCGAAACTTTTTTAAAAAGCATATCAAAAAAAAGAGAAAAAAAAACTAAAAATCTTTTGAAATCATAGTTTTAAGCGAAAAAAATCCCCCACTTAGATATTTAACTTTAAAGTTTCCATTATGCGCCTCCTTCTTAAAAATGGGGAGTGGCCTATTTCGTCTGCTGTGACGTCACATAGCAGATACAGACGACGCACTCAATACTTCAGCCCATTACAGTTTATGTTCCTATCTTGAAATGCCTTGAAATATTATGAACTTTCGACGCATCCATTTTAACGAAAATATGAGAAGGAAGAATTCTCAAAATAACAGCATTTTTTATGTTGGAATCGTAGCCGGATAGAGAAAACACGACAAAAACTTTAGACAAGTCGTTGCGTCTTAGCGCTGTAATCGGGACCTTGGTCTTACGGAAAATCAGTTACCCAAGTAAAAAGGACAGAATAGTTTTCTAACGTACACTCTGAGAACTCCTGATAACGAGTTAACAAGGAGTAAATGTTACCGAAATGAAATAGAGTGAGATATTTTTACCGCATTTCACGAAACCTCAACCAAATGGCTATTTGTCATAATGGGTTATCAATACTTACAAAGGCCAAGATATTTGGATATTAGTTTTATATTTTTCAGTTTTCTTCTATGAAAATAAAACGCTCCTCACAGCTGTTAAAACCGACTGACTGACTCAAAAAGTAAAAATTTTCACTGAACGGCGACCGACGGCGACCGATTTTTACTCTGTACTTTGAGTTTAAGCAAACACAATAGAGTTAATCTGCATTATTCTAGATGCTCTTGTGATTCAGTGGCATATTACATCACGTTTTGTTCCTTTATCATGCAGAAAATTAACGAAAACACGAAAATTTTTCGCATTTCCTATAAAAAACCGTAGTAGCAGACAACGTGTATCTGCTATGTGACGTCACGGCAGACAAGTTAGGCCACTCCCCGTTTTTAACGTAGCTCCTCCCCAGCTGAACTTTGAGCTTAAATATATACGAAAATACGTAGTTTTCGGTTAAAACATTGATTTTGAAAGATTTTTAGTTTTTTTTTCTCTATTTTTTGGTGTGTCTAACAAAAATTAGGTGAATTCCCTATTCCTACTTGTCGGTCCGATAAATCGGTAGAAGCCCTCGGTTCCCACCTAAAGGTGGGAGACACTCGGGGATAAAAGGTTATCTATTATTACCTTTACTCATTCTTTTTCTTCTTATCTTATCTTCTTCTTATCTTTACCACATAATTTCTAATAAACTGCTTCTTAATTTATAGATGTGTGTGTCCCCTGCTTTGTGCCGAACAAGTGCTCAAAATGAAACTGTCAAGGAAAATGAAAGTAACTGCTAATCCTGATCCAAGGTCTATGATTGCGGTGGTCACACACCAAGGTAATATTCATGAAGTAATTATATTATGTTGAAGTGAAGTAACGTAGGTCGTTTTTATCTAAGGACAGCAAGATTTTTTTGTACGAATTGCAAACAAAGATCTGATGCTGATAAGAACGAATACATAATGTCTGATTTTTTGCCTGTAAGTAAGTTATCCATTTTCCGAGGAATTGTTTCATTTGTTTTAATGTGGTATTTGTTGGAATTTTTTTATTAGAACAAGATCATTTTCTAACAAACAGTAAGAGTCGGAAGTGATATCTTCTTGAACGGGTGTTTTTGTGCCATTGAATTTAAAACCCTTTTTGTATGATCACTCATATCCCTATTATTGCCTATTTCAACTATACGTTTGATAAGCTGCGCTAACGGCTTCCTTGTCCCTGCGATTAGTCTTTTAGAGGAAACAAAATAGTTTTCAAAAAAGGAGCTTTAAAAGACAAGAGCAGTATCATAGGATACAGTCATCAGCAAGATGCTTTAGACTATGCACATTGTAGCTCAACTGAGTCGTCCCATAAAGTACACTGAACTGATCGACAGAGAAATGAAATCAATCTTTCGCTATTTCAAGTTTAGGCAGGTAAAGGAGGGACTCATTAAAAATTCCCATGTACGTTTGTAAAGTCATAACATGTTCATATTTCTCATCAGACAGTCTTTTTAGAACGAAAGGATCGCTATACAATAAAAATGATCTAAGTTCAACGGCCTTCCATCGACAAAGCTCTGCAATTTTCTCTACTTGCTTCTAAATTTGACGGAAGAATTACTTGAAGAATTACTGGTAACATTTTTAAAGACACAAATTGATCTGTTCTGTATTAAGTTTATCGATACTTACCCAAAGGATCAGCAACCTCATTATAATGTCCAAGCAGACAAGTTTTATGTAATCTAACGGAAAACTTTTTACCATGTCGCAATAGGGTTTCAGCTTAAGGAACGATAGCCTGCCAGGTTTGTGGTAAATTGGGTCACGCTTAGCGTGAAAATAGGAATCGTCACGTTGTGAAGGAGGGGCGCCGCGTTTGGATTTATGAAAAATTGAAAATCCATTCACTTTTCTTCCCATTATATTGCAGCATTCACACGATTGTTGTCCAGAATGCCCCTGTATACATTTTATAAAACTTCTTGCGGGTAAGTCGCAGATTATAGCCATCAATCGGACTAGAACTACGCGGGAGCTGACCTTAAGACCAAGAAGTAATAGAACTTCAAGTTCGTTTAAAACAGGTTCAATGTACTTGTTCAAACAAGGCGGTTTCGATGAGCCACAATAGGCACTAGCGAGCAATGTGCTGGAATACGATTTCGAACAGTTCGGGTTTTCCGTTTTTGATTTTAAAAAATATGCATAGCAACAATCCCAGATAAACAAATTCGTCTGACAACGGGCCAGCCTTGGGAGTTTTCATGACTGTCCGCGCGTCTTTTGGAACTTCATGACCCAGCAAACGAAACAATGCAAGAAACGCATTAATGACGGTGGAATGAAGACGGAAAACTTTGCAGTGGTTGCAATGGTTGCAATGGATTTACAATCAATGAAAGTGAAGGACAAAATATAATAGATTCCAAATCGCCACTGTCAGTTGCTGTTCCATTGGCTCTGTAAGTATTTTTCTGCCAAGTGTATTTGCATTTTTTTATTGCGCACCAGTTTCTCTCAAAATCAAACCATGCGCTTTGAATATCATCTATACAAGGATGTTAAACAAGTCAGTTGAAGGGATGGGAAATTTTATTAACGGATTCTTAATAATCTTGAGGAAATGTGTGTTGGTTTAAGTATTTCCAATCCGAAGGCTGTTACCGAACCACATCAATGTTCAACTGTCTCTACCCTCTCCTTAGTCTTCTTGTTCTAGTAGCGTCTGCTACGTCTCTCTCTCTTTCTCGTGTTCTACTGTTCTGACACGTTGCACACACGCTCTCTCTGTTCTTTTTTGTGTGCTTTACTCTTCAACTAGAAAGGTATCATAGACGTGTAAATTCATTTTAATGAAGTCAAAAGTAATATAATATTTGTGTTCATGAAATGAAGTGCTGTTGTGTTATATTATTATGCCATTTTAAAATCAACAATGTGCAATGAAACAACTGTTGGCACCAATCTTGTCTCGCCAACATAATGTTTTTATTTTCCTTAAAGAATTTCTAGTTCCCTACATTAAGATGGAAACTGTCACTGGCCTTTTATTTCGCCAAAATACGCTAAAAACAACTCATGACAAAATATTAGAAGCACACGAGTTAACGATGTCCTTGTTGGTATACGTCAGGCATATTCAAGGAATATCCTAAAATGTATATCCTTTTGATGGCCCCTTTTTTTGAAAATTGACGCTAGGGCCAGAACGGGCTTCCTTCTCGGGCGTGTCTAATGTTCAGAAAAGTTAAGTTGGTTAGCTTGAAAATAGTGAATTATTTATTTCGTTTAAACGCCGATTAAGATAATTTTAACATAGTATAAGTAGAAAATCAAATATTATATTCCAAAATCAAATATAAAATTCAATTCTGCATTTCTATGTGCTATTTAGACATAGTCTTATGATATATATTTAACTTAAGGCCCGCCATGGTCTTGATTTCGAGTTAGGCTTTTGGGGAGCCTTCTCCGCTGTGTTCCCTAATGTCAGTTTTCGTGGTTGCAGCTTCCATTTTTCCCAAGCTGTTTTTTGAGAAATTCAAAAGTGCGGGTTAGCTAAATTTTATAGAATAAATGAAAGAATTAGACGTATTTGTCGTAAACTGATGGCCCTGAATTTACTGCCCCATCGCTTTATCCCGCGCTTAGTTCGGGATCTAAAAACACAAGTTCGCGGCGCTTTGACCCTGTCCCTTTTCAATTACATGGAAAATACATGTCTAAACAGCACTTTGTTGCGACCAAAGTCATGGTCGGTATTCATGCAGCCAATTCGAACAAACAGTCCCATTGAAAGCTACCACTACCGCCTAAAACGGCTAGCTAAAAAACAAGACCTTAATCTTTACTTACTAATTTAATTATCCCTGAGGGTAATATTCATTCTTATGAATATACCGAGGGTATTAAGTTCCCGTAGCCTCCGGCGATTAGGGGGCTCTAAATGTTTTAATGCTAAAATTCATTACGGCCTGGCTCAACAGATGGATTTGAGGTTTTTTTCGTTCATCTTTTGTTTTTCATATTTTTCCGCTCATCTTTTGTTTTTCATATTTTTCTCCTTCATAAGTTGGCGTGGACAATCGCTTGCAAATTTTTCACTCGTCTTTTGTTTCAGCCGCGTTTTCTACCTCATTAGATGGCGTGGACAATCGCTTGCACATTTTCCATTTGTCTTTTTTTTTAATAGTCTTAGTTTTTCACCCGTCTTTTGTTTCACTTATTGATAGCAATAAAATTTGATAGTTTTTATTGATATGTCGCTGCCCACGATCGAACTCGTTTCCTCCTTTTAATCAGATGATGAGCGTTCCAAGCGTTATCGATATGGCTACCTTGGAACATTTACTATGAATTCAGAATCCTGTATAATATCTGGAATCTCTATTTAACTAAAACAGAAGTTGAGCCAGTAAACGAAGCAACGGTTATTTTAAAGGGGGATTGATTATAAGTAGTTCTCCAAAAAAACGACTCTCATTTTTAACCTCAAAATGAGATCCGCCCCTTGCTACCTAAAGACTGGGTATTGTTTTATCCCTCGCTCATCTACAGAGTAATTTAATAACGTAGATCTTAATTTAAACCCATAAAATTAACGCTAAAAAATGGATTTAATCTTAATTGGCACTATTAAAATGCCCCACATATATAGTCCGAACGTTTCAGCGAAGGGATCTTGTTACACATAGAATCCCAAATTTCCTCTTTTCTAATCGTTTCTATTGGCAACCGATAAGTTACCTGAAAATCAAAAGAAAAGCAGTCCTCATTTTACTTCTAATCTCTTTGCCTACTGGGAAAATCTTAATACTGGAAAGTATGATAGCGTCGAATCCCTATACGACAAATTTAATTTCTGATAATTACAAATACAATTTCAAATCATAACAAATAGTCAGAAGATGCTTAAGTTGGAAAAGTTGTACACATGCGTTCTTTTTATATTCTGTTTCTGTTTTGGCAAATAAAAGTACAAAATATTAAATTTTCGATTCTTTTAATTCAGGGGGTCGTATCGGTACAATTTTTCGTTACGGTCCACGCCGTTACGGTTATCATATACACCCCAGGGCGTAACGTAACCGTACCCACACTGCGTCACAGCCATCTAAGGCGTGGAACGAAAAAAGCAAATAACGCGTAACCTTGGTATTTTTGCGGTACGGTTTCGTACCCGTACCCGTAACAAACAAAGAAATTGTACCGATACGACTCCTTGTTTTAATTACATGCTATTTGATCAAACGGTATAGTTCCAAATATGGGACCAGAAGGGTCTTCCCGATTATCGGGCCAGAAAAGAGACCGTTCTGGCCTCAATTTAAAAAAAATGGGGCCAGAACTCCAGAAGGGTAGGGCCAGAACGTCATAGGCCCATATACCAAGTCAAGCCCAAAGGTAAACTTTTGCCCATACTGCCAACTCTATCGGCAAATCAAATGTAACAAAACTATAGTTTTTAAAGAGCTAGTAACCGGTTGAACCACGATTCAGTAAATTTTTTATTAAAAAACGAGAAATTACCGGAAAGAAACGTGACCTACTGGTAATAAGGCATCGCCCTGGTGCCAAATGTAAAACCGGTGATACAATTGTCACCTGGGGAACGCCAATTTACTATGAGAATATTTCTTTAAATTAAATTACATTTTTAATCATTAAACTTAGTCCACCATTAGTTGAAAATAATTTTCTGGTATTCTATTTTTTATAAATATAGCAAGAGTCAAAACTTTAAAGGGCAAATATCGACTATTAGAAAAAAAAGAAACATGTTAAATGTGCCTAATTATGACCCACACACAAGGAGAGATCCCATTCTAGTTAATATAGTTGTAAAAGGTGAGGGAAATACAAGGCTGTAAGAGTTGTGGGCTTTGGCGGGAAATTCGTTGATGTATCGCAGGTGATACACTTCCCAGTTAACAGTTGGGAGGTGAATCTCCGGTGATACACCTAGCAGTAAAAGGGTTAATGTTTTCTCTATGGCGCGCCGTTTACGACACACAACAAAAATATAAAAAAAACGAATAAAAAAAAGAAAACGCTCGCGGCGCCATCTAGCGGCCGATTCAGGAACTTAATGCACATTTAAGTGCGAATCGTCTCGTGAACGATGGCTGTCATCCCTGTCAACTGCTCACATGTTTTGTCCCTACTGTCCCAAAACAAATCCCTACTTTGTAACCAATTTCCCTATCTACATATAGCTTCTGTAAACTTTTTGTGTATCTTACAGACTTAAACCAGAACTTGTGTTGTTGAATTATGGTATCCTCTAGCATCGACATGCCTTTAACGACAGCTGAAGAGTCTGATGATCCTGTATAGGTATCGCAACCATATACTGTCCGCATACAAGTTCTCTAATTGCATTTCTTGTGTTTTTCATAGGCCAAAGCCCGCAACTTGATTCGGAATAAACTTTCCCTGTAGACCTGCATTGGTATCAAAAGTGTGAAAGACACATTGAGCACTTTTTCTGTACCAAACTTCAAGTCGGTCACTCTCAACTCACTTGAAAAGTTGTTTCGTAAGTCATAGTATTTTTGAGTTGCACAATTATGGCAGCAAAGTCATGAAGATTAGATAAAGTAATGAAGTAGAACATTATACCATTCTGCTAATTAAATACATGTGTTTTCATTAGTTGCATATGGTGACACGACATATTGCACCGTCACCAAGGGACCATTTTTGGTGGTTCGAATTCCCTAACCTAAACTCGGCCTTCGTGAATTATTCGTGTTTATCAAGAGGAGTTATTATTAAGAACAATAAGTTGCTCACGGGAATTATACAGTTCGGATTTTACTACTTCTAATTGGAATAGTTTGTCGGTATAAATAATCTGCCAATCAGACGTTGTTGGCAACAAATATTCTAATTGCTCAATTAATCAGTTCCGTAGCTGTTTGAGAGGTATGTGTCCAGAAAGAACTTGAGCGCGAAAAAACCCTGAAAAATTTCGAATGCTAATGCACTAAGGGACTCAATAACACAATTACATTTTGACACACCTCAGAGAAGACGAGGGGTGTGTCACTCCGAGAATTTTTCCCCGTTCCGTCTTTTTTCACCCGAGAAAAAATTTAAAAGTGAGCGACACTTTCAAAAGTGGCAAACCCCTCGAGAGAAGATGTATGATTGAATGCGTGGTTCGGCGAATATGAATATTTAAACTTATCAGTGGCTCTACGAACAATTTTTATATTCTAGTGGCTTCTTTGATATTGTCATCTGAAGCAGCAGTAGCTTGAAACCCTTCTAATAAAATCATAGAATACAGTAAAAGACCAATACAGTAAAAAGCTTTCCATTTTATCTCTGTTTAAAATTCCATAAAAACGGATATAAATGGTAGATCATGAAGTCATGTAACTCATGGTGTTTGTAATTCTTCCCAATCCAGGTCAAGGCACGCAAAAACCTATCGATCTCGATCAGTTTACATCCATGGACTGGAATGGATGGATTACATCCAATCAGAAAATCGGTTAGTTTTATCTGGCCGGGTCCTAATTTACTTTCATTAGCCTTAAAGGCGATTCTTCATATTCCGAAGTCGCCGCCCCAGCCATCGTATGCATAGGATCGATAACAAAACCAGATACGACGCAGAAAACGAACTCGAAAAAGGGACCTACTTTATTTGGGTTAGAATGTGTTCATTGTCGCACCCATCGGCTTTAAAACAAGTATGAAAATCGTCTTCACGCCGAGGTAGACGTTAACATTGGGAAATTCAATTATTTTCCGTTTGTTGCTTGGAACGAGCCTTGAAATTCTCTCTTAAATGCACGGTTCACAGCTCCAATAGCCAGAATGGGCTTAGCATTTCTAAAGGTAGGCACAGTGGGCCTGGCACACTTGGGACTGTCGGACATGACACACTGAAGCGACGCAGTG
Source organism: Ceriodaphnia dubia (assembly GCA_022539655.2). Classification (NCBI taxonomy): domain Eukaryota; kingdom Metazoa; phylum Arthropoda; class Branchiopoda; order Diplostraca; family Daphniidae; genus Ceriodaphnia; species Ceriodaphnia dubia. The sequence continues at coordinate 376,970 of JAKUCG020000139.1, read as the reverse complement.
AACTCTCGTCTTTTGTTTAGTTGGGATCTACATGATTTGATCACAAACGGTTGAGTTCGGCAAACAAAGGAGCGAGTAATTTACCTAAAAAAGAGTTTGATTAACCAACATTAAATCTGATGACGAATGGATTTCTCAGTTCAAGCACTACAGGTTCTTGGATTCGTATGAGGAAAACAATTTAATTTGAACATAGACATCCACGTTTGCCCTTTTCTTTTTTCTTATTCAATGCGTTGGGCATTTAGAGCGAGTAATTAACCTAAATAAGGGTTAGATTAACCAACATTAAATCTCATGACTGACTGACTCATGATTGGCTGAATGGTTGACAGTTTAGATAAGGCCAAGAATGGGTATGATTCCGAACTGCACCGAGTTTTCAAAAAAAAAATGTAAAAAAACACATACAAATGGATTCGTATGAGGAAAACAATTTAATTTGAACATAGACATCCACGTTTGCCTTTTTTAATTTTTCTCGTTCAATGTGTTGGACATTAAGGCCTGCGCTTATAGATGGAAGTGAACTAGACCAGGTCAGCGTTTTTGCTTGTAGACAAATTCTGGTGACTAACCTGACAAAGCAGTCTCTAAACTCAAATAAATAAATTTTCCTCCACCATCAAGTTTTGCAACAGCTGGTAATTTGAGAGGCCTCTTTTTCTTTTTTTTCGTCCTTGGGAAAAATCTCGAACTAGGTCGATGTTACGTTTTTCAAGGACGGTAACCCCACGGTGATGATCTTCGTCATCTTGATCACGAAATGTTTGGTCTTTGCGTAGTCTTACTGATTTACGGATGTTCCCTTTCCCCCCATAGATGTCTTCTCCATAGCCAGTTTACCCTGTTATGTCTACAAATTACGAACGGCAGATCGAGTTTAGCCGCCACTTCCGACACGACTCGTCTTAGACAGCTACGAATACAAAGCTTTTCTCCACATTTCCGTCTATTTCTTTTTGTTTTCGGTGCGTTCCGGTCACATTTAAGTCCCGAATTTTCTTGGATTTCTGCTAGGCAGTCGAGATCGTTCGGATATAGTATACATGCGAACAAAAAAAAATTAGTGGCAGCTGCTGTACCTTCCGTGATCTATGTTTCTTTATGTAAGATTTAGCCGGTGCGTTGCATATCAACGGAATATACATACCTAATAACTTTCCGTTTCCTACCGCCACTTCTTCATTTAACACATTTTTGGATCGTATACATGTCTAGAAAGGTAATTTTGTTCTAGTCAGACGATTTTCTTCATATTAAAGAGCAACACAAAATATTGGTGAAAATTTAACCCGATCTGTTTTAATCCTGTAAAATACGGGCCATATTTATACATATTTACATACGTCTCTTAAAAGTTTAAAATCAGTACTTTATGCATCGTCTTATAATTTTAATGATCAACACATGGGGAAAGAAAAAGTGTGTCTTAAAGTAAAAGAACTAAGAAGAGAAAACCTGGCATTGAAAGCCAAAATTAGAAGGCAGCAAGAGAAACTTAACGAAGAAGGGAACTTAAGAACATCAAGGTCAGAATATAAATTTTACTTCGTAATATGTGCGCTATCTGATTCCACTTGATCAACTAGAAAAGGAGGCTGAATTAGAGATGGTGTTGAAAGAATTCGATAATATTGAGGAAATGGACAATGGTCATGGACAAAGTTATGGAAACATTGAGTGATAAGGTACGAAGAAATAGGTTGCAAATCTGTCGTACAAAACGTTAGCCTCTGATTCGCAATGGCGCTTATTACAAAGTGACGTCTCATATTTTGCACGCTTTATTCCGTTTACCCTGTTTTATTGAGAATATGTTCTCTCGAACTCATAAATGACGAACGATGGACAACGTATTGGTCGTATGTAAAAATTTCGCCTCATTAATCACATCTTGTTATCAATATACTTGATCTATTGATCTTCTTGACATCCCATGTAGCAAATGAAATCTTCCTAACGAAGCAGAATAGCTTTAGGAAAGTATAAAGAGTCGTTTGCTAAACAAAAATAATTTTGACATTATGAATGTGAGAATACCACGCACTGGAATCATGCAAGAGAAATGGCCGGAGTATAAAAAGGTAGAATAATTACATGTACAATTACATACACTCGGTCTTTGATGTTAATGTTCTGACAATTGTTCTAATAGAATTTGGAGAAGCTCTTGATAGTGGTGAAGAAAACGGAATTTTCTCGTGCAGGGCTTTCATACGAAAAAGATGACGAAGAAAATATTGAAATAAGGAAAGCAAAGGGTTTCGGCTTTAATGATAACCTTAAATGGTCTAATTAAGACTCAACATCAGGAGTACAATGGACATTGCTGATACTTTACTAAAAGCTGGTTTTAAGTACGTACTCACAGGAGAGCTTAATTAGGATATAATTGAGGTTAGTCAAACAATGGGATATAGTTAATAAAGTAAGAGAATAAGAGGGAAAGAGTTCAAAATCTACAGATTTTGACCATTTGCTTTATTATTGCCGTTACAGCGTTTTTTCGGGATTATCTTATCTTGTGGCCGAGACAACGATAAACCAACAATTTCTACGTTCCTGCAACTATTCCGGATGCTTAGTCTCTACTTTAGCGTCAAATGAGTACTAAGGTGATCTTATGTTGACAACAGTCACTAACAGTTTCGTTTATTAATCTCTTTTAAAGAGTGGATATATCCAAATCGATAGGCGCTACCTGAAAAAAATATGTAACACTACGAGATCAGAATATTACCAGAAGATAACAAAATATAAGACACATAATTTGGACAGCCTATTTAATTTGACGGAAACTCCATTTTTTACCTAGGCGTATAATAAAATGGGTGGACCGTTTCAGTAAAAAGTTTTAGAAAATATAAGTCAACCAAACCTAGAATAATGAACATACAAATGTAATCATGAATGAAAAAAGGCACACACTGTATGGAACACGTACATTGAGTTGCTTTTGGACGTTACAGAACAAACACAACTAGCCGAATAAAGTACCATCATTAATTAAAAAGCTGAATGTCTTTGAGGACGAATATCCAGATTAGATGGTTTTCACAGCGCGCGGTATGACCAGGGGGGGGAACTGCACCGGTGTTTCCACACACCACAGGGGCGCCACCAGTAGCCATTTTATTTATTTCATTAAACATTTATCTGAATATTTATTAGTAATGTGAAAGTGTTTCCACACACCACAACCGTGACCACCAGTAAAATTATAGCCATTTTCATTGGGCTTGAGTGTAGTATGCTGAGTTTCGTTTCCATTGGACAAATGAGTGTCGTCTGCTATTGTTTTGTAAACAAAAAATCACTTCACGTGCTCTGAAAACCATCTATAACTGACTTGAAAAAATACGAATCTGCATCCTGACTCCTGAGACTATTACAATAAATATAGAAGAGATAAGAAAACCAATTAAATAAACATACTGTTGTTGCCTATCAGCAACCATATTGTAAGGAACCATCAACCGCGATTGAAGTTTAAATTCAACTTCATGTTAACACTAGGCCGATAACCTTGGTCTAAAAGTAAGAAGAAAGAATGGTTCAATATAACCACCATTTAACGGATGTAAGCGTTTGTTACAATGTCAGCAATGTTGGTAATAGTAAGCGGCCTTGCTCCATCACTGTCATCGGACAACGGACTTCATTGGAAATTTATGTAGAATCTATCAACTGGAACATTATCTATCATAATACCTAAAGGTTACTACAGCCATAACATACAGACTACTGCAGTTCACTTATAATTAAAGCTATTGCCAGATTAAACAGGTGGAATTATTAAAGTGTTTGAACTAGGGTAATGAAAAATGCAATTAATTACAGTTGGTTGCAGGTGCAATCGACCCAAATCTGATTACAGTTAGTAAAACGTGTCAAGTAGCTAGTGATAGAGGCAGCATAACTGGGAAAAAGCAAAATGCTAACGCAAAGATTCCCAAGCACACGCTGGTATATTGAACTAGTTTCAAAAGTTGGACAGTTCATTTGTCAGATTATGTTCCCAATGAACGCCTGCTTCATGACCCTTAAATTATTGAAAGAATCAATTTTGAGAGAAAAACGGAAATGGAGGAAATTCTTGGCACCGTTAACCACGAAGCACGCTGTACCGCTGATGAGTCTCTATCTTAATGAATGGGAGAAAACTGAAGTCGAAGAAGAACCCTTTAACCCTTTCACTGCCAAGTGTATCACCGGTGATACACGGCCTCCCAACCGTTGACTGCCAAGTGTATCACCGGCGATACATCAACGAATTTCCCGCCAAAGCCCATAACTCTTGTAGTTTTATATTTCCCTCATCTTAACCAACTTTATTTGCTAGAATAAGATCTCTACTTGTGTGTTGGTCAGAATTTAAGCACTTTTATCATGTTTTGCTATTTTTCCTAATAGTCGATATTTGACCCTTCAATTTATGACTCTCATGGCTATATTTTTAAGATAATAGCATTCCAGAAAATTATTTTCAGTAAATGATGGACTGAGTTTCATGATTTAACAGAATAATTTGAATTAAAACAGTTTTCTTATGGTAAAATGACGTTCCCCAGGTGCCAAATGTATCACGGGTGATACATTTTCCCATGAAGTTGTGTATCACCGGCGATATATTTGGCACCTGGGGGACGCTTGATTACCAGTGTGCCACGTGTATCACCGGTGATTCGTCGTTTTTTTTTTATTTTTTCGACTGAATCGTGGTTCAGTCGGTTACTAGCTCCTTAATAAACTATTGTTTTGTTATATTTGATTTGCCAATAGAGTTGGCAGTATGGGCAAAAGTCGACTTTTTGGGCTTGGCAGTGAAAGGGTTAGGACGATTTCACCATTCCTGCAAAGAAATCAACCTTCACTATTTTTAATTTTAAAAATTTACAAGAGAAAATGACGCTTCCTTATCCTGTTTGATTCAATTCTGAATCAACTAGTTTTATTTGTACTATTAATCTCCAAAGAAACATTTTCGTTTAAATGTGACCTTTGTTGTTCATGCCTTCTTATGATTTAAGAAATCATTCGACATGCAAATTTAGTCCTAATGCAGCTATCAAGCCTGCATACATCAGTGTGAATTGAGTCTCTCTCACGCGCGCTACAACTGACTTTGTCAAATATTTGACGCAATTTAGATGCAAAATTGATTAGAAAACTGTTGGTAGCTTTAAATCCAATTTTATATATTGTTTAGACGTAAAACTATAACAACTCAGCAACCGGCTTATTTGTATATCTATGGGATATACCACCGATGTCACATTTTCACATGACAAAGTTTAAACCCGTATAGTTGCGCCAACTACGTCGAAGAGATGTATTGTGCTAGCAGGGTTACATGTCTGTAATTTAAAAAAACAGCCAATGAAAATTTGATTTGTGCAATTTAATTGTATGGATAATGAACCACACGAAAGAAATGGAAAGAGAGGCCATCAGTTTTTAGCTACGAAATGAAGCAAGGTAAAAGTTTACAGTTCTTGTATTTCCTAAGTGGTTCTTTTGATTAGAACTATAGCTTTTCATTTTTTAAATCTTAATTATGTTAATTATATGGAAATCTTAGCTGGTGGTGGGAATGGACCCAGACAACATGACTTTCAAGTTCTTTTTTTTGTAAAATAAAATTTCGATAAAATGGTCGTGGTCCAACATATCCAAAGTAACAAGCCTATTCACTTGCTGTGCTGGGGAGAGTATCCTGCCATAAAGAACTACGAGAGTACTATGAATTATTCTTTCAATGGGAATTGTAAGGTAAGTAAAGCTGTTTTAGTTTGAAAGTGCAATGTTCATGTAACAATTGATGTTGCCATTTGTTGGCAAACAATTGATGTTGCCATTTGTTGGCAAACAATTGATGTTTGCAGAGAAAGATCCTGTAATCGCGAGGACTCCAAGAGTTCCAATGCTGCCTATCCAATCTAGTATAGATATGGGAACACAGATGACATGATAAGTAAGTGTTGGCCAGTCATTTTCTCTGGATGATTTTATTTGATCCATAGTTTGTAGGTTGATTTGGACTCATCGTGGATTTTACTGGTATCACTAACATTGTTTGTTACAGTAACCCAACTGTCATGTACAAGATGCATCGCTATTTTAGGATATACTAAGCACTACAACACCGGTCTGAATGTTTGTAATCCGAGTGTACTATTCTTAAAGGAATTAAATCCCACTTTTTAAAATATAAGAATTAAGTTTCCTAGGGATCAAAATATTCCATTGGTTCACAGCCCGTGAAGATAACAGTGAATAATTTATTTTTGTCGATAGCGAGAATTCTAGCTGACATTTACTTTTTTTTATCCCTGAGTGTCTCCCAACCTTAGGTGGGAACCAAGGGCTTCTACCGATTTCTAGGACCGACAAAAAGGGAGTGACTTTCCACATAAGTTCGTCTTTGAAACATTCAATTTTTTGGCTCAATTGGTTCCCAACAGATGGCTATAGCAAATTTTAATGGGGCGGTAGAAAATCAGGAATTTTTGAAACTTATTTGCAAAACAAACATTTTACAAAGAAAATAAGGACAATCGTCAATAGCCATTTAATAATTAGAAATACTCATTTTATTTACATGAAAGCAAAAACTTAAATTGAAAAGGGTCCCATTTTACAACACAGAACTACTACGTATTGTTAAAAACCTCCGCTAGAGGGCCATGAAAAAAACGAAGCAAAGATGACATATCGTTTAACGAAAATGCCGAAAAAAGGCAAAACGGAAAGAACATATTAAATATATCAAAGAGAAAAGTGAGGTTATAGTAAACAGTTTCAACAAGTTTCGGAAAAAATTTGTTTTTCGTGAATAATTATGTGCTGTCTAGAAAATGGTGTTCAGCCATCAACGCTAAAAATATTCTGTTAAGTTTCGGTTTTTGGATCGTAAATATTTAGTAAGGCAAACTAATCACCATAAATTGAGGCAAATGTGTAAATGTAGTATTTTTACATTATACGAATAGTAGAAAATGTATTTAAGGTAATGCCATCGTCAAACCAGTAAAAAATGAAATCTAAAAAAAAATGTATTGGCGTTGATTGGCAACAAAATGCTCACCCTTCCCCATATTTTGTGAACACCATTTTCTAGAGTGTTAGTCATATGCATTTTACAATGACTGTAGGCTAAAAATTTAAAGCTTACAATACATAATTTGTTCCAAATGACTCGAAGGCATTTTCGATCTACATCATTTTCTTCGGCATAACATTTCTGCCACCGAACCACAATAGGATCTCCGATGCCGAGCAAGTTTGCTATATCTCTCATCGATTTCCCGTCCAGGGTGAACGCGATGAAAGCGGCGCGTTATTCCTTATCATTTAAATGATTTCTCCTTAAATTGTTGTGAAACATTTTCGAACTTATGAATTTTGTAATCATCGCTCACGCTACTTATAGGCTCGGGTTTAGCCCCTATTTGAGTTGGGGGCCTAGCTATAATCACCGGTGTTATAATTCTAAGGGATATTCGTACAATTTTTTCTCTCTTAACTTACACGTGTCAAAAAGGAGGTTTTTTTCTGGCGATATCATGAGATTAAGTTTGCAGTAAAAGTCCACGTTTTGTGGTGTAGGCATAAAAATACTTTCCCATGGTTAACCATACTAAAAAAAAGCTCCTAGCGTCATGTTTTCTATAATAATACCCACATGTTTTCCATTAAAAAACACTCACATTTGTCGAATCGTCATTATTAGCCCTAGGGGTCTTCGGAGGTATATAAAGTCATATCTATGCCACGTAGAAAGAGTAATGTAGGGCGTACAGCCCATAAGCTCTGTAAAATCTTTTCAACTGGTGTCTGGGATCGCCTCAGGCATTTACTGGCTCTGGGAACCAATGGCAAAATTCGACTTTTTTACACTAGAGGCATGGCTGTCATTAGTAGGGATATTGCGAATTGTCCCGGCTATTGTAACACAGGAATTTTTATTAAAACGATGACGTTGATCTGTTATTTAGACCTAAAATTCGTTTCGCAAGTCAATTGCCGGTAAGAATTATGAGGAAAATCACTTCTAAGTTAGGGACTGTCCCGCCTCTAGTGGTTAAAATAGGCAACTGCCTGAGGCCATCCCAGACATCGCTTGGTGTGTAGCCCCTCCTACGCCCTCATTTGCTCTACGTGTCTATGCGGTGTGAATTTATTTCTACGTTTGAATGTTCCTGGTCTATACTCACTCGTTATGCCTTCTGCAGTGAAGAAATTCGCATAGGACTATAGGTTTTCCGCAACAAAATTCTGGAATCCAATTATTTTTATTGAAACCCGACTTCGGGAATCATTTGTTTTATATATGAATAGAATCCGATCAAACTATTTTTATCGATAGAGTAAAAGACGATGAAGAAATTTGCCGTCATCCCGGAACTGATCTCGCTTTGGTCCCAGATTCAATTTCTATTGCAGGATGCATTTCGAAAACTGGTCCAAGATTCATTCGTCCGCTACAAAGGCGAATTAATTTACAGCTATATATTCAGTTTCTAAGAAAAATTAGTCCCGAAGAGGGCTGCGGAAAATTTTTCCCTTGCAACTATCCTTTTCTTCGGAAATCACCGGTTAAGGTGTGGCTTTCGTCTCAAACTTCATTGAAGCGAATGCCCTGGCTGAGTCATCTGGAAAATATGCACTTTCGGGCATTCACTTGAGCTTAACTATAATTCTGTTTAGAATTCATACAAATTCAATGAATTACTATGGAGTCTCTTAAAAAACTCTTTCTGGCAACTCATTAATTGAAATTGACGTAACGCAAATTCCCTGGCCCCTCATAGCTTATCTTAGCGCGCAAAATAAAACAATGACTTTATTCTCCCTCGAATCATTTCGCCTGGGATTATTTGCCTACAGAAAGCGAGTTTATTTCTTTTTTTTTAAGAGAAACTAGTTTTTGTAAAAAAGGAAAGCACAAACCGAAAAGGGGATAGGGCTTCTTTCATGGCAATGGCTCGTCGCCGTTCCTCAAAATACAAGAGAATCACAAATTTTGAGTTTGAGAACACTTGATTTGAAGAAAGACCGATGCTCTTGTATTTAGACTAGACCACGTACGTTTAAACTGCAATGTATTACGGATTGCGTAGGGACGGAATACAACAAAACCTGGGTCGGCCAAGACTGAATTCACTCCCCTCCTACACGTCGTCTGCTCCTCGATTGTCTGTCACGCGACTAGTGGCGAATCAATACATCTTGTCCCCCCACCTTCTGTTAGAATAAACTAGTTCGGAACAAGGGATTTCTCCAATGCAGCACCGGTGTTGTGGAATGCCGGGGGCTCTGATGAGGGAGTCGGATTTCACACAATTCAATGAAGAGGCTTAAGCAATTCCCTTTTGAACTCGAGTAACCTGCCCAATTGCCCATTATTTATTTATAATTATTCTGGGACAACCCAAATGCGTAGAACTCTTCGGGTAATACGTACTTTACGTACTTTATAAGTTTTGTAGTAAATACCAGAAAAATAATAAAATTTGGAAAAACAGTTACCAACTGAAACCTCGTCTATAATCAATTTCCACTCAATGATTACATTAGATTACATTTGTGTTAATAACGCGCCCTTTCCATCAAGGGTCGCCCCTGACGCAGCGATGAGGTTTTACACACGGTTGAGTTTAGTCTCAGTCAAAAATTATTATTTAACAGAAAATACATGGGAGTACGAATATGTTTTAAGCTTCGATTTAAATTCTCCGAGGGTCTGGAACGTCTTCGCACTCTCAGGTAGGAAGTTCCAAATTCTGTGTTTAGCGTAGAAGGCCCAATCACCGCAGCGAGCTTTACGGGAGTGAGGTACTTCCAACGTCGAGGTGGCTACCGAGCAATGGCGTATTCCTTCTTGGCCTGGGATGTGCTTTTTCAAGCGGCGAACTAAATACGACGTAGCCGTTCCATTAAGTGATGGAAAAACGATGTTGGACACTGAGAGACATCATATTAAACTTCGAATAAGAGAACGGAATCGAAATAGCACCATCCTTTGGTTTCGAAGCCTCACACTATGTAAGAACGGTTATAGTTTCTTAGAGAAATAAAACATTATAATGATTTGTTGGTCCTTGGTGAATTTTAAAAATCTATTTGAAACTTGTCGATCCCGATCGCACGATGAAACCTCAAAGTTAGATAATTTGTAGATTGCATTTAACGACTATCTTTGGCATCCAAATAACGTTAAGTTTCCACGCTATAGAACCCCTTGAGTTTCTCCGGTTTCATCCAAAAACTAAGATCATAATGCTAAGTTTTTGAATGCTAGATTCTAAGCAATGACAACTAATCGGCTTTAACCAAGAAGTCTAAGTTATTTTAAAATATATACAAACAAAACAACCACCTAAACTACCTAACTTATAGAGGCTTAATAGTACTTATGGCGGTGTAAGTAAGTAGAAAGTAGAAAATTTGTGTACTCTCTCGGAAAAAGGCGAATCCTTGATTAAAAATTTATAGTATAATGGTGAAATTGATGACGAAAAATACTCCTTCGTTTTACAGGCATACCTAGTGAGAAATATACTTCACTGCCAAGCATCTTTGGCCTACTCAAGTGGGTTGTATTGTTCGGTGATGATCCTGATTTGTACCCATCGAATACTATAGTTGCGTATTAGGATTAAGTATTAGGATATTTGCTGATGACATATTGGAAGTGACGGTCTAATATGACCGAATCAATTTCGTATTTAAAACAAGGAACATTTTGTAAACTTAGAACGCCTCTATCAACGGCAAATAAAATTCTAACTGAAATGAAGAAAGTAAATTCTAACTTGTTCAGCCAACTAGATATTTTTATAAGAATTCAGTCATTGCTCATGGAAACTGGATGTAAATAAGGACTACAAATAATTGCAATCACTTCGATAATTGCGGCTTATTCACAGCAGGAAATGCATCAGCATCGTCAAACATCAATGTTGGATGAATGCAGATTTTGTACTTTTAAAAATCATTTTCATTCTTGTTTGTCCTCTTCACAATTGTAACCATTCGATACAATAGCAATGAAGAATAAAATTGATGAATGGATTAAACCCCGACGTCATGAGAGGTCATCAGAACGGCTTGTTCTTTTTGCGGAATGGGTATATAACCATTCATAGATTGAATAACTTAAAGACCGACATCTTTGGCCGAATACATGACATTACAAAGGTTGCTTGCTACAGTTTCGGTCGATGAGCTTCTTAGTCGGTCAGATAAATGCCTTCGAGTGATGCCTCCTTTTATTGGGACAGTTTTTTGATCAACTAGGGTAAAGCTGTGAACTCCGGACACTTTTTGGCCGATAGGCTTCCTTATGGGAAACGTGTGTATTAAGAATCTTCAATTGTCGGACGTTTCCCATAAAGGTCGGACATTTCTGCATTTTTCGAACAGAGCTGATTTAAAAAAAATAATAATCTCATTCGATTCAGTTTTTTATTCTGAATAGAATTGCCGATGACATTACTGAGGGTGCAATTTTCCCAATAAAATTCGATTTACAAAAACCAAAACATTGGCCTGTCAAAAAAAAAGTTGTCTGCTAGCCTAAGTTCGATAGTCAAACAATATTTGTTTCCTTAACTGCGCCAAAACGGCTTCAAAAAAGATAAAAACATTGGGTATAAATGGATTCTTCATAAAATTATGCATCGATTGGTGTATACCCATTCTAGAAATTTGAAAATCTATAATTTCCTTGAAGGTGTCCGAAATTACTAGCTGTCAGTCCAAAAAACGCAGAATGACAGTTCTTTAAAAATTCCTGACAAAATACTAGAATTGGCCATTTACTACTTAAAAACTATACTATTTTGTAGAATTTTAAATTCTGTATCATTCAGTATAATTAGTTAAGTGATTCATTGATTTTTTATCTTATATTTTTCATTTGCCATTTTCGTTCGTCCTACTATCCAAAACAGAGCTCAAAAACTTTTTCTGCAAGCGTAACTGTGAAATTCTATTTGTCATTTTCTAAATCACTAGGAATAGTTATAAGATGCCCTTTAGCCCATTGGTGCGTTTTTGCGATTATTTCAATATTCAAATTAAAATTTTTTCGTGAAATTTTTTTAGGGCTGATCTGTGACAATGAGCCGGATATTTTAAAATCACAAAATTAGAAAATACATTTTTTCTAATTTATTAATATTTAAAAAAACATCGGAATGGAGCCCTGAAAAAATTTCACGAAAAAATTTAATTTGAAAGTCTAAAAGTAAAAAAACAATCGAGTCTCCATGAGGCTACATGTAACCAGCGGACTCAGTCACGTGACACCATTCCCCTTACAACGCGAAAACGTTGCGCGAATGGCGCACAGTGAAAACTTGCTATATGTTCTATGCGCGCTTTACATGACACATTTTGAGTTCCGATGTTTCCCTTCCACGCACCATTCATTTTAAAAGTCCCATCTCCTTATCTAGATTGTCGTTAGACAAGAGCTCTTGTGTCTATATTTAGAAAGGCAGGAAAGTCAATATGTGGTTAAGTGGAAATATTTATATAAAAAAACAATGTTTCTCATCATCATGCGATTTTGTGAGATTTTTTAAGGTTTTTGAACCATTGCATGTGAATAGTGTCGTTTTGATTCAAAGAGGGGAAGGGAACAATAGACAGCGCGGGCGTGGAGCTTGAAACGGGAGTCGGGAGATGGCGCAAACAATAAAATGACAAAATAAACAATAAAGGCTTTCGATAATCTGGAGTTCATTATTCCGCTGGAACACGACACATACAATAAGATTTAGAATTTCATTCAATCCTAATCTTCAACACTGTTAAAACGAATCCAACAAATTTGGACCTTCGATCCCCCAAATACTTGGTTACTGTCGAAATTTTCATGAATTGTACTAAAAATAAGAGGCAACAGGCAACTATATACTTTTAAGAGTTTTTACCCTTAGTGTTTTAAAAATCAATATATATTATAATTTAGGAATTAAATCCCAAAAAATTTTGGCGGTGGCTCAGTTTAACACATCTGTCAGTTAAGCATTTCTTAATGCCAAGCAACTGAAATGCGTGTAAGTGAAGCTCGGGCGAATATCGTATTGTTTTTTTGTCATAATAATAAATGCTCACCTCACTTACTTAGCAGGTAATTCTCTTAACTTAACTAACTAACTTATCTCTTTCTATATTTTCTTTCAGATTTAAATGTCTGTGCAGAACAAGGTATACCATTATTCATCTGTTGAAAATTGTGATTGTGTAGGCTAACAAAAATGTCTCCACATTAGATAGAGGTAATTGACAATTTAACCATTTTAAGTTAGTGAATATCTCCTCTTTTTAATGGATATGATGTTACATACTTTGTTTCACTAGGTAACTGGTGTCGTTCACTGCCTGAGTGTTCCAGGTTTTCAGTCACCTTAAAAACTGTATTTGCAACCTATACCTATATCTCCTTGAAAGAAAGCAGTTAGGAAATGAGGGACCAAAATTACTTGGCAACAAAGACTGCTCATAAGCTCCACTATTCAGTTCATTCTCAAATGTCACACAGGTATGTTGGCGTACTTTATTTTGTTTTGAGTCTTTGTATTTCCTTAGTTGATTTTTGAGTAAGGAAGTAAGTTACTTAAAAAATCATCCTCCTCCTTGCCTCAGCTTATAACACGGGGCTTGTGGAGCCGATAACCAGCCTTATCTAATATAGTAAGCCATGATATTGTTAATGAATTTTAAGTATGGTAGACCAACCGCTTCTAAATTTCATGAAGCCGCTCAATGTAAAATCAAGAATGGAGTACTTACTGACCTTGTTCTCGGGGCAAAACTTAGAGACACTCCTTTTATGAAAAGAGGAAGAAATTTAGAACCACAAGTGGTAAAGGCAATTGAAAAAAAATACTGGGAATGTCGTTCAGGCCAAGTGGGTTGATATCTCCAATGTTTCCTATATTTGGTGCCTCACCTGACGGCATCAACAAAGATTATGTTGTGGAAATAAAATGCCCTTCCTTGAGCAAAACCATCGGTAATTACGTCACAAAAAAAGGGGACGTGAAAGCAAAATATAATGCCCAAATTCAGCTGCAAATGCATATGGCTAGGCGAGAAAAAGGTTTGTTTTGCAAAGCGAGTCCCAATTTTGAGACAAACAAAGAAGTGCGAATAATTGAAGTGCAATATGACAAGGCATATGTAGAAAATAACATAAGGAAAGTGCAAGCGTTTTGGAGTAAATCAGTTTCATTTGCTGTAATAGCGTTCGTCATGTAAGTAATACAACAGACTTGAGAACTTTCTCCAGTTTTTATTGAATTGAAAAAAATAGTTGAGAAATATATTGCAACCATAAACACTTGATTAGTGGCCCTTGCAAATTTACGAGTCCACATGCTATTTTAATGGCGTCATTAGCATGACGCACACGATGGTTGTCAATACAAGCGTGAGACGCTAGATATTTGTATTCTCGAACGCGCCGAATAACTCGTTCAACATGGATACGCAATCCTGAAAATCTACTTGATAATTCGACGTTTGTTTGACTCAATTTGCTATCTTTTGCGACACTCGGCGGCCTTACTAAAACACAGCCTTTCTCAACCAACAAATGTTCAATTTTCTTTAAACCCCTGTCTGCCAGTCTTCCATTATGTACATGCCGGGATTAAGTTTATCAAGGAAACCACAGTCAGCTGTAATCGTTTCATAGGTAATGCGACCACCGTACCCTTCGAAAATGAAATTAATAAGTCCGTCAGGCGTAATACAGATCAAATATTTTAGGGTGTTAGCTTGCTTATAGTCCGACCAGGTTAGAGCTTGTTCTCGTGCGTCCAATGGTTTTTCAATCCCAATTTCTAAACAATCGATTATGCCTTGCACATTTTAATATGATTTTCGAAACGCCTGTGGTAGAGCTTTTCTTATACTTTCGGCGGTGGACCAGTAGATCAGTTCACCGAAGTAGTCAGCAACAAATGGGAGAAACTTGTTAAATATTCGATTTGAATTTTTCAACCTTTTGCAGATGCTATTAAATTATTTAAAATTTTAAATATTCTTTATAAAATTTAGCATGTTGACGTGAAATGCCAAATTCATCGCCCAAAATCCGAAAACACTCATTCACACGTAGCTTCCGTAGGATGAGGGTGATGACATCAGTTGCGTTGAAAGATTTTTCTTCGTCTGAGCGATAATTAATTTTGTAGCTCAAAATCGGAATCACCGAGACTAGATGCTTGTCAAGGCCAATATAAAGAAGAGGCGCTTTTTCTATTAATCTTCTAGTTCGTGTGAGACTATTATGTCTTCATCTTGAAAATCCAACTCTTCCTCTTTGTCTGATGGGGTGTACGAGGGATCATCTTCGCTGTCCTCAGTCTCTTCGTATTTTTTTTTGTCGTTCACTATGGGATTTTATGTCTGTTCCGCATGACTGCTTCGCTGGAATGAACAAGCCATCGCAATCATTTTCTGGGTGAAATGTATCTTTTGGTACATCTATGAGCTTCGTAAAATTTGTGACTTTCCATTGTCTTACGGGACTACAAGCAACCAATGTGAAACTGACCTTCGGGCGAATTTCGCAGTTTTTGAACATGTTAACCTGAACTTGCTTACTATTGCAGAGAAAATTCTGTTTTTCCATTTTACGTATCGAGAGGCAAAGAGTCTCGAATTTCTTAATCGTAAGACGTTCCATGGCGGGAAGACGAGCCTGTCTTCTGGTGTCGTTCATGACTTCAGTTTGTGAGCCGGCATCACACATTTTCTTGGGCAATGGATCATCTAATGGAAGTTAATCAGCTACAGTGTCTACTTGATGAAAAGAACACGTATCTTCCATTCTGTCTTCTGGTTGTATGAGTTTTTCCGTTCGATTCTGGACAGGTGGATCATTGCCTTCATATTCAATGTTGTGTTGGTTTTCATTTGACTTTTTTTCGTTTGACTTTTCTTCACTTAACTTTTCTTCAGTTGTCTTTTCGTCACTTTTGACTTTTCTTCACTCGACTTCTGCTGTAAAGGTATGCCTTCAAATTTGTGAGTGATCGAGTTAGGTTTCAGTTTTAGTTGACCTCCAACACTCTTAAACCGAGAATAGTTAAGCATGTCATTCTCTACCTATAAAAAATATAATTAAAATCTCAAAAAATCTATACATAAAACCTTTTTTACCAACGTACGTCGAAATGGTCCTCACAGACGAATAAATGAGACTTCGGCGACACACTTTTCACACTTTTTCCAATAGCCAGTAGCCAAGCTTCTCTTATTTCAGTCTTTGACGGTAGACTAAGAAATAACTTCCACGAGCACTGTGAATCCTTTGAGTTGGTTTGACAACCAGGCACAATACAATATTTCACGGACTATATTTTCGTATTTTCAGCCATGATTAGCACAATATCCGAGTTGTTTTTATCTCAAAGATGACACTCAAAAGCAGACGACAGGTGGTTTTTGCGTCGGTGCAGTAGGCCATTTAGTAGTGCCGTGCGCAGATTCTGGACCTGCGCAGTTTGGTGGCATGCACTATAACAACACGTCACGTGACATTTCCCCAAACCCCCGATTTAAGGAAGGTGGGGCCTGTTTCATTGTATTAATGTAATTCCAATTGGAAATTCAGATATTGAGGTTTTAAAAACTAATATGCATATTTCAAGTAAACTGTGAAACAATGCAAAGCATTGTCACTTTTGTCGACCAACGATCCTACCATCAGTAGCAGATTAATGGCTAGCAACCATATCTGATCGGCAGATTGGCCCCTCACTTTTCAACTGAGACGTATCAAAATGGGAGGGTTTATTCAATAACCCTGTGGCCATATTTGAAAGAAGAAATGTTTTGGTTTAACTTTGCCGAAGTACTGAAATATTTAGCATTGATACAGTGTTTTCACTACAAGCGGAGCAATGCCCTCTAGCAGGTCATGCATGACATCTGGAGGAAGGCCACTGATAACATGGACGTGAGACAGCTCGTTTAAAATTGAAATTTTTACAATACCATAAAGACGCAAAAATGGTATTTAAGTTCGTCTTGAGTTAAAGCAGAGCACTGAAAGTTATGCTGATCCTTAATTTTGAAGCCGCCAATCTGGTGACTGGCCAGATTGTCAGCAATGACGGCAGCCATAGTCCCACGAATAATAGACGATTTGTTTTTGATGGTCATCAAAAGGGTTACTATATCTTAGCTACTTTAGCTAATGAGGCGTTACATTGTAACGGGTTTCGGTTTGCGAGTAACCCTATATATACGGCCAGACGAAGTTAACAAGCTGGTGCAATGACTTCCGGAGAAAGGTTTGTGTTAGTTACTGTTGCTGCAGCAGTCTTTGCGTCAGAAAATAGTATCATTAATTTCTTAATCTTTCACGGTAAAAGAATCGTCGTAATTAAAATATGGAATCCGTTATTAACTCTAAACTAATTTGCTTATTTTAGAGTCGATTTCCGAGAATATTTTCTCGCAAATGCCCCATAAAATTTTACTGGAGCTGCAAATCGCTCAGGCTGGATGACAGAAAAGGATTTTATTTTCTTGTGTTCTATTTTGAGAACGAATGATAGTCTTTAGTACACAGTAATATTTTTTTTTTACTTTTATTTACTATTTTAAAAAAGGAAATTTGAAAGTGCGGCGATTTGCCCGACTTGGTGTATTTGGCCGAATAGCAATACTGGAACTTGCTGCTTGAAACGACGGCGGCACCAATGTTGTAGCTGCTGGTCGAGCTGCTGACAGAATTGGCGTACCTGCACGTTGAAGCGCCGACTCGACTCCAGATGAAGCTATAACTCGACTTGGTGTATTCGGACGAATAGCAATAATGGAGGTTGCTTCTTGAAACGACGACGGCATCATTGTTGGAGCTGGCAGACAGGTGAGTCTGCACGTTGAAGTGACGGCCCAACTCCTGATGGAGCTAGGGCTCTCACCCGTTTCGCGGTTCGCGGTTCCGAACCGGGTCAAATTCGGTTCGGATACGGTTTCGGTTCTTAGTTTACCATTTTCAGTTCGGGTTCGGGTTAATGTCAAAACGGAACCGCTGAACCGGATGACTCGTGGGTCGCCGAAAAAAATGTTAAAGCAAGTTGGCAACTCTGCCGAAAAATTAAAAAACCAGGAACGGCAGGAAAATCAACAAAGTTCAGACGATATTTACTCACCAGGTGACGACGGAGAAGTGTTTCCTGTGTTTTATTCTTAAATTAAAGGAAAGGTGCTAAAGGAAAAGGCAAATTATGATTCAACCGCAAATTCGAGTTGGTTAACCCACGGTTTTTAGCGGGTAACCCAACGGTTTTGTCGGGTAAACCCGTCCATACGGGTTACCTGGTTCCCCCGCCAAAACCGATGGTTCGGATACAGTTCGGCCTTTTTGACCCTCGGTTCGTTTCGTTTTTTTCTCCTGGGTTTCGGGTTGGGTTTGCCCCAACCCATACCCGACCCGAACCGGACGGGTGAGAGCCCTAGATGGAGCTAAAGCTCGACTTGGTGTATTCGGCCGAATAGGAATAGGAGAGGCTGCTACTTGAACCAACGACGGCACTACTGTTGGAGCATGTTGAGGCGACGGCTGGACTTCCGATGAAGCTACAGGTCGACTAGTGGAGGCTGCTTCTTGAAAAAACCGTTGTGTTGTGTATGAGCTTGCATCTTGATACAGTGGTGGACTTGGAGATGTGTTGGAGATTGCAAACTGAGTTTGGGATTTTCCCCTCATGTGGCAACGCTGCCCTCTCCCCCTCTAGCTGCGGCCAGACAGTTTCTCTCCCCCTCTCTCGCTCAGTCTTGGAATTGCCGTCCTAGGCACACGTTCTCCCCTTCTGTGTTTGAACCAGCGGTATTAATAAAGCATTCTGTTTCTA
This sequence comes from Ceriodaphnia dubia, assembly GCA_022539655.2. NCBI lineage: Eukaryota > Metazoa > Arthropoda > Branchiopoda > Diplostraca > Daphniidae > Ceriodaphnia > Ceriodaphnia dubia. The sequence continues at coordinate 358,077 of JAKUCG020000139.1, read as the reverse complement.
TACTGTACTTTTGCCTACTGTTTAATTAAGTAGATTAAGACACAGTTTCCAAGGTTATGGGCCCAGATGCGTTAAACTAGGGAAATTAATTCTGTATTTCTGTGTTTATCTACTTTTATGTGTAGTGTAAAATGGCAGGACAGGATAGTCGCCCCCATTACACAGGAGTAAGATTCGACGGAACAAATTTTGGTTCGTGGGAGTTTGGAGTGAGGCTGATCTTGCAGAGTGAAGAGATTGTGGAGTATTGTTAAGGGACACGAGCTGAAGCCTCAGCCAGTAAGTTTTATTTTGTTCTTAAATTCTAAGTCGTAAGTGCTTGTGTGAGTGGAAATGGGGTGCAAGTGCATTTGCAGCTACCATCTGTTTTCATCTCTTGTCGTAAATATCTTTTGTATTGGAGAGTTTTTATTTTGTAAAAAAACCCCAGGCACTCACGTGGTGCTGCCCGACTAAGTAAATTTAATTCACCGCACTCACACCAGGGGGCACCACTTGAACACAGCCAAACTGACAGGCGATTCAATAGCTACCCATTTAGCACTATTGGAAACGATAAGAGCTACTCTTGTAACGTAGGTTACTCTCCACGTAGGTCATGTGAGGGTGACTTGCCACACTGAGTGTGAGAGCGGTTTGATTGCCACACTGGGGTGTGAGAGTGACTTGCCACACTAGAAAGTGTGAGATAAAGGACCGACAAACTCAAGATATTCTTTTCCTGTTTAGATCCTGAACGAGGGGGCAACTACAAATGCAGCAGCAATCGGCGCCTGGGAAAAGAGGAATACCTCCGCAATGAGGATCATCTACTCATCCATTCATGAAGGAAAATCAAGGACTCTCATGTCTTGTGACCTGGCCCGAGAAATTTGGAGCAAAATGGAGACCGAGTACTCAGAGACTGCTGAGGAGAGTGCCCCAGTACTATGGAGTAAATTTTATGGATCGAAGCTTCGACGAGGTTCCCTACCTACTTCAATTCACTCTAACAGCCGAGACTAATTAATCTTCTTCATACCAGGGCAAAGTGTCATGGAATTTTTGACTGAGATGGAACAAACTGTCTCTCGCCTAAGGGCAATTAATGGAGTTGTAATTGAGGACGAGCAGATCATCACACAGATATTGATGTCTCTTCCATCGAGTCTGAAATTGACTTTCGGCGTGGCCTGGGATAATACACCAAAACAAGAAAAGACATTGAAGAACTTGACTGCCCGCCTTATCAAGTTAGAGAAGAATCTCAAACAAAGTGAAGAAGAGAAACTATCCGATGCTCTAGTGAGTGTGAAAGGAGAACAAGAGAAATTAGAAGAAGGTGAAGATCATGCTTTTCCAGTCCGGGACAACAGAAAGATGAAACAAAATCAAGACAAAAGAAGATGCTGGGAGTGTGGAGACGACTCTCACATTCGATTAAAGTGCCGAGTATTCAAGCGCTGCCTGGAGAGAGAGAGAGAGATGAGTACGACAGAGATTCCATTTTAGAGAACTTTCGGGTATTTCAAGATTGAAATAAGCAAACGGATCGGGCCAGGCGTCCCTCCAGTAGACGCCCCTCCAGTAGACGCCCCTCCAGTAGACGCCCCTCCAGAAGGCCACAGACGCCGCCGCCGCCGCCGCCGCAGGCCACGTTGGAATCCACGCCGAAAACCCAACGCGGGAGGCGGTCCTTGGGGAATTCTGCAAGGAAATCCGAAAGGCGTGGCAAACATTCGAGCTAGAGCTCACCAATTTCCAAAAGTGCTGGCTCATCCGGGGATGGAATGACCTCTTCAATAAAGGTGCACATCAACTCTCTCGCGGCCATGCTCAGGGTTTAGACAGCCCTTGGAGAATTCTGTAAGGATACACGAAAGACCTGGCAAAACTACGAGGTCGAACTCGTCGACTACCAAAACAAGTACATAAGGTGCATAATCGTGAGGGGGGGGGGTCCAAAAAAACAGAAAATTAGCATAGTGAAAATTGGACTAGTGGAACTCAATTCACCAGCCATTGAGTTCTCGATAGTAAAATTGGATTGGCGGCATAATTTGCATAGTGAAAAATTAGATTGGTGGCATTCAATTCACCAGCCATATGGCAAGAACGGAGAAAAGCAAGAGTTTTTGACAATGTATAGCCGCCGATGGTCGGTTGTCGACTGCTTGCAGTTTGCACACACAGAGATAAGAGGCGGGGTCGGGGGAGAGATGGGATTCATCCAGCTGCCATCTAGCGGTTGGGGACAGCATGTCTTACTACGGGATAAGGGAATAACCCCTACTTGGTAGTTTTATCCCTTTGGCGTTTTTTCGCATTAAAAAATGTAACTGTTTTTTCATATTGGCTTTTCCCGTCTCTTCTTCTCTCTTATTGAATGCCAATTTGGTACTTGCAAGTCCGTAAATTCGAAGAGAGAAAATGTTAATCGAGCCAAATGCTTTTTTGTCGTCTGCTTACTTATATGTCTACTCCCTAAGTCTGTGCTTCAAAGTTCAAAATCATATCTTGATTTCTACAATTACAAATGGGGTGCAATTTATTTTTTAAATTTGGTTTTCTCTGCTTTTCTCATAAATTTTCTCATAGCTCTTAAGTAAATAATAAATAGTGACTGTTACGGTGTTTTTCCACCGTAAGGCAAGACATCTGGCAACCTCAACAGGTACCATGGCAACGGGAGATGACAAGAAAAAAGCAGACGCTATTCCGCATGGAAGAAGACAAGGGTTTCAAAAGCCGCTCGCCCTTTTTAACTTCCTCTTTGAGTCTTTCTACAATTTGCCGTCTAATAAAGGATTTTGATTCCCCTTCCGTTAAAAGGTGTCGTTCTTCTTCTTCAAGGTATAAATTTTAGTGTAGCTTTAAGCGTTAGATATAAATTCCATAGATGATAAGTCTTACACACGCAGACCACGTGTGTCTTGTAAGAAAATATCTTACATAATGGTGCCGAAACCCGGGAACTTAGATCATTCAAGAAGTTCTTTCCTTCCTTTTAATCCTTTATACAAATATTTAAAGTGTCTAGGTTAAAATACCCTGAGCCTGGATCAGAACACAAAGAGACTCATGGTTGGGCTGACTGCGAGTGACCATTACTCGAGCTACTGTCTCAAAACTAGATTGAAACCCCACCTCAGTTCCATACTGTGTGTTCACCAATTTAGCACGGTACTAGGATTGCTATCAGTGTGGTCCACAGCATTCAGACAGCATACTGGAAGCCTTAAGGTCCTAGCAGCCCTTCCTAGCAACAAGCTCACCCTTCGAGTTGGAATTGGTACAAACCAATCTTACTGGAACAGCCGAAAGGCCTTATCGGAACCTGACAAAAGTCACCCTGGTATTTCTTCAACCTATCTGCATTAAGGGATCCTTACTCATGCCCTTTCCCTTTTAGATTCTCTCTGATTCGTGACTAGTAATACCCGGGCTGACCTAGTACATCAAAACGTTGGGCTCATTTGTAACAAGTCTGAGTCGGTAAATCTTCTTTCGTAATCATCCTTGTTGCTGTTCTATCAAAACTCTCTTGTTTCCTAGAGATCGTATCCTTCTCTCCCTTTTCAATCCCAGTCTCTTGTTGGATCTCCTAACTATCGGATCAGCCTTAAGGCTAACGGGACACGGTCGGGCCGAAAGGTATAAATCAATCAAATGGAGAGCTCAAGGTAAAGTGGAAAGTTAACGGATGGACGTTTAAACAATTTAGAAACATGGGTGGCACAGGAGCTCCCACTAGCACGCCTAAGAAAGCCAAAAAGAGCCCGGAGGTGTTAAAGCAATTACGCAAGTCGGCTAAATCAAACTTTACCAGATTACTACACAAGATCGAATCAAAGATCAAGAATCGCCCCTCGAGTGAAACCATCACAGATCAGATAGAACGGCGATCCACGTCTCTGGCGGTCCTTCGCTCGATCCTTCAGGGAGCTTGTTCACGACACATCTCCCTCAGACGTTCAACGAATTGTAGTCCTGAGACAGATGCTTGCACCTGAGGTTCGCTACGGTTTAGAACAAATGCTCCGTAATCCGGATCACTATGGACGAGTATGGCAAGAGCTGCAAGAGAAATACGGCAACCAGTACTCCGTTTCCAGGGCCTACCTGCGTAGCCTCCAACACCTACGAGGATGTAAAGATGGAGACCACAATGCCCTTCGAGAACTCGCGGCCCGCCTACACGACGTGGTTTGTGGACTACAAGACGAAGGCTGTACTCACATGTGTTCCGGCTCGTCACTGGAACTCGTCATCGACAAACTACCAACCGAACTAAGAAATAAATGGGAGACGCATGCTTTTAAGAAAAAGTCTGAGATGCCCACACTCATCGACTTGGACTCCTGGCTTCAGCAACGAATGATTGGCAAGAGCTGGTACAGGCCCTCTTACGATAACAGAGAGTCTAGGAACAGCGCAAGGCGAAGCGACGACCCGAGCGTTTTTGCGACCTTCACTGATACTCCGCGAGATGAAGATAGAGGCAGAACCTACCGATCACCCCACACGGACGAAAAAAGGGACCAGAATCAAAAGAGATCGTGAGGACGGCGGTTGCCAAAACCCAACTCTGGGAGTATACGAGGCCGATTGGCATTTAATAAATTGTTTGTTTTCCCTAGCCTAGTCCCTAGGCTTGGTGGAGGGGGGGACTGTGTTACGGTGTTTTTCCACCGTAAGGCAAGACATCTGGCAACCTCAACAGGTACCATGGCAACGGGAGATGACAAGAAAAAAGCAGACGCTATTCCGCATGGAAGAAGACAAGGGTTTCAAAAGCCGCTCGCCCTTTTTAACTTCCTCTTTGAGTCTTTCTACAATTTGCCGTCTAATAAAGGATTTTGATTCCCCTTGCGTTAAAAGGTGTCGTTCTTCTTCTTCAAGGTATAAATTTTAGTGTAGCTTTAAGCGTTAGATATAAATTCCATAGATGATAAGTCTTACACACGCAGACCACGTGTGTCTTGTAAGAAAATATCTTACAGTGACTTTTCTAGTTTTCAAAAGAAAGGCAATTTTTTTTGCTGAGCACCACAAAGGGCCAGGCAATGCATTTACGCTTCTAAGTCACGAACTAGTATTCGACAATAGAATTAAACGTTCGACGCTACAATCTGTCTTTACTCTTCCTCTCACCTATTCTGTACTTGGAGCTTAAATCTTAAGAATTTTACTTAACTTTAACTTAACTTTAGTTTGAAGCTTCGCATATGGCCAGCCTATGCTTACCATTTGAAAATGCGCCATTTTCAATTACCAAAAGGTTGTTTTTCACAATACTGAAATAGTTGATCGGTGAAGAAAATACCAGCGAAAATTGATTAATACGTGAAATAATAATTATCATCGATATCATATATTGTAAATTGGTATAAGACTGCATTGCAGGAACAGATGTTAATGCATTAGATCTCAGAAAAATTTCCTTTAATGAGCTTGCAGATCAGGAACGGGCAATCGATTCTTGGTGTAGTTTTGTTGCATTATCGCCAAGATTATTTTCAGATAAGAACAGACGCTCCAATCTGGCAGGAGTTAAATCAGGGAAAGACTTGTTTCCCAAACTACTGCAAATGCTTATTTCTAAATGCGTAAGAGAGTGTAATGGAGGAAGAAAACGAAAAGCTTAGATGTCATAATTTCTAATAAAGCATAAACTCTGCAAAGCATCAAAGTCGTTCAAGAAATTTAAATCTTCCATTGATAAAAAATATTCCATCTAAAAACCTTAATGAGGTGGTGTGTGTTGTTCGGAATGCTAAAGGATCAAAAGTTGAACCAGATCCAGACTCTAGATTAATGTTTGCAACCCTTTTGCCTGCTAGAAAGTCTGCTAGCATTCGTTCATAGAAAATGTCTTTATAATAGAACTGGCGTATAAAGGATCGTTGTCCGGTCGACTCGTCCACTTCCAACTCGTCCGTTTCCAACTCGTACTCAAGACTGAACTTGTAATTGAAAAATCTTCAAAAGATGGCGCACTCATACACTACCAATATTCTCACCAAATGCAAACAAGGTTTGAAAGCCGAGTAGCCGACGCACCTGCGAGAACAAGTTTCCCGCAGGGATTCTATACAAATTTTTTTTCGACCTCTTTAGTTGCCGTAATTAAGTCTAGGTGGCAAGTGTCTTTTTTCGTTATTTTAAAAGGTACTAGATGGTGCTTTGTCGTTCAAGTTTTGCAAAATTCAAAATACTAATATCTGTTTTAAAATGAAAAAAAAATTACGCAAGAAAAAGGTGGCATAATTCATGCTTAATTTTATATATTGAAACGGATTTATTTCATGAAAAAACAAGTTTTTAGGAAAAATTGGTTCTCTTTCTAAAAGTAATAAGGAAACGCTTCGTTGGGCAATCGTTTTATGCATCGAAAAAAAAAACGATTGGCGCCAGGTAATCAATTAGATTGAGCCTTTGAGACTGAGATCTAAACCAGAGTCAATACGTTTTAAATAAGATAGGTAACAAATATAATGCAGAGCGCCCATTGTGACCCAAAAATAATGCCTTACCTGTTATTGTAACCGTTTTATAAATGTTACTTGGGTGGGCCCAACTTCGATACAATTTAATATAATAATTTTATAAATATGGTTCTCTTCCGATACAATCATGTTGCGGGAGCGAGTGGGGTGAAGTTTTTCAAGAAGAAAAAATACTTCTTTTTTAATCTTTGCGTTAATATATTCTAATTCAATTCAAAATTTAGCGTTTATAAAATTGAAAACACCCCTTCGGGACCCTCCCAGCGAGCGACGAAAGTCGGCGCTGGTAACCTAATAGTGTTACAGATGTTCCCTCTCCCCCCGCTAGATGTCTACTATAAAGCCAGTTTACCTCGTTCGTAACGGTGGCTACTTAAATCTTGGACGAGTCGTTTCTGAGACGGCTACGAATACTTTCGACGGCTTTCTCCACATTATCCGTCTCTTTCTCTGTCTTTTCAGTACGATCCGGCCACGGTGGGGAGGGAAAGGAGCAATTTCCGACTTGGCTAATGATTCTCTTTTATCGACAATGGATACTTTACTCTGTTTTATGAGGAAAATGAATACAACAGACTGGTCAGCTCAAGATTAACCAACTCTGTGGTCATATTGATATTACGTAATAAGATAATGTTTGGCTCATGATAAAATATTACTTTTTTGTACCTTTTCAACATTATGTTTTCATGTGTCAAGTCAAATAATCGTTCCTAATAAAAGTTTTCTCGCAAACAGGGCACACAAACTGCAATGTAAAACAGGGTGAGATAATGTTTGACTCATGATATAGTTTTACTCTTTTGTACCTTTTCACCAGTATGTGTTGTTATGTGTCGTTCTAAATGAGTCTTTTAAGCGAAAAATTCTCCGCACTCGGTACACTGAGGATGGGTTGTCTGTCCTTTCACTCTTTTTGAACGAATCCTGAAGTTGGTTTTACAAAAAGCGATTTCGATATCCACATCTGATTCTGCCTCAGATTCGCAGTCTTCTTCCACTGTTGATACGCTATTAGATTCTTCAGAATCGCAGTCTTCTTCTACTGTTGGTACACTATCAGATTCATCGGTTTTACAACCTTCTTTGTCGTTTTTTTCGCTTTCGGATCTTTTATCAGCGATATCTTCTAAAACAGCAAGTGCATCTTCAGGAGTATTTGTTGTATGCGTTGAATTATCCTTATCTCCAGCCCCATCAATGAAAGAAGGCTTGTAACAAATACTCGATCTGATTTGGAATCTTGGCTAAGCAGTTGAAGCTCCTGCTCAGACCTGTTTAAGCTCTTCACACTTCAATAACACACACTTAACGTATAATACGTATAACACGTAACGAATAATAGCCGACGGACGAGGAGGAAGGCCGACGAATGAGGCAGAGGAGACATTCATTGACGTCTACTTCTTACACAGTAATCCACCTGATGCTGCGCGATTTTAACACAAGTCCAGCGCAAACGAGTCATTGGCAGATCCGTCAATATGGCCGATCAAACTCAGCTTGTTGGCTTTACTGACTTAAGGGATTGCTGAAAAAAAAGTTTTGATCTTGTTTTGTTTTTGTTTCACCGTCTTATTCGAGTTATGATCTGTTGGTCACGTCCAGAGTCAGCTCTCTGATTTTTTATGACGGTCGCCCTCCGTCCGAGAATTTTCTTTCTTTAAGGCTTCAATTTCTAAATTTGCTTCTTTTAAAAGTCTTTTGTACTCCGAAATTTTTAATTTTGGACTTTTTTGTGCAGTATTTTCCTTTTGTTTTTCAACATCAATTAAGGAATGAATGAATGGGGGTGCAGTCGGTAGACAAGACTTGCAAATATAGAAAATTTTTTCATCCATGCTAAATTTCATGCGCTGCAGACTTATCTTCAAGCATTTAATGTGGAAAATTTTTTTGCATAACAAGCATCCAATAAGTGTGCTGTGCTTATGAATGTTGTTACAACAATCTGTGATCGAGTTTGTTCGGCTTTTTTTCCGGTTACATTAATTTTGAACTTAACTCAGCACTAACTTGAGAATTTTTTTCAGTGTTGTCTACCAAAGCTAAATGGACAGCCAATTTTTTGGTCTCTACGCTAAGCTTTTTCCACAACTTGTCGATCAATTCAGTTAGCTCTCTAATTTTGCATGACGGCCGCCTTCCAGTCTCCTACTTGTGCAAGAAGAGATAAAATGGTCGTCTATGTTCTTCAGGACATCATCCCTTGGGAAGGATTCCAAAAAAGCATATGAAAAAAGTTTCGAAATAGTTTTGAGTTACTGCAGTAAATTTAAACAAAAATACTTAATACCCATTTTTTATTTTTTATTACCTTGTAGAGACCCGTCTTGTCAAGGACCAGTTTTTTTATTTAACCTTTTCCCCTTTGTTGAATTTGAAACAAACGGATTTGCTTACCAATCTTTTGCATACATCAGGGACATTCAGTAATAAGTACATGTTACGTCCTGGATGGTCTTGGTGGGATCCAGGGGAGTCAAAACACCATCCCCGGACGGCCACGTCAAATTAGAAATCTCCTGTATGCAGTTGGTTCAGACATGTAGATTGACATGACATGTAGATTGGGATGTCCGTCTCAGGCACTGCATACTGTATTTTTAAAAAATTATAATTATAATACAACATAAAAAAATTAACCAAATAAAATAGAAAACTGGCAATAAATAGTTAAGCTTACTTTTAATTGTATAGTTTAAAAGACGGGCGCACTTGCCTTTGCATCGGCTACATACAAAAGGCAAGTGCCTAAAGAAATATGCCCACAATTTGTCGAGCCCGTAATCGTTTTCAGTTATTTTGAATCACGCTGGTGGATCATCATTCAGACAGAATGCCCCAGCTTCGGCTAGGGCAAAACATGGACATAACAACTAGAACACAGCAGAAATATAAAGAAAACAATAACCTCTTGTCCGCTGTAAGTTTATCATTTTTTTTTTCTTCGTAGAATTTTTCCAATTTTCGATGAATCGTTGCCTTAATTTTCTCTCCCTGAGTTGGAATGGTTATGTAATCCGCCATTTTGTCCGTTACACTAACAGCTAGTTGGCCGCTTGAATTCGAAAAAGTAGTCACGTGACCATTGGCTTGCGCGTGCCTTGTCAAAGTGCAAGACAGTTTCAAATTCTCTATTCTGCCGTGCGTCCCTACATTTCCGTAATTCTCAGTTGAATCCCTGTAAGACTCATAAGTTGTCATAATTGCTAGCACGCTGTTATTTTTAAATTCGTAAACATGTTTTTAAAGTCGCAGTCTCATCTGAAACAAAGTAACCGCCATGTGTCGACGACTTCCTCTACATTTCTGATTATGCCTACATTATGGCCAAAGCGCGCGCGCTTTGGAAGGTCCACCAGGGTTTCCTTAATTAGTCTGGTTCACGTGTGGATCAGTTTTAGAATATTGAATTTAGTGACATTTGGAAAAATTGTGTACGCTGCTGGTGGCGCTAAGTCGGGGTCTTGGGTTTGAATGGGACGGACGCAATATCAAATTTTGGCAAGTGAATATGGAAAGGGTTGATGAAGGTAAACTTTGTCTTTTGACAAGTTTCTTATAAAGGAATGGCAGATAAAGAGAAGAGCTCCGCCCCCACCAGTCACCCCACTCGCTCCCCATGTAAATGTGTATAATTAACAAGCAGTCCGCAAGGCAACCAGGCCGAATTCCTAGGATAAGGATTTTACAAATTTTTTTTTGTTTCATCTAATTTTAAAACATTTACACCATCTTGTTCGCCAGTGTAAAACAAATGCATTAAACCAAGTATCACGACAAAATTCTTATTAGTTTAAGAGATAATCACATTACGTTTTTCAAAGTTTTCCAAATTCTAGTATGTTTTCGAGACAAGTAAAATACATTTCAGGGTGGGTAAAAAAATAAAAATAATAATGGGATATGGGTTATATTAAATAATAGGTTCCAACGAACTTTCCAACTCAACACCAAATAACCGACCTCGCCGAGACACCATCGAACGTTCCACTCCAGGCTCCATAAAACATGCCATCCAAGTCACAAGTCTGAGTCAATTCAACCGTTGATATCAGTTCCATAAACAAGAAAAAGATTCAAAAGTGGTTGACGGACTTGTCGACCACGAACGAAATCCTGGAACGTCCCATGTAGCAAATGAAGTCTGCCTCCGTCTGATTAGTGTCATAAGACATCAAATGGTGCAAAATGCCGTCAATTTGAGGTAATTTTGCACCATTTGATGTCTGTTGACACTAATCAGACATTAACCAGATGTAGGCAGATATCATTTGCTACATGGGACGTTGGCTGATGGTTCAGAGCTTGTACCTATTTACCTATTTTACCTATTTATAATTATCTCTTGCTATGTGTCAGTATCCCTATAAAGGGATACTGATGCCCAATATTGTACATGTAAAAAACTGAACAAGGTCCGAACCAACAAACGGAAGTTTCCATCAACGACACAAACCGATGCTCCCGCCCCCCAGTGTCCCGGTAACGTTGCTTTTTTTTGTCCTGGCGGAGCCCATTCGAATGGATGCCCAAGAGGCTCGAAGGCTTGGACTGAAATTTATAACCATGGTCTACTATATCTAGAGGCCGGGATACTTACGGGTTTCCTATGAAATCCATGTAAAATTTATTATTGCGTTATAAAATAGAGGATAAAAAACTAGACGGGTACGTATGGATCTTTTTTTGTAGAAATACACAATTAAAACGTAATTTAACTTTTTCAGAGCCAAACAGCGCAAGGAATTACGCTTGCGCGCGCCACCTGTGGAATACATGTGGAAGTTGTTATGGAGTACCCTACGGATCTTTTTTCTCAATCCACGACGACTTTGAAGTGGCTGTCAATAGGTGGCGCGCGCAAGCGTACTTCCCTATGCCTTTCCCTCCGCAAAACCTTGGCGCACATAAAATTTTACAAACTTTTGCCTAATAATTCGGTTTCGGGTAATATAACTTTGGAGTGGAATGGTGGGGTTTTTTAAGAAATTCCATCAAACAACTGTTGAGCACAAACAAAAGTTGGGAAGGCTACGTTCACTTGTAGACCGGCAGTTAAGAAAAATAAGGCTACCAAGGGAATGCCCATTTTTTACGTTGTTTAAGAATTCAAAGCTTGTAAAGAGAGTAATTAAGAAGAGTACATCTAATAAGAAACTACCTTGTTACAAAATTATTGACTTACAAGCATGTCTGGCATGATGATGAAGCTTGTTGGGCGGTTCATAATCAAGAAAATTACGTCACCCGCTCGATATGCCAACTGGAGATAATTGTAAATCTCCGAGTAAATTCTGAATCTGAAATTTTTTCCATCCTTCTTGTATGGTCTGCAAACTTCCTTAGCATCCAAACATTTTGTTTCCCAGTTATCAGTCTTTGAATTGAATTCTTTTTTTAGAAAACATAATTTCGACGTACAAGGCGAATATTCTTGATGGTGTACTTGTGTTTTCTTCGTCGTAGAATTTAGTTATCGTTTCCTTAAGTTGTGTCAAGAGTTGTAGTTTTTGCTGTTGGGGGACAATTAAATTAAATGAAGATTAGTGTACGGTGAATGAAAAAAGGACAATTACTTGAATGACTGTTACCTGTGATTTGAGGCGTATTAAGGTGTTTGTAGGTGTTTAAATCCTCTTGCCTGCACTTCCTAAGGGTAGATGTGAGAGCCGGCCGGCCACTGCTTTCACAAGAATGACAAATTCTGTTGGTTTTCGAAACGAAATAAGCACTCAGGTGGTTGCACTTCGCGCACCTCATGCTGTCGGGCTGGTAAAGCTCAACTTGCTCAAATTTGTTGAGTTTTTTCGAGGATGCAATATCCTTTAAGCCAATTTCTTGGTTGATGCGTAGCTGCTTTATAGACAACTAGTCAGCTATTTAAGATTATGAAAAGAAGAAGTATCCCATGGAATGTTCTTGATCGCAGAATCCAAGCTTTTCTTCGACCTGGCACGGTAGGATTTTATACCGATAATGTTATAGCATGGCCTACTATATCTAGAGACCGGGAAACTTACGGGTTGCCCATGTAATCTATGTAAAATTACGGAAATTACGATAATATTCGTCGAGATAGAACATGAAAAAAATAATTTTAGTTTAATCAGGCTTCCCTATACCTAAAACAATAATTAAAGAGATATTTTAATGATTCTATTTTAATGAGATATGGTGTGTATTTGTTTTTTGTCAACACCAACTAATTTAAACTTTCAACATCTAAACTGTTTCATTTTTCAATTTTGGAAAAAAATGACGACGAGGCGCGCGAGCAGCTGCAGGAGGGCGACTTCCAGGGGGGCGATTCAACTTTTGGGGAAAAATAACGGGCGGGTAGTTGTATGTATCAGGAATAACTGTAAGTGCAATAGCAGCCGGTGGAGTAGGGGATGGCCTGGTAGGTGCAGGTCTAGTAGCTGCCAGTGGAGGTAACGGTGTAGTACATTTCGTCCTGGTAGGGGGATCCGCTGCAGGTAACGGACTAGTAGCAGCCAGTATAGGTGACGGTACCTGCGGGTGTACTAGGAAGCGAAGGTGTAGGTAACGGCCCAGAAGCGTCCGGTGTAGTAGCCACTGGTGTTTGTGACGTCTCGTGACTCTCCCAGTTGTGACACCTGTAGTAGCAACCGTTCCAGTTTTGACAACCGCTCCTACTGTGACAACCGTTCCAGTTTTGACAACCGCTGCTACTGTAACAACCTTTCCAGTTGTAACAACCGTTCCTGCTGTGAAAATTAGTGTGAGTCTAAGTACAAGATATAGGCTAAGTCTGCCACTGATGAAGGTGAATCGTCAGCGGTCAGAGCTATTAGCGCCGAAGTTTCAGACGACGATAGTTTCGATGACTCCCTTTGGGAATCCAACTCGGACGAGTCTATTGATGACGATGACTCTAGTTTCGTGTATTGCGCGGACGAATCTAGTGAGACGCTGAAAACTTTACGGCATGTGCTACCATTATCTTCACAAAACCCTATGCCAGCAATAAATCCCGGCGCTGTTGCTCAAAGTTTTTCAACAAACTCAACTTCAATCGGGAAAATAAAAAAGCGACCAAAGCCATTGCCGAAGGCCCAAGAAATGACACACGGAGGAAAGTTAATTTATTTTGAAATCGAGGCAGCACTGTCTGACGATTCACCAGGAAATCTCTTCAAATATTAAGACCTACTCCAATTTGTCACTATTTACAAGGAAGACCCGTTATATCTTCCAGAATGCTTGATTTCCAAAGTACTATTCCGTTTATGTTCTTATTATTTAATTTTTGTTTACAAATGTGTGTGTATTGAAATTAATTAGATCGAAGAGCTGGACGACGAAGAGAAAACAATGAAAAGGGCCAAACAAATAATGATGTCTGGTCTGCCCACAGTGGATCCAATTTCAAATTCTTGAAGTACAGCCCTACCCCACTTTGATGTGGATGGAAATATCGATGGCGTTTGGTTATTCAACAATTCTGAACAGGGTGAACTAATCCCTATTTTGATTACGGCCCCCAGCTAGCATAGCTTATTGGTCATATGTTGGGAAAATAAATTTTACCGACAACAAATTTATTGGGAAAATAGTTGGAGCGAATATTTCCCCAAATAATTTTTGCACCAAAATTTATTGGTTTCGGATAACATTAAAAACACGGAATAATATTTCTCCAATATGTAATAAGTAAATATATTTTTTTATTTGTCGTAGGATTAACTTCACAGCTATTTCTATGTTACCGGATCCGGGAATCGAACCTGAGGGCCCTAACGTATGAGTCGGACGTTTAACAATTTTGGCTATCAGAATACAAGTTTATTTATATCGACCAACTAGTGCTTGACTTGAATCGTATGTTCCAACAATAATCCCATACAACACCAGGTGGTCCAAATGAAAGTATTTGGGTGCCCTTAACGGACGTAAAATGGATGTACTTCAGCTTATCCTCAGACCGCCCTCAATACTAAATTATGGCTACCAGACCACCTAACATAAATAAGATTTGCATTTAAAGGTTTTTTTAAAAGTAAGCTACTCATACGAATCCTCCTGACAGTATATTACTTGTCACAGAGAGGGCCGCGGTCGTCCCGATAATAAGAAAAAAGTTTAATTTGTTTATAAATTTGTTCCCGATATTTTTGATTTTTTCAAAATACAAACTATTTAACCACTGAGAGTTTTATTTTTGAATTTGACTTTTAAGTGCTCCGTCAATCGCGTTTTCTATCGCGCGCATAATTTTTGATCCTCAAATTACAATTTCTATATAAAACCAAATCATAAGGATATTCAAATATTGAAAAATGGAAAAAAACCTGTATGCTTATAGTAGAATGCGTGTTCGACATTACTCTGATGACCAGATTTCTTAGATTCAAGTCCCATGAATAACATAAAAATATTTGGAGGATAATTAAATGCGTAATACCCGATCTACGTGGATGGATGGATGGATCACGATGGATCGACAAAAATATATAATTGTTCAATATTGGAAAAATATTTATTATGATGATAGACATCAAAAGTGGGTAACAAATTGGGGAAACATTACGAAAAAAATAATCGGAATATTGGGCGTATCAAATAAACTTGAGTTTGAGGATTTTGCCCAAAATTATGGGTCCAGTTTTACTCCAATAAGTTGATTGTTGGCCCAATAATATTGTTGGGGGGAAACATTTTGCCAATAAAGCCATGCTAGCTGGGGATTCAGAATGCTCTGGAATGTCTGGCCATGGATCACCCAGCTAGCATTAATTCTTGGTCCTCTGTTGGACTAATATTTTACCAAGAAAATTTTCTTGGTCCAAGATTTACCCAATAAAAGGCCTTTATTCTTGCTGGCTGGGCAGGTCCGAAGCTACAGAGATTGTCAATCTAGCTTGCCTATACTCACCGCTTAAACCGCTTAAACCAGGCTTAAAGTTCTATCCACTTAATAATTTAAGTTCAATATAGTTCTCATTTTAATTTAATTGATCAGATTTGCCTATCAATACTTATGATCCGCCTGCTATTTGTACAAGAGTAGAATGTCGAGCTATTTTGAAACCTTTATGTGAAGTTAAAGGCAAGGTATGGGTCTGTAACTTATGTTACCAACATAATCCTGTAAGTCCCCTTGCTTAAGTTAATATTTATTAACTGTTTTCATATGCCTTTCATTCAATGGTTTCAGTTTCCATCCCAATATGCTGACATTTCATCCAATTCATTTGACAAAAAGACCTAACAATGAATTATTAGATTACCAACGCCAACTTTTCTCCCGTTGAATAACTAATTCATCAAGATTTTGACAGTTTGTAAAAAAAACACAAAAATGGAAGCAATGTTGAGCAACATCAAATTTAAATTTTTAGAAACTGGTGCTAAATGGAAGGTCCAAGTGCAGATAGAGAATTCATTTTTTAAATGCTGAATGCACATCAGAAGAAAGTGCTAAGAAAAAATTTTGTGACCAAATTAAACAATCTTTTGGCCAGCCTCAAGAACAGTTTTTTGGTCCGAAAAACAAGACCTTTGGAGATTTCATTAGCAGGTTTGAATTTTATTAGTATGATAATGTAAGGTAATATATTCTATTTTTTCTATGAAATGCTGCAATAAATTTATTTCAAAATACATTACAGTCTTACAGAATGCGGCGCAAAATTAAGTGAAATTAAGAAGAGATGATGGTCGCTTTGTCGTAGGTATTCTCAAAATTTGACGGGCAGTTTAAAGGCAGTTTAAATTAGATTTGCTGGACTTGAGACGACCTATTAAGAAAATACGTGCTTATTTAAAAACACTCCTTCAACAACATAAAAATGCATACCCCTTTCTCTTGAGCCATTCCGATAGTACCTGGCCTGTATCCGAGAGTTCCCGATCTGCAGAGGACAAATTGATGATACTATTAAAATTTAAACAAAGAAAATGGTTTTTGTGGAGAATACTCACAGCTGTTCAGGTCAAGCTCGTCCGTCGGCGTCGTGAGTAAGTTGTCGACCGGCGGACGTCGCTCTTTGTTTGCAATAATCGGATTGGTGCTTCCACCTCCAGTAGGCCTACCATACATCTCAATCAGCTTGCGCTCGATCGTTTGTCGTTCCCCCTGTTCACGACGAAGCTGGACATTCAGAGAAATAATGAGTTGTTTCAATTTCTGTAATTTAGCTATAATATCGCCGTTGGGCTTGGCGACACTGGAAGTCGCTGAAAAATCTTTGAATTCTTGTTGCATCTCGTGATTTTGCCGTAAAGAATTGGACAATCGCAACTGAAGCGTGTCACGCTCTTCCAGTAACTGTAGAAAATAAATCGAGCCACTTAATAATTTTAGTTCAATATAGTTCTCATTTTCATTTAATTGATCAGATTTGCCTATCAATACTTATGATCTGCCTGCTATTTGTACAAGAGTAGAATGTCGAGCTATTTTGAAACCTTTATGTGAAGTTAAAGGCAAGGTATGGGTCTGTAACTTATGTTACCAAAATAATCCTGTAAGTCCCCTTGCTTAAGTTAATATTTCTTAACTGTATTCATATGCCTTTCATTCATTGGTTTCAGTTTCCATCCCAATATGCTGACATTTCATCCAATTCATTTGACAAAAAGACACCAACTGAGTTCTCAAAAATTGAGTACACCCTAGAGGTACAATATGCCTTAATTACCAATTTTCTCTTGTCTTTATATAACTGTATTTATACTCCATTGTTTTGTGTTTAAGAGATCTCAAACTGGAATACCAATCTTTCTGCTGGTAGTCGACACCTGCCCAGCCGAACAGCCTGAACAGCTTCATAAGTTCATTTTTTATATCAATTAAGAAAATGTAAACTAATCTTCATTTTTAAATGACAAAATTGCAGACTTTGTCCTACGACGAGAAATTGGTCGTACTTCATCAACGCTGAGATGGTGGGCGAATCTGACGAGGCGGCGTGGAATGGCGGTGGCCGCCATCTCCAAGCCCCCAAACCATTATTTTATTGTTTTTTTTTCCAAATTGAGTTTTTTTTGCTAGAAGAAAACAAGAACGGAAAAAAGGGAAAATTTTCTTAATAAGTGAACATTTATATTTAAAGTTTATTAAAATATAAAGCGATTTCCGTAATGTTTGTGCCTTGAAGGACTTAATTCAAAATAAATAACCTTCATTTGCAAATTAATCAAAAACTATTTTTTATTGTATTTCAGGGACAAAAACGAAAATTCCGTTATACACAAACGCTTGTGTCAATTGCCAAGAGGTTTTCTTTGTCATGAGAAATTGTTAGGCCATAAGCATCGACTTGTCAATACGGGTTTTTGGGCCCGAATGAACTCGGGTGCTAAGAGGGACATCTGAGAGTAGATAACTGTGCCATCTAGTGATATTTTGTTGAACTACACTTGGTGGTGCCACCTGGTAAATAATTCCATGCAGGCAAAATGTCGCAATGATAAAAAAAAGAAATTAAGGGAATTCCCAAATGTTACACGGAATTTTTAAAAAATTAAGGTAGAAGAAATAAACTATTGAAAGTAACTATTTGAAATACGACCGCGGGTCTATAAAAAAAGGTAAGGAAAAGGGATGGAAGAAATTTCGGAAATATGGGGGATGGGGCCTTTTTTTATCGATTTAAAAATATTT
Organism: Ceriodaphnia dubia; assembly: GCA_022539655.2. Lineage (NCBI taxonomy): Eukaryota > Metazoa > Arthropoda > Branchiopoda > Diplostraca > Daphniidae > Ceriodaphnia > Ceriodaphnia dubia. Next base: position 339,954 of record JAKUCG020000139.1, on the reverse strand, counting down.
AAAAATCCCTTGTCCAGCGCTTCAACCTTTTCCCGTACAAATATATTGACTTTAATTTTCGGGCAATGTTCTATCTTTATTCGTTTTGAAGCCCTAACTAGAAATGTAACGATTGCGTCCAAATGCTCCGAATACATAAGTGAGGGGAGGGTGTTCAAATACTTGGTGTGGGTACTGTATATTACCTTATATCAGATTACTCGTTATCCCCCTGCCAAACTAAAATTCATTCTTTCAACTTTCATACCCATTTTTGTGGTTCCTCCTTTCGTACTTCATATACGGATTTTAAACTCTAACTGAAATTGTCATGATTTTATCTGTTTTTATGTTATCTGTTTTGAATGTTTTCTGTTCCGTTGATTGATAGAGTTTTATACCATTTAAGATATAAAAATAAATAGAATAAATAAAATTCAAATTTTCATTTTCAAAAACATTTGTGTTACTTTTCTTTTTTGCTTTATGCAAAAATATATAAACTAGTTACGTTCTCAATTACTTTCCAGAAAAAAACGTCATAGTTAGGTACTGTAGGAGAAAGAGAAGAGAGAGAACTGAGAGAAACGCACGGATCGTTTGAGGGGTGGGTGGTGTTTCAGTCTGCAATGATTTTTCTAGAGCAGTTAGGCTGCCAGAACTGCTTTGGCGATTTGCTTTCAAATGTAAGTAAGCTATATTTCATTCACGTGTTTTGAAACTCTGTTTTAGCAAATAAATAATTAGTTGCCGAGGTTAGATTATTTTATTTTTTTGCACTTATCGAGTAAGCGTTTACATCACCAATAACAATTTTTTCACTGAATGAATTAAGCCTCTTGAGCGCCTTCGGGAATTATGTTTACGCGTCAAAAATTTTGTAACAAATTTAATAAATTTCGTTTTAACTACACGGTTTCTGGATGTAGTCACAGAATAGATATTTTTTTCTTTATTCTCCCTGCGTTTAGAAATTAATTAATTTTTTTAACGAACGCACCTTGATATCAATATTTAAAAAAAACTTTTATAAGATGGCTAGTTTTTTCGTCCTATTTTGGATTAAAAAGGCATGAATTTCAACAAGGTTTGACATTTTATTGTGTCAAAAGGTGTGTAACCCTATCTTAGCTTTACCGTTACCTAATTTCGTAAACTTCTCAATAAAAAAACATTGCTAAATGATCACGTTTTCGTCTCCTATTGGTGGAAATTCGCGACGTTGGCGGATTTTAGCGGGAATTGTTTAAACTTGCACCTAATTTTAATCTAAAAATTTAATTATTGACTGTGTAATACGTCTCAACGAATTTCAAATTTTTAGTTTTCTAAGCAACCGGAGACCAACATAACTTTAAACATTAATACTAAGCGATCAATGTTATTTTAATCACTGTAAAACTTGAACGAAAACAAAGTGTTCCCACCGGATGGGTCCAGCACTGGAGCCATTCCTACAGGTAACGAGTTTTCCATTTGTCGTGTGAGTACTTAATGTTATTCTATATTTGTTCTTGACAGTCCGTGTGCCACCATTAGTGGTTGGCCTCCCCTCAGCAACGGCCCAAGCCGTCTCACCGAATGGGCCCCCAGCAACTGGTGCCATTCCTAAACGTAACGACATATTCATTGTAACATATGTGTTTAAATATGTCATATTATTCTATATTTCGTCTTGAAAGTCCGAGTGGCACCAAAAGTTGATGACCTACCTTCTACTGCCCAAGTCGTCCCACCGAATTGCCCCCCCCCCCCCACAACTGGAGCCATGCCATTTGGTAATTCTGTCAAGTTTCTTTAAAATATAAGTAAATTTTTAACGTTTTCTATTTCAACTTTTTAGATGCAAGAGTAACCAAGTTTGGCGAACGCTTATGGCCGACGCTAACTTGGTTTTCCAGGATTTCCGCCTTGTTTTGCGGAATATCCTGGAAACCGAGTTCCTGGAGGCAGAGCTGGTGAGAATGCGGGCAGAGTTTGAGTTTGTCATCGGAGCGACGGTTGCCACAACCTGGGAGACCCTGTCCCCAGAGTTGAGGGAAACATTTGAGGAAGAAGTGGCGGCCGCGCTATTGGAGATGGCAAATTCCCAGTTGTGCCAGCCAGTTCTCCCACCAATTCTCAGGATTGTAAATGAGTCAATGGAGCCAAGCTTGTAAGTTTTACCATTATTCTTTCAGTGTGAAAGTGAGTTTGTTGAGATTGATTTTCTTTTCGATCCATCTGCTTCGTTACGTGGACCAGAGAGATACATGGTCTAGGGGCTTTGGTCCGGTAATAGACGAATTAAAAAAAGGCGTTATTTTGAAGCCAACCGGTGTCACAAAGTTTGCCGACAAGGACTTAAAAAGCATGGTAACTTATTTAAATTAGCAACGTAAAACTTATTTTTTTTAAACCTGTCTCTAATCTGTTTTTCTAATTTGAAAGGCGACGATAAACTATTTAGAATATTTTAAAAAACTTCTGTTTATTCAAGAGCCATCAAAAATTATACGTAACAAAATGTCGTTGGAGCCGATTATAGAGCGGGAAAAACCAGAGCCGGAAAACCCAACACCAGAGCCAGCAGATGAAATCAGAACGTCGAGTAGAAACAGAACTACCACCAAACATTATCAAAGCGAAGAACGTTTAAGGAATAGGAAAGTGAAGACTTTAGTGAAAAATTTTTAAATAAATTATGCAATTTCCGTGCAATTTTTAGGGGTACTTTTAACATGGGATATATTTTTTTGTGCACAAGATATCAATAACTGATGAAAATACAAAGCATACGTGCTAGAAATATATTTTGTACAAGGTGAAATCTTTTTCCCCCCGGCGGCAGGGGGAAATAGGTCTCACCGAAAGTAAACAAAAGATGTATTTGATTAATCTTACAACAGTTGATTCTAGGTCTGGTTTACCTTGACCTCAGTGCCAAGCATCTTGAAGCCCTGACCAACACTATCCAACGATCGACCCTGCTGGGACTACAGGTACCAATAGATGGTTTTCAGAGCGCGTGGTGTGATTTCGAGAAAAACTGATGCGGCTGTCCAACACACCACAGGGGCGCCACCAGTAGCCTCTTTTATTCTCCTCGTCGCACAGTATGCGGAGTTTGGTTTCTTTGTTTACATTTCCCTTAGCCGTCATAAGCAGACGAAAAATTCGCGCGTTCACGTGTTGATATCTGATGTTTTCTGCTCATCGTGTTCATCGTTATTCCTGTGTTGTAGTGCCTTAAGTCTCGTAATGGAATGTCGAATCCTGTGAATAGTATTAGCTATCAACTCTCTTCCTACGCTCTTAGTTTGGATGTAACTTCTAAGAGCAGGTACCTAGAAAAGTTATGTCGGTGTCAATGCGACTGCCCTTATATCATCACTGAACATCTTTGGAAATACGGGATGGATATGCTTCGGATTGTACCACCCATCCGGCATCACGAGATTTTCATGCATTTAATTGCCAAGCATAGTTCCTTAACTAAGGAAGTATTCGCTGCCTACAAAAATTTGAGGGCTGACCAGTACCTCACAAATGGCTGGACTAAATGTTTTTGTGGTCTTCCTCTGCGAAATGGGAATATCATTGTTAAAGCTAAAATTACACATTCCCAGTCACTAAATGATACCCCGCTGTCTCCATGGGCTGTACTAACACATGACATTGGGAAAGTGATCCATGCACATTGTGACTGTGCGGCAGGGTTAGTACACCATTGACCACTAATTACTGTTAAATTTCAGTTAATGTAATTCTACATTTATTAGACTAGGGGAAGTGTGCATCCATGTTAGTGCATTGTTGCATGCTGCCGTCGCAACATCACAGATTTCGGAACGATTACCTGTCACATCCTTGCCCTGCTCTTGGGACAAACCAAAGTACATGAAACCAGTACGTGTGGCAACTTATTAATATTTATCTAATCATATATTTAGATATTTTTTTATGATGACTTATGTAGGAAGCAATCGGCAAAATAGCGGATTTAAAATCTATCAAAAAACGACAAAACGCCCACTTAGTGAACTCTATTCTACCGGCGACTAAGACAGAAGTAAACAAGTGCTACGAGCGACTTGCTTTACTAGAAGAACCTTCAATCATTCTTGCGTTGGTGCCCGGGTTCGCCGACAAATACGAACCCATAGAAGCTAAATACGAGCTGCCGAAACCATTTACCACTTTTTTTAACCAATCGTTCGTTGGTGAATCGCGTTCCGTGATCCTAGCTGAATGTGAAAAGGTTATCAATGACTATCAATCTACGCTGACTGAGAGTCACATCAAATCCGTTGAAATCGTAACCCGGGGCCAATCAACTAAAACAACTTGGTTTCAACAGCATTATGGTCGGATTACTGCGAGCACACTGAAATCCGTCATGTTGGCCGACTTGCAAAAACCATCTACTAAACTAATTCAGTCGCTTTGTTACTCGCAGTCGGTTACATTTCGTGGCAACGACGCGACCAAGTACGTAACTTATTGCAATTTTCATTAATTCTTTTAATGCCCAACGTCTTACACACTACCTTTAACAGGTGGGGTAATGATCATGAACATAAAGCGGTCGAAGGTCTTCACAAAAAGCTCGTAGCCCTCCATGACGGTTTGGAATTCCTTACTACGGGGCTCATCATTTCATTACTTGAACCATGGCTTGCTGCTTCACCTGACGCACTTGTATATTGCAATTGCCACGGACCGGGCGTGATCGAAGCAAAATGCCCTTACAAGCATAGGAATATTTCAATTTCGCGTGCAGTAGAGATCGATTCCCAATTTCCGTTATCAAGGAATGAATCAGCCAATGAATACTTTTTGAAAAAAACACATGCTTATTATTACCAGATACAGTTACAGATGTATGTTACACAGCGTAGGTATGGCATTTTCGTCATGTACACATCATGCGATTTGGTTTACGTTTACGTCCCCTTCGATGATGCAATGTTTGATACTGTGATCCCGCATTGTAAGCTGTTCTTTAGAGAACATTTACTTCCGGAGCTTATTGCAAACATGTTCACTAACCCATCAATCACCAACACACCTGTTACCCCTCCACCCACCCCTGATGAGTCTGTGAATTCCATTATTACTACTAGTTCGAAACCGGCCAGTCGTTACTTTCCCTGTACGTGCCAAAAAATTAAACCGGATGACGAGGAAATCATTAATTGCTCAAAGGAAGACTGTCTGATTAAGCAATATCATAAACGATGCACAGGCCTTAAAAGATTTCAGTCGAAGTGGACGTGCAAAACTTGTCAAGATAAACAAAGGCGTTTGAAGGCTCGCGAGAAGGCATTAGAGAAAAAAAGGCTTCTTGCGCCGGCGCTACCCGTTTGCGTTCCAGCAATTAGTTCTGAAACGGCACCTGGAGTTTCTAAGTCTAAAACTATTCAAAACGAAGGGCGACGCGTCGCGGGTAAAGAAAACAGCTTAAATATAGAAACGAATGTTGTGCCATCAGACAGAAGTCAGATTTCTCATACTGCCAATGTTGCGTCAATCGGTTGTGACGTCAAGCGAATGCCCCTGAAACAGTTAAACAAGTGATATGTCTCTGTAACTTTCTGTTCCTGCCTGTTAAATCGTACAAAATAAATAACAATCCAGACCTTTTCCATCAGGACAAGATGTATTTAATCGTGAGTCATGAACTAGGTACGACACTGCCATTAGCGTTGAGGAGGCAACAACAAACAAATGCAATTTTATCAATGAACGCCAAACCATCGTCATCTGATCTCAATTCGTCAATAGTTAAAGTACCCTCCAGAATTGTAAATGTTCTTTTTAACTGTCCGATGACCCTCTCCACGTGAATCCTCACGTTAGATACCTTTCTTGAGTTCTCGACTTCGAATTGGGTTAAATGTGAACGGGTTCCTTCAAACGCGGGCGTAATGAGCTCAGCCATCACCAGTGCCACAGATTCAGAAATCAAAAAACCACGATCTGCAAGAACAACATCTCCAGGAAGCAAATTCGTAATGAGGTTCTTATCACTGGCGACAACAGCTATGTGCTTGCTGTCTTCTGTGATGAAAACATCACTTGATCTTCCACCATAGGCTTGGGAAATGTACGAAACAGTACCTTGAGGTGTGATTCCGATGAGAAACTTCACTGTAGGCATGCTCTTGTAATTAGAAGAAGTTGAACATCTATCCAGCAAATCGTTAAATCGCTGACAACTAACTTCGAAACAATCAATGATCACAACACAACGACGGAAATGCTTTCTGAAAAACATCGGCATAGTGAGTCGTAACTCATCTCGAGCTGGCCACACCATGAAATTAGTGCCACACTTTTATCAATTATAACACGTATTTAGTTTGAATTACATCGGCTCTTACGGGGGAAAGTAAGACCCAGCCACAAAAACACTCGTTATTTAATAACTAAATCTACTTGATACAACGTAAAACATATGTAAAAAGGTGCCTTAGATCATCTAGTTTTCAAAAACAATAATCAAATCCCTAAAATTACCTGCAATAGTAGAGAAAAAATGAAAAAAGTCCGAGCAGAAACGCCGTCTCCATAAGCAGACGTGCAAAACACAGTCAGATCCCTACCGAAAACTGTTCGCAGCGTCACCACCAAATTCGACCAGACGACTGCCGCTTTCTGCTGGGAAGGTCCATTAAACCCTGGATACCTCCCAATCTTATATCGTGCTTTGTGGATGCAATTACCTTTATTGTGTTCTTCACTTATCACCACTTGACCAGCAGGCAACTTATTACATTCAGCTTTGTTCATAAATAATGATGGGACCCAATCAATGTTAGTATAATCGAGGAAATATGCAGGTTTACCTTTAATTCAAGTAAAATTAGATAGTCTGAGTTTGAATAACCCTTTACCTCATTTATGACGATAATTACCGTTATGAAAATGAAGGGAGCATACCCTAGAGTTCTTATTAAGCACGAACGATTTCCTATTGATAGCTTTTACCCACGCATTTCGCCGACGATTCATTAATTCTCGTTGCGTTTCACGATTTTTATTAGAAGTCTGAACAAATTCAGGAAATCGATGGAAGGAATACGTTACGTTTCCCTTCACGAAACGATTCGTACAGCCGGTTACACAGCAGGTAGTGGGCATTGTACTGACACTGCACTTAAAGGAAACATCGAGTCTTCGATAAGATTCACTTATTTCGTCTGCTTATGGAAGTGTAAACAAAGAAACCAAACTCCGCATACTGTGCGACGAGGAGAATAAAAGAGGCTACTGGTGGCGCCCCTGTGGTGTGTTGGACAGCCGCATCAGTTTTTCTCGAAATCACACCACGCGCTCTGAAAACCATCTATGGATGCCGCCCATAATTTACTGTTGCATTCATTCCATTTTCTTGTGGGTTTAGGGATCCAATATCTTGTCGGACTTGGTACATCACAACATTGTAGCCCTATCGTCACGAAAGTTGATGATTGTTACAGACAACGGACAACTGACACTTAGCCAACTAGGCCGAGCCACTTTGAAAAGCTAATTCGAGCTCAGCGATTGTGCTCGACTTTACGAGGATCTCTTTTTGATCGAGCGTCAGGGAACAGCGGAAAATGAAGGTACTCGCCTCCATCTCGTGTATCTAATGACACCTGATAATGTAGCTGGGACAATGCAACGAACGCCGAGAGAGGAGATCGTGAAAACAGAAAGACAAATAAAAGATTAGTAATTGCCAACAAAATGTATTCTAACCAAAAGGAAACCACGCAGCTCCCAGTCCCCCAAGCAGACTGAGGGGGGAACAGAGGGGCTCTCACAGACGTTCACTTGGCCACCTAGCGGTGACGGGGAGTGTTGCATAAAGACAATGACGACATCACTAAATGGCGTTCATTACACAATATGTCCACAAAAGCGGCTGTACATTGAGGTGTGTGTCTGATCCTGGATTATCCAATTATTCACTTTTATTTATACCAATTTCCTTTGTTTGTAATACAATTAAAATTATTAGGTACATATCTCCGGTTCATTAGCTTATGTAGCCAATGTGTTTGTACCCTAAAGCTAATAGTTGAGGTTACACACCTTTTGACACAATAAAATGTCAAACCTTGCTGACATTTATGCTTTTTAAATCTAAAATTGGACGAAAAAACCAGCCATCTTATAAAAGTTTTTTTTCTAACATTGAAATCAAGGAACGTTCGTACAAAAATTAATTAATTTCTAAACGCAGGGAGAATAAAGAAAATAATATCTATTTTGTTACTACATCCAGTAATCGTGTAGTTTAAAAAGCAATTTATTTAATTTGTTACAAAATTTGTGACGCGTAAACATAAATCCCGAAGGCGCTCAAGAGGCTTTATTAATTCAGTGAAAAAATATTTATTAGTGATGTAAACGCTTACTCTATAAGTGCAAAAAAATAAAAAAAAATTCTTAACCTCGGCAGTTAATTATTTATTTGCTAAAACAGGGTTTCAAACCAAGTGAATGAAATATGGGTTACATATATTTGAATATAAATCGCTAAAGCAAAAAAAATGATTGCCGACTGAATCATCACCCGCCCCTCAAACGATCTCTTGCGTCTTTCTCAGTTTTTGCTCTTACAGTACCCACCCATGACGTATATTTCTGGCAAGAAATTGAGAACGTAATTTGTTTAATTTTTTTTGCATAAAGCAGTTAAGAAAAGAAACAATAGTGTTTTTGAACATTTCTATTTTAATTTTATGTATTCTATTATTTTTTATATCTTAAATGGTATAGAATTCTATCAATTTACGGAACAGACAACAATCAAAACAGATAACAAAAACAGATTAAATAATGACAGTTTAAGTTAGTTTAAAATCCGCATGTGGGTACGAAAGGAGGAACCACAAAAATGGGAATGAAAGTTGAAAGCTTGAATTTTAGTGTGGCAGGGGGATAACGAGTAATCTGATATAAGGTAACGTAATATACAGTACCCACACAAGTATTTGAACAATCCCCCCACTTATTTAGGAGGAGCATTTGGCAAACATCGTTACATTTCTAGTTATAGCTTCAAAACGAATAAAGATAGAACATTGAGCTTTGCCCGAAACTTAAAGTAAAAAAATAACGGGAAAAGGTTAAAGCGCTGGACGTGGGATTTTTAAATAGTTTTAAGTCGATAAAAATAGGCCCCGTGACGTTCCGAAATTTCTTCCGCCCCTTTCTCTTACCTTTTTTATAGACCCATATTTCAAATAGTTTACTTTCAATAGTTTATTTCTTTTCCCTTAATTAAAAAAAATCCCTTTTATTATTTGTGAATACCTTAAATTTCTTTTTGTCATCATTGCGACATTTCTTCTGCATGCAATTATTTACCAAGTGAAGTTCAACAAACTATCACTAGATGGCGTAGTTTTACACTCTTAACTGTCCCTCTTAGCCCCAGAGTTCATTCGGGCCCAATAACCCGTATTGACAAGCCGATGCTTACGGCCTAACAACTTCTCATGACTAAAAAAACCTCTTGGCAATTGACACATGCGTTTGTTTATAGATGAACTTCCGTTTCTGTCCCAGAAATACAATCAAAAATAGGTTGTGATAAATTTTCAAATGAAGGTCATTTATTTTGCATTAAGTTCTTAAAGGCACATAAAGTACTAATATCGCTTTATATTTTAATAAACTTTAAATTTAAATGTTCAATTCTTAAGAAAATTTTCTCTTCTCTTTCGATCTTGTTTTTTTCTTTCATTGACGTCGTGCTTGCAGATATACTATGATTGATGAGTTGGAAAATTATAGAAAATTACATTTTTGAAGAGTTTCTAACTCAACCAAATAGAATTGATAGAAACTTCCGTTGAAAAAAACGGGAAACAATGAAATTTTATTGAGAAAAAAAGGAAACAAAAAAAAATTAAACTCAATTGGGAAAGAACAGTAAAAGATTATTATTATTATATTTCACATTTATAGAGAAAAAAATGAACAAAGGAAATGAATATACTTGTAGTCAAGCCTCTTAACATTTACATTCGTCTCACAGTACACTTGTCCTCCTACCCTTGAACGATCTGCAGTGCATGAGTAAGTTGTACAGCTAGAAAAAAATGATGAGACAGGTACCAGTGTGCTTCCCGTTTCACCATTACAGCAACCCAGTCCCCTTCATCATTTCAAACTGAAACGTTTTGATTTCTGTAGTACTGAATGAAAGTTTCTCTGCGTGTAGTAACAAATAATTCCAGCGGACGACGTTGAATTATGAGCTTGGTATTTTTCGTTTTTGTTTTTAATTGACCAAGGTCAGACTCACGAACAACGGGTACCACACAATCGAGGTCTCACCGGTTAAGAACAAAGGGTAGATGTATTGATCTAACGGAGGGAGCTATGAGTGAGATGACAAAAGAGAAAACAACTCGATTCCAAATCCTCCCAAGAACTTTTCCGCTTTCTCGACTATATACTCCGAGTACTCACAAAGTTTATAAGACTCGGGGTTTTCTAATTCTGACTCACTGTCTGGTAAACACGTACTAAACTCGAATAATTTGGGTTCCTCATCGTTCGTGTTCCCATTTACCCCTGTTTCCGATGAAGTGGATACCAATCGCCCTGGTTATGGTACGAACAAAGAAGGATATCCTATTAGACCTTGTGTTACATGAATATACTTGAAGTCAAGCCTCTTACCATTTACATTCGTCTCACAGTACACTTGTCCTCCTAACCTTTGAACGATCTGCAGTGCATGAGTAAGTTGTACAGCTAGAAAAAAATGACGAGACAGTTGGTTATACGGTATAAAAAATAGTTAGCAAAATTTCACCTAAAGTAACAATAACATCAGCGAAGTATTTTTCTGACGTTACACAACTTTTCAAAGGCGGTACCATGCAACAAAACGTTTCAAGAGGAAAGTTCTTAAATTCGATAGGGTTGGGAGCGGGCTCTTCTTCTGATATCAAATAGAACCCAATTAAGATTCTGATAATGGTGATAACAGATACCCATGATACTTACTTAGTCTTGGGGGACCCCAGATTTCTAAAAATTGGTCATCAGTACGTGTCAGGAGTTTGATATATTCAAGTGTCCGGTCCAAAAAATGTTCATTGAAGTGGTCAAAGTTTGGATTGGTAGATGGTGGGTCCTCGTTAGAGGAAAAACTATTCCGGATCTTAGAGAGTCTTGCGTGCTTCGCGACGAAAAGAAGATTTCTCACCCATTTAAACGGCCACATTGGTAATGCTTTCCAAGATTTCCTTTCTCTATTTTTCCTCTGAAGACAAAGCAAGAGGATACAGAAAAAGTTTGTTTCAATTTCAGTCCGAGTAGATGGTCCATGCTCCTCGTGTTGGTCCAATTTTCCCACCGAACAGGAGTACGTTGGTTCAGGTATGATGTTGGGGCATCCCAGCAGATGTTTTCCGTCGTCATATAACTTTTATTGATGACACTGAAGTCCAACGGTCGGCAAGAAGGTGATGACGTGTGCAGTTTTTTCACAAAGGTATAGCCATACCATTAAAGTCCGGTGAACTGGATGGTATTAGATGTTAGATTCATCATCAGAGAAACAAAGATTTTTCAAGAGATAGGACACTGAAAGGGGTGATATAAATCTACTTAATGATATCAACGGTAGTATTATCAAACGAAGTACAAACGAATAGTTGATACCCAAACACACTTGCGGTCGCCATCGTACCAGTCATAATAAAAGTCATCTTCAATACAAATAAAAAATTTACTCGGCGAAATGAACTAAAATACACATGAATAATCAAGTTAAATGAAAAACCAAACAATTAGGTAAAAATAAAATTCTTACCAATTGTCGATTCTCCAGGAGTGACTTTTCTTTTCTTCGTACCAGCTCCTTATTTAACATTTCCAAGTCGGCACTGCCATCCAGCATTTCACTCTTCTTTATTTTCCCTTGAATAGAAAGATTATTCGATCTGCTGCCAGATTTTTCGTATTCGCTCATCTTGGTGCCACGTGTTCAAGGAGCCATACGAAAGGAAGACGCACCACAAAGCCTATAATTTTGTTTTTAAAAAATTAATGGTTAATTTACATTTTCTTAATTGAAATAAAAGATGAATTTACTTGTCAGATAGAGATAGCGTAGGGCTGGCCAGGTGAATAACTCTCATCTGGGCATCTATTACCCAATTTCTTTTACAAAAACACAAAAAAGATTAATTTTTATATTTCACACACACACACACACACACACACACACACACACACACTCACATGACATACAACAGCAGTTTAAAAAACTTACCTTTTCTATTTTGCTGCCGGTGTAGGAAATTCCAAAATATTCCATTATGAAGTTAAGTTAAGAGTATGGTCAATCTATTGAAAAACGCATTTTTTTGGAAGTGATTGCAAATCGGAAGTCTTTTACACAAAAAAGAGAAAAATTAGGAGAATCTACCTAAATATATAATATTACGGGGTATATTAGGCTTATATACCCTATATAAGGCTTATATACCCTATTATAAGGCTTATGCCTTTTTATACATAAAAAGGCTCCAAGTTTTATGATAGCGAAGTTAACCAAATGAGTAAAAGAAAATTAGATTAATGTGAAAAACTTTTTGTCCTACTTTAAGATTCTCTAAAAAATTGAATATTAGTCTTTAAGATGAAATAACTTATGAACACTATGCTCAATACTATATTCCTGCTATCTAAGATATATTTATGCTTTTATGAACAATAGTTTTCGTAAAATTTTACTTTAAAAAGTACTTTCGTTACTAACGTGCTTCGTCAAAAAATTGCAGCGTTGCTAGGCAACTGGCAGACGACAAACAGCCAAGTCGTGTGTTGGGGGGAGTTCAAAAGTTTTGGCTAGGCAAGCGGATATTTGGTGAATTATTTTAAGGTTTCGATGCTGATTGCTATGTGAAAATGGCCATGGAAAAGTCTGTACTGTGTAGTAAATTAGATTTAGTTCTTAATTCTCACACTTGGCTGTTATTTAATGTCTGCAAGATTTCTCTCTCGGAACATAATTTTTTCTAGAATCACGATGGACAAATTGTCCAACTGAAACTAGCTCCAAGGAGTCTTTCCTTTTAGTTATTTCTTCATTCAAAGTGCGAGCTCCTTTTTCACTTAGTTTTTGTGAATTAAGAAGTGAATTTAATTTTCTTTGTTGTTGTCGTTTGCCAGTTGCCCAGCAACGCTGCATTTTTTCTACAAATGTTACATACTTATGGCTTAAATCTCAAACCACGGGAATCTTAAACAAGAGGGTTTACTGAAACCCGAGGGGTTGACCACTCAAGTTTAGGGTACGAAGCAAGAATCTTTTAAGTAAAATTTGCGTAATTTGCTTAAATTTAGCGTGATTTGCTTAATTTGCGTAAATTTTCTTAATTTGCATAAACTTCGCGTAAATTGAGTACTTTTTTTTGTTGTATAACAATTAAATTTAAATAAAGATTTCTTTAAAAAATGTATTCTTTCGTGTATTGAAGTTCCGCACAGTTACATCGGACAAAAACACAGAACTCTCATCATTGTCAAATACAAGTTGAGGAGGGGGGACACTACATGCATAATAATGACAAGGATGAAAACCATATGCAGAAACTTCAACTTGTTCCAGTTTTCAAGATATTTTTTGTTTACAATGTTCAAAATGATACCAGTTACAAAGTGTCCCAACGTTCCCATCTTCCTCCCACTCTATAATAGTGGCATTTATTTCTCTTTTTGAAGCAGATAAAGCGCTAAATGACAAGACATGCCCAACTATAATACAATCCTTCGTTTTCTTATTTCCACGTCTCGTTCCCGGTTCACATCTAAAGACGCACCAATCCCCAATTCTAATTTTTCTTTTCTCTACTTTCTTAGTGACTTAACTGTCGCCCAGACTGAAATATGCAGTTTGTGTCACACGGGTTGTCCGGTCATTGCTTAATTTTCTGACCCCATTTTCCATTGCCCATACAATTTCACTCTTTCTGATTGCTCTTACTCTTCCGTCCCTACTTGTAAGAAGAACAAAAGGGTTCGACTCCATAAAGGAATCAATATTTTGTTATCTTTCATCTGGATTTTTTCCTAGCGTGTTTTTGTTTTTACGTTCAGACTTCAAACAAGCTCTTTCCAACTGAGAGGTGTAATCATAAAACGTACAATTACTGATGGAGTAAAGAATACTCGCATCATAGTCGTAAATGTCGGGGACCTCATCATTGACTTCCTCAACAGTTTCGTTCTCGGGTTCTTCTACTTTTTCTTCAGGCTCGCTATTTTCCTCGAGATTGTCCTCCAAATCAACAGCAGTCACCCCAAAATTCAATTTGGAGGCCAAACTACTGTCAAACCCAAAGGGATTACCGTCATCAACTTGAACACCCAAAGAATTCAATTTCTCTTCCGCATCTTTTTGGGGTCTTAAGACAGTAGCTTCAATTTCGTTCAGTGACGGAAGACTTGTACAAATGAAAGTGTCGTCTGAAATTCCACCTTACCGTGTCCGGTTCAAATTAAATCTTGGATAAACGATGTTATCTACCATACCCAATGCAGTAAGCAGCAGATATGTGTCTACTTTCCTGCACCGTCAATACAGGAGCCCAAGTAAAGAAAAATTTACTGCAGTGCTGCCATAAGTTGTGTACGCCCGAACTGCTTTAAAAAACGTTTCACGTTGCTGGCTCCCGATGAGCCAAGGTTTAAAGAACTCAGGTGTACCGTCATTCTTTAGAGTTCTAATCAACATGATCAATGCATGCGCATTAATTTCAGCGCACAGATACGCATTTATGGTTATGAAATGTTAAGCAAGAGGGTACACGTTGTCACAAGAAAGCAAAAACGCTAAGCGCAAGGAGAATTCAGAAAACCACATATTATAGACAAGCTCTAAGGGATCGAGGGTTTTGTCAAGGTAACTTTAAGTCAAGTTCCGCATTAAAGTTAAGTAGAAGCAAGTGCCAGAAGATCCAGGTATTTCAGTTTCCAATAATAGGCTCACCCTTGGATTACGCAGCCTTAAAACAGCATCGTAATTCATTTTGTCTTGGGGATACAAATCGCTTTCTCTCAAAAGCTGTTAATCCTTGGTAAGTTGGCGCTGCAAATTGATCAAATGAGCCGAATTGGCTACCATTTTACCAAACGGCATAGGCTTCTGTAATTTTAGTAGTCTTTTTCCAAGTTTTTCTCCAAGGTGCACGGTGTCTTGCACTGGAATGTTTTCAGGGTGATAGTCGGCTACAAACCACGGCCATTTTTTCCTTAAACTTGGTTGAATGGACCTGTCTTCAATGTCCTTTTCTCGAAGAGGGGCACCAAGACGCAAATGGTCACGCATAAGTTTCATTTCTCTGCTGTCTCCATCCGCCGAGTACTAAGGATACGTATTCCTTCGGCAACCAGGGATCCCTTGATGAATTCAAGCCGCTTTTTCACAGCTTCAGTATTGAATCTGTTGTCGCTTCCGAATAAAAATAGCTTAATTGGTGGAAATCTGTCTTTCAGTGGCTGCGCCATTCCAACCATAGCGACACTAAAATGAAAAATGACAAGGCATTTTATTTTATTGGTAGTTAAAAAAATAATCTTAATTAAATTAAGTAACGTACCCGGCACGTTCATATTGCTGGAATAGTTTGATGATGTCACTAGCTGTCCTAGCAATGGAAACACTAGCATCGGGTAGGCCATTAGATTGTAATGGTAAGCTAAATCCAACTACTCGATTCGTCTTTGCATGCTATTCACGACGACCCACCAATGCAGTAGCATCTTCAGAGAGACATATGATGAGGGGTAAATCGTCGTGATGAGGTAATCCTGAAGCACATCAATGTTGAAGGAGCCTTCATCTACCGATTTGTCGAAGCGCATCAAACTTCTTTGGATTGTCGTTGGAGACGGAAACATTGTAGGGAAATTAGCGTTGAAGATTTTAGAAAGTTTGCGTCCGCCAAGTATCCAGACATTCAAAGAGAAATGCTCCAGTGCTGGATCACTCCCAGGCAGCACAGTATATTCTTAGGATATCCAAGGGACATACCCTTAATGCGTTCGCAATCGCTATCCGCTCAGATGGTACTTGGATATTCTGAGAATAACCCGATAAGGATATTCGTTGGATATTCAAATTGAATACTTTCTGGACATTAATAATATTTCCCTTTTTGAAACCTCTGTTGATCATATTCTTGACTTGAAAAGAACGTCGCTACATGGCTATCCTGCTAATATATTTCATATTATTTCCTTATCATTTCAGTTAAAGTACCAGTTTAAGGATGGATATTTCTTTATTATCAATTAACAAAAAGTATGTAGCTACTCCGACTCTGATTACTTCTTTTTAATTTGACAGAGTGAAGAAAATAAGGTAAAGATAAATTTAAAAAAAATGCGAGAACAAATTGACATAAAAATAGAAACATAACACAAACCATATGTTTGCGACAAAAGACCGGAAACTACAAACGAATTAGCAGGGATGAATGATGGTACAATGAAGTCTCTTCTGAGCTCTCAGCTTAAAACAGTCATGAATAGCCGCTGCCTTACCGCACTGTTGCTTATTGGAAGAAATACTAATTTAGGTGCCAGGTAAATTCATACAGATGAAGGGGCAAATATCTCTAAATAAAAACTGAACCTAATCGTAGTTTAATTTTTCGAAATTGTCCTTTATTATTCTCGTTATTACTTTCATAAATTATTAAATTAAATTGATACATTTTATGTGAAATTCAACTTTTGTATATGTAGGCCTAATACAGCAAGCAAAAACCGTTTGAGTTTCTGGTACAAAAATTTTGATCACTCAATCGATCACAATCCGATACTAATTTTAAAAACCCCTCCTACTTTCACTGTTTTGAGTCAAAATGTAAAAATTTCACCTCAAGGAAATCAACCCTTTTTATAAACATCAACTTTAGATTTAAACAATTCTTTCAAGCACAGCTGTAGTATGATGAATAATGTACCATCCCATTGTTTGTCTAGTAATAGGAAAAAATTTTGCAAAGCGCTTGAGTAATCGACTGAAAAATGAAATTAAACTGAAAAAAATTGAAATCGATAAAAAAAATTTAAAAAAAACTCTTTCTAATTTGAAAAAACCAAATACTATTTTCAAAATGGATCCTAAATTATTATATTTCATTGTTCCGAGACAAATGGTCTCAAACCAAAAAAATTTGGTAAGAAATTTACAACGTCAACATTACCGTTTCTTCGGCCATTGTAGCCGTTACCCAACCCCAGCAAATTAAAGTGCTTTTTGAAAACTGGTGAACAATTCATGAGTATTGCATCACATACTAGATACAAAAAGCTAAAATCAATTGCAAAGAAGAAAATGCAACAATCACCATTGCAAAGATAAATGCCAAGTCGCATTTCATCAATGAAATGCGTGAATTAAGAAAGAAGTTCATGAGAGAAAGAAAAAGAATTCATGAATCAACACTGGTTTCACTGATTGGCTGGCTGTGGGGTGGACATTCGTACGTTGTCGGGCAAATCTCGCCTCAAAGACATGCTGACTACCACCAGCCTAATAAGAAAGAAGTTTATGAGAGAAAAAATGGTCGTAGGGGATATGAGTCTAAGGTGGTTGTCGAATGTAGACACAACTCGGACGAGATCGCCGGGCTTTGGGATGATGAACCGGCCCTTCGACATGTGTCTTTGCCATTGGTATGCGCAGACTGATTGGGAACCACACATCCCATAAAAATCCGTACGCACGCTCTCTTGCTCCGTAAAGCCGCCGTGTCGCATTCAGCAATGTTAAATCCTCTCGGATACCCTTCGATTTTACATTTAAAAATTTCTCCCTATATTTGCCAAATACACAATGGCAACAGTGTCAGATTTTTAAATGTGGCAATACCGCACCCCATGGTTCTTATAGTATGTCACAACATAAATGGGTGGGGGACTCATCCACGACCCGCGAGATCGCCGTATTAATTGTTTAATTAAAATATCTATCCCGTTTCTAATTTGAATTTCCTCGTACGCGAATCTACATCGATAGCATGAATAGCCTACTAAACATCCGTGCGCTCTCCGAATTGGCGCTGTTCTACTGAGTGCGTATTGCAACATAACAAGAACACCATCGGCTCTATTTTACTTACTACTAGGGCGACGATGATAATCACATAATAACTAATTTTAAGTTAGATCCCTTCGGGATCCTCCCAGCGAGAGACAGAAGTCGGCGCTGGTAAAAGTTTGAAAATAGGCCGACACCCGAACAAATTCAAAACTTTCTTCATAGATGGCGTTACAAAAACATCATGTAGCAATGTAGCAAGCTTGTAGCAACCACCGAATTTGAATCGTCATTCATAAAACGGAAATTCTCAGTTAACATTATTTATTATTGGCACGACAATCCAATTTAATGAAACAGATTTACACATCATCAGCAGGCGCTACAAATTATTCAGCGTGGTCACTCAGTTCCTCGATCGTGATAATGCTTTCAGCCACACAGTCATGCTGTTCCAGATACTCAATCAAATTTACATGCCGGTTTTGTCTCAAAAGCCTGTAAATCATTCCTGCGTGAGGCTTTGCTTTCGGAAAGGCCAACGAATTAGCGGCAATCAAATACAAGTTTCCTCGAACGTTAAAGTTTTCAATATATTCGGCCATTACATTTTTGTCCGTCTTTGTTTCAGTCGACTGGTTCTCTCGATCATTTTGCACGTATACAAATCTTCTTCCAGTCCTGTACAACGGACACCGACAGCTCTGATAACGGAAATGTAAAAAGAGGTTTTAAGCAAAAAATGGATCAAAAGTACTTAGATGGAGCGACCTACCCAAGTCGTGTATGAAAAGAACCATCTATGAAGACCCAATCTATCCAAGTTTGGCAACTGGTTGGCGAAGACAACAATTTTGTGGCTTGTTATTATTTTGGCTAGACCCCGATATTTGCCACTAACACGATACTTGTTCTTAATGTCTTCCAGAACACCAAATATCTCGTTGATTCGCTGGATGCCACTTTAACTAAAGGCAATACGAGCGCAGTCAAAAACGTAATCATTCGCAAATGGATTCAAAATCCCACAAATGTCATGCGTCCTGCCGGGATCGAGAACTTGATAATTTTTCTTGAACATTAGAAACTTCCCCAGCTTCGTTTTCCCTGTATTCCCATCGTAATAAAAAACCCAGAGAATACTTCGATTAGTTTGCTCCTCAAGTAGCTGCACAACTTTTTTTTTGCCATGGGCGCAGGGAGTCGAATCGTTCTCAAAAATGGAAAAGATATCGTTCCTTTTTTGTTTTCCTCAGGGGCGTATTTTAAGATCAATACCGAAACGAAACCGATATTTATGCAAATTAAGGAGTGGATAGGAACGGTACGAACCGTTCTCAAGGTGATATTTTCGAAAACGCTTTTCTCCCTTTAGGGGCAATTTTTTCGGACATATTTCGTAGTCACCTTATTACCGTGTACTGGAAAGTTACTCGTTTTCGCGCAAAGTTTTGTGACTCTCAGGATAGAATTCGTTTTCGCCAAGGTAACCTTAAAATATTTTTCAAATTGAATAAGTGCCTGATTAAGTTACTATTAATATGATACGTATAGGGACTTTTTGTTACTGTAATGGGGCGAAAAAAAGATGCTATTTGTCGTCAACATTTTACTTTTAATCCTGTAACTGGCCGAATGAAATGTAACATTGGTGAGTGCTCTATTTCTGTAAAAACTGATCATTCTGGGAATTTGACAAGACATCTTTTGCGCTGTCACGCATCAGAACACGAAGATGTACTTAGAAACGTAAAGAACAGAAAGAGCAGGATGGGCCAAGTGGGAAAAGGATTAAAATCGAGATGGGTCACGATACCCTGCTATCTGCTTGTGTCGAGCTTGTGACTACAAATGGTCGACCATTTGCCATTTTGGAGGATTCGGGATTCAAAAAAATCGTGAGGCCAATCCTTGATGCGCTTCCGGAAACCCCAGCTATTGTAATTAATAGTGAAAATATAAGACCCCATGTGTCAACTACAGCAACGGCCAGAAGAGAAAAAAAAAAAATGAAATAAAAGGACGATTCATTTCTTTGTAAATTGATTGTTGCACTCGATTAGATAGGTCCATCCTCGGAATCAACGCCCAGTTTATTGAAAACGGAAAAATAATTCTTCGTACTCTGGGCATGGTAGAGGTTCTAGTGCGACACACCGGGCGGAATCTCAAATCTCTTGTTCTTGAGGTCGCTGAATTATATGGGATCTCTCGTGACTCTATTTACAGTATAACTACTGACAACGGAAGCAATATGATAAAGGCAATCCGTTTGTTAAATGAAATTGAAATGCCGACTTGCCCATCTGAAACTGATGAGTATCACCCCGAGGACGATGACGTTGATGAAGATTTTGACGAAACAATGGAGGAGAGTGAAAGATTAATCAACGTTGAAGAAGAAGGAATGATGGAAGAAATTGAGGGACAAAACTCCACGCAAATTATTGGAGTCCGGTGTGCCGCGCATACACTACAGCTCACTATTCTCGACGTAGTTAAAAAGCCATCGTGCCAGAATATTTTTACAAAAGCAAGAAATGTTGTTAAATGCTTACGCAACCAAACTGATAATTGGCATACAAATTAGGCCGACAAATAGTTGATAATAAAGGTGTCACATTGGCAGACGCCTCAGGCGTCATATCAATCTAAAATCACAAAATAATACATATTATTTATTACAATTATTATTTTTACCCGAAAATAACCTACGTAATTAGCATCCATCACCCAGGCGTGAAGATGCTCATCTACGATAGCTTTTATTGCAGTCATAAATTTTAACGGCGTTTGATCTCCTGTATTTTTTCCAAATTTCGTTAAACTATTTAAATCAATTGTTAACCTTCTCATTATGTTTCGCTTTACGTCAGATCGGGTATGTAATCTAAATACAGTTACAAATAAAAATCTAATTACATTTACAATCTAATTAATATTATAAAATCATGATTGTTATTCGACTTCAAAAATTAAAAAAACCAATACTGGATTGCGCAACAAGGTTTTTTCGTTTCAAAATAGAAGATTTGCATGTTTATATCCTAATTATTTGTTTTGAAAGGTGGGGCTCTACGTATGATATGCTTGCCCGTCTTCTGGAACTTAAAGAATTCTGTGAAACCATGGCCCCTTTAAATCCCGATCTTCATTTAAGCCCAATTGAATGGCAAGGGACGTTACACATCAGCAAAGCTTTATTGCCCGCTCGCAAACTGTGCATAGCTCTTCAAAAAGAGCAACTGACTGCTGGGGATTTTTTCCAAAAACTGGCTTCAATGTAAAATTCAAATTCGCAATGTGGGCACTACATTTTCCCGATCTGTGGCTAATTCTCTTGAGAATCGCGAGACTCAATTGTTCGACAACGAGTTGTTCCGTGCTGCAATTTTTCTTGACCCTCGATTTCAAGTTTTTCTCTCCGATGAAGACAAAGTAAAGGCTACAGATACATTAAAAATAACATGGGAAAATATGAGGAGATTAAAACTCTCTGAAAACGAGAGTGAACCCGGGCCGGGGCCGCAAGAACAAATCAGTACAACTGAACCTGAAGCCAACGAAGACGAGCTAGACGTTATTATAAGAGAAAAAGAACGGTTACAGCCGACGCAACAAGGGGTTCGTCAATCAACTGTCCGAAACGAAATTTCCATTTCTCTTGATTCGTTTGATAACGTCCCATTATTAAAAAAAAGCGTCAATGTACTACAATGGTGGGAGTCGATGAAGCCCCATAAGAACGATCTCTATGAATTATCTCAAGTTGTCCTAGCTGTTCCGATGACGCAAGTAAGCGTTGAAAGATCTTTCTCTGGTTTAAAGTTTATTTTGTCCCCATACCGCAGTAACATAAGCTCTGCCTTACTAGGTGATGTCCTTCTTGTTCGGGCAAATTCCCAATTCGATCAATAAACAACTTGAGAAAGTAGTTAAAATAGTTATTTTTATCAAAAACACAAATTCTGTTGTTTGATTATTAAATATTTCGTAAAAATAATCGAAACCATTTTAAAATAACAAAAAACCATTTGAAACCGGTTTGGGCAAACGTTTCTGCTCCGGCGATTCCATCCCCTGGAGAAATATATCCCGTGGACGATCCCCGAACCGATATCGGAGCGAAACCGAAATATTAAACCGGTTCGACTCCCTGCATGGGCGAAAAGTCAGTTCAACGTTCGCTTCCCGTGCGAAAAATATAACATGCCGACGCGACCTCCTAGCTAGTGGGAAGCGTTACCGTTACTAGCTTGATAAAAACCAGCTAGCCAATAGGGTGATCTAGCATTTTTGGTTTAAGGGTATTGGGGAACATGGTGGCGACTAGGTGGTGGGATGCTAGTTTAAGTAAACCTAATATTTTTAACTCGCTAAAAGGTTGTTTTTGACGCGCATAGAAGGAAGCTATCAAATTGTAAGCATGTTATGAGCATGATAGTTTCTAGCTCTACCTTTTTTGCTCGTCAAATGGTTCCTTGGGGACGAGCATAAATAAGCATTCGCTTAAATAGCAAGGGGCGAGTAAGAAACCACCATGACAAATTCATTCTCAAATTTCCGACATTAACCGAGAATGAATTTCGTTGCATTCTTGAATTCTAACATGCTGTAACTAAGTTTAATGAATTTACAATGATATTCAAATAAATTATGTTAATAATAAGAATACGTGAGCATATAAATTGAGTGAAAAAATTAAGCTCGAAAACAGAAATGGGTTCTAAACAGTTCCTAATAACCAAAAAAGAAAACAAGATTTTTCGAATTTCAAAAAATTCGAGAAGAAAAGTCCTTTTAGCAATATTTCGATTTTGTTTAAGGAAAAGTAGTACATATAAGTAAGAATCGGTCCAGTGGTTAGAGCGTCGGCAAGTGACAACAAGATTAATGGTATCGATCATGGTCACGGGCACGAAATTTTTAACTTTTTTGCGTTTTTTAGATAAAATATCCATTTTAAAACATCCTAGGAATACTGTCACTGATTAATAATAACTTTTGGAAGTATTTCCTTATGTTAAGAATTTCAAAATATCGCCTTAACTGGTTTCTTTTGGTTGCATTTAACTAACTTAAAGTTAACTTAGATGCACACCAAGCATGCTACAAACGAGTTAAAAGTTAGGTTGTGGGGGTGCAAAGCTAGCTCGCCAACGACATGTTCAAACCACTAAAAAACAGTCGTTTTGGCCAGCTAGTTTCTAGCTAGACAAATGCTACATTTTTCGCACGGGTTTCGCATTGTCAACCAATGTTTGAGCCATGACTGCATCAAACTTATCTCTATTAACAGTATAAGACACGTTTCCCGTGAAATCCGGTGGAGCACTAATAGCACGAATCGACTCATACGCAGAAGACAATTCTTCAATCAGAAGACAGTATTCCCGAAATGTTCGAAAAATATTTCAAATCGCCGACTTTGAATAGTTGGATTTCTTTACGAACTAGTGAGTTGAGACATTTCAACACGAGTGTAAGTCAGTCAATGTTTTCGAGACACCCCTCAGTCTCAACAAAAAAGGGGAAGAGGCCCTTCACTACACCTCAACAGCCAATAATTTCGAAATGTGTCCAAGTCGACCTCCCCCTGGCTGCTGACGAAGGCGACGCCAGCGTACTTCTTTTCCTCGACCTGAGCGCCACCTTCGACACAATCGACCACAGCATTCTACTCAGACGCATGGAACGTCACTGTGGGATCACTGCAAAGGCCCTAGATTGGTTCGTCTCTTATCTCGAAAGCCGATCACACTCCGTGTTGGTCAATGGAACGCAGTCCTCTCCCACCGAGCTGATCTGGGGAGTCGCCCAAGGATCCGTCCTTGGTGCAATTCTCAACATCATCTACGTCAACCCGCTCGCCGCCATTGCAAAGCTCTTCGGGATCAATATGAACCAATTCTCAGACGACACGCAACTCCGCCGTCGATTTTCGACGTGTTTCAATTCGCGCCAGTGACGTGTTTTTGTCTAACAAATAAGTTTCGGCTTGTATTATATTTGGAAATGGCAGCAGCTACTGCTAAAGTGACACGGGATATTTGGAGTTTAGGTGAAATCGAGTTCCTTGTCGATGAGTACATAAAGAGAAAGGTAATTTTTCAATTTGCTTTGTTGTTGTGAAACGTCAGCCTCTCGTTAACGCCGTATTTATTGTTTTTCATTCTATCTGTTAAGCAATATCTTGAAGGGGCCTTCTCGGCCACGGTCACTAAAGATGGAAAGAACAAACAGTGGGATGAAATTCAAAAAGCCTTTAAGAACAAATTCCCACACTCCTCAAGATCAACTAAGCAGCTAAAAAAGAAAATTGACAACCTGAAGGACATCACACGCAAGGAAATTGTGAAGGAGAAGCAATCTAGAGAAAAGACTGGTATTTTATAACATAGAGATAATGGTTTTGTAAAAATTGTAAAGCCAATCATTGATGCATTTGGTGGAGGGTTAGCTATAAATCGCGAAAACGTTCGCGAAGCAGTGAAGGACAAAGCTACAGGAATCCACAACAAAATTAAGAAGGAGGTATCAGGTAAAATGTTATGTGGTAAGATAGACTGTGCAACTCGTCTCAACCGAGAACCGATCCGTGTGTGTAGTTAATATCCAGCTTCTAAGGAAAAATTTTTTTTTAACTAAACGTACGTCTGCTGGATTGTCGTCTTTGTTCTGTTATTTTAGAAATGGGAAAATTAAGTTGAGAACTTTAGCGATGAGAGAACTGCTTGTTCATCACACAGGGGTGAACTTGAAAAATATTCTTGTTCAGATTCTGGCCGAGTATAATATTTCAATCGCACAAGTTTATAGCATAACCACTGACAATGGCGCTGACATCGTGAACGCCGTTAAACATTTTGTACAAGACGCACGGCAACCATTTATAGCCGCTACCGAGAATACTGCTGAGATTCCCGACGGCACTGTTAGCGAAACTGGCGAAAATAATGATGCAGGTTCTGATTTTGAAGATGAAGGTATTGCTTTGATTCTAGTTTATGTGTGGCATTGGCTGTAGGTTTTCCTAGCTGTTTTTGAAAATAGAAGACGAATATGGTGCAGACGAAATCGATAATGTCGACGAAACCGAGGCTCCAGAAATTAACGAAGAACAAAATATTCAGGAAATCCAAGAATGTCCTTGTACCGTGTCGGTGTTAAGTGATGAAGCCATTCTGATTAATCCTACCCTGCAAGGGTATAGGTGTGCCTCACACACTTAACAACTAGCCGTGCTAGAATCGTTAAAGCTAACAACGGCAAGTAACACCCTTATCATGGCTCGGAAAGTAGTAAAGTGTCTTTGCAATCAAACATTATGATGAGCATTAGACAGCTTAAATTTAAAAAAAACTATTTTAGATTGCAAAACTAGATGGGGTTCTTTAAGTAATATGTTAGGTAGATTGTTGAAGCTTAGAGACTTCTGTGATAAAATGGCTGAGAGCACAGATGGACAGAAAGCACTTAAATTAAGCGAACAGCAGTGGGAGCGCATTCATAGCTTGTTTAATGCGCTTGTTCCGGCTAAAATAACGTCTTCTATCCTCTAGTCTACACAACTTACATGCATTGCATGGGAAACCACATCTTTTACTGATAATGAAAATGAAAGTTATATTTTATCAAATACCATGTTATTTTACAAGTAAAAAGTAATGTGCAAAGTAATGTGCAAGTAACTACCAAAAAGTGTTTTTTTTTCATTTAACTATCCTATCTTTCCCTAAAAATCAAGCCCACACACACCATACTTTGTCAATTTCACTCAAAACGCGAAACTTGAAAATTACAATAAGCCTTAGTTCATTTCTTAACCCACTGAGTCCTGTTTTTTTTCTTTTTGTGCGCCTGCAATTCTTAAATATGCCGAAGGCCCAAACTTTTGCACATAGTTTAATTTGGGGCCTCTAGCGGCGGTTCTTAACACTACGTACTAGTTTTGTGTTGTAATATTGGACCCTTTTTCATTTTAGTCTTTGTTTTGAAGTTAATGATATGAGTATCTCTAATTATTAAATGGTCGTAGATAATTGTCCATATTTCCTATGTATTATGTTTGTTTTGTGAATTAGTTTCTTGATATCCTGATTTTCAACCGCCCCCTCGAGTTTTGCCATGGCTATCTATTGAAGGTAAAGTGAACTAAAAAAATTAAATGTTTCGAAGTCGTACATGGGGGAAAGTCATTTCCTTGTAATCGGTTGCTTTAATCGGTAGAATCCCTCGGTTCCGGCCTAAAGGTGGGAGACACTGCGGGATAAAGCTTAACAAATATATTTTATTCCAAATGACACGAAGGGTTGGCGCGAAGCGCGATTTCAGTCAATATTAATAATAATAAGAGATAATAGCTATTTAGTTCATATGAATTTAAAATTAAGTTTAATGCACGTAAACTCATTTATGAATCCTTTTTGTTCATTTTAATGACATAGACGACGGAAGACATCTGAAGTTCATTATTATTACTCTAACAATATTATCAATTATCACTTTTCTGTTATAAATAAATTGAACTGACTCAGAACGTAGGAAAATTAATTTGATCAATTAACACGATTTGTCAGGAAAATAAATGAACTGACTTAGAGCGTAGATAAATTTTTTGAGTTTCAAAAGTTTCCAAACCGTATTACCCCAAAGCAATGCGCGTCAACCAACAGGGATGATGTATAGCATCAGGCTCTCCTCCTTTTCGTCTCTGCCTGTCAATGTGTCAATTGACAACCTGTTGAAAGCCTCTTTCTCTGTTGTACTGCCATCGTGAAAAGTACTGTTTAATAACTCACGTAATGGTTACATACCTGAACAAGTTAAATACATAATGTGTTAGCAAATAGAATTTATATTTTACTGCCTACTTAAATATTTTAACTTAACAAAATTAATGTGATGAATTAACTCTTTACTTATGAAGATAAACTAAACTTTTGAAACTAATTGTAAGAAAACTTCTTTCCCAAACTATTGCCAAAAATTTTTTGTTAACGTGAATTGAACGGACCGATGGTGCATGTCGGGGCTTCTTCAACGGTGGTTCATTCTGCTGCTGAATACTGTGGCCTCTGCACAATTGTAGTTGCTTCATTGGCCTCACTGCCGGAGATGCTTCTTGTAAAGCTGGAGCAGGAATTACCGACTATTTGGGCCAATGTTTCCCATGTTTTTTGGGCAATCTCGTTTTTGAATTTCACGGACCTCTGGTGCTATGGCAGTCAGTTGATCAATATAGTTTCTGTATCCTATATATGAATGAAGTTTAGCCAAAAATTCTATATAAAATAATGAATAATTATTGTTCTGATTTCTTAAACTAAATGAGGCACATACGGTGTAGGAAGTCCTTTGAGGTCCTTTATAAAACAGTTTCTCTGGAATTTTGGGCTTTGTTTTCCACGAAGGCATAGCAAAAGTCCGAAAAATGAATGACATCCCCTCTGTCTGACCATTTACTCTCTACCATAGATATGCCGAGAAACACTCGATCAACGGGATTCTTTGCGATGAAATGCTTCTTAATTGCAAACAATAAAAACATAAATTATCTAAGTATCTATTGTGCATGAAAAGATGATTAACAAAATTGATTACCACACTCGAAGCTCTACTTGGTAGCGAATCTTTTCGTGGTATTGCTAAAACAATCATTCTATCGGGTAGAGCTCTCACCCGTTCGGTTCTGGTCGGGTTTTCTCCAACCCATACCCGACCCGATACCCGGGAGAGAAAAAACGAACCAAACCGAGTGTCAAAAATGCCGAATTAAGACTGTAGAGTTGAGACAAGCCGTTTCCAAATGCAGCAATGGTCGCCGGGAAATTCAAAATGGCATCTGGTAAACTAAAAAGAAAATACTAAAGTTTTTTAAACTGACTGATTGACACAACAATAAATTACGTTGAATTGAAAAAAATTATGAATTTTTCTTTCAAAATGTCGACAACTTCTTCCGGCTGTGCAACGCCGTCATACTTTGCCGAAACAAGCAATAGGTATCAATGGTCGCAGTTGTCGTATACGGTGGCACGTATATATAGTATAGTCCAAGAGCCCGGGCACTATTTTACCCCTCATCGGCCTAAGAAAGATTAACCCTTATAGTTTAAATTGCGCTAATTCCGAATATGTAAGTCTGCCAGTTAGTGTGCGGTTCTGCTAGCCGTGAGCGGCTCCCAAAGCTGGCTTCCCGTTTGAAATACCCGTCTCTAGAAAGAGAGGCAAAACCACGGAAAACACGAAAGTCATCTGATTAAATAACGAAGCGCGTTGACAAGACGAATCGAATGCACACCATATAAAAGCTCTTGGGTAATTTTTAAGGTCTGAAATTGGAATTTTTGGGGGCCCTAGAAGTGATTTGGAGGGGAGTCGTAGCGTAAAAGGATTTTCTTCCTTTTTCCTCTTTTTTTAAAAAGTAAGCTTGGAAGCAGCTTGGACATCTTTGAGACTCCGATGTATTGATGGAGACATCAGTATTAACTCCATTAACCGATTCTATAATGTCTTTCGCTTGGACTTTTGCTTGGACCAAAAACTTATTATTTTCTCCGACAGTAAGACTTACATTCTATTAATTTAAAAAAATCCCGACACAAGGACTAAACTGATCAACAGTAGGGCTAAACAAAAATCATGAGAAAGGGGTGAAAAATAATGGTTTTAATAGATGTCACTGGATAAACGATTAACGACGAAGCCATTTGGTCTTCTTTTTGATTTTTTTCCTTGTGCGCGAGTAAAAGGTTGCTGGATTCATTATGGCCAGCTAAGGCTAGACAATCGAAAGTGATATGTGATTTTATTCTGTTTCACGTTTGAATGTGCGATATATTTTCCTTATAATACGCAATCTTTCGAAGGGCTTGTGCAGAGGGAATTCAAATAGCTTATCGAGTCCAAAACGGGGCTGTTGGTAAAATCGTAAAGCTTCTAATTGCTCTTGCTTTGCTTCCGTCTGCTAGAGCGTATGAAGATTTTTTGGTAAGCCTTAAGTGAATGTTACTCAATGATTGGATGATCCATAAAGGTTCACATCCGTAGGCCATTCGTCAAAAATCAGAGGAAATGTTGGCGAACGATGATGGTAACGTCAAAGATGGCATAGCGAGATTGTTTACTTACATGAAAGGGATCACAGCGCAAGTATTGGTTCACAGTGCAAACGCCTGAGCGATTTTGCGTTCACGGGGACTGTCGCAGAACTAATAACGACGTCGAATCGTTTTAACCGCTATTTTAACGACTTATGTAATGGGGCTTACTTAAATTTGTGGGCGTTCCTAATTAAGTACTTTGTCAAGATGTGTATGTATAATCCTATAGAGAGACTAATAGTTTCCAAAATTTGAGCAGTACAGTTGCAATTATTTGAAGATAATGTCAGAAGAGACTTTTTGGCGGCTCAAAGAAGCCTTTCAATTCGTCGTTCAATAGGGAACGCGGAACAACTTCAAGACGACCAAATTAAGCGGATGTCAGAGCAACTTTCAAATGGAAGACTGCAGTTGTTCAAAATCATTAAGAATATTGTCACGGGTTAAATCTCGGTTAGCCAAATGCTTGTTGGAGAGGACACTGAAGAGAAGTCAATTGTTGTGCTGACTCCCTTTTCACAAGAGCCAGCATCAAACAATGGAGTTTCACTGTTGGTGTCGACGCTGTATTAAACCAAACAGTGCTACACTACACAACGATACACCGAAGAGTGTTAAAGCAAGCCGGGTTAAAGAAGAAGTGAGTCCACCACTGACTACCAGAAGAGATTCAAACCAGAACACAGACGACACACTGACGAAATGGCTACTATACGCCACCTAGGGGTAGGATACCAAATCAATACCACTTTGTTAGATCACATTAAAAAAGGTAAAATTCTGAATGTATTCTATATATATTATCGTACCAGGCATGATAACATTAATAAAATTAATTTTAGCATCACTTTGTTTACGAAACATGTTTACGGAGAAAGGTTCTTTGAATAAGGGCACACGAACCTACACTGACGAAAAAGTAATTTTTTAATTCAAAATATCCTTTCAATTTAGAAATAAAAAGACGTTCTATATTATAGCCTTGCGTCTGTAAGATATGTGGCAAACGCCTAGGCAGTCCTATCGGAACGCACTGCTGAGAAGGGAAGAAGGCTAACTGATTTTGATGAAGCCTTTTTGGCCGCTGACCAACAATGAAGGAACATGATCGAGTCGGTCTATATATACATCCGTGTGTTGACCCACCTCTTTGGTGTCATCCTGCCTTGGGTAAACCCCAGTTTTGGAGCCTATCGGCGCCCCTGCCTACCCCTACGCCCTGCAAAGTCTGCGGCGTCCTGGGTTTTATACCCCACTTGACCCCCCCACCTTGTGACGCCACTGGTACCAGGCATGATAACATTTGTAAGATATATTTTAGTATCATATTGTTTTAGTAGTATATTGCAAAACATGCGGTAAAGATTTTACGCATTCAACTAATTTCAGCAAACACAAACGGATCCACACTGGCAAAAAATTGACGTACATCTTACTAAGATGGACAAGGGATAACAAGTTGATTCGTCGACTTGTGAAAGATAATTGACAAATAAACTCGCGTGATTTCGTTGTGTCTTGTGTACCACCATAAACAACTATAGATTGGACAGCCTTATGGGAAAATGTTCGGTCGTTTTACCCGTGGCGCCTTGCAGTGGTTGAATACTAAACTAACGAATAATAGGCCTTCGAATATTGATAAAGCTACAAATTTTGCATTACAAAATACCACAAAGTTGCCAAACCTCCAATAGAATCGTCAAATCAGAGATAAACTTGATTTGAAGCAACAAAACATCAGAACGTGGTTTAAAAGAAACGGGGAAGTTTTATATAGAAGAAATTAGATTCCATTGTACGCAATTTAAGTTTTTACACCCTAATCGTCTTCCACGTTTTAAATCCATCCCCTACCCCTATGCCCTACAGCGTTTTAGTATACAACCCAGAGATGGCGTGGCAACAAAATCATTAACATTACGTATCCAATAAATATAGTTGTCTCGACGAGCCAGGCTCCGCCTTTTTGCGCCCGTTTTGCTTTTCCAAACTGCAAGCCAACCACCACCCCCACTAGTCCCAGTGTTCCCGCAGCCTGATACACACCGCCCACACCACCCCACCAATATACGAGTTTGGTAGAAGTTTGTGAAACCGTAGATGTATTAACAAGGAAATTTGCAATTTCTTATAGAAATTCCTAGATACATTGAACGGCTGACTGTTTAATAAGACTTGGCGATTTTTTTGTAATTTATGATCTTCGATTGATATTCGTCCACTGGAACCGACTTTTCTTAATTTCCTTATAAGTGACTTCTTTTTTTCTGAAACAGAAATTTAAAAAACAATAATATGTCTGCAATGCACAAGGTAACATGTAAATTAGCTACATTGATTTATATATATACCTGTTTTGACGGTTTCTCCATGGCAAATTTTGTTTAACTCGGAAGTCTTCTCAAAGATTTTATATCACCCTCTTCCCACTCTTGATGAACTTTTTGGGACAAGGTTATAAAAGGTGCCTGTTTTTTCTTTTTAATTTTCTGAAATATTTGAAATATTTGTAAATCAATTAATAAATTAACAGCGCTAATGTTTGTATCTCTTCAATCCATTTATCCCAGTTCCATTTCTTGAATAGTGCAAAAGGGATTTATATTTTCCTAAGGAAGTGGCCTTTTAGTAACATTTTCGCTTGCTGCCTTAATTAGTTGACATCTTCCCTATTCTCGTTAGGGGCGATGGCAACATATAAACAGAAAAAGAGTCCCCCCTCTCACACTTCTCTTCTAATAAAAGTGAAAAGTCGGTCGGCGACTTTTCCAAGGACCATACATTTTGGAAAAATTGTGTCAAATAAGTAAAATCATTACACGGAAAATAAGAATATATTATTTTCATCCCATGATCCTATAGCACAATTAGAATGTTGCGTAAGAGATTGCTTTCGGGCACATTCAATTAAATAGTAGGCGTTGGTAAAATGCAGAAGACTGAAAACAGAAGGAATAAGAAATCTGTCACAGAAATCGATTTCTAAGGAAAACAGAAAACCGCCTAAGAGCAAATTTTTCTGCGGTTCCTAATGCGTTTGAATTTAAAAGTTTATACAACGTCTTAAAATCGATTATATATAATTTACTGAAAGGGAGAATATTTTATTGTTGATATTTTTTATTTTGAACACTTCAGGTGGAATTGTAGCACAGTTTTAATGAAACCGTTCCTGGCAGTCTCCATATTTCGCCATTTCTTATTTTTTTCATTTTTTATCTTGATAATCTCCTGGACGTCTGCAGATGCAAAATACCTTTACATTGATGGAATAACAAGTAGTCCGACCTTTTGGGCTGTGGCGATTTACTTGCGGGAACAAGGTCATCTCTCCGGAACAAAAACAGTCTTTGAAATGCTTCCTAATTTATGCATCATATGACACATGGGGTTTTCTCTTAATTATAGACGTGGCAAATACCACTGCAAAGACTCTATAATCGTACCAATTATTTTGACGTTATGATTATACATGATATTAATGTTAAATTGTGTTTCTTTAATGAACAATATGCTGGAACAACAAGATTGGACTAAAGGATTGGCTTTCATAGTTTGCAAAATGTCAAAAATATTTACAACTAGATCCTTCCCTATGTCTGTGTTACTCTCGTTAAAAAAACCGTGGGCGACCAAAACCCAGTGATAATCTCCGTCGTGAACGATTTCTAGCCATTTAGACTCAGTAGCCACCGGAAAATCTGCATAACCCCCATACTCTACTGCCATTGAAAAGCCCTCCAATTTTTTGGCAGGTGCCGAAAAGTCGCGGTGGATCTTGTCTTCATGTGTTGCAGATGTCCTGGGAAATTAAAAAAAACGATCATTAATAGTATAATTAGACAAACGGTTTAACATAAACTACCAATCAATTGTTGGCTGTATTGTCGCAATAAGGATAATGAAATGGCCTGTTGAAGCCTGTTGCGACTTAAGCCCGCCCGCGCGTGTTAAAATATATTTGTTTATAGCTTTGCATTCTAGAGAAAGCCGAACTAAGAAAAGTAATTTTGAATTAAACTTCAATAAAACCTGTGACGTTAATCGAAGCATACAACAAAAACTGTTTGCGGTTCTGTTAAATATAGCTTTAGGTCTGCCAAACACTCGGTCAAACGATATTGGTGGTAACAGTCGACTAGACGTCTTATTTTATGCATGTTCAATATATTGGTAATATTACCTGCCTAAAATAAAACTAGAGTCGGAGTCACAGCAAAATGAAGGTTTTTACAACCACATACAAGTCAACTGATTGGTTGAACTGCATCATACCGAATCGTATCCGGCTTTTAATCCAAATGCCGTACATTCATTTATGGCGCTCCAGAAAATATTAAAATGTCATCTCGTGCGGAGAGGAAACATGCAGGCACTATGATGTGAACCAAAATTAATTCAGTCTATTTATATTGAATAGACTTGATAACGGGTATTACGTGTATTATGGATTGATAAGCTGATTACAGTAGATTTTGTCTAAGAAACATTTTGCATGTATGGTGTTTTGCATCTCTAAGATTCAGTCAAGTATAGCGCGGGGTTCTCAAACTTCTTGATATTCAGATTTTTATCGATAAATTAAATCAGCTTCTTCAAATTGCCAACGAGAGAAATGAAATGAGGGCTCTTGATTAATATATCGTCATTCATTGGTTTCATTATTGGCTTTAGGCAGTAAGCGTTAAGCTCAAAGACATCGCAAATATAATAAAGTGTAAATGAAAAATAATGACACGTCGTTTCAATGAAATGACATGATAATTCCTTTGTTGATTTTCGGTTTCGGTTAGCTACAAACGATTAAACATAACCCTTCGATTGGGTCAAAGGTATTCTTCAAAGGGTTGTTCCGAATCGACTTCAAACTTGCCGACTGATGCCTCCAAAAATCCATTACAGGCTTTAGGCAGTAGTCGTTAAGCTCAAAGACATCGCAAGTACACTATTGAAAGCGAAATCGATTAGAAACATGTTAAAGTTTAGTTTGAATTGCGGTATATCTTGGCATCTTGTGTAATATAGTTTTAAACAAAATACCGAGAATCTTATAAGTTGTTTTTCTTCCTTATTTATTTTGTAATTCTTCTTGCTGCAATACGAAAAAAAAATGATTGACATTTTGTAGGCCATTATATGTTGAACATTGACTAATGCACCGCTCGGATGCCTCAGACATAATTAAAAAACTTAATCTCGATTTTGTAAGTTTAGATGAACGTTCAATGAGTATTTCATATAGCAGGGGTAGGTAAAAACAGTGAGAAACACAAAATTAGAAGGAAAAGAGAAAAATAAAATGTTAAAACACCCATGCCACACGGGAGAGAAAGTAAGCAATTGCAAATGCTGGGAGTGAGTACCAATTTAAGAACACAATCTCGGATTCGCATGTTAAGAAGATGAGCAAAGTTTTTCCAACAATAGCCTTTCTAAGTTAGAACAATGGCAAGATGCTGTATTACACTTAAACCCCTTGCTTAAAAGCAAGTTTGTCTCTGGCGATAGTATAAGCGACGTTTGGCGCTAATCCTTAGTGAGTACTTCTCGTAGTTTTTCTTTAAAAAAAAATTAAAATTAATATTGAATGATGAAAACGTAAGTATGTGATGGTTCCTTACTTTTAAAAGTTAACCATCTCTCTCCTCTGTTTGGCTTGTATCATAATCGGAATGGAAAAAAAATTAAAAAATCGAATTTAAAACTTTAAACAGATTAAAATGCTTTAATGGTATCCTAAACAACCATGCCAGCAACGGGAAAAATGAATGAAAACTCGACGGCACAAAGGGCATAAATTTTCTTTTATGCAAGCGTAACAAAAGCGATGGTAGCAGCAATCGAGAACCTAATTTGATTCTTCCGAAACACATATGATACATATGCTATCCTGGTCATATTGCCGCCCGGCTCCATATATGTGCTACTGAACGGCAACGTTCATGGCTTGTTGATGGATTGTTATGTTGTTTGGCTGAATGTTGACATTATTGCCTAGCAGTACGGTGACGTTCGTTGACTTGCTGGGCGATGACAATGTTGACATTGTTTGGTTGCAGGGCAATGTTGTTGTCCGGTGGCACGGCGACGTTGTTCGGTTGGAAGGCGAAGTTGTTTGGTTAAACGGCAATGTTGTTCCGGTGGCACAGCAACGTTGTTTGGTGACACAGCATAGTTATTGTCCGAGGGCACGACGACGTTCTTGGTTGGACGGCGATGTTGTTAGGTTCGAGGGGGTGGTACTCTTCATCATGACATCATCGTTCATATATCATAGTACACCTCCACGAACCACCACACCTCTTCGAGCACTTCTGCGAGCTCCTCTGCCACGTCCAGGAGGACGTCATGGGCGACGTCTTGGTACAGCAGCAGCTGGTGCAGCAAGGGCAAGGGGTTCCACCCGACGCATAGCAGATTGTTCAATAGCTACATTCCCTTCGACATTTTCTTCCTCTCGCTTTCGGCGAATATTGCGACGCACACGCGATTGGTTTCTCGTGGGGTTGTGGCTCGATCTGTCAGCGCCTGCCAGAAGTACATTTTGTTCTCTGGCGATAGTATAAGCGACGTTTGGCGCTAATCCTTAGCCCTTGTCTGGCTTGATGGAAATTTCTAGTTCCCTGGGCGCTTACTTCTCGAAGTTTTTCTGTAAAAAAAAATTAAAATAAATATTGAATGATGAAAACGTAGGTATGTGATGGTTCCTTACTTTTAAAGTCCCAAGTGTTTAAGTGGTATCCCTGCATCACCGATGTTATAAGATGATGCCAGGCTTCGATGAAGTTGTTTGTTCTGTTGGCTAAGGTTAAGGTTTTTTTTTTAAGTAACTACCCTCGAATATGAATTATGAACTTAAGCGGAGCCGGTGCTCTACCTAGGGTTTCAACGCATTTTGTAATGACGAGCTGCCAAACAGCAAAAGACTACAGAGACAAAAGAGGGGAAATTAATAAAGATTGATTACATGTCCATATACAATCGCGTGGAGAGATGCTAGTTGATAAAACTGACGAGATGTATTATCAATTGTCGCGTCCATGTTCAAATCTTAAGCATTAAATAGCCCTTACCAAAACGTTATATTGAGGAACACTAGCGCAGTACCATTCCCGATCGTAACTGAAAACGAACAAAACTTTTCGACTCCATCCAAAGCTTACCTGGAAATCGAAAATTTTAGATAGTTTGCATACAATAAATATCTGATTAATTATAATTACGTTCTTGAGATAAAATTAACTGGCCATGCCAAACCGGTTGGACGAGTACTGCAACTGCAAATTGGTTTAGTAACTTTCTATCAGTGTTTCATAAAACCATGAAGTATTCCACAGAAGCGTTTTATTAACCCCCCCCCAAAAAAAAAGAAAAAAAAAAGAAAAGTGAATGATGAAAAAAAGGGAAACCAATGAAATGGAGAAAAATGGTGACACAAGTGGGCGACTAGCATCATCTAACTAATTGTTAGATGGCCCTGCATCTTTTTCCGTTGTGTCATTAGATGGCTCCGCATCCTCTTCCGTTGTGTCATTGATAAGCTCGGCGTATGTGGGCACCTTAGTTGGGTTTCTCTTTCTTTTAGGTATAAGCATTCTCCCCTTGTACTCAAAAAATTCACAAAATTAAATAAATTTATGACAAGTTTCACAAATATTGTAAAACGTTTTAAACCTTTGTACATTCGCAAGACCCAGATTGCTTCAGGGGAATTGTTCTCGGGTAGTTGCTGTTTTTTAGCTGGGCAAGCAATTTAGATGCGTTTACTACCAACAAATTGTAGGGATCCGCGTGATTGTTGCGGTGTTGCCGAATGTCACCAAATAGACATACTCTAGGCATTCCATTGTCGCCTCAATTTCTTGTTGAATAGTAATCTGAGAGAAATAGGGTTCAAAAATTAAGGTAGGCTATTAAGTAGGCTATTAAATGAAAGATTCAGTAACCATGTTTGCGGCGTAGCAAGTGAGACTACCAACATCCGGAGTCAAAATGACTTGAATCGATTCTGGTGCCCACTGACATCGAACCATGTAGTCGATTAAACGACTGGTCGCATTTTGTCCATTCTTCTTGCCTTTGAGAGGCAAAATTTTCATGCTTCGTATTGAAGCTCTAAGACTTGCTGCGGTAGCAAATTCTCCGCGGTAAAAGACGCGAAGCTGAGAACCGGGCATGTATCTATAACATAAGGAAATGATAATTAAAAAAACAAAGCTTAAAACTGTAACACAAACTTTGAATAAACTCGAAAGTTTGAAAGCAGATTTTGTCCATCGGCTGGCGGAATTTCTTTTTTTCCTAGAAGTCCTTTTCACGATATATACATTTTAACAGGCTCAAGAGTGAGAGTTGGTGCAACTGGTGGCAGAGAGTCTGTAGTCCCCGGATGATCTACTTCTCTGGCATGCGTACTAGCACATCCCGGGCAACATTCCATGTGCACCATTGGACCATGTTTGCCTTTAAAAAAGTGATAAGTAAAATAAACATTAGTTTCACGTTACGTAATTAGCAACTCCCAAAGCCTAGATCCTAACGAAATTTTAAAAAAAATTGTTTGTTATTTCATTGGTGCGACACGCTCATGGCACGATGTGCCATTTTTTCTCTGTCTTTCCATTTCATCGGGTTTCCCCCTCTACCTGCATTTCTATCACGACGTCGTTGTGAATTTGAAAAAAAACCTTCCTGGTCGACGTATAGGAGTCGGACGATGGAAGCGATGAGAGCACAGCGACGTGGAGTAAAGTTCCAGCTGTGGGTCGACGGAAAAAAGAGCAGCATCGCAGGTCGCACGTCAAGATTAGTTTCGACAAGGACTCGGTGCCGACTAGAGCCGGAGATGCAACCGCAGCAGCAGCCGCACGGAGGATTGATTCGTTGACAGGCATTTGGCTAAAAAACTTACTTTGAACTGTAAAGTCGACGTTTCTTGGTGATTCTTTGAAACATCTACTACCTATCATAGATGTTGTTTCGAAGAACTGCTGAATGAAGTCGAGATTTTGTTCGTTTGCTTGGGGATGATGTTCCTCCTGACTTGGAAATACCTCCGTTATTTGCAACAAAAAGTTTCCAGCGTGTCTGCTGTGAAAAGAGAAAAAAGATCGAAGCTTTTCATGCAAACATGGAAATCGACGCTTCAACACTCCAAATGCTCTCTCGATGGCACAACGTGTTGATTTGTGTGATTTATAAAAACGTGTCTGTTTTGCAGAAGTAAGTTGGAATGAATAAGTTAGTTCTGTCATACAACGTCATAATTAGAACATTATTCACCTCCGCCCTCGTTGAAGGATAATCGTATGGTGGTAACAAAAACTTTTTGCACGGATATCCGGTATCGCCAAGCAAAAATCCAGGCATAAGACCCGATGAGAAACGAATTCCAATTTGGCTTTCAGCGAATATTCGCGAATCATGAACCGAGCCCGGTTTAGTTGCAGATACACTCAAAAATTTTCCATTTCCGTCGCATATACCCTACATACAATTCAAAAACTTTCAGCTTCATCATTCACATCAAAAAGCCTAGTACAATAAATAGGGTATCCTCTGAAATAGGTTACTTGGGTGTTGATGGAGTGCTTCCCTTTTCTGTTTACAAAGGTTTTTTCAATTGTAGTTTCTGGCCTAATAATTCTAACGTGTGTACAGTCTATGAGACCGATGCAACCAGGCATTCCAGCAATATCATAAATGTCCTTCTTCAACTAAAAATAAAATAGGTTATAAAAGATGAGAGTCGAGAAAAAAAGTAAAAAGATGTGGGGGATTTCACTAACTTCCTGTATTTCGTATTCACTTTGTGGGACGTACATATGATCACTTGCAATTTTCACAGAGTGCCAAAGACACATTGTGAATAATTCTCGAAGCTGATGACTGGCTAACATGTAGCACATTTCCAATTACAGTTTGAAATGTTCCCATGGCAAAGAAATGCAAGGCTACCAAAATTTGTTCGACCCCAGAAAATGATTTCTTTCTTGCTGTTTTTTCTGCCAATCTTATCTTCAATCAAACTGGCGATGTAAACAATGGTTTTTTTCTGAAAACGAAAGGTTTCATAAATTTTGCCGTCGTCAAAAATATCAAAAATGTCTACGCGACATAAAATTCGACCATCCTTAAACTCCTTTGTTCGTCTTCACTTTCGTAGTCTTCACTGTCAATTTCATCAGCAAAAAAATTAATCCTTTCGAGATCCTCTTCAAAAACTTCTAACAAGTCTACGAACGCCATAATTTCACTAATAAACGCACAAATACAGTCGTAAACAAACACTACAGTACAGAAACAACAACAGCCCCACCGGGAGAGTTGACAGAAACTTGAGTTTGAGACGTTGTCAAGGTTCCTATTATCTACCTTGAAAATTCTTTCTTGAAGTTATCAAACTTGACTTGAAGTTCCAAGTCCAAACTTTGAAGAATATGTTTTTTGTAGCTCACTTGACTTGAAATCTAAGTCAAGTAAAAAACTCGACTTCAAGCCATACTTAAGACGATAAAGAATACGGCCCCTGGACCCACTTCTGGTTGGCGGCGTCAAAGTCGAACCGTCACCATCAGTGAAAATCCTTGGAGTCACCCTCGATCGCCTTCTGAAGCTCGAGCTACACATCTCGAACGTGTGCAGGAGCGCCTACCACCAACTCCATCTCATCGGAAAAATCAGGAAATCCCTCACTCTCTCGGCAGCAAAAAATTCTCGTCATCTCAACCGTCCTGTCGCCGCCTCGATTTCTGCAACGTTATTCTGGCCGGCCTCCCGAACGAGCTAATTAAAAAATTGCAACGCGTCCAAAACGCTGCTGCGCGCCTAGTTTTGCAAGCCGACAGACGTGTTGATTCCTTTTCCTTACTCCGTCACCTTCACTGGCTCCCAGTGCTGCAACGTGCCCACTTCAAAATCCTCACCACGGTTTTCCGCTGCGTCCAGTGCACTCCTCTACTTGTCATCACTAATTGAGCCACACAAACCACCACGACCTGGCCTGCGATCATGCAGCTCGAGAAATCTAAGTGTTCCCACCGATCGGACAGCTCACTACGGTGAGCGCGCCTTTTCCAGGCTTGGCCCGACGCTGTGGAACACTCTCCCCGATGACGTCAAATCCTCAACCGAACTAGGGACTTTCCGCTCGAAACTAAAGACACACCTCTTTCGCTCCGTGTACAATGTATGGTAGCAATGTTTTTGTTTTTAACTCACTATAACGCGACCTCTACCTTCCAGCGTCATTTGATCGAACTGTAGTCGGAACATGCGCTATAGAAATCGAATAAATAAATAAAATAAATAAGTAAGAAATAACTGATATTCAAGCAACAATGTTATTTTATTCCAATCTTGGTTTATTAAATAAGAAAGCAATACATTTTACAGTATTTCTCATCATATAGTAGATGGGAGTAGACGAGATATAAAATGAAGAGAGTTAAGGTTGGGCAATGCCCAAATAAACGTGTCATCAAAACTTCAATTCTCCGCGAAAATTCAACAGCAGTATTGGTAAACTTTTTGGTCCTTGTTCTGGTCAAGACAAACACTTTGTATTGTTGGATGAGCAGAAAGGAAATGTTTTGGGAGCCGAAACGTTTGATCAACCTGGCCATCTCCCTACGCGATACACGCAAGTCTTCTTCAACATCTATCAGCCTAAAATGGCAATAAGACGACTTCCGTTTTGCTATTCTTTATTGGAGTTCAAAAGTGGCAATGGAAGGCTGAGCTTTCTTGCCCTCCATCAAGCAAATGTCCAAAGCCGCCTGTCCCTATCGCATAAAACGACATATCCTATAAATGTCTTTTCTGGCGTCCGCGCTACTACTCAATAGCTTTTCCGTAAGACTGTCCATCTAAATGATAAGTAAATTGCAAAGTGAGCTCAACGATAATTATATTTTCGACCAACTAGTCCATATCGGATTAAAAATCTAAATTTACCTCGGTTTCGAACGAATACTCTTCGTGTTCTCTCATCCTCGTCGTCTGGATTGTCGAACATGTTAACCAACACCCGAGCGTTCATCACTCCAGCAGCCGCAAGAGTTCGTATTCTCTCTTCATCCGGCCCCTTAACTAAGTTTGCGAGGCGGAGACTCGGGTCTCGATCAAAATCTAGTTCCACACTAATATCCTCTTCCGTCAAAACTCTAGCTAAAACGGATCGTTTTGCCTCCCAAAAATTGACTAGAAAATCTATTTGAGTGGTTTGTGAATTGGGAAGCTGCTCATACAAAACATGGTCAACTGCAACATCTTCGGTTACAACCGAATTTTTGCTACTAGTTAACTAGTCTACAGGCGCATCAAGCGGTGCCGTTTTTGTTTGAAGCAAAAAAAGAGCTGGATCGACCAGTTCAGCGCTGTCTAAAAACTGACCAGAGTTGAGACATTATTTGTTGGGTACCTAGTCATAAAGGCCACTCCAAAAAGGCCACTTTTTCGGGTGGCCTCTCTGGCATAAGGTGAAAGGCTCTTGTGGCCTTTCTGGCATAAGGTAAAAGGATCTTGTGGCCTTTTTGGTAAGACGTCAAAGGCTCCTTTTCCTTGGCTCCAGAAAGGCCACCGAACTCGTACTAGGCTCGTACTAGTACAGGGCAGCAGATGAGTACTGATGGGCAGCTGAACGAAGACTGCCCCTCTAGTCCGGCAGCAAGCGGCTTTTATTGCTGTAGTGTGCAGCGCCGCCCCTAGTACGAGTGGTACGAGATTTCTAGCCAGCAGCAGCGGCCGCCCAGCTGACTCCACCCCCTAGTACGAGATCGCCATCGCCATAACGAAGGCTCTGTCCTGAAGCAAGCGGTTTCCGTCACTGGCCAGCCGGCTCTGCTACTAGTACGAGCCGTAGTACGAGATTTCTAGCCCGCCCAGCTGACTCCGCCCCCTAGTACGAGATCGCCATCGCCATAACGAAGGCTCTAGCCCGAAGCAAGCGGTTTCCGTCGCTGGCCAGCCGGCTCCGCTACTAGTGCGAGCCGTAGTACGAGATTTCTAGCCCGCCCAGCTGACTCCACCCCCTAGCACGAGATCGCCATCGCCATAACGAAGGCTCTAGCCCGAAGCAAGCGGCTTCCGTCGCTGGCCAGCCGGCTCCGCTACTAGTACGAGCCGTAGTACGAGATTTCTAGCCCGCCCAGCTGACTGAACCCCCTAGTACGAGATCGCCATCGCCATAACGAAGGCTCTGGCCCGAAGCAAGCGGCTTGCCAAACGTCACTTTTCCTGTAAACAAAACAAAGGTAGATTTGTCGTAGCATTTGACTCTTAATTAAGAAACACGCTACGATATTTTAAAAATTTATCCTCGCAAGTGTATTTTTTGAACACATTATTATCATTTTGTAAAAATCGGGTTTGTCTATTGCAATTTCTTTTCCGCAGTTTTGGTGGCCCTGAAAAGGGCCGATGCTTTAGAAAATGCTGTACAAAACATTAATAAGCTAATCATAAATTATCATCAATTAATCCCTCACTATATCTACAATTCTTTCCAAGAGTTTCATAGGTGAAATTTTATGCCTTCCTGTTACCCTCCATTTTTCGTACTCGCCCCATTCTTTAGCAAGTTTCTCGTCTTTCTCTTTTTGTTTTCTACTTTGATTAACGTATAAATTCCCGTAGCTTACCAAATCCTCATTCAACCCAATTCGCTGCTGCTCTTTGAACAAAAACTCTGCTAGCTTATAGATTGTCATTTTTTTACTTCACCTCGAATTCTCCATCTGTTGTGCGTTCCCTCTGATTCGTTGTTTGTCCGCTTTTTTCTATTGTACACCGACCATTTTTTTGGATTCCAGAAGGCATCGTCTCTTATCCACTCCTTCTCTAAGTAATTAAGATATCCGGAAAGTTTTATCGAGCATTTTTAACAATTTCGTCAAATACTTGCCGGATTTCAGAATGGTGAATGTAGCAAAGACAGAGAGTTTGCTGTACCACGCCACGAAGCTCATGGTCAGTTAGGTAGTCTGTCACCAAATGTTCTTTATCCTTAATCCGTCGCATCTCAGCTTGAATGTGGTGGTACGAGCAGCCCCAATGTTGAACATTCGGGAAAACTTTTCCCACTGCTTTCCAAAGTGCTTTCTCGAAGTCGGAAGTAAACTGTTGAATAGCAGGTTCATGTAACTTTGTAACAACAAATTCTAAAACAGCAATATAGTCTTTCTCTTTTCTTCTAGTCACTGCTACGTTCAAAAGAGCTTGTGTTTTATAATTGCGATCTTTCCCCATAATAGAACCGTGAACTGACCACAACTATTTAAAAGGAAGAGCGATAATGTCAAAAGTCCCGTCTGCCATCCAAAGTTTTACAGTAGCAAGAAGTCTAAGCTGAAGTGGTGAAGCAAAAATTAAGTGTCTACAAACAACCCCCCAATATCTACAGAAACTGCTCCCAAAAAAATTGTTCTGGAAATCCCGTCAAAACTATATCAAATAAAGGGTCATCCTTAGCTGGTGCTTGTGGTCTTGCGTTTTCCCGACGGCGGTTGATTTGTCGAACAAAGTTGTTGACTTTTGGAAGACTGTTGGCCGGAACCACACCTTTAAGCTTTTGTAATTCTTCTTCGACGAATTTCAACGCTGGCTTAAATTTATCTACGAGTACCGCTTCCTTCCCTCTTTAAATTGCCTCAATGACTTCAG
This sequence comes from Ceriodaphnia dubia, assembly GCA_022539655.2. Classification (NCBI taxonomy): domain Eukaryota; kingdom Metazoa; phylum Arthropoda; class Branchiopoda; order Diplostraca; family Daphniidae; genus Ceriodaphnia; species Ceriodaphnia dubia. Next base: position 296,154 of record JAKUCG020000139.1, on the reverse strand, counting down.
CGTTGTCTTTCAGCTTCGGAGGATGTTTATGAGACATTTCTTCTGAATGTGGAATAAATGTGAAGTCGCTCTGCTCTGGTGGCCCATCCCGTTTTAGCTGTCGCACCCTGGCTTGGCAGCCAACGGCTATTGAGCGATATGTACAGCGCCAGGCTCTGCCCTTCTCCGGATGGGCCTTGCTGTATCTGTAATGAAGACCATCAGAGAGTATATTACAATCTTTACCAGAAGCATCTTTGTGTATGGAAAACGTAAGTGTTTCCGATGGCTGTCGTTCGGGAGTCCTTGGAATTGGAACTTCAACAACATCGTAAGAAGGTGGGAAGCCCAAAACATCGCCATCTGTAGATACCGGAGACACACCTCGAGAATGGTACTCATGATTATAAGACGCGTCAATTGGGTCAGGCAAACTACCTGTAAAAATGCCCAGTGCTTGATTAGTACCAGTAATAACACTAGAATTGAAAGGTGGATTAAATAGCTCTAATTCCAAACTAGCAGAACGACATCGTCTGTAAAATCTGGAGGTGGTGGCAAGCAAATAGCGATTTCATCAGTCACCAAAATATTATCAAAAGCAAGAGCAGGAGGGGAAGGTAATGGGGGCAACGGAAGGTCGGCATCATCAAAGTCTAAATACATTTCACTAGATGACAAAGGCGATAAAGGCGGCGGTGGTGAAGGGAGTGACAGATCTATATCACTACGATCTGTAAAAAAGTTATTAGGGGCAATAATCGATTGGGGTGGAAGTTCAATTACACGGGGACGAACACCGAATTTAACCATGTAATCCTAGGGGCTGTCCATAAATTACGTAACGCGTTTGGGGGGGAGGGGGGTTTCCAAATGCGTTACCGCCCATGTATTGGGTATAGCAAAATGCGTTACAAAGGGGGGGAGGGGGTCAAAAACTCCCCAAAATCGCGTTACGTAATTTATGAACGGCCCAAATTAAAGCCATGATAATTAGCAGCAGCGGCATGGGGAGCCTTAGTCAAATTATCCTGTAAAAAACAAACATTATTGGCAGTAGTGGCATGGGGAGCCTTAGTCAAATTATCCTGTAAAATACAAACATTATTAGCAGTAGCGGCAAGGGGAGCCTTAGTCAAATTATCCTGTAAATTATCAAAAGTATTAGCAACAGCCTTAACATTATCATTAATATGCAAAGTAGAAAAGTCCTGACACACAGAAGAAATCGGAAACGATGCAGTCAAGAGAGAATCATACGAAGCAAAAGAGGGAACGTCATAAACAAAACAAGAAGCATCAAAACCAAAAAAAGGATCATCAATATTAGAAGAATCTGAAGCTGAAATAGAGTTTCCGGGTTGCAGAGCTTGAGTACAATGAGAGCATTTAAACCCAAGCTTCAACAACGCAGAATTCTCCTTCCAGTCCTTACCCGAGATACCCGAACAAGTAACACGATGAAACCAGTTTTTACAAGCGCAACAATGTACCTTTTGCTGCTTCAATCGAACTTCTTCCTTGCACTTGAAACAAACAAATTGGGAAGCCATTACTAAATAAAAACTGACGGAAAATAAAAACGCACCGAAACTGACAGGTGTGAGTCTGAGCTAAGCGAAAGAACAATTGAGGTGTGCTGGGAAAAACTCCGCCTTATATTCCGCAACTTCCTACTTCCCACTTCCTAACGTCTGACGCAATTGGCTCTCACTCCCTCCGCCTAAAAGATCCCCACGAGAGAAGCGCTTACAGCAACCTAATCTTCAAAAACATTGCCGCTGGAGGATCAACTGTATACTTTCAATGAGGAAAGTTTAAATGACCTTATGAATCCCCGAGGGACAGTTGAGACTACTCATGCATTTTTTTTTGTTGATGTTCTGCGTAAAAAAACAAACAATGAAATGTATTAATTGTATGAAATGTATAAGAAAACCATGCATGGTTGCTACGTACAAAAAAATCCATGAAATGTAACACATGTATAAGAAAACAATGTATGGTTGCTACATTCATGATTGTTTTTCGTACGCAGAACATCCCAACAACAAAAAATGCATGAGTGACAAATTGTCACCATGGACAAATTACGCTGGGCAGCAACATTCAAATGGAACTTCCAAGAAAATTTCATGCCATCCACGCTAGCCATTAATTGAAAAGTTGTTTCTTAACTTTGTTACACAGCCTCACATGTAACACTTCTAACTCAAACTATTTACACAAATAACATGATACCTGCTTGGATGGATTCCTTTTTATGAGAAATGGAACTTACTTGAAGTTTGCTGTCTGTCTTTCCCAATTAGTTTTGACAGCTGTTACTTAATGATGCTAAACAGCATCTCCAGTTTTTAATTTTACTTTTACCACCCTTACCCTCCCAGTGCTTCCAATTATTACCGAGACGGACAAGAAGGCGATTGAAATTAAGTCACAATGAAAAAAAAATTTAACGAAAAAGATAGTTGATTTTGCCCAATTTTTTATTTATATGCTCAGTTTAGTTATCTTAATTCTCACTAGGGAAAGAGTCTGGAGCGACAAAAGGAGGACAAGGGGTAATCAATGTAATCATATCATAGCGTGTTAAACGTAACATTAAAATAAACTTACTATTAAGAGAAAGTTGGGTCGAGGAATATTCTGATAACCCTCAATGTTAGCAGCCATGCCAGGTAGAGAGTCATCTCCCTACGAAAAAAAAGAATTTGTACATATATGGCGCATGAAATATAATATAACATAATACCAAATTTGACGCTTCCTTTGATCCCTCTGCCTCCATTGTCCAAAGCGAATTAATTTCTCTATATTTGTAAGTCTTACCACTATGAATCGTGAGCGCCACAATAGCGCAATAATCTATACCCACCCGTTGGCTAAGTTAGTTATTGTATTTTTCTGCCCTGAGTTGGTATTGGCATTTATTTTAATAACAAAAATCCTAATTCTAATAATTGAACATTTAAGCCCGTCCCATACTCCATAATATCATAAATAATTTGGGAATTAAACTGTGATATCCCTTTCTGTATATATGGCAACTTGCGCCATTCCCCTCTCTTCTCTCTCTCTTCCTTACCTTTCCCCCGACTAAACCCGTCGCATGAATTTAGTCTAATTCCTACGTTCACCACTGACTGTACAATTACTTGTTACGCAATAGACTGATCTTGCATTCCATTTACTGTCTCGTTCACTTCGTACAGTTACAACAAATTGGCGACGAAGATGTTTTTCCTAGTTATTTACAACTAGAGCTATGACAACCCCCAGTGGAGGCGGCAACCCCCCTACAGGAGGAGGTGGAGGCAACAACCCCCCTACAGGAGGAGGTGGAGGCGGCAACCCCCCTACAGGAGGAGGTGGTGGCGGCAGTGCTCCCCCAGGCGGTGGAGGTGGCCGTGGTCCTCCCACTATTCATCAGATCGTGGTCGCAAACTCAAACGTTGGCCGTTTTGAGCCATTTGATCCTGAACAATCGTCTTGGAATTGCTACTATGAAAGACTGGACCAATTCTTTATAGTAGACCAAGAGCCAGCACGGAAATGACGTTGTCATCCTTTAATTTGGTTTAATACCTTTAATGGGTAGAAAAAAGTTAGCTGATACCAAATATGTAAGTCTTACGCGTCACAAATGGGCCAGTCAGCGTCGGCGTCGGCGTGAATTCACGAAATCGGACGTCAAAAACTACCATAAAATTAAAGGACGTGCTATATCTCATTCGAAAGAGAAAGTTGTCCTGAGTGTAAAAACATCAAGTCTTACACATTCTGTTGGGCCAATTCGGAAATAAGACTAAAAAACTAGGCCAGTTGTTCCACAATCAAAATATTTTGAAGAGGAAATTTTTAATTTCGGATAAACTAACAAATGAACTTTGTTAGGACGCAAAATATGTCTTTCAAAGAACAAATTTATTGTTATAGAACTTGTTTTCAAATCTAATATGTTAGCAGGACGATTTTAAGTTATTCATGTAGGGAATCGAGAGTCTGTTTGTGAACAGAAAAACCATTTAGATAATAAAGACTCGGATATAAAAGGAATTATCATAATATTTTTGTCCATCATCTTAATGAAATAAGTAAAAATGATCAATAGTAGTAATACGGATAGGCCATTCTGTCTTCTCCCCTTTTGCGCAACTGCTAAAGACTTAAAGATAACGTGAGTATCGTGAGCCCAATCAAAAATCCATGAAAGATTATGAAGATCGAATGAGCGTTAGCTTTTCAGACTTCAGTCGATGTAGGAATTTAACATATCTTAGCCTCTTGAGTCCCGTCAACATATTCACCTTCGACTTCATTATTCGATTCGCCAATCATTCGAACGAACAAATTTATTAACAAAGTGGAAAACTGACGCTAAAATGCACGTACTGAAAAAGCCGTACCATTATTGCCTACAAGTTCACTCTCATCGGCTCCTTTCGACAAATCGAACTCATGATAATGATAATAATATAATATATAACCAGCGAAAATAAAATACAAAGGATAAACTAGTAGCGAGAAAAAGTCCAAAAGGACTCGAACAGTTTGCAAGAGGAAAATGAAATTGGCAACTTGCTGATTTTTATTATTCTCTTAATAATCATAGGGATTTTAAATTAAAATACTGTGATATTCCGAGTCTTTATATGAATATTTGTAAATTGCGCACTGAAAAATTTGTTTGATTTGTTTCAAGAATATTTGTAAATTGTAACTACTGACATATAAGATTTGAAAACCAGTTCTGGAACAATTTATTTGTCCTTTGAAAAGTATTCTTTGTGTTGCCGTTTCATACGGTAAATAGCCGATTCGGTAAGAATAACGTTATGGTCGCCTCTTCCCGTGTACTGTAATACGAAACGGCCAGTTATAGTTATTGTCACTGCATATTTCGCATTTTTAAAGGAATACTAACATATTTTTCTAGAAGCTTGTTCAAGTTTACTAATGAAGCTAAGAAAAACAAAGTTCATTCGTTAGTTTATCCGAAATTAAAAATTTCCTCTTCAAAATATTTTGATTGTGGAACAACTGGCCTAGTTTTTTAGTCTTATTTCCGAATTGGCCCAATAGAATGTGTAAGACTTGATGTTTTTACACTCAGGACAACTTTCTCTTTCGAATGAGATATAGCACGTCCTTTAATTTTATGGTAGTTTTTGACGTCCGATTTCGTGAATTCACGCCGACGCCGACGCTGACTGGCCCATTTGTGACGCGTAAGACTTACATATTTGGTATCAGCTAACTTTTTTCTACCCATTAAAGGTATTAAACCAAATTAAAGGATGACAACGTCATTTCCGTGCTGGCTCTTGGTCTATAGCGAACGACGTGGTAGACGACAATAAGAAGAGGGCGTTCTTCATCACTTCTTTGTCGGCGGATCAGTATCGGTTACTGACGAACTTCTTTTCTCCAGTTAGTCCGACAACTATTCCGTTCGATCAGCTGTGTAGACGTCTGCAACAACATTTCGTGCCCGAGAAAGTCGAAATCGCCGAGGTCTTCAAGTTTTATCAGCGTAAGCAGAAACCAGACGAGGATGTGAAAACGTTTTTGGCCGATCTACGACATTTTGCGAAAGATTGCAACTTTGGTACATTTCTAAATCGCGCGTTACGTGATGCTTTTGTAATCGGATTACGTGATCAGCGAGTGCAACAAAAGTTGTTTTCTATGCGAAACCTTACTTTAGACATTGCAGTCGACACTGCTCAAAGTATGGAGTGTGCGACTAATCAAACTCAGCAAATGCGTCGTCCAGATGCTGGTGTACCCGGTTCCGTGAATTATCAATCGCGAGACGACAAGAAGAACGTTCGTGCATGCTACCGCTGTGGAAATCAAAACCATTTGGCGAATAAGTGTCCTCATATTCACAAAACTTGCTCTACGTGTAAAAAAGATGGACATCTTTCTAGTGTGTGCCGCTCGACTCGCGTCGATAATAAACAGCCTGCCGAACCGAAGAAAAGTTCAAGAAAGAACAAGTTTAAGAAGAAATCTGGTGGTGTGCATTTCAATGACGAACAAAATGAAGAACTTGAATTTAATTCAGACTGGATGTGTTCCGTTTCGTCTGCTGATTCCCGTCGTCGACCCCCTTACATTCAACGAGTCGACATCAACGGAACGGTGATAGACATGCATATTGATACCGGAAGTCCAGTTTCGCTGCTGCCAGAATCTTCATGGATAAGTATGGGCAAGCCACGACTTAGTCCATCGCCCTGCAAGCTACGCTCTTATACCGGCAACCAACTGAACATTTTGGGTGAATTTCGAGGCCATGTTACTATTAATGGCTCTACCCAAGTCATGCCTGTTGTTGTCACCCGTGGTAGTAGCGTGCCGCTGCTGGGCCGTGATTGGCTCGAAATAAGAAGAATTGATTGGCGAGCTATCGTGAATTCAATCGATGGTCCTGATCTTCCAGTTCGTCTTCACCCCTATCGTGATCTGTTCAGCCCGGATTTTGGTCGGATTAACTCAGTGAAAGTGAAACTGCATTTGAAGCCAGCGGCGACTCCAAAATTTTTCCGCCCGAGGCCAGTTCCTTATGCGCTGCACGCCCGAGTTAAAACCGAGCTGGACCGGCTCGAAAGTGACGGGGTATTGAAAAAGACGGATCATAGTGATTGGGCCGCCCCCGTGGTTGTTGTCAACAAACCGGACGGTGGTATTCGAATTTGTGGCGATTACAAAGTCACTATTAACTCTCAGCTTCAGATCGACCAGTATCCGCTTCCGCGAGTCGAAGATATTTTTGCTGATCTTCAAGGAAGTAAATTCTTTACCAAGCTGGATCTGTCGCGAGCTTACCTACAGATGGAGTTGGAAGAAGAGTCGCAAAAGTTCACGACGATCAACACCATCCAAGGATTATACAAGTACACGCGTCTACCCTTCGGTGTTGCTTGTGCGCCGGCCATTTTCCAAAAATTCATGGAGAATTTGCTTCGAGACCTGCCCTTCTGCAGCTGTTACCTCGACGACGTGCTTATTCATGGCGGAGCCAACGAAAAAGAACACTGGGAGCGTGTAAAAATCGTGTTAAAACGATTTCAAGAAGCAAACGTTCGACTACATTTTAACAAGTGTTTGTTTGCCGTTCAAGAAGTGGAGCATCTTGGTCACATTCTCGGCCAAGATGGAGTGAAGCCATCAACGAAGAAAGTCAGTGCTGTGTTAAACGCCAAAGAGCCGGAAAACATTACTCAATTACGTTCTTTCCTGGGTCTCGTTACTTACTACGGCAAGTTCATTCCAGCCCTTTCATCGGTGGCGCATCCGCTCCACAAATTACTACATAAAGACAGTGCATGGAGGTGGGGAAAACCAGAGAAATTGGCGTGGAATAAGCTGAAAGATTTGCTTGCATCCAGCCGTGTGTTGACTCACTATTCATCGGATCTCCCCCTTCGACTAGCCTGCAACGCGTCATCTTTTGGTTTGGGCGCTGTGTTATCCCACCGGATGCCCGACGGAAGTGAACGTCCAGTAGCTTACGCCTCTCGTTCACTCTCTCCATCAGAGAAAAATTACTCTCAGCTGGATAAGGAGGCGCTTTCTATTGTTTTCGGTGTCAAACGTTTCCATCCATATCTTTATGGCAGAAAGTTTACACTAATTACAGACCATAAGCCATTATTGGCTATTCTTGGTCCTACGTCAGGTGTGCCGACTCTGGCAGCTGCCAGAATGCAACGTTGGGCCCTGATCCTGTCTGCTTACATCTACGATTTGGAGTTTCGTCCGACGGCCGAACACTCCAACGCTGACGCGCTATCTTGCTGCCCGCTTCCAGACTCACCACAGCATCAAGATTACGATTTCTGCTACAGTATGGAGTTTCTATCCGAAGGTCCACTTACTTTTCAAGACATTCGAAAAGAAACCGAAAAAGATGTTGTGCTGAAACGAGTCTTCCATCGCCTACAAAATGGTTGGAAGCCAGAAGATTCCTGCTCTGAACTTGCTCCGTATTCAAAGAAAAAGACGGAGTTGACAATCGAAAGTGGTGCTATCCTGTGGGGAAGGCGAGTGATCGTCCCAACGTCTCTTCGTCCGAGAATTCTGCAGCTGCTGCATGCTGAACACAGTGGAATATCTCGCATGAAAAATGTTGCCCGCAGCTACGTTTGGTGGCCTTGCATCGACGACCATCTTGAACAGTGCGCCAAAGATTGTTCCCGCTGTCAGCAAACCCGAAATCAGCCCGCAAAAGTTGAAGGTGCTACCTGGCCTATTCCTCCCGAGCCATGGCATCGTATTCATGTCGACTTTGCTGGCCCAGTCCACGGCAAAACAGTTCTCGTCGTGGTGGATGCTACTACTCGCTAGCCGGAAGTGAAAGTTATGTCGAAAACAACGGCCGCTGCAACCATAGAAGTGTTGCGTACAATCTTCAGTGACCGCGGAGTGCCCCGTGTCTTAGTATCTGACAATGGATCACAGTTTTCGTCGAGTGAATTCAAAAAGTTCATGACTAACAATGGCATTCGACACTTCATGGGCGCCCCGTATCATCCCGCTACAAACGGCCGGGCCGAAAGAATGGTGCAGACCGTTAAGAAGTTCCTTTGGAAGCAAGAAAACCAGCCCGGTAGCCTTCAAGCCAAGCTGGCTCGCTTCCTCCTTGGTTATCGGAATACACCGCATCCGGATACCGGACGCTCTCCTGCCTTTCTTCTGACGGGTCGACCCCTTCGCTCCATGTTGGATTTGTTGAAGCCCGATTCGTCTTTCCCTAATTTGAAAGGCCCCTTACCTGCTGTACGTTTCGCGGTTGGCCAAACCGTCCTAGCCCGTGATTACAGTGTACATGGTGAAAAGTGGTTGAAAGGTGTCATCACTCAACGACTTGGACATTATTTGTTCCATCTTAAAGTCGGTGATTACCTCATCAAGCGGCATGTGGATCAAATGCTACCTGCCTCGAGTAACGAAGCAAACGAGCCGATGCAACGAGAGGAGGTGCAATCAAATCCCGTACCCCCTCCTACACCGCAGCCGTTTCCTACTCCGAAGCCGCTTCTCACCCCCGTTCCTGTCGCACCGGAAGCTGCTCCCGTTCCGCCTTCATCGGAACCCCTCTACTCTCCTGTCATTGAGCAGCCCACCGCCGCAGCAGAGTCAGAAGAGGATGACGACTCAGTACTGCCGGAACAGCCTGAGCCAGCTACCGCTCAGCCCATCGTGGATCCAGTTCCAGCTCCCGCCCCGGCATTGAGACGTTCCAGCCGACCTTCCAATCTACCTAAAGATCTTCAGAAGAATTATGTACTCCCGAAGATGTTAGCTAAGAGGGGAGGAGTGTGATATCCCTTTCTGTATATATGGCAACTTGCGCCATTCCCCTCTCTTCTCTCTCTCTTCCTTACCTTTCCCCCGACTAAACCCGTCGCATGAATTTAGTCTTATTCCTACGTTCACTACTGACTGTACAATTACTTGTTACGCAATAGACTGATCTTGCATTCCATTTACTGTCTCGTTCACTTCGTACAGTTACAACATAATGGGACAGCAAAAACAGCTTTAAAAAAACCTTAAATACTGTGCCATACTCGTTCTTGCTAAGTTTCTGAAGGGGCCGACTCTAGTAGTGATGATGACCAAATAGTCCTATAATATTGGAAAGATTTAGTTTAGATATTGAACTCCGAAGATAAATATATAAGTGATACTGATATACTCACGGTACAGACGAACTAATAGTGTTCCATACGAGTAGAAGAATAAGTGGACATACTCGTATGGTCATTATTTCCCATGGACAGGGCCTGTAGTACCTGAAAGACATTAGCTACAAGAAATACAAATAGTTAGCCTACATCTATATTTGGTATACTAACTCTGTATTACAGTTGTTAAGCCAAATCCTGAGTGGTGAGACTCTCCGTCAAAATCATTAGTACCTGAAAGACATTAACGACGATTTCCTAACGATGACTCCATTTAGTACAATTGACACTGTTGCACATTTGATCTGCAGAATTTGCGGAACTGTATGAAACTGTAAAAAGCATGAAGTAAACCAAAAGCATTGGCTGCGGATTTTCTTTTCTTACTTCAGTATATGTTGGGATATTTGATGATAACAAAACGTCGACTCCACGGCTTCCAATCTGTTGCAAACTTTGTCGTCTAAAAAACAAAACTTGATAAACTATAGTTATAAAGAAAACAGTGTCATGAGTCACATATGTGTTCATTATTTTACAATATTTATTTGAAAAACATTGGGAATAGAATGAAAGGGCTCCTTACCAGTGTTGATAGTCACGATGACAGTTGCAGACGACTGATTCGGTATGTAATAAGGAACCAATTTAAAGCCCTTTCTGTGTTGAACAAGGGAATTTTTTTCTAACACCCTGAGCTATTACCCTAAGCTTTGCTATAGAGGTGTAGTGCGATACATTAATATAGTTGGTAAACGTACCCCTAGTCTCAAGCTAGTATATTTTGGTTACTGATAGAAAATGTAACCTTCAATTGTGTAGAAAGGGGAAATGAGAATGCGAAGGGACAGTCAATGAAATGATAAAGACGGAGAAAGGAATAACCTTGAAACGAAGCATCAGATTCCTAGCATTAAAAAGGAGATCTTCTATCAAGATTAAAAACTTGATGTCGATAAAATTTCTGGACGTTCATCTGGAGATTTTTCTCGACAGACGCATATCGAGTAATTTCTCGATGACTCTTTTTAGAGTGAGCCCCCTTGCTTTCTCCGTTGCTCCCCCCATACAAAATGAATAGCATCTATAATAGTGCTTTATATTATATAATATAAAGCACGTATTAAATAAATTACGTAGGCTATAGCCTACGTAATTATGCATGTAATAAATTCAGTTTTTAAAATCTGCATGGATTCATAATTCGATGAGAGAAAGCTCGTTTTAAGATATAAAATTCTTGATAACTTTTTGATATAGTGGTATTGGATAAAAAAAAGTCGCAAGGAAACAATGGCATTTAACTACAAGAATGCTGTATTTTAATTATTTTAACCTGACCAACTTCTTCCGATGAACATTTATTCCATGGTTGATCGCGGTTGATCAGTCGTATCTGTAAACGACCTATCATCCTAGAAGGGCGAATACAGCTCGAGGGGATGATTTCTCTTTGTCATTTTCTAAATTTTTTAAAAGAAATATCTGAGTGCTGGAGGAACCTTTTTCGAGAAGTTATATAGCGCCCTGCACCCTGTATGTAGCTCTATATGTCGACTAACTGACGACTGTTCACACGTTTGGATTGAAGTGCTAATGTGGCAGTATCTAGAAACTGAAAACCTGTTTCCTATTAAGTAAGCGTTAACATGAACCGCCGTGATAATCTTAAACGATTACATTTTTGTGTGCGTTACCGTCATTCAGGGTAAGTGGTAGTAAGATACAATCAATGGCGTACTCTGTGAGAAAAACGTCGATAAATAGTCCTCCTTTATTTGTCGATATTAGTGATTTTCGACATTTATTGTTGTTATTTCTGCCAATTTAAATCGGTTTTCTGATTTTTGTGAAGACAAGTAAATCGAGAAATAAAGCCGACATATTTGTCGACAAAAAGGGTGGCAGTCATGAGTACACAGCAGCGGTAAACTACTTAAAAGTGCGTATAGATTACTGAAATTTTACTTAAAATCAAGTGAATCAGCAGGGTTGTGCCACTTAAACTGTCATTTAAGTACGTATGCTACATTACTTAAATTTCAGTAATCTACGCACTTTTAAGTAGTTTACCGCTGCTGTGTAGAAAACCTCCACAAGAATTTTACGCCAAGTCATAAAAATTTGCTTTCACCCTATAAGAAGGAATGTCCGTAAATACCAGACATTTCTCATAAGGCCCAGTGGCCAGACAGCAGATGTCCGGTTTTATTTTCAACTTTTATTTATCTGCGCCAAGTTAAATTTTATAAGTTTTAAGTCCAAATTTGGATATTTGTAAGATGCACAAAGTTCATTATGCGAAAAAAATATATTAAATATTGTAACATTCTTACGTAAATGACAAAAACTGAAACGGACGTTTTTAGGGCCCAGTTGCAAGCAGACATTTCGTCAGATATTTACGGACACCCCTTCTTAGAGTGAATTACATAATGAAAAGTTGACATACGTATATGAAGAAAGAAACAAAATTGGCCAAGTTGTATTCGTAGAAATACGAATATATTCAGTCTAAGTGAATTGTCGACACAGCATGCTGGTGGGTAGCCTATGTAATATTAAATGTACGGTCATAAGAATATCTGGATTTCCGTTTAAATTACTGGACGGACTGTTCTAGTGATGGTGTTTTTACTGTATGAATAACAATTCTTGTCGCAAATATTAGTGAGTCTTTGTAATAGTGTGTAAAAAATTCTTTTGACTTAAATTAGACCTACTTGAGATCAGATATATTTTTATGACAGAGATTTGTAGACACGTACTTGTAATTATAAATTTATAAGACTTACAGTTTTATGGCTATAGCCTATGCAATTGTTAAAAAGATTTTATGATAGCCCTCGGAAAAAATGTATGGACGGGGTATGCGTCAGTAGGACTTCTCGTCACAAGGACTTCTGCATTTCCGTCACTAGGACTAAATGCCCGTCATATGGACTTAATGTCCTCGTCAATAGGACTTATTCTTATTATATCAAATATTATTCGCGACACTAGGACTTAATAAATCGTCACCAGGACTTAAATATTAATTTAATAAAAATGTCTACCTCGTCATTAGGACTTAATAATTTTAAAATTTAAAGTGAAACCACGTCAAAAGGACTATACATGCCGTCACAAGGACTAACAACCGAAAATAGTGAGTGTCAAACTTGTATTTATTGGCTTAATGATCACTGACGATAATTAGATCAATTGGAATACCAAAGTAAAATAAATGAGATAAAACAATAGTCAATGGGGAATAAAACAAAAAAAATCGAATAATATCATGAATTAAAAAGCGAAGGCAACAAAATTACCAAATAATTAAAGGAACGCGTTAAAAGTTTGTAAAACAGGTTGTCTGCATAAAAAACAACGATTACCATCACGGGCAACTCTAGAACAACATTCATGGCAGAATAAATGGCCACACGGGATTAAAATTCTGTTTTTTGGGTTGATTAAACATACATCACAAGTATTATTGGGGCGCTCCTCAACTGGAGACTGAACTGGGGCTGGGGCAGGCTGAGGTGGAAGGACTCTCCTACGTCGTCCGCGTCGTAGTTGCTGCTGCCCGTCGTCGTTGACTGGAAGGTCGGGTTGTTGGTTTTCTTGAACAGGGGCAGTAGGGATTCTCCTTGGACGGCCACGGCCACGTCGTAACTGTTGCTGCCCACCTTCGTTAACTTGCAGTTCGACCTGAATCAAGTTTTCTTGAACAGGGGCAGGCTCTTGGGCAGTAGGGATTCTCCTAGGACGACCACGGCCACGTCGTAACTGTTGCTGCCCACCTTCGTTAACTTGCAGTTCGACCCGAATCTGGTTTTCTTGAACAGGGGCAGGCTCTTGGGCAGTAGGGATTCTTCTAGGACGGCCACGGCCGCGGCGTTGCTGCCCATCTTCAGCAATGATACGTTCTTCGCCCCGTCGACCAACACGGGGTTGTTGAGCAACTCGCGGTCGAGCCTACACAGTTAAATTTTCAAATTAATATGTCCCTTAGCTAATACACTTAAAATTTCTTACATTAGAATGATCCGGTTCAAATAAGTTTGAAGCCATTTCAAGAAACTGAAATACTTGAAGCCTTCCCGAAGCCAGTTCTCCACTTATATGTGATATACGTTCATCCTGTTGTCGCTCAGCAATAGTTCTTGGGCGACGGATAGCTTGTGCTCTTTTTAATGCCAAGAAATCACGGCGATAGTTGTCTTCTACCAATTGAAGTTGCCCTGCAATTAAACAATGGCATCTCATGTAATTTTGTTATACACATGGGGCAATTAAATGTTTTATGTACTTGTAAAAGCCCAAAAATTCTGGTGAAACCTGCCGCATATATCATTGAAGTAACGGTTGAAAGACTCAACATCGTTGTTTGTTCTGTGACAATCACCATTCACACAGAATCTTTCTGGTGTTTGTCTCGCAAACCAGTATCCACCCATGTACGTAAAAAGCCGGTCTACTGCATCTTTAACAAACTGGTCTTCATTGGCAAGCAACTCTGTTGCTTTCCGCTGAATTATCTGCATGATGATAGAATATTAGAGACTGCAGATCTGATGGACTTCTGATGGACCACAAAATTCTACACTAACCAAAAACCCGTCGTAGGCTTTATCCTGTGGCAGTAATGCGAGCGCTATGAGAAGCTTGACTATTTGGCGGACGGCTCCATTATGAATTCTGTATGCCATTTGCAAACCTTCGTGGCACGCTCTTCTAAAGATTGCCTACATTCATTAAGATATATATTTATTGTTTTACAGATGGGAAATTTTTATTCATTTAAACTATCCTTACTTGACCATAATGGAACCAACATCCTCTCTTCCTAGCGCCTGGGAACGCTGTCCCCAAAGACGAGAGGATTGCTTCCTCAAAGTCAGAAACAACTAATTCAACAGCAGTTCCTTCACCTGGCGACGCTTCGTTCATCACTGCTAAGATCCTATTGAGAACAAGGGTGTATAACTCTGCTGTCTTGTCCGTCATTATTGCATATGCCACTGGGAAAGCCTATTTGTAGATACATTAGAAACGGGTTAACCAAGCCTCGAAACTTTTACTGTTCACTATACGCTTTTACTACCTTGCCATACGCGGTTATGTGTAATGTGAACAACTGGTAAAACATAGCTGGTACTGTTTTGAAAGTACCATCCGCATGCACTTCTGTCGTGTCACGTAAAGCAGATATCAACGCCCAAGAAATGAAGATCAGAGCTGAACTGCCAGTTGAAGTGGTGACCCGTCCCTGATAAAATTTTTGGCCATCTACTGAATCACTAATAACAGGAAATAGACAGCAGTTTACATGAGAGGCAAATATGAAAGTCACTTTATTAGACACACCTGTATGCAGGGTTTTCAAGAAGCAACGTGTCGGCCTCAGTTACAGATTGTGGGATTCTCGGTTCTAAACGGCGCCTTGCTCTCTGCATGCTTCGTTCGTATCTTGTAAAACCGACATGCAAGTCGGGATGGCTAAACAGAACATAATTATCAATAAAATGATAATATATAAGACGTGAAAATATATACTTTCGGCGAACTTCTTCGAAAACACGCTTGGGGCGAACGAGGCTCTGAGCTGCCCGCTCCTTCAGCTGGTTTGACAAGGCCATTAACTGAATTTCTTCCAATTCATTATCATGAGAATGAGTTTCGACCTGTATGTAC
Organism: Ceriodaphnia dubia; assembly: GCA_022539655.2. Classification (NCBI taxonomy): domain Eukaryota; kingdom Metazoa; phylum Arthropoda; class Branchiopoda; order Diplostraca; family Daphniidae; genus Ceriodaphnia; species Ceriodaphnia dubia. Next base: position 280,792 of record JAKUCG020000139.1, on the reverse strand, counting down.
GTTCCATCCTCACGAATAGTCAAGCGAGCAGGGCATTGTCGAGATTTATACTTAAAAAAACTGTAACCACTATAAGTACAAAGCCAATATTACAATATATTATACGGGGAAGGAAAAGATCGATGCTAGGCCTACCGGTTGTTTTTGTGGTAAATAAAATGGTCTTCTGAAACAAGAACCTTCTGTCCACTTTTTTTCCCATTTACTAAATTCGCTCGAACTTCCATTTAAAGCTACTATATACATGTAACGGAATCCCTGTATATCACATGTAAAGAAATACTTTAAATAAAGAAAATACCTTACCTCATGGGCGACTGACAAGAAATGAAGCTACACTACATGCAAAATCAGATGTCGTAACGATCGATTATTATAAGGCCTTAATGTAATTCAGCTTGTAGGTGCGTAAAGCGCCGTTTGCGGCTTGTGTTTAACTTTTAAAAAGCGCTTTATACCATACCAGCCAAGAGGCATAGGGCCTTAAGATACTAATTGTTATGCCAAAGTAGCGGTTTTTTTAAACGAATGGGCTAGTCCTTGTGACGGCATGTATAGTCCTTTTGACGTGGTTTCACTTTAAATTTTAAAATTATTAAGTCCTAATGACGAGGTAGACATTTTTATTAAATTAATATTTAAGTCCTGGTGACGATTTATTAAGTCCTAGTGTCGCGAATAATATTTGATATAATAAGAATAAGTCCTATTGACGAGGACATTAAGTCCATATGACGGGCATTTAGTCCTAGTGACGGAAATGCAGAAGTCCTTGTGACGAGAAGTCCTACTGACCTCAACCCGTATGGACGTTACCTATACAACTTTCTTATAGAGAGATTAGCTTTTCACACTTGTTTTCCTATATTATTGCGTTTTTTCGTTTGCTATAACAATATTTTTTTTGTGTTGGAAGGTTACTTTTTGTTATCAAAATCAGCATAGTACATGTTGGAAACCTCATTGAAAATCAAGGGGTCGAAAATGGCCATTCGGACGGCTTTGGCATAAGGCTTGTAAAAGTGTGTATGACAAAAGACACCAGCAGGAATTCGAATAAGGGGACGATTTTATCTGCCCCGTCGACTATTCTTTTATTCACAGAAAAACATTTCTCTTATTCTTTTAATTATAAAATTTATTGCAATGCTCAAAGCGATTGGGTCGCTAATTATGTTAATTGTCTTTCACATCTCAAATATGTTCTTCATGAGAGCAAAGAATCTAATCTTATATGCCATCACGAAAAGAGGAAGTTGATTGATTTATTTCCAGGTATTGTGCAGTTTATTGCTAGGAACTTAAAAACATGGAATCGTCTTGGAGGGCACGTTTATGTCGAGGTAATAAGTTGTTGTTAATTCTTATCACCACTTATACATAGGCCTAATGCTAGATTACTACACTTACATTTTTAAATCCTGTTCGTAGCGAAATGAAAAGTGCTTGAAATACTTCGAAGGTACTCCGAAGAGCTTCAAAACGCTTTACTTCGCTTCGAAAAGTCCTTCAAAAGTTTAAAGATCCCAAAAATGAGAGTATACTTTCCACGTATTAAAACACTGACATTCTATTTCAGTTTAAAAAAGAAAAAGATGAAAATGATAAAGAGGAGGAAGCTATGGGAAAACAGAAGCCATCTGGCGCCGAGCAAGAGGATTTAAAATGGGAAGTTCTTACTTGTTATGATATCGATCATCCTGAAGACTATTACTACAGGGATTTCCAAGACTGTTTTAAGTATCAGCTCGATTGTTTGGTCTTTTCCCCACGACTGAAGGTGTTTTGATTTAATTTTGTCAAACAAATTGTTAGAAATTATTTTAAGCTTCTTTTAAATTTTGCTGTATTTAACCATTAAGGGCTATAAATGCGGACGTATTTCTTCATCTACTGATATAACATCAGTTGAGTATGAAAACTCCTAGGATTCCATAACTTACATAAACAAGCAAACATAAACACAATTGAACGTGGTTGTGTGCATGAATATACAGTAGTACCCAATAAAAATGTTCACATCTTCCCCATTTTTTACGTGTTATTAAGGCCCCTCACGCTCTCTCCATGGATTTTTTTTTCGTAAATAGATGACAAGTTATCTAGATCGAGCTAGTATACTCCCCTAACACCCTAAGAAGAGGTGTCTGCAAATACCAGACATAATGTCCGGCAACTGGGGCCTCTAGGATCGATGTCAGGTTTCCGTTTTGGCGTTTTCCACTAAATGCCTTTTTGAAATTCAAAGTTTTTTATTGTAAAATGCGGCTAATGCAAGGGGCATAATGTTCATTCTACCGAAATTTGATTTTAAGAACAGTTGGAACACAAAATGGTGAAAACAAAAACGGACATTATAGTCAAAGCCCCAGTTGCCAGACATTCTGTCTGGTATCGGCAGACACCTCTTCTTAGGGTGAATTTTATCGATTCTTGCATCCTTCGTGCCTCTGCACGACCTAACATAGCCTACTAAATTACACCCTAAGAAGGGATGTCCGTAAATACCAGACAATTTGTCGAGGGCCCAGTGGCCAGACAGCAAATGTCCGGTTTTGTTTTGGCAGTTTGCTACATTATACTAAGTTACATTTCGAATGTTTTAGATTCAAGATTTGAACATGTGTACGATACACAAAGTTCATTTTGAAAACTTTAAAAACATTGTCAAATGTTTACGTAAATGCAAAAAAACTGAAACGGGCGTTTACATCAAGGGCCCAGTTGCCAGACATGCCGTCCGGTATTTACGGACATCCCTTCTTAGGGTGTACAAATATGTTTTTGGCCTAGCTAATAGCTGAGAGGTCTCCCTGAAATTGCAGTTAGTCAGTAAATAATGAAGACACGGCCTTTGGGCCTTGGGGATTTCTTAACATATTAAAACTTCTCCATCATAACAAAATTTGTATAGCTGTTAGGTGTTAGCTCTCTTTCGCTTTTTTAAAGGAAAAATTTATGGCTATAGGTGTATTACATTCGCTGTCAAAAAAAAAACGCGTGAGACTGGAGGGCTCACCGCTATGATACACCTGAAGAAGAGGTGTCCGCAAATACCAGACAGAATGCCTGCGACTGTGGCCTTGACAATAAAGTCCGTTTCTGTTTTTGCCATTTTGTGTCCTAACTGTTTTAAAAACCAAATTTTGGTAAAATGAACATCTTTTCCCCTTCTATTGATCACATTTCACAACAAAGACTAAGTAGGATTTGCAGAGCGACACTTAGCAGTAGCCTACTGAAAACTACTTAAGCACTCTCTAAAAAAATGATGTATAGAGAATGGCACCTGCGCGCTTTTGGTCCTTTGTTTCATTATACATGCTATCGATAGGCTACTTAAACAAAGAACCAAAATCACGTCCCATAGTCCCATAGTTCCCATAGTCCCATAGTTTAAGAAATTTGAAATAAAAAAAGGTGGTTTCGTCGAAAAATGTAAACATCATCATCAAAATTGTCACGTATAATAATGGCCTAGCCGACACTTGTATATAGTTGGGTCACTTTAGTAAAACCGATCGTACCGCTGGCCTCCTTTTGTCTATACTAAGGCCAGCAGGAAAATGATAGGTCGTCACTGTCGGTGACTACACTAGACTTTATTACAACACTAACCGAACAGTGCTACACCATACACAAGAGGAGATAATAAGCAGTATCAGGGTAGAAAAGGGGAAACAGATCAGGGCGTGGGTAAAGCTACTCAATCACTGACTTATTAGGACAACCCAAACAGAAAAGGGGAATCGGGCTAGGTTAAATGAGACGACGACAGGGCAACGTTCTGTTTGAACCAAAGTACCAAGAAGAAGACAAGGACAACCAAATAGGTTGTCCTTTACTAAGAAACGATTAACGATAAGTTTAAGGATGACTAAAAATAACAAACGTGACAATATTATTATGCCAACTTCAAGCAAGTAAACTCTCCTGGAGGCTGTCGAGTGAGAGTGAGATTCGGTCGTTACTAATTTTTTGAATTGCTGTTATTTATTTTCTTGGCAAAAGATATCACACGATAATAATTGACTCCCCGCGTCCATACGTTAACTCCGTCAACTTTAAACTGAATAAAGAACCTAAAGTATTTTATAAAATGGTGAATCATACATTTTTAGTGATGAATGCCTCATCTGTCTTGAAAATTTTGTTCAGCGAAATAGACTTTTTCCTTTTTTCACAGACAAAGTTTCTCCATTTTTAAGTCGAAATGTATATTGACATGTTTGGTACAGTAATAAGTTTATGTTCGTAGTTAAGACAGCTTTCTAAGACACAAAAGGTAACTTTCCAAAGAATATGTAAAATTTAAAGAAATCAGTCTAGATATTATTTCTTAATGACGAAGTAGTAAATAGACATACTAAAGTGCTTAAATTTCGACATTTTGGTACTAGCAATAAATAAGATCTAAAAGATAATTTTGATAGGTACCTACATATCTAGCATAAATAAGTAATATATTTATATAACACAAATATAATTGCATGTCAAATGCATGTAGGTTTGTTGCTTCCCACAACTTCATGGGATTTGGAGCAGGAAGGGGACACAAAATCTGTCACAGAATATACAGATCTCTCCCATATTGCAATTTCAACCTTATATTTTTGAAAAATTAAAAAATATGTGGCACACGCGATGGTTCGTTCTTGTTTATATCTCTCTAAAAACTACTGTCTGGCGAATGGAACTCGCGCGCTTTTGGCCCTTTGTTTGAGTCGATAGCGTGTATAATAAAAGTCGACAGGGTGTTTAGTGAAACAAAATTGCGCGCGAGTTCAATCTATATTTTTAGAGACACACGCGCGCCACAACCCAAACGTATTTAAATGTGTTCAAACTTCTAAGAGAATAGGAACTATATATACACAGCAGTGGTAAACTACTTAAAAGTGCGTAGACGTCTCTCCCATAGCGTAACCTACTATTTTGAAAATTAAATGTTTTTGTTCTGTCAGCATCTTGCAACTCAAAAGCCAATTGGAAACAGCAGCTCCTGTGCGTAAACAATTGATCAGTTCAATCTATATTCACGAGACACACGCGCGCAAACTAGTAATAGGGCTACTGCTTAAAGTAAATCAGCAGTGAAGCTGAAATTGTTATTTCCTGATACATTAGCTTACCATCGATAAAGTGCATGGAACGATCGTGTGGCAAATTTCTTAAAGGTTTTTCTATCGAAGTGATCTAATATAGCCTATAATCATTTTAGATAAATATCAAAGCACAAAAAGCGTTATCTAAATGTTATCAACGTGTATTCATCAACCATGGTGGTAAGGATATATCACATATTTTTCCAAGCGAATGACTTGAACATGTTGGGTGCTTGTGATTGTCCAATAATTTATATTTGATGAAACAGTTCCAATTAGTTTGCACCCCTTGATTTAAGATCAGCTGATAAAAATAATCTTTTCTTTTGGACACCAAGCCGATCGATGATAAATTCCCCAAGGAACACAAGTACGGATATGGTAGAACCAATAAGAAGCAAATAGAACGCCCCTTGCAAGCTGTCTAGCGAAAATGAAATCCGACTGTTAGATTTCTTTGGGTTCCAAACATCCAGTTTTTTGGCAAACGTCATCGTGTGATAATCGACGAGTCCAAATTCGACTATACGGTTAATCTCCCTGTCAAAGTAGGGTTTTAGTTGGGAATACTTTTGCAAGCCAAATGCTGCTCTAACAGGAAGAATGGCGTCTTTGATAAGATGAACTTGAGGCCCAGCAGTGGTTGATGGGTACAAAGATGCAGCCATATAGAGAAGATTGTCCACGTTGGACTGCACCGCCCACGGGCCCGAGCCCAACAACAAGTACATCTCAGTCAAGTTGTAGTTGGGAATGAGCTCTTCGCCAAGTCTCTTTTCCAGATCATACGCACTACTGTTGACTAGAACAGATTTCAAGAAACTCCCGAAAATCAATTTCTTTAATGGACTGTCAATTAGTTGTTGTAGCGTATCAATGGCGGGGGGTGTGAACGGAAACGTCATGTAAGAAATAAGTCTCGAGCGGTAGCCCGTCGTGAGAATAAGAGTTCCAAATAACCACCAGATCAAGGACATTCGATAAGGAGCAGATAGAATGTTTTGTGGTTGCATCTGAACGTTTGATAGATTTCCAATAATGTAGAGCCAACAGAAACTTAAATCAGAAAAGACTTGATGCTCTGGGTGGGATTGTGTTGTAGACAATGTGGCCACCAAACGAAGCATGAAAATTACCAAAATGGAGGAGCCAATGGTGGCTATCCAAGTTGATAAGGTGAATGAATAAAAAAGGGCTTTCCATTTTGAATAAGGTCTTGGGGCAGGTACCAGGAATGATTCATAGCTAAATTTGTAAGCGGATGTGTAGCCAATAAAAGGCCAACGTGTGCTTGAAATATATAATTGACCGAGAGCGGCATCAACTTCCTTCCTGGCTAACATTCCAATAAGTCCGGTGAAAGTGATATTACCTTCTTCGTTATAAATTATATCCCCCCACATTTCTTTTGGTGATGCTTGGACGTAGTCATAAGTGAAGTTCAAACGATCTGCCAGGACTTCTAAAAGAGATGCTTCGATTCCTCGTATTTCACCCCAATTATCAATCACGACAGATGGTGGATAAGGCAGAGTTCCTACCATCAAATGTCTACCGGACAATTTGTTTTTATTGGATTCCAGTTCCACGTTAACGTCTGCATTGCTTTTCGTAGTAGTATTGATTATGCTGTTATTCGCTTTCCAAGTGAAGAGCTTAGTCTGTTGCAGAACATAGAATTTCTCATTTTTAGTTTGTAATAATAAGTGGTTTACCTCATGGGGTTTACACTCCGTTATAACAACAGCCTTGTTAACAATAAATTGATTTGTAATTTGACGGTACATTGACAACAACGTTTCCAGTTTGTCACCAAAAATTGCAACGTTCATGCACACCAGTTCGTCCTTGGTCCAAATCATTTCTTGCTTCCATTCTGATGTATCTAGAAAAGTGATAGGCTGTTTTTGTTGGCTAGAAATTTTCTCGAACAGTTCTTCGCTGTTAGCCGCGTTTTCAGATTGATGGTCGCCGTCTACGACAATAACGATACCTTGGCACTTAGAATCTATTAAAATGGACGAAATCACATTCACCATAATTTGATCCGCCCATGAAATTATGGGAAACGACAAAAACAAAATAAAGGTCCTAATAGACCAGCAGCACATCTTCTGATATACAACGTTCAACAAATAGCCCCAAATCGTCGAAACATAAAAACCACACTGACTTGGTCCCAAACAATAAAGGAAATAAGAAACCTATTGAGACAAACAATGCCTACCAGCCAGCATGAATTTTTTTGTAGCATGGGAAAAGTTTGTTGAAATTGAGATAAGAGTATAATCTATAATTTAACCATTTCTGGGCTAGTTTGTCCAATCTGTATCGGTTTTCGTCATAATATAAACTTGGTCCCTCCCTTAACATTTTACTTATGTATGTAAGCTAGAAGCTAGCAAAAATAACGAAATTCGGACATTATACAACTCAGAACTCACATCCTACACTCAAGGCTCTTCATTGATATGTGCAAACGAAATCAGATGTTCTGGGGACTCTCCTAAAATATTTTATAGCGAACATAGCGCCCGAACGCGTTTGGTTCTTTGTTTATTCTGTTTTGACAGAATATGTATAATGAAACAGACAGAAGACCAAAAGCGTGCGAGCAGTGCCATTCGATATGCATAGTTCTTAGACAGGTGCTGTCACGTAGCCTAACTCCCAAATTTCAATAGATTTACGATTTTTAAAACGAAACTTTAGACATCTTCTAACTCTGCATGGCACGCTATGTTGCTGACCTGTCATTTTATCGATAACGATCGAAAATAGACCAAATGATTTATGATCTATGAAAGCGGGGCTTTCGAGCTCACTATTGACAGCTAGGAATTTAAGCGAAAATAATAACTGAATTACATTTAGCTTTTCTCGCATAATACACTGTAAAACTGACAGGCTTAGTAACGAAACGGACGAGGCTACTTCAGAAACGACCAGGAGTAATCCCTTGGTAGTGTCTTAGTAGGCCTATAGTAATAATAGACTCATCCGTTTGCGACTAAGGCCCTTATTATATATATAAACGAAAAAGTTTTTATAGTGTAAACGGAATAAGTTAATTTTGACCCTCAGCAAATAATGATGCAAGCACCTTAACTTACTGTATTTTGGTTGCAGCAACTTTGATGTGAAGTAAAAGAAATTAAGTCACGTGTACGGTTTGGATAAAATCGAATCAGATCAATAATCCGACCCATATAAATGGGTCGGATTGGATCAGCAATCATATTATCCTACTACATCGGATATGGTTTAATATTTGAAACGATGCAATCCCTAAGCATGATATACAAAACATATCAAAATTTCTGTTCGATTCACCAATCTGACTAATAATCGCGTAGAATCAATCCCAAAAATGCGATCTGATCCGATTTGACCCGATCTTATTCATTTTCGTACGGGTGGATGAATTTGACAAACAATACTGTTGCAGGCACATTTAAATGTGCCTGCAATTGATTTTTGCGTTTACAAGATAAAATTTTTCTGGACCTGATCAACCTCATTAGAGATGAAAAAAACCAATTCTTTCCTTTAAAATATAATGTAAAATGAGATTGAGAGCAAACAAATACATAATTTGAACAATTTTGTACTATCCGTTGCTTATAAGATTACAGTGTTACATGTTAATAATACATACTCGTATTTTTTTGTGTACGTGACTAACCATACAGCAATAAATTAACTGTGTATTACAATTCGGTTGCAAATATACCGGATTAATTATTTAAACCGTCGTGATGTACGAAAATGCAAGTTAACCAGAGTCGCTTCAGTTATGAAAACTATTACCGATACAACAAACCCTATACCAAGCAAGTAGAATGCTCCTTGCAAGCTGTCGAGCGAAAATGAAACTCGATCGTTAGCTTTCTTTGGATTCCAACTGTCCAGTTTTTTGGCAAAAGCTGTCGTGTGGTAGTCAACAAGTCCTGACTCAATTAAGCGTTGAATTTCTTTGTCAAAATATGGTTTCAGTTGAGAATTCTGCTGCAATCCAAATGCTGCCCAAACAGGCAGTATGGTATCTTTGATCAAATGCACTTGAGGTCCTGCAGCTGTCGTTGGATACATAATATTTGCCATGTAAGGTATGTTGTCCAGGTTAGAATGGACAGCCCACATACCAGATTCGATCAACACGAACATCTCAGTCAAATTGTTGTGAGGAATAAGCTCTTCCCCTATATTTCTTTCAATTGGCGAAGAGGCATTTGCGAGAATGCCTTTTGAGTAACTGCCGTAACTCGCCTTTTTCAATGGACTGGCCAGAAGTTGCTGAAGGGTATCAATGGCAGGCGGAGTGAACGGAAATGTCATGTAAGAAATCAAACCCGAACGGTAACCAGTGGTGAGTATAAGAGTTCCAAACAACCACCATATAAGAAAGATTCGATTGGCGGTGGATAAGATGCTTTGTGGTTGCACACTGGTTCCCGATAGATTACCGACAACGTAAAGGCAGCAAAACTGAAAACTAACAAATTCAATGTCTCGATTCTCTGATGTTTTAGTCATGGTTAATGCAGCAACTAAGCGAAGCATGATGATTACTGCGATAGAAGAGACAATGGTAGCTATCCATGTGGGTAAGGTGAAGGAATAAAATAAAGCTGTCCATTTAGCATAAGGTCTTGGAGCAGGAACCAGAAATGATTCGTAGCTGAATTTATAAACCACCGTGTAACCGATAACCCTCCATCGGGTTAAGGAAATATAGAGCTGAGCAAGAACAACATCAACTTCCTTCCGTGATAACATACCCAATAGTCCTGTTATTGTGACATTATCCCCGCTTCTATTTATTTCTCCCCACATTTCATTGGGCGAAGCTTGTACGTATTCATACGAAAATTTCAAACGACCGGCTATTGTCTCTAAAAGAGACGGTTCAATTCCTGTGACTTGTCCGCAATCGTCGATTATAACCGAAGGTGGAAACGATACGGTGCCAATCTTTAAATGTCTACCTAACAAGTTCATCGAGTTGACCTTTATCATATCTGCACTAACGCTGCTATTGATTTTGATTATCATTTGGAATGTCTTGTAACTTGCCGCCCAGGTGCATAGTTCCAAATCTCGGCCTGGTTTTTCCAGGACGACAAAGAAATTTTCGTTTTGAATTTCTGACAGTAATTGATTAGCAGTTTCAGAAGGAAATCGACTTACGATCGCAATTTTGTTAACATTATACCTGTTCATAATTTGACGATACAGCGATTTAAACATGCCAGGTTCATGACTGAAAATGACAACACTCCAGCACACTGGGTCATCATCCCATTTTTTATCTTTATTCCATCCTGTTACTGTGCCGTTGACGCTTTCCAGGAGTGTGAGCGGCTTTTTTTGTTCGTCAATAAATTTTTCAGCAAGTTCTTTATTCTCATCTTGAATCATTCTAAGACATCCACCGACACAACCAGTATTGAAGGCTACAACTATTCCTGTACATTTCTTATCTTCAAGGAGAATGGAAACAACTTCAATCGTACGCTGATCATCCCACGAAGTTACTAATTGCATTCTAAAAATTAAAAGAATCGCAACGTTGAATTGAAACAACATTTTTTCACCACTTTTGCTTTACTTTACTTTTAAACGATTACAACGACTTCTCCTAGCTCACTGTGAGTCTTCAGAGGCGACCTCGAGTTCATATACAGAAAGCGAGGTCCCCATGGCAATGTCAGAAACTTCATCAATGGAATTTATTATGTTAGTATAGGCCTATTCGCCCGGATTAAGTCTCGTTACAAAAGGCTTAGGGTAAGGGCAACATCATTCCACTGTTTGACTGTTGTCCACTTTATTTATTATAGTTGCAGAAACTTCGTCGTCGATATGCAGCTGTAAGTCTACGGCACGCAATCTAACCCATCAGATAGCTGGCCCAGATATTCACATTGCCATACTACAAAGTTGAAGTAGGCTATATAGTCCACCGACAAATAAAAATAATCTCCACATCATGCTGCCCTGATGATTGGCTCTCTCTCACATTCTTTTGGAATGTTAAAATACAACTTAATACTTCGAGTATAACACTTTGCAAGACCTTGCTAGAACTGACACGACTTACAAGCAAGCGCTAATATTCACTCCAACTCTCTCCCTCTCTGTACTCTAAATGTCTCTCTGCCTCCTGTTCGAGTGTATTCAGAGTGTTAATGGTAAGAAACTAAAATTCATTTATCCAAAACGAAAATAGTGTAATAAGCTTATTATACATGTGATTTAATAACAGAGAACATGGCAGTTACGGCGACGAAAATTATCAATTTCCAATAAAAAAACCATTGCTGAAAAGGCCAAGCCGATGAAAAAGAAATAAAAAGCCCCTTGAAGATTATCCAATGAAAATGAGATTAAGTGACTGGCATTTTTAGGGTTCCATTTGTCCAATTTTTTGGCAAATTTTGATTTATGGTATTCGATTAAACCGACTTCAACCAGTCGCTGTATTTCCTGGTCAAAGTAAGGCTTCAATGGGGACATCTTCTGCAAACCAAAAGCGACACAACTTGGAATAATGGTATCTTTGACCAAGTGGACTTGGGGTCCGGCCGTTGTAGTAGGATACATAATCGCAGCTGTGTACAACCAGGGCCGTCACGACTTGGGTTGGCGCCTGGGGTAAAAAAAAATTTCGGCGCCCCCCCCCCCCCCCCCCCCCCCCCCCCACAAATTTTTTTAGTTCCAAATTTTTTGGATTTATGGTATTCGATTAAACCTAAAGGCGCCCCTGGTCAACTAAGGCCAGCGCCCGGGGACACAACTTGGAATAATGGTTCTTTGACCACTTGGGGTCCCCCCATCGTGACATAATCCCTGTGTACAACAAGTTTTCGACATCGGACTCTATGGCCCAAGATCCTGTTTTGAGCATCAAAAACATGCTAGTTAAATTATCATGAACAACAATCTGTTTGCCTAATTCTTGAAGCAAGGGATCAGTTGACCCCATGAGAATAGGCTTGGTAAAATTAGTCAATATCATTTTCTTCAGCGGACTTTCCACTAGTTGCTGAAGGGTGTCAATGGCTGGTGGTGTGAAAGGAAATGTCATGAAAGATATCAGTCCCGAACGATAGCCCGTTGTGAGTATCAACGTAGCGAAAAGCCACCATATCAAGAACATTCGGTTAGCAGAAGCGCTGATGATTTGTGGTTGAACTTGCATGTTTGATAAATTTCCAATGATAAATAGAAAACACAATCCAAAATCAGCGAAGGCGACGTCCTTCTGCGTTCTAAATGCCACCAAACGAAGCATAACGATAACGACAAACGCAGATCCGATGGTAGCTAGCCAGGTAGGCCAAGTGAAGGAATAAAAGAGTGCAGTCCATTTGGCGTATGGTCTTGGTGCCGGTACCAGGAAGGATTCATGGCTAATTTTGTAAACGGCCGTGTAGTCTATGTAAGCTGCGCGTTTGTAGGTTAAGTAAAAGTTTCCAATTGCAACATCTACTTCTTTTCGCACTAGCATGCCCAACATTCCTGTGAAATTAAATTTACCTACTGCAAGTTCAAAAATATCTCCCCACAGCTGATTAGATGGAGTCGGAATATAGGTGTACGTGAAACCCATATCTTTTGCCATGATTTTCATCAGTGACGGTTCAATACCGTCAACAATGGATAATTTTTCTTCATACAATACAAATGGTGGATTGTTGATAGCTGCAATCTTCAAATGTCGGCCATTCAATTTGGCCTTATACTTGAAAATGTCCATCTTTTTTAATGTGCCTGTAAAATCAAGGTTTAAAGAATGAATTTTGTTATCGACTGCCCAGACGTGAGTCTGTAGCCTCCAACCAGGAAGCTCTGTTATGCCGATGACGTTTTCATTCTGAACACCTTGTAATAAAGATTTCATTTTTTCTGGTTTTTCCTTGGTCAGAACAAATATTGCTACATTTATGATGTAAATGTTCAATATTTGAAGGTACAGTGAGTGCAGTTTGAAAGTTTGGTCAGCCAATAGCAGGACATTGTAGCAAACTGATTCTTTTTTATTGGAGTTTTTGAAACTACTGTCTTTATTAAAATTGGGTATAGAACCATTGTCACTGTTAATTAAAATTGAGGGATGGGAGTATTCAGTTACGAGAAAATCAATTATAAAATCGTTGCCCATTGTATCTTTTTCGATTTCGACTTCAAAGCTGTTTTCCAAGACGACAACGATTCCGGGACATCTTGGCTCCTGAACTGCTAGGATAATGTCGATTACATTTTTTCGTTTGTCCCGTGTCCAAACAGTTGAATTTACAACCAGAAAGAATGAGAAGAAAATGACTCTGGAGGCTTTCGATTCCAACATTCTATCAAGATACGAACAACAACTGATCGGAAAACATAAAAGTCTCCACTATTTCAATATATGGAGAGATCTCTGCCAGAAAAAGAAGTTTGTTTGCTTCTGTGAATAACAATCGTAAGGCTGATCATTGTAGAATAATTTAAGATCCCATATACATTAATTTACAAACCTTGTTAAAAGCTCCATTATTATTCATAGTTCTCTTAGAAACAAACTAGCATATAGAACCTGTTAAAGCTTCGATACTGAAATGTGATAGCTCAATCGGAACCGGACCTTCTGATTGAAATGCTCGTACAGAGACCATTTCATTAAAGTACAATTTTCAATTTTTGCTACTGCCAAATTGTCTGTCTGTTTAAAATTACACAACATAATGGACTTCTAGTGGTGACCTTGGGAATATATAGAAGTCTACTGACTAGACTTGTTCTGTTGTTCTTCCATTAAACTATCTCAGTTTTTGAAACTCCGAAACAAGGTATAAGTAAGTATGGATTCTGAACCAAGCTTGTGCTCATGTTCTGGCCCATTTTACAGCATTATAATAGAATTGCTATTATTAGTCTGTCAGCCCAGCGACAAAACATGCCACTTCTTTCAGGAGACTTTGCTTTAGCTAAACAGTATTCGGGATGACGCCCCGAGTCACAAATGGCTAGTCTGTCCTCTCGCAGCCGGGGGCTGCTCCCGCTAGACGCTCCCGAAGTCGGCGGGATTGGTGGAAATCCCACTTTCGTTAGGAGATACAAGAATAATTTCATTAAATAGAGAAAATTTTGCTGATTAAGACCCGCGGTAAACAGACGTTTAAATCTGGCGGTTTGGTTAATCAAGAATTGTTTTAAAATAGCGTCAAATGGTGAAATTTCACACTTCAATTAGGAAACCAGAAACTTATATTATATCATAGAACGTAAAGAGAGAATATTATTGGATAAGGTCAGACATCGTTAGATTGGTTCCATCACCAATCAAGAAGCGTGTGTGTAAGTCGTTTTCCCAATTTTTCACCAACCGAGGTCTTTGGCAACGCTGTATTCTCGGCGGCACGCTTAAATCGTTTTAGGCTTAGACTAAATAAACACAGTTTAACCCTTTCACTGCCAAGTGTATCACCGGTGATACACGGCCTCCAACCGTTGACTGCCAAGTGTATCACCGGCGATACATCAACGAATTTCCCGCCAAAGCCCATAACTCTTGTAGTTTTGTATTTCCCTCATCTTAACCAACTTTATTTGCTAGAATAAGATCTCTACTTGTGTGTTGGTCAGAATTTAAGCACTTTTATCATGTTTTGCTATTTTTCCTAAAAGTCGATATTTGACCCTTCAATTTATGACTCTCATGGCTATATTTTTAAGATAATAGCATTCCAGGAAATTATTTTCAGTAGATGGTGGACTGAGTTTCATGATTTAGCAGAATAATTTGAATTAAAACAATTTTCTTATAGTAAAATGACGTTCCCCAGGTGCCAAATGTATCACGGGTGATACATTTTCCCATGATATTGTGTATCACCGGCTATGCATTTGGCACCTGGGGGACGCTTGATTACCAGTGTGCCACGTGTATCACCGGTGATTCGTCGTTTTTTTTTATTTTTTCGACTGAATCGTGGTTCAGTCGGTTACTAGCTCCTTAATAAACTATAGTTTTGTTATATTTGATTTGCCAATAGAGTTGGCAGTATGGGCAAAAGTCGACTTTTTGGGCTTGGCAGTGAAAGGGTTAATGTAACCCCAAATTAGTTTGTGTGTTGTTTTAAAATAGATTATGGGGAAATATGCTTGTTAGTAAAATAAAAAGATATCAAACGGAGGATATAAGACTTTGTGCATACTGTAATAACGCTTCAACAGTGTTCCGGGCGATTTTCAATAATCAAAACGTTTAAATTCTGTTTTAACACTAAAACATGGAGAACGTACGTGGTAAACTACTATTCCTTGTCGTTTTCGCTTTCTTCATCACTCCCACTTTCATGCCCTCCCTCATCTTAATCATCGTCGATGGTTTCAATTTGAGGTCCATCAGGTCCCATTATATCATCAAGACTCCCAGGCAACATTTCTCCGTCAAACCAGTTAAGAACATATTTGCCATCGACTAGTTTCCATCCATGCAATGTTGGAGAAGGAATTTCTATTGAGACCAATAATATTAAAATGTATAACAGTATAAGTATGAATATATTATTCAATTACCTGGTTTGAGATTAGTCGCATTGTTCCAGGAAAAACAGATAAAATTTGCCCTTTTAATTTGCTGGACAAGTACTGACTGGCAAGGAGGCAAGTTACTCCCGTCTATTCCCTTTAATCCACCGAAAGGTTTTTTTTAGTTGGTTTATACGCTCGTTCAAATGTAATGCGACGCGCTTCATTTATTGAAGATGATTTATTTTTGGGGTACATGTTGTTGTGTTCTGTGTAACACCTTTATTCCAGTTAACAAGGACACACACTTACATGAAGAACCTGAACAAAAGGGAGACGCCGGGACGAGCCGTCCGGTCTCTTCACTCTCACTCGAGAACTGCCTTCACGTCCCTCGGCCCTCTAGCGTCAGGCCCCCCGGCATATACATACAACACATGTTACATGTAAATTTTTCAATTGTTGTCATAGTTTCATTTGGGATTGTTTCTGATGAGCCTAAAGTGCCGAAGGCTCTTTGGTATTCAGGATTCTTTTGTAGAACCGAAAATGGTCCCTTTTTTCCTCTTCTTGAAAAAGCTGGGTTAAAATCACAGCCAGTAAAGGCGTGAAAGGCTGAGATTGATTTGGCAAGTTCTTCCCCGAGTTCTTTGTAAATTCTGGTAACATCCACATATCGCAGCGTATTATTGCTTGAAAGTCCGACTTCCAAAAATACATGGATGTTTTGTGACAATTTCCAATGATTAGAAACTGCTATTGCCAGAATATCTGAGTCCGAAGTTCGGACCACGACTGCTGCCGGAGCCTTTATTGATGTAATGTGGGCAAAAAGCCTAGTATCGGCTTCTTCGTGTGTACTATAAAGCTCCGGGTCAGCTCTTTTGACAACTCTCCCATTCAAAACATTGAAAGAATAACAAAACGAATCTTGTGTGATTTGCACGGATTTTTGGCCCAGTATGTTAATAAATGAATCGTCTTCTACGGCCTGAACCAGAAAATTGACAAACGCTCGTTTAAAATTGTCGTTCCTTAGTTCTCCTAGAAAATTTGATGGGCAGACTTGATCAGGGCCAGAGATTTTGTAAGTGGCGTCGCGCCTTCCAGCTGTGTTTCTTCGATCACGTTCCGCATCTTTAATTGACGGCGTCAAAACTTGATCAAATACCAGATCAATCCTTCTGGCTGAGGTGCGACACAATTCATTAAAAAAATACTGGGCAAGTTTGCCGAAAGTTTTTGGTAATTGTTTCCCATGGAGATGGAGGAAAAAAAAGCCGTCGACTAGTAAAACGTCAATTACTAGAGGAGTTAGGGCTTTGCTGCGCGCATCGAGGATATCATTCAGAACAGATTTTGTTGTTTTGTTCATTGAGCCGTCCAATTGCCCGAAAACCAGAGGAACTGGGGTCAGTGGAAATTCAAGGACCAAATCCATATTGATTTTTTTTTTCAAGCGATATTGTAAGAAGTCGACTAAAAAGGTTTCTCTCCATCTGGAAAACTTTCCCTTTACCATTGACTGTTTTGGTTACTTTAACCGCCAGTGATGCGAAATTGAGAATACATTGTTTCTTGATAAGCTTTTCAAAGGCCGCTGGGTCATCTATGACGCTTTGAACAAAAGTGCTGAAGGCTTTTTCTCCGGTTTCATAAACGTGCAGAAGGAAATCACTATCTTCTTCCGGAACAGCTTTACCGCTAGAAATGTTGAACAGCTCGTCTTGTTCCTCACACTCAGAAAATGGGTTTTCGTTGCTTACGATCAATAATTTTAGCATTTCTAATTGCTCCCGTCACCTATTACAACAATGCAAAATAAAATATATATTAGCGTGCTACTTTTCAAATTACAACGTACAACCTTTAAACGATCGCTGATTTCTATATCAAAGTTAGTCACAACGGCTTTTTCCAGCGGCAAAGTTGATTTAAAAAGAACTTTTCCAACGTCTTTTTTGGGGTGCTTTTCACACTTGAGATCCCCTTGAAAGTGTTCTAGCAATTTTTCCAGTAATAGATATTTTCTTTCAGAGGCTAACTCCACCCCATCGAATCCAAGGGTTACCATTAGCATAAAGTAGTGATTTGCTACGTCCTTAAAGCGATGGACCTGTATAAAAACATGAGAGATAACAGAACTTGATATAGTTAAATGTCGGTTTAAGCTCGGGCATACATGCTCTTCCTCTAAAATATGAGTTTTGATGTACGACACAGTTGATAGGAAGGCTTCTTTTCTAATATTAATCAATCTTTGCCTTTCGTTTGTTTGCGCCTCTTTTGTCGCGCGTTTGGTAGCAATAGCTTGGTTTGCATATGTCTTTCTGCACCAATTGTGATATTTAGCTTCTTTCGCTATCAAGTCAACACCATGTATCTTTCTGAGCAAGTTGACATCACCAAGTTCTGAAGCTTCGTTCACAATTGATTGTTGAATTTCAAATGTTTCAATTTGAACCAGACTTTGCTGCTGTTGTTTCACCTTCTTCTTTTTTCCACAGAAAATACATGAGTCACCAAAAAGGCCAGTTCGTGGCTGTGACACCTCTTTAGTTGTAGACCGCAGTGCTCTGGCCTCCAAACTGCAAACATATTCTTGACAATCTACTCAAATTATTTTACAATTATACCATTCAAGACGTATTTTTTTAATACTTTTGGGGACAACTGGGACTTGAAAAGTACATCCCGTTTTTTGCGGATAACAACTAATGGACGAATATAGTGTGATGCCGATGTCCGGCCTACTGGGTTCTCAAAACTGAAACAAAAGACGTCCCAGAATCGAAAATAAGACATGTATAAGACATCTTAAATTATACTAATATTTTTTTTGCAATAATCCGTCACCGTAGTGGGCTGTCAAATAATAATTCCTTCACAGTCTCTCCCTCCGCCCGTAGCTCAATTTTCTGCGCAAGTCACAAGATTTGCTTCCATCGGGGATCGAACCTGAGACATTCACAGTCTGAGGCGGGTGCTATACCAACTTGACTACTAGAGTACCTGACAAATTCATCAAGCAACTAGTGATTGCATCTCACATTCTAACAGTGTATGATATCAGTATACATGCAGGGCCGTCACGATGGGGGGGGGGGGGGGGGGGGGGGGGGGTAGGGGGGGGTAACTTACCCCAGGTCAAAAATCGTTGGGGCGCCAAAAGAGTAGCAAATTTTCAAAAATAAATTTTCAAAAATATAGATGATTGAGACTGGCGCCCCAAACCCCCAACCAATAGTCCAGATCGCCAACCCATACCCCCTCTGAAAAGCATTTTTAGCAATAAAAAGGAGAAGTGTTTGTTGCATTTTTCTCCTGATGCCCTGTAGAGGCGCTACCATCGATGTTTAAAATTGTTAAAGTTGCAGCACCCTTCTATTCTATCTGTTGTGTTTTTCCCCATCCGTCGCCAATTAAGGAAGGAATAGATCCTGAAACTTAATCGAATCATATTGCAGAGGGTTAATTGCTTCTAAGTCGTTTTAAACTGTCTCTGAAATCAATTGAAAATTCGGTTTTAGAATTCAAAAACATCTCGGATAAGTTTCTTTGAGATTTTTCGATTGATGATTGTGAGGCAAAAGAGTCTTTTATAGTCCTCAAGATGATGTTTCCAGACGATTATTTGACATACGACTTCTGCAGTGAGTTTTCCCTTTTGTGCAAATCAAAGGCAATTTCTATATTTTTTGTCAGTTACCGTTGCGGTATTAGGTGAGAAATTATTCAGCTTGCTATCGTTTTTGAACAACTCCTTACTTACTAAAATGTCAACTCGTAAAATCGCCAGAATAGTCCATCTCTCTTTCCCTTCGGGGCATCGCAGCCACAGCAATATTGATTTTGATGATATGATTCATTGTATTGCTAACCAAGTCGAACAGCAGGACGAAGCAAAAACCTTTTTAGCCATCTAGTCATTTGAATTTAACCCTTTGAAGTCGCGTCAAAAATAGATATAGTTCTAGGCTCTCGCGTTTCAAATTGACTAGAAAAAATATTATGAAATTATAAAGACTTTTGAAGTTGTGGAATTTGGCGTGGTTTTTTTTGGGGGGGGGGGGGGCGCTGGACATCAGGGGCGCAGCGAAAAATTATTTACCCCGGGCGCCAGCTGACATCGTGACGGCCCTGTATACATGTGATGGCATGTAATTATATCTGTTATTATGTCTGTTTAATAAAATTCATTGTAATTTAATCATATTTTTGCTTTTAATATCTATTTTCATTCAGACTTTTAATTCGACCCCGACTAATGAAAATAAGTTATATGTTCATCTCTCAGATAGATTCCTACGCGTCAGATTAATGGTATAAATTGTAAAATAATGTTTTCAAGCCTAAAAACAGAATCAAAACGTGGATAAACAAGGCTACAACATTTCAAATATTAAAAACCCAGTATTTAAAAATAATTTATCCAAGATAGCGTAGATGTTATATAGCACCGTGAATAGACCAGGTACGATTCCCACGGGCTGAAGAGTAATTTTAATTGAAATTTACTGTTCACTATGTGTCCTAACAAACATCCTTAACACTTTAATTATGCATTTAACTTGAGTGACTTCATTCGCCAATATGTCTCTATATATGACACAATACAGATTGTCGGTTGCTAAATTTTTGTTTTTATTTGAACCGGAAATTTTGGACTTCTTTTGGACGTCTTTTATGAGTCTCTATTAAAATTTCAAAATGTTAAAAGTGAAAAAATAGGACTTTATTTAGACGTATTTTGTATGTCCTGTCCTAGGCGTCCTACAATGACGGACTTTGGACCACAAAACAACTTGGATTCCTATCTTATTCCTGTAATTACATGACATCACATGTATACTGATATCATACACTGTTAGAATGTGAGATGCAATCACTAGTTGCTCGATGAATCCGCTAGGTACTCTGGTAGCAAAGTTGGTATAGCACCCGCCTCAGACTGAGAAGGTCTCGGGTTCGATCCCCGATGGAAGCAAATCTTGTGACTAGCGTAGAAAATTGAGCTACGGGCGGAGGGAGAGACAGCCCACTACGGTGAAGGGCTTCTTATTTGGCAGCCCACTACGGTGACGGATTATTGCAATATTATATTGGCATAATTTTAGATGTCTAATACATGTCCTATTTTCGATTATGGGACGTCTTTTGTTTCAGTTTTGAGAACCCGTTAGGCCGGACATCGGCATCACACTATATTCGTCCATAAGTTGTTATCCGCAAAAAACGGGATGTACTTTTCAAGTCCCAGTTGTCCCCAAAGGTATTAAAAAATACGTCTAAATCAAGTCACTGTGTTATCTGGGGAATTGCAATGCAAAACACAAATCTTGTCAAAAGGAGGGCTAGGTGAAGCCATTTCACAATAAAAACGTAAAAATCAACACAAAAAACATGACTTCAGTTCGACACGACGCATAATTAGTGATCACTGTCGTTCGGGCGGGAAAACAATAACAGACGACAGTCATAATTGCCAAATTTTTTAAATGTTTTGTTTCTCATACACATTCTTCATTTAAAAAATGCTTATCAAGTGAAAACAAGGATATCTGAATTTTATTGATTTATTTTTTTACATTGAAACGGCCACTTGAATTGTGCCGCCGAGAATACAGCGTTGCCAAAGACCTCGGTGGGTGAAAAATTGGGAAAACGACTTACACACACGCTTCTTGATTGGTGATGGAACCAACTTAACGATGTCTGACCTTATCCAATAATATTCTAACTTTACGTTCTATGATATAATATAAGTTTCAGGTTTCCTAATTGAAGTGTGAAATTTCACCATTTGACGCTATTTTAAAACAATTCTTGATTAACCAAACCGCCAGATTTAAACGTCTGTTTACCGCAGGTCTTAATCAGCAAAATTTTCTTTATTTAATGAAATTATTCTTGTATCTCCTAACGAAAGTGGGATTTCCACCAATTCCCGCCGACTTCGGGAGCGTCTAGCGGGAGCAGCCCCCGGCTGCGAGAGGACAGACTAGCCATTTGTGACTCGGGGCGTCATCCCGAATACTGTTTAGCTAAAGCAAAGTCTCCTGAAAGAAGTAGCATGTTTTGTCGCTGGGCTGACAGAATATGTTTAATTGCAAGAACTTACAGTACTAACCTACACAGTTCTAACCAGGGAGAGTAGTATCGTACTCTGGGTCGGTTTAACTATGCTATACAATACTATACTTTACTTTACTTTGCTTTACCTTACTATACTATACGGCCGAGCGGTAGTGGGTACCTTGTCAGTCAAACTATACTATGCTATACTACACTATACCATACTATACGGCAGTGTTGTGCGGGGAACCGTCAGCCAGTTAACTATACTATACTATACTACATGGAATGCCTAGTATCTTGAGTCAGATGAACTATACTATATAATACTATGCTATACTATAATATAATGCAGTGTCGGGTAAGTTAACTCAGTTGAACTATACAATACTATACTACACGGCAGTGCCGGATAACTTAATCATCGAATATACCTTGAAACGTGTGTTCAAATACGTTCAAAACTACACTTTGCTATACTATACTATACTATAGTATGCGGAATCACTCACAGGATGGCGCCACTAGACTTCCACTCAGTCACTTGGAAATCGTGACCCAAACGGCGCGTCATAGTAACAAGTAGTATCACAGTACCAAGTTAAAATTTGAAATATTGAATAGATACGTATTTTATTGTAGTATATACGCAATTTAAGTGAACATATATGAACAGGCGGAGTCGGTTTAACTAATTTTTATTTCTAATATACCTTAACCTTAAGAACTCTTGACAGGGCCTAAGGGGATCGCTACGAATCGGAACGGGTCATGTTACCTAATCGATTTTACGAATGCACCCCAGAGCGGGTTTCAGCGGGTGTGAGCTCTAATTTCAACCATTGCCCTGTGGTTTCCCTTACGCACACCCTTGCGCATCATAGGAGAAACGCTCGCAACTTCGGAGAGAAAACGAAAAAAGTAAATTTAATTTTTAATTTTTATTGAATGAAATTTTTGAGAATACACAAGCGCCAATGTTTAACTTGCTAAACACCGAGGATCGTTCAACTTATTTGGGTGGATACTATACCTGAATAAACATGCGTTACTGCAATGCCTGTAAAACATGACTAACCATACTAATAAATTGATCAATTAAGCCACATGTCTGCAGGCAGCATCAGCAGAAGGCTGCATTACATTAGCATTTTCTGTTGGTTTCGACGATGATTGAAAGCGGTGGAAATGAGTTCGGCTATGAAAACTGCCGCAGAAGCTATAACACCGAGACCCAACATATAAAAAGCTCCTTGTAGACTATCAAGAGAGAAGGATATTCGTTCGTTAGCTTTCTTCGGATTCCAATTGTCCAACTTCTTAGCTAACATCGTTTGATGGTAGTCCACAATACCAGACTCGATCAAACGCTGGATTCCATTGTCAAAGTAGGGCTTTAGTTGGGAACCCTTTTGCAAACCGAACGCAACTCTTGACGGTATCATGGTTTCTTTGATCAAGTGAACTTTGGGGCCGGCCGTTGTTGTTGGGTACATAGTAGCAGCCATATACAACAGATTAGCAACGTTGGACTCGACAGCCCAAGAGCCAGTCTCTAGCAGCACAAACATCTCCGTCAAGTTGTAGTACAGTATGAGAGCATCGCCAAGTTTCCTCTCTATCTGTGAAGATGCGTTTACCAGGACAACTTTGGTGTAAGAGCTGAAACTTGCCACCTTCAGCGGGCTATCCACCAGTTGCTGGAAGGTATCTATGGCCGGTGGCGTGAACGGGAAAGTCATGTGAGAGATGAGTCCCGATCGATAGCCAGTAGTAAGGATAAGCGTGCCGAAGAGCCACCAAATGAGAAACATTCGATTAGCATTAGAAAGGATGCTCTGAGGCTGCATCTGTACATTGGATAGATTGCCGACTACGTAGAGGCAACAGAAGTGGAAATCGGCAAAAACGGTGTCTTTCGCAGACCAAGCGGCGGCCAAACGTAACATGATGATGACAACGATTGCGGAACCGATTGTGGCCAACCACGTGGGCACGGTGAACGAGTAGAAAAGGGCCGTCCATTTAGCGTAAGGTCTCGGAGCGGGAACTAAATAAGATTCGTAGCTAATTTTGTAGGCGACAGTGTAGCTTACGTAAGGCCATCGGACAAAGTTGATGTAGAAATTGCTGACGACAACATCGACCTCCTTCCGGGCCAACATGCCCAACAAACCGGTGATGGTCTTTTTTCCTCCGCTGACGATGACTTCGCCCCACATTTCAGCCGAAGAAGCCTGGGCGTAGTTGTAGGTGAATTGAAAATGGCTCGACATTGTCTCGATTAGAGACGGTTCGATTCCGAGGATGCTTCCAGATGGACCCACACTGACGGCGGGAGGATTGTGGACCGTGCCGATGATTAAATGTCGACCGGAAAGACTCGTTGAGCCAATTACGGCCAATTGCTTGAAAATGTCGTTATCGCTTTTGATAGTGATTTTTATTACCCTGTTGGCGGCTTTCCACGTGTAAATTTCCAAGTCTCTTCCTGGTTTTTCCAGAACGACAAAGACGTTTTCTTGTTGGATGTCAAACAGGGTTTCGTTGGCTTCTTTGGGCGAATATTGCGCTACCATCACCGCTTTGTTGACGAAATACCGGCTCTTGATTTTGCGGTAAATTGAAGTAAACTTTGTCGATTGTCGAGCAAAAACCACGACGTTCTGACAAACTAGATCAGTTTTCCAGTCTCTGTCTTTTACCCACAACAAGACGCCGTCAAGGCTTTCTAAAAGAGTGACTGGCTTTGATTGCTTTGTAATAAAAATGTCGACGAGTTCATCGTCTTCAATTTGTCCGCCAACAGAGTCAAAAATGGCCAAAACTCCTGGACAATTCGAGTCAGTCAGTAGCGCCGAAACCACCTCCACAGTGCGTTGATTGTCCCAAGAAAATACGAGTCGCAATACAAGAAGCGAAATTACTAGGTTGATTTTGGACAACATTTTTCGTGATTCGGAGATCGGTTGATTGCAAACGAGTCCCGGAGAATGTGCTTTATACATACCAGAATATTGGGAAATCACCTTGGCAACCAAATCTTGCAACAAACGAAAAATGTAATTTCCACTCTTTCGCATACCAATCAACTGGAAGGCGGTTCGATCGCATATTGCGAGAGATAAAACGCATAGCAAAGTCCGACCTTGTACTCTTTCTATTTATTAGATATGAACAGACTTGTTTTGATCTTTCCCTCGATGCAATGTTTGCATTACCTTCTTTCTCATCAAGTCCTTTATCGATTCTCGATAAGGCTTTAGAAGTTCTCCAATTAATTTGAAAATTTTCTAGCCGTCATGCTATGTCTATTGATCGATGGACTAATATTCCTACATCGCCCCATTTTTAAACAGCTAAAATTTACGTTTGCGGTTGAAACGCGAAATGACTGTTGATCATGACTGACATTTTCTGTATGAGTTATATAAATTAATTCAGTTCAAATTACCACACAGCAGCGGTTGCCTACTTAATTATGGGTATTTCAGTAGCTTAAAACTACTGAAAATTTAACCAGGAAAATTTTCTTAATTCTTTTTATAAATTAGCACTTTGTAATGTTTCAGTCCATACTGAAATCTAGTTTTTTATACTTGACCATATGATTCATACATTTTTATAGGGCTATATTCAAGTTAAGCATGTTATTTCGTTTTAAGTATCAAATATCTTAAATAAGTCGGAACATACAGTGGGCACTCAAATTATTGGAACACGGTGCGCATTCCCATTGCACTCCGTGTTATTTTTGCGTTTCTTTTTCCGTCGCCGTGGGCTCAAAATTAGTCCTAAAATTTTTGTTCTGATGCCGTTGGATTTGCCTCGGCGAGATCTCTTTGTGGTTTTTTTTGTTTTATCCCAACAACAAAACCCTAGACGCAGAGGAAGAAAATTTATTTATTAGAACAGGCCTTTTTTCCCCATCCTTTGTACACAAATCAGTCAACTTTAACAGCCGACAGCTTGTTTGTGAAACATTGCCCAAACTTGCAATTTTTAAAGAAAATTAATTGAGATTTCTTCTTTAAGGCTGAAAATTTTCATTCTATGTGTCCTAACAAACATCCTTAACACTATAATTATGCATTTAACTTGAGTGACTTCATTCGCCAATATGTCTCTATATATGACACAATACAGATTGTCGGTTGCTAAATTTTTGTTTTTATTTGAACCGGAAATTTTGGACTTCTTTTGGACGTCTTTTATGAGTCTCTATTAAAATTTCAAAATGTTAAAAGTGAAAAAAATAGGACTTTATTTAGACGTATTTTGTATGTCCTGTCCTAGGCGTCCTACAATGACGGACTTTGGACCACAAAACAACTTGAATTCCTATCTGGGAACGTTCACCCCCCAAACTCTCTCTTCCGTGTCTTAATGGCTGTGTTGACTAACAAGGGTCAACATAACCCCTTCTATCGGAAACCTCGAGATTACATCTAGAGGTTGCAAGTTCCTTTATTGTTGGGGTAGGCTACTTCCGTAAGCCACCCCTTTCTCCTTTTCTCGAAGTAGCCTATAAAAAGGTGATTACGAGGACGCTTCATTCTTCTGGTTTTGTTTAGAGAATACACTCAGTTAGAATTCACGTCGCCCATTTTACTCTACTTCCCAGCCAGAAGCTGGCGCGACACTATCACCGTGAGGCATGTGAGGAATCATAAACCTTAAACTTGGTCGGAACACTTGTGCTCATTTTGCGCTTATGATTTAATATATTTTGTTCCCCGTTTAATTTCCCACGTAGGCCAAATGTTCATGATTTTCTTATCGCCCTTGCAGAATATCTGCTGTTTTTGTAAATCGACCAGCCGACCTTGATTCCCTTATCGACCTTGTCAATGACCTCGCTTCTTACCTACCAATAGATGAGTGGTGGTGCGCGAAGGCAGAAGACAACATAGAAATGGACTCTCTCTCTCTCTCTTCTTATTGTTCTATTCGATGTTGGGCTTGTGTTTTGTGTCGGTGATCAGGAAACCCAGCCAAAAATGTAAGATTGTGTACGTTAGTTTTACAATGGTTTACATAGTAAAACGATGGTAAATTGGTGATTTTACAGCTGTTTTACTATTGATTCACTATGTAAAACAGTTTTACGTCTTTAGTTTAATTTGATACAATCGTACATTTTTAGCTTCAGAATATAACCTCATCTTATTCTTCACAAATAGCGTACTCGTCATTCTGGCTGCACCAACTACACCTCCGACGTCAAACTAAACATGGTATTCTCTCAATGCCTACTCACCGCCGAATGGTTAGCCGCCACTTGCTGTCTTTTTTATAGGCTACCCACGAGAAAAGGAGAAAAGGGTTACCGGCCGTCCACCTACCACTAACTATGAAGACCAGGTAATAACTTTTAACTAACTTTTTGCGTCTTTAGTTTAATGTGACACAAGCTTCACACCCTTCTAGCAATTCAGAAGATAACCTTATCTTGTTCTTCAGAAATAGGAGCATAACTCTTTTATCCCTTGATGGGGGTCAGCAACACAGACCAAATTTAATCATCTTGTAGCAGTTGCCAATATACAAATAGCTTTTAAAAGTAAAATAATATTTAAGATGGGACCACCCATTATGTGGTCATTGGGACTGGAGGAATTGGGCACCTGCAGAAAATCAGCATGTTAACTTATTAAATGTGCCAGCATGCTTTAAAGTTTTGGAATTAAGAATGTTGTGTATTCTAATGGTGATTTTTAGTGTATG
Source organism: Ceriodaphnia dubia (assembly GCA_022539655.2). NCBI lineage: Eukaryota > Metazoa > Arthropoda > Branchiopoda > Diplostraca > Daphniidae > Ceriodaphnia > Ceriodaphnia dubia. The sequence goes on along the minus strand of JAKUCG020000139.1, from coordinate 253,367 downwards.
GGTTCCGTTTCTTTGACCTACAGTGCCAGTCCACTTATTCCACTCGGTTCAGGGGTCTTATAATTGAATGGTCTTATAACCGGTCACCCTAAAGAGTAGTATATACAGCCACCCGAGCTGTTCTGGACCTTTGTTTGTGGCATTTGGTGCGGAAAAGTGGTGCAAGCCGAAATCGGTCTTACAGCCGAGCCGGTCTTATCAGCCGGTGGTCTTATTAATTGTTAAGAATGGAGATGCTCAAACTAAGGGAAACCAAGGGGAAATCTACTCAAAACCAGGCAAAAAGGGTTTGAATTGCTAGGGTTACGCGACTTCTAGGCTCAGAAGCAGACTGAAAATTCAAAGTCTACAGGATGAGTCGTCCGACCATCGCGAGTGCCAAGCGCCATCCTAGTCTTCTTCTCAACTCTCGTCTTCGATCATCGCCCAATCATCGTCACGTCAACGTCATTTTGTAGTTTTAGTCTGGCCAAGCTTTTAGGAATAAGGGAAAAGGGTGACTTCAGGGCATTAGAGGACTTTTGGACTCGTCGCAAAACCTCATTCATAACATTATAAATGGACCGGCACTGTACCAGTAATAGGAATAGTGTCATCGATATGTTAAAGGTTTCAAATTGTTTTGCAAAATTTCTTTTCGGCTTTGAGAGAATTATGAGATTCGGCACGATTAATATTGCCCTGTATTTCGACCACAGATAGGAGAGCCAATCAATCCACGTTTAGTAGTCAATTTTCGATTTCCGAATGCCAAATATCATTAATCAAGTCTATGAGTCAATGTTTCTTAATCAACCATTAATCCACAAACACACCAGTAAGAATCCCCCTTTCTATTATTTTCGTTCGATATTTCTAAAGTTTAAACTGCTAAAGGGGTTATTCAAGCACCAGGACGATACCAACTGGCTCTTCACAAACATAATCATGTTCATGTCGGCGCAAAGCTATGCTGTGGGTTGTTCTTAAAGCTAACAGCCACCAGCAACAAGGCCAGTGATCAAAATTACCACTAGGGTGATGCAAATTTAGGGGTCAGCAGCTCACCTTAATCTTCTTAAAGAAAGAACGAACCAGTGTCCTTCATCTTTGACTGGGCTGTTACCAAATGTATATTATTGTTCCAATCAGATTACATTTAAGGATTAACAAAAATAAAAAATAATAGTAGCCCAATACATTATTCATGTTTCATCATTTTTAAACATACATAACCAATCCAAATGGATGGAACGATCCCCAGGTTTTTAGAGAATGTGCGCCGAGGGGTTGGCATAACGATTCGAATCTCGGCAAAACTGATGCCAGAATCACGTTTGATGCCAGAATCACACAATTTTTTTAAAGAATCACCCAGTTTTACCTCAAGAATCAAGACAAAATGTGGGTTTCATGATGCCAGAATCACGGCGAGATGTGCCAGAATCGTGTTTTTTTTAATGCCAGAATCATATGGTGAAGCCAGAATCATGTTTCGATGCCAGAATCAGCATTCTGATCTTGATTTTTTTCCAAAATAAAAATTTTCCTATAGAGGGCGCTCAAAATTTGATGCCAGAATCACAAAAATTACGCCAGAATCACGAAATGTGAAGCCAGAATCACAAAAATTGAAGCCAGGATCAAAAATTGACGCCAATTTTTCGTAAATGAATCCAGAATCAAAGGCATGATGCCAGAATCAGCATTGATGCCAGAATCACATGTTGAATCCAAAATTGAACTCAGATTCTGCAGTCTCGTACACCCTGAACCCTAGTTGCCAACCCCTCGATGTGCGCTTATAACGAGTCTCCCGGCAAATAGCTCGCTCGCACGTTTATGAAAGGTTTGAAAAATCTTCTCTAGTAGCAGTTTCCGGCAGTCATATCACGGTATAAAATAGACAGGAAGGAGCTCCACGTGAGGGAGATAGGGCTTAAAAACAACTATCCAAAAGTCGAGTGTTTAATTGTTGCCATTTGATGGCTCTCGAGGTTCACTTGCTGATAAGTTAGGAAATGGCTTCACAGTTCCTTATGGAAGAACCCATTCTTTTAACCATATTTATTAAAATATAGGATCATTTTTCATTTTCTCTATGAAAACTTAAAGCCGCATTAATTAAAGACGCCTTTAACTTGAACTACGTAGCCTATAGCATTTTTTAAAGATCCAATTTTTATCAAATTTATTTCTTTAAATTTTGGCTTTCGGATACTGGAGGACCAAAATTAGAATTGCTGTTCTCGGCGGTTAAGTAGGTTCGAACCGCTGTGACTCCGACCCGAGTCTGCTTTAACCAACCGACGATTCTTATTGGTTCGACTCAATCGATATTGTAAAAAAAAATTGAGACAAATTACAACTATTAAAAATGCTATTTGTAGTTCAAATGAAAGGCATTTTTAATTACTATAAGTTGTAGAAGAGAAATTAATAAACTTCGTTTTATTTCAATAAATACGGCTAAAAGAAAGGTTTCCCCCAAAAGGTCCATTGAAGCATTTCCTAACTTAGATTGCGCACATTGAACACCCCCGAACGGCAACGTTTTTGCCCTCAACGTTTAGATAGTAGGTCATGTGACCCTCGATCTTCTATCCGTCTATTTAATATCGTGGTCTTACCGTTGAAGATTTGGAAAATCGGTCCCATTTTTTAAAACACAAAATAAACATAGAAAAATAGTTCCTGCTGGGCCGTACAAAAAATCTCATGTTTTAGATATTAAGTTATGGCTCAACGTCATATATAGCTATTAGCTGATATCTATAAAATAAAAAAATCTTTGTCATTACCTCGGTTAATAGCTTTACAAATGGTTTTAAAAAAAATTGAATGAATTAGTCCGTGAGGGCTATATAGGAGAAACGCTCTCCACTTACGGATAAGAACGTTAAAAGCTGGTTTTCATTTGAGACCTTTTCAGGGAACGCCATAATAAGCGTCCATATATTTCAAACTCGATAAAAAACGGGGATCGTTCACTTTCATTAGATGGGAACTGTATACCTGTTTAAATATGAGTAAATGCAGAAACTCTATAGAAACTGTGACTAGTGAGACTGAACGATACAATTTTGTTAATCAATGTAGCCTCTTGTCTTCGTCAGGCGGTCTCTGCAGCAGATTGTGTTATATTAGCAGTATTCGATTGGTTTCGACGATCATTGAAAGCGATGACAATGAGTTCGGTCAAGAAAATTGTCACAGAAGCAACAACACCGATGCCCAGCATGTAAAACGCCCCCTGTAGGCTATCGAGAGAGAACGAAATCCGTTCGTTAGCTTTCTTCGGATTCCAATTGTCCAGTTTCTTAGCCAACATCGTTTGATGGTAGTCGACGATGCCCGACTCGATCAAACGCTGGATTCGATTGTCAAAGTAGGGCTTTAGTTGGGAACCCTTTTGCAAACCTAACGCAACTCTTGACGGTATCATTGTTTCTTTGATCAGGTGAACTTTGGGACCGGTCGTTGTCGTCGGGTACATGGTAGCGGCTATATACAACAGGTAATCAAGGTTGGACTCGACAGCCCAAGAACCAGTCTCAAGCAGCGCAAACATCTCGGTTAAGTTGTAGTGGATTATGAGATTGTTCCCAAGTTGCCTTCCTATCTGCGAAGATGCGTTTACCAGAATATCTTTGGAGTAAGAACTGAAACTTGCCACCTTCAACGGGCTATCCACCAGCTGCTGGATGGTATCGATGGCTGGTGGCGTGAACGGGAAAGTCATGTGAGAGATGAGTCCCGATCGATAGCCAGTAGTAAGGATAAGCGTGCCGAAGAGCCACCAAATGAGAAACATTCGATTAGCATTACAAATGATGCTCTGAGGCTGCATCTGGACGTTGGATAGATTGCCGATGACGTAGAGGCAACAGAAGTGTAAATCGGCAAAAACGGTGTCTTTCGCCGACCAAGCGGCGGCCAAACGTAACATGATGATGACAACGATTGCGGAACCGATTGTGGCCAACCACGTGGGCACGGTGAATGAGTAGAAAAGGGCCGTCCATTTAGCGTAAGGTCTCGGAGCGGGAACTAAATAAGATTCGTAATTAATTTTGTAGGCGACAGTGTAGCTTACGTAAGGCCATCGGACGTAGTTTATGTAGAAATTGCCGACGACAGCATCGACCTCCTTCCGGGCCAACATGCCAAACAACCCGGTGATGGTCTTGTTTCCTCCGCTGACGATGACTTCGCCCCACATTTCAGCCGAAGAAGCCTGGACGTAGTTGTAGGTGAATTGCAAATGGCTCGACATTGTCTCGATTAGAGACGGTTCGATTCCGAGGATGCTTCCAGATGGACCCACAATGACGGCTGGAGGATTGTTGACCAGACCGATGATTAAATGTCGACCGGAAAGATTCGTCGTCGAGCTAATTGCGGCCAATTGCTTGGAAACGTCAGAATCAATTTTGATAGTGGTTTTCATTACCCTGTTGGCAGCTTTCCACGTGTAAATTTCCAAGTCTCTTCCTGGTTTTTCCAGAACGACAAAGACGTTTTCTTGTTGGATGTCAAACAGGGTTTCATTGGCTTCTTCGGGCGAATATTGCGCTACCATCACCGCTTTGTTGACGAAAAACCGACTCTTGATTTCGCGGTAAATTGAAGTAAACTTTTCCGATTGTCGAGCAAAAACCACGACGTTCTGACAAACTAGATCAGTTTTCCAGTCTCTGTCTTTTACCCACAACAAGACGCCGTCAAGGCTTTCTAAAAGAGTGACTGGCTTTGATTGCTTTGTAATAAAAATGTCGACGAGTTCATCGTCTTCAATTTGTCCGCCAACAGAGTCAAAAATGGCCAAAATTCCTGGACAATTCGAGTCAGTCAGTAGCGCCGAAACCACCTCCACAGTGCGTTGATTGTCCCAAGAAAGGACAAGTCGCAAGAAAAGAAGCGAAATTACTAGGTTGATTTTGGACAACATTTTTCGTGTTTCAGAGATCGGTTGATTGTGCAAACAAGTTCCGAACGACGTGCTTTATATGTACCAGAAATACGGGGAAATCCCCTTGGCATTTGAAAAAATATCATTTCCACTCATTGTCATACCAATCAACTGGAATCCCGTTGGTCCGCATATTGCGAGAGAAAAAATTCATATCCAAATCTTGTCCGCCCCGTCCGGGCTTCTCTTTCTATTTGGTATATACAGGTTGGTTTCGCTTCTTTTCCGTCGATGCAATGTTTGCATTAACTTTTTTTCTCATCAAGTCCTTCATCGATTCCGGCTTATTAGTAGTTTCCCAATTATTCCCAGAATTTTCGACCCACGCTATGGCTGTATCGATTGATGGACTAGTATTGCTATATATAACTTTATTTTTGAAACGGCTTCTGGCGTGTTTGCCAAAAAATATAGGCTAAAATGTTTTCCATATGAAGAAATTGTGGGAATCTTGGTAGTGAATCCCAAAAGTGAAATACAAATGAAATACTCGGGACATGGTTCTTGCACTATTTTTCAATTTCCCCGTTATTATTGCACTCCTTTTCTCTTGGCATTCCGTCGATTTGGAAAGAATGGAAACGCATTTGATCGATGGGGCGTTAACACGAATCGATAACGAAACGCTGCCTTAATGTTGGGGACTCCGCTGCCGTACAGCTTTGTCTAAAAACTCATCTTAAAAGGCTATATTCCCCAGTAGTTTTCAGTTGGCAACAAAAAGCAGACAAAGAGTGAAAGTGAAAGTAAACCAATTGTAGAACTACGGAATAACGGCATCGCCTTGTTCGAGATTTGTAATTCAGAACGTCGTCGCCCCAGACAGTGTGTTTCACTGATGTTATTTCATCCCGCCCGAGACGCCGTCGGTACAAGATCAATTAGCCGTCTGTTAATAACCCGTTGGTATATAGTCGGGCACGAAGACCTCGTTATCTCCAACGATTACTAGAGACGCCTTATATCATCCCGCGACTTTCCCTTATTCCTTGTCCGTATCAATTGTCTAGAAAGCGAAAGGAATATATTCTTTGTCGATCTATAGATAATAGACGGTAGCAGCAGCATTGAAATCTCACTTTTCGGGGCAGAAAAATCCGAAAAACTGAAGGCGATGAAATCTTCAGTTGATGAACGTCTGCGAGGCAATCAATTGGCTTCTAGCGGGATTGCGCAGAAACGGGCAAGCAAAGAGCGCTCGTATATTACCGAACGTCCGAATCGATAAGGAAGTTTGGGGCTGTATAAAATGCCAACAGACGGGATAGACTATACGTAAGAGAAAGTTGCAGCAGCCTGGCAGCAGGGGCGTCTGTTATAGTAATGCCCCAATCTATACTGTTCTATTCCTCTCTCTCTGAAAAACTTGAGGATAACTGACGTTGATGGATGGCACAAACATGAAGGATTGCATTGACAAAATCGCAAGCCCGCAGATATGCACTAGTATATATATATAGGCCTTTGTGATTTGCATAATTGATAATGACGTCACACCCAGAAACAGTCCGGGAAGAAACAAAAAAAATTACTTTACTTTTATTCTGGCAGCATATTTACAATACACAGGTGTGACAATAGTACACGAAACGGGGACGTTTAGCCATTAGTGTCAATGACCAGAAATGTATAGAAATGGATTGGCAAGCGGCAGCTAATAGCACAGCGGGAGAGAAAGCAGGAAACCGCGCATATCACGCTAGAATTTCGTTAGGCTACGATGAGACAGCTGTAGTCATTCAGCAATGTTTCTCGTCTCTCTATAGCGTAATCTACTCTCCATTATTTGACAAGGCAACGGACATGTATAGCCGAGGAGAACAAGAGAGCGTAAAGCTTATTATATCATAATATCTGCGGTATGTTTATAAGCGACGGCTTTCTCGTCCGGCGACGACACATTTTGACCGCAGAATCTTGCGCTGATTATTAGAAGATTCTCTGGGTAGACCGCAAATATTCTTTCGGCTTTTGTACTAGAAGCGACTCCACCCTAGATATAATTTCAGTCCCTAGATCACTTTCATTTCGAGGCCGACTGGCTCATCATGTCCCGAGGCGTCTATGCGTCGGAGAAAGTTTTTAGCCTAGAAAAACAACGAAAAAATCGGGAAGAAAAAAGACGCGCGCTGGTGGCGTTCCTTGTCTCGCGGAACCTAATAGCCTATTTGCCTAGTTCTCCTCTCTCTCTAGATAAATTTTCTTTTGTTCCTCGACAACTTTCACATGTCGGTTCGTCGGGTTCGCGATAGGGACCCTAGGATACTGCCTCAGCTTTCGAAAAAAATTAAATTCTTTGCTTCCATTTAAGGACTATAACTATAGATTGCTATCGTAGCTCTCGACTGTTTGGAAAACTCAGCGTCACGATGAGTCACCAATAATCAATTGAATATTGTTCTTATAACGAGGCGACGACATCAAATAGACAAGTTCGCATTATATCGATCGGAAAAAGACGAGGACCAGTCGATGAAGCGCATAGAAACAAAAGGAAGTCAGTCATGTTGCTCCGTCTTTTACTTTCGCTGCCCGTCGTCGCCTTCTCCGAAAAAGTGCCGAGCAAAGAAAACCCGTTGATGAGAGTGATTTCCAAGATTCTGGATGCATCTAATTGTCCCGGATTAGTCCTCGATCTCGACGACTGGACGGAAGAGGTTATTTCCGATCAGCTCGTCAACTACGGACGGCCCTTTACTTTATTCAGCGACAGTTTCACTAACAACAAGGAAATTCTCTGCAACGATGTCGTCGTTTCCCGTCAGGACGCGACCGACTTCCTGCCGTTTTACCGACGTCTCCAATCCGTTTACAACCTCAATCAAGTCATTGTGATGACGCAAACGATCGACGAGGTCATCAACAGAACGCTGGAAGCTATCGACAGCGACCGGATTTTCGTCTTGTCGTCGTCGCAGCTGCTCAGATGGTCGGCCGGCAATCAGAAAACGTTCAAATCGCCCCTCGATTCGTTTCAAATTGGAACAAATTCAACAGCCAAGTTCTCTGGCCGCCACCTACGCGTCGCTACGCTTCATTACCCGCCAGCTGTTGTGGTCCGCCACCTCGAAAACGGCCGAACCGTGCTGGACGGTATCGAGCCCTCCATCATGAACTTGATTGCCGCCACATTAAATTTCACTTTCGATCACGTTCTAGCGGCCGCTGACGAAATGTGGGGCGAAATCCTGACGTCACCAGACGGGCAACAGTCTGTCCGTTTCACGGGAATTCGGGGCATGCTGGCCAGGAGAGAAGTGGACGTGGCTTTTGGCGATTTGTACATGAATCCGTCGTGGTTGCCTCACCTGAGTTTCAGCCAAGTTTACAAGACGGACTTTGACTGTTTTGCGGTGCCGGCCCCGAGGCCATCTTTGCTGGCCGATAGCTGGACGGTGCTCATCATGCCCTTCGCTCTAGAAACATGGATGGCCACTTTATCTGCCCTCGTCCTTGTCTCGGCCGTTTTGGGTCTGTCGGGTAATAGGAAGACTTGCTTCCTCTTTGCCCTTGGCCAGCTACTTTGGGTCCAGCAACCTCGATCGGGCGGAAACGGATCTTATTCAACGGGCCGGCTCTTCTTGATCACTTTTTGGCTCTTTGCCGCCACGGTCATCCCGACCGTCTACAGATCCGGCTTGATTTCGTTCTTGACCCGGCCGTCTGCCCAGCCGCCCGTCGATACCATCCAGCAGTTGGTGGAAAGTCCTCTGAAGAAGATGATGTTTACCGATTTCTACCGGCCCGTTTTACTCAATTCCAGCGACTTTTATCGGCGACAACTCGGCCGACAATTAACGACGACGCATAATATGAGCCACATGTTTTCACTGCTGGACACGGGCGAATGGGCCGTCGATTCATCGCTGGATACCTTGCGACACGTCATCGGAGAGTCATCGAGAAGTTTCCACCTGATGAAAGAGCGGCTTTTTCCCACTCGGTCGTCGTTCGGTCTCCAGAAAGACTCGGCTCTCAAAGCCGAGACGGACCGCGCTATCCAGCGGCTGATTGAAGCCGGATTGGTGGAATACCACAGAAGATTGCCGGGCATGAAACTGGATGAACGCAAGCACCATCAGCTCGTCCGCTTTTCTTTAGGCAATTTGCAAAGCGCTTTCTATCTGCTGGCCGTCGGTCTGCTCCTGTCGACAGTGGCCTTCATCGCGGAATCCGTTTCGAAAGGCTTATTATGACTATCATGGGAAACTTATTTCTGAAATCCGCCCGACTTGTTTATCTCGATTCAAGGTCGAAATCCGACTCTCTCTCTCTCTCTGTGTTTGTCTCGACTTATCGACATTCGGTCTCCAATAGTTTTTCCAACCCAGCGCACCCTGGAATGTTCCAGCTGTCGGTCGAAACCAGAGGGGTGAAGGAACCCTGACCTGGACAACAACACCAGTAAATAATGGAGCTCCATCTAACCTTGAAAACGTCTTCTTTTTCAACAAGGGAGAGGCCTGCAATAAAATAGTCTAAAAAGATGTGCTGGGGGAACAACAATAGGGTGACTGGCCGTTTTTAGCCTTGAACCTGGAATAACTGGAGCTCGAGAATCGGCAACTGGTGTAGTCTACTTTTATCTGATAGTAGTCGGACCTGATTATAAAATGCACGCAGCGTTATTTATTCACTCTCGTTTTTTTCTGTTTGTTTGTTTGTTGTTTTTCACCCAGTCAGAGTCCGGTTTGGTTTGACCGACTGAGATGGTAACGGTCCTGTATTGTGGTTGCTGGCCTTGATCGACATTTGTTGCGTTTTTCACGAAACTCGTGCAATGCTGGCGCTCCGGGCGACGCCAGAAAAAAATCCTGATTTCACTCTCAGTCGTATATTGTATTATCTCATCAAAATGTATGGAAAAAAACCTTCTTAAAGAGAACGAAGATGTTTCGTCTTATGGAAAGTGAAATTCTTTTTTCGTTAATAAAAGATGGCAACTTGGCAAGACGACAAGATAAATATGAGAACTAACTGACTGTTTGGTGGGAGGGAGACTGCCTCACCTTGAACTATTGACGTATTTGCGTAGTCCGGCACGAAATGGAACAGGATAAGATGATTCGGCCATTTTCAACGGCCACAAAGAAAAAGACAAAAAAAGAAAAAAACTCTTTTGCTGGTTTTCAAGTGAGAAAGTGCTGCCCAGCGACCTCGCGCCCAATTTCTACGTACTTGCTAAACTACACGCGCGGTTCTTGTATTTTTCTCTACTCAGTTTGGCAACAATCCGATGGGGCCGAGAATTGAGGTGATCTACCTGCTGCTACGTATATAAACTATTCGTCGAATATGATATTAACTTTGATGGCTTCTACACTCCCACGAGAGCTACTAGAGCGAAAGTTGTCGCCAAAATATATAGACAATTTCCTTCCTATTTTGCGGATTAATAGCCCCAAGGGGGAATTGCTGGGCCATCTTCGAATGTGGAAAAAGAGAGAAAAACCCAGATGGGTAATTCCTATATTGTTATTGTCTTGTTTATATGACGGCTATGGAGGCCGGAATAATACGGGAGCGAGCGGTCAGCTGGCAATGGTGTCGAACGGTGCCAACGGCCGTCACAGTCTCTTACTCTTCTTCTTCTTTCTTCTTTTTTCAATTAAAGTTCAATTCAAAAACGGCCTCACATGGATGCACCGGACTTTGCTCCACTTCAAGTGCCATTGCCCTCGGGCGATTATTGCGCGCTAAATTACAATTCTTGTAAATATATTTAAAAAAATAGAAATTTTGGCAGAGGCGACGCTTTCGGTTTGATGACTTTTTTCCTTCGCAATATTGGCCAACAATTCGCGTCTATATATAAAAATTGAGCTTCTTTTTCGTACGTGTCGTTCTAGCACGCAGTCTCATTTGTTATCGATAAGGGGACTATGCCAACAAAAATGCGAGATTTCCATTGTCCCGACACGACGAGTCCAAGGTGTCTGAGCTCTCGTACGTCTAATAAAACTCTTTTGTTTACAATTGCAACACGAAACCGCAGGGCGTCATTAATTCGGGCAATAGACGATATACGTGACAGTTGCATCGTTTTTCAGCAGAAGAAAAAACCTTGGAGATTACAATTTTTATTCGAGACGGCATTTCGTCAACACGGTGCAACACTGTAGGACTAGCACGCAGCAGCAGTCGAAAAATGAAACGATTTCTATTTTGAAATATCTCTCCCGAGTGCAAGTGCAGCGTCCCCGAGGATATCTCGAAATCAGGTAATCAACGTGTACAAATCATTCCATTTTGATACGGTACAGTTTGTTTATTCACTTGTTTCGTAGAGTGTCGGTTGGGAGAAAACGAGTGCAGTCATCATTTGGCGTCGTCTGTCTAACCAATCCAATTACAACCACGACCACAAGCATTATTGATTTGTACTGTCAACAGGTCAACTGCCAATTACTGTGGAAATGTCAAAGTGCTTGTTCACTTGTCGTTGAACTCAACTTGCCTTCATCATCTTCTCTAAAGTCATCATCGTTGTTCAAATGCCAAACACTTTAGAAAATATGCACTAGTCAGCTGACGTTGGAAAAAGGGTAACACTCTCCACCTATTTATTCAACACTGTAAAATGTGGTGTGTCATTTATTTGGCCGAAAAAGGTGTCATCGGCCGTCACCTTTTTCCCACCTGTGTGCAAGACGAAGTTGTTGTATTTTGGCTTGTCGCCGACTATACACCTGAATCTCCCGGCCAGTTGCAGACACGAAACGGCTGTGGAATGAGAGAGGAAACGGATGAAGAGAAGGAGAAAGAGAGAATGGAGAGAAAAACGGCCGTCGACTGGGCCATTCAGTTTCAGTAGTTGGTGTGGCGCTCAGCGTGGCGCTCTCTCTTTCTCGTTCTCTCTCTCTGCCACGTCCGATTGTTTGTTGTGTCTGGACCAGCCATCCCGTTTTCGTTTCGTTATCAGCTGGCCTCGTGTTACGCGTGTTCACCATATCTCGCCGTCCTCTTTTTTCTTTTATCGAAAGGATTTCTCGACTCGGATTTCCAGCAGACGACGACAGACGCCGAGACGAAAAGAAAAGAGTTCAAAAGGGTTAGTGGCTAAATGACATCAAAGTATAGTTTCAGTGACATCATTTCCGAACGGAAAAAATAAATAGATAAGGGCCGTTAAGCGACTGGGGCGATGCCGTCTCTATAAGAAAGTGTTTCAACGTTAACCTCCGATAACCGGCTTTCTCTCGCCTTTTTTTGTTGTCGTCAAAGTAATTTTTTCTGCAATTTATGTTATCATTTTATCCCGCAGGAACGACAAAACGGCGTTTGGGAATATGTGCCGCGAATAGCCGAGAAAAAATCCCGAGTTGTCGGTGTATACTATAGTCGGAGTCATGTGATTGCCTGACACGTCACGATCAACAAGTGTTTACTTATTTCTCGCGGACTGAAAGAAAGAAGCAGAGAAAACTCTAGAACTACCTTTGGAAGACTAAGAAATCAAATGGAACAGTCGGCGCTGACGCAACCGCTGGCCCATTTGGGCTTGGTAGAATTGACGAGCGGATCCTCGTCGTCGTCCATGGCCGACCCGCAACGCAACGTCAAACTCGGAGGTACGCGACCGTCTGTTTTCATATTTATTTCGAAAAATGAAGAAATGGCGCCATGTTTTCTGTGTCGTCACAATCGGCCTTGTTTTCATTTTTCTCTGTGTTTTGTGGGTAGCGTGTGCGTCGTGTGACGTCAACCGACGTGGCCTTCGGTCGACGCTTGGGGCGACCCAACTTTCGGCTCGTCTATTTTCAGAACATTTTGCCCAAGTTGAATTGATGACGTTATCTTTTTCATTCCCCTTCCACCAGGTGCTGTCCTGTCCGGCGTGAACGTTGGCAGCGGCGACGACCTCTTCACTAGCGCCTCAAGGTTAGACCAGGAACCGACGGCAGCCGGGCCTCACGAACTCAGTCCAGGTATACAAAATTTCTTCTTCTAGTACTGTAGTGTCTGCGTCGATCTCTCGCTTTCATTTGACCTTGAATCGAGTGTGCCAGAGAACGCAGTCGACGTAAGTAGAAATTCAACAACGGAGATTTTTTGGGGCTGGCCAGGCCAGTCTCTAGGGAGAAAAGAAAGAGGTAGAAAAGAGAGAGATGCTGACCTACTTTGGTCGCATATTTTTTGGTCAGACGCAAGGACCGCAAACGGCGTCTGCACGGATTCGTAATGGACGTTACGTAGGCAGAAAACGGGCAGACGGGCCTCTAAATGATGATCAACTTTCTCTACTAAATCATATATATTTTGTCTTGTCTTATTATTGCAGCCGAGTTGGCGGGAGTTATCGTGGCGGCGGCCCTGATCACGGCGGCCATCATCGGTTTCGGCGTTTGGATGCATTTCAGGCGGAAGAAGAGCAAGAGCCAGGAGCTGAGCAACGGACGGATCGGCGGTCCCAACGGTCACCATCCGGTCGCCCCGCAAGTCTCTGTCATCTCCATGGAGACGGACGTCCGACCCGTTGGTGAGCACCCACCATTTCAATCGCTCTCTGTCGGTAACTGTCCAAGTCCAACCTCTATAAAGAAAAACTAAGCTAACTAGAAGAAAAGGTCAAGAAACGACCAAGGTCGGCCTTGGGAACAGACGCGTCCGTCTTCTTCCCTATTCTCTAACCCTCCGAAAAAGGGAAAGGGCTCGAAGAACCATCAAGGACAAACGCACCCCTCTCTCCTAGTCTCCTAGTATAGTAAAGTAGAGACGGCCCTTTAGGTCCAGCGGAACAACCGATTTGACATTGAAGTGCGCGCAGGCTCAGAAAATAAAAGAAACGAGATTATTCTCATTTCAAATTTCCCCCCGAAAAAAATCTAGTCAACTGGTCAAGGTTTTCCAGTTGGGAATGTGGACCGGTTTTTTAAAAATATAATTCTCGGTATATCCTTTTCGTCTCTGATAACCTTGGTTCTCTTTCTTTTTTGTCGACTTTAGCGATACGGCAGAATAGCAACGGATACGGGAGCACGTACAACGGCCAGTTGGGCTACCGGAACAGCGTCGAAGACGATGACGAAATGGGCTCGTTCACCGACTACGGATCTGTAGTCGGGTCTTTCCCTCCATCGCCAGCGGGCTCCTTCCGTTCCGCTATCGACGCACCGGGTTTTTCCAGGTACATCAACATCATTATTTCTAATTATCGAAAATTCCTTAAATTTAACGACATTTCTCTCCCTAAAAGGTCGAGAGCGGGAACGGGCACTTCTTTTGCAACGGTCGCCTCTTTCGGATCTTATCGCTCGCGCGTCAGCAACACGGCGTCATTCCACACTTGCGTCGAGGAAGAATTTTCCTGATTTATCTTACAGAGTCCTTAAGGGTTTATTATTAATTTTCTGCCACGGGGTTTTCATAGAAAAAGGCGAAAACAGTTTCGCGAGTTTTGTGTCGAGTCGTTTTTTCAATTCTGTGGTGTAATTTATACAACAAAAACAAAACAAACTTTGCTATATACTTCCTCCCTTCCGATTCGGTTGGTGCCAAAACAAAAGAAGAAGAACAACACTTTCTCTCTCCTCCATCGACAGATATTATTCCAACCTTAAAAAAAGAAAAAAAAAGGCGGTCCCGTTCGGAGAGGGAAAGTGCTGCCGGCTATTGTATCGCTCTCTTCATGGTCTCTTCTCTCTTTCTTACTTTCTTTCTTTATTTTGTGTGTTTGTCGGACCATTATTATTATATTACGATCGTCGTTCCTTTTTTTTCCCCCCAAACTTATGTTGTGACCAATTTTTTTTTTTCCGCCGACACTTGAACCGTGTCCGCAAAATCCGCCGCTGGCTAGTTCCTGCAGAGCACAATACAAAATCCAATCAATCAAATCGTGTTTATTGTTCAATTAGGAATGGTGTTTTTGTATCAATTGGAAGAAGAAAGTTTTGGGTTTTTCAAACGGCCGAGACTAAGGACGGCTTGCTGGGCGATTTGGCCATCATCGGCTGCGGATAATACGGCTGATCCAGACCGCTCTCCATCGACAATTGGCTGGTCCGTCCCTCATCCACATAGCCTTATACAACAATAGAATCATTTTTCAGGACTTGTCAACAAAAGACAGAAACATTATTTTTACTTCGTGGTAGAAGAGGTGGCGGACCAGATGGCAGGGCAGGTGGTAGTCCGACCTGATTGGCCGGGTGCAGTTGAGGATCGAAACTGCTGCCTCTCGATTGCGCTGCCGATTTTAAAAGGAGAAAATTTAAAAAAACCACAAAAATACAAACAAAGACAATGATCAAGAAGAAAAGTTTTCACGGCCTGGAGGAATAAGAAAACTCTTGTTTTTTTGCTTCTACTACATTAGTCTCCGGTGAAAGTTGAACATTGATTCAAAAATCTACGACTAGAGGCCGTGAAAGCAGAGATTCTGCGTAATAATACCGTCGAAACGGGGATCGGTGTAGATGAAACTGTTCGAGTCCTGCCATTCGTCGTTGCGCAGGCCGGCACGGAGCGTCTGGGCCAGGCTGGATCGCGGTGACAGTTGTTGCTGCGGCATCACTTCGGCCCTCTGTTTATTCGATTGAAACGTCGATGAATCGTAAAAATTTTAAAAAGATGAAAATCGATAATTACCTCGGCGTAGACGTTCATGTAGGAATTGCTGGGCGTCGATCTGGCCGTCTGCATCCTGACGGGCACGTCCGTATAATATAGATTGGTTTCCGATTGAGACAGCGGTTGATTGTGGACTGTGGCCGGTCTACCAGCTTGATTGGGCTTGTTGGGACGGGCGTAGACCCTGGCCGGTTTAATTATCTCCTCTCTCCTAAATAATTCAATTTTAATTAAACATCAATAATTGTACAATCGCCCTGATGTATATACCGAGGTTCGTCCAGACCGACGCGATCGACCGTCATGTTGCTGCTGTTCATCCTCAAAATGGTGGCCAATTGGAGGTCCATGGACGGCGCCCTCTTGACCAACTCTTCGGTGCCTCTTTATTAAACGATTCCAAATATTCAATTAGAGTTAAATAAAAATTAAAGGAAATAAAACGGTGGAAAAACCTCTCGGAATAAGTTTCGCTGCGGGGACCGTTCGTCATCCGTTCGATATCCTCCTGGCCGAAATAGATGCGCTCCGAGCCGCGAGTCGATGCCGACGACGGGTCGACCGTTTTCTGGCGGATCTCGACGCTCACCGGACGCTCGTCCGACGACGATCCGCTTTCGCGTCTCGGACTGGCGGCGTCTCTGACGCTCGGAGACTGCCAGAGAACCGGCGGCGGTTGGTAGCGACTAGTAGGCTCTTCTCTGGAAGAGTCGGACTTGTCTCGGGAGAAACACTGGCGCATTTTACGGGTCGCCTGTCTCCTCTTGCGTCTGGCCTCTACCGGGCAGCAGCAGCGGATCAGGACGATGATCAAAATGATGAGCAAGATGGCTATTCCAGCGCCGATGAGGCCCCACATGGCCGCCGTTGATAAACCGCCAGTCGGAGGCGCCGGACCGGCCAAAGTGACGACGTTGGACGTTTCGGCCGCGTTGTTGAACGAATCGACGCCCCAGACGCGGTATTTGACGTATTGGCCCTCGCTTACCGATGGTACGTCCACCGTTTTGTTGACTAGTCCGTCGACGACGCTCAGCGTCTCTGGCTGACCGAGATTGACTTCGGAGCCGAGAACGCGCTCCAATCTGTATCGAATAACTAATAAAAGACGGCGAAATTTTAGTTCAATTATAATCTGACGATTTGAAAGTGAAGAAAAATGTAAAACAAACTGGTATCTCCGGTTCCGTAATTGTCTTTGGCCGCCGTCCAGCCCAAGACGAGTTTGCGGCTGGTAGGGTCGTAAGAGACGACCGAGAGATCGGTGATTCTTTGCGGAGGGATCGAGTCGGAATTAGACGGCAAAGAGCTCAACTGGAAACTCGGTCCGTAGGCGAAACGGTTAAACTGAGGGGCGACCGGATCGGGATCCATCATTGGGATGACGCTGCCCGTCGTCGGCGCTCGATCGTATTTTCCTAATATTCATTGAAACATTTAATATATTTATAAATAATATTAATAGAATAATTTAAATATTTAAAGAAAACCATTGTCAATTTGAGCCCAACTGTTGATGCCGTACGCCCGGTAAATGACGGAATAGGATACGGACGAATTGGACGGCGACGTCATCCATCCAGAGTAGATTCCATCACCCGATGTGACGTCGGCAATGCCTTCGTCTTTCAGCGGAATTTCCGCAACCAAAGTCGAAGTCCCGCTGTTGTCGCTAGCGTAGACGGCGGCCGTCACGTTGGCCCAGCGGACGGGCTTTTTATCTAAAGTCAGCTGGGCGTAGAGACCAACTGGCCCTTTAGAGAAATCCAGCGCTTGGTTGTCTGACGCGCTGTTCCACGTCCGCAGTTCCACGAAGGAAGAATTGGCGCTTTCGGCCCAAATGTCCAAGCGCATCGGCCGGTTGACCGCCGTCCTGATTAAGGTGATTTCAAAGCGCCACAGACCCTGCATTTTTTTAAAGAAAGACTTTAAAAGAGACGACACAATCAAAATCTTTAATTAATTACGGGATCCAGTAGTTCTCCATCGGCCGATTCGACGGCTAAAGTGTAAAATTCGTCTTGGACTGACACGTCCGTGCTAGGAACGATAACTGTGGCTCCGTTTGGTTTCATGAGAGTGAAGCTATCGACTCTGACTGTATCGTCAACTCTGAGGTAATAAAGAGAGACCAGCAGTCTGGATGACGGCCCGTCCAGATAGAACGATCCCGTCTTGTTGAAGTCGTTGTTGTCTGATTTCAAGACGGGCTGTTCTGCAATCTATCCCAGGAAAAAAATTTATTAGCCAGTGAATTTTAAGAATTCTTTTGAACAAATTTAGACTTTGGCTCGATGACTCTTTGTCCGGCTGTAGATCGACTGCATTGTGTTGGTCGCCCAAGTGTACAAGCTCGTCGAAGGGTTGTTGATCAAATTGGGAAGAAAGTGTAGGCTGCCGTAACGAGCTATGGGCGCGATGGGTAACAGCTGATTAGTGGCCGCTTCGAAATAGACTAGATGCACGTTGATTTTCTGCTCTCTATAAATATCGATCCATTTAGTCAAGTCGGTTATAGACCCCTTGACAGCCGTCAGAATGACAATGTCTTGGCCGTCATTTGCTCTCTAATTGAAATTGAAATTATTAGGCCGCGCTTTGTCGTTCAATCTACATAAATTAGCGATTTTTTACCGATTGGGCGGCTTCTAGGGCTTTGTAAAAGTTGCCCGAACTGACCGATCCACCCCATTTGAGCTCAACTAAATTGGCGATAATACTCTCCCTGACGTTGTAGTCTAAGAAAACTGGTGCTTGAAATTCAACGACACCGGTGGCGTCGTAATAGTCGATGGACAGTCGGACCGGATCCAAAAGGAAGTTGACGAACTGCATCAGCGACGCTTTCGCCACTTCAAACTGTGGATTTATTATAAATTAGCCTATTTAAAAGTCTATGAGAAATCTATATATACCGAGTATTACCATAGTTTCGTTAACAAAGGAACCCATGTCGAGGATGACGTGGTAGCCACTGAAAGGGTTCTGGATGATATTGAACGTAATTTCGGCTGATAAATTGGCGGGTGACACTCCCGGACTAATGAATAAATTCTAATGTTATCCCATTTGACTTATTATTAAAATGAATTATTCAAATTACGTCATGAAATCCGTGTGTTTGTAAATAACTTCAGAGGCGCTGAGTCGGCCACAGTAATAGCTCAGTTTGCTGGGCACTCCGTCGTCGTGGTTATCTTTCGTGCAGAATTTCTCCATCTGTGATGAGATAATAGCGCTTATAATAGTTAGCGTTCATAAAAATTACAACGCACAAAATTACTTGATCCAAATCGGGTCGATACATCAATGATGACTGAATGCCTGGATTGTTGATGTCGGCAACATATTCGCAGCTGGAATTGGCAGTCGACTGACTACACTCGTCGCTAAAATGAGAAACGTTTTATACATGCCGCCATTTTCTAAATCAATATAAAAACTTTGTATTTATTATATTACTCGTTCCAGCGTCCAGATGGAGTTTTATTGTCGGAGCAGGTATTGGCGCGGACCACCAACTCGGAACTTTCCGTCTGGTACATCATGTAGCCTGATGGGTGACGCGAATCGTCGGGCATTCCCCCTTCGTCGAAAACACCGTAGCGGAAATGGGCCCATTCACGAGCCATTCTGTTACCTATTTATTATGAAATATTTCCCAATGATTTAAATCGTTCATTATATGCGCTGAATCGGTTATATACCTTTGGCTAAAACTGTATCGCTGGTAAGGAAAGACGATGGTACGTTGATGGGCAAGCCGGGCTTCTGGCATCCCCCGTACTGGAACGAGTAAGGTTGCCAGCCAAAAACAGGGTGATCCGCCGTGATCTGCATGTCCGCCTTGTGGGTTCTAGCCCAGTGAAGAGCGCTGACATTTGTCGATGTCAACAGGGTGAAACACGCCGGGTCGCTGACCCACGAATCCGGTAAAATGATGGTGACATTGCCAAAGAAAGCCTGCTTATCGGGGAGCGCTTTGCCAAAGCTCGTCGAAGTGCTTCGAACGAGTTCCTTTAATATTGCGTCGTTATTTTAATATAGATTTCATCGATTTGCTTTTAAAAATAGGCTTACCTTGACTTTCTCTATCGCATCCTGGCAACCGCTGAAATCAGAGTCCTCTTCGATACTCACCACGACGTTCTGATAGCCATCTTTCGTCAGAGAAATGTACGACGTCGTCGAGAGATCCGCAATGATGAGCAGAATCAATCCAACGGCGAAACCCAATCCCGCTTTCGGTTTTCGCCCGCTCATTTTAATTTTCTAGCCGCTTTATTCGATACACTTTTCTGTCAGGTGAAATAGATGGAAGATCACTTTGAATAATTGCGAAAGAGAAAGTTCACGGAAACGAAGAGAAACTGTCTTTAGCCTACAGGAAACACTAACGCAGAAGCCCAACTGCCGTTACAATACTCCCTGATCAACCTACGTTCATCGTCTTATCACGATTTTACACATTTTATCTGACGTTCGAGTGTTGCCGCAATTGAGCGACGTACCTAGCTGATAAGCCACCCCAACAAACTCGGAGATTACACTGAAGCCCCGTGGAAGATCCATGATCGACATTGGTCCAATTTTCAAAGTCAAACATTGCACCCATTAGCCTATCTTCTAATGTGGACAACGGTTTCTACTTAAGACATCTCTTCCGTACTTTAGGAAAAAGTTTTCTAGAAAAAAAATGAGGAGATACTTATTTTTTTCTGTAATAAAGTTAATTGCGCAATTTTTTTAGAAACGTACAACATGCATGGTGGCTTACACGATAATGAATTTGATTTATATATTAGAACAATAGACTACTGAACTACCAATTTGTAAAAAATGAACGAAGACATTTTTAGTCAGGGAAACACATTTCAATGAGATGAAAGCAATTGAAAGAACGAGGACTTGAATTAAAATGAATTTTGGGAAACTAATAGAAGCAAGAGTAAAACAATTCATGC
The DNA here is from genome assembly GCA_022539655.2 of Ceriodaphnia dubia. Lineage (NCBI taxonomy): Eukaryota > Metazoa > Arthropoda > Branchiopoda > Diplostraca > Daphniidae > Ceriodaphnia > Ceriodaphnia dubia. Next base: position 232,880 of record JAKUCG020000139.1, on the reverse strand, counting down.
GCTAGGCTAATAAGGCATGTATTGGAAGAAAAGTTATCTCGATCATTACAAGCAGAGGCAAGAATAAAGTTTTAAGCTTTTGACTATATATTATTTCCTGCATTAATATTGGTTAGTCTTCTCTACTATTAGAAAAATTCGATTGTTTCGGCAAAGGAAAAACGGACAAATACCGACTAGCTAATATTTCCTTTATTCTGACTGTATTCGTTAAATTATCTGATAAAAATTCTTGTTCACAAAGCAATCCTAACATTTGCATTTTTGAATATAAGGTACGTTCCTAAAAAAATGAACTGTTGGTTCGGATCGCCTTTAATACACGTTTGTTGATAAAGGGCTTATTGGTAATTTCTTTGTTGTAATTATTTGTTATTATTTGTAGGGCAGAGACCATTGCCATTGACCAACATGTAACGGTCCAAAGACTACTTTTGCCAGTTTTCTCCTGGCCAATTTGACGTCGTATTCACACGGACCATCAAACTGCCAGACTGGGTGCTCTTGGCGGGATATGGGCTAAGACACAAGAGTGTGGGGTTCCAAATGTTGGAGCCGACTAGTTTAAAATCTTGCGTCTTTTGTAATTATGAGTTTATTCCCTATGCCTCGTCTTTTTGCGGTGCATAAGCTAATACGTGAGAATTTCAAATAACAAAAACAACGAACAGTAGATCGTGAGACTTTTTATACATTATTCCGTATCACTGCTGAAATTATTTAAAATTAACTCCGTACGTAGTGTACTACTATCCAAGCAAATCAAAATGTTTATTAGGTTCCATTTTGGGCCAGGATAGTCCTATATAAGACATATATTTGACAGTTTGTTTCAAAACGAACTCGCTGGCTCATAATATAATAAAAGCCTACGCTGTTCCGCGCTGTTCGTCGTCATCCACGGCTTTAAATGTTTCACACAGTTTAAAAACTGACCGGTAGATGGGGGGTCTTATTTATCGAAAAAATGTTGATGTTGCGTTGAGAAAATTGCGGAACTGCTGGATGGAATACGTTGCTTCATAATGTTGAACCAGAAATGAGTAGACCTACATTCTCAATCGCCGAATCATTTAAAGACTTTTAGGGATCGGTTGTAATAAGAAATCCGTCGGGGCATCGGCCAGTAAATTTCTTCGGGAAAGTCCCAGCACGGGGAAAATCCCAAGAAGATCCCCTTGACTTAGCAGTAGGTTTGACACGCTCGCTCCCCGTGTTAAATTCCTTATTTAGTTATTTCGATTCATTTCGCTAAAACTGCACACTTTACAGCTTTACTTTACTTTACGTGTTTCAACAAAAAAATTACGGGGAGCGAGCGGGGTGCCGAGCAGAGTCGAGAGCGCCTCGCGAGATCCCCGCGTTAAATTCCTCACACTCACACTTCATGATCAACTGATTCAACTCATTACAGCTATAGGACACATACATTTCTGGGTAAGGCATATTACGAGAAACGTTTTCAGAATTATTAACGCGTTAACATTTCAAAATAAAATTCTTCTTTAAGCATCTTCAAGCGCTTCATGTTCTATTCATCATTTACATATTTTGTATACCCTCACATATCTCCTTACATCATTCATTTATCAACAAAACACTCACAACACATTTTTAAGAAAACCATTACATCTCCGTGAGTGCGTACGTTAAATCGTGTATCCCTTCGGGAACCTCTCCAGAGCAGCGCGATGGTGCTAGTTTTTTTTAAGTTACTTGCAGTTCTAGGGCTAGCTAATAGATGGCGGTAGGTCAAACAACACATTCTGGCCACTGGCACTATACCAAATAGACTACGTTGCGTCGTTATGTTGAACTCAACCTTGCGGCACAGCATTCACAACTACTGAAAACGGATATTCATTAATAATTCTAACCTGAAAATTTATTCGGGAAAGTCCCAAGGGGAAAATCCCTGAGAAAATCCCTCGGTTTAGCGACGGGTTATGCAACTTTTGACCTACACCATAAAAGAGTTCGTTTCCTTTCAAGTCTCCTCATTTTGCTTTCGGCTCTCGGTTGTGACAGCGATTGATTCCAAGACTCTATAGGGATTTCAGCACAGTTTATAGAGGCGGACTTCATGACTCACGAGGTAAAACAATTAAACTATATACAAACTAATATAATTGCTATGATTGTGAAAATTGGGCCCAATAAAATAACTAGACAACGAGAACCAAATAAATAAATTTAAACTTCTAATACGGATCACCTGTCTGAATTTGCGTAGTGTTAATGCTAAAAACTGGACAAAAAACCTGTTAAATCCAGTTTCCGTGGGTCTATTATTTATATAGTTTATATCGACAACATACACAGCGGCGGTAAAGTACTTAAATTTAAGTGATTATTAAGTAAGGCTGAACCACTTAAAAATTCATTTTGCCACTTAGAAGTAGGCTACGTAGATTTTTGGAATTTCAGTAGCCTAATCTACGCAGTTTTAAGTAGTTTACCACTGCTGTGTATATGATTCTTTATCAAATAAGTATCTAACAATTAGTCAAAACTTCTTGTGCTTATAGGAGAATTCCCGGACATTAATACATGCGAAACTATTGAAGTTTGCACAATTAAACAGTATGACCATCAGCGGATTGCTGTTCATTATGGCACTGCTGGGCCTCGTTTCTTCTGCTGTTTTACACACCGATAATGGAGCGCGTGTGTTGCGAAGTAGGGCTTATGGGTGAATAATCAATAAAATATCTAGATTTACCGTTTGATTTCTATGAAGATTGGCATTCTGCTCTCTACGAAATACTGTCTAGCGATCTCCTCCTCCGTGCTTTTCGACCGGGACATCGTGCCTATAGATAATATATTCAGGGCTGAACGTATGATTTTGAGAAAAGATGGTGCGGCGACCCACACACCACGGGAGCGCCAGTAGCAATTTTTAAGGTGTTTGGCGCATGGGATACCGTTCCGAGTTCTTTTTTTTGACAATTCCAAAGCAGAAAACAAACAAGAACTCGGAACGGTATCCCACGCGCCAAGCCCCTAAAAAATGGCTACTGGCGCCCCCGTGGTGTGTGGGTCGCCGCACCAGCTTTCATACTTTCAGCGATGAATATTGTAACAAACTCACATCCAGTAACGCGTGTTTTATTGTACGAGAACAGCGGCTCCGACTGAATCTTTCTTACACAGCCACAAATCGGGGGTTATAGGTATCCGATATATAGGCCTATCCTATATATCCGATTTGAACGTAATCCGTGATCAGCAAGAAGTTCGTCTTCGTTTCACAATGAGTCATGCTGGACTAAGTGCTTGCACTTATAGTCATGTCACTCAGCTTTTAGTAGGCTAACTGACGAACAGCTTTTCATATTATGCCGAAATCGGCAAAATCTAGAGCTGCTGTGCGCGTTACAATATCTATCTCATCTACGTTATATATATCTACAATATATATCTCATCTAGCCTACTATAGTTATACAAAGAGCCAAAAAGCGCGCGGAAGGAGATATCACCAGACACTCTCTAAAATGTGGTGTTCACAAAATAGGAGGAAAGGTAGGCTAAGCATTTTGTTTCGCCACCAACCCTAAGAAATTTGTGTTAAGTTTTTGTTTTTTGCCGACTTCCTGAAAACCTGAAAATGGAATTAAATACGCTTTTTAATTGTCCTACAATATAGGAATAGCATCAATGTTAAACAGTTTACCCAATTTTTGGCATCATTGCGTTGCCTTTATACTATTATACACGTGTACGGTCCAAAAACAAAAACTGAACACGAATGTCTTGGGGTCTATGGCTGAACACTACTTTTTAGAGAGCAGTATTTATTCGAGAGTGATTAGCTCCAATTTTATTTCAGAAGCATATCATCGTAAATTTTTCTTATATCTACATAATAGTCCGAAATGAGGAATATAGTTAGGCTACAGTCTAGACTATATAAGTGAATGTTTTATAACGGTAAGAATCCAATAAAAAGATAGATTAACTTGTTTCTAAATAATATCACTATTACTATACTTAATTTGTAATAGTTGCTGGCTTGGTAATAATAAATAATAATTGTTGCTACACTTAGATTCCATTCGAGATCTAATTTTTAATATTAAAGACTAAGCTATGTTATATTGATTTTTTCGAAAAGTAAACAAGTTGTTCAGCCACATCTTCAAAAAAACAGTGTATTGTTATTGAATTTTCTTATTTTTTAGACATACACTCCAAAACGGAAGAATTTATATCCCATATAGTTCTATAAACTGCGGATGTATTATATACTTATGATCTGATAATCTCAATACTTGGCTCTTGATTAGCATTTAGCATTAATAATAGGCTACAATATTTTTTTGGACAAAAAAAGAACAAAAATGATTTGGAGGATGCGGCTGAACAGCGGGTTTACTCTTTGTATGCATAATTATTAAGCGAGAAACCAATATATTGATCCGTTACACGGTTTGTGTGTTTTCTCGTTAAAACTAATCTCCTGTTAAAAAAATGGACATTGATCAATGTAATTTAACAGACGAAAAAAACGCCGCTTGCGCAAGATCAATGCAAAAGTACCAAGATAGAATAGTATCGGCTATGGACCTGTCCGTTGACCCATGTGAGGATTTTTACGAGTACGCTTGTGGTTGTTGGCCCTTTCAAAATCCAATCCCAGATGGAGTATTGGCTCTCGACAATTTTGACCTTACCAGGAAAAAAAATAAAATCGCCATGAAAACACTTCTTGGTTAGCCTTTATTATTTTGCTTCCGTTCTGATCCTTGATAGGATTTTTGTGGTTCAAATTTCAAGTGTTTTAAATTCAACTCTATCATATAGAACAACCCACGGAATCTTTGATAAGTAAAGCGGAAATAAATGCTCAACGCTACTATCGTTCTTGCATGGACTTTTACAGTCATCAGAAAAGTGGCGAGTCAAAGAAAGATATTGTAGAGTTTTTAGATCAAATTGGAGGCTGGCCGGCTATCGAGGGTTCTAACGCAAAAGTGAAGTATGGATCATGGAATTTTCGAAAAGTGCTTCTAAAAGTCCACAGCATTCTTAAAGTTGACGCTTTCTTCGATTGGAATTTAAGTGTTCATTCATCTACAGAAGCAATGATTCAGGTGACGCATAAAGTCAAATTATAAATTGTATCATGGTACTATTTTACAACGAGTTTTAAAACTAAATTTTAGATATCCAAGGCGAATTTATATTTGACGGCGCCAGATTCTTACATAGAGAAGAATAATGATAAAATCCTTAGAGACTTACTGAACAGACTAAAAAAGGTATTCCAATTCGTATGTTTGTGTGTTTGATGTTAGTTTTAAAGCTCATTAATGAACGTCTGTTGGTGTGTGTCAACCTTATAATTTATATGTATATAAATTAGATGGGGATGAGATTAAACATTCATGACGCCTGGTTCAAAATACGTACAATAATGGAAAATGTAATTGAAGTTGAGTCTCGCATTGCAAAAACCTGTATAGATCAGAAAGACATAAAAATATCGCGCAACCTTTATACAATCGAAGAACTGCAAATTATAGCACCCTTTGTAAGTTCCTTTATTTTTTCATTAACTGTATATTCGTCATAATTTAGGATATATATATATATTCATACTTCCATTTTACCACATTACAGCTTGATTGGAATGAGTTCTTTAAGTCGGAAATTTGGAATTTTCTTCAATTCACGCCTCATAGATTAGTTGTATGACATTTTTATGATTTTCTGTTGGAAACCCATTATATGCTTCATTCACACTAGAGCTATTTATTACGTTTTTAAGTTTCTACATGTCTACGTTTCTACGTGCTTTTTTTCACGATATAAAAAGGTTACATGAAGTTTCCATTTTCAATTAACACTAGCGTAAGGTTTTTCAAACAAAGTTAAACAAAGAGAACGTTCATTTCAAAAGTTAATGCCAAATTGACAGATTGAATTGAAAAAAATGACATTAAACTTGTTTTTGTATGTTTGCTAAATTCACGTAACGAGTGAATGTCACTTGTTTTGGCTTATCAGATTAAACAAAGAATTTAATTTTAGACATGAAACAAGCACAAGCAATCTAGTGTGAACTACAATTTCCCGTAAGAATAACGTAGACACGCAGTAACGTAATAATAATTCTGACGCTCTAGTGTGAATGATACTTTAGACCCATATTCCGTAGACCTCGATAATGCATGTAGGCCTACTATCCTAGTAATTCGAGAATTCTAAATTTTTTATAATCTGAAAAAACCAGATTGTCGAAGACGAACAGTATTTTATTTGCCTCTCCAAAATGATTGAAGAATTGCTTGCCACAAAAGAAGGCGCAGAGTAAGTATTCATCTTTCAGTTAACCTGACAATTACAAAATACATTGAAAAATTTGCTAATATTGTTTATTACGACAGAATGTTACGAAACTATTTGTCATGGCGCACAATCCATAAATATCTACCAACTGGATTTGAAGATTCGAGAGGAAGTGAAGAGAAGAAAAATTTATCTTGTGTCGACGATACTATTTCCGGGATGAATTTGGCTGTCTCCGCTATGTTTGTACGACAGAAATTCTATGGAGAATCTAAACAGATTGCTAAAGCTGTACTAACTGCCATTAAAAAGTCTTTCAAAAAGAATTTGAATAATCTTAACTGGCTAGATGATGTAACACGTCAAGGTGTTAAGGAGAAAATTGACACCCTTATTGAACATACAGGTATAGGATATAAAAACATTTCCTTTATTTTCCTTATGTTTAAGAAATCAAGTCTTAAATCATAGACTCCTACCATTAGCCATTTCTTCAGGGATAAATTTGTTATAACAATTGTAGGCTAACTTATGAACGCTAAGAAATCGGGCATTTGCGATGCTGATGGGATGATATGAGAGCTTAATATCTTGGCTTCTTTGATTAGGTTTTCCTGAATTCATTTTAAACCCAAATGAGCTGGACAAGTACTACAGTGGCTACGAATGGAAATCAAACAACTTTTTGATTAACAATCTCGAGATAACTCAGTTATCAATACGTCAACAGCTAAATTTAAAAAGACAATTTTTTACTCAACAAAATAGGTAATTGGTAAAAATTGTCAATTGTATGGTTTTCATGTAGCCTATGATCTTACATATTCATTTTGATCCGCTTAGTATGCCAGTTCCAGAATTCTTAAGCGTTTCCAATTATATTAACGTGGATCAATCGATTGCCAATGCCTTTTACGATAGATCAAAAAATCAGATGATCTTGCCTGCTGGAATTTTCCAACAGCCATTTTATAACGCAACATTTCCTTCTGCGTTCAATTTCGGTGCTTTGGGATTCTTGATGGCTCATGAAGTTACGCATGGATTCGATTTAACAAGTCGGATGATTGATCATCGTGGTAAATTTCACTGGTGGAACGCTGAAACGTTAGAACGTTTGGAAGAACGCGGTACATGCTTTCTCGACCAATACGCTAACTACCGTATAAATGGTCAGCAGCTTGACGGTTTAGGGACAATAAGTAAGTAAATTTGCGTAAATATTTTTGTAGCCTATGTAGGTACATAGAATATAACCACATGGTTTTCCTATAATATAGATGAAAACATTGCCGACAACGGTGGACTTCGTGCGGCTTTTTTCGCTTTTAACAACTGGACGGTTAATAGTCCCACATCTCACGCTGATAAAATTGACCAGCACCAAGAATTTAGGTTTCTTCCAGAACTGAATATGACGCAGCAACAAGTGTTCTTCCTATCATTCGCTCAAGTATGTAAACATACCTATTTAGATCATATTTTGTGATCAGGAGAATGGCATAATTTTTCTATAATTTGATTTATTGATTTAATTTGGTTTGCGTTGTTATATAGACGCTTTGCTCTTCTAATACGGAAGAGTATATTCGACGGCAGATATTACATGATGAACATACACCAAATCATTATCGTGTAATAGGCAGTCTGTCAAACATGCCTGAATTTTCATCGGCTTTTGATTGTCCAACGGGTTCCCCAATGAACCCTGCAAAAAAGTGTGAAATATGGTGAGAATGGGCATGCCGAGTGTCCCTGTTCGCATACCTAGATATTGGAGAAAGTTAATCAATGCAAGTAAATATCGTTTACCACAATAATGAACTAATAACATAAAAGTAATACCAAAAAAACGAAACTTGTAAGCTAATACCATCCAATCGCCTTTGTTCGCGGTGTTGTCCATATTAGCACTCCTTTCCGTCTGTATGCAATTTCTGTATGCAATCCGTCTATCAAATTCTTCAACTGTTATTTAAAATTAATCTGTTCTGGAAATTATGCATTTCTCTTAAGCATAAAATTATTTATATCTATCTGTAAAATTGTATGATGTGTAAGTAAACATAATTGTTTTAGCGTTGATGGCTGAACACCATTTTCTAGAGAGAAATCTGTTATTTTGTTTCATTTCATCTATTTTTTTTTCCATGTTAAGAAAAAATAGATTAGCCATGCACCAAAGGAATAAAATATCTTATCTTCTAACGATCAGTCCTATGGTAATAGGCTATACTTTGCCTAGTTTTAAATTAACTATTAGTTTCAAATTCTCTCTGCCGTGTGATCAGGGAGAATGTACGTGAGATCTTACCTGTGGAAGGATTGTGGACGTAACACGGCTGGTTGCTGCCTTCAATTTGTGTATTTACTCTCTCGCTCTACTTGATACACTGACTGACTCGACACAAACGTTCTATCTTGGCGGAAGAAGGGGGGGGGGGGAAGGAGGGGCGCGCCATTTAGCGTTCCCCGTCCAGGTTGGCGCGGGCGCGGCGAGATGGCACGACGGCCCGCGTCTTCCTCGTCGGCCCGCCAAGAGAAATCCAACAATTAGTACTTACGCGTCTCAAAACAAACTAAACAACAGCTACTTTTAAATAACATATATTATTTTATTACTTATACCTGCAAACAAGTTATATTTCATCGCAAACCAAGTTGAACTTAAAAAGGAAAAACACTAGACATTCATAGGCAGTACAGACAATATTGCCATATCATAGACGGGCCAGTATTAATTTTATTTTTTAGATCATTGAACGCTCAAGATTTATTTTAGACTGCCCTTAATTAAATTCCAGTTTAACTATGTTATAAGCATGTTTATAACACTTTCCTATACCAGTTTTCTTGTCGACCATTGCGCATATGTTATATTCGGAATTGCAATCTTTGGACGACATACCAGATCCATTTAGGTCTTGCCGGCAATTCTCTGTAAAACAATAAAGTATTTATAACTATACTATATTCGAAAACCTACCAAACCAATAAAGCTTTGGGCAATACAATTGTTAAAGCATAAGAAATAGTTAGAAAAATATTCGATTTCACGTTATTTGTCTTTGTTTCATAATACTTACTGTTATTGCTAATAAAATAAAATCGATTACTAGAACCTCCATCTTGAAATTCTTCCACTCCCAAAACGGGTACCATCAAAACAGGGATAATGGTGGTAACTAATATACATACTGGTATAGTTAATACCTGGTGTAGAAGAGAAAATTAATTTTAAAATTTGAATTTTAGTTAATTTATTGGTTCCTTGCAACTTTACTTACAATAAAATAATTTCGAGGCATTCTGACCTATAGGTTAATTGTTTTTTCCTTTTTTATTTCGGACATACAAATACACTTTGCTATTGATATCCTTTACTTTTATGAGCCTTGAGCGATAAAGTTGCGAAGCTTTTATAAGCCAAATAATTTACAGCAATCTATTGTGGTTGCATCTGTGTTGCACATGCCAAACGGTTACCTGTGTTGTTAACAGCTGGTTACTCGTATCATCACGGGGTGTGGAAATTGACGCAAGCAGTGGCTGAGGGGTACAATGGCAGTTCTGACTGGTTTGACGGAAGAGTCGGTATTAATACACAGCAGCGACTGTCTACTTAATTTTATATTTAAACGGGGCCAGGAGTACTTTCACGTTTTTTGTTACTTAAAATCTTTACATACTGAAACAATTTTCAATACTTGATATTTTCAGTAGGTTACACAACCTATTTAACTTTCCCAGCAAAATAATTGAAAAATAAGAATGACACTATGCTAAAAATGTGTAATATATATCATGCTTATTGCTTAAGCTTCTGTGCTATCCCAAATGTCAATTTCAAGAAAAAATGCATATTTAATTAAAAATAACAATGAATTTTGGGGATTGATACCGTACCTTATGATGTACCAGTCTGGGTCTCTAACCATTACACAACAGACGTATTGTATATAAATGTTTTTACTTCGAAAAGTATACATTAGCTCATTTGGACTTAGAATAAAATCAGAATCATTTTGAAGATAAGAATTGTGTGGTTAACTTTTTTATAATAACACACATTTAGGAGTTCAATCGAAATTTTTTCCCCAAAATTAATCAACAATTTGGACTTAGACACTTTTTGCGAAAATTAGATCTCTATAAAAGCAAGTTTTAAATTCATTGAATGCCGAATATTTAGAATACGAAATATTCGAAGTTTTGGCTAATTTGATGCATGTGTGTCCTACAAACAAGTTTTCAATAATGCATTTCATATAAATTGAATAATATATGTTCAAAATAGCTTTCAAATAACGATAAATGTATTTTTGAGACGGAGATTCCAACTTGTCGTTAAGTAGGAAGGCATAAGATTAAGTGTGAAATTTTAACTTTAAGTAGCTTGGTATAAACTACTTAAAATATGTACCGACTTATGTACTAAGATATTTGATACTTAAATTCGAAATGACATGCTTAACTTTGAACATAGCCCTAGAAAAGTAAGTATGGAACATATTGTTACAGTCGCGAATCCACCCTTTGTTACGTCGTCTACTTGCTTCCTTACCCCTTCCCTAAAATCACCCCCGTCGGCCATTTTGTCCCCCCTACATTCCTCAGTTGAGTTCGAGCCACCGTAGCGAGCAAAGCTGACGGCGTAATGGTTATCGTAATTCGACTCATTTCTGATTGATAAGCTGAATAAAGTGTGAAATCGCATCTACTCTTCTTTTAATCGTAACATTTGGCGACCGTGGCAGGACAGGGTCTTAGAAAAGTCGTTTGAAAAATCGACTACCCTGCTCATTTCCTCTTTCCCCATTTGTAATTCCTTCTCAGTCCGGTAGAAAGGTAGTTTTGTTTTTTGTGTTTTGTAAGGTACGGTAAACAGTGTGTTTGTGTTTAGTAGAGATTTGTTTTTTTGGTCATGTTTAAGTGTGTAAATCAGTAGTAGTAGTAACGGTCGAGGCGACAAGTGGCTCAAGAGGCGCCAACAGTAGTCGCTTGTATCCGAGAATATCTCGAGAATCCGTTTGTGTTTAATTTCATCTGTCTGTTCAATTGATTTATTAGTTCAAGCCGGTTAATTTGATTCGATTTAAAAGTAGAAAAAAGCAATTTTAGACGTTTATCCGTGAGTTTAGCTTCTCCCCCCCCCCAATCTACCCCTCCTCTCCATTTTCCGTCGCCATCTTACTCTCGTCAGTCTCTCGTTTCGAAAGGCTACACCTCTTTTATCATTGTTTAACATCATCGTGGCTCCGCAAACGCGAAAGAAGGCAGCAGTAGCTAAAATGCCTGGACAACAAGATCTAATCGCGGCATTACAGGCCGTCGCTGCTGGAATGGCTGGACAGCAACAACAGCAGCAGCAGCAGTTGCAACAACAGCAGGCTTTGCAACAACAGCAACAGAATGCCTTTCAGGCAGCGCTGCTCGATCAGCAAGCCCAACTTCAAGACCGCCTTCGTACCGCAGCAACATCGACTATTCAAATCTTTAGTGACTTTTATAAAACGTCGCGTAGCAGTCACTGTCGGGAATTGCTGCTCAATGGCATGATCAAACTGGTCATGCTCTGGTAGGATGGAATGCCTGGCAATTACAGTTAAGAGCCATGTTCGAACCAAGGATGAGTCTGCTTAAATCAACAACCGGGAGAAGCCGGCGCCCAGTATGCGAAAAAGCCAGACTTTGTCGACGATGCTTAACTTTGAACATAGCCCAGAAGCAGTTGCAACAACAGCTTTGCAACAACAGCAACAGAATGCCTTTCAGTAAGTTTTAGCCGGCAACAGGCTCATCTGCAAGCGAATCAAGACCGCCTTCGTACAGCAACATCGACTATTCAAATCTTTATGGTTCAGTATTAAAAACTAGATTTCAGTATCCAGTGAAACATTAAGTGCGAATTTATAAAAACAAGTAGGAAAATGTTCCTAATTAAATTTTAAGCTACTGAAATACCCTTAATGAAATAGGCAACCGCTGCTGTGTAAATCGCTCAAAACGTGCTTCGGTTTTTTTTCCTTGGTGCATAAGTAACATGAGTATTTTTCTTAATTGCCTCACCGAATATTTTTTTCAATCGTTGCCGCTTGAGGAAAACATATCATTCTGGCAAGAATTGATGTAATACAATGATGTATATGCAGATGCCCCATTTTTCTCACTCAGCAGGCTTTACAATGCCCACTGAGGAATGAGGAAAGTATATTGATAAACAAGTGACGTATTCAGCAGATACCCTAAATGCTGTGACAAGGAAATAATGGATCAAAAGTATCGTGTTTAAATACAATTATTTATTTATTGTGTTTAAATACAATATTAAAACGAAGTCACTGATTTTTTTGGATAGCTAACATCTTTTTCTTTAAGTTAATTGATCTTTTGTATGTGGATCTTGTGTCAAAACCCTGTTGGATCTCGTGTCCTAGGGATCCACAGTCGTATTCCCCTTTTGCTCTGAAGCCGCTGATGGAGAAAAATCAGGATTTTTACCAACTATTAGTCAGGGAAGTGGCTACTCTGTCCTGCAGAAGCCTAGGAACCTGGTGCGCGAGAACAAGCTAAGCGGCGGTGGATTGGCCTTTTTTCACAAAGACTCAATGAAAGCAACAGTACTCAACGAATTTCCCGACTTTGTCTCTTTCGAACACCTAGACGTCAGCGTCTCGTTTCGCTCTACGAAAATCAGGCTTATTCTCATATACCGTTCACCCCCCAAAAAAATGTGCCGCGTTCCTGAACGAATTTTCCTCTCTTCTGGAATCGTCGTCAACAGTGCCATCAGCACTTGTGATAACTGCCGATTTTAATCTACACGTTGACGTAGTCAACGACACCTATGCTCAACGGTTCAGTGCTATCATAGAGTCCGTCGGCTTCCGTCAGCACGTCGGTCAACCGAGGCACAATAAAGGACATACCCTCGACCTGGTTCTCTCACGCAGCTCGGACGACATTATCAAGTCAACACTCGTCGATGACCGCATTGGTATCTCCGACCACTTTCTCATCCAGTGCGTGCTGGGCACCCGTCCTCCGAAGTGGCCCATGAAAACTGTCTCCTTCAGACCAATCAGGACCATTGACATGGACGCGTTTCTCGATGACGTGAAGGACTTTCCCTCATCCAGGCGCCATGCAGCTCCATTGATGACCGAATGACACAATACAACGATGGACTTCGTTCCATCCTGGATCGACATGCACCAGTCAAGACGAAAACGATCGTACTGCGCCCTGACTCTCCTTGGATGTCAGATGAACTACGCGAGCTCAAAGCGAAACAACGCTGGGCCGAGAGATGTTGGCGTGCTGCTAGGAAAAGATGTGATCCACGGATCGAACGCTTCCGTAGAATGTACGTGAGGCACAGATCCAACTACACGAGAGATGCGAGAATACGCTCAGTTCGAGACCAGGTGTCTGAGTGCAACGGCCACAAGCGTGCCCTGTTCCGTCTGGTTGGCGACCTAACTGGCTCAACGACTCCCCAATCTCTTCCTGTCCGCCCCTGTTTACAGGATGCCGTCGATGATCTTAGTGCGTTTTTTTTTCTCAAAGATCTCCACGATACGAGCAAACTTGGATCGTGCGGCCGAGTCAGACTCTCCTCTCGGCACACTGCCACCAGAGCAGTCTTTTCTTCGTCAACATGAAGAAACAGACTTGCTTCGTCTGCGCACTGTGTCCATTGAGGAGGTCATCAAGCTCGTCGGGACTCTACCAACGAAATCCAGTCCCCTGGATCCGTTGCCTACTTACCTGCTCAAAAAGTGTCTATCGGTCCTTGTTGGCCCGATTACTGAAATAGTCAACCTCTCTCTCTCCACCAGCACTTTTCCCTCCCAGTCAAAACTGAAAACACGCCATCATCCGAAGCTACGGTTTGAGCTCTATCAAATGATATTTTTTTCAAGGTTCCAGCTCTTTTCCTTGTATTTATTTTGTATTTTAGAAAATGGGGTCAGTTTTTCCTTTTCGCCACGGGATTGACTGGCGCTACGAGGGGGGAAATTTTGGCGTTCCATAAATGTGAACGGGCGTTTTTCTTGTATAACCTGTGGTTACTTATTAAAACCGTTTGCATATTCAAAAAGAACTTGCGGAGCTCATCTAATTCAAATTTTTTCATAATTAAGCCTATCTCATTATGATAGGTCAGGAAAAATCGGATAAACACGAAAAAACGGCGATTGTTCCATTGATTCGGGTGGGTACTGTATGTGTTGCCCCACTCGCGGACGTTACTGCCACTGATGGCGTCATCGTCCGACAATTCTTTGACGACTCGCAAGCCTGCAAGCGCTTCGCCTTATTGCCGGATTTTTCAGCGCAGCGTCAATGCTGCAATTCCCTGGCCCAATGGGCCATCAAAACGAATACCTGTCTGACTTCCAATCGGGTGCAACTCAACATCGACAAGAGAACTCTCCTGCACACCTCTACGACGCGCCAGGTGGCCTTAGTTGAATCAACCCTGCCACTCCAAGTCGGGCCGTCTTTGGTCTATCCTTCCCAGCTGGCCAACAATCTTAGTGTGGTGATCGACGCACATCTCTCGCATGACCACATTCAACGTACTTGCCGTGCTGCCCTTTTCCAACTTAGCAGGATCAGCAAAATCCGTCGTTTCCTAGATCTCTCCTCCACCAAGTGAATCGTAATTTCTCTTGTCCTATCCCGCATTGACTACTGTAATTCCCTCTTTTTTGGCCTACCGGTGGAATTGCTCTAGCGCTTGCAGCGTGTACAGAACTCGCGCGAATGATCTTTAACCTTCGCAAGCATGACCCAGTTTCACAACACCTCAAGACCCTCCGCTGGCTATCTGTTTCCAACCGTGCTAAATATAGAGTGGCCTGCCTTTCTTTTCGCTGCCTAAACGGCTCTGCCCCATCCTACCTCTCTAGCTTATTAACCCCCTACCTACCGACTCGAGACCTGCGCTCGGGCGGGAAGAACCTCCTCACAACAAAACCCTACCGACTAGCACAGTACAGCAAGCGAGCCTTCTCGCGCGCTGCCCCTTCCATATGGAACTCCTTATCTGACTAAGCGAGACAATCCCCTACCCTCAGCACATTTCACTCCCGATTGTTCAAAGAATTGTTTACCGCTGCAAACTCGACCTAAAAATGTAGATATGAATCCGTTGTACAGACTGCACATAACTGCGTCATAAAACTCCTTAAAATGCGCATTATAAATAAACATAAACATAAACATAAGCATAATCCAAATTTTAAAAATTTAGCTCGATTACCCTTTTACAAAATAAAACAAGGGGAAAGCGGGAAGGGTTACTTGAGTTTAAATTGGCGCGGTCCAAAACAGCGCCACCGCTGCAAGAAAACACGGCTTGTAATTGTTTTCCGACAAAATCTAATTTTTTGCAAAATAGTCATCGCCGATTTAGGCTGTTTTTTTAAACAGCGCCACCGCTGCAAGAAAACTCGGCTTGAAATTGTTTTCCGACAAAATCTAATTTTTTGCAAAATAGTCATCGCCGATTTAGGCTGTTTTTTTATGCGAACTGATAGCAGGCTGCCGTAAAGTTCAGCATAAAATGGTTTGTTTGCTAGGACTTCCCATTTTTGAATTCCCGAATTTTGAACACCCTAAGAAGAGGTGTCTGAAAATACCGGACAGAAAGTCTGGCATCTGGGGCCTTGACAAAAAGGTCTGTTTTTGTTTTTGCAATTTTTTGTTCCAACTATTTTTTAAATCAAATTTCGGTTAAGTGAGCATTGCGCCCTCTTTCATTGGCCACGTTTTACAATAAAAACATTTAAAATTCAAATAGGCATTTATTGTAAAATGGCAAAATGGAACCCTGACATCGATCCTAAAGGCTCCAGTTGCCGGACATTATGTCTGGTATTTGCACATCTCTTAACTGATTATTGACACCGCTTCCTAGGGTGCGAGGTGTTGTTCATTGACAGTTGCAAGACAATTTTGGATAAATTCCTTGTCGAGTAGAAGAAAGGACTCAAGATCAACAGCAAACGAGGTGACGTCAAAAACGTCTAAAAAATTTATTTGGGGGCTTTGGAACTCGTTAGGAGAGGGTACATTGCTATCTCTCTTACAATCGCCAGAAGGAGTTATGTTAGCAGCGCCTTTAGTGAGATCAGAAGGGTTACAGGCAAAAGAGTACAACCTTCTTCTTGTGAACTGAAAAGTGGTCTCACAGGTTATTGAATTCTTGCAGACCTTATGCTTGGCAGCCGTTAGCAGCTTTGACTTCCTCCAGACGAGATACGACACAAAAACAAGATACAAGAACAGAGAATTATAGCTTGTCAGCAGCAGTTCTGAAAGAGTTTAGGTGATCCAGGCAAGCTTACCTATCAGGTCAACCAAAAAAACACAATACAGAAACAGTTAAACTTACTTGAAGACAGGTAAAGATCGGAGCTTGGCAAAGACACGTCAGTCTCTTCCATAGCAGACGCCGGCAGTTTTAGGATTGTGTATATTTCTCTAAAGTTTGAAATAACAAGGCAAACTATGGCAATAGATTGCTATATATGCTACAGAGAATAATTGTATTCGTCTTACACCAAATTTAGAAAAAAAGGCAATAGTGACACAGCAAAGACAACCACAACATAAACAACTTTATCTGCAAACAATATTGTAGATTGTTAAAGATTTTCTCTTGAAAAGACTGGATTCATCTCCATGCAGTTAAAATGGCAGTTTAACTATGTCATAAGCATGCTTAAAACATTTTCCGATGCCAGATTTCTCGTCGACCAATGCACATATATTATATTCTGCATTGCAATCTTTGGACGACATCCCAGATCCATTTGGATCCAGCCGACAAGCTTCTGTATAATATCAACATTTAGATAATTGAAAGTGGTTGACATATTAAAGTAAATGAAATTAGAATGTTTAAAAATAATACTACTTTAAGCGAAAACTAGTAACTAACATAAAGCACTAAAAGAGCATTTATGATGTGAGACCACATAAAATGAAATATGTGATATGGCTCTCTTCCTTGTCAGGCCCAAGCCCAACGCTCTATGCGCTGAGCAAGAACAAAAAAAATTCCCCCGAGAAAATTCAGCATTTTAACGGTATTTGCTCAAAATATACACTTTAAAAACAATAATTTCTACTAATCTCTTAGTAGTCTCGTCTGATAGCTCCTACGAAATTAGTAGTGCGATAGTTTTCCTTTTTTATTAGTTTTGCTGTCCATTTTGTTTTTAGATTGTGCTGTATATTATTTTTAAAATGCGCTCTAACTATAGCTTCCGAAGAAGCTGTGTGGCACTTGTACGTCTTGCTCAGTGCATACGTTGATACCAGAAAACTCTATTACTTATGATGGATATAGGCTATTTACTAACATTTTTCTAAAGATAACAGGAGGGTAAAACTAAATGTGATCAGACTTAGAATAAGAGGTAAAATTATACATGAAACATCCTAAGAAAGGGACGTCATTTTTATAGCCTATACAGGACCAACTTTATTTTATTTCATTCGGCTTGTACCGCTGATTAGTTGTAGCCTTTTAGGCGAATTGGTCATGGGCAGCAAAACATAAAAACTCACGAATGAACTTGTATAATTTTTCCAACTCCCTTCCGATTTTCAATATCAGGAAATGCTGGAGTTGCAGGACTTACTGTTATTGCTCATGAAATAATAACGGTCTTCTGAATTTCTATCTCTCTCTTGAATCTCCTCACCAAAAACGGTTATCAACAAAACAGTGCTCACCACGACAGCTACCAACAATACCTTTAAAAAACTCTTTTGAGATAAGTTGCGGTTAATTGATGGCTTAAATTTAACTTACCACTGAAAATCGAGACATGCTGACTTTGAATTCTTATATAGGCCTACTAAGATTTTTTGAATGCTGAGAGATTCAGCTATCTCCGTCCTTTTAAACGCCTCTCTAAAGCTAAACTGCAAAGCTTTTATGTTATTCAAGACATGAAAAAAAAAAATAGTTTGCAATTGCATTATCGCATCTGTGTTGCACATGCCCAACGGTTACCCCTGGCAACAGGTGGTTCTTAATATCGTCACGAGATGTACCCGTTTGATTCAAGCATTCTAAGAGGAGAATTCTGAACGTGCTAGAAAAGGCTGCTGCGTATTATATTATAGTTTCATAAAACTTACGTTTTATACGTAGAGAGAGAAATTTCGTCTCAGAGTTATCTAGAAGGCTACACGTCACAGAAACAACATTTATTGCAAACTCTCATTCGAATAGGGTGTATTTTTCCTTTCTTTCAGGCCATGATAGTTTTATTAAACTGTCTATCCTCCTTAAGGGGTTGGTAACTCATATATTTGGGACTTTCTCTTTTCATCTTAAGCACCTACTTTTTCCCTAATATTTTTTTCTTGCTTTTTTCTTTCTTTATACTCTCATATTCTCTGACTTCGCTTACTGATCCCTATTTCTCTTCCCTATTTTTCCTCTTTCTTTCCTTATTTCTCTTTCCCAACTTTTTGACCGCATTAAACGAAGAAACTGCGGCGAAAAGACTTGCTTATTTAGGTACAAATTTGAGTTTCCAACCCCTCGATCCTCTTTACTCATCCAAAAATTGTATATTAAATATATAGGCTACGATTCTTATAACCTCGCAGATATTCTGTTGGTCAATTTCAGTTATTTTAATAGGGGAGAGGGGGGTTTGTAATAGGCTTGGGGGCAGGTAGCCTTATTTTAAATAACCTCCGTTAAATTTTCATTTAGAAGACATGAATTTCACACCTAATAGAAAAAGACAATGCGCTCATTTCGAAAAAAAAATTCATGCTTCTTCGTTAAAGGGTTTAATATTTATGTGAAAATATATTTTTCGAGCTTTATTTTGTGTGCCCAACTTTATTATGTTATGATACACAAATTGGAAATTTTATGCTCTTTAATTATTAACCTACATTAATTCAATATCTAATTTGATTTTTCTTTGTGTTTCATAAAAAAAAAAGTTTCCTCCCCTCTGTTGCGGCCCCTTGGCCTGGCAACATGGGGTCCATTGGCTTTATGTAAGACACTCAGTCTGCTATGTCTTTTTCAAATTTTTCAAATTTTTTTAAACTTTTATGTGGAATGATGTGGAAATAATGATGATTCTGTTTATCTTGTTCAAAATGCTCTGATAGAACCAACACGATCGATCGTGTTGGTTGCTTTAAAATATGCAATTTTAATTTGTCTAGTCTTTTCCTGATAAGGCCATAAGAATAACACTGAGCCAACCTATACCCCTACTCCTGTGGCAAAGTGCCCGTGTCGGGGCATGATGGCATTTCGTTTTTGTTTTCTCAAATTCAAATCTGAGTTTCGAAAGTATTAAACTACTGAATTATTCTTTTCCAGTAGAGAAATTAAGTAGGCTGGCACTTTCCAGCAGGAAAAATGCCGCTGTGTAGGGGAGGGTGGGGTTGAATGGGACACTTTTGGTTTTTCCCTCATAACTTGGGTATTTATAAACAAACCTAAAATATATTTTGGAATTGCATTCTTCTTGACTGCCCCCCTTTCCATTATTTTTTGCAAATTTGTCGCTTCAAAAATGGGCCCGCTACGATTTTTCAAAATGCGCCAAAATTTAGGGGCGGAGCAAACAGCGTGGGGTAAAATGGGACAGAGTGGGGGGTTGAATGGGACAGGGCACAAATATTTAAAAATACTTTATTTAAAAAATATGTAATAAAGTCTTTTTATTAGATTAGTAAAGTTCATTGAAGAATTTTTTGATATCGCATAAGATGCGATTAGGATACCAGCGAAAAGAAAATCTGACTTTTTGCCGATAGAGGGCGCAAAAAGTAGGCGGGGTTTGATGCGCATATGCTTTTGCAGTCCCAATGAACCCCACAGACCGTGTCCCATTCAACCCTAAAAACCAATGTTGGAAAAATCGCAACTGTAGCCGCAATTCTTCTTCTAAAATTTTTTGCTTTATACCAAACTGTAGCTAATTGAACGCGCAACAAACAGTAACAATAATAAATTATTTTGTCGAGCGGTTAAAGCCCTATTCGATCCACCGCGGCATTTTTTAAACATCTTTTTTGCCCCAAAACAACTTTTCGCTATAATTTCAAAAATAATAATTCAAACTTAACCAAATTTTTGCCCCAAATACATGTCATTCTAAAGGATAACATATATTTTTTTTTAGATTTTTATAAAGTTATTTTCTATTTTTTATCCCCCTGTCCCACTCAACCCCATGTCCCAAGCAACCCCACCCTCCCCTATAGCATCCATATACAAAACTGTTTTCGTAGAACCAGCCTTTTAGAAACTATTTTCTTTCATCACCACCGCTCGAGGAAAAAAAGACAGAACTTTGTTCAGGTTTTGTGGAATGATAGCATCTTGTCCATGCAGGTGCCACATTTCTTTTATCACCCGGCTTTTCAACATGGCTTTACAATAAAGTGTAGTGAATAAGGAAAATACACAGTAAGATCCTAATCATGCATCCAAATGTTTTCTATAACATAATCTTTTCTCACATTCTAATGTGAGCCAGATAAAACAGGGACACTGATGAATACCATACAAATCTTTCTAAATAAAAGTAGGTTTTATGAAAAAATAAGAAACCTCTTGTGTTATTTTTCAGCATATTTCCCCTGTACTCCATTTATTACACTTAAGTTTTTATAGTATAGGTACGCTTGCCTAACTTTTTATCAGCTAGACAAAAAGCTACAAAGGCACCATAAGACAAATTTGTTAAACAAAAATACCATAATCGATTTTGTAGACAACTTAGAAGTAATTGTATTAGAGAAGAAATAAAATTGATGAGGTAAAAAAAAAGTTGGCCACACAAAATATTGGCCCAAAAACTTATTTCACCATAATTTTTTAACCACTTGAGTTAGAAGCATGAAATTTTTTCTAAAAATGTGCTTTTTTCCTTTTCTATAAGCTCTAAAATTTGGAATCCTCAAAGTATATTTTTGCGAAAGTTATTTAAAATGGGACTACCTATACCCCCGGACCTACTAGCCCCCCTCTCCCCTTAGACAAAACTTAAGTCGGAGGTATATGAGCACAAGTTAATAGTTCTCAAGTTCTTTTTAAACATACAACTCTCACATTGAATTCTCATTATTAATACCTCAGCAGCAGTTAAATAAACTTAATATTGCTTTGTAGGGGATCTATTGACGATACACTTTACATGCAAAAATTGACAATAATGCATGTGTAAAACTTTCGGTTCTAAAAAAATTAGTTATATCAATGATCATAATAAGACACTTAGCGTTTAAAAACGTCTTATCAGCAAGGAATACATTTCACTTCAGCAGTGTTGCTGTTAGGGCTCTTGGTTGGTGTTTCTGTTGTAAACTGGGTAGTAGTATCATTATTAGTTTCCTCGGTAGTAGCTTCGGATGAATCGTCATTAAAATCACCACTATTATCGTTTAAGTGCAGTTTCACTATGTTATAAGCATGCTTGTAACATTTCCTTAAATCACTTTTTTCGCTGACTAATCCGCATATATTATACTCTGGATTGCAATCTTTTGATGACAACCCAGATCCGTTCGGGTCTAATCGGCAAACTTCTGTGTTAATAATTAGTAGTCAGTATTGACTAAATCGTTAACAGAATTTTAAAATATATAATAGGCCTAAAACTAAAGAAATACGAGTAGGCTACACCCTAAGAAGCTGTAAATACCAGACATTTGTCAGGGCCTAGTGGCCAGACAGCAAATGTCGGTTTTGTTTTGGCAATTTGCTACTTTATACTATGTTCAATTCAGAATGTTTTGGATGTGAGATGTGTACGATACACAAAGTTCATTTTGAAAAACTAGAAAATTTTGTCAAATATTTTGGTAAATGTAAAAAATAAAAAAAACGGAAACGGGCGTTTATATCAATTAAGGGCCCAGTTGCCAGACATACCGTCGGGTATTTACTGCCCCCCCTTCTTAGGGTGTTTACTTTCTATTATGTGAAAACGATTTCCAAAGTAGAAGAAAATGAGATTGGAAAGGCCACAATCATAAAGTGAAATAAGGAGTGAATATAAGAATTTCACATCACTTGCCTTATTAATAATTTAACTAAGTAACTTTGAATGAGTGATTTAAAAAAAATAGATTCATTACATACTTTTAAGGGTACTTACTAGACCGTTAGTAATGTTTTGGTGAATCGGTATCGGCTGGTGAAACTAATGGCTTATTGGCGTATATGTTGAGGCTTAGTCCGATTCACCAAAACGCTGCTAACTGCCGAAAAATTTAGAGCGTTATACTTTGCACCTGCAACACCCTATAGGGTTAATATATTAACGAGAGGTCCCATGTTTAACTTCCCCTTTACCCATTTATTTTTCATTTGGCTACGTTATTGTCTCTGGCACTCAATTCAAAACCGTCAATTAAAAACAGTATAAATGTATCTCTCTATGATCTTTCCAATCTCTTTTTCATTAAAAATCTGGGCCAACACTTACTATTATTGGTAACAAAATAAAAGCGATCTTCTGCATCTTCCTCAGAAAACGGTGTTGCTATCGAAACAGTGCACACCAAGATAATTAACAATACCTGTCATTGAAGAAATGATATGTTTACTAAAATTTATTAATTTATTAAATATGGACTTACAAACGGAAATTGAGACATGCTAATTTCTAATAACTTTTTTATCCTTTGAAATTGGAAAATGCGAAAGCACTTATTATACCGTGGCTGTGTTCTTCACTTTTATATTTCTTTTAGCTAAACTGCAAAGCTTTTATATTATTCAAGGCACAAAAGCAAAATTGTTTCAGTTGTTGGACTGCAGCTGTGTTGCACATGCCTCAACGGTTATCCATGGCTATGTTTCGTCGCGATTGGAGGGACGACGCACAAGCAGGGCATGGTGGCACATAAAGGCATACTCGAAAAATGATATAACCATGCATAGATTACAAGATCTATACCTGCAGGACAGCACAGTATTACAATATAGGGGAACAGCACATCTTATTTCATAACCATAACCATTACCTCATAACATAACCATTTCTTACTCCATATGTGATCTCGGTGCTCTAGTCTATTGATGATTTTTTTTTAAATTATGCATACCACAATAATTTAG
Source organism: Ceriodaphnia dubia (assembly GCA_022539655.2). Classification (NCBI taxonomy): domain Eukaryota; kingdom Metazoa; phylum Arthropoda; class Branchiopoda; order Diplostraca; family Daphniidae; genus Ceriodaphnia; species Ceriodaphnia dubia. The sequence goes on along the minus strand of JAKUCG020000139.1, from coordinate 209,451 downwards.
CTCTCAATACATGAAATGAAAATATCGATAAGCTTACAGTTTAGAGATTCGAGAAAAAATAAAAAAAATTAAATATTGCAGGGTCAAACTGTTTGTCATTTACTACTTTAATCGATTCCTTTACAAGAAATATGCACGTAAAAAGCCATATTATTTGGTAGTATATATATATCCAAGCATTACCAATGGAAAAATCCAAGCATTACCAATGGAAAATGAAAAACCATAACCATTATTATGGTAACGCGACACTTGAACTCCAATACAAATGATCTCCAGGAAGGCGACATCAGAACTCCAATATCCGACAGCAGCACTCCAACGTTTTTAAAATGTTAATTTTTAAAATGACCGACAGTTGCACTCCACGGATATTCGATTTTAAAAAATTGCCGACAGTTGAATTCCACTGATATTCGGCTTTAAGAAATGGCCGACAGTTGAACTCCACGTATATTCTACTTTAAAAAATGTCCAACTGTTGAACTCCACAAATTTTTGATTAAAAAAAAACACTCGACAGCAGAAATCCAGTATCAAATCAATTGAAATGACAAATGAGGCCACAATCTCTTCAACTTCTTCTGCGTTGGCCGTTGACCGATACCCGTTGAGGTATCGGGTCGGACGACCAAAACAGGAGAAGCCAACAAAGACGACAAGGCCAGCAGAGGTCCAGAGGGAGACTGTATTGTCGTCTTACAAGAAGCAGATTCGGGCAAGCATATGTCTTCTGCTTCCACAACCGACGACGAAAGTTCCGTGAAAGGGGTGGAATGTTTGCTGTGGAACCTTGTCTTGAATGGCTTTAGTAGGGCTACATGAAACCGAAAAGGTTTTTCCTATTTTCCGAGTTTGGGTTCCAGGGATATTTTTCAGGCGGGTAGGTCAGAGGACCCGTCTCTCTTGTGATCTGAAAAGGACCGATGTATTTTGGATTAGACTTGGCGCACTTCACTACTAGGCTACCGATGGCGAACGGCTGGTGTTATATTGGTCTCTAGTTTTAGTATTTTGACTGATTGGACTGCATCTTTTTCGTCCGTTCAATAGCCAATCTCCTCATCCTTTTGATACCAGGTCACTTTTCGTTGGTAGGCGGACTGTACAATCAAGGTAAGTATTTTTCTACTGCAAGTACTGCCGTCACCGGGAGACGACCATACACCAATTCGAACGGGCTCATCTTTGAAGTCTACTGACAGCTCATGTTGGAACAACTAAAGGCTCTCTCCATTTCAAGTATCCAAGGTAACAAAATTAACGAACGCAAGCCAAAATAACTTTAGCCCCCATACTATTGTTACAATGTTACGCATACATAGACCATTTGATTGCGGATGGCCCGCGGAATCCCTTTCGTGTTGAATTTAATAGCGCTGTAAAATTTCAGCAAACTTCAACGAAGTGAACGTAATCCCAATAGCCGTTCAGACTTTAAAGGATAGGACGTGGTGAAGGATTACGGAATAGTACAAAAGACGACAGGCGTGAGCAGTTGACGCATCCGGCACAGCGGCAAAATCCACTCAACGTTTCAAGAAATCTACAATAACGAGAACGTGTTCATTTTCTTTTTCGGTCCTAATCAAGGGTCCCACATGTTCAATTCCAAATCCTTCAAAGGGATTTTTGGCGATGGTAATAGAATAGGGCTGAGGAGGCCAGCACTTTTCCCGAAGCTTTTTTAAATGGCTGCCAATGGACGCGGGCTTTTAAGAATTCTTTCACCTTTTTCTCCAACCCCGGGTATCAGAATCTAGTGCGCGATCGATCCAATGTCTTGGCCACCCCAAAGTGTCCACCGGTTCGGCCCGAATGAGTGCACTCAAGAACCTTTCGAAGAAGGGATCGTGGTAAGACCTAACGTAAGGGACGTCCTCTATCGGATGACGCACGGTAAATGACACCGAGACATCCACGCAACTGACTGATTGATCTTGGTACCGGAAAGTCAATAGACCTTTTCGAGATTTGGACTGTCACCATTGCTGTCACCAAATGACCGAGAAGTTTGACTGTCACAGATGCAAATAAACATTTTTGTAGGTTCAATTTCAGCCCTGCTTTACCTAGAGCGCGAAGAACTTGAGAAAAGTTCAAATTGGGCTCCACTAGATCCTTCCTATAAACCCATCATCCAGGTAAACAAGACAGGCCGACCATTTCAGCCGAGATAATGCCCAATCGATAAGCCGTTGGAAGGTGGGCGGAGCATTACAGTCCTGCGAAATACGTACAAGCCGTCGGACGTCACAAAAGCGGTTTTGGCTTGATCTTGTTTGTTCTTATTTGGGCAATCGGTACTTGCAAAAAATCGTTGGCTAGATCCAGTATGTTGAAAACCTTTGCCCCGCCAAGCTTTTTCTAATTCTTCGTCCATGGAAAGGGGTAGACATTTTTGCAAGTCTTGTCGTTTATTCATCAATAATCTACTTAGAACCTGAGTCTACGAGTTCAAATCTCACTTCAGTCTCATTTATATTAATCGAGAGTTGGAAACGTGAATGTTTTGAACGCTCTCAACCTTTTTCTTCTGCTGTGGCTTTAAAATAGAAAAAAGGATAAATGCACCATCAACGCCTTTACTAATATCATATACTTGTAATATCTATATTTTAACGATGATCTGCGGATGATAATTTTCTTTACAATGTAAAAAGAACTACCTGTCATGGATGCCCTGATTTGTCAACAGAGTTGTCAGTGGAATTCCTTGATTATCGGAGGTCAAAATCTGAGCGCTTCTCGTCATTTGACATGTCATGAAATAATCATTGATATGTATGATATTTCAAAAGATTTTCATATGGGTTGGGTGTCAGAAGCTGTCTTGGTCAGAGAGATAATTGTGAGTGTCCGTGATTTTATTGGGCTACGCGGCTCAATTTCGTAATATGTTTCGCTTGAGGATGTGATGCAACTCGTTCAACTTCGGCCAAATAATACAGGTTTCCAAGCAAAGTAATGAAGAAACTGGCAGAAGAAAACTGGCAAAAGCAGCTAATATGAAGTTTTACACACCCTTCACCAGCCATTTTCTTTATGACTCTGACTGAAGTTCGGCACGCGGTCATTTGCACTCCAATACAAATGAACTCCAGGAGGGCGACATTAGAACTCCAATATCCGACAGCAGCACTCCAACAATTTTTAAATTTTCAAATAATTATAAAAATGGCCGACAGTTGAACTCAATAGATATTTGGCTTTTAGAAATGGCCGACAGTTGAACTCCATGAATATTCAGCTTTTAAAATTAGTCGACAATAGAACTCCAAACATTTTTAATTAAAAAAAAGTACACGACAGCAGAACTCCAAAATTATTTAATTATAAAAATATAGCCGACAGTAGAACTCCACGGATTTTTATTTTAAAAAAATTTCTGACAGTTAAACTCTAGTCATAGAGAAAATGGTTGGTAAACAGTGTATAGAACTTGTCTCATAAGCTGTTGTCTAGCTAGTTTTCTTCCGCCAGTTTCTTAATTACTTTGGACACCTGTCATATTTTGGCCGACGTTGAACGAGTTTCATCACATCCTCAAACGGAACACATTCAAGCCAACGGTTATTTGCAAGTACCGATCGCCCAAAAAAGATCAAGCAAAAACTGCTTTTGTGACAAATTTCGCAGGATGCCCTTCGGGCTCTGTAATGCTCCAGCCACCTTCCAACGGCTTATTGATCGGGCATTATCTGGGCTGAAAGGGCCTGTCTTGTTTGCCTGGATGATGGGTTTATGAGAAGGATCTAGTGGAGCCCAATTGGAGCCTCTTTCAAGTTCTTCGCGGTCAAAGTTAAGCAGGGCTAAAGTTGAACCTAAATATAAAATAAAAGAATGTGAAGAAGAAAAAAAGATAAAAGAAAAATGTTTTATTTGCATCCGAGACAGTCAAATATCTCTGTAATTTGGTGACGGCCTATAACTAAAGTCCAAATCCTGAAAAAGTCCGTTGACTTTTCGGTACGAAGATCAATCAGTCAGTTGTGTGGATGCCTCGGTGTAGCGTCATTTTATAGGCGTCGTGTTCCTTATTTTGCTACGATCTCTCGGCCGTTGGTAAATCTACTAAAAATGGGGGGCGAATGGACATAAGGTTCAGAGGAGCAGTTGGGTCTTGACTTTCCGAACCTCCTGTGCTCATTTACTTTCAAGAAAATGCGCCAATTGAGGTGCATTTTGACGTCCCAGGCCTTGATCTTCGGGCCGTACTCTGACAGATCTTCCCGTCACCTCTATTAGCCATCATTTGACCGAGACCGAGTCACGCTATTAAGCCAACAAAATGGGGTGCTTTGCCTTGGTTTAAGCCCTCGAATAGTCACATCCGTATATCTACGGTCAGGCCCATTTCTAAGTATATGGTGACAGTTCAGCCCTTGTGTGGCTCAAATCGAAGAAAAAAGTCACGGTAAAACTAGCGTGTTGAGTCCTCTTCCTTTCTGAGTATAATTTTGATTTGATGCATGTGCAGGGGCGCAAAATATCATTGCAGACACCTTGTTCTGTAACTCCTCAGGGTTCGGCGGAAACCAATCTCCTAAAATAGCACCTTTATTAAGTTGCCTGTTAGCGCGTAAAGTCGGAGAAGATCTGTTTGAGCCAATGAAGTGATTCTAGTGTACCGCCTGATTTGGGAAATGAAAGGGCCGCATGATTTGAACGTGGGGGAAATTACCAATTTTCGAATAAAAGAGGGAGTCATTTACCTTGTGTCATCCGGTAGACATCCTTCACGTTTGGTATTATCACGCTACCTTCTTCGATAGGTTCTCGGGTGCAGTCATTTAGGCCCAACCGGTGGAAACTTTGGGTGGTCCAAGACATTAGATTGATTGCGTACTAGATTTCGGTACCCAGGGTTTGATAAAAAGGCGAGAGAATTCATAAAAACCCGCGTCCATTGCCAACCTTTTAAAGTAGCTCCAGGAAAAATGCTGGCCTCCTTAACCCTATTCCCATCGTTAAAAATCCATTTGAAGGATTAGGAATGGACCATGTGGGACGCTTGATGAAGGCCGACAAATGAAACGAACACACTCTCGTCATTGTAGATTTCTGTAAACATTGAGTGGAAGCCGCCGCTGTGCCGGATGTTTCAGCTGCTCAAGTTGGTCGCCTTTTGCACTTCGTAATCCATCGCCAAGTAATGAGTGATATTGTGAGTACGTTCACCTCGTTAAGGTTTGCTGAAATTCTACAGTCCTATGGAATTCAACACGCGAAGACTTCTCTATGCGAGTGTAAGAATCGTACAGAAGCTGAAGTTATTCCGCCTTGTTTCGGTGAATTTCATTACCGTAGGGAAATTGGAGAGAGCCGTTAGTTGTATCAACATTAGCTGTCAGGAGATCACAAAGATGAGCCCGTTCGAATTGGTGTATGGTCGTCTTTCAGTGACGGCAGAAGAAACATACGTCCCTTGATTGTACAGTCCGTCTACCAACGAAAAGTGACCTGGTGTCAAAAGGATTCGGAGATTGGCTATTGAACGGACTAGGAAGGCGCAGTCTACGCAGTCGAGATACTAAAATAAGAGACGAACATCAATCTAGCCATTCGCGATCGTTAGCCTAGTATTGGTTCGCCGTCAGGAAAAGGTAAGCGCGCAGATCACAAAAAAGACGGGTCTTTTGACCTACCGCCTGGAAAATATCCCTGGAACTAAAACTCGTAAAATGGGAAACAACTTTTCAGGTTCATGTAGCCCTGCTAAAGCCATTTAAGACAAAGGTCCCATATCGGATCTTCCACCCCTTTCACTGAACTGGAGGAACGAGTTTCTTCGTAGGGAGGCAGAAGACGCACGCTTGCCCGAAACTGCGACTTGTCAACCGACAATGCAGTCTCCCTTGGCTGGCCCTAACGTCTTTGCTGACCTCCTGTTTTGGTCTTCTGATCCGATACCGCAACTGGCATAGCCCAACGCAAAAGAAGTTGGAAAGATTACGGCCTCACCCTCGCTTGTCATTTCAAGATTGCGGCCTCATTTGTCATTTCCTTTGATCTGATACTGGATTTCTGCTGTTGCGTGTTTTTTTCAATTAAAAGTTTGTGGAGTTCAACTGTCGGCCATTTCTTAAAGCCAAATGTCCGTGGAGTTCAACTGTCGGCAATATCTTAAAGCCGAATATAAGTGGAGTTCAACTGTCGGCAATATCTTAAAGCCGAATATAAGTGGAGTTCAACTGTCGGCCATTAATTAAATTCGAATATACGTGGAGTTCAACTGTCGGCCATTTATTAAAGTCGAATATCCGTGGAGTTCAACTGTCAGTCATGCATTAAAAAAATTATTTTAACATTTTAAAAATTTTTGAGTGCTTCTGTCGGATATTGGAGTTCTGATGTCGCCCCCCTGGAGTTCATTTGTATTGGAGTGCAAATGTCGCGTTACCTGAAGTTCGACTATCAGGAATTTAAAAAAATCCATGGAGTTCTACTGTCGGCTATATTTTTATAGTTAAATGTTCTTGGAGTTCTGCTGTCTTTTTACTGTTCTGTCTGGTGAATTTTTTTGAATTATAAATCCTTGGAGTTCTATTTTCTGGTAATTTTAAAAGCTGGATATTCATGAAGTTCAACTGTCGGGAAATTTAAAAAACCGTGGAGTGCTACTGTCGGCTATATTTTTATAGTTAAATGTTCTTGGAGTTCTGCTGGAGTGTATTTTTTAAATTAAAATCTTTGGAGTTCTATTGTCGGCTAAATGTAAAAGATGAATATCCGTGGAGTTCAACTGTCGGCAATTTTTATAATAATTTAAAAATTTAAAAACTGTTCGAGTGCTGCTGTCGTATATTGGAGTTTTAATGTCGCCCCCGTGGAGTTCATTTGTATTGGAGTGCAAATTACCGCGTGCCATTATTATACGTATAGGCTAAATAAACGACAACAAAAAATATTTTTGTCTGTCAAGGGTGTCAAATTTTGACACCCTTTTCAATATAAGCGCATGTACGAAATTTTTGTTTGCATTAACGTATTACGTACGCGCGCATTAACGTCCTGGCGATTTCCATTCATATCGAGTATGATCTATGTACTAGAGTACATGGTTCATAAAGGCAAGGTCTATAATAAAACCTTGCAATTGAACTCCTTTGACTTGCACATTCGTGCGGGCGGTCACATCAGTTTCCTAATTGCATGGCCATTTATAATCAAATCGTGGTGTTTATAGGATACCTTCACTTTTTATCCTTTATTTATTTTTACTTGCTTTATTATTCTTACATTTTTGATAAGCAAGTACGAAGGTCTGATTGAAAGAATTGCTTTCATTCCGAATAACAGCATAGGGGCATTGTCCATCAAATTGAGCTGGTCCTCATTACTGTCAATAAGCCATTGACAGCTTCTCTTGTACTCTACTATTAATAATTCTAGATTAACATTGCATTTGGGGAATTTAAAATAAAAAAACTCATCTGAAGAATCAAAATTACGGATTTCAAATGCACATACTAAACCTTGAAACGAATAACGAAAGAATGCACGCATGATGAAAATCAGATGCAAGTTGCAAAAGGTTTTACGAAACCATGATGGCTCATCGATAATATCCTTTAATTATTTTTAGGAAGGCCATAGGTAGTAAATAGAAGGCTACAATATTAAAGAACCGACTGATTCATCCTGCATATAAATACGGGATGAGGTAAAAGAAGCTGCTGCACTCATGAGTTGTTAGCTAATCTTAGAGGAAGACAACGTAGAACACTGGACATCAGGATTAATATATATTATAGCAATCTATTATATAGTATTGAATATACGAAATGAAACAAGTAAATTAAACAAAGGTCGTGTAGTAATAAAATAGCAACGGACGAAAGTTTCCTGGGCAGGATTTTAAAATTGTTCAGCTTTTATTTTATATTACATCCACCGGTAGTTCTGTGGCGAAGAGTAGCCTATATACCTATTATCTTACATAACCAATTAAACCAAAAGAGGGTAAGGAGTTACAATCTTCAATGCAACTAAGAGTGTTGTAAAATAGAAGCACCCATATTTTTTAAAATCCTGATCAGGAAACTTTCACCCGTCGTTGTATTTACTAAAAGACGTAAAATAATTTGAACTAAGTTAATTGATGCTTTTTAAATGCCAAAAAGGAATTCCGACTTGTGGTGTTGATCTCTGTGGTTATTTCTGCTCTGTCGTCGTCAGATGGGCTAGCACAAAGATCTCGACTGCACTCTCCCCAGGAATACACTCGGAGGACCCACTACAACATTGCAAACCAAAAATCTTACGGTTACGGGGTATATATAGCCTTGGATAAGTTGTACGTAAACAGTAAACACGAATTTTCTCCATTGTCATTTTTTTCGACCATTAGTTTTTTATTGTTATTAAGCGGCACATCCTTATATAAGCCTTTATAGGTAAAAATATTTTCGTGAATTATGTTTATAGATCCTCCCCTCTAAAAGGACGTTCATAGGCAGATTTGATGAGGTTCATTTTACAAATGTAACGCATAATATCGGGTGGGAAACGCGATGTGGAACCACCCCATGCAGCCCCGATTCGCCTTCTCACTCAACGGAAACAGACTATTCCACCCAAACACCCAACCCTACGCGAACGCCTTATTACCCTACTCAAACTCCTTACCCAACTCCCTACCCCACTCAAACTCCCTACCCTACTCAAACGCCTCACCCAACACAAACACCTTATCCAACTCCCTACCCAACGAATCCAACCTATCCTTGTGGTTCTACACCACCTTCAATAACGAATCCAACTTTACCATCCGTCACCTACACCACCAACTGTGATTTTTGTGACCACGCACTCTACACATTGACTTGCATCCCCACAGCCTTCATCTGCGCTAATTTGTGCGCCGCAGACTGGAAGTGCACTCACTTTACTCACGTTTCTAACACTAAAGGAGGCACCTGCTACCTGAAAAGTGCACCAAGCTCGGGAGGTGCATGGGCATCGATAATCCATGGCCCGTCTACCTACGTGTGTGGCTACATTCCCAAGCGAGCATTTAGTAATACCTTACTTAGCATCTGTTTGGGCCTGGACATCTCCATTTCAAACCATCATCCACACAAATGAAGAATGGTGGTTGTGGAAGGATCGTGACGTTTTAAAAAATAATTCTTCTTCGATCGTATACAAAATTATTTTTTCCCTCTTATTATATATGCATGATCTTCATGTTGTTTGTTTGGTTAATTTGGTGTTAAGTATTGGACTGTAAGGTTTCGTAGACTATAGTTTCTGGGAGTTCAATATGTTATAGGTTGTTATGCATCATATAAATAATAAAAAAGTTACTTATTAGCTTTTACTGTATAATATATTGTTGATACATTGATGTTTTATTCAATTTTTCTTGATTATAGGCTACCGCCCACAGCGAAAATCAAAATTCTTGTATCCCTTATTATCATTCATTTTAGTTCTATGGCTCACTCTTTCCATAGTTTATTTTTAGAGTCTGGTGTAGGAGTAATTTTTTATAGGAGTTATACGGTATTTAAAAAAGCTATTATTTAGCGCAGCTCACACAGCTGTTTTTACAAGCTCCCGGCTTGGGTAACGTGTTGCATTCCATTAGCTTCGATGAGCCTATGGGGAATGTTAGCATATCACACAGTTTATTTCACAATAGCATACATGCCAAGACTTGTAAAGATAAGCCTCATCGTTCACTCCTACTAGACCATTATGCAATCTGTTATCAAAATACAAAGAGAAAAAAGATAGCGTTAATAGTCTACTGGGGACCTATCCTTATTCGTTGTCACATAGCCTACAATTCAGTCTAGCATGGGCAAACCACAGCAAATGACTAAAGATAAGTAAGAAAAATGAACACATTTTCAACAGTACTCGTAGTTTTTCTTTACCATGGGGGTAAGTTTTTATTTATATTTCATACACAGTTATCCTACTTAGTACAACATTTCAATTTTTTATTTCCTGTAAAGTTTGTTCTACAAGTTCATTGTGCACGACAAGTGGCCCGGTTCTTGTACCGAAGCAAGATTCTAAAGTGATTCACATTCTCAGTGCTGAAATGTGGAAGTGCCTTGACGGAGACGACTCATTAATGCAGTGTTCAACAAATGTAACAGATTATCCTTTTGGATGCCAGGGAGACGCCCTTTGGATTCCTAACGTCTTTTCCCTCGTACGATTTTGGTATTTCTGGCATTATATTATTTTGTTATTTTTAATATACGAATCATTTTCTTATGGATCAACTATCACTATCAGGTGTCAAAACAAAAAGTCATGCGAATTCGATCCATTTTTGATTCTGTCCCAAAAATATGATATGTCAAATTATTCGTCTTCATCAATATCTAGTTACCTTTTTCAATGGGAGATTGAAATGGTAGAATCGACAGCCTTAACTTGTCCTTATTCTCAGTCAATAATGCTCGACGATTCTTGCTATATGGTAAAGACTACAAATCAAGTTGTCCCTGATTTCACACAATCCATAGGCTACTAATTTCAAAAATAAATTCAATATTGATTCCATATATAGCTAACCCCAACAAAGCTAAATTGGCATGAAGCCCAATTGTTTTGTCGGCGTCATGGTGGTGACTTGGCTCACTTTTACCTTCAGGATATACAGTCAATCAGTAAAAGACCTTGGCTCCGTTACGATCAACTTTACATCCAAGGCTCTCCTAATGTCTCAATTTGGTTCAAAATGTTCAGTAATGAAAAGGAACAACGAATACCACAGAATTTTAACACATTTATCGAAGATTTTTCGTGTCGAATATTTGATATAAACCAGCGTGAATATAGAGCGACCGATTGTAGGACCACTACAGAAATCAGTCAAGCCAACAAGATAGTACATCAGTTTGGCCGTTGTGTTTTGCCACCGTTATTGCCTGGCGATTTTACTTGCCCTGGAAAATGCTTTCCTCATTATCAAAATTTTTGCTGGGGAGATACGAAAATTGGTACGAAAGTCTACAAAAATTGTCCGATAGGTTTCAAAGGAATAAGTGCAAGCTGGACTTGTGGAGCTGATGGCCAATGGTTGACACCAGTTCCAGATTTAAGGTAAATAAACAAAATAAATAAAGCTGGTAAGGTCACTCAGACTTGTGCTATATAAAATTCTTGTCAATCTTTCGTTTGAGTGTCTAGCAATTGTACAAATATGGCTGTCGATCAGTTTTCTGGAAATCTGAACAATACGTTGCAGAAATCAATCGCAGTAGACGGCGAACTTACTTGGAATATGTCAACTATTGAATATCTGTCCGAAAAACAACAACCATATCCCAACAAACATATTCATAAAGGCACAAAACCAGGGAAAAAGGTACCAAGGTGCGCCGCCAAATGCGTCTCCGAGTACGAGAATTTTTGCTGGGAGGAAACTGCGGCAAATACAAAGGCCCATAAAAATTGCCCACTTGGTTTCGTTGGTACTGCTAGTTGGTCTTGTGGGTCCAATGGTCATTGGTTAACTCAAAGTCCTGATCTCAGGTAATAAGCCTACAAGTAAAATTAACAAATTAATTAGCTAAAGTTAATTATAATCTTTTTCCATTCATGTTGATTTTCTACATCTCTGAGTGAATCTCAGAAACTGTAGAGATACAGTTGTTGACGATTTCATCAACAAAGCTAAAGACAAAATAAGAAATGGAGAGGATCCAAGTGCGTCGCTAAAATCAATCACTCACGCCGTTCGTAAAAAGGAACTACTTTCTATTAGCATAAAGGAAGTTGAACAAACAGTCCGATTAGCCATCAGTAAGCAGAGGGAACGACTAACTTTGAATACTGACCCCAACTCACGAGATGCCAACAGCAGAAATTTTACATCGTATGTTGTTGATCTGACTGACGTTATATTGGCCAACGACAAGGCGTTTTGGGAATTGCCGCCAAATATGCGACGTGAAGCAATCGATCGTGTACAAAAGAATATTGACGACACGTTACATTTACTGAAGAAAAACTTGGTGAATTCGAAATTTCGTAAAGCCCTCGATAACCTAAGTAATATCAGTACAGAAAACACAACCTTTTACTGAAACCGTTGGCATAATTGATTCATTACTACCATTACCGATATCTAGTTGTGCAGGTAGAAAACTATCCCAAGGAGGAGTACAAACAGAAAATATTTACGTTTCATGGACCAAACCAAGATAAAGTGATCCTTCCTGTTGGATTTCCAGACGCTGCTAGCGACCAAGATGTAACAAGTTTATCTTTCGCTGTGTTTACTTCTCTAAGGAATCTCCTTCATGGTGATAAATTGGCGTGAGTGTTATTTTTTCCACTTAGCTTTTATTAGTGCCTTTTTGTGTTCCCATGCAGTTTAACTCTTCTAAATTCAAATGTAGTAAATGGGAAGAATCAATGAGGAATGGATCAACAAGCGAACCGCTGAAGCGCGTTGTCGTGTCGAATGTGTGTGGTGTTTCACTAGGTCAATCGAATGAGCCAATCCGTTTTAAAAACGGCAAAGTCGATATGTTCCTTAGTAACATTTTAAACCTCACTCTCTACGACGTTGATCGGTCTAGTGCTAGGTGCGTTTTTTGGGACGTTTCAAGTCAGGACTGGTCTTCCGAAGGGTGTCAAGTGATTCCCAACAACGGTTAATATTAATTACTTCCCTAAATTAAAAACATTATTTACATTCATGTTAACTTCTTTTATTTTCATAGATCCTGCAAGTGTACGATGTCAATGTGACCATTTGACTAACTTTGCCGTTTTGATGGACATTAACGGTATTTTTCAAGATAAGGTTGTTCATTCATTAAATTAATTAATTTGAGCTATATAAATGAAACACGTAATAACGTTAAAATGGTGTTTTCAGAAAGTATTGGCACTGGAATACATCACCATAATTGGAGAAAGCATCTCAATCGTCTGTCTGACGCTAACACTCATAATATTTTTCTGGGTCCGTAAACTACGGAACGAATTTCGCATTCAAATTCACCGAAACCTATGTTTAAACATGCTTATTGCTGAAATTATTTTAATGGCTGGTCTCGACGCTACTTCGAACAGCGGCCTGTGTCTCTCAATTGCCATTTTTCTTCACTTCTTCTGGTTGTGTGCTTTCGGCTGGATGTTAGTTGAAGGGCTTTTTATGTATTTTGGCGTCACAAAAGTAGGTTATTGAAGTACTGTTTTATATAATTGCCAACTCATCCTTAATATACAATGATTGTATTAATCCTGCTTATCGTTTAAATATAGGTTTTTAATGGGAATCTTCTTAAACGCTGGCAATACTATTTCATTGGATATGGTTTCCCTGTCTTGGTAGTTGCAATTACTCTGATTGCTACTAGTACTTCGGCCTACAGAAATTCATCTTAGTAAAATATATTTATTTTCTTTTGCCAGTTAACCAAATCTTATTACGCTTTCTTTTCAGCTGCTGGTTAAGTTACACCAACGGTGTCATTTGGGCTTTTGCGGGACCAGTAGCAGCCGTGATCATGGTATAACAGAAAATAGGAGACAATTAATAGACAATCAATAATTTGATTATTTCACGTAATCGCAGATGAATACCGTGTTTCTTATGGTAGCTTTGTCGGTCGCATGCAAATCAAAGCGTAATAGAAAGCTTGGCAAAGAGCAGTCGTCCAAAAATTTACGTTGGATTTTTGGTGTTTTCTCTCTGACGTTTATACTCGGAATTACTTGGCTAAGTGGTTTCTTCATGTTAAATGAATTCAGTATTACATTTGCCTATATTTTCACCACTTTTAACTCGTTACAAGGCTTGGTTATTTTCTTCACATTTTGTGTTTTTAACAACCAAGTTACCAATGAATTAAAAAGACAAATGGCAGCTTATCCGGTTTGTATATTTTTTCGCTATCCTAAAATTGCTTAGAATGTTTAACATAAAATTACTAAGCTGTGATTTTATTTTTCTTTAACAGAAATTCCGACGAATGTTCCGCCGTTTGAACTTGGAATTCAGTGATACAAGTACAACCCGATCAGGAACTAGAAATGGTTCTAGAACGGGGAATAGTGAAAATCAAATATCTGAAACAACAGCCCTCAGTGCTCAATTTTCTAGCAGGAAACAGACCTCCGTAAAATCCAACCTTTCAGTTGGTATTCCGAAGCGCGGACTAAAAAAACGAGAAAGTGACATGAACATGTTTCAACAGGAAGAAAAGGCAGAACAAATGAAACAAAAAGAAGAGAAAAAAGAAAACCAACAGAAAGAAAATGTAGAACAAAATGAAGAGAAAGAAGATCATAATCAAGAAAAGCAAGTCTATTTACAAACATTAACACCAGATGAAGAATACGAAGTGCAAGTTAAAGAAAAAGAAAAAGACGAGGAAACACACATGCCAGAGATTTATGTACAAGAATTACATGGAGAAGATGATTTCGGAAAAGAGACGCATCAATATAATAAAATTGGCGAGAAAGAACATGTTCTTCCAACCTGTCGACAAAACACGATCGAAATGATAAATGATGGGTTTCATTCTGAAATGGTACCTGAATGTCAAGAACAAGGAAAAATGGTTTCAATGAGAGAGACGACGCAAGAGTCGTATCGACATAGCACGAATTTGCGACCCACGCAAACCACGAGCTTACGACATCTTGTGATTTTCACTGAACAAAAATTGAAATAATCCCAGCAAGAAGAAAATTTTTCAAAAAACGTATAATTAATAAGTATAATTGCTATATAGAATAATAGCAATATATAGACCTTTGCTATTATACTTAACACGTGCGTCTTTATTTGAAATAAACAACTCTCTAAATTTTTCAGGGCCTATATACTATAGGCCGTTAGTAGCGTTTTGGTTGAGTGAACACATTCGCTCTCGTCGTCGCTCTCGTAATAAGATATCAAGGGAAGCCCGACGTCGCGACAATATTTAATGCCATTGTATTCCCATTTTCCATTAAATCTTTTGATTCAAAAATCTAGTTGCTCCTCCATGTGGTGCCTATATTAGGTGCAGTAAAGACACTTCTTATAACGATACCACCACATTGAAGTAAATATTACATATTGCTTATGGAATCATAATACTTTTTATTAAACCCGGAATGAAATCGCGCTTACGCGCCAGCCCTTCGTGTCATTTGGAACAAAATATGTTTGGTAAGCTTTATAGTTATGGCCTACAGTCATTTAAATTACGTATGACAATTACAAAATTTTCAGGGGAAAACAAAATTTTTACGAAACTTTCTTACTATTATCTCACTTTCCTCCTCAATATATTTATAATGTTGTTTCCGTTTTGATTTCTTTCGGCATTTTCGTAAAGAGATACCTCATCTTTGCTTGGTATGTTTTGATTTTTAGTGCCCTCTAGTGGCGGTTTTTAACACTACGTAGTAGTTCTGTGTTGTAATATTGGACCCTTTTCCATTTAAGTTTTAGTGTTGATGTTAATGATAGGAGTATTTCTAATTATTAAATGGCCATAAACAATTGTCCATATTTCCTATGTATGATGTTTGTTTTGTGAATTAGTTTCTTATTTTCCTGATTTTCTACCGCCCCATCAAATTTTGCCATGGCCATCTGTTGGAGGTAAAATGAACTAAAAAATTAAATGTTTCAAAGTCGTACTCGGGGTAAAGTAACTTCCTTCTTGTCGGTCCGATAAATCGGTAGAAGCCCTCGGTTCCCACCTAAGGGTGGGAGACACTCGGGGATAAAGAAACATTATAAAAACGGGACTTCTACTTTGACAAAGTTAGCTAACAAGTCGACACTTAGTATCGGTTTTTGATTTGCCAAAAACCCTTTAATAAGCTCCTTGGTTTGCCAACATGTATAGGCAAACCAAAGAGCATTTGCTCACATGTAAGCAAATGCGACCCATTTGCCAACATGTAGGCGAACCGAAAATGTCCGTTTGTCAACATGTAGGCAAACCAAAAATTCCCATTAGCCAACATGTAGGCAAATCAAGCCCATTTGCCAACATGTAGGCAAACCAGAAGGCAAACCAATTAACGTAAACGTAAACCAAAAATGACCCATTTGCCAACATGCAGGCAAAACAAGGGGTCGCTTGTCTTAGCAAAGTTAGCGAATGATATCTGGTTCTATCAGGTTCCTCGATTAGCTACTAACTCTCTATTAGGGTCGCCGGTTTGCCAACGCATCAGCAAACCAACTCAGATTTGCCAACGCATCAGCAAACCAAACTCAGATTTGCCAACACGTAAGCAAATCAAATAAAAAACACCGAAGTAAATGGAAGCCATTTGCCAACACGTAGGCAAACCAAAAATCCCCATTTGCCAACACGTAAGCAAACCAAATTCCAAAAACCTGATTTCTATATCTTGCATCCTCAAAAACGAATTTCGATATCGCGACGACTCGCTGTCTCCATTGTTTTTCAAGTCGCCCTGGGAAAACTCCGACGCGAAGTACGCGTAAACTTGCATAACGCTGTGTCATAAGCAACCTAAAAGCCCATCAGCTAAATAGACAGAAAAGCTATATTCCTTCTTACGACGATCGTAACCTTAAGGGCTATACAAAAGACACAAAGACTCACAGAAGTTGCCTATGCCTCGGCCTATGCAATAAAATTTTGTGTCCTGAATTAGGGTTACTTCAAAATAATTTTAATATTGATTCTCAGTGTTGGCAAGATCAATTGAGTTTGAGATTTAAATCTAAAATCAGATCGCTTGAAGCAATTTGATCTAAATCCGCACCAAGTTCAGATCTGATCTAGAACTTTTCCCCGATTTAGATCGCATAAATCAGATCTCACAAAAAACGATTTAGATTGCGATTTAAATTCTATTAAAGATCAGATCAGATCACATTTTGCACATACCCATGCATACATTACATTACAAATTTTTGTAGATTTTTAGAAGCAACATATACTCTAGCATTCTATCAGACAGTTTGTTTCGTCTAGCACTAAGAACTATAGCAGCGCCGCTAAAAAGTCTTTCGACTGGTGCGCTGGAAGGTAACGTTGTGTTGTATCTTACAAAGACCTCTTTAATTGCTTTGTGCCGTTTCAACATCGAAATGGATTTATCTTTATCACATACGTACGAGTCAATTTCGTCTCTCGTTGGTGAATTACCATCAAAGTCGAACAAATTGTTTTGTGAGGTTTCCTTTTGCTCGGCACCACAGAAAGAATTCATGCCAATTCTGGCCGCAAACCTTTGACGCGCGTAATTTCTAGCATCGTCCGTTTTGATCCACGTAAACTTAAATTCCGGGTGAGACACAGCTGCCAATATGTAATCGTCTGATTTGAAACAGTAGCCAAATCTATAGATAAATAATACCTAACTGAATAACGGGATGTTGTATACTTTATAAGTTCTCTATACCTCTCTTCTATTTTCAATAAAAGCCCGTCGCGAAGGGAACCAGCAACATCAAGCGCTAATTCAAGTAGCCTAGACTTCAACATGGTTATACTGGGCAGCACGTGACCCAAAGAGCAATCAGAGTTTTCGCCCTGCAACACATCTAGATAGGTTGCTATTGGAGTCATGATCGCTAAGTACTCTTTGAGGAGATTCCTCTCTTCTTGTTCGATGGGCGGGGTTTGCAACTTCTCACACAGCAATCTAAGTTTAGATGGTTCGATCGCCACAATTACTTTAAGTGCATCAAACAATGAGTTCCACCGGGTAGCACCTGGTGTCGGGAGCCTACGACCTTCAATTTTTAAATATAAATACTTTATCAAACTTACGGCCTCACAAGAATTGAAAGAAACTTATGTGCATACCTATAACTTGCTCACATATTTCGGTAGCAATTGTCCGACGGCCACAAGTATTCCAAACTTCTTGAACTTTTCTCATCGAATTTGAATAAAGTGTTTGGAATGTGGTACTGCACGTCTTTACGACAAGATCAACATCTGTTTTGCCAATTAAATTTAAAGTGTGACTAGCACAACGAATGTGGGTTGGTAGCCATACATGAACTGATTGTTCGCTATTGTCGCCTGTCTGTGGCATACTATTTGCTTGTAGAACTTGATAAACGTCAATGTTTTCTGGTCCTTCCAATTCGATTTCAACGAAATCGTCGATTGGCTCGTCTAAGAGATCACGCAGTTCTTCAGAATGAGTAACCTGTATCGCTCCCTCTGCTGACTTAGAGTTAAAGTAGTCCTTAACAGCCTTAACGAAATTGAGACCGTTGTCAGTAACGATGTTCTGCACCTTGCCTTCCAGATTGAAATCGCGAATAATAGAGCTCATAAACTGGGTGATTCTAATTGATGTCTGAGAACCTGGATTTAAAAGATTACGAGTCAAGCAGATTGTTCTCACATGCAGTAATAATAAGAACTGTCAAAAAAGCATACCATAAAAACGTTTAAGTGCTAATGGCCTCGATTGTCTCCGTAACGTTTCGGAATCTTCCAACCAATGTAGAGTAACGCCTAAGTAAGCACGTCGGTTACTACTCCAGGCGTCTGCTGTCAAGCAAACAGTGCTTACAGAAGATAAAGACGAAATCAGTTCTGATGTATACCCAGTATAATCTTTCGCAATCATGCTCGCCAGAGTATTTCGAGTGAACATTTGAAATCTGGGATTGAGGCTACCAACCATAATCATGAAATGTCTCGAGTCCACCGTACTGAGTGGCCTCGCATCTGCTACGATATAATTTAGCATATTCCTCGCAATTTTTTCTTGTTCTGCAGGGAGAAGTTTTTTTTTCTCAAAATACTCATCTAAGATCTGCTTCTTGCTGTCTGTTTCTTCTTCACAGGCTTCTGTAGCCTTTCGCTTCCTACTTTTTGCCTTCTCTTGTTTCTTTTTTTTAATCTCTTCTTGATCAGCTAAAAATTTACTATACAATATTTTGTGGGTTTTCTGAAAAAAAACAGAGACATATACTATGGTACAATAAAACCAAATATTGTAGCTAGATTAAACTTACAAAATGTCTATGGAAATTGGCGTTGGCAGTTCGTCGACCAGAAATCATGATATCACATACAGTGCATTTACCGCGAATATTTGAGTTGTATTCTGGCACAGATTGTTTCAAACTCTCACTAAAAGAATACTTACTAAATATCGTCACTTTATACCATTCGACTTTTCCTTCATTCTCAAGTATATCCAAATCTTCATCAGAACCCACGTCACAAAATTCAGCCATTATAACTTACAAATTAAACACTGTGCAGACGCAATTAACGTATTCCAGTGTTGCCACCGAACTTGATCTTAAAAACGATTTATTTCAAGATAAATCAGATCAAAATCGCAAAATGGACTAGCGATTTAAATCCAAAATCAGATCTTTCGGTTTTCCGATTTAAATCGCGATTTAAATCGAAAACGATTTAGTTCGAAAAAGAACTTGACATCACTGTTGATTCTTGTTTAAATACAAGTTCTGGTGTAATCATACTGAATACTGAATTCTTGTATTTACGAAGAATCGTTTGGGAACAGAACGGTGAAAAGTCGGGAATATTTCGGCCCCGAGAAGTGAAAAATCTAGGTACCGGATTGATTCGGTATTTTATTAGCCAGTGCCTGAGGATGGATTTTGGTTTGTCTCCGTTTGCCTACGCGTGGGCAAATGGGCTTGGTTTGCTAACATGTTGGCAAATGAGAAAAGGGGGATTTATGGTTTTGACTATAACGATTTCCAGGGTTAGTTTTTTATGACGTACTTGGGCAGGTATTGGATTACTTTTATTTTTAGTTTTGCCAACATGTCAGAAAACGGTATATAATAATTCACTTTTGCATCATTTTGCTAATGGGGGGATGGGGTCGGAATTTTCATGGTCAATTTTTGGACTTTGCAAATGGTAGTTTTTTATTCCGTTTGCTGACACGTTGACAAATGGATTTGGTTTGCTCACGTGTTGGCAAATGTTTATTTTTGGGTTTGCTTACGCGTGAAGTTGATTTGCTTACGTGTTAGCAAATGAAGTTGATTTGCTTACGTGTTAGCAAATGAAGTTGATTTGCTTACGTTTTGGCAAACGGAGATAAATTTGATTTGCCTACGCGTTGGCTAATGGACTTAAGGTCTCTCATGGGCTAAAGGTTACGACCGACGTAAGAAGGAATAAGAGCTATTTTTTCCTATATATTGTGCTGATGGGTGTTGGTTAATGGATGAGGATTAGGTTATGACGGGGGTATGCTGATGGTTGCAGCTGTGAGATACCAGCCGCCTAATTGATGTGATCTTTGTGTCGAAGTGTCCCCCGAGGGTGACTTGAAGGATAAAATGGGGACAGCGAGTCGTCACGATATCGAAATTCGTTTTTGAGGATGCAAGATATAGATATCAGGTTTTTGGAATTTGGTTTGCTTACGTGTTGGAAAATCTGAGTTTGGTTTGCTGATGCGTTGGCAAATCTGAGTTGGTTTGCTGATGCGTTGGCAAACCGGCGACCCTAATAGAGAGTTAGTAGCTAATCGAGGAACCTGATAGAACCAGGTATCATTCGCTAACTTTGCTAAAATAGAAACCCCCAAAACAAGCGCATTTGCCTACATCATGTAAGCAAACCAAAAAACATCCCATTTGCCAACATTTAGGCAAACCAAGCCCATTTGCTTACATGTTGGCAAATCAAAAGTAGTGACTTTCACTATTCAATTCTTTCATTTGCGAAAACTTTCGCTGATCAATTTATCAAATAGAATTTTGTTTTGCGAAAATTTTTGCGATTAATTTTTTTCATTTGTTTTTGAAAAAAAAATAGCTGCGGCACTAAAAAACAAACAAATCAAAGTTACTGATAGTGGGCAGAACTGTACTTCCCAAAATCTCAACCCTTTATACGCGATCCATTGACATTTGGTCTCAATATGCCTATAGTCCCTGACTTAAGGACTCAGTGTTAAATAAAAACACTCTGTCGATTCAAAAACTAAGTTTATATCTGGGTTGAAATGAAAGCTTCGTAGCGACTTCCGTTTTCTTAGAATCCTCCGAAAGCACTGCCTCCCACTTGCTCCAAGATTTCGCAAGAAGGCAAAGACAGACCGTTTCCCATGGTCAAATCGGTCACACGGGTGTCGACATATCAATACAAAAGAGGGAAAACGAGCTTAATGGGCATTGGGGTAAGAGCTAGACGACAGGTTTATGAGAAAGAAAGAAACAAAACAACAATCTAGAAATCTGAGTCAAGACAGCTGCATTTAGGACAATGGGGGCGAGAATCGTAGTGTGAAAAACGGGGCGACTGACATAGGACTGGGGTAATGAATAAGAGAAAAAGGAAGAAAACACATAAGACACGAAATCTGAATTGGGATGATTGAGAGGCCGACAATAAAACACAAAAAGTTTCAATCTACCGATGCTCAATCGGTTACATCCATATACCTATTAAACCTCAATATAACCTAGCTCAAAATAACTTTTTGCGTCGGTCACCTCTCGAATCACCATATGACGTTAATACCTGACCGTTAATACCTGACGCGCGGCATGTCTGTCAACTGGAAAATTAATGTCCTTTTCTGTTTTTTCTTCTGCTTAAACATTTCACAATACAATAATTTTTCCAAATTTAAGCATTTGAAAAATTCCAATTAACTAAACCATTCTGAAATCAAAAAATTATTTTTTTTTTAAATCTCGAATGCTAAAACGGAAATTCTGGTGGCCTCTCGTGACCTCTCTTGGAAAATCCTTACATTTGAAAATCCTTTTGGGTTTATAATAGTCAGGGAAAAAAACAGGTCTGACAGCTTATAAAAGCGCATATTTTAAAGTTTATTTAGCTGGTTTTTTAAAATTATGTCTTGGTTCATTACAGGATCATATTCCATGCCTTAGTTTAAACATTTGGTAGGCTATTCTTATCAAGGGACGATACACGTTAACGCTGATGCTCAACCGTTTGTAAAACATATTCGAGCTTGTCGTCATTTCGACAGACATCTTTGTAATCAGAGATAATTTTATTTCCCCTTTCTGCACAGTCGTTGACGACTTCCAGTCGGTTAATAAAGCTCTCTAAGGAACGATAGTTTTCAAGTACGCTCCAGTACTCAGGAGGCCACAGTAGCCAGTTGGTTTTGCAGTTGGTGAGTCCCATCAAAGAAGAAAGAAGCCAAGATCTCGGCCCGATCAAAGAAGACAGTACAGGAAGCTCAGATTCAAACACGGGGAATCTAGGCTTTCCTATATTAAAGCTCTTTGGCTTAGGGGTGTTAAAACAATTTTCTGGCTAGCATGGAGCGAGTGAAACGAGACAGTTCTTCATTGAAGATTGCGATAATTACAAGTTCTTCTGTCAAGTACCAGCAATGTCTTGAACAGGATTTCAAAGCAGAGTTAGCTATATCCACACATTCTTCTTTGTACCAGAACATGGCTTTAAAGAAATTGAAATCGTCGACAGGAGCAAAACAGGCGATACGGGAACTAAGAAAGGTTTTGGTGTAGAATAGAGCTATAAAGTTTGCCATTTTTTAAACTTGGGAAAATTCTACATCGCTCAGTTCAAAACGTTCAGACAACATGAATATTTTAAGAAAATAGATCGCCTTGCTCATAAACCTTGCGTGATGTAGAGCCCCCGGCTTTCAAAACTGAAATCAGTGTTTACCAGGCAGATCACTTCTTAGAAAAACAAGAGTCAACTCCAGTAGCTCCCTATAATCTTCTCTGGGAAAAGTATCTCGATCAACGCATTGTTCTTCCCAGCTGATCACCTCCGAAGCTTGGTTCCAGATGTTAGATTTCTTATCCAATGGCCATTCAAATACCTTCAAATCGTTCAGGTCGTGGCTGAAATTATTCCACTCAGACTGGAACCGCTTGAACAGTAATTCGTCGGGCCGACGGTCTTTCCTGATAAATCTTGCCATATATTTTTCACGTGCACTTCGTACCCGTGATGACGGCAGGCTAGCCACAGAAGAGAGCGATTGATTTCTTTTTCTATGAGAACTGCGCATCCATTACGAATCCCGGAGTGTGTCAAGTGGCTACCCGATCAGGACGGATCAGGCATGGATCTACTCGGATCTTCACTTGACGCTTCGGATCACTTCGTTTTTTAGATCGCTTGTTCCGCACATATTGGGTCTTGTGTTGACAATCGTTTCGTATGCTATTTTCAATAAATCAAGTTTGAATGTCTGTTACTTCAAATTAAAGAAAGCATTGTTTCTTTTAAAAAAATTGTGTAGATTCTTTTACCTTAACTATCTATGAAAATAGAAATCATTTACGAATATGGAAGAACACGACTTACATTTGCTTGTTGCAGCATTTGTTGAAGTAGTTCGACAAGATGCCGATGATGATGATTTTATAATGGCCGAATTATCCCTGAAGGATTCCTATCCTTCAGGTTCTATAGGCCTTCACGCCATTTCCCAAACCGAGTTCTAAAACTTTATTGGAAAACGCCTCCGGCGGTTATTATGTGGCCATTGACCCCACAACCCCTCTTCTCAACCCACTTTCCACCAACCTCCCCCCACCGCTCAACATGCCACCTAGCGACAAAATGTTCCCTACTTTAAGAGAACTATTTTAAGAGAACAACAGTAATCTTCGTATTTCAAATTCACCGAGCGATTAAACAGAAAACACAATTAAATATGATCGTGAATTCCTATGCGGTGTTTGATAACAAAATAAATTGAATATACAAGAATTACATATTTCATTATCCTTCCAAGAGTTTACCTGAAAAATGGAAACTAGAGCTATTCAACGACCAGACTTAACAACAAAATCATTATTATTTCCTCTTCTTCATCAAATTTTAAATAACAAACCAAATAACAAACTAATCCTGAAGGTCCAGCACGAAGTGGATTTATTTGAACGTTATCATGGAAGGGGAATGTTAGGCCAAAATCTTGTGAGGAATGCAGAAAGGGATTTCTCTGGCATTGAAAATTATGTTGAGAGAACTGTTACTGGCTGTACAGATGACTACTTCAAGAAACATTTAAGAATGCCCCGATCATCATTCCAAGTGAGAAAAAATCTAATGCAATTTATGATTTAATCATTAATATATCTTTATTAAAAGTTATAAAATTTACGCATGGGAAGGTATGAAAATGAAGCAGCTTTAGTTTATTCAAAAGTCCCAATGCACGTGAAGCTTTTAATGACTCTTTGGACAATAAATATTCATTCAGAGGGATTGGAGACCGTTTTGGGATGCATCAAGGTAGTGCAACTAAAGAATTTCTTCAGCAATTCCTTCTAATTGAAATATTTTTAGGGAACGTTCACTTCATATTCCTAAAAATTTTCGAAAGAAATCAAAAGAATTCATTCAATGGCCTAATGCCATTGAATGCCTAATGCCTTTTCCAAAAAGTTAGAATATCGCTACCGCGGTAGCGGTAGCCTTGAAGGCTACCGGGCCCAACCCTGCTTGGAGTTGGTTTGTGTGTCTTGCTGAGTAAAAGAGCCTTGGGTTTCTAACAAATGTAACACGTCCAAGATTATTCATATAAGACAAAATACACTGTTTCTTTACCATCGAGACTTGGTTTTGGTTTTTAATTGTCCGATTGCAGTATTAGCTGAATTTACCAAGAAACCTAAGTCCCAATCTTGTGAAGGTGACAAGTGAGTATCTTCGTCACTGGATATCTCAATACATGGAACTGATAGAGATCAATCATTATTTTGACAAAAAATAGGATCAGTTCCACTAGTAATTACCAAAATCAGAGTTTTTGTGATCATTAGCACTGAAACACCAACTTGGTTCCTTTTTCACCACCGGCTTTGTAGTGAATTACAGAGTAGAAGCAACACCTAATAATTTTTTTGCATCGTAGTCCCAGATAACACAGTGACTTGATTTAGACGTATTTTTTAATACTTTTGGGGACAACTGGGACTTGAAAAGTACATCCCGTTTTTTGCGGATAACAACTTATGGACGAATATAGTGTGATGCCGATGTCCAGCCTAACGGGTTCTCAGAACTGAAACAAAAGACGTCCCATAATCGAAAATAAGACATGTATTAAGACATCTAAAATTATACCATTGCAATATATAATATTGCAATAATCCGTCACCGTAGTGGGCTGTCAAATAAGAGTTCCTTCACAGAAGTGGGATGTCTCTCCCTCCGCCCGTAGTACAATCTTCAGCGCAAGTCCCAAGTGTTGTTTCCATCAGGGATCGAACTCGAGACATTCGCAGTCTGAGGCGGGTGCTATACCAACTTGGCTACCAAAGTGCCTAGCAGATTCATCAAGCAACTAGTGATTGCATCTCACATTCTAATAGTGTATGATATCAGTATACATGTGATGGCATGTAATTATTTCTGTAATTAAGTCTGTTTAATAAAATTCATTGTAATTTAATTATATTTTTGCTTTTATCGTCTATTTTCATTCAGACTTTTAATTCGACCCCGACTAATGAAAATAAGTTATATGTTCATCTCTCAGATAGATTCCTACGGGTAAGATTAATGGTATAAATTGTAAAATAATGTTTTCAAGCCTAAAAACAGAAGCAAAACGTGGATAAACAGGGCTGCAACATTTCAAATATTAAAAACCCAGTAGTTAAGAATAATTTATCAAATATAGCGTGGATGTTAGAGCACTTATATAGCACCTTGAATAAACCAGGTACGATTCCCACGGCAGAAGAGGAATTTTAATTGAAATTTACTGTTCACTATGTGTCTTAACAAACATCCTTAACACTATAATTATGATTTTAACTTGAGTGACTTCATTCGCCAATATGTCTCTATATATGACACAATACAGATTGTCGGTTGCTAAATTGTTGTTTTTACTTGAACCGGAAATTTTGACTTCTTTTGGACGTCTTTTATGAGTCTCTATTAAAATTTCAAAATGTTAAAAGTGAAAAAAATAGGACTTTATTTAGACGTATTTTGTATGTCCTGTCCTAGGCGTCCTACAATGACGGACTTTGGACCACAAAACAACTTGGATTCCTATCTGGGAGTGCAGTTCCCATTTGAAGCAGCAGCCAACTCAGTTTCTTGCATTGTAGTGGATTTCCTATTTGAAGCAACAGCCAACTCAGTTTCTTGCATCACGGTGGATTCCCCATTTGAAGCAACAGCCAACTCAGTTTCTTGCATCACGGTGGGTTTCACATTTGAGGCAACAGTCAACTCAGTTTCTTGCATTGTAGTGGATTTACTATTTGAAGCAACAGCCAACTCAGTTTCTTGCATCACGGTAGTTTTAATATTTGAGGCACCAGCCAACTCAGTTTCTTGGATCGTTGTAGGTTCCAAAGTAGCAGCAACTAACTCTGTTTTTGAGATTAAATCCTCTATAGTATCTTATGAATTTTAATAACTATATTTAAATTATGTACCTTTCGTTGGGCCATTCATCAATTTTTAAAATGATTCCTCTTTAACAGCTGTGAAGAACTGTTTATCTACGCAAAGAGTAAAAAAAAAATTTAAATGACAAAACGACGCATGTGATCACATTAATTAAAAATAGTTTTTAATTACCATTTGTAAGACGATCCATCATTTCTTTCGTAACCGGAATATAAACAGCATCATCTCCAAAAAGCAGTTCCAAGGCCCATGATTTATTTGAACCATTATCAAAGATTACAAAAGTACATTCCTCCTCCATTGTGAATTTCGAGCACGCGTTTTAGCAGACAACACTTCCTGAAAACAGCACAAAAAATTTGTCAGTCATTCCGCGCAACGATTTTGGGTAACAGTTCACTTGGAGCAAACTGATCCGTCCTGATCGGGTAGCCACTTGACACACTCCCGGTGTTGCTTGCCGTCGTATCAAACACCAATCCAATAATATTATCCTTCACCTTCCAATCTTCTACCATCTCTATGACAGCATCCTTTTGAAAGACACTAGTCGCGTCACCCATTGGGGGAATCCCGATCATCTTAGGCCTAAATGCGTGAAGATTGAAGATACTTATGAATGATGATACTTATGATAGGCTACTTAAGAACAAAGTCGGAAGGACAAAAACTAATGGTACCCAGAAGGTCCACACTACACTCAGAAGGCGCCACTGACGAGAATAGCTACTCGTTCTTCCTTTTTCCCTGACAAAAACGAAATCGTTTTTGAATCCCAATGGATGACAGCATATTATGGTTCTTTCCTCTAATAGCCACTTTTCTTTTATCTTCTCGGCCTTTTGTTCACGGGCTTCATTGTGTTGACGCCAAGCTGACGTTACAGATAGGGTGAAATTCTCAATGTTTCCTCCTCCAACATTGACGATCCTTGATGTCATTAAGAGTTGATCTCTGATCGATATACCACATCGGTTAGACACTTCACTGGTCGCATGTAGAAGCGTTTTCGTTGGCACAACGAGGCAAGCATTCTCTTGTGTTTCCTTTCTCTTTTTTGAAATCGGCATATAGTTTTCATGTGTCTCCTCAGACTCATCGATAGATTCTTCGCTTAAAACAAACTCAATTTCGCTCAGAGTAGATTGCTTTCCTTGTTGCGTTCTGTGAACACGACGCGCCCTTTGTTCTGCTAATTTGGCTGTTTCCCGATCGACGCCAGCCATGTAGCCAGTTCGGCTGTTTCGTTGGTTAAGGAGGAACTCCCAATCTTCTTTCCATGTTGACAGACGAGATGATTTTAGTTGTTCAAATGCATCATCACTAGCTATGTCAAATAGCTGATCTAGCAGGCTTTGGCTGATCTTCGTAGTCAACTGTTCGTTAGGTTGCTGCAATCTTGCAGCACCGTATTTCTTCATCGATTCCCACTTATGATGAAGTGAAGTTACACTAGATATCACACATTTTGTCAATTTAATAGGGATAAATGCTCGTCTCCAAATCTCTTCTACTTCACTTACGATGGTTTTGTTTACATCTTTTGATGATATTAGTTTGTTTTCTTCTCTCAAACACATAAATCTAGCAATGATTGTACAATTTGTCGGCAACCTGATACCTTCGGCCAAATTACGATATTCTTAAGTTAAGAGGGGAAAATCAATAGTTTCTATGGGGGTTTTGGGATTCGCTACGTTAGCGAATGGCCGGGTATTAATACCGAGATTTTGTTAGCGACTGACTATATAATACGGATTTGGTTAGCGAAAACTTTTGCTAATGAAACATGGTTAGCGAAAATTTTCTCAAACCAATATCCGCATTAGCGAAAGTTTTCGCTAACCAATTCTGTATTAGCGAACAATTTTGCTAACCAATTTGGCATTAGCGAACATTTTCGCTAACAAATTTACGCTATAATGGAACACTGAAAAAGTTTACTTTTACATTGAAAGGGCAGATATGATATTCTGTTTAAAAAACTTAGAAACAAAATAGTTGGCCTCTCTTTCCCCTCGAGTCTTAGCTGAAGAGAGTGGTCGACTTTGCTTCCTTTTGGGTGCCTTACAAAATAAACAGATTAAAAAAGGAGTCACAAAAAAGGAAAAAAACCCTCACAGTTGCCGAAGATGCGGCGTCAGTCAACGATGTCTCTAACGCATCCTCGCCTTCTGAACTTTTGGCTTTTTTCGCGCAACACTTTTCTTCTTGTTCTGAGTTTTTCGTTTCACTTCAGACACGCCAGTCGAAATTCCACTCTTTACAGCAACTTCGTGATAAGCATATTGTCTGTCTGTCGAATACAAAGACTCTAATACAGGCAGAAGTGCCGATGTCTATCTACTTTGCTGAGTTTGTTCTAGATTCCACAGCATTTGTGGTTTCAGCACAGATTTCCCAATCTGCATCACACATTTCCTTAAATGCCTTGGTTAACATCTTAGCGATTTTGGGCCTTTGCCAAAATTTGGCCCAGTCAGTTGCTTTTGTCCAGCTAGAATCGTCGGCGAGCTGTTGTTTAGTTAAGCCGATGGTTTCAATTAAGAGCTCTCTTGCTTCAGGTAGGCTCATCTACGCTCTTCCAGTTCAAATTCTAAAGGCCAATGTAACGTCTTCTTGGTGCTCCAAATATAGAATTTTTTAGGCAATTGAGAAGTTCTTTTGAATCTTTATCGACACATATCTTAACAGTTATTTTTTGACGTTCCATTGATAGTGCACTTCACAGCCTCTGAAAATATAGGGAGTTGAAGGATTCGAGACTTTTTCAATAATTTCACGATCCTCCATTTTTTCCTCCTCACGTTCGTCGATTTTTGCTTTTATCTGCTTATTAAAGTTCATGACAATGTTTTTCCCGTTCCGTTCACAGTCGTTTTTTATTCTGTTCACTAGGTTTGAAAATGTGGTTTTGTTTGCAGCGGCGAGCGAAGCAACTATTGGGTTGTACCATAATCCGAGGTTTTTTCTCAAATCATTCGACGTATGTGTTGGATCATAGCTCAGGGTTTTTTCATGTCAGTTACCAAAACTTGAGGCAACTTTGATTCTACAGGTACAGGGTGTGAATGGCATAGAGGTTGCTACGATGGAAAAAAGAATCCTGATGCCGAGCCAGTGACGTTTATCGTCCTTTTCAGTTGGACGAATGTAAATGAAGTAAACGTCACATTTTTCTGTCCATACTAAAGGGGCTGATGGATAGCTCAAACAGGTGTTTTCTCGCATCTTTTTTGCTATTGCAAAAGTACAGTTTGAGCCACTGCATACCTGGTACGATAGAGCGATGTAAAATCAATATGAGAATGCATGACAAGAACGAAAACCAACTTTCATTACCTTAACACCGTTACATTGAGCTCGGTGCAATTTGTAGGACACATTATTTAGGAAAAGCAGAGCATTATTTAGACAAATTGTTGTCGTCGCTTAGAAAATCAGGCTTTGACTGACTCGTGGGGTTAGATTTTATAGTTGTATAATCGGCCACATACAGAAGTTTTCCGGGGTCGTGGTGAAAGCCAAGAAATTGAAACTGCTTCTTTTCTGTAAGTTTGATCCAAGCATCACCGCCCATTTCCAATAACCGAATGGACCTGGATACCATATCTTCGTTATTTTGGATCTGTTTTCTTCGGTGTAGGTATTTTTTTGTTCAGATAAAAAAATTTGAAACTGTAAAGTCTCTTAATATTGAAATAGTCGACAATTTGATTAGGCTTGCAAAATGTATTGCTTTTTGATGGTGGGATACAAGTGGCTCAGAGTTACAGAATTGCAAGGGGCTTATATAGTTCTGTCTCAAGGATACAACGAGACTTACTAAATAGAAAATACTGGAAGTGCGAATGAGGAAATATATAGAACGGAAAGGTGTCGAATAACCAACCGTATGGGATGCATAATCACAATAACAGGAAATAGCAAACTAAACGTTTATCAATATGACGGATATTGCTAACTACTCATAATAACAGCTATGCATCGATCGATGATCGATGCGTGATCTTTACAGAAATTGAATAAATGAATTTCGTCAACAATAGTAATTTCGTATTCAAATATACCTTGAAAGAAATTCCACTACTTTGACGGGATTAACATGGAATTTGAAGTTTCTCTTCAGCCACTAAGCGGCCATTTTCTGTCAGGGACCAAACTTTCGTCATGATTTCACTGTTAGGTAAAAGTTCTAACTCGACTGAAACGAATTCAAGCGC
The DNA here is from genome assembly GCA_022539655.2 of Ceriodaphnia dubia. Lineage (NCBI taxonomy): Eukaryota > Metazoa > Arthropoda > Branchiopoda > Diplostraca > Daphniidae > Ceriodaphnia > Ceriodaphnia dubia. The sequence goes on along the minus strand of JAKUCG020000139.1, from coordinate 178,895 downwards.
AAGCATTTGTCGTAAAATTCCTCGGACTAAAAGCTTCGTTTGAGATTTTGATTCATCACTCTCTACTCCAAATGTTGCTTGTTCTTCTAGATCTTCTTTATTGAAATAAGAATCGATCCATTTTCCATCCGGCCTAGTATCTCCAGTCAACCAGGCGACGATTTGCTTTTCATAGATTTTTGGTCAGTCGATTTCTGCTTATCGATAAAATGGTCTGGCAAGAATGCGAATTTTAGGACTTTTTTCAAACTGACGCGTCTCCTTAATTGCACAACCAGAACAACATGCTCGATTAATGGGCAGTCAACAGTTGCACTTACAATTTTGACTTTTCTTAAAATATCAATCAGATGTCAGAAAGATATTCTGACTGGACATCGACTTAAGCTTTAGGAAAGAGAAGACGACAAAATAAACTAGATCCAAGTAACGAGAAAAAACTAATTAAAACAAATATAAGTCACCTACGGGGCCTAAAATTCACAATGCACATAACGAAAAACATAGAAGAAGATAATGCGGATCAACTAATGTAATGAAAACACTGATCGCTTTCGTTATACGTGTACAACACAGGTGTAAAAGAAAACATAAAAAAGCCACATTCACATAGAGCAAAGTTATATATTACCGTCCCCGAAACTGTAAAATTTATTTGGCCGCGAGCTTCGAGACTCAATATGGACTCCTCGCGATGAAATTTTGGACTGTACAGCTTTAATTTTGGAACCTGCGATTAAATACTGAAAATAAAAGGGGGATCTTACAAGATAATTACATAAAAGACCCGCTTCACATTCTACTCTTATTTAAGTTGGATGTCCTTGGGACGTTAAATGGGTACATATAAGTTAATGTTGCGGGTGGTCATCGGACAAGCTGGAGTGCATCCATTGGACATCCGTGAAGGATTCCAATTCGAGATTTGAAAAAGATGTCCAAATGGCTTTGCAGTCGTCTGCAAATGCGTGGTAAACGATGGTTGTTTCCTCTTTCGCTATTTCAAGGATATAGCTTGTTACTTCACTCCACTTTTCTTCTTTATTTTCTAAAGAGCACGAATTCATGCGAGTTGAATATGATGAACGGTTGATTGAAACACTTGGTCGATCCACAGAGCTTCTTATAATAGTTGGAGTTCGGAGGAGTGACCTCTTGCATTTTTGTAGCTCATCAGGTTTAATTGTTGCAGTCAGTGCCAGTAAGGGGCAAGAAAACAGTCTTTAAGTCGCTTAAGTTCGTTGAACGCGGGAAGAAATGTATGTCAATCAAAGGCTAGATGAACTTCATCAATGGCGATGAAACTAAGACAATTCGCATTCAAGAATTTTACAACACCAGCCGTCGCTGAAGAACCGAAAAGAATCTCTGGATGCAATATTATTAGGCTGGGCCGATCGCTTCCCGGAAGTCGGGAAGCTCCAAATGCGAACTCGTAATCCTTTTTTTCGAGTCTCCATTCAAAAATCATGCTGGTATCCTCAACTTTCCACAAGCTTGAAGGTGAGATTCACATTATGAGGAGAATTCCGTAGGAATCGCTATCAGCTGCAATTATTGCAGGAACCAAGAAGCATAACGAATTTCCCGAACCAGTCACTTGTATGATTAACGTGTCTTGTTTTGAGTTGAAAGAGTACAGCGCGTCTAGTTGAAACTGTTTTAAGGCCGTAATCCCTCCGTAATTCGCAGCTAAGCCCAGCCACTGCATTTCAGCCGCTTTTTGTGCCTATGAAAATAAAGTTTATTTCAAGTCCTCAAAAGTATGAAAGTATGTAGCCTATCTCACCACCTCTGAATAAACAGGTTGCCCGTCTCCAAGGTTCTCAGGTTCTCGGTCATCAAGTTCGGCCAAAAGCAAAGGCTACAAATAAAATGTAGTATTTAGGCTAAACTCATTTATAGTTATGATTCAATAAATACCGCGTAGGACGAACCCGACGAAGCCAATAAGGGCGAATCAAAATTGAGCCTTCGTCTGCTCGTCGAACCTGCCGGCTGGTCAAGTTGTGTGGCCCGTACAGCGATTCTTGTCCGAACAGCTTCCTTGAAAGGAGAGTGTTTCGAGACTTGCAAGCTCTTACTAGAAGTCGTAGGTGAGGAGCTGTCACTTTTTGCTTCGTCTGCTTCTTCTTCATGGTTCCATGATTCCTGAAAATTCAAACGTGAATTAGTTCTTAGATCATTTATGTATCCGCAACTGCACTTATTATAATAAAAAAGGATTATTTCATCATACCTGGTCAACCGACGAACTTTCTAAACTTGCTGCAGTAGGTCTGTTAGCAACAATGTGAATCCAAAAGCTCTTCATTAAAGGTATAGCATCTTTTAGCTGTTAACTCGAATCGTTTGGTATACTGATAGGTGGTCTTTGTTCCTTTTTAACAGCATCTACTATACTTTGGTTGAGAGTCTCTGCTTTCATGTCTTAAAACACCCCATACCATCCCAGCTAGCATGGCTTTATTGGGAAAATGTTTTCCCTCAACAATATTATTGGGCCAAGAATCAACTTATTGGAGTAAATCTGGACCCATAATTTTGGCCAAAATTCTCAAACTCAAGTTTTTTTATACGTCCAATCTCCCGATCATTTTTGTCGTAATGTTCCCCCAATTTGGTACCCACTTTTGATGTCTATCATTATTATAAATATTTTTCCAATATTGGACAATTATATATCTTTGTCGATCCATCGTGATCCACCTCGTAGATCGTGTATTACGCATTTAATTATCCTCTAAATATTTTTATGTTATTCATGGGACTTGAATCTAAGAAATATTGGTGCAACTATGCTATGCCACTATAACCATACAATTTTTATTCAATTTTTCAATATTTGAATTTCCTTGTAATTAGGTTTTATATAGCAATTGCAATTTGAGAATCAAAACCTTTGCGCGGTAGAAAACGCGATTGACGGAGCACTTAAAAGTCACATTCAAAAATAAAACTTACAGTGGTTCAATAACTTGTATTTTGAAAATATCGAATAAGTAACAAATTTCTATGGCATGGCATGGCATAAACAAATTACACTTTTTTCTCATTATCGGGACGACCGCGGCCCTTTCTGTGACAAGTAATACACTGTCAGGAGGATTCGTATAAGTAGCTTATCTTTAAAAAAAACCTTCAAATGCAACTCTTATTTATGTTGGATGGTCTGGTAACCATAATTTAGTATTGAGGGCGGTCTGAGGATAAGCTGAAGTACATCCATTATACGTCCGTGAAAGGGCACCCAAATACTTTACTTGTGCTTATACTGTACTTACCTGGTGTTGTATGGGATTATTGTTGGAACAACGCCCGACTCACATGTCAGAGCTCTCGGGTTCGATTCCCGGATCCGGTAAGTCTTGTTACTAAACAGAAAGAGCTGTAAAATTAATCATACGGCGAATTAAATAATTGTTTTAACAATTATATTGGAGAAATATTATTCCTCGTTTTTAATTTTATCCGAAACCAATAAATTTTGGTGCAAAAATTAAATGGGGAAATATTCGTTTCAACTATTTTCCCAATAAATTTTTTGTCGGTAAAATTGATTTCCCTAACATATGACCAATATACTGTGCTAGCTGGGATGGGTGAACCCATGTTGGGTTCAGAGGTTCAACTATGCTCATCGAATAAGTATTAATGTCACTCGAATAAGTATGTTTGCTCTTCAATTCACGAGTCTTTTACCAGACAATTTAGTTTATATTGTCACATCAGGTATACCGAAACCTTACCATATTTATTACGTTTCTTGTCGTCGCTAAGTACTCGGCCACAGTAAATAAGTAATTAGGCCCACGGAATTCGGGTGTCATCCCAGTAAACATTACTTCTTGGTCCTCTTTTGGACCAATGATTTGCCAACAATATTTTCTTGGTCCAACATTTTCCCAATAAAGGGCCTTTATTCTTGCTAGCTTGGATTCTCATGGCCTTCTTCACACCGTCCAATATGTTGTTACCCATCCTTCAACAACCAACCTTGTTCCATGAACGCGTTGCCTGAATGCCATGCATCAAAATGCATGAAAAACAGCACGCAAATTCCACGTTTCTTACCAACCAAACAAAAAGCGTTGGTCAGCTACTTGCTTTCTTACGCATGTAAAATATCCGCTATAATTCATCAATGTGACGTTCGCTGGCTAAGGCTTTGTCTAGACGGCGTCACAGGGTACATTAGGCTGTCCCATTTTTAATTTTTTTTTTCTTAACGACCTTTCAGTTTGGGTTGTCTTTTAGTCTTATTATGCTATTGTCGAAGTTTCAGCGCCAAAAAAAAAATTTCGTGATATCGCACACCTCAAAAAACGTGAAAAATTCACGTTTTTTCGTGTCCCGCAATCTATAAATCCTGAACAGGAAGGAATCTAATGCTGAGAGAATGTCCGTACATGAGCTAGCAACATTTGTACCAAATTTCATTGAAATCGGACAATATTTAGATATCGCACATGTTAATTTTCCAACTTTGATTCCCAGTAATCAGTCACCCATGTTTGACATGGGAATAACTATTCTACGCGATTTTATTTATTTCCCGCTTGTTTTTCGCATTTTTTCGATGATTTATCGTCAACTTCAATAAAAAGCATTACAAACACACAATATTTATAAAAAAGGAGGCTTTTCATGAAAGTTTTTGCTATCTATTTCCTACAGATTTTACATAAGGAATTTAAATTTTTCCCCCTTTTTATTCGTCTATGGTGATGAAAAAAACTTTTTGAAAGCCACTAAAACATCAGGAATAATGCCATCAGCTATAAACATAGCATTGTACGTTGAATTAGAAAAGAGAAGTGAAGTGTAAGTGTTTGCAAATCAGTATGCACCATACTAAAGAAAGTGATTTTTCTCTGATCGTGTCTATGGCACTACTCTACTAACATGGCATGAACAGCAATTTTTAAAATTTATCTTTCTTGTCGATTTAGTATCCATTCTTTGGGCATAATGAAAAAGCATCTAAAGAATGCGAAAAAATTTGAACGTTCCTTCCTCGAGGACAATTTGCACATCCGAGTTCAAGCCAAAGAGGGTCTTTCCTGTTTAAAAAGTTGTTGTAAGGTTAATGTCTTTAGAAGAGCCACAAGTTTTAAAAAGAGGAAAAGAAAACCTTTGACAATCAAATCTTCGAGGCTTCCTGCAACGAAGATTTTATTTTTTTGATATAGTTTTAATTAAGATAGAATTTCATTTATATTTTGAACAACATCTCTCTACGAAAAAAAACTGAACAGAAATTCCATCTGGAATAAAACGAAACGAAAAGAAGAACATTGAGGACAATAACTATGTCAGACTTTAAAACTTAGGAGTATTATTAGCCGAGTCGTCACTATTGTGAGATGGAAAAGATTCGTCAAATGAGATCGTAGGATTCGTCAACTTTTTTGGGACAAGTGCCAATAGGGAATCGGCCTCGTCCCTCAACGCGTCAATTCTTTCGTAAATCAAAACTTGAGCGGCGGCGATCATGTGATGGGCGGCCTGTTTGGAGATGTGTAAAACACGGCCGAGTAAATCTTCCGGGCTGCTCTTGGCCACGTCGGCCAGCGACCTGAATCCAGCGTTGTACAAAAGACGGGCTCTACCTTTGGGCACGGAAGGTAACTCCATCAAGGGGATCAGTTCCGATGCAGAAGCCATGGACAGCTCTCGGACAAAAGTGTGGAGCAGGTCGGAGAGGCCCCAGAACTCGCCCAGTTCCAGGACAAAATAGTGGACGCATGAAACGAAACTGACGGTGCAGGTCAACAGGTTCTCGACGTCGCCTCTGGCGCAGCCGTAGAAGTCGGCTACTTTCCAAAAAGATTTGCCCTTGTAGAGGTCGTTGAGCATCAGCGTCAGGTAAAAGCGTTCCAGGACGAAAGGTTCCATATTCGACGGGTTAAAACCGCTCGCCAATTTCACCATGACCGTCTCCGTGATTCCCAAAGACTTTGCCACGTTGAGATCATCCGTCGAAAACTTGTAAAACGCCTAAAAGTTGGCCAAGAAAAGAAGAAAAGGTAAACAGACGATCAAATAACTGGTGATAAGTTTACAAACCTCCATGATTATAATCTTACATATATAACACACGGTGGAGATATAATTCATGAGGTCTTGTAACGGACGTCGTATTGCCAATTGTTTAACAAAAAAGGGAAATAAGTTTCCGAAATAATCCTTCTGCGGCCGACTGAATACCAACTTAAATTCTTCCGTTGTTGAAGAGAAAGCGGTTCGTACCTCACAACCCCTCTCAAACAAATAAATTCCCAACCATTATGGTACTCCCATTAGGTAATGGGCTACAAATCCGAGGTAAACATTCTGTGTAATCTTCGTCTCAAATAAACGGCAAAAGAAAACAATATATATATACCAAGTTGATGATCGTGTGTAAACTATTCCTTTTTTCCTTATCAAAGAAGCACGTTTTCTTCATCTTGATCTATTTGTATCCATGGTAACCTCAAATATGGCGAATTTATTTATCCCCTACACTACGGAAGTATTGTTTTACAAAAAAACACATTTATAGTCTACTATTAGATTTAATGATTGCAATTTAAGTTGCCGGAATCTTTCCACCTGTAACCTGAATTTTGTATTGCTCATCATATTGCACATATTCTAACTATTGCACCCTTCTGGCTAAGTTTATTCTCACTGGTTGAACTCACTTCGCTGTTTTACTCGGTGTTTTAAATGCTTGTTTTTGACGGTATATTATTAGCCGTGGATGCTAACATTTCAATTCTCTCTTTTAAACGTCTATTCTTCCCCTATTACTCCCCTCCCCTGATGTGTCTTGGAGCAACAACCCATCAATTTTTCTTTTCCGCTTCTTTTTTATTCGAAATAAAAAAGGATTCTGAATAGTTGTGCCACCTAACGGTAGAAAATGGAAAATTTCGATGATGCTACTTTGAAGAGACTACCCCGCTGTGCCATCTAGTGGTAGAGAATCAGTAGACACGTGACAATCCTCAGACTGCAATGAATAGACTATCAGAATTCTGAATAGCTGTGCCACCCAGGGTTGGGCCCGGTAGCCTTCAGGGCTACCGCTACCGCGGTAGCGATATTCTAACTTTTGGAAAGATAACGCGGTACCGGTACCGGTAGTTTTTTTCAAACTACCGGTCCGGTAGCGGTAGCTGTAAAATATTTCTTTTGTGTTCAAATGAAAACTAATTCTGGATAGTTAAGTCTATTTCCCATACACTTCAATCAAATTTTCAATACTTAATTTGACTGTTACCACTTTCACGGAAGCGTGACTAACTTAGAATGTTCTAAAGTGAGATATTTTGAGGCGAAAGCCACGTTTTGAGCGACCAAATAGTTAATAAACAGACCAACAGATGGCGCTGACGGTGGAAAAACTACCGCTAGTCACATTTTTGCGCTAGCGGTACCGGTACCGGTAGTTTTCAAAAGTCGATACCGCGGTACCGGTATTAAAACGGTACTACCGCACTACCACGGTAGCTACCGCGGTACAATTTTTACCGCGTTAGCCCAACCCTGGTGCCACCTAACGGTAGAAAATTGGTAGAATCTTGAGTCAAAAATTTCGATGTTGCTTTTTTGAAGAGGCGACCCCGCTGTGTCGTCTAGTGGTAGAGAATCGGTAGGCACATGACTATTCTCAGACTGCAATGAATAAACTATCCGAATTGGTAGCATCTTGAGAATTTGAAAATTTCGATGTTGCTACTTTGAAGGGGCTACCCCGCTGTGCCATCTAGTGGTAGAGAATCGGTAGACACATGACTATCGTCAGACTGCAATTAATAAACTAGCAGAATTCTGAATATCTGTGCCACCTAACGGTAGAAAATTGGTAGCATCTTGAGAATTCCAAAATTTCGATGGTACTACTTTGAAGAGACCACCCCGTTGTCCCATCTAGTGGTAAAAATCTGTAAATTTTGATGGTGCTACTTTCAAGAAGCTACACAGCGTTGCCATGTTTTGGTAGAGCTGTTGTAGCCATCTAACGGGTAAGGTTGCTATTGACACGATTCCTCCAAAATTCCTATGCTGGGGTACTCGTGTCGGTCATTTCAAAATGACCATTTTTGTAAGGGTATTTTTTGTCTGACCTTGGAAATAACAACTAGGAGTTTGCGTATATGTGACGTTCAATTTTTCAGTTTGGGTACTGTTGTCGCTTAGGTGGGGTTCTTGTGTCGACCCCCATGGGTTCTTGTGACGTGGAGGACTAGTGTCTCTATTAGTGTTGCCGCGTTAACGAAACGAAAAACGAAAAATGTCCGTTAACGAAAGTTTTTTTTGCAACGAAAACGAAAACGAAAACGATTTTTTCTTAATATGAAAAAACGAGAACGAAACGAAATTATCGTTTTTGGCACCCATGTTTTACGTTTTCGTTTCACATTGGTTCCCACGTAAAACAGCTGAAAATTGGCTGTATTAGGTCAGTACTAATACAAATGACAGTAGTCATTTAGCCCCCTGGTATCAGAAGTTGCAGAATGATCCAGAATATTGAGAATTCGTCTGCTTTAGTATATAAGCTATTCAAATTCAAACGTTCAGTTTTCAAACACGTGTTTGTCGTGTAGTAATTGTTTACTCTGTACTCTCTATTCTGTATAGCTCAACAAGAGTACTAGACGTGTTTCATAGTTTTGGATGTTGATTGGAGGTGTTAGTTAGAAATGAGTGATCCTGAGTTAGATGCGAATGAATGTGATGATGATACTCATGATAGTGATCCTGAATCTGGGTTAGACCCACCTAGTGCAAACGACTCAACGATAAGCAAAAGAAAACATCCAATCCACCAATATTTTTGGTTTGAAGCTGAAAGTGAGACAAGTAGTTGCACTATTAAATGGTGTAAAACTAAAATAAAAGGAAAGAACACCACAATCCTCATCACTCATCTAAACACTCAGCACAAGAAAGTTCACGAGAAGTATTTGAAACTTACAGAGGTATTTGATGAGAATTCTGCGAAGAAAAAACAAGTTAAAGCGAGCAAAGTCACCTTTAAAACAAAATCAAATGGTGTATCAAAATCAAACTATCAACAACCTTCTCTACAGCAAGTAAGTTTTAAAAAATCTAAGAGAAGACAAGATTATTATTCTTATGGTCTCATTTTCTTCTTTCTACTCTCTCTGTTTTTACTTATATTATGCTAATAGCAGGCTAAAATACGAGCCAAACGATGCAAATCAGATAGTACTTCGAAAGATGCTCTCATTTTTATTAGCTTCTTCATCATTGCCTACTTCAATTGTTGAAAATGTCGACTCCAGAGCCTTCGTTTACAGATTGAACCGTCGATTTAGAATGCCTGGCCGTACTAGGATGACAAAAGACATAATTCTACTTCATCAACACGCCAAGAAAGTGTTAAAGGGAATGCTTAGTTCATCTTTGTCTAAGAAGATTCTTACTGCGGATATCTGGTCTAAAAAAGGATTAACTTCATCCTTCCTTGGAATAACAATCCACTTCATTGGAAGCGATGCTGTACTAGGAAGTGCCGTACTAGAACTGATTTTCTTTCCTTCTCCCCACATGGGGAAAGCCATTGCAGAATTAATTGAAAAAACAATGAAGGAATGGGGACTTGATCACATTTCTATTATCATTACGGACAGTGGTGCTAATATGGTTAAGGCTTTCAAGGAAGCCAAGAGCAGTAATTCAAGTGAGCTAATCGACAAGACAATTGAAGAAGTAGTCAACAATTCCGCTCGATCTGTACGTGACCCTGTCCTAGCCACACAGAATAATCAACCACAAAATTCTACATCACCTGGTGATTTCTCCCCGATTGAAGATGACGATGTTATGCTTTGGGAAGATGTCGAAGATGAAGTGACTATTGAGGAAATGTCTGAAGATTTCACGGCAACTACTGAGAGAAATACAACAACTTCTGATCAAGGAAATTCCCCAACTGAGGAATCAGTTGAAAATAATGATGGCAAAGACCATTTAACTCCTGAAGCTATTGATGGCGAAGAAGTTGACTATTTAGAAGAAAAAAGACAGATGGACGATCTGGTGCGTGGATTCCCACGGCCAACGGCTGGGAAAAACAAGAATAAAACAAAAAGATATTGTTGCCTCTCTCATTTGCTCCAGCTTGTAATGGGGTGCTTTGATAAACTGCGTACTAAGAAACGAAAAGAAGGTTCATCACTTCCTCTGTATGGCGCAACTATTCAATCAGCAAGGAAGTTAGTAGGAAAATTCAACAAGTCAACGTTGGCGATTTCAAGACTCATAGAATTATGCAATCAGAAACTCGTAGCGGGCGTCACTACACGGTGGTCATCTGTTTATCTGCTAATTCGCCGCCTTTTAAAACTAAGGCCACATGTCACAAAAGTTTGCGAAGAACAAAACTGGGACTGTCTTTCAATTTCTGAGTGGAATCTTCTCTCACGCGTGGAGAGGCTATTGGAACCCTTTGCCAGTTACACGCAACTTGTTAGCGCAGATCTGACTCCTACTTTTTCATCAGTGATTCCGACCGTACAGGAACTAAAATTTCATCTCCGTGAGGTATGATACAAATTAGTGAAACTACAAAGATTCTGAGTAGAATCATAGAATACTAAGACTTTAATTTAATGACTAAATTTGGTGTGCTCTATTTCTTTATTATTAGACGTCCAAAACCCCTGGTCTAAAAGAGATAAGTGACGTTCTATTAGATGAAATGAATCGACGATTTGATTTCATGTTGGATGACAACAATTCCAACTTTGATCCTATATTCTTGTTGGCTATCGTTCTTGATCCAAATTATAAAATTTTTGTAACACCCAATCAAAAGCAAATAGCTCGTCAACATCTTATCAAGATAATGGATCAGTTGGTAAGCACTAAGCAGCTAAGCACTAAGTTGTTTATTGTTTAACTTATTGTTGTTAAGTTATTTCTTATTGGCCTCGATTAGTCGATTGCAATTGCATGATCTGTTTGTTTGTAGGGAGTTCTTGATCCGGAACCCCCCATGAAAGAAACCGAAACCAAAAAAAGTCCGCCGATTCACAAGCATGCGCTGAACGCGAAGGTTCGGTGAACAGTTCTACTTCTAGTTCAAGTGATACGCGAACGCTTGCGGCGACTGGATTCAAGTATTTGTTTGCACAATTTACAGTGGAGAAAGAGAAAGAAGACCTATCGCGTGAATCAGTAGAACCGACAACAAACAATGAAACAGAAGAAAATTTGAAGAAAGCAAGAATTGAAAAGCAGATGATCGACTACTTAGCACTGTCAATCAATTCAGTGCTCGACGACGAAGGCAATGCTGTGAAAATTGATCAAATTGCCTTCTGGAAAGGACAATCGGAAAACTTCCCCGATCTTATTAGCCTAGCTTTAACCATGTCGGCTATTCCAGCTTCTTCGGCAGCGTCCGAAAGACTATTTTCAGTTAGCGGTTGGCATTGTCTTGGCAGAAAATATCGTTTGGAAAAGAAACATCTGGCTGCCAAAACCTTCCTCTCACGTAACAAAGACTTACTGAGAGATCATCTTTTTAACTGATTAACAAAGGTTCATTTTCATTTGTATTGCGACAGGGACTGATTTCATTTAATTATGATTATCGTTGTGATAGTATGGTATTCTCTATGTCTACTCTACTCGTTAGTAACGTACGTTTGTTTTTTAATTTTCATATCTCTCGAATTCTCGGTTTCGGCCTCTTGGTGCTCCAACCCACAATAGGGTTTTAAAATCATCAGAATCTCAAAATCTCAGAAAGACAGAAATGTCAAACAAAATGCGAAATCAAATCTAAGTCAAGAAAAGTGTAGACTGTAGATGAGTAGTGTTTCTACTTTCTAGCTGGCTCCTACTCAGTACTCAGTACTAAGTACTTCTACTGCCTTGCCTCGTTTCCTGCCTCATACCTGCAATCCAAATCCAAATCCTACATCTTTTTAAATGTTATGTTAAATTTAATTCAATGTCTTTTCACCTTTTGTCTTAATTTTGTTTTCATGAAAGTTGATGAAAGTTGAAACCTGAACCAGGGAGTTGTAGTTGTCAAAACAGAAACTAAGAAATTCACTAACTTTGAAGTTTGAACTTAATCGTAAATACAGAACCTAAAAGAAAAAGAAGAAGTTCGTGACTATAGGTATTTTTTAATGTAAAAACTTTGAAAAACGAAACGAAACGTCCGTTAACGAAACGAACGTTAAAGAAACGGTCGTTTCGTTTTTGATTTAAAAACGGAACGAAAACGAAACGAAAATTTAAAAAAATTACAAACGAAACGATAACGAAACGATTAGAGTTTTCTTAAAAAGAGGCAACACTAGTCTCTATCCCCCCAAAATATATATTTTCCCCCAAATTAAAATTGGCAACGCCGTAGTCAGCTGTCAAAAACCATTGTCAAAAACTAAATGTAAATTAACCTTACTTGTGATTTCGAGCGCTTCATGAAATCAAAACGCACGAAACTGAAAGAGCAGATCAATACGCTTCGATTGATATAATTATATTTCCGGTTCCATGTTGTAAAATTATACCATTTCTAAACCAGGTTTTATCCACTTCACTGATTGGCTAGATCACTTTACATCGTTATTTGCTTTCATTTAGAAATTTTTCGTTTCTAATTTGAGAGCTTTCATTCATGTTTTAATCTATACTTTAGTCCTTGTTTTATTCCTTAAGTATTTTGAAATTCATTTAAAGTGAGCCGCTCAGACAATATTTTGTATCGGTAAAGTAGGGTTGTTATACTTAAAAATTTTATATACTTAAAACTTATACTTTAAATGCTATTATTTATCATTTTTATCATTGAATTGTAAGCATAAAGAACAGAAGTTTATAAGACAAAATGAAGTTGTTAGAAATTTATTAGGGAAATAAACGAAATAATTATTTCGATTTCGGACGATAATTTTCTCAATAGATGACGCTACTTGTCTCGGGGAAAACTAGGTGCAAAGGTTGGGGCCTTCGGCATATTTAAGTATTGCAGGCGCACAAAAACAACAGGAATTAATTGGGTCTTGTACTTGTAAAAAAACATGGTATTTGATAAAATATAACTTTCATTTTCATTATCAGTAAAAGATGTGGTAGTTTCAACCATGACGTGTTGTTATTTCTGGATAGCAAAATATTGCTCAGTATTGCTATTAATCTTCGAGTTTCTTTTGACAGACGAGTTTTTAAATTTCAATTGAAATTAAGTCTATTCCATTGCAAAGTCTGTTGAAATTTGCGAATATCTTCAAATTCGCAATTGGCACCAGTGGGCTTCACTTTGGCATCCAATCATTTTACTCCGCTTATTTGCCCAATCGGACGCGATTAAACGATTCCCCTGTGTATGCGGTGTGTAGGCTCTCGGATGCACCGGTCCGTTTTTGGCAGGTCGGAGCACCCCCCCCCACTCGCCACACCCTATTACTAGGGTTTGGGCCTGAGGCATATACTATGCCTCAGGGATAACATTTTTTTCTTCGGGTGGTCGGGGCGTAATGCCTTAGAAGGAGTAGAGGAATTTAGATTCTTTACAAGTATTACTTGTATAATAGTTTTCCAATTTATCCATCAACTAAAGAAAAAGTGTTGAGTTGTCAGCCAGTTGACGGTAGAAACTTTTGGGGTTTAAAACGCATACTACTTGGACATCCTGAATGGTGCCTTCTATCATCACCTGTATTTAAAAAAAGGATGTAATATTACTTTCTTGATTAGAATGTATCACAGCCAATTAGTTGTACCTGGGGTTGATATCTTTGAATTGGAGCTTCCTTGAGGACGAAACCCATGGGTTGCAACTGCTGTTGTTGCGACTGAGAGAATTTTCTTTAGATATCGTCTGCTCTTTCCACAATCCGAAATTTGTCGAAACTTCAAAATCACTTGACAGCCCTCTGGCGGCCTTTGGTCACCGCGAGACATCAAGTGATGATTTTACACGCTAGCTCTTCAAATAGTCTCAAGAAACAGAAAGCTTTTTCTGCGTTTTATCTACACCCTCTTTCAACAATTTCGTCTGCTCGTGTTGTTCAGTTCAATCAATTTCGTAGACTCGTAGCAATGGACGTTCGTAATTTGTCAACGATTTTCATGGTGTCGTAGAAGGACTGGAAAAAGATGGATGGTTTTGGATTTTTAAAGTCATATCTTACCATAATTATGTTTCAACCCGTGCGGTCAAGTGCGTCCTCTATCGGGTGAAAAACATTTTCCCAGAGGGGTACAAATTTCTTGAAGAAGCAATTTCTGGAGATCAAGCAGTCAAGATCCATTATTATGGTATCAGAAGAGAAGGCTCTCTCCACTACGTGACAATCAACAAACAGAAAAAATCACTTGCGAAACGTTTAATCGATCTAAACTACGTCCAAGAAGCCTAAATTTCAAAATTCTGGGCTGACAGCACCTCTGGTTTGTGGGGTTTTTCATTTCTTTCCTTCTTTCTTTTTTTCATTTCATTCACTATCCAAGTTCAAAGTCTGCACCGTAAGCTGCCACTATTGCTGAAAAAGATTTCTGTGCATCTGAAAATTCCTTCCTGGGATACTTGAAATTACTGCCTCACAATCCATCAATTGATGCTGTGATTTCTCATGTTTCTCAGTGGGACCCTCTTCCTATCCCCGTGAAAAGGGGGATAGGAAGTTGAAAGGTTTAAAAGGGAATCTTTTCTTTGGTGTCTGAAAGAAACTTGAATTCGGGAAATGTTTGTCGCAATTAAGCCTAGAGGTTGTTGTGACTTTGGTCACTTCTGGACACACTTTTAGCCACGTTTACAATCTTTTTTGGTCTTTCAATGGAAATCTGAGAATACATAAAGTGTTTCATATAATCAAAGGGCTGAAAACTATAAACAAGTAGTCACAAACTGAAAACCTAATCAGAACTCGAGATGTTCCGAACCTTTAGAACAAAAATATGATTACTAAATAGCTTTACCTGTGAAAAACTACATCCTTATCTCGATTCTTAGACGTAGAGTTTATCGCTGAACAATTGGACATCACTAAATCACCAGAAGATAAGTATGCAGAGAATGCATTAAATACGCAGAAATGTGGAGCACGTGTAAGAAGCAATCTTTACCAGAGATGACTAACGAGAAGTAAATAGCCATCTAAGCCATGGACACAGCAATATTGTCAGATATTTTTATTAATTAAAAACAATACAAACATATTGTTTAACATTTTTATTTTTATTATTACTATAGCCATTACATGTCTTGGTGTTTGTATAGTCAGCAAAGCAACTCTAAAAGAAAACAAATTTTAAATTTCCCTCTCAGTGGTTGTTGTAGCCGCCGGCGTAATTCAATGACGAGTTTCGTCCCCAGTCGTTAGGTGGCTGCCGGTCGCTTCACAAATTTTTTTCCCATTACCTTTCCCATCTCTACTCATCATCTATGACCGTAACGAGTAAAAGTCATCGATTTCGGCTAGGACACGCATGTGAACAAGGCCTTTTTCGAACACGCAGCTGCAATCTCGTTATTACGGAGCGCTCGAAATCATCCAGTGGGTGCTAAACTTGGCGACCAAGACGATAAAATTCTTCTACCACGAAATACACTTCTAACATCGAAATCACGGTATCCTATTGAATATTATCTTGGCCGGTAGGCCGACCGAAAAATTTTGAAGGTACTCGGCTGGTAGGCCCCGTCGGCCGGTAGGCTCTCTCAATTAACTGCGACTCTGTTGATCTCACAACGGATTTGAATTCGCTAGAATCAATCAAGTTAAGCTAGACCCTGAGTCCATTGAAATGTGGTACATTTAACTTTGCCTAAATAAAGAGAAAGAGGGTAAGGATCATGCATACAGGGAATACAGGCACGAGGACATACCTGTGATGGGCAGAATGGTGGCTGGCCCACACAAGCCAGAACGTGAACCACAATGGTGAGAATACAATGAAAATCCTACAGAGATAAAGAGTTTAGGGCACGTTCCCAATATGGGTGAAGCAAGTTTTTACCTCAGGTTGCTCGTGCAACTACAACATGAAATGTCCAGAAGGACCAACAGCATGAACATAAATAGAATCTTTAAAGGATAAACAGAGGGATAAGACATGCAATAACAGAGATATAAATATATAAGCACTACCTCGGGAATTAATCCAAGAAGAAGAGACAAGACACACGTCGTCAATCACACGACCAACAGACGAGGCTACAACACTCTGAGGGAGAGAATTAAGACCATTAACATGGATACAATCAAATACGACCAACGGCAATTACCAAATAGATGTTGCGGACGGACGGGCACAAAGCAATGTAGCCCGAGAAAGAGAAAGTAGAAAAATGAACAAACCGCACACCGGCTTTAAACACGTTGACACACGAGCAGACGATACAATAGCATGAAACAAAAGAAAAAGAGGGAAAAGAGGGAGCAGAGCCACGACGGCGATATTGAGAGAAGAATAAGTGATCGAGAAATAAATAAAATAAATAAAATAAATAATGTGCAGTATAGACAGACTCCGCCGGATCAGGATTGTTATTTTCACAGATTGTTAGCTAACTTAGCCAAGTCAAGTGACCCTATAAAAACTGTTCTGTCGACTCTCGAACACTCTTTGATTAGATGATTGACGTAGTTTGACACGAAATCTCTTAACTCTTTGTCCAAGAAAGAATTGGGATTCAAACTCTGCAACCATCAGATTATGAATTTATTTTAAATTTTAAATTTCAAACAGCTACTACCTAAATTTCTAGACAGCTAGACGGCTCGTCACGCCTCGTGCCGTCTACACTACTCATCAAAAATAATCACAACGTAGGTTAACTCTGTTCAATCATGGCCGATCGCCCACGTCTCGTCGCTCAACGCGGTGGTAATCGAGGTGCAGCCACGCGGCTGATCACCAGGATGCAACAGATACACGCTGATGCGACTATTGATCGACCACGCAAGATCCACGACCTACGCCAAAAGCTCGCCGATCTCAATCGCCTTCTCGATAAAATCGAAGATTTCGACGACAGAATTTATGCAGAAACTGAGGTAGCGGATCTGGTAGCAGAGCAGGATGATGTGGAGACTAACAACACGATCATCAAAGACGTCCGGGACACATCTTTGTTCCAAATTGGAGTGCTTGAAGGTGAGGAAGCGGCACTTTGGCTGCAGCCATACCGCCTCCACCTGCTACAAATCCACCTCCAGCCTCAGTTAATCCAGCGCCAGTCGTCTCTACGAGAGCCAGCAAAAGGCCGAAAATTCTACTCCCTCGCTTCAACGGAGAAATTTTAAAGTGGTAGTCCTTTTGGCAGGCGTTTGACGCCGAGATTCATTCTGATCCTAACACTACCAACATCAATAAGTTCAACTACCTGATAGGTCAACTAGAACCCAAAGTCGTCAATGTCGTCGCTGGTTTAGCTCCATTAAATGCTAATTACCCAGAACTAGTCAAGTTGCTTCAAGAGAGGTACGATAGTGAGTCGAGAATTATTGCTGCGTACATGCGAGCCTTGTACAACCTTCCTAAACCGGACGGGTCATTACACCATATTCGTAGCTTCTACGACTCGCTAGAGGCCAACATTCGTGCGTTGGAGGCGCTAGGAAAACCTCCAGACACTTACAGCGATTTGTTAGTATGTATTCTGCTCGACAAACTATCACCTGATCTTCGTCGAAATATCGCTCGCCAACATGAACAGGACGAGTGAACACTTGAGCAGCTGCTAAAGGCTCTTCGTGGCGAGATTCGAGTTTTAGAGGCTGGGCAGTCTACACAGTACACTCCTTACAACAAAGATCACAGCCCGCATCAAAACTCGACCGCAATGTTCAGCGGAGTCACCGAGAGCAACCGCCCACCGTCTTGTCCGTTTTGCAATGGTGAACATTTCCCGAAACAATGTAGCAAGTATTCGTCAGTCGAAGATCGCCTCAAGATCGTCATGCAAAAACGCTTATGCAGCAACTGCCTCAGATCGGGTCATTTCAAAAATGATTGTCGGTCAAAAAGGAGATGCCGGACGTGTAAAGCCGTGCATCTTTCGAGTCTTCACGACACTAACCATACAAATCACTGCAGCGCAATGACGACTCAATCAAGCTCAGCGTCGACGACGCCAACTTCGTATTTGTCGGCCATCAGCATTAATATCCCTCAATATGACACACAAGGTGTCGTTCTAAACTCAACAGTTTCTGAATCGCCATTCGTTTTTCTTGAAACTGCTGTCGCTCCCGTCCTTACCCGTCGGGGTTCTGTCAAAGTGAACATTTTGTTGGACGAAGGTTCACAACGTACTTTCATTACTAAGAACTTGGCTAGACAACTGAGAGTGAAATCGAGATCGCGTGAACGGCTATTGTTATCGGGCTTCACTGCCGTCTCCCAGACGCCTTCTATTTATGAATCGGTTGAGATCACAATTATTTCCCGCGACAAGTCACTGATTGTCGTAAAAGCCATCACAGTGGAGAAGATAGCCAATCCGCTAGATGACAAGTACCGTGATGGCGTCAAGTCTTTGCCTTATCTTCAAGGTCTCGATCTCGCTCATCGTTCTGCTAACAACGACGCGTTTGACGTCGAGATTTTAATTGGAGCAGACTTTTACTGGACCTTCGTTGGCGACCAAAGTTGAGTGGTTTGTCAGTAATGAAGATGAAAGTGACATAGATTCCGTTTCTGAAAGATCTGTCAAAAATATTACTGAGAAGGATATCCACACTGGTGATTCCTCATCCGGATCGGGTACGTAGTAGCTAATAATACTTTTTGTTCGGAGGTTAGCGTAAAATTTTTTACATTCCTTTCCCCTTTGAAATATTCTTTTTATATCCTAAGACATTCCTGAACCTGTAGTCAAAAAAGACCGGGGCTTGGGCTTCCGTTCTTTCAACTCGCGAAATGTAAGTTTTCGAGGACGAGGTCTAGCATCGGTTTTTAAACGTCCAAGGGTTAATTACAACAGTCCAACAAAGAATTCTTCCGATTCCGGTAAGTTTTAGTTTGAATTTCTGCTTACCTTATTGTTATGTTGTAAAGTTAATGTAATAATTGTGTAAACCTGTAGAAGATGATCTGCCCCTTTCAGTTCTCCAAACACAAATAAAAGGTGCAAAGAATGGTCCTCTTCGTGCAGGTATTGTCAGTGGAAACCGAGATCGGCGTACTCGAAAATTCAATTGAATGTTTTTTAACAACTTTTTATGCTTTATCGGTTTTTCTCTTGCTTTGCATTTATATGAAGCAAAAATTCCCTGCTTATGCTTTCCCTTGTTTTTCAACCTAGTCTACTCTTGCAGTACAATCTAATTGTACAAAATAGAACACAGAATGAAAATACATAATTATGTGTATTGTACTTTAGATTTTTTAAAGGAACGTGTGAAAATCCACACTTTCGGATGTGGTCTCAAATACATACTTTACAATAAGGATAAGATGGTAAAGTTGATTGACCGAGGTTCCAATACGTACCTAACTTACTGACTGATTCCAAGTTTTAAAATAAACTATATAAAAATACATGCAAGTATAAAATTTTTTATCATCGAAATCCACTATCCATTTTGAAATTTCAAGAAATTAGATATTCTGAAATAAGTAACAACCCTAATAAGAGCCTAAATCTGAAATCAATGCAACTAATGATAAAATTTTCTATATTTTTTTACTGATTGAGAATTGTCAACGAATTTTGTTCCTGGCTTCTTTATTCTCTTAAGCAAGTTTATAAGGTTGCATTGTCGCTTGATTCTCATATGAAATATTTAAATTTACTACTGTAGTTCTAAAAAATTGGCGCAGGACTCATGAATACATTACAACCATAGATGAAGGAGAGGTTATCAGGCCAAGTGGAGTTCACAAATGTTTAAAATTGTCGCAAAAAGTGGACTACAGTTTTTTTTTATTGTAATGGCAGCATAATCAACTACAGGTAAGAATAACCAAGTGTTTTTCTACGAAATAAAAGTATTTACACGATGTTTTTCAAATCGTTGCCTAGCTAATCTCTGATTACGACTACAATTATTTATCCCCGAGTGTCTCCCACCTTTAGGTGGGAACCGAGGGCTTGGCTTCTACCGATTTATCGGGCCGACAAGAAGGAAGTTACTTTCCCCCGAGTACGACTTTGAAACATTTAATTTTTTAGTTCATTTTACCTCCAACAGATGGCCATGGCAAAATTTGATGGGGCGGTAGAAAATCAGGAAAATAAGAAACTAATTCACAAAACAAACATTATACATAGGAAATATGGACAATTGTCTATGGCCATTTAATAATTAGAAATACTCCTATCATTAACATCAACACTAAAACTTAAATGAAAAAGGGTCCAATATTACAACACAGAATTACTACGTAGTGTTAAAAACCGCCACTAGAGGGCACTACAAATCAAAACGAAAACTAAGCAAAGATGAGGTATCTCTTTACGAAATGCCGAAAGAAGACAAAACGGAAACAACATTATAAATATATTGAGGAGGAAAGTGAGATAATAGTAAGAAAATTTCGTAAAATTTTCTTTTCCCCTGAAAATTTTGTAATTGTCATACGTGTTTACAATGACTGTAGGCCATAACTATGAAGCTTAAAAAACATATTTTGTTCCAAATGACACGAAGGGCTGGCGCGTAAGTGCGATTTCATCTCGATTCCGTTAGTCGATGCATCAAGTCTATATTAACTACACAAATTTATGTTTTCCCTGCGGTTTCCAAAACAATTTTTTAAAATCAGTGATATACTGTGAGATGAATCTTTAAAAATTTTTAATTTAATGAGATTGAAAAATAAGTTCGTTTATTAGCAGTCATCATGTGAGGATACAAACATCGCCGTTTCACAACCGAATTCAAAAACTTTATTATAAAACGTCTCCAGTTTCCCGAAGGGATTCTGTAGAACATTGTAAAGCACCCTTCGGTTGTACGAAACACCCAGTAGATGGACACCTTCGTAACTAATCAATTAGATACCGCTGAAATGACGCGACCGATTTAAAAGTATCATACTTAAAAAAATTTGGCATATTTTCTTACACTTGAATGGGATATTTGCAAATAGTTATTTCCCCTTTGTTAAATGTTAAATAGAGATGTGCGTCGTGATAGGAAAACCTGGCACCATTGTGCTTTCTTTACTACTACAAGTTACGATTTACGAACGTTTTTTCAGTTAAAAAGGATATTCACCGATAAACAAGCGTTATGTGGGGAAACCATTAGAACTCTACGGGTTGGGACTAATTAAAATCAGATTCTATATAAAATTGCCAACGTAAAACTTATCTTGATATTTACAAACTGATGAAAGCGTTGTGGTAGATGAACTGTCGGTGCCGTGTTGTTTGATAGACATCATTTAGACGTTTTTTTTTCATTTACGGGAAAAACCTCAACATCAAAACATCATTATACAAAAAAAAACTGTGTAGGGCTAACTGATGCAATTAATTTTAAAATATTCTTCTAGTCATGGTATAAAAAATAGTGTTCAAAATAGCTTGACTTTAATTAGTTTATAACTCGGCAAATATATATAACGAAAAGTTTGCAGAAAAGTAGAAGACTGGAAAAATAGTTTAAAAACCTTTGGGCAAGCCTTTTGGGTGGACTCAATGGCCAAACAAATATTTTTCCCGGAACGCGAAGAGCTATATGTACCATTGTACCTGCGCGAGACATTATATACATGACAATCTATAGACAATCCAGAAATATATTCTGCTGAAAGAATATAGCCTATGTATCACGCGGCGTGATTCATATATTCTTTCAATCACGCGTGAGAAGAAAATATATATATATAATATGGGCAATTTGATATGACCAAAAGGTAATGCCATAAGTAGCCTATCCCAGTATATCATGATTTTATTAATAAAAAATCAGTAATAGATGATAAAAATATTTATAAATGATTGGAACATTTCCATACTGCAACTCCCATGACATAAACCAATTAACGCAATGCCTTTAAGTTAGAAAAATGTCCTAAAATGTCTAAACAAATTTCAGTTTTTACCTAACTTTTTATAAGGCATATGATTTCCCCGACTTTTTTCGTGCAAAACTACAAAAATCCACCTCTGAATCCCTTCGGGAACCTTCCCGCGCAGGGCGCGGGCTACAGTAGTTCTTATGTGACCAGTGACCCTAAACCCCATCACGCCATCTAGCGGTCAGAAAGTCCTTTACCCTTTAAAAAGAATTGCAATTACCACTTCTCGAAGATACCCAAGTACGAACTTGTTTTTTAATTAGACAACAGACAATCCTTTAAAAATTATCAAGAATGAATTCTGTAAAGTGTGCGTGTGATTCTGTAAAATATAGTTTTAGTGTAGATAAAATGATTCTAGAGCTATATACAAATAAAAAATCAAAGAAATAAAGGCAAGAAAAGACTTATCTTGCAAATAGTCTAATTTTTGTTGAAAAAAATATTGTAAACAAATATAAATAGAAAAATATAACAGCAAAAGCGGACTTTTTCTGAAAAGAATTAAAAATTCCTTTCTTTAACTAATAAGAGGATTTATTCAAAAACTAAAACAAGATAAACTTGTGCTAACACGTGCTTTGGATTTTGTATCAAAACTGAAATAATTTTCATTTTAAGAAAAAGACTTGTGCCCAAGCTTGGGCCTACAATAAATGGAATCTAAATTGGCGTCTGGATAAGACTCAAGTCCAAGCTTTGGCCTACACCAGTAAGGGAAAATTACGTACAACTCCTTAAATGACCAATCTGTTGACCATAAAAAATGCTATATGTGAGTTTGATTTTATGATTTTTTAATGCCATCACTTTGTTTCGTGGGTAGTAAAAAATTTCAAACATTTCTTAAATTCTTGAGAAATAAAAAATAACTTGATATTTTCTAAAATATCCAATACGAATATAGACGATTCCAACTGAAAAAGTTCCTGAGTCCAAGCTATGGCCTACGAAAATTAAGAAACAGGTATGATAATTCCTCAAATTTCCGATTCTTGAAGCATTAAGAAATCAAGACTCAAGTTAATCGTTTTTTTAATATTTTCATTCAATCTCCTTGCATTTGTTTCCACGGAGTTAAAAAAAATTAAAATATTTGCTTAAAACCTTTCGAAATAAGAAGATACTGTACGTAACAAAATTTTCTTTGTAATATTCTCCAGCCCATGCTTGTTACTATCTGTAAGTGGCGAGTTAGGCCCAAGCATGGACTGAAAGACCCGAGACTATGTTGCGGCAATGGGACTGCTTTAGTCCTAAAATTTCGCCCTTGGAGCGAGAACTATCCGGCAATCACTTGCCGTTTAGGTGCTTTTGACGACTTTTAATAAATAATTATATCCTATCAGTGATAACTCCTGAAATTTCCTCGACTGAGTTAACACGAATATCGTACGTACAATCATATTCTTGTCGCCTCTCCAATCACTAACCCTGCTCCCAGGAATTAAGAAATTAAAAATGTATCTGCTTTTAATCGGTGTGCACTTACTGTTTGGAGTATCCTCCTCCCCTCTATGTAGAAGCTCGACAATACTACTGTATGTCCCCATTACCGCGATCTGCCCCAATTATCGCTTCTCATAACTCAGACTAAAATAAAAGACTCGTGTTTCCCTAGGAAGGTTCGGCGTTCCATTCTTACACTACATTAATTCAGACATTATTTTCGGCCACATCCACGAAACTGGCCCACGGACCGGTCCCGAGGGTCAATATTACATTAACGAACCATATTATCGCCCCTTGGATTAAAAACTCGCTACTTTGGCTCTGTGCATATATCAGACTTCCCATATTAAACTTTGGCCTCATATGTCTTCCAACCTGCAGGTTTCTACGCAGCTGGTATTTGTTAGTTTGGAGCAACTTATGCTCCGTCACCATAACAAGAAAAATCGGCAAAATAGTATAGCAGACGAATTCATTCTCATTGTTTGTTAACACTTCAAGCGCCGAGTCGCAGATTTTTAGAATGACCGAAAAAGCTCGCAATAAAGAAGACAACGTATTTTATCCTACGTATGAAGAACTAAGTGATTTCCCAGGGTATATCCAGCATATCGAAGATACCTACAGTGCCCATGAGTTTGGGGTAATCAAAATCATACCGCCGAAAGGATGGAACCCACGGCCAGGTGGGTACAACGAGGAGGAAATCGACAACATAGTTATTAAACAACCACTGGAGCAATCCATTTTCGGCAAGAATGGATATTACCAAATTTCAGCCACCCCCCCTAACCGCCATGACGGTGGGCGAGCTGCGTGCCAAGTCAATTCCAACACCTACCAATAAGGATGGCACTCCAATCTCCAACGAAGACCTAGTTGGTAGGTTTTGGAGGGACATTAATACCAACCGGTCCACCAAGCCTATTTACGGAGTGGATGTGCCATTAACCATGATAGATAAATCAGTCCAAGTGTGGTAAGTAAATTTTGTAACTCTCGAGTGCCTTTTCATGCTTTACATAATTTTTGTTTTTTTCTTTCGTATAGTAACCTAAGCCGTCTTGGTACAATTTTGGACTTGTTGAAAACGCATTATGGACAGGAAATTCCTGGCATCACATCTCCCTTTTTATATTTTGGTTCGTGGAAGACCTCTTTTGCGTTCCATACCGAGGACATGGAGCTATACAGCATCAATTATCATCACATGGGTGACCCTAAGTCATGGTACTCAGTTCCTCCTAAGCAAGGGCACCGCTTAGAAGAACTGGCCAGCTTGAAACTTCCTGATCTTCGTAAGGCATGCCCGGTTTTCCTAAGGTATGTATTTCTGAAAACCTTTTTTGTGTATGAACGGTTAGTGATATTAACCATTGGAAATTTACAGACACAAGAGGGCCATGATTTCTCTCAAAGCTCTGAGAGAAAACGGAATTATGTGTAGAAGACTCATACAGAAAGCAGGGGAAATCATAATCACGTTCCCCTACGGCTACCATACTGGCTTCAACCACGGTCCCAACTTTGCCTAAGCCGCCAATTTTGCCTCACCACGTTGGGTGGATTACGGCAAGAGAGCCGCCCGATGTGTAGACGGGGTAAACAAAGTTAGATTCAAGTTGGGCATATTTATGCTAATCTTCCAACCTTCCAAATTTGTAAATTGGGTACACGGTAAATAGAATCTAAATTAGTTTTAAACTTCAACCTATGGCTACATTGTACTTTTTACTTTTAGGATATGACAAAGGTCCTCATCCGGAGAAGGATTCAGGAGCATTCTATGCAAAGAAACCAAGAAAAAGCGAAGTTCGTGATTTACTCGATGAGGCAACCCTTGCATCGTTGGAGTCAGATGAGGAGACCGGATCGTCGGAGTCTGATGAAGAACTGGCGTCCACAAGCAATGCGCAACGTCGCAAGCGAAACAGCAGCCCACAGGAGCCAACCGAAGACGAGGGAGAAAATCAACGCCACGCGCAACGACACAGGCTTGATGATTTTCCCTCTGGACAGGATCCTCAAAGCCCTGGTTCGATACGAGAGCCAGCCTACCAGATACACAGCGACGACGACTGTCCATACATACTCGATACTCCCGTTGGTGAGTGCATTTTTACATGCTTCTAGAAAAATATATTAGTTTTACAGTATCCATTTTCTTAGGCAATCGTATGCTTCATTACAAACCGAATATGAAAAAGTTCTTTCGTCTTGGCTGCAAGTTTCTAACGCAACTCCTACGGAAGACATCAGGTAAGACAACAACTGTGCGAATAATTATCAATAGGAGACTTAACTTTGTTTATTATTTTTTAATGATAATTTTCATCTATTTCTCGTAGGGAAACATTTGATTTTGTTAAACAATGAATATGGACGAGTTTACAAAAATCTTTGAGAAACCAGACAAAAGATGTTTTGGAAGCGGTCCCCGGACGAGAGAATAGAGAAGCAGTAAAACAAAGAAAAGGGTTATATTGCGGAAAAATTAAATATTAGATAAGTTATTACGTAAACATCATAATAGAATTATCGTTTTCAGTGAGCTGCGCGGTGAGCAGGCACCCGAACAGCCTGCTGTGCAGGCACCCGAACAGCCTCCTGAGCCGACGGCAGAACAGCTCGCTGCCGAAAAGCAGAAGAAAGACAAAAAATCGGTTACTTTATTTTAAACATATGAACATTTTTAAGGTGTATAATGCTCATTTTATTCATTATTAAAATGTTTTAAATGTGTACGTTGCGTTTATGTTGTTTTTTAAATATATAATTTGAGACCTGTCAAAAAAGTAACTATTTTTACATATTCTTGCCAAATAAAAAGGATTATAGCAAAGCTAGCTTAAAGTAGGTCATTTTTGTTTAAATCGATCAATCAAGATTTATGTGACATTGATGTGATTTATGTGACACCGATGGGAATTCTTATAAGGCTTATGGTGGTGGAAGACGAATGGATCCCTACGCACTATCACTGCAATTGAATACTGACTGGGTGCCTTCATTCAATTATTCTGGATTGTTACCCTATATTGAGTGAGCTGCCATTCTTATAATATTGTAAATGGCTGTGTTTTTATGTGATTCATGCAGTAAATTTGGGTATTGTGCGGCAAATCGTTGCCCTTTTTCGATTCTAGCAAAAGTGATTGTCAATGGTACATGAGAAAGCCTAAAACAGTAAAGCTATTAGACAGAAAAATACGTAATAGTATCCTACACTCAAATATTAGACGATTACCACGTAGTTTTGCTTCAAGGGCATTTTGAAAAGGGCCTAAATTGTTGAAAATCTTGCTATTATATACTCCTTATATAATGAAAAATGTGATGAAAAAAAACAACGATCATACATTTTTAATTCTTAGTGATGCTATTTACTTGCTTATTCAAAAGCGCGTAACGCACTTTGAAGTTTATCAAGGTCGCAAAAACATTAAAACATTTGTGAAGCGCTTCGAGAAGTTATGTATTGACTTAAGAATATGAGTTTTAATCTCCATCAATTATTGCACGCACGTGACTTTGTGAGTGATTTGGGCCCTCTTTGGACTTACTCCTTTTACTACTATGAAGGAGAGAATGGCAGCTTTCTAATATGTTTAATGGAGAGTTGTTGTGAAAAAAGGGAAATAAATTGGAAAAGACAAAAGGGTTGGAGTCCAAAATTTGTTTTGAGAACTTCTCATCTCGGCTTCTCAAGTGGGACTGGCGAGCTCTTCTCTCTCTTTCCATGCAGACTCACGCCCGTACACAGGGTTGCCATTTCTACTCACAGATGGCGTATTAGGAAACACCACTCAAAAATATCACAACAGTGTGTACCTGTTCGTTTTAAACACTTTCGAACGCTAGAAGCTTTGACAAATATTTTAAATTCTCAAGATCCTGATCCAGGACTGGAATATTTTTTGAAAATACAAAACAAGCTACTAATAGGTTTGTAGGTACCAGTTCCCTACAAAAAAGTCGTTGAAGTTGAAGAAATGTCGCTTATTGGAAACTGAAAACCTTATGTTCTGCCAGTTCAAGAAATAAATATTTTCTTACCTTATTCAATCTAGAAAGTAGAGGCCTGTTTTTCAGCAGGTTCTTATTTATGAATGAATTGTTTACTGTAGATAGCTATAAAATGAATTCAAAACGACAGAACTGCTTCGTTATATGACAGATGACTGAAGACGAGACATTGCATCAATTCTGTAAAACATGACATGTCATATGTCTATTCTATTCCGTTTCGTCAGATGTTTATTGACAAGTACAGTACCCACCAAAAGTGATCGGATGTCGCCATCCTTCCCGTGTTAAATACCCTTTAGTGGAGCGGTTACCAAAGCTAGGCAAAGGGTGATAGAATAAAACTTTGTCTACCTCTGGTAGAAAACAATAGTCTCTATGTCTGTGATTTTTTTCGGGATTTTTTACAATATCTCACTTATATTTCAATTTGTTTAGTATGTTCAACTTTTGACTTTTATCAATTTTCGTAAAACATGTCATAATCTTTTCAGTCCGCCTAGCGGCGGTTTTTAACACTACGAGTAATTCTGTGTTAAATATTGGACCCTTTTCCATTTAAGGTTTTGATGTTATAATGATATGGTATTTCAATTAAATGCTGATAGACAATTGTCCATTTTTCCTATAAATGATGTTTGTTTTGTGAATTAGTTACTTATTTTCCTGATTTTCTACCGCCCCCTCGAATTTTGCCATAGCCATCTCTTGGTGTAAAAATTAACTAAAAAATTAAATGTTTCAAAGTCGCACTTGGGGGAAAGTCACTTCTTGCACGTCGGTCCGATTTTTTAAAAGATGGATATTGGCAACCTCAACACGCTACCATTTTCAAAAATTTATGGCCTTTAAGAAGTCGCCGACGGAATCTTCACCCTTATTAGAGGAAAAGTGTGTAAGGGGGGACTCTGCCGTAAAATGTCTCGCGGGCAACTAACGATTTTCCCCATCCCCGTTAGAGGCGCTGACATCTTAAAAACCATTCGCGGGAAACAATTCAAACACCAATATTTATTTCAGTCAATAATCAACTTTGAGCTTCATTGTTTGAGTTTACATCATCGAATTCCTTTAAACGATTTCAAACAACATATTTGGGATTTGAGCTGTAAGACTAAGAGTTTTCAAATAATCAGTGGTACATAATTGCAAAAACAAAAGTTTAGACTTTCCTACATTTCTTCCGTACTGGAAACAGTAATCCCTTCGAGTCGATCTAACATACCATCCCATATAGGTTCCATGGTCATAAGTTTTCCAAAATTAGTGGCCCATGGCAAAACATAAACAGAATATTGTTTTCAAGAAACCATTGTTTTACAGCACAAGATTTGTGTACGTGATGATGATCGTTTACAAATCTAACGCCACTAGAACGCAATCTACCAGTCAACGCACCAGCCAAGAGTTGAAGATGTGTCCATACGTCCGTCTAGACGATGGATTTGGGCGATATCTTCTTTAACTGAAAACCACAACCCCATACTGGTAAAGAATTGGGAACAAACTTGTGTTCGACTTTCTTATAAAGAAAAATTTTCCCATAAGCGTCAAAACTAAGCGGCAACAAATAAAACTGATTTCGTAGGCCGTTGTATCAGGGCTCCATTCCGATATTTTTTTTAAATTAATAAATTAGAAAAAATGTATTTTCTAATTTTGTGATTTTAAATAATCCGGCTCATTGTCACAGATGAGCCCTAAAAAAATTTCACGAAAAAATTTCAATTTAAAGGTTTAAAAAGTCAAAAAACAATCGAGTCCCCATAAGGCTACATGTAACCAGCGGACTCAGTCACGCGACACCATTCCGCATACAACGCGAAAACGTTGCGCGAATGGCGCACAGTGAAAACTTGCTATACACGATGATGTTAAGAATTTGGTTATACGGTTAGTATAGACGTAGGGTGAACTAAAAAATCACTGTATTCTAAATGGTTTGAAGGCCAGCCAAGGCTTATTCGCTTGAAAGGTATTCAAGGTTAAAAAAAATTGAAGGAAATCGTAAGAAATGTTACTCTGTAAATGCTGCAAAGTTAGGGTTGGGAATCTTTGACAATAAACCCCAGTCCAGCTCAAGATCACTAAACTGGCAATGCCTCAACCTCCACTCAAGGTCGATTTCAAGTTTGTAAGTCTATTGGAATTGTAAATTTGATTAAATGAGCCTGATGTATTCTCAAACTCAAGTATATATTGTTATATATATGTTAAATTGCTTTTTATGCAGTTTCCGTTGATACAAATCAAATATAAGTGAAATTCCAGTTTCTAATAAAAAGAATGCCAGGTTGAATCAATTTCTTCCAAGGAACTCAATACTTCCCCAAATGGAGTTCCGTCCTAATGAAATCAATTGTAATAGTTTGACAATAGATATAAGAATATAATGATTCATACTTCAAATTTATGGACCATTAGAGACAGTCAGAACAGTCAGTCGCCCTCACCTCTCGCACCAACTCTTTCTTATTGTTGTTAGTGGGGAAATGCAGAAGCAATTCCAAAGAATGAAGAGTTAAATCGACATAACCTTGAATGAATAAGAAAAAATAAATAGGATGCGTGTAAAAATATTGTTACAAATAAGCCGTGGCTACTGCGGACTACTAAAGAGGGAACGCCCACCGGATGTCCCTCGATAAGAGAGAGTACTTGACAACATTGTGCGATGTCAGTTTAGGGTGCTGTAAGACTTACCGGTCGAATGCAGGTCCGTCAAGTAACACAAAACTGTCGTCAGATCACTAGACAAAGGATCCGAATGCATTCCAAGGCACCAATTTCGCCAATTGATCCACGCTGCTCGGTAAGCAGATTCAGATTCCGTGGACTTACAATTTCCCGCCAACAAAAGAGAGACCACTTCTCCCGGAAAGCCACGCATTTCGAGACTTGCCCTGACAACTTCCAAGCGGAAGATTGAGAGCCGAGCTGTCGATTAGTGGATGGGGCTTCTATAGTTCCGACGATAGAACATTCCTGTCGGGACGGATAAGTCTTGGCGTATCGCAAGTAAGAGAAAAAAATTTGGGAACCACTGAGGACACCAAATTTTACCTGTCCATAAAGGACAAATCAACACAAGATCTGTTTGTTCCCTTCTTACTTTGTTTAGACATTTAGGAATGAGAGAAAAAGGGGAAAAACATTACCCCGAAAAGGCGCAGCATTTAGTGAAAAGGCATTTATGACAAAAGCCTTCGGTTGCGGGATCTAAGAAACAAAACAAGCAAGTTATGAATTCCAAGAAGAAGCCAAAAGATCAATATCCGATCACTGTTTATACGGATCCGAAAAATTTGAAATTTCGAACCCCATTTCCAAAAATATGACATCTTCGTTAAGTTTTCACTTCTTATCTAAAAATTTAGTGGTACCCATTAATATTTAGGGGTTTTATTCCTCAATACTTCAACAAATCAGGATTTGCAAACATTTGAGGGATTTAACCCCCAAAATACTTACAGATGGCGTTGGCACTGCAAGAGCTGAAAGCCATCAAGTAAAGCAGACGTATCGTCTTCTGTCGCTTGTTTAATACACATTTGACTGAATCAATAACTTGTTAAGATATCATGTAAGTTCTTCTGGTAAAGCAATATATTTTGGGAAGAAAACTAAGCTGTGTTTTGTATAAGGTGTACGAAAAGTACTAATTATGTTTAAAATCATGGAGTGCTATAAAATTTAAATCTAGTCCTGTAACTAAAAAGGTACGTAGTGTAAATTGCTTATTTTACTCATTTTAAAGCATTGTAAGGACTGTATGATTTGAAACACGCGATTTGAATATATACTGTCTATCTTTAACAGGAATCAAGCCATATTACATCAACAACATAGTCCAAGTTTCCCACGAGACCCAACACGTTTACACACTTGCCATTGGTGTGACAGGCTATGTTTTAATCTTCATTCTCCATTTTATTTACAATATAAAGAGTATGTGGTATATATATATATATAAGTTTCCAACATTTATTAATCTGCTCTTAATCTATGACTTGGTATTTTTCAAGCCAGCCTGCTGCGTTAACAGAAACTTAAGTAAGGCCATCATCCATTGCCCAAACAGGAAAAGCTCACTTTATTTTTGGTAAACAGTTGTTTTTGTGAACCTTTTGACTTTGTGTTGCTTTCATATTTGTGGTTTCCATCTATTTTGCTCCATGTAGTTTCTGTACAGGACCGTATAATTATTTCAAGTGAAGACAACACCACATTGAGCAACTTCGAATTTCGGATGAAGAAAACTTATGAATAGACGTGCAGCAACATTATTATTGCAAGTTTTTGTATTGTAGTGTAAGTTCCTCACATGAAAACAGTTGTTCTTTGTTAATGTTAGTTAAGACATTATGTACATGAGATCTTTGTGAAAAAAATCAATCTCAAAACAAGTTTTTACAGATTTTAGAAATGGTGTTGGATCTATATACTAACGGCGTCCGGGCGGAAGACAGATCCGCCTCACTGAGCGTGCTCGAGCTAATAGGACCGGCGAGTGCTAGACGGCGCTCACCCCCTTCGTGCACCTCTTACCCCCATTAATTTAACCACTCCGTTAAAGTGTACCGACTCAGTCAGGTTCGAGAGTTAATAGAAGCAAGTCGGAAGGAACCAAACCAATTCCGTGTAATCATTTCATCTCTACTTTGGTGAGTCCAAGCACAGGGTCAAAACCCAAAACATGGGAGCACGCAATCAGGACTTTTTACCTAATATATTTGGGCATCAAAATCGTAAAGAATTTGTATGAAAAACCCGAATTTTTTACGCGTGTTTTGACCACAAATATTTTGGGGTTCCGAACCTCGAAATTACTGGAAACATTTTTCGGATTATAAACCCCTAAAATATTGGGTTGTTTTTTAACAGCAATGACCATATAGAATTAACTATATCAAAAATCTCTGGCAAGAGTTGCCAATCTGATAAGTCTGGAAGAGACCTATATTCAGTATCCGCGTCAGAATTGAGTTTTCCCGGTAAGTGAAGAGCTTCAATAGAGATTTTCCTAGTCTCGTACCAAGAGGAAATAGCTTTGGCGATCTTGCTCAGATTCCGAGATTTTGTCCTCCACCTTTGTTAAGATAACAAACAGCCGTCGAATTATCCCAACAAAATTTGAGTGAAGATAGACGTCGAGTGGGTTGCGGAGCTACGGATGGCGTTGAAAGCGGCAAATAGTTCTAACTCGTTAATATGACAAATCGACTGGGATAGGGACCACGGACTTCTTGTTTTCCAGCCGTTGCCAAAAGCCTCCCATCCTGATAGAGAGGCGTCTGCGTAAATGACCAGATCGGGATCGCCGGAGAGAAAAGGTATAACTTGAGCTGACTTTAAATTCTTGTTCCACCAATTTATGTCTTGTTTTGCGCCTTCTGACAACGATGCCAATTTGTTTAGATTCTGATGATCTTGGGATTTCTGAATAAAAAAGTTCTGGAGGAATCTATGGTGGGATTGCGCGAAAGGAGTGGAGTGAATGGCCCAAACTAGACTTCCTAATAAGGATACTAAATCCCACAAAGAAACCTGTGCCTTTGAAAGAATCTTCTTACAAATTTGCCGATTGAATCGATTTGAACGGGTGGTAAATCTGCAGACAGGTTACAAAAGTCAAAAAGTAGGCCTAAATATTCCATATTTTGGCTTGGGACTTTGTTCGATTTTGGCCACAATACAGTCAGACAAACATTCTTTGCAATTTTTTTTTAGGACAAATTGTTTTTAATAGAAAAACCCAACAGGTATTCTTCAATCTTCAATCAACATGGCTATATTTATAAGAAAATTGAATACTGGTAAATTATTTTCAATTAATGGTGGACTGAGTCTAATTATTTTAAATAGTAATTTGAGTTTTTTTTTTATTTATAATAAAATGACGTTCCCCAGGTGCCAATTGTATCACGGATGATACATTTTCCCATGAAATTGTCTATCACCGGCGATACATTTGGCACCTGAGTGACGCCTGATTACCAGTGTGCCACGTGTATCACCGGTGATACGTCGTTTTTTTTATTTTTTCGATTGAATCGTGGTTCAATCGGTTACTAGCTCCTTAAAAACTATAGTTTGGTTATATTTGATTTGCCAATAGAGTTAGCAGTATGGGCAAAATTCAATTTTTGGGCTTGGCAGTGAAAGGGTAATATGTCAGGTCGTGTACGGCCTCAGCGTAAATGTTCTGGCCATCGAAAAAGATCAGGAAAGTTCCTTTACTAGATTTCTATTGCAAAAATAAATAAGAATTTCATTCGCTCCTTCGTCACCATGGCAGACCTTATCGATCGCCGTTACGGCTACCTTCTTCGACCAGATTTCTCGATGGATTTTGTGGTATCTACACAATTCCCCGACTGGCTCCAGAATGAACGGCTCTTCCTCTTTGAATTTGCCAACGGCAATGAATTATGTTTCGTCCATCTGCCAAATGCTCGAGAGGCGCCGTCACTCGGCCAAGCCCTCGATGCTCTCACCATCCGTCGTTTCGACGTGACAATCTACCAAGATCACAACCCCGAGGATGACGGATCGCATCTCTTCCTCTTCAATTTCCTGCTGGACAACGAACACCATTCGATCTTGGTCCACGCGATGGCATTAAGAGCTACCGTTGACGATGAACCAGTCATTGGTGAAGTTGATGTTGAGGCCACTCGTCGGCGGAAGAGGAATCGGAATCGGAAGATTCCAATAACCGTCCGTGTCGAGGCGGCTAATCAAGCCCGTACGGTTTTTTCTCCATTAAAATATCTGCTAGTAAAACAACAACAACAATAGATTCTGAACAAACAACAAGAACAGTAAAAACTTGCTCTTTTAAAAAAAAATCACTGGGCATACCTCCGGGTGATCACTTCCGGATCTCTGGGTGATAAAGGACCTTGGACTCCTGGGTGATTGATGGACGGACCCCTGGGTGAAGTCTGGAACCACCTAGAAGTCGGGCGCCCTATCTAAGGCCACTCGCCTCTCTTCTCGGGGCCATTCTTCCACCATGTCAGCCATCATCGAGAACCAGTACGGATACTTTATCACGCCCAACGGAAATGTCTGCCTTGTGGCCGAGACCATATACGGGGACCATTTGCGGGATAGCCATCCTTTTCGATATGCTCTGAAGGGGATGGTGAGGGGGAGAAGGGGATGGTGAGCAGGCTAGCTCCGAGCTGGAACCTTCGACATAGGCCTGTGCTGGGACTCCCGTCCGGATCGTCATCAAGATGAATGAAGAGAGGACGTCTTTTATTTGTCAGTCGAAAAGACCGTGTGGTAAGTATCGTCTCGGCCTTTGATTTCCTGTGGTATTTCGGTCAGATGTCGGAGAGTGAAGGGGATTTCATCTTTGTTTTGTAGATCAGCTAGTCCAAGGTGCTCAGGTCGCTGAGGAGGGATTCGTGAGTGTGGAACTATCGCCCTCGGGCTCTGGAGACGTTAGGCCGTCCAGCGGTGGGCATGGGCCGTCGTTCTGTGAGCTTGGGCTTCAGGGGAGTTCAGCCGAGTCTGTAGAGTGCCTGGTCATCAGTTGGTCGATCCGTTCGGGGGTATCGAGGAGGGCAGCCAGTCGGCGGTCAGTCATCGGAGCAGCGAGAGTCGTGTGGACGAGTCTCGGCCGCGGAGTGAAGTCGAGTTGATCACGATAGACCCGTCTCTGTCGGGTGCGGCTCTAACCTACGAACAAGTTTTCATCATTTTGCCATCTCGCTACGAATTTCCTTATATCGGGGATGCCCTCCAGGAAATTGTGGTACGACGTTTCGACTGCGACAAATTCCCTGACAAACATGGCGGTCCGGATCTACACCTACTGCGAGCTCCGTTGCCGACCCACTGGCACGCAGTCTTGTGCGAGGTCATGATTAAAAAGGTGTCTACCTATCCAATTGACCCGTCGTGTAATTGGGACGCCGCTAGCCGACGCCTTCCACGAGTCCCTGAGGTGATTACCATCAACGATGAGGAGTAGAATGGCCTTGTTTCAATAAATAACAAAAAACTTCAACTAAAATCTTCAACAAAATAATCAAATCTTCAAAAAAATAAACAAAAAAAATAATAAAAGAACTCATAAAAAGTTAATTCTATCGCATTTAGTTTAGCTTTGGTGTGCGGGAGCGCGAGAGCCATTTACCCGCAAGAAGGTGGGTGGGTGTAAATAATTTTGGTGGGTACTGTATGTTTGCTTTTTTTGAAAGTTATGTTTTGTGTATTTGGTAACAAGTTTGTCACATTTTTCATTGTTGGTAACATTTTATTGTTGGCATCTCATGTTTTGAAATTAACTTTTATTTAGGCATTGTTTGTGACGAACCAGACCAGTTTCTCTATTATGACGAAAAACTTTATCACTTTTTTGTTGATTCACAGTCCAGTTCGTCTTCAGAAGAAGAAAGTCCATTTAATTCTGAAGGCTTAGGAAGAATGCCTAAGGAAGAATGCAAAGAATCGAGGGAAGATTGTCGAGCAACTGTACTAATTTTCTCGTCTTATTTCCAAATTGGCCCAACAGAATTAAGACACATGGAATTAACGATTACATGGAATTACGTACCCCTGGCTCGTGGGGTCCAGCCCACTGTTCCGCGGCTTCCAGCACCAGGCATTTCTGTGGACGGATTTCAGCCTCCGGCTAGAAGACATTGTGGGACTTCCCGCGAGATCGAGGTGCTTGAGTGGCAAAACCGGCTTCTGATGAACCACGTAGACGTTCAGGGCAGGTATATTGCCTTGTTGGAGAGGAACAACAATGAAGCCAATCAACTAAAGAGGAGGATGTAATAGCACCTCAATTCATTTGAAAATGCAACCCATTCACGTGCGTTTCGGCATAATGAAATGGACCCAAGGCAGTTCGATTTCCTCTCGTATTAACTATAAACTGGACGCCTTGGTAAACCTTTTAAAAACTATTATATACATTATGCCATTTCTCTTCATACAGCAAAAAATGTAAATGAAAGTTAATGTAAGATTTAAATTAATTTTGTTTTAACCGGAGTATGAAAAAGAAAGCTAGGCGAATGAACTTAGTTTAGCTAGTTTTCCATGAATCATACATTAATTTCTCTCCTCAATTCTAATAATATGCTATAATAATTAGAAGCTAACTAATGGATTGAATTGGTAAATTTGAACCTGAACACTAGTCCTGTTAACCATCAAGTGTGAATATAAGGAAATACTTTTTGAATGCACGTTCAAATGGGATTCATTCTTTTTGATATTTTTACAGATATAGGATCTGGTCAAATTCATTGTCAACGTCTACGATTTACTGTCAAATGCAATATTCACACTAATAGATCTAATTTCCACCTTTCGACAAATTTCCCAAAGCTATTCTGACCTTTGAATCTCAAGCTATTCCATATGAATCTGAGGGTATGTCAAATGATCACCAGCAAGCCCCACTGTTTCTTAAATGAAAAAAAGCGTTGGAAACAACCCATTCACAGAATCCATCAACATCAACTATATCTCAAACTATGATAACAGATACTCTACTAATAAAAAAATAATACTATATACTATAATAAAGAATATATGAAACAATTATCTATAATGCTATAATAATCTAAATTAATGCTATAAAACAATAATACTAAACTAATGACTATGCTAAGAAACAGATCCATGGAACTGTTATACACGTGACGGATATGACAACAGATATCCAGCAACCGCCTTTGTTTCTAAAGTGTAAGAAAAAAGAAACAAACCCTTTAGAGAATCAGACAACATCATTGATAACCGATCCATGGGATAGTGATGCAAGTGACATCAAAGCTGATAACCCAACCGTACGAAAAATTGATACATACCTTAACACATGGAAACCACAAGATGACGGACCCAATCTACCCGAAAAAGGTTATTTGCGACAAATAGCAGAATTGACTTGGATACCAGATCTAGTGTTGATTTGCTCTTGGATCATCAAGTAACTAATAATAATTAATTTCGCATTAACCGACGAAGCAAAAGCATCGCTTGAATTATGGAGTTCGACAGTATTGGTATCCTTATTAGGTTTCGTTTTAGTTGGCGTCGAAACTGTGTTTAGATTTGAATCGACATCTAAGCGAGCAGAATTTGAAACTCTAGTATTAAAAACGGGACCAGATAAATTAAATCGTGCAATTATTGGGTTCAAAGCCGACATTCTGCCCGGAACAGATCAAGGCGTCATAGATCTATTCAGTTATTATTCGTCCTTCCTCACCAATCTCACTCTGCGTGAAGCTAGCCCGTCTTTTAGAAAACTCTACCCCAGCGAATACTTATTAACGAAGTCTATTTTTGGAAGCGAAGAAGAGAAACAAGAACGCTTTCAAAGATTGAGAACTCCTTTTCAGATAGTTAATGATGCCTTGAAAACAATAATTCGGCTTCACACTAAAAACTCTCCTGAGAATGTTCTCGCCTCAAAAGACTTAAGGGAATGGTCAAGCGAAGTTTTGCGCACATTAGTGGTAAGGCCGAATCTACAGACTTTTCTTTCCCGTCAGATGGTAGATTTATTTGGATTTGCAACACTGTTCGTTCACTTTCCATGGTCAATAATCTTAATAATCATTTACATGTTTTTTAAAATTTGTTTAGAATATTTCCTCAGGCCGAAACTGTTTGCCTCGGGAACAAGCCATCTGTCTTCGAAGTCGTTAAATTGGCCCAAACAATGGCAGATGGTTTTGGCGCTGCCCCAAACCTAGATATGATGAACAATGTGACTACTTCGTTTGGATTAATCAGTATGATTAATAGAAAAAAAAACAACGATCATACATTTTTACTTGTTAGTGATGCTATTTACTTGCTTATTCAAAAGCGCGTAACGCACTTTGAAGTTTATCAAGGTCGCAAAAACATTAAAACATTTGTGAAGCGCTTCGAGAAGTTATGTATTGACTTAAGAATATGAGTTTTAATCTCCATCAATTATTGCACGCACGTGACTTTGTGAGTGATTTGGGCCTTCTTTGGGCTTGCTCCTTTTACTACTATGAAGGAGAGAATGGCAGCTTTCTAATATGTTTAATGGAGAGTTGTTGTGAAATAAAGGGAAATAAATTGGAAAAGAAAAAATGGTTGGAGTCCAAAATTTGTTTTGAGAACTTCTCATCTCGGCTTCTCAAGTGGGACTGGCGAGCTCTTCTCTCTCTTTCCATGCAGTCTCACGCCCGTACACAGGGTTGCCATTTCTACTCACAGATGGCGTATTAGGAAACATCACTCAAAAATATCACAACAGAGTGTACCTGTTCGTTTGAAACACTTTCCAACGCTAGAAGCTTTGACAAATATTTTAAATTCTCAAGATCCTGATCCAGGACTGGAATATTTTTTGAAAATACAAAACAAGCTACTAATAGGTTTCTAGGTACCAGTTCCCTACAAAAAAGTCGTAGAAGTTGAAATGTCGCTTATCGGAAACGGAAAACCTTACAGTACCCACGGAAAGTATTTGAACACCCCCCCTATTTTAGCCGGTTTTAACACTGGCTCTTATGGCGGAGTGTTTTCGCTCTATCTCAGTCAATTTTTGATTCGTTTTCGAGTGCGCTAAAAAATGATTTTTTTATTCAAGAACGACACAGAGTGTAAAGCTTACAGCTGATTTATATTGTTGAAATTGAATTGTATTCAATTCACATCTGTAATGCATCTCCTTGCTTTTCTCTGATTTGCATTACAATATGTTGCATTTATCAACATAATGAGAAACAAGCTCAGATGTACATACGAATTGAAACAATTTTGAAATTTCTTTCCATAAGTCTTCAGGGTTCGAAACAGTAATTTCTTCAGCACGGATCTCATCTAATATTTCGCGCCAGATTCCCTCTGATGGCATGAGGTCCGGGGACTTTGGAGGAAGAGGCAACTCGTATATTGCTTTGTTGTTTGAAATCCATTCTAAAACGGCCTTGCACCGGTGAACGAGGAAGCGATCATGGATCAAAGGTCTTTTCTTTTCTAGAGGAACTACATTTTCTTGCAATAAACGAATGTATGTTTCGGATCCAAAACGGCCATTAATAATGCTAACAATTTTGGGGCCATCTGTGTCAGCTGAGACACATGACCAAACATCGATCGAGTTCTTTTTTTTCGTCCCAATTGAACCGAATTCTCTCAAAATTTCTCCGTTTTCATCAAAGCTAAACACAAAGGAAAAGGTATAAGATTTAAAAAAAACAAGACAGAAGATTACGACATAATATCACACCTGAGAATAACTTCCTCAACATAAATGGCTTTTCGCCAAAATGTTTGAGTATACGTGCTGTTATGTAAAGAGAAGTTTTTCCGTTCTGCTCGATCGCTATGATCTAGAGTGAAGATTTTTGACCACATTTTAACTGAGTTGGAAAGAAACTTAACCTGTGTGTACTAGACAGTAGAATGAATTTCCTATGACGATGAGGCCCTTATGTATAACACACAAAAACCCTAAGGGTGACTGAGACACCTATGGTCATTATTTTGCTAATTGCTTGTGTTTCAATGGATATTTGTCAATCAAATTGATTGCGATACGTAGCAAATGTTTAGCTTATGTTTAATGAACTTTGGCCACTATTCTACCTGCCGCAAAGTTCTTGTGTTTTTTATTTAAAAAATCATTTGCAGGCAATCGAGGCGATACTGCAAAAATTTGACATAAACGAATCATTTACACGCGTGCCATGCGCGCGTAGGGGCATTTTTTCAATCTTTCTATTCCCAATAATGCAGTACCAGTGGGCTACAATGTTTTCAAAAGATAATTTAAGTAAATAGGATTATAGTTAATTCCTTCAAAAAAAATCATTATATAAACTAAAAAGAGTGGAACACAATGTATTATTAATAGCGAGTGTGTCCACCTTTAGCGTCAATTACCGCCTGACAACGTGCCCTCATGGTGAAAATGTTTCTTTCAAGAACTTCATTTGAGATATTTTCCCATGCTGCCTGTAAATCTTCCAAGTGCTGTCTTTAGTAGACCGGGCCAACTTTTTCATAGATGAATCCAATAATTCCCAAATCCGCTCGATTGGATTTAGATCTGGCGATTGAGGGGGCCAACGCATACGAACTAGCACTCCTATTTGAAGAAAAATAAAATTTATTTATCGTCTACGATAAAGTAAATGATGTCGCTAAGCTACCTGCACTTTCTTTGCTTGTAAGGTAATTTCGGCAGAATTTGACGAATGTTTAGGGTCATTGTCCTCTTGAAATGTAATCCCTTTCCAATCAATTTTTGGCCAGTGGGAACAGCATGGCGAACTAAAATTCCATGATAGACTTTTTGGTCCATAATTCCTTCAATTTTCTTCAGTTTGGTCTATCCATTTGTACATACTCCACCCTAAACCATAATGCTTCCTCCGCCGTGTTTCATAGTAAGGATTAAGCATTCTTTTTTGAATCTTTCGCCTGGTAGACGACGGACGAATATGCGCCTTTTCGTGCCAAAATGCTCGAATTTACTCTCATCAGTAAATAATACTCTTCTCCACTGTTTTTTCGTCCATTTGACGTGCTTTTTGGCAAAAGCCAATCTCTTCAGAATGTTTTGGGGGCGTAGCAAAGGTTTTTTACTTGCAACACAGCCTTTGATTCCCCCTTTAAGTAGCGATTTTCTAATTATCGAGTGGATCACGGGCCATTTACGCCCACAATTAAATTTATCTGTTATTTCTGGTAGAGTTTTTTGGCGATTTCTCTGTGATATCAGACGAATATAGCGATGGTCGTTTTCGCTAAGCAAATTAAATCTGCCTCTTTCTGGCCTGTTACAGTTTGATTTGGTCTGAGTGTAACGATCAATCCTAAATTTCACAGTGCTAGGCGAACGATTTACAATCTTTCCGATTTCCCTTAGAAATCTTTTTTGCTTATACAACACTATTATTTCGCGCCTTTGCTCTGCGGATAACTCTCAACCACGTGCCGTTTTTGAAATGACTAGTATTAACTAAAGGCTATTATACTGCACTGTTTTTGTTTGTTTGTTTTTTTATGCGCTTTTCGAAAAAAGAGAAAACAAAAAAAAACAGTTTATGAATTATCGAAATCGAAAACGAATCAAGGTGAGCGCGCTTGGTGGTGATGCGAAAAAACAGGATTCCACCCTCAATGAGCCACCCGACACCACTCCCTTGCCCGTCGGCAACGAAAGTCTTTTTTCCGCTGTGGCTGATTATTATTTTTTCTTCTTAACTCCATAAAGTCGTTTTT
Organism: Ceriodaphnia dubia; assembly: GCA_022539655.2. Taxonomy (NCBI): domain Eukaryota; kingdom Metazoa; phylum Arthropoda; class Branchiopoda; order Diplostraca; family Daphniidae; genus Ceriodaphnia; species Ceriodaphnia dubia. The sequence continues at coordinate 137,147 of JAKUCG020000139.1, read as the reverse complement.
AAAAAATCCTACGCTCAGAGATTGATGATTTTCAAATAGGAATACGCGAGCTTTATATACATTTTAAATCTCAGAGTTCTAGCTTTCCGCGTTTAGGAGCTAGAGCAACAAATAAAACGTTTTTTTTACCATAAGCTCCGTGTTGGCGGCAAGCCTGTTCAAATAATTCATTTCTCAACTTTTGAGGGAGGATGCCGTTGTAGGAAAATTCTACAAAAAATCACACATATTACTATTGTGCATGCGTGTTTCTAAAAAAATTTCATCTCCGTAGCTCAAAAATTGACTGAGATAGAGCGAAAACACTCCGCCTTAAGAGCCAGTGTTAAAACCGGCTAAAATAAGGGGGTGTTCAAATACTTTCCGTGGATACTGTAAGGTTTTCCGTTTCCAAAAAGCGAAATTTCTTCGACTTCAACGAATTTTTTGTAGGGAACTGGTACCTACAAACCTATAAGTAGCTTGTTTTGTATTTTCAAAAAATATGCCAGTCCTGGATCAGGATCTTGAGAATTTAAAATATTTGTCAAAGCTTCTAGCGTTGGAAAGTGTTTTAAAACGAACAGGTACACTCTGTTGTGATATTTTTGAGTAATGTTTCCTAATACGCCATCTGTGAGTAGAAATGGCAACCCTGTGTACGGGCGTGAGTCTGCATGGAAAGAGAGAGAAGAGCTCGCCAGTCCCACTTGAGAAGCCGAGATGAGAAGTTCTCAAAACAAATTTTGGACTCCAACCATTTTGTCTTCTCCAATTTATTTCCCTTTTTTCACAACAACTCTCCATTAAACATATTAGAAAGCTGCCATTCTCTCCTTCATAGTAGTAAAAGGAGTAAGCCCAAAGAGGGCCCAAATCACTCACAAAGTCACGTGCGTGCAATAATTGATGGAGATTAAAACTCATATTCTTAAGTCAATACATAACTTCTCGAAGCGCTTCACAAATGTTTTAATGTTTTTGCGACCTTGATAAACTTCAAAGTGCGTTACGCGCTTTTGAATAATTAAGTAAATAGCATCACTAACAAGTAAAAATGTATGATCGTTGTTTTTTTTTTCTATTAATCATACTGATTAATCCAAACGAAGTAGTCACATTGTTCATCATATCTAGGTTTGGGGCGGCGCCAAAACCATCTGCCATTGTTTGGGCCAATTTAACGACTTCGAAGACAGATGGCTGGTTCCCGAGGCAAACAGTTACACATCCTCCTCGTTGGTTGATTGTCTACATTGTTGTTCCTCTCCAACAATGCAATATACCTGCCCTGAACGTCGACGTGGTTCATCACAATGTATTCTAGCCGGAGGCTGAAATCCGCCTAGCAAAGAAATGCCTGGTGCTGGAAGCCGCGGAACAGCGGGCTGGACCCCACGAGCCTGGGGTACGTAATTCCATGTAATCGTTAATTCCATGTGTCTTAATTCTGTTGGGCCAATTTGGAAATAAGACGAGAAAATTAGTACAGTTGCTCGACAATCTTCACTCGATTCTTTGCATTATTCCTAAGACATTCTTCCTAAGCCTTCAGAATTAAATGGACTTTCTTCTTCTGAAGACGAACTGGACTGTGAATCAACAAAAAAGTGATAAAGTTTTTCGTTATAATAGAGAAACTGGTCTGGTTCGTCACAAACAATGCCTAAATAAAAGTTAATTCCAAAACACGAGAAGCCAACAATAAAATGTTACCAACAATGAAAAATGTGATAAACTTGTTACCAAATACCAAATGGCAGTTACTTTTTCCTCGTTCACTTCTACGCCCTTGCCGCTTAGCCCACTGGTTCCCGCAACAGGTGAACCCTTCGATTGTTCTTCCTTCTTTTTCGTGACAGCCCGTGGAGTTGTTCCGAGCACGTTAGTAACCCCCGTTGATCCAGTCGCTCCAGGCTTCCGGATCAATTTCGGCATTGGACTGGCCGGCAATGGACTAGCCGGTAGTAGACTAGCCGGTAATCGTTGCAACAATACCTTGCTATTAGAAGGCTTGGGCATCCCTTATCTTCAACGCTTCCACTCCATAGTTCTGTCCGAACGATTGGGGCCGACCCCCGGGTTTACTGAATTTCGGATCGACATCAGCCTTACGCAGATAGTCCAGGCAATTGGATAAAGACAAATCTGCGTTAAAAAACAATAAAAAAAAAACAAAAAAAACAATAAATAAAAACGTACACATTATCTTTCCTCTCCGCTATGCATCGTTCAGTTACGAGGTTCCCTTTACCTGGCGCCACGGCGGTGTAGGCCCTCTTCACTACTGAAATCTCGTCATTCAACTTCCCAATTATCTCTTGGTCGAACTTAGCCTCCTTGTGCTCGCAGTAGGTGTAGATCCGGACCGCCATATTTGTCGCAGTCGAAACGTCGTACCACAATTTCCTGGAGGGCATCCCCGATATAAGGAAATTCGTAGCGAGATGGCAAAATGACGAAAACTTTTCGTAGGTTGGAATTCAGAGCATATCTAAAAGGATGGCTATCCCGCAAATGGTCCCCGTATATGGTCTCGGCCATAAGGCGGACATTTTCGTTGGGCGTGATAAAGTATCTGTACTGGTTCTTGATGATGGCTGACATGGTGGAAGAATGGCCCCGAGAAGAGAGGCGAGCGGCCTTATACACGTCATAAGTTTTCCAAAATTAGTGGCCCATCGCAAAACATAAATAGAATATTGTTTTCAAGAAACCATTGTTTTACAGCACAAGATTTGTGTACGGGATGATGATCGTTTACAAATCTAACGCCACTAGAACGCAATCTACCAGTCAACGCATCAGCCAAGAGTTGAAGATGTGTCCATACGTCCGTCTAGACGGTGGATTTGGGCGATATCTTCTTTTACTGAAAACCAACCCCATACTGGTAAAGAATTGGGAACAAACTTGTGTTCGACTTTCTTATAAAGGAAAATTTTCCCATCAGCGTCAAAACTAAGCGGCAACAAATAAAACTGATTTCGTAGGCTGTTGATTTAGGCCATGATTTTTCTGAACAAAATAGTAATTGCTATTACATCCCGAAAAATTTACCATTGATCGAACAAGAAGCGAAACTTGACGATTTGCTCCTCGTTTTTCTTGAACTACAGTACCCATGGTAAGTATTTGAACACATCCCCCTGTTTTGCCGGTTTTAACACGGCACCTTATGGCAGCGTTTTTATGCTCTCTATCAAATGGTGCCAGTCAACGCATCAGCCAAGAGTTGAAGATGTGTCCATACGTCCGTCTAGACGATGGATTTGGGCGATATCTTCTTTTACTGAAAACCAACCCCATACTGGTAAAGAATTGGGAACAAACTTGTGTTCGACTTTCTTATAAAGGAAAATTTTCCCATCAGCGTCAAAACTAAGCGGCAACAAATAAAACTGATTTCGTAGGCCGTTTGATGATTTTTCTGAACAAAATAGTAATTGCTATTACATCCCGAAAAAATTTACCATTGATCGAACAAGAAGCAAAACTTGACGATTTGCTCCTCGTTTTGCTTGAACTACAGTACCCATGGTAAATATTTGAACACATCCCCCTGTTTTGCCGGTTTTAACACGGCACCTTATGGCAGCGTTTTTATGCTCTCTATCAAATGGTGCCCGCTAATAGCAGATGCACTATTAAAACCCCTTTATTCTTCTCTATTTAGATACCGTTTGGATTTGTCTGCTTAATTTATATTTCTGTCCAGCACTCGCATATGCTGTCTGGCTAATACAGTAGATCGCAGCTACAAACGATGATGGAGGTTTTTGTCCGGCCACAACGGATGTTTTTAATTATTTTAGAATCTGGCACGTGGTTTTTTAAAAACGGAATCAGGCTGTCAAAACAGATAGAGCTATGTCGTGTTTTCCAACCCAGGCTACTAGCGCTAGTTCCAAGCGCTTGACATTGTCGTTCAGTATTTTTTTGATATCCAGTTTTGCTAGAGATTCCTTCGCAATTAGTTGCTTGGCGTCGGTACTGTCAACATTTCTCTTATGAGCTTCTGAATCAGCATGTCTTCGAAGAGTTGTTCGATGGGACTTTACACTTTTCCCACAAGGCTCGCAAATCGATTGCCTTACATTGTTGGGTTCTTTCTTTATCCATTTGGAGAACAGAGGATCGTCGTGCCATTTTGTCGCATGCTTCTGCTTATTTCTCCTCTCTTTGGACTGAGGTTTTCTGGCTTTTTCCCGAACTGATTTACTTGATTTCTAATTAAAAATAACATGATTAGCCTAGCTGTAGCTTAAAATGTACTGCAAGACAAAATAGTTACAATACCTTGGTGCTGGAGCTGACGGTATTGTTTAACAAAACTACTTCTTCGTCATCTGAACTAATCGTAGCATTTTCTTTTTCTATTTGATTCTCCTTTTCCGAAAGATCACCAACAGTAGAAGGTCTCTCATCCTCATCACTATTTTCTGAATCTAACGAGGATACGTCAAGCAAATCTGAATGTTCCGAATCCGAAACTTGAGATCTATCATCTGATGATTTTGAACTGTGATAGTCTGACGCTGAAAATGAGGTGGTACTATTGTTTCTAGTCCTACTGGTTTCTTGCGAATTAGTGTCAGCAGTCACTGGTAAAGTACCACCATAGAGACTTTGATGAGTCTCGAACATAATTCCTTCTTGAATTTCTCCAATTTCAGATCCAATCCAGATCCAACAGCACGAGCTCTATAAAGTTAGTTCCACAGTCAATTTGGTTAGTACGTTACTTGACTAATTGCCAAGAGGAAGAATATATTGGTTATGGACAGGGTGTGCAGTACACGGTATACCTTTTATAGTTTGATGGCTACTAGTTAGAGTAGTGCTTACAGGAACGTAAGCACTACTCTAACTAGTAGCCATCATGTGCTAGTTCCTGACTGAGTTTACTTCACTGCTTAGTGTCTCTTCCTCCGGAGAAATTACTTTCAAGTTGACTTCAGTTTCAGTACTTTCTTTTCTCAACCAGAGTGGTCTCTGTCTCATTGACTTGCACAAAGTCTTCTTTCTCAATTGGATCTAAAATTGAATAATGTATCACTTATCTTAATAATGTAATATAGCTATGGTGGTGCACCAACTTACTACTTAAGTAAATCTGACTTCATGTTCTTATTACCTGGACATTTTTTCTTAAAGAACCCCGAAAGTTTGCTTTGACTACAACGTTTCATGATTTTTCATCAAGTAGGACTAAAGATTCAAAGATAACTTTTTAAAAGCGTAAAAATATCAATCCTTTCGATTGTTATTGAGCTGACATTGACATTACATAGACTACTAGAGTAATAGGTAGCCTAGAACTTGGTTTCTTGACTCTCGACTCTCGAGTTTAGATTCTGACATGACCCTGTAAATTGAAAATTGTGAGTATGTGACCTGTCCGGCCTAGGGCTTACTCCCTGTACTCCCTGACTCCCTGTGCTGAATAATGAATTTTGTATAGTGTGGTGATCACCCACTAGGCTGACAAGGCTGTAGTGTACCGCTATACGCTTTTGCTAACTAGCCGCTAGGTCGCTAGTAGTCATGTTCGGTTCTACTATTCAAAAATGAGGTTCTTATCTCACTTGTCTTTCAGTAAATGTAATTTAAAGTCTGCCTCTTTAAGTGCGCGTTATAAGGGGTAGTGGATTATCAAAAAAACAAAAAAATCCGATTTTAAATCAAATCCACATAAATTTTACAAAATCTACCCGAAATCCACATTTTGAGAAGTTCCACGTTTATTTCCACAACGCCCAAAAAATATTCCAACTGAAATGCAAGAGCTTGAAGACAACGTTTCCATTGTCTTTAACTCAGCGGCGCGTGTTAAGTTTGATGACGAATGGACGACCTACGAAGTGCTCTCGAATCTAACGTAAAAGGACCAAAAATACTTTCATCTGTCTGTTGACGATTGAAGAATCTGAGGGTATGTATGTAAATGTATATCTTACCGGTTAGCACTTGCCAAATACCATCAGGGTTTTCTCCATATGTCTAGGGAAGCTACGGGTAAATGTAACATTTAATGAATGTAACAAATAACTTTAAAAATAGTAGAAATAACTTAAAAATTATGAAAACATTACTTGAGATGCGCTTTTCAATCCATGACTAATAGAAAAATTGAGCGTTTTGGAGCCGAGTTTGCTTTCTGTACAGACTCTGTTTGTCTGTCTGTTTCTGCTCGATAGCTCATTGGTCAGAAACGGAAAAGTGGGGACGAAAAAATGGCCACCGCGACTCCCACGAAGAGGGGTGAAATTCCTCGACCTCCCTTCCCTCGCCTTAAACTGACCTTGCTCGACTGGAAAAAAGAGGGGAGCAAAGCGCAACGCGACGCCCAAGACCGCCGTCAAGTAGCCTATAACTAGGGCTTCACTTCGCTTGCGGGGGCCTTCGCATTCACTGAAGGGCTTTTGTATATAGACAAGCAGCCAAGCAATTTGGAAATGACTTAAAGCAATCCCTTTACGTCACAATGAGGATACAACTTACTTTTCTTCTATACAGTTTACGACTAGATTCCCATACTTAATTTGATGAGCTTGTATACCAATGCAAACATCGCTGATGACTCTAAACTGTAAAATATAAGTGAGGACAAGAATAGTGTGGAAGTTTTGTCGTTGGTATGGCTATCCCTCCACAGTAGTGGGGCTTGACGATATGCTAAGTATGCACATAATCTTCCAATCAATTGCAATACTGTTACTTCAAAACACACTTGGGCTTAGAGTTAACAGGTTTATATTTTCTAATTTGAACAAGTGAATATGATTTTAACCAATATTCCTTATAAGTCTTCTTGAGTTTGTGTTGAATCTACACAATAATGAATTAATTTTAAATAAAGGTCAGCTATATAGGAAACAATTTTCACCGACCATACTTTCAAAATTTCTAGAATATTAAAAAAGGCTCAGTAACTGAAGAAAGTTCTCGTCGTTTGTTTACCAAGGGTCATGTAAACGTCGTCTGTGACGAACACAGCAACAGTACTCACTACACTCAAACTACGGATTTGCGATTTGACGGGACAGTGGTATGCCCATGCTTTCACTATTTTCAGACGACGGCTTGGGGATACTGAATACACTGGCAGAAAGGCTTCAAACATCGAAAGATGCTGTTTAGTACACCCGATCACACTATCGACGGATATATCGGACCGAGAGCCAAAAAAATCGGTGGATTTCGGTCACGTGGAGTACTTTAACTCCGCCTTTTCCATTAGAGCTGCTGGGGAGAGTTTTTTTCTCTGGAACTTCTATTGAGACCCTCGGCAAAGGCTAAAGCCTTTTGCCTCAGGGATTATAAGTTTCTTTGCAAATTGTGATTGCCTTATCCCTTACGAAAATCATATGAGCATATGATATGATTTTCGTAACGGATAAGGCTTTCGAATGAAACACGGCCCATAAAAAATGCGTGTTTGACAACGACCGAAAGAAATGTTTTGAGTTTTTGGACTCTCAATTAGTCGAGCCAAGCAAAGTCGCGCAGTCGAAAATAGGAAAGAGTCGACGGGGACGAATGCAGGCTTTCTTTTTTTAAAGTTACGACGCACGAAAAAAAACTGTCAAAGTACTGCTTATTGATAATGACAGACAGGGCAGACAAAGCGAAGAATAGCCTACAGTCAACGGACATGCAGTAGCGAGGAAAAATGACAAAAGTAGGCTAAGGACAAACCAACACAATTATTATAGCGGTTAAAACGGGCAAATGTGGCAGGCACAGCTTCCTATACGACAACGGGGGATTATCTAAGGAGAAAAAGACAGGAAGGTAAAGAGAAACATTATAAAAGAATATGCTGACTTTTTATAACATAATAAGGGTGGATTTTATAACTGAACGGGCGAGGTTTCACTGCAAGAGCGAACATAATGTAAACAACGGGCAAAACTGCAAGTTTCAAAAGTGGACAGAACGGACAAACTGGGAGCGACAGGTAAAAGTGGAAATGTGATAAAGTGACTGAAATTGATATCTCATAGTTTTCAATCCTGCTCAATAATATGTGAGGGGCAGCCACCAGGTAGCCTATTAACTATTTGTAAATTTGCAAGAACGGGCGACGACGGGCACGGAAGCAGTAGGGAGAAATAGCAGGGGAGAAGCTATATACTGAAGATGTTATATAATTCTTGCTTATATGGCTGATTTTAAAACACCTTAATACATGATAAGCTCAACTTGCTACCACTTATCAAACGGGCTAATGACCACCTAGTGCTCTTTAATATGTCGCAACGTTGGTTGCTATGGCAACAAAACTTCGTCTGCTATTTAAGAAAAAGTGATTTCCTACCCCCAAATTTTTTTCGAGGTGTCCCGTTGTTTCCCATCTAGCATGCCTTTATTGGGAAAATGTTTCCCCCCAAGAATATTATTGGGCCAACAATCAACTTATTGGAGTAAAACTGGACCCATAATTTTGGCCAAAATTCTCAAACTCAAGTTTATCTGATACGTCCAATCTACCGATAATTTTTGTCGTAATGTTTCCCCAATTTGTTACCCTCTTTTGATGTCTATCATAATTATAAATATTTTTCCAATATTGGACAATTATATATCTTTGTCGATCCATCGTGATCCATCCACGTAGATCGTGTATTACGCATTTAATTATCCTCCAAATATTTTTTTGTTATTCATGGGACTTGAATCTAAGAAATCTGGACATAAGAGTAATGTGGAACACGCATTCCACTATAAGCATACAGTTTTTTTCAATTTTTCAATATTTGAATATCCTCATGATTTGGTTTTATAAAGCAATTGCAATTTTAGAATCAAAATTTATCCGCGATATAAAACGCGATTGACGGAACACTTAAAAGTCACATTCAAAAATAAAATTCTCGGTGATTCAATAATTTGTATTTTGAAAATATCGAATAGGGAACAAATTTATAAACAAATTACACTTTTTTCTTATTATCTGGACGACCGCGGCCTTCTCTGTGACAAGTAATACGCTGTCAGGAGGATTCGTATAAGTAGCTCACCTTTAAAAAAACCACTAGTTGGTCTATATGATCTCAATGCAACTCTGGTAGCCAAATAGGATGAACGTCCGACTCATATGTCAGAGCTCTCGGGTTCGATTCTCAAAATCGTCAATACTTTCTACTAAATAGAAAGAGCTGTGAAGTTACTCCTACGGCAAATTAATTAAATATTTTACCAATTCTATTGGAGAAATATTATTCCGTGTTTTAAATTTTATCGGAAACCAATAAATTTTGGTGCAAAAATTATTTGGGGAAATATTCGTTCCAACTATTTTCCCAATAAATTTTTTGTCGGTAAATTTTATTTCCCCAACATATGACCAATATGCTATGCTAGCTGGGTTAGTTTGTGCTGCATGTAATTTGAGGGTAAAAATTCCAACCTTTCACTTTTTTAAATTGTGGACATCTCCTCTTTCGATTGATTGCAGTGAAATGTGCCAAACCAAAAATTTAAAGTGGTAAAAGTGTAATTGTAAAGTCAACCCCCGCGGCTGTGTAGATGTAACAGGGCTTTTTAAAAGTGTAAAACCATATCAAAAAAGTATTTCATGTACTTACATGTGTTTATCCACTTGTTTTCTTCAAAATTTTCCTGCTGGGTGAAATGAAGTTCTAGATTTCTTTTGTCTTCAAATAATTTCGTTTTTTGGTACTTCATTTATTCATCTTACTTATATGACGGTTTTACATACGCCTAAAGTTTTTCCCTTTACTTTTACTGTGTAATTGTCCTGGCTTATAGTTGGGAAATGAACCTGAAATTAATTATCTCAATTGAACTTTGATCATCGTCAACGGTTAAGTTATCGAAGCTACGTTCAATCCGGTTCAATCAAACATCAACAAAATTTTAGTTCAGTCAAGAGCCATAAGTATAAATAATCAGCCTAATTTTTTTGCAATAGGATAATGATGCGGTTGACGATCGCAGTGTAGCCTATAAGGCCTTTGCTGAAAGTTTGAAAGTTTATTAAGGCTATAATGTTTTGCTTAACACGATTGTTAAGGCAAACGTTGAAACTAAATATATACAAAACGCCCAAGTCCTTGATTAAAGCACAGCAAGGACGTTACGACTTCTTCCGCCACAACTGAACGAGTCCTATGAGGACGCGGTTCAAAAACCTTGCAGGGGAATAAATGCAGTGCGTGTCTGATGACTCGATTTCTGGTGCTGCGTATTTGATTGCCCTTTCTAATATTCCTGGCATTCCTTCCTAGTTTACAAGTATAAAAGGCTTGCAGATAACTCGAGTCCATCAGCAGTGTTCACTTCGCCCTCGTTCAATTCACTTAAGCGAACTACCATGAAGTCGACTGTAAGTCTCTTTAAGTACTAATAAAACTCAAAATAATCGGAATCAATCTCAATCAATCAAATTATTATAATTTAAACAACCATAAGAAAATTATAGTTGTTTAAATTATAATAAAACATTCACCGCATTTACTTACAAAAAATAATAATTAAAATTTTGCAACATTTCAGATCGCTTGTCTTTTGGTTTTGGCCATGGCTACCCAAGCCCAGTGGCTTAACTATGGCTAAGGCATGGGCGCCGGGTTCAACTCAAAGAGACTCTCTTCGAGTTGAAATCTGGCAGGAGAAAAACATAGAGTAATGGGTCGAAAGTGAAAAAACGAATCTTTAGGCTTTAGCATGGAAAGAATTTCGGCTTATGTCATTCAGTTGAGATTCGTTTTTCGTCTAATGTACTTTGTCACGGACTTTGTCATATATTTCATAAAAAGTTGGCGACTAGTGTTTTAAAATGGATGGTAAGGTTAAGTGAAGACGTTTTTTAAATCGGAATATGATGTCAATTTAGATAAAAAAGTAAAGTTAATATTGTGTAAACTGTTACAAGTGCTTGCGCAGTATTTCGAACATTCATTGTAAAGATTTTTCTGTTCTCGAGACTTTTGTTCCTGATCTGTTTGGTGATGAAGAAATTTACGATCTAATGACGAACACGAAAAGGTTGCCCTATTCGGAGAATATTTCGTCAAAAAGCCAACAAAATTTTCATTTCTTTCTGGCGAACGTCATTCCATTGTCGCAGCAGTAAACATGTCTAAATTACTACTAGCGAGTAGCGAAGAGCAATATACATACGATAAATAAAAAACCAATGGACAAAAAAGAAAAAGGAAAACAATGTGTCTCCGTCAAATAGTGTAGTGTCTCCAGCAGAATCGTAAGTGTTTAAAAACGCCAAGACTTTGAGAAGCTATTGCGAAAACTGGATGAAATATTCAAGACCGGCATCGATTTTTCGATGACGGACATTGGAGTTAATAACGCGGATTGTACTATGTCCTGCAACAAGTGCAAAACAAAACGATGAAAGCATATGGAGATGCATCAGGCGCATGTAAGATTTGTAAATTGACACAGCATCTTAGAGCCCATCATATGAAACCAGCAGCTAAGCCAAACATAAGAACGTCATTGAGGGTTGTAAACTAGAATTGCGGGTCGATGTACCTCGGGCCAGATAAAGAGATGAGTTGATCAAGAGGGCCGCAATACGTATCGGGAATAAATTCCGACAAGTTTGCGAATATGTTTCGTTTCTTTGTTTGCCAAACGCAAACGACACTCATTTGCCAGTAACGGAAAAGTTGTATACTACGCACAAGCAATCTCCTCCGACTAAGGTACGAAAGTGTAGTAGAAAATTTTGTTTTGATATGTAGCTGTAATTCATCACATTATGATCACCAAATCACAATGAATGTTGAGAAAAGAAAGATTTTGTCAAAATTGGAACTAAATTGTTACTCTAAGCAAGGCTTGGTGGCATACCTCAATATTTCGAGACCAAAGTTCAAAACGTCAGTATACACGCTAAAAATAATATTTTGTGACATTTTTAAAATTTCTGTGTACATGGACAGCTTAATAGAGGACATGCTGACCAGTGGAACCGTTAAGTTCATGAAAGTTGGTAGTACAAAATTTTTCTACAAGAACAACGGGAAAGACGGGGGCAAACAATTACAATCTCGAAAAAAAGAACTGAAGCTGCTGGAAACAAATTGTCATACTTTCAAAAGGAATTACATGAGGTACGAAGTCACGTTTAAACTATTGAAATTTATATGTTTGAATAGAGTTTTTTCAATACGGATGGGCACATGTAAATTTTTTATTGGGATCTTGTCGCCCATCTGTTTCAGACGAGGAGTCAGAGTCAGCCAATATAGCAGCAAATTCTAAAAGAAATGAAACTGAATCGGCCAGCAATTCTGCACCATCTCAAATTGTATTGGACCCGGAAGGGAATTTAGAACGCCGACCACTATCGAAGAATAGAAAGGTTGCTGAAAATGATTTTCAAATCCTGAGAGTATGTTTCATCCAGCGCTTACCCTGCTAGCATACTTACATCTCAAGACCGTTGTGTGGATATATCCACAATTTCCGTAGCAGAACAGGGGTATAGACATACAAATGTCGCACCCAGAGACGTAACTTTGCAACGTTGCTTCTATGCTCCCTTTTCAACCTCCATGCGACGGAGATTTTCTTAGAATAAAAGTTAAATGTCAAAGGGTGGGATCGAACCTTCGACATTGACTTGTCCGTTCCCTCTACTAGATTGCTGCCATTGGAGACACATAAACCACAGTTTTATCTGTACCGATGATCGGGCGTAGAAAAGGGGTGGGAAAGGTTAATTTGCTACGTCGTATGGATATCCCAATACGACGTAGCAAGGAGGTGCATTTTTGACGTCGCCAAGACATCACACAAAAGACGTCCATAAGATGTCCAGTTTTGGTCACTTCGGATGTGACCAAAATTAGAAGACGTAGCCAGAACGTCTTAGAGACGGAGTGTGCTAGTAGGGTACTACTCTCAGGGACTTCGTTGCTGGAGAAATTCCAAATTAAATCGAAGTTGCACGAAAACAGAATGGCAAAAGGGCACCGATTTCACGATTCTACACTGGTAAACTTTTGTTTAAATGCGTGAATCATAGGAAGCAACCGATTTTATGAAATATTACATGAAAGTAGTAAAGGAGGATTACCAAGCCCTCGGACTGTTGAGCGCAAATTGGCTTACTACAATGTCCATAGAAAGAGGGGTAAATTAATGTAGATTCGCTAAAAAAATATTTGCTTGATGGCGTCGGTGGGTAACGTAGTTATGGCGCAACCACTTTGTGACAAAGTCTCTACATTCGGAAAATGTTCATTTGCTAGTAGCACCAAGTTTACAACCGAAAACGGGAAAAATAAAGCCGAAACCATTGAAAAATCGTTGAAAAAAGTGGAAATTGAGATTTTGACCTACTCTGCAGACGGCGATTCAATAGAATTAAAAATTATGAGGCATCGTCTTCATTTAGGTCGAAAAATTTCGTCGAAAACCAGTAATAATCTCTAGTACTTTTTTATTTCGTCACGTAACAACATGTATTTATGTTACTTTTTATGAATTGGATGCTCGGCACCATCAACGAAAAAGATTCGCAAATAAAAAAAATATGGAAGTGGTTTTTCGCTAAGATGGGTGAAAATGTATCCCCGTTCAGGATACTGTCCATGAAAAGTTCCGTGTGAGACTTTGGGAAATAAAGTGGCGTCCTATTCAGACGGTACATCACACCTGGAATCAACATTGTTTGCATCAATGCTTTGCAGTGACGAAAAACAAAGAGTCGTGGAAAAAAGTTCCATCGCATGGTATCTTGAAAATAAAGTCCAACAGCTACGTAACGACAGGAAAGTAAGAGTTACTCAAAATTCATTAACTCGTTACTGGGTTGTTTTTAAAACGATCGATAAACGTAAAACCACAGTACTGGTTGGAAGGAATATTTCATTCGCAAATCTGTCCGATACAAAGAAAATTGTTATTGAATGGAATCCGGAAGCTAAAGATTATGACATATTAGAGAAAGTGCGTGTTGTACATATTAGAGAAAGTTCGACAAAAGTTTATTGGAAATTTGCTTGAGTCGGCTGTACATCATCACGGCTTTCACCCATGCTTCAACAGCTACGTGTGTACTGTTCCTCCACCTGCGTTTGACGCAGAAACGAGCACGTCTAAGATTTATTTGCCAGACAAAATAACTTGGATATTTCGAAATTCCTGAAAAGTTTCAAAAAGAAAAAAAAGTTTACCAAGCGTATCACGTTATTGTAAGACAGTTTTCTTTTTTTCTAGCTTATTTTAAGTGTTTCCTTTTTTAGTAATAGCTTATAGTCCACATTAAATCAATGGTAAACTTATTCAAAATTAGCTTCAATATTGAGCCATATAAGTATCGATACTTTGCCTTGTTGCGCGATCAGAAACGATTGCCGGAGGCATTGCTTCCCTGAAAAAGAGGGGTGAAGTCGAAGGAAAAAAGAGTGTTTGGGGGAATTTTTTCTCTAGGTATTAAGAAAAGCGTAGTTTTTCCAATTGCATCTTTTTGTACCTTTATAGGGACAAAGTAGGGGAAAAAAATTACGGGAAAATTTTCCCGTTTTTTGCAGTGGCGGACCCCTTAGGTCAAAAAGGGTGGCGCAGCGAAAAAAAAACTAAAGGTTTGTATCAATCAACAACTACGTGGCGCAAGATATTGTAATATTCCCTTTTCTTTAACTCTAATGTAAAACTTAATTAGCAAAAACTTAATGGAGAACTTCAATTAAAAAACCTTACGTTTGCAAATGAAGCCTCATTTTCAAACGTTAGCCTTTTTATTACATTAATTAGAAAGTTTAATAGCTTGTAGCCTCCAATTTCTTTTTATTGCTTTTCATTAAAATCACAGCAGATTTGCAAATACTCTCAATTGCAAATCTCATCTTCTAAATAACCCGGATCTAAGTTTCTTTTTCCCAAGATCCCATAGTATTTAAACCTCGCTCTGCCGACCTGTAAGGCAGAGTCGTCCAGCCCTTCAGATATGTAAGTTGCTCTGTTTTGCATTCTACAATACACTGTGTTTACTAACTCTTTGTACTAGCCTATTCACTCTTGAGTAAGTCCAGAACTTTACAATATTGTTCCCCGCGAAGCCGACCCTCTTCTTTTGTGGAAAGAAAAGAGAATGTGCAACCCTTTATTGCTGCCCTTAATCCCATTTGTAAAAAAATTCTCTTCTATTCCGGCAAAATCCTGCCCTTCAGTGTAAGCCTTCACTATTGTCGGGCAAATTGATTCCCCACGAAGGAATCGCCTTTCGCCAGAAAACATGGATATGTTGTACGAATTCATTTATATTTTCTCAGAAGGATTCGAATTTGTTAATACATTCATTAGTAGCATTACTGTTTCTTATTATATAAATTATTTCATTTGCGCTCAATTCGTAGAAATATCGAATACGTATCGTTATCGACTTTAGGTCCCATACATCGACTACACTACGCGCAACGTTTTTGCGTTGTATGCGGAATGGCGTCACGTGATTGATTCCGCTGGTAGTATGTATCTCCATGATATAAGTTATATCATATGTTTAACAACGCACCAGGTCAGAAGTTCAATTCTCATCCAAGCCTATTTTTCCATTTATCAAAATAAATTTAGGGATGACAAGCTTTTCTGCGATTTATGAAATTCTCGAAAACGTCCTAAAGTTTTTTCCTTTCCCTCGACAGGAAAAAATTTTAGGGCTTTTCAAGGATTTCATACATAGAAGAGAAGTTGTCATCCTTAAACGTCATAGATAAATGAAAAATTTATATTTAGATGAGGCTTGAACTTCGGACCCCATGCATTCTAGTCACGAATGCTACCTATATGGCATAGACGTCTTACAAACTACTAAGATATATTAAAAGTTATCTAGCTCCACGTTTTCAAACCACTTCGCTTCGGCGAGTAAAGATTTCGTCATCCATATTGTCACTTACGCAGCACGCGTGTCTAATGAAGCAAAGGTTTGAAGTTCAGTTTCAGAGACCTCTAAAATAAATCTTAAAATGTGTTCATCTCCCAATTCCCATGTCTCATTGCCGATTAACACTTAAAAAAAACAGAAAATTCTGAATATTTCCAGAAATAACCCCCGGCTATGTCTGGAAAAATGTCTGGAAATCAAAAACTCGGCGGTAGGAGAGAGGGTGAGAGTAAAAAAATCTTAGGACACTGTCCATTATTAGTTCTTGAACTACAAACTAGGGGGATTTAAAAAAGGGTAATTTTGAAAGTGGCCTCTCTTAATCTTTTATGTCAGGCCCGAGCGATTTTTTGCTACATACTGTACGTGACACAGCGTCAGTATGGCATACTTGTGGTGTGCAAGAAAAATGATTTATTTTTTATGTGTCCCCTTGGATAATTCATTGCTAGCAAGAGTAATCCCTCATTGCAAAGTGTTCTTCAGTGAACATTTGCTTCCTTAACTGCTTGCAAAGGTCAGAACTAACATAATTAATAACAATCTTTGGAACACACCTCACACTCCTCCACCCACCCCTGATGTCACTGTTACTTCGATTACTTCACCCATGACGTGACTTTGTGACACGTTTTTAGACAAGTTTTAAATTAAAAATTTTTCGTGAAATTGCTCAATTACGATATTTTTCTAAAAATTGATAATATACCAAAAATAAGTTTTCTATTTTAATATTTTCAAATATGTGGCTCAGTATCACAGATTAGCCGTAAACAAATTTCTTGAAAGGGTTTTAATTTAAAAGTTGAAAAAGTAAAAAAAAACATCCACTTCCCATTAGGTTACATTAAATCAGCGTAATCAGTCACGAGACATCCGCATACACCGCGAAAACGTAGCGCGAATGGCACACTGTGAAAACCTTCAGTATTGTTGATGACTTCTTGTGTTTTGATATTAATTTTTGTATAGAAGATATCTGTATTGCCCGTATCCGTCAAGCGTAATGCACAACAACGCCACTCTTATTTCGTCTGCTTCCCTATGTATGTAAAGCCCTTTTCTCTCAGCTTGAGAGAGAGGGCTTTTACATGTAAAGAGGAGCAGACAAAATAAAAGCAGACGTTGTCGCTAGGCCACCCGTGTGGGGGAGCCACCGCTTCTGTTTACGTTTGTCGTATACCAGGCAATAAAGATATCTTCTATAGCCATTGCCTGTGGCAAACCAGAGCAGTTTCTTTTTGACGAAAATCTTACGGATCACCTTTTTGTTAATTAATTTGACAGAATGCCAAACGAAGAATTGTTGGAAAGTACGGATCGACCACTAGTAAGTCGATGTAACCACGCGCTGTGTACTCTGGTAGCCAAGTTGTTAAGATACCTCGGGTTCAATTCCTGAAGGGAGCAAAAACATGTGACAAACCAAAAAGAGCGAGAGAGCTATCCTGCATCATAATGCAGGATAGAAAATCATTTCTTAAATTCTAACAAGAATGTGAGGAATCAAGGAAAGATTTGAGAATTTTCGATCTTGAACCTCCAAGAAGCAACCTTTAAAGATTACTCGCATTCAACCTCGCATTCCACTGTGAACAGTTTTGAAAATTGTCCATATGCTCTTTTACCGACTAGAGACGGCAATAGTCAACATACCTTCGTTTATCCAAATTTTTGTCATGGAAATATTCCTATGAGAACGCATGATATGTACAAGCTAAGAAATATTTAACAATAGTTATCTTCGAATATACGCTGAGCAAACAATATACGGTATTGCATTGTAATGAAAGTTGCGGTCCTTATGTGGTTTGACCGTTTGACCAATTTCTTAAGAAAATCAAAAAAACGCATATCTCATAATCTCATACCATCACAGAAAAAACAACTGGAATTTTCCCAAGTAAAGAATTCTTTTCAATCTAAAAGTTATCTTAAATTCTTTTTTATGGTGTTGATCTCTGTAAACTGAGATGTACTTCAGATTTTTAATTTTTTTTGGCTGTTATCACACTGCATAAAAGTTTTTTGTGTGCCTGTAACATGAAAGAAGCGCTTGTCTCTCAGGTAAGATTGTACTGTACATAACACTGGTACACAACAGTAACTCCCTATACATGAGTATTAACCTTGAATTGGGCGTAAAGGTTATTTCTTTGCAATGCATCGCTACATTTGAACTTGAAAACATTCCCAGCGCGCTTCCAATAAGACAGCAACCGTGTTTTGTGAATCCTACTCATCCAAACATACTCAATATACTGGTTGTGAACGAGAGAGAGTTATTGCAAAAAAGGCTTTTGATCGTTGCGTTTATAGGAGCATGCCGAAACCTATATAAGCAGCTGATCTATGAAAGGCTCCAATTATTTGTGAAAAGTCTCTTTGCAAGCTCCGCATTTAGAAGTAGCACAATAAATAACAAAAATATCATGGCGCAAGTCGGAATCCAAGAGTTTTACGCTGGAAAATCAATTTTTATTACTGGGGCAACAGGTTTTTTCGGTAAGGCATTGATTGAAAAACTGACTAGGTCTTGCTCGCAGGTTGGTCGCCTGTACCTTCTGATAAGACCCTCGCAAGACAAAGACGCTCGAGCCCGTTTACAGGAGTTGCTGAAAAGTGAGGTATAATAAGCCAATATACACTACATGTAGTGTATACATTTATGCATAAATCCAAGCAATTTTTTGCACCTTAGATTTCCTTAATTTTAATTATGCAAGGTATTTGATTGGCTAAGACAAAATCAACCAGAATCCCTCGACAAACTGATACCCATCAGCGGAGACGTTTCATTGCCTGATTTGGGAATTTCACCAACTGAAATGCAAGAGCTTGAAGACAACGTTTCCGTTGTCTTTAATTCAGCGGCGCGTGTTAAGTTTGATGACGACCTGCGAAGTGCTCTCGAATCTAACGTAAAAGGACCGAAAATACTTTCATCTTTTTGTCGACGATTGAAGAATCTGAGGGTCTGTATTTAAATGTATATTATTATATGGATCTTAGCAATTAGCACTTGCTCAATACCATCATATTTCCAGGTTTTTCTCCATGTGTCTACAACTTATAACAATCTGGATAAAAATAAGATCAAAGAAAAGGTTTATCCCTCATTTCTTGATCCTCAAAAACTAATGGAATTGGTGGATTTGATGGACGATCACCTTCTAGCGAACATTACTCAAGCGTGAATATGTTAATCTTAGAGTTGCATATTATTTCAACTTGATAAATTATATTGATTAATACAGGTTGGTTGGAAAGTGTCCAAATGTTTATGCTTACACGAAAGCTCTTGGCGAGCAATTGCTTCAACGTGAGTGTGGCTTGCATAAGATACCACTCGTCATTGTCAGGCCCTCTACAGTAACAGCGGCTATGAATGAGCCGTTGCCTGGATGGATTGATAATTTGAATGGGCCTACTGGTATGAAGGATATGCGGTAGCCTATTAACAACATTACCCTGACAAGCGAATTGTTTTTGCAGGGTTTGTAGCTGGTGTAATGAAAGGACTCATCCGAACAGCTAGAGTTAACAGCCAATTTGTTACTGATTTAGTGCCGGTCGACATACCGATCAATCTAATGATAGTGGCAGCATGGGACAGAGCATTTGATACGTATATGAAATCAACAGCTTTATTGCATATAATTACTAAAAATGAATCGTAATCTCTAAATTTTCTTATAGGTCATTCGAGACAGGCCTAAAAGTTTACAATTGTTCCTCTGGTTTCTTAAACCCAATTAAATGGGGAGAACTCAAAGAGATTTGCTTGAATGCCATAATAAAATTCCCTTGTAAAGAGATTATGTGGTACCCAAGTATTAATCTTAGCCTCAATCGCCTAAAATTTGAACTGGAAGTTGCATTATATCATCGTATACCAGGCTTGATTGTGGATGCGATCACTCGGTTGTGTGGGAAAAGACCATTTTTAGTAAGTGACTGACATACAAGCCGATAGCAGTTATAGATTATACTTCCTAACTTCGAAACTGCGCATATTGACTTTATACTTTTATTTCAGACTCGGCTGTACTCGAAAGCAGGTAGAGCGATGTCTTGCCTGGAATTTTACACAATGCACGAATGGAATTTTATCAGTCGCAATCCCGACCAATTGATGACTAAAATGTCCGTGGAAGACAAAGCGGTATTTAACTTTGACGTCCGGAAAATCGACTGGGAATCTTACTTAGAAAACTATGTCTTTGGAGTTCGAAAGTACATTCTCAAAGACGATACAAGCACTCTACCTTTGGCAAGAAATAACTTGAAAAAGTAAGCATGTTGTAAAAGTATTATTTTATTAGCTACCGTCAAACAGAGTTAATAGTTTGACTACTTTGAGATGGAGTTGTTCAAAACTTCCCCACGGGTTCAAAGTAAACTCTCGTTTGGTAGTCGTCATTGCGTAGCCTATTAAAAGATCAAAGTTGATAAGAAAATTTCATTCATCTATATGACAGAATGAAGCGACTCAGGACGATTGCTCGCCTTGTTTTCTTCGGAGTGATGCTATTCTTAACCTACGTTCTCTTTATGAACGGTTTGGATAGTGAAACAGATCTAACATCAGCCACGATGTCCGCAACTGATGGAAATTATAGCATCAGAAAAATGGATATCTTTAACGAAACACAATCATGTTTATTGTCTCAAGAACTATCGCTCGAAAAGTTTGTCGGATAATAATAATCAATTCTTCTTTATCCTTATTGTTATATTTAAACATTTAGTGAACGCAGTGAATATTTGACCCCAAAATTTTCCTAGCTTTTAAAAGTTCCCCTGCTGGGTGAAATTATAAAGTTCTAGATTTGTTTTGTATTCAAATAATTTCGTTTTTGGTACTTCATTTATTCATCTTATTTTATGACGGTTTTACATACGCCAACATTTTTTCCCTTTACTTTTAATACTGTGTCATTGTCCTGGCCTATATTTGGAAAATGAACCTGAAATTAATTATCTCAATTGAACTTTGATCATCGTCAACGGTTAAATTATCGAAGCTACGTTCAATCCGGTTCATTCAAACCTCAACAAAATTCTAGTTCAGTCAAGAGCCATATGTATAAAGAATCAGCCTCCTTTTTTACAATAGCCTAATGATGCGGTTTACGATCTCGGTATGGCCTATATGGCCTATGCTGAAAGTTTACTATAAAGCCAATGTTTTTCTTAACATGGTTGTTAAGGCAAACGTTGAAACTAAATAAATACAACACGCCCAAGTCCTTGATTAAAGCACAGCAAGGACGTTTACGACTTCTTCCGCCACAACTGAACGAGTCCTATGTGGGCGCGGTTCAAAAACCTTGCAGGGGAATAAATGCAGCGCGTGTCTGATGACTCGATTTCTGGTGTTGCGTATTTGATTGCCCTTTCTAACATTCCTGGCATTCCTTCCTAGTTTACAAGTATAAAAGGCTTGCAGATAACTCGAGTCAGTCAGCAGTGTTCACTTCGCCCTCGTTCAATTCACTTAAACGAACTACCATGAAGTCGACTGTAAGTCTCTTTAAGTATAGATAAACTCAAAATAATCGGAATCAATTTTTCTTATAGTTCGTTTTTACTAAAACATTCATCGCATTTACTTAAAAAAAACTAATGAAAATTGTGTAACATTTCAGATCGCTTGCCTTTTGGTTTTGGCCGTGGCCACCCAAGCCCAATGGCTTAACTATGGCTATGGCATGGGTGCCGGAATGGGTTATTTTGGTGGGTACTATCCGTTTGCCGGTGTGCCTTCGACGGCATACAGCACTGCCGGTGTCCTACCGACGGCATTCACCGGATACCCCGCTAGTTACCCATATTACGGCTACCCATCCGTGACAACGAGCCAGTATCACGCCCAGGATGAGTTGGGTCAGGCCCGTTTTGGTTACGCTCACCCCGGACAGGCCGCCACCAACTATCGTGATGCTTTCGGCAACCAAATCGGCAGCTACGCTTACTTCAATCCCGAGGGCAAGCAAGTGCAAGTCTCCTACACTGCCGACCACCGCGGCTTCCGCGTTCTCTCCAACGATCTTCCCGTTGCTCCAGTTGCCCCTGTTGTCAACTTGGAAGCACCTCTCCCCGTCCAGGACACCCCGGAAGTGGCCAAAGCCAAGGCTGATCACTACGCTGCCAAGGCCGCTGCTGCTGCTGCTCCCGCATCTCGCACAAAACGCCAGGTCTTGGCCTCTCCTTTGTCTTACGGTTTCGGCTCTCCATTGGCCTACAACCACGCCAGCCCTTTCGGTTACAGTTTTAGCCACCCTTATGGCTACAACTTGCCTTATTCGGGATATCCTTATTCGGGTTACAACTTTGCCACCCCAGTTGCCACCTCCGGTAGCCCCGCCAGCACCATCAGTCTCATTTAAAACTGTTTGAGTTATTGCTGAGAGAACGCTCTCATTGCGTTGACCATTCTGTACAATTCTCATGCTATCCCTCACGGTAGATATTTTTTTTCAGTCCGTCTTTCAATTTTTTAATACATTTTTGTTCAACCGAATAAGCAGCTCTGTTTTCATTGTGAGCATCCGGTGAGCATTGAATATTTCGTTGATATCTTTCATGAAAATGACGAAACAAACAGACGGACAGGTTTACCTTGAAGTTAATTTTATGAAACGTTTATCGGCATAATAGACGTCCTCATAAGGTTTATAAGGTCCATAGCCTTTAAAAACAATTTCACCATTATCAATTGATAATGATGGATGGCAGATAGCCTATAGTCATCATTCTATGAGTGTGATGTTTGGCCTACCAAGGTCATTGAGTTCCGTATTGCTTTCCGGATTGAAAATTCCAATTTATGGCCTTCAATTTTTTGCCCCATTTGTTGACGTGTTTTCGGTTGTCCAGAAACTCGTCAAGAAGTAAACAATCGAACGGCTTAACATGATCTGCATGCCTGTTTATTCATCTCGATCACGGCAGTCAGATAGGAATGCTCAAAACACTTAGATTGAGGCTTTTATGGGCTGACTATTTCATACGATAGTTTAATGGTATTAGATATAAATTAAATAACAAACAAGGGAACTGGGGAAATATGAAAAACAGACTAGAAAAAAACCACTTTACTCGTGTGTAGATTAGGCTAATCTACACACACGTTACGTCAAATTTGACGCAACGTCACGTGTTGACGTTCCAAACACTGAAATCAGCCTATACTTGGTGGCTGTTAGTCTTATACTCTCCTTCACATATTAGAATAGAAGTTGTAATGACAGGGCCTCTCCTTTGGCTTACGGTTTCGGCTCTCCGTTCGCCTACAACCACGCCAGTCCCTTCGGTTACAGTTTTAGCCATCCTTATGGCTACAACTTGCCTTATTCTGGAAGTGGATATCCTTTGGGTTACAACTTCGCCACCCCAGTTGCCACCCCCGGAAGCCCCGCCAGCACCATAAGATTCGAGACTGCATGTTTGAGTCGAGAGAGCGCTCTCATTGCGTTGACCAAGCATTTTGTACTATTCTCATGCTATCCCTCACGGTATATAGATATTCCAGAGATATTCCTTTTCAGTCCGCCTTTTAATTTTGAATACATTTTCGTTCAATCAAAATATCAGTGTTAGCTGTTTATATTGAGAGACTTGACCACTTTGTTCATATCTTTAACGAAAATGAAACACGATTTACCTAAAGGTAAGTTTAAGATGTTTATTCTTTATTGGTATAATAGACTCCATTATTTAATGTGGTGATATGAAAATGTCGAGGAAAATGTATGGTAAAAGAAGGGTCATAGCTTTTTTTAATACTTTCGTCATTATCAAATATTGATGTTGAATGCATGGTGTTTATCATTCCAGAAGTAGGGGAATACATAATTACCGTTCAAATGGTAATATATGAAGAAAACCCCCGACACCGTAGACTTTGCAGGGCGCATGAATAATATTAGGCAGAGGAGAGCGCCCAGTAAAGTTGTTACGGTCCTGTATCAGTGTATCTAATAGTTCATATAGTAACGCAGAAAAGTGGCCTATGGGTTGCTTTGCCTCGTTTTTGCTTAGGTTTTATACTCAGATTTAACGTCATTATAATAACTGTGCTATTGACTGCTGAACTAACTTTGTATTTCCAATCACCAATATTGTCTTCATCAAACGATGATAGTCGTAAAAAGCTAGCAAACTTGTAAAAATTAGCGATCGCAGCAATATACTTTCGTCCCCGTCCAGCAACTTCTTCCTTAGAAACAAAATATTTAAAAGATTGATTAGTGAAGCGTTTTAATGAATTTACATAGATTATTTATAGTTCTCTAAAAATGCAAACTATTTTTAGAACTGCAATCGACCGCTTTTAGTGTTTTGTTATAGTCGACTGCCTAAACAAAGTGATCAATTTGTTTACTTTTGTTTAACTAAGCCCAAGAGCGAACTATAGTTAGTTAAATTGTTGTATTGAAGATGTATTACCAAATGTTTTGAAAAGTTCGCCTGTCCCTGCTGAAGATGCTGAAAGCCTTTGAATTGTGTTTGGAAGACACTTTCCTTGGCAGAAAGGTGCGGTGCCACGCCATTCACCTTTCCGACAATTAGCTAGAGCATTCTGTCGACTACTGCGATCGCCGAAAAATGAAGTGCCATCACCAACATTTTCCTGAAACGATTTTGAACGCCATCATTTTTTAGTTGGGTGGCCAACTAATTTTTCTTTAAAACTTTGCTCGCCTATCAACAATTAAGTCTATACTACCTTGTCTGCCATTGCCTGGGTAAAGGAACCGACAATAAAAAACATCGCCACAATAATGGACGTTTTCATCTTGATTCTTGATGCAAGTTAATTGTTGATAATTTGCCTGTATGAAAAAACCGTCCTTTTTAAATTGGGTTCTGTAACTTTATTGCTAATGATTATTTGCTAAGAAAATATGGGTATGAGTTTGCAAGCCAATAAATTGAGGAAGTTTTCCTAAGGTCTCAGGACTCAGCCGAAGGCCTAGCGGTCTTTAATACAATGGCCAATGGGAGACTGCACTAGCCGGAGTAGTCCGTAGGCCTACAGGACTCGCGTAGAACTTTATTCCCCTTTGTATCTAGAGCAATAGTTTTCGTACCGTTGACTGTATTATGGTCCCTAATCGTGAAACCAACCTTAATACTAAAAAAAACTATATAGCTCTATTTACGACCCATACTAATCAGACCGACGGCGAAGGCCTAACCGTAAGGGTTTATTAAGTGCATCAATAAGATTGATAAGTGAAATTTAAAAGCCTTATAAGCTGCATGTGGCTGCGCTGTGGCCTATAGTTCCGAGGGGTTGGC
This sequence comes from Ceriodaphnia dubia, assembly GCA_022539655.2. Classification (NCBI taxonomy): domain Eukaryota; kingdom Metazoa; phylum Arthropoda; class Branchiopoda; order Diplostraca; family Daphniidae; genus Ceriodaphnia; species Ceriodaphnia dubia. The sequence continues at coordinate 111,970 of JAKUCG020000139.1, read as the reverse complement.
AACTCTCTTGGAGGGTGTACGAAATTCTGGGATTCTGACGGGATTCTAGAATCTTCCCTCTCAGGCCCTTATGGGGATTCTGGGCTAAGTGTACAAGGATTCCACAGCGCAGAGGTCTTTTCGATCATACATATACATAGGCTAAATTTATTTGAAATTTAGAGTTCTTGAGGGTTCTAAGCTTACCTTAGAGATGAGGTGGAACCGAAGTGTTTGCTAGGTGTAAAAACTTTTCGGTATTTATATTCTTGGCGATCCTAGGCCCAAAGTAATTCAGCGCATTACTAAATAGATTCATCGCTGCTGACAGATGTGGCAGTAGCCTATATAAATGCTACACTTGTGCCAGAAAATATGTGACGCACATGCGTTCAGCAGTGTATTGAATTGCATTGTATTATTTTGTTTTGTACTGGAATGCCTTGTATTATTGAATTTGTCCATATGCCTATCTGATGGACAGGTGGCTCCAAACTCGAAAGCCTGTTTCTGCATGCTTTTCAGTCAGCTGCTTATTCTCCGAAATTGACGTATAGGCTATATAATACTTCTATTATGTGCTAAATCTAATATGTGTTCCATTATCCAATTTAGGCTAGATTATTGAGCACTGGAATTAATGTAAAACGTATTCAGAAGTATATGCTAAAGTCAGCTGTATGTACCGGGCATCTATAAAGTCTTTAGTCAAAAATACTGCCTAGCACGACTAATATAGGCAACTGCCGAGTTGTATGGGGGTGCGATGTTTGGCCCACCAAGGTCCCATGAGTTTCGTAATGCGTTGCGGATTGAAAGTTCCAAATTATGACCTTCAGTTTTTTCCCATTTGTTGACTTGTTTTTGGTGGTCCAGAAAACTCGTCAAGAAGCAAACAACTGAACGCCCAAATATTGGGGTCTTCCATTTTATTCACCTCGATCACGGCAGTCAGGCCGGTATTAGGAGAATGCGCAAAACACTTAGAATGAGGGAGGCTTACGAGAAGACTATTCCAGACGATAACTTTTAACAGTACAGGATAGTGTAAACATTAACTGACAAACAACAAAGGAAATTGGGAATATGTGAAATAGTCTAGAAGAAAAACAACAATTGACTCGTGTGTCCTACTGTGTAGATTACTTGGTGGCTGTTAGTTTTATATACTCTCATTCACTTTAAATGGTGACGGGAGAAAAACTGTTTTGGCGTTCCTCCATGTAGCTGGGCGCTAACGAGGCGAGTAACGTCAGTCCGCCAATGATGGAAATGGTCTGTAATGAAAATAACGCACAGCAGAATCAACTTCCTCCATCTCAATCTGCTAACTATATAAAGTGGCAAACTACCTGGAAAAATCTAAATGCCCATGCATCGACTGTAAACATATCGTCAACAATGGCCGGCCAGCAGTTAACGTAGTAGAGGAAAAATGCGAGCCACATAATCAAAACCATCACAGGCAGCTTGGCTTTGTACCCAATAACAAGTAGCAACATGTAAAAGACTCCCAAGATGTTTTGAAAAATCTAAATTTCAAATTAAAACAAATCGATAAGACAGCCATAAGAGTTTTGATGAAGAAAGAGTATTTCAATTTTAAACTTACGCCGAGGAAGGGGGAAATCTCGCTGACGACTGGCCTCACCAAAGTGTACAACATGAAGAGCAAAATAGTTTTTCCCACGAGCTGGAGGCAACGTTTGACTTTGCTATTGTCCGTTACCATGTTGAAGTCGCTAACCATGAAGTAGCGGACAAAAATGACCCACCAGGACCACGGAGCGAAGCTGTTGAATGTTGCCCAAGTCACTAGGACACCGGCAGCCAACTTGGTTTTGTAATCGACAGTAACGAGGAACATCAAGAGAGCGGCAATGACATTTTGAATAACCTTGAGAATAAGAAAATATCGCATTATGGTATCAAATGAGAAAATATACAACTTGCTTCCTACGCTAGAGAAAGAAAACTCCATTCGTCGCAGCATGACGTAAGTGAAGAGCAAAAGAATTCTGCCGACTAGCTGGAGATTACTTTTCCGCGTTTCGTCAGCACTTGCTTGGCTAGGTTTCAATATAAAATGAGATTCCCGGTCCAGCTTGTTTTCAGCATAAATAACCAATATATATATGATGGCAAGAGAGATATTTTGCGACTGAATGTCCTTTCCGAGCATGGTGTTGATCACAGTCTAAATTTATTTCAAAAGCGGATCACTTTAAGAATAAATTATTACAAAATATTTATTAACTTCTTTCTCGGTGTTTGTTACCTGCCAACAAAGAATACCGAAGAGAAGGGCGCAGGCAATATCAACGTTGGAACGCAGGAAAATCATGAAACAACTCGCCAATGTTCCTAAGTAGTTGAAGACTATTAAATTGTCGACTAGAAACTTCATTCCCACAGAAATGATGACGCGTTCTTTATGATTTTCCCATAAGAAATCGGTTGAGAATGGGTCTATTACAAAAATTAGTAGTATGCATAATCGGGAAAATTGTATGTTCATGGATATTATTTGTTCCAGTAACTTTAAAAGAAACAAAAATACGGCATTAGTTTAGAGTGAAATAAATGTACATTTTTCTCTTTTTACCTTGTCTATACATTCGACGGACTCTTTTGCGACGGCGCTTAAGGCTGACAATAATTGACATGGAGCCATCAACATCCAGCACGGGGAATTCTTCTTTATTTCGGACGGTAGTTCGTTTGCTTCTTGGCCGAAATAGTAACTGGTATGATCTTTGACCATCGTCGTCGGCTGGGCAGCTTCAGTCGGTCCACTCGTTTTCAGTCCGTCTTCGGAGACGGCGTAGATGTCGACCAAATAGGTCACACCAGGCTGAAGCTGTGGCAAAAGGCAACTCGTCTCGTTCGACTTGACGTGGATTTCACGAACCGACGAGGCTTGATCTCCGTCCCTCCAGTGGCGTACGCAATAAGACCAATCACTCGCGACACTACCTAGCTCTTCCGCCGTGTCTGTTACAAACTTTAATTTGACATCAATCGGCTGCTGTAACGTGTTCTCCATCACGTCAGTTCTAGGTTCCGTGTCAACACAATTCTCTGGCGCTACACGAACTTCCAACACAGAATCTCGTTCAAATCTGATGATTGTCTGAATCTTGTCCGGTCTGGACGTCTTCCACGAGTCATCCAAGGCATTTTTCAATCGGTACTGGACACCTAAGTGACAAGGCCATTTCAAACCGTCATAGTCCCACAAAACAAGGACGGCCGGAGCAGCGGATGGCATCTCAAACTTAGATCCTGAGCCTATTTTCACATGTATAGTAGATGTTGCAATGCCAGCCAAATGTCTCGCCACTCTTATTAAAGGAACAAAACTAGAAAATGGATTTCGTTCTCTCTAAATGTTTGTTCATTTCAACATACTCGGCCAGCACATGGATATTATGCCCAGCACTTGATTTTCCTTCTGCTGTTCACTTGCCAAGGAGGTTAATTGCTGTCTTCTTCATCCGTGTGGATAGTTTCCACCAGATCTGAAAAATAAAAATCAAACCTGGTGACATTAAACATGGCTGAAACCTAATTGGAAGTTCAATAACAAAAAGCCAAGCTTATTATAAAGAAGGCAAATTTACACACAAACAAATACAAACTGATACACTGCCTTTCCACACACTGAACAAAATAGTAGTGAATGGGTTGTGAGCAAATTAATTTACTCGCACACACGAGTGACAAATGTGACAGGTATGTTTGGAGTCTTCTAAATATTGGACTCTACATTTCTAGACATCTAATGGTATGACTCTAATGTAGTGTATTAAAGTAACCTTTAACCTAGGTATACCTCTAAGCACGTAGTCGTTCTGGTAGAATTGTGCAAATCGACAAACTTGAAGGGACGACCTTGGGCAGTCATTAGACTAGTGACGTTCCATTTTCTGCTTGTTTGCTTTGCTGCTGGTTGATCACGTCTCTCAATCCATCTACTCGCCGATTTCAAAGTGGTCGGCCCTACAATATTCACCTGTCGTATCGAAATGTTCTGCGACTTGTCCCACTGAATCTCACCAGAGTCGTTTCAGTTTAAGTCTACACAGTCATTTCGATCTCAAACAGACGAAGTGGAGAGAACACGAGATAACTATACCTGTCAATCCATCTACTCGCCGATTTCTAAGAGGTTGGGCCTATAATATTCCCCTGTCGTATCGAAATGTTCTGCGACTTGTCCCACTGAATCTCAAACAGACGAAGTGGAGAGAACACGAGATAACTATACCTGTCAGTAGTATGCCCTGAGGACCTCCCCTGACACGAGCTTAAGCCGTCTTACTAATCGATAATAATTCTAATTGACTTGTTATTATATTGCTATAAAAATTATGATCAACTGCAAAATACCAATAAAAAACAACAGATTTTCAGGTGTTTTTCTTTTCATTTTTGTTCTGCAGCTTGCAATCGGTCAAGAATGGGGTTCGCTAAAGTCGTAAAACTTTAAAGAGAAAGCGGGAAAGTTAAGTTTAGCCATTTAAAAAAATTCGCGATATCTCTTCCCGTTTGAAATCAAACAACTATCTATGACGGGTATCCGAAAATTCAAAATAATTCTAACTTTATGGTTGTTAAAATGTTAAACGTAGCTTTTCAAGGTTTTTAGTTAGTTTCCGGATTGAATATTCGACCTTCAAATTTTGTTGACGAGTTTGGACCATACACATAATATTTAAATATACCTTTTTAATTACCTTAATGGAGGAAATCGCGTTGAACTGCGCTTTTCAACGCAACAGCATGAAGTGTATCGATATACTTCACGACAATATACTTCGATCATGGCAACAGTATTTGAATAAGCTATTCTGTACAAAATGTTATGTAACATCATCTACACAAAAGCCAAGGCTTATTTAAATTAACAAACAAAAAAGAAACAGGGAAATATGAGAAACATTTTGGAGCAAGTTTAGTTGTCTTTACTTTTTGTTCGCAGATTAATCGGTATCTTGTAGTTTTATCCCTCATTCTTATTGATCTCTCGTTCTTAAGATTTCTTGTTGCGCTCCTCCGTGTTCGTAGTTCCTAATTTGTCACAAAACGTCAATCCGCCAATAATAATAATGGTCTGTAATAGAAATAAACGCACTTCAGTCTATCCGCCACATCAATTTCAATCATTAAACATAGAGCATACAAAGAAAGTTCTAACTATAAACTACCTGAAAAAATGTAAGCGCCCATGCATCTCGTTTTTGCACATCGTTAACAGTAGCCGGCCAATTAAAGTTGATGCAGAACATGAATAATGTCAGCCACATAACCAAAGTCATCGTCGCCGGCAATTTAATTTTGTTCCCAGGAAGAAGTAATATTATGAGAAAAGAGCCACTAATGTTCGGAAAAATCTTGAGAACAAGACAAAAATCTGTTAGCGACACAACCACAAAGCAAAGAGTTGCTGACGAGACAAAATTACAACTATACATACTTTATCGAAAATCTCTTCTGGCGCCATAGGGTAAAACACTAAGAGCGAAACAATTTTCCCCATTAGCTGGAGACAATGTTTGACTTTGCTGTAGTCCCTTATCACATTAAATTCGCTCGCCATAAAGTAGCGGACAAAAATGATCCACCAGGACAAAGGGGAAAACTCGTTGAATGTTACCCATGCCATCAAGACACCAGCAGAATACGTGGGGTGGTAACCGACGGTAACCAACAGCATCAAGACAGCGGCAACGACATTTTGGATAATCTTAAGATAAGAAACATTGCATAAAATAGAATTGCAAATTCAAATGTAAGAACAAAACTATTGCGACATAACTTACGATAGAGAAAGAAAACTCCATTCGCCGCAGCGTGAGATAAGCGAAAAGCAAAAGAATTCTGCAGGTTAGCTGCAAATTGCTTTTCCGTGAGTCGTCACATTTTTCCCGGCTATATTTAAAAATGAAATACGACCTCCGATGCAGCTTATTTTCTGCATAAATAAGCAAGATAAAGATGATGCTGTTACAAGGATTATTTGGTGACTCTTTGTCGAGCGCGAAGGTAATCACAGTCTAAGAAAGAATTGAAGCGCGTTAATCAATCACAAAAAAATCGACAAGGACTTTTATGTTAAAACGTAATACCCGTCCACAGAGAATAGCGAAGAGAAGGGCGCATAGACGGTATCAACCTTGTAACGTATAGAAATCAAGAAAAAACTGGTTAATTGGCAAAAAAAGTTGATGATGACAGCTTTGTCGACGAAAAACATCATTTCTCGAGAAATGTTGAAGCGATCTTTTCGGCTGTGCCACAAGAAATGCGACCCACACCCGTCGATTACGCATAGAAATAGAAAGATTAGTCGGGCATATTGTATATTGAGGTATATTATTTCTTCCATTAGCTTTAAAAAGAAAAAGAATACGGACGTCAATAAACATATATAAATTTCTCAAATTCCGGCTTTACCTTGTCCATACAATATACAGACTCCTGGGCAAGTGCGACTAAGGCCGACAATAGTTGACAGGTAGTCAACGTCCACGGGGGAATTTCCTTTTTCCCATGAGACGGCAGCCCGTCTGCTTCTTGCCCGACATAACAAATAGAATGATCTTTGACTAACATTGTCCATTCAACAGTTTCACTTGGATCACTCGTTTCCAATCCGTCTTTGCAGATGGCGTACATGTTGACTAAATATTTCGCTCCAGGTTGAAGCCGTTCCAAAATGCAACTCGTCTCGCTTGCCTGGACGTTGATTTCATGCATCAAAGAATATTCTCCATCCCGCCAGTAGCAAATGCGGTAAGAAGAAATAGTGTCCGGCGATGGCGACCATCTCAGCTGTGCCGTCGTTGACGTTACAAACTTTAACTCGATGTTGGTCGGTGGCTTTAACTTCTTCTCAATCGAATCCTGGACTCCGTCGAGGGCAGATTCAGTGTCGATAATGTCGCTAAATTCGCCCAGGCCGACGCAAGTCTCCGCTGCCACTCGAACCTCCAACGCCGCATCTTGTCTAATAAATCTAAGGATCGTCCAAGTTTCGCCCGGTTTGGACGTTTTCTGCTGCTTCCAAGTGGCATCCAAATTATCTTTCAATCGATACTGGACTACAAAATGACAAGGCCATCCGAAATCTTCATAGTCCCACAAAAGGCGGATGGCCGAAGGAACGAATCGAATCCGCAATCCAGTTGGTGGTCTGGGCAATCGTCCCAAGTCGTCCTTGAGTAGATTTTCCGATTCATAAACGGAATAATGACACCCGAATCTCTTGCCAGTCTCACCAAACACGATAAAAAACCGGACTTGGTTCTCTAAATGCTTGTTCTTCTCAACATGGTCGGCCAATTCGCGGATCTTGCCCAGCACTTGATTTCGCTTCTGCTGGATCATTTGCCAAGGAAGTTCGTCTTCTTCATCATCCTGGCCAGCCAACAATGTCTCAACATTTTCGACGCAATTCTTCATCAATCGGAGGATGTCGTTGGTCCGTTCGTCCAGAGGAGGGATGGTGAGGACCAAAGAGTATTTCTTGTCAAAAGATTCGGCCAGTTCCTTCTCCAGCTCAGATTTGCTGGCCAAGACGGTGATTCCATCGATGCTGGCCATTTTTGCAGCCATTTCCACTTCGGCTTTCTTGAAGCTCAGCCATCGTTCCAGTCTCAAAGGTTTGAAAAGCGGATGACACTCGGCGATCCTGGCAGAGTTTTCAACGTCTTTTTCTCCGTCTTGCGTTTGACGAGATTTCGCGATGCCTTCCTTCCAGCTTTCCTTCAAAAGACGTTGAAATTGAAGGACAACTTTGCCAAATTGCCTGAGGGAAACGCGACTGGTTTTCTCGGAAATGGCGCGGATGGCATCCGCTTTGGCGACGACTCTCTCCAACTCTATCCAGATGCGGCAGAGTCTGACAACCAGATGGCCATCGATGTCGCGGTACTCGAACATCTTTTCTAATCCTCCGGTTGTACCTAGAATGGCTTTAATAGAAGAGAGGGTGATGCTAATAGGCACAGCTTTACTCACTCCAATGTCTGCTGGAGATTTGATTTTCTCGATGAGTTTCAGGCAGTGTTTGTAAGCCTCAAAGACGCCACACAATTTGACAGGTTGAGTTTGAAGATCGGCGTAAATACGACACTACAACTGGGTGATGAGCGATTTTTCCTTGTTGAACGTCTCTCTGAATTCGTCGACATCTTGATTGTCTTCTAAAGCGTTTTCCATCTTGGCCAATATCTTGGACAGGTTCTCTTCGGCCTCTTCTCGAGCATCTTCGTCGTCTTCATTGATGTCTTGCGCCAAGACGCAATAAATTTCAGCTCCGTAGGTGATGCCGACGACGACGTGAGTGGCTTTGGGTAGTGCACCGTCCACCGGAATAGCTGGAACGTTGTGGTTGAGAAGAGTCGGTAAATCTAAACGTTCTGTCCTGGAGATTGTGCGGACAACTAGAGTCCGGGTGGCTTGTGTAGGGCTCGATCGGTCGGTGAGGTAGTGACTGGCTCCTCTGTAGTTGTTGATGAGGCCGGCCACGGTGCTGGCCTTCAGGTGCTCTTTAAGACCCATGTGTTCCCATTTGTTCCAGGATTCCGTGTTCAAGCAGGGGAATATCTTCTGTTGAAACTCGTCGACGACTTGAATGGCCGATGGCAAATGGGATGCCATTCGAAGGAACACTCTGAAAAATAAAAACCAGACCTAATGCCATTTTAAACAGGTGGCTGAAATGAATCTTTTCAAGTTCGTTAATAAAAGACAAGCTTATTTTAAAATTTAAAAAGTAAAATTTACACACAAAAAATTCCAAACTGTAACGAGGTATAACTTCAAAATCATTCTACACCTGGAACGCAAAGGTAGTGAACTGGTTGTAAGAAGTTAATTTAGCCTACTTATTAACCCTGACTTGCCCATACTCATATGTGACGAATGTAGCAGGTATGCAGTCTTCTAGTTATTGTCCTAATTCCAATACATTTCTAGACATTTAATGACATGTCACCTCTAATAAACTTCAACAAGTTTTTTTTTTCTACCGGTGAGAACGTTGTCAGTGTGGTAATCGTACAAATCACCCAACTGAAAGGGGCGACCGAGGGCAGCCATTTGAGTTGAGTGACTTTCCATTCTCTACTTGATATTGCAGTGTTCTCTGCTCGTCGATCACGTCTTTCAATTTGTCAACTCGTCGGTGAGGACACAAAGTTTTGGCGTTTACTTTCACGTCACGATAGGTGTTGAAATGTTTTGCAACTGAAAGCACAGAATATCTAACCACCGCTTGCCCATCCTCCCTTCAGAATCAGTAGCTAACAGCCGTCTTGAAAATGGGAAAAGACGAAAACTGTCACATCGCCACATCGGTAATAGCTCTTTCTCTTCCCTTGGCAGAGTCGCCCTTGGTATACGTCATATGCCCTAGGGATATGAGACGTTGAGCATGCGTAGGCATTGCCGATATGATTTGTAATATATGTTAGAGCGATCGTTCGATCTATTGATAACAATTAATGATAGACTTGTTTTTACGCTCTTGAATAATATGCTAATTGTGATGCTTAACAAAATTAAAATCTAAAACACAGTAGATCTGGCAGAAATTCAAATGTATTAAAATGTCATTTCTCTCGCCGTTCGTCTACAAAAATTGCTCCCCCTCTTTAAGGAAAATAATTAGTTTCATGGATTAATGTATTGAAAAGGTGAAAGGATTTTTAATTCACTTGTCGAGTGGGGCTTGTCAAATGGAGAGATCCTCAAAACGAGTTTCGACTTGATCATAGTTCTTCTCGCGTACTTTGCGAGTCATCGACAGTGGTTTGGGGTTCATGCGACTTAAATCGTCAAAGAAACGCTCGAATTCTCCTACGGCCAAGTCATAGTACATTTTGTTGAATTCGCGATTGACGTGGTTATTGGCCGTGAAAAAACTGGAACTGTTGAATTTGTAGTGTATTGGGAGACCAGTAGTGAAATCCATAGGAATAGGTATACCGGTCTCTTTTACAGCTCTAATGACGAGCGGTTTATCATCAACGTTGTCAATAGAAGTAACAATTAGCTGAATGTTGTCCTTGAAGTTGTCTTGTCCGAAAATTGAGAGGATCCAGTCGAAAATGAATTTTTGCTCATCCGTCAGTCCGAACTGAAACGACTGTACCACAAAACAAAGGGCATCCAGTTGTTGAATTCCATCAGGACTTTTCAGGTACTCTTCAATTTGTTCCATTATTTGATTATCCTTTTTCGTCTGGCCACTTATACCGCCCAATCCCGGCACATTGATAATAGTCAGAGAGTAATCCAATCGAAAGCCTTCCTCACGATATAGGTCGTATTTTGTCACCATTGGGTTTTGCGTCTTCGACTTTTTCGTGTCTGATTTGTCGATCAATCGGAAACGGAAATTGTCATTCCATTCAACGCCCATAATGTAATTGGTCATGGCGTTGATAAACGTGCTTTTCCCGGAACTACTAGCACCCACCATCAAGATAGTCCTCAATTTACGTATTCCAGTTAGCGCCGAAGGGCTTGATTTTCCGAAAACGTAGTGACTGACGATTTGACTAGCGGATTTTTGCTCCAGCGGCAACTTGTAAACATCAAATCCAACGTTACTTCCTGCTGGATTTTGGCATTTTTCACAATTTCGTAAGATAACGAGCGCCAACCTTTGCTTCATTTCTGTTGTCGCTGACATTTCACAAGCAGGACTGTCACAATTGCTTCCAGTATTGTCCTTATAGGTGGCTGTGACCTGGATGCAATACGCCGTATCAGGATCAAGCGGTTCCAGTGTGATTTTCTTCTCCATCGTCGATCGCCGCCTCATGGTCGATGACAACTCTTGAAGACTATCAGCGGGCCAATAATCAACATTATAACTCATTCTGACTGGATCCATGTTCTTGTATACGTGGTCCCAAGTAATTGTAATGGCTGTGTCGCTCTTGGACAAACATTGCAGATTATTGGGTGCTGGCGGAGTCTTGGGGAGAGAGAAATTGATCTAAAAAAATTAATTACGTCCCTTCAGATTAGTAATTAGTCTACAAGCGTAGGCTAGGTTGGTGTAATTTTGCAATACGTTGGAATGGAGATCCTGCAGTCGGATCAAGACTTCTTTTGCTGTCAATCTATCGAGAGGATCTGTTTTTAACATATCTATTATCAACGGATACAAAGACCCCTGCTGTCCAAAAATGGTTGAGCTTGATATTTCTAAGCATCAGTAATAATAATGATAAGAAAGTGTTGTACGATGTTGGCAAATTAATGAAAACAGCATCGGATCTGACCTGTCAAGTTGACCGGGTTGTTTTTTCTCAGATTAGTAACGACATCTGTATCATCGCCATACAAGTGTTTCCCATCCAATAAAATATAAGCGAAAGTTAAGCCTTCAGCGAAGACGTCGCTTTTAGTTGTGCCGCGCTGGCGGAGTTCCTTCCATTTTTCTACATAGTCTTCTTCATCATAATCTTTTACTAGCTTTAATGCTTTTAGTGCTTCTGGAGCCAACCATTTTTGAGTTCCTTTAATACCACTTAATGTGAAAGTTCCTCTAACGTTCACTTCTTTACTTAATCCAAAATCAGCCCATTTCACTAGAACGTGTTCTTTTCCATCGACAGAACTCGGGCCTACCCAGATGAGAGCGTTTCTTGGCTTCAGATCACGATGAACCAAATTATTATCATGATGAATGCAATCTAATCCTTGAGCTAAATGAAGAATAATGTCTTCAGTTGTTGGCTTTGGCCCTTCATATTTTTTGGAAAACAGTTCGTCTAATGAAGCGCGGCACAGCTCCAAAGCGTAATACCTAAATTTAATGGATTACTGCCTTAATTATAACACCCATAATTCTAATTAATGACATTTTACAATACCTGAAGTCCAAATCACTTTCCGCGTGATGAAGTTTAATAACATTGGGATGATTCATTTTTCTCAAGGCCTCTTCTTCCCGGTTATTTGCATCGACGTTTAACAGCTGAACTCGCTTCACGGCGACTTTAAGCCGCAAAAGGCCCCGGATCCAGGTGCCTTTAAAAACATATGCAAATGTCCCCTTTCCAAGTTGTTTCGTTCTATCGTAATAAATTTCTGTTGTCAGCTGTAAAGAAACAATAATATTGTTTCGTTCAGTCTTACAGGAAAACTTTCCTTATTTTAACTTTTGATTTGTCTTCGTCAATTCAGAAAGAAACAAAGCTTTATAGCCTACTTAATGTATTATTATATTATACATGCTGTTCAGTATGACTTAATAAACTAAGGACCTTACATACCCCGTTTCTTTGGTCTTGAAATTTTTGAACGACATATCCTGCAGTCGGTCTTTTCTTGGGGTCTGTCTTCAACATCTCTTCTTGAACATAAGTAAGCAATTGCATTTGTCCAATGTCGGATAATTCTAAATCTATAGAACAGAAAAATAAAGTCCTCAAATAGATTTTAAATAAGAATACAAAAAAGGAATATATGATTAAATACTGTAAAGAAATTTACTTTATAACTTAACTTATCTACAAAGCTATATACAAACGCAACAGAACTAATGTTACTTTTCGTATTGACTGGTTCGTTTCTCTTCAGGTTTTCAACAATCTCGGCATTCGCTCCGTATGGATGCTTTCCTTGCAGTAATGCGTATAAAAAAGTTAAGCCTGCCGAGAAGACGTCGCTCTTCCGAGCATCTTCATGCGTACGACCTTCGTCATTTTCATTGTTCGTGAGCAGTTCAGGTGCTAGCCAGCAGAGACGCCATTCGTCCCGTTCGTTCATCCTTTTACTCCTCAATCCAAAATCTGCCCATTTCATTACTACTTGATTTTCAGACTGTCCGGAACCCACCCAGATAAGGGCGCTATGGGGTTTCAGATTACGATGGGACAGTTTCACTTTGTCGTGAATGTATGCTAGTCCTTCAGCTAACTCGATAAACATGTCTTCGATTGAAAGCTTCAGGCTGTAATCTTTATCTTCATAAAATTTGTCTAAAGAGGTTGAACACAACTCCAGCGCGTACAATCTATAAATATTTGAAAAAACGATAACGTGTAAAGAATAAATTTAAAGAAACAACACAACATTGTAACACGGTAGCACAGTAATTATATTTCATCACCTAAAGCCCAGGTCAGGGAAGTCCATGAAAGCGTGATATCTTACGACGTTAATGTGATGCAAATCTTTCATTAACGGCACCGATGAACGATCGTTTATTGCTTCTAAAGAAACTTTTTTAACGGCTACAGGAGATGAACAACGAAAAGTTCCCTCGAAGACATTGGAACCTTCTCTTCCTAGTATTTTGTTCGTATCCGGAATCTCGATATTATCCATATTTATTTCTCGAGAAGAAGCCATATCGCGTAATTTGCCGCGTGCCCAAACAATTGGTATTTACGACATGCGCACTACACTATTTGCGACATGAACAACACAGCAAGTCAGCTATTACACAAAGTATCGAGTTACACCGTTTAAAATTATTTTGAGAAGGCTACTGACGCCGTTGAAATGTGTATAAGAGGTGAAGTTTACTATTTTATGTCCCACTCCCACTGATAGTATGTTTGTTACAATTGACGTTATCAGCGATAGGCCTAATGATAAGGAAATGTGTCTCGACACCATCACGGAAACTTATAAAATATCCATATATGAAAGCCATGTGCCTTGTGCCCGAGCTTGTGCCCTAAGGATTTGAGGCTTATTTGAACACGCGCATAGCGATATGATTTATTAATAGGGCGATCGTTCGCTGGATCGATAATTATTATACGGTATAATGTTAGACTGAATAGATAGCTGGTTCAATGCTATTGATTGTGATGATGCTTCGCAAAATTTTAATCCACAACACAGCGGAGTCAAAATTAAGGAAAAAGTTATTGTAACATAGGCGATTACGCGGTGCAAAACTAATAGCCTTTGATAACAAATTAATAGGTGACAGTTTTCAAATTATTCGGTTGTCAAGGCCTCAAGGGGTCCAGAAAAGGCGAAACAGAAAGAATGCGAGCGACTTAGTCCGCATCAATACAACATTAATTAATGTTGAATCTTTAGTTATCTTTTTTATTAATTATTAACTTAGATAAGAGACTTTGGTTTTTCTGTGTTTCTGACAGCCAGCAAGTTACTCTTTATAGGACATGCACTGCTCAAATGTACTTCATGTTTACTTCGATGCACGGTATGAATCAATGATGACAAAATAGCCGATATTTAATGTCAGCACCACGCCTTATCGATTTCAGAAACTTGCCCATTCGAAAAAGTGTCAGTGGATGCTCTTGTGTTTCCGAAATGTATTCGATTCAAGGCATTTCAGTAGATATGGATATGGGGCCATAGAGCTGGAGGCAGAGATAAGTTCGAATGGAAGGTCAAATTTCCACGGTTTTATTGAACTATACTTATTAGGAGGAGGTTTTTTCATTTCAAAGAAATTTTATATTAAAAGATACTGTAGCCTAATCCGAAATATTAATCCGTCTGATAGCAACAGTCAATCCATCATCACGTGTAGGGCTTTAGCCTTTAGGTATAAGTAAACTTACAGAAAGTCAGAATCAGGCAGCGATGCGCTCACCCTTCAGTCTCGCTAAATTCCCTTGAGTAGGCCTACTGCAGGAGAAAATTATGGCTACCAACCTTGGGACTAGTAGTTCTTTTATCAAGCATGCCGGTATACTACCTCTTTTTTTAGAAAAATCTCTTACCAACTCTTTCACATTCTTGATCTTTTCACTACCACGTAGTTAAGCTAATCTAACATCGTTTATAGGATTTATTTGTTACAAGGCCAAATAAATAAAATAGTCTTGCGATGAATGGCAGCAAATAATTTTTTATTTGTGCAACAATAAAAAGAAGATTAATTCCGGATTATTTACGTTCAGATGAAAAGAGGGACACAATGTAGTAGGTTACAGTTTCATGAACTATTGAAGTTATTACATGGAAACATCAAAATCCCAACCATTCTCCTTGGCTCTCTCTTTCCAATACTTAATGTCAGCTTCTAATACTGAGCTACATTTAGTTAATTTCATTATCTTCAAATTGTTTGATTCGTTCATGAACAAATCAATGCCAACTTTGCTGACAGAGTTACAATTATCGAACTCCAAATTTTCTAGACTTTCGAATGGATGAGATAAGAAAGCCTCCAGGAGAACGTTGTCATCAAGAGCATTACTGCGTTGAACGGAAAGGAACTCGAGAGAAGGCGACGAAGACAAAATCAATAGCAGAGCTTTTGCAGGAATGTCATAATCGGACAATGAAACCAAATAAAATCTCTTCAAGTGCTTCATCCGAACAAGATCTGTTTGAATCCGTTTCCCCTGGCTACTGCTGTCCAAACTATCCTCTTCTAAACCGACAGAATAGCTACAACTATAAAGGCCAAGGCTCTTTAAGTTGGGACAATACTGAACGATGCTGCCAACACGAACAGAAATGAGGAGGTCACTAAGTGTCAGAGATTTTAATGACCTGCCTCGGGCTTTCAATAAGGGGAGTAGGCCGCCATCAAAAGTGATGCGGCATTCATCAGGGCTACGTCCCCAACCCCAGTGTGTTATTGCGAGTGTACGGAGCCTTTCTAGCACCGTTAAGCCTAAAAGATCATCATCTGAGACTCCTATTATATGCCACAGTTCTAAGTAAGTAATATGCGGACATAAGGACGCTGCCAAACGAAGGTCACCGATTCTGTATGGTAAGGATGCTGGCGAATTGTCGTGATCCTGTCTCGAAACCAATCGAGTCAATGCATATTTGGGACGGACCAACTCATTCCGGTTCATATCTGCCAAGTTTGCAATCACGTGCTCAATTTCCAACACCTGTAAGTGAGGTAGTTGTCGGAGAGCCATTTGAACGCCTTTCTGTGTGACCCCAGTGCAGATAAGTGACAAATGTTGAAGTTTTTTACATTGTCCAGGGCTTCCTTCCAGCACATTCTCCATTTCCAGATCATTTATACCACCACACAGCCCTTCAATTCCACTGTCAGTGACATGACCACATGAACATGAAGCATTCAATACTCTGTTGAGCAAACAAGAGGGAAAATGAAATGAAAAAAAAATAGATAAAGCAGACTCAAATTGAAATTACCTTAATTCTCTGCAATGCATTCCTAGAACATGCAGGCAATTGTCATTGCAATTACCTGTCACATGTAGTGCTTGTAAGTATTTAAAATGGTGAAGGAATTTGGGATAATGTTTCATCGGTAACACTTCCTGGCAATTCGACACCACCAATATTTCAAGTTTCTGCCAAACAAAATTTATTAAAAAATGGATTTAAAGATAGAGCTATATGGTAATATTAAGTACTGGGCAGCGGGCTGCAGTGAGTTGCAGTAAATGGTCAGCTGATCCATCTTTAAATGAAAACCATGAAAGATCCAACTTTTTGGTCTCTGTGTTAATTAACCACCCCAAAATTTCAGTATTTGTCCACCCAATAGAGTCAAGTATGTCAAAGATTTTTTGCAAAAGTGTTGAGGCTGTAAAGGAGAATTTAACGTTATCTAAAATAGGTTGTAAATATCAATAATTATAAATTACTTGAGATACTTACGCAAACCATCAAAGGGATTAATAGCACAACTAGCCATCTTATCTATTTTTTCAACTTGTTCTTGTTCTGATGTCGTCTCGATCTCTTCTTCATCGTTCATCGGAACAAAAGGACGTGCGATAGAGAGTACACATTTTTCCAATAACGACTGGACGCGACTACTACTAATAACTACTGGTCTCGGCATCTGAAAATTTTTCAGAACAACGGTTGCTTCGTCAATAAATAATATCAAAGCAGCACTCAAAGCAATAAGGAATCTAACGAAACCACGAGACACAAGGACACGAGGTAGAGCCGTAGAGGAATTAAGCAGCAAACCAGCAGACGTTGTAACTTTTAATTCTAAATCAAGCCACCAGAGGTCAAATTTATTTATGCCAGTACTCAGTAGTGAGGTAACTGTAGCCCGCGCCCTGCGCGGGAAGGTTCCCGAAGGGATTCAGAGGTGGATTTTTTTAGTTCTGCGCGAAAAAAATCGGGGAAATCCTATGCCTTATAAAAAAAAGTTAGGTAAAAACTCAAATTTGTTTATACATTTTAGGACATTTTTCTAACTTAAAGGTGTTGCGTTAATTGGTTTATGTCATGGGAGTCAACTGTAACTGCAAATCACTTGTATGGAAATGTTCCAATCATTTATAAATATTTTTATCATCTATTACTGATTTTTTATTAATAAAATCACGATATACTGGGATAGGCTACTTATGGCATTACCTTTTGGTCACATCAAATTGCCCATATTATACAACGCCGGGTGGAAGTTTCCTGACAGGATTAAAAAAGGGTGCGCTTTTATTTTGCATACACCGGTAGTACTGTGGCAAAGGGTACTTTTTATCTTACCCTTACCCATTTGAAAGGGGGTAAGGGGTACCTTTTTCAGTGCAACTATGAGTAGGTGTAGAATAAAAGTACACAGCGGCGGTAAACTACTTGCTTTCAGTAGGAAAACGTGGTTTTCAGCAGGAAGCTAGTCCTGAATTTTTTAGTAAGATGGAAATCCTACTTGATTTCATTTGAAATCGCTTACATTCTACTGAAACCGACAAAACTTGACCACTGAAATCATGGCAGACTCCTTAAAAATGCAATCCTACTAAATTCTTCAGTACTGTACTGAATTTTTCAGCAGGATACTGAATGAATCAGTAACTCGTTTAAGTAGTGTTGAATGGCTTTAAGTAGTTAAACTTCATTAAGGTGGGACAATTTCAACTCTGAATTAAGTAGTTTCCAAAGGGCTACTGAGTCGCTTGGAAACATCTTAAATTTTGTAAAACTACTTACGTTTTTATTTTTATGAATGTTTTCAGTGACTAAAATTCAGACTACTTAATACTAAAAAGGCTTCTTAATTTTTTTTTCTACTTTTAAGTAAAGTAATAACCATTTAAGAGGTTTCCATACAGGTACTGAATAAAAATTATAGATTCATATAGACTTTGACAATTTGTACTATCATCTCCAAATGTATAATGTAACACATTTACAACATATGATAATAACCGGGAATAATATGAATTTTTTTCTGTAAATGAAAACTTTGAAGAGGAACAGGAAATGTCATACTTGTCATCCCCATGTTAGATGGATAAATATGAAGGAGACTTTTACGTGAATCTGTATAATAGTCGACAATGAAGGAAAAATGATCATAGGAATAACAAAGGGTTTTTTAATGTTCCATTACAAGGTATATCATGCCATTATCAAACAAAAGGATGTCAATAACTATCCAAAACTCGGGTAATTCATTTAAAGTTCTGGCAGTTTTTTGAAAAACTGTTTTTTTTCCACACATTCGGCCACAAATTTTTACATTATCGATGGATAACACAAACAAGTCACTACTATTTTGGCCAATATTCTCAGTTAGAATCATGTTAGCCCAGGGGGAATCCTCAATATTCTTTTTTTTACTATCATTGCTAGAAAGTCTTGTATATTCTTTAATATCAACCACAGACATTTCAAAGTAATCATCCGAATTGCCATCTGAGCGCAAATCTAACTAGTTTTTGGTGGTGAGTTGCCATAGTAAATGGAACGTTGTGAAAGTTACAGTTTCGTCGCATGATTTTTTTTGAAAGGCGCGTTTTTTGATTCGTACCTGTAACACCAAGCATAGCGAGGTGCACCAAAAAGACGAATCTGCCTTGGCATATGTAAAAGTGAATGGAGTTTTGGAGTTATGGTGTTACCACCTTCAGACTTACGATACAGCGCAGAAAAACCAACATTATGTCTTTCAATGTCGTTCTCCAATTCAATCAAGTCACTTTCAGTAAATGAGTAGCATTTTAGAGAAGCACAGATTTCAAGAAGAAGGATGAAATTGGCATAATAAGGATTATCATTTACAGAACAAAAATTCCCAAGTAACAATGGCAAAACTGCAGCCAAACAACTCATTTCAGAAGATGAGTAAGACATTTTTTTTTTGTCTCTCACTTCCTCTGGCCGGATAGGAGGGGGACGAGTAAATTGTCTTGTTGAAATCAAACAAGATAAAAAATAGTTGATCTGCTCAAACGTAACGAGTTGTTGCTCAAAAACCAGCACGTCTAAAAACAAACGGGTTTCTAGATTCAAAATCCCCTCATCGTATACGTGCATGAGGTAATGAGGGAACATCATTGTTGGATCAAAATAATGTAAACGAGAAAAACAGCAAAGCCGATTGATCCCATACTTCGATTTTAGATCGTTTTTGGATTTTTCAGTAATGTCAGGATTCACAATTTCTGCGAGTTGACGTTCATAAGATTCTCGATTCCGCAAAATGCAAAGCGATTCGCTGTGAACAAAGTCTTGTTCCGCTTTAGAAATGTGACAAATTCTACAAGGACTTAAGGCACTTGCAGTTTCTTTAAACCCCCCCAAATAGTTGGATGCCAGCATATCCCCGACTACGTTGCCTATTATGCCACGATAACTTTTTTTTTCCCCTTAACGGTAATTTTTACACCATCATAGAACTTGTTCATATCATCAAGAAATGTTTTCAAGAACTTGGAAACACCGAATTTTTTAATTAAGTTCGATTGCGCACAACCCAAAAGATTGATACCTCGCAAATTAGATCTAAGTTCGGGGCTAAGATTCATGAGACTCCAAAAGAAAAAAAATAGTTTGTTTTTCCCTTTTTTACTCCCCAGAGGGTTTCCACACTCCACGTCATCGGAGTAGATTTGGAAAACAAGAATTTCACCTTTGTACTCTATGAACAAAGGATCCTTAAGAATCCGTTCACCACTCCAAATATCATCATACAGGATATCTTTTTGTTGTCGTGTTTCTAGCTGTTCAAGTTTTTCTTTGTTTTTGAGAAAACTCAGCTCAACCTCTTCGTTGACTGTTTTGACATTAAGAAATTGGGTTACATTCGGGACGAAGGGTACAATATATCCAAACGACTCTACTTTTTCCAGAGTTTCCGTTAACTCTTCTTCTCCGTTTCGTCTACCCTTTTTCCATTGGTATTCCGGACAATCCTCGTTGAGACTTTCAGAAGTTGGAAGCACTGTTGGGAATAGTTTTTCCCAGCTTGTCTCAATCTGACTCCTAGTTGATAATTTTTCATCAAATTGGAAACTTAGTGCCTTCTCATAATCTTCTTTTAAAAGAAGGTTTGTTGGCACTAATGTAGATAATGCTGTCTTAAATGTGTAAAAAGAAATCTGGCTGAGAAAAAAACTTTGGATTGAACGTTCACTTCATTTTTTCTACCTTGAGGGATGCTATTTTTTTCCCGCAGTACTCTTCCATCGAATGAGAAATAAGAACAAGAGCTTCAAATGGAAGGAAAAAATGCTGGCGGAGATACAACAGAGTCGCACTTTTCCAATCTTCGTGTGACATAATGTTAATTGTTGGAATGGTTTTGGATCCAAGATCAATGGGGGGCTGTTCTGACGCTGTATTATCCTCATTACAACTGCCATACCCTGCTCCCTCATGTTGTAACTCAGTGGCTTCTTCTGAAACCTTAGTTGGGGGGTTTATTGCATCCCTGTTTAATACTATAAAAAGAAAGCGTAAACACAAGATTCAAAATACTAAACTCTTGACAACAGTTAAGGCATAACATTACCAGATTCAGACGATTGTGGATTGGAATCTATCAATGTTGTTTGCCTTTCATTGTGGTTTTCTTGTCGAACTTGAACTACAGTGGCAGTTTCGACAGGGTGTAGGTGTTTGTTTCTATATTTATCTCGGCAGGTATACCAGTGTCGCAAAAAAGACGAATATTTGTAGGAGATATAATTACAATCTGGGATGTGGCAATGAGTTGCAAATTTCACACTTAATTTGTGCACTGACATGTGACATTTGAATATTTCACAAGTTGCTGAACGAACTTTGTATCCACAGATGTCACAATTGAAACGGAACTTTGGCAGATTCATTTCTTTGCACTGAAGAAAATCTTTTTAAACTATAAAACTCCTTTAAATGGCGACAAGTCATATCTTGCTTAGACTGATTCAGTGTTTGTTTTGAAGGTTAAAATTTGATCTTCGTCTGCTAATCTGCGCGGAATTCCGCATGGCATTGCCATTTTATTTCGTCTGCTAAACCACGTTCAAATCGTCAATCGTGTCAGTGGATCACGCAGTTTTTTTAAAGTGGCAGAACCACCAAGCAACCAGAGTTTTTTTTTCAAAACGGATTATTACTTTCAAAATTGGGTGTTAAATGTCTAAGATTGAGAGGAAAGTTCTCATAAGCTATGGGTTGAACCCTGCACGAATGAGTAAATTTACTTTACTCGCTGATACTAATAAGACAGATTTAGAATTGCTGACCGACCACATGTTCCCCATTGTGACGGGTGACAAGAAAACTCTATACATTCTTGGAGGTAGTGACGAGTGTTCGAGAGACGATCTCATTTTCTTTACGTACGATGCGGACTTCGATGAGGAAATTGAAGTTTCTTCATCAGAAATATTACTCGATAAGGCCAAATTAACTTTAAAGTTAAGGAATGTCAAAGCAGGTAATCAATTTAATTCCTTTTGTGCTGGTTTACATGTCTTAATAATAGTTCCTCCCTTCTGAAATGACTAGATGTCATTGACAGGAACAGTAGGCTAATGGTGGACACTCCCCCAACAACTCCACATCCATCAACACCTTTTCCTACATCAGCGATAAATCTTGTTGAGTTCTCAACATTGAATGCAGAACAGATCCAGAACGCAGCAGTTGTCATGTCCAATGAAGCAACCAACTGTGTACCGACTAACCCAATTTTGATAGAACAGAGTGGAGATAATGAGGAAGAGGATATGTTAAATGTTGCTGATGGTGATTACGTTTATTGTCATAGACGCTAACTCTTCGTCGCTAATCAAGTTCATTTTAGGTTTTGAGGTCACATTTACTCTGAGCAGACCTGTTATTACCCTCCTTTATTTGATCCCGTTCTGGAACTAGCCGAAAAAGAAAATCGACTTATGGCCATGAGACATTCGTTTGTTCATTTACACGTTGACCATTTGTTGAAAATTCAACCAAATCCTACTAAGGCAGAGTACAATGGCTACTGCTCGAAAATCGTCGATAAGTACGACATTTTTGCTGACAAGACTATAACTCAAGAAACTCCATATAAATGGGTAAAGAGAGTGGAATAGATTGAACTTAAAGTATTTCTCGTAGTTATTATAACGAATCCCAATTTCCCGTTTTCCCCCAGACGTCTTTTAAGAGGCTACTAACGAAAGCCAAGGCTAATCGAGCTTACTACAGCAACCACAGGCAGGATATAAGAGTTAAAAATGCAACAAGGGTGCTAAAAAGAACAAAAGCAAATGCTGCTGATGATGATGATGACATACGCACGCCAGCAGACATAGAGGAGGAACGAGGTACTGAACTTGAGGCCGCCAACAATGAACAGTCGTCAACTTATAACGGAGAAACCATGGAAGAAAATGATGGGGCTGTCGCTAGGTCGGAAGAGTTGATTTACGGAGAATTTCAGGCCAGGCAAGATATTGTGATAGCCTCCAGGACAGAAAAATCAACAGTCACTCAGTTGATAGGAAAAATTCCAGCATATTCAGACTTTGAAGGGGTATCTCCTCGCGTATTTTGAAAATTGAATATGCTTTACTTATTCCTCATTCTTTATTCTTATTAGGTTACACGAGATTTTTTGATGATGGATGTCATGGCAGGCCCATTACCCAATAAGCTTTCACCTGAAGCAGCTAAACAATGTTTTCAGTCCAAATTCGATTCAACTATTTCCAATTTAAGGATGTTTCTTGGCTCAACAGATGATGAAAATCAATCTGTGTTAGAAATATGCCTGGAGGTCAATCAAATGGCTTCAACAACAAAGGGTGTGAAACATACCCCATTCTTGGAAATTAAAGAGGTATTTTTAATGCTTAACTAGAAATTAGTCCATGTCTGAGCCTAACCTTATGATAGGTTGGCGATAAAATTGGAGTAGGGATTGACGCTTCCAAAAATACCGACAAGCTCCCTCAAAGCAGTTATTGTTCAGTATTTTTCAAGGACAAAGCTGTTCACAGTATGGTCATATTTTGCAGCGGCGGCTACACTTTTCCAATTCGGAATGTAACTAGAGAGTCGGATGTAATTTTCAATATGCTCGCTGTTTATAATGTATTTGACGGGCAATACCCTGCCGCATATGGTTTTCTTAGTTTCATCAACAAATATACTCTAAAATCGCTTGATACGGGTAAAGACAAGACCCGTTGCAGTGCTAGAATCAGTGCCTCGAAAAAACGGAAACTGTCTTATTCTGCTGTAAACGCAAAAACCAGCAATTCCGTTTCGTTTAAAGAGTTCGTTGATTCATACGAGGCATTCTTGTTGTCACTTGAAGATGCTTAAGTTGAGACGATTGCTAAATACATTTATTTTTAAATGTGGAATTTTGTGCATATTTACTCCAAAATGCCAACTGAATTA
Organism: Ceriodaphnia dubia; assembly: GCA_022539655.2. NCBI lineage: Eukaryota > Metazoa > Arthropoda > Branchiopoda > Diplostraca > Daphniidae > Ceriodaphnia > Ceriodaphnia dubia. The sequence continues at coordinate 88,408 of JAKUCG020000139.1, read as the reverse complement.
CTCAGTAGGGTATTCAGTAGACTACTGATCTGTTCAGAGATGAGAGGCCTTAAGTACTGGAGTAATCAGTAGGGTATTCGATAGACAACTGAAATGTTCAGGGGTGACAGCCTTAAAGTACTGGAATAATCAGTAGGGTATTGAATAGACTACTGAACTGTTCAGATATGGGAGCTTTAAAGTACTGAAATGTTCCGTACGGTATTCAAAGACTACTGAACTAATCAGAGATAAGCTGTTTAACTATACTGAATCAGTCAGTAATTTTTGTTTCAGACCACTGAAATTTCCCGGTGTGCTAGCCCTAAAATACTGGAACAGTCAGTAGGGTTTTTAATAGGCTACTGAACTAATCAGAGATAAAACCGCTTACCTACTGAATCAGTCAGTAATGTTTTCCTACATACAACTGAACTGTTCAGAGGTAATAAGGTGAACGGACTGAATTGATCAGATGAAAATCGAGTTGACTACTGAACTGATAAGAGACGAGACTGCTAACATACTCTCTAAAAAATACTGTACGGTGAATGGAGCTCGCGCGTTTTTGGTCCTTTGTTTAAGTAGACACATGTGTCTAATGAAACAAAGGGCCGAAAGCGCGCGAGCTCCATTCACCGTACAGTATTTTTTAGAGAGTACTGGAAAAATTAGTATGCTATCCTATATACTACTGATACATTCAGGAGTGGTAGCTCAAAGTTATACTGAAAAGTTAAGTGTTTTTGTTTCAATAATACTGAAAAATTCATGAGTAACCAAGTACTGCTTCATTCAGATGCTTTTTTTTCAATTTTTGCGGGCCTACTGAATGCTAAGTAGCCATTTCCTACTGAATTAATAAAGTATACAATTGGAATTAAGTAGCCTTGTATTTAAGTAGTTTTATTGATATTAAGGGGTTTGCCAAAGTTAAGAGGTTTAAAACAGGCTACTTGTCAGTAGTTTACCGCCACTGTGTAATCACTTTTTTAATCCTGTCAGGAAACTATTACCCGGCGTTGTATATATATTTTTTCTTCTCACGCGTGATACATCTATTCTTTCAGAAGAATATATTTATATTTATGGATTGTCTATAGAGACTGACATTTATATAATGTCTCGCGCAGGTGCAATGGTGCATATAGCTCTTCGTTCAAGGAAAAATATTTTTTTGGCCATTGAGTCCACCCAAAGGCTTGCCCAAAGGTTTTCAAACTATTTTTCCACTCTTCTACTGTTCTGCAAACTTTTCGTCATATATATGTACAGTTGCATATTTTATTTTTCAAATGTGTTCTGATAGTGTAAACTTTACATTAAACATAACCTGGTTCCGTCGTTTCGTATCGACGCTAATAACACCAGCCAATGGGCTATGTGCCATGTGGTCATTTACACTTACGAATAAACTAAAGTAACTTAACCGTATAGTTAACCAAATTGAACCGTAACTTATGCGGACTCTCGCGGATGAGATAATATATAAATATCGGGCCTAAAAAGAATAAATGTATGTCGTGAGAGACATTTTGCAGGCAATTAAAGACCGAAATATGTACCCCGCTTTGAATTCATCGAACTCAAGGTTTAGAATTCGAATGCGTAAATGCTACTTGCTACCTAACACAAAGGAGTGAATGGCCTTTATGTTCGAAAAATGAATTATCATCTGTTATACCTGGTTATACGTACCGAAATACGTCCGATCGACGCCCCAAGATTTGTTAACGCTGACACTTGACAGCCAACAAACATGGAAAATGTACATTCATTAAAGGGAGCAATGATGTTCGAGCAGCATCAAAAGTGCGGAGTTATGAACTGTTTTTTTTCCTATAAAGGAGCCTAAGCAATACTTTCTATCTTTTCTTCTCGTATAAAAAGCCAGTACGACCCAATCGGAAGCGAGGTCATTTAACTGGCGTTTCAAAAAAAGGTTACCGTGCTGGAGTCTTCGGTTACGTGAGTTAATTAAACACAGCAAGTAACTAGCTAGATGGTAATCTGCTTTCTCGGAAACTTAGCTAGCATTTTTAAAATATCGTTTAATAATCAGCCAAAACTCGGTAATCGGTTGTAATTGCCATGAAAGGCACACATGTAGAATACTGATGTGCCGCGCGTACTTATTTAACTTTTCAAAGTGCATTTTTGAACTATAGGGTCGCCGAGGTAGCCTACATGTTGTTAGGTGGCGAATTTTAAACTGAGTAGACAGAATTTCGGTTTTAATGTTATACTACGCTAAAGCGGGGCATGCTGCATGAATGTATTTTGCTTTACCGCGGATTACGTATTTCCTGCGTATTTCACGAGGTCGGTAGTTCGTGTTGATGGTCTCATCACGTAGAGGTGAGATAGAGAAAAGGGATCGGATGCTTGTTAATTTCGTCAAATTCTTTAGTTCAAACTCTCAATTCATTCATCACTCGGTGCGTCTTGATCTCGATCTTGATGATATATCGAGATTGATGATTCAATAATCACGCTGGTATAATCTGCTTCCTCGGAAAGTACGGAAACAGAAACTTACCGAACTTACCTATAGATAAGTTTCTAGTTGCAAGCAAGAAAACTAGTTGCAGGCAATGCGGCAATGCCTATGAAATGTTTTCTATTTTTCGAGGTTATGAGATTGGATCGAGGTGTCATCAAGATTGAGGGAAGAGCTTGTAACGCGAAAAGTTAGAAGGCCTGTAGCCTTACATATAAAGTCCGGATTAAACATCTAGATCGGTCCTAGTCCGAAATGCAGAATCGAGTTTCTCTTTTCAATAATCACGCTCTCTCTCTCTGTTTTCTTATTTAAAGAAGAAAAAACGCAAGAGGATTTGGAATACAATTTTCGGCCGAAATGCTCATTTGCAGAGTTATAAACTAAATAAAGTCAAGCTATTGAACACTATTTTTCATACCATGAGTATACTAGAAAAATATTTTAAATTTAGTTGCATCAGTTAGCCCTACACAGTTTTTTCGTATAAAACCCGTAAATGAAAAAAAACGTCTAAATGATGTCTATCAAACAACACAGTGGCGGTAAACTACTTACATTCAGTAGGAAAACGTAAAATTCAGTAGCATTAGGCAACTGATTTTGTCAGTGGGAAGATAATACTGCTTAACTTCAACAAAACCTACTTGCACCATACTGAAACTCGTTCATTTTGGCTGCTGAAACCTCTCGTAACTACTTAAAATTAAATGCTACTGACTAGTTCAGCACGCTACGGTTGACTACTGATCCGTTCAGTATATTATTAAGTAGAAAAAATTATTGTTAAGTATAATTGAGTAGATAAGCAGGGACATCCTCAAATTTCCTTTAAGTAGGTTAAGTGAAGCTACTGAATATTGAAAAACTACTTTAAAAAGTAAAAACTACTTTGATGAATTCAGTGATGGTATTTTTTGTTGACTAGAAACTTGTCGATTGTGTCGCTTCTTGTATCTCAGGACATCCACATGTATTCGTAAGTAACCTCAGATTTTTGGGGTCCTATATATTTGTAAGCAATGTCAGTACAGTTTAAACATCTCTATTGAACATTTGAATATGTTAATTTGTAAATTAAACAATGCTAAATATTCACATTGCAGAATGCATTTTAGGTTCAGGTTACGCGTAGATTGGCTTGTATTTGATAGGGCATGGCCACTTGTATGCTGGTGTGCCCATCTATTGTTCCAAATGTATCAGCGTATATCCCAACAACAAAAGTGCTTGATCATATTTTGAACGAATTTAGCTACGTTTACTCAAGAAGACAGTGAAAAATTGTTAACCTGCTGTGCCGTGAAAGAATGTTTTTTATTTCATTTTTGCGACCCAAATTGAACTCTAGGACCCAATGGAACACAATAACGTTGTTGGAAAAGTTCTGGTAATTGTCTCTTATATCAGTATTTATTGTTCAAATTTGCTTATTTTCTTAACAATCCAACAGAATACGTGTCCAGCAACGTAAAGACGAGCAGGTCGTCACTGTTTCTTACGAATTAATCATGTAGACACAAATTTGTATTTTCATTATTATCACTAAGCTACCGTATGTCTGTTTCAAAGGAGATTTGTTAAAATACACTGTTTCAATTACTTGTTTTGATATTTATGCACGCTAGTCAAGTCAGTAGGAAAGAAACAAAGAGTACTGAATAGATCAGCGGTGGTTCGATAATCCTACTGAATTTGTAAGTAGGCGGGTGACAATATAGTACTGAAAGGTTCAGTATAAATGAGATAATTCTACTTAATTAATCAGTAGATTTACGAAAAGGTACTGAACTGAACCTTTCAGTACTATATTGTCACCCGCCTACTTACAAATTCAGTAGGATTATCGAACCACCACTGATCTATTCAGTACTCTTTGTTTCTTTCCTACTGACTTGACTAGCGTGCATAAATATCAAAACAAGTAATTGAAACAGTGTATTTTAACAAATCTCCTTTGAAACAGACATACGGTAGCTTAGTGATAATAATGAAAATACAAATTTGTGTCTACATGATTAATTCGTAAGAAACAGTGACGACCTGCTCGTCTTTACGTTGCTGGACACGTATTCTGTTGGATTGTTAAGAAAATAAGCAAATTTGAACAATAAATACTGATATAAGAGACAATTACCAGAACTTTTCCAACAACGTTATTGTGTTCCATTGGGTCCTAGAGTTCAATTTGGGTCGCAAAAATGAAATAAAAAACATTCTTTCACGGCACAGCAGGTTAACAATTTTTCACTGTCTTCTTGAGTAAACGTAGCTAAATTCGTTCAAAATATGATCAAGCACTTTTGTTGTTGGGATATACGCTGATACATTTGGAACAATAGATGGGCACACCAGCATACAAGTGGCCATGCCCTATCAAATACAAGCCAATCTACGCGTAACCTGAACCTAAAATGCATTCTGCAATGTGAATATTTAGCATTGTTTAATTTACAAATTAACATATTCAAATGTTCAATAGAGATGTTTAAACTGTACTGACATTGCTTACAAATATATAGGACCCCAAAAATCTGAGGTTACTTACGAATACATGTGGATGTCCTGAGATACAAGAAGCGACACAATCGACAAGTTTCTAGTCAACAAAAAATACCATCACTGAATTCATCAAAGTAGTTTTTACTTTTTAAAGTAGTTTTTCAATATTCAGTAGCATCACTTAACCTACTTAAAGGAAATTTGAGGATGTCCCTGCTTATCTACTCAATTATACTTAACAATAATTTTTTCTACTTAATAATATACTGAACGGATCAGTAGTCAACCGTAGCGTGCTGAACTAGTCAGTAGCATTTAATTTTAAGTAGTTACGAGAGGTTTCAGCAGCCAAAATGAACGAGTTTCAGTATGGTGCAAGTAGGTTTTGTTGAAGTTAAGCAGTATTATCTTCCCACTGACAAAATCAGTTGCCTAATGCTACTGAATTTTACGTTTTCCTACTGAATGTAAGTAGTTTACCGCCACTGTGTATCCTTTTAAACTGAAAAAACGTTCGTAAATCGTAACTTGTAGTAGTAAAGAAAGCACAATGGTGCCAGGTTTTCCTATCACGACGCACATCTCTATTTAATATTTAACAAAGGGAAAAAAAACTATTTGCAAATATCCCATTCAAGTGTAAGAAAATATGCCAAATTTTTTGAAGTATGATACTTTTAAATCAGTCGCGTCGTTTCAGCGGTATCTAATTGATCAGTTTCGAAGGTGTCCATCTATTGGGTGTTTCGCACAACCGAAGGGTGCTTTACAATGTCGTACAGAATCCCTTCGGGAAACTGTTGACGGTACCTGGTCATTCCGGCCCCAAGCGTTCCGGCCTCAAGCGTTCCGGCCCCAATATTTCCTTAATTTCTGGGGCCGGAATGGTATAGCGAAAAAAACCATTCCGGCCCCAAGCGTCCCGGCCCCAAAATAAAATCAATTTGCATTTAAAGTAGTCAGTTGTAAATGTTTAAAAGGCAAAATTGGACAATCCTTAATAAATGCAAAAACGGGAAAAATGAATCAAACCAAAACTTGAAACAAGGAGGATAAAATAGATTAGAACGTCTTTGTGCCTTTTAAAATTTGCAACAGGAAAAACAAGCCTTCCAGATTTCTAAAGACTGTTTGCTACTGTTACTGTATTTCGTTGTCGTTCTTTGACTCGATGAACCCTGACAAGCACTCGTGTAGCCAGTAATTTAGTTAAATAAGGCAGATTATTATGTGCCAATTTTGATAAGTAAATGCAAATTTGGGAGGTGAAGAATGGGCGAAGACCCTACGACATTCTGCTTACCCTTACCTTCCCTTCTTATTTTCGTTATCTTGCTGTTCAAATTCATTTTATACAATTTTTATGTGGGGCCGGAACGCTTGGGGCCGGAATGGTTTTTTTTCTATACCATTCCGGCCCCAGAAATTGAGAAAATATTGGGGCCGGAACGCTTGAGGCCGGAACGCTTGGGACCGGGATGTCTGGCATTCACTGTTGACAGTTGAACCATCAGTATATTAAAATCAGATAGGCTCCTGGACCCTTTATCCATGATACCTAATAGTGGAGTCAAGTTATGAAAATTAAGGGGGTAACCTAGAACAAAAAGCAAGAATGGATTTTTCTCAAGAACTTTGTTACTTCTGATAAAAGTAGTACTCTGTCAAAACCCTTCCAAGAAATACATATATTTACTGTTTAAAAAATGTTTTCGAAAATAAATTTTTTTTTATTTTAGAAAAAAACCTAATTTAAATGAGACGAAAATATTACAAAAATTACAGTATGTTCTTCGTAAAATTTCACATCATACTGCCAAATTTCAATCCATTTGGATAATTAGTTCTCTTATACCTTAATTAATTCTTTGAGACCAAGAGTTATGTCCCATTCTACCCCCCACCGAGTTTTACATGGGCCCTTATGGCGGCTACGCATTCAGATAATAAATAATTGCACACCGTGTATTCATCATAAAAATCTGTCATAGATTTCAAAAAATGAATTGAATAATAGAGAATAATGTTAAATAACTAACTCCTAGCTACAGGTTTTTTTTCTTATTGTAAATTAGTGATAAACTTTCATCGAAATTCACCCTGGTGCGGAATTTTTCCGCGCTAGTGATCCCAGCATCCGCCACTCATAACTGGCGTACTAAGACGTTTTCTTTTCAAGCAGTACAATGTTTATGTTTTGATGAGTAGTATCGTTTTAGATTATGTCTCACTTTTGTGCTTTGTGCATTAAATCATCAGATGATTTAGTGTTAGTTGGAAATGTCGGAATTAAATCATTAAGACAAGCAGCAATTGAAAGAGGCGAGGAAGATCGTGCTTTGCACTTTAATGCTGGAATATTCGTTCATGAGAAGTGCAGAAAAAATTACGTCAACAAAAGCAATATCTTAAAATGGGTAAACAAACAAGAAAACCCTGTTCAAGACAATTTATTCAAAAGAACGAGATCACATGATCCAGAAGAAGAATGTTGCTTATTGTGTGGGTTTCGACTACTAAACAAAAACATTTCCAAAGAAGAAATTCACTGTGTTACGAAGACAAAAATTCTTGAAACCCTCAGGAATACATGTGTCCTGCGAAAGGATGATTGGTCCAATGAGATCCTGTCAAGACTGAGTACCGTTGGTATCTCAGGAACAACTAGTCTTTATTATCACAATGTTTGCTATGTTAATTTCAGGACCAACTGCTCGAAACCAAAGAGTGTATTTCCATTGGGAAGTGAAGGTGGTACACAAAAAAAAATCCGATTAGGTCGACCGGCTGACGAACTTCGCCAAGAAGCATTCTCATTCGTATGCCAGCACTTGGAAGAAAATGTTGAGGATGAAACGTTTACGATCAAAGAACTATGTGATCTTATGTTGAAGTACGATTGTGATCCATATAGTGAGAAGTTCATGAAGAAGAAGTTGATTCACACCTTTGGAGCTGATCTCGTCATTACATCACAACTAGGAACATCGGATATAGTTACTATTTCAAAAACGTCTACCAAAATACTGAACGAATATCATGCAAACAAGACACTGTCATCAGAAGAGGACGCGATCAAGATTCTTCAAGCTGCAGGTGCAATTATTAGAGATGACATTTTAAGAAGAAAATATTCCATGGCTTCATATGAAATCAACGAAAATTTGTCCAGTCCAGCCGAAGCTTTGTCATTTTGTCCACCCAAATTACAAATTCTACTTGGTGAAATATTGGTTGCGAAGGACAGTAAGAAGAAAATCATGTCAATTGGACAATCTATTATGCAAGCAGCACGCCCTCTCTCCATGATTGCACCCTTACAGGTAATTCGATCCTGATTCGAGCTCAACTTCAATATATATTTAAATTTATTATTCATTTTATCGGAAATTATACAGATAGGTCTTGCCGTCCAATTGCATTCGCGATATTCTTGTAAAATTCTTATTGAACATCTTCATGCCCTTGGGTTTTGCTCTTCTTATAGTGAAGTGGTCAAATTTGAAAGAAATGCAGCAACCATGAAGAACACGGTGCTTGACGTTCAAGAAAATTCGTTCGTGCAACACGTAGCGGATAATGCTGACCATGATACCTGCACACTTGATGGTAATGGCACGTTTCATGGTATGGCTATCATTGCAGGCATAACTCCTTCTTCACAAAAGCTTAACATGTGCATCCCACGAAATGAAGCAAGTGTCTTACAAGAATACCCCATTTAAGTTCCATGTTTAATTAATTGTTTTAACTGTTATAGGTAAAAGATAGCTGCATCAGGGCCGCTGGAGAAATCCCCATTGTACCTCATACTATCGACAAGAGTGTGTTGACAAGGATTTCATTTCAAAAGTTGGATTGGTTGCGAGTTGAAGATCCCGATAAGTGGTTTGACCAGTTGTGGATGGCATCGTGGTTTTTAAAACAACCGAGACCAGGCTGGCATGGTTCCATGCAACATGCAATGATGACTCGTAATCATCACGGGAAAGCTGACATCGTCTTTCTGCCAATGATCGACCTGTCCGCAAGCAATGATACATGTATATATTCTACACTATGCTTCATCGCCAGCCAAGGAAAGAAATACGGATTCACACCAATTGTAACTTTTGATCAGCAGCTATGGTGGAAAGCAATGTTGATCATTGAAAATGCAAGCTTAGAATGCCCTACGAGAGGAATTATCAACAAACTTGGCGGATTTCATACCCTAATGAGTTTTTTAGGAAGTATCGGTCATCTAATGGATGGAACCGGACTCCGAGAAATATTGGATCTAATTTATGCCCCAAACACTACTCCTCATCTATTGTCTGGAAAAGCTATCACTAGAGCTGTTCGAGGACATATAATCATTGAATCCGCTCTACACATTCTCCTCAATAAAGAACAATTGTCTGTGGACAACGAGTGTGAGGTATTAATTCATTCTAACAAACATTCAACCTAGTGTTTGTTACCTTTTATCACGTTTCATAGGTCAGACCACAAGACGATGTCGACGAATTAAGATGGAGTAGACAGTTATCTAAAGACGAGCACAGAGATCTTAAGAAGCTTTTTGAAGACATGTTAGAAGGGAAACTGTCACATGATGGGAAAGAATTAGAATGCTCGCCTGCTTTTCGCAAACTCAAAGACATTATGGAGCGTAATATCAATGCTCAACGTGCATCAAAAACGGCGCAGCTGTGGCTACAATATATGGAAATGGTTGGCCTGTTGCGGCAGTTTATCAGGGCCGAGAGAACAGGGAACTGGAAGTTGCATCTACAAACTTTGATTGACATGCTGCCCTATTTTGCAGCATTCGGACATAATAACTACCTAAAGTCTGGATATATTTACGTCCAAAAAATGATTGCGTTGGGAGAAACAAATCCACAAGTTGAAAAACTATTCCTCTCTGGATTACATGTCATTAGGCGTTCAGATCGTTTTTGGGCTGGACTGTCTGCCGATTTAGTGATTGAGGAGGTGTTTATGCGTTCAATGAAAACAGGAGGTAAACAAATAACCAGAGTGTGTATTGTATGACGTTTTCAACTATTATCTATAATTACAGGTGGATTCACCAGAAGAACTGGTATCACTGAAATTCAGCGGCTTGTTTGGGTTATGTGTCGACCCATCTGTTCAAGAATAAACTCTCTGCTTATGAATTTAACAGGAAAACATCACAGGACTAGTGACCAACACAAGGAATTCGGTGATTCCAGGCAACGAAGAGATTGCAGTGACACCAAAAAAGTCTTAGATTTTCTCGAGAATGCTTCGCCTTTTAGAGGGGACCCAAATGTCTTACTCAGCATAGCCACTGGCGTATCAGCTGGAGTAGACGTAAATGTAAATGAAGCAAAATCTGTTGGCGCTAAAATCGTTGAAGGCATGGTAGGACATAGTGTTGCTGAGTACACTCCTCGGAAAGCTAACCAGTGCATACTCATGACATCGAGATGTCCGTCATCCAGCAACAACAAACAAACAAGTATTGATCCAGCACTACTGTTCCAGCGACTAACAACCGTAGCAAGAAGATCACAAAACGAAGAGGCTGATTTTTTCAAATACGAGCTGTGCTCACATCCCCTGTCCTTGTTCGATAACAACTGTATGTTGCGGCCAGCAGATAAGCATGAACTAGCCAAGGCAATTGCAGTAATGGCTGATTACGACCCACTGGCGCCCAGGGATGACATTGAAAAGTCACACACCACGTTTGTCATCGACGGTGGAGGGCTTTTGCACCGAATTAATTGGGCGAAGAATGAGACTTATATTGAAATTTTCAATAGATATTCATCATACCTTGAAAAGAAATATGGATTGGCGAAAATCGTATTTGATGGATATGAAGAGGCATCAACGAAAGATATGGCTCATTTAAAGCGAGCAAGAACTTCTGGTAGGGAAGTAATGTTTACTCCATCTATGAAGTTGACTACAGCGAAAGAGGAATTCTTGTCATGCGCTAAAAATAAATCACGATTTCTAAAAGAACTTGGAATCTATTTGGAGGCAAAACGATTTGAAGTAATACATGCACTTGGTGATGCTGATTTATTGATTGTACAAACAGCAATAGCGGCATCGAAATCACAAAAAACCATGCTCATAGGGGAAGACACTGACCTATTATGCCTACTTTTGCATTATTCTAGTCAAATCATAAACCCTGTTTACCTGAAAAGTGAAGGAAAAAGTGGGAAAATGGGAAAGATTTGGGATATCATAAAATTAAAAAATGTTCTAGGCCAGGATGTTTGTAAATCAATACTATTTGCTCATGCAATACTTGGATGTGATACAACCTCAAAGCCATATGGCATCGGAAAGATGACCTCTCTGAAACTGTTGACAACTGATTTTACGTTCCAAACTATGGCGGCGAAGTTTTACGAGAAAAATATTACCAAAAATGCAATTCAGAAAGCTGGGGAGCTGGCAATGATAATTATTTATGATGGACCTATTCACGAAGGAATTGATAAATTGAGATATAAAATATTTCAACGGAAGATATCAATGGCTACTAACTTTGTCAACCCACAGGAAATTCCACCAACCATTCAGCTGCACTTAAGTTTCATAGTCTGCGAGTTTATCACCAGGTATGTATAAACAATTTTCTTGGTATCCATTCACAATACTAACAATTGAAGTAATGTCCACAGGTTCAATCTTGGATAGGTGACCAAACGATTAATGCTTTGGATTGGGGGTGGATGTTGAAGAACAACAAACTTTTCCCTATACTAACTGACATCGAACCAGCACCAGAACATCTATTGAAAATAGTTAAATGTGGATGTAAAGGAGATTGTAACTCACAAAGATGTACCTGCAAAAAAAATGGAATTTCATGTAGCTATGCCTGTAAAAATTGCAAAGGAACGAGCTGTGCAAATTCAGTTTCAGCTGAACCCTTTGTTGAGGACGAGGAAGATGATTGATTTTTGTCTATATCAAATTTGTAAAACCAAAAAATATGTTGCTTTCACACAAAGAATGAAAATAAAATGATGCGAAGAGACCGTTGTTTTGTTCACTTGTTTTATTCACTTTTGACAGTCCAGCTGGTGAGCTAGTTAAAAAGCTGCCGCCTGACAGCAAAAGACTGCAGCTAAAAACTGACGAGCGTCATACCACGCCAGTTATGAGTGGCGGATGATGGGATCACTAGCGCGGAAAATTCCGCAAGAAAGGAGCAAGGTGATTTTGGACGAAATTTAATCACTAATTTACAAAAAGAAAAAAAACCTGTAGCTAGGAATTAGCTATTTAGTATTATTCTTCATTATTCAATTTATTTTTTGAACCCAATAACAGATTGACATGATGAATACATTATGTGCTATTATTTATTATATGAATGCGTAGCCGCCATAAGGGCCCATGTAAAACTCGGTGGGGGTAGAATTGGACATAACGCTTGGTCTCACGGAATTAATTAACATACAAGAGAACCAATTGTCCAAATGGATTGAAATTTGGTAGTATAATGTAAAATTGAATAAGGAACATTGTGCAGTCTTTCAAATATTTTTTTTCTTATTATCAATAGGTGTTTTTATTAAATAACGTAACAAATGAATTTAAACCACAATTTTAAAATAGTAAACAAAAGAAATTTTCGGAAGGGTTTTTTAGAGCGTCTACTTAAACTAGAAACAACAAAGTTCTTTAAAAAAATCCATTCTTGCTTTTTGTTCTAGGTGGAAAATTAACTTGACTCCACTATAAGGACCTATATGTTGAATTATCATTGTCAAACTTCAAGCCATCCGGCATTGCTGGATAATGCAGACTAACTTCCTAAATTTTCTCCTTTGTCAAGTGTGTGTGTGTGCCTTACGTTTACGAGATGCATGTGTCTCAACGACATAGATCTCTCTTTTGAAATAAAGAAACTTTAAACTCAGTTTGTTCAAGTAGCAAGATTTTCTTAAATAACGAAAAGCCAACACTATATAAGGTATTCTTCTTGTATCATTCTTCATTCATGATACAAGAGCTTCATCCAATGAGAAATACTCTATCAGTCCACCCCTAGCTGCATATCCCTCTTGTAGTATTCCAACCTAGTTGGGGAGTGGAGCCTGGGCATTTACAGTTTACATTGACAACCTTGGGTGATGGCCTGTTTCATTATAGCTGGGTGAATCCACAAATGTCCAGATGTTGATGATTTTGTTACGAAAGGAAACTTGAACAGCTAAGCTAGCTTATGGTTCTATGATTTCCCCTTTAAATATAACATATATGACTAAAATGAAAGATTTAATTATAAATGTTTGTGAATGATATGCGTTCTGTTTCTTCTTTGGAGCGGCAACAAAAAAGTTCCGCTGATATGCTTGATAACCCCACAGTAGTGGGGTCAAGTTATGATTTTACCTCAAACTTATCGCAACAAAACAAGTATTAAGTGAACACTGTACTATTCAAAAAGTATAACAACGTGTCAAAACCTTCCAGAAAAATATTAAAGATTAGTATGAAAAAAACAGATTAGAAAATTTCGGTATTTGTCAATGCAAAATAATAATAATAAACAAATAATTTATGCAAGTTCCAAATAGTGAACTTTGTTTAGAATTTTTAATAGTATATGTTGATAACGTTTCGCCCATTTTGAAAGAGTCAAGTTCTCAATGAACATATGAATGTCTTATATCGTTACAGTTAAAAGAAAAGTAGCGTGGCTGCTACGATTCCAACAACAACAAAACAATCTATGACCTATCAAGGAAAAAAATCCACCTCGGGTCAGAGAAAAGTGGCTTATACCGGCGGAAATTCGTGGATCTATCTCATCACTTCCCCGTGAAACTGTATTATCTGAGAAGAAAGAAACCCGTTCCTGCTATATCGAAATTGGCCGCTCTTACTCCTACTCTGAACGCTGCACGTGTCTTACGGGTCAACGGAAAACTTCAGCATGCCCCTCTTTCGGAGTATGCGAAGCATCCTGTCATTCTCTCTCCTGGCAGCCAACTAGCAACAATGAGACGCTGGGAGTGTCTCATCAAATCCACCAAGTCAACATATCGCAGTGTCATCAACGTACGAACACTAACAGACGAGATCCTTCTCATCGATATGTCAGATGCAGCTGCACTGCTCAACGCCCGGACATTGACTTACGTCACTGTTAAGCCTCGAGATCCGCAACCTCTAACCCCAAATCATTTTTTGACAGGACGGTCTAATCCGCGCTTCCGTGTCAACGACGCCGACCAATTCGGTGGAATAACCAAAATAAGGTGGTTGGACGTGAAAACAGTATCACCCACTTTTGGAATCTGTTATGTTCGGTGAATTAATAATAGACGAATTGTTTAGCTAGTACTTTATTAGTCGGCTCTGATCGATGTACTGTCATCGGCTGAAACTGACAGTTCGCGCGAGGCCGTTGTTGCCGGCTCGTTTGTCTTATACAGCGTCGCGCGTCGGAACATTACAGAATCGGTGGCTTATGAAGTACATCCCAAACCTGATTGAAAGGATAAAGTTGCTGCGTCCCAGCCGCAACCTTTAGCTTAACGACAACGTTCTTGTCATCATTCCAACCACTAAACGAGGGGATTGGCCTATTGGTCGAGTCGTCCGTGTCATTACCGGACAGGATGGAGTCTTCTGCTCCGCAGAAGTCATAAGTTTTCGAGCTCTCCCCGGACGTTAAAGAAGTAAAGATCCGGCGGACGTTAAAACCAAGACTTCGACGTTCGTACGGTCCGTACACTATTAACGCTGCCTTCTGGAAGCGGACGACGAAGATGTTTTCAGTGCTGGAAACAGGGCCGGCTGTGTGTCTGACGACTCCAATTAATTTCTTAGACCGCCATTCGGAAGAGACTTCCCTTGTCCCCTTCCCCTTTTTGTAGCCTACAGCCCCGTAATCCAACCCCCATAATTTCAGTACTCGACCCGATACCGCACAGCGGCACAGTAAAGTTGGCAACTGTATTGCTCGCTTCATTCGCGTGTTCATTTAACCGAAAAAACCCAATACAAGTTTTGGTTCTCAGTCTAGTCTAACTCTTATGCGGTAAATTGCGTGCCGCACAGGTAAGTTCATTTGTCGGGCATTTTTCTTATTTAAATAAAAAAGGTAAGTTCATCTGTCGGATATTTTCCCCTTTTAAATTAAACGTGAGTTCATTTGTCGGGTATTTTTTAATATTTAAAATTCAACTGGGTTCAAATGTCGGAATAGTGAGATCATTTGTCGACCTCACTGAGTTCATTTGTCGAGTGTGTTCAAATGACCGCATGCCCCTTTCAATACAGGCAGGAAAATGGTTTGACACACAAATATTATGGAATATATTTGTTACGATATGCACGCTGTTTTCAATTTGAAAATGAATTACTAAATTACATCGAAAATGAGAAGGTTGAATTATGTAAACAAGCCTTATTGGTATCAAAATTATAAAAGATGAGAGACGAAGAGATTCCAGAATGGGAAACAATTGAAAAACAGCTCCAGCATTTGAAATTGCATTCTATGAAACTTGTTAGCAAAGAAATGAAAAACGAAACGTTATCAACAACAGGAGACGAGATACGCAATGCCCGCATTAAGGTGTTGATCGCTATATATATTGTGAAAAAACTTAAGCCGGAAATTAAATTTTATTTTAATTAGCAGCTTACGACCAACAATTGCTTACGTGGATATTCAAAGAAAGATTGTACTTGAAGGCCGATACGAAGTACTCGACTTATCAGAATTACCTGGAAGCCGCAGACCAGTATACGACAACATCGTTCTGCCACTTTATGCTATAGCAACTGACTATGAAAACGAGGAGGTGGTTTCAAAAACAGGGCGTTGAATTCAACAACAAGAGAAAAATTAGCTCATTTTGAGCTAAATTTTTCACGTATCGCATGCATTTGGCCTTATAATTCCATCGGATTAAACGTTCAGGCATATGCCACTTCATGCATGGTTTACGGCATGCATCTACACGAAGCGCGTCATTTGTTGAGCATCTAAGTATGGCAGAAACGACCAAGTGAAATCAATCGAAAGCAGAATCCATCGGCAAACCAACGATTCTTTGGTTTGCTAATACAATATGTTCATTCAAGTGAAAAAGAATTGAAGCAAATAACAAGACGAGTTAATCACGTGTTTTTATAGGAGAATGCGAAACCGAAATATAGGACACGAAATATAGGGTACGCAGTTGGTATGTTTGTTTACGCATGGGAAGGAAACAGAGTCGGGGACTACTTATGTCTCATATACGACTGGGACGAATGTTGCGGATCATGGAGTACTGAAAAACCCTTTTTATTCTGTCATCAAAGAAGATGGAACAATTGATTACATACCGCAAAGTAAGTTTTTGTAGTTTTGAAATTCAAACATGCAGAAAATATAGTGACATTTCTCAACGTCCATTTTTTAAGGTAATATTTTCGCAGTTTGTCCCTCTCCAAGACCCATATCAAGTGATATGGTTGGAGTACATTTTAGCAGATTCAACGGATCATACTACGTTGGGAATTATGGGAAGCAAGGATCGTATCCCCAAGACGAGGCGTTTAAACGCACATTTTATCCCTGAGGGTTAATTACTTTAGTAATTTACCGAAGGTTGTTAAATTTCTATTCCCTTCCTCTATGGTTTCGACGGGGGGCTCGTGAGCTTCTTATTGCAATTTCATTGCCGCTTATTTTTATTATGAGTTTTTTAAAACTTTTAAAAGTAACTTTCAATCATTGAAATAATTAGTTACAAATCATTGCTTATTTTCAGTTACATAATTTCGGCTTATTACTAAGTTTTTATTTATATAAAATGATAAATAGAATTTGACAGTTGCTGCAAATGGAGGCTCGATAGACTCTTAAACGGTTATACATATAAATCCTGGAATAAGTAAACTTTATTACTTTAACATTTTTCTAATGCATAGGCTAGTTAAATGTAAAACTCATTGGTCTTTTAGATTTTCATTTTGAACTGTCAATGTGTGATTTGGTAGGATTCAAGAATCGCCGTTTTTAAATTTGCGTCGGCTGCTGTGACGAGAGAGCTATTAATTTTTTGAATCGTTTTGACTGGAGATTTTTAGTAGGAATAGCAAATTAGGTTTTGTTTTATTTTTTAAATTGAATGGAAACCTTATTAATTTAATAAACTATTTTCTTGCTCGAACCAGAAATATTTTACATGAAAGAAATGGGACGCCCCCCACCGGACGACCCACGAAGGTCCCGCACTCAAATGCATAGCATTTTATGAAAGAAGGATCCAATTCCGTATTTATTTACGGACTCGAACAATAATTTATTAATCATTTCTTTTTATTCTTAATATTCATATGCTCTCTTAAAGTCTAATTGCTTGTTTTGCTATCATGTGAACCGTTACCCGAAGGATCGTCACCGAAGGGATCTTGTTCGTTTTATGAACTCAATCTACATTAATTTTACTGGTGACTTCGGCCCCCCTACTGGTAAATACCAAGGAATTTTGAATGTAGGAAAATGTGTAATCATCATATTGATTAGGTATCACACTTCACTAAAATTTCAAAGAGAAATGCAACATGATCTTTTACTGGAGGATATTGGTGGGAAAAATCAAGAAAATATGTGAAAAGTGATATATGTTTTCATTGTTCCGTTTGTGACTTTCCTTTAAAATGGGAATACATTTCATATTCAACAATGAGGATATCAAATATAGGTATCTTTTCCTATTTCAGGATATCATGAAATCCTAAGCGAGATAGTGTTGTTTCTTCTTTTTTTCTAAGATGTTCCATCTCAGAAATAACATGCTTTTTTTGTTTATATTTATATGTGTATTACTCAACCTGGGAAATTAACACTATACATTCTACAAATACGAGTAAGAGAACATGAACGTACACAAAGGTTAATAAGGCAATACGATAAAAACTTGAATTCTGTTAATTACCAACAGTTGTTAGGAAGCGGCATTTCTGAGGACGTTAAACATCCTTAAACAGTTGTTAGACAAATGACAATAGTGATACTGGTGAAACTCTTGATTTTTCATGTAAAAATGATGGTAGTCGGCGAAAACGAACAGGTAAAGATTGTTCTGTAAATTGTACACTGTGAATTGACTTTACATTGGCCATTGATTGTTTAATGACAATTTGTTTATTACAAGGAATAAATAAAAGGGCGACAATGCTCTAACAAGTCGGATGGAGTCTGAATACAAAGGACTTCGAAGGTATTAGGCCTACAATACCGAAAATGTCTTTGTAATCGCTGGACAATTGGGAAGTTGCACATCATCTCTGGACTTTCCAGGAAATCTTTATTGTGACACAACTACCTTGACCTATTTGTGAAGTGCGAGTACAAATAGAAAATATATTGCACACATCAAATTGATTTTCCTTCCCTTCCAACAGGACGGTGTTGCTGAGCTGCAAACTTGGCCTCTTTCTTTGTATGGGAATTTTTACTCTGCATACATTTACAATGAAAGTCATAACAATAACAGAAGAGGAATACTTGTCTCGTGTAATTAGAAAGATGGTGCTGCAGTAAACACCAGTAGTTCTACTCATGAAACGATGAGCATGGTTAACTTGTCTTGACAGTTTACAAGAGAGAGATAGACAAAAGAAAAAAAGGGATGACATCAGGATCATTTTCTAAATAATAACGTTGTCTTCTTAAACTGAAGTTGAAAAAGTAAAGTCTTGAAGCATGTAGCTCCACAGTACTTACTTAATAAGAAGAACTCTGTTGGCAAATTAAAGAAACTATTAAGTCATGTTTGTATGAAAATCATTTCTTTGACAACACGTATTTATGGAAAGTATATATAACTAACAGTACAAAGTGCAAAAATTTCATCTTATAGATTCACCTCAGCAGGTAATACGTAGACCACAAAACCAGGAGATCCACGAAACTTTTTCGGAGCTGCTGATTTTTCTGCGGGCGAGACAAAATATGTCAAAACGTGATGCAGCTCGTTCAACAATTCCGTCGGTGTAATTCACAAATCCAAAAATCAATTATTCCTACTTCATTAGTTAGTACTGATTGCAACGCGCGCCCTCTTTTTCCCCTATGTCAGCGTTGAGCGTGTGCACAGTGCACCAGATTCCCCATTGTGATATTATAAATCTGATTTAAGCTGAGTTTATAAAAGAGTAATTACAATCACAAATAGTGCATTTTCAGGTATAAATAAATCTAATCAATCATCGAAACTAAATACCACTTGATTCAATCTTGACTTTTTAATTGATACCAATGAGCCTTTTTTATATTAAATACTATTAAATAATTATATGGGAGAATCATGTCTATGATAGCCTCATGGTTAGAGCGAGAAGCTTACAATAAGATGGTCCCGTGTTCGATCCCGGCTACGAGTAAATCTTTTTTTCCTTATTGTTTAAAGTGAATTAAAAAAAAACATTTTATTGATTAATAATCATTTCTAATTGCCTAATTTTCGTATTAATCATGAATTAATTCATTAAAGGAACAATAAAGTTTTTGCCGTAACTTGGTCCCGAACATTGAAAATCGTGGTGGAAACCTAACACCTAAAGCTAGTAGGCTACCAAGAATATAAAATTATGTTACTTGTCGTAAAGCAACCCAGCTAGTCAAATTTTACTAGTTCAAACCTACAAAGAAGTCGATGGAAACTTACAGTTATGTCAAGAATCAAGATTAAAAAAAAAAGATATTTGTGAACTAGTTATGATTGTCAGATAATAAAATTTTATCCCTTCAGGAGGTACTCCTGAAGGCTTCTAAGGCATTACGCCCCGACCACCCGAAGAAAAAAAACATTATTTTCCCGAGACAAGTAGCGCTATCTATTGAGAAAAATATAATCCGAAATCGAAAGATTTATTTCGTTTTTTAACCAAATAAATTTCTAACAACTTCATTTTGTGTTATAAACTTCTGTTCTTTATGCTTACAATTCAATGATAAAAATAATAATAAATAATAGCATTTAGGTGTATAAAATTTTAAAGTAAAATGACCCTACTTTACCGATACAAAATACTGTCTGAGCGGCTCACTTTAAATGAATTTCAAAATACTAAAGGAATAGAACAAGGACTAACGTATAGATTAAAACATGAATGAAAGCTCTCAAATTAGAAGCGAAAAATTTCTAGATGAAAGCAAATAACGATGTAAAGGTAATCTAGCCAATCAGTGAGATGGAAAAAACCTGGTTTGGAAATGGTATACTTTTACAACATGGAACCGGAAATATAATTATATCGATCGACGCGTATTAATCTGCTCTTTCAGTTTCGTGCGTTTTGAGTTCATAAAGCGCTCGAAATCACAAGTAAGGTTAATTTACATTTAGTTGTTGACAATCGTTTTGACAGCTGACTACGGCGATGCCAAACTTAATTTGGGGAAAAATAAATATTTTTGGACTCTTAGAACTCGTTTTCTCTCCGAATAATTCCCGGACATATAAAAGCGTATCGGGAAAGATCGTAAATCTTCGTGCTAAATCGTTCAAATTTCGTGAATTTTTCTCTTCTTTACGAAAAAATAATATTTTCTCTAAAACGAACTAATACGTTCCCTAAATCAAAATAAGCGTGAATCTTTCATTCAAATTATTATTTTCTTCCAATTTTCCAATTTCCGTTTTTGACTTTTAAAAACCCTTGTTTCTTTTAACCGTTAAATAAATACTGTAGCGTGAGCGTGTATTAACTGACACGAAACTGAGCGAGAAGATAGTGTGGTCGGGAATATATAGTCAATGCACCGACAAAGGGGCGGGGCATGTACAGGATATCGCTACAGATCCCCCCTCTTAAAGACCAGGCGTCCCGACTGGTAAATCAGACAACAACAAAAAATAAAAGCGGCAGCAAGACAAGGAAGCTACGCAGATGAAAAACTAGGTTGACTACGAACAACAATAAGGGAAAAAGAAAGTATTTGAGGGCTTGCTATGGGCTTGCATCACGAGTCGTCTCGGGTGGCGCGGTCTGCGTGACGGCCTCGTGGGCGGTCATTCGATCCTCAAGGGCGACGACTCTGGTTTGGATAGTAGCAAGTCTCTGAAACGAAAAGAAAAGCAAAACACAAACAGGGGCAAACACAAGGATCCATTCAAATGGGTAGTGTGTATATTCATACGCGTCACTTTTTTCCAACAGTTGTCCTATTTCCTTCTGTGAGATTTCATTCTGGTTTATTGCCATTGCATTTTGCATAAGGAGTTTATCGATTTTATCAAAGTTTGTCGTGTTCAAGGGATCCAGTTCGACTATGGGATGTGGATGCAGGGCGGTCGTTTGGTTAGACGAAATTACTAGTAAGGGTGGGGTCGATGAGGGGAGCATTGACCGGCGCCTGGCATCCGACTTCCCATTTGTGCTGCCAGGAAAAATCCACTCAGCTGTTCGTGCAGAGCAAGTGGGAGGAATCTCGAATAGTCCTATGCGCGGGACTCGGAGGGTGTGGCTACTGTCATCGCCAGGACACGTGATTACGACATCCTGGGGGCTAACGCTGGATACGGCCCAGCGCCGTTGTCCTAAGTATACAGCCTCAGTTCCTCTCCAGTCGACAAAGCGTCTCTTGCATAGTTTAGCTTCTTTCTCGGCGTCATTTAGAAAAATGGCCAGAGAACATGAGCTTTTCACTAGTCGTCGACCGATTGGTGCGTGAAAGTGGCAGAAGGGTACATTTGTAGAGACACAACTAGCCGCCTCGTCCGTTGATAATTCAATATAGGTGTCCCGGTCGGCAGAAGCGGCAAGGTAATTTGGTAAATTTGCGTAAATAATGCCGCGTTGACCCATAGATGTCGGCTCCGGCAAGGAAAATATCCGATAAAGCGTAAACCGGTGGAGTTGTTCGAATACTGGAATGCGAATGAACATCATGAGGCCGCTAGCTGTCTCGGCCACTGACACTTTTGCGGATCGATACACTGACCACAGTGCACTGCCCGGGTGTAGGGCGGTTGCCAAGGCCCACCCCTTGGGTAAGTTACGCACAATGGTTTCTAATACCTTTTCTAGTAGGTATGGTGGAAAAAATTGGGGGGGTAAACGCTGGCCGGCCAAGGTGGCCATGCCCACTTCGAGATCGTCAGCGTATTGGATCAACCAATTGAGAGTGACTACTATCGCGTCAAACGTTTCCTCAATCTGCATCATAAGTTCTAAACGTATTTCTTCCAGGGCGGCGTTGTCTGCGACGGTACTGGAGAGTTTGGAAATTATTTTACCCGCTCTTGTGTAGCGGTCGGCTAACTCTTTCACCATCAAGGTATTTTTTCGGCTCTCGGATAGGGATTCGTTTACTACCGATGCTTGGTGTTCCAAGAGGTGCACGACTTCTTTCTGACGCACTGATAAGTTACCCAGCTGGTGATTTAACCGCTCGAAATCGCTCTCCGTCGCAACTCCGAACAGCCACTTTAAGGCAGTCCCACCCCCATCGAGTATGCCTCTTTTAGGACGGGAAGTGTCGGGACGATTCAGTATGTTAAGTGTAGTACGTATGCGATCGTCGACATGGTGGAGCTCTTTAAGGAAGGACCCAGCTCGTGACACTATATGGTGCATCAAACGGTGGTTGAACTTGGGGCGATCGGATGGGGTCTTGGCCAATGCAATTTGCTGTGTTAACCAGGTCCGTAGCTCGTCAGCCACCGGTAGGGCGGAGTCTGGCGACAGAGGGGAGACAATGGTCCAGGAAGATTCGGTGAAGGCCACACTTGCCACTTCCTTAAAAAGGGTACCTCCTTTAGCGATGATGGGAGGGACACCGACGACGACGTTCAATAGTAGAAGGAAGGGAAACACAACAAGGAGCGGATAGCGAATAGGTGCTCGACGAGCTCGTTGAGGTCTAGAGGACGTGGGAGCTGGTAGTAGTACCGGGGTCGGCGCTTCCGTAACGGTTGGTTTCTTTCTTTTCCCAGCTTGCTTCTTAGCGATGCCTTCCTCTCCGGTCGGGACCACCTCAGGTGTGCTAGTCTCCCCTAAAGGCTCAACTGGGATGTCGGTATCGAGAAACTCACGAAAAGGTTTCATCCTTGCCACGTGCACAATGTCGGTTTTTCCACGCCCCGCTTTCAGCTTGACTTCATAGTTAACCGGGGTAGTTTCGCGAATCACTGTATAGGGGCCTAGCCACCGATGTAAAAGTTTTTCCGCAAGTCCCTTCTTCCTTATTGGCTTGTAAACTAGTACGAGGTCCCCAGGGACGAACTTAAGATCCTGTCGATTGGCGTCATAGCTAGATTTTTGCTTTTCTTTAGCACGTTCAACGCGCCCCTGGAGGAAGGATCGGGCCTCCGATAGATGGTCGAGTAGGCGGTCGACGTACGGTCGATTGACATCCTTCAACGAAGTTGTAAAATTACTCTCCGCCATGTATTCTAAATCACTGGGTGTAACTGCTTCTCTCCCATACAGGAGATAAAAGGGTGTATAACCCGTAGTCTCTTGTTTAGCCGTGTTGTACGCAAAGGTAACGAAGGGTAAAAACTCGTCCCAATCGCGATGGGTGTTGCCAACGTACATTGAAATCATGTCGGCTAAGACATGGTTCATTCTTTCGACTTGGCCATTGGCCTGGGGGTTGTACGATGTCGTGGTCTTATGGGTAGTTTGCAAAAGTTTGGTAACAGCGGTGGTGAGTTCTGAAATGAAAACCTTCCCTCTGTCCGTAGTAATTGTTTCGGGTGCCCCGTGGCGCAAGAAAACTTGTTCAACGAAGAAGTCCGCTACGTCGGGTGCTTTGCCAGTGGGAATCGCTCTTGTTTCTACCCATTTGGTGAGGTAGTCGACAGCAACAATGATGTTGCGGTTTCCCGTTTTAGATTTAGGGAAGGGCCCCAAGATGTCGATTCCCACTTTCTCGAAAGGCCTTTCAACCTTGATGCACTGGAGTAGCCCCGTTGGTTTTCCGGGACGATTTTTCCGAGCTTGACAACCGGGGCAGGCTCGTACATAATGATAGATATACGTCCTCATTCCCGGCCAGTAGAACCGCGGGATGATTTTAGCGATTGTTTTTGTCACTCCCAGGTGGCCAGCCATGATGTCATCATGGAACATTTGGCATACCCGACGTCTTCCCACAGGTGGAATGCAAACTCGACGGAACATCTTACCGCCAACGTATGAGTTTATGTAGAGAAGTCCGCCCTCTAGAAGGAAATTACCAGAGGTCTTCCCATTTTCCAAAGCCTCGATGATCGGGCTCCAAGAGGGAACTTTTCGTTGCTCTCTCCGTAACATGTCAACAACTGAGTCAGGGGTGGCTAATTGAAGGGAGGCGACAATGAGGCGATCATCTTCCTCGTCCTCGTTGGGTGCCACGTCCACTGGATAGCGGGAGAGACAGTCGGCGTTGTCATGAAGCTTCCCGCTCCGATACACGACGACAAAGTCAAACTCCTGAAGCGATAGACTCCAGCGAGCCAGACGACCAGCGAGGTCTGTCTTTGAGCGTAACCAACAAAGGGCTTGGTGATCCGTAATTATTTTAATTTTACAGCCCCAGATGTAAGATCGGAACTTTTTCAATGCCCAAATTAAGGCAAGGCACTCCTTCTCGGTAATGGTGTAGTTTAGTTCAGGCTTACTAAGTAAGCGACTCGCGTAAGCCAAGGGTCGTTCCGACTCTTGCGTCCGTTGTGAGAGAACAGCTCCTATGCCGTACCCACATGCGTCAGAAAAAATTTCCATGGGCTCGTCGTAATCTGGGTACGCCAGCACGGCCGCGTTCGTCAGGGCCTCCTTCAGTGCCAGAAAGGAGTTATTTTGAGTCGGGCCCCACACAAAGGGAACATCCTTCTTCGATAGTTCCGTCAGAGGGCGAGCGATCATTGCGAAATTAGGGATGTGCTTCCGGTAATACGAGCATAATCCAAGAAAGCTTTGAATAAGTTTCAACCGAGTTGTAGGGCTAGTGGATTCCGGGGATGGGAATTCGGCAACAGCCCTCAGTTTATCCGGGTCGGCGGCGATCCCATCTTTGCTCACAACATGGCCCAAAACCTT
This sequence comes from Ceriodaphnia dubia, assembly GCA_022539655.2. Lineage (NCBI taxonomy): Eukaryota > Metazoa > Arthropoda > Branchiopoda > Diplostraca > Daphniidae > Ceriodaphnia > Ceriodaphnia dubia. The sequence goes on along the minus strand of JAKUCG020000139.1, from coordinate 63,381 downwards.
CAGTTCTAACTCTGCAAAATGGCACTTGGAGAGTTTCAGTTTCAAACCAGCACCACCGATGCAATCGAGCACTTTACGTAAGCGGTCAAAATGCTCTTCTAAAGTATTGGAATACACCACTACATCATCGATGTAGACGAGGCAAACGTTCCAACGAAGACCAGCCAGGATAAGATCCATGGCCCGCTGGAAAGTGCTAGGGGCGTTCGTCAGCCCAAAAGGGAGTACTTTAAATTGATAGAGGCCATCTGCAGTCACAAAAGCGCTCTTGGCCCTCGCTTCGGGTTTTAATCCGATTTGATGGTAGCCCCACTGCAGGTCCATGATCGAGAAAAACCGGGCTCCCTGAAGGCGATTCAAGGCATCTTCGATTCTTGGGAGGGGATAAACGTCCTTGACCGTCACATTATTTAGCTTTCGGTAATCGACACAAAACCTCCAGTTACCGTCCTTCTTTTTAACCAATACGACGGGGGAGGACCAGGGACTTTCGGAGGGTTCTATTACTCCGTTTTTGAGCATAGTTTCCACTTGGTCCTGAATTAGGGTACGCTCTCTCCATGCCGACTTATAGGGGAGCTGATGAATCGGCTTAGCATCCCCAGTGTCTATGCCATGCATGGTCGTATTGCATTTCCCAAGTTCGTTTCCGTGTCGAGCAAAATAGTCCTTAAAGCCCATTAGGAATCGGGCGACACGTCCTCGGTCGCGTTCGCTGATGTCCTTCCCCACCTGAGCTAGAAATTTATCCTCGGTTAGTGGGTCATGGGACTCTTCAGTTTGAGTCTCCTCCTCGGGGCGGCCGGCGGGGGTTCCATCACCGATACGATTTCATCTAGTTTTCCCAACACGGTACCCTTGGTCAAGTGCGACGGCCGACTGGACAGATTGGCCACAAAAACGGTGTTGGTGTCCGAGATCAGCGCGTGACCAGTGGATAAGTTTTTAGCCTTGAATAGATTAGCCGACGGGTTTATCATAAACTCCCCGACGCGGCCTCGCACGTCCCGAACCGTCACGGGAACGATGGCGTACGCAGGAACGAGGCAGCCCTCTTTGGTGACCAACTTGTTCTCCGTAGTCTGTTCAGGGATAACGACGGCGTTGACCGGCAGTTCCCCAAGGGTGAGGGTTGGCCCGGCGGAAGTGTAGTCAACCATAAGCCTTCGGAATTGGCTCAGGAAATCGTTTCCCAGTAGGAGTGCCACACCACCCATATCCATCACCAGTGCTTTCCCCCTCGCTTGGCCCTTAGGGTGGGTAATCAGCAGATCAACGGCACCAGATGGAACACCGGGCTGGCCGTTAGCCATAGCGATACATGGGCCCTCCCAGGGGACGACGGGTAATGCCAAAGTGTTTACCAGCCCTGGGGAGATAACTGACACGGCGGCGCCGGTGTCGATCATTGCCTTGACGGGAAGGGATCCGCATAACACCTCCTCCATGACCATCCGGCTAAGATCTATGCGTAGTATCGGTTTCGCGGCCGGATGACCACCCGACCCATGGCTTGGTAACTCATCGGGAAAGGTGACCAGTTGGGCAGGGAGAGCGCTCGGAGTACCAGGACGTGAGGGAGTTTGGTTACCCGCCGCTTCTCCTTTAGCCTTCCGGTCGGCCGCATTCGGTTTAAACGTGCAGACCCGTGCAATATGGCCCGGTTGCCGGCAGTTGTAACAGATAATCTTACCGTCGGCAGTCCGAGATGGTTGACCGTCTCTTGCGGGTTTCCTCCTCCCCTTGCCATCGCGAAGTCTGCCAACCTCAGCTTTAAGTTCAAGGACCAGTTTAACCAGATCTTCCTGAGACTGAGGAGTAGGGCTCAATGGGGGGTTGTCGAGGGCCCTCCCCCTTCCAGTATCACCCACCATTCCCACGCCTAGGGTACGCTGCCCCACCATTTCAGAGGCTTCAGAGTGGAGTTTCACCGCACTCAGGAACTCGGAGCAAGATCGTGGTTTCATGGGGTATACTTTCTTAAGCAGTTTTGGGTTAATTCCACGGAACAGATTTTCCCAGTTTGACGGCCTCCGGCATTTGGGGGTCCACAATTCGGCAGAGGTCCATAACGTCGTAATAATACGCCGTGACGGGTTCCTCGGGCCCCTGAACTCGCGCCCGTAGCTTCTTTTCCTGGAAGAAGGCATAGTTTTCCTGTTGGAACTCCCGCAAGAAAAAACTACGTAGCCCTAAGGCGGCCTCCACGTCGTCTCCCGCGTTCGCGCCCCGCTGGGCCGGTACGTCATCCCACGTAACTGGGAGGTCGGCACAGCGGTACCACTTCAATGCGGCCCCGTCTAGCGACATGATAAAGTGGGTACGGAGGTCCTCCGCGGCCCAACGATTATAATGCCCGATGGTCTCGTACCTGGTCAACCAGTCCAGGGCGTCCTCATCCGGCCGACCCCAGAACTTGGGCGGCTCGTGGAACTTCAGCTGCGGGCGAGCCATGTCGTCCTCCTCTGGAAGATCGAGTACCGCTACCGGCAGGGCGTCACCTCGATCACGGGTGCTCAATGAATCCGGGGATCCTGACGACCCCCTTTGCGCCGACACCCTCGGAGTACCCGAAGCAGGGTCGACGTCTCCCGACTCGTCACCTGACAAGTAAGTGGCTCCAGACGAGTCACTGCTAGAGTCTTGTGACAGTGGGTCGATCGTTGCCGAACGAGAACCGATTCGGGTAGGAGTCAGCACACTCGTCTCCGCCCGAAACAAATCGGTGACACCACTGTCGTCAACGCTGGGCCGCCCCACGCAAGGGACCGACGACCCAGTTCCCGCCGTCGTAGGCGACGACGACGTCCCAGCCACGAAACGACCCTTGTCGTCTCTGACCCGACCGGCAGCGGAATTAGGCTTAGCGGGCATACAAAACCACACACTAAGCCCCCAAACCACTGTCGAAGCAAGCACACGCTAACAAAGATGAGCTGTGTCAGACCAGTCACACACGTTCACAACAAGGACCGGTGAATCGAAGCAGAAATTCCCCACACCGCCGGCGGCGCAGTGTAAATCGCGAAAGAGCGATCAGTGGCTGGACCGTGGCCCTGTGTAATTCGCAAGGACCCCTAAACGGCTACCACCGAACACCAATCGATCAAACACGAAGCACACCCAACCTCCGAACTCCACAGTGTAAGCAAAGGGAAGCGAAAGACTTACGATTCAGACTGCGATCTCCACCAATTGTAGCGTGAGCGTGTATTAACTGACACGAAACTGAGCGAGAAGATAGTGTGGTCGGGAATATATAGTCAATGCACCGACAAAGGGGCGGGGCATGTACAGGATATCGCTACAATACTATACAACAAAACGAATGTGAATCTTCGGGAATTTTTCCTAGAAGAAAGAATTCTACATCACCTCCTGAAGGTCTAACCACAAATGTGGCTTTATTCTCAAACAAAATTTTCAAACGAAACTCCATTATAAAGTTCGACATTTAATTGGTCATGAGGAAGTGAGTCAATTGCCAAGGTATTGACCATACTTCGTTGCGCAGCAGCGTAGAAAAATCTTCGGTAGCTGACCATTCCGCCCAGCACTCCGAAATAACTTGCCAGAGTTCTTCACTGCTGGCCCAAATCTGCTCCCGAAAGTTTAGTTGAATAACGAAGTGCTGCCAGACATTTCTGAAAGGCATTAAATCGATACTCTTGGTCGGCCATGGCAGTAAAGATAAGTTGGGTTGTGTAGAAATCCACTGCTGCACGGCTCTGGATCTGTGGACCGGATGATGGTCATGAACTAATCCATAAGTTTTTTCACTTGGCAGCTCCTTCAAAACTCGAATATACTGCCGAGCGGAATGCTTTCCATTGAGGCGGCGGATAAATGTTGGTCCATTTACGAAAGCACATCCACAAAGGGTCACAGAAATGGGATTCCTATCAGCGCCAACCATCTCATATACAAGTCCATTAGGCTTAACTCTAAAAAAGAGGAGTCAATTATACAAATAAAATTGGTTTAAAATAAGGGCGGGGAAATTCTTACCCAATGCGGATTTCATCAGCAAAAATTAAATCGAACCAGAACTCAGAACGATGCGCTTGATAGTCCAATGCAAATTGTTTTTTTTTGCAGGTCTGCGGCCGACATTTTCAACGTTTCGTGAGCTGTATTCGAAAAACAATGAATGGTTAGTCAAAAACGCACTGGGTTTATATATCATCGAATGGTCCCCTGATTGAATACCTTTCGCACGATAGGTGAGCTTCGCCGGAAACGAAAGGCCTTGAAAAAATATAGCAAAGAGATCATAAGAAAATTATATGCATACAGGAGCAAAAATGGTGGGCAAAACGTAGGATGGGGATGAAAATGAAGCTGACATGTCCACACAGGTGGGACTCGTAGGTAGAATAGGAGAAAAATGTGTCCAATATATCGTCAGCCATTTTGTGCATATAGGGTTACGTTTTTATTATAAAAATCCTCGTCACATATCAATGTTAGCCAGTTCTATCAAAATGTTTAGAGCAGACAGAGCAGGAAGAGGTCACCTCAATAGTAAAGAGCGTGCTGCAATCATTGCCCTAACTGAAGCTAATAAATCTATTCGGTATATTGCTGCTACGCTGGGTGTTGCCCAATCTATCGTTGTGCTTTGGCAAAAGCGTCATCGGGCGACGTAGAAAGGCAACCAGGTTCAGGAAGACCGCGAAAAACCACTCAAGAAGAAGACCAAAAAATCCGGGCTGCTGTGACTGCAAAACCTATTAAAACAGCTAGAGAGATAGCCGGTAACCGTATTTTTATTAATTATCATTGGCAGTCTATACTGTGCCTTTTATTGACATAAATGTCTTCTTACATGGCTAGCGGTGGCTGAGGTGGATGTTAGTGATTCGACAATCATACGTCGTTTGGCGGAGGATGATCTTAAAGCTCGCCGTGCCGCAATAAGGTTTTTTTTGAGCCCACAACACGCAGAAGCTCGTTTGGCTTTTGCTATGGAATTTCGAAATGAGGATGAAGAAGCATTCTGGGGTAGATCCATTTATTCAGATGAAAAGACATTCGTGTAATCTTTAAAATTAATCAATATATTATTACTTTTGCTGAATTGTCATCTGTATTATGCTGCAGGTCCGATGAGTGTGGGCGGATTTTTGTTTATAGGAAAGATGGCACGAGATATGACAAGGATCATGTTCAAATCACTCATAGTATTGGGAGAAAAACTGTTCCAGTTTGGGCGTGGTTTTCAGCTGACGGTGGAGGCGACTTCGTTCGGATCAATGGACGTTTCGTCAAAGAAAAATATCTTGAGATTCTTCAGAACGTCCTTCTTCCTTCTATTAGAAGACGATTTCCTGACGGCCGCGTAAATTTTATTCACGACAATTCGCCAATCCATACTGCCCTAGTTATCCGGGCATGGTTCCGGGAGCATCCAGAAATTCGGGTTTTGCCTTGGCCTCCAAAGGGCGCTGACATGAACCCCATTGAAAACATATGGGGGGATATGGTCCAGGATATGGAGAGCTTCAAACCGGATTCAGCGGACGAGGTTTTCGAGCGAGCAAACGCCAGTTGGGACGCACTTAAACAACGTCCTCAATATTGGCGTAAGCTGTCTTCATCAATGAAGCGTCGCCTGGAACTCGTTATTGAAGCGGAAGGGTACTGGACAAAATATTAATTGTCTGTAAAAAACCCCAAAGTGAACCAATTAAATAAAGTTCGTTCAACTTAAGTTCGCTGTGACATTCATTTACTTTGTCGACATTTTTGGCACAACAAGCTGTAGTATAATCATATTTAATATTTTGTTTTTCTACCGTTAGATGGCAGGAAGTTTTAAATGGAGCGCAAGTACAGCAATGGAGCGCAAGTACAGCAATGGAGCGCAAGTACAGCAATGGAGCGCAAGTACAGCACTTAGAAAAAGACGGTATATATTGTATCTATGGTACCGTCCATAGATACAATAATGTTTGTTTATAGTAACCATCAACAAATATAGTAAGTAAGTAAGTAAGTAAGCAGGTTTGGACCTTTTATTTTTCAGTTACCCCCAAACCTGCCTACTTACTTACTTACTTACTATTTTTAACTTGTTTTTCTACCGTTAGATGGCACAATTTTTGAAAATTGAGCGCAAGTACAGGACTTACAAAAAGACAGTATCGCGAGTTTTGTTTCTTTCAATTTGAATATTCAGCCATGTTTGTTTGTTTATAGTAACCATAAACAAATATAGTAAGTAAGTAAGAAAGTAATCAGGTTTGGACCTTTTATTTTTCAGTTACCCCCAAACCTGCAAATCGAAAACGAGGGGAAGAGGTTTTTACATTTCAACTACAATGACACAGCATTGTGCGTATATGAACTGAACAGGTTTGGTAAAGTAGAATACATCTAATGATACCATTTTCATTTACCCCAAGCTTTTTCGTTCTAAAATTCTTTTTTGTTTTCAAATTTACTTATGAGACCACCGCACCAAGTGGTCTTATAATCCAGGCGTCTTTCCTAAGATTACTAGCTATTTCATCTTATTACCTTGTACTCCAATTCCTTTCATTTTCAAACCAAAAAAACACCAATATTAAATTGAGACGTGGCTTGATTTCTGTATATAAATTCAAGAGCGCCTTGTGACTCGCAATAATTTTATTTCATAAAAAATTGCTTCGCATAGATATTTTCATAATATTTGAATTTGCATACATATACGTATATTTGATTTGTATACATCGATCACATGTTGAGTGAATGAACAAAATGATAACTAGTATTTAAAGTGAACGATATTAAAAGTTAAGATCATGAAAGAATCTGTATTTTTTATTCTTTATTTCATATTTTTGGTGGTTTTAAGAAGGAAGTCTTAGTTTAGAATTAGTCTGTGTTTTGTTGTATAATGCGTATTTTTTTATAAATAGTAGTAAATAAAATATTCTAATGTGTTTTAAGTCTTAATTTCGAGATTTTTCATTTTCAGAGCCATTAGCTCTTTCTCCGCAAGAGGGCCTTCCCTTATTGTTGAGGCGTCTCGAGATAGCACACTTTACGTCCCTGAGTGTTTGGGCTTTCAGGTTTAGGTCGTTGCCGTAATCACACGCCCATGCTTGCAGTGTTGTATCTACAAAACAACCAATGTTATAACCATGTGTAGTGGGTGTTGGAAACAAATACCTATAAGTCTTTGATATTTTGCAACTGGAAGGGCCACTTTCTACTTTGATCCACTTCGTGCAACAGTTTCTGTTGGCTTGTAGAGTTTAAGTAAATCCTCGTTGTTAGCTGATGTTTTCATTAGGTAATTCATCGATTTGAAGACATTCCATGTATCAATTTTCTTTTTGGTAATTTTAGATGAATTTAAGTAAAAAGGTGGTGGATTTTCTTCTTTTGATTACCCCCTCATCATGAAGTGAATCTCTGTTATTGTTGTAAGCTCTTGCTTAATATCCTCAGTTATAATGAATTCTATCTCCTGTAAAGTTATTCTGAAATTTTATTATTTACATATTTTTGGTGGGCTAAAGTTCCTCTTATACATGTTAAAAATTAATTCAACTTTTCATCCAAGACAATAGTTGACTGGGCAAGTTTTTGTCGAGAAGTGGCAATTGATGTAGTATTTATGAACTGTGAGAAAATTGGTGGACCCGATGTCATTGTTGAAATTTATGAATCAAAATTTGGAAAAAGTAAGTCATGTTATTCGATTCAAAATCTTTTATTACAACATCTCTAATTCATTTAATTTATAGGAAAATATTATAAGGGTAAGCATGTGGAAGGACAATGGGTATTTGGTGGTGTCGAAAGAGAGACAGGGAAGTGCTTTCTGGTTCCAGTTGAGGAACGCAGTGAAGTTGTCCTGTTGGCTCTAATTAAGAAATGGATTCCTCCCCGGTTCTATCGTAATATCTGATTGTTGGAAGGCCTACCATAATATTAAGTATGTGTAGTTATAAATTACATTTTCTTATTCTAATTGATTCTTTTAAAGAAAGCACAATGATTATAAACACCCTACGGTTAATCATTCTGTGACCTTCAACTTCCAGATACGGGGGCCCATACTAATACTATTGAAGGTCTTTGGTACCACGCTAAAGGTTCGTGCCCCCGATATAATCGTGCCAAGCATCATATTTTGGGATATTTGGCTACATTCATGCTTCATAAGAAGTGAAGAAATTCTAGTGATAGTTTCTCTTTATTTATGCAACAAGCTGCGCTACTATATTGCGGTCGAGAAATAATGAAATTGTGATTCCGAATGATTTTATTGAAGATCAAGATGAAATTAATGATAAATATTGGCAATGCTAGTGTTATAAGGAAATGAATTTCTAATACATCTAATTAATCTATCTAATGAATCTTACTATCATATTTTGCGAATAAATTCGATTTTTTGAAGAAGTTTATTAATTCGTTCGTTTAAATCTATTGCGGAAAAAATCGCGTGATATACACAACCAATGAAATAACAGGGAATCCTCTGATGTATATTAGAGACTATAACTTCAAAATCTTTTTTAATGAATAAACTTTGGGAATTAATATTTATAGTAAACATTTGTTTTGTAGCTTATATGAAATCGCGCTTACGCGCCAGCCCTTCGTGTCATTTGGAACAAAATATGTTTTTTAAGCTTTATAGTTATGGCCTACAGTCATTGTAAACACCGAGGGGTTTGCCACTCCATAAAAGACGAAAAGTTACTGGTGACTTAATGAGTCTTTTGTAGAGTTATAGGCAGAGTACAGTCTTCTAATGACCTTGTCAATTTTAAAAGTCTTGCGACACTTTGAAAAGTCTTGCGACACTTTTCCAGTCTTTCGGCACTTGAAAAGTCTTTGAATAAAATTCGCCACTCCTTCCCCACTTTCATCCTTTTCTTGATATTTGTTTACCCTTTCCAAAAACAAAAAGAGCTTTCAGAAAGCTTCGCCTGAGGCCATTTTCAAATCTGTCAATAGGAATTCGGAAGGCATCCGACGGCGGCCATCATTTTTTTATTTTTTATTTTTCTATATAATGATTTTCTACTACAAACGCATAACACGAGTAGGAAAATATAACTGGAAAACAACGCCAAATGTGCATTCAATTTGATTGGTTTATTGAGATTTCATGAAATCAATCATGATGTTCAACGTTCTATCATCCAACAATAGCTCATTTAAATTTGAAGAATAGGAAGGTGGGGGGACACTACAAATGTACGTAGCGCAAGGATGGAGACCATGAGAGAATACATTGACCTCAATAAGCTTTCCTGTTAATTTATTATTACGTTCTTCTAGTCGATACCAATCGCAAATCACGCCGAGTTTATCCTGTTCTTCTACCTCACACTTTTGAAATAATTTAGCTCTTTCTTGCTTTGAACCCGATAATAGCCCTATGCTTAGTAGTCTGCCGACCAAATATACGTCCGGAACAGCCTCGTCGTCATCGCTGATTTCGCTAAATAAGCACCAATCCCCTAATCTTAATGTTCTTTTTTCGCAAATCTTAACTATATTATTTCGTATTTCGGAAAAACTTGCAGTTTCACGCATCCTAATCGTACGATCGTTACTAACTCTTTTTACGCCGTGATCCAGCATCCAAACGGCGGAACTTTTTTTAATAGTGTGTACTTGCCCGTTTCTTCCCGCTATACGTATAAACGGGCTTTTTTCGATTTGAAAACAAGTTTTCCCAGGTAAAACGGCTCTACTTTCAAAGTCGGCGATACGATCAGAAAAATCTTTCAAATCAGAGTCACCTAAGGACAAGAGAACATCAATATCGTGCCTGTCATAGTCGTCACTTTCATTTCCATTTGCACTGTTTTCAAGGTTGTCAATGTCGGAATCGTCCTCATCCTTCTCTCTCTTGTTTGACTTTGAAAATAATGTCGATCCTAGTTTAAAGTCGTAGCTAAAGCTTTTAGGGCCTTTCAAAAACACGCCTAAAGAAGAATGTATTGCATTATTAGTTTAAGATTATGTGACTGCTTCAAAATCTTATAACCTAGTGAGTTTAGTTCGGCTAGGACGTCCCTTCTTGCTTGTAAAACGGTAGTTTCAATTTCTTTCATCAAATTATCTGGGCAAGGCGGAATAGGATATGCATTTCCCCGTCCACCAAGACGATCTTCTATATGCTTTTCATTGCGGGGGTAGACTATTCCCTCTTCATGGGCAAGGTTTGTAAGGCGGTTGTGGGCATCAACTCTCAAAGCCCTTTTCTCAAACTGTTTCCCAGTAAAATTGACAATCGTGCTCCCCGTCGGTGTGAGAGAACGCATTATGGCGAAATATCTTTCACAAGCTTGACTACTGTCTAGCCATGGAAGAAATAATTCAGGTGTGTCATTTTCATAACACTTCAAAATGTTAAGAATTATGGCATGGGCATTAATTTCAATACAGTGATAACAATTTGGAGATATAAAGTTGTCTTGGAGGGAATACTCGTCATCAGAGTTAATCCCCAGATAACACAGTGACTTGATTTAGACGTATTTTTTAATACTTTTGGGGACAACTGGGACTTGAAAAGTACATCCCGTTTTTTGCGGATAACAACTTATGGACGAATATAGTGTGATGCCGATGTCCGGCCTAACGGGTTGTCAAAACTGAAACAAAAGACGTCCCATAATCGAAAATAAAACATGTATAAGACATCTAAAATTATACCAATATAATATTGCAATAATCCGTCACCGTAGTGGGCTGTTAAATAAGAATTCCTTCACAGAAGTGGGCTGTCTCTCCCTCCGCCTGTCGTTCAATCTTCTGCGCAAGTCACAAGTTTTGCTTCCATCGGGGAGCGAACCCGAGGCATTCGCAGTCGGAGGCGGGTGCTATACCAACTTAGCTAACCCGAGTACATAGCGTATTCATCAAGCAACTAGTGATTGCATCTCACATTCTAACAGTGTATGATATCAGTATACATGTGATGGCATGTAATTATATCTGTAATTATGTCTGTTTAATAAAATTCATTGTAATTTAATTATATTTTTGCTTTTATTGTCTATTTTAATTCAGACTTTTATTTCGACCCCGACTAATGAAACTAAGTTCTATGTTCATCTCTCAGATAGATTCCTACGGGTCAGATTAATGGTATAAATTGTAAAATAATATGTTTTCAAGCCTAAAAACAGGAGCAAAACGTGGATAAACAAGGCTACAACATTTCAAATATTAAAAACCCAGTATTTAAGAATAATGTATCCAAGATAGCGTAGATGTCAGAGCGCTTATATAGCACCGTTAATAAACCAGGTACGATTCCCACGGCAGATGAGTAATTTTAATTGAAATTTACTGTTCACTATGTGTCTTAACAAACATCCTAACACTATAATTATGCATTTAACTTGAGTGACTTCATTCGCCAATATGTCTCTATATATGACACAATACAGATTGTCGGTTGCTAAATTTTTGTTTTTATTTGAACCGGAAATTTCGGACTTCTTTTGGACGTCTTTTATGAGTCTCTATTAAAATTTCAAAATGTTAAAAGTGAAAAAAATAGGACTTTATTTAGACGTATTTTGTATGTCCTGTCCTAGGCGTCCTACAATGACGGACTTTGGACCACAAAACAACTTGGATTCCTATCTGGGTCCAGTTCCTCCAATATCGCAATCCAAATACTACAAACCAAAGTCTATAGATTCGATCCATGGGGCAAAGACTTTTGTCGAGAAACGCAGATGTTACGTAACGAGTGATTTTCCAGTAAAATCTTGTACCTTCAGATGCTAAAATCTATAGATAACTTGGCTATAATTTGGGCGTTCTTTTGAGTGATACCTGGTACGTGAAGTCGTAAAAGCTCGTCTAGATGTGGCGCAGACAATCGACTAACAGCGTCAAAATTCATTTTGTCAAGGAGGCTTAGGTCTCCTTCGTGAAGTCGATGCTTATCTTTTTGTACTTTTGAAAGCAAATCAATTAGATGCGTCTTCGATGCAATTTTGTTGCCCAGCGGCAGTTTTTTTTCTGGTTTCAAGAACCGTGTCCTAAGTTTTGCCCCAATATGTATTGTATCCTGAACAGGAATAAAGGATAGGCTGCAATCTGAGACGAACCAATCCCATTGTTTTCGCAAACTTAAAGCTGGAACATTCCGTTTGGATTTTTCTGAATTAATAAATAAATGATAAAAAGAAGTACACACTAGGATACGAGTTTTTTTTGGGTTTTTTAAAGCGTGTACCTTGTTTTGTAAGACTTATCCCAAGACGCAAATGTTTTCGCATTACTTTAAGCTCTCTCGAATCCCCGTCGGCGGAATAGGAAGAAAACTCAATTCCAGATTTTGTTAGCTCATCATACGGTTTTCAACATCTTGAGCTTTGAATGTGTTACAACTCCCAAACCAAGCTATCCTCATTGGAGTTGATCCATCCTTTAAAGGCTGAGCCATAACAACCATCACAGTGGTGGCTTTTTTCAAATGGAAAGCATTTACAATATCTTGCGCACTTTTCACATGAGCACAATTTGCGTCGGGGAAGCCGTTTGGTTGGAGAGGAAGGCTACAGCCGGTTACTGAATTAGACGCCGGATCGTATTCTCGTTTGGGAATAATTGCCGTAGCATCTTCTGAAATACAGACCGACAGAGGGAGGCGATTTTCTAACAAATATTGTTTCAGTCCTTCAACATTTATCTCCCCTTCTCTCACAGTTGTATCAAATTCATTAAGCTTGCGCAAAACGGTGCTCGGTGATGGAAATACGCTCGGTAGATTAGCATGCAATATTTCGTAAAACCGCTTCCCACCGAGAATAAGAGAGTTGATACTAAAATGTACAAGAACTTTGTCGTTGTGGCGAATTCCTTGAGGTTTTTTCCTAGCTTGACTTGAAACTTGCTTCAATATATGATCTAACAATACCGAGTGGCTACCCAGTAAGTTTTTCATGTTATTAACGGTGCTATTAGCAATATCTGAAAATAAAAGGCAAATCAGCATACACAAATTTCGCTCAAACGTTTGATGTATTAGATACCGATGTCAGCGTTAGGTGGTATATTATTTAATGCACTTCCCTCTACAACTTCGCTGGTCGTAGCGGCCGGCGGTAGCTCGCCGGACACGTTGCTCGGTATTGCATTCTGTGTTTGCTGTATAATTGTTCTGACAGGATGCATCATTCGGACATGGCGACGGAAATTAGAGATGTCCCATTTTGACTCATTAATTCCAATATGGTACAATTTATCACACTTCTTACACTTGACATGAAGCGTCTCTTCCACGAACATGAAATCACTTGGGATAAAATCTATTGAACTCTGATTTCTATTAATCCAAGTAGTTGCGTGTTGTTGTAGTGACTGTTTCGGATATCCTTGCGAATTTTGAACTGCAGCCACTGTTTCACCTTCTGTCAATACGGAACTTGTACTTGAATTTGTAGCATGACGAGACCCTGACACCCGCTTTCTTTTTCTTGAAACGGGGATATTTGCCGGATTAAGGAAGCCGTGAGAAACGGATCCATCTTCAACAAATTTTCTGAAAATTTCAATCGCCCCTTCAATTGCTGCTCTTTCACCAAAAAGGAAAGCAAACTTTTTCGGCTCATTGGCAAAAAATTCCCCAAACTGCTCGACACGTTCTTCTTGACTCATTTTCTCTACACGGCTATCCAAAGCTTGAATGTTTCGAACAGACTTTTCCATTGAGTCGAGGTTTTCAATTTTCAATTTTGCGAGAGACTGAACACAAGTAAAACCTGATTGCTTTAACAAAATTTTCACATGAGATGGAAAAGTAACGCCATGCTCATCTAGTAAGTCGTAAAGCTTATCACAAGGCACTGACAATGTCATTTCCAATAACTTAAGAATGGCAATAAGAATGACCAGAATGAATAACTGATCGGTACATAGACTGATGAGAATCGACGGACAACGCCCCCTAAACACGCAGAGCTCATAATATATAACCAGCGGCATTTATGTCTCTTTACGAAAACTTTTTCAAACTGACGTCCTTGAATTTTTGGTTAAAAGAAACAATTTCGGCCTCTTTGCATCACTTTCCCCACTTTTTACGGACTTAGTGGACTTTTTTGCATTAAAAAACCCCGGGAGATTTTTAGTAACCTTTCTAAAGTGTAACTGTCTTTTGTTTTTTTGAGGAAATATGAATTTGTTGGAAGTGTAGTTTGAGGCAAAAAGTCAGGAGTGAATCACCCCTCGGTAAACACGTATGACTATTACAAAATTTTCAGGGGAAAACAAAATTTTTTCGAAACTTTTTTTACTATTATCTCACTTATCTCCTCTATTTTTTTTAGAATATTCTTTCCGTTTTGACTTCTTTCGGCATTTTCGTAAAGAGATACCACATCTTTGCTTAGATTTTGTTTTGATTTTGGGTGCCCTCTAGTTGCGGTTTTTAACACTACGTAGTAGTTCTGTGTTGTAATATTGGACCCTTTTCAATTTAAGTTTTTGTATTGATGTTAACGATAGGAGTATTTCTAATTATTAAATCGCCATAGACAATTGTCCATATTTCCTATAAATGAAGTTTGTTTTGTGAATTAGTTTCTTATTTTCCTGATTTTCTACCGCCCCCTCGAATTTTGCCATAGCCATCTGTTGGTGGAAAAATTAACTAAAAAATTAAATGTTTCAAAGTAGCACTTGGGGGAAAGTCAATTCCTGCTTGTCGGTCCGATAAATCGGTAGAAGCCCTCGGTTCCCACCTAAAGGTGGGAGACACTCGGGGATAATTTTTCTTATTCTATATTTCATATTTTTGGTTGTTTTAAGAAGGAAGTCTTAGTTTAGAATTTTTATATGTGTTGGCAGCATTGGGTTTGAATCTTTCATTTTTGAGTCGTCTCGCAATAGCCTCCTCTATTTTCTTAAGAGCGATTGCTTTTTCCATCGCATTTTGTTTGTATATACACTCCCATGTTTGCAAAGCACTATCTAGATAAGAGTATTGTATTTCATAGAATCTGTCGTAATTAAGTTATTTAAGAAGTTGTACTACCTTTTAATTTCTCATATTCTATAACTGGAAGGGTAACCCTAGTTTTCGAACTTATTTTCGAAACGGTTGGCTTGTATATGGCCAACAGCTCCTTTTTGTTGACTGATTGTGTTATTAAATAATTCACACTCTTGTATATGTCCCATTTCTCTATAGTGGTTTTTACTCTTTTGTTCCCATTGTTATATATTGGTGAATCAGTTGTACTGCTTGATTTCAAATTTTGGCTTGCCTTTGTTATTTCCTTTAATTCTTCCAATAGCATTTCTGTTGTGTGGAAAGTTACTCCTATCAAATAAGTATAGCTAAAGATGGTTTGAATATACGAATAGTATTCAAATTCATACCTCCTTTGGACAATTTGGTAATTCTTCTATACCTACTTTTTGTTTTTTGACCCTAATTTTATACACTTCTGTAATCAATTCATCCTAGTTTAGAGTATAGTTATAGAAGCGTGTTTTCTTTGTACAATTTTCTTTTTTTAGGGGAACACACCTCAGAACTCGTTGAAGGTTCACATGCAAGGTTTCGCTTTTGAACCCTATTCTGACTTTTTGGTTGCGGTGGACCATCAGCCTCCTCATTAATTTCAGTGCTGAATAGGGTTTTGGGCTTAATTGGACTATTAGCAAACTATTTAATATATTATTTAGTTTTTATGATGGAATAAAATATTAAGGTAAATTTATACCGAGGAAATCAGCTCCGAATGATGAAATGAAAATTGCCAATAGTTGCGCGCCTAGAGTGTGTGGGAACGCCACACCAGTTTCTCTCAAAGTCCACATGGTCTGAATGCTATCGCTCTATGTCAGCGAAATATTTAAATAATATTAAAGAAATATTAAAATAATAAACTCTCAATAGAATTGGAGAGATTTCTTCCTTAGGCCCATTCACAAATTCATGATTTTTTTCACAATTTTCCGTCAACGGGTTCTATTAGAAAAGGGCTAGTATACTCACAATCGTGAAATTTCGCCAACTTAGAGCGAAAAAACGCCTCCCTAAGAGCCCGTGTTCAAACATTTTAGGTGGGTACTGTATCGTACATGTTTAAGATTTTTCCCTCGAAAACTATTTTGTAAGTTTTGAAACTACCAGATTTCGGTGTATACTGAAGCTTTATGAATTTGCTGCCAAGATGCTGCATGAATTAAATAAAGCCCCTGCGTGGCGCCTTCGAGATTTTGGGAAAACGCCGTTAATTATCAAGAATTGTTCCTTAGTCTTTTAAATTTCTCGTGATTTCCGCTCTTTATGTTAAAAATTGATAATATGTACATTTTGTTATTTTCTCCCAAGTAAGAAAAACTTTGAAAAAAAGATGAAATTCCCGAAAAATGAACGAAATTTCACGAATTTTCACGCTGTTTCCCGTCACTCCAAAGGTTTCATCAATGATCAAATCTAGATTCCGTAATTGGGAATTTTTTTAAAACTTGCGGGGTCGTTGAAATAAATATTACTTTCAATTAATACAATTTGATAAATAGGGATAATTCACGATATCAACTAAAATTCCCGAAGATTCACGGTTAATTTCGTTTCCTTTTATGTTTCTACAATTGCAGAATGAGTATTTCCTTTGATTTGGGCATTTAAGGGAAAAGCCGAAAAAATGTAAACAAAAAGAAACCATTGCGATGAGAATGTGAGGTGGTCCTAAGATAGTGTTAATGTTTTGCGAAAAACTAAATTCCAAAAATAAAAATGAGCGTGAAGCGTTCGTCCGATTTCGTTCTTAGGCTATCGTTGCGAATGATCACGACGAACTCTTTATGGGTGTGTGTCTTCATATATGTCCGATGTAAGCGTAAAAAGCCTTTGTCGTCTAAATTTCAATTCCCTTGACAATCTACATCTCTTGGGAATCTACACCCTAGGGAATACCATATTAATATGATTTGGTTGACATACGTGGGGTGGCCACTGTTTTCTCTCTATCTTTCACCCCTTTCTCTCTAAAAATCTACCGTTTATACATAAGAGGGGGTAAGCCTTCGGCTTTTCAATAAGAATTAAAAATCTCTCAGAGAAAATTAAATACTATTAAACAGAAACCAGTTCATGTGCAGCCGTGGAGCTCCTCCATCACTGCTTCCAACGAGGAAGAAAAAGGATTCTTGTGCATTTTTCGACTGCCATGAGGTAATATAGTATGCCACTGGTATAATTTTGGGTTTTAGACTAATGAATTGTCCGTTAAATTTTATCAGGATTCAGTTGATTTGGCTGAAGAAATTAAAGAAACCCCATCAAGTAACCCTTCATCCTAAGACACGGGTCTTTTCATTTTCTAGCGGATAGCAAACCCTATTTATATGTTTCTGGTGGATCGATGGATGCCCTCGTTTCCCTTATTGCCACTTACTATGTATTTTATCAGACTTATGTTAAAGAGGTGTTGACTACTTTGCTTTGCATTCAAAGGAAAGTGCTTGGTGCGGATGACACTAAAAAATAAAGTGCTCCAACTGTGTTTGTACACAATTTACGCAAACTTGGGCCCTGACAAAATGCTAAACCAACCGGGTAATTGCTAAACAAGCTATTGTTACCCTTATCATTCGTGCATTTTTAAAGTTGGTCAAGTGCAGTAGACTATACTGTTACGACCCGACATTTCTCCCCCTACTTCTTTTCCCCTCCGCTAGATGGCGTTCGCCACTCTTAATCCCTTTTCCCCCTTTTTCGTCTTCTCGTCTATGACGCGCCGTTTGTGTCACCATTTCCAAGTGACTGGGAAAGATGTCTAGTGGCGCCATCTAGTGGGTGATTCCGCATAATATAGTATAGTATAGTATAGCAAAGTGTAGTTTTGAACAGATTTCAACACAAAATTCAGGGTACACTCGATGATTAAGTTACCGGCACTGCCGTGTAGTAAAGTAAAGTATAGTTCAAATGAATTGAAATACCCTACACCGCCGTGTAGTATAGCATAGTACAGTGAAGTATAGTAAATGACTTAACATACCCGGCGCGCTCTGCCGCGTGTAGTATAGTATAGTATAGCACAAAATTCAGGGTACACTCGATGATTAAGTTACCGGCACTGCCGTGTAGTAAAGTAAAGTATAGTTCAAATGAATTGAAATACCCTACACCGCCGTGTAGTATAGCATAGTACAGTGAAGTATAGTAAATGAGTTAACATACCCGGCGCGCACTGCCGCGTGTAGTATAGTATAGTATAGTGCAGATGAATTGAAATACCCTACACCACAGTATAGTATAGTAAAGTATAGTATAGTTAATCAGACTGAAGATACCCTACACTGCTGTATAGTATAGTCTCGTATAGATCATCAGACAGAAGATACCTTATTACACTGCAGTGTAGTATAGTAGAGTATAGTATAGTATAGTTCAAACACTGAAGGTACCTTACGCTACCGTGCAGGATAGTATAGTATAGTATAGTTAAAATGACCGAAGGTACCCTACACTGAGTGTAGTATAGTATAGTATAGTTCATCAGACTGAAGGTACCCTACACTACCGTGTAGTATAATATAGTATAGTATCGTATAGTTCATCAGACTGAAGGTACCGTACCATACACTGCCGTGTAGTATAGTATAGTATAGTAAAACATAGTGTAGTTCAAATGACTGAACCTTCAATCATTGAGTTCCCTAACTAGACTATACTACTTCACGGCAGTGAAGGGTGCCTTTAGTCCATTGAACTATACTATACTATACTACACTACACTACACGGCAGTGTAGGGTATCTTCAGTCTGATGAACTTTACTAAACTATATATACTAAACTATACTATACAACCTTCAATCTTTGTGTTGAAATGATTGAGCCATCAGTAATGTGAACTACACTATACTACAGTACACGACAGTGTAGGGTACCTTCAGTCATTTTAACTATACTATACTATACTATCCTGCACGGTAGTGTAAGGTACCTTCAGTCTTTGTACTATACTATACTATACTACATGGCAGTGTAGAGTACCTTCAGTCTGTTGAACTACAGTGAAACCTTAAGGTAGTGGCGGGCATGCTAACTCATGTACTATACTATATTATACTATACTACAGTACACTACACGGCGTTATGGGGCATTTTAACTATACTATACTACACTACACGGCAATGCGGTGTACCTTCAGTCTGATGAGCTATAGTAAAACCTCAAGGCAGTGTCGGACTTGTTAACTCATTTACTATACTATATTATACTATACTACACCACACGGCATTGTAGGGCATTTTAACTCATTTTAACTACACTATACTATACTACACTACACTACACTACACAGCAGTGTAGGGTGCATTCAGTCTTTGAACTGTATTATACTATACTCTACTATACTACACTGCGGTTAAATAAGGTATCTTCAGTCTGATGATCTATACTATACTTTACTATACTATACTGCATTGCAGTCCAGGGTATCTTCGGTCTGATGAACTAATACTATACTATACTACACGGCGTTATAGGGTATTTCAATTCATTTGAACTTTACTATACTATACTACACGCGGCAGTGCGCGCCGGGTATGTTAACTCATTTACTATACTTTACTGTACTATACTATACTACACGGCGGTGTAGGGTATTTCAATTCATTTGAACTACACTATACTATACTACACTACACAGCAGTGTAGGGTGCATTCAGTCTTTGAACTGTATTATACTATACTCTACTATACTACACTGCGGTGAAATAAGGTATCTTAAGTCTGATGATTTATACTATACTATACTATACAGCAGTGTAGGGTATCTTCAGTCTAGTTAACTATACTATACTTTACTATACTATACTGCATTGCAGTCTAGGGTATCTTCGGTCTGATGAACTAATACTATACTATACTACACGGCGGTGTAGGGTATTTCAATTCATTTGCACTATACTATACTATACTACACGCGGCAGTGCGCGCCGGGTATGTTAACTCATTTACTATACTTCACTGTACTATGCTATACTACACGGCGGTGTAGGGTATTTCAATTCATTTGAACTATACTTTACTTTACTACACGGCAGTGCCGGTAACTTAATCATCGAGTGTACCCTGAATTTTGTGTTGAAATCTGTTCAAAACTACACTTTGCTATACTATACTATACTATATTATGCGGAATCACCCACTAGATGGCGCCACTAGACATCTTTCCCAGTCACTTGGAAATGGTGACACAAACGGCGCGTCATACTCGTCACTCTTGCCTCGGATCTTTGGGCTGGCTAGACTTCGTGAGAGGAACCTGGCCACTTTTCGTGAAATATAAGAGTTTTCACCCTCGCCATTGCATTTGCTTTTTCTTAATTTGGATTCATCAGCTTCGAGCTGTAACAATACTGAATGTTTTCTAATAAATGGAGTTTACCAAATAAGTACGCATTCATTTAATTTAGCTTATTTATTATGGATTTTAGGCAACGTGAGCCTCATTTATCACATTGGTTGCCAAAACCAATTAACCCATGCGTAACTTTTTTTCATTGCGTCCAACTTCTGTTTTCGAAGGTTACATTCTTCGGAAAATAAAAGTTTCGTTTTCGTTTATCGAAACATGTAAGTTTTTTTTCAAATTTCGTAGGATAATAACCTTCGAACTGGATTGTTGATATTTCGAAAGTTTTTCCGTTCGAAAAACGAATGACTTTTTTAACAGTGCACCTTGATTTTCCCTTGCATTGCCGTACACTGGCGCGATCCCGTTAGTCAAAACCAAAGATGAAGGGGAGATTGGAAAGAAAATGAGGAATTCCATACGAGAAAAAAGAGTGGCGCCGTCAAACGGTTGGCCCGAGGATTTCTTACTCACCCAATGGAGATCAGTAGGGAAGCAGCCGTAAATTTGCAGCAGAAGTAAATTTAGTAAAGGTCTTTTATATTCTAATAAGAAATAACGTATATGTTAAGTCCTTTGATAAAGGGGTCGTGAAGAATTCCACGGGACTGCAACATTTTTCCAGGATAAAATGTTGTGTGATGCCACATTGTACCACACCTAACCCTAAAAGCAAAATAAAAATTGAAATTTCCTATTTATTCAAATTTTTTCTTTAAAAAAACATTAACAACAAAAACTCCTGAAGCATACAGAATTTTCTGGAAATCTTCATCAGGTAACCCTGCATCCGTAGGTGTTTGTCCCATATCATCAGTTCGGCCATTCGGACCAAACTTGTTAGAGAGACCATACGAAGACCTCCTTTGTAAATTCCTCGCTCCCCCTTTAAAACACACCAACAAAGGATACTTGATCCTAGACCTTCATAAATAAGAAAAAAATATTAATGACGATCAGTAATGCTATAAAGCTGCCTTACGCCTACCTGAAACTTGTATCTTGAACCGCGAGCTCGGCAGACTGCATAACATTTTCCCGTCAACACGAATCCTGTTTACGAGTACATCTCCAAACCCAACATCAGCATCTTTGCACCGGAGGATATGGGGTTGATACATCAAACGCGCTCTCAGTGGTTCTACAAAATATGAACATAAAGTAAATCGAAACCAAAATAACAAAACGTAAGATTAGACTACTGTTCGTGGTCTCCGTATTATCGTCGTAGGACGCCTTACTTTCTGGGGTATAAAGAATTTCAGTAGAAGCTGACGATGGACTTAACTGAGACGTGTATAACTAGTGAAAGTTCCTTCGCCGACTGACTCTCCCGTATAGCACAGGATGTTCAACGGAACACTTCAGTGAACAATAACGGACGTCTATTTTGGGTCCGAAAGCCCGATTAACATCCAAATCTTCCTGGATTTGAAATGGTTATCTATTTGGGACATTTGGGGTAAGGAACGGACGTGTAGTTATGAATTAAATAAGATACCCTTTTTGTGTCCTGCTCAGGATTAGAAACGGGCATTTGTCGTAGACTAATATCGTAAACTTCAGTCAACAGTTGCACTTACAACTTTGAATTTTCTTAAAATATTTTAATTTTTCCATCAGATGTCAGATAAATATTCTGACTGGACATGGACTTAAGCTTTCAGAAAGAAAAGACGACGAAAAATGAAGTAGGTCCAAGTAACGAGAAAAAAACTAATTAAATCATTTATGTCACCTACGGGACCTAAAATTCACAATGTACATAAAGAACAATATAGAAGAAGATAGTACGGATCAACTCGTGTAATAAAAACGCTGATTGCTTTCATTAAACGTGTACAACACTGGTCTAAAAGCAATTATCAAAACAAGTCATATATACATGGAGCAAAGTGATGTATTGCCGTACCTGAACACCTTAACGTTAATTGGACTCAAGCTACGGGACACATCAGGGACTTCCCTCACAATTGGACTTTACAACTTAAATGTTGGCAGCGCTTACAATTAATAACTGAAAATAAAGGAGGGATTTTATAAGATAATTAAATAAGAAGAGACATAATAACCCACTTCTCATCCCACCAGTCCCTCTCAGCTGCGGCTTTGCCTGATTTAAATGTTTTTCCTGATGTATTGTCCCCCAAGGATCATTTTCAAGTTTTTGCGAACACGAACCCACTATACCAATAGCTCCATTAATAAAACCCGCCGTTGCTGTTGTGTATTCTAAGCCACTTCCGTTCAAAGTTTTTCTGGCATCTGGGTTTGTAATGTGTAGTATCCGCATTCGTTATGCTAATAAAATTGTGCGAATACCCAGGTCTCATGACCATCCTCCAGAACTACCCTTGGACATTAGAACTCTCTTGAAAATCGTAAGACATGTATATATGCGTTTAATTTCCCCTGGTTATTGCCACCGTCTAGGAATATACAAATTGGCTTTTTGCCATAGTTAGGAAAAATTGTACTTTGGCAATTACTGAATTTTTTTATATCAATTAATCAACGAACAAATCGCTTGTTTAATCTGTGATGCCCCGGCAAGACCGTTCATTACATCTACTAAATCTCGCATGGCGTATTTCGGATTTACTAAAAGTACACAAGAAGGTGATCATGATGGACGTGTTATTCCTTGTGTTATCCCCTATTTCTTTGGCAGCACACCTGGTGTCCGCTGTTGGAAACCCCAGGAAGGGTGGCGGTAGTTTTAAAAAAGCATGGTGAGGGAATCACACTTCCTGAGGTTGCCACAGCGGACACTTGTGGAGCGCGGGGGTGGTAGTGAGAGACGGGTCAGAGTTGCTGAGGGTGGAGAGGGTTCGGGGTGAAAATATAAACGATGGTCGTCTGCTAGTTTTTCCATTCCGTTACCTATCTTCTTATCTCTGGTTCGGCATTAAACTCCTATTCCTATTAAATGTAAACAATTCCGGCCCACTAACAGAATATTTCTATTTTATGCATTTACATTGTACGTATTTGATTTAAAGGACAATTTCTTTGTTTTTAGCGAATATTGTTGCTTAGCGCATAGGTGTAGTGGTATATAATGTCGGTTAGGTCGTCGTGGATGGAATCGACAGAGTCGTAATAACCTTGATCGAAATTTTACCATAGTACAAATAATGACGACGTGTTGTTCTTATTGGTTCTCAATTTATCGTTGGCAAGATGGAAGGAATGAAAAAGACACTCAGTCTGCCTCAACCCAGAGAAGTTCAAGAAGTAGATATAGGTTAAGATGGGGTATTTGTATTTTGCCATTCTTTTTAGTCTAGCCCTCGACAGGACTATTAGTTCTAATGGTCATATTGAAAGATGACCACATTTTGGGTTTCCAAATTGAATGCTCAATCCACAATGTTTCCGCAAAATAAAAAAAGAGCAATATTAAGAGTTCCTTGGTCTTGCGATTTAAGATTGTTAAAGAAGCTTGGGTCAATAAATTGTAAGACATAAATTTTTTCCAAAGCCGGCGTATTCTAGGGTTGTAACAATAAAATTTCGACAAACCAAGCTTCTGAATCTTCCTCAAATTTGCTTGATAATAATGGAAACTGCAACCGTAAATGTCAATACCCGGGAAAACTATTGAAAACCCCTCCCATGCTGCTGATTCGAAATCTAGACTTACTTCTAATAATTGCGAAGAACCACGAGGGCTATACGGCTTAATAAGTTCAGAAACAGCACGCAAAAGTTCACATAAGCAATTGTGGTTCGGCAAGACATTGAAGCAAATAGAAGAGGTACGGATTTGACATTACCCTTCTTTCTGATTGTAGTGTGGATTCCAAAAAGCAGATGAAAGGGTTTGGAGACCACAGAAAACGTACCATCTGCTCCCATCTTCTTGCCTTTGCTAATTTCTTTTACTGGCGCTTAGTCGCACAAATCACAACATATTGTGTTTTACCCTATGCATCGGTCCAAATAATATCCTTCGAATAAAGTTGGCCAAGACGTGCCGCAAATTGAAATCAAAATTGATATCTATAGGGTTTGTTTGCGAAGTTTGGCTCGTGCGGGATTTGCAACCCTCAACAGATTATTCATATTCGGAAGATTGCAACGATCGTGTTCGGAAAGAGCTTGATACAAATTGTGTGCAATAGGGTCAACCAACTGAGGAGCAAGGTCAAATAACGCATCGCTGATTTATTGCTTTGCTTTGGCATACAAAGGAATGCTTGCTCGTAAAGTAGGATCGGGCGTACATGTGTGTGGAGCATTGATGAAAATTAGTCGTCTACCTGAGTGACACCGTTACTTTCCTCTTACCTTCGGGGTTGGCGATGTCCCGTTTGTTGTATGTCGATTTTTTGTTTCTACCGCCATTAGTTGGCGTTATTTTTCTTCCTAGTTTGAAGCATCCGACCTGGATAAAACTTGGAGCAGAGCAGCGCCCTCCCTTGTACCAGAACCTATTCCTATAAATTAAATCATTTTCAGAAAGACACACTAATAACTTATAAATCTGTATACCTCATTTCGGTTTTTCAATCGAGTGGATCTACGGAAGGAATTCCTTGAATTCACCACAAGCTTTTTGAAACCAATAAACGAGAGTGCGAGCTCATTCAACGCGATAAACGCGAGCGCGAGCTCATTGAAGCCGAAAACGAGAGCGCAAGGTTCTTGAAGACGATAAACGAGAGTGCGAGCTCATTGAAGCCAATAAACGAGAGCGCGAGCCCATTGAACCCGATAAACGCGAGAAAAACAAAATATGAAGGCTGTTCCGTTCAAACCGTGATGGTGATGGCAATAGTCCAGTTACCGCTTGGATCCTGAGAGAAGATTTACTGGGAAAATTGCTGTAGTTTTTCTGCTTCCAGATTCTCCAACAACAATCAACGTTGGATGTTTAGTTATTTCATCAATATTTCGTGGAAGGAATGAGAATATGATGATAAATTCACAGTTAAACAAAGACAAATGTGTTACTTGTGTCTAACTGGATATATTTTGAGTGCCTGTCTCTGAGCCAAATCTGAGAAAAATCTTTTCTAGAGTTGAGTTATTGGGACACACGGCTTTGGAGGTCTGTTAAAATAAAGAATATATGTAACTTGTTTTACTACTGAATTCAGATCTTTGTTATGGTACCTTCTTGAATTAACTATACTGAATTCGTTTATAAGTTCTTTCACACGTTTCTCGTCTGCAATATCAAAATGATTTGGTGGTCTGCTGCTTTGCCTGATTTCGAATACTAAACACAGAATTATATATTCCAGATATTCTTATACATTCAGACTGGTGACTGGTCTCATATATTGTGTACATCTACTACAACTTTACTAATATATAAGCAAAAATAACACACCATCGATAGCACCGATGCACCGATGCAGTTTCGGTATTTAATTTGATTGAAGAAACTATTTAAGATGTTATCATAATGGACTAGGAGTATGCGGAGTATGCGTGTATGATTCAATTAATTATAAAAAATAGTGGTGATGGTTAAAGCGTCCCTTTATTATATATTTTATAATGCATATGAGGGATCACGGGTTCGATCCCACCGACTGACTATCTTGTGTCAATTTAAAAGAGTGCTTAATTATTTTCTTGTAGAATACGAACGATTCTCCAAAATGATTCTGGGACAAACTCTGATCGTTTTTAATTTATCTATCATACCTGATCCAAGAAACCGACCTTTTATTCGATCCGTGTACCATATGGCGGATTAGTTAGAGCATCGTGGATTCAAGTTATAAAGGGCACTTTTATAGACGTACCCATGGCTCGTTGGGCTCAGCATCATTGAAGAAGTGTGTTCAAGTCGCAATACAAACATTTTTTTGTATTTTTAGTCAAAAATATAACCTTTGACACGATTCACTGGCAATTGTGCAATTAATCACAACACGTAACAACTGCACTAGGCTAATTGGTGGCAAAAGTCAGTCGCAGTACAATTGAATCAACTCGTAAATTTTTGCTCCAAGACGGTTTGGATCCCGCGATAATCGGACGATTATCGCGCGTTATATTCGTTTGATTATCGCGCGCTAAACACTAAGCGGGTCCCATAGGCGAAAACCGTTTTGCGTTTCACAGTGTCTGACTATAATACTGATGGCCTTGGGGGTGAATTTTGAGCGCTCGTCTCGGGGAATCTGACCGTAAGAATTACACCAAAAAATCCAAATATGCGACGGATTCGGTCTCCTCCCAGTCAAGGCCTCGTATGGCGTTTTATCTTCAAGAGCTTTTCCCAAAACTCAATTGCGGAGATAGACAGCACAATTTTCGCTTCCGCCCATAGTTAAAGAACGGGCTTCAATGGTTCTCCAGTTGAATGCAGCATACATCGCGCAGACTCAATTATGGTACGGTTTTTAGGTTCAGCAACATCATACTGCTCCGGTTATTTTGCCACGCTTGTCTCGTGACGGATTCCTTTGCTGCTCAACCAACGTGAAAACTCCTTGCTTCCGTACTGCCACCATTGTTGGAGGGAAGCATGTTGACCTTTCTGTCTGGTTTCAATCTCGAGTTGGTTGACAAAAGTTTTGAAAACTTCAAACGACAAAGGTACTTCCGATTTCTGCTTCAGGAATCTCACCTCACTAGAGCCAGTAAAATCGTCTTTAAAAATGACGAAGTATCTTACTCCATTCCGTGATTGTACTGACATTTGGCCGACTAAATCTGAATGAATGATGTCTCCGATCCACTTGCCTCGTCTCCGTCCATGAATGGAAAACGCGGCTGGTGGGAACGGATGGCGATGATGCTCCCCATTTACACAGCCTTCTCAGAAGAGGTCATCGGAAGATTTGGTAAGTTCGAGACCATCCGCCACACATGAGGCTTCCATCTTTCCAACAGCACAATGGACGTGACCAAGTCTATGGTTCCAAATGTTGACTGACTCGGCAACAGTTAGGGACAGCAGGGAGATGGTTGAATCTTGACAGGCAACGCAACCTTAAGCAACAACATCGAGGACGTATAGATCTTTGTGTCGGCTAGTGCCCACTGCTAACGTTCTGTGTCCGCGGGAGATAACAACTCTATCTTCAGTGAAAGAGAAGGTCACTCCACACTGTGCTGCAGCTCTCACCGAAAACAGGTTGGCTCTAAGATTTGGGATTAAAAGAACCTTGTAGAAGATACCATCTAACCATACTCCGTCCAATCGAACTCGAACGTGAAAACTCGCCAACTCCAGTAGCTTGCAGAGGTTAAGCATCAGATCCGATGCCTTTGCCAGGCAAGCTCCCATGTTGAATGCGCTGGGAACTTGGGGATATACACTGCTGATGCGACATATGCTGGGGAGCACTGAAATCAACATACCAGTCGTTTTTGTTTTGTCGGTGGTGGTACCGCTTCATTTGCTTTCTTTCTTTTATTATCTTCCAGCAATTTTAATATATATATAAATGATTCTAATCAATGAACTTTATCAATCTGCTGGTTATTGACAAAGTTTATCGATTAGAGTTGTATATTATCTTATATTTAGTTTTTTTATTCATTCTGTCTGTCCCTGACTGAGGACTCAGTGTTTAAATAAAAACACTCTGTCGATTCAAAGGCTGAGTTTATTTCTTGGTCGAAACGAAAGCTTCATCGCAACGTCTCCTTCCGTCGAATCCTCCGAAAACACTGCCTTCCCCTTGCTCCGAGATTTCGCAAGAAGGCGACGGCAGGCCGTTTCCCACGGTCAAATTGGTCACACGGGTGTCGACATATCAATACAGAAAAAAGGGAAAGCGAGATAAATGGGCATTGGGGAAAGAGCTAGACGACAGCTTTATGAGAGGGAAAGAAACAAAACAACAATCTAGAAATCTGAGTGAAGACAGCTGCATTTAGGTCAATGGGGGCGAGTCATAGTGTGAAAAACGGGGCGACTGAAACAGGACTGGGGTGGTGAATAAGGGAAGAAAGAAGAAACACAAAAAAAAACGAAATCTGAATTGGGATGATCGAGAGGCGGACAATATAACACAAAAAATAGTAATCTACCGATGCTCAATCGGTTACAGCGGGGTGTTTTTGACTGAGGTTCAAAAACATCTTTTTCTAGTAAACACATTTTTGCTGCGGGGCGCAGGTATTCTCCGGTTTTTGTCTTCACTTTGGCAGCTCTAACAACACCATCTTGACTGGTAATTGTTTCAAGGACTCTCCCGATGGGCCAGTGTCCTCTCGGAGAATCTGGGTTGACCAACAGGACGATATCGCCCACCTCCAAATTCGGTTTTCGTCGAAGCCATTTCTTTCGCTCGGTAATTGTAGGCAGGTATTCTTTTAACCACCGGCGCCAAAAGTGGTTCACCATCACCTGTGCAGCTCGCCAACTTCGTTTGGAACTTATTTCTGTTTCGTCAAATACATCCATTGGGATATTTGGATTTGCTCTTCCTATAAGAAAATGATTAGGCGTGAGGGGCTCAGGGTCCCGCGGGTCAACGCTTATATGCGTCAGTGGTCGTCCATTGAGTAGGGATTCTACCTCAGTTAGTATAGTTATCAACATCTCATCAGTTAGCGGACGTGAATCCATGATTGAATTGAGTGCAATCTTAGCAGATTTTACCATTCTCTCCCATACACCACCAAAGTGGGGTGCTGCAGGTGGAGAGAAATGCCACTCAATCGAACGCCTACTCATAGCTCCATCAATTTTTGCTTGGTTCCATCTTTCTAAACATTCCCTGATTTCCTTATCTCCAGCGACAATCTGCGTACCGTTATCGCTGTAAACTATAGCGGGACATCCTTTCCTATCAGTAAACCGTTGGAACGCCATGAGGAATGAATTGGTGTCAAGAGTCGCTGTCCATTCTAGGTGTACAGCTCGAGTGACGAGGCAAGTAAATAAAAGGACGTACCGCTTTATCTTTCGCCGAAACATGCTAACAGTGTATGGACCAAAATAATCAAGACCGGTATTAGTAAAAGGCGGCTGGTAAGGCTCAATGCGACATCGGGGAAGAGAAGACATGAGCGGAAAATCGGGCTGTTTATGCCTCCTCTTACATGTAAAGCATCGATTGACGTATCTTTTGATCGTAAGGCGGCCTCGAATAATCCAGAAGCGGGATCTAAGACTACTTAGCAATCGTTCTACTGATGGGTGTCTTAAAAGAAGATGTTCCTCCATCACGATAAGGTTTGTGAGTGGATGATCATGAGGGAGAAGGATAGGATGTTTGATGTCGTATGAAAAATCTCCCTTATCGATACGTCCGCCAACTCGTAACAAACCAACTTTATCAAGAAATGGAGCAAGTTTTATAATGTGAGAATCATTGCGTATCGGTTTACCGGACTTGAGCGCCTTTATTTCTTGACCGAAACATTCTATTTGTCCCTGGCGGATACATGTCTCCTTAGCTGTTTTTAATTCAGGAATAGTTAGGAATCCAAATCGAATTGGTTGATCACTGGCCTTCATTTTAAGATTGTGTATGTACCTAGCAATCCAAGCGACTACTCTGCAACATTTAAAGAAATTCGATGAATTTTTTATTAGGTTTGTTATCCCTTCAATCCCTTTAGAATGGTTAATCACACCGATCCACTTTGATTTTGCTATTTCGGGGTCATCTGACAATGGTTCTCGACATAATTGTTGTTCGGGCCAGTGATCTTCTGACTGATAAAGGAACGCGGGCCCAGAGAACCAACGGTGATTATCGTTAAGTTCCGTAGGAAACAATCCGCGGCTGCATTCGTCTGCCGGATTGTCCGTTCCCGGAACATGTGACCAATCATCCGCACTGGATCCGTCTAGAATTTCTGCAACTCTGTTTGCTACGAACGTATGATAACGACATGTTTTAGACTTAATCCATTGTAAAACTGTTTTTGAGTCACACCAATAAAAAACTCGATTTATTGGAATCCTAAGGCTGTCCAATACCTTTCTTACGAGACGCAAGCCTACAACCGCACCTTGTAACTCCAATCTCGGGATTGTTAACGGTCGAATAGGTGCCACGCGGGACTTCGATAAAACGAACGAGACTCGGGCAAGATCCTTGTTGCAAACAACTCGCAGATAAACGACGGCACCAAAACCAACCATCGAGGCATCACTGAACGCGTGAATTTGAGCCTCTTTAAAATGGGGTGATAGCGTGAGAGGTCTGGGTATTCTTATATTTTCTAAATAAGGAAGGTGGCAAATCCAACGGTGCCACTGTATTAAGATAGCTTCTCCTACTATTTCATCCCAGTCACACCCCGACGCCCAAATTTCTTGCATCACCTTTTTTGCGATTAAAATGACAGGTGTTAAAAAACCCAACGGATCGAAAACGGTTGAGATGACGCTCAAAATTCGTCGTTTGGTATTCGCCTCTGAGTCTAGGTTAATTTTAAACATAAATTCATCCGATTCGCTGTTGTATAGAACGCCTAAAGTTCTTTC
This sequence comes from Ceriodaphnia dubia, assembly GCA_022539655.2. Classification (NCBI taxonomy): domain Eukaryota; kingdom Metazoa; phylum Arthropoda; class Branchiopoda; order Diplostraca; family Daphniidae; genus Ceriodaphnia; species Ceriodaphnia dubia. The sequence goes on along the minus strand of JAKUCG020000139.1, from coordinate 32,599 downwards.
GATAGGTAGTGCTTCTAAATCCAAGTTTAATGTGGGGTTGTTCCTATCTTCTCTGGGGATTGTAGTCAAAACCTTTCTAGACGAAGAGATCCATTGATTCAAATGAAATCCACCTCTTTCTAACAAGGCGCTGTACGCCTTCCTGGACAAAATCGCTTCCTCCTCCGAATCAAAAGAATCAAGTAGATTGTCCACGTAAAAGTTCGTTACAATTTTATCTGCTACACTTGGGAATTCCTTAAAGTGTTTCTCTGCGTTCCGTCGTAGTACACTCGAGCAAATGAAGGGGGAAGAGATTGCACCAAAGATTTGAACTTGCATCTGATAGATAGTAGGAGGAGTGTGGACCCCGGGTGACCGCCATAAAAAACGTAGCGCAGATTGATCTTCGGATTTAACTTGAACCTGCAGAAACATTTGTTTAATGTCCCCGCTCAAAGAAATAGCTCTTTCGCGAAATAGTAACAGTACAGTCACAAGATCATTTAAAAGGTTAGGTCCTTTTAACAATACATCATTAAGAGACGATCCACAATGTCTGGCTGAAGCGTCGAAGACCACACGAACCTTATTAGGTTTCTGAGGATTTATCACGCCGTGGTGTGGGAGGTACCACGTTCGGCCCTCGCATCCGGCTATCTCACTTGCATTCACCTTTCGCGCAAACCCATTTTCTATATAATCGTTTATCACGGCTGTGTACCTCTCGGCGAAAATCCGATCCCGGCGAAAGCGATGTTCTATAGAGCGGAGCCTGCGAAAGGCTGTCTCATAGTTATTCGTTAAAGAAATGGTGGAGGACACCCAAGGAAGACCTACGGAGTAGCGAGTTCCATTGAATGTCGTCGTTGCTTTCACTAATTCCCTGGCTCGCTTATCTCTTTCTGATTCAGGGAATCTTAAATTGGGGACGAGCCCAAATGACTCTGTTTCCCAAAACTTCTCCACCGTCTTGTGTAAATCGCATTGATTCCTAATTGTAAGAACAAATGGTGACTGTGGTTGGTTTGTTTTGTCTCTTTCCGGAACAGGCCCAACGCAGCACCACCCGAACGGAGTGCGAATTCCATAAGGCGCTTGAGTTCCCTTTGGTGGCGCACGCCTGTCTAATTGTTGATGAGCTTCTTGTATTTCTGCCCCGATGAGAATCGTAACGTCTCCAAAATCAGTATCATTAATTTTTACGTCACTTAGATGAGGCCATCTAAGTTTCAGCTTCTTTAAATCGTATTCTCTCTTCGGTAATTTGAGATTTGGAACGGTGGAAGCTTCAGTGACGTCAACCACGAAGGACTCATCTAATGATTTGATAATAAAGCTGACCTGTGACGTTCGAATAGCCGGGTCTCTGCCGTGAAACGTTCCAAAAGTAGTTAAACGAGGCCTTCCATTCAATTTCAGTTTTTTGGCAACATCCAATCGTATCAACGTCACATCACTTCCGTTATCTAACAAGGCGTGTGTATACACCGTCTTTCCATTGGCCTGTAATATAACTGGGACCACATTTAATAGCGTTTTTAAGATAGTGCGTTTACTTGACATCGTATTTACGGTCTGGCTGTGGCTTTCAACATCCCTTGCTTTCAAGGGATACATCCGCGGGGCCCCGTGAATCAAATAATGGTGACGTTGCCCACATTGATCGATTGAACAGGTCGATTTGGAAGGGCATTCTACACTGCGATGAAGGCCATCAAGACAACGAAAACATTGTTTTTTATCTCTTACGCACTCGGCTCTTTCCCCTACTGACATTTCCATAAATACATTGCACTTTTCAATTGAGTGATTTTTCCCACAACAAAAACATGAGATAGCCCGCGAATCTGTTAACAAAACTGTAGGCTTCGAACCAGACGAAAAGTTAGTGCGTGACTTACTGTTGTCTTGTTCCTTTCGAAACCCCTTTTTACTAGACTTATTTTGTATTGACGGCGGTCGGATCATCATTTCGCCCATCACAATCTCATCGAGCCAATGAGCTAGATGTTTAAGAGTTGCCCGTTTCGGTATCATTTTATAAACCTTAATGCCCCAAGTATTGCGCATTCGAGGTGGGAGTTTACCGACAATGTGTTCTAAAGTCATTCCCGCCTCTAAATCTTGTTCGTATCCCCCGTTTCGTAATGCATACATCGCCCCGTGAAGCGTTCTTGAAAATTTGCCAAGTTCTGAATAGTCATCGTCTTTGATAGTCGGTAGGCTCATCAAAGACGTTAAATGGGCTCGGGCGACTACTTGTGGCTGTCCATAGCGCTTACGTAACTCTGTTAGGGCGTCATAATAGGTGGAAGCATTCTCAAGATATTCGGAAATATATGAGCGTACTTCAGATGACAATAACTGTTTCAAAACTGCGAGTCGTTGGCTATCGGAGGGTAGGACATCGTGAATCATGTCCTTAAATGAGGATAAAAAGGTGGGCCATTCACGGGGATCTCCATTGAAAGGTTCAATTTTTAATTGGGGTATGGCGTTCATCATCCACATTGGGTTAAATGAATGTGATTGATTCGTCGAGACGGAACGTCTGTGGTCAATCCAGTCCGTGACCGGCTTTTGCTCAGATGTTGGAGAGTAGCGGGGCCGTTTTGACGGATTGTAGTTTGAAACGTGTGAACATATAGACGACGAAGGCGAATTTGGCCTACTGCGATGGAATTGACTGCTGTAGGGATTTATAAACGAATTCATACTGGCAGAAGGTCTTATTTCAGATTGATTTCTAAAAGACGACGGTTCGGCGGGGAAAACCATTGTCCATACTGCCTATATCAAACGATTCGGAAATAGAATGAGACGTATCTAGATTTTGTAAATAGTGATCAATCCTTTCTATTACTTCTCGGACCATACATTCATTCTCGTTTATATAGATATAGGCTCCTTCAATTGACTGACCATCTTGCCGCAAGGCTTCCACGTAGTCCGAATGCGCCTTTCTAAGGTCCTCAATTGCAATCGAAATATGCTCACGATGAGCTATAATGGAATCTTTATTCTTTTCTTCCGATAAAACAAAGTCTAGGTTACTACAATGACGAACAAGACCCCGACGGATAGTGTCCCGAACGACCTTTAATGCCCCGATCCCATAAACCTCATCAATTTCCTCGGTAATTCTGTCGTCCCTTCCCTCCCGTGAAGGACTATTAACCGATTCATTGATAGACATTATCAATTATGTCCTTTGCCTGATGAATAAGACACTGATTCTATGCTAACAGTAGGACATAATAATCCGATAGTCAGATTTTTCAGAGGAACCGATTACAGTTAAATTTGTTGAAACATGCCAATTTAACGATTAATACAACGAAAGACAGGTTAACTGCAACGACTTTCATAGCCAAACAGAACGAAATGATTGTCACAAATGACTTTCAAGATAGTCTAATCGAATAATGGCTATAAGCCACGCGAAACGAAACGATTGCCACAGATAACTATCAAAGATAGTCTAATCGAATAATGGCTAATAGCCAAACGAGACGAAACGATTGCCACAAATGACTACAAAATAGTCTATTCGAATAATGGCTAAGAGCCAAGCGAACGAAACGATTTGCCACAGATAGACTATCAAAGATAGTCTGTTCGAATAATGGCTAATAGCCAAGCGAACGAAACGATTTGCCACAGATAGACTATCAAAGATAGTCTATTCGAATAACATTTAAAATATTCAAACAAGACGAAGCGATTGCCACATGTATAAAAAAGTCGTCTGTAAGACAACATAAAGAAAACAATACGATTGATCAAACAGTAGCCCAATCCCTACGTGCAAAATTATCTGTCGACGGCCGTGTTCGTGGTCCTGTGCCCCAACAGTTTAAGGCACGCGCCAGTGGGTCTTTTCCCAAAGACCCCTAAACGAACGACGCCTCCAACAACAGACAATTCGCACTAAGAGAAAGGTAACTTACAATCGAATGTTGAAACTCAAAGAAGGTGTAGGTGGTAGGCTAGTCGGTCGATTTCAAATGCGGCGGAATTTCCCGGTCGATGCACCAAAAAATGTCCCTGACTGAGGACTCAGTGTTTAAATAAAAACACTCTGTCGATTCAAAGGCTGAGTTTATTTCTTGGTCGAAACGAAAGCTTCATCGCAACGTCTCCTTCCGTCGAATCCTCCGAAAACACTGCCTTCCCCTTGCTCCGAGATTTCGCAAGAAGGCGACGGCAGGCCGTTTCCCACGGTCAAATTGGTCACACGGGTGTCGACATATCAATACAGAAAAAGGGAAAGCGAGATAAATGGGCATTGGGGAAAGAGCTAGACGACAGCTTTATGAGAGGGAAAGAAACAAAACAACAATCTAGAAATCTGAGTGAAGACAGCTGCATTTAGGTCAATGGGGGCGAGTCATAGTGTGAAAAACGGGGCGACTGAAACAGGACTGGGGTGGTGAATAAGGGAAGAAAGAAGAAACACAAAAAAAAACGAAATCTGAATTGGGATGATCGAGAGGCGGACAATATAACACAAAAAATAGTAATCTACCGATGCTCAATCGGTTACACTGTCCAATGTGGGACAACCTGTCCATTATGGGTTCGGTCTCCCCTGAAAGATGTAAGCACTGGGCTTCTAACCTGTTAGAAAGTGCGACACAACCCTTACTTCTCTATCTAAGTTAAAATGCCAAACCACACTAAATAATACATTGGCTGTGCAATAGTACTGAAGTAATTAGAGAGACTGAAGAAAATAATTTTAAGCGCCATACGAAAACGTACATGACAGCTAACAATACGGCATGACAGGTAGCCGAAGTTCCGAAGCACCTTCTCTCAATCATGTGACGCATTTTGCTTCCAAAATATACCAACATTCTGCTCATTTTGAGGGAAAATAAGCTTTAAGTCTAAATTTTCGACCGTTTTCCCCAACAATTCAACCGATAGGTTAGGTGTCAAGCTACTGGATGATTTTTTTGTTTTAAATTGTTGCTTCAAATTGTCTTAATGTTTTTCAAATTTCAATTAATTGGTTCGTCGTTGTAACACTAAACCCAATCGATCAAAGACAGTCTATGCGCAGTATGCTAGAATTATTGTTGATGAATACGAGAGTAACAACCCTTGTCTGTACGATCATAATGGTCAGGAAAATGTAGGTTTTCATAAACTTAAACGTAAAATTATCCATGAGATCATTGTAAAATGTAAATTTAAATTTATGGGATATAGTCAAGACAAAGAAAGTGCGAGCCATTGGCAACATCAGAACAACACTATCTTAGAACCACCACACATTCCCATCGCAATTGTTTCTATTTGTTTGCATTTTTCGGCTTTTTCCTTAAATGCCCAAATCCAAGGAAAAATTCAATCTGCAATGGTAAAAACATTAAATGAAACAAAATTAACCGTGAATCTTCGGGAATTAGAGTTGATTTCGTAAATTATACCTTTTTATCAAGTTGTTTGAATTGATTGTAACATTTATTTCAACAATCCCACAAGCAAAAAATTCTCAACTACGAAATCTAGATTTGTTCATTGATGAAACCTTTGGAGTGACGGGAGACAGAGAAATTTCTTTCATTTTTCGGGAATTTTATCTTTTTTCTCATAATTTTTTTAACTTAACGAGCAAATAACAAAATGTACATATTATAAATTTTTAGCATAAAGAGCGGAAATCGTAAGAAATTTAAAAGATTAAGGAACGATTCTTCATAATTAAGGGCGATTCCCCAAAATCTCGAAGGCGCCACGCAGGAGCTTTATTTCATTTATCAAGGGTCAAGGGTACTGCGTTCAGGTCGCAGTCCAGTTCTCTGGGCGCGCTTGGGTTCGAATCCCTATTCTGACAAATTTGGCTTTTGCCCATCAGTCGTCATTCAAATTGGAACTGATACGTTTAACACACCTACGTATGTCTTAACACACCTAGTTAAAGTTTTGCATTCAAAGTCATGTTGATTATTGAAAATCCCTTCTTCTCTCTCTTTTAGTAGCGTGGTTTAAAATCTTTTCTATTTTTTTGTAGTATTGTTACATCAGGAAGATAAGTTTAGGTCTGCCAGATTTAGTTTCAAATCAAATTTTATTGGCGCAACCCACAAGAGCGTGAAGTACGGGGAAAGGAAGAAATCTTATCCGGTCCCGAACTATTCCTTAACTGAAAAGCGCGAACGCCAAACAAATTGCCTGATATATATGGACAGAGAAAATGCAATTATAAATCCAATAAAGAAGTAGGTTGTTAAAACATTTTTAAATAAATCTATTACTAAAATTTATTGCAGTAATAGATTTTCACTTATCTTAGTTTTGTCAAACATTCCTCAATCGAGCTGACACATTTATGATTAGAGGAACCAAAAAATGAATTAAAAAGGGATGAACTAGAGAATGGAAGGGTATGGAATTGCCAAAGTTATCTTTGCTCAATATTTGGACGATTTGTTGTATTCGGGGAATCGAAAAATTTTCGTCTCAACGTTAAACCTTAAGTAGCAGGAATTTTTTTTAATTTTTTATTTGTTGTAAGTAGATGTATTCTATGTTGGTCTGGGTTAGTCCTTTTTTGAATATCATGTAGTTTTTTGCGGATTATTTCCTAAAAAATTTTCACTCCAACGTTCGAGACATGGGTGTTCGGTCCCTAAAAAAATATGGGATTTCCCGTATTCTATCAACGAACCGATCAGAATCTTTTCACGCTTTACCTAAAAGGAACTTCATAAAAAGAGAGGTTAAATTGTAGATGAATTGTTTCTTGGAGGATTTCACATTCGTCTTCATATGATGATATTTCGAGAGCTCGAATTGGTCACGGAGAAAATGCTTGTTTAGGAAACATCTGCGTGAGCAGTATCATTAAAGGTTTTTTATGATCAATCCGCATCAAATCTTGATGCTGATCAATAATAGATATCTTACGTACTTATTACGGGGTTAAGAAACCATGAAAAGTTTTTTAAACTGATAAGAAATGTACGTAAAGACTCAAAATTACAATGTGGACAATGTTGAGGCTTTTACCAACCTTTGTAATGCTGTACACGTGTAAGACAAATGTCTTCGTCCGCGTTCGCAACCATTTCATACTTGAGAACGAAATTAGATATATTTTGTATTGGATTTATGTCCAAATTTTCAACTTAGAGTCTTTAAACAGGCCTCTTCGATAGAATATCGCAGATATTGAGGGAAGAGCAGTTAAACCTCAAGCACGTGTTGAAAGTCTCGAAGCAATCAGAAACAGAAATAGATCAGCTAAAATCCATGACTACCGAGTTCCTATTTTTCGTACTTATTACAATGTAGCTGCAAAGTAGTATTGTCGACAGCAAGATTAAACAAATGAGTGTCGTCAGATGCGAGACGAATTCTGACGAGCCAAATTTATTCTTGTGTTTCGTAGGCGAGCACGCCTGAGAATATTACATGTATGATTGTTTAAAGTATGTTAATTTAAATGAAAATCTTCAAACTGATATCCATCAATTTTTACATAAAATAGAATTAACGAAAAAGACAGAATCTTAATGTTGAACAGTTGAAGAAATACACAATTTTAAGTTGGTGAAAGATTTACCCGAACAACATGATTTCTTGGACCTTTGTTGGTCCAGTATTTTGGACCAAGAAAATAATCTTGGTCCAAAAGATTTTCCCAATAATGGTCCTTTATTCTTGCTGGCTGGGGAGGACAAAGAAAAAAAAACGCAAAGATTTAAAAATGTAATAGTTTCCTAATATATACATAAGCATCAATGAATCATTGTAAAACTACCGGAACTTGTGATGACCGCAATGGCCGAATCAGGCAAGGGAGTAACTTAATTCGAGGATCAGTTAAAGGCTTCGATTTCCAGACATTTTGAAAAGGGTTGGGAACAATGTCTACTTATATCCTTCAACAGAAAGGTAGTTCCATTTAGTAGATTGATTGTAGTATGGAAACATACTAATTCCTGTTTTCTTTTCATTGAAGACGTCTATTCTATACAGCTGAAAGCTGAATAGCTAATGTAAGTTTTCTTAAGCTGTTTGTTGGGTGCGGTGCTTGTTGCGTACAATGGAAATAATGTTGGTAAATTCCTTCTGTTTTGATACAGAACCATCCTGTTTATACAGGATCTTATAAGGAAAATAGCTCTAAAATGTTACTCAAGCACATCACCTTGATAGTTATATTCTGTTGTCAATGCATCCGAGCAAGGAAATGTTCTAGCACAGATAAAGAAACCTGGTAAGTGTTCTTCTAGTATTTTCCCCCTATCCCTACTGACGCCGTGCCAACGGGCGATGGCACTGCCTCCCAGCCAGCAAGAATAAAGACCTTTTATTGGGGAAATCTTGGACCAAGAAAATTTTCTTGGTAAAATATTGGTCCAACAGAACACCAATAATTAATGCTAGCTGGGCTATAACGGATAAAGTAGTGCACTACATGATCACAACGAAACGGTAAGGGGGAGAAAATTGTACTGTGACAGTTGTTGCAGACGAATATTTTGTATTTTTGTGAATAACAAGTCTGAACCAACTTAAATATAATATTTAAAAGTTTAATCATCTACATGCAATTTGCGATACTGACTTGCTGGTTATTATTTTTCCATAAATTACTCGGTCGATATTGTAATTTTCATAGAAACTATTTTTTGGTAATCAATAAAAATAAAATAGCCTTTCATTTTCCGTATTTCTGAATCCAACCAAACAATTTTATTCATATATTAGTTTCAAAAATTTAATGACTTATAATATGGATCACAATTAATTTGTAAATGGCCCAACTAGAACGATTATTCCCTAGTTAAGAATTCACCACACAATCATCGTTCACAGCTTTAGCTGACAATGAAACACAAAAACATGATATACCCAATATTACGGAAAAAATGTTAGGTACTGCAAGGTCTTTGTGCTTCCATAACTTGAATGGATTGAAAAATCCTCCCATTTCTCTCTTTAATCATGTCGATATCAATCAGCTTCAGGCACTACAACGCCCGTTGGATCAAAAAAAAAGAGGAAGTGTTTCCAACATTGCGGCGACAGTAGGGATAGGGGGAAAAGACTAGGACAGCACGAACCAGGTTTTTTTATCTGTGGTTCTAGAATAGTTTATTGACATGAGACTCAACACAATCAAAGATTTTGTAAGATATTCTCTAGTAATCTATGTGCTAAGCTGATCGAATTTAAACGAAAGCTTACTACTTTCAGAATTATTTAGAGTGCTAAATTCCGGTTCTATTTGAAAATTTCAATCTGGCAACGGTTAGCAAGCAGTAAACACAATCGTGCGTGTGACAACTGTTAACGATCTGAGTGAGTATTTTCAATTTGTTATATGTTTCTAACTAGGTTTGGCTAAGTTTGGCGTGTGACAACTGTTAACGATCTGAGTGAGTATTTTCAATTTGTTATATGTTTCTAACTAGGTTTGGCTAAGTTTGGCATCTGGGTTGCATCCCAGGAAACATGATTTCTTGGACCTTTGTTGGTCCAATAATTTACCAAGAATATTTTCTTGGTCCAAGATTTTTCCAATAATGGTTCTTTATTCTTGCTGGCTGGGATGGCTGTCAGCGTCATTGGTGTATTCAGACTTACAATCATTTCCTCTTAAGATTCTAAGATGTTCACCCATGACCACAGCTTATTATTTTTCTTTTGATTTCTGGTTTAAATAAGTTAATGTTGTAGTCATAATAACCACAGAGATTATGTTCTTTTTCTTTTTTTATCAGGAGTATTGAATGGCTTCTTCTGACAAGTAACAATGCTTGGACCGATAGAGGTCGATCAAAGAGGAAAGATTAGAAAAGAAGAGTGCGACGGCTGAGCGGAACGCGAAGGCCGTCTCGAATACACTCTGAGTCCGCGTAGGTGACTCTACGATCTCTGGGAAAGCGAGTCCTCTTGCCCACTCGCGCCGTGTTGAAGCCACGGTGCCGACGACTGAATCTAGCAACAGCCAACGACTTGTCGACAGCTCGACCGACGGAGTAGTGACCCGCAACGCAACCAATACGACCGCAGTGATTCTAGCTCAAGGTGTTCCCGACTTTTATCTCCGTGGTTCACTCGATGGAGAAAATGGAGAAAATTCGGACAATTTCCGTGAAAATAAGGAGAGTTTGGAGAAATAAAGAAATTCGGGATTGGGGATCGTGCGAGAATAGTTGATGCTAGTCGTATGGTGCAACAGCAAGGTTCAAAAGATGGTGTCGTTTATCGGTGGTACGAAGCAAAGAAAAACCGCAGTGGTGGCTCAAATCAAGCGCTTAAAGAAATCGTGCTACCGACAGATGAGGAAATTGTAAATGAACTCAAACTGTGCATGGAATAGCCAAGAAGAAAATGAACGACTTAGGCATTTTTAGATGGAAGAAATGTTATTAATTTTTTATTCAGTCCACAATACGGGGGGAAAATTAGAAACAATAAAATATTCGAAAATGATATTGAAGATGATAATGATGAGGAAGAAGAAGGACAGCGTGATCACGACGGTGCTTGCATTGAAAGTGAATCTGAACAAGACCCTTACAATCTAGAAATTTTGCGCTCGCTCGAACAAACTGATTTCAAAGATTTTACTTAAAGTTTTACTGATGTATCAACGAGTCCCCTTGGGTTTTTCAAAAAAATCATATGGATGGCGATATTCGTCTTGTTAAAAAAATAACGGTCTGTTGGTTCTTGGAAAAACCTGCGAAGAAAATTAGCAGCGATCGTGTTTTGCGAGTACGTCAGTTGAAATCATTTCCAAACTCTAGAAAACTGATTAAATCGTCAATAGAAGAAAGGACTGTTGTGTGAATCAGTGACTAGTGTTTATTTAAGACTCTCCCAGGTGGCAAGCGCGATTATTAGTTTCTATTATGGTTCTGCAATTCCAATCGCCTGATAGTAATCGAAAACTTTTGCCTGGGATAATAGTAAGGTCAAATGGGGATAAAAGTGGAAAAGACATTGGAGTTAATTGCACTTGGTACAAGTTTGATGGTCAAAACAAAAGGTCAAAAACAATTTCATTCACCGTCCGAACAAAATTGTCTGTTATTTCTCATTTTTTTCGCCCTTGTAAAATGTATATTTGCAGTCTCCCTCCACCATCGATCCCGTCAAGTAAAAATATTTTCTACTCTTAAAATATTGTAAATGATGTGAAACCTTTTCTAAAAGTCAATTACGGTCTTCTGAGTTACAAAGGGGTCTCCTGAGTTAAAACAAGAGAAAAATTATCAAGGTGAACGGAAATAATAAATGTACACAATTTCACGACGGGGGCGGTTACTTATGGACAACGTCAAATTAAAAACATCCAACTGTTCAGAATAATCAATGACTTCATTCAGGTCTTCATCATGATGATGTTCTACTCGTCCTTGTCATGTACGATTGAGCAATTTTCGTTGAGGAAGGAAGTCAGTCCTCCAAATTACAAATCGATGAGCTTCGTCAATGTATACTTATATTTCAAAGGATTTGGATTATCATTCCATCCTCCGTACTGACGAACCAGACTGAAAATGAGCTACAAATAATAATCTTGATTCAGGTATTAGTTACATACCATTTCGCACTTGTTTTTGTGTTCTGTCAAGAGTTCCTGTGCCAGGTGAAAACGAAATGAACTGTGATGTGAAATCCAATCACACAGGTCTTCCTTCTTCCTTCGTTGACAAGAATTTCCCCAAACCACCCCCACAATTGTCCATTGTGGTTACAATATTTCATTTTCTTCTTCTTGATCTCTTTCTCTGCCACGTCCTCTTCCTCGGCCTCTTTCCCGGACTCTTCCCCGGCCTCTTCCTTGGCCACTTCCTCCGCCACGTCCTCTTACTCCTCTTCTTCCTCGCTCACGTCCTCTTTGATCTGAGTTTTCTATACTTTTTTCATTAGTAATCATAATCTTCTTTTGTATAGCTCCTGATTCGTCACGCCATTAAGCATATCTAGTATCTCTAATTATCCATCATCTTTCGTTTCTCTGTTTGAAAATTTTCACGGGTAAGCGGAGCCTTTTGAAGTTGGAAGCCTACAAGGGGGTGTACTTTCGCCTTTCCTGTGGAACATTTTAATCGACGAATTTCTTCGCATCAATCTCCCATTTTCATTAAGACTAATTGCCTACGCGGATGATCTTATCATATACGCCACATTTTTCGCAAATACTATCCATGGCTACGCAGTTGTGTAGCTTGACTTTAGTTTCGTCAATTCTTGCGCCTCGAGCAATAAGATGAGTTCTTCTCAAAAACTGCCTTTCTCTCAATATTTCTATTTCTTCATGCGGCACATCTGCTACAATATCAGCATGATCTACTGCATTGAAGGCTCTTTACAACTAATCTGTTTATTACAGATTACCCCGAAATTTATTACCCCGAAATTTACAGAGTATTATTCCCGTTTCTAGTTTACTCAGATCTAAGGGGTATAAGCCCCGAAAAAATCGGAACGAAGATAAACAGTGCAATGCAATTATGTTAGTTAACTTAAATTTTTAAGGAATGGGCCAGGATCAAAATACCCAATGTCTGTCACGGCCATAGTTGTTCTTAATGTTCGAACTTTAAGCTCTATAGAACACATGGTTTATCATGTCAGTAACGGGGAAGACAAGAAAAAATTACCAGGGGCATCCCTGGCAGCCTCGATCGCCAAGGACCGGTTTAATCCTAATTCGGTGGTCCTATTGGTCACCACCACCTGGGGAACTTTTCCCCCACAATTTGAAAGCTGGGTAAGGGAAAAATTTTGTTGTTTTCTCAATAAGTGCAGAATCACGAGAATCTCGTACACTCGGACAGCTAGTTGCCAACCCCTCGCTTTTTAGTATCGAACTTAAGAGTTTTTTCCTTAGATTGATTTCGAGGCAACGTGCTTGGACATGCGTTTACCAATTGACCGATTCCACGTTGTGGTACATGATACGCAGTCGGATGGAACGAGAAGTTTTAAATCCGTTCATTTTTGCGACTTACTGGAGCACCTCCGTAAACAAACGGATGTGATGGAAACTGATACTGATCTGGCCGATGCACAGAATCATCTTTTCCATAGTAAGTTCTTATTGTAAATATCCCAAATCGTTTTCTAATTTGAATTTTTTTTCCAGCATTTGTTTCTCGGAAATTTCCGTACGAGTTGCGGAGGAACGAAATTTATCGGATGAAGGTTGAGAAAGGATATTCTCCTAACGAAATAGCTTCTCAAATGAAGAGATTGGAAGAGTATGATTGTTCGGGCGATGAGAATGAGGAGGCTGTCGACGCGCCTTCCACTTCTGCTGGTGCTATTCCTAAAAAGCGCTCTACTGGCAAGCGTGATCCCCGTCAACAGGCAGTCGACGCGCCTTTCACTTCTGCTGGTGCCACTCCATCGGTTCGCCCTACTGGCCAGTACGCTCAACGTCAACAGGCAGTCGACGCGCCTTCCAATTTTTCTGGTGCCGAGAATATGAGGGGCTCCATCACTGAAGACCACGATGGACATTATTACTGCGAATGTTTTACAAATTCCTGGAATTTGAAACATGCGACAGTATTGATGCAGTTACTGGGATGGTGAACGGCTATCTGTTGTACGTTGCCTGTTATGAATGTCAAAGCTTCCACGATGTTCAAGTGGCTTATCTTTAATTTCGGAATTTGCAGAAACAATTTTACAAATTCAGTTTTCTCTAATAAATAATAAATGTAATAAGAATTTATAAGTAATTAATTGTTAGAAAAAAAACTATAATGAATTATTTTTTCATTCAAAAATACAAAAATAATTCATTCAAAACATATTCGTCACTCATCAATTAAAGAACTGTTAATTGTTTGAGATTCGCAATGTAATGAGCCGAAGACGGTCGTACGGACGGAAGTGGTGTCAGGCTTTCTATTACTCAAACTTCCAGTAATACTTTTTTATCCTCGTTTCAATTTCCTCGTGTAACTTGTGTCTTTAATAATTTCATTTAGTTTCCTTCTAAATGGACAAAAATTCAGTACTGGATAATTCCGCGCTTGACTCGGTGTCCGATGAAAGTTCAATGATAGAAGTGCTAACGGTGTTCGAATCCACATATCCACGCTGGATCACAGGTGATCTCAGTTGAGGACCTTGCGTTGCTAATGGTGGTGAACAAAATGATGAAATCGAGGCTGCAGAACGTCAAATGAGAAGAAATGCGAATGTAGCTGAAATTAATGAAGAAGACGCAATGCAATCATGGCATCGAGAGCAGGAAAGAAAAAGAAGAGAACAAATACAATTCCAAGTCGAAGAAAAGTTGAACAACGCAAGGAGAAAACAGGATGACATTACTATGGTCGAAGGAGAGTACCAGTTTTTAAGAGGATTGGCCGATAGAGCGGGAGTGGTTGCAATAGCGTAGGTTTAGTAAATTTTCTGTGGCTTACTTATGGTAAACCAAAAAAAGAAGAGGACTGCGGAGGCAATCCAAAGGAATTCATCAAACAAATGGCTGCGGAGACCATCCAAATCACTGAAACAAAGAAAATTGACTTTCATGGTCTTCGCAGTCCTTTGTTTCATGAATTGACTCCGCAGTCCTCTTTGCTTTTTTCTCATATTGTCCCAACAAATTTAAAGAGATAGATAAATACATGTCTTATTTGATTTTTATTTTTTTATTTTTTAGGACCAAAAGCCATCACTTTAACCTGCTAAGGCAGGTCAAAGGTAATGTTCAAATCCAGTTCCAGTTCATAGTCAAACTTAACTATTGTCACGGGTAAATTTGCCTAAGCCAGAATGCTTGTTGATGAGGACACTTAAGAGAAGTTGATTGTTACTCCATTTACACAAGAGCCAGCATCAAACAATAGAGTTTCACTGTTGGTGTCGACGCTGTATTAAAACCAAACAGTGCTACGCTAACTACGATACACACAGAGAACAGTGTTAAAGCAAGCCGGGCTAACGAAGAAGTGAAGTCACTGACTACTAGGAGAGATTCAAAACCAAAACAGACGACACACTGACGACATGGCTACTATACGCCACCTAGGGGTAGCACACCAAACCAATACCATCACCAATACCAAGAGAGAAAAACCAATAAGCTGCTAGGTTACCAAAAATACGTGACACTATTAATCGCTTGAGATTTTTCGCGCTCAAAGTATACATCACTCATAAAAGAATAATAGATTAAATTTTTCATCTGATTGTTTGTTTGGCATTCTTTTTTTTTGTTTCTTAGATTATTTTAATACAAATTGAAGTGAGTTGCACGCATGAGTAATAAAGCCCCTTTGGCGCCTTCAGGATTTATGTTAACGCTTGAGAACTTTTGAAAAAAATTATTCAATTGCCTAAAAACAATATAAATTCAATTTAATCCCCGAGTGTCTCCCACTTTTAGGTGGGAACCGAGGGCTTCTACCGATTTATCGGACCGACAAGGAGGAAGTGACTTTCCCCCAAAACCAACTTTGAAAATTTTAATTTTTTAGTCCATTTTTCCACCAACAGATGGCTATGGCAAAATTCGAGGGGGCGGTAGAAAATCAGGAAAATAAGAAACTAATTCACAGAACAAACAACATACATAGGAAATATGGACAATTGTCTATGGCCATTTAATAATTAGAAATACTCATATCGTTAAGATCAATACAAAAACTTAAATAGAAAAGGGTCTAATATTACAACACAGAACTACTACGTAGTGTTAAAAGCCGCCAATAGAGGGCACACAAAATTAAAACAAAACCTAAGCAAAGATGAGTTAACTCTTAACGAAAATGCCGAAAGAAGTCAAAACGGAAAAAACATTCTAAATATATTGAGGAGACAAGATCCCTTCGGTGATACCTTCGGGCTATTTCTTGTGGTGCTGTTTTATAGAGTATCAATTAAGATGAAATCCATTTTTATAGCATTAATTTAAGGGTTTAAGATCTAGGTCATTGAATTGCTCTGTTAATGAGCGGGCGATATTAGATCAAACAATAAACAATACTCAGTCTTAAGGTAGCCATATGGATAACGCTTCGAACGCCCGTCATCTAATTGTACAGGAAAACGAGTTCGATCCTGGGCAGCGACATATCTATAATATCTATCTTATTTTACTTTTGATCAGATTTTACTTTTCGTTTGCTGGTTCAACTTTTGTTTTAATCAAGTAGAAAAACCAGATACTCTACACGATTTTGGATTCGAGTTAATGTACCTAGATAGCCACATCGATAACGCTTCGAGCGCCCGTCACCTGATTGATTATACAGAGAAACGAGTTCGATCCTGGCCATCGACATATCTAGAAAACCTATCAAATTTTACTTGCTATCAGTAAGTGAAACAAAAGAAGGACGAAAAACTAAACTAAAACAAAAGACAGATGGAAAATGTGCAAGCGATAGTCCACGCCATCTAATGAGGGAGAAAACGCGGCTAAAACAAAAGACGAGTGAAGAATTTGCAAGCGATTTTCCACGCCATCTAATGAGGGAGAAAACGCGGCTAAAACAAAAGACGAGTGAAAAATGTGCAAGTGATGGTCCACGCCATCTGTTGAGCCAGGCCGTAACGAATTTTAGCATTAAACCATTTAGAGCCCCCTAATCGCCGGAAGCTACGGGAACTTATTAGAGCCCCCTAATCGCCGAAAGCTACGGGAACTTAATACCTTCGGTATATTCATAAGAATGAATATTACCCTCAGGGATAAATGAGATAATAGTAAAAAAGTTTCGGAAAAAATTTGTTTTCCCCTGAAAATTTTGTAATAGTCATACGAGTTCTACAGTAACTGTAGGCAAAAACTATAAACCTTACAAAACATATTTTCTTCCAAATGACACGAAAGGTTGGCGCGTTAGCGCGATTTCATTTCATGATGATTAGATAAATGTCCGACAAGAAGAAGAAGAAGAAGAAGAAGAAGAAGAAGAAGAAGAAGAAGAAGAAGAAGAAGAAGAAGAAGAAGAAGAAGAAGAAGAAGAAGAAGAAGAAGAAGAAGAAGAAGAAGAAGAAGAAGAAGAAGAAGAAGAAGAAGAAGAAGAAGAAGAAGAAGAAGAAGAAGAAGAAGAAGAAGAAGAAGAAGAAGAAGAAGAAGAAGAAGAAGAAGAAATCGAAGAAGAAGAAGAAATCGAAGAAGAAGAAGTCGAAGAAGAAGAAGAAATCGAAGAAGAAGAAGAAGAAGAAGAAGAAGAAGAAGAAGAAGAAGAAGAAGAAGAAGAAGAAGAAGAAGAAGAAGAAGAAGAAGAAGAAGAAGAAGAAGAAGAAGAAGAAGAAGAAGAAGAAGAAGAAGAAGAAGAAGAAGAAGAAGAAGAAGAGAAGAAGACAAAATCACTTACAGAAGAAGAAGAAGAAGAAGAAGAAGAAGAAGAAGAAGAAGAAGAAGAAGAAGAAGAAGAAGAAGAAGAAGAAGAAGAAGAAGAAGAAGAAGAAGAAGAAGAAGAAGAAGAAGAAGAAGAAGAAGAAGAAGAAGAAGAAGAAGAAGAAGAAGAAGAAGAAGAAGAAGAAGAAGAAGAAGAAGAAGAAGAAGAAGAAGAAGAAGAAGAAGAAGAAGAAGAAGAAGAAGAAGAAGAAGAAGATGAAGAAGAAGAAGAAGAAGAAGAAGAAGAAGAAGAAGAAGAAGAAGAAGAAGAAGAAGAAGAAGAAGAAGAAGAAGAAGAAGAAGAAGAAGAAGAAGAAGAAGAAGAAGAAGAAGAAGAAGAAGAAGAAGAAGAAGAAGAAGAAGAAGAAGAAGAAGAAGAAGAAGAAGAAGAAGAAGAAGAAGAAGAAGAAGAAGAAGAAGAAGAAGAAGAAGAAGAAAAAGGAAAAGGAAAAATTCCAGAATTACAGAATTCCTCAATGACAATCTTCGATTCCAGAATATCAGTTCTCCACTGAAACGATTCCTTGGATTCGAAAATTGGTTTAAAGGAAAATAATTTTGATTCACAAAATCACTTACACATGCATCTGCCCAGGATCGAACTGAGGACCTGTTGTGTGTAAGACAACCGTGATAACCACTACACTACAGATGCTCCATGTAATTCCCCAATGAATCAAGAACTATAAGGCCTTGAACTCAAGCAGGATTCGAGTATCTTTAAGTTATCTTCAGACTTCTGGTGGGGAAATTTTCCAAAGGGACAGAACTGGTCTACATTGATTGCAACAGTAAAGAAATGCAAGGCATTGATTTTGTAATGACTGATAATAGTTTACAGTTTCCATAGTGTAGTGGTTATCACGTCGGCCTAACACGCTGAAGGTCCTCAGTTCGATCCTGGGTGGAAACATGATGAAATCTATATTGTCGGTAATGACGTAAGGCGTAGCTTTTTTTGCGGTAAATAGTTCTGGCCTTATTCCTCACACTATAGATCCTCTTTTACTCATAGAATACTTGAATCCTATATTAAATCTAGGGGTTTAGATACAGAGTATTGTTTAGATATATATACATGTCAGAATGGCCGAGCGGTCCAAGGCGCTGCGTTCAGGTCGCAGTCCAGTTCTCTGGGCGAGGGTTCGAATCCCTCTTCTGACAATTATTGCTTTTTGCCTATCAATATTCATTGAAATTGGAACTGCTGTACGTTTTAAACACCTAGTTAGAGTTTGCATTCAAAGCCGCAGAAGATAGGATTCGAATCTATTGCTCCTGACGGATATCGACTTCAAGTTCGTCGCCTTAATCACTTCCCCACATCTACTGTTGGTTTCAACTCATTTACGCTACAAGAATGAACTTGGCAAATGGCTCAAGTGGAACAATTCAGTGAACAATAATGGCCCTTGCATCGTTGAAATAGAAAGACCCATTTCAGTGTTACTTGCCGAAGTTACCTGGAACTGAAGATGTTTTGTAAGAAATGGTATACACTCTTACTTACCAAATGCCAGGTGTTTGAAATGACTGTATGTAACTAGACATGGTTAGCTTTGCGCAGTGGCAATATCATAATCAATGAGGGTTTACCGAGATGTGATTATTGCTAGTTGAAAACTTTAACCAATACCCCGCCACGAAGGAGTGAAATAATCTTCGTCGTCGGCAATTTTTGTTAGCTCTCAAAAGGGCTATGAATAAGTAAATAAACCAGAACCAATGCTGTACTCAGCCACGAATTATCTAAGATAGTCATTATTTTGGGGAGAGAATTCCCGTTCATGACTTTTTCAGACACAAAAATGTTAAAAAACCACTATACACAGTTAATTCTCTTATTTTCTGTTTTTATGGTGCAAATGTTTGTTCACAAGCCCGGTTAGCTCAGTCGGTAGAGCGCGGGACTTTTAATCCTGAGGTCAAGGGTTCAAGTCCCTTATCGGGCGAAATATCAAGAATTGTTAGTAAGTCATTAGTTTTGCCATGAATTGAGTTTCATAGATGTCGGCGAGTCGTCACTTTTACAATGTGACTCGAATATTGCATTGCTCGAATATTGTCGTAGAAGCGAGTATCAGTTCTCCACTGAAACGATTCCTTGGATTCGAAAATTGGTTTAAAGGAAAATAATTTTGATTCACAAAATCACTTACACATGCATCTGCCCAGGATCGAACTGAGGACCTGTTGTGTGTAAGACAACCGTGATAACCACTACACTACAGATGCTCCATGTAATTCCCCAATGAATCAAGAACTATAAGGCCTTGAACTCAAGCAGGATTCGAGTATCTTTAAGTTATCTTCAGACTTCTGGTGGGGAAATTTTCCAAAGGGACAGAACTGGTCTACATTGATTGCAACAGTAAAGAAATGCAAGGCATTGATTTTGTAATGACTGATAATAGTTTACAGTTTCCATAGTGTAGTGGTTATCACGTCGGCCTAACACGCTGAAGGTCCTCAGTTCGATCCTGGGTGGAAACATGATGAAATCTATATTGTCGGTAATGACGTAAGGCGTAGCTTTTTTTGCGGTAAATAGTTCTGGCCTTATTCCTCACACTATAGATCCTCTTTTACTCATAGAATACTTGAATCCTATATTAAATCTAGGGGTTTAGATACAGAGTATTGTTTAGATATATATACATGTCAGAATGGCCGAGCGGTCCAAGGCGCTGCGTTCAGGTCGCAGTCCAGTTCTCTGGGCGAGGGTTCGAATCCCTCTTCTGACAATTATTGCTTTTTGCCTATCAATATTCATTGAAATTGGAACTGCTGTACGTTTTAAACACCTAGTTAGAGTTTGCATTCAAAGCCGCAGAAGATAGGATTCGAATCTATTGCTCCTGACGGATATCGACTTCAAGTTCGTCGCCTTAATCACTTCCCCACATCTACTGTTGGTTTCAACTCATTTACGCTACAAGAATGAACTTGGCAAATGGCTCAAGTGGAACAATTCAGTGAACAATAATGGCCCTTGCATCGTTGAAATAGAAAGACCCATTTCAGTGTTACTTGCCGAAGTTACCTGGAACTGAAGATGTTTTGTATAAGAAATGGTATACACTCTTACTTACCAAATGCCAGGTGTTTGAAATGACTGTATGTAACTAGACATGGTTAGCTTTGCGCAGTGGCAATATCATAATCAATGAGGGTTTACCGAGATGTGATTATTGCTAGTTGAAAACTTTAACCAATACCCCGCCACGAAGGAGTGAAATAATCTTCGTCGTCGGCAATTTTTGTTAGCTCTCAAAAGGGCTATGAATAAGTAAATAAACCAGAACCAATGCTGTACTCAGCCACGAATTATCTAAGATAGTCATTATTTTGGGGAGAGAATTCCCGTTCATGACTTTTTCAGACACAAAAATGTTAAAAAACCACTATACACAGTTAATTCTCTTATTTTCTGTTTTTATGGTGCAAAGGTTTGTTCACAAGCCCGGTTAGCTCAGTCGGTAGAGCGCGGGACTTTTAATCCTGAGGTCAAGGGTTCAAGTCCCTTATCGGGCGAAATATCAAGAATTGTTAGTAAGTCATTAGTTTTGCCATGAATTGAGTTTCATAGATGTCGGCGAGTCGTCACTTTTACAATGTGACTCGAATATTGCATTGCTCGAATATTGTCGTAGAAGCGAGTATCAGTTCTCCACTGAAACGATTCCTTGGATTCGAAAATTGGTTTAAAGGAAAATAATTTTGATTCACAAAATCACTTACACATGCATCTGCCCAGGATCGAACTGAGGACCTGTTGTGTGTAAGACAACCGTGATAACCACTACACTACAGATGCTCCATGTAATTCCCCAATGAATCAAGAACTATAAGGCCTTGAACTCAAGCAGGATTCGAGTATCTTTAAGTTATCTTCAGACTTCTGGTGGGGAAATTTTCCAAAGGGACAGAACTGGTCTACATTGATTGCAACAGTAAAGAAATGCAAGGCATTGATTTTGTAATGACTGATAATAGTTTACAGTTTCCATAGTGTAGTGGTTATCACGTCGGCCTAACACGCTGAAGGTCCTCAGTTCGATCCTGGGTGGAAACATGATGAAATCTATATTGTCGGTAATGACGTAAGGCGTAGCTTTTTTTGCGGTAAATAGTTCTGGCCTTATTCCTCACACTATAGATCCTCTTTTACTCATAGAATACTTGAATCCTATATTAAATCTAGGGGTTTAGATACAGAGTATTGTTTAGATATATATACATGTCAGAATGGCCGAGCGGTCCAAGGCGCTGCGTTCAGGTCGCAGTCCAGTTCTCTGGGCGAGGGTTCGAATCCCTCTTCTGACAATTATTGCTTTTTGCCTATCAATATTCATTGAAATTGGAACTGCTGTACGTTTTAAACACCTAGTTAGAGTTTGCATTCAAAGCCGCAGAAGATAGGATTCGAATCTATTGCTCCTGACGGATATCGACTTCAAGTTCGTCGCCTTAATCACTTCCCACATCTACTGTTGGTTTCAACTCATTTACGCTACAAGAATGAACTTGGCAAATGGCTCAAGTGGAACAATTCAGTGAACAATAATGGCCCTTGCATCGTTGAAATAGAAAGACCCATTTCAGTGTTACTTGCCGAAGTTACCTGGAACTGAAGATGTTTTGTATAAGAAATGGTATACACTCTTACTTACCAAATGCCAGGTGTTTGAAATGACTGTATGTAACTAGACATGGTTAGCTTTGCGCAGTGGCAATATCATAATCAATGAGGGTTTACCGAGATGTGATTATTGCTAGTTGAAAACTTTAACCAATACCCCGCCACGAAGGAGTGAAATAATCTTCGTCGTCGGCAATTTTTGTTAGCTCTCAAAAGGGCTATGAATAAGTAAATAAACCAGAACCAATGCTGTACTCAGCCACGAATTATCTAAGATAGTCATTATTTTGGGGAGAGAATTCCCGTTCATGACTTTTTCAGACACAAAAATGTTAAAAAACCACTATACACAGTTAATTCTCTTATTTTCTGTTTTTATGGTGCAAAGGTTTGTTCACAAGCCCGGTTAGCTCAGTCGGTAGAGCGCGGGACTTTTAATCCTGAGGTCAAGGGTTCAAGTCCCTTATCGGGCGAAATATCAAGAATTGTTAGTAAGTCATTAGTTTTGCCATGAATTGAGTTTCATAGATGTCGGCGAGTCGTCACTTTTACAATGTGACTCGAATATTGCATTGCTCGAATATTGTCGTAGAAGCGAGTATCAGTTCTCCACTGAAACGATTCCTTGGATTCGAAAATTGGTTTAAAGGAAAATAATTTTGATTCACAAAATCACTTACACATGCATCTGCCCAGGATCGAACTGAGGACCTGTTGTGTGTAAGACAACCGTGATAACCACTACACTACAGATGCTCCATGTAATTCCCCAATGAATCAAGAACTATAAGGCCTTGAACTCAAGCAGGATTCGAGTATCTTTAAGTTATCTTCAGACTTCTGGTGGGGAAATTTTCCAAAGGGACAGAACTGGTCTACATTGATTGCAACAGTAAAGAAATGCAAGGCATTGATTTTGTAATGACTGATAATAGTTTACAGTTTCCATAGTGTAGTGGTTATCACGTCGGCCTAACACGCTGAAGGTCCTCAGTTCGATCCTGGGTGGAAACATGATGAAATCTATATTGTCGGTAATGACGTAAGGCGTAGCTTTTTTTGCGGTAAATAGTTCTGGCCTTATTCCTCACACTATAGATCCTCTTTTACTCATAGAATACTTGAATCCTATATTAAATCTAGGGGTTTAGATACAGAGTATTGTTTAGATATATATACATGTCAGAATGGCCGAGCGGTCCAAGGCGCTGCGTTCAGGTCGCAGTCCAGTTCTCTGGGCGAGGGTTCGAATCCCTCTTCTGACAATTATTGCTTTTTGCCTATCAATATTCATTGAAATTGGAACTGCTGTACGTTTTAAACACCTAGTTAGAGTTTGCATTCAAAGCCGCAGAAGATAGGATTCGAATCTATTGCTCCTGACGGATATCGACTTCAAGTTCGTCGCCTTAATCACTTCCCCACATCTACTGTTGGTTTCAACTCATTTACGCTACAAGAATGAACTTGGCAAATGGCTCAAGTGGAACAATTCAGTGAACAATAATGGCCCTTGCATCGTTGAAATAGAAAGACCCATTTCAGTGTTACTTGCCGAAGTTACCTGGAACTGAAGATGTTTTGTATAAGAAATGGTATACACTCTTACTTACCAAATGCCAGGTGTTTGAAATGACTGTATGTAACTAGACATGGTTAGCTTTGCGCAGTGGCAATATCATAATCAATGAGGGTTTACCGAGATGTGATTATTGCTAGTTGAAAACTTTAACCAATACCCCGCCACGAAGGAGTGAAATAATCTTCGTCGTCGGCAATTTTTGTTAGCTCTCAAAAGGGCTATGAATAAGTAAATAAACCAGAACCAATGCTGTACTCAGCCACGAATTATCTAAGATAGTCATTATTTTGGGGAGAGAATTCCCGTTCATGACTTTTTCAGACACAAAAATGTTAAAAAACCACTATACACAGTTAATTCTCTTATTTTCTGTTTTTATGGTGCAAAGGTTTGTTCACAAGCCCGGTTAGCTCAGTCGGTAGAGCGCGGGACTTTTAATCCTGAGGTCAAGGGTTCAAGTCCCTTATCGGGCGAAATATCAAGAATTGTTAGTAAGTCATTAGTTTTGCCATGAATTGAGTTTCATAGATGTCGGCGAGTCGTCACTTTTACAATGTGACTCGAATATTGCATTGCTCGAATATTGTCGTAGAAGCGAGTATCAGTTCTCCACTGAAACGATTCCTTGGATTCGAAAATTGGTTTAAAGGAAAATAATTTTGATTCACAAAATCACTTACACATGCATCTGCCCAGGATCGAACTGAGGACCTGTTGTGTGTAAGACAACCGTGATAACCACTACACTACAGATGCTCCATGTAATTCCCCAATGAATCAAGAACTATAAGGCCTTGAACTCAAGCAGGATTCGAGTATCTTTAAGTTATCTTCAGACTTCTGGTGGGGAAATTTTCCAAAGGGACAGAACTGGTCTACATTGATTGCAACAGTAAAGAAATGCAAGGCATTGATTTTGTAATGACTGATAATAGTTTACAGTTTCCATAGTGTAGTGGTTATCACGTCGGCCTAACACGCTGAAGGTCCTCAGTTCGATCCTGGGTGGAAACATGATGAAATCTATATTGTCGGTAATGACGTAAGGCGTAGCTTTTTTTGCGGTAAATAGTTCTGGCCTTATTCCTCACACTATAGATCCTCTTTTACTCATAGAATACTTGAATCCTATATTAAATCTAGGGGTTTAGATACAGAGTATTGTTTAGATATATATACATGTCAGAATGGCCGAGCGGTCCAAGGCGCTGCGTTCAGGTCGCAGTCCAGTTCTCTGGGCGAGGGTTCGAATCCCTCTTCTGACAATTATTGCTTTTTGCCTATCAATATTCATTGAAATTGGAACTGCTGTACGTTTTAAACACCTAGTTAGAGTTTGCATTCAAAGCCGCAGAAGATAGGATTCGAATCTATTGCTCCTGACGGATATCGACTTCAAGTTCGTCGCCTTAATCACTTCCCCACATCTACTGTTGGTTTCAACTCATTTACGCTACAAGAATGAACTTGGCAAATGGCTCAAGTGGAACAATTCAGTGAACAATAATGGCCCTTGCATCGTTGAAATAGAAAGACCCATTTCAGTGTTACTTGCCGAAGTTACCTGGAACTGAAGATGTTTTGTATAAGAAATGGTATACACTCTTACTTACCAAATGCCAGGTGTTTGAAATGACTGTATGTAACTAGACATGGTTAGCTTTGCGCAGTGGCAATATCATAATCAATGAGGGTTTACCGAGATGTGATTATTGCTAGTTGAAAACTTTAACCAATACCCCGCCACGAAGGAGTGAAATAATCTTCGTCGTCGGCAATTTTTGTTAGCTCTCAAAAGGGCTATGAATAAGTAAATAAACCAGAACCAATGCTGTACTCAGCCACGAATTATCTAAGATAGTCATTATTTTGGGGAGAGAATTCCCGTTCATGACTTTTTCAGACACAAAAATGTTAAAAAACCACTATACACAGTTAATTCTCTTATTTTCTGTTTTTATGGTGCAAATGTTTGTTCACAAGCCCGGTTAGCTCAGTCGGTAGAGCGCGGGACTTTTAATCCTGAGGTCAAGGGTTCAAGTCCCTTATCGGGCGAAATATCAAGAATTGTTAGTAAGTCATTAGTTTTGCCATGAATTGAGTTTCATAGATGTCGGCGAGTCGTCACTTTTACAATGTGACTCGAATATTGCATTGCTCGAATATTGTCGTAGAAGCGAGTATCAGTTCTCCACTGAAACGATTCCTTGGATTCGAAAATTGGTTTAAAGGAAAATAATTTTGATTCACAAAATCACTTACACATGCATCTGCCCAGGATCGAACTGAGGACCTGTTGTGTGTAAGACAACCGTGATAACCACTACACTACAGATGCTCCATGTAATTCCCCAATGAATCAAGAACTATAAGGCCTTGAACTCAAGCAGGATTCGAGTATCTTTAAGTTATCTTCAGACTTCTGGTGGGGAAATTTTCCAAAGGGACAGAACTGGTCTACATTGATTGCAACAGTAAAGAAATGCAAGGCATTGATTTTGTAATGACTGATAATAGTTTACAGTTTCCATAGTGTAGTGGTTATCACGTCGGCCTAACACGCTGAAGGTCCTCAGTTCGATCCTGGGTGGAAACATGATGAAATCTATATTGTCGGTAATGACGTAAGGCGTAGCTTTTTTTGCGGTAAATAGTTCTGGCCTTATTCCTCACACTATAGATCCTCTTTTACTCATAGAATACTTGAATCCTATATTAAATCTAGGGGTTTAGATACAGAGTATTGTTTAGATATATATACATGTCGGAATGGCCGAGCGGTCCAAGGCGCTGCGTTCAGGTCGCAGTCCAGTTCTCTGGGCGAGGGTTCGAATCCCTCTTCTGACAATTATTGCATTTTGCCTATCAATATTCATTGAAATTGGAACTGCTGTACGTTTTAAACACCTAGTTAGAGTTTAACATTGTAAGCCGCAGAAGATAGGATTCGAATCTATTGCTCCTGACGGATATCGACTTCAAGTTCGTCGCCTTAATCACTTCCCCACATCTACTGTTGGTTTCAACTCATTTACGCTACAAGAATGAACTTGGCAAATGGCTCAAGTGGAACAATTCAGTGAACAATAATGGCCCTTGCATCGTTGAAATAGAAAGACCCATTTCAGTGTTACTTGCCGAAGTTACCTGGAACTGAAGATGTTTTGTATAAGAAATGGTATACACTCTTACTTACCAAATGCCAGGTGTTTGAAATGACTGTATGTAACTAGACATGGTTAGCTTTGCGCAGTGGCAATATCATAATCAATGAGGGTTTACCGAGATGTGATTATTGCTAGTTGAAAACTTTAACCAATACCCCGCCACGAAGGAGTGAAATAATCTTCGTCGTCGGCAATTTTTGTTAGCTCTCAAAAGGGCTATGAATAAGTAAATAAACCAGAACCAATGCTGTACTCAGCCACGAATTATCTAAGATAGTCATTATTTTGGGGAGAGAATTCCCGTTCATGACTTTTTCAGACACAAAAATGTTAAAAAACCACTATACACAGTTAATTCTCTTATTTTCTGTTTTTATGGTGCAAATGTTTGTTCACAAGCCCGGTTAGCTCAGTCGGTAGAGCGCGGGACTTTTAATCCTGAGGTCAAGGGTTCAAGTCCCTTATCGGGCGAAATATCAAGAATTGTTAGTAAGTCATTAGTTTTGCCATGAATTGAGTTTCATAGATGTCGGCGAGTCGTCACTTTTACAATGTGACTCGAATATTGCATTGCTCGAATATTGTCGTAGAAGCGAGAGTATCAGTTCTCCACTGAAACGATTCCTTGGATTCGAAAATTGGTTTAAATGAAAATAATTTTGATTCACAAAATCACTTACACATGCATCTGCCCAGGATCGAACTGAGGACCTGTTGTGTGTAAGACAACCGTGATAACCACTACACTACAGATGCTCCATGTAATTCCCCAATGAATCAAGAACTATAAGGCCTTGAACTCAAGCAGGATTCGAGTATCTTTAAGTTATCTTCAGACTTCTGGTGGGGAAATTTTCCAAAGGGACAGAACTGGTCTACATTGATTGCAACAGTAAAGAAATGCAAGGCATTGATTTTGTAATGACTGATAATAGTTTACAGTTTCCATAGTGTAGTGGTTATCACGTCGGCCTAACACGCTGAAGGTCCTCAGTTCGATCCTGGGTGGAAACATGATGAAATCTATATTGTCGGTAATGACGTAAGGCGTAGCTTTTTTTGCGGTAAATAGTTCTGGCCTTATTCCTCACACTATAGATCCTCTTTTACTCCACTTGGAACCTCTTTTACTCATAGAATACTTGAATCCTATATTAAATCTAGGGGTTTAGATACAGAGTATTGTTTAGATATATATACATGTCAGAATGGCCGAGCGGTCCAAGGCGCTGCGTTCAGGTCGCAGTCCAGTTCTCTGGGCGAGGGTTCGAATCCCTCTTCTGACAATTATTGCTTTTTGCCTATCAATATTCATTGAAATTGGAACTGCTGTACGTTTTAAACACCTAGTTAGAGTTTGCATTCAAAGCCGCAGAAGATAGGATTCGAATCTATTGCTCCTGACGGATATCGACTTCAAGTTCGTCGCCTTAATCACTTCCCCACATCTACTGTTGGTTTCAACTCATTTACGCTACAAGAATGAACTTGGCAAATGGCTCAAGTGGAACAATTCAGTGAACAATAATGGCCCTTGCATCGTTGAAATAGAAAGACCCATTTCAGTGTTACTTGCCGAAGTTACCTGGAACTGAAGATGTTTTGTATAAGAAATGGTATACACTCTTACTTACCAAATGCCAGGTGTTTGAAATGACTGTATGTAACTAGACATGGTTAGCTTTGCGCAGTGGCAATATCATAATCAATGAGGGTTTACCGAGATGTGATTATTGCTAGTTGAAAACTTTAACCAATACCCCGCCACGAAGGAGTGAAATAATCTTCGTCGTCGGCAATTTTTGTTAGCTCTCAAAAGGGCTATGAATAAGTAAATAAACCAGAACCAATGCTGTACTCAGCCACGAATTATCTAAGATAGTCATTATTTTGGGGAGAGAATTCCCGTTCATGACTTTTTCAGACACAAAAATGTTAAAAAACCACTATACACAGTTAATTCTCTTATTTTCTGTTTTTATGGTGCAAAGGTTTGTTCACAAGCCCGGTTAGCTCAGTCGGTAGAGCGCGGGACTTTTAATCCTGAGGTCAAGGGTTCAAGTCCCTTATCGGGCGAAATATCAAGAATTGTTAGTAAGTCATTAGTTTTGCCATGAATTGAGTTTCATAGATGTCGGCGAGTCGTCACTTTTACAATGTGACTCGAATATTGCATTGCTCGAATATTGTCGTAGAAGCGAGTATCAGTTCTCCACTGAAACGATTCCTTGGATTCGAAAATTGGTTTAAAGGAAAATAATTTTGATTCACAAAATCACTTACACATGCATCTGCCCAGGATCGAACTGAGGACCTGTTGTGTGTAAGACAACCGTGATAACCACTACACTACAGATGCTCCATGTAATTCCCCAATGAATCAAGAACTATAAGGCCTTGAACTCAAGCAGGATTCGAGTATCTTTAAGTTATCTTCAGACTTCTGGTGGGGAAATTTTCCAAAGGGACAGAACTGGTCTACATTGATTGCAACAGTAAAGAAATGCAAGGCATTGATTTTGTAATGACTGATAATAGTTTACAGTTTCCATAGTGTAGTGGTTATCACGTCGGCCTAACACGCTGAAGGTCCTCAGTTCGATCCTGGGTGGAAACATGATGAAATCTATATTGTCGGTAATGACGTAAGGCGTAGCTTTTTTTGCGGTAAATAGTTCTGGCCTTATTCCTCACACTATAGATCCTCTTTTACTCATAGAATACTTGAATCCTATATTAAATCTAGGGGTTTAGATACAGAGTATTGTTTAGATATATATACATGTCAGAATGGCCGAGCGGTCCAAGGCGCTGCGTTCAGGTCGCAGTCCAGTTCTCTGGGCGAGGGTTCAAATCCTCTTCTGACAATTATTGCTTTTTGCCTATCAATATTCATTGAAATTGGAACTGCTGTACGTTTTAAACACCTAGTTAGAGTTTGCATTCAAAGCCGCAGAAGATAGGATTCGAATCTATTGCTCCTGACGGATATCGACTTCAAGTTCGTCGCCTTAATCACTTCCCCACATCTACTGTTGGTTTCAACTCATTTACGCTACAAGAATGAACTTGGCAAATGGCTCAAGTGGAACAATTCAGTGAACAATAATGGCCCTTGCATCGTTGAAATAGAAAGACCCATTTCAGTGTTACTTGCCGAAGTTACCTGGAACTGAAGATGTTTTGTATAAGAAATGGTATACACTCTTACTTACCAAATGCCAGGTGTTTGAAATGACTGTATGTAACTAGACATGGTTAGCTTTGCGCAGTGGCAATATCATAATCAATGAGGGTTTACCGAGATGTGATTATTGCTAGTTGAAAACTTTAACCAATACCCCGCCACGAAGGAGTGAAATAATCTTCGTCGTCGGCAATTTTTGTTAGCTCTCAAAAGGGCTATGAATAAGTAAATAAACCAGAACCAATGCTGTACTCAGCCACGAATTATCTAAGATAGTCATTAGTTTGGGGAGAGAATTCCCGTTCATGACTTTTTCAGACACAAAAATGTTAAAAAACCACTATACACAGTTAATTCTCTTATTTTCTGTTTTTATGGTGCAAAGGTTTGTTCACAAGCCCGGTTAGCTCAGTCGGTAGAGCGCGGGACTTTTAATCCTGAGGTCAAGGGTTCAAGTCCCTTATCGGGCGAAATATCAAGAATTGTTAGTAAGTCATTAGTTTTGCCATGAATTGAGTTTCATAGATGTCGGCGAGTCGTCACTTTTACAATGTGACTCGAATATTGCATTGCTCGAATATTGTCGTAGAAGCGAGTATCAGTTCTCCACTGAAACGATTCCTTGGATTCGAAAATTGGTTTAAAGGAAAATAATTTTGATTCACAAAATCACTTACACATGCATCTGCCCAGGATCGAACTGAGGACCTGTTGTGTGTAAGACAACCGTGATAACCACTACACTACAGATGCTCCATGTAATTCCCCAATGAATCAAGAACTATAAGGCCTTGAACTCAAGCAGGATTCGAGTATCTTTAAGTTATCTTCAGACTTCTGGTGGGGAAATTTTCCAAAGGGACAGAACTGGTCTACATTGATTGCAACAGTAAAGAAATGCAAGGCATTGATTTTGTAATGACTGATAATAGTTTACAGTTTCCATAGTGTAGTGGTTATCACGTCGGCCTAACACGCTGAAGGTCCTCAGTTCGATCCTGGGTGGAAACATGATGAAATCTATATTGTCGGTAATGACGTAAGGCGTAGCTTTTTTGCGGTAAATAGTTCTGGCCTTATTCCTCACACTATAGATCCTCTTTTACTCATAGAATACTTGAATCCTATATTAAATCTAGGGGTTTAGATACAGAGTATTGTTTAGATATATATACATGTCAGAATGGCCGAGCGGTCCAAGGCGCTGCGTTCAGGTCGCAGTCCAGTTCTCTGGGCGAGGGTTCGAATCCCTCTTCTGACAATTATTGCTTTTTGCCTATCAATATTCATTGAAATTGGAACTGCTGTACGTTTTAAACACCTAGTTAGAGTTTGCATTCAAAGCCGCAGAAGATAGGATTCGAATCTATTGCTCCTGACGGATATCGACTTCAAGTTCGTCGCCTTAATCACTTCCCCACATCTACTGTTGGTTTCAACTCATTTACGCTACAAGAATGAACTTGGCAAATGGCTCAAGTGGAACAATTCAGTGAACAATAATGGCCCTTGCATCGTTGAAATAGAAAGACCCATTTCAGTGTTACTTGCCGAAGTTACCTGGAACTGAAGATGTTTTGTATAAGAAATGGTATACACTCTTACTTACCAAATGCCAGGTGTTTGAAATGACTGTATGTAACTAGACATGGTTAGCTTTGCGCAGTGGCAATATCATAATCAATGAGGGTTTTACACAGTTAATTCTCTTATTTTCTGTTTTTATGAAATATCAAGAATTGTTAGTAAGTCATTAGTTTTGCCAAATTGAGTTTCATAGATGTCGGCGAGTCGTCACTTTTACAATGTGACTCGAATATTGCATTGCTCGAATATTGTCGTAGAAGCGAGTATCAGTTCTCCACTGAAACGATTCCTTGGATTCGAAAATTGGTTTAAAGGAAAATATTTTTGATTCACAAAATCACTTACGGATCTGCACCCAGGATCAGAACTGAGGACCTGTTGTGTGTAGACAACCGTGATAACCACTACACTACAGATGCTCCATGTAATTCCCCAATGAATCAAGAACTATAAGGCCTTGAACTCAAGCAGGATTCAGTATCTTTAAGTTATCTTCAGACTTCTGGTGGGGAAATTTTTCAAAGGGACAGAACTGGTCTACATTGATTGCAACAGTAAAGAAATGCAAGGCATTGATTTTGTAATGACTGATAATAGTTTACAGTTTCCATAGTGTAGTGGTTATCACGTCGGCCTAACACGCTGAAGGTCCTCAGTTCGATCCTGGGTGGAAACATGATGAAATCTATATTGTCGGTAATGACGTAAGGCGTAGCTTTTTGCGGTAAATAGTTCTGGCCTTATTCCTCACACTATAGATCCTCTTTTACTCATAGAATACTTGAATCCTATATTAAATCTAGGGGTTTAGATACAGAGTATTGTTTAGATATATATACATGTCAGAATGGCCGAGCGGTCCAAGGCGCTGCGTTCAGGTCGCAGTCCAGTTCTCTGGGCGAGGGTTCGAATCCCTCTTCTGACAATTATTGCTTTTGCCTATCAATATTCATTGAAATTGGAAATTATGTACTTTTTAAACACATAGTTAGAGTTTGCATTAAAAGACGCAGAAGATAGAATTCGAATCTATTGCTCCTGACGGATATCAATCTCAAGTTCAACGCCTTAACCACTTCCCCACATCTACTGTTGGTTTCAACTC